>OZ001250.1:0-4889679 GCA_963924025.1 Ischnus inquisitorius | reverse complement strand
GGCGACGTCGTGCCTTTTATTTTATACTATTTTCAATGCTTTATCTGCACCGGCGAGCGAACGTTTGGCAAGATTCAGTATCCGCGAACGAGCGGCAGCGGAGCACGCGCAACACGCGACGCATCATCCAGCCTCCGATTGGCACTGATTGTGCTCTTCGCTAATCGTCTCATTATGCACTTTAGAGTCCCTCGCATTGTTGTCGAAGTTCTTTGATAAATTATTGCCCGTCTCAACGCTTATCACAAATACGTCGCTATTAATTCTAACACCGCACTTTTTTTTTTTTGGTTCTATATTACTCTCGAGGCAACCCGAAGCCCGCAATACTGATTGGTTTTAATTACGTATGATTGCCGATTTATTGTAACTCGTTAGTGTCGATGCCCCGAGTTTCATTTCGGCTTGAGCATGAATGTATTCTAATCAACAACGAACTTCGCCTCCTCCGGCGGTTCAGCGTCGTGCAAGGTGTCTCCGAACACAGAAACGCACGTCAACAACTTCGAGTGAAAGACTCAGTGTCGAGTGACCAATGAAAATAGTAAAACCGGTTCGATTTTGTGGGAAACAGAAGCCGCGCGAATCGGCATCGAGGTGTGCCGGGTGTCGCGAACTCTTTTCCAATAGGGTCACACCATAAGATGATAAATCGATGCACTCGGCCGTCGCTCGCGAGCATTCAATCTATGCTGTGCTCATCTCCGGCGAGATTTTTTCGCACGCAACAGCACCGAGACGCAATTTCTTCTGTCATGGATGTTAGGGGACGAATATTCTTTATTTTATTTTTTCCTTGAGCGAATGAATTTATTTTTGTGGTTTTTTCTCAAGTTTCACTGGTTCAACGAATAACAATTGTTAAACAATGAGTCAACGTTGAGCGAGAGTCGCCGCAAAACAATTGATAATTTGATTTCGCAGCATCGATTTTCACGATGCCCCATCGTTCCCCCGAAGCACGACGAGTCGCACTGTGTGGTGCGCTCCGCTCACGGCTGCGTTTGCCGTACTGCCGTGTCTGCCCCCGGTGTTTCCTTGTCTCGCGAATTCCATTGGTGCACCACGGCGGGGTCTCGCTCGCTCTCCTTCGCGCAACACCGTTTCGCCGTTTCTACCTCCCTAGCGTTTTAGCGGGGGTCGAACGTTTCGCCAGCGCATGCGTCACCTATGGAGCGTTTTCTCGAAGGCCGTGCAAAACGCTTTCTGTAATATCAACGTAAAGACAACTTTGAACGAGTATCCTCGAGCTAGATTTCGCATAGAAACACATTAATCGCGAGACGATGGAAAGCGGAAATTGCGCAACGATTCGGTTTCATTACTTTTGTCGTCGCGAGGATTTCGACGGATATGCCTCGATGACGATATCGGTAATTATTGTAGATGATGGAAAACCTATGAAATATCATAATCGTTCGAAGTGAAAGGTGTTTCGCACCGACGATAGGCGTTAAGTAATATCTCACTGGCGCGACGTTTTCGTTCCAGGACAGTTCTCTATAACGGTACGGTAATTAAAGCGAATGATATAAGGACTGTTGAGTTTGGTAATCGATTATATTCAAAGCGAAGAGCTTCAATGACCGCAACACGTCTAGCGTCTCCAATGATTATCGCGTGAAACGATAAACTTTCCAATATTTCATCAACCGAGACATCTCCGCGAGATAAAGTAACACCTCTGTTTTTTCTGCCATCGAAGTTCACACTTTCATGTGGCGTGAACAATTATTCCAATTATGTAGCTAATACACCTTCGATCGTTCGTCGTATCTGTCATGCTCATCTCTCGGTCATCACGCGATCGCGCTCGCGGTTCGAATGCTAATTATAGCGGAAAAAATGTATACTAAGGGTAGGTCATTTTTTCCAATCGATGTTTCTACGCGCGAGACATCATAAATATTTCTTCGAATTCAATTTCGCGGTTTCCTTCTCTACGGACGTCGGGCTTAATCACGTGCAAACGATGCGTATGAACACGGTCGATGACCCTTTCGCTAGGGGAGATAAGCCGAGGAGAGCTGAACGATCCCTTTGGTACTTATATTGAACAGGAGATTAGAACTTATTTCATTGTCGGTCCGTTTCGTCTGTCTGGACTTGCAGTTGAGAATTATGACTATCAAATTATTTTCACTATAGTTAACGAGAATTTATGGTTACTCGAGAGCGAGTTGTAAATAAACAAATTGTTATCATTACATTTTTTTGATTCGGATAAAAATTCTATACTCTACACAGTCAGAGGTAAACGAGCGTTGAGCGTTTGTCTAACGTATCTATTCTAATGTGATGCTCTATAATATACTGTACGATCGAAGCAGAGAAATCGATAAACGATCTATGACCCTGTGGAGTATAGATTTTGCCTGAAGTAAAAAAGTTCCTATATTTATATCTAATTTTCAAGGAAGAATGCATTTCTCTAGACTAATTAACACAAATTTAGAAACAGTATTTAATATCTCACGGTTAATTTTTTATGCAAAGCAAGTTATAAATATGCAAAATCTTTTTTTATTTCTCCTTCAGTTTTCAACTACAGTAAAAAATAAAATATAGTTGCGTTTTATTCTCTACGGAGAAAGAATGCCAGAAAAAAAGAAAAATCCGTTAGACGCACGGAAAATCTTTGCAAAACCGTCTTGCTGTTATATAAGCGTCTCGCGACATCGCGGGGTACGAACGAAAAGCGTTTCAGCGGGCATGAGCTCGCTGGTCGTCAGCGATTCGTCGGTAACCGCCGAGATTAGAGCGAGCCCTACAGAAATAATCGATATACATGTGCAGAAACCTCGGAAGGGTTGACCGCGGTGGTCTCGGCAGTTGGCATCGGATTGCCGATTGAATGAACCCTCGAAGCAACGTCTTCGTAGAGACGGGTTCTCTTTCCGGACGAAACCGGTTCCCATTGATGCCGGACGGAGGAGGCCAATTTTAATCCATTGAGAAACTTTGATAATTGAGATAATACCCGAACAACGACAATGGTTCCGGGTTGTATGCCGATTAGTAAATTGGTTTATTAATTCAACTCACACGGCCAGAGAGGAATTCCGAGCATGAAGGCACGGCATATCGTTAACGCGTTAGCGCGTCGCGCATTAGAATTCGCGATGCGATATAGCAAATCAATGGAACGATCGGAAAGCACTGAGAGAGCAACTCGAAAGTGCATACGACACAAATTTATCGCAGGAACGACACAGAACTCGTCGGTTTCTATCGTCGATTGTTTTGTACAATGTTTTTTTTCGCGACGATAATCGCAAACGAGGCTCTACAATTATTAGTATTGTGTCGCCGGATAGCCGTCGCGTGTTTGGGCGTTAGATGAGATGCGATCCGCTACACGGCGCTGCTGTAACGGGGGACGAGAGCGCGAGACATCTGTTTACGCTTATCTACATTGTCACGGATGTTACGAGAGCCCGTGGAAATGAAAAATTTATTTATAATGTTCAACGGATATTTCGCCTTATTTAACGGCGAGAGATTGCAGCGATGAATAAAGAGGGAAAAAATATCCCGAGCAGAAAATGAAACGTCTCGCGAACTCGTACAGTGGAAGAAAAATGATTTGCACGCGAGACAAGCGGCGCGTCTCGCCGCCTTTCCGCAGTGCACGTGGATTCGATCGCAGTGTTTAATACAGCGACACAAAAGTTTAGTTATGTTGTCTCTGCGGAAGAGCGTTGGCGTGTTTTTTTCATGTCTTCGTAGCTCCGCGAGCGAAAGAGGAAAGGCAAAGGCAAGAAACATGCACGTCTGGAATTATCCAAGAGAAGCTTGTCATCAATTCGTAACCACGATTACGGAAACCGGCAATTGCGAACGGGAGGCTTCCCTCGCCGCCGCCTAATGTTGAATTGATAAAGAGCGTAATTGTGATGAACGTGAACCAAAGGAAAATTGTCACTCACGCGATGAAAATCCACGTAAGAATAGGATTTGTGCATCGCTGCTTTTCGTGACATGGCGAAACGGACTGTGGAACGCGCGTGTAATGCACAACACTGTTGCTGTAGTTGCTCCGGTGCGATCGAAGAGTTTCTTGTAAAGGTCGCAATTTTCTCGTTCTATATTTCGGTTTTTGAATTAATTATTGAATTAATTATATTCATTATGTTCATATGAATATATGAACATAAATGAATTATATTGATTATATTTCTTCAATTAATTCACTAATGAAAGGAGTTAATTAAATTTTTTCACCAGCAGTATTCATATGAAATATTGACCTTGATATAAAATGACCTACAAATTCGTGGTCGATGCAAAAAATATGCATCATTTTTTATATAGCAATATAGCAATATAAAATGTAGCAATATTTTAAAGAGCAAAAAAAAGCAGAAGCTTTTTTACTTCTGAATTCGTTGGCTCCAACGTTGCGTACCGGAAACCGCATGATTGAAGTCGTCGGCGACTCAGCGGTGCCCCAGCGAAACAGTGAAACTTGATACATCCTTCATTAAAACAATTCACTGACCGATAAATTGCTTTGCGTAACTAAAGTGCATCATCGAGATCTACATGTACTCGAGAGATCCTTGTCCCCGCAGTGTGTACGCTTGCGCTCGGTCGATAAACGAAATTCCTGCATTGGACGCGCGGCTTACCGCGGGAAGGTCGCTGCAGTGACGATCGAGCGCCGAAAAAATATTGTCAACGTGGTTGCCACGGGTAACGGTTAATCGTGGGTTGAATGGCGCTCGCTACGTTCCCGATTCCAAGCGGTCATCAGGTACACACAGTGAAAATGGCGCCGCTCGAGTGAGGTGTCGTTCGGTGAGCGTGCGAGAGGTTCCCGGAAAAGCGTGATTTCACGGATATGTGGCAGGACCTGGACGGCCTTGGTGGTTCGGCGGTGAACTCCGGGGCACAACAGGTCGATCAGTTCGGCACAACCGGTGAGATAAACAAATAATACGTTACATAACAAATTAATAATACTTATTCCGCAAGGGACTTTTAAAAAACGCATTTTATCGGCTATACCTATGGGCCTGGGGGTACGGGAATAGACAGTCTGGCAAAGGGCTTTTCCCTGTGTTTGGCGCGTGCGCCGAAACGACGTTGAATTAACTCGTACTCGTACTATAAAACACAAATACAAACTATCGTAAACCGTCTCCTTCCGTTCTCTGCCGTTATCTCTTTATCTCGTAAACAAAACATTACTTTCTACTCTCGATTCATCTCTCGTTCATTATTATTATCCTTTCCTTTATACTCCGATCTTCGATGATCGCCTCTCGTGACTAATCCTCGAGAATCTTCCTGATGCACAGCAATCGTTCTTAGCTAGCAGTGTGTTTGTGCGTGTGGAAAAACATTGCTATTGAGCAGGCATAGAGCGTTCCGAGAGTGCGACAACTCGTGAACGTTTTTCTGTCAATGCTATGCAGACGGTGAAATCGGTGCCACGGGGTTGCGTCGAGCGTGCGAGAGTAAGAAGAGGCAAAAACCGGGGGGAGGGGGAATCTCGAGGAGCAGTGGCTCTCGATGAAAATTCGGGACTGTGTACACTACTCGTGAAAGAGAGTTTACGTGTTCGGCGTGAAAAATGCTCGGAGCACGAAATCGTGAGGGAGGAGAAAAAGAAAAGAGAAAAAGTGGGGCTTGGCAGAGTTCCACGGTGGAGCGGTGTTTATCGAACGAAACTCGAAGTTCTAGTCGCGATAGCTCATTCGAGTAAATACTGTCGTTTTTGTATATCCGTATTTTTTTTTAACCATTTCTTTACTCGTCTCCCCCGAGGCTCGCGGGTCGCGTAATTCCATCGGGCCAGAGAAGAGCCCCAGTTCGAGGATCGCGACGAGAATCGAGCTTGGGCTGACGTAATTCGTTAACAGGTTGTTCATCTGCATAGCGATGAATGCCAATTGGGACATCGAATAATGCGAGGCAGCCGAGCGAAATATTCCTCGAATCTCGCCGGATAGAGCCCGCAACTGGGCGGCTCGAAGAGCCACGAAGAAACGGCGTTTCATGTTTTTTCTCTAAAAGTTATTTTCGACAATGATTTCCTTGTTTTTAATCCCCGTCTCTCCGTTTAAATGCCCCACGCGGGCTGGAGAGTACGAGCTTCTCGTCGGAGGTAGCACGGCGAGCTCGCGGAAGCCGACGATCGTTCCGATACCGCGCGGTTTCCCTCCTCGATTAATTCGAGCACGTCTCGACGACCCCGTTAGTGCCCTGCCGTGCCTATGAACTCCGCCGACTGCGTATAGGCCGCCGCTCGCGCGAAGACCCGAGAGGCGCGCAACTCCTTACACGTCGCGCAACAGTTTCTAATTGTTCCGTTTCACATCCAAAGCTCGTACGAGTGTCCCCCCCGGCCATACGAGTCTTGTGTACACACAAGTGCGTACCGCTCGCACCGCGGAATTACGGCCGGCGAGCGCGATGTAGGAAGCTCGCGGCAAAACTCTCCCCGGGGTTAGCGCACTCGCGCACCTCCCCGCTTGTTCGAAGTATCATTGCGTAACTTCCGCGCGGACAGGTGCACGGCCCAAGCGGGCGGGGAGGTGCGATGTGGAGAAAAAAAAAAGTTACGGTATACGCTTGTCGCTGTACGTAATAATACGAGCCTCTCTACGGTATATCTACTGGGGTTCGCGGCGTTGCCTTACTCCTCGCTTCTTCAGCCCGCTCCCGCAGCTTGTAACGTGCAGTTCATTCATACGCTGAATAAAATAACACGGTGCGTGGCCCGTGCCTACTGCACGCGCGTTCCACACACACTCGCTGTGCTTTCAGCTTAAAGTACACCGTTCGCCGACGGAATTATCGACCTTGAATCTCTAACCTTTCAACGGTCAACTTAAGGACAGCCGATATAATTATAGTTTCTCGATAATTACGATGAACATTTTTCCATGCGAATAGGTTTGCACTTTTTGCGGGTTGATCGGAAGATTTCTTTTACGAATCAAGCTTCAATGCAGCGATCGGATGAAAAATTCCTCGCGCGTCATTCGACGGTCAAGAACAAAATATAAATTAGATTAATATTGTTATCATAGAACATACGATGAAACGAGCATTGAATTCTTATTCGTACCTCATTTCTACGTGAGCCAATTTCTAATCGCCGAATTTTTCATGATCGTGGAAAATCTTACAAAATTCGATATTTTTGTACTAAACATCTCATCCGAAAATATTTTTTAGTCCTCGATTTTTCGATAACGGCCGAGAGTAAAAAATTTGAACGCGAATTGCATGGTTGAGTAAACATTGATTTTTTGTGGTCTTTTGCGTAGAAGATGAATTCTTGACCACGGTATTGTTCGTGTAGAATGAAGCTTTTTTTTCATAGCCTCGTCTCCGACCTCGTATAACAGGACGCGAGTCTCGCCGCGTCCTGACGTCATTGCGAGCGGAATTTCTAATAAAATTCCTCTCCCTCGGTTCGAGAGCCCACGAGTATTAGGTATAATACCGCTCGGGTATGTCTGCGTTCGTCGTTCGTTGCTTGATCCAGTTGTAAGCCGTGGGTCAACCGTACGGTGATATCCAACCGTGGCGCGCGTACACCGACTGCGTATATCGTGACCGCAGCGTACGTCGCCCGTCAATGCAGGCCTTAATTTCGAAGAGTTATTTTTAGAATGAATCGCTAAATTGACTCTAATGAGTGGCGAACCGCCGACGCTCCGGCTACGGGAGAGGAGCCGAAGAATCGGAGAGTTCCTACCTTTGCTGTGTGTTTACTGTGTACATTTATATATACATATATTTAAGTATTGTCGTACCTACCGTCTAGTCTCGCGACTCTCTTGTCTTCAATTCTCCTCGCTCAAAACCCCATCCCCCGCCCGGTCTCTTGTCCTTGCGGCAATTTCTGAACGTCGAGGATGCTCGCCATTGTTTCGAAATGGCTTTTTCAACGACTCCACTTGCCGTCTTAATTATCGACGCTGATTGCCCCCCCGGCTACGTGGCTCCGACGGAGAAAGGACCGTTTATTAATCGAAACCTTCCCACTCCGTCCCCCGTTCGCTGTTTGCGCAATCTTTTTATCGTCACGGTCTCATTATTAGATTTGCGAGGTAAACAAGTTCGTTGAAAAGAAATTGCTCATATCAAATGCGCGGAAATGTGTTTGTTTTCCTTAAATTTTTTTCTCCGAAGTTTGCGTTGGTAATTGTTAATTGGTGATTTTTCTTCAATTACAGAATTGACGCCCGAGCAACAAAAAATCCTGATCGACATACGTCGGAAGAAGACTGAATTGCTACTAGAAATCCAGGTTAGTGGAACTGATAGCTTGAAATAATATTGATCGATAGACGACTTATCGTTGGATCGATAAAATAAGATCGACGATACACGAACAAATGTCGAGGTCTAGAGTCTGAAAGATCGTTGTATGCAGCCTCGTTGAAGAAATGACTTCGAGCGCGCGTGTGTTGGTCGATTACACGTCTCTATGTTCTACGCCTCGCGACACTTGGCTTCGTTATCGCGCGACCGAGCGTGATCTCATGGCGTCGTTGGATTGCCTAGTGAGTCATTGCACACATTGCGATACGGAGATTGATGTAAATCATTGAAGAAGCCTCGACGGCCCGCGGCGATCGCTCGATTCTGAGTGGTGAAATTTCAAAATTAATTCATCGTTCGATTTGCGCCGATCGGAAGAACACGATAATTTTGCATTTTCTCGAGTAGCCCCGCGCTCATTAACGCGAGCCCATTCCAATGAGGCATACAATTCAGCGACGATGGCCCCGGCCATGACCGTTGAGTATAAACTCGTCGGCTTCCGGCCCCGCTCGGGTTTTTGTTTTCTTATACTACCTGGGCAGGTGCTCGAGATTCGAACTCGAATCCCGAATGCCTCAACGGCCACCTTTCTCACCCCCGAACGCAGCTGGCGAAGAGCCCTGGGAAATTTTAAACTCGTTCGGCGATGCGCAGTAACGAAAGAAAATTCCACAATTTCGATTATTTTAGTATTCGCAAAAAAAATTACGATTAACGAGTGAAAAACCAATAAATTTCCTGAGATTTATTTCATGACAAAAAAAATTCTCCGAGCTCAGCGGTCGTTCTTTTTTTTTCATTCCTTCGGAAACGAAGTTGGCAAAGAGCCCTGGGAAACTTTTCCGAGCCGTTCCGCAGTCACGAAAAATGACCGCATCTATTGCTCGATTATCCTTCAGAAGAAAAAAATACAGATTCGTGAGAGACATTTATGATCAAAGAGAAAAGCAAAATTACGAAAATTTCCCAATGTTTCATTTGCAGAAAAAAAACAATAGCTTAACGAAGAAAAAAAAATCCTTGAATCTATCAGAGCGAGTCTAGCGTGCGTGTATCCGCTTTTTTTTCTTCCTGCTTTTGTTCTCTCAGTGATGACAGAGGGATTTCTGTCGTCGGTTTTCATATTTTTTTTCTTTGCAATTTTCCCGTGCGCCTCTTGCGCCTCTTCTCGTATTCGTTCCCAAAGAGGAAAAAGAAGAGCTTCCGCGATGCGTGATATAGCACGCGCTCTCACGTCGAGTTCTCATTCTCCGCGTTGCGCGGAGACCACTATCCCTCGTTTTTCTTTCGTTCCACGCTCGTTCGTCGCTTCCATTGTCATTTTTTTCGAGTCAAGCCGAGGCCCCAACAGCAGCAGCAGCAGAGAGTCAGAGCGAAGAATCGAGTGAGCTCTGTGCTCTTCGCTTCGTCGTCTCCGGCCGGTCTGACTATGGCGACTTCTTTTTTCTTTCTTTTGCTTCTTTTTAACCTACACCATCGGCCCAGTGGAAACCTGGAATTTCCATGTACGGCGAGTGGGCCCCCTCGACTGGATGAGAGCTCGACTCGAGTACATCGAACAGAACACGATCATCGTTTCACGATTCCACGGAGTTTCCGTAGCTTCCTCTCCAACCCTTAGAAATAATCCAAAATTATACCGTACGCCGTATTGCACGACGAAAATATACCCCGAGGTGATTAGTCGTGGAAATCCTTCCGGATCATAAAAAAGAAACCCCGAAAGCTTCACTCACGAAACTTTTCGTTGTTTTTTTCCTTTGTTTTTTGGGGTCACTAAGGATTTTTGCCGCACGCGTGGGTCGTTAAGACGCGATCAGGGAGAAAAAACAGAAGAAACAAAAAAAACGGGCAAAGAGCATAATTCCATCCTTTCCATCGTTATGTGTGTCGAGTTGGAGAAAAAGAGAGAAATTCTATCTCGAGTTATTTCGGGAACGAGGTTCACTAGCCTGTGGAAAGTCGGAAAGAAGGAAAGAAAGAAAAAGAAACGTAAACAAACGAGGAAGGGGAGTCAGTGTATGAATCCATGACAAAAAAAAACCGTACGAACCACTAATGTTACTCGAGACTCGACTGTGAGGCGTACGAGCGCAGGGGAGCGTGGTAAAAAAATAAAGAAGTAAAAGTATGAAAATAAAAACACATATTCGAACATTATCCGGAAGTTGTTAGAGTTCTCGAGCGCTCGAGTGACGTCACGTGAGGCAGAAGGGTTTCGAGATTGCGATACTCGACTTTTGCCCGACTCGAGTCGAGAGTTCTCGGGGGGGGGAGGGGAGGGAGCACAGAGGGGTTGAAATTTTCCTCTTCTCGTGGGAAAGAGGAGATTTCTCGGTCGAGTCGTGAAAAGCCCACTCGGCGAGGGCATTGTAAATCTTCCCCGAGCTCGTATTTTCCCAGGTAGAAGAACCGCATCTGCCGGCGACCTGAATTATTCGCTGTGATACCAGCCTACGCTCACCTTTTTTTCTTATAGATTTTTTTTTCGTATAAGACTCTCGCCTAGTTGACTTGACTCTGTGCTGTCCGTTACGCCGACGACTCGATACCAGGCCGACCGTGGTGTTGAACGTAAGCCAGATTAGTTTTGCACGTCGTGAACCAAAGAGAATCCAGAGAAGAAGAAAAAAAAAAGTTCCATCTCGCTGAGTGCTCGTAATAATCTCGAGATGCGCCTGGCAGTGAAACGCCCCACGGACAGACGGTGGATCGAACGAGATGAAGGAGAAATGATCTTTTCGCTGGATGGAAAAAAAATTAATTTTCAAGCAGAGCCCACATGCGCGGTTCTGAAGACAGAAGAGGCTTCGCTTATCGGGCGCGACTTGGTAGCGGATAGAGAAACCTTCTTCACCGGCTACTAATCCATTCCTCGTTCACTCTGACCGACCGCTAGTCAGCTATCCGGTTGCGCGGCGCTGTCGTGTGTTCTCCAGCGATTTCGATGTTATTCACCGAATGAAAAAAAAAAAAGAAACCGACACAAAAAAAATACATTCGATTTGAAGGCAAATAGATTGACGTTCGAATTTTGTGCTTCCGGTTGGCGAAGCTTTACTGGAAAATGCCGTTCGTGGTTTTATATTGTAAATTTTTCATTAGACGAACGAAGCTGCACCCCTCCCCCGACGATCGATCGCCTCGAAGTAATTAATATTGCCGACGAGGGTCGCGGCCAACGAACCGAGCGAACTCTCGAAAAACGAAATGCACACAAAGCCCGTGACGCTGGCGCGCCTCGATACTGATTTTGAAACATGCTGCAGATTAGACTTTAACGTTGGTTTTTCGTTTTGTTTTCAACTTCTTTCACAAAACATCTATTATGTTACTTGAGCAATTTTTTAAACGTCGTTGAAAACACAATGAAGAAGCGAGGAGCAAATCCAATTTTCATAACTTTTTTATGTCTCAATTTAATTCAAATACGAGCGAAGAAAGGGCTGAAAAAACCATGCAATTAAAAAAAAATCCCTTTATTTATTTCGGCCAAATACAGTACGATTGCGTACCGGACATTTTTTGTAAATGGGCTTTTTGAATATCTCAAATCATTCTGAAAATTTCCAACTGAAAATACGGATTTTTTTTTCCACGCCAACAAAGCTTCCCCTGAGAGGAAGCAAAGAGCTGGAATATGTTTCGTTCGACCTACGCAATAATTCAATCGATGAATATTTACTTCGTAACGCATCGTCTATGAACGCGAACAATGTTAATGTCGAACAATGCTTTTGAAATTTTTCATCGTGTCCCTCGAACGTTTACGATTGTCTTTATCTTCCCGACGCCGTCGCGGGTTTTTCGCTTCTATCTGAACGAAATACCCCGGGGGACCTCCGTCGTTAGACGATAAGACAACGGTCGCTTCCGTAAAACGCTGATAATACGAGAGCTCGTGTTCGCTTACTCATCGTCTCATCGTCCAACGGGATTGCTCTACGAGCCGGAGAATTACGAATTTTTCCCCACGAAAAAACATATCGTTAATGCAAATTAGTCACGACGCCGTTTTTTTTTTTCTACTTTCCTTCGTCTCGATAATTCATTTGATGCATCTTCCTCTCGCTCTAAGCTCACCGAGAGCTTTTCTTTCTCCGACGAAGTTCTTCGCCCGCGACGCGAACGGAGCGCCGGGGGAAGAAAATCAGCAGGATTTCTCCGGGGTTCATGAATAATGAAAAGTTTCCGATCCGGCCAGCCCCCCCGAGCCCTCGTGCCCCGGCAAAGTTGCGAAAGCCCGAGGTACATTCCGTGAGCGCGCGCGTATTTTCATTGTCGTGTAATATACACACCGAGCATAGTTACAACACGTGACTCAACGTAAATTCGTTGTTCGTAAATACGTTGTGTACGCTTTCGTTGCTTGTACATTATATTTATATATACACGGTTAGAAATTCCGTTCAGACTTCGGGTTTCTCTCTCTCTCTCTCTCTGGCTCGAGCCATTTCTTCTTTGCTGTTCTACGAACCCATTCATTGTCGTGTTTCACGGTCAGTAGTGTGTTGTCGACCGGGGGGTTCTCTCGAGGGTAGCCGGTCTACCCGAACGAATTTCTGTGCTAGCTTTTTTTCTCCTCTTTCTTTCGGTCGCTCCTTATCGGAGATAAAAAAAAAATTGTAAATTTCGCGGAAACGCGAGGTGTAAGAGTTTGAATTTTCTTGGTTACGTTAAATAATTAGGTTCGACTATTGTAGTCGAATTTTTACTTCGAGGAAGTGGTTTCGAGCTTGGATTTTCCGGATGTGTTCGTTTTTCCTCGTGTTTCTGTGGAGACGACGATTCCGCAAACGAAAGGTAATCGATGTCTTGCGTAGCCTTCCGACGTTCGTGATTTGCAATTATTAATAAGTAACGAGCTCGAAGAAAATTAGTGTTATTAGCGATTGGTTTTTTATTTTATCGAAATTTCTTCGTTGTATTTTTTTATTTAATCATAACATGGATTTGTCGACGAAGCCGTTTTTATTTCTTTATGCAAACATGCTTGTTTTCGCTCGCGCTTGTGGAGACGAAGATTACGCAAGCGAAATGTAATTTGCATAATGCGTAACGAGTTCGCAAGTTCGTAAATTGAGTTACACGTGTGAACTGCGATAGACACTGTTTTAATCTCTCTTCAATGTTTCAGTCACGTTTGCAAGTAAATTGCCGATAATTTAGATGGTTTGATACCATAAAGTCGTTTAGACATTCCCAATACCGCCCTTCCAAGTGTTCTCTTTCTTTTCTCTTTTTTTTTTGTTCCCCATATGGGCTAGTTTTGTCTGGTATGCTTATAGCAACAAAGCTTGCGCAAACTTGCGATAATTTGTGTCTTACACACGCGTTACCGCCGGCACTTATTAATAAATACCGGTATCCAATTTGTTTATGAATATTAATGAGCGCCGAGTTTAACGCGCAGAGCGAAGCTTGCTCACAGCAATTCCCAGCAAGAGAATCGAGAACGATTCGCGTAATTATGAAAATATTCCGAGATAAACAAAAAGCAAAAAAAAAAAAATAGAAGAATTCCAACGGGAATCGTGCCAGTAGGTCCCGCTACTTGCGAATTTCGTCTCATTCCACTCGCGAATTCAGCATTTCTATTAATCGTCCTTGTCCCCTAAGAGACGAACCGCAAATTTTATTTTCAACCGAGTGGAATCCTCGGTCTTTTTTGGCTGACCGGTTTTTTCGTCGTCCTTCTCCTCTGCCAACTAATCAATTATCTCTCTGCAGACTTGAAATTCCTTTTTTTCCGTCTCTCCCTTTCGCTATTTCCGAACCTACGAGTTCGGAATACATATTATTTTTCCTTTCGTGCTTCTGCTTTCGTTCGTTCGCCCTACTGAAACACGAATCCCAAAGTAGCAACTGAATGGAGAGATCTCTTCGTGTACTCGCCGTTTCAACGGGGGGCCTCCCTGCGCGTCGCCACTCTCGTTGCGCGCCTCTTTATCCTAGAGAAATGAGAAAAGAAACGGGAACGGATGTTTTCCAAGTGTTTCGAGCTAGTCGCGGAACACGCTCGAAGCAGGTGGATACTGTCCAGACTCCCGAAGACACTATAGCCGGAGATAGGCCGACCCTTTGTTTTCCTCACAAAAGGCCCTGTCTCTTCCTATTCTCGTTCCTTCGACATTTTTTCCGTTTTTTCTCGTTTCCTTATTATTGTCTCTCGAAATCGGGCCGCTCGAAGTTCGCCGTCGAAACATTTTTTCCCTCGTTCGCGCACGAATCATGTACTAACTGGAAGAAAAGGCAAAAAATTGTCTACGAGGTGTTACAATATTCTCGTCGCTGTTCATTGAGCTCGTTAAGTCCCCTTCGTTCTTTTTGCATGCCTCGCTCTTACACGCTCGTAATTAGAGGAATCGTTTTACCGTTAGCGCTTATTTTCTCGTGGGAGCACGGCCGACGTGACGGTTATGACTTTTTTCTCTCCTGTGATCTCAACCGCGCGTCAATTGCAACGGCGCTGTTTTACAACACCGTTCTTTTAATCCCGACAATTAGCGAGTCGTCGACGGGGTTGCGCGACTGTACATCATCTCTCGCTTTTCTACTCTGGATGTCGCGGAGGCCGCGCATTCCCTTGGTCACATATCCCGCAACGCCACAGACCATTATTCCTCTTGCGCAACATTCACACGTGGAAAATTCCTCGACTAATTATCAAAAAAGAAGACTAGCGAGATTCTATTTTCTCAAGGAAACGGGTAGAAAAAATTGTCAAAAATTATGCTAATTGTCATTACAATGATTCTTCATCGTCGTTGTTATTTTTTTGCTCTGTTCGCCCGTCGCTCCCACTCGGCATTGCCGCGGTGGGATAGCAGCCGCTCCTCGAATACAAGTCGAGTGACTCCCGCGACCCGGCTAGGCCGACGACATTGCAAGGTGAGCGGCTTTTGAAAACGCCTCGTAGTGGAAATTTCATTCGCAGTCTCCGAGCCGACGCGGTTCGATCGGAGAAACGAGAGGGAGCGAGAGACAAACATTCGCCGATTCGCACGGATCACGGGGACGCGAAGAATATTTTCGCGGCGAGTTCCTTTCGCCTCTTGCGGCGAACGACGCTCGCGCGAATTCTCCCTTCCATTTCGCTCTTTATTTTCCTCCTTGTAAGCGTCGATACACACTCGCCGGGGCAACACCGGTGCTCCTCGTGTGTGCGACATCGCGATACGTTGATTCACCGTTGGGGAACGCATAAATATTTATATACACGAAGCTACCGCGGGATTTTTCACGTTTCCTTTCCCCGTTCCGCGGGACGCGCGAAACGCGATATTCACACTTCTCCCGGTTGGGACAAGAGTTTTGTATGGGAAATGGATATTTGTTTTCTTTTTTTTCTTTCTATGCGGCCCAATTGTAAGCTACTATTGTCCCATTTCCGGTCCATGAATAACAACGCGAGAATCTCATTTGAACGCATGGCAGCAGCAAAGTTCGTGGCTGGCCTGCCTTTTTTTTAATACCAACCGATCGCGAGCGAAGATTTCTCATCGGCCGCGCCAGGGCGTTCTAAACAAGCTCGCGCGAGAAACACGCGCAGTCAATCACCCCGGAGGTATTGCCCTGCAATTCTTTCGCAGCGGCAGCGGCAGGAGCGGTTGCACTGCGGCAGGTGTACCGCGGCGAAACGACCTTCGCGACTACAACTTGTTAGAGGTACCGATGAGTCCAAACTTTCCGCAGACACTAATTTCACGGCAACGGTGATAATGAGATAAACAAGGAATGACAGATTAATTCGCCGATTCGAAGAATGTTTTCAATACGACGATAACAAATTCGTGAGTTATATTTCGGCGATGATTCATCAATAGGCAATTCGTGACTGGTATTTATTATTTGTTTCGCGGATATTGGCGATAACGAGTTCCACCGATAATAGCGAGTTTTTGTGAAAAAAGTCATTAGCGTACGAGTCGTGGTGCGATGGATCTTTTTCTCACGTGGTTCGAATTATGAAAAAAAAAAATTATATAACGATGAGATTGAGGAAGCCCTCTTGGAGGAAGTATTGGCTTTCCTCGGTTTGTACCGCTGTCCAACGAGACATGTTGCGCAATGGAAAATCCACCTCGACTTTGTCCATCGGTCTGCTCTGATCTCCACGTAACCATCTCGTTTCAACGAGATACCGGCTTCTCCTCTTTGCCTCTGCTTTTTTTTCGTAATCACAACTCCTGCGGCTTCTGCGGTCTCATCGAGGATGATCGATTCTCGTTTTTTCTTTTCGTTTCCGAGAGACGAAGGCAATGCGGGTTTGTACGTGAGAATCGGCATAAATTCGAAATTTTCTTCCGAAAAAAAAAACGAAACATTGCAAATAAAAATATCACTCGTTTATTCCGTATTGTGTATTTAAAACATGTTTTTCTTTGAATAATGTAAAGCACGCTCCTTCGATGCCGAAATTCTAATGCCGTATCCGGTTGAAGTTCAAGGTCACGCGTTGGCCTCGTGCCGGGCATGGTTTCTCGTAAAATCGGACATAGCCCAAGCCCGAGAAGTCGGAGTCGAAAATAACGTTCTAAGAAATCAGGAATCGCCGATCCTTTCACGAATAATATTTGTATTCACGTATATGCGTTTATGTGTTGCGCGTGTGTGTTTTTTCGCGAGAGTGGGGAGCTGGACCGAAAGGCAGGGTCGAATGGCAACGGTAGCTTTGCAGTCTTACCGCGCCGGGGCGTTATTCCCGATTGTGTGTATGTGTGTGGTTCTCCAACGAGTTCCAAGGGGACGGGGACGGCCGAGAGAGCGCCCGGTGGAGGTGGAGAACGGAGACGTTAGCGTTCGACGTCCGACCTCGGGAGTTGCGCGCCGGCCGCAGACTCGTGCGGATCCGTAACAACGGACTCTCCGTTTGTCCAATGTCCGCGCGACTATACACGTGAAAAAAGAAAACAACATTACGCGAAACCAAAGAGTGTTTGGGAGGGTAAAAGAATTAATCAAAAATAAATAAACAAAGCGATAAACATAATAAAACTACTAAATATTAAATAATGATTAACGCAATTACGATCTAAGAGAGAGAAACATAAACATTAAACGCTGTGTTCCGATAGTCAATTATTTTTCCATTAACGAAACGAGTGAGTAAAAAGTTTCATTGAAAAAACACGACTGATTAGTCAATATTGACGATAGGTTGTCAAAGAGCCATTTTGCGCGAGTAGCAATTTCGCAATAGTTCCGTATCTCCGAGGACTTTTTGTTTTTATATTTCGTCTCCTCGCACGAGGCTCGAACGTGATCTGTATTCGCAAACGCAGATATATCTTCCGCGAATACATAGTTTGCGAAGTACAGCGACGATCGAGTGATCAATCGATATTTTAATCGACTCGACTCACGCGCGAATGCCCGAAGGATTTTTCGCTCACGTAGTGACGTCGCGAGTTTCTTTTCCGTGTAAAACTTGTCACTCGGCTGTCGAACGAAGGTGAGGCCACGGAGGAGGATCTAAAAGTTTCGCGGGACCTAAAGTTCGAACAGTGCATCAGCGACGTTGTATCAACGCCGATGACACTCTTGTCGAATTTATCGTTCATCCGTGCCGTCGTCTCGCTGTGTTTCGGATATCAAAGTCCACAAAGAAAAATAAATAGCCAAACGCGCGAATAACGTTCGATCGTTAATCGCACAGCTGTGCCAAGTGCCGAAGTGTGATCAAGTGTGATCGATTTCGTTAGCGTTCGCACAGTTTGACCTTTGTCAAAAACGACGAAGCCATATTTTTCGTGCTGTTGGCGCGGTGTCGTGCGCGACGATAAGAGAGCGATGATTTTCACGGGAAGATCGGTCGACGCGCTGGACGAGGTGAGAGGCGTGCAGGGCGAGGTTGAACGACGCGACGTCAGTGCAATCGCTATTGCGGCTGGATGGTTCTCGAGTCTTCGCAGACCTGGAAGAAAGAACAAGAAGGGTTATCAGAAACAGGCGAAGAGCGCATGGGATCTCAGCACATTGTCCACGGTTAGTGAAACGTTAAGACTCGGTTATGATCTTATCATCGCTCGTTCCGCGCTACCGTAAACTTTGTCAACCGGCAAACTTATCGCGCCGTTAAATTCACGTTGGACGAGAGAATTTCCACGCAATGAAAGAAAAAGGGCACGAAGAATTATCGTCGCAACTCGGTCTTTTCTCTTATCATTTATTTTATAACGAAACGTTCAAAATGTACATATTTGTGATGGATCATAATGATCTCATTAGAGGATTGCAATAAATACTAATACGAGTTAAATCGGAAAAGCCGAGATCCGAGACGGAGATCGTTAATTTCCAGATTAATAACGAGTTCAACGTTCAATACGCAGAACAGATTACGCACACAATAGGATAAACGTAATTGATCTCGATCTCCATCGCGGTTGCTTGGAATTATAATTGACGAAATAAGAACCAAATGAACAAAAAAT
This sequence comes from Ischnus inquisitorius, assembly GCA_963924025.1. Classification (NCBI taxonomy): domain Eukaryota; kingdom Metazoa; phylum Arthropoda; class Insecta; order Hymenoptera; family Ichneumonidae; genus Ischnus; species Ischnus inquisitorius. The sequence continues at coordinate 4,870,957 of OZ001250.1, read as the reverse complement.
AAGATCTTGTTTGTCAGCTGAATTGAATACTACAAGCGGAAGTCCCATCGGGGATCGCCGGATACGGCGAAGAAAAACAGTGGCGCTAATTTCTTTCGTTTGATCATTGACGTCAGACTATCGAAGCCGGCGGACAGCAGCTTACTGCGACGCGTCTCTATTCTCGAATGTTATTCAATCTATGCGAGAGGGAGAGCGACAGAGAGAAAGAGTCGTAAAGTTCACGAGTGCATATCTATTCGCTCGGTCGCGTGTTTGCACAGCGATTAGCGATTTTTATTTTCTTCAACTCTTCTCTCCCCGCCTCGTCGGAGCTTCTATTCTCTTTTTTATTTACTGTGCCTTTATGAATCGCACCGGCACTGTTCACACTGCACGTTTTCCTTCGGCGATTGTCGTGGACTGCATGCAAAAATGACGTCACTCTACGAGTTGCATTGCAACAACGAGTCATACATTCCTTTTTCGTCTCCGAGAACTGACGCGACGACTATAGTATTTTTTTTCCACCGATAGATGTGTAATAGTAAAATGCAACGTATCGAAGATGATGAATTCGCGCTTCGCTTCCCGGGCGAATCGAGGCGTGGAAAAAAAATTTGCATTTTTCAATGCCCACTGCCGGGAGTATTATTATATCCCGGCTACTATTGTGCGCTGTGTTTGTTGGGTTTTTCTGTACGCTCGTCGACTAACGGAAGGCCCGGAAGGCAATTTCGTGTATTTTTATTCTTTTTTTTTTTTTTTAATAAAAGTCTCATATTTCAAAAAGCTAGAGGATTCGTTACGTCGGAAGAGTTATCTCCGTGTATCCGCGGGAAAAATAGAAGCATGAAAGCGGCGACCGTTATCGATTGATTTTTTTTCATTGCAAAAAATTGATGAATGAACGCGTTTGTTTACGCGGTCGAGTGTGCCTACGTCGGGTCGTTAATCAGGTAACCGATAAAATATTCTATAACTCGATGACTGTGCCGTCCAATGACGCAGTCGCGTTTCATTTTTCCTCTCCCGAGCGAATTCAACAATGCGAGGCCTGATTCGCGATAATGCGTTATCAGAGCGCCGACGCTATCGTTTACCCGGTGGTAATGAACCGGCAGGTATTTCATAAGAATAAAAAAAAAAAACGAGAAAAGTTATCGCACACGTTCTCCGAGTTATTTGCGTCATCGACCTCAAAACCTATATTACACATACAAAATGCTTCGAACTTGTACTTTCGAATAACAATCCGTTTAATGCAGCGAATCGAGCCGAAGAATCGATTAGGCCATCGATGTTTGTATGCTATTAAAAAATTACCGTCCTGTTTAGCCGAGGGGAAAAAAAACCTAAGAAACGATCGCGATCGATTCGTGGGTGTTCGCTAGAATCCTCAATGACACGGAAAAATTATTCGCGCGTATATCGTTGGTATTATAAAGATATTCGTCACGGACAGTCGAGTAAATGGGTCGAGCTCTCGATATGTATTATCCCACGACATTCAAGTGTGTATAAAAGATTGCAAAAAAAAAAGGAGCTCGCTTCTTCGCGAGGATCTCGCGTGCATTGTTTGCGACTCAGCGAATCGGGTGCGCGAGATCTAGACAAGGAATTTGCCAACCACCGACGGGCGGGAAACTGAGGATTAGCTCGAGTATCCGTAACAACGCTCGAAGCTGGGAGTTGATAACTTTGCACGAGAATAACAAACACAGCGCATGCCAGAAAGAGTACCTGGGCGTGTTGTGGATCGTGTCGGTGACCGGATAAATGTGTCGATCACCCCTTATCGTCGACTCTCATGTTGTGCACTATGTGCACTATGTGTGTTGCGGCCACGCTCGATTTTTTTTCTCTTCGATACTCGGTTAACAAGCAATTATCGCGGTAGGTGCATTTCTAGTGCAAATCTCGCGGCAGCTCGAGCACACTCGAGACGTCGGTTAGATGCACTTCGAGGGTATTTACGACTGGCAAATGGAACGATAATCGCCGGACAGCCGGGCGATGGGTTGAGAATGGTGGATTTTTAGTTAGTCATCGTTGGAAGACGGAGGGAAAGAGCTTCGGGCTCGATGGCGCTTGCGAGCTCAAAGCCATGGGATGTAAACAGACAATTTTGGGGACAGGATATAACTATTCGGCGCAGCAGACGCGTCCGGCTGCCGTGGGATTTCCTCCAGTAGTATAATATATACTATACTGTACTGCGGAGACACGTGTCGTCGACGAGGGGTTCGCCGCGCCGTTTCGCTTCTCGTCTTCCCGATCATATATTACACATTTACACGGGACACGAGCCTCTCTCGTTCTGTCGTCTATTCTCGCCCGATGACGCGCATCACGTCGTATCTTCTTGGCTCTCGATTTCACGACTCCGCTATATTATTTCTCGCGTCATTTCGCACCGCGTGTAACGATAATGGAATGTTGATCTTGACCAGCGGCATCTTTGCCGCGCGTGGGAGTATCGCTTGAGAATGGTTATGGCCAAAAATAATATTTTTTTGTTTTCGACTTCCGACGCGCGTTTCCGTGTCAAACATTGGGCAAGCGGTTATATGACCGACGCGTCCCGATTGGCGAAAAAAGCTTTTGTAACATTCATTTAAGAATAAAACATATTCAGGCGATTTTATAATAAAATGTATTAATCCTTCACTGAATTGTTAATACTCTAAAAAGTCTTCAAAAATTCAAATATTGAGAACGTTTTGTGCTGGATTTTTTTTCGATATTATATAATAATCGACTCCGAAGATTAAGAAGCGATTCTTATGTTTTCGTAATTTCGTCGTCTTCGGCTATTTCGGTACTTGCCCGTGCGTTATCCTTTGCAAAATATCTTGTGTCGGTGATGTACATTTTTTGAGGGCACCAGTGAGATTCTCGAAGCTTTGCAAGAAGCGTTACGAGTAGTTCGTGCATCAAAGTTTCCTCGGTTCAAAAGTACGAAAGAGGGCAATCCGTTGGACTACTTTCAGACTCTTTATCTTTTCTCTTCTCCGATGACCCTCGGTTTTTACACGCGCTTCTTTCATGAAAATCGTAGGAGTAGAAATAGAGAAAGAGCGGAGCTCACAGGGATGTGAGTTATATACGCAAACTGGCGAACTTCCAAAAGCGTGTTTCGCGTCCTTGGTGGAAAATTCGCGCGAGTCATAACGCTCGATTGAGAGGGCGTTTTGGGCCGGCGGGGGAGAAAACACAGACTGAATGTCGGACGGAGCTTGAAAAATCGGCTCGGAGGGGTTAGGAATATCGCGTAAACAAACGTCCGAGCTGTAGCTACACGCGAATACACACGCGTGCATGTATGACGGAAACTCTGATACATCATCGAGCAGCAAACGAGCGTGTGGTATGGACGAAGTGGGCGGGGGAGGGAGGGGGTGGGGATGCGGTAAACGAAAACGCGCTTACAGCGCAAGAGGTGTCCGAGCCCCATTCACTAAACTGGGTCGAGAGAAAGAGAGAAAGAAATGTTAATAAAACGGGAGCTCGACCTTGCCGTTTCTCCGCTGGAATGTGCCAACTGCGCGAGAGTCCATCATGGAAAATATCCCTGCTCCGATTATAACGAGAAGCAAATATTGCTGCACGAGTTGATTACAACGCCGCGAATGGTACATGGAAAACACGCATCATCAATATACACACTGTAGAAAAACAATCGTTAATTTAATGCACGCAAACCGGAAATGAGAAACCGACTATCGAAGATTAATCGGAAATTAACATAATTCAACGCGTCGATTGAAAACGAAATGAAATTACATAGAAATTGCCAAAATCATCGAACCACGGAATTATTAATAAATAAATGACAATAATAACAAACGAATTATCGATTTATTGGAATTAAAATTTTTTTATTTTTATTGAGAAAAGCTGTTTAAAAGCAAATTTTCTCAGTGTACCATTTGTATTTATAGATATGCCATCAATGCATAGAAAAAAAATGCGAAACAATAAAATTCGAAAGTCTCTCGTCTAAATAATAGCGACGATAATGAATAATGAGTAATTTTACTCTTCCATTAATCGCACGGTAATTTGAATGCAATGCATCGCCCCACCCGCCCGTTTCGCCGGTGAAATTCGCCGGCAGTGAGAAATTCGCGACGGCACGAAATCTTTTTGCAATTCAACGCAAGACTAAATATCGATACGCGAGTTTATTGCGAACGATAATGACGCGGGGGAACAATGAAACTGGAAAGTCCCCCCGGGTCCCGGTTAGGCGGGGCGATAATAAATTACGAATAATTATGCTCGTTCATTAATCACATACAATTTGAATGCGATGAATCGCGTCCTTCTCACCGGTTGATAATCGACCTCGCCGTGATGATCACCGGGCCCGGGGCTTTGAGTCCTTCTATCAAGCCTTGTCGCGTGCAAACGCTGCGCTATTGTGCGCGCCGCGCGTAACTCACTCTCCCACTCCTATCGACGCGTTTGACTAGGCGCGTTCGTTTTAATAAACGACATATTGAATTCTCCGTAACCGTGAACGCGCCGCTGCCTCTCGCTGCACACAACCCATCGGGAGCGATGCAATTTTCCCCCTCAAGGCTTCACCGCCGGCAGTTTGCGAGTTATTTTCATCGATCGATGCCGAAATATTTCGTTACATCGATACGAGGGGGAACACGACTCAAGGACGTTCGTCCGCTCGAAAAGAAATTTTCGTTGCCACTCTCGCGCGTTCTCAGAAATTGAACGACTCCGCAAGAAGCAGTCATAATAATAATAATAATGAGAGAAGAAAAAAAAAAGATTCACGCCTCGGAGACTCAACGGTAGAAAAAAACTCTGAAAAGTCTCACCTGCCGCTGAGTCACGTTTTTCGAAGTCACCTCGCTATCGCGGATTCTCCGTACAGCCTCGACGAGACGCCAGGCAGCTCGTGTGACGTTGTGGATACCCGACTTGCGTAGCTATGCCCACGGGAAACTTGAACGTCACACGCTTATTATCAGCGTCTCACGACTCAGCAGCAATCTCGGAATGTTCGTGATTTTTTTTTTTTTTATAAAAGTTCGTGATTTTTTTTTTATTAAAAAAAAAAAAAATATATTAAAAAAAAAATCTCCTGCGCAAGAGTCCGAAGCGTCATGCGCGCGATTTAACAACGAGCGATATTTGTGCGAACCATAACTCGATATTTCATCCAATCGTCGCAGCAAAGCCAGTATCACTTTCGCCATGTAATCGTCACGAAGGGAGCGAAGCCTGGCGCCTTACCGTCGTGATCGTTTAACCTGTCGATCTCAATGAAAGGGGATTATCGATAGGCCCATGAACTCTGACCCGCATGTCGGTGCCCTTGCCTCGGTACCGTTCGAGAATCGTTATCGCGCGACGCGGCGCGCATTAACTTTCGATACACGAGCTACTGGCACTGCATCTCGCGAGAATATCTCGGGATTACTCTTTCCCACGAATCGTCTCCTCAATCACAGTTCCTCCGTGGTTCTGGAAATCTTGGAAATGTTCTTGAATCCCCGTTGACCTGTAAAAATCCTAGAGTCTCCTTGAATGTTTTTATTCCCTTGAGTTTGGATTTTTTAAATATCCTCATTACTTTCGAATCATCGACTTGACTACAAAATATAGTAAAAAAGGTTTAAAAAAAAAAATTTTAAAGTAAACGCGAAGGACTTCTTCTTTGATGGTTGAAAGATAATTTCTGCAATTTCGGAATATTTTTATGAACAAAAGAATCCAACCTCGTACCTGGAAGGTTAAAAGTCTGCCTTGCAGGAGCGTTCGAAATGTATTCCTGTCTTTTTTTGGAACCCCGAATTTTTACCAAATTTTGGTTTGGTTTTTCTCTATTTTGGGCGTCTAGCCGGTCGATCTGTGATGCATACTAAGTTGATTGTACGCTTCGTATGAATATCACGAGAAGAAAAACATGAATTATTAAAACAATTTTATTGATTTTCACTTTCCTCGAAGATCATCTCGAAACTCTCCTCAGGATATCTTTGAATTTTTCACGGACCTTTTACCAGACAGTATAAAAATGATTGCAATAATAATAGAAATAATTCTGTCGTATCAACGTGAGAGATAAATTATTCTTGGAAGCGCAATAGCACGAGTCTCTATTTCACGCGCGCATCGTGTTCTGGAGCAGTCTCTTCACACGAATCTGGACCGACAGTCTCCGTTTCGCATACTGAGTGCACTTTGCACCCGCGACTCATACATAGGTATATATATATGTGTCTATTCAGAAATGATTTGCACACGAAATAGTCGTATAGTTTGTCGAGTTCCTTGGGACTAGAGGCTGAGTGCACTTTCTACCTGTCCTCCGCACGTTTCTGTACGGATTATAGCTGTAGATTCAACGCACACGTACGCCCGTCCTCGTGCATGTGCCGCACAAAGAGAATCTGTGCGAGCTCGCGGGAAGCACCGCGGCAAGAACCGCAAGACTCGATAAATCACGTGTGGCTTCTCACCGTAGAGAAGCTACTTCTTCTATCTTACTTCTTCCTGTTCGCTATTTAACCCCTTCGGTGTACTACTCGGGCGCGAGCCCTTCGTCCACCGAGTCATTCATACCTTATATACTGCGGTAGTCACACCGAAGTACACTCGGAGCTTTGTTGGTGCGGGATTTTTTGTTATTTTTATTTCTTGTGTTTTCCTGGTTGAGTCGAGGATAAATCGTGTCGTTCGTGACCGAGATAAAAGGGTTAGTCTCCTCGTGCCGTAACTACTTCCAGCAACTCACTTTCATTCTTTCCTTCTTGCGATTTTCCGCGAGTCTTTCGCACGACCTTCGAGTGCTACGAGTCTCCGGACTCGACGATTAATCCTCGTTGAGGTGGGGAACGTTGAAAATAGCGTTTAGCACCTGGCGACAATGATGGATCATTTATCTGTCGAATTTTCACGGCCCCAATTCACGGGACTCCCTCTCGGCATACTAAGGGTCCTATTGTGCATCAATTTATCAAGAGTTTCGCACCAGAAGGGCATGCAGAATACGCTTATGCATCGCCAATAGGCCCTTTGAGTCTTTAACCATCGATATTAATCGCACCTATGGCGACAAGCGTTTACAGTAGTCATCGATAAATATCGTTGAATATACTACAAATTGGCTAGACGATTTCATCACAATTGAATCAAAATTGTTTTTCTTTATGAAGAGCTTCTATCGTCACATCCGCAGCCGAATGTAAGATTCAATGAGAATTTTGTATATTTTGCCATAAGTAAAGATCTAAAAAAATCCGGTCATTCTGTTCGGTCTGAAACCTGTGACAAATAAAAACAGATGACCGTGCCGGTTTCGAATAAAATGCACTGTGGGCTCCAAAAAAATCCAGCATGATAGTTTAACATATGTATTTGTTGAATGTGACATGCAATTTTTATGTGCAGTAATGTATGAGGGAAAAAAATTGTTTTCTGTTTTTTGGGTGATTCAGTCTTTAATTTTTCATAATCAGAAAGTATGTGGCTCACATCCTGACATTACGATCTCACGAAAATTACATTTCCAAATATTTTTTTGTCAGAAACAAATGTGAAAAATACGTGTCGTTTATTCCTGTTAATTTTCAAACATTGAAAATACAAAAAAATCGCATGAAAATGGGATTTTGTGTTTTTATTTTCGCGGTTTCTAGCGGAGACATTCAATGAGTAACCGATCACGGCTATACATCTGTCTCTAACCGGATAGTTTCAAGTTCCACGTGCTATTTGCCATGGGATGCTAATTATTTCACGGTTTACCTTATATATTCAGCCAGACGTTTCTAACGAGTGTCCGGGCTATGAGAGTCGGTCGGTGTTCCCGGGTCGCGATACACGGAGACCGGCTGCACCAAAGTCTCTCGTGGTCGCTGGGCTGGTTAGCACACATCCGTTCGCACATAACGCGCATAACTTAAGGTATGCGCATGCAGCCACTCCGTTCTCTCTTCCACGCGCATACACACAGTGAATCTCTTGTACGTGTACGAGCGCGGCCGGTAAATACTGATAAGCGCGCTTACGGTCGTGTATGAGCGTTATTTCTATAGCTTAACAGTCAAGCGTGCACCGACCACCCCGAGCAAATATAAATAAGTATTTGTCGAGTCCCTCGTGCACGGTACGAACCAACATAGTCCCGATGCGAACGTAGAGAAATTCTCGGAGTTTCGTGGAAAAGCGCATTTCCACGTGCTCGAGACTTTTAGACCCTCGGCTCTCATCCGCCGGGCAAAATTCGCATTGTTCAAAATCCGCGCCGCGACTATTGCCAGATGAACATTACTCGCCCGGTGTACAAACGCTCATGGTCGACGCAACGTTAGAGCTAAGTAATAGGAGAGCTCGCGAAACGACGAGAGAAGCTCCGCCACTCGGACACCTGCGATCTCGCCGGATCGCGCCCGGAGAAGTATTTCCGCTATACTGGAATTCCCGACAGACCTATTCCATTATAAGCAACGTCTTATAAGCTGCTTACACTGTATGCGTATCTGCATTTATATATCCGGAGATATCCGGTCGTCTAAGTGAGCGCACGATATTTGCAATATTTTTGTAATTAGCACTGTGCTTTTTTCTCGTACTTAATAATTACGACTCAAAGCACTTCTACCTCGATAGCTTTTAATGCTTATTGAAATACTTCTCGTAAATGCAAGTTTTTCCTGACGTTACGTTATGGGACAATTAAAATGTTGAGGCGGAAGTAATGAATTGAATTAAAAAATATGAAGTTTAATGCAAATTAATATGAATTTTAACTTTGATCCATTAAAAAAAAATGGATTCATTTATCCTCGAGTATATTTCCTGGTGAGCTAAAATTAATACATTATTACATGCAATCCAGCGATTAAAAATGTTGCATCCTCGCCCATAAGTATAGCTGCTGGAGTAACTAATAAATCCTATCGTCTGTGCGTCTAGGATAACAGAATTGCACTTTATTAATCCGCAAACAATTTTCAATCTAACGTATTTATAATGTCTAGCGTAAAGCCCAATTTGCGAAATTTATCGATCGACATTAACAGCCGCGAAAAGCCCACGCTCTCGTTGCCGATGCCGTGGACGTCTAGCCGTGGCACATGGCTGCAACGATGCACGCGTGCCCCGGCTGCGTAAACACGCGTGAGTCAAAGTACACGCGACGATTATGTGCGAGTGGTCAGCTCCCAGCGCCTCACACATCAGAATCGCAAGCGGGAGAATATTGCTCGCGATTCTCATAGCCACGCGGGATTTATATTTGCTTGTGTGTGCGTGCGCGCGCGCGCGGGACTCTCGATTAACCGCATCCGTGTACGAGTGTGCACTACAGAGGTATCGGGATATGAGCGTTGAGCACGTATCGAGCCTCTCTCTCTCCGGTCGTCGTCGTTCGTCGTCAGCGGCACAGGAGCGTGAGCTCGGTCATCGAGAGGGCAAGCGGCAGAACCGCCGCATTCCGAAGGCTTTTAACGACCCGTTCACCCGGGGGGGTTAAACTTCCTTTCCCTCGTCTCTTTCGTCCGTTCATTTCATTTCTACCGTTTTGTGCTGAACTCGTCGATCGTTTCGGACGTTTCAGCCGTTCCCATTGCCGCACAACGCACCGTAGATTCTCGCACGGTTTTGCCGCGCGAAGCTTCTCCCTCGTCGCGATTAAGTTGCAATTAGGACGTCTCAGCCGCGCAACACTCTTGTACCGTCTTCGATATCCTCTTGGGAGTGTTCTCTCTACGGCGAGGCATAATTAAATTCGGTACGGCTCGGCGGGCCTCTCTCTCTCTCTCTCTCTCTTTTCTCTCAATCGAATCTCGGACACTCAGGGGCTTGATTTGCTATTTCGGTTCCCTCGCGTCTCGACACCGAATAACCTGCTCCGATTCGTGTGCGAACGCCTCGTTGTGTATATGGCATTCTACCAGAATATCTCGATTTGGCACCAATGCACCCTCGTACCTCGGCTCGATTATTCTCGTCAAAGCCTTCAGGAGATACTTTCACGGGTCATTCTCGCATATATGAACGTATAGTATATGATATACGATATGTATGTAAGATCGCGCATATCTAACTCGTAGGGCACAATAAAACGAACCAGAAAGAGAGGCAATTGAAAAGAAAAGTGCAGACAAAGATCGAGCACAACGGCCCAATGGGACAAAATGGGACAGTTGCGCAATTTGAATTTTGGGGCAAAATCGCCAAACCTTACAATGCATGAAATTTGTAACGCTGAATTCGTAAAGCGGCCCGTTTTTCCCAACGTTGCTCTATATATTTGTATATATTAAGATACATACGAGATATATAAGTACATATACGATCGAAAATACATGTATTTTTTATCAACCGGCGCTCTTTCCGGTATCCTTTTTTCTATCATTATTCGTTCGTGACGAGCTGTCGATCGCCATTGTCGAATAATTTCACGCTCGGAGAGAGTAACATATTTGTCGGATGGGTTGAAACGGTTTTTCTCCGTTCGTCAGTCTCCTCGTACTAGATACGAGCAGGCACGTGTGTGCGGCTTGCATATAGTTTGTGCGAAGAATCGCGAGGAGAAAACAACGGACGCGATTTCATATCAATTCCCAACCGGATACAACGGTTCTCCCATGCGCGTGCATCAAAGTGCGCGCAGCGCCGGGGTTATGCGCTAATTATAATGGGAATGATAAGGAACTTTGTTCTCCGCTTCTATGCGCACACGTCGAGCTGTATCTCTCGCTTCCCCTCCCTCGTCGCTCTCGCGGCTCCTCTCGTTCTCCTATTCAAGTTAATCAAGCCTCGAACGAGACTCGCGACCTCGTATTCGTCGCCATCGTTCGACAACTTCCTCCGGTGACTACGAAGGAAATGAGACATATCGCTGGGCACGCGTTTCATTAGAATTATCAGTGAACTCTTTTATTTTTTATTTTTCTTTTTTTTTCCTTTATCTAAATTAACAAGCCTCTCGTCGGACAGAAAAATAATAATATCATCGGTCGACTATACGTATAATATACGAAAGTGGAATTTTTGAACTCCTCTTTAATTAGCGTATTGAGAAATACAGCTGTTTTCTAGAGGACGGTGGGAGGACCGGGAGATACGAGGGGAAAGTCCGGCTCTTGTTTTTCGACTCATCCGTGATCTTGAATCAAAATAATATTCCTTTTATTTGGTTGCCCCGAACGAGCGATAAGAAGCCCTCGGCGTAGTCACACAAGAGCGAGGCGATTTTGCTCCGGCCGATCGTGAAAGAAAAAAACACCAAGCTCGAGCTACAGCGAAAATGAGCTCGGTGGGTTAGTTCGCCTGGTAACGAAACGATGCAAATAGCCCGGTTAATTATGCCGGTGAGCCGATTAGGCGTTCGCTTTCTTGCGCTACCGAAACCGTATTGTATTATTATACAAGCTACGCGACTTGTATCGTAGTAACGTTACTGGTATCGCCGCACGTAGCAATATACTTAGGGCACAATACATTCTCCACAAGCCAGCATCGTCGTTGTCGCCATCGTCTCGCCTCGGGCGATGCAGTAGCAGGCCGTCAGTGTCGTGCCAGCTGGCTCGGCACGGCCGAGACTTTGGACGTTTCTTAAAAATCTTCCTAACGTTGTGAAACTATCAGGTATCGTCGTCGGCGCGACAAACGCAGACCAACCCAGACGAATAGTGAAAAAAAACCATCAATGACAATTGATTTTTAAAAACTCACGATAATAGAATAACAAACGTAAATTTATACCTTAGCATAAAATAATATAATTAAGTTATCATCATAATCAATGAATAATTATTGAAATACTTAATGTGTACATTCTTCAATTATAATAATTCATTTATATTACATAATTAATTCTGAAATCTACTCACAAATTCGGCCAATTGTATCCATCGATCTATATTACGAACTATCATAATCTTTTCTTTTTCATTTACTTTTTTTTTTCGAACAACTCTCGCTCTACTCCAAATTTTGTCTTCCGCGATCGTTTACAAAGTAAAACAAATTTCTAAGCGTCGGGAGTGAATCACACGTCTGTTGCGGTTTTCTCACGCATCGATGATTCGTATTCACGTACGCATCGTGTGTGTGTTTTTTCTTTTTTTTTTTTCAAGTCACTCGTATGTGCGTATGGTAACGAAGATACGAATACGAGCGTCCAGTGCCAGTCGCGACCTAAGAGGCCGACCGGATGCAAGAGACCGAGGAATAAAGCAACGTACTTTACAAACCTCGTCTTAGTCGACACGCCACACGTATTATTATAGGTTTCGTACATGGCGCACACAGCGAGGGCTCATTCTTCTCGCATACCATAACGTAATCCCCATACATGTGTTCCGCGTACATACCTTTTCTCGTTTGATACACATGGAATTTGTGCGGTAGCACATATACGGGCTCACAATGCGAACGTTTCGTATTCTTCGAGGCGCGAACCAGAGACGACCACCGAGCGTGTCGCGTCCACCGTCGTTCCCTCGGCCTCCCGTCGCCCGTCTTCACGGCGCGCGATCCTCGGAGGTCTCTCCCCGTCGGCCCTGTTAACGTCGTCCTTTGCGCCTCAAAGGGGGAAGGCAACGTGTACATCAGAGACTAGACGACGAGGACTTTATGCATCCTCGTTAACTCGGGAGAGACGACTTCCGGTCGCGAACAAGTGAGTCCTGTCCCGGTTGGCACGTTTGTGCACTTTTCTCCTTTGTCTCTGTTCCTCTTTATTATCGCGTGTCAGAGAAAAACAAAGACGAAGCCGACTAATTTGTCGGTTTTTAATTATCGCAAACGAGTCAATTGAGAGAAATTAATTTGTCTCGGACACTTGTTTCTTTTTCGCAAAGATGAATCATCGGAAGGAAGTCGAAGTTTTCCACTCGATAGACAAACATTGAATGTAATTACGATCGATAGAAGTTTCGAGGCAGCGAAAACGTAACGGGAGGCAGGAAATATATCGAGCCGAAGGTATATCCGAATGCCCGTCGGGCGTTGCCCAGCGAGTGCGTTACTCTATCTTTATTCGTTCCAAATGTTTCTCGGTGGCACGCCGGTGCTCGGATGCGAAGGAATGAGGGGAAAAAAAAACGAAAGAGAAAGATGTGCCACACCTCGAGCCAAGTCGGCTGGCAAACCACGGTCTTCGCGGCTTTAACGACCCCTTCGGGTGTCTGCAATGCTATACGGGGAGGGTATACCTTTGCGGCGTTTCGCCTTTCCTGCATGTGGGGCGAAGCAAACCAAGGACCGTTCACCCTTCGTCGGATCATCGCGATATCCTCGTCGCGGTCGCCACACGGCGGGCAATCCCGAACACCGGGGAAAAAAAAGCTCAAGCTTCGGAGAGCCGCACCCCTTTTTCCGCTTTTTTTTCTTCTTTATCGTGATTATCGTTCCCTCTTCCATTTCGTCCATATTTTTCTTATCCTCCGGTATGAAAGTCACTTGTGGAAAAGCCACGATGTTTGCTCTCGACTTACCGCTCCTCCCGGGAGACCCCTTTCATATATTCTTCCGGTGGAGATAAATATATATATACATGTGTGCTTACTATCCCAGATAATATCGATCATTTTTGTATAATACTCTTCTAGTTGTTTGTTGTTCCTTTCTTTTTGCATTTTTTTTTTTTTTTTTTCATCGTCAATATCCGATGACCGGGATAAGAAGCGTTCGTCGACCCTCTATTATATCGAGAAATATCACACCCTCCGTGTCGATAATTCTTTTATATACCTCGTACACTTCGAGTATCTTCGATAAAATGATGTTATATTTTTAAACCCGTTACGTGCACAATGTATATTTTCTCGGGGACGTTAGAGTCTCGCTTTTCATTTCCGTCTCTATTTTCGAAATAATTAACTCGCGCTCCAATAATCTTTATCGAGGGTTGGGAAGGAAAGAAAATAAAAAAATTATCGTACCTGGTAGCGGATGTGTGGAGTTTTATGCACGTTTGAAACGTGGCGTAGATAACGACGACTCACGTGGCCGGAAAACGCCCGCAATTCAGTTTCGCAATTACCTCGGCGCTGCGAGGGAGTGAAATTCAAACCAACGAGGGTGAAGGGCTCTCGTCCTCGCGGCGATGTCGTCGCGTACCCTTCGTGCCGGACGATTCGTCGCTACGTGCCCCCTCGATCCTCGTTATTCTGTTTTTTCCTCCCACCTTGCCGACGAACTCCGTCCCCTTCGACAATCGCCGCGAGATCGTTCCTATCATTATTTCACCGTCTACGGGAAAAAATAATCATTCAACGATACCTCGCGCAAACGCGAAAAACGTTTCGTACTCCCACGAAAATTATACCTCTCTGTCCGTGTTCACATTTTGCTAGTGTTTCTATTTTTCATTCCTCCCTCGATTCCATCATTCCCTCTCTCTTGTAGCGGTGAATAAATAATGATTGCGTGCATGTCGTCCCGCGCACGCGAACTGCAGGAGTGAAAGGGTTGTGACGTTCGTTATTGTACATTTTATATTTCCTTAGACCGACAAATTGATCGATATGTGTGGAATCATCTTCGATCAATCTCGTTCTATACGCTTGCGAAAAAACATTATTATTTTTTATTATTTATTGTTTTCCCCGCATTATTTCGTCTTTTTTGTTTTCTTCAATTTTTATCATTGATCTATATAATTATTTTGGAATTTGTTTTACCATTACTCAATTATTACAATTTTTTAATGCGCAAATTTATCACATAAATAAAAGATTTTCGTAGATAAATAAATACTTTTTTGTTCCACTATCAATATCATCAGCATCGGTGTTGTTTGCTACTCATTTCCGTTTCACTACACCACGCCTGCCGAAAGATTGATAAACGTGAAATGATTTATACTCGCGCTAGTCGTAAAAGCAAAAAAAACATTCCCTCCTTTCTGGCCTTTGATTATTTCACTGATACGATTATCCGCAGGAGAATCCAGGGGTTTCCTAACACGAGATTCTACGATCGTAGTTTCAGATGACGTCGTCGTTTCTCGTTTCAGGGGTTTCTCAGTCGGGTGAAAAAACAAAGTTCGGAGCTCTCGTGCACAAAGTGACGCAGTAATGAAAACGAAGCGTAAACGCTGATAGGTCGATTATGCGAATAAAGTCAAATTGGCGCGTTGAGTCCTCCGCAATTAGAAAGCGGCGGGGCATTAAAAAGTTTCGCGCGGTCAGATAATAATTCACGCGTTTACTTACGAAACGGAAACAATTTTCATTTTCCAATATATTATGCAGTGTATTAGCCGAGACGTATCGTGAGAGACCGAGAGTTGCAGAGCTGTATTTACGCGCTTATTGCTTTACGCATGTAAAACTTGCGTTGGCGCCGTTCTCTCTTGAGTAATTTACTCTCGTGCGAACGCTTGTAGCTCATATACACGTGTATGTGTAACCAGCTCGTGTAAACTCGTCGCCGCGTGTATAATATAACATCGGGTCGTTTGCCATGGCCAAGTTTCTCGGATGGTGCCCGAAGTCGAAAGTCGAGCGTTTCGTCGTAATTGGCCCGGATATCCTCAGCCACCCCACGGCGCTATATTAATCCCTCGAGTTTCGGCAATTAAGAGCTATACGGGTGCGCGACTCTCGCGCACGCTCCGCCGTGCTTTCCGCGATGTCGCGTTCGGTCGTATATCGCGAAATTCGTCGATCGACGAATTTCCACTGCCACGAATTCGTCGCGACGCGAATATAACGACTTGCACGAAGTTTCAGCGCAATCCAAGACTAATGTTCGTTGCTCCGTTGTTTGTTGCAGCAACTGAAGGATGAGCTCGGCGAAGTCGTCGCCGAGATGGAGGCGATGGAGGGCGGCGGTTTGGCACCGGACGAGTCGAAGCCAACCAACAAGGCGAAGCAGACATCGATCGGTCGCAAGAAGTTCAACATGGACCCGAAGAAGGGCATCGAGTACCTGATAGATCACAATCTGCTCGCGGCGACACCCGAGGACGTCGCACAGTTTCTCTACAAGGGCGAGGGTCTCAACAAAACAGCGATCGGCGATTATCTCGGCGAGCGTCACGACTTCAACGAGCGAGTCCTACGCGCTTTCGTCGAACTTCACGATTTCACGGATCTCATACTCGTACAAGCGTTACGACAATTCTTGTGGTCGTTCAGATTGCCCGGGGAGGCGCAAAAAATCGATCGCATGATGGAGTGCTTCGCTCAACGTTACTGCCAATTGAATCCAAACATATTTACCAACACCGACACATGCTACGTACTGAGCTTCGCGATTATTATGCTAAACACCTCGTTGCATAATCCGAGTGTCAAGGATAAGCCGAGCGTCGAGCAGTTTATCACGATGAATCGGGGTATCAACAACGGCGGCGATCTTCCCCGTGAACTCTTGGTGGTAAGACTCATTTTTCAATTGATGGCCTTTTTGTTTCGATCCCATTTATTCGTCGTTCGTTCATTGGCTAGAAGCGTCGTAACTCATCTCGCTCCAAAATTATTCTTATATTGTATTCGTCGAAGTATTTGTTTTGCTTACCCGCGAATTTTCGTATGAAATTTATTAATAACGGACCGGATCCATTTGCAAGAACTATGAGAAATTCATCGTCTAATGCATATAATTAATTAGAAACTTGACTTAATTAAAAAAAACTACTCAACTTGCATTTCTAAAAAAAATATTATCGCAGGAAATCACAATGAAATATTAACTGGGAGAATAAAAATGAATGGCTGCATTCTAATGAAATAATAAATTATCAATTTTTTGAAAGAAAACTTTTGAGTCAACGTAAATAACTTCATTAGAGATAACGTTTATTAATCACCCCAGTACAATATCAAAATAAGGTGCTTTTAATATTTCGTAAGCACATAAGTTGTATTAGTTACTGTGCCGTCTGTACAGTATGTATGTTTAAGTATTCGTAGCTCGTAAAGGCAAATTGTCTGCTACCAATGCAAATTTGTCTTTCCCCCAAAACCAGTCGCTCCGGCGCATTCGCTTAACGTTAGATTTATTATGTTTGCCGTGGGGACTAAACCGACGTCGTGTGCACACGGATGGCAGACGAGCCAGCGTAGTTTCTCTTTGCGCTGGATACGAGCGAGAATCGATTTTACCATAGAAATCGACCGATGAGGCTTTTCTCGCGACGCGCGCGTCCGCATTCGCGAGCTTGTCTCTCCGTCAGTCTCTCGTGCGCGGCTCGATCTTTGATCGCAACGTTGTAGTTACTCATCGGTTGGCTTTGTTTGCAATCTCGCTAATGGCTATCTTGTCTCGTTTCGCGCTTAAAGGTCGCGGTACGGTTGAGCTGGAATACTTTTTCTTTTTTTTCTATATTTCCTGGAAAAACGAGTAGCTTGTGCTCGCGCGAATTCCAAACCGGGAAATCACACGTGACGCACACACCGACGACGTTTATTTCCTGATGGATAATTCGCGGCAATCTCGTCTCGTGTTCATTGGAAACGGGTTTCGAAAAACTAAAAATAAAAAAGTTGGAGAAATAAGTAAAAGAGAAACGCTTGAAATTCTTTTACACGGGGCTTCTCACGTGTTCGAGTGTCTGTGCCTCGGCGCATCCTGCAATCGAATCGCCCCGGTGTGGCGCACTGCGTACGAACTAATTGATGCGCTTATGCAAGCCCATCTCGATGTAGCCCGGTCGGGCGATACACGTTTCATTGGAGTACACACGAGCGCATGTACGTACGAGCGATAGGAGCCGTGACATATGCGAGGGAGTCGAGACGATTTGCCCACTCTGTTTCAATGATTCGCTAATGACAGATTTATGCAAGCCCGTAACGATTTACTCGTCGACGTCGGCTGAACCGACGACGACACCGACGATGAGCCTCGCTCGCTGCTCGTGAAATTGCCCTCTATTAACCGCCATATCCCGCGCGTTATGTTACCAAGCGCCGGGTTTGTCAATGGACTTTGCGAAACGACCCACGACTTTTCACGCCGCGGGTTATCTATAGATTTTGTTATATAGCGGGGCAAGGTGGGGCGAAATGGACCGCTTTCGCAATTCGGAGATATTTTTCGATTTTTGTCAACTTTTCCACTACTTGAAAGAAAATAAATAGATGTTCACGGACTCTTAGAGTATTGAGACGCCAGAAAATGGGGTAAAATGAACCATATCCAAAAAAAAAAACGGACTTTTAAACAATTTACTATCTATAAGCATTATTCAAGTATTTTTGTCGGAAAATATAAATGTTTGCCTATTACGAAGGTTTCTTATAGTGAATGATCGAATCATAGTTGTATTTATCAGCATTTTTACGTTTCGTATTCGTCCATTGTAGCAAGCACAATAAATGTTTCCTAAAATTTCATTGAACGTTGTTCCCCATCTTTTTTTTACAATTTCATGATTTTTCCGATTCTGCCAAAAAAAATTGAGTTAGCACCACTATTTCATTTTGCACCATTGTCTCATTCTGCCCCGCGTTCGCTTGCTTAAACGTAGATCGAGTTTCAAACTCATCACTGTTTCATTGCTTTTAGCGACACGAAACTCGAAACCATAGTTTATTTCGTATATTTCAACGAGAATCACGAATTTTCAATGTTTATTCCAGAGTTTGTACGAGAGCATAAAGACGGAACCGTTTAAGATACCGGAGGACGACGGCAACGATTTGATGCACACGTTCTTCAATCCCGACAAGGAGGGCTGGCTGTGGAAGCAAGGTAACCCGTTCGTTCCTCGCGCCGATGCTTTCCTCGTATCGCGGATGTGACGCAATCGAGCGCGAGTCTTGCGTTCTGACTATTTCTTCCTTTTCGTTGTTACTGTTGAAGTAGCGAGAAAAAACAGTAATAAAAAAAAACCTATAAAAAAGAACAATCTCATCTAACTATCGACACTCCCAGACGGAGTGTTCAAGGTGCATCCTCGGCGCTTAAACGAGTCACTTTAAAAACGTATTATTATAACCTTGCCTATATACATGTATATATAATACAATCATCGTTAGGTTTCTCGACCTTGTTAACGAACGTGACTGTACATACCGAATGCAACATACAAATATCCCCCGATATCGCATATCAATTTTTTACTGACCGAGCTGTGTGTGTGCCTCTCTGTCCCGCACCGCTGCCCTGACGGAGACAGCAGGTAAATAATTACCACATCTTCGGTCCGCGTGTAACGAATGAGCGAGACTCTCTTAGATCTTCATCGATGTTTAAAGAAAAAAAAAAACATAGTTTCACTGTTATCCGTTTTTCGTTTTTGCATTTTTCTCACACCGTTATTATGGGCGAATTGTTACAGGCGGACGTTACAAGAGCTGGAAGAGACGATGGTTCATCCTGAACGACAATTGTCTTTACTACTTCGAATACACGACGGATAAGGAGCCGCGGGGTATAATACCGCTGGAAAATATTCAGGTCAGAGAAGTCCAGGACAGGCACAAACCGCATTGCTTCGAGCTCTACGCTGCCGGCTCGGAGTTCATCAAGGCGTGCAAAACCGACAGCGAAGGAAAGGTCGTCGAAGGTACGCACTCTCTCGCTAATTTCTCGGTCGTTTTTCTTGGTTTTTTTTTATACCACCGGTACACGCCACGGTAGCCAGGTGCAAGAGCGTTGAAATAACGCGTTTGTCGTGCAAATGCGATTGTCGTGTTGCCCGCATTCAAAGACTTACTCTGGATTTTCTTTTTTTAATGCTCGCAGGAAAACACACGGTGTACAGGATGTCGGCGGCCACGGATGAGGAGAAAGACGAGTGGATTAAATGCGTCAGGTAAATATTCAGAGAATTACTGGAATTGAAGAGGAAAAAAATCAAGTCTTTTCTCGAACTCCAAAAACACCGACTATGATGACTAATTTTAATCCTTCAATTTTTTTCTTTTTTTTTGCAGACAAAGCATATCGCACAATCCGTTCTACGACATGCTAGCGGCGCGGAAGAAAAAGGCACAAAAGACAAATGTCCACTCGAAGAGTTAAGGACCGCGCCCGCAAGGACTAACGGGCGTGCTTCTTTTTTTCCAATGTAACAATGAAGTTCCGTAGCGGGCAAGACTGAAATTTTAAGCCTCGGAATTTTCCACGAGGCTCCCGCGAAATTTCTCTCCTTCTCCGGGTCGGAGAGGAAGTCGCGCACGCAGTCCGAAGAAAGCCCTGGAACATTTGCGACGCTCCGGCGTGTCGCTTCGACGAGTTTCGAAGCTCAGTCCGGAGAGATCGAAGGGAAGAAACATCGAAGGATACGAGCGGGCGAGGAACTCCCCGCGCGTCGGTGCCGAATGAGACTCGTGACGCCGTCGGAGCCTCGGAAATAGTCGAATTATTCGATACAATGAAGATTCCGTTACTCACGATGTCTTCGATGCGACATGGTGGACGCTGGCCGAGGGCGAATTTTCAACGGAAAGTCATATATTTTCTCCGTCGACGATGTACATAGTTGATTTAACGAAGGACAGACCGAGAGAATTTCTTTCTTGAGACCGTGAATTCCGAATGTCGACGAAAGAAACGCCGAAGTAATTCGTATTTTCGTTTATTCGAGAAGAAGGAAGAAAGAAGAAGAAGAAAAACTTCCGCGAATCACGCGTATGTATATTTATTTCGTGCGAGTCCCAACGTGTGTGTCCGTAACTCGCTCACGAGCGTATGTGCGAATTTTCAGGGGTCAAGATTAGTCGAGAGATAACGAAGCATAGAATGATCAAAGCAGTATGAAAGATAACGCGATTGAAAGAAACGATGACTCTGCCGTTGCGACAGAGAACTTCAGATGCCCCGAGCGAGTGTATTAATGTGATAGCCGTGTATTTATTTGAACAAATGTGTATAATAGGAAATAAGACTGGGCGAGCTGAAAAATCGAAAAGTTATTTCGAGATGAGAATGAAGCGTAGCTCCAGTAGTAATTAATCCGTAATGAAGAAAAGAAAATCGCTGTACGTTGTAAGTACGGCGAGTTGTAAGTATGGCGCGATTGGCCAAGCAAGAAACGTGACACTTAGAGTTAGATCGTCGTTGCCTCCTTCAGTTTTCGCGTTCTTCGTCAAATCGTGTCGCTCTCTCCCTCGGACGCGAGAGCTCTGACCGCGCGTGCAAGCAAATAATTCGATCTTGTTGAGTCCGTGTGTGCTTTTTACGTGAAAATACCGTCAACGAGACCTATAGAGATAGATGAATTCCCTTAGCTGAAAATTCAAGTCAAAAAGACGAAAAAAAGTAAAATCCGTTCGCGAAAAAAATAAACCGAACGTCAGACATCGAAAAAGCCTTACTACACTTTACGATATTTAAAAAACGAGGAACATTTAAGCAAAATGAAAAATGAACGATAGAGATGATAAAAATCAATGAAAAAACAAAAAGAACCTGCAAGATGGAACGAATTACGAGGTGTCTAGATTTTTTAACGCCACCGACCATCCGTGTGTGATTGATGATAATAGAAGCAGTAGACTATTTAGATGGCGCTTGAAAATTGTTGCTGAATTTAGTTACTTAGCGGCGCGAGTGCGTTTCGGCTAGCACGAATGTTGAGCGCTTTTGTTCTTCGGCGCTTTGACCATCATTGACGAGCCGTCCAAGAAACGACTTCCCGAATTCGTTTTCCTTCGTTCTTTTTTTTTTTTTTGCGACATTAATCAAGCGATTAGAACGAACGTCGATCTCCCTTAGGCAATTTAAACAATTATAATCGGAGAATGTGGATACGCGGCGGGCGTTCGCGAGACTGTGACGAGCGATGTACGATTGTCCGTCTCAAACTTTTCTTCTCGTGCGCTTCTTTTTTCAACTCCGTCGAGCGTTTAGTTTTTTTTTTCTACCCGATGTAATATAACGAGTTTTATACTGGAAGAAAAAAACACAAAAAAAAAGACGTAAAATGAACTGTCTCGGGCAGGCCGAGTCGGAAACGCCGCACATCGAGAGCGCTTCGCGATTCGTCCCGGATCAAATTGTATAATATAAAATGAAAAAACGAAAAAAGAATAACGACACGCCGAACGAGAGAAAAGAAAAAGAAGAAACTGTAAGATTTAATCAAATTTGCAAGAGTATTTGTATATTTCCGTTGTATATTGTTTCCTCATTGATAATTGTTATGTATGCATAATGAAACTGTAGAAAAGAAAAAAAAACTCAAAAAAACCCTGTATGTATTAATTTAAATACGATTAATAAACAATTTTATTTCCTAATTTGATGGTCTTTAATTCATCGTAGTTTTTAAGCTTCGATCTTTATAATTTTGACTTCTATGAGTAATTGGAAAGCAATTCGTAATTGTTGGAAATTAAGAAACGTTCAAAATCACGTTAGTAAATTTTTTTAGTTTATGTTTTTACAGATGAAATTATTCGTTCGCAAATTGCGTTGTCAAAGTCTTCGAGAGTAGAACGTTCTAAAAGTTCTTAACAAATTACAGTAAAAAAATTGCTTGATGAGTCGTTGCATAATTATTCTTTAAAAGAATTTGTTAATAACTTGTCGATTCTATTAGTACGCAAAATTCATGCTTTTAACACCTTACGGAAGTTTAACTTTTACGTTTTTTTATTTCATCGAGAATTCTTCCCAATAATTTTCAAATCTTACGAGATTTACCAGGAATGTAGCGGAACAACTCCCTTAATTTACGTATAACCAAAGAACGGCCGCTCTTCCGCATTTATTATTCAAATTGTTTATTAATTTAATAATGATACAAATAATGGGACAATATTGTGTGGATCGTGTGAGAAGATTCGTGATCTGTAAACGCCTATGGGATAATTCGTCAAGCGTAGAATGATGCGATACTTGTACGAGGACAGTTCTTAACTAAATCGTTCGCGCGACTTCGTGAACGCGCGGAATGAAGACATCGCGAGAAAAGCATATTTCGTCCATAGCGTTGAAGACAAAAAAAATAACGAGGAAAGTATGAGAAAGCTGTCGAAGAGGCACGAAATTCGGAACGGTAGTTGGCCGAATCGAGCGGCAAACTGTGTTAATCTTGTACGAATGTTTTCACCCGCGCATCCGTCGCGTGTTGAAAAATTCGGGCGCGCGAGAGCGTGGATTGTTTCGTTGGAGCGAATCTCTCGTGTGTAAGTTTGAATATCGTTCGCGCTATTACATAGGTCTGCCGATGCCGCGTCCCATCGGCATTTGGGGCGCGTCACCGCCGCCGCTCTTCGGATTCTTGATCGTCTCGTCGACCGAGAGAATGAGACAAGCGGCTTCGGCTGCCGCGGTCAGAGCGTTTATCTTCACGATTGCCGGCTCCCAAACGCAGGCTTGCATGTTGTCGGCGATGTCCTCGGACATTATGTCGACTCCGTACCAACACTTTCCTTGATGATGCTTCTGGCGCAATTTGTTGAGAATGTTCGTAGCGTCGAAACCGGCGTTGTCGCAGAGTTGCCTGTGGAGAAGCACAAACGAAATGATTAAACAATTCCGCCGTTGTTTGTAAGCATCTTAAAAGTAGAGAGGAAAAAGTGGATCGATTGATTTTGCAGAACGTACCTTGGAATGACCTCGAGAGCGCGAGCTATCGCGCTTATCAAGAGTTGCTCCTTTCCAGCGATCGTGCGCGAATGATCGCGAAGCTTGCGAGAAAGTTCCATCTCGATAGCTCCACCGCCGCCGACAACAGCGTCGTTCTTTATCATGCGTCTGACAATCATTATAGCGTCGTGAAGGGACCTCTCGGTCTCCTCGAGGAACTGTTCGGCACCACCGCGAAGTACGAAGGTACACGTTCTCGCGTTCGGACAACCAGCGAAAAAGTTGAATCTAAAAAAAAACGATAAACAACATTGTAGATCAACAAAGCTTCGGATATCAATACTTGCAAGTTTTTTTTTTATATTGCTAGAGATCGCTCACCTCTCGCCACCGATTTGTTTCTCCTCGAACGACTCGCATTTGCCGAGAACAGAGTCGTTGATGTCGTGCGCCGTCGTGATAACGGCACCGCCGCAGGCTTTCAGAGTTCTCTTAAGATCCTCCTCGGGTACGCGTCCCGCGCAGAACATGTCCCTGTCGGCGAAATACTGCGTGGCGACATCGCCGATTGGCAATTTCGAGAGAACAACGTTCGCCCCGCTCTTGTGTATCATCTCGAGCTTCTGATAGAGTATCTTCCATTCGGCATCGACGATCTTTTGATATTCGGCGACGTTGTCGACGCGCACTTCGGCGTTGTCGCGTTCGGCCTTGAGCTCGAGCTCGATGTTGAGCAGCGCGATCTT
Source organism: Ischnus inquisitorius (assembly GCA_963924025.1). Lineage (NCBI taxonomy): Eukaryota > Metazoa > Arthropoda > Insecta > Hymenoptera > Ichneumonidae > Ischnus > Ischnus inquisitorius. The sequence continues at coordinate 4,846,757 of OZ001250.1, read as the reverse complement.
GCAAGGTGTATACTTTTTCGGTTGCATCTCGAAACCGGCGTACGAGAACGTCTTCTTAAACGCTACACCGGCGATGAGGAGCGACTCTTCGAGAGATCCGCCGGAGACCTGAGCGAAAAAAAATTGAATGAAAATTTGGCAATCGCGTATATGAATTATGGACGATAAGACGCATAAATTCGAAAAAGAAAATAGAACGATGTGCTCGAGAACTTACTTTCTTGATACCGATCATGTTAAGGGGCAACAATTCGTCGAGTTGCAGAACCGCATCGACGACCATCTTGCTGAAGAAATCTTTCTGTTGGTGAATCAATTTCGAGCTCAACGCCGTCGCCGCGCACTTCTCGAGAAGTAGACGCTTGTCGTCCGTGGACTTTTCGATTTTAACACTCCACGAGTTTATGGTCTCGATCGCGATTTGTATGGCGCGACGAAACGATTTGATGATTATACGCGGATGTACGCCCTCCTCGACGAACGGCTTCATCTGCTTCAGGAATTCTCCGGCCAACAGAACAACGCTAGTCGTGCCGTCTCCTACCTGAAATAATTTACAAATCGTACGTTCAGAAGTGTGCATTACCGTTGAAGATTTTATCGAGTGTTTGAACTGCGCTGAGGCCGTTGCGAATCTTCAAGAAACGGCCAGTCTAGACGTTCAATCGCTTTTCTCCGTTAATAAAATCATCGACAAGTCCAACTTTCTCTTGTCTACGATCAATTGATTACTTTTCGGAGCAGAGTGAAATTAGTAATAATCTATATTGCCATTACAAAGAAAAATGAAGAAATATTTTGAAAAAGTTGAAATTAGCAAATATAGGTATTTTTTTTATCGGTCTCTTATGAATATTCAAAACAAAAATATAGAATTTTATTGTTTGAGTACTATTAGAGCCGTCTAGGAAAATGTGTAATTGCAATCTCATTTATTTTGTTATTAAAAAATGTTATTAAAAAAAAAAAATTTATACAAATTAATAATTATTAATGTTTATAATTTTTTATGTTACTCACCTCAGCGTCCTGCGACTTTGCAATGTCTACGAGAGTCTTGGCGGCCGGATGGACGATATCGAGAAGTTTCAGAATAGTCGCACCGTCGTTGGATATGGTACCTTTGCCGTTCTGATCGACGATGAGTTTGTCCATACCGCGGGGACCCAGAGTGGTCCTAACCGCGTCGACGACCATTTGGCACGCATTGATATTCGATATCAGCTGCGGCGTTCCCTGCGACGCGTCGGTCCCTTCTTTCAGAAGAATTATTTGTGGTTGCTGAAAAAAACAAATTGCCCTTGTGAAGATAACAAAAAAAAATTTCAATATCAATCACGTTTTTACCCTTGCCCACTTTCCCATTCTCTATTTTTTTCCAATTTCTTTCAATTCGACTTTAATCAAGAAAATTCGCGTCTCAGAAATAAAAACAACTGATAAAGACGATTTTCGTTTGTTTGCCGAATAAATACTTATCGACGAGGTTTTGTTTCTGCCATAGGACGAGCGGGGAGGGCGGGGGAAACCGTTTTTTTTTTTTTTCGAGTCCTGCCACAGTGCTAATCAGTCGAGTCAGTGAGTCATAAGAAACGTTTTCTGTTTAATCGGTGCAAAGGATCGGCAGTGTTCCGCGAATCGAAGAATTACGATGGGTTCGATGGTGAGCATGGATGCGTTAATAAGCACATAAACATATCCGTAACCATCGTCGATGGCTCGTGATTTTCACGCATTTATTATGGGTGTGGGCGACGATGAAACCGATGTCCTTATAAGGTTATAACGTCGCCCGAGAATTTTCGGTAACGTCGAGACCGAGCGAACATCTCGTCGAATCTCCGGTAATCGGAGTTTCGTCGATAATTCATCGACGTTCGAGCGAGACTCGTCGTCTCGACGCGACGACGAGAAACAAACGAGGGAAGCGAAGAGAAAGAAATTCGATTCTACCGGTTCGACGAGTTGTTTATCGCTATGAGAAATTCGTCGATTCCACCGGTAGGGAGAGATATAAAAACGTTTTCACTTAAATCCAATATCATTCTACAACTTCGTCACGAAACTATCGTCGAATATCCGAGGATGTCGGAGCTCCGCACGGATTCCGTAAATGCGTACCATTTTCGTTAATATCTCGCGTACGACGCACTACTTCAGTTTCTTCTCGATTCACTTGTGCTCTCGAGATGTAACGTTAGCGATGGCTCGGGCAACTACGCGAGTGGCAGCACCGACTAAACGAGCCGCCATTGTCGAGCACGTTTTTCGGCTTTGCACTCTTGGAAAATGAAATAATCTCATTGGTCGATAAAACGGCGCCGCAAGGATACTTCGGAGTTGCTTATTTGAAAGCTCGTAAAGTCGTAACTCGATAAAAATATTATTCATCGTCACAATTCTTCTGTTTTTCGCGATTAAAGCGGCAAGATATTGGTAAACATTTGGAATCGATCAAAAAACGTTATTCGATCTATCTTCACGTATTTTCAACAATGCGTACGCTTAAGGATGCAATGTCTTATAAAGCATTGTTCATTGGAACGTAAATATGATTCGATAAGCCAAGGTGCCGATTTAGCTGAATTATCAATATACTTTTAATCTAATCTCTATAGCAAAGCATAGGCGCGTCGAAACGTAAAACGATCGATTCGTGGCAGACGTCAGTAGAGACGTGACAATCGCACACCCAGGCGGAGTTCTCTAGCCAGTGTTCTTTTTATTTATAAACACTCTAGTAGGAAACTTATAGGTAGGTAAGCGTGTCTAAATCTATGTAGTTTTCTCCCCGCTATACATATATCTATTTTGCGTCACGGTAAAAGCTTCCACCGACGATTGGCGTAATAATCCCTCCCCCGGCAGGAGCCCAGCATCAGATTTATATTTGAATCTTTTTTATCCTTTTCGTTTAGTAACATTTCGACCGAGGGAACGCGAGAGCGTTTTCAATGTCGCGCGTTGAGCCAGTTTCGATCGTTGTCTCGCGCGTAAAGTGTATACCTCGTGCTACATAGTTATTTTAGTTTTAAGCGAGCTCTCGTTGTTAATATACGCGCACGACGTCGACAACTCGGATGCTAAGGTGAGCAACGACAAAATTCATAAAAACGCGAACAAGCCGCGAGTTTGCATTCGACATTCCTTCGAGTCCAACGTCAACACTCGAACGCGTATTCTTACGTAAATAAAACGCTGGGTTGTAGTTGAAAGAGAGTGTGCTCTTTCGAGATCCAAAATCTTCGCAGCGCTATTACGGAGATGCGAGTAACCGGAAGTAGTCTCGACGATATAGTCTCGCGCATTGAGCAACGATTGTTCCTACTCGCGAAAAAAAAAAAGAAAAAGGTCGGGGAAAAACGGTACGGGCTTGAAAATTGCCGGATATTGAGTTCAAGGTGACGTGCAGCCGTCGCAGCGGCGGGAGTCGTTGCGTCCGTGAATCGCGTCTCTCCGCATCAAGGCTCTCGCGTCTAAATGCTCCCAACGATTAGAGCATGCGCCCGGAGCGCGTAGTCGTTTTTTCCTCCCCAGTCGAGCGTACACTCTCGCTCTTGCGGCATATACGGGAGCCAATGGTGAATCGATAGAGTTCGAAATTTCAACGCGAATCACAAGCCAACGCGAATTCCACGGGGTTGGTTCAGGCGCGTTTTTCCGTATCATTACGTAAGATCAGCGAATAGGAGACGCGGAAGAGCTACTAATAGCAATAAAATTTTCTAGGTAAAATATAATTAATTTTACCATTGTCTAATGCAACATTAATCGCAAAACCCTGTTTTTTTTTACACAGTTAACGAGACCAAGCTCGAAAGTCTGCACGGCTCGAACGGAACACCAGCCAGCTATACCGGAGAAGAAAACGAAGAGAAAATCGACGATGAAGACCGTTTGGGTGATCGGTGGTCCGGGATGCGGAAAGGGCACACAGTGCGATCGTATGATCGCGAAGTACGGCTTGCTGCACTTGAGCAGCGGCGATCTTTTGCGCGAAGAAGTCGCGAGCGGAAGTCCGCGCGGTGCTTCCCTCCAGGAAGCTATGTCCAAGGGCCTCTTCGTTCCCACTGTAAATTTACAATTCACCCTTTATCTTATTTCCAATATTCTCTGTGCGATTTCATTTATTGACGATGAAATACATCGAAACCCCGAAAGAAAGTTTTAATGAGATATTTTATCCTGCTTATAACAATTTATTACGTTCTCAGGAAGTCGTTCTCGATCTCATAAAGGAGAGAATGGCGAAGGCCCGCGAAGAGGGTAAAGCAGCCGGATTTCTCATCGACGGCTATCCACGTGAACTGGATCAAGGTCTTCAATTCGAAAAAGACGTAAGTTCTATGATGCAGTTAATCGAACAACTTTGTTGTTGTTGTTATTGTTGTAATAATAATAATAAATAATAATAATAATAAATTAGTAATTATTATTATGATTGTTATTATTGAATTTTTCTATCGCGCAGGTTTGTCCGGTGGACCTCGTGATATTCTTCGACGTGGCGAACGAGACCCTGACAAAGAGATTGCTCGGCAGAGCGGCGGTGTCCCAGAGAGCCGACGACAACGAGGAAACGATAAAGAAGAGAATCGAGATATTCAACCTCAAGAACGGCCAAATAGTCGAGCACTACAAGGACAAAGTTGTCCGGGTAAGCCGATCGATGACTATCAATGTTACGCGCGCGCGAATGCAACAATTTTCCGATCGCGCAAAGCGATAGCGTCAAATGAATTATTCATTTTGCAGATCAATGCCGAAGGCTCGGTCGACGATATATTCGCCGAGGTGACCAAAGCTCTGGATCCTTTGCTGGCCGCGTAAACATTTCAATTCGCCTAATTCGAACGATCGGGCCATCCGGACTCGCCGCCGCTCCACGAACTTCACCGCACTGTAGATAGAGAACTTCCATCGTGGATGAAAAAAACAAAGAAAAACAAAATGTAAAGAACTGTCATGCTTAATCGATGTTATCCGACGGCTCTATCCGGTTCTCGAGCGGATGTATCATTCGGTTCGTCTGTTCTCTGTACATATATATAAGAGCAATAACGATATCATCGCAGACGATTCATGCACAATAACCACGCGCACCGTAAATAAACTATTCTTGCTATCGTACGATCGCGTTCGTTTCTTCCTCGTCATGAAGACCGTCGATTACTTCTTGTTTGTCCATTTGTCGAGTTTTGTAGCTTCAATCGCGGGCGATCGGTGCTGTCGAATCGGTTATCACGAGTCACCGAACTATAAACTCCTGAAGACCGATCACCGATCTCTGGAGCGTGTCGTCTCGCGAAACGAAGTCGCCAGCCTCGTCAAGTGCAAGGAATTCGCGATTTCGAAGAAAGCTCTGGCCTTCAACTATCGCGAGAAATCGTCGGAGAATCATCGACGCCGGGATCGCGAGATCGAGGCGAATTGCCAAGCACTGGAGTGTCCGGAAATCAACAGCCGATCCGGTCTCGTCAACGACACGGGATTCAGTTACTACAGCATTTATCGCACTCGCATTATGCCAGGTTTATTATCTGTAAAGTTCGGAAATAATCGATAATCGGTTCAGTTCCTGACTTGTTTTTCGGATATCAAATATATTGCATGTAGGATTTTTTTTTATTTTCTAAAACATAACTGAGCCCAAATCTAAGTCAGAAACTGCATCGATGATTTCTTTCAACTGCATTTGAGAAACTGAAATATTTCTTACATAGCGAACTCGAGTGTCAAGTGCCTGCCGAACGTCGGTGTATTTTACATCTCGGAGGAGCGTAAAGATTACATAAACGCTCAGAAAGCTTGTGAAACGCTTCGAGGAACTTTGGCGCACGTCGCCAGCGAGGCGAGAACCGAAGGATTGGGAAAACTCGTGAAAAACGTTCCGACGCTCGTCGGTCTTAGCAATCAGGGTGACGAGAAAGTTTGGAAAAACGAATTCGGTACGATATTTTACATTTGGAAAAAAACATGAAAATTGTCGAAGCTTGCGATACAATTTACCTCTCACGGCGTTACGCAGACGAGCCGCTCTCGTGCTTCGATTATCGCGCGTGGGCAACGAACGAGCCAGCAATTTCGCGCGGTTGCGTCGGTCTTGTGCGCTCGCAGGATTCTCCTCCGTCCTCCAGCTGGAGAGTCTTGCCCTGTTCGCGAAAATCGCCTTACATCTGCGAAATTCTTCCTCGATCTCGATCGCGCCCTCGGCGTCTTTCGGACACGACGTGAAAGGTTTTAGTTGATACAATTTACAGTCTACGGGGAACAGAAAGGTTTGTCGATTACACAAATCACGAAGAGTCCTGTAGGTAATGAAAGATTTACTCCAATCAAATATTTACATAGTAGTACGAGTAATCTGGCACTGTCTGTCTCGTGTTAACGCGATCGACGTTCAAACAAGAGAAAATATATGCATCGTTCGTTCCTACGTATGTGTTTTTATGTACATAATTCTTACAGGATTTCTTTGCTTGTTCTGTCGTCATTTCTTTTGTTTTTCGTTCTCTTTCATCATTCTCGTCTTAAAACGCACGATTGCGGCTTGGAAGTGATTTTTTTCTCTTTTTTCAATTACATCTAATTATTCAAAATCTAAACTTCTTACGATTAACGAGGGCTCTCGATTTTGACCTTTTATTTTCATGAATGACGCTCATCACGCGTGTTCACGTGTACCGAATCTCGCGATCGTTCGGATACCCGTTATTCTCTTTGTTTTGTTTTCTACGTTCCTTTCTTCGCATCAAGATCGATGACGATCGTGAGTAGCCTCGTCGATCTCCTTCGCAAAAACGCGCGTACGAAACGAAGTGGGCGAGGGTCGGAAATGTTTTTCAGATATTCGTCGAACAGGGGCTCGGGAGGTGCGTATCGTCGTGCAAGTTAAAGAAAGAGATGTGCGGTAAATCTAGAAACGCATCGGCGCTTCGACTACGATAAATTGATTTTTCTTCTTTTCCGTATTTCTTCGTTATAGAACTGCTTGATCGAATGATGCGCCACGATGGCGAAATATAAAAGTACAAAACGATCGGATATTTCATACAAAATTGGACATAGGTACGGAATAATTGGTCTGTCGAGGAATAACGAAGGAATTATCGCGAAGCCGAAAAGAGGCTCCCGGCGACGATATTCACAATTAGATTTGAATCTTTGTCATTCTATTTTTTTTTGCTTGCCTCCTCTTTCTTCTAACTCTACGAGAAATGTAACTTGTAAAGATTTTCGCGCGTTTCTTTCATTCTCTAGGGCTAATATTTCACATCGTCTACCCACATATTAGCACCATTTTAACAACGTTAAAAAGCAGGAATATGCTCGGCTCAGCGTAAAAGGGCTATGGCTCGGTGGAAGTTTTTTTTCTGTTATCTTTTCTCTTTCGAGTTTAAATTCTTAGAAGTTCAATAATTCTCGAGTCCTCGCGCGATTTTTGCAAACAGTGAAATCCTTCGACAATACGCATCGAAACTTTTCCGAGGATACTCGACTACTCACTAATCACCGGTTAGAGATGCCTGAAAAAAAGGAAAACCGCTCGACACGTCGAACCGAACGAAACATATTGGCACGGTCGGATTCTTTTAATTTATAATTTTCTTTTTTTCTTCTTATTCATCGTATTATCTTCCTTTTAAACTTAGCTCTTAACCGTAAATTGCGTAACGCTCGATCACTGCGAGGTGGCTATTCGCTAGATGCGAAGAGACAGAATTAAGTCGATCGATCGAACGTTCTAATTAAGTACTATCAACCTTTAAATCCGCTCCTATGCGTTCTGCGATATAAATATATGTTCGAGATCCGATAATTGATATCTGGATATACAGCTGTAAAAAAAAAGCGTCCCGACAAACGCATTGCTTCGATAAGTGAATCGTCTGGTCTGGAACGAGACTGACAAATAAATCGCGGAGTCTGATGAAAAAAAAAAGAACGAGATCAATCGAATTCGTACAAAAAACTAATATAAATGCATCGATCGGTACGAAGAATCGGATAAAACGGTAATACTGTGAAGCGCGCTTTGCGTGATGGAGAAAAAAAATGTTACGTTTTTTCGGCCCAACCGAATTGCGAAATACTGTTTTTACCGCATATAAAAAAAAATGACGTGGCGAGTTGAACAAAAAAGTAGGTCGATCGCTGCCGTCGAAAGTAAGAGAAATTAATAAATATATAACAACAATTTGACCACAATGGTTAATCATAACAATATGGTGTCAATAATAATAAAACAAACGTTATTATCGTCATCACGTATCGCACACGCGAAGGAACAGTTCCCGTCGCGTGTCGCTAATTAAAATTGGATTTGGAGCAATAGAGTTCTTACGCGCAAGTGGGGAATGCACAGCGAATTTTTTTGTTGCGGTTGCTCTTTCTCACGAGTTAGTTGCGCGTAATATTTATACATTACACTTTGTTGTTGGTCGAGGCGTTCGCCAACAGCGGGATTAGCTGCTCGGATAGTTGCGAGACTGTTCGTTGTAGCATTATCTGTTTTTCCTCCAACGTCGCGACCTTTTCGTAAAAAAAACAAAAAATAAAGACGATGTAATTAATATATCGTTCGATGTCCAATTTGTTTACAGCTTTTGATACGCCGATTATGCTGATTTTACTCTTACCCTGTCCAAAAGTTGACTGTAGAGACGGTAAGGAACGTAGGCCGGTGTCGATGGCGCGATCGTCGGCGATACCGGACAGGTATGAGCAGCCACGTCCGATCGCGGACTCTTGTCTTTATCTTTGACCCACAAATCATCGGAATCTTGATGAGTTTTCGTGCTGCCGACCTCGGTCGCGCTCACCGACATTACCGAGCGTGGAAAACTTCGCTCTTTCTTCGTCTCGGCCTTGTCGACTCTGTCCATCGGCGTCGTCTTTCTTTTTTCCATCTGATTGAGCTTCAGTTCTTCTATCTGTTATCGCAAGATAAGAGTCGTCCAAATTGAAGTATCTATATTTTCGAGTGATTGAATACGCATTAAAAACAAAATTACCCAGGGTGCCTTCCGTCGCGCTTTTCCAACGGGCGCGTCGCTCTCGTCCTCCCGCATTTGCTCCAATATCGCGTCGGCATTACCGTTCGCTATGTTGTTCTCCTGCAAGCATCAAATAACGTTATTAACGTCGAACAAAGCGGATCTCGAAATTTCGAGAGTCGATCGATCAGAATTTCTCGCGGAAGATACCGAGATCGATGAGGACAATGTAGCGGAAGTAGGTGTATCGTTAACCGTGGAAGTTTGGTGTCGCGAAAGCTGCGTGGGTAGACGTCGACGCGGCGCCTTGGCGCGGGAGGCTGTTAGATGCGAGAGCGGGGCGCCCTCGCCGCGTTCGACGCCGTCCAATTCCTCGCCGAGGCCGGTATCGGCACTTTCGTTGCCGTCGGCGCTGTTCCCATCGCCGACTAGACGTTTGAAGCTCGTCACGAGCGAATGGTTGCCGACAACGGATTTCTTGTCGCCGCTAGTGATCCCAGTTATCTGCGTTGCTGACGAGATCGTCGACGAGGCGGAGGATATCGAGGTCTTGTTCGACGTTGTTTCTATCGTGAAAAAAAAATAATTAAGTTCGTATAAAAAATGTACACAAATATGGCACGCTGAACAGACGTGTATGATTTATTTGTTCACCTGTGTGAACGAGCCGCGAGTCGAGACTCTTTCTCGCGTGTGCTTTCTCGCCGCGTTGACGAGTATAGGAAGAATGTTTGCCGCTGCTGCTACTCTTGGAGGTTCCCTGATTCGAACCGAAGTATTGCTCAGTTTCGGAACGACGCTGTTCGTTCTTGAAAGTCAATAACTCGACGAAATTGTCGGGAAACAATCCAATCTGGCCTCGCAACTCGCCCTTCCACCAGCCCTGCGAATAATTCACGTTAATATCCGCCTTCTCTTCTTCGCATTCAATAAATTTCGTGGAATGAAGAAAGAAACATCGTTTTTCGCGTTACTCACTCGATCGGGTGCATCGCGCGACAATACGGTAATAATGTCGCCCTCGACGAGGGTCAATTCGTCCTCGTTAGCCGCCTCGTACGGAAACAATACTTTGCAAAGTTCTTTCTCCTCGGCCGCCGGTGGCGATACGAAATTCGACGGGAAAACGCCGACGCTGCCGCTTCTCAATCTTCCTCTCCACCAACCCTCCTCGACCTCGCCCAAAAATTCGATAGAGTCGTGCGGAAACAGTGCCAATTCGTCCTCGTTGCACGGATCGTAACTGAATAATACTTTGCACCACCTCCGACCCGATCCGTTTCTCAGCGGCACTTCTTCTCGTCTCAACGTCGGCGCGAAGTCCGGCTCCGACGTCGGAGCCACCGCGGCCGCGGCCGCCTCGTCGCTTCCGCCAACCGTCGGGGGCTCTATGACCTACGAAAATTTTTGAGAAAAACAAGAAATCTTTCATCCGCACCAAATCCACAGTAAACACGAAAAATAATTTATATTCGCTGACTACAATTTGAAAGACGTCTACAATGGCAAATGAATGATCGCGAATTCTCTGCATAAGATTGTATTTACGAGTTTCGACGATGCCTCGATCGGAGCTGAATTTCTTCGAATAATGCAATAATAAAATATTTGCTTGACCCAACTCTCTCGAACGGCAAAAAAATCGATTCTATTGCATTGATATCGGCGTTCGAGATACAAATAAAATTACCAAAAAATATGAAAAACAGAATATTCAAAAATCCAACTCCGCGGTCGAAGCTACGTCTCGTTTCAAAAAAGTTTATTCGGCAGGCTAGATATTGTAATTGGCCTATTCGTAAGTGCAAGCCCAATTCTACCTTGACAAAATTGTCGGGGAACATGCCGCGCCTATCCCTCAAGGTACCTTCCCACCAACCTCCGAGCATCACTTTGATCTCTCTAATGATGTCCCCTTTACGGAGAGTTAGCTCGTCTGGTTGTTGAGCAACGTAGTTGTATTCCACTATTGCCTCCATATTTGTCCCAGGCCCGCCTCTCGTCCCCTGCTCTTGCGTTTCTCTCGCCTTCTTACATCTCCAAACATACGCACAACATTTTATTTTATAAATCAACAGACAAGCCAATCGCACTCTCATTCGCGTTCTCGACTCGGCGTGCTCGACGACCGAGTGCTACGCGTCGAGTGTCGAATGAGTGCAAAAACATGACAAAAGAATTCGTCGAATTTCGACGTTGAATTCGCCGTTCGCGAGATAAAGCGTGCATCGTTTACCGAAATAATTGTCGTCCGTTAATCGCGAGTATCGCGTGTCGGAATTGGGTGAGGGGACAAAAAAAGAGATTACCGATTTTGACAAGATAGCCTCAACGAGGTTGTGCAGGAGGGGGCTCGTACGTGTGAATTAATGAAACACGGCGATTCAATGAATTCGCGAAAAAATCGCGAATGCGACACCGAAGCACAGCGACGAGCGGTTTCATACTCACGTAATTCATAATATTCACGATGTTTGCGGCGTATCAACGTAAAGAATTTGTAATCAAGGCGTATCCCAAGCCGATTTGACAGTCCGACAAATGTGTCACCGCCGCCATCTTAAAACCGTCGTACTCTCACCCAATGTATATTGCATATAGATATACGTGTGTTCAATGGCAATCTGGGTAATGGTGATTCCATTCGTCGATTGGGTGAGTCAAGAAACCGCGGCGGCAGTGAAAGACGCGTATTTCATATATACAGGAAACAAATGTATCGCCGATCGTCGAGCTATCGCGATACGTTCTCGTAATATTCGTCGTCTGTGTGTATGCGCGTTTGTGCATACACGTGCACGGGTGGAACTTCGAGATGGTTTCGGAGCCTCGCGATCAATCGGTTAAAGCAACAGGGAGGAGAGAAAATTCATGAATACAAAGATTCAACGCGACAGAAAGAATACAGATGTATATGTAGCGGAGTGTATCGACCATGTGGCGCGTTTTGCGCGCTCCAAGTTGTTGACGAAGCTAGAGATACGCAAAGCGGTAATAACAGCGGGTCGTTAAATTTTTAAGTGGAGTGCTTCACGTGCCGGCTTTGCGCTGGTATTATCTTTCCGTACACTCTTGGTTGCTACTCGGTGAGACACGCTTTTTCCGGAATGTTCTCTATTTACTCGCACATTTATCGCGACGCGACTCGCTTCGTTTCTCGATTACAATATGATTCATGCGTAGGATGTAACGCCCATCGGCGCTTGAGTTTTTCTTCAACGCAAAGAGGAAACTCACGTGCGTCGAGTACTCGACGTGAATTTTAACGCCGTCGTCAAGATACTGCATATGATTTAGACGAAAGTTTTGTATTCACGAGTGCGCTCACTGGATACCGTTGAACGATCGAATCTACTCTCATGACATTTTTAAATACAAAAATGCGATATTTTCTTTTTTTTCTTTCGAGAATCAGATGTACGGTGTACGGAAACATGGAAAAAACCATTGAAATGAGAATCGACGAAAAAAAAAAGTGGGCTCGTCCGGGATTTGAACCCGGGACCTCTCGCACCCTAAGCGAGAATCATACCCCTAGACCAACGAGCCTCAGATATTAATGTTGCTTTTCCGAGAGGTGGAAGTCCTTCGAAGATGACACACATGATATCGTAATCTTTTATTTTCCATTGCATTATGATTATCGTATGCTTATTTACTCCAGAGAAGTATTCAACATGGCGGATGCGGACGAACGAGACTTCAATCGAAGCGCACTTACCGTTCAAAACAATCGGGTAAACAATTAAAAAAAAAATGTCAACTAGCCAAAATATTCAAATGTATGCCTGTGCAAGTGATCGTCGAATAATTTGAATGTTTATCGCGCAGGCTTGGTACACGGGTCAACGCGCCGAGAGAATACCTAGCGGTTTGGTACGCGTCGTGGGCGACGACTGTGTGAGTCTCGACCTCTCGTACAACGAGCTTACTTCCGTCTCGTCTGCGAGGGAATACGTAAATCTTCAGGAACTCATCCTCGACAACAACAAACTACGAGATCTCAAAACTTTGCCTTCCATGCCGAATCTGACGACGCTGAGTTTGAACAACAATAAGGTTCATTCTTCGATCTTACAGAAAAAAATAGAAAAAAAAGTCTACATTGCCAGTGATGCGAAAGCCGGGACTAGTTTATCGTGGAAGAAACCGTTTAATGTAATCGAACCGTGTTACGGGAAGCTTCATTGAAGCGTGTCATCGAACTTGTTCTGTCCCGCGCGAGATCACGCGAACGACTAAATTAACTATATTACGTTCGAAATAATTATATATATACTTTTTTTTGCATTTATATAGCCTTACCATTATTGTCGACCGATCGAACTTCGAAGAAAATTCATTGACCGACTAACGTCACAAAAAATGTTACATTGTTTCCAAGTCCAATTTCCTTATCGCTTTCGAGATAAAAAAAACGATACGGATTAATAATCTCTCGAATGATAGACCTCGCGATTACGAAACCTCGACGAAAGAGAGAAAAAAAATACGAATTGTTTTTCAGGTCACCGATATCGATGGAGCTCTGGAGAGGATAACGGAGTGCTGTCCGAACGTGGTCTACGTGAGCCTCTTGGGGAATCCGGGTTATCCCGATCAACTGACCGACAGTACGACGAACGACGAGGCCGATTACGAACGTTACAGATTGTACGCCATACACGTTCTGCCGAATTCTCTGCGTTTTCTCGATTCTCGTCACGTGACCCGCCAGGAAAGAAACGACGCGCGTAATCGCGGACGTCTACTGAGAACGGTGAAGATCGCACCGCGAACGGTCACCGAACTGTCCCAGACCGGATTCGACGAGATCGACACGATTTTGGACGTTAATTACACGCCGCTGCCGCAGTCTCAGCGAAGCCCCCAAGATCACAAAGGTATAGACGATTAAAAAATTGAAAAATATCTGCTGATCGATTTTTTCGATCGAGGATAATAATTATTCGTTTTTTTTATTTAGGAGCCTACGGCAAGTGTCGCTATCGATACTCCGGCAAAAATTCCGAGGGCAATCGCTTCATCTCCAACAGCGACCTGTGACCAATCGGGGAACGACGATAATCGTCTGTCGAGATACGAATTTCTTATTGAAACTTAATCGTTTTTCTTTTTATACACAATATCTTCTTTATTGTAACAGCATAATGATAATTATTAATTCGTGCAACACACAACTGACTGATTCTCCTTTCGCTTCGATAAAGGTATAAAAGATTTATTCCCATTGTACATTGGTAAGTCGGAATAAAGGTTGTATATGGAAAACATCGTTGAGTATGCGTTCTTTATACCACAAAAGAGTGTTTCGTCGAAAAAAACAACTTTCGCCGACGACGCTGCGACAATGCTTCACAAGCTCTCGATGAACAACAATCAGTGACATTATTACTATCTAAATTTTTCTTCCGTTTTTTTTTCTTCTCGTAAATTCATGCGTCGCGTTTGATCGCTTTAGAAAATTGGTCCGATGTTCGTATACGTATTGCCGAATTGACTTTCGAATTTTTTTACTCTACGAGTCATTGAATTACAAATTATTTCACAGGCAGTTTGTGAATTAAAGTCTATTCACCCTGTTTTTTTTTTTTTTTCGTCGTTAGATATTACGATATTACACGTTTAAGTACATCCATAACACTGATCGAGTGGTTTTTGTCGTTTGCTTGTCTTTTTTTTTCATAACTAATACGAGTAGCTTGCGGCATACTCGACGTGACTCAACGATATGGATTATATATATATACATACTGATACCGCGAGAGAAAAAAAAACGTAACGTTTACGAAAATTTGTTAACTCAGCCTTTGCGATTTCCTTCGTTCGGAAATCCATTTAAGTTATAAACTTTTCTATGAATATTTCTCATAGATAATTGTTTTCTTTATCGTTGCCCTTAATATCACTTAAGTACTATAGGACTTTGTATAAACTTATATATTGCGTTTATGTATAAATATATCTATATATTTTGTATACATAATAAATTGTATTGGTACCGGAGATCTGGCATATTTCAACAATTATTAAATATACCGTTCCAGCTGTAAACGAAAAAAAAAAGAACAAAAAAAAAGTCTACGATGTACGACAAGGAAAGTTAAACTTGTATAAAAATTGTTTTCTTCGATCGTACGTTTGTATGTATAATAATGGAAGCATGCTTTTCTCGCCGAGAGAGAAAACCGTCCATGTGTATATTGGCCACGCGATAAACACAGCGAGGGAGCGCGTCCGCTGTTCAAATAACGGGACAGCTTTTAAAGTACTCTTGGCCACGTAGAATCAATATCGAGGAGCCTGACGCGCTTTCGCGCCAAGTGCGCCTCACGGCAACGATATATTTTTACCATTCTCTATCCTCTTTTCATTTCCCCGCAAAACGGAGTCACGGAGGAAAAACGATATCGAACAGTTCGATTCCGAGCGCGCGCATTCCTCTCGTTTACTACCACAGTTATCGACTTTAACGAGCCTTAGCTCCGATTATGCGAGCCCTCCGACCCGACCGAGAATGCACACACGCAATTCCGTCTCGAGAACGAATTTTCGCTCCTACTTGTTATGATACACGATCCTAATGGACAGACATTTGCGTCGTTGCAGCTCGTCAAATTTCACTAGATATTCCATTCGAGTGTAGCTTTTTTTCTCTCGGCTCTGCGCCGAGCGCCGCGTTTTTTCGTTGTTCGGTGCTATATCGGGATATCGTACTAGTATATCCAGCGATGAGAACTCATGTGCCGCCGCTCTTTCCGTGATTGTGCAGATTTGGCCTCAGAGTCACAGCACCCTCGACCCAGAAGTTCGGCCGTTCGATCATACTTTGCCAGAGCGACAATTCACGTCCCGTCGCGTCCATCCAGTCGACCACCTTGCCGTAGTGCTTTCCTGCAAGGATAATTTATTCGTTTCGTTACCGCGAGTTCTTCGCGCCGTCTCATCGTCGGGCTCTCACGTGGGACATGAACCTACCGTTGCCAAGATTGAATCGCACTCCACCCAAGAACTCGTTGCTCGCGATACGATCGTGATCCCACACGGTGAGCTCGAGTCCTCGTTCAGCGAGTTCTTGAAGACTGACGTCTTTGTAGACAAACGTGTGACCCCACACCGGTGATCCACCGGATCTACGCACAACGCCGGTCTTTTGTTTTCCCGAGCGTCCCTTGTCTGGCAGCAGATAACTACAGGGCGAAGGAAAAGCGAAGCAAGAGTGAAATAAATGTTGTCTTTCGTTATCAAAGAGTTTCAGTAACAATGCCGTCGGACGATTAGAGCTCAGAGACGATCCGTACCTTTTGCAGAATGGATCACACGTTCCGGAATTTTTCGCTCTCGTCTGAAGATTACGCGCCTCCTTGACGAGAACGTGGAGCGAGCCACGACTCCAATTTTTTCTTCCCTTCGAGATACCTCGTTGCTCGACACCCGTCTCACGATCGCGCTCCAACTGAGCGGGATCCGGTGGTACGAATTTCAGGCCAACGATCACCTCGCCTTTGTACGAGATTGGATCGTCGAAGGGTTCGGTCTGGACAAACAAAGCATTGAATTACAAACATTTTCCGCAACGCAATGAAGATCGAATTATTTATACGATGTGAGGAAAAAAATGTTTTTCTTACTCTCTCTTGAAGAGGATACCATCGTGGCGTTGGATCGTCGAAGATTTTGTTCTCCAATGGCATTCGAACTTCACCGAGAAAATCATTGCGACCAAACATATCGGAATGCCAGACGGTCAGCCACAGAGTTCTCGTTTCCAAGCCATTCAGGCTCATGTGGAACTACATCCAAGCAATCGTAATTATTCGGAGCGAACGATAATAGGATTTAACGATCATTATACCGGAAAAGAAATCGATTGGTATCGGATCTGGTAATTTGAAGAAATATCTCGATTGTGAAACTAACGCCCGTTTCTAACTGTAAGATCTGACTGCATTTTTCTTCAACTACTTCCATTTACATTTGCATACTATTTACATACTATTTACATTTAATTAAATCAATCAAATGTTCATTTCGCCATCCACAAACGCCGATTCACTGGATGTAAACGATTTAAAAAAATTGTATACTCGAATCTGAAAGGTCTTACCTTGAGGGTCTCGTCGAATACCGGATTGAGCGTGTGCTTTTTCACTTTCGTTTTTCGCTTGCCGCTCTTCGATTTGTCGGGCAATAAATAAACTTTAACGTATCTGTAATTATCAATTGAATCATGTTATTGACATCATAATTTTTATTCGTTCTATTGAACTAAAAACAACTTAAACAAATGAGAACCAGAATAATAAAAAAATAAGCGAAATAAAAAATGACTCACGGATCCGAGCGATTTCTTTTGATATCGACGGGCGCCAAATCTTTGCACTGAGTTACGTGAACCTCGAAGGTGAGTTGCTTGTAGTCGTACTGAAGCGAAAATTCGACCTCGCCACGAACGGCGACGGAACCGCACCATCTTCCCTCGCCGGCGCCGCTGTAGACCGACGCCATCGAGTCCGATCTCGCCTGTTGAACAAATTCGATCGGCGTTATTCGCGATTTTCCAACTTTATTGATTATTAACGAGCGCGCGCGTGTGTCGCAATCGATTTGGTGTTGCTTACCCCGAGACTGGATAACGAGGCTCGAGTAGCCAGGTGACCGGAATGCAGTCCGCGATCCATGTCATCGATATCCATGACGGTATGACTCGATCCGGCTCTCGTACCAGCGCCGATAATCGGCGTGCTGCAAGCCTCCGACAAACTGCTTCCATCGTCTGAAAATTAATCAAAACAACGCGTCATTTCCACTGGACTTTGTATCTCGTCCGATAGACTTTATCACACCCATCCTTTACAATAAACTTGTCATTTTTATTTTTTTTTCTATAAATAAAGAAATCGGGACACACTCGACGCCGCTGGTGAATCCTCGTCAGCCTCGCGAATAATATTTTCACCGAACGCAACGCATTCGGGATTTTTCTTTTTCAACGAGACTTTGGAAAATATCGTTGGCGATGGCACGACGGCCTTTGGCGACGATACCGCGAATATCGTTGAGGTGAGAACCGATTCTGCTCCGGTTTCCGTGACCTCCGATACTTTCACCTCAATCTCATTCTTCGGCGACGACGAAGCTTCGGAATCGACCTCTTTGGTGTCGTCGTCGTGATCATCTTCGCATTCGTCATCGTCATCTTCATCATTGTATTCGGTGTCGTCATCACCACTTTCGTAATTCTCATCGCCATCGACATCGGGATCGACGTTCCCGTCGCCGTCATCATCTTCATCATTGTTATTATCATCATCATAATCATCGTGAATCTCATTTTTCTCGAGTTCCGTGACTTTCGCTGAACTATCGACCTCAGTCGTGTTCGTAAACTCGACGTTTTCCGCCTCGGTATCGACAATTTTTTTATCGAACGACTCAACGGCCGATTTACCGTTCGTCCGCCGTGAGTCTTCCTCATTCTCGCGAGCGACGATCAAGGACGATTGAGATCGAGCGATGCGCCTCCACGGATAGCAACGACTGCAGCAACATTCCATCAGCCAAGCGGAAGACAAGCGTTTCTTCGCCGCATCGCCGATCGGCTTGGAAAAACTTTCCGGACGATCGAATGTCGAATAACGACGACCGTTCTTCGACATCCTGAACGAAAAGGCACTCTTATCCTCTGAACTGCGTCGATTGTTCGATCGAATTTTATTTTCTTCTTCGGAAAAGAGCAACGAATGAGTCGCAGACCGCGCGTGTTACTGAAGCGAACTTCGCAGCTTCTCGCTGAGAGAGCGGCGAAATATTCCCGTAATCTGCCGACAGTTTTGATAAACTCGAATCGTAACTTCCGTCGTACGGCCGGAAGTGTAGTAGTTTGAATCAAGGTCTCGAGCGGTACTCTTTTTTCAAATTAAATGGAGATCCCGCCTACCGATAGGATAATTGCCGAGGCAATTAAACCGCGTATCATTAACTCATTGGCAGTAATCCGAAGCTTCGAACAATGTATTCTCTTTTTTTTTACCCATAAAAACAATAGCCGTTGCATGGTTATTTTTCTCCTCTTCATTCCGTGCCTTGACACAGTTGTTTCGTCTCTGATTTACCGAGCGGTCAACCTTTCGAGAATTCGTTTCCCTGGCAACTCGTCCCGGTACTTTCTAATCTTTTTTTTTTTTTCTTTTTCTCCTCTACTGTCTGTTGCGTCGATGCGAATGTGCAAGCTCGCGTCTGCGTTACTGTACTATAACGGAGAGTGCACAGGCTAAAATTTCTACTAAGCCGAGTCTGCGGAGAATGTGTGTCAAGGTAAGCGGTAGTAGGTACAACGTAGACTCCGAAGCAAACTATCCTTTGGCTCGAAGCGACTCGCGTGTCCGCGATATCGCAGAGTGTCGTGTACGCGTATGTGTATCTTGATCCGTGCGTGCGACGCGCGTACGATGAGGCACAGGTGAATTTAATCGGTCGTACTCCTTTTTTCTTTCTTCTTCTTTTTCACCGTCGCTCCTCGGTCATCGAAATGAGAGTTTGCATCGAACTCGTAATCGCAACTCATGCGAAACGAGCGAATGACAAATTTGGCGTTTCAGTTACATATGCAAAATTAACGCCTGGAATAGCTAAGTAGTCTGTAACAGGTATATAACAGGTATGAGTGTACATATATGTAAATTCACAGACTCCTTTCACGTATTTCTCGGTAGCGATGTTGCGCACATTCATCAACCCGGGCACACGAGCTCGCCGTAAACACGTGCCGGTTTGAAGAACGGGTAACCGGAACGTAGTAAAGAGACGCGAAAGTCTCCTCGAGTTCTTCTTAATTGGTGCTGAAAACTTCGCAGACCGCCTAATATACGCCTGTGGAGAAACTTTTTTTTTCCACGGGCTCGTTTCAACCGCGATCTCGTTCTCCGCTCTCTCACGAGGCCAGTGTCGCTTCCCAAAGCTTTTTTTCATCGTATGACGATTATCGTTGATATTTCATAGTCCTAACAATCATTATTCAATGATCTCGACCTTCAAATCTCGATTACAATGGAATCGCGAAGCGACAATGAATGAGTATCGTTGCTGATGTATATTAAAGAAAAAACTGCACGGGCAAAAGAAAACGGTGATCGATTCGAGCGATAAATTGGAGTTTGAATAATACACGATTCGCGACCGCGATAACGCTGGATACGTGACAATTTTGAAACGACGATAAGGCCCCGGCCGACGATTTTGTAGCCAACGAGATAACGAAACTCTCGTCACGTACAGCGTCGGCGCCTGGACGTTCTTTACAGAATAACCGTTTCTTCTCTTCCTGCTACGAAAAAGTTTGGCACGCATTCCGAAACCGAGCTGCGACACGCTCCGCTGAGTCGGAGCTACCGTTCGTTCTATCAGCCGCCGCTCCGCTCGACTCGAAGAAGACCGCGCGCTCGTCTCTGCTTAGCTTCCATCGGGATTCACGCGATGCATACGAGAAACTCTTGTTCTCGGAATTTCGTATTATTTTTTTTTCAGCTCTTCACTCTTCCCTCTCCGGATCATAATCCTCGACGCCGAAGTTTTCGCGTACCGATCCTCGCCGGTTTCTTATTTGTCGAGTTGTTACGAAAGCGTTCGCGAGCGCGCTCGTCCGTACAACTGGTTATTCGTATAATGCTGACTGAGAATTATTCCGAGTGATTCGTTAACCCACCCGCGTCGTTAGAAACTACTACGACTGTGTTACATCGTATTTGGACGAGTGAGCGACGAATAATGATGGGAATACGCGGCTTTTGAGTGTCCTATTATATTTCTCGCGCGCAGCTGTGGCACGCGAGTGTCGTAATGACACAGCGAACCCGCTAATCCTAATCTTCGTTTGTACATTTGAAGGCGCGAGAAACGATCGCAGATACATAACAAGTAATGTGTGCGGATAAACGAGGCGAATGATTTTTTTGAATCATCCAATTCCGAGCAAGTTTCGAGTCATAAAGGATGTCTGACGATTCACGAACAATGATATTCAAGAAAAAAAAAGTTCGAAGGTCACTGTTTGGATTCACGCTCGTTTGAGTATCGTGCTCTTCGCGGCACGCGAGTGTCGTAATTGTATAGCGCGCGCGTTAGATTCGCCTCCGTTGTCGCAATGTGGGAGTTACAGGAACGACAATGGTGAATTTAAATAAAATAAACACGAAAGCATCACGAGTAAGGAAGAATTGGAAGATTGAGGCGTTAAAAACACGGATGGGCGAGTGAAAAGATTTTAGTATAAAGTTGAGTTCTGTAGTCGTTCGAATATTGCGATGCTCTGGCATTTCGCGTCTTCCCGTTTAATCGTCCGATTAATTTTCGTATCGTCGAGCGTTCGAATTTATGCGATCGTTGTTCAGCTTTCTAGTCGTATCGATCGGACGAATCGGCGATATAATAGTACACAACGGAGTCGACGGAAGAGAAATGCGCCGCGGCGCCCGACCAACGCTGTGCACGCTCTCCCGGGAGTGGCAACAAAGAGAATTCCATCCAGTCGACGAGGCAATTATAAGCAACTCGGTGCAACGAGCCATGTTTTTTAATAAGATACGAAAATTCAAACCCCGATGGACCCGCTTCATTCTTTCCCCTTTTCGTCGATAATATTCGATTGAAGAATCTCGGAGAATCGGCTTTTTTCTCGCGATATCGATCTCTCGTCGAGTAGTTATTTCTCCGATGGTTGGTTACCTCTTAAGGCGGTGATTAGCGATCTCCAATCGATTGCCGACCGTTGCAGATCGGATCGGATTGAGCCGCTCTCTCTCTCTCTCGGGGCCGTTGACGCTCGATAACGAGAGAGATGAAAAAAACGTGGGCAACAACCATCACTGTGTATCTTGCAATTTCGGACGTCGCGAATTATCCGGCGAATAATTTAAACAAGGTGCGGCGACGGAGCTACGGAGTTTCTTCGGTGTTTCTCAATGTTCTGCCAGCAGTGGCCAGCAGCTGTGGCGACGGAGGCGTGGGATAATGGATCTATCGTTTCGTTGTCCAGGTAACGAGTTATCATAAAAATCGAATAAAACTGAACGCACGTTGAACCGTGAGATGCAGAGTCCACGAGATCAAAGTCAAAGCGTGTGTCTTGTCGCATACGTGGGCGCACTTTGCCAACGTATGCGAGTGGGAAGCCTTTCGCGGATAAATATTTACGTGTACGAGAAGCAACTAACTTACCGGGCGTCAGAGAGATCGTTTGTTGCCTACGACTTCTCGAAGTTTCGCGTTTTCCGGCTTGAACTTGCGAGCCGGTTACTTGGAGACCGGGAGCGCTGACCGCGCGTTTCGGACCGCCGGTGCCGCCCGCGTTGCCAAGGCTGTTTCTCGCGAAACCCGGGGGCCGATATCTCGCCGATTTCACGCCGGTGTGCTGAGGCAAGAAGTGATAGACGCTGTGAGCTTTGTGCATCGGCGTCGTCGACGCCACCGTTGCACCGCCTCCCGGAGCCGTCGACGCTGGAAGACGCGGCAATGAATTCGTTGCCGCGGATGCTGCGGCTGCCGCTTGCATTCCGCGCGGTAGAGTCGTCGCTCGGGGGTCGCTGCCGTATTCGAGCTCGTCTTCCGTGTCCTCATCTCCGGCTGATGCTCCTAAATATTAATGAAAAAAAATGGAATTAACAAAAATGATATCAGATTCGATAAAGTACTATAGTGTTCCTTTCGAAATGATCGGTAATTTATTGTTGCAAGCATGAAACCAAGTACATGAAACTGCGCAATAGGTACAACTAATTTAAATATGTATAATAAGTAATAGGTTAATACAAGACATTTGAGTGTCGTACGCAAAAAGAAATTACTCCCATTACCATTATGTCGACATCACGGTAATCAGACTATAACTATAGACATTTATATCGAGAAGTCTTGTAATCGAATCTACTATTACATGATTTCTTGGTGGACGAACAAAAGACCAAAAAAAAAAAATCGTTTCTGACGTGATAAACAATTTGCTATTTATTTATCGATAATCTGTACTGCATTATTAAATATTTATCGCTGATATGCGAACAATATACAGTAATTACTTTCATAGTTGTCTTGATTTTATAATAAATACAATGCACGAAAATTCAGATGGTGTACGAATAAATTCTCAATATCGCCACGTTTCCGATGTCACAACACAAGAGTCATAAATTACAAATATTTCCTTCGGGAAGTCTTACAGTCGAAACTGACATTATAGGTTTTCTCGGTACCGTATCCGTACTTTCCGACTAATCCAGCTCATCTTATGTAAGGTCATTAGAAAGAATCAAAACAGATTGACAACACGACCAATACCGTTTTCGTAACAGTATTACACAACAAAAAAAAAACCGCAGAGCAAACTCACCCGATTCACCTCGAGTATTGGCATCGGGAACGGAAGATCTTCTTCGATTGCTCCAAATTTTTTCCTCGATGGATCCACCCGCGCCGCTGACGCCTCCTCCACCGCCGCTGCCGCCACCGATGGAACCGCAACTTCTGACCCTGTCCAGTTGTTCCCTCGAGAAACTTTTCGGATTGAAGAGCAAATCGCCGGCGCTTCGCCTCTTGGCGGCCATGGCCAATGCACTCGCGCTAGCGCTAGCGCTCACGTCACCCGAACAAGCCAAAAGACTGAGTTTCGTTCGCGAATCCGCGGCCATGAGGGCTGACTCGAAGCTTCCGCGCCACGAGAATCTCTCGTAATCGCTGGCTTCGCGTTCCTCGCCCTCCTGACCGCTCGTCGTCGCCGGATGACCGTTTATCAGCAGCAGAGGATCGTGGGACTTTGATCTGGGCAGGTGACTCGACGACGGTGCGTTTGTCGAGTCCGACGTCGAGTCATCGTCCTCGGTCGTCGATGCCGACGAAGGGGTACGATGATGCTGCGAGTACCTTCGCCAAGTCGAGTGCGGCTGAACGGTCGAGCCACCCTCGGAAACTTCGTGCATAAGAGCCACCAAACGGCTGCCAATGTGATGCATGACTTTGGCTATCAACGGTGGACTACTGTGCGGCGTCGAATTGGTATCCGAGCTCGGGCCATCGGCCGCTATCTTCGTGAAACTTTGCACGAGCTTTTGATAAACGAACGCTGTGTCGCGTCCCAGGCACGGCTGCGGTGTGGTCGGTGTTTTCTCCTCTCTGCCCTTATCCGGTGTCATTGCGTCGCTCGAATTCGTGTCGAATTTGTTGATTATTTGCTGACAACTCTGCGATATTTGTTCCTGTAACGCGGAGCGTCTGCCTCCCGCTGCGCCCTCGAGATCCGAACTTGTGTAATCCGAACTGTCGTACGAATCCGACCACGTGTCCTCGGAGCTCAGATACTCGACTATCTCGCGCACCTGTTCGTCCCTTATACCCGGCACGGTTTTCATCAGTCTCGTCAATTCGTTCTCGAAATAAACGAGCTGCGGCGGTTTGGTGCGATTCTGCGCGCACAAACGGGCCTTCGAGTAACCCGAGAGTCTCGGACTCGGTGCCGGCGACGGACCGCTCGAGTTACTCGCCGGCGCTTGACCGTTCGAATTCGCCACCATCGTCTTGAAGAATTGACGCATCTTCGACATCATCAAATTCGTTTCCTCGTCGCTCGACCAATTGTTGAAACTGTCTTTGCGCGACAGCGAAGCGTTTGGCGGTGGTTGCAAGTTCGACTGTGTCTGAAGCAATTCCGATTTACCGGAACGTTTTTTCTCCGAATCGATACCGTGAACGCCGCGATTTCTTTCGCCACGCGAATGATCTTTCGCGAGATCGGAATTACCCTCATGCGATTGACTGTCGCTCGATGATTTTTGGTGCTGCAATAGATCGTCGCAACTGCCGACAAAGCCGGAATCGCGAGACTGTTGCTTGCCGCGACTCGAGCCAGTGTCGCTCGAGCTCGCTTGCGAACCTCCACGTGCACCGTCGATCTGTGACGACGAAGACGACGATGAGTGAAGAGCGCTCTCCGGTTGAGGGGTTTTGGCACGCTCGTCCTCGGAATTCATCGCTTCGCCCTCGTTCTCGGGCATCTCGCTCACCATTATGTCGCGCGGCTCGGGCGTTTTGTTTCGATCCTCGGCCACACGCGGACTCTGAGTTCCCAGTGTCCGAGGTTTCTTCTTCTTTCGCTTCACCGTGTCGAATTGACCGTCCGTACCGAAAGCGGGTGTTTGTCCATCCTCGGCGCCGTCCGTCTCCGTCGACGAGCCCTCGGACTGCGTCTCCTGCGAGTCCTGAGCGAGACTGAGATCCTGAAGCGAATTTTGCGAGCTCAAATTTTGCGAACCCTGAGCGAGCGCCAAAAGATTGTCGAGCGACGAACTGTGCGACGATCTGCCGGTTCCACGCGCGCGCACCAGTCTCTTTCGTCGTTGAGCTTCCGGACTTGGTCTACCCTCGGAATCGCTTCCCACCGAACCGTCCGAGTCTCGTCTGTCCTGATCGAAACCCAAGAATTCCGACAAAAAATATTTCTCCAATCTCGACGAATTCAAAAACTCGTTCGAACCCTTGTTGTTCTCCTGTCCTGAGGTTGGCGACGCTTCCTCCTGTCCGAGCGACTCCAAACCTTCCGAATGTATCGATGACGTTTCCGAGAGGCTGTCGACCTCGCGGGAACCCATGCTCGCGCTGCTGTTGTCGCCGCCGAGACCGAAGAAGAAATATTTTTCCAATTCTGAGGCCGAAGGTGGTCGTTGCTTTTTTCTCGGACTTCCAGCCGCGAGACTTGGTTCGGCTTCGCTCTCCTCGCATGATTCCTCGACGATCGTGTGCAAAGTAAAGTCGATAGCCTGCCGATGATATCCACGCAATTCTTCCTCCCGATCACCGAGATTGTTCGCCTCATCCTCGCTGCTCTCCTCCGTCGCTGTTGTAGCGCTCTGCTCGTCCTCGTCGTGCGACACCTCCTCGACCCAAGAGTCATCGTCCGCGAGACCCTCCTCGAGTATCACGACACCCGAACCCACCGAATTATCGTCGCTCGATTGCGGCGACGAATTCGCCACTCTCACTCT
This sequence comes from Ischnus inquisitorius, assembly GCA_963924025.1. Lineage (NCBI taxonomy): Eukaryota > Metazoa > Arthropoda > Insecta > Hymenoptera > Ichneumonidae > Ischnus > Ischnus inquisitorius. The sequence continues at coordinate 4,820,734 of OZ001250.1, read as the reverse complement.
CGATACTTGCTGCTGCTGCTCGTTATTATTTATATTATTGTTATTCGATAAAGTTGAACGTTCGGCGCTCGTCTTTGGCACAATTTGCTGATCGCCGGACTGCTGTTGCTGCTGTTGCTGTTGGGCTGAAATTTTCGCAAAACTCTTGACCGATTGTACATCGTCGCTCTCACTGGCACTTCCACCGACACTCAAACCACTGTCCGCCTCCTGTTCCGTCGTCGCTGTACCCAAACGCTTAACCATCAAAGGCCTCCTTGGGCCTTGACCGTTTCGTTGATGAGGCTCGGACACAGCCTCGAGCGCCAGATGGAAGTAGCCGGCCAATCCTTGGGGTGGCTGAGTCTCGTTCGGTGGTTGCAACAACGTCGTTGTGTCCGACGTTATAACACTGACGGGCTGATACGAGCCCTGTGTAATCATCACGAGGCTTCTGTACTTGTTGTTGTTAGAGGGAAAGTTTTGCGATTCGTTCGTTTGTTCCTTGAACGACGACGACGAGGTGGCCGTAGGTGGAAAGCAGCCATTCTCCTTCCGAGTGGGCGGGCGTCGCTCGACTGAGCGAAACCGTGCCGTAGCTTTTCCCCGCTCTGTCGACTCACCGTCACTTCCACCACTACTGGCATTACCGCCGGCAACGACCTCGCCGCTTACTCCCACCTGCGACACGCCAGGTTTCTCGCCTCTCACTGCGCCGCTGTCGTCAACGATCCGCGACGACGCAGAATCCGTTGTAACGCGCGACGAATCGTCGCAATTTTCGTCATCAATCGCTGTATCATTGTCAATCCCGTCCACGCTTTTGAACATATCGTGTATCTTGCTCGATATCAATTCCCCGACGTTACGGGACGACGCATCGTTCGTATCTATCGATTTATTTTTTTCGCGCGCCGTCTCGTCGCTCCTATCTTTCGACGCGTCGTGAAATTTGAGAGTTCTCGGCGCCACGCAGGGTAACTGCGCAGAATCCCTTTTCGGCGCCGAAACGAATACTTCGGATGAATTTTCTACACGCAGGATTCGACGAGGCATCGGCGTTAGTTTATGCTTAGTTGTCGGGGGATCGGATAATTTTTTATCGTCCCGCGGAGTCGAACATTCCACGGGGACACCGTTGGCGTAGGGTGAAACTTCGTACTCGTGAAGCTCGTCGCTGCTGACCTCGCTGCCCGTTGTATTGGTCTCGCTGCTGTCCATCGTCGAGCAAGAGCTCGAATTCGCGAGTGCGTTGCACTTGCTCGTCGAGGATTCTGCTACTGGATTGTTGATCTCCGAACGATCAGGGGCGTTCGTCGAAACCGCGGAGACGGACGACGATAAGAGAATTTTTTTATCCGTTCGCGTTGCGGAGTTATTGTCAATTTCAATTGGAACCGCGGGTTCAATTTTCGTATCGCGCGAGGTCGATTCGTTGACTCGTTTGTCGTGAACATTTTTTTCTAAACTTGATTCGATGGAATTTTCGAGATAAGAGGCACCGCCGACCTCCAGCGAATCCGGTGTTATTACGGAGTCCCAATTTTTCGGCGAGTCGTCGAAATCCTGAGAATTACCGTTCTCGTTTGGTTGACGACAGACGGACATTTCGATGCTGTCGGGATTGAGATTTTTAATTGATTTAAGTTGTATGTGACTGTCAGAGAAATCGGTGGAGCTAGCAAGATATATTTCATTGGCGTCGGGATCGCGCTCTGCGAGAAGATCGATTCTTCGCTCGATTCTGTTGGGACGACGATCGGCGGAACGATCGACCTGATTATCGGGATCTCCTGATTCTCGCTGGAGATTCATGTCCTCGTCGAGGAGTCTCACGCGACGAAGGACAACGGGTTCTTCCTCGGGCAGCGACGTGACTCTCTTAAGAGTAACGACACCGCCGCCCTCGCGCGCCGAGTCCGAATCCTCGTTATCCTCGATGTCATTGTCACTCGTGAGCGAATCGTCGTTGACAACGAACACGCGAGAGAAACGATGGGTGGCCGAATCCTCGAGGTCGCTGCTGTCGGCCGACGATCTTCCCGACGAACTGCCCGAATTTTCGCGCGAATGACGATACATTCTTGAATTCTCGCGACTCGAGGATGATTCTTGGGAACTGTCCTCCGTGTCGTCATTCGAATCCTCGGCTTCGGAATTGTTATCGTTCGCCGCGGGTTCGACGCTTTCCTCGTTCTCGTTCGTCGGCGATTGTTCGACTTCGGGAACGATATCGGGCTCCGGTGTCGGGGAATCCTTGTTCGCCGCTTCTACGACGGATTCGTTCGAGTTTTCGGTGTCTCGTGTCTCGATTTCCGGTTCGAGTGACTTCGGAGACATCGAATCGGCATCCTTTTTATCTTCGAAATGAACCGTTGGATCAACGGCGGGGACTGCTGGCTCCGTCGGCGGAACGATCGACGAACGGTCGAGAGACTGTTCCTCGACGGCGGGACTGTCGTAGAATCTCGGTGTTATCTCCTCGGGTCTGAATCCAAAGGAGCTCGGATCGAATGCGCCTATCGTGCTGCGTGGATCGATTCTTACACCGTGGAGTGGCTGATTGAAACGCGGATGCCAGGAAAACCACGGTGCCGATGGATCACCGCGTAGACGCAGAGTTCCCTCCGGTGTTGCGCCCCGGGTTATCATGGAAGATGCCGCCGCCGCGAAGTCGCCGGTCCAGAGTGAGGCCGGCACGGGAACGGGATATGGCACCGGTACCGGTATTGGCACGGGCACCGGAAGCACGTTCGTGCCTGGTGAACCACCGCAAGCCTGCGGAAAACAAGTTTGAATCATGAATTTCATGTACTTTAAATATTGCCACAAAAATTACTTTTCAGCTTCTTGTTTGCTTCTTTAAAACAAAAACATTTTTAATTATTATGAAGTCATTATGAAATAAAAAGTATCCGACGTTTCTTTGACAAATTATTCCAATAAAACGAGTTGCGACGACAAAATTACGACAAAATGATAATTTACCGAGAATAGTGTCCCGAGTGCTGTGCGACTCCTTGAGTGTGTTAATTAACATTGCAACGAACCGAGTAACACACAGATTGATTAATGAATGACCAGCTAATAAAAAAACTTCCTAATACGTCTTAAAGCCGGCTCGTAATGACTTCGAAACGGGATTGTTACGATCGCGATAGGCAGATTCAGCTTTCCGTGACCAACAGTTGTTTAATTCTTTCGAAATAATTTAATAAGCTCGCTGGAGCCTTTCGCGTGAGTCTTACAAAGTTGTGTTTATGTGTACAATGCGCGTATCTCCGTTTGCGGTAGTGTGCTTAACGAGCGTTATTTAGAGTCCGTGAAAAAACCCCGATGATTCAGAGATAGGCTTTAGCGGAGGGTAAAACACGGAACGTTTTTATTTCTCCTCTTTTTTTTTTCAAGATATTAAATTTTTCTTGCTAACCAGACAGGCGGCAGAACCGCGACCGGGACAGCAGCTCCAATCCTTCGGTAGGCAGGAATCGACCCCGGCGTGACCGACGTTCGTCGTTGCGTCGGCGAGGCCACCCGGCAGCGGCAACGTTCCGCTCTCGAAATAATCCCAGTCGCAGTCCTCGAGACTCTGAGCGTGATGATTGTTTCTTGGCAAGCCGTTTAGGTAAGACGAGCCCGAGCAACTGCTGTCGGCGTCGTCCTCCTCGCGTCCGGAGGATGAGTCCGAGCTTATGAAAACGAGACGCCTGTAGTCGGGATTCGGTGTATCCTGGCACTGCGGTGGACTCGGCTGACGTCCACCGCCGCGTCCTATTACGTGAAGACCTTGAAGATTCTGCAATTCCTCGCCGCAACAACTTCTCGCGTGCGATCTTCCTCTCCTTCGGGAACCTTTCCGCGTCGGGCACGAATGAAACAAACGAAAAATAAAAATAAACACACAATTGAATACTCGTGTACGTAACGGAACAGAACATCATTGCCGCAGCACAGCGCGAATCTTTAATTATTTAATTGTTAACATCCTCTGGGCTGCAAGTCGCTAACTCGTCAAGCTTCGATCTCTACGGCTCGTACAGTCTTCAGTTATTTCACTCTAAATTCACTCTCTCGACGCACCGAGAGTAACACGCACGCTACGAATAACGCACCTATCGCGTGCTTGTAGCGCGTAGGCTGATTGTGAGATACATCTATAATCGCGTGGGGGGAGATAAAAAGCGAAAGAAAAAAAAAAAGAGTACTGTATTAGATGTAACATGGAAGAGAGAAAAAAAGGCCGAGATTTCGGCGCTCACGCTAAAACAAGGAGTGCGCGGTTACATTATGTTCGAACGAGTTACCTCTTCGTTTCGTAGGCAAGCAATGATTTTACACGTGTACAATTTTTCATTGAAACCGTCGACCATCCGATAACGTGACATCGCGATTCGCGAAGTATCAACGAGGCACGCGCTCGCTTCGAGTCGCCGACAATCGCGCAATCGTAACGCCGCTACAATACAAACATACGCAAACGTCGTCGCGACGAATCCCGGTAACGAGACAATTTCGCGCGATACGAGTTTCTAAAAATAAATAACACAAAGCACCGTCGACGAGGGAGACTCCAGGTGCGATTGCGAATTGTCGCGAGAGATACGTGGTAAAAAGAAAAGAGTTGAAAACGTTACCGTGGAAACGACCGGTTAACGACTGTGCGATTCAGTCTTCCGTATCCAGGGTCAGGATGAGATAACTACCCTGGTTGCGCGGTTCAACCTCGAATAATTCATGTTCGTCGCGCCGACCGAGAAGATTCCACTCCGCGACGTCAAGTCGTATATATTGCGTCATCGACGTAACGTAACGAGATAATGAGAGCTTATCTTCGCAGGTGAATAGAGCAAGAGACGTAGCGTTGACGAGTTTGAATTGAATTTAAAACTCGGATGGTCTCGTCGAGTCAACGTTGTTTGACGAATCGCGCGCGGGTCAGTCCCGGTTTGTGTATCCCGGGCTGACCAGGACACTGGCCGGCTCGATGGGCCAATTCGCGTGGGCTGACGCCGCTAAACTGAGGCGAGGGCTAGTCACGCTGCGGAGGCGCACCTGGAAGCCTACGGATACTCGACAACAGCAACAGCGGCCAGCAGCCACACAGCAGGTACGAAGCCACGGCCGGAACACACACAGACCAAAACGCCTATAGAGTTCCTCGTCCGCGGTTAATACCACTGCTGCATCGCGTACATACTGGGTGACTCGTGGACAAACGGAGCGTGTCGCGTTACGAAGTTTGAGCTCGGTGCCGAGCAGGTGTTCGCTCTTTTCTGTTCTTTTTTTAATGCTTTTCTTCTTTCGGTCGCTTCTCAAATTTTTCGACTCTCGGCGCTCTCGAGTTTCCGTGAAGCTACGCGTGCCGAATTGTAAAACGATAATGTCGAGCGAAAGAGTATACGGCAGTTCTTTTTTTTATCTTCTATTTTTCCGTCGATGATTCAAAAACCCGGCCGGAACGTTAATGAGACACCCGGTAGACACGCAGGTGAGCGCACTGTAGAGTGAAACAGTGGACGTTGTTACACTATTATATACCTAACGTCGACTCGTTTCCCCGCGCAGAAACCGCTTCGCTTCACCTCGCTCAACTCGGACAACACCGAGGTAAGGCAACAGCGATGCTACTTGCGGGCTCGCGATGAGAGATTTGTTTTCTTTTTTTCTTCTTCTTCCTTTCTTTCTTTCTCTCCTCGGCCCCAAACTCTGCGTCCGAACGATCTTCGCCTCGTCGTGACACACGAGACTCGTGACCGGGGCTGCTTCCACGAGGATGAGAACTCTCGTCGTTGATATCTCGCCGAGTTCGCCGGCGTTTCTTTCTTAACGATAGTTTTATGGAGATTCGCGAGGCTCTAGAACTTGACGATTTCTTCGATCTTCGATGCGATAGAAAATTCGCTCCTATCACTGAACACCGTGCTAAAGACGACAGTTTAGTTCTCGTGACTGCCGGGTTCGACTGATACTACTGACACGCCGGTATCTCGAGACGTGTTATCGTCAACGAGGCTTGTGTTGTCTTCTCGGTAAGTTTTGTTTTGTTTTTTTTTCTTCTAATCTTCTTGGTGTAGTTGACTTTTCGTGCAACTGCCACAGTCAGTGATTACCGGCCCAGAGTAAATAGAGTACTACGGAGGCAGCCGCGTAGAATATCAGAAAATACGTCGATACCAGAACAGTTACGAAAAGTTGAAGAATTCTCGTGACGTCCATCGCGAAGAGTCGCACACGAGACGGGGGTAGGGTATTACAAATGATCGTTGACTCGTATTCCCGTCAGCGCTTAGATATTATCACGGTGACAAAGTTGTTAGCACAAATGGCAAACGAGCCGTGTTGCTTACGCGTTGCCTCGGGATGGTGAGAAGAAATAAACGAAAAAACGGGTTATCGGTGTGTTTTATCTACGAGGATTTTCCGGTACGAGCGATCGGGTCTTCGGGCTCGGTTTTTATCAACGAGATATCGATCGCGTTATATACCCCTCGTGACACGAAATTGTAGAGAACTCGCTGGCTACGATCAGATTCGTTTCATCGTTTATTTTATTCTTTGTTTTTTTTTTTTCTAAAGTTGAAATACGCGAATTCGAAGCGTAGATAAAACGAGTCCGCGGTACGTCCGTGCGGCCCTTGGGGAATATACTGGGCTCGGACGAGAGAGTGGAACACGCGAACGGAGCAACGTCGACGAGAGGCTTCGATAATCAATGAGCTTATCGTAATCGTTCGGGGTGCCACATGGCGATGAGCGATGTTCGTCCATGCGGCCTAACGACTCGCGGAAGGGCTCGAGGCTGGCGGGGAATTTCCCGCTGTTTATATTGAATGCGGGAGATAAGAGATACACTGCCGCGATGACGGTGTTGGGTTGCTTACCCTGGGCGTCGAATTGTCGACGTCGTCGCAGCATCGTTCGCCCTTGCGACGAACCTGGCCCACGAGAGTGACAATCCTCGTGCGGCTCATCCTCGCCGGCGCTCGTTGCGCTGTCTCGTTGCACGGGCTCGTCGCTTCCCGGCGATGGTCCCGGACTGTTACCACCGCTGCCGAATAACTTTACTCGTCTCGCGAGATCGGCGTAACCATGGAGGCCCGACTCGCTCAATCTGCGAATGTAAAATTTTATTCCAATGCGTTGATTCGATTAATTTCGATTCGGTACTTTTAGACAATGATATCTTAACTGTTTAAAGAAAACGAAGGAAAGAGCAGGACATTTTTTGAAATGGGAATACAATTTTGGATAGAAACATTCTATATCGCGTCGACTGATACATTTTTTCGCCGAAAGCACTTTTGACGGAAAATCGCAAACTAAAAGTAAGTAATTCTCAATAATAGCTTGTTTTTCGATGCGACTCAGATTTCTGAGGAATAGCTTTCAGCTTCAGTGGGAATCCTTTCTTTTATTTCGTATACTAAGTAGATGAGGGAGGATTGATTTTTTTGCATGACTCACCTGACACTTTCGCTCCCGCTGCTCTCGTATCGCGCGCTGCTGTTAGATTCTCTTCGGGTTCTCGTTATCGCGTCTCTTATCCTCTGAGACGCGGTGCACGAGTCGCCGCTGCCGATTTTACGAGGAAGCGCGGGTGTCGGTTCGCTTTCGCTCTCCCGTGGGCTGTAGCGGGACGAACGTGTGCTCAGAGGGCTCGCCTCGGGCGATAGATGCTGCAAATATGATAATTTTATTGAAAAATATATTAACTCATCGTTCCGCGAAAATAAAGATCGCAGACTTACGCTGGAAGAGCGCCGGTTCGGCGTTTCATCGGTATCGTCGGGATTCGAGAATTCTTCTTTCGAGAATTTTCGTCGAACGACTCCAATGTCGTCGACTCTTTTCGGATAAACGGCGTCGGCGGGCGATTTCCTTTCCCCGGGAATGGCACCTGCGAAATCAATTTCACTGGAATTGGCGGCTTCAACGATCATTTCTTTGCTCTTTATAATCGGTTCTATCGACTCGGTCGATAGATCGAGGTGTTCGGCGCTCGAGATCGTCGTATTAGCATTATCTTCGTCCTCCTCCTTGTCCTCGTTGTCTCTGTCAGTAATTTTCGACGTTTCCTCGCAGCTCGATACCGTTTTGGCATCCGAACTATCGAGGCGTTCCTCGATCATCGTTTTTTCGTTCGCCATTTTTTCAATGTCGACGATCGTTTCGCGCTCGCTCGACGATTGGCCGTAGCGACGATTTTCGTTTCTCGAGAATTTGCATTCGACGATTTTCGTCTCGCTCGTCGAGTCTATGTTGTCGTCTCGCGACAACGCCTTCAAAGCCGTCTTGCCTTGTTCGCTCGGGCACGATTTCGATCTCGTTACAGTCTCACCCACGCGAGCTACCTCCGTTCTATCGTGTTTCTCGTCCTTGCCCGTTTGCTTGACTCGCGATACCGATAGACTCGGCAAACTCGTTGTTTCTCTACCCACGTCCTCGCGGCTATTGCTGTCTCTGCGAAAGATCCTTATACCGCTTTTTTGCTCGTCACGCGGGTGTGATGTTGAAAAATTGGTAACGCGCGTTTCCTCCTTCGACGCGTCCTTCGCGTCGCGACGATTACCCTTTGGCAATTGTTGGCGAACGTCGTCCTTGCTGTCCTGACGCTTCAATTTTTCTTGATCTCTGTTCCGCGGTGAGAATAACTTCGGTATGAGACTTGGTACGCTTATGTCCTCGCGGCTACGACGCAAGTCATCCGTGCTTCCTCGATATCTGAAAAAAAAAAAAACTAATAAATGAAGAATGCATTGAGTAAAACCTCGTAACGGATACCTCGAAAGCCTTGATGAAATTTACAGACAAAATTTAATCGAAAAAATCGTAAAATTACATGGAATGCGACAGTAATTTAATATCGTTAGTCATCGATCGAACCGTTTACGTAATGCGGAACAACGATAAATAAATTCTATACGAAAAGTCGCATGTAAAATTTACCTTTGCGGTATCAAGGACCTTTTCGCGGACTCTTGAGGGCTTCCGATGTCCTCGAACTCTCTTGAACTCCTTCTGAATATCGGTATGTTCGATTTTCTATCTCCATGCTTGATACCCTGCTTGAGCTCGGGTGTGCCGAGTTTCGCGATGATTCTCGGTGGTTTTATCAACGAAACTCTCGGCGCGACAGTTTCGACAGCAGCGTCGTTGCAGGTTTCGCGTTCGCTTCGCGTCGTTCTCGTCTGTTCCGCCGACGGAACAATTTCGTGATGCTGCGCCAACTTTTTCTCGTCGGTTCGCTCGTTTCGCGTCGAGTTTCTCGTCTCGCGCGAAATGCCCGTCGGTTCCTTGTTACCGGAGATCGTTTGTTCCCGGCAGTCGTCGTCGTCGGTTACATCGTTGCCCTTGCGCTTATCTGCTTCCAAGCTTTTTTCAACGATTCCCGCGTGACTCACGAGCGAATTGTCATCGTCGTTATTCGCGTGCGCAGCGACGACCTTGGGCAACGGAAAAGTCTCGTCATCGACGTCGACCTCGTCGTTCGTCGAATAAATCTTTTCGCGCAGCGGCAAGCTTCGGTAGATCCTGAAGGCCGGCGATTTTCTCGCGACTGACCAACGTGCCGGCGGCCCTGGAAAAAAAAAATTAACAATGAAACTTCAAATGTATTCAATATGCGCGAAAAGAAGGCGAAAATCGTATGAAACTTCGAACGTTCTTGAACGATTCTTTCTTACCGTTTATCGTCCAAGCCCGACGGATGCTGCGCTTGAGAATATCAACCGGCGAATTTTTCTTCGTAGCCAGTGGACGATCGGAGGTGAGCGTCGCGGTCTCGTATATCCACTCTCCGGTAGCGGCGTGGACTTCTCTGAAACACGAAGAGGGGCCAAGTGCGAGTCAGCTATTGTCCGGGGCTCCGTTGCTCTCGCGAATGAAGCGATACGGGCCGTGTTGTAACGACGAGTGTCGCTCACTCGAACGCACCATTGAAATATCGACTCGATTCCTTTCCGCTGCCATCGTTGCGCTATGCATGTCTTACACGTGTATGTATTTCTCTTGAATTTTTTATTTCTCGAGTGCAGGATATGATGGAACGTTATATGGATTTACTCACGCGATCTTGTGGCAAACGGCACAAAGCCAATCGGCACCGTCGTCCCCCTTGTTGTTGGCTGTCGCGGACCCCCTGAACTCACGGCACTGCCGGCACACTCTGTGCCTGCAACGCGGACAGGAGGCCCCGGTGTTGTAGAATCTACCGAAGGCTCCTCCGCATCTCGCGCATCTACGTCCTTGACTTGAGTTCTCCACGGGACTCCTGCTCGCCGCTGTTGCTGCTACTCCGCCGACTCGCCTCCTCGAACACTGCTGTTGCTGATGATGATGCTGATCGGCCTTCGTTCTTCTGTGACGCGGTTCGGCGTGAATACAAAAAAAAGAGAAACGTCGTTATTAGACATGAGGAAACGAGACTCAGTGCGCGCGAGTACGATAGTGCCGCATAAATACGTAATGTTGAATAATAAAAACAAAACAAAAAGGCTTGGATTTTAGATGAATGATACTATTCTATTAACATTGTAACTCAATGGAAAAAGGTATAAATGACTAATAGAAACATTTTTAGCTCATATTATGCACAGCAATCGATCACGCTTAATAATTCGATGAATTACAGTAGAACGTTCAGAATCGCGTTTCACGAATTTGTCTGATAGAGAAACGAGACGCTTTCGAGGCTCACAAAGGCGGTTTATTAGTTTTTTCTCTTTATCGGGGAAATCTTGAGAATCGCGCGGAATGATCGTCGACTAACGAATTCTCGGCGTTGCGAGAGGAGATCGGGATCGATGGCAAGTTGAGAAGTTTTGCTTCGAGCACCGCGACGAGCGCGGAGGATATACACGAGTGTGTTCACTCGTCGTCGCTCTGTACGTAGGTACGTCCGGCCAGTAGGAAGTTTTTGCTTCTCGAAGCTCCCGAGGCACGTACTAGTGTAATGCACAACGCTCCCAAGCTGTGTTACACACCGACACGAACTAACTCAGTTTCTGTTCATGTATGTATATGTATATATATATCATCCGAGGTATATAGAGTGCAAACTCATACTCGGCGAAGAACGTACGAGCGCGGAGAGCTCGCTGCTTCGTTTCTACTGCTATATTATTACAGCTCACTCGCACACGAACGCAACACAGGTGAGCGTGACTCTTGCACTCCCACCTTGGAAATGATGGAGCGTGCGGCTGTGCACCGAGGGAAGCTTATTTCTCGACTTCACAAGAAAGGACTTTTGTGAACTGAAATTCGGTTACACAAACGCTTGCTTTCTTCAGGAAATTGAACCTGTGGCTCGAATTTGAATGAAAAAAAAAGAAAACAATGTCGTTCAAATTCGTAAATAGACGATGCTTCCAATCCCATGAATAACAACTTCGAGTTAAAATAACAAAGACTTGCTATCAGACTTTTTGTAAAAATTAACTGAACTCGTTATGGTAGAAATTGAATGCTTTATTGGAGACAATCATTGAGCTTTGTCGTCGGATCATCAACTGCATTGAAAAAATTACATGTTGCCGTTCCATTTGGTACAATCTTTCGAACAAGGGTAACTTGTAGTTATTCGGTTATTTATTTTTCACAAAAAAAATTTAACAATTAATTGGAAATTTGTAATTTATTGAGGATATAGATTGAGTGAGGAATCGTTGACTCGAACTTCGAGTACCCGAGTTCCTCACATTTACGTACGAATTCGCGTTATAACCGGAGTAGCTGGCGAGTGGCAAAGGTGTTTCTCTAAAACGTCTTATCGCTCGTTCGCTCGCGGGGGCCCCACTCACCGGGGGTACTACAACTAGTTATACACGGAACTGATGCGGCTAACTCGCGGGCTCGAAGGGGACCAAGGAGCAACGCGATATCGGCATATATCGGTGGTTGGCGTTTTGTAACGGTGTGCGCGAAACGACGAACGATCCCGCGGTGGTATTAAACTCTACCTCTCTGCGGCTTAGGCTTCAGCAACGAGCGACGTGAGACATCGGCAAATAATACGAGTAGAAGTTTATCCAGGACGTTCGGCGTCGCACAATATCACATTCGACGAATCGAACACACGCTCGCGCAACTCGGCGCGGTGCTTTGATTTATATGTTTCGTTTTGTACTTCGACGAGGAGGAGCGATCACCCGATCCATCGGAGGCTGCGACTTTCCGCGCTCAATGTGCTTTAACTATAGCTCGTTATTCGGTACTTTCTCCAATGTCGCGACGTGCGTTCCGGTTGAATATCGACTATCGGCCTCCCTCTACTATGATTTATCTGCTCAGTTCTTTTAATTCTCCGCTTCACGCCGCGTTATTTCGAGATTATCGTTAGGACATTTCAGTTTTTTCCGTTATTTTTTTTTATTACTTGAAAAATTTACTATTCTCGGTGCACACACGGAAAATTTGTTCTCGAACAACTTTCGCGATTTGGAATACTTCCAATCATAAACTATTTTACAATCTTATATCATTCGAAAAATTGTTTCCTTTTTTTTTAAGCTGTTATGAAATGCAAATTTATTCGCGGTTAAAATACATGTTACTTTGGCCCTTGCTTAAAATTTTTTTTTTAATGAGACCTAAAAGCTTTGCATCTCGAAGAAACTTGTTTAATCTCCATCAACAACTTCTGTTATGATCGACTTTATGATACTTTATTCTCCGAGATATTTTTATGTACCCACTCTGTTATGAAATTCGAGTCTTTTCTTTTTCTACGCAACACGCAACACTTTGAGCACAGTTTTTGTAACGCATGGACCAAAACTCCGATACCCGAAGAGGTCTTGCACGATCTCCTCTCGCGTGCGCGGGCTTCCCGGCACCACTACTACCCGGTTCGTTCTCCTCGCGAGACTCACCGCCGCGGATACGAGACGTTCCTTCGCAGCAGCGGGGGCGTCTCGTTCGTCTTTCCGTCTCACTTTTTTCTTTTTCTTTTTTTTTTTCGTTCGTTTCCCCCCTTTCCCGTTCCATCCGTCTTTCTCTTTCTCCGGAGTCAAACACACTATATTCAGTACAACACAGAAACGCGCGGCGCGATGTAGCGTAGGTATATTCCCAATGCCGATCCCCCCCCTCGAGGGCCTCCTTCGGTTACCTCTTTCGCTTCTCTTTGTATATTATCTCGCTCTCTCGCCTTTGGGCCGCCGCTCTCTTTTCTCTTTGCGCGGCCTCTTCGCAACAGCAGCCAACAACGGAATTGACTCTCTACGCGGGCTTCTCATCTCTTTCAGTGGTCCGAGAGCGCATAACGCCGTGCTTGAAATTTCAAGATTCGTGCCGAACCGAACCATTCGACGAAAAATTGCCTACATTTTTTTTTCGCACGCAACGACGAAAAAATCATGTTTTTCGATCTCGATTCGCCATCATTTTCACCGCGACGCGCGCAAAGCATTGTCCCGGTGTTATTCGACGATTAATGAACGACATATATAGTCATCGGCGTCGAATGAACGGAGCTCGTAACTCGGATATACTTTAATACGGAGGTTGCCGCCCTTTCGACTGTTGGTCGTCAATGCGCGCGTGTAATTGAAAGGAAGTTTGCGAGACTGCTAGTTCATAAATCAGCGATGCCATAAATCTTCTCGCTTTCGTTCGCGACAGAGCGTTTCTGTATCGATTCCCTTGCTCTCGTTCGACCGGATGCTGCCACGCTGGATTATGCAGACTCGTCGATAGTTTTCTTTCTTTTAACTTCTGCCCTTTGTGCAACGGCGCGCCTACGCTCGTCTCCGCAATGCCGAGAGACCCGACAAGTAGGGGAATTACGGCGAAACTCTATTGTCTGCCGTGTTGCACGGAAAAGAAATAAATGCGAGGACATATCGCTGTTTCCGATGGATAAAGGACAATGATGACTTGTTTTTAATCCGAGAATACGTTTGCTCCATTCCCACGGCGCGATGATTAAATTTGGGCACTGAAAAAAAAAGGTTTCCGTCGTGATTTTAGATTCTTCAAGCATCGTTACATGCCCAAAGGTGAGATTAAAAGAGAAGTTGGAATAATTCACAATGGCAAAGAAATTGCCGAGTTCAACATATTCTACATTGATTTTGCATAATAATAAAGCCAGAAAGTTATTAATAAAACGAAACAAAATCGTGCAATGAATCGGCCAGCTTCCTTTTTGTTTTAGCTCAAATTGATGCGTCAATTTATCAGAATACATTTTTTCGGATTTTCGGAATTATGTCAAAAAAAAAATTGTGGACGAAAAAATAAATGGCAATTGATAATTAATCTTCCACTAATAAAAAAAAAAAAAAACAATGTCCAAGAAAATTTAAAAATGCAATAAATCGGACGAAAAAATCTTTTCATTATAATCAAATGAGCCAAAATGTCGTGGTGTATTTGCCACCAGGTAAAGAGAGTTGTAAAAATTATCGCCTCACGCAAATGTTGTTTTTCGAGGGGTGTTAAAAATGTGTAAATGCTAACAGCTGTGTCTGCGTACAAAAAACGAGCCACAAGAGTCTAATCACGGAGAGTTTGTAGCCGGGTGTAATGGCTAGTATGTGTAGTATTTGTATGTCTACGTATGCGCGAGAGGGCCGCGAACCACGCGGCATGACCATAACGGCACGTCGGGTCGCAGGATACGCCGAGGTCCGTGTAAGGGGACTGTCGTCGTTGTCGCCCCCTCCCGCCGATCGCGGACCTTCCCCTCCCCCTGTTGACTCTTTGAGTCACTCGAGTTGCGATTTCCGCGACTCTCCTCTGGCAAAAAGCACCAACGTGTGTGCCTCTCATCTTCCTCATCTCTGCGGGGTGTCGCACCAAAGAAGAAAAAAACATAAATTCATCCCGTCTACCAAGCATAGCGAAGAATGCGATGTGTCGCAACGTCGAATTTTTCCCGGAAAGAAAGAGAAGAAAAAAAAATGGATTCTAAGATTTGAAGGTGAGATAAAAACGGAAATGTCGCGTAGGCCGGAAGGCTACCGGGCCGGTTCCAGCGCAACAGTGTAACGCACAGTATTTGCGTGGGTTCCAATTTTACCGTTAAAAGGGCGAGAATTTCCGATCTCCCGCTCTCACCGGCCTCACTCCACCGGTTTCTCACTGTCCGTTTATTTTTGATCGTATATTCCGCGATGGAACGTTGCGAAATACTCGAATAATTTATGTAGAAGAGGGAATTAGGGATGAAGGAGAATGCGCGATTGATAACTTGAATTTTTTTCCCTAACCTGGGAAACGGACCGGAAAAACTGATAAGCTATTTTATTTTCTTATGCTTTCATGCATTGATGTTTTTTCCTTTATTACATATTTAGCAATTTTAATCACGCCGACGGTCGCGATCTTGCGAAAAATACTCGTTAAAGAAATTACCAACTGGATAAAGTGTTGAAAAAAACAAAGTGCAGACATCGATTGCGTATGTCCCTATTTCATAGAATCGTTTCCTCCGGTTTCCACTCACAATTCCTCTCGGCGTTCGTGAGCGTAACGCATTTTATTCGCGTGTTATTCCATTTATTTTTGTTTTATCTTCGTTTTTGTGCTTCGTCGGCGACAGTACGGCCCTGGATTTGCGCGAGGAGAGGCGAAGACGGCGCGGTGGCAGGAGTATCCGGGACCGCGGTCTCGTGGCGGTTCGTCTACCTATATGTGCCCCGGCGGCAGTTGCCTCGGCTTTGGCCTGGGCTCACACGAGGACAGTGACTGTGGTCGACGTCGTCGACCACACTAGGCACTCCTCCGGAGAGGAAGAGACACGCGAGTTCGATACACAAACGCGGATGGCAAAGAAATTCGCGGGGGACGCGAATGATAAAAATCCGCGACGGCGATAAAACCTCTTTTCCGAAACTCTGTATCAGCGTTTAATCTTGATCGTTATCCGGATGAAAGTTTGTTCAGAAAAAAAGTACTCAAACATTAATTTCATAACGTACGGCGATCTGTTTGGCGCGTTGACCATTCGAATTGTCCCGAGACTCGGCTTATACAATACTATAATGATCGAGACGCTTTCTACATTTCATAATTTATCCGCAGAGCGAATGCCGTGAATTCCGAATAATACCCCTAGTATAATAAATAATAGGAAACTATCAGATCGTAGGGATAATTGATTTATAATCGTCGAACTCAGTTTCTCTCAAAAATCGAAATGCTTGCAAATCTTTGGTAGTCTCCGAAGAAGCACAAAACCGTAATCCGCATCGCTCAACCTGCTGAAACGGTTTGGTGCAGGGCTTTCTTTTTTTTTTAGTCTTATTTCCAGTTGCTTTTTTTTCGAAACGCGATGAGACAACTTCATTATTATGGCAGTCACGCTGCAAACGGCATGATTCACCTCGTACTATTCGAACGTAATGTATAGCCAATGTGCGATAGAAGAAAAGGAAAAAAACATTAATCATACCCGGAGTCACACGTGCTGGTCAGTTTTCCGCCGCACCGTGCACAGTGACTCCGGACGATTGCGAAGAGTTGCGCTACGTCGAGAGAAGGTGGGGCTGTCGGGACTCCCGTGAGAGAGAACTAGAAGGAGGGGCCGGGGGGGAGTGAGACGAGAGCCGCAGCCAGGACGGGTTTTTCGAATTTTTAGAGCTGTGCATCGTCCGAGCTTGTACCACCAGCCAAGCAGCCCAGGACACGTCTAACCCGACGGTATACAACGAAACTCCGATTGTACGCGCACGCGAAGCTGCGGCCATTCGCACGTAGATATATATGTGTATATACATAGTAGAATCGTACATACTGCACACGGGTAGAGATATATAGTCACTCACGAGGCAGCGAGTTTTCTCGGGATAAAAGTTGTATGTCTATCGGTATGCGAGAACGGAAGTACCGTTATTCAACCTTAAGGTTTAAGGTACGAATGCTTGGAAGTGGCGAAATAGGTGTTGCCCGTTGGCTAATATTCCCGTGAACTCGCGTGATTGTTTATTAATGGACCATTATTGCCGGCGTTGCGACACAATCTGTTTGCCGAACCCCGTCACGCTGCTAAGCAACGTTTTAGAAGTAGAGCTCGGATTTGCCAATGTGAGATTTATAGAATGTATCCAGTCAGCTGGTATCTTACAAATCTATCAATTTTTCCGTCGCTAATTTCACGACCAAAAAAATCGACAACAATACTGATTACGCGAAATTTTTATCCCTCGGCAATTTAACAATAAAAAATTTCTGCATAGTTGATTATTATCGATGTTACATTGATATTGATATTAATAACGCCGGGGTTTTCTTTTTAGCGAAAAATAAATATAAAAAATCGTCGTCCATCTAAAATACGTTATCAAACAAGGTTTACAATGCTTATTAGGCGTATAACCGATAATTACACGCGCTTAAGTGGACTTCGCGTGTATTGTAATTATCGCTGCGAGTTCGAACTCGAAGTGCGATGTATACCATAACGCCGCACTATGTTGGTATAACAAGTACAAGTTTAATGGCGCCGTTCTCTTTGCAACGCTTTTAACTATAGAGCCGTAGTCGTCGCCGTCGTCGCGATGTATAGAGAGATAGCATGGACGGAGACGCCGGTAGTAGACCTTTTGCCGCGGTGTTAATATACGCGCGCTCCGCGCTGTGTCTCCTTCGATCTCACCGCGAGAAATAGCGGTGAAACAGAGGCTAGCCTGGAGCGAAAAGCGAATTATAGTAGCAACGTTCGTCGGTATAGTCCCGACTCGCCACTGCGGCGCCTACGATTCCTTCCGGCTCTGCATATACATATCCTTTCGAGCTATCCACGTTCTAAGCAATTTCAACTCCAAATTCCTCTTTTCTATCCATGCTTCCACCCTAATGAACTTTAATTAACATATCTTTATCGTTTAGCTACTGCGAGCGATAAAACGCGAAATGATACGATCGATCGAGAACCCAGGAAGACGAGGTAAACGTTTGGCGAATTTCGCAAGTTCGAAGGGAAGTTGCAGTCATTGACATTGAAAAAGATGGCTCCCCCGAACGTGTGACTGACACCGTATAGAGAACCGCGAGGCTCGAGTATCCAACAGCCAGCAGTTAAACGGGTTTGTCGATGAGTTATATTTCATACATCACGAATGTACATATTAATATATCTATAGGTTTCAAGTCTACAGCATTCCATCGGTGAATCCGCTGGAAAGGAGTGACTCTCGTCGCGCTCGCGGAAATTTCATCGGATGACTTTCCAAGCTTGAATATTCAAATTTCGCTCGAATTTCTCGCTTTTCCCAGCGGTCTCGGTGCAGGCTGAACTGTGCCTGCATGTCGCGGCGCCAATGAATCGTGAATGCGAAACGTCGACGCACATCTTAATGACCCCGAACGTATATTAGCTCTCACCGCGGTAATTAACCGCGCTTAAACGGTGCACGTAATCGTTCGCGAGCGAAACGTACGTATTCGCCGGCAAACGGCGAAACTCGGTCGAGACGCGGGCGCTTCTCTAGTTCCCTTTCGTCATCGTTTTGTTATTTATCGTCGCGGTAGTGGGCAGTAATTAATGCACAGTGGAAATCTTGATCTCCAGACACAGATTACGAAAATGTATCGATCAAGATTTAATAACGGTACTTAGAAACCGAAGATATCGTAAGGTTGAGCTGTACGCGGCGAAAAAGAATGAAAAGAAAAATTCACCGTTCACCATGTTCTTGGAATTTTTCTCTTCCGTAGGAGCGATTATTCATAACCTTTCATCGAACTTTGCAGCGTTGAAAATTATAGCCGCAATTCGTTTGCTAAACGTGCCAATACATGAGCTGAAAGAAGAAGGAAAAAATCGTTTGCTATTCTTTACCCGTGTTGTTCCTCGTCGGCGCACGTTGCCTGCTGCGGCCTGCCGGTGATCTGTAGCTGCACGTTCGTCGTTGACATCGTACGCACTTGACATGAGGATGACGAACCCCGCGATTGACGATACACGGCCGTTCAACCTCGTAGCCTCCACCGATGCGCGGAAACCTGCTTATCAGCCTCGATCGTGCCCCTCATCTCTCAGGATTTTACATCCCAAAGACAACCGGTTCCCGGATTCCAGCGATCCCGCGGATCGACACACTTGCGAAGGAGAGAAAGAAAAAAAACAATCTTTTCTCTTCGAATCGCGAGAACAAAAGTTACCGTCGATCGGTCAGTGGAAAAATCACCTACACTTTCGATACACTCGCGAGAACGTCGCGAATACTTGATTACGACGAAAAAATCCTGCGCAATTTTTTACGTTCCGAAAGCACGAAAATCTTTATTTTTTGTTATCGTGGCTCACGGGGTCTCGAAGCCAAATTTCACGGTCCGCGACCTTTTTCCACCGCGCGAATCTCGATGTCGAAGACACGAACTCTACCGAAACTCGACGGCGCCGCACCCCTGTCTCTTCCTATACGTCGAAGCATTCACGCGCGGAATGTCTCGATCGAGAGGACGCACGCATACGTGAGCTTGTTTATTTTTTTTTCCCAGGTAAGAAATTTTTATTGCCAAATGCGAAAAAGCAAACACTCGTTCGAGGTTGCGAATCGCCGTTACGGGAGCGAGATTGAGTCGATCGAGAAAATGATGAATAAATTAACGTTGTTGTTCATTCAAACTATCGCTAGCCGGTTCGTAAATTTATCTATCAACAACCGCGTTCGAGCCGCCTCGCAGTCGTAACCACATCGGTATATCGTGCGAGTCGATGTTACCAACACACTGCCCGACACGATCTTTCGGTTCTCACCGATGGCCGACGACGATCTCTAACCTCGCCGTTTCGTCGAATTATCACTCTCGTTCGCGTCGAACAATATCGGCGTTCGCGCGACGAGCGGCGCGCGATCCTGAATGTTGCACAAAACTCGCGAGTTATTCGTGGCAACGAAGATATTCGGGAGAAAAAACTCAAGGAAATGCTACCTGTTGCTCTCGGCCGCGACGCGCTAGCACCTGACTCGCGCATGCGTCTCGAGCGGGACTGTCAGCTTCAGGTATGTAGATGTGCGCTTGGACTGCTGAATTGTCGTATATCTATATACACGCGAACGGTGCTGCATACCTGCGGGATCGAGGAGAGACCAGCGAGTGGGGGATTTTCCTGCGTGGCTGCGCGACACACCGAACCTCGGGGGAAAAGTAGGGAGAGCGTATGTGACTTCTTTTCCGTTCGAGGGGTTTGTCGATAATCATCGATGCATTCGAGTCACGCGCGACTCCGGATGGTAATGGAGAATCGCGTTAAAGGCATTCCCCGCCGGAGGAGTCAGGAAACGCGACAGTCGGATGGTTTGTACTCGGAAACGACGGGCGCTACACTGTACGATGAAAAAAAAGAAAAATATATCGTCTACCGCGCGACCCCGTTTTATAATCTTCGTAATGAATTCCCAGTAAGATATACTTATAGTCGGCGTATTTTTGAGCAATTGAAATTGAATGGCGCATGATTGTCGACAAACTTGATTTCGAATGAGTTTTAATTCATTGGCGGGAATCAAATATCGAGACAATGGACGAAAAGAATATTACGTTTATTGATAGTATCGAGACGTTTCATCGCCACTCGACTGGCCATGAATACCACGATTAATTGTCCTTTTCATCTCCTGATAGATATAATACAATTTGACCCTATCGCTTAGTTTTCCTTTGTTCGGTAATCGCGACATTATTTTTCGGCAGCGTTGCGGCGACACGTCCTCCCCGTTCGCAAGTTGACAATGATCGCGTTTTTATTCCGTTGATCCAACAATTAAAAAACGCAGTTTTCGAGCCCCATCGCTCACGCCGTGCGTTTTCCAAGTCATATGCAAAATCGCCACGAACAATCGATTGAAGGTAAACTCGCATACCTTTTCGCGCATCTGGCTTGATACAAAAATGAAGTTATTGCTTACACATTCACGATAAGAATTGACTCTTCGTTGGAGAGTTATTACTTGATAACGACTTTAGTCACACGACAAATCATAAAGGAAAATTGTTCGTTTCGCATCGTTTGCCATGGTAAATTCACTATGCGCTAAATTTCTTTTTTTTTCTTTTTTACTCATTTGTGCATTTTTTCATTTTCGTTTTTTTTTTTTTTTCATACATATCCATATCACTGATAAACTCTAATTCACTCGCTCGGTATACTTTACTATTATTAGACATTCACACAACACTCGCATACCTCGTATTTTGTTATTTTTCGTAGTCGTACTTTTTTCTTTTCTCTCATATGACTCGTCGTCTCGTTCGTTATTTTCTTGTTCGATCTCGCACAACACACACGCGCGCGCATGCACGCTTTTTTTGTAATTGAAAAACTTCGAAAAATCACACGCACACACGTACGATCTAAATCATTATCGAGATTCCGCCTTTGTCTTGGGAGGCCTGAAGGCTTTCATCTTTTTCGGCTTTTTCTGCTTCGTGGCAGTGCCGGAACCCGATTGAAAGGCTTTCCAACTGTCCACGCGCGACTGTCTCGACTCTTCGAAATTTCGCTGCCATTCCTTCTCCATAGCCGCTTGCGCCTCGGCCGATAATTCTTCCTCCCGTTTGCGCTTACGCTGCTCGGCGTCTCTCGTCGCTAATTCTCGTCTGGTAAAACAAATAAAAAAATTGAGTCCAGCAACTCGCGGTATTTAACGAAGGTTCGTTGCCGAGAAGATTATTTGGATACCTTCTGCGCTCCATGTCCGCGAATAATTTCATCGTCATGACCCACACCGCGTGCGTGTATCCCTCCTCCGTTTCTTCCTCTAACGCGGCGATGCCGCTACCGTCTTTTCCTTCCTTTTTGAGCTTCTTCTTCTTTTCTGCGATCTAAAAATACGAAAACCGAGTTTCTTTCAGCGCCACGATAAACTTGGCTTTGATTGTGAATCGAACCGACAGACAAAAGACGAAAGACAAGATTGTTTTTATTATTTCATTACATAAACTCGAATATTTACCATATGATCCGTTCGAGCTTTCGCCTCTTCTATCACGTCCATACATTTTGCTCTCGTCTCTTCGTTTTCCAGTGTCTTCCATGCCTTATTTACAACTGCAACAAACCATTCTCAGTATCGCTATATAAACTTGGCTCGTCAACCGACGCTCTCGATACTACGTGAAGAACTTACTTTCGAAAGCTTGTTGCGCTCTCTCTGCGTCGTCTTGGTTTTTATCGGGATGCACGAGAATGGACATCTGTAAAAAAAAAACCGCGTTACGAAAACATCATGTTGTTGAGGCGGAAAGCTCCGATTTGAAAGTCTTACACGACGGTACTTCTTCTTGATCTCGTCTATAGTCGTCTCGGGATCGATGTGCAAAACTTCGAAGGGATTGAGATTGAAGTATGACGAGCCGGGACGCAGCAGTCTGTCTATTTGTTGCTTCGGCGTCAGCACCGAGTCACGTTTTTCAATTTCTTTGACCTGTGAAAAGGCATAAGAAATTTCATTAAAAAAAAAACACTTTTACAGCATCCAATTCGAATCATCGTCATTTATGTGCGACAGAAGTGTTATTATAGGTTAGGATTATCGCGTATTTTTTCCATCGTTTCAGTACAGTTCGAAAACGCTTTTCTCGATTTATCGTTGATCAACCGATAGTTGAAGAATCAAAGTGTATCATTTTCAAATTTCGGTGTGACGATTACAACGCGTAACAGTTAAATTTCACGAGACAAAATATCGATGACGTTTGTGGATCGCGGACCGAGTGCCCGATTGTTTTTCAATTACGTAACGAGAAAACCCGCGACATGTATGCACGAGCGAAACGTCGAAGAATCGCGCTTTTCGTTGCGATCATTTTATCGTACGTACTTCCGTGTAAAATTCGTTAAATTCATCTTCTTTCTTGGCTGGAATTTCACTGGATAAACTCGAGTTCGTGGCAGCCATCTTGACTGTTACTGCACATCGTTACCGTGTCTGTCGCCACCTTCGGTCGGCATGTGGACTTTTCATTTTTTTGGGAAAAAAAAAAAGAGATACGCATACGGTTCTGCATTACCTACAAGCGCGTCGCGAACGCACGACGCGTTTCGTGATATCACCGTCGTGTGGCGCCACGCAACGCGTTCGAAGTCGCGGAACTCTCGAATCCGCAAAGTCGCAATCATTGTACGACGCTGCTCAGCAATTGTATACAAATTCATATGTGACTCGAAGACTTTATAAACGCACGACAATTGAGCTAGTCACGTTAGTAAGCGTGTAAATAGAGAATCGCGTGCGGTAATAAGTGCAGCTGCGAGGGTCACGGAGAGTCGAGGGATCATCGCGGGGCGCTCGTGAGAATGCGCGAATCGCAAGGTCGTACATTGCTGATACGTTAAGACAACGAGCGCGCAGAGTTCTCGAGTAATAGATGGCTCGAGCTTAAATTCTAACCCGCAAAAGGACACAAAAAGATACGTACCCGCTGCGGCGTCTAAATTCGCAGCGTATGGCTAAATTCACACGGTCCACTCGACCATCTCCTAAGTGGAGCGTCTAATCCTTTGAATTTCTCTGTGATATAACACTCATTGATATCCGTGCTTTTGAACAATCCATTTTTCGCTATTGATAAATGTCTATCGGCATGATTACAGATGGTGTTTTTATCTTTACTCTCGTTGAATAATTATTTCAACTTTCGAGACATAGAACATTCGCTGTTAACTGGAAACGATTGGCCCTGCATAATTTTCTATCAAAATCCGAACTACTCCGTTATTCGCCACTGAATAAATACGTCTCGAATTTGCATGTTCCTTAACGTATTCCTAATGACTGGTTATTATAGAGAAAACATATTTCAATCGTAGCGCCTTAACCCAATGCCCGAATCTCGCCAGTTTTCCTTAAATCTTCCGTTCGCCTTTCGTTCCTACCAAAGTTTGACTCGTTGCTTCTCCTCCCACGCGTTCTTCGCGAGTCTTTCGGACCATGATCGCGCGCGAAGCATCACCAGCAGCATATAGAGAGTAGAGAGACAGAGAGAGAGGATGCGGTGTGCGAGCCGGGAGTATGAGGAGAAAGAGGTGGAGAGTCAGAGGCGCCACGAATTCGCCGCCTCGGGTGCTTCGGCGAGTCTCGGCTCGGCTCGTCGTCGGTTGCTGCTTTCCCCACCCGCGAATTGTGCGAGTCGAGTGTCCGCACGGCACGTACAGTAGTACGCCGCGCGCTGTCTCGCCGGCAAGTTCTAAGCAGAGAGTGTAGATGCCCGCGCGCACGTTATCTATTATCTATCGCGTTTAACGAATTTTTTTTCTCTTCTTACTCTCCTCTCTTCCCACTTCCCGACTGTTATTATCACCGAAAGTTACGACAACGACGGTTAATCGAGCAGAAGGACATCGACAATCCGAGTTAACACCGGGAATATCATTGTTATAATTAGATCGACGAATGAGAGTGCGGAGAAACTGTGTAAGGAAATTTAATCGTTGAGGCTCTCGGAGCCACCACGTTCTTCGCGCCTGGTGTAACCGAACGTGTTATTATTAAAACGCTCGCAATTGTTGCTCGGCGTTGCGACCGGAACTGTGCAAATTTTCCACTGCAAAAATCCGAAACACGTGGAACTGCCTCTTTGATGCTTCTTCGCGAACTTCCAGTTTGATTTGAACGAAGAAAACAAAATTCGAGCATTCACTATCGACGGGATAGAATTCGCGATTTCAATCGATACCGAGTAGGATCGAGAGAAAACGCAGCTGTTAACAGCGGAGAGAGCGGCATTCGAAGCCGGGAATTCGCCATCCAAAGAGCTCCGGTCACTTTTCTCCTTCTTCTTCTGCGTCGCGCCTCTTTGCCTCTCGGCGAGTTATAAACGCGCGGCACGGTGTAACACCGAGAACGACCTCGCGAGAGTTCAACGTGGCAGAGGGAGATAGACACAGAGAGCGAGGGGGGAGCGCCTCCTCTTCTCTACCACAGTAGCGCCCGTGTTCTCTCTCCGCGGCGTTTCTACGCCGCCACGCCGTGTGGAATTCTTTTCGAACGACTCGCGCGCGAGCCTCGAGACCTCGTGGCTACTCCCGAAACATCTTTAGTTTCTTTGAAACGCCTAATAATATCTCCGTAAAAAGAAAAAAAACGGGAATAGCAATTGTAATTTACGATACTAAAGATTTTATTCTGTCGGGTAAAAAGTACGAGTTCACCCACCGACGAGTTAACAGCGGTACGCACAACGCGCGGTTCGCCCGAACGGCCTTGAGATTCTTCGGTTAAATTCGTGTGCGCGACACAGTGAGAGTTTTTGTCTGTACGACCCACATCCACACACGTACACACCCATACACAAACGTGAATATATATTTAATCGCCGAGTAACTATCGTGAGGCGTGGATCTACATTTCGGTGATTCCGTAATCCAACGTTAACCGAGCGAGATATACGCGTCAAAGATCGTTCGCGTGTGACGAGGACGAAAAAAGTATATATATATTTTAAGGGACACCGTGCGCTCCGAAACGAGATATATACAACGAAAAAAAACACCCCGCATTTGTGGTTCGACGAGAATAAAACTTTAAAATTATGCGCCTCGACCAATGGTTCGATGCTACGTAAACGCGATTTCATTCCCGCTGCGATAAATAAAATCTCGTGTGTTTATAAGTGAATCATATGTCGGAACGAAAATAATAACTTTGCGAAATCGTCGTTATAGGAGATTAAACGCCAAGTGTGATCTAATAATTGACATAAAAAAAAAAAAAAACAACAAAGTGTGAAATTCGATAATTGAGTTTTTGAAGATATCGAGACTCGACGAAACAAATTGTGTGCTGCGAGTTTGCGGAAAGGAAAAAAAAAAAACTCAGCCGCGAGACTATCAAAACATGGCCACGTGACCGCCGCGGAAGACGGCAAGAGAGCCAAGCAGTGTGCTCGTAAACACGACGTTGGGATCCACGTGCTTTACCCCCTCCCCTTCGTACCGTCATCCCGGTCCTCGTGGCGGTGCTGTGGCGCGCAGCAACCCCCACTCCCCCCCTGGACAAAGCGAAGCGCCCCGCGGATCTACGTTTCAACTCCCATTCGAATTTCGTTAACCCCGTAACCTATTTTTTTTCTCCCTTCATCGTTTGACGACTTTATCGCGGGAGAGACGTTGGTTTCACTGCCATTGAAAAGAAGCGCATTTGTTGTTATTCTTTTTTTATACATAAATAAATTATACACGAGAATTCGGTGCGATTCGACGCCGAAACGGAGGTTTCAAAGTGGATTACGATTTTGGAATGGACGACGCGAACATGATGGACTCGGTGCCGGTCAGCGGAAGTATTCCGATACCGGTGACCGTGCAACAGCAAGGCCTGTCCTTCGATCTTGAGAGCGGCTTCGAGCCACAGACGAGAGCAAGATCGAACACGTGGCCATTGCCAAGGCCCGAGGGTTACGTCGACGGTAACGTCGTCGGTGGAATCGGCGGCGGCAAAGAGGGCGTCGAGGGTGGTACCCCACCGCAGCAAGGACCACTGGGTCAGGGCGGCGGTCTTCTACCAGTCAAGAAGAGCTCATCGAGAAGAAACGCCTGGGGAAATTTGAGCTACGCCGATCTTATCACGCAGGCCATAACGAGCGCACCGGAAAAACGTCTGACACTGTCGCAGATCTACGATTGGATGGTGCAGAATGTGCCGTACTTCAAGGATAAGGGCGACAGCAATAGCAGCGCTGGATGGAAGGTGAGTTATTTTTCTTTATTACAAAAAAACCCGGCTCAACGAGCCTGGAAACTTCTATAAAACATTTTTTTAGAAGATTCGTTAACTTGATTAACGGAAATGAAACGAAGTAAAAGAATAGAAAGAAAAAAAGAAGGCGAATATAGAAGAAAATCTGTATATAATAATCGATTAAAAGAGATAATCGGTACAGGAAAAAAAATGAACAATTCGCGCAGTGTTGTAACAGATATCTTCTTTTTCTTCTGTTAAACAGAAAATAGGATAAGAAATACGATCTTGACTGTCGTTAATTAGCTTAAAAGAAACGAGGTCAAAGAAATTGTTGAAAATGGAAAAAAGGTAGATATCGAAATATAAGCCGATTACAGAATAGAGTCGATCCGACATTCAAAAAAGTGAAAAAATCGGAAAGGATCATGTTCTAACGAGGGCTGCTTAAATATTGATTGTAACGGCAACGCTGCCGGTGCAACGAGCGCCAATCAATCTCGATGCTGATAGCTCAATTCAATTTTGCACTTTTTTTTTCTCACGGCTAGAGATTATCTCGTATGCCTTATTGACTCGTTGAGAATATAAAGAAATAGTCTGTAATAACGAGTAAGCAAAAGAGTGAGCACTTCATTTTTTAATTCCGTCATGTTCTTCGCACGTGGAATCTTCCGGATTTTTTCCTTTTTTTTTTTTTTCGGTTACGTGCGAAGCTACCGTGATTCAGAGAAACAAAACAAACCTCTCATCCTCGCGGCAGAGAGAGGTGCAAAGTTTATCGGGGGGGGGGGGAAAAAAACAATAATCGATTTCCGAAAAAAGAAACTCGATAAAAACTTGTCCAGGATTTCGGAAGTCGCGACAATGTTTAATATCGCGCGAACAGCTGCGAGAGCAGGGCGTACTTATCGGACACAAATTCTTTCGAGGCGCAGCGAGCTCGCGCGAAAGGACCGTGTGTTTTGAGGCCGTCACGGCACGAGAAGATATTCACGATTGCGAATGAATGGCTGGCGAGAAACGGCGTCACAAGCGTAAACATTTTTCGGCCGATGTGTCTTCTTCTTCATCCCGCAATTCGCAATGATTGAATAGAATTCGTTGGATTCTTACAATCATGCATATTTCGAAGCAATGGAAGTGAATATTTTAGTTGTGATTCTCATTCGAATAGTTCATAGGCAGTTGAAATCTTTGGGCGAAGTGACACGCGTGAGACAAAGAATTTATATGCCTTATCGTCAAACTGTTTGGTTTCATTATCGATCCGATAGATCAAGCGGTAGATTTGCGTCACTTTTATCGATGTAAAAATAACGAAATCGAAACTCTTGTTATTGTCGAATGCGAGCCTCGAGCATTCCTTAAAATCGCATGTGTACTATTCGCGACGATTCGAGGATATTTTTCGCTATTCAGATTACACACATTTTTCATTATCGATCATGTGTTTCCTTTGTTCGTGTTATTTGGATGCTCCAACATAGGAACAGGCTTTAAACAGAAATAGAACTTGAAGACATTTTTAAATACTTTCGATACTTTGGATATCGTAATATATTTTCTACATCTCCTTGCTTCGCCGAGTAGAGGAAAACTTTGAGAGAGTGACGAGAACGTTTCGCGGCTCGCGAGTATTCTCGAGCTCTATTAGAATCTCGTCTGATCTCGCACGCGAGCGATGTTTCCACGGTAATACTCGGACTCTCGTGACACTCGCGACGAGTGTCGAGTTACCCTCGAGCGTTTTATGCGCGACGAAGTAGAAACATCAAGACGTCGAAACGGGAGACACGAGAGAGTTTCGCGGCAGATACCAAGGCCGCGAGCCTCGCGATCGCATCTGCATTCCCGCGGCGCTCTGTTGCGACTCTCCTCGGGTCCGCGAGAGCCGAGCACGACCAGCCGCATCGCTCGCCGTACTCTCGGCTCGTCGTCGTCGTCGTCGTCATCTTCTTCGCCGCCGTGTGCTCGTTGTATATTGCTCGCTGCGTAACTTTCCGTTAAGTCGTCGAACGAATCGCACGTGCCGGTTTCCCCGAGGCGGAGAGCAGGGGCCGTGCGCGCGAGCGAGCCCCAAGCCGAGCGATAAAGAAGTTTGACGACTGTGCGTACATGTGTACACCCATCGCTTACACATTCACGCATAGATCTGTATATTATACTGCGCGCGGTAGACACGGGAATGAAATTCCTTCGAAAACTATCCTGGCGAGATGGTCAACTATCTATCCTCTTTTTTTCCCTCACAATTTCCCTCGAAGTTTATTTTTATATTTACAAGATTTCCAGCGAAATCCACCGAAGCTTCGAGGATGAAAGAATATTTTGATGTCTCTACAATAATTTCGTTTGCCTTCGGCACGAATCAACTATGAAGAGCTTCCGTCTTCCGGCTCACGCGTGTTTCTTGATCTTCTTGAGCATCGATTATCATTAGGTTTATCAAAGACCACGTAGCATATTCATACATTCTAGCTTCGTTTCTCGCAATAACAAATGCGGATCCGGGTCACCAAAATATTACGCAATTCTCCTCAATTTATTTCAGAGACAATAATCGATAATACACGAATTGTACAAAGATAACGTTTTACATTCGCATAACTTGCTCCTTTGGTACAAGTCGTTGCAATCAAGTTTCCACTGTACGCAGAAAATCGTCTCCATTGGCACCAGAAAGCAATAAAATCGAATTATTTCGTGCAAATACGGTCGATCTGTAAATGCTGCGCGCGATGGTCTTGCCCGCGAGATTCGTCGAGTCGAGCCCGCCGCGAGCGAGTGAGTTTTCGAAGTGGCGCGCGGTGACCGGGTGACGCTTTCCGTGTTATTTTTGCACGAGTCGGCGTGAGCGAGATAGCGCTCACAAAACACCTCCCGACTGTCGGTGTTGGATATCTCTCGAACGGGCGCGTCGTTGCCGCGTCTCTCGCGCTCTTTTTCGCGTTGCCCACACCGCGCTTCACTCTCTCGATGTCGTGTCTCCTACCGACTGCTCTCTTGGCTCGGCCAATGTGCCCGAAGACCGACTTCTCCCACGTTGCCGCTGTATGCAAGCGAGAAGACCGCGCGCTGCTAGAGGCGCGCGAGGAGTTCCGAGAGCCCAACACAACTCTCGATTCGTGTGTGGACATTATTTGCCACGGATACTATTACCACTACCACTGCTGCGTAATGGCTTGTCTTTTTCCGTATAGATATAAAACATTCTCGTGCATATAGGTACGTTCCACCGAATGTGTTCCACCTTCTAGCGAGAGTTTACGAAATCGTGCGGCGCGGGCGCCTATAACGTTACGGCTACCCGCAGTTCACTACTCACTGCCCTCCACTTGTAACTCTTTGATCCCTTCTATGAGCTTGAAAACACGCATTCGTAATTTGAATCTTGCCCGAAAGGTAGACTAATATATGACGTCCCGGCTTAGGCATAAATCCACCACTTCGAATTCATTACGCAATCATACAACAATAATAATAATAATCGTACCTATTATAAATCAGACAGCTTAATGTGGGAATTAGATTGACGAATCTAGAGAAAGTTCCGAGGACTTTGTAGATTAATTTTGGATAATAATCCGTAAAAAAATGTGATGACCTTCGGAATAGAAATACATCAGGTTCACAAGCCCTCCGTCTTGAGGATTTATCAGTTCATTCTTCTCGTCGCCCTAAACTAAAATAGCCTCTTTATGGTTTATCATTCTCCTCAACCGAAGGTATGCGGATGCGTCTTTTTCATTAGGTGCGTGAACGATTGACGATGATAAGCGTTGCAACAAAAGAATAGTGTCGACAGAATCCACCAGATTGATCGTATACCTAATTGTTGTAGATCGCAAATGAGGAGTACAAAGAGAATGCGGGGAAGAGTTTTTTCTCTAGTCGATGTTACCGTCGTAGCAGGTTGTTGGCGCCAAGTCAGATCTACAAAGACTATATCACTCACCTTGCCCGGAGCAAGGCCGTACGCGATTTTCTTAGCGGCAAATTGTGAGCGACGCAGTGGCCGCGCGGATTCTAGAGATTGCAGTCGGTCGGGTTGCGGATATCTCGTCCACCGACAAACCGAGTGGGGGTATCCCTTGCGCTCAGATGAACGGATAAACAGTCGAGTCTCTTTCGCGCCACTTCCCGGCCGGCCTCTCTTGGACTTACACCACCACTAACTCATTTATTACCCGTTTCATCGTTCGCGACCTTTCTCTTCGTTACTCTACGGTGGAGTGATCACGATCCGTTCACTCGCTTCAAGCTCCGTCGCGCGTTAATTGCTCGACTCGATTTTCAGAGATCTCAGTCGTTTTGATTCGACTGTAACGCACGATGTATTTTCAATAATTCTTAATTAAGGCAGTTTTTGCGGTACGCTGAAATTGAAATTAAAAAATTGCACAAAAACCGCGTAAAATCACGCCCGTGAATTTATCAGCGTAAACTGATTTATTTTTATGTGAATTCAATTATATACTCTTATTTTAGGTAGTGAAGCCACTTTGTTAGTCCAAATTTGTTCTGTTTTTTGCTGCAAATTTTTGCATTAAAAAAATTCTGATCGGAACTTGCTCTCTGTTCTACGATTTTTTATTTCATCTTTTCGAAACACAGATTAACGACAAACAGATAAGTTTCTTTCACAAAAGTACAGATGTCGATCTCTCGTTTTCCGTCGATCCTTATCTCTGTCAGTGTTATAAATCATTGGCAATTTGTGTATAATCGACGTGTCGCGTTATTATTAGACATAATAGGTTGGAGGCATCGGTTGAAACTCAATACAGACTTGAGGATACATCATAATCCATGAAACACGTGAATACAGATATTACATGATGATCTCGCGGATAGTTACGTGCATTCGTTCACATTGGCCGTAGCTGTATCAAAGACAGCTGTGGTATTGAATTCACGCGATGCGATCGAGTCGCATATATCGCGTTTATGATTGAGCCTACACACGTGTAACCGCGTACCATCGTGTCGTCGCTACGAATAGTACAGTCGGACTTTCTGCGAGTTACGCGTTCGCCGAATCGCTCGCTCGGTAGGGAAAAATGTCCAAAGAATGCGTTCGCCTATATCAAACTTAAGAAAAATATGTCTACAATTTTTTATCTGTCCGGACGAAAAATTTTATATTCGATTTAGACAATTATCAAATTATGCTACGACTATACCATGCTGTACACGGGCGGTAGAATCACTAATATATGTCGTATCATGTAAAAAGCTCGATATAATTTGAAATCCGAACCTACTTAGCGGTGAACGTTAATTTTTTTTACAGATACTACATTTTTACACATAATTGCCTACGATCAACATGAGAACACGCGCGAATAGTACGTTAAAACAAATATAACGATAAAAAGAAACAATTTACACCGAAAACGATGCATCTATTTTCATACGTTTTTGAGATTAGCTCCTTAGCATTTGATAGATATCTATTATTACGAGTCGTAACTTATGATAGCTTTCACTGTACTTGCACTTGTGCGTACACTTAGCCGCGTGACGTAATGGCGAGGCGTGCAACAGGCGCGAGACGGTCGCAGGTGTATATAGACATGCATAAACGTTCGTGCGTTTCTTTCTGGGCGTTCGCACGTAACTTCTTACCCTTGACTCTTTCTAACTAATGCTTTCATGGCGCGTTAGCTATCGCGTGATCCGACAATCGTTTGCCAAATGTTCTTGACACCGCATAACGGATTATATTGTTTCCTCACTCGAACTAAGAATCGTGAACCAGCCCTTACTGATGTACTACAGTCTTGTATAGCGAGCTCAGTGCGTAGAAGAAAAACCTTTGCTCGTTGCGTTGCTCGCTAACAGCCGGCACGGGATTCTCAGACGGTAAACGTCGCGATAAAAATGCGAAGATTGTTACTATGATTGTTACGTTGTTCTACGTTTCTACGGAAATATGGAAAAATGAATAAAATAATGATAGTACGCATTCTTCGATTATATCAAAATATATTTGTATATACTTCTTCTCCGTTCAGTGAGAGGACTACGGATCTCATACAATTCCTCGGGTAATCGGGTGACTAACACCAGAATTGCGTATTTCACGTGCTTGTGACCGTGAAAATAGGCCTTTGTGATGTTAGTCACGTGATCCATATATTTTTTCTTTCATCAAACTCAAAACATAAACTGACTAATACGACGAATTAAAGGTACATAAGTGGATGGGTTTGATTGAAAGTAAGAAAAAACAACAAACATTAATTAGCGTTTAAAATAGGAAATTATCGATAGGGTATCGAATAGTTCGGTGACCATATCGGAGGACGAAGGCTGGTTAGGTATCGGTTTTTTTTCCCTTTTTGTCATGTCCGGTAACGTAATGTCGCCCGGTATATAACTTTAGGTCTCTACGTCGCCTCCAATCGATTCGATCAAATCCGATCCAGGGATTCGAGGCAATGACCTCGCGTGCCATTTATCCCACTCTTTCTTCGTTCTCTCGCTCGCGCCAAAGAGCGTCCTCCCCTTCCCTCCTCTCTCGTCCTCCTTCTCTTCTTCGCTTGATCTCTACCCAGTGGCTCTCTTGCCTCTCGGACGGTTTCTTTTTTTTTCATTCTCCTTCCTTTCTTCCACCGTCTCGCTCGCACTCGAGTTGCCTCCTTCTCGTTTACGCGGCCTCGACTGCGCGCTCGAGGAGAGGACTATCCTCTTACAGTGAGCGTAGAGCAGAGCGCGCGGCTTTTGGTCCAGCAGGTTTTTCAACCGAGACGAAATTCATCCTTCTCGCACCTCTCGCACTTCCTCCCGTAGAATTTTTCTCACTCTTTCTCTCGCTCTCTCTCCCTCTCGTCTGGGCTTGTGTCGCCTCTCGCTTTACCTATCGTGACCATTGCGCTCTCTTTATCCTCAATTCACCTTCTCGTTTCATACCACGTGGACTACCGTGTTTGTATCTGCCTCTCGGTTCTGCTCACGAGCGAATATAACGACACGAGGCGAGCGAGTATTAGAAGGCCCGAACGAACGTTGTGGAGAACTCAAGTATCTTCGCTCGCTGTACGACCACCAACCAATTCTCCGACGTCCCGTTTCTCGTTGGCTCATTCGCGAGACGGCCGGAGAAGGGAAACCACAGCGTAGGTCGCCCGCCGAGGGGAGGGAGCAAGAATTCTCTCATTGGCATTAGTGCGTAGGGCACGAAACTCGACGTTGAGAGTACAACGTTTATTGAGCGTGGCGCGGGCGCGTTCGCGCGCTCGAACCGCGATACTCAACTCGGTGTGCAAGTCCCCACCGAGAACGGCCTCTCGGTGGCCTCTGCCGAGGCCTATACGCTGCGTATCTGCGTCGCATTTTATTTGGCACCAAAACTCGTTCAACGACCTCGCATTACGCCGTCTCGTCAGATTTTTATGCAATAAAGTATCCTAAGAAATGAATGAAGCGTATAGATACTTGTGTCTTGTTGAAATTTTCACAAAAGTCCTCATGGGAAAATCGCGAAAAATGGTCGTCGTGTACGAGAGTCGTTTATACTCGGCGCAACAGGTCTCCCCGCTTCTGTCTGGCTGTTCGGGAGACCGCGAAACGCTTCGCCGTTTCGCGCGCGAGGGATCCTTCTTACTGGAGTACAGACATATATAGTACATGACCGTACTATATGTGTACGCGTTATTCTACCGAAGCTCTCAGGCGCAGCCGGTGTGGATCGCGGAACCCTTCTCGCGAGACCGAGACCTCTTTTATTTATTTTTCCGTTCGCTCTTTATCGCCCTTTCGTTTCTCCCGTCTCCTTTCTTCTCTCATCTAAGAGCGTTTTCGGAAAACTCCGTTATGTACTCTCCACCGAACGTTGGGATAAATTCGTTGAGGTAGAGAAGAAGTGGCGCGACGATGGAAGCGAAAGGGCACGACGATAAAAGTTGCGGATAAAGATCCCGAGAGCGATACGGTAGCCTGTGGGCCAAATGAGAGAGAGGCGAACGCTCGGGGATAATTCCTGTCGCGTCCGTAGTACGTGAGACGATTGGACCTCTCGCGCCTCTTCCATCTCTCGTCCTTACGTGTATTCGCTCTCTCGGCGCGAACCGAGC
Source organism: Ischnus inquisitorius (assembly GCA_963924025.1). NCBI lineage: Eukaryota > Metazoa > Arthropoda > Insecta > Hymenoptera > Ichneumonidae > Ischnus > Ischnus inquisitorius. The sequence continues at coordinate 4,786,041 of OZ001250.1, read as the reverse complement.
GTCAATTGAAATTTGCAACCGTAGCTGTATATCAGACGAGACGACGTCGCGACGTCGCGAAGACGCGGAGGGAGAGGCTTCGCGGAGACGTTAAAGTTGCCGCGGTATTAGTGTAGAGAAGAGAACGCGAAAGTGGCTCGAGTGAGCTCGATAGTCGCGCTCGACGACGGCGTATCTTTGTGCCGATGTACGCATGTGTATGTTTAGATAGATATACAGATATAGAGTTCAGAATATAAAGTCCCGATGACCGTGTGCACAGTTTGGTAGCGCGTAGAGAGTACGATAGCCGGGAGTACAAGAGTGGCACGCACTTGCGCTCAAGCGTACGTGAGTCTCGTTCGCGACGGAGGCTGCGAGACGCAATTTTGATCTCCCACGCGGCCACGGTGACGATCTCCGTGGTACGGCTATATTTACGCGGCAAAGTAGAAAAGAGAGATACGAAAATAAAATTGCACCCACAATATGTTATACTTGTGACAACGTTGGATTATGCATATTCCAAGTAACGAGTTCGAGCTGTGGAAACGACGGAGTTTCCAGAGATTCAGATGGGAGAAACGATGGGGGAAAAAAAGAACGGGAGATTAAGATTTTTATCGGTTCGCGTGGGAAAAATTATATTGAATCCTTGATGTATCGGGATAGTTTTTTGCACCATTTCGTTGAGCGAGCTGTAACGAGCTGGCAAACATTTGATCTGGGTTAAACAAACTCGAGTTAACCGCCGGACTGGCGCGCGGGCACACGAGGGAAGCTTGCATCTGGCCGGCTGTGCACATTGCGCTCTCCTCGGTATATAACGAAGCGTCGAAGGCGTTCACCGCGGTAAATGCGACGCGTGGGGCTCTCTCCTCGCGGTATATAAGCTCCGCGTAGTACTACGACTCTCAATTATCGTTGCGATTCGCAATCTTCGCTCGGCAATGCAAACACCCAACGTCATCCAGTAGCGGCGTTCATACTCGATCTACACGAGAGCTTGTGGAGAAGAAAAAAAAAAGAATGCGTCTATCGATGACGATTAATCTCGGAATGAGAACGGGACAAATAGAAATTACTCGACGTTGCTTATGTTGTAGCATTGAAAAACTTATAATGAAACTGTTTTTCTGGCATCGCTGAGATAAGATTGCTTGTACTGAAATTAGATCGTAGTCGTTGTATCAGCACGATTCGCAATTGTTGAAAAAAACTATTCTCTTCTTTTGGCCTTTGATTAAAATTTCTCACGAGCAACAACTTTACTAATTTTTACTAATTTTTCTTAATTTTATTTGATTGAATCACTTTTTTCGCAGAATTTTTCTGATAGCACAGTGTCCCACGTATATCATAATTTAATTTGAATCTGCAATTAATTCCATCAACAAAAGTCTTTCTTCCCGATAATCAGCTTTTTTTTTAATCCACAATTTATTAACAGGTTTCTTGGAAAATTACATGTAAAAAAAAACTAAATTTGTCATTTAATCGATCCACGAGAGCCTTTTGTTTCGTATCGCTTCCGGAATGCCCGCAAGGCTTAGCATTTGCATTGCGGTGTATTGTTATTGCTTCGCGGTCATGGAATACAGAAAGTGTTAGAGAGAGCGAGAGAGAGAGATAGGAAGACGGAGGCAAAGAGAAACGAGGATAATGCTGTATCTCGACAAACGCGATCCTTTGCCAAGACTGTACCGGCGTCTGGTGTGTAGTAAAGCAGCGGTGCCGGTCCAAGCCGCGGTGGCTGTGTGGACCAATCGTCGCGTGCAACCGGAGGGGCCCGTCCGAAGCGTTCGGACTCTGTACGCCTCTGCTCCCGGGCATTGCATATATCGCAACGCTCCGCGTACGCACCGACGGTGCGGTTTACGCATACAAGTACGAAAACGTTCTTCGATCCTCTCGCTCTTGTAAACGCTCGAGCGTCTGTCGTGCGTGCGATAGTTGCTGCTGCTCCGGGCTTTATTCGCCACTTCGCGCTGCAGAATGGAAATTTTTCATGCGTTTTGCATTCTTCAAACTCTTTCGCTCGCTCGACAATTACCTGTAACGTGTCCGTGTCAATAAACGATTCAAGACCATCTTCTCTTGGATAAAAATGTAAACAAACACATCATAAATTCATATCGATGGGAAAATCACAAATAACAATTGATATGAAATATCTCAATGATTTTGATTTATTGAGACACAATTCTTATGGCGACTCGTAATCGTATTTCGTGGGCATTGACGAATAGCGACAGTGCACGCGTACCCGTTGTTCGCGGTTTGTATTACATGTAAATAGCTAAGAGTCTGACGCATCCCGTAATGGGCTCGAGGTCATTGACGTAGTGGCTTCTTACAACCTACGTCAGAGCACGCAGTTGTACAGATAGCAGTAATTCTCGTCATAACTAAAACGTCGTGCGTTTCGATGGAATCAACACATTGTTTTTCCATGCCTCAACAAGATTTGTGTGGTGCAAAGTGGAAAAAAACCTGCCGTCGAGCACCAATTCAATTCGAGGGTGCGAACCGCAAAAAGCGATAATTCCGAAAAATTCCAGAGCAAGCAGTTGTACAGATAGCAGTAATTATCGTCGTTACTACAATGTCGTGCGTTTTGATGGTATCGACACACTGTTTTTGCATGCCTCAACAAGATTTGTGTGGTGCAAGGTGGAAAAAAACCTGCCGTCGAGCACCAATTCAATTCGAGGGTGCGAACCGCAAAAAGCGATAATTCCGAAAAATTCCAGAGCAAGCAGTTGTACAGATAGCAGTAATTATCGTCGTTACTACAATGTCGTGCGTTTTGATGGTATCGACACATTGTTTTTGCATGCCTCAACAAGCTTTGTGTGGTGCAAGGTGGAAAAAAAACCTGCAGTCGAGCCTCAATACAATTCGAGGGAAAGAACCGCGAAATGCGATAATTTCGAAAAATTTAATTGAAAGAAAGGTGATCGAGCGGCGTAGATTTCGTCGGAGGATTCCACGTGTTCGCTCCCTCGCCCCGGTAAATGGGTCATGGGTCCGGTATGCTATAAAATGAGTGTCAGGAAAGCCCCCGAAGAGCGAGAGACGGAGAGGGACGAGAAAGAGAGGATTAAAAAAAAAGACCTGCACGCCCACCGGATTGCGAGGCTCTTGTCCCACTTAACCGGTGAAATCGTGAAACGTTCGAGGAGCAAAAGCGAGTTCGCGCGATAATTATGCGGGTCGAGTTTTATCGCGGGTGAACTCCGCGAGCTTCCCCTCACCCTCCCCTTTCTCTGTGACGCTTAAATTCGATCGCTTTACCGACGTAGCGATGTAACAAACCGATAGCCGATTGATACAGTTATCTTCCGCGTGAGTTCAAGTCGACTCGAATAAAGAAATCATTTCACACCCAATTTCAATGGGAGAGAAATTAATCCGAGCAGTTGAACGAATAATTTCTATAAGGGTTGAGTAACATAATTAAAAGCTTCTATTAAATCACATGACGATATCTACTAGAGTTGTATATATTTGTATATAGTATATACGATTTCTATGACTGTACTCCTTTATCTATTCAAGTTACCGTGCCAATCAGCGGCTGCAATGCCGCTTTGATGCATTCATTCAATAATCGGTGAAATAAGACTACCGGCAACCTCTTCATTCATTACACTAGTGCAGCTTACACTGTCAACAATGAACGTAGAACGATCATTAAAGTAGACACGCTCGTATATACACGCTTCGCGGACGTTAACGCTGCGACTCTTGGTATTTTTATGCGCAAACGAGATACGTACGAGAGATTCTCGTCGAATCCAAGAGCATCCTACGAAGTCATTTCGCACGTTAGTAATAACATGGAGAAATGAGCAATGCTCCGCGGAGTCGTGTTATTACGATTTATAGACGGCGGCCGAGTGCCCTCATCGCTCATTCGCAATGAGCATTAGGTCGTAAAAGGTGCTCTCTCGACAGTCTCTCCAGACATCTCTTTTTTATGTATCGTGGACATCAGAAAGAGATATATATTTTAGAAAGTTTTTTAAACGTTCATGTATTTGCGTTACGCAGACAGTGGTTGGCCGCCTCATTGATTCGTTTATTTATCGATGAGAAAAGCGGAATATTCTCAAATAGAGGTAGTGCGAAAATACCCATCGTCCGAAATATTTTATAGTCAATAAAAAATTGAACAGATTTATTCATAGCGCTTACGGAGCAATGACCGCCGATACTGAAATTAACTGTACCAGATACTGTGATAAGTTTCCATGATTCGGCGAGTACATTTTTTTAGATACGTGGCTTCGGAATAGTTTCGATAACTTAAATCGAGAATGTTCTAAATTAAGGCAACTCTAGATTTTACCGGCACTTCAACAGGGAATAAAGGAAATATAACGAGATTGTTCGAAACGGATAAATGATTTAAAAAATGCAAAAGAAATGATAAAGGTTCTGGAATGGAACGCACGATGAACATTGAACATTGAGAAAAAAATCACTTGTTCGTCATCCACGCAAGGTTGTGAATTTCCCGGATGACAAAAAGTCTCGCTGCGTTTATGCAGAAAACGTATATACATAGTGCAGCGCGTCCCATCGCATCGTCGACGTCTATTCGCAGTCTTCTCCCCTCTTTTCGGCTCACGGGTGGCGCGAAGTCCGCCCCTTTCGCGCGCTCTTCACCCCCACGGCGCTTTGCCTCTCTCGCACGATTCAACGTCGATCATGCATGTGCGCGAATTCGATACGTGCACGCACACGCGGTCTTGCGGTCCGTCACACAACTTTCTCGTGCGGTCGCGCACGATTCGGTTACACTCGGCTCGGACTCGCGTGGAATCGCGAGTTCGCCACAGCCTATTATGCACGGCGCGGTTGTCTCGTTATCCAACAAGTGTCGTATGCACTCTATTGTGTATCGAAGTTGATGGGAAGCCGGCAATTGAATTTAAGAATCACCTGATTTGGTCAATGTTAACTGCTTCTTTTTATTCGGAGAAAATTGATATCGATTGTTCCGCTTTCCTTATATTAAGCAATAAGGTCTCGCATATGGTAGGGACAAATAAGAAATTTTGTATAGATTTTGTACATTCTTCGAATCTTTTCATTCTCATTGAATAGTGAAGGTCTTGTTCCATTTTGAATCTTGAAGCTTTTTCTTGGGTTCGAGTATTAAAATTGTGCACTTTTTTGAATCGGCCAAAGTTTCAAAACTATTTATTATAATTGCATGTGATTATAATATAATGTACGTCGGATGTCGTTTGCAATAAAGAATTGTGATCAGTTAAGCATTCGTTCGGAAAAAATCATTTTATGGAAAAGTCTTCTGAATACATCGGAGATTAAGCCCAAACTCCTGCTATATATTTTTTTAGCTCTCGATGGCTCGATCTTTGTAGAATTACAACTCTAAACATTCAGAGGGTTTCGTTTTATTTTAATGATTTTCCTTTCAAAAGAATAGAATAAAAAAAAGTCATAAAAAATTAATTTCCGCCTGAAAGAGAAGTGTGATAATGAAACTATATCAACATAGAATATTGAAATAACAATTGATTATTTATATGCTTTAATTGAGAGGGTTCCTAAAAACCAAGAATTCGCTCGATTATTCGATGTGAATAATAAATTGTTATTTCACTCTCGTTTGTCAATACAATTTTTTCATTGCACTCTTAAAGGGTCGGGAGTTTTGTGGTTTTTGTAAAGGCTTTTTATTTTTATTATCAAACGAAAAAATTACCAAACTTCAGATGAAATTCGGAGATAAAAATGTATTTTTGACGATAATATTCGTCCTGTCCCTCCTCCCGGTATTATCCGCAAGCTCAGTTTTATGCTCAATCTTAATCCAAACATCGAACGCGTTTGCGCGTAACGTTTTCTCGCTATCGCGTGAAGCTTGGCGCGTGCTTCACGTCGGCGTTGTTATATTTACAGCGCCGCGTTATAACCCGCGTGAAGTATCGAGGTGTCGGGCTCGTCGAGGCAAATGCGGACGAACCGTTGAGCTTCATTATCGCGTATTTAAGTTCGCGTAATATTGTAATAACCGCTCGTCAAGTAGCGCGCCGCTTGCGGTGGGGAGCGCGAAGGTTGCATAACTCAGTCCTCGCTGAGTGTGTGTGTTAACGATACGCATGAGAAATTCGCAACTACGAAATATAGAGACAGCACAGCGTGGAAGTCGAGCCCTCGCGTCGCTACGTCGGAAATCGGGCTCGATTTACATCGTCGATTGATTTACGCGGTCGCGCCCTTTCGGAATGGCCGTTTACGCACGAAACGATATAGATAACTATTGCAGACAAGAGATGCAATGCGTCGTTCGATCCATCTAAATAAATTCGCGTTACTTCGAATTCCTTTTTTTTCCCCAACATCTCAACTATCGTTAGCAATTAGTTATGTGCACCGATTATCGCCGCGACGTAAACGAGTGCTAATAACCAACGATTTGCAGTTTTAAACTAGTTTTCTTTTTTTTTTCCCCCCCTTTTTTACAGATAACACGCACGCGCTAATCGCTGAATGCAATTGATACATTAACGTCGCGTGGTTGACAATGATTTACGATTGGTTTTTCCGCTGGGCTGTTTCTTTTTTTCTCGATCGTAATCGAACACCCGGCATTTTCGAGCGCGATCGCAGTTGCGCTATGCAAAGTTTCGCGGCAACGGAGCGGGGAGGAACAATAAGAAAAAAAAGCGTTTCATCCGATAGAATCGTCGATGCAAATATTGCAATGCTACGCGTTTAGAAAACGCGTATCGCGATGACGATCCTCCGGGCAAGTGCTCGATCGATTGCGAGCTTCCCTCTGTCACAACACTGCCTCGCGACCTATGATCCATCGACTATTCGTCGTAATTCATATTATAAACGATACGCGCAATCGATGCGAGCTTGCTAAGCCTTTTTCGCGATTACCGACCGTCTCGAACGATTCCGAAGTCGTCGTCGTCGTCGTCGCCAACGATGCAGCGGCGTTTCTTGCATGCGTAATTGCGAATTATCTCTTCTTCGTCGTCGTAGTCGCGCGGGGGCACGTGTTGCGCAACTGCGCGTCTCACTCCCCGACACACACACAGCCACGGTGCTCTTGGCAATGAAAAAAAAAAAAAAAAGATCTGGAAATATACATTTGTACACATCGCTATCGTGATTCGACTCGCAATATTTACACGATTAGAATAATAAAGATCAAACTCGTGAAAAACAGATCAAACATATTTCCTCGTCTTTCTTTTTCTTTGCGCGCTCTTCGCATGGGACATTGTTTCGACGAACAATAATAACAATATGCGCCAAACATTGGAAAAAATGAAGATTCTGAAAATGAGAAATTGTTATCTGTTTAGCTCCGAAAAAAGTTGAAAAAACAAAAAATGTACGAATCTTATTTACGTCAATGTATTTCACAGCGGAACGAGAATGTGCAGAATCTTTTGTTGTTTTTCATTTTTTTTTTTCGCAATACTATTTGCCCTCGAAACATACGCCCACTCGCTCGCTATCTTCCAGTGCGAGCGACGTACGCATCCGAGCACGAGCGGATCCGTACGCTGCGAGAGAGAGAGAGAGACGCGCAGGAAAAACTTTTTTTTCTCTTCTGTTTACCGACTTCCCTGTTTTGCAATTGGTCACTTCCGAGTGACGAAAATAAAAAGAGCCGCGCGCGACGCGGCACCGCGAGATGGTCGCCTCGAGATCTCTTCGTCATTTTTTCGTAATCGCGGGGGCGCGCATGGGGCGATTTGCGTTTAAGAGATTCCGATTGGCGTCGATGCGTTTATACATTACAAGAATATCAATTCGGCCTCGCGAGGAGAACGCGAGACGCGAGAGCCGCGAGCGTATCGTCCGATGTTTCATTGTATTGTACACACGAGAGTAGAATGATTCGCGGTTTTCGGTCACGATATCGCCAGTGATAAGAGAAAAAGAGACAAGACTCCCGGTTGAGGCGATATATAGGTCGAGAAATGTTTACAGTTATTTCTTTTTTTCGAGAGAGAGAGAGAGGGAGAGAGAAAAACGGAGCAAAGTTTCGTTCTTTCGTCATCGCCGTTAACGCGCTTGTGACTCGAATGGCCTCGTTCGTGTCCTTCGAGTTCGTTCCACCCTGTTCTCAAAGTTAAAAATCCCTCACCTTTCATTGTTTAATGTCATATATATACACGTGCATGTATGTATTTATTTTTGGATTATGTGGGTGGCGCAGTACGCCAGTGAGAGGTCGAACGTGCTCCAAAAATAAAGTGAGCATCTCGCGACTGGCAAAAGCAATGAAGTATGTGCGCTGGACAAAAAAGAAACATCGAGAGAAATGTCTTTGTGTAATAGCTTCGTAACAAAAAAAGACCGAGTCGCTTTCATCTCGCCGCTCCCGAAATAGAGAAAAAAAAATGTTGATACGACGATAAATTGTTCAATAAAGGGAATAAATTTGCTCTTCCGTCGCTGCGCTCGATGAACGAAACCTTACCCGCGCTTATTCGAGTTCGTAGTTTATTGAAGAATTTTTTCAGGTCCAGGCCTCCCAGTGATTGCGGGAATCGAACGGATTCGAGATAGAATTCTTTTTATTCTCTTTTTTTTTTGAATATGAATGAAGTATTTCGATGTACCTGAGCCAAACTTGCGCATATAAGTATGATATATATCGAAGAAACGTAGACGAGATCGCGGCACACAGTGTCGGAGGGTACAGGCAACTGACTCCACCGACAGCCGAAATATCGTCTCATATGTCACGGCAATGACTCTGTTTTCATGCGACACGTGTGAGGCATTGCCGCCGCGAGCCGGGGACAAGACGAACAATCCATACTTTGATATATCGTCCATGGACATTTGTGTCTTGTACATCTCGTATAACTCGTGCCTCTTTGGTACTCGTGCACTCTGATCCGTCATTGCTGCAGCGGGCCCCTCCTGAGTCGCTATCGGGGCGCCTGTTTAGAGCTCAAAATTGCGACTCTTCCGCGCGCCGCTGCGACGCGGAACATTGAAATTTATTCCATTTCCTTTTTCTGGAAGACGATTTTTTTTTTCATTTTTTTCTTCACTCAAGGTATAGACATGTGCCCGCGAGTCGGTTTCGCTCCGACCTTCGCCTCTGCTCGAGATAAGAAACGCGCGTATCGCGCGACTCCTATGCAGACTAGAGAACGAAACTCAATTGTTCGCGACCAACGAATAAATCTTTCAATAGAGAAAAAATGAAATTTTTTAAATTCTTCTCTTACAAGTAACATTTTGCTTTCGAGCGATGCTCGAGGCTGTGCACTGCGTTCCTTGAAAAAATTGAATGAAACGAAAGCGTATTGTTCTGAGCAGCGATGCGTGCTCGAGTATGCTCGCGTTATCAGCGCGCACTTTATCGGCTCACGAGTCCTCGGGATTTTGCGTTTGCAAGATGCAACTCTTCGGTTTCAATTTGCTTTCTTCTTTATTCAATTATTTTTCATTTCACTGTCGACAGAGTTTAGAAGGCTGAAAAGAACAGAATGCTTCGTTGACGGAAAAATTAATTATAAATCGTAGAATGCATTCGTGGCGAATGGAAACTTTTGCATAAATGGAACGCAGTTTATGTTGAGACACAGATAAGTGTCGTCTGCCGTTCGAGACATCGACAATCAAGGTCGCCCGTTCGCTTATCGATCTCGACTTTTCTCGTCGTATAATTGCATAATACGCGAGCGTAGAGCACTATAATTGAAGCAATGTCGCGAGCTGTCGGATGTATGAAAAAAGAAGAAAAAAAAAAAGAAAACATAATAAAAACGTTTGAGGCAGTTCGCGCCTTAGGTATTCGCCGAGAATAGATAACCTCGATGCGAAACGTTACATATTCGTCTCGTATACGGTTGTTCCTCGTAATGGAATTGAAGTTGTGATGTCGGGCGTTATCGCAAGCCGGAAGTCGATTCGTTGAGATCGCACCTGATATCCGCGCGGGTGTCTCGAAGTTCTCGAGGTCTTCTCCGCGATGGATATCACGGGTGTGAGTGTGTGGGTGTGTGTGTGTGTGTTTAGGCAACGCGTAACGGAACAGGCGTCCCGCTGTCGTCGCGATGGCTCGAATCTTCCTAAAAATACCGAACGACCTTCAACGGTGCACAATAATAGCGCAATAGTGTACAATAGTTATAACAAGAATTTTTTTAATTTCATTCACTCCATTTTGCTTTTATTGCGGCAATAATGATCGATTTATACTTATCGTAACGGCGTCTGGTGTTGAACACATATTTTGCGCCTCTTTAACGCCGCACGTGAGACCGGGAGATAATAATGGACAAAAAAAACAGTTTGCATATGTGAACATTATAATCTTAGGAAAAAAATATGGCTTTGAATATAGCACGAAATTTACGAAACTACGGACGGAAGAGCGACCTTTTCATGTATTAAATACTATTTTGGAGTTCAGATCGACGGTAGAGAACATCATATTGTATTGACTCAACGTTTAATTTTTTTTTTCAAATTTTATACCCACAAGGAACACTTGTATTCATTTTTTTAAGATTCAGTTGTCGAATAACTTTTCTCCGCGAAAAATAATCCCGGCTCCAATAACATGAACCATTGCGGGCTGGCATAGTTATATATTCCAACTATATTCTAAATCGTATACTTTCGATAACGATAACAGCAAAATTTACGAAAAAACATGTTTTTGTTTCAATGGTATCTGAAGTTTTAATAATTACATTGAAGTTGAAATAACGACATGTGACTTCGGTAGCTCACAATGGTAGTACAAATGGCCATGGTGACATTGGTGGAAATAATATCAGAAACTTTAATGTAGTCTTCGACTCGATAATGTTTACGTAGATGTTCACCATAAAGAAAACTGTTTACATTTAGTTGTAGCCTTGTCATACGCAATCTGAAGTGACTCAACTTTCAGTCGGCCGAAACTCTCGGACCCCCTTAAGGCGCAATATTGAGATAGCAAAAATTAGAGTAGTTCCACGTTTAGACACAGATCTAAAACGAATTTTTATTTTCGAGAATTTTCTGAATCAAGTTCCAAGTTGGGTGTTAACACATTGTTTTAAATCGTGTCGAAATGGTATTATTATCGAGAACAAAATCGGGTTAACGCTGTCCAAACTTAAAAGAAAGTCGTGTAATGACCTAATTTTATAGCTTGATTATAACAGAATTATTCAAACAAATTTCGATCATTTTTTTTTCATTCAATGAAAAACGCGCCATATCTCTCAAGGTTACCCAGGCTCGAAAATAAATCATACTATTCTCTCACGTGATGTCAACTGCGGATGGAAGCTTATATTTAGTTTGCACAGTAGTCGGCTATTTGTTTTTAGACGTAACTTTATTTTTTGCATCGGGGCTTTCAAACACTTGTTCTATTGGCTCTCAGCACGCTCTGCTGAACTGTTCGCCGGGCGTTTAGACCTTCGCGAGCAGCTGGCTCCAACATAAATTATCACACGAGTAAAAGACAGAAAAGAGTGAGAGAGGAAAAAACGAAATAGAGGGAGGGCGAGAGAGAAAGATAATTGGGCGATGGAGGTACGAGCGAAGGGCCGAGGTGACGAACGAATCCAAGGACCCAAGTGGGTTCGTCGATCTTCGCGCACGCTTTCATGCCCGGCCGAGCCACGTGTTCTCGCGTTAAACGCGCCGAATAATAGCACACGTTAACCTTGAATCATTTTTCAAGTGAACCTTTTTTTTCTCCATTCTCAACATTACGTTACGTGAAACTAACTTCTTAAACCATATTCAACTTTTTTTTTGAACGATACACAGAATATGATTTTTACGATTGTTTCTTCGTGAAATTCGAAACTGAACATTTCCCGCGTAGTGTGGTAAAATAAAAAAAAAAAAAGATTCGAAGGCGGTCGAAGAAGAGGGGTCATCTCGAGTCGAGAGGATAGCGAACGGTACGGGCATGGGTTAAACAGTACGAGAGATAAGCTTAACGCACGGTGATGTAGACGAGGCACATATGCGTTATCGAGACGGAGACCCGCGCGGCTGCCCGAGACCGAAGACTTCGCAGGGGTTATCGTTCGGGCCCACGGTTGCCACGTCCTTCGAGAGCAGATGAGACTTTCGAGACTGCGTACTCTCGGTTATATCTCGCACGACTCCGTCGTTGCTTTAATGCCTCTCGCGCTTCAAACCCGTGTTTACTCATCTGTTTGCACTTCGAAATATATGTATGCCATTCTCACTCGACTGTTTTCCTTTTTGCGTTTTCGTGTCTTTCCTTTTCTCTCTTTTCGTTCCCCGTCTCTTCAAACATTGCGCTTCGGCTCGATCATCTTCTTCAACGTTTCCGATATCGTTGTCGTTCGTCTCGCTCCTTCTCGAAGCTGAGCGAATGCGAATTCTTTTATGCACTCGAGCGAACGAACGGAAAGTTTTCTCGTTGCAGCGTGAGAATTATATGCGAATAATTGCGAATAGAAAAATTGAGAGACACATTTTTCCATTTCATGCATTGTAGCAAAAATAGGCTTTATCCGAGAGAGAAAAAAGTGCTTACGAGTAGAATCTCTTAGTTGCGCAGACCGAGTGCCGAGAAGACAATCAATAGTCGAATTAGAGAGAGTCATTAATCCGTCGTCGAGAGATTGACATTGAAAGATACGATTCTTCGCGCCATAACGACACGAAAGTTGGGAGTCCTTGAAGACGAGGAAGGCTTTTTTTTCCTCAAAATTTAATACGTACATTTTATCAGTTTCTTTATTCTCATGATTGATATCTCAACAACGAATCGTCCATGATACGATTTTTCGTCAAAAGCTGCTGATCATTGATCGCGCTGATAGGTTCGAAGAGGAAATATAAAAAATTCATATATCCCGCGAAAAATTTCAACGGAACATCGCGATGTTCATCCAACGCACTCGAAAACCATGTTCCGCTACACACTCGCGTTGCGCTTCCGAAGTAAGAGCGAGGAAATTCACGAGAATGCGTAATATGACTTTCAAGCGCGAAAAGCGAGTCGTGCTTCGATGTGAAAGAGAAAAGTATATACATTTATCGCGTATACGCACGCATCTGTTTTGTTGAATTTGATGAATTCAGCGATGAGCTCAATGGCGAATGCGAGACGAAAGAATAATTCATATCAACGATAAGCGCATGACTTCGGCGCACGCATACAATAATTCGTAAAGAATACTGGAAATTTTTCTCCTTTATCGTAAAATAAAATTAATTCGAGTATAAAGTATATATGTACATATTAATATATATATATGCTGCAGTATGATTTTATTAGCGCGTTACATCCGAGTTTTTTTTCTAACGAGCTCGACTCTCTCAGCGCGTTTTTCTATCCGCACACACGACAATTGCATTCGAGCATTTCCGGACGGAAGGGGTTGGGAGAAATTTCGCTGCGTCTGTTGCACGATTTGTCGGGAGAGGCGCATGCACACACGAGAGTCAGCCTCCCGTCTTCTTTGCCCCGGGTAAACATCACGCAACGATCTACACACCGTCGGTAGACAAACTTCTCGGAAAGCTTCGTCCGCGTCACGGAACCTCGGCGCGTCTCGGTTAAAACGCCAAACGTGCAATTAATCGCCCGAACACTTTTAGCGAAGAGCCTCTCATCGGCGAGAGATAAAACGTTACCGCGCACGGTGCACTCACGCCGCGGTTGTGCCCGCGAAATGTTTATTCGCTCAAGAAAGAAGAAAAAAAGGACTTGGTCAAATTCAATGAAATTGCGATATTAACGAAAGAATTCCTAATCTCATGTTTCTCACGAATGTGAGAATTTACGAATGTGTTTGACGAAATTGTTTCGCGAGATTCCCTCGATTGTCGCTTCTGATAATCGATAGGCTCGATAAATGAGCGATGTAGCGAGAAAGAGAGAAAAAATAATTGTCCAAATAAGGACAGTTAAATTTAACAGTATTCCTTCATTCTGGAAAAGTATTTCTGCAACCCGACGAGCCACTCATGTTCGCAATGACAATTAGCGTTTTATGATAGCGTATTTTCGGAAATCTCTTTTGGGGCGTTTATTCTCGTCGTCATGTTTTCGCGAAACGAACTTCACTTATTTCCGCGAACGAAAAAGCGCTGGTTCTGGTGACGAATTAGGGAAATTGATTTTGAATTCTAGGATCCTTTTTATTCCGTCTCACATCATCCCGGTGAATTTATCGAATATAAATTTTAATAATTCTCTCAAGGTATGCTTCTTGCCTCTTGACTTATTGAGTTTCCTCGAGAGATACGTATGGGAAGAAGAAAAAAAGAAAGAGAGAAATAATCATCGTTATCTTGACGCCGTCGGGGAGCTTCGTGTGCTGGAAGTTTCGCGGCTTTGCGGTTACGATCGGAACGAGCGAACTCGTGAGTTCCCGAGGAATCTTATGGCCGTAGCGTGCGAAGCGCATGTTCGATAAGGAGAGTATAGTGAACCCGCGCGGAAGCGAGCGTCTCGTTGATCCGTCCCAGGAAGCGTCGTTGACACCAGTTCGTGTTCTTTCGTCAAGGTACAAGCGGAAACCGCAATCGGGAACCAATGAAGCCGAAAAAAAAGAAGATAATCGTTGCGGTAATTTCATTGGGTTCTCTTTGGCGAAGAAAGGCGGCAAGATAGGAAGGAACCAGGTCGAAAATATCGTCAAAACGATAATGCGAGCGCAACTTATCTAAACCCATCTCTTGTATCTTCGCTGCGCTGTTGATAGATTTTTTTTTCACGGGATATACACTCGTATTAGTTGAAGAGGGGATATAGTACGGTGACGAGACGGCAGGCCGTAGTCGAGCTCACTGGCAATCGGAACACGCCGAATGGGCAACTTGTTGCGTTTGGGGCTTGTCCTCGAGACTCTGTCTCGCTTCCTCAGCTTTTCGTAATATACGGCTAGTTGCGCGCGCTACGAATGCTCGGCGTGTTACGAACCTGGCGCGTTACCGCGACTACCGTTAGTTGCTAAAACAAGGTTGTTAATATAATATTGGTATTCCAAACGGTATTAATTTAATGCGGCTCGAACAGCGAGCAGAATTCACGATAAAATAATCGATGTTTATTTATTTTTTTGTGCCAGATAAAAATAATAAGTTGAGGCAGGGTTCTCGGGGAAAAAGCGTTCCGAGCTATTTCAACGGCGTATTATTATACCGAGGATAGAATGAAAATAGCTCGGAAATTGAGCGATGAATTATCGAAGCGTTTCGATGTTTATTTATTCTTTTCATTCTCGTAATTTTACGATAAAAACGGTAGACGTACTTTTCGATTCTTCGACTGCATTTAGGTATTTAAAGTTCGTTGATGCTGGCCGCCGAGCCAACGAAACATCGGATTCTCGGCCAACTGGGCCCGTCTCCAAGTGCGTCCTTACGAGCGACGCGAACAACCAGGAGAGACACAGGGTATTAGCGAGAAAATTACGGTCCGATTACCGGCGTATCTTCACTCAACGATCTTACACCGTGTTTATTCCTCTCTCCCAAGCAGCCCCTCCGTGCGTCTCTCACGTGAATTTTTCTCTATTGGCCTCTCGGCAAATTGAAAAATGAACAACGTAGATTTCAGTATCTCGTTCTCGATGACTGGCAAACTTCCCAAGCCGTAGAGCGCGCTCCACGACTCGCGTTTCTCTCCCGTTTCACTCGAATCCGTTCCGAGATTCTTCGTTACATCGACGATCGCCGGCTGTTCCAACGATTTATTCCAAACTTCGAGCTAAATGAGAGCGAGCCTTAATCGCGATAACTCTTCAGTTCGAGCGGTAATTAAATTCGTTCCAATTGATCGTAAAGTCCTTCTCTCGCTATCTCTGCAGCCTCCGTGATTTCGCGATGTGAACGAAGAAAAATCGTTTCTTCTCGCGCTGCTATTCCGCTGAATTACGAGAAAGCGAATGGAGAGTTAGTGCGTTGAATCTCGAGTTTCGGTGTGAATAAACTCCGCGCCGCGGAGAAATCCGGAGGACACCTAATGATGGTTTTTCCTTGCCGTCAGTCCGCCGAGTGTTTGAACTCTCGGTGGGTTTTCATTCGATTGTCGCGTCATTGTTTGCACCGATGTTACCGTATCGTCGACGTTCCGGTACTAGCTGATAAAGTACGAATTTTCTAATCTCGTCTCGCGTTACCGAGATACGAGCTCTCTTCGCTCGTGTAGCCCTCGAGCTCGATTATATTTTCCTTATCGTTTTCGCGGCGCTCTCCTTCCCTTCACCCTCCCCCCCGTTTGCCCTCTCGGCTGTACATTCACGTAACGATACGTAAGTACGTAAGGAGCGCGCCCGTATTTAAACGCTGCTCGACGGTGCTTTCTCCTGGTCTTTCCTTCCCCCCTCGATGAAGTCATCGGCGGCGGTGGACGAAAGGAGTAGTAGGAGAAGGCCCGTCAGCGATTGCGTGCGGGTTAACGCACCGAATTATACGCAACGTTGACTCGGCGCGTCAACAAGAGCAAACCCTAAACCCTCCGACTCTGCCCCACCCCTCTTCTCCCTACTTCGGGCCGGCAACCCGATATCCGGTCACTTTTCTCCTCGTAGCGTTATTCGAGACTATAAAATTTTTTCCAACGATAAAATAAACGCGACGTTTCCGAGAAGAAAAAGTCACGTTAACATCAACTATGCTTCGGCGACCGAATGTTAAATTAATTGATGCTTCGTCGTTTAATTATTTAATTAATTAATCGTTTCTTCGATTGCGCGGCTTTTTTCTCACTACGCTATTCATTAATCAAGCCATTCGATAATTGGATGCAATTTCTTTCTCTCTTTTCGTTAAGTTTATCGCTTTGCAAAGACTCGATGCGTCACTGCAGAGCAAATTACTTAGCCGTTGCGGAGAAGGTCGGGCGTCTCTTCTCGGCGCACGCGGGCGCGAGACGACCGTCCTCGTCTTCGTCGGTGACCGCGGATCTTTCTAAATATAACGAATCACCCGGATATTTATAATGCCTCTGTTGCAGAGATATAGAACGCGGGGGTGAGCGCAGGCGCGAGTTAGGCATCGCGCGAGAGCGCGCATTGCTCTCTTTCGCTATGCGGTACCTTTTGCAACTTACGATTTTATATCTTTGAAATCACACGAGAACGAAAAAAAGTGTCTTCCTTGTACAGTCTCGCTAAGCAATCGAGTAACTTATTAATAAATGATGAATAATAACTTTTGTCTCTCAACATTCTAAAATGAAACGATAAATAAATTCAAATTCTGCGACGTTCGTTTCATTCACAAATAATAAATGGAAAAAAATTATCAGTAAAAAAATGATAACGACGTGCGTACGAATGTTACGGTAAATATTTCATTCGTAATAGGTTATAAAAAAAGCTAACTTGATTTTTTAATTTGTGGTGATTCGAATACATGACGTTGGCAACACCGAAACGCTCCGAGCGATCTATCCGAGCGGGGGCTCCTCTCGTCCGTTTATTTGCGTCCAACGTCCGTGTTCGATTGTGCGAGTATCTCTCGCGGCTAGGCTTTTATGTGTACGCGCCTGTCTTGAAGTCTTGATCTTTCGTCAGCGTGTGTGGGTAAACGTGCGATCCACAGACTATGCGCGACGGAAGGCACGAGTCCGTGAACGTACGCGCATGTACGACGACTCTCGCTAATACGCGCGAAACGTCCGACGGGCCGCGACTGCTACGACACTGGTACGACTACGAGTTTAGCGAGTGTCGAGACGTAAAACGCGCACACATGCGTGGAGTCGTGTACGTAGAAGCGGCGAATACGGCAACTAAAGCGAGAGTAGAATGGCTATCGGCACTGGCCTCTGGCTCCCGCACTCGCGTCTCCTCGTCTGCCTCCCCTCCTGGCCCCTCGCGCGCATGAAAATCAACGAGGCGAGCTATATGTGCCTTCACGTTTTTCGACGTGACGACGTACGTTAATTACGGACTTTGCACGATTGCTAGCCACTACGGTTTCTCGTACAACCGTAGTACGTCGTACGATATACAAATGTCTAGACGAAGCGAGAACTCGAGGAATAAAAGAACTATCGCGGAAATATTTCCAATTTTTTTTTCTGCATCGAATTAACTAATCAAAGTGCGATTATTCACTTTTTTCCGTCGCGGAAGCGTTTGTTATTTATTTCATTAACATGAGTTACTGGCGACTAATAATGCGTAAGGTCTTTGATAGTCGCCGCGGGCAAAAAATCAACATCTGCTCAAACATTGTACGTTCTTGAGCTATATCGATAGAAGTACCGCATTCTGGGCGTCGCGATTATGTGTCATTACGTGGCCTTACGAGCTTCTGCTTCTTGGGAGTTCATATTGATGAATGATCGATGACGAAACTATCGATTGCTTTGTAAAAATTAATAAAGGATCTTTGTGTGAAAACTCGATAAATTCGAATTCAACGAAATATTTTTTCACTACCTTGATTTTTCTTTGTAATATCGTTGTGACCGAGTATTGTAACGATTTTTTCTAATGTCGAGGGGTTCCGATATGTTGTTAACCCTATCGAAGGAAAAAACATTAGAGAACTAATTAGACGAGATGTAGAGGAATCAAAGTCATTGGTATTTCGCGCGGTCGTACCGGGGCCGAGGATCGACGAGCCGGGCGATTCGGGTGACGTCATCTCGGGATCTGAACGTTCTCGCAGTGGTTCTCCGCTTTGTTTATACTACGGAAAAAAAAATCGCAAAGCATAGAAAATCGACGTTACCGCGCACCTTTGTCGAACCCGTTGGGAGAAAAGTTGAGGCACAAAGTCTTTCGTCCCGAATCCGTCTGTTGGTAAACTCGCGAGAGTCGATTGTTTTGATCGTCGTTCTCGCGGAGCATGCGTCAATGGACTCGTATTGTATTCGTCATCAGTGCTCTCTTACGCTTCCGGATGTTTATGTTTACCCGTCGATGTATCGTGCAAGCGATAAGGGGGGGACTCAAACGCACGCGTGAAAAATACTCGGGAATTCCTCTCTCCTCGCGCGAATCCGCTCCTTCGAAGAATCCCCGCGATATTTTTGCAACGCCGAGGAGTTGTACGCTCACGCACGAGCTCGGGGCCCCGCGTAGATTCCACTTCTTGGGCTCCTCTATTCGTTAGAGCTACGCCGCAATAGCAGACACGACGTTATTTATCGCCTCGATGAGATGTTTTTGTTTTCTAACGCTCGCGTTTGTTTATCAACGGAGACAAACAACAAGTGCCGAGAGGTCGACCTTTGATCGAGAGTTTGTGTGTGTTCCAATGGGTTTTTATTCCCTCGCCACTCGCGAATAGTAATTCATCTGTCGGGAATGCAAAAAGGGAAGAAAACGGGAAGAAAAAGGGAGTTGCGAAAGTATCGAAGATGAGACACGAGCGATGAGTTCCTGACGTGCATCACGGAGCATGGTACGGATATATGATGATGCATCGACTCTACGGGATACTCTGCATCCGCAGGTTGAGAGTTCCCCGAGCAACTCGATAGCATCATCGACGATAGTCCGGTCGCCCGCCCGCAGTCCAGACTGGGCTCACACCGCGCTCGCCAGGCCCCGTTGCTCTTTCTCTGGCGTTGCTCGTCGCCATGCCCGCCAAAAAAGTATCTCGTTCTACGCGCCAAAAAGCCAAGTCAAGGTCAGGGATACATACTCGAGTGGCCCCGTCAGACACTATATATACCGGCGACGGTCGAAAATACCGAACTACGAAATACTTTTTCGTTTTATTTTTATTCATTCTTTGAGATATGTCGCGAAACAAAAAACGTAACGCGACGCTCCATCGCATTCTCGACTTTTTACAATTTTTTATCTCTTGCTCGATACACCTTTTCTTTACGGCATTCATAAATTCGTTTGTCAAACTTGATTTTGTATCGCGGAGACGCAGTAAAAAGTGAGATACGCGCGACGTAACACGGGCCTTAATCGACGAGTAGTTGATCTTAACACGCGATGTTGTCGGTCTCTTTTTATTCTCAAGACTCGAGTCTTTCTCAGTTTCACGATTCCGGACCTTCCACAATGCAATTTAAGAGTCTCGCTGTGGCACTCGAACGACTGCGTCCTTGCGCGCGGCTCAACTTTCGAGAATATTATTTTTTTTTAACGAGCTACGAGGATTCTTCTTTTTCTCTCGTTCCTCTCGCGTCTACTTCCCGTCTCGTCCTCTCCGAGCGCCCACTTTCAATTTGCGTGTCTTGCACTCGGACAATTATAATACCCGCCGAATTGCTCGTAGGTATTCGTGGGCAGTACGAATGTTTCGTGGGTCAATTGAGGGTCCCGCGAACGGACGGCGAAGCCGTGAAAGGAGATGGGCTTTGATGAATTAACCTTGAATAATAATGAAATGGAAAAATAGGAAATATCATTGATCGAGGGCCCGGTTATTATCGTTCGATTTGGTACACATAGAATATTCGATGAGATCGGAGATTTCCTGTGGACGCGCGAAGGAGCGAAATAACTATAGTCTCGACTAACTCTTATATAAGCTCTCGTAAAAGGAGAAAGAAAAAAAATTGTACACCGTCTCGTACGTCCGGCACGGTCTTCGCACCGAAGAATTTTTATACGTGCCATTCGATTCGACGTCAAAGTCCATTCTGGCGCGCCATCGTCATTCGAATTGTCTCGCACGGATATTAAATTGATCGTATACAATAATTTCTATACGATGTTTTGCTTGGTTCTTTTTTTCGTCTTTTTTTCATTAATATATTTATCAAACCGTGTCAGAAGTATTCTTGGCATTCGCCTCTCTCGGGCGTAGCATTAAGAAACAAAAAAAAACATAATGACAAAAATGCTTCGATTGAATTTTCGACACGTTCGCGAGATAAAACGCGTATAGAGCTTCGGCTTGTGGCGTCTCGTGCACGATAACGAGCTGCATAATATTATAAATGTGAAAAAAAAAGAAGGAAACGAAGTACGAAGAGAGACGGAATCGTGCAAAACGATACAGTCTGTTTATGCTGACGTATGCCGACCTATGCCAACTCGCAAATTTTATCCAAGGTGACGGGCAAACGGCGCAGCTCGAAGCTCACATGCCAGAACTGTGCTCGAATTCTCCAGAGTCGAACAGACGTCGTCATCTGCTTCTGTGGATCGTAAATTTCATACGCGACGTCCCAAACCTGACGACGCACGCGCGCGAAGCGCACACCCACGAGTGCTTCTCATCTTCGTCGTTATTCGCTCATCGTAAGCGATTCCGCGATTAATTGTGTCTCAAGTCCGCGAGTTAAGTCATTCGCGAACGTAAATTCGCGTTTTACGGAAAACGCGCGGGCGAAACTTTTGAAAAATCGATCTTTTTACACGAAGATATTACTTTTTCCGCCGATCATATTTTATTACAATTTCTCAGACTCGAAAATTGATTTACGGTTCAATTCAATTTATCAAATATAATTTTACGATAAAACGTGTTATACAAAAATGATAATTAGATAAAACATAAAATTGAAAGAACATAGTTCCGACACATCAAAGTGTTATGTACACCATTTCATTTATTATGATTAAATTTCGCGGGGAACAATAATTTTTTTCTCAGAATCAAAGATTATGTTAGTCACCCGAGTGGTGAGAGAAAAATCCATTTCGTCTCTTCTCTCGATATTCCGTCGTTGCCGGAAGTCGACCGACAAAAATCACGAACGTGACCTTCGATCGATTCGAAGAAAATATTACTCCGTTGTATTTTTATCGTCACGTGTCGAAAGCCACGGAAACGAACTCGCGTCGTTCGCCACGCGCGCTACAGTTGCATACCGTGCGCGATAGTCACGACGATGACTTTGCTCCGGCGAAAAATCCCGAATCAATTCCGCGTAAAGATGCGTTTCGTTTTGTCGCGCGCGTGTACGGCCACGAATTTAGGGAACGAACGACGATAATCGACGAACCGGTATGAGTGTAGAGCGAAGAGAAAAACGTTGAGAACACACACGCCGACGCGTTCCGTTCGAGGTCGATTCTCAAGGTTCCGCGTGACGTCATCGACGCAGCGGAGAGGAGACTCCTCCGTGAACATTTCCGTCTCACCTCTGCGCGTTATGTCTTTCCCGTGAGTCTTCTGTCCCGCTCTATACGGTCTCATCTGTTCGAAAAAAAAAAAAAAAATCATCCACGTACCTTCCGCGTTCAAACTTCGTCTCGTGATCCGCGACGAGATTCGCGCGCGCTTCGCGCTTTTCCCGGTTGCATTTTTGTTTTACGTTTCCATTATCTCGCCTAAGTACGCGCCGGACTTGGCGCGCGCTAATTCATTCAATTTCATTCCGACCTTCGTTGGCTCAATGAATTTGCAAATGGGTGAGTGCAAGTGTCTACAGGATATAACGCCGCGCCAAGAGTGCCACTCTGTGCTAGACTCGAGCCAATGATTATTATTTGTTTCCCTTGGCGTTTGCTCTTATTACAATTGTAAACGCGATTGCTTTGCGTAACCATAAACCACGCGCTCGAGTCCGATGCGAGGGGAGGCGACGTTCTCGCGAACGGGGCAGGTGCGTAAACGAAGAATCATTATTCTCCCTCGTTACGAAGCCGAGACCCGAGAGCTTTTTACGCGCGCGCCGCTGTAAAATTGTTCGGTAATAGTTTCGAGCGTGTGGGTGTAATGTACAAAGGACAATAGATAGTAGGTTGTAAAGTAGAATGTACACCTTCGCGATTCCGAGTGCGTATACACGTTGCCCACGCACTCTCGACGGGAATTCGCGTCGCTGGAATGGTTCTTTTTCTTTCTCTAGTTCCTCTCGTCCAGTGGCCGGGAATCACAGCCGCGCGACGGCCTCCGGGAGTATATATAACAGCTTCTCTTGCCTTATAGATTGTGGGAAATAAAATGTGAGTGGCAAAGCAGTCAGTGCACTGCGCGGCTCTACCCGACGAGCGCGCGCGAGGCCTCTAGCTGATCAATGCGCGCGCGAAAGAGAGCCTCGAAGCCAGCTTCGAGTGAAAGGATCACACGCATACACTCTCCGTTCTAATATTTTTCTTAAGTTACATCAGTATATTATATACTTGGCAGGCACAATCGTGCAACTCACAGTACCATTGATACCTATATTTTGGCCTATTAAAATAAGTCACGCGTGTATATATTGCGCGATATTGAGAAACTCGGTTACGAATGTATCTATACATTTTTCTGGATCGAGCGAAATCGGGGATCTGTGACGTTGGCGGGAACGCCCCGTCGCACGAGGGGGAATACTTTCCAGACACGCAGTCTGAAAAATCAACGACGCAGTGGGTTTTTAGTCCACGCAATTCTCGTTATCATTCCACTGCTGTATCTAATCGTGGCAAACACTTTTACTACGCTTTCAGGTGAAGAAAAGATCAGATTTTTTTGGAGGAAATATTCGTTTGGAATTTCAAGGCTATACTTAGTTTTATTTTCGAATGACGAAGATAGGAGCTGGAGAGTTTATCTTCAGATATTTTTATTTCGTCTTTTAATTGCACCAAAAATCCATCGACTTCGGAGAACGAGAAGGTTTTTAGTCGTTTATCGAAATAATACTTACGATATATTTATACATTTTTTTTTCATGATTAATAAATTAATGATATAAAAATGCGGATTTCAATATGTTTCGATTTTTTTTTCTTTTTTTTTTACATTCTTTGCATATATTTAATATCCAGGTCAGATCTTGACGAACCGATTCTACGATCGGATGCTTTGAAAATGTCCGTCGGATATTTTAGTGCTACAGCCCTGCGGGACAACGACCCGTTTGCTCGAACTGTCCGGAAGCCGTCGACAACGCGCATACACAATCCTTTCTACTATACAACTCGACTCGCCATTCATCCTCTCAACGTTTCGCCCTATCCCCTCGGCTCCCCTCTCCGCCCTTCTCACTTTTTCTTCTCCGGAATGCCACCGCGAATGCGTGCACGATTTCTCCTTCGCGTTTCTCCCCGTGCGCCTGCCTGCGTTCTGGAAAGGGGACAGCCGAACGAGAGGGTTTACGCTCAGACGCGTGGGAGTAACGCGTATCGAGGAGAACGATCGAGATACCCCGTGCGTACATCTGCTCTCCGCAGAGCATTCCGTTTTCATTCAGAAAAATCGAGCAAAGGCAGGAAGACCGATGCATAGCGAACGTTCGATTTTTCTCTATTCTCTATCGTTCAAACCCCGGCGACTCACCGGGAGATCGGAAAATTCGAGCACCGATTCCTTCCGAGCCCGCGTAGGAAAAAAATCACGAGAAGGAAACGGGTTGTAACATGGATTTCCGAATAGCTTCGCGAAGCAGCTGGCGAGGGGAGATCGGTAACGCGATTTTCGACGCTTTTGTTGCAATTCCGATGATTCGGGCCCGCGCGCATTTTTGCATCTATAACCCCTTTCGCCGGAAGGATGATCGGCCTATTCGGCGAGCTAAACGGGGAAAAACCCCGGCAACGCGTGAAAGAGGGGATCGTGAAATTATCGACGAGTTTGAATGAACCCGCGTTTCGTTCTTTTTCGGGAAAAACATTTTCCTCACCGTGGGATTACGCAATGCGGCACGCGTGGGCGCAGTCAAGAGCACCGACGATGCCTGTGTGGCTTTGCGACAGATGCTGCAACATTTGCGCGAATTGAGGAATCCCTTTCGATATCCGGGCTCGTGCCCTGTTCCGACGCGTGGCCAAAAGGGTTACTGCTTCTCGTAGCCATTGGTAGATCAAATAGGCAGATGTTATAATTTTCAATGCGAATTACAACCGTTTCGTCAACGTTCGGTCGATCGATGCGGATTCGTTTCCGCCTCGTAAAAACGCGAAGAGAGCCCGGGTTATCTTACGGAGTATTGAAAAATGGAGAATGCTTTTTTATCGTACAATCGAGAGACTCGCGTCACGCGAATGGCGCACTTTTGCATCTGGTAAAACCGGGTCCGCGAGACATCGGAGGCTGGTCGAGAGCGCGGCTAATTGCGAAGAGACTCGAACACACGCGTGATCGCTCGAGAAGGCTTCACGACTCCGCAGTACATGACGCTTCGAGAAGAACGCGCTTGAAGTGAAAAGAAAAAAAGAAGAGAGAAAGATCGAGGACTTACGTTTGAGGTCATTCGCGATAACCCGAGCTCGAACGGAGGTCGAGAGACAACGAAGCTCATATTAACTCCCGTTCGACGAGTTTACCCCCGGTCAGCAACGACGTTATTCGCGCTGTGTTTTCATTGCGTCGCAATGAATAATCCTCTTCCAAGAACTCAAGATTATGGAATTGCGATGTAGTGAATACAAAAACGGGAATAAATAAAAAATAGCTTGTAACGAAAGAATTCGTCTAGACCGATATAACAGTTTTTCTATATCCTTGAAGAGTCGATTATCCCATCGACGTTGCGATTGAGATTTCGGAGAGGAAGAAAAAAATTATGCGAAAAAATGCGGCAGAAGATATTTTTGTCGATTTTTACTTCTGATCGTCGAGACTAGTTTACTCTCACAGCGGGATCGTTTCCTTCATTTATATGGCTCGTTGTTCATTTTAACGATTTACCGAAAGGAATTTCCTTTTTTGCTTTCTCGGATCTACATCAGTCGCTTTTGCGAGACGACTTTACCGCGCGAATCGCGCTCATGAATTTCCGTTATTTATTTATTTAATGCTTTGACTGTCGCCGTTTCCGCGTGGGCAGTCAAGTGCATCACTCAAATACTTGGCAAAAAAATCAACGTTCTTGCATTCTGCGATATTATTCGATGCGGAAACCTTCAAGTAAGCTTTAACGTGTTTTTTTTTCTATTTCGTTCCCTTTATCGCATTTCATTTTAATCGACCGTCCATATTGATTGGAAAGTCCTGCGAGCCTCGCGGGTTTGGGGGGTGGTGGGTTCGATATTTCGTACTTTGTCGCATAATTATAAAGTCCCCTCGATGGTGAAATCGATCGACGGAGCGGTGGGTTTGAGAGAATTTTTTAACTTCATTTCAGTAACACCGCGCAATATACATGTATAGTCGAATATGAATATAGATATATTTATATAGTTTTGTCTACGCGCTGCAAGTAATATCGAAGCTATACTATAATAATCTCAATTCGTATAGGTATAATACTTCGTTTATATGCAAATACATTGGACATCGGTAGCTCTCGTCAGGCTGTGGGCGTCGGGTGGCATATCGATACATCGGCTATTATACCGCGTTCGACGCTTATTTTATATATTTTTTTTTCTTCCCAACCCTCCGATCCTCGACGCAACTAACACACAGCGCTTCAGACGTTGCTCGCATCACGTTCGCGCACCCTTACCACGGCCCGATTCACGAGCGCGATTCATGAAAATTCAATTCGTACGCGGCTCGAAAACGAAAAGTTTCGCAGACTCATGAAGACTTCAATAACACTTTTGATGATACGGAAAAAAACTTAAAAGAAATATATTTCACTTTATGAAAAAAAAAAACAAATTCGTGCATTTTTCCGCGATAAATGAGCGATCAACATGCGAGAAAGATTAAATTGTTTTTAAAATCTTGTACCTCGATATCCTCGTATTTTACAGCGAAGCAATAATTACAAAGAAGATCGGTCGCATGCCGGTGGAATAAAAAAAAAAATGTAAATATGTTTATTTTTTTCACTGAGCCTTTCTGTTGAAAATGATGAGTATCTGTTCTGCATTCAAGTGTTGCCCGGCAGCCAGCGTTAGACGATTCATATGTCGACGCTTCGCTACCGTTGGCATGTTCTAGTCAAAGGTTAACATTAACTCTCATCGCGAATATCGCAATGGGGTATTTCTATTCGTAATTGTCAATCCCCGAGAGGCTCGCACGAAGAGTGCGTGTGTATCAGTCCTATCGTCACTTGTTTGCGTACTCAATGGTGTCGGGAATCACAGCAACGACGGCAATCTATACCCGCAGCGACTGTGTCAAGTTTATCGCTCGATGCGAAATAAACACCTCAATAAACGAGTCGATCACGCACGTGTACGCATCACGAGGCCAAGCTGTAGCACACTCTTCATTAACGAAATCGTAGATCATTACAATGAATCTCTAACGCGGAAGAAAATTATTTTATTGTACAAAATCGAGTGTAAACTTCGATGTTAACGATAGATCAATGAAACGTTGAATAACAAAAATGATACGAAGTGGATTTGCAGATCGCTTCCTCATACTGTTTTCAACGGCGTTTACAAAGCATCAAAAATAAAATGACGAACCGATGAGTAAATCTAATTAACATAATTTTCTAATGGCTCAATTCAATCCGAAATGGAACCTAAAAAAGCGCATATAAAAAAAATTATGTCCGAGGTAAAACATCAACATTTCGTAAAATCTAAATGTTTCGATCAATTCTCGGCAAATTTAATAGCGGTCATCGGATCGAAATAGTCAATTTACGCTCAAATTCACATCTACATCCAGACATTTGATTTAACGGTGATGTACCGATGTTGTGGAACATTCCGAAACCGTTTTTACTAAAATCTGGATACATTTTTCTTTCTTCATGAAACCAAAGCTTCCTCTACGAGGAAGCGAAAAGAACGCGATAAAAAAACTCGATGGATGAGTTAAGTATGGGTTATATTGTCGATGGTAGACGGCAGCGTGTCACCTGCACCGTACAAAGTGCCATTCGTGCTATACCATTAGCGTATATGGTCGTTCGGGGTCGAGTTCTCTCTATTCACCGTTCGAGCAAGGGGGGGCCTTTTAGATCGGTAGATCGCCCGTCGATCGCGCCCGATTTCCATCGTACTTATACCGCGTTCCCGTACATTTCTCTGTCTCTTCGCTTTGCCACTCCTTCTTTTTTTTCCATGTCGAGACCGGACAATTTTTACCTCGCCGAGTCCCCGTTCCTCAGGGTTGAATTATTGATGCGGGTAATTAGACTTCGGGAAGCTTTTCTGTGTACGTTGGACTCTCCCGGTTCTCGCCAGGCACAAAAGCGCTATAGCGGGCTCGAACTCTCGGTACATAATATCGAATTCTATAAATCAGAAGGGCGTAACATTCCGCCTCAAAATACGTGAATCGCGGTCTTTTTGATTCCCAGCCGAGGACGTGTGTTTGTAACTCTTGTTCACTTGTAAGAGAAGGGTTGTCAAGACTAAATGGCACGTTGATTCTATCGTTTCCCACTCGTCCGCGTTCTACACACAAGCTTTTCTCCCTTTTTTTTCTCCGCCATTCACGATTTCTCGGTGATAAGCGAAATGACGAATCGGTGTGTGATTACGGAGAGAAAAAAAAATTGCGTTCGCGTTTAATCTCTCGCAACCACATGCTGTATAATGTTCACTGCCCACATCTCAACCCGGCGCATCTTGCCTCTGTCGTATTAACATGTGAAACGTTGCGAATATCGATCTCTCGCCGGTTCGTAGGTCACCGAGACGCCGAGATTTTCTCTTTTTTTCTATTTTCATCTGATGACCTTTTTTTCCCCTGGTCTATAATGTCGCAAGGGTCAAAATCGAGGAGGTCAAGGATCGATATCGCAGCTGTAGTGACAAATCGTCGAGGATTTGGGACCTCTCATATTGTAGTTTCGATACACACGAGATAGAAAAAGATGATAACGGGCGAGATAATGATCCTCGCGGAGGGTGAAAAACCTGGCTTTTATCCGTCGTCTAATTTCGCCTCATTCATCCAACATTTCGCCCTCGAAATAATCCATCCGGTAGAGTATCACGGCGAATGAATGAACGAGAGAATGACGGGGATCTGTTTCTCGCGATACTTTTATACTTCCCACGCGTATCTCGTTTACCTTTTCGCCAACTCGCGCCGGAGCTCGTCCTGTCTTCTTATCTTGTTCAGCTTCTGCCATTATCCCCGATATTCATGACAATAATTGACCTCATCATCGTCCACGAATTCGAGGTATGCCTTTGTCATCGAACTGGTTTCTTCGTCTTCATCGTATGAAGGAGCTACGAATATCTTGAAACAAGATTGCGACCCAAAATCACAAAGTTCTCTCTTGCTAAAATGACTAAAAATTTCTAAAAAGTTTCCCTTTTCTTTTCTACGAAATTCAATGCATGTTAATGACTCCATGTTCGAGTTGTCTTCTTCAATAAGCGATATTTCCTCCAGGCCGTGGAAGAGTAATTGAGTTAGAAAAGGGATAGTCACGGTGCAACGAGCGAGAATAATGAGCACGTAAAGAGATTAGGAGAATCGTTGCCGATGGTCAGCGGCGTCGAAGGTTCGTTTACAATGGGATTACCATTAAATACGCATCGTTAAATCCTCGCATCCCTCTGGAGTTTTTAAGCTTCAGCTACGGATATCCGCGTTTCAACGTTCGTATCTATGTTCAAAAAAATCGAAAGTCTCGATTCTGTTTTGTTCGCGCAGAAAATTTAGCGATGCTGCTTGTAAGTAGTACAAATTATTATTGATCGTATCGAATATTCGATACTATTTCTCGTTTCTTTTCATGTTATGACTGACTGTAGATTGCGTGTTGATATGAACGAAATTCCACAAAGAAATGATTGCGTAATCGTCCAATGTCGACATTAATTAAATTTGTAGTAAAAAGATTCGACCCGCCTCGAATCCTTCCCGCTTCTTTTTTTTTCTCGTTCTCACCGGCAGTCGTGGCACGAAAAATATAAAAATATAATAAGCGAACGAAAAAACATATCATCCCCGTAGAAAGAGCGTATAGAAAAGCGAAACGCACTCGCGGGTTGTCCGGGGCTGCAGAAGCGAGAAGTATCGCATCGTCGTCGTTCGCGCAACGGAGAAAGTAATGGTTGTTACGAATGGAAGGAAGCAAGGAAACTCGATAGCTTCGCGCGATGCAACAAACAGCACAGTAGGTATGTCTGTTTCCGGATGACGGAGAAGTGGGATGCTTCGAGAGATGCTAATTTGCTTGACGTTACGCGGTGCGGCGGGTGGGTGGAGGGGTTGGAGAGGGGTCGAGCTTTTTCCACGAACCCGCTAATACCCAACCCTTCGTCGGGCGAATCTCGCGTTCCCTGTCGCGCGACTGGCGCAGCCGAGGGACATTTCCCGCAGGCGCCCTCGTTCCATTTCCATGCCTTCGCTCGTTGCGCTACCCGCGCAATCTCAGCGACACTCAAACTGTCTCTCTCGGTTCGTCGCGAGGGCAACTGTCTTCGACCTCAAATCACTCCCACCGCTCCCGATAAATGTTCGTCACGGATAAAATCAAAGTTTCGGAATATCATTATAATTATGAATCATAACGGGATTATTTGATATTCATTAATTCATTAACTTCGTTCGTTGGTCGCTGATTTCATCGCGTATATCGTATTTCGCCTATGAATTTGATAATAATAATAATACTATATTTGAAGTTCATTGTTTTCAATAACACTAAAGAATTATCGGCGTATCTCGTCTCTAATTTGTTTGCTCTGGTTGAAAAATTATCGACTATAATAAGATATCGGAGTTCGATATTATTGAGAGCTCCTCGTCCGCCTGAAATTGCGACGAGGATCGAATCCGCGCGTTTAGCGAAACATAGGTGGGTAGTAAATATTTTTTTCCCTCGAATTATGTATTATTATATTCATATTGGTGTATGTACGTTTCTGCGTTGCTCTCTGAGAAACGGGAGAGTCGTTGCAACTACGTTACGCGGGAAATAAAACTCCGATATTGAGAGGCGCTGCCTAGCAACTGGTGTCCTCGGGACTTCGATACTCCTACCCGACTCCTCTTTGCCTCGTGCACCTCTCGCGTTCTCATTCCTGCTCGGCTCCCCCTTTTCACCGACTATCGTCGTCGTCGTTGTGCCTCCGCACCCTCCCATTCCTCCCCGAGACAGAAACGCCGCTATTCCTGTATTCCACGAATTCTCCCTCTGCCACGACCGGCACCGCCGTCTTCACCTCCTTTGCGCGTATAAATTCGTTTTTTTTTCCTCACTCGCAATGCGTTTCCGTTTCACGTCGCACGGCACGATGTGTATTGACTATCTGACTTTTTTTTCGTTGCAAATCTTATCATGTTGATCCTCCGACTCGTTTTTTTCCAATTTTATCGATTTTTTTCTATCAAACGAAATTGAATACAATTTTATACATCGATTAATGTATGCTTTTAAATATGTCGATGCGCATTAGTATCGTGTCACACACTAGTCATTTGTATGGCAAGGGCTTAAACTGCTCTCAAGACGCTCCTGCTATTCGGTATATTTTTTCACTTGCGAAATTTCGCGCGCATGTGTTATGAAAAGTAGTTGTACGAAACGAAGTAAGGTGCATTGTAACTAATCGAAATCGCTTGGCTGCTATCGTGTTTGGTGATAATTCAATTACTCGAGAGACAATTCGATAAGCCCCGAGCTACACTGCCGTAGAAAAGGTATAATGAAATGGTCTTGCCCCTTTTCCACGTCGATTCGATTGTCCCCAGGCCCACGGTGCACTCGAGGATATACACAAGGGTTCTAGCACTTGTTGCTCGCGGATGTATCCTCTTTTATCCCTCTCCCGACCTTTTCGCCGCGCGTTTTGACGACATACCGTATCCGCGCACTTTGCATTAGCGAGCGAAAATTACTCTGGATTATCTTCGTATATTCTCGCGAACAGAATCCTTTGTTCCTTCATAACACGACTCCGCGACTTTGAAGCGCGGAAAATAATTCAGTTCGGTATGCCGCTTCTTTGGAACCGCTTTTTTGTTTTTCATTTCAATTATAATCAGCTGTAAGAATTCGACGGACGGCTCTGCTCTTCATTGAAAAAACCTCATTGTTTACTTTGAGGTCGCGAACAACGCAGTGGGAGAGAAATAAATAAGCATTCGTCCATTTGATCGTTCGTTACCATGATTCTCATTATACTCGCTTCGAGAATAAACGAGAGATAACAATGCATTAGACATTAAGGTTGCGGACCGTCGTCGGAAAAACAATTGTCACAATTTTCGCCGGGGGGCTTCGGGAATCGTCGGAGTCCCATATTTCGTTGCAGTAACGGACTCAATGGCGCGTCTGTATATTCGTTGTAATTTTAGAATCGCATCAATTCCCCTACCGTTCGAAGCCTATATATCGAATTAATCCACGAAAAGGGGAATGAGAGTTCCGCAAGGTCGAAACGCGATTCGGGACACGCAATTTGCCCGGATATATATATCCGTTCTACTCTATTAGGGATCCGCGAGGCACCTTCCGGCTAAAATGCCAGAGGCGTCGAGGCTCTCGAACATCTGCTATCCGTGAAATTAATCAACCTCCCCGTTTCGCGATTGTTCACTCACGACGAGAATTGAGAATCTTATCGCCGCGTCGACTGTGCTTCCATGCATAGCCGCCAACGACGAAGGAAATAAAAATGGTCATTGATGATTGTCCGCTCGTGTATCGACCCGCGGGTGAAAAAAAACTGTGTATCTGTTCCTCGCTGAGCCCGTCGTTAGATTAGTTATCTTTCGGTATCATTTTTTGTTCTATTCTTAACAAATGACTTCGCTTTTTTCTTCCGCTCGACTCGATCCGCGGTTTCTATAACCGACGAGATAAATAAATGAGTTTCATCAATTCCTCGGTAATAAACCTCGCCAACTATTTATAGATATCGTGCTCGCCACTTATCGACTGTCATCGATCGCCGGCAGAAATGATATTTAATAGCTTCGATCGTTTCGACTCAAAAGCCAACTTGAGATACACGAACTACGGACGAGCGTACACCCACAACGGAGAGAGTTAGTACTGCCTCGAGCCATCTGGAGGCAGTCGGAAAGCTCCTTAAGTCGTTCCTACCGTCGCTAATGGGATCTTCCTATACGTAGACATACGCATGTACGAAAAAGTCGATGAAATAGAAAAGTTTCCACTCCTTCATTCAGCTTTTCCGTGCTCGTTCCGAATTCCGATAAGAGGCAACGAATCCGTCTCTTCGGAAACTTTTATACGATACTCGTGACGATTTTCCCAACTCGTCGGGCCGTGAAATTTCGAATAATAATTAATTGTCGTTGCCGTGCGCAAGTTCTTTTAATTTTCTTTTTTCCTTCGTCTGGGCGAAACGCTCGCTAATAATAAAAAAAAATTGAATAATGACGCTGTTGTGTAACGCTCTAACCCTGTCTTTCGTTCAGTTTAACTTTTGCTTGTGGCCGAACCCTTTTTTTCGCTTCTTCTTCTCGTCTACTCGCTCGTTCTTTCCCTAGTCCATGTTACCTCGTCATCATCGCCCCGCCGTTAATATCCTTTCAAATTCCCGGCGGACGTCGACGATGATATCGAACGAGAGTTCCCTCGTCGAGAGGCAAGAAATCCCTTGTTCTCGTTCGTTCAGGAAGGCTAATCTCTCACTCTCCCTCGCTCTCCCGAGAGTTTTTGCCAATTAATCAAGGTCCGCTTCATCGAATTATTTCGTTACCAATTTGGCCCTCCTCCTACCCGCTTGCTTTTTTTTCTTCTTCTACTTAACCATATCTCTGGCAGTGGCCTTCAATACCGGGCTCGTTAATGCCTTTTTTTAAAGAATTTTTCAGGGCTTCTTCTCTCCAAACCCCACGAAAAGTCGGTGTATATGAACATTTTTGATTCGCAACCCTTCCAGTGATAACATCAATATTTTATAATCTGACACGATAGAAATAAATGATGATGTAAAAAAAATAGGATATCAATTTAAGCCGTGGCGAGTACTCTGCCGTCCTGGAAAGAAGCAATATTAGTTTTTTTAAGATTATGAATAAATAAAATACATCACTTGTCGGAACCTGGAAGCGATGAATTTACTGGAGGGGTTGAAATTTGTGGGTCACCGCTCCTTTGTCCTTCGTAGGCCGTTCGCGAAGGTACCTCCGAGCTCAACAGGTGGGTGAAAACGTTTCTACAAGGGTCTTCGGCGAGCTCACCGGGAATTCCGCCTCTCGGGCTCCATTCAGTCTCCGATTAGCGAAATATCTAACGAATGCCATTCTTTCCACAACCCAAACGTGGTGATGATAATTCAGCCATTCATCTCGAAGACTCTTCGCAATCTTCTGTCTCGCGTATGTCCGTTATGCAGTCCGAGTTACCCAAGTTTCATTGAAGATTCCGTGTGCGAGATCGTCGGACGGAGAGTCGACGACTGCGCACCAGAAAGGCGCACCCAACCATAGTTTTTCGCATTGAATAATGCAAGATACGCCCTTTCGTTTCTCGACAATAAGACACAGATTTATCCTCGGTTGCGTATATGGTCGTTCCATTACGTAACGACGATGAATAAGGAAAGAAATCGAGTGAGAAACACCGGTAGCTCTCACGACGGGCGGTCGGGTAGAAATGAATCGGTGTAGACCAAGCAACATTGGCCGGAACACCGCGAGCTTGGATATCGATATATATACACATGTGCACATATATATCATCGTCCACAGACACACGTAGTCACGTACCAAGATAGCTATAAACCATACCTACATAAAGAGAGTCCTGATAGATCGATCTCGAGAAATTGAGAGATAGCTCAAGAGCGAGATGAGCGTAATGCGCGAAAGTGCAAAAGGGAGACGGAAGAAAAAACGGAGTGGATTACGGCGCGTTTCGCTCGAAAGGGCGAGGGCGACGTTCCCGGGGTATCTTGCGTCGAGCTGCGAGGAAATAAACCCCGTCGTCAAATAGACCGGGAGACAGTGAAACCCTTGGGGACGAGGAGAGAAAAGAGAAGATAAAGGAAAATACTAGTAGCGGGTACTACATTCGGTGATATACTCGGACTGTGGTATACAGTGGTATCGAGCGAAGTCGGAGGTGGGAGCGTAGTTTAGTGAAATGTCGCTGAAGGGCGATCTCTCGACGTACGTACCGCGCGTAGGAGTGTAGGTTCAAAAGGGCGTCTCTCTCGCGCATCGTGTATTGCCCACTGCAACCGAGTCGGCGGCGAGGTAGGAGGGGAGAAATGTAATTGAGATCAATTGCGTCTCAGCCAGGGTCAACTCAGTACTCCGGAGCCAGCTCACAATCGGGCGCGCGACGGGGATACGCGTAGAGAACTGTACGGTTACGGAGATATGCAACTCTTGTACACGCTGGATTATTTATGCAATGCTCGTACACGGCCGACGCGAGCACAACTAACTTACCGTCACTGTGGTAAAACCCGAAGCAGATATGTAAACACATGCATCCATGTAAATATATATAAATACATGTGTAATTGTATAAGTTGAATATAATGGGTACATAAGCGTTGCATGAAGCCACCATCGCGAGTGGGGAAAATTAAAGATCAATTGGCACTATAGCCATGAGAATAACCCGGCATTTATATACTGAACTCTCTATCTCTCGGCGTTGCGTGCGCCTCGGCCTCTTTCTCGAGGCGCCTCCAAAGCCTCTTCTCATTGTACACCGCATTTGTGTAATAATAATAATTAACCCCAACACCATCGTCCGCGCGTGTGTGCGCGTAGGCGTATCACAGTAAATACGCGATTGGAAATTCGATTACCGCAGAGAATGGTATTTTTTGCCTCGAAATAACGAGCGATGACTCCAACAGGTGGTTGTTAGCCATCGAGGAATTTCTTTGATTTAGACATTTCTTTTTCTTTATATCGAATGAAATTAACGATATTGAGAAAGAGAAAAAAAAATTAGTGGGAATGTCGTTTGAGCCGTTAGAAAGACGACGCCTCCCCCGTCGCATTCGAAAGTGGCTGGAATATAACCGGCGCAACGAGAGATCACTGTGTGCGCTTGTGTGCACGTATATGCGTCAGTCGTTCCTCGTTCTCTGGCAGTGCTCTCCGCTGCGTCACGAAACGAAGTCTAATCTCGCACTCGTTGCTCTCTCGCGGTGCACGGGGGACGTATCAACTCCGATGACCCAGTTTCCTTTCTATCCCGAGCACCGAGCAATGCCGGCAATGGTGTACACCGGCCGCGAATACGTTATTCTTCCTATCTTTTATATGTACATGTATATATATATATATATATATCGTTTGTTCGAGTCTCTCGAAACTTCCCTTTGCCCTTTTGCATTTTTCTTCCCGACGATACAATGTCTTCTTACTTCCTTGTCACATTCTTCATCGAAGTCTAGACTCGATCCGGTATCCTCGGCGATTCTCTTATTTCACCTTCTTACTCCTAAGATTCGACTTCGCTTCTACTCGGTGTTCTCCACGATCGCGAAAACTTTTTGCCAAGGCAAACTCGGCGACTCCGCGCGAATACTCGTCGTAACAACTTCGGGGCGAATGTATATTTATCCGATATTATTTTTCCCGCCCAATATTTATCGCACTTTGTGAATTCTTGCAACGTCTTCCTCCTTCCATCGCCCATCTCCGTTCGCTTGATTCTCTTCAGTAGGTTAACGTGTGACGTCGCGCGTTATGCGCTTCTTTTCATTTTTCTTTCTCGGTGTCGCGTTCTATCTCGCAGTCCCGTGGCTGTATCAATCGTCGATATCTCGTTCGAAGATCGAGAATATCGCGGTGGAGAGAAAAAGATGCGGGGATGCGCGCGGTCGGGGTCGAGCGACGGAGTTAACCCGTTCTGAAAAATCGTTATGTACGCTCTCTCGGGGGTAATGGCCCCTGTCGCTAATAGTCAAAGAAGTAATTCTTTTTCTCTTCCGTGTGCATATCTCTCTTTGACTCGTTGCCCTCTCGTCGGCTCGTCTTCCCCTTAACTCTCGCGATTTTTGCACCGCCAAGGTTT
This sequence comes from Ischnus inquisitorius, assembly GCA_963924025.1. Taxonomy (NCBI): domain Eukaryota; kingdom Metazoa; phylum Arthropoda; class Insecta; order Hymenoptera; family Ichneumonidae; genus Ischnus; species Ischnus inquisitorius. The sequence continues at coordinate 4,749,404 of OZ001250.1, read as the reverse complement.
TATCCTCGTGCTCGCTCTCGCATTTATCTGCATCTTCTTTCACTCGCACTCTCTTTCTTCCTCGCTACATCTTTGTGCACCGCTTGGCTGTTATACACTCGCCCTTGCTCCGTCTCTCTCCGTCTCTCACTCTCCCTTTTTCTCCGTGTGCACCGGGTTTAAGATGAGCGCTCTTCGGTGCTTCCTTTATTTTAAATTACGACCCCCGTGGCGTTTATGGCCACGTCGAAGAATAGCTCTCAGCTTTCTTCGCTGTGCTACGGTTTACACAGCAAGGAGAGAAAGAGTAGAGAAAGAAAAAATAGAAGAAAAAACCGAGAGCGAGCGCGCACAGCCGCGGAGCGAGGTTCGCTACGTCCGCGACGTCGAACGTTTTGCACGATAAAGAAACCGACAAAGTACCTCGAAGTGCGGTGGCCCTTGGCGCGATTCCTTACAAAGTGGCCTTTGCTATACCGCTAACCAATGTTGGACAGAAATCGAGGCTTTATAATAGAAAGAAAATTCCCAGTAACCGTTGAATAATTATAATTTATTAATTTACAAATTTATGCTTGAAAATGACGATCTTTTCTTGTTATCGAGAGCAAAGTATCGATGCGGGAATAAGAACAGTGCCTTGTCCCGTCGTTGCGTCACTTTCGTTTTGATTTTCTATCCGTGTGGAACTGCTTTCCGGTTCTCTTTCTCGGTTGCGTCGTCACGTCATCCCCCTTTCCAGACGCAGCAGACGAAGCAACGTCGTCGACGACGACGTTTGCGAGAAAAAGACGGCCCCGCGCGGCTCGCATGTACTCACCTACGGGAAGTTCTGAAAAAAAAGAGTATAATGCAGAAAAGAATCGAGAAGCAAGAATTCGCCGGCCGGCGAGAGCGTTAGGGAGGTTTCTGCGCTTGAGCGTCGTGGGTGGATGTGCTGTACATATGTACTACTCGGCGAAGGGTATGGAGGTAAGGGTAGCATCGAAACACGCGAGTGAACAGGGTGTGCGGACGAGGAGAGAGGAATCTCCAGTCCGTGGGGGAAGAACAGGGGTCGTGCTGCTGCCCGTTGCCGCCACCGTGACGCCCGGCGCCGCCAGACTTTGGGTTTCAGATTAATGGATCATTTTTCTTCCCTCGACTGTCGGAGTCGAGAGCCGTGCGACAGAGACAACCGTACGGACACCAGAGGAAAAGAATTTGAGGAAGCGAAAGATTCTCGCGAGAATCTCGAGCTTCTCTTCTGACTCTTTCGCATTTTCCGCGGTGTTCTTTCACTCTTCGGCGAACTTCTCGAGCTTCAGGCACCTTTCCCACTTGCTTGTTGCAGTCCGATTTTTCTCAAACGACTTTGGCATCGATAACCCGAGAAAATGTCTCCAATTCACCGATCATGATCCGGGAAAATCGATTGGTCATCGATCGGCTAAAGGCCGATGGGCAGTTGATGGCGAAATCGAAACATGCAAATTCTTCTGTTCGAGCACTTTTTTTTTGCCAAATCAGATCGAAGCACAAACTTCGATGCATGCTCAGCCGCGGAAGTGGAAATAGAAATGGAGAGGGTAGGATACTAGGAGGGATGCATTGTAATGAAGAAAGAACCGGGAAGCGCGAGAGAAGGAGAAAAAAAAGCTTTTCGGGAGGTTCGGACGTACAGCCACAGAAACAGGGAGGCAGGAACGAATACTGTACCGGGTACACCCCCTCCGGAGCCGCGGAGCAATTATTATGCTAATATGCGGCGAATAAAACTCTACTGGCTCTCGGCTCTCTCCGTCCACCCCTCCTTTTTTTGTGCTATAGTTATATATTTTCTTAATATAGTCTATAGGGTGATACACATTTCTGCAACATTTCCGAGCTCCGAAATGTTTTTCTCAGCAAAAAAAAAAAACAGAAAAATTCCTATCGATGTTTAAGTAATCGCCATCGATATCTAAGCTCCGGCCAATTGAATGAAATTTATCGATGAAATAAATTCCGTTCCGATGTAGAAAAAAATATAATTTTATCGGTCAATTTCTCCGAAAGAAAACTATTGAGTTGAAAGTGCAAAATTTCTTTAGTGAAAAAAAAAAATACCTAGAGAAAGAATTAAAATAAAAACCTCATCCAATTTCGATGATGGAAAGATCCTCTTCTGAAACGCTCTGTAAGCGCGTACGAGTGGCGTCGATGTTATTATTATTATTAAATGGAATCTCAAGGCTGGCCGATGTCGCGTCTACAACGGCCAATCGATATTTATCAAATTGAATTGTCGGAGGGGCTGGGGTGGGCATATCGTAGTGTGCGCCGAAGCAAAGATATAACCTTCTCGCTTTTTCTCTCCCTTGGTCTTCTTATGTATATGCTTTTTTTTTGACAAAGGAGAGAAACGTAGAAAATGTGGGACGACAGTTGGGGGATTGGAGAGGCTCGTTCCGATGCTAATGCCAGTAAGGAGGCCTAAGCTTGTATACTGAGACTTATAACATCGATTGCTGAGAAACAGAAAGAAGTATTCCACGTCGTTCTGTGCACTGAAACATGTGAGATTCGCTCTTCTGTTTCACCATCGGTATGACGATATTGAGAAACGCGAGGGCGGTACTCGCATCGTTACAATCGTCAAACTCTGAAAATTTCGCCCTTCCGTTTCTCCATTTCTCGACACAGTATTTCCAACGGAACGCCACGGGCGTATTTCACATAGTTTAATATGTAAAACGATGTCGGATACGCCCATCTGCTTCTCAACAGTTGATATATATACATGCACATACACATAGATGCGAACCTGGGAATAAACGTAGTGTCTGAAAGCGGGAAGAAAGCTTCACGCACTTTTATTCACTCGAGCTGCCCTATCGAACTGTCCCTTTTTTGCTTGAGCCATTTTTTTCCAACCTCTCTCTTCGCGTCCCCTATCGAAAAATCTCACGGGCGTGTATATATATATGCCAGTGTGTCTTGTCTGGCTTTCGATACTCTCAAGACTCCGATGTCGCGCAGACAATTTTTTGCCGGTCTTTTTTCCAAATCGCGAATTCCCTTAAAGGTTTACAAGACGCTCGACCCCCTTTTTCTCTCGCACCACCGCGGCCCTTGGGCGTAGTGTGTCGCACAAGCTTGTTTTTTTTTATTTCAATTTTTTTTTTTTTCATCACAAGCTGAAACTCACCAGAATCCTCTTCAACGACGAGAACATGTCGCACCTTCACCGCCAGAAGCGGCTGTACGAGAGCGTGTCTTGATTTATTGCGTCTCGTCACTCAGTTCCGGTGGTTCTCTCATCCCTGTTCGCATTCTATCTACTTCAGTCATCATTCCACACGTGACTATCTCGTCCTTCGCTTTTTTTCTGTCGCTCGTTTTTATCGAACGCGGATTCTTCCCTGCTTCTCGTTATAGTCGGGTGGTCATCCCTATCGTGTCCGTTCGGAATGCGATTAAGGTCCGAGCCGTCGGGTAAACACGGGGCCCAATTACACCGTTAGAAGAGTGTTTGATCTTCGATTGAGCTTCATTATATCTGAAAATTCCTTATTGATGCCTGGCAAAAAAAAACAAAAGAACGACGCTACGACGAGGGATGGCCCGGTTTGGTCGATGAGCAGCGTGAACGGTCCGTCGGCGAGCCGTGCGGTTGGGTAAAATAAACGGCTCGTCACCTCGGTGGGGCTTAGAGGTGTTTTTTCGCCACGTCAGTTAGGGACGTTTGATCGTTCAATTAGCGACCGCGGGGTGGACAAAATTAATAGCTTCTTTGGACAACGGGGGGGAAACACGACGAAACAAACCGACGGAGCCTCGAGAATACAAGCAACGCCCCGTCGAGCTTGCTTCCGCCGTGCATCGCAGTCGACGCCACACTCCGAAGCAGGCGGCTTTTTTTTTTTCGTTCCCCAATTCGCGGGATGAGAAGCGAAGAAGGGTTGCCGCGTTTTATCACCGAGCTTTCCATCCCCGCACGGAGAGAGCCAACACGTGTTGGCTGCTCAAGATTTGTTTTTTTTTGCTCTTCTTATAACCGGAAAATGACGACCAAAAAAATCTTTTCAACGACCTCATTGTCGAGACGCCAGGACCAGCGGCCCCAGAAATTTTCGTTAACGCGAGGCGACGCAGAAAAACCTCGAAGCTGATTATTAATTATATTATACTGCCAGATGAATCGGAGGCAGGGCGAGCGGGGCGCTATAATTAATTCGTACAAACTTCGCGAGCAGGTCAAGCAAGAACGAATTTGTTGCGAGGAAAATTTTAACAATCATGAAAAAAAAACGCGATTTGCCTTTTCGCAATTAATACACACTGAACGAAGTTGCTTATCAGACCGTTGAATTATACATTTTATTCATCTGGAACAGGTTTGCAAAATTGATAACCCGTTACTGCAATTTCTTCCAGACAGCAAATTAATGATTCGAGTTTGCAATTGCTTTTTTTCTGTATGGCAAAAGTGCGTTACAGATTGAACGCAAAAAAACTCTTACCAATCGGAATTTCACTTGTAATACATGAATCATTTTATCGATAAAATTGCAAATTTATTTCCATTCGAGTTCTCGATAGATAAAGTCAATCTTGTATCTCCCGAAAGCTTTGCATGAGATTTCACACTTCGCATGAAACAAAAAGAAGTGGACGAGAGAGAGAGCGATAGGTCGTTGTAGCATACGCATCCGCACAGTTCCGAATCGTTATCAACGGTGTCAGGGTCTTCGCGGGCAAATTCAACACTCGACTTCCCGACTTGTGTCTACTTCGTACGTTTCAGCAGCTCGCTGACGACCCTCCCGTTCATCACCCGCATCGCGTGCGTACTTCGCGAGTAGCATCCGTTTATTCGAGTCCCTCTCTTTGGAACGTTCATTTTTTAATTTCGCTCCCGATTATTAATCGTTATCAGTTTATCTGCCTCGCGTGATTCTTCGAGAATACAAGAAATCGTGGCGGTCGCGAGAACACTTCTTCGCCACATTGGTCTGTGCTTGTTGGACGATAAGAGAAGCTTATTCTTTTGTGTAATACGAACGGCGAGGAGGGAGGGGCCTCGATCGACTCGAACGATCGTTTAATCGCTCGATCATCGAGGCCGTGTTCCGTTTCTTCTGCTATTGAGTCTCTACGATATACATATGTGTGTTGTAACGATGTAGCCTCGTTACAAAGCCCTCGCCGAAATCTCGACTCGAGCCCGCTACTCGCCACGTTAGCTAGGTAGCCTAAGTACAATAGTCCCCGCGAACCTCCCCCCCCCCCCCCCCCCCCCCCCCGTCACCCCCGCGCGAGCCACAACGTCGAAGACCGAGGATCTACGCGCCTCGCCGGACGACAACGATGGCGAGAGAGCGAGAGAAAGGTAGAAGGAGATGCTCGGGCGACGGCGAGGGGAGACGCTCTCCCTTGCGCCTCGCCACCGCCAAGACACCATCGCCTCGCTACCAGCCTCTGCCGCCGCCTCCGTCGCCCGCTCTCGTCGCTCACGAATATCGAGCGACGATCCGATAGCCCAGCTGCCGCCCTCTTACGCAACGACCCGTCGATCGCTCGAGTTATCGACGGACACCGAGTATCGAACTCTCTCGCTCGCCGAGAACCCCCACGGCGCTGCAGGACGAAGAAGAAGGCAGAGAGAGACAGCTTCGAGCGAGATCCCTCCCTGAGTGCACGTGTGCGTGAGATCGAGAGTTAATTTACGAAATTGTCAGTGTGGAAATTGTACGAGAAATCGCGGGTGTTGATTCACCGATTTGCGTGCAGTTTTACAACAGTTTGTGTGTGTTTTCCCTCGACCCCGCCCCCGACGATCGACGAGATTCATCCTAGAAGAGTGAAGGAATTCTTCCGAACGACTACCGCCATTACCCGGCAAGACCATAGGTAAAAGTGTGAGCACGTGGTGAGTGGCGCATAGCCGTTAATTATTCGTTCTAAGTGAGATTCCCACCCCTGTAAAAATCCCGATAAATTCCCCGAAAATTCCCCGTGACATTTAGAGACCCGAAAGAGATTTGCCCTGACCAAAGTTAATATTTAGAGCCGAAATATCGAATTTGCAAAACCCCCTCCCTGACCCCTCTGTTCTCCCTGAGACTAGTCGACCGCGCGTGTAAAGTGTTCGAGAGAGTCCCACGACTCTCGTGGAATTATTAATCGGTGTTACCCCGAGATTCGGTAACTGGCGCCCACCAATAGAGTTTCGTGTTTGATTAGAGTTTATTGTCGAAAACGTGTCTGACGAGTCATCCCTCCCCCGTACGCCATCCCTCCGATAATAGTTGATTATTTTCCCCCGATCTTATTTCTCGCGCCCGTTTCACGGCGAATATCCTGTCGCCTCGTGAAGTCGCCGCCATCTTTTCCCATTATTAATTTTTCCCCCGTCTTCCCCCGTTGCAGAGTATTGAGTCCGGATCGTTGTCTCACGGTCACTCAATTGCGCGAAATCTGTCGCCGCGAGTCCGGATCGCTCTGCGATCACTCGTACGCGAATTTTGTCTAATTGAGTCCGGATCGCTGTTTCCCCGATCACTCAAATTACAAAGTGTTATTTTTGGTATTTTTATTTGTGCGATTTCCGTCTCATTATTGTGAGAAAATCGACCGCGTAAATTTCCATCCTTGTTCTTTTGTTAGCTTCTTCCCTCCCCGCGTCACCGATCAACGAGCGCGTTGATCGACGATTATTATTATTACTTTTATCCCCGCTTACTATTGTTATATTTTCCCCCGCGTCCCTGCGCAGCGATTGCGTTGGCAGGTTAGTTGGTAGTTGTTTTTGAGTGTTGTTTTTTGCTGCTATCGTTGTGTCGGACAACACGAGGATTTATTTCGAATATTATTCTTATTTCCTTTTTGTATCGAATCATACGATTTATTGAGAATTATAGTTTGTTTATTTTCCGAAATTATAGTTATTTTTGCCACCCGATTTTCCCGTTGTCCCCGTTGCCCCTTCGACTCGTCCTGACATAGGTGTCCGGGATTTCCCTAGCTCGTTGGAAATTGCCCGTCACAGTGTATTTCTCTACCGCAGACTGATCTAAAGGGCTCATGTAATAAACCAATGACGATAAATTACGATAAATCGCGGTATTCACTCGCTATTTCTCGGGTAATCATCGTACAGAAAATTCAACGTTACATATCTAACGTAATTAATTGGCAATCAAGTACTTCGGCTCCCTTACGGTCCCTTGTCGCGATTACGTCGCATGAACGCCGCGTTTGATATCGCTCAGAGTTACGTCACTCAACCATAACTCTCACGCGGTATAGCCGAGAGTGAGAGGGAGACTCTCGACTCCCGGTAAAGTTACACCGTTCGCCAACAGCGATAATTCGATGGTTGAGTTACGTAGCTTATGTCATCGCAGTTGCAGCCGCGACTAGACACGGATACTCCGACAGTATTCGCCCCGACCAATTTAGTCGTTGTAGCCGTTTCCACCTTAGTTCTCAAACTACGCAATAAATTGCAAACAATTCCGTTTCTCGAAGACTCACATATTAGTAAAAAAAAATGATTTTAGAATAGCCAGAATAAGGAAATTATTATTGCCGATCGTCGATCGCCGTCTAAACTTAATCAGATCCATATTTCCATTTTTGTAATCATGAAAAAAAAAATCGTTCCATTTTCTGCTTCGCGACGATGAAAAGCCTGTAAGATCGTTCATCGAGCATTTATTGAATGTAGAATCATCAAAAGTATATTTCATAAAAAAAAAAAAATCCTCCCACTTCTGTGATATCTCGGATCTCGAAATTCGCGGGGGCTGATAAGCGCCTAGCATACTATGTCGAGGAGAGACCGGGGGAGGGATTGGAAAAAGTGTACCCTCTCGACGATTCCTCGTCGGCGAAGAGAGAAGCGCGTTGCGTTGCGCAATTCTCGAGCGATTTATCGCATCGGTTATGGAGCGGCGTACCGTCACTGCTGAGCACTCTGGGACAGAGAGAGCGAGAGCTCTCCCGTTCGAAGACAGTTCTCTTGGATTCGGGTGAGCTCTTCGCTTTAGCAGAAATACGTATCAGAGACGTTAACAGCATCAAACCAAACTCCTGTTACGATACACGGTCCCTCGTCCTTTCTTCCGTGACGATGTTGGACGAAAGAAAACGGCGAGTCAATCAATCAGTGCGCAACTTTTGCGGTATCGACGATACACATGCGTACATATGTGTATCACGAATGAGAGTGTTAGTGATAAGATCGTCGGTGGCGATAGCGCAGATAAGAGCCTGTACGGTATCAAGCAGGAGCATCAGCTCATTTGATGCCTCAAATTTATATCGCGCAATCGCGGCCTTATATCAAGTATATTCCATAATAGATGAAGACATTAAGAAATCAGAGATACGGTAACTCTCGTATCTGATTTCCCCACCTGAAATGCAGCTCGTGAACGATTCTTTCTTTTTTTTTTTTCAATTTCATAACACGTGTCTTGAACTTCACAAGTATAACGAACGCGAGATAAAGAGTTTACGATTACTATATTTCCTACCTGAAAAGCAAGGGCATCGTTCGCGTTTCATGTAACTTTCCGCAACTTCACCGATCGTCGATGCACACGAGACTCTATTCGATCGCAAGAGGCGTCAACCGCGCGGCAATTCCATCGAGTACATTAACTCGGCATCGATACCGTTTTTTTCTTCCATTTAATCCTTTCGAGTTCGATTGTCCAGGGTTTATTGCAGATTTGGCAAAAGTATCACTTCCTTCGGAATACTCAATTTTTTTTGTCCCTCTTCGTCGTTCGAATTGCATCGTTCGGTTGGAGTTGCCTTGCGGAGGCTGGTATGCAAGGCGTCTTGATGCGGTTGGGAAAAGGAAGGTTGCACAAGTCGCCGAGCGCAGTGTCTAGGGTGGTAGAAGCTGTAACGCTATGTGCATATACATATACTATATATGTACATCGAGGTAAAAGGCAAGGCCAACGGCGAGAGCACAGGCGTCGCGACGCCGCGTGGGCGTCGAGGGCATCCATCATGGCCCCGTGTGAATTACCACCAGCCCCTTCCGCGGCCCGGGCTAACCTAAGGGAGTCGGAAGACGTAAATGGGGTGAGTTAGATCCGTGGGTTTCTCTCCGCCGGTTTAACTGTCTCGCTCGCTCCAAGCGAGAGCTCGCTCTTCGCGGTGCACCGCGAGAACGACTGCATGGAGTACCACATACCTCCACCTCCCGTTATTCTTTTATCACGGATTGCGGTTTTGTTTTGGACGAAATTTTTCAACTCCAACTTCTAAAGGAGCCGAGTGATAGATAGAGCAATCGAGTTGAGGCAATTAATGTGACGTTGCGGATGCACTCGACCCCTTAATAGACCGCGTTGTACATTTGCGCGTTTGCGGAGAGAAATATGTACTTCCGAGCCGTTGTCGTTAACAAATGTCTTTCGGGGAAAGAAGTTTCGAAAGAAAAAATTTGGCAGGGAAAAGATTAACAGCGATTGGTCGAGTAAGAACGACGATTTTTCGTTTCGGATACATTTCTTTCTTACCGTCGATTGCGAGAGAGAACAATCGAGTCAATGCAATCGCAGTTGGTGTCGAGTCGTATTTAACCCGCTTAATGGAACGCCCGGTTTTCTTGCGAGTTAGCGCCGCAAGAAAAATATACTCTCGAGCTTGTCGCTAACGAATGTCTCGCATGGATATAAATTTTGAAAAATACCAAAGTAAAGACTTACGGCAGTTGGGTTAACCAGGCGTATCGTCGAGTAAGAACGACAATGATGTATAATCCGACTACGCCGTCTCTCGCTTCGGATGGGACACAATGTCTGGATTACGCTCTCATTGTTAGACGCGTACGCTCCATAACGCTGTGGCGATATTACAGAAATAAAAGTCGTGAAGCGAACGAAGAAAAAAAGAAATAGATGGACTGAGATAAAAAGATTGGATAGTCGGACAAACGAGAGAAGAGGTAATCCGCGATAAATTTGCAGCAATATTTCTCGGGCACGATGGAAACCGAACAGTGTAGCGTAGTCGTCTCGTATAACCGGCGCACAAATTGCGCAAAAATACTAAACCATCCCCACCTCTCTTCTGGCACTCTACCGTTCCGTTTAACCCCACCGAGGCTACTTCTCTTTTCTCGCTCTGTATGTGTAACAGGTATTACACAGTCTCTGGCATTCGTGTTTTGTATATTTCCAGTGCACTTTTGCTCTTCGCGCTTATTCATATACAAATTGCCAGAGAGCGAGAAAGGGAGAGAGAGAGCGTGAGCCCTCAGGATCTAATTTGAACGAAAGCCTCTTTCCCCGAGGTGGCTTCAATCGACTGGGTGGGTAAATTCCCCTTTCATCCTTGGCACGTCTATCACGTACGAACTGTTTCACTGGACAGAGAAAGGATACGAAGGGGAAGGGCGCGGGCTCGAAGAGACGTTTTTCTCTATTTTTTTTCTTCTCTTAAGTCGGCTTACGAGAGAATAAAAATTTTCGAGCTTTGACGAAATTGCAAGCGGTCATCATTAAAATCTGCTAATATAGCAGTTGTTATGTTGAAAACCCGACTGTGGAGTTGTGTATATTTCGTTTTCGTTTCAATCCGAAACGCCGATTCATATTTTCCGTATTTCTTCCAACTGAAAACTTGCGTTTACGATCACAATATTTCATCGGGGAAGAATCACGATTCTGGCCTATTTCGGGGTTGGAAAATCGCTGACCGCACGAGCATGGTCCAGAGGCGAGATAAGCGGGCGCTGTAAAAAGAGTTCTTCATCCTCGATGACTCGATCAATTCACGCACAAGGGACGAAGATATCGAGGCAAAACGCTTTTCGCGGTTGGATAAAAGTTTTCGGACTTGAATCTTCGCTCTCCAGCAGGCCGAGATATCTCGATGTCTCCGATAGATTCCTCGCTCTCTCTCTCTCTGGCTGGGAACTCGCGATTCCGGCTCGGTCTCGATGTCCCTTCTCTCTATACCGTTTCATCGATATTTCAACCACGATAAAGACGCTCGAAGCTCGCGTGACCCGCTCTCTCTCTATATCTCTCTTGGCTACCACGATAAAGGAATCTATTACCGCGATTCGCTTTCGAAGAATCGAAGAAAAAAAAAGCGCGTCGGATTTTTCAAGCTTGGTTATGCGCTATATATATTATACACGGATCACTATTCGGCTGTAATCTTATATACACGGGTAGGACTCTTCCATCTTTTCCTCGCTCCGTAATCCCCCTCCTCTTCGCGGCCGAGAGCCGCCAACTATTCAACTCTCGCGCAAATCGCGAAAAGAATCGCGCTTGAATTCTTCGACTTTCCGAGCTTCTCGCGTATACCTCAATACACGTTCGGCGCACGGATTCCCCGGCGTTCTCGGGGCTCCCGTCCGACGGGTTTTCGCCGATATAGATAATATTCTTTACATCTTCCGTGAATTTATTCCGAATAATCGTCGGCCAGACCGCACCCGCCGTCGCGAATGTGAAAGAAAATCGGCGAAACTCGCGTATAGTATTCACCTCCGTTTCCGTTTCCACGTCCGCGATCGCCGCCACCGCCACCGTCGCGGGGTGCACACTCGTTCAGAATTCTCCGCTCTCAGTGTGCGGTGGGGGGCTTCGTCGTGATTTGTGCAGTTATTAATTCGCTGCTGAACTGGTAAGATTTTTCGAAAGATTCGTCTCGCGTACCCGAACTCCTCGTGTACACACAGAGACTTCCTCCGATTTTCTCTCATTCGGATATACTGTCTGCCTGATTTATTTCGACCGATTTCGACGTTGCACCCACTTCCCTCCCGCCCGCCCTTTGCTTTCCGTACCACCGAAAGATTATATTTTTCGTCTACCGAACAAAAATAGATATACGGAGATCCGGGGAATTTATTATTGTACTCTTCTTTCATCCTTTGTCGCGTGTTCCACGCTCTCTCGCTGTGTATCCTCGTGTATCAGTTCGAGAATCGGATAGAGGATACAGCACCGAGGAATACATCGCTCATGAGAATGGAAAATCCTCCCTTTTTTTTATCCGCTCCCAATTCGCGTGACGAGATGGTGATGAGAATGTACAATATGCATAATGCTCTGTAGTCGTTTTTAGCTTTGATGTAGCGAAAGAGGCTTATAGCGAGAAAAAAAAGTTCTTTCCACCTATTTCGACGCAGAATAATCCAATAGGTAATCCATACAGTGGAAATGTATTCGACCCTGATTTTTTTTGCATCCTTTTTCTCTTTCTCGACGTCGGATACCTATCGAGCTTCATTTGTTATTCCCGCCTATTTCGCTACATCGAGACGCGCGTATCGTAGAAGCAAAGTACACGCGGTAAACGATTCGCAACTGCCGGAGTTCCCGTCTCACAGCGAATCTCGGACGAGGCACGAGAGAATGGGCGAGGCAAAAAAAAATCCATTTCGATAAATTCACTCCTATTACCGTGAACGACTTTAGAGACAAACGAGTCCGAATAGACGAGAAGCTTTCGACGTTTCTGCCCGCGACGAAAGCTCGAGGTGAGCTCGAGAGTCGTCTCGCCGCGGATGACCGACGCTCTCGATCGAGAAAAACTCGAAGTTGGACAAAAACATTTTCGAAACGTCGCCCATCGAGACGTGTGCTCTCGCGCTCGTCTAATTCGGTGTGTGCATGGGGTATTGTAAAATTCTGTACTACCGGATTGGCGAGAAACGAAATCAATGGGAGGGAAACCGATTGGTAGCCGTTAACGTAAATCCGAGCGCGGACGAGAAAGCGCAAGGGATACGTGCAAGACGGACCGAGACTGAGGACAGACAGACAAACTGATCGGAAATCGGGATTAGTGAATTGGCTCACTCCCGCTTGTATCTCAACGACTTCGTCTTTTGCGCCCCTTCCCCATCTGCGAGACTCGTCTCCTTCCGTTGGACCACCCTTTTTCCTCCGTCGTTTCTCTATCAGACGCTGAGAGTAGGAGACTCCTTCTCTTCGGCAATGTCGCGCTCACGCATCGCCGAAGAGGTTTGATCCTGAGATCCTGCCGGTTCGGATTTCTGATTTGAGTGCTTCGCAATCGAGCGTTATATCCGCATTTTATTTGCTGCTCCCTCTCTCTCTTCCACCATCGTTCGTCGTATCTCACTATTGGCCAAGACGTTCTTGCGATATTCCAAAGAAATCAGTGGATACTTTTCTCGTACGATTCGGAGAGGCAGTTGAAAATATCGGAAATTCACTTTCCCACCCGGGGGCGCTTACATTTTCTCTGCGTTCGTTCGATTTTTCGTTGTAACACGCGAATAACGGTGCGCAGTTACATCGAGCGTTTACTCGAGTTCCTACGAGACATTAGATCGGATATTTCTTTTGTCAATGTTGCATACACGACGAAAATAGCAGATGGATTCTGCCGGGACATCACGTCCGTCGTGCTTGCCGGAGCTCTTTATCAAATTGATTTGAACATGATGGAACGCTTGACAAGAAGACTTCCCGGTATGTACGAGACAATAGTGAATTGCTTGCACGATGTGTGTACATTCGGGGAACGATGCCGGACTCTTGGGGGATCTCGTAAAAAACAAGCTAGGTAGGTCCGTTCATCGTCGATCAACGCGATTGACTTCTCTATATCGCCTGATAGACAACCTGTTGGAGATAATTGAATACGTTGTGTACATATTTGGGCGTGCGGTCGATTCAATAAAAAATCATGAAATTAGAATGATGGTCACACGCTGGCCAACGTTCGCGACGAAACCACTGGCTTCCTGTTTCTAATCTCGAGAGTCTTGCCAGTATCGAAAAAATGTACAGAAAGTGACCGCGATGCGCTCTAGATTTGCCGGCAGGATATATGCGGTTCAAGCGAATCCGGATGACAAGACAATGACCACGTCCGCAGGAAAGCCGATATGCTCGCACTTAGCGTGTATTAATACAGCGATTGGCGGAGAGATGATTATCGCATTTCCTTGGTACCTGTTTATTTCAGTGGTTTACTCGATAAACGGACTTTGTTACGTCGACCTTGCATGATGCGAAGGAAAGATTATCCCTTCCGGTGTAGCTTTTTTTGAAATCTTGAAGTCCCAAGTTACAATCGGGCTCGAAGCGATATGATCGATGCTTGATTATTAATGCAGAAGAATTCCATTTTGCGAACTGGTTTTATTCGCAATTTTTCGAGGCGAATCGTCCAGAGATTTGTCCGATGGGAATCCCGGGAAACGGATTATCAATATACTTGATGGGTGCAGCTATCTATTTACGAAAGGAGAGAACACAGCAGTGTCCAGAAAAACATATTCTCTTTCGTTTCGGAAGTTTTTATCGCCAGCATAATTAATACGATAAAAACGATGCTGGGAAACATATTATTCCACATTCTCGCAATCTTGTTGGGTATATATACATTTGTTTCGAAACTTCCGGTTGTCCTTTAGCCGTCATAGACGTCGGATCGATCACCGGTAACTTTCCGCCAGATGACGTGTGTAACACACGCAGCGGAGCAGGCGTGTCAGGGTTTCTCTTGATTCTCGCTCGCAAATGGTTCGCCGCACGTGTTCGACTCCTGCGGAATTTTCTGTTTGCGATCTATTCGTCTCTCTTCACCTGAGCGCGCATTGCCGCAAGCTTTTCCGGGGCTAAATCTTGCATACACCGGTCGACCCTCGATGCGATCTTCTCTAGGAATACTGATCATCAACATCTCGTTACGGAGAATGATCGATGGAGTCCTCCATCCATATAATTTTTTATTGCTCATAATATTGTACCGTTTGATTTCCGTGCGCCGTCTCCGTCTGCGAATCCTTGGAATATCGCTTTTCCACCCTTTTTCCATACGCCGAGACTGATCGACCTCTGATAATTATACGGCTATACTTAGAATCTCACTGATATATACGTTTACCCGGAGGTCTTACGAAACGCGTCATTAATTATTCGTTGCTAAGCGCAGCTGGAAGCCTCCTGTCTGTCTATCGTATAATGCTCTTCATTCGTTGAGGAAAAGAAAAAAAAACGATTGTTCGACCGTATATCAGTAGTCCGAGGATCCCATGAAGAATTCAGGAAGTCGTGGGCTTGCACAATCTTGAAATCTCCTATGAACGAACCGCCGGGCCGATCGGGTCTTTGTTAGGGAACCGAACTTGCATGTTCATCAATAATTTCACCGAGTTCGAGCGATACATTCCCCGCGTTTAGATTTTTTGCCACGGTTTCGTATCCTAGAAAAGCTTCACATAATCAGCTTCATTAATCGGAGCCTCGTTTGCCGTTCCTAAAATTGTGTTTCGTTGCATATCGACTCGACGGCGAGGAAAGTCAATTTCGACCAATATCGAAGACGGATTGGTCATTTCGGTGGTCAGCATCTGTGCGATTGCTCTCGTCGGGGTTAATATTGACCGTCAAATTCTTGTCTCGCCTTCTTCATCCCAATTCCTCGCGTGTTTCCGCGACTCGCTCGCGTTTGGCCCGCGTTTATAGGGACTTTGACGAAGCTTCGCCAGGTTTATCGATAGATCGTCGGCGTCGTAGTCGCCGGGAAGAGAGGAAGAAAAGTGTAACGCAAGACGACGCGGAATAGAGAACGTCGAGGAAACTAAAGGAACAGGGTTGAGAGACAGAGAAAAAGAGTTATGCGTTTGTGGCTCCGAGGCGGGAAGGGTAAAGTAAAGTATATAAGAGGGAGGGCAGAGGGTTCGGGACAGTCGATGAGAGCTCGTTCCGGGTCGGTTTTAGCGCGCGGACAGTTTCCTCCGTCTCTCTTTCGCTGTACCGTATCTCTCCCCTTTCGCTGGCCGTTCCCGTGGACAGTACGGGCTCTAAAAATCCGAGCGGTAACGATATATAAGAGTGCTTTCATGGTTACGCGGGTATATCTACAATAATAAAGCCACGGCGACTAGCCGCTGACTCGTTCCCCGCCGTACCGACAAGTTTTAACTACAGTTATCCGGCAAGTCCTCGCTCCCCCGACTCTTCTCTCTCTCTTACCCTTGGCTTCCCCCTCTTTCGCTATACACCACCCGAGCCATCCCACCGTACCAATCAAAGTAAAAGTTTGCTTGAATATCTCGGTACTCCGTTTCTCTCTGTCTAAGTCTTCCTATCCAACGTCATTCTATGGTCGAGTTTCATATCGCTTTGCCCGAGAGAATCGAGGATTCCGTTTCATCCCCCTTCTAGCGGATTTCTCTCAACTTTCGCAGCAGTTTTGCTATTATGTTCTTCATCAATTTTTTTTCTCGCATTCGACGCTGAATTAGCGGTAAGTCATCGAATCGTGAATAAAAAAATAAATGAATGACCTTCCGATTTTTTACATCATGGAAAAGGACCAACATAATTTCGACGAATATTCTGCATATATTTCGACGGGAAACGTTCCTTGGTCACGGTGCCTCGATGTCCCAATAATTCCGAGCGCTTCGTTTTATTTCTTGCGTGTCGCCGGTTCATCGGTCGACGGTAACACGGAAGAAGCAGAGTGGCGAGAGGAAGGGAGGCAGAGGCGGTACTATAGGAAAAGAGCTAAAGGCGATTCCCGCTTGCCTTCTTCGGTCAGGATGACCCACATAAAATTCACCCTCCGCGTGTCTGATGCCTTCATCGCTCCTTCTCGTATACGTCGGCGGGCGAAAGATGTAAAAAACTGCGATGACTACCGGGCACTCTCTAGCGCCGGTCGTACATATACAAAAAAAAAAAGAACTCAGCTCGACCGTTTAACTGTCTTGTTCGAATGGGTTTCGGACAAATATATACATCGATTGTGGAAGGTCCTTCTCGTACGAAATCCGTTTCTGACCGTGCATCAATAAAGCATCGCGGGGAAATAAAGTGTCTTGGGCAACTGGCCACTTCGAGACTATTCTCATCTATGATTTTCTATTTATAATTCAATAGTTATTGCCATCGCGTAGGTTGCCGCTGCGGGCGTAGGCAAAGTTTGCTCGTACCGCTGTCACGTTCGACGTTATATACGGTACGAAACAACGAAAAAAATGCTCAAAAGTCCCAGCAGAGCATCGCAGTCGGTCATGATAGCCGGCGACCCGCTTTTTTCATTCTTTTCATGATGCTAATGAATTTCTTTTTGCGCTACTCCGAATTCATGACCCGTCGCGTCGTACACTTTTCGTCCCGCTGTACCAGCGCTCGCCGAAATTTTTTTTCGCCGATTTTTTTCTTTTTTTCCTCGTCCGAGTGTCCCTTATTTTATCAACGAATGCGGCCGATAGTGTTCTCCCACGCTGACCTCATTCCCCAACGAAGGATCTCGAGGTCGAGGATCGCGCGGGAGTAACCTCCCTGGCGCCAAAACGTATCTTCATCTTCGCAGTCGATGGGGACGGAGAGGGAGAGTCACGGATTGCCGATAAAGGCCGCGGGGATGATGGGGCTGTAAACTCTTGCTCTCTCACTGTCCGAATATATATGCGCCGTATAGTTCTTCTTGTTCTCATACCCCAAACTCTCAGCCGCGTTTATGTCCAGTGAATTTTCTCTCTCGATCATCACCCCTCGAAAATTCTACTGGCGCTCGTACTCGTTTCGCGGCATCCTCGCGAAACGACAACGATCCACCTTTAAGTGATACAGCGACGAAGATTCGAGTACAACGAGAAGTACAGTCTTCACGGCGATACTCTCGTCACTTTGCGCGAAGCTACGAACGATAAAGAGCATAAAAAGATAAGAGTTCTCGTTCACATCTGTACGATTATATTATTGCCGATGGCGAGAATCACCGGTCAAATACTCGTGAATAATGGACACGCGCTATCGAGAATATAATCGACGATGAACTCGCATTGTGTCTTCAAGTATGACGGAAACGGGTTATAGAATTCTCTCCGTGTTTTTTAGTACCGCGGTTATTCTGTTAGTTGTAAGCTCTTCGAAACCGTATTTCCCAAGGTAGATTTATTTAACAGCTGACATTGCCATCAAATGAAAGTTTCCGCAATAGCGGTTTTTTTAAGGATTTTTATATTGATTAGTTAAAGAATAAATGTATTGTGCGCATGGTTAATAAAAGATTTGTCTGTTTATTGGCGTGTTGCAGAATTCAATAAGGCACAACTTGTCGCTTCACAACAGATTCATGAGAGTACAGAACGAGGGAACTGGCAAGAGTTCATGGTGGATGATAAATCCCGACGCTAAACCAGGAAAGTCAGCGCGTCGACGGTGAGTCCTGAAAATTTTTCAACTTCTGCGATTATCGTCCTCGAATATGGGCGTTTAGGAATAAATCAATAACGACGAATTGTAATGATGAAATCAGCGCGACGTCGATGGAGACGAGCAAATTCGAGAAGCGTCGCGGTCGAGCGAAGAAGAAGGTCGAAGCACTGAGGAATGGAGGTTTGCAGGCAGACGCTACGCCGAGTCCTAGCAGTAGTATCGGCGAAGGCCTCGATCTCTTTCCGGACAGTCCCCTTCATCCAGCAAGTGGTTTCCAGCTTTCTCCCGATTTCCGGTATGAATATCAAACGCCCGCAATAAGCTAGAAAAAAAAAAAACACTAACCGATTAGCAGTGAACAGGAACGAAGTATCAATTACTCTTCTCTTTTTCAAAAAGTCCACGAGCCTCGAGTAACGCGTCCTCGGTCGGAAGATTGAGTCCGATCCCTGCGGTGATCGGCGAGCCCGACTGGACACCGACCTACGCCTCTTCCTACAGTCCCGAGCAACTCGGTAAGTCAAAAGAACCGATTGACCTTCAAGTATCTTCAATCAACGTCAAGCATCAGTGTTGTATCCATTTTTGTTTCTCCTTAAATCAACAAAGCCGGCAACCTAGCCGAATCGATGAAGCTCGAGTCTTACCAGATGTATCAAACGTCACCGCCGAATCATCAACAGCAGCAGCAGCAACAGCAACAACAACAGCAACAGCAGCAAACAGTCCCACCGCCATCCTATTTCGAGTCTCAGTATCAGAGAAGCAATTCGTTGCGTTCGGCAACGACGCCATACGGCTTACCACCGACGCCCCAATCGGGCAGTCAGCAAAGATGTCCGATACACCGTTTGCAACCATGCGCTTGCCAAATGGTCAGTGAACAATCCGAGGGAATTGTTCCAGACCTGTTGCAAAGAAATCACTCGTTTCTACACTCTTCTATTTCTCGTTGTTCGATCGAACAGAACCTTAGCCCAGTCTCGGGCATGTCGCCGTCTTATCAGCAAAGCGAGCCAAGCCCATCGTCGATGAGCGCGTCACAACAGCAGCAGCAACAACAACAGCAACAATCCCTCCAGTACCTTATTCAGTCGCAGACATGCCAACAGCAGCAACAACAACACAGACAGGCTCAATCCGGACCTGCGGGTCCGAGTCCACCTCAAACACCCACCTCGTGCACGCCCACTCCTAGTACAATGATGGGACAGCTAATGGGCGCCCTCAACAACAGTAGCTTGCTCGACGATCTCAATATTAACATCGAAACCTTGCACGGTGGATTCGATTGCAATGTCGACGAGGTACATTTCTTCCGTCAATCGATTTGCGTCGTTGATTCATACTTCGTTGTTCTTTATCTCATTTGCTCCCTCGTACTTTATTGTGTTCGCAGGTGATCAAGCACGAATTGTCGATGGACGGCACGCTAGACTTCAATTTTCAACAGGGAATAATGGGCTCGGCGGCCGTACAAGTTAGCGACGCTGGCGTCGTCCAGGGTAATGGTAACTCGCAAAATAATTCGGTGGGTTCCGGAACTTCGCCGACTGGCGTGTACGCGAGCAGCAATGCCGCGACACCCGCCGCGCCACCATCGTGGGTTCACTAGCGGTGGACCCACGTCTTCGCGACACCAACCACCACCTCCCTCTCGTCGTCCTCGGTTCTCACGACGATGTCTCACGGTAACAACGACATGACACTTTGCGACATGGCGACCAAGAGACAGCACGATGGTGAGTAACATCCGCGTTTCCCACCACAGAGCCGAGCAAACTTTACTTCGTTTATTCTCTTTAGTCATTCGATCAAAATCAGACATTATTGATTATCATGATACAAATAAAGGAAAATTAGACAATTTTTTATTGTATCATAAAGTTAAAAGTAAAATTTGCCTAGCTCTTTCGTAGTTTTATCATTAGAGCAAATCGTTTTTCTTTTTTTTCATTCGGTTTTAATTGCGCAAAAGTATCAATCTTCGTCGGGATTAATGTGGAAGCTAATCTAGAAAAAAAAACATATTGAAAATAGTTGGTGAGTGTCAAAGAATCATAGTTATCCGATCGACTAACTTACTAGTCCAAAGATAAAGGTTTTTTTATATCAGTATCTTCAGTTTTTCTGAAATTCTTTATCAATTTTCTTACCACTTTCGGAGAACGATTATCGCGAAATTTTCTTCGAAAATCCGAAACAACAAGCCTCTTTCATTCATTGTTGTGATCCTCGTGGTCGATGTATTATTCATCCCGGATTTTTTCCACTCGTTTCCACTGCAAACCCCAAATCCGATACGGAAAATTCGGGCGAGGAGTGTAAAGAAGTATTATTATTTAACTACTACCAACATCAAATAGTGTCTCAAGCGCGCTGATGCTGCTGGTATATAAATAAAAACGAAGTGACTCGCGAGCCTTGACTCGTTATTGCAGTTCGAAAAAGACAGAACAACAATATTTACACGCGGCTCGTCAAAACATAGGCCGACCGGAGTTCGCGTACCGGCCAACAGCGACAGTATTCATTAAATGTCAACTGATATCCCATCGATACGCCGTTTGTATATCTCCGTTGAATTTTGTGCACACGCAGACGCGGCATCCGTTCGATGTGCATTTGATCGTATACAAAAATAATTGCCATGTTAAAAAAAACCGGGCAATACGCAGGTTCCTCCCTGTCTCACTCAGAGCGCTCATTCAGAAACTCCGATGCGAAAGGCGGGTGTCAACTCTCTGCGGTTCGCGTTGCCTGTGCAGGATCTTCTCTCGTTGCAACGGGGCGAGAGCCATCGTCTCACTCGAAAGTTTCAAAGTGAAAAAGAAGTATAACAGAGGAGGAAGAGCGATGGGAAGGAAGAAACGAGAACGGAGGACAGAAGGGTATGAAGGTTTCGAAAGATAGAGGAAGCAAGAGAAGAAAGTCGCCTCCTCCGACCAACTTTATAATTCTTGCGACGCTTTTGGGGAATGAGATCTCAGCCGCCGCGGTACGGTGATGGTTTGGGAGGGGTGTTACTGCTGCTGCTGCTGCTGCTGCTGTATCCCCGTCCCCACGGGGGTAGTGGCGACGTCGTCGTCTGAGAGAACGGGTTAAGGTAGTCCACTGGCGCCAGTGACGTCTGCCGAATAGCTGCTGACTTCCAGACTCTCGTTCTCTCTCTCTCTCCTCTCTCCTCTCTTGCACAGTTTCTGGCTAAGTGGTTCCCCTTGCGCTTCTCGCGCGGCGTCTTCGACGCTCCTCATCCTCGGATCTTTTCTGGCCTTTTGAGAGCCGAGCACGCCAGACCCGAGACGAAGAATATCTCTCGCCCGCGGCATCTTGCGCGCCTAAAGGAATGCCAAAAACGCTTCGTACCTAAGAGTCACGACAGGGAAAATCGGTGTAGTCGTATTATCGCGAAAATTCGTTTAGCTAAGAAGTCTCGTTGAATTCTCGACCCGTTATTTTCGTCGCATATGCTCGCCGAGCGCCGCGAAACAATATAATATACCAAATTATATCGCGAGATTGCTTATTAGAGCGAGTGACACTTAAAGGCTCGAGCGAAGAGTCTCCATAACGTCCGCGAATCCGCGTCGACATCGGAGATACACAAATTCGGAGACTCTCGGCTCCGATCAAACGGCTCGCTTGGTGCGGAAGGACAAAAAATTAAATTGAAAAAAAAAAAAGCAAACTATTTTTGTCTCTTTCGATTCGTCGGTGCATTCGATGGTTAACGAAATGTTTTTTGAAACACGCCCCGGGCGCTAATACCCGCCGCCGCCGTTCTTTGCCCCGACGTCGGAGGGGCTCGGTTTCACAAAAATATTTTTTCACCCCAAGTTTATATTTTTACGAGTACTTTTAGGGCGATAAACGAAAACTGGATATCGTTTTTCCTGAGTCAATTGCGAGCAGTTTTTCGCTCTGTTCAAGGGTCTAACTGGTCATCGGCACTGAATTTTGTTTTGCCGCGGATCCGTTTACATGCGAATAAAAAAAGCTTGCGCCCATCGCAAAACGATCGATTGCACAGTTTCCGGAGAAAACAAAAATATTTCCAATCTCGTGTTTGTCGCAGTTCGACCAGCAGGTAAAAGCCGGATAAAGGAATCGAGAGCCCGCGCCTCGCGTACCTTTTCGCTGGTTTATCCCGAAAGATCGAATCCCTATTTTATTTCGGTCGTGATCCTTCGGGGGCGGATGTTTACTCGATTGTACTTAGCTCGCTGCTGTTCTTCGTTAATAAATCAGACTCCTCTTTAACGATCTCTCACAGACTCGTTGCAGGAAACTCTTCTGTCCCATGTTTGCGTTTTCTTAGCGCTAACTTTTCTATCGCATAGCTCTCTTCTCTTTTTTTCCCCACTTCCCGTGGGTACAGACTTCCTGGCTGCGAATATTTCATCGCGAAAAATCGGTGAAGACTGTAGATTCTTTCTCGAGTTGGAGATCGATTTATGAGATAGATAATTCGAATTTTCATTGCTCGCGACTTAGGATTATTATAGCGTACGTCGGATGCAACTGACCTATTTTTATCGAACGAATTTGATTTTTATTGCGTAACTGCTTCCAGTACACTTTTTTTCAAGCAAATTCACAATATTTTCTTTTCAATATTCTTCGAAATAATGCAGTTCTATAATGCGATTGATTTCATTATTTTCTATTATTGTGACCGGCTTATTCACTCTCCACCGTGAGGAGTATTTCTTGTTTCTTCTCTCCGTTCGTTGGCGAAACGCGACGGAGAAATGTACGATTTCTCCGATCTCAGGACGAAAGGATCGCGTGTGAAGCCGTAGAACGTAATGGCCCAATCATCATCGTGGTCGAAGTTCCGCGTCAGACTCTCGACGGAGGCTTCTTCCGTATCGTTGAGCCTGCTCGAGAGTTCTCAGTTTCCTGGCAACACATTATGCTCTCCCTCGATCGAATCGAGTAGCTATTGAGCACGCGAGTGTTTTCAGTATTCGATTTCCTCCTTTGCCCTTCGGTTTTCTCTTCTTTTTCTTCGTCTCCGCGGTCTCTCGCAAATAACAGCCTAATTAATTACCGTAGATTTTTCGTCTTTACTTTCGCGATTCGGCTTCGAGTTCGCGGCGATACTGGCTCGAGGGACTGTCAGCTTCCGGCATCGTAGCGGATAATAATAGCGATCGGGACTGGAGAGCGAACGACGAGAAAAGCGATCGAGAAGACGCGAGTCTCGGATAGAGGAAGGTGATCGCAATGTTGTCGGGGCGCCTAACCGAGCGTGTGCGTTCGCCAATGAATTATTCAGGATCGAACGTCCCCGGGGTGAAGCCGGTAAGCGCGTTCACCCCTCTCCCGAGTTATACACGTCGATTCTCATAATCGTAACGAGAACTTACTCCATATCTCTTCTACCGTCTTACCTTACCCTTTTCACCCCCAGCGCCGCTTGACCTTTCGCACTGGTCGTTTACAAACAAATCATCGCGCACTCTTACCGTTTTTTTTCATTCTTAACGACCGAAAGACCATAATACTTATCGAACAAACAAAAAAGCGATCATATATTACTTACGGCGGTGTGTAACGAGAACTCGAAGACCTTGCGAAAATAGAAGTTTCGCCCGTTCCGCGATTGCGACGTATTCGCATGTTGCTCAATGACCATTTCGACCGGAATAAATTACGTGATAATTCGAGCGAATACAAAGAAGAAAAAAATCGTGCGCGTAAGTATTCGGTACGCATGATCGCTCGTACTCGTTAAGTATACGAACGATAAGACAGCAAGATCGGTGGAGCATTTTTAATTGAGCGCCGATTTAACGCAACGAGGCCTGGCCTAATGATCGAAGGTCTTAATTGTCACCGGTGCATTAAAAATTCGTCCTACATTTAGCGCTCACGTTGTTCGTGGTCGTGATTAGAAATTCTAATCTCCAACCCGGTTCTCCGTGTGTCGCGTCGCGGATAACTCCTGCAGTCCACGAAACTGTCCACGATCCCTACGACGAGATCGACGCGACGATAAACGCTAAACCGCTCCCATGAGCCGCACATAAATTTACTCCTCGCTGCTGCCTTTTTTTTTTATCATTCTTCAACTTCTCTATATCTATATATAAATCCTACATATGATATGTGCCGTTGCGACATTTTCTCTTTCGAGAGTCTTCGAAAGCTTGGTCGAACCTGCTGGGACGGAACGTTGACGAAGGAGATTCGAGTTATTTTCCTTGGCATCAAAGAAAAAACGATTTTACCTGGAAGGAAAAAAATTAAACAAATCTTTAATTGCGTCTATTAATCATAGATAATTTATGTTAATATCCCTTAGCCGATGTCCTTCGTGGGTCGATTCCAGGCTCTTACATTCCGCATCGTTGTAGTTATACCGCAAGAGTTTCGTCGAACGCGCTCGGTTTCGTAGTTGCACGGTAGATCTTGCGTATCGCGGTTCTCTCGCTGCTCGACCAGTTTTAAAATAGCCTCGCCGCTGAATATATAGGCCACAGCGGTACTCGATCCGCGGAATGGAAGTCCATGCTCCGGTTATTACCCCGTGCTGTATCAACGATATCGAGCCATTCTTTTCTTATTTTTATTTTCGTCCTCTCGTCCTTCGTTCATGATGCTCTCCTTGCCTTCGCTGCAATCCGCGGTGATCCCTTCTCGTGTCTTCAATTTTCCGGAACCACTGTGAGCCTGTACGGAGCGTGACGCGAGGAAGAGGTTTCGAACGAACGTGCGCGTTTCCAAGGCTACGAGCTCAGCGCCGAAGCTCTATGAGCGATCCAACGACGAGGAACCTCTTGATCCCAGTTGGATCGTTTGACACCGGTAAATCGTACATCATTATTTTTCTCCCATACGCACGTCGCATCTTCTTTCTATCGGTGACAAATCTCTCTTCCCTTGACCGCGTCGTTTTCTCCAATGAACCAGAAGAGTTCCGAAACGATACTTTTTTCTCCATCGTTTATCACCGAAGAAGGTTATCGTGTTGGTGTAAAAAAAATCGGATTTCGCTCCAGGTGGAAATCGCGTTCGCGGCAATTATCCGAAATTATATATTCGTACGTATACGAGGCGAGAGGAGGATTTTTCTCGACTCGCGAGACTTGACGATTCGCGGAGAGTTCGCGTAGTTCGGGGACGGCAGAGGATGGGTTAACCGAAAGCCAGGGAGAGGATATATAAGACACAAGAGAGGGATGGCCGAGGAGGCCACTTAATAAAGAGCCGCTGACAGCGTGACAGTAAAGTAACTTCGTTCTATCCCGGAATTTAAAATTGGATTCATAAAAATTATTCTAATAGATTCGCTCTCGTCGAGAGCTCTATCGCAGGCGCGCGCGCGATCTCGCGAGCGCGAGGTGGCTTCTTTTCGTTCTTCCTCTTGTTCTTCTTTCTTTCTCGTCCTCGCGCGGACACTTGGCAAGTCTCCGTTCGGTAGGGCAAATGAGGCAAATTCGATTTGACACGCTGCCGGTGCCAAGCTCCACTCTCTCCGCATTCTTCTTTCATTTCTTCGCACCTTCCCCGCTCCGTCTTCTACATTTCAGCGTTCTTGCCTTTTTTTTTCTCGTCTTCCTTTTTTATTTCTCACTGCTCACCTTTTGCCCGAGCGATTGGAAGAAAGAGTCGCGCAAGGGATGTGCGAATTGACGACGAAGAGAAAAAAAAGAGGAAAAAGGAAAGAAAAAAAAACCGAGAGCAGAGCGGAAATTCAATGTGGCGAAGAGTCCGCGGTAACTCGGCGAACAAGAGGGAATGAGGAATTTCCGAGAAGGGGTCATACAAGGGGGAGGAAGTTGAAGGCAACGGGGCGCGAGTTATGCAAATGCGACAATAACCGAACGTCAATCAGGAAGAAAGTTAACTCTCGTCGAGCTCTGGGTTTTTACCCCTCCGAGACTCGACTTTCCATATTACGAAGGTAAAGGCGAGGGGACACGAACGATGAGAGAGCGAGAGAGTTGCGCCAAGTGGGCGGACGGGAGGGCGCGCCGGGGGGGATGAAGCGATAAGAGGAAACCAAAGGCCCGAGTGTACTCCTCGAAGCGACGTGAGAAAATTGATCAACCGATGACCCTCGCGAAAACCCCCCCTGGCGTAACTCACACAGGGGACAGCTTTAATTATTACTCAATCGATTATTAATTGGGTCAAGCGATCCGGAATAATATGAACAATGACGCATCGTGAGGATAAAACATTGTCCGTTCCAAAAAAAAAAAGGGTTCAAGGAACGAAAGTTCACCTTCGTCACGATTTTTTTAAGACCCATCAAATTTTTCTTTAAACTCATTTTTCTATTTCATTTGAACGAAAATCATTTCATCATAATTCTATTTTATTATTCGACGAATATTGATTATTTTTTAAGTAAAAAAAGAAACACGAAGAATTTTCTTTAAAGTTCAATAATTTCCACGGCGAGTTTTTACTTTATTTTCATCTTTCGAAAGAATGGCAAGCATCTGGAGCCGAAACGTTTCGACGCTCTAATCCGAAGTTACATTTGAGCTACGCGGATATAACACACTCGCGAAATCACGTTCCCCGAGGATACCAGCAGCAAACGAATCTCCGGTAGGGAATTTCAACATCCCGACGCGTTTCCCGTTGACAATGAGAGGAACGACAAGGCTTTTTGCCAAGCAGTTTCCTCTTGGCTGAGAAGTCCGTGGAAAGCTTTACAGTGGCGGGGAGTGAGAATGGAGGGACAGTGAGCACAGAAGCACGAAAAGACTCGGGTTATATCCGAGTGCATTTAAGAATGTTTTTGCTCGATACGCTTCTCTCTTTATCTCCCTTCTGTTCCTCGCTTTATTTTCCTCCTCTCCAGCTGACACATTTAATCTACGCGTTTACGAGTTTATTCGTTCTCTCGCGGGCACCAGCAAAGCGCGGGTGTTCTTTCAGTGATGGAAGCCGAGAGGGAGCAAGTAAGAGATACAAAGACCGTGAGCCTGTGTTTCTCCCAGCAAAAGCTGGAGCGGCACGTAACCGAGCATGTAAAGCGAGACACTCGACACCGCGCGGGGCCCCGAGACGACCACGCTGTGGGCGCACTTGTTGCTTCTCGCTCCTGCTGCTGTTGCTGCTGGCAAAGCTCGTCAGTGTTTACACGCTAAACAAGCGTACAGACCGTGACGACGGGGCTATACGAGATAGAAAGAGAACGAGACTCTCGAGAGTCTCTTGCAATCTATATAGCCGGTGCTATTTGCTCGCTCGTTCGCTCGACGCACACGGCGAAGTGTAAAAAAAGGAGGAAAAACAAGAAGAAACCGCTCTGTCCGCTACCACTTCTGTCTTTATCTACTTGCTCTCGAGTACGCCACTTCGCGCTAATTATCCCCGATCTCTGTGCGACACCGACTGCCGTTCTAATCGATAAAATTTGAGGGGAGCAAAAAATGTATATCGGAAAATCGTCCCGACCAATGGCGATAATGAGAATGGCGATAATTCATTGAGTTTATTAACTAATATCCATTCACCTTGCCCGATTAGACCGTGAACGGATACTCGTTCATGGAAGCATGAATTGAAAGCAATCGTTGCGGAAAGCCCCGATGTGATTTAGATTTCTTTGATAGACCGTAAACGACGTTTTCATTTCGCACGCGTATCCGTTCGGTGTGTAGCAATGCGTATAGAACGCAATTTTAGAGCTCGAATCCGGGAGATCCGGTTGTCTTGTACTTTTCGTCGTTTTTTCTTGAATTTTCCTCGGCGTGTGCCAGAAGTCGGATTGCGCACGGATCGAGATGGTGCTTCAGTTGGAGGATCGAGCATAACCGCATTGGGCTTTACGCTCGCGTCCGCGGGACGTTCTCATTCGGCGGCCCGGAAACGCGAAGGGGTACGAAAAGCACGAACGAATTCGGGGATGGGGATAACGCAACAAGCTATTCGTCGAATGTGCCAAATCGAGAACGATCGTTTCGCGCTTCGCTGTTATAGCCGGACACACATCGAAACACGTGTCAACGATACGCCCGAGGCAGTAACTTCCGTAGGGTGATGGAATTTTTGGATGATCGTCGTTCTCCCCTCGCGAATCGCGTTCCCGACGCTCGTTAGTTTTCTCTCGTCAATCGCGGGCCGCGATGCGCGACTCTTCGACGGCGATTCTGTCCCGGCGATGCGACCGATGTCGATGGCCGGAGAGTCAGCTGCTGCAACGTTCCACGCTTCTATCAGCCCGGTCCGCACTTCTACCCCCGATCGCCGATGCATTGACGTTGATCCCTTCACGTATAACTCACGCGGACGTTTACGCGTTTCAAAATATCCCGACCATCGACCATTCCACGAAATCCTGTTGCTCCCGTCGTGTCGTCCCTCTGCGTGGCTCGATTTAAAGCAGCGAGAAGCGTCAACGCCAGTTGTGACGGGCCTGAAAAAACCGGTTCCAGATGATGGAAAAATAATGTTTTTTTTTGTTGGTCCATGTTTACTGGAAAGAAGGGCTGAGTGTATTCCATCAACGATTATCGGTCACGAGCGGCATATCAAATTGATTGAAATATGAAATTAGATTGATCGCTCAATTGGTCGAACGTGAAAATAGTTTGCGGCTGTTTTAATTGATTATGAAAATCGTCATTGTGATTGTAATGGTTGTTGTTGAAATTGTTTGATCGTTGATGTTCCGCACCTGTTTTTGCGTATATATTCAATTTTTTGGCGTATGTTTCACGCGCAGTAACTCTTTTAAGAGTGAAATAGGTGAATAAATGAATAAGAGCCGAGTTTAGTGGAAACTCGAGACTGGATACCGATGAATGTCGCTTCGAATGCACGCTCGGTCTAGTGTACTTCCTGGTTATCTCGACGCTGGTTGCCACCAGTCTGGGGTGTAAAATCCCCCCTCCGCAAGACGCTGCCTCAAGGACCATCGCATACATCGTCCTCCAGGCAACGTCTCCCCGGCATCGGAGATTAAATTCGTCGCGAGAATCCTCTCCTCCATGGTCCACCGAAGCAGCACCATTCGATAGAAGATTTCAAACATCCTCTGCTCGCGTATCTATCGGCGTTCTCCACTTCCTCTCGGCTTCTCTCACGTCGACGCGGCGTGCTCAGTGGTTTCGAAATAATCGCTTTGCCGTTACGGGCCATCAATGCCTCGGATTAATTCCTCATTGAAAGATATCCAGAACACGGAAACGTTCGTCTTCATTGCGAATCATCCGGTTATGTCAGATGTCGAATCTTTCGTATTCGCGGGCTAAATAGCACTGCGTTCTCCACAATACGCTTTTGCGTTTCGATTAAGCTTTCAGGTGTTTCTGTTGGTATCAATACTCAATTTTTTCATGTATCTAATGAACCCTGTTGGATCACATCGTATGGTGAAGAAAAAATGACTTCAATTCTATAACTTAAAAAATTGTTAGCACCCAAGATATTTTGTGATTTTTATTTAAAAAGAAATGTGAAGGCGCGCAAATACAATCTGGTGAATTTATTCATGCGTAGATTCTCGAGATTTGAATCTCAAAAATATATTTTTTCTCTCCCTCGATGTCGCCGTTCGTTGGTGGTTGTCTCGTCCTAATTATCCGAGATCCGAGGTTTATCATCTGTCTCCCGTTACAACGACGACACGAGTCTTTCGCGTAGGCATGAGAGGCCCGGGTCGATTGTGCGAACTTGGGGAGATTTTGAGGGCGCGCGCAATGTCGGTGAGATTTCGGGGGAGCAAATTCTCCCGTCGCGACGGGCAACTCTCTCACGCAATCACGTAAAACCGACCCTACCCAATTGCGGGAGATTATAATTCTTCACAAGGTCCCTCAAAGCTGCGATTTCATTCGACGAATCGCGCACGTGTGTGCTCGTCTTTATCTGCCTCGCTGTTCTCACCTCAATTTCACCGATAATTTCCTCGGCGACCAAATAAATTCGTCGAGCGAATCAGCGGGAATCCAGGGAAATACGTATGCGCATGGATATATACATTTCCGAAGACATTCGTCGACGTTACGATTGTTGGGAAAAATTTTGCGAGTAAAATTCGCCGTCTGAAGAATTTATGCCTTACGATAGTTTACCGAAAATTTTTCGAAGTTCGGCAAAGCGACGCGGCGCGATCGGGGGTGGGAGGCAAAGCAAAATTTTATCTCGCAGTAGCCATAAATACGACGATAGGTAGAGATAGGTATACGGCCGCGGCTGTTACGGCGGAGAAGATGGAAAGGGGAGGTTTTGGAAGCTCGTTCGATTGTTCCGCGCACTCTCGCGAAGCGGGAAGGGGATCGAGTGTATACGTTGAGTGAGAGAGCATGGTATAATTCTTTTGCTTGTCCCTCGCGGCTAGTGGTTACGGTCGTTCGTAGTCGGACGCCCGATAAAGTGATTTGCGTTCTTCCCCGCGTGCTTCCCTCTTCCTTTCTCCGGCTTTTCGTGCTTTACCTCTCGTAACGCGCTCACTTTCTCTCATTATTTCTCTCCTATCTCACCCGCGTAACCCAACAGCGGGTGGAGTTGCCCGGTCGGAGGACGACTCTCTCGATTTATCGACAAAACGCGACACGAAACGGCGTCCCGACGACGACTCTTTTGCTCTTAGTTTTAAGCCCCCGCGGTGTCGTACACTTTACCGAACTTTCGTTTAATTCGCAGCAAATGTACAATCTACTCACGGTAACAATAATAGTTTCGATGAAAGGAAAAAAAAGTCCTTTTATTATAGAATACGAAAAAAAAATTGTTATATGCGCGGAGAGACTATCAAACTATGCTGAATCGAGAAGTAGAAAATCTCTCGTCACCGCCAAGAGTCCCGGGAATTTCTGTCGTAAAGAATATTTTACGCAACTTCGAGGAGCGTTGATATATTTAAATTTCCGATCGCGTCGTGAACGCGCGCGCACGCGGCCCGACGGGAGGGAACACGGTGTCTTTTCGCACCACTACGAACGGCGATGGCAAAAGGCACTGTGGAAGACACAGCATCAGTCCTTGGAACGTGTATCTTCGGAGCGTCGACGGCGAAGAATCCCAGCCGTCTCGTTATCTCGTAAAACTTTTTTTTTCCTCGTTTCTTTTATTTTTCCCCCTCCCCGTCGCTGCCTCGATCCATCTCTCACACTCGCTCTCTCTCGCTCGCCTTCTCCGCGCTCTATATATTTTTCATGGTTACCGACGAAGAGTTGTAATGTCGAATTGTTTGACGTTAGCGTATATATATACGCACACCATCGGCGCATAACGAGATCTATCGACATTTCTGTCGATAAATAAAGAGAACGCTGCGAGCCACGAGAGTCCGTCAAAAAGTTGTTGCTGCGTCTCACATCGTTGTTTCGTGCATATAGATACATATATATTTGCAAAAGCACATAAACCCCGCCAGTTACCAAAGCCGGGGGCTGTATATAAAGCTTGACTTCGGTATACTAAAAATCCGAAGATCCGAGAAAAAGAGAAGAATCGCGAGAGCGGAGTCTCGCTTGGAGGCAGAGAGAGAAGAAAATCTAAGAATCTACTTTGCGATATGCTCCCCGGGTATATATATGGTTATAAGTAAAGAGAATCGTACAGTAAAGGGTCGTTCGAGAAGGGAAGAAAGTCCGAGTCGTAAAGATGTCTCTGAGCTTTCTCTTTGTTCCTCACTTCTTCTCGTTCCACCTCACTCCCTTATACGTTTTCTGTCTTGCGTCCTCCCTCCGCCCGCCCCCGCTCTGAATACTTCCGAGCTTATATTCCAACGGTACTCGGCCATCGCGAGAGTGAGCGAGAGGGACGAAGTAGTTGGCGCCGATTAAACAAATCGCATTATAAGTTAGCTTGGTGCGCTGGCTGCTGCAGCAGCAGCGCCAAACTTGCCAACTCACTTTATATTAAGACGTACCGCCCTGCTTGATCTGAGAACGGCTATAAACTTTGGGAGTGGCTTCTCCCCCGGGGATAATTATTTAATTGAATTTATCAGGGTAACGGGAGGGGGGGGGGGGGGGAGGTCGAACCTCTTCTTCCACCGGGAGAAAGAGATGAAGACAGACTCGTTTCGCGAATTCGTCGGCGCTTTCGTCGCCGTAGTTCAAGTCGTTGTCGCCCAGACTGACAATTTCCCTTTTCACACTTCGACTGTCTTGTCGTACTCCGTTCCCCGCTCCGTGAACCAACGCTTTTGACGATTTTTCGAATCATTGTTCCCGCGTACATTTCGCAGGCCAATCGTCTCACGATTTCAACGATTTTTCTTTCGGTTCATTCGACGAGATCGATTAGTTAATCGGAGATTTGGGAAAATTTTTGTTATGGATATGTAAAAAATAGGAATAAAAATAAAATGTATTGTAGAATATTATCAAGAGTAAACTTTAAAATGATACTAATTTGTTTATATATATTCTTTTTTTATTCTTATTTTGTATATCATACTCTTTAAAACCGAGATTCATTGGAATAGTTGCATCAAAAATTATAATAAAAAGAAAACATGTAAAACAAATTATAATAATTATTGAGAGTAGCTCCTTAATAATATGTACAATTATTTCGATGACTGCGACTTCAGTGAATTCTCTTAATATTCACGCTAACACGAGCTCATTCATCGATCATTCTCTAGGATAAAATAAATTGTCACCTTCTGCATTGACCTCGTCTCGTTCGAATAAAATTTTCCTCGTCTCCGCTCTTGGCGACTCTCGGACGGTGATATATCTTTAAACTATATAACAAAGAGTGGCGCGGATTAATAGACACTTTAGATCTTCTTTGGGCAATTTGCGAATTAGCGTGGACCCCACGAGGGGGGGAGGGTCGGAAGGAGTGGAAGTAACTCATTCATGGGTAGTTAACGATAGCGTTAGTCGTGTGCTTAATAATCGTCGGGTCCTCGAGTAATAAGTTTTAAAGTTCTTGCGAGTCTTTTGGGAGCGAGAGAGAGTGAGGAAGAGCTCCGGTCGTCCAAGGACCATGGAAAGAACAAAACGAATATATACGTATATAGATATACGCGATATATACTCGGTTACGAAAAGTCAAGACTCGAGAATATAGAAAAGTGGTATTGCGGCGAAGTATAGTACAGATAGTGGGACGGTGGATACGAATGGAGTACGAAACGAAAGGAATAACGAGACACATATATACGAATAACCAAAGTGTGCGACTCACATATAGATTGACAAAACGACAGTGGGGCCGTAGACGACGAGCAAAAAGAAAAGTATCCGGAGGAATAGCGGCGGAGATAGAGGGACGAGGGAGTTTAGGAAATCGGCGAGTCGCGAAAGAGAAGAAAAGAGATCGGGAAAGAAGTGCGCAAGGGATTGGGGCAGCATAAGGGTTGGGTGGTGTGAGGTGGGGCAAGGCGACGACGCCGGTGGTCTCGTACGACGGCATACGAAGGGGGTAGAGTACCAGACCAGGATCGTCCTGGCGTGACGAGAACGAAGAAACGTTGGTAAGACGGTTAGAGAAAGATATAGGAGTGGCGGAGGGGCGGTCAGGGGGGGTGGAGGGAACCTCGACAACGCGAATGGTGAGAGGCATGAGAGAACGCAACGCCCGGATGAAGCGAAGTAGAAGAAGGAAGAATATGCGGCTGCAAGAAAGAGCCGTCCAATATTTCAACGCAGGACGATCGTCCCTCGCTCGCGAGCTCCGCGAGAGAGCTCCCGAAGAGCGACTGTGAGCGACCGAGCGACCACTTGAAATATCTTGTCGCCGGGAGAGAGCGCAAAACTTTTAGACTCGGGCAAACTGAAACATGCTGACGTAACCATAAAGATTGCCGGGGGTAAGGAAAACTCCTTGGGAGTGGCGCTTCCACGGAGGGACCTACGCTGGAACGGATGAGGGTGGAATTTTTCGGTGAGGGGGATGGCCGAGACTGACTCGGGAGGGTGCCCCATCTCCGATCCCCCCCCTCGGGGGAAGACGCCGTGGCTTGTTCTTCGTCCCGTTCACTCCGGTGCATCTTCTCTCGTTGCAGCATTATAACAGTCTCAAACTGCTCCGTACCAGGTTCGCTTTGCCCTTCGTCCATCCACGTATCCGAAACGTATCTCTATATCACGGCCCGACTCTTATTCTTTTATCTTTTCTCGCTGGCCTTCCGTTTTCTTGTCTCTCGTTTATGTTCGATCCATATAACTGTGGATTCCCGAGCATTCCGCGCCATCCCCGTCCATACACGTATTTCCGGCTTGTCCTTCGCTCTCTGACGAATCTTCTGCATTACTCGCTTCCATGTTGGCCATTTATACATTTATCCCCTCCCGCAGTTGTGTTCAATTTTCAACTTCGCCCCTTTTTTGCCTCTGTTCCTTTTCGCGTGCAATAATTTATCGTTACAGTGGATGCGAATATACGCGGGGAAGAAAGAGCTGACTTCACTTATTTTACTTTCAAAGAAAACTCGAGGCTCTCGCTTCCCAGTCATTGGCCCTTCAATGAATGGCCGAGAGTTAGTTATCCCCGCAAAGTATCCCACGTGTTTCGCAATCCAATCGCCGTGGAGTGAATTTTTCACGTGCGATCGCGAGAACAAATAAAAAAATCGGGGCAATCATGAGAAAAATTATTCGATAGAAGAATTCCGCAGAGATCAGCGAGTTGCCTCGCGGATCTGGGAACGCTCATAGACTCAGCGGGGCCAATGTTGCGGGGTTGTTCGTTTCGGAGCTTGCCGCTAATTCGATACCTACCGCTCGGAGGGATCCTCGAAGTCGAACTGAGCCAGTACCGGCGAGAGAGCCCTCTCGACACTCCGCTGGTGGTTCGACGAGAGTTTTGCGAGGGTGTGCAGGCTCGTTGGCGCCGGAAAGGCGCGCCACGGCGCCACGTGGCCATGCTCTTCCCGTTCCACTCCCTTTCCACGCAATCTCACCCACCGCCGATGCTCTCCACTCGCTTCCCTTTACTTCCTCCCTCCCTCCGTCGCCCCCAATCGTACTTTTCTCTCCCTCACCTACGCGTATACACATTCCCTTACACGTACGTGTGCGCGTTCTACGCGAACGGAATTCACCCTTGCGAATTCACCTACATAGGCGCGCACACGGAGGTAAAAGAAGCGACCCACACTAGCTTCGTCTTTCCCTCCGCGGCTGTGGAAACCGAACCTAGCAACACTATCTTCCTCTATCTACGAAAGCGAATTGCTGCCGCGCTGCCGCGTATCTTCACGGAACGATACCGAGGTGAATGTCTAGGGCCCCGACTTCCACCTCTCTTCTCTCTATCTATATCTCTTATACTTTTCTTCTCTCAGACGAAAGAAGGATCCATGCACGCTCAATGCGCGGAGCTAAGAACCTCGTTTGTTACACGTACGCTTTTTTTTTCCTTTTTTTCCCCACTACTTCGTTCTCCCTGAACGTTTTTTTCTTTTATTTTTTTTTTCGTGTTTTATTACCATACGAAGTACGGATACTCGCTACTCGAATCCAATATCCCTGTAGTTCATAGACATCGGCCTTTTTAAAGATCGTTAGACTCGAATGGAAGTGTCGGACGAAACAATTTTTCCTCTTTTTTTCTTGGGAATTTTTTGTCATGAGTTGTAAGGTCCGATCGAAATATTTCAAGGTCGTTTGTCGGAAAGTTCGCGTGTATTAAGGTCACTTAAGTGACCATGAAGAATTTTATGACCCACCGAACAAAAGCTGCAAGAGTGATGTAATCGATGATGAAAAATGAACAGAAGATTATTCACTTTGGATGCTAATCGAGTGGTCCTCTGTCCGATGATCTCACGTGCAGTAAAACTTTTATGAGTTTGCCCGTGGCTTCCGAGGAGAGTCATCGTTGCTTCTATGAAGGCCAAAGATTTGTGCTGCACGCTTCTCATTAGGTAAATCCAACTCCGTCATCGTATTTGTCAAGAGGACGAGGAAAGTTCGAATTTTTCAAAAATTCCAAAAATTACGAAATCCATTAGTTGTTCCCATTCGATAGATAGAGCAGAATTGCGTTTCACCACCGACGCGCGATCTTTCATCCGACTGGCCACGTGAGGTATAGAAGGGAATGAGTTTTTCGAGGTCCATATAGGGACATCCTGCCACCCTCTGATCCCGGTACGAAGTGTGGAGTGCCGTCCGAAAAATTCATCGGACTCTCTCTGTCTCTCTTTCCGCGACGCTCTTTTTTTTGTACTTCCTTCTCTGTACTCTAAATTCCGCATTCCGAGCGAAATCTATCGTTTGCCCTCTGTGCAAAGCCCTCCGCCGGAATTCAGTGCGAGCACGGAATGACGCCACCCAGCGCGGAGGTGAGGGCGCGTTGTGTGGGTTCGAACGGCGTTTCGGTTATATTAACGAGTGTGAAGGTCTGTACGGATTTATTGGCAAGCTGCGCTAAATGCTCGACCGTACATTTCTATCTGGCTCGGACAATTTTTTTTTATATCTTCTTTTTCCATTTTTTTTTTTTCAACCCTCACACGTTACATCACTCCGAACTGCACTTTCCCGTTACGTCCGCGTACTCGAGGATTTCACTCTTTCGCGATCATACATTCGCCTCCGTTCCCGAATTCCCCTGTCAATTTTATTGGCGAGTTTTCGCGTATATCAACGAGTCAAACCGACACTCGGTTATCGATCTCCCGATTGTCAGATACCAATCGAGTGATTGAGATATCGGTGAAAGATACACCGCTGGCGAGCCGAGGGAGGTCCGTTCGTTCGCACGAGCGATTTTACGCGCAATCGGAATCACAAATCGAAGGGTCGAAGTTCCAGCGTGTAGGTCGTTCGTTCTTTATCCTTGATAATCCCGTGCGACGTGTATTATTTCGTCACGACTGACGGTCCCGCTCCGTCGCGATGAAAATAAATAGCCTTTCGAGTCGCGTGTGTGTATTTTCGCGTTTTACGAAAAATTCTTGAACTCTCGTTCGTTGGTGCTTTCGCGAAATAAAATGCCTTCGGTGGCGAGATCGCTCGGGCATTCAGGGAACTTAATGGGAATACGGTATAAGTGCCATTTCAATGGATAAAAGAGCCCGCGCTTTGAAAGAACGAGCGCGAGAGAATAAAACAGCGCCGCCTCGGGCGCGTCCGCGAAACGTTGGGACTTTGAGAGTTCTCGAATGTAGCTTTGGACGATGTATTCATCGACGTGATCCCACCCCCGCAGCTCAAAGTCGTTCGAGGCTGACGTCACGAACGAAAGAACATGTCACTAAGCTGACAAACGACCTCGCTCGACACGCTAGATAAGTTCTAATCGTCCACAACCCTGTAAACGTTCGGACCTTCCTTGGTGAGCTTTTCGATCCAGCAACGCAGGACAAAGATTCCGTTGCTATTCAACATTTAATACCTTTCCATGTTATATCATTTATGGTGCGCAGCTCATTATGGGCGAAACCGTATTATTGTGTACGATGAGGTACAGTCAACACAACGGGTTTTTTTTTGTCACAGCCCTTTCGATACTTATCTCTTCTACGCCCGGCAACCTGTAAGCTCTCTCGTTTTCGGCCTCCAAGGAGGTATCGCTTTCGAGCCAAAAATCAGATTCGATGAGAATCTCGAATACTTCCCGATGGAATAAAAATCAGAAAAAAATCTGACTTATAGAAGGTGCGAAGAACATTGATTTTGCATAATAATAACGCTGATAACTGAAAAAATTAATACACAGGTTACCCAGGTTATTAAATAGGTTTATTTGATCGTACATTCCATTGATAGACATTGTTGGTAAATTTAAAAAACCAGCTTGCTCGTTGTTGTCGTATCGTTATGATTTATGATGCACGAGATAAAATAATGTTTACGGCCGAGTATTAATTAGAGAGTCGTTGGTTGAAACAAAAAAAACTCTTGTAAAAAAAGCAAACAGATTCCTCGAGTTTAGCAGAGCCTGGACCAGCAGAGAGGTTGTAGAAAATATGTACATCGGATCAGTTGGGGAGGGTTGGAAAAAGGAGTGCAACGGGTTTGAATCCTCGAGCTAACTGTTACGAGGGGTGGTGAGTTGCCAAAATGGAATTTCCGGCTCTCTCCGTCTCTCGCATGACCGGTTGAAAAAGTGGGCCGGCCTTTTATCCCCCGTCCCCCGAGGAGTGTCCGTCACCGGAAATAAAAAACTGGCAACGAGAGTTAAAATTTTTTGCGGCTACTGCTGCTGTGTCCCGAACAAATATAAGGGAATATACGTAGCGAATGCATACGGGGGATGACTGGTGCATACACCGCGGGTTTTTGTCGATTCCGATGCAGTCGGACAGGACAGCAAAGCACCACTCTTTCTTCGAGCTGTCCACACGGGTTCGTTACCTCATAAACAAAGTAATGACTACGTGTGTATGCCAGCGGCAATTTTTCCGCGAATTTTACACAAATGCGAAAAACTATACCCGCTACACACATACCGAGCGCGGACACATAGTACCGTTTTAGCTATAAAACGCGCGCGAAGGATAGGACGCCTCGCGCCAGTTAGTTTCGGCGAATTCTAGAGCAGACACGTTGCCGACTCGCGTCCTACACACATTTCGCTCGTCCTCCCCCAATCCGGCACGGTGTGCCATTCCGCGACGTTCGGCGGTGTATAAATCACAAAATTTATCCCGCAAAACGCGAGCCCGATCGAAGCCTCGCTAACTGAGTGTTCTTTCTCGCTGTACGCCCGACGCCGCGACCCCGTCCCTCTGTCCATCTATGCCCTCTTCGACGCGCCCCTAAACAACGTTACATATCCGAAACTATCGTTTCATCTCTCGACTGTTCCACATTTTCTTTTTTTTCTTTTTTAATTCTCTTACACTTCCGTGTACAACGCGTATACGATCGCACGCTCGGATCGAAGTGTGGCGCGCGATTGAAAGTTTTAATTTCGTAAATGAAAAAGTTTCGTCGTTCGAGACCATCGATTTGGTCGGCGTTCGGGTGCGATAAGGGACATGTGATATTTGTAGTCGGGGAATCTTCCGTGCCGTCGTGTAATGGGCTCAACGTTCGCCCACGATTACCGCGCTGGAGTCAAAGGGTCACCACAACTGTCGTTAGCCGGATAGAATCAAAGAGTCGTTTATCGAAACGGCCGGCTAAGCGAAACGGTGCCTCTCGAAAGCGTGCGCGTTCGAGCATCGACGGGAGGAACATCGCTTCCGGATTCTTGGACGAAATCTTTCGACCAGCTCAATCGATTCATGGGCCAGGGATTTAATGATCGGAGACAATCGGGACCGAAGAAACTTTTGGAGTCGAGCGAGATACTGGGAGAAACGATTTAGCAGCCTTTTTACCTACTTTCGCGAACACGCCTCGTTATTTTCGATGGTGAATCTGCGCGATTCGCCGTCACGCTCGTCTCAAGTAGTAAAGTACCTTTGCGGTCAGACGCACCAAGAAAAATAGCTATCGACTGATTTTTTTCAGTAACTTCGATAGTTAAATATTTTTTGAATAAATATCCATAACTCTGCGTTGTGATTGTAGTTTCTCGTCGTCTACGACAGAATGTAATGTTTTTTTGCTTTATACATTTTTCAAATTTAACCCCGACTGATTTTATCGGTTCGAACTTTTGCAGCGAGCTCTATCATTCGATTGGATTTTTTCTCGTTGATACCGTCGATAGGAAAAAATCTCTACGCACCCACGCGTACAAACGCGGCGCCGCTGAATCGACCACGGCCGCAGGACATTCCAGAAATCACCTTTGGGCTTTGTCATCCCTTTTCGCGTCTCTCTGTCCCTTTGTAATCTCGCAGAGTCAACCTTTATCTGCGTATATTCGCGTCGGGATGGAATCTGCAACGTTTTCTTCGGACGTTGGTTGGGATACATTGCAACTAGGCGCAGTTAGCTCTCGCGACTACTGTTTATCCAAGTGGCTTTTATGCAGATTGCCTCAAGGGCACCCGCAACTAAATATAAATCTACGCACGACGCCGTTCCGACCACTCGATTATTATTCACGCTTTTTTTTTCAATGAGCGCACGTTTTTCTTTTCGCCAACTTACATGATCGATCACGACGCATGGAATGCCGATTGCGCGCGATTAGTATTTCAAGACGACGCGAATATGCGTTATTTAAAAACAAGAATTAAAATAATCATTGCAACGTCGAATTCTCTCAACTGACGATTTCATCCCCGGTCTCTTTGTGTTTCAGAATATCGGGGACTCGAGGACTGCCGTGACAAACGGTTTGTGATAAGACATAGAAATAATCAATCTAGAACACGAGGATATACGTACTTCAAGGATGCCAGTTTACAGTAGTGCAATTTTTGTGGTGCACGCGCGTGTCGAGAGTCCGCGTCGGAATTAACGTCGTACCCGTTTGCCACTGCTCAAAATGAATAAACAAAATGAAAAAGAATGAATTAAAACAATAAAAAACAAACCCGACAAGTTCTACGATCGATAGATCAACCCTAAAATGCATTGATTTTTTTCGCCGTTTTTTTAATCAATTCGATCTATCGAAAAAAAAATCAAATAAATCATACACCGCAACATCGCGTCGATAACAGCCATGTCAATCGACGATCTCTCGTTCGCTTCAAACTGCCCACGCGTATTTTTCGTTTGATTTTCTATTATCGTACTCCCTTCGTACTTTCATTGAAAAAGAAATTCAAAAAAGAATTAAATGTAGAAAAACTTGGTTCGATCCGGAAAGAATATATATATATGTACCAATTTATTTCCCACCCCGGGTAAACGAACGTCAGTCAATATTAAACGGCCGTGATGAATTAATAATAGGTAGAGATCCCGTGACTCGAGTACAATAGCCGAAGCGTCGTGAGAGCTTTGAAGCTTTAAAAAACAAAAAATATATATATATATAAAAGTAACGACGTTAAAAAACTGAATATAATCAAAGCAACGAGACGAGACGAAGATACGAAGCAGCATATATGTATGATATATATATAAATATATATAATACACATAAGTATATTATTAATATACGTAAAAGCGCGTAAACGAGACGCGATTGTCGCGATATGTTCTCTCGATCTGTATAGTGTGACCGTACGGGTACGATTCAAGTCAATTTTTATAAATATAAGACGTGTTATAGAAGTCCAATCGTTATAGTCGTTATACTGTACGTAGTTGCTCACACTCGATATTAACAATGCAAGCGACCTTCGGTATAATAAGAGGCACACAAACACACGAATATATATACA
Source organism: Ischnus inquisitorius (assembly GCA_963924025.1). Taxonomy (NCBI): domain Eukaryota; kingdom Metazoa; phylum Arthropoda; class Insecta; order Hymenoptera; family Ichneumonidae; genus Ischnus; species Ischnus inquisitorius. Next base: position 4,708,148 of record OZ001250.1, on the reverse strand, counting down.
CGAATGTATATATACACAGACACGCGTAAACATAAACACACACATAGACGAATGGACAAAAGTGTGAATCGAGTTAAAAACATATGTGAAAGCATACAAAGATCACAGCGTCGAAGCACACGCGGAGCACACAGGCGCGCACAGTTGAGTTGCAACGGGTGATAATGAAAACGTACGAGAGAGGCGATACCGCTGTCGCAGTGGCGGGAGAACGATGAGAGAAAGATTCTCGTCGACCTTTCTCGCTTCCATCCTCCTACTCTGCCTCTTCCTGCACACAACGATTATGTATCGTCAGTTTTTTCCTCCTTTTTTTTCCCCCCCTTTTTTTCAAATTAATCTTATTACGCTGCGAGAAACGCCGTTTAATGCAGACGCGCATACACAGACACGGAGACAGTTTGCAAGCATAGCTACGATATAATAATTATACTATTGAAAATACGATAGATATTACAAGATACTATATTGATGAGTAGGGAGTTAATATTACTATATTATATTACGTACGTAACGCTAGTGTAAATTACTTTACAAGTCGATGATGATGATGATGTTATATATAAAGATATTAAAATACAAATGTATGGTACGAATATATATTATATATATATATATACACATATTTAGGTAAAAAATGTTCTGTAGGCATTCGTGCCGCAGTTGAGCGTAGGTGTAGGCTAATTGAAAGAGAAACGAAATGAAAAAAAGATAACGCAGCGTTGACGAAAGGAGGACGAAGGTACTTCGATGGGTCGACGAGCGCGTCGGTATCGACGTTGATGTAATCGAAGGGCCACCCGGAGGCGGATAGGAGAGATACGATCTCGCGCGGGCAGCAACTAGATAATGAATAGAAATAGAGAATAAATTAAGCCCGCACGAATTGTCGGCGTCTCATGGTGCTTTAGGGAAATTCATTTTTTTTTTCATTCTCGTTATTATACTATAAATTTCTACCCGCCGTTCTCGTTGAGACTCTCGATTTGTCGCAGTCGCGCGATGCCGACGCGCGCGATGACATTCGGGACGCGACCGCAAACTCCCGACGTCGCCGACGTCGCTCGATATCGCACAAATTCGCTGTAGTTTGGTTCTCTTTTTTTTTCCTTCGTTTTTATTTTCTTATTTTAAATTTGGTTTGGGTATGAAAAAAAATAATTGAAAAATACAAAAAAAACGGTACTACTAATTAGGCTTTCAAGCTCGACGGATGGGCCTCGCTCGCACCGCGCGATCACATCTACTTGTACTATACTAGAAGAAAACACGAAACGCGCGCCACGCTAAGCGGTGCCGACGAATTGACGCGAGAAAACAAAACGAATGAGAATTTTCGCATTACTCTCCGTACTTTTACACGTAAATTGAGAATATAATAATGGAATTAATTATGTAAACATGAAGAAGAAAGAACACACACACACACGCTAAACACACTCTCGGGCGATCGCGGCAATGAATGAGCCGACATCGATAAATCGAGGACATAATCTTTTTAATTTTTAGCTGTATAGTGTATTATTATTATTTTTCTTTTGTTTCTTTCTAACAATGTGGACGAGAGAAGAAAAATGCGGGCGAGTGCGCCCAAACCATTTCGCGGGTCCAGGGCGAACTTGTGCGCGTTTGAAACATCGAGATGACACACAAATACACATAGTTACACTGGACGTACCGGACACATGCGTTTGGCGTTGCATAACAAGTAGCCAGCTACTATCTTCGACAAAACAAAGAAGAAAAAAAAAACTTGAGTTATATCGTTAACATGGATACTATTTAATATATGATTCAAGCTTATAATAAACGGGTTGTATAGAAATGAAGAAAAAAAGTGTTGAGTTATTCCACATTTTACCTCTATCCACTTTTCCTCTCTTGATTTTTTTTTTCATGAAAAAAAAAAAAAAATGTTTGAAAAAAAATGTATTGCGCAATTTTTTTGTTAGAAGAAAGAAAAAAATGGCAAGTTACGTTAACGATCACACATTCAGATATACTTTTCATTCCGCCGCATCCGCATACGGGATCAAGTATGCGAAAGCGAAGAAAGCGAGTTGGTAGGCGGGAAGGCTCGACGGATAGCGAGATACACCGACGGCTCGTGCGATTTTACGTATATTCTATACAGCACGGTATAATGTATATAATAATACGTAAATCTCGTAGCGCTGTCATTAATCAACGTCCGAGAGAAGAATGGAGCATTGTCGTGAGCACCCCCGCAAAACGTGGAAGCCGGCCTCGTTCGCCAAGCGCCCACAGTGCTGCACGGAGCCGGGAGGGGCTGCGGGGGAGAAGGGAACGCAGGAAGGAAAACCCTCGAAATGGAACTCTAAGTGCAACGGGATAGCCGTATCTATCTTTCGTTCATTCCCTTCTTCCCTCCATTATCGAAAAATCGAAAAAATAAAAAAAGATCTCACCTCTTCTATCATCGGTTAATTTCCGCGCTGTTTTGCATAGAGAGAAAAAAAAAGAAAAAACAACCCACGGCCCTATCGAACGGACACGCATAATTTGCAATTTTATTCGACACCGTCGCGTGATACAAACTCGACGCGTAGTAAAAAAAAAAGTAAAAAAAAAATAAATAAACGAGGTGATAACTTTACCAAGGGAGATTCAAGGGTTGTCCATCGGACGGCCTTGTCCCCGCCAATTTAGATGTCTCTTCGCGCAAGTTCCCGGTTAAATGGAACGGAAGCCCATCGTATAGTTGTCGGTCGGGATGGGTCGTTTCCACCGCACACTTAAAATGCAAATTCGACCTGTTCTCGCGCACTTTCCCGTTCTCTCGCGCAACAGAAGTTTTCGATATATACTTTCGTCGCGTCGCGCCTCTTTTTTTCCGCCCTGCCGTTGCTTTTCAAGGCCTATAGATGAATCCGTGGAAGGAAACAATTCCGAGAGCGAATCGTCCGGGTGCTCCTTCGCGGAGTCCGCGAAATCTCGTGGCAAAGTTGTGTAAGTATAACGAAAGGGAAAAAAAAAAAAAAGAAAAAGGCCCGACGCCCGAAGAGATTTCTTTCGATTTAATTAGGGGTGGTCCCGCGTCGTCGGTTCCAACGGAGGAGTTTTTCGCGTGACCTTTTCTTTTTACCAACGTCCCCGCGTCCGGGCTACCGTGTGACGCGTGTATGCCACGGCAATGTGGCGCGACGGCGGCTTTTCCCGGAAAAAATTCTTAATTAAATTCTCTCCTCCACTCACGAGTCTCTCGCGCACCCTCTCTTCCGCGACAATTTCCGACTCTCACCTCTATTAGCCACTCGTCCGAGAAAGCTCACGGTGGAGTAGCGGGCGGAAAACCGTAACTCCGTTCGAGTTTTTTCATTCGGTCGTCTCGCACCAACATCTTGGCCAGGTTTTTTTTTTGCTTCTTCTTCTTCTTTCCCCAGGACGTAGAACAGAGGCGCCGGGGGTGTATGTACCTCGCGGTATACGCGCGCGAGAAACCCGGGCGTACTCTCAATCCAGACTCCGGACGCAACTTGAAATTGCTATGGGTCTCCTCATGCCGCTGCCGGTTCTCGCCTCCAACGACTTTTATTCTAATCATCCGGAGTTTTGCCTTTTTTGTCCTCGTTTCGTTGTGAGAAAGAGGGAAATTAAAAAAACGCGATTAATCACGGACATGCAAAAGTTGCATTCGATAATTCTCAAGAGGTCAGTTAATTATTGGGAGGCCACCGACCTCGACGAATCGGAAGTTCTCAATAGTTGTATACATTTTCTTTATATTTCATTGCCATCGTTGGATACCATCGGGAGTTGATGCACCAGACAGTGCCCGGCAAGGCGGTCACCCATCCAAGTACTGCCCGCAAACAATTATGCTTGATCTGGCCGATCACCGAAACTGCGCACCAACCGCTGTCGGTTCCTCAATAATTATAGAATTATGTTATAAAATCATTATTATTATTATTATTATTATTATTATTAACACTATATTTTAATGTTATTATATATTAAATGATATTATTGCTTTTAATAATAACTGTCGATAATTATATAATAGAAGCGTGTGGTGCGAGAATTTCATTATCGAAGGAGCTCGAGAGCAACAGGTATGAGCGGAAATTCTCGAGTTTCCGGGAACGAGTCACCCGAAAATAGGACGGGTCATGCATATGCACTGTTGCTAAAATTATTCTGATTATGTGCACAGTTTTGAAAACAACGAGAGTACGGAACGTCGAGAACATAGGGCGTATGTCCCGTTTGTGGCCATCAGTACCGAAAAAGTGCTCCATGTACCGTTTACGATAATTTCTTTGTCATTATCTTCATCGAATAAATTTGTTCTATCTTTGAATGTTGATTCTCGCAAGTACTCATATAAATTCACTTAACTATCTATTCGATATTTTTTTATTATCGATGGAGCTTTGTTTTATTTCTTTGAATCTCATTGCTGCAATTCGATCCAAGGTAGCCAAAAATGATATGTGTATTTTAGTCTACTATTGGTTCGGAGCTATTGCTCGAGAATTAGCTATTCACCTATTTTCTTCATCGTTCTGCACCGCACCATTCGAACGACTCCTCCTCGTACCATAATTTGCGATTTTCTCCCGTTCATCTCCCCGTCTCTCCCGAAGTAACTATTCAATATTCATAAGGGTCTGTTTGCTGTACCACCAAATGAATTCGCAAGTTGCAGCCGGGAGGTGATCGCTCTATGGCTTCGCGATGAGAAACACCGAAGCCTGATGCTGGCCACATGGACGAGGGAGCGTTTTCACAAAAGACACAACGGCCAATGAATTATTAATCAATTACGTCGATGAAGAGCGGTACAGCTAACGTAGAATACGAGCTCTTGCTATTCGTGAAAGCATACTTGACCCTTCCGCGATTTTTTGGTTTCGCTGCAAGGAAACCTTGCGAGAAACTGCGTAAATCATCCCTCCGCGGTAGAAACGCAGAAAAACAGGAAATATCTAAATGCCTCTCAATGTCCAAATCTTCATAAAATATCATAAGATTCATAAAATTTACCCACGTACTATCCAAAGCTGCGTTTAGTCGAATTTACGTTTTGTTAACAATAGTATTTACTCCGTTCCATTTAAGAAAAGTTTTTTTTTACCTACTAAAGAAATCTTTTCGGAGTGCGTCTGCGAATATTCTATTGCGCGAGTTCGCAGCGGCGATTGCCGCAGCTGCGACACGGAAAGTATGCGCTCCAACACCGCAGATGAGAATAGAAACGACCGCGAATACAATTCACTCGAATGCATAGAACGTCCTCGCTTTACTTGAGAGATACTCACGCACTCGCGAGTGATCGATGCAGGAGACAAGTCATCCATGGACACGATACACCTCTATCGGTGTGCTCTTATATTATCGTTACGCGATTGAAATCGAGGCCAGGTGAACCGGTGACGATAAAACTCTCGCATATCGTTCTTAATCCGTACGGTCATCTCGCGGTCTATCCAACTCCGTTCTGTACGATGATCGATCGATTTTTTTTTAGCAACTGTTTTTTTTTTTTTTTTTTTTACGAGAGCAGATTATTGTTATGAGTCAGATTGATATAGCTTCATTGTCAACGTCGCATGATACTCGAGCGTTAGCCGTGCAACACGATACATCAAAATACACGAAAAAAAGACGATTCCAATATTCCGATAAGTATTACGAAGCTACGAAGTAAAGTACCGCTTTACGTGGTAACACTTCCAAAATAAGGTGTCCACCGCAATTATAAACAATGATACAGTGATCATAAGAATGTTGCGCTATCGGATTAAGTATTGGATGTTTACTCGCTAAACTAGCGAGATAATACTTTCGTTTATGAGATACCTTGCTGCGATTCTATTCCTATCCGATCGATATTAAATTCAAAGAGATGCGACCAAAGCGTTCACATTCCAGGCAATTGAGTGTTTTCTCATTTGAGGGAATAATTGATATTTTACTTGCTATCGATTTTTTACTTATTACACGGATTAACATTTTGCCGAAGGTGTTCGCGTAACTAACCGGCTATTTCTTAGATCACATCTGGAATAAAGATTGGATTGAAAAACATAGTCCGAATTTAATTTAGATATTGCTTCTTCATTTCGTTTTTAACGTCGTTTACAACGCTTTCTCCATGAGGAAGACAAATGTATGACTTTTTCATAGAGGAAATTTGTGAACGACCTTCCAACAAAAATAAAGAATGGATATGCAAAGCTAACGCGCATAATTGTTTTTTGCATTTCTATTTTACACTGCAATAGTAAATCTGTATGCAGCATCTAAGTTATCGTAACATAAATGGCCACAACGTGCGTAATCAGTTATCGCAATGTAGTTCGAGGTGTATGAAAAATTCTAATATTTGCCGAGCCGCCTCCGGAATCGCTTCGATAAGTTGTCCCTATGCAATTTTGTCTTTTTTTTCGTGTACATACTGCTGATGCTGAAACGGCGCCACGTTTCAATTGTCGCGACTCTTGAATAAACGCAGCCATCGAAGAAAAAGATAGGATCTTTTTGTGTTATATATCGAGAAATCGATTGTTATCTTCCACTGTTTGCTCGATCGATAAAAGATTATCTCTGTCTGACAAGTACTGCCGTTACTACTTCTGAAGATCTTACTCTTCGTATCTCGTTGATTGCCCCGATCAACGTTAAGAATTAATCGAGCCTCTTTAGAAACCCCGGAGAAATACTCAAATTTTATGATTCTCGCGCCCTTTTTCAATTAAGAAGCTGCCCAGTAAATTACAACTACTGAAACATTGCACTGTTCACGATGAAGTAGATACATGAGTCTCAATCGCGCAAGTTGTGAAAGACTCTCTCCGACGCAGACTTCGATTGTGGAGATGACGAATAAAGTAACACCGCATGTTCGCCTACCGCGAGCAAAGAAATCTGCAGTATCGACGATCGATCATTTCACTGTTTCGTTCTACGACAAAATTACGAGTTACGGAATAAAGCCGTGTTTCTGCAATAGCGACAGTAATCAAAATACCAGCATCCAATAAAATCGAAATTTTTTTTATCGATGCACGATAGAAACGGTGGTATTCAATTATTTACCGACGGTCGGGAAAACAAATGCGTGTCGATGAAACGCCGCAGGACAAGACTCGAAGCGCCCGATGGATGGCTCGCTTGCGCGTCGAGCCTACGAGAAGGGTGCGCCTGAGCACAAGGGGATGATGAGTCCTCCGGGTTGCCCGGTCGGCAGGAGTTTAGTCGGTGATCGTCCCGAAACGCGTTAACGTGACTCCTTACATCCCATTGGACGAAATGTCTGAGATGGCCACGAGAGACACGTACATTTGATAGGGGGGTGTTTGTTAAAAAAAAAATTTTAAATAAAAAAGAAATAAGAAAAAGAAAACCTATGAGCAGAAAAAAAGAAGAAGGAAACAATGAGCTGCTAGAGTTCGTAAAATTTTTCGCGCCTTGTCCATTTCGAGGGGTATAATTACACATTTCGAGCAATCATCAGTTAGACAAGAAGTTTTCCCTCTTTATCGCGAAACTATTGTGCACCACGTTAAAGTTACTCTGTTTTCGTAATCTCCGATATTCGCTGAACAAATTCGACCGCCTCGTCGCCGTTGCCGGTCTCTCGAATCTTTCTTAACCGGTATAAAAAGCGGAGTTAACGCGTCGCACGAGAGCGCGCTTCACGCGAACAATGACGGAGAGACCGTGACAAATGATGCGAGGAACGTAAGGTGAGTTAGAACAACGTCAATGAGACGAGATTATTCGCGTAATAAATGTTTCATTGTTCCGAACACTTGTCGCATGTGACTTAATTGTATCTCCTTTTTTTTTTCTTTTCATTACTCATTCTCACTCACCATCTACGATGCACGAAAGGAATTTCCTCTATCGTCTTTTTCTTCTTCGTTACCACGAAATATTCCATGAATAGAGAATCGTATTCTTTCGCGACGCCGGCAAAATAAATCCTCCAATCTTTCGGCAAGAATAATGCCGAGATCGGTTTTCCGATGAATCTTCGAGCCAGCGAAACATTCGTATATCTGTATATCCGTCCATCCTATCTATTTATTATACGGTACACAGATAGTAGCGTCGCACAGTGGTATAGATATATCACACGAGAGTGAAACATTTCGCAAATTATTGATCGACCAAACACACACGTTCGGCTCGTTTACCTCGCGATGAACGAGAATGAAACGAACCGAAAACCCGAAAGCTCAGCATACGGTTCATATATCATGCATTCACCGATGTGCCATTATCTACTCGATTAAATCGCCGCTTTCTGGACATTTTGGTACAGGCCATTTTTTTTTCTTCATATTTCCAACGTATGCCCCGATAGGTCTCTTCTCTATTCCTCCCTGCCGGTCAGCAATCGCACTTTGCTACCTCACTTCTCGTGCGTCCGCAGCCGTCTTAGTTGCACCGTAACGCATACGCAGTGGTCGCGGAAAAACTGCGGATGACCCGGGCCGGTACGGCCCTAATTTTCTGTTTTCCCGGTGTGTAGCCGAAAATGACTCAAATGCGTGCACCGAGTTCTCAGAAAAACTGGCTCCCCGATCGATGACTTTGGACAGTGCTCGTCTAAGCGGTTACCCATCCAAGTAGTGACCGCAAGCGATCTTGCTTGACTTGGGTGATCGTCCAAGTCGTGCACCGAGCGCGCAACAACCGTGATCAGTCTACACGTCAATGTTTTATGGAAGCATTTAATTCAACATGTCGCATCAACGTAACGTTCGGATTGTTATCAATCGTTGGAGCGTGGTCGTCGCCTCGCGACTATGGATTATTCACGGAAGCTATCGAGCGAGAGCCATATAATCCCGTGGGAGAGTTGATCGCACGACGCGTAGTACGCGCGACGTCGTGGAGCATTTACCCATTAATCAATTGACTCCCGAGTGGCCGTTTGTTATAGCCGTCGCGGGAACGGGGGAGGGCTTGCCGGTTACGGCGTTGTAGATTCCAAATTACCTCGATAGAGACCGTCCCTTACTCGCGCGACTGTTATATTACAAACACCAGACGAACATTGTAGATGAACCTGGTATACGCTCACCTTCCTCTCATTCTTCGTCCTATCCATCCTCCGGCGGCATATTATCGTTTCTCTATCTTTCACCGTGCTCGACATTAATTATTCGCATTATTCTCTCGCGCTGATTAAACTTCTGGGTTTTTCATGAACTCGAGACTGCAAATCTTGTCTCGACGCTTCCCGCGCACTTCGCTTATTCATTTGCGAAGAGGGCAAAACTAACGAGGCACTTTAGGATTTTCATTTTTAAGTAATAACGAAAGAGTGCTCTGATTAAAGTTCGCTAATTGCAGTTGAAGTTTCGACGGACGATGGGGTTTTATTGAATTGAAAGAACAAAGCGAAAGGTCTCCTGATAGTGAATATACGGAGGTTCGTAGAATGCAAAGGTGTCGCAGTCGAAGCTCAAAGTTTGATGCAATCAAATTTTTATTATCAATCGAGTGTCAGTTATTCATACCTCGTTCTCGTTGATGTTGTTCATTAAATTTTCTTCATTAAAATTCGTATAACTTGTGACAAAAACGTAATCGCAAATGAGTAAGGTGCGAGGCTAACGCACAACCACTCTGTCTATTCGTCAAACTCACAAATCAACCTCACGGAAAGCTCAAATAACATTTTTAAAAATCATAGAAATGCCGAAAAATTATTCTTAAATTAGATAGAAAGAATGATTTTACGGAAAATCCGGTGAATACATTTTTTTCAGCAGAAGTTTCCTCGTTGAATTTTCCGAACACATCTGAAACTTTTCGAATTTTCAAAAAAATTTGATCGATATCTGCAGATAGGTTCGATCGGTTACCTAAAACCTTTTTGAATGTTATGGACACTGTTTCTCTGAACTCGTGTCCAAAATGAGGACATTTTTGTATTTAAAAAAAAAAGTCGAAAATCGTAATCTAACAAACTTAGCGAACAAAAGAGAATTGGTTTAATGAATGATTCGTTGAGCAATTTGCCTTTGAACTAATTTTTTGATAACATTCTGGCACTATTATCGCGCAAAGTTAATCTTCTTAGATGTGGCAGATTTTTCAAAGATTTTTATTCCATTGGAAAGTATTCGCAATTTGCATCGCAATATTACTTCAAGCTTGAACTTTAACGATACTCTTCATAACTGCTTCAGCCAAGGGCCTTGAATGTAAGCTGCTTTATATATTCGATGAGGTTAATAATTTCAGACTTCCGCGGTCTTACACTTTACTCACTTTTATTGCTTTAGTCTCGTTTTTTTTTGTTTGCCGAGTAAAACATACCGTTACACTGTAACGCGATGCCCGCGAGAGTACACAGTAACGCCTCGTTGACTCTACCAGAATTTTTTTTTTTTTACGAAAATAAGCCGACGTCATCGCGGAAACGAATGCGCGATCGCACGCCTCCAAGCGCCTCTTTAAATCTCTCTCGCTCATCGGTCGTCGCGATGAGCCGCGAGAATTCGTAAAGATTTATTCGCGAGTCTCACTTCCCACTTCGTGGCTCTTTCTTCATCCTTCGCGTTTCTGCACGGTAATATTTGCTCTCTGGCCACTTCTCTCTCGTCGTCGTTCCCCGTCTTCACGTGCGCCTTTCCCTCATCAAAGCCAGCCGACGTAATTTCTCGTACAAATTTGTCAAAGGCACCGAAATAGCTTGACTCTTCCGAGGTCGACGGGGGAGGAGGGCTCTTTTATCGGGTTATAAATATCTCTGTTCCCGAGCGCGCGCGAAGCGAACGAGGAACGAGACTATAATGTGAAGCGGAGTGTGAGACAAGTTCGTAAATGAGTGGTGAAAGAAACTTTGTCGCTCGAGTGACAATACGCGTAAGACGCGCCGGGCGGGGGCTACCGATAAATTTCATTCAAAAACGACAGTGACAAATGACGAGAAACATCGTTATGGCTCGCCGGACACCAACGATATCGAATGTAACCCGTCTTCCCGAATTCCACTTGAATCTTTCTCACGAAACGTCCAAGGCGTCAGGAGTTGTTGCAAATACGACGAATCAAGTATGAAATGCAATAACGCGGAATTCAAAGTTCAGCAAAAAAAAGAATTTAAGGTACATCGTATCCCACAATGCAATAAATGTATTTTCCGACGGCTGCGAGTTCTTTGACATGAATTAGATCAATCTCCGTTCCAAAGCTCGTCGACGTTATCCCCAACCGGTGCTGGTCTGTCGATGTTTATACCCGTAGATTTCAGCGACAAGAGTGCAAGGGAAGAAGAAAAAAATAATCGAGTGTTTTTTTCCGGGTTTGAGGAAAGTGTGTCGCTACATTCCCAGTCATAAGTGAGATTGGGCGAGAATATCGAAGACTTCCCGATGGCATAAACTTGTTTAATTAATTTATTAAACTTTTTTAACCGAGGTCGATTCGTCGAATTTTCCGAATACATTTTAATTTTTTCAGGGTCCCTTCTAATTTTCGGAAATTCTGTTTTTGAGAAAAGTTTCGGTCTGTATCGGCGAATATTGATGCGCCGCGTTTCTCCGAAGTCGTTTCCGAAATTCATGAATTTTCATTCATAAAAAAAATTCGAATACTAGAAAAAAATGCGGATTTAATCTTCTTAGGATCGTCTCGATGGTTGATTTTTTTTTCAGATTTTTATTCCATTGAGAAATATTCGAGATTCGTTCGGGATCTCTCTTTCAGCTGGGACTGTAGCGATGCATCCTCCATAAGCGGCTTCCGAACGTTGTTCAGGACACGTGAAACAGAATAGGCGGAAAAATATAGGATAGAGGTAAAAACCGTGCGGCCATAGGTACGCCGGGCTGATTCTCGGGGTCGTTGAAGTTTATACGCGCCGACCCGTTATCCGGTGCACAACGCGATATTGAATCGAAAAAAGCAGAGCCCTCGAGATCGCGGGCCGTGGCTCTCGTTGCATCTCTCCACTTCTATTATTCTCTGTGGCAAAGTGAAAACACACATTCTGTTTATACTTCGGCCCATTCTCCGTTCCAATCTCCCTTTGCCACGAAAGTTCTCGCAATACCTCTCTCAGCAACATCTATTTCGCGCGCATTGCTAAGCTCCGCCTATCCTTTTCTACTCTCGTCTCCAATTACGAAGCGTGCAAGTAGTGTTTTACATGTACAAGTTTCTTTTCAGTTTCGTTTCACCCCGGAAGAGCATTCGAGCGTAAGTATTATCTCGCTTTACAACGGAGCCGCAACATCACAGTTTAGCACGCTTTAATCCCCTATTGTCCGCTTTCAGAGACTATTTCTATTCCGCACTCGAGTCGCCGCATTTTTTTCCTATCGCATTTTTAACCTTCCCGCTCCTCGACACTCTAACTCCGTCTCGGGGGGCTACTCTGTTTAAAGCGAAACAAACTTTGTTCTTGATTAAATTCACCCTGTTGAAGGGCTGCGTCTCGAGAAAAAAAAAAAAAAACAGAACAAAAGCGAGAACCCTGCCTCGGCTCGAGGATTATAATTTTTCTTCTTTTTTCTTCTACTTTTTCTTACTTCGGTATGGAAAGAGTGCGACCATTGAGAATTCACGTCATTAATTCTACCATTCATTCGTTGATCCCGAGTGAACCGAGAAATGAGACGAATTCGATCGGTCGAGTTGCATTTACAGAGCGAAAAAGGGAATTGAAATAGGTAGATGAGTTCGTCTCATCGTCTTTATGCTGAAAGCTTTCATTCGATTCGCGAGTAGAGCGCATCCATACCGAACAAGGAGACGTAATCAGAGATCGAGTGTAGAAACGAGGGATAGACGTTCGAAGTCTCTTTCTCGCGGGGCGTGAAATCCTGACGATGTGTACTCAGCTCGCGAGAGACGATATTACAGGGGACGGGAGCTCTCTCGTCGGTTTACCAGGATGTTGAAACGGAAAAGGCAACGACAGGTAGCAGGACAGGAAACTAAAGCTTTCGGATCCGATCGCATCGAGTATTATTATATATATGTGCTTCTCTTATGATTTTTGTACTTCTTTCCTCGCATCTCTGGCCTTGGACATTGTCCGCGAGTTTCACAATATCCGCCAGTCCGTATTCGAAAATTTTCCGTCGTACGCTTCGCCCTGTGCGCCGTCCGGAGAAACTGCTCTTCACGTTCGCCCGTTATCGTGCTCAGATCAACCATACTAACTTTTTTCTCTTTATTTTCTTCAACGTATTTGTTCTCTCCGCTACATATTTGACCCTCACATTTTAACAGTGTCCGACGTTAAAATATCTGTTCCGAAGCTTCTGATATGCAGCATAAAAACCATTTTTCGAGTCTATACTCAGGCGTAATACGAAAAAATAAATAAAATCGACTCGGGTAGCCTAAAATTCATATTAATAATTTGCAAAAAAAAATACTAAAAATATTTCATTCCGATAATTTCGATAACTTTAGTTTGTTTTCTTCTTTTAGTGACCAAGATGTATTATTGAGAGGATGCCAATTCTTTTTAGACAGCGTTCTTTGAAGTGCTGAAAGATTTCGTGAACTGAAAATAATTTCTACTGTGTTTCTGCATTTTTTGTTTAAGCTTAAATTCACAATTTTTTTTTACTAATTCATCATTATTTTTATATGATTTATTTATAAATTTCACATGCGCAAGACACGGAGGAAATTTGCTGCGGTTAAGATCGTCTGCTAAACGTTATTGCGCCTTTGCCTAAAATCAATACGTACATACAGACAGACTAGTTTGGAAAATTGCTTTTTTAATGTACTTTTCCATGAGAAAAACTACTCAGGCCATGGAAATGGATAGATCGAGCCGCAAATATCGAGACAAAAGTGAGAAAACATCTGTTTTTCACTCTATGATGTTGAAAAGACTCATTTAGTTTCCTACCTTAGCATTAATTTTTCTGGCGTTTGCGATATTTTTTTTCCATAAAAAACTTCGATCCCCTTGGTTTCCCACGAGACGCGTTCTCGTTATTCTACTTGGCGCAACTGTAAGATACGATTATCCTCTTTTATTTTCAATATCCTCGCAATTTCATACTCACTCCCGTACCTATCTTCGACCTTGAATTTTTCCGACAATTCGACGCAGAAATATTATTCTTCGAATCTCTGGTATGATGAAAAAAGTAAGACCGCTACCGCACCGCACAGGGGATGATATCGCGGAGTGAAAAAAATTCGATACCTTCGCGCTTTCCCACGAGACTTTTGAAAAACGTTATTCACCGCGAAGTTGTACCTGCGTATGCCGTGTCTTGTCCCCGGCAAAACTCTTTCGAGACTTTGTGAAGCGAAGATGAACTCGAGGCAAAGATCGTGGAGATGATCCTTCGGCTATCCAAACACATGTAAAATACGACTGTGCGCTGCGTCAAACCACACTCGGGTTTTTTTTTTTTCCATTTTTTTTTCAAAAGCACTCTGTCGTTTGCGTCTCGCTGTACCACAAAGTTCATATAATCCGAAGGTTCACGAAATGCCATCCTAGCGCAGCGGGATCGTAAAACCGGCGAGCATCGGACAATATTTCTATACATGTTTCTTTCGCATATACATAGATGTATGTATAAAAAAAAATGTATCTTTTATACCCCGCATCTAGGATCATGACCATTTTCGCATCCATTGGCGCTTGGTCGGTTCAGCGCGTTTGCATAAAAATGCAAAGGATCATCGAGAATTTTACGGAAAATCAATTTCCACGATTATCATCAGACTCGGCGAAAAACTTTTTTTTGCAGCGAAACTCGGAGTTACTCTAAGTATTAAATACCGCGGATGAAAGCAGTACACGTGCGCGTTTGTATTTCAGGCTTGTGAGAGTGCTGGATACGACGATCGCCTCATCCTAAGCCGTAAGAAGACGGAGAGACGGAGGAAATTATGGGAAAGGGCGATAAGAGAGGTATCGCGCAGCGCAGCGACGGTGGTAAGTGCCCGCACGTTCTATTTCACATGCATGGGATATCTTAACCCCCTCTTTTCCACACGTACGAAACATTTCTGCAGTCAGCGACATTCACGGTTTGTCGCAGTCGCCTCGGTTGCCGGTTGCATTTATACACCGTTCGTCTGTTCGAGGAACGCGCGCGAGATGCTCGAGAGAATTTACTCGGGGACTCGGGCGGTGGGTACGTGTTGATGCGCGACGAGTGGGAAAAGCTACGGGGCGGGGCGAACACACATGCATAACTAAATATAGTACAGTTATTATATAGCAAAGGGGTAGTATATCCGTTATGAAAGTACCCAGCGGCAATCCTCCGCCGTTTGGCATCGGCTTTCCTTCCTTCGCGAGTTCGCACATCCTTTCTTCGTACACGCGCGCGTTTATTAAGATCGTCCCTGCACGTTATTGCGCTCTCTAGTCGAGAGAGTGGATGAAGTAAAGCCTTTTCCTTCGCTTTCTCGGCTTTCCACCCAATTCCCCGCTTTACTATACGCGAATTTCCCGCCGGTATATAGAAATAACGGGGAGAGGACGAATGACTCTGTATATATTATATACATATATATATATATTATATAGCTATAGCTATAGCGTATATTAATTTAGGCGTATTACTCTATCTGCTATAATGTATCCCGGGAAGAAAGGACAAAACAAACCATTCACAAAAGTTTCTCGAATTGCTCGCGTTAAAAACAAAATAGAAAATTATAACAGTAATTGTCTCGTTCTAAAAAAATTGTCCATTCTTTAAAGATGATGTCCAGGGGCCTTGGAAATTCTGGAAACATCCTTGAATTTTTCTTTCCAATTCCAAGTTTTTCAAATTTTTTACCGTTACCTCTAATTATTTCCTATCCCGTCTTGAATATCTCGAAAAATGGTCTGAAAACGTTCTTGAATTTTTAGCGGAGCGTTTACCGAGTAACATGTTAAATAATGTCAATATTTTTAGTATACATCTCGCTTTGTTCTCGTCTACACAAAGTGTGAAGAGACTTATTCTTGAAGGTCTTTTCTCTACAGCCAAGGCATCACTGCATGGAATGCAGCTTCTGACCCGTTCAGAACCCACCATTATCAAACAAATTCTCGAGAAACGATTTTTAGAAATAATAGCTCGATCCATATGAAAAAAGTTTTTTACCAACGACGATGATAATATTTTGCAATTCATCCTATTCATTTTACTCGTAGCCATGGTTGACGCTTTTAGTACGAACAATCGCGGTCTAAATTCGTCACGCGACAAGTTAAACTAGTCCACAGTCTCCACGGTGGACACATAAATAAAAGTCTGGCTCGCTAGATACCAACTTTTTCCGTTTCAGTTGGCATCGCCTTTCGCGTTACCGCCAACAGGCGAGATATTGAAAAATTCTTGAGATAAAAATGATAACATTTTCATTTCCCAGAGGCGCCGAAGGGAATTATTTGCAACGTGAAATAATACGATTCGGGTCTAACAACGGCACAATTCGGAGTCGACGTTAAGCCCCGAGAGTAATAAGGCTCGAGTAGCAAGTCGACATCGGGGCTTAAAGGTTTTTTTATTATTATTTATCAAGTGATACGAGAAAGGAACAGCTTTGAAAGAGTGCCTTTCGTTGTTCTTCTTTCGACTACAAGTTCCCCAATAGCATTCGTACTTTGTACTCTCATATACCGCGGTAAACTCCTTGCCCGTGTGCATGCGGACATTGTCTATAGATAGAAAAGGATCGATCGAATCGCGGCATCCGTTTGTGTTTGCTAACACAACCCGATTTCTCGCGCGTCTCGAGTCAAGAGACGGAGAAACAGCGTTGGCATCGCATTCGAGAAACACGGCGTGCATAGGACACGCATACACTACGGTCGATCGAGTGTACATCATCCTTGCCGAGAGCAAACACTACTAACGGGAATTCGAATCTGCGCGTAATGCAACCGAGATAACGCAATCTCTCTCGGGCTCTCTGCTGTTTAGGTATCATCCTATCCTATATCAACCTCGCCGTTTGTAAAGTACCGCGCGTTCTATTCCTAGTGCGAGTGTATTTGTATTATACAGATGGTTTAGAATATTCGCGAAATGTTCTCGCAGCCAAAGGAAGCCAAGGGGAGATCTCGAAATCGACTGAACGGTAAAGGAGTCGACCTCTCCGCTATGGCTAGTGCTAGTACTGCGGCGTTCTCTTGGTGCATCAACGGCAATACGCCATTCGTTGAAGCATCATTTCTTTGACCGTATTTCTCATCTCAATTTCCAGCAAGAGTTTCGTTTCCGTTGGTTTTCGTTTTTTATACATATTTCGCCCGGGCGCGCGATCGTCCCCTCTCGCCTCACTACCCCGCGAGAACAATGGGCAACGTTTAACAAAAGCGTACGGGAAGTGACGGAGCAAAAGTTTCGCGGTGTTGAACGGCAGGACGACGGGGTATAAAGGTTGAAAGTAGAACGAACGCTTTTAACTCCCGTGAAAGAGATTTTTACACTTACCGGGAGGCTTGCTGAAACGAAACATCGGGAATTATAAATAAAAAAATATATATATATATATATTCAATCTATTTTCGTATTCAGCGTCGCGCGCTTGATTATCGAGATTCTATTGTTTCAGGGAAAAATCTATTGGACTACAATAGCACATTGTTGCAACGAGGGTCGAAAGTTGGACTCGGGTGATTGCGGGCCTCGCTTCGTTCGGCCACAAATCTCACACTCGTCGCAATCAACGATTTCCACCCAAGTTGCACACTGTACTTTTTACATCAAGTGCGTGGGAACTTGGACTTTGTGTGGCATCGTGCGAAGCGAAAGCGGTCAATCCCATGGTGCGTTGGAGAGTTAGAGCATGTGCAGCGCGCAAACGTTTACTTTCCCGTGGGAGTTGCGAAAATGAAACGCCCTAGGGAATAAAGTGAAGCGATCGGGTGCTGCCCATGCGTTAACCGATCTTTCCAACGCTGGCATGAAATTGGCTGCTTTTGCCCCGCAAAACTGCCCCAGAAAGCACCACCTTGTACGCAGCTGATATAAAAATTGTGGTAAGAACGGAAAATAAAAATCGTTGCAGCAAAATATTGAACGTAATACCCTTAACAGTTTTTTTGCTTCGTAAATTTACTAACTCACGCAGAAAACCCGACTCATCTATTGCATTGCCTATTTAAATTGCAATCGTAAATTACGAATCATCGGCAAAATTTGAATATCTCGTCCACGTAATTGATAATTTGATACAACTCTTTTTTTGTCTCTTAAATTATCGACGAGTCTTCCGTTCAGACTCGCTACGAAGAACGTACGAAAATTGTTGAAATTGTTGAACGCATCGCTAGTTTCACGCAAAAAAAGCTCGTGTTAAGAAACTCGCGAGTTGTATCGCGCCAATCGCAGCTGCTTCGTCCAAAACCGCTTTACACCATGTTGATCGATTCTTACTTCGATCCAATGCGGTTCGAGAAGCGGCGACGAATTTGTACAACACTTTCGCGAATCGAAAATTTTCAGCGATAATCGAGGAAGTAATTGTGGAAGGGCATGAAGCATTGCAGTTGGAGGTAACGCGCGGTGATGGAGTTTAGCGGCGAGTGTTTTTTTTGCCCTCTCCTCGAAGCGCCCACGAAGCTTTCATGAGTAACGAGGCCATTCAGCCCTTAAGAGGGCACGACGAACGTTTCTCGCGCAATCAACGCCATTGTAACACCCCCCCTCCCAACGTCGCCTGAAAATAATTTCTCTACTTCTCTCCCTGGCCGTTCGCTTTCGTCAACAGTCGGTGTTTACCTGAGGGAATCCGAAATACGCAATCGGATATAAATCAGTTACCCGTCGAATGCATTAATCATCGTTGCGGAACAATTCGACCTGTCGATTGATCAGTTACACATTTAATATATATTTGAGATATACAGTAGTTATAGATTATGAGATAAATACTTTTACTATAATACAGTGCCCTCAACGCTCGTCATGGCAAACGCTTCTATATCACAAAGAAAAAAGAATTAATGAATTACAAAAAAAAAAGAAAGAAAGCGTTTTCTAATATTTGTCATTTTTTACACTGAGGGGCGACAATTTACTCCGGTACCACGTTTTTCAGCAGTAACAGATTTTTCCGGAGGATTTGCTTCTTCTCTCCGTTTTCTTTATTTTAGCCACACAATCGTCAGCGGCCCATATTTTTTTGTCCCGCGCCGATCCAAGCATCTTGTTATTTTATTTAAATTATTTAACGCCCTTCCCGAATTGACAGAATTTAACAATTGGCGAGCGAACGTTGCATTAGAAAATTAGTCTCGTTATACGCTAGCGGCGCAACTATACTTCGATGCTCAAGTTGTATTCTGTAATTTTTCATTCGCGTTGTTAATCTGTCGTACGCGTTTCTTGCCGCCAGGGCCTCGCTCGCAACATACTCACTGTATGCTTTTCGATCAAGCATCTCGCGACGTCGCGAATATTTTTAACGTTTAGAACCTCGTGCGCTCGTCCTCGGCGGCGGCCTCGTAGAATTTCATGACTTCGGCTCTGGCCGCCTCGGCGAGAGAGCTTTTGCATGGATTAGGATCCCAGTTAGCCCCCGGGCATCCCATCGACTCGAAGCAGCTGGTCAGACGGTTCCTCCCCGGACAGCATTGAACTATCGCCCATACGCAGGCACCGGGACTCTGGACCGGTGGCCTACGCGTTGCCGGGACAGGAAATCGTCCGGCATCTAACCCGGGCCGATTAGGGGTTATAGCCTGCGGAGAGATTGGTTATCGTGGGTAATTTATCATTCGCTCGTTTCGGCATCTTCCACCCTCACCGTTCGCGCCTCCTTCTCCCCGATCTTCCGTGTTCCACATAAGGTTCGGAGATTCGGCTGGAAGGAGTTTCACGACTGCGAGCGAGGGGGGTTCTTAATGCCAGCGATTAAAATTCTAATACAAAATGATAAACGAGGAGAGATGCGTGATAAGAAATGGATAGCGATAAGAGGCGAGAGAAAATAATGGCCGATCGTTAGAAATGTCCTCTGCGAGAACGGCGTTGAAGTGAAGTGAGCAATGAAGCCTCGACGAGCCCCCCTCTCGATTCGATGATATTAGAACGATGTCACGTATCGACTACCGGATGTAATATACGGTCGGCATTTCGATGTCTACATTCGGGGGGGTAAATCGACATTCTGAAATTGTGTGAACGAGGGCCAGAACGGCGAAATTTGGGTATCGGCGTTCTCGCGGCTTTAGCGACAGACGAGTGTGTAAACCATCCCGGTAATTTCGCATTCTAAACCGTACCCGAAATGCCTACCGAACTCAGCTTTAATCTCCATATGGAAATTCGATGTTCACCGCTACCACTTCGAGAACAGTTACATACGCGAAAAAGCGAGCGTGTGTTTTCGCGTCTACGTGCGTCGGCGAGCTAGTTTTCTATGCAGCCCTAATAGTGTTCCCTATACATATGTAATGTGTATATACGCGTCGGTAAACCGCGACGGGGTTGTAATTTTGCGGCATCGAAAACGAGAATCGAACTCGAGAGCTGGGAGCCTTTCCACGAGATAGGTAATTCGAAAGGAATCCACGAGTGGCCTTGCGTCGGTTGAGTGCTTTTCTCTACTCCTCCGCGCGCCCTTTCCTCATCCAGGTTGGCCATGTATCTTTCGACACAACCCGAATGAGGGTTCCTTCTTGGGTTGCTTGTACTTCGCGACCGAGAACGAACTACCCCATACGCGGCGAGGATAGGAGTCACGAAGTCGACGACTGTGCTATATACGGCATATTAGAGCAAATAAATGAACGAGGGTTGGAAGCAAGGGTTCTCACGAGAGAATATACCTTTTCCCCTCATCCTTGAGAATCCCTAGATCCGATGGGATAACTACACCGACGAAAATTCGGCACACGTGGCCTATCGTGAACATTCTCTCGGAGCATTCCCGCGTTACGGGTTAGATTTGCGAAGCGGGAAAGAGAAATATGAAAGATGAAATTTCGAATGATAGTTGAATGAAATTTTACCCTTTTTTTGCCTTAAATTACATGAATCATGCATTGAATATTTTTGTTTTTGTATCGCACTTGCGTTACGCCCATTGGAGCAAGTATTGAGTATTTCTACGTGAATTGAAGGGATTTGACTTACCGGAAAATCGATATCGTTGTCAAAGTTGCCCCTCGGGTCGAAGGGCGGCGTTGGTTCCGTTGTGGCGTGGTCGTGTCTTCCGACAGGACGAGATCTATCATTCGAACGTACTATTATCCTCGCGCTAACTGGTAGCGAATTGAGTCTAGCGTGTTCCCGTCGCCGCCTCTCCTCGAGACTCCGTGCGCTCTCGCCCCGATGTCGATTGTCCCGAAATCTGCGACACAAGTTTAAGACGTCGTTCACTGCACGCCCGGATCCGACGTAACGTGACGGTTCTCGTGACCGCTGCGTATTAAGGAGAAGCTGAGGAAGCATTGGCACCCGAGTACAGTTCACCCCGCAGCTTCGAGCTGTTCAAAGTGTGTGCGGGCAGAAGCCGCACTTTGAGTACCAAAGATTACTCGTCTTTCTCACTTCTCGGCTCCGGCTGAATCACGCGGCACAAAGTAGTCGGTTGGAAAATTTAAAGACGATGCCACGGAGCAAAAGATTAATGAAAAATTTGACAAAAGCCCATCGCTGTAGTAGTTCACGTGAAGGATTTTATTGAGCCTCGGACCATCTTTTCACGTGGGGTAAAGCAGAAAATTTATCATCGTTGCCAAAAGAAAATGCACTGATGGCAGATACGTGAAAAGTTTAACAAAAGAACTCGGGTAGAGCTTTCAAATATCTTGCGAATAATGTTTATTCGAGGAGGAAAAATTAATAGTTGGCATGAAAGAAATTCGACTATGAAGAGTCAGATAGTTTTTTGTCCGAGCAAAGCGAGAAAAACCACAAAAAACCGCGGAAAATTACCGCACTAATTGTCGTAAGTTGAGTTACTTTTCTGTAATTTCATTGCTATGCATATTTTTATGTATATGAAGAAGAAACTTTTCAAGCCCGGTTTAACTTCGGCCGCACAATTTTCTGGTACAAAACGTGTCCACGAATTTTTAGCATTTTAGTACTCGATTGACGTGACGATATCGCCGAATCGTAGCGTCATAGTAGAATTCTTCGTTCGAGCAATAAGAAAACGGATCATCGGTGCATTCGGAATTTCTGTTTCGAACGATAAAATCATAGAGACCGTAAAGCCATTGACTCTGCATTCGACATGGTAATTCACTCCTCACCGTAAAATATATACCCTCGACATAGCACAGAATACAAAGAGAGACAAGGAGAACATGGATGTACTAACCCAGTATCCCCGTGCTGCGGTCGTCGACGTCCATTGTTTCTGGAATTTCTCTCGTTCGCGATTCTGATCCTCTCGCGTTCCTCGCGCTCGGCTCGTTCTCTCTCCCGTTCCTCCATTCTTCTCTTCCATTCGCTCTCGTGATTCCGCGTCGAATTGCTCGACGCTCTAGCGGCGGCTCCTTGTCGTCGAAGCTCTTCCGCTTCTCGATCGCGTACTTCAGCCTCGACGCTTCCTCGATGTTGAGTGTTTGTCGGACGTCGCGAAGATTCCGAATCCTGCCACGAGGATCTTCGTGGCTCCGATTGGGATCTTCTGTTCTCCTCTTGCCTTTGAATTGCCTCCAATCTTCGCCGCTCCTCGTCTCGCCTTCTCGACTCTGCTCGACGATATTCCTCCTCCCTTCGTCTTTCCTCCTCTTCGAGTCGTCGACGTTCCCTCTCGGCTTCCTGCCTTCGTCGCATCTCGTCGTAATCAATGCTCGATTGACGATGACCACTGTTCGTCGGTGCCGAAGGACCGTGACTACGAGGCTCGTTCGTTCTCGATGGGAACATCCTGTTACGCTCGTACTGTCTCGCCGCCTCGAGGATGCGTCTCTGTTCCTCCAAATCGCTCTCGCGAGGTATAAAAATTTCGCTGTTGTTTCGCCTCGGCGCGTTCACCGGCTGATTTCGCCGCACGTAATCTTGAAGCTTTCTCTCCTCCTCGAGGCGGCGCCTTCTCGCCTCGTCCATCTGCCGTTTACGCTCTTCCTCGTCCGGTCGTTGCTGCCTCCTGCGATGTTCCTCCAACTGCCGTTTACGCTCTTCCTCGTCCGGTCGTTGCTGCCTTCTGCGATGTTCCTCGATCTGCTGACGTCTTCTCTCTTCCTCCGTCTGTCTACGACGCTCCTCCTCGTATCGCCTTCTTTCCTCCTCCATGTGCCTTCGACGCTCGTCGTCGTGACGCGTTCTGGGCTGTTCGTCGGGTCGTCGACGATTCTCGTGACTCCGCGGATCGTACGGACGATTCCGATTCACGTAATCGCGCAGTTTTCGCTCCTCCTCCTCTCTCTCGTGTTGATTTCTTGATCTGTTTTCGACTCGATTCGATTCTTCCGGTCGCGTCAGCGCCGACGGTGGACCTTGACGACGTCGCGCCTCTTCCTCGTTTCTTCGTCTCGATTCTTCTTCGCGACGTCGATTCGCCTCTTCCGTTCTTCGGCGGTCTTCCTCCCAGTGCCTACGACGAGCCTGATCTCGTCTCTCGTTCTCGATTCTCTGACGCTCCCTTTGCTCTTTCTCCAACTGCCTCTCGTAATTCTGACGAATTCTTTCGATCTCCGCGCTCGATTCGCTAGGCCGTCCCCCCTGCGAATGTGAACGACGAGCTTGATCGGCACGTCTTCTTTCCATTTCCTCGTGTCTCCTTCTCTCGTTTTCCCGTCGACGTTTCTCCATCTCGACATTTCTCAAACGCTCCAACACGTTGTCGTTGTCATCGGAGCCGGAAATCGCACCGTCGTCCTCGCCGAAACCCCATAGATCGTCGGGTTCGTTGCGATTCTCATTTATCGTTTGGTAATGCCTGTTTCGCGCATGATCGTCGTCCCTTTCGGGATGATGAACCCACAGCAACTTACGACCCCCGGGACGACTTCCTGTTGCGTCGTCGTCGCTTGGCCCTTCCTCCCTTCGATATCTCGCACTCTTCGCTTCGCTGTCTTCCGTTTTCTCCGGATTTGTCGATCTTTTGACTTTGACGCCGCGTTTTCTCGCTGTGCCGAGATCTCCGCGTTCTGGAAACGTCGCAACGTCGTCGTATCGACGATCGTTGAAAAGCGCCGGATCGATGTCGGCCCGTCGTCTCGGCTTTGGCGTCGGACTCGACGTCTCGAGATTCTTGAGTTTCAACAGCTCGTCCATCTCCTCGTAAGCTTCGCCGGATCGAGGCTCGTCATCGAGATCCACGATGACTAGCGGTAGTTCCAACTCGTCGCTGGCTTCGTCGATGGGACTGTTGGAGCGTCTCTTTCTTTCGGGAGCTTCGAGGCCCTCGCAACCGACCTGAAGTTCCGGCACGCCACCAACGCCGAACACGTCGTTCTTCCGATTCTCGTTGATCCTCGGCAATTTGTCGATAGTCGGTAGACGCGGCGGTTGTCGAAATATTGACGGTAACGAGACTTTGCTCGGCTCGATGGGCTTCAACTTCCACAAAATTTCATCGATCGTCGCTTTCTTCGGATTTTTGCTCTTTATTCTCGATGTCTCGAGCTGCTGCTGCAGCTGCTTTCTCTTGGCTTCGGGAAGGAGCAACGAACTTTCGCGAAGAAGATCGAGCTTGTAAACCTCGACGGAGCCCGGTCCTTGATCCTGAAACGTGTCGTCGGCGACGAAAATATCCTCTCGCGATTCCGCGGAGATGTCCGCATCCTCGGGCACGTCGAGATGAAAATCTTTGATATCCGGAAGTTTCTCTCCCGAGTCCGCAGTTTCATGGTTCCATCTCGCGGGAGGGAAATCCGAGAGTTTCGAATCGAGAATCGGCGAATCCTCGCGGTCTCCGGTTTCCCGCGACGTTCCGCTGGACCTCGGTGTTACAGTTACAGCGGGCTTATTCTCTGTTGGGTCTGTAAACGTTTTGAATAATTAAATTGGTACACGGCCCTCGAATAGCCAACCTAAGCGAGCTTCGGAAATTCCAATGTTGTCGTCGACAGAATCTATCGAACGGTTATACAGCGGAGGCTTGATTAAAGCCTGTTTTTCATTCGAAACTCGAAGCCCCAATCGAGACTCCACTGTACAACGATTTCTCTGTAATTTTTTTCCGCGTTCTCTTTTTTTTTATACGCTCAGCATCGTTTCAATTTTGAAGTTCGAAACGCTATTTCAAATGAACAATTTAGCTGTACCAAATTTCGTGCTCGGATCCTGAGGGTATTGCAGCCAGTTTGGATAGCCTCGAGGTCCTTGGGAAACATCCTTCCTGTACGCCGACGGTTGAGGGGAGTATTGATCGTCGGGAGGGAGGGACGCTGCTCCCACCACGCCCGCGTACCAGTACGCGAACAGAGCCACCGTGATACCTGCTGGCCGCATCGTCCTACTGAACAATACAAAATCGTGTTTGTCCCAACGTCAATTTTTAATTGACCATTATTGTCATTCGTGCTCGACGCGCGTCGTCGACTTGCGCACGGTGCTCGATGTATTCCAATATTCGACGATTATTAAATACGTAATTACGGAAGCTCGATAATTCCCGGATAATATCAATCAATCTACGGCGACGCCTCGCGCGTTCGAATTAATGAAAAAACTCGCACTGATCTCGCATCAATTCGGTATCGTTGCTGTCAATTATTATCGACTAAACCGTAATACGTTAATTTTCGGATGCGTCTGTAGTATTCGTGTCTATTTTCAGAAGTCTTCGCGGATCATTCAACGATTTCGGAACATTCGTTCATTGACAGTGGAAAATTGGCCTCGCGCGAGCCCAATGGGAAAGGGGAGCGGAGGGTTTAATCGTCTAGTAATATCGCACGTCTGGCTGATCGCAGAGTTCGGTCGACGTGGGGGTTATCGAGAGATCGGCGCCGCTCTATTTTTACACGCGGAAAACGCGTCGTCGCCGCTAGTGTCAACCGGCCAAGGTCTTGCACCGCGAAAAAGCTTCGCGATCGCGACCTTCGCTTTGCTTCACAACTGTGTGTGTGTGTGTGTTTTACAACAATTTCGTACCGCACTCACTCGACATCGCGTCGTCGTGTCCATAACGCGTTTTCGCCGAAAAACAAATTTACAGGTTTACCCAATTACTAAAAAACACTTCTCGTGAACCGGAAAATAAAACAAGAAAAACAGGAATGGCGCAATTAAAACTTCTACCGAAGCAAACAGTTGAAATTCGCTAAAATAAACAAAACTTATTGTTTCACTCAATTCGGGAAAATACCGCACAAAAACAAAAAAAAAAAAAAACGAGAGAATTGCAATATCGAAACTCAAGGTCGCATCAATTCAACTGGTTGAAATTATCCCGAAACTCTGAGAAAATAAACAAAATTTATTGATTTACCCAGATCTCGAAAAAATTTCACAATAAACGATATTTTAAAAAAATCTCAAAACGAAATAGATTGTCCTATTTATCCGAGCGGTTGAAATCATCATTAAGAAAATTGCTATGATACCGAATAGACGAAAACACCTCTCGATAATAAAAAAAACAAAGTTAAAAAAGATTTCAACAATGAAATTCAAGGTTCTATCGAACCGAGCAGATGGAATTCTTTCAAAATTGTAGGATATTAATAAACAGTTGTAACCGATGCACTGAAAAAAAGAACTATATTCCAAGAACAAATTTCAAGGGCCTATTAACCCCAAACAGTTGAACTTGTTTATGAACAGCAAAAAAAGAATGTTGTCGCGGTTGGAGGATGGCCGAGTGCAGGTACGAGATGACGTTGAGTGCACAGTTACTGCCTGCGGCCCAAGAGTATCCGCGAACTTTACCGTGTGGCCCTCGAGCAAGTCGAGGGTTGACGCAGGGGGTTGAGCAGCATCCGAAAGAGGAAACCCCGAAGGCCGGGAATAGCGGTGTACTTCGAGCGCCGCGAGGAGGCCCTCGCGTCTCAAACACTCGTCGGTCGTGCACAATATTCCCCGGTGAGTCCTCGAAAGACGTGAAAGCTCCGCGGTAGGAAAGCCTAGACTAGACGTACGTTGGTATAATCGCGACGCTGGTTGTACGACATCTCTAGAGATCGAGTGATCTTGACACACTGCCGATGCCAGAAGCACGTCACCCCAGTTAAATGGACCCCCCTCTGAGTCCTCGCACTCTCGATAGTTGTCGTCAGCGATGACTCCTCTGTCGCGCTTCTGCGGCGCGCTATACAGTCATCAGCGATCGCTTTAGATCGCTACTGCAGATCTCCGAGAGTGGTGTCGATAGTTCGCAAAGCACATCGCGGCGGCACAGCTCGTTTCGCAGTTTCGATATCGTATTCGCTCGCGCGTGCCCCCGAGAAATAGCGATCACGTTTTACTATTAGAACTTACGTGCTCGAATCCGTAACGCTTTATTCTCGCCGTTTATCAAACGATTTATATATACGTTTATCGTCTCGTCGTCATTTGCACAAAATGCGCAATTTTCGCTGTGCCATATTTAACGGCCTTTTTTTCGCCGCCGGACGAGAGATCCGAGACATCTCGAGTTCAATTGACTCTCGTGAACCCCTCTCGGTCGTATACAAGATCCAGAATCCTCGGGGAAGCCCGCGACTCTCGAAGCTCTCAGCTCCGTTTCACGAACGTTATATATTTGCTGTAAAGATACTTAGCCGGCGTGTTTTACGCGCAATTCCGCCAATTGCGAGTAATCTTCGCGTGAGCGGCGCGCTACTTGCCAGAGGTTCGAAGTTAGTCGGTAAACTCTTTCTTGGCCGTTTTAAACGCCAAATGATTTACGTGCGTATCGAAATGCTCGCCCCTTCCTCTTCCCCGGCGGCGATTTCTTAGCGCCACGACGAGAACGTTCTGTCTCGGGTACTCAAGAGGTATATTCGTTTGTTTTATTTTTATCCTCTTCGCGCTATAGGTCTTTTTTGCGTTTTTTCACGCTGACATCACTGCTCTAGTATATCATATAATTTGTATACTTTGCGTTGTTCTGGCATATAGTTTCGTGCGTTTTGCCAGTCTTTTAGTTCTCTACGGATTACGGTCCTACACAGGGTCCGTTCTACGCATTCCTTCATATATATTTCGGTTATACACGATCTATGTCCTCACAATATCTATTTTGTATACTGGGAATTCCCAATTCTACACAGGCCAGAATACTTTACTCTTCCTATCTGCACAATTCGATTCAACTCACTCTGGTTCCGAATTAGATTGTGTTAATTCGAATTGTGTAGATAAGAACTGTGAAGTATTCGGTTCGCTGTAGAATTCGGGTAACCACATGTAGAACGGATTTTGTGGACAATTAGCTCGTGTGTAAGCTTAATATGTATGAGGAATTGAATAGAACGGAACGTGTGTAGAATTGAAGTGGGCCAAAAAGACGGATTGTGGTGCGCTCGTATTGTCGGTGAGGTTATAACGCACGCCGGGGCGATTCGACGATTATAGCAAATAACTCGAAACACAGCCGGCTGGCTCATTCGCTCTCGTTGGCTTTTTTTTAATTAACCGGATTGCGCGGAAATACCTTTTTTTTTCTACGATTATGCATGCGAAACGCGACTGGTTGCAGCGGATACGCGGAACCTATCCGCCGGGTTTTCAAACCTCTCTGCGGCGAGAAATCCCCTGCGGCTAGGGTGGTTTCACTCGTCCGCGAACTAACACATACCATTTACTATTTACCGTGTATACATACAGTGTGACCAGTGAAAGGTGGCCACCCATTTTTAATCGCGGTTGTGCGGTTATTTCGGCTGGTGTTTGGGGTGGTTCTTGAAGGATTTTTCCCACTCTCTTCGATGGCGCAAGTGGTTTTTTTATTGAACCCATAGTTTTTAAGGGGGAAAATATTTTTACTCGAAATTTTTGTAAAATTGACAATTAAATTTTTTTTCATGAAGTCGATAAAAAACTGAATCCAGACCGACCGCGGGCCGATTCAATTGAATTAATAAAGACAATGAAAATTAATTTCAAAGTTGTTGCTTTTAGCAGATGACGCACGACCGAAATATGGAACGGCGGATTCGAACCGGCGGCTCGAGCGCGCCGCTGTTTCGAGCCTCGTGAATTGGCTGGTGTCCCGGCTGCCAAAAATTGAGGCTAAAGTGACCCGCTGTCAAAGCGCCAAAAAAAGAAACGTCAAAAGCTAACCTGTTCTTTCATTCATTTGTAAGACCGTGACATTTCGGCGAAAAATAGCGCGTAGCCAGATGTACCGAAATGCATGATATTTGAAGTGTCATAATTTTTCAATCGAATTGTTTTATTGTGACACTCAAATTAACGGTAAAAAATTATTTTGCGAAAGAGTCCGCGAGACGAGCGCGAATAATTTTTTAGTAGTTTTTTCAGATTTTCACAGGTCTACGCAAGAAAAAAAAAGTGCTCTTCACGGTCTTGATTACGGTGCGTATGACACTTAGAATTTGCGTTTGCGCAAATTTTAATGAGCGAGACCGGAGAACCCATCGATATTTTTAACAGTAGGATACTAAACTTTGCGTACGGACGCGAAACGCAGTATCGGTCTCATCTTCATTCTCTCACCCGTTTCACGGTCGCACTTCCGGTGAAGTTTATGGCGAAAAAAATGCGATACATTCGACCGAAGCGATACCGAATAAGCCATCCATAGTATCGATAAGACGACGAAATGCAGGTTGCTCAAACCCCACACACACGGGCGGTTTCATCTCGATTCGCTCGTTGTTCTCAAAGTCGTGTTTCCGATGTCTTCGATGAGAAAACTATTTTTCATCGAACGCACCGAAAGCACAATTTTGAAAACGGGCGAGCAAATAGCGATAAAACCGCCCGAGTGTCCGGGGTTTGAGTGACCTTCATTACGTCGTCTTATCGATACGATGGATGCCGTATCCGGTATCGCTTAATTCGAATGTATCGAATTTTTTTTCTCCATGAATTGTACGGGAAGCACGACCGTGAAACGGGTGAGAGAATGAAGATGAGACCGAGCCCGTGTATCGCCTCTTTACGCGAGGTTCGGTATACTACTGTCGACAATATCGGTAAATTATTCGGTCTCGCTTATTTCAATAGGCTCGAACGTAAATGCAAATTGTCAATCGCACGGGAAGCACGAGATCTTGACGACGACGAACAAACGGAGACGAAACCACCCGAGTTTCTGCCGCGTTTACTACCTGTGCGACGTTTGCTTATCAGTATTATCGACGGCGTCTTTGGTTTTGCTCAGTTCGATGGAAACGATGGAAATTGTTTTTTTTTTTTTTTTTTTTCGTCGGACGCACCCGAGGCTCGACTACGCGAACAACGAGCCGACAGAGATGAAACCGCGACAGCGTGTCGCGCCTTTACTCCTGATCGAGTGTCCGATTATCAATTCTGTCGATAGTTTATTCGGTCTCGCTTATTAAATCTAAATAAACGATACCGAATGAATCATCGACAGAATTGATAATCGGATACTCGATCAGGAGTAAAGGCGCGACACGCTGTCGCGGTTTCATCTCTGTCGGCTCGTTGTTCGCGTAGTCGAGCCTCGGGTGCGTCCGACGAAAAAAAAAAAAAAAAAAAACAATTTCCATCGTTTCCATCGAACTGAGCAAAACCAAAGACGCCGTCGATAATACTGATAAGCAAACGTCGCACAGGTAGTAAACGCGGCAGAAACTCGGGTGGTTTTGTCTCCGTTTGTTCGTCGTCGTCAAGATCTCGTGCTTCCTGTGCGATTGACGATTTGAATTTACGTTCGAGCCTATTGAAATAAGCGAGACCGAGTAATTTACCGATATTGTTGACAGTAGGATACCGGACCTCGCGTAAAGAGGCGATACACGGGCTCGGTCTCATCTTCATTCTCTCACCCGTTTCACGCTTAATTCGAATGTATCGAATTTTTTTCTCCATGAATTATACGGGAAGCACGACCGTGAAACGGGTGAGAGAATGAAGATGAGACCGAGCCCGTGTATCGCCTCTTTACGCGAGGTTCGGTATCCTACTGTCAACAATATCGGTAAATTATTCGGTCTCGCTTATTTCGATAGGCTCGAACGTAAATGCAAATTGTCAATCGCACGGTAAGCACGAGATCTTGGCGACGACGAACAAACGGAGACGAAACCACCCGAGTTTCTGCCGCGTTTACTACCTGTGCGACGTTTGCTTATCAGTATTATCGACGGCGTCTTTGGTTTTGCTCAGTTCGATGGAAACGATGGAAATTGTTTTTTTTTTTTTTTCGTCGGACGCACCCGAGGCTCGACTACGCGAACAACGAGCCGACAGAGATGAAACCGCGACAGCGTGTCGCGCCTTTACTCCTGATCGAGTGTCCGATTATCAATTCTGTCGATAGTTTATTCGGTCTCGCTTATTAAATCTAAATAAACGATACCGAATGAATCATCGACAGAATTGATAATCGGATACTCGATCAGGAGTAAAGGCGCGACACGCTGTCGCGGTTTCATCTCTGTCGGCTCGTTGTTCGCGTAGTCGAGCCTCGGGTGCGTCCGACGAAAAAAAAAAAAAAAAAACAATTTCCATCGTTTCCATCGAACTGAGCAAAACCAAAGACGCCGTCGATAATACTGATAAGCAAACGTCGCACAGGTAGTAAACGCGGCAGAAACTCGGGTGGTTTTGTCTCCGTTTGTTCGTCGTCGTCAAGATCTCGTGCTTCCTGTGCGATTGACGATTTGAATTTACGTTCGAGCCTATTGAAATAAGCGAGACCGAGTAATTTACCGATATTGTTGACAGTAGGATACCGGACCTCGCGTAAAGAGGCGATACACGGGCTCGGTCTCATCTTCATTCTCTCACCCGTTTCACGCTTAATTCGAATGTATCGAATTTTTTTCTCCATGAATTATACGGGAAGCACGACCGTGAAACGGGTGAGAGAATGAAGATGAGACCGAGCCCGTGTATCGCCTCTTTACGCGAGGTTCGGTATCCTACTGTCAACAATATCGGTAAATTATTCGGTCTCGCTTATTTCGATAGGCTCGAACGTAAATGCAAATTGTCAATCGCACGGTAAGCACGAGATCTTGGCGACGACGAACAAACGGAGACGAAACCACCCGAGTTTCTGCCGCGTTTACTACCTGTGCGACGTTTGCTTATCAGTATTATCGACGGCGTCTTTGGTTTTGCTCAGTTCGATGGAAACGATGGAAATTGTTTTTTTTTTTCGTCGGACGCACCCGAGGCTCGACTACGCGAACAACGAGCCGACAGAGATGAAACCGCGACAGCGTGTCGCGCCTTTACTCCTGATCGAGTATCCGATTATCAATTCTGTCGATAGTTTATTCGGTCTCGCTTATTAAATCTAAATAAACGATACCGAATGAATCATCGACAGAATTGATAATCGGATACTCGATCAGGAGTAAAGGCGCGACACGCTGTCGCGGTTTCATCTCTGTCGGCTCGTTGTTCGCGTAGTCGAGCCTCGGGTGCGTCCGACGAAAAAAAAAAAAAAAAAAAACAATTTCCATCGTTTCCATCGAACTGAGCAAAACCAAAGACGCCGTCGATAATACTGATAAGCAAACGTCGCACAGGTAGTAAACGCGGCAGAAACTCGGGTGGTTTTGTCTCCGTTTGTTCGTCGTCGTCAAGATCTCGTGCTTCCTGTGCGATTGACGATTTGAATTTACGTTCGAGCCTATTGAAATAAGCGAGACCGAGTAATTTACCGATATTGTTGACAGTAGGATACCGGACCTCGCGTAAAGAGGCGATACACGGGCTCGGTCTCATCTTCATTCTCTCACCCGTTTCACGCTTAATTCGAATGTATCGAATTTTTTTCTCCATGAATTATACGGGAAGCACGACCGTGAAACGGGTGAGAGAATGAAGATGAGACCGAGCCCGTGTATCGCCTCTTTACGCGAGGTTCGGTATCCTACTGTCAACAATATCGGTAAATTATTCGGTCTCGCTTATTTCGATAGGCTCGAACGTAAATGCAAATTGTCAATCGCACGGTAAGCACGAGATCTTGGCGACGACGAACAAACGGAGACGAAACCACCCGAGTTTCTGCCGCGTTTACTACCTGTGCGACGTTTGCTTATCAGTATTATCGACGGCGTCTTTGGTTTTGCTCAGTTCGATGGAAACGATGGAAATTGTTTTTTTTTTTCGTCGGACGCACCCGAGGCTCGACTACGCGAACAACGAGCCGACAGAGATGAAACCGCGACAGCGTGTCGCGCCTTTACTCCTGATCGAGTATCCGATTATCAATTCTGTCGATAGTTTATTCGGTCTCGCTTATTAAATCTAAATAAACGATACCGAATGAATCATCGACAGAATTGATAATCGGATACTCGATCAGGAGTAAAGGCGCGACACGCTGTCGCGGTTTCATCTCTGTCGGCTCGTTGTTCGCGTAGTCGAGCCTCGGGTGCGTCCGACGAAAAAAAAACAAAAAAAAAACAATTTCCATCGTTTCCATCGAACTGAGCAAAACCAAAGACGCCGTCGATAATACTGATAAGCAAACGTCGCACAGGTAGTAAACGCGGCAGAAACTCGGGTGGTTTTGTCTCCGTTTGTTCGTCGTCGTCAAGATCTCGTGCTTCCTGTGCGATTGACGATTTGAATTTACGTTCGAGCCTATTGAAATAAGCGAGACCGAGTAATTTACCGATATTGTTGACAGTAGGATACCGGACCTCGCGTAAAGAGGCGATACACGGGCTCGGTCTCATCTTCATTCTCTCACCCGTTTCACGCTTAATTCGAATGTATCGAATTTTTTTCTCCATGAATTATACGGGAAGCACGACCGTGAAACGGGTGAGAGAATGAAGATGAGACCGAGCCCGTGTATCGCCTCTTTACGCGAGGTTCGGTATCCTACTGTCAACAATATCGGTAAATTATTCGGTCTCGCTTATTTCGATAGGCTCGAACGTAAATGCAAATTGTCAATCGCACGGTAAGCACGAGATCTTGGCGACGACGAACAAACGGAGACGAAACCACCCGAGTTTCTGCCGCGTTTACTACCTGTGCGACGTTTGCTTATCAGTATTATCGACGGCGTCTTTGGTTTTGCTCAGTTCGATGGAAACGATGGAAATTGTTTTTTTTTTTCGTCGGACGCACCCGAGGCTCGACTACGCGAACAACGAGCCGACAGAGATGAAACCGCGACAGCGTGTCGCGCCTTTACTCCTGATCGAGTATCCGATTATCAATTCTGTCGATAGTTTATTCGGTCTCGCTTATTAAATCTAAATAAACGATACCGAATGAATCATCGACAGAATTGATAATCGGATACTCGATCAGGAGTAAAGGCGCGACACGCTGTCGCGGTTTCATCTCTGTCGGCTCGTTGTTCGCGTAGTCGAGCCTCGGGTGCGTCCGACGAAAAAAAAAAAAAAAAAAAAACAATTTCCATCGTTTCCATCGAACTGAGCAAAACCAAAGACGCCGTCGATAATACTGATAAGCAAACGTCGCACAGGTAGTAAACGCGGCAGAAACTCGGGTGGTTTTGTCTCCGTTTGTTCGTCGTCGTCAAGATCTCGTGCTTCCTGTGCGATTGACGATTTGAATTTACGTTCGAGCCTATTGAAATAAGCGAGACCGAGTAATTTACCGATATTGTTGACAGTAGGATACCGGACCTCGCGTAAAGAGGCGATACACGGGCTCGGTCTCATCTTCATTCTCTCACCCGTTTCACGCTTAATTCGAATGTATCGAATTTTTTTCTCCATGAATTATACGGGAAGCACGACCGTGAAACGGGTGAGAGAATGAAGATGAGACCGAGCCCGTGTATCGCCTCTTTACGCGAGGTTCGGTATCCTACTGTCAACAATATCGGTAAATTATTCGGTCTCGCTTATTTCGATAGGCTCGAACGTAAATGCAAATTGTCAATCGCACGGTAAGCACGAGATCTTGGCGACGACGAACAAACGGAGACGAAACCACCCGAGTTTCTGCCGCGTTTACTACCTGTGCGACGTTTGCTTATCAGTATTATCGACGGCGTCTTTGGTTTTGCTCAGTTCGATGGAAACGATGGAAATTGTTTTTTTTTTTTTTTTCGTCGGACGCACCCGAGGCTCGACTACGCGAACAACGAGCCGACAGAGATGAAACCGCGACAGCGTGTCGCGCCTTTACTCCTGATCGAGTATCCGATTATCAATTCTGTCGATGATGCATTCGGTATCGTTTATTTAGATTTAATAAGCGAGACCGAATAAACTATCGACAGAATTGATAATCGGACACTCGATCAGGAGTAAAGGCGCGACACGCTGTCGCGGTTTCATCTCTGTCGGCTCGTTGTTCGCGTAGTCGAGCCTCGGGTGCGTCCGACGAAAAAAAAAAAAAAAAAAAACAATTTCCATCGTTTCCATCGAACTGAGAAAAACCAAAGACGCCGTCGATAATACTGATAAGCAAACGTCGCACAGGTAGTAAACGCGGAAGAAACTCGGGTGGTTTCGTCTCCGTTTGTTCGTCGTCGTCAAGATCTCGTGCTTCCCGTGCGATTGACAATTTGCAATTACGTTCGAGCCTATTGAAATAAGCGAGACCGGATAATTTACCGATATTGTCGACAGTAGGATACCGAACCTCGCGTAAAGAGGCGATACACGGGCTCGGTCTCATCTTCATTCTCTCACCCGTTTCACGGTCGTGCTTCCCGTACAATTCATGGAGAAAAAAAATTCGATACATTCGAATTAAGCGATACCGAATACGGCATCCATCGTATCGATAAGACGACGTAATGAAGGTCACTCAAACCCCGGACACTCGGGCGGTTTTATCGCTATTTGCTCGCCCGTTTTCAAAATTGTGCTTTCGGTGCGTTCGATGAAAAATAGTTTTCTCATCGAAGACATCGGAAACACGACTTTGAGAACAACGAGCGAATCGAGATGAAACCGCCCGTGTGTGTGGGGTTTGAGCAACCTGCATTTCGTCGTCTTATCGATACTATGGATGGCTTATTCGGTATCGCTTCGGTCGAATGTATCGCATTTTTTTCGCCATAAACTTCACCGGAAGTGCGACCGTGAAACGGGTGAGAGAATGAAGATGAGACCGATACTGCGTTTCGCGTCCGTACGCAAAGTTTAGTATCCTACTGTTAAAAATATCGATGGGTTCTCCGGTCTCGCTCATTAAAATTTGCGCAAACGCAAATTTTAAGTGTCATACGCACCGTAATCAAGACCGTGAAGAGCACTTTTTTTTTCTTGCGTAGACCTGTGAAAATCTGAAAAAACTACTAAAAAATTATTCGCGCTCGTCTCGCGGACTCTTTCGCAAAATAATTTTTTACCGTTAATTTGAGTGTCACAATAAAACAATTCGATTGAAAAATTATGACACTTCAAATATCATGCATTTCGGTACATCTGGCTACGCGCTATTTTTCGCCGAAATGTCACGGTCTTACAAATGAATGAAAGAACAGGTTAGCTTTTGACGTTTCTTTTTTTGGCGCTTTGACAGCGGGTCACTTTAGCCTCAATTTTTGGCAGCCGGGACACCAGCCAATTCACGAGGCTCGAAACAGCGGCGCGCTCGAGCCGCCGGTTCGAATCCGCCGTTCCATATTTCGGTCGTGCGTCATCTGCTAAAAGCAACAACTTTGAAATTAATTTTCATTGTCTTTATTAATTCAATTGAATCGGCCCGCGGTCGGTCTGGATTCAGTTTTTTATCGACTTCATGAAAAAAAATTTAATTGTCAATTTTACAAAAATTTCGAGTAAAAATATTTTCCCCCTTAAAAACTATGGGTTCAATAAAAAAACCACTTGCGCCATCGAAGAGAGTGGGAAAAATCCTTCAAGAACCACCCCAAACACCAGCCGAAATAACCGCACAACCGCGATTAAAAATGGGTGGCCACCTTTCACTGGTCACACTGTATAAATGCCTACGTGTGTGCATAGTGCTCGGGCATATGCGCCCGTTACTCTTTTCCCTACCGACGAACACAATGCAAACGTGAAAAAGAAATAAGCAACGAGGATAGTAGGAAAAAAAAAATATATATATATTTTTTAAATATATGGAAGGAAAAATGGAAGGTTGCCGGTCGGACAACGAGTGAAATTTATGGGTGAAACGGGAGGAGCGCCTGTAACATAGCACGTGCTTTGCAAAACATTGCTCTCTCTATATGTATGTAACCATTAATTTTCTAATGTTGGCGGATCCTCGCGCAGTACAAGCGTCCGAGCATTCGATGCGCGTTTTTCGCCTCTTGATTTTATCGTGTTTCTCTCGAGAGAAAGCCCGATACGACGAAACCGCGACTCTTCGAAAAAAATGTCTAATTAATTCCATTAAAATTACAGTGATTTTTCAGTCGAGAAATGTTTATCGTTACTTTTCTTATTCTGTATACTTAGCAGTCGGATAAAAAATCGGAAAAATATCGAACGTTGAGAAGGGGCTTAGGTGATTTTTCCTAAATAACGATTTAAAAAATTAACTAACAGTGTAGTGAAAAAAACATTGTTTAACAAATCATGCGGCCACACTTTTTTTTTTCCACAGGAACTGATTTGTTAATTCTTTTCGTATACATATGAAGTTTTAAATCATTCTTCGAAATTTCGAAAATCCTGCTTTTCAACAAATGTTTAAACCATATTCGCGAGTGTGTAACTTCAACCACGTTTGTTCTTTGCAAGAATACATTTTTTTCCCCAAAAGCTATCCAAAAATCCTGGTTTTTTACCCATTAAGGAAAATGAGAATAAATTCTCAAAAAATGTATGGGGACTCAAAAAAATGAACGATAAGATAATCAACTATTCAGAATTCTCATTTAATCCCATTTTTGTCTGGACCTTCAAAGGTTCAATCTGCGGGAAGTTTTATTATAACAATTTGCTGATCGACAAAACAAGCGAGAAGAATTATAACTTTTCTTTGTGAGAAAGATTACACATGTCGTGCACTCGAATAACAGTGGGACTTGGATTCCCCGTGGTTAGTCTCGCGGTCCCAGGGATCATTTCGTTTCGCAACCGTGTACCTGTATCCGGGAGCGCGTCCGGGATAGGAAGAACTTGGAACCGGCAACGCTCTCGCGAAACCCGAACGCGTACAACACGCCGCCTCGACCTATTTCATTCAAAATGATTAATTGCCAAGCGTTGCTTGGTTACATCGGAGGCGCCAGAGACGGCGATGGAACTTGTGCGCATCCCGTGAGAACTGCACACGAAATTTTCCGCGAGAGACGTGTGCGATCGAAAACAGGATTGCTAAAGCCACTCCGGAGGCTGACGTGGTAAAACGAGGAATCATTGAGATTATAAAAAGAAAAAAAATCAATTGGACTTGCCAATTCGATTTTAACATTTTTCTTTCTATTTGACATTTTACTATTGACTCGCATCGATCGTACGACATATTTTTTATAGCTGCAATAAATATTTGACGCTCTGCGAATCTCTGGTATTGTTCGGAACAGCATATTGCGGTCCAGTGAAGCATCCGGAGAATCCAAGAGATACCGCACGATGGAAAGGAAAGTGGAAGATAAAACTTTGTGAACTGCGCGTCTCCTCGGTTCGTACACCTGCCGCGCGGTTCACCGAGACGGTACTCATTCCCAACGCGTCAGTTCCCCGCCCAGTTTTCCCTCGGTGTCGAGACAGACCGTATTCACTTTTATTTCGTTTTTATTTTTATTTTTTCATTCTCTCGAAAACCTTTTGTGCGACTTGTTCGTGGGGTGCTCGACTCTAGGCTCGGGCAGCGACGGAACGGCGACGATAACGAGATAGCGAACGCAAGTCATACTGCGTAAACGGACCGCGCTTGAATCGCTCTTTTAATTAGATTTCGTTCGGAGTTCTCACGAGAATTTTACGTCGTTCGCGTCTCAACGCGACAACTAACGCGATACAACCAATGAATTGTTTACTGGGAACAAAAAAAATATAAAAATAATAATTATCTTGTCGTTTTATTATCTTTTTTCTGTTCATAGCTTTGTTTACTTTCATCATAATTAATTAATTTATATCGCCCGGAATGTTAACAAAAGAATCAATCGATGTCGTATCAATAAATTATCTCGACAATTCGACAACGTGCTAATTATTCGAAAGGCGAATCATTAAATTCCACGTAGATCGTGGGTTCTCATGACGAATTGGTAATGGTAGACGATAACAATAATACTATCACGGCTGTTCGCGTTAACCGCAATTAAATCTGAAATTAATTTGGGAAAGCGTAATTGAGTTTTCCGTCGCGCGAAGGTTGAACGCTTGTTGCGCGAGATGAAAAAATAAAACGTTAATTAATGCAAACGAGCGTATTTTCATTCGGGGCGAAACTTTCGTCGGGCTGCTGAGAATTCGCACGAAAAACAAAAGACGAAATATATATAAGCTCTCAATAGTTCCGCAATCTTGATTACAGTTAGGTCGTGCAATTGCAACCGAAAAGGGAATGAAGACTCGTCCCACGTGACGTTGCGTCAGGAAGAGCAGGCACGCTCGGGCTCTCCCCCGTAAACGGGTGCAAGAAGGATCGATATCCCGGATGAAAAATAAAAGATAAACTTTGTTATATGGCCGATGCGGTCGAGAGAACGTGAACGAGTAAAATACAGGGGTTGAAGTAGAAGGTTTGAGAAGTATAGAAAAAGAACGAAAAAAAAAAGAAAAAGAAATGGTGAGTTACGAATCGGGGTTAATTACTTTTTGCCCTGCGGCACTAACGAGCCTCTACTAGCTACCCTATTCTCTGCGGCTCTCGAGTTTCGTTGCCTTTACCTTGCCGTCCCCTCTCGTTCCCGAGCAATGTAATCGTAACGTCGTTCCCAAAAGCTATTGGATTCTCTCACTGCTTGAAACGAGAGAAGCGAGAATTCAGCGATGTGCTTTGCTAGGCCGCGATTCACTCCCGTACGGCAATGAAGAGAGCGGGGTAGTGTATATGCGGGAAAAGGTATGAGGGACTCAACTCCGAAGCATTGTCACTCCCTTGGGTTATCCTCGGTCCAGGAGAGAGCACCCTTGCTTCTGTAATCCACTTCCGCCTACCGGTGGCCTCGAACACCCGGAAAATCCCAACGGCAAATTATTTCCCGTTCGTAGGGGCTTAATAGGCGCATGGATAGGGGGCGACTCTTCGTAATCCTCATCTTCCACGTAACAGGACGTGTATCTCTTTGCCGTCTCTCGTCTAACACACTATCCAATCTCGGAGTGAAAGTGAACTGTTAAGTAATTCGTGGATATATTGCGAAAAGAGTATAATACCCCTATATCCCGTCCACAAAGAGGTGAGGTTCCTTTTTTTTTGCCATGGATATCCCGATCTAGCGCGATAAAGAATATCCGATTGTCGACGTCTCTCGGATCGATATCTCGATAAATTGTAATTTGGGTTTCAATATCACTCGACTACGAGCCCAAACTCGCGACCGCGAACGTCGATATGAACCGGCATATTTTTCTTCTCCATTCGAATTGACTATGTAGAAAAGATCTTCGGTTATTAAAGGGAAAGTGTGCCGTATCGGACCCACGTGTACCATTCGCTTCGGGTTGCCAGGTCGATTTGATTCCGGTGGGTAGCGTAAAATTGGACATTTCGGTGAGATGTTTCGGCAGACGGAGAGGGGAGGATGAAAGAGGGGAATGATATAGAGAAACGAGAGACAGTAATGGTACCTATACTGGCGGTTACTTCTGTCTTCCTCGTTTTCGATGGGTACGCCACGAATCCTCTCTTTCTTATGCTTGCGCAGGGCCACTGAACGACCGCAGGAGCGGACCAATACCACCGTTCAGGAAGGCAAATTTGCATAGACACGTATAGGTATTCTGACTTCACTTGAGAATGGCAAAAGCGCGAGAGAGAAAGCCTTCTCTTTGCGCAGGGACCAAGTCGAATCGAAGCGGTATTCGCCAAGGCGACGTTTTCCTCGGTCCACAGAGTGCGAGAGAACCGAGAACACGGAAATTCGATGCTTGTACCCGGTCGATCGCGTTACGGAAACTTTGCTCGCAGAAACGGCCGCTTCCGTTTCGACCGTTCTGCGTTGCGCGTATTCGTCCTCTGCGCACGTAGCGCTTTCTACGCTTCTTGCATTAGTCCCCGTAGATTATGTTTCCCTTTTTGTTTCAATGGCGCATTAAGAAGGATGTATCGTTACAGTTCCAGCCAAAAGAGAGATTCGGATAGTATCCGAAGACATTCGAACAGAAGTAAAATCTTTCGAAAAATCGACCGTGTGCTGAGAACATTAACGTTGCATAATAATAAATCCTTAAAGGTCTTCAAAAATCGATTGAAAAAAAAAGCCAACCAGTCTGTAATCTTCCTTTTTTTTCAGCAGAAATTGATCCGTACATCTTTCTGAACACACTTACTTTTTTTTAATAAGTTTCTCTAATTTTCGGACAATTCATAAAAAAAAGCAATTATTGCAAAGTCACGAATTTCGACTTCGTGTTTGACGAAACACTACAGATTACAGTCAAGAAGTCATTGATTGAACATATTGCAAATATCTTGTAAAAACTTTCCGACAAACAGGATTTTCAGAAATCAGGATAAGTTCTAAACAAACTCACACGCTTTCAGAAAAATTATCCAATGAACTCCGACTGGAAAAAAAAATTAGATTGCCAGATGATTGGTTCAACAATTTTCTTCTTTAACTATTTTGCTAACAACTTTTTGAAATAACGATTATGCAACATTAATGTTCTTCGAACCTTTTATATGGTTGATTTTTTCAAAGATTTTTACTGAATGGGGAAGCCTTAGAAATTCACTCTCAATTTTGCTTTCAGCTGGGAACGTAACGATACAACCTCCTTAACTTACAGAACGTGCTTCAAAATACGCGAACCGCGTCTTCTCTGCGATTCGTCGATTCGATTCGCATTCAACGATGCGAAGAATAATATATATGACGTATATACGATGCACCGCCGCAACTTCGTCTTCCACAATGATAATACGAATTCTAGTCGAGACGGGAGTGGCATTGAAGAGATAAGAGATAAAATTTCAACGATGAATAAGAGCCAAGAAATCGCAGCGTTTCGAGATGTATGCCCCGGAGGGCTGCGCGAATTTCAAATCTTCAACGAAAACGTTCGTACATGTCTCTACATTTTTCATATCCGTCGATATGATTTATTTGAGCTGTGTTTCTCTTCTTAAAAAAAACAATTACTGTGCTGAGTGGGAAGTCCAATTTCACGCCGGTCATACCTCGCGACAGAATTTCGACAAATTATCCCAGCTCGGGAGTGTGGAAACACAGGTAGAAATTGCGGAGGAAGGACGAGGCAAAAATTACAAGAAAAATAGAAAAGTCAAAGGGCACATGCGGGTCGCGTGATGTAAAACAGCAAGTAAACGCGACGAGACCCCGCATAGCGTCGAGGGAGACGCTTCTGCCTCCGCCCGATGAGATTTTATCGTCGCCTCGCAGGAAATTACTCCCGTCGTCCAATTAATTATCTACTCGCTGAATCTAGCCCACTTCTTCGTAGAGTTAGTGTACAAACTTGAGCGCACAACGATCAACGGAGGGTTAGAAGTTTTGACAAAAAAAATATAAGAATAAAAAAGTAAAACGGTGAAGTTACCACTGTCGTGTTGTTGGTGAGACGAGGGAGCAGGGTC
This sequence comes from Ischnus inquisitorius, assembly GCA_963924025.1. Taxonomy (NCBI): domain Eukaryota; kingdom Metazoa; phylum Arthropoda; class Insecta; order Hymenoptera; family Ichneumonidae; genus Ischnus; species Ischnus inquisitorius. The sequence goes on along the minus strand of OZ001250.1, from coordinate 4,665,525 downwards.
GTGCCACAAAATTACCCGAGGCAAATAACTTTTACAAGAGCTTCCTCTCGCACGGCGAGAGATACGGCTTTAAATAGCTCAAAAATGTTATTCTCTTAATCTGTTCGAAGTTTCGTTAATAACGATAAATAAACTTCGAAACTTTGGCGCCGCTGCTATCGAACGATTCCAACAACACATTTTCTGCCCCACACGAGTTACGCACTGTTTCACGTCTGTTCCAAACGTTATCCGAAACCGCTCGGAAGTTGTGGCGCAACGTGAAGCGGCGGCTTCACCGCCACCGCGGAAAACCTTTCCTCTTTTCGACCGTTTCGAAGTTGCATTGGATCGATAAATAAACTTCGAAACTTCAATGGAATCCGAATGCACGATTGTCACCCGCAAATTTCCAGCTGTACACGAGTTAACATATTTTGCTTTATAATAGAAAAAAATTGATATGGCGAATTTTTCCTTTTTGATATGAGATTTCGATTTAAAAATTTAGCATTTTACGAAAAGTTAAAAAATCATATCGAAAAAAAATGTCCATCTACGAAAAATATTATGTCGACATTTACTTTTAAACGGATTAAATCCTACTCGGCCTAACATAATTTGTGTTCGTCCTCGATGAGAAAGCCACAAATAGTTTGTGTTCGTAAACGCCTATCGATAAAGCCACGATATTGCTTCAATTTCTCGTACAGCAACAGACTGCGGCCAAGTTTCGAAATATTCACTCTACCGTTTAATTATATTGCGAACCTCGACTACGCTTCGGTCCTGCGATATTAAATACGAACATTCCGTATTAATCGAGTTACACGTGGCTTCGTATTTTTGCGTTATTTGCATGCACATGATCGTGCAAACAGCCGTATTTCTGTATGAGTCTTTGGCGCGCCTAATTACTCAACGGTTATTAATTAGCGCATCGGAGTATCGAGACTGCTAGAGACGCAACGACGAAGTCGACGTGGCTATGACGTTCAATATGTATCTCAGCAAGCACTGCGAGTCGTGTTGGAGTTGTGTCTGTTGATACGTACATGCGGGTCTGCGTGTCGCACAGGCGTCGGGACGTTATCGCGTTAGTCTCGTGCGAGCGAACAAAATAATTAGAGTCCGTGAGTGTCGGCTGCGCTGGAGTTAGTCTGCACCGTGCCGCGGTATATACGAAAACGAGTAAGCGAGATTGGCAGAGATTGCAGTACGTACGAGTGAGAAAATCTGTCTAAACTCGCAATGTCCATTTCCGGCAAACCGTATAAACCTCAACGTCGTACACAACACCACCACAGCGTGTTCTCTCCATCTCCCGCACTCCCGCCAATTTCCATTCGCGGCCTTCGATATATATATATATATATATATTCACCGGGGAATTGCTAAAGTCCGCGAATCCGCGATCCGCGGCCGGGGTCGCCGCTGTGCAATTACGATCTCGGTGACCCTTTTGCGCGAGGCGATAGACACGACTCGAATTGACCCCGCGTGTGTAGCGGGCCCGATGCGAAAAGCTGGACGGTCAGGCTTCCACTCCGTCCGATGCATATACGTACGTATCGTCGGTTCGACGTGATCGCGAATCACAGTTGGATCACCGAGCGCAACCTCGAATAAAATCCCCTTAAGCCTTCGTGTTATTTGTTACGACATCGTTGACGAGCGAGCGTAAACTCGGAAGCCGCCGATTCGATAAGAAACGCTTTTTCGTCACGCAACAAGTAACGTCTCACTTTTCATACGCGAATGAAGAACAAAAAAACAAATATCAGTTACGATCCACTGAGCGTATCGAGATGAAGAGAAGATGATAGTGTCGTCCAGATGGTGCAAGGCTCGCGTCTCGCTATAGATTGGTACAGATATATATATATATATTTTTTTTTCTTACACTTGAGTCGGTGGAAACATCACTTGAAACGCAGTCTAGCATGCTGTTTTCACAAATTGTTTTAACAAACAAAAACTGCGGGAAAGACTTTTTTATAACGAATTATGAAGCGTCATTGTCTACGCGAAATTTAATATAGAAAGAAATTACAACAGCTTGCCGTAGTTGTCTCTTTAACTGAGTGAACGAAAAAAATCTAAGCGCGTGCTTTTAATAACGCGTCCGGTGTGACGCCGGATGGTGACCTAGAGCTCATCTGTATGTGTGCATCAGCGCTCTCGAGTTTGTTTCGAATGAAAATGTTTTTGCATGTGCGAACGATATTAAACAGAAGCCTGCACACACGATGTTTTCTCGATATCGGCGAGATGGATAGTTACAGCGCCGGATTCAACGATAACATTGCAGCGTTCTCGGAATACCAGCGCGAATTGCACGGCTTATCGTGGAAACAGCGAGAAACCGGTTTTTACGGATAACAAAAAAAAAGGAACCTTAATATCTTCTGAAGTAAAGTTCCGACAAAAAAATGCGGCATGTGTATAAAATGTGACGTATGGATCAACAGACGAAACTGACTTGCGCTAAAAAATAGACGGCAGCTGACTATATTTAACCGTAATAAAAATGCAGAAACGGCTAGTCTTAACCTTCGAACTCGTAAGCCTATAAATCGTTCTAAAAACAATTATGGGCCATCTGAAAAGATTAAACTGGACTCAATCGTTTTGTTTTGACGTATGTTACAGCATAAATCAAGACTCGTTCTTGGCATAGCTGGTGAATTCTTTAAAATCCATCCCAACCGGTATTACGCTCACTGGACGGCTTAGTATGGGCTCCCGTACCGTCGTCAATCCACATTTGGCCCGGGTCTCTCTTTCCTTATTAAAGCGAAGACCAACAATTAGGTATACGAGGGCAAAGCGAGCTCAAGGGAGAGACCACGGTATTAGGTTGCTCGTTCCGTAACTCCTCTTTATTGGTCTGTAGAAACGCACTAGACGGGGTCGGGTCGACGAAAATCATAAATCTGACTATCATCATGCCGTGGTTGAAGGTCGTAGGAGCGACGAAAAGGCCAAGGGTATAGTGAAGAAGACCGACGACCGGCACTATGAGACAGAGGCGTGATAGAGGAACTCGACTCGACGTTATATCCTTAGGTCTAAGTTGAAATACTCGTTTCGTACAATTGCCTCTAGGACACGTGTACTTTAACGCGCGTCCTCTCATCGGACGAATTGTGCGCTCGAAAATAATTTGGCGCTGTTCACGACCAAATATATATTTTTTTCAATGCTTTAAAGGACTATGAAAATCGTGAAAAAAATTGTGATAAAGGATAATCTGGCAACTTTTTTTCGCCCCACATTTCCATGTATTTTTTCAACGAAATACAAACCCAATCGTTTTTTTCTCGAAGCATAACGTTCCAAATATTCCAGCCCGACGGAATATAGTTCTTCGATTTTCGGGACGGCATAATTCCGAAAGCCGTAAAAGAGCAAAACATGCCGATTCAATATTCCGTCGTCAAAATAGTACATAGACTATATATGCCCATAACTCAGCTCGTTAATATGTATATGGAGCAAGAAAATAGAAGAAAAATATTGTGTCTACCCATGCGCGCGAGAGGCAATTACCGATAATCAATTAAGCTATGCAGACGACGGCGCGCGCCTTCTCTTTCCATCGAACGTGACGCACCAGACGTCTGGACAATATAACACCCGTTACAACATCCGTGTGCCACCGAGTTTCTCGGATGATCGAGCGGAGCTCCATGGCGACACTGGTACACATCCGAGTTATTAGCATGACAATCAAATTGAATTTAATGACCAGTGCGTTGGGCCCTAAGATAGGTTAATACTGAAAGGCTCCGACGCAATATATGGGCACGTAGCACAATGAGCGGCCAAGTGGTCGTGACCGTTATTGGTCAGGCGTAGGGAGGAAACACGGTTGCGAAAGCCGCCCCTCTCAGTAGAACCACAGAAGCCACTCAACTGAATTCCATGGTTGAAGCAACTATCTCTGCGGCTTTCGTTTGTATTATGTAAACGGATAAACCATCGTGGCCCTCAAGCTTCCTAAGCGAAACGCCTGTACCTAGTCGGAAATTTCGCGAATGTCCTTTGAACCCGCTTCGTCAAATAAATACCTCGATATTGCTCAATTTCGCGATACGCGACGAAACTATTCTGCGACCCGGATGTATTCTCGAATATCCCGATAATCTTGGATCTCTCTAGATCGTGCGTTGCATCGTCGGGCGAACTCTTGATCCGCTCGTTCGTGCAAGTAGCGCAGCCTTCGTGTTGTCAGACCGCGAAAGCTTCATCGCGTCTTCCTCGCATCAACGAGCTGGCGATGTGTATACGCGACAACGAAATTATACGCAAACAGGCAAGCGAACGAAATCGTACCGGTTGATCGGAATCGTGCTTTGCGCGTCCCGCACCTCTTAGCGCCTCAATGATGCGCACGGACGCCGACAATTTCCAGTGCCGAGTTTCGCATTTGTCCGGAATTAATTACGAATTATTGCTGTGTGGATAACGCGGATAGCGATACAGTCTGAAAGCACTGCGGCAAAGGCAGCTCATTCTAATGATCGATGCCCAGTCGTTAACGGCGTTGCGGAGATTAACCCGCAGTTCGTGTGCGAAGCCGAACGGATTCACCAGAAGCGTTCAAGACCCCTGCGGAGCAACGTCACGTTCTCGAAAACGAAGGGAGTACGACCGGAGAAAGGAAGAGGGTCCAACGATCCTAGTGGGCACGTAACGACCAGCTTGTGACTCCATAGTCTACATGCTTACGCGGCTACTACGTAGAAGCTGATTCGAGGAAGCACGGCGCGACGACCCAGTTCGTTCCGGATCTCTCTGATAATGAAGCCAATACACGGCCCATAGGGAAAGATGAGAGGAGAAGGAGGCGCGGAAGAATCTACGAAGCTCAAACGCTCGCACGTTCACAATGGGGCTACTATCGCAGCGAGAAAATTACAAAGTTTCCTGAACGATTTTATTTGTATTTTTTTGGAAATGTCGCGAATGGATTCTGCCGCGTCGTTTACAGCTACTTGTGTCAAATCGAAATAGAGAAACGTGCGACACGATCGCGTAGCAGACCTATCGGACGTGTCGAGATAACGTCACTTGTAACAGGCGCGTCCGATCGTTCCATCCGGAGTGGTACGATCGAACGCCCTCGGCAACATTGCACACAGGACAGGCTATCCTGCTGGGATTATGTGGACGGCGCCGCCCATTTCGTTCACGCTTTATTGTACGTTGTGCAGGGTAGCGCAATGAAAATTTCAATTTTTTTCCTCGCGTGCACTAAAAATTTAATCGGATATCGCAGTCACAACGTTAAAAATGTTTATTATCGCTTTGGTATCTTTGCCGTTATGAAAAGTTTCAAGAATATCATGTTTCATTGCCAAAAATGCATTGGCGATAGAAATTGTTTGAATCATTGTTTGTCAAGACCTAATGAAATGATGTGTTTACGGTCATCTTCTATCTTCATCGTCAGAGAAATCGCATTAAATTCTTTCAGACCTTTATGTTTTTTTGAGTACATAAATCTTAACTGCCGCTCAGAGATACCGAGCATTGCCTCGAAACGTTAAGCGGTTATCTGCGACTTAGAGAATAGTTAGTATCCCTCGTTGAAGGCATCACGGAGCCATCGGTTAGTTGCACGAGCCGCTTACCAGAACGTGTGTGAGAGCGGACGATGCGAGACGGGGGCGCACAAGCAACCGGTGAATAGGCGTCGTCGAGCAATGCCGAGAGATCCGATTTCGCGGTAGTATGCGAACGGGCATTCACGCGAATAATAAGGCGACGAAGGGAGGACTGCGGTGAGGCAGAGGTACCGACAGTGTCGGAGCGTCGTCGTTGCACGGTCTGTGCGATAAGGGTTATACCGTCACCGGAGATCGAACAGTGTGCCAAGCGTGAATGTAGGTACACGGATGTGTGGATATGCACATAAGGCTTGCGAGTGTGCTCGCCGATTCGTGTGCGAGGATCTCCGCGCGCTGGTTACTGATAAACGGCACGTGAATGCATGAAAATCGTAGAGACGTGAAGAGAACCATCGGGCGCTACTCTCCGCGCTTGACACGATTTTCCGGAGCTTACATTAAGACGCGGGTACATTTATGATCATGCGGACGCAGAATAATCGAAATAATTGCCAATATCGCCGGGTATACAAAGCGGCTCGTTAGTGCACTCCAGATGCTCGCGAGAATCCTTGGGCGTCGAGCTCATATCTCACATTGCACAGTGAGAGAAAGTAATATAGAATGGCGCGTTAACGAGATGAATGTGAAAAGATGAAAGACAGGTGAAAGCGGAGTCTAGCGTCCCTCACACCGGCCGGAAATATCCCGCGATGGAAGCTATGAGAACTAATTAATCCCGCTCGACGATTCAATGGAGAGAACGAGATGAGGAGATAGACAAATAGATGAATGTCAATGTCGCGGGAACGCTCACTCGGGGCATCGGAGCCGTTGAGGCAAAAAGGAATTGGTATATGAAGCACATATCGAGCGCCACGTCGATGCGACACGTACTACCGGGAAATTTGAGCTCTGTACAAAGTGATGGAACGTGCTAATTAAGAGAGCTAAAAGAAAGAACAAAACGCACGAGAGAAGCGACGAAATGTGAGACACCCCGAGAACGTTGAAGCTTCGCAGGGACGAATTGATGGACGAGCCGAAAGGTAACAGGCCGAAGTCGTCGTGTCTTTCGATCCTTAATGAAGATTTTAGTCCTTTTTTCTCGCGGTTCACGTCGCTCAAATCGATTTCATGCAAATCAACGATATCGTTATTCCGCGTACGAACTTCCGAGTACGGAAATTGTATGATAAAATTCTCGTGTACCCGATGTTTCATTTTTGAACGAGGAGCCGATGGAGAAGGGCTATATTCAGCCACTCCCGGGCGATGGATAGCGTATATCCGCACCGCGGTATTATGCACCGCACGTTTTTTTTATACACGAAAATTCATGAATGAATGGAATATAAAAAAAGAGGTCTCTCGTCTCGTGAAATACTCTTCTCGATCATTGATCCTGTCGCATTAATAAAATTTGGCACGATATCAATGTGAACTTTTGCGATATTATTATTATCATTGACGTTAATCGAGCTTGACGGGTTACGTTGAGACGCGACAGCGTCTCGAGACTCTGACGATCGGGTACGATAAATTGGGTCATTATTTTCCACATTTTTCAATTTTTCACCTCTTTACCGATACGTCAGGGACTACAAAAAAAGGAGCTTCAAATTTTTGTCGGCATTAGAATATTCTATTTTACCTAATTCTCATCGCATGTTTTCTGCTCGTCTCGCGAGACTTCATTTGTGATTAACGGAATTATCTGTCAGCCAAAAGGCTTGTCGCTCGACAATTCATTCGTCTTATTTACCTGACGCTTTTCGCATTTACGGCGAGGCGATTCCTCTTTGAATGGTAATTTCTACCGGACGTGAACAAATTGATCTCCCAAAGTGACAGTACAGATATGAAAATGTGAGTCATGGAGGGGGAGCTGTTAAGGAAGAAAAAAGAAGGTGTGATCCAGAGGGCATAAGAAAGAACGACCGCAGGGAATTCCGGGCATGACGAAGCCGTCCATCCCGGAGAGTCTGCGTCGCGAAATCTCAAGGCGCGGTCGCTTCGCGTGAACGTAACGTACCGCGAAGAAGAAATGGAAGACGAAGAAGAAATTCCATGCATATGCGAATTCGACGTCGTTCTCGCTTTTCTCCGCAGAATAGAAGAGGGAACGTCTGTCAAGGTTTTCCATGCGTCACGAGGCCTGTTACCAGCGTCTTTTCCCGGTACCGAGGCATGACGCTTGAGCCTCTTCAGCTCCATTTACACGGGAACGAGATAGCAATGAATAAATCGCTGGAGAAATACGTTTTTTAGCTTTCCACGATTAAAAAGAAAATTAATAAAGATAAATCCTTATACGTTCAGCAATGGAACGAATAAAGTTTCGTCGGAGTCGCAAAGCTTTCGTTACGGAAAATTGCTTGTTAAAATTCTTATTTATTTGTCGACGTATTTTTTCAAATTTATTTCTCGAACCGCTCGAAGCTCCCCAGTTAAGCCGCGGCAAATGATCTTGCCAGAAAATCTTCCCCGTTTCGTCCTGACGCATGCCTTCACGAGGTTCCGTCGGCTCTACGGGTTCACGGAACAATCGCATCGTAGAGTTGTTCACCTCAAAGTCTGTGCGAGTGTTCGCGTCACGATCGAACGATAAACTACGTGCCTCCGTTCGCGGGTGCCCGTCGTGCTCAAGTAAAGACGTGTTACGATTTGCTGGCATTCGATCGGTTCTTGCACTTATTGTCGCGGTGAAAAAGCTTACCGCCGTTCGCGCTTCATTGAGAAGAGATGACCGAACTGAGTAGCGTGGCAAGTTGCCCCACGTACACACGTAAACCTAGGTAACTTAATTTTCACCACGTAGCGCGGATTACGTTCGCCTTGCACCGTGCCGAAGGTTGATACCGGGAAAGAATAGCCTAATGTGGCTCACTTGAAAAACGTTTTGCTTATTCTCAAAGTGTTTAAAATTATAAATGGATTTTTAGTTACTGGAAAACATGGAAAGTAACTTCGCAATTATCATATAAGACTTTTCGCAATTCTTCAAGGACGATGTGTGGTTATTCGCAATGAGAATGGAAACGCAGACAGAAATACGCAACTTTTCGATGGGAAAATTTCCGAAAAGTGTACTTTCCAAAAAGTATACATTTTTTCAAAGTAAAAAAATATTATTATGCTGAATAACGACAATAACAATATGTCACCTTGTAAAGTGACCTGAATTTAAGACTTTTTTTACACGAGCATTTCGATGGAATAGTCACCGATGTTGAGCCAATCGAGTTCAACCCATTTCAAAATTCTTGGTGCAATAAAAGCGATTGAACCGCAGTGTGTATATCGTTCGCGGTTGAGCACAGATGGACAGTTTCCATCGTCCTCGTGGGTCCAATCGATGTTACATGTAAGCTCGTAACGTTACCGTGACGATGGCCGTGGCTACAACACAGACGACGTTCCGATGCAAAGTACATTGGAACGGGTCAGAAACGCTCGCGGGCTTCCAAATACCGGATCTCCCCCGTATGCAAAGTAGTACATTAGCACCGTATGCAATGTACTATACCCCTATCTATCCACTAACGCGTCGCCGGTACACGACATTAGCACGGCACAACATCAAAGTTGAAGGCGCGTCGGCACGGCATATCTTTATGCTTCCCATACAAAATCTATCCGCTCTATACAAATGCTCAACGGTGCTGTACAGTGCTTGTGTCCGTTATCCAAAAGAGTCTCGATTATAGGTGTAGACCTAGCGTAAACTACATGTATTTTGCGAGTATCATTAACAGCGTCACTCCGGCGAGGCCTGAGGCTGAATATACGAACCACCAGAATCACTCGAGCCACGGATGTTTGGAGCCGAGGAGTTGGACGAATGTGGATTAATGCCCCCCGTCAACCTCTTTTGCTCCCTCCTCATTCAAGTCACGAACAATGATCCCTTGTCAGGAGTGAGGTGCCGACTGTAAACCACAGTGCAGCAGAAAGATCGATTTCTCTCGTAGGTATATAACGACTGACGTGTTTGCCAGCGATGCATGTTACGGAAAGACGAATTCACGGCGGGCAAACTGCGATAGACCACCGTGTCATGCTTTGCTACGCTTGTACGCGATCGCGATAGAATGTGTAGTTTATTGTACGGCGTACGCTATATTGTGGGAAACGAAAAGCGAATGAGAAGCAAAAAAAGATAGGCTAGGAGAGGAAGAGTAAGATCGTGACGAGATACGAGGCAATTTGTCATCCGGGAAGATAACAACGACTCTTTGAATTCCCTGGGGATTACCCGTCGTTCGCTCTCGCTTGTGTATGTACATAAAATGCTCCCGAGTTCTACATCATCCGAGTTCGAGAAACGTGTAGTGACGCGCGTGACGCTTGTCACGATTCTGCTCTATGTTATTCGCGTCATCCGAGGTATAGTTTTGAATGAAGCCATGCCTTTATATTGGGGCGCTTAACGGCGCCGAGTAACCGATCAATGGCAGCAAAGTCTTGCTTCCTCATAGAGGATGCTCCGTTTCCGTGAAAACATTTTTTTCCTTCAGATTTTACCTCTTTAAGGCACAGTACGGTAATTACGATTTTGATTGCGACGTCGTTTACGATTGAATCGTCAATTAGAAGCGAGAAATTTTTGAATGTGCAACATCTGCTTCAGCATCACGAAATGTAGACAGGCCTCGTTGATATTATAATTTTGTCATAATAATATCCGACGAAGCGTGGCCAATTATTCAACGAAATATAACGTTAAACAACGTCGGAAATAGGCCTATGTAGCGCATGAAGTTACGCGTCGAATTTCACGGCGTTGCTCTAATGCACGAGAGAGTTCGCCGCAGCGAACGAGGGAAAATAATCCGATTATACCGGACGAGCGAGTCCGACGTGCGGATCCGTAACGTTTATCCACGTTCGTCTCGCGACGCTATATTTGGCCTCTCGCTCGCACTCTCCGGTGCGCGGTTTGTATATGTATAACGCGTGTGCGACGTCGTTCATTCGGCTCTTGTACGCGACGAGAGCCCCGCCCGCGGTTCATTCGCAACGCGGAGAAACATTTTTGGGATTTGTACGCGGCGTCGGCGTGTCATACTGTGCAAAGCGCTAAATGAGGCCAGTCAGTCGGATGTGATATGGTAGCCAGTTCGCACAGGAACGCTCGTTTTTCCCCGGGCTCGGACGCATAAACAAAAACGTACCAGACGACTCTCGTTCGAAACGACTCCTCTCGCGATCGTAAATCCCTAATTTACCAATGTCCGCAATGCCACGGATATCCAGCCAAGGCGTCCGTATATTTCTCGTTGATTTTGCAACGGCAACACGTTCCAGAAACTCCCAGTAGATACGGCACGTTTATGGTCGGACGTATCCAGGATAGCCTTGCAGAACGCTGAGCTTTCCGAAACTCCCACCAGAGAAGTACATTCGAGTCGAGTTACGAGAGATAGTGGCGGGTTACGGAGCTTGCACGATTTTCCTACCTGCTCCTCGGTTGTCCCTTTGTTTTCCTAGTGTAAACGCAAATCCTCGGGGAGGGAATTTTCGAACAGGTAGAATTTATCGACTTTCGGTTCGTAACCGAAAGTTTATTCGATCGCGGTATCTTTCGTCAATGTGAGTCGACTATATTTCACGTATGTTGAGACTGAGGCAGGAACAAATAGAAACGAGAATGTTCAGATTTTCAATGGCATGAAATAATCTATTCATAAGAACGAACAAATTTTGAAGAGGAACGAGCGAATTCAATGCTGACCTTGAGAACGAAATCGAAGAAGACGAAAACGGAAAGAAACTTCTCGACCAGAGAAAAAGAAACCATCAACGGCATCATCGAGTGTCTCGAGATTGTTTGGAAATTTATAAATCGAGTTTAAAACGAAGCGTGATGGACTCGACCGATAGAGCTTTGCCTTATCTCGCATATATACGTCTATTTTATATATATATATACATTTCTTCGTTCTCTCTCGTCGAGTGGCCACTCAGCCGAGGACGCGCTGGTGCACTCTCGCCGGATGAATTCAAGACGAGTCTGCTCACCGGAAACCGGCAAGCTAACTCGGTTTACAAAAGGTTTTCAGCGAGGCAACGGCAGTTTCTCGTTTCGCTGTGCTGTGCGCGGGCGAGGCGTCGGCTTGCATTCCGCTAGATTCCGCTTTCTTATCTTCTTGAGAAAGAGCAAAAAATAAAAAAAATTATCAAGTGAATTAAAACTCGGTAGGTACACTCAAGACGAAAAATGCGATTCGCGAAGTGGATTTTTTTTATGCTTGCTCCAAGCATACCCCTCGGTCGCACTGCGATGGGTTTAATCGAAACGTTCGGAAGAATAAAGGCGAGCGTATAAGCTCAGCCCGGAGGAATTTAGGTCGACGACTCTTCGAGTGACAAGTTTACTCTGTGTAAAGCCTGCGCGCAACCAGCGGCCGAGAAGCCAGCGTCGGAGAAGATTTCCTCTTCAAGGATAGTTTCTTCGTCCTCGAACAATATTTGCTTCGACTAATGGCTGGAGCCGTTATAGTCGAAGGCGTTATCGCGCGCAAACGTTGCCGATAAGCTTTATGAATGAATTCCTCCGCGAGCGACGTAAAACCGTCGCTTGGAAATCACCAGCAAAAAAACAAGAATGCACTGTGTGAGGCTCAGAGACGCCGAGAGGATCTGGTAACAGTCGCTCGAGGTAATCGAGGGGTTATATAGAGTTACTCGAGCGCTTCGAATTACGATAGTTTTTCACGCTATCGATGAAAGAGCATCGTTGGAATTGGATACGTTAATCGAGGCGCTTCTCGACATGATATTGCATAAAAATATAAAAAATTCCATTAACGAACCATCAACTTACGCGCTTCGGTTCTTTTTCATATTGATCGAGCACGTAATCGATACATCAATCGATCGGAAATCGATTAGACGATAATACGAATTCTTTTCAGAACCAATCACTCCACTATTCCCTTTGTGTAGGTCTCACTACGGAGCAATCTAACTATCTCTCTAACGAGTAATCGAATCTCAATCCAAGTCAGAAAGCATCAACTACTGACTCTATTCCGGAGATGCCGATCCCGACTGAGATTGATTGATACCGATCATTAGTCACGGGCTTCGCAATCGAAACGGGAAAACCCGGGCTTTGGTCTATCGGCAATATCGGCATACTGGAATCTTGGGCGCGTTTCTGCACCGGTCAACGCCACTCGTGTACTGCGCGCCAGTGAGGTCGTATTAGAATCTATACGTGAGGATACGAAGATCGTCGATCAAATACCCACACACACACACATAGACACGAGCCCTGTCCTCCCTCGATTCTGGCGAGATTCGCTCTATTCTATTCTAATATCTCGAGAGTTTAACCGTGGTACTCTGCGACGTAACAGAAAAGGTCACACCATAGCCACCGGCTCGTTTCAATATCGAACTATCGCTCTAGCCGATCGACTCGAACGCTTCGCGAACTAGAGCGGAGCGAATAAAAATCTTGTCTCTGCATGCGATGCACCTCTGACGACACGACCAGCCGAGAGAGAATATATATCTGCCGCCGCTCCTCCTCGACACTTTTTTTCGCCCGTTTTTCTTTTTCTCTCAATCCCAATGTCCCCACAGCCTTCCGGGGATGGAACACGGTGAATCTCTGTCTCTCCGTGCTCCAGCTTACTCGTGAAAGAAAAAAAAAAGAATTAAAGAGTAAAAAAAAACAAAAGTTGGCATCACTTTGCCCGAGATAGTCGGCGAACGTTACGAAGAGGCGCCAGGCGTCGTTCAGCGAAACGGCAGACTCGACTCGTCGGAATAGCGGAACCTGGTACCCAGGTGCCGCCTCGGGGGATGAAAGGGAAGGAGGGGGCGGGGGGAACGGCAATTAGAAACGCCGAGGGAACGATTCGAGAAATACACCTTCTTTTTCTTTTCTCCACCGCTCTTCAATCCATTTTACTTTCTTGCTTCTTTTCTTTTACTATCGATCTTTACCTTTTCGCTCGATTGCGCTCGCTTACCCGCGGAATTATCCGTTTTCAGATGATTCTTAACCGATCGACATTGCCCTTTTATCGTTTGCGAAACAAAATCTCTAATCGGCCGTGAATTTTTTATTTTTTCATACGCTATGAAGATAAAAACATTCCATTGTATTTCCGTGGAATGAATTCCTCTTTGCCTTACTGCGCTCGAAGAAAAAGTATGGATTTATGCGTATAATCGTAAATAAATCCTATGTATGACATTCATGACGTAAAAAAAGTTTTCACCAAACTGGGTCAAAAGTGGGCTCGGCAAAGCGAGAAAACTTTGTAACTCCGTGCCCTGAGCATACGTGGGCGTCGAAGCCATTTTTGTAGCAACGCGAAATTCCTCAAAATACATTTCCGGGCGAACGACGCGAGCGGGGAAACCCCGAGAAATAAACTCCGGAGAACAGTGCAAACACAACGAGCGTTGGAGTATCAATCTCCGGGGTTTTCGCTCGATGAGGCAACGCTGGCTCTCGCTCTGTTACTATCACTCGAGTTTTGAATTTGCTCGTCTGGTCTTTCTCTCCCAGAAAGTGTATCACAAGAGTATTCAAAAGCATACACTGATACGATCCGAAAAGGAATCGAGAGGCATTCGTGTGTCGATTCTGTATAGTCCGGTTACTATGTTCGCGGAGTATCGGAAATTCCTAGCTATCTATACGTTATACACAACAGAGGCGCGTTGTGGCGAATCTCGAATTTATTGGATTTTTTTTTGTTTCCTTTTTCTCTGTATCTCTACTTCGAGCTGCGCTACGGGCGCTATTTTGTCAATGTGCGTCGATCCGAATGACGAGCAGCGGATATTGATAGGAAGGAAATAGAAATAGGAAAAATTAACGAAAATAAAACGGTGAAAAGCGATAGCGGGTTGGCTCGAGAGCGCGTGCAAAGCCCTCGAGCTTTGATCGTTCTCATCGCAGTTACGGCATGGAAAATCGCTCTCCGTATCGAGGCGACCGTCAAGAATACGACTGAATATTTACTGTCGATGGTTTTCATGTGTTACGCTTCGCTTGTCCCTCTGTCGCGACGGTCCTCCAACTAAAATTTCAACGTTCATATATTCGAACGGACAAGGGGTTTGTTTTCGATAAACCCGCTCGACCGGGCGCTAATCCGTTGGATAGACAAAAAAAATGAGGATTAACACATTTGAAGGATCCTTCGCGTTTGTTTAGTTGTACGGTTGACTCTCGCATCCCTCTCGTTCCCGGGTCGCCGATACAGCTTGTCCCGGATGAATTGCCCGGGCGCTACGCGCAACAGAACTAACGATATAAAGTCACAAGCGAGGGGAGATTCTCTGTGTAATTTATCCGAGTCGCTGGGGGTTATTTCTATTTTTTTTCATCCTCTCTCTCGCGCTTCGTTAATATTAACGAGAAACGCGACGGTATATCTCACTCATCCGGTTATTACCTTTGACCGGCGAAAAGCGCTTTGACAAACTCGCATAAAGACACACGCGCGTCAGCGTACCCGTCTCAACGAAGCTATATTACACTCGTTCGAACTTTATACGCTTATATACGTCGCGCACAAAAGCGCCTTTTTTTATCATTTTCATCAATTCTCACTTTCGCGCGCTTCAATGGCTTCGCTATTTCCGTTTTACACTTCAGTTTCAGTGTTCGCGTCTCTTTTCGTATCTCGATTAAAGCGATTGTGAATATATCGGATTTCGGTTAAGGACACCAGAGAGGTTTGAAATATCGAAAAAATCGGGTTTGATCTCGAGTTAAATTGTATCAGATTCTATTGTCCGACCTTAAGAAAAGATCCAAAAGAATTTAATTTTCCAACTTTATAGCAACAAATAAAACACTAAATTTTGTTTACTTTATGCTATTTCGTGACTTTTTAGTCGATACATTATTTTTAAAGATCATTCGACGAATTATAAATTAGATCTTCCATGGTTTCTAAACAAACGATATAAACAACAGTTCACATGTTGGATCAGCCTTATTATAAACAATATGTAGGGATTGCATTTTCGAGCGAATTTTCGAAGTACGCGCGTCTATTCTTCATATTGGAACCAATAAAAATGCAGTATTTCCGCACTGTCGAGTGCCCGAGATCGTTTGAACGAGATTGAATAGACTGTTGTGGTTTAACGACGCTGTTTTAGTATCGTCTCCGTGCCTGTTTCCGCGAACTGAAGTGTCTTTTTCAACTGTTTTCATCCCTGTACTGTGTCACAGATCCATAGATCAGTTTTTTTTTCTATTTTTTCTTTTGTTTCTTTACATTCATCGGATACTTTTCATGCGATAGATGCGCCACAAACTACACGCACGGCAATGACGACGAATAGAATAGATTGCTTCAACGCTCCTCTGTGTCCGTGCGCCGTTAATACCCGCTGTGGCTACTGTGGTAGTTGGGCTTTCATCGTCTACTTAAAGAGCGGTAATTCGAGGGTACTGCGCGTGTTTTGCTGACGTGGACGAGACGCGTTCATCGGTGATAGATTGATTGATTGATTTGTTTATTATGCCTTAGGTTACTATTAGGCAATAACGTATATACAATGAAAGTAAACTTAGAACTAAAATTAAAACTAAATTAAAGAGAGAATTAAACAAAGGATATAATAATGAATAGTTATGTATAGGCATCGAGAAGGAAGCGCATAGCAGTGTGAAACTTAAGCATAAGTAGGATTGCTTTGCAATATAGCGGAAATAGAGAACGCATAGAGAGAGAGAGAGAGAGAGAGAGAGAGAGAGAGGAGAGAAATCTTTATCCGAGCTTGAAATTCAGGGGATGAGAGGAGAAGAGTCCGTGCGCGAGCACACTTGGGACGTGTCCTTGCGACCATTTTTTTAAATAGCATCGTTACCGCCGCCGTTAGATCTTTATATCGCCAATGGAGACTCAATGACAAGCGCAGCATCCGAGCGTCTCGGTGTCTCACGATATCCCGCGGATAATGCACACGCGCCGATCTCTTATGTCATCGCGTCGTCGACGGTAATAGTTTATAGTTGATCCCGATGGCAACGCGGAGCCAACGGATGCCTCCCTCGAAGTGATCGAGCTTGATCTTGAGATTGGATGACCGCGCGTCTTTGGGTCAGTTGCCTTAACTGGATTCAATGCGCGCCGCAAACGTAAACGCATCGATGACATAATTTTTTTCGTTAACGTGACGCACCGCCGTCGGGTAACAAGTAACGCAGATTGTTGAATTTATGACCGACGACGGTTCACCTTGTACCGGATGAGTGTATACGAAAAAGAAAAAAAAAAAACCCAAAGAATTATGTTCATGCTAATGGAATCGAGTAATGTGCGTTCATATCTAAAGATTGATCTCGCACCCAACGATCGTGACTCCACGCGATCCATATTATAATATCATCGTGACTTCTAAGTATGGATGAATTGATATATTCACCGTGGAAGGAACGTTGCCGAAGGTCGCATAGCCTTTGGTTCATGGATCTAATCGGCGCGACGGTGAATAAAATATTTCTCCGTGTTACCTCATTCAACGAACGAGGAGTGACTATGAGATAATTGCCGATTTGAGAACGATGATAAGACACGGCGACGTTACGCACCTTTCAATCGCCCGCGTGAAGTATCTCCATGGGCATTTTGCCGGACGTCGAAAAGCATTCAGATCGACGCTGCCGAGCGTCTCAAAAAAGAAAAAAAAACTTGTTTATTGAAATCCCAGCACCGCTCTACTATCACGTGTTGCGGGTGAAAGACGCCGGTCTTTGCCACGCTTATATATCGATACACGACGGCATGTTTTGTGTCGACTATCTCCCGTCAATTCCCCGTTCACATCGCGGATTCTTCGACGATCGCCCCCGCCCCCGCGCGACAACGATGAGTATAATTCTATAATTACAGACAATGTATGCGATATAAACTGCGCTGGAATTTATCAAGCGTGCCGGTGACCCTGCTTTATTGTGCTCGCGAGCTCTGGGTGCGAAAGCGATCGGAACGAGCTGAGAAGCAATTGGATGAATTTTTAATTTATACGGCTTCGATAGTCTCTCGGGGCCAACGGTTTTGGTGCCGGTACGATTAATTAATCGCACGGTTCCCGGGCCACGGCGAAACATCGATCCGTCGGGCTTCGAACGACGGAAAACATCGTGTATATTGCATTAAATCGATGCCCATTGGGGGGGGGGATAAGTGAAGACTGAAACGCGCGCAGATAAGCAAAATATCTCGGTGCTTGCGTTCACTTTGAGGTGGTTTGCATTCCTCGGTGAATTAACGAGAGCAGCACACAGCGAACGGAGAAACAAGCGACGATCTACGACGTGAATGTACCGAGAGAAACCAGGCGAAACAGCCTCGCCCCCCTTGCATTGCATACACACAGACACATCTTTCGAGCGTAATAACTCCATGAGCGTACGCGACGTTGTACTCTCACTCTCTCTCCCTCTGTCGGTCTATCTTGTGGCATGACGAGTACACAGTGCCCGACGCGCATGAGTTATTATTATATTACGGTTCGTCGATGCGAGCCCAAGTCATCGTGCACGTTAACAGCACCGGGAGATATGGATAGTAGAGAATTTCAACGTGCGTGGCGTTTTCAGTCATACTGGAATCTCGGTACGTAATGCACGCTATAGGTAAATAATTTACCGTCGTTTCAACGTAATTACGCCATGTAATTCAGTATAATGGCATTGAAGTATGCTTGAAAAACGTCGATCCGCGTCATAATTGCGTTAAATTGTACACGTGCTCGTACAGCGCGATGCCGAGGTGGGAAAAAACAACTACATAAATATCATGCAAGGTCGTATCGACATTTGAACTCCTGATTCGATAGCTAAAATTGAAAAGATTAATTTTTTTTTTACCGATTCGATCATCGCATCGCTAGAGTCCCAACAAGAAGTGAGATTCCAAGCGAATTTCAAATATTTCACCATGGTATAAAAATCTGAAAAAAATCAGGAATTCTCACTTTTGGTCGGGAATGGAACGTCACGTTCTGCTTTAACAGATGTTTTCGTCGATATTTACTTTAATGTTTCCGAACTTCATCTCGCCTTTTCATCGAATTCGCCAGGTCATCATTCAACGAAAATGAAGTCTATATCCCAACATATACAATATATATCTTTACGAATAACGGTGAAAAGTTCAATGATTTGTATATTTTTGCGTGTATACCTGATGCGCATGGGCAAACAGGTTATTACAAATATGTTCGAAATTACTAAAGGAACGAAAATAACCACACGCGCTCGCGATGTTTCATCCGGGAACGGAAATGATATTGCTGTTGGATTCGTCAAATTGTTCGTACCATATTGTAATAACCGGTTTTAATACAAACAAGCGTAGCTGCTTCCATCCAACGGCTTCGAAATGGCACAAAAATTATTTCGCGTTATACGAATTTGCATTCTTGCGAGTGAATTCGGATTAGTCCCCTACGATAATTAAAAACTAATTATTTCCTCCAGTTTCATTAAAAATGTTACCTTCGTCGCGGCAATTTAACGCACAAAAACAACTACCGTATCTTTAACATCATTGTAACTCACCGGCAAACCTCGATGTCTCTAAGTACGTTATAAAACAAACTTTGTACTCGCTTTGCATGCTGGTACAAGGTGAAAAAAAAAATGACACCGATAGCATCCGAGTTGCTCTTGACACCTGAACTTGTAATTCGATGTCTCGGAAGAAAAAAAAAATTATTGTGAATCGCTTGTTTTTGTGAGAATCTAATCAACGCAAGACGCCGTTTACCTTTAATGGTATTCGTATTCTCCCGATGGCTGGAGAATACGGTAGAAATTATGTATGTACATCCATGCTCGCGACACGGCACGTTTTTCAAATAGAAATGAATTTTTTACATCCACTTTTCACATTCGTACGCGTTTCCCTGTGCCCTTTTGAGGGATTCATGAAGATTACACTTTTTCATACCGCGCGCGAGTTCCACAGCTCGTTTCCTCTTTTTTTTTACACGACCTCTGTTATAACTCGACCTCGACTGACGAAAAAAAAAAAGGAGCAACATCCCATTCAGTCGTTCTGATATACAAAAGGTACGGAAAAGAGCGTACAAAAACCCAAGGCCTCGATGAGCATGCTCACTCGTTTAGCGCTCGAAGGACTCCCGGTGAACTCTCTATTTATGTACAGATACGAATAATATAGTTACGAAATCGTTAGACACCTGGTTGAATCGCGCGTGCGAGGTCTGTAACTCGCGTGCACACGTGACGCTGTATCCGTGAACGGAAGACTCTTCGCGCGTATTTCTCGAGTATGTAATAATTTGTCCGAGCCTGCGATTCGCGAGGTTATGTCGCGGTAGAGATTCTCGCTTAGTTACTCTCCCTCTGTGCATTCGACGCGGTAGATCGCGTGCTTCGTTCACGAGTTCCTCGTGGCAATGCCTATTACGCGCGCACAAACAGTATACAGAGTAGTACTCCGAACGAGCGCAATGCGTTAATTGCTTCGTTAATTGAAACGCTATTTATTATGCCATCAAGAACGTTTTCTTGTCACGCGCTCTTTAACGTTAATATCAAATTTATACCGTCACGATTCCGTGTTATTATATTATATTCGTATTATCATATTCTTATTAACGCGATCGCCGATTCGATTGTTAGCGATTTTGCAAAAACATGCATTGCTTCAATTTTCCTTCGTTTAATAAAGTTAATTTGCGATTCTCGTTATGTTTAGGCAACTCTTACCGGAAACACTTTCCGACGATCTATCCTCGATATCTCGATACTTTTCGTTCTCGATTCAGCGGAGTCGCGAGAGCGTCGACGATATCCCGGGTTGGCCCCGCTATACCGCGCCGCTGCCGGTTTGCCCGACGCTCTGCTCCCCTCAGTCGGAATCCAATTTGCGACGATCGATGAAAACACCGCTTCCTCGGCCGCCGTCTCCGTCTCCGCCGCCCGTCTCCGACGCTGTATAAGTTCGCGTCTCTCGCCGAGATAGAGACTATGGAAACCTCGCGGCAAGAGACTCCAACACCTCTTTGCTTACCGAACACCAAAGTAGAAACCGTCTACAACCCTGTGTAGCGCCGTACTATGTAATCGAAGATGCGAAACGCGTGGTCGGAACTTTGCCGCACGGACGACACGGTCGACGTTGTAGTGTGTCTATAGAAAAAAGATATATCTGTAGATTTTTGTTTTCAATCCCGAGCCTTTCTCCGGCGAAGAAACACGAAACGGTAAACGAGCGAAGTTTCAGCGTGAATTGTCCTCACCACAGAAGTCGCGAGTATTCTCGTCGCCGTCCGATTTTACACTTAAAAAGCTTCTTGTAGCTCCGCACGCTGATGTTCTTTCGACGATATCACTTTTTCGTATATTTGGCACGGGAATTTTTTTTTTTACTGTCTGTGACTTTTTGTTGACTACCCGAAAATTTTAGAAGACGTCAATCGGGATTCTTGAATAAAGTTTTTTCAGGCGACGCGGTCAACGCGGAAGGTAGCGGAGAGAGGAGAGCACCAAGCACCGTTTTGTTGATAATTTTTTTCGATCGACGAATCAATATCCTTCGCGAGAAGAGATCGACGAACGCGATTAAAAGGTTCCACTTCGAATGCTACGAGAGACGAAATAACAAGTGTCACTGCATTGTAGTCGGTGGGCATCCTCGCAATTTACAAACTCGTCGGTCGAGCTCACGGTCCGTCTCCTTATTTAATGCTCGTGGTGGCTCGGCATACGGCTGCCGGATCCACGGTTTCTTTCCCCCTCCCCCTCTTCTCTCTCGTACTATGTGGATCTATGTATGTGCCTTGTCAATCGCGACTGTTTCGCAGCATCCCCACCAACGAAAAACGTGCATCATTTACCACCGCCACTGGCACGAACCAGGTTCTGGTGGGTGGGAAATGATTCGGCGGTGAGGCCGCGAACGCCGGCAGTCTCGCTCGCGAGCCCGCACGGATGACAGTGAGGCTTTGAGACGTTCGATCCCATTCTTCTTTCGCTTTTGCGATTCTTCGCCGATCTTTTACCCTATTTCTCTACAATAGTATCGTCAGCACGTTTTTTCTTACGTTTTATGCAAATGCTCTTTTGATCTTTTACTTCCTAAACGGTTTTTCTTATCAAATAATGGAATAAGTAGAGTAGGCGAAAAATCGTGATGTTCGAAGAAAAAAAGGTATCGCAAACGATCTCGAAACGCCCAGCCCCAAAAGTTCGGTCAAAGATCAGAGATTGGGAAGATGGGGACGATTTTCAGTATTTTCGAAAAAACGATATCTCGGCTTACCGATAGATTTATGGAAAAACTCGCGTCTTATCGAGTTTCACGGGAAACAATACGTTAGATAAGGGACGTGTTTGTTAAAACTTTTTCGTGCCTTTACAAGATAACGGAAAACGTTGCAAAAGTGTTAAAGAGGGTTTATCGTTACATTCCCAGTCACTAATGAGATTCAAACGTATTTTAAAAACTTTCCAAAGACATAAAAAATCTAGCAAAAAATCAACCATATACAAGGCGTTGAGAAAATTCATTTTGCATAATATTAATTCCAAAGAGTTGTTCCAAAATTAAATTAAAAAAAATGCTTTAATAAATCATAATTTAGATTACCGGATGATTCGTTAAATATTTCTTTGAATTACTTCGTTAATAATTCTTTTGCATTATTACGATGCAAAAAAAATGTTGTTAGAATCATCTATATCGTAAGTTTTCACACTTTGAACCCATTGAGAAATATTTGAAATTCTCTCTGCGTCTCACATTTGGAAGATTAGCGGGCAGTAAATATTTCAATATTCTTAAGTCAACGCTGTTGTTGAAGTGGAACCGCCAATGGCCGAACACGAGAATAGTCCAGTTCGCGATACCGAACAACGTAAGCCGCCGAAGCATCATGCGCCGACACGTATCTCATATAATGTGTTTCCAACTGTTCGAGTATTTGTTCGTTGAAATTCCACGAGCATTGTACCTTTTCACAACGAATTCCAGTCAACGAGCCGGCGTGTTTTCGCCGCGCAATGCGAAGAGCTCGGGCGCTGTTGTGTTTAGCTCTCGATTTGGCTCAAGGATCGAAGAAAAATATTCGCGTAATCTTGAGTATGCTGTTTCAGCGTTCTACGTCGTGATTTATTTTTTCGCAGTGTGTATGTAGAAGAGCGAGCGAATGTTCAAAAAGACGAAAAAAAAAAAAAAAAGAACGAGGCAAGATATCTAAGAGGAAACGATCCGAGACTGAGCCGATGAATGAAAACTTGGAATTTCCGTCTAAGAGATGACGATTGGGATAACAATCATAGCTGTTGTTGCAGGCTCAAGGTCAATGGGGTCTACGCGTGGACGACTTTTGCGCTAATCGTCATTGACACCGCTAAACGATCATGCAAAGAACACTGTTCCTCTGACTTTGACGCTATTGCTAAGGATAAAACGGCCTTTGGTGACTCCGAAGACCGCTAGCAATAAACTTCGCGGCAGCGTCTAGTATAGAAACACAATTGTTTCTCTGTAACCGACAAGCGGGGTCGAGATTAAGGCCGTGATTAAGCTTCGTCGAAATGACATTGGAACGAGAAACGGAATAACCACCGCGGTTCTTCTATAAAATTTCTACCACTCGCAAACGACCCATTTTCCCTCGCGGAAACATCTGGATAGCTTGGATTTTCACGATTCGCTCCATTGCATATTTTTCACAACTATTCGAAGATCTTCCTTCCATTAGACTCGACTTCGAAAAATCGTCGTGAATTAAGGGCTCGAATGGCTAAATTAATTATTGAAATGGAACTTTCGACTATTATAAACTGAAACGACTAAAAAAAGAAAGTATCATCAGTACAAATCGATTAAAATTCGGTGGGGCAAGAGTATCAATTGGAGAAAAACGTTTCAATAGTTTAGAAATATCACAATGTCGGGGTGAGAAATAACGAATTATTCCAGCATCCGAATATACACATAGATCGAAACAGGGATATGAGAATATCCGTATAACGCGGGAAAAGTTATCGGTCGTTCCACTCCCGATCCATCGACCTGTAAGCTCTCTGTCCCGTGTACACTCCGAACGCTCCTCGCACGTTCACCCCCAGTCTCTCCGCCCTCTGTCTTACTCTCTCGTAAACCCGGAAGCAATCCATGGAATTTAATTAAAGCACTCTCGTTGGGGGGGGGCTTGCCCAGCTTTCAACGCGCCCCCGGCATCGACTACGAGCCTGAACCGCTTGTTTTTTTGTAGCTCATATTCCGCCGACAAGGCTTTTTGGTATAATAACCGAACGCTTGTTTGCGCCAACGTGTATGTTGTAGTCGTTTTTTTGTTGTGAACCACTGATGAATTAACCACGACGCGAAGGATCGGCAAGAAAGCACTTTCGAGAATCGCACCTGAAGATCTACGAGAATTCCTTATTTTCGTTTCATTAACCCGTCGCGCGATGGTAGACGGTGATAGGTCGACAATGTTTTATCTCCGATGGTAGCTCGCATTTATTTAATAGAATTCCGAGATTCGGAGTGGATAATTTCTGTACTGATTATTTTTACAAATTACATTTGTTGAACATTTGCAAGCTTTGCAGATGCCGACACTATTCGCGCGGTCGACAATAATGTATCTCCCTGCTATAGCTACTATCTATCTACTATTTACACTCTCGCCTCCTCATCCCTCGACAAAGAGAGCGAGCGGGGCGGGCACGGGCATTATTTGCCCGAGTTCTCGCAGGGGTAATCACATTTGCATTTCGTACCACCGTATGCTCTCAAATTTGTGCTCTACCGGCAAATGGTACCGAGGTCAACCGCGTGTTCACTCACCCGACCTCGCGATCACGGTTGAACGAGCTGTTTACGTACATATACGATCCTCTCGTACCTACACACGGCAGAGCGCTTTTGAATTCGAACGATTGTCGACAAACCCCCAGTGAAATATAAATGAAAATGTAAAATCGTTTCGAAACCACACTGTAACGAAATAAATGTGAAGTCCTCCAGCAAAATATCTAATAATATTTCCACTTTATTCTACTTCGTTGCTTCCTTTGATAAAAAGTAAAATTCAATTTTTTTATTAACTTCCCCGACTGTACTGTTGTTAATCGGGAAAGAACCCAAAATAACTTCAGGCTAGACAAAAACTGTCGATGCAGGAAGTGACCGTGATTAAAAGAATTCAATTTGATCTTCCCTCGACAGCATCGGCGATTTTTATTCTGGACTGAATTCATATTAACTCTTTTTCTTCCGGATTAACCAGCTTTTCGTTGAGGGGCAATTGCGAAATGTTTACTTTGCTGTTTATTTTTTCTTTTCATGGTATAATATATATTGATCTTTCTTTGACGCGAGTTTAGTACATCCCTCATCTGGAGCAGGTTATTTAAATAATCTAACGGCCGTCACTCGCATATTAGAGCGCAATTGCTACGACGGGATTCTAATATTGGCATGAACTCTGCATGTAAAAACTGTAAATATTTTCCTTGATGAGCAGGAGGGACGTAGAAACCTCTTCCTTGCCAGTAGAGCGTTTAAAAAAACGGGATAATCTATTTTGTCAGCTTTCGTTTTCGTTCCAAAAACACAATTATTACACGAGCGACTCTTGAGCAAACAAACATCGATTACATTTCTCTCGCGAGGGAAGGCTCTTAATAAAGGTAGCGCGCAATTTACTCGCGGGTATCGCAAGACCGAAACTTCGAAGCCGCATAACGATCTCGTGATGAAGAGCTAACTAGAAAAGTTTCGAATGATTAAGACGTCCTGATGCGCTTGCTAAGCTTTTCTTCGACTTTGTCAAACTTCGTCAGTCGTCCCTCCGTCGCGTGATATTCTTTTTTTTTAAATTAATTATTCAAAGATACTTCGCGAAGCTGGTCTTTTGCGCTCTCATCAGTTCATCTCGCCAGAGTTTTCGCTCGTCAGGTTGGTCGACGAAAGTAAAATCTAATATCGTAGTGTCTCGTCATCCGGAGGTAAACTGTAGGCGAATACAGCAGTGCTGTGTCATTCACGGATAAAAAATTTATCGTAGCAAATTTCCCAAGCCACGTTTCTCGAAGTCTCGTGACGTCTTATCCGGCGAAGAAGAAAGAAACCATACAGAATTCTTCCAGGGATATGGGAAGATTTGTTTATTGATCGTTCGCCGCTAGAGCGTGATTCAACGTCGCAGTTGTATAGCGTCATGCACGATTTCTGATTAACGGGAAGCAACGCATGCCGGGTTCTTCGCAAGAGCTACCATCTACAGTGTTCCAATGATAATAATTAAGCGATCAAAGTCTACGTATCTTCCATCTCAACTCTCGTGTCTACTGTTCGAGAGATGGATCTGCGATTCACAACCGTGCTCCACTCCCGATATTAATTTCTTGGAAATCGCTGAACTGCGCCGCGAGGACGAGAAGAACCTAGGCGATGTGCTACTCTCACTTGAATCCAGGATCGAGATAAACGTAGAAGCATACGGCCCGAGATTCTGCGATTCGGCTCTTCTCTTGCTCGCCTATACTGCTCTAGGCCCACTTCGATTTCAATTACGATAAATCCCGGCTTTAATTGCGATCAAATGTCTCGACTGTAGTCAACCCGAGGCGAAGCAGCGAATAGGAGGAATTGGGTGGTCTATTCGGTTACTCGAACTACATTAGGATTATGTTACACTAAACAAGGACGACTGATACGCATAACAGTGCTGGCCCACTACGAAGGAAGTCAAGGTCTTCTTACAACGAGAACGAGATACTTTTGTTTCCACTGAGCTCAGCACATTCTTTCCAATTATTCGCATACTCGACTAATTATGATCACGTTTACGTGCGTTCTTAATACTAACCAATCGATCGTTCATGTCGGAAAAAATGTGAACAATGCTACTACGAGTGAACAGCATCAGAGCGTCTCGCGCTCGAGTATAACTCGAAGTTCTTGACCACTACAAATATTTTTTATTGTCGATCAGAATTTGTGTATAAAATATGAACTCCGATTGCAGAATATCGAACGCGAACGCGGTGACATAAAAATTTCTTTATGTCCGCTAAACCAAACCTTCCTCCAGGTAGAAGCAAAAAAATGTATTGATTTTCGGTCTTCTGTGTAACTCAGTTCCTCATTGGTAGGTTTCGCCTTCAGTCTCACCCAGCATACAAACAAACTGACCGTCAGGGTCCTCGATTCTGGTGATTTTTCTGAATGTCGCATTTCTTTTCGGATATGTCACTGGAATTTCATTACCCTACTCTCGGCCGAGTCAATCGTGAAATTCGTCAGCGATTCGGAGGCACGGGTGGAATTCCCAATATTCTTCATTGTGGCGATTGATTGTGAACATCAGTCACGTACCAGCGCGGTCACTTCCTCATGCATTCCCCGACTGTTTATGCGAGGACGAACTATGATACTCATGTCGTATTTGTATCCTCCACTGTACTGATAATGTTGACCGAGTAATTTTTTCTCGCCTTCGATTGTCTTTGAAAAATATTTATAAATAATGCATCGTTTCATTCCACAGGGATTGGTTCATTAATACCCATTGATATGGAAAATATGCTAATAGCATCGTCATGACAATGAATTCAGTAATTTCCACGAGTATTATAGTGATTTGACCAATTGAATCTTCGTCAAATGGGTATGGAGGTCGTTGTGAGCGTATATGTGCACGGCACCGTCGAGCGAAGTTTCCTGCGCAACCCGTCATCGAGGATTGACATAAAGGCAGCCGTGAAAATAACTCAGCCGCTTGATGAATCGGAAATACATAGCTTGATGACGAATTAATCGATTAATCACAATGTTTGAATAGACTCTCGTGCGCTCAATGCGCTTATTACGCGAGAGCCTGTAGAGAGTTCTATCGCAAGCACGTACTACGATACTCCGCGATATGTATGTACGATACATGTATTGGCCGCGCCGTATCTCAGTAACATGGGGAGAGTGAGTTCGAGAACTAGAGCCTTGTTCGGTAACTCGCAGCTAGTCAACGAGTACACGTCTGTCGTTCATTTGCCATCAATTCGCGTACAGCTCTACTCATCACGCTCGTTCGTTTACGATCATCAGTTTTCTGCATCTCCCTTTCCGCTGCGTTATTATGAACGCGTGAAAGCACATCCGACATTGGTGACTAGCGCACAGCGAACGCGCGAGCAGTTACACTGGAGTGGGTAGAAGATTCCAAGGCAGCCGGTGTGTGGCAAAAAAAAATGTATTCGACCTACTTCCTTTATTTTACTGCTCACCTGTGAGCATCTCGTCAGCTAATTGGACGATACTTACTTTATGCATGCGATGTGGATTGCTGCATTATCTGATAATTGAAAATGGATCGAAATCGTGGAGCAAAAAAGAGGGAAACGCCAATTAAGCGTCTATTAGAAGTTTGTTTTGTGGGTTGAATAATTTTCTTGACTAAAGTATAACGTCTTCCACTTAGGACAAGGCAAAGCAACCGAGAGCACTTTCGTCGGCGTCGAGCGACGAGTATCTCAAGCTCACGCAGGGCGCAACTTCATAAAGGATTCATAAGATAGTTTCCCTAACTAACTAACAATTTGCTACCGCGTGAAGTACTGCGTGTACACAGTCGTGTGTACATTCCGAACTCCCGTTCGTCAGTGTTGCAGCGGTTGTGCACAACGTGAGGAGCTGTGTCATAATTAAAATCCCTGGTGAGGCAGTGCCCAACAAGTGAAGCTGTGAAACGAAGCGTAAGGCAACCTGCGAACCTTGGCAATAATTACGCTTCTGCATTTTCCTAGAATCAATTTTCTATCGTTGCCGCTTCGAACCCCAATAGAGAAATTCGTGGGAGAGCGGTAAAGTTTGGAATTATCCGAAGTTCGAGCATGCAAAACCAAAATGAAGATAATGGAATACGAGAACGTTGTTGGCTGGTTCAATGGACTTGCTAGCGAGTGAGGGGAAAAGCAAAATATCGCCTGACTCGAGCGATGCATGACGAATTTCCATTAACTCTCCGCTCACTGTGTATCGGTTTGACGTTCCAAAACTTTTGCCGCAGCGTTATAAGCGAAATTCTGTATTTTATAGTCCGCAGAATCCAACTGTCACGAATAATATCCGTAAGTCACGGAGACTTTTCGAAGAGTTTCCCTCGCTCGTTCGTTGCTCGCAATCTCGAGCAGAGGGGACATGCGAAAAGCCAAAGTCTCTTCAAGCCATCGCAACCGATGCGGCAGCTGTGCTCTCTTCCGTCTTCGGTTAATTCTGTACTTTGCGAAATATTACGTTACCTAATATGCATATACAAGAATGAATATTCATGATACTCGGGGGAACGAAAGAAGGTATGGGGGTGCATAGCGAGCAAAAAGGGGGCGAGAGATGAGAGACCGTTGAAATTACTGAACAGAGCGCGCATCAACTGGTGTGTTGACTGCTGCTTCGAAATCACTTTTTAAAGCCAGAATGTAATTACAAGCCGCGCATATAGTTGGCAGCTTCGTCTTCTACCCGATGCTGTTTTTGTTCTGCATCTTTTCCGCGTGTTTTTACAACAATCTGCAGTATATCGTCACTTTCATTCCTTGAAACGTACGCGCAAATGCATTTTTAATCGAATTAAAAGGAAATGGATGAAGTTAGTAGTTCAGCGTCAGCGAGAGCACGGTGGAAGTAGACGGGGGGTTAAATGCTTCCGGCATTGTTCTTTAATTGGTATTAAGGCGAGCGAAGCCAAATTGCTCGAGTTCACTTACGTTATTGAGAAAAGTGTATTACATGATTCCTGAGGCGAGCGTTGCGAAGAGAATGGCCAGTTCGATCCGTGCGGCTTCTGCGAAAGTTGCAACGGGGAGCCATTCGGCGTAATCGTTCTGCCTATAGACGATAATCCCTCCCGTTCTCTCTAACGCGTATACATCGCGTACATACATACTCGTTCACTCGTTTCGTATCTCTGGCTTTTCGCCAGAATCCCATTACCGAATTACCTATTTGCGAGATTTGTGGAACGGGCGAACGAGTACCGAGACATTGTGTGGACCGTCCAGCTGGCTAGTGAGGACAGCGGGGGCCAAACGAGGAGTTCAGGAGGACACACACCCCGGAATCTCGACTATTAACCCGTTGCTCGTCGATGCGATGAATCCACCGGGGGCTTTTCCGTGCCGTCCCGTCCCAATAATCGATAGAGAGAAAAAGTACACCCGCTCGGAGAGTTCGATTACATACGGGTACGATTATCGATATTGAATATCACGGATGAACGGATTAATATTGAATACAGTATATCTCTGGTTAATTATACAAAGCAAACAAATTTCGAAGGCACGAAAATATGAAACAATTATTGAGCAAAAAATTACCGTCGTTAATTTAGTGAATTTGATGATCAGAATGACGGTAAAAGACCTTTCCAGTTCACATTGTTTTAATAAACAAACAGTGAACAAATATTAACGAATATTCTATACATGATTAATTATTCATTGGTTTTCGTACATCAAATATTTTTATTTCAACACGCGCCGCAATTTTAGAATAAACGACGGTATTAATATTTTCTGAAACTTCTATTTCGGAACAAAATTTTCAGGTAATTCTTTCTTCCTCATAAATTGAAGCAATTATTTACCTCTAAATGTTTTTGAAATTCTTTGATATATTGTTGATTCCCTGACTAAATTTTCATTTCGCTGATAATTCAAGGCTGTTCTGGATTTCCGTGATCACGTTCACCATGTTAATTCGCCTACGAGTACTGACGAGAGAGCGAATGGACACGACTACCGGATTGTGCAGAGGGCCAGTCTGTCGAGACGCTCGAGGGCTTGACCACACACCACTTTGCGAAAGCTGAACCCTGCTACGTGCATGTTGTGTTCGTTGAGCGCGGGGCATTCCCGTATGATTTGTTTGAAGCCACGGACGGGCAAGTTGGAGGTATTAACTAAAACGTAATGCCACGGTGGCTACTTTCCTACCGCACGAGAAATAACAGACCGTACGAATATCGTAAGCAGCAAAGGGTAAACCGCGAGTATGTTTCACTATCAGCAACTGTACGTTGAATTTCTAGCTGGATAAGTCAGAGAGCCGAAAGCTTAATTCGAAAAATCGCGTATAAGGTTGATGTAAACTTACAACTCCCGACGATCCGTTCACACGCAGATGCTATTCGAAAGTTTAATGCATTACAGCTATTATACGGTGTTCATTAACCAGTCGGGAGAGCATATGCAATAATAACGTGGTCGGTGATAAATTCTGTAATATTATTTTCAACTCCCCACTCGCTTCGATGAAAAGACGGGAATTAGCGCCAATAGTTGACAAAATGACGAAAAATCTAGTCACAGTTACTCACATGGAATCGTAAATATCGAACGAACTTCAGGCCAAACACCCGCCCAGTTGCATTATCCCACTCGCAGTGCCACGCAAAACAGGATTGGAACTCCGGCTTGGAAAAAAAGTAATAACAAAGAATTGATCGTATCTCATAGTTGGGAATTTGCCACAGTCAATGCCCGTAAAATTCTGTGACTTTTTTGGGTATGAAGCATCGTGTAAAGACAGACGGCTGAAAAATGCACTGTTTCTTTACCCAACAATTGAAGTTGAATAAACATCGCTACACATAGCTCGAAATACCGGATGCTTTTACAACGTGAGTGTAGTATAAGCCGTCGAATAACATTCAGAGCGAGTTTTTATTTCACTCTGTGAATTAACGAGCGCAGAAGGACAACATGACTGCGCTGTAGGTAGGTTGTTAGGCCGCAACGATGCACACGTTTGTTTCATTTTGCGTAACCCCAGCTACGAACTGTCGGTTCTGTTTGTTGGTAGATTAAAATATGGGCTCTTTCGCGTACTTTCAGTTCACTCGACTGAGTGCTTTCGCCCTATATGCGTCCGTGCCAATGTATGCCATCCCTATACAATCCGTGTACGCGTTGGTTTCAACCTCGCGAAATAGTTTACACAGAACGCAGGTGCGAATGTTGAAGTTGCAGAGTATACACAACGCCTTTTCGTGCCCGGCCACCAGGTACAAGCTTTTCGCTCGAAGCTCGGCACCCTATCCCATTTATATCCCGGAGGAACAAAAAGCAAGCCACAGAGACCCGTAGGAGAGACTGCGCGCGCTCTCAAATTGCATCACGTTGAAGCTTCGGGTCCTCGACGGAAAAAACGACAAAATAGCTAACAACAAATACGATGGCAAGAAACGAAGGAGCGCGGAGAGCGGAGATCCCCTAGCGTTAACGTACACGTGTTCCTTGATAAAATAAAACACAGCGGAGAGTCAAATGCTTTGACAAATTCACGGAACCGCGAAGGAAAATACCCCGTTGGACTCAATCGAATTCCGCAAACTGCCGAAAATATTTATCTTTCATTTTCTTATTTGAACGCGTCTCTCGGTTGTGTGAACAACTTATCCGATTTGAGCAGATTCAGTTTGGACACAACCAAAGAACCCTTTCGCGCAATTATTTCTATCTACCCTTTATCACCCTCTATGAGTCTTCTTTCATCTTTGCGGATTAATTTACTTAACGCGAACAACAAACGGAATCGCCATTTGCCGAGATAGCTTTTCTCCGTAAGACACCTTAAGGAAAAAAAAAAGATTGCTGCAAACAGCATTCGTTAGTCAAACAACGAAGTATTAATTATAATTGCAGATTGCTTGAACGTACGATAAGCAGATGAGGGAGTCGGCTATGGTTATACGTAAACGCGCGCTTAAATCTTCCACGAGACGGTTTCTCACTAAGAAGAGAGGCGTAGGGTAAAATTTAACGCCGTTGATATAATTCACACACCGGCTGGGATAATAATCCCTCGTATTTTCGTGGGTACCGTGCATAAGGGAATAATTAAACGAGAAACGCTTGATGCTCTGTCTGTTCTCATTCGTTGCGCGCTTGGTATACGTAACGATCTATATAGATTACGGGTTGAGAGTTTCGCAGTACTCCCGTTTCGCTCGAGGAACAGACAGTGGAATAGACGAGGATGAGCAACGAGTGAATATATCCTGGCCTATTGCTTCTATCTGGCTGATTAAATTTGTACATGGAACCGTGTCAGAGAGCCAAGGGAGTGATTCGGCGGCAATTAGCAGTCGCAAATTCCATCGTTTCCCGATGATAAGACATATTAAACAATCGATTGACACCCCTTTAGACTGTGTTTCGATCAACATTGCAAAACATGCAGTTGACATTGATTGAAAGATTTTGCGAGAGGTGTCACTTCATGGTTTCCCCTTGCATCTCTCATCCTTGCATGACCTTAGTGCATCACAAGAAAGAATGGCAAATATTTGGCAAAATTGCGAAACAGTTGCATCATTTTCCTGAGAAAATTGCGCAAATTCAGCGATGTTTCACCGAAACGCATTAAGACAAAATACTCCAACGTGGTAGCGGAGCTTTGCCACTATGCTTAAAGGGTTTAACTGATTTCTCGAGAAGCGGAAAATGCTGCGACGAGGGGCAAAGACTTTGCCTCGAGCAAGTAGCGAAGCGCGGTATCGATCAGACGAGGCTGGATGGCGCGCAGTGGGAAAAGTGGTAGCGCCCACGCAGTGGTCAGACCTGTGAAATTCACCTCTTGCGCATATACGCGGAAAACCTCGAGATTTTCTCGTTAAATCCCCAGAGCCCCCTTATCGTACTTCCCTCTACCGGATGAGAGAGAAAAGTGTGACGAAAAAAAAAAGAAAAAAGAAAAAATGAATGAAAAAAAGAAACACCGGAAGATGGAGAAGAGCGTGGATGAAAGAGGAGGGGAGGGGGACGAGGCGCGAGGCTTTATCGTTGGAGCCCCAGGCCCTTTCTTATCTTCGACGTTTTTCAAAGTAACGTATCACGGCTTTACCTTACTGTTATATCGCGGATGTCTGTATATATAGAAGCAAGCACGTCGCGGTAACCGTTACCAAGGTTTATCGACGACTTTTCACGTTTCCAAAGCGAGACGGCGTTCCCCTTACCTTCTCGCGTGTCTCGGCCCTCGTCTCCGGTGTCAGAGAGCACACCGGGTATGTATACCTCGCGTTGGGTGGCGTGCAACCTTTCAAATTCAACCGATAAATCCGCGACATCGCCATTTATTTCGAAAAAATTTTAACGACCTCGCGGAATGTTATATGACGATAGCCAGCAACGTTCTCCTGGAGTCTTTCGAGTTTCACTGCAAACCATCCAAAGCTTCTCACTTCCGGGTGTTTAAGGGGCGCCGCTTTACATCGGCGATCCTTTTAACTCAACATTCCTCACTCCTCTCTCGCCATCGTTCTCCTGACGTTCTTTGCACACTCGCTGCAGCTCCCTTTGCCCATCGAAACTACCTCACTTTTGTCGAAGTTTCTCGGTCGGCGGGACTTTTACTACTTCGTTCTCATCATTCTTCGCACATCGCTTCCTCGTTTTCGCGCAGTCCATCAGACTCTCCAAGAATGAAATCTTCGAAGGGACCTTCATTCGCTCGGGCGTTTCATAATTCCCGGATGAGAACACGTGGAAGTTATATTAGTAACGTTCATAATATATCACAGTGAGAAAAAAGTCGATTACTCAAGCGATACATCGTTCGAAAGATTCTTTCGCGAAGTCGATCTCTCACGTGATGGGAACCGGGTGGGGTAGTGATGAAGAGGCGAGAGTTATCACGGTGGGCGCTTCCACAAGGAGCTTCCTAAGTTAATTAACGCGCCGGGGGAGCCGAGAGAGCGCGAGTTTTCGTCTCATCCATAAACGATCGCGAGCGTCGTCGAGTGAACCGATAGCCTTCGAAGCTTTCAATTTAATCTTATAGACACTCTTCGCCCTACCGACAACGCGCATCGTTCTTCTTCCCAGGCCTCGTTTCGCGCCTTAGCTCATTTACGGAGAGAGCTAATTCTAATCGAAATCGAAGCGGCCGCGTTCTGCAACTCTTCGATGACGATAATTCTCTATTGAATTCTTCAACTCGAATTATCGCGTATGCTGCGAAGTACAAACTTTGTCGGAATTTTCACAAAGTTCTACAGCACGGTGAGAAAAAAAAATGATTAGCTTCACCGAGACTGGCAAGTTTAAGAACGCTTCAACCGATCAATTAGATGTACTAGCCGATTCATTGGCTGGCCAACCCCA
Source organism: Ischnus inquisitorius (assembly GCA_963924025.1). Lineage (NCBI taxonomy): Eukaryota > Metazoa > Arthropoda > Insecta > Hymenoptera > Ichneumonidae > Ischnus > Ischnus inquisitorius. The sequence continues at coordinate 4,630,785 of OZ001250.1, read as the reverse complement.
TAAATTATCTACTTAACTAATTGATCGGTAGACACAATCAATTAATCAGTTGGAAACTATTCATCCCTGCCACTTGATCAACTTGATACATTTCGTAATCCGTGCACATCTTCCCGTTCAAAGGACTCCTTGCTTTTCTTTTTGTCATCCTTTGCTCATGCAACGAGTTTCGGTACTTAGCAATGAAAAGTTACGAACTCCCAGATGCATCAGGAACTAATTTCAAGTTAGGAAATTCCTGGGAATTTCGTCTCGTTATTCTCTATGACAGGATAGAAATATGACGGAATATACGAGCCACAAGGATGATAATACAAGAATACGTGAGCATCACGAAAATTGAAAGAGTCATAGCTTCATCGTTCACGGGAATCCAGAGGCCAAAGGAAGAGGAGTTTTTGCCTTGGCCTCTGCGAGAAGCATCGTTCACGAAGGCGAAGGGGTCAGGGAGGATATCTCTGGAGAATTTAGACGCTGCGGCGTGGCGTACATCTCAACTGGCGGCGCGCGTTGCGCCTTGTAACCAGCCCTCGTCCAGGTATTTTCTATTTTCGGTAGAAAAGATACGGTATATACAAGTGAGTTTGCACGGCGCTCCCGTAGAAGTCGTCGGGCGAGAAAGCTCACGAGCCCGGTAAATTAGAGGCACTAAATTCACGTGTCCACGAAACTTTTACCCATATATTTCAACGGTGCCTCTCTCAGCCCGCTGTATAAAATGGTCTCGGCTGGTTACTGCCGGCTTCGTTCTTTCCATCCTCGTCTCCTTCCGCGACGCGGAGAACTCCCTTCGTCGTCGTGCGTGCCTCGCGGGAACGCACACCTCTCTTCGTTCGCCGGCAAAGCTTAATGCCACGGAAAAGCCGTTTACATGAATTCATTACAATTTTACTCGTCGCTTTTTCCCCCGGGCGGGCTTGTACGTGGTTGCCGCACATACGTCGCTGCGTGACCGCGCTTCCAAAATCTCATTCTGCCCTTCCCATTCGTTTTTATACACCTTTTCCCGACCTCTAGTTTGTATTCTTTTTTCACCTTTATTCAATTTTTAGTCATGCTAACTTATTCCTTCTTTCATTCATTTTTTTATATACAATGCTCTGTTCTTTCATTATTTTATTTATTTAAATTTTTTGGTTTCTATTGTCCGTGCATATCCGGTTGATACATCGAACGAGCGTGTGCTTTCACAGTTTTTGTCGTATTTTCCCGGGTAACGCATGCGTGAAATATTCATGACACTCGCCCTCGCAGCTTTCGGCTAAATCGAGGCACCTGGTAACACAGCGCTCATGACGGAAACACAGAAGCACTTTATTGTCCGTGTACAGTTTGGTATCGAACAGCGTACATCGAGTCCACAGGCCGCAAAATAATCTCGGGCCAGTGTTCACCGAACGCTTTACCGAGTTCGATACCGCTGCGGTACGGAGAGAGACGGAGAGAGCGAGGGCGTATGGGAAATAAAGTAGGCTACTACCAGTGTGACGGAGATATTGGCTTGTGTTGTGCGGGCTTGGGAGAGGTTTGCTCCGAGACTCCGGGGCGTGTTGCATCTCGCACTGACGTACGCGCGTGGACCAAGCCGGAGCAGAAGCTTACGGATAGCATCGACGAGACAGAGGGAGAGAAAGCTAACACAAGAGTCGAGTTTCAAAGCGCCGCGTGGTCGATACGTTTGATCCGTGTGCGGCGAGCGAGATTCCGCTTGTAAAGGCGCCCATCCGTGTATATAACTCGAAAAGAGACTCGATCGTGAACGCGATGCAACACACTAGGTCCCGCGCGTTCCCATAGTCGCTAGCGATGGATCGAGAAGACAAAGCCGCGAACGGAGAATGAAGTGAAAATAGATATTTGTTGTGGAACACATAAAACAAATATAAAAAAATCATTGACTGAATACCGAGTTTATTTAGACTTTTGGACAAAAAGCCTCGGGAATGGAGTTTCGATAAAAGAGAAAAAAAACTGAATTAAGAGATATCTCGCAATTCAACGGAACGAATAGGATTGCCCGCCACGAACCGTGTAACGAAAAAGCTTGTTGACTTGCATACGGGCTTTTTTCACATCGCGGAAAGGGAATCATCATAGAATCCAACAAAGAATTTCTGCGATGCCGGGCAAAAAAGTGTGTGTTTATATTTTTTATACGTGGGAAAAAAACCTTCCATCAATCTCATACTGTTGTTTGTGCACCATGTAGAAAAATCCTGAGTTTCGAATAAAACGACAAGAGATTATTCTAATATGAAATACGAAGAAATTATAAGACAAAAAAATGAATCTTCTTTCATACGTTCAGATACCAAGAACCGAACATTTTTTTACATGTTCAGGACACCGGTACGAGCTATCGATCACATAGGATGTTTGATAAAACAATTTTCATCGATACGAAAAAAGTAAAACAATATTTCGACCTGAATTTGAGAAAGCCCCCTGATGCACTTGTTTCTGTTACCATCCATTCCTATAAACACTATTTTTGTTTCTATAATGCCGTTATGTTGATTTAAAAAAAAACAACGAGAAGTATAGTAAATTGAAAGATCGTTTCCACTTCGAAGGAACAAATGCGATATCGTGGCCCTTCAAATTGAAAGTATCCGGAGTACTTTGGAGACAATCTTTTTCCGCAAAGGAAGACGCATTGTTTGAGAGACACAAGAAGACCCGGCAAACAGAGAAAAAACGCGGGAAATAAAAATAAAAAGTCGAATAGGAGAGATAACCAACGTAGAAGAAGCTGCTGTCACGTTTCATTTTCCTGGTAACGAAAACCCTTCTCATCCTTTGCCTTCCACCTTTTACTGGGTACTCCAGGATCCAACCCCACCCTACTCCCCCTCCCTCTCTGCTGTACCCATTCGCCACTCGACGAAGTTGCCACTCCAGCTTTTTATCTTTTTACTCAGTTCGGACTTTTCCTCTTGCCTTCTATCTTTCTCGTTTCGTTCGCTCTGCCGGTCTTTCGCCACGTTGGACCATCTAACCTATAGGAATACTATCGTTTCTTTCCGACTATGTAGTTCGCTGTACCCTCTGCTTTCCCCCGGCTTCTCCCCCTTCCTCACACAAAACGGAATACTCCACCGATGCTCAGCAGTCCCCAAGGATCGCTGCCTTTTTGCAAAAGTATAGCAACAGAACTTACAGGGCGATACAGAATCACAAAAGTTCTGTAACTTTGAAATCCAACGATCGTAGACTGATCTTCTTGACGGACTTTCTTTTTCACGTATCAGTAAACTAGCTAAATTAATCCTGAGAATCGTTGGAGCAGCATTCTGTGTCCGCATTCTACATTTAGTAATAAAAAATTGAATTATTTTTCTGTGAAATAAGGGAGATTTTTTTCATAAATGGTCTTATCCGTCGTTGTTTCCGAGCCAATCTGTCTTGTTATGTCTTTAATAAGAAAATATTGCGTCCGCAAAGCAATCCTTTGATTGTGAATCACGATGTACAACGCGCCGCGGTACTTTCGTTCTTCACTTTTACTGCGGCAACGTTTTTACGAGAAATGTCTGTTGGTCGCGAACGCGCGTATATCCTCACGGTTTGCCGTGTGTGCGGGCGGTCTGCGAATCTCTGTGGGCTGGCGGTAGTCCCCGGTGTGTATATCTCCGTCGTTGCGCTCGCCGAGTACCTCTCCGTACTCCAACGTTTATTTTTACGACCGCTGGATGAAAAAGCTGCGTTCGGACCGGGAACTCGTTGTTTATTTGATTTTTTCATCATTCATGGTATTCGCGAGTAACAGCGTTCCATCTGTAAACGACTGAATAACTCGCCGTGATAAGAGACACTCACTCCCGATTCATTCAATCGTGGCTCTGTAGTTTCGTCAAAGCGATTTCCACGATCGTCGAGAAATTCCGAAGGGAATCCCGCGTGCGGCATCGCTCGACACAGGCAATCGCGAAACTGTGAACTCGAAACTCGCGTGCCGAACGCCCGCGAGACGAGACACGAGTACGTCGGCTGCTTCGACGCGTATAGAATCTCATTTCGATTCAGTACGCGAGTACTCTATATCGAACGACCGCGACTCGCACAGAGAGCCCAGCCCTTTCGGGAACAATTCTCGCGAGATAGTAGCGTACATAAAGTCGATCTTGGGTAAGTCGAATGGCGGGGGCGGACTTGGTGTAGAGCTCCGCATGCCGCTCGCACTCTCGATTTGCGCTTTCTAACTCAATCTCAACTTTGACAACTGCTTATTCCCCCGTAACACCGATTTCGGCGGGTTGAAAGTTTCTCTCTGATAGTCACGGGATCTCGCCGGGAGGGAAGGAGAGGGGAGCGATGCTCGATTGTCCATTGGGGTCGAAACGCCGGCAGTACGGTGCGGTGTCGTGTCCCAAGCGGATACGCTGCTTAATAGCACAAAAGTCATATCCAGTTCTCGCGCATCGCTATCGTAGGAAACCAATTGGAATACGCTGAAAACACTATGATGTCTGATACACTCTCACGTTCCCACGACGATCAAACAATTGTTTGTATCTGTTCTCCCGCCTCCAGGGAGTAAGATTAGCGGAACTTTGAATTTGCGCAAACGTGTAACTTGGCTAAGCGGTATTAGGACAAACTTCACGATCGGTTTGGATAATTAACTCCCATTGAGTCGAAGGGTTGAGTGGACGAATGCCAGGTAGGTTGATTGCAAAACATGGCGAGAGGATATGATGATAAATATGCAATTATTTTATTGTCCACGCGAAAAAACCAACGATTGATCCCAATTTATTGATTTTATCATCCGATGAATCCTCTGCATTGGTTGGGTGAACGGTTCGTTTTCATTGATTATCATTGGAAAACAATAAGCCGTATGCTCGAGCAGATCAGGTAATACGGGTCAAATCATCTTTTTTCTTTGCAATTGTTAATAATAATGAATTGCCAATAGTTTTATAGCGCCAATCGCCAGTAGTTGCTAGTCAACATCCCAAAGCTTGTACCGATTCAAGATTTATAAGGAATCATCACTTCATAACGGAAATAATAAAGATTTCGCATGAATGGTCAGTATCCCCCCCCATTCTCTATTAAACTATCCGTTCAGTGCAGTGACAAAAAAAAGAAGTCGGACACGTAATAACAATTTTGGAAAGAAAGTTTCGATGAGTCACAGAGTTGTGTGAAACATAACGCGAGCAAACGACACGAGGGTGTTAGTTATAATAGGGGCGACGATACGAAACGCACGTTTCTCGCTGGGTCCGACCACGTAGTCCTTTGGGAACGAAGTTTTCACGGTCCTCCGTGAAACTGGAAAGTCGTTCGTGCCGTAGAATACTCTCTGGAATTGCTCTTTTCGCGGGAACGTTACCCGACCCCGTCACGAGGGAAAATCTACGATCTGGCTTTTACGGTACAACGATTGACACGTATACGAGAACGCCAAAATATCTCCAGTTATATCGTCACACGACTCGATGTCTTCACGTTGAATTCACGAGGCGCAGGCCAGTCGCTTGAGAGCGGCCGGCGACTGTGCGCACTTCGGGCAGTCCATTCGTGCCGGGTGATGAAAATCAGAGGATTTACAACTTGAAACACTTTTTCCCCCGAGTTTATGAAGCGAAAGCTCTCTCTCGCGAAAACGAGTCCCATCAGAGCTCGCCCAAGCTGTGTATTTCTTTCAGTGCCAAATGTTTGTTCTTGTTTTGTTGTTTTTTTTTTTTTCCAGAAATAAAACCCTACACGATAGAATCATTTTGGGCCAAAAAAGAAACAACGAAAGACGGAGCAAAAAGATCTCGCGTGGAATTCAGTGGGCGAACAGGAGGCCTTCTCACGGTTTCAGCGTCTGAAGGTCCCGGTGGGATAAACGGGATGTCCAAAAGTAGAAGTAGAAACTGGCGTCTGCAATCCCGAATAACCACCCCCTGGAAAGGTCGCACTGAATCTCAATGACTTTGGCGAGTAGTTGTTGTAGGAGCGAAGAGGAAGTGCGGAAGAACCGTCGAGAAGCATACGAGACACACAGTGTAGGAGGGAGAGCGTGTTGGCGAGAGCAAGCAGAGGAGATTCTTTTTTTGCGAATGCCTCGAAACTGGCCACTCGAGGCGACTTAATCCCGGAACGAAGACCGGGATCATCCGGAGTGTTGCATCCGCAAACGCTCTTCGTGGACTGGCATTGAGCCAACAGACGGAACGACAAGGACCAAGAGCGACTGAGAGATACATGTGACGGAGTACCGGGTGTATTGTGAGAATGCCCAACTACCTGCTGGATAACTCTAGAATAACATACTTTACTCTGCTACTCGCTCAAGCCTGTTGCAATAATACACAGTACTGAATTCACAAGGTGTATAGAAATAGATCGTGGCAATAAAATATCAGCCCGACTCCATGCAATGGATACACGAATTTTGATCATTTTGTCTGCTGGGGGTTTATATAGTCAACAATTAAACAAAAACAGTACACTGGATGTTGAGTTGCCCATTAACGATTTTTGTCGATTCAATTCTCTAAAGCACAGGAAAACCATCTGGCGAATGGTACACAGTGTTTCTAATGATGTGGCTGAAGCTAACAAACATCGCTAGCAAACAAACGCGGCTGCGCCAGGGCCGAGATGGCTCTAAGGCGGCCACCGCTATCTCTGTTACGATTCCCTTTTTTCTTGGCATTTGGAGTAAGTAAGATTTTGGCCTTAGTATCCGATTAAAAATATTTGCAGCACGCCGTGGTTCCGTTAATGTTTCATTTATCTTTCTAATCAATGAGATCTAAGCGATTTCATGACCTTGAAAAATGAATAAACATTACGATTAATGAAAATCACAGAGACAGACAGAGAAACGTCGATCGTATAGTCTAAAGGAAATGGCCAGTCAAGTTGGATTCCCGGCATTTTTGCGTATCTCGGATGTGTCTCGTGCGCCGTTGTCGCCGAGTTTTTTTCTTCACGCCCGTTCACGCGGAACTAATCTCGTTAGATGTAAACAGGGCTGAAGTTGAGACCGCCGGAAGGATTCTTGGATAGGGTTGAGCGCACCATTGGCATGCAGCGAGACAGGAAAAAAAGGGTGTACAAAAGGGCGAGAAAAGAGGAGCAGTATAAGAATGGCGGAGTAAAGTGTGAAACGTGCCAGTGCACAAGATTGCATTCTCTTGCTCGAAGCGAGAAGAATATACGCTTCACCTGCAACGCGACGAACACGAAGGGGCGGATGACGTGTTTGGTAGCACTTACTGGGATGCTCGAAGGCTCGATGGTTCACATTGCTCTGGATGTAGGTCGCTCACACGACGGGACGATGATCAGCCTGTGTTATCGTCGAAACTTCAAAACTACGTAGACGACGGGTTCACTTCTCCCGCATGCACTCAATTCAAGATTGTGTGAGAACATTCAAATTCTCTCGCATGTATGGCAGATATCGTAGACACATGTATCGACAAAGTATACCGCCACCGTTCCCGTCAGCATCAAACCGTTCGACGCACACCAACGGGAGTGGTTCGCAGTTCGAGTAAAGAATCCCGGCGGCGTTCAACGACAGACGACAATTCGAACGGAACATTGTTTCCCTTGGGTAAACGCGTTGCCGCGTTAAAACGTTTCCCGTTTCGCATGATCGTTCCGCGCAGAAACGACAGAGGCAAGGAATATATGTAAACATTCAAGATCTGCGTATACGTGTACATATCTATCATGTAGACAAGTCGTGATCGAGAATATAAAACCATTGGGCGCTTCGTACGCTAATCGAAGTTATGCGTAGCATCCGTATACAATTCGATATACGAATAAGAATTGAATTCGATTGAAGGTACCCTGTTCTGAATATGAATGGCAAAAAAAGGGGTGGCAAGACGGTAACAGGAGGATAAGTGGCAACCGAAGCTTCGTAGATTTTTCTTCGACTCATATTTCGCCGCATCGCTGATTTCAAAGATTTTACGCCACCGGAAATATGGCGTATCCATGAATGAGTCAAAGCGAGCTCGCCCTTTGCTCTTTCACTTTGCGCACGGGACAAGTGCACAGTCGGATATGCTCCGGAAGGAGTGAGAGAAATTTGGAAAAAAAAATGCACGAAGCGTAAGTGGAGCGCAATGTGAGCTGCACTCGCCGGATCTTTTTGCTAGAATCGTTGCTTTGAGTGGGTTGCGAGCGGAAACTCCCCGTTCCCATCTGCATCTCTAACAAAACTACGTGGATATGCTAGCGGCAAAGAACCACTGGGATTATAAGGTTCAAAGCAGGAAACTCTTTGAACCTTACAACGCTTCGGTGTGGTAACTCTTGTGTCGAAGCGATGTCTGACTCTCGAACGACCTGTTCGTACTACTGACAAGTGGCCACGGCTGGAAAAGGTCAGACGGTACAGCGATACTTTCGATAAATAAAAAAAGGTTCCTCAGTCAAGCCCGCCCGATGAATTTTTATCTTGACTCTTTGATGAGCGATGAATAGTACTTTGACCCTTTACATCCGGTGGACTTTGCGACGAGAAGCAATCGCCCCGCTTTCTTTCAGCCACAACAACGATATAAATGTAAAAAAAAATGCCCTCGGACCCATCGAAGAAGCAATACTTTAAGATATCTGTCTGAAGGTCAGGATATTTGAAGACCTTTTTTCAAAATAATCTGAGTTGTTTGAGGATTTCACCTTCCGAAAGTACAGTTTAATTTGTGTCCGTCCAAACACAAAAAGAAATGTTGATCTGAGTCCGTGTAATTTATCACGTTAGTGACTAAGTGATCACTTTAATAACTTGTTAACCGATATTAAATCGATTCTACAAATGAACGATATAACATTCCTCGATTTGATTCTTTCGTGTTTCAGCCAGCACGAATCTCGTGGGAAAGTTCACACAGAGCGTAAGAAGAATAGTCCAGGATGTCAAGGACGAGGGAACCTCGAGTGAGTATAATGTGCGGTTGAACACCCGTGGTAACACACAGTTAGAGAACTACGAGGTAGACAGATATAAGTCGTTGGCGCGACGCCAGAAAATACACGGAGGTTAGCTTTCATGCTGTTGAGAGCATTACAGTAGAATCGTGGCTCCGGGATAATCGTTTGGTCGAGTCGTTCGAACGTGTTTCACATAAAACGGAGAGGGCAGACAGCCCCCATCCGGTTTCGAAGCAGAAGGAAGTTATCGTTTTTTTTCATACTGTTTCTTTTTTTATCCTAGACGATTCGACATGTCGATTTAACCGGATATTGATTCATTTCTCGTTCCAATATCTGTAACACTCGCCAATTTAACAAACGCGTGGCGATGCGAATGAGAGTAAAACAAATAAAAATGCTCCAGAAAAAAAAACACACATACACAAAATGTGCAACATATTGCTATAACGTTTCCGCTAACAAAGAAATCGTATTTTCCGTGTGAATTCGTCGCGTTTATCCAGCCAGCGAACGAGTACTAAATTTCTCTTTCGATTAAAAGCCTCGACGCTGCGGCGCTGAATCGTGCCAAAGAGGAGCAATTGAAACACGGGTCCAGTTGGCTTCCAGCGAGCGCTTATCTCTTCTCGGTACCGCGCACCGTTCGATTTATTATTTCAAGCGGCGTTAAAATCACGTTATTGCAATCGCTGGCTTGTGGGATCGTATGTAGTTTTGTGGGCCTCTCCGCAATCTCGGTTGATTGCGGATTAATTCGAATCGACATTTGAGCGCCGCCGGAGAGACTTCGCCGAGAGACATTTTGCTCGGTCACGATACTACGAAACGAAAGCCACGGGAAACCGTCGTAATAACTAACGAAAGCTCGGGCAAGAGGCGGGAGGGCGGAGGGGACGAGGGAGTTCGTAGGGGGTCGGAGAGTCCGAGCAAGAACGGAAGCTTCGACCCGTCGCGAGACTATCAAGCTGAGGCAGAGTTTGTGCCCACCAACGAATTGAATTATTCCGTGCACGCTCCGCATTCTCGTAGCCTTGCATTACGAAATTACCGAAGGGCGGCATTAGGGAATTAAGGGGTCCAATCACGCTTGTATACGTCGATGCTGCTATGCAGGTTTACGCGAATACGTAGAGTGCAGTTTGCCGGATAGCAGTCTCGGCGGACTGCAGTATTTTGCTCGAAACGCCATTTATAATGCACAACAGGCAGAGGAAGATTTCACGATAATAAATGTAACAGTTTAAACTAGGTAAAGGCACAGAGTGTGGCATGCTTTCGAATCTCACTCTCTCTCTCTCTCTCTCTCTCTTCCATCCTCTGCCTGCCTCTCTTCTACTCGTACCTCACTGAATGGTTGTTTCCAATTACGCGCGAACGCAGGTGGCCAAACGAAGGAAGAGGTGATAGAAACGAACGAGCGACTGAGAGCGGTTAGGATACGACTGGACGGAAGTTACGACACCGCCAAACGAGCCCTCGTCGAGCTCATGTGCAAATACACGGACAGCAAACAAGTGCGAAATGTTTTTCAACGCTACAATCTACTCAAAGTTATGATCAAGGTAAGCCGAGCTTGACACATTTTATCGTCAATTATACGTTTTACGGCGCGCGCGTGTCATTATCGTTACGAGCGCGATGATCGGATTATTCTTGAAAACGAAACTGAGAGAAAAATTTTTCGTTACAAATTGCATTAATTACGGGGGTGCAACTTTATATATCCTACCAAAAGTTACATGTAGGGAGAATTTTGAATACCTCCCAATAGGATTACAATTCGAAAAAAAAATTATTATAGAATGTTACAAAGAAAATCATTTCCCCATAGAAATAAAGCCAAAAAATATAAACAATTCGTAAGGACAGTCAGAAAAGTTAGTAAATCAAGTTTCACAAAGGATCAAAGATTGCTTGTCAGAAGATTTCTTTCACCCAATTTTTTAAACAAATTCGTTAACCATTTTTGAATTCATTGTTCTGGAAAATCAACGTTCTAAACTTGACTCATAGATTTGACATTTTTTTGGGTTTTTATAGGGAAGCATTTGAAATTCGACGCGACTGTCTTTTTTGGCTGTGAATGTTCGAAGGGTTCTCCCTGATTTCGCAAGATATTCTTGAAATTAAATTTGAATGCTTCATTACAGAAAACAAACGGTATTAATTATTTTCGCAAGCTTCGCAACATTCTGTAATGATTGTCGTTGGAATTAACCTTGCCGATTCAATGAGAGATTCGAATTAATTATTTTTATTTCTTTTCACCGTGCCGAGAAAATAGATCGCAAGCGTATGCGAAGGGTTGAGAGGGAATAACGAAGAAGAAAGTTTTCGAAACAATTCGTTAAACTCTTCGTGGTCGCGAACGATGTTGGCACGACGAGGAGATTCGACCACTTGTTAACCGGAAGGCTCTTGGCCGTACCCCCTAACCCTCCTCCTCATCCGTCCCCTCGCTCAATGTCTCTCGTACAGCCCGTTCTATCTGTTGCTCCCCGCAGGCTGTGGTGTTGAAATAATTCGTCCCTAGCCCCCCCGGCGTGCCAACCGCGGGTGGCACAATCGAATTTCGTTTTGTGAACGGAGCGCGTCGATATATCGAATATCAATTTTCCACCAGGACGTGATCAAATTGGAGACACAATATTGGACGTTGGTTGACATACCGCGACAAGAGAAGCAGGAAACCGTGCCGGCTTTCGTTCTGCGTGCCTGCGCGATTATGGAGAAAACGCACAAGAGCGGCGAGGGAGTTAAAACTTCGGCGAGACTCGCCGAGGAGGCAGAAAACCGGAGGGAACGCATTGAACGACTCGAAGGTACGTTGGACTTCCTTTTTATTCGCGGTACGTTAATGCTTTTTTTTCTTTTGCTCTTATCCCAACGGCCCTCGAGAATTTATGATTAATCATGTATTCCGTCATCTTCTTTTTCGTCGTTTTTTTCTTCAATGGCGTATACAGGCACTCTTATTCGGGTTCTATTCAACGCCTCAACCACTTCGATTAATAATCGTTCGAGCGTCCCAAAGACCTTCCCTAATGGCACTCTTCTCATAATAGCGTACCCGATTCTTTTCGACGCCAGTCGTCGCCGAGCTTTTTCGTACTTAGACGAAGAAAGGACGACGAAAAAAATAAGAAAAAGAAAGATCACTTCGGTGAACGAAGAAGTTTCGGGAGTAGCTTGAAATAGAGTCTATCGATCTTCTCTCAATTTATGATTGACGAGAGAGGAGGGGAAGAAGTCGCGTGAGAACGTTGACTCCGTTGCACAAATTGGTGGAATGAAATATGGTAAAACTAGTCGACGGAGGAACCTACCAGCACGCGCGAGAGAAACTACTTGGAAACTTTCCAAACATGTACCACAGATGATATATTATTTTTGCATCCACGAGGCGTTAACTTCGCGTGCCCTTCAATGATAAAGAGAAATTTTGTCTCTTCCCTCGTCGTGAATAATATCGATGTAAATGCTGTGTCAAAGTGGAATACAAAATCACTGAAGGGCGCGCATATTCATGAGCGTGAGGAACAAAGTGATAGACGATCATTCTGGTCAGCCGTGAAAAAAACGGCATGGGCGCACGGCGAAGAATGAGCTTTTCGCGCTTGTCAACCGAGAGATTTTCCTCGGAAAATTCGTAAGCGCTACACTTTTTACACAGTATTTATTTCAAACGAATCCATCGCGCGACAGACATCGTTGCTAAAAATACTCGTTATTTTTCAGTTTAATTGGCATGAAACAAAAACAACAGCTCGAAAATAAATGTATGTTATAAATGACGCCACGGCGTTATAATCAATATTAAACAAGGCACGCGCTCTAAAATGAACCTTCAACGAAAAATCTTCGAAAAAAAACCAAGATTGTTCTTCGCGAATGGACCAGGATAGAAAAAATGTTTCTAAAACTTAGAATTCTCGCTAAACGTTCCAATAACCAATCTTCCTTGGAGAATTGTCCAGAAAAACAAGATAGTTTTTTCACAAACGGGTCTGAAGGCAAAAATAAAATGAAACACGAATTCGAGCCCGAAGTAACCTGGAAGTAACAGACGCAGCAAGGGAATTGAGCGTGTGTGCGCGAGAGCCGATAAGACGTTTTCTTATCGATGTTCGTATAGCACAAGTTGGCCACTACGGCGTTTTTTTATCCACATATTGGTATCATTGATGCCAGCTTACACGGCGTTATTTTCACGGAAAAAAAAGAGGTAAATCTTCGCTCCGCGCTGTTCCGCAATTCCGTATGTCATAGCCCTCGTAAAGTCGATAAAAACGCGATGAAAGAAAGCCGCCGAATGTTCGGAAATTCGTCGAAGTGAAAGAGGGTCAATTGATAGTGCCTGACTCTTCGCCTTCTCGAGATCGATGAGGGGCACGCGACATACTGTTCGTGTTCATATGTCAAGTAAATCTGTCGAAGCCAACCCCCCTCTCTCTCTGCCTCTCCAAATGCCCGCGAGCTTTCTCCTCTCTCGTTGATTCGAATTTATTACTCCATCAAATGTATTCCACGAGACGTGAAAGTAAAACCGATTGATTGCATTAGTCAACGACACGGAAGTGATGGGTCGTACAACGAAGGTCGAGGATCGATCTACTTGACTCTCTCGGCGAGAGCAACATCCCTATATCGGTGTCTGGAGACACTAATAGTTACGGTAGGATCGTCGCAGTGGCCCCTGGGCTCGAATCGAACCTTCCAACGACCCACTTGGTAGTTGCTCGTTCCGTTTAATTAATATTAACTCTTCCTTCGATGCAGCGTCGAGGTCTTCGACCGTGACTTGCGTAATTCGGAACGTAATAAATCGGTTTTCCAAGCAATTTATTAATAAACCGAGCCGACGAAAGGAAAATGGAAAAACGTAATAACCATCTTCTTTCAATACACATAGTCATCCCGGGATACCGTTGCGCGATAGACTTTAGCAACGAACGTCTTTCACTGTGCAAAATCGATATTCATGGTACTTTACAATACTGCATTTTTTAGATGAAATTTGAATAAACAGTTCAATAATAAAAAAAGATATATCTTGCATGAATTCCGAGTCATAACAAGTGCGTATAATTGCAATTTCTGGACGGACCCAAATTTTCATCACGCGACGGACTTCGGTGCGACGAGAAATAAATATGCATGAGGATAAACTTTGAGGTATTGATGGATTGAGAAGTTTGGTGATCTCGTCAAGACGAATTCTCGTCGCATATATATTGGATAAATATCGAATGAGCAAGCGGTATCGCTATTACCGTCTCGAAGCGTAGCAAATACTCACTTCCGGTTTTCATCGCGCGATAAACTTGCGCTGAGGAATCAGTGGCGCCGCGGGATAAAATTGATATTCATAAGGGAGAACTTTGTGGGTGTCGAAGGATTATACCGAGAAGCCGGAGTTAGCGCTGTAAGAGCATAGTCTCGCGGCTATGAGTTGCCGAAAGTGTGATGAGCTCGATCGACAAAGGGTTAATTATCAACGCTCGACGGATAGAGTGTCCCGAGTATTTTGCTAGATGAAATCTGCTTTATCCCTGCGGGGATATAGCTTCGGAGTAGTTATCGACCATTCCTTGTCTGCAACTCGGTGCCACCGCTGCCGGTGATGCCCTCGAGGGTCGACGAACGATAATCTCGTACTCTCTCTTGGGTACGATAGAGTCGAAGCAATCTCACGTTGAATCTCTCCGTTTCTCTTGTTTCTACCACAACCGACAGACACTAAGGGCCTTTATCTGTCTATTTCACATTCTCTTAGTGCTTTATCCTTTCTCCTCTATACGAGATATCGCTCTCTCCCGTGGCTTATCTTTAATAACGCCATTTATTACGAGTCTACGTTGTTTGCTCGAGACTCAATTATAAACACACGACAGAAAGCAAAAACCTGCGAAACTTTATGATAGAAATCGTCGATTCGAAGAGACTTTTGTTTGTGGAATTGGAGCGGAGATTTATAGAATGAAGTAAACGGATTCGATTGAATAATCGCGACTCATTCAAGAAGTTTTTCTTTGGCACTGCTCCACTTTCGTACAACGTGCGAAAGAACAATGAATATTCCATGAAATATCTTTGAAATAAAATCAAACGGTCCCGAACAATTTAAAGATCTGCTATTGAATGAAATTATATTTGTTATCGAGTGTTTTTTTTCTTCTTTCAGATATGATTACGGCACAAATCGAAGCGGAGAATACACAGATGACCAACGATCTCTACAGACTTCTAAAAAAATACACTGGGTTGAGAAACCTCATAAGAGATCTCAAGGTGAGATTGGTTAACGGCAAGAAATACTTCGGTATTAATCTTCTTTTTCGCGTTTTACCTTCTTCATTACATTTAATACGGTCGTGTCGAGATTCTCGTGGCTCGATCGCGGTTATACGCTTTTTTACGTTCTAATAAACGGACCGTGTCGTAAGACGCCCTTGCTCGCCAAGCGCAAGGATTCCAACCCTTGCGGTTATTACGCCTCTCACGCTCCGTTAACTCCTCAAATGAATTACACGTCCGTGCGATTTTCCTCGTCGACGCGCAGCTTCGTTTTATCGGTCCCGATACGCTCCGTTATCCACGAAACGAGCTCTTCCATACCCCTTTTTCTAAGAATCCTCTATATTGATTTGCGTTTTTGTGTTTTGAATTCGAGATTCTCCTCGATCCAACGATCTATCAATTTACCGATTTCAATTTCATCGTCATTATCGAATTGTGTTTTTAATTCTGAACGCGTTCTGTACCGAGTAACCGCGCGAACAATAAGCCCGTTAGAAAAACGCGAGGCAGAGGGAGAGAGAAAAAGAAGAGAAAGAGAGGCCTCACGGAGAAAGGGGTTGCTCGAGGCCAGAGGAAGTTATAGAGAGAAAATCCGTTTGCCGAAGCATTTTTTTTCTCCCGCACGAGTGTAGAGCAGAGTGCATTAGGAAAGAAAGCTCGTGAAAGCGCTGCAGACAATGCCCGAAGCCCGACGGGTTAAAAACGCTCTCAAGCTTTTTTCAACGAATTCTCAACACACGTGTTGTGTGTAAAGTGTGGACCGAATCTCTGTTGTTCTCGTAACGAAAAAAAAAAAAAAAAAAAAACTAATTCCCCAACAGTGCAGCTTGTAGTGCTCGAACAATGAGACCAATTACTCAACAAGACTTTTATTAACGAGTCGGAATTAATGAATGATTTTCGGTTTTGTTTGTTCCTTTCACTTTCAGGTCGAGTACAACTGCTCGAAGGTCTACCCGATGTTTCCACGTTACACGATCTTGAAGGACATGATAAAGGACATAATGCACAATCCGGATTACATGGAAGTATGCCACGAGGTGGATCAATCATAGCGGCCGGACCCCCTCCATCGTTCGCCGCGAATGACCCTCTAAGTAATGAGGTTTCGTCGTGGCGTTATCGATGAAGGGGGTGTGTTGAGCGCGATTTTTGTCGGCAAACATTACGCTTTTTCTATGATAAACGCGGAGTCGTGTACATTTTATTATCTTTTATTTTGTAACGAGGTCCATGAATAGTTTCGTGAATCGCCATGCGATTGGCGCTGCGCGGAGAAGTATTCAAAATCGGAAAACATTGTTTTTTTGTGGTTATTTCGATTAATTAGCAATTAGCCAATCTACGAAGGGCCTTACGCCATTAGAGTCCTTGCCGCGAGAGTTGCGTAAAAAAAGTCTTTGAAGCATGATTCGCGGATTAAAGTTTGAGAGCCGGAAGCTCCGCGCGAGGACGTATCGTTAGATCAGTACGATCAATCGAAGAAAGCTTAGACTATTCGTTGAAAATGAATTCTTTATTCGATTCCTGATTTCGAGATCGGAATAGCCGCTTTCACGTCGAGACACAAAACTTAAGAAGAGAATTAGGATTTTGTAGCTCGTAGAGTTGCGCGCGTCCGCGGGAACTAACGTACTTAGATGCAAAAAAAGGAAAAGGCGCACGGTGACGAGAAAGAAAAGTTTAGTTAATAAATCGAAACGGTACTACTCGGAGTTATCGTGAACCGATCGGCGACAACCGCGAATAGATTAAAACTAACGGTAGCGACCAGTGAAACTTAGAACGTAGGATCGATGTTAAAATTATTTGACGAACGCAACGTGACAAAAGCGTTGCGCCTAAGCGTTGAAATATCATTTTTCAAAATATAGCGTACGCGTATGGAAAAAAAGAAATAAAAATTAATATACATATTATATATCTCTTCGATAATCGACATATCGCGACGAATAGACGCTATGCGTAATGTGAGCTGTTCGATAACGGCCGTTACAAAAATTGTACAACGGCCAATCGAAACGTTCGAGAGATTTGACTCGAGAAATGCAGCGTCTAAAATACGATAGAACTATAAGTGTGTACAATTACCAATTAAGCTCCGATAAATGCGCGAGAATGAATGCCTTTTTTTGTTTTTTATTCGTATCGTTATGGAGAATCGTCGGAAATCCGTGATGAACGACCAATCGGAAAGAAAAATACATGCGACGGGATGGTTTTTTTTTTTTTGGCATCATTGATGCTACTGTACGATAGATAATTTTTAAAAATAGATTAAACAAGTAATATACATATGAAAAACAAACTATATTTAAATGGCTGACAGCCCGAAATCAAAATGCAAAATAAATTAAAAACTACACGCCTGTCCGACCGCGAGTTGGACGGCGATGTATGTATCTCCTCCGTACTTTCTATATCTATTCTAACTGTTTCATGTAATCAAAAGCCACGTATGTGAAAAAAAAAGAGATCAAATAGCCAATCAAACGATATTCTTCCGGATTCGTATCAGCAAAAAAATAGTTGTTCACCGACATTCGCTTCAACAAATCTTTACTCGATGTTCGTTGTTGTAGTTAATAAAACTATTGTAATGGACGCTCGTCTACGATGCATTAGTAATGCAAATTAGTTCCATAATTAATTAGACACTCGTCTATAGGGTCTATCGATTATCATCAGTTGGCCGCAGTGCGTAGTTTGAAGACGTTAAAAAAAATATTCCTATCGTTAACGATCAAACAATTCATATCAAAAAAACCTTCTTTCATAATTTCTTGGTAACGTATCAAATTTACTGCGGTGCATGATCTCGTGAGCAAAAAGAGATCATAAAAAAAGGCGACATTACATCGCCGCGTCTTAACGATCAAACGATTCATATCGCAAAATGCAATTAAAAACATTTCATGAAAACGCATCCAATGCCCTGATCTCTTCTTGTGCGATCGTCACCCCGTATTAGCGTCATATCGAATATTTTTGTGCGATAATAGAGTCAACAAAAAAAAAGACGAAAAAAAAACCACAAAATCGATCGACAAAAGTGAACCCTTACAAATTATCATAGACCAATTGTCGAACATTGAATACACTGATAAATAAAATATCGTTATTATTAAGGACATAAATTAATAGCGCGAATAATGAAGCGTTAGCGAAAAAGAATCAATCTATACTCGATGCAATGACTTTGAATTGAATAATGTAGCGAAGAGGCGCTCGCCCTTTTTCACGAAACTGAAAGGAGGGTGCCGAAGATAGTGTTTCTTTCTTTGTTTCGGAAAGTTTATACGTGTGCGTGGGCCCGACGGGATATATGTTATAATTATCGATTGAGAAACAAAGAGAGATGCGTGAAAGTTACGCGTTGAGATTATTTGTCGTAATTGAAATAAATATGAATAAATGAATATTATGCGCGCGTATATATATATGCATATATATATACATATATATATCGATGTCCGAGAGATCTACCTTGATGTGTTTAAACCAGAGGTTTGCGGGTGTATTTCGTGATCTCGTAACTATCTATCAACAAGTATCAATATCGAACTAATTGACAGATTCTAACTATATAAAAAACAAAACAAACAAAAAAAAACACGCTGTCATTGTAATTATACTGTGAGCGTAGGCATATCAATTTTTTTATTAAAATCAGCGTCCAAGTGGCTTGAGAGCTTTACTCGAGAGAGTCAAAAGCTTCGTGATTGCCGTTAACCTATCTATGATATAAATATTATTACGTGAAAACAAAAAGCCTCTACGTGCGTAAAAAATGATGTGCATATGTGTGTACGTGTTAAATTCTGAGTAAAGTGAATGAAAATTCGACCAATCTATTTGTCTATAATCGTTACTTAAGCATCAACTTACTGTCTCTGTTCCACGACCGCCCCCCCCCCCCCCCCCCCCCTGACCCTTTCGCGTGAATCCGTAACGTTCTTGCGTTATCCATCGTCAAACTTAAATATCCTCTGTGAACGTCATGAAACAGAATTATCGTACCATACAATAAGATGTATTATTACATAGCTTCGTATTAAGCTTAAGTCGCATTATGCCGAATGGAGCTGTTTACCAAAGGTGTTATGAAACTTTTAATGAAATGCTGAAAAAAATACCGACACAAAACAAAAGTGTGCGTGGCGTATTTTCTAATTTCATAAAAACCACTGTCGCGACACGCGCTCAAGTCTCACGACGAGGACGCGTCGGGGAGATTTATCGATTTAAAAACATTTGCGTTCGCGCGAATTCGACCGAAACGCTCGACGAGCGACGTCGCGCCTTTCGAGGAATTGGAGGCGCGCGTCGCGTCGAGCTATCGAGAAAAAAACAGAATTTTTACTTCGCGAGTCCGCTGGATTATCCGTGATTGTCATACGTTAGTAAATTTCGCGCTAGCTGTGTGTTAAATTCTTTGGTTTTCGTGCGAGAGAAGTAAAAGATAAAACGCGAGAAAATATCTTTTTTTTTCTTCTTTCTTACGAAGATTTAACGACTCTGGGCACTATTAATCTCTCTTACTTATCTTAGAAAAGAAAAAGTATAAAAATCGCACGAGAAGCCTTGCGGCGCGCGATCGTAAAAAAGAGTAAAAATAATGGCGATGCGCTAAGGCCGGGGAAATACGAGTGAAAAATAAAAGCATAAAAATTGGATGGATCGCGCGATCGTTGTCATATTAGAATTTACACCCTTAGTACTTTAATGGGCTCCGTAACTCGGAGCTATATCGCAGCTTAGTATCTCTAGTGTTGTAATAGCTTCGTGTGTTTTAGTCTACGTAGTTATAGCGAAAAAAAAAATGAAAACAAACAAAAATCGTTAGCCCGTTGAAACAAATCATTTTGACGGAACAAAGTGTATGCTGCAATAACAATTGAATGTAAACCTATCTCATATTTCTTTCGACATTGTATTTGTTACTATGAAAGAGACATCGCTCGTTGATTGACTGTTACGCTTTGTTAATAAAAACAAGATATTACGAAAGTGTTCTTACCTTTAGTCTCGCTCCCGCGTCGCCGAAGCTCCAAAGTTGTCTCTCCAACATGGCGTCCGTAATTACTTTCGTGTCGTGACACGAAACGCGGTCACGGTTACGGTTTTGTGTCGTCATTCCGGGTATTCACCATATTCACACTTATTAAATAAAAATCGTTTATCCAAGGCTCTTTTATACGTAAGGGTTCGACAGACACGATCTACTTCCGATAACTCGTACGAAAACATTTTTATCCGCGGAGCGCGAGCAACACATCCTTACCGCACGGGCGTCTCGCGACGACTGACTCGAGTATCGATCGGCGGCACCGTGTACTTCCCACGCGCGCGGCAAGCGGCGCGCGCAGCTACCGTACCCTCGACGCGTAATACCACTTCGGCGCCCAGTAACTTGCCTGCGGGGCGTTCGCTTTCCGGGCTACAATAACTGTTGGATCTCTCACAATTCCCTTCAACTCTGAGAGCTCGCGTTGTAGATGTCGCGCAGTTTGTTTTCCCGAGAACGTTAGTAGAGCGGGACTGGTTTCGTCGAGTTGAATGGGAGAACGGTTGGCCGGCCGGCACTCCGCGTACGACCGTCGTGTCGCTCGCTACGAGCGAACGTTACACGAGTTTTATTGTCTGTCTCGGAAAAAAGAGTTTCGAACAAACAAGCGAAAAAAAACGCGATAATGTCGCGTTCGAATATCGCGAGAGGACGGGTTCCTCGACAAAGATGCGGTTAAAAAAATAACCTTGAATAAATCAACAATCGAACGAATAAAAGAAACGTAGTATACAACGGACACGCGTTCGTCGTCGCGAAATAAACATATAACCTAAATCGTGCGCGTAATAAACAAGAATAGTAAATCCAAATCCCTCGAGGAGTGAACGATAAATTATCTTTGAACGAATAAATTTTCATCGTTGATAATGATTTTGCGGAAATGAAAACGTATCAGTGAGTGACATTCGAGAATTGAAGGATTAACGGATCTACAATGAATCGTCGAGGATCCTGGCCGGAGACGAAGTTTTATCGTTTCCCGATCTCGATCTGCTCGTCGCCTAGCGTGAGCCAGAAACGAAGGCTTAACAAATAGTAAAATAAAAAGACCCGCGTGTTCAACCGAGTGATACGGAATACGGTAAAGCGAGTTCGGTGAGTTCAACGCGCGGAAAAGAAGAATCAGGACACGCGCGTTATCCGCTGGTTCATCGCGTTGGCATAAATAACGAAAAGAACCGAGGCTACGGTGTTTCAGCCTTGCGGAGTTACAATCTGATTAAAAAAAAACATACAAAATAAAATTTCATTGTTATGTGCTTCGGTGGTGCGACGATAAACGGGAATAATGCCGTTCGTTATACGAAAGATAGAGCCGCGTTACGTGTGCCGCGGACACGTGCCGCAAGGTGGAAATGCAGCGGATTGTTGGCCGGTCGGCGCGGAGATGGAGGCGGTGGCGAATGGTGCACTTACAGCGTCGTTGAAACAGCTCGCGTCACTTCTCGCTACCGCCGAGGACATATTCGCCGATTTGACTGGCGAACTAACCTCGGTCGCTGACAGAAGTGGACTTCTGCGTCGGCGTCTCGACAAGCTCGAGGAGAGACTAGCAACTGTCGATCCCAAGAAAATACCAGTCCGTAAGTACTCGAAAGACCAAAAAAAATGATATACAAATAAAAGTCTTTTGTCGGCTTGATGTAAATACGACTCGATCAAAACTCTTCCTATAATCTTCATCGGTTTGCGATCGATAAACTAGACTTTCTCCGTTGTTGCGATCGAAAATAAATAAGTAAAGTCAAACATGCCAAAATTGCGCGAACGGCAGTAAAGTAAACGAGCGAATAGGAAAACTCGAGTTCTTCCGTTACCTGCGATGGCGCTCCGACCGTGGGAAACGTTGAGCAGGGTCTGGGCTGCTGCAGACAAGCAATCCAGAGACGAAAGGGAGTTTCTCGCGCGGCGAGAGAGAAAAGAACGAACGATAGAAATAGGATTAGCCTCACCGCGTGCGAGCCGGCTTCGGCGCAACAAAGATTCCCTTGTTCGACCTTGTCGATTCTTACCCGAGGGAAACAACGCGACTACTCTCTCTCTGGTTCTTCTCATTCACGAAGATTAACATTTTACTTCGACGTTCCGCCTCGTCTATTTATCTTCCCACTTCTCGGTAGTTCCGAGGCACCTGTATTGCCCGAGAGCCTTGTGTCGTTCCAAGGTCAACTGACCAACGTAAAA
Source organism: Ischnus inquisitorius (assembly GCA_963924025.1). Lineage (NCBI taxonomy): Eukaryota > Metazoa > Arthropoda > Insecta > Hymenoptera > Ichneumonidae > Ischnus > Ischnus inquisitorius. The sequence continues at coordinate 4,608,326 of OZ001250.1, read as the reverse complement.
TACGTCAGGCGTATTTTATCCGCGCAAACATTCCTCGATGTTCTGGTCATAAAAATCGTTGGCTCAGACGAATCAAGATCAATTCCACTAACGAGATAAACATGAGAAATAAAACAAAAATCTGGAGAGTTCAGCGAGACTATAGTTCTTCTCATCGCGTGTTTTCAGCGAAATCGGGAAGGAATCTTTCGCACATTCTCGCGAGTCTCGCGAGTGAAGTTTCGCGAGTGCACTGATAATAGCTCGGGAGAGGCGAAGCGTAGTGCCTGAGCACGTGCCCCAAGTTCGTTCCGCCACGAGATCTCGCGCTTCTTCCTCTCCCGTATTTTTTTCATTCGCCTTTCTACGTTATTGGAACTCTTGTATTCGCAAGCGAAACACGATACCCATCTTCCCGGCTTTACGCTGAACTTCTTGGCTCTCTCGATTCTTACATAGGACGGAATTTTTTCTTTCTTACTTTTTTCAATATATAAAAAAAAATTTCTCGCGAACTGACACAGGACGGAGAGTACTCTTGTTACCCCCGAAGTGGGAACAGCAGCCGTGCCGCCGCGCATCCTTCGTATCGTTGTTGTGTCCGTGGCGTGCATGAATGCTGTTTGAGCCTGTCCGTCTTGCCGTATTACCATATTACCTCACGGCCGTCGGAGCATATCAACGTGTATTACCATACGGTCTGCCGCGGCGCATTGTCCAGCAGCCCGAGCTATAGCTAACCAACGGACGAGCCGGCAAACGTTAGAGACCGATGTGCTCTCATCGGTTCGTAGGGTAACTTACGGCATACATGCGAAAAATTCGAGGGACTCTCTCTAATGCTGTGGGTATATATATATTTATGTACGATGGCGATATGTCCGTATATATATATCGGTTAGTGAAGTACAGGGTTGAAGAGGGACACAGTTCCTCTCTGCACGCCAGCGTCAATGCGTAAAACTATCCTGTACGGCTTCCATCGGCAAACAGCTGAGCGGCTTCCCTCGGCCGCCTCGCAGGAATTCTAGCCCCCTCTCCCCGAGGGGTGATGGCTGTCGAGAATCGAGAGAGAACCGCGAAGGGTAGGAACGAACGAGATGAAAAACCTTTCGACCACTCACTTCGCAGTTGATATATAAAGCTCGCCGCTAATGCGAATGGGAAGTTTCGCTTGCGGTCGATTGTCGCCCGCATCCTAAAAGGGTTTGATACCTCAAGAGATTCTCTTTTTCTCAAGGACAATGAAAATAAAATCTATCAACGAATACTCGAAGCGTTAGATGGAATTGTTTTGAAGGTTTTTTCTTCGAAAGATCGATGATTCGGTAATCGCGTTTATTTTATATAAAAGTTGAATGGTTATTGAAGAAATCTTTTTTAATTCTTTGAAATCAAATACACTTTTTAATTATGTAAATTTGTTAATTTTTCATGGAATACACAATAAACAAATGCGCTAGATTTCTAAAAAATGTCTACGTATTGTTCTAGTATCAAAAATATTAAGTAAAATCAAAGTTTGAGCATGGAATACTGAAGTCTGAAAGTACATTGAAACTGCGTGATTGCCGTAAAGATCGCAATGTGTATTTTTTTTCCACGATGCGCCGATAGGAATTTACATTCCCACGGGGCACGAGAAGTCGGCCTTTTTGGTGCGATGAAAAGGAAACGTTTTGGTCTCGTATACCGAAGAGAGTAAATGCATTCGGCCTCAAAGGTTCGAAATGCCGAGAGAAAGAGAGAGAGAGAGAGAGCTCCCGGTACATGTGATAAGCTGCATAGCGTGCTGCAACGGTGCATTCGAGACGCAGCAACACTTAGCATTAGGCGGCAGGTATACAGTCCCCTTCAGGTATATAACCAAGAGGGACACTGCCTCTCCGTTCTCTTCCCTCTTCGCCACGGAAGTTCGAGCTGCGAACATCTCTTACAATATATTTCAATCCTGAATATCTTCCTTCATAGCCAATGAACTCGCCAACATATTTTCCTCCAAGGCTATTTTCATCGACGGCAATCGTTTCTCGCGTTCGTCTTTGCGTGTCGCGAAGAAACTAGCGAAATGCTCCAGTCCGGCATAAACGACCATTATCCTGCTTCGTAAATATATGCATTCGCATAGATACATAAAGCGAGCATGGAGCGAAAACAAGAGAGAAGAAACGTGCGTGATTCTAACGAGTATCTCATGAGTCATAAAGTTGATGAAATAAAAAAAAATAACAACGTTCCGTAATACATGTAATAGACGTAAGCGCATGCGGCATTTGGCTTGAAGAAAGGATTCAGTGGCTTCGCAGTTATGTCCATAGGTATATTATATACACCACGCGATGTATATATATATATATAAACAATGTAACTATGCAATTATGTATACGTCCGTTATGTTTGGCTTTTGTCGAGTTTCGTCTCGGAGTTTCCAGACTCGCGCGGAGTGAAAACTCGCCGAGTAAGAAACTACGAGTCTCCTCGTGTATGCCTCGCCACACAGCCGCGCGTGCGTCTAATATTAAAAGCGAGGAGTTTCTTTTACGTAATAATAATTGCATCGCTGACTCGACATCGTCGCAAACTCGTTTCTAATCTCTCTCGCCCGCCTCAACTGGAATCTTCTCGTTTTACGATCACGCGAATCCGCGTTTGCTCCGGCGTACTTTAATAACGTTCCGTCTATCCGTATCTGAGTTTCTCACTTTGCCACGATCGACGTCGGTAGCCAAAGAGACGGATACAAACGGGCTTTTCAATTAGTCGCTCAGACCAGCTGGGCTTCGTTCTTATGCAGCAGCGGCTGAAACGATCCGATCCCACTGTCCCCCGTCCAACCGCGCGCTCGCCGATCATTAAAGTGCAATCTCGCGCGAGCCTTGCCGGCACGAAAAGTTCCCGTCGCGTTTTCTAACGCGAGTTCCACGAAGGCTCGCGCGAAGAGGGCTCGAGATCAGGTATAAACCAAGCGAGCGCTGGCGTGAAAAGGTTGAATGCTGCGAGCACCTCTATCGGCGTACACTGTCTAGTCTCTCTTGAAAAGTCCATTTCGACTGACGCAGAGCCTATCCGGTTGGCGGAGACTTCGCTGGCTCACTGCGGTCACTTAGTTTTTTTTTACATGTGAAGCAAACGGTAATTACGACATGGGCGGGTGCTGGAACCGTGACGAATCGGCCGGGGTCTAGTAGATCGACATCCTCACTTCGTAGAATGAGAATCGGATTTTTTAATAGATTGAATAACGAGAAAAACAAAAAATCTACATGTTTCGAGTAACGAGATTAATTGAAATTAATTGAATTCACGGTTGAACGGTGAGCACCTGTCCGGGTTAACATTGCCGGGAGGCAATATCATTATGACCCGTGTACGCGTACGTGTAATTTGGGTTGGATACGTAGATAAACATCGAGTCGCATTGGAGTAATAACCAGTCCGGAGATTTGTAGACACCTGTCGACCGAAAATTTGATTCCCACAATCGTGCGAGATCCGGCGACTGTCAAGGGAGAGTAGCGCTATTGCCGGACACGTGATGAACGGTGGAGCTAATTATCAAACTGTGGCGGAGGACAGAAACTCCGGATGCAATCCGAAAGCGCGATGGAACTTTTTTATTTAGCTCTTAAAAAAATGAAAAACATTAATTCTCAAATAGTTCCGACAAGGAAACGTCAACGTGAGCTAGAGGCCGCAGTTATCGAACAATAGGGAACAATGCGGGTACCGCGGAGAACAATATAATCTTGGTTAGAGGGCATAACGAGCTTCAGGGGCTCGGACACTGCCGCTACGGGGGACTTCGGAGCATCGCGACTCTAAACGAATCTGCTCATCCTCTCCTCTGTGTAAATCTCACTTTGGTGTATACAAATTTTCCGTAAAGATATCTTTCTTCTCTCTAACGGTATCTAGCCATTTTTTCGATCGTTCGTTCGGATCTCTCTTGGATCTTTCCGCGAAACGATCCGAACGAACGATCGAGAATGCAATATATAATCTTGATTAGGGCATAACGAGCTTGCGATATCGCTACTGCTTGCTTCGAATCGAAGATACTTCGATTTTAAAACTCATGGGAACGAGCGAGGCAAAATAAGCGGGGCAAGATGGTTACATGATTAAATACAATTTTTTCTATCAAGATGCGTTTCAAAATTTTGGGAAATCGTACTGTTTCGTCTCGATTGCATCGGGAGCCTATTTTGTCCCATGGGGTTAGAATACTCTAATAATGTCCGGCCGCAATTCAAATCCCATTGAGGGATTTGATACGAAACGGTGCAAAAAATGGGATTCCACAAGAAAATCTAACAGAACGAAAGATCTCGTGAAATGGAACAATCTTATCGTCGACATCTCGTGCTCTCGAGCAGGACGAAAGTGAAAAGGTGAGGGGTACGATCGTTAAGCAAAGTCTCGCCCGATCGGCGTTGGATTTCCCACGCGAAGCGCTGCACGATCGACGTAAAACGTCGATTGTCGGTGCACAGAGATGGAGAGAGAGAGAGAGGCAACGACGATCTCGAGGGCGACTTCAACGTCGCGATTGCGCTCGTTTTCTTCTTCCTGCAAAAGATATACTACGCTCGTCTACGTGTATTTGTGTGTGTTTGCGTTGCTCTGGCTCGATTCGTATATAATGACGATCATTAATCGTCCCGTGGTCGCGAGTAAGAAGAACGCTTTAACAAGAACCGCGCATTCCTACGTTCCTTCCCGAGCTCGGCATCCCTCTCGACGTGTAATTGACCGGCGGACTGAGAAGTTGGGATTATATACGCGGAGTAAGGTGATCTCTCGGATTCTCCTGGCCGGTATACATTATATCGTTCGCATTACGAATGCTTTCTCATCGAGACAGTTTCAGTTTTTAACCCTTTTTCTCGATATGGTTTCGAATTATAGTTATGACAAGAACCAAAATGATGAATTATTGCGAACGGTCACGTTGCTCGAAAGTTTTGTTGTTCTTTCTGCTCGGTATCGAGGTCTCGATGTATTAAAAATAGATTAGCCAAGATCAAACCTAACCGCTCCAATTTAGATCACAATATTGCTATCTTAGATACCTTTTCGACCTGACACCGATAAAAAAAAAAGTATCGAGATCTCGTGCAAACCCATTCTCGTACTTATCGCACGTGCTCCGAGATATTTTCGCCCGATATCGGCCTCTCTTGTGTCTCGTACTCTCATAAATACGTCTTCCGGCGCGGGTGCTCGGTTAACTAACCGTGATGGCGAACGAGGAAATCGCGATAAAGGTATCTTTCCTTCTCTCACGTTCGGTCTTTGAGAGCAAAAGAGATCCTCGTAAATCCTGGATTGCTTCGTATCCCGTATATGTTGGGCCAGCCACGCAATATCTCCCTGTATTCTCTCGTACATGTAACGGGGAACCCCCGTGAGATGGCACTGAAACGCTAAACCGAGAAGACTTTCGGTGTTTTTCCTTTTTGGTACACAAGCGAGCAAGTTCGTATGAGAATCAAGCGAGCTTCTACCCCCTCATCGGACTTTCGGCCATTCGGGATAAAATCTCTATCCTCAATCTATTTCCTCTCTCCACCTCGTTGCTTTGCTCTCTTCCTCGGGCAACTGTAACATTCTTGGAAGCCACGCTCTCGCCTCGCGGTATCTCTCACTCGGATAATTGGCAATTTGCGAAATGAGCTGCGAAACGAGGAGGACACGAGCGGGGAAGAGAGAAAGGATTTCTCGGATGTTGCGGAGAGGCTAATATAATCCGAGAGAATTCTCTTTCCCTTGGCTGCAGTGCTGAAGCACACAACACGATATGGAGCTACGTAAAATTTCTTCCTCCCCGTAGACGTGTGTGCGTGTGTTTTACCCTCGATAACCCTTCGACTGTGTTCATCCGCGAAGGAAAGTTAACGCGACTTGAGCGTTAACGAGCGGTGTGTGCTCCTCGGAGAGTGCAAAGAAATTACCTCGTTCGCAATCTTCCGCGCTCGTTTTAACGATAAATCCAATTTCACGATCGCGTAATCATATCGGCGAGTTAAAGCGTTCAAAACTATTCGTCAGATTGCTTCCGAAAAAAAGGGCTTCGCCGGCCAAAGGGAGCTTCGACAGAGCTGTAGCGTTTTTATTAGATAAAAACACTCGAAAAACCCGACTCGTGAATGGTTCGACGAAACGCCAAACGGGAAGCGATATATCAATGCTGTATCTATCACAATGCTCGAGAGGTATAAAGCCTTTGGATCGAATCCAAAACAGCGAAAGAATCCCTTGAGTCGGGACCTCGGTTTTTTTTTTTTTATTCGGCACTCAAGAACAAATAGCTTCGCAAGCGGACGCGTTCGTCTAAGCGCGAGAGAAAAGAAGAGAAAAATAGAGCAAACTAAGAGATGAAATTTCTTCGCGCCTCTGGCTTTTCCTTCCCTGTCTCTTCAACAATCTCGTTCTCGACCACCTTCCATGTGTTACTCCGTGTTTATAACGCTTAGGAAAACTTTTCCTCTTGCGTTGTCTGGTTTTATTCTCGCGTGAAGGGGCATCGTCTCGCGTGTCGAAGGTCACGACGAGATGAGCTTCGGCAGCCTCCCGTATAAGATCCTTGCGGTATACCGGCGAGCCGGATAATGGTTCTTAATCACGGGGGCCTTTCTTGTAACGCGCCAAGGCAGGTGCTCACTCAAGCTTTTTCGCTTGCGCTCGCTCTTGCCGTGATTAATTAACCAATGATAGGCTTTCTTACCTCGATGCGCCTTCAACTCGCGTACATTCGTCTTTTTTGCTTCTTTGACGTTCCTCTTCTTTATCTTCCACGACTTCCTTCCAATCAGCTTCTCTATTCCTCTTTTTTCACAATCTAATCTCCCTATATAGATATATATATATTATTACGTCCGAGAATCACAAGGCAGTATCTTTAATAGTTCTGCATCATCGAACAACGTCGGATACGCCCTTTTACTTTCTCACGAGTCGTTATTCATTACGCAATGTTTTCTCCGTACGAGGGCACTTAAGACTTCTCAATAGGAGCGATAGAAGCGCGATTTGCTTCGTGCGATGCAGATATGAACGTCTATCGCCAAAACGATTGCGCGTTACACACAAACCGGCGAGATATTGCATTCCGTTAATTCCCCATCAGCCGATGCAGTCGGGAAGCCCTCTTTCTTCGTCACTCGAGGTCTGACCCGCAGGGTCAGGAACTCCGTTGAATTTACTTGGCGGAATGCGTCGAGCGATCGCGCCCTGCGCGAAGCCTTCGCTTGCGCGGCTTTACAAGCCGGACACCCTGCAGCATAGCCGGTACGTACAACAACCGCAACAACGAGACATATGCTGAACAGCATGGGCGCGGGTGGCCGGCGAGCGCAACCCCTCGGCGTTGGCATTCGACGGAACACTTTGGAAAATGTGCGGCCGTGCCGTTTCCATACCGTCGCTCGGGGGGGCTTTATTGCCCCTCTTGAAATAATTACGCGGCTTCCCTCGCTCACCGACTCGCGGGTAGCGTATACTAAAATAAGCTACGTTTTTTTTTTTCGGTAATAAAAACGAAACGGTAAATCAACTCTTTATTTTCGATTGTCTAGACGCTCGTTCGATTCAATGTTTTTTCTTGCTCGTACCAACGTAGAAAGATCGAAGCAGTTAATTTTTTTTCCTCCTCTTCGTCGAGGCAGGATAATTGTATTCTTTTTCTTGCAAATTCTTCCGACAGTTCTCGCGATTGAGAGAAAAAAAATAACTTTACGGAATTTTCCTTTCTCCCGTTGTCTATAATTAGATCGCCGAAGGGAAGAATGAAGAGAGAGATTAAACGAACGATATGCTATATCTTACACTCTCGGGGGGATGGGCTCTTCATTCGTTCGCGTAAGGGAAGCTCACGACCGGGTTACGAGCAGCCCAAAAATATCTCGAGAACTCTGCAGGACACGTGCTTCAACGGTTGGAAACGAGGATGAAGAGACGTCGACGTCGATGTAGCGAATGTTCGACAATTTCGCTTGAAGTACTCTCTCGGCCCCTGCTACTTCGTCCCTCGTCTCTCCTCCTGAGTGCATTTAGGGGTGCAAAAAAGAAACGATAGGATCGATACGAATTTTTCGCCCGGACGCATTACAGAGTAGCGAAAAATCTTAACTCTCGATCTCACGAGGTAAAAGCCAGGAACCCTCTTAGCTTCAGGTAAAAGGTACATCAACCCCTGCGCAACATCCCCTGCTACCCCCTGGAATTTTATTAAGCGCACACAGCCGGTCGGGTAAAATTGTTGCTCGGTCTTCGGATCCGAGGATGTCGCGCTCTACGATTTACCTATTTATGACTTTCGCCCTCGTTGCCGTCGAGAGTATATTACAACACGTGTGAAGACGCCTCCGAGGAATTTATTTATTCGTCTCGCGCTCCTTTTTATTTTCCTCCCCGAGGATTTTTCGCCTCGCGTTGTATACGATCGTGAAGGAGAAGCAACACTCGTATCTTGGTCGCACGTGCCCTTCCATTCTGGCGTCACACCGGGGCTCGGCTAAAATTAAACGGAAGAACGGTGGGCATCAACCCTCCGACGTTTCCTACGACGAGTCGAGCCACCCTTCGCTCACGCCGTCTCTACGGTGCGCGTACGCTCTCTCGGCTTTCTCCTTCTCACCACTGTCAGTCGTTCATTCTTTTTTTCTTTTCATTCCTTTCGTTCTCACTCGTGCAACAGGGTCTCGCAGGGGGAAATACACACGCGTGCATGCATTCATGCATGGAGACATGCATAAAAACGGGGGCATCCAACAGGCGAAAGAGAGACGGCGAGACCCCCGTCCGTGGCGTTTCGTGTATACCAGCTGGCAAACGGAAGTGGGCAAAAGAAGCCGGCCGAGTGAGAAAATAAAGAGGGCTCCGGCGGGAGAGTGCTCGATCGGGGGATGAAAGAGGCGACATCGTACATCGTTTCATGCGTGTGTATACATACGCGTACACGCAATTCCGCGCTTACCAGCTCCCCACCTTCCTTCCAACTTCCAAAGACCGTTGGAGTGCTAACCCTCGAATACAGTGGCCCAATTTCATTTTTTGACGTTATATTCGCGTTTATTGTGATCGCGACGGGAGTACCTTTTAGGACACGTACTTTATGCGCGCGACGATCGAGTTATATGGCTCGCACTCTCAACCGCGACGCAACGACGGGGTTTTGTCGAGACAATGGCGATAAATAAAAATCGGCGCGTAAACCGGAGCGCATACGGTTTTTTTTAACTGGGCACTTTTGGCTCCGGGAATACGGCTTGTGTTTTTTAGTTTACGATTTTTTGAAGCGAGTGGCTTTCAGGGTTATGAAAAACTACGGGACGCGCTAGACGCCGGAGAGGACTCTTTTTTTCTCATTTTTTTGAAAAAGCTATGGAGAAATACCAGACGGAGGCACTCTGAGTTTACATGCATTTTCACTTGGAGCAAAATTGCGATGCACGATTGCTGGAGTCTCAACCGCGAACGAAACATGTTTCGACTATGAACAAAAAAATGTTAATTTTATGCAATGAACATTCTAAAAAACGAAGAAATTTTCTCTGATAAAATTTCGTTGAATCGAGTGTATATTTTCTTTTGGGTTGATTCGAGTGTGAAATAGGCAGAATTTTCTATCGATTCGAGGAATCCTTTGAGGATCCGCGCTATGACACTGAGAATCGTCCAATTATCGTTGACCCTCCATTGGCGGGGGAAGAGTAGCGCAAGAAAAATAATTACTCCGGTGGCGCTAGGGCGAGGGAGAGAGAGAAATTGATCTCTCGGCAAAGGTTTCGCGCTGAGTTTTGTGTCGCAAAGGGGGTCAACACTCGTTTCCGAGTGGAGGTGGGACGAGCGCCGTCACGGAGGTATCGTAAAACTTCGCTCGAAGTAATGGGAACGGGAGCGGTGTCCGTCGGGTCAATTTGTGCCCTCGGCACGAGTTGGCGACTTCGAGGAAGTTTGAACATTAACGGAGTGCCGACTCGCTCTCGGAAAGCCGAATGCGCGCTTCGCGCTTAAACAATTTTCTAACACTCTTATTAAGGAGCAACGAGTTACGTCGATAGCGGAAAAAAAACATCATTGACAACGAAGAAAACAGACCAAACGTGCAAAGCTGTACTGACGGGTCGATAAGAGTACTTTTAGTTGATAGCGGAAGCATCAGAGAGATTTCGTTTCGCAATTTTATGGCCAATTATAATTTTGAATTTTTCTCATCAACCAGCAAAAACGAAAACCATACAATCCGACGCTTCGACAATTTTCTTAACATGATTTTCATGTTTACTTAAAATACAGAATACGAAGCAGGAAAGCTTCGTGTTTTAGTCCCCTTCAGTATTGAATTTTTTTTGTTTTTTCTGAACTTTTGCCCCTGTCGGTTGAGAGCGTCGTCGTTCCCGTTTGTTTGCATCGACACTTCCGTGTTGAACGAAACGAATTCCATTCGACATACGCAAACTCGGTATGCGGAGTTCGTTGTGGCCACGCATGGCGGTCGCGTATAGTTTTAGGTTGATCCACATGCAGGTGAACGACGAAAACTCCCTTAAACGCGTGCCTACCCGTGGAATGATAATCAGGTGTCGGGCCCGCTGGCAACCGTCGAGGAGCAAAAGAGCGATAACACCTGCCTGGCAGCTCGGCCAGCTATACAAGCTATAGTACAGTAAACTCGACTCGACCATCACTTCGAGCGTATCAACCGACATACGGGCCTCACACGTAAGGCTCAAATGTACAACGAGAGAATACAGGTATAATGCACGAGCATTCGCACGAGCCAAGAAAACACACTGGACATTCGCCGAGTCGAAAGAAATCCGATAGCTCGCGCTGACTGTGTAGCTCATTGTCAACCTTATCTATTCGACACTAGCACCCTTGGCGACTTCCGGTGAGAAGGTGAGAGAAAACTGACAGCTGTTTAATTTACGCTAACAAAAAGAGATATAAAGACTGAGATACTGTAGTACCGTACCCCTCGGGGTGTTTCTCACATCCACAGGAATAAGGCAAAGCGATATAAATTGCCGTGAACAACGACAATAGTCAGAAACACGGTAAGAAATAGCAAAATAACAACAACGAGGAAGAGAGGTTAGACGAGAAAAACGACGAGGCGCAGGCGCGGAAAGACGGAAGCCGGCAAAGTACAACAGATCGGCCAGCAGGGAGCGCTAAAGTCAAGGTCAACAAAGCCGCGCAAGCGCATAGAGAAGCGTTAACGGAGAGGAGCGCCACTCAGCCGGACGGCGGCAGCGAACAAGAACCGTGAAGGCAACCATAAGCGCACCACCGGCCGGTAAAATAGGAACCGCAGAAGAGCATGGAAAGCAGAGAGAAAAGCAAAGAAGAGATAGAAACCACGAACAAGGCACAGAACAACGATATCGAAAAAGAAATCTGGTTCACTCCGACTTCGGACGAGGTCAAGAACAGGCGAGGAAGACTAACGAACGCAGAAAGATTTAAGAAGGAAAGAGCAAGTTCGGAAGGATCGCTTACTAGCCTCTGGAAGAGAAAGAGAGAAGCAGAAGAGAAAGACTCTGAGGAGACTGAGCCGTTCAAGCGAAGTTCACTAACGCGAAGATCACCGCCACGTGAGAATCCGTGCCAACAAGACAACAACGAGAGTGAAACAAAGAAGGGATTCGAAGAAGACCACGAGAATACGGAAGAAGAAGACAAAGAAACTGAAGAAATGGAAGAATTATTTAAGAAAATGTTATCAGAAGTAAAAGAGAGTATTCTGGTAGAGGTTAGAGCGGTAGGCGCGCAGGGGTTGGAAGGGCAAAAAGAGTTAAAACAAGAAATTGAAAATCTAAGAGAATCGGTAGAAAAGGGTAGAATAGAATGTGAGGAAGGTAGGAAAATGTTAGAAAGAAGAATAGCGAACCTAGAGAATGAAAAAGAGGAAAGAGAAAGAGAATATGAAGGTCGATGGGAAGAGAAAGTCAGAGAAATAGATACCAAAATTGAAGAGGGAACGAGAAAAGCATTTAACAAAGCAAAACAAGAGTGGGAAAAAATAGAGAATGCAGAGAACGCAAAGGGGGGAGATGATTTGGTAGCTAGAAAGAAAATAAGAGAGCTTGAAAACACAATTGAAAGAAAAGATAGAATCGAAAGACGAAACAATGTAATCGTAAAGGGGCTTAAAATAAATGATCAACGGCAAGCTTGTAATGAAGTATACGATTTTCTAGAAAGAGTAGCGGGGCACGAAGTAGATTTAGTGTACATAGACGAATTAAAAGGTAAAAACAAAAGCATGTTCTTAGCAAAGTTTAGGGACTATGATACCAAGAGAGAGGTAATGAGCAAAAAAAAAGAACTAAAGAGAAATGATGCCTATATCGACGATGACCTCACAGTAAAAGAAAGAGAAATACAGAGTATACTACTAGAAAAAATGAAGACTGAAAGAGAGGCTGGAAAAAAAGCAAGGGTAGGCTACATGAAAATATGGATAGAAAACAAAGAATTTAGATGGAATGAAGAAAAGGAACAGCTCGAGGAAAGGATTTTTCGAGAAGAAGGAAGACAGTGAAAAACAGCAGAAGGAAGCAAAGGAGCGCGGAGAGAAAGGCAACGAAAGGACTACAAGATGATAAAGAAAAAGAGCGAACGAAAGAAACAACTAGAAACACGAAGGTACTTTTCTGGAATATTGCAGGACTGGCCACGAAAGACGAAGAATTCTGGGAGTACATTAAACAGTTCGACATAATGTTCCTCATGGAGACATGGATAAACGAGAAAACATGGGAAACATGGGAAAAGCGAATGCCGAAAGAATATAAATGGAAAACGCAGGCCGCAGAGAAAATAAAAGAAAAAGGAAAAGGAAGAAGCAGCGGCGGACTCATTATAGGGATAAAAAATGGCATACAAGCGGAGATAAACGAGATAGCAAACGGAATCATGCAGATAAAAGCTGAGATCGAAGAAAAAAAATGGAAAATGATTGGAGTCTACAATAGAAAAGGGGAAAAATGGAGACTGGACAGAATTGACAAAGAAGTAGACGAAACAGAAGAAGAGTACCTGCTAATTGGAGGAGACTTCAATGGAAGAATAGGAGAAAAAGGAGGTCAGAATTGGACCGGGTACGAGAAAGAGGATGAAAGAACAACGAAGGATAAGAAGGTGAACGCAGAAGGAGAAGCGCTGATGAACCTAGTGGACAGAAGAGCGTGGAGAATCCTGAACGGTAATAAAGACGGAGATTACAATGGAGACTGGACGTACATCGGAAAGAAAACCAGCACAGTAATCGACTATGGAATAACGAATGAGTCAGCCTGGGACCAAGTAACAGAATTCAGAATAGGAGAACGGACTGATTCAGACCACCTGCCATTACAAGTCACGATAAAAGGGGCAGAACAAAGAGAAACAACAACAGAAAGAGGTGGTAGAATAGTGGAATTCGAAGATTGGAAAGAGGAAAGTATATTAATATACAAGCAAAGAACAGAAGAAGTGAGATATAAAGAAGAAGGGGTAGACAACGGATTAGACGAACTACTGAGGAAAATAAAAGAATCAACGATAAGGAAAAAATTCAAGGCGAGAGAACGAAAAGAAGGAGAAAAACCGTGGTGGAATAAAGACTGCAAAGAAAGTAAAAGAAAAATGAAAAAAGCGCTGAGAAAATATAGGAAGGGTACGGCCAACAGAGAAGAATACTTGGCACTGAAGAAAAGCCACAGAGAACTCTGCGAAAATAGAAGAAAGGAAACAGAAAACAAGGAATTTAAAAGAATATTAGAAATAACGGACGAGAATGAAGTATGGCAGGAAATCAGAAAGGAGAAAGGAATGAAAATGCCAAGAAGCGAAAGGATAAAAATAAATGAATGGGAAGATTACTTCAGAGACTTACTAGAAGGCACCGCAATAAGAACAGAAAGAGCAGAAGGACCGATAGCAATACAGAGTGAAGAAGCCGAAGAAATCAGTGAGAACGAGGTAGAAAAAGCAATTAAAAGGCTAAAGAAGAAAAAAGCAACCGGAGAAGATGGGGTAAGGAACGAAGCCTGGAAGTACGCAGGAAAAGACACGGTAAATAGACTTAGGATAATTCTGAACAAAATATGGAAGGGTCAAGGATGGCCAGAACGATGGAAAGAAGGAATAATTAGCCCGATACATAAGAAGGGGAATGTACACGAGGTCGGAAACTACAGGGGGATAACCCTAATGGACACAAGCTATAAGATATACGCGATGATCCTAGAAGACAGACTGAGAAAAGAAATCGAAGACAAAAACATCCTACCAGAGACTCAGGCTGGGTTCAGAAAAGGAAGGAGCTGCATAGACAACGTGGCAATACTAAAATGGATGGCGAGCAAAAGATTGAGTGAAAACAGAGGAAAGCTGTACGTATTCTTTGCGGATCTCAAGGCAGCGTTCGATAAAGTAGACCGGCAAAAACTATGGAAATGCATGAGAAAACAGAGCATAGACCAAAAATTAATTGAGAGAACCAAAGAGATATACCGAGAAACACGAAGTAAAGTGCGAATTAACGGGGAAGACTCGAAGAGCTTCTGGACGGAAAGAGGACTACGGCAGGGCTGCCCGCTAAGTCCACTTTTATTCGTAACTTTTATAGCAGATGTAGAGAAATTTATGAAAGATGGACAAGAAGGAGGAATAGTCATCGGAAAAGAAAAAGTGTGCACCCTAGCGTATGCAGATGATATAGCAATGGTAGCGAAAAGCAAAGAAGAAATGCAGAGCATGTTAAGAAGACTAAAGAAGTACTTCGAAGGAAAAAGCTTGGAGCTAAGTGTAACGAAATCAAAAATCCTAGTATTCAGAAGAGGAAGAGGAGAATCTGAGAAACCACGTTGGCGTTGGGGATCGGAAGAGATAGAAGAAGTTAAGAAGTTTAAGTATCTGGGATACACCTTCCAGAGAAATAACGGCAATGGCGAACACATAAAGGACGTGACAAAGAGAGGAATGGCTGCAATGTCGCAGGTATGGGGTATCGGGGAAAGAAAATTCAGAGGAAGCTTCAGAAGACGATGGACAATGTTCAACGTGATGGTGAAGAGTATACTCTTTTATGGGGTAGAAATATGGGGTACCACAGAGTGGACCGAGATAGAGAGAATGCAAACGAAGTACCTGAAGTGGATCCTAGGGTTGGACAGATGCACGCCAGACTACATAGTCACAGAGGAAACAAAAACAGAAAAAATGAGTATCGACGCAGGCAGGAGAGTGCTGCAGTACTTAACAAAAATGAAAAAAGAAGGAAACAAGTTGCTAAAAGAATGCCGAAGAGAAATGGACAAAGAAAAATGGCAAAACACCACATGGGCGAGAGAAATTGAGGAACTGCTCACCAGAGGGAGGATGAGTCCCTGGGAATGGGAAGCAATAAATGAGAGAGGAACGAACGCCACAGAAGAATGGGTCCGACAAGTTGAGATCAGAGAGGCACGAACACGACGGGAAAGAATAATAAAATCAAGATATTGCAACGAATATCGGACATGGGCAACAAACAAGATACCAACATATATGGAGGATGAAGGACAACTCGAGAAAATGAAGAAAGTAGCGCGAATAAGATGCGGGAACGACATGAGAGCCAACAACTTCTGGCTGGAAACTGAAAAAAACTACTGCAGATTATGCAAAGGTGAAGCCGAAACAATAGAACATGTAGCCTACAGGTGTCGAGAAATGTCAGATAACGAAGTAGAAATAGGACAAATAGTCAATGAGAATGGAGTAGGAGTAAGATGGTTAAAAGAACTAGAAAGAGTAAGAAAAAGGAAAAAGGAAGAGGAGGAAAAGGAATGGGAACATAAGCAATGAAAAAAAAAAAAAAAAAAAAATAAATAAATAAAAAGAAAGATAACAATAAGTCTAGAAATTAGGTAGAGAAAAAAAAAATTAAATGAAAATAAATAACATGTAACGGAAGTTATATATTGTATCCAGAAATGGGAAATAAACAATTTATACTACTAGCACCCTTGGCAATGGGTCGGATAAGGATGTATATTCAGCTAAAAAAACGCTCAAGTGAGTCTTGAGACCACCTCGGACTAAAAAACGCGAGAAAAAAAATGCCTTCTTTAATCTCCCTTCCACCAAAAAGACGATTAGTTATCAATTTGCCTTCAAGTCTTCTTTACTAAAGAAAAAAAGAACATAAAGCTCGTTTTTTATAGGCTCTAATCTTTGTCGGCGCGTGAGAAAGTAACATTGCGCGGGGTTTCATCGCCGCTTTTTCAACTCGCCTAGACCGATTTGTTTCTGTCCTCCGACGATTTCGCACGTATTTCCCATTCCAGCGTTCTCGTCGTTGACGTCGCCGTATATTAACTGCATTGCCTGTAGTTCGTTAATGAAGTAAACGACAGTCGAGAGGGTTGATAGAACGATCGAGAGAGAGAAGGGGGGTGGGTTTGGAGTCTGTACACGGTAGCCCCGGTAGAACGCAGAGAACACAGTCTATCGGAAATTCGTTTCACGGCCGAGTCGTTCTCAGACCGAAGCCCGGAAATTTTGTTTAAGCCCGCGACCAATCTCTCCCCCTTCGCCCAGTTCGCAGTGTACACGTTGTCCAGAGTCCGTTGGGAGACACGGGCAACAGTGAGGGATGCGGAGGGTCGTGAACTCGGGAGTTTCGTATCGGGGGTTCGCTCTTCGTCACTCGCCACCCTCGCTCGTGTTCCGTTGTTGTTGTTTCGTCGCTTCTTTTATTTTTTTACCTTCCGGGTTTTCACCTTTCGCATCTACGTGCTCTCGCCAAACCTCCGCTTCTCGTCCTTTTTTTTTTGGTCGTTTGCCGGCCCGGCGTGTACTCGTGAAATTTTACTTTACATTTTTTTAATCATTCTTTTGTCGTCGACGCTTTCGAAATTTCTCTGTACTTTTTTTTGTTTTATTCTGTCCGCTTTTGTTGCCAACTTTTTTTTTCGCAACGGTCAAACGAGAAATTGTCCGGTAATATAGAGAGAAAGAGTGGCTAAGCTGAAGGGTTGAAAGAGAGCCACGTGGCAAGCCGTGAGAGGGTCTCTCGGCTGTATACACGAGGAGGGAGAGAAGAGGATTCGATCACGCGAACCACAGCGGCCAAGGTTATTGACATCCCGCTACTGCCGCACTCTCGTTTCTGAGGGAAAAAAAGGGTATACCGTCGGAGCCGTCCCTCGCGTACGACACGAAATTATATTCTTCTCTCATATTCTTTATAGCAGAAAAAGAAGGAAAAAAAAAGGAATGCTTCACTTATTTACATGAGGGTAGAAAAAAGGGCGAACGTTGTTTTTCACAAACTGCCAATAGCTTCGGCAAATTGCTTGTAATTCCGCGAATCTAATACAATCCCCTTTCGCTATCAACAATCGATATCGGTATTTTTATTAGAAATTACACCAATCATTTCGTCATCGTGAAAAAATAGTTTGAATCAAATAATTTAAAAATCATACCATTTTTACTTATATCATTACAATTTGTAAAAAAAAGGTAATGTTTTTGATAATACCCGTACATTTAACAAACAACCTTGCGCGACTTTTTTCTATTTTATGAATATTTGTTAAATTATTATTAATCATGAATTTGATGATTAATAAATTAGTATAATAATTTTGTTTCGCATTGGCGTGAAAACAGCGAAGCCAAAATTTTATTTCATTCATTTGCAAGGTGGTGCACTCGCGATAGCTACGCGCGGGAGATAAGCGTGTCGTTTGTACGCATAGCGGGCTCTCGTAGTTGCGCCTTTTGGACGATAAATCTTTCTCCGGTTTCTCGCGATATTCGTACATATTAACCGTACGAATTTCCCGCGGTTGCGGAGGGTTGCCGACGTGCCGGCTTCGGAGTGGAAAGTCGAGGCTCGTCCTACGGAGCATCGAATTCACATACGTGACCGAAATATATCTCACCCACAGCCGGCGGTCTCGCACCTTCCCTTCGCCGAAAACTAACGCTTCCGGTTTCGAGGGGGGGGATCGCGAACATGCCGGGATGTAACTTACGCGCTCCTCGCCCCGTTTAGAGGGTTGGAAAAAAACTGGTGATCCATAACTCTTTAACGTTCCCCCACCGGGAGAGTGCACATGTCGAGCTCGTGATTCTACGGTTCATTGCTCCGATTGTTCAATTACCGATCGCGTCGAATCGATTTTGTTCGGGTACGGTAACATCCCGGCCACACGTGCTCGCGTCTCACGAGATTTGAAGTCGGAAGGTGGGGCGAAGTGCGTTTAAATTCATTGCGAATGCATTAACAAAGGTAATGGATTAGCTTCGCAATTGAATGGAATCCCGTTGTTGTGTGATTAAACCTTGCTGATCATTTTAAACTCGGTTCACGAAGCAAACGCAGTTGTTTGGGCCTGTATCAATTCTGCGGAGAGGGCACCGGAGCGGCACGATGTAAAGTGCGATTCAATGTATACGAGCCATACTGTCCGCAACCCTCTCTAGGGTCGCACTGTCTCTGGCTCTCTCGAACGACATTAATATTATTGCGGACCGCAATGGTGCACTGGCTGCGGCGCGATGTTTATACGTACTACGAAACAATTCCTCGACCACACGTGTCGGAAACGCACTGCGCGCATTTCGCCGATCGCGAGAGGGGGGACTTGTAATGCTCGATACGAACACCCTCGACGATTCTCTCTGTTCATTCATTCGAGGCAGGAGAGAGAGAGCTCGCACGGATTCTGCCACTTTAAACAGACGTTCTCGTTCACGGCCGACGATATGGGGTAGCCACAGAAGATGTGGGTCAAATGTAGTGAAAAATATTAAGTACACATGCACCCGTGAAGAGCGTGTCGCACTGACTAAACAACCCTTCGTGGAGGGCCACTCGACGTTATGTTGCTTCGATAATAACAACATACGGTCGAGTGTGACACGGTATCCTATTATCATTGAAATCTCACCCGACTGAATGGCGCACTGGTTTTTACAGACAGTTGGCGACTATTCATATCAGATAATACGAATAAAAGGATGGAACAATATTTCAAAGTCGTCGTTGGAAAAAAAAAAATTAATTTGCAATAAATTCCCAGTCATTTCAATACTATTTCCATTTGTGAAATAAACATAATGAGTTTAAAACACAATTCCATTCCGATTCTTCACTGTTCAAGACATTTTATACCTCTTCGATTTTTTCATACATTAATATTTAGTAGACTCATAAAGGTAACATTAATAATAATCCTACGCTCATGGCTTTTGCAATATGTATGGTTATTGTTCGAAAACCGATTCACTTTTAATAATATTCCGGTTGTTCGATTGACCAATATAAAAATATGGATAAAAGAGTTATTGAATGGCTTTGAACTATAAGTCTGTACGAAGTAGGCCATCGTTCGTGACCTTAGCCATGTGATATTTCCCCGGGCATCGAAGAAGAGAAATTTATTATGTAGACGCGACGGAAGTGTACCGTTCGGTACGCGAGTGTGTCTGGAGATCCCATCCGTCGAACATCCGGCGCGAGAAGTAAAAGGAGCAAAAGAGGAAGAAAAAGAAATTTGAGATGAATTGTATTATGTCGGGTGAGTTTGTGTCGATACACGAAACACGCTATTTCATTATACATGTCGCACTTGAGAATACAATGCATGAGAACCCACCCTCTCCCCTCGCTCGTGAAACACATACGCACACGGTTACCGTACTCGGAGCATCGCATCGAGAGAACAGCGTACGTACCTCGCGCTCAGACGAAATAACAATCGCGTTTGGCAACGCTCCGAACTTGCATGCGCACGTAGCCAAAACACTCTCGTTCGGGCCTTTCCCGCCCAGGTAGAATCGAAACGCGGGCAGATGTTAGAACGCGGTTCGTCACAAACGTGTTGTGCATCTCGTCCCTCGAACCTCCACGATGTTTCGGTACCCCATTGTGGTATTCGCTGTGGCGAAAATGATGTTGCGGTTCGAGAAGCCCCTCCCGGCCGCGTGAATACGGCCAAATTGCCAATGAATGAACGGGGAAAAAAATTATGGATCGACTCGAAGCTCTGTTCTCTCGAGCTCTGAGCAACCTCATTGATCCCTTAATTCAATCGCATGAACCGTATCCGTGCGGCTCGAGTATCATTTCTCATTCTGTTTACCATCTGAAATGTACAATCCAACGTTTATGGAAACTTACGCCGAGAAAAATGGATATTACGGAACGACATTCGAATGTTATTGACAGAGATACGAGTAATTAATGCATCAATGAAGGCGAAAGTGAACAATTCAACAGTTATATACGACTCATTTTTATGCAGCTTATCATAACTTAGGAGGTCAACTTCAATCGACAATCCAAAGCTTTCTGTAGAATAGTCTCCCTATGATAAAAAAAAAAGTTTAAGGACATCCTCTCCTTACCGTGATAAAGAGCAAAAAGTCCATATTCTATAAAATCGGCTATAACAAAATTGGTATTAACAATAGCAGTATTTTCAATGTATTTTCCTACTTAGTAATGTCGGCAGACAAGTTCACCCCAAGGACAACGGTTCAAACGTCTTTTAGTCTCGTTATAAACAATCCAAAGTGACGGAATTTTCGGTCGATCGAGCCTTCCTGGTCCCCTCAACTCAACCGTGTTTCCGATAGCCCCGTTCCGGTTTCGAGCATCGACCGGCTTAACCCTGCAACCCTTCGTTATTGTGATTTAAACCCTTTCGTGTGCATGCATCGTTTCGATACGAGAGGAGCTCAATCATCTGGAAAATGTCTCGAGCTTCGAATGATAATTATACCATGAAATGTATCGCGTTACCCGTGACGACACGTGGTACAGAACTCTATTTGAGCAGCTTATTTTTATGGGCTCTTTCGAAACGGAAAACTAAAAAAAAATATTTACATGCCAGCTCTATCGATAGAGTAACGATCGAACGATTGACCGGTGTGCGGGAATAACAGAATGACTACGAATCCACTGTGTCGATATTATTTCTGTTATTCGTGGGCGTGTATGCATAATTGTCCATATGTATAACATGAATATATTACCGATATACAACCCTAGACCCGATGTTTTTATTGTACGAACGAAAGCCCAGCATATGCCACATACGCTTCGATAAAATTCGATCGATAGACCCATTCATGCGTTGCATAGTTTCGCCGCATATACCAACATTTTCAGCATTCTCCTCGCCGCGATACGCGAACACGTGAAGCCCGGTGAATAATAAATCAGGATTTGCCGCAAGGGAAATCGCGGGGATATTCTCGGATTTTAAGAGCTGATACTCTATGTGTGCGCGTAGATCGCAAGCTAATCGGACTACGTAAATACATAGGTATATAACAGAATATATACATACATATCTGTATGTATATGTGTCGATGTGAGAAGGGTGAGGGTAGAGGAAATACGCCTCTAATCCACTTTGCCGAGGCTTTTATTATAATCTCTCAATTATCGTCATTTGTCGTCGACGTTCGTCGTTACTCGAATGGCTTCCCCGATAAAGAAAGCAAAACGAACGTTATTCTTTCGATCCCTTCATCGGCATCTCGCCGTTAATGTTTTCACCGACGGCATTAGCCGCGGCGACCGAACGTGTCGCGGCGAAAAATTCGCTGATGCATATAAAGAAATTTCTATCGAGGGGCCGGGACCGGAGCGAGTGAGCCTCGGGATGTATTCTCGTTGACTATCGGAGCTAAATTTACCGGTACACTGTACTATGAATAGGAAAATAGGAAATAGGCTCCGGGCCCGCGGAGTAGGCTAGTCGGGCTCGTAGACGAAATAACGCTGCGGGTTCGAAATAACACTTTCACAACGTCAAAAGCAATTAAAATTGTCGATCGATCTCTCTCGCAACATTAATATATATACGATTTACCTTCGCCGTTCATTCGGCTATCAGCAGCTTCGAGTGCGTGACCGAGAGCGAGCACAGTCACGCACTGTCGATGCGTAACACGCGAGTATGCTATCGACGACTAACCGGAAATACGATGTACGCTCGTTTTCTGTTCGTTCCTTCGTTTTTTCCGAGAAAAATTGTAACGGTAACTGTAGTACGACAAGGCAATCGGGAAAGGGAAAATCAACGTCGGCAATTGACAAGTTTCACGAACGGCATTTTGTGGGTCAAGAGTGGAAAAAAAAAATCGTAACAGTCGTTTCGTCGCGTGTAGAGCTCACGTCCTTCGCGTCGATGCGTGACTCCGTCGGAGAAATACCGTACCGATACAGCACGAGTATAATTATGTAAAAGCAATATCAATCTACACGAATCTTGTGCCTAAATTTTTCTTTTAATCACTTCTGTCCATCGCGTAACGGTACCGAGAAACAGTTATTCCCGAAATTCTTAATTAATTCGAGTAATTAGAGAGATCGGCGATAAAAGTCATGAGCAGTTATGCACGAGCCACCCGGGGATAGGACAGGTGGGGCAGGTGCCCTCATCCGAATGATACGAAAGATAAACTGCATAATACGAGTTTCCGTGACCCACCCTCGATTTCGAGCCCTCCAATGGCTTCGTCACGGTGAAACTGACTGGTTTACGATACGCATTTGTGTTTCGAGATAATGCGTTGAAAAAATCAGCTTCACCGTACGGATGCACTCGCCGGATAGCCGGTGTCGCGTATCATCCCGTTGAAACTCGGCTCTCGTGAAGCTCCTCGACTGCTTCCGGTTCCGGATACTCGAGGACTCGAGCAGCGCGTACGAATTCGTCTCACGCTTCGCGTATCCCTCGCGATGCGCTACGCAAAAAAATATATATCAACGGCATGAATTGTCTTCACTCGTCATCCACGGAGACGATAATCCTCTGCGAGAAGATTTATCGTTGATCCATCGATCAGTTTCTTGCTCGGACTTTTCGAGACGATTGTAGATGTGTATATATACATTAAACGAGCATGATCAACCCTTCCTATCTCCTCTTCGCGTATCATCGATAGTTACAAATTACAATCGATCAGTCTGTTCGCTAACTCATCGGTTCTCTCCCTCGTAGCGCGCAGTTCGTTGCGTATACGAATTACGATCGATCGGTCCATCGATCTCTCTCTCGTTCGCGACTATCATGCCGGGCTCAAAAGACACACACGCGTTTTATCCTCTCCCGGCGACGTTGCGTGTACTCGCCGCGCTCGCCGATTGGCACAGTCGATCGATCGGCGCATTTATACTGCACAGCACGCTCATCGCGCAAAACGGTCCCCCGGGCGATCGTGTACCTAACGTATAAGAAAACGAAACTCGAGATAGAAAGGGAGACGAGCGAGACGACGAGAGAGCGAGCGAGCGAGAGAGATGAGAATAAAGTGAGGCTCCTTCTCTCTCTCTCTTGGCGGGTTCGCTCTGTCGACGATACGAGAAAACGCCGAACGCATAGTCTCGCGATTACAAGGCACGTACGAACCGCACTGAATCCCATCGCTCCGCTTCTCTCGTCGCTCTTGCGGTGCATCGATATATAACCGATGCTCTGTTTGTCTCGCATCGTACGAGGCCACCGGCTTCGATAGCCATGTGTACCCTTTATACGATCTCGCGGGGCTTTAACTACACAAGATAAACTGCACATTGATTGACCCTTTGAGAAAAGTTACGCTATAAAAAAATTCTTTTGACAAAAAATGTTAGGGGAGAGTCGCGGATTTGTGAGTGTAAAGCGAAATGTTCTCAGATAAAGATCGAGCGGCTCTCGTGGCTTGGAAGTTTGCTTCGATACATTTCTATGAAATATTTTGCATACGTTGCATTCGCGATTGGCCAACGACTGTATCGGTTGTACCACGCGAGCGCGGGAATCGACGTGAAAACGTGCGGGTCCCGAACGATTTCGTATTCCGCAGCGTCGATCAGGCCGTGAAACGAGAGCGGAATTGGCCCAACGATGCGCGAATCGTACGTGAGCGTATTTTCGAGAAACCGACTCGTTTCTTTGTTTCTTTTTTTCCGTTTCTCTCCGGCGAAATAGCCAAAACGAGGCGGTGAATCTTTTTGACCTTTTTGGGGTATGAGAAAAAGAAAGAAATGAGTCCACATGCCGGACAACTTATTTAACGAAACTTACGAAGGTCCATCGCGGAAAAGTAGCGGAGGGTCGTCGACACTCGTGGGACATAAGCGTCTCCGTCGGTCGGAAATACGAGCGAAGCGATACACGTTCGGCTGCGTTCGCGAAAACGAGAAATCAAATTTAATTGAATCGAACGCGAAGACGAAGAAGGCGAAGCGCGGCTTCCACGAGGCGAGAGCGAATATATGTACTCCGAGGGCTTAGTACGGGATGAATATACGTTTTTCATCGGCTGCATTTGCCGCGAACACGAGCGAAGCGACGCGACAAACGGCCGCGATGAAAGACGATTCACGAGAACTGGTACCTCGTCCGACGATACCCATATACATCTAATGGATGCTGCCAGTCAGGAGAGAAGCGAGACGAGAGACGACCTTAGCGACGTCGTCGTCGTCGTCGTCGTACACGCAGAGCCGGATATACCAGCTATACACGGCAACTACACGCTGGGTTCAGTAGCCCCTTCTTCTTTGCGATATACCGATGCGCCGAGACTCTGGGATGCCGAGCTGTCGCGCGCTTCTGTGTACTTGCTGCGCTGATGTGCTCTCCTGCCTTGCGCGAGGTCGAGACCGTGACAAAACCGTGAACGCTGTGTCGATCCTATCGTCGAGCGGAGCAACGAAAACAAACAAAAAAGCCTGAATGAGAAGGAGAGCCGGCTCTGATACTCGAAGACGACGTGATGCCCGGTCACTTTTCTTCTCTCTTTGACGAAGAAAACCCGAAATGTCGAGGCCGTCAAGCCCCGATCACAGATATACGAAGTTTAGATAATAAATGCAATTTTTTCATCTTTACACAGCAAGTTTCGCACTCTTCCGAATTTTATTAGATTTATTCAAAAGGCGAATTATTCATTATAATGACAAACTTCAACCCACATATTTTCAGGTATTGTTTTGCGAGCAATATCGGTTCAGCAATATTCTTGAAATAGAGCGTGATGTTCATAACAACTAATAAAAAGATTTTTTTTCCAAGGTCCGACATTAGATTGTAGAAAAAATCGCCATACATTACCATATTTTTCACTCTAGTTTTTTGCCAACATTTTCGCGCCGGTAAAACAGAAGCGTGAAGTTCGCGATGAATAATGTGTCGACCGAAAGTTTTTTCTCCAAATAGCGCAAAGCGTTGCTGTCCTCCTATTAGTTGCATTATTAACAACACCAGTGGGGGATCAGTTAGGCGTACCAGGATAAACTAACCGGACACCCGGCTATAATCTCGCCCTTGCCGGCAGCGCCAGACGGGACCCCCTTAATTTTTAATCCGCTTATACACCGAGAGTATACGCCCGAATTCCCGAGTTTAGGCACAGACGCAACCTCGCACCATATCGCCCTGTGTTGCACCGTGCTCTCGCATCGCGTGTGATTTTCGAAAGCTTCGCGTATGCGCGTATACATGTATCTACTATTTTTCCCCGAAGCTATATGATACAGGGTGCTTATCATCCGCGCAGCGCCGAGGGGATGGCGCAACGCGGTTTAAATGCCGTAAAATGATATTTTACGAACTGGATCCGCTTAACGTTTATATCGCCACTCCCGAAGTCGTCCCTCTCGCGTTCGCCACCCGGAATTTCGAAATTAAATCTGCTACACGAAAAAACTGCGTCAACGGAGATGAGAGTTAAAGGTTTTAACAGTTTCGCTATAACGCTAAACTAAACTCGCCACCCTGTCGGAGGGTAAGCCATAATTCTCACGTAGAACACGAATTATTAACTGCGACGAGAAAATAAATGAATTCTACCATATCGCTGCATCAAACATTATCGCTGCGATGCTCGAAGGAGCCTCGAAAGCATTTGCCATAGAAGAGTTTGTGTATCTTATAACTCCCAGGGATGGAGGCGCCGCTATAATTAACATTCACACCCCTCGAGCCAAGGGACTAATCTCAAGTTTGTTTGAAGAGGTCGCGAAGGGAGTTTGTTGCTCTCGACTCTCACCCCGGCAAACCATCCAGGCCTTTCTCGGCTATTGAACATGTTACACAGTCGCGTTTTGTGCGAGTGTTGGGCACTTTTCACCGACGACCGCAAACTCTATCGCTCGTTGTCGGCATATCATGGTCTCCTCCGTGTGTGTGTGTGCCTTTGTACAATATCACGACTGTTTCACCTCGAACTGTGCGAAAGCTGACGGTGAATAGCGTTAGTTTCAAACGCTAACCGAGACCACAGCGACAGTGAAGCACGTTTCGGGACGTAGTCCTCGAATGCGCTTTCTTACCTATAACCGTATCTATATGTGCCCGTACGTACATAAGAGAGAAACGGCGAGCTATTGCCAACCGCGTACCGATCTTTGCGGCCGTGGAACTGCCAGACACAGGATGTCTTTTACGACCGGCACGCCGGCAAACAGCGCTCAGCCACACGTACACGCGCGCACACATCGGTAACGCCGTGTGTACAGAAAAGATATATAAGTTATCTCTGCGGGTTTCTGCCGCTGCGGCCGCCGCCGGCGGCGGGACACCTGTGAAGAATTCTGCTCCTTTTCCTTCGTCGATACTTCTTCTTCTTGCTTCATCGCGAGT
Organism: Ischnus inquisitorius; assembly: GCA_963924025.1. Taxonomy (NCBI): domain Eukaryota; kingdom Metazoa; phylum Arthropoda; class Insecta; order Hymenoptera; family Ichneumonidae; genus Ischnus; species Ischnus inquisitorius. The sequence goes on along the minus strand of OZ001250.1, from coordinate 4,581,705 downwards.
TTTTCGTTTCTCTTCCACGCCAGGGCACTCATCCGCCTCCCCGTGGGAGACAATAGCGGGAATCGATATATACTGTTTTGTATGTTGGATTGGTTTCTTTTATTGTCCTTTTTTTTATTGTTGTTTGTTTCTTCTATGCCCTACGGGAGTTTGAGAGGTCGAGAGGCTCGAGCGATAGATTTGTGCGATACCCGCACAGCCATTGGCCACTCTCTGTACAATGGGGATAGAATTCAAATGGCATTTATGATATTTAATTGCGAGGGCTTTTCTGCGGTTAGAGGGTTAAACGGCTAATCACTGCAGCGCAGAATGCATCGAGTCCCAGATCTCTTGGCACGTGCGATTCTTCGGTGACCTGCAAATTGTCGTCGGGCGAGGAGCAAAAACATTGCGCAATGAGGCAATACCGCGTACGCACATAAACGTACCCGCTTATAGAATTTTTTATATCTATATATATGGTGTGTACGTTGAGAGAACTGCGAATGGTCCGCAGCAGGATAGGGCTCTCTCGATTGCCCTGCGTCGAGACTAAAAGCCGTTCTCTCGAGTACCGGGCCTTATATGGAGCCCGGGTGTACGCGATTCTCGGTACAGTGTACGTAGACACTCTTTCTCCCTCGCTCCGTGTGTCGTCGCCAGTCGTCACTGTAACGCCGAGAGAGTTTTCTATATAAGTACGAGCTCGCAGGTACGAAGCCCCGAGGTATTGTTGCACACACGCTCGATTTTATCGTCGATTCTCTTTTTTTCTTTCGTCAAGTCATACATAGGTATGAGTGACGGGAAAAAAAAGTTTGTGCGATATTCGATTTCGTTCCGAGACACACGTAGGTGGGATCGATCGTTAAGGCGGGTGTTTATGGTATGAATAATATTTTACAATGAAAGAACGATAAGAAAAATGATATTAGACTCGAAAGAGGCTCTCTATAAATAACTAAGAGAAATTCGTCAATACGTCCCTCTCTTCTGGTCGTCACGTCAGTTCGAGACCGTAAAAAGCGCGCACCCATCTGCCATCCGGTTTTTATCATCCTCGTAGGTTCGTTTCTTTTCTTTTTTTTTTCGATTCGATCCCTATGCGCCACGACCCAGTGGCTTATGGTAAAGTGGCAGCAGCAGGTCGCGTCCCGGCCAGAAGGGGATGAAAATTCAGACGGCAACCCCCCGTGGACAAGGAGAGCAAAAGAGTGGTCAGCTGCCGCAGCTAAATCTCACTTCCATCATGATGAAGCTCTCCTATGCAGAACCAACCCTCTCACCCTCAGCGCGCAGACCTTCCGCTCGCTCGGATCACGTTTATTCCGAAATAAAAGAACATAAGCTTTTTCGCTCCTCGTATCGGATTACAGTTCATCACAATTAACCTTGCGAAGAGAATGAAAATATAGGGTTTTTTTTACTCGTCGATCTGCTTTTGTATAATTGATCCAATTATGCGTCTTTTGTTATAATCACGAGGCTTATAAATACGATCTGGTGATTAATATCAATCGTCATCAATTGAATGGAAAGAACGGAAAAAATGTATCTTTTTATTAGAATGTCTCAGTTACTTATTCTTATATTATATTAATATTTAAATCGAAGAACATTGGCTGAAATATTATTGCGCACATGCTTTAAGTTGGAAAACAATATGATTTATTGAGTAAAAAAAAACTGATCGATCGAGAACATTCAATGCGCCTCGACAAAGAAAGTCCTCTTCAAGACGATTCTCATTTTCCGTCACCATGACTGAGATTCGCTGTCGCGAATCTAGACGCGGCATATCTCATATTATAGTCTTGACAATCTTCCCTGAACGAAATATTCCCGTCCGAAGAATAGAGGAAACATATATAAGGCGAGAAAAAGTGTCTTCCATCCGCCGCGGAGACGCCGGGCAATGCCTCGTCTCGTATTCTTCGGCTGCCAACGCGTCCCATCTTCTTCTTCTTCTTCTTCTTCCACCGGATCCGGATAGCCGGTGCCAGGAGAGCATCAACTGCGTGCCAGTCGCGAGAGACACACGGCATGCTATGAGGACACGCCAGACAGCAATTTTACGATGCGTTCACGGAAACGATGTTAGCTTCGCCACTACCGGCGAACACGAATGTAGCCAAAACCTGGGATAAAAAAAATGCGCGAAGGAGCGCAATAAAGAGAGAGAGCGAAGCGAGTAAGCTGCGTTTTTTTTTTCATTCACATTTTCCATCGGTACGTGTGCGAAACAGTCGCTTCTCTCATCGTTCAATCGTGCGTGTCAAAGTTTACTCTCCCCGTTGGTATGAACTCACGCACAAATACCTCTATCTCCGAGCGATTTACTCGGGCGAATGTAATTGTGCGTACAGACGCGTGAGTGTGCAATGCGCGTGAATGTTTTTTTTTCCGTACTCATCGACGCGCGATGGATGCGAACCGAGCGCGGAGGGGGTGCAACTTTTCCTCGATGCATCAGACGAGAGCGCATCGAGCGTGCCGGAACTTTTAATTAAATTCCGCACTCGTGTGTATATCGCGCATCGACGCTACCCGACGCATCGCTCGGCAACGACTCCAAAGATATATATACCGCACGAGCCTGTACTTGATTATCTTGCTTTGGAGCGCACAAGCGGTTCTGTATTTTCCTGTATAACTTCGAAGAACCGCATCCTCGGAACTTCCTTTCTTGTCAGACTTCGCCGTGCCGTGGGTGTGTGCGTTGCTCTCCTGCGTCGACGACCACTCCGGCTCTTGCGCGCCGAGAGCTTCTTGCGTCTCGCCTAAGTGTATGTACTGCACCGGTAGAAATGTTCAATACCGCGGTATAAAGCAGTTGATTTTCCGAATAAGGAAGTTGAACGAGAGCTGGACAAGTGCGCGACCGACGGGACGCTGCGCGGTGTGACCGATGAACCCAACAGTTCATTGAACTTGATACCAATCTTTCATTGCGCTTGGAGTTTCAACAGTTTTTGGAAGTTCTTTTGAGAATGCATTCTTATGTTTGGTCAATTTTGATAAATAAGAACAATCTAGGGAATCTACATGTATTGGGGAGCATTAAAAAGTTATTCACAGATATGAAAAAAAGACTTTCAGTTTTCGATGATGGACACTCCTGAGTTGAAGCGCTAGATCAGAAATGAAAAACTAATGAAGTTATTCTAGTAAATAGTCGAAATCTAGGAACTTTGTCAATCGGACCGAGTGAGAATGATAATCTTTTTTGGGCAAGAATCACTTATACAGTTTCTCGTACATAAAAGAGATAACCTTCGACTCTGATTCGTGACTCGTTCTCGAAGCTAATTGAACGACGGCTAATTGAACGACACTGTCGTCGGGGCGATATGTATAATTTATTTACCCATTAAAAATTTGATGGCGGAAGAACCCGTTAAACGTTGTTGCGAGAAGCTCGAATCCGTGGCTGGGACGTAATTACAGTCGAGCAACAATGTCTCGTGCACCGTAGCCAAGCTACGACATGCTTCTCACGTCCGTACCCTTCTCGTTTCTCGTGGCGCGTAAGATGCCCTTCGAGGACCACGAGAAAACTCCTCTCTCTCTCCCGTTAGCGTCTGTGGGCGAACCAGTTTTTTTTCACTCGCAACGTCGAGAGAGCACTCTTTCACACGAGTCATCTCCGGCGCGATAGAGAATGACTCGACTAGAAGCCCTCGCGAGAGTGGCCATCGCTAACTAGGCAGGATGCATCGAATAAATTTCATCCAGCGTGAGATGACACAGCAGAGAGAAGACGATTCTGAAGGCTTCGAGTAGATTCAGCAGAGCCACGGAGTCTGGATAAATACAGAGCGAGTCTCAGACGGAGGAACCGGAAATGAGTACGATTCCCCGTTGCGAAATCTCGCCGCGGCCGCGTTCTCTCATCCCCGCGGGATGCAAATCGCACTCGTCGTTCGCGCGCGACAGTGTGACGAGAAAAATCGCTGGTTGTTTTTTTTTTGCGGCGTCGGGATTCCCGTTGAGACGAAATGAACAAAAAAACGAAGTCGAAAAAAACCGAACATTGCTCCGGTGTTACGGAGTACTGAATCCATTAAATGCGCAGTGAATCTCGAACAATTTGTATTATTCCAGGCATGCCGGAATGCCGACGCGCTTATAATTTTTGTTATTATTTTTATTGTTGTTATTATTATTTTTTAATTCGCTATGATAATACCGCATTCTACTGGCGTTCTTCTCGTTTACGTTCCAAGCACGCGTTCCTCGCTTCCTCCGCCCGCGGTTACACGCTCCGATTGTCGCGACTAAGGTAGACATCAGCATTTTACAGGGTTTCTTTTTTTTTCGTTTCATAGGATGTGTGCGCGCACGCTTTTTATATGCCCACCGGTACGGTGTCTGGTATCGAAGGGCCAAAGGAATGCCGTCCGCTCTGCGAGCGTTGTGCTTGGCCAGTGTTGCGGACTAAACTGGCGAAACTCCAGACCCAACGGAACCTCGGGGCCAATTTAAAGAACCGTAAAAGTGCGTGGAACGACGCAGTTCTCGGTATCTCCGCGACGTATGGAATTCGAGATTAATATTGAAACTGTGCGCGAAAAACTTTGCGAATTCTTTCGGTGTTTTCTCTTCTTCGTCTTCGTCTCTCCGCGCCCCTGGCTTGGAACGATTTTCACTCGGAGGGACGGGAATCGGTGACTCTCGCCAAAGGCTATTAGGTTGAAATATCGAGAGACATCGGATTGGATCGTCGAACTTTATTTTTTTTTCGCCTCCCTTCTGACCGGCATGCCGAAGGCGCGACGACGTTCGGCAATTTTTTTTTCCTCTCATCCCCTTCATCCACCTCGCGAAAGGCGCGGGCCAAAAACTCCGCACAGTTTTGCAGACAGATCGGTGCGCGGAAAGAGTGAAAGAAACGAAATATAATGAAAAAAAAAGGAAGCAAACGGAAAAGCAGAGCGAAAAGAATGTGAAAGAGGAAGGTGCGGCCGGTCTCACACGCGGTGCACCGGGGGTTGTGAAACTGGCGTAATTCCAGCCGCCAAAGCGACTTGGCCCCCCGCCTGTGCAAGAGAGGAATAAAAATTTCGTTTGCAACCCTCGACACTCGTAACGATCCGTGCGTGTTCAACTTTCTTCTTTTTCTTCTTCTGTTGCTCTCTCTCTTTCCCTCTCTCTTTTGTTTTCACGTTTACATGCAACTTTCGGGTTTCTCTCTCCTTCGACTCTGTGCATCCCACTGGAGAGTTTCCAAATAGCTTAACTCGCCCGATGTTACGTAGCTTTTATTGACCACGCAAAGTGGCGGTTAGACGAGAACGTTCCAATCAACCCTTGCAACGAACTCTGCAAAAATTAACTACCGTTCTGTGTTATATTGCTCGCCCCATCGACCATCTGTATAAAAGTCTTTGTCGAAAATCACTTGAACTCATTGTCATCTCTTGTTTGTTTCAGGTACGTATCTCGAGTGTCCCCTGATTATATTTTCGTACATAAGAAATCTCCTCACGGTAAGACAAAACATTTTTTATGAGAAGCTCTGTTTCGTGATATTTTTAACGTCAATCGCGTCGTAACAAACGGTAATACATACCATTTTTTGACGCTAGAAATGAAGATCGTGCCTTTGCGTCAATATTTTAGCTTCCCTTATAACTAATATGTACATAATATTATTTTATAACAAAAATAAAATATTTAATAACATTGTTATTAATACATTATAGATATTATTATTTTTGTAATATGCTTTCATTTGTTCATCGCAAATTCATTTCTAGCGTCGTTGAAAAAATGTTCGTCGGTTACAAAACGACGCCGAGCTTTCCCCTTGCGGTCGTCATTATTTGGTACATAAAGGAACGTAGGCATCGTAAATCTCAATCGGCTCCGCGCCCGATTAATTCGTCGTTAATTCGCGTGTGAATGGGCGGCGTTGCGTCGAGACGAATTGCCACGTAGCTCCGTTCTAAAGGTTCGTTCTGTACCTTCATTGTCCTACGGGAATAGTATATAAACTACCGCCGCGAGGGAGTCCCCCGGAGTGCTTCGTCGTTTTCGTACAGCCGAAAGCATCGTACAGTAGAGTCCTCGCGGAGGGCTCGTTCGACGCGTAAGCCCGGATGTCTTACTTTCGCGATCTTTGTCTCTTGGCAACGAGAACTAACTGCAAAGGCAGTGCTACGAGTATCGAAAGAGCGATAGCCCACCAACGATGGTGACATGGAAAAAAAAACGTCGAAGGCAGAAAGAAACGAAAAAAATGAGAGAAGAGAAAGTTTGGGATGGCATTGGCGTGTCGAGACACAAGAGCTGGACCTACACCGTCCTACTGTTGTGCGTCTCTTCGAGTGTCGAATTTGGGACGAGGTTCGAGTAGCGATGACAAGTACCACGGAAGACAGCCAACAAAAAATCCATAGAGGATCCCTTTGTGGAAAAATTTACATAAAACGGAGTCACAATTTGAATGGACAAATGTAAAAAAAGCCTTAAAGAAATTTTGGCGAATTTAGTCAATTTAGATTATGCATTTCGACAAACACAAGCCGGTTTGACAAGTTGCAAAAGTAGTTCATCGCAGTGATCTTTTTTCGAATTGTATCCCATTAGAAAGCATCAAAAATTCACTTAGGAATCTTACTTTTGGCTGGTACTGTAGCGATTTATCGTCCTGAACGCGACACGAGCGTAATGGGCTTTCGAGACATTTTCTTCTCTCCCGATCGAGAATCAATCATATCCGCTCGAGGCATAATCTCCGAGACTGGATATAAAAATGCTTGCTCGATTCAGCGTTGATATTTCTTGACCAAACTTGGTGCGGATTCTTGGCTCGTTTCTCTTAATATCTAACCGGTGCAGTAAGTTGGAAATCTCATGGAAGGCGTAACTCTCTTTCTCAAATGGATTGCTCCTTCGGGGGTCTGTGATGTGTGTTATACCAAGCGGTATATACACCTACTTCGCATAGCACCGTCGGCAACCGGTTGGCTAAAGGATGCCAGCGGCTGTGTGAGAAGCTCGAGCTTCTCCAGATTAGGTAGCAGTATTTATATAACGTCCAGAGAGATGCATTGCGCGGCACTCTCGTCGTCTTAACGGGCGGAAAAAGGGGCCGGGGCGAGGGCTTCCTTCTCTCTCGTCGCCGACGTAACCGTTTGAGCGCGTGAAGAATTTATCGTTGGCCGTGCCACGCGACCATTTCTCCGAGCATTGCAGTTTCTTTCCGGTGTGTAATCCGCTGCAGCAGTAGCCGAATCCTCGTAGACGCGGTCTCTCCGCAAATGCTGCAGCCTTCCCGTCAGCCTTTTCCTCGTGCACTCTCCGGCTCCATCGGGAGCCAGCTCGCGGGGCGACGGTTCTTTAATTAGCGACACCGTTATGCCCGGTAATTTGTAGTAGCACTTCGTACAGAGTATACACCCGTGCCAAGAAATTCACCGTCGAGAGAGAAACGAGAATCCGCAGTACCGAAAACACAGCTTCCGAAAAAGATTCACGATCTCCGAGCAAATTTCGCCTCGCGGCACATTTACGATTTGCTCGGGACTCCGAAAAACAAAAAAATCCTTCGAATCTTCGGCTGACTATTTTTTTGTAGGCGGGAAAACAAATTAATTATTGGAGTAATAGAAAAAAGAAGAAATTGCCTCGTAGCGTTATTTCCGTGAGGGGTTCTCGTATGGAATAACGCAGCTGACACCCACCCCGATTGCTCTTGTTTCGCCGAGCCGCCGGTTTATATTTATAAAAGCGACGAAGATGAGAGAGGAGGCACCACGAAAAACACTCGAAGTGCTTGCAAGCATCGACGAGAGTGGCGGCGGCGGCGGCCTGCTGGACTGTCTGTGTCTGCGCCTACGGATAACTATCCTATCCGAACCTCCTGGTAAATGTCCCGAGAGCTTTGTCTCTTGCTCTCGTAAAAATTCGTACCGCGTCTAAATACAGACGCTCTCGTATCTCGTTGCTGCGCCGTCATAGATCGTCGATGAAAACGTTTCACTGGCCCGGACTTGTGCGCGATAAAAATATATAATCTCTCGGGCGTTCATTTCGAATTACAATGCGGACAAGAAAATGTACCACGGTTGAATAAATTTGTGCAACGAAAATAACAAGTTATGGACGTACAATAATAATCGAATAAAAAATTAGACTCGCCAGACAGTTTTTTTTTTTTTCACTGGCAGGTTACCGACGAGCAAACATTGGAAGCGGGAGATGAACGAGAGCCACGACCGTGCCAACACGTTCACGTTTTTTTCTTTTTTTTCCCGATATATCTCGGATAGCGTTGCGGGATAACCGATAATCTAATCTCTCACGGCGGTTCGCAGCGGGATATGCGGCATCGATTGTAGCTTTATGACTACGTGCACGCTATGTGTACTGTATATCTTTATATACGCACGCTAAACGCACACACAGTTTAATGTACTTATTGGTACACGCTTTCTCGGAACGTTCGAACATTGCCCGGCCATAGATCGACCGTTAAATTAATACACAACTTCTATAATCGTGTTTACGAGACGTTACCGCCGAGATGTACTACTCGCCCATCTTCTTCTCGGGTCTCGAGTAATCGAATTAAACCCCGATAACGCGCTCACGCGGGAAACTCTCGGAAATTATCGATTCCGGAATGTTTGAGGACTTTTGCCCGTCCAACGTTGAGCAACTCACGATGCTGAAACTGCAACTCTAACGCTTCTTAGAGTTATCGTCGCGGTCTCTTCGCGCCGTTAGAGCACGATCTACTCGCAACAGTTTTACGACTCTTGTCTTCGCTGTGTTTCACTGTGTCTCGAAAGCCCCACATTGGCGTTCTCGTTACTTGAGACATTTGCGAACCGAGAGACTCTTTCGAGGACTCGTGTCCTCGGTAGAAAAACAAGAACTGTCTTGAAACACGCTTCACTGTTTTCCCTTTTGTGAAAAGCAATCGTTAAACTAAACACTGTGCGAAAAAAAATTACTCGAAACTCGGAAACGATTTTTTTTATTCGGCTAGATATTTCTTTCTGCATTGAAGAAAAAAACATTGAATTGGAAAAGTTTGCAAATTATAATACAAATTCGTGCGGGTTACGCGAGGCCGTCGAATCAAGCGGAGACTTTTTATGGCCATTTTTTTTTCATTGCGTATACATATATATATAAAAGTCCCGGCAGTGCAACGACGAAAAGTCAACACGAAACGTCTATGCTAATTTAGGTACTCTCCGGGCGTTTTTTCTTCTCGTCCCGAAACTTTTTCCTCGTTCCCTCTCGCTCGACTCTGGCAAACGTCGTCGGTATTCCTCGAGATAGAAAACGTAATTTCTTGAGAAATTGGCGAGGAAAAGTTCCCGACCTCTCTCGCACTGCACCGTCGAGCCAGCCAGCGTGGGCGCCAGCTTGGAAATAATTGATGAAATACAAACGAATCGGGTAATATCGAATGTAATTTAATGGAAACCGAATTGTCGCGCGGAATCTCCTCGAATATTTATCTTCTTGTTAGTATTCGTCGGCGATTTTTTTTTTTTCGTTCACTTTCTTCTTCTTTTTTTTGATGAATTATTTCTGGGCATTAAGGAGAGCGCATTACAGTCGGCGGAGAATTGCGTCTCGTCCCGTGTAGCCGAGCGCGCTTGGCCGTGACTTCGGTGACCATGACAGACATCGTCGCGATGTATTTTCGTCTCTGTGCAGTTCTAGCGCTTTTCGTTGCAAGCCAGTCTCTATTTCGTTTCGAGCCCCTAGAGTCTCGCGTCAGTCTGCTCTCGCGGGCGTTTATGTATACCGAGAGGGAGAGGGCTTAGCATGTTTCGAAATAGGCCGAGAGGGACGCGCGAGCGGAATTCTTCGGCTTTACGAGGGAGTAAAGAGAGGAAAGAGAAAACACGACGATAGCAATCGGGTATTCACCCCGAAGGCTATGTTGCGACATAGCCAACCCCTCTCTCAACCGGCTCGTTCGACCGTGAACGGCGCGCACACACTCGCGCGAGACTAGGTAGAAATTGGTTCGCGCTACGCGATAATCGAATTTTTGGCTCGAATCTCCATCGTTAATTCGGCAAACGTTCGTACGCACCCAATTTCGGGCAAACTTGGCAACTGGTGCAAAACTAAATTTGACGGGCTCTTGACGCGATTGAGACATTCTCAAGCTTTGGATTATAATCATTTGTGTACCGAAGCGGAGAGATTCGATGCGATGGGATAGGTTTGCAGAAACGGCACACTTTCGAAGCTCGATAACGTGTTTATTAAGTGGGGGCGAGACGTACATAATATCGTCACGATATCACCACTTAATAGGGAGAAAGTGACGCGGATGCAAGTCCGACAGAATTAATTAAACAATTGGGCAGTGGCAGCGGCTCGTGGGACCTCGTTAAGAAGGTTAAGTTTCGAAATTGAGAACAAACGCGTGGGTCACGGCGGTGTCAGACCGGACTGACACCGAGTTAGCGAGCAAATATGCTGGCATCATAAAAATAATTACTCACTGCACGGCATATACTCTCCTCTCTTCCCTCCGTATAACTGTATTTCTTGCTTACTTTTCTTGCGAGATGAACCCGCCTCGCTCGCCGAGTAGGTTTCGAATAGCGACGAGTTTACTCTTTCTGTAGACTTCAACCGAGTCAGCGCTCGTAGAGTAACCGGAGAGGAGAGCAATAAAAATTGCTTCTGGTTATGAACCCCGTTTTTGCAATTCATATTGAATTAGGACTAAAAATACATGAGGAATCCGTTATCAGTGCAATACATCACACACTGATTCGTTGAATTACGAAAAATTCTCATCACTCATTTTTTATAGATACGTCTTCTAGAAACTCACGGTTTTATAGATTTTTAAATATCACAACTTATTATTAGTATCATTTTTGTTGATCGTCATACGTCGATAAAAATCTTGGATAATGGATAATAAAGAGATTATTTGTCCCTTTAATACTTTTCGTCGAATGAAACAAAACAACTTATAAAATTGTGTCAAATAAACTTTTCTAATATATGAGTTTACTATTCTTCTTAACCTTAGCGGCTGTCGTTTTCAGCCGCGCATGGCAGTCAAACGATTAGCGATTAAAGCGCCGACAAGAGCGATTTGCATCTCGAGTCTATTTTTCAACTCGAATATTTTTGGATAAGATATTATAGCCTCGGCTCTCGTTCCTCTCCACTGTTTCGAAGGGTTGCAGCTAACGTGACGAACGACGAATAATCCATATATACGAACGGGAGCGGCGAAGCCTTAGAGATGGGTGGAGTCAAGAAGAAGATCTGGTGTCGAAGGGGTTAGCCGTTTTCTTGGTAAGGGAGCCGGGGCTTCCTTGGCCATCTAGAGAGCTCCGGTGGTGCTAGGACGTCCCGGAGGAATTTTTTTTTTTCGAGGGTGAGATAGTTTCTTCAGTTTTTTCCCTCCTCCTTTCACGCGCCGGAAAGAAAGCCGAATCCGCCCCCGTTACCACGAAAACCATTCTCAAATTTCTGCCGTCTATGCCACCCTTCTCTCCACCTCTCGCGAATTATTCTACGAGCTGGAAATAAAGATTCACCGGTCGCATATTTCATCGTTTCACAGAGCAGCACGTTTCAGCGTTAGTAACGTTTCTTCTGTAACGTCTCTGAGGACTCGCAGTACAAACGAAAAATAAACATGACACAATAGTTCATTCACCCGCTCCTTTTCTTTCATCCTCTACTTTACTATTTTATACCATGTAAAATAAAACGTGGGTCGTCCGATGACTCTCGATGCTCGCTCGGCTTGATTCGATCCACACCCACGCGTATCGCGTACGCGAGCGGATGTAACTGAAAAAAAAAAATCACGAAATACTAGTTAATAGCCGAAGAGTTTTCAAGCTTCCGCTTCGCTGCAGTTCGCCGCGTCGACTTTTTTTTTCACGTTCTATTACAGGGCGATGGAGATGGGCTTTACGGGGTTTTGTGTTGTTGCCTCGCTTTATACATTTCACTCTCGTGCTGCTTGTCTGGCACCGCTATGTGCTAGTCGACGAAACGGAAGCACGGCCACGCTCTCGGGAACAGCGCACATCCTTTTCCGCGTTTCAGTTTTGCATCATTCTCCCGGTGTTCATAGTCGTTCGTTCCCTGCCTCTGTTGGGTTTCGATTTATCCGTTTCAACCGCCGTAGTTTCGGATTCTGTTTGTGCCTATTCGCTCGCCCGGCATCTCGACAATCTCACCGAGAATTATTTTCATTAAATACGCTCGCTGTCTGCACGTTCGCCGAGAAATTTCGAGGAATTTGTTATGCATGAACCCAAGGATCGAATAGGCAGGACTGGAGATAGGACCGCTAAGAGCCGCAGGATTATTCAATATCGACAGCCGATACCTGCTCGAAGCATCTTCCGTGAGTGCAGAACGACCGGAGTTTCCTAATCAGGAGTCTCCTTGATCCTGTGTACCGCGATGCACACAATCCGATCTATTCTAGCCCGAGTTTCCTCCAATCTCGCTGCGGTACGTCTGCGGGGAAAAATCGCTCGCCTAGGATTCAGGGCTTTTCGCATATCCAGACTCAGGAGGAGCCTACAACGGTGCGACGAGAACGTACACAGCCCGTGGCGGCGAAGACAGAATGTATGGAAATCGCTCTCGCGCCCGTTGTTATGCAAATGCCGAAAGGACAAAACCATTTCCACCGGAATAACATTGCTCATTGTGGACGCGAGGGAGCTTACATTAAATTAAAAAGTTTGAGAATTATCGCTTGAATCGCTTCAGAATTTAATTCACTGTTGCATTAATTCTTAGTTTATTACTTCGCATTTTTTAATTACGCGAAAATGAATGTGTTAAAAATTTTGCATAACCTGGTCCATTAAATTTAATGGAAAATTGATGTAAAGTATATTAAAAACTGTGGTCGATACCGTTATATTGATAATGTACATTAATTTCATCATAAAGGAACACTTTATCGTCAATAATTTATTACAATTTCATTCCACATATTAAAGAACTTTTTTTTTACCCCAGTGTACATTAAATGCATTCATACAAACCTAATTTTTTTCATTGCATTCACAACTTTGCGTCGATGGTTTGCGCAAGAGATTATGTATTTTTCATTCGTTTATGAAAGTGTACGGGTCCGAATATCACAGCGGGGCATTATACTATATTCGAGAGCGGTGCGGCAACACAAGAGCTTCGGCTATAGGTAGATGGATATAGGAATTACAAACGTGTGGGCAAACAGGCCGGAGGCCCCATCTTCGCCCACGTGTCTGCTCGCCGAGTGCCCCACACACACGTTCGTAATCCGCGAATGTAATACACGCAGGTAAAAACAACTACGTTAAATATACATATATATATATGATATATCTATCCACATACATATATATCTAAATACACAAACACACCGACGCCGGCTATAAACGTTCGGCGTTCCGAGCCACGTGAGCTCACGAGCGCCCGGTCTTTTCACCGTAAACTCTTCTCTCTTCTCTTTCTCTCACTAACCGACCTCTATGAATGATATTATGCCTCGCGGTTGCTTCACACCCGACAAGACCAAAGACGACGAGATATCTCTTCTCGTTATCGTCCTCGGTCTCCTGAAAACCGGACTCGCATAACGGGTCTTCTCATCTTCGTCGGACTTCGAGGATACACACATCGAAAAAAGCCACGAAGAAGACTGCGACGAGACTCGCGGGCCCCTCGAGTGCTTTCGAGACCGGCTTTATATTGGTCAACCGGAAGAAATTTGAAATATAAGCCAGCTGCGCTTTTTTCTTGTTTGTAATTCTCTCGCGGTTCATTTTTAATTATGTCAAAACGTCAGACGATCGTCAGCGAAGCGGCAGCGGCGGGGCTCCACGTGCCAGTCATTAGAAATCAGGAAATACGAGACTGCTGGGATTACATGGGACACAAAGCTCGAAAAGCGAGCCAGTCATTGGTGCCTCGAGAGGAGATGCCAGCGCGCTTAATTTTTTTTAATGTTTCGCTGTAACGCCAGGGGCGAGGCCCGGGAGATGACCTCTTCGTGAACCACGTGGGAATAAGGAAGTCACAAATCAGGGCACATCAACGCGAAGCTCGACGGAGTTTCGGGGTCCAGCTGAAAGCGAGAGCGCGCGCCTCCTCCCTCCCGTGTCCTCCGTACTCGTCGGCATTAGGATAGGAGGATGCTCCCTTGGAGAATGGATAGGGGGGGTTCTCGAGATACTACCGATTCTACGAGAGACGAGAAAACGTCACAAATGCCTATCTATATCCTCTCCCGGCTCTCATTCACTGTCAAAACACTATAAAGCTCTCGGAAAGAGGGCGGCTTTGTGAGACCGAGGGAGACGAGCGATATTCCAATTCTCACGCGTGAAATCTCAATAAATTGAAGCCTCCAACGTGAAAACACACTCGAGTTACGACGTTTCGCTGTGCAAACAATTTATTGTTGTCTCTCAGCCTCGATAGGAAGCCGATGAATTTCCGACATTATTTTTTCATCGCTCGTTCCGACAGCGAATATGTTGAATGTGTGCAGATAACACGTTTCTTTTTTTTTTTTATGAATAAGTAATAGAGAAGTACGCGGCGAGGATCGGTGTGTGTGTGTGAAGTCTTGCGGATTCCCGAAGGAGACGTGACTGGTTTATGGAAAGCCGGTAGGTACCTCATCGGCATAGAGGCCTCTTCCTCGCTTCACTCGTAGGTTCGAAAGCGCGAGAGCGGCGAATTCTGCGCTCGGCATACTCGCCAGACTCGCGCCGATCGTAAAGACTATCATTTATTCACGGGAACGATGAGGGACGGAGGAGCGAGCGCGGGCACACACGCGGGGGATGATTTACGGGGCAGATAGAGCGCGCACGTTCGGCTCACGGCATAAGCGTATTTCGCGTTTCTCCGCGCACGCATGTACACCTATGCGCGGTGTACGTAACCATACAGGACCGTTCAGAAGCGATTTAGAAGCACGCCTTTCAATATTCAAATAAACAGAATAAACGCGAAGCTGTTGAGTAATAATCGCGAAGAAACAAGCTTATTACTTGAGCCTTTTTTATTCATTTTTGGAGATTCTCATTGGAATCGTAAACCCAGAAATGAACAATCTCATTGATCCTGACTAGACGAAAAAATATCAATGAATTCATTTTTAAAGAAATGCATAAATTAATTCATTCATTATTTTCAAATTTACTTAATATATCAATTTCTTTAATGTTTAAAAATGTATTTATCTGTAACACAAAAATCGATTTTTTTTTCATGCGTAGAATAGGACGTCAATACTTAAAATTGTCACTCGATTCGTGTGACTAAAAATAACGGATTCATCAGTTGTGAATAAATCTGTACGGAATCCTCTATTGGTTGTATACGAGCATATCCCGGCGTATCTCGGATGATTCATTGTAATTGTCATGCGACGCTGTCTGGCCGCGAGAGTCCGTACGTGAGTGTTCGCTCGCCCGGGTTGTGTCTTGTCCTCGTGCCGATCCCAGCGCCAAGAGAGCGAGAGAGGCCAGGCTAGTTAGCGTATGCACGACGAGCCCCGAATACAATGCGTGTCGATACGAGCTTCTTTGAGAATCGCTAATGAGAATTTTGTTCCACCCACATCCCGCGAACAAGATGCTGCGAAAATCCATCTCAGTTAATTTCTCTCATCCGCCGTGTTGAATATTTTACTGCCGCGGTCCTCGATTAATAGATGCGACTGCGAGGTCGAAAAAGAAGAAAATGTAAAATCTCCTCCGGTGTTGAAGGATTGACAAAGCGTTGCGGTGCGAGAGTGGCTACCGGGTGCTCGGCTTAATAATTTCTAACAATGCGCCGTGAAGCGATTAGATATAGACTCTCCTCCGGTGTTCTCCTCCGGGCCTTCGGCTCTCTCGCGCGCGCCTGCGAGACTCTATCTGTATCTCTCGAGGGTCCCTCTACCTGTCTCGGTGAGTGGTTCGAGCTCGGGTTGAGACCCAACGTCGAGAAGAAGCCCGCGACGTGTCCCCTTCGGTTGAATATATAAAGCTAAGCTGAGGCTAGCGGCAAAAACTCGCTTCGAGAGAAGAGAAAGCGACGACGTGGCGACCACGCGCGGACCCACGGGGGCGAGGTGACGGCGGGGGAGGGACGGGCGCCAATAGAGAGGAAGACGGAATAACCGGGAGGTGCGAAGTTAGCCCTCTTCTCTCGGTGATTCTTTCTGTATCTCCGTCCTTCCATCGAGATACACAAGAAAACCGTTGATAATCGAGCCTAGACTCCGAGAGAATATCGAAATCTTCGCCAACTCCGCGCTCTCGGTGTGTATACTCTCATCGTGGCGTATATCTTTCACCTCGCATATTTCCCCCCGAGGCTTATCGGCATCATTCCGAGGCATATAAATTTTCATCGATAATTGCTTCGCGATAATCGTAAACTATACCGATAGTAATAAAATTAATACCGATATACCGCCGTTGATTTATGCCGTATTAGAGTTTATTCAGTGCGCACGATGAGTTATATATCGCTCATGCGTAGATGAATTATTAGTCGCCGTGTGGAGGAGATACGCTGACGTCTCGGCGTCAGTTTCTCGGATCCGCTCTGTCACGACAATTGACGCTGATAAACTTAATCTCATTTGAGCTTCGGCGAGCAGACCCGACGACGGGAGACAGTCCGTTCTTATTTCATTCACTTGTCCAATTCGAGGCGCACACAGCTCAATGCTCGAGCGCCGGACTCTCCGCCTCTCGATCTTACTTTCGAGTATAAGTTTTGAAGGGCCTCGATCGAATTCATTGCGACTCATCGCCTCGTAGTCACTTTAACGTTAAGAATGTAGAGTATAAATATTTTCAGCGAATTTATGGTGTTCTTTCGAATAATAATGTTAAAAAGTCATTTACAAAATAAATAAAAATGTTTAATGAATTATCCAGTATCGTAACTTATTTTTTTTAGTAAAAATTGATTCGTCAATTATTCCTATGTGGGTGAAAATTCGGAGATTTTTATTCGGATCAACGATACACGATTGTCAGTCAGAAAACTCTCATGAGGATTTCTTCGTCGTATTCCCGTCGCTGTCGATCTTCGATAGATCCTCGATTTCCCTGTTCGATCTTTGCCGATCGCTCGCGGCGAATCGTTCCCTTCCGGCGCGCGTAACAACCGACTCATTCCGCTAGTCGTGGAATCTATTACGGTTTCTGCATGATGCGGTACTTTTCCCGCAACACCTCGGAAGAAATAACTTTCGCTCTCCGCGAGAGATTCACTCGTACAACACAGGACTCTCGCTTCTAATTCCCGCGCGGGGCGCGTTTCCGTTGACCCGGAAACTTGCGTTCCCCCGCTAGGTGGTTCGGAACGCGCGATGCGGGTCTATCTATTTGTTTTTGCTTCTATTCGCAACATTGTGTACAGCGTCGAGATTGATGAAGACAGCTGAGCGCGATTCCGGTCTCATGAGGTCAAACGTGCTTTATCGTCGATTCTCTTCTCCGGCATTCACGGGCGTACCGCGAGTCGGCTGTGCACGAACGAACGCAATCCGCATCGATCTGTCGCACGCGAGCACGATCGATCGATCTCTCGCTCGACTACACCGTCGGGAGTCATGAAAACCCGATAAAATCGCGCGAGACTAAAGGCAACGATAAACTATATTATCGTTCGCTCGTACCGCTTTTGCAAGTTTAACAGCAACGTTTCTGTTTAGCTTGGCTGTGTACGCGAGAGGCGAGCCAGATAAAACGAGTCACCTCGCGGCTCGTTAGTCCCCCGAAGCCCCACGTTATATCGTCCACATAGACGCCAAAGACTTTCGACACGCACAGAGGCTATTCGGAAACCTGTCTATTCACTCGGACGGCCTTCAATTTTTATCTCGCCGAATCCCGTCGATATTTTACTGGCCGCAATTAACTGCAACGAATTAAGCTATAAAATAGAACTTGATAAGAAAAAATATTAATAATGACGCGATAAGGTAAAATTAAAAGTAAACTGTGTAAATCGAAAATTGAACTACGCACTTATTACGAAATTGCGGTGAACTGCAGTAAATTTAATTTTAGCGATTAAACGGTCAAATAATTCTTGAAGCTTTCCGTATTTAGTTTTTTTTCTAATTAATACATTCTTTTTCTTTCAATTGCTGTAAAACGATCGTCAGACCGCAACACGTATTGTTTATCACTCAGTTATGGCTCTACTCGCGAACCGCTCGAATCCGTCAATCAAGTGGCATATTTTCCGTACGACGGTGGCTTTGGCCTGCGGCTTGACCGCAGTATATATACGTGCAACGACCTCATGATCCTCTCGTCTCTTTGCCGATCTCTCTTCCCTGTGCATCAACTTCTCGACCGCGGCAAGCGTAATGATGCCGCTTCTAATTAGTTTCCCTCCGACATCCCGGTTCATATCTTCCGCTTCTACGAGTGCGATGGAGTTTCACGGATGCGAATTATTGCAAAAAGAGTCGACCGAAGGAGCGTGGAATGAATGTACTTTCTCGCGGTTAAACACTAGGTGAAGGAATTTGCCCCGGAAGAAATCAATGCAACGCGAATTATAAATGAATGACCGCAGCGATTTGCATCGAGGATTTTTTTTCGAATTTTTGCGAATAAATTCGAAAGTTTCGCATAGCAAAAAAGTGTATCGAGTTCAGGCGTTCTACCGATGAATAAACGTTATTTGCCGGCGAAATAACACAGCGTCGTTGATGAAATTCTCGACGCTCAGAGCGAATTAATAATTCCGCCGGCTCTCGCGCGACGTCCGCGGCCTCGGTGCATCGCTTTTGCTCCGTTCGCCAAACCCCCGAAGAGATCCAGTCACGATCTGCAATTTACAACTGCAACACTGGAAATTATGCTATCGCGATTCCGCGATTGCCTCGACGGGCATTTGCGCGCCTATCCTCTTGTATCAGGAATATTCCATCGCTCGACATACATTTCTTAATGGGCTTCCCCTATTCCATTTACACCGTGTCCTGTTTTTAATCCTTTTTTTTCCGGTGGTGTAGCTGCCGCTGCTACTGTGCTTGGGCAGTATGCAAATTCGTTGGCTGTTGTGTGCGTGTTTCGCTGAGCAAGTGCACCACACAACCACGTTACGTTCTCTAATAAAGTCTCTATTAGTCTCTGTCGGAAATTGCGCTCTCCGTTAAATCATTGTCGGCTAATGAATTTCGCTATCGCGCGATTCGTTCGGACGAAAAAGTAATAGCGATTCGAAATGACGAAATGGGATGCTCAATGGAACATGTAAAATGAACGATCGAAAAAAAGAAGGCCGTCCGATTTTTTTTTCCATTGACAATAATGAAATGTTACAAAAGACTGATTAAGAGACAACACAAATATCGTTCGGGATTTTTTAAATTATTATTTGGGATAGTAATTTCAATGCGTTGCTGAATGAGTCCGACAGTTGCGAATTTCGATACTACAAAGCGCTCGCTTTTAATCAAACGATTTCTTTAATAACAGTTTGAGCTGTCGAAAGTGGAAGTTAATATCAGACATTAATCTTTCAAAGCACGAAATTGCTGTTTGAAAAAAAGAAATGTTCTGCAACTTTTCAAAGTATTCCGGGCTTTAGAAAAATTTACAGGTATTGAACCTTGTAGACAATTTTTTTAATGTATGTAATTATTGATTAAATACCTTCATAAATCGATTTGAATGGTTTAACGGAAGTTATTACGTGCCAAAGGCTTAAACAACTTCGATCAAAGCCATTAAAAACTTGTCTCTCTCGCGAATAATAAAATGGAGCGAAAGGCAATTTCAATTAAAGTATGACAAGACAGTTCCAATTTTTTTGCACTCCCTCCCCCATCGCCTTTAGTCTTGCTGTCTAACGGCATTTATGGAGTCGCAGATTTTTTTTTCGTTTCATTCCGCGTGCGACTGCAATACGACAGGTGTGAAATTCCATTGTTGCAAATCTCGCACACGTGTCATAACACCCGACTATTTCGTACGGTGCGATACGAGTCAAGCGTAAAAGTCGTCGCGGGTGAGAAAATCCTTGTAACTCGATACT
Source organism: Ischnus inquisitorius (assembly GCA_963924025.1). Taxonomy (NCBI): domain Eukaryota; kingdom Metazoa; phylum Arthropoda; class Insecta; order Hymenoptera; family Ichneumonidae; genus Ischnus; species Ischnus inquisitorius. The sequence goes on along the minus strand of OZ001250.1, from coordinate 4,561,692 downwards.
GCGCGCGGAACCAGCGCGTGTTTCTCACACGCGAGAACATAGTTATGTGCTCTCAGGTGTTTCTCGCGCGGAGGTGAGAGAGCACACCGAGTTACGCAATTTCCTTGCTGCATGCACGCTCGCTCCGTACTAACCCAGTTCTCGAGACTTCCGGTGTTACACCGGAATCTCTTTCCAAGGTCTTCGGCATAACTAGTTATTTATTATCATAAAAAAAAAACCATAATCATTTATAGCCATACATCAATTGAGGCAATTCGAGGCTAAAACTCAAGGAAGCGTTCGCCGCAGTCGGAAGGTGTGGTGCAACGAAATGAAGAACATAAACGTTGGGTATAGTTTGCACAGAGATATGAAGGAAGCACGGGGCGACTCGCAGTTTTCTCGGAAACTCCGCGATAATCTGCGACCGCGGCTGAAGGGACACGTGGAGAAGAAAATAAGTAAAATAAAAAAAAAACGGAGATAAAAGGAAAGGAGAGTAAGATATGGGAGGATAGAACGGAGAGACCACCCGTTCTCTCGGCCGAGGCCCGTAGCCCCGTTGCACTTTCAATTCCACGTACTTAATACACGATACCGAGCTCAGAGAACGCTCGCGCGCACGAGCGCGATCTCTCTCTTGGGGCTCACAGTGTGTCTACTATATAGTTGCTGCACTTTAGCTGCAACGTACGGAGAGCTCTTGGGCGCATCGAGGGTCGTTGCACCGTGTGGGACGTGGCTGCTGCGAGAGCTGTTGCTCAAACTCTCGTTGCCGTTCGCCAATACTCAAACTCTCCACTGATCTGCATGGGTGCGCTTTTTTTCTTCTGATATTCAACGACAATGCGTCCCTCTCGATAGAAGCGCCGATGATTTTTTTCCTCTTAATCCTCAACAGCCGAGTGTACTCGATGTTTTCGATCGAAGCTTATCTTTCTCGAGGGCGATCCGGGAATATTTTTTTTTTTTTAATTTAGATTAAAGCTTATCGATTGATGTGAGGAATTCGATAAGTCATATCTTGATTTTTTATTACTCCCGAAACGAGTGAAGATGAGTTCGATTGCCTTGGAGAAAATCAATGAATCTAACGAGAAGGGAAAGCAGATGAGTATTCGTTGATTGGCACGAGAGGTGATAAGGGGATTGACGCTTTGGTGCGTAAACGTGTACAGTTAGCAGTTTAGCGCTCGGTGCACAATGGGTCACGAGCGTATCGAGAGCTCTCTCGATCGTGCGTGTTACACACGTGCGGTGCGATCTATACCTGTATCTGTCTAGTTACCGTTCAACCCGACCGCTCGAGCCTGTGTAGCGGCAAGCTCGACGTCTTATCTCCAATTAGTCAGAAGCGGCACTAAGTAGATCTAACGACGGAACTGACTTCCTGCTCTCTCCCCCGTTCCGACAAAGACGACGTCGTTTCGTCGTCGCGGTTTGTCGGAGAGACGAGCAGCATCGGGGATAAGGATCGAGAGGCGCAGTGCATGAGTGTCGAGCGTCGCGGTATTAGAGAAGGAAACACATCGAGAGACGAGAGTTCGCTCCATGGAAATTGCCGCTGGCACTAATTGTCTCGATTGGATGGTTCGGTCTCGCGCGATCGTCGACCGATTTCAGCTAAGGGAATCGGCTTATGAGACGAGAGAGTAAACCCCACTGCCGCCGCGGGCGCCGTTTACTTATGTTTCCAATGTAAAACCATCTCTCTATGAGTCGCACGAGAAATCGGATACATATTGAAACGAGACGACGTTGCGGTCCACGAGGCAATGAATAGTTAACAACGTGTTAGATAAATAACGAGATTGCAGATAAAAGAATGAAATATCCGACTTTTTTCGGTGGTTCGATTATAATACCGTCGATAATCGATAAAAAATTATGCTCAAAGATTGAAGCATTTTTTTTTTTTTTTATATTTCTTTATTTGCGTTTTGCAAAGCGCTTTTTATGTTTTTGCTCATTGTATTTATAAATACTCGCACATTAGGATAGTACTTTCGTTATGTGTACCGCCACTTCCGTTTGAGGGAAGAGTAAGAGAGAATCACGAACACTTTGTGATCTGATAAAAATCGGGAAGAAAAAATTGACTCTGAAAAAATTCATACGTATTCAAAAAAAATGTAAACACCTTAAGAAATTTAAGACTTAAAATTACAGAACCTTGAATAATGTCATTATTCACATGATAACGATGATTATAATAAGTCTATTATAAATGTACAATGTCAGCATTTTATAACCATGATAAGATCACCGCATTGAATTCATAGAAGCGTCACAAATATTATCTTTACGATTAACGAAAGATGAACAAGAAAACTCATAGATGCAGTAATGAGTTCGTGAAAATCGGCTAAATCTCGGAAATCCGAGCCCGCACATAATATTATCGATAATTGATGATGAAAAGTCTCCAAAGATTGTCTCAATGACAATTTTTTTTAAGCTTCTGGCTCTTGTAGCGTATCGAACAATCTCGTTATTTGTATAATATCGATGACTAATGAGCGACGATAAAAACGCCACATTTCAATTTACAAAGAAACTACCGAATGCGCCGAGCCTCGTCTCACAGCATAATCGAGACACTGTTCGACCGTCGTAGACCGGAGGTTACAGCAGCACGCGAGTCATTCACGCGGCGTTCGACCCCGAGCATCGTAGATTTATCAACGCTCGCTACAGTGCAGCGAGGGCCCCCGTGTACGCCATCGGCATCTATAACGATGAGGGGCGTGCGAGCTCCGATCCCGGCGATACAAAACGACGGAGCCCAAGACCTACAACTCTCTCTGTGCTCCGTCCTAAATATACGTCGACGGAGGACTGTTACGTGTCAAGTTCCGTCAAGTTCACTCGTCTATGGTCCGCGTGGATTTTTTTGTTGCCGTTCTTGTTTTTCAAACGAGCGAGCGTTTTGAATGCCGACGGAATAACAGAATAATAATTCATTCAACGGTTATGAATTACGAGGCGAGAGAATGGAAAGTCAGACTCCTCCCTTTTCTCGTCCGGAGACGGGCGCGAGAACTATCTCGCATTCTTCGGTGCTGCGCGAGGATGCTATATCGTTATCATCTCTGTTTTTCAGTCATGTCAGCATGGCACGGTATGCCGATCTGATAGCAGCTTATTGTCTTTCGTTTTCTGTGGTATAGCGAGGAGTACGACACGAAGGACTTTAACGCACACGAGAATGACTCCTTCCCTCTTCAGTCTCGCTCTTGTTACGTTGTCCGGTTACGTATACATACACCGATGGTAACGTTGAAGCTCGTGTACAAAGAAACCATAGTAAGAGCCCAACCAGCGGCAAGCAGAAGCAGGGTCACGAGGAACCCGAGTCCCGGGCCTCGAAGCTGGTTAACGAGACATTGGAACACGCTCAACGAGAATAGACGAAGCCTTGAGGTAAAAAGAGAGAAAAAAAAGCTCTCTATAGTCGTTAAAGTTCGATGATATTTTCATTGCTCGACAGTACGATTTAACGATTCTCGGAATTTTTTTGTATTATATTTCGTCGATTCTTTGTCGTCGACGAATAAAAGAGAACGAATGGGACGAAACTTGGTCGGATTTGACGCACCCAGCGTACTCTTTATTCTCGCTACGTTTTTTCGTTCCGTTCGACCCCCCTTAGCACTGGTCCACTGGTAATAAATACGAGCGTTACCGTCACGCACTAACGAGGTCCGTACACTCGCACAGTTTTACGTCGTGATAAATGCGAGCATTCAGTGGTCGCACCCTGCACGAAGTCCATTCAAGTCCTCGTGCAAGCTTTCCTTCGTTTCTTTCATTTCTATAGACTACGGCCAGCTTTCAGTCGCTAAATCCTGACTGAAAAAAAAAATTATAATCTGTGTCACGTAATCTGTCGAAATAATTGTACGCTATTTAATACCGAGGTTTTTCGACGAAAAAAAAATTGTTTTGTCAACAAGCAACGCTCGACATAACTTCACTCGCTTTTTAATTACACACTTTTATTCTGGCAGATGAAAATATATTATCTGCACGAATTCAGTTTTTCGGGTGATTGATATTTGGTGCGATTAAAACGCCTCGTATAACCTGGCGTGGACATTTTTTTCGGTTGGTTTGAAAAAAAAATTGCAATCCACTTTATTAAAAATTTGTTGTATTGAGATTTATCGTTCAAATTTATTGAATAATATTTCGTTTTTGCTTGAAATTTCAAAAAAGTGATCCAATGAATTATTCCAGGTGATCACAAAACCGCGTCTCATTTTCTGTTTCATTAATATTTCATTCGCGTCGCTCGTAAAAAGTGACGATATTCCGAGCTCGAAATTTTCAAGATTTTTGTAAACTTTCCAATATTCCAAGATCCTATTCGAAAACATCGAGAGCCCCGCGTGTCGAAAAGATCGCCAACCTCGACTCGGGTCCACGTGCGTTCCATTCGCACCTCCGAAAAATAATCGCGTTAACGCGTCGTGAAAATACACCGCGCGAATTACAGTGTCGAATGGGCAAGAAATAATCCGTCTTCGTCCGCGTTACCGGCGAGGCAATCGGAAGGGTCTCGAAAATTAATTTGTCGGACGGTGGTCTCTCGCGCGCGAGAGGAGCCAACGACGAGAATGAAGAGCAGAGATTTCTTTGGCGGGAGATTTGGGACTCCGGTGAGCGGTCGAGGGAAATTTATTGGGCCGACGGGCTCAGTCAGGTTGGCTAGTGAATGGACAGCAACTCGAACGGTGCTACGTTCCGCCGAACGAGATGAACGAAGGTGGAAAGAGAGGAGAGAAGCGCTGGACTATCGCGTTCGCGAGAGAGCGAGAGACAGAGGCTCCTCCGGTTCGCTCCATTCGGTGCCTCTTACCTGCAACTCTTTCGTTTTTCGTGGGGCCAACGTATCGTCCGAGCCCACTGCGGTTCTCTCTCGGTGCTCCGCGACTGGTCCGCGATCTACCGTAACCGCATTCCTCGCTCTCGGTTCTTCTTCGCCCCTCGCAATTCGCCTCGGGCTTCTATCGCGCCACCTTTCCCCCAACCTCCTCCTTCCTTATCCTGTTTCGGCCCGTTCCCGTCTTTTGAGCTCGAAAAACCACTTTGTCTCCACGAATTTAACATCATTCAGTCGTTTTATTATAGCATCGAGTGCTTCGCAAAAAGCGCTGCTCATCGAAACTGTATCGATAAATCTGTACTCTCCAAACCTACCTTTACCCCGATCATGTATGGTTAATGATACATCGATAGATCGATGCGATTCGTAACTGCCAAACTGCCCCGGTACTCGCGATAGAGCTTGCACGTTTCTCTGTTTTTATTTTTATTTCTCTTTTTATCATTACACACAAAGCTCTGTTCGACGCGAAGCAGAAAAACCGCGGAGATTGAGTACTATCGTGGAGAGTGTACGGTGCGAGAGTTCTACACGTTTCGCATGAGCGAAAGACTGATGCTAACACGCTCTAGGCACCGGCACGGCGCACACACGGTAAGGGGATAATTTAAGTAGAAGAGCCGCGCGTGCACTCGTGCGACCGGTAACCACGAATTACGCACGCTTTCCTTGATATCTTGGTTCTGACGTAGAGAACGGAATCCCGAGAGAAGTTCCACTGCCATTGAGGCTCCGAAGCCCTCAAGGATATATCGCATAGTCCTCGCGCCGGCTTTTACCGTGCATATAAGTTTTCGTACTCGCGGAACGGCCGTACACGCGTATATCCTACGGTGGACGAGAGTATAGGCGGTGTGTTCCCTGGCGTAGCTGGATGCTGATGCCGCGTGATGCTGTTGCGTCTGTCGGCGTTTCCCTCTGTGAAGAGCCGGCCCGTCCGCGAGCGAACAGGCGGCCGAAGCTCGCGGGCACTTTGCATAGCGAAGCCTCATCGGCGGCGAGCACGAAGACCTCCCACGGGACGACCGGCTCTCTTGTGCTCGCTGCTCCTGCTCCTGCTGCTGCTGCCGGACCGCCTTCTCCACTTCTCCGTCCTATTCCTCATCCTATCTACCTATCTTCTCTTATTTCTCGCATTATTTCCACTCTATTCTTGTTTCTCTCGTTACCTTCGGTCCTCCGGGAAAGAAAATGGCATTGTTTTGCCGCGAAGGTCCTATTTTCTCGATAGATCTTTTTACGCTTTCTTCTTCAACGATTTAGGTTCAAACGATTGCATTGTTCTGTTGTATCGATTTTACGACGAAGAAGGGAAGGTTCTCAAAAAATAAGTTAGAAAGATATTCGTTCTTTGGAGTGTTGCCAGATTGTTTTTCACGCGTCTTACTTCTACCGCTTCGAAATGTTTCTTCATGCTGAGGAAAGGCCTGACGTCTTTTGACGATGATGACTTTTGCTTACTTGCTTACGAAAAAAAACGATTGAAAATATCTTCCTCGTATCAAAAGAAGGACCGATTCATAAATTGCTCAACACAAATCGTTGGTTTCCTCTGCGAATTTGAATATTGAGTCGATGTCGCGACAGGGACACGAAAATTATATTAAGGAGAAAAGACGACGAGGAAGAAGAAGGAGAAATGATCGAAGAAGACTACGAGAAACTAGCGCAGAACGTACAGTAGCTCGGACTCGTTTCGTTTAATCCGCGGCGTAAGTAGCGCTGGATTGCAATGTGAAGCGCGATATAATATCTATTGGACGGCGAAGCTGTTCCTGTTTTGTTGCTGCCGGATAATATAGAATGAAGTGAGGGCGAGGACGTATATATATGTATAAATGTGTGTATATTTATATACATAGGATAAGCCGAAGGACTGGGCTAGGGCTACCGCACGGTTACACTCGAGCGCTCGTAAGAAATACTCTCTCAGCGAAACATCGTACACCCCGCACGACGGCTATACACGAGATAGCATCGAATCGGACTGGTTTGGAATCCGGTGCCTATGCGAATGCTATCCTGTTGTCTGTTGCGGCTTGGCTCGCGATGAGAGTTCGTAGGCATGCGAAAGCCACGAGACCCCCCCGTATCTTCTTCATGTTTATACCATACTTATATATGTTTGCCGCAACTTGCGCCCCGGAGGCACACGTGCGATATCGTGCATTGAACACGGCAGCACTAACAGCGGCATTAAGAAGAGCACTCCGACTATTCCGGAACGGACGTCTACACGGTACCCGACAAATTAATTCTTTGACGCACGAATCAATTATATCAGTTACCAAAGCAATATTTTTCGGCACCTTTATTTTTCTATGGATTTTCATTTATTTTTTGAAATGTCCACTTTCAAAGGATACCTCAAACAATTCTCGGAGAAAAACATTTTAAATCATACATTTTATGTAAATAATCATCATGAGAATTGATCAAAATGAATAATTACCATTTGATAGTTCGAATTTTAATGAATAATTATTAATTAATTATTCATTCATGTATTCATAATTTCAAGTCTCAAATGCCAAATATATTACTCTCCGAAAATTACTCCATCGCGGCATGAAATATTCGTGATCGAATCAATGTTTTCCAGAGGATCAACTTGACTGTAATGAAAATAAATTGATGAACCTTTGCACTGAAATTAAAATAAATCATTGAATATACTGCACATCAATAATTCATCGTAATTGTACACTGAATTTAATGTACCAGTTTAGACACAGAAACTTCGAGTACCAGTGTAGTAAATTCCCAGGATATTGTTTCTTACCGCATTCCAGCAACGGTACCTAAGAGTCAATCATCCTTCGAAGCCTTCAAATCGAATATCGCCCTGCGCGATTTTTTTTTTATCACTCATTATATTTATTTTCATTGGATTGTTCTTCTGGTTCATTTATTGCGCGATTCTCTCGACTCATTCGTGTTGTACTTTCATCGTTCATCCGACGAGGCGATCGGCTGTGGGGGATGGGATAACGGAGAGGGTTGAAATTTCAAATGGCATCGTGGCACGCACAGCTTTACCATGAACAATGCGAATTAAGAGATCCGCTTGCTTATTGTTCGCTGTGTAAAACAAAGACAATGAGCTCCTCGCGCCCCGCCGCCTCTCTTCTACAATGAAGAGAACTGCGCTGTGTGGTGTTGTCGTACACGGGCCTTACGAGCGATAATAGCGGAGGCCTCGACAATCCACCCTCGCTCCGTTATGGAACGAATCGTGCGCTCTCATTCACCGGACATATTGTTGTCCTCTTCTTCCAACGAAGCTCAACGACCGTTCGCCGAAATGGATCAAATACCCGCGGCAATTATGACGTGAAATTCAACAACGCGCCGAGACACTTTATTGAAAAGCGCAGTAATCGAACAAGCTCACTCGTTAAGGGAGAATTATTGGTATCTCAATCGATGTTTATAATTCACCGATAAATATGTATACCAAACGAGAATGGTCATCGAGAATTTGCTTCATTAAAATTTGATACACAAGTGCACACACCGACGCAGGCTTCGAGCTAATTGGTAAATGCGGAGTTAACGAAAATTGGATTATTAAAAAACATCGGCGAAATACAAAGCCTCGAATGCCTGTTCGATGGAGGCTCGACGAATATTTGTAATGCGTACTTTCGAGTGCTCGAATTGAAATACATTTACACACCCCGCGGAAAGGATTTTCTCTGTAGTTACGCGGGGCTTGAATATTCGGCAAACAAAATTCGAGAGAGGCTGGGTGCGGTCCTGCATTTTTTTTCGTGTTCTCGGTCGGGAGTTTTTTCTTTTTTATCAATTTCCCTGGGGGCTATGTGTGCGCTGCGCTAACTAACGCCCGGGCCACGCATTGGTAAATTTTTTTTTTTTTTTCTTTTTTCATTTCGCGAGCGACTCGGGGAAGTATAAACATCTATAGCTTTTTGATCAATCCATTAATGTTTTTTTTTGTCATTTTTCGTTTGCAGCGGAATCCGATATATCGACGTTCGCCTCGAGGACCGTACACTTTCGTTCGTCGAACAAACCGTACAATTCGCTATTCACGTCGATCAGCAGGCCCAAGGCCCTGAGGGAATTGTACGAGGCAGCGGCGATCGTGGCCGTGAGAAGTTTGGACTCCTTAAGGAGAGACAGGGATGCTGCCAGCTCCATGGACATGTTCATGTGTACGCCCGTCCTTGGAAAGAGAAGGCGAGACAAGAGTCTCGACATCGAATCCAGAGTCGTGAGTATAGTTTTACACTGATTTACTTCTCTCTCTCTCTCTCTCTCCCTACAGTTTTCTTATTTAACGCGTGACTTTGCGCTTTTGTCAGTTATTTTTCCGAGCACAACAATCAACGATGGACATTCTTGATCGTGACCCAATTTACCGGGATGATTTGAAAAAATGTAATTCGCAATCTGTTCGAATAGGCTGAAGGCACACGTGAGAGGCACGTCAAGTTTGTTGACCTTGAAATTGTATGCCAAATGGTTGAAAGGCATAAAAGCCGTAATTATAATCCAATGGGGAATCAAGCCTCGTCGATTAATTTGTTATAACAAAAAGATAATAAGAAATAAAAGTATCATTGAGTCTAAAGTGAGACATCTAATCTGAGAGTTTACACCTTTTAAAGGGTGTTCATAAACACAAATTTAAAGGACCCTGAATAACAGATACTCGTGGTCCCCGAGAGAATCTACTCGACAAGAATTTGATATTATTACTTCCCGGTGATTCTTCTCTTCTTTTCAACGTCCTTTCGCCTTCGAGTATCTTTGCGGAAGACGATATCCGATTATTCGAATCTCGAATGGTTCACTCGTCCTTACGAGACTTCAATGAAAACGACATTCGAGATTAAAAAACAGGTCCTCTCCCGGTAGTCGTAAAAAACTCGTCTTCCCTTCGACTCTCATACACGGATATTTCTTCCCACGATACTGACAATATGAGAATCCTTTGATCCATCGTACTCACACATGGGACAAAAAAAAGAGCATACAAAAAGAAAAAAAAAAGTTAAAGGGTATCGAACGATATAGTAATCTTTATTTATATTTAATTAATTTACGATGAGGGACGAGCTCTCGCTCGTTCACCTTTTTTTCTCAACATTCTCATCCGCTTATCGGTTTGCCTTCGAAAGAACTGAACGACTCTTCGGTTGCCCTCCCCTCGGTCTCGTTCTACGGACCCATTACAATTAAGGATTCCCCCTTGATATAACCTGATCGTGCGACCATTAACCGTCCTTCCATTATCCACGTAATCGATCGATGAACCCCCCTTCCGCAAGGACTCTCCTTCGATTATCCCAATGGAAATGAGAAGTCAGCGATTCCCGTCGTCATCCCCCGTCTCGATATCTCTTCGCCTCTAATATCCATCCCCTAATAGATCCCACTTTTTCGCCAAAGGGCTTGTTGACAAACATACGTGACTCAGAACATTGCTCCGCTTTCGCCCAAAGTTCTCTTGCCGCGCGCGATTGTGATTCCTCGTCCTCTTTCTTGCGTCGCTATACAAAAATCACAAAAGAAGAAGACGAAGATGAGAATGAAGAAGACGAAGAAGAAGAAGAAGAAAAAAGAAATCGGGTTCCCTGGCTCGGGTAGGTTGCCTGTACCTGTGCTGGGTCTGGCAACGCTGGAATTCCTCCCACTATACCCCACGATGTGGGGTTTCTTCTGAGGCCCGTAAGAAGTCTCAAGGTGTATGGGGACGTCCGAACTCTAACGGGTGTCCCGCTAGATCTTTAGCCGGTCCAGCGACGCTTCCAGATTCTGAATCTTGCCTTTTTTCAATCTAAACGCAATGCTTCTTGTCGACGATTTCATATCGTACATTTAACGAATTACAATACTTTGTCGCCAAGGATTCGTCACGAGAGACAAAAAAATGGTTTTTAATTTTTTTCCCTGAATCGAGCACACCCTGTAGATCCCGTATTCGACAAGGACGAAGCGGGACTGCAGGTTGCCGGCAGGTTACGTATCTTCTTAGCGAGAAGAACTCCCGCGGTGGCGACGGCGGCGGCTCGGTGGCCCTCCCGATGCTTATTCCCTCTGCCCGGGCTCCTTTTTCTTCGTCTTTCATATGCACACTTCTCGCTTCTCCTCTCCGACGACGACGATGCGCCCTCTCCGTCGCTCGGCCTTATTTCTTCCTCTTCTTCGACTTCTTCTTCCTCTTTCCTCGCATCTTCCTCGTACTTACCTGCCGCAGTTGCTCGCTAATGGAGCCCGAAGGAAGAAACGCGCGGAGAGATGAGCCCCAAAGCCTGAAATGCCTGTTTCTGCAAACCCTTTGCGAATACCGAGAATCGACAATTCCAATTGCCCCGATAACCATGCCGAATAACGCAAAGAACTCGCCGGCGAGAGAATGAAAATTATACGCGAGTACGCTCTCTTTGTTTATTATTTTTCGCAAGACACTCACGCGATGAAATTATATGTCTTTGCGCACGAAGTTACTCGCGTATCCGGAGCCACGAATTCACGTTGCTCGAACGTTCGGCTGTAGCGGTAACTTCGTACGAGAGTGACTCATAGATTGAGAAAAAAATAATAACGATTCTCACACCTGGAGGGCAATTCGAGCCCTGTACGAACGTTGGGAGCGGTCTTCGTACGCTCGAACTCGTAACGATGAGTCCTCGCATACATCTGCGCTGCTCATCGATATTCCAACATCTTTATTTTTTCAAAGGGAGAAGATAATCACGAAAAATTACTCCCCGCACGCTTGGGTACGCAATTTTGATGAAACATTGTGGGAGGTCGCATTCTTGCATTTACGAGAAATTCCCTTCCCAAAGGAGAGAGAACTTTTCTTCTCTTCGCGAACGAAGCCCGGAGATGGGCTTCCTTTAGCGTCGTAATTGTAACCATTCGAAAAATTCTTCTCTATAAACTATACATTTTTTCTTTTAAATCCTCTTAACGTCGAATCTCCGGTACGGTTATCCCGCGGTGCTGTGTGCCCCTTAACGTCGAAACGAGCCTATAAACTTCCAGTCCATTCGTTGTGTTCCCTTTTTCTTTTTAGTTTATTTTTATCGCCGGGTCGTAAAGCAGTATCAGAGTCATACGATCTTTCGTTGACCGAGGAAAAGTCGGGAGTTTTGCATATCGGACGAGGATTCCACTTGACCAACGTTTGCCGTGTAACATTGACTCGTCTTAGTGTAGAGGTATAACACCGGGGAATACGTATGGGGTCAACGGGGGTCCGCGGAAAGATCTACGCGACCTGCTGGCTTTCCCTCAGAGACCACTCGACGGTACACGATAAACCGTCCTCCTCCTCCCCTCTCCCTTTACCCTCCGCCTTCTCCGACGATCTCGAAGATCTCACTGGCGTTGTATATCTCACGACGAGAGTCTCTGTATCAAATGTATCTTTCTCTATTCGCGACTACGGAGGAAGGATCCACAGCGTGAAACACTTGCGGTGATCCCTCAGCCACTCTGGGGAGCCTTCTCTGCCGGTTATCTCTCGCGAGCGCACGCGATACGTAAGGCTCTCCGCGCGAACCCGAACGAAACTAGTTCGTAACCCAATATCCCGCGCGTTACAAGAGACGGAGACGCAGAGCCCGTGAAATCTAGTATGATGCCTGTGTACTGCACGTATACATCACTCACGAGACCGAGTTAGAATTATCTTCCAAACTCATCCCGTATGCCGTTAGAGAGCACTTCTCGTCGAGATTTACTGTTAATCACTTCCTCGTAATATTCCAGTCGATTTGACTTCAACATTTTTGTAGTTCCAACCAAAAAAAAATAAAGAGTTCACGAGCTTCAGGTTGGAAATTACTGCATCGCTGGTTTGAGAGGAAAAAGAAAAATCGCCGTTATTGAAATTGCAACACTGCTTCCTCATAACGGGCGCTTTCTGTTGTGTTCTTAGTTACGAATTCCACCGTCGATTAATGCCATCCAACTTTATGCAATTGTAATCGTTTTTTTTTAAGATGTGAGGAACGAATTATTGGAATTGGCGGTCAATTATGTTTATTTAGGTAATAACGTGATAATAATTCAATCGTTGGCGAAATTTGGGCCCGCTATTTTTAAAACTGTGAGAGTTGCAGCGAAAACAAGCTTTTTTAAGAATTTCCCAACGGATCTATTTAATGTACTCCATTTACGTTCGATATATTAAATGAACATTAATATGTCATCAACTAAGAATTTTCAAATCTTTCAGCAAATTGGTAAGCTCGACATGTTTGCGACGAAGTTTAAAGAATATTTTTTCAAAAAACCTTCTGAATATGAATTTATTAATTTTTATGACTAATTAAATTCAAGAGGAATCAAGAATCATCGTCTGATCCTGTAGAATCCGTAACACCAATAACAAGATTATGAAATTCGAGTATTCCGCAGCTCGAAAGATACTCCCTTGAATGGAAACGAAACGGTTGATTCTTATCTATCCCCCTGTTCTTTTGCAATTGCAGCCAGCGGCGCTGGAGGATCTGCGAAGGTGGACGTCGAGCGAGGCATTGGGTGACGTCACGGTAGCGCCGGACTGCATGTCGAGGATACTCGGCGACACGACTACCGACGATGCCGTCGATCACAAGCTACCGAGCCCCGAGGAACAGGTTCAGGCTGTTGCGCTCAAGTACGTCTAATTATCGAGGCATTGATCTTACAAGCCCACCATTTCTCATGCACATTCCCACTCATCGCCCCCCAGCTTCCATTCGGTCCAAACCACATTCAACAAGCGAACGACGAACGATTTGTCTTCCAAACTGATTCAATTTTATTTCTCATCCCAATCGCAGATTCCCAGCAGAAATCGTTGCGGTGGACGTTAGCGGTCGTGGATTCGAGAGAATGTCGATGAGAAGGCGATCGTTGCTAGCTGGTCCGGAGTGCCAAGACACGACGGCCGTGAAGAGAAGATCGCGACCGAGGAGGCCACGTGGGAAGAGACGAAACACGATAGCCGGTACCGATCAGAAGGAGATTCGCCAAGCGGTCGGAGGGTGAGTGAAACCACTTGGAAACAGCACTTGGAAAATCAGCGGGAGATCGCGCTACCATTCTATTCGCACAGTCGAACGCGGAGGCTTCGCTCGCGAATCACCTCGGAGATATTCTAGTAAAATCGTCAGCCTCACGGTGAAGACCCCGACGGATTCGAGTTAACGAACAACGCGCACTCGTGTTATCGCGATAGTTTATACTCCTCGGGATTCCGAGGTGCACAGATTGGCCGTTCAAGCGAAGGGATGTAATATAGTTGGCGAGATTGGCAGCCTTGGCATCTATTCCCATTCGATATGCATTAAACTGACGTTACTGCCAACGACTGTGAGTCTTGAATACGATACGGAGTATTAAAGTCTCGTCCCCACTCTCTTATTTCTCTCCTCTCTGCGTGCACCGAGACCAGGGGGGTGAATCGAACGATTCGTTACGCTCCGTAAAGTCCGGCGGTTACCGAACCGCGAAGAATTTTGATTGCCCAGTCCTTTTAAACACGTTGCGCTTCTCATCTTTCGACCGAGAGCCAGGCGGCTTGACCGCCCCCACGATTACAGCACGGGTGTGACGGGAAAAAAAGTATACATATACAGTTTTCACGCGGTAGGGCGAAGTGCCGAGCAATGAGCAACTTGGCAGAAGTTTAACGAAAGATGTTTTTTTCACTTCATTGGCGCTTTGCAGAGAAACGACACCGGACGATCCGGAGGAGGTACTGTCGAGCACGACCCCGAGAGCTCACAGATCCGCGAGTACGGATATCCTCGGATCGAAGAAGGAATCGCCGACGGAGAAGAAATCGCATTTCAACACGCTAAAAGCGTGGGGCATGTCGAGGCTCAAGCTCATAAGTCCGAGAACGAGTCAAACGTCGAGTCAGCACATCGAGGTTAGCGCGGAAGTCGCGCAATCCGGCGACGAAAGAATTTCCGATAGTCAAGCGAAGACACCGGAGGAGACTAATATCTACGAGACAGTCTCGACGCGACGACGAAAGGACAAGTCGCACGAGAGAAAACCAAGCTCTTCGAGCTCGAGCGGCAAAAGTACATCGAGCATTCCGGTATCCGTGCCGAACGCCGAGAGACGAGAGTCCAGTGTCAAGCTGCGAGAATCGGCGGCGCAGAGGAGAGAACGAAGAAAGGGCACTAGTCGCGACGATGCGCCGCATTCCAGCTCGGGAAATTGGAGCGCATCGTCGGAAAGTGGAAGGGCCAGTATCGGAAGCGAGACTACCACTACGACTCATCCACCGAGGTAACAGGGAAAAAAAACATTTACGTTTTTACCGCAGCGTCGCGCAATTCTTTCGACGAATCGTTTTTTTTTTTATTACACAAAAAATGCATTCTTTTTTGTAATGAAAAGGACGTTTTTTCAATGATCTTCATTGTATTTTTTTTTCAGATCGACAACAACGGCTTCCATCGGCACATCATCGACATCCCTTTGCCATGTTCGGCGGCTCAAGGGACGGGACACTTCGGCATCGTCTTCGGTAACGTCCGAGGGCACGTTAACACCGGATATCATACAGGATATTGCGGTAGTGCCTTTCTCAGACGACGGTGAAACGTCTTCGGTTTACTCGTGCGACACGGAGGGTTACTACACGTCGTTTCACATGGATTCGGGCCTGAAAACATTGAGAGAAGAGGAACCCTCACCGCAGAGCCCGATGATTAAATCGAGCGAAGTCAGTTCCGATCCCACGTCGCCAATTGTCGAGAACGAGTACGAACTCTTCGGCAGAGGGTCGACTTCGACTACCACGAGCTCGGCAGGGACCGTTTGCACCGCTCTGCTCGCACCCGTACCACCTGAGAGGAAATCGAGCTTAACCGTCGTTGCAATGGTAAAATATGGTTATCGTTAGTTTAATAGCGATTGATAAAAAAATAATTTCGACTGGAAAAAGAACGGGATTACTAATGATAAAAAACTCTGTGAGACATGCTTGTCGGCTTCAACAGTAATTGTATGATTACGAAATTGATTAAGTAATGGAACAAAAAAAATTATTATTATCTATCACAATATTTGCTGCAAGATGCTGTTAAAAGACTATAAGAATAGATAACGATCGATTATGAAACCGGTGAGGTAAAAAATAGTAATTTTGTACCATCTAAATTCCAAGTAACATACAAAATATTTGATAAATCGAAGAGCCTCTGAAGCGAATTATGAGCTTATTTCAGTACAAAGCATCGTGGAAGTCGGTGGGCGTGAGAAGCAATTTTTTAACCAATTTCGTTTTATTTACCTCCGACTCTGTGAAATAAACAAATAAATATATATCTTTAATTAATATCACTGCAGGTACACGGCCAGAATCAAAACGGTGGAGAGTCGCCGGACAGTGGTCACAACACGTCTTCGTCGCCCGTCGAATCGGCCTCATCTCCGGCGTGCACCGGTAGATCATGTTCTGAATTCGAATACTCAGAGTCATCGGATCTCGAAGGTTGCGACAGGATCGAGAGGATACGTTCAAAGACGGCGATAAACACGAGCAGAATACCGTCGATGTGCGTGATAACGCCACCGGGCTCGGACGACGAGAATTCCAAGGAAACCGAGCAAGAGTCACGAAGAATCGAGAATAATATAGATTCTCGAAGTCCCGGCGCGGTTCTCATGTCGGCGACCGTCGGTACTTCGAAAATGGAGGTTATCAACGGTCAGGACAAGAATCTCTACGCCACCGTGCAAACGGTTTTACCGCCGAACTCGAGCAACGCGAACAACACGGCGAAGACTCCGTGTCAATCGTCGTCGAGCAACTCAACGAGCAAGATAAGTCCGTTGAGCGGTGTACTCGGTAAGCTTCGCGGTGTACTTCCGCTCTCCGGACGCAAGCACAGCTCGAAAAATGCGGTTCAAGACGTGCCGCACGCGACAGCAGACTCCGGCGACTATGTAACCATAGCCGACGTGAGGAACAACAATGACAAGAGGCAGGAGACTGCGAATACGACGACAACGACGACGGCTTCGCTACGCTCGCAAGCGACATACGCGAATTCTGATCTATTCAAGAAAGACGCGGAATACGTGAGCTTGAGCGAATTGCCGAAAAAGCCAGATTCGTCGCTCGAGAGGCGACGACAGGGAGCTCGGGTTACTCTCGACTCCGAAGGAAAAGTCGTTTACTCGTCCGATAGCTTGAAAAGGAGAAAGGGCGCTCATACAACCTTCAACCCAGGTACCTAACGAAACGTATTTTAGTGATGCGAAAAATATTTTATTGATAGGAATATCTCGTTCACTGTACTAACAGTTAGTTGAATTGTCTATCGGTTCCTTAAAATGACAATTTTTATTTCTCAAGGGGCGAAAATTTGTGGAACAACTCTCAAATGTTGATTTAATCCATTCAACGTCTTCGCTATTGCGATATTTAGCACAAGATCGATCATAGACAACAATTCTGATTGTCTAAAATCTGTTTCAGGTCCCTTCGTGAAGGAAGGTACTTCACCTTCGCCGTCGCCTTTGCTCCATCGCGCACAGACACACGTGCGCGCGGTCACGAAGACGACGGACTCGGTGGACGGGCCCCACAAATCCGAGTCCACGCCGCCAACGTCGCCGCAGCTCGGAAAGTTGATAATCCGAGCTGCCAAATCGCCCGATCGAGCGCCAAGTCCGGACTACGTGAGAACCCCGTCGACTGTTGTCGGCCCAACGAGTCCAACAAGTCCTCACCGACAATTGCGCGGAGCATACGTCAACGTTCAGGGTGAAGAAGGTAAGAATGCCGTCGGCGGAATCACCAGCACTGAACACGATTGCACTGAGAGCACCGGTAGATTAGATAGCAATTCTCGTGCCTCGTCCGAACGTCAACAGCATCACCGTCATCAACAGCAGCAGCAACAGCAGCGGCAACATCGTCAGCACGTTCAGCAGAATCAGCACGAAGCGCGACAGCAACAAACTTTAAGCAACGAGAGTCCGTTGCTCGCGTCGCGACACACGAATGCGTTAGCTCCTAGTAACAAATTTCCCGAATCTAAAGACTCGCAGATGAAGAGTTTTTGCGCGACGAGAAGCCTCGCGGATTCTCGTACGCGCGACAAAGTCATAGCCGGCGATGAGAATCATCCGCCCGAGAGTCGCGCGGACGTTTGCCAAAAGATCGACGATTGCGAAGCGAAAAATTCGTCGATCTCCAATAAATCGAGTTTAGGTAGTTTCGGTTCGTTCGTTAATGCGCACGAGCAAAGATCGGCGTCGGCGGAAGGCAAAAATTCGGTGAGCGCTCGTCTGAGCTTCGAAAAGTCTGGCCTGTGTCCCGCGAATCTGCGCGTGAGCGGCACGACGCCGAAACTTTGCAGAAAATTGTTGATATCGGATCTGGACACGCCGAGTTTCCTGCGTCGCAACGTCGCGACTGACGGCCGCGAGACCGATAAATCCGACGCGAGCGCACAGGACGAGGACGAGAAGTCTTGCGAGCAGGAGGAAAAGTACACGAGCGAAAAATTCGACAAATCGTCGGAACGCGGTGATCGGAAAATCAAACGCAGCGAGAGTTATCGCATGGCGAACAGTCCCATAATGTTTATCAAAAAATTCTCCGGACATTCGGAAAAATCGTCGAAAATGTGGAGAACGCCGTCGGAGGAGTTGAGAGAAGAATTGTTGAAGGAGAGAATCAATTATCCGGAATGTGTCGCTAGCCCGGAGCCGCGTATCGACGACAATATGGATTTCGATAGCAGCGTCAATTTCGGCTGTTCCGTCGCTCTCGCACCTGTGAGTCCTCGTCCTCGTGCTCTCGATCTCGAGCCCGTCAGAGCGCTAAAGTATTCCGGGAACGACACGGAAATCTGGTAGATCTTTCACCTGCGCGTGCCTGAACGCGATCTATACGTTCAAGCTGTATACGTTTACCCGCCGATGCGAGACAACACTGCAAAGAATCAGATTGCGAAAAAAAACCAATGTAAATAGTTCGCGTGTTGAACGCGCACAGACTGCAAGGGATACGCGATTTCCGTTGCAACAACGATTTATACATTGTCGTTATCCGTTTGATCTGGGACACGCTAGCCGGGAGGGAGGTCAACGAACAAATGCTCCACTTTTCGAGTAGTACAATCTTTCCGAGCGTCTCTGAGAACCCCCGCATCGCATGATGAGCTCTATGACTCAATGTTTCAAGACGAGCGTAACGTCATCGTTCCACATAGATAGCCGATCGGACGCCGAACGTTGAAATAAACAATCGGTGACAAAGAACGAGAGAAACGAGATCCGCCACATCGCGGGTACGAAAAATAGGGGGATCGAGAAATGATAAAGATTACAAAGCCGATCGAAGTAATCATTTTTGTATAAATCTCGAAGACGTTTCGATCACACGACGATAGCGGTCACGTTTTTCGCTATCCGCGTGTGACTCGTTGGATTCCAATGCGCTGGAAAGCCGGGAAGCCTCGCGTCGCGTCGATTCTCGCACGAATGACCGAGCTACGAGATAAAGGGAAAGACTCTCCGATCTCGTTTCACCCCACTCCCCGGTTTCTCGTTCTCGTCGCGCCTTTTCTCTTCTCATTACAAAAAATAATGATTGTCGGTCATCGCGTGGCCGGGACGCGTGGAATAATACGTTGAGCGGGTTCATCAGTTTCCTCACTTGTCGCCCCGCTCGCCTCTCGGTTATCGATAAGAAAACAACGGGCGACAAGTGCGCGCAACCGAGCTGTTCCGATGCGCCATATCGACAAGGTTAATTCGAATAGTGATTGAAAAAAAAAATGTAGAAAAAATCGACGAGAATTTCCTCGCGCCGACCTAGTCAATCCTTTAGCACCGCAAATCGTTCGATTCTCGTAAAGCAATTCGCGTACAATTCCGCGACAACAACGGCCAGTTTGTTCGTCTATGCTAGGAGCCATCGGGGTTCATCGGTCTTCGACGCAAAAACCCAAAGAGCCATGGGGAAATATCATTAATCAGCGCTCTTCGACAGAATCGGTGTTTTTTTTTATTTTTTAATTTCGCTCGCACAAGTTTGCGCAAGGAGTCAAGGAACAAGGAACGCGGTGAGGTCACTGGTCGCGAATAATAGGAATCGTACCGGCAACGTTTTCTGCTCTACGAGTACAACATAGAGGCGGTTAGTCTTTTGTTATATCTGTAGGATAGTACTACGGGGGCGGGTGGGAGTGATTTGGTATCGTTAACGAGGAGAACGACGGTAGAGGGGAGAGAATAACGAAGCGAGATGGAAAAGTCCAGGGAGACCCCACTGGCCCGTAAAACGGCCAGCCCTTATCGGCCGGCACTTATTGGCCGCGGTCTGTCTCAACAACCGACAAAGTTGCGTCAGTTACCAAGATGTTTATCCCGTCACCGCGATTAACCGCCGAGATACATACACGAATTGTGTACGTTACAGTGAAAACAGAAGGAAAAAAAAGAAGAAAAGAAAAGAAAAAAAAAGAGATCTCTTTGCTTCCCACCATTCGTGGCGGTCGCGGGTGACGGAAGAGGCTTGAAATAGTTTCAGCTCTCGATGTTCATCCTCAGTCGCGTCGACGGTCCGGTTGCCAACGCGACCGGACTGACTTTACAAACGGTTTAACGATCTTTGTTGTTTCACCGCTTTCGCGCTATTATTTATACACATTTCTATCGCGCAACGGGGCTCGCTCGCGAAATCGACGAAATTCGATAAAAACCATTTCTGTGATATATCTGTAATATTATTGACTACTTTAAATTAATTTCATCGTCGCGATAGTGGTAAAGGTGACGATAACGATAAACCTAACCGAGTCATCGTACGATTGACCGCGATAACTCGCAAATTTCGGCGTGCCGATTCCAGAGAATTATGAAATTCGATGATACACGTGTAACGTTGAATTTGTCGACGCGAGATTAGACGACAAGGAAACCATCCAATTATTATTATACATATTTTTTTTTTACATTTGTGATATGATCGTGGTATTTCCGACTCGGATCGCTAGGCGAAGAACAAAGTGTCGAACGGAGCAGAAAAATCACAATGTTTTTTTTTGAACCACTGGTGAGCGCGTAACTCGACGATAAGAAGCTGCGACCGTCGGGAATCGAGAGAGTCGGACAAAGCTTGCCGCTAGACAGACAGTCGCCAGGCTCGACCCCCGTCAACGTCGTGGCTCAAGTCGCTTGCATCTCTTACGACACGACAAACCATTGACCCAATAGTGTATCATCGATTTTTCATATTCACCATGTTGGCGAGGCATCTACTTTTTTTGGCAACGCGACGACCCCGTAAGTTTGAAATTGCATTTGCGAAATAACGAGAAAAAAAACTGCATCACCAAAAAAACATTTGTACTTCATACAATCATGGAATGCGAGAAATTAATTCTTTCGGATATTTTGCGAAGAAAAAAAGAAAAACCTCGACGATATTTGGTGTTTCTCGCGCTTTATTTTGAATATCAAAAGAGAGCTAAGAACATTATGTCGTGTGGCAACCGATAATTATTTGTTTTCAAACGAGTTTAACGACGATTGTCACCAGCCCCGGTAACTTTCCTTCGATTTCGATTATCTCCTAGTGTAAATTCCATTCGATGATTAAACATAATGAATAACATACGTTTGGGAGGATTCGTTCGTTATCCGGATGGTCGTTTCGTAACCGGCGAATGAAGATATTTTGTTTACGAGCCCAGCGGGCCTCGCGGTTCACGGTTTTGTTTACGACAATTGTTCGCAGCGTTCAATTTTTTGGGGTTGATTGAATTTATCGCTATTGCTAAAAAGAAAAAAAAATAATATCTGCGATTATTCGAATGATTCGACCCAACTTTTTATCCCGCGCTAGGCGTTGCGTAAAAATACGCGTCCAAACGGAAGCGATTATGCGGATGATCCGAAACAATTTTTATCCCCTCGAACTGTACAGCGGTCAAGTCGCGTTGAAATATCCGTCCAAACAGCATAATATATTTCTCTTTTTTTATTCAAATTTATCGATACCAAACGTCCACGCGACTCGAAGATAGACGATTCATCGCTCGGCAAATTTATATTAGCCACATAAGGATGAATTTAAAAATAACTCTTATCAGGAACACACGCGTGTTTATCTTATTTGTACATAAAAAAAAAGAAACAAAACGATAAGAAACTGTAGTCTGTTTTCGAGAGTATGGTTCGTAGTCGATCGTTGCATTTCTTTAAATCGATACAAACGAACGTTTCGCATGTTATAGATCGATTAGCGTGCTCGCCTCGTGTTGTAAGTATAGCGTCTAGCAGTGACTAACACGAACTAACCGATGTCTCATTATTTTTATTCATATGTTCGATCGAAAAAGCCGTCGCACGATTCTCCAAGAGACGTTACGAGCATCGGCGTTTATTTCTCGACAATCTCAATGATTTCACTTTTTTTTTCGCGATACATTTCACGATGGACAATTATATTTTCGTGGCATCAGCATAAAATAATTGTAATCGCTTGCAACTAATAAACCCGCGGACGCACTTGCAACCTGGGGTGGCATGCAGTATATACGTCATGTGTATAATTTGTGTACATTACTTCACACTACAATTATCTCAATTGTATATTCTCCCCCTCGTGTATACTTTTTTATTTTTTTATTATCTTTATTAAACATAGGATCATCGATAAAAATAATGTATATCTTTACATACTATACGAAAAAGAGAGAAAGTTACATTTTTTTTTTGTTTTCTCCAACTCTCGACACTGTAAATATCATAAATACTGCGTTATACGTTACACTGTTCATTTTTTTTCTTTTTTTTTTTTTGTTCATTACATTAAATTTATTTACTGCGCAATTGTATGTTAATAGACACGATTTTTTTCATTGAAAAAAAAACCTGCATCCGCATTTTGTCATTTCTTTCTTTGTCGTTTGTTTTTGTTTCGTACAATCACGTTTATCATCGGCACTTGCGAAAAGCCTTGTAAGAGACACTCGCCCGATCGCCACGAACCGATTCATTATCCTCACGTCTGTAAATAATCCCATCACGTGTGCGTCCCCTCCGTGTGTATGCGCTCGCAATGTCACGCGTATTCGTCTTACGTGTTTTCATTTCGGACATTGAATATTTTTTTTCTCTGTGTTTGTTGTAAATGCCGAAAGAGACGAAAAACAATAGTTTTAGAAGAATGCACCCACACCCGTGTGGCATCCCCCATAGTAACCCTATCATAGTTACACGATTCATATGCGCTCGGTGAGTACATTTTTTTCACGTCTCTTTTCGTTCTTTTTCTTTTTCTCTCGTTCGAACTTCATGTTTCACTGCACGCTTTATTGTAAAAATTCATGCTTCCGCTGTTATGCCTGCTTGCCGTTCGAGTCACCGACTAACGCTTCGAAAAGGCCGTCAATAATTATGTTTAAAAAAAAAAAGAAACATAAAAGAACAATTGTTCTGCGGTATTTAGTCACTAACTAATCAGCGTTCGGGTTGAGGTTTCGTAGGATAAATATTGTTCTGGTTAAAAGTGAGAAGATAATATAATCCGAGACGTTCGATAGACGAGATTGTAAAGCACCGATTCTATTTTGTTGCAGAAAACGCGTTGCTACCGTTACCAGCGGAAGCGGTGCAGTCGCCGGTTCAACCACCGCCGCCCTACGTGGGTCCTCCGCAGCCTCAGGACTGGCAGAAGCAGCAGCGTCACGCGGGCTACGGCGACGAAACGCGAAAGACTCAGCAGACCGTCGTCAAAGACGCGTGTCCCGGCGATCATCGAGTCTACGACAATCGAACTTGCTACGGTCAAGCGTCGCAGCAGCGTCAATATCCCCAAGACTCGTACGCGGACAATCGTCACGGTGCGCAAGCTTCGGACAACAACCAACGTTACTACGAACCGCCGCGTTACGGCGACAATCGTCACTTGTACGCGCGTCATGTCATACAAGCCCAGAATGCGAAGAATCAGCAATTCTCCGCGTCTCAGCGCGACGTCAATCAGCAATTTTACACTCTACCGACGCGACGACCCCAACGAGATGCGGAACCACCGCGCAGCGTCACGCCCGACATCACCAGAGGCCTGGGACGCGGTCCTCTCAGCGCTATGCACATGCTCGCGAGACACGGACAAAAGCCTTCGAGCGACAGCAGCTCGGGACACAGCGATGCTTCCCTCGATTCGAATCGACGGAATTCCGAGCAATCGCAGGCAAGATGCAGACTCGTTCAGAATCAGCAGCAGCAACCGCCTGTGGATGTGAGAAACAGGTAACTATTTATCGATCTCCTACGAACGGCGAGAAAAAAAGAACTCCACGACCACGCTTCAGCTGCAAAAGCAATTTTTTGAAAACTTTATTTTCGATAATGATTTTCACTTTTACTCCAAAAAGATTATAAATCCAATGATTTTTTTTTATTGGTTGTGTTTTGTTCGTGTAATATAAGTGTGTTTTTCTGTTCCTCTTCGAAAATAGGTTCGTTGCACCCCTCGGCCTGTCTGCGCTTGGTTACCGATTCTTCGCCTCCTCGCCCGTTCAGGAAGCTGACAGAAAGACATCGGAGACCCTGAGACATCCGACGATGTCGCCGATCGGCTCGGCGAACGCAGCTGCGAGCTTCAAGTCCTCGACGCCGACCGCGCGATCGAATCCGACCGTGGCCGAACGGCTGACGATGGTCGGCAACAACTGTCCTTCCCCGATACCTGGCTCATCGGGTCGCAGCACACCGTCGCAAACGTCGTCCGGACGTAACACACCGACGAATCTCGTATTGTCGCCGACCAAGAGTACGATGTCGAACGAGGAATTGTTCGCGGCGATTCACAAGTCGAAACGAAGATTAAACATCAAGGACGACGCCGAAAGTATCTCACCGGCGAGCTCGACGAATTCATTAGTCAAGGCTCAGCCCGGTACGAGACACAGTTGGAGTCCCGAATCGCAGAAAACTCCGGAGGTAATAAATGTCCCAAAATTTGTGTTAAAAAAATGGTCTATCAATTTTTCAAAATACATTTCGTTAAGAGAATTTTTATGCGATAAATAATTTATAATTTTCATTCTCAGATACCACCGACCGTTCAATCGCCCTCGGCGACATCGCGTCTCGATTTCAAGCGTCTGCTGCTTCAGCAGAGCGTCAAAACCGGCCCAACGAGATTGTCCGCCGCCGAGCAGCTGAAGCTCTCGCGTCAGCAGTGTCAGCAGCAGCTCCAGCAACAGTATCATCAGCACATACCCCAAAACGTTCCGCCAGTGCCGCTCGCGAAGGTACTGAGTCCTCGATCAGTGTGGAGATTTCAAACACCGCGAACAGACGTTCTTTCGTCGACGATAATCGAGGACGCCGCCGCCGAGGAAAAAGCTATGAAACCATCGCCGGAGAATCCTCCGCCCTCGACGAGACTGAATTCGCGACGTCAGCTCGATCTGTGCAGCGATCTGCCCGAGCGTCTGGCGCAAAACGCCGCGCACAACGAGAAGATGAAGAACGACAGTGGCGCTTGCCGCGAGAAAATCAACAACGGAGCGTTGATTCAAGGCGCGGAGAGACCAACAGGCGACAACAGATTGACGAACCGAACGCCTTGCAGCGCGTCGTTGGCTCAAAACTTGCTGTCCGTTCAACGCGTCTCCGTTCCGTACGTTCAGAACATACCGAATGCCCAGCCCGGTCACGATTCTCATCAGCAACATCGGCAACAATACGGCGTCCCGCTGAACGCAGCACAAAGCATACCGAGGAGTCAGACGACACCGTTGAACAGTTGCGACAGCCGAAGAATGAACAATCAGTTGGCGAGAGCCCAATTCTTGGCGGGTGTACAATCCGACAACAACAATCAACGCCAGAGTGCCTATTATCAGAAGCGCTTTCGCGCGCGATCGGAATCGCCGCAACCGTCGATCGCTCACAGCGTCGCGCGAAGTCCAAGCGCACCGACCCTCGAGACTGCCCTCTGATCCCTAATTCAGCGATTTATCGCGACATTCAGGGACAAATTTATCTCGACACGCGTTGATCGATAGAAAGCTTTTTTTTAATTATATTACAAAAGAAAATTCGCTCAAGTCGATGTCTCTCACAAACGCGTTGTATTTCAGAGGCTCTTTGGAGGCGAAAGGAGGCACCGGAAAATAATTAAAGTCTCGAATAATTGTGAGGAAGTTGAGTGTTAAAGCTCAACGCTCGATCTCGATACGCAGCTAAATAGATACGTATTTTTCTTATATATATTTTTTTTCGTAAAGAACGGAGGCTGTAACGAAAACAAGGCGGGATAGGTTGTTTTTATTTCGCTGCTCTCTCCCTATCTTCGAGAGCGGAATTAATTTATTAATTTATTTTCTACACGATACGATAAGAAAGGCCTTGTATGCGCGATAATTCAGTGAAGAGAGAAGACAACAAAATTGTAAATAAAGTTTGTTACACTCGTAATAGATGCCTTGAAGCTTCGATCGCTCGCTATAGTCTAGTCGAACAAATCGTACACGAATCCGACGACGATCGTTTTGATAATAATGCATTAAAAAAATTATGTCGGTTTTTTACGCTCTCGCCATGCGAATAAAACGCATAGCTTCGACGACGCGGTCGACGAAATCCGCGCGTAAAAAGCTATTATCCATTACCTAGCCCCGGCCCGCCGACGAACGGTGAACAATTAATTAATATATTCGAAGATTAGAAACGATGTACATGAGAGTATTGGAGGAGTTGCCTTAATTAAATTATTGTAATGTTAAATTATAATATTCGCTGCGAGTTCAAGGCGTGTCTCTGGCTAATAAAACAAAATTAAACGAATCGTGGTAACGCTTCACGAAAGTACCAAAATACGAACACATTAACGCGTAGGAGTTTGAACGAAAAATCTTTTGTACTTTTTGCTCGGAATAAAGGACAAGGAAACTATTCGCCGTGTTGGTAAAAAAATTCTTGTGAAACCTTTCCAACGGCGATAAGATAAGAGCGTTGCCTTCGTGGCAGAGTAGCGATTATGCTGACGGTCGAGCTGGATGCTGCCAACGGTAACTCCGTTAGAAAGAATCCCTGGAATGCCTGCAGATGGTACGTCAGCGAGAACTGGCGCGCGTCTCCTTAAACTCGAAAGAAATCGAGCGGGAACGTTGTCAGCGGTGCGTTATCTTTTTTTAATACAACTCCATCGAACGATCAGCGAAAGAACGAGAACCCATTGAATTATTAATAGGAAATAATGTTTATTATACAGTGTACATATTTATTAACTTCATTTATTTTATTTCTGTTATAAATTTTATATTAATAATTATATTATGCTTTGCCGAGCGACGAATGCCTTGATCAGTGTGCGCTTAGACTATAACAATCTCCGTAAAAAGTATAGAAACTTCTGGTTTTTTTTTATGTATTTATTTTCTTTTTTTTTTTTTTTCTTTGAACGCGATCACCGTGATCTGACCACCAAAGAATCGCCAAAATATGTCGCGCTGAAAACGGCATAATCGTTCGGCATCCAAATAATAGTACTGTCGAAGTTAAAGTAATTGGCGGTTTATTCTTATCTTTTTTTTTTCTCATTTTTCTCTCAATTCTTTCTCTCGTTCCGCTCTTGATCTGTTACTTTTGTAATTCTTTTGTTTCTTTTATTTCTTTATATCCTTTTTATTAGCGATCCGCATTTACACTCGTCGATGAATGCGGCGATTCTTCTAACGCGCGATTTTTTTTCTCTTTCTCTCTCTCTCTCTCACTTCTTTTACGCTGGCCCTGCATTTATTTCAATCTGCCAGGGGGGGTCTGGTAACATCCAGACTTCACAATTTTTCCCTACAATACTTGACCCTAGGGTTAGTATCCCGTTATCGTTATTTTTATATAATATGTTTAATAAATAGAAATAATGTCGTTAATATACCTATAATGATTACCGTTTTTCTTTAATGATAAACTATCCGAATGGTACATTCGCTCCTAGTGGCCATGTTCGTAATAGCTAGTTTATGTAGTCTGTATGCGAGTTCCAAATGGGATAAGGTACGTCGTACAGAGAACTTTATCGTCTCAGCGTTCACGAAAAAGCTTACCGAAATCGGGAGCGTTTGCGTCGAACGAACGTACGAACATCGCAGCCTCTTTTGTTATCTTCTTTTCGTTTTTTTTTTTTCTTTTTTCGTCTGTTAATTATTTAAAAATGTTCTCGTTTCGCTCGTCTTATCGTGTATTTGTTCAACTGGTACTGTGGTATTTGTGTGTGTCTGTTCCGTTCGCTTGATTTTTATCTTTGTTTCTACCATTTTCTTTTTTTTTTTTGTTGGAAAAAAGTTCGAGTTCCCTCTTTCATCGGAGGAGATATTTAAACTACACGCATCAACGAAACCGGATAGAAAAGCATTTTGCCGCGACGAGGATTTTTCGTCGAGTATATAGTCGTGTATGCGCTCCGCCCGTACGTTCTCCCTTTTAACGATTTACTTTCAATGTTTGACGTTCGTAACGAGAAACTCTGGCTCGTTCGAGTTTCGCGCTGCCGCCGCGGCAGCCAACCTCCCCCCCGCTTTTTTTTCATATATATTTTTTTTATTTATTATTTTAATTTTTTTTTTTCGGTAAACGGTCGCAAATTTCAGAGGAGAGCCCCAGCCGCGCTATCGATCCGCAATTAAAGGACTTTCCTCGGAAAAAGGTAAATGCAACTACTTTTATTATTATTCTTTTTTTTTTTCTCAAATTCCGATCGTACACGTCACCGCGTCAACGTCCCGATACGACGTTTTCTCCTATTCGTGTTTTAAATTTCTTTATTTTTCGTTCTTTCTCTTTTTTTTGTCTCATTTACATACTATGCTTCTCATCCAGACTCTCATCGCTATATCTCACTTTATTTTTTTTTATCATTATTTCGACTCTCGCTTTCTCTCGCTGCCGTTTTTTTTTCTTCTTTGTATAATTGTAAGTATGTATCTAGCCTGCTAACGTAAGTGTTAAGTGTAATTATTATTATTTTGTATAATGTATTAGTGTGTGCTTCCCCTTGATGTGAATCATATTCAATAATTAATTCATCGTAATAATAATAATAATGATAATAATGATAATAATAATAATATTAATAATAATAATGACAACCTTAATAATCAGAATCGTGGTAACATGGTATTGTTGCTAAAACGCTTTCAACCCTTTATCAATATAATGATTATATTCCGAGGACGATATTTCTCGAAGCGTGTTTTTTTTTTTATTTTAGTTTTTTTCTCAAAATTGCACGTCTCACGTTCGTTCATTAGCATTCATCGTGCGCTCAATGTTTTTTTTTTCGATTACTCAAATTACGCGAAACGCACTCTCGCAATAAACACACCGATGGCGAAAGAAAATATTTTTCTCGTGTGGGAATGAACGTGATTATCGTAAAAGCGTTACGAAGCGACAATCGATTCGGCAGACTTATCGCCGATGCCGAATGAGACATCACGGGTTTAAAAAATTTTAATTATTAATTTCTATGTTATACAATCTAGTCCGCAACGCGGTCGATTCTCCGCTGAAACGAGCCACCGAGAACGCGAGTCCGCCGAATCGATATTCGCGAGATACAATTTCTCCGGCACCCACTTCTCGCTCACACTTGGACACTAGGAAATTCGAACGTTTGCTATTCGACGCAGATCGACGCGATTGTGTGTTTGCTGCTGCACACGATCGGCATTCGTTACAATCTCCACCCTAAACGTGTAACTCGTTGAATTTTTCTTTTTTTTTTCACTCAAATATATAGCCAAATAGAGAAAAATCCGTGTAACCGAAGAACAACTTTTATTTATTCTTTTTTTTTTCTTAATTTTCTTTCGCTGCTCTCGCATCTTTACATAATCGCGGACGTTACGATCGGCGTTCTGGCATTATGTTTTTTTTGTTTTTTGTTATCTCTTTAATGCATAATATTATTTTCATATTTATATCATTCCGTGTGTGCCTCCCTAAGCTCAACACACTGATATGCTAAGACCTCTTTATCTCTTTCTCACTGCATCAATCCGCAATCTCTTCCACCGTCAGGATGATCTTCGGTCGTACGCTTCGCTCTCGGTTCTGTTATCTTTTTTATGTTTTTTTTTTTTCGGCTCGTTACATTCTCATTATTGAAATCGTATCTCTCACGAGTTCTTATCCCCTTTCATCGCTTCCACCGTGTTCCTCTTTGTGTGTTTGTTTCTTGTTTTGTTTCACCGTTTACAATAGTTTGTTACTTTATAGTAATTAATAATAATCAATTAATCAATCAATCAATCAATTTCTCTCGCACCGTATTATCTCGTTATTAAGGATTAATACTGTTGTATTTATAATAAATAGGTATATCATATTTTTTTTTGTCAATGCAGTAATCAACTCACGACGCACTTGGGTCGCTTCGAATTCATTCTCTTTCTTTTTTTCGTCTCTATTACTTCCCTGCGTCGCCCGCTTGCTTCCACCGTTTTCTCTTAGTTTGCCTCCCTTATTACCTAGATATATAGGTATATACAAACGCACATGTATCGATTGTACGAATTTAGTCACGCAATACGTGTACGTCTGTACAAACGTATTTATTTATTCACTTTTTATTAATTTTTTTTTTTTCTTTATTTATTTTTTATTTATATATATGCATTTCAAATTTACAATGCTTTCCACAGCGCCCCACGCATCAAATTGTGGCGTACAAAAAACCCCTTTCTTATTCGTCGATAGTTGCGCGCCCGCCAAGTGTGTTTCAACGAAATCTCGAGCGTGAGGGCCGAGGCGAGAGGATTCTGTCTCTGCCGCGGTTCGGTCGTTTTAAAAAATTGTCTTGTCGGTTATCTTGGTTTTTTTTCGCGTTTCGTTTCTTCTATCCGATTAACCTCTGATTATCGTTTCGCACGAGGGAGATGCAGAAGAAAAAAGAGAAAGAAAAAAAAAAAAAACGGTAACGCTCGTAAGTCGAACAACTGCGAACGAGGACAAGCGATCCTCTCGCAACGACCCGCGGAGCCTAATATTTCAATCTTCAACTCTTTTTCTTATTATTTTTTTTTGTTTCTCTCATGCATTTAATATAGTAGTAATTTTCTTTTCTAGGTAGGACATTACTTGTGCACTGGCTTACGAACCCTGTGCCGCGTTGCAGTTTATATATACAGATTCGTCTGACTTCCGGATGAGGCTTTTTTTTCACCGTATCACGTCGTCTTTCCTCTTCCTCCTCCCCCCCCCCCCCCCATCCCTCCACCCACTCCCCCGGATCGAATTAACAGCGATTTTTTCTCGTTAAACACGTCTTCTAATTTGTTCTATCATTTTTTTTTTACTCATTGCGCCACAGCGCGCCGAGGTCGACGAACGCCCGGATAACAAATCCTCGAGACCGGAAGTCGATAAAAAAGACTTGCTTCGAATCAGCGTTTGATTATACTACGCAACATTTTTGGGCCCCGGACGCAAAAAACGCCCGTTGCCGTTGGTTACAAAATTTATTGTATGCCACGCCCGAAATCAACAATAAAAATGATTTCATTCAATGATTTATACCACTTTATCTATAATTCTCAAACCATCCCTCAAGGCTCGAGGATAATCGCGATACTGCAGGATCTTTTCTCATCTTTTCACTCTCTCGCTATCTTCAAAATCTTTCGCATTCACCGCCTCCCAAATTTTTCTCTCCTCCTGTCTCGTTTCCCAATCGCTATCTCATCTTTCCTCCTATATTATATTATGTAAAAAATATACGGGTTAAGTGTATAATCGTAAAATATGCTTAAAAAAACTATCTCCGCGTTTGTTACCTTCGTTCGAATTGGCGCCCGAACGATGTCATGAAAAATCGTGTATGTTTTGTAGGATTGCACGGAATGAGAATATTCAGAAAAAAAAAAGAAAGACAAAAAGAGATACGCCGATTGTACGCGAAACGAGAAGCGTCTCTCCGTGCGGACGAGGAGAGCGGCGAAAGGTCTCCGCGAGATTGCTAATTACCACTAAAACGATATATATTTACGCACCGACTAGAGGAACGTGTGCACGGATTTACGAAAATCCCGTCGCTTTATCCTTCTCATGACTAGATTATCTATCGATGATCGTTGACTTGTAAAGAGCATTCACCTTTTTCTTTTTTCTCACTCTCGCGAATTAACGAAGAAAACAATTGAATGCGCAACTCGACGTACTGCTGCGGTCAGTTTTTTTTTCCAAATCACAGCACTGCGGCGAAAATTATACGATTGACTAGGCTTTCACTGACTCTCATTCGCGCTGTACATTTTAATATACATAAACGCCTGCGAAACGAAAAAACTATTTTTCTCGACAGTTGGGTTGTGCTTTTGCCTCGTTAAGTCCGCTCATCGGGGCGTCGGACAGGGGGTATCTATATATGCGTGTATACATGTATATACACACATACATATATATATTGCACGCGAGCCGTGAATCGAATATAATCCGTAAACGTTTGCCGCGAAAGAGCCACTTGTTAGCCAACTGTTGCACCTCTCGCGGTTCGTAAAACGAAGGACAGAATGTGAGAGAGCGAAAGAGCGAGGGAGCGAAAGCTCGTATCCCGGCTTTCTCCTGCGAGTGAGATGGATACAGTTCGCGTTATAATTTATACCGAGTTCCCCGACCTCCATGGGATTCCCACCCGCGTCTCTCAGACATTCGTACTTATTCCGCGATTCGCGAGCGGCAAAGTTTTCTTCTCCTCGATTCAATTTGTCGAGCGAAACAATTGGCCGGAGCGAGACCCTCGCGGATTGTTTGGTGAAAAAAATAGCATGACTCAATCGCGTATCGCTCCTCGCAGTGTCGTTCCCGCGACGGGAGCGTATCGTCGATCAGTTTATGCACAGATCGCGTGTGCGAACTGATTAGTTGAAGCGAGAATTCATACATGTTGGACGCTGGCGCATGGAAGGAGAACCTTTTTTCAGCTTTTTTTAAAGTCGATTGCACTTAAGTCTCGCGATTCTTTGCGCTTCGCTAGATTCGGCGCTTTGACGGTGATCTTGCTGTGCGTTTGATCTTTTTCTTGAAAAAAAAAACGAAATTTTATTCGCTACAGATTCTCGCCGACTGCAAAGCTACGCGTGTATATTTTATGCACCCTTGGCTAATACGAAAACGAAAGGAAGAAGAATAAGGGAAAATGTTTTTAAAAAAACGCGGCATTGAGTTATCGATTATTCGTTTCGCTATCTTGCAGGAGGAAGGATGATCGGAGATGGAAACTTAATATTTCATACTCGTTCGCATCCGCTTCTTCTTCTTCTTCGTTTATCTTCATGTATATGTAATTCATCTTCGCCCTATCCTGTCCTCTCGATTCGCTCTACTTCTCCTCTACCAATCTATCTTTCCTTCGGAACAGCTTACCATTCGGCAAACGCCGGAATCAATATATTATCGTAACTCGAATGTGTTTGTGTACGTTAGTTTGTATGTGTGTGTGTGTTTGTTTGTTTTCGTCGGTCAAAGCCTATAACTCCCATTACAAGCTAAACCCCCACCCCCCGCCCTCGATTTACATTTAATTTTAGATTCCACTTTCAATCATTATGTGTGAATTATCGGTTCTCTTAGTATCTATTAATTAATTTAAAAACTTCTTTGGCGATTAATTATTTAAAATATGTTTTGTTTGTAATTTTTTTTTGTTTATTTTTTTTTCCTCGTCCATCTAATTGCCTACCCGATATTATCATTTATAAGGTATATGCATGATTTTTTTTATTTTTATTCATTTTTTTTTCCTTTTTTTTCCTCATTATATATTTATCCCCATGTAGGTAAGTATATCTGTTTATCTTAAACGATAGTAATAATCGTAATAATTGTTATATATCATTTGTTTATATGCGTAGATGGCTTGCTATATAAAACTATGCTATGCAATTTGTCTCTATAACGCCCGATAAGAATTATCTTCACTTTTACGCTTGTTTTCTTCACTTTTTTTTCTTCTGTTTCTTTTTTTTTTGTTTTTGTTATCTCTTTAATTCTATCTAGCCCTCTGCCGCCTGAACCCACCTACCCGACGGTCGATTAAGCGCGACGCGCGGACGCTCCAGGAATGTCTCGCTCTGAAGAAATGGTTTTTATATACTTTTTTTTTTTAATAATAATTCGGTGCTACCCCACGTTCGAACAGACAGAATGATCTTTCGCATACTTTATTATCGCGTCACGTACTATACGCGTGGGACTCTACAATAGTGTCGCAATCGTATCGTTATCTTGGATATAATTTTGTGCACCGAGCATTTTTTTTTCTTCCAAACTCCCGTCTGGCCCCGGCGCGGTTGGTCCAAGAATCGAATCGAAAGTCTCCGTCTACGAGCTTATACGAAGGATCTACGAGAGGATCTATCTCGCCCACGTAGATAATAATATTAGGATTTTTCAATGAACAGCGTTTTGGTACGCAATTACATGGAGAAAGAGTTTTTTTGTCTTTTTTCATGGTACTGATACGCTAGTTGGCGAGAGGTTTTTCTTTTGTTTGAATGATTGGTCCCGGAATTGATCGAAGAATGGCCGGGTCGCTTATGCGGCGAGGATTAAATGCTTAATTCGCGACTCTTTCTCGTTAAACACCTTCCTCTAATTCGGGATATTTTTTTTTTTTCGGGAGGGGGCAAACGATCGAAGTGATCTATCGACTCGTACCCACGCGTCAGGTAACTAATGAAGAAAAGATCGGCAGGTTCGTGAACGTTTAGGATTTTTTTATTTCTCTCTTTCGTAATTCGCGAATGTACTCTCCAGAGCGAGTGTGCATCTTTCGGAAATTCGTTGACGCACAAACGATCGACGCGATAGACGTCCACTGAATTGTGATGACGATGCGAGGGCGGGACTGCTGCGCGATATGATGCGGCGCGGTACGGCGTAGAGGGTCGACGGACCGATAAGCAGTTTGTTTGGTTTGTTTATTTTTTTTCATTTTCTTCACTAAATATCGGCCTAAAATCGGTATACTATAGCACGAGCGCAACCTATTATTGTTATCGATAGTGGACCTCACGAATGCCTATTTACATCGTTTTCTCTTTTTTGTTTTAGTTTCTTCTTTTTTTTTCTTTTGTTTCTTCATCGTCATTTCTCTTTATCATCGAGTTGAGTTTAATATAACTTTTGTAATTTTTATTTATTCCTTTATCTTTTTTTTCTTTTGTTACCTTAGAAAAAACGAGACTCGACACGGCTTCGACGCGTGTTAATTCGTGTAAAGATGCGCGTGAGTGCAGGGTATGGGGCGGGGCGTACGTTTCTTTTTTTAGAAAAAGGTGCAATGACGATAGAAATACGATAGCTAATTTGTTCCGAAGTCGATTTTCGGGTTTTATGGTTACGCGCCAATAATGTGATTGGGGGTTGCGGATAGAAATTGAAAATCGAGGGGGAAGGAAGAACCGATCGTTTTACTAATGTTTTTGTTGTTTTTTTTTTCGAAGACGCGAAAGTTCTTTTTTTCACATAATCGCGATCCGGGAGCCACGTCGCTGTGGATCGCAAGAATAATCGACGAGACTTTCGCAAGGGTCCTCAATGAAGCGAGACTCGAAACGCAAGAATGGCAGAGCCGCGGTGTGACTCGATGTGAAATAGTATACGATTTGATTATGACTGTTCAATAACCGTCGCTGCGTGTGTTGTTGCACTTCGGCAACGTTATCTCTGTATTGTTTTCATTTATGTTTTTCGTTTATTCTATTACTTTGTGTTAGTATGTATAGTCAATGAGATAGTACAGTTTAGGGGTGGGGAGGACTCGAGGGGGGCCTTAGTAAGAAGAATTCATTCATTATTCTTTACAAGTTTATACGCAAATAATTGCAAAAAACATACCCTGTTTCCTAGAATCACCGACGACCCTCGACACGTCGGTCGCGTCGGTGTGACTTGATACCGATTTAATTTTTTTTTTTGTTTTTTCTTTTTTTAGTTATTTTTTTTTGGTTGCTTGTTTGTTTGTTTTGCCGTTTCTTTCGTTAACATTATTTCTCCGTAGTTCTCGAATGGGCTCGTAACGCGGTGCAGTGCGGAAAGGTTTTTAAGTGTTTTTCTTTTTTTTTTTTTCTTCTTCTTCAAACTCGTGGCTGTCTCGCTTAATTTCACTCTCGTTATCTTCACCTCGATTTAACTTATTTCTTTATTCGAACTCTATCGCTTTCTCTCGTTTACGCTCATGCCGTGTAACTGTAGTGGTGCTTGGATCGATATTGATTGCTGTCTTTTTGCCCTGTCGATCGCGCGTCCTCGCCAAACGATAAAATTCGCATTTTTCATTCATTCCCTTTCTCGCTCGCTTTCTCTCTCCTGTCTCTCTCTCACGCACACTCGACGGTCTCATTTAATTTTGGCAATTGCGAATTTACGCGCAACGCGAAGACAACTTGTTTCGAAACTTCGTGGCGCGATCGCGACTATCGTTATCCCAGAACACTATAATTTTATACGAACAGCAAAAATTCATCGTCATTATCGTCGTCGTTTATCATCATCAATGTCATGTAAAAATAAATTCAAAGCTGATTCTCATCGATCACTATTATTCATTATTCATTATTATTATTTTTTTTCTCGACTTAAGATCTAAGAATATTTTTTGTGTATTTTTTTTTCCTTTTTCTTTAATTATATTTTTTTTCCTTAAAATTGATTACTTCATTAGCAAGATGCACACTACTCGGTTGTAGCAAAAACTTGTTGGATAAAATAGTTTTGTTATTTTTTTTCTTCCCCCCGCGCACAATATCGTCAATTAATCTGCATTCATTATGTATATTAGTATAGGTTGTGTTGATTTGTTTATCAGCTATGTTTTTTTTCCGTTTTTTTTTCGTCTTTTCACTATATATTCTTTTTTCTTCTTCTTTTACTCTTTATACGCGTTAACCGTTAGTATTATCATTATCGTTTTTTTTTTAACCGTAACATACTTTAAAAAGCTTATATCGTAGTGATATTATCGATTGGTGCTTGCGTAGAAGCTTTTTTTGTTTGTTGGTTTCACCTGTGTACGTGTGTGTTACTGTGTTGTATTAATTTCCTGGATTTATACGTTCGCTTACCGGTTTCATAAACGCCACAACCCCCGTAGTTAGCTTCATAATATTTGCCAAGCCGTTTACGCTGAAAATTCCAGCTCACGATAAATCGTCGCGTTTCGCTTCCTCAGTCGGTTACGCTCTCGTTTGACTCTCGTATCGCGAGCCCCCATATCGCCTCACGCGCTTCTCACTGTTTGTTTCCTTACTCTCCGCTTATTAATTCTCCGCATCTTTACTGTGTGTATATGTGTGTGTGTGTGTGTGTGTGTGTTGCTGCTGTGTTCTCGCGTGTATGATTTATGCATACATACGTATTAAATCATTACCTATAATCGTTTTAACCGTTTATTCGTTACCGGTATTTATCATGTATGTTATCAATTAAATTTATCGTTAACTCTTAAATAGTAGTTTATTTAAACTCCTATCGGTTCATAAATATAGAACTCGTGAGTGCTCCGCTTTCTCTCTTTGTTCGGTTCTCGTGTCAATTCGTTATTTATGCCATTTGTTTCTTATTTTCAATCTTTCAAAGTAATCTGTTTCATTCATCTTTCCTTAATTGCGTCACGTTCAAGCGGGCGCGCGAACCGCGGCAACAAACGTCATAATAGCCTCGGTAACG
Source organism: Ischnus inquisitorius (assembly GCA_963924025.1). NCBI lineage: Eukaryota > Metazoa > Arthropoda > Insecta > Hymenoptera > Ichneumonidae > Ischnus > Ischnus inquisitorius. Next base: position 4,524,125 of record OZ001250.1, on the reverse strand, counting down.
ACGGACCTTTTTTTGTTTTGCTTTTTTGCGAGGAATTTTGCCCGCCCGAAACGTTGGTTTCTCTGTTTTGTGTGTGTGTGTTTTTATTTTACTTCTCTTTTTTGTTTCTTTTATTATGTTCACTTTAATAGTATACGGTAAAACGATTCGCGGATCGCATTTCGAACTCACGCACAAATTCATTGCGCATCCCTCCGTGTCAATCTAATTAATGCATTCTATATGTATAATATATATATAATATATATACGTTTGACGTCGTATAGTCGCTTAACAACGGGACCGCCGCGACTAACGCTATTTTCACGTTTTTCTTTTTTCTTTTTATCTCGCGCGAGTTTTTCATCATAATTCTCATCTTCTCCGCCCTTTACCCTTCCTCCCCGTTTAACCCGATAATAATGAATAATAATAATAATAATAAATTATCTACGTTAAATCCGGTAAAAGTATAATAATAATAATCCACTAAGCCGCTAGTTGCCTTCAATCAATATATTACTTTATATTTATATATATGCTTTGTTTTTTTTCCTCAATAATAATATTAGTAGTTGGTACTTTGGTTGATTATTCCGCTAGAACTCAGAGCTTTCCCTCTCCCGTTCGCTTCGCTCGCTACCGTAATTTTTTTTTTATAATATATTTGTCGTGTCGCAGGCTTAACGCTTTCATCACTTTATCTCACATGTTTTTTTGTTTATTTTTATGGTTTTTTGTTCGTCCGTTCGTTCTTTGTTTCGTTTTATCATCAATAACCGCATTCAAATTACTTTGACAATAGAGAAGATAATCTGGCTCGGGAATGTCTCGTTGACACCGTCGATAACCCCGGGATGTACGAGGCCTCGGATTGGATCGATCGATCATCGGCGAGATAATTTCGGCCGGAATGGCTCGGCTAAGATCTCGGACAATCGGGACAACAACAAAGAAACGAAAACGCAATAACAGAGATGATCCTTGGCGTCTCGCGATTATCTACAGTATATATATATATAATTTTTTTTCGCGCACGAGGGACGCGCTGAATTTTGCCACAGAAGAGGATAGAGAAAAATAGAGAAATTTGCCGCGTTCGAGAATTAATTGATCCTCTCGGTATTTGTCTGCTTCTTTTTTTTTCTTGTGGTTTTATGCATTTTTTTCTTTTTTGGGTTTCATTGAGGTTTTTTTTTGTTTCTTTACATTCACAGCCTAGTTGGCATTTCTCGGAGGGATGCTGCGGCGCGCAGTCGGATCAAACGAGGCCCTCGCGACTCGTAGACTTCTATCGTCGTTTCGCTCTATCCAATTCTGCTTCAAACTCCGTTATCCTGGACCAGTTTTTCTCACGCGTGTCAATGTGTTTGTGGGGTGTGTAACCTTCGCCGTATTCCATTACTTTCTCTCTCTCTCTCTTTCTCGTTATCGTAGCGCGCACGGTGACTAGACATATCCCGAGAATCGCGAGATTCGTTGACGACGATGTCGGAGATAAAAAAACGAAAATTGTAAATTAAGCAGCGTCGTCTTCCTAAAGTGATCGAGGCAACGACGAGCGAGAGTCCTCAAACGTTTTTTCGTTTCTCATTCCCGAAAAAGCCCAACGACCTCGGATCTCGAAATTTTTATGCTTCAACTTTGGTTTCTTTTTCTTTTTTTTATGTTTTCGACTTTTTTTTCCCATTTTTCATTTCATTTCCAAGGGAGAGAGCGAACGAACCGAAGAACGCAACGCCGTGGCTACAAATCACGAATTTTTCTTGCTCTCTATTGCGATATAAAATCAACTACCTCGATATAGATTTGCAGATCGTTCGCGAATATCGGCTGAGTTCCCATCGCCGTTTTTTTTTCTTCGTCGTCACAACTTATTCTTTCTTTTTTTTTTCACATTTTGTTTTTTTTTCTCGTACGGACATCTAATGTCATTGGACGAAGCACCAAAGCAAGTCGCGACAAACATTCTTGTTGTTTGCATTTTATCGTGTGTGTTGTTTTCCCTGTTTCTGCCAACGGCGAAGCTTCCCTAATATCTTCTCTCTCCCCTTTCCACTCCAACTGACACTCTAATTAAGCTCTAAAGAATTAACTAACTAGTACACTAGGTTGTTACGGTGGAGAGCGTTGTAGCGGTGATTCGAGCTCGTAACTCCTGATCGTCGAGCGTCCAATGGGCTCGCGTTGTCATACGACATCGCCTGGAAACAGAATAATTGTTTTGTTTTTCAGTTAATAAATTGAAGCTCAATCGAAACTTCCATTCACCAATTTTTTGAAATATCTATTCGAATTGCCGCTTAGGTTTATAAAGAAAAAAAAAATTATATACGTGTACTCACTCTATAAGTTATGACGTAGGGCGCGACCCGGCCAGTTTGTCTTGGCTAGGACGTGGGTTAATACGGCTTACTGCTCTCCTTGGGCCTCTTCAATTGGACCTTTAACCGCTTCATCCCTATCTGGAAGCCGTTCATCGACTGGATAGCTGTCTGCGCGCTCGTCGTGTTGTCAAAGGACACGAAACCTGGTCAAAAGGATAAGAAGAAGATTCAACGGTGAGCAAGAGATCGTCTTTTAAGCTTCAGCACAGTGGCCGGCTATTATAAGCCCCCCCAAACCCCCCCGCCCGAATAGAAAAGCCTCTTCCGACCGAAACGGATTCTGTCGCGCGGATGTCGAGTGGATACGAGAGGATAAAAAAAAATCGCACGACGAGGCGAACTTTTAACGAACGACGTTATCCGAGTTTAGCAGCAGCAGCAGCAGCACGAGGGGATGTTGGATAGAATGACGATAACGAAGGTACTTTTTTTCTCCCCCGTATAGACTGGCTTTGGCTCTTACTCTCGTCGAAGCCAATTTAGGCCCGTTAGTCCAGCCGCGGATCCTGTTTTAGTTTCTGTCGCCCCGGCGTTCAAATTCTCCGAGGACTCGATTCGGCTTTTAACCCGCGGCCTCCCGTCTATCCCCTCGGGCTAAGAGTCGCCACCGGACTCAAGAGTCTCCATCTCCCTCTATCTCTCCGCAACACTCTCCCTCTCGTCGGTAAACTCTCGGTGAGAGTATAAAATTTCATAATTGATTTACGAGGCCCGTTTTCCAGTCTTCACGAGACTTTGGATGGCTTTAACACGAGCGAATCTCGACCTCCGGACAACAACCCTTTGAGTGGCTCCTTCACGGTGACGATAAAATTCTCTCGCAAGGCTCGTAGAAAAATGATTTTCACAGAAGTCGCTTCAAGATTATCCCGATTAATAGTGACGCAGTAATTTACGAATAGGAATGTAAGCTATTGCGAGCGGAGCTTCGAGAAAAGAGAATCGATAGTCGAATTATCACAGTGAGACTGTTAGTTTCGCTCCTCGCACTTTTGCGAAGATCCGAGTGATATCTTCGCCGATAGGTCTTTCGCGTGTCGGCCTGGACCGAGATCTCGGCGCGCGTTACGCGTTACAGAAGAGGAAATCGTTGCCGATGCTCCTGCTGCTCCGAGGGAGGATGTGTATTCGTGAAAAGGACGTCCACGTTCTCGTGCCCCGGGGCGAAGCTTTTCCGTGCTTCGCTCTACCCCGTATCGATGTATTCTCCGTTCGATTGCTAGGGTGTATCGTTTTTTTTTTTTTTCATCCCTTCGCTACCTCGAGTTTACGCTGGATCCTCGGTTCCGACCGTAGCCTCGAGGTGTACCGACGAATATAGGTATATTCAACGTTCCGAAGCGACAGTCGATACGAAGCTTCGTGTATACGTCGAGAGATAAAATCCATCCTACGGGAGGCCTCCCCTGCGAGAGCGCAAAGGGTTCCGACCCCTTTCAATGAAGCGAAGATCGATCAATGTTCACGCGAGAAGAGAATTTCGTTCAATCGCAAATAAGCCTACTGCACCCCTCTTGATACTGACACGTGACAAACCCCAAATTCAGATATTCAAAGCTGGCCCTTTCCATTACGATCGCCGCGTTGCGTATTGCCTCAAGTTATTCGTTAGTTTCCTCGAGAAACGTACAACTTCCAATCGGCAAGATCCATGAAATTCATTTCAAAAAATCAAAGTGAGGAATTTTTTCAAGCCTTGTTAAAAATAATCAGATCGAATCGTTCTTTTTTCAGCGTCTCGAAAAACGTTTATTCAAAAGACTGCAGCGATTCAATGGAATAAAACGCGTTCGAGATAGGAAAGAGGAGCGCCTTGTAACGTCGATATTATGCTGAGTTTTCGACAAAGCTTATTTAATTGTGGATCGTAAAGATTCTCGGATGCCTAGAGGCAATTATAGAAAGCATCTCGGGGATAGGAGGCTTCCGGCATTCGAATAAGTTCTTCGCGAAACGCGAGAGATTTTATCATCTCGTTTCTCCTCGATTGGTTTTCTCTTTGCTCCGAATATTCTACTCGCCATAACTTAGCTGGTTTTATTTTTATTTTTTTTTCCGAGTCTTCAGTGACTTCGACGCCACTCGTTACGATACTTACCGAAGCATTTGCTCTGGTTGGTCGCTCGGTCGATGAAGACCTTGGAGGAAATGACCGGACCGAAGGGAAGGAACATCTGCATTAGTTCGGTATCCCCAAACTCCTGTGGCAGGTGGTAGATGAACAGGTTGCAGCCCTCGGGTCCTGAGATAGAGCATCCTAACATATAAATAAAGAGCACATCTAAACGTCCAAACTTGAAGTATAATACTCAAGTTAATGTGTTAGTCGATTCTTCCGGATGAGCTTCCCTTCACATTCGGTGAGACTCTTGCGTTTTTTTTTTATTTCTTTAAATCGAATCTTTTGTTTCTCTTTACCAAGTGCTTCAATGCCAATGAATGATTTTGATACAATAAATGATGCGAAAAATGCTCCCGCGCCGCTGTACCGAGTCGCCGAGCCCCGTTCCAAAGTTCTCGCTCGCTCGCATTAATCAAAGATTTACGTTAATAATTTATTTATTTTTTTCAGTGTTTCGTTATTTATCATTACAATGAAGACCACATTTTTTTTTTCTATTTTATGTTTACTGACTGAGATTGATGAATGAGAATGAAAGTGACGTGACGCTGAAGATGAGCTTACTTCTAATGAGACATGTGGAATAATGTTTGATGACAATGCGAGACGTCGGTCAAAAAATGAATTACTGTTTTTCAAGTCTATTCGTTTAGAAAAAATGAGAATTTTCGATTGTACGCATTTTCTTTTCCATTGATGGAATAAAACAATGACCGTACCAAAGATAGATTGAAGTTTCCGAGAGAAACTGGTCGATTGGCAATGCATGGCGGACAATGAAAGTGACTAAAGGCACTATACTCTCGTACAGCCGGAGCTTTCGTTTAATTGTTTTAATCTCATTGAAAATTTTGTTTCCAATTATTCGAATCGATTGCGAAAAAACCCGTGACTCTAAACTTTCAAGTAACGTTGAGTATTTATACTTTCAATTGTACAGACACACAACACGAGGAATCACAAGACAAAGATGGGTAAATCGACACAGGATTGAGGGATTTTCAACGAGAGCAAGGATACTTTTAACGAAGGATGTAATGCGGTGATGACGATGATGTAGATGCGGTGATCGTGAGGCAATTTTCGATTTTTTTTCGTCGCCTTTGCAAAGCGTAGCGCAAAAACGAGCCTAATATCTCATACTCATAGGAATTACGTTAATGAAATCTCGTCGAACGACCGGTGGTCCGGTGGCTATTCTAAGTATCAATTTCTACGAGTGATCTTTCGCCAATGAATATCTTCGCAGCGCTTCGAATATCCCTTTCCCTCGGGTCTCTTGCGATCAATGAATTATTCAGTGGAATGTTCGCGATCTCGGGGAAAAGGGGAAAGAACGAAGCGAATGATTGAAACTACGTGCCAGAAGCGCGTCCAAATGCGAATTTGGCTCGCGCGATTAAACGGCGATTCGCGTTGGCGACTAAATAATCACGATTAACTGCAACGGCGAGTACGCGGCAGTAATTAGCAGCGTTTATTATCAGTATACATTTTTCACCTAATCACTAAACGGTTATTTACGAAATTTGTATGGGTATATATTTTCGTGTGATTCAACGAGAAGGCAAGGAAAGGCTCTGAAATATCTCGCGCTTGAACACGGTCAAAGTAAATAATCAACGCAATAACAATACAATAATTCATGGAACACCGATTACATTTTGTTCGATAAACATCCTACGATTCTCTTGTAAAACACGTTCTGAAGGGAACAAAAACGATGATAAGGTGAATGAAAAAAAAAAAATTATAAATATGTATACGAGATATCAGGCACAGAATTGTTGCACAGAGAAATCGGCCATTTATGGAATTCCTATGATGTAATCATATCGTATGCCAACACCGCGAATACATCGAATAAAAGTGTTTGAAATTTCTTGTTGTATGAAAAATTGTACGATTATTCATCTCAGATGAAATATTGATTAATTAGAAAAAAAAAATTAAATAACACCGAACAACGATTCAACGATGGCAACAGCCTCGATAAAAACACCACACGACCATATAATTACTATAATTATGTCTCGAAGCAACAGTCAATCACAATCGCCAGAGTTTCCTTATGATTATTAGCACCATGCATTTTATGATGCCTCCTCCCGGTTCGAATACGACTGAATTACGTCGAAGATACGCGAAAATGCCTTCAAAAAACCGTAAACCGAGCCCTTGGCTTCCGAATGTTTTATCGCATTGTCTAGAAAAGCGTTCGAAAAAAAAGCGCAGTATCGTCAATTAATTCGTGCGAAAGGTTCAGCGAAACGCGCAAAGCGGATAACGCGCAATCGTCCCGACGAACGGATAATTTTCGAGTCAGTGACGGAATGAGAGAGAATTGTTTGGTCGCGATGCCGAAGACTCGAAACGAAAGTAACAACCTAAACTCCATAGATGAGCGAATACAGAGTAGTCTCTCGGTGAAGAAACGCCGGTAAGAGGCAACGCAGCGCAGGTTGGCTGAGGTGAACGAAAGGGATCGTCGGCCCGTGGAGGTGGCGGGGGACGAAGGCTGTCGCGGTAAACTTTCCATTATCCCGCGATGTAACAACGGTCGCCCCTGGCTCTGTGCCCCGTACCCCGCCGCCCACCGGCCCGCCCTCCCGGCAAAGTAATTAAAACTTTCGTTTTATTTGCATTATCTCATTGTAAAGGCATCGTATATATTGTAATAATGGCGAGTTGTTAATTGCAATTAGGCGCTCCACCCGGGGGTTTTGGCACATAGACTTTTCTTTCCCGCTCCTTCGTCGGTGGTTATTTCGCTCTCTTTCGCTCCCTCTCGTCAACCTGACACTCTTGCCGAGCTCATGTAGCGCCCCGTGTACGCGTATATAAAGTCTGCTCGGGTATATCTCACGGAAATCGGGTAGGTCCTCGTTCTCATTGCGTCACGAGACCCGCCCCCCACCCCCTTCATCCGTTGCTCGCGTCTAGTTCCGATCTAGACCAGAATGTCCTGTTTCCGCGTCCTGGTTACGAGTACCGAGGACCGACAGTTTTAATTACGGGACGTCTAGCGTGCTCGAGACGTCCGAATTAATTGGTTACGCGGATTGACATAGCCCGAGCGCGCGATTCCCTCTCTCGCTCTCTTTCCTCTCTGTGCGCTTGTGTACCGCGGCCCCTGGCTGAGATAGAGAACTATCGGGCCTCTCGATCCCGGTTGACGAGAGGAAATTGATTGGGAGCACCGGCCCGAGAACGGCCTAAGATAAAATCTCCGATAGGAACACTTCTCTTCGCGAAGAATAATTCAGAAAGTCAATTAAAAACGGTAACTAAATCGGATAACCCCCGCGCGCGACTTAATTCCAGTGATGGATCATATAACGAAGATTGAGAAGGTCGCCGCGGAATACTCTTCGAACAGCGCGATTGTTCGATGAGATGAAAAAAAAAAAAAAAAGAAAAATTAAAGTTTCTTCGAGTCGAGAAACGTCTCGAGAGAATTTGCCGTTTTTGCCCTTTCTTTCCTTTTCATGTTGCTCTATCTATTTTATCGGATACGATTGGATTATTGAGTGAGGATTGGGTATGTACGTTTATATGAATTGGATGATATACGACAAGCTTTCGTGATATATAAATATATACGTACTAACAAGATGTATATAGATAGATATTCAACACAATTCACACATCGAAAAATCGTTTCTTTTTTTCTATTCAAAGAAATAAAGAAAAGAAGAAGTGACACGACGGGTCGTCGAGTATCGTGACTCGAACTTCGACTTACCTTCTCTCTGCGTCGGGGCCACCGCTGTCATCGGCTGGGGTATAGCCGGAGGAAACTGATGGCCGTAGACGGCAGGGTAAGCTGCGACAGTAACAAATAACCGTGACATCATGATAACGAAACACCGATACGCGGCATGCAAATATCGGACGTACAGAAGAGAGTCGAAATCGCAACGAGTCTATTTCTTCGCGATAGGCGCAAAAAAAGGAGGAAAACTTCGTACGGAAGTTAGAAGAAATTCTGACTCGCGCGAGAAAAACTCCAGTGTGCGTCCAATGTTTATTGTCGAACACAGATACAGAGTCATTATAGTTAAACGATGAAATGTGAGAAACAAAAAGAAAAAAGTATCGTAATAACATAGCAGCAATCAGCAGCACACCGACATACGTTGAACAAGATTCATCGTTATTTCGTTTTCACAATGTTGCAAAAGGAAAATATTAAACAGTGAATTACATTCTTCGATTCGAGATGGAATCTCGCCGGCGGCAACGAAGACAGGGATTAAAAGAAATCGTTTCAGTGAAACGCGAGATTACGCGATTCTACGTTCCTTTCAACTCGCGCTACTCTATCGAATGCGTAACGGTCATCGGAGATCTCTCGTGCGAGTACAAGAGTATTCGTGACTCAATGTTATCGCATTGTCACTTTTGACGTGATTTCCACCGACAAGAGCTTTGACGCTCATTTATCGAACGCACGACGGAGCGCCGGTAACATCGATGTGTTTTCCAACCATTCCTCTTCCCGACTGACTCCTTTCGCCCCTCCACGTTTGACGATAACAGCACTGTGCCCCGCGCGAATCGGACAGAGGCAACGAAATTTCTCTAGTCTCTATTTCAGCGTTGAAACACCGCCCACTCCCACCCCCTCCGACCCACCCGCCTACTATCCGAAATCGGATATCGTTGCAATCGTCGCGCTTTGCCCGTTGAATAAAATGAACGGATACATCGATCATGACGAGATAAACGAGAGTGCAGCGAGTATTTTTTTGCATGTTTGTTTTTTTGTGTGTTTTTTTTTTTTTTTTCCTATCGACGAATTTTTCCAATGGCGCGCGACCCTCGCAAAGTGGACATGGGGAGGTCGACGGATGATGGTCGTTCGGGTAAAAAAATAAACAGCGAAGTGAAATGGACAAGCGAAAGCTCGCGCGACCGACGGACGCTACGAGCTAACCCTTCGCCGATTTTCCCGACGGCGAAATTCTCCCCGTGCATCGACCGGCTTCACGCTCGTCCCATCGTCAATGCAATTATGACGTTATTCATTATAAACTGGTAAATATTTAAAACCATCGCGCCCAGAGGGTGATTGATATCCGCGAGAGCTTTACTTCGCATATACCGGATTTTGCGAGCGGTATATACGCCCCGCGGGTAATGTGAGCACGTCAATCCTTGCCGTTCCCGGTCCATATCCACCCAACCCTCCGTACCTTCCCTTCCACGGCGAGCGTGTCCCGAAATGCCTGGCAGCCAACGCGCTTTTCATCCGACGATGCAAAACCTTCGACTGAATTTACCGGTGAAATTAATTATTTTGGTGCAAACATTTGATTTAATATATTCCGTATCGCGCGCGGGATATTCCACTTTTCGTTCGTTCAACCCACACCGCCGTCCGGCCCGCGTCACCGGCAAACATTGACCGGCAAAGTAAATTTCCGTGCTCGCGTCGTTGCGCGTGACGAGAAATGTCTTTCTCGTGCGGCGCTACGGCGAGACACGCTAATTGCGGTTAGAAAAATCATTCTATCTCATTTTAAATATAATTGGGCAACAGTTTTTCAACGAAACAATGTTTGATCCTTTGTTTTTAGACACCGGTAAGCATCAGTGCACATTGAGTGCTTGAGAATTAATTGAGACTGAGCAGAAAAAAAAGTACTTTCGAAAACTTTTAACGTGTTTTTTGCGCCGAATGTTGAGCTTGGAATAAAGCCTGTTAGTAGATTCGAGATCTTCGGACAAAAGAAAGTGAGAACAATGGAATTAAAAGGATTTAAAAAAATGTATCGATCAATTTTTTCCACAGAGTACGAATGCAACATCTGTTTCGTTTTAAATTCACGAGGAAATAATAAATAATTGCGAAAAAGTAATGCGAACGATTCGACGAGAACCGCGAGAATTTTCTCGGAGACTGCAACGCTTGGCGGACAATACGCGCGACTCTCGAATTACAAGAAACAAAAAGTAGGAAAAAAACAAAAAACATGCGAAACATATTCGTTAATGACGCTCGCGCTGAAATATCGAGAATTATTTTGCCGATGGTATTATATTTTACCGGACAAAGCCGATTCGTTATTTTCGTTTTGCCAAATTGTAGTTAATGGACGGTGCGCCGAGGCATCCCCCCCCCCCCCCCCCCCCCTCCCCCTTCCCCCGTTTCCTCTCGAAGCCCCTCGAAAAACATGAATTATTTTGCCAACGAGAATATTCCATGAAAATGTTACACAACGCATCGTATTCGTTATCCGCGCTCGTCGAACGTACGAACGAAACTGTCGTATATGCAATGAATATTTTTGTGTAGCGATATACACGTGTGTACATGTATATAAAGATACACACACAGAGCGGGTTGTTAGGTGGAATATATAATGCGTATGTACACATATCAGCATCCCACGATAATACTCTCGAAATGCGTTACAACGAATGTACGCTGTGCTGCGCAAAGCATGCTACGCTATTCATGCAAACGGAAATATAAATACAAAAACTTTTTTTTTAAACAAAACGAAACGAAGGTAATAACGATAATAAAAGTATAATTAATGAAAGGGTCGAAACGCGATCGGCACAAGCGTGTCGAATTCAATTGAATTTCATCCACGTGACCGAATAGTTAAACGACCGGTGAAAGTCTATTTAATCGTAACGCGATACATTGTAATATCGAATATAATTTTGTTGTTTCGCGTTATCGGGGGAGCAAAAAAAACGCCAGCAAATACGAGCAAATTTTTGTTATCCTTTTGAGACAAGAGAAATCGAATTTTGTTTTTTTTTTTCAAACATATGCGAGGGAAGTCTTTGATACGCGAGCTGAGCGTTCGCTTCGGGTCGTTAGTGGCGTTAAGAAATATGATTATATTGTTTACGATATAGATAATGCGGAATACCTATATAAATTGTCGAGGACTCACCGACAGCGGAATACGGCTGCATTGTGGGATACGCGCCGTGTTGGAGGGCCGCCTCCCCGTTGGGCAGCCCCGGAGCTGGAATGGACAGATGGAGGGTATCTACACTTCAGTAAGCTCAGCTCTTATCGCGGGATGGGTATCTTATACTAAAATGACCCGTTGCGTCGTACGGCCGTAATTCGTACGCTTAGTAAAAAATATACAAATATTTTTTAAATGTACAAAAATATAAAAAAAAGACTGCAATTAAACAAATTTACGAATTTTATCGATGAATTATATTGCACGAAAAAATATAATCGGCGATTGGGGAATTGAAAAAATTAGCCGGCAACGACGTGAAAATTTGATATTTCATGAACGTTGTAGACTCTTCGTATTCCCCGTTGCGCGGGCGCGTGTCAGTGCCAAACGTGGGAGTAACCCCGAACTTTGGTCGTTTCAGTGTGCACGCGCGTATGCATGTGTATGCAACAGTGGGGAAAAACGACGATATAGTTATAATAAAATCGCGTGGATTGGCCGTTCGACGCGCAGGGGCGGCGCTATGCGCCAGAGTTGATACTCACGTGGCGGATAACTCTGACCTAGTCCGTTGGTATAAACTCCTTGCTCCGATCCGGCCGGTTGACCGTTTGGCGTTTGGGCTGCCATATTGAAATTTGGCATCGTCGGCGATGCCGGAAGCGATGGTATCGCTCCGTTCACCGGTTGTCCAGTCCCGGTACCTATGACCAATCCTGATGAGTACATATAGAGCGGTTGTTTCTGTTCTCATATCAAACAATTGTCATTCTATTAATTAGAATCTAATCCCTGCTCAATGACGATAACGCCGACCTATCGTGGTTTACCGTTACATCGCGAACGAATGAAAAAGAAAAAAAGAAAAACAAAAGAAAGAAAATAAAACATAAAACCGACGAGGGAAAATGAGATTGATACGGCTCGACGATACGCTCTCGTTCGGAACTCGATCGTAAGAATAGAATGCGTATAACTCGAAGAGTCGTATTTAAAGAAAGGGAACCGGTGGAAAAAAAACGAAGAGAAAAATACTCGATGACGATAGCGCGTAAAAGTGAAGGGGTTTAGGAGTATACGAGGGAGAAACGGACAGCGATGAGTGTAGTATCGCGGTTATAGTATAAGGGATGAATACAACGGGGGAGGGGTAGGTAGAGATAACGGTGAGACTCGTCGGTTGCGTGCACTCCGATCACGGTAGCTCGACCGTACACCACCTGAAGAGCGGTGTATACTGCGCTATAAGCGAGCCGCCTCGGGGCTAGTCGACGGGAAAAAAAAGCAGGGTAAGGGAGAGGAGAGTCGGAACGCGGCATCGTTCAGTTCCGAGGATAAAACCGCGGCAGTAATCTCAAAGCGAAATAAAATATTATTTCCCTATCAAACGGTATTACATTCCGCTCTCGCCGGGATCCAGCGGCGGGTTCGTTCTAGGCTGAGAGAGCCCGCGACTGGAGTACGCGACGTATAATAGCGAAAAGGCGGAGAAAGGAGAGAAGGAAACGCGGCTGCCGGGGAGGGCGGGATGCGAAAGAGTGCATTTATTCTAGCAGGTTCTCCTCTTCTATCTGTGTGCCTGCGTTTACACGCGAACTTTTCTCCCCCTCTCCCGTCTACTTTCTCATACTCCTCGTATGCCTTTTTTTCTTGCGCTCTTCGCGTCCTCGAACGATAAACGTTCTATAAACTTTTGTGGCACCGGCAATACTCGAGCTTTCGTGCGAGATGGTGAGTAGAAAAGCGAGTGGCTCTCGCACATGTACACCGACGTCCGCTCCCTTCGAATGCTCCGCGCCAACCCCCGCTCAACGTTTCTCTCGTTCCGGTGAAAAAGAAACTCTCGAAGGACAATTCTCTGTATCCGGGCTCGCGCGACTCGCCAACGGTTTTTCCTTCGACGAAATTCTATCGACCCTCGAGAGATCCCGCGGAACTCGGTGAATTTATGGATTTTTCATGGGGTTTGCACGAGGAGGGAAGTTATACTACAGTAGTAATATGACGAAGGGAAAAGGGAGACTGGGAGTAGAACAGAGCGCGCGATTCTTTCGCGATGTTGTTTCCGATTCCTTAAAAATTGTATTCTACTCGATTTTCATTTCGATCACTAATGCTAGAAAAGCGACCGCAAAATTTGCAGCAAACATGAAAAATTTCATCCGAAGATATGCGTAAATGTAATCGATTCCTATTCATACCGTCCAGTAGAGATCCCCAAAAGAATGAAGAACAGAAAAATTTGAAAACGCTCGATCATTTTTGTTGATCGGCTACGATTTCGCGGGTATAGAAACGAATTTTTTACGAGATTAATTTTTTCATTTCTCAAGTGTATTTGATTAGTTATATATGAATATTGAGACAAACGGTGAAGTCGCTATGATGCCTCGTATATTCATCGATTGGCCGACTGTTGACGTTTCGCCGTGTTCCCTTCGCGATAATTGCGCGGATAGCTTATAAAATAGGTAAATGTATTATTTACCGGAAGTCGGTGGGACCACGGTATTCGGCATACCGTTCAGATGAGGGAGTTGTCCGGCGGTAAGGGCTGGCATGGGATTGATGTACGTCCCCTGCGCCGCTGCAGCGGCCATGATTGCCGCTTGCTGCTGTAGAATCGAAAAAATATACATATATTTACAAATGTATATATTACGAATATATCTAGACGTTCGTTATTCTACCGACTTGTGATTAAATTTTACAATCGTGTCATACCAATAAATAAACAAATTAATATGAAAAGAACATAAATATTTTTTTACGCATCGAAAAAATAGAAAGATTTTCGTTCGACCGATAACTAACCTGAGCGAACGCGCTGTACGCGCCGAACTGATTGAAGACATAGGGGTTGAGGAGGCTCATGTTTCCGGCCATTTGCTGCATTCGTCTCGCCTGCCTCTCTTTCTCAGTGTCTGCGAACTTTACCACTATGCTGGACGAAGCACCCTGCAAAATATACACCAGCGCAAGGGCGAGAGTTTATTATCGACGATCTCGCAATTGTTGAATAACGTACAAGCGTCTTGTGTATCGTGGTGTTGCGTATCGTTAGTAAAGTCATCGCGTATGACCGTGAAAGATTCTTCGAAACTATGTAAACAACAACGTTCTATGTCCGACCGACATCGGTGGGTGCGCGTTGACTCGGCATCGGTGCCCAACTGATCGCCGACGTACGGGTAAGAGCCCGCCGAGCGCTCGTGGGTCAGCTGTGCCAATCTTACCGCCGCTTTCCACCGTGGCGTGGCGCTGTGAGCGCTTCGAACTTCACGGTCTTCGGAAGTTTCGATCGCGCATTGACTTCGCACTGCGACTCCGCGTCGAGCGTTTTAAGCCAATAAGAGAACACTTCGGCGTTTTTTCACCGATGAGAATAAAAGTTTCGCTTTCATCTCGCCGATGTAACGAAATACTTTTGTTCTTCGTGCGCGAGTGATAAATTTCTCACGGAGCAGTGGCCAAATGTCGTAGCGCTTCGGAATGTCTGCAGTCGCGTTTGCGTGGATCTCTCGATTAGTAAACCACGGTAAACGTGGATTATGTGCCGCTGTTCGCTGTCGGCATTGCGATGCAGTGTTGTTGCGGAGGCACCAGAGCCGGGGGATTGAGTTGAGCGAAGGCGCGCTGAAACGCTGTTACACAATCATGCATCTAACGCCGTTTCAAGGCTCGTCGACCGTCGGCGTCCCGAACGTCGACGATGCATCAGATCACGGCCCGGTGAGTTCTATATATGTATATACGTATGCGAGTTATAGAACGACGGCAGGCTCGAGCCACGTCGAGATTAGGACGGTGAGAGCACCATCCGAGCTTGGCACTCTACTAGGCGTTGATTACAATGGAAGCAACGTAATAACACGTTTGCGCGGTTTCAACCACCGTGAGTCTTTACTAAGGAATCGGCGATCCCTTTCCAAAGTAGACTCAATATCTTTCTCATCGAGACTATAGATTAATTAAAATTATATATTATTCTTTCTCTAAAATCCATCAACATCCCGCGAGTTATTTCGTGACAATTATGACCCATTTTCCAGGGCAAAAAATCTCGGACATCGTCGTCGCGAGCCTCGAAGGAATAAGTAAAGCTGTATACATATTTTATCTAGTTTTTTTTTCATTGTGAATCTCGCGATGAAAAAATATTATCCTCAACTCTATCCGTCATCATCAGAATCGATTATTTTTCAATTCTGATATAATTTTACCGTACTTCTCACTTTTTTCCGTGAAAAAAAGTATAACTATCGCTATAAGAATTGACCATGACTATAATGCGTGCCTTGTGCGCAAAAATGTTTAATCTCGTCACGTTCAACGAGGCTTCAACGGGACCACCGGGACGTTGAGGATAGTTTATCATCTCGCGATTTGCGAGAAGACGTTTCGTGAATAAGGGTCGGTGATTCCGGTGTCTAGGTGGTACGAGAGGATTGAGCATAGCGAGCGGTGGGTTGTGCGCGTCTAAAATATAAATGGTAAAGCGCCTCGGTGGCAACAGGTGGTCAGTAGCACACTCGCGGTTCTCGTTTGTAGCCCAGCGTATATAGAAAAGCTTCTATCGCACGCGCGCGGGGTGGAGTGTGAGGGAAGGGAGGGGGGGGCGAAGGTTTGGTCTCGGTTCTTTGGGACGACGTCGACGGTCGTGGGACAGCAGCGTGTCGCACGACCGAAGCTCGATCCTACCGTCGTCGACGGACCCGGGTCATATATTATATTCACGTCATCAATGCAAATGCCGGGGCGTGCCTGAGTTTATAACGGGCGAGAAAACCCCGAAGGAGACGAGACACGCCGCGGAGACGGAACGAGAGTTACGTTTTCAACGTGCATAGCTCGCAGGTCGTAACTCTCGCGAGTTTTAGGTTCTCGCGCGCGCTCTACGATTCCCAGACATCATCCAGACTCGATTTAATCGTTTCCTCGCAATTGTTCGACGTTGCGTGATTTTGTGAGAATTTTCGAATGGTTTCGCGTGTTTTCGAAGCTCTTGGGATGAGTGAGAAACGCGGGGGAGGGAGAGGGCGCAGAGGAGGCTGGTATCTATAGCAACGGCACAGATTTCCCTTCTCGCTGGTCTCTCGGTCTATCTCGCTTTGGGCATATGGAGAGAGCGTCAAAGCTCCCAAAGGATTGGAGACCTTACAAAGGACGTCGTGTGCGAACGTCCCACGCTCGCTCTCTCGCCCGACTAGCAAGCCTCGATTCTATTCGACAGTGTTCTTAGCTTCAAAGGTGGATTTGCGAGGTATTTTCAATGGCAGGCTCGCCTCGCGTGACAGTACAGAGAACTGGCAGTGTACCGAGCTATGTACCTATTGCATCGTGCGCTATCTGTATGTATGTACACATTGTATATTATATATAATATACGTACATGAGCAAGGATATACCAAAGCATATATACGGTTTTGGTGCCAACCTTCCTGCAGCCGTGCACCACGGGGATTACCCGTGCTTCACGGTTTACACACAATTCTACGCGCGCTATATACCTACGAGCAGCGATCCAAAATTTGCATCGTCGAATTCTCCCACGATCGTCACGATTGAATTAACGGCTTTCGCGGCATTGCGAATCTGTAACGCTGATCGGACGAACGATCTGAGCGTGAGGTTATCAAGGAGATTCGCAGTTCATTTGAGCATTGTTACTGATATCGACTATTAAGGATTACGGGGGCTCATGTTTCGTGAAAAGAGTTTCATTTTTTTTTCATCTTTTTAACATTTCTTTTTTTTAATTCATTAAAAATCACGTGTTTTGCAACGTATAAAACAAATATACCCTGTTTTTCGCGAAAGCGCTGAAGCCCAACTTTAATTAAAATATTTAGCAGAGGATAATTTGAGAGAAGCGAAGATGCGGAACTTTATCGTTGAACCGAATCAATAAGTTCCGCGTTTATTTTTTGTTTCGGTACATATTTGCCATCAAACTTCGTATACGCGCGTGCATAGCGGAAAGTTTTTTCTTTTTCAAAGGAAAAGTGTGACGAGTCTTCTTTAATGCGCGATTCGATAATCGGATCACGAAGAGTCTTATTCGCTATGAAAAACCCCGGGCGTCTCGACATAATTAAAACTTTTCGTCCGGTTCGTCGTCGTCGTCGTCGTCAATCCCAGTCTAGTTTGAGCGCGCAAACAAGGTCGCGTGTTCCCGCGGGAATCTCTCTCTCGCGGGCGCGAAAAGCGGGCACATCGGCGCAGCCTAAAAGTTGCCAGTCATAAAAGTTATGCAAGTTACACTCGGGCGTCGCAAAGTTTCGTTCCTCGCTGTGCTGCTCGTTCGTAGAGAGAACTAATATCGCGAGGTTGCCTCCCTCTTTCCCTATCCCTATGCTCTCCTTACACGTTCGCGGCGCGTATTTCTCACTAACACAGTCGCGAACACCATCTCGATTCTTTTTTCTTTTTTTTCTTCGCTTCTATGACGCGAAAGAGAAGTTTCGCAAAAAGCTTCCCCGACACCTATCCGGGGCTTGTCCATCGTCAAGAAATATATCACGCGAAATTCTCGTTCCAATCGATCATTCGACCACGAGAAGAATCACTTTTTCTTTCTTTCAACTTTATCACAAGCTACGTTTTGTTTCGCGAACTTGCGGAGAATCCACTGTAAAGCATATATATGTATCGCTTGATGTAGTATACAATTACGAGTGCCGTTGCTGTTAAGCTAAAGGCGAAGGCCAACAATTTCTTTCTTGCTTCATCATTCATCGGTGATTGATCGATCGGTGATTAGTGAAAAAAGGAGAGAAAAACGAAAAATTTCACGCAAAGCTGCAACGTGCGAGCCGTTGTTACCCAGCTGCGCAGTATTGAACTTTGATGAAATAACACCGGAAGGAAAAATAAATGAATCGGAACAATTGGAAGCTAAACCTCGGATGGCGCGATTCGCATACGAATCGTCATTGAAGTAGACAAAGCGGTGAAAGTATAATGAAAAAATCGTACGGGGGAAAGCCGCAGCACGGAAATTTCGCAGAGCCGTGTGTGCTTTGCGCGTTGCGAAGCTTTTGTGCCGCCCATAGACCGGCGTTCGATCGAGAGAAGAGGCTCGATGTACTTGACGCTCGTTCGTCGTTTGGTGTTGTACAAGAAGAGAGACGATGACATTGAAAGGCGAGAGGGAGGAGCGCGGGTGGTGATGTAGTATCGGAGCGCCAGTGAAGCCCGAAGCCTCATTATTGGGGGATTACGGTTCATTAGTCCCCATCCAGCGGCTTCTGAACGACACGCAAAAAAAAAAGGAAGAACCCGCTTTTCTCTCCTTTCATCCCCCTTCGTACGCGCTCAAGTGCCGCATCATTATGCACAGAATGTTTGTGCCTCTTCCCGGTCTATCTATACATCCGCGGTTCAGCGTTTGAACTACCCCAACACAAATTCGATACGCGGAAGATTTTTTTTTCTTCCGTAAACATAAAAAAAAGGAAACTAAGAAAATGACGAAGGGCAGAGGACGAAAAAAGAAATCGTTTCGCCTTCGAGTAACATTGAAAAAAAAAACCTATTTCTCGAGTATTTTCAGCAAATTGAAAAATGCACTTTGAGACCCGAGGGCGCAGAAATTGCATGTATAGATATATCTGCAGTAGCGCAGCTATCGATAACATTACAAGCGTTAGTCGTCGAGCGATTCGGCAACGTCGTAACGCGGTACACAGTTATATACACATCGCCTATGGATATATATGTACAAGACGAAAAACTGTTTTCCCTTGGCATCTTTCTGACTCGCGTTTCGCTCGCTCGTTCCATCTTTCTTCAGCGTTTTTCCTTCTATTTACCATCGGTGCACTTCCGCACGCCAGAAACGTTTCACAAGCTGCCTTCCCCCTCCTCGACGGGAGTACAAATATTTATCCGAGCGCCTTTCATGTCTGGAAAATAATTTTCAGCGGTTCTTCCCATTCCTATCCATCTCTCACTCTCTCTCTCTCTCTCTCTCTCTTTACGAAAGCGCCCTCGTCCCTCTCTCGCGCCGCGCTTCTCTCCTCCTCTCATTTGCTTTCTCGACGCTTTCACCGGGTAGCTACGGTCCGCTTTACTACGTCGCCTTTAGCTA
Organism: Ischnus inquisitorius; assembly: GCA_963924025.1. Lineage (NCBI taxonomy): Eukaryota > Metazoa > Arthropoda > Insecta > Hymenoptera > Ichneumonidae > Ischnus > Ischnus inquisitorius. Next base: position 4,504,604 of record OZ001250.1, on the reverse strand, counting down.
CTGCATCTCCGCGCCTCGGGCACTCTCTGCTCGTGGCAAGGGTTATTCTTTCGCGGACGTATAGGCAACCAGGCGAAACGTTGCTTGAACAGAGGTTGAGGAAAACGGAAGGTGGTGCGGGGGGGGGGGCTTGGCTTGAACAGCACTCGGTGAAAGAGTACTACCCTCCTCCGTCGCGCGACTCCCCGGCTCTTCCTTCTATTCGCGAAAGCGTTCTCGAATTACAGTCTCTCGGCGGCCCGAACGCTTCTAGAAATTAGCTTGATAAAATTATCGCGTTTATCCCGCGTGCGAGAGATCCGACGACAGAAGCTTTCGGACCACAAAACGCGATGGAAGCTGTGTGTATGTGTGTCTGTGCATGCGGACACACCGTGTACCCCGGGCATTAAAATACCGTCGGTAGTGGATTCATTTTTAAAACGTGCCGCCGCACACTGCGCGCTGTGCACACAACCGCGAACCAGGTTTGCCCGGTGAAGTTTTACGGCAACGAACGAGACAGGTACGGTATTAAATTTCAAGAAAAAAATAATAATGCTAAATAAATTGCATGTCGAGATAAAATATGCTCTCGACAAGCCATCAGGTTGGCGAAACACAGGCCTTCCAATGAACGGCGAAACGATTTCGAAATTGTTATTTAGTCGAACTGGCGGAACGATGATGAGAGAATGTGCGTCAGTCGAGATGCAGAACAGCCCAAGAAGGGGGGGGGGGGGCGATAACGAGGGCCAGCTTTTATTAAGAAAGCATATCAAAATTGAAATTTCTCTCACCCTTTCGGATACGCAAGGGGGTCATTAAGCTTTTTCTCGTTCCTTTGTACCGTCTCTTGAGAGAGAATGAAATGAGTTTCCATCGGGGAACGGTAACGTCATTTTTGGCTCTTTAGGACGTGCTTCCGAGTTCTTGATAATGATAGGACATTCGCGGGTACCGGCGATAAAATTCTTCATCGCGGATCCAACAACTGTGCGCATCGGTGGACCATTAGCCGAGGGCCGTGGTATACACGCCTGACGCTCTTTTCTCTCGTTGGTGCAGTATATTGCGAGCGCATATATATACCCTCTTGTATAACGCCCTTGTCCCTTTTGCACTCTGTTGCCCACGAGGCCGGAGCCATTCTCTCGCAAATGAGCGTTGTTAACGCTCGGCTCATAAACTTTTGTATAGAATCGTACGCGCGGGTTACATGGCCGCCTTAGTGATCGGTTTATACCGCGTCGACCGAGGCAGGAAGAAGGGAAGAAAGAAGGGAAAAAAGAACGGAATAACGCGCCGGGACAAGGAGTGAACGAGAGAATGAGAACGGGAGAGTAAAAAAAAAAAAGAACATCGAGAAGTGAGAAACTGGTACACCGTGCGCCCTGATGGGGGGTGCGAATGGGTCGCCGAGCTAGATGGCTTATCGACGATGGCTTTACGAGTACGTAACTCCGGAAATGCCCCGGTGAGATTTTCCTTTTTTACTCTTCTTCTCCCGAGCTCGCGGACACAGGCTCGTTTCGCGTGTAGGGCTGTAAAAAAGGCGCGGGAGTTGCCTGTGTATCGCACATGCCTCATGTAACGTAACGGTGTCGCGGTGCACGTTCTTACAAACGAGGTAAACGCAGATATTACTTGGGAACAGAGCCGCGCGGAGGCCGAGCTGGTATTTCGCGTCGCGACGGGGTTCATTAACTCGATACTAAACGTTCTCGTCGCCTCGACTAATTATTCATCAAACGTGTAACATGGAAGGAAATTGAGACAACGATGTGAACGCATATAAAAAAATTAAAAAATTTAATTTAATTTTTTCTGATAACATTTTTTATTGTCTTCTGTTCCATATCTGTCGTATTATAACAAAAAATTTGAAAACACATGAACTACGAAGGCTCTTTAAATCAAAATTGACTTGTAAGCTATCTTCGCACTACCGATCATTAGTCGGTCGACGAGATGTGAGCTTCAGTCTCTATTGCACACCGCTGCGTGTCGTATGAATGAGATTTTTCACGTGAATGAGAAGATTCGTTAAAGATAAGACCCGAATAAAAGGCGATCGAGATCGAGTACGTATTAAGGGGCTCCCTATTGATCAGACTAACGGTTCGCATCGGGGGGAAAGCTTCGTGAGCGATTGATAGACTATGCGTCGTCTATACACATGTACAAGTCCCTCGAATGGGATGCTTTCTCTAATTCCTTCGAAGAACATCCAGCGCCAAGCCGATCAATGCCAGGCCGTTCGTCAATTAGCCTCGAGGCCGTATCCAATGAAAGTCTGAGCTGTGTTCGAAACCCTCGCTCCATCCTTGATTTCCGGTGGTGAGACAGAGGGCCCGATTGAAATACACGTAGGAAATCGCCTCGGCTGTTCAATGCGCTAGATCCGACGCTTGCATCGCCACAATATCGCGAAGGGATTCAGCCTCTACGGCGATCGGGTAGATGTATAGGGAGGGAAGGAGAATCTCCAAGCTCGACCAACGGAATTAAGCAATTACCTGCTGATTGGAGGCTCTCCCGCGCGTTAGCCGCACCATCACACTTGTCAATCCTACGTCCGGTAATTTCAATAGATACAACTGTAACCGCAATAGCAATGGGGTGGCTCAGAACGCGTGGCCAACGCGATTGCCTCTTGTCCGTGTTAGAAGCACCGAAACCATTGCTCGAATCATCCCTTTCGCTATTCACTATATACAGAATATGTATATAGATGTACCGATATATGTATATATCCCGACGAACCCTATATACAATCAATAGGCTGTATACATTGTTTCGCCCTTCGATCTCCGAAATTCGACCGCAAGACCCATCGTGCCAACCAATTCACGCGCGTTAACGTTAGATTACAAATCAAGAGGTTTTGCACCGCAAATATTTGCTCGGTGAATATGTGAGTTGGACGGACATTTACCACTCACGAATATCTCTATCGCAACGCCACCAAGAGAGAGCCATTGTTATCTTTCGATTCTTAAAAAACACAACGTTTGCGAAATTAGTCAAAGGTTTCAATTCATATTTCTTCAAGCAACTGCTAACAATATGCTCAGCGGTGTTTACAGATGTACCAGGCGCAACTTTCACATCGAAGATCTTACGATTTATCATAATATTTGTATACACGCGTCGGAGAGCATTAAATCCCAATGGGGCGTGTACACGCCTCCACAGAAATTGAAGAAGATTATAAAATCATTACAAAGGGGTAAAAGCAATTTTGTGTAACCTCCCGTTGGATAAGGGCGTGTGATGTATTGCAAGGTAAAGAAGCCAGACAAAGGCGGTGGAGCAACTTTTATTCGCTTCGGGAGATGCTCCCGTGGGGAGTGACGTGGGTAGAGCGAGGGCGGGAGGGCCCTCTGGGCGAGCTTTGCTAGACGCGACGCGATGCCGAGAAAAGAGAAGACGGCGTCTCGGAGTTTCGCACTACTCTCCACTATTCCCCTCCTCGCAGCTCTCTCCGTTTATAAGTTTACCCGACTTCCGTCGTCTCTCGCTCGCTCTCTTTCTCCGACTATCTCTTGGAAATACCATCTCTCCTGACTCTGACTCCCGATACGCGAGCTGGCTATGTCGAGGGGGGCCGCCAGGGGGAAGAAGGGGGGTCGCCAAACAAGTAACAGTTGTACAAGGAGGCGAAGGATAAAAGCGATGCAATTACGAGTTGGCAAGGAATTACTCAGGGAATGTCTTTAATTAAATGTTGGAAGCAGTTTCCGAGCCTCCGTTAATGCGGAGACAATTTCCTTCCATCCGCGGGATACCCATACCGGCGGGCGCGGCGGGGCTGAAGTAAGAGAAAGGAACATCCAGCGGGAAGTATATACTTTGGAACGGGGCGGGGGCGAGGGGGGCCAGAGATGCCCTCGAGTATCGTACTGACTTGATGCTTGGCTAACCCTCCTCTTCCTCACTGACTTCGAAGATATCGTATAGGTATTCCCGAAGAGAGTACAACAAACTCCGGGATCCTTTCTCCGACATCTATTCCACAGCGGGGAAAACTTCACCGCTCTATCTTTATATCTGTAGAAACACACGGATATATGCCCTTTGTCTGTATGCATCGTGAAATACAATAAAGTTTTAAAGTACGAGGCGCCTAATCACTCGTGTCACCTTGTCGATCAAAGGAAACGGCGAGAGAGAGAGTTTCTCGCTGATACAAGACACTTTTGAAACTTTTGTCATTAACTCGTTCGAGGAAACTACACTCGTTCTCCTTTCATTCGAATTAACCTCTCACCTCTAGCGATATAATAGAAATTTCTCGAATAAGGGAGAGAGATATCAAGTCGAAACGTTGAATACGTTGCAGCTGATTAAGAATCTATTGTTTGGTTTTGCGCGAAAAGAAAGAAAAAGAGTTGAGCCCAGTCGGGCGCGAGACTTCAATGGAACGTTTTTTTTAATGCCACACGTTCATTCCTCGATCGTCCTACTTCGCGCCCGATAGTTAGCGAGAAGAACTTGCTCGGCCTTTTGCTGCCTTTGAAACTCTTTTCTTTTGTTTTTTTTTTGTTTATTCGCTTGCCAGTTCCCAGCATCACAAAGTGAGTGAAAAACGTGCGGGTTTCTCACTTCAGTCGAGTGCGGTTTTTCGCGCTCGTGCGAGCTCTCCGGCGTATTCGGAGATGAAAAGAGACTCCGGCTAAGCGTTGCACGGCTCCGGAGAGGGGGAGGGCTGCTTTTAATTTCCGCAGGCGAGCGGCCTCCGCGCGAGTAGCGTACACACGCGTGATGAGAGGCGTTGAGAAGAAAGTAAAAGATGGAAAAAAAAGGATTAGAGCCTCGGAAGAAAGTGAGAGACTTTCATAGCCGTTGCTCACACGTTGCGGACGCGTTGGCTTCGGTGTAACGAAAAAAGAAAAGAAAAATGAAAAAAAAAAATAAACGATAGAAATTTGCACCGTCGCGCGCGGCCTTTTCTATTTTATTATACCGAGACATTTCGCGTTCCATTTTGTCGTTCCGCGCCGTCTGTAGACTCAGCCGTGGCTGCCTAAGCCCGATACACGGTCCCATATACGGAAGCAGAGCCGAGAGGGTTCGGTAAACCCCTTCCTGCTCTTGTCCGGGACGCCAGGAGGTCGACGCCAAGCGTGACAAGAAATGTCACGCGGCTTTCGCGAGGCGGGAGAGGGAAGGTGTAACTGCCGAAGGGGGGGTCTTTTTCACCCCTTCGAACGTCGTCCGCATACCACTTTTCGTGACGCACAACACTATACCGGGGGCCGTTGTTGAGGGGACGCTTTATACTCGATCCACGAGTAAACTCCTCAACCTAGGCGACAAGAAAATATTGTGTAGCGAGAGCGTACGCGGGGGAGACCTGCAACACTCGTTCAATCTTCAGTACCGAATACGACATGCAAATGTCGGACTGACGGCTATAAATTTCAAATACAGCATACACCTGTTTTGTAACATATGAATATTAACTCGCGGAATAAAAAAAATTAAACTTCAACTTTTGCCATTGTATTTTTCGGCGTTGTTAAATAATAATAATAATAATAATATGAAAAGAATGACTGATAATTCTAGGACATATTTTTTTATTTAGTTTTTGAAATGAAAAGCGTATAGCGATGGAGCATATAATAGGGAAAACGGTAGATCCGTTGTACGTATAGAAGAGGCATGCAAGCTCTGCCAGTTGAAGGCAACGGAATATGAAATGTTATAGAGGAACGATGGAAAGGGTGTCGAGTTACTCTGGTTTGGTATTCTCAGGTGGTTGAATTCTCCGTTCGCGATTTTGCTCCTATCTCGTATGCCGGATGTGAGGCAAACAAGAGATAGAGAGTCGAGTTCTCCAAGGAGCCACTCGTCGAATGCTCCTTCGCGAAGAGAGATCCCCTCGCTCGATTCCTCTCTACGATCGCCCATATATTCACACATACATGGGCATATACGAAGATCTCCAAGCACACAGGGACTCGGTTGGAAAAGCGTACAATGCGCGAGACCCCTCGGCTCTCTAACAGGCCTTAATCATGACAAGAGCCGACCCCCGTGCGCGCGTTAACCCTCACCGTGGGTTGCCTTAAGGGCCGAACGTTTTACATACGTAGTAACGTACCACGCGAGAGCGATAGAGGGCTGCGAATCTCCTTCGATACTCGAAAACCCCTTCGCGCCCCTGCCTTCACTTCGGGTATAAGTTCTCTCGAAATGCCTTCGTGCCTCTCACCCTTTCCGCGTCATCATTTAATCGTCCAAGCCCGGTTTATACACCAACCATAAGCATGCGAAATCTCGGCTGCTCCGAAACGTTCTCCACTTCACCGCGGTGGTACACGAATTGTTCAAGCATCCACTTCATCGCGAATTCTATTTCGCGAATCTCCGTCGATCCTCCGAATACCAGAGTTTTACTACGCGAATGCAGTTATCTACTATCCGAACGGGAATGCCACTCGAGCTTACCGGCGCAATGTAAATATATTCGGGTAACTTTCGTAATGCGAACGAAAATTTGATAGTAAGATCGCGATACAATTCCATTGTAGTCTCATTTTCACGAAATTCTTGGTGTTGGCAAAATTTGCGAAACTTTGAAGACCTTTGGGATTTTGTTAGGGGTAGGAAAGATTCGGAAAGAAATATTTGTGATTCGACGAAATGCTGTCGAACGACTGTCGTCGATGCGGTCGATAACGAATTTGTAAGCCCGACAGCATTAAATATTGGCAGGTAGATCTATGATAGATCTATGATGTAAAAGTCGATGAAACAATGACCGCCAAATTGCCAATGGATGCATCTAAAGTCTCGTTAAAAGGCAGCAAATTTTTTATACACACATAAAGTCATATAAAGTTTGTCTAAAGTCTAGTGAAAGTGCAGCAAAACTATTTTAAGTAGCACGCATAAATCATTTCGTACATCTCGAATAGACTGCGCATCAACTTTGATATACATAATATTTTCGCTGCATTTTGTCTAAACGTTGGATAAATTACGGAGACTTTTTCTGTACGATTGGAAACTTCACTAACAGTCCAAGATCGTCTCATTGGCCGCACTTTCACATCGTCTGCGACGATAGACCTATCGCGGAAGCCATTATGGATCAATTTCTTTTACACGGTTGTCGACATTCGTTATGATGTACAGTTGAAAAAAAGAGAAGCGAATTCCAGACGGAAGAGTGAAGTGTATTAGAGCCACGTATCAGATTGCAAATCAATATCTCATTTCGTAGGTAGAAGTCGTCGAGATGTCTCGTATACGTAATGCAGTTTCGCGGACGACGTGATGCTCGCCTATAGGCGTTTGGGATGTATACCCGGCTTGATGCCTGAAAGCATAGCCAACGTAGACTCGAAAAGGGGGGGGGGGGGGGGGGGGTGGTTGAGGAGATTTTGCGAGAGTACGAGGAGGCGTGGAGAGTAGTAGTCGGTACCGAGGGCGAGGAGAGTAGACGAGTCGGAGGGCCTTGGTGAGCGAACGCGGCCAAATCGAATTACCCTCCGGCAGTCCCTGTATCGAAGGGAAAAGCCGTGGTACGACTATCCTTCTCTTTCAGCGTTATACGGAAAAGTCTTACCAGAGGCGATGAGAGTTTGGAATGGGCCGAAAGAGCGCGGGAGACATACACATACACACAGCGAGCAGTGAATGAGAAATATATATAGAGAAAGAGAGAGGGAGCGAGCGCAGGAGAGAAGAGAGCGCAGCCTCTGGTAAGCTCGTTACGAGACCCCATTCAATCTTTCGACGGCTTAACGAGGCCCCCGTGATTGACGTACTTTCATGTACAGCGGTTGCCAGAGGTTCTCTCTGGTTTTGGTCTTCTCACTTTCTCTCTCTCTCTCTCTCCCTCTGTCTTTCTCTGTGGATATGAAGACAGAGAGAAAAGCCGTCGAAACCGCAATGAAGTCTCCTTCTTTCAACCGCATCGGGTTCCGGCAACCCTCGTCACCGCGCGTTTTACCCAGAAGCTCGAGCGGGCGCGTTCAACGTTCCGGAGAATCAAGAATACACGCGGTGGAATATATAGAGGGGGTGGCGGCGGGTGCGGGTGGTACATATCGCGCGAGATACGAAATTTCATAACCGTCAACCTCCCTCTTCGGCCTCCCCGTAACAGTGAGGCTTCCGAGGATTTGCATAATTTTAGAAAACAATCAACCGATCTGCATACCCATCGAGCGCGACAAGACATAAAAAAAAAAGAAAGAAAAAAAAACCAAGCTCTTTTGACAATCTGGCGATAGCTCCGACGCTTACACGATTTCTTTCTTTTTTTTTTTAATACAAAAGTCGAGGGGAAACATCGCGTTATCATTAGTTGCGAGAACGGCGCCAAGGTAGCGAGTGTTCGTACCATTATAGAGGCGAAACTTTTACGCAAATAGTACGGGACGGGGAGGCTACTGATGCAAATAGGCCGGCTACTAGAGGATTTTGCGGCTCTACGCGCCGCAACTAGCCCTCCGTTCTGCAGTTGCGGAGAGCACGAACTACGACACAGTGGAAGAGTGTGTTTCTCGGTTGCGTGACGGTGCTGTACGCGTTATTGGATTAAAAGACCCGGGGATTTTACCGACGCTAAGCACACCGGGATACACCGTCGTGTGTCGGTTGGCCAAGGGAAAATGTCGACTCGTGGCGTGTTTCTCATTGTTGAAACGTAAAATTATTCACCGTTTTCCTCCGCGCCATTTGTCAACGGCAAATAAATTATACGGGCACGCCGACGGGAAGATTGCAAAATGACCGAGTAGAGTCGTCAAAGAGAAAGTTGAATTTACGAACGAAACGCTGTCATGGTAACGCACGGAGGATCCTCAATTCGAGGAGCGACGCGTTTACTTCGAAGTTCATTCGACCCTCATTCCCGTCGTGCTCGTCGTCGCGTCTGCACACTTTCCAGAATGAAAGATCGGCATTTATCTTCGCTGTGCGCGCGTTCCGATGCTCGCCGATCGTTCAGGTGAAATTCAAGGCGAAACCGCGAGAGAGCCCGCTGACAATTCAATTATAACTGAGGGAAATTCGTCGAATTTCTCTCTCGCTCCTCGCCTCGTCTATTTCTGGTCCCTATAAGCCGCGAAAGTTTGGTAGCCGACGACGACGGACCCGCCGAGCGAGCAGGGTCGCCCGACGTCGACGGTCACGACGGTAGACGACGCTCTCGCCAACCCTTCGCCAATACTCATTTTCCACCGGCTGTCTCTGTTACTCTTGGCCGAACGTCGCAGCTTTCGACCCCTCTCCGACCGCTTTCTCGAGGAGGGTGGAACCTTGCCCTCTTTCTCTCATCTCCCTTCTGCGCCGAGTGTTATGCAGATTTGTGTTTGGCCAGTCATTACCGGGGTGTTTGCCGTTACGACTGCCGGTTCTCGCTACGTCGGAGCTTCGCGAACCTCGGGACTCCGAAGTCTCTCCGTCGGCGTTACCCCGAACCTCTCTCGTTCACGTGATCTTGGCCCGTACCGCATAGCGGAGGGTAGCACAGTTGGCTACGCCAATCTTCCCACGGGGAGAATCACCCTTCCGTGTCCTCGGTACAACCCATAACTGCTTCATTGCTCGAACTCGGAAATCCTCTCGGGCCGTGACGAGGCGGAAAAAATTATTAACCAAGAACGTCCGGGGGACGAGGGGTGCTGTCTCAAACGACCGGAGACCGGAGCAATCCGTGCCTGATGTTTTGGAATTGCTTCTTTCTCGCTCGACATGCTTTAACGGAGCCTAACGAGAAAGCACTCGATGCATGGTGTCATTGTCGTCCACGACTGTTTCGTTCAAAACGATGACTAGTTCGAAGTGTTTTCTTGATCGCAATATGCGCAATAATAACTGATATATATTTTATTAGTAGTTAAGTATTCTGAAACAAATTGGGGCTTTATTGCAAACTTCTTTGATTTCTGTGGGCGATCTCCGATCAGTTTTATGGTATTTATTATTAATAAAATATTCGTTTATTGCTGTTACGGTTTTAGTTTATGATTATTTTTTATTAATTTATAATTTTAGTTATCGACATTATTTTCAGGATTTGATTAATTAAGAAACAGTCTTAGCGCCGTCCATGTGCTATTGTAAATTTGTTTCGTGAGTGTGTATATGCAGTGTATTTGAAAAAAAGTAACACATTTTTGTTCAAAAATGGAGAAAAAACCGTCGCCAAGTAGGTTCAAAATATTTTAAATTTTGTCACAAAAAAAGTTGTTGAAATTTCAAGGGAAAAATTTGAATCATATGAGTCCCGCATTGGGCTAATTCGATCAATCGAATATTGCAGAATTAAATAGCGCATAACTGACATCGAGGTGCAGACGAGTTGCTCCATATAAAAATGTCTTTTTGAAGTACTTGGCGTCGAGACGGTATCGTGTCTCTCGATTATTCGTACGAAACAAAAGCGGCAGTACTCACTGGCATAGTTTGACTACCGTGAAGAGAGTTGATTGCTGCCAGAGCTTCCTGGTGTGACGAGAATTTGACGAATGCACAGCCTGAAACAATGCAAAAAAACAAACTATATTTAATATCGTGTCTCTTCATCGTAATAGTGTTCTTATCTCAATTCGCAGTTAAGGAGAGCACGTAACATTTTTCGCCCAATAAAAAAATTGTGTGTGCACTCGGAAAGTGAGGTTCCTTTTTTTTATCGAGTCTCAAACGATCCGAGAGAATTATCGCCTGGAAAGATCCTTCGTGGAGGGTCGGACACGTGTCATTCGTCCCTTCACCCCGATTGTTCGACGCATCGAACGAGTAAGCGAAAATATTTTCAGCCAATCTTCGCAAGTTCAAAGCTCGAGCTCAGTAAAACTTGATGGGAACGTGTCGTCGGTTAGAGCTTCGGGCCTTAAGGGAGGGGAGGGGGGGCTGTCTCTTTCATCCTTCAGGGCATATCACGAGTTCCACTCGCGAACCCCTCACACAGTCATGCAGCTTGTGCGAAAGCGTCGGTCAAACGCTTCGTGAAAAATAAATGGGAGGTTCGATGGCAATGACGATATGCTCGATGAACGTGTGCGTCGCGAACGCGCGTACGGCGTCACGACGAGGGAAAGAAGATTCTCCGCGTCCCGAAAAGGAATTAGGGCGAAAAGAGAGATATTGCGAGAGAGCGAGAGAAAGAGAGTGGTTGGGACGAGGGTGATATCGAAAGAGCGCGGGAGCATACGCGACCCTTGCGTCCCTCGTACCTGCTCGAGTATGATACGATAAGGTCTCGGGGTGGTCTCTTCTGCGTTCTACACGTACCGAAGTTGAGGCCGGAACAGTAATTGATCCCTCACCGGCTATTGGCCGGCACAACAGCGAATACCCTTGGAAAATGTGCCCGCCAGCGAGGGAACGAAGTAGGCCAACGACTGAGGAGGCATTTTTTTTATCCTCTCGTGCCGATAACTGTACCGTCTAATCTATCGAATCGTCCGGGTCGGCTGCGTCCTCGTCCGCATCGAAGGCAACCCTCCTCTTCGGCATCGACATCGATGGCGCGTTCGAGCGTCCCACGATGAGATGACTACGCCGAGGGTTCTGCTCCGGGTTTATACAGCGAGAAAATAAGAGGGTGCGCGGACTCTCATCCTGCCACTCTCGCCCTGCCACTCGCTGATCGATATCTGTAGCGCATTAAAAAAAAAAAAGAAGAAAAGAAAGGGTGGGGGGGGAAGCGAAAAAAACCGAAGCCTCGAGCATCCTCCACGCGGGACGATAGACAGAGGCAGTGATGAAGAAGCAAAAGAGGATTCTCTCATTATCCTGGATAATAGAACGGAGTTAAAACTTTATCGTGGCCAAAAAGGCGAGTCCGCCGTCATCGGCCCGACTATCCTCTTGTGCCCACGCGAGGGATATAACTCTCTATTACACGAGTCCCGCTTCCGTTCGAGGCTCTCGACCGAACATACCTCCGCCTCAGATCCCTCAATCCCAAAAAGAGCTTCCCTTCCGCTCCTTATCTTTTTTTACTCCCTTTTTTTCGCGTGGATGAAAAAAATTTAATTGCAAAACGAATCTCTCGGAACTCGGATAGGCGAAAAATCGAGAGAGCCCGAGTTCTTCGCTTTTTTCACTTCGTCGTCTCTTTCGTTTTCTTCGATGCCTCTTGCCCTCTCCGCGTAGCGAAGCTCGCCGGACCCTCGACGTGAATCCCCGACGGAGTCCTCGAGGAAGAAACGAAGAGTTAGAGAAAAAAATAGAAAAAAACAAAAGGGAAAAAAAAACGTGAACGAAGCACGAGACCGAGAGGGAACCGTTCTTTCGAGATTTTTATCGAATGCACTCAGCGAAGAGACTCGACTCGTCTCCTTCTGGCCTAGAAAATAAAAGGGTAGAGAGAGAGCCTCTTCGATCTCCGATATCCCGAAAGTTCGGAATGCTCATATATATCCTTGCTCGCTTCTTCTCGATCATCATCTCCGCTGTCTCTGGGCTGTGCTCTCCTTCGAAACCTTCGAAAGCCTATCTATAGATAGTTTATGCTCTTCTTATGCTAGACAAAGATCCTTCGCGTGTGTGCGCGTACCACGAAAACTATTGCAGGTTGAACAGTGGAAACGAAAGAACAAACAACGCGTGCGAACCTACGTGCCGTGGCCCGTGTTGGGACCGTTTAACGTTCGACAACTTGTCTCTTCACGGCCTCGATTTTCCGTACAAAGTGTAGAGAACCGACGACGACGGTTCTATCAAACTCTTGGAGCCCTTTGATAGAAAGGACGGAGGCGGCGGATTCTCACGACGAGCTCCTCGTCGAACGTTTTATACGACACGATCGAGTGCTAAACACAGCCGAGAAAAGAGAGAAGAGGGGTCGTCGCGGAGCGAGAAAAGATATATCGAACGTTATAGGGTTGGTCACGCGGGCTTGCCGACTGGGCGATCGATGAAAGTCTCCTTGGCCAGTCTTTTCCACTCGTATATTTGATCGCTCAACAAACATGTCCAAGTTTATATCGCGTGGGACCACGGGGTTGGGTACTTCCACTATATACGCCTATATACATATATAGTATATACATATATATTTATACAAACGACGAAGGAAAAGAGAGAGAGACTAAAGGGCTAACACACTTTCCCCACTTCACTTCTTCTCCTCCGGGTGGCCGTCGTCGCTCGTAGAGTTTGGTATTAAAACCTGCTTCTGTTTGTCCAACGAATCGATATTCGAGGACAGTGGGAGGAGGCGAGGCCTTGCGTCCCGTCAACACAATTCCGTTGTTCCACCAAGTCATTCGATCCTCCGAGAGAGAACCCGGCACACTGCGTCATTATCAAACACACCGGTGTCTCGGATCGCGAAGCCTGCATATCGCGGGTATAACTGACGATCCGTGTGTATATTTTTTTCTTGTTTTCTCTTTTACGTTGCACAAACTCCAACGCATTAGCGAGAGGCGCGTTATCCGCTTTTATCGTAGCGTGTTAACAGGTAAACGCTAAGGTATATAATACACACGAACCGTCCGGTCTCGATAGGGAGGGGTTGAGGCTTGATGCTTTTTTGTTAGCGGCCTGTTCGCGCTGAGGCGCGAAAAAAATAATAAAAAGTACCCGACGCCACGAGAACATGCTCCGATACGTTTTCCTGGTTGCGCGACACGAAAATAAGTACTGAAAAAAACGAATTAAACAGAAAAAAAAACGTTCCGCGACGAGGAGAAGAAAAAACGTATATACAGATAGAACGCGAAGCTCGGAGTGACGAAGTGCAAGCGCGAGCGGACAGTAGATTCAGCGATATCGGGTCAGACAAACGGCACTTCATCGTTGTCATCGTGTACCCAAGGCTCACACACTCTCTTTCACCCTATAGTTATATATCCGCGCTATATATTTACCACGTCCGTGCATTGCTATACTATACCCATAGCGCGGACGTTAATCAGATTTGATCTCTCCGAAGGAAACTCCACAAGTTCTCGACGGCTAGAACGCATTCCTTCCATCGGTCAGTTCGCGCCCGATAGTCATTGTCGTCGTCAGCCTCGGCGCTCTATGTCGCTGTGACAAAATCCCTCACCCTCCCTCTTTCCCCACCCCCTCTCGCGATTATTTATTGATTCCCTAACGAGCTGAATTGCCAGCTCGTGGATTTCCGTCGGGCTCTCGTTATCGCACACCGACGGATATATACCTAAGTTATCACCGAGCACTCGACGAAGAAATTCTATCTCGAAATTCTTTCGTTGCTACACTCTCGTCGTTTGGCCAACTAAGGGATAAAAGAGAACAATAAAGCTGACAATCGCGCTGGGCTTTGTCACGGAGGGGGTTGGGCCGTCGTTGCGACGAAATATATGCCGTATCTACTTTTCTCTACGTACGACATATATTATTATCGAAGGGTGAAAAGAGAAATCGCGAAGGGTTCGACGTTTCGATAACCCGTGGCAACGGCGAAAGAGCGAGTGGAGAAAACAGCCGAATTCTCGGGGAAAAAACGAATAATATAATACGAAGAAATTGGACGAGACCGTGGCGCTGTTGTTGCAAGAGCGGCATCTATCGTATTAATGGTGGAAATTCTGTACGCCGCGCTGGACGGATCAATTTCATTAATTAGCCTAGTAAATCCGTTGAGCGAGTCCAAACGGACTCGTCCCTAATTGGTACGGAGGCACGTTTTACAAAGCACTGGGTACCACTGCACCGACGGACTTCATGTGTGTTGGATGTGCAGAGAGCGAGAGCGGATCGGTGGAACGAGTTACTCCGCCAGTCGAGGTACACGAGACCGAATTAGGTAGGATATAACGCTGTGTACTCTCGTTCCTTGGCAACCTCTATCCAGGCACAGAATGTTATACATATACATATAGATATATATGCGCACGGGACGGCTAGGCTTCGTATCCTTTTTTTTTCTTCTTCTACACGTATGACTCGGCGAAAGTACGAATGTTACACCGGGCCCCGAGGGTTTTTTTTTTTTACGTATGCCGCTGGGTTACCCGGAGCCACGTTGAAGTAGCTGGAACGAGGATGGAGAGATTAAAAACGCTGACAAAGTTACGAAACATTCGTGCTCAGCCTTTTTTATATCCTGCCGGCGGGGAGGGGAATAGACGGAACACCGGAGTGAGGCGAGCAGAAGTGCGCGGTGCATGGACCAGGGTGAGTAAGAACCGAGAGGAATGATGGTGCAAGGTTGCTCGGCCCGGAATAAAGGGTGCTAGTGGCCGGAGTAAGAGGGAGAGCGAGCGCTGGGCCTCGGCGAAGAGAGTGCGCGAGTAACCCGGGGCCGGGGAATTCGGAATAAGAGCTTTGTGTTGGCTTGCTCTCACCGGGAGAGGATGTAAATCCAACAGCGGCAGGCTAGGTTCACGAAGAAAAATAGAGTAAAAGAAGGGGGAAAAAAAAAGAAGAATGAAAAAGACGAGGGGCCTAGATAGAATGGGGGAAGGTGATGCAGGATCCGAGAGGAATGGAAGGGAAAAAAAGCAACACACCGCGGCCATTGTCCGAAACGAAGGATATGGACAATAAGGGCGGTGATGCAGAGAGCTCCGATGGATAGATAGAAAAGGTTCTTTGAAAGGAAAAAAAATAAAAAATTCCGACTTGCGTGACCACGAGAGTCGAGACGCTAAAAATCTTGGTATTTTCGTTGGGCCTCTTCATACTTTTCCCGTTCGCTTGTCACGCGTGAGGAGGTCAAGAGCCCTCTCCCCCCTTCCCCTTTAATCCTCTAGCTTCTATTTTCAGGTTGCCTTTTCTTTTTTCTTTCTATACACGAAAATTCTATACCACGACTATGGAATACACACGAACGCGAAATATATTGTGAAGATATTCGATTCCACGGTGACCTTCCCGCCTTGGAAAAAAGCCTCGACGTCGTTCGAGAGATTGAAATAAGAGACGTTTCTGCCGACACTACTACGAGTACTATTACTACTACTACTACTACCACCGTCAGGGCAACCCTCCGCCTGGATGAAATATCGGTGAGCCTCTCGAGACTGAATTTGCCCGGAACATCCTGTCGCTGAATTCAAGGACGAAACAAATAAGACTACGTGAGCGACGAGAGCTGGAGAGGGGGAGGGGCGTGGGGGTTGTACGCAGGCTACGGTACCGCCATTCCGAGTAGCAGCTACGACGAGATACTGGGATGTAATGCGAGGACACGTAATGTCATTATAATGTAGACACGACCAAATACAAAACAGGGGATGCAGTGCAAGAGGGTGGCGAAGAAAACGAGGGGGGAGAGAGAGAGCGAGAGCGAGAGAATTGTGGAGGTATTAGAGGAAGAAGTTGAGGAAGAGGTGCGTGCTTGCTGAGACTCTTGCTATGTATAGTATATGTACCTCCCCGCGAAACGCGAGAATCATAAGAGAGAGGATCCCGGCGTGGAACGTGACGACGTCGTTTCACCGTTGAAATGATGAATTCAGCTAGAAGTTCATGGCATCGTGCTTCACGCTCCAATTTTATAATACGAACAAATTATTCGCTCGCTTATTTGGGCTTTCACGTGGAAATTCAAGGTCTTTTATAACTGGGAAAATATTACCGATATTTGATAATAGTAATAATAATATCAACAACAATAATAATAATAACATCCATTGTTGTTATTGTTTATTTCATAAAGGGAATTTTACGTGTTTGCGAAATGCGTTGTTACTCTTCGACTTGTTTCTCGTTCCGATACAATATTCAGGAAGTATATTTCAGAAACTAAGCCGAGTAAAGTACAGGTAGTGATTTTCGAAAGAGTAAAATGAAATATGTGAGGTAACAACAACAGTATCTCCCGACCGTGGAGAACTCCCTTTACAGAGTCGCACTCGTATAATTGGCGTGTAGACTCCTCGTCCCCCGTAGGCCAGGGAGTGCCATCGGCAAATTCATCTAGATTACAGCGCAAAAGTACTCTCTCGCTCTCCCCGTGCCGTATTTACCCGGCATTAAATTACACAGACGATCGCGTTCGCGGGTTGCCGAGAGGGTCGAACGAGCGAACGGGAAGCTTGACGAACGCGCGCAACCGGTTTACTTTCATCACATTCAATATTGATCACAGTACTACGTAGATAACACTGTCACACACCCGTTGTGCCGGATACTTTATTTATGCAACATGGCCGTGAAGCTCGAATGTTGCATGATGCGAGCGTTTTCTTTTTTTTTTTTTTCTCCCTCCTCTGTCGCTGTGCTTTCCCGTCAATGGAAGGAAGCTTTTGAGCGTATACCATTGTCACGAATTCGAGATCTATAATCACCCCATTCGTCGAGCCTTTCACTGTCACGCGTTCGCTATTTTGACTTGTAAATTCTTAATAAGACCCCGAAGACGCAGATCGCGAGGAACAATGACGAACCCACAGCGGGCTCACGAATGAGCGAACGAAATTCCGAAACAATAACTCCGATACTCCCAGGGGTTATATATTATTTCGTAATTCCTCGGAATTGCGCGAGGACATTTTTTTTTTCACGGCGGTCGATCGAGAATAGATGAGAAAATACACGAAAATCGCGTGTAGAAGCTTACAGTAAGTGGTAATCAGTGGTACAACGAAAAAGTAGAATAGTCGGACCCACGGGACACATCGCGGCTATCTCGGATAACGCACGTTTTCCGCGATATTGCGAGTTGGCTACGTGCGCCACGACGAAGGCTGGTGGAGGGGGAGGACGGGAGAGCGAGGGAAGGAGATGAACGAAATTCGTTCTCCAGTAATTCCGATAATACCGGCAATCATCCTGTCACCGGGTTAAGCCTCTCGGTAAGCTTCAGTCGTCGGGAATGTACCTCTCCCGGTTTCTATCGAGAGGGCTGTAGGCTGTGGCCATCGAGCGAGCTACGTATAGGCTCCGTTTTCCCCGTTCATCCCTTGGGGAATCTATTCGTTTTACCTCACGCAAGTTCTCTCGTGCCCTTCCGCGAATTGAAGCCTTGGGGCTATTCGATATTTTCGTGAGTCTCCGAGACGGCCGAGAGCGGGTTTTGCCTCGGTCGATTCCGGCATTGCGCTTAACTGCGAGTTTGTCCGGTATCGGATAGCGTCGCGAAAGAAGAGCGAAACGAAGAACAAGTTCGCTCCAACACTCGCGTGTCGCTCATTCTCGTTCTCTCGATATTCTCATCATTGCGGAGTCTCGTTCGAGTAGTTACGGACGTAACTGGCCAGACGGTCATTACTCGTTATAGCAAGTCGTTCTGGTCTCTACTCTATAGCTCACTGGAGACTCGCCAAGAACCGTTCGGCAATCGTCGTAGTGCTGGTTCTCGTCGTACTCTCGACTCCCCTTCACTCGTCTCATCGTCTTCCTTCCTCATTTCTTTTCCACGTCGCAAAGGTCACACAGTGCAGAACTTTGCAGAGGAAGCTCAGAAGCTCGCAGTTATAGCTAGTGGCTCGCAGCTTCCTGGCGTAGAAGCGAGAGCGGTCGGGGAGGTCACAGAGCTCTGGAAACGCAGCGAAAAAGCATCGAAAAGAAGGGGCGGCGAAGTAGCTCTGTGAGAAGAACGCGAGGGAGATTCTCCGGGGCTAATTAAATAACTAGCGAGTCACCTAGCAACTTGGCACCTCGACTATGGCGAGAGATTCCCTCCCTACCCTCTCCCTCAATGGCCTCGCTTCCTCCTTATTTCAGCCTCTTCTTCTTCTTCTTCTTCGAGGTTCCTCATTCCTTGCTCGTGCACGGCTTCTGTTTCCATCTCCATGATTCTCTTGCGCCGGCTAACACGTATATTCCCGTTCCACAGTTTCCTCCGCTGCAAACCTCACTCTGGTCACAATTAATTTAATTAAACTTCAAGAATATGATCCAAACAACCGGTTGACACAGTGCTCCGGGTGTCTTCTTGTGCGAACCGAATTCCATCGTCGTTGCTGGTCTTGCCAAATATTTCGAGCTCTCCCGAACCATCAAAAGTTTTGCGCCAGGAGATGAGACGAGGGACGTTGACGGAGTGGTGAAAAGTATACCACGAAACAAGCGTCACGTTTCACATTTCGGTGATGAAGATGAGCCTATATCCTCGACCCGGTTGGGACCTTCTTTCGAGAGGGGTTCGGAAGGACACAAAGATTTTTAGTGTATTCGTCTCACGCGTTTTCTTCGCCACCCCAGGAAAAAAAAGACCCTGTCACCCAATTTCTCGTGTCTTTATAATGATTGATCTCGCTGCCCCGAGAGGGATGAAGAAACTCGTCAGAGCTCTTTCTCGCAACCCCCTAATCTTTACGGTAATGAGACTCCGGGAGACGATGATGCTCGGCCGCACACGCCGAACAACCAACACAGCCGTGTATTACGAGCCGAGAAAAGACTCAGCGCCGCAGTTATTGGTTAAAATGTTGTAGGAAGATGTACCTCGGGGATTGAGGATACACGGGCGCGCCGCTCTCTGAATCGTTAATTTACTGCAGCTGAGATAAACCGTGGACGCAGAATAGGGAGAGAAGGAGGAGGATTCCCCTCAAAGAAACTCAATCTCCATCTCTGGCCTCGCGGTACTTCTTCTCCGTCTTCTTATTTCCCCGACCCCTCGCCGATCCGGTGTATCATATACTACAAGGCAGCAAACTTAAATTTTCTCTAGCAGCGGCACACCGCAGCAACGTCGCGGAGTAAGCACGACGTGCGCGTTTTCCACGCCTTGTGGACCGCCCTTCACCCGCATAACTTTCGTTCACCTTCGGAGTCTCGCGACTCGCGACTTTGGGCGGTCGAGCGAGCTATTGCGCCCCGGCAACCGGCGCGAGTTGACGGGATGAGGGGGAAAGATATGGCAAAGAAAGCGAGAGGAGGCAAAGGCATAATTTCAAACTGGAAACTGGGGTACAAACTACCCTGTCATCTAGCTCGCTCGGGGTTTCTATATCCGCAGAGCCGTAGCATCAGCAGCAGCGGCAACCCCTCGGGAATTAATAGGAGGATCGCTCCCACGGAATGTTACGACACCGCGGGGGTATAAGGCCAAAGTTACCGGTGTGACCGACAAAGTATCTTTATTAAGGCATAAGCGCTGATGTAGACACAGCAAGGCGTTCGGGTGGGCGTTATTCCGACCATCGGTTAATTAGATTTTTAATTAACACAGAATGAGGGAGATAACTGCTACCCGGCAGGGACTCAATTCCTCGGCTTTCGCCTCCGTAACGGGAGAATTCCTTCTGTTTTTTGTGCAAACACGCGTATGACTCTACCTTCGCGCTCAATTGACATAATCTTACGGACCGCATGAGCGCGAGAGGAGCGGCGAATCGTCGAAAGGGAATGATAAAACGAGATAACCGACGTGAGCATACGGGCTTGACGGCCAACGCTGCAGACTTACGGTCTCCTTTTTGGTTCGCTTCAATTTGTTTAGATTAGCCGAACGCTCATCGCCGGGCAGACAGCGTTTCTGCACTGCGTACGTGCGGAACTTCCACACCTATACGAATACGAGTTGAAGCAGCGGCGAATCGCCCGGACCGGACCGAAAGAGAGAGAGAGTTTAATTTTGAGGAAGGCAAACATTCTGTAATTAAGGGGTATTCCACGTAGGGAAAATAGCCGACGGACGAAAGGGAAACCACGGATGAACCGGACGTCGGTGATGAAAAACCACTCATAATTGCCCGACCGAATCAATATTTGAGGGGCGCTTTTATTGCTGAATGGGGGATCCCCGCGCTACGGCGGTTCGTTTCACTGACTGTGAACGACGACCACGCCTTACCGTCCCCTCTGTCACGAATGCAAGAATTTTCAGTGGAATTAGCGTTCTCCTCTTTTTTTCTTCTTCTTCTCATTTCTGATGCCAATTTTACGTATCAAACGCTGAATTACGCGTTGAAAAAGGAGCAAATTCGTCAGTAGCGGGAAAAAGTTTATTATGAAATTTCTACATCTTCCACGTTTGGTAATTTATGTGCATGGATTACGGAATTTGATTTTCGTGACAAGGTATTTTATGGCGAGTTTCGCAACAATTTTTGATTCCTCGCGAAGAAAAAGAAAATGTTCAGATTTTCAAAAGTTTTCAAGACAAATGCTTGCGGATTTGTTTAGGCATTTCCTTCGACATGCATGCGACAAACTCGTTGGATATTCCGTTCTGGAGAATTGTTCTCTCGCGTAAAAATCTCAACGATCACAGAGTCTTGGCAATGAAAGTTATTTCACAGATATATACATGTAGAGAACAGAAATGAAAATTGACGCGCAAAGCCATAATTTTCTTCCGCAGATAAACGGCGTATGATAAAATTGATGAGGGGTTCGTAGCGAAGATACGAACAATCGAGTCACGAGCAATTCCGCTGTATGCATTCATTTCTTTTTTACGACTCGAATTTCCGTAAAGGGGCCGGGCTTTGGCTTGTGAACACATGCATCATCGATACCGCGGTAACAAACAGTTTTGTTCGAGGTTGTACCTTAGGTGTGAAACCGCGGGTTGTTGTTTACGCGTGTTTACGAATGCAAAGTGTTTGCGAGCATTGTGTGCAGACCGCGTGCAGTGCGTGTATACGTCAGGTTCAATGGGGGAATAGTCTGGTGGCGTGCGTGTCACAGACCGGCGAGAGAGGGTGGCTGTTACCTCCGTGTATAGCTTCACCGATCCTCGTTCTGGGTTTGCCAGCTCTGTATGTGTTAGCACACTTGGCGAGCTGCCATTTAGGGTGATACTGCCGAGAGCCGAGGGTGGTCACACCCTACGCTTCGCTCCGCAGTACCGTCCATAACCCACGAACAACGTGGAAAGGACTGCGCGCACGTTGATGCACGAACGACGACTACGACGACTGCGAGGGTTGCACCATAACCTGCAAGATCTCTCACCGGGGGATGATTCGTCCTCGACCGAAAACTGTCCCCCCACATGCGAGTCGCGCTATCTACGAAGATGATATTCGGAATAAGGCGAAATTTATTGCAGCCTCGGGAACGATACCCTCGAGTCAAAGAGAATAAAAATAAAAACTAAAGATGCCGGAAAGCTATGAAAATACTCGTGAAAATTCTGCGAGACTTACATCACCGTAAAACGAAGAGAAAATCAAGTTTTTCACCGTCGGTAAATGAATAGCCCAAAATAATTTGAATAAAAACGTGAATAATCTTCAAACAGGAAGAAGTGTGCTGAGCCAGCTTCGTCGGTTAAGCGCGAAAAAGAGAATAAATGAGAAGGGGAACAAAACGTCTTGAGAGGAGAAGATCTATTCCGCTATCTATTTGCTCGAGTAAAATATCGGTGAGTGAGAGAAAAATGGTGGTAGGGGATGGTGGAAAAGAAAAGCGGTAGTTGGCCACTTTGAGAGCGATATAGCGACGAGAAGAGACAGAAGTGAAGGAATGAAAGGTTCTTCATTTGTCACGCTTCTCTTTTTATCACGCTTCGCCGGTGTGAGAGGGCGATGGTGTGCCAGTGAATGTCTATAGATGTATACGTATGTATATACTGTGTAGTAGTTTCTCTGGTAATTCAGCCGCGTCATTCGACAGAGTGCCGCGTTGACGCAGAAAATATATTACTCTTCCGGACCGGAGTGACGTCCCCATAACCGAACGTCCGGAGCAGCAACGCCGTTGCGACGTGCCGCCACTGCCGGGTCGTTATATTCCGCGATACCGAGAGAAAAGACCGAACCGATCGACAATGAAGCTCGGTCTTATTGATTCGTTAACAATGTCGCTGCATGTCCGTGTATTCTCGCGCACGTCGAGGAACAATGAAAGTACCGGGTTGCGACGTCTTTTGTCACCGGAGGCAAATTCGTTTCCGTTCGGCCAATGAATCGTCGACGCCATTATCGGAAATATATTAACGGAGTTTTTCAAAGCTTTCTTTCATCGACGCGACGGATTCGACCAGCGGCGATCGAGTGTTCAATTTTTTTTTTTTTTTTCCAACCCCTGCATCGGGCCGGTGGAGTTAAATGTTGGATTATCTCACGCGTAATAGTCGAAACACTCTCGAAATATAACGGTACAGTAGCGTCGGATGGTTGTAAAAAAAAAAAAAAAAAAAAAAACGAGCGAGTTTCACGAGGGCGCGGGAGGCTCGATGGGAGAGGAAAAAGGGAAGACTGGAGGGGGGGTGAGGGCACTGTAATTTATTGATCGCACACCAACGTATCCGATTCTGCTTTGAAATCCATTTCAAACAGGCTTTCCCCAATGCTTTGAGTTCGAACGATAAATATTTACGATGTAAAGCTTTCGAACGAATCGGTCCTAATTAAAGTATCCGCGAGAGGCGTGCTTTTTCAACGAGGGGTGGCAAATACAAAATTCAATGATTGTTTCTAATGCCAGACAAAGTCGAAGAAAAAACTAGTGCAAACGGCAAAAAGCTGAATGAATGAAACGGTTGGCATAGACATTTCTTATTCTCTTTCGAATACAGCGACCGAATCGTTTCATTTTCTTCAATTTCTTTTTTCTCATACCGTGTAAACAAGATGAAACGTACACGAGGCGAACAGAGCCGGTGCGCGTTTGAAGAGTTCCGGAGGAAGGGGGGGCATTTTTCAAGACGAAAGAAGTTTTTAGCCTGGAGCGATCTCGATATGCCTCGCGGGCATCCGGATTTCCTTTTAATCAGTTCGTTGACCCGGAAGAGGACCACCGGCCATTTTTCGGGGGCAACGACACGTTCTCTTGGTGGTGTGGCACGAGATGCGAGATACGATGCTGGAGAGAGAGAGAGGCACACAGTTCACCGCTCGGGAAGGGGGTTCGCTGCTGCTGCTGCTCCCAAAAGGAAAATCAATGCCGTGAATGGGCTACGAACGTAGCAGCCTGTCACACTATCGCTCTCCTCTATACTGTGTGTTACTACATATATATAGATATATATATGTATACTACATATATGTAGTATACACATCAGCCATAGTTATATGTACAACGAAGAGAGAGAGAGAGAGAGAGCGTTGAGCTCACGTTGGGGTGACTCGAACTTCGCTGGGTGAGCCTCGCGCTCACGTCGGGCTTTGCCTGCCTGCGACGTAAGCTTCTACGGGGTGCCCCCCCGGAAAACGTGATTCAACTAAGGGCCACTTTCATCCCCCTTCCCTTCCAGCATTTCGCCTTCTCCTCTCCCATATAACCATGTAGGTATATCCTCTCTCGCAACGTCACTTGCGACTCGCGTCCTCATGAAAGAGACCTCCGCCACTTTTTTTTTCTCTGTTATTTCTATTTTAACAATACGCGACAAGAGTTTTGCATATATGAATTTTGCACGCGCAATTTCGCGCCGGCAGCGATGGGAGGGTTGTTATGTTGAGATACGAAAGAAAAAATATGTATATAAAAATAAAAAACAGAAGGTAATAAATTACAAAACGATCAGCGACGCGCGTCGAAGGGTAGTTGACTCGTGGATGCAGCAGGTAAACCGGTCGACAGCTGCGAGGTTTTGTCCGCCAGCAACGGGGAAGCGGTCGTTCTCCCTCCAGCGGGGGGTAAACAACGGGTGTGAGGGTCGAAGTTAAAAAAAAATTTGCGAGCTCCCGAAAGCGGGAACGTTACAAGAGCTCACAGAGCTCCCGGGATCCCTAATGGGGTGTTCTAATTTAATGTCAGTTAATCGCATTACGGTTTGACTCTACAACGTAATTTTTTTTTTTTTTTTTTCGTTCTTTCCAACCCACCGGGGTTACAACCCTCCAGTGGGCAAAAGCCCCGAGGTACGCAGAGTAGTACCGCACTCGTCCGCATCGGAATGTTAATACTTGTTTAGCCTCGGCTGATTTAGCAGCGAGAATTAAAAACACAATTTCCGGGAGCCCTCCGGAGCCAACGTCGAGCGTCCGACCGAGAGCGAGCGAGCTTGCCGCGCGCTTTACGCGCCGGGACGTGCCTAATGGAATTACCGTGCAATCACGGCTCGCCGTACCTGTGGTGGTCGACCTCGCTCGCTCTCTCTCCTGCCCCCCACTTCCTCTCCTCTCTCTCTCTCTTCACTTCTCTCTCATGCCCTTGTTGCCATCTCTCTTCACCCCCCTCACTGACGGGGCTTCCATGTAAACGTAAAAACCAAATTTTTCCCGAAACGGCCCTTCGTCGTCATTCCGCGCGTGGGCTTGCTTCGCTGTCCCGTTTATAATTACGCTTTGATGAGGCAAAGCGAGCGTGGACCAGTGCGGGGGTTGGAGGACGCCGGAAAAGCATCGCCCAGAGACAACGATGGAAACAAGAGAAAACAGACAAAAAAAATATCCACGCTCGATGTACCTCCTCGGAGAATTGTCCAACGAGAACGGAGAGCTTTCAGCCTCGATGAAAGAACACGATAGTTCTTGGGAAAATGAAAACCGTTTCGGTAACTTTTCTTTTTTTTTTTATCAAACGCTCGCGAATGCACGATGTTTTTGCTTGGCAAAAGAACGTCTCCGTGCGGAACCTCTCGAGGGTGAAGTTGATCGGTGATTAACGCCAGAAATCCGTCTCGTACGAGTGTTTTTTCTTTTTTTATCATCGTAACATCTGTCACACAATTCTAATTGATATTTCTACTTCGTACTGTAATTATTCTCGAAATAAACTCGTACCTCTGCGAGTGTGACGTCAATTCTTTTTATATCCCCTTTAACCCCAACGATTCTTGTCGGTTTTCCCGTAGTTTTATAATTATTTTGACACCCTCCCAGCGGAGTCGTGAGCCAAGGAACGAAGGGTTGTTTCTCACTTTGTGTGTGCCTATAGTTATATATTCAAGCCGCTGTTAGTGAGCGGTCACACGCAGACACACGAGCAAAACGAGTGGCAACCACGCGAAGCATGTCAGAGATGCATAGATATACACAACCAGCCACCCTCCCCCCCCCCCCCCCCCCCCCCCCCGAACCCCCCCCCCCATCCGACGGGGATTGGTGGCTACGAACTTGGCTCGTCTCTGTCTCACCCTCGCGCATTCGTAACTCTCCCTGTTAATTTTTCTCTCTGCTTTCTACTCGCCGCTGTGGCCGTGCGCCGGCTGACGGAAACCCGGGGGGGTGCATGTTAATGCTAATAGAACCCGGTTTTCGCGTATACTCGGACGAGTCCAGTGAATTCTCGGTGCTCACAGACGTACAACGTTTATTCTTTCTGGTTCGTCTTCTTCGTCTTTTTTTTTTCTCCGTTCCTTCCCTCGAACGCTCACTCGAATGAATTGGCAACGAGACACACACAGAGGAAATCGAGTGGCCGCGGAAGCAACCGAGCGAAAGGAGACTCCGCTAGTCAGTGGAGAAAGAAAAACCGTGCGCCAGACAGTGAGTAAAGGATATCTAGTTCAGAGAGCAAAAGAAACTTTTACTCGAACGATTAAGTTTCCCCTGTAACGCCGGAGAAACGGAAAATGAAGGGTTCAAATACAAAAAGAGAAGAAAAAAAAACGCAGAAAAAGAGAGCGTAGAATACAAAATTGTACTTTGCTTTCTTCTCGAGGGATTCGTTGCCATATTATTTCTTGTCTTTGAGCGCAAACACCAGAAAGAGATGTGAAGAGTTCGGAGCTGGAGTTTCATGCGAGAATTAACTGATACGAGGGGAATGGGGAAAATGAAAGCCAACTGTTTGAAAGGAAAATGCGCCGTTTCGAATCGGCGCCCGACTCACGCGCGTTTCACCGCAAATGTATCCGAGCGGTAGGGCTTGTAGGCTGTTCGTTTTACCGTTGCAACGGCAAGAGTTCTCCACCCTTCGCTATCGAATTCAGTTCGAAAAGGGTGAAAGGAAACTCGCCTATACGCGGGGGAATAGTCGATATGCGTGGCGGGGAAGGCCATCGAGGGGGGGCGGAGCGGCGAGGGACGAAGGATTAGCGTGCATTTACGAAACGCAATGCGTGAAACGCTCCAATACGCAACAACTGACCGTGCGAGCGCATCAAGCCGCACTGTGCGGAGTTGTAACATCCCGCGACTTTGATGACGGAACCCCTTTCATGCGGTAGTCCAATCAGTCTCTACGATTTGTATCTAATGACTTCCACTATAAGCCAATCGATTCTATTCAGCTCGTTCAATTCTCTCGACCATACGAATCGATGAAATCCGCACTGAACGAGGTAAAAATTCAATAGCCTTTCGGCCACAAAGTGTCGAATACGAATTTGAAATGCAAAAAAAATTATGCTTATTAAATACATACGCCGTTTCCTCATTTTGTTTTTAATATTGAAAATGATGTAAATCTGATACGCGCAAGTTTTCCATCGCTCAATCGTGTTTTTTGGCGCATACACTCATTGAATATTTTTTTCCAAATCTGCTTTTTTGATATTTCGCAACGTTCCTTGCAACAAAGTTTCTTCTACGAAAAAGCAAAATTAATGAAAGCACGAGTTTTCCAAGAACCCAAAAAATGAATACGCCGAAGGGCATTTTTTTTGCAGCGTATAGTCTAGGCGACACCGAAGGGAGATCGGATCGTGAGTCTATTCCGGGGATGCGACAAGCCGAAATGGTAGACGAAAAGCTGGCGCCGAGCCGTAAAAACGTAATGACGCGAATATACCGTGGTATATATGCAGCACACGGTTCATGTCGAGCGGAAGCGTTCTCGCGCTGTCTCGCACACGAGCGCAAACACCGACACGAGTGAAATTCGCGAGCTATGGGTAAAGAGATATATAAATGGGGCTACGTGAACGTAAGCTCGCTGGCCGAACGTAACGTTCGTCCATTATGTGATAAACATGGGGCTTGCACGACGTTATAGTTTCATAGTGTATTACTCCCCCCCCTGGTGGGCTGGAGAAGGGATGGTTGGCGGTCGACACCATCGACGACGAAGTAGCAACCGACAGCGTCCCTCGGTCTCCCGTACCCGGGGATAGTTACACCGAGTCCAGACATTACTCTCCCTTACCCCTTTTCTCTCTCTTCTCTCTCTCACTCCCTCGCTCTCTATGTTGCCGGACGATCGAATAGTGGTGCGGCAAACGCTCTCGACGCCCAGAGGCTCCCTTCGTAAAACTTCTCGTTACGATTACGACGCGGTCGTTGCTGTTGCTCTCGGCGTCTGTTGCGAGCGCGAACGTTGCGTTGCACTCTCAGGGCTCTTCGTGTATTCTGTATAACCATTGCCGCGAAGCTCGAGCCTCGCTGTACACATTCGCCGCGGTTGATGCGCTCGAAGCTCGGTGGAGCGAGAGAGGAAAAGGCGACGGGGATGATGCTGATGCTGGTCCATCTCCGTGAAAATCCCTGTGTGCGATTCCATACAAGCGCAAGTACCGCGCCCGGAAGGGATTATTAAATTTCCCAGTGTCCGACCACTCTGATACACGCGGATTTGTTATGGCTACGAGAGAGCACCCGTTCGAATCCAATGCTCGCGCTGCCGCCGTTGCTGCCTGTAAAATGTAAGAGCATCGCAAGGATCCCATCCCCGTTGTTCCGCGTTTTAACGCGGGTTACACTCCGCAGTGAAGATATATTTTTACAACGAAAAAAGGGATATAACTTCTTGCGCCGCTCGACTTTTCGTACGCTGCATTATAAAAGATGCAACGAGCGGTGTATTACGAAAAATTAATTACGAGCATGAATTTTCTTCGCTGTAAAATCCATACAAGTGGGAATTTATGAGAATTTTGCGGACTAGAGATTTTTTTAATTCACGGAGTTTTTTCTCTCACCGCGTCGGTCGCTGTTTTTACTATTTCAGCGAATTCATATGTTTCTGCTTTATACTTTGACGCACGCTGATTCGCTGCTCGCTTACGCGTTTTTTTGATATTCAAATCGTATTCGGGCAATCCTTCGTGCAGACGGTATATAGATCTGATTTGATTTTTTTTTCCTGCTCATCCCGCTCTGTTTGCCGATGCAAATATTTAGCGATGCGCTTGATGAGACTTGTTAAAGAGAAGTCGAATAAACGTCTGTCCATCCCCCGTGCCTGTCTCTCTGTATGGAAAGTAATTACACGCGAAGCGTCAGAGAGGGTGGTACGCGTTTTCGGGCTTTGAGGCTATCTTCGATAGCCGAAAGCCTCGTCAGAACCGAAATTAACAGGGCGATAGGCTCTGGCCACCGGCGCGCATGTATGTATGTACTGGCACGATGTGCTAGGCGTAGGGTCGATCATCGATTATTTTGGTAATGACTGGACAGCGCACACGAGTGACTGAACGCGGTACCGACTCGATGATGGGACACGCTCGTTCGTAATTACGGTATCTCGTCCGGTGTTCGGTCGCCATCGATCCTTGCACACGTTCTCTCGTTGGTACGTCCTATTTTCGCTACAAACTACTATATATACACCCTATCTCTTGTACGCCATCGGTCTACGCTCTAAAACACTTCATCACGCGGCGCGGCGGGCCGATAGAATTTTTTCGCGAAGAATTAAAATTCACCGAAAATCCGGCACACAATCGCGGGACAATCACATTTTTCCGATGACAAAAGAAACCTTATTCGGCGAACAAAAGGATAATAATAAAACGAAGTCGATGAATGAACCATTGGTCGCCTTTTTTTATGAATGCAAAAATTGGATGACTGAGTATTTATTATAAATGAACTCTACATAAAGACTCGACTTTTTTAGTATAACTTTGAAAAAATGTAATGAAAAGAAAAACGTTTCAAGTCAATAAATAAATCGTGCTATTGAAGAGCACTCTCGCATTCGTCATGTAATGGAGCATAGGGGATTAGTAAAGTTGCTGCGAGTGGGCTACGTTGCGAAAGCACAAGAATAAAAAAATCGCTCTTGGTCAATGAATGAACAATTCCCTTATAATATTTTACATTTTTATATTCCTAATGGACCGAACCATCGACCACATCGGTAACGTCGGCGCTCCATTTCACCGTTTAAATATTGCAAAAGACGAAAAATGAAATTCAAATCAATGAATGAACGATTCGCCGTCGAAGAATATAGAGAAATTTAACGATTCCTCGTGTAATGGACGATTGCGAACTGGGAACGTTTATGACGAGTGAATCTCTTTGCCCGTACGAAATTTCATCGTTACCGCGGGCGAAAATAATTAACGACGTGAGGAAATCGTCGATGCCGAAAGTTCGATCGGGGCGAATGGCATTACATAGGGCAAAGTGGCCCCGTTAACTTGCTTAGTGCCCTCGGTTGCTCGACATAACGCGAGTAACGCGAAGCTAAATGCACGGGGGAGTGCTCGAGTAATGCATCAAATGTAAAGGTTGATGGGCAGTATGGTTTATTTATAGTAGGCTCTATGATGCCACTGACCGAAGACCGTTGAACGGAAAGCGGCGCTGCCGGTTGATGAGTTATAACGCAACGATAACGTCGAACCATCGGCAGAGTATAATCTGGTAACGATATTGGCTGAGAACGGAAGAATCCGCTTTTGCTTCTTTGCCTCGGGGGTCGTGCGAGCTTAATCGAAGAAGGGGCTGGCGGCCAAGGAAAAGCATCTTCTCTGCTGTTGGACGTACGTCGCAAGACGGTAATCGCATTAATATAAGAATGGTAAATCCCGGCGAGTACAATGGAACCTTCCCTTGCGCCGCCACGCTCCGAAGAAAGCCGAAGAGAAGCAGACACGCGGAGCGCCTTTATTCGTATTACTTTTCTCGGTTGACTCCTCGTCGCGTCGCCGTGCTATCGGTGTATTCGCATCTTCGCACTCTGCAGAATGCCCGAGTCTTCTCTATGACGCTATTGTGCGATAGAACATTGACGAACGCGCCAGAGGAATATATTTCGTCTGTAAGGCGGGCTCGCGGATAAGTTTTCCGTGTTGATTAAAACATGCAACCCCATCGTTTCACCGACGGTAGGATGCAGCGGGTACGCGGGCATTACAACGTTGGGTGTGACGAGATATCGTATTAGTCGCCGCGGTGAGTATCCTTCACGGCCTCTGGCCCTGCCGGACGGTAAATCAGCGGTTGCGAGCACACGGAGACCGAAAATCCAAATGCCGAAATATGTCCGGGGCCGTAAATCATAGAGTCTCCCTGTGCTTAGAGGGGATCGTCTCCGTAACCCCCTCGTGTCGTTTCAGAGACGGGCGGGTTACTCTCTCTCTGCCTTTCCACGTACATTGACGCTATCGCGTTCACGAGGAGCGGCGGAGAAACGGCGAGAAGCCAGGAGCATTCATTAATCGCGAAGCTCGGCAAATCCCTCGAGCAGATGGGCGCTCCGCCGACCAACGAATGTTTGTTGATACATACACGCGTTCGGAACCATGCAAAAACTTGCGATTCAGAGACAACAAGATTTCCCAAGCGATATGGCGGTTTCTCGAAGGATTACAGACGAAAAAAAGAAATTGTTGAAACTTCGACCATTAACCATCGTTTATTGCACTGCGGCACTTTGTCATAGTCTTTCCGAAAAGGGCACAACGTATGTTGCATTTTTAGCTACACCATTCGAATCACCTTGTTACAACTCCGTACGCAGAACCCAAATGCTACCTCATTTCATGAATCTCTCGTAATCTAGTATCTCATAAATTAAGGTCTTGCAAGTTCAGCAAATAAATTTCCGATATTTCATTTGATAAGACAACATGTTCATGGTTACCGCTCACCATGCTTAGAATAGCAGTGCATTTTCGACAGTGCGACTCTGTAAAGTGACTTAGTGTGGAGTTACTAGTCTTATTCCCATACGGGAAAACATCTCATAGGAATAAAAATTATTTTCGAAGAAAATTCTCACGCAAGCGAGAGTGCAGTGTTCCGGGAAACGAGCGTCGATCGAGATGAGTTATGCGACATTAATGCGAGCTTGGGAGATGATGAGCATGAGAGGCAAACTAGTCGGTGATGCGAACGGCCTTCCGTGGCAATGACAGCGCCAGGCGTGCTTTGATTAATCATCGATAACCGACGTCCGGCACGCGCTTAATGCTCACCTCGTAAAATCGTTGGAGTTTCGTGCGTGCGTGCGTGACTGACCAGCCGGAGGGGTTTGGGTATACCGTACGATTATTGATTCGTCATATTTCCCACGTAATGGTCCTGTTAACGAACCCACGAGGCCACGCGACCCATTGATAACGATCGTTGATATATATCTAGCCGGGGGAGGGGGAGAAAAGGGGTGGCGAGGGAAAGGGGTCTACTGACCGCAACTACGCAGTCCGGTCACCTGCGTAGATATAATAGACGGAGAAACGCAAACGTGACGTCATGTCCGCAATGGTCGGAACAACTGAGAGTGAAAGTTCGGGACAGCCGCGAGTAAAGTACCCTCAATTACAAGGCCTCCCGATCATCGGGGACCCTCGGAGCCACCGAAAGTTAAGCTGTATCTCAGTGGATTGTAAGCTATATATTTTCCGTTTTATCTTATCTCCGACGATTAGTTACGGTGTCCCTCGGGAAAGGAAGGCATCGGAGATAGGCGCAATTTATCGATAAAAAAGAAGTAGTTCCAAGCACGAGAAAAAAAAGAACTTTGAAACGCCCTTCCAGGTCAGAGAACGCGTTAATGCGTCGAAACGACCGAAAAGGGACGAAAAGTAATCCGTAATACGTGAAGTAAAACGGGTTACGCGCAACGTAGGGTTAAGTTCGCGAGGGTTGGAAAATTGTGCGGCGTTGGGGAGGTCGCTTCGAGTTTGAGCCGTGGCGAAAGACGCTTCGGGACACACGTACAAGCGCCCGCGGTCGCACACACTGCCGGTTGAGGCGATGTTATTACAACTTAATGCGCCGAATTGTTCCCGCAAGTCCTCTCGTTATACGAGAGCGTCGCATTAATATGTCCCTTGTCGGAGAAAAGCTTGCCGTTGGGTTTTCCCGCGTACCGCGGAAAATTCTCCGCGGAAGCTTCCAACGGGACCGCACAGCTCATCTCGTTTCACATCTCTCTTTCTCGTTCTCACCGGTTACTCGCGCGTTAACCTCGTAACGGTGAATAATATTTCCTTCCATTATTCATAAACATTTTATAATCTCCTTGGCGTCTACGGTGAATTATTGCCGAGTGTGGGAGCCGGCGGCGAGGAGCGAGAAGAAGAACGGACGATTGAAACTGTGGGTCGCACGTGCCCGTAGAACTGGCATCGTGAGTATTTCTCGTGCACCGACAGGAGAAGAAAGAGAAAGAGAGAGAGTCTCTCTGTGGTTCGCGAGACCCGGTACGAGAATGGTATAGAACGTGGAGGGTTTCTCTTGAAGAGGGTCGGTTATTTCGCGAAGGAGCATCGGGGGGACAAGCGCGAGGACGAAAATAGGACGTACCCCGGTGAGAGGGCAGAGGATTCGAGTTCGTCGAGTGGCATTCGTCGAAACGCTGCCGTTCACCAAGCCCACCGACCCGACCATGCGCCAACCCCTCTCGTCCCCGTTTTGCTTTTTTACCTATAACACGATAAAGATGGGTAAAAAATAATTGGACGCGATGTTTGTCGTTATATTCCGTCGCCCACCTTCCTCGCTCTCCTCCGTCTCCTCTTATGTTAAGGGCTTCTTCCTTCCATACCGGCTCTACTCCCTCGCTTCTCCGCTCTGGATGTTCCTCTGTGTATTCCGGGTGTATTCCCGTTGCTCTCGAGGCCTTTAGCGTCGAAGAACTAACACAGAGCTCTTTTCAACACGACAAAGCTCTTCCTTTGGTACTACACTCCAAGTGTTTTTACTCCGAGGGTGCACCGAACGATTTTTCCTTTTCTCTCGCGAAACCGTGAATTAATTTTTCATGGAGGGCGCGAAAGCTTGCTCGCGACTGTTATGCGGAGAATCTCTTATTTCGCTTATTTTTCCGTTTTTTTTTTGTTTTTTTCGTTCGAAGCTTCTTTTTTTGAGGGCACGTACCGGAGACTGTGCGATATATTTTCGTGATGGGGATGCGAGAGGGTGCGCAGGAAGGATATATATGATAACCCCATCGGATAGGACGAAAGCCTTGGTTGATCTCTATATTACCGGGTGGATTAGCTAGTTATGAAACTAACTGGTAGAGCTGTCAGGGCCTTCGCCCGGTAACGCGTTTCAACCGAAAGCGAGAGAGAGCGAGAGAGAACTCTCGGGGTGATGAAGTCTCTCAGGCTGCAACCACACTCCGCCACCCTGCGAGAAAGTTGAACTGAGCCACGGATATACGTGGCTGTACGGGCCAGGCAGGAGATCCTAACAGCGGTTGTATGGAATAATTGATCAGGCTGTGCGGGACGGAGGTACGTCCATTTATCCGGTTGCTGACGTATACAGAAACCCCCCCGTGCTGTGTTGTATAGTTTCCGAGAACATTCGAGCAAACTTCGCACCGGTAGCCTATATAGCTTTGTGTAATACATTTAAAAGGATTAAGTGATATTACTTTCTAGTTTGGAAAAAAAAAATCTACCCCAGGAAAAAAGTTGCAATATCGAACAATGTCTTATTGTCGCTGGACGGTGCGAAAACTTTCGACGACGTAGCCGGAGATTGCATAGTTTTACTATCAAATTCAATTGCATCGAAAAAAGAGATATTTCTTTTTCACTTTACTCAAGTAACTTACGATGATTACATTTAATGTCGATGATGTTAACCTGTGCACAAAGTAAGAACTTGCATCGAAGTTGGAATATCAATTTTTTCCTGAAATTGAAATAACACTCACTTTTTATAAAATTATAACTCCTCGATCAATTCTTAATCATTCTAATATCGATCACGGGATACTAATAATTCAAGTATGTACAAAAGTTTGGCACGAGATCTCAAAAATTGCAGAAATTATCGTGTTAAAAAGCAGATTTTTGAAAAGTGTAGAAACCATGTAAAATCGTGACTGTAACGATTTTCATAAACCTGAACACGTACTTTGAGAATTCACTCCGCTATATGCCCTGTGAATTTCAACTTGATAATGAAAGACTTTCTGAAGGCATAGAGTTTGGAATTCTTTGCCTTTGTCACGCAGACACATATTTCAGAAATCTTTTAAAAATAAGAATTTTCAACGTTTTGAAACATTTGCAAGATCTTCAAATCAAAACGAATCTTTCTCTACGACGAAGCGCTGTTATGATACGTGCTCACCACTCGCACGGGATTCAAGTTGTATCCTTTCCGACGCAACACTTTTTTCTGAGCATAAAGAGTCGAGCTTCGTTGGAGTGGAGTGATACCGAGGGGCTTTGCAGCGTGAAATTCGCGCGAAGGCCAATTTGCGAGAGTAAAATTTGACGCATGTACAAAGTTGGGTCCTTGACGACAGAAGCTTTCACGTTATACAGAATTTCTCTCTTCGTCGGGGAATACGCTATAGTGGAGCAATTAACGCTTAGACCTCGAGGTACAAATCGTGGCGTACGTCGAATTCAGGTGCGCCAAGAGACATAGAGAGAGGAGAAAGGGTGGGGCGCGGGTATGTGAAAGCAACGACAAAGCAAAGTGCAGATACAGACGGGAAAAGGGAAAGGAAATTTCCTACAATCCACCTCTGACGGTGCGTTAAATGGCGCTTTGCCTGGAGTACCGACAGTAGCGTTCTCGCGGGCAAGGCTCACTTTGTTCCTCGCGTTATTTTAATTAAAGAGCCGAAAGGCGAATGAAACAGCTCTACGAGAAGCTGCAAACCCTTTTCTTCTCTGTGCCAGACGCGAGGGGGCGCGGAAAGCTTCGCGGATACAAGGAGAAACATTACGCGTCGGGGTCATCGAGGAAATCGGTTCGTTTAGCTGTTAACTATTCCGGCGAAACAACGTTGCAATGGCGTTGCGTCATATCCCATGATTGCGAACGAAGATCTTAGTACACAAGAGCCTGCGAAGAGTTTCGATTCAAAGAGAAATTTAATGGAAGTCGCGCGCTTTTGTCGCTCGCTGACCTCTGTTTTTCATCGTTTCGGGTCGATCGATTATTTCAGCAGACGGCTATGTGCGCTGTTACTCGTTAATATTCTCTCGCTCACGACGAAGAACCAAATATACATGAAGGGGGGTGAAAAATACAAATAAAGGGAAACAAATGTATGATGACTCACCTTTGCTCGTACCGTCGGGACCGCGTAATATGGTGCACTCCTCTATTGTACCGAAGGCAGTGAACAACTGTCGGACATCGTCTTCGGTCTGTTGCTTGCTGAGCATTCCCACGAACAGCTTTCTGTCTGCATAGGGAGGTCGGCCGTGTGTGGAATAGAGAGAACAGAGAAAATGCGTTTGCGTTAGACGTGCAAATGAACGCCGTGCCTACATTATAACGCGGTAGGGTTTTTAATAATTTATGGATCGAGAAAAAAAAGGAGAAAATAGAATTAAAAAAAACCATAGAACGAAAAACAAACGAAACAAGAAATAAAACGTAACTTAGGCGGGGTAATTAACATTGTACGATATAGATATATGTATGTAATATTTAAATCTTGCGGCTAACACCGAGAACGACATAGTTACACGGTACACCAGCAATCGCATAACCACCATCCTAGAGGGAGGGATTAAGGGAGGCGCATCGCGACGCGTTCACAAACATAAACGGTTTCTCTTTTTCCATGTTGCAGACGCGCCACAATGAACGCCTCTCGCACAATTGCGCAAAAATACAATAACGTCACATACTTTTTGTTACGCCAACGTACGTACATCTAACATCACGACTGAGGCGGCTGGTTGTGTGGCCAAATTGAATATATATATCATAGGTAATTACGGACAAATTGAAATAACGAGTGAAAGTAAAATGGCTTTCGGAAAAAAAAAAATCGAAAATAAAAAAAATGCCACAAAACGCAAAATATAGATATTTATATATAAATATTTATAATAATGAAGACAAGTTTCAACCAATTAGCAAATCTTTTCAACCTACAACCTACACCACAAGCCGATGAAACAGGTGGAATTCGGAGGGTTTTTTTTGTATATAAACGCGAGCAATACACGCGACAGCAATGATGCTCGGGTTTTCTGCAGCTATTTCTAACTGTCCTCCTGGTCTTGCGATAGCGGATAGACAAATATCGAT
The DNA here is from genome assembly GCA_963924025.1 of Ischnus inquisitorius. Taxonomy (NCBI): domain Eukaryota; kingdom Metazoa; phylum Arthropoda; class Insecta; order Hymenoptera; family Ichneumonidae; genus Ischnus; species Ischnus inquisitorius. Next base: position 4,467,750 of record OZ001250.1, on the reverse strand, counting down.
TTTTTTTTTTCTCCATATTCTTAACTCTCCGCAATCGCGACGATCGTGCTTTCTTTTGTTTTTCTTTCTTTTTTCTTTCAGGGCCTGATTAGGTGTTTATATTTACAATAGTTAATTACAATTACAATCAACTTACAATAATTTGGTTGATAATGAAATTTTGATCGTTTCGTCTCGCTCGTCGAAATAAAAGAAATTTTGTTCTACTTATCGCACCCTTAGAAATATCTGCACCGTTCCACACTCGTGTCCGCTCACCCATTTTCCGTACTTTTTTTTTTCTTTGTTCTTTTGCGTTCTCACATATATCGATATTACGACGAATACTGACGTGTACGTGTGTGGTTGTCTTTCCAAAGTATTTGTGTTTCGTATGTTGTACAACTGTGTGAGTGTGCAGACGGTGAGCACGAGATGGATTTCTTTTTGGTCAAGGAAATGCGGGAAAGAGTGCCATGGAATTAACGGGGTCGAGGTTCGGAATTGCGGGCGGCAGACTTTCCATCTATACGAGTTCACGTCTAAGTTATACAAGTAATATATAAACTCACATAATAATAATATTGAGAAAGTATGTACACAGGTGATATACATACGTATATATATATATATATTTATAAACACATCGACAACGAACGAGACAATATAACATCCAACGAGCGAGCCACTATATGGTCACAGCTTTTTAGAGCGATGGGGTGATGGGGGGGTAGTTAATTTGAGCTTCAGTTTCGTCGCTGGCCGGAGGATAATGCTTTGGAAATACAAAAGAGATACAGACTCTATTTTCGGAATGTCCAATCGTGGAAGAAAAAACAACAACAAAAAACCAGGAATGAAAAAAGCCCCGTTTTTCGCGACTCGATGATATGATTATCGGGAATTGGTTCGAGTTGAAGGGTTGGTGAAAGAGTGAAGAACGCTCGAGCGCGCAAGATTATACTGGCAACGGGGGTTAGTCACGCAGACACAAGCCCCACGCACGGAGTTCTCTCTGATGATATAAATCTGGCACACCCACGGGTTCTGTGTCGCGTACGCAGCACAAAAGAGGGGTTTCGAAAAGGTGAAACGGGACGCGCGTACCGCGCGCGCGGACAGGGGCTGAATTAAAATCGATTGATCGACCTTGGTCGGTGACGCTAGGGGGGGTGAGGATGGTCTAAATTGGACTCGGAGACTTTGCGCGAAGACAACGGGAGGTCATTCCGATGTAATTTAAATTTATCGTTTGTCGTTTTGAGGGTGGATAAAAGATTAGGAAGCCAGCGTGCGACAAGTGGATTACGGAATATGGATAATGGCCTGTTCGGCCGACGAGGGGTCAAAGAACTATTTATGCGAGCAGCAATTAAAAAGTAGAAGGTGTTGCGTCAAACTGTGCTGGCCAAATGCGGCTGCGGTGATGGCGTGTGACGAGGGAGTAGAATTTCGCTTTTCTTTTTTTTTTCGTTCGTTCTTTCTCTTATGCGTGTTTGTCTCTTTTCTTTTTTTCGTTTCTCTCGTTCGATCATTCGTACGTTCGTTTTGTGTTCGTTCGTTCGTTTGATCGCCAACCCTCGACTTCGGCGTCACTTTGAGGGGTGCGCGCAGAAGAAGGAGAAGAAGAAGAAGAAGAAGAACGGAAGGTATCTTGGAATGGAAGCTAGCTATCTCCTGGAAGTCGAAGTTACCTTCAGCAGCCGCCACCGGTGCCTCCTACTTCCAGAAGATGGCACAGGCGCTCCCGTCGTCCATCATGCACTCTGGAATACAGAACAGAAACAAAGATGGCTTTGGGCCCAAGTAACCATGGTGTCGTCGTTCGTCGTTATCCGCCTTCTTGACCCAATATACATTAATTAATCTCTTATAACTAACCTACGGATCTTACAATTCTTCGACATATTATCAAACATTACGCATTACTACATTCTAAACAAGTTTCTTAGATCTACGAAAGTCTGCGAAAACTATTCGGAGGATTGACTACAGAGTTCCCGCAATATCGTGTTTTTTTTTTCGTTCATCTGAGAAAAGATATCTCGTCTTCCTGAGCCTGAGTACTTCTTTGGTACGCGTGTAATAAGTTTTATACGAAGAAGGTAGTAGCTTCGGGTTGGATCGTGAGGCACGAGATCTTCTCGAAGGCTGCTTCTGCGAAAGGTCGTCAGATATACGTTCGTCCGTGAGAGGCAAAGGGTGGGTGAACGGCTCATTCCAAGACTAGGTGCCGCTCGCGTAACACCCTCCTCTCAGCCAAGGCTCTAGGGCACATTTAAGGATTTGTCTCGGGAAATTAGATTCTCGCCTGACTTGCAGCGTCGTTTCTGCTGAGGCCCTCCATAGCCATCCCCCCTATACCGTTTCATCGGGAGTCCGACCTCTGTCGTACGTACGTACGAAGCTTTGCTTTGGTACTGGTGGAAGTAGTACGCAGGCAGATCTCACCTTTTACTCTCCGGGTATACGGACCCTTTTCATCGTAGCACCCCGCTCTCCATTGTCCCTGTCGAGATGTCGTCGTCGTAGCCGAGGCAGCTCCAGGAATTGGTCCTTTGTCGCTCGGGCGAAGTGTTAACGCGCGAACCTTTAAGACCTTCCTCTCTCTCTCTCTCTCTTTCCCTCTTCGTTCATTCTCGTACGGCCCGATATTCGCCCTCTAGCACACTTCCTACATGAAATCGCGAAGCCATAGCCACTCTTCTCTCATCCCAACCACCACCACTACCGTACCCCGGAAATCGTTTGCCGAAAGTCTTTCTCGTACTTGTCGCTGACACTCGCAGAATAGCTTTTTGGATCTTCGTATATATGCACTAAGCTCCGCGGCCTTTCACGACTTCATCAAGTTGATTCGTACGACTTCTGGCGCTGCCAGGCCAAGTTAAAGGCCATCGTTTTGATCGAGACCCTGAAGAATTTTTTTGAATTCCGCCAGTTTCTCATTCGCGTTTATTAATGCCTTTGTTGACATATCCGTGATATGAATAATGCAGCGGGTTAAATGGGGGAGAGAGTGAGAGTGAGAGAGAAAGACGAATTAATTTCATCGAGCACCCAGAGGAGCCTCCGGCAAGCATGCCGTTTTTGTCACCGGATGGACTGCACGACGAGACCGGAAAGAAAAATTAACCCCCGGGAAATTATCTTAACCGCGAACAACGCCGCTGTGTTTGCCCGTTGCTGTTTCGTGCCCGGGTTGAGAGAGGGTCGTGAAAAACTTTTAAGCGAGTTACAACGCCGGTGTCGAAGAAGCTCCGCGAATATTAGGGGTTGTAAACTAGCGGAGCTCCGACAATCTTCACTAATAGCAGCTGGAGACTGCTATTAGTGTTTTAATATTTAACGTTGAATAGTTCAAACTTCTGTGTTGTCAGCCCGGAGCAACGATTAACCGAGAGAATTCGGAACACTTTGGTAGCTCGCATTGTTCTTCATCGGATATTAAACTGGTTTATTGTCTCTTTGGACTAATTGCTGCCAGAATAGAGGCTATACGGCTTTTGTATGTATTCTATGCATGTTTTTTTTCACCCCCATTGTACGGTAGTCGGCATAGAGGCAAATTCAGGGAACGTCGACAACGGGAAGACGAAGACGTAGCAGCCGCCTCCTGGACGATAGCTCGATATCTCCGGGATACGTTTATCTTCGAGAGGGTTGAAGAAGACGAGGTTTCCAGAGCGTCGTTGGACGAGTGGGGATGGATAAGGCACATAGTGAGCAAGAGGAAAAGTGGTGGAGCGAGTGATGACGGTGGGTAGCAAGGTGGCTCGCCGAGGGATCGAAACTTATCTACTTGCTCAACTAGTGCCGGTACAGAGCTCTCTCCCACTCACCTTATCCAGTCGAGAGAACTTGCCTCGGAGTTCGTCCAAGTTTCTCTCACTAGCGTCTCTGTCTCGCGTGTTATCCTTTACGATTCTCTTCCTTCCACTTATGCCATCCGCGACGATCTGGAGTAACGTGAATTTCTCAAATCTGTTCTACAGACTGAGAGTACTAGTCTGGCGCGCTAGGTCGTTTCTCGTACGGGTCGACTATCAGCCAAGATCCTTGCTGGACTTCGCTGGCGGAAAATCAAGCAAGATCGGCGAAACATGAAAATGTGGGAAAAAAAATATATGTATCTTGCGCTATACCATTCTCTTAGGAATACAATGTTAACTTTCTTGGTTCTCTCGAGGGTTACAGTTCTGCGCAGGCATCAACGATATCAGTAAATTTTGATTGAGCGACGCGAAGCAATGAGTAAATTCGAAGGATGAAAGATAGGGCGCGAGAGAAAGATAATGGGGGCCAAGTGGATTCGGACTGTCAGTCCAAGTATTCGTCAAGATAGAGGAGCCCTCTTGGAAGGGTACTCGCGAGTTTTCACCCTCTTTGCCGTTTCTCGTTCCTCGCCTTACTGCCACATTGTTTCATGATGAATCTTCGCTCGGATACAATCCTGCACAGGCGGACACCTCCTTATTTTCCTTGCGCACTCTCTCGACAAAGACACCCCAATATTTCATTCCCCGCTTGGATCGCGACCAGAGATTATTTTGCAAAGTACGAACAGACGGCGGCAGTGGCGCGCGCTTGTGCTCTACCCTTCGTGAGTAATTCTCCCGGTACTCAGAACAGAGGCCCTTCGTGGAGAAAATTGCTGAGTCGAGGACCACCCCGAACGTTGAATTAAAGAGAAAAGCAGCACGAAAAAAAAAGACGAACAAAAACTCGAGAATGAAAACGCAAAGTAAAGGTACGACTCGTAACGCGTCGCAATTAAAATTCGACCTATCCTTTGTATCTGCTAATAGGACATTACTCCGCAGCGAGAGTTAAGACGGCGTTAAAGCTGTTCTCTGGGTCCCCTCTGCTGAGTTGCCGTACTCAGTATAGCACGGAGAAAGCTGCTGTTCGCATTTCGGGCTTCCGTTTCTGCAGGATCTATAAATGACGCAATTAAGCCCGGCAGCCTTCTCGGAGATGGCCTGCGAAGGGGGGGAGGGGTTGGTCATTAATGCCCTGGAGGCGACGAGAACTGCGAAAAGACCTGCCCGAGCTACCGGTACTCGTCGAACAATGAAGGCTTTTGTGGTCGCAAAACCGAATGAACGTGAGAAAAGACTTTATATCCGTTGACACCACGAAAACGGATTTGGACTTCTTCGGAGAAGAAAAAGTTCAAAGTCAACACGAAATGAGTTGAATGAATTTTCCTCGGTTTGCCTGCTTCGGCTATCATGGCATATCGTGCAGCTGACCTCAAGGCCGTTTCGGTTGACGTTTCTCCCGTCGCGACGGCTTTCGAGCGTCCGGCAGACCAGTCGCGGTTGCCTGCTCTGGTGTCGTACACCATATACCCGGACTCTAGCTTACAGCAAAGTTCAGTAACCCCTGATTGAACCCCCTCTCTTCCCTTCCTTCGCCCCCTACGCTATACCGTACGTATATGGATACAGGAGAATCTACATAGGTATACAGAAGAGGGGGTTGTACGCGGAGAGGGTAAGGAGGAAAGGGATGTTGCATAGGGTTCGGTGCCGTCGACGTCGAGACTCGCCGGATCACTCCACCCGCATCCGCGTCAAGGCGAGGCTTTGTGGAGGCCGCGTCGAGGCGGGCGACCGGAGATTACAATGGCATCTCCTCCAGATTAGCATATGAATTAGGATCCCATCCTGGCGTCGCAGCGATGGCCACCCTTCCCTGCGCGCTTACACTCGCTCCTGCTATGCTCTCCTTGCTGCCTTCGTCTATTCTCTTCGGCATCTCTCGCAGCGGCCTTCATCCGTCCGAGCTGCAAGAGAGCGAGAGATCCTCGTTGTATGCGCCGGCAGGTAACGTATATACTATTACGCCGAAGTGGAGAACGACAGAATAGCCGATCGTCCGAGAGGGAACTGGGGGAGTCAGCATAAAAGCAGAGGAAAGAGGATGGCGGGAAGGACGTCGACGAAACGGGAAGGAAAAATAAAAAAAGATGGAACGTGGAAGAGACGAGGTTCGGACTGGAAGAGCGAGACGTCTCAACGGGGAATCAGCGAGAGATATTCACGTAGTACGTCGTCCTGTCCAAGTTTTGGTCGAGGATCTTCTGCGAAGATCTCTGCGGCGTGTAACATACAGATTGCGTCCTTGGGATTCCCCTGGAGACATCCTCATAGCTTCTTCTTCATCTCTCTCAGTCGACGCCGAGGGTCTCAGTTGACCGGTTGCCCGTGCGAGTTTTCTCGTGTTTCTTGCCTCAAGATTGCTCCTCCATATGTCCCCCTTCGGGAGTCCTCTGATTCGCGCGTGTGCGTGGCTTTTTTTTCTTCCTATTGTTATTATTCGCGTGTATAGCTTGCTAGCTTTTCCAACCCACAGCACACTGATGGGGTCACAGTCTGCGCGCTCAATGATCGTTAGATGCAGCAAAATAGGGGCCATCCGATCCTCGGATTAACGATGTCTCTCCCCTTTCACCGTTTTTCGTTTTTTTTTTCTCTTTTTTTTTTTCACCAGTTCCGTTATCGTTAGACATTGTCGCGCGTTCGCCGGCGAACGAGACTGGTGTAAGTATAGTCCGAGCGTGCGAATCGATCCACGTGCGATAAACTCGCGCGCCTCCCACCGTAATTCGAAAAATATAGGCCACACACAAAGAACATGGCTTGTATACGCTCACTCGGCGAAATCATACGATCGTTATCACTCTCGGTCTATCTTTCTCGGTAAACCCACCTGGTGAGAGAGTCCTGGCTTTATCCGCATTCCGTTTCGATGGATTTATCATCGTGTGCCCGCATGTGTCGGGTCTCTCGCGGTCGGTTATCTCACTCTCAGTTTTCCTGGTTCCCCGCTCTCCGTCCCTCCGGACGAGTGTTCCACGTCGCCTCGACGTATCGTTTCACAGATTGCCCACGGCCGCACGTTCCTTTCATAAATTCCCGGGGTGTTTTTCATCAAAAGCACGGCGAATGTACTCCGTTGGATATTTTCCGTATGTATTCGGTGTATTTGTCACTCGACGCTTGCCGCGTTGAATTATTTACTTCATATTACAGATTTTAACATAATTTCGACTTTCTATACTTGTAAAACTCATACATCCGTCTAGAATTGATTACAGTAGACGAGGGTACGTGGAATACAAATTGAAACATAAAGTCACCCTCGCTTCGACGCAAATACCTATCTATCGCGCGGTACATTTGATACAATGAATTTTTTATAAGACGTATTATATTAAAGAGCGAGAGGATCGAGAATGACGATATCTCGGGGCCCATCCTCTCTCTCTCTCTCTCTCTTTCTCTCTCTATCGCGGGGTACTCTCGAGGGAAATTTTCCCGGCTGGCATAGAATAATGAGCGAGAATCCCTCTTTCCCAAACCTTCTGCACTCTATAGCACACCCCGTGTGTTATTGTACAGGTATATCGTTCGCGATATCAGATCGAGAGGCTATATAGTTATATAGAGATGAGTTTCGTATGATAATGCCTTCGAGTCTTGGATTTTCGATAAATTCGATAACCTAAGTATATATTCTATGTTTAACATACTATTCTCGATAATAATCTCGTCGAATCGATATTCCGCTATCTCACCTCCGCGGTTTTCACTGTCCGCCGGCTTCACTTGAATAGGACGGTTCATCTGTAACACAAAGAAGAAAAAAAACGTTATATATAACATTAACGTCGATATTTCGTTCAACATCTCCCAAAGCCAATCAATAGCGAAAAGAATATTCTTATGCGACGAACAATAATCGTTTGGTGGCATTTTTTTTACGGTGCATTTTCGTTATCCAAACGTCTCTTGCAGACTCAGCACTTTATAGTTTGCCACAGGAACCACTTATATCGATGCTTTCTGCGGGTGGTCAACGGCGACCGCGAAATTTCGCCGACTCGAGAATCGAAACGTTGGGCGTTCGCTGCCGGACGAAGCATCATTATTTGTTCGGACGGGGAGGAAGGGGGAGGGGGGCGTCTCTCTCGACGTGTCCGTAACGTCCGGTCCTCGTCACTTGGTTCTCTCGGCATTTGAGAAGAAGCAATGCGAGTCCAACGAAGAGAAAGATATAGCGTCGGGGCGAGCAACGACGAAAAGCAGGAAAGGTCTCTGGTGCTGACAGAACCGTATTGCCATGCCGTGGGAGTTGGGCAAAGGAGGTTGTCGGCGATCCCGCTTTCCTCTTCTTCTTCCACACTTCTCCGTGTCTTCCTCGTTCACCATATACGAGTGTACGTACACGAGAGAAGCGAGCCTTCCTAGTGGTGATGGACGGAGCCACGACGACGAAAAGCTTCGCGCACGTTTCGCTCTCATGCTCCCTACCCGGAGCTTTCTCCCCCTCTCCCCGGTTCCTTTTGCCAAGCTCCGAACTCAATGGAGCGGGCGCAGGGGGTTCGGTCGAACAAATAACATTGTTTATTTGTCGGACGCCCGAGCTCTCTTCGGGTATCCATCCCCCTGTGTACGGGGCCGAGTAGCGCGAGAGATCCCAACACATCGACCTCCCACAGGCTCTACGCTCGTCGCTCCAGTTCGCCTCGCGATGTGTTCCCCAATGCTTTGCTGGGGGTGGCGAAGATGCATGATTCATGACACGGGGGACAGGGGCAGGCCGCGTACGTTTCCTTGGATCCTCTTCGTCCCGGTCCATTCCATCCTATCTCAACCCATAGTCTATCTCTATATCTCACGCTCTTCAACAGAAGTCCTACTATTCCGCTTCGGTATCCCGCTCCGCATACCCCCCTCCTCCCTCTCTCAATTCAGTCAGCCTAGCGTGTGCTACATCAACACTACGGCATAATACGTAAATATATAGTTATACCGACTACGCGAAGAAGCGGGATCAGCAATGGAGCTTGAGGGAGAGTTGCCTCCATCGTTTCGAAGAGAGTTCTTCTTCCCAGCCAATTTCCCTCCCAGCATGCATCGCATGCGGTATATATCCTGAGCAACCTAGAAATTTTCTTTCGGTCCCCGCTACTCCCCTTCGTAGACCACGTTTTCGGCTTTCACAGCGGGACACCCACTTTTCCGTGCGGTCTACAGGGTTTACGATGGTATATACTTTACAGGGGTCAATGACTTTGACCGTTACCACGTGATCCAAACATTCCCTCTAACGCCCTCGCTTCACTTATACCGGCACACGCTTCGCCTCGTTTGAGGACCTCTCCGCACCGAATGACTTTCCGTCGAGACCCATCGCACACGATTCGGCAACAACTCGATTTTAGTGATTCAAAGTATTCCCAAACGTGATTTTACGGACTCGTCGCCGTATGGTCTTCCTTATGGTCGCGCGAATTTGTGGCTCTCACGCCAAGCACGCCATAAAGACACTCATACGATTTTTCGATCGCGTAACGTTTTACTTTTTTTGCTTCCTACGTAGAACACTCAAAAACGTGTGAAATGTCGAGAAAAGTGGCTCAACGAAAACCACTTTGAATATCGAACTCAAATTTCGACCATATGTAGACTGTTAAATATAGTTTGGGATTGAAGCGAATTAAATTGGAATTGAGTTGAAATTAAAGTCAATATCCATCAATGAAAGAGAAGCCAGGGTTATTTAGACAATGTACATTCTCGTAATATATATGCTTGTTTTTGTTTGGAGTTTAGCAAATTTTCAAACACGGTCTAAAGATTTTCTATACAAACAGGTTTAATCACAAATGCGCTTGGAAAGTTTTGCTTCCTCATTACTCTCTACGAGGAAGTCAAAATTGCCAGAATTTCTTCCCACGGGAGCTTTGTGAAAAGTAGGAAATGATGAGGAAGCAATGTGCAGGGTTCTACTTTGCAACTTTTCTTTGACCCCTCGCTGTATCCATCATGCTTCGACTATATGCCCTGGAACACAGCGAGTAATACAAAACTATCATCCAGGCGGATAGTTTGATTCGTCGATTCGTCTATGCAGTTGTTATCGTCATTACGTTAGCGTCCGAGGGATAAAGACAGACGCGAGGTTAAACCGTCTATTACAGTCACTTAGTATTCTATAGCAGCTATTACCGGAGTATCATCCGGTTTGCCGATGTGAGCCTCGCTCGCGCACACGAGGGATACGAAAAGGGTTGAATGTTGGTCGGCCAGCGAGCGGTCTAGAGGGACGGTAGAGCGGCGAAGGAATGATAGAGTGACCGGAGGAGAGGGCGAGAGCAAGAGAAGAGTTCGCATATAAGCACAACCCCCGTCCGCATAGGTCAGTCCCAGGAAATTAAAGTTTGACTGGAGTATCCCGGCCATTAGAACGGTTTGTTGTCGTTCGCGTCGCCAAGGAGACCTCGTTGCCTCGGGGCTTTTCCCGCGTAGATACCGGAACTCAGATACTTGCTTTCTGCACCCTTGACGCTTGGTCTATTCCGCAGGATTGGTAGGGTGGGACTAATGCAACGCGTTGGTTAATGTCACATATATCCCGGGGTATTCATCGCTTCCCCGTCGGAGACACCGACGACACAGGCGAGAACTTGTGGTCTCGCCCCGTTGTCCGGATAAACATCGCGATCGTTCAAGGATGAATTTATGACACTTTAATCGAGGTTGCATCGTGACAATGGACTATCAATTAATCATGCGAGTGTCGTCTGTGCGCGGAAAGAAAAAAAAAACAGAAAGGAGAAAAGAAGAATATCGTTGATCTCGCGAGTCGGACGAACGAGAATGAGAACGACGAAGGAGTGCAACGACCGGTTATATCCGACAAAGTTATATCACCAAGTAGTTGTTCTCGCGGTTTATCCCCGTCACTGGAAGGAAAAATCGATTCGTATTCCTTGATTCCACCCGGGGCGACTGGGCGGACAGCAGCTCGAGATGGATGGTAATAAGTAAATGTGTTTGCCCAAGCAAGGCGAGCGTATATCCCGAGCAATTAATTAAGCTCGATTATCTACGTACACAACGAGAGCGAGTGCTGGTTTCGCCCGGGATATATATATATGTATATATATCCAGTATAAGAGAAATACCGAGCATCGCTCGCTGTACGGCAGATGCATAACGATAGACACACTCGGCAATATCTGTATATGTATACTTATGTATGTGTGTTTATATATCCATGTACTCATATGATAGAAGATACGATCATTTCACCCTGTGGACGGAAGGAAATACCGATCCGCCCTTGAGTTACGGTCTATCGTTCGATAATTCACGTTTGAATAATGAAGGAATCGCTTTCTCTGAACTCATTTCCAACAATGTATCGCTGGCCACATTCAGAAGCAACGTATGTATCTCTGAAAGGTTAACCTTCTCTATTCACATTTTATTAATAATCCATGTAGAGCAGACGGTGGAACGTTAGCCGATCGATCGAACCTCGAGTATCGTTCATCAGCAAAATGGCACGGGATCGGTTGTCTCGCTCTGTCCCGACGGTGTGGCTCTCACTGAAATTCGGCGAACGACTTTTCGGCTACGAAATCCTGATACCTGACGCGCGTAGCCTGATAACCGGCCAAATTGAATGGTGAATGCCGCTTCGGAAATTGAATAAGCTATCGTGCCTCGTCCAACGAGCGTCGGGAGCAGTAGTAGAGCCTCTGGTATTTGACCTGGCCAGTCAGGCTAACCGGGCCTGCCTGCAATCAATGTACCGATTGGAGATAAGGGCTATCCACTCCACCAAGGTCCACCCCCCCGCCCGGTCATTCTCTCCTTTATACCTTCTCTCCTTCGCATGCTGCTATGATTTATATACCGACGATCTTCGCTGCTGGTGTATTCATTACGTGATTACACCATCGGCCAGCCTCGTCTAGGTCTATCTATCGGCTCTTCCTCGTGGCGCACTGGCGTCTCACTCCACCCGCACAGGTATCATCGTTTCCGACTATCCCCTCGCTGACTCGCCACATGTCTACGAGCGACGATCACAATCTCTCGCCGACTCTGACACAACTATCGTCGGCGAAACGATGATTTTGTTCAGCAATTCGCTCGATAATAGGTATGTTAATGTTTTCGTATGAAATTGGAAGCGGGAATCGAGGCAAACTCGTCGTGATTGCCATGGGTTTATTACATTTTCAAGCGTCGACACGCCGAATTCCGCACGCGCCGTAGAGCCACGGTCTACCGCACGCTAACACGACTAATTCCTTCGAATGCCGTGACGGCAAAGCGAATGCATATAGCGCGTATACCACCGCGTCATCGTCGTCGTCGTCGCTGTAGTCGTCTCTCTACTACTCGACGTTACCCAGGTAGAGGAGATGCAACACCCTCCTCGCCCCCGACATCGTACCGCATCGCACTGTCGAGAGAAACTACGGGTACCCGAGGCTCCCTGGCAGATTAGATCTAAATGGATTCCGGGCTCGGGCTAATTGCCGAAATAATTGAAACTCGGAATTAATTCTGCGCTGTTCCTTCCTCCTATCCGACTCTCGGGCTTTTACTTCGGTTTTCTCTAACAACGACAATTGATATTTGATAATTGAGAGGGCTGCGCTTTCCGCGTTGTCGCGAAGACACATTTGGTGCCGACTTTTCGCGTGATGCTCAAAATTTTTTTTTCTCGAACGATCTGAACGTACAATGGACATAAATTCGGGTCGAGTATTTTTCCATGGATAGACACGTTTTCCGGCATAAGATCGTGCGCGAGATTCTCGCCAACGAAAATATCCGGGTCTCCTCGAAGAAGAAAAAAAGAGAAATAAAAAAAAAACCTATAGTACATATTTCCCGGCCATTAATCTGCGTTTCGAAGGCACCGCTGGCGTACATACATCCAAGTCCGGATCAAACGGTAAACTTTCGGCTAAAAATTCCTTCATAAATCTATCATAAAATTGTTCGTTTTCAGCAGCGCGGCACAAACTTTTCTACCCCCTCGAGAGTGAACGAGAGATAGAGAAGAAACTCTCTCTTCTCCGAACGAGAACGAAGAAGATCGGCTTCCGCGCTTCCGCACTCGCACCCGAACTCACTCTTTCTCTCTTCCTCGCCAACGTTCTATGACTCTCGCTTTGTGTGTCGTAAAAGCAACTTTTTTTACGCTCCGTCGCCCACTATTCGAGGGTTTCTGTTTCTTACCGCGATAACGATACATGGCTATTCAACGTCTGAGCTTCGTGACTGAGAAGTTTTGTCTCAAAAAAAAAAGTAATCCGTCAAATATTCAACATTTTTCAATCGGCGTTCAATTATCCTGTCTGCATTTTTGCTAGATAATTTTATTTGTCATTACACGAATAAATTATATAAAATCTACATGAAAATTCGTCAAACTCGGACGCAAATTGACTTCTAACGTTACGATATCATTGTGTACAATACTGAACTAACACCATATAACTATATTTGCCCATATGATTACACGGTTGCCGATAGTTATAGTGTAGTGTTAGTCAGAGGCTATAATTACAATATAATCATAGTGTTAGTTTAGAATTGTACATAATTATAGCCTGACGTTAGAAATTCATACCCGTTCGATTCTGATGATTTTTCATCCATGATTGTTAAAACATTCCACCGATGTTTTTTCCAATCAATTCGCCGTAAAAAATATCTAAGTTTACGTATCAGCCTATCGAGCAGAAAAAAAGAATTCAAAAGATCGATGAGTCAAAGGGAAGTTTTATCTTGGGCGTGCCCCTGGCGAATCGTCCCGGATAATAATCATGGATCCCAAGGGGTCATAGAGCGGTTTTTTTTCTGTCGTCTCTTTGTGTATATATGTATACACCATCGGCTATATAAACGCGTATGGTACGTTATGGCCTCAGTCATATGTAATAACCACGAGGCGGAAAAGACACGCGCCCTCGCCATATTTCTCGTTGTTTCTCGTTCCCTTTCGTAGACTCATGAAAAGAGAGAACCGCATATCTTCGCGATACGATCGCGACGGCCTACGGGCACCGGCGAGAGGAGCGATAACTCGTTGCTCGAAACTCGGCGTTACGAGAGTCCCACAGAGTCGTATCAATAAACACGCACCTGTGCCCGCAGCGAAAGGGAGGTACAGATGCTACGGACGAGTGAAGCGGCCTGAATGCAGGCTCTAACCCTGGACCCTTTCCATACCGATGTGCGGACCCGACGCAACAATGTAGGCAAGTTTAACGTTGGGCTCGCTCTCGCTCTCGCCCGGCCGCTCCCACGATTATAAATAGGATTCCGTTTTATTGTCGTGAGCGCGTTTGGTCCGACGCTGTGTGATTGAACGTTAACGCCGTAATGGTCCCGAATGCGCTTTGCCGTCTGTACATTCCCGCGAGTACGATGGGCATGAAAATACCCGGGAATGCTTGCCCGCCTGCACGCGCTGTGCGGTGATCGCGGTTGTGACCGTGATGGCAACAGCGGCGAACGATGCCAGACGCGTTCACCGCTTATACGACTCTGTGCAGCGTCTCTCACTCTGGCTCTCTCGGTTCGCAGCTGGACGAGAGAGTCATTTCTTTCGAAATACACGATATGCAGCGAAGGCCGGCTCTCTACGTTTCACTCGTATGGACGAGGACAGCGGGGGGGCTCGGAAAACCGCGAGGACGAAAATATGCGTTGCGTGACACCGCCGAGACATATTTATGCGCGTGCCGATGTAACCACGCGCGATTCGCATCCGCGCCCGCGTTGCAAAGGAAATAAAAGGATGAAATTTGGGAATACAGCGGAGCAAGAGCAGCGCGGATATGTGCGAATGCAACGCGAGAGAACGACGCGGGATGCGAACATTTTTGCGTCGACAGAGGTTTTCGGAAAGCTCGACGAGTGGCGTTTCGGCACTCGGACGGGTTTTCCACGGTCGGCATGTCGAGAGCGTTATACCCCTGCACATAGACGGTGGGTTAAGCTCTCGCGCCGAATAGTTGCGACGCCCGACGCGCCTGTAACCGTAAGCTTCGTCGCTTCGACGCGGGGGCATTAAATGTCAAACGTTTATTCGCATCCCCTGTCCCGTTCCACGAGTTTCGACGGTAAAGCGAAGAGAGAAGACCGACGGAGAGGAAGAACTATAGGAGTCCGGAGAATGTGCGAAAGCGAGAGCCTGGCCAGCCTGGCGGCGCCAACGATCCGCCGCAAACATCGGAAAAATGGTGGCGATTCGATTACCGTCCACCTTCTACCACCCTTCTCTTCTACGCCTCTCAACTCGCTCTATCCAACTCTCCGCTCCCTCTTGGCCTGATGCTGCCGCCGCCGCCGCTGCTGCCGCTGCTGCTGCTGCCGCGGCTCTGCGGAACCCTCTCTCACTCGAAAAGTTTACGATGGGGGATCTGCGGGCAAACGCACACGCATGTTGCTGGCGCCCAACTACCTCCTTCTCATCCCTTTCGCAACCCTCTCAACGTCTTTTATCCACGGTGCTGGAATTCTCCAAGGTTATATATTCTCTTTCTGAACCTCCCGGACCCCCCTCCCCCCTATCTCTCCGTTGTGCTACTTCTCGGGGTTTTACTCAGAATCTCTCCGCGTGGCTATACTCCCTGTTTATCGATCTTCACGAATTTTAATACAATACCGTCTTTGCTTCACATTGAAAGTTTTCTTTTTTTGCGCGGTGGAAAATGGTCAACTGGATGTCAAGTTTAAGCGAATTATCATGCTTGCTCAGCTATCGATAAGATTGATTCGAATTAAATTTGGTTCCTCACAGAGGAAGCTTTGTTGTTGAAAAAAAAATCCTGAGGGTTTCATGTCAGAAGACTCAAAGTCGTCTAAAACTTTACTCTGAATCTGTTAAGGAGTTCTGATTTCATCAAACGTTGGGCTTTTTGTAAAATGTTTGTTCGACGTTCTAGCTGTTGCAAGAAGTCGAAGTTGAGTTAAATTCAGGAAGATAGATTTCCGATAAAACAATAAATATTTAAAGTTTGTATCTGTTTTGAATTTTGCATATTTCGAGCCAACATTTTCCATGCAAACTGGTTTAATCATTATTCTGTACAATTAACGCTAAGCTTCCTCCACGAGAAAGTCAAAATTGATAAACAGACCTTCTCATTCTATGCGGAAGGTATAAAATCATGAGGAAGCAAGTTTCTACTTTACAGCGGTGTATCAAAATATTCACATATATTTGAAATGATTCATTTTCATCTAATGCATTTTACATTCGATACCATGTGCGATATTAAATCGGATTGTTTTTTTTTGCTCCCGGCCCGACGATGCACCCTAGTTTCTACGTAACGCTCAACCCCCCGGAAGAATGTATTCTCGTAGCTCAAATTAATAGCTCTTCCACCCTTATTTCTCTCCTCCGCTTTTCCCATTTGTTTTATTCCTCTCGTATATTCGCGGCATATATCCCAGCAAAAAGGGGAGAGCCACGCCGTTGTAATATAGGCCTTTCCAGTTATCCCAACGTGACTGGCACTGACTGGCAGATATTTCGGAGATCTCTCCCTTCATTTTCTTGTTGCTTCTCCTTCTGGACTACACGATGATCCAGCAATTTGGAAGTAGGTCCGCCGCAAAGTAGGCTACGCCGGCGAGAGTTGCGTACTCGCCCGAATTCGTACGAGTCGTTTACCTTCGCGCGTCGACGTTTTGGCGTTGCGTAACGGGCAACGAAGAATTCTCGTCTTGGCACGACCGAAGGACGAGGGTTCGCAAAGGAGCACAACTAGCCAGAGACCGACGGAGAAACGGCTATACTGTTTGCTTCAGGGTACGAGAGGAGGCTGACGTCTGGCTCGCGGGGATTCGGGATTGATGGGCCGTGTAGAACCGGCGTGGCCATGTGGCAAGCCGCATTACCACGCCACTATGCGCACCGACACATTCATGTGTGCCGCTGCATTAATTGATGCAACTCCTCTCGCTCACTCGCCCGAATTGCGTGCGCGTTATATCCGTCGTCTATGCTACACGCTGGAGTAGAATAGACGGCGCATCCTCACGGATCTACTCTCACGTCGCTCTCTCTCCGGTCTGTACCGTTGCATCAACACCGGGGCTCAGCGTTGATGCAGCAGGAAGGTAGAAGCGTCTCGTGAGAATCCGTCACGTGTACATACATTCGATACTACAGGATATACCGTCGTGCAGGGCTCATCGCTTTCCACGATACAACGATTATTCCCGGATACAAGGAGACGAACAAACATGGGAACGCCGGCGCGCATTCTGCATGCACTGAGAGATTTGCATCGTTGCAAATTTGATGCTAAAGAAGTTTCGTGAAATTTCGCACACTTGATCATTCTTCATTCACTCATATCGCAAATTGATAGACTGTTCAAGTAGTCTGTGTAATCTGATTTTTTTAACGTTTAGTGAATTGTAATAAGTTGTTAAAACTGCTGCACCGACACTTATGGAATTTAATACACGATCCGTAAATCCTTCCAAAATCGGTATATCGATTGTCATTCGGGCATTTTTAAAAGCATGCTGTAAGGAATTTTATGAGAAACGAGCCACTATTATTGGACGAAAAACTGATATTGTTTCAAGTATAAATATATAAACCTACAATTTAATTTTTATCATTTTATCTGCTTCGAAAATGATGAAAATAATGTTTTTTATCTTTGAGCGTTATGCCAACTTGGATATGCCCTGAAATTAAAAGTTCCTGAATATTCAATGTAGCGATACTGGAAAGTTCGGTAATCCATAAGCTGCTACATTAAATTTACCGTACAATTCGGTTGAAAAACAATGTAGAGTATATTAAAAACTGCAATCGATACTTAACTTTTAGCACTTTACTTTGATTTTACTACAAAAGTACCTCAAATTCAATAAATTATTTTATTCCACATTCCGAAGGTTTTTTCACGAGTAATCGACTCACGAATGGAAACTTCCAATTTTTCTCAACAGTGTGCATGCAAAATTCGAGCTGAACTCGGATAAATTTTTGTACGCCTCGCTCTCATTGGAATCGGATAATGATGTTCCGTACTCGAGACGTATGAGGAGAGAGAAAAAAAACTCTACATTCGCGTTTTCGTACGTGTTAGTAGCAGAACGAGCTAATGTCTCTCTCGCGAAGGTTCGCAGCGATTCGATATATATACGAAGTAAATGCGGAGCGAAACTCAAGGCGAGAATACTTTTATCCGCTGCATCGAATTTCGAATAACATTCCGCGGTTTTCGAAAGTTTTCAAAAATAAAATGTACTACATCCGACAGTAACGATATGCTCGTCACGCAAGACGAGCGAGACGCTTCGCGAAAAATCTCAAATAAAAAATGTGCCACATATCCGCAGCGCATCGATTTTCAGATGTGCGCCCGAGAGAATGAGGACTGAAAAAAAAAAAAGAAAAGAAAAATGCCATCTGCGTCCAGAGGGGTGATTTCTCACTCGCTCGGACGTGTCGTCGAACTTAACGAAATTTTCGAAGCGTGAAGTGAAGAAACCTTGACAGTTTGGAATTTCGATCGTGCGCGACAGTGACGAATTTTGTGTCTTTTTTTTTCCATTCTACACACATTGGGGAACGAGGGCGAGACGCGTGGCGAGGTCCACCGAGACGATGCGGATTTTCTCGTTCGAACGAGCTTCTTTTTTTTCGCTCCGCTTCGTTTTTTTCTTTTTTCTTCATATTATTCCAATCTCTTACAGGGATGCCGCGGCTCGTGACGGTGTCGAGCTCGCACGAGCGAGCAGCGTGAACGAGATTGCGCGAGAGACACGGGAGTTTAAAGAGTGAACGGGTGAGAGAGACGGCGACTCTGACCGCGGTGTGCTGTTGAGTTTCATGGCAAACTGCTGACTAACGTAGAGAGAAGTTGGGTTGCACGCGTGCAACCGAGCAGCTGCCCTCCGAGGGGGCAAGAGCGCCAGGGGTACGGAACACACATACACAGGCCGGCGGAGGGGGGCTCGGCTCACGACCGATATTGTAAATGCCACGCGCTCTCTGCGCTATAGCCACATTGCGCGACTGAGGGGGAAGAAGAGAAAAAAAAGAACGCGAAGCTAGGTGGATTGTGTAACATATGGATACGGCAACTCTCTCTCGTTTATATTATATAATGCGTATATATACATGCGCGCGTATGTATTCATGTGTGTTATTACTGACGCACCGAGGAGAATTTACGCGTGAGCGTATAATCATCAACGTGTGCGCGAGGGGCTCGCTCGATATGCGTACGCTGCGTTGAACTTACTCACACACACACACACGATAGTCACGATATTAATAGTACGCCAGCAATATATACGCATGTATGTGCATTATTTACAACACGAAGGCGCCGCGACGCGTGTCCGCGGATGCGTGCACTATCGCTCGACATCTTCTTACGACTATATGCGTCTCGTTGTGCGTCGAATGCACGCGCCTCCGGCCCCGTTCGAGTTGTGCCGCCGCTCGTGCGTGAAACTCTTGTGAACTTCACCGGCCTCAAAGAACCGACGCCCAACGCCGACAGATATGCAACCAATCCGTTGTCGCGACTTTGCCGAATGCTCACTTCTTCTTTCGTTCTCCCATTTCCGTTCGTGAAATTCGCGCATAAACTTCACTCGCGTCAAAGAAAACGCAGGGCCAACGACGGTGGTCGCGCAAATCCGTTGACGCTACTTTGTAGAATTTTTCATTCAAAAGTCCGCTTTCGCGTGTGCGCGCTTTCCGTCGAGAGTTTGCGCTAAAACGCGAATCGGACGTTGTTACAAAATGAAAGAGCTAACTGGGTCACTCGGAAGGGCGCCATCGTGCAATTCATTCGGGATTGCGACTAGTCTCGACTCTCTGCGAGTGAAATTGTCCTATTCAAAGCGTGTTTTCTTTTACTTTCTTTCTTCTTTATTTTTTTCATTACATTATCGTACTCGGGAATTTAATAGAAGGCGCGTAGAACGACAGTGGAGTCTTTTCGCGCGCGCGCGCGCGCACGTGAGAGCATTTTAACGGTGTTTTTCCTTTGAAAGTATATTCCACGCTTTCGCGCGGGAAAATGGTAATAAGCCCTGTTAGTTCTTTAGCCGCTCTCGAGTCGTTTATATATACGCGTGAAACGATTTGGTTGGAGTAAAGTAAAAATGTGTACCAAAGTGAAAATAGTATAAGTGCGGGCGACAGACTCACCATTTGAAAGTCGTTCCGACGCGACGGCACCGCTTCCACAATATGAACCATTGGTGCGAACGACGTGATATTGCCGGCTGAAGAGATCAACGAGTAGTTCAGGATAGCAGAGGGATGGTACAGAGTGGTTGGTTGAAGCGCGCGCGCGAGTGATAGTATAACTCCAAGAGAGCTTCTCGACTCAATAGTATACTGTACTACTACTACTGCTCTCTCTCTCTCTTTCTCTCTATATATATATCGGCTATTCCCGCTTACTTCCGTTTACCAAGGACCGAGGGGGAGGACAGGGCGGGAGGGAGAGGAGGAGGGACGAACCGCCAGAGATACAGAAGAGTAAATCTCTCTCACCCAACTCGAACAATATTTCGTTTGACTCAAATTTTCGTTCTCGAAAAGTTGCACTCGTGAACCCCACATACACTCACTTTTGCCGTTTATCAAGTTAGCTTCTAAACCGGCTATTACAGTCTACAAGACCTCGGATCCCGATACGTTCCGTTTACGCGAGAATAAAATTATTATTCCAAACTAACGAAGTTCGTCTGGAATATAACGAAACAATTAATTGCACAGCTTTTATTTATTTATTTAATCAATGATTTATTTATTTATTTATTTAAAAAGATGAAACAATGTTTCATTCAGTTGAAGTGTTGATTAAAAAAAAATAGCGACGCGTATTGCGCGTTTAGTCTTCGCAATATGTTTATCACGCGGCTCGGAACTCTCGCGACCATCGACTATCGGTAGATATCCGTTCGTACGGAATGAAACGCGTCAGCGGAGCGCCGTGAGAGAGCTATAGATAAAACCCCCAACGCAGCTCGTCCGCGACTGATTCCCCAGGCCTACACGCACCCTCTAGTTTTCTCCCCCTATCATCCCCCACTCTCACTCTCACTATCCCTGCCACTCTCCTCACTCCTCCTATCCGGTCGCCTACCCTCGCGCTTGCTCGCGCTCTTTCCACCCTTCGCGGTGTATAGTAACCAGCGAGCGGGCAAACCTTTCCGCATCCCCTACAGCTCGCCTCGCTCGCTCACACTTGCTTACGGCGTTATACGACTCCACTGACTACTGTACAACCCACTGTGGCGGCCTTGCCGTTTTCCCCGTCGTCGTCCGTCGCTCTCGCACTCTTACACAACCCGTGCGTGTATACTTCCCGGCCGAGCGACTCGCGGGGGTCCCATATTTTCTAGCTCCGAGCCCCTCCGGGGCCGGCTACAGCATCACGCACCCCGCGACCGACTCGCAAGTCCACGCACCCTCGTGCGGATAGAGCCTTCTCGCTCGCGCTCTCGCTCGTACCCGCGTATCGATGGAGCCAGAGTTCCTTCGGCATACTCGGCCAATCAAACGTGCGCAAAATGCTGCCGGCACGATCATTGTGTCTCTCTTCTTCTCTCGCTCGTTTCTACGCTAGAGAGTCTCAGTCCCGGAGATAAAGGGGCCGAGAAAAGAGGGTGAGAGAACCGGAGAGAAAGAATATCGAAGACCGGCGGGGTGGGGGAGAGAGCGCTATGAGACCGAAAGATGGGCTGTAACAGGAATAAATGTAGGTGACGTTCGCGATTGCACACGGTGAAGAAACATCGGATATATCTACATCCTCGTTCCCTTCCACCGTAACCCGCATCCTCTCGTCTCCCTTACGCTCGTCGATTTTTTTTTCTACCTTTTCCTATTTTTCCTTTTCTTTTTTTCTCTTTTTTTTTTTCGCCGAGAATCGAGTAACGAGATTTCAAGTCTCGATTCGATACTGATTCGATTGCTCGAGATTCCTCTTCTTCTTCGCTTCTCCCAGGAGGTCTTATATCTCTATACGAAATTTAATCCGAGTAATATTGCACCCTTATCCAACCATTTCCGCTCGCTCCGGGGAATCTAACCCCTCACCGTCGCGGATAGATACTTTTGCGCTCGCGCGCGCCCCGCGATTCTGAAGAGGCGAAGAGGAAATTTCAAGTACTCTTTATTCACTTCCAGCGCGAAGGGACTTTTCCGAGTCATCCGAGCCGCGATCCGATGCGACTCTTCTCTTTGAAAAAGTTGCAGCCGAATAATGGCTCGGCTCTGATTTTCGGCGCTGCCTTAACCGCTCTTTGAGAATCGAAATGCTCGAGAGAGAACGTATTGTCGACGTCCTTCCGGCCACTTCCTCACGTCCGACGAAGGATGAAGAACGGACCGTCGTGATTTCTATTCGTGAATTTACAATTTATGGCTTAAAGATTTTTTTTTACGATCTACCGCAGGTACACCGCTGAATTTCTGCTCGCCGATCTGTCACAGACTACCTTATGCATTGCTTCTCCGTAGCTCCGTCTACGCTGTGGTACAAAAGCCACCGGAAATTGCCCGTGGCTCCGGGGGCACTCCCGGTTCACCGAGACGCTCGTCGGCCTCGCGACGTTTCAACCTTCCTGGACGACTCCCGTCTACGGTAGACCTCGATGCCTGTCGTCTCTCTTAGCGACCGGCGAAGCGTCCAAATTCGAGCGACCCAAGTAATGGCCGCGATTTCGTCGCAATCCGATCGACGGAATCGAAGCAACGAGAGACGCAGGGAGAGGGGGAAGGGGATGGAGAAAATAGCGAATCCGAAACTCTAAATCTCATCCCTTTATACAATATTCGAGCCAACGTACAAGCCTCGCTCGACTGTAACAGCAGATTCCTATATCCCCCGCTGTATCGTGTGCCACTGGACACGCTCGCGAGAAATCCTACTCCCTTTTTCTGCGCGCTACAGCGATCGGCCCCTTCAAGCTTAGGCCTCGAAAACTTCATTAATCCGCACAATAATCGCAACTATTTATTTTATTTATTTATATGAATTTCTATGACTCAAAACTCAAACTCATTGACTTTTGATTTTTATACCTACTAATCATTTTTACGCTTCTTATCTATGATAAACGAGATAAAAAAGAAGATAAATTAAAAAAAATTGTCAACATGGAATCATTATCGTTATGATAATTATTATGCAGCGCAACGTCCGTATTCCATTCGTTGCTTTGTGTTGTTTGTTATTGAATATTCCGAGAATAAAGACTCGCCAAGTTTAAGTTCAGCCTATAGCTTGGAAACTTTATTCTAATGCATATGCGGTTTCGCTTTGATGGCCCGGCTTTCACGAGCCTCGGGAGAGCCGAGCGCGCAGCTATCCGGTCTTCGACGATTTGAAAAATTTATATCACCCACTATCCCAGTCCGGGCGTCGAGTTATACGGCGAAGGTTATAAAATGTGTATTATCGCTATCCTCCGACTAACGAGAGTTTACGTAGACCATGGAATATACGCTATTAGGAGAAGCGACTCGAGCCGAGTGTGGAACGCTCTCATGTACGTACGATCGTGTGCCTTCGTATGTGGTACTTCGTCGCGTGGCGGAAATTGCTGGCGAATGATCGTATACATGTGTAGTACACGCGATGTCTGGACGGTCGGTGGCCGCCGGTGACGTAACCGATAGCGTGCCATTACGTCACGAGAATAGTGCGAGCCGGTTGGAGCGGAAAGTGGGCGGGCGGGGGATGGGGGGGGGGGGGGGGGCAATAATCGATCGGTCATAAATTATCGAGGAACAGTCGACAGCCGAACAGACGGGATACCACAGGGTAACGCCTCGAGATACTCGCGGAGACAGTGACCGGTGTCGGACGATTTTCCGCGGTCCATCCCTCCCGGCTCTTGGCTTCGTCGATCACGCGAACAGTGAATGATGTACGGTCGCATGCATGGCTCTGTTATTGGCGCAGTTGTTACCAATTAAACGATCACAAAGTCATTTTCGTATCTGAAGAGTACTTCCCTTTTTTTTATCTTTTTGTAGGCCCACTGCGGAATGTGGCTCAAAACGAAAGCTATCCATGAGCTACTTCAGTCGGCGTGGAAGCAGGAAATTTTTTTTTTTTTCGCGATTGCCAATATCGCGCTTGAGTTGACGTTGAAAAAGTTGTTGGTTTTCAGCTGCGCAAAAATACGTCGAAATAGTTGGCTAAATTCTTTTTTTACTACACTTCTGATTCTTCGTCAGAAACTTAATCCACCGGATGCTCCCCGTTGGAAAATATTCCCATATGTATAAGTAACTTTTCGAAAAATTGCTTATAAAAATATGCCGTAACAAAGTTGTTCCAATTCGTGATTTCTGTCCAGCAATCGCAAATCTGTCATATGCTTCACTCCTATCTAAATATATTTTCCACGGTAAATCGCGTCGGAAGGTAGAAAAAATTCTTTCCCAACTGTTTTCTCCTTGAATGAAACTCGAGACGCTGACGCTGCTAGTGTTTACGAGAATTACCTATAATTCTTTACGCTCTATAAAGAAGTATACTCCCTCCTGAACCTCGTTCCGCACTTGGCACTCTCGTTGAGGCTCATTCCATTAATATATTTTGTCAAAGCGGCCGGAAAGTTTCTCGCTTTTTTTTTTTTTCATTCTTACCGAACTCTATAACTGCCGTAACTTAGTTTCTAACATAGTTGACATCGGCCGCGTAGTTATCCGAGCTATCCCGGGGCCCCTTTGCCGGGGCATATCCCCACATCCCTTCGAACCCTGCCCCGAAATAACGCCCGAGCCTCTCTCACTGCGGTCTGTTATATCGACTCGCTCGATTCACCCCCTTTTTGGCCAGGGCCAGCGAGAAACTTTGCGAGAAAGAGACAGGAGGAGCCGCCTTAATGCGATCACGAGTGTGGAAAAGGATGGAAGCGTGGAGAGAACTCTCTACGTAGGATGTATCCGTGGGCGCTGAGCAACCCTCCATGGCAACCTTACCGGGGATACTCCGATCCCTTGGTCCCCTCCCCCCCATCCCCCTCACCTCTCTTCGCCCGTTTCGCTCTTTCGCTCACTTCCCCCCTTGATATTCCGTCTCGCGATTAGCGACCCTCCGTAAGTGCGTGCCCGTTCGATCGCACTCTCTTCTTCTCCTTTATTCATCTTTCCTATCTACTTTCTCTTACTGCTATCTTTTCTATCTGTCATTTTCTCTCGCCCCCTTCACCTCCAACACCAGCATCGTTCGCCGATGCTGCTCCTGCTGGTCCTTCGACTCTTCGCGGCGCACCGTTCGCCCTCTTACGCTGTAGCCCTCTTACGCACTCCCTACTAACCTTCTCATCGTCTTTTCCACCTTCCTTCGCTTCCTTCTCCTTTTCACTCTCATCCTCCCTCATGCCACCCCATAATTATTTCCATCTCCGTCGGTCCTTCGCCGGCTCGAGCTCTGCCTCTCGCAATTCTCACCCTCTCAGCCCGTTACCACGGGCGTGGAGGATAAAGATAGAAGAAGTGACCTCCTTACCTCGAGGGTTCTTTCAGACACGGGCGAGAGTACAAATATTGAAACAACAATACGCTACGAGTAGCAGGGAAACCCCCGAATCTCGCGTAGCTTCTACTCTAGATATATAGATATAAATACTTATATACGTGAATATATAGATATATTATGTACACACACTATAGATATACATGCGTATGCTACGGAGTTCCACTACATTTCCTTCTCCCACTTCTTATCGTGTATTCGGGGAAAAAGATATATCGAGGGATCGATACGCGAAATGTATATATTTCACTTTTTTTTTTTCGTCTCTCTCTCTCTTTTTCTCTCTCGCCTTTTCCCTCGCTCGCTTCGGTGGCGCACTTTTCCGAGCCGCACGTCTATTTCGCCCGAGGGGTAAGAGAAGAAGTTCGAACAGTGGGCACACGCCATCGGCTAGTTATTTCTATGGCCAACCATCTGTGGGGTTTCGGTAACGACAGACGCGTATACGGTTTCCTTGCACTCATACAGTCGTCTCTTCTGATTTTCCTTGCCGTGATTTTTTTCTTTTCTTCCATTCGTACGTTCGTTTATGCGCAATGCGGTCAAGAACGAATTTTTCAGATCTGCATACTTCGGCCCACGTTTTCCATTGCGTTTTTATTTAGTTTATAAATTTATGAAAAAAAAATATCTTCGATAAAAAATGTTGGCTACGAGTTGTTTACTGCCGATTGTTTGGAAATAATGAATACTTGATACACTAATTTTGTCCATTGATAAGAACGATGTTAAAAAGTTGGAGTTTCCTGAATTGTGGGCCTGTTAATAACTTATGAAACTGCCCAGTCTTTTGATATCAATTAATGATGATAACTTGTATTTATGAATGCCATTCAGCGTCCGAAACTTCCGGTTGTCACGAACAGTGACATTAACGTGAGTTTCTGAAAGATACATTTTCGAAGAAACTGGCCGGTTAGGGGAGGTTGGAGATCGGCGTCAGAGACACGGGAGAATCTTTCGAGATATTTCACGGTACATATCGCCTATTGAAATTAATCGTTCGATATTAATAATTTCCTCATTCGCAGCCTCTGCGTGAGACGTGTGGCGCAGGGCGTAGAGTAACAATACAATTCACGAGGGCTCGTATTCGATTCGAAGGGTAATATCAGAGCGAAGCGAACCCCTCGCTCGCCACGCTTTCGCAGCATGGTGTCCCAGGTGTATCGGGCAGCCTGCGTATGCGTTATACATGTATATAATAAATATATTATATACCGAACAAACTGATAGTCCGCGACGACGGCGATCGGCCGTTCGCCGTCGTGGCCGCACGGCGAGAGCTTCAATATTTAATTATTTAACGAGCTTTTCGTACAATATAGAGCCGTAAAATCGATCACCGGCCGGCCGTACAACCTGGCAACTTTGTTTCACGTCGGCACTTTGTCGTTTCACGAATATAATTCAACGAACGAAGTTAAGGCAGTTTCGGGCACTCGACGATTATTATCGTCATCAGGACGTTATCGTGTGGCTCGTGTGTTTGTAGAACGCTGCGGATACATACATGCATATACGTATGTGTGTATAGCGGAGGAGAAAATAAGAGAGAGGGGGCGGGAAGAGGCGGCGAGAGACCGAGAGGGAAAAGTGGGCAAACACGGAGCGGGGCGGTGGCCTTATTTTTCTGTTTACCCGATGAGAACGTAAGCTTCCACCGTTCCCGACCGGTCGCGTATAGCGAACCGATAAAGGAAATTTCTAAATTAATATATGGTCAAGTCGGCCGGCGTTCACTTCCCGTCTGGGCGGCTCTCGATATAGTAAATGATTGAATTGGATTGCCACGAGAGCCTCCTTTCTTCGTGGACTCGAGAATTCTCAAAAGTGTTCCACGCGCTTTTCAGCACGAAAAAACAGGGTCGCGACTATTCTTCCAACTGGACAATTCTAACTGCTTCTCACCCGCCGAGTCGCTGACTCCCGCTTCCGTTTGTATTCTCGCGAGAATCGAACTTTTGCCATTCAACGACAAATAAAAGAGTCTCTCGCGAGCGCGCGAGAATCTCTCGATGCCCATTCGTCCCGCCGATCCAGCGCATCGTTCGCTCGTCCTTCGGCCCGGCGACGTTTTTAAAGTCGGATTACCGTAGACGTCGGTTGAATGCTACTTAAAAAAAAGTTGCGTAATCAGCTTACCGCATAAAGTATGTTGCGTCGGGCAATGCGCGAGTGGGGGTTGGGCCGACTTGCGATGGAGTGGAACTGCGAAAAACTGTTAGTGACCGACGAAAGAAAGCGTCGTCGAGAAGCCTCAGCGAGTAAATCGTCGCGGTAAAGCGAGAGAATCTCTCCGGCGGGAAATAGTTGCGGCATTGTCAACTGGATTATCAAGTTCGCCCGATTCTTATCATCCGGCGAAGAGAAAAGAAAGTTTAAAAAAAATAAAGAGGACGAACAAGTGACGAAGTTGGAGTCGTTCGTCGTTGCGCTACTGAAATCACTTCTGGCCGCGCGGAGTACACGAGAAAAAGAGTTAATCTTTTCGAAACGTTTTCGAAACGTTATTATTGCTAGGGATAAAATCGTGCCGGTACGTCGAGAGAGCAACACCGGGGGTGCGGAGGATCGGAGGTTGGAGAGAGCGGCAACAGCGAAACGCATTGTGGACTCGCGACGAGGGACGAAAAAAAAAAACGCGTATTTTACCTGGAATTTCGATGGAAAGGAAAATCCTTGTATCAATCCCACTGAGAGCTGCCGAGTTTGTGCACACAGAGCACTCCCAATGTCGTTATAAAAATATATATACATGTATACACATGAGCGTAGGTAAAAAAAAATATAATCTTTAACCTCCACCTAGTTCCAGCGGAGAGCGAGGTCCGATCGATCGGTCGATCGTGTCGAGGGTGGTCCACGGCCTCGCTCCGTCACCGCCATCGCCATAACAACCATCGAAAGAAGCGTATGTACATTCGCACGGATCTCGGCTGTTTCGAATCATATAAATTTCATATCGAATTCAATCAAATTTGTGTACGAAATTTTTTTTTCAACGAGTCGAGTCGTCGATTATCTTTTGTTCCTCAATTACCGCGTGCGAGAAAGTGGAATTGGAATTTTCAACGCAACAAACCGTGAGTCGGCCGATTCCGATGGAAAGTTTCGCGTTTCGCATTTGTTTTTAACTTTTCGCGAAATTCCCAGTCGTTCCCGTTCGCGCGAAGATCATGGAAGAGCCGGTAATGCCATTCAAACTTCAAACATAACTTTCCGTTATTGCCTATGGAAAGTTGAAAGACGATCACGTGTGAGCGAAGGGTGTCGGGGGCGAGCGGCTATAAAAACATCCCAACGGTTATAAATCGTCATAGACATAGGTTCCGTCCGTTTTTTCCGTCGTACTTACGTGGCTCGTACGTTGTACCGGGCTTAACAGTGTATTACAGTGTTGAGACACACGGTCGATTATTAACGTTACGAACAACGGCGGAAGGTCGAGACACGGCGCCGATGACCGGTCTGCGGCGTTCGTCGGTTTGCCAAAGCCGGCGTTAATTCGCTTCCTCTAGCATGCACCGTACTGTAAACCCTCGACGCGGTACCGGTCTTCGACACCGGAGTGTTCCCGCACATACACGCGGAGCCGCTCGTGAGTGACATTCGAGCTATCATAGGGAAGCCTCGGTCCTATGACTGGTACAGTAACACCCGTTGGCCTTAGAAAGAGAGTACGACTCCCTAAGCTTACGACCCCCATATGAGCCTCCCCAAGAGCACCGCGCTCCGTGTACTGTACAATGTTCGATAATACACTCGCTTCCCACTTGCAGGGATGGTGTGCACTTGAAGGCTGAACTCGGCACGACGCGCAAAGGAGTTCCGCAAGTGTTGAATAAAAAAAAGAAAAAAAAGAAGATAGGTAGAGAGAGGACGGGGCTGTAGTAAGAGAGGGTACCGGCCCGATGCCGGTCGCGTGAAGCTTCTTCCACCAGGTTGTCGAAGAGGGTGCCGAGCATCGAGAAACACACAGCCCACGGCCGACACACAACTCGCGCATAGCCGGTACCGGAGATACCACCGATAGGAGAACTGGAGAATATATATATATATGCAATAGAAAAAGATAGGCAGTCGAGCCGTCCGGTGCTGAGGGACGCCTTGCGCTTGTTCCCGCGCTGAATTATTGAGACGCCAGGCCAGGATCGATGTCACAAAAGGAAAGCGGCAGCGGAGCGACTGAAATGACGGGCTTTCGTCGTTTCTCATACATTATGCACACGGCCGGCTCTACGCTACTGGCCGTGGCCACCGGTTTCGTGTATATAGAGAACTCGAGGTGGTACACAAAAACCTCTATCGCACCACACTCTCTCCCTATCTCTTTCTTCATCTATCTCCCAGTGTTTTTGCTCTCTTCACTCTTGTATCCGCACTGCACTCTTGTATAGGTAGCTGCTACCTATTCACTTCGAGCATGCGCGAATGTGTTTGTATTGTCTGTAGCGTTGTAGGTACACCTCTCTACCCTTTGCTGTTTTCCTATTCCACCCCCTCCGGATCTCTTTCACCTCTGTATCGCCGGCAGGTTGTACAGAGCGGAGTTAGCCTCGTCGATCGAGAGACTATCTCTCCCGGTTATTGCCTGCAAAATGAAGGGCAAAACATGCGGATCTAACCCGTTCCCTCGCTAACATTCACACACACACACACATGCAGCACTCGTCGCTCTTTGGTAGCAACGAGTTACAGGGTAGAAACTCGGTACAGCGAAAGCTTCCTACCCGCCCATACGTATGCGCCGCTTTCGATCGTCCCGGGGGTTGAAACGCGGGGGCGTGGACCACCGCCAACCACCGACTCCTCTGACTGTACCGGACACGCGCTCCTCCAGCAACCCGCTCTCTCTTTATTCTCTTTGCGCGTGCCGTGCATATATATCCCGAGGTGGAGGACAGCCGCTTCGGTCCGTATCCGTACATATATACATACAAGTACGATTCATCTTGATCTCTATCCACTGATACAACGTTTACACGGATACGGAAAGAACCTCCGAACGTGCCGTTTTGTCTTTCTTCCTTTCTTCCTTTTTTCGGAAGTTTTTCCTTTTTTTATCTAAACGCCAGCGGGAAGAGCTTTGAATTTGAACGACTGTATACTTTTCTGAACGGAAAAGAAACGCATCGAGCATTCTGGTAGATATTCTCGAAGATAACATGTGCACTATTATGACAAGGCATGTTTCTGCTAATTATAAAAATGTCGCCATATCGAATTTAAAGTTTCTTACGCTCAAAAAACCAAGAATATGAGATACCTTGCTACGTTCCAAATTTTAGAATATTGCGTTGCCTTCTTTATCGATTTGGCTCGCATTGTAGAAAACGCTGTCCCGATCGTGACAATTAATACCTTGCGGTGTGATAAAAATACAAAATAGCGAAATCAACAAGTTGTTTTAAAATATACACTATTAAAAAAGGCTCTTTAAGGTAAGTTCCATATTTTTTTTTCTTTAATATTTTGTTAAATACTTTTATTTCTTTTTTTTCTAAATTACCGTGAGAAAAGAATCGATAATTTTGTATAGTTTGAAGCGCGTAGATAAGAAAAAAGAATTGTCGAGTGCATGAATATTTGAATGGTCAAGTCTACGGGGCGGCGGGTTTAAATTACCGCGAGCGAAGTAAAGAGGTCTCGCACAAACATCGAGAGGGTCGTATCTTGATGAAGAATCGTGACAAATATCGGTAACGGCGCGGGTGTATCACGAAGGTAGTCGGTTGATTTAGAATGCCTCGCAGTCAATTAGTCCGCCCACCTGGGTGCAATTAACGTCGAGCCGAGCAATAAGAACGGGTGAAGATAAGCTCGTCCTCGTAAAATTCGACCTCGTACGCGATGGCGTAAGGCCCTTACGGTAGGGTTGGGTCGCGTCGTACGATTATCTGACACACATATCTACACCTGCTCGACCAATAAAAATTATTTTCCTCCCAGTGGAATCGCGATAGGGGCGCTTTTTTGTCCACCCATTTATGCTCGAAATCGAAGAGTGCTTTCCATCCAACTAGGGTAAATGAATAGGCTACGGGGTGGAAAACTCAATCCCTCGTTTGGATCGACTATCCCGCTCTCGGTGTTTCGCGAAAACTCGCAAGAGAAATAGAGACAAACGGGAGAGGAGAGCGAAAAAGTAAGAAAAAAAAAAAAAACGATTACGACTCGACGAGCAGCCGGACTGACGATGGTGACGACTCCACATATATGTAGGAGGCAATGATGCAGCTGCGCGCGTTCTAGCTGCAATTCTGATTCGGGTAAAACCGATTAAGAGGCCAATGGAACTCGTCACGAAGTTATCGAAATGCACTTTACGGCGTTCGGTGTATTGCGTGCAATAAACTCGAAAGCCGTGGGGGTTGTGCGCGCGCGCCCACACACACGTCCGCCGAGGCTATACGGTAGAGTCGGAGCTGGACGTTGCTATCGATTCATTGCGGCTGTATTACCTTTTACATCTCAGTTTGCACGTATCAAACGATCTAGGGGTGGAGGATATATATGACGAGAAAGATTTTTTTTCCTTTTTTTCTGAGGTATCCGCTTTGACTCGTACTTTTTACGGTCGATTGTAGTTTCTCGCAAGGGGTGAAAGAGAGAGAGAGAGAGAGTGAGAGGGATAAAAATCGTCCAAGCCGCAAACTTTTCAGTCTCGCTGTAATACTCGCTGCCGTATGGCTTTGCCCTCTTTTTTTCTTTTTTTTTTCTCTCGTTTGCTCCCTCGGAGTGTGTAGACCTCTCGAGTACGGCCGACTGGCCACCGTCGTGAAATCAAAGCACGAAATCACCGAAAGCTTTTAATGTCCGTGGGGCTTGGCCTGGACGAGCAACGTTATATGTATACAAAACCGTAGGCCGTTGCAGCGTCGGTGGAGATCTATTTACCGAATCGCGAGGAACGAACGAGCCCTGCGCGCCGCACCAGGCAAGCAGTATCGAGGGGTCGGAGGATTTTTAAACGACCCCTATGTAAAACCACCCTCTCTCGTACCATCGTGTTTTTTTTTCATCTCTTTCTTTCCTTTCGACTCTTTTCCACATCCTTCTTGATCCCTTATTCGCACGCAACAACGTCCTCCTCTGTACCGACTAGCTGTTGCGTAGCCGACCGCAAAAACCAAAACTACGTTATTTCGGTGAATAAAACGCGACGGGTCATTGTGAACGTACCGCGTTAAAGCTATTGATGTTTTTTGCATGGCGCCAACAACGACCCTCGCGATACCTTCCCTTCGCTCCCAAACATGCGTGAAATGACTTGATGACTCTTTCCGTGATCTCGGGAATGCGCGGAAAAGCAGACACGGTACTAATAGCCAGAGCGGTGAGATATTAAACGGGAATTGCCGCAGCGACACCTCACTTGCCCTTTGGCCTTCTTCGAGCGAGACTCGCGTCTAGGGACGAAACGACCAGACGCAGTTTTCCCTCTCATGCGAGCTGTTGACCTCCACCGGTGTTAAACCCAACGAGTCTCCGAACGATGGCGACACCCGGAGATCCGTCCGAGTATCACGGTTATATACGAGCCGGGCCTCTTCACTCCCCCAATCCACCCCCTCTGCGCTTTGATGAGGGTTTCAAGATGGATGCGAGGCAATATTTAGTCGCCATGACGGAAACTCCCTTCGTTCAGACTCTTCGCGCTAACTTCTCGAAAACTAAAACTTTCCCACCTCCTCTACCTTTCCACCGGCCCTCCCCGTCCCTTATAACTCTTCGCGAGGTGACGAGGGACTTTTCGTTTCTGTCCCTCGTCACTCAGAGAGGTTTTGTAAGATTGGGATCAAAGAAAAGTGGCAACATCAGCAGTTTATCACGTCTCTCGTACCTCGTTCATTTCCCCCCCATTCTCTTATAACTTATTTACAAAGAGTATCCGGTTCTTCGAATAACAAAAATTAATTTTTCAATCGACGTGGCGTCCGAAAAATTTGATTAATAAAGCAATCATAGATGTTCAAATGTTTTATCGTAATAATCTTATTCACCGTTATGAGAGCGCGTGTCGTAAAAAACGTCATCATCACTCATCGTGTACGACGCAATTTAAATATAATATCTGCCAAAGGAACACGTCGACACAGTGAATACGGTCAGCGCCGCGGGGCGCATAACGCAACGGAATATATAAATTCCGGATGGTGAATACGAGCAATCGTATCGAGGGGTGGGTCCGGTCAGACCGGCAGTCCGTGAACGAGTGGGCACCTAGTCGACCGAGAAAGATTTTGCGACTCGAACGACGGACGCGGGACGTTATTCAGCGACTTGCCATGAATGTTACTGAACCGTTCCTCCTCCCTAGTCCCGGCCTCCACAGTACACCGCGCTCTTCCCTCCAATACCCTCGCAGTTTCTTACTTTATATTCGGACGTTCCCTCGTTTTCCGACGACTACATACATTAAAGTTCGTCGCGTCGGAAGTTTTCTTCCCCCCGTCGCCACGGCTATTTACCCTAGGCGCGTCATTTCAATGGGTGGAAGAAGAAAAAAAGAGACGTCCTCCTCGACATTCTCGTTTCCCGGGCTTCTTTGAGATAGCACTTTCGACAGGGAAGCGAAGCGCTTCGGCGTTTGCCTTGGCGAGTAAACGAAAAGAGGTTTCCGGCTTGATGGGCCTCTCGCAGCCTCGAGGATTACTCTCGTTAACACCTCGAAGAGGCGCGACACCTCGACCGGGCGCGAAGAAAACTCGTCACTTCTTCCCCTGTCGAGATCATTAGCACGGAGCATCTACAAAACTTAATTTGTATACATTCGTTTTTTTTTTTACAGACAAAAGTTTCCTATTTCTGGATTTTTCCGAATTTTCTGTGGATTGCCGTTTCACAGGAAAAAAAAAGATTTCAACAATTTTCTTGCAAGTTGAATAGACATGTTTAAATATATTTTGATAACCCGGTTAATCTAAGTAACCGACCCAGTGGTCTATATTAATTTTCGAGCTTACTGCTTGGCATTGTAATGGTGGTTTAAAATAAACTCTCCGAGTTACCGTTATTCGAATTACGTTCGTTTGAAGACCTGCGACAAGGTTTCCCGATGCTATAAACGATGGGTAACGGACCAAACTTTATGGTTTTCTTTTTACCGTGTTAAAAACATCATTTTTCCAATTCAAATAGCATCTGGGTGATCGTTTGCGCGTCTTTCCGCAACGGTGAATAAATTAAACATTCTAATGAATGCGCATACAACGTTGTAGCATGGAAAATTAATGTTGCGTATCCGAACATTGATGTTAAATTGCGCTAGTGGTGTACAATGGGATAATAAGGCTTCGCTCGATGACCCGATATGCAACTTGGCTCATAGTTATAGCACAGAGGGGGGGTTATATACACAGGATACTGTGACGAGTATCCGGATCGAGAGTCCTGTACTCGCTGATGCTGCTGGGGTAACCGGGGGTGGAGAAACGGGGAGGAGTTGGACGCGAGCAAACCAAGTTCGCTTCGTTACCTCCTTGAATATTCAGTAGGACAGACGCGTGCCCGCGGCCATTTCGCGGGGCTCAATATGTTTGGCAATATGGAGATAGCTCCGTAAATATCGATGGCGCGCGTGGATAGCATCCCACCCGTCTATCCTCTCTCGCTATATGCCATACCCCGCCCCCTTTTAACCCGTTCGCTCGTCGCCGGCATCGTCCTTCTCGCTGGTTATATAAACCGAAGAACCTGACGATGGAAGCCAAATTGGGATTGCTGACGATCCGTGATGGCATAATCTCCTCGTCCGTTCTGTTGACAAAAGCATTTTTTGTTGCCCCTAAAAGCGATTTTATAATAACCCGTGGTTGGCCTGTCATTTTTTCCGTCTGGACCTCGGATCGAACAGCTTGATTTCGTTCAAGAGCCACTTTTTCGTAGGCGTCGGAGTGGAGAAGATATAAAAAAGACCGAAGACCGAAAAAGCGGAGGTAAAGAAAGAAGTGCAAAGTATTGTCGTTCGGAGTTTGGGATAAAAGAACTATATCTCATGTTGTTGCCACCGGCTATAGGAATGTCCGAAGGCAATAAACTGATAATCCCTGAGTACCCAGTAGCAGGGTTTCTCCTCTTTCTTTGGGTTTTGCCACCTAGCAGAGAAAGGATAACAGCGCGCCGCGTTGGTAATGTCGCAGAAAGGAGAACTGGAAGCTGTGCGGATGGTGGTAGTAGTCCTTCCACCCGCTATATCGGAACGCAATTCATATTAAAGTCCTTGGGGATTGGCCGGGATTGGTACCGAAGTGCTGCGAGGGAGGCGCGAGGGACAAGGCAGTTTCCACATTGAGAGTCGAACGCCCGCGGAGACTTAGATGCGATCCCCAAAAGGGCCTCGGACCTCCGTCGAAGATTCACGCGCAAAACGAAAAGGTTCTTTGGATTCTTTAGCCTCTGCCTTCCTTTGCTCGATGTGCTCTACTTTTGCTGTCGTACGCCCGGCGGAAAAGGGATGGGCGGCACAGAATGGTAGGAAATACTCGAGAGCTAGTGAGCCAAGGGATCGGAGGCAGTTCCCGAATTCTACAGGCAGAAGGCAGAAAGGCAATTCTTCGGGTTGGCTTATCGCTTGAGAACAGGCATGCCGTTTTTTTCATTCTTTCGCTCCTCTTTTTTTCTCTCCGTCCCTCCTCTGTCTCTTCTTCGGCGTTGTCGCAGTTTTCGTTTATGTCATTTATCGTTCTTTCGCTGATATATACGTGAGAAGCTCTTTAACCCTCCGAGCAGAACCAACGAGGGAGGAAAAAAAAATCGACGATGCAGCGGAAGCACCAGAACCGACATCCGTTTTATATTTAGCATTTTTTTTGTCTTCTCTACCAGAATCATATGGAAAACTGTTTTTTCTATTTACTCTTTACTGAGAGGAAAAAAACTTCGTGATAGCGTACACTTTATTCGTTTCACGCTGAAACTCGACTATACCGCGATGTTTTTGTGGCGTATACATTCATTTTACTCACCAATTACGCAAAGGGTCACCGAACACACTGAAAGCTTCACCCGACAATCTATTATCCCTCTTCTCGCTCTTCAATTCGACCGCGGAAATAAGAGAAAGGACCAATTAACAACGGCCTCGACGTACTAATTGTTAAGGCCATTCCATCCACAGCTGCTCTTCAAAGCACACATTTTCTCTCTCGTTCGCACCGTCGTCGTTCCCATGACGGTTCTCTCAATTTACCCTCTCGGGTATTCCGATTTTGGGATTTGCCTTGTCGCGAAAGCATCGAATTGCGTAACCCATCGGAGAGGCAGAGAGAAAAAAAGACAGGCAGCGTCGAGCCGCACCGAGGCGTAGTCTTTATGAAACGATTTCGTTCGTTCGACCGGCTTTCACCGGAGTAACTGGGTAAGGTACTCGACAAAAGGGCTCGTCGAAAATCCTCTCTTTCACTCTCTCTGTCGAAAGGCTCCTTCGGTCGTTTCACTATCTGCGTTCGACTGGATTTCGTAATCTCGTCCGCCCACGAAGACGTGGTGAGAGATGAAACGGGAGAGAAATATTGGCGATGAAGGGCGAGGAAGGAAAGCGGTAAAAGAGGACTTTTGACAAGGCTGAAACCTCTGCGGCAGATTCCCGTTTTCCTAATGAATTTCTTCGGCCGTGTCGTGAAAATGAGAATTTATTTCGCGAGGTCTGAAGCGGCTTTTCGAGAACTCCCGTCCCTAGAAAGGGTTGTGTATACACACAAGGCATCAGTTGGTTTAGAGCTGCGCCAGAGTGCATTATTGTACCCTTCCATTTCGCGAGCACAGGCCTCGTGAAGCTTCGTGTAAACGCTGAAGAATCTTCGACAATGGGACCGGGAACGTGGAAGTACCGAGAGGAAACTCTCCGCGATCAAAATTGTTCCGTCGAAGTTGTACGGTGAGCAAGTACTTCGACTTCGTCTCAGAGAAGTCTGTGTGTGCGCGTGTATGAGTGTATGTTGAGGGTGGACGATTTCTGCGATTTCGCTGTTGCCAGGCATTTCGCCTTGCGATAGTCAAATAGTTCTAACACTCACACTGACCCTGTAGACATGCAAGCCCGACAACTGCTTCTCGTCCATCGCCATTCCCGATGAAAATCCTCACAACCAACCGCGCTGACCTCCGATACATTAAAAAAAACGAGACACACGGCGACATAGATACGGTCGGTGAAGATCCTCGAGAAAATAGCGAATCTTCAGAAACCGCGCTCTCTGCTATGTCATATATATCGATTATAAATTGTACCGTTTGAAACCCGTACCGTGAAGTCTCGAGTACAGCTGCCGTGAGCGTCAAACGTTTCTCTTCGAAGTTCTCCGGTCGGGCTTCTCTATCTCCCACCGTACACCGTACGCTCGGCAATTATTAGTGGAGTTTCCCTAATTAACTAATGCACTTGTCGCGTCGAAACGGTTGAGGCGTTCGATCGACAGTAGTGCACGAAGTAGACGAAGACGAGAACGGGAAGGGGGCTGTTGGGGGGGGGAGAAACGACGACGTGTTTGTCCCCGAGTGCCGAGAAACGTCTCTATAGTTCTCCTTCCGTCACCGTTTCTCGTCGTCTACTTGTACATAGGAAGCGGCAGCGGTGCTTCTACTTCGCGTATAGGCACTCGTCTGCTTTTCACTCTATATCGTCCACGGGTTTCTCTCTTCGACGCTTTCGCATCCCTCGCCGGGGGGGCGCGTGAGCGCACCAAGGCGCGGCACAGCCCCGGGGGGGTCACCGAGTAATTGGTTTCATTCCCGAGCAGGCAGACTCGAAGGCTCCTCTTTCTCTCTCTATCTCGTTTCATCTACCTTTGCTTTGCCACTTGGGTTTCTCACTCTGACCCAACCTGCTGTGTGTTATACGGATTCTCTGCCTCTGGATCTCTAAACCGTTCCACCCTCACCGCCCCGCGAGTTTCCTCGACGTTCTGTGTATCGCAACGTTCTCTCTTGTGCGACGTGCGCCCGCGGCTCTCTTGGCCACGGCTAAGTAACGCATTTTCCGGAATAATTATGCAGATGAAGCCGTTAGTTATGATAACGCTTGGGTTGCTCTCGCTGCGAACGCGTACGACGCTCTGGGATGTAGCAGTTTCAACTGACACCCACCAAGTATACCGGGTCCCAACGTCTGGTTATCTTCACAGGTCCGACCATCGTGAGAACGCTGACTGCCTTCAGGTAAACGACAATGCGATCTTGCTGCTGGTGTTGCTGTTGCTGTTGCTGCCGCTCTTTCCCTCGACACTTCTCACGAGAACACCGGCTCCCGAGGGAGGATAAGAAAGTGAGACTGCAAGAAAATACCCCCTTTGCACCTCGCCGCCTCTCGTCGTTGAGTCTCGCTTAACGGATACATCAAGAACGTCGCGACTTTGAAGAAAAAAAAAAATTGTCGAATAAAACCGCCGAGCGCTTCAGGGTTCTAGATATGAATTTATTTTTTCATTTATGCCATCAAAATGCAGGGAATGTAATGAGAAAAATGTGAAAAAAGGAAAAAAATAATAATATTTGACTCTCGATAATACGTTTTTGGCATCAAAGCAACGAACGCTGCGTTCATCAGTGGCAAGCGTGGAAGAGGGAAGCGTGCCTCTGTCGATCCCATTCTCGTGTAGTATGAAAAAGCGGCCCCCGGGGGGCGTATTAGTACGGAATTTCGTGTGGCATGTAAAAACAGAACTGTCGGATCCACCTGGCCGGAAGGGGTTAGCAGGGGTGCGCGCGCGCGTGTGGCCATCGGTGGATGGACAGAGTCGTGCGGGGAAAATCGAATCGACAACTATAATTATGATGCTAACCCACCCGTTCAGCACGAATGAAATATCGAGCAGTACACGGGATGATCGAAATGCGAACGATATTAAATCGCACGGGCGCGGAAACGTCGCCGTTCACGGGGATAACACGATGTGACATTTACGCGGAACTTGTTCATCTATGCCGAAAACGGTTTGAAAAAAAAAGTCTATACCAAAAGCAGTTGAAAATGCAATTATGCGTGCGAGTTAGATGTCCCGAAATGCGCATGCGAGCCGACCATGGATATTCAACCGCATTTGCAGGAAAGAAGGTAACCTTGATATTTGGTCTGCTACTCATCGTTTATTATTGCAGAGCAATCCTTCCAGAGACGGCACTGCGAATACTGAATTATTTGCTACACCGAGTGCTATTTTGCTAGTTCGGCAGATAAATGTTCACTATTCATTTCGGTAGCCCAACATTTCTATGATTACCATACGCATTGCGTATAATTACAGTGCACCCCGAATTTTCGACAGTTCTACCCAGTGAAACTGGCTTTTACTTCTAATGACGTCTATTCGGGATTGGATCATCCGCGCCGCGAGAATTCGATTTGCAAGCACCGTCCCGTGGAAAGTCGAAGAAAAATAAAAAAAATTACGAATACGAGACAGGGCGGTCGTGGCTGTGAACATCAATTTTTTTTCTTTTGTCTCTTCGCACGTTCCGCGTGTCGTCCACGCGGTTCGTTTGCACGTGTTCAGTCGGGGTATTGTGCTATGCGCCGCGGCTGTATGTGCCGATGGATCGTCTCGTCGGGTACAGAGGCGGAACGTCAATGAGAAATTGCATTTGGGAGGCAGGAGCATTGCGCAACCGAGCATCCGAAGCTCGCTAGCCGTATGCAAACTTCGTCGGACCTGCTGTGTGTTTGTGTGTGTTAGTGGGCGTGCGTGTTGCACATTGTCCACTATTCACCGGGTGCAGCAAACGGTACCGCGATTGGTGCCGATGCACAGCGGCGTGTACGCGAAACGAAACGTTCAAGGGAGATAGAGCGGAGAGGACTAGCGAGAGAAATGGGTAGTGGAGAGACCTCATTGTCAGTTATATATATTTGTATGTATATACGTATATACACACATTTATACAGATAGGGCAAGGATGAGACTGCAAATGTATGTACTGCGTGTGTAGGTGAATCGCGCTGAATGCCAGTGCACGCGGAGGAGGGTAGAGGAGGGCTCTGACGTGACGTCGGATACCGGGGATCGTTTGTTTCAATTATTGTAAGTCACGTATCGTTTGTCGTGTTTGTAGCAGCGCAGTAATTTAATTAGCTACCCCTCGCCGCTCAATGCCCGCCAACGCCTCCCCCGTGATAAAGCATTGTGCGAGACTCGGGCTTCAACTTCCCTGATACTGCTCGCGGTTGAGCTATACAGCAAACCGCGACACGCGATGCCTTCGAGAATTCCAACCTTTAACCCCACCTCCCTCCTGCTGCGGCGGTCTGCCGTTTTTTTCTTTCTTTTTTCTTCCTTTCGTTCTCGTTTTTTCTTCCCGCGCGAGCAAAGCTCAACGGGCTTCGCTCGAGTACTTCGGCAGAATTTACAAGTAGCTCAAACCGGTGATTTGATACAAATTATTAGCCAGATATCGTCGAAAAAAGAAATGGGTAGCCAATTGGACGCCCGCGAGATAAGATGATTTACGTTGTTCCCTTTCGCGATAAAAATAGGTTAGCTGTGAAAAAAAGTTGGAAAAATTTGATTAATAAACTCGGTTTTTTTTTTGTCTTTTCGCGAAGGTTATTAAAGGAGATTGAGGCTATGCATTACTTTTGCCTTGTCGCATCTCTTCGGGCACGACGATATATATGTCATTTTCGAGGATAATTGATAACACGACGACGACGACATTGAACGAGCGCGAGCAATTTGTATCGCGCTAAGACGACTTGCTATCTCAAAATTTCCACTCATGAGCTCTGCGGCAGTCCGTGGGTAACCCCGCCGTGTCGACGTATGAGCCGCGGTCGATGTTTTATTGCGCACTCGATCCTTCTTACGGGCGACGATCCGGCATTTCTCCGCGCCGAAGTTCAAGCTTTATCTTGATGTTCACAAGCCGACGTGGAATCGTGTTACCAATTTTTTCCCAATGACACTCTGTATATAATGGCGCATTAGGGGGTGCGAGGGAGACGGAGAAGGAGTTGTTTATTTCCGCGGAGCGCGCCCCATCCCCAAGAGCGGTGCGCGGAAAAAATTACAAGCCATTAGAGGGTTGACTGGAGTGAAAACTTGCATTATAAAATTTTATACACCCCGTCTGTGTCACCCAAGGTTATTTCTGTGCTCAACGCCTGCCAAGAGGTCTCGATACGGAGGCAAAAAAAATGAAAGAAGAAAAGAAAGGCGAGAACGTAAAAAAACTGAAAAGCGAAAAGTATCTGTGGGTAAATTTTCTTTTCTCGGTGATTTACGCTCGGATCCGTGCGAGATGAAGTTCCGCGAATACTTCCTTATACTCTCAGGACCCGTGTCCCACTCATCTCACTCTCGCGTGAATGTATATATATATATAGTGACGGAAAATACGATAGAACTCTATACCGCAGTCCGAGAAGTCTCTTTCCTCCTTCGTGTGTGGAGCTCACACGCGCGACGTTAGACGCGCGTGTGGGCAACACGCCCGTGAGAGCTGCGAAACTTTTCGCCCGGTTACTCTTGGGGTCCTGAGTCCGAACGTGACCGATCCAGTATCCCGCGGGAGACCGCCTCAGATTTCCCCGGATAATAATACTTCTCTCTTACGGCCCGCGGAGGTTTCCAGCGGCGGCGGCGCTCCCGCGGACTCCGTCCACTCCCTTTCGCTACGTATACTTATCCCTACCAAGAGCCGAACAAGCGAGTTGATTCTACCCTTTCCCGACTATTTTTTTTCTTCATCTTCCTTTTTTCGTCCCTTCCGAGGCTGCAGTTACTTTAGCGCGAGTTGGCTGCATCGAGTCTTCGGGGTGACCAAACGGCGTCTGCGGATATGAGAATCGGCTCTTCCGTAGCGAGTACAAGAAAAACAGAATCAGTCGTACCGCTGGGGCGCGTAGAAATCGGGGTAAACGTACCCTATCGCTGACAAAGCTGTGTTGTCTTCTTTTTAACGGTACGGTGAAGAAAATTTAATGTTACGACTGCTTTGGGTGCAGTGAAATTTCAAGATGTTGTCTCCGTCACTTCAGGATCTTCCGGCGGAAGTCTCGTTAAAGACGGAAACAAGTCAGACGACTGTTGTGTGTCGGTGTGTGTGTGGGTGTCAT
Organism: Ischnus inquisitorius; assembly: GCA_963924025.1. Taxonomy (NCBI): domain Eukaryota; kingdom Metazoa; phylum Arthropoda; class Insecta; order Hymenoptera; family Ichneumonidae; genus Ischnus; species Ischnus inquisitorius. The sequence goes on along the minus strand of OZ001250.1, from coordinate 4,425,334 downwards.
TCTTGTGCGCCTCATCCTCACGGGGCATTCTCTTTCGCGCTCTTGGCACCGAGCGACCCTCGTCGACAGGACGCGTCCGCACCTTGATGCTTGCTGGTGTTGTAGCAGCATCGCGAGTAATGGATCGACCAAACACTACACAAGTAAACCTTGTCCCCATGCTGGTGACACAACGTTTTTTTCCTTCTCTCTCTCCCGCTTCCCTTTCGGCACTGGCTCGTGTTCCCTTGACGCGACGCTACTATTCTCTCGTCTCTTTACTCTATCCCGCTGCTGTTGCTGCTGATTCTCAGCTTCGCCCCGCCTCCCCCACCGTCACTCTTTCTCCGGCCCGGTGTTACCATCCAAATGGAATTTTTGAGAGATTCGTGTCGCACCCCCTGTCCTGTCCTTCAACTGTACAATACACTATCACTACTCGGGTATTATCTCGCCTTCTCTACCATTCGCGTATGGAGCACACAGTACACTTCACGCTGCAGTCCATCTCGGGCATTATTCGATTTTTTTTTCTACACACAATTTTCAAGAGCGAGGCGGATGGTCTCTAAGTATTATCTCGCTGATATTCGTCCATCCGCCAACCTGCGGTCTTCTTTATTCCCCAATCGGAGAAGTGGACATCATCTCGTACGTATTTACCGTTCTCTGCTTCCTTGCGGAGGAAGCTTCGTTTTCGTGAAAAAAAATTCTTTGGGTTTTTTCGTCAACGTGTTGAAAACGTTCGGAGAGAACCGAGAAACCATATTTAGGAAAAATGTCCAGTGTATGAGATCTTCTGTGCGATATCTTCATGAGATCTCCTATCTTTAGTCTACAATTTCACAGCTACAAAATAAACCCTGAGCATTGCATGAAATTCATGGGATATCCGACGGATTTTAGATGAACGGATTATTACTATCCGGTGATCGGTATTATTTTTTATGGTCGAATTTAGAGTTATATTGAGCCACCAAAGATAGTGTGAATAAAATTCTCAAAAAAAACCAAAACCCAAAATGCCAAAAATTACTCAACTGATTTTGGCTTTCTCATTCAGCAAGTTTTGTAAATGACGTCATAAACAAAATGAGAAAGCGCCGAGCAAAACTAATTTACATCATTCTGGAGCGAAGTTATCGCTCTTTTTTTTCTTCATCTTTTTGTATCCCGAGGGAAGGCGAGCTTAGTGGCCTGCAGATGCCGTTGGCAGGTCATGTGTGTTATGGATCGTTGAGTCGAGCTTTCGAATGCTCGAAAAGATCCACCGGAGCGTGCGAAGTTCGGGCCTCGGTTGCCCGCTGACCGCGTTCTTCGTAATGACGACTTGATGGATGAGTTAGGTCTCGCCAAACGAACGGTAGAAAAGCGGCCAGCAACGCCATTACCGCTGGACGCCAAGTTAGCGGCAACTCGTTGACGATATTCTGCGGCGAGCACGATGCCGCAGTACGTAACGTTGAAACGTCCCAAAGACGTATGTTTGCCGGTAGTCGAGAGCCGCGTTCTCTCTTACGGTATGGAACAGTGCGGACGAGAGCTCGCTCACCGGACCGTGCCATGAGCGATCGCCGAATGTAGCACTCCGCTTCAACACCCTCAATTCAATTTCTCGAAGCTCGAGAGGATCTTCTTTTCTCCGGGAGTTCGCGTCCTATGCGTTAGCTCCACCATAGACTCGATCTCATTCTCGGTTCTATACGAATCCCGAGAATAAAAATAGACGACGAAGAGGAGGCGGAAAAGCGTGGGCGGCGTGAGAGGAGGCAAAAAGCTCAGCGGCGATGGGATAGCGTGAGCGATATACCACGGACATATTAGTTTCATCGATCCGACACGAAAAACGTTCTTTCATCGAGCGACGGTATCGTCCAATGCGCGATGGTCAGTCGTGTGTAGCTTACAAACACGATTACCAATCGCAACTGTTGCCGAAGTACTTACACGTGAAGTACCCAGCGGCCGCGATGGCTATGAATAAAAATACACCCCGTCCGAGCGTTCTCTGGTCTGCCGGGAATGTTCCGGAAGACTTCGAGGCTTATATAATACATTTTTTACGAACCAACCGAGCGGACGAAACACTCGCTCTATCATCGGTGTAATGCCACACCGGTGTGCCGTTAGGCAGAAAAATATACGGCGATGTGGCGGGTAACACGACGGTGGATCGCGTGATAGTGCGCGAGCAATGATGATACTCTTATGCTCTCTCACGCTTCCTGTATCCAACCAGAAAACTAATGCGGGTAGTAAGTTGTTGCGCAGTACAATTCGAATACAGCCATGAGGCTAATGTCGTATGTTCAGTAAGCGAATTTGCGAATTTGACGTTGCAAAGTATTATACTTTTATTAATTAAATTAACATTGAAAAATTATAACATTCGAGGCTAATGACGTTGAATGACTGTCTTCGACGAGTATTTTTCGCACACGTATCTTTGGAATCCTGTAAAAAGCACTCGAAATAAAAAAAGCCCACTTTAGGATCGTCAGATTTTTCGAGACTTTTCTATCGGATTTTCTTAGGCTACTAAATCTCTCACCTTTGCATAATGACAGATAACAATAAGAGTGAGTAACGTCCCGGAAACACGCAGAAGTTGGCGAAACGCGCCGCGATATCAAGTTAGGATCATTCGCCGTAGATCGAAAAGCATAAACCTCGTCTTTACGACGAATCTCCGAGCCTAATCTGCGAGACTTCGCGTTGCCTTTGGAACCTCCCGAAATTTAACGTCCCATCGCGATTGGCACGAACAGCAGGAAACAGGATTAACTCATAAACGAAACGGCCACTGTTCCATTTTAGGATAGATTCGACGACCGAAGATACTCCACGAACGGCCGATGGCACGAACTCGATCGTAGATTACGACGAATTCGGTACAAACTTATATTTAGCTATGCGAAAATCGGAGCGTAGAGTAAATTTCGTCAACGGTGCGAGAAGGTTTTCGTTGCCTCCCTCTCAAATACGTTGAATAGGCTATAAAAGATTGGAAGCCCTCGAAGTATATTTTCGGGGCTTCCAATACGTTCGATCCTCGTTTATCTTCGTTCGCCGAACGTTTCGACAGTGTGAGCGAGAAACTTTACAGCTGGTGCCCATAATCTCGTCGCACTCTTTGTTACCCGCGTTTCTGCGATCACGTTTATTTCCGTCTCGATAATTTTGGGCTTTTTTTTTCTTTTCAAGGTTTCCCCAATACGTCGGATTATCGTCCAATTTGTCGACGCGGAATAGTGCGTGGGCGCGCGGGACTTTGACTTATCGCGTTACGGATAAGCGTCCCTGATCTGTAGCACCGTTGGGTACTGTTATTCGTTAGAATTCGATCGAGAGAGGCCATTCTCCTTCTCTCCTACGTGATCCGAGCGAAACCGAAATCGTCTTCGCCATTGTATTGCTGTATTCTTCCCCTTCCAGCGTCATAATCGCTGGTCTTCGGGCTTGGGGATCGTACGGTTTGCGTATTAAGTGCAAGAAACCTACACAGCCCGAGAGGACTCGTGTATTTTCGAGAGAAAGGGGCACGGTTGGCTTTATCGTGTCTATGCTCCCGCCGGATAACGATGGCCTTAAGCTCGGGGCGCGGGCGATCTCCTCGCTCGGGTTATTACCGGTGCAAAATGATATCGGCAACCGTGCCCGAGTCCACACCTCGTTCACGCACGTTTCCCCCCTGAACCTGCACACAGACACGGACAGTACAAGGGTTCGTGGCGTAACGTGTATGCCGCTACTGTTCGCTCTCGACGCGAACAACATTCGAGCCAGCCAACGGCCAAACCCAGCGATATTACCTCATGCTAAAAACCATACCGCCGTGCGAGGAGATCCTCACTCCCGATTGCGATACCATTTCATCACCATTGTCCCAGAAGTACAGAGCGTGCAACGACGATTGGGCATGTAGAATTATCTGATAACGGTGAAAAAAATGGAGGCAAAAAAAGTCTCGCTCATCGACAGTCTCGATATTTTTGTCTGACAGACACGGATAACCGGTTGATGATTGACGCGCTACACTCTCTTTCGCGATCGATATCCATCACTGCCCGCGTATTGTTCTGCGGATTGTTTTTTTTTTTGTTTTTTAATGATGGAGGTATTAAAACCAACGGTGTACGTGCGGTTTTTTTTACTCATAGTTTTTTCGCGTAGCGGCAGTGCCCAGAATATTTCAGAGAGAAAGAGTTGGGTTTGAAAACCCAGCTGAAAATTAGCGTCGTTACCGCGTTACGAGAGGCACCTCTCCCGTGCCTTTCGCGTCTGTGCGAATGCAGACAGAGCCGATGTGGAACAGAACTACGAGGCCGAAACGTTCCCGGGACGAATTCGAGTGATATTCGAAGCAGAACAGAACCCCCGACAACAAACCGTTGACGCGATTTCGCCTCGTACCTTTGAATGTCCCTTTCCCTTTCCGTCGTTCCGCGCGCTATGCGCGTCTATCTCCCGTTCTGGTCTCGCGGATTAAAGCGTAATTTCGTCGCTCACGGCTTATGCGACGCGTAATTGCATTGTTACAGCCCTTACGCGAGGGCGAAAATGTAGATACGACGTAGGTAAAGCTTTGCCAACGTCGACGACTAAGGACGAAGGAGAATAAGGGTTGCGCGAGGCGGGAGAGTAACGTCCCCTCTCTTCCGGCATCGCATTGGTCTAACGCACCACCGTTCTATACAAACCTATCTAGTACATTGTCGCGCGTCGCGGGACGGGGTTTTAGCCGAAATTTGTGTAGTTGGATTGGATAGGAAGTTGAGGCTCGTTGATGCTGTCCCGTCAGTGTGCCGTCACTACCAGTATATTCTCACCCTTTCTACCTTATTACTCCGCGGTTCGCGTATCTTCCATATCTCAACATATCCAAAACTATCCGAAGCTCGATATTATCATCGTGCACGAAAATTAATTTGAAGTTTTAATGGAATACATCCTGTATAGCCCTCATGTAACGGGAGATGTGACCTTCTCTCGTCGAATATATAAGGCAAACGCGAAAGGAGTCGGGACGGGAGGTGAGTCCTCTATCCTAGTCCCGCTTTTCCAGCCAGGTCATTCTCAACGTTCGAACCCGCTTCGCAACGGGACACGATTCGATTATCGGACGAACTTCGTGACGCTCTTTGGTGGTCGGGCATCCGGTTTTCCGAAGGATCCCCTTTCTCCCCGACCCGAAGCACCCCCCTAGACTTCTTCGTCGACTCTCTCTCTCTCTCTCTCTCTCTCTCTGTGCTCTCCCGTCTCGCCCACCCAGCATCTGTTCGTCCCAGCTTTTCACGATACTGCATGCGAGACACTGCGCGACCGCTGGACACCCTCGGCCAATCTCCCTCTTTTCGTTCGCCGCTAGTCTGTTCACCGAGCACCAGAGAGGCCGGCCGGCCGCCCAAGTCCGCCCATTGCCGTCGTACCAATCCCGCGACTATCCTATTCACGCGAGCCTCGAACACCGTAATCCGGTATGAATACGGTAATTAAAGGCGCGTCTCTCGTTTGCGGCTATTCGGCGAGATTCAACGGAGCAGCGGGTCAATATCTCGCGTGTGTACGTGCGCATACGTTGTCCGTGAAAAAGAGAGGCTGGGTTGCACGTGTGTGAGTCACTAGGCTATTCCTCTATCAGGTTTGCGTACCGTAGATGACCGGAAGACCAGAAGATCGAGTAGCCGACGCGCGCGTCCTCGAACCGTGGGTCGTCGTGTTTCGACGTTGGTCCACTGTTGTTCCGATTAATGTCGTTCCTATAATCGATCACTCGACACCTGGTTATTCGAGCTCTTTTGACGAATTTGACTATCCATTTTCGACAAATTTGGGGCACGCGATTTTACCTACGCTTACGTACAATCTCCATCTACCGTCCTCTGCAGTTTTGGTCAACAATTTTATTCCGCCGCGATACGAAACTCTGAAGTAGCGAACTTTTTATTTCCAATTACTGATTTTCTGTTTAACTTAACAAACTGATGATTTGACATTTATTTCGTCAAGTTTGAGATGTAACTTGAGGCAACACAAATAAAAACATAGCGCCGACAGCGACTTACAAGACATTTTTGAACTCTCTGATGATTTTCCGCTGTAACAAATGCGTCGTGTTCATTCGCGGGAGTTCCGAGTTTATTTTCAATCGCGCAATTTCCCGCGAGAGTCTGCGAGATATTATCGTAAGACTCCCATGGCGTGGCGTGCTATCCAAAGCATGAGCTCAAGCCCTTTTGGATCGCGCGATCTTTTGTTCCAAGGCACAAAACCTCTTCATCACGAAGCACGGCGCAGAGAGTGGGAGAGAACGGTTAACTTTTAATGCCGCCCCGATGCATAATATTATTTACATATGTATAAGAATACAAACGAGCCGTTTAGAAGTCTGCACAAAACTTTTTCGCCGGAGATAGATATACACATAATACGGGAAGAAGCGAAGAAACAAAGTGGGGAAAAAAAGCAACAATTTGCATCGCACTCCTCCCGAGGTTGTGTCGACTGACCTTCTTTCTTGGGTTTTTTTTCCCTTTTATCTCAGCAAACTAACTCTCCGATGACTAATCGATCTATCGAAACCCCGCATCGACTGGGGCGTCGAGCGCACCGCCGGTGAAAAACTTATCGGAACTTCATCGACGCGAGAGGCGCGAGGGGACGCGACAAGGAGCGGGTGAGAACGAAGAGACGATGGAGTTACATCAAATTTCGTTTCACCTCTCGTAGAAAGTCTTTCGGTCTTGTGATAAAAATTTAATTTCCGTGCCAGAAGCACAGTCCACAGGAGAACACTGAGCGCAGAGCGGCAGTGGTAGTTGACTGGCTTCGTGAGACTGCTCGAGAAAACTCTCGGAGGCTTAATACGGGTGGCTTTCATTTTCACACCCTTCATATAGCAAGCGCGGAAACTCTCTCTCGCGCGCGCTTTCGAGGCGAGTTCGCTCGTGCAATAGCGAAGTGAGAGAAGTGGGACGAGAGTATAGAGAAGAGAGAGGCGGTGCGGTCCACCACCCTCGGAGAATTCCCTGCTCGGGCCTCCGAGCACGTTTCACATTATAGCGCAGGGTGCGGGTGCCCGTGCTTCCACGCCACACCCGTATAGCGCTTCCCCGATGTTCCCGTTCGCAGTTTCGCGCCAACCGAAACCCTCCCCGCTCGGATTCGCTTCTATGCGATACCGCGACGCCCATCAGGCATCCTCGAAATTGTTACGCGTACGTATGCTCGTATTATACGTGGGTGACGTGAGCAACGTCCAACCATAACCACCGCAGAGCATCGAAGAACGAGACCAAAGAGAGCCTCGAGTTTCGTGTCTGACTACAATTCATCTCATTGTCACGGATTGTATCAAGAGAGAGAGAGTTCCACTCGAAGAAATAGGGAGACAATTTTAATTCACACGAAACAACCCTTGCAGAAACTTCGTTGAGGGTCTCGTGTGAGGGGAAAACCTAACAAATACCATCCTAGGCTCGTCATCCTTTGATTCTAAGAGTCTTTATAAATTTCCGTATTAGAACCTACAAAATCAGACTCATTAAGCCCCAACTAATTGAAACCACAAATTAAAAAAATGTGTATAGCGCGCACATTTATTTGGTTCAGCTCATACTTTTAATTGGATATTAAACTTTTTCCCTATATGCTATCTTTACTAGGTCTCGAAGGGCCATATTTAGGATTCCCTATTACGGAATCCTCGCGCAAGCTTCTACTGGATTCACTTCAACGCGGCGGCCCGACCAAACTCCTGCACAGGAATACGATCGTATTACTATCGTAGTACCTCGATCGAGGATTGATCGGAGCTCAATGCGATCCTCAAAAAAATCTGCACGAGACCAACGCAAATATCATCTGTCGCGTTAGCGTTTCCCTGGCCAAAAGAAGGAGAATCGAACGATATTAGAAGGTTACTGAGAAGCTAATGAGTTTTACATCTTCAACGAACTTTCCTTCTCCGCGCGTTTCTTATTCCCGCTATCGGCGTGCATTGCCGTAACAAAAATAGCGCACGAGATAGAAGAAATAAGGAAGGTAAAGCCAAGAAAGAAATAAATAGAAAAGAGTTAAGCTAGCGACCGAGGCTCGGTCTCCTTGGCAAGCCCGCAATAAGCTGCGCTCGGAGACCATTCGACTTGGAGTAGCAATATTTCTTATTGCCTCGGAGAACGGGGTGGGCACGAGGTCGGGTCTAACAGCGACGAGGAGAAACACGCAGGAGGAGATCAAGTGGAGTAAGAGAAAGAGTGGTTGTAGCTGCGCCCGGAGGCATACACTGTCTGGCGATACAGCGGAGGACTGTCTAACTGTTACCTCGGCTGGTGTTCTTGGCTCTCGTGGAAACACTCGTAAGGGAGACGAGAGTATCGCGGACCTTTTTCGTCTACTATATCCAGATGATAACCCAACATCCTTCTTCTCTCTGTCCTCGGCTTTGAACCATTTTCCTTCGTAACGTTATATCGTACGGCATACAATGGTTATATACACTTTTCTCTCGTCTCGCCGTTTCTCCATTTTCCGTACTGTTTCTACCGGTATATCCGGCGGTTGAAGTTCGACTACAGTGTATACACCGACGACGCAGTCTGTGTGCACCACTCTCGTTCGCGTCTCTCGTCAAATAATGCTTCGGCTACGTTATTCGATTTCTTTGTTTCCGCGATCTCGTTGCGCGCATATGAGCGGAGGAGGAAAAGCAAATGTCGTTGTCGTCGGTGACGGTTGTAACGATAAGATAAGCGTTTTTCTCCATCCAACCGGGAGGTAGTTCTCGCGCATGGCTAGCCGGAGAGACAGACTCCGCGATGCCGTTCTTGCATACAGGCGCGCCACTCGAGGGAACGCTTTTCCGTCGATGCAACCCAACGATTCAACTCTCATCGTCCTTTTTCCGCGAGTTTTGAGATACATCTGAAAACGCCCATGTAGATACAACCCCTAGGACCGTATCCCATAAGCGCGCGTTTCTCAACTTATTCCCATCCTATCTTTCGTTCCCTCTTTCTCTCGGGCTCGATCTTCGTCGTGTTCTCATTCACCGACAGGACAAACAGCGGAGATCGTTATTATACATACAGTTTATAGATACTCCCCACCCGAGTGTGTTTCCCGAGGAAAGACGCACTCCGCGTACTTTCACTACCAGCGCTACGCTAACATCCGCAATAACGCTCCGCCGATCGCTGAGGAAACTCCTACTTCCTTCCGCTCCTTGGGAAAACACGTTATATAAAGTCAGGCGATGGGGTAGGGTATGAGAGGGGTTCGGTAGGGGGTCTGCGGTATACGCTTTGCATGAATTTCTCGAACGGGCAGAAATATAAAGCGTAGGAGAATGTCGTCGGCATGGCCGCGGTCAGGAAACTATCCGGATCGAGGGCACAAGTTGCGATCTCACGAGCAAACGGAAACTGTGCTGTTCGAGTCGCAAACTGTTGGTGTAATATCGAGATAAGGACTTTTGAGAGAGATCGTTCGATATACATATACATACCCGAGGCCTCGACCTGGACGGAAAGATTTCGTGACCCGACGACCTCCGCCGTACAGGCAGTGAGCTTTTCCAGCCAGCCCTTAAAGTTTCTCCTTCTGTTTCGAATCACTTTTGCGAGTGAACTATGGTCCGTGAAACAATGATTTTATCAACAATCGAAGGTTGATTCCGACGATCAGAGATTCAAGTTTGAATTCGAATGAAACTAACAAAAAGGTTTTGTTCAAAATAGGAGTAAGATTTCTTCTTTTTGCAATAGGACAGCGCATCAGTTTGGAAGAGCCCGAGGGCGTTCGATTCAATCTCTGCCCGATGCGGAGATACGCGTTGGATATTGGATCCACTTCGTCAGTCCGGAAAATGCGAAGGGATTGAGAAATACGCGTGCCCCATGTTGGCCAACGCGCGGATTAATCTGTGTGCCACTGACATCTGCCAATCGTTCGCATTCCCCGCTTCATATTCCAGATAAAAGCGAGGAGAAAAAAAATTACAATGCACGCGAATCCGACAGACCTTTCGAATGCGATGCGGGGACGGCAATAAGACGTTTCGATTAACGGACGCCTTCGAGTGTACGGTCGAAAAAATGCGGAGGTTCATCGGCGATATTTTCGGTGCGGAACGCGACCGTGCAACCCGGAAGGAGAACAGCTTTCATCGGGTTTTCGATGCTTTAATGCTTGAAATATTCAGCGAATGTATCGATTCTCGTACAGATAGTTCCGCGATGCCCGGGAGCTCTCGAGGAATTTAATAATCCAGCGTAGAAATCTCTTCGGCAGGCGAGGGGGAGCCAACAGGGCCGTGTGCTGTTGCAGTCCCTTCGGCGTTTTTTCTTTTTCCTTTCTTCGACACAAAAGCACGTCTTCTCGTCCATATCTTAACACCGAGGGCCGCTCACATCGGTATCCCGCGCGATCCGATATGGCTGCAAGTCGATCGATAAATAAATCAGTAGCTTGTAAGTGATCGCTCGAAGGGTTCACGATAGCGTTGCGGCCATCGCCAGGAAGGCATCATCCCCACTCCCACCGTTCCCGTGTCGAATCTTCGTATGCCCAGCTACGACAATCGAGATATTTCACTCGCTGTCTTCTCGCGACCCCCGCGCGCTCGGCACACCCGACCGATATCAGGAGAAATATAAATTGCTTGGATAAACAAGCGTTTATGTTTTATTGGAGACTGGGACAGGAGATAAAACGGACAAAACTATACACACAGCGCTTATGTTTGAACATAAACTCACGTCGATAGTGTGACTTGACGAAATGATCCCAATTTTTTATGCGGCAATCATTAGGATTTTATTAGGACCTGATGAAGAGTTAGAATAGTGCTTCAAAAGCACTTTCATAATTTGTACTCGAGCGGGTCAATGGACATTGAGGACTCGTTTTTTTCCAAATACATTCTGATAGTGTTTTATACCGTTAAAACAAAATTTGTCGACTGCATTGTTTGAAAATTAATGACTGGTGAGTTTGCACTCCGATTATCACATTCGTTTGCGTGCGGCATTGCGAGAAAAAACCTCTAACAGGTTACAGAATGAACATAGAAGCCCCAGGGCCGAATCTTTCTCAGATGAAACGGGACACCTCGAGTGAGGACACTTTTCTCGAAATCCATTAGGCCGGACCGCGATGAGCGAGGTAGCGGTACCATCGAGACCCGAAGACACTGATACGCCATTTGGCCACGTCCCTCGGGAACTGTAGCGACGGTTTGATCGGGGATGTTTAGGTCGTTCTTAGGACGCGTGCATCATTTATATGTCCGGGTGAAAGGGATCAGTTAGGCAAGTACTGTTCTCTCTCCGGTGTGCCGGTTGCCTCGAAGAGAGGCCGTGGTATGACATCGCCGGTGTGGAGGAAAGCCTTCGGGCCGTTCCGACCGCGGATGGCCCTTCGGAGCCCCCGAGTGTCATCACTTATGCATGCTGCACGAACTGAAAGCCTTTTGCCAGCTTGAGAATAGCGGACTTTTCTCCCTGCATAGCACATTTGACCACGCTCCATCGCCACATAGTTTTCGGAAACATCAGAATGTCCGTGCTAAGCAACGTCTCTCAGGTGACCCTCCCGTTCACGTCGTGATTCCAGCTATCACCGGTCGTGTCGAAGTAACGAAATCTTTTGTGACCCATTCGTCAATCTTACTCCAGGATGAAGAAAAATAGTGTACACCGAGGTGTCGAGTTTGTACATCGCTTATATAAAATTCCACATTATTGCGGACGTGAATCTCAAAATATCCTAAAGCGATCGCTCAAGAGGAAAATTCACGGCGCGTCCAGTGCGGAAGTTCAAGCCCACGGTGATTGAGAATTTCCGCGAAGGAGCCTATCCAACATCTCATGGCGCGAACGCCGAGTTACATCCGAGATTGGTTTTTGGCTAGGAGCCAAGGGCCCTTTTAGCTCTTTCCCCGTCGGATTTTCTATCCCGGTATTTGAGAACAAACGTAACGGCCGTAGGGGGGGGGGGGGGGGGAAGGGGGGCGATGCAAGTGGGCTCGAGGCGCGTCGACGTTGGTGGTCGCGGAGGCGGCACGCCAACACGCCACAGTGCAACCACCAGTTGCTACCACGGCCTCCGCGGAATATCGCTACGTACAAGCGAGAGAAAGAGTGAGACAGAGAGGAAACGGGGTAGGCCTACGTAAGTACGTAGTTAGTTTCTCATATCGCCTGTTGCATTTGCTCGCGAGTGTTGGTTCTCGTCGGCGAGCCCGTTTCTGGAACTCGACTCTTTTCGCACATTCACACGAGCCACTCGGGAGGAATTCATCCATCCATCGACACTGAAGGACGAACACATCAGTTGAACGGCGTGGCATCTAGCCAAACGTTGTTTTTCATCTGTCTGCGGCAGGGTAACACAATGGATTTTACTTATTCTCATTTCAATGGGGCGAAATTCCACGTGAATGTTTCTCACTGATCGAGTGTGTTCGCGGTACCATTAACGCTTCGCCGATGGGAACGCATCGACGGCAGGGGGGATATATTCTCGATTTCCAAATGATTTTCGATTCGACGCACGACCCCGGAACGCCAACAAGTGGTCCATATACCAACGAAGCTATCAGCCTGGGCTTGTACCTAGCCACTGCCTCTATCCGCACCCAAGCTACATTGTGATTCTACGTGCGGTAATTACTGATCAATGTTGCTGCTCCCACCACCGTTTCTCCATCGTTGTACTCAGCCCCTTTACGCGCTACCACACTCCCCGTGCGGTCGAACGGACGTAACAAAGGTTACGTGTCGGGTAACTCGAATCTGATTTCAGTTTTGCAAGTGGCGAGAAAAAAAACCGGCCATAATCATTGAATAAAACGTAGTCGAAGACCACTTTTAACATGATCTATGCTTCGTACACTGGCAAAAATGAATATACTTAATAGGCGTGTGGATGTTGCGTATAGATATAGTACTAGAATATTCGAACCGCTTTGTTTCCGTGCGGACACACTGTTCTATTCATTTGTTTTAGTGTAGCCTTTCGAAAACACGATGTTTTGCATTTTGTATGATCGTCGGCCAAAGTTCACTTGTGGAAAAATTGTTCTGCTACGAAGTCCCGGCAGGCTATAAAATTATACGCTTTATATCATTCGGGATATCGAGAGGGTCGTTGAAGTATAGTGGAAAGCGAAGCCTTCTAGTCGAGACATCTGGGAACTATAATCGAACATAATCGTGGACAGTCGTTTTCTATTGTCGTCGAACGAGATATTACATTTGGTTATGATAAGCCCGGTGAAAAAAGCACCGTTCGAGTCGTTGTCCTCGTTCTCGCTATCGCAAAAGGCTCGGGGTCGCTTTCGTCGACAAAGTGAGGAGAGTTTACCGCAGGGGAATGTTGACTCTCTCGGGTTGCTCAGGGGGCTTCGGGCAAAGTCCCTCTTCTCATTAAGTTGAGTGTTGCGTGTTGCGCGAGGAAGCTCGAGGGGGAGCTCGTTGGGCAACCCCTTTCGTCATGGCCCCGTCCCGCCCCCGGACAAGCGACTTCTATAGGTACACTGCACGAGCATACCCCGTAGCATTCGCCAGTCAACCGACGGCGTACAGACAAGAGAACGTTCGTTAGAGCGCCAAGCAGCGGGCGAGTATTATTCGTTTTCAAGCGGTGACAGAAGAGTGCGCTACAGGTTGCCATGGCACACGGCATGCCTACTCTTCTCCGGTCGCGACTTAAAAAGCGCTTCGTCCAAACACGGTGAGGAAAATCCACCAATTAAGGATCTTAAGCGACCCACCCAGCGTCAAAGGGGGAATCGGATGAGCGCTGGGTGCCCTCGACGAAGATCTCTCTTCATCAGCTTTATTCTTTATGTCGGTACCGCGTACATGAACAGATGTAGCAGGCTGAGCAGACGAACCCTACTCACAGGGGGATGATGTTTCTGCCGAGTCGTACTATCGACCTGATCCTTCGCTAATTAGCTCGGGAATCCGCAAAGAAAATAAAAAAGACCATCTAACGAGGATGGGAATTCCGCGAAGAGACGTGAAGAGACCGAAACATGTTTTTCCATTCGAGCATTCGTAAACAAAACGCAATAGTCGAAACGTTACCGGACATTCATTTTTTATGACTTTGTAAATTGCCGCGCTATGTGGGGCAATTAGCGCTCATAATGAAGATCTGAGGCACACCCGCGTGTCAGGCGAGATACATGAATATAACTCGGCGTTGAAGCTCAAAGGAAGCTCGTTCCATATTCTACCGCGAATCTCGTAGAAAAAAAAGGAACGCCGTTTTGCAATATTTCGATCCCTCTCAACGTGCAGCCCCCTCTTTGGGGTAGCTACCGTTCGACAAACAAATTTCTTCCGGCACTCGTCTCGACATAAATAACCATCGCGCGGTTATCTGAGCGTCGAAAGTGAGCGAGATCACTGGGGGTAGAGAAAATTGGGAAGGCCGCATCGGCGCTCGACCGAAGAAGATGCCGGAGGAGGCAGGGCCAGCGGAGCAAGGAAATCGCAACGAGGACTCTTCTTCCCCGAGACGGCAAACTACATTAAAAGAATGACGAGAGAAAAAAAAAAGATTGCCATCTTCAAAGGTTTCCCGGGTATCCTCCCGTCGCCGAGCGAACGAGAATCGTGCTACTGGTGGGCGTCCGACGGGAAGCACTGTAAGTGTTTACTCCATGACGCTCTCTCTCTCTCTCTCTCTCTCGGGTTTCTTCGCTTCTTCGCTTCTTGGCTGCGAGAACGATAAGAAAACGCTCGTGATTCTCATCTCTACGATGCTGGAAACGAACCCTCGAAGACTCCGCGAATAAGGAGTCTGAACTTGGGTTTGCACGAGGGTGAAGAAAGGCCCTCGGTGCGCACCCCCCCGGATATCTCGACTTGTTTTTCCGGAGCTTCATCCTCCCGCGCGTTCCGTTTCGCGAAGAGCCAGCAGCAACAGCAGCTCGTTTTGTAATTTTATTCCCGTTTTTCCATCTCTTACTTTATCCTCGAGCGCCGACGGCAAGCAGCCTCGCCTCGACATCGACCTCGTACTCCAACTTCGTTTTCCTACCAGTTATATACCAACTGCGTCAGACCTCTATACATCTATATTTATCGTATATGTATACAGTCAACATATTGCTCTATACTACACAGACCCCTCCCCGGCTCGGCCGCGAGTGTGCAACCCCCGCCTATAGGCACATCGCTATACCGTGGCCGTTCCGCGCTACCGTCATTATGGTTCAATCATGCCACCGCTTTTCTTTTATACGGCTTCGCAATTTGAGAAGCGGGGACTCGGGAAGGAAGCGGCGGCAGCTCTGCCCACCTTTCCTCAGCTTCTCTCCTCCTGTGTACCCCCCTCGCTCGGGATCTCCCGTTCGCTCTCTCTCTGCGTCACTCCTGCCGCCTTGTCTCGCCTCTCCCGTCGCTCCCTTTTATACGTCCGCGGGTATATCAATTCAACAACGGCAACGGTTAAATTGCTTCTCCGTCTCAGCGCGGCGCGTCTAGTTTATGGGATGCTAACCCGTTTCATATCGTAGTTCATCCACGCGGCAGTAAAGTACGCTCTCGCCAGGGGTATGATGGTGTTGCAATGTGTGGTATACCCGTGCGCTTGGCATGAAAACGCCTCGTATGCTCCGTAGACCGTTGAATAACAGCGTCCCCCCACGTCACGGTCGAGGCGAAGGTGTGTTACTCTTGAAAAGCGAGAGAGAGTTCTTACGGGAGTTCAACCCCGCGACAAGGATACGATGACGTTCTAGCTAAAGGAGCCGTACTGCAGGAACTACATACCGTAGATATATACATGCGTGCCCATGTATGCAGTATACTGTAGTATATTATATGCCGATGTTAGTGCCCCGCTGCTGTGTCTCTGATGGGACCAGGCCATTACACGAAGTACGTACGAAGAAGGTGTAAATATACCATCCCAAGACACGAGGCGAACCATCCACCTTGCCCCGTCGATCTCGGAAACGAGCTTCTCCCTTCAAAACAATTTTCTTATTGAGGCCAGACGATCTATCCGCTGGTCATATAATACTTGTATCAACCGTGAGCCGCCAATATATTTTCTATTGCCAAAGGATAAACTATCTTCCTTCGACATATAGCCCCACTTACTATACTTTACACTTTATTTCAATGCAATTCGAGAGAGAGAGGGCGTTCGATTCGTGAAATGTAGACATTGTCAACGTTCGGAGTTGGAGAGGAGCCGAAGAGTTTCGGCCGATGACGGGATGGGAAGAGAAGGGGCGACTGGCGACGACAGTCGCTGAATGAAGCCTCCGCAATCGACTCTGGTTAAACTTTCAAAACCGCTTTTGCTATTCATGGCTTGAGTTTCCAGCTGGCCATGTATTTCTCTCCCTCTCTCTCTCGCTTGACGATCGGACAGTCTTCGGTATCGCTATATTTACCGTGACTAGCTAAAACGCACTCGATGCTGAGATTGTATGGGCAGGAAAGTGCTTCTGTACGTGTAAAAACCGCCTCGGGTTCAAATATGTATGTAGATATATATATATATATATATCCATGTCTCTATCAAAGAAAGTTCCGGTCACCAATACGAGGGGTTCGATCGTTTGAGCTGGAGAACACCGTTATCAAAGTGATTTCGGTTCACAACTATATGTTCGATGCCTTTGATATACGTCGTGAAAGCAATGAAAAAAGGCCCGTCTTATATCGAAACTTGATTCGATCGTAGAGACATGTAAAAAAAATTATATGATTTAATAAATATAATTAAAATGGAATTATCATTAGTAAAGCTATTAAAAAATACGACAGAGCTCTTGTGACGATGTGAGGTAGAAAAAAAAACCCTGTTCTGTATCCCCTGACGCGAATAAAGGTCGAAAAATCGATGTATATGCCATCCGTGCGTATCGTTGGTGCTTCCCAATTTATCATATCGAGCCAGCCAAAGTGACTTCCGTGCTCTCTCCTGGGTTTATTCGGGTGCCGGGCTCTGTTTCCGAATCCCCAGGAACCCCCAACCGAATTTCATTAATCGGCGCACGCGGTTCAATGCCACGTTCTCCAATTTGCAGCGCTCCAATTTGGGCAGGATGCACGCAGAGACAGAGACGCGGAACGCACGGGTTCGTTGGTTTGGTGCCTTGCGAACGGGAGTGAGAGCCTCCGATTCGGGCAAGCGTGATGACGCGACGAGAGAGCTGACGAATCGTGAGTTTTTTTTCATCGTTGATCCACGTCGGGGCCACCCGAGCTCGGCTTTCCTCTTTTTAAAAAAAATATTTTTCTCAACATCCACACGGTACCGGTATTTTTTTTATTCGCTATCGAAGTTACATATGCATGTATCGAGCCTCGTCAACGATGAAACGTTCGCGGGAAAATCCAGCATCGATTTCTTTTTTTTTTTGCGAATTCATCGAACTCGAGCGAATTGTCATTACCTTTTTTTTTACGCGAGCCATCGTGCCGCGAATGGCCATTCAACAGGTTTTGCTAGCGTCTAGAGAAACATGAGTATAAACGATACATTCAGTGCGCCGTTGTAATGCCATTGAGGCTTCGGGGGGAGTAAATGCATTTTTGGTATCAGGAGAATACATCAAGTACAACTTCTGACGAAACGGTTCTCCCCTTCCTCTGGGATCACTTTGCCAAAGAGGCAAGTGCTTCGTCACTCATAAGTTATACACCGCACTCCTCGGAGTTGAACGGAGTGTAGCGTGGAATGGCGAGGGTGCGCCGAACACTTGAGCAATAAGCGCGCCCGCCCGTCTCTATTGCGGTTTCCTCCCTCTTCAGACTTCGCTCGCTGTTCAATTATGTCAGCGGTATGTGTACAGGGCAATAGGCAACTGTGCGTATTGCAGAGAGCAATTATTCGAAGATAAAGACGCGTCTATTGGAAAAATCATTGTCTCCCTTAAGTTGTCGCTTGAGCATGAAAGTATTCGGTGTCTCATTGCGTAAGGTTAAAAGAAAATAAAAAAATCTTATGCGCGGTTCCGAGTTGCGAAGCTCGCGAATAATGCACATTCATTGCATGCAGCAACGAGGCGAATCTCTCGACGAGCGTCTGACTCATAACGGGCTGTGACTACTACGACCGGCGCCAGTGAGAACTGCCGTGTGGGGAAGCCTCCGTCTCGGCGCCCTATGGAATATTTCGGAATACCAGGTCGCGCACTCCAGTATCCGGCGAGCCCAAACTCTTGCTAGCGCGAAACTTCCAAGATCTCGAATAGAATGTGTGTGTGTGTAAGCGGGCTAGTGAAGTAGTGGAAGGAGCAGAAGGAGGCCGTACTGCTGCTGCTGCTGCTTGTGCAGCGAGAGTCTTAATGAGGCCCATTCATGCGGCTATTATCGCAAAGACCCCGTAATCGTCTACGGCCGCTCTCACTTAATAATCGTACTCCGTACCTACCCGGCTCGCGGGCGCGAGAGCGCCTCTCTTGGCGAGAGAGCTCTTAATGGTTGTTCCCGACCGGCTGTGTCTTTGGCGCCCCTTATAAACTACACAACCCGACTATTTCCACCCAGGTTACCCCGTGTAGTTTCGGCACACGAATATATCGGAATCTCTCCCGCCTCGTCGTCATTTTCTCGTTTTGTCTTTATCTCGTCTCTTTCGTCGGAATTATATCGCCTCGGTACAAAGACCTGGTATTTGAGAAATAATAACGGTAATTTCCGCGCTGAAAGTCTTGCACGATCTTTCCGTGTGTATTTTCGAAATTATCCTATATTTGGGGATTGACGGCGTCAGCAATAGCGTGACTATTGCAAGAATTGCCATTGGGAGAACGGACGAAGAACGTGTCGTTGGAAAATATGCTCTTTCGTTATCGTAACGTCGGAAGCTTTTTGTTCACGTGTGTTCATTAATTCGCTTGACTCTCTGCGCCCTTCCTTGTCTCGGGGAGACAGTTTTACGCTCGAAGAAAGATCGAGTGGACTTTGCGGGCTCGCGATACGCGCCTCTCTTCCCGGTACCAGCGCCAAACCCTCGGTGTGTGTTTCTCGGCGAAAGCCGAAAACAAATCTGTCTTCCGGTGTAATGAATGAAGCGATGTTACGCTTGCCTGGATCGTGTCTCCCCGAGGCAAGGGGTAAGTGCACATCCACGCGGTTGTACGATTCATCGCTTTGCCCCCTGAACGACCCCCCTCCCCAAACCCTTGTGAGACTCTCGACGACCCTTTTACTTGCGTATAATTAATTAATCGCAAACTCGTTATTGTTTCACCGCCCGGATGGTTGCTGCTGCTACTCATGATTAACTAGACTCACCGGATAACGAGCACCACATTATTATCCTTGTCACTCTTTACGCAGAGATCATCGTGACGATGGCAGATACTTTGCTCTTGCTCTTTAATTTTCTTTCCCATGTATTGTACTTATCGTATTCTATGCAGTGGATTTCCTCGACTCACCTGCAACAAAAGACGAGAAAATTTGAGTTTCAATGATTCGCAAGAGACTGATATATTTTTCGAAAAAAAAAAGAGTATTGAATCGAGAAATTAATCATATGATTATCATATATTAAGATTTGCGATTTAATCATATACTTCGTTTTCGAATATGACTGAAATGGCCTAAATTTGATGACATGGGCTGAGAATGAGATTTGTTTTAGATTATTTTTCGTAGTCGATTAAAATACAATTTTGCAACAATACAATCAATTATTTATTTTCACTTTTGCTAGAATGGTTCTTGGTTAGTTTTACGAATTTTGATATAAAATTGCGTGGTTCGTACACGAAAGCTACGAATTAACGATAAAACGCATCGTCTTTTACCTGCGAGTTAAAAATATTAAACGAGTATTCATCATGTTTCAGGCGCAGATTTGTACTCATCCTCTCGAGGGATTATTGCGTCGATGGAAAAGTTACGGGGGCGCGATGTTACACCGATGGGTTAAGAGGACGAGGGATTGCGCGGAATAGCGATCCATTAGTATTATTGCTTCGCGGGAAATTTTGTGGAACGATTCCCCAAGAGTCGAATCGAGCCGGTCGGATATGAACCGAGCGCCGACAGGTGACGAAGGGTGACTTCGACGGGGATTGGAGTTTGTTGTACACGATCCTCTAGCGCTTCGAGCGAGTGAACTTGCCGCGGTATAATATGGAATTGCGATTATACACTTCTATCAATTCGCTACCTCCGCACGGAAAAAAAAGTCAAATTAGTTCCTGTTCCCATCGGTTATTACTTTAGCGGACCTGATAGCAGCCCTTCCGGAGATAGCGCTCCGAATTTTACTAAATTTCCATGCGAAAATAGTCATGCAAGGACATGAAAAAATGTCGATTTTTTGTTAGATACTTCACAAAAATGTAATATTTACAAGAATATAGGAATTGAGATTGAAAGAAGATCGGTGAAGGGTCAGCGGGTTGCGAGCCGCAGGGACGGAGATAGATTCTAATTTCGAATATAGCCGCCGGCCAGAATCTAACCCAAGTCACAATACAACGGGATCGAGTCCTCGAGCGGGTGACGCGGGCGGCATCTCGAGTAAACTCGGGTCTTAAACCGTGAGAGCAACTTTCCATCTCGTATTGTCCCGGCACGATAGAACGGAAACGAGAATTTTGTTTGCCGCACAGCCCGCCGCCTTTTCCTACGCGCAGCCACACAAGCGGGATGATGAGAAACTCTCGAACGAATGAAAGACAAGGACGAAGAAGTAGATTCTTGGCAAATTGCGACCGAAACTTTTGCTACGGGCTTGCGTGTGTGTGTGTGTGTTTACATATACGGCCCTTACGCGAAGAGAAAATTTCACGAGAGGAGAGAAAGACGTATGTGGAGAGAGCAAGGGAGAGAACCGTAGAGAGATAGACGTATAGGGGGGATGAGAAAATTTCTTTTTTTTTTTGCCGAAAAAGCGCAAGTGTTCGGTAGCGAGGAAGAAAGAGGCCAGGAAACGGCGGTGTGACGAGACGTTTGATAAGGGTAGAGGCGAACCAAAAGACGGCAGGACGAGGGAGCAAAAGTTTTTCTCAAAGATCCCATGGGTTTCTCGTTTGGTTCTCGTGCGATCCTCGTGTTTCGCCGCGCGGCAGTTGCTTTTTCCAAAACTCGCTGAATCATCGGAATTGAGCACGGTGGAAGAGAAGTGTAACAGGATATAACGATTGTGCGAAGAACGCAAACACAGAAATATCTCAACGTTGACGACGCGCTCGAGAGGTATATATCCTTTCGTCACGCGTATTCGAGAGTCAGCTCCTAACGCTCGATTGTTCTGGTCTCGTTAGTGTCGGATACATTCGATTGGGGAAGGAAGAGACCGGCATATCTCTTATTCTCTTTTCTCACGGGAGCGCCAATATTTCCGAGTTTGCTGTCAAGGCGAACGAAATGGCTGTTGTGCGAATGACAAAACAATTGAACCGCCAAAGGGACGATTAAGAAACGTTAATTTACGTGCTCCTTCAAAATGTAGAAGGCCGATGACAGACGCATGCAGTATCGGAACGTGAAGAAACCTGTTCCCCCCTCATCAATAACGCGGAACGTCACTTTCATTCGACTTGGAGCTTGTTTTCAAAGAGGGTGCAATCGATTTCTCTCGAAATTCCAGATGCGTTAAGCAAAAAAAGGTTCTCCCGGTAGGGCCAGGGATGTGCTGTACAGGGAATTCTAAACCATTGCTAAAGCTCAAAATATCTCGTACAATGTACGATATCTTGTACATTGTCATACGACACGGACAGGTTTAACGGAATAATCACGCGGATTACGCAAAGTCCACCTGTTACGTAATTACAGTTACGCGATGAATAGAACGGAGACGATACGAAATGTGTGGATATCCCCACTTGAATCCACATCGAGGAGAAGTGTGTGTGCGCTCCGAAGCAGAATCGAGCGGAGCGAGCCGATAAGGAGAGGATGCGGCACCGAATTCCATTTGAACGTTGGAAGGAGGACGCGTGGGATAGTCGTTGGTTCGAATACGAATGGTTGAGGTATGCTGCACCCCAACGGATTACTCGATTCAGCGGGACACACAGTGTGCCAATGTGCCGCGGGTTGAATCGTCGCGGCAATGCCGCTGCGCGAATCTATATCGTCGTTTCTGTCGCTGGCGCTGGCTCGCCGCTGGCTGGTGCTGCCCTGAATCCAACAATCTGTTCACGACGGTGCGATTTTGACGGATGGCCGCGCTCGAACAAAAGTGATCCTGGCGTATTCAACGACTAACTACTACGCATGGCTGCAGTCCACCGTCGAGAGCGCGACAGAGAATGATAGTTGGAGAGAAACGGCTGTTTGAGATAGAGACATGGGATCTCGCGGAAGGCAGTATGGGCTGGGAATACTGAAAGGGTTGGACGGACAGACGAGTGGATCTCGTCCGGGGAAGAGGCTGAACAGGCGGTTTGTGGGTGGCCGTGCTGGCGATCGACGAAGGGGATGTGCTACCGGTGCTACCCGGACGAATGGACGAAGCCCGAAGCGCATCTCTCCATGCGAGTTCTCCCTAGCCATACTGACAACTGGTATGGTATAACATAGCTGCGTATACATGTATACGGACTATACGTGGGTATACTGTTCTCTCCGACGTACGAGAGCGAAGCCTGGTGTGAGCGCGGCCAAAGCTTGGTACATCGCTAGAGAGTCGGGTAATTCTACTCGCTCGAGTACCTACCACCCTTGGTACTACTGCTTCTGGGTCCACGGAAACTCTCTCCATGAAGGCGATCGAGATGCGGGAAAGAGGGAGTCAGATATATATAAAGGTGTATATAGATATATATATATACAGAATACCTCTCGGTACTGTACGATGTGCTGCTGTTGCTTTGATAGCCGCGGGGGAAGTAGATTGGTAGGACCTACCGGTAGTACCGCGCGATGCGCCAGATAGAGTTCATTGCCTCGTAGACCGACGAACAGACCGTCCGACCGACGGACGAATCGGGAAGGGTTTACACTCGAACGTAAAAAGGGTATAGGCACGGAACGTACGGGGACTGTGGGGCACTGGATATAACCAAAGCTTGAGGGGAGACGAATGCTTTAGAACGGAAGCGTTGCGGATTGTTTGCTCGAAACACGCGCTCGCTCGGCCGTGGATCACCGCGGATGAGCCCCTTCGCTTCCTCGTCGGCAATTCACGGCTATCCCTCGCATGGTCAATGGATGCTTCAGTACGGAGAGGCTTGTCGTTGTCGAGAGGAGGATTTTGCTATGGCTATAGTAGGCCTGCACACTGTAACTCTCACAGTGAAAGAGCTCTGAGAGTTACGTTAACGCGAAATGTTAGCCGCGGGGAATATATCGTTTCACACATTGATCCGCGAAAACGATGGTTCAGCTTATGTACGGAATAGCATCAACTGTAGAAACGATGCAGTAGTTTATGAATGCATTAGCTTGCACAGTTATGCAAGCACTCGTTCTGACCATGGGTCAGGTATTGGGGTTTCCAAATTCCTGTTTCTCGCAAATCTGGCTATTTTTTGCTTATTCATAATTTCAGCACCGAGCATTTTTTCTCCACTGGTAACGAAGCCATTCGATTTGAATCCGTAAACGCGATCAATGAAAACTAAACATTTTCGCTCATCAACAGTCTTCGACGATTCTCAAAGCATTCGGAGAGCCGTGGCAACCAATACGTTCTATTACTCTTTGCATAATTGAGTCTTTGTCGTCGTCACTTTCTTTTTATCGTTTGAGCAATATGAAACATAATAACGTCGCGTGTCCCGCGACTGGAAATACGTATACAAACATATATACATCCCAGACGGTAGTGACACCGATCGCAAGTGTGTCGACATACACGAGTACAGTCATGCGGTGCCGTGCGACGGCACCGAACACCCCTCCTCCATCCGCCGAGCGATATCGTCGCTGAATAAACATGACATTATTAAGCGAACTGCTGCCCGGCAAACACCCGCGAATTAACATACAAATTGAGCGGCGAGAGACCGTTCAGACGGAGACGTCATCGTCTCTGCGTTGCGACTCTGTTCTGTTTCTCCTCTACTATGCTCACAGCGAGTGTTTACCCCCGCGCCCATCTCTAATACGTCTTCTCCGTTTCAGTCGCAATTCAGACGTTAATTCGTCACTCGTTCCGTCCGCCCTTCATACCCCTCCGACTGCTATATTCGGGAATAGACACATTGCCTTCAGCCTTTGTTTTTAGTCTCAGTTCTCAGTTACTCCGATCGAGATACAGCCTTTAAGGGTTGTGTTAATTTTGTATTGTGCATTTTCTTTTCCGGAATCATCAGTCACACCCGCTGGAGCTCGATGTGCCCGAAAGCAGGAAGACTGCGTCAAAGACCACTTCTGGCGGACCTTATCCGAGATCATATTGTTAAGTAACGAGTTCCATTGCGTGAGAGTATTTAATATAATTTCATATGCCTTGTCTTTTTTATGTTATTATTCAACGGTATATTCCCCATTAAACAACGTACTGAAGAAATATAAACATTATTTCAATTTGAAGAACCAACTATATTTGGGGTACACTCGCTCTGCGCTAATCCACCATAAACAGTCCGTTTAAATTTTTCTCAATAAAAAGATCTTTCGTCGTGTTCGTCCCTCGTGACATTTGAAACTCGTCCCATTCAATATCGAAAAAAGTGATGAACTTTTGCCATCACTCGCTCCCACCGGTAAGCTCCCTGTACATTATTTATCGAGCGTATTCCAGCGCTCTACCGATACATCAACTCATCCAACGGGCACATTTCTACTCTGGCAATTATCGAAAATATCAATTTAATCGTTGGCTCATCCACTTTGCTTGATATGCTGCCCGAGTGTCTCTCGGCTCATAGCGCTCGTTCCATTCTCTCGCGCGCAGTCAAGTTAATGAAATGAATGTTTTCCCCTCGGGCAAGGCTCAAAGCTTGCTGCCGAAGGTTCGCATGTGAAATAGTGCTTGCGGAGGGTATGGGGGAGGAGTGATGCGTGGGGCGACGAGTGCAGCTTTGACAGTCAATAGTTTTTCGCTGGGTTGACAATATTGAATAATTTTTTTTTTTCAGTGCGACACCGAGTTCTTTGATTCGTTCGTAACACGCGAGTGCATCGTGGTAGCGCTAGGCGCGTTAGCCGATGTCCGTATAGAGCTCTCTAGCGGGGTCCCAAACCGCCCCATCGCCATTGCATACAAATGATGAATTACGAATATCGAATCGTCCCCCACGGCCTTTCCCGACGCCACCACCAGAGGCCTAGACCCACGGTCTCTTCTCTCATTTTCCAAACTCATCCAGCCTCGCGAGTTATCCCCCTCGCTCCGCTCAAACCCGCCGCTATATCGTCGCGTCGAGGCTCCAGCTTGCTTCCGGGACGTTCGACCATCAGGGATACGGATTGAGAGTCGCACGCGACGTTGCGGGTCACCGATGAAAATTATTCATCTCACGACGACCGGGAAAAAGCGATCCCAACGTCAAATTTACGAATGAGACATGCGCCACGAGCTCCTCTCCAACCAATCCCCTTGGGCTGTTACGTATAATAATATCGTGTTCACCGCTACATTCACGACTCAGCGATACCATTACGATAGGTACATATATATAGATAGTTGCAATGACTCGCGAGGCTTACTTCAGAGACATCCCCCGTCCCCCTTGCATCCCGAACCTGATTTCGTCCAAGTTTAATTGAGTGTAGCACTTTTCCACTGGGAGCCCGGAGCTCGCATCTCGCGCTGGTAGAAGTTTCGGCAGCGAAAAGTTACCGGTTAGCTTCGCGAACAACACGAGATACGAACGACTGAATTTTGCAATGTCCCCGGATGCGAATGGCTGTTTCGTGATTCGACCTTTAGAATAATGTGCGCTATTAAAACATTTTTTTTTCTTTCACCTTTTTCCGCTTTCTCGTTGCCTCCAAACTCTACACGAGCCACCAACTCTCTTTTCGGCTGATTGCATAATTAATTGGAGACACTCCCTTCAGGTTTCCCTCACTTTTGTCGTCGGGACTTTGGAGGTTTTGCCGGAATTTATGAACTTGGAATGCGAGAGAGACGCTGGCAGTTGGTTCGCCGTTCATTTTAGCACGGTAGAAGAAAAGGCGAGTGGCTAACATCAGTGCCGTAATGCAGAAGGACGAGGAGAAGAGAATCGTCGACCAGCCAACGCTGTCTTGTACTCTCGACCCCTCTGTCCTGTGCTCTTTTGCTACCCGGCTGCAAGTGGGAGGACCTCTTCCTCAAACAGGGTGTGGGGGCATATTCATGGAAAATGTATGAAGGTTGTTGAGGCCCTTGGCCACAGAAGCGAGAATGCGCGGGGTCGCGACGCTACGGTCCGACGCTGCTGGCCTTCTCTCTGTCGCTCGTCCGGCTCGGGCGAACTCTTGCTAATGAGGGGGACTCGGATGCCCCTGAAATATTCAACGAGTCGCGTTTATTCGAGATTTAGGCTTCCGCGCTTAATGGACGTAGACGCGTGGAGCCACGATTCTCGCGCAAAACCGTTTCAACGCTCTCACGCTATGGCGACCTTTCGTGACCAAACTATTTTCGCATACTTAAACGTGGTATCGCCTCGTTTCCAACCCCTCCCCTTGTCTCCGCAAATCTTCATGTTTCGCAACTCGTTGCGTACTGTCAGACGACCGAGATTATTAGAATATTAACAGGGAACGTAAACGATAGGGTAATCAATTCGGTTAAAGGAAATCGTGAAATTCGGTCCGTTACCCATCATTTATTGCAGTGGGGCATTGTAAACTAGATGATAAAATAAGTGCCGTAATCAGAACAGCGTTTCCTGCAGTATGAGTTGAAGTGATAGAAATCTCACATCAACATTGTTACTTTCGGAACGTAATGAACTATCTCATGAATCGAAGGGTTATCTTGCTAGTTTAGTAAATACATTTTCATTATTTAGTTTCATGGCACAATATTCGTATGATTATCTCATTCCTGGATTTCGACAGCGCTGCTCTGGAAAGCTGTAATTCACTTCGTATCACTAATATCTACCAGAATATTGAAATCTTCTCTCTTCCATAAACAACGAAAAAAATAAACTTTCGCTCTAGTGAAACGGAGGGTGCCGCGCGCTCGAGTATTGAAGAAAAAAATCTAGGTGTCAATTTCACGCGAAGAAAGAAAGTTTTCGGTTCGATAGCCCCCTTGAAGACACTCTCCGCTCGCTCTCGGGCTCTCCGTTCGGCACTTGGATATCCGTCGAAGCGTTAATTAAAGTACGACTGTTAAAGCTCAAGAGCCGTGAACGACCGAGGAGGCGTGTGCTCGCGAGAGTTTGGCGCAGCCGCTCTTTCACTGTTCTCATCGCAATAAAACTCACGACGTCGCTGCGGAAGGGGAAAGAGAATCGAGAAGGAGAGAGTGCGTGAGTCAAGGCCTCCGCGTGTGTCGAAGAGCTACTCGAGAGAAAATGGTCCGGCCTCCCGTGAACGAACGAAAGAAACAGTAAGGGAAACATCGAATGACGAGAGAAGAAAAAGAGGAAGAAGACAAAAAAAAACCGAAAAATTGTCGGAAATCAGCGAGAGCGGGAAGGAGGCGAGCGGGATGAGGTTTGAGTTTTTACGCGAGGGGTCCCGGAATGAAACGTGCTCGCGTCGTTACCCTCGAATTGTCGCGAGAAGCGAACGTATATATGCCGTTTGAAAAGAAGAGCGGCCCAGCGTCAATGAGGGAGTAGCGAGATAGCCCGAAGAACCGCCACGCCAACGACCGAGAGAAACCGTCTCGTTAAGCGCATCAGATTAGTATTTTCATCGAGCTTCTTCGTTCCGCGAGGATAGTTCAGCCACCGACGTCACTCGACGGTACGGGCAATGATTTCGCGACGGAATAACACGTTCCACTCGCGCGGAGATGGGAGAGAGGGGCGAGAGAAGCAGGGAGAGAGACTCTAGTCTCATCTGGATGCAGATTGAAGAGAGAATATCGAAAAGTCTATTCAGTCTTGGGCGGCACTCTTACGACGACGAGCGCACGGGCTCTCTATCGATTCATTCCTCTGCATTATCTTCTTATCGCTTTCTTCTCTCCGGTGCCGCTGTTGCCCCTCTGCTACTGGCTTTCCAGCTTGCTCACCCTTCTCTTCGCCGTTTTACGATTAAATTTCCTATCATTCCCGCGTAGCGCGCTGTCTTTCTATCTAGCTCACTTCGTGCCATCCCTCCCCTTCTTCAGCACGCCCTCTCCTTCCATATCGAGTGGCTGTCGTTATTTCGTAAAATCAATTTCGACGAAAATTTTTGGAAGGAGAGCACGACATTCACGCCTCCCTCTCCCTTTACCGTTCTCTCTATACCCGCGTAAGCACGAGGCAAGAGAAGCTTCTCTCACCTCATACTTTGGATTCTCTTCGCGAAGCTCTCGCCGCGCCGGGCCCGCGAGAATTCTCTTGAATGCAAAGTGCGCCTATCGCTTCGTCGCCGTCGTCCTCGCGCGTGGTAGAAGAGAGGTGGAAAGGTCGAGGCGAAAATAAGAGAGCGCTCGGGAAGAGAAGCTCGAGCAAGGTGACGACGCAGAGCTACGACTAGTCGTTGACCTGTTAAGGGTGACGTTACAGGGAGCGCGGCATGGCATGCAGATCAGGAATTTTCGCGTAACCCGGTCGTAGCCGGCGTCGATCTCCCGGCTCCTTCTCGCCACTTTCCCGCGAACGCGAGCTAAATGTTAAACGCCCCGAAAATTGTTGGCGCTTCAGCGCCCTAACTGCTTACGCATAGTGTCGTTATTTTATTTTTCGGATACGCGAATCTGCTTGTAGCTACTTTATGGGCACGAGATTCTTCTCGGTGATAAACGTGACAAATGGTCGAAACGACGAGACATCTCTGTCGTTAATTGCGCAAGCAATTAATGTGCAAGAAAAAAATCTTCTCACGACGACCGTGTCGTGTCTTCCGTCAATTTGTTTTTATCATTTTTTTCAAACCTCGAATTATATGTATGCGTAGGCAAAATATTTCTTATGTATTTAGAGAAATAAACGAATCATTTTCATAAAGACAAAAAATTAGATTTCTGGGAAAGTTGTTAAAAAAAATGAATTTCTTGATTAATTTGATGATAACATTTTGGAATTATAGTATGCAAAATTAATCTTCTCAGTACCTTTGATATGCATGACTTTTTTCAGATTTTTATACAATCGAAAAGTATTTGCAATATGGCTCTTATTTTTCTCGAACTTATGCAAAATGAACGCGGAGCGACATAACTACCTTAAAGCCCGAAGTAGATATTGCTTCTTAACCAACGCATAAAGAGAGGAAGTGAGAGAGCGGAAACAAAATGAGGAGTAGGGCGAGTCGATGCGAGCTGTTCGGTTCAGTGAGTCCTAAAAATGGTGAAATCGTTAGCCAGAATCGTCGTGCGAGAGAGTAAGAAGTCTCGGAGGGAGCAGCCCCAATGAAATTCACACGATTTTACCGGCACTCGGGAATCGTCAAAACGCGAATGCTCCGATGCTTTACGACAAAACGTTCCGCGCCCTGACATCCCGAAGTCTTATACGATGTCGTCCCGACTCGAATCTCACGTCGTGCATCCAACGATAAACTTTCGCTTGGACCACTCCCCCGTCCGTCGTCTTCGTCTCTCAACTCTTGGGCTGTACGTTCGCGTCACGTACATCCAACCTCGTAATTGTCGCTCTAGCGTTGAACGAGGTGCGAATAGCGCATCGCACAGTTCCGGCTTACTCGAATCAATGTCGGCATCTCAAAAACTGTTGTTTCACAAACAAAAAAAAAAAGCAAACGGAAGACAATTGATAATCAGATTGACCGTTTTGGAATAAAAAAATTGGCGACCATCCGATGTGAAAAAAATTATCTCGACAATTGATTATTATCATTAATGCGATATTTAATAACAACGACACATTGCAGGCTGTCCTCGTGAGGGCCGGAAATTAATAAAGCACCGATTAATCATTTGGACGAATTACGCGATATTTGCTGGTCAAGCATAGCCGCGCAAAACATGATCGTTCGGCCAACAGGAAATTCTGTGTTGACTTTTCGATATATTTAATAGAGCCGATTCATTGTTTGTCCAACGTGCGTTATTTATCTAGCGAAATTCGATTCGCGAATATCGAGGCAAACATGACAGTTTGTTGACGAAATACATCGAAATTTGCCTGGGCAGAGGAAGAACTTTGCACGTTTTGCCGTATATACGTTTCTCGTAGTGTCTGTGCGAGCGCGGGACGGACGAGACGGGTTGTGTGAGTGCGTAAAAGCGCGGGAGGAATGGATACTCGCAAGGGAGAATCGGATCCGATTGGAAAGCCTTTTAAACAGATTGTAAATTTGTTTTCCACTTGGGACTCGCTAGTTTGGCCTTCGGGTGCGGTTGTGCGGACAGCAGCGTGCATGCCCATGCGCGCCCAACGGGGCAATGAAGCTGACGATGTGAGGAGTGGAAATAGCTACGGGCAAAGCAACCGAGGTCCTATCCTATAGTCCTATCCACAGCCGGAGGAAACTCGGGTGATTAATGACCGTAAAGTCGAAGGGTAAGTCTCGTCGCGCCAGTGCCCCGCGAATGTCTTCGGGGACGCTCTCTCCTCTCTCGCGCTGACATCGTTCGCCAAGCGCTTCTTTGCCGCTGTGTCGGCGCGCGGGTTACTCGTCCGCGTTGTTTTTTGACTCGGTAATGGAGAACGGCCACGGGACTTTCCTTCAAGGTTAGCAGTCGAATTACGTGTTCATGCTTGGACTTTCGAAGAATCGAAAAAATATATAAAATTGTACAACGTGAAATGGTCTAAGCGAGAAGGCATGTCGAAAGACTCGGGGTATTTCGCTCGCGAGATCGAAACACTAAGGAGACTAAGTAACGAGTATAAATCCAATTTTTCTTCTGATTGAAAGATGTTCGATAACACTGTGAAGAAATAATCAAAGAGAAACACGATACATATTTGTATGTAAGAACGATTGGAAGAAAATGACATTCGGGTATCGGAAATAGCGAGGTCTCTACTATGATATTTCATATTATCGCGTCCTGCGATCTATTCATCGCGAGTAAAGTGAAACAATATTGAAGATATCGACGAGCGGAATAATCCTTTGGTAACATCCATCATGTACGCTCGCCCGAGTACGTGGCGCAAACGAGTTTGCCCTTTATCCGCGAGAGCAATGAGATTGTGTTGATGCTTTTTTTCCTTTTATCGTGTTTCTTTTTTTTTAGTGTCGAGAGCTCTTGGGGTCACTAAGCACAGAGCCAATCCCTGTGGAAATCAACCATCTCCCTCTATCGAGAGGAGAGGCCAGGACGATCGGCGCAACGAATCACTCCTGACAAACTTACCCCCTCGCCTCCTCGCCATTCCCGTTCTAACGCCATAAAGCACAAGGCGAAAACACACCGTATGGTAGCGTGCGGTCAGGTGCTCGCCGACTCTTGCACACTTATCAATCACTTAGTCGAGCACATTTTTGTTTCGCCAGCCAGGCACGTTGTGCCACTACTGTGATACCGCTGCGGGGGGCGAGCCAGACCGCGCGTATAGCCTGGCATCACATTGTAACAACGCTCTTATACAACGTCAAGCCATCCATCTTGCCACGGTTCGACGGGCAGACATTGGGTTGGGCAAGCATCGTATGTGTGCACCGTATATAACGAAAAAATTCCGAGTCTACTGCGTCGCGGTGCAGAATCGCAAAGTCTGAGACCCATCGACGCGTAAAAATATGTAAAGAATATTTTACACGCTAAATATTTATTTCACTATTGTTGTTTACCAGGAGAATTTTTTTTTTAAATAGCGAAAAACCGATGTTTTTTTTTCAATCCACCACTATCAATAAAAAATTTCTAAATCAGAATTTTACCATGCGGGAAGTCGTTAAGAAACGTAAAAATAAAACAAAAAATTATATTTATGGTTCATGCGATAGGAATTGCTGGCGAAAGGTCGACGGGAGGGGCGGAAGGGGTGCGAGGTTAGCGTTTCGTACGTTTATTCGAATTTGCTCGAGCTTCCAGCACGAATCTCGATTCCGTGGGACACTTTAGCGAGTCCATTATAGAGATTGTGGTCGCGACCTCCAGCAGGACCGCGCGTCGCGTTGGAACGCGGGGTTGGCAAGTTCCTCTCTCATCGCGTGAAAGTGCTCCATCTTTCTTCCACTTCTCCAGCGCACCCTACACATTTCTCGCGCGCCCTCTTTACGGTGAGCGCCCTTCCAACCATCCACCTACCCATACTCTCACGCCCCTCCCTCACCTCTTCGTCCCTTGCGTTCCTGTTCACTATTCGAGAGTGAGAGTATTTCTCTTCTCTTGGGAATATTGTATGTGCGCTTTCCTCCTTCCGACTCTTCTTCTATGTCGTTCGACTACCGCAAGCTTTATTCCTCGACGCTCCTTATTTTCTCGCGGGTCGCGTCAGGAAGCTGGGGCATGTACGAGCCATACTTTACGGTCTCGGGCTCTCTCCTTCCTCTCTCTCGGTCGGACCACGGATAGTAATAGTGTAATAAAAGCGCGTAAGAAAATGACTGGTTGCTCGAGGGAAGCGAGCTGTTGAAAGGGAGCTAGTGGAGGAAGTGGAAAAAAAAAGAAGAGGGAAAAAACAAAAAATTTCGCCTCTCCGCGACTTCTGAGAGCTTGTTTCCCTCGGTAACTCCGACGGCTGGTCCGTTCAGCTTCGAAATTAGAAAGTAAGAAAGAGCGAGAAAAAAAAGAACCGAGAGCGAGCCCCGCAAAGACGGCGAAACCTGCTGCGCAAAGTGGAAGGGAAATAGTAGATATAACGGTGGAAGCCGCGAGCGGGGCGGGTACGAGAGAGGGCGGGAAAGGCGAAGATGAGAGAAAGCGTGGAAGTCAAGGGAAGAGGCGGGGGGTGCGAACTCCGTCGGGAGTAAGACAAATTTTGCGTAATTTAAATTAGAGGCGGTCGAGAGAAAGGGTGAAGAGAGAGGGAGGGAGAGAGAGAGTGAGAAAGAACGATAAAGAGGGATGAACAAGTGGTAGAGAGAAGGATACGCTGGCGAGGGTGGTAGAGGGTTTCTTGTCGTGTCTTTGCCATCCTGGTTTTTCCTACCATCCGGGCATCGTCGTCGCCTTCCGCGTTCTCTACTACACACCCCCTTGCCGCCTCCCCCTTTTCCAACCACCCCTTAAAGTCCCCGGAGCCGCTTGGGTTTCTGGCAAGTGACGTTGATTCTTCCTCGAGTGCTTGCGAAATTATTCATTACAACGGGTGTGTTCGCCCGTTGCTGGTTTTTCCCTCCGGCTATTCAGTGTTCTCCGCGCCGTAGAACTGTGAGATGAGAAAACGAAGAAATATACAAAAAAAAGAAAGGGAGGGGGGGGGGGGGGAAGAAAGTATGAAACGCGCGAAGAAACAAAGAGAGGGAAGAGAAAGAAGGGGGATTTATCTTTGGGTAGTCGTGAAACGTTGTGTATTATATACAATCTCTACTCTGTACGAGTCACGACGCTGTACAGACGAAACAGTCGCGACGGTCGTCGCCTATTTTCAGCGAAAATGTAACACTCGATCCTACACTGTAACGGAACTACCACGCCAGTGTAGAAGTTTAGATTCTCCTTTTCTGGCGAAGCTTACACGACATTGTCGCGAGTACAATGCACCTCTCCGTTGGTTACTTACATTCCAGTACATCGCGCCGGAACGATCGCAGTAAAGGAGTGCGTTGCACGTTTGGAGCGCTCGTATCCCACTGTGGCGGTCACCGCGTCGCTCAGGCCAAATGATATCGTTTATCGTGACTCAGAGCGGAGCGCGGAGGAGAACGAAATAATAAGCTGTGCACGCGCGCGAGAACTGGCACCGCGGAGTCTTGAAAATTGCGAACATTCTCGCCGCGATTGGATGCAGTTCGTATGTGCCCGTAGTTTCGCGAGTAGTTTCCACGACCGTCGAGCACTCCGGTAAAGAGTGAAACGCGAAATTGAGTCGGCGAATCGCTCTCCCAAAGTCTAGTCGGCCATTATCGCGCGTACCGCAAGCCGACGCGAGGGCACGACGGATTCTTAATCGATATTCCGGATACTCGGCCAATCGCCAGTATAATCAAAGCCGGAAGATCTTTTTTCTACGTTCATGAATACTTCGCAAAGAGAAATAGGCTATTGTAATCACAGCTATCTCGCGATGTTTCGAATAATAAAAAGAAAAAACAATCTTATAAATACGGAAAAAATATATGAATATACTACATTTCTTGCAAGACGTTGCGGCTCGAGTTGTAGTGCTTTATACTCTCGGGCTCTGGGGAAGGGGGGCCTTGTGGCTTATTAAAAACGCGGGACCCGCGAACGAGAGATTTATTTCTACCGGTGGAATAATTTATCATTCTAATGGATGCTCGTTAATGTCACTGTGTGTAGGGGAAGCCCGGATTCTTCTCATTCCCTGCTCACTCTTCATCTTTTTTTCTCTTTCCTCAGCGAGAGTGTGCAGCGATAGCACAATTATTTTTCTCTTTATCTCGGTGTACTCGTTCATCGTACATAGCAAGATGCCCGAGACTCTTGTCACCGTTAATATATTTTTATACGCGCGTGCGAGAGATTGCGAACCGCGAAGAATCTCTCCCTCTCTTTTCCATCTCGATAAGAATCTATTTTCTCCGAGTTCTTTAAATTTAAGTGTTACCAGTCGTTTGTCGTGTACAGAAGAAGTCTAGAAGGAAAAAGGAGGGAAGGTTGATAAGCACCTGCCGGAGTTCCCAAGAGCTTCGTGGCAACCTTTGAACAATGGATGAAGCTTACGGTTTATGCACGGCGCCAGGATTAAATATCATAATTAATGTCGGATTGGGTCGAACACCGAGAGAACAGGCGACGAGGGCGCCTCATTGTTGTCGTGGAAACACCGGGGCGACGTCCCCACAGCTCGCACACCTCGCCTCACGGCTCGTCGCCTAAACAAGAGAGCGGCGTTACCGAGACGAAATTTGAGAGGGTGATTTTCCACGTAGCTTGGCGTCGTTTCCCTGCAATGAAGCTCTCTCGGGTCTCGTCGCAGAAACCAAGTCACGACACCGAGACTCATTAGAACAATTTATTTATTTGCCCGTTTTTTGCCCGAGTAATTACATAAGACGAAGCTACCTTCATATCTCAATAGGGTACATCACCTATTAATGGGCAGAATTGTGTTCACTGAAAAACCTCACTTACAAATAAGTCTAACGCTTTGGATTGTTTTTCATTTCGAAGCTGCCGCAAAACAGCATCCTGTTCTTGTTTTTATATTATTTCTATAAAGAAATAGAAATAAACAGCTGATTGCAGTCATTTCCGGTAGAAGTTTAATGTGTTTCCGAATCAACATGAACTGATTTAAGCGTTTTTGTCCAATTTGCCAACTATCTTAAATTCGAAAAACTTGAAATGTCCCGTACGCGTCGATTCGATGAACAATCCCCCCTACCTCGATATAAGAAATGCAATGTTTATCCTCCGGATCCATGGAAGCTTCGGAATTGTCCAGTATCCAGTGGATTATTGGAAACTGTAACTTTCCGAGCAGATTCTCGAGGCTTCTACACGGTTAAGCATTATCGAATGGATGCGGGGGGAATTGGGTTGGAAAAGGGTGGGTAGGTTGCTATCGGCATTGGTAATGGGTTGGGGGAAGAGAGTGGATCGGGGAAGAGTAGAGAGGGTTTCGACAATCGGCTGGAACTCTCGGCGCGTCGGCACACATTAATTAGGCTTAGGATTGCCAGGTTGGTTTAATTACTTTCGCCAGATCAGAGATGGAAACGTTCAACATCCGTGGAAGAGGCATCGGCAGACCCTCTCTCCCGCCAGAATGAAAGCCGGGAACGTAAACGTGAACGGAAATCGGGCGAGAAGCATCAACGTGGGATAGCGATGCTGATGCTGGCGCCGCTGCTGCTGCTGCTGCAAGAGAACCCAGCGAGGGATATGAATCGCATGACCGGCTGAGCCATTGTAAACACGCGTGTAACAGGGACTCATCCCAGCTAACCTCTGGTGCCCAGAGGCTCCAGTCATCGACTGGATTGCGTTGTTCATCCGCTGTGACCAGCACGACGGGTTAGCCGGCCAGAGTATTCCGCAGAACTCGGTACCCCTACACACATACGCCTATATCATCCGTCCGTCATTCCCTTCTATCTATCGTTCGAATGTCCGTACTGCTCTGAAGCCGGTGGGAATTCGTCGTATTCCTGTTAGTGTCCATCGCGCAATGAAATCCCTTTGGCGATGCCGCGAGGGATTTCTCTTTCCGCCTTCCAGATACCGTTGGTTTAATGCGTCAGAGACAACCCCCTCCACAACCCTCCCATACACAAACACGCGTATACATCGAATTCATACATTGTAATCCAATCGAGTCATTGATCCGCGCTTCGACAAACGCTGTAATTTGAATACATTGATTAAATATACGAGTGCCACTAGACCGTATTGCAACCCGATGATGCACCGCACTAACGAAAGGGAATGAAGAATGAAATGGAGAAGATGAACGATGGAAAAACAAGAGACGTGAAATGCACTGGTAGAAACGTTGCAAAAGGACTTTTCTATCCGTAACTCCTGTGTCAGTCTGTGCGAGAGCGGTCCATGCGCGCATCCTCTGTAATCTGATCGCGAATGGAAATTAAAAGCTTCCAATCGATGCAATCTCGTTCGTCACTTGTTCCCGCGATGAACGCATTCAACGAACCGTGCAAATCAAGTTTTTCGCGTTGGAATTCATTACATTTTCAAACGTTTAGAGGACCATCGGGCTGCCTTTTTCGTCGTTGTTCGTTAGCGACTCACCGGGAGATGTTAATCACGGAAATTGTAATTCGACACGTCTCTCGTTCAAGGCGTTTTACTTTAATGTAACTCCTTTTTACTTTCGCCTAGAAGAAGCTTTGTTTTCGTAGAAGAATTTCAAAAAAACCGAATTCCTCTTGTCATCGTGTTCAGAATGTTGCGAAGTACCCAAAAATCACATTGAGATAAAACATTTGGTGTGAGCATGTCAAATACGGCGTATAGGAAATACGACGATCGCAAATTCCGAGCTATCGAGGAGAGATTCAATACATACATGAAGACCAGAGATTTGGCATCGAATTTGACCGGAATCGATCAGGGGTTCGAATGTTACGAACGTTG
Source organism: Ischnus inquisitorius (assembly GCA_963924025.1). Taxonomy (NCBI): domain Eukaryota; kingdom Metazoa; phylum Arthropoda; class Insecta; order Hymenoptera; family Ichneumonidae; genus Ischnus; species Ischnus inquisitorius. The sequence goes on along the minus strand of OZ001250.1, from coordinate 4,388,221 downwards.
TAATTTTTCGAGTTTATCCAAAAAACCATTTGCCATTTGACAAAAATGCAGACAGGAGTTTAGTGTTCTGATCGTGCAGCTTCGACTGAACCATTCGACTTCATCATTCAGTTTCCAACGTCGTTCAGACGGCTTCCTCCACGAGGAACCCGAATTTCGTTAACTTTATTATGAAGGCGCGTTGTGAACGGCATTAAAACCAAAAGGAGGACACCATTCGCAAATCGAATTTGCATAATTTTTTTTTGTTATGCTCGCTTCGTTTCTGGATGATGTGATTCGTGAGAGGGTGTACGAGAAGGTTATGCGCGTCTTTTATCGGGACGGTGGCAGGCAACCCCTTCAAGAATTCGACGAGGAAAACGGGTGGCGAGCGGGTGGGTAGGAAGTGGCAAGGTATGGAAAAACGTCATGCGCTTTGCGTGTTCACGTCGTCTCGTCGCTAGCTGAACGCAGCCCCCTCTCTGCTCTCGTCACTCGGCCCCGCCATATCCGGCGCAACGTTACTTTTATGCCTGGGCGTAAACCAATGCGTCCGCATACCATCTCGCCGTTAAGAGAATAAAGAAGGAAAAACGAAGAAGCGAAAGCCACAAGAGAGGGGAGTGGCTCGAGCGGTATGCGAGCATCGTTCGGGCAAAGAGAAAGCGAGAGGACCGCGCGTCTATTCGCGGTGTTTTCCTTTTTCGCGAGAGAACGTTGCACCAACGCCCGTGTATAACGCTGCCGCGGGTAATACCAGCCATAAAATGTCTTCGGTGACAGGACATGCTTAGCGTGAAATGGCACACCGACGTTATATCCGCGCACATAAGCGCGCGACTGACGTCCTATCGAATCCATAATTCACACGATTTTTATGCGGTCCGCGCGGCATCCTTCCCCGTCTCCGACGTTAGAGCCACTATGGCATCGCGCGACGCGCATCCTCTCTCATCTCGTTAAAATCAGCGTGCGAGTCACTCTATATACGGAAAGTATAGATCGTGTATATCATACTGAGATACCGTTCTTCTCGACTCCTTTTTTTTTCGTCAGATTTTAATAGATTTTCATACTTTTTCGAGAGAAAAAAGAAACGGTAATATGAAAAACGATAGATGCCTACTTTTTACTATTTTTTTGAACATGACGAAAAATTATATTTATTCTTTATCTTTTCTTTTATTAGATATTCAAAAATATTATTTCACTGTGTCGACGGCAGAAAAATCGGATGTCCTTTTTTTTGTCAGCATTTTGAGAACTATTTTTCATTATTATAAATCGAGAAAATGCTATCAACGAAAATAATTATGATTTTTAACTAATTGCTTCATGACTAGAAACAATGCAACGACTTCCAGCGTTTGTGATACTTCATCATTTCCGTTAAAAAAAACCATCCGCCGTTTCGATTTTCTATTTTGTCGTATCGCGCGAAACGAAGCGCACATTTATTGAGAGCGAAGATATATATCTTGTTTTTTGTTCCGTCGCGTCAATCAAAACGTCGAGATTGAATCCTCTCGGGTATTCGTCTCTCGCACTCTCGATTTTCATTGTCGAGCCGGTAGACAAGCTCGAAGCACCTGCCAGCCACGTGAAACCGTTCCGCGGAGACACGCGAATAGTCCGAACTGTGGAAGAACGGAGACACAACAGTGTGGAAGAAACTCGTTGGAAACTTTGTCGAACGTTTGAGACTCCGGCAGTCTCACTCCGTTCTCTTTATACCTCGGCGGAGGCTTCTCGTGTTCTCTCGTCTCTATCGTTATACCTATTCTCGGCTCGGATATACATGCCCTTAGTGTGCGAAAACCTTCTCGGCTCTTTGCGCATTCTCCTTATATTCGACACCCTTATACCGATAGACACGCTCTCCCCTGTCTCGTCTGCTTCTCCGCGGGGCGCAACTAAATAGAAACTGATGCTCTCGCGCCTTCGCCCGTACCCTTATCGTCGTCTTCGAATACGTGCAGACTCTTCTGCTTTTCTCTGTTTCGCTGACTTCTCTCGCTCTCTTCGCATTCCCCTTGTACTCCTTTCCCTTTTCGTTTCGATATATACAATTGTGTCCCGTAGCCCATCGAATACCGCACGAATAAGACGATTCTTCACGTCGCGACGATGCCCAAAGGGGGTTTTATTTTTCTTTCCCTTGCTTTTTGGCTTCTGTGCCCTCGAGCGAGCATCGAGGAAAAGTGGACGAAACGCGCTAGTCGAATACTAACATATACGATGCCAGAGAATAACTTCGAACTCCCACTGTCAACGATCCCGATCCACGTTCCTTCGTGAGGTCACGACTACCTCGCGATTCTGTCTGATGTGACTGCAGCTTTTTTTTTCACTTGTCGATAAGATTGCAATTGTTATCGTGAAACGACGTTTTAGTTCATTCTTATCGTTTTGAGTGATGGGTGAAATAAAAAAACAAATTTATGTACAAGGGAATGCCCTTCCGTATCGAAAACATTCGACATTATCGAAACAATCGCTCGCGTCGATCGTAGCTATTTTCAGTAGTTAAACCTCGTTCCGCCCTCTCTCGATGGAGAGGCGGAGGAGGGAGAGGCCATCGAACAGAAGAATGTAAAGGAATTCAGTGTAGAGTCCTTCGCCCGCCCAGCCTCGGCCCGTCTCTTCGCTCTCTGGTTTCTTTATTTTTTTTTCGCCTTCCCAGGTTTTTCCCGGGGCCGAAAGAGCTCACAATAAATTCGCATGGACATTGGTATGCGGTTGACGATCGCCTGGAGGCTCTCCACCTCCAGTCGTGAAACGGGCGCGACAACCCTTCGACCGGCAAAGCCTACACACGAAATCCCGCCTCACCCTTTGCCCGGAGGGCGAAACTCCGGGTTTCGAAAGAAAGAGAAGGAAGCGCGAGACGTTTTCACGGTAGCCTGAAAACCGTCTCGGAAGAACTACGACGAGACCCGGTAAAACGTTGGCGAAAGGGTCGTTCATTGGCCCGCGTTAACTCGCCATTTCGGAATGCCGAAAAGGCGCAATAAGTTCGGTGATAAAAAAAGAAGAATGAGAAGTAAGAAAAATAATGCACAAAGTGGAAATACCGTTAACAAAGAACCACTTTTGCCACTCGAAATTTTACGTTGATTTTCTAATTTCAGAGCGCCGAAAAGCGAACACGGAAAAAAGACCATCAAATTTGGACGTCACTGCGAATATGTTTTTGCTGTACCATCCTGAAGCTAATGTAATTATGTGAAATTGCGTTCTCATTAGTTTATTTCGTTGAAAATAAGCACATTGCTCGTAAATACACCGCACACGCTGTTTTCGACAGGGCTACTCTGTAAAGCTTTATATGACTTCGCATTTGAAGATTCACCAAAATGTTCCCGTCATTTTTTTTCGTGCAATCTTTAACGCCAGTACGTGTCTATGATTGAATGAAATTTCGTACTTAAAATATATACTATGGACGTCCGTTGCATGGTTCAACGGTATACACTACATTTCGAAGCATCGCAACCTGCAACCCTCGTTGACACCCGTAGTTGTTTGACAGTTTCTAATTACGAAGGGTCAGCCCCGACCGATGCAACTGCTATAATCCCACGGCGTCGATATTATCTCGAACATAATTATATAATACAACATATTCCGCGATGCGTGGATCGGATAGTGGGCGGAGGGGAGGTACGTTGCGAGCGAGCGAGAGAACCCGTGGAGAGGCCGAGTGTGTTTGAGGTGGCGAGGCGTGCTGATGACAGACAGCGTGTGTGGACCCGATAGCGATAGAAATCCCTTGTATCGCCCCCGTTCCCGAGGACATTGGTCTGTTGCCTCTCATACATGGCCTACACATACTCTCGTCATTCCCTCGTTCTCACCCTTATATAATACCGTGCAGTCTGCACTCTCTGTGTGTACCACCCCCTCCCTGTCCCTTCTGTTCCCCGTTCGCGTTGCCTTCGCCACCCTCTTTGCCGGCTAGTATATCTCGTTGGATCCAAACTCTTGCTTTCTCTCTCTCTCGGACTTTGCTCTTCTACGGAACCGTCGGTTCTCTCGTTCCCGATACGTAACGTTGGCTTGCGAGCTCGGACTGCCCTCCTGCAGCCTCCTCTCATCCATCACGTCGACAGCTTCGTTATGACCGCACACCGTGCTTCACGTTTCGCTCTCATGTATCGCGGAACCTTTCGGCCCTCGCGATCTATTATACCTCTCGACCGTCATATGCTATTTCGCTTTTATATATACGCGACGAGAGAAGCGAATTCGCATACACCTTGCGCGCGCGTGCACGTCGAGCTACCGCTGTCACGGAATTAAAATATTAAAGATCCTTATCGCCTATCATACGAAAGTATGGAGGCCGGTTGCTCGAAAGAATTCCGGCGAGAACCCTCCTTTCGGCTCGGCACGAACGCTTCGAGAAATATATCTAATGGCTTCTCTCCGAGTTCCGCTCTCGTCAGCCACGGCGGCTGCGTAGCAACCTCCAATCCGGTATGTTTTGCCCGTTTCTTTTTTTTATTTCACCGGAGAAAAGAAAAATGACGCGAGTAATGAAAAAGGAATATACGAGGGGAAAAATGAGGGAATGTAATGCCTTTAGCAACGTACAATAACGAATATGAGTATGGATTTACGTGGAGGCTCGAGCTGTGCGGAGAACGCCCACGCGGTTACACACACGCGTACAGTGACACGGTACATCGGGTTTGGCTACGGGGCGCGCGCGTATCAAAGTTGAGCTCTCTGCTCGGATAATAACGTTCTCTCGTCGATGTGGAGAGAGGAGAGCGAGAGGAGAAAATAGGCGCTCGGGCTGAGTCTCGACACAATTGGCTTTGGGGCACGGTCGCCGCAGTTTTCCAACTGCGTTCTCGAGTACAGGGCTCCAGGGCTGGAACGTGTTGCGCGGTGAGAGGATGCGAGAGAAGAATCGCGGCGGGGCGGCGGACGGAAGGGTAGGTTTTGACCGGGCGCTTTCCACGCAGGAACCATCACGGCGGGCAACAAGCGCAGATCTGTTGGCCGCCGGCTCATCCGTTCCGGGGAGAATCTGAAATATTTTTCATCCGAAGCTTCGACTCCGCTTCTCTCTTGTACTCGTCGATTTTTTTTCGCCTCTCCGCGGGGCTAGTCGGTGGTAGCAAACAAAGGGAATATCAAATTAAATTACGTTCGTTGGGCGGTGTATTTCGATTGCCTTCGCGTTCGCTGAAGCCTCTGGCATATCCCTCAGCCCACGATGCAACTCCGGTAGCCCCGGCGCACCAAACCCTCCCGCGGCACTGTTGCGATCTACCAGGAAACTCGCCCGGGCGTCAAATATTTGGAAGGATTCTTCATTACACCCGGAACTGAGTTTCCATCGGTGCGCCGAGTGGACACTTTTTCTTTTTTTTTCTTTTTTACGGTTTCGTTTCGCTTGAGCTTTCTTCGTAATCACTCGTAAAAAGAATATATTACAGAGAGATAAAAAAAAAGAGCGTATAAAATCGTCAACTGCATTCAGCAACGAGCCAACACGGTGCGTATTTATACGAGCAAACCGCCGCACGGTTTCCAACGCAGAATTTGATATTGACACGCTGTCGCGAGCTCGCCGCGCTATAGGCGATTTAATATTGCCCTGCGATTTCGAGCGCCACTGGCCCGTAATGTACTGGACTCTTTTTCACGTTGATAACGCCGGTTGTAATTTTCATCTGGAAAAGGGAGCCTCGTTGCCTTTGATGTGAAATTAAAAACATCGAATCGAGTGATCCATGGGATACGAGAAGGGGAGGGGGGTGGGTGGAAGAAGCGCAAAGAGAAGTAGAGAAGGGAGGAGGAAGAACTGCGCCAACACGGCAACTTTATGTCCACGCCCCCTCTGTCCAATGGTTGAAACATGCTGTGTTAATATTATACGCTTTCATGCATTCGTTCACGTGAATAATCAACGCAGTAATATCACAGAGTATGAAAAAAATGTTATATTCATATTTCACCGAAAAAATTCGTCTGTCCGAGTGATTGTATATATAAGAAGAATCTTCAAATCTCAAAGGGTCGTCGCTTCGTTTGTACGCTGATTAGCTGCCGCAAAATTCTGAAACCGCGCTGTCCGGTAAAAAGCCGAAAAAATATTCGTGGTCACTTCAGGGACTTTTCAGTACCAGTATTTTCAGAATCTTTCATTGGGCGGGAAAAGTGCAAAAAATTATCCGTTCTTTTAATCACGATTTTCATCGCTCTGTTTGGAGTGAAAAAAGTTCTATGGCTCCCGCTTTGTTTTGATTTTCCATCAGAAAACCACAGTTTGTTTTTTTAATTCATCATATTCAATAACTTCGTCGTAATAAGCACTCATAACGCATATTTCGCGATCTAAGCACCGCAGTATACAAAAAATTGGAATTACCTTTGCAGAAACACAGGAAAGCGCGAATCGCGGTAGAGATGGCTCCAATTCACATCTGCTGCAGCATACGTCTTTGAATTTCGCAAATTCTCATTCTCCACTGCTACCACTATACGTGATTCTATGCCACTTCTTTTTCCGGAACGAATAATGAATATTGACAAACGTTCTCCCCTTTTCTCTCTGCGCTAGCTTTCTCCCATGGAATTCCCAGTAACTCGCGAGCTCGACTCACCGGAATAGAGAAGGAAAGAAAGGGGAAGGGTTGCGTTGCTTCTGGCCCCGTCGTACTGTAGCTTCCCGGAACAAACAAGATGAGACTCCGGCCCCGTTGGCTCTCCCTCGAAGCTCGGGGTTTCCGTTCTTCACCCCCATCCCTCCTGGTCCGTTCCATCCTAGGATCCTCCTATCGCGCGCGTCTGAGCCTATACATATCCGACTGATAGTGCCTGTGGCCGCGGGGCACAATGCACTCTTTTACCGGATTTCCACCCCCTGGGTGCAATCGAGTTGCTACGGAAATATATTAGTCCGGATTCGCGGAACGATGGAAATCGAGGCGATACGGTACACCGCCGAGCAGCTCCCAAGGGGTGGGCGCGTACATGCCCTTCGCCGATACTCTCGATACGATTTTCACAGAGAAAAGAGAGGGTAGGTTACATATACCATCCTGCAAACTCACTTCTCTGCGCCCCGCCGTCTCTTGGCCCTTTTCTCTATCTCGTTCTTTCACTATCTGCCAATGTCTCTCTCGTTTTATCTATAGGGCCGATGCTTTCGCAAGCTTTCGCGAGGGCGAGAAAAATTACGGGCGGTGGCGCGAAATTTCATTTCGCGAGAGAGTTCGCACGATCGAGAGGTTTTCGCGCAAGCATGGAAATCGACACGAAGGGGTGGCTTTTATGGAACATTCGAAGCCTTTACCCGACTGCGTGTGTTCGAACGTCAAGGTCCCTTATGTGTTAGCGTCGCCGTAGAGTCGCGTACGCGCGGGTGTCATCCGTGTATACGGATTGGTGAAGTATCGATTTTTCGAGTATACGAATTGTCAGAGTTACTTTGACAAAAATTTCGATTCCTCTTTGAATCCGTTTTTTGCCGGTTTCTTTCGTTATTCCTTTAGTCCTGTTCCAATACCGAACTCGGATTTAGAGTAGAAAAAAAAAAGATCGCATCTCAAGTAAACAGATCCCTTCGGAAAAGCGAGGGGAATAATTCGAAGAAAAAAAAAATACGCTTTCTGCACGAGTTTCCTCATTACTCGGCGTTTGCTTCGGGTCTCATGTTTCCTTTGAACAGACGAGAATTTTGATTGAAGAAAAGTCGGCCGCCAGCAGGAAACTTTTCCTGCCAGGAATGCACCCCCCGTGTTTTCTCGCGGCACTTCAATTATTTTTGCGCTTTCATTTTTTTTTTGCTTCTTCCCCATTTGTTCTTCATCGTATATCTACTTTCAAGGCTGAATGGACGAGCATGATTTCTCGAACCATTCGATACTCACGCGTCGTTAATAAGTGCTACGTCACGTTTGTAATAATCGGGGTGGTAAGGGTGAAACGTTATTGTGTGCGTTACATCGGCGTTGCGCAACGATTTTTCTTTCATTATGAATCGCGAGAGCGTTCATCGGTTATTACGCAACGACGACAACGGGGTTTCGTAAAGCGCCTGTAGAACTTAAACTCCACGGCATTTCGGTCTTGTGCCTATAGAGCTTTCGCGGAAGCGATTGCATAACCGCAAGGAGCCCGACGAAGGCCGCCACCACTCGACACCCGACCGGAAAGTTATTCATACGGTTTCGCGAAGGGAGAACGCAATTAAAGTTAAACGCTGTCCGCCCCCTCTCGCTCATTCGTTCGCGAAACAAGCGTCTCACTCTTGCAGCTTCCCCGCGAAGCCTCGATCCCGAAACAACCCTCAACCCCCGCCCCCCTTTCTTCCCATCTGCCACTCGCTCTCTCTCATCCCCCTTTCTCTTTGCCGAGAGAACAGGCGGCAAACCAGTCTATAACCGACGAGGTTTCAGCCGTGGCAGTAACCCAAAAGCGTTGAAGGTGGCTTGCTGCTTGGCCCCGGGGAGGAGTCGAGTAGGAGAGTGCAAGAGCCAACCGAGTTCTCCGGGCTCAGCCTCAAAGGAGCATTAATTCACGAGCTTCCCGCGCCGCACACCGGATGTGAGATCAAACACTTCCGACAATTAGCCTGCGACCAATGGGCGTTCGTGCCTGACTGTGGCAGTCTTGTCGAGTACTAAAAGTTCTCATCTACTCTCCCTTCCCTTATGTATTCCACCGCCGCAATGCCACTCTTTCGCTTTCATAAGTTCTTACCCTCCTCTCATTCTCCCACACTTTCGCGCTCTCGCGTCATTCTTTATTCATCGCACTATTCAACGAAGTTTGTTTCAACGTATACGAGTAACAAGCACGAGAGTAAACACGAAGCACTATGCGCCGCGTTCCAGGAACGGCGTTGTAATTACATTATTTCGTCGTCATGAGTCGTTTGTCTTTCGCTTCAGATGTCTATCAACGTGATGTAAAAATCGCTGGAGCCAATAAGTCATGTTTTTCCGTCTATAGAACGGCGCAAGTTGCGTCGCCAGCTTTTTTTTTTCTATATTTTTTTTTCTCTTCATAGGACAAAGGACGACGATGTAATTAACTTCGGAGGCCGACAGAGTGCTAGATGGATATGAGGGGCCTCGGGGGCTGTTAGCTATTCCTGGCGTTGGCGGAGAAGCGTTTTGCCTCGCCTGCGAAATTTCCGTCGCTGAAGCTGCCGGTGTGTTGGCGTACGCGACGCACATAGTACATACCTTCGAGCACCCCTTTTTTTTCACTCTCCGTTGGTCTGAGTACACTGCGTAGTTACGCTGTGGTAAGTATACGCTTTTGCGAAAAAAAAATCAAGTATTCATGCTGACTCGAGTTACCGGACTGGTAACTGCTGCGTGCCCGCGTACTTGTTCGTCCTCGGGTGGGCAGATGGACGACTCACTGTTTTTTTCCGACTCAGCCTTCCTTCCGCACATTTTTTTTTTTCACCACTATTCTTTTCCTCCTCCGGCCCTTTTGCGCTAACGTATTGCGCGGAACGAGTGTTCGTACCGGTGGGCACGAAATGAAAGTCAGGCATTCATATTTCATGGTTCTCGTATTATCTTACGGACTGAGCCGGGCGCACTCGAGAATAAATACGGGCTGAATCCAACTTCATAGCAATCCAACTTCCATAGTATCGAAACGCATGAGTTTCCGCCGGTAACATCACGAGTCTCAGTATTCTTTCCCACTTTCGTCGAACCCCATCCCTGCCCTGCCTCGTGCGCGAAGTTTCCGATTCCTGTCCTGAAGGGTTTGCGACACGAGTACACGAGACGGAAACATTCGATTCCCGTGCGCGATACGCGCCATTGGTACACATGTCACTGTGGGATTTTTCCAAACAGCAGTGGCAGCCGAGCCAAGAACTGTCTGTCTTTCGAACACGGAGATTTTCTCGACAATTTCCCATGTGAACACATTAGCCGGAGACTTTGACGATTTCGGACAACAAAACGTGTGTTATATTTTTGTATCGGTAAAAAAAATCGTATTACACACTCATACGATAGTTAGTCGGTTATAGAATTCCGATCGTGTGAAAAATCCCAATATTGAAGATGATAGGAGCAGCGTAATTTCTCTTTCGTAGAATATTTAAAAAAATATATATATAAAAAAACACGGTCTACATGAGGTATTTTGACTTGGGAATTTGTATACACGCATCAAGACATAGACATAGGTAGGAATAATCAATCGCGTAAGACCTTGAATAAGATTTTCTACCATTTATGAAGAAGAACACTCTATTTAATCTAAAAATAATTAAACTTTAATTCGCGAATGAAGGTACTGATGTGAATTAACAACAGCGAAGCATGATTCGCTTTTGATGGCATTTGTCTATAAAAAATAGAAAATTTCAATGTACCCTATCAAAGTTGATGCCATTTGCGTCGTAGCAGAACATAGACGGCGGACACGGAAAATAAAAGATGGAGACGAAGGATTCGAAGTAACTGTGGGGGCGAGTATGCGGTAAGCGTGACCGTTTTCGCAGTCCCGGATAAGTATAGGTAGAATGGAATGCGAAGGAATGAGAATAGTTGTTGCGAAAGCCTCTGATTCTCCGGGACCCGGATCCCTTTCCATCGTGTCGATGCTGCAGAGATGCCGGGTGAGACAGAGCTAAAAAGCATCACACAGCAGGTCCCGTCGCGGCCGCTATCAAATATTTGCAGCGCCTCTAACCTACAATGGCAGAACACGCCGAGCGTGCGCTCGATAAACCTAAAAGTTTGTTTATGACGCTACCGGGGTTACTCTCGCCTTCTCGCCGTCGTCTTCGTCGAAGTTTCTGCAGATATTCCAAAAGCCTTTACCTCTAACCCTCAACCCGCACCCTCGTCGTATCCTCGGATTTTCCAGACCTTGATCAGGCCGCCGTACCGCGCCCTCCGGCAAATTTTCCCCAGCAGTTTCTCGCTTTTATTCTCTCTCCCGTTCTCTGTCTCTCTATCACCGACAAAACAATCCTTTCGCTACCTCATTTCTAGCGGAATGGGTTTCCAGCAAAGGTCTCCAGAAGATTTGCTGCGGCAGGAAGTCTGCACCACCAGAGTTCAAGACTTCCATCCACCCCGAGCCTCTCATCCCTTCTCGTCGAAGTTTCGGTGTAATATAGTAAAGCGAGTAAATTAAAACGCGTCGAGTGCCTCCGCTCTCTGTATAAGGGTTTCGCGACGAAAAGTCCATCGATAAGCTCGGCAAGATGTCACTGGCTTGCACGTTCATTCTATGCTCTTGGCATATTCTGTTTCCGAGTCGGAAGTGAGCGTCACCAGGCGTCTAGCCTGCTGGCACCGGTGATTTGCGACTTCTTTATTGCAGTTTCCTCCCGAACCCCCGTTCCCGCGTCCCTTTCGGCGACATCTCTTCGCCGGTCGACGCGCCTCAGGATGGACTCCAACGCGGAGGGGATGATTCAGTGCGGCCTAGATGCTAGCTGGCGACTCTCCAAATCACTTTTGCTCTGCTCCGTTGCTGTTGCTCTTCTGCCGCTCGGGGGGGAGCGCAAGACTGTGCACCCCACAAATTCAGTGATAACTTGGAGCGTATATATATCCACAGCCTCGACTGTTTCCAGAACCTTGTTTGTACTTGCACGCGCGCGCCTGCCGTACCACGGCGAAGATTCTGGCTCCAAGAACCCGACAACGACGTCGAGCGCCGAGGAGAACCGGGAAAACATTCCTCGGGGCACTGGCTTGAAACAATAAACGCGCGACGCTGCCCGATCGAGCGTGGGAAGATAACGATATAGGAACGGGGAGGGTGGGAGTTAGGGAAAGAAAGAAAGTGAAGAGACAGCACACAGCGCCAGTAAGGAGAAGCACGATGGGTTTACTCGCTAGGGGTGGCGTTGTTTGTTGGCCTTAGCAACGATTCCGCGAAATTGAACTACGAAACGTGGCACACCATTCTCGTTTCCTCGTTTCGCACGATACCACCAATTTTCCTTCTTCTCCCCGACCATGGTCTCTGTATACCGTGGATATGACAGCGTTGGGTGTCGTCCAACATTGATTTCATTCTCAATTGAAACAATCTCGGCAAAATCCTTCCCATGCGTAACATCCAGAGGAAAATATCGTCTCGGAAAGAAACATCCTATGGATGACAAAAGAAAACCATCGGCGATAGAATAAAAGTCATCAAGGACGCACACGCAACCGTAATCAAATATAACCTCTTCTAAGTAAGGGGTGATTATAGTTTATTGCGGAAAAGCAGGAGTGTAAGGATTCACGTCCTGTACGTGGAGGGTTGAATTATGGTTGGGTATCGAGTAAAGGCCGCCGAGGTAATCTCACTCGCGGTGGTTGTTGATGAACGTCGAGGACGTCGGTTACTCGAGAGGGCGGAGTACGGGTTCCTCTCTTGGTTCGCCCTATCCGGTTTCACGGAGCCGGCGAACATCCTATACCCGAAGCATAGCACTCTCCAGTTCCGGAGCCGACGCCAGTTCGCATTTGCCACGCTTCGACTAACTTGCCTTCCACCTCATCAATCTTAGGCCACTTGGATAGCACTGGCAATTACAATATCGGCTTGCTCGACGAGAGTTTGAGGTTGCGGCCGAAAGGGGCGGGTTCTTGGCACGCTAGCTTGGCCGGTTCTCTCGTGAAATCCACGACGTCGATCCCGCAACCGTTTCACCCACTTTCTCACACCGCGTGCTGCCAAAACCCCCCGTCCCGCACCGCCCTTTCTCTACTACCCCGCCATTCTCCGCATACCCCGCGCTTACCACCTGCAGCCCCGAGCCAAACCCTTGGGCACATATCCCACCTGTTGCGAGGCGATCAGTCACTTGAGCCGCGGATTTGTTTAAATCTTGATTACGCCTGGCTGGGCTGGCCTGGCCTCGACGCGAGAAAATCTCGTTCACTCGCTTGCCTCGTTCGTAACGCGCGCGAGAACCGAACCTCCTACCGTCCCGTTCGATGGTTAATTTCAATATCTCTCTCCCTCTCTCTCGGGATATGGAGAAGCGAAATTGGAGTCCCGCGGAGTTTCTGCATTCATTCACCAGCACTTGATTCCGTAGCGCCCACATCGAATATCGATACGATAAATTGCCACAGTGTCACGTGAGTTATGTGCGCTCGATGACCTTTTGATTGCGACACTTCCAAATCAACGTTGAAATCAAGATCCAATTTGGGGTTTTGTTAATCCTTTCTTCACCGATGAGACACAATTTTTTTCGACGCGGTCTTCTGGCGGTTGATTCTATATATTTCTCGGAAATCGTTCCAGATTAACAGAAACTATTAGCACAGAAGAACTTTTTTTTTGCTGAATAAAAAAGAATGCTTTCGATGATATTGAATTGCCTGAACGAGATTCGAGATTCATAAGAGTGACGAAGCGTAACGGAGAACCAATGGGAGATGGAACGCGGAGTATAATTGTTGGATAAGCCACAGATGAGGAAACTATTAGCAGAGCCGCGATGTTGAAGACAAACCCAGGCGTCGAAGGGTTAATTGCAGGAAGCGCAAGAGAACGGGGGTTCCGTGCCGAGTGGCGGTGTTCGCTATCCTCCTGTCTTCTCGCTTGTTCGTGTTTTACAAGGGCGCTTATCCGAAGCTCCGAGGCGGAAGATGACCGCCGGAATTTATGGAGCCGTTAAAGCATCCCCCTCGGGGGGTCGCGTTCCTCCCCTCTCGCACTCTTCGTATACCCACCCATCCGCCTTCCAGTATAAGCTCTTATCCTCTACAATGCCCCGTTTTTTTTATCACTGTCCCGTTAACACGTTCACCGCCGTGAGCTCGCGTTTCGAGCACGTTCAACGCTCTTTTTTATCGCTATCCAGGCTGCTTGCATCTACGTATATCGTATATACGTAACGGCGTTGGCAGAAGCAGCAGCGGTATCGTCATCGAACCCCTTCTATGTGCAACATACTTGAGATTCCACGTTCTGCATTGCCCGTTCATCCTACGACTGGCTGTCTCAACCAGCAACCCGAAGCTTCTTCGAGCCTCGTCCCTCCGTTTATAACGCGGAGGCCCTGTAGTTCGATATGAATGAAATTAATTAACTCGCCCGACTGGAATAACCAAGGACTACTGTCGTTGGATTCGGATGGAGTCTTCTCGATATCTGCTCCATCGAGAGGTATTACAAGAGTCCCCTCGAAAGCTTCCGCTTCAGCCTCGCTGTAGTGCGAGAAATCGGGTTTTGATAAAGAGGGAAGGAAGAGAGCCTAGTACACTGTCTATACTGGTACATCGAAATACCTAGTCGCCTCTACCGATATAACCAGACCTCAAGCCTGCAGTAACAAGCTCGTAGAGTTTAGCCGCTGCAACGAGAGAGCGAGAGAAATTTTCCTTGTCGAAACATTCCCCTCCCCGGTCTCTCGTTCCATCTCGTCGTCGTCGTCGTCGTCGTAGTCGTTCAACTACTGTGCACGTTCGGCTTATGCCCTGGGTGCCAATTAGTTACCGGCATTACCAACAGCTTCCTCCTAATTAACAAAGTTTAAACTATCGATGATGGAGCTAAGAGCGGAGAGCTGCGCCGCATCCAGGGTATTGGGGCTCCGAGCTACCCGGTATCGCCCTCAATCGTTCCTCCTCGACTCAACCCAATTGCACTCTAGTCGCAAGTCTAGACTCTCTATAACGCTTTGGGTCTCGTGTTCATAAGGTATTAGTTGAGGATAATTTGTTTATTTAGCGTGTTAGCTTGCCGAGATTTACGATTTACTACTCCATTAACGATAGGATAACTAGTAGTAACAACGAAGGAAACGCACTGGTTACTTTGACATTGGTCTTACAGAGTTGTACTTTTTTTTCAACTAACACGCGTATTGGAATCAATATATCGGCGTGGGTACCCTTTGCTTGATTCCCCAGTTCAATTTCGGCACGACAAAGAGAACTTTTTGAGTTCGAAATAACGCCGACCGTCACCGGTAATTAGTCGAAACGCTATTCGATTAAGCTTTAATCAGCCAATTGTTGGATGGGGCGCACAGCTCGGGAAAGTGTGGTGAAGCCGTTTCGCTTTGTTCGGTAAAGGGAAAGCGGGGGGATCGGTTTGGAGCGTCAGGTTGACTGCGACCCGTCGATCGTTTGACGACTCTAATTGATGACGCAAAACAAATTAACACCTTCAAATATTAAACGATTGACGCGACAGCGGTTACAACGAGCATTCCGACATACCGAGGTGGCTTTGAAGTTTGAGCTTGTCCACATCAACATTTCCGTATTCGTATAATATAACGCGTACACGATACGTTAGCGTATTGTTTTGAGTTCCACTTCTCCGTGACGCGCGTCTGACCGACTTGCTTCTCACCATGTTGTTCAACAATTCATATAAATATCAAAACATACACGCGCACGTGTATAGATGTGTCGTTAAAGGATTGCCGAAGCTTTCGTATAATTGGAAAACCGATCGTTTCTACGAGGTCGAACAATTCACGTGAATGGATGAGGGTTATAGTGATACTGTAACTATCGCGCGTTTTGTTCGCGATAGAAGTGAATCCCGTGCCTCTTGATATTACACAGCAGCAACCCGGCCCAGCGGATATCCAGCGGTGATATTATTAACGTTAATTTGATTTTCATCAAACTCTTGTTAAGGCTGGCCGAGCTAAGCTCCCGCTCATCAATCGCCCGCATGGTCCTCCGGGATAATTACATTCGCCGTGAGAGAGAGAGCGAACGTGAGAGAGGAAGAGACGCAGACGGAGGGAAGGAGAGAGCGGGGAGGAGGAAATTGTGCTGTATATATTGAAGGGTGGAAAAGTGGTAGATGAGGGATGGAAGAGCTCGGGTTAGAGGGAATGAGGAAGTTTTGCCCCGTCACTGGGAATAAACTCACGTAGGGCGAAGGGTCCAATCCGATTTCCAAACTTGCTACCCGCAAAACCTTCACGTACATTACTGGCGGCCGTGGCGTTCGTATAAACTCTCGTTTAGAGCTTTAATCCTATGTTTGTGTGTACAACTTTGATCGTGTGAATTCACGCGGTTTTTCGGGTAGCGCTAATTCGAGTCTACGAAACGTTACATGCAATATGTTATTGGGGAAAAAAAAAATCGATATGCGAAGTTACAGTGCGCCAGATATCATTATCGATACGGGGAGAGCGTTGAATAGAGCGGGCGCGCAATGCTTCCAGCAGTCGAGGGATAGAACGTGCTCGCAAGTGGAACATAACAAGTGGAAAATCGGCATACCTCGGGCAACGCACGTCGAGGCGAGGACGTGAACGAGAACGTGAAATTGTAGGCATCATCGATTCCATTTGGCACACGTTCGAAACGATACAGTCTCCCGTCGGACTGATTGGTGAGAGGAAGTGGCATGCGAAACGTGTACCGCGCGAAACACACGGAGAGGGGGGGAGTGGCAATTTATACGTATAAATTTTGCTGTATCGCGAGGTTGCACGGAGGGCAGACCACCTATCGCGTTTAACGTTTTTACGTTCGACCGTCGATGCACCGTGGGGAGGGGTAATTTGTGCCTCGATAAACCGAGTTGCTGCTGCCACACTGATGTAGCCTGAATTATTCATAAAAGCTGACGGTTAGTCGGTTTCGTTTTTATTTTTTTCTCTGCGAAAACTATTTGCCCGGTTCGTTCCCTGCGACCCCTAAAAAAACATTTAACTCCACATAAACTCTTCACAATTGGATGATGCTAGAGCTCTGAAGGCTTTTTTTCTATCAAGGCATAAGTCTACGAGATTCCCAAACTGGACCTTGATTGACGGTATGTTTCGCTACGGAAAAAAAAGGAACTAAAGTGACGTGAAAACACGAAAGATCTCGGCCATTGTTGCTCACGCTCGAGCGCCGCGAGAGATTGCTCTTTCACTTTAGACGACAATAAAAACAATATCACGTCTAAAAGGGCAAATAAATTTATAGCCAATCTCGTCAACGTCGGTCCGCGATTCTTGGGCTTCTCGTTCGCGCTCGTTCGACAGCTTCGGCGCAGCCTCGTCTCTCTCGCTCCGCCGTTTTCGCTCGTCTACGCGAGATCCGAACGGTAGCTTCGGAACGGTGAGGGGTCTTAGGGAGCCCGGTTTCGCTACGCGAGCCCCTCTACGGTAGCGCGAAAGGCGAATTGGCGAGCCTCGTAGTGCACCAAGCGAGCACGTAGCATAAAGTCGTAAAACTCGACTTACGACAAGTCGTAACACCGAAGAGACAACGTGCACCCCGCTTATTTCTTTTTTTTTTTTCGTGACTCTCGTCGTCTCGCATCTGAGGGCACATTGCGTCGTTGTGTCTTCGTGGCTCTTGTTTTCTTTATCCGTTCGAAAGCTCGTTATAATTGGCAAACGGAATCCAGCAGAGCGAGGGCAAGAGCGATAACGAAAAATGAAAGAAATATGAGAATCTAATAAGAGGCGCGCAGAGAAAGAGAGAGGGAGATAGAGGGTGAAGGTAGAAGAGGGCAGTTCCCCTCGGCCTACATCGCCGCTTGCTTGCTGATGCTGTATTCCAAGCTCCCCGCAGCACGGCGAGGAGAGTTAACCACGCTCGCGGTTTCGCATCCCTCTCCCAGTTGGTTCGCCGACGCAAGCCATTAATAACGCAAATTTTATTGAAAATATTCGGTACGCTCGTCTGATGGGGCAATAAAGATTCGAGACCGGGCATAATGGAACCTCGGAAGCCACGGCTAGCCCGCTCGTATTTCGAGGATATATTAGCCGACGTCCAGGGATTTCTGGTTCCGAGCTCTCTCTTTCTTTCTCTCTCTCTCGCGATCGGGAGAGCGCGTTTCTAGACGGGGGAGAGGAAAAGGGGTCTGGCTTTAACGGCACTGTAAACCGTAACGGATTAATCCCTGGGCCAAACGGATGGGAGAGAGGTTAAGCGATACTCCCTCCCTCTCTCTCTCTCTCCCTCTCAATGCTTCCTTGCCTTTTCCTTCCTTGTCGTCCCTTCGTCCCTCCGGCAGTTCAACCTTCGCGAATGAAAAATTGTTAGGATACCCGAGACCTGTTTACGATGAAAGAAGCTTTTCCTCTTCGATTCCTTTTTCTCGAAGCTGCTACCACTGCCGACGGCTACTGTGGGTGGAATACTCCCTGTGACGAATGTTCGCCATTAACGAGGTCAGAATACATGTACAAGGATACACGCTTATACAGTATACGCGTACACAGACGAAAAATGTATGGGTGAAAAACTTCGTCGTGAGTATCCGGGATATAAAATACCGTTATCCCATTCACGATCTTCGTCGATGCTGTTTTAATTTCAATTTCTCCGCGGTTCCGTCGTTGAGAAAAGGCGGCAGCGGTAGAGGCGAAATGCACGGGGTGTAGAAGTCGGAAGAAGTAAATAAACTTTATCTGTTTTATTATAATCGATTTCATACGCGCTGCCGTTCCTCTCGCGGCGGAAAAATAAATCCATAACGTTCCGCGCGCAACGTCGCTATCTTCCTTCCACGCTCAATCTTTGGCTACGCTGTTTCTTTCGACCCTTATTCTTCTTCCTTTCTATCTCATCCCAGCCTCACTTCATTCTCTTCTTATTTCTCGCGTCGGTACGTATACCTTTGGCTTTTTTTTCCACATTTCTCTGTGGTTGCAGACGCGGAGCGTCGCAACGCCGGTTATTGGTAGCATGCCCTCATACATATTACTATATATACATCTGTCTTGCACAACCTGCAGAGCCACAACCGTCGTCTGTACACACACCCTGCGCACCGGAATGATATACAGCATAAAACCGCGAGAGAAATACTATCTTCATTGTCTAAATGGCTGCCGATAAAGCAGCCGAGTTTACTGCGAACAAGATTGTATTTATCATCACCGATAGCGAGACGCGAGAGCGCGCGACCCCGACGAGATTCACGGAGTCCGTAGTCCACCAACCCTCCGTACTCTATTACGCTCCGAGGACGGCTAGCATCGCGGAGTTTCGGTGTCTACGGACTCGCCACCTCCCCCTACCCCACCCTGATGCGCCCCCGCTGCCCGAACACACGAGAGGAAAGCTCCGGCAGTTTATATTTCTCTCTCTCTCTCACTCCCACCCTTTTCCTCTGGAAAAACAAGACTCCGATTCTCTTTCCACGAACGTCGCTCGAGATAAAGCGAAATTCGTCGAGAAATCGCCGTAGCTTTCGAGGATTTTATACTCGATGCTACGGGCAACCGCCGAGTCAGATACTGTATATAAACGACACGAACCACCATGCGAAACGTACGATATTGAATATAAAATGTATGACCGCACGTCCCTTCGTCTAGTGTGGTATTCGAGGATAAAAGAATAGAAAAGAACAAAAAATAGGCTCAAATTGAATAGGTATATGTATGTGTATCGTGCGAGAATCGAAGGGATAGGCCGGGCTTGGTAGAGAAGAATCGTTGAAGCACGACGACAGGACGATAGCCGAACGGGCGTCGATTTGGCCACGGGGGTTATATTCTCCCTTATCCACTGTGAACTCGGGGGTGAAGACCGGTTGTGCTGCAAACAGCGTTTCGTAGATAGTAAAGAGCGAGAGGGAGGCAACGGTGGTAGTAGTAGCGGCGATAGTATTGGTAATACGTACACCGTGAGCGCGAAAGCTTTCGCTCAACGGCCGAATCGAAGTTTTTCGTGCTTTATGAAATGGAAAGTACGAGGTGATTTCGAAGCGATCCCGGGACTCGCCCGGGATCAGTCAGGTTCAATCTCGCTAAGAGGACTCGGAGAGCGCGAGGTTCGGTGGTTCTTCGGGTGCGAGGCCGATTATCGGTTTCCAGCCCCTACACGCTACTGGATTCTCTTTTCTACCGGGCGACCCTCGCCCCCTTTACCCCCTTCGCCCGCCCCTATGACTGCCGGGTTATATCAACTATGGCTATTGGTACGCGGCGAGAGCGTGGAGAGAGAGACGAACAATAAAAATCGATGGTGTAAGTCGATTGCACGCGAATTTGACATATTGCGAGAGGACAGGAAAGAGCCAACCCCTTGGACCTCTCGCAGTACGGTATATGTACCGACACATATGTACGCTCAGGCCACCCTACATTTCGCGCGTATAGATACACGGTTTCCCGTGGCTTTGGTCACTTATACTTTCACAAACATGAACTCTTCGCATCGACAAACGAAGCTTTTATGTTTCGACGTGAATGTATGCTGCCCCGTTGGTTGGAACGCACCATTCGAACCATATACATAGCCGGATAAAACGACGAAATACAGAGAAGTCTACACTAATGCGATCGCGCACATATGCGTATGCGTTATATACATGCGCGTACACAGACGCGTGCACTCTTCGCTGGATACACATCTATTGGCAACTGTGTGTACGTGTAACTACTATTGGAGAACACGAGAGAGGGCGGCCGAACAAGGGTGGGTTCTCCACTCCGAGGGAATACGTGCGAGCTTAATGCAATATTTAGAGCAAACTATAGAACGTAAATACGAGGCCATTTTCCCTCCCCAGCCGGATGCCAACGGCAACGGGGTTAGGGGAGAGGTAAAGTGCGAGAGCGCGCGAAAGGGTGCTGTCACGTGCCAAACGAAATGCCGAGCACACGCTACAACCGAAGAGAGTGAGGTCGAAACTGAGCGAGTTCCGCGCGGCCCGAGCACGCCAGAGTGAGGAGAAAGAAAACGTGTGACGCTCGTGCCGGAGGGATCTTTCGAAAAAAAAGAAAGGGGAAAAAAACACAGAAGCCCAGACCCTTTTTCGTCTCGTCTCTGGTAAGCCGTATTAAATTGGAGCTGCGCCGCTACGTGATGAAAGGGACTAAAAAGAAAAAAAAAACGAAAACGAAGGTTATCCCGAAGCTTTTGATACGCGAACACGTGACTACACGGGCCTATTATACGCGATTATGCTCCTTCACAAATATTTATCTGTTCGATTATCGAATGATATATCGAATCGTGTACATAAGTTCGAGCTGATCCCAAGGACCGTGTTGTTTTGGTACCTGAGTTAATTCACTTTCAACCTATTCTCATTTATTCTGTCGTGCAGCATACGACAATAAAGGGGGTTGTAGATTATCAATAAAGTTGAGGGAATGTTGTTGACACGACAAAGTTTGCCAGCCAAACTGGACCACCGGGATGTTGTAATACAGTCTCTTCATCATTCTTAGAACGTATTTCAGACTCGAAGAGACGTGCGGGTCACTGAAGGTGGTTGGCTTGTGTCATGGGGGAGGAGGGTCGAGAAACTCCGTGGAGCACGAACGAGCGAGTGCAATACCATCGCGACGCCCGCACGATGTTTCTCCTAGAGTCGTCTCGTGCGCTACTGCGGCACCGCTCCTTACTCTCTCCTCGGGAGAGTTCTATCTCTGTATCTCCAAGTCTATCTCTCCTCGTGCTCCTCGATCTTCTGCCTCTTCGTTCACCCACCAGAATCTCTCTGACTCACTCAACCTGCGCTCTCTATCCTCTGTGTCTCCAGACATCTTCGTGGAAGCCCAACGGCGGAAGAGAGCCGAGGAAGTGAAACGAGAAACGAGGAAGCACGGGGGATGGAAGAGAAGAGAGCAGGCTCGACCCGGGCGTCGAGGCCAAAGAGACGGAGTCACGTCTTCCAGACCGGAGTTGCTCTAATTAAATTACTTAAGCGTACGTGTATCCGTGGGTGGTACCAGAGGGGGGGAGGAGGGCGAAAACCCACCCATCTACGACTGCATGCCCAGGCTCGTCGGCGATGTCTCGAAATGGGAACGTTTCACCTGATCTCTGTTTTCTCCTCTGCCTCTCTCTATCAATTTTGTATTTTTTCGTTTCCTTTTTCTTTGCTTCGAATTTCTCTATCGTTAAACGAGACACTGTTCTCTTGTCGTTGAGTCGATGAAAGTGAACAATTACAAAGTGCCGAGAGGGCACCGATTGGTTAGCGTATGGGAAAAATGG
Organism: Ischnus inquisitorius; assembly: GCA_963924025.1. Lineage (NCBI taxonomy): Eukaryota > Metazoa > Arthropoda > Insecta > Hymenoptera > Ichneumonidae > Ischnus > Ischnus inquisitorius. The sequence continues at coordinate 4,366,343 of OZ001250.1, read as the reverse complement.
TAAACCGCTTAGATTTGGACGAAAAAAAAAAGAACACATAAGTGAGCAACGAATCGGTGCACGCAAAGCTGAAGGTTATCACGAAAGACGCAAGAGATATCTTATACGCATCGGCTATCTCGGCTTTCCTCGTGATACGAAAATGTAATGCGATCCGAGGGTATGCCGACATAGCCGAACAGTCAGGAAAGATATAGAGACTCCTATATAGTTTCGAGATAAAGACACACGCACACAGGCACACACGGAGAATTCACCCGAGATCCGGCGAAGAGGAGTATGAGGGAACTGAGAGATCATGCCGAAGGGAGAGGTACATTATCCTTGATGTTACTTTAAACGCAGTGGAACGTGAGGTCCATATGATATCTCTCCTTCTCATCGCTATGTGGGGCATATATACCTCGCGCGCGCGCGAGACACGATGATGTTGGTGCCCATCCGCTATCGTACCGCAGGGAAAGCGAGTGAGTTGTTACAAAGGGAAAGCGAAAGGATACTCTTCTCTCCCATCTGGTTTCTTTAACATAACATTACCCCTCGTTTCTCGTATTTCCATCAGGGTATCCCCAACGTCTTTCGACTGTTGCAATATTGATGCAAAAATGCCTGCTTCCTCTGCTACTTTATGAATATTTTTTTACCCGCGGACCAAAGCCGAGTCGCAAGGCGAAGCCCAAAAAAAGAAGTCAACGTAAACGGTGACACAAAAAAAAACAATCAAGAGTAGAATTATTATCTCGACTATTGTCTATTTTTTTTAACTTCCATCGCATCTGTACTATTCGCTATTGTGTCTGTTCATGTTTACTGTGACTCGATTCTCTTTGAAAGAACCGAGAGAGAATGGGTCTGCGGCAAATGAAAGAATATATAGGTTGGAGGAGGGGGGGATGTATTGCGCACAGGGACACAAAAGGGTCAATCGAGACGCGATTCCTTCGTGTCTTTATGGAACATTTCCTGATCCGGGAGTCCCCGAGAGCAATACCGCAGAGCCGCAAAATTCGACGCGGGGCTTCCGGCCTGTGGAGTTTCTTCTCTCTCGCTCGCCACTATCGGTCCAGCACAAAGGGTAGCCCCGGGGGGTCGAAAGCGCCACGGACTTTGTCGGGCGAGAGCCCTGGCTCCGGAGTCCAGTTTCGCTCAGTGATGTCGAATGTAAATCAGTGATACGCGACCGAGCGACCCTCATTCGCCCAAAGAACCTCGTTCCAGCTATTGCGAGAGGAACAGCCAGCGTCCAAGCCCACTCACTTCTCGTTCACTGCGCCGCGTCCCTACGACTGCTCTCCCTCGGTCATTTGACCGTCCTGCTGGCGTTTCGCCTTTACAGACCCGATTGTCCCCATCTCCGATATCCGCCTATCCTCAGTCGACCCTCAACTTTATCCTCGAATCGCTAGGGTGGATCTAAAGTTCTTGGCTGGACAACCGCGAGCGGGGGGGCCACGGGAACGAGAAAATCTCCTTCCTCCATTACATTATTTCTTGACCATTCGAGAAATGATTTTCCGCATCAAACCATGCGAGCCACCATTGACCCTCGTATATTACAAAAGCGCTTGATGCATTCCTAAGTAGTTTTATATTATATGCAATGGGTTGTACATTTTTGTCTTTACCATAATCGCAATGCCGTAAGTTATAACGTCCCTAAACTAACTAAGTAAGTAATCTAAATAAGTATTTAATGAACAAAACGCATTCATTTGAATCAACAAAAGAATGTCTCAATGCGTCAAAATATTTGACTGATTGGGAGTTGTTGTGTATCCATCTCGTAGACGGGCGACATCGATATCCCTGGGACGTCTACATAGCAGTACGACACATCAAGACAGAGCCCTGTCGACGTTATACCGGGAACCATGGATATACTATCCGCGAGCGAGCGGTTGGCAACACACAGTCGAAGGGGAACGAGGACCCGAGCATCATCAAAGGAATCTCCGCCGCGCCTGCCCATTAACGCGGTATATCATGCCTGAAACACGGAGAGCCTTCGAAGTTCTCGAAAGCATCGTGCGCGCATATGCCATGGAACACCATACTCTAGTATGGCGTCACAGTAGAGTCGGCCATTGTTCGGGGACTAGCGATGCGGCAATTTGGGGACCGAGGGAAAACGCGAGGCCACAACTCCGCTACATTACAATGACAACGACCTCGACGACGACGGAGTTCTTCGCCGCTTGTATCGAGTGAACGTCGTCATTGTCAACGAAGCGAAAGTGACTCCGGTAGAAGAATGGAGTAGCGAAACGTCGATGCTCGAGAAGGAAAACCATACAGCACACTCCCACTACCTTTCCAATGTAAAGCCCTCTCATTCACAATTTCCTTCTCTCCCTCTGGCTTGTTGTGCTCCGTCGGGTATAAAAATTTGAGTGAGAATGATAAATCGTTCTGATTTACCCGGTTTCCTTCTATAACTCAGGAATCTTCAATTCAACTTTCGTGATATAGTTCCCCCCCCCCCCCCCCCCCCCCTTTTTTTTTCTTTCATTCTTTCGTCTCGCGGCGAGAGTATAATGTAAACTTGTTTTTTTTTTTCTTCTTCTTTCTTGTTTTCTCTGGTTTTTTTTCTTTTTATACGTTTTTCGCGAAAGTGTTGGCTCCGCTGGAGAGTGAGGCAACACGCGTTACCCGAACGGTTGGTACAAAGCAACCGCTAAGAGCGAAGGAGACTCGAACGCTTCATGCTCTCTCGCTCCGTCCCTCCTTTCGCTAGACGTTTTTTTCTTGCCCCGCATCCCTCGCCAACCACTGGCATCTCTTTTCCCACTCGTTCGCTTAACTTTCTCGGCGTTCCTCGATAACGGGGAAACACTTAGCATTTGTTATCCCGACGTAACGACGGCCCGCGTCAGACGGTTTCGCTCTAAAAGGCGACTTCCAAGAGGACGAGAAGACATCAGACCGAGGGGGGTTTTTCCGCGGAAGAGGAAACAGGCAAAGACGCGCGGAACGGGACACTCGAGCTGGGAGAACATCGTAGAGGGGGAGAGGGAATATAGTAGGCGAAGAGAAGGCAAAAGATGCCACGAAAGAGAGTAGAACTTCGTCGCGCCGTCAACCACGCAACGGAATTCTAAGAGCATGCTTTCCATAAAACTCGCTGCAAGACAGGGCGCGCTCACACGAGTGTACCTATCTATACAGAATGTCGGAATTTCATTGCCGACCGTGGAAGAAACCAGCGGCAACGGTAGGAAAGGATGTAGAGAAGAAAAAAAAGAAAGAGAAAACGACAGGAAGAAGAAAGAGGCAGAAGAAGAATAAGAAGCGGACGTCCGGTAAGCTCCTTATCTCGAGCCTTAGCTTAACCCACGGATTGCCCAATATCCAAATACGTCCGTTCAAATCTTTTTCGCTGAGAGGGTATGGAAGGATGGTCATAGGGAGAAAGACTGTGTGTTGTGGACTATACACGGCAAGCCATTCCCTGGGGATACTACCAGGTTCGACCGACCCAGCCGCACAGTCTGACAAAAATATAATTTGCTACCGGCGGGCATCGGCGTTCGCGATGGAAAAGAATTTGGAAAAGCGATTGCCCGAGGTCTCAGACTGTGCGATCGGCTTTATCGAATTTTCCGTTCCGCGAAGTGACGGGCGAGCTTCGGATGGAATACGGGCGAGCGGAAATTCTGTAGGCAACACGGTTGATGTATATATGCCCTTAAAATGGGTATTCTCGGTTTTTACGCCCGGCATCGACCGTTAGACCGCGATGAAGAAAAAGCAAAATTATTCACGTCGGAAGTAGCCATTAACCTCGTGACTGAGAAATTGGCTCGTGCAACATCATAATGTCTCGGGGTGGAGGCCGAAAGCAGGCTGGTTTCTCGATGGCGAGCTGTTTTACCGGGGGTTGCCTCTCGTCTAGTCGCGTTGCCCGAGCCGCCAACGCGCAGCCAATTACCAGTGCCCGGGCATGAAATAACTGAATTATCTCGATGGAAGCGGCTGCCACCACCGCCCTGTAACCCTCATTCTATCTTGCCTCTCGCTCACTCGGTCTTCTATACATATATACAATATCCTCTCTTCACTGCGCTGTATTTCAACCCTCACCCATATTCATCGTGGCAGTTCTCGGGACCAACGGCCATCACCCTTTTCCCTTCGACGCTTTCTACCCTCGTCTGTAGCTCGCTCGCGCGCTCCTTCACTCTCTGCCGTTCGACTCGACACAAAATTATGTCGGTCTAAAATTTCAATAAAACAGATTCGGCACACTGTCGTTACACGACCGCCGTTCAGATTCGATTTTTCGAGTTATAGGTCCTCTCCGACTGCGCATCGAAGGAGAACTGTGAGTCGAACAGAAGTGTAACGAAACTTCTTATCGGAACATTGCGCAATCCACGACATTTCGGCATCGTGGATCACGAGAAATCGTTGCACGGAGGAGTCCAAGAAAACGGAGAGACACGCACAGTCCGATAGCGCGGGTTTACTCGTGTGCGAGAGCATTGGAAAGACGACGAAGTCGAAACGGGAAGGTTTCTCGGTCTCCGACTCTCGAGGGATTCGAGAGTGGATGCCTGCTTCCCGTATACACAAGACCGTTCGTTCGCCTCGTCCCGTCGGACTCTGCTCGACGGTTCGAAGGATGAAGTTCGAAGTAGAAGAAGTGGAAGGAAAATAAAGAAAGAAAAAAACATAAGAAGAAAAAAAGGAAGAAGAAAAGTCGTGGAAAAGCGAGGAAAAAGAGTCGCGGCTCCTGTGCGAGGCGGAACGTGAAAACTGAGAAGTTGGCTCTGCTCAGACGCGGACCTTCGGACGATCGAAGAAACGTGAGCTCCGTAAGTTTTGTCTGAGTGAGAAGAGTGTATCCGAAGTATGCCGCGATTCGTTAAGGGCTTCGTGCCGGTGTGCCGAAGAGCGTGATTTTTCCTTCGACTTACCTCGAAGTCGAAGAAATTAAGGGGTCGTGGGGCAAAAGGGTCGACAACATTTTCTTTTCCTTTTCAGCTCTCCCGCCTCCGCGGCACAAAGTTTGTTCGTTTACGGTAGAGACGGGTGGTCGTAACGTGGTAATACAGTGGAGTCTCTCGTAAGAGTTGAATTATAGAAATGTCGCACCTTTAATGAGTTCGCTTGGATATTTCAACTTATGTGACAACCTACTGTACGTGTATGGCTCAATGGCAAGAAGTACAAATCATTTTACGAGTGGCATCATCGCCCTTCGGTAATGTTCGCGTTGTGAGTGTTCAGAGCACTCCGATCGGTAAGCGATGTCAAATAACTTTCGTGAGAGCGAGATAGTGGAACGAGAAGAGAAAGTATAGAGTAGGTACGCCGAACGGTTCGAGCGAAGGAAAGTAAATAAAAGGCCGTTCCGATTGGGCGATCAATTACATCGGCCCTGCATTATTCATGAGGGCCCGGGTTGCAGGCCACAGAAAGCTTCCCATCCATTCGTGAATCAAACCGTGAGCTGTGCACCGAAGTCCTGTGCCTGTACATATATACATACATATATATAAAGCGAGAACGATAGTAGATAGTAGAGTGAGGGTGTATTTGCATCAGCAATCACTGCGAAGCCGCGCGTACGCGGTGGGACCGCCGTCGACTACTATCTCTCGCAGTCCGACCGCCAGGCAGACCAGTTACTCGTTGCTAGTTCGAATAATTCCACAAGAATTAACCACCAGGGAACGAGTGACCTAATCGAATGGCGAATAGTATATATTGATCGCACGAAGATGAGATGAGGGAAAGACAGAGACGTAGAGAGAGGGAAATGAGTAGAAAAGATCTGATAGGAGAGCGAGAAGCGGACAGGTACATCATGCTGAGCTACGTCTATCGCCCCGAGCATAATCGATATTGTACTGGTGCTGATGCGGCTGTGATACGCACGAAGTCGACATGGGGTTGTCTTGCTGCAGTAGTCAGGGCGTCAGGTGGTCAGACGAGAATGGAAGATAGACAGCGGTCTGTAGAACTGCCTGATGCCCGTTGTATGTCGTGGCAAGTGGTGACGACCCTCACCACGTAGTCAGACAATAATCCAAAGCATCCGAAGTACCCCAAGGCCCAGTGGTGCGCAAAGCGTTTCACTGGCAACGTCATCGCCAGATTTCAATAGATCCCTTTACTCACGAGCTTGATGTATACTAGTAGTGATTCGGCGAGGAACATTGATTTGATCTGGTACAGCGCTCGCGAGCGTACACCTCTCCACAGTCCCGGCGAGGATTATATCCCTCGGAACGTTGAGTGCAAGCAAAATATATCGTTTGGGGGTCTCGTTGTTGTTACGAAGGGCTGTAACGTTAGCGGTTGAAGGGCCATGTCGTAGTCAGGAAACGAGCGACGTGGAAGCGTTCAACCGGTCGAAAATGCGGACTTGAAGGGAAATTGCCGGCTCGGTGAGAAAGGACCGAAAACCGCGGGATGTTGAAGAGAGGAAATAGGAGGTAGGAGAGGACATGACTGCAACGCTCCGGTAAATCTGCATACACACGTAGGGCTGTTCTGTTTTGACGATATACGTAGGGCACAGGAGCGAGAGGACTCGAGTGCCCGAGAGTAAAATAGATATAGAAGAGGGTAGTAACCGGTGAAGGGCAAATGTCGCACGGTTGGGCGCAGCTCCGGTGATCCTCGGTCCGGTGAATCGGCGAGGACAGAATATTCGAAACTGTGCCAGAGAAGATTAGTTACATAGGACAGAGGGCGGCGGATCGACGAGGACGGCGGAGAGTGTCCTCTCGCTGCGTCATCTAAAGTAATCAAACTGGACTCGACCATCTACCATCCGCGCGCTCTCGTCTCTCATCTCTCGTTTTCTTCAACAGAATATACCGGGCGTAACCCGTAGCTACTGCGAGCGTAACTGCTATATAAGTATATCAAAGAGAGCGACGGCGGGGTCCCCCCGCGCCCAAGCTCGACCAGCGAGTACCAAGAGGGTTGGTTGCCGGTAACCGTTTCTCTACGTTATTACGTCTTTGAGGGTGCCGTCGAGCAGAAATTATGAGTCTCCGTGTATAGTATACTATACGGCCACTCACCCACCTACTTTCTACTCGAATTACGCGACCACCTCGTTTCTTCCTTCACTCTCTTTCTACTCACTACACACCATCGCCATGCTCCACTCTCGCTCTCTCTCTCCGCTCGCTTCGCCTCGCGGAAACTACCGGACAGAGCGACGGCGACGTTCTCGTATATCATGTGCCTATAAAACTTTATCACTCGTTGCCAGAAAACCGCAAGTGCTATGCCATCCCATCGTTTTCAAGCACTCTGGCGGTGTGTAAAAATGAGATTCTGGAAAGTATGTCTTTCGCAACTCTTATGTTTTTTTTTTTCTTTTTTCATTCTAGCGACGTTACGATCGGTCGAATTCACTTCGACGGACAAGCTGATAATTTTACTTCGTGTCGATAGTTCGCGATATCGAGAATCTCGAAATCCGAGGGTCCACATCATTTCTTCGGGAGTCGGCGAGGTGGTCGCGGAGGGGCAGTAGGAACGCTGTACGACTTCGGTTCGTGGTATCTGCTCTGCTCACAGTGTCGTTGGATCAGCGAGGCGTGGCAGGGTTAGTTTGGTTGGAAACATGCCTGGACGAGCATGGTAAACACGCGCAACTGACACTGAAGGGACTCGAAGCTGGGCCGACCGGCTGCACCAAGAGACCCTAGCATACATATATGGAGAAGGTGGAGAATATCCGCAGAGTAGTACGATCGGCAGCGGCAGAAGCTCGCCGGAGAAGGGAACGGATCTCTGCCGAGGCCGACGTGGACAAACAGACGTGTCGGTGTCCGCGGGGAGTCGGAAAACACGAGGACGAGCTGCCGACGAGGATGAGAAAGAGGGAGGAGCAGCAGCAGCAGCAGCAGTTCTGCAACCGTCGAGAATATCCGGGTAACCCCCTGCTGACCATTCGGCCGTTTCGGTTCTGCGAATTTCGGGCGTCGTCCACATTTCAACGAAATCAGAATGCGTCGATCCTTGGTAAGATCGATTAGCGTTGTCCCTTTGGTAGATCGATTATGCAACAATACGGCAACGATATCGTTGCGAAAATGTTGAGAAAAAAAAAAACGAAAAATGTACAGCGAAAAATAATATCATGCGTTTGATGCATTCGACCATTCGTTCTCGACGATGTACAACCACGTAGAGAAACGATAAAACCAAGCGAAGCATTTATCGGCACGTTACGTCGATCATGTTCGGTTTGCGAGCGAGTATAAGGCTACGGTCGTTCGGGTATCGTGTATGTACAAAACCATATATCCCACGTACACAGGAGAAACAGCAATAATAATTCTGAGCTATAAACTCTCGCGGCGTATAACCCAATTGGAATACGATTTCGTCGACGACGTGAGCGAAAACGGAAGAGAGCTGGAAACTGGAAGATGGTCGGTACGTTGGAGCGGCAAGGGACGCCGCGCGCGCGCGCCGTCTTGCATGTGAATAACCATCTCGAAGTCCAACCATGCGGGGATTCACGACGAGAGTCGTGTGCTTGGATTAAGTCCAGGAGGTTTTGAGTTTACGAGCGGTCCTACATGTAACCATGTCCGTGTGCCGCCCCTCACAAACCTTCTCCGCCGAGCTAAATTATTTATTACCTCGGGTTCAGGAGGGATGATGGGATAAAAGGTAGTCCCGCAGGCCAAGCCTTTCCAAATTAAACGTTTCGCCTGATGGCCTTGTGGCGAGATTAAATTTGCAATCGGGACAAAATGTACGCAGATGAGAATTGTCCTCGCCGACGAGCTTTCATTCGTCCGACCTTGAAAAGGGTACGTGACCAAGAGGCAGTTGGCCGAAGTGAAAACGAGGAATTCGCGTATTTTATTTTTATGCTTTCGTGACCAATGAGTGAATCTCGGCGGGAAAAATTTGAGGATTGTGAATTGCCTCTAATGATTACTGGCGTAGGTATTTGATGGCCATACCAATCGCACATAAACGCTTCGCACATCCGGATAATGACAATATTTTCTTTATTATCTCTCACAGTCTCAGTTAACACTATTCCGTTATTCCAACACCGTTAAATCAGCAAGCGCAATGGCGACTTCCGTCGCGCACAACGGCGACGGATAAAAACGATCAAGTGTTACATGTCGAGTGTCCGCCGAGGAAAAAAAAGAAAATTAAATAATAAAAATCTGTACCCTGCGGACTAGTATAGCTTTAATTAAATTCGTGTGCGACCCTTCATCCGCCAGACGCAACGAGGATAAAATCTCCGGACGACCTCTATGCCTCGTTGATTTTGTCAGGACATAAAAACATCATTCGTCGAATTTACAAGGCAAAAGGGGTCTTACGAGGTAACTCACGGCGGGAAACTCCCGTTGCTATTCAGTTTTACGAGAGTTCGCGTTATAGTGTTATGCGGCGGGGTACTGTGTCTTTCTTACCCCAACTGTGTATGCCTGTCCAACAATTAGTCACAACTCGCACCGTTTTGCTGGCCCGAGAGCTTTTGGGTGCAGAGATTCAAGAAGCGTCGCTGAGGAGTCGACGCTATAAGGAAACCTCTTGGTTTCCAGCTTGAATAGAGTTAGCCGACGAGCGGCAAGTGAGGAAGAGCGTGAGAGACGAACGGTCGAGTGTGTACAGGCAAAATCTTGGATACACCGTGGGCTGTCGGGATTTTGGTCTCGTGGTGGTGAGCCTGTGTAATGTTTGCCGGATGAACGGCTTCTACCGGCATCTGTTTACCGGACGAACGGTCTATCTCCTTCCTTCGCCCCTCTTTCCCTTCTGGAACCCTCTGACGACTCTCCTCAACCACCATCATCCCTTTCCGCGTATCTCTTGTACACAACCCTCTAACGTACCCTCTACTTCCCACTACCCGAAGGCATCCACATCGTGAACATCCACACGGTGAAACTTCTACCCGTGGATGATCACGGCGGAGCACTAACGTTTCGCTTCGTCCCTTACGGCTCGAGACTCTCTCTTGTGCTTCCCATCGAAACCCTGAGAATTCTCGTACTTAGCTCAAGAGTTTGGGTGCCCGTCTGGAAAATCAATGCCGGCGCTAAACTATTCAAGCGAGCTATGCTACTGCACTAAGCGTATTATTTAAGTATTTCGGAAAATCGTCGTCTAGATGTGATGTATTGTTTCCTCACGAGCAGCATAAGAACTAGAACTAATAAACTTAGATTATGTCTATCGTTTGAACTTGAAGGAAGGGTGATTGAAATAGAAATCGTAATTCTTTCGAGAAGTCGGAAAAAAATTATAGTATGCTTGACGGTTGAATATAACACTCACTTCTAGAAAAAAAAGCACAATGCGCAATTTATCTTCCATTTTTGTTAACATGATGGTTTTTTTTCGAAGTCATCAATTACTTGCTATCCTACATTACAATACTATTTGAAAAGATTGCACAGGACGAAAGGACGCAAACATTTGCGAGGATAAAACGTCCGAAGAGCGCGGGTTTCCATAGGATTTGTCAATCCGCTAACGCATCTTGTGGATATTCCTGCCTATGGGGCTTGTCGATAAGATATGCGGGATTCGATCGTGTGGACGAAAGGAACCGCCTGCGGCTTGGAGCGGGGCTCAAGCATTGAAAAAAGGAAGCAGTACGAGGTGCAGAGCCATCAGCAGTAGCAGCAACGTTGAACGTCCTCGCGGCAAGAGATCGTACGATGTGACTGAGCAAACACAGTCCGACGAGGTGCAAATTGGAATATGGAAATCGTTCGGCGAGGGGGAGAGCTGAATTCTCCTTCAGAGCGTTTCCCCACGTACCCCACCGCAACCCTCGGGTTTCGCCGGCATATGCGCAATGTTAGTGGCGCACCGGAGCGGAAGGAAACGTCCGATCGATCTCACGAATTTCACATCGAGTACTATCGACTATCGTCCCTCGTCTCTACACTCTATAAACGAATCCGTCCCAATATTTTTCGAATAATTTTCGTCCTTCCACTCCGAACTATCTGCGTATAACTATTTCTCTTTCACACGGCTCGTTGATTGTTCGCGTGACACGGATGGGTTTGTCAGCTTATGTCGTACGAAACGAGGTGAGTGTCGGCCGATGCTGCACGTACGCCTTAAAAATGACTCGCAATATTTCAGTGACGGTAATACGCGGAGTTTAACTACACAGCCAACCAAATAACAAGAGCAAGATGAATGAAGTACTTTGCCTTACATAATTCATTCTCGAGTTTCAACGGTCGTGAGATGGGTGTTCGAGGGTGTGGGAGATGGGTGGGGGCTCGAAAATGGAAGAAGCAAGGACTGAGAGACCGAGCACGCGGTCGTATGGCGGTGATGGTGGCGGCGGCGTATTCGCTATGCACCGCCAGACCGTCTAATCATACGCGCTGAATGTTAAATGTTCACAATTTCCCGCTCTACTATACACTTCTCTCGCTCGCTCGTGTTGTACCGCCGAGGGTCTCGCCCTGCCGGCAGGTTAGGGTCGGTGAAGCAAAGCTCGAGTCTCTCTGTGGCAAAAGCCAGGCAGCAGTGAGCGAGCGAGTTGGAAGGACGTGCCCTCGAAAATCCGGGCATAATTCGTGCTCGCATTGCCTCGATTCAACGCCGGCTTTTCGTTCCCATCCCTCCTCAATTCACGACAGGAGGTAGCTCTGATTCTTGACGTTACCGCGGTCTCGAACGATCGATTGAATTTCAAATTGTTCGTCGATCCTTTTGAATTAAGCGTGGAAGCTATATTAATTCGCGACTGCGGGAAACCCTCCCAGGAGTGATTGGCTCGATGGGATAAAAATTGAATTGACTTTCTTCTCGGAGCGCGGCTGTATTCGCGTGTTTCCCCTGCGAGAGAGATTCATGAATGCGAACGGGCGGGTGGCTTGTAAATCTGAAGCTATACTGGACGAGTAGAGCGTGAGCATTCGATCCGTGAAAATAATTCGAACGGGAATTCCCGGCTCGGAGGGCCTCCGGTTGAAACCCGCCCTCCTTGCTTACAAGCGCATACCGTGAGCACACCGTAGGGGTAAGTAATGGCTCCTGTCGTGGCTGTTTAGGCGGCCGAAGGCCCTACCAAGATTGGAGGTGGCTTCCCCTCTGCTGGATACAAACTATTGCATCGCATCCGCGCACCTCGGCATGTCCGATTGTGTTAGCGTATCCCGCTTTCCGCCTCTGTGATGCCTACGGGCTTAGAAGGCCAGAGGTTTAAGCGACAGAGCGCAAACCCTAACTCACAACCTCCCCTATTCGCGTAAGCATCGCCATAACGCAACCCCCGAATGCTATTCGCTCCTTTCGCCTTTGGGTGTTTCGTTTCAGAAGCGCGAGAGAGCGCGTTATCGCTACGATTTCGTTTTTCATTTTCTCAGTGGCATAGCTTCTATTTCATATGTTATCGTAAAACGGTTTTAATATGGCCAAGAGGCTCGGTTGTGTAAATTCGAAGTTCTTTGCTGTATTCAACAGACGATGGGGATGTGCAACTATCATTTGTACTCACAGTTCGTACAATCATCGATCTCTCCCATGACAGAATGTTCCCGAAACTTACCTGAAACAGAGAAAAGACAAAGTTCGTTAGTTGATTTTGCAAGGAAGAATTCTTTATTCACGGCGGAATTGGTTACGAATTTTTTATCATGTCGACATCCGCGCCGCGTCGCGTGTTCGCCATTTTCGCGACGTTGAAGATAGAGAGCGAGACGGGCGGTTCATAGCCAGACGGTCGTGGGTTCATTAAAGCTCGACGGCTCCCGTTTAATCCTCGCGAACCTACCGAAAGCATGTTCGATAAACATTGCCGTTGCGCTTGCCAGTTGGGAAGGATTTCCTTCGGTCTGGAAGAGCCCGGCATGAGGAGGCTACGCCGGTTAAGATCAAGGGGATTTTCCCTATAAATACCTGGCCTTCGAAGACTGCACGCGCACTTGACGCACGAGCGTTGTACAGCTTCGCGTATTAGTCGTTTCGCCCCAAAATCGTGAGCAAACACACACAGAGTACGTAAAGTTTGAAGGAGATACATCGAGAATCGCATTCCGTCACGGTTACATCAGCACCCGTGGCGGAAGTTGCGTTGAAACCGAACGGGCGACTGATTCTTTTATATGTGTTTATCCTACGAGCGCGAAAAACAGAGAGGATAAGTTTGCGTGTTTTTCTGTCGGCGATTTCGGGCAAATTTTTCTCGTTAATTCCTCGGAGATCAGACCCGACCCGCCCAAAAGAACGTGCTCCTTGCTCCTGGACGTTTCGGTGCTGTAACCGACGTCGGAGCTGCCGGGGTTCCGGAGGGTTTTAATGTCTTCTCCCGCCCGCCGCGAATTACCCCGCAGAGATTTATTAAAACCGTAAAGCAGAAGAAACGACTTTGCTCGGCCGACGTGGTCGGTACAGCGAGAGAGGAGTACAGCCGAAGTATATAGAAAGAGAACAGTAGCAGCCATCTTACTATACACACCGGGCGTAACTTCTCAACGCCGGAAGGCATAGCCACCAATGGAGGGCGACGGTTTGCTTTCTTTGGTAAAACCTCTCGTGGCTCTGGCTCTGACGTTAGTGACCACAGGGCATTCTTATTGTTAGACCCTGCGCCGGGCTTAATAAGCTACACCACGCGCCAAGATTGGGTACATAACGTTCTCTTTCGACTCTCCGCGATGTTTCCTCGTTTCTTCGTTTGCCCGCGAGGACGAACGATTTACCCTGGGTCCATTACCACAAATCGCAAGTAACACATTACTCGACGAGTGCAAAGAATGTGTGTATCCTGAACGAAAGAATCGTTGATCCCTCGTCGCAGAAACGGTCGGAAGAGTTCTGGCGAGCGCGCGCGCGCGCTTCGGATATCTCAGTGTTTGCTAGACGTCGCATCGGCGAGAGCGGGGTAGAACGAAGACGACGACGACGACGACTGCGACGAAGAAGAGCGAACGAAAAGTTATCCGCGGGAGCGAGTCTACGAGTTATGTAGGATATTCGGTGACGCGACAACTTTTTCGAAGGAACGTCGATATATTTGTCCCCTGTGTAGAGAGGATAGAGAAGAGTACCCCTCCTCCGTTTTCCCTATATCCTCTTCCTCCTTGAGCGGAGCTCACTCTGCCGGTTGGCCTTATCCCTGGTACTACTAGGCGATGGAACGGGTGGAGGACGATGGCGGCAGAGCAACGGAGTCAAGTAAAGTAAAGCAAAGGTTGGCTGGCGTCCAAGCCCAAATTCCTCTATCCAGAGAGCCACGCGAGAGCGTTACGACCCATTGCACACGCCGAATCGTCTCTGCGTCCCCTGCCCGCTACGGTCGAGACAGGTCCATACCTACCTCTAGCCCCTAATGTCGAGCTATACGCCATAGCTTTCAGGAGGCAAAGAGAGTGAGAGAGAGTGAGATGTTATATCTCCCCGGTTGCCGCCAGCGGCGATAGTAGGAATGCTGGAAGGAGAGGATAGGGAGAGAGGACTGATTTCGCTCAGAGACGCGGTTTGTCGGACGATAATTATCCCCAGACGGAGAGAAATCGTATCGGGAGTCTTTCGAAATAAATATCCCAAGGCACCCTTTGGTACAGGATCGTCGAACTACGCTCGGAAAAAAAAATCTCTCGCACACGCCATTAATCCGCTGGTTCATTGGTAGAATCAAGAAGGTTCGATTGTATACGCCCACATGAGTCCCGCCGTTTGTACGAGTTTCCACGGTGCCGCGCGGGCTTCATTCAACGCTCGTTCCCTCGGGTGTCTTGAAATACCCAGACTCGAGCAACATAAATATATTTTAATTTAACATCCTGCCATGGCAAAGGGTTGTAAATTGCGAAATAATTACGCCACCCACTCACTCGGTAACGGGATGGGGGGTCGCGCGGAACGTTGCGACGCGCGAAGGGTTGCGACTGCTGAACAAATTCTCTTTACGGAATCTCGGTCCTCGACCGCCGGTGGGTTTCAAGCTTTTATTTTTTTTGCCCCCCTCCCCCCGTGATAACCGCAGGGACGAGGAGAATATTTTTCGAAAAGTTGTGATAGACATTTCTCAGAAGTTGAAACGAAGGAAGCGGTTTGAGAGAGAGGTATGAAAGTGAGCAAGTAGAAAACTCCGAGGCTTGGAAGATAGAGTTGAAAGCTTTGCTTGGCCCCCCGTTTTATATCGTGAAACGACCCGCCGCGTGATGTGCGCCGCGCGCGGTCCTGGGCCATCGTGTGCCCGCAGTACCTTTCAATTTGCGGGGTAATATTTTTCGTCGAGCTTCAACGGCACTGGCACGGCGGAGTTCGCTGTTTCATAAGGTCATTTACCACGGGGGGGTTTTTCGCTAATCTTCACCACACCGTGGCAAACTCTTGGCAAAGTGCCCGGGCCGCAGGAAAATATTGTTCTAGCCAACCTTATCCGGGCATGTATCTCTCGTGTGACCCGGACGGGCCGCACGCGAATGTACTCCAACCTACGTGAGCCCTAAGTCGAAAGGGCACGAGGAATTTCATATTCGCAAAGTGAGAAATTTACCGTCACACACGCTGTGTTAAGGCTCAGCGTTAAGACACGCACATAAGCTCTCTCTCGTGCCTTTGGTACTGGTGCGCAGAGTTAAAACTGGTTGTCTTCATACACGGATGAGAACCGTTCCCATGTTCGCATGAATGCTTCCTCCCTCTTCCGCGCTTGCAGCGAGAATCGCTCAGAAGCAAGCAAAGACAAGTCATTTCCAAAGACACAAAATCCTGGAAATGTCGGCATAGACGAGAAATGTCAACGGCTCGAATTATCACCGATTGGATTTAGACAAAAACATAGCCGAAGGGTTTTCACGGGTTTAATCAATGAACAGAAATAGCTAGTCAGAGCAAACATCACGTGCTCGAAAATACTCGAACGTGACCGCAACACCAATGGCCGCAAGGCGATTCCTCGTTTTTGTAGCAACAGTGGAAAGCGACGGTCGCGTTATCCACTGTGTTCACCGGTGAATGCTTTTCTTCTCTACTCAATTTCGTCCCGAAGGCGATGACGCAAGAGAGTGAAAACATAAACGCTGGAAGAAAGAACAAGAGAACCAGAACAGATTGCGAGAGAAGGAGAGTTGAACGGAGTTTTGCGAGAGGCAAAGAGGCATGTGATGTGCCCGAGGACCCGAATAAATATAAAACAGGGAGAGCCATTGCGGCGAAGCGCGGACGGAAAGTGGCTGGTACCAACATCTGGCCACTCGGTCTTGGTTCCGAACCACTCGCCTTTCTCGTGCTTTATACGCCCAACTTCGCGAACTTACGTACGTAACTGCGAGGACTGATATGTCGAAGGTATTAGGCTATAAGGGAATGTAGAAGGTTTGAGAGGGAACACATCGTCGTCGTGCTTGAGTAAAAGGGCGCGGAGCAAAATCTCGTAAGGTTCCCTCGAGCGGGCATGCCGTTCGTCGTACGATCGGGATTTACGAACGAAAGTAAGAAATTTATCGGGATCCCTCCTTTCCGCCGGTGCATAGCCAAAGTTGAGAATGAGACTTTTCTGAAATCGAACTGTCGCATCAACTTTTTATTTTCATCGATTCGCGGGAGAGCCAATCGAGAAGAATACGTCGAACGGAGATTGAAGATTCGGCAACGATATATACGGCGTATCGCAGATCTCCTGCAAATCATCAATTCGAATGAATGTGAACGAGGATTTTTTTGTCGAAGGTCGAGGCGCAATCGATTAATTAGATTCCTATAGTAGGAAACGTGTAGCCTCGAAACGATATCTAACGGATGAAGGGTTGAGATAGTGAAAACGTATGTTACATAGAGTCTCCACGGTCGGCGCGGGTTTCTAGGTAGCTGCGAGCAACATCGAAAAGCGATTGGGCGGAGTCGAGCGCAGAAGCTCTCGGCTTGGCTGGCGGCACGTTTCTCTACGGTCTACTTTTTGCGCGGCCATTGCAACAGTTGGCCCCTTTAAAGCTTCTCCGGTATATCCGAAGCCACACGGGAGAGAGCGAAAGAGAAAGCGTGCAATAGACAGAGAGTAGAAGGGAGCGAGAACTATCCTTTAACGCCTTTCATAAGCGGGTCGCGAATTGTACGAAGCTGGTGAACGGAAAGGGTGTGCGGCTTCGTGTTGAACCCGAAAGGTAAAGCAAAGAAGGATCGAAGCCGGAGCGATAGACTAAGGGCGTAAACGAAGTAAGAGCAGAAGGGCCCTTTACGGAAAAGCTGAACGTGTCCAGATCCGAGGACGTATAGACGCCGTGACCCTTCGGCCTGACCAACGTATATATCGTGCCTTCAAAGTATTATACGTTCCAAAACCCGGCCGGAATACTACCGAGAACCGATGGAATTTCAATGGCGTCCAGAAGCCACAAAAAGCGATTAACCTGCTTTAGAAATTCGGCACGCGTAGTCCTTTACGTTGTTCTTCTTGCGTTAGAGGGTTAAAAATAAATAAAACAAAGGCTTATGGTTCGAGTACTCCCTCCACTGGTGTAAGGAAGCATCCTGTAAGCTGAAGGCTCGACGCTTTGTGGGAAAGCCTGTGAAACATTTAGTTAAATTAGCCGAAGCAATCGTAAAGTGTTTTATTCGAAATTGGCATGAAGAACTATCTCAACAGATTTGTATTCGAGTATACCCAGGCTCGAAGCTTCAATAAGCCCGGTAGGATTTTCCGTGCGAGCTGGCCGAGGAGTGGATTCCCCAGAAATCCCTCGTTTGGTATATATGTTAAACCCCCGTCATCCTCCCCGGAGCTATTCAACGCACTCCCTAAAACTAATCCTTCGACATCAAGCTCAGGAGTCTCGTGCGGTTCGCAGAGTCGCGCGTTTTCTCTCACTGCTGGCGCATCAGTCACGGTCTCCTTCCACTTTCGCGCGACGAACATTTTATCCCCTCTCCCCAAACCTCCGAGGTTCCTTGCCATTTCGTCCTTATTCTTTCTTTCAGCCAGCGTGCTCTCGTTGTTCGCTAAACTCGTTTCTCCAGGCTTCTCTCCGCCGAGTGAAACGAGACGGTTTGCTCGACGTTCGGGAAACGGAGAGAAAGAGAGAACCGAGGACTTCTATCCGTAACTCTCGACGACGCAATAAAGTTCGTATAATAATACAGTTTGAGGATCCGCGTCGCCGATAACCCGCATCAAGAAACCCGCAGGGTTTCTCGACGTGCAGCAGCAGTAAACCGGTAACCCTCTGGCATCGGCTTGGTTTTAAATTCGAGATCTTCCGCCGCGGTGCTCATTTCTCTCGCTATTTCTCTCCCCCGGAACAATTGCCATGACTTCCCGGCCATTTTCACAAGCGCAGTATCATACAGACGCGAGAAAGCAGAGCGAGAGCAGAGAGTTGGCCGCGTTCGGCGACTGGAAATCTCGGTGAGAGTCACGGCGTCGGTGTCAGAGAATTTATGTCGAGATAGTGTACCGCAAAGAAGTAGACAACGAGAAATAGTATATACAGTTAGGCTATATTCGCGATGGTGAATTTCGGCTATAGGTGGGATAGGTATCATCCGGCAAAAGGGGAGAGTACGAGCGTTTCCACGGTCACGAATACTGCAATTCGGTGCTAGATGCCACAGGGGAAACGGGACAACGTTAGGCAGCGAACAACCTCGACGGGGTCTAGATAGGCAGGAAGATTCTGATACCGGGAAGGATATAGTATACAGCCAACATCAGCTCTCTCTCGCCTGCTCAGGGTTTGTTACATTCGCAAACTGCAACTCGGAACAGCTAGCATCGAGTCGACGAAGGGCGGGGATGGTACGACGCTACTATCGCACACCGTGTATACCAGTATAGTACTGTACGAAACTGGGTACGTTGGGGATTTTGGGATCGTAAAGTTGGCCGATATCGAGCAGCAGCCGTACACGCAGCTTGGTTGCTCGCTCGCGCAACAACACAACACCGATCGTAGTTTCAACCGGCCCCCACGTACACACAATACTATTCGAAACCTGTAGCCCTACCGGAATACCACTACTCGCAACGGACTCGCAGTGCCATTGCGGTATATATGCCGAGTACTGCAACCGCGATTACTTACTGGTATTACTCTCGGCATTACGCGCACCATAGCCCCCCTCCGTGGTAGCCGTCCCCCCCTGCGAAGCTCGGAGTGTCACGCGCCCTCGTAAAATCCTTGCTGGCCCGCGGAGGATTTTAGCCGGTTAACGCGATTCCGACCCGTTTCATTTCACCGTACAATTCCAACACGCGAACCAGTAAAGCAAACCGGGAGCTACAACAGAATCTCTGATAAAGCTTCCACTATTAAACTCCCGGCTATTTCCATTACTCTAATCGGTATTCAAATGATGCATAATTGAGCTCGATTTTCGTTGGGATGGAAATACACCGGTGTAAATTTTAAATTATACGGACGTAATCACGTTAACTGGCGGCAGTGGGTATGTGTGGATTATCTGTAGCGTCCATATAAGAAACCATGGTTTTTTGGGTGCAGACGCGAATATGATTACCGTGAGAAACGCATATGGAGCACGATCGCGCAGGGGGTTGACGAGGAAGCAGAAGAGGACCACGGGGCCGATATGGCGAGGACCTCGAGACGGAACCGGAACTCTCGCGAGAGGGGACCGACAAGGACTAACCGACTCATTCATTGCCTAGTTTAGCGACGCTTTGCCCTGAATATTCATAGCTAGACCGGTTCCGGTCCCCGGGGCAAATATCACTCGAAAAGTTCACCGGCTGGCTTTCACTACTGCGAAGAGACGCGGTTGGGGAGGGCGGCACGGGACCCGCGGTAGTTGCTCGAACTATATTCACTCCCACTACATATACCGGTGGAGCATCGTTCCCGTGTATCCTTCCACTTTCCGTGTGCACTTTGCTCTCCTGCACATTCTCGGAAACGAGAAGCAAAGACCGGTTAACATCTCGACTTCGTATCAAATATACCGTCGTTGGAAATATACGGATCTATCGATTATCGATTCGTTTCGATGCCAATGAGATATTCATTGGAATAAAATGAACCGTATTGAATGGTGAGTTGAAATTAAATTTCGTTCGAATAAGCATCGTGTTCGAAATGTATTGATACACATTTTTATATCGTTTTGCAAAAAGTATCAAATTAGTGCATTTTGGGTTCCATTTACTCCATTTACTCCGAAAAGCAATATACGAGGTTAAAAGCATACGATAAAATTGCTATTGTCAATTTTATAGCGTCAGCACGACTGCTCCCGATAAATATTCTAGCTCATGTAATTTGTATTTTTTCGCGTCGAATACAAATCCAGTAGCTGATTTGTCCGAAACAGGGAAGTCGTCGAGAGATAAAAATCCTCTTTTTTTCACTGACCCGCCTGAGTTATACTATTGATCCTTCCTTCTTCAGCTTCGCATGACAGCCAATCCGAATCCGAAGAAAGCAAGACCCTTCAATATCACAAGATATTTTTCAACATGGATTTTTTTTCAAGATGAAAAATGCATCATATCGTATAGCTCGGTGTACCGACGATATGAATTACGTCGCGTTTATCTCTCGTCTCTCGCTGAGAGAATGTCTAAAGTCGTGCGATCGTCGACGGCAGCGTTTCGAGAATTCGAGCCTCCGGAATACTCTGCGTTCGTGAAAGGCAATCGACCTCCCGTTTCTTCCTGTATACGTATATATCTCTCTATCTCTTTTTTTTTCCCTTTTTTTTTCTTCACCCCTCACGATCCTCTTGTTCTCTCACTCGGTTTTTCTCTCGTTCATCTCGTATACAACTGCGCGAGAGACACCCAAGGCTGTCTCGCACCCCGTCATTCGAGATGCCAATGCGAATCCAATATTGGAAAACAATTTTTCTCGTCGTCGTTGCGCGTGCGGGATGTAGAATTTCGAGCTCTCGGGCTTCGCTCATCCATTCCCCTTCGCCCCTGCTCCTGCGCTTCGGAGCAGCGAGAGGCGTCGGGAGCACTCGCTTTTCTGGCTTCGCGGTGCAGTTGTTCAGCAATGCTCTCCTGTCACGATGGAAGTCACAGCCAATCCTGCGGCTCTGATGTTCTCTTTCCATCACGGTAACACCGGAAGGCTTTGTGATATTTCTCTCTCTCTCAAAAAAAAAAAAAAAAACAAGAACGACAGACACCCACGAAGCACGCGATCCGCGAAGTTTAATAATAATACAGTTTCGAATTGCCTTGTCGTGGATGCTGCGGCGAGATGGAACTACGTTGTTATTATTAATGCCGTTATTATTATCTCACTCTCGAGATAACAGATTTTTTTACCCCCGCGCGCACCTCGTTCCGCTCAACTTTGCCCTCGCCGCTTTCATCAAGCGCCACTACAACACGGCGGCAAAGCCTTGATTAATTTTAAGCGGAAATGACTATCCGTGTTAACCGACAGCGAGAGAGAGAGAGAGAGAGAGGAAGCAAGAGAAAACAAGAACAATGTCGAGAGTAAAGAAGTTATGCCCTGCCCCGGTTCGTCCCTACATCGAGCACCGGACGATATCGAAATACTGGCATAACGAAGGTTTATTAAAATATAATTAGGGTCATTAATTAGACAGGGATCCTCGCGTTTGTGAAACAGACCCACCGAAACTTCGCGTACTTTGTTAGAGGACATTATCTGCAGCACGCCAAAGTGATATCCAAAAGGCGGAAGACGAAAAAAAACAAGACATTGTTGAGACTTTGTTGCGAACTGACGGTCGCTACCGACAAAAATTCCTTGCTGACTCTACGTTTATTGCGCCGGACAGAGCACAAACAAAATTAAATCGACGATAATGCATCGTGCAGATAATTAGTGATCAAAGTTTAAGCATACTATTTCAGTATAATGACTTTGGCTATATCAAAGTTAGCAACTAATATCGTGTACCTGAAATAGTACGAACGCAAGGATTCTCGGGGCAACGAAACGAAAACGAAGCTGCATTAACTTAATCGAGCTTCGGCAACTTTCCGTTGCGCAAATATTTCTATCAACGAAGCCTGGTCCTTTCGCAGCGAATATTGAAGGGAAAAAAAGACGAAATTTCGGGTAAAGCAAGGGCGAGTCGCGCTCGCTGGGAGAGGAAAGGGAGAAAATGTCATGAATACGTAAATTGCCGGGAGTGCGCAAGAACAAAGAGTCGGAGGGTTAAACTCGAGCAGCCGAAAACAATAGGGAAAGAGAAAGAAAAGGGGTTTTAGACTTCTGTTACTACGGTAGAGAGGAGAGGAGTGATAGTCGACTCGAGTGCAATTGAGGGTGCGAGAGGAAAAACTCCCGGCACTTAGCGTCGAGTTAACTAGAGTGCAGAGAAGGGTGAAGGTGAGGTGGGAAGGGGGGTAGGGGGTGCCCGTTTATATATGCAAGAAAACTGTTGTGACGAGTCAGCGGCGGTGGACCGAGAGTTTCGAGATGGGCGAAAGTGAGTCAGAGAAACACCCGTAGCAGGCTGGTGAGGTTTTTGGAAACGAGACTCGACGGACGAAGTGGGAAAGAGAGAAGCGGTTGAATCATGGAGGTACGAGGGGAAGAAGCACAGTTTAAGTGCTCACCGTAGCCGAGAGGGCACACAGAAAGGGTACGAGAGAAATGCGAGATACAGAAATGGAAAGGGACCGAGATAGTCGGTTATATATCCCGTCCGACCGTTGAGAATGGTGCGGCGACAAGGTGCTAATGAAATAGTCGGTTATGTTTTAAGTACTACTGCTGGCAGCCACTCTCGTCGGCAGCCACGCGCGCTCCTGCACAGCGACCATCCCATCGCACACCTTCAGAGCCCTTCGTCTTCGTTTCGCCGTTCTTCGGCTTCTCACATTCCCCGTCTCTTTCGGCATGCGATCGTAGTAGTGGCAACAGAGAGCGCCGCACCTTAAACTTTTCAGTCTAACTTTAGCGCGGGACAGGGAATGAACCGACACGCCCAGTGTCGACGAGGAGAACTTACAATCGCGAAATTGGAGAACAACCCGCCCGCCCGTTCGCGCCTAAGTTTTTCTTGCTCTCCCTTTGTCGCGCCTATCGTGAAAAGCTTGAACAGAGATTACCCGAATGAACGAGACTAAGCGACTTAGGTTTTTTTTAAATTAGTTTCTTCACAGAGAAAACTTCGTTTCAATGAAAAAAAATTGAGGGTTCAGTAATAATATGTTTAGAATAATCCCAAGCATTGTTAAAATTTTATAAAATTTTTGTAATTGTTTTAATTTCATAACATTTCAAATTTTCTCGATGATGTCTGGTGAAATATGGTTATCGGACTTGTTAAAAAAAAATTGTAAACGAAATTAAAAATAAAATGAGAAAACGAGATGGTGATCCAATTTGCATTATTCCTTTATTATATCTCTGCAATATATCGTCGATATGCGAGAAGTGTTTCCGTAATGTGCAAGGTGCGGATAGTATCCAGAGTCTACGCGCGGCGGAACGGAAAATATTCCGACATCGCCGGAGGTGTAGTTCATGCAATTATTTTATACTCAATGTTTATGATTCCCTGTACTAATAATACAGAGATAGAAAATATTCGAAACCAACACTGTACTGTTCCGACGCTCGGGCAGCAGTATTATTTATTAAATTCTGCCGTTCTCTTCGCTGCTCGATAATTGGAGCACGAACACGTGTACTCGAGCGCCTGTTTCTCGTTCTTTCATTCGGATAAACTCCGTGCAAATAAAAAGAGAAAACTGTTTACCCTTCCGAACCGGATCGTCGTGTGGAACACGCGAAGGGATCTCACATCGAGTGTGTTCGTGTGCGGTTGGACGGAGCTTAAAAGTTTTGCGATAAACAGCGGTGGCCGAGAGGCGCGAAGCTTAACCGGGGGGATAATAAGATATTTAGTTTACCAACATTTAGATAGTCCCGAGGGCTCGAGGGCACGCGGACGCGGAGAAGGAGACGACTCCTGGGCCGTGTCGGAGGCGAGTACGAAAAGGGACGGAAAGGGTGGAAAGGGGGGAGGGGGCTGAGGGTAGTAGCTGTACGCCGCCGCGACGCCGTGGTCTAAGAGACTTAGGAGCTGGCGGTCACCCCTTGAGTGCATTCTCCTGTTCCTGAGAGGGAGGAAGGAGAACGGGAGCGAGAGATCGCAAACGCCGGTCGTCTATGCTACGTCGCCGCTATACTACCTGCTTCTACCTCGAACGCTTAGGCTTTCAAGATCATTAATTTAAAGCGCGGTCGCCGCAAGCTCCCAGAGGCACGCGGCCCCCGATGCAATTTCAATGAGTTCGAGATAATCGCTGCGGCGTAAAGACGCTCAGGCACATCACGAAAGTGGATGGAGGAAAACCGAGCGATGGGAAGGAAAGGAAAAACGACGAACAAAACGTAAAAGTGAGTACAAAAAGAAGGGAGCGAAAAAAAAAGAAAGAATGTATCCGAGCTCTCAGAGGACGCGGCGTCGACAGGGAAGAAAAAAAAGAAATTAGAGGTTGGCACGAAGTATCGATCGCGAGGTGAGAGTAGAGTTTGCTCGCCGGACTATCGAGAAAGACAACGATGAATTCTTCACTCTGTCTCTCTCTCAATGTTCGACGGTCTCGGAGTGCGCGTAGCATAATGCCGGTGGCAGGGGGAGAGTTGGGAGAATAAGAATTGACGCGAAAGAGGGAACGCGATCGGTCGATGTGTGGAGGATTTACACAGAAGCTTAGAGAAGAAAGAAAAAAAGGGCTTGACCGGTGGTCGGAAACAACATGTATACGAGAAGAGAAGGTAGAAACGCATAACATTTGCGGAAGTGAAAAAGTGGCCTTCGCTCGTGTGTATAAGTCTGTGCGAGAGTGCACGCGACGCACTCCCACGTGTGCCTCTCTCTCGCTCCGACACGCGGATTCGGTCTCGATGAATTTTACATGCAAGCCGCCTTCGCTACCGGGCCCGGTGTCCGTACCGCGTGAGAGAGCCCTCTCTCGCCCTCGAGAGATTTCATTCGAACGCGGCTTTAATCGAATCAACGAAGGGCGGATAAAGAATGGCCCGAAGTAACGAAGATTCGTCGAGGATCGGAGAACGGAGCGCGGTAGAAGCGAGAAAGCAAAGACAGAAGAGAAAATAAAGCAAAGAATAAACGAAAAAAAAGAAGGAGAGAAAATGAGATTAGAAAGTGGGTTGCGGTTTCCAAGGCGAGAGATCGATCGATCGACGTTGCCGTTGGATCTCTTTACGGTAATGTAGGCAAGAGAGGCCACGCGCGAGCAGCGAGCGAGAAAGGCGACGCCATTCATCGAGGATACACTCCGGCATTCATGATATTCCGCACGATTGCGGGAAATCGCTAGGTGACGGTAGAAAGGGCGACAGAGATGCTGATGCTCGGGCAATACCCGTTTCCAAGTTGCCGGGAAAGGGGACAGGGGGGGTAACAAGGGGACTGAGAGTCGTTCGAACTGTCACGGAGAATGGGAACTGCGACGACTACACTGCCGGCGCTACCGGTGCCGTCGGTGGTGGCGGGAGGGTGGAATTAGCATCTCCATTAGTCGTGCGACATAATGCGATATTACCGGAGGTACTACATCGGTGGCAAAAGGGCGACGGGGATTGAGAAATGCGAGATGGTGCAAGGAAAGTGAGACAATGGTCTCACTGCGTCTGCTCTGCTACTCACTCTCTCTACTTCAATTCTCCACACTAATACCCCGCCCACTATCTATCACAAAACCTTTAGAGTTCTGTAACGCTAAGCTCCGAACGATAGAATTGCTGCATACATATATACAGACTGAGAATTAATTATAGAAGGTAAGCGCCCCGATGACCGAATCTCTTGATTGATAGCCTCACGAGACGCAAATTATTTGGCAAACCATTTGGCGAACGCTGGAAACAGTCGTTCCGGAGCTTCTTCAATTTTTTAACTAGTACATTATCGTTTATCGTTTAATATCGTCAAATGATTTATCCCATACTGAATGGCAAAGAAATCATACGAATATAATATGGGACTAATTACTTTTCAGTTCACTTTTTTTTCGTTAATACAATATCTTTATGACATTCTTTTTTCAGTCGAGTTTGACAATTTTTTCGCCAACGCATACCGAAAACAAAATTTACCTAGGCAAGAATGAATGACGTGAAAAAAAGCAAGCGATGGCACAAAAAAAAATGTTCGCAGTTTGTAATTTATTAGCCGGCGATATTCTGTTCGTTGGCAATATTCATATCGAGAGGGTCATCAGCGGTAATAAATGCTCGCTCACGCGTCACCGGCACGTCGGAGTCGGTGGTATCGTCGCATGTCTACCAGCCCGTAGGCACTCACCGCGGAAAGCGAAATTAAGATAATGACCCAAGCGGTCCCCCATCCCCGGCCCCACCGCTCGCTCACTCGCCGTCGTCGCTCATTGTCCTTCCAAACGGGGCAAACTACGTAGGGAACATTTAAAAATTTTAATTCTCTCCACCGTCGACGCGTGCTTCGGAGTAATTGAGCGAAAGTTTCCGAGTGTTTTATCGCGCGGAGAAGGGAGAGGCGCGGTAGAGGCAAGCGGTTTGAAGGTGGCTCACCCGAGCCGAAGGGAAACGACAACGACAAAGAGAGAGGGAGAGAATCAGCGACGAACAGGAGGGATGGGGCAGAAAACTTTATGCAGCTGCGATACTACGACGCTAGACAGCAAACCCACGTAGAACGTCGATAGCGCCCGAGAGAACTTCGAATTTACCAAAGTATCATTAATCCTACCTTTCACAAACTCGTCTCGCAGTTTGTTATACACACCTCTCCGGCCCTCGCTAGCGACAAAATGATTTCGGCGCAGTAATAACGTTTGTTTCAGCGACGAAAGCGAATGACGTTCTGTCGTTCCAACGGAAAAACATTCCTTCTGGCAAATTCATACAAATTCCGCGTACGGTGCGTGAAAGCGCAATTTAACCGGCGAGAAAAAGAAACGAACGACTGTGTGAATCCTTTCGTGAAAGGTGCTGACGTTGCGACGAGGCCAAGAACCGTCTATCTCAGCGACGAGTGGGACCCCGAGATGAGGCGATTCTTTGGCAATGGCGGCGGCAGAGGCCATTGACGGACCGCTCGGAGAACTGCATGAAAAGTTGAAAATAGTTTCGAAAGCTACGCTCGCGTCTATCGAAGGTCCGAAGAACGGTTAAGAAGGAACCGAGAGCGAGACAGGTACTTTTCTCTGTCTTTTCCTCTTACACTTCGGGGGCTCCCTTTCTTTTCGAAGCTTCGTCGTTTCGAATCGTTCGGTATAGCACGAGCGAGAGCTTCGGATTCCTGGCTGACTGAAAAGTTTTTAACTAAGTTTCGCCGGCTGTTCCGTTTGCGTCTCTGGTAGTCCGAGCTTCGCGAGTACCCAAAGGTCTCATGTCGGTTTCGCGGCGCTTTCATGTTCATTCTTTCGTGGATGAGTTGAGCTTGTCGTCGTATACCGCTAGCGTCGGTGATATACTACCCCGCACTCGATACCGCGCGTACGAGTTACGAGCCGTAAAGGATGCGGATAATTCGCGAACGAATGATCGAGGAATCTCAGTCTCGTCTCTGGGAACTACTTTCTTTTCTTCTTTTCCCGGCAATGTCGAAATAGGACGCTTATTTTCAGAAATAGGAGTTTTATCGCTCGACGGTTACAACTCGCGAAGCACAGCCTCGCACGGGAAACCGGCGAAAAGATTAATGGAAAATAATAAAAAGAAAAAAAAAAGGTTCGGCGCAACGAAACAAGCGGAAATATCGAGGAGAAGACGAAGTCGATCCGCCCCGAAAGACGTACTGCACAGGTAGCCAATTACCGATGGAACGGCGTCGACTTTTTTTCTCGTCTTTATTTCTTTTCTCCTTAACTTGTCGGCGGGCACTTCTTCTTCCTACGTACACTTCCTTTTTTTTCTGCTCTTTCTTCTTTTTCTTTTCTTCTTTTTTCAGTTCTCAATCGTCCGAAAGCTCGGCCGGCGGCGAAGACCAAGAGAAAAGGGCACGATAGCGAGGCCGAAGGAAAAGAGCGAAACGTTCGCCCGACGGGGGCTTTCTTTGAAGTTGAATGAACGATGGAAAGGTGGAAATAATTAAAAGCATTGAAAGGTTCTCGAACGCCATTAGTGGCATTGACATAGCGTCGGGGGATGAAGCGGGAGGGGGGAGGGGGGTGCGGAGCGCCCTCCCGGGGCACTCGAAAATGAAAGCGAGGTGAGAGCAACCGCGCCGAGATTCGTAGTGAAGGCAAAATGAAATGTCCGTTCGGCAGGGTTGGGATGCATCCCCAACAGTGGAGTACACGGGTGTCGCGCGGCTCGGTGGCGTGCGAGGGACATAAACATTTTAAAGAGTCGGCGTTTCTCTCGTTTCACTGTGCGAATCACGGAAATTCCCGAGCGGACAGAACTGCGCGCACGTACGCTGCGGCAAACCTTCCCCCCCCCCGTTTTTGTTTCTTTTCACGTTCTCACTCTTCTTTTCTCTCTTTCGCCACGTGCGTGTGTGTTCGCTCGTGTTTTTCTTTTTTCGTTTTTTTTTTCGCCTACATCCTACACGCTCTTGCACCGAGCTAAAAACTTTTTAGTACCGCGTACCGTAATTAAACTCCGCGTTCCGCTGTTTCTCTGTCTGTCCGTCTTTCCCTTTTCGCCGAGGCCTCAGGAACGGACGCGGGACAGAGACGAAAACGCGAGCCAGAAACAGAAACGGAAGAGAGAGAACGGATTTCGGAGCAAGGGGACGGAAGGGTGAATGAAAAAAAAAAGAACAGGTAGAGAAAGACAAGAGAAACACGTCGGATAGAGAGAAGCAGGGTAGAAAAACCGTGGGCCGTCCGGATTTACAAAACCGACGCGCGCGGCGACAGGCGCGTCACCGAATTTCACCGACAATGAGGATTCGTAATTCGACGCGCGAGTCTGGGTACTCTGCTGGTGGCAACTTTTTTTTCATTTTTTTTATCATCTATGCGCTAGCTCCGACTTTCGGATACGTTTTTTTTTTTTTTTTTTGTTTTAATGCATCCCGTTCGTTCGAATTTACAACGGTTCACCTGGTGGAATTCGTAAACCGTGATATCGTGAACGAAATTCGACACGACGCAAGAGTATGTTCGTGTGAATGTGAATATTTTCGTCAACGCCAGAATTTTTTTGCCGATGCGCACGAATCTCGTTGTTCCTATTGATGCTTGGAAATCTAGTTTCCACCGTGGGGAGCGACGTAGGAATGTATCGCCAATTATTTGTCACCTGACTACGAGGCTGTTTCTATCAGGAGTCACGTCCCATTGTGACCGACAGTTGAGAGGACGAAGGCAGGATCGCGCTGAACCATTTTTCAACTCTCGAATGCGCACCAGGCCAGAAAGACGGGAGTTATTCGTTTCACGGCGATGAGCGAATTATTTGATCGCTACGTTCGTTCTCAGAAAATTATTCAACACTTTCCAATCTACTATTTAGTACAAAGAACAGAATAGAATTCTATGACGAACAGTCGATGACGTTGTCAAAAAAGCATTCTATGAAATTGTACTTCGAATGTATCGAAGATTAGGCTCCATCTTTTGCGATATATTTTTTCGAGTCCTAACTGCTCTCGAGCTGCTCGATCTGGATGAGGTATAATCTTGAATTCATAGAAAAAATAAAAAGGAAGAAATAAAGAAAAGTTGGAAAACTTCCGTCTGAAGAAGGAATGTGATGAGCAATTGTATCAAAACAGTGTGCAATAACAATTAATTCTTAAAACATTCCCGCCCGGATATTTTCATACTCAATGACAAAGAAATCGTCCGACTACAATGTCTAAATAAATGAATTGTTATTTAACTCTCTTTTTTAATAAAAACTTTTCATTACCCTCTTGCTTCAGGTGGGACTTTTTCAATTTTTATAAACCCTTTTTGGTATTGAATCCCGTGCGTCGCATTCCGTGAAAAGTGTTCATAACGTTGTTCAACAACGGAGAGAATTTTACACTCGTCGATGAAGTTATTCAAAGCGCGTGACTGTCGCGAGAGAATGGAAAAAAAATTGAAAAATTCGAAGAGTTCGTCGGGTCGTGGGTAAAAAAAAGCGCGAGGGCGAGAACGGGAAGGGACGAAAGAGGGGGTAGGGAGGTTAACCTCTACCAAATAAGCGCGTATACAAGAGTTCGATGTACGTATATGCTTCGATAGGGCGCGAATAAGGATCAGGATTACGTATCCATCCGATAAATTAACAGCCATCGCTCCTGGAAGCGTGAAATCTGTGTTTATAGCCTCAACGATTTCATACTATATGAGAGGGTTGTACACGGCTGTTCGCTCCGGGTTTAATAATTATTCAACACTCGCCAACTCGGTGGAAATGCAATTATTGTTGCGGATTGTATTTATTACTTAGCGGTCGTCCGCGTATGAACAACGGATTACAAATTACATTCGTTTGGAGAGTTGGGGGGATGATGCGAACCGAGAGAATGAGAGAACCCTCCCGGCAAACTGGATTTGGCAATTATTCTTTGTCGAATAAGTTTGCCACATCGTCGACAACAATGAATTATACAATTGCGCATAGCGTTACAAATTTCGTACGGATTAATAATTAACAAATATCCTTCGAGCGAATTGTTTTTATCCGATTCAAACTTAAGATTACGCTTATAAAGCAATTGAGATAAGACAAGCGTGGCGAAAAAATAAACAGTTTCTAAAGATTTTTCAGAACCGTTTGACATAACGGAATTTTTCTTTACCATCACGTTTCTGTTTTCCATACAATAAGTTCTGTTGGAGATGGTTAAAAAAATATAGAAAATAACAAATAAAATTTTGTTTCAATCTAAACTCGACGTTTGATCGAACTCTTCTTTTGCTTTTCGATTTTACCATGGTGATTTTTTTTCTCAATGCTCACGGAACTGCTGCGTATTTCATTCTGAGATGAATTTTTCATTGAGAAAATCGCACCCACACTAACAGCGTAATATCCGCGTAAAAGTAACCCTATCTACTCGATGACGTGTCTTCCCAGCGTCCACAGGACGGAATAGACTCGAGTTGACGAAAACTTTCTATCGCAATATCTCGAGCGTAAAGCGGTACAATTAATCTTGAAGCGTGAGCTAAGCTCTCGTGTACCACCGAGCGGTGGTTCTCGGACCTGACCTCGTAACTCCGGTTTCGTTGACTCCGGATGGTGTGGCGGGTGAGCCCATTTCGGTGGAACGGGGATTGCGGAACAGTAGGCAGAAGATACATGCAACGCAGGCACCGACGTGGAGCACCAGCAGCGCGTAGAACGTCCGGCGTAACAGTGGGAGGGAGGGGGTGACGGGGGGGATTCACCTCTCTCGCAAACGAAGCGACGAGCGAGACTCCAACGGCGAGAGAGCTCGTTATTATGTAACGAGAGGCTCGTTATAACGACGGAGACAAATTCTAAAGCCGAGAGCTTCACATCCGAGCTGGATTTTCTACCCCTGTTACACTGCGTTACCTGCCCTATTCCACTGTTAGCCCTTGTCATCCGGCTCAGTGTACAACTAGCTCGAGAAGAGAAGTGTCATTCACGTAGTATGTACGAGCCTTCCTCCTCTACCCTAACGCATGTGAAATCCCATCCTACGCTTTTCCCATTAATCGTATACTCGAGGACAGGCGAAATTTAATTATCCACCGTCGGATAACCGTGAGCAAATCATTTATCGCTGATACGAAATTGAATCGCTATCGTTAGGGAGAGGGGGAGGGGGTGGGGGGAGGGCAGTAAATGCAGAACGGGTGTTCGTATCGCTATCGAGATACAGGATTTGCATCTAAGCCAGATGCGCATCCCCCCGGCGCCTTCCCGCCCCCCTTGTCGATGTCATCGTCGTCGTAGCCGAGGAACGTAATACACCCAGGGTCTTCGGGGAGGTCAATCGAGAGAGGAGACCGTCGAGATCAATTTGCGCTTCGTGCACGTGACAGTGCTTCCAGCGAGCCAATTCGCGACCAAGCGAGATAGCGACTCGGGCGACGCGTCGCTCGCTCAACTCGCGAACGGAGGGAAGGGGTAGTGAGGCTGTAGTAATTAAACTGCGGTTTCCCGTGGCTGGAGCACCTGCCGTTACCAAATTGCAAGTTATGCAGCGCGTCACTCAGCGGTCGTGCCGTCGACGCGTAGCCGCTAGCCTCATAGCCTCCTATGCACCGGTGTAACATCCCCCTCTTGCTCCACCGAAACCATTCCACCACTCTCGTCGCTTCGCAAACCGTTGACGAAGTTTGAAGTCGCGGCTCAAAACTTTACGAAACAACACAGCAAGCGGGCCGGCGAGACCGCAGCAACGAGCTCCAAATTCACTGCGTTACTCGGTCGGACCTCGACTATTTAACGACGATTTATTCAGTACCAATGTCATACAAACTGTTCGACGAATCGAGGTTACCATTGATTTCCACATTCGTACGAGCAGGCTCACGAATTAATGGCGATCCGAAATCGATGACGACGAATTTCTTGGAAGGAAAATCCTTTCCTGCAGTTGTCGATTAAATTATTCTTCGCATCGGTTCTGATCTTCATTCATTTTAGACATTGCTCCTAAAGTGGATGTTAAGGGATGGGGGAATTTTGACGATTTACTCACGATTTTTACTATTTTTTCCTCGATTTTTTCGTGACAACTGTCATGGATTGGGTGGAATTGAGTTTACCGTTAGTTTCCATTCTTGTGCACGGAGCTACACAAATGAATAATGATCTGAAGTCGACGAAAAGGAACCACATCCATAAATAAGCGAATACCTACGAGAGGTAGATATTTTCCGGATTTATCGATGAAACTTTTTCTAAAATCGTTTCAGACCTTCATTAATTTGAGAGATTGGCTCAAGATTGGAAATTAAGGGAAACGGAATTTTGATTCGAAATTCTATCGGTAGACTCGCATCGGAAAATAATCGGAATATATTAGCCGTTCACAAAAGAGCTACGATATTTATCAGTCTTGGGGTACTTTTTTTTCGTGAGCAGTACTCAACCACGGTAAATTATTCGATCGATTGATTGAGTAAGTCTTGCCGGTCGAGGGAGCACCTGCTACTTCCGTTTCCGTCGGCTATCAGACTTTCCACTTTTCCGCTCGCGCCAACCTCTCTGACTCTCTCCTCGTTTGGTACTATTTATATACACGAGCGCGTTGCTACAAAAACTTTTTCTCTTTCGACGAATCTGCGTGCATCTTTCCTAGACGATAATATCCACGTCTCTGTCCTCTTTCCTCGGTCGCAATAGCGAAGTCGGTAGACTTTCTTCAATCTCCGATCTGCCGACGTTCCCTCTCGTGTCGATGGCGGAGAGCCCGCGGGGCATGCCTTCGTTAATAATCGATTATGAAGGATTACTGTTTCCGGTATCGATTTATAATACCACGAGCAGAAAAGTGTAAGTGAGATATAAAAGCCCGAACTTATTGTTGCGAGGGGAAAGTTGCAAATTTATCGGAAACTTTTACCAACGCGCACGCGAAGCGTACCGTTCTTCGGGGGTACAAGACCGAACCTCTCTTTCTCTCCAATTCCTGTGGCCTTTCTCTCTCTTTTTACCTACGTCCCTCTCTCTCTCTCTCTCTCGCTCTTTCTCTCG
Organism: Ischnus inquisitorius; assembly: GCA_963924025.1. Taxonomy (NCBI): domain Eukaryota; kingdom Metazoa; phylum Arthropoda; class Insecta; order Hymenoptera; family Ichneumonidae; genus Ischnus; species Ischnus inquisitorius. The sequence goes on along the minus strand of OZ001250.1, from coordinate 4,332,843 downwards.
AGCGCAACGCTGCTGAAAATAATCCCTCGTTCATCATCCGTGCTATGGCCCTTCGCTCTATACCTCTCTCCACCGTGCATGAGCACGGAGGTAGAGGCTCTTCCCTGTACAGCTCGGTGTACTTCGCTAGCCTAGGGGTATTCCCTCACGCTAAGCCGTGATTAGTTGTTGCGGCTGCGAAAGGGTAATCTGTTGTACGTACATTTTTATTACTCTTCGTTAAGACCCCACCACTCCCACTCCTCCCTCGTGGTCTCCACCGTGAAGCAACAGTATTTCCACTGCGCATACACGAAAAGAAACTACATGGACACAACGTTATCGCAATAATTCTAGCGCAAAGCCAAGTGAATCGCCGTCTTCCGAAACTCATTTGTTTGAAATAATGATGGACATTAGTTCGCGAGAGAATGGAATATTGTTTAAAGTATGAAAAATCTTTCGGATAGTCTTGTTTCGCCTGGGGCAGGCTAGTTTCGAGTATATTATATATCGCGTATATAAGATATATAAGGAGTGCGCGTAGAAGAGGTTGAGGGTGCAGTAAATCGAGTAGTAAGTGGGTGAGAAGGATCGTGGAAGCAAGGTGCTTCTTCCAACTGGAAACACCCGGGCTACTCTCTCGCCTACTGGTAACGGTGTACCCTCTTCCAGTTGAAAAAGGGGTATTGGCGTACACAACCGGCGGTGCACTGGCAGAGGGGAGGGGGGGTTATCGTCACTATATCACCGCAGGGTCGTCCGACGATACCTAAGCTGCCCACTGGAACTTTATTGCGGGGCCGAGCCAATTATAGGTTCGCGAGCATGGCGAACACGATGTATCGAGTACTTTCGGGCGCGAGAGCGCGCCCCGACTACCCTCTCGTCCTTCTTCTCCTCATCCTCTAGTCTCTTTATATATATATATATATATATGTATATATAGTATACATCTATTTCCTCCCGTGCCTTATGTTCCTGTATCTAACTACCACCCCAAGACCTTCATTCTCCAACCCTCGGGCCATTTCTCTTATCTCGTTTCTTTCTGGAATCTCTACTCTCTCCTCTCTCTCTCTCTATTTCATTCTCCTTCGTACACTTTCCTTCTCGGTCCTCGTGCCGCCCCCGCAAGCACGAAAACTTTACTCGCCACAAGCGAGCGTAGAGAAGCGATCAAATACTCTTTTCCCGATTTGTATTAACCGTTCGTGCCCGATGGTTGAGAGCTTCTCCGGACCCTCCGTACGCCGCTCTGTTCGCACTCTCACCACCATCGCCTCTGCCTCTTCGAACTGTGTTAATCGATTGATCGATGACCGGTACGAGTGGCGAACCACTTCGCTGGATAGAGCTTTCGGCCCTTCGCTCGACGCGCGAGACGAAGGTGAAAGTTATTTCTAAATAGTAAGCCCGCCGGATGATCTTACAATAGTAGAGAAAGATTCGAAAACAAAAAAAGAAACACCGGCCGCGTCGAGAGAAATTAATAGAGTTCTCATTGTTCTTCGACAAAAACCGTATTTCTCATCTCGTCGAGATGCTATTAGCCGGAGGTGTCTTGTTACAGGAGATATGATTCCTTTCTCAACGTTAATCGTCATGCCATCGCACAGACCGGCGCTTCTCACGCCCGGTGATGACTCGCGCGATCCACGAAAGGACGATTTTCATGAAAAATAGCCGAGTCTGATGAGAGAAAGGTCCTCCGGCTTTCCTCCACGACAACCGAGTCTTCGAGGGGAAGGAAGTTCATTTCGTAACCTGTCCGCTTTCGGGAATTCATCTCCGGGGTTCTCCTCTCGCCCTGTCGCCCAGATAGAGAGAGAGAGGGAGAAAAGGCATTTTGTACGCGAAAGCGCACACCCCCGTAGAGAGCCTCGTAGCCTGCAGGCTACTAGTCCGTGTGCAAGAGCTAAGGGTGAAGGTGTGCGGTGTGCGGTGTGCGGTGGACGTAGCGCCGCAAGAAGCAGCAATAAACGTCAGGGCTTCTCGGTAATTAAAACTAAAGATCGGCACAGCCGTTGTTAGGGGATTCGCTGTAGGTTAAAGCGAAAAACAACAGCCGGCGCGAGAGATAACCGCCAGAGCTGCGAGAGAAAACTGCCTCCAGAAGTAAAGAGAAGCCTCGTTTGGGGAGGAGGTACCCTCGTCGGGAGTAAGAAAATTGGAGAAGGTTAACGTTTCCTTTAAGGTCCTTGACACTGCGGCGGTGCAAAACCATCATCCAAGTAAGTCTTCTAACGAAAATCCGAAGTTCAATTTCGCGAGACCGCGGCCAAAGTACTCACTGGAGCGTCTGTCTGTTCTGGCACTTGACTATGTTTATCTCTGATATACACGTATTCCTCTCGTATTGCGAGACGAGGATTTGAAGAGGTTCGAAAGGACCTAGCCGGGTAGGGATGAAAGGGGGAGGGGGGATAGGTGTACACGAAGAGTACCGCGGATGAGGAAGGATGAAGGCAGGGTTACCCGTACCGTGAGGAAGTCTCCTGGATACAAAATCAAGTCCCGAAGGAACATGTGATTCGCCGTTGCTAATCTGCATACCGAGTCGCGAACGTGACGCCATTGAATATTTAAGACGGTCTTGGAAACGCAGAGTGAGTTCCGCAGCCTAGTTGCTCCCGAACACCCCGCTAACCTGGCCTCCTTCGAGTTCGTAAGAGGCGAGCCCCGAGACTTCCTGGTTTTCATATGCAAATGTAACCTACCCCCGTTGCCACTGCTGGTGCTGCTCCTGCTGCTGCTGGTTGCTGCTGTGGCAATGCAACGCCATGTGCCGCGTGCGTGTTCACCACTCTCCGGTTACTCCGGTCCCTTGCACGTACGTGCAACGCCTCCACTCCGTGTATTCGCGCCCCCCCCCCCCCCCCCCCCCCCCCCTCTCTCTCTCTCTCTCTCTGTATTTCTCGATTCCATTCCTTGGTCTACGAGCTTCCAGCTTCTGCTTCTACCAGATACGCGGCAGAAGGTTTCTACTGCGAGGGACTTCTCTCTGCATAGCCCGTGGATACTATGCTGCTTGACTACTTCGACTCATCTCTCACTTCTCTACAACTCTGGCCTCTACTCTTGCACAACGTAGGTCCTCTAGGTCTACCCCTTCTCGTGCCCTCTCGGAAAACTTTGTGGACGTACCATGAAGTCCGCCCGAGGGTACCACAACATCCTTCTAAAATGTTCCGAGACTCCAAGGTCGTGTTCATTTCGACATCATCTTGTATCATCACTATGGTCAGATTCTTGTGTAATTGTTTGGCAACGGGTCGGAAACTGTAATTTCTTGGAGAAGAATTGCTAGGTACACTTGATAAAGATTACTAAAAAGTGCAGATGCGTCAATAGATTGGAGTGCGAATTTTTGTTAGCTTGAAAAAACTCGTGATGCACTTTTTGCTTGGCGGAGACGGGCGAAGTTTCTTCCTGGCGCAGTCAGTGGGTTCGATGCGCTTTTTTTTACCTCATAATCGACAAGTGGATACGGGTATGCGGGTCTGCACGCTTGCTCGAAACTTACGGGAAAGTATAGAATCGTTAAGGAGACTTTTTCTAACACCAAGACTTCGAAGATGTACAGGTGATTCTCAGTTTTTTTGTTTTCTTTCGAACGTTTTCTGATACGTTTTTTCATGCAAGTAATTGTGAGTTTGCGAAAGATTTCCGTACTTCTATGCTTTTTTTTTTTTTTCTTAAATATCCATAAACATTTTTCGTGGATCATTTTTTCGTTCGTATTCTTCGCACGGTCTCTTATTCACTCGTAAGAGCATTCAGCGAAGCTATCTCGCTGCCATGTGTTAGAATCTCCGTGAAAGGACGTCTCGTGGCTTCGACTCGAGTGGGGAGCATAACATAGAAGGGAAAAGGAGAGGGTGAAAATTTCAATCGACGGAAAATGGCCCGTCTACTGTGACTGGTGTCCTCTTCGCCAGCATCTCAGAAAGTCTCCTTTCACCATCGGCAAGGAAATGGCCTTGACACGAAAAGGGAAAATCTGGAAATTCCTGAACTATTTGGGCGCTGAGTGGAATTTCCGTCCTCTCAACGAAACAGCAGCCGAAGAAGCAACGGCAAAAGCAAGCATAAGATCCCTGTTCTCCCTACGAAAGTGCGTACATTCTTAAGAAGCGAGAGTGCCGCGAACCGACGAGGATGAGTTGGGGGCAGCGCGCGGGCGCGATGAGGAGAAAAGGAAAATACAAAGACGCCAGACCGTCGGAGACGGTCGGCTCCTTCGGGTCTTTAATTTACGTTTAGAATGCTCCGGAGGAGAATTCGTTAAGGATGCGAATGCCAGAGAGCCGAGAGAGTAAGAGAGAGAGAGAGAGATGAGACGCGAGCGGAGATCTTCACGGACTTGGTACGGAAACTTATTAAATATTTCCTACGCATTTCATTTCATTAAGGATCCTTGGTGCGCGTGCGATTTTCCACGGCATTCTTCGGTGCCTCGTTAAATAGGTGAAGTAGGAGCGACTATAGCCGGGCGCACTCCAAACAGCGAACAACGCCTGTCTCATATCCTGCACAAGGACCTAAGGAAAATTCTATGTCCTTCAGCTTTTCGTCGTGCACTCGACCGAGCGTGGAATCCCCGACGCGATTCGTTACGACGATAAATCTCGCGAGGCTTCAAGCCGAGGAACTAACGTCAATATGACTAACTAACTCGCCACTAGATCCACGATATTAAAGCGTAATAAAATTTCCAACGCCATCAGCGAGCAGTGTAAATTGATGCGAAACCTTGACGAAAAAATCAACTTAAAAAATAGTCATGAAAAAAATCTAATCCTACCGCTCTCGGGTGACGGTTAGTTATTTAGCTCAACCGTCGTTTGGTAATAGGACGAATCGTAGTGAGCCCCTGTGGACCCGTTCCGAGGGTGAACTGTTCAGGGTGACGTTGAAATAACTTGGAGAAAATCTCAGGTTTTTTTTTCCCTCGAACAACACAAGCAGCGCGAGCAGGTATAGAGCCTCTGTACTCAGAGCTCTTGCTCTCTTCTCCCTCACTGGCAAAATGAAACTTCGTGAAAGCCCGACTGGATTTATACGATGGCTAAATATGAGCCGGTAGTGCCGCCATTCTTGCTTTCCGCTCTTTCCTCAACGAAAGGGTACGGCGGAACGGGAGCGGAGAAGCGAGTAAAGGAGGACTTTCGAAGGAGAAGGCAAAGGATCAACCCACAGGGATATCCAGAGAGGGAGAGAGACACTGCGATGTTACGGGGGTGGATGGGCAGGCGGGGGCTATATAGCAGTCGCTTTGGTACGGCGCGAAGGGGATAATTTGTGAACGGTGCGGAATTGCCGGGAAATAGGAGACGAGAGAGACTACTAGTTCCATTCGGTGTACATAAACGTATATGCGCAACGGCTGTGTTAGTGTCCCTTCCATGTGTGTATGTTTGTGCGCTCGAAGCTCGTTCGCGTTCGTGGGGGTTGAAGCAACCTAGGCAGTCGTGCAGTGCGGGGTACCAGTCGGTTGAGCGAAAACCGACGACAGATGAGGACGACGAAACACTCTCTCTCTCTCTCTCCTTCTCTCCGTCCGTCTCGCGCGGAGGTTCGTGCCGTGAGCGATGCAAGAGACGTGAGGTAGCTCGTATCACGTCAATGTCGTTGCCTCGCGATTTACATCCGATATGCGCCAATATAGCCGCCTCCCTTTCGCATACAAAGAGCAAGCGAGAGCTAGCGAACTTCTCGTTCACCTTCAGATTCTCCCTTCGCGAAACGTGTGTAGTTCCCGTAGAGGAAATAGAAAAGAGGGCTCCAAAAAGAAGAAAATAATAATGCGAGAACGACAAGAAGAGCATCAGAGGGAGAGAGAGATCATATGTCGACGGGTGGAGAGAAACGGGGCCCCGTAGGACTCGTCGCTTGAACCGAATGATAATTCGATCTCGAGGAAATTCTCGGGCGCGCATTAATATTCACCGATGAGAGATTATTCTCGCGCTTTTCACTCGCACGGAATCCTCGGCATATCGGCACATACATCACATGATTATTGCTCGCGTTGTACGAACGAGTGGTATATGCCCACGTATGTTCATGTGTATACGACGATTTTATCGAAGAATAGTTATTTGAGAGGCACCAAAAAGAAAAAAAAAAAAAAATTACTAACCATACGTATGGTATTTCTCATTTGATTGATTGCAAAAATCTTTCAGAAGTTGTTTGAGTTTAGTGGAAGCCTTGCTACTCCGGTGTCACTGCCCATGGCTCGATAAATTTTACCGGAACGATTCGGGATGTTTCACCAATCGAGTAATGGACATGATTTTTTTTTCAATTTCTATTCTCATCTTCTTGCTTTTCTATTCGTCGAACGAGTCCTCGCGACCGGGCGGTAAGGTGCTGTATTGCTCGGAGTGGTATACGGTCGAGTGACTCGTCGAGGATTTTCGAGAGAAAGAATCGGGAGAAAGTTGGTGTTGAATCTATCCGCGGAGAGTCAGAGGGAAAAGAGATAGGTATGTCTGTCGGCACACGAGAGCATACGGTCTCGCGATCGCATTGCTTCAACTGCTACTACCGTACCTCTCACGAGAGCTCGAGAGATCGGTTGGAAAGGGAGAGAGGGATCTCTCGCTCTGATTTATCATCCAATATTTGAGTGCGGAGCTTTTCAATCAGAAACGGAGTTTACACAACAGCCTGCGGGTGAGCGCGCGGCGGTGATGCCCGGTGAGTTCCATCTCGATTTCTGCTATGCCCTCGCGGGCCGAGAAGACTTCGACTGTAGACGGAAGCAGAGACAAACAACCCTCTAACTACCCTCGGCCAAGAGTCTTTCCTTCCATCCGCCTTTTTCCTGTCCGTGATTCAAAGCCGATATCCTCTCGACTTCTCGAGATACGATCGAGGCGATCGTACTTTTGCAGACGGACCGCCGATTTCTCAGAAAAATCTCTCGACTTTGTTAAGCCTGCGTCAATTGTAGTCAGTCAACGATCCCTGCAACTCCCGAGACGTACATCATCACCGGCGTTCAATCGCGTCGAGTTTCAGACAAGTGAGCATCGTTGCCATTTGGGGAGCGTCGGGGGTAGGCGACAAATATGGGGGAAAAGTCTCGTGGATTCGAAGCACGTAAACGCATACTTAATGAGCGAACGCTCGGTGAAGTGAAATCAATTATGCGTTGGCGTTCTACTCTCTTGATCCGATATCGTCGCGACTTCCGTCACCGGTTACGTATCGAATTATGGAGCTTTCTGCACAACGCCCCATTCGCAACGTGACCAAAGTCTTCTGTTATGTATATACGTTATCGCACAGCCAGAAGGAGGCCTAAACTCCATGCATAAACTCGACAAACTCCGAGGAGAATATAACGGGTTTAAAACCATTTAATCATCGAACACGAAGAGCAATCTTCCGTGATGGGTGGGTGGAGCCGTTGAAAACGCAAGGAACGAAACGAATATCTTGCTTCGACGATACTTTTCTTTTTTCTTTTACTTTCGCTCTTTGGTCGAGCGTGTTCACAGTTGGTAAACCAGCGGTAACGGGCGTGGTAAGAGAGGGGTGCTAAATTAATTATGTAGGTTAGTGGAGAACACGCGAGGTGAATGTCAGTTGAGAATATCCGAAGCCGACAGTCGGCGTACGGCTTTCGTAGCAGTCGGGGAGGGAGAGGTTGTATACACGCGGTACGGGACCGACCGCCGCCGTTTGCCGTATACCTAATACTCGTTTCGCAAAGTAAACACACAATTCACGTTTAGCTCACCCCCGCAAAGTGGGATACCCTGGGTGGGTTTTACTGGCTTTGGAAGATGGAACGAGATAAATGAAAGGAAAAGGCGAGAGGAAACTATACGTATAGAGACCCGGAGTGAGAACGGCAAGAAGGAACTTTGGCGAAAGTAAACTCTCGAGTCTCGGGGAAAAAAAGAATGCTTCATTACGCGCGTGAGGAAGGAGAAAGGAGCGGCGGATCTGTGTTGTCCCCGAGAACGTTTCGCCCACACCCTGAATTCTACGCTTGAGTTATCTCGTCGTATAGTCTTGAGGCTAATCGATCGGGGTTTCTTTCGTCTCGCGTCGAGAGTTCCGAAAACCGGCTGACCAATGGGCACGGGTCTGAAAAAAACATCTGGAACGAATCGCATTTTTAGAATGCCGAAACGCATATGGCTCTACAAAATTTCGTGCTATTTTGATTCGTATTATATTGGAGTAAAATCTTTTATATATTTAAATTCAATGCCTGCCCGTCGATACCTACGTAATATATGTATAAAGTATTAGTTGGATAATGGAAAATTCGGTCGAATCCGAAACTTTGTAGCAATTTTTTGTTTTATTGAAAAAAACATTCCGAGCCGAATTAAATTTGCACGCTCTAACCAATTTTCGTTTATTCGTGGAACACTTTTCGTCCCTATAACTAAAGAATGGTTTTCGACAAAATTGAAGAGCGCCCTTATTTCATTTAAATTGAAAATAAAATCGGACCCCTCGATATACGTGAGGGGTTAAATTTCACTCCGATAGGTTAAACCGTTTTCCGGTTATAAAGGTTTTAATTTTTCGGGGCTGACACACTCACACCCGTGAATACGTCCGGAAATTCATAGTTGATACGATTTTTTGATGTTTTGAAACCCTCTGAACACGTTTTTATTAAAATCTTGACATTTTGTTCATAAAAACATTCCACTGGGTGAGTGTTGTTTGAAGCATAAATAAATAAAAAAATTTCCACGCGTAAAAGCGTTGATAAACATGACAACAACATCGGCACGCGACACGGTGATGTGACACAATTTTCCCCGACTGACGGAGACACGCAACTTCAACGAAGAGCTCGGAATATTTCGGTTAAAAAAAGTGAAAAGCGAAAAAAAAAGCACGATGGTCAGTATGGCGTATGTAGATGTCGTAGCAGATATATTCAGCAGTTTGACAAGCTCGCCGTTGTTATAGCGTTAGATAGAGCGAGGGGGGTAGAGACGAGTCGCGGCTCGGTGCTGGCCTCTCGAAAATAATGTGCCACCTCGATGACAAGAACACCGGGCGTTGGCATAGGATATCACGTCGCGACGGTGTTGAAGCGCGAAAAGCGTTGCTCGCGCTCGGTAACGGGGTATGAGTCGGTGTGTGGTCGTTGTCGCTCTGTCTGACTCACTCGTTTTTCTATCTCTCTGCCACTACGACGGGTGCGAGAACGGAGGGAGGAGGCGGAGGGGTCGAATGTTCACGGGGACGACGGGGGAAAATAGGGACGTCAAAATATATGGCGGTACGGGCACGACAGGGCGACGAAAAAAAAAAATAAGGGGTGGAAATGTGATAGTTGTGAAGGCAGCTATTTCACGGAGGCGCGAACGAAAGAGGAATATGAAGAGGGTGGGCGAAAGAGCTAGCGGATAAATATAGGTAAAAGGACGAAGCGGGAGTCTTTCGCGAAGGCCCGAAAAATGTTGTACATCGCAAAGGGCTGGTATTATTATATGGAGGCCTTAGCGCCTACGTAACAAGAACGACAACTCACGGAAAATATGAGACAATCTATAAGACATATTTCTCTTTGCAATGCGCGCGATAATATATTGCACGGAATATGAGTACCATTTTACCGAAGTCAAAGGTACGCCCGGTTACTTGAAGTTCGCGTCTGACTCCGAACGGCCGCGACTACTTTCAGCAAGATGTAGTCTCGATATCGAGACTCGAGCTCGGCGTCCGATGAAGGAAAATCTTCAATTCAACCAGATTTCACGCTGATCCTCGTACGAAAATCCTTTTATGCTCTTTCAGTTAGTACCGACAGTGCGATAGGTACGGACTATGACGATTACGAGGTGCGACCTTACCGATGGGGGCGTTACGCTTTACGCTGAGCCTGAATAATAATCGATTTCGAAGAAAATCTATCCGATTTCGAGCGTGTCGGGTCTCTAACGACTATTACTGTCGCCCGCGGGTTATATAACTTCGCGATTCTTTTTCCAATTGCTCGCGGAATTTAAAGTCTATTCACTGCTGAACTACCAGCTTTTTATTATCATCATCATTTTTTATGTATTAAAATTCTTTTTTGTTTTTCGCCGGGATGCATCAAGACCGAAGCATCAGACAATCTCGCCTCGACACTCGAACATGACTGCATTCTCCGCGGCGATCAAACCCATCAATGCCACTCTCTCGTTCTATAGCTATAGAGATTTTATTTTCACGATCGTAAATTATTTTTCAGTAATATCGCTGGCACGAAGCGTGGCCGATGACGGGCAGGCGCGCGCGTTCGCGAAAGCACTCGCGTTATTATCAATCGACGTTGTCACTCGTACATATCCGCAAGAGAGAAAGAGAGAGTCGAGAGATGCTGAGAGAGAGAGAGAGAGAGATGGTGAAAAAAAAAGTGGTGAAAAACGTGATCCTCGAGCTCTCGCATCGACGAGTGCTTCTTTTTTTACCAAATTTTCCATCCACTGACTCATCGGTTCGATGGCGTACTCGTCGGAAAAAAAGGTGAATACGTCGTGACTGGAGTGGGTTTGTGAGTCGGTGAAAAAAAAAAATATACTGTCGGCTTTGTTTTGTATGGCGGTTGGGTGGAAAAAAAAGGGAAAAGGATGAGAGTTTTACCATTAGGCGAGGTCGAAACGGGGCGACGTATCGTTTTATCGTTATGCGACCGTTGGGCGGGGGGGAGGCGAGATGGCAAGCGTTGCCGCTGGATGATGTGTTCGAGAGCCGGTATAGTGCAAAGGTATATACGAAACGTTGGGGAAGGAGGAACTTTAACGGAGACTCCGTCGACGTCGCGTACACCGGCGAGACGTACTGTGTTGTAGGCGCTGCTGTAGATCCCTGCTTAAAAGTACAAAGGTTGACACAGAAACACTCTTAGCCGAGGGTTCGGAGAGCTCTGAGATAAAGGGCCTCTGCCCTTTTAATAACGGTCTGGCGGTGGCGTTACAGGGCCTCTAGCGCGCAGCTAGTGCTTTCTTAAGGCAGAGGCGGCTTGGTAAAGTGCCGTTGGTACAGTGCTCCCGGCAATATCTTCCGATTACGGCTAAGTAAAGCCCACCCCTCCCCTTGCCCGTACCTTAACTTTCCTCCTAACCAAGGAAACTGAGGTCTCGGGCCTCCCAGACTCTCTTGCTATACCACTACTACTAATACTACAACTGCTTCTACCGTTATATATACCAAGCCACCTACCACGACTATTTCGCCACCGCTAAATCCGATAAGACGTTGGTCTCCCGTTCAACCCTACCATCGCCCGTCCCTCCACCCTCTCGTCTCTCGGTCAAAATTGCAATCAAGCTGCAATCGTAAACGAAAAACTATACGAGAATTCTATGGCAACGGGAGGGATGGGCGTTAAAGATTGGAGAATCGAGAATTTTTACGACGTTGTGTCAATTGATTACGGGCGGGGAGGGTCATAAATAGGTATAAGAAACCGACCATTCGCCCGTCTGTGCGTCTCGACCCTTCGTTTCTGGTGCGTGCTTTTTGCACCAAATTACAAGCACTCGACGTCGAAAACGAGAGGGGTCCGGCCAAGAGTGCACGAAAAAGAAAGAAGCGAAGAAAAACCATCAGCGTGCCCGAAGCTTCAGGCAGGAATCTAACGCGCCGGTCCAACAGGATGGATAGCGGTAATTTATTCTAATTGGCTAAAGCGCGGCCATTAATAAGCAATCCACGATGCAGCGCACGTTACTTTCTCCGCGAAGAGAAGAGCTTCGGAGGAGAGAACGGGATGCGAACGAGGGAACAGAGAAAGATAGCACAGTGCTGGAAGAGAAAGGATAACGAAGAAGTCTCGGAAAGGAAGCGAGAGACCCCGCCAACGGAAAGGAGGCTCACTCTAGTATTTTCGCAAAAGAGGGCTGCCGGATCTTAATAGCGCTTATTACTCTCCCCGGAGCGAGGGAACGCCCCTCTCGTCCTCGCTCGCATCTGATATATTTCCTCTATTTTTCGCCCCCTCCCTTCCTTCACTCCCCGTCCCCCTTCCCCCTCGGGGAAATCAAGCGCGTAATAGGACATAATTAGTTACGAGCCTCCTACTATTCGTAACTTAGACGTGCATTATGCGCAATCAAGGTGACGAAGTGGTGCCAGCGGTATTACTCTATCTCTTCGCCTCTCTGTGCGAAGTGAATACACCACCGATACTCGAGCTAGCGACGCTTATGGAGGAGTCGGAGGGGTAAGGAGAGATGGCACAATTATTCCACAACCATATCTCCACGTCTGTTTCGTATTTCGCCCTCATCGCTCCTCTCGTAACAGCAGGCAGCCGCGAGGAAAACAAATGAATCAATTATATATTCGTCTGTTAATGACTCGAAGTTTCCCGGATTGCTTTGTAGAATTAATCCCGGCTCGAGGAAAACTTGAAAATTCCATTATTCTCTTCACATTCGCATGGTGAAAAAAAATCAATGTAGAATACACCCTATCGAGCTTATTCCAACAAGTCCCGTACGAGAAATGCTCGTTGTTGTTTCGTCGGCCGTCGTCGGGAGGGCGAAGCCGCGATTTCCCGTGTACAGACGAGAGAGCAATAGCCAGTGAATGTGGTATCGTGTGCGGTTTCGGGTTATCGGACGGATGTTAAGGGTTCGGTGACGTTCGTGGGTGTTGGACATCTTATCGAGAGGCCGGTTGGTCTCGAGCAAAGGGAGGACTCTCGGTGAAGGCCAAGAGAAGAATTATATAGTGTGCGAACCACGCGATTGTACGGATAGGTATACGAGGAGCAGCGGGATGAGAATATACCGGGTAGCAGAGACAGCGTTCCCTTGGGACCCTCTCAATTGCCTCGTCCCGCAATTATACGTTTGAGCGGAGCCCACTATCTCCGTTAATGCGAGCCGGACTCCAAAGTCTGGTAGGAGAGCCGGCGTTAGAACGGCGAGGCTTGTCTACAGGCGGGACGGGCTATAATACAACACGATCGAGTACCCTGAACCAAGAATTTCTCCCTCTCCGGTACTGCGCACATTCTATCTCCTCCACCCTTTCTTTTACACCGTACACACACATATATATATATAAACCTCTCGACTCTATGAAATATCGTTAGTTACGAATATACACGAGAGAAGCAAACTATATTCCCGCATATACATCTCTAGTCCCAAAGCCCCGTCCCTTTTCGCCGTGCACCCTTCGCCACAGAAGAACGCGTACACCATAATACAATTTTCTACATTGCATCGTTATTATCGAGGTTATCGAACCCGAACGAAATCGATATCGTTCCTCGTTGTTGCTTTTCCAGTCGCCCTCTCGTCCCCGTCGTCCACCTCTTGCTCTAAGAGTTCGCGATCCGTCGATACAGGCAAATCGTCGTTTCTCAACATGCATTATGCAACGGTGCGCTCAACATATCCAACGCCACGTATACTCTCGCTCTCGGTCGCGTACACCGCGCTCGGCTTTTCCAACTGAAAACAGTTTTGCGATCGATCGAGCGTGGAACAAAGAGACCGAGGTGAGTTGCGGCGTTATACGAGAGGGACGGGGGTGGCCACGCGGACGGGAAGAAACTCTGTTCCCAAGGGTCACGTAGCATCGAAAGATCGCGATTTTCATAATCGAGAATGCCGATCGGATATTTTTCGGTACAGCCTGGCCGCGAACTTTATACAATCGCCGGCATACGTCGCGATTGTACCGTTGGACGATGCGATCTTTCGATGATACAGGAAACACATCAAGAGACGAGGCAGCGCCGAGTAGCTTGAAAATCAAAGACCCCGCGCGACAGACACGTGCGCATCAAGCACTACCGAGTTCTTATGCCAATATCGACATCGCCAATGTCCGATAGTTGTTTTTACTGAAAATCGGAGATCCGATCGAAATCTCGATGGCACTTTTACCATAGAAACCGAACTGCAGCTTTAAGATTATTTTAGAATTAGAATGGGCCCTTGGAATACAGTTTAAAAATTTAGTTGAATGAAAAATGACTTCACAAAGTATTGTTTTTATATTGTATTTGGCTCACATGATTCCACTTTTTTTTCACGAGGTGAAATTCTTTTTTAGGATGTACATTTTATGCTTGAAAAGTAATAAAAAACTTTTCGGCCATGTGAGTCAACATTTTATGCAGAAAAAATGTTGTTTAATTTATTCATTGGAGGAAACATGTAATCCGCAACGACAAGCTAATTAGCCTCGTCGACGATGGACCAATTTGAGGAAGAGCGCGGTGTATGTAACGAAGGTCATTAAATTCGAAGCGAAACAGGTACCGGTGGAGATGGAGAGAGGAATGAAAGAAAAAAAGAAAAATAATGCCAGTGATTCTAGGACCATGGTAATGGCGTAGTTGCCGGAAGCAAGAGAAGTAGGAAGAGTGAGGACGCTGGGAATTGGGGATGATGTTGAGAACGTGGCGGCGGGAGCGTGGTGGGGAAAGAGAGAAATTGAGAGCGCGAGAGCCCTCGCGGGTACCCTTCTGCCGGATTGAGATAGCATAATGACAGCATTTACGGCGAGACTTATCCACCACCGGCGTACCTACCGGCAAGTAGTAGTCCTCACAAGCCTCTTTCCACCGGTTTACTGGAGGTACGGATCCTGGTTTGCGTACCTCTCGAGCTCGATACGTGGGCTTCAGCTTGAAGCTAATTTAGATTCGTTCTCGTTCTCCGCCGCTGCGTGTGTTCCCGCAGTGTCTATGTGAACTGCAGGAAGAGACTATAGGACGCAGGGGCACAGTCCGGAATGTCTGATAGAAACGTGAGAGGGAAAAACAGAGAACCACAACGAAACGATGAGGATGATCGTTCCAAGAATCCGAGCTCTTCTTCAGCTCCGTCTATTTACCACACTCATTTACCCTGCACACAGACCGGTGCGGTTCACGAATTGATTATGAACTTTCGGTTGTGCAAACTACTGTCGAAGCTTCGAAATACGAAAAGGGCGTTGTCCCAGTGTGTCGCGATATATACGCCGTCGGCGTTCTTACCCGAGGTGTTGGTACTTCAGTCCGATGCCAAAGACGACAACGTTGAAGTGTGCAACGTGGAAGCGGACAAACTCGAAGTTTCCGTCGGGAATCCGACGGCTCTTCGTTCGTGTTCGTCGAAGCTTTCAGAAACGAGAGACCAGTAGGAGGCAGAGCGCAAGCACAGGACTGGCCCCGATGGTGAGCACACACCAATATCTCTTCTATATACCGACAAACGAAGCTGAACCAAGAGCGTCAACAGCAGCGTGTACGTCACACGATAGTCGTCGCATTTACCAACACCAGTAGCTAACGGCGAATGCAAACATCTCTACGGGTCTCGAGTGAATCGGCAGGCGGAATGGGCGCGGGAGCACACAGGGGGAGGGCGAGGATATAGAGTCGCGTGAGTGCGCTCTGAGTACGACCGGCTAGATGGATCCATTGTATTCTCGGGGCCGAAACTTGGAACATTGGACGTCGTGGAGGATGGCAGAGCCCCTACGGAAAAGCCCTGCCGCGCGCACGGTCACGAGAGTTTCGAGAGCCGTGGAAGAACCGAGCCGAGAGGAAATCGTATTTACGTATTGTACACGAGTGCTATACCCCACGCGCTTTACCCAGAGAGAGAGAATCCATTCCGTCGAGTTTATGTGGCTGCTGCGACAAATCTACCATCGCCAAGAGATATGTAGTTGTAAATAGAGCACGCGGATGAATACAGAAAAAAAATCTCCCCGTAGGATAAAGTACGCGTTCAAAAATGTTGAACGATGCAAACTTTTTGAAGTCGATGTTCGATTTTGATTGCTATCGAGTAATAATTAAATCGTTGTCGCGATTCAAAGAGTTCGAAAAAAATATATATATATATCTCGTTATCGATGGGAAACTGTACGGGAAAATGAGGGTGGCGACGAGAAAAACAGACAACTTTTCGACAAACGAGTATCGTTCGCGCGGTACGGCGCCATCAACAATTTATCGCGATTGACGAGAGTCTGTGCGATTACACGCCGGTGTACACCGATAAGTGCGCGTAATCATGCAAATTGAATTACCCCGCGAACACGCCCGTCGACGAAAAGCGCTCTCGGGCCTTCGACGAGGATATCGATGGGGGTGCATGTATCTCCCCCCCGCCCACCGTTCCCCTGTTACTCGTCGTCAAGAGAATTTGTATATTTAAATGTGTAACGGACGAGAGTCAAACGTATGCATTCCGACGATCATTACGAGTAATGGATATCGGAATTGATACCGGAACTCGAAATACTTTCGAAAAATACGAGTGAGCCGGTTGTGCGTCGGTCGCTTGTGGCGGAGAGCCGCGCACACGAACCGAGAGACAGAGCGAAGCGAGCGAAAGAGGGAGGAAACGAACCTGATGGCTACGAGGCAACCACTATTCTCCCTTCTCGAACCCACAAACCCTCATGCATTGGAGCCAACGGTCCACGCATCCCTCGCATTCCGAGCTCGAATGCCGGCGCGACCATTGTGGCGAGTTGATTTCCATGCACTCGTTCCGCCGCTGCATTTATCTCGCACGCCCGAGCGTACGACGATCCCGACCAAATCGGTATACCACTCGCTACTATCGCACGCTCTGCCGTGTTTTATATATACGTATACACGATATATGTATACATCCATACATATATGTCGAGTGAAACTTCCTTCGCGTTTTTATATATTCACCCGGCGACTGTAATACAAACCCGCGCGGTGGAAAAACTCGTTTCGTACAAGATTCGATCTGCGTATGCAACATTTTATTTCTCATTCCCGCGGCGGCGTTGCGATACGCAAATGCGAACACACATACGATAGAGTACTTATCTTAGTACTTATATAGCGTGGTATTTATCATCGAAACTGAAAATGTCAGGCTAGTGGCAGACGGTTAAGTGGAAAAATGCGAGAGGGTCGGGAGTTTGGTTCGCGAGCACTCGACACTCGCGGCACAAAATCCGAAGGCAATCAGAAAAAGCAGCTAGAGTAGCGTGAGAGGGTACTGTACCGCTCGTACAGGACCGAAGAGCGAAAACGCACACGACACCGATGTGTGCCTCGGTCGGTTGAAACGATGCTTTTTGGAAAGGAGTAGATGGGAGGTTGACTGCTGCGGGCAGAGGAGGGTGGAAAGCGGGGGAGGGGGGGCATGAGAAAAATATAGTGGGCTCTGGTCGCGCGGTACGAAGCGTAAAATAGGGTCGCGATGCGGTGCAGCAGCGCAACATCGGCCACTCCCGGCTGCTACTGCCGTTGGGGTCTCTGCTGTTATTGTCCTCGCAGCCTCTAACAACCATAAAATTGTTTTACCGTTATATTTTCTCCGTCAGAGGCGTAATCCAGGAGAGAGAGAGGGAGAGAGGAAGAGGGGCAAAAGCGAGAGAGCGACACTAGCCGTGGCGTTGAGCCCACCCCATCTAACTTCCGGATTGTGCACGACTCGCCGCTTGCCGGCGTTTATGGACGTCGGACACCGCGAGTCCTCGCTTTTCCTCCATACTAGCCGACCCCACGCGTCGACAACGACGCACACGTTACGCTATTAGCCACTGCGAAATGGTCGGGAAAGCATTCTCATGGAAATCCCAGAAACGATAAAAGTGAAAACAAAACAAAAAAAAAGCTCCAGCAACGCGGAAAAGTTTGAATATAACCGCCGTATAGCGCCTTTTCCCCGCCAGTTCGCATTTATTACAGAAACTTACCGGTGACGCTGAGAGGAAAAAAATTGTCACTCCGCCGGCGAACTATCTACTCGTCGGATTTGCAATAACGTCCAAACTTACCTGTAACAATAGAAACAGAAACATTTCATGAGCAATCGTTCTCAAGAGTACTGCGGGAATTAAGTTATGCAAGTTGAATTGGCGCGTAAAACGATAATTGAATACATTTTTTTTAAATACATCAAACGTTTATTTATGTTTTATTGATGAAAATATTTCAATGCCTACAGGAGAAAAAAGGGACGGCGAGGGATGTTCCTTCAAGTGTCAAAAAGTTGTCGGTTATAGCAGAGTCATGGCTCTCGAGTATATGATGGAAACGCCAGGACAGGATTGACGTAATCTTCGGCCTCATTTGCGATTCATGAATTTGGCGAAGCACCCACGGTGGCCTCGTTTCGGATCTTCACCTCCCTTGCTTCTCCATGAATGAGAGACTGTGCGAGTATGCGGAATCTCGCTTGGCGTGTGATCGCGCGCCTTTGCGAACGCGACACGAACCGAAGACCCGACCGAGATGAAATCCAGCGAACGAATTCGAGGGAAAATCATCCGGAGGGCGATAACGAGGTCGAGTACACGCAACGCGGATAATCGACGGAAGAATTCTTCCCCCTCTCGCTCTCCTTCCCTCGTTCTTGGAAGGGGGGCTACAAGAACAACGACAACGACAACGTCGTCGACGTCGTCGTCGTCGTCGTGGCAAAGGGGTTGGCTTCGCATATCCGGGCGTCTGAGTCTCTCAAAGAGGAACGCCGTACCTACGACCATCGTTTCTATAGGAAGGAAGTCGATTCGCCAGAAGCGTCTTATTTAAAAGTTTGTATCGACAAGAGGAGGATGAGGAAGCGGAGCAGGGGCGGAGTGGAGGGAGTGCGAAACGATGAAAGCAGACGGTGGTGGATGGCCGACGAAAAAGGGTGAAGAAAAAGAGGAAGACAGTAGAGCCAAGGTAAATTGTCCGTAAGGATCCCTAGATAGGAGAGACACCCGGGAGGCAGAGAGGGTGAAACGTGCTGGGAGCGAGCATCCAGTAATTTATTGCCGTGAGGACGAAGCATAGTAGGCGCGGAGGTACAGTAGCGAAGAGAAAAAAATAGAACAAAAAGGGCAACGAATGAATCGGTTCTTAATGAAAACCCATTCACAAATTCTTCGCCGAATCCTCGGAGGCATCTTTGGGTTCTTTAAGAACGAACGATGCAATGAAGTCCGGAAACCAACGGGAAAAGCCGTAGTCGCGGTGTCGAGACCGAAGATTTCTTTTTCTCTCCCCTCCCCCCTGTCGCTCCTGGTGAACGCTGTCCTTGGAGACACTCGAGAGTCTCTCGAGGCTCTGGAGCCTCTCTCAAATCTCGAGCGACACTTTTACAAGAAACGTTCCCTCCCACCACTTTCTCCCTCGCTATTCTTTTCTACGAGTGTCTCGTGAACGAATCTCTTCAGCGAAACAGTTGCTAACGTTCAACAATCCGAGCGAGGGTATTGACCGTAAAAACAAATAAAACGCCGAGATATTGAATCTTATATGGCGGAATTCCCGTGAGGGTTTACGGATTTGTCAATTAGAAGATTTGTCGATCGGCCTTTCGGTAAATCAGTGTCGGCAGAAGATATAGTAGCAGTTTGTGTGCATAGCGCGGGAGTGGCCGGCGGTGTTATTCGCTTCGTTGATCCGGCACGATGCGACTCGTGGGACGAACGTCCACAAGATGTGGGAGAGGAGAATTGCGGAGGAGGGGCGCGTTCGAACGACCACGGGTTGTGCACTGAAGAGGAGCAATCAAGATCACGAGCCGCGGGCACTCAACGCCGGATGGGAGCTCGGAGGGACGCGCGGTTACCGAAACACGAACCTGACGGTCGTCATTCTCCTTCATCCAATTTCATTATCCAATTGGTCCTCTTATACGCCCCGCCGAGCTGACGAAAGCTCGTTGACCCTAAAACTGTTTTTGTATCCAAACGGCGAAGCCACGAAGCCCGCATATCGTCCGCTTCAACAACGTTAGAGAACGTTCAAGCAGGCAGAAGTAACTGACGAGTTTTTGCCACTCTTGCCGCAAGAAGAAAAGTGTGCCACTAGCGAGCTATGCATATATCTCGCGTGTAGCGCGCCGTCGAGACGGCTAGGGCTGTATGGTATTGGTAGGGTCGCCGGTGGTAAGCGCTCATGAGAGTGAATTCGCCGCGAACCAAGCGGCCACGGTAACGAGGAGCCCCGATGTTCATTTAGCAGTGTTTGTTCTTGCTCGGGGCGAGTCCCATGGGCAGGAGGAACATCGATGTTGTGACTTGATTATACGCCATTCAGAAGCCTCCGTGTCTCTTGCACAAATCACCGGGGCGACGGCGGTCGAACGTAGCCCCAGACTCAGCCAGACAGCCCTAGTCGAGTGACCGGACTCCTGCCAACTCTCTAACTCCTACCGCGCTCCCGTCTCGTCTCTCTCCTGTGGGGATAATGTGGCTCGAGCGTGAATTATTCAAGATCCTCTTCGTCGTAGACCCCCGTACCATACGCAAGTCCCAAGGAGCACGGGTACTTTCTCCGCGCACTGCTATCCCCCTCCCTCGGCTCACACGCGTTTGGATAACCACCCGGGGAACGAGCAATCCCGATAAGGATGCCCAGATACAGAGACCCCCTTATACCGGTGATTCTCCAGCGACACAATGTTTCCACAATTTTCGTGGCGAGCGTTCGCCATATTAGGTCGCGAACCAAAAGCATCGCAAACCAATTTCTCCGCGTCCATTTTATCGCAAAGGCATATACCTCTTTACCTTTGCCCTCCAACGTAATGATAAGTATCTCGTTACCGTGGGAGTTATGACGAATTGATATCAGGGATATTCCCGGGATCACGGGTTTACCCGCACCCTCGAATCACGTAATAACGATGATAATGGCCGTCGAAGGAGGGCGTTTTCTCTCTCTCTCTCGCGGTGAATGGTTATACCGTGTATACTATAGTATACTATCTCGTTAACTGCCATGCCTCCTCCTCCCCCCCTCCCCCTTTCTCTGGGTACCCGAGTCCTTGGATATTCTAAGCTCGAGAGAGCAATCTCCATCGAGCTAATCGATAACGTATCCAAGAATATTCGCTGTAGTAAGTGGCGTTAAGAAAAAACCAAATATACGCGATTATCGATTGACATTTCACACTTGAGTTATAATCTCGAAGGTTGCTTCTAAATATTGCGACGAATACGCAATACGTATACGAATTTTCATTGAACCGTTCGATCGTTGGATGATCAAAAGCAGTGTTGTTCGTGGTCGGATGTGAAACACTCCGAGAACACTTCGACGTGAGAATTTCACGTGCTAGACAGTGCCGATGAAAGAAAGGGAAGAAGTTCTCCGAAGAACACTCCAACAACGTTGCGGAGAAAGACAAGAGCGACGAAACTAGACAGAGGTTATAGTAGAGACGAATCTTAGCTAGAGTGAGAGAGAGAGAGGGAGAGTGGATATCGGAATTGAATTTCGGTCAGTTCCTTTTATTTTCCTTGGCGCTCTTCATTCTCTCTCCACTCTTTCATTCACGTGCCTTGATGTCTACAGTTACAGAGGAGTTCAGCGTCGCGCACGTTTCTCTCGTCGGACTCTCCGGTGCTTTCTTCAGAAACCCTTCTCTCGGATCCGAGTTGGTTTTTCTTCTCGTAAGAGGTCTCGTCAATTAGCTAATTCCTTTGGCCGAGACACGAATCCCTCTCTTTTTCTCCAACCACAGAATTACGACGTATCTTTTATTCGTTTTCAACCTTTCGAACCTAGACAATGCGAATCTCGTGCTCCCTCGCTGCTTCTCTCCTCTACTCTTTTCATCCAAAGTCTTGTACGAGGAAGCTTGGCCTCTGGGCTCGCAGGAGCAGAAGCAGCTAGGAGGTGCCTCTTGCTTTCCTCCCGGCCGTCGTTCGCGTTGTCTTCAGTGCCGTTGCCCGTAACGGCAAGGCAACAACGAAACGCTCACGTCGACAATCGCGAGCGACGGAGACAGAGCGGGTAGGAGCGTACAATAGCTTGCAGCTTCCTTTGATGTATCTCCATCTGAAAACCGAAACAACGAAGGAGCACCCGGGGCAGCGAGCGTGCACGTGCCTCCTGCAGGCGTATACTATACGTACGCGAGCACGTCAAAGCAGTATCCCCGGCTTAATAAAATAAAACACCGGCGACGTAGATGCAAGGTAGGCAGACGCCGAAGGAGAACGAGAGAATGGAGACGTCGCCGTCGTTGTCGTTGAAAAAGATGAAGACGAGACTTTCCACGGAAATTAGGTGCTCCGAGAGTTGATTCGGTAAGATCTCGGGGCGAGCAAAAGCAACGAAACAAGACAACAAAATGTTTGAGAAAAGGGACACCTTTATATCTTTTTGTGAAAGATTGAAACATTCGAAGATCGAGTTTCAGCTGTCGCCGGGAGTCAATTGCAAACAATGGAATCTGAGAAGTCGAGGAAGTACACTGTAGGAAGTACAATTAAGATATTTGAAGAAAACAACGTAAATTCAAATAATTCAAGATGTTGCGACTTCAGGTCGTTTTCAAAGTACGAAAAACTGGATCTCACAAGAATTCAACGATTGGGCGACGAAAATCAATGTCGACGTTAACAGGATGGTGAAAAGATACCGAAGAAACGGGTACAAGTTCGTGTAACTATCAGAGTATTTATAGACGAAGATCCGAAACGTGGCTCGACGACGGTTCTCTTTCGCCAATTAGTGATGCCCCTCTGGCGATGGTTCGTCGAAAAGATAACTGCCGCCCTGGGCGAGTACGTTCGTTTGCTCGTCTGTGAAGCACAGGACTTTGGCATTGGTACGAACGAGCCGCGAGGAGTAACGTAACATATCCTGTCCATCCGAGAAGCATTGGTCCTAGTAACGACCCCCACCCCTCTAACACGACAAGAGCCACTGGACTGAAAATCGGAGCACGGGTAAGTAGAAGTAGCCCGCTGTGGAGTCTGGCTGACTTTGACATACGCGTAGATGGCCGAGTGTACGAGAGTGTTCTATGATGGGGGCCAGAGAGAAGATGGTTTAAGGAGGTGGGCGTGGAACGGCCAGCAGCTGCAGCTGCGGCAACAGCATCGAGCTACAACAAACTCACCGGGAAAAGAGGGTTGCCAGCAAAGCAAAAGCTGTGCGAAGTAGATTGAGATGGAAAGGTGGAACGACGAAAGTGTACAAGTGTCGACACACGGTGGAAAAGACGAGATGGCATAGAGACGAAACCCTAGCATAGCCCTCTCCCTCCAGTAGTCTGAGCGCTGGACAGACGTGCAGGGGCTATCCGCCACTTGCAACCTGCACAGCCAAGGGTTTGCTTTATGTCGAAGTTTACTTCGCGAATTCACCGAGATGAAGATAGTACGAATAAGAGTTCTCAATTGAGAGTGGGAGAGTAGTATATCCTTCTGAGTGAATTTCGTTGGACGACTTCCCTCTCCCCTTTCTTCCCCCTCGTCGCTTCTGGCATCCGTCGCGAGCAGAAGAAAAAGAAATTCTTTCCTTCCTCCCGCCGGCTCCAATTTCCTCGAGAAAACTCAAACTGGTGAGTGGTGATTATTCGCAACCAGCGCTCGCGCGCGATGGAGGCGAAAAAAAAATCGGAAGAAAGAAGAACTCGCATCGATTTTTCCGGGTTGTATAGCCGGTAATGTTCCTGTCACGGCTCTCCGTGTACACACAGCGAGCGTTGCTTCATAAAAGATTTTCCTCGCTGACGGCGTCGGCTGCAATTTCAAGTTTGCGGTAAAACGGGGGAACTGTTGTGCAGCGTGTATTAACAAATAAATAAATCACCGAGCGTTGCCGCGACTGATTTACGCTCGAGAATTTCACTTCGCCTCGACATGGTAATATTCAATCATGCTCTCGCCAGGCTACAGCTCTCGCTTGTTGTTACTACTACGGGGTGGCCTTCGGTACTATACGACCGTGGGGAGGGTAAAGCGTTGGGTCGCGAGCCAGACCCGTTGATACACGGCAAATTGAGACATATCGCTCGTACGTCCTGCTTGAAACTATACGACTATGAGCACGGTGAGCTCGTTTATTCTGTCGACTACTTCGCCACGGCAACTGGCGGAACGGAGCATCCCCTATAGCCCCACCCCCATCTACACACCTCCCTCCCCCGAAGGAAAAGATCCGGGCCCCACTACCACCTACACCTTTTACCGTGTGCCATACGGGCAAACAGACTTTAGCCCACTCTTCTAATCAAGTTACTGCGGTATGGAGCGAGAATATCGCACTTTTTTTTTGCCCTTCCACAAAGGATACCTTTGTCCCTTTTGGCTCTCGTGAGCACCAGACCCATTTCGCTGCTGCTCGAGCGCGCCAGTGAGTCTGCAACAGGTACCGAAGATGCTCTTGTCGTCGTAACATATGTGTGTGTGTATGTGCAGGCGTGTACTGGCTTTCTTTAGCCTTCCCTTCGAAGCTTTGCCGGTCCGCAAATTCTGTAGATGCGCACCGTGAGGGCTGCCGGTGAAATATGAAAATTCTCTCACCATGTGGGTCTGCGATACTTATCGCATACATACTATTCCAAGGAATCCTATAAGAGTTTCAGCATTGCGAGAAAGGTTTTTCGCTGCCTGTGTAAAATTCCGCGAGAGCACACGATGGAATAAGGTATAAAACGGTATGTCGATATCTAGACAGAGTGGAGCCTTTGTGTGCAACAAAGTAAGAAAGCCGGGGAGGCGTCGAAGCCAACCTCCGCACGCGCACCACAGAGCTCCACCAGTTACTGCAGTTCTCGCCCTCCCTTGGCTGACGCTGTGCCCTGCGCCCGAGTCAGTACACCGCTGGGGTGGTTCTCACTTGGCCTCATCCCCAATCCCTCCCTTGCCGCATGCCGGCATGAAAGTCTCTACTCTAGCTTCCTTCATCTCGAAACTTCAAAGGAAATGCAAAAAAAAGCCAGCCGACTGGTCTAACTCGTACCGCGAGTTGGCCTCGCGTCGTTTGATTTGTGAAGAAAATCCCGTGGGTCTATGAAAAAGACGGGAAACGCGGGCAAAGAGAGAGGAAGAGAAAAGAATCGCGATTGTGTATGGGGTTAACATGGAAAACGTAAACGAAGAGAAAAGCTTCGCGCCTGCATTCGCGAGAGCAGAAACTGTTGACTGACGAGAACAATATTATTTTCCAGTATCCGGAGTTAGGTTGGAAACCCGATGATGAGAGCGCGAAAGGTTCCCCTTGCACGTGTCTCCGCAACGGCACGAGAATAGATTGAAGGGGCGAGGAAGAGTGAATATCGATTAACGGCATTGAAACAGCGCTTGCGAGAGCTTGTTAAAGTCCACGGCTATATAACTACCGTTCGCGGTTTTAAGAATACTTCTATCAAGACAGTATCGATAATTAATTGACAGAATATGAAGATTTTAATGATCGATAGACATTCAGGTTAAGTTGAGAGATGCGGTAGGAAAGTATGCGTGAATATAGTAAAAGGGAACTTTCCAACGTAATTTGTCGTCGTTTCGTTGAAAGTCCGGTGCATCAATTCTATGTGAAGCACCGGTGCTGTTGCGATAGAAAAACGGCAGCTGCGTTATTCTGCGTACCGTAAAATCTGGATCAGCCTGACTTTGTCTTCAACTCTCTTTCCCTCGTAGACGATTCAAAATACGCGAAATGAATTCGCGTGTCACTCATAACGGAATAGGTTGAGGCTTTTATGAGAACGATAAAAAAAGAATCCATTTTACGGGACTGCTTTATCGTAGCACGGCAATTCATGTGTACAATGCTCGAAATGCTTTATTTCATACTTAGCCGCAAAGCTTCTTTCCCGCTTAACTCTACAACGTCGGTCGCGCCGCAAATTCATAGGGGAAAGGAAAAAATCCCTGGGGAAGATTAACGCGGAAAACGGCAAATCAGCGGTCAAGCAATGTGAAATCTCCGGTGAACCGCATGAGCACGAGTCACGTTACGCCGACTTTGGGATGCTTTATACAAGGATTTTACGGTACGAATTAGTACAAGGTGTACATTTTTATTTTTCGTTGCACACCAGCCAAAGCTCTTTGGCCCCCATGATCATTAGCCTTAGGATGCAAAGTAGACCAAAAACCTTCGTAAGTCTGCAAGAATATTCATGAATTTTTAAGCTTGCTCTTTAACATTTTTTTTCGAGTTTGTGAAAAGTACGCCAGTCAGAATAATTTATTTTCAGTCCTACATTATTTCGCAGCGAATCGAAAAACGTTTTTTGATAGAACAATAACTACGGGCATGCATGATGGATTTTCTAAATCCTCCAAAAAGTGTGTAAGGAAAGTTGAAATTAATAGTCAACCCTGCCGTCGACTTTTATTAATAATGTAAAAGGGTTGCTAGATGAGAGAATATTTGAGCTGGTAGACAGACTTCAATTCGGGCATGCAGCCTGAAAATCCTGGCTTAAGAGCCCTCGGATGTGAGCCCGTTGCAGGGGAAACGTAAACCCTCCGGCAATTCATTCATGCTCATCAAGTATCTATCGGTCCATAACGTCCATTAACGTTATCGCGCGAACAGGCAGTATTCACTCGCTCCACGCGGCCGGGAATTACATTGAGTTCTTCACCATGCCTCGAAAGGCGAAATGAACAAAAAGATGTCCAGAAAATCAAACTCGAACTAACTTTTCCGTTTTTTTTTTCAACCTTTCGTACGATTATATCGACAACCCGTCCGTCCGCTTATATCGAGGGGATTTCAATCCTGAACGGCCAGTATCTACCCACTATAAAAATCCTTAAAGCGGCACAGGTAAATTTTTTTTTAATGATCAAGTAATTAGGGCTTTGCAGAGGATTTAGGAGTTTGCACACCAGAGTACCATCGTTATCGCTTCTTCAAAGTTCCCGTGTGCCGTCGATTAAGTTATTACGATGATGCGAGAAATCAAGACAGACTGAACGACCAAGGATGGAACAGGTAAAACAGAAAGTCCTCTATACTCTTCGCAAAAAGTATCTTTAACTATTACCACTGCTGCTACTCGTTCGTTCCTGTGGCAATGCCCGTGAAGTCCACAGCAACGAATGGGCAAGGGCATTCCGTAAACTTGTCGAACAACCCTACGGGCCGTTAAGAAATTTTCTTGGGTACTTTGCTGCCGTCGCGAATCGACGCAGCATCTCTTCCGACTGCGACAGGCGCAAATGCGGAATCTGATGTAAAACCAAAGCACGAGCTCTGACGGAATTCGGATTGCCAGAGCGAGATCCCTTCCAACGGCGCTAAGCGCATTACAAATCTCTCTCAGACTCTTTGTAGTTGTCTCACCGAACTCAGTGAAAATCTGATAGGAAAAACATAGTAGGCAATACTGTAAAGATGCGTCGGTCTCCACCACGGGCTCGAATGTTAAATTGGCCCGAGGAAAATTGGTCTCTGCTTTTATCTCCTTTTTTTTTTTCTAAAATTCGCGACTCAGGACCCGGTGGCTTTGGCGCTGGCGAAAACTGCCGCGCGAAAGTGTTCCACCGAGTGAAAGGAAGAAGAGAGTGGAAGATCTGGCCCGATAGGAGAGTCGGAAGAGTTCGTATGCTAGCCGGGGGTTTGATGCCTCGCCGTGAGAGATAGACGAAGAAAGATAGAGAGAGAAAGAGAGTGGATGGCTGAACGGACGAAGTGGTCGGAGGCTAGAGGCCAAACGGAAAAGCGCTCATTCCCCACAGTCCAATTTCAAGGGAGCTTTAAGCGCCCGTTTATAACCTTCCTCGGTGTGCGAGAGAGCGAATGCTTATGCGGAGAAGAAAGAGGGAAGTAGTGGCAGGCGGCGCGTACCTACTCCTGCGCCAGAAATGTGCAAGTCAAACAGCTTGACTCAGCGGTTTATCTACCGGCACACGCTGCATCCCCTCCCCCTTTCCCCACTCTTTACTCCTCTCTACCGGTTCCCATCGAATGCATGCATTTGCCAGGCTCACGCGCGTACGTGTATGACCTACACATTGGCGAACTATGTGCTCCCAACGATTCTCACCCTACTTGCGCAACGGGTTTAAAACCCTTCCACGCGAGTGAGAGAACCACCGAGCGCAGTAACCCCCTGTGCCGCAGTGGCGCCGTTGGCATACACCAACAGAGAGAGCATCCCTCTCTCGCTTACCTCATTCCGCTATGGCTAAGGCAACGCTGATATCGTACGTAGAGCCTTGGCTCGTCGCTTCTCTCCGCAGCAGCATCGTACGTGTATATTCGTATACGTTGCACATGCAAAATAAATTCTTCGAAGAAACGGGCACGGCGCTTCTGGCGGTGTGCTGAACACGCTCTCAAAGGGGTTACATGGAACATAGACCCCCACCCGTCCCTCCACAAACCTGCCCTGTGCTTCTGCTCGGTGAGCGAAGCCACCTACCATCAGTGGGATGTATCTAATGCTTGCGAGGCGAGAGCGGGAGTAAAAAAACGTTCCAGCCGCACCTTCGCCCCGTCGACGCCTTCTGAAATCTATTATTAAGCCAAGCTGGAGGTACGCCGTGAGATAGAGAGAAGAGCTCCAAGTTTACGAGGTGCGGTGTAAAGTATACGAGATTCGCAATCATAAAGGG
Organism: Ischnus inquisitorius; assembly: GCA_963924025.1. Taxonomy (NCBI): domain Eukaryota; kingdom Metazoa; phylum Arthropoda; class Insecta; order Hymenoptera; family Ichneumonidae; genus Ischnus; species Ischnus inquisitorius. The sequence continues at coordinate 4,304,568 of OZ001250.1, read as the reverse complement.
CTGGCGACAAAAAAAAAGGAAAAAACCGTACGGAGGCAGGCAAAACAGCGACGCGAACACCCTTTTGTTTCCTTTGAAGCGTTCCTGCGAGAAAAAAAAAACGCGAGGTTCCCACCGGTGCGTTCAAGGTGCTAAGGAAGACTTTTGTGAATAAAAAAAAACGCCTGCCGCTTTTTTCGCTCTCACCGGTGCATCGCAGTGTTCGCGCTTTTGTGAACATTTTTACTTTATCAAGAAACACAGTCAAATGATATGTATGATGAAATAAAAAAAAATCCGGCGGGTGCGACGTTTCAAAGAGCAACGAATGTGTTAATTAGCGAATCTGTGGTTTCAGGATAACGTGGGCAAACGCAAATTCGTCAGTATTCGTCGTCAACTACATCTTCGTGTTACTTTTTCCTTACGAAACACCAATAAAAAAGCGGCACTATTTCGGGTCGGAGTATCACGCTATAGCGGGTTAACGCATGGACTTTCCATGACGACCAAGCCTCCAGTGGCCCTAGCATCGACAGTATCGAGGGCAACGGCGGATCGTAAATTTTCTTGCCAATTGAATCGGCTCTTGCGGTTGAGAAGTCCCTGAGTCAGGCGGAAAGCCCTACGTAAAAATGAGCCTCCTTAACAGTGCCGAAGGAAACCCGGCCATTCGCCGCAATTTTTTAGATCCAACGACTACGTATGTGCGAAGAAACGGAATGTATTTTTCGCGAGTCCTTGTATTCGCGCCGGAGCGTTAAAACGTTGAGGTAAACAATGCAGAATAATGACCGCTATGGTTGCGCTACATAAAACTATGCATAAATGCTTGTGCATGAATCCGGCACAATGGTGCTCACCCGTGGGCATAGCCACTGTTGTATTTGGGTCAACTGGCCGACATTCGTATTCCGAAATACGTAATAAAATGAGTGTAAACCGTGGGATAGGGTGAGTGAGAGCGAACGACGGATAGAAACGAGCTTTTGTACTTGGGTGTGAGATTGCGGGAGAAGATCGTAATTTTTTTCAATTCCGTTCTCCCCCCATCGGCTACTGGGGAAAGAAACAACGACGAGAAACGGAGCTTTTGTCATCCGACGATTTCCGGCTCACGTTGTATCGAGTATTTCCACAGTCGCTTATAGCCCCCATCCACGCGAAAAAAAGAGAAAAAAGGAAACGACGAGAAAACAGAAGCGATAGGAATATACGAAAAGACCATTTCATTGATACAGTGCGAAGATGATTGCATTCGACGGAAACTCGGGAGGATGAATCATACCGGGAGGATCGATGAAATTCGAAAGCAAGAATAATCCCGAAAGCGTTATAACGAGTCAGCAACAAGAGCCGAGTTATCTGGCGGTTCCAAATGCTCTTCGGGGGGCGCAGGACGCGAAGGAAGAATGAAACAAAAAAAGAAAGTGGACTAGTCGACGGACCGTCGAAAGAGATAGGAAACTGAAGCCGCTAGGGACGGAATAGTGAAAATGCAGGCCAGATCGCCGAAGCTGTGGAGAATCGTAAAAAGGGCCGGGATGGGATAAGGGCGAAAAGGACTTTGCGGAAGAACGCCAGGGACGATGGTAGCGGGGGTTTTTGCGGATTTAATAACTTGGAGTTTAATTAACTACTGAAAGTCGTGATCGATTTCCGGAAGTGAGCTGGAGAGACTTTCTCATATCTCCACAGTTCCGTTCGACGGAGCTAACTCGACCGTTTCTTTTCTCGCTCGTCTCACTCTTTCTCCAACATCCCTCAAAGTAGCGTAGATATATCCGCCCAGCGTTGATCTCGCCGGTGCACAGTTTTACCAAGCTATATATATAGCCGAAGTCTAATCCTGGGAGATTCGATGCCCTCCCGATGGTCGAAAAATAACGTGGCACGTACACGGGGGCAGCGCGGAGTTTGGAATGAAATTCATTCGTCGGCGCTACAGAGAAGTATACGAGCAAAGTAAGACGCTAGAAATCCTGCCAAAAATATTGTGAACCTCCACGGTTTTCGTGGAGCCCTCGAAGATCGTTGCAAACAATCCCCATCCCGGTATCCACCGACTTCGAGAAAAGTTCTTCTTCCATCGGCATAGTGCTGGTACGGGAACCCGGTTTTGTCTTTCGTGTTCAAACGAATCTTATATCCACGGTGCACCGCTTCGTGTGTATATGTGCGTTCGCGACAATCGCACGAAATTCTACCTCGCCGACGCTCGCACACAGCCACAACGATAATACCACGGTATAGTCAGCTAACATTGGTGACTCGCGTAAGGAGCTTCGATTCGGAATGCAAACAAATCTGCGCCGTTACGGGCTCTCGAACGATTTATCATACTTTGCGCGCACGGCTTTGGGACCTGCCTGTATAAAGCGACGAGGAAGACTGCCAGAGGGGGAGTAGACAAAAGAGTAGGAGGATTTTCCATGCCTGGTGAAACTGGCACAGCCGTACCGAGCAAAGAACGCGGAACGAAGCTAAGGGTAAGGAGGGAAAGAACGAACTAGAGCCGAAGGCACCGAGTTGAGTTTCCTAAAGGAGACATTTTAATTACCGGAGGCCACCCATTCGCTCGTAGTATATTTTGCGCGATACACCTGCTGTTCCTGCGGCGTCGAGGTCCTACGTTCCGGCTAACCCGAGCGCCATTTGTCTCCGGAGTTTATATAAAGGCCGTCCACCTTCCACGGTAACCTGCTTCGTTCGAAGCTCGCAGCTTCGTATCCCCCCGCCCCAGAACTCCGTTCCGACCATTTTCTTCGTGTATGCCTCAGGGGGGGTAGAAGCTTCGTAAGAGCTCACCGTGGAACTGAATAGAGAAGGCTCTCTTGCTAGGCTTCCTTTCGTGGTATCGCGGGGATGTAACCATGGTATACGACAGAGATTGACTGGATTTCAATAAAGCCTGGACAAGCCGCCCGCAACCCCTTTTCCCGCGATCTCATCTGCACAGTTTTCAATGCAAAGCGAAAAGGATCTCGATTCGCGAATGAGCAACGTTAACTTTCTCGCCGTTGTTTCATTTGTATATATAAATCTTTGAGACTCGTGAAGGATGGCAACCACCTGGGTCAACCGGAATTGGCTATTCAAGACACTCTAATGAAGACAGAGTTTCGTATGCATTAATAGTGTGTGTCTGTAATACAGAAACCACGGGGAATCATGCGTCTTCCCCGCGGCGTTGGCAATAGCGTTGGGTCGCAGAAGCTCCTGGGTCGGTCCGAGAGAGTTCTCTCGCTTACTCACTTACTCCCTATTCGCCAGAGGGTTGACTGGCGCGTTACCCTGGGTTATACGTGTGGGATACACAACGAGCGTCGGGTACGTAGGACAGTCACGTATAATCAAGACTAACAGCTACGGCTGATCCTTCAACCTTCTTCGTCACCATCCTCCCGCGGTGCGACCACTCTATATCTCAATTTATATGGCAATAACGTCACTTTGGCGGGGTGAGAGCAAGCGTCTAGGCATTGCTCTTACGGCTAGACTATCTCGTCGCCATCGTCTTCCAAGTCTTCTCGTCGTCGACGTTCTCTTTCTCGCTTGTCCCGACTTTCCTTATCCTTCGACAGGCTTTCGCGGAAGGAAGTTTCGTAAGGCAACAGTGGTTGTTCCATGTTGCCGGCGCCGAAGTCAACGGTAGGTTGTGCAAGTACGAAGCTCTAGCTCGAAGCGTTACGAGCAGGAGGCCGCTAGAACCAGCAGCCTCTGGCTTCTGCTGTTGCCCCTCATGGCCCACGAAACCCATCTCACGACCCTCCGGGGAGTCATGACGCTCTCGTGCTGGAGTACACGTAAGTATTACTGGCTCGGGCCACCGGAACAGCCGTAACGGGTTGGCCGGCAAGTGCAACTTTGAGCTTGGCGATTCACCACCATCACGCATCCTTCCTACTCAGTTACAGAAATAGACCGAGAGAGCCGCACTTTTCCTTACCGGGTTCTTGAAAAATTGACTTGCCCCAACAACCAGACAGTCCATACCGGGTCGGAATAGGTTGGTGGAAATTCTCGACTGGACTATTACGAGTCGAGTGGAGCTTGAATTACTTGAAAAAGAAGACATGAACGAGTTTAGCAAGGAGTGGTAGAGGGTTTAATAATTGTTCCTCGTGTACGAGTGTCGTTTGACCGTTATTTCTAACAACGCTTTCCGGTGTACGTTGTTGGGAACAACGAGTGTCGCCAAGCTGCCCTCTCTGGTCATTCGGATAATAGCAGCGAAAGTGCCTCACGTGGACGAAATAGTTGGAAGTACAGCGGGAACACACGAGGAGTTTCAGGACGGTAATAGCGTTTCCAAGATCGCCGGTGAACACGGTACAACGTGGAAGGCCACGACTTTGTTACAGCATCGATTTGGCCAGGGATATGAAAGCCAACAAGAGCCAGGGGTTACTACCGTTCTACAAAACTTTCCATTCGATGTACTAAGTATCCCCGCGACTTCGTGATCTGGGAAGCAAGAAGCGTAATGCCCGCTGACTAGCTTTGAACAGTTCGGCGACGCGACGGTAAATACACCGGATAGAACTTTGACGGTAGCACCATTCGACTGAGACGATGATAAGAGCCGATACTATAGAAGTTCAATGCGTCTGCGATAACGGGAGTTCCACCTTGTCGCGGACACGTGCGCACAATAGATACGAGCGGACGGAACACACGAAAAAAAAGATGAAACTTTTGGATGGGCTGTGTTGGCGGATCGTCGTAATCTCTTTGTATCGTTGATTCGAGGCAACGAAACTTTTCCACATTCGATATAATGATCGTACTAATAATGATATGATGGTATTTTTCTTTCTTTGCGAATTCCTGCCACGAATTTTGGGCTCGAACGATCGTCAAGCTGACAGATCACGCCCCGGTTCGACGGATATTAAGTTGCCGTGGATTAAGAGAGCCCTCAATGCCGATCTCAAAAGGAGGAGTAAAACTTTGATCTTCTATCACGCGAGATTAACTCGTTATTTCTGGATATAACATCGCTCGGTCTCGACGAAGAGGTACACACGAGGCGTTCCCTGCAGGATTAGTCGACGATAGACGCGGAACGAGAATCCCCCCTTTTCGGTTGAGAAAAACAAGTTGCTTTTTGGGTTGCGCGCTTCGCGCCATCGTGAACGCAGACGTGCAGAATCCGAAAGCAGATGTTTTTATTTACGCTCGCGTAGTACGGAGGACAGGGTGACGGGTTTCGCGCCGAACGAAGCTCTCGGCTCGAACGCGACGTCGGAGAATCCGGCGTCGAAGACCCTCGTTATTTTTACGATGATCGATAGTAGCGAAAGAGGACAAGGGATGAAACTGCGGCGTGGGCCACTTCGGCTTGACGCTGTATATCGATAGTAAGGTGATTTATCAACGAGGCGATACCCGCCCGCTCGGGATTTGCATACGAAATTCTACGAATTCCATAGACGCTGGGCTTTTACGAAAGATGTACGGGTGCAGTAATGCGTTCAAGGGCCCGCTTCCACGTTCCGTTCAAAAATTACATGTGCGCGCTGAAACACCAGGCAGAAATTGGTACGATGCCTGGTTGACGTGTTAGTGTTTGAGACTCGAATAAAAATTCGGGCCATGTATTTCGATTTCTTTCGCGGCGATGAACGTGAATTCAATATTATTTTTAACCTAAAATCAAACCGCACATTAGTCATTAGCGAGCAGATAATTATTTTGGACTTATACATTTTCAGCGACTAGTTTCTCATGAGTCTCAATACTCGATAGCTTCGATGACTCAGAAAGCTTTCCATTGCGAATAATCAAAAACATTTTTGTTACGAAAAAAAAGTTAGACAATCGACCGAGCAATCGTATCAAATTCGGTGAAACGCGACGCGTTCAGAAACGTGAAACTTTGTTTTCCCAGTACTGTTTACAAATGACAAAGCTGTAGAAACGAATTATCGCACGAATACTACCAGAATACGATTTCCAGAGCACGGGGTCGGGTATTGCCGAAGTGTACTGCGAAGTATACCGTGAAGCGTCGAAACGATATTTAATATCACTCGAAAAACATACTGCAACGCTATACACGGCGCCGACGCAATCGCACAACATTCGCGTTAGTTTATTGAAGTCTTGTGTTCGCGAGTACGTTCGTATACCAAGCTCTATATTGCCGCGAATTCATGTGGGCGCGAAGGGAAGGTAGGGGGGAGGGGAAGGTTTGAGGGAAACACAGCTATGAGGCTTTGCCGAACGTGTGATGCGCATACACTCAGTCGAATATGACCTCGCGATATTAATGTGCTTCACAAGTGTGTATACGGGTCGTAGAACATCCCAACACCCGGGCACTGCGCATCCGTTGCTATGCTACACCGATGACGATCTATTTGCGAATCCCGATTACAAAACAAACACAGCCCAGCTACGCGGGTTATTGCGCGTAACGCCGATATTTGCATAACCGTAATAACGCGGCTGACCGCACTACTCCGGGCGCAATTTTCGATATGTACGCAGAGAGAAAATTCGATCGGTGTGCTGATAGACACAGACAAGATATGGTAGTGTAAATGGGAGTGGTTTGGAAAAAGACGAAAAAACTGAAATAAAGTAAGTACAATCGGGTGATCTTGACGAGCAACGAATCGTTAACATTTCGGCCGAGCGCTGTGGTTTACCACTTTGAAAATTAAATCGTTCGGATTGCCCGAACAATGCGCGGAACCGCATACGAAGGAAGAGAGATAGTGAAGAGCCGAGGGAAGTAGTGGGAATGAGACGAAGAAGAATCCGACAGTCGGTGAAACGTCATCCAGACATTTCCCAGATGTAAAAAGTTTCGTCGCGGAACGATGGGAGCAGGGGAGTAGAGGGAGTGGAGGGCGAGGCAAGGCGAAAAGGGCGTAAAATCGATCTCGTTAAAACTTTTCGACGTGCCGCGAAGAATCGTGCCAGTTTCGAAGGAGAGTCTTCGGGGCTCGGCGGGCGTAAAAGGGCGCTCTCGTCGGATCAGCGAAGGGATCGTCGACGCCGCCCAGTGGCGCAAGATCGCACAGGCCAAACTAACTCTTCGGCTCGGAGAGAGGGGTTATTGGCTGGCTTGTGAGAATCAGCGAGAGAAAGCAAAAGAGGAGCGGAGAATGCGAGAGCCAAGAAGAGTGAATGCGGAAGAATCGAGACAGGGATAAAGTTGTACGAGGCAGTGAATGACGAAAGATCGTATAAATAAAATTAGAATCTTCCACGTTCGGAAGCTTCGAAAGAGTACGAAATCGCGCTTCGAGGGCTGTTACGCTCGCTGTCGAATAGTCATAGAGGCTCCCCATCTAACCCCCGCGTACCCGGATGAACGACGCGACGTTTCTACGAACAGTATATCGAAGACGATTCGGTATTTGTGCCTTGTATACGAACTCCCCGCAGTGCGACGATAGACATTGGCAAGAGGTTCAACGTCGCTTCGCGTCGGTATCGCCTTCTCTTCCCTGTTATTGAGATTATTTATTCCCCGCGATCTCGAAACTACCCTTCTCGCGGCCCACCCCTCTTGTACCGGTGCGCTATACGCGGCCGCGTTCAATCGTCGATCGTAACAGTGAAACCGAACGATCCTCGACTCGCGACTACCAAGCTAGCGTCTCTCACTCCCAAACGTTCATATCTATCTGTCTCGTATTCTCTATGGTTCTCTCCCGAGGTATATAACACAAACGGGACAGCAGTCGTTCGAGTGCCCGTAACCCTAGACGGCGGCAGTCATAGACCCCTCTCGTTTCTCTCGCGAGTCATCAAATTTTATCTCTCGAATCGATGATTGCAGTCCCCTTTATCCTTCTCCCGTGTGCGCTCCCACTCTCTCCCACTCCATCCCCCATGCCAAGTTACGCCGTGACACGCAAAGTTTTTCTATGACTCTCGTATCTCGAAGCCCCAGCGAATAACGAGGACACGCTCGACTTCCTCGAATTTCTACTGCAGTGTGAGAGACGGAGAGCGGACGGAGAAAAAACCGCGATGTTCCAGTTGAAACTTTGCGTATCGTTATCGTTGAGTACTCGAGACTTCCGGAGTGACTCTTTGCCGAATTGCTACGGTATCCCGTTGAGCTACTCTTCTTCCTTCTATCTTCTTTTTGGATACAGTGAGATTTTTTAATCGCAACAATTTCCGCGAGAGAAAAGAGACCTTTAGCGGAGCCGCAGGCTGACATCGCGGGATTCGCGTCCTTGTCTCTCGGCACGAGTCAAGAAAGCCCACGACGACATAACGAGGGCTCGAAGTTTTTTTTTCTTTTTTTTTTTCAGTTAAAACTTTTTCACCGCGGGATAGCGGAAGGCTATCAGTGCCAGCCGCGTAGATGTAGTCTCGGACCTCTGATGTGCTCTCGTAAAGCAATTATGGGGAAACGGGGTAGCTTGTGCGCAAAGTCCAAAGACCCGCGTCCACGATAAGGAACATCTCGTTCGAGGCTACGCGCTTTTTCGAGTGGGGGGACGAAAAGTTGATTTATTTAACGAGTGTTTGAATAGAAGATCTTCACGACCGACCCTCACCGATCCTACAGTGAGGTAATTAAGAGATTTCTGCCAACTCGACGAAGAACGCCGTCACAAACAGTAGACTCAGGTTATGTGACGTAAAGACCTTTTTCGATTTGTGAATAAATGAGACGCACACGATTCGCAACGAAGAAACGTGCAAAGACCGAAAGTTAAATAAGATATTTTTTTTTGGGGAGGTCAAATTACGAGCGTGAAGTGACCCTCAGACTGGGCTAGCAATTCTCACCAGATTCCCGCGGAGGATGAAGAGACCGAATTTTCAATTCGTCGACGCGCGAAGAGGAGGCCGGGTAGCCCGAGAAAAGTGAAGAAAAAAAAAGGAAGAAAGCAAAGTAAAAAAGAAGTCGAGCAACGTAAAAGACTTTTGATGTCGTAGCACGGCAATCTGGAACGCCCCAAGGGGCGAGCGGGTCCCTTTCTCTCTCGGGCGCGCTTCTAGAATTTGCAAGCCAGATTGAAATTTTGAAATTTAAATTTAGCCCCGAGACTCGAACTTAAAAAGTGCGGATGAGAGACGAAGGGCTCCTTTCCGCCGAGTATAAAGAGGAACGCCCCCATCCCCCTTCCTCACCCCCCAATCGGTGTGTACACCTGGGGGATTTCAGGTACTTGAAAACGCGTGAGACCCGCTAATTGCCAGATAATTTTCGCTTTTGAAGGAGCAATAAGGTGGACCCACGACGTTTTGTGTATACAGCGGTTTACAACTTGCGTTTTACGAGGGTCGCAACGTTCGAGATAAGAATTGAGTACCTTCGTAACTATCCGCGGGCTTTAACGGAGGCAATCTTTAAGCGTAATCACCACGAAGAACTTGCCACTGCTCGCCATAATTGATGTTAATACATTTTCGACTCACTGAAAAATCGCCCGAAAGCGTGCCATTCCGTCATTGGTCCAACGTTTCGCAGATATCGTTGTTCGATTTATGCCCAATGTGGACACTTTTTTTCCCCGCAAATACACGTGGTCATACTATATATCGAATAGGCGGTCTTCCTTCAGAAAAGGTCACAACGACCGCTGTAACCGCGTTCTCATTCCTAATGTTAACAACCCTCGCCATTTTCCATCTCTCTCGACCACTCTCCCGTTCCTCCCCCGCAACTCGAAAGTCCGCAGAGTTTCACAGTGTAGTCGCCTCAATGGTTTCACCGAGGCACAGGGCCCGGCATGCTTGTTGCCTCGGAGTAACTCGTTACTACGCTTTGTTCTTTGAATTGGATAGTTTTCCATTAGCAATCATAACAACGTCCTTTGGTGTCTCTCCGCTGTTGGAAAGATGGGTTGGGTGCCAGAGAATCGGGAGCGAACTAGGGTAAAGTGGAAGGTTGAAAGAGGCAAGAACGAAGATGGCGGACCTTGTGAAGAGTTTGCGCTCAGGTTGGGTAGGGGGGTCCGAGAACCATCAAGTTATTCAGGGAGCAGGAGCGAAGCTTGTTTTTCGTCTACGTTCAACCCCTCCCGAGTGTTAATTTACATTTTTATTACAAATTGAATTGCGATTCGACTTAGTCGGTGACCCGCGTCATGAGTCTTTCAACATTCGCATAACCACACTATCCCACATATATACATATATTAACGTTAACAACAGTGATTTTACTCACAAACTCCAAATTGGTACCGCAGCTTTTTTGCATCGATTATAGTCGTGAAACTTACCTGCAACAGAAAATACGAGCAACGTTATTCAATGCATAATTATAAATACACATAAATATAAATATAATGATAACAATAGATAGCAATGGACGGATAGGACAATCGATAATTCGATTGTGACAATCGTGATGCGGTAGGGATACTGCGGGATGCCTACGGTGAAGCGAGGTGAGACGAGGCGTGGCAGAGGTGCTCTCACGCTCTCGCAATCTAGAATCTATCTCGCTCCACTCAGTGGGAGCGCATCCTCCCTTGTCGATATGCTTAGAGGCGAGGGTGCGGTATGTATTGGATGTATTGAGTAGCACGGTAGGGTACGTCGAAACAGGAGCCTCTCCAGTAAGCAAGCGCCCATAGAGGCACGACCATAACGGAGTATAATTCAGTCCAGTACTGAGGGGTATGTATAGTACCCACTCCATTCTCTCGGCAATGTGGCTCTGTGCTCTGTGCGTTCCCGGTTGAGATAGAGGAGCCTATATCTCTCTCAGTCTCACTGCCATACCGCTGTACCTTGTGTGCTACGTATATCCCGTCGCAACGCCAGAAGCCCCGACCGTAATGCATTACAGCTGAGTGGGACACACCGTTTATATATATATATATATCCATATATATACATTACATATATATATAAACACATGATAGAGGCGTACGTGTACCTAACGTATTTACGCAAGCTATGCCTCGACTCGCGAGTGGTAACCATGAGCGAGCGAAAACCCGAGCTTCGTGGAACAGTGGCTTCGTGAATTTCATTAAAGGGTGCCTTGGGTAACGCACTAAGGGAGTTTCGGACCTGTGAGCGTCGTATACCACTCTCCATTCCCCTGCGGTACCACTTCGTTGACCTACTTGCTCGAGAGAAATCGACGACGCCGACGACGACGACGCTAGAGATTCTTAGGCAAGGGTACACACGTTCTCGCAGGGTTCACAACTCCTCTAACGCCGGTGAGCCCGCGTCAACGTTTCCTTTACCTTAGCTTTGGTACACTTTGCACTGTGTCCTACTGTGTGTGTTATATCATCAGTGCTTGGCTATTACTCGTCGTCACCCGTTCGACGCGAGAGTTTCAACGTCGGCCAAGTAGAATCTTTGAGGTTGGGATGGTATACAGTTTGGAGCCGTGCAAGCCGCGGACTTGGACACAGTGGATACGGAACGATTACGCTCGAACACACTTCGCTGCGGCCAGGAATCGCACAAACCTGTGTATAGCGACTGACAAACCAAGTGTATCAAGCTTGTTACCCCAGTGTACACTGGACAGAGAGAAACCGGTTAAGCTGAATTCGTGTACATCAATGAATGGCGATGCTGCTTAGAGCCGGTGTTGCGGTACTGCATCGATCGATGATATGAACCGATGATCAAGGGATAAGGCGAGGTTATGCAAGTCCCAGAGAAGACATTGATGTTGGTGTCGAGAATGAATTATAAAAAAGAACAACGATTGACTCCCAACTTCAATCGGGAATTTTTTGATACATTAAGATGCAGTAAGGTATGATAGCAAAGCCAGTTGATACTCGATCTCATGGTTACGAGAATATCATCGATGCCACATCAGGTTTCTCATCGAAGATCAGTTACATGTTCTGTAATCGATTAGTTGATTACATGAGCAGGAAAGGGATACGGACAAGCGTATCGGTGAGATTGAGAGAGATCCGAACGTGGCAGGTCGGTCTCCTCGTTACCAATGGGCTTGCGGAGGGAAATGCGCGTATCTCCATGTAACTGTGGGCCGGTTCGGCCGAATGCGAGTCGCAGTGGACATGGCGATTACTGTCACGCAGTAAGTACGCCTGTACCATTGTCAGGAAGCCATCGAGAATCGGTAGAAACAGGTGAAATGGCAGACAGACGTGGAGGACTAACCAGAAGAGGGTTTGAGTATCCGTGCCGCCGGACGAGAATTCATCGAGGCTGTCATTCGGTACACGGTGCAATAATTGAACCGGAAACCCCCATCGTTTTCCTCATTGTCGGTTAGTGCGGAAACTTTGGAGGATAGAGACAATCGTGCGAGCTTACAGGGTATACAAATCGTGTGAAGTAGAAGAGAAATCATTGGTTGTCTGTGTGTCACATCGAGGAGCAAGGAAAGATCGATAGCTATCCCTATCCTATCTTCTCCGGTATGGTTAAATTATAATCGAGGTCGCTCTTTGCTTTTCATCCGCGCAGCGTCAATTTATCCGCCACGACTTAGCGTCGTCTCGTCGTCGTCGTTGTGAAAGCCGAGAGTGAATGTTAGCCCGGTTTCATTAATCATTTGGCCGTTTCACGCCCGTAAGTCAGTCGTTTCAGCACAGCTGCGAGACTCGCTCGCCCTCTCTCTCTCTCTCTCTCTCTCTCTCTCTCTCTCTCTCTCTCTCTCTCTCTCTCTCTCTCTCTCTCTCTCTCCGGTTAAGGTAATTTGTGCTCAACGGCGTAACGTACTCTGCGCCTATCTGGACGAGGGACTCGAGTTTCGTCCAGGGACTCACCAACGATATCTATGCGGCCGTTCACAGAAGGTACTCTCACTCTCGCCTCTCCTCTCTCGCTTTCTCTCGGCTCACTTGCATCCTATATCCTTGGTAACTCTCCTGGCGGCGAACCTCGCGGGAGCTTCATTTATCATGCTCCGGATCGCGTTGCGCCACCGACAATCGCAGTGTGGTTTTACTATGTACGTACGTGAAAGTGGATACACACAAGGATACGGAGCTTCGGCTTTAGTGTTGGAGGATAGAAAATACGGAAAAATCTTGAAGGGATATAATGGAAGGGGGGGAGGGAAAGAAAAGCGTTAGAAAGAAACGAGTAGTTGTATTTGAGACGGAGGGGTGTGAGTTGAATGGCGACTCGAAGGAGCCGTAAGAAGCGTTAGGGCCTCGTGGAGAGTTGGCGAGATGGTGAGAGACGAGAAATGAGGTTCGAAAGTGGGATACGTGAAAAGCGTCGCGCCCCCACGACGTGATATATCTTTTCGTGCTACGTGACCGGAATTCCTGCGGGGGTTAAAGTTGGATTTGTAACGTATTTTTCACCGAGTATCTATTGGCCACCCAACCCCTTTCTCCTCCCCTACCCTCTGCCAAACGCACCTAGGACCTGTTTGTAATTTTTAACGTGCGAAAATCTCGCACGGATGCGTTAACAAACGGAGCGGGAGATCGTTTTTCGGGTCAATCGTGTAAGCGGGAAAGATAAATGATCGCGGTGAAATCTGGCGGTCAAATACATCTGTTCTACCGTGAATATTACGGGGTTGGATGACGAAAAAACAAACCGTTTTATTTTCGTCTCTCGCGACGGGATTCATACGGAACGCATGCGATCATAGAAGAACAATGCAATATCGCGAGGCGAATAAACAAAAAACACGCGAATTTCATACGATAAACAATAGGGAGAGAAACAGAAGGATACGAAAATATTCAGTGCGCGTTGGTATGCGTTTAAGATGAATAAGTACCGGCGTTACCTGAAATCGGAAACAGCGCAGTGGTTGTTTGTCGTGCATGACCGTATAGGGCAGCAAGTTGTGCTAACCCTTGTTTTGAAAACGAACGGTATGTACGAGTGTTTGTTTGTGTGCATTTACGTGTGTACGTTACATTCGGATACCGCTATGCGAGAGCATATACCGTCCGCGCGGAGTAATAACGTATGCGCATATTCAGCTCGGCGTATTATTTCAAAACACAGAGAATCCGTTGTGCATGCCGACGCTTGTTTTGCCGGAGCGGACGAATTTACCGCTTCGCGTGTCCACCCAGCCGCGCGATGTTTCCACGCTTTTACGCTCGTTGCTGCCAACGTTTTTCGTCAATCCCCGCGCTTTATCCTCGACAAAGTTTTTTATTTTCCCATCATCGACGGAAATCTGAAGTTCAACTCTTTAAGATAGAAAGGAGATGGACTTCTTTTTCCCATTGAACGATTAAAAAAAAATATTGACCTATCTTGCCGAAGATCGTTCACCGATCGCGCCTTATATTTCTCTTCTCACTGTCGGGAGGATTCTCTCCCCCACCCTCCAACGCTATCTCCAATGTCGCCGCGTAACTATCACGGATGTCGGAGGCTAAGGATAATTGCCGCATGAATAAACATGAATTCCAGCTTTTGCTTATTAAATTCATTATTAATATATTCAAAACAGGTATCGAATGAATGAATCCGATGATATGCAAATTTTCTGTCTTGTGATTGCCCTTCCCCATTCTTCCGCCTGTATCCACCGTGGCTTTAACGCTCTGCCCCACTCCTCCCTCGGCCCTTTATTCTCTTCGTAACCCTCCGTTTCACCTCATTCGCGACCCCGTTTGCTAATTCTTCGAGGTTCTCGCCCAACCGCAACTGGGTTACATCGAACCCCCTCGTATCCCCTCCGACGTTTAATGTCTCCCCCCTAACATCAGTCAAATAAATACGAGCAATTACTTCGATTTTTTTTTTCTTGCCTTCAAGCGTCTCGTCCTTTCACTGATTTTGATTCGGGCATGAGATGCTTCAGGGATTTGTTTAACGGGACGATTAAACATTGAATTGGATTCGACAAGCAGATAACTGCACGTCTGAACGGTAGGGGAGGAAGAAAAAAAAAAAGAAACTGGAATGTGTTTAATGACCGGCGTTTTCCTCGAGGCTTGGCTCGTCCCGGTTCACTCCTCCCACGCATTGATGTTTCCCCAATGAGGGCGGCACGAAACTCCCCGAGCCTCGTCACAATTCCTCATAGCCAGGCCTCAAGGGAAATTGCATGAAACGACCTATCGCGAGTTGTTACAGGCAAACGGACACCTGATTGTATTTTAAAACCAGACTGGATACATTGAATTTTTTTCTTAAAGCTGCCCGGCTCTCGCTGCTTGTGCGTAACACGTGGTCACGCTTGTCGTTCGAAGCGTTTCTCTAAGATACGTATTATCTTGTATATAGGAAATGCTAACCTATGATCCATAAACCTCGATCCGCAAACTCGTGGGCAGCGCGTGGTTTTTGCAGCTTGTTGTGCGGTTGCGTGCCTCCCTGTCTCTCTCTCTTTCTGTCTCTCTCTCGCTCTCGTTAGTGTGAGTAGATGACTCGTTCCGGGGGGTTGCGCGTGGTCTTCAGTGTCGAGACTTCGAGGCGACCGACGGCGATCGCCCTCTGCCGTACTCGTAAAACGCTTTGTTTTTTTTTTTAATAATTACTTTTAAATTGTTTCCTTCTCTCAACGCGCTCCTTTAAAACGCCAACTCTTTCTCTGTACTCGCGCCGCGAACTCCCTGTTCGGGTTCTCTGTCCGCGTTCCCTTCAAGCGCGACGAAATTTATTTGATGTTCAATTAATGTCAATTTCAATAGCCGATAATTATTATTGATTTATGTACAGTACATGTGTGTACATACATGTATTTTTAATGTTTTTAATTTTTTTAAAATCTTTTAATAATCGTCAAGAAAATGAATAAAACAATGGAACAAACAAACGTTCGAAGGACGATTAGACACTGGGTGTACGCGCGAGAAGTACGATTACAAACACGCGGGGGCGTGCAGCGTGGCGGCGAGTCGGATGGCTGACTGGCGGAGAGCAACTACTCTAGCGCTCGGCACTCGGGTACCGTGGGGGTTGAACGCGAGGGAGTTAGTCGGGAGAACACGACGGAAGGGGCAGGCTGGGTAGGGTGGCGAACGCGGATGCGGCGCGGGGTTCTGTTGCAGAGGAGGCCGGTGGCGCGTCGCGCAGGGGTAGAGAGTACAGTATATACATAGACCCGTATGCCGGCTGCGGCGGCAGCAGCACTAGCAAGCCGTACGGAGTACAGAGAGAAGCCTTGTGCCAGAGGTAACGGGTGAGAGCATTGGCGGCGTTGGACGAAGTAGCAACAGGCGGCTGCTGTGTTTCCATCCCTTAGTACACGCGACGCCCGCAACACGTTCGCTCGCCGAGTGGCGCCGACGTCGTGCAACCTGACGTCACAGACCGACGTGACGTAGGCGTGGTCACGGATGCGCACTAACACCTCGCTTGTCACCGTTGTCATAGTGACTGGCTTGCCGAACGGGCCGCGCGTTCGCCGGCGTCGCCGCTGGAACGGCCACCCTCTTCTACCCGCTAGCCACCGTTACCCAAAGCTCTCGCTATATACCCTTCGCCATCGAGCAGCCGAACAAGCAAGCCCCACCGTCGCTGTGCCCAAGCAACCTTCACTGGTCCGTACCACGAGGACACCCATACACGTACGAATCGTACATTCGCATAGACGCTCGTTTTCCATGACTATATCGTTATGTGTCCGTTCCTCCTCTCCCTTTCGTTCCCTTTATACGTTTCCTGTCTCATACACGCGAATCACCGACGCTCCACATTTGTCCCGCTCGCTCGCGACAACTACGCGGCATACAGGTATCTCATTCGAATATCAAACAATTCTAGCACAGTCGCAAAATATCCGGTTGTCATGACTTCAAAACGAGCTCGTAACAAGACAAGTATGCGTATGTTTTTGAATCCCCGCGTTGGAACCTCCGATCGCTTTAGAATTTCGAGCGAAAGGGGATGGAAGAAGCACGAGAGTGCGGGTCGGAGATTGCCAGATGCGTAATTCGTCCCCGACCGCAGGAGGCAACGAATTAAGGGTCTTTGGAATCACAGCGGCTTCAGCCGCATCGTTCTTTCGGTTCCTACCAACTCGAAGTAGCTTATACGGACGGATAGAGTCTGCGGGACGCACTCGACTCGCTCGGCGAACCTCGAGAGTTCGGAGTAAAAAAAAAAACCATAACGCTTGCGCGTTCGAGGAAAAGAGGTGCTACATGGAAGCAATACCTGGAATCCGACTACTGAACAATATGGCAGATGCGAAGCGGGCGCGCATACAAACAGTAAGCTCGTTCTTTTTGGTTCGTCGGTAAACGCGGCAATTGGATTCTACCATCGAGATTTTCCGGGAAGCCACGCGCAACTAAAACAGGTAACACGATTCCGCGGAAGGTGGGTTCGATAATAATGGATTACTATCGAACGTGGGCCGCGATAAAATGATGTTGTTCAAAGAGGATTCGTAGAAGAGTCAAGGGTATATACGTAATCACGTACTAATTTCGCTGCACTCACGGACTCTCATCGACGTTAAAATCTCACAAAATATTATGGAATCAAACGTTTCCAGTCAATTCACCGAGAAAATGAAAGTTTCAAGGCCGTTCGGTTATTGTCCTGCAACACAAAATTCCTTGTACCTGATACCATGTATGTAAATTACCATTTTTTTAATCCATTGGAACAACTCGTTTTCTTTATGCAAAGTTTACACTGCAAGGACATAATAAGGACCAAACTTATGTAAAGTCGAATTTGTTTGAGGATTCGATTCCTTCAATCACAACTCCTTGTACACGTGGCAACCAATTCAATGACGAATTATTTTCCGCCTTTATCAAGAACTTCATTAAGGCATTTCGAGAAGCATGTTTTTCGTTTCCACCGTATATTGCGTTACAAATATCCGAGTAAGCTCATCAAGCTATGCCGATCCCTCGTGCATAAATACACTATATATAAATATATATCGTTTGCATTTCTGTGATGCCGGTGTGGTGATGCGGCGAGCCTTTTATCCGAGACCTTCGGTAGGCAGGGATATTCCATGACGACCGGGGCCAGGGTTGCACTGTTGCCAACCAGGCAAACCCGTCGACCTAATTATGCTTATGTTTCGCTTGCGACCCCCTTTCACTGGCGCACGTACAATGTACATCCTCTTCAGCCCAACAGATGCAACGGAACGTGATGTTGTACATAAACTAAAGCAATTATCTTCAGATTAGACGCAGCAAGATCCAAAGGGATGACAGTACAACCCCTGACTCTGAAACTCGTCGCTACTCGAATTTATTTTCTGAAATATTTCCGCAATTCGAATTCCTCGCCAAAGAAAGCTCTTTCCGCGAGCCTCCGCACTAATCACAGATGCGACGAAATAATAACCATTTAATTGCAATATCACGAAAGCAGAGTCGATTGTTCTCGTTTATACAATTGAAAGCAAGAGAATGAGAATGAAACTCCGATAGAATGCTACGCGTCTAGTCAGAGTAGAATATAAATCTACCAAAGACGAATATAAACTGTAGCAAAATATATCTGCCGCAAGAGCATAGTCGCGGAGATTTACTCTTTTAACATTTTTTTTCTCTTCTTTATTTATTTTTTTGCTCCAACGTTGAAGATAAAAATTGAGTTTAAAAATGTTTGATGTTGATTGTAGGTAATTCAATCGGCGTGTAGAGAGTAGAGAGTAATGAGACGGAAGCGAGACCGAAGCCCCGGTTCGCTCAGGTAAATGCTCAACCGACCGCTCCTCCCAGCGCTCGCTTTCGCTAACGCACATCCGCCGTTCGACCGCCGCACCTTCAACAACCTCCCCGACCCAACAGTTTCTATACTTCAGCTCTCATCTGCTGCCCTGGCTCTTCTCGTTTTCTCGCTCTTCCCGCGTTTCTCCCTTTTTCATCTCGTACTCCCACTTCTATTTCGCGTTCTCGATTCTTGACCCTCCACTCTCGCGGACTCGTTCCCTGAATGCGAATTAAGTTGATACGATTTGGACGGGATATCATGCGGACTCTACGAGTAACCAAGTGTTTCAACCGAGGCGTATCATTTGCCAGTGGTCTGAATCGATCTCAACTTTATTTTTATTTCATTTCCCCGCTTACGCCGCCCTCCTCCCCCTTTTTTTGTTTCACCCACTTTATATTTTTTCCTTATTGAGCCTTTACACAAGGGCCATCGACATGTTCGTAATTTCGCGCGTGTCTGCACAATTTATTGCACTTTACGAATACCGCGTACGCTATTTCAAAATGTTCTCGCTGTACGCGGCGTCGGGCAATTACACATCGGTCGAAGGTCTAGCCGAATGGAAGAATTCCATTATTCGCTATTGCATTGCCGATCATGAAAGCCTATTTATTTGACGCCTGCGTTAATTACTATTTTCTTCCATTTTTTTTTCTCGATGCTGTTTTCCATCCGTGGCACTGATATATTTCGATAGTACGAGAAGGCTTCAAAGTCGTGGATGACGAAAGCTCTTTATTTTCTTTTGCCGAATATTCACGGGCCGGCGGGAGCCCGGCTGACTCACGAAGATGGATGAACTCTTTTCATAGCGCCGAGGCATCGGGTGCGAAAATTTTTCGATTGACCCAGCCGCATTCCATGGATGTTCGAGTGGGGGGAGAGGGAACGAACGGAGAAGGGGAGAGGCTGCAAGCTCGACGATTGATAGACGTGCGGGATCGACTCTCACCGCCGTTGGGATGACGTTGACGATGATTCCGTGCCTGAATCGACGTCGAGAGGACCAGACGACGCGAATATTTTTGCATGAATTTTTCTTTTTTTTTTGTTTCAATGAAGCTACGCTTGTCTCACTTGGTTGCTTTTGCCTCATCTCTACTGCGACTCCCAAGGGCTGCGTCACCGACGAATTTCAATTTCTCTTCCAGCGTTGACTCTCTACATCTCTTACACTTTTTTTCTTCCTCGCCCAGCAGGTTTTAGGATACTTCGGTTACGTATGCTGCCGGTCCTATGGCGAGATCGTTTCGCAAGTCGACGGGGAATTTGGCGTGTGTTATACACGAACGGACTAGAAGTACACCCGAACTGGCAGCGGAAGACGAGAATGGTTGAAGCTTGGGCGAACGCGAAGGGGGGGAGGGTAAGGTTGGCTCGGAAGGTTTTCAACCTTCATCCGCCACTATCCGGTGGGCCGGTCTTTCCACCAGCGTTTACGATCCGTTTGACCTTCTTTACGAGCGTTTGGCTTCTTACCTCTTTCAACTCGTCTCCCTTATGGCTCGCGGGCGGAGCGGAGCTCGTACCTAGCAGCCCCGGCGCTCTTTCTCACTCGCTTACACTCTGTTCTTCTACTATGTATGCTCTCGTTCACGTCGAACGTCCGAAGTCTCTCGCTCTCGCTTTATTTCTTCAGACTCACTCGCGCTTAAAACTTTTCGACGATTTCACGTTCGTCGCAGGTGCATACTTCGGAGTATGAACCGGTGGAGAGTCTTTTTTTCCGCGATACTCGAAACGACGCACTGGTGTATGAAAAAAGAAAAAACCGGCTCTACCAGAGATTTTACTGGAGCATGCCTTTTGTAAATGATATACTTCGAAACTCGTGTTTTTCTTTCACCCTCTTGAGGACTTGCGAGTAAGACTTACTTACTCTTAGCAGGCGGAATGATTTTTAATTGGGAAGAAAAAAAATACGGAACAAAAGCTTTAAACGTCGAACGACACAAGTTTGTTCCGACGTCCATTTTAGTGAAAATAACGAATGTCGGCGCGCGAAAGGCTATCATGTTCCACGGGAACAATACAGAAGGTAACACGTTATTAAGCTGTCTGTGATAAAAAATATGAAAAAATAGGGGTTATAATAAAGGTGGTGTATTATTACCTTTTTTCAAACGGATCGAAGGCTATCAAAAAACATTCCCGACACCCTATTTCGTTGTATTATATTCCACGTCAACGACATCCAACATTTGTTTCGACGTGAAATTTTTGTTTCAATTTTGTTTTCAGTGCGGCTAAACTTGTCCATGAACAGTTTTCAGCTCTGGACACTCACGGGATCCAATAACAAGGAAGCGAATAACTCGATCGTAATACTCTCGATTATATCAGTGAATTTCGGATCATGAATCTCTTTTTCACAAAGATTATTCCATCCCCGTGACTTCATGATCGAAAAAATCCGATTCGCGCAAGCTCGTATAAGTTGATTCGCGTAAAACACGTAACTTCGCGAACGCTCAAAGTTTCTTTACCGTCAAAGATTCTCGGGACTTCGGCAGGTTACGAGCGTGAAAAAAAGGAACGAAAAAAAGAAAATTCTACGGAATTATCCGAGTCGAGGTGAGCCGGTAGAATATGGTACTAGAGTATAACTGGATCAGGTTAATTGAGGAAGTTGCTCGGCTACTCTTGCAATAGATAAAATCAACTCTCGTAAATCTGGTTATACGAATTTTTTTTCTTCATCGTGGTTGTGTTGAAGCGAGGGTGAGGTGAGGAGCACGCGTTACTGCACAGTATCCGTGCGAGTATTTCCGACAGGATCTTGAGAGTTTGTACGTAAGAAGCCCAGAGTGGGAGAAACACTGTAAATGCGGCGAACCGAACGGAATCCATAGAAAATGGAATCCTTTGCCAACTCGCCTCGGCTCGTCTACTGCGACATCGGCATCGGATTAGCGTAAAATCGAAGGGCGCTGACTTGGTCGCTCGTAAATTGGCTACAAAGTTTGGAGAGGCGGTGCGCGGCACGCTGGCACAAAGAGAATCGATTACAGGGGAGTACGGGGCGATAGAGGAAGGAGGAGACGGCGAGGGGGGGGGATCGGAATCGCGATCCTCGGAAGCACACGCCATTTTGTCTTTCGAATCTGCGAACCATCAGCATGCAAAGTGGATAAAGTTTCTAGACTATATTTTTTCATCGTTTCTTCTCGCTCTCGTTTACGATTTTCTATTCTAGAGGCATCCGTGCCATGTAACCGTGATCATTGCGCCGATCGGTGACTGCCAATTGCATGATAATCTAAAGGAACGATACCATCGCACTTTCGAAATCGACGGAATTTCGTTATTCTCTATTATTTTTTGTATCACATTCGAGCCTTGGATTATTGTTCGTTCGGTAGAAGCTGCAAATTAGCCGATACTTCGATGGCGAATATTTGCCAACGAAGAAAAAGCGCTTCGGCTTTTTCCCGTTCTGCGATCTCTTGTTCGCAGCACGTAAATGGTGGTGTGTGTTCCTATGTGCGGTCCTATCTCCGCCGTGTTCCGCTTCTCAGCGCAGAAATCGGCGTTGGTACTCGGGAGCTCGACGAGGAGATAGAAGGAGTGAATCCCACCGCGTTTCCGATTAGATCTTGCCGACGAAAAACTCGCCGGTAGCAGCTTCGCTGTCGGTCGTTCGAGATGAGACGGACGGGGGTATCGTCGGTCGGGTCACGGGTCTCCCACTGTTTCAGACTCATTAACCCCCGAGAAACGAACGATTTCCGCTTCTCTTGCCGGTACGCGCAACGTCTCGTTTGTCGAGGGGAGCGAATGGTTTGTGTTACCGACTGCTCGGTATCGTAGGTAAAAAAAAATCCAACGAAACTTTTCCTTTCTCGATTTACTTGTGTAAAAGAAATCTCTCAAGCGAATTCGGTTTTCGCCAGACGCCGACACGTTTTTTCAGCAGTTTTTCCCTTCTTTGCTGTGTTTGTTTTTTGTTAGCTTCTCCCGCAGAGACTGAAAAAAATCACAGTTTGATGTTTTGTTCAGTCAGTCAGCTACTCTCGTTAAAAATGCCTACGAACGAAAAGGCGCCCGTCACGTAGTACTCGGTCGTGGGTTTTCGTCGCTTTTTGCTTCCAAGAGTTGTACATTCGAAGCTTGTTAGTATAAAGGAGCGAGTTGAGGGCGCCACCATTATGTACACGCATCGATATGACTGTAAGGGTCGATCGATTTTCTTCTACTTTTTCATGCAATGCATCATTAAAGGTACTCGTTATACCGTGGCGATAGAGCGAAGTAGAAAAGTGAGATAGGTAAGAAGGTGGCCATGTTTGATAATAGGTGTAACGTTACGCGAAGAAGAACAGCCTCTCTCACTCTGGTCCTATACAACCCGATCGTTTCTGCGCAGCGAGCAGCTGAGCATCTGCTAGATACTGGCTGCAGCGAGTACTGCAAAAGCCCGAGGAGGCTTTAACGTACCGAACTAACCACGCGAAAGGAGCCCCATTTCTCGTGTCGTTGTGCGGACACGTATACGTGTCCCTTGGAACGCTACGAGGTAACCATGTTAACGACATACATGGCGTATCGGCGTTTGCGGGTAATAACGTTATAATGGGGTCGATATATTAGTCGGGGGATCTCAAGGGAAGCGAATGTTTTCCTTTCTCCTTCCTCGACTCTTGTCTCATAAGATGCCCAGACACGTGTACCATCATTCAAATTCGCCTATAATATTTTCTTCCTCCGCTGCTCCAGTGTCTAAATTTATATGATATAGATAAAATCTATATAAATTCACATGGAAAAACGAAAAATATAGTCCGTTGTCTATAATTTATTGCATCGCATTGCAGCCCTCCCGAAGTCAAAATTCGAGTTCACGCACTATTTTCGGTGCGTAAAATGAAGAAAATTCATGTTCGTCATATTTGATAGGGAAATACGTTCAAAGATGCCAAGAAAGAAATTATTGGTTTAGTTTGCGTTCAGATTGATTGTGTTAGAATTACGGTGTAATAGGTTCAAAGATATGAAACATCAGCCTTCTTCCGGCCTTTTGCCGAAGACGTCCGAAGACCAAAAGACCACGTTGACCAAAAGAAGACCAAGACCAAAGAAAACGTTGGAAGACCAAAAACAAGAACAAATAAATTTCGAGGTTGGCAAGAGAGTTAAAACTGTTTTATATATAATACATGATTATATTGTACATTATGATATTACTGTAGGTATCATAATTTGTCTTCATTCATGAACATATCAGATAAAACGAAGACAGACGGGACGAGAGTCTGCGAAACGAGTCCAGGTGCTCGACGGCTCAGTTTGATCGCGTGAGACCCTATGGAAGGCGAGGTAAGAAATGGCTTCGGTGAAAGCCTCTTCTAAAATGGGTCGACGTCGACCGGGAGGTTGCCTTCGTCGGCCCCTCGAACGTTCTCCCATGGTCCACGTTTCTCACGATTCGCCGTGAACCGATGAAACGACCCCGGGCGTAGAAGTAGAGTAAGAGAGATATCCAAGCTCGCGCGAGCTCAGCGATCGTCTATACTGCGAAAGATTTACGAAGATCGAGAGAGAATAAAAGAGCGAGACCAGGAGTGTACGATCGAGATGAGGAAAAGGACACAGAGGAGAGGGTTAGAGAATCGAGTATCTCGTATCTCGTATCTCGCAATCCGCCAGGATCTCGGTCTGTACTTCGAGACACGTTATTCAATTACGGGCTAAGAGGTGCAGAGCGAAGGGTGAATTCTTCGGTCCGACTACCCTCACAATGCTTTGTATGTGTTCCCCTGTCAGCATCGCGAGTGGCGCTTCTATCTCATTCCATTCGTTGTACCGACAAGAGCAATAGTTCCGAGGACTTTCCCCAAGTAGGTATACCCAGCGCTGAGCTATATATAATCGTAGGATAAAGACAAAACGTAACGATGGCTGTATACGTGTATATACATCTCGTCGACACACACCGCGAGACCGGATCTCGAGAGCTATTCGACGAAGTAGACTTCGGAGGTTTTCTATATTGGACGTCGACGTGTGTTCGAGAGTGAGAGACCAGAAGAGCCGAGACTCGAAGTGGTCACTGCTGTTCTGTAATATCGAGCTATAGAGTAGAGAAGACCTGCTTTGGCCGGATGAGGGTTTTCTATATTGAATTATAGACTGCGTGGCTTTGATTGAGAGAGACGTTCAGGCGTGGATTACCTCGCACCCTTGCAGATTACACCGCGCTAAAAGGATCGGTTCGTCGACGTGTATATGTTGTACTTACAAGTAAGCCCCGACAGCTATGGACACTGCAACTCCTTTCGAACAAAGTTTAACGAATCGAAAGGGTCAAGAAAATTTATTTTCCTTTCCCCACTCGTCAACCGCGCAACGCTAGTGTATTTCTGCAGAGAAACATGAGCGAGTGGCATTGTATTCGCTTAAACCATCTCGCCGCGATATCTCGTTCAATTCCCTTCATCCCTGTCCTCTCTATGCGGCCCTGGAACAGCAAATCGAGCGAGACTCTCGCACTGCAGTGCTGGAAGAGTAGGCACGCGAAATTATCCCGTCATTGCATAAATGCATGGGCCACGCGGGTCGAGCACTTTGTCGGGAGAGAGGATGGTTGCGGAGAATCTTCCACTCTAAAATATGGAGTTTGTGTAGGAGGACGTTCGAGAATGGGGGATGGAACGCGAGAGAGCATGAGGAAGTAAAGGGGTGAACGAGAAGAAGAGCGTCTTGGTCGTCGCGCGGGTAAGGAGCGGCCCGAGACTCCTTACATATTGCGTCGGCACTGCATAAATGCATGTTATTCATGCACCGTTACCGAGCGAGAACGAGAGAACTAGGGATATATCTCTCTGTGTCGAGACCCTCTAACAGTCCGCGTTTCTACCTCGTTTTGCTATTTCTCTCCCCCCCCCTCCCCCTCTCCTCCCGCTCCGCTCGCATCGCACAAGCTTGGATATAACCGGAGACGACAACTCGGTACCGTTATGTAAACCGTGATGCACAATTCATTAGTTATGTAACTTGAACGTGTTTATTTGTCGTTTGAACATACGACAATTCACCAAGTATGTCCAGCATTCGCTATCTCTCTCAACGCTCAACGCTATGGATTCATTGATGTTACACAAGCATCGCATTCGCGTCCGCCACTCACTGCGATTGAACAGCGTGAAACAACCCCCCTCGACCGCTCCGCGTTCACCTCATTTTATACGCCGGATATAAAGACAATGGAGAGCACTTTGCTGGTTATAGTTTTCCACACTCTTCACCTTACTATTATTGTTACTATTATTATTATGAGTTCACTTTTTCTTATTAGAAGGAAAACATTTTCATTGCATCTCGTGGATTTCGCGATGGAAAATATTCAGCGTAAAACGACTTTTCGACGGTCGGTATGGATATAAACGCTCGGCGGGCATTGTTTTGCCGTCGCAATTTTGCCGCCTGGGTTATATTCGATGTAATACTCCGGCGAGTAAGACCGGAGAGAAAGGGTTGTGGAAGGAAGGAAGATGAGGGATATGAGTGACGAACGAAATTGTGAAGTGAAATAGAGCATTATCGGTAATATTCATGGGCTTCATCGGTAGCAAATCGGGCTCGCGGTGAGAACGATCGAAGTGATGTAGGAGATATAGAAGCCGATAGGATACACCGGTGTGGAAGCCGAGCTTTCATCTCTCGTCCGACGTGGGTTGATGAATTCTGCTCATCCCTCAAACGGGACAGAGAGAGAGAAAAGATTCTCGATCGCGCGATGAGAGTCAGCCGAGCACCGAAGTACACCCCGAGGGATGCTTTTCCTTCTTCGTTCAAGGTCCGATAGTTGCACCGCTCGAAGATCGAACGAATTTTCGCGTTTACGACGTTGAGATTTTCACCGATCGCCCGAAAAACGTTTCGGATTCCGTGTATCCTATTCTTTCGGATAAATCATAAATCTCGGCAATAACACATACGATGGCGAAGATTTCTTTTGGCTCGGTGAAATAGTTTCCGTCGAAAACAGCGTTAAACTTTTCTTCTTCTCCAAAAATGTACTATATTCCGACGTATATCGAGAGACGGTACACGTGTCAACATACTTCATTTTTTTGCCGTATGTTTCGAAAAGAAAATTCTATATAAATTCTAGAACTTCCGGAATATCGAAAAGAAATGCGAGCGATAAGTTTAGCAGAGCCAGGGTGTAGACACGTAGGCAAGACGCGGGTGATAAGAATGGCCCTCGTCATTGGTCCTTTGACACGCGGAGAAGGCGAGCATCTCTATCCTTGAAAGCTTCGAATTTATCGGGAATGCGCGTATGCAGAAAACACGAAGGGTATGTCTTTGTCCCGTTCTTTTGATCGAAGGTAGAAGATGGGGTTTGAAACGAGCGTCTGCCACGCGTTTGTCCGAACATCGGACGGAGGCACGCGCGCGTATGGATACCTTTGCAATTTTTACTTTATTCATTCTGCGAGAGACTTCGGAGAAAATATAACAGGGTGAAGGACGAGAAGGAGCAATGTGAGAAAGGAATATGCGTCGGGGAAAAAAAATCGCGCGAGGGTATCCGTTACGTTGCCGCGAATGCCGAGAGCGTGATATTCTCGCCCGAATTCAATTTCTCGGTTTTCCTCGATAAGAGAAGGGAAGCGAATAAGGGTTGGGGCCCTCTTGTGATATCCAACCGGGCGACGACGGGGAACATGAGCGAAGTTTGGCCACAAAGTTACCTCGGTGTCACGGAGACTTAATATACAAAGGGACGTGCCATAGAAACTGACGAGCTATTGCGACTGCTAAAACCCCTCCGACGCGTGTTCCGCGATACCCATCACATTGTTAGAGTAGTAACTACTAAAGCAATTATTTTTTCTGCGCCAAAGCTGTTCAACGTGCATAAAGAAAAACGATTGCAAAAAAATCCCGGGATTCCCTTGAATGGCACGAAGTCACAGATGTGAAATATGGAAAAACGTGAGCGAGACGAATAAACGATAAGTCAGTCTCATCACGATTTTCGTCTCAAGAGACGACGCTGCAGGGGACTTTTTTTCACACGAATGAATAGAACCTCGGCGCGTCGCTGACGTGTACACGGACAACACACAGGCGCACAGGCGGGTCGAGAGATCGAATCAGATATCGGTGATGTAGGCTCGCTCGGCTGTGATCGCGTTATTGTTGACTCGAATTCGTCTTCGAGGCTTTGAAGATATTGAGGATTTGTCTGGACTGGGTCGTAGTAAGGGATGCTTGAAGGTAGATGTGATCCGTGGGTGTAGTAACTCCAGCGAAGCGAAGGAGGTTGATCGCGTGCGCGGGGTGGCGGGAAGGGAGCGCGGGAGGCTAGTACAAGGACGAGTGAGAACGAGAGCGTTAGCCGGCTCCGCAACGGGAATATCCGTAAAAGAGAGAAGACTAGCGCGTGCTCCGCGCCGGAAAATGACCTGTCACTCCCGACACGTTTCCTCCTCTCGCATTCCCGCGAGCTGCTAGTTCACAGCAACGTTCATCCAGCGTTTCGTCTCTCTCTCTCTCTCGATCTTCTACTTCGTCGTTTCTCTGTGCCCGCTCCATGACGCCTCGACTGCTCTCCTTCCCGCTCAAAAGTTCCTCCCCTGTTCCCTATTTTATTCAGATTTTACGCGCTATCCGCGGGCGCATCGAGTGACAATGGAACAACCCTCGCGACCTCATTGCCGACGTCTTGGATAAAACTCCGAGGGCACGCTCGTTCTTCTCTCGGATATAAGATGAAGAGAAAAAAAAAGTATATATATATAAGGAATAGCGAATAACATGCTATCCCATAGTAACAGATGTTCGAGCCGATAGGTCGACGACAATCATCCGGATGCTCTCTTGCGCCGCGACGTGAAGCTGAAACGTGATTACTTTCTTTTTTTTTTTTTCGTTCCTGAATAATATAACGTCAATCAACGACTGTCATGTTTCGATGACAATGTAACCTTCGCAGAAAAAAAAATACTTCCATAAATTGGAGCCTATCGAATGAAGCGTCCAATAGAGAATGAGGAGTCAAAGCAATTACCAGTCAGACGTAGAATTTTCATGTCAATGATATATCTTCGTCCGCTTGGATCAACGTGACATCGGTGCATAATTCGAACGAGCTCAATTCGCATTCGATAATTCGAAAAAAAATCCCCCATCGAAATGAAGTTAATAGTAAGACATAGTTAACATATATCGATCTTTTGGCTGCATTATATATCTATTATGTGGCATTTTTTTTCACATACTCATTCGATCTATCTGCCAAAATACTTTTTTTCTACATAATACCATTAATCGGAACATATAAAAACAAGGTCGAAAAAAGAAATGTTTATATTCAGGGTTCAGAAAAAAATCATCGAATAAGCTGCAAAACGTGAAGTAGTAAACACACGCATTGGTCAGACACGTATCATTTCTATATCAATAACTTATTTATTCCCTCATCGATCAATGTCAAACGAGCATAATTCATTTCGAATTACCTTCTGTCGTCCCGTATGATTGTCGCGTACTAGAGAGTGTGCTAAACGTATGTAGAACAAGAGAGCGAGCATTCTGAAGTATCTTAAATTACAAAATTCAAAGTGAAAACAACCATTACTCGGCTCATTGCAACCCTCGTGTGTCTGAGACTTGCGAAACTATATATATGAAATACATATACATATATATATTGTATATATACTCAAGTATACAGATGAGAGTTGCGACAGTGGTATGGAAGAAAGCACAGCCAGTCGCGTCCGCGCGCCGGCTTGTTTACCTCCGTTCGTTCTCCGTGATATTGCGTCAAGTTGCACGCGCGCCAAGTAAAGTTTTCTTGCCCGAGCCTCGGGTATCAACGTGCGACACGGTGGCTGCGGCTGCGTCGGCGTTCGCGACGCGAGGGGGTTTGGGTGGCAGAGAAGAGACGGCAGTGTTATATACCGTTACACGCAGGACGTAGCCGAAGAGACGCGAAACGCGTTGAGAGACTTAGCCCTCCCCGCCCGCCGCCGGTTGTCGACGTTGGCGCACACGTAATGGTCGTCGTCGTCTCTCTCTCACTGCGTGTAACCAACACGGAGGCCCGAAGCCGCACGGATACGGGATACTGTTGCCCACCCTTGGCTTTCTCCGCCAGCGTCGGAGCTATATACGTCGTGCTCGTTACAAACTTTAGACGGCTACGTGCATGCATGTTATTACATCGTGGGACTTAGCTCTAAGCCTGCCCGCAAACATCGTCCAGGCCACACGCGGCGTACGGATCTCCTGCGCTACACGTATAGCGCCGACACTCGGCGCTATAACAACTACGAAAACAGAATCTCTCGACGAACGCACATAGTCGCGCGACACCGGCACGAACAGCCCGAGTAGCAAGTTTTAAATTACGTTCGCCTCTCTCCTCACTAGCTTCTCGCGAGTGACGCAATTGCGTGCCTCGTAGGCCATCTCCGGCTTTACCGAAAATAGAATTTAGGTATCCTCCGACTCGCCTTCCTCGTCGTCACGTCTCTCTGTATACGCACAATATTTTTCGTTGCTTTGTTTTTTTAAGTCGCAAGGGAATATCCGCCGGCGTTGATTCGAAATTCAGAGAGATCGAAGAGGGACGGGGATACAGCATGATTGCTGCACAAAGTGGAAATAGGTACATGGGTCAAGGTTCATGGGGGATTTGCTATCGGGTCGATCGAAACGACATCCTCCGTACCTCCCGGTGGTTGCGTGTGCGAGAGCGATGGAGTGGGGTGAATGAGGTGACGGGCACATCGGATGCTGCTGCAGAAGCCGCAATATCCGTAGCGGCTGATAGCTAATTTCTAGAATTCCCTCCGCCGCTCGCTTCGCGCTTCTATCCATGTCTTCTATCGGTCTCGAAACATGCCGAAGACTCTGCTATCCAAGGATGTATATACGTATGCATAGCCATACTCGGGAATTTTAGATGGCTAGATAGATAGAAACGTAGGGTGGCATTTCAAGGAGCTCTATGCATATGCATTTCAGAAGAACCCGGCCATTCTTGGAAGATACGAGGAAGCCTGTGGGCTCTTCACTGTCGTTTCTACACCCTTTGCCGGCGATGTTGAAAGTAGTGAGGAATTCCCGTAACGATCAAATGTATTGCGCCCAAAAGTGTTGGTACTCGATGATACAGTTTTTTTTCGCACGACGCTTTAGCATTAGTACGGAGCAAACCCGTTATTTCCCATGCATACTGTGCCAGCCAATTTCCTACCGTACTAATTCTATCAACTCATTTCTTTTTTCGATGAAAATGATGGAAACGAGAAAAAAATGGCAACTGATGGCAAGAAGATTATTTCGCTCGTGGCAATTGCAGCGGAGTCTTCGTTTCCAAAAGTTGAATCGTCGTATTCTCGCATGATTCTCGTTTGATCGAAGCGACTCTACCGATTCGCAGTCAAGATACGAAGAAAAGAGGAAAGAGCAGTGTAGGTAATACCGCGCGCTTGACGAGAGAGGTGGAACCGCGGGGCGGAGGAAGAGAACATAAGTCAGAAGGACGCGAAATCGAGTCTCGTGGAACTCGACTAATTTAACGCTTCGAGCTCTTTCCATCCGTCAAGCCGAAGTGGGTATGCCACCTACACACGGTTTTCCGAGAATACTCGCGTATTCCGCCGTGCGTCGCTGTGAGAGGGCGAAAATCCGGCATCTCCGTACGAAAATACGAAATCGC
Source organism: Ischnus inquisitorius (assembly GCA_963924025.1). Taxonomy (NCBI): domain Eukaryota; kingdom Metazoa; phylum Arthropoda; class Insecta; order Hymenoptera; family Ichneumonidae; genus Ischnus; species Ischnus inquisitorius. The sequence goes on along the minus strand of OZ001250.1, from coordinate 4,273,352 downwards.
CATGTGTATGTTCACCGCCATGTGGGACACACTGACACCGTCTCTCGTCGCTATTCTCGTTTCGCGAATTCTTAGCCACCACGCAAAGATACGAAATAATATATTAAATGGGAGAATATTATATTGATGACATTCATCAGAAAAATGCGACGAATGCATAAAGAGAAAAACTATTCGGGCTGTGTAAACTAATAAATTGTATCGCAATGATCGAGTGAAGACTCACGGAATCTCGGTTACTATACTTTCTGATTTTTCATATTTCATATCGGGCGAGACAGCTAAACCGTCAATTATTCCATCACTGATAAATGCTAATGTGGAAATGATCGTGGGAAACGGGACAAAATAGGACAAAAGTAGGACGTTTAAAATTAAAACACGCCAGTCAAATGTAATTTCGGAAATTTCTCCAGTGATTTCGTGTAGTGACAAATGCAATGGACTTTGTGATACCCAATCGTGTCCGCGAATTCATCAATTTTTGAACGATATCACACGACTTCGGTGTTCATTGCAATTCTATCAGCTGCGCTGAATGAGACATGTATAGCAGTCAGGCGCGATATATTACCGACTGAATTAATAATTTCTTCGAGGATATTAATAAAACGGAATGTCGATCAATACGATGCTTTTTTGTCGACCATCGAAGAACGTTCTTCGTGATTCTTGGCGAATATCCGTCGATATTACGACGAGCGCCGAAAGCCATTTGCAACCGGAACGCAAAGTTGAGCTTTAATGATTTCGACCTTCCCCCCATCTCCTTACAATTTGTGAATGTCAGAGAGGAAAGTTAGCGGATGATGCGTCGGGTACGAGAAGAGAAACGCGGTGTTGCGGCGGTTGGTCCGACGGAGCACTTCGGTGGATGGCGAGAAGGACGAAAAAACTGGTAGCCTACCCCCAAAATTCGTTACGGGGGTTCGGAGTTTCCACGGAAAGTGGGTTAGCCAGTCACCGGTTTGGATCGAGGGGGCGGCTGTGCGAGGCAGTACGAGCGAGCACGGCCGACCAAACCGGGATAGGGTTGAGAATTGAATTAGCGAGCGCGTAGTTAGTTCGGGAATGGTCGGACGTGGCGCCGAGGAACCTCCACGCTGTTGCTAACTGACGAGAGACAGTATAGTGCATGTATCTCTCACGTGTAACCCACCGACAAGCGTGGCTAGCAGCAAATGAACCGTCGACTGTACACCCGTAGACGTTTCGATCTGACAGATATCTCAGTGGCCGGCAGTCATCAACGGCTTCGCGGTTATACCCCGTAGCGTTAAACTCTCACGGATAGCACGTATATACATTACTATATATTACTTAGTCGGTAATCTAATCCTCGTGATTTGGCCCGACGCCTCGAGAAACTCGAAATTCGATCACCACACTATGACACACGATAGTACAACGGGTAACGAATGAAAAGAAAAATTGCATTAGTAGCAAACAGCCAAGAAGGGTCTCTCATTCTCGGCTTTCTACGACTCTCAATGCCACTAGGATTCTCGTCCGCGCGCCACTGTCCTTCGTTATTTTCCGAGGATTATTTATTTTTCCGAAGGACAAACACAACTCTATAGTGAATCCGAGATAACGAAAGCTCTTCGTCTCTCGTTAGCCTTACGGTTATCCTTTCGTACCGTGCTTGTTTCTCAAACTTGCACCGTCCCAATATATCAACGATGACAACGACAGAAACGACAACGAAATAGATTTTTATGCTTCCGTATGGTGCAACATTGAATTTTTCAATTTTCGCGAACGACTCGTTCTCGATACATTCGATCGTGGCTCTCATCTCTGTCATTCGCGTTCCCAATCGTTCGCGCGCGACAGAAAAAACACTTCGAGATTGTGAAAGACCATAGGCGGTCGATCCTCGGAGCACGACGAGAAATAACATTTTAAGAGTACTCTCTGGTGAATATATTGAATGGGTTAAAGTATATGTGTGAAGCTCTCGCCGTTCGAGCCGCATCGCTCTGCCTCACTTGCGTTGGCTCGAGAATAAGTACGAGGGGAGCAGGAGGAAGTTGCGAGAGATGGTCCTTCAACGCCGTTAAAGGACACGTATTTACGTTCGTGCTCGAGAGACCTGCTATAAAAGATTTCCGAGTGCCGCGCTCCGAGGAAACGGGAACGAGTATACGGACGGACGGACGGCGGGGTAAAGGTTCTCGCTTTGCGAAAAAAAAAAAAAAACTATATGGAGATAATAATGTTCGAAGCACTTGACGTGGGAGAAAGAGAAGCAAAATGAAACAATGAAATGATAATAATTTCGGTATAAGCCTCGGGGCAAATTGAATCTTGAGACATACGCAGCGAAGAAAAGAGATTCGGGACCCTACATGTAACGTTGATGTATATACATTTTTGTCGGAAAAAAAAGGAAATTCTCGAACGTTCTTATCACTCACTCTCCTTATCCCTCCACTTCCGTTATATATTCCCTTCTCAACGTCGAAGGGCTTTTTTTTTTTTTTGGAGAATTTTTATATTGCGACGACGCAAGATCTCGCTATCGAAAAAGGTAAGGGCGAGGAGCCCTTGCCCTTGCCTCCTGGCCCGATAGCTGAGACCGGGGATTCTGTAGGTCGTGAGAGGAACTCGATGGGTAGGATCTATAGGAATCCAGAGGGTTGCAGAACGCAGACGACAGTGTCTCGAGCTTACGGATCCCACGCCCGGATGGTATGTCAGACCAGATCAATACATTCTTCTACGCCTCGGCGAGTTCTTACGCCGCATCGCGAGACTCACCGACTGGTCTTACTCTCGTCTCCTTTCTCGCTACTCCTTCCTCGGGCTCACCTCTCATCCTCGACACGCGCGCCCACGCACACACACACATCGGGACGCGCAACTACTCTCGAAAAGTCCTTTCCTGCCTCGATAACGTTAACGATAATGCCACCGGACATTGTCAGCGGGTGTATATATATTTTTATTTATTTGTTTTTTATTTCTCAAAATGGAAAAGAAAGAAAAAAATATGATGCAGTTCCGGTAACTCTATTGCACTGCCGACTCTCTGCACGACAGGTTTAATATTTCCGATAAATCCATACGGTAACGATTGTACGCGCGCGAGAGGCAGACTGTTACTACCGTTGCAGAGTATCACAACATCCGAGATACCAGCCAATTCTTTTTTTATTTATTTATTCATTTACGATATTCATCGTGTCCTCGGCCTGCGACTCGGCAACTTTCGGCGGCTATAAAGAATCTCGATATTGAATCGATATCTCTGTTCAACGGCGAATGAAGAATCGTACTGACGTTAGTCCCGTGTTCCGTACATATGAAAAATGTTGGGGTTGTGAGCACTTCTAGTATTCATTAGCTCTTCATGAAACCTAGATTTTAACCCATTTCACACGTGAATCGACTGTTTTAATCGTGCGTTATGAACAATTCTACGGTATTTTTCAAGTAGTTTATACGTTTAAGTAAATTGGACGCACCATATATTAAACTCCAGCGGTCGAAATCCGTTGCATAGGAATCTTGACGAAATCTAGTCAGGTCCCAAGAAGGAATACCTACCGTACGTGCTCTAATTTGTGCCTAGGAGACCTTTGCAGGCACTAATGAAGCGAAATATGGAATCCCCATTATGGCTGTTTGAACTGTGCCTGCTTAATATCCTTGCAAGCGCTTTTATTAAGCTTCGTAGGGCCCAATTTCGGAGTCATTAGTAAGAATACCTCGCGTAAGTCTGTACTGGGCCTTCACATTATCGCGGCAGCCCTAATAAGTTTCTGCGCGGGTAAGTAGACGAATTACTGAACTAGGTAATAATCAAGAAAAATTCCGTGCGGGAGAAAGTGGGGTGGCTATCTCCGTTAGCTCACTGCTTCGAATACCCGAGGGCATTATCGTGCGCACGTAATTTATATTGGCGCATAGCAAGACTCCGAAACCCCCCGCCCGTCGTCCCCACGTCTTGAGGGTAGTTGTAAGAACTTGGTATCTGATGTGTATCGCCGCTGGTGGTTTCTCTCTTGCCCCGAAGCTCATTCCTAAAAGCGCGCGTACCGCCACGAGAGTTTCCCTCTCGCGGTACTGTTTCTCTCGAGCTTCCTCCTCCCATCTCACACTCACCTCTGCTATCTCTTCCCCGAGAGTTTCTATATAGATTTCTCGATCTTGCCCTCGCACACTCATCGTATCTCGGTTGTACGTCGTATAACAGCCGCGGCAATGCCAACACGAAATCTACAGAGCCTTCGGGGTACCAACGGCGCACTGAGCTAATCCTAATTGTTCGGAAAACTTTTCAAATACGGTTGTTCCGATGCGCGCGCCCGCCGCTTGGGTTACGTACCGGTCAAGGGATTTGAAAGCGACACGAGACAAATCGCTGTTTTTTCATTCCATGGGAAAAAAGATGGTAAAATATCCTTCGCATACGCTCGCTTCCGAATCGTGAATCAGGTTCGATAATGTAAGTATAGAGGATGTGAAAAATGTACCATAAGGTGCGTACTGTTTATCGCGAAATAAAACACGTCGCCTTCGATACACAACGTGATGCGGGGGAATGTTTTATACGACGATTTAAAGACTTCACGGTCGACAAACTCTTTTCATTCAAGATCCCTTGTCGGTGACGAGCATAGATTATAAACGGACGAAGAGATGCCCGAGCGAGCACGCGCGACTTGCGCAACAATATTACTCGTAATTTATGATGATCGTTAAATTTAACCTCAACGCTCTGAACCTCATCTTCGATGAGATTTTATTAACAGCTGCGTACTTCTCGTCGCGAGTGCAATTTTTACGAGGATACCACGAGAAGAACGGTAAGTCGAGCCTCTGTGAGCTCCAGTGTGTGATATGAATGCACGTAGTGACGTAAATCTTCGCGGCTGCAGACGATAAGAAAGCGAAGTAAAAAATAAAAAGCCCCGGTCATCACAGCTGCCTCAGATTATCTTACATCAGAGGAGTTGTGACAGCGATAATATTTGCATCCGGCCGAGAGGCGATAAATACGAAACACGAAAAAAATAACAAGAACGGTGCTCTCGAACCTTGAACATTAACGTGGCGTTTTTAAGCCAGGTACGCTCGGGTTTAATCCTGGCCGTAAAGCTTACGAACCTCGACGGTCTAGTCTCTGCAAACCGAAGGGACCACGCGGACCTGGTAGCCTCGGATAGAACCGAAAAAAAAAAAACGCTCCCAAAAAAATAAGAGCTTGTGCGAGCGCGGAGTGAATGAGGGCGAGAGAGCAGGAGACAAAAAGTCTGCCGCGCGAAAAACAGCCACCGAATGGGAAAAAAAAAACAGCGAGAAGCAAGGAGAGAGAAAAAACAAACACGCGGCGTGTGACAGCGGTATGGGGAATCAGTAGTGGTGGTGACCGGATAGGGAAAGGGAATCCGCGTAAGCGCAGTAAAATCTATCGAATCAGTTTAACGAGTGTACGGGGGTTATAAATCAGGTGATGCTGTGTTTTTTTTTTTGTATTTTTTGTTGTTTTTTCGACGAAAACCCTATGTAACGTCGAAGGGGGCGGGGAAAGGGGGAGAAGGTATATACGAGGCTCATGTGAGAGCAAACGTGTTGGGAAATCCGGTCGCAGTGTATAGCAGTGGATACGGCAGGGAACGACTGGACGGGGAGCGGTAGGGGTTGAACGAAGCTCGCTCGGATTCTATCTCGTGTGTAGACGCAGAGACGCAGTCTCTACCCGGTCAACGTATAGAGCAGAGACAAAAGGGGGAGGGGGAGTAAAAGCAACACAATAAAGGCTGGCGGTGGATGGCCGATACATTTTACGAGCGAGAGTGCACGACGCTTCAACGGTGTCCTCGCGCTTTTAGGATTTTCTACGGATGGAACGGCTAGTCCGGAGGACTATTCGCATCAGTCATTCGATTTTGGTCAGTCTTATACAAGAATGGGGACAGCTTATGAAACTCGTTGCTTCAGCATACATCGCATAGATTCTCTATGAGTATCTATGAGTGATTCTCTATGAGTTTATCCGATGTGTATATACGCGGGCGAAGAAACTGTAGTACCAAACAAAACGCAGTTTTATCTTGCGGATTAAAACGGCATTCCATGAAAAAACTGGTTTTTTTCGTTTTTCGTAAAAATGGGATTTATTCAAAATCAACGATGCATTTTTCGTGTGCTTTTTTTTTTATTTTGCCGTTGTTTTAATCAAGCGATTGAAAGGTTAAAACTCGATGGAAAAAATATCTTCAGAAAGGATTGGCAGCGGTGAGTTTCGGTCATGGGGGAGGATGGGGCGAAGAGGGCGGTAAACTCGGTCGGGCGAGCATAGCCAGGCCAGAGGAAGCCTGCAACGGTAACGCGCATTTATCGCGCAGACGAGTTGAAATGTAATTCGCGCTGAGGGGTGTGAGGGTTAATGCGGTGCCGCGGTTCGCTCCACGTGGCACACGTATTCATCGACTAAAAGGATGTAGCGAATTTAATTGAAAGAGTCGATTGCGGTTCGCGAGACAAGCTGCTTTCGAGGCTGGGCCCCGCGGCCCATACGTTATCCCACGGGAGTATTTTTTTTTTCTCAACCCTCCCCCCCTCTACCCTGACGCTACACTCACCCACCTCGGCTTCGCCTCTCGCTTCGATGCAAAAACCCGGGAAACAGTACACGCTTCGTGGGAAAAAAATAAAAACTACACGTTTAACCCCCCCGGGTGAGCTGAAAATAAAAATAACGAAACAAATAGTAAATGTTTCCCACTGACCAGCGGCCCGATTTACGGGCGAAAAAATTCTATCTCGTTTTGGCGCGTGCGTTTCGACTGCGCGCCTCGTCGAATCGACACGCCTGTATTTCTCCCTATTTCCATCGTTTGGTGCGATTTTGCATAGAATTCGAAAAAAACAAAAAACCCTGGAAATGTTTTGTCGTGAATAAATGCAGTTAGGCGGATTTTCGATAGGTCTACAGACTCAGAATAGGAAAGGGGGAAGAGGCTTACCTGGGCACCGAAATTTCAATTCCGTCTCGTTTGCGAGCTAAATGTCTTTGAACCCCGTTAATTCCGTGGCTCACGGACAAACGAAAGCGGAATGAAAGTGCCAGTGGATGCGTCCGAGCGTAGTTGGGACGGGGTTGGGGAGTGACTGGCACTCGCTCGGGGCTTACTACCACAATCGTCCGGTATATACCATAGCGAGTAGCAGCAGCAGCAGCAGCGGCAGCAACAGCAGCAGTAGCAGCGAATGCACGATTTACGCATCCGGGTGGACACGAATCCCGTCATTGGCTTTATTGGTAGTAAACTCTATACTGGTAAACGACTATGGGTCTCGGAGCACCTGGGACACGTCTGGAAACGCAGTTAAACCCACACAGGCGCGCACGTGGGTGGACAGACGTTGCAGAACGGAAAGAGAGGAAAACAACGCGAACGGGAGAGAAGGGCCCTTGGTATTTTCGCCTTCGCCTCGCCTAGCCCTCCGCCCCGCTATGGTTCCGGCGAGGGACTTGGGTTACACGTGGAACTAGAAACTATTTACGGTGCAAGACTGGATACGAGAGACGAAGAAAAGAAGTGCTCCGAACCACGAGGTCAAAAAAATATTAAAAAAAGAACGTGTAAAGCACCGTGGTTGCTTCATGCCCTACCCCTCGGCAATAGCAGAAACACAGTGGGTAGCGAAAAGCGTCGCGCGGTTCTTCCCCATTTACCGTTACTTCGTGCGGCGTTTGTCGAATAATTACAACGCCGGGTACCCTTAACGAGAAAAGTTGCGACGCGAAGCAAGGCGGATTCGAGAATAAAGCGAGAGAAGTAAAAGGAACGAAAGCAAAAAAAAAACCCAATCGATTGGTACAAGGCACCGTTGATAGTTCACCGACCGAAAGTCGAAGGTCCCGAGAATTGTTTACAACGATTAGATGACAGAGAAACGCGCTACGGCGGTACCCCTCGCGTTATAACGAAGTAACTGGAATCCGTGGCTCTTGCAGGGTCGTTTTTCCGGATAAAAGTGTGCAAGACAAGAGTCGTCTCCGAGCTCTTCTCGTCTTCGTCGTCGTTGATATTACTCGGAAGAGGGAAAAAAAAGGAAAAACCGAGAAAGGGAAAGAGGATAGGCGCGACCCCTCGGCTCGCGATCTTTTTTTTTTTCCTCTGATTGCCGAGTGGCCGGAGGGTAAAACTCGTTAGAGACCGGGGCATAACGAGCAATCCTCCTCCAGCTACCGTGCTCGAGCCTTTTACCCCCCGCCCCCTCGCGATTATAATTAACTGTGAAATCCAGCTAAAGAAATTCTTGGTCGAAAGGTCACGGACTCCCTTGGCTCCTCTACCACACCGGAAATGAACATCGAGACCTCATACCGATGAGCGCTATTGTCGAATAAACAGATGCTGCAGATCTCTAATGACCATCGCTGGTCAAATGACTTGAAGAAAAAAAAAAGAATGCTGCAAACATCGAGAATTTTCGAAAACTCTGGTTGGAGGTTTGTGCACTTATAAAAATTCTATCTAGCCGCCAAGAGACTATATATTGGTAAAGCGTTCTACACGTGAAACAGCGAGAAGCCGCGATGAACATAAGTTACGAGGTTACCTATGGAAATTAATGACACGAAAGCTCTTGTCACGGGGAAACGGGCCGTTCTTCGGCGAAGCGCGTTAACACGTCTCGCGTCAAGCCGGCTCGGTTTTGTCGTTCGCCCCTCCGTGCCAATATATTTTCTCGCTGTTGCAGCATGCGGCAACGACACAGGAGTGTAAGGCGCGGCGGGCGAGCACGCGACGATACACACGACCCAGCAAGAAAAGAGAGAGCGAGCGGAACCTCTCTAGCTTCTATGGACCTCCCCTTACAGACGCCGGGATGGTCGTGCGCTATCGCAACGGTCTGAATGCAATATCGGAGCCCATAAAATAGGTGTAAAACTGTTTGGTCGACGGTGTCGTCGTGTACGAGGTTAGTTTCGTGCGCGAAAGGACACAGAGAGCGTAACAGGCCGAGCAGGCAAAGGAAGCGGGCTCTGGGGTCATCGGGGACGTAGAGTTGAGCACATTGCCTGTCCACGAGAGGTGAGACGGAGGAAAGAGAGTTGGAGAGAACGGGGGTTTCGGAGGGGTCTGTGCGCGTGATGCGAAGACGACGGTGACACGGACACGGGAAACGTTCGAGAAGAGGTATACGAGGTTGCGCTCACGGAACGAGCCGGAGGGTTTTCGATGTCACGTACCCAAGGGAGCAAGCAGCAACAGCAGCAGCGGCAGCATGGTGAGTTGACCAAAACACTTCTGTTCCATCCTCTCGCACGATCTTCCCTCTCGGCCCTCTGCTTGGGGCTTTATAGGTTGTAAAGTTGTAAACTCTCATCCGTTTCGCGCTCGCAGAAGCGTTCTCTGGTTACCATGGCCATTAGAACGTGGAACGGGCTAATATCGTCAAAGCTTCCCACCCTTAAAGCCTACCCTTGCGCAGTGAATAGTTCGGGTAATTGGACGACGAGCGGACAGCGCCTAAATCTTTTTTTTTTTTTTTCAAAAATTTTACAACATTGTCGATAGCGTTAAAGCATAATTGAAAGTTTTATGTCTTTTTCGGATTGTTGTTTCATCAATGATTACGCGACCGCGTACGCTTACGAAAGAAGCAAAATAGAAAGTTGAAAGAGGTTGGAAGGGGTTGCTGTGTCGCGTTTCTGTATGAGCATTGGCGTTGTTTCTTCTCGTCGCAGAGACACGTTTGCCGGTGTGACGAGTAATGTCGACAGCGAAGGGCATGGGAGAGATCCCTACCCCCCGTTAGCTATGAGGACGGCGGGCGTGGAGGCATCGATAAATCAATGGAATATGGTAATGTAGCAATTTCAATAATTTAAATATGTATGAAGGAAAATGGAACAATCTGGAAGGCACGGATCTGAACGCCACGGCGGTACTGAATCGCGCCTAATGAGACGACCCGAGGCTTTCACGAGGATGGAGAATGAGAAATATGTCATATAGCATCGACGTTTCGCCCATCCGTCGTGAGGATCGACGGATCGGGGATTTGGTGCGAGTTGAGGATACGACGGTGTTCGAGCTTCACACGGGTTTCTTCGACAATATCTCCAGACCGTCGTGATATAAAGAAAAAAAAAGTGAAACAAAAGAGAGAATCGCGACGATAATAAAAATTGAGAGGCAAGCGGGAGATGGGTGAAATAAAAGTAACAAGTACGGAAAAAGCGAGGGAGGTGAAAAAGACGAGCCGAGACAGGGCAAGGCATCTTGGCGAACAAACGCTAAGAAGGGGAAAAGGCGGTAAATAAAATAAATTCCGAGTCCAAATACCGAGAAAGCTGTGCGAAATGTCGCGGGAGAAACCACGAGCCCGCGAGTTCTCTGTCGAGCGAACGGCACGTCTGCTCGAGGGCCCGAATAGCTTGTCGCAGTCGTAGCCATTTTAGCTGTTGTATCATTGCGGTCTCCTGTCGCGGTTATTTTCCTTTTTTACTCGACAAATAAAGCTATAATTACGGGAAAGATTGTGCGCATCGACTTGGTAAAGATCAGATCGAAAAATCATATCTCTGAAACTTTGTTCTATGGACTATTCGAAATTATTTAAGGGTTTGTTTTTAACAGAAGTATTTTTTTTAATGCACATTCGAATGGAGTGTATTTGGACGCACGTGCGTCGCGACCGCGAAGAGACGTGGCGTCCGGTTTGGTTTCGATCCTACTGCGATATATATGTATCATAACGGTAAAAAGGTTGCGGGTCGGGATATTCCCGCCAACTCATCCTCGAACTCTGTGCGGTTCACCGCATCCTCGTATCTCGACGGCCTCGGATGCCTCTACCGGTAGAGTCACGTTCTTTCGCGCGTCCCCGATACACGATCATAATTTTGAGGGACGTTACGGTACGTGCGAAACTCGCGCGCATTCGTATTTACACACATCTGGCAGAAATTATATTTTGGACAGAGGGAGAGAGAAAAGAGGGATGGTCTCTCATCTCGGAATCCTCTCGCTCTCGTGACTCTCGAGGGTGAACACGCGGCCGCGATACATTTGTCAACGAGGTTTGTTCGATCGTGCGTCCCTGTTTCTCTCGTCTTTCCATCGGAGCACGTACAACGTAACTTCATTTACTCACACGATTATCCATACCGACTCACTACTGGAGATTTCTATTTGTGTATGTGTCGCAAATAGAGGCACGTAGTTAAACGTCGAGCCCGATATCGTTGCAGCGCGAAACACTGTACGCATCCCACTTGCCTGACCAGCGTGCGTGCTTTATCCGCTTCGCGCAATTGTTTGATGCGGATGAGGGGTCATGTATTTAAGGGGCCAAATCTACCTGGTTAGATGGGGAAAAAATCGATTTTTTGCTATTTCGGAATCATTGATTTCTTAAGGATGTCCCCTGAAAATGTCTAATTTTTATCTACAAAATCAACGTAATTATGATATTTTGTATGAAACGAGTCGAACAATTGTCTGTTAATCGTATTACGAAGGAAATTAAGCTCTCACGAAGCATTTGGATCGGAGGGAAAAACATAATACGGTGAAGCACTTTAGGTTTTGAGTACATGCGAACGCTTCACGGAGAAATATTAAAATTTCCCTACGAAAGTTTGAAGGATTCCTTTTACCCAACAGCGAATCACGAGAATCTCGCAAGCTACGCGTATAGCAGTGCGCAAATTTCATCGAGACGATATAACGGCTGATAAAGGATGATTATGCTGATCAAGAGATCAGGCTTGCAGCGAACGGGTTAGACAGGTCCTCGCATAACACACATCGCGCGGAACCGTTTGAACTGATGAGATCGTAGAAACTCACCGATTCGAGTGGCCGCTCGTTCGGTCATTAATTTCATTCTCTCGCGCCTGCTGGTACGGCCAGACCGGGGATTCCCCAGTCCCGGCAATCTCCGCGCACACAGACACGCACAGATATACACGGGATGGCTAACGAGTCAGGCGTGTCCGTTTGGCGTTGTTGCATCGATTGACCGGAATAACGGTAATCGGCCGGTGTGATTCCCAGTCTCCGCTCGCTTACACAGTCGACAAACTCTCCGCCAAACAATACACAGTGCTCGCAATTTCTACTGTCCGGGCCTTCGATCTACGATATTCGTCGCGTTGATATTAAACTTTTTTTTATTACCTCGATATTGTCGCACGGAGAGCCGATTGAATTATACGACGGAATTTAAATTCGCGTGGGGTAGAGAGTCCACGAGGGCTCAAATTCCGGTCACCTTTTTCACGGATATATCCTCGACGCCTTAAATGCTGCCGTTCTTTTCAACTATCCGAAACTAATTTCGGTTTAAGTAATTTAAACGTAGCGCGGAGCAATTAGGAGGGATTCTAGGCCAGACTACGGAGCGAGCGTTTGGTCGTCCTCAGTGATTTAGGACTACAGTTACGCAAGGGAAGAATAAACGGGCCCGCGTACAAACGCCATCCTATTCCTCCCCTGTGCGAACGGTCTAACTATAAGGGAGCGCGCGCGAGATAGAGAGAACAAGGACGAGAAAGAGCAGGAGAGCGAGAAAGAGTGAGAGTGCGAGCGGTATAGCACCGAGACTCCGAAACCGGGCAGGTAACTTCCACTGCAAGTTGTGGCCCGCGCGAGCTACCTATACACAGAATGAAAGGCGAGACTGTTTGGCAATGAGGAAGTACGAGGGAGGGAGGAGAGTGTGAGAGAAAGGTAGGACGAAGCACGCCGCTCTGAAATATGCACGGGGATGCGAAATTTATGTGTAGCCACACCTGGTTAATGCTTACACGCGAGAGATAGTCCCGTAAATTCCATACACCCTTGGCAATGCAACCCTCTCCCGCGTCTCTCCATTTGATGATACCGGCGCGTCGGACAAACTCTCGGATTACTACTGCTTGAAAGGCTCCTGTCCTATCGCTCACAGACTCGGGACGACTCCTTTCACGAAGATGTACATACACTCTTTCTTACCCTCGCGATATTTCGTAACGCTGAATAAATATCGTTTTCTTAAACAGCCTATATCGAAAAAAATACCCTTTTCATCCATATTTCCCTCGAGCACAAACTCGGAAAAGTTGTCGGGTCATTAAGGATTATTTGCAGAAGTCAATGCTATTCCGGAGCGCAGTTTGAGGGGCTCGGCAAGGGTTTCGCGTTTGTACATGGGATAGGTAGGGTGGAAACTCAAGTTGATATTACGGATCAAGCAATGCCGAGGATATCTGTCGATGGCTGTCACGTGGAACGAGGACTCGTCGAGCAGCTGAGGTCGGCGAGGGGGGCGCTATGTTGTTGGCCAAAGGGGCCGCCGTAACACGAGAGACAGAGAGATTGGTTGTAGGAGGGTGAGGAAGACCGATGAAGCACCGACCCAGCGGTGTGATTGTGCGGTCAGCACCGGCAATCAATGCTTCTCTGCATGCGCACACACGACACACACGAAATTCGATGACACAAGCTCATGTTCGATTTTACAGCGCTAAAACATACTATTTCATTGATCGCGCTTGCGCGATTTTTAATCGGCGTTCGATGCATATTGTTAAAGTCGAGAGGATCTTTTTTGGTTCTTTAGTATTCTTCAACGAGTCATACCTCCATAGAAATAGAATATGTGGAAAAATGTATAAAACGTCAATATAAGAACGTCGGTTTGATTATCACATATTGTTGCAATTCATCGGCGAAATGAACGGGTAGAGTTGAAGTGAATTGAGTTGAAAGGATACCCACTTATTAATTATTCAAACATTGTACGAAGTAAGTAAATTTCCGAAAAAACCTTCATAAAAAAAAATAGTGAGTTAAGTATGTGAGGAAAAGGGTTAACGTAAAAGGGTTAACGAGAATAAATAAATCTGATACGGGAAGATGGTAAATACAGAAAAAATCAATTTCATAGCTCTCGAGATTTCTAAGCGTGACGAAGAGACGAATATGCTCCGATAGAGTAGAACGGTAGTTGTTCGGATACCGAACTGGTTCCAGTTCTCGCGCTAGGCACGAAGTATCGTGGAAAGTCGAAATTACGTTACCGTCCAGTTCCCGTCTCGTCCGCGACGGCCGGGCACTCGCAAACACATACAGATACATAATATGTATACATATACAGTAACAATGAGATGGTATAGAAACAAGCCGTAGCCTACTCTCCGTCCTCCTGCCCTGTGTCGTTTCGCAGCAGCAGTTCGGCGTGGCTGGTACCCTCGCCACGAGCTCGAGCCGGCCGGCAATGAACAGCCAGGGGTTGTACAAGGATCCGCTTTATTGGAGAGTGTTGCTATCGACAGCCACGGCCATCGACGTGCGGGAAAAGAGGGTTTCGCGACGGTAGAGAGCCGGTACCGATGGAACAGGAAGGGGGTGTGGGCGGTTGGGGAGGTTTGAGGCGTAACGCGAAGCGGGCGAGAGGAGAGCCGGAAACACCGAGGGAGCGAAGAAGGAGTACGAAGAGAAAGTCGACGAGATTCGGCAGGACGCGGGCGCGAGAGAGGGTTTCAACGAAAACTGCGGAGGGTTGCGATTGCTGAGCGGGCTAGGTATACGCGCTCCGCTGCATTTTCTCTGTTATTCTCTGTTAGCGAGAGAGACAGATATATTCCATGGGACCGGTGGCGGATGGCGAGAGAAAGTAAAAATTAACGAGAATTCAAGCTCGGCCGGAGCCATTGAAAAATTGCCCAGCGTTGCCTCGTCCCCGGGTGTGAGAGGCTCCAGGTTTGAGACTTGTCGTTCTCGTTTTATAAATTTCTCTTTTTTTTTCATTTCAGACTTTTCTTTTTATTCGCCACTACAGGCCATCCCCCTTCCTGAGTTTTTCGCCTCCTCGTCTCCTCGACCGTGGTAAAAGATACATATAACAGAAGTAGAGTAGGTATACTCTCTGTAGTGCAGTTGAAGCACACGGGTCCCCGCTCGGCACCTCCTCTTTGCCTCTATCGTATATACCGTCAAACAAGACCACGCGGCAGCCCGCACCATCATCACAGCCGACGTGTCGCACTACCACATTGCACGTTCGACGGTACGTTCGGTTACTCTGCGCATCCGGCAATCTTGTTGCTGTCGCTAGCTCTTCGGTCTCTGCACACGGATATAGTATATCCAAATATAGGTATATCCTAAGCCTTCTCTCCGATGCCACCGCTGAAGCATCTCGCGAACTGGCGTTTATAACTAATGAGGTCTCGTTTCTCGCGAAACCTCGCTCTCTTTCTCTCTTCTCCTATCTGGATATACATGCGCTTGACTTCTTTTCACGCGAACTTCCGCAGGTAGGTACCACCGCCACGTATTATCACGGCTCCTTCTTCAACCTCGGATAAAATAACCGGTGTATATCGGAGTTGTACGAGAAACTTAAAGGATGCTTGAGTGTTAACAAACTATTATCCGGGTAACAAAAAATAAGAAGACATCCAATCCGAGAAGAAATTTACGAGTATCTTGTCGAGGTCGGTTTTATGTATGGAGCTTACCAGCTAATTAATTTTTTTAATACATTATCTGTTAGAATGAACAAGTTTTTGATCATCAATACGTTTTGATTAATTCGCTTACTCGTTCTGGAAACGAATGAGATCGGCTGAAATGCAATTCATTGATTTTCTTATCTGCAATGTCAAAATTACAATTCAAGGCGATGAAAATTATATTTCTTTATGAACATCTTAAACTCCGACATTGTGCCAAATTGTTGGTAAATATAATTTTTTTATTGCACTCATTGTTCAGTCGAAAATTATTCATTTTTTTGAAATTATTTCCTGGTAACTGTTCCCGGAGATTTGTGCATACGTTCATAAAGTTCCCCAGGGTGCGCGCAAAAGTGGGCAAAAATCCTCTTGTTTGTAGCAGTCATTATCATAATTTCGGATCGTTCACTTTATCGAAACGGTCAGCTATACGTTAACCGCGGCTACAGTAAATGTAGAGAACGACGAAACAGAAGGGCGTATCTTATATCGTTTTATATGTTAAATTGCGTCGGATACGTCGTTCTGCTTCTAACCAGTCGATGCATATATATCGAACTGTACGCTGAGAGAGGGTGGCTAAGACGCTAGAGAAGTCGCGTAGCAAAGTGGAGAAGGGACGTTGCGACGGGCGGAGTTGGTGCGCGCCGGTTCGAGGTAAGCTGGTCCACAGGACTAGTGGCACGCCTTCTCTTGGGAATCCGCCGTATATGCTTCGAGGCACGGGCAAACACGTCGGATAGCAGTCTATAGCCCTTCGATTTCGCAAGAGTGCGAGAGAGGAGCATGAGTATAAGCGAGACTCGGGCTATAACATCGTCCTATCTATACCTTCATCCCAGAAAGCCCCCCAAACACCGCGCTTCTCTTCTGCTTACCCGAGCGAGTAAATATTGATACGGATCGAACATCTAATCGTTCCGGGTTGCGTTTACCGACATGGCATCCATACATATTGGAAAAGGGGTTGTACGACTGACAGTGCTGTCATACCGTCGCTACAAACCTACATTCGTCTCGTCGGCGCGCAGACAAAGTACGGAACAACGAGAGACAAGGGTAAAGGTGTCGATCAACGTCTTGTATTTTCGCCCTCATCGTCAGCGGAATCTAGTTAGAACGATCGAGCTGGAAAAATACGCTTTTTCGTATTTTTCTTTTGCTCCATAAAAACCCCTAAATTGCATGCCTCGTAGCTCAGCGTGGACAATACGACGGAAGGCTGACAATCATAAGTCAAAGTTATCACATTCATGACAGAATATACCGCGATTATTTCTTGTTTTCTTTCCATTTTTTTTTTTTTTTCTCGAATCCTTCGACTCTCGTATTTGCACCGGCGACGAGATAACGAAAGAGGGTGAAAGATACGTAGGCCGCGATTGTGCCCGCACACTCGGCTAAAGCGCGATCGCTCATCCCCCGGATGAAAAGGACGTTAATTAGAAATTCCGCAAGGGTATAACCGGTTGGGGGTAGGGAGAGGTGGAGATAACGATGACATTTTCAACGGATATTTCCGTGACCCAGTCGTCACGGCTAATTCATGTCTCTCGTCGTACACACAGACCCGGCACTGGATCCAATTACTGTCGTTATGCATTTTTTTCCTTTCCCGATCCTTCTCCCTCCTTTCTTTCGATTCATCTTTCTTTTTCGCTCGCACCGTCGATTCCATTAAACGACCGAGAGAACGCACATCGGAGGGCGATTAATCTTCGCGATCGTCGATGACCACACCTTCGTCCACCAACTTTTCAATTTGTTTGCTTTCTCTCGGGGCAATGAATTATTACGCATCGACGCTAATCTCTTCGAAGAGATTCATAGATTTTTCGTGTTCGATGGTCGAAACCGTTTGTGTGGACGCTCGAATGATTTTAGCTATTTTTTTTCCCATACCATTCTCGTTGTTGTATCGCCGAAGCTTTGCATTTTTATTTCATCGCGGCTATTCATTTTTATTTTCTCACTTCTCTTGGTTGGAGCTCGCTCGATCGTTCCACGGGCATGAATCTCGTAATGCACGCATGATCAGTCAGCTCTTTCGGCAAGTTGGCGGAGGTGGAAGACCGTAGTCAACGGGCTAAGAGGATGAGGGAGGAGTGCGGTCGAACGGCGGTGCGGACCATCCAGCGGCGGTGGTGGAAGGGGATAGAAAGTGGTGGACGCCTCCAGCCCATTCGCCACAGCGCATCGCCAGAAATGCTTCACTTCGTGGACTCGGGGGAAATCATGTATGAAGTTCGCCATACTCCGCTACCGGGCTTTTACTCCTCTTCCTCGGTTTCCTCGGCCTTTTCGGCTGCAGCCATCGGCCACAGTCCGCCAACCCCTTCGATCCTTCCGCAACCCTTCCATACGACTTTCGTCAGCTAGACGCGGATGCGCCGCATTTCCTTACATCTCGTTCTATCGTTCGACCAAAACGGGATCATCTTATCCTCGATTCATCGTCTTACATTTCGCGAATTTTCCAAAGCTACGAATTCCGTGAAAAATTTGAAATATCCTTCCACCGTGTTTACTGCCGAAATAGTTGTGTTATACCGTAAACAATATATTATCGAAAAAAATGCCTTCGGATCGAGAACCATTAACATCAACCTTAGACGAATATCGCCGACGATTCAAGGGTGAGATAAATAATGATTATCAGCGCGCCTCGAATTTTTTGATCCTCCAGATGGGTGGAGGAGAAAGGTTGTATTCTTTTTGTTCTATCGCGCCTATAAGTTCTTTTCTTTTATCTGCCTTTCGGGGTGTGAAAGGCCCGATTATCCCATTCTCTCGACGCCAGGCCGCGTTTCTCATTGAGAAATATATAGTAAGAATGAGACTTTTTCGACTAGTCGTTGCCTTCGAAAGGCTTGGGCAATAGCTGGCGCTGAGGCGTGTGTTTGTCAGCATGATCGGGCCGATGGTTCCCAGTGTCCATCTTTCATTGTTATCGCTAATGGAGGAACTTCTGCCACCGCTGCAGCCTCCGGAGTGGGGGGTGGGGATAGATGGGGGACGGCACTCACTCTCGTCTCGTGCTTGTCGCAGAGAGAATGGACGGTCGGAAGAGGTGTGTGTGTGTGTGCCAAAGAAGAATCCCCCATACCGCCGTTGCCAGGAGATGATAGGAATACTTCGGAGCCGAGTTTTCCGCGAGAACTCGAAGTGAGATCCCCCCTCCCTCTCCCGAAGGGATATGCCCTGAAATCAGCTATAACCCAATACCCCTTTATCTGTACCACATTCGAAAACTTTAAACTTCATCGTTCTTCGAGACCGGTGTTCGGGGGAGGGGCTTTGTGCATCAGATAATAGCAACCCCGTTATAACGGCGAATCTCTTTCGCATATCTCCATCGAAATATCTCCTATCCTAAGGATTTTTCGCCGTTAGCACGGCGAAATGGCGGCGGCACTCGCGAAGTGCCGCGAATCGATCGTACTTCGATATTTTGCCTAGGGCGAAATTTCTCTATGAGAATTCTTCCTCACTCGTTTTTTTATCTTCATCGACATATACTTAAACCTGCGAACGTCGTAAAACTATTTCGAAGATTCCTGCGATCGTCAGAGTTTCAAACTCACACAATAGATTAAGGGTTTTACGCAAGACAATATGCTTCACATAGGAGCCGATAGGATTACCGCGAATGTCTATCGAGACGGGCTCAATCAATCCACTAATGAGTTTACCTATCACACGTGTACAATATTTCAATGGAGTCGCTCCGCCAGCTCTGTCGCTCGAAGTTTCGTCGTTAACGATCTTCTTCCTGTTTACCTTTACTCGCTTATTTCTCTGAGCTAGATGATGTGAATCGATGAGCACTCACCTGTGCGTCGAGGCGATACATACTTAGACGTGATTATAATTAGTCTGTCTGGAATGATGATGGTTAACGTATGTCGGCTCCCGTCTAATCTATTAATGCATCTCTTAACACAACTCCACAATTCTCTGATGTTTAATGACTCGATTGTTACATCGAGAACAGTCAAGGACTCTGATGAGCGATCGATACGATTTCCGAGAAGAGACAACCAATTAACTCGACTATCGCGGTTCCAAGACCTCTCTGGCTCCGCTCATGGCGACGTCGCATATTCTCGGTCGTCGTGAAAGGGGATAAATGCGTCATCGTCGTCGTCTCGTCCTCGAAATCTCATCCCTCGAGCTTCGTCTAAACGCTGCGTCTTGGTGCCTTGTCACGTAAACAGATCACAGAAGCCTCTACCGTATGTAATAATGTTGCGTTGCACGGAACATCTCGGTTCTTGTATCACAGTTACGCCGAAGCGGCTTCGACCGAGCCGCGTAGACAACACTCGTCTCTCATCTATCCATCTCCCTCGGTGTACATCCTTGTCAATGCGTTGGTCCCTTCAGTCAGATCCAACCCCTATGGTACCCTTCGTCCGTTCGTCTGTCCGATCCAGTCATCGTCTGCCTCTGCCGCCCCCACTTCCCACTCGACTCTAACTAGGAGCCCAACGGGAGTATTATGCCAATTAACGTAATTAGTCGGGTAGTATCACCGTTTGATTTCGGCTATCCCTTCCTCGCATGACTAGCGTTAGTAGCATTGATGTAGCGAATCACCGCAGCCCTTTTCAATCCCCACTCCATCCTGCTACATTGCGGCTTCCATATACACAACGATGAATGTATCGAATTCATCGACCACACACTTTTATCGTGTATACATGTCGCAAAGTGAAATGGCGAATATGGGAGATCGGGAAAGTGTGAGAGTATCGGGACGATTTCATATTCCACTTCTCCATGCAATGGTATAGCGCGCTGGGTTTCGCCCACTTCGCCAAGGGATGATCGCTCGTAACCACCGGGAAATCCGCTATCATATACTCCCCCCCTTCCTCCCCCATATTCGATACAGGCAAATCCCAGAGAGGGAAACCAAGAGAATCGAAAACGTGGACTACGAGTAGGTCGACACGTGCAGTCTGTGTAGTTTCTGATCTTCAAACCGAAACGAGACGCCCTTTATCTCCGAGACGAAGGACCACTAACGCACGTCAGGAGGCTTACATTACACAGCGACTACTTACGTAATGCCTATCTCCAGTGATATCGGACGAGAGATCGGCTCTTCGGTCTCTGGTTTTTCCAAAGAAAGTCTTACTTTCCGTCATCCGCTTGATGCGGGTTACCAAAGATGTCTTTGAACACGTGAGGTTTTGCTTCGCCGGCAAAGCTCGGCGACGGCGAAACGTACGTTCTCTTTCTTTTTTTCCGATTTGGTTGATATTCATCATACACGAATGTACTTCAACTGTAGGATACGTATCGTATACAAGAATATTAGTATAATCCCGAGAGGAAATGGAATATCGTCAGAGTTGTTGCTGCCGCTGTTAGGTCGACAGCAGACGACGTAGACGCTTGAGAATAAGCCCAAAAGGGATGCAACATGTTCTCTCTGTGACCTGAGCAGAATATGGACTTGCAGAGATAGGAATGGTATACAGAGGCGAAGGGGTGTGGCGGTTGCGATTCTCGTCTGCAGAGCATCCAAGCAATATTGAGCCGTCTTGAGATGAATCTTCGACCTCTCTATCTCCCTCTCACTCGTAGTGGCTCGCTCACTTCCCCGAAGAGGTCCATGCGGATTAACTATAGGAGACGTCGGCTCGGGTGTACAGAGAAGCTGCTACTACTGCTCCTCGGCAGGCCGCTTGGATCCGGAGAAGCCAAAGGGTTCGGAGGCTACAGGGGGTTGCGGACGGCTCCGGGAGTGAACACCGAGAGACGAAGGTGGAGGGGACTTCGGGGGCCGTTGGATATAGAGGGTACTCAAGATGCTAGGGCACGTCGAGCTCCTTCATATAGCTTCCATAATCAACTGCATACCGCAGTGTTACCAGCAGCACAACGGTGCTACGGTCGCCTCTCGCATATGAATGCCGTCTCCGGACGGTCCTCTCTATACGCCCCGAGCATTACCGAACCACCCGCGAAACGCTCGAAACTCCCGGACTCCTTCTCTCGGTCTCTCACTCTACAGCATCTCTACTGCTGGTTCCTGTACTTCATGCTTACTGCTACCTCATGCCGTTGTCGCTGCGTGACCGCGGCAACCCTCTCGCGTCACGGAAACGCTTGCTCTTTTACACCCTCTGCCATTCTATGTGTATGTATATAGTACATATGCGAGCGACTGCCGAATTGAAACTGTTCGCTGTGTCGTATAACCACGGTCTGAGGCAACAACCAACTCAATCCCGGCTATAAAAGTTTCAATCTCGGCACTCTCGCGGTGTCCGATAAACTTTTCGTGGAATATTGAAAACGCCGGAACGCCTTTGCTTTTTTTTTCTTCTTTATATCTTGATTTTCATAGCTCGAATCGTTGCGGGGCACATTACAAAGAGATAAGACGAGAGATCTCGAGATGATTATGTATTTTTTTTTCTCTTTTTGTAAAGAGAAATACATCATCTGTTCGGATTCTGAATCGAAACGCTAGGGGATTTCTGAGGAAGTCTTTGGTTGTAGCGGCACACTGTGTCGCAGCAAAATAAACTCATTCGAGATGGTTGCCCGAGAGCCGCAGAGATGCTCGGTGAAGGAGAAATTGAGGAACTCAGAGGAGAAAGCGAGCGCGACGCTGAGCGAAACATGTGAAGAACCAGAGAGACGACGGGATGAGAGGCGGGCAGCGCACAGGCGGCAGTAGTAACAGCGAGTACGAGGCATTGCAGTAACGGGGTGTTGCGTCCCAAAGGATATCCGTTGCTCACCGCACACCGCTGCGTTTCTCGTCTCACCTCGTCGTCGTCGTTGTACACTATACCTCTTGGGCTCTCTCTCCTCCTTTCGGTACGCCTCAGAACCGCCGCAGCTGAGAAGATTGTAAATAATTATGTTGATCGCAAACGTCGACGGCGTGTAGAAGCAAGAGAGCGGCACATTTTCACACGAAAATACTATATCGCGCACCTGAGCCGATTGCTTCGACGAGTTTTCGCGTCGGTGGAATACACGTTTGAAAATTGTTGACGAGACTCGACCCCCGAGACTGGGCGCTGCCAGATGCAATATAACTTGTGAAACGTCGTCGTCGTTCATCTTGTGCCTCGATTCAATCGTGAATCCATTCAATTAATTTATAATTTTCCTGTATCGTAGGGAATACAGCATAATTTCTGATTGCAAAAGCATACAATTAGCCTTTTTTTCTAATTTTTCATTTCTTGTTTGCGAATGAGTGGCAGGAGGTGGAGGCGGGTGTGCGCATGAAGCAAGGTAAATGTACCGCGCGCGGCGAAGGGGAAACGAGTAGCCAGGGAGAGCCGGGCGTGGAAGGTACCGAAGCCTGAAAATCAATTACCAATCACGCCTTCCGGTAAAGCCCCGGCAAACGCTGTAGCCCGTTCGCCCACCGGAATATAATGGAAAGTCCGCCTTTCCCCCTCTTATTCGCAATGTGGTTATATATAAATATGCTTATGTATATTGCGCATAGAATATACATTGAGTTTCGAGAAATGCCGTACAAGGCCGCGGCTCGTCCAGCGCCAAACACGAAATATTATTACGAGTTGTCAATATAAAATCAACGAATTGATAGAATCGTATCGTGACCGGCCGAGAAACTTTGAATTCGCCGGTACCGGAGTCAGTGAAATGCGCAGAATGGAACATCGACGAATGACATCAACGGACGGGCGTTGTAATGAATTCAATTTTACTTAATTAGTTCCTTGTGGAACACGCGGAAATTTAGTTAGGACTCGGCAAACAGCTGGATAGGCCAGAGGCGAGCTGGCGAGTGCACATTGAAGACCGGAAAGATGATGGCGCCGCTTCCGGTAGTGCCGTGTACACCGCGCGCTCCGCAACCCAATGGGCGGAGGGAGGAGAAGGGAGAGATGGGGGAGGCAGCGGGTGGAAAGCCGAGCTTTCCAAGCCAGAAACGTGGGGCGCATATAGTCCTCAGCGTGCAATAGAACGAACGAGATAGCGAGAGATGTGGAAGCTTCGTATACCCGTGGATGGAAACTCTGTATCAATATTTGGTTGTAGTTTTTACTGGTAACCGAGCGACGGGAGTTTACATCCTGTGTATGCCCGTTGCCGCGTAATTGGATTTCTGCTCCGCGAATACATCGGATCCCCGCGGCATCGCTACTGCAACAGGGCGATCCGCGTTAGTCGGAATCCTATCCCCCTGCTCTCCAACCCTATTCCCCCCAACCCCCTACGATCGGTAGGCCCGCTAGTCCGATCGTGATGCAATTCGACTGATCTTCGTCACGTGACGATGCCGAATCAACGAATTTTTTCATTTTCACTTTTTTTTCCGGCGTGACTGACATTATTACATAAAAAATTATTCAAAGGTTCTTTTCATCGAGATGATGCCGATGGCTGTTTCCTCGTTAAGCAATCATTAATAAACGCGAAAAATAGATTCTGAAGCGATCCGCTTTTGACGCCAACGAGGTTCCTCGACATGTTGGGATGGTTGACACCACTTTCTTTAAGGATGCAATCACCAACGCTTCATCTACGTGAATAAAAAATTCTAGTCTAATCCATACTTCAGTCGAGCGTACAGTAGGCAAAAGCAATAATACCGTCCGTTAGTCGAAACATTACGTTACGAGCCTTCGTAAAAGTTATTTCGACAATAAAGCTTTTCTCGGTTTACCGCGGTGATTTCTCGAGCTTTAAAGTATATTATGAACAAACAAAAGACTCTACGGATTGGATACGGGGTAAAAGTTTGAGAAAATTTCGTAAACTCAATTCTCGTGCGGCCTTAACGAGCAGTGAAAATGCGTTCCCGTCGACTACGAAACACGCGGCGTGAGCGAAAGCCAAACGGACTACCGGCGAGAACGAGAGTCACCTAGGCGGATAGAGAAATGGTCGTAGGTGACCTACTTTCTTTCTTGTGATGAATTTAATTTGCCGTCAGTACGCGCCCGCACGCGTGTCGACTCGGCGGACCGTCAATGCGGTTGATGAAGGCCTATTCACCTTGCATTTCCGTTGCCTCGACAAAGCTCGTATGCCGGACAATGGTTTTCCTTCCCATATCCCTCGACCTATTCTACCCTTCAGATCCCCATGCGTTTGTACTCACATTGTTGAGAGTCTCGAGGGAATATATGAGTGGAACCTGCGTCACAGCAACTTACCTGGAACAAAAAAACACTCTCATTTAGTACATTGTCGACGTAATTCATATTACAATTTTTTTTTCATTGCACAATATTCGGAAAAGCGTCGTTCGACCTGCGTCATATTCCTCACACTTAGCAGTCGCTTTATTGTTTTCGTCCGAAGATAGCCGGTTGAACGAAACTAATTTCGACACGTGCCCAATGGATTTCCTCCGCGCGGTGACGCACGCTCTCTCTCTCTCTCTCTCTTGCCTTCCCAGTGCTATTATATTTCCTCGATAATTCATAGATTCTCATTAAGCGCTACAATGGCACGCAATTAATGATAAACGAGACAGAATACCCCGATGAAATGCCGCGGTAGCGTGTATTCCTACCAGGCTGGAACAACAGACAGTCCTGTATTTCGTAATACTGACTCTTGACAAAACGATTTGTCCAAGAGTCACGCCCGTCGGTGACGAGTGGGCGGCGAACGTTCGAGCCTCTGCAATCGTGTACGCTTTCCCTGATCATAATATGAACATCATACTCAGATGGAAGGTTTAAAGAGAAAATG
Organism: Ischnus inquisitorius; assembly: GCA_963924025.1. Taxonomy (NCBI): domain Eukaryota; kingdom Metazoa; phylum Arthropoda; class Insecta; order Hymenoptera; family Ichneumonidae; genus Ischnus; species Ischnus inquisitorius. The sequence continues at coordinate 4,248,166 of OZ001250.1, read as the reverse complement.
TTACGATCGATTAATTACAGATACTCGATCAAGAAAAATATATGTATAATCAACCAGATTTTGCAGTCTATTGAATCAATCTCGTTGCCCAGTGAGAACTGTGGGATTCGGATCGTCAACACCATTTTTCTTCGGCTGTAACAAAACTTTCTTTGATTGTAAATTTATAAATTCCAAATCGTAGGCTTTTTATTTCGATCAGCTCGACAATTGGAACGCTCGATCTATACAGCAATACGGATGTCCTACGCGGGCAAAAAGAAGACAAACCTGTGCCGAGAAGTTTCCCGATGATGGACGCATCGCGTATTCCAGCCCTCAACCCCTGGGCAGTTATTTCTTCGTTGCTCTCGCCTCGAAGTCCGGAGCTAAGGTATCTCGTTTTGCGAAGCCCGGAAGATATAGTTCCGGGAAATGATTATAAATGAAGCCCATCCCTGGGTACTCGGAGTGAGTCTGGAGCAAAGCGCGCGACAGCGTCGAGAAAGCCGAACCCGCGACTCTGAAAAACTCCACCCCGCGCCAACGGAGTTCCGGAATCTCTATATGCAACCCGAGAGAACTCGGAATGGTCCGAGTGTGAGAGCGAGAGGGAAATCTTCTCGCGCTCGACCCCCCCGACAAAGTAAGAAGAATTGAAGACGATGTCAAAAATAAGAGAGCCGTATTTACAACGGTGTGAAATTGGACTGCTATACCCGCGGGAGAGAAATGAGACTCGGCACGGGCTAGCGAGCGCGTTTGCGCTCGTGAAAATGATATTGTTTCGGTCCCCGTCGCGGCACAGTACATAGTTCTCTCTGTATTCCGTACAAACGTACCCGCCGCTTCCATCGCGGCACAATTTTTATACAAAATTACCCCGCGCTGGTGTGCGCGCATGAGATCCTATGTGTGTCTCGACGATGCGCGTGACATCTACGCAATTATTCATATTTCCGGTACGCCGGTATGTAAAGCAATATCGTGAAATCCCGAGAAGAATGTTTTCACGTCGAGTCCCCGGGCACGCGCTTCGTTCATCGGGTTATTATTTTTTAATGACGCTGCGCACGGTGCGTGACAAAAGGCCCGATAAAAAAAATTCGAGTTAGAGGGGAAAAAAAAGTGCCTGAGGCATTTTGCATCACGCATGTTTAATCGTGTGCGCCGCATATAATTTCGATCGTCATGACTTTCACTGATGCCGCACAATACAACACACGAAAACGTGTGTTCGACGTTTCGTTGACCAACGCGTGTCAATCGTAGTATTTCGTTATTGCAACGGTTGACGTCTGAAGGGTATTCCAGAGTGGATGTATGTCTGCAGATGATTTCCAAGTGTCCATCGACAATCCCGAAACGAACGAGATATACCGTGTATACCTTCGTATCGCCGCAGAAATGCTATTTAATACGGGCAAAATTGGTAGCCGCGGAAATCAGTTTGCGTTGTGATTATGAAATGATGTGCCCCGCGGGCCACCACTCGAGGGATCTGTGCACGATGGCTCGAGGTCCGTTATACCCGCGTGTCGCTACTACACGCGTTGCGGCTTTCGACGCACGGCCGCAACAACACGAATGCAAATTTATTGTCATTCAATTACTCAATTCCGTATACTGGTCGGAAGTCCGTTTCTCGCGCGCGAGCTCTCTCAGCCTCCCTCTATCTTTCTCGCTCTCTCTCTCTCTTTCGCCCTCTCTCGCTCTTTCTCGCCATCTCTGCGTTTTCCCCTCTGTTCATTCGCGCACGGACGTTAATAACGCACTGCGTAATCCCGTAACCGCGGGTTCCGACGCTCATAGCTCTACACGCCGCGCCTATCTCTCCCATATCTATCTGTTCTCTCTCCCTCGACCGTCCTCCCTTCACACTCTATCGCACACTTCGGTTCCCTACTGTCGTTCTCTTCTCTTAACTCGATATCGAACTCGTAACTCTGCAAATTTGTCGAATGCCAGATATATTCGATCGATTCCAATCTAATCGAGCAATAAACCTTTCACCAACCCAGCGGAGAACCGCCAGCCCGCGCGCCCGGTCGGGCGGAGGTTCGCTCTCCTATCTCTCTTCCTCGATTATCTACCCTGTCACCCGATGGCTCACCAGAGTTGTTGACACGATCGACCTCTCTCGTTCCACATTAATTTGCATTATTCGACCGCTGAGAGACAAGCGAAATCGTTGAAATACACGATAAACGAAATACCGGTAGATTGCAATTCATCCGCAATTTACGGACTATCGACATTTCGCAACTCGCTTCGACTGCATGTACATAAATTAATTTAGATATATACGCGAATATCTCTGTATATATGTGAAAAGATTCTACCGCCGGCGCCGTGTGGAAGACGCTGGCTTGGACAAAGTGCCAAAGTAACACAGTGGCTAACGTCATGGCCCGGTTAAAATCATAGTGACTAATCGTCACGGCAGGATTAAAATGCCGGAGTGGCTAATAGCGCAGGAACGTTGCCATAGCAATGGCTTTCTTGATGATGGTTTGTTTCGTTCGGTTGGTTTTGTCCGACGACTGCGAGGGCGCGAGCCCCGCGAACCCCTAGTATAAATTCACCTATATATATACGCTTTATAGTCTTGCGCCAAGATGCAACACCATTCCTTATTCTCTAGCTCTTCTCTTCCCGGTACTGAGATGGTCGTATCGCTACAAGTTTCGACGTGGGTCGAGGTCGGGTGATACATCATCCAACCCGGCTCCCCGGAATCCTCCTTCTCTCCCCCCAAGCGAGCGTCTCTATCGGTGTATGCATAATATTTGCAGAGACCAGCGAGAAAATTAGAAATACGGTAAGCCGATTTTCTTATCGTGAAATACCCGGGCTTTCTCTCGCAGCCTGAGGAGCTTCCAACGGGGGAAAATTTCGTCTCTTCTACGGCCGTGCAAGCCCCCGAGAGTGCGGAAGGGATTTCCGGAGCGGAAGCGGTATAGACCAATTCTTAATGAGGTTAATGTGATATTCAAATTTCTTTTTTTTTTCATCCTCGTTGCTCGACGAGTTTTTCGGTGCTCGTTGTCGATGTTCACGAGCAGGAAGGAAATATACGCGGACTCAGTTATGTGCGAACGACGCGGAGGTCGAGACTCGCGAAATTCTCGTGACGTTCCGGAGACGACATTTCTTGGGAGTAATATGGAGGTGAGAGGCGAGAGAGATGAGACGCGAGTGGGGAGGAGGAGGGTCGAGGGGGCAGATACACGTAAAAGAGACACATACAGTAGAGACATATATACATGAAGGACGAAAGCCAACAGCACGCCGTAGACGAAGTTATGAAGTGCGGGCACCGTTCGTAGCCCCCTGCCCCACCCATCCCACTACTCTGGTTCCCTGCCATATAGCGCTTTATAAACGACTTTTCCAGCGAAGTTTGTCGGCATTCATCACGGAGGACACGACCCTCTGACCCTTCTGCTTTGCTAGCCCCCGTGTAGTCCCCTCTCCCCCGTGTGTACCAACTACGACGCCCGAAACACAGAGAAAACCCGACGAGAAGAGGCCGCTGAGGGAGGATGGGGAAGGATGTCTTGCGGGTGGGTTGCGCTCTCGGATTGCGTCGTCTCGAGGTGGAAGACGACGTAGCGAGCGAACTCCGAGTACGGGAGCTCTGCCATCCGCCTCCCTCCGCCCCATCACCGACCTCCACCGTAGTCACTAAATAAAAATAAGTTGCTTGCGGTACGTATAGCCAGGGCACGTCTTGAAGGACGCCGAAGTATTGCGCGGGAAGGAAAAAAAAAGAAAAAAACGGCTACCGAGGGCAAGGGAAATACAACGTAAAGGGAAAGTAAAAGACTTCATTCCTGAGGATTAATGGCGAGTGCTAGAAAAAAAGAAGCAACACACCGCGGATGGACGTGAGTTATTGCGTGATCCACCCGGATAGAAGGGACAAGAAAAAATAAACTGCGAGAGATACAGAGGAAGAAACAAGCTTGAAAAAAAAAACAAAAGAACTTGTGAGAGTCTCGCGGTGGCTCTCGTTCGAGTTTTGCTACGATAATAACAACCGAGCCCGACTACGACGGTTGCGGTGTACAAACAGCGTCCCCGAAAGCATCTCGATAATTCGCATCGCCGCAAGACACCGTTTTCATATACTGCAAATATTTTGCACATCCAGAGATACGGACGGTCGACTCGCCGGTTGAAGAGTAAAGTAGAGAGAGGATGGTGATAGGAGGTCGGGATGAAATTGCGAGCCGATAATGAAATCACAAACACTGCGGTCGTCGCGGTCGGAAATAATTTGCTGCACTAGCTTTCTATTATTGGTCTATAGTTGGAAAACGGAAGCCGGCGGTCTACGTGAGCACGGGGAGAGGGAGAGACGAACTATAGTAGCGATGGGATTCTGTATGTGCGTATAACCTCCGGTTCTCTCGTGGAAGGACTTGACCGCTTAGCCCTTCCTATCCCCTCGAACCTCTCTGCAATCCCTCTCCGCCAGTTTCCTCTGCGTTCCCGAGGCCACCATACCGCGCTATCTCTGACCCCGCTTAAATGCAGGATATACGTATAATAATACGGTTAATTTCGAATCAAGTTTGATCGGATGTCCCGTACCCGACATTCGTCCGTACCACGACGCCTCCTCGCACCCGCGCACCGTTCGATTCCCCGGCTGCGAGAGACGCGAGAGAGGTTAACGCGGGCATTGGGATCAAACTCGGAGAGGGCTTGGCCCACGAGTCCGCATAACCGCCAACAATTTGAGCCGCTGAATAATTCCAAGCGCTCCAATCTAACTGCTAACAAATTAGACCGAATTAACCGAGGTTTACTAGGCACGCCGTGCCAGTCCATTGCCAAGAAATTGTGTACGGTATATCTGTATTTGTACGTGTACATATATAGATGAAATGTGGAAGCTTACGTATATATTAATACTATATATTCATACATATAGATACATGGACACAACATTCCACATTTTGCAAACAAAACTCGCGGTATCGTGAAACTCATGTGTACGTAGTTAAATCTCGCGAAACGCGAGTTTGGCCTACCTTTATCTCTATCGCCCGCCACTTCTCACTCCCCTTTTATCCTCCTGTAGACGTATCCTCTCCCGAATCACCGACGCCATCACCATGTCCACATTGCAGGATATCGTCGATGCAGAACGAACGAAATAACTCGCCCATAGACGGGGAGTAGGGAGTTTGGTCCGAAGTATGCGCGCAATTTCGACACGATTTATTGAGAGGCCACTCGTCTGTACCCATCGAAAACATAATTTCCCATGCTCCCGGACCTGCCCTTTACCCGAAACCTTTTCAACTATCTAGTATTTGATCGCGATGGAAGGGCAAGGGAAGAGGGGAAGAAGCATTGTGCAAACCGACTCTACATATCCGACAAAATACCGACGTGAATACCCCGCGCTCAATCAAAAACTCCATATTCACAGGATTCTGCGTAGCGTTATTAATAAAAGGTTTCGTATGCATTATTGCCGAAATATATCCCTTCATATTATATGACTGTTAATATCGTCGACCGTCCACTGTTCTCGCTTGTAATTGTTCGAGGAAATTATATTTATCTGATAAGTCTGGTTATGCGTCCGCATAACCGTGGATTCGGAGATGTTCCGGCTGTGCTGTGAACCGAAGCATGAAAAGTCTCGGGCAACAGAGTCGCGATTGGTAACCAAGGAAAAAACGGAAACAAAAAAAAATGAAAAAAAAAGCGAAAGCAGTTCGCGTTCGGTGGAACTTTGAATATAAACCCCCAGAAGCTGTGGCATCCCGTTCCTACTAACCGGAGATTCCTTCGCTTCCCTCCCACCCCTCTCCCCTCCGGCATCCATCGATTTATTTTCGTGTTTGTTCGGCGGTGGGAAAAGTTTTGCGGTTTGTCAGCACTTTTAGATTAAGGGGGCCATTGAAATCTCATAAAGTCCCTACAAATACCTTCATTTGGCATGCCCACTCCTTTCTCTCCTTCGTTTTTCTCTTCGCTCTTCGCCGACCCCCCCTTTTTCTACTCCCATCCACCCACCCCTCCGGATAGTCGCGCGGCATCGTGACTCGCGGCAGTAAAAGCCGACCCGTACGGATTGCTCTGGACGTGACGAAGAAACGCGGATGGCGAAAGGGTAGAACGAGAAGAAGGAGTAGCAGCGGCGCGGAGTAAAGCGACCGAACGACAAAGAGTTCGAAGCGAAGAGAGACAGTGCGGAAGAAAGAAATAAAGCGCGAGGGACTTGCGGAACCAGCAAACAAGACCGAATCGCGATTGCGTGAACGAAGCTCGACGAACGAAGCTTCCGGTTATCGCGGAGGTTTGTTCCGCAACCCTTTCCGCAATCTCTCGTCAACAGTCCTTACTGATATTCGGTAAGCCTTTTTGGGAAAATGTTCGTCAGTGATATAAGTACACCCCTTCTTTCCCTCTCGCTCTCTACCTATCGGAACTAATCGTTCTTCGTTCGTTTTTTCTCTTTCTTTTTTACTTTCGACAAACACCGATCCTTTCGCGTATATACTTACTGATGAGACAAAAGTTTTTGCAACCCGAGGCTATGAATTGAGCCGTCGAACGAAAAAGTCTCGATCTTTCTCTCGCTGTAAACTATATCCCGTACTCTCGTCGACGGAACGCAATGGGATCTTTCTTGGCTTTCAATTTATCGAGTTTTTCCCGAAGAAAGCCAAACAATCTTCTCTCGAATCCTCATTGGCAATGTGATCGTCGCGCAAGGGACGAAGTTTTGCTAGGGACTTCTCTTCGTTCGATGGGCATACACGAGAGGTTGCGCATCGAGCTGAGAAGAGCATTCGCTCGGCTTTGCCTCTCGTTCCTTCGTGGACGACGGCCAAAGTCCTCGAGATAGATAAAACACCAATACACGCGGGGGTACAGCGCCAGGGGGTGAAGGAGGGGGGTTCGAGAAGAATGAAGAACTCGTTTTCGAGCGAACGCGAGACGATTCCGTAGAAACAAAAGGGGCCAAGAAATGCAGCGGATCAGCCAAGAATACGGACTTTTGTACGATAGATCGCACAGTCATTGGCACTTTCGATGAACGACGATGAATAGTCATTGGCGTCTTTGCGTCGCTTTCCAACCAGTGAATTTCATAGGCCAATCTCCGATCGTTACCGACAACTATAAACCTTTAGCGACGCCACGAGTTCTCGATCTATCATTCCCATTGCGCTCTTTCAGCTCGTCCTTTATCGCTCGCAGTGCAGAGCAATGTCTGCTCATGTTCATCCCTGTTCATCCGTGGTGTTCGATTCGTCGAAGCAAAAGTATCGCGCCTTTCTCTCTCTCTCTCCTTCGTCATAGCTTTTTTAGCCTTAGAGAGACGATCCGATTTCCTCGGTAATCAAATTGAAAGCGCGGACGTATGATCCAATAAACTTCAGGTAGTGACGTGCCCGGCCGCGAGCTTATGATTCCCCCGCTAGCTTTATAGTCTCTCACTGCCAGATTCGCTGCAGAAGCTTTTTCATCCTCACGTTACTTCTCTATTTCGTTTCATTTTTTTTTCTCTTTTTTTGTATCCTATATTTTTCTATAGGAGGCAACGCAACTATCACTCGAAAAGCGATATATTTCTCGTATGTATTCGATACCGCTGCCGCTGCACGTGATATTGTTGAAACCGTACAGTAGAAACGATCCGGCACTGGTCAGACGTGATTTATGCGAGTGCCGTCGGTTCCGGCGGAAACGATCGCGGCTCATCGACCGCCGCAAACGCTACATTTGAATGTTAAATCAGGCTATATCTCGCTCTCTCAATCGCTCGTCGTCCCGGCGACGAACTGGTCATATCTCCAGGGCGCAACGTAATACGACTGGTAACGCGGGCATCACACACCTGAAAATGTAGGGGAGTTAACGGAATTTCGCATCGGGTTCGTATGTTTCCGGTAAACGCTCAACATATTGAGCGTGTTGTGCACTCGGTGCTCCTCTTCGATTCTTAATCTCGTTGAAAGCAGACACGGTAACTCGCGTGATTGCGGCCAACGGCCCTATTCCGATTTACTCGAGGCAACCCGATTTTTTTCCTCTCTTTCTGTTCCGCTTTTTTCCCCGTCCAGCGATTTGCTTCCCGATGAAACGTAAAAGAAAATGCAATTCACCTCGCAAATCTTGACGTCTCACCGTCGAATTTCTTTTCTCTCGAACAATTTCTCGTATTGTTATAGTCGAGAAAAACACTTGCAGGTCAACATATATTTATAACGCGTTGTTAAAAAACCATCATCGTATCTGGTTGGTAGGAGGTATTGCGAGTTTGGTACGACGCTTGAGAATAAAATAGTGGATGTTAATCCTCTGACCGTGCCTCGTTGCGAGAGACTCTCGAGAGTTGTGCAGCGCACGGTGTACTATCCCGCGATATACAAGGCGCACAGTGTGCAGTACTTCAGGATAACCGGATACGTCTGTTTCGTATGGGGGGTGAGTATGTGTGTGCATGTGTGTGTGGCGTGGCAATGCGCGTACACCGTGCAAAAAGTAAATTCTACTGAATTTCCTCGTTCTATATAGTGGAAAACGGGGATTTTACAACTCGAGTAGAGTGAGCTCCGGTGCATACCGCCCTCCTTCAACCTCCGCCTCACCTTCGTGGTATCCGACTTTCTCGTCTTTCTCTTTCGCTCTGTACCTTCGGCTTTTAGAACAAATACTTAATCCGAATAGCAGGCATTTGCCTAAGTAAGTACCCGCCATTCAAAGCAGCAGACGAAAAACCCCTTCCCTCTCATTCACGGACCCACGGTTTTAAGTTCCGCGCTGCTATACACGTCTTCAACCCGCGAAAAGAGATTCTGCAGTTCTTCCATACCTCTCACGCTAATCTCGGGTCATAGAAGACGCCTCGACCTTCGTCCCGTCCAATTATTTTTCTCCTCGCCTCCACGCTAACAAGAATTACTCGGAAAAATTTACTATGTTAAACCGCATCGGCGCATTTCATTTTGCAAGCAGTCAACGTCAAAAGTATGCATATTGATTTTGGCTTACAGAATGAATTTTTCTGAGAACTAGGAATAAAATAAATGTCGGATTCGTCAGTGCCGAGAAGAAATGTAAAGTTCATTACGATTTTTGATCTCTGATGGAACTGCCACAAAATCTGGAGAGCTTTCGCATTCCCCGAAAACCAATGCACGGCATGGAATTAATTTTTTTAACGTTGTACAGAAATGAAAATGTGGAAAACCCACAAAGAAAATGAAATTTTACGTCAGCACGTGCGGCCGGATTTATATTTGAAAAAAGATCATTTTACCGAAATTAAAAAAGTCCCGACTGAAAAAGGTGTGTGATAAAGATCCTGTTGCGCTCAAAAGTTTCTTTTAATATTCGTTTAATTATTTTTATTTAAACCTGCTCAAAGTAAAAAATTGCATCACATGTGACGACACGTGGAATTATGAGATCGATTTTGGAAATCTGTGACGTACATACAATGATGGCGGCGTGCGTTGATAAAAGTGTTATATCAACAATTGCATTATTTTTTGAAGTCTCCAAAAGAATGTGGAATACATTTTTTTTATAATAAAATTTTTTAAAATCTGAAGATTCTGGGAAATTTTTCAATCTATTCGATGTTCGTATTTTTCATACACTTTTAATGGCCTCAAATTTCGTCTAAAGTTGGTTCGCATTACGAGGGATCGGAAGAGTACCAAGAACACAGCTTCGATAGTTCCAATCTGACTCAGCGGAAGCTGTCCAAACTATCATTAGAAGGTCTCAAGCAAAGCGGTATAGTGGCGGTAGCTTTCGGTAGTTTCGAGTGCGACCGGTGTCTGAGAACGGTAGCGCAACAATGAGCGGTGAAGCGAAGATATAGACACGTGCACATTCGCATATGCACACACCCACGCGCACGTACAAACACAGAGACGCAGACTCACGTGTGGATTTATGCGCGTATACATGTAGCATCGAAGCGTCATTACTAAGGTTGTTGATGCCGGCAGTTCATTTCCACCTCTCAGATCTGGAGCTAACGCGTTCACGACCACAAGCCTGAAATACTGACACACGCGTACATGCACTCGGTCCCCCGCTCTCTCAATCCCGCAGTCTTAGCGATATGTCTAACTCCTTCTATCTGTGTTTCTCTACCTGGCTTTGTTGCGCGATCAGTCTACTCGCTTCCTCGCTTTTGCTCGACGTTTCTCTCTCAATCCAGGCTGCTTCGGAGCGCGAGCCAACAGCGACGAAGAGAGCGATGGGGGAGTTGCTGGCTGCTGGTGCTAGTAGCGGACGGGGGTTGGTAGTTGGATCCGGAGTCGGAGTCGGAGCCGGAGACAAAGCGAGGAGCAAGCATCCGGGGTAATCCCACCAGAGAATGCGATGCAGCCTGGTCTCTTCCTGTCGCTCTCGGAGAGCTCGATTCTCAAACCCCCGAACCCCCTTTTCCTCCTTCCTCAATCTCTCTATATATACTAGCTATGCGCTCTGGCTGCTCTGCTAGTTGCCTCATTCCTTGCTATGCTTGGCACAGGTAATTGAGATTTTCTGGCTAGTCGATGAGAGGAGGAAGAGTACCAGACTAAGAGAAGTTGCTACGGACCGAGAGCGAGGCACCGACGATGATATTCCCTGTACGCGACGGGCCTGTAGAACTGGGGAAATGAAAGGGGAGAGAGCGAGAGTCGGAAGTCGATTCGTGAGGATCACCGGATCGCGAAAGACCCACGTTCAAAGAAAGAAGCTTATCATTGGTGTTGCTCATCCCGACGGAGACGAAGCGTGGAATAAGCATCCGGTGGATGTGCAATCACATACCTGGTATGTATATCTATCGGCGCGATATCCAATCTGCTATCATACCGAGATTCGATCGAAGACGTTCCCACGCGAAAGAGAACGTTACGTACCCTCTGAGTGAACTTGTAAAATCGAACACTCACCCCGGAATTCTACCGGATTCTAGAATGGTTTTTGTTACTAATCGTAACAATTAAACGTAAAAAAACATGCTGAAATCAACGAGCAAGAGATGGGACGTCGCAGGATGAAAGAACGAACAATGACGGCTAGTGAATCAGACGTATGCAATAGTATGTCGAAGTGGGAGAGAAGAGAGGATGAATTCGACACAGATGACGAAACGAAACCGTAATTAACCACAGTGAATAAGCTTGCGAATTTAATTAAGGATATTGAATGGAAGCCGGGTAATAACGCGGCCGAGCGCCGACTATATTGGCTGCGGTGTCAAAGCTAGGCATGGCCGAGCGTATCGTGCTCAAAGCTCGTCCAACAGACGCTTTGATGTGGTCGTGGGCAGTGCGAAGCTCGCGAGACTCCGAACCCATCTATGCAACACAACGTGCGCGATCTCCGTGCCATAGACCAGTCGAACCCACCGTCGATCCCCCTCCCGCTCGTCATTGTGTACCATCGTCGTTCCCTCTTCGTTCGATCCTCCCTATATCTCTTCGCCGTTTCGACTCACCACCCACACGGATGAGAAGGGGCGAGATGGTTGCATGCAAGCCTCGGAGACTCGAGCTTGTTGCCCCGCGGACTTGCGTCCAACTTTAGCGAAGAATCGGTAACTTATACACACTCTTGTCCACCCCTCCGATCCCCTTGACAGTGGCCGCAAGAGGAAAGCACGAGCATGAAGAGGCGCGTGGCCCCGAGTCCGTCCGTCCTTCGCGACAACCCTTCGACCCTCCGCGCTTGGATCGGAGTATCCACTACATCGCCAGACTCCGAGGAACTCCCGTCTCCGATACTCGTTGAAGTATGGTGAGTATGGCCGCGTTTGCCCCCGAGTACCGTCAGCAAACGCGCGGAACTTGACCAAGACTTTCAGCTACGCCGAGAGGAAACCGAGAGAGAGTCCTTTAATTTGCGGTTCTCGTGCTACCCACGGTATCATGAAAGCAGCGCCGTTTTCCTCCCTCCCTGCCTCATTTCCGTCTCCACCTCTCACCCTCGCCGAAGACGTGTCCGGCAGTTCGCAAGGAACTGACGTGACGAAGTCGTGTTGAGAGAAGAGCGTCGGGGAGAGGGGCGGGGGGGTAGACGGCACCTCTTGAGGTCGACCGAATACAACTCGTGAAACGGACGGCGAAATCCAGAGTTGGCGGTGGGCACAAGCGTGGTCACTTCGAGGCGAAATCATCCAAATTGAAATCTTCGGGAGGATGTCGCTCGGCGTGCGAAGTATCGATCGCAGCCTCAATCGAGGTATATACGCGTTAATATACAGTTTCACTGCCAGTGGTCCATGTCAAAGGGATGCAAGTTGTTATTCATAAACGGGTACGCTAAATTTAATGTACAATAGCAATAAAAAACAAACGTACTTTTGTACAGTAAAATTAAATTAATTATCGCATTTAAGGTACTTTTGTCGTAAAATTGAATAATCAAACTATCAAAAGTTAAGTATCGACTACAATTTTTTATATACTCCACATGGATTTTCATTATATCTGTGCGATGAATTCAATGATCCGATAGATTTAAATTTAACGTAAAGTTTATGAATGAAAATTTACAGTATCGGATGTAGTGGACTTTCAGTACATTTTTTTGACAGTGTATAGTCGCGGTACAGAGTAAATTTACGCCTTCGCGGATGCTAAGTCCACTCGGAAGATTAGTATCCATCACCGGCAAGATTTCATCTCGGCGGATATATCACTACAATAGCGAGATGGTAATACGATTTACATAATACGTGGAGCTCTCGTGTAGGTGACCGCAACCTTTATTCCGCGCATATACTGTATATGTATATATATTATTTTTTTCCTGTTCATTCTATGGGATTTTATATGAAGACGCAGAGGTAGAGGTACTTTGCCGACTTGGCATTCATCAGCATCTCGTCTCGTCTCTTATACGTTGGAATCTCTATCGCGCTATTATTCTGTATCGGAACAACGCTGCTATATAGTACCCCATCATTATAGTATTTCAATGGCATAATCCGCTTTTGTGAGAAGAGAAATCGCATTCGAGCCGATTTCAGCGTAAATTCTCAATAACTGCGAAAATACTGTACCCTTCTTCCTTTGATTTTTTTCAACAGCCGACTGAAAAAGCGGAGGCGTGTGTGTTTGACATTGCCGCCGAGTTATTCTTACTGTGTCGAGTAAAAGGAAGTTCTCGCCGACGGAAGATAAATATTAAGTGTACAATAAAAAGAAGAAAAAGAAGAAATTACAATTTTGCAAAAAATCGCTGACCGAGAAGTGGTTAATCTGCAGAACGATAAACTACATTTTAGAGACTAGGAAAAAGCCTGCGGTAAAGTCGGAACAAGGACTGTTGGATTCTTTTGTTCACGACTCCCAACTGTGCCGGAGACTATTGTCTGGTCTGTAATATTATTTTAAACTTTATGCGTATTAACCGCCTTTCAGTGGAGTTTTTTTTTTTTTTTCATGAAATAGTGTATTGTTCTTCCACCCATCAACGACCGATAGATTCTGGTTAATCAGGTAAATTTGCAAATACATCGCAGTCTTTGAAACTTGCATGATTGTAGCATCGAAAGTGACGGAGCATTTCGATCAAGTCGTAAAAAAAAAACGAAGAGGAGAAGGGTTCTTCTGGAGGGCGTGGCGAGATTTTCCTTTCCGTAGACGGATGGGAACACTTTCCGGGCAAAGCGGATTCATCAATGCTCGAGGGTTGGATTTAAGATTCGCGTTGCACACAGCCGGTCCCAGTGGCAGTGCGATGTCGGCGAGTATACGGACGGTTGAGAGACCGCGCTTCCCAGAGTAGTCGCTGAGGGTTGGAGACGGAACGAGATGCAACTAGACAGCCCGCCTTGCCGTCGTCGCCTGCGTCTATGACGACGGTAGTAGCGCCAGCAGACTGATGCTGCCCTATCGTAAAGAGTATAAATGGCACGTATAAGACGTCTCACTCCAGCACCCAATACCCCCTAGTCCGCCTGCCCCCGTGGCCGCGCTTCGTCGCGAAACTCGCTGAAAAGCGAAGGGAAACCGGAACGGATGCGGACGTGAAAATTAATTTATTGGAATCGTAATGGAAAATGCTGGCTCTGTAAGAACGACGATGAAAAATAGAAGAGTCTCTCGTCGTCGTCGTCGTCGTCGTCGTGAGAGTCCCCAAGTACAGAGAAATCGAGAAAGGAAGATCGCGCGTAATCTCTCCAATGCACGAACAGCCGCGCCGCAAAATCGATAGTTCATAGCCTTAGTATATTTTCTTGGGTCGCCAACGGCTCCTGAATAGAGGCTCGGAAATAAAATTTTGAAAGTCGTATCCTCTTATGGCAAAGAAAGGAGAAAAAAAAGGAAAAAAAAACTTTGAGATATTCACCATGGCCTATGAGAGGATTTTGTCGTTGAAGGTTTCGCAAACGCAATCCTCTCTTCTCGTGAAGGAAACGAGAATAGGTGGAACAGTATAGTAGTGCGAGAAAAGCACAAGGGTTGGGCCATGACGAGAAACGACGATGAGGACGACTGCCAGCGCGCAGTGTGGCGATGGAAAGGAAGAGTTGGAGAGTTGAAAGCCGGTAAGAGAAGAACGAACTGCCGGAGTCGACACAATACCGGCTCTTCCGCCAAAGGGTGCGAGACAACGAGCGACTTTGAGGAGGAATGTGATTCCAAAGGGCCTTTCTTCCGAGAAAGCTTCGTACCCCCCCTCCCCTCTTCGCTCTTGCCGCGCTCGCTCTCCCCAGCATTCTCCTCGTTCTCCTTTTCCCACGATCGTTCTCTTCCTCTCACTTCCTAAAGTAATAAAGTAATACAAGAGCGAGGAATTCGTTTCACCGTGTAGCCCTCCACTAACGAATCCAGCGAAGCGCGGGGCCTCTGAGATGCTCTCCCGTCCTTATTCCCGATTTGAATGCTCGTATACATTCAACATCTACGTATTTTCAACGAGTGTTCGCTCTCTCCCTCGCCCGGTATCTCCTCTCCTCCACACGCTCGCTTCCAAGCTCTTCGCCGTGAAAATTTCCAACGATTAATCGCAACCGGGAGGGTTGATAAATTTTGAAGCTAAAAGGGTTAAGATAATGGCAGAAAGATAGCCGGGGTTGCTCAGCTCGTGGCAGAAGAATAAGCAGCCGAGCCCAGCATCTGCTAATTTGCCGTCCTTATACAACCATCGCTTCATCTCATTCTTTCTTTCCATCCTCCTTCACCGCCGTTTCTCGAATAGCGTGGAATTCACTGATTAAAAGGTTATTTATTGCTGCGAATTCTTAATTTTCGAGGGTCGGTTGAATAATTAAAGTTTCTCCCTGCCTCGCTCACGGCCTTCTTATATACCATCGTCTCGCGTCTTGCGGATCTCAACGAGAACTGGCCATTCCCGTCTACTCGAGATCAGCTCTCAAGTGCTATCTCTGAATGCTGTATGCACGAGACGTGCTTCACTCTAAAATGCTCGTTTTTCCAACGATTAATCAGAAGCGGCTGTGGAGCCTTCTTGTACAGGATTTGCCGGTTCGAGGTATCGATCGTTTTCGACGAGAGAAATACACGCACAAACACACACCGGGAACGGTAGAGATAAAAAGTTGCCCTTCAGCGAACGGGATGCAATGCTCGAAAGAAGAGGGTTTCGGTTTAATAGTAATTAACTAGCACTCCATTATTTGGCAATATCGGAGTGAAATAGGGGTTGGAGAACGAAGTTCGAGTAGAGAACAGGGGGTATAGGTACAGCGATATCAAACGAAGGGTAGCCGAAAGGGCGCCAGTCCATGCGTTTATAACCCACCGTATTATTTCGTTTGCGTCGTGTTATTTTGGTCGCGGTGTTAATTCAATAGGGCTCACGCAAACATGTGTATTAATCGCCCTTCCAATATGCGTGCGCTCGCACGTTCGCACATTTATTATCGTGTTCATCGAGTCGTGAATTTCCTAATGGAACGACCCCAGTACAGTCACAGGTATTACAACAACGAAAAATGTTCAAAAGAAGAAATTTTGTTCAAATTTGTTCCAATCCCATCGTCGTTAATCCACAACCGTATTTATTCGATTCACTGGCTCACGGACGAATATTCGTTATTTAATCCATTTGAGGCCCGAACCGATCATACAATACACCACCGTTTTGTTCTAATTATTAGGAATCGCGCCGATAATTGTAGAGTTCTGAGAATCGCGAATTCGGCGATTCGTCGACGGAGCAAACGGTCGTATCGGAGACGACAATATCCGGGGACGTATAGTATATCGTACAGGCGACAGATATATTCGTGTTGACTCGCGATGCGTTGCTCACTCAATGCAACTGTAGTATCGAGGCTTCTGATGGTATTGAACAACCGGCAACGGCATAGAGCTTTGATATTCGGTGTTTGTCCAATTATCCTTTACCCTCGACCAAACGGACGTTTATCGAATTAAGGTGCATTATGATAATAGCATTGGATGTCCGTCCGAGGCTCGGGATACGTGAACACATTTTCCATTAATTATCACAGTGGCTGACGTTTTACAGCCGTTTCATAGTGAGCCTGCCAAATCGTCATCGACGTGACACGGGTATGCGAAGACACGGTACATAGCGCTCAAACGCTTTCTCTCTGCTCGCATCGACGGATACGGTACTTTTTTTTTTTTTTTTTTCAATTTATTCGGACGTTTCGGGCTGTCGTGGAGCCGTCACACCCCTCGACAATTCCTCTCGTCCGCGGGTTTCGCACCCCTGCATCGGAAACTCTCAACGCCGCTACCCTCGGCGAAAGCGAACAGCCGCTATCCCGTACTGCTAAATTCCTATCGAAACACTTTGTCCCTTGCCGCGGGAAGAAAAAAAGAAGAAATGGGCCAAATTTCCATTCGAGCCGGTGCGCGCTCCTTCGGTATCTACATAGGCCGCTGTGCGGCAACCCAGGGGAACATCACGGGGAGTTCCTCGCATCTACATGATATTATGCGACCATTGAATAAAGTAGGTACCGTCGTTGAAGTTAAAGTTCTCCGGGCTGGTGGAAGATTCTTTTTTTCTACCGCCCACCCTCTCATCCTCCTCCAACTTTGTCACTCTTCGACGGTTCCGTACTCTTTCACTTTCGCGAGATACAAATTAAATGAAGAACAGCCCCGGCACCCCGACATCGGGGAGCGTGCGCGCGTGTGGTCTTCTCCGGAGTCTTTTTTTCCAGTACGAAAGACGAAGAATATTATTACTACTGTTATTACAAACGGCAGGGATCGCGAACTTTTCTCGTCCGGAAGTAATATCAGCTCCTCTTCGAAACTGGAACCTCGTTAGGGAGAGCCTCATCGTGTCAGATGTCGCGAATTTACAGGAGAAATGATATCCAACACATAAATAATACGTTGCCGTGTAAGAACCGTGAGTTTCCGTGCGGCCGAGCTTCGCGCATAGACGGTGAGAAAACTCTGTGCTATACGACAACGCGACCGAGAACTTTTATCCAACGCTCATGAACGAACTGCAAGACGAAAGAGTGAGATCGGGGGAGTTGGTGGCCCATCGTAAAAAAAAAAGTTAACGCAGCGATATAACCGGGTCTTGGGAACATCAAACGTATATCCTACCCCGCGTCGTCTCACAATGATTGTCACTTTATTGCATCCGTGGAACTTCATATCTCGAGGAGGGAAAGAAGCGTAGGAAACGGAGAAGTAAGGGAAGGGATGACAAAAAAAAAGTAAAAGAAGACGAAGAAGAGAACGCGAGTCTAGTCGTCCTAACACAGGTTCCCCCTTCAATCCTTCGTTCCATGGTGTGTTGTAGCGCGACGCGCACAACCGACATCCGCGTACCAACTCTTCACCCTCTCGTCTTCTTCTTTTCCTTCTCCTCGCCTCCCTTCCATCTCGAGCTCAGCCGCTCCGACTTTACTTTTCTATGGATTTTACTCTTTCCCATACTTTCGCCCGTTTCGCGTCTCTCGTACCGAATTCTTCCCTATCTTTCTCTCTCTCTCTCTTTCTCCCTCTCTCTCTTGCCTCCCTTCTGATACATCGCTTGTATCGATATTACACAACGTCCGTTGTTGCACAACCCTCATCCCTTTGCCGTCCGTATATACCCTCCACGCTATTACGTATCCTCCGGCAAGGCGGGAGTAAGCAGCGAGGCAAGGAGCATCTCGCCGCGACACGACATCGATACAAGGCTCCTCTTCGCGCCCGTTCCTGTAACCTTCACGTGCTGAGGCGAGAGACCGTTCACCGCTCGTGTCGAAGATACGATGTGGGGAAAATCTCCCCGATATGGATATCGATATCTCTCGCTTGTCGCGTCCGTGCGAAACTGTTTGCACTGGAACCTCGAAGAGTTTTCTACTCTCCTCTCGCCCAAGGGATGGGAAACGAAAAGACTATCGTTGAGAGATGAGTCCAACAACCGGAAGCCCGACGATTGAAGGTTCACGGACACGAAATGTTCTACTTCGCGTTCGCTCGCGTGTTCACCGTATTACGATAATTTTCTTCACTTCAACCGTTTATCCGTTTAACGCGGCTTTTCGATAAATCGCAAGGAAAAATCGTTTACAGCGTCGAATGGATTTTGCGGTTGTACGATCGAGTTGCAAAATAAGAGCGAACGAGCTCGAGACGAAAAGTGTTCCGGGGTGCATGCACACTGGCGCTGGTACAGTACCGATAACCGTATCGAATAAAAGAGTCTCATCTGGCGGGGCCCTGTCAATTTTAATTGGCTTCACCGAGGCGTGCCGGTCCCTATTCATCGGATCAGTGATATGCAAATGCAATTTAATGACGCGATATCCCCATACATGCCGATCGATCCGAAGAGGCCTGTTGATGAGGCGTCGAGGCTCTCCATACGCGTGTCTGGACATATTCTATAAACGTATATGTATGTAGAACACCTCGCGTTTTCATCAGTCTGCCCGACATGCCTGCGTTAGAGTATAACCATCGGGAAACTGTCGATGCCGAAAAAATCGATATCTTTCACTCACACTTCACGTGTCCGGAGCTCTCAAATATTAGAAAAAAAAAGAAGAATCTTTGGCATTTGTGCGCGGACACGCTTCCGTTTTATCCCCGATGAATTCGCGATTCGCGCGGCATTCTCATTTCGGGAAAACATATTTTTTATATTATCCTTTTTAAGGGGGAAACACCATTTACCGGCTTCGAAAAATTGGAATTTTTTTCTTTTTCCATAAAATGACGGCTAGACATGTGAAGAATATGATATTAAATTCCCAGAACGACATTCCAAGTAATTCCGATGTTATTTTGGATGGGCGTCGGAAGTGTTCGAGCCAAGGGAAAACTGCAGCACCCCCTTCCGTCCCTGGTTGTTGTTCTTTGTGCAACACGCAACTCACGATGTGACCTTTCGATAAGACCGAACCATACATTTGACATTCTTAACGAAGAAAAAAATTTTTTCTAAATAATCAAAATGTGAACCAAAAAGTATAAGAAACAGACCGCTGTTGTAAACGAGAAAAAATGTCAAGGCGTAAAAAACGCGAAATTTTTGCGTCGATGCAAAAGTAAAAATTATACGCCGCTTGGTTCGCCTGCCTTTTTTTCTTTCACTGTTGACACGTCGGCGAATAATTGCCTTGACGTCACCAAAAGGTGCGGTAAGGACATTCTGCAATAAGGCAGAAAAAAAAGAGTGAGGCATTCAGGATATAAGCGCGAAGGGGGTTCGTATCAAGTGGGATCTTCCACAAGATTCGCGTCGTTGTCCTTCTCGTTCATTCGCGGCGCCGGGTGAGAGAGCTAGTGTGATGGCACAGCCTCGGGGGAGAAACCCAGGTCGGCTAATGGTCTCCGAGAGACCATACGAAGCCAGCGTGAAACTCCGGTTATTTGCGATGTCTCTTGCGGCCTTTACCGCAAGCAAGGCGCGAGAGCCAGTAAACCGAATGCCTACTAGGCCCGCGCGTCGAATAAATACAACTTGTTTCTATCCTTCGGGCGTCGACTGGCGGCTATCACCGTGTCACGGAAACGAGCGTGAGAGTAGAATAGCGTAGTTGAGCGAGGTCGTTGGTCTGCGAATTGAAGCCGCGCAAAGATCGCTAATATACAACATAAGTATTGGATTGATGGATGCCAGTACATGTTTTTTCCATGCATAT
Source organism: Ischnus inquisitorius (assembly GCA_963924025.1). NCBI lineage: Eukaryota > Metazoa > Arthropoda > Insecta > Hymenoptera > Ichneumonidae > Ischnus > Ischnus inquisitorius. Next base: position 4,228,092 of record OZ001250.1, on the reverse strand, counting down.
TTCTCGAAACGGCTTAATGTATTTAACAGCATTTGAGTATGTTTCAGATCAAATATTTTCAAAGTTTTTAATTTCCAGAGATGAATAACTTGTAAAACAGGAACTAAGAATGTACTTAATTATTGAGGAGAATGTACCATTGAAGAGAAAGAGAACCTTGATCGCGCGTGGTACTTATAATATCTTCCAATAATCTGAGGGTTTATAATATCTTCATCGGTTTTCCAGTTGCTCAGTCCATACTTCCCGAAGAGTCAAATCTCTGAGAAACCGGAAGCGCATAAGGAATGGTAATGGCGTTTCGTTCTCGCAAGGAAAGGCCGAAAGGGTAGAGAGTATTACGTGACAGGTGGAAAGGGAAAACGTAGTTGAATATATATCAACTATATATGTATGTATGTATTCGGAGCCCTCATTGCACACACCGAAGTAACAAATGTCCGCCGTCATCCGAGGTGCTTCCTCTTTCTCCCTTCTATTCCTGACAGAGTTCAGACGCCGCACACTGACTGAACTACACCGGTTTCTACTATGTGTACAGTATAATAGTATGGTATTCAGCTACAGGGGAAGCGCCTGTCTCCTCTTTCCAACGATTTTCCTGCTCCCAACGTCGTAGGTCTCGCTTCCCCTAATTATCCCTTATCTATATCTCGGTCCATTTGGTCCGCAATGACGTTATCTGGGACGCAAGAGGGGGGAGGCGCGCTGGTTTCTCGGCCGGGGTACGAGATGCTGCCTCCTATCTTATTACTCAAAGTGTCGGTGCCGCTCGGTAAAGGTTGCCGTCGCGCTACACACCGTTCTCATCGTGAGATTGTATTCGTTACTGTTCCTCTCGTCGTACATAGTTGATGCTCTCGTCTCTCGAATGGTAATATAGTGGATATAACAACGAACGTGGTTTTCTCCTTCGTGCGGGCCAGCAGCAACGTGGGTTATAAACCTAGCGATTCGAGAACTCGCCTGGTGCGCACACAGCCGCGAGAGAGAACATACACCAACCGCCAAACCGGTAGAAGACTAGAGTAGCTAGGAAACGCGTGCGCTTCAGCGACTTTGAGGGATTAAACTGTTGCCAATCCGAGTCTAATTAGGAGTAACGGATTAGTACGTGCGCCCCACCTCTCCCGCAAACCGAAACCCCCAGCGTCGTCGACGATGGAAACCGGCGCTTGGCTTCACGTGTTCTCGAACGCGCTTCCTCGGTTCTCACCAAACGAGGAAACTTTCCTAGAGGTGTATGCCAAAGGTGGCACGGATGAGCGTACCAGAAGTTATTCGATGGATGGGTACTTGCCAGACGTTTATACGCGTGTTTTCCATTCGTGTATAGGAATAACAAATGTTAATCGCCTGCCATCACGAACTCGATGTGTTTATCTAGACTCGTTTCGATGAGGCAAAAACTTGATTTTCTTTATCGTCGACCGATTCGCACGAGTATCGAAATTAATCTAACAAAGGGAGAAATCAACGAGAAATTGATAGAGAAATGAACAATAACCGACCAACCAATAACCATGATACTTGACTGGTTGCCGGAGTGCCAGTAACTATACCATTTATCCTGGGGACTGAGGTTTACTACGGTTCTGCTCACGTCGATATATATTGGTAACCGTGGATACTAACGATCCAGTCGTTCGAAACGTGGCAACGATAACGGCTTCCGGTTATTCCTTCCCGGGAGTGGCAAACGCGCGGCGCCTTTTTTCCACCTCCTCTACCCCTCGAAGGAAACAATTTTTCTGCTCGCCATCGCGACAAACGGCCGGGAGTGAGAGAAGGAAGAATAAGGAAGGGGCGCAGCACTCGAAGTCGTCTTCATCGTCGTTATATAACGAGAGGAAGTCGTTGTCCGACCAGAGAAAGCAACCGGGAACGTTATAAGAGAGCTTGGAAATTGGGCACCACTTGTTATTGTTCTGGATGGAAACTCGACGATGGTGTGCGAGCCCGAGCATTCTACGCTCCTCTTTTCTCATCTCGTTTTCGCGCCGAAGCTCTGTTATATTGGGCTCAGGCAAGGAAAACAATGCGAGACTAGATTCCCTCATCCCCGACCGCCTTCCTCTCTCCCTCTCTGTGCACTCGTTGTACTTTGAGTACCACGTATATACCGTCATAGCGAACTGTACTGGGGGATTGGAATCGAACGGTAGTGAGAAACGTGGAGAAACACAGGAAAGGAGAAGCTCGAAGCCAGGGAGCGATACCAGTCCAGCAGGATTCCCTTATCGATCATCCCCCGAGACATCCATTTAATCTCGTTCAACGCGGCGGTTTCCGATTAACACAGCGGTTTACATCGACCGGCTTTCCTCTACTAGGCCCTTCGCAACAAAGCGGGTCCGCGAATTAACGCCGGCTAGTGGCTGACGGAACAAAGGCATACACAACGGACTCGCCGAAAAGCTTCGGGAAGCTTGTACTCGTGGTGTTACGGCTGTTGCGCGCATGGCGGAGCGGTGAAGAGGTCGTAGAGGTGAATAGCGTTCGATGAAGCCGGGAAAGCCGGTTGCGAGAATTTCATCGAACGAGCGGGACTGATGAAAGAGTCTTCTGTACCTAGCAACGGCAACCACGACAATACCGTAATATCGGCTACAGTTAACGTGCAATCCCTGGACTTTAGCGCACGCCGGCCATCACACAACTATCGGTTATATTAGGGACAACATGGGCAAATTGCACAAGTGACTGCGGAGGTCCAAGATAAAATACGATCGTCCCACCGAAATACTGGGCCACGATTTTCTCTCCTTCGCTCACGATCGACTGACTACGGACCTCATACCATTTCTTCGATGGTGTTTTTTTTTCTTTCTCTCGAATCTCTTTCGCCACGTTCGGTCGTTCGGATATATATACGACGGAGCCGAACAGCGAGATCCAGAACATTTTTGACTAATGGACCGTGAGCGGGGAACGTTTGCCGGTATCGTCATCGTAAAAGCCTTCCGGACCACCCTCACCCCTTCGCCGATTTTCCAATACTTCTCCACGCACTCCCCGAACATGAGGACACTGCGTTCCCCGGTAGTCGCGGACAGAGGACTGTTGAATGACCGAGAGGAGCGACCGATGTGGCCGAAATCCAACGACCTTCGAGCATCAGTGTGTGGCCTCGTCTGGCTTGCGCGCGCGGTGAGCACGACGAGCGGCGATTCTCGCGTAACCTGAGGATAAGGGTCCTCGAGTGTACGAGAGCCTGAGAGAGAGAGTGATTCGTTTCGTTCGGTCCAGCGGATGGAGCACTAGGTAGAGCAATCCCTCCTTAAAATCTCGGACTTCGAGTGGAACGGCGTGCACGACGGGGAACGGTCAGAGAAACGTTGAGGGAAAAGGAAAAACAGGAAAAATACGAGAACGAGTGGAAAAAAAAGTTCATGGAATTCTCTCTATCCACTGCTGTACTGATTCAGAGAAATATACTCTTCTACTCGTTGCTCCCCGGCTTGCAGTAAAATAAGTGCGTCAAGAGGGAAAGTGATCCCCCGAATTGGGCAGGACAAAAGGATGAACTCAACGCTTTTTTCAACCGGTCGTGTAGTATATTTCTTCCCGTTGTTAATCTACCCGCAACAACAATTCAAATGATAAAAGTCGATTGCCGAATTTATTCCGTAGCATCAATTTTCTTTCTATGGAACGCGCGGGCCCGATGGAGTAACCGACATCCAACGGGTATACGATATGGCTCTGACTCGCGCTTGGATTGTAGTAGCGGTGGGGCTTCACGAGAATTAATGTACGAGTTCGAAACAGCCACGATGTAAAAGGCTCAACGCGAGCGGTACGGCAGTTTCTATAGGTGCAGCCACAATCGAGTCGGTTTGGATACTGCCGCTGCTTGCTTGCGTCATCGGTGGTTTTAGTATTCGGGGAATCAGCGAATATGCAGTCACGGGAATAACGGATCGTGCCATAAAATCATTTCGGGGTGGGTATTACCGAGAGCCGAAAGTGAGCTCGTTTCGGTTGATGTATGGCCGGGCGTAACGACTCTCGATTCAAGGGATGTAGCGAGAAAACTCCGTTCCCTACCCCGGGTTTATCGCACTGTAAGTACATCTTTCAGCGCGGATTGAACGTCATTTACTCGGATGCTGAGTTATGGCACTTCGATATACGACTTTCTCAAAGCAAGTTGAAGAAACATTTACATCGGAAAAAAAAGCTCAGTTTTATCGTATTTATGATAGAAACGATTTGTCGCTTTGTCCGTAAGTAGACTCGTTTATCGTTGTCTCCGATCTGTATAAGTGAGTACTCATATGCCTGAAGGCGTTTGCCATTAAATTGTAACGAGAACCAAATGATGTCAAAGCATCCAATTTATATCTTTGACCAGAACGAAGCACCCGTCTTTGAAGTTCGAAGTTTAAAGGAATAAGATGATCGAGACGATAAATACGGAAATTGAGCATGGACGTTAGTGCAAAAACGGTAGTGGCAGGTCCGTAGGCCAACGAAGACGAGTTGTCAACGTATCTTGTAAGAACCTTTAGGTCTAAGTATGAGCATCTACCAACAGCGACTGCGAGGGGTTTCTCGTGAGGAGATAGAGAGACAGACTCACAAGACCCGAGGTCTTCCGGTAGGGGACTGCGTATGACGGGTCATTTCCACCCTGGAACGCCAGCTGCTTCCTCCAGGCCCGGCCACAAGTCGCGCAGAACGACCCCCGAGAACCACCACCACCACTAGCACCAGCCCAAGCTAACAGTGTACACCAACGACGTAGACCGCTCGTTCTACAACGATCAGCAACAGCCGCAACTCTCTCTCAGCTATCTCTCCGTGTCGAGAGCTATATAGCTTTCTGTCTCTAGCCTCTCATCCTAGCTACCCGGCACCTAGTGATTTCACGGACTGGCGCGTTCTACTAATCGCTTGGTATTTCACGAAAGCAATTCACCTCGAATTCTCACCGATGGATTCTCCCTACCTACGTCCAGACCAAAATTCGCCAGATATCTTTTTTCTTCCGCTCGGTGCACACACATATATATATAAGAAACAATTTGAACGAAAATAAAAGGGGAATGAGCCGATACATTGGTCCACATCTGCCAATGCCATCACAAGGAATAAGATAACAATACATTTTACTGACAAATTAGGGTCAGTTTTCTGTAATCTAAAGCTGAGAGGTGTTTTCTTTTCGTCATTGAGACAGCGAATTTCGGGGAACTCTTTAAGCTATCTTTATTTTAAAGACATTCTCTTTCGACGTATTTGGCTCGGCACCTTTCCGATACATCCTTCAGACGGAGACATTGTTGTTTCGGGTTCGCCACCGGCAGCGTCCCGTATTTACTTACCGTTTTCCACCCGTTTCACGTATTTACATTTAATTTATATCCGACGAACCCAGGGGCTTCGCGTCTGCAGGGGTAGAGTTCTTGTCATCACCGAGAGTGAACTCTTAAATATCTCCGTCTCGATCGGTGGAGAACGGAAGCTTTCGAAACCGTCTCGCGGCGCGACGTCGTTGAACGAGCAAATAATAAACAAATCCATATCAGATGAACGATCGTACAAGGAGCTCCCCGAGTTTCTTTATTCGCCATCGAGCTGGCTTCGAAAACTTTGATTTCTCTCATTTTTATTTTGTTGTTCACAGTCCACTCATCCAATTTATCTACAGGTGTTCCGATCAGTGCCGCGGCAATAATACTCGCATTGGCGGCGGAAAGATGAGAATTGAAAGAAAAGAGAATTCATTTCTCACGTCTCCACTCACCGCAACGATTTGCAGCGAGGCCCGTTTCTCTTGCGCTTCGAAAACTTTTACTTGCCGCAGTAGGGTAACACAATAAAGTTTCTCTCTCGGGAATGGATTAGATGTTTTCTTTTTATGGGTACGCTTCGAGAATCGATTCGCACTTTAATGAACACACAAAATGTAGCTAGCCGAGCTCGAATGTCGGAGAGGGATGTGGGGATAACAGACGCGGATGAAGCTTCGCTTTCTCTTCGATGCTGCTGCTACTGCTGCCACAACCGACCCCCTCGCTCCCTTTCCTCTTCGTGTTTTGCGGCCCCTCTATCTTTATCTGCCTCTCGCGGTACTCTATCTTCACCTCGCGCACCTCTTTTACCATCCTCAACGTGAAGCAGCCTCGTACTTCCTCTTTTGCTGCTTCTTCCTCGTATACCCGTTACCTCTATCCAACGGCGCTGGTTTCAGCGAAGCTCTACGCTTCTCTCCCTCCCCTCGGTTCGCTAGTTCCCGTCAAACCGCTTCCACAGCTAATATTTACCTTTATTAACTCTCTCATCGTAAATGAAATTTTCAGATAACTTTTAGGATATAGCCCGGGGGTTATAAGGGGTGTATATCCAGTACGAGGCTGCGGGGGCCCGGAGGGCTCTAACGGTGAAACCTCCCAACGTATATGGATACTCTCAGAGGCAGATTGGCAATACGACGAGGCGGCCGAGAGAGGGCAACGCGAGCGGGTGGACGAACGGGTGAAACTACGTTCTAAGTGAGTGCACCGCTATATCGCTACCTCGTTCTCTCGACTCTTTTCTCTCTTCCTTCATCCTGTCTTTCTTCGTCATCCCACTTCTCTCGGGATACTTCAATGTTTCGAAAAATCCTAAAATAATGCCGAAAGAAGCTTTTCCGAAAGTTCGCTTTAATGCAAAAATTCTTCGTGCAACAGATTGAACTTAAGTTGATTCATCTTTGAACGGATTTATAATTAAATAATCGGGATTATTGGTCGAAGCAAATCGCTCGCAACGAAGTAATGGATATTCATATTTTATTATGAGAAAGAGGGGGGCGTGCGGTGGCGAAGGAAGTTCTGAAATCGCCATCAGGGATGTAATAAAACATGTATACTACTGTATACCGGTCTCATAAAAATTCTCAAACTTTTTATGAAGAAAACTCGGCGCGTCGTAGCGCTTTTGGCGTCGACATTATGTACGGCGCGGGGAAAGAGAGTTCGCACGCGCCCAAGTGCTTTCATCTAATATACTTCATGGGTTCGAACTTTACTAGAGGTAAAACAGGCGAGCGTTTAATAAGCGAAGACCGGATTGTTCGAGGATAATAAAGACGACCCTGATATTGCTTATATAATTGCATATTTGACGATGAAAAGACAAGACGCTTCGCTGTCGTTGGACAAGCAGCGAGGAAAGACGCTGGAAAGAGGAGAACGAGGGGTTGGGAGGTCGACGTGTCAGATGCAAAAAGAGGAGCTGCCGTTGCATTGAGAAGATTCTTCGGGGGGGTGGGGCGCTATTTTGTAGCGCTCGAACGCGGCTCGCAAGCTTCGCATTCATGACGTAATTAGTTTCTGAAAGCGCGCGTGACGGCAAAGTTTTTGGAGTCGCGCGCCATAACGCGGAACGGGTGTGAAAATATATACGCCAATCTCCTTCTGAAATATTTTGCACCATAGCGCAACGAGAGAGGATGCAATTATGCCGAGAGAATCCATAATACTTTAACGTTATAGTATATATTTTCCCTGCTTTTTTTTCTCTTTTTAACTCGAACTCACTTGGAATACGCACAAAGTCGGGCGAATGGGGATGAGCGAGCATCGCGTTAGGCCCCCGGTCGCCAGCTCGCGCGCCGGCAGGTCATCGAGCGAGATAATGAAACATGCAAATGGAAACGAGGACCTGCTGTGTCAGATAATATTATCATTGTCCACGAGAGAGAGAGAGAGAGAGAGAGAGAGAGAGAGAGAGAGAGAGAGAGAGAGAGAGAGAGAGGGAGAGACAGAGATGGAGAGGTCTTTTCACCGGTCTTTTCCGAGAGCTGCTGCGGCCTATACTGCTGTGCTGGCCTCGACAAACGAGTGGTGCACCACGCAGCTGTATGTGGTACTCAACCAACGTTGCGACAGTATATCCATATAACTCGAACTCGCGAATAGGTTGCGAATCGTTATTCGTTGCAGAAATATACGATGACCCGTGGGCGATTCGCTTTAGCTGCTCTGTGTTATGCACTAAACGTCTACGCGTTCACTACTAACGCGTTAACTCCTAAAAACGGGTCGGCGTATGTACTCCAGACTATCCAACGTTTTGCCCCCAAGCTAGGTTGAAATCCCACTGTTGACCCTTTACTATTCGTAATTTTAATGCGAAATCCATGTCGGCCCTCCGGCATATCTCATACAAAATACACTTTTAATCTTTTGATGCAGGTACTCTTTTTTTTTTCCTTTCGATAGCAGAAACGCAGTTGTACAAAAAAATTGGATAAATTGCATAAATATGAAATCATAATATGAAATTCAACGTGCATGGACGTTGACAGAATTCTGCTTTTTGAATTTGTCTTCAGAGATTAATTAAAATATATACTGTGGCAAGCAAAACCAGAATTCAACCATGTCTCAAAACATACTTCCTCATATTAATAAAATATATTTCAGACCCCTCAAAAAAATTGTCGAACAAATGTGAAAAAGCCTGATTCAAAAGAAGCATAATAAACGAAACATATTTGAAATGGAAAGATCGAGCGCCCAGCATCCAGAAGTGAAAAAAGTATGTGATAGAAGGTGCCTAATCTTCGACATAATCAAAGGACTATTTCGCAAAATGCCTTTTTCCGTACGAATATTCAACTGATTTTAGTTCTTCATTAGAAGCGACATAAAATCGCAAAGTTAAATCTTCATACATTTCTATTTAATTTTAGTTATTTAAAACAAAATGTAAGTTCGATCAAAATACTATCTCGATCGCGTGATCATAGCGCAAGACATACCGTCTCTTTTCCCTACGGGCAGTCGGAACTTTAAAAGATACATCTTTGCATGGAACTGCAAAAAGTTATATATCGCATATATCTTGTGCATATCTGCAGAGTATATCTTGGAAGATATATCTCACATATATGGGACATATATGTCGGAATTATAGAATATTTATGTGTAAAAAAATAATATATAAAATGTACCTCGCGGCATATCGTTCTATATCTTACACATATCTCAGTATATCCTCGATTTCCTTGGTGTATCGTCGACCAAGAATTGTCCGGAAGGGGGAAGGAGGTTAGTCCGATATTGGAGTATAGGAGTTCAGTTCCTTCGATGACTCAACAATCGATACTCGATTCGATAAAATCGAACGATCATCAAATTGAAGGCATTCAAGGTTACCCGAAAGTTACTACAACTCACCAGTACAGAAGAACATTGTGAAAGTCGACGATTCTTCCGCCCATCGAGAGTATTTCTAACGCTAAAGCATTCTAGAACTTCCAGCTGAAATAAACGAGCGAGAACGAAAAAAACATCCAATATCAAATAATTCCGGAAACTAGATAATAAAAAGGGAAGAAAGCAATCCGCGTGACTGAAACCGTAACCATGGCAATTCTGGACGTACAAGCGTAACGTCTACCAGAGATGTACCAGAGGCGAAATATTGGATTCCCTTAGTCGCGTTCACTTTTCTCTCGTGGCCTCTTCCCTCTACATCATATACAGCTTCTCGCGGAATAGTTTAGTACGAAAAATATATTTCACCGAGCGAGACGGATAGTTCGACGTCTTTGGTTGTGTACAGCAACTGACGGACGTTCCTCAGTCGACATTGCGTCACGAAGTGTTCGGAGTACCGGAAGAATATGCGCCTTTTCCTAGGTTCCGAGACTTCTCTAACGCGAAGATTTTCTCTCTTCGTGCAGCAGCCATACTTCGTCGCTGCGCGAGACACCATAAAGTCGTTCGTCCATAACTCGCTCTCCGGACGACGGATGTATACATTCGCGATTGCCGTGCATTTCTCGCGCTTCGAAATAGTTTTGAAAATTTCCGCTGAGGTGGTAAAAATATAGCTGGTTTTTTCTTTATGCAATAGCGGAGGCATGAATTGGCGAATCAATGCAAAGAATGTAATTTCGTTTTGTAGCTATTTTCGAATTTACGAGTATAAAAGAACGGTGTCATTTATGCGACGAGAAAATTGATGTATGCGCTCGCTCTCTGAAGTCGCGTAATTTGCAAATTTTTCTCATTTCTCCGCGAGTGCTTGTCCGATTCATCGTTTTAGCTTTTGTACGTCCTTGCACTTTATACGGATATATATCTATATCTCAAGTCGACGCTTCGACTCTCGGGGAAGCGAGAATTCTCCGTCGGCAAAGCGAAGGATTCTTAGCAAACGGATCTCACAGTGTCATTGTTTCACAGGCAATGACGGCGTTCTCGCGTATTTTATATACTTTTTATCCTTCTATTTCTGTTCCTCGAGACACTCATCGCCTCACCCTCTCGTCTTGTACTCCGAGAGACGCGCTCTTCATTCATCGCGCTGGAATTTTGCTCTTCTACTTTCTTCGGAACCGTTTATTTAGTTTTTTCTTCACTCAACGTTTCCTTATTAACCGTCGCCATCTGACGTAGTCACTCAAAGGTATCTCAGAACGAGGCCACCGCAGAGCGTGTGCATCACTCGTATAGTAAAAGGCACCGCGACGATAAAAGTGCACTCTACTCGGAGCTCGAGGTCTGATGGGCTCTTGTGAATTATAAACATTGCGCAACGTCGATATCTCGTTTCTGCTATATTCCGCCTTCAATTACACGAACCTCGACAATCTCGGATTATGACGCAGTGGGGTTTCTCGAAAGCTAATGTCGACGAATTTTTTACATCATCGTTGCGATGCATCAGCGGTAATAATTGCGAATGATTGACTTTCGTTGTAACATTTCACTTGTAAAAAAAAATGCTCTTCTACAAAAAAATTACGTGATGGAAGAATGCCAAACACTTCAAAGAAGCCCATTAGAAGTGTGATAAATGCTCATTCACGAACGAAAAAACGTTTAACAAAAAGAGAAAAAAAAAGTTTATTCTGAAAGAAGTAGTAACCCAAGGAAAATTCTCCGGAGTGCGTATCTCCGGTTTACCGTGGCGTCTGCCATGGGACTAATTCGTCAAAACAAAATTTAATAAATTGCACCGAAAAATAAAGAATTAGTAATATTCACATGAATTTAAAAAAATATCATCGGATATATTTTCAAAACTTCTCGCCTTGTCTCTTGCTGATTGGGAATTTTCCCAGTATTATGAGAACACAACAATCATGAGAATATACTTTTTAATACCGACTGCGCTATCAAAGTATGAAACTGATTCGCTTACAATCAAAGCTTTATCGTAGCGAAAGAACAACAGCCACGGAATCGTTAATAGTCGTATTCAGCAAAGTTCGTGCGGCATGAATAATAAAGTCATAAAAAAAATCCTTCGAGCCGATTACGAATTAAACGCAGCGACTGATATGAAAAATATTTTCGCTCGATTCAAAAGAACGGCGGGGTAATAGTTGGCGCGTGAAAGAGGGGGCGGGAGAGGGGCACGAGAGGTTTTTGTGAGCGTGAGAGAGAAAGAACGGGTACTCGATCGACTCGAAGCTTTTCCAACCGGAAATACTTGTCGCAAAGCCTGCCAGTTAATATCCGAGCATCGGGCACGCTCGAATCGATGAATATCGAAGGACGTACCATCAGAGAAGGAGGCGAGGGGGTCGAAGGGGGGTTGCCAGGGATTGGTTGCGAAGCTGTTGGGCATGCTCGGGGAAATAGAAGGATTGGTCGGATCCGAAGGTAGGGGAGAGCAAGTGAGGCGCTATTTATTTTCGAGAAATGGGTCGAGAGGCCAGAGAGATGTACGTGCCCGTTGGGCCAAGTGAGGACAAGACCGGCATAGAGTTCAGTGTGAAACTAAGAGAGAGCGAATGGGCGAGCGAGAGAAAGGGAGATGAGATAAAACGAGAACCAGGACATCCACTGGCGTCCTAAGGGCTTGTGGAAATGGAGAGACCCTTCGAGCCCATTTCCATTGCCCATCTGAAAGCACCTCTTTGGTCTCTGGTCCACCGAAGTCGCTGCTGCTGCCGCTTTAATTGAGTTTACCTTGCGTTCGAGTCTCTAGCTTTCGCCCCGACCCAAGATGCCTCGCCGGCAACAAGACTTGAGAGAGATATTATAATCATACCAAAAGCCAAAGCAGCGGTGTCGAGTATAATGGTTACAAATAAATAATACACATCGCCCGGCGTTTTCCCCTTGCTGCTGTAATACTTCCAAGAATATAAGTGCTTGTTGCTCCAAACATCGTCGGAAGAATGGACCGAAGGATTTCGCAGCCCCTCGTCCATACTCGGTATCCCTTATATTTCTCAAAACACTACACCCAGCCCAGCCCTCTTACTCTCTTCGGAGTCTAGCTCTCATTTACCATGCCCCGCTCGTTGGTAACGAATATTAACTCGGCTATCTCGGGCTCTACCTAATAAATAACCGAAGAAAGTTGAATTTTCTCCTACCATGAAAACGTTGCTGGGCTACTTTTCTCCCTTGCGCGCTACTCTTCCTCTCTTCGACCCCGGGCTCGAACGGTGGCCTCAGATACGCAACTTCGGGAGAGAACAGAGAGGGGGGCGGATCGAGGGGGCGATGAGGGGAAAAATAAGGTAACGCGCTCGATTACACCCTTCCTCACTTCGAGAACTCTCGCGCGAAAAGTTTATTACGAGGTCCTCTCGTCCGTTCCCTCACGCTCGATATCTATAAGCTTTTTCTCCGGCACCCAAGAACGAGCTTTCTCGCACCCCCTCGAACTTCCATAGCTCAGTCATCATCTCTCTCTCTCTCTTCCCCTTTGGTCTCTGTTACTTCCTAGTTCGTTCGTCTTATGCTCCGTACACGCTTCAACGATCCCTAATACACGACGCGGACAAAGACTCTCCTTCCGGAAAATATCTATCTCTATCTATATACAGCTTTGCGAGTACCGAAGAAGCTTCTCCTTCCCACCTGCTATATCGAAAAGTCCTGGACGTACGAAGCATAAAATCGGCGAAGCTCTCTTTCTCTTGTCAGACGCAACGCGAACGGGCCCTCCTGTCGTTTATTCTTCCGTACTATAACACTTTCTTCGCGATTCCTTCGCTCCTCGTTGAATAAAGTGCGACGTTGGCCTTTAATTTGCCACGAGGATACAGCACGGATCACTGGGCATCGATAAATCGGATTTTTTTTTCTTCTTTTATCGCATCTCCCAATGAACTTTGCGATAAAAATTCTCGATGCAGGGGAGAATCGATTTTTTTTTCTCATATTGTCGAGCGTCAGGTTCCTCTTTGTCCATTGCGACGACGGAACGAAAGAATGCACCGCTCCCGATAAAGGGTAAGGTGGACCTCTGTCGACTCGAGATTTTTTGTTTTGCAACTCGAAAGATCTCACTTTCAATCTCTCATTCAGGGTTCAGTGATTCACGCGTAGTGCCAATAAACAGGACGAGCTTTCCATACCATAACTCTTTTTTAACGCCTGACTGCCCGTCAAGGCGAAAAGACGAGAGTCATGCGTTTCGATGAGCGATTTCTTTCTCCGAGATGTTCTCGGAAACAGTTGATAACTCCACAAATAAATTTACCATAAAGATTCTATGACGAGAGGTACAGAATTGAAATCGGTTGAACATTCGTATGGAAAAAATGATTTTGCAAAATACTCCTTTGACTATGTTGACTACAAAATGTGAAAACTCTCGGCCGAAAAATGCAATGCAATGAAGATTTGCATCAACAAAAAAGAATTAAATAACAAGAATACATTCTCATAAAATGATCGAGAGATTTCCATACGCGTGGCGAAGAAATCGCCCGACTATAGTATACAAATGAATCAATTATTATTTGACTCTTTTCCGTTAATGCGATTTCTTTACAAGGTTTATCTTCCAGACGAGAATTTTTCAATTTTTCGACATTTCTTTTTGTCGGAGATGTTTCACCGTAGTGAAAAGCGTACGAACGAAAATCTTGTACTGCAACTGGTAATGCGACGTTGCAATACTCGGTTGAATTCTTCGCGAAGAAAGTATAGTTTCCAGCTCTCGTTCGACTTTCGACAGTCTCGACGAGGGGGTAAAGGCTTTGGAATACTTGGCGCTCGCGGGCGTTACGAGAGGAGCCGCGAGAGTTTGAGGGAACGAAGCTTTCTCTGCGGCGGCCGTTGCTCAGCAAGCGGTGGGGGGAGGGGGGGGAGGGCTTTATGGAACTTTAATAAACTATATAGGCGTCACGCCTGCTGGAAGCTTATTCTCTCTACTCTTCTCATCTCCGAGTATACCGAAGGTACTTTCGTAGAGGGTAGAGAGAGAGAGGGAGCGAGTCGAGTCACTACCAGCGGAACTAACACAGCGAAGGCTGATACGAGGCGGTAAATCAGTTCATCCGGAGTTCCTTCACGGTGGAAATCGGGAACGATTCTAACTGAGCGGCATTGTTCGGCCAACAGTAATTCATTACATTCTATGACTCCGTGAGACGTGAATGCTCTCGGGCTTTCTCCGTTTCTCTCTCCCTCTCTCTCTCTCGCTGTTTGTACCCCGTATATCCCCATTACTCCCTTGCAAACTTCAAAGTGAAGAACACTCCGGCTGCTTATATTCATCGCTCGGGGTACAACGAGTCTATGTATAACGACCGTATTGCCCGACTCAAGAAGAACTCGGTCGGTTGCGTGAAAGTGTCTCGCATTAGTGTCATTTCTCATCGCAATGACAAATATCCGAGTACAAGGATCTTGAAAAAAAAATCTCTCCATGTAATTGCTATTTACGATTAAAGTTACGCGAAGCGCGATACTTAAAAAACTCGGGCATATTTCGCGGATGGCAATATTATTTTCTGCAAAAATAATTTAACGCCCTCCTTCCCCCTGACCAGGCCCCCTGGGGTGTTTCGTGTCGTGCGGTCGCATTCGTAACATTGCTCGTTTCTTCATGTTTTACAGTTCTTTTTTACTCTTCACTCGCCGACTGTCGCGGCTCTGCGACAACACTGAAGTCAACCTCCCCCCCCCCCCCCCTCTTTACTATCCTTTCTCTTGCTTGCCAACAGCTATAGGAATCCTCTTTGATTATTAACCGAAAGGAGAGAATTGGGAGACGAGCTCGAAGACAACGACTCACGACATAAATAAAACATATTGCTTGCGGCACAATCACCTATAGAGCCCGCGAGGACGAAATACTGAGGTACGACGATGCGCCGCGTCTCTCGGTGTGCAACGTCGACACAGAAATATGGAGGGTAAGAGACACGGCGAGACAAAACGCGGCACGTATACGAAGGAGAAACAGAGACCGAGAAGAAAAAATCTATATCTATATCTATACGATGTATATATATGTATATCCGGAGAGAAAAAGATAGTGAGAGCTCGGATATAACGGGAGGAGGTTGGCGCGGCGGCAGAGGGATGACGAGATGAAAAAGAAAGCGGCAAAGGGACCGCGCGGAATAGGTATTCATCGTTCCGTACGTAATTGGATCGCATGACTCCCACTATCCCCCCCAACCTCCCTTTACCTTTTTTTCGTCTCTCATTCGTTTCTCCACGTTCGTCCGATCTGATGAGGATTTATTATTCAAATTCAATGTTTCGAGAAAGCCCCTTATAGTTGGTCGCGAAAGCTCGTTTCCGGCCGGGGAGGCCCTTTGCCGGCGCTTCGTCCAAAACGACGACTGAAGGGATTAAGAAACGAATGCCCCACTATCGACACTACCGATACGAATGCTTGCGCCTCACTCGCTCGTGTTCTCTTTACAGTTTAATGCCGAACCTTTTGAGGCTGACGGTTATTACAGCATAAACGTTCGTCTTATGAAATAATTCATTCGACCTCTTCGATATACATCGCTATTTCAACTTTTCGGAACGTTAACTTCGATTTTTTTTTTTATAAAATACACTACATTGTAAAAATCAAGGAAACAAAATGAAAAACCTGTCGATGCCATTGCATTTTTGTTTTTTGCCGTTCATATTTACAGGAATATACCGAATATGGAGAAAAAAAAATAACAACCCATCCCATATTCTATTTATCGGCGAGCGAGAGTAAAATACAATTCGACCGAGCACGTCGGTTATAGTTTCGTCGATAAATAATTGGAAAAGGCTCGGCGCCGGCATGTGCTGCGAGCGCGTGATATGTCGAGATTAGTTGTCGATTTTGTACGGGAGAAGTAAAAAAAAAAGCCCGCGAGCAATATATAGAGAGAGGGGGGAGAAGGGGGGTGGAGTTGTCGTCACGTGAGAGAACGAACGAACAGCGGATATATAGCGCGCGTGAGTATACGAGCGGAGTTCATCGACACGTGAGCGAATCCCGTTAAAAGCCGATGTGCCTACAAGTTCAATATTGCACGCACCGGCGGGAATGATGATCCGACCGGCCATTTTTACGCTCGAACGAATTCGCAATATTGTTGTCATCTGTAAAGCCGATGGGGGGAAATTCTATGTCCTATCCGATGCCACCTGATTGGCGTTACAAATTGGATGCGTGTGAAATAACAGTTAGCACTACGCTATCCCATTCGTTCACAGGCATCAATATGTAAACGTGTATCTATATATGTATAGACATATACATATATATTTACGCATTGCCATTCGGCGTTATAAAAATGGAACATTGTGCAATCCGATGTTGGTCTATCACCATAAAAAACCGCTACTTCCTATAAAAAAATGCTCGACGTTCCGCAGTTAGATTTTGGTACATGAAAGATTTTTCCTTTCACATCATTTTCCGTACCCTGGATCTCGATACCATTGTAACTGTCCAGTTGCCTAACGGAGTTCGAACCCTTTTTTTCCTTCGGATGTGTCGAACTGTAGAGAATCATATACAAGAACGAGGATTGAATTGAAATGAAATTCAGAGGGTTTGGTCGGTAACTCGATAAAGGGAACCATTACTAGTTCGCCATACGCGCAGTTCATAGCGCGGCGCGAGGGTGAACTTTTGGTAGCATGTAAAGCCCGGGCGTACGTATATGTTACAAGGTACGTGAGCGTCAGCTACGTATACGAGTGGAGCATATAGTATGTATCTCTATGGTATGTGTACATGCACATATAAGTGTATATATCTTCGTATATCTCTGTATGCGCGCGTGAAAGTGTTAGCTACTGGTGTGTTGGAGACGCCGACGGAAGTGTAGAAAGGGCGAGACATATAGAGGGACGGAACCAGGGAAATGCGTTATCGTCTGCAGTCAGCTGACAAATCGAAGGTAATAGGGCCGAGCGGAATTCTGGCTGGCGAAGCGACCGAGAGAGAGTCACTGAATCTAGTAGATATAGATAGTCAACGTAGACATATATGTACGTATATACAGAGAGACGTGAACGCTAGAACTCTCGGCTGTTGGCTACATACGCGTACATATGTGCAATAAGCCGACCACGTTTATACGTGACATATGAGCGTACATGTACGCGTCACCGCTCTCAACGACCATTATTATATGCCCGAACTTATGTACTGGCCATCCTCATGTTCTCCGATTTTACACCGGTTATCGTAGCCACCTTTCTGCGTCTACAATCCCGATGTTTGTCGGAAGAAAAGAACAAAAACCGAGCAGAAATCACAAACAAGTCCCTCAGCGATCGAAAGTACCATTTTTTCGATGAATCCTTCATTGCTCTCAATGCGACAAAAAAAATTGGCCGACGGGATTCCCTCGGTTCGACCGAAGTGCACAGATGTTGCGCGTTACCGTCGTCTATCGCGACGATGGCGCACTGAGCCGGGGTCAGTAATATCGGTGAGATTGCAAACTTCGTTCCCCTCCCACTCGCGCGATATCACGGCTCGCGCCGACTCTTCTCGTCGTCGTCGTACAGACGAGACCTGCGCCTCCGTGGCGAATAACTGTTGCCCGCAATAACCGCCTAGTTTCCGGGAGTTGAACGAAAACGCGACGACGCGGCATCGTGCCAGAGCCAGTCGAAACGAGCCCCGAACCGCTACGGTATAACGGCACAGGCATAGGCCCCGATGTAGTAGGCCGTCTCGGGCTATCGCCAATGAATGCATATTGGAGGCGGGGCACGAGTCGAGGCAACCCTTTCGCCTCGTCAGTTGGTCGGTGCACCGCTGATTTAACCAGATTGGTGTAACACACCGAGCATACGTACGAAACAATCATTTACATTGACCGCACGTCAGCTTCATCGATTATTGATGAATTGCGCGGATTCATACTTCATTTATCATCATCAGGGTGCTGGGCGACGATGGGAGGAAAAAAATGCAGCAAAAGCGATTTTCGGCTAAGATCGCAGTACAGCATTCGTTGGTTTAGGATCCCCGAGCTGGACACGAGAGAACGTGACCCAGTTGCGCTATTGACCTGTTGGCGATGGGTCGGTTGATACCGAGTTGCCAGCGGGTTACAGAGGGATACTGCAAGAGCTGCAGCGGCGGCAAGTCCGCTCGGGGTGGCGAGTGATGCACTTGACGCATCGGAACCCGACGAGTTGCTGTGAGAGACTACCGCATGCAGTTCCAGCGCGCGCATGCTACTACCGCCTACCTCGCCTATATCCTCTCCCCTACAATCTACCATCCCGCCAGCCGGTCGCGGCGTTGATGCAACTGCTGTTACTTTCAGCGAGGATGTTGCACTTTCAAAGGTTCTCCGTGGTCCCTCGAGGCATGGATGAAGGAGGTACTTTTGTATGTTTTCATTCCATCTTCATTCTAATCCTTATTATTTCTGATACCATCGGAACACGGACGCATTTTTAACGAATGTTGCCCGGTATCGTTTCAATTTCATATAAAAGTCGCAAAAATTAGAATGGCGTTGAAATAACAAATGACTTTCGCATTAATGATTCATGTTATAGAATCAAAGACCTTTTTTTCGGTGCAGATGCAAGGTTACTCCATGGGATGGGCGAACAGCGAGTATGTTACTTCGTGGAAGACGTTACTTATATAACGTAAGAAGTGTCGGAGACTCGCAAGAGGAAGTAAAGAGCTAAATAGGATAGCTGAGGAAAATACAGTGCCGGTCAGTTGAGAAGACGCAGCGGAAGTGGAGAGCCAAACCGATCGGAGAAATCGAAAAGCTCACAGAAATCTCCGGAATTGGTACCGACGAAACGAACAGACCTTCCATCCTTAGCCATTTCCGGCGCGACGTCGGTGTAACATTCGTCGCTTTACTCACTCTCGCTTATATATTTCCACCGTTTCCTCTCTTGTGACAGAACAAGATCGGAGATGTAACGCTGTATGACACAGCAAATCCACAGAGGTGGGGAAATAGAGATCGATTTTTTTTCCATTCTGAAAACGCGGATGAACGGTCGCGGTTCTCAAGTTTCGATCATTCTTTCATTGAAGATTGCGTCGTTTATTCCCTGTCGAAGTGACGTAACTTTCGATGCAATAATACGAAAAAAATGTAAGTAGGAGAATGCCGCGAATATTCCGTAATGCTTTCGGACACAAATGCAATAATCATTCGTTCCATAACTTCCCGAAAAATGTGCACATCTAATCGATTGGTGGGCGCAACCAATTTTCTGTGTCTGCTCAGCCATCTTCGCATCGATTGATGCACATCAACTAATAGTACAAGGTGTGAACTGGAATAATAACATTTGACAAAAATTGTTGTTTTTTGACTAACAATCGCCATCCCTCTGTTTCGAATGTTTACTGCGAAAAAAGACAACGTAACGTTGTTTTACATAAATTAAACAGTTCCCGACTGAAACAAGATGTAAATGAACAATTTTGAATATCAAGAAAGGCTGGAAGAAAAAGAAGATATCAACACTCAATGGCGACTAAATCACGCAACTTTTTTGTTACGATAATTTTCTTGCTATACTCCTTTTTTAGTCGGGAAAGTATTCAATCCTTGTAAAAAAAAATTCTACTACAGTCAAAAGTAGTTATTTTCTGAAAGAAGAAAGATGCAAATGGCCATATCAGTCTTTTGCCATTACTACTGCAATTTGACTTTAAGTCATTTGTTTCCCAAACCAATTAATTCTCTGAGAATTGGATTCTTAAAACTTGTCACGGTAATTTTTTTTGTCCTAATCGTTTTTTTAAACCCTGGTTCGATTGTGCTATCATTTTGAATCCGTAGCTATCTGTAAGATTCTTGAATAGTCGATGCAAATACAATTTAGTTAAGATCTACGATAACTAGGATAGTTACGGTATATATTGTTAATTGGCTTGTTGTGTCGGATGATGTCCTCTTTACTATAGTAACGCATCTATGCCCGTACCGTGGAGTATCTCGATCGGTGAAGGCATTTCGCAGCAATGTAACAACGTCAAATAGGGTTGTCAGCGAGATATCCGCAACTACATTACACCGTCGCCCAAAGTGGCACTCGGGCGTACGACGGGTAAGAGGGCGTTTCACAAATTAATTTCACTTCGCGTTTAGAGTACACGCCTCGTAGTCGCTCGGTTTCACACGCGCGGAATGCCTGCCAATTAAATTCACGGTAAAACGTTATATATACCACGCGACGACGCTTCCTCGCTACGACGTGTAGCTCCATTGCCGCGCGCTTTGCGCACAGTTGCGGAAGAGGGAAGCTTTTGCGAGTGGCGAAAGTAGGCCGTCAAGGAGCTCAACAACGCTTTACGACGTGCAGGGTGTCGCGTCGGCGAAGACGACGCGGAAGATATAGAGCAACTCTCGTTGAACAACGGTGTTAATGAGTGCGGGAACGCGCGAGAATCCTCGCATCCTTGGTTCTCCCCACTCGTCGTCAATGTTGTCGGCGCATCTAACAAGTCTTTTTGCGCAGTTGGAGTGGATGGCTAAATGCGACAGGGACACAGTGAGAGATCCACTTTCGTCCTCTCTTGTGAAGAGAACTCTTGAAAACGACGCTCCATATTATACACTCAAGAGATACGTATAATGAATAAAAATGTTCTCATTCCCTTTCAACCGTCCGCCAGAAGTAAAGTACATTTTTCCGCGTATACAACTCGGTGGAACCCTAATTCTTCTTCATCGCAGTGAATCATCGATAAACTTAAATCCTGGCCGGATTACCGCAATGTATTCTCGTCAAAAATTATCGGGCCAAAGTATCACCGTCCCTATTAAGAGAGACACTAAGAGCTATCGTTTCCATAAAAAATTAGAAGTTGAATTCTAACAGTTCGACGTGCATAAAGTGTATCAACTCTGAAGGGGATGCTCAGTCATGTTTTTTCGATCTTCCTCAACATCGAACAAATGGAAGAAGAGTGTCTGCGTACTCTTCGTACGTTCGATTCTGTGGGCGGATTGCGGGAGGGACAAGTCGAGAGAAGCCGGACGATTTCGATTTGTTGGCAAGATGCCATGAGTAGGAGGACCCGGAGAAGTGTAGCCACGAGAAGGTGGTTGGCGATGTGTACCGCCTCGAAGACGACTACCGAGAGGAAAGCTCGATAGTATATATACCCGAGACGAAATCCGAACTTGGTGCACGACGACGGGGGGGCGAGAGAAGAAACTCGGAGGGTTTGGGACATCGAAGAAGATTCTGTCTCGTTCGTTCTCTCGTATCAATGGAGCGAGGGATAAAAAGCAAATACGTTTCACTCACTCGCGTTTTCCGTTAGCAAATTCAATCTCGTCGGGAGTCCCTTTAACATTGTGCCGGTAATAGGGAGGATGAAGAGGAGAGGTTGGGCGCGTGCGGCGTAGGCACACGGGGAAGGAGGAGCATTGAGGAATTGACGGTGTAAGAAAGAGTAGAAGCAAAGGGTGCAAGAGTTGAGCGAGACGGAGCGATGGAGAGAGAGAGAGAGAGAGTACAGGTGTCAGCCGTATAACGACTTTATCGTACGAGATGCTAGAGCTTCCTCACGGGCCATCCGACGTTCTATGGCCTTACGCCCAATCGTTCTCTCCTCTTTTCACCCCCTCTTCGTCGTTGCTGGCCGTTCCACGGTTTTACAGTTCTCTCCAACTCAACCTCGTCTTCCTCCCACCGTCACACGAGTTCTTACTCCACTCACACATCAGCCGACAACTATTATCGACTTTGACTGCAACGGAGTCGGTTCACCTTTAAGCTAGTCAACTGAAGCCGAGGGTTTGTTTGAGCGGATAATGCAATATCCACCCTTTATCGAGAGGGAGAACGGGCAAGACAGCGCAAGAGGAGGGGAGACGGGCTGGGCGAGAGAAGTTCGAGTGCACGAGGACATCATCGCCATCGTCGTCGACGTCGCCGCCACTGAGCAATACAGCGGAGGGGTGGCTCGACTATTCCAACGAAGAGAAGTTAGCCAATAAAGTGACTCTCAGCAGGAGCTCGGCCAGTCACTTGGAAATCTGAGGTTTTTTTTTATTAACCTTTACAAACGACGGCCTTCTCACTCTTCATCTCCATACCATTGCTTCCCCTCGTTGCTTCTATCGCGACAGCCTCTCGAAGACGCCTCGTCCTCACTGTGGAATACCATCGGGGTGTTACGATACAACCGATCCCTCCCGATGCCTCCTTCGTCTACCTTTAGCGGAAAAAACGAGCAACGCGACTGCATTCGCGAATCCTCCGATAATTGACTATCGTTTTTTTTTCGCACCGTCTTCGCGTGTAATCTAGCAGCTATGAGCCAACTTAGCAGAGACTTAACGGTAGATTTTTTTTATTCAACGATAAATTTAATTTTGTCGACAGTGCCTCCGAAGCTCGTCGCGACGCTGACGATGCTTGAATCCAAAACTGATGAAACTCGCAAGAGCGATATCGATAAGTGCATTATGTATCAACACATCGTTGTTCTTTTTACAACGCGCAACGTTTTAACGTAGTCGCTATCGCTATTGGAATTCGCGACCGAATCGAATGAAGGACGAGAGAGCTCCCCCTTTTGCGAAAGCTCAAAATTTCGTCTGGGGAATGGTGTGTCAACAGGGCTGTCGTAATGGATCGAGGTTGAAGAGTGTTAGGTAGAGGGTGGATGGTCGGGTGCGATCCAGCTGGTGGCGGTTACCGGTGACGATGGCGCTAGTAGACAAGCAGAGGGGCACATTGCTCGCTGACCCGTGCGAAATTACTGCAGAGTGAGGGACGACGAGGAGCTGCGGGGAAACGAGCGACGACCCGGGGGCGTCGGTGCGCGATAGAACTCTCCTCTCCTTGCCGACCCACGGATAGAACAGAGATAGAAAATCACGAGAGAGGGAGAGACAGAGAGAGAGAGCGAAAAAGAGGGGTGGGAGCGAGTTTCTCATAGAACGCCTCGGGAAATCTGAAGAAATATCTTTTCGGAGTCTCGGAGCAGTGATACATAATATATATGTGTATACTATATTTATAGAGGTACAGTCAACGCCGTCGTCTTCTATCTGCGTCGTTTCCTCGCAATTTTTTTCTCTTCTCGTCTCATTCTCTCACTCTCACTCAATTAATAAAAATCCGCGAGCCAAGACACGGTATGCTACTCGTCAAGGCCGAGAGTGGTGCACTCCTGGGAAGCTACCCTGAAAGAGCAAGGGAAGCAGAGCGAGTGGAGAAAAGTGGCGAGGTAGACCAGGTTAAGCAGGCAGAGAGGATAGGACACCTCCAACCCCCCCCCCCCCCCCCCCCCCCCCCCCCCCCCCCCCCCCCCCCCCCCCCACCTATCAGCTCACTGGTTGCTGGTCGACAGAGCGAGCTTCTCCTCGTTAAAACTTGCCTTATTAACATTTTTCATGCGCCGATGCCTCGTCCCGCACGCGAAACGTCGACCGAAGTTTATTTGAGTAGGCGGAGATGTCCGTCGACCTCTTTGCTCGCTACTTGTATATTTCGCGTTTCACGGACATTCAACGACCGACAGCAACGACGTCGAGTCAAGGTTTACCAAGCCCGATTTTTGTCAATTCGACGGGCTCGTAATTAGCACGTAAAACGAATATATCTCCTCTCGCTCGAGTGCAATTTCAACGATAATCAGAGTAAATTGTTTATCAGACCACTTTTTCAAATTATTGTCTATTTTTAATGACAAATGTAAAAAGCAACAAAATGTAATTACGTTCCGTGATTTCGAAGCGAAATTTGAAATGCAATGTTCAAGGCCGTTGGAAAGCGTGTAATTAAAAGAATTAAAGAACTCGCGAATTAAAAAAGACTGCAATACAGAAATTGTATGAACAGAAAAAGCGTGAAATAACGAATAATTATTTGCATACTGCAGTCTAGAGATTTATTCGTTACAGGGTTTTCGAACTCCCCGACTATGAAATGCAAATGATTATTTGTTATTTTACTTCTTTACGTTGAAAACATTTTTTATGCCCTTCCTTCGTCAGTCGCGAGTTTCTCAGTTTTGGTAAAATTATTTCTATTTCATTCTTCTCAAAGTAAAGAAAAACTGAACAGAGATTAGTCCTCTGTCAGCTCATATTTAAGAGACTGCACACTGCGGATTTAAGTAAAGTAAAGATGAATAAATCAACGGTGCGAGTTTCGATAGTGTCGATAGACGGCGAATCAGTTGCAGATAAGGGTGGATATCTCAAAGCCCTTCATTTCACCACAATTTCTCTTACTGCCCCTCTCACTCTCGCTAAACGCCGCGGTTGTGTTTTCTTCTCTACGCGAAGCTCTTTTTTCTCGGTTGATTGTCGTCGGGATGGAGTCAAACGGAGGGGTATGTTGTCGACGTGAAAGGCACAGTTGGGAGATAGAGAGAGAGAGAGAGAGTCCGAGAGGAGACTACGACGTGGAATTCCTGCGGGGCATGGGCGTGATGGTATGGCGAGAACGTTTCGGCGTTCCGGGAGCATTAGCACCGGTATTTAGCCAACAGGGCCAAGTGACCCGGGCGTGTTGAACAAGTCCGGTCCATTAATCAGTGACGTCGCGGAGAGTAACCCGAGTAAACCCCCACCTCAAAGGTATATATACCGGAAGCGCCAGTAGTAGTGGCACCGGCAAGCGTAGTCGCTGGACGCTCGTTCGGGCGCGCGTTCTCGTCCAGCGTGGGGAACGACGACGTTGGCTTCATTTGTTATGCCCGGATGACACTCAATTATGTCGCGAGCAAAACGGGTTTTACCCGAGATGCAGCAGCACGGGCACATTTAAAGACCAAACGAAACAGCCGATTGAACTAACCGTACACATAACGCGCGTTGCTATTTAACAAATACAGCGAAGCCAATAAAACGAAGTAGGCACTGAGCAATTTGTAATCGAGAATCGATATCATAGCGGATAGATTGAAAACGTGAATCTTCTTCATACGAACGAGTAAACGACACTCTCTGCCTTTCTCGTCGATATATTGTATATTTGTTCGAGCGTAACGTCGAGCGATTTTCTCATTCAGGTAAAAAAAAATATATATACGTAACGAAACGCCGAGAATCACAAGTGGTTCCGGCAAGTGGGAGACAAGCGCGTGAATGTCTGGTATATTACCCGGGACGATTTTTTTTTTTTTTTCGTTCGATCGACTGGACTCAGCATCCGTATACCGCAGTACGGTTATCGTTAGCAGATGGGCGTACAACGGTGTGGATCGCGCTTGGTGAAAAAAAAGGAAAAAAAACCATTAATAGAGAGGAAAAGCTGGAGCTCGCGACTCAGCCGCAGTTGATATTGAAAAACGTAGACGGATCTCTCGATTCTGGTGGACGGATTTTTACACGTTGCTGCTTTCATCGCGCGACTCGTTTCTCTGTATAAGTATACATATATGTACATACATACACACGTATATACTGTACACATCCCTCTGTACGCAATGTGACGGTATTAAATTTCCCGAGCGAGAGCGCGGGAAATATTTGCACGAGCGAGGAGTACATCATAGCCGAATATCATTTCGGAGTTGTTTCCAATTAATACGACAAAATGAAAGCAGTACGATGGGTGGGATGAGGTTACCGAGAATATATGAAGAGAGAGCAGGCGGTCGGGGGGTAGAGGAAAATGTGCGGACCGTTAGTACAGAGGGATATCGAGTGAGCGGGGTGTATATTGGAAAAAAAAAAATAACAAAATCCCGCTGCACCAAGTGCAAGTGCGATGGGCGCGAATCGCGTGCTCGAATGGCGAATAAGGGAGAAAGATATGACGACAGTTGATTCTCGTAGTGGTGCAAAAGAAAAATGTATCCGATGAACGGTATTAATGTCCGAAATCGGAGTCATTCTGCGAATCATTCATAAGCGCAGAAACCAAAAATTCTCGAATTATTTCGTCGAATTTAAATTCTTCCGATGATTTTCGCGCGAATTGCGAGAAGCGAGTCAGTATTTCGATGCAGTGATCGCTGGAACAAGTATGATTCTATTTCTACACCCGACAATCATAGTCGAGGGGTGAATTCATCGCGTTCATCAGCAATCGGAAAGCCGAACACGGCTGCGAGAATCGACGGTCGATCTCAATTATTATCGTTTATTTTGCATACACGATTATATGGTATTAAACGTTCGATTAGTTATCTAACTACGACTTCGAAACAACGATCGAAAATCCTTTCATTATGCTTGTTACCGTCCGCGAGCGGTTATGGGGAGCTGGAGCCGATCCGGCGATTATACAATTTGTAATATTAATTAGGATAGCCTCATTTACGAGGTGACTCGTCTTTTCATCTTGATTATATTACCTACCCTCATTATATTACGAACACAATGACTCTTGTCGGAATATCCAAGAAAAAAATATTCTCGAAAATATGCCTAATTCATAATATCCCATATGAAAACGTTGGAAAAAAAAAACAGAAACATACAAATTTCCACGCTACCTTCCCGCGGACCAATGGCTACGATATGAGGTCAAGCGGCGCCCGCCCTCCGCGTTATAAAAAAAAATCTTCAATGTAAATCTTTAATAAGAATCAACGATATTCGCCTCGTGAATTTTTTCGACGGTCGAACAGATTCTTTCGAGAACTCCAAGCAGCGGAGAATAGTTACGGGCAACTGTGAGACTCGTTTAGTGTACACACCGCGCCCTTTCGTCGATGTCCACGTCGGACGTAGAGAGTAACCGGTGGGTTGCCGACATAGTGGGAAATGGACGAACAGCCGTGTGCTATATGTGACCGACGAGAGCTGGTGCGGAATGGCCGACCAGGCCGACCAGAGCGGAGAAGAGAAGGGTATGGACAGCAAGGGGTGTCCAGGATGGATGTAATTAAAGTGGTGACATGCTAGCCGTGGGATATCACCGAGCAACTCTCCCCTGGCTCTGCGTTCAACGTAAATCCTCAAACCCACTCACCCCCCTTCACTCCACCCGCCCGTTCCAAGGCCTCTGTGCCAACCCTCAAGATAATTCGGACATCGTGTAATCGATATATCCTCGAGCCTCCGCCCTTTCGCTCTTCTACAATTTACTGATAGTTCCAATCGCAATAGACACCAGTTGCAATCAAGCGACAAAAGAAAACCTACAATTTGACGATCTTATTTTATCGTCTACTTTTTCTATCGTTACAACGATTTCGGGATATACACACCGACTCATTCGACATGCATCAAATTGTCTCTGTTAATATTCTCATTAAAACCCGATCAGTTACAATCAATGAAAAAATAATCACTAAGTACCTTTGTCATCAATAATATTTTCATTGCGTAAAATCATTGGAAATAAATGGAGAATCATCTCATTGTATAAAATGCAGCCAAATATAAAAAACTGTTTCGGTGTTTGTAGAAGACAATTCAAATTCAGTATTTATATCACGCATTCTTTATATTATGCTGAACATATTGAAAATAAACGAAAAGAATTTTTGGTAAAACAAAATTTCTATTGTAAAATATGAAAAATGAGTCTGGTGTTCCAAAAACGTTGTAAAACATATAAAATTACTTTTGTCCGCGTGCAAAAGATGTAGTTCTCGTTTTCATTTGTAAAATCCATCGAAGTCACGGAAAACTATCGCGGCCCTTTCAGTAAAACAATTTTCAGAAAATGATTCGTTTTTGGTTTATAGAAAGCTGTAAAATATAGAAAATTGTTTTTGTCCGGGTGGAAAAATTGAAGCTTGTTTATCTTTCCGTGAAATGCATCGAATGTACCGAGAATATCCCGCCCTCGAAGAGAAACTCGAAGCTACGGTGGTTAAATCAATTTTTCTCAAAGTACCGGCACTTGTGCTGCTGGAAACATCCACCATCGAGCCAATGTTCCACACTCGCTCGACTCGTAGTAAATCAATTTTGGCCGAAAGTTTTTCGCGATGCACGTGCGGCGAAAGGACCCGGGCTAGCATACTTGCGCTTCTTCAACGGCGTGTAAGCTAACACGTGTCTACCGTTACTGTACGTGATGCGCTGGCGGGAACTCGATGGTCAAACAGTACATCCAAACAGCCCCTCGCCCCATTTTACCTCCTCACCGCCGAAAGCCTTCGACCGAAGAAAAAAACTTGCCCCTTGCGGCCCTTCTAATACAATGACAGTTTTGGATTACGGCCTTACAACTTCTGTTCGCTGTAGCTACTTTCTAAACTCTCTCAATCCTCTCGCGTTCTCGTCTTATACCTTCTGTATATATCTCTCCAGGTAGTTCCACGAAAAGTTTCGCGAAACTCCTCTCGCATTGTGGTCCTCGACTTGATAACGAGAACCGACCGATCGGCGAACCACGGCTGAGTACCGAGATCTTTGCGACAAACATTATTAGATCTTCAAAATTGGGCTTTGATCGACAAAGAAGCACGCGAAAAAAAGACAATAGTCGAAATCAGCAATTTTCGAATGAATAATTTATCGCTATTGAAAGCACGACACATGGAACCGGATGCTTCGAAAAATGAAATCCACAATCTTTCAATGTCGCCGCAGTGGATCTCGTGATTTTTCATTAGTCCGTTGATTAATACGTATTAATTTGCGAGTCCTGCGTTTCTTTCTTTTTTTTTCATCTCGCAGAATTCGAACGCCCGGACGCGTCGTCGATGTCTCGGCGCCGCGATCCTTTTCCCGCACCGGGAAACAGAGAAATCGTACAGCGGAGAGTAATCCTCGCTAGATTAATTGCCTTAATCTACTTCGTTTCAGCGCCGCCCGTTCGACTTTGTCATTTTTTCGTTCGTGCTCCGCGAAAGAGAGGTATCGCGGGGAAAGACGGACACGAACGCCGAGCCGACACAATTCCGAGCGAATGATCGCGAAACGATCGATACGCTTCTTCTCTCGATACTCGGAACGATTGCTCGCGCACGTCGTAGCCGTAACGAGCGACAAAGCCGTAAAAAAAAGAAGAACAACGGGAAAGAAAAAAAGGAAAAGAAAAAATTGATTTTGGCCTTTAACTACTCTGTGCCGAGAACGGGAACGCGAAAGTAGTTAGCGACAGAAGGAGAGAACGAGAGTGTCACGAGTTGTGTCAGTTGGGTTCCTCTCGCCGTGCTCTCGGGGGTACACGCGGCCTCACTGTTGCAATTACGTGTGTTACTCGGCCAGTGGCAAAGTGCTTTTTCGAAGCCTCGGGCCCAGGCGATGTGAGCCCTGATGGTCACGTTAAAAGCTCGTGTTTTACCGAACCCGTCATCGCACACTATTGTAAAAAAAAAAAGGGCAAAACGAAACCGTTGGCGGCGAAGTCAGATAGAGTTTGCCCCGACGTTCCCTACCCGCTCTCGCAGTCTTCGGATCAATGGAAAATCCGGACGAGCCTAACCGCGCCGGATATTCTTCCGCTCTCGTTATCGTTCGTTTGCCGAACCTGCGTCGCCCAAGGCGACAATTAGAAAAAACAAAATCTCCCTTTTTATCTTTCACCCTCTCGAAAGCTGTGACGAGAGCGTATTCTTTTTTAATTCTTATTTTAAACCATATATTTTCGGCTGCAACGCGATTACTCACGGAAAGCTGCGGATACGTCCGGTTCTTATCTTTCTGGTCAATGGATAAATGTTTACTCACCTGAAACACACAAATTACACACGATCGATTAGGTTACCAAAGTCCATTTGTCACGGATGATTAATTTGACAAAGAAATAACGCATTTAAAGGGTTCGAATAACGCATTCGATTATACGAAGTAAACCACTGTGTGTTCGTTATTTATTAGTACATCATTTTTAAAAATTCAAAAATAATAACAATAACAATAACGCATGAAGAGCGAACGATAAAATCATTGAATCTCGATAATGCGGCAATCGCTCAGAGGATGCAAAATAAATATTTAAAAAACCCCCCCCGCAATCGTCATTCGAACAAACGATAGTCGAATATTCGTTGCATGTACGTTGAAACATTCCGTCATGCGAATGTGTATATCCGTTGATTATCAACGCGCGTATGCCGCCTATATTATAACGGTTAGCACAAAACGCATCTGCGGTATTTCACGGCAAAACCGTCGGGTCGTTCGTTTCAACGACGGAATAATGAGGTATCGAACAGGGAATTTCGGCAGGGGGGGCAAGAGGGAGGCGGGAGAGGGGAGAGGAAAACGGGCATTTCGAGGTTGATATAAAATTACAAACGCCAGAAGCGCCAAGCCCCAAAGTGAGCGAGATAGATTGCGCGGACCGAGAGTTCGCCCAATGGTCATTGACGAGTCGGCGAGGCTACAATCGCGTATTGATCACGTAACTTTATCCCGAATTTCGCGTTTAGCGAAAATCTATAGAGCAGAATGATGAACGCTTACAAGTTCGCACAGAGAGCTGAAAACGAAGAGAGGGATTCACGTTTCAAGCGGGAAGAGGGGAGGGTCGGGGGGGACGCAGGATAGTTCAAATGCGACGATGAGAGAGCGAAGAGAGGGAGCGGAAAAGTTGATGGTGTGAGTCGAGAGAGGCAGAGACACGTAACAATGTAGCATTGGAGTTTCCAGTTGGATTTATTGATGTTCGCTATTGGAAACCAAGCGAAACTAGTGGAAGGGATGCAGAGATTTCGCCCCTTTAGTGTTGCGTCGGAGAGTGGAGGACTGTTAATTATAATTCGACGTCGATAATGAGGGTAAGCGGCTTATGGGGAATGCATCGCGGCAAGCTCAAGCGTACTGTGCGGAGAGAGTAGTAGTATGCACCACTACATAGTTCCACTATTGGAAGCCCCGCGCGTAGAGCATATTACGCTGGTAAGAGCCCCGACCCCGACTCGACGGTGTTGTACAGGAGAGGAAGACGTATCCGGGACAAGCGCTCAATCGTCTTTGAACGTTCAAAGGCATTGAAATAACTCCTTCCGCATCGAATGCCTATTTTGACGATTCTGCTTTGGCTTCTGGATAGATTCATCAATACCATCTCGTGATCGCACGTGTAGGTACTCTACGTAACGTGATGAATTTAATCGTCGATTTCCATCGACGCTAATTTAAGGTGTCTTAATTATATTTTAATCAATTCACATATTGCGTCGTATCGCGCTCGATAATCGTACCCATATAGAGCGTATGGAATACATCTCGAGAGATACAAGTGGCAAACTCCTGACAAAGCTGCGCCCGTATTGCTCTTGGCAAGGTCGGATGATATTCTCGATATAATTAATTAACCGCGAGCGCCGAGTCACGCGAGCCCATAGACCTGGAGACTGAAATCCATTGGCCCCGAGATATGTCCAGAATGTGCCAGATCCGATGGAAAATACGCAATTTCGAGGAGAACGATTATTTCCATGAGTACATACGGGCCCGAGGATTAAACGAAGTTGCAGATGAAACGAGAATAATTTCTAGCTTACGCCCCTAGCTCCATTCGCGCGTTGAAGTGGGCGCATTTGTTGGAAATTCCACTCGAAGTTGAATTGTAACGAATAAAAACGATATTGAACCGTTCAACGACAAGTTGACTCGGCGCTCGCTGACGACGGGCTGGTAATGTTCTCTCGGCGATAAGGACACGCGGACGACCTTGGAGTTCGTTTGTAATATGAGTTTTTAATAGAGCCATTGGGCAATGGCTATGCTCACTCGGACGGCATCGTTCTCGTGAGTATCGAACTATCCTATCCCCGGCATCGCTCGCTTGCCATCCAAGAAAGTTTGAACGATTCGAATGAACGGTGATGAAACCGCGAACAAGACACACATCGGGGCATCTCTCTTCTATCGCGGACGCGGGGTTATATCTACATCCCGCCGGTTTGGGTACAGTAGTTAGAAGATTTTAATGGTTAATCGAGTTCCAAATCAAATTATGGATAATGAGCAAAGTTGCGGGAGATCGGTGTGTTCCGGTATATAGCGGGGAGGAAGTGAACGACGCAGAAAGGAAAACCCTCCGTCCCTCTGACGATGATCGTTCCGACCGTTTGTAAATCGTGCGGAGAACGAATTTGAGCCGGCAAGTCGGGTCCCTCGGTCGCGTGCTTGCGAAATTACGAATTCACCCAGGAAGTCGTCCGTGCGTCTTTGAGAAGGTTTTCATGCCAGAGCTATAGAATTGTCTGTCGACGATTTGAAACCTTAAACGATATTTATGCGACGCTTCCAGAATATTTGGAACATCGGCAAATGGGACATAGAAAGACAATACGTTACTGAATCTAAAATGAGCCTTAATTATGTTTAGGTATGTCTACATTTTCATACTTTCGCAAAAGAAGAAATTCCAAAATAAATATCAATCGATCGAAAAAAATATACTTAAAAAAAATAAATGCGATCTCGCGATCGATCACGTAACCATACGGTGCGGGATGAAAGAAAAAATCATCAACAAAACTCTCAAATGTTCTGGCGCATTATTATGTAAAGGTTTTATCGTACTGTATTACAAAAAGAATCTATAAAGGCACGGACCGCAGTACACAAGAATGGTGTGCCGAATGTTCAGTTCATCTGGATATTGTATCAAATAAAATGTACAATTTTATTCAACGTCCCAATTTGCGCCCCACATCGTCTCGGCTCGCTCATTCGCAGACGTTAAGATTTTCCCGACATTCGACAACAATTAGCGTCGTCAACCGGCGAAATCTGTTAGATTCTCCGTGAAACGAGTAATTAATCGAGTCGAACTTCTAATTGGCAGTAGCGAGATACGTCGCGAGTTCTCGAAGGCTTTACGACACAATCCTCCAGCTCGAGCAACTTGATCATAACGTTATACAAGGCAATTCCTTTTGCTCTTCGTCTGTCGTTCCAAATGTCTCTCGCTCGGGTGTACTGGGATTCTCTTATCCGGTGACTAGGAATCTAGCTGCTCATACGCTCAACGACGGGGTCTACTATTCACAGTATCTACATGGATGCGAGAGCGTTTCACGCGTTTCGGATTTCCATGGGCCTCGGCATGTGGCACGGATACGTTTCCCTCATCCTTCTCGGTTCTCCTTTCTCACTGTCTCACGCTAACTCATCGTCACAGTCGGCGTTTCGCGAGAATAAACAGTCGTACAGTCTGCGAAACGCAAGGGTGTTTCTAACGCAACTTCCTCTGCGTGTATCCCAACGTCCTTTTACTTCCGGTCGAGTGCCCTGTACGCGTACATTAGCGAAGCATCGTCGTCGTCGCCGTCGTCGGATTTGTCGTTTTGGTCGTACCGACGACTATGCACAGAGATGAATTTCCAACCTGGCATATATGCCCCGCTCGCGTACGAGGTATCAACAAACTTGTGAACTCAAACATCGCGACTTCGCGCGCGTGCTCGCGAGAGCGTGAATCTCCGCGGGGCTCTGCGTTTGCCAGTCACACGTGAGGTGTACTGCTTGGCTAAGTAGAGAACGAGAAAACCTTTACGTGCAGTTTGTGAGAACTCGATGTCAACCCGTGTGCAACATAGAGGCGTTGCGGGTACTCTTTTTTTTCTCTCTCTTTTCTTTTCTACAAACGTTATGTCACCGTGAATGAAAATTGTGAAACGAAATGTCGCTGGAAAGTCATCGTTGCGAATGCAGAAAAAAAAATCGCGTTCAAAAGAGTACCATCGTGAAGAATGTATTTTAGTCGTTCGTTTAGTCGTTGGAAGTACAACAAAAAAATCGCCAGAATTATGTGCGTTTGAGATTTTTCAACGACTTTTCAATTCGATACATTTAAATAGTATTACGTCCGATATATTTTTTTCTTCAAATATCTTCATTTCTGCAAAGTTTCGCATGAAGGTCATAATGTATCGTCTACAACACACATCATAATCATTCATGTACCTGATTTTGTGAACTCATATTAATTCATTTTGACACGTTTTCTCAGTTTTGTCCCGGTTGACGGTAGGTAGTTAAAAGCACGTGAATAGTGTACTCAACAAAGTTTGAGCGCTCTATGAAACCTTCCCGTCACGTCGCACCGATGAAAATCGTAGAAAAATAAAATCAGTAACCCTCGACTTTTTTCTATACAACTGAGACTATCGCAAGAATCGCTTCGCTCGCATATCTCGATATAACGTTCCTCCACTGTGTATGCATCGAACAACTGATTTTATCCAAGATCAAACGGTACATTGTGAAAATCCCCGTAGAAATAATTATTTTTCCTTCCAGCTCGACGGAAGTTCTTTCTGAATAATTTCCCCCCCTTACTCTCACGAGGCGGTAAAATCATACACCGTTAAAGTGCCAACAAGAACCTTCGATATTCCGTCATTTTTCTCATCACGATTTTTTTTTTCATCGGGTAAGGAAACAGGTGAAAGAGGAGAAGGGCCAGTGGAGAAGGCGGCAAGAACGAGTGAGGCAGGTAGGTTGGACCCGTTGCGGAGATGGAAGAGGGAAGCTGTGGCGGTGTACAACGAGGACGAGGGTAAAGCGGGCCGAGGTGAGCATGGGTGTGTAGGTAAGGTGAGGGCGAGGGAAAGTGCGGCAAGGTGAGAGGCATACACAGAGCATAGACGAGAGCGATAGGCAGCAGCTACGAGAGGAGAGAAAGAGAGAGAGAGAGAGAGGATCGAGGCGAGGGCCGAAGCTGTGCTGGAGCCGAATCGCCATGGCAACGGCTTCGCTGCGGATTCCATTTACCTATCGCTATGGAAACGTTGGGGTGGCGCTCAAAGCCGGCTTCCAGGGTGCGAGTGATAGAGAGACAGCGAGAGGGAGCGAGAAAGAGCGAGAGAGAGGTTGAGTTTGCGAGTGGGCGATGGGAAAACGTGGGCGAGTTTGTAGTAGTAGTAGTCCAAGTAACGGAGAGGGAGAGAGAGAAGCGGAAAGAGTGGATCGAGGAAAATGGTGGGGAGGAGTAGCGAACAGGTCGAGCAAGGTGGGCATAGAGCAAGGGCGGTGAGGAGGGCTTGTCAGATACGATAACACACCAACAGATATATCGATCATCCCACCAAGGCAGGTTGTTGTACACTTCACATGGTACCCTCGAGGCGTCTTGTGCGTGGGCCCTGTATATGCCTTCAGCTTTCCTCCGCTACCTTCATCTTTTCAGCTTTGCTTTTGATTTCCCGACCCTTCTTCTTCTTCACCCATTTATTTTTCGCAAATTTTTTATTTCCCAACGTTTCGCGAAACTTGAGTTTATTAAGATTTTCTCGCAATTTATCGACGATGATACTCAACGCTTTTTTTTAACATATTTCCTCGCTAGGGTCTTCAGTCATTAGCGCGTTATAAGTTCGTTGTTAATTAACTTTCGTCGGTTTACATTACCGAGGATAATTTTATGCGGCGAAACGCTCTGCCGATGTCGGAGCGAGTGCATCAGTTGAAGTGTTGCATACGGAAACACTTCTCTCGCCGTTTCACCGCGAACGCTGAATAGTAACCCGACTGGCACTGTACTTGTACCGTGAAGCTAACGTGCTTCCCAGTGGGAAAAGGAGGGGGGGGGGGGGGGGGGGGGGGGGGGGGGGAGGCGTCGCCACTCACCGTCAACCGTGTGATGTGACGACGCATAATTGCCGGTAAATTATGTAACGTTTGAGTTTGCTAAACGCAAGTGGCTCGACGAATCACACGGTGAACCGGAGCCACGCGACACGGACGGGCTACAGATATAAACGACGAGGAGTCGTGACATTAATTAGATGTGACGATATCCGAGGGTGATGCTTCGAACGATAATCTCGCGAAGGAAGTTTTCTCGTCTCGCGGATAGAGCAACTCCGACGTGGCATCGAGACGATCGCGAAGAGACGAGTCGACTCGAGCGCGACGACGAGTTATCGCACAGATTCATAATTTCTCTACAAATAATATCTCTACGATTTACTAACGACATTATAACGCCGCGGACATTTTTCTCGTCGGGCTCGTCTGATTTATTGACGCATAACTGAAAAGGAGTTTTATATTTTGCAGTTGTTAATTTATCATATTTATTTGTTCATTATTTTGTTGCTGAAAGAACGTAATTTCGAAATAGGTTTCAATTGCACGCGTAACGGACAATGAGAACGCAACGTTTTGGTTCCGTAAAGCCTCCGAGAACAGTTAACGTCGATTACAGTGCGAAAAACTGTCGAGTTCGCAAATAACTTTTCCTTTTGATTATTTTATTATTTCCCATATCCCATCTTGTAAGCCGAAAACTGCGCGCATATATTTGTATGCGAATATATACACATGTACGCGCGCTTGGAAGAAATCTAAAACCCCATAGCCAGAATACCGCAGGCGAGTTCGGAGTCTTCGGGTAACCAGATTTTCCGATTGAAAGGATAGGAAAAGCGCGTACTGTGTCTACGTCTTGTGATATCAATGTCCCTCTCTAGGTAGGGATATATCTTCCCTCGTGTTTCTCGCTCGTTCGACGTTTACTCGTCTCTTTCTTTTTTTTCGCTCTATACCTCGATATACACTATACCCATCTATCTATCCTGTCCGTGTAGCCTATCGTATTACGCTCTCCGGCATCGAAGCACATCGTGTGATCGGAGATCGAAAGAGCGTAGAGAATCGGCGGCTAAAAGGAAAATATATAGGAGGAGACTCTCCCGCGGGTGTGCTCGCGCGAGCAGAAAACTGGATAACCCTAAAATGTGACTGGTCGGAGAGATTTTCCTTGATTTGCATGAAGCCGCTTCTCGGTCGCGCGGATAAAGAGAGAACGTCGCGTTTTGCGGACTCGAGAGTATACCGAAGGGCGGGGAGGGGGGAAAAAGACGCGCGCGAGAAGATCCGATCAAGAATCTAAGAGCCACGAGAACGCTCGAGTCAAAGGAATCGAATATCGTATACGTACCGAATAGCACTGCAAGGGAATTGAGAGAGTTCCGTTGTACGTTAGATTTGTTTTACGTCCCCGTGTACCACATGTGGCCCGACGCATGTATAAACCCGCATCCGCCTCACCCGTCATCCTTCGGAGGAAAGATTGAGAACTCTACGTGATCCGATCACGTTTCTTCGTCGCGTTTTCATATCTCCCTCCCCACACGTATACACACATTCTTTTTCTACTTATTTTTCCACCGTCTTCGCGCCGCGTCTTCGGAGGATTCAGCAACCCACGACGGTTGCAGAATTCGTACTGACGCGATCGATTCCGTAATCGTTAGTCTGCGCAACGCCGGGCCCGAGAAATGCGCAGCAGCGCTCGAGCTTGCCGAAACGGCCGCACGCCGGCCGGCGTCGGTTTACGTAATGGCGGTTGACGTGCTTGCCTCGAGATTTTCATTGTTGTTTTGTAATCGGCTTGCTTTCATATCGATGTTTTGTGAGATCACCTTTTGCTGCGTTTCCTCCGCGGACGTTCGAGCAAATAATACGCCGGTATTCGTTTTTCTGATACTTTCGGTACAGCCGTGTTTGGTTATCGCGTTGAGACGTTGGGGCTGATCGAGACATTTTCTTTTGCATTGACCGAACTATTGTTATTGTTTGTGACTCTGCGGCACCTCGCGTTTTGGTTTCGTCGCGATCTTTTCTTTCACTTATGTTGTGCAATTGAGAACACAATAAATGCTCGAAAAAAATAGTCGCTTTTTACGAAATTCAAGGTTTACATTCTTTTTTCTCGCGTTCGATTTTGTAATTTCGTTGTTCGTCATTATTCGTCGACGTTTTCCATACTCGATATTCATAACTGTCTCTAAAATTGTAATCTGTTATTGCACCATTGCTGTGCTTTACGCATAAATACTGTTTTTTTCGCAGGGCTAAAATGTTTCGACCTTACGCCGATGACCAACGCAACTATCAAAACCACAGAAAATGCTTCCGATTTGGGATGTCGTCGAGATATTTTGCACGATATTGCACGTGAGTATTGTACGTTCATCAAAAAACTTATATGAGGCACTGCGTCAAAAAATCAATCGTCATTGATCGATCCATTTGACAATATTGGGTTTCAACAAGGCACAAAAAAAATTGAAGCGCCGTCATTGAAAATTCCGATATCGTGTATTTTGGACTTCATCGTATCAAACATATTGGGATTCAATTTTTTTATGCAGAAGACAAATCGTCACGGTGCAGCAGTGACGATTAGTTTATCGTCAGCGTCAAGTGGCTCGCAACGGGAGAAATGAGGCGAGCGAGATGACTTACAATTTTTCAAGTCGGAGATAATCGAAGGATGGTGAAAGAAAAAAACATGCACCGTGGCCAAAGGAAGGCCGAAAGAGTGTAGCGTCTCGTCAGGGCTTTCCGGAGGACTCTTCATCCCGCTTCAGTTTCCACGCGCAGCAATGCCGGGGCGATTTTGCAGCAGCTCACATGCATGCGCACACATGTATAAGCACGGACGCCGGAAACGGGGAGAGCATTGAAGGGAAGGTAAGGGAGAAAACCAGGAGGGCGAGAGGGAGGTATAAGCGGATTGCGACGGAATTGGAGTCGGCCCGAGCTCTCAATGCTTTGAGCGGGCGTCCGGCATGAGCGTTGGAACGAAGCCGGCCGATGAGCGGGTAGGTGCGGGGTATGACGGGAGAGCGGGCGAATCGGCCACGTACGTGGCCAACGGGCCTACGAGTTATACTCGACTTCCCGTTATCCTCGCAGATAGATTCTACCCTTTTAACCCTTTAATTGCTACCGTCGCGTTGAACCTATTCGGCAGCGAGCTCACGCCAGAGCCAACATCATCCGGCTCGGAAATGGTTCACAAAGAAAACGTTCTGGCTGTCCCCGTTGACGAGAGAAAACACGCGACCGAGGCAAAGCGCAAAGAAGACCGAGAGAGAGAGAGAGAGAGAGAGAGCGGTTACGACTACGCGGAAATCCCCGTGCCCGATATCTCGAGCTATCCGTTCGTCCGTTCTTCGCGTGTATGCAGACGAGAGATAAACAGAGAGAAAGGAGATTCCCGAACTCCACGGCGGGGGTATAACTCCAGCGATTTCACGCGTGCTTTATCTTTGACGAAAATCGTCGATCGTAAAAGCTACGATCCGGAAAAAATATTCCGATCCCCTTCCCGATTCTCCCTGATAATCATGATACGGTGGGATTTCGTTACGATGAGGCAGAGAAAACGTTCGACAAAGCACGAAGAGCGAGTGCAAGAGA
The DNA here is from genome assembly GCA_963924025.1 of Ischnus inquisitorius. NCBI lineage: Eukaryota > Metazoa > Arthropoda > Insecta > Hymenoptera > Ichneumonidae > Ischnus > Ischnus inquisitorius. Next base: position 4,188,890 of record OZ001250.1, on the reverse strand, counting down.
ACGGATATACGCGGGAAAGGAAAGAAAAAAAAAGAAGTTCGCGTATCGAGAGTACGCACGTTGGAGCTCCGGCAACTATTTTACGAGGATAATAAAACTCAACGACGCTTCCGGCGTGGAGTATATCGCGGCAAGGTAGCCCGATGTTACGCGGTCGGCCTTTCGATTAGTCAACGAAACGCGATAAATAATTCGCGTCGAAGTTCCCGTATTCCCGACACTACCAGGTGGATAACTGACCCGTTGCGAAAGGATAACGAGAACGACGGCGCCGTCGTTGGCGAGGGGACACACGCAGTCACCGCAATGAATGCCTAAACGCCGTGGCATCGAATTGATTTTATTTGCGGCGAAACTCCGTGAGGTTTTGGGTCGGTCAACGTTGCAAAAGTTTCTTTGAAGCTCGGAAAAGCCCCGAGGTAAGCAGTACAACGTTGTACATAGGTGATACGGAAAGGGAAGAGTGGCAAGCAGAGAACACGAGGTACATTGGTACGATGGCCAAGGGTCGAAAGGTTCTTCCGTCGTCTACCAGGGTTTATATATTCCTATATACTCGACTGGCTTTCAGCGGCGCTTTGAGAGGGAGGAACCCTCCCGTAGAGCTCGCTCGCGTGTTTGTCGCTTCAACGAGCTTATAAACGCATTTGCGCTATTGGACTTTCCGCGCTATTCTCTCCTTGTCTGTGGAGGAAGGGTGGGAGCGCGGGGGTGGTGACTCTCTATGGTACAAGAGAGGTGTACAACATACAGCAGCCGCGCATTCGAGTACAGAATCGTGAAATTCCGGGCTGGCGTTGAACGTGTACACGTACTTTCAACCGAGAGAGGAGCCGGAGCACGTGCGACTGCGGTGCAAAGCGATGAGAGGACGAATCCGGCGGTCTAAACGCCGCCGTGGGGTACAAACCCGGGGACACTGGCGGCGTCGAGCTTGCGAAACGAGCCCCGGACGTAATTAATTGCGATTTCACTCTTTCCTGCACTTAATGCGCCCGTCGGTCTCTGCGGTTGTTCTGGCTCTGCCCCGCCTGTATACCTGCGTCCGGTTAAATCGCAATTACTCAGACCCTCCCGCGTTCACTATCTGCATCCCCGAAACGGAGCAAAGGCGACGCGAGGCGAAACGGTGGAAAAGCGACGCTCGTTGTCGTCGACGGACCGGACCTTCGGACACTTAGATCCGAAGTTTCTCGAAAATTCGACCAAATTTTATATCAACTTCGAGAACTCACCGTTTGTGCTGCGCGCTCGGATTTTTTTTTCTTTTGCTTCAAATTCTGCATCTCGTTTTTGCAACGTTTGCCATGTCGTCGAATGGCATAAACAATAATCTCGTCCTCTCCGTAGATCTGTCTTGCCAGATTTTTCGATCTTGCGTTTGACTGTTCGCTCGACTGGCGAACGAGGGCTCTTTCGCGTGTTCTATAACCCACGCTTTTCTCGCGATAACGAATCGCCATAAAGTCTCGTGAACGGGTTACCTACTACGGATCTTTCCTTCTAACGCTCTCCCTCTCTCTCTCTCTCTCTCTTTTGGTCGCGTTTGCCCTCAACCCTCCGTAACTGCTTAACTTTACGAGTGTGTCGTGCGCGTGTTATAGCAGCTCCCGGGATAGTATACGAGCGAGCACCGGCACGGAAATGAATGCTTAACGCATATAATATCCGGTAGTAAATCCAACGGTGTGCCCGTCAGCTAATTCGTTATCTAGACGATACGTGAGATAGATGCTTTACCACGGTTGGCCGTGGCACCGCTAATGTCGTCGCCGGCAAGAAGTTTGACCCTGCATTTCTGCACGTCGCTCTCATGAATATCATGTTTACGAGGAGCCTAATCGATTCAATTAAGTCAAAAAAGCATGCACATGCGCTTGTGTTTATAACGTTAACGTATTATCGCACTATCGGTAGAGATAATAAATTCATTGAATTAACCGCAGCAGAGCCCGGGATTGAAGGTGAAATCGTCGACTTTCGGATTTCTTCGAAGCGCCAGAGAAAATCCCAGAACGGCAAAGGGCTGAAGATGAAGATCGTGCAAGTTTGATACCGTTTCAGGACGCGTGAAGAGAAAGGAAAAAAAAATACGCAGAAGATAAAAACAGTCAAAGCCGAACACGAAGGGCGTTCGAGTAAAGCGTGACACACACAGCGTCCCCAAAGCGTGGAGGCATCCCCGTAGGACGCGTTGCGCTATATTAAACCGAGGATCGCACAGGCGCGCTCTCCACACTCGTCCTTTCTCCTTGTATCCTTTTGAACTCTGAATTCTGGTAATTAGAGGGGTTGGTACCTCGTCTCCCTCGGGGAACCTCCACGGAATTGTAGCGAAGGGACGCTCGTAACGTGGCGACGCGCGGGATACGCGAGGGACACCGACGAATCGTACGCGAAGCTTCGCGAGTATAGCGGCCTCGCGCTATACCGACGGAATGCGGAGTTAATTGCTTCGGAATCCTCGACGGCATCACAGATCCCCCTCCGAAGCTCCGCGAGAATAAGGAATTCAACTCATTAGTTAGCCGTGTAATTAAAAACCTTGTGCGCACCAACGGGCCAACCTGATAACGAAGAAGAACAGGCGAAAGAAAGCAGAGAAAGGGACAAGATGGAATAAAAACGAAGACGGATATCCAGACTCGCCGTCGTCTTTTTTTTTGCTTCGCTTTTAAAAAGGCGCTCGAGACTGCAGCCCCGTAGAATGATTAGTAAAATGAAAAGATTGTTCAGTCGAGAATTTTTTTCCGGATGACCGGACATTAGTTGAACAACTTTCCTCGCCATTCGCGATCTTCGATACGAAGTCCATTGAGTGTAACCCTCAACGAAGTGCAAAATCTTCGGCGCCGTAGCCCGTAGAAGCAAAAAATTGTCGTGATTACGGAAACTTTATTACATCGCAATATCGCGTTTTTAATTGTTCCCCCGTGCGACAAGGGAGAACCTTAGTTACTTCGCGAGGGCGCGTTGAAAAAGAATCTTCATTCTCCGCTAAAGATTTAAAAAAAAAGTCTCGACGATTCATCGCGCTATCGCTCGCACGACGAGGCAAGCTGATCGAGCTTTCGTTTCGCTCGGTAGTGAGTAAGGACAGTTTGATTATAAATTCGTTACCGGGAGAACGTTTATTCATTCGACTGAGGGTAACAGCCGGATCTCGTACGGGATGCCCTCGTCCCCGTCCGCCCCGGAAACATTGGGTAATTGTTAAGCAACCATTGAGCAACACTCGTGTGGCCGGCGCGGCACGCGGCGCGAGGACTTCAACCCCGACTGAAGGCAGCGCGCTTTCGGCGACGTCATGGCCCGGGTTATCGAGCTTTCGACCGGCAGCGCCATCCAGGAGAGAAGCTCGCAACACGGGACCGTCTCTGTTCTCGAGCTTTGACCGACGGTTCAAACGGGATCTCCGCGCTCGAACCGCAGAGCGGTCGAGGGATGTTTCGACTCGTGCAACTCCCCCGCGCGATTCGCGCCAACGCCGAGTGTTGCAACTTCCCACCGTCGGAGGGCAGCACCGATCCGACGTCGCACGGACAGAATCGATTTGAACTCCTGCGAATACCGCAGGGGGAGTTTAACAGTTTAACTAACTCGTAATGGGGCTTGTCGTTGCGCAAAATCATGCCTCATCGTCGTGGACTTCGAGCGTGGCCGAGATAGTCGTGACCGATATTATCGACATTCGGCGCCCCTCCGGGAACACCGCCGCGCGCGCCCTTACGGCATGGAAAAGTTTTTGTAAACTTTATTATCGCGCGTTGAGCCAACGCTATCGGAAACTCTTATCGTCGTCGATTCGAGTGGCGGCGCGCAATGGGACGTATGATAATGAAGATTGAACTTCCGGTTTACTACACGCTCACCTTATTCGCGAGCCCGTCACGCTCGTATAATCAAACTTCATCAAAATACATCCTCGATATTCCGATTTCAACCGCGACGAGCGGTGGAGTTTGAATATCGTCGCGCGAGCAGCAGACGTCTCGGACGTTTTACGATCTCTCGCGCTCGCGCGAACAAGTGCACCCGAGTCGAATTCTCGAAAGCTGTCGAGATAACCGGCAACGCCGAGAGCTTTACGGCTTCGAGCGTATGGAAAATAGAAGACGAAGCTATTCGAAAACGAGAGACGAAGCCTCGCGGTTGAGCGAGCGGCGTAGCGGTAAACGGCACTCGCGAACAGACCGTGTCGCGGGTGCGGAAAGAACTTCCTATCTGGCTCGAGATATTATATCTGAAAAGCCGAAGATGAAAATGTTGCCTATACGTAACATCCCATTGAGATATATATCTTATGCGGGGGGCAAGAGATGGGGGCCGCAAAATTGTATAAAACCTCCCCCATCGTATCCACGCGATATATTATTAACGTCACTTTGTGAAGTCACTTTCTTGGGCTACCCTTGCCCAGGTCTCCACTTCTCCGCACCCCTCGTCCGACGTTGGTCCTATCTTTACGGCGTGTCGTAAAATATTTATATTTGGTCTGCTCGCGGAAGATAGACACCCGTGGCCTGTGGACCCGTGCCTCAAAACGACACGTACACACGAGATGCGATATATTCGTGTATGCTCTCTCACACGTTTTTCCTCGGAGCTACACGATGAAGAAGCTCTCGGTGTATCGGGGTGTACGAGCGGAGGGTGGTTTGTGCCGAGAGACGCGATATCTTTACGGCAACTCGTAATGTTTCTCTCAGAACCTCTGTTCGCTTTCCTCGCCTGCGCGGCGTCATATTTCTTTCCTTTTCTTCTTCGTTTTCATTATTGTTATTATTTTTTTTTCGTTCGGTTCTTCGCGAACAGGTAGAATCTTCGTTAAATGTCCAGCCAGTGTCTCCGATCCGAGTATATTTCGAAGCTAGGTCGAGCGGAACGGCCAGAAAGCTTCATTCGCGAACCACACGGGAGTGGAGCTGGGCAATTTTTTTCTTCTCTTCTCATAGCCGCGCGCCATTTCTCGCGAGAAAAATGTCAGCGGAATCTCGTTGGAAAATTTTTCGGTCCCGAGCAAGAACGCTCGTTGCTCGTCGCGTGGGCAGGGAATGAAAATACCTAACGACGCGTGCAACGGTGGCTTCCTCGTTATTCCGTTAATTCTCCTTCGAGACAGAGGGAAAGGGACGTAGAATGAAGGAGACGAAGCGAACGGTGTACGGGTATTATACGCCGACGAAGAGAGTCTACGAGACCAACATCGTCGAGCACGATATGGCCAAAGTTTTTTCTGCCCGCAGTATACCGAAAAGGCTCTTCTCCCTCACTCCTTAAGCCCCGGACCCATCCACGGCGAATAATTCAATTGACCCGGTTTAAAAAAAAAATTTGACAGTGAATCTCATTAAAAATGCCACAGAATACTCAGAGTTTTCATTTTTTCTTTTTTTTTTTTTGCGTAAAAAGTTGAAAATCCGCGCATGGGCAGCTTTGCAAGCGGCGCTGTAATGCGCTGATAAACGAGGGTGAGCCATTCAAACTATTCATCGCGGTGCTGCATCTGCCAAACACTTGACCACGATGGCACAGTACTTTTCAGATATATTCGCGCACGACCCATTTTCATATTTCGACACTATAATCGTATAACTGACGTATAATTATTTTTACTTTGTATTCCCAGGATTATGCAGCGCTTGCGAACGAATGGGAAGTTGTCATTTTTCTCGAGGCCGAGAAGTCGAGGAGGTGAAAAAAAGTCTTCTCTTCATTCGGAGGTTTCCATTGCGTACGTTTTTTATTTTTATTTTTTCGTCGACACAAAAAAAACCTAATCAACGTGAGAGTCGAATGACGAGCCAAAGTCGTCTTTCGACAGTGCCTCTATGCCCCTAAAACTTCGAATGCGCGAGAGGTGAAGGAGAATAGCGCGGTTGAATCGTGGAGAATTCGACGCGATAAAAACAAACGAGAACTGAGATCGAATCGAGAATTGACGAGGGGAACGGCGGCGGTATGGGAACGAAAATGGACGTCGATGCGGGAAGGAGAGACGGGAGACAAAAGGAAGTATAGGAGAATCGATCGTTACCGTTGAATTCCAGCGAGTTGACGAGACATATCGAGTCATGGATCGTTCCAGGGGCGTTCTTCACTCGCCACGATAACGTTCGCCACGTCGACGCGAAGGGGCCCTTCGCGTTTACGAGCGACGATAGAGTACGAGGGAAAACGGGTTGGAAAATACGTCGAAGCGCCCGATGCGCGATCATCGTTCGACCCCCTCGTGTACCGGTGGATGGTCAACGACGACGACGACTTTTTCCTCCTCTTCTTGCCGCTCGCGCGTATTGCCCCCGTCGATCCTCGATGCTGCGGCTATCCTCACGGCGTTAGAGCGTCCGATAAGTGCTCGATTTCATTCTCGTCCTCGCGGGAACAGTTACACGGAGTCACATTCGCCGCAGATCCGATAATTTCCCGTTGAAAAGCGCATTCCACGACGGTTTATCCACGAGCCGTTCGTTTCGTCCCGTCACGTATCTCTACTACAACACTCTCCCCACATCGTTCTCATATATTACTGCGGAACGAAGAAAAAATCCGAGCGTCAAACGGAGTCGCAGCTATTCGTTATTCAATTCGTCGCTATCTCGAATACATTCCAATTTCTTCGCCTTTCGTTTAGTTTTCCTCCGTTTCTCTTTCTTCGTTCGAACGGACGAGAGTCGGAACGAAAAAATTGCTGTATCCGATAAATTTTTCAACAACCACCTTTCGCGAACAGGTCCCTTGAAGACGACGGAACGTTAGCTCGGTATTGCTATACAGCGATATAGTACAAAAAGTCGACAGGTAATATATTCTAGTATCGTAGACTTTTTCTTTTCTCTCTCTCTTTTTTTTTCGTTTCTTGTTCTACTCGAATCGCGCGCGTTTCTCGCGACAGCTACACTGGCTGTGCAGGTCGCAGCTGCACTCCATTTTCGAAGAACAATCTCTGCATATTTGAAATCTATTCGTGTCGGTACGTTCGTGTACGTATATGGGTATATGTATACAAAGTATGGAGCTCCCCGGTTGGAAAACGTGGACTCTCAAAACCGGCATGGCAGTCGTTTCCACTTCAATATATTATGGATATTTATAAATTTTCAAGAACCCACGACTCGCCCACCTCCCCCCCTCTTCGCTTCTTCGCTTCGTTTCTCGCTCGCATCCACGCGCGGCGATGCGCGCCGGTTGTACAAACTCCGCCGCCGGCACGTTTTGGTGAAGTAGCCGGCCGGGCGGCAGCTCTCACTGCGACTATTTCTGCCCGTTTTAACCGATGAAATTTTCAAGAGGCCATTATTGATTTTCCATCCACTGTTAACTTCCTCCTCCCCGCTCTTACCACACGAGGGAAGAGCGAGTCGGTGTGAGACGTGAATTCGTATTATCTCTCTCTCTCTGGCAACGCGAACGCCGAGTGAATTTACTGAATTTTTCTACCGCCACTTCACGCGAACGTTGAGCTTCTTCCTGCTTTTCAATTAATAATCGAATCGTCATTGTCGATGGAATTCAAAAAAATACAGTCACTGGATTAAGTACAATCTAGGGTTGCGAGAATATTCATCACTATATCGATGAAACAAAAATTCATCGACGCAGACGTGCTCGCGGTTTGTGAGCTCGTGCGCGAAACGTTCTCTCGCGTCCTCGAACGAGGGATATAAATAAGCGAGGAAACGAACGAAAAAGAGTCGAAGTATCTCGCGAAACGCGAGGAGACGACAAGAAAATGCCGTTAAATAATTTAAGACCGGTAACTCACGATTTCGCTTTGCGCGTTTCGTATTACTGGTAAAGACATCGGCTGGCGCCCAGGTGCATCGTACGTGTTTACGAGTTTTAGAATGGCACAAACTTCGGGTCTTCCCATTCCTATCATCTCGGCCTCACGCTTCAACCCTCGAGGCTCTCGCTCTCCCACACTTCCTTCCCGTCTTCGCTGCCGCCGCGGCAGCGCGCCCCTTGAGAAGTTTGAAGGTTGTGTTTTGCCCGGATATATCGCGTATGCACCAGGTGCCTCCGAGGTTCTTCGCCACTGTGGCCGCTTTCTCATCCTCGCGAGAGGGACACGAAACACAACTTGATGGTGTTCGACCACATGGCCGAGCCTAGCTTACCCCTCATGATTTTCTTGCACCGTGAACGATCTCGAGAACAACGGGCGCTTTGTGCCCTCTTGCCCTCGCCCGAGGTATTTTGGGATTCGCAAAAAAAACAACTTTTTCCTATATCTTTTTTCGTAGTACGTGTGGGATTTTTCCGTCTCTTGTCTGCGGTCGACGTACGTTCTGAGAATTTAGCTCAACATCTTGTACGGGAGTCCAAATAATTTGTAAAGATTATTATTATAGCACCCAAGATGGTTTTATAAAGTCATTATCGATGATGACGATAGGACGATCGATGATTAATTCAATTTTTTCGTACAGCGGAGAATAAGAAATTGGTTTGAAAAAAAAAACTATTTTGCCAATAGAGTATCTTGCTGTGTCGGTAGTGAAACACGTGCGACTGATTCGATCTGGTGAAATGTTGAAGTAGATCTCTTATCACTCGTCTGCAATGTGCTCCCTTCTCTTATTTTTTTGTTCTTTCTCTCATGCTGGCCTTAATCGAGATTGCCACGATCGAGCGAGCAGTGTGTCCGTGCGCGTTACTGACACGCCGGGGGTCAATATCAGCCCAAGAGGACCAGCCGTGTTCCCTCTTCCCTCTTCCCGTGTGTGTGTACGTCTTTTTTCCTTTCTGTCCCGACGAGAATCCAGCGGCGAGAACGACCCTTCTTCCAGGATCTGGAAAAAGCGAGGGTTCGGGCAGTTGGAACGCGCGTTCGCAGGGCACTCAGACGACGGTTGGCCACCGGGAGTTTTCTCGTGGAGAATGGAATGACCGGCCCACTACTTGCCTCTTCTGGATGGAGCAGTTACTTTAATTCTTTATAAGCGAGACACCGTTATCGAGTTGCTTCCACTGCTGCTGTTGGTGTGTGCGCGCACCAAAACCGACCGTCTAAAGAAAAGAAAAACTCGCCTTCCCTTCTATGGGCATTGCGCGTACCCGTGATAAAGAGAAAATTGCCACTTGGAGAACAGTGTCTATAAAAAAAAATAGATAAGCTTCGTGATCGGAGAAGAGGGGAAGCGCCATTCGCGTTATCCGTGCAGGGGGGTTCGAGAGAGAGACATCGGGGCTACGGGGAAGGTCGTATAAGAAAGCTATAAAAAATGTTGACTCCACGTGCCCTGAAAGCTTTCACCTCGATTATTCTATCGATATTCTTCGGCACGACTGTGCACTGAATTTTATTTATCTCTTTCGCTTTTTTCTTCCTATCTCAACAGTCAATTAATTTTCCTTGTATCGAATTACCCGACCTTATCTTTCGTTGTTGCCGATAAATTTCATGAATAATGATTTTATTCCCTCGTCGAAATCTCGGCGGTATTGTTCGGAGATCCTTATCGGAGGGCGTAACCGCGAGCGCGGTTAAGACGGCACCGGGTGAAAATATGCAAATTCGTTTGGTACTCGTCGTATCTTGCCATCGAAGTTGAAGTGTTGCCAGCTAGGAAATAATTGCGAGAACCAATTCCGACGAGTACCCACTCGATAGTTGATTGATCATCGATTATTCTAATTGATGCCAAACGAAACACCGATATTTCGCTTTATTTCCGGGACAATAAAAACTTGAACCAATATAAATCGACTGTTTACAGTGGGGCGAAGCGTTAATCGGACGAGTGAGAAGTTGTTCGAGCGGGAATGATATCGAGTCCAAAGCACCGGAAGGATGTAGCCGCGAAGAAGGAAGATCAGTCGAGGGGATCAGCTGTCTTCGAAGGGAACAAGAAGATCCCGAACGGTACGAAATCGTTCGACTCTTGGTTGGCCAATAAACTCGAGGGGAAGGAAAATCGAGTGTCGTGCATTGAGGTTTCGCTTGGATAGCCGCAGACGCTGGGATTAAGGCCCCTCTCCCCCTTCCCGCCTCTCACTCGAGTTTGTCCGTGTCCCGAGGCAACATCGGTGGCAGGCTACAACCGCCGGTACCGCATCAGACCAGACACGAATGAGTGATTTATCCCAAAGTCTCGCCGCAACAACCGCCTTAGATTAACCGAATTACTAGTGCTCAGGCGTACCCCTTTCGCCCCCCTCTTCCTGTTCTCGTGCGCATCAAGTCCCCCTTGGCGTTCCACTATCCAACGGCGTTTCTCCTCGGAGCTTCGACTAGGTAGGTTTGTCATTGTGCCCCCACGGTGTTTAATTAGAGGGAGTATCGACCGTATCGTCGGGGTCGTTCAGGGTTAGGAGAAGGGTTGGACGTTGCTGGATGAGGTCGAGTAGGACGAGTGGAAGGAGGGAAGGTATAGTCGAAGAGGTCGGAAGCTCTCTCGCATCTCTGGATAGCGGAGCACCCCCTCACCTGCAATTACCCAATCTCCTCACGGTAATGGATTACGGATAGCTCAGATAGAAGGAGGCGAACGCGAGAGAGAGATAGTGAGACGTTGAAAATTCTCCGTTGAAGCTTGCCATAAGCCGGAGCGAGAAAGAGGTATTTCTCTCTCGAGCTGTTGAATCGAGCGTGCATAGGGAACACGAGTGACGGAAGGGTTGCTCGGGCGGTACCGCTTCGGGCTTCACAAGGATGGCTGGGCCGAAGCAGCCGCTGCGGGGGCAATTTACCTCGCCAATCCATGCCTCGTAATTGGGAATTTTATAATATTTTTGGAAGCGAGCCAGTCGTCGGGGTACGACGAGACCCGGCCATAGAGGGCTGGCAAAGAGGGTTTTCGACCAACGGCCGCCGACGCCGCCGGGCGAGAAGGGCGAAGGGAACGAAGAGGGCGGAAAAAAAAACGCGAAGAGGAAAGAGCGAGCGAGAAGAGGATGCTGGCTGTTACGAGTCGAGCACGGAGGGGGAGGGGGATTGAGAGCCTCTAGGGAAGATGGATATCCTCTTTTTGAGAGCCGCTCACGGGGCACAGTGCAACGGCAGCCTAGCACACGTCTCTCTGTGCTGCGGATGAAAAATGCACACGGCTAAAATTCGACCCCCCCCTCCGCCTTCCGGCAAAAACCCGTGGTCTCGGACGATTTGGAAGCATACCAAATTGTAATCGTCGAAAAATCGACGATTAATTTATCACGAAATGGTGGTAACTTCGGTGGTAGAAAATTGGAAGGCTTGTGCGGTCTAGGATGGGATCCAACGAAAGTCTACTACTTTTCTCCGCCACGTTGCCGCGGGCTCTACGCCGCCGTAGTTACATTCATTTTCACGTTTTCACTGTCTACAGATGTATATTCCTTCTCTATCGCACACTTCCGCAAATGCGGACTGCGCCCACGCTCGCGTTCGCCCCTTCTCTCCTCGTCGACAATGAGACTGAAGCGAACGACGGGATAACGAGCTGTTTTCACCGTCGAAAATAAGTGGTCACATTACCCCCCCACCGGTAATTTGGCACGATAATTGCTACCCCACTTCGTGCAACATTCGCGTTTTAATTAAATGCGGGAACTTTTTGTCATATCGACAAACACGCGACCGTAAAAACTTGAATTTTAATGGAAAAAACTTAATTTTTTTCTCCCACTTGCGCTTTCATTTTTTCAGTCCTGTTTTAAAAGCGCAGACTAAATCTACCTCGATTCGAAATTTACAGTTTTACAATTGCGCGCGAATTCTTTTTCGATGTATGACGAAAATGCTGAAATCTTAATATCAAAAGCGGGTAAAATCGAGAGAGTTCTCCGTGAAGTAATAAGTTGATATCGGGGTAGCGCGATGCCTATCGATTCTACGGTGAGCCTCCAGCTCTGTTGTTCGAGAGGAAGATTCGAGCCCTGATCGGGCGTCGCGGAAAGCCGCGGGAAAACCGCACGCCACCGACGTACGAGGGAGAAGAAAGGTAGAGCGGCTACTTTGTATTCAAAGCGCAGGCTGACGTCTCTGAAAATGCAATCGCAAAATACAATACCGTGCATTACCTTATACACAAGCGAGGGAGCTGCTATATACGCGTTTGTGTGCGCGCGAGAAGCTTCTTTTTCATCCTTCTTGTTCGAATATTCTCAGATCTCTCCCCGCCCCCGTTCGTATCCTCGAAAGAGATATCGTAAAGGATGATGTTATACATTATGCGGCGCGAGGAAGAATCTATATCTATCCTGGACCGCAGGAGCGTCGACGAGCGCTACTCTCTTTCAGATACGTTAATAAAATTCGAAAGCTGAAAGGATCGTTTACTATGGATGGTACGGATACTCTCGCTCTCCCCCCCGGTCCGTCCGTACTTCCGTTTCTTCGGGCAACGTCGAGGCATCGCCGAGAAAAATCTTCCTCCGATAGCCCACCCCGACGCCCTTTTTTTTATCTATTCACGCGCCTTCATATCGCTCTCGTGGCAGCTTTGGAAAAATCGTTTTCACGCAAAATCGAGAGAAAGCCTTATCCTGTGTGTTGCTTGTGTGTCCAAAAAATACATACACCCCCAAAGGCTGTGGTATAGCAACTTCGGTAGCTAACCAGAGCCAAAAGCTTAGGGTTGTGTCGGTATTTCGACCTGCGACCCGCTACGGCCCGCAGCGAACGGGAAAGCAGCATCACCCTTTAGCGACGTCACTGGGATTCTATTCAATGTCGGTAACTCGGTCTGTGATTAAAAAAATGACGATTCTAAGAAAACCGTATCTTTTGTATCAGCGATAGCAAGCGTCGTGCACCTTAGAGCCGTTTCGGCACTGGAGCAGCGTTTGGCTGCTAGAGACGGCTCCTAGTTTCAGTCACACGTTATCAGGACGTTAAAAATCGTTGCTCGAGTTTAGCGCGTTCCTCTCCTCCGGGCTCTAGTTTCTATGTTACTGATGCTGACGTTGGTCTCGGAGCGTGGATATCCTACCGCACAATGAAGTAGAATGTAGAACGTCTCGGGGCTGTGACTCTCGCGTGGTTACACATTGCCAAGAGAGAAGTCCCGCGTTTGCCGAGATGCGCAAGCTGAAAGTGCATAGCGAGAGAGAGCGTAGACCGAGGGCTGGATGGGAACCTCGCAGTTAGCTCGGCGATCGGGATACAGAGAGGTCGACACCCGCGGCTACTACGCGCTACACTATCTGCTCTGTCTGTTCTGTGCACGCTCCGTATAGGTATGCGCCCCCCCGCGCTTTACCCCATAGCGTTTGCATGGAAATGTTGCTGAATAACGGCACCGCATCGCTAACTCGAGCACAATGGTCGTCACATTAACGTTGCCACGGAGTTGGAGAAGAAGAGTAGTTGGCTGCGGTCGCTCGCGGCCACCCGTTCTCGTATCTTCTCACGAATAATCGTGGCAAAAGCCTCCACCGTAACACGAAATGAAAGAGCCAACGAGAAATTAGGAAGATTGCCCGAAGGTTACGCGAGAACGCAACCTTTAAACATTCACGGTGTTTACTCTCAAATGAACAATTCCATTACAGTTCATTTTTTGCCAGGTTCCTCGTGTCGATACTCGTATTTTACACAATTTGTCGTTATGTTGTAGTCTTTTTGCAGATATTTTTGAGATCTCTATTGACTTGTTTGGAACCACCGCGAGAAGTTGGCAGAACGCTCGCAATTCGAGTGTCCACGGTCCGGAATGGCTTTCGAAGGACATCTTTTGTCACTCCTCTCGAGATAGAAAAGAGGGCCACGGAAGAACGGAGTGGATAAACGTCCGACGTTTCTCAAGCTGTTTCGTTGCTCTCGTTGGCTCCCGATCTATACCGCACTCTCGACGAGATTCGACGAGGGTCGGGGAGGAAAACGAATTAGTGCCAATTTCGCGAAGGACCCTGCGGGGCCGAACGTCACGTGGGGCGCGGGGGCACGGTGGCGAGGCGAAACCGCCAGTCGTCTTGGAATAACAGCGATTGCTCAAGGCGCATCGCACGGTCGTACGTTTCGCTCGATACAAAAAGCTTCTCGTGGAGCGTCGAACGTCGGGGGAAGCCCCGATGATTCTCACAGATCGTTCTCAACTTCGTCGACGTAATTAATTGCCACCGTTTGCTTGCGATAGTCCAGGTGATATATCGGACACGAGAGGATCCTGTCGGAGCAGAATGGTTCGACGCGGACAATGGGGTGACCGCTGCTCGACGTCGGATTCTCGAGAACGCTTGCCGCATCGTTGCCAAATTGACTCGAGGAACTTTGAAACCCAGGTGGCGGGCATGATCCCCACCGCGAAGTTGATAAAAGCACCAAAGAAAATCGCGAAAATCTTTCGAATTTTTGCAAGCTTGGTGCGCCTGCACCCGAATATAAAAGCATCGTTATTGCCATCGTCAAAGTACCCCGGTAGCAAACGTCGACCGAGTTTAGGAGTTTCGAAGTTTCTCTCAGCTATTCGGCAGAGAGTCTCGGTGATGAGGAAAATCAGGTCGCCGCAATGCAAAAAAACATCCTCTGGGCAAAGAAGTCAGTACCGAAGAGCCCTTCGGAGTACCAGGTTTTTGGTACACGGAGGCGAGGCCCGTCGGACGAATGAGTTTCGCGGTAGTAACAGCCCCGGCTAACTCGTGACTCCGCCGAGTTAATCAGTACTCTTTTTTTTTTGTCGTAGATTTACAACTCCCGCGGGCACACGAGAGAGGAGTGTAGAACGCGTTCACGGCGGCGGCGACGATGGGGAGGAAGGAGCGAAGGGGAAGCGAATGGTTGAAGCGGATCTCGACGAGCAACCAGGATGGCTAGAAACGCGCACAATGGGAACGTAACTTTGGCGAAGGACGCGCGTATACGCTGCGGTAACAACTAACAACTAAGACGTTCGTACCCTCCCGAGTCCGGAGAGAACTAACTCTCAAGAGCAGAGAGGCAAACGTAGCAGTGCGGCCTGTACATGCTCACGGTGGCTTGGCTCTTGCTTTAGACTCTCTCATCTCGTTTGCTCTATCCATGTCTCTCTCTTTCCCTCTCTCTTGGCGCTCATACGTATCCATTATGCAAATCTCGTGCCCATTATAATAAGCGAAGGCCCTTGGCATACCCTTGGAGTCCTCCGCCGCTTCCTCGTTCCTTCGTCTACAACTGCCACCATTACCGCAACACGGTGGTCCCGCACGCCTCTACCCAAAAGACAAATTCAATTAGGACTCGGACGATGAGTTTGCGGAGTCACATTCTACCGCGTCTTACCGTATGTCTTCTCATCTTCCGACATTCGGAAATCGACCGCTTCATTAACTTGAACGAGCAACAATTGCTCTGTATTTATCAAACTGTACAATACGGAACAGGATTATACGAATTTTTTCTCACGAGACAGTTTATTCCCCGCGGGATCCGCGTTTATCGAGAAACGTTGGGAGAACGATAGCGATCCAGTGGAACAGCCGACGAAGCTATGAACTCTCGAACTATCGCGTATGGTTCAAGATTGTGACGAATCGTGCTCGCCATCATTTACGAGAAATTTGCCGCAATTATCCACGAGTTCTGACGAGTGACGGGATAAATTGACCAGCGCAATCGTATGAATAATGCATCACCCGCATATTAGAGCCAATCGAGTATTCCCTGATTGGCATGTTCGGATTAACGCTACTAGACAGATGAATTGACGAACGCCCAGGCGAGGGCGAGTAAAGCGACTCGTTCTGTAATCGCTCTTGACCAGCATCGGCTCATTATATCCGCAATTCGACGGAAATATCGTCGCTCCCCAGTCGTTGTTTTGGAAAATCGGTAAGACCTCGTCCGAAGCGTATCGCAAAGATCAATACCGGTATTGAAAAGAGTATGGAAACTGTTAAAGAAAAAAAATATCGTCGCTGGTTCTCATTGAAGCAAAAAAAATCGTCGAAAATGGCTCTGAAAGAACGAATGATATTGGTTCTATTAAATCCATATTTATATCTAATTTTGCAAATAGTGTACA
The DNA here is from genome assembly GCA_963924025.1 of Ischnus inquisitorius. Lineage (NCBI taxonomy): Eukaryota > Metazoa > Arthropoda > Insecta > Hymenoptera > Ichneumonidae > Ischnus > Ischnus inquisitorius. The sequence continues at coordinate 4,172,967 of OZ001250.1, read as the reverse complement.
GTTTTTTGTTTTGTAAAATGGCTTATTTTTGTCAAGTCTGACTAAAGTTTTTGTAGTGGCGAGCAACGCGAATGAAAAAAAAAGAATACTTTTAAAAATGGCTTTCAAGCACCGGATGACAGAAAACTTTTACAGTCCATTTTTATGGCCAGTTCTGCGAAAAAAGAAACGTTTTTCGATGGTTTCGATGGTTTTTCGATGGAACAGTTATGTCATCGTTTCTCGATGGAATTTTGGAGTGACCCGGGCTGCCGTGTTTTACAGGAATAGATATACAAGATACGATATTTGATGGGACATCAAAATCGTTTTTTTCTAAATCAGTACGCGGCGATGATAAACGAAAAAAAAACGTGACAAAGGAGTACAAGATCTCAAATTTTTTTGCGTCGCTGAAACGACGTTTCAGCCTATGTACTTCTATCCGTTTTTCAAGATTTGTTATTTCAATTTTTTTTCTTAGTTTCTTAATTTCCTTTCAGAATGAATCGTCTTTGATCATCGTCCCGCAGAAAATCTACCGCAGAGCATGAGCAAGCATGAGCATCTTGCTTGCTGCTCTTGCTCTTGCTTCTGTCTTCCGCACGTGTTCTAGCCGAACGACCGATTCAAGTGAACGTCGAAGTTTCTCGGCTCACATTGGTTAACTGATTACTGAAGTCGATGAATTACCATATTGATGTCACCGAGGGGAACAGTTGTCGTAAGTATATGAAGTCACTTGGCCGGTTTTACTGTCTAGCTATAGGAGGGAGTCTGAAGGGGGAAAGGTGGGGGGGACCTTCGACTAAATGAAATGGCTCACCGCAAAGGTCATCATCGATCGTTCGGCATCCGGCAATGGACGAATTTCGTTTTGCTTTTGATGCTTCCGCCTGTACGTGTGCGTTATTCCCGACGCCTGTATGTTTTGTCCGAAGGACACGTACAGCAGCAAGCTGGCGAAGCGAGGACGATTTTCGTCGGGGCTAGATAGAGATAGATATAAAGAGAGGGAGAGAGAAAGATCTGTGGGTTACAGAGCTTGACGGCCGGAGAACAAGGGGACAAATCGAAGAGCCGGCGGGTTCGATAGCGGCATTGGCAGAGGAAGGAGGAGGAGGATGAGACAGGGCGAGGCTCTGGCGTTAGTCTCGTAACTATAGATACGTATTCTCTGTTCTGCAGGCCAGCAGCAGCTCCTACTATCCGCCTACTCTCCCAATAAAAAGAAACAAAAACCCATTGTTGGCCATTCTGCGGGTGGCGTCGAGGCCGGTCGGGTGATCCATCAGGCTCGGACGGGAAAGGCTCGGGGGCTAAAGGGGTATGCGGGGTCCTAGAGAGTAGCAGCAGCACAGCACAGCCATGTGGAGTGTGGGACGTACAGAACGAAGCCTGATGCCTGACTGCCAGCGAGCGAACTAGTCTGCCTGCCTGCCTGCCAGTCTCACTGGATGGGGGTGAGTAATTAACCAGGCCGCAGCCTGCCAGCCTGCCTGTTTGCACCGTAGCCTTATGTACCAACGAGGGTCACCCCTAGAAACCTCACTTGCACTGTCCATCCGTGATAGCATAGTTACGCTATACGTCATCTCAACTAGCTCGTCTATATTGTTCTACGTTCGTTTCTAGAGCCAAAATAAAATGTTCATTATCCTTTTTTTTTCATCAGCGCGAAACTCTTCAACGTATTCCTTAAACGAATTAAATTATTCGTGTGAATTTCGATTACAGCAGAGATGCATTTCAACTCGTATATTTTTATCTCGCCGCAGGTCCATTCGTCGTCAAATTTGAAACATTATTTCGTCGCAACTCGGCACGGAACGACAAATAGAAAGAATAAAAACACGATAACTTATTTCATATCGAGGCTCGTATTATAATTTGGCGTGGAGTCATTAATAACAAAAGTCGATCGAGGTAGAGTGATCTACCTACCTACCCCCTTCCCCCCGCCCCCTGTCCATTTTCCCAACAACAAACAACGCTACTCGAACTCACCAGTTATCTCTATTGCACCGGCCATTAAATTCAATTTACATATAAATTCAAATTATTCCATCGAAACCGTTGCGTTACAATCGTAATTGCGCGACATAATCATAACGATCGTAACGGCTCCTGTTGAACACGTTGAACGCGTGGTATCGACACGATCGTTTTACCCCTCCTTCCTTCCTTCGCGCGCGACTGCCGACGCGCGGGTGGACAACGCTCGGTGCACGACTGCAAGCTCTCTCTCTCCTTCTATCCCGGCTCTGGTTTTCGTCCTTCGATTTCCCTATTTCGCCGGAGTCCCCTGGCCAGCGTGTGTATGCGTGCCCTCGAAAGGGTAAATTTACGGTGTGTCAACCCGGAATCGCTATTGCCCCTCATAAATGTAACTCATTCAAATTGTTTCGCGAATCGTGGCCTCTTTTGGCTGCCGCCCCTACCACTCTCGCTTCTCCTTCCCCCGCGGAACACGCCGGCGGGTCGCGAGCAAAACTCGCTTTGGACCCTCGTATTCCACCCACTCGCTCGCACTGGTTCCGCGATCCTTGATTCTCGTCGTTCTCGACGCGCCAGTTTTAGCGGTCGGCTGCACAGGTTTGTCCCGCGTGTCCCCGTGTATGCCTTTTATCATTCAGGCTCGAAAACCTCAACCGAGAACGAAACGCGCACGGCACGCAGCGTTAGTTAGCAGCCGCAACGAAGCAACAGCGCTCGTGTATTATACAGTAGCGTGTATACACATTCTCGATATTCGATTTTCCACGTATAACAGGTGACGCGAGCACGGCGTCGCATCAGTGATCAGGTTCACGCAACGTGAATTTTCGACAAAAGGACAAACGCACGGAGAACAACGCTTGGAACGAATTACACGTAAAGAGAGATGACAATTCCGTTTATACGTTTTTGTTTTGTTTTTGTTTCAGAAACAACGGCATGTTGTGTGCTCGCGGGCACCACAAGTCGGCCAGAGAGTCGTCATGAAAGCGCTGAACGGAGGCAGAGACGCCGGAGACAGGGGTGCGCGTTATTCTAGGTTTTCTCTCTCTCCCCCCGCCACCGCCCTTCCTCACCGAGTGCACGGTCTCTCCCCAGGGGTGAACGAGCGGAGTCGTTCGCGCCGACAAGAAATGAAGAGCACTCTACTCTACTCTACTCTGCTCCTACTCTACTCTACGAAGTGTGAAGCTTGCGGAAGCGTGAAGTAGGGGGTTAGGCGGGGGGAGGGAGGCCACGGGGTTGTGTAGCGTCGGACTGGAAAGCTTCGAGCAAGGAGGTGTGCACGGCGCCGTCCAGAGACGCGGGCAGGCGCGACGGAGGGGCCGCGAATTCCCCCTCCCCACGCTCTGCTTGATGGATTGTCTTTCGCGTGGTAAATATTTCACACTACACTCATCACAATTTTCGTTCCGCGAACCCCCGAGTTTTGCCACGTCATAACTTTCGAACGAGTCGCCCGAGACGCGACCGAATTCGCTTTCTTCTCGCGACTCGTTTTTTTTTCAACTCCTCTCGACACCTTCTCCCGAAAATCGCTTTCTGCACTCCTCGAAACTCGACGTTTCTCAATCTCCGAACTTTCGCGCTGTAAAAAGTATTGATGCGTCGTACAGATTGCATTCATCAGGGATCAAACGAGAGAAATACGATCGCTTCGAATAAAAATATATTCCATGACCCCGCGAGAGTTCAACAAAAGAGTTCACCAGGGGTATTTGATCGCTGCGCGATAATTACACAGTTCACCGAGATAATTGCACGTTACTCCGAAACTTTCGTGTTGGATGAGAACCGATTTTCATTTCTGGAACGTAGAGATAGTTTTTTGCGTCCCGCCTACCAGTTAGTTACTGCGTAGCACGTTTTTTTTTTTTTACACAACGTTGAACATTCTTCACGAATCGCGGGCGGGCGCGATAAATCATTCACAACATTTGCCGTACATCCTTAATTCCAAGAGACGAAAAATCTCACTTCCGCGCTTCAGTATCCGCAACACTCGAAGCCGGAGAGTTGAGGTCTATTAAAGAATTACAAGATCGAATAAATAATGACGGGCACGATGCAATGTTGTTTTTCTGAATTTTTTGTTTATTTCGTACCAAAGCCGGAAGTACGCCGAGAAGCGAAATATGAATATACGATGATTCTCGGTACGTTCGAGAGCCGCCCGAGAGTATACGTTGAATATTCGGCACGGTTAAAGTGTGTAGCCAGTTCCCTTTGATACGCCATTGTCGAGACGTCTTCCTTGGACGTGCAGACATCCTATTTACATTTATACCCAACCCGACGTCGAGGGGGCAGCGGCGGGAGGAGGTGTCGTTGTGGAAGCGAGAAGGATCGAGAAAGCACCGAAGGAAACGTGTACGCCGCCTCGTATTCCAAGTGTGACGGCCTTATTGGTGTGCGAGTCCGTAAGGTGCAAGTAGAGAAGGTACGCATTCCTCTAGACGAAAATTCTATGCGCCAAGATGAGACGGGTATAACATCGTATGGGCGCTATGTGTGGCTCATGAGAGGCACACATAGCGTCGGTGTAGGCAAGAATAGGCGAGGGCGGTAGAAACGGAGGCCTGCGATATATACATATATACCATCCATATCTATACGTATACATCCAGACACCGAAATTTTCGCTCCGATGCTTTCAACAATAACGCATCGTACATCTTCCAGGGAGCGACGAGCAATATTTCAAGCTGGTATATAGCGCTCTACCCACCGCCGTAGAGGAGAGCCTATGGCAAGGATTCTGGGACCCGGAGCATCGTCGTCGTTTCTCTCTCACGGCAAGCGCAACCCGTTTCTCTCTTTCTCGTCCAAAAAGCACGGGCTCGAACACTGGCAACATCAGCACACTTCTCCGCATCGCAGACCTCTTTCGATATCACGAGCTCTCGCTAGGATCTCTGCGTCTCGCGATACCGGTCCTACGCGGAACTTGTGAGCTTGAATTCCGAAGAGGCAAACCGGCGGGAGGATAAGATTTACTTCAGAGTCTACAGTAAAGCCTCGCGCAACGATCACGGGCTCCGTCAACGGACACGTCGAGTGCCGGAGCAAACGCCGCGAGAGAAAGGTAAATTATGCAATGTGTCCTACTGTACAAAAACGGAAAACTACGGTCTGTGCTCGCGAGAAATATTTGCCTAGTGGCACCATCCCGCGCGAGTCCACGGGTTACAGGAAATTTGTCACCTTCCATATTTTATAACAGTCTCCCCGTTCCCTTGGATCGGTATAGAGGAAAGGCGAGGCGAATGTTGACGAAACAAAAAGCAATAAACGTCGTCGCTTAGCGTTGGATAACGACGTTCCGCAGCGGCGCGAGGGGAAGAACTTCTCGCGTAAATGGAAAACGATTTTCCGACGTGGTAGCGGCATCGCATCACCCAGTGACCTCGCGCTCAACCCACCAAGGGCTTTCGGAGCTTTAAACCGCACCACCCTTTCTCTTCCGCTGTCGTTCAAGCTACACTCGCTCTCGGCTGTCGGGGGAGTACAGAGCAGGGGCGGGATCAACAAAATCACGAATGGCTAGAGTTGGATTATTGGAGATTACCCTCCCGACGGCAGCTCGATTGTCAATATAACCCGGTGCTTGTTTCCTCGTGACGCGCGAGATCCGCGACAACCCTTAATAAAAGTCTCTCGACCCGAAAATCTAACGGAGCGAAATACGATTATCGAATGACGAGACCCTCCGTAGGGATTGGAGAGAAGTTTTTAATGCTCGTTTCGCAGCATGAATAAGGAAATACAATTGGTGCCTCTTCGATAGGTCTTCGGCCTTCGTATAGTGTATCGAATAATTGTTATTCTTATCGCCCGGCCGATGAAACTTAACTGGTTTGGTATTTCGAATTATCGAAATCGTGGATTCGATTCCAACGGACAAAAAGTAGGCGAAATTAATGAGTTTCAGTAATATTGAACTTTTTACCGACACATCACGGACGAGCCGAAAATGCGTTATCGTTCTGCCGTATCAACGGTGATCTCATCTATAATTCACCGTTCTTTCTGTATCTTCTTCCGGTCGTTGCGAAAAAAGAGAATAACGCGACCCCCATAGCTTGTAGGTTGTTTCTTTTTTGTTTGTTTTATTTTATTTATTTTTTTCCTTTTTTTTTTCTTTCCAGTAGCCCTCGTCTGTACTCTTCTCTCGCGGGATAGGTTATTTCTCGCGCCACCTTGCCTCGTTAATCTTTGGAGTTTCGTGAGGATAGCGTTCGGACAAGCAGGGGTGAGCCTGCAGTGTAACGTCGGCACGCGACGCGCTCGCCCGCCGTTCGCCTATCTAGCCCATTCCTCAGCCGGGCCAAGCTCCCCCTTTCGCTACCCTTCGAGACTCTCTTTCTTTTGCGAGTCGTGAGAAGAAAAAAAAAGAAACGCAAAAAAAAACAGGAAAGATTACGATAAAGCTTCTAAATAATTGCCGCTGACCCCGAGGGCCCGGGTGGCTAATATGCCTACAAACATAGCCAGAAAATCGTGCACCGAATTAAAGCCTCCCCGTCCCGAAGACATACGGGGTTGACGACCGGCTCGCTCGCAACGAGTGAAGGAAGGCTCTCGAAAATTCATCGCCGAAAGAGCGCTGAAAAATAAGTTTGCGCCGCAAAAACAACTTCACACGTTTCATTCCGCTCGCGTTGCAGCGTCGGGTGTGTGCGAGCAGTAAATATTTTCTCGCGTCTGAGCCACCCCGTCCGACCGCGGAAATAAGGAAACGTTCTTGCGTTCATGAAATAACGAGAGACACAAGGCCGGGGTTGGGAGCCGTTGGTCTTTCGTTATTTCATGAACGTATCGTAGGTGCGGCGTACAAGCGAGTGCGAAACACGAGAGAGGATAAAAGCAAGAGGCGGAGGAGCGAGCGCATAGCTCAAAGACCTCCCGTGAATCATACGCGTCCGGCACGTTAATGGCAAAGTGCAACGCGTGGCGCGCGAGGCAAACGTAAAAACACGATGCTATCGGCAGAGGTTGCGCAGCACAGAACTCTCTCTCTCTCTCTCTGTCTTTCTCTCACAATTTCTCTCTTTCTTTCGGCGAGTATCAACGGGATAGAGAAGGCAGAAAGGTGAACATGAATATGCAACTAGCCGCAGCCGTTAAACGCCCGGTGTTGCTCCACGTTGCTTCTTGATGAATCCTCGGCTTTGCCCGCTTCTCGCTTTGCTCAGTTTTCTCTCTCTCTCTCTCTCCGATTCTCTAGTTTCTCACACTCTCTTCGTTACCGTTTTTTCTCATTTTTTCTCTAACTCCCTCATCCCCATTGTATTCTTACTCGGTATGGAGTTTTCATTCGCCAAGCCTTTCAGCTGGCGCTGTCTCACTCTCCGGCTTTGGGGAAAACGACGAAGAACCCGAAGCGCTAGAGAGCTTCATAGAATAAAAGAAATTATACCGATGAAATCTTGATAGCTTTCAGATACCATTAGCGACACGATGAGAGAAAGTACATTTTCGCGAAAATCGATTCTCGACCGCTGCTTACACGGATACATCGCGGATTTATTTTTTCTATTATTTCTATAAACAAAAGACGTCTATTCATCAATACGATCGTGTACTATCAAAGTAAATCTTTTTTATGGACGTTTATTCGTAAAATGAGTCCGGCAAAATGATGGTGTTGCAGTAACATATCGAGCGTATATTTTTCACTGGATTCTGAGAATTTTCCGTTTTTATTTTCTCGTCACGTATCGCGCGTGTAGAATAAACATGTAGGTGAAAAAATAAACGAATCCGCCTGAAATGAAAGGGTAACAATTGGATTCAATCACTAGTCGTTGGTTGACCGAGATTTTTGTATACACAACATCAGCCAAAGGGTTAATGACAAGCACCGGCGTAATCACGCGCGCCGGGTGCGAGATCAGCGCGCGTCAGAGTACGAAAATCGCATCGCCGCCTAACGAAAGAGAGCGAGCGCGGTACAGAGGGCGACAAACCGCTCGTTTTCATTAATGATTGAAGTTGGTAGAGAGGATCGCGACAGATGGGAGCGACGTGACCGAAAGCCGCCGCGCGGCGCGTTAGCGAGCATTTCACGAATTCCATGAAATATTTAGACCTGTTATTGATTTCCTCTCGAGGCTTTATGCAGTATATGCGAGAGAGAGAGAGAGGCAGGCTTGTATACCTCGAGAAGCGTGCACCATCGGGCAACCCCGGTCATTCGATTCTCCGCTCTGTTCTGGCCGCAACGGACAATGCATAGAGAGAGAACGCGACGCAAGCCGAGCCGAGCCAGCCTCTCTCGTGTATCGTAAATTAATTAAAGGTCAAGTCCGCCCAAGTCGAACGAGGCTTTATCGCATCGGTAACAGCAGTTACAAATTCAACCCCGTTACGAAACTTGCTACCCCCTCCGATGACCGCGGAAAGTGTGAAAATTATGAACAGTAAATCAACACGAGAAATATGGAATTTTCAGTTACGGAGGAAAGAGAGCGACAGACTGGGCGAGCAAGTGCTGGGATGGAGATCGCAGAACAGTTTGGTCCGTTCGCGTGACAGTGGTGCGAGAAAGAGAGACAAAAGGAAGCTGCGAGTAAAAAAAAGAAGATGAAAGGGAAGAGAAGAGAAGAGGCCACATTCGTTCGCAGGACACACATAAAATATCAGCCGGAAGATTACCACTGGCCGTTCTCTCCATGCCGCGCGTAGTTCCTCCGCATCCGTTCTCTGCCGCACCCTCCCGGGGTACTTTTTTATACCTTGTGGAATATACGCAGACTGGTACTGGAGCGGGGACGTGGGCATATATAGCTTTGTTAGTTCACTTTTTTTTCTGGTTTTTCTTTTTTTTTTTTGAGAAGCTCGTCGGAGACCACCCCCGGAAGCTTCCAGCCGAGCCCACCGAAGCCGTAGCGCGTATAACACACAGACCGCACCGGGCGAACGGAGCACCCGGACACAAGTGCCGTGGCGACTTTTCTACATTAGCGGCCTGCGGAATTATCAATGAGCCCGGCTCCGGCCTCCGCACATTTGCACCGGCCGTTCGCTTATCGGTTGCCCGTTCCTCGCCTCCTCATACTCCCGGGATAGAGCGAGAGGGCCACTCTTCCTCCGCACACCCTATCCGTGTATACCTCGCGCTGACCCGCCGTACCCCCGCCTCTCTTTCTCTCTCGTCCATAGAACCTTTTTATTCGTCCAGGAAGCGAGTACGAATGCGCGTAATTTATCGGACCTCCGCACTACGTGGTCTGGGCCCTGCTGGCGTGTACCGTATCGCGTATCTATTAGGAACGTACAAATGCGGAGACCTCGTGTCGCTCGAACGTAATCGCGACGTTTCCCTTTTTTTTCTATGTTTTTTTTTTCACTCTTCGTGCTTTTTTTTCGGCATACAAGGTCTGGCGGAGGTAACGGTGTTGCGGTTTCGCGTTCGCTGCCCTCCTGCCCGTTTTACGTATCGATTTCCATCTCTTTCGCTTCGTTTCGTTCTTTTCTTCTTTTCAACTCTCCTACACCCCGAAAACTCTCTGTACACTCATTTCTCATTCCGTTCCGTCTCTTGTCTCCGCGCCCGATGGAGAACTTTATCCTCGTGCACGAAGGCTCTTGCCATAACGCGCTGCGCTCGGAACATTCACGTTCAACTGGCCGCGCGATTGACGTTTTATAATTCAGTTGTGTCAGTTTATAGGACGTGCGAAGAGTCGGGAGCACCGTTGCAAAGTGGAGCGCCGGTGGAACACGAGCGGGAGTACGGCCGACAAATCCGACGTGACAACGCTGACCAGGAAACGCGTCAAATTTCCATTTCCGCTACGGTCGAGTCTCGCGTCAAGTAGGCACGTACGCGATTTCAAATCTATGTATGCATTAAAGCGAATCGTTTTATACTTTCGTTCGCATTATCTTTCAAACGTGGTTTTTTATATCTTCAATGAGATTTATGATAATATATAGTCATTCGCGGGACGTAAAATTATAGTAATTTCTCATCGAGATAATTAACTTTGGGCTGCTGAGTAGGAAAAAGAATTGAGGCTTTTGATTATCTAATTCGCATTGTGTTCTTTGCTTTCAGATCTATCTCGAATCACGGCGAACCCGTGCGTTTCAGCGCGACGAAAATTAAACATAAAAGAGCGAAGGAGATGAACATTTTTCAAGGTAAAATAGATATATTCTATTATCCATATCTCGTTGAGCTTTCGTCGAGATCGAAATAAGCGTCGCGAGCATAAAAAAGTGAGAACGAAAGGGTATATTCTACCGGCACAAGCAGTAGCAGCAGCAGCCGTTGTACCATAGAAAAGAGCGAGCCTCCGGCACCCTCTCGGGTGGCGAAGCACCAAGCGCGCACAGGCTTATACTACTTTCATTACTTTTTATCGTCACTCGCTTTAAGAGCTCCGCCACCTACCCGACCCCTCGCCACTTTCCGTGTGGCGCGTCCATTTTTTAATTCGCCGTGGACCGAGCAGTCGGTGCTGGTCGCAAGCCCTGGCCGGTCCGTGCCCACTCTCTCCGTTCCTCTCTCGCTCTCTCCTCGTCGAGCGCCCGTTGGCCTCGTAGACTCGGGGCCCCCGACTATATTAAGCTCGTAACTCTCGCAAAGTGAAACGTAAGAGGTGCTTTGACCCACCTTCCTCCCGTTTGCCTCGTGCTCCGTGTTTTTTTTTTCTTTTCTCTTTTTTTTTTCACTATCCACGATGCTCTGTAGTTTGCAGCGCGACGTTAAAAAGGTACCTTCGCTCGCTCACTTACGTTCCACGTTCGCCCGAGTAAGCTCCGCGGATGTTATAATAAGTGTTACTCCATCGGACGCCTTGGTCGATTAGCGTGTACGCTCTGTATTATAAACCAACCCCGTGCGTGCCCATCTCCCTTCGTTATGCATAAAGAAGGACTGTTACTCCTCGTCGTCGCGTGCGGATAAATAAATGTAATCTCCGATATTAACGCTTTGATATTAAAGTGGTTATGGCCTATGTGTGTATTACTATAATAGCTCAGAAGCTCTGCTTTGCTTGCGCGGAACTGTGCAGTATCAAATGAAAGCGTATGTAGGCTATGATTTTATACGAACAATTATTTTATCGATTGTTACAGTCTCGCGACGATGGAGTGAGAGCCGCGTGTCCTCGATACGGATAATTCGTCTCGAAAGTCGTCTCTTGTTTCCCTACCCGGGCTACCGTTGTGTGAAACTCGTTGATTTATCGAATTATCGATCCCGCAACGGGGCCGGGGAAAACGTGGCGCGACATCCGACGAAATTGCGTTACGTCGCCGGAAGATCCGAAGTCGCCTGTCGATGTTGTGTCGCGCAACACACACACAACTGATGCGCAACACAAGGCAGGTACGGATTCTGCTTCAATGCTGTGTATACTTTCGACTGGGCAGGTTTTACTTTCATGGATAAAGTAAACCGGTATTGGCTGTCGTTGTCGTGAAGTCGAACTCGAGACCGAGGACTCCTCCCTTCCTTCGCACCTGTACACACGTCTGCAACGTTAACGCGAGAAGAACTGCCTGTGTTGCACCGACGTTACGAGTGTATAGATTCTGTTGGTGGCTGGCGTGGCATCACCACGATCAGCTAGCTCTCTAGCACCCCGTCGGATATCCGAGCGGCGTATAACGCTCGACGACAATACGAATCGTAGAACGGGCGCGGAGAACGGTAAGCCCTCCTCTCCCCTATCCCCCCCACCTCTCACGCCCTCCCCCGCTGTTGAATCGGTACGATAGCGAAGCTCGTCGACGTCGAGGGAGCGAACCGAGGCGTTCCGATAAGTGGATTGACTCCCGCATGCTTCTCCCTCGTTCGCATCGGCGACAGCCTACCCTTCCCCGCTGTGCAGCGGAGATGCACCCTTATACGTACACCCGTAACTTCGCGATGTTGTCGTGGCCCATCAACTGACACAGCCCGCATATACCCATCCCAATACAAGATGGAAGAATCTCTCGCGAAGACGCAATCGAATCTTGCCATATTAGGCAGCGCAAATCCCAAATTTGGTTTCATTATCAGACTATGAAAAGAAATTATCTTTTTAAGAGATGAGGTGCTTCAATTTTGTCGAACGATCTGTGGAAAGATGAGTTACTTCTTGATGAATAATGAACTATCATTTTTTGTATCAGTTTTTTGTAGAGATCAGATTTCTACTCTCCGAAAGAAGGTAGATTCATTGAGTCCGGGAATTTCGAATCCATTTATATCGCACATTAAATCGACACTGATGTTCCTTGCATTATACATTTTTGGAATTTTTCATGAAATTAAGATGCTAGAAATCATAATTCCATCTTTACGTTAAATTTGCAAAACTGTTAATTAAATGCAGTACTTTAAAATTGTAATGGAACATCTGTTCGAAGTTTAACGAACGGTTAACTGTCTTCTTTATTCATATTTAAGAAAACCCGATGGTATGTATAATTTTTTGATAGACTAGCTTTTGGTTTCTTGCAAATTCTCGCTTGAATTAAAAGCACAGGATGAAAATGTCTATCTGTCCGATGATCGTTTGAGGAATTAACACGATGACCTGGTGGCATTAATAGGTATCCGAATGTGGCGTCTGTCGTCTATGACCTTATTACGACCGTCTTGACTTGTGTTTGCGACACGAAAATTTGCCGGAATAGCCCGAATTCGGGAGAGATATTCTTAACTCCCACGACATGTCGAAACTGTCGTCTCAACCCGGGCGACCTTATTAGGCAATCTTGATTCGTTGCCGACGAAAACGGAAACTTCAGCGAAATCGCCGAATTCGCAGGGAGAAATACTGATGAAGAAAAAGAGTCGGATTCACAACGTGCGAGATTCGAGATTCTGCAAAAACATTCTTTCGATATTCTTCGCTGGACCTGCAGACTCTCCTTCAGAGCTACGGAAGCTCGCCAGTGATAAGAAGATGCGCACCGGTGGAGCAGAAGCGTGCTCGTTCTTTATTCATCGGCAAAACCTCAACCTCGGCGTATGAAAAAGCGAATTTTACCGCCGAGGTCGTTCATCTCCATGGCTCGAGAGAGGAGCGTACGTACGGAGTGGATTACCGATCCACCGATGTTCCACAGTTATAGAGCACGGCGGGGGCTTGAAACACATTCCGTCGACGAATGTAGTAGCGACGGCAACAGAGCTTGAAAATCAGAACGATTCACGGGACTAGTCACAGATCGAATGCGTTCGGGTTGACCGAAGAGGGAGAGATGGATACAGCGAGCGAATGTGTGCGCGACGCAACGGCGGTCGGGCTCGCTCGTGGCGCGACCCCTGCCCCCGAAAATTCGGTCTTGCCGCGAGTTAAAACCTGATACAATTTCCGTCGGCGTCGGGAACGGTCGCGCGATGTTTGTCGGTGGTCGCGGTGACGGTCGCCGCGTTCGCGCGGTGGGAAGCACCGCGTTCCCTCGTCCACCTCGTTCATCGGTGCGTTGCATTTCGGTCAAATGAAATATTCACATTATCGACACCTAACGCTGCGAGGGCGACGTAGAGAAACTGCCAGGACGAGTGAAGCAGCGAGCTCGATGCAGAACCAGCGCGTGGAAGCACTGACAAGCTACACTTCATTATTTTGAATGGTCGGATAGGCGCGATCGGATGCCCGAAAATTCACCGGTTCGCGAGTGGACGGCGCGGAGGTGTACGTGCTGCGTCAACCCCCACTCCCGGCGGGTACGAACGGAGTTTCGTTGTCTGGCGTTGGCTGCCAACACCAGAGAAGAATAGAGTTGTTGGCCATCGATTTCCATTGAACAATCGCTGTATGGATACATAATAGGACGGGAAAGAGACGGAGTGGCCGATGGCTGTACAAATTTACTCCCGAAAGCGGCGTTCGGCTCGATTATCGTCGAGCCCACAGAGAGAACAAGAGTGAAGCGAGGAGAGCGATGGAGTTCGGCCGAATGACAACGAACCGAAGGGTTTCCTACGGGCAACGTTGGGAAACACGGACTAGAGTTGCATTAGGGAAATGTTTGCACGTGCAAATTCAGCGATGGAAGAGAGACAGAGAGGCGCGCGCGAATGGTCGACCGATGGCTCTCGTCGCTTTTTGATGCCGGGGGCTTGCGGCTATCGGGGACGAGAAGGGAGACCGTCGGTGCTCTCCTGCCTGCATGCACGCTGCACCCCGAGTCTCGATCGCCGTTCCGCCACGTTCGCGACTAGCCCGTTTCGGGGTCGCAGTTGCGGTCGACGGGTTCGCGCACAATACCAGCAAAATGCGCATCGCTATCCGCAGTATAGCGAACTCCCGTTAGTGGATCGTAGATTGGAAAGGGCGACGTTGACGAAGCCCGGGGAGTGAACGAAGGGCTTTGGAAACTCGGCTCGATCGCGCTCGTCCGACGAAGAAGGACTTATAACAACGACAATGTTATACGTATATACGGATATAAATGGTACAAAGCCAACCGGTACAAAGACCACTCTCCACTTCCGGCAATTCAAACTACCGCGGGATTCACGGCTAAAGGTCGAATTACAACGCTGTGAGTCTTCCTGCTTGACCCGTGAGATCGACGAACAACCCCGACGAGTTTACTCAAGTCCGGTTACGTACGAGATGGAGAGACTCCAACCCCACGGCACGACATCGGACGTTAGCGCGGCCGCGAAGGATATCACTCCGCTAGCCACTCTTGCAACGGCAAACATTGACCCAACTCCGTTTCTCCGGAGTCGAGCAAGCATTACAAAATTGGCTCGTCCCAGTCACCCGCGTATGAGAGAAACACCACAGCCACGCACACCCACTCGGTCATCCGTGATACTCCATTCTCGTTTGTTCTTGAGCTATCGTTGCTAGTATTATCGAAACTTCGAGGATACATCCGTCCTCTGTACAATTGATGTAGCTGTTCTTTACTCTCTCTTCCTTCTTTTTCTTCTTTATAAAACGGCAAAAATAAACATCGAGATACGAAGCTCTCTCCGCGGGCAGCGCGTAACGATACAGAGTAAAAGAATTCCCCAGTTGCCGAAGAATCGTATTTTCTTCTGGCAATGTTTCGTCCCTTGATTGCCTCGCCTCTCGGAGCCTCTCTCCTCGCTCCTTCAGCTCGTGGTTTTAATTAAAAGTTTCTTATTATTCTCATTGTTCGGAAACAAGCACCGTCGACGGGAGAGGCGAGAGGAAAAGGGGGACGGCTTGCTTTATACGCTTGGACTTTAACGAGTCCTGTTTACAATCCAGTCTGGCTATGCGGGGTGTGTTACCCGCCAAAGTCGGCCTTGTTTACCCTATACATCGGTTTGTACATGGAACCGGTACAGGTGAATCCATCCAACATCCACCCTACCCTCTCGTCACATTTTCCTCGTGTGTATACCGCCGCGCGTGTACGACCCTCCATACCGCTCGCGATTGGGCTCTCGTTATAGCGTACATACGATCGAAATCGTATCGAAAAAGCTCTTCATTGTTATATGGAGTTGCGAAACACGATTTTGGGGCAATATCGAGACCAATCGCGTACCCACGCATCTCAATTAATTCCAACCCCCGGCGAGGGGAGGACAGGGACAGAGGGCCAGGCTTCATTAACCGTTGGACATCAATTTTTCTTGTAATCAGTAATAAAGCCGGCTTTAAACGAACTGGCTTGTGTCGAATGCGTGAAGCAACCGGGGGATGGTGGAAAACGAGAGGTGGAGAACGCGAGGGAAGGGTTTTACACTCGTTGGGGAAAATACGATCCTCGTGTATACCGCGCGGGCGAGAGACTCTCTTTCTCTTCCTCTCCCGCTATTCCCGTTCGGGGGAGTTGAAACGCCCGAGCGCTCGGTTTGTTAAATGAAACAAAGCCGTTACAACGAATGGGCATTCGGCCTCCCTATAGTCTCTCGTGGGTACAGGCAAATGGACGAGGAAAATGAGATAGGGTTGCGGGCATGTTTTACTATTGGCGGAGATAGGATATTACAAGGGGTAAAAACGTACAGTGGGAATACAGCTGTCGCTGCACGATTTTCAACGTGGACTGAAATTGATTTTTTTCTTCCTTCTCTTTTGTCTAATTTTCAAACGAATGCGATGCGAATGAAGCAAAAAATTCTCCGCGGATTGTTACGAGTTTACGTGGAAGTTCGTATTTTTGTGAAAGTCGGAGAATCTCAAAGAAACTCGGTCGAGAATCAACGTGTTTCTTGTCGAATTCTCAGTGTACAAATTCACCTGGAGCCACTCCAGGTGAAACGGATGAAGAGTTTTTTTTCCACCGAAAATCGCTCGAGGGCTGTGTTGAGCGCTTTTCAGTTTCTCGAGCGTTCGAGGCTGGGAAGGGTAAAACCCCCGAATCGCCCGCGGTTTTTGCCAGTAACGACCTCGGTATTTCTCCACGAGTGAAATTAACGATCAGCGAGAACTACCGGGCACCTTTTGCCCTGCGACGGGGGATAAAGCGCCCGGGTTTACGGCGTCTGCACACGTACCTTGCATCCGTGAGAGGAGGAAAGCTTCGTTTCACCTGTACCTTAACGCCTCGTTCGTGGCAACATATCCGGGATTCCCGTACGGATAGTACGAACGTAAACCATGAAGCGGATTCTCGATGATTCTCGATTAATCTGATTCTGCGAGTAATTATCGTTATACGATTATGTGTAAACGATTCGTCAAATATCAGTGTCTTGCGATCGAAATTATTCGATTGTTCGACTAGAAAAGACGGGAGTTGATTGTGGGATCGAATGTTTCGGGAATTCGAAAAAAACGTAGTCGTAAAATAATGACAGAGTATCCGAGTAAACTCGCGAAAGCCGTGATAGCCCGGCGATGATTAATATACTCTTGAATTTCTTTTCTGATTCCAGTCTCTTAAAGATTGATAAACGTCGCGAGCAACGCCTTTCTCGAATGGCTGGCACGAAGCCCATCGCGGCTCCGCGGTGTTCGATGTGATCCGTATTATTATGCGAAACGCTCCCCCGATATTTCTCTCCCTCTCATCCTCGAGCGTCGATAAAAATTCTTTTCGGCACGATTCCCGAACACCGCATCGTATTCCGATTCTCCGTTTCTTGCGGGACCATCGCCAGTCCTCACGTGTTAAGCTCAACTTACCTGAAACAGAGGAAAAAAACAATTGGCCGTTAAGAATTATAGGAATTATCGCGGAGTGCCGAGTACATAACGACGTGAATCACGCTAACTCTGGTAGTTTATTTTTATTTTTGTTTCAGATGAAAAAAAGTTCGCTGCGCTGTTCATTCGCAATCGTCGGGAAAAAACATCCTCTGTGACGCGGCAGAGACTGCTAGCTGAGACTCGCGAATTGGCACTCGAGTGGCGGTTAGATCCGAGGTAGTGTGACGCACCATGCAATGGACGTTAGAACGACGACTTCGTATCCAACGTAAGAGACATTCACGGCTCTCTCTATCCCTGCCTCGTCACAAAACAGGTTTACATATTCATGGGAGAGGTAACGTTCGAGCTCTCCACGCTATAGTATCGTCGAGGTGTATTAATTCCTAGCACCCAGTCCCTTCGCCCTTTCGCCCGTCCAGATCCCTTCGCTCTCTCCCCTTCCCTCACTGCTCTCTGCCCTGTACTTCGGCTTTTGCCCTCGATCCCTTGTTACACTCGAGAATCAACGGAAGTTGCATGCACTGACTTGATTTGACGCCACCCTCGTAACTCAAATCTCGTATCCATGAGATGAGATCATGAGAATACCAATCGAGTTCGACGCGCAAGAAACTTTACCGAACCGACACAACATTGTCGTACTGAATCGATTTGCCGTTCACTTCAGCGGTTATTTTGGAATTTTCATTCGTATTTAAACATATATTCATTAATAAGTGTTTCAATACACCCATGTTCATTTGCAATGAGGACATTTATTTCCAAACTTTGTAGAGTGTTTGAAAAGGAACCGAAAAAAAATGCACTTAATTTTCGAGCCGCTAGAAAGACATGTCTCCTTTAATGAAACCTCATTAAATTCGGTCCGAAAAAAGATCACACTTTTCACATTTTCGTAAAATTGGTATCCGTCCATGATCGAGTAACAAATCCTAATATCATAGTCATGAGAATACGAAAAAAAACAAAGAACCCCTAAAAGAATTACGTACGTACCGAATCCGTACGTGGCTACAGAATTGTCTGCTTTCAGATCACGTTCCAACAATATTGAATCTTACGAATTGCGATGGAATAATCACGTAGTTGAGGAATATCGGTGAATCCACATCGAGACAGCGGAGAGGGAGACACGGTACACGAGAGACGCGTGCATACACACACACCCATACACCGATCCCCTCTCTTGGCATGACAAATTAATAGAGGCAACCCGACGCCAGGTTCCCGACGCCAATTTCTCGGTCTCGGCTAAAGGCGTGTCTAGACGGGGCGACGGTGAGATATGCTGACCAGGAAACAGTTGAGTGACAACCGGGGTAACGTCTATCCGTGTTTCATCCATTCGTCCTAAGTACACGATCGGGAGACAACGTTAAGCATCGGCCTCTCGACTGCGAGATAGCCGTATATTATGCGGTAATCCCTCCCCTCGTTTCTCTCCGTGTTTACTCACCGATGCCACAACTCGATCCACTTCTCGTTAATCGACTTGTCACGGTGAATGAATATTAATCGATTCGCCTATTGGAGTACGACAAACACAGTGTATAATCTGACCGACGAAACGCGTAGGCAGCGCAATCATCGGACCGTAGTAGCGAGCGGCCAGTCGATACGCGGTGAACAAATAAACTTCGCCCGTGGTGGAAATAATAAATTTTCGCCGAAGGCTTGCGCGTCGCGCCAAAGCTCGCTCCTCTTCCATCCTCATACACCAGAGGCGCCGGCATAAAATATTCGACAATTCGTTTTCGTCGCATAGATCGCGCTCGGGTTGGTCTCGCGCACACATAATTAAAGCGCCATGTGTGCGGGAAGTCTGCGATAAATCTACGGGATCAGCAATAACGCCGTGGGGTTCTTGGAAACCCGAATATGCCGAGGGCTTAGTTCGTCGACGGAGACCGGGTTTGTCCTTGGGTTTCCCTGTCTTCGGTACTTCGCAACTGCCGGCGCTCGTATCCTCGAACGCGCCTACTCTTCTCGTCGTACGAGGTCCGGTGAAGTACGACCTCGTGGCATCAAGTCGCGAGAAATTATGCGAACGTTCTCGCCTCTCGCCCCCGGTCTATCTCTCACTCTCGCTTTCTTCTCTCACATCCCGGAATCCAGTGGGACCCCGGAGGTGTCTAGACTTGGCCCCTCCGGTACGTATTCGAAGCGATTTGCGAGAATTCGCTTGACAAAAAGTCACGAGAATGGCGCAAGAGAAGAGTTCGAGGGAAAGAGAGAGAGAGA
Source organism: Ischnus inquisitorius (assembly GCA_963924025.1). NCBI lineage: Eukaryota > Metazoa > Arthropoda > Insecta > Hymenoptera > Ichneumonidae > Ischnus > Ischnus inquisitorius. The sequence goes on along the minus strand of OZ001250.1, from coordinate 4,153,648 downwards.
GAAAGAGACACATAGAGAGAGAGAGAGAGAGAGAGCAAGCGGGAGGTTCGGGATTTACATTGGTAATGCGCGTGGAAAGCGAGCGAGTTTCCGGGGGATGGATGAAGCGGCGCGAAGCGAGAGCGCGGGTTAGCCGAGCCAAACTGGAAGCCGAGCAGTTACCCCCGGGGAGGAGTGACGTCGTACGTCTTCAATTTCTTTTTTTTTCTCTTCCATTTCAGTTTTTTCCTTTTTTTTTTTCGGTGTTCTCTACCCACACATTCGTGAGCTTCGATCGTTTTTCTGCGGTTGCAGTGTTCGCGGTTTCAAACACTCCGGTCGGATTCATATAGTTTTCTCGAAAGCGGCTCAATCGCCTGAGGCTAGTTGTTCTCGCATTCCCGACACCTCGAGTGACGTAGAACGGTAAAAAAACAATACACGTGTGAACGCGAGTATCGCGAAAGACTTTAGTCTCCTCGGGAGCTTCGCCGAATTCCTCGCACGCCGGCGAACCTCGGTTCACAACAGTAGAGAACTTCGTGTGAGACGTTCAACCAGCGCGGGGGACGGGGAAGGGCGGGACTAACCCTCGGAATGATTATACAGCAACATCCCGCTCGTTTATCATTCCGGTTGTGGCACACAGTGGCAGCAAGCGCGATCTGTCTCTTCGCGGTAAGATGGCCAACCCCTTATAGCTTCGCGGAAAGGATACGCCGGGGCTGTGCCGCCTCGCGTACCCTTTCAGCCGCATCTGGACGGCCTCCAAAAGACCCAAGACACCCCGGAATATCTTCTACGGGCGATGTAGCAGCTTCGCTACAGCTTTGGCGAGTCAGCCACCGACTTCATAAATCCACCCTGGATCCCTCTCATCCTTTTCTTTTCTCCTCCTCCTACTAAACGAGAGCCAGAAGCCGCGTAACTGTTTCTAACCAATTATTATAAATAAAATGTGGCGAGCCGTAATGACAAACGGCAGAAGCCGAGAGAGAGAGGGCGAAGGATGGAGCTCGTTGGTTATGGCAAGGAGACGGGCAAAATCTCTTCGTCCAATGGGCTCCGAGCCATCCAAAAACTCTTCGTTCCAAGACCACGAAGAATCCTCTCTGGTCGACTTTTTTTCGCATCGTCAAAAATCTTTTATCGTATATTCTGAGAACGAATAAAAAAACAATAGCAGAAAGTCTTTGCACTTATCCGATTGGCAAAGAGCTCTACAGTTTTTTTTTCTTCTCGGCGTTATTAATCGGTAGGACGTTTCGTTATGGATTACGACTACGGAATGGTGAAAACAACCGAAGAAAAAAAGCCATCCAAAGCTCGAGATTGGGATGTACGAAAAGCGGTAGAATTGATAAATCCGTTGGTGCTTCGTCAACGCGCATGGAGGAGCACTTGCGTGATCGTTGCTCCGGTCCGTAGGTAGAGGGGCTAATGGTACCCGAAGGAATCAGCGTTGAGTGTTACTTCGCTTGGCAACCGGCGACTACTCGTAAATAAGGCTGAACAGCTTGTATCGCGATTAAGCCAGGGCATATTACATTTGTCAAGAGACGTGGAGGGACCCCTGCGCCCTCACCCCAGAGAGAGAGAGCTCAGTTGTTATTTAGAGTTACCGAGCAGATGCCTCCTCGTTCTGGCAGAGAATTTTCTGGCACTATTCGCATGCCGCGATACAAATATGGAAGCCTGTCGCCGAATAAGAAGTCCCGGTGAGTTTAAAACGTCGTTGAAGAGCGTCTCTCGTCGCGGATGAAACGAAACATCCGAGAGGAAACTGATGAAGTCACATTTTTGCTCCGTTTACCACAGTTTTCATAGCGCAAGGGCAATAGAACGTGAAGGGATAAAGATACGGGGAAAAAAAAAGAAGAGTTACCGAAAAGCTTGAGATTCCACTTTTATACATCTCACATACTTGCCGGCAAAGACGTTTGAAAAGCGTAAAACGCGAAGGAAATGCATAGACGAGCGTGCAAACGTTGAAGATTCGTGTACGGTCCCGTAAAGCGAGTAACTTTGCGTTCACTCGTCAAATCCCCGGGCAACCTTAGCTCAGCCGCGCGTGTCTCTACTATACATCGCAGCTTGCGCTATCCTCACTCCAGAATAGAATGTGTACGTATATACGAACCATTCTGGGGGAGGTGACGATGTCGTGAAGAGTTGAAATATATGGAAGGTCTACAGAGAGAGTGCGAGGATCGTAAGGTGTGGGGTTCAAATCCTTTCACAGTGAACACGCTCTCTCATCTAACACGACCGAGAGGGAAGGAGAGAGGAGCGGTGGTTGACGCGCAACTGAAGCAACGACGGCGAACGCTTCTGGCCCCGTCAGCCGGCCCGTCGCTCGCACACAAACTCGATCCACCTCCGTTAGAGAGAAACCCCTCTCTCACTCTCTCGACTCTTCCTGCAAAGCGCGCAGCACGCCATCCGCTTTACGGCAATTTACTCGATAAAGTTACCCGCTCACCACCTCTCCGAGGGCTCACCTTGGCAAGAGACGCAAAGATATCTTCCTGGGCCAACGAAACTAAAGAGGACACAGCGAGATTGGACATAGCACTACGGCGAGAGTTCACTGCTATTGATGGCGACGAGGAGAGAAATGTTTGTGCAACAAATCTACGAGTCTACGTGTGCACTTCGAGTGACTCGCTGATAACACGACGGCCCGCTAGTTCTAACGTAGATCGTGTGCAGACCTACCGTGGAGGATCGATGAGAGGGATCACCATCAAAGCCACTCGAAATCCGGTAAAGTCCACGAATTAGTTTGCCCCCCGAGTGGATAAGCTGCAAACTATGTTTTTTTTTCTTTTTTTTTTTTTTTATGGAAAGAAGGAAGTGTCGAATCGAATGGGATGTACACATACTAGGCGCCAACTTGTACGAACTTATTAGGGCACGGGTGGTGAGAGCTAGCAGTTGCTTGCTAAGCTCTCATCCCTCGCCACATATAGGATTCTTGCTGGCGCGCGCATTCCATCCCCTTTTCCCTCGCCGCATACGTGAGAGAGCCAGCCGGAATACGTATGTACGTGCGGCCGCGTATGCATGACCCGAGCTTCGGCTGAATGTAACTTTGTGACGTTACACCACAAACACGCCAAAGGGTGCGAGCATGGGTTACAAGCATTATACCTAACCGCTCTCTCTCACTCTTTCTCTCGCTTCTCTCCCTCACCTCGTTACGACAAGATGTGCTTCTGGCTTTCGTTGCACGCCGCGTTGCACGCTATCCTTGGGCGCTTTATACCTTCTGCGCTTTCCAAAAGCACGTGAAAGTTAAGCCGCAATTACTACCCACTGTTAACTCTCGCTTCTCTCCGCATTCACAGAAATCGACTGTAGTTCTCGTACATCCTCGCGCATGAGACAGCTCACAAAAAAATTGCCTAGTCGAAGATTCTTTTCCGATATCGATAAACCAATATTTTTTTTCCCAAATTATTCACGATTTCACGGGAATTTCGAGTTGCTGATGATATTTTTTTTACTGTTACAGACTGAAGATACAATTCTCTCGGAATATCGATGTCAAAAAGCTATGAGTCGAGCTACAACTGTGGATATGCGCGACGGAATTTCCGTCACGGTAATGCGCAATTCATTTTTCCGCGAATATGTGTAAGTACAGTAAAATATTCAACGTTTTCGTCTATATAAGTTCGTGCTTTCTCGTTACAGCACGTTCCGCGACAAATTACGGTTATGACGTTGAACGGATGGCTCCGCTGTTGGAATTATATACGTATCCACCGAATACGGGCGGAGAGCCTCGAGAGTTATCCTCGACAGGTCGATGGCCCTCGTAACGCTTAAAGCGTCCGAGGCGATCTTTCGGAGCGGCGAGGCAGCAGAAGCAGCGAGCGCGGCAGCATCTCACCGGTGAGCTTACCCGCGACCGAAACCTAGCATCGATATTCAAATCTGCCTCTCGTGTACGTTGAAGGCAGCCGAGAACGTTACGGTTAAGAAAACGCGCTCCCGTAAGTTTGGCCAACGATCGTCGAAGCGAGGTTGAGAAAATGAGATCTCCCTTAACCCAGTTTTTTTCATGCCTCTTACCCGCGCAGTCCTTCAAGGAATCTAATCTACGTCAACATCTTCCCGTCGTATTTCTCACTGATGGTGAAACAATATCGTTTCGAACGATCCGTTAGAACTTGATTTTTTCCCTCCGCTTTTCTTCTCTCAAGAACGTTATATTTTTCGGACTCTAACACATATGAAGCATTACTACGAATTGTTGCTTGTAGCATAAAGACCCCCTTGCGCGATTTCGTGCAGTCATCGCTGTGCGACAAAAGAGCCACGGAAGGCGCGAGGAGATTCGCCGCAGCGTCGCTCCGCGAATAGTTTTCGCGCGATTTAATTCGTCGCTCAAGCTTCTCTCATTAAGATACGACATTTTTCACGCCGGACGGAGTGATGCGCGCCGGAAGCGAGAGGAGCGAAGAGCTGTCGAATAATCGCGCCCTACCAGAAAATCTCGTTCAAACTCTCGCCCGGGTATATCCGTGCTTTCGGTACGAAAATAATTAAAATGGAAGGTAGAACGTGCGCGTTGGAGACAGAGGCGCGAGAGGCACCGTGAACGCGACACAAAATATCGACGAGATTACATCGCAACGGTTCTGTAATTCGAATGGAAATGCGATGGTAAAATATTCCGAGTGTACGAATTAAAATGACACTGAAATATATACGTGACGGGAGTGGGGACGTATGCAGCCGGCACTACGGTCGGCGCGAATAGATATATTATGTGCACATATATGTATACTTTATTTATACATGTGTGTACGTACGTATGCATGTATAAATTGTTTATCCACGAACGAGTCGCGAGGCTCGGGCGCGAGCGTTATTATACGCGCCAGTCGTATCGGCACGTATCCGCTTGAATACACGTGCCGACGTTAATATCTGCCCCAACCCCGCGGTAACCCGGCGTCACCCATACTCAACGAGATTTTTACTCGCTGGCATACATACAAGCGGTAGGGGCGATTCATTCAACCACCGATCGTTCGACCATCGAGCCAATAGAAGTCCGCGAGAATTCGGGAATACCAGGGGGAAAAGGAAAAACCGCATGTCCGGAAGGGGGCTTTCCCGTGCGTCGATATCGAAGAGTAGATTCATTGAAAATGCACAATGTTTATTCATATAATGTGCATGTAATTATTTTTAGCCCGGCTCGCAACATAGCCGACGGGCGGGCAACGATTTTATTCGAATTTTCCGCGCTCGTTCGTGGCTCGCCCTCGTTCCATTTCATTATCGACTCAGATCCCCGTGGGGTGGGTTGAGGGATATGATTACGAATTTCAGAGTATCGACGAGTTTCATGGGTTGATCGTGACACGTATACGTGTCGTGGCTCGGGCGTATAATCAATGTGAAATGCCATACACTCAGCGATGAAAGCGCGAAAAAAAGAAAATAACGAAAGAACTAACGAAGGAATTTGAACTTGAATGACACACGGGGATAATAGCTTCGATTATTCGTTTGCCTCGATGAAGCTCAGAGGAGACCGCGACCGATAGGGCAAAGGCAGCAACGGTGGAGAACGATTGAAAATATAATTGAACTTCTGTGGGCGGGGGCTTTCCCACCGCTTTCTCTCCGTCGCTATTAATATCATCGGATGGGACAGAGTCCTCATTCTTTTTCTCATTCCGCGTTCGGCCTCTCCTTTGCTCGTCTCTCCTTTTCTCTCTCGGTACATTTTTCATTACCTCCGTTCTTTCACGAAATTCGTTAAATTCGGAGCATAGAGTGCCGCCTCCGCGGTTTTTCAACCTTCCAATCCCGACGATTTTTATATTAGCACCGCAATGGGAACGGTACGAGTTCGAAGGCGGGGAGGCATAGTGAAGAAGTTGAGCTCGAGGCTTTCAATGAGCATTGAAATTAATTAATATTTATTCCGTCGTGAAAGGCGATAGCCAACAGAAAAAAAAGATATATATATATGATACGGATACTTTTTTGTTTCAGCGGAAGGAAATTCGCTGGAAGTACGTCACGATGACGATGAAACGGACAACGGTACTCGACGAGCACCTCCGGCAGATACGAGAACGAGATTAATAATGTACTACTGTGGGTAAGCGCAAAGCGTGTCCCCATACAGCAAGAAATTTATATCCGTGGCCTAGGAAGAACGGCGTATCTCGTGTGCGGCGTAGTTATATACACGCGTTGAGGGTAGGACAGGAGTGGGAGTCGAAAAAAAACTATAGGGCACGTCGTCGGCTGAAGTATGCGAGCGACGGAGCGAGACGACGGTAGGAGTGGTGGTGGTAGTAATAGTAGAAGCAGCAGCAGTAGTAGCAGCAGGGTCATTAATCTCCGCGTTATTATCTTCTTCGCGCTAGCGAGCATTGCCGGCGGATATGAAAGTGAGCTTAAGCGGGTCGAGTCGGCTAATCCGTGCCGGTCAACATGCCGGACAAAGCCCTGGCTCCACTCGTTTATGAATAACCGAGAGCCTTTTTTTTTCGTCTTCTTCCTCCTCATCCGTTTCTCGACGGTCGGGCGTATGTGCTACGTTCTCACGTTAACTCGCGTAGACGAACGCGTACACAGGGTCGTCGTTGGCTCTCTGGCTGTGTACTCTAGCACCGTCAGAAGGCAGAGTGGTGAGAGGGAAAAGAGCTCGAGGATGGTATATAAATCCGCGGGGGTTTGGAGAACGACGAAAGAAGGAGTCGGCACTGAGAGTCAGATCTCTCTTTCGTCCTCTCGAGTCTCTCGTATATATAAAGAGAGAGACTCGAGGAGAAACGAAATGGAAGGGAGGGAATGAGTAAAAGTAGCGCGAACGAACAAGCTTGAAATGTGGGTACACACTCGTAGCCCCGGGGGCCATTACCACCCCGCGAAGCACTGTAAAGGCGACGCGTTTGAATGGAACGACGCGAGTTACACGGCTCTCGCATTACTTTAGACCCACGGTAGATTTATTATCGCCACACGGTGCACACGGGGGCCTTTACCACACTCGACGAGAAAGACTCTCTCTCGCTCTCTCTCTCGTCTCTTCCCCCCGTTCTTAACCTACTTCCGTGAGAAGAGCAAAAGAAAACCTGGATGCGGTCTGACCGACCACGGACCGTTACCACTTCGTCGGCACTCGCGAACGCGCGCGAACCCGAGCAACGCGTCTCTCACTCCGACCACTCGGAATTGATGCGAACATTTTCAGACTTCTCGGACATGGCAATTATTCACGCGACTAAAATGAAGCAAAAGGAGAAATTGAATGGAATAGCTGTACCAGAGGTCTCCGCGCGACAGAATTTCTTTTCATTCGTTCCTCTATTCTCCCTTTTCGACAAATATGATTAATCTAACCTTGGGAAAGAGCATCAATTAAATTCATATTCTACGGAGACGAAAAGTTCCCGTCGCTGTAACCGCCCACTGGGGATTTTAGCATTCGTGGCAAATCGTGTCCCTCGACGATATCTTGTATATGTCCGCGCGGTGAAAAGAACGGCGAATGTCTTCGTCTCTTCGTTTGCCGTGAACGGTCGGGGCCCTCCCCGACAACTCTTCAACGGGAGAGGGATCGCACGCTCACCCTCGCGCGTCTCGCCGTCTTTTTTTTTCCTCCGCGTAGCTTCGTCGCATTATGAAAGTCAGTGCTCGACGATACGTATAGCGACGGAGTTTTTCGCGTACCGCGAACGGTAAAATTTAACGAGGGTACAGCGAAGGGAAAAGATGTACAAAAAAAAAAAGAAGAACCATCTAGCAGTGAAAAGAAGAGACACGATTAGAGATAAATCCCCAAAGGAATACGCGAAGGCGCGGTTCCAATTACTCGGCGAGTCCTTCCGTTTACCGGGTCCCGCAGAGTCGAGCTTTTGGCTCGAACGAGCAAAACGTCAACTTTTCTGATGGTGAATTTTTCTTTTTTTAATTCTCTCTGTGGTACGACGCCGGTTCTCCAGAGTCCTCACATTTGCCTCCGACGCTACCGGCCGCCGCCGCTGCTCGCTGCAGTCGAGTCGTGTAAACGCACATTAGGCAATATTAAAAGTCGCTCATAGTCCCTATACGCGCCCTCCGTTAAAACCCCAAACGGAAACCTAAGTGCCCACGACCGCTCATAAACATTCGGCAAAACATTCTACGATAGGGCCACAGCGCTGTTTATATATAACATGGATATGTATTTTACGTAGCGCGGGTGGTTTGTGCCGTGTAGTCGGCATACACAACGAGTAAAAGCCGCACGTATACCGCAAGCAGGCAACGGTTGAACAGCGAATGTACACGCGGTGTGTGTGACTAGTCAACCGCTCAACTAGGCCACCTATATTTCGAAGCTCTGTGGCGTATTATAAACGCTCGCTGTGCAGCCCTTTCCGACCGGTACATATCCCCTCGGTTCTCCACCTTCTCCCTTCCCATCCGTTTGTATCTGCTGCACGAGGCTAGGCTTCGCGCATGCATCCCCATCGTGTTCACTTGGAAAATACAACGTCGATACAGCCCAGGGAACGGTGGAAACAGCACATCACGGTCCCGGTATTCTTCTGTTCGCGTCGAAACGTTTTAATTAAATGTGAACAGTTTTTAATTGCGCGGGACGAGCTATTCAAGGGTTGTGCCGCGGCGTCGAGTAGCATTAATTTCGAAGCTTTGTCCCAGTTACTTGGTGACATGCCGGTAGTCCAGCGTTTTGTGTTTCAATCTCTCGTTACTCTCCGTCCAGTCCCGGCGGCTGGCTTTGCCGATGGGAATTCATCGATCCTGCGTGATTTGCATCGACGTAAAATTTGCACCGTTCGCTTTTATTTCGGTAATTCCACCTCGAAATCTCTCTCGACGAACCCGACGTGTCGCGCAACTCGTTGGGGAATTATATTGCGAGATTGAAAACCTTTCCAGGCATCGATGAATGAGGCCGCTCTTATTGTATTATGTATTTATGTCATTTTCACAAGATAGTTATCGACCTTGTGCGATGGAGAGTTGTGGCGTTTGTTTCGTCTACGAATTTCTCACATCAAATGAAAATCATGGAAGATCGGCACGTGCGAAATATTCTGCTGGATAAAGTCTAGGCTACGCAATCTCGTCGATTTTGAAAATACATGCAATCGGCAGATCTTTCAGAGCGAGAATTGGGGAACGAAAACGGAGAAACGAATCAGTTGACGAGGATAACGACGATAACGTGACTTCGCCACGAAGTTACCGAACCGGCTCCGAGGTAACGGAGTTTCTCAACCCCTTTCGGTGCAAGTAGATAGATATATATCTGTATGTAACAAGAAATTTCTCGCCTTTGTGCTTTCAGAGTCCAGGGGGTTCGGGTCCAACCCAAGCCCATTTCATCAAGAACATTCAGTTTCGGCTTGCCAGCTACGACCTTGAGAAAGACCCGTCGCTCGTGCAGTTCCGGAGGTCTGCCTTCGCCGTCCCTCCGTAGAGAAGTGCGTGAAAACCAAGAGAAAGCCATTCCCGCTTAGAGCCCCTCGTACTTTATCGAATATCAGAGGGAAGGAAAACATTCGGGGCTCGGTGTGGTCCACGAAGCATAGAGGTAAATCGCCAAGAGCAATAGAGTTTCGTGGATATGGCGAAGGGTACAAGAGAGTAACGTGCTCGCTCGAGTGAGCAGAAAGAAAGAGAAAACCGTTATCCCGTCACTATCTCACCACTACGAATACGCGTCGAAGAGTCGGGAGTGTACGAGAAAAAGAACGAGCGAGTATCGATCCCCGCCACCGAGAGGGAAGATTCTTTACGCTCGGTCGCGCATTTCGTTAACGCCGTAGCTAAGAGCCCGAGAGCTCGTGTAACAGGATCCTCGCAGAAAGCGCGTCTTGGGTGGAAGAGAGAGTTTTATGGTGACGACCCCGCGGTTCCCTCGGATTCTCGATTCGCTCGTTGCTCTGTGCCCGTGTACGCGAGAGCACGCGGCAGCTTTGTGGAACGGTGCCGGTGCGAGGATCAGGAAGAAGAAAGAGAAGGAAAGGAAGAACGGGACAGTGAACCTGGTATATCGATCGACTGGCGGGCAAGTTCACGGTCGCAGTGACTCTCCGTCTCTCTTTCTCTTTCTCTCTATTTCACCACCCTGGAATAGCGAGCTTTCGCCACCCTCAATTCAACCTTCTACACGCTGGTAGAGTACCGCCCTCTCGTCCCTCCCGACCACACGTTTTCTACTCTCCACGCGGCAACGCTTTCTACTGAAATTCTCTCGCTCAACGGCGAGAAGGTGCACAGAACTCTCTACCGCCAGTCGCAGCTGTTTGCATACACACACAAATACGCACTCGCACACATCCGAGCACACATCCACGCCGACGAACTCAACCCACCGAGACGAGCAAATAATAACCTTGCGATGACTCGCGCGGTTCTCCCCTTGGTCACCCTCCACGTTTCCACGCTCTTCCTTTTCACACCGTCTATACCCTATTTCAAGCGCATGAGGTTCACCGGTATCAGACATTGTTCTCGCAACGAACATTGCTCGTTTCAATGTTTTTTTTTTCCTTTTCGAACTTTATACCAGTCTCGCTTTCACAATTCCTTCTTTTCTCCTTCTTTCAGGCTTTCTCGGCGACGAGCAAGAATGCGCGCGACGATCAACTGAATAGCTCGGGCTTCTCAGACGGCTTAAAACTGTCTGCGGTGCCGAGAGACAGCAACCCCTTTGGAATTGCGTGCTTCGACTCTCTTCGCGGTGGCAGAAAATATGCGAGGCACTACCCGGGACGTGTATCGGATATACTCTGAGCAATATTTCGCAATAACTGGAGAAGGCGAAGCAAGAATCAACAGGTGACGGGTGAGCGGATATTGAATAGATCGTTGTTGAGGGAGAAAGAAGGCAAAGAGAGGATACGAGAGGAATAATATTTAATTTACCTCGAATATATTATTCCGACGTACGTATCGATTTCATTCGCGAAACGCGATACGCGCTACTGTTTTCCTTGCCAGAAAGAGATTGGTATCAAAACCACTGCTCGAACGAATTATGGAAGTGTTTCTATGAGGGAGGGTAAAGGAGTGTATAGCACGAAATGGGGACGGAGAGATAATACATTGGCCTACATATCAGAAGCGGTCTATGCCAACCTCCCGGGAAAACTATAAAGGGAGAGGGAGAAGCGGGATGAGAGAAGGAGAAAAAAAAGGGAAATAACGCCGAAGCAGAGACGAGGTAGAAGGAAAGTCCTCTCTTTACGAACGGAGTTTCGGGGAAGAAAATTGAATCGAGAGTCACGCTCGGCGAGGAAACGTTTAAGGCGAATTACAATCCCAGCCGGCGGGACGACGGGACGCGATATTTCGTCGATTTCCATTCGGTAGTCGAGGATAAACTTGGCCCGGCTGGCGGTGGGATATAGTATACTATCCCATCGAGCTACCCAGTTCTATACTGTTTGAACGAGCGGCTCACGACGACTTATATACCATACTCTTCTATACTCGGTGAGCCAGCATCAGCTTTCTCTAGTATACTCCTCTTCCGCCTTCCCTCCCCGTCCACACTCCCCCGCGTCTCGTCCTTCGCGGGCCGAGCGGTGTATACTACTCTTTCCCTTTTCGCAGTTCGACGTCGGTGAATTGAAATTAACATAAAATCGAAATGCCGGGAAACTTTGCGCATAAAGAGTCAACTGCTCCAAGTTCGGTTGAATGCCGGGTAGAGTGAAGAGGAAGAGAGAGAAATCGAGAAGGAGAGGAGACGATGGAACGACGACTGCTTGCGAGGGTTGGTTACTTTCTCTCTCTCTCTCTGGACGGACGCGACTTCGTCGAGACTCCCGCGCTGTGCTCTTTCGGCTTGAAAGGAGGTTTCTACCTCGAGGCTACACAACCAAGAGTCCCATACCGACTTTGGCTCCGTGCGAGCCAGTGGAAACGACCAACGTAAAAGGCTTCGGTAATAATTAGACGAGTGCTCGGCTCTTCCCTCCCCTCTCGCTCGATCTCGAGGAATCGATAAACTCGAACTCTCATAGACACGGGTCTTTGACGAGTTGACGGTCTCCTAGGTATTTCATTCAGTTCGCGAGTCCAGACAAAAAATTCCGTTAAAAAAAATTCGTCCACTTATTCGTCCATGATTTGCTCGTGACATGCCAATTTTAGTTATTTGATAACGATGTACCGGGATGCAAGTATGCGAAATCGAGAACGTTAAAAAAAAAGCTTAACATCGATCAAGGAGAGACACTCGGTGAGCCGATGTTGAATCACTCTGTAAAATTCGTAAAATATAGAAGCGACGAAACTCCAAGAGATCCGAGGATGAGGGGGCGGGTTAACCATCGGCGTCGTCGTACTCGTCTAGCTCGGCAGGCACGCTCGGCCGGAAGATCACGTAGCACGATAATGGTCGCCTTACCGTTCCTTATCGTTTCCAGGCGACATTCAAAATCCTCGGCCATTACCACCGGGCGAACTGTAGCGACGCGTCGCTACCCTTTCGGCTTACCTTTCGCTTTTGTATTGGTGTCTATACTCGACGTGAAATCGTCTATACACACTAGCGTCTTTCGAATAGCTTCTGAGAATATGCGATTGCGCGACACACGGCCGTCGACAGATTATTTCGTCTTTCTATTCGATCGGTTCGATTCGCCGAACGGTGAGAAGGCTATGGTATACATGTATATTCCACATTGGACGATGTAGCTTCTTCGAGAATAGTCGACTCCGACTCTGTCTCACTGTCCTAGAAAGCGAACCTTTCTATTCCCCCCTTGTAGCGAGAGTACGTGAGCGAGGAACACGAGTATCCATTACACGCGTTATATCTGTTATCATGCACGAGCACCGCATCTCCGGCAAAATAGTCGAGTCGACGATTGGAAATCGATAGGCATATGCGAGTGTCTATCGTATCCGCGGACTCCAAGCGTTCTCCACCCCTCCGCCACCCCCTCTCTACCTCTCTCTTTGCCCACCGTTCGCCGTTTGTTCTCCTTTTCTTCATTATTCTCCGGCATTGCTGCCTTCACTCTCGACACCCAGACAACGAGTATTCTTTTTCACGTTCGATATCCGTTACTTCTCCGAGAGTGTAGTGTATTCCTCTTTCCTATCGCGGGGCAATAGGCTGAGAAACAAAAACACAAAGAAAATCTGTCTGACAGACACGAGATACGACCGTAGAAGCTTGTGTATTTCTCGTATCTAAAGAAAATCTCACATCCTAAAATTTATCGACATGATCGCAAGTATCTTTATCAATTTATTCGGCTGCGAATTCTAATGTCGCATCGAGACTGGAGCTCGAGCTGATGAAGAACTTTCGTCGAGGCGACGATGAAAATGTTTTTTTTTTGCTTGTCGAATTTTGGTGCAGCGTTCGAAACATCGTATCGTGTAATCTGATTTTTTTTTACGTTCGATTAGGCGCAAAATCTTTTAGGATTTTTTTTCGGTTTTATAATCGTTCTGCATAAGCATGCGAAAAAGTTATAAATCCGGCAGGTCCCGACCCAAAAAAATCGCATCGAAAGCGGTAAAGACATTATTGGTAACATTCATATGACTTATGGAAAGTATTGTTAACCGAAAAGTGTAAAATAGAGTGTCGTGAACTTGTGCTCATCGCGACAGGCATGTCATCGTCGTTGTCATACCTCCGTTTCTGCGTCCGATCGTTTAACCCGTAGCCCTATCCGTGCAACGACACTTAGCGAAGCCCTAGAACAAAGTGCTCGTAAGACAGCGTCTCGTTTTATCGTCTTTCCGCCGTGTCCTAGGTACGTTGTTACTTTCATCTTTCCCTCCCCACTGAACGAACAAAGACTTCACGATAATTCCTCGTCTCCGGTTTTTTTTGTGTCTCATTTCTCCCGTGGTTTTGAAAAGACCTCATCTCGTCTTATCAGAAATTAAGACCCGTCTATTACGGACCGGCTATTATGTTATGGAACAACAATGAGAATCGTGACGTTTTCTCTCGTTGCGTAGCTCAGAAAGGTCCAAAAGGGAGCGCTTCATTAATTCTCCCGGCAGCGAATCGAGCTTCGAACAAAGACTCCCCATTCGCGCTTCATCGTCACATATCCCGGTGAACTTTCACACTCGAGCGAGTTGCGTATACACGGGTTACTCTGAATCTCGTATATGGCTTCGCGGTGTACGTCGACCTAATAAACTACCGGTGGTTTCTTGTCGCCCGCGTAGCTGCTCCGCAGAAGGCCTGTTCGCATCCTGGCGCCCCCCCTTGGTACACACTGTCATCAGTCTTCATTACGAAACAATGGGTGGGCCCTTGTCATCTCTCTCGCTCCCGCTCTCGTCTCTGGAAGGGTGGCAGCGTTGGCGTCGCGGCGTTAACAACTCACTCCCGCTCGAGAACGACGCATCGCGGCGTGTACGCCGTACCCGTATATACGACCGCCACCCCTCCGGATGTCACCCAACGGAATCCACCAGCCGACGCGATTAAGAGGACAATGGGTGCTCTCCGTGCACGATGTGCGTTTCGTACCGAGGGCTCCGTATACACACTATCTACTGAGTTTGCCGGCTCACTGGCGATTAGTAGGACTTGCGCCAACGTTGATGCTCGAGCATCCTGGCGTTACGAGAACCTTGTAGGATTTATTGGATCATCAGATCAATATTCTCCTGCAGCGTCGTTTTATCATCGGGACAATATTTCAACGTTACAAGAACCACTTTTGGGTTCGTTACAATAGAGATTTTCGGGGTCTGGATGATATCGATACAGTTCTTCCGAGACATCTGGCGAATTCTCCGTGGTTTGGGAACCAGATAGTGAAGTCCTTTAGATAGGCAGCGTCGAACAGTCACACGTGCCTATAGACACAGGGCGTTGTGTAACCAATGTATATGAACTCGATAGTGCAGGCTCCATTAGGTGGTTAGGAACCTCGAGCAATTCTCTTCTACCGTACACGATCCGACAATTCTCATTCTCCTCACCCCTTCGTTCCTCTCCATGAGCCGCGTTTGTGGTATTAATTAAGGGAAACGCGAAGGAAGCGAGAGGTCGAAAGATAAACGATGGAGGGCTCGTAGCATAGATGGATAAGAGAAAGGGACAGAGGAATTACAACGCTCGATAGCAATTGGTGGAGGGGTTGAAGAAGGCGGAGGGATGATAGTGTAAACAGATCCAAGATATTATGTTATCCGACAGACTGACAGCTCGGCCCCATTATCCCTCCGGCAGGAATAACCCATCTCTCCTGCGGGCGTTCTCCCTCTGCCTTAGGTAACTCATCTTCCAAAATACATCGTGGAGGGTGAGATATCTTCTTCGGGTTGCATAAGCGTTGGCCACGATTGCACACGAGCTAACCCAAACTCTCGCCTCTGTATCATCTCCTCGAGTCTTCGTTCTCCAATTGTACATTCGAATTCTCAATCTGCCGCATCTCCGGCCTTTTCGCCTCTGTATGCTATCGCGCTTTGCTCCAACGTAATCGTTTTATCTCGCAACAACGCCGGCAACTATCTCGTCGACGGAATCGGCTTCTGGGCGATAAGTTATGTATTACTTCCTTTGATGTTACTCTCCCGGGAAACATACACTCAGATACATCGAGGATACCGTAAAGTACGTGACACGAGTGAAAGAAATCACTGCAATCGTGACAAGAAACGTGCCGGGTATTTGTTGGATTTCCGTTTACCGGGTGTGTTTTCTGGCCGAGGTAGCAAAACGATTTTCCCCGAAGCGCAGTCTTGATACGTCCGTACTATCGAAATGGAGTCGTATAAGCCGCGACGATTTCGCGAGAGGTGCGGCGAACCGCGGTAGCCGCGGAAGCATACGAGAGCTCGTTCGTTCCTCGTTCTCGCGCGAGGCCAGCGCGCGAGCGCGTTCTAAAAGCTAGCTAACCGGGCGCACGGAGCCATGAATAATGCAACCTCTTTTGCCCCCCCGCCCCCCTTGACTCTCCTCCGCCCTCTCGTATGTCTTTCCCTTCGTCTTCTCTCAGCCTCCTTCTATTCGCGGCCCGCTCCCACTGATAATTATGTTTTACACCGTTATGCCGTGTTTCGTTAACCCGCGCACGGCACTAGTCACTACGCCGCTCCCTCATCGCCGAGTCCTCTTGCTCTCTCCACCTTTCGGTCTTTCACTCCGTACTATAAACCCACCATCGTTTCTGCAGAGCTACCCGGTTCGGCATTACCCCCTGCATATTCATTACTTAGCGCTAAGTATGACTTCACCAGGGAGGGTTACGTCTCCGACGGCGGAAGTCCGACATTATCTTTCCACGTGAATACCCGACTCGAGAGGGGGGCCCCCCTTCTTGCAGCTCGCGGATTCGTGCAACGAGTAAAGTAGAGTAGAAATCTCCTACGTCCTCTCTCGTCCGGGGAGAGAGCGAGAGAGAAAAAGCGGGAATAACGTCTGAAAATTTACTTCCAATTCGTGCCGGCGTCGACCAGGCATCTCAAGACGAGAATCTCTCGAACCCGCCTCACTGCCAACTATCCTACTCCTTAAGGCTTTCCACGCCAGGGAGGGCGGCGGGAGAGGGAGGGTATATGATGATAGCATTCGAGCGAACGGAACTGTTTCGGAAGGTCTAGCATGCAATAACGTTTCTGTACTACCCGATGCTTTTAGTAATGTCTCTTAAGAGCACGATTCTCGCAGAAGTGGGTCAAAACTTGGTCGTTGTACACGAGAGATTCACAATCGTGTATTATTATCTTGTCGGTCGGCGTCTCGTCATCGCTATTTCGCACCTTTCTCGTCTTCCCCTCAACATCTAGATTAGACTGCTTCCCCAAGGAGATCCTTGCATGACTCGTCAAATGCGAAATAAGATTATTCGCTATTCACCCCCACGGCTTTGCTGGAGTTGCAACACCGGTAACCGGTTAGGAATATTATATCTCGTTATGATATTCTCCGCAGGACTTGCTCGACGACCCGTGAAATTTGCTTGATCTGATTTACTTCTCTGTTTGTGCAGGACACACCGCGGATACTTTCGGATGACTCCAAGGGCCCCCCAGTGAAGGGTCGCGTCTACGCTCACCGAGTCGCCGAAGAACCCGTCTCTCACAGGCATTTGCCTCCATCCGGAAGTCCGTCGGTGAAGGCAAAAGACACTCTTTCTGGTGAGAAGAGACGAACGACCACGATGCGGGGGTAAGAAGATAGTTTTCGCTGGTGGGATAGTAGCAGGAAGTGGGTCGAGCGTGTAAACCGTTACTCCCCTTGTGTCTCCACTTCTTCTCATTCTATCTTTTCTCTGTTCGGCGTTCCGCCTGCATATTCATTACTTGGCGAAGGAGTGTGACTATCTACTCCAGAGGAATGAACGGAGTTGGGGTTATGCTCGCGAGACCGAGACTCGAAAAGTCGCCTGCTCTCCTCCTCCAACAATTTCTCTCTTTCCCTTCTTCTTCTTCTTCTTCTCCTTCCTCTTGCTCTCTTATACATCCTATGTCTCTTTTATCCTTTTATCCTTGGTTATAACTCGCCTCTGTTAAAGAGCGGACAAATATACTTGCCTCGCTCGTTCCGCTTTTCCGCATTCCCTCGGTGCAACCATTGGTTTTCACAGCCAAGCTCTCTTCCCCTCTCTCACTTTTCCAAACAGCGAATAAACCCGAGACGCTCGAAACTTTGCTGAGTTTGCACGGACAAACTCGATCTGTCGTTTCTATGTTTTCTTGAGCAAATAACGTCGTGACTTCTTTGTGACGCCCGGGCTCCGCCGTGTCGTTAATAGGAGTCGAAATGGCAGAGTCCGTTTGAGAACCCGAGAAATTTCAACAACTCTCCGCGTCAGCGTTCAGTCGTGTAAGAAAAAAATGCTTGCTCAACGCGAACAATTACGTGATTTTTCATAGTTTACCCGATGGAAAAAAAAAAGTGCCGACTCCTACGTCGATACAACGCGATCGTAAAACATTTACGAGCCGGGTACAGATACGCTCGTGGTATCAACGGTAACATCGTGGCGACTGCATATTCCGACTCGGGTCCGGCTCGTAAAATGTAGCAGATATTTGAACGCACAACGATCCGTCGTAGCTTAGCGGCCATGCGGATCAATCTGCGTGCAACTGTAACTCACGGTCTCGCTGAATAATTTCAACCTAACGGTTTCGCGATCGTGTCATGTAGAGGCATATAGCACGTAATACCAGATGTTATCCCGCCCCCCTCTCCCCTCCCTTCTTTATTTTCCTACACGATACATGTGACGTGTGAGCACACGTAATACCAGAGTATAAGGTACGCGAAACTCTCACTCTCTCTCTTGGAGAGAAGTATAAGCTTGGGGGAAAGAGATAATTACAGTCCCCGCGTTGGCTGCTAACTTGCAATCTCGGGCCTCGATCGAAATTACCGTCGGACAGCGTATCTGGAGCGGCTTCCTTTGCCATTGTGTATTGGCGGTTTAAACAGAGCGCGTGTACGATCGTCCGAGTAACCAGAGAGCCGTACACCGGTCGTACGCGACCGTTTGCATGTAAACGAGGTTCTTATGAGCGAAATGGAAAGGTTTAGCATCGCCTCGACCACCTTACTCCTGTTTTACCGTGACTCGCCCCGAAGTGGACAAATGGCTATGCATAGAAATCGTTGCAGGCTTCTTCCCGGATGAGTGACCAGCTCGCGCACAGCGCGTGCGGGAAATATTCGATTCGCCGATCAATCGAGAAACTCGGAGAGTCCTCTCGCGCTGTCGAGCAGCTCGTTTCTTCGTCGGACACGTCGAACGATCAGGATTCACGGGGATTCCGCTTTCAGCCGTGGAGGCTCGGATTTTCCGAGGGTCACGTGCATTTGGTAACCGGTGCGAGTCGCGTCGCGGACAACTACTCTCCGGTGATATGGCAAACGCAATATAGATAGGCCAGGTGCATATCACTCGCTCTCTCTCTCTCTCGCGTCGATTCGCTTCCAGATGCGATGTCGAGAGGGCCCGCGTGTGGGTAAACGCAGACGCACGATAAAAGGGAGATGGACGCGCGGTGTCATGAACGGTAACGGTATATACGTGACCGAAGGGTCCGAGAGGAAAAGGGAGATTGTTGGGCATTTAGAGGTATACGAGAGGTGGGGAGGTTGTTGCAACGCGTTGGCAAAGTCGCGCGGCACCGATGTAGCCCGTCGGGGCGAACGGAGTACGAGGAAGAGGATACCGGTTAGGGATTGGCGCCGTATCGCTGATCCGTCGGGTTCGTCTAGGCGTAATTCCACCGGTTGCAGGCCAGTCACGTCTCCCGCCACTACCTTTTCCCCCCGTACCCCATTGGTGCTCTCTCGTTCCTAGGCTTGATTCGCCGTAGCGGCGCCACGGCCAGCGCTGCTGGACCACATCGAGAAAATTCACCCCCTTTGGCCTGCCTGCTCTCGTCGCTCGCCTCTGCGATCACTCCGCGTGCGAATACAACGACCGTCGGGGGCCCCTCTTCACTTCCTGTACACATGCCGGATCCATCGGGACCATTCACACCAGATCCGCACGTAGACAACGTCCAACGCTGTGCCCTCTTAGGCCCGATCGACTATTCATTCGTCTCGCACATTCGACGAAACGGTCGACGACGCGTTCTCTCGAACGTACCACACGCTTCGTCGCCCCCATCGAAGGTTCGCGCGTAAGCGCCGTACCGCAAAATCGCGTTGCCTCGCATGCAGCTGAAAATATTCTCAGCACGGAAATCCAATCGCTGCGCTCGCGATTAAATATTTTTTATTTAATTTTTTTTGGAATCTCTTCTATTCTTTTTTACGTCTCTTGTACGGATGTGTTTTTATGTTCGTTTTTTTTCTTTGCCGCTATTTCGAGCATTCTATTCAGCACCGTGTTTCTCTATCGCGTGGGACTTATATGAAAGACGGATAGGGTCGTATAGCCGGAATATGCGAAAGCACTAAGGCTACGGAGTTTCTCTTACCTCGCTCTCTCCGTCTATCTCGGCGAGGCCCGCGTTGTCTCCGAACGTAACCGCGAAAAGAGCCTCGACCCCGATGCGCTCCGATTATTTTACATCGTGAGTAGACATTCTCGTGAAAATTTAGGAGAATACGCCGCGGAGGCGCTCGGTCGCATGAATTTGGAATAATATCAACATAAAGGCCGACGATCATGCGGTACTCTCTTCCCATACCGACCGGCACCGGTGGAGTTTCGGTAGCGCAATATTCTCTCTCCTCTACGAGCTTCTTTCTGCTTGCTTTTCACGAACACGGTTATCGGTAGCTTCGTATGCTCCCTGCATAATATCCTCGGGCAATGAAAAAGAATTCGGGCTTTGGTTATGCCCCGGGGCAACTATCAAATAACGGGAATACCCGTCGAATTATACACACTAGCATTGCGACCGTCCCGCTTTGTTACGATTCGAGAGGTCATTTGTTTAATTACTGCCTGCAGCGCGCTTGAAAATCTGCTTTCCAGAGAAATAATTACACGAAATGTTAGTCCAAAGCATTATTATTTTATACATGTATCTCGCGCACGCGATATTTCATAAAGCGGTGGAACAACAATTTGACGTTGTAATTATAAATTGTGTTTAATTAATTTTTCCCCCCATTCGAATATTATACCATTGACGCGGCACATTTTTTCCCCGTTGGTATAATGAAGTTATAAATTGAATCTCGTGTAGTCTCGTCACAGAATCATCGATCCCATTTCGGCTGCGTCGCTGTGTGTATTATTATGTTAAACGAGTGTCGAGCCTCAGCCGGATGAAGTTTAAGTAACTTGCGAAACAAACGTTTTGCGCTGTAGCTGGTAATTCCTTCGGTGATTAGCGATGGCTCATTATCCGTGAAATTAGTAGTTTGCGTAATGAATTTAAGTGTTTCCGCTTTGAAATTAGCATGCTAACCAACGGAGGGCTCTCGCGAACCCCGGATTCTCTCGGGTAGGGTTTTCGCGTTGTACGTACTATCTTTCCAGATTCTCACACGTACACAAAGGTTGGATGGCATATCTCTCTCTCCGCTCTATCCCGGTACGTTTGTGCTTCTTCCATGCCGTCCCTTCGTCTCTCGTTCTCAACCCAATTTCGCTTCGTCTCTCTCGCTTTCTGTTGGAAAGTGAAATGCAGGGTTGTTGAGAGCGTTACGATTCGCGCCACGGGAAACTAGATCTTCGCACCGTTCCGGGCCCCTCTGTCAGACAGCTCAGCGTGAGTGGATAGAGGAACAGTTGGCGAGTAGACAGTTAGTCCACGGCGAGGGCGAAGGCAGTTAGGCAGGCGATGCGATGAGCGTGCAAATAACACGTCCTAGCTTCTAACTACTTTCGACGATCCTCAAATCGACCGAGAGAAATTCGCGAGTGCCGGTATAAGGTTTCTCTAACGAGGCACGAGAATATATACCTCTGGGGGCTTATCGGTATGCCAGCTAAACTTTCGTATCTACACAATCCGATATTGTGTTATTTTCGAAAAAGAAAAAAAAAAGACTATCACTGATACCTATTTCTTCGTTTCGTTTCAGAAAATTGACCAGAAATCGTTGAAGGTGGCAAACACGGTTATCCGATAATACGTGCTGGATCGACAACGGCAAGCAACGTCTCGTCGGACTGCACACAATAACCCCGCTCATATTCCAATATATTGGTCGCCATATCAATGTTTGCCAGCGCAGGATGAGGAGAAACGGTGAATCGGGCTCGACACCGAACCACGACTCTGTACGTTGCCACACTGCAGAGATGCTGCCGCTGCTACTGTTCGGCTCTTTGGTGAACGAGGTATAGGTGCAAACAAGAAACGAGAATACCCCTTCGGTTGGCGTACCAGAGACGTGGCCATAGCAGAAGCAGACTATCCCAGACCGTCGCTATACTTGCTTGCGCTACATCGTCGAGGGGTGTGGACCATTGCCGAGACGAACTCAGGGGCTGCGCTGCTGCCGCTACCGCTACTGCCTTGGAGTTTGCAATGTGCAGGGTGGAACATACACAGTAGCTAGTCGATGTGATTGGCCCCGTGCCAGGGGCCCCCCTAACGACGCTTTCCAAAGGAGGAGAATCCTATACCTTGCCTGGTCCGTTCAGCTATCTCTATCTATTGCTTGCTCGCTCGGCATCTCCTTGCAACTACGACGACGACGGCGGCGACGAGTAGCAGCGAGCCTCTCCTGCAAAGATATCCTCCGGACCTGCTGCCGCTTGTGCACGGCCACTGTCGTCGTCTAGATGGTAGTGGTGACGCAATGTTGCCGCAATCACATTTTGGCACGTCTCTGGTGAAAAAAACCCCGCGCAGAGGTGGTCGACGAAAGGAAAAAAGAAGAAGAAAAAGGTCCAATGGTCGAGCGCTCTTCTCTTCTTTTCGCCGGCAACGGCCACACGCGCTTTAATTTGGTACGCCTTGAATGAGAGTTTTTCCTACGACTCTTTTTTTTTCCCTCGTGCGCAACAGCAGCGAACCCTAACTGCGGAGATCTCTCGTTCGCTCGAGGGTATGAGAAGCTTGACTTGCGAGTCCGAGGTGTTGCGACTCGGACGTTCAACCGGCATACGGGAGAGAGGATTGCGCAATGAAGCTGGGACATGGTGAGATGAAAGAATTTGTTCTTTTTGTAGAAACGAGTTAGTTATATTGTTCTCTTTCCTCTACTATTCTTCTTTTCTCACTCGCGATCCTTCGTCTCTTCTTAACTTGGGAAATTGCTAGTGGGCTGAGTCGCCCTTCCTCCCCCATGTTGGTGAAAATCTTCGAGAGTTATTGCGCGCAGACTTTCGCGTGAGAATGGACACAGGGAGATAGAGACACAGGAGAGTGAGAGAGAGAGCGAGTCGGAGCAAAATATTTCTTCGCGCGATTCGGTCTCGGCGCGCCGCAAGTCTCGCGCTTTCTGTCTGACTCCGTACGGCATGCGGATGGAAGGAGGGAGGTGGTTGTATCTAATTTAAATTCTCGGCATAAAAAGCTTCGCGGTACGTAGGCCCGCGTTGGTCGGAGAAGTACGGAACCAGGGAGAAAAGGCGAGCGTGGCCGCGCGAGTATGCCGGACGGGGGTGGATCGCGGCCAAGCCACGTGCGGCTGCGAGATTCATTCCGCTTTACGTGGCCGGCTCGTGCTCGCCGCGAACACCCTCTCTCTATCCACTCCTCTCTCCGCATTCTACTTCGCCTATTTTCCCCTCGGACTCTACGGAAAATACAGCCGCAACTCTCGCCGCATTCCGACCTTACCTTCCCGCTCTCTTCGTTTCTGCCTCGCCCACACCGACCCTCTCACCCCCGAAATCCAACCGTCTGTGGGGATGACCTTACGCCGCGAAATAGTAGAGTACGTCCACAGATTTATCGAACGTATGATTCTCCGATATGAGTGGAATCTCTGATTTTACATGCAAAAAAAAAATCTTCTATTTCTCGGAACGCTCGATATATTGTGTCGGTGCGCTGGAACTTTCGGCTAAACAAGGTTTTTTTTTGCGCAACCAATCGCAGAGTTAACTGGAGCATCGATGGAATATTCGCCGGAATTTTATAGTACGCCTCGGGTTTTTCATGGTAGATGACAAAAAAAAAAGCACGAACATGACTGACGGAGGCGCCCCGGCAGATAGTAGTTTCGCCGGGTCGAGCGAAAGGGTGTATAGCTAAAAATAATCGTGACGTTCGTTATCAACGACGAAACTGTCTCTAGCATCAAAATTCCCAGTTATGTATAAAGACATATATGCGCATATACGATATATACGCAAGCGCGGCATAGTGTGTTGACCACATGACAGGGGTGGATGCGAGTATGCCGTTGTCGCTACGCTCGGACTATCGATTCGCGAATCGCATTTCCGGTAATTCGCCGATGCCGGGGCGCGAGTGATGCATTTACGGCTCGCTCGTAAACTCGAATTATGTGTGTCGAATATTACTGGCTATTGTGTGGGCGCGTAGCGTGGCAATGCCGACTGGGAAGAGGGAGGAGAGATGAGAATGAGACTATAACCGTGGCGCGACATAGAGCGAGAGATGGTTACGGATGTTAGAATGATCGAATGTCGAAGCGAGACGGAGATCGAAATCGCAGAGATCGCATTCCCATACCCGTGCACGTTGTCATCTGTATGGCATGAGAGTAGCACCAGCGTCACGAGCACGAGAGGACTCGATGGATTTCCGATGGAGCGAATATTTACCCGTTTAACGCATCGCCCGATCTCTCGGAATGATCTCTGTCTCTCTCTCACTCTCCCGTACGCGGGGAAGAAGCTTCGCTCGTTTTTCTGTATGTTCGAGAAATCCTTCCTATTCCTCTTCCTCGACGAGAGGATTTTCCCCTTGTGCTACCCTCACCCAGAGGTAAGAGAGAACGCGACGGAGAAACGCTCCCAAGTGCCGTCTCGTCGTTTTCCAACGGGAGAACCTCCTTCAATCCTTCCAAGCATCGACACTACAAGAGCGAACTATTTCGGGTATACGCAGGTATACGGTGGAAGAGACCGAATCCCCGCCCCCCTGACCCCCTAGCGCGAATGGCTCCCCCGTGCTTTTGCACTACGGTTGGTGCACATGTGTACTGCACACACAATCTTCCGCTCGCTCGTTCGACTCCATTCCGGACGAATAAATTCACCGATCGAGCGCGAATCGTCCACTCGACCCGTACCGATCGCTCTTTTCCTCTCTCAACGCGACTGTCCGGAAATTCACTTCTCCGCGCCTCTCGATCCACCGACAACCACACATATAACATTCCGCCATATCGCGTGTAATCTACGCGAAAAACCAAGGATACATCGCAAAGAAAATTGCAGAAACAAGAAAAAAAAAACAAATTTCTGACATTGCGACGATCGTATGTTTGGTCATTGCGTCCGAGTGTCTCGGAGATTAACGATTACGGCCTGTTTGCCTTTAACGTTTCGTTGAATTTTCCGCAATATCCATACGGCAGAATGTATGCGCGACGTTCGAAGCAGAAAGGTCCACAGCGCGGAGTCCGGTTTTGGCTATCATATCCCTCGCGTTTGCACGCTCTCTCGTGTGCGAATCAGCCAGAGCGGCGACAAAGGGGGTGTATATACCTGGCGCGCCCGCTCGGGGCCAAAGGGTCGCAGTAAACGCGTAAAGTAATTACAGCTCTGCGGTCCCCCCCTGATGCGGCGCGCTCCAATGTCCCATCCTATGCGTATCTCCGTGTGTGAGCTGTATGACTGCCTCCATATACGGAGGATAAAGCCCCTCGTGGATGCATTCGTGGGACACGCGTGCGCGCGGATTCCAGCCGTGTGATTTCGTTGGAACGCGAACGGTTTGCGGTGTACGAGCGGAAGCTACGCTTTTGGATCTCGCTCTCTCTCTCTCTGTCTCTCTGTCGATGGGATTATATTCCGTTGTGCATATATTATAGACCATAGCTCCTCTATCGGTATTCCATATACATTGGAGGGTTGAAGAGGACGAGGAGGAGGACGAAGGGGTTGCCTTCCACCCCCGATGTATTGAAGTAAACGCGTACACGCTATACAAGCTCTACGTGCTTGACTATGGGTACGAGGATCGAGCCGGAAGCCGGCCGAGAGTTCGAAACGCGGTCTGGGGGGGATTTTCACCGAGAGTCCATGCTTCGACATTCATATTCATGCAACCGGTACCAATTCGAATGCGTAATTTCGTGTGTACGTCGCAAGGTGAGACCTCGCCAGAGTGAAGCTCTCTCCGTTAATATGTGTATGTGTGTGTGTGTGTGTGTGTGAGAGCGTATGACGAAACAACGACGAGGGAACGTCATGTGAAAATGGATTAAACGGGAACAAGGCGTTGCGAAATTAACTGCAGAGCTAACATAGTAGATTGTGTGTATGTATGTATGTTTCGCCTCTAATGGGACTGGTCGTTAGGCCACGAGAGAGTACGTTCGGATGGAAGAAAGTCTCGTGTGTACTGGAAAAAAGGAAAAAAACGGGGAAAAAAAAAGGCGGAACGAAGGAAAGAAGTTTTTCTATCGAAGAAACGGTTTAATCGAGCGGGAGAGAAATGAGAATACGTCCGACCGGTTATCCGGCCTGGGATTCCTCCTGCCTCGAGCACTGAACGAGATGTATTATGTATACGGAATAAATGGAATAGATAGAGATAGGAGAGGGAAGCGTGCTCGCTGCAGTACAGGGAGCGCATCGAGAGCGTCTTTTGAAACCAATAGGGCGAAACAGCCTTTCTCGGATGTATACTATATAGATGTGTATTACGGATATACGACGAACGAATAGCGTGCGCTCGTATAACTACGATGGCACAGAGTAACAAAAAAAGAAATTACGAAGATGTCTTCTTCGGTAGATACATTTTTTTTCCGCCCGGAAGTTCTTTAAAATATTATGACTTTCTCCATCAATTCCATCCGTCGTCTTCATCAACCTGAGAGCGCAGTTTGTTTTCCCTACCCAATCTCTCACGCCTCGCGGTGTCTCGTCCGCGTGAAAAGAAATCGTTCATATACAGATTGGAAACGAATTTTTTACTCCGAAGTCCCACGGTACGCGACGAAACCACGCTTCTTTGTATAACTTCTTACGAACCTTTCTTCTCACGTAGCGCGCCAGGCGTCGACTTTGCACTTGGCGCTCGCGTGCAAGTGCATCGTAGTCGTAGTTGGCGATGTTTTATCGGTGAGAAATAGACGACCGGGTTATTTAACGCGCGAAACTTGTTCGCAGGACTGTACGAGACGAAGAAACGGCTCGAGTTAAGTACCTCGGCATACACATCTTCTCCTTGTTTCCGTCGCGCACCCCGTGTGGATAATGGCGAATGCTCTCTGGCGCGACGGTGTGTCTGAGAAGGCCGAAGACTGGAAATCGCCCGCAGGAAAATCCCCTCACGGATAGTATTGCTCGGCTGGAAGGCTTAATGTCGAGAGAGCCGCGCGGTGGAGAAGTTCGAGCACAATGGAGCTGAGCAAACGGGTGTGTAACGATTTTGTCCGTGGATGCATCGGCCCAGCGAATAAAAGCTACCAATACTCCGGAGAGGAATCGAACGATTCGGCGAAGGTACAGCCAATGTCAAACGAGTCTTCCGCGCTGCCTACGTCGCAGCACGGAGTACCGAAGAGTCTTCGAGAGGGAACTCGTTATCAACCGCACA
This sequence comes from Ischnus inquisitorius, assembly GCA_963924025.1. Lineage (NCBI taxonomy): Eukaryota > Metazoa > Arthropoda > Insecta > Hymenoptera > Ichneumonidae > Ischnus > Ischnus inquisitorius. The sequence continues at coordinate 4,126,567 of OZ001250.1, read as the reverse complement.
GCCTTCTCGTTTCGCCAAAGTGAAGACGACTATCTTCTCCCGTCGGGCCTCCCTCTCCCACCGCGTACTCTCGGCCATTGCCCGAATATCGGCTGTCGAAACTTTCCCAAGCCAAGTTGCAGCGACGGGAGCAGTACCATCAACCTTCCCTCGCTCGCGTCTTACTTCACTGATTTATTCGATTTCGCTTACTTCGCGCAACCCTCGCCGGAAAGTATTCACCGTCTGTCTGTGTTCTCTCACTCTCGGCGGGCGCGCTCGCACGGTCTAGAGAAAGGCGTCTAGCTATGAAATTTTCTACCACAGTTTCACCGCTGTGTTTCTTCACCATCTTGGTCTATCTCACTTTCTTTCGCTTACCTTCTCACCCTATCGTATAATGTATATCTCTTTTTTCTTTTCCTTTTTTTTTTATTTCCTCTTTTCTCTCTCGCCTCAGGCAAAGTTTTCCGTGGGTTGGTAAACCTCGAGGGTTAGAGCCACACCAGACTCTTCGCCATCTTCTTCTTATTCCCATTCTCTCACTTCTTCTGCTTCTATACTTGTTCTTGTTCTTGTTCTTCTTCTTCTTGGCGAAAGTCATCCTGAGACGTGACGGTGCCGGAGTGGGAGTGAAGGTGGTGTGACGGGTGAGCGGTTGCAGCGTTCCCTGTTTGCGTTCCACGATCTCGAACTTTCTTAACTCTAACGAAATCGTCGGGGCCAACCTGAATATTTTATGCGTAAATCAAATTTCGGTGGGTTCATCCCACTTCCTATATCGTACCGGTATCCGCTGGTAATCTCTTTTTTGTTTTTTTTTTCCTTTCTCCGTTGGAAAGTGACGACTCGAGCCGATCTATGCGTGTGTGTTGCGCGTACGCCGCTGCCTGACCGGCTCTATCGAAGGGGGTTAAAGCTTACCTACGTGCTACTGTTTCTCGTATGGATACGCGTCATAGGACGCATCGAGCAGGCTAAATTGAATGGGGTCGCGCGATATCCAACCCGCATACATACATAGTAACGTTTCGTGTATCCGCGAATGCCTCCCGCTTCCTCACCGCAGGGGCCTTCGGCGAGTACTCACGGATTTATGCATGTATCACGTTGGATCCCCATTGCCTATTGAATTTCTGTCGTGCGGCAACGATACGAGACAAACAGAGCGCATCCCCCTCCTCCCTCCACCCCCGGCCACTCTACGATTGCGGAGTGAGCGAGTGTGTTGCAAATCCAATGTCCATCGGCGAGAGTTGGCCGAGAATCCCATTTAAATTAGCCTCCAGTGCGACACAGCACGAAAGCTCTCGTAATACTTGCAAAACGCGCTTACGCCCGCGATATTTCGTTGAGATTTCCCGAATCGATTGGCTCGACGCATCCGACAATGACAGTGAAGATTATGCTCGGGGTGAAGTCATTGCGCATTCGATATAATCGAAATACGCTGTTCAATCGGCATGAAAATTTCGCGAAGCGAAAGAAAGGATGGAAACGAAGAGTTGTTCAAGACCGCGACCGGAAAATTCGTCGGGATTCTTTCTCTTTGATGAAATTTTTTTTATGGCGAAATTACACGATCACACGGACGGGTCACCTTGTCTGCGAGTAAAACGGAGCGGGCTCACCGCGTTCCCCTTCCCCTCGCCGAGTGGTCATTCGGTCAGCCGGTATAACGCTCGGCAGAGCGTTAAAATATTCAGTGCTACCTCTGCTCCGCGTCCCTCATGGTGGAGGCTGCCTTATTTATTTGTTTGTGACAGCCCCGACGTGGGAGGGTCGGTGATGTCGGAACAGTAGAACTGCAAAGAGTCACGGTGGAGCGTCGAGAGTAGGACGAAAATCGCCGGCAGCAGAGAGTTCCTATGTTGCAACAACTGCAACATAGAATCGCGGAGTGGCGACAGCGAAAAATATATTTATTTTTTTGTTACCATACACATACTATATTCCTCTCTGCCCCGTTTCTGTTTCTGTCTCTCACTTGGGCTGGGAAACATGCCAGCGGTTGTTCCGTCTTTTTCGGGGTTTGCTCGTTCACTTTACGTTCCATCCCTCGCTTCCACTGTACATCGTTTCTATCCCCTGCCTCAACGTTTGGATACGTGAGGCGGATGGGGGCTTTCTGACCCAAAAAGTCAGGGTAAATTAATAAATTATAAAAGTTTTCCCTTGGCTCCGGGCCGAATAGCGAAGCTTACGGGATCCTGATGCCTCTCTTCCGATGCTTTTATGCCTCGAACGTTGCCTCGCCCTTCTCCACTGGGCTGGCCCCTCTCTCCCCATTTCCGACCATGGGGAGTCGTTGATACTACCGTGTCCAATAATTTTTCGACCGTACTACCGAGCCCATTCCACTCCGAGTTGCAACGATTTCTGGCTGAAAATTGTAGAAATCTGGCGAAACTGTTGCGCCAGTAGTTTTCACTCGTGAAACTGTGGGGAATGGGCGATTGCGCTCGGGCAAAGGGATCCTTGAATCGCGTGACACAGGGAAATATGTGTGAGCAAAACATGTATCATAACGTTGCATTGAGAGAAGGGGCTCTGCTAGTAGATAAACTGGAGGTTGTCTAGCGGTGTACCGCAGTGCGAATAGTTGCGCGACAACTCAAGTGGTCGGGACAGTATAATTTCATAGAAAAGCCTCGGGTGTGAGCGCGAGCGTGAAATGTCGGACACACCTGGAGCGCCGGACAGGAGAGAGGGTCATGGGAATTGACACAGTACACAGTGAAGGCCTCTCACGACCTCTAATCCATCAAGCCCTTTCGCACCGCCAACGCCTTCACCGCGTGCAGTTTCCATTTCTGTCCATCGATGGAATTCGAATTTTGTCGAATCAACGAGACGGTCGTCTCTCCTTTTAATCACTCCTCTAATTAACAGATTCTGTCGCTTTGGGTTACACTATAAAGCTGTTGCAAATTAGAGAGTGAATTCAGTAGTTTCGCGGTGATTAGATCGCAATCGTGAACTCGGTTGCCCCGGCCTTCCCTTGTTCTCGCTCGCTCTATCCACGAGCGTTCTCGCGTTATAATTACAATCGGGCGAGGTGCAGTGGTGAGAGCTGCCTGGTTGACTGCAGGTTGCACTTCGCGTCGCGACGCTTCGACGACGCTCACCCCGATAGCTCTTTCATCCGGTAATTAGCCAGAGAGCAACGAGGACTTATCACCTCGTCCGATCGTCCCGCGAGCGTACAAACCCTCGTGTCTCTCTATTCACCGGTGTAGCAAAGTCGAGATCGGTGCGCGCGCCCGCTGCGTCCCCTCCGCTTCGCTCGACGCTCTGGCCGCGCCAAACCAGTCCTTAATTAATTAACACCGTACCAAACAATAATTATCGGAATGAAAGATGGTATCGCGGACCGACTGGGCTTATTTATTGGAACGGGGTTGATACCGAGAGGCCAACATCGTGCATGCGGGCACAGCCCTGCCATTCGCCTATTCAAAACCCTCCCGGTATGTTCCACGTATAACGCCGCGTTGAACGTTATCCGAAACTCGACGTAACGTGAGCCTATCTAAACTCAATTTACCTAATTAAATCATAAATTAATTTGTCCACGTACTCTGGGCAGTTTAGTTTGGCACAATGACTCTCAATGAAGCTCAAACGAGAGTTACACGCCAAAACGTAATCACGATTGTATTTAAGTAATTGACAAATTTGACATACTTTTAACTAAGTTTTTTTTATATACTGAAGTATTTGTTTCTTTTGTTACAGATCTTATCATCCGAAGCTTCACGGCTTGATAGTTTAGTCTCCACTGACCTTTGAGAGAAAGCCAGAGTATTCGGTGCGCACAGAGCTCGAATCGGTTGGGCTCTCCAGACTCGTTAACCTGATACCGCGACGGCTGTGGCGTAGAATTTCGTGAAACCCTTCACGCTCAACATGCCCGCATACGGTTCAAATCCACCGCTTAGTATACCCCTCGACAAATGTCGACTGTTCGTCCCTTTGCCGTTTGAGTTTCTCCGATATTAAAGCCCCGGCAATGGGATTGCGACGATTGGTAGTGCATATACAAACTGTATCCGGTAACATCCCCGCTCTCCCTTCTTCTGCTCGCGCCTACCGATAATTATGTGCCAATTAAATTTAACGACTGTCCATTATTCCGGTCTGTGAGCGTATGTATCCGAGGTATCACAACGATCGTAACCGCGCGTAACATTTGCCGGCTCTCTACGCACCGTACTCTCGTACTCTTACTATTTCGCGTTCGCCACTTCCCCCCTCCTATGCCGTGAGCAAACTAGCATTCGCCGCGCGTACCCGCCCCGGCCCAGGCCAACAACGAGAGATCGAAATCCAATTACTTTTTAATATTGCGCGAGTCTCGGTATCTCGAATCGAGTGTACGCGAGCAACCGAGGAGATAGCAGCTAGGCAAAGTGCGAGAGAATACAGAGGAGTCGAGAGACCCGTTGGATATACACACACGCGAATGAAAAGCAAATGAACGGGTTAGGTTTGGGGGATATGCAAACTTCGCCGCATAGATAGTGAGAAATACACTGGCAAAGTTCGATTTATCTTCGTGAAAATACCCACTTCCGCCTCTCTATAATCCAGCACGTGTGTGTGTTTGCGTTATATAGATCTATATACTTCCATGTTATAGTCAGAGCCGTTGATGCCCAACTGTACATCAATGCGAAACTTGTTTTGTTTCTTTTTCCTACTTTTTTTTTTCGCCCCCTATCGCTGTCGATCCGAGCGGCGGCAGTACCAACAGCACCCAACTTTTATCGTTTTTGGCACAAAGCTTCGACGTCGATTTGGGCAACGTTGTTTAGCGATGTAAATGGGGGCTGCAGTGTGTTTCGCTCTTGCGGTTGGCTCGATTTTTACCCATGGCATATACTTCCCCGTCTCGGCATACCCCGCTGCCGCTGCTCGATCCCTTCGCGTTTCAACCATCGTTATACACCGGGCAATACAAAACGACTGTCGGTTGTTTCGTCTCCTTTTTAAGAATTCACGAATTCGAACCGCGAAAGCTTACCAATGGACGCTCCTGTGTTGCAGAGAGCGGTCGGTGGTTGTGCAAAGGGGAGTGGACGGGGTTCGGTAACGGTTGTTGCGGTTACTTTCTCTCTCTGTGTGAGTACACACTGGTGATACCCGACCACCCTTGATAATGTATCATTCCGGGGGGGGAGTGAAAGGGGCGAGGGATTTCACGGCATAATCGTCATTCCCGGCTGGGGTAACTAATGGAAACGACAAACGTTCGGACGTTGTTAATAATTTATAACGCGTTGTTATCCTCCCCCGTGTATCGCGAGATACACGGATTTTATCCCATTTCACAAATTCGCCAATTCCCACGAATAAACAATGACGTATGTTTGATTTCTAATTTTCATTTAGTCTCGGTCCGCTCTTGAACTGCTAAATTCGTCATAGGCACGTTCGGCGTGGCGACGGAGGAACGGGAAAACGTTGCTGGAAGACTCGAGACGTAGTGAATTCTATCTTGGGGGGCGGGGGCAGTCCGACCTCTGAAGAGAGATCAAAGGGTGCCGGAGAGATAGTTCCAGAGGCAGATGTGGCAGTCGTGCATGTCCGAGAATGGTCGGTCAGAGGCAACCCCCTCTAATCAAATGGCGGGCGTCTCCAAAGCAGAGAGGAGTCCCGCCGCATACCCGGGGTTGAATCAGGTAAGGGAACCACGGCACGAGTTCTGCATAGAAATCATCCCAGACCCCCCGTACTCCCGCTTCTCTCTATTCCACCTCTATGGTTATATATCCCGAGCCAAGCCCTCGCACATTTCCTTTCACTACTCTCGAGTTTCCCGTTACTTGCGGAATTTCCGAGTTATCTCATACACGGTAGGCGGGTCGGAAAAAAAGAAAATGAAAAGAGAATAATAAAAAAGAAGGAAGGAAAAAATATGAACACGAAAAACTATGCTCAAAGTGAATCACAAGTCTTACCATTCTTGTGAAAAGTTCCTTGCGCTTTCGCAAAACGCGTACCGCTATGGCGGTCGAGCGGTGCGTTCTTTTTTTCTTCCTTGACAATGTAATTTCTAACATCAAGTTTCACGAATTTGCAGGCGTGTGGCAGATGGAAGATGGGAGAACGGCTGTGAAGGGGCTGGAGGCGGCAACGGCGAGAACGGGATTCGGTCGATGAAGCGCACGAGGTCGGATAGGCACAGGGAGGAGAAGACATTGGAAACGCCAACACAACGAGAAGAGTGACCACTAAACACACCTAACAACCAACAACAGCAGCCAACATCGAACACCGATAAACCAACGAAAGTAAACGAACCACAAGTCACATTGTAACAGAAACTCAGCGAACAGTGAGAGGACAATATAAATGATATACATATATATGAATATATATGATGATTGGGTGTAGAGAGTACAAAGGGGATACAATAGACATACGTACGTGCACGAGAGGGATATTTTTTTATTGTTTTTCAAATCAAGTGTCGCTGGATCTTCTCGTTCGATTCGTCAAATTCGTACGCGATTGAATTTTCTTTCGACATGCAATTCTCGACTCGTTTGACGATAATTTCGAAGAGAAAATAATGATCCAGCGACACGTCCCTCCGCGCACATTCCGTCGATTCCGTGCGCGTGATTAACACTCTCGGTATTTCAAATATCCAGTCAGACAACGGTCAGAAACGATATTAAACAAAAATTTAGTGACGAGAAACAAAATATATTTATATATATGTATAATATATATTGAGAGACAACGGGCAGCAATAAACTGAATAGGGATTGTAATAAATGACACTTTTGAGAGACACCGATTATGGGGGGTTGCTGATGACGTACCACATTGAGTACATTGAGAACGTGGTTCGCGCGGACGACTAGAAGTGGTAGTAGAGTTGTTGTTACATTGTGTGTTGTGGTCGTGGCAAGAAGAAGAAGAGATGGAGGAGGTGTGCGGCGCCCCCGGCCAGCCGGTCGCCCGTCACACCCTGAAACAGAATAACATTGTCACTCCCATCGAAGTTATCGAGGCTGTTTCCTGTTATTTTTTTTTTGTCATTTCATCATCTCGAATAATTTCTCGTGTCTTTCGACGTTTCTCGATTTTTCCGTAGATACAAAAATGCCGAAAAGAGTAAATAAAAACAAAAAAAAACGTAGAATTCCCCGGAAAGGAATAAGGAACATATTATAGAGGCAACAAAACGTTATATCGGACTCTCGGGGTTCCGATACACTCAGCTATCCGCTGAGTATCGCTCGTCGACATGAGACCGTAGCCGATATTTTATTAACTCCGCGCTCTCTTCTGCTTTCAGGTGGCTTCGCTCTGAGCTCCATTTCTCCGGTTCTCTCTTCAGGCTCGTTCGACGGTTTCGTGTCTCGAGCGAAAAGTCATACGATTCGCCGGACCGTGTCCGCACCGTGGCATCGTTTACGTCCGATACCGGGCGAGAAGGGAGAGGAGTGGAGGTTGACCGGACATACGTAGAAACGAAACGACGCGAACCGAGACCCGGACGAGAGGAGCAGCGACGCCAGGAGGAGACGGACTTTGGATAGCTCCTATATAGCCGCACAAGAGCCCCGACGAGAAGGATAGCGAACGGAGGAGAAGGTGGAGGCGGACTGAGAAACGGGAGCACCGACCGGGATTTTAACGTCGAGCACACTCGTTTCGAGTCGATAGGTCCACTTCGACTCCCGCTTCGAGAGTGGGCTCCGGGGAGAGTACGACATGGTCCAGCAAATTCTCTTTCTCTGCGCCACTTCCTCTTGTTTCCCTCCCCGTTGCTAAACCTCCTTGTGCCTTCCTTCCTCTCGTCATCTACGTGACTCGAGGATTTTTCTACGACGAGTAACAAGGAACACGAGGGTACGCAAATTTTTTATTTCTCTTTTTGTTTGCATCCAAACTTATCCGCCTTCTTCCGATTTTCAACGATTTTCAACAACAACGAGACGTTCGATATTGTATCAGAAAAGTGCCGGATTAGTACCGCCGGTATTTTTCTCGAGAATACATTTTTTTCCGCGATTAATCCGAACAATTCAACGTATAAGCCGGAAAATGTATCATTCCCTACGTTTGTAATACGAGACAAACGTGCGCGAGTCAATCCGCAAACATTCGAACGGTCGTAACGGTGAGATTAACCTGATTTCAGAACGGCAGATTTCGATGTACCGGGCGCGCGCGATGCATCAACGGAGGCGTACGAGGTCAGATAAGCTTGAAAATCGTGACGTAAGAGCTTCCCCGTTCCCCGCATACGTGGGAATCCGAGCACGTGATGAAACGAGGTAAGGCAGAGAGAAACGTGAGGTTTGTTTAATCCTGAAAGCCTCGACGATTCTCTCGAGCTCTCGCATCGTTGCACGGCGAATTTACTCTTACGACTCTGCCACGCAAGACGAAAATCAGCTGAAGCAACAAACTGAATCTTAATAAATGCGCGCATCCAAGTTATTAACAAATCTCGCTCAAGAGAACGAAAGTTGCCGTATACTTTGCAAAGTGTTTCAACTTCCGCGGAGTACAAAACAGATGCGTATGGAGAAGCACCGCACAAATGCGTATATAATACATATTAACATTCACAAACGGGAAGTAGGCGGAGTAGTGGAAGATTATACAGCTAAGGGCAAAGTGTTCAATGTTGTTGGTTGCGCTCACGTTGAGTCTCGAAGTTCTCGCTCTGTTCGTCTGGGATGCGGAGAAATTGTGGACGAGAAAGTTACGTGCCCAAAAGCCTCGCCGTCGCCGGGACGAAGGAATGGGGGGATAATGTTAGTTGCATCCTCCTTGAGTTCCGTTCCCGTGAAAATTCGAGCGTTCAGCAGACAGAGTTCGGAGAGCTCGTGTGAAGGGTTGAGAACGTTAACGGAACGGGGTCTGAAGGCGAGGAGTCCGCCTGGAGAGCCAAGAGCAATATTTCGTGGACATGGAGAGTGCGGCTCAAGTCCACCGAAACACCGGCCAGGCGAAGAACGGCGTGTAGTTTGAACGTCAGCATTTCTGTGCACCCCGTGTTGCAAACCTCGGCCTCTCTCGGCCCGTGTCTCGGTAAATGCGGATCGAACGAGAGTTTGAAACGAGAATAACGACGAAACAAAATACAATCGGTTGCAGGGGGGGAGGAGCGGGTAGCTTCCCTTGGATGGAAAACGCGAAAACGTGTTGTCGTTGCAGCGCGAGAAAGAGCGCGACCGATGCCTGATGCCACAGATGTGACCTCGTGGGATTAAGGGGGTCGACGAAGCTTGGACGGGTGCGCGGGCGTGGGAGAGGGTTGTGACGCGGTAATACCGGTTATCATCGCGCTGATTGCAACGATTCTGCGTTATACTATATGTACCAGGCTGTGTTGTATTCGACATACCCTAGCTCCGTGAGCGGTGTATTGATATATAAATTCTCTTTTCATAGATCGGCTTCTCTGTGATGTGCCCGCGTTCGACGTGTACCGTCATCATTCCGATACATATCCCAGCTGATTGAACACCACGAGCTATCGCGATACCATCGCGGCCCGACGAGCCGACACTCAACCGAATCCAGCTGTTTGTATCCCGTCGTTTGGACGATATATCCCTCGGTAACAATCGTACATACATCAATTTTATGAAAATATTTGTCGCATTAATTAAGCGATGTGAAACGTTGAAATCACACGAGACAATTGGTCAAAGCAATTATGAACGAGTGTGAAAATAACACACCCGGTGATTTGCGGTTAACGCGTGTAAATTGTGGCTCGTTAAAATCGCGTTCTATTTTTTTTTCTCCGAGATTGGAACGTTGACTCTGTACACGTGAAAATCCAATGTTACGCGGGCACTTCTCTGTCTAGCATTCGTTCGTCGCTACCGCTCGACCTTCGCGAGACTCTGGTATCGCGGTTGCCCGAGGCGATCTTCTCTCTCTCGCTTCCGAAATGCTCGTAAACTCGTTCCCTATCGGGAGTTCGTTCCCTTCTCCGCATGCCCGCAGGAAACACCTCTCCGCTATCCTTCCCTTCGCAGCGCATAGAATCTAAACTTTCGCTCATGCTTTTCGTCATATCCTCTCCCGCCGTGGCTGCCTCGACGTTACGATTTTATACGCTATTTTCCTACAGTCGTTGGGCTGCGTGGTTCCAAGGCCACGGGCTTACGTTTTACGCGTGCCAGACGGATCGAAACTCTCACCGCGATAGGAGGGGAGGACGGGAACGCGGAATAAAAGAAGGTTCTTCAACACTTTAGGACTTCTGTTCGCTCACCACACTCTCCATGACATCCTCGTGCTCGTCCCTTCTCACTGTACAGCGGTTTCGCGGAAATGAAAAACGATTCTTCATAACTTCGCCGTAGCCGAGAGCGAGTAAATACGAGAAAACGGTGCACGCCATTGGAGTGTGCGGACGGGCGACCATTTCTATTCTATTCTCGCATCGTGGCTGTATTTAAACCACGGAAGTCGAAGCGGGACAAGAGGATTTAGCTCGGTTAAAGGGTGATTCTCTACCACTCGCCAGCTGGCTATGATCCTCACGCTTCGCTGGAATACCCGCGCACACACATACGTGTACAGACACACCTCTCGTTCCCGTCTAAATGGGTATGAGCAGCAGCAAGCCCGACAATCAACAGAGAGCTCGGGAGAGAATCGTTGGGGGATGGAGAGGAAGACAACGGACGATAGTGTGCACGGAGTACAGGGTCGGGGAACGCGATTCCGAAGTTCTCCGCACGTTGGACAGTGTCGTGCTGGTTTATTGCGGTCTCGCGGTCGGCGGAGAGAGGAGGGCATGGTAGAGGGGACTCGCCAAGCGTCCGACAAAGAGATAGAGAGCATTGGGGGGTGTCTGGTCCATCGGTGGCTCTTCCCAGAATCCAAGCGGAGGCCTCGAGCAGCTGCAGCTGCAGCTAACCGAACGGTTGCCTAGAACCACTAGTCGTGTTCTGCCAGTGGTAACTCCCTGTACCTACCAGACACGCGGGTTAGGTCTTCCTATCCTCTCCAGCCGGATCGTCGCATAGTCGCATGACGATAGCCAAGCACGGCGGAGGCCCGACGTTGCATCCGCATCGGTCGCGGGGAGGAGGCCTAACGTCGGTATACGTATAGTCGCTTGTTACATACGTACGTCCAGTATGCTGCTGTTGTAGGACAGTAAATTACGCGTTGACTAGAGCCGCTGACAAGCGCAATGCGCGCACGAGCCGCGTGGCTTCTGTACTACCAACATGCGAGAGAGTCCTCTGCATGCAGCAGCAGCAGCAGCGGCAGCATGCAACTCCCACACGTGAGTGCGTTTGTTTATGTGCTGCGTGGCCCATGCCTGCTACGGAGGTCTGCTCGCTACTGTCAGCCCCGGTCCACGCCTATGAATTATACAGTCGCTTTAATAAAGACAGCGGGGGTGTACGATGAGGAGATCCGGGTGGGGCTCGCCCACTCCCGACACCGGGAAATTCACTCTCTGGCGATAACGCGAGCTCGTTGAGAACTCAATTGGTATAATTCATGCCCAAAGAAAAATCTTCGAAATGCGCGAAATCATACGTTGGAGAAGAATTATGTACCGGATTAAATGCCCAAGTTTTTCCCAATTAATAATTTCGTATCGCGGTATCTTCGCCGCGGGGATAAAACATAAAGATCGATAAGCACTGAAAGGGCCACTAAGGCTTGTAAATTTTGTGTGTTCCCGGAACGGGAAGGAGAAAAAGGAAGTAAAGAGTTAGACGATTGGAACGCGGGCCAAGTATCGGTTAAGGATTCTCGTCGGGGAAATCCAAAGCCAAAAGCCGGAGCGAGGATAGGGACCGAAGCGTTCACTAGGTGAGGAACTCTCCGCGCAAAGCTCGCTGTACTTCGGCAAGCCAAGCTTCTTCGTCCCCTCCGACGTCGCTCGTTTCTCGTAGCCGTAAAAGGCACTCCGTATATCTTTTCTTTCCGGGATGGGCGCACACGTAGCGAACTCGGAGCTCTGTGTATTACAAAATCCTGCCTGGTTGTGGCCTTCCTTCTCGCTCGCTCGTCTTGTTCTACGCTGAGAGTTCGCCTGCTGCTTCCAGTCGAGGCGAACGAGATACCCGTGTGTTCTCTCTCGCCCACGCGAGACTCGGAGTAAGTACGCGCGAGGATACTACAGACCGGCACTCACCGACGACTGTACTCCACAGCGCAGCGGGTATCAGTGCCAAACACTGGTAGTTATGTATATTAGGGGCAGTAAAACTGATGCAAATTTATTTCGAAATTCCGCCAAGGCTAGCTGCTGCTTCTCGCGGTACTGCTGCTTTGCTTGTTCTCTTACGCTTGCCCCACTCTCGTCTCGTCGTCTCTTTCTCTCGTAAAGTTGTTTTAAAAGTACCATCGTAAAACGATTCTAGTTCTGTTCTTCGGTGAGAGTTGCCCCGCTCGAGAGGACGATGCCCATGAACACGGATACTAGAACGGTCGAGGGCCTCTGTTTCCTGTCGATATCGCCCACTCGAGTTCACTATCTCTCTACTCGAATCATCAATTTTTTTTTTGAACCCCCGTCATATTTTATCAAAACGACAAGTCGAAGTGATACTCTCAGGGAAAATCACGACCCGTTGTGGTCTTCGATCGGGTCCATCCCGAGGCTGAAAGAGAATTAATTGAAAAAGTTTAAACAGCCCGGAGCACGTTACGAATAGATATCTCACTCCTTTGTATTTATTCGCAGAATCCGCAGTGGCACGAAATCGCAATCTCGAACGCTCGCGGGAGGATCAAGCTTAATGGAACGAAATATTATCCATCCGACGAGCGATCTCGGCCTGAGCCTGGACTATTCAGACAACTGGGTTACGAAGATCCAGCGATACGTGTAAGTATGGGAACGTCGGTGGGTTATCTCGACCGCGGAAGCTCGCAATCCCGCTCCAACCGCCCCTTTCCATATCCTCCGAACGTCGCCTGTACTCGACGAAGTATGCCGACGGTATTCCGGCACGACCGAAGCAATATGCGAATACGTGAGATAGCTGGGCCGAGAAAGAAAGGAGAACCGAGCCGAGCGTTTCAGAATCTTTCGAGCTGACGTCCCAAGCCTACCGAGAGGTGTTTCCCTCGAGCTTGGATACGAACAGCCCATTTTTTTCCTCGTTCCTTCGTCATAATCGGGAGGCAACAGCGATGACAAAAAAAAACAGGCAAAGAAGAACCAAGAAAGTTGAAAAAAGAAGAAAATCGCGTGAGTAACAAACGTGAAAGTAAATACTGTTCAAGTTCAAACTTGAGACAGTATAATCCGAGTTGGTTGAAGAGTTAGTTCGGTATTTCTGCACTCGCGGGATGACTCACTTCCTCTCGCTCGTTCTCTTTCGCGAAACATTCGCGAATTCGCGACGACGTCGGGCCTGTCACCGGCAGACTTCATCGTTACATTTCGAAAGGCAGCAATGAAACGGTTAACTAAATTGCTACATGCCGGCCTGTCACCGACAGATCCCAACAGTACACCCAACGACCGATCCGCAAGCCGTCCCGGTGCAGTGCGTCGACCTCCCACAATCAACGTGAGCACGGATTATCCTCTCTATTTCTATCTTCGTCCTCCTCCCTCCCCCCCTCCGGAGTTTTACCCGCAGCTGATTTACACGAGGATCCCGCGTAGTTCTTGTTAACTGGAAAAACTCGCAATCGATACGCCTCGACAATGTCGAATTCTATGTGGAAATGACAAGGTATATTTTCAATAGACATGGATAATTCTTGGGAGGTTCGTCGGTTGTTCGTTAAATTTACAAAGTTTGACTCGCTGAATAGGAATTGTAAGGAGTAACATTTTTAACTATTTTTTTTCTTCGTATTCTATCAACGTGATCGGGGTAATTTCGTTATGTCTGACGCCACGAATAGAGATCTGGATACGGATGATGAGCTCCGGAAGGTGCGCAAACCGTGTTCGTGATCAATTCGTCCACGAGACCTCGTATGAGTCGAAAATTCACTTCCGTGGGCTTCAGTGTCTTGTTTATAGTTTTTTGTAATCGATTGGTATTGAACCACAGTTCCTCCTCGCCGCGTTCATTCGCGATGACTTTGATACCGCTCACATATTGCAGAGTCTCCTCGTCCTGCGCGACAATGTGAATGTATTCCGGAGCGAAGGGATTCTCGATGTTCCAACAGGCGACGGCCGTTAGTTCGACGAGCTGGAAGAATATCGCGCCGGTGCGGGAGGTCGCCTGCACGCCAGCCTGGCTCGGTCGCTTGAGGATCGATTGCAAGACAAGCGGTTCCCTGAATTGACTCACCTTCAGGGAATTCGCGTTTGTGAATTTTTGATAGAAGCTCGCGAGCGAGTTGAAGTACAAATATCTGTAAGAAAAAAATCAATCGACAGAGCGTCATTCGTCGAAGAAAAAAAATGAAAGTAATCAAATCGAGCGAGAAAATGAAAGAAAAAAGACAAATTATAAAATTGGTCAAGGCCGTAACGCGTTCACTCGTCGTCGCACGAAAGTGCGTGTGCTCAGGTGTGTTTCACGGCTACTCGAATATCGGCAACAAATTGAGCAAGAACGCTAATTGGACATAGTATATTCGCCCGGATGTCATAAAATTATACATTCGCGCTGTATCGACTCGTTATATATCGCTAGGCTTGCTTTGAGTTGGATAGAACGCGCGTACGTCTATCGAGTAAACCTCACTCGGAAAGACGTCACGTGCCTCGTACGCGTACACCGTAACAGCGAACAGTTATGACCCATGCATTTTTCATCGAGAAATCGAGAATCGATATGTCGAATTCCGAGCGGCCTGCGAACTGAACAACCTGCTCTTCTGCGGTATGGCGTTCTTACGAACGGAACGAAGTGACGGAGAGTATAAACGCTGGGCTTATGTACCTGTGCTTGAAAAATCCACGCGGCGACAGGGACATTCCGAGGGTGCCGTCGGTCAGATCGAACGATTCACCGGCTATCGTTATGTTCATCGCATCGTCGTTGGGACCGAAGGCGTTTCCCGCCGTGTTGTTCAATCTCCACGATCGATTATTTCTCAGATCGTAGACCAGTATGCCGTAAGCGAGAACATCGGCGACGTAGAGATGTGCGTCCAAGCACGTACGTCCGATATCGACTATCGGCGTTACGTAAGATGCTTTGCCGTTCAGTGATTGATAGTTCGGTACAATGTACTTGTGAATCAAACGATCCGAGTAAAGATCGAAGATCAGTATCTTCACGGGACACAGAACTTTGTCGCCCTGGCGTCCAACGTCCACGACCCACAACCGATTGCACTCGTCGATCTGCGTTCGGGACATTCAATCATTCGATAAACCTATTCTTTTTTTTCTGTTAGAGTGGCAATTTCTCGATAATGGAGCAGCGACTGTATTTTGGGAAAAGCGACGAAATCGCCATATGTATATCTGTATGTTTAATCCTTCCCAGGAGAAACAGCGATCGGTTTGCTTACCGCCGTTCTGTAAACAGAGATGAGTTTCTCGCAGTTGTTGGGCGTGTGCCAAGACCAGTCTGGATACGGTGTCAACAGGGGACCGCCGGGCCCCTGAGAGTCGGTCAGCAATGATAGCGTTATCGGTACACCCTCCAACCACTGTGGGCTAGTGACGAATATACGTCCGGCCGCATCGATATCAACGTCCTGTGTAAACGAATTGCCAAGAATAAAAGGCTTTTGCGTCAGTTCAACGCTCGGATAGACCCAATCGAGATATTTCCACTGAAAGACTACACTCAGCCCAGCACCGTTCGCCAGTGTCGCGAGGCAAGCTAAGCCACCGAGCAATAACGCGAATCCCATAACGTCGAGCAACGCGCAAAATCGTTTGAACCGAATCTCAAATTGCACATGTGTATTTGGTTTTTCAATTCAATTTGTTTCTCTTTTTTTTTAGTCACGAAACCGAAAGAGGAATTCAACGTCGAGCCAGAGAAATGAGACACGTGGTACTTGTGTCTCGCTCGAAACTGCACTGCATGGCAAAGTGGTACGTGGGAATTCTCAAGGCGGTTGGCTCGGATAGTATATAGATATGGATTTCTCTCACTCCCAAGTGCAAACCACAACACTCCCTCCCCGTGTACGTCCACGGGGGCCTCCCACTCCACGGTGTGCACAGCGAAACGTTTTACTCTTTTTCTCCAAACCGACGAGCGATACACCCGAAACGACAACTTTCTCGTTTATGCTAATCCCGCCTGGATCTGACTCACCTTCGGCTGGACACTTGCCAGATGCCTTCGGATACTGTACCACCTATCATCTTCCCTCCCCGTGCTTCTCATTCCCAAGGATTGTACGTGTATTGGCAGTTCCTTCGTTTCCGACGCGCAACAATTCCCGAAACGAGATTTTCGTTTTTTCCTCCTCGTCGTTATCAGTTACGATGCGCGGAAGGAAGGGAAAACGAAGGAAACAAGCGAGGGGATAAATTGGCGACGAAAGATCGCCGCACGAAACGCACGGTGACTGCGCGCGATGGGGGACCTTGGCAAACCTCGGCTAATTGCTGCTCACCCAACCAAGGATACTCGGGTTCTTGTTTCGAGCCTCCGCAAGGGCATTTCAATAATTATTTTCGCGTCATGCGATATGTTAATTGCAAAAAAAACATATGAAGATTTTTTGAAATAACACTCGTGTCTCTTCTCATTTGCAATTTAAATCGGATCTTCGCGAAGCGCCTGCTCAATGGCCAATGTTATGGGCAGCATTTTGATGAAACATTGTTGCTCGTGGCTTGTACGCGTATTATTCTTCGTTTGTTACGTGGGTCGTTGACATAATGAGGGGTGCATAAATATCTCGATAATTCACTTCGTGTAGATTTCCGCAACCGGGCATCTCGAAGACAGGATTCGCGCGCTATGTCGATAACATGTTTGGTAATAACACGTAATTAATTATTTGTAAAACTAATCATGCACGTTGTTATTTTGTTGGCAAATACGTCAGACAGAAAAATTTCACAAGTGTGATACAACGTCATAGGTGATCTGGAGCACGAAACTGCAAATGCCCGTCGGAATAATTTACCGTTGGCGCGGTACTCGACACGCATCAGTGGATACGCGCGTGGCTTGTACATTATCAGGGACACACCTCTCGTCGTGACGAAACTGGTAACCGTTCGAACGATTTCCGCATCATGAAGCCTCGACACGAGTCGACACTATGAACTATCTAACCGGATCCTACCTCGGCGGAGGGTAATGCCTAAAAAAAGGTATGCATGTATATACAAGTATATAAAAACGAATAAAGAAAATTCATGACTTTTGGACCGATAATGAGGATTAACTTCGATACCGTTGGCCGTATGACTTTATGTCTGGAACCTGGAGTACCAAAAAAAAATAAATATAGCAGCAGCTAAAAAAGCAGTCTACGACGACGAAAAGAAATAATGATGTGAGCACTGGCTAGCGAGGCGGAACTCTCGCGGTTTTATACGGCGTAGTAAAGAAGAAGTGGTTTCCCACAGTTATTACAGTGAGCACGCAACGCGACCATAAGCGGACTCTGTTCGCTTTTCATCGCGGAATGGAATTCAATTTTTTTTTCCTCTTTCTTTTTTTTTTTGTTCGTTAGCAATGTACCTTTGCCGCTAAGGTTCGCTTTGTATACGATTCCCGGCGAACGCTATTACGGGCGACTTGCTGGCGTATCCGAACTGCACGGAGTTTCATCTCGAACGATATCGCGGGTCAACGGCGATAAATCATTTCTGTTTGGATTAAAGCTGAAACCACGACCGCAAGACTAATGGCTGGCTAATTTCAATTTTAATGCAGATTCCCTTGCCGCGGTTTGATGGATTTGATCGAGTCCGTGCTACCTGGGGGAGGCGAGCCATACGATCTTTGATCCACGACCGGAGGCACACGGGTCTGCTGCCCACAACACGGTATCTCGCGATGCAAATCGTGCGTGCATCTGGAGAAATGGTCTTTGGAGTGATTTACCGCTACGGTGACCGGTAATACTTTCCATAATGACGAGGCGAGCGGGAGCTACAAAGGTACGGTATACACAATACTACGACGAGAAGGCTGTATTATTCTCTCCATAGTAGTTTCTCACAATTTCTTCTACTTGCAGGCTCGAGTGTCAACTGTATGAAGCACGGGTTTTTGTGAACGCGACGTCGATTCTTCGTCGACGAGGAAAAGTCTGAGAAACAGCAAGAACAGCGCCAGTCGCGACGAAACTGCTCTTTCACCGTCAACGCGGGGAGGCCCTCCTCAACGTTGGAAACAGTTCTTCTTAAACTGAGTTTGGTAAACCCTGGTACAAGTCAAAGTTGTAACGCACGGGAATGCCCGGCTTCGAAGGCCCTTCTCGGGTACTGGAGGCAGCCTTGAAAGAGAGCGAGTGAACCTACGGCGAAGCTGTACATTAGATGCTTCTGCTTCTGCCTCCCGCCTATGCCTCCGCGAGGGCGCGAAGGGGGCGAAGACGTCGTAAAAGTTGTCCAAGTCGATTTTGCAGTTGGTAATGCGATTTGCGCCGGAATAAATAGTTTGAGAGAAGAAAAGAAAGAGAGAGCGCGAGATAAAAGAGTAAGCGAGGAAGGAGTTCTCGGAGGGAGCAACCTCGTTCCTTCACTCTTTCACTGTCTCGTTCCCTTCGGTTGGCAGTCGCTCTGCGACTCGCGTTGTCTTCGTCGTCCTCGCAACCTCGCTCGATTTCCGCTTTCTTTCGCGTTTCTCACCGCGACGCTCGGCCATCCAACTCAAGTTTGGTGTCGCGAGCACGTCTGCCAGTCGGACGTACCGAACGTGACGTCGTTACTCGGAGCTTTTTTTTTTCTTCAGCAAAACTCGAGCCGCCCTTCGATACCCTCTGCCTATCTATTCGTTTTCTCGCCTCTTTGTCCCCGGACTCGTTGAATGAACAATACCGACGATAGATTCCCGTCAATGCCACGCCATAAAACATGCGAAAACGCGTAGAAAATTAACGATCCAAAGTCTTCAGCTATCTCGAACTCGACTTCTTTGTGCATTCAAACACAATGTTTGGATCTTTTTTTCTTCTTAATTCGGAAAATTTTTAGCGTTACAATTTTCGATGTCGATATTTTAGTTCGTGACAATTATAAAGGAGTAGGGACAACGAGGGAACGCGCGAAAGGGGAATAATTCGTCACTCCTAAATGCGGAATAATTATGCGCTTCGCGGGTACGTTTAATTGCCAGCGTTTCTGCCCTAATCCACCGGTAAGCAATAATAAGCGGTGGCGATGAAAAATGGCCCGTGGACTCTTTTGCCCAACGTCGGAGGATCGCCGTATCCTACCCTCTCTCGCATTCGCTCGTACAGTCGGCATGGAGTCGGCACTGCGGCTGGCAGAAGCCGTGGGCGATGCACCAGTGCAACGCACAAGCGGTGTAATCCCACAGATGAAAACTTACGCTAATTAAACCGTTAATAGCGACCGCGTATGTACGTAACGAGAGAGCATGCTAGCGGGCGGTTACTTAATCCACGAGAAAATGAAACCGTTCCGCGCGGGTTTTAGTATACACCTTGTTGTGTACGCTCCACGTATACGTACTCCGCGCTCTAACGATTCGGTCGCTTCGGCCTCGATGGCAAAACCTGTATATTGCACAAATTATTATTCTCGTTGGCATGTGTAGTTTTTTTTTTTCTTTCTTTTTTCGTTGTCATTTATTATTTCAATCATTTTCACATCCGAAGTTAATGCCGGAATATTGCGTGTTTAGCTTGGTTCCGCTAGAAGCTGGACAATTTTCGCAATAACGAGTTTCCTTGCGCAGTTTGTTTTGCACGTTCTTGAGCGACGGAACCATCGATAAATACATCCAAGACCGGATTGTGCATGCCGGGTTCTGAAGTACGATCATTTTCAAATCAGTTCCTTGTAATTAATGCTGATTGCGACTTCGACTTTCGCCTCGACGTACGTGCGAGGTTTTCCGCGCCAAATTAATCTATTCTGTTCTTTTTTTCTTTGCGTTCCCTCGTCTCACGCTCGACGCGGCTGATTTCTCACGATAACTCGCGTGATGGTCCGCGCTAAATCATATATAGCTGTGCCGCCTGCGCCTATTCAATAAGACGCAACTGTCGCGCGGGCGAGAGGGCGAGAGCGAGGGCGGATTTGAGAAGGTTTCGAGAATGTCTCGGAGAAGCGCCCCCGGGACTCCGGAGGACAAATTTGAATAACGCAATTCACCGAGTTAAGTTTGAAAGGCGCATTAGAATGCCGCAGCTGGTGGCGCGCGGTGCTCGTCGTTTCTCTCTTTCTCTCTCTCACTCTGTCTTCTTGTTTCTCTCCCAACGCGCTTCGGAGAAAACCGCAACACAAGGAAAGAGCGCGCGCGAGAGAGAGTTTCTGTACACGAGAGTCGTACACAGTATGGCCTTGAGTAGTGAGGGGAGGGAGGGCTCTGTCAAATAATAACCTCCGCCTAGTTTCCATAGGAAAAGTTTCGCAAGCAAACCTCGGGGCGAAGCGGACCTCAGATGCGAGCGTTGGGCGAGCCTCCCATCGCTGGGATGGGAGGTGAAAAATGCACATCCGGCGACAAAAACACCGAAGCCCGTCGCCTGTCCGCTCAACGAGTTTTCTCGTCCAGCAGCGAAACCGCAATACCAACAATATATCCCTCCAGGCGAAACAGCGAACAACTAATTATCTACCTATGAACTCGTAAAATTATAATGAGGTTGTTAGGTCAAATTTTCTCTCGCGTATCTCGTTTTCTAATACAATTAGCACAACCTATTTTCTTTTCTTTATGCCGCTTCGAAAACAGAACTCGGTCGTTGTTGCGCCGATTTCTGTTATCGAACAACGTTATTCGATGAATGAATCAACTGGTGGTAGAAAAAAAGAGAAACTGGGAACACATAGCGTTGCATGCGCGGCGATACATCTTTTGTTTACAAGCACATTACGGCATATCGTAATTACGGTATTACAGTATATCGTAATTTTTTATACTACCGGTGAAAGACTGTTACGACGAAGAAATATAAATAGGTAATGAACTATATTTTATTCAACTGGGGTTTATTACAAGTTTCAGTAAGTGACCACTTACTTTAATCGCTTTAGATTCATTATAAATATCGCAATTTATTTAATTGTAATTGTTTAATAATCGATCAAAGATTAGTAATAACTTCGCGCTAGTTGAAGAAACTGGATTATTATATTAGGCACGAGTATTCATTAGTATGTATTGGATCGTTTGTCGGCCTGCGCCTGGCATTCTTCACATGCTTTAACTTTTTCTTCGTAACTGCTCATAAACTATAACTGCTTATAAACTATAACAACGTAACGTTGTCGTGGCTGTGCCCGAATCCAAGAAAAGTTCGGGTTGGCCACGCGTCACCCTGTGTCTTGTAATGTTTTGTCCCACGAGTGGTTGAATAGAAGTTCGTCTCTCGAAAGAAGCGCATCTCATCATGCGGCGGTTTGGGTTGTTCGCAAGCGGTGAGAGGGTGCAAGCGAGAGCGGGAAGGAGGGAGAAAGAATCCCCACCGGTGGAGAGGCTCCGAGTGAGCGACGGTTCGCTAACAAGAACCCGAAAAGATCTCGCTGGGAGGATCGAGAGTGATTTATCACGCTGGTAACCGCGCGCGTACCTCACCGTCCTCTCCACATCTTGACGCGGTGCACATACATATCCCCCTTCCTCCAATTCGACTGCCGTACACACCTCTACAATGGCAAACTCGACTCTCGGGGAAAAGCCTGTTCTCTGTTCGCCGAGAGTCGTCCATTGCCGCTGCACCCACCTTATAGCGGAGTCTCGACATTGCCCTCGGCTCCGCCGTCTCGCTTTCTCCCGCGGCGGGAATCGCCAAACCAGAAGAATTCGTTCGGTCGTGGTCGCTGTTTCTACGGACGATAAGCCACGATTGGTTCGTTGGAAATTCTATTCCCTTTCCTATCGATTCCTTCGCGCACCGCCGTATATATGCTATATACCGCACTATTCGAATTTGTCACTGTGAAAAGAGAGCGCGAGAGCCGCCGATTCCCATACACCCCCATTCTCGTATAACCCAATACCATTGCCCTATCTTTTCTGCTCTGTACGAATCGAGAAACAAGCATTCCAAAGTCTTCGATTTTATTTCCCCACTCGAATATCGTCGATGTGCGATGCAATCCTTTTTTCTCTCTTCCAAAATGACGAATCTTTCGTATCTTCATAGTGCTAATAATGAATTTTCTTTTGTTTCTTTCTTTTCCAGCATCGCCGACTCGCTCGACGACAGAGCCGAACGAGCTCGTAGGTCGAATGTCGATACGCAGTCGATGCGCGGTCTGCGAGTCAACAGCATCGATGTTCGGGTAAAAATACCACGATGAGAGCCGTTTGGAACGGCTCTTAATCGAGTAACTTCGAGAAAATGACTCCGACGCGACTGGTTATTCTACTGTTGCGACTGAGCGTCAAGCGAGATGTCCACGCGTGTTTCTCCGTGTCGTCGCAGTGACCCAGTGGAGTACAATAGCGAGCGGTAGACGAGGCCGAGGACGCCTCTCTGGCTTTTACACGTCCGTTCGCTCGGCGTACGTACAGTGCCCGACGCGGTACCAACCGTGTTTGTACGTCCGCTCCTGTCATCGGGGTGGTATACCACCGCCTGTGTAAATACGATACGGCGCGTCTACCGCCGACTAGTCCTTTCAGCGACGGTCACTCGTCCACCGACGTGGTATTAAAAATAATCACGAAAAAACAACGGGTTC
This sequence comes from Ischnus inquisitorius, assembly GCA_963924025.1. NCBI lineage: Eukaryota > Metazoa > Arthropoda > Insecta > Hymenoptera > Ichneumonidae > Ischnus > Ischnus inquisitorius. The sequence goes on along the minus strand of OZ001250.1, from coordinate 4,103,847 downwards.
TTCGTACTCGTCGTCGCCGTCGTCGTGTGTGTGCCGTGCCCCGAAAGGCTGAAAGAGAAGAGAAGGAAGAGAAAAAAAATAATAATGGAAGAGGAGTGTGAGGGCTAAATAAAACACAACATCGCCGGTGCGTCCAGTGTGCGGTGGTAGCCGGACGAAACGGAGAGCTTTGCGGGGTGAGGAAATGGAGGAAAAAGGCCGAAATTGCTCGGCTCGGTTTTCAATTTGCAGTTTATACGACGCCACGGACCGTCGGCAACCACCATCAGTGCGCGGGAGAGTCGCTTGCCGTTGTACGCTGACGCTACCGCCCCTCTCGACGAAAATAATATTCCTCCGACCTAACGGTGAAACGCTAGCTCCTGCGAACGCTCCCTCTCTTCGCTGTACTCTATCCGACACCCCGCCTGTCTCTCGCACTCGATCTCGATGTGTATTTCGAGATTCGTCGGAAGCGAAACCGATGCTGTGTGTGTGCATTTTTATTTTTTTCCTTCCATTTAGTTATATTTTTTTGTTTATTTATTTTTATTTTTTCGTTTCATTTTATTTACTGGATCCAAACCTCTTTCTATTCTCTCCTCGGTTCAACCGAGCCTCGCTCGTTCTACGACCGATCCAATTTCGCGGGGCCAATATCCACGGTCAGCTATCGAAACGTACGAGTTATGTATACGATATCTTTTCGCGGTGATTGTTTTCGCTTCCTACTCGCAGAGCGTTGTGACATTATTAATAGATCGCGGTCTTCGATACTCTATCGTCGGAATAACATATTTTTTTTAAAGATTTTTTCGACGAAACGCCGACGGCAATCATACCGGATAATAGACAATCATCGCCGTTATTCTGGTCCGATTTTTTTTTTTTATGTTATAATAATCGAGACGAGCGCGAGTGACGAAGGGGTTTGAGAAGGAGCGAATGCAAGCCACGAACGTGCAGCCCCTCACCCGCGAGAGCATGCAATCGAATTTTCTCACTGATTCCGGGACCGTCGAGCTCTCTTACCCGGGGTATTCCTCCTCCGGGGTTGAAAACGGTTTACAGCCGATCGCTCCGTCGTCGGTATAATCATCAATTTAAAGTTCGTTACGAGGAGGGCGAGGATCGATAGCCGTGAGTCTCGAATCTCGTTCGACGACAACGGCATCGGCGACGAGGGAGGAAAATGGGGGGAGGGGGCGAAGGGTGAGAGGATAGTCCTATAGAAAGCGTCCTCGACGCGGAGAGCGAGAGAAGCCGGGAATCGGTGGAGAATCGCGCGAGGGTTGAGACCGATGGCGGCAACGGTGGCTTGGCTGACGAGAGTAAGCGAGCGAACGAGCGAACGAATGTTCGCGAGAGGGATAAAAAACGCGCGGGATGGAGGCGGAGAGAGGAGGGCGGTCGGGGGGGTAGCCTGATTGCTAGGCGGATCGTAACGGTGATTCGAAGTAATCTACCGGTTCTTGTTACCTCCCCGAGGACGAGTAATAACCCTTCATGAGGGTCGTTCTTCGCGGCGTGCGCGAAGCCCATCCTCTACTTCTCCCGATGCCAGCTCGATTTTCGTTCGAGCAGCGCGCATCGATTCTTTCATCAATTCTCCAACCAGTCTCGACTTTACCATCCTCTCTCGCTGTCCTTCCTATTTCCACCTTCGCTCGTTCTATTCGTGTAACCATTGATCCTGCGGCGTTTCAAAACGAATTTGTTTATCGTCCCGAACTACGGGAATTGGTATGATCGAATTGACGAAATTAAAATGATAAATTCATGTACGCGATTGAGTGCACGACGCTTCGCTGGTTTTTCCTTGCCGTTCGAATCTTCGACGGTGGCGGAAAGCGAGCGGAGTGTACCTACTCGGAACTCATCCCATCCGGCACCTCCGAGCATCGAAGAGGCACGAATTTTCACGGTCGTTGGCCTCTCGCGCCGCAAGAGCGAATCCGGCCGGGCTTCGCAGGCATATTCGTAGCTTCTGTAGGCTTTGCACGGGCGTTATATACAGCACGGTTACTAACTTGGTAATCCTTGTATATCCGCCGGCCGAATATTAATCACGAAGACGCTGCGGCATCTATAAATTATTCGTCGAGCCAACCCGGTGCATACCCGGGAACCCTTCAGTTTCCAAGCGGCGGTCGTAGAAACTAGTTAGTTTCAGAGGTTTTCGTTTTCTTTTTTGTTCGCATATTTTCGTCGAAGTTCCCGTTCGCGAATTGCATCCAGTGTTAGCCACCTCGCATATCGGTCTTTTGTGAAATTGCGGAAAAATTTGATCGAATGTTGTGACACTCAATGTCAGCGCTCGACGTTATTTTGCCAGATATGATTAATCGTGGTCATTGTAATGTCATCGAATACGTATGATATAGTATTATCGTAAGAAATTTGACTATTCAGTGATTATACATAATTTCCTGCTCCAGTTCGTCAGATGTTGTTTACAGTATAAAATATAAAATATAAAATATAAAATATAAAATATAAAATATAAAATATAAAATATAAAATATAAAATATAAAATATAAAATATAAAATATAAAATATAAAATATAAAATATAAAATATAAAATATAAAATATAAAATATAAAATATAAAATATAAAATATAAAATATAAAATATAAAATATAAAATATAAAATATAAAATATAAAATATAAAATATAAAATATAAAATATAAAATATAAAATATAAAATATAAAATATAAAATATAAAATATAAAATATAAAATATAAAATATTCTTCCTCGTTTTTTTTTTTTCAAAGCACCGGTACTGCGAGAGAGTGTAATGTTTTTTTTTGTTACCCACTTCAGTTTAAGGCCGGCTTTAACTTCGCTTCCATCATTCATATTTCCGAATGAAATAACGTCTGTCGCCCCGATATAATTCGTCGGATGGATGGTAGAGCGTATTATTCAAATACATCCCGAATTCGTATCCTTTCAAACTTGCAGATCCCTCGCAATATCCGTAGACTCGAGCGAGCGCGTCTCTATACGCTCGCACGCACACGTCATCCAGCATTTATGCTCTCGGATCTTGGTGGTAGAGGGATGTGGGGGGAGGGAACGCGGGGGGTCGGGGTCACAAATAATATCCCATTATTATGTTAACGCGACCGGTGCCTGTCCCGCGGAAACTGTCGACTGCGGGGGTTGGTCCTACGCGAATGCGGACACAAACTGCGACCGACTATATATAAACGCGACGCTTCTTCGGCGGATAGCGATATACTACGCAAGCTCCGAATACGTGCCTAGAAACGAAACTATCTCCAATATAACTTTACTGCTCCTCCTTCGAGCGTGGGACATACGAATGATAATGCGATGCGTTATTTTCGCGAGTTATTGACATTTCGTCTGCGAAGCCTTTCGCAACAATTGCAACGAAATCGTCGCGTGAAAGGCTAAATCAAATCCACGATGTTTCAGCCTTTTTTCAATTCGTCCAATTTTCTCGCGTGTTTCTAATACCCGAGTAACCGGCATTAAAATAAATATCCTCAAGCTGTCGCGTGCGTCACGAGAAAATATGGGTCACGCAAAAAAAGAATTATCCCTCACAGATTAATTCACGATCGTGTGGACAAGTCGCGAGGAAAAGAGTCGCAAGGATGAAATTGTAGGATGCCAGTCGATCGAATCGATTAGCAATTGCGCCGAAGAGCGAGAGTGAACACGAGTGGGTCGAGGGACCGTACAGGCGTTATCTTTGGATGCATAAATCGTCGGAGCATTGTCTCGAAGCCCATTAGCTGGACCGAACGGCACGCTTCTCCATCGAGAAAGAACGGATATGGGCTAGCGAAATTCTCCGCTGAAAGCTGTTGAGCGCGAGAAGGAATGTAGAATGAAAGGCGAAGAAAGTAAAAAAAAAAGAAGAAGAAAATAGAACAGGAGTGTAGAGGAGAGACTCGTGGAAGAAAGTTGTGCAAGTGGGCCGATAAACAACGGCTCTCTATTCATGGATTGCCCGAGTCGTCGTACGTTTGTATCCGCTGGCTTTGGGTGTACTTTGCGGACTGTTCGGGCTAAAAGGATGGGAGAGAAATACCCGGTTCGGTATGGCGAGAGAGAAAGAGGGGAAGTGAGAGACGAGGGAGAGCGGTTGTTTCTGCCTCTAAACAGAGCAATCAATCTTGGCTTAATGAACTCTTAATTATTTCGAGGACATGCCGGGGCGGGATAGGAAACTGGCCGTATAATGGAGGCGCAAAGTGCGCGGCGGCAAACGGCGCTACGCTCTTATACGGTTCGCGCTTACAGGAGGGTTGTTGGTGTGCTCACCGAGCAAGCAACCGAGCAACCGAGCAACCAGAAGGGGCAGCGGCGGGGGAGGACGAGGGGGATGCTGCACGGGATACCGGCGTGAGAGGCAAGGCTGACAACCGAGGTCCGGGAGAGAGTGCTATTAGATAAATATAGAGTGAAACAGCGTCGAGGGAAGGCAACGAGAGAAATGAAAATAAAGGAGGTAACCCTGCGCTGCTGCAGTTCCCTCCTTCGCTTGTGCAATGCTGGAGCATCCTTTTCACCCATATACATGTATATACATCTCACTCTCGTTGTATACCGCTCACAGGAGTACCCATCTGCGGGTTCTGACTCCGCGGCAGCTTGGCCTCGACAGCAGACATTTCGCTATATACGTGTACGTACGTACGGTAACGTACACGATCTTATCTACTCGAGACTTTTAATTTACCCGAGGTCCCTTCCGAGAGAGAGAGAGAGAAACCCAGAATTACGATGCCGGGTTTTTTTTCCAATGAATTCGGACTCCCTGCGTCACGATATATTTATTCAACTTTATTATTACTCTGTTTTTTTTTAACAAAAATAAATAAAATCGCGCAAGGACTCCAGGGAATGAAACAAGGGTAGAATTCATTACGGTTCTTGAGCAAAATAAAAAAATGAATTTAAGTCTCGGAGGTCGCATACACACGAAAATACTCGAGTGAGCTGGAGATGCAAAAAAAAAAAAACTTAAATAAAAATTCTGGGTCACGTTCTGAATCTGCAATCCCTAGGGCAACGAAGACTATAGGTGTCGGACACCTTGGGTACCTCAGATGGGCGAGAGGGAGCGTCGACGGTGAGCTGCCGGCACGCGAACTCGACAATTTAACTTTGGAAATTCCAGTCGACGAGGTCCGAACTTTGCGTGAGCTCACCGGCGAACTTGTCCCACGATGTTGCCCTTATTCACCGAAACTCCGTGTGCTTCCTGCCCCTCTTCGCCGCGCTACCACTGCTGAACAGACGAGGGTCGAACTGCACGAGAGTAAGACCCGAGTAGCAGCCAGAAGCCGAGCGTAGAAGTCGTCGGCGTTATATCGCCGGCGCGGGTCTTCGCGGGTACCACGCTGCAGGACACCGAACGTGCTCCGGTAAAATTTTCCTCCCTTAATACACACGCAGCCTCTCTTTACCTTCGAGCGTACCTCATGCCGATTCCGCGTGGCGCAAGCTTAATACAGTTACAGCCTTTTCCCCTCTTTATTAAAGCCCGGCCATATGCGCGTTACGATCTGCCAACCCCTGTTACCTCCCATTCCACCCTCTCTCGGTCCCTTTCCTCCTCTCGATTCCGCCCTCGAGCTCTACACCCCCCGACGTAGTTCCCCGCACAGCCGTACAGTTTTCGACCGTCGCGTTTTCTCTCGGAAAAATAAACTCTGCGCGCCGCGGGGATTCCCCGGTGAATTCAGCTCGTTTTCCACGTCGAAACAACACACAGACCGTCCCAATCCCAGCCATCTAGAGCCGTGTGTAACCTTATCGCGCACACGCCAAACTACTCTTTTGCTACACTCCGAAACGCGCTACGATATTCAGTAGAACAGACACCTTTCTGTCTGTATCTATCTCTCTCGCTTTCTCCCTTTCTGCGTGGCTCTGCAAACATTGCACGAAAATATATAGAAATAGCGCGAAAGCTTTTGTTCATTCCGACAAATATCTTTCCTAATATCCCCGGCTATTTTCTCCACCAAAGGAGAAACGAGAAGGGGAGAAAATTTCTATACAAAACCAGCTGGAATTCAGAAAATTTGCAAGATTGTAGAAACAATGAGATTGTACAATAGTCACGGGAAAGAAAAATTCGCGAATGCTGAAACTCACGTCTTTTTTTCTCTATTTTTTTTTTCTTATCGTAGATCTCTTTGTTTTTTCTCTATTCGCTTTGGGTACGAATTCTAACAGAAATTCAAGCTCGGCGATATAAAGTGGTAGAATCTATAGTAGTAAGTCTTATATGTACGCTAGGAGAAAACCGAGCCCACCCCCGCGTCCCTCTCATCCCGGACGATTCGATATCGACAGCATTTCCAAGCGTAACACGTACGCCGAAAAGAGTGGACCGAAGGCTCTAATTGAAGCGAGGCGTATGGAAGACTCTCGGTATCGAGAAGCCCGCGCCGGTCCAGAGCCGCCGTCGGCTTCGGGGGCACAGCCATTGGAAAGGGTGAAAGCGCTCGAGGGCCAGGATATCACGTTTCCTCCGAGAGTGGTCTCCTAATTAAGTTAGTCCACTCTCGGATACTCGGTAAAGAGATCTTCGCTTGAAAGCCGACGATACGGAATCCTCCGGATTCTCCACGGTCTCTCCCTCGTTCTTTCTCCTCCCCTTGTCGCGCGCTCCGCGAACCGACCCGGCCGAGCACTCCGCGAGAAAGAGAAAAGACTTTTCGCCGGAGTTGCACCGAGCATTCGAGTGCTCGCAATGTGCTTTCGCGCCAATAATGTTATCCTTCCAATCTGTTTCAAGCCTCTTTCGCGTATATTGGGAAAACCGGAAATTTGCTTCGCTCAGAAGAATCCACAAACATGACTTTCAGTTAGACGCTGAATCGGCAAGATGCTTCGATTACACGCGATCGAAAAGTAAAAGGCTGCCGAACGGATAGAAATCTTGTTATTAGAGTGTTGACAACAAAAGATTGTCTAAACTATGGAACATATTTTTTCCAGCATAATTCCGAAAACTCGAAGAAATTGTCGTTGGTACATTTCGATCGCGGCGTTTCGCATCGGCTACGGGAATCCGATCTACCTTTCAGGTCCTGTCGGTGAATCTTTTTTTCCATCGTTTTATGAAAGTCTTTATTAATCCCGAATTACACTGAATTCAATTCGTTGGAATCAAGGGAGATGTCAGCATTCATTGATCGATATCGATCGTTATAACGAAGGGAGTTACATAGGTAGAGTTATCGGCTATGAAGCATTCCCGAGGTGCCTATTGTTACCCTTCGGAATCATTGTAAGAGCGACGCATCTGAGCTGCTTGCCAGGCTCGTTCGTGGCCGCGTACGCGCTACATGTGTAAATGTATATGTAGATCTCCCGTGTGCAAAGGCCGCAGAAAGCGAGACGAGCCGAGAGAAGCGCCTCGTCGTCCGCGATAACGTTGTCATCGCGAACGCGGAAACAATGACCGATATCAGGCACGGAATCACGAGGGTGGGCCGAAGATTACATTGGAAAAGCCTGAAAGCACACACCCCGACTACGTGCGCGAGAGCGCCGGAGTCCCCGTATATATCCGCGTTTTCGTCCGAACAATGCCTTCCCTTATACCCGTCGCAGCGGAGGTACTCTAACACATGCCGATCGAGATTCGAGAAACGGGGACGAGGCCCGCTTCGTTTCTCGTTGCGACCGATCGTGTGACGATATACGACTATGCACGCCGATGATGAAAATCAAACGCGACGACGTCGACGACGACAAGCCGGTACGCTGATAATGGATTGTGAAAAAAAAGAGGAAAAACCTAATATGCGCGAGCGATTCTGTCATTTCCAATTGGTCGTTCCGTCCATTCTGCCATGACAATCGTCATCTTGTCATGACCAACTGTAACTTATCAGCCTTCCATCGAGACTCCATCAGGCGCACTATGACCATACCTTGGTAGGTTCTAAAAAGGCACCAGACAAGCTATCGTCAGTTTCTGTTCGGGATATCATCTACTGAATTCGAAGGAACGAATTTCCGTGAGATTGACGCCCGATTCTGGGGGCTCTCAGACATACATCTCACTGGTCTAGTAATTTTCGAACGGTAGCGTCAAAGCAGAGATGATGAAGCCACTGACTCTACACCCGCTCGTTTTACTTTTCGACGTTTCATCACTCCTCTGCAATTTTCTTTATAATATGAAAAGAGCTCCGCACTGCGGCTGTTTCCGGTGCCGCGCGGTGTCGATCCGCGGGCCGGGGAGAGAGAAAGAGAGAGAATCAAGTAAAAATTCTTCCGTCTCGCCACAGAGAGCGGATAGGTAGTACGCCGAGAAAAAGGGTCTTTTCTTCGGTCCTCGAACGGCGGGGAAATCAATAGGGATGTCCTCGTAGCTCCCGAACTTATCCAAAATCGATATTTAAGAATGGTCCCTGCTCCGACCGCGAAAATTTAATAACTCGATTTATACCTACGGAGGATCTCCGTGTACGAAATTGACATTCCACCGATGAAAATGTGAGTGTTAATAGCGCTAGGCTCGGGAATTATTTAAAAAAAAAAGGAAATTCTCGTTGTCTTTCATTCCCTCGAATCTCCCGCGTTATAATTCTTCGACAATGATGACGTCGATCGGCAACGATAACGATATGGGGTCCGATGAGAAGACACATTTGACAAACTTTGGACGATGTGCGAAATTTATTAATACAAAACGAAAGACAGAAAAAAAAAGAGATGTGTCTATAGGGTAGCTCGCGGCTAGTGATCGTTAGTGATCAGCCGGAGAGAAGTGAGAGCGGTTCCCCCGTTCCATTCACTGCGATAAAACACGCGAGAGCTTCGAGCCTCATCAATTAAATTTTATTATCCACCAGCAGCAGGCGGATGAGCATCAGCAGCGATAGAAGCAGCAGAGGAGCACGAGGATGAGAGGCACACGGCCTGTAATGAAATCCGTTATCCCGTGGCTCTTTGACAGCGTGTGCGAAACGCGCTGGCATCGATGAGCTGATCGATCGTCGAGAGATTGAGAGGTGAGACCCTCTCGAAGGCCCGACACAATCGAGCTCTTCGCCATATTTCACATACACATATATATCCGCATTTTCGTCTTTCGACGCATCGGGCATTGGGTTAACGAGAGAGCGAAATCGCGTAGCAAACTGGAAGATTAGCGAAGAGCGCCATAGAGAGGAAGTGAGCAAGAGCGAAAGTGAACGAACGAGGGAGGCCGAGCAAGAGAGAGAGAGAGAGATGCGACTCTAACGCCCGCGATAAATCATCGCGTCAGTGCGGCGCGGCGAAGGGGCATTGGTGGTAGTGATGGCGGTAATAAATACGAACTAATTGAATTCGCGTTTGCCTAGCCGAAACTCGCGGGACCGTCCTCTCGCCTCTTCGTGCTACTCGTTCACCCTCTCACCCTCGTCGACGTTGGGTAAAATCCCTCTCGCACCCCTTCCCTCCCCCCGCAGCCTGTGCATCTCTCACGCTCTCGCTTTCTCTCTTCATCCGATGAAACCCTCCCCCTTGCCTACCGCCCCCACAAACCTCCCGGCGAGCGGGCGTTCGGCCTGGCACCGCGCCTCGCCTCGGCGTTGAATTATTATTCCGCTTTGTACGTACATCCGCGAATATTAATATCCCAACTCTTGACTTAATTGCACAGAATGGATTTTGAGACGGGATGGGCCAAGAGTCTCCCTCCCGGCATTGTAGAGGTGGCAAACGGTGTTGAGGTGCCCCCTCCCCCCTCCCGTCCAACACTGGCTCTAGGGAGAAAGGAATTGGCTCTAAATGGAGAATTCGAGGACAAGAGGGCAGAACCCGACTATACGATATTCAAGGTTACCGTCTACCGAGTTTCAATCAGTTTTGCTTTTGACTCAAACGGTGAACGAGGCTCGAAGAAAACAACGGGTGGAGAAGAATAAAAAACACAAGCCCAAGAGAAAATGATTCTTCTCCGTAAGCCACTGTTGAAGTGGAAAGACAGGGTATCAAATGAACGCGCAGGGGAAAAAAGTGGAACACGTCTGGGGAGAGCGAAGAAGTGGTTTTTTTCTGAATTAATGAATCCGACAACAAAAAAATGTGGTACATTAGATTTATCGTATTCTTCAGCGTCTGCCATTACGATTTCGTGGACGCATCCATTGAATTATTTTCGCGGTCTACTTTAATTTTTTTTACAGTAAAAATTTATATAAAAATGTTGGTTTCGTATTACATCGTGTTTTATTTTTCAGTGTTCGTCGTTGAGATTTCGTATCGCAACGCATATTCATTAAAATAAATCCACGATTGAATTTTTTTCCGTTTATTTGCCAACGTAAAAATAACATCAGTTTCGTATCGTTGGCAAGATTCCCAAGGGAAATGAATACGAATAATGCCTCTCGCGCCGATGTTTTGGTTGAAAAAAATCAGTCTTAATTTGGATGTCTACCCGTAGTAAACCGGTAAGTTTTATTGCGAGTTTATGCAATGTTTAGCCGCATGACCAATTACAGTGGAGAGGGGAGAGGATGTTGAAAGCGTCGGTGCACTCTTTGGCCCATTCCGCTTCGCCCTACAGCGTTAACCCAACACGGCTATGAGTCTTTCTCTCTCGAATTCGCTGGTTGCCGTCTCTCTCCCTCTCGATCTCTCGCGAGGCACCGCGGCATCGCCCTCGAAAAATTATGCTTATGCATAACCACGGCAGGGGCTTTATGGTAATGTTGTGGTCGGTGGTGAAATCTTCTATGCGCATATACATGTAGAGGAGAGAGGGTTGGATGGAGGGCGCTTCGTGTTTTATCCTACGCGAGTGTACCAAGCTTTTGGTGGATGCGCGCACTTTACGTTTCTCTTTCGCTCTTCGCCGTTCCCCAGCCCCCCACTGCCTCGCCCCCTTCGCCCTCTGTAGCTCGTTCAACCCTCCGGCACAATTCGAATATATTACCGAGGCGCCTTTTCATTCGAGCCTCACCGAGCGTCCCGCATGCGCTGCACTCGCTCTCGTATCTAGCCAGCCTATCCACCCCGCTCCCTCCTCACGAACACGCATTAACCCTCGGGTGGTATAAGGCGCATTGCCGAGGGTTCTTCATGCAGGTGTATGCATGCAGCCTTTTCCACCCCCCCTCGGTTCAATATATGAAAACTACTAGTAGCAGAAGCCGCAGGTGTACAACTAGAGCCTGTTTACGCCGCTTGCACAAAAGAGAAAGCAGAGAGACTACCCTCTTCCCCTGGGCGCTTCAATAGCTAAACGTTTTGAAGCGATCTACATTGGCCCCGAGGTCCGGGATTGCTGGATTGGACGCTTTGAGAAACGAGAAAAGCCACGTTACACTTCGGTGTACGTAAAGTCAAAGAAAAATACGTCGGTTCGGCCTGTTGAATAGCTTCTCTTTCCTCATCATTATCTCATTCATAGATATCTAAATTCTTGATTCCGCTGTATTCCGAAGACATGTACTCACATTTCTCTGATGCCGAGAAAAAGGAAAGTAATGAACGTCGAATAACGGATTCAAAGCTGTTCGTACTTGTTGGAAAATTAATATTTGACCTGGAGTTTCAATTACTTCGAGGTCTTGTGGCGTTTTTCGGTTTTTTCCCCCCCCGTCCCTGCTTCTCGTAGGGCGCGACGTTGGAGAATTCACTTTATTATGCACGAGGAAAAGACAACAAAAAAAGAAAACTGTAGACGAGGGTTCTCGAAGCCCTCTGTGAGAATTCGCCTGTGCCATTGTCACGAGAACGGTCAAAAGGGGGAAAAGCGCGAGAGACGAGAGCGAATCTTTTGCAGACGAAAAAAAGAATTTAAAAAAAAGAAGCTTTCTGGGTCAGAGGGCGGAAGGGTTGAGCCTTTTCTCTTCGAGGCGAATTGACACCGTCAACGGCGATGAACGGGTGGGAGAGAGAAAAAAAAACGACGGTTTTTTTTATCCTCTTTCGACGCGGGCGTGTGCAACGTCGAAATAAAGGGCCGAAAGAACCTTTCGTCGTAGGCGCGAGAGCAACTGCAAGGGGTGTAGGTTTGTGTGCTCTCTCGCTTTTCGGGAGAAGAAATAAGGGATGGAAACGACGAAGCGACGTCGACGAACGGACTAGAATGTGCTACGTACCGGAGTTTGCGAATGGCGAAGAGAAAAGTGGTCGAGAGAAGAGACGAGCGTTGTGCAGAGAGGGAAGAGAGAGAGAGAGAGAGAAGGAAAAAGAGAGAGCAAAGCAGAGCAGAGGACGGGAGAGGTTGGAGCCGCGTACTCAGCGGTCTGACTCCCTTAGAAAAAGCTGAAGAATATGCCCCTAATTACGGTAAAACAGCGCAGTCTCTGAGTGCAGCCCCCGCACTGCGTCAACCTTACCGTGTCCTCCACGGAGACATTAATCATCCCCTGAAATAAATGTTTCGTGCTTCGTCTCTCGTCCTCGCTTGCAACTTGCCTCTCTGCACCAAACTCCTAGAGATCTTTTCATTCCTGCGGTCGTTTGAGAAAAATCTTCCTCACGGTGACTCTTCCTTCCGCCATCCCCCGTCTCAAACCGCACGGTGTCTTTCATCAGAAGAGTCGACGATAATATTTTTCGAAGAATCGTTCGCCGGTGCAATCGATCGAGCCGAAGACACGAATAAACTACGCGAATCGCGTAAAAATATTCACGGTGAAAGCCGCGGACAGTGAAGCTCGCAGCAATATCTTCTGGCAGTAAAAATAGAAAAAAGAAAAAAAAATGAAAAGCATGCATGGAGCACGGCAAGCGCGTACGAAACAAAGCTTATTTCGAAAGCCTCTCGGTTTGATCCAGACGCGATGTGACCCGAGTGCGACTGTTCTCTTTGACTGGTACCCCTCTGTTCGTTCACTGACGCGATGCCTCGGGGCCCAGTCTCTTTTTCGAGTGTATACCCAGTGAGACACACGGCTCTCGAGGAAGATTGCAGAGAATCGTTGGTGAACGCGAGCGGGCGCGCGCGCGCGCTGGTCCCAAAGTAGACAATCGCGCTAGGACGATTTCGTGCTCGTGCGCTCGCTCATTCTCCCATTCTTTTTCATAGCAACAGAGAGGCATTTCAGGGTGAACGTTACGAGAATAGTAGCCGTCGAGTAGCCGGCGGCTAGCCTTTTGCACGCTCGACGGAAGGAGAAGCTAGTTTTCACCGCTATCCACCTTGTTGGCATGGTATATACGTATGTCTGTCTGTGTGTGTGTGTGTGTGTGTACGCGAGTGTGCGTTCTCCACTTCGGGGACCGGAAAATCGTTGCGCTTCTACCCACCACTGACTCGACACTGCGGCAGCACTAAACTACGAGGGAAGAAGGCATAAGCGCATACCCAGATATACACGTTATATAGTGGAACACTCGCGCGCGCTAACCTATGAGAATGTCGGGGTGAAGAGGAAAAGCGTCGAGCGGAGGTAGAGAAAGAGACGAGGGTAGTATACACGCGAGAGGGTGAATAGCCGCCGGTGGACAAACGATATAGGATTTCCTGCTGAAAGATGCTCTAATAAAATGGACACTCCTCGTTGTTGGCTACGCCCGGTGGCCACTTGACGGCCACTGGCGCTATCCTTTACCTTTCGCTCCTTCCTCTTCTCCTTTCCACCGTCGTCGCGACCGCGTAGCATTATCTCATCGCTGCCCGACGGAGTAGAGAACCCAACAACGCGACAGCTCACTCCCATCGCTTCTACCTACGTTCCGCGTCTGGCGGGTCATTTCGAACAACGAGAACGAACAACCTCCAACGACAATGCCCCACACCCACGCAGTTTTCCCACCGAACTCGAGAATACATGGTAAAAATTAAAAGGAATTGCGAACGTAAGAAACCACCTCACCCACGAGAAAATCGCGTAATTTATATGTATCTCGCAACTCGTTCTCGCGACTACATTCGTGACTGGGAATAAAGAAAATTCATTCGGAACTTTTCTCCGGAATTCCCGGCTATTGCTCTCATTCTTCAGACACGAAGCCTGGAAGTAGAGAGAGAGAATGAAAAACGGGGGCGCAATACGTGCGAGAGATGAGAGTACCCGCGGAACAGGATCGATTTGTAATTCAAAAATCGTTCGTTAAAAAAATCCGAAGATATTTTGTTAAGCGAATTCGTGCGATGTATCGCAACACTTGCGGTTGGATCGCAAAAGTCAAAGTTTCGTAATGTCGGTGTTTTTTTTCTCAGAGTTCTACACCGCAAGCAATAGAAACAATGGAACCGCAAGTGAGAGTTCAACTTTTTCAGCTGCTTTTTTTCTTCATTTTCCCTTTTCTCTCTTTTGCTTCTTTTTTTTTTTTTTTCCTAGTCGTTTTGCGGTTATTATTTCCAACCGTCGTCGTATCCGAGCAGTAAAATGCGGCTTTAATGACGATTCACCTGTGCAATACGAGCGGGACGTGAAAACACACGTGTCTTATAACAACGCTCGTTCAGCCGATCTTGCCGGAATAGTGACTGAAAGGTTTTCACAGTCCCATGGTCGTATCATCACAGGGCGAAGTAGAATGCATCATTACGAGTACAATGCGACGTCCATCAAATCCACCATCACTACTATTCAGCCATCTATGAAGCCAAGGCAAGCGAGGGCTCCGGTGGTTTGTGCTCTCACCGGTTGGCTCTGGCTCTCAGCTCTACATCCAACAGAGCGAAAATCCCGAGCAGCCGAGCCCTTACTCCCTCCGTGTATACATATATATATATATGCGAAACTACCCAACGGAGAACACTCGTGAGGTAGAGGAGAAGGCCTTCTCTGCCGCACGGAAGAGGCTCGCGCTTTCGCGAGAGCGGGTGGGAGTACCGGAGGTGCGGAGGGGTAGCGCAGGCATTACCATCCACCCGCAGACCTCCGGGCCCGTACTCGATCTTGCGGAACATTTTAATGACAGCTTACCGAGCGCATTTACCGTGGGCGCCCGCAGCTCGTCTTGGTTACCGGAGCGTGTATACACGCTTACGGGGGGGGGGGGGCATGAGCGGTCTTTCCGTGTTTCCTCGAAACAACTTTCGAACAACTAAACATTCGCCCTCCGACCGTCGTTGCCCTTAGTACAAGGTCCTTCTTAGGTCTTTCCATTTCGAACTTTTGCACACAAGTGTGTACTCGTGTAGACACCTAAAGCGGACATAATGCACACATACGTAAGTTTCAACTTCGCCATCCGTTTGTGGACCACTTCAATCCAACCGGTGATGCTTTTCCACGATTCGCGGATGCGGAAACGTCGGATAGAGAGGGCACACCATTCAAGCTACGACCTTCTCTTGTCGGCCTTCCGTGCTCCGATTTTCAATCTCGTCATTCGTGTCTAAAGAAGAAACAACCGCGGCGAAGATGCTCTCTTTATTCGACGAACAGGACGAATTCGAGGAATCGTAACTGGAAAAGATCATACGGAAGTCGAAGTGGCAAGAGATCCGGGTGAGGGGGTTGAAGGGGGTGGAAGGTTTCGAAACGAATGAGAAACAGACGGAATATGAGTCTCGGGGGAACGAAAGCAGCTCAGCTGTCCGGGTGGCAAGCCCTCCGCTCTGTGCTTTTTACGAATCTTGCCTGCCACCGGGCGACCGGCTGACTCTTCGGTTATTAAAAGTTTCCGCGAAACGAGAAGGAACGAGATTTTCTTCGTTTCTCCGAAGCTTCCGGGCCACACCGGGGGATTCGTTCTTCTCTGACTTTTCTATTATCGTTTTACCTTCTACGACAGACGAGAATTTTTATCTCGTCCCTCAAGACGACTCTCCTCCTTTCTCTTCCCCGTTCCGTATTCGTACGCCCCGGTAAGACGATTTCACAGTGGCTGTTTTAGAAGCGGAGAAGAAAGAGCCTCTCTTGCTGGAGCTTTCTCTCGTTCCCTTTACCTCGCTGTGTCACACTCCCCCTCGGGCGCGCCGCTTGAGTGTTTGCCGAGGCACACAGGATCTTCCTACCCTCCCTCCACCCCCGCGCTCTTCGCGACTCAAACAAAGTGGCCCTAATGGCACAAAAACAAGAATCCCTCCGACCCCGCCTTCTCACTCGCATGAGTTTATCACTCTCTCTACGCGCGTCACGAGAGATACACGGTAAACTTCAAAATGCGTCGTCGTCGTTCGCGCGAACAACCCCCGTAGCGAGAGACGCCTCGAGACGAGAAAAGCTTCGAGGCTACCGCGTTGAAAATACTCCTCTCGTCCCTTTCGCGACGGAGTGGCTCAACTCTCGGAAAGCTTCGCCGTGAGCGAGCGAACATTTGTCACCGACGCATACACGCACCAATAGCAGCAGCAACAACCCCCCATGAGCGGGAATAGAGAGCAACGACTCTCGTTTATGCAAACGCACAGTCACCCCGCTGATGTTTACTTCTTTGCAAACCTAATTTCCGCAGGCATCGCGCCCAATCCCCCACCGTATCGCGAGTATTACACAAGGGAGAAAATTTCGTCGTTCGCGCCCCCGTGGCTCTTCGCCCCACGCGAGAGACAAGAATGAGGAGCGCGCGAGAGAAATTTCTTCTCGCAACAACTTTTCGTCTCTTTCCATTCGTGAATGAGGCAATTCTTCACGAGACCCATGGGCGAACGAGAGTGCCGGCGTTAACGGGGCAAAAAGGAGAAAACTCGACACGACTCCTTATAGGGTACTTTTCCTCGAGTCTTCGAGAAAAATCCGCGACGTTTCTTTGCGACACATCGTCGCCGATTATAATCTTTCCTATTGTGTCTCGTGCACGGAAAAAGGGAATGACCGAAGTCTACTTTTTTTTTCTACCCTCGGAATCTCGACTTCGAGGGTTGTTTATGAGTTTTGCGGCTAAAGCGTTGCGTCCACACGACCAACGGCCAGTAGGATTTATATAAATTAAGCATTTTTCAACGTGTGAGTGCGAGAAGAAAGAATGCCTTCCAACCTCGCTTACACTTCTTTCCCCGCCCTCATTGTCACGTTGTCACGAACAGGCGTTCCTCTTTCGCCCTTGCCTCACTCGTCGCGTTCGCCTCCCCCAAAGGCCCCTCCCTCACCCTTTCCTACTCTTTACGATCCATAAATCCAACAAAGTCGCTTCTGGACTTGAATGCAGCCTGTTTTCCACGAACAATCTCCCTCAACCCTGATATTGCCCTTTGTCCACCGTGCGCACTCGTTTTCATCGTTCTTTCTCTCTCCCTCTTGCGCCTGTCACATGCCAAAGGAAAAATTCACACGAACTCGCATACAAAGATCTCCCAAAAGAAAAGAACATATTCAACGCCTGCTTCGTATCTCATCATCCGAAAACAAAGACCGAAAAAATGTTCTATCCAAATGCGATGGAGGATACTCCGAGGAAAATTGCAGTTCCGAAACTTCACAAGATTAATTAAACTCCCCTTTGTTCCGAACCGGCGATTAATCGATCCGGCAAGTCGATTTCCATTCAGAACTTCGGAATTCTTAAGAATTCAATGTTTCAAGCTTCAAGAAAATTATGCTCTTGAAAAAAATGAAATAAAACCAAGTATAAATGATCCGCGGAGAAATGGTTAATACGCCGAGCACCCGCTGCGCGATAACTGACGATGTAATTAATTCCTTTCAGCGTCGAGACAAAAGGAGATGAAAGGCTTTCGTGGACGAGAGAACTATTTTTCGGTGCGAGGTCAGTGAATGCAGAGACGAAGAGTATCGCACAACGGAGAGAAGCGAGTTCACGGCTCGAAGCACCGAGGTGGGAGCTTCAAGGGTGGCGATAGAGTCGACAGTGCTTGTGATTATGCAAGCTCTTCGTTCTGGACAAGAGGTAACACCGCGGGTGGTGCAATATCCCAGGTAGGGAATAAAAGGGTGAGGGGCTTGAACGGGGCAAACACGTGGAACAAAGATATCGTACAACAGTAGCGAGGCGAAACGCATCAGCCCCGCGTACTCGGGCTCCCGGTAACGGAGAACCGTCGGAATCATAACGCGTTACGAGAGCGAAAGAGAACCCCGTTGAGAATTCTCCAGTTGGACAGGGGAGGGTGGGTTGGCGGAGTCACAGTTTTAATGGTGCTCGTGAAAACGGCAACGACACGGCCAGACGAGAAGGCCACAGCGTAGGAGTATACGTAGGTACAGGGCACATGGGGAATGAAAAGCATCGGCAGTTTCCCTCTCGTTCTCGCCACGCCCTGACCCTTCGTGAGTCCCCATACTCGACGGAAATGTCCTTGCGATTTCACGTTTTTGTATATGAATCCGGAGTAAAATCGAGTCGTACAGAAATGCGCCAGAGTGAAGAAACAGAAGAACAAAAAAAAAATGAACGAACGGAGACATTGCGAGATTGTGAGAAAGCGGACGAGTAGACGTCGAGAGCCGCGCACCGGGGGGACGCAAAGAAATCTGGCTGATTCGATACATTTACCTCGGGAACGATCAATCAGGATCCGTAGACCCGGAGTCGGGACAAGACAGCGTCTCTCGGGTAAATTCCCCTCTCCCCCATGGCCCTCCCCAAGGGGGAGAGGACGGGGCGGTGGGACCTCGATGTTACGTTGATTAATGAATACCCTCGTCGGTAGAGACACCGCTCGCGACTGTCTCACCGAATGAACGACGATAAAAGTGGAGTGGCAATTAATATCGGTCAGCGCGCTGTAACGCCGAGCAACCGGACGCGAACGATCCGCATAGTCACATGCGAAATTTCAAACCGCTACGATTGCATACTAAAAACAAGCAAAAAAAAACATTTTGTGGATTTTTGTTCGTGCAATGCATCACAAAAATGAAATTTATCGACAAACATTCCGCAGGCCTTCGTAAATTTTTTTTTTTTATTAAAGTAAATTTGATGAATTCGCTTGACTTTCGACCTGTCTGATTGTCGAGTAGCGAGAGAAAGTGAATTTGATTTAATTGAACCGAATTAAATTCAACCAAATGCATTTTTTTCTGTCTAGCAATGTTGTCTTTAATGCCTGTGAATCGTCACCAACTTATGTCTTTTATTCTTCAGACTCGAAGATGGCACATAAAAAAAAATGTAAAAGACCGGAAAAAAAGATATATATAGTCTCGAGTATGTATATATAGAAGGAGGTCTTCGTGGGAGAGTTCGGAAACGCTCGCGAGACGTCCTGTCGACCGCGCACCCTTGCGCGATGGTGTAAAATCCAAGAGAAAGATATATCCCCGCACCATCGATAGATAACTCCACCTCTATCCATTCTCCATCCAACTTTCGCATTTCTCTTAAAAGTTGTGCCGGGCGCGAGAGGCCGGCGGCGGCTGGCGCAGCAACGACGTCGGCTCTTGCTGCTGCTGCCAGTGCCATTGCGCCAATGCCGTCGGCAGGGTGAGCGGGTTTCGGGGCTGAGGGGTGGGTTTGGACGAGGCAAACTTTCTTCCCGCCATCCCTCACGAATTGACAGGCAACACATCACATAGGCGTAGAGATTCGGCCACGTACGAGCTTATCTAGCGTTTTCTCCTATCCGCCGTTGCTATCTCGTCCCTTCCCAGAGATATCTCCCACGCTATAGCTTCCGCACGAAAATTCTCTTCTCTTCCGTACAGACGCAACCTCGACTCGCCGGTTCGTATTTCTCGCTTCTCCAACGCTCACTCGAACGCATTCCACCAACACGAGGGGGTCCTCGTATTAATGGAGTATGCTCGACGCCATTGTCTGCGCGTTCTCCGTGTGATGCAGTGCGGCATTCGCGTCTACGCGCCCTTTCGTCCTACACACACAGCTTCCGCAAATCGTGCGCAGCCTCTCGCGCCCTCGTCCTTCGCTCTTGCCCTCCCGCGTTTCTCCTGCCATGCACGTTTCTCAACGTGTATACACTAAACCGACGACCGCATAACCGTCGAGCTTTCCATTCCCGTCGGTCATAGTTAACTCGTTAAAAGTGCTTCCTATCACCGACGTAGTTACACCTCGGAGATATGAAAAAAAAAAAAAAAAAAAAAGAAAAAAGAACCAAACCCCAGTGATTCTCAAGCTTGCGTGTTATTTCTCGAAACCCATCAACCCCGACCGGCCCCCTCCAATTCGAGTGTTTAGTCCGAAGTGAAAATGTAATTTTCCTCACTCGAACGAACAACCCCGTTCGCCGCACACGAGACGAAAAGTTTATGCGCTTTTGACTATTTAGGTCTTTAAATTAGTTTTCGAAACTTCATCAACATCGAATACACTAACCGCCCTATCCTCATCGCTTCCCAACTATGTCGAAAGTTCAAGCCTCGTACGCCTAGGCTCGGGGGGTGGGATATCTCACGGGAGGTTTAGCACGCTTTCGGGTTGACTCGGATCTCCGCGTTGCTGAGCTAGCTGGCCGTTGACGAAGATAGGCGAACGGCAAGACTACTGTTCGGGCTATCTGCGAAACGTGCCCAAAGGGCGCGGCCACGTGCCGGACTCGAAAGGAACGCGGACCGTACGAATCCTCATGAGAGTCGTACCAACGAATAGCGTTCTATATATAGATCGAACACGACGGTGGCACCCTGGGTTATAACCGCGTGCGAAAGCGTGGGTGTGCTCATTAATATTCGCGGCGCGACGCTGCCGCTTTTTCGTCGCGTTGTGTGCTACCCGGGGAAAGAGATACGGTTGGCCCACGGGAATTATTGTATTCCGTGGTGGTCTGCGTTCCAAGTCCAACACGGCGGTAATACTATACCACTGCGATATATATATATTCATATACGTGTGAGTGTCCGTGCATATAATACATATACAAGGATGGGAACAGTGTAGCGTCGAGTTGGTTCTTCGCAAGCTCCTTGGCGCTCGCGAGAGGTTGGCAGAGGGGGTGGTGCGTCGGTGAACACCCGACCGTGCGCTTTCTATGTACCGTAGAGAGCCGGCAAAGCTTCAGCGGATACAGCTTGCTCTCCTCGTTGGATAGTGGAGGAATACTCCGAGAGTTGGCAACCACCCCCGTTATAACCGACGTTCCTGTATTAAGCCAGACCGAGCGAACTCTGCATGCCGATGAGCTTAATATACTTTACTTTGTCATAGCGAGAAGCGTATAGCAACGTTATAGGAACTCCGCGCTTGAGGGGAGCAGTTTCGCGGAGTATATATCGCAAAACTCAATGGCTTCGGCTCGCGAGACGCGGCAAGCCGACGGCATTGCTGCGTTTCGTCGAACGACTCCGTTTCGACGGGGACAAAGAGGCTCGGTAGCGCGATACCTTCGTCCGTTTGATGCGAATGCATCCCTCTCCATCGGGCTACGTGCGCGCGTTCTGCTTACCTGAAACATAAATCGAAAGAAAAGCGTTATCGAAGAGGCATCGTTGGGTCCAATGAAGAAAAATGTGAAAGGGTTCTTTTCGCGTTTTCTCGTTTGTGGGAAATATCGCAGACGTTTATCCAGCGTATGCGTGCGGAACGATGGTATAGGGGGAAAATAGTGTAACCAGCGAAGTCGGATCTAGCCCTCTTGGGCTGTCGAGAAACGGAGCCGCAGCGGTGGAGAACTAGTATAGCTATTACATAGACGGGAGGGGTGCACTTCGTGGGCGTCCCAGTGGTTTATTATAATTATACTCATTGTCCCTGCGGTGTAGCGGCCGCGAGGGTATAGTAACGGCGTCGATACGGAGCCACGGCACGCACGCTTTGCACGCAACGGGACGCGCCTAGACTTCGTTCTTGGCATGCTGACTGGGCCCTCTCTTCACCGCGAAGTTTCGCATACATGTACGGAAATGGGAAAGGGAATGGGTTTGCCTACTATAACGTCTAGCTCGAGTTGTCGAGGATCGAGGCTCGTCGACAGCCACGCAACTCTGCACATCATGGCCCTTGCTTCCCACATACCGCTGACTTCGGCTCAGCATAAGTCAATTCTACCGCAAATGGCATACGTGCTTAGTAACCGCACGTTCTGCAATCGTCGCTTCCCGTCCTCCCCCGCCAGGCCTTCTCGTCAACGCTTCGCTCATACGTGCGAGTTACGGATGTCTCGTGTGTAACGCGACTAAAGTAGAATGTTTTCACGAGCGGAAAAGCGTTTCTCTATAATGGATTATTCTGTGGTTGTCGTGCGCGATTTCAAGCTATCGATAGTCGCCGCGGTGTGGCTAAAAGGTTCTGAGTCATCTGAAATAGCAGCAAGGTAATCATGTTCTATTTTTTTGTTTTTACTGTAGTGTTTTTTTTTCTTAATTATTTCGCGGTGATATCTGTCGTGCGAGCGAACTTAATAGAAACATTGAGCACACGTGCCGCGAACTACCCGGCTTAAGGGCGCATTACCAATGCAAAAGGGGTGAGCTATAAATTTGAAATTCTATGGCCGCTAATTTCGGCTATGCTGGAGGTGGCCAGGTTGTAAATCAATGAGAGCTTCTTTAATCGTTTGAGGAATGAACGGAGTATTAAATAGCATGTACGGCTATTTGGTTCACTATATCAAGACTATCGCTCGAATTCTCTATTTCTAATTTCTATTCATTAACTGGTAGAGAATCCCTGTTGAAAAAAAATTCTTGCAGTCGGGGTGGGTAGTTTATACGTTGAGATGATGTTGGAAGTATAATCACGTTTCGGGTTGGTAATGGCAAAAAATATACGATATTTCGTTGTTCTGATTCTGCCACGAATTTTCATAAAAAATATATTGCACATGAGTTGGGAGCGAAATGCGAGCCAGATTCGTTATCACTGTAAAAAAATTACATCAGACATGTGAAAGAAAAATTATTGAAGCAACAGACAAGCAGTTCTCTTGCGTCAAATCGACGAATCTAAAATTATCATTGAACGAACAGATTTTTGTGTACTTTGTTCTGAACTCCGATGGAATATTCGCATAGACAAACTTTTTTTTTCCACTTCGCCTTAATCTTTACACGAATTGATACTCTTCTCTTGAATCCCATTCGCCGATCGGCATGCGAACAGAACGAGCAAAAGCATCGTTCGATGGTTGTCTTTTTTTAAATAGACAAAACGTTCAATGAATCATTCTCATTCGGTCACCCAATTTCGACCAACTACGCTTCTGCAATCATCCATTTAAAGAAACTCGTCCCGGTGCGCCAAATAAATGTTTCACCGACTCTCGCAGCGCGTTCAAATTCGTTCGTTCAACGCGAGATTGGGTTGACGCTGCGTTTAACCAGCGCCCTATATACGCCATACTCACTTTACAGTGTGTGAACGCTTGTTGTTTTGTGTTTTTTTTTTTTTTTTATTTGCTCAAAGCTCTTCCGGCCTGAACGACACGTGGATAGGGGTGAGGTGGCGCGCGGGTACGAGGTCGGTAACTATATAGTATCGATCCCCAGTAACCAAACTGGCAATTGTCACGTTGACAATATGCCGCTTTGGTAACACACCGTCCTGCTCTCTCGCTTCGACGCCAGTTATTATTACTTTTTTTTCCTTTTTTTTTTCTCTCTCTCCCACCGATATAGTCGAGCTGAAAATATTTATGAATATTTATCTTCCCATTTGCACGAGAGCGGTAGAGCGGAGGTGCGCCGCGGATAGTGAACCGACGCGTGTGCACCTTCTCCGTATAGCTATGGACGTTTTGCCTATAATGTGCAATTAAATGAGGGCCGTGGGTGCGGAAGCGGCCGTTCGTGTATCGTCGAACGTGTGAGAGGTCATCCCCCATCCCCACCGTCCCACCCCTCTTTTTAGCACTACGCGGTAGCTTTAATAAAAAGCTATGTAACAGGTTCACGCGGAAAATAGCGTAAAACCGTGGACTAATATGAATTTATGATGTTTTTAATGCGCTCTCGTTTCTGCCGCCCGCCGTGTGCGCGGAAGGGGGGTTTGTGCGTACCGCCGATACGAGACAACGAGAACCCGAGCCGGAAACAAACCCCGTCCCTTGGCATCCTCGATGCACTCTGCATCCCCGAATACCATCAGTGCGTCAAACGCTCGCACGGTGCCGCTTGACAGTACAACAACGAATGCGAGTTTCGACACTGGATTGCAAAAAAAAAAAAGAAAAAAAAAAAAAACACGAGAGAACCGAGCGCGAGGCTCGTCCGAGCTATGCTCCGGCATTCGATGAATTTTGCCCGCTGACGTTCCACATCCGGTTAGCTTTTTTCACTCCTATACATATCGACGACCATTTTGCACGTCGGCATAATTGATGCAAGAAATTTGGGCAATGCTTTTACCCCGCCGCGTGTCACCGCTGAAATCGCCGTTCCAACCCGGTGAAAAAAAAAAGAGGAAAAAAAAAGCGAATCCAATTTCTCTGTCACTCTGGTTGTTAAGTTCGGGAATGGATTATAAGCTCTTTTTTTTTTGCAAACACGGTGTGGAATCGCGAAACTCGAGGGAAAAGCGCGTTCGTGCACATGCACGCGACACGCAGAGATGAAAATCGCTGGTATGACGCACTAAAGACGTCATTAGGGGAAGCGAACTCGGTGTACACACGCCGAGTTTATTATAACGATTCGTCGGTGTAAACGCGATATATCCATGTCAAAGCGTATGGTTCGTTTTTTTTTTTTAAACTTCTTCCTCCATTCTTTTTTTTTCGACGTCACATTAACTCCAGCGTAATTCCAGCGTAGTGGAGGTCGATTGCTGGAAGTTTCACAGACATGAAATTTACCACGGATATTTCGTACATTGTATGCGACGTACCGAGCCGCGGAGTCATATAATTTTATGTATCCCATGCGCGCTACCGGTCGCATAGTCACAGCGAAGTTAAGATTAGATAAGGGGTTGAAAAAAACCGAGAAAAAAAAGCAGGTGGTAGTTTTACGTAGAGCAGACAAGCCATTTGGCGCGAGCTCGCTCGCGTTGCGCACCCTTGAGAAAAAGGAAGAAAAAATATTGAGAAAGGGTCGTTAGTTCCCGCACGCAACGGGCCCTACGATTACGCGCGAGAATTTTTCCGTCAAAGGGATAAAACAAACCGGACGAGCAATCTGCACGAGACTTCGAGCTCCGTTTATCGATCGCGCAGGCCATATTGCCGAACGAACGAGAAGCGGATCGCGATAATAATAGAATCTTTTTCCGTTGAGGAAAACTCGCCGAGTATTTAATTCGTCGTTAAAGGGTCATCCGACGCCCTGGTTAATTTCATTTTCAGTTCGCCCCCGTTTTATTTCGATTTTTTTTCTACCCCCCAACGTTTCTCCTTTGCCCGGCCCACTCCCGCCTACCGCGGCGCGGACACTCTGCAATTCGGCTCTCGTCCACCCGTTTCGGCTATATCTGTATATGTATATATCTCACCTTCTCCTTCTCTTAATTATTTCGTCTCTCTCTTGGTTCCCGAGGGCACCAGCGGTAAAGAATGCTAAGCAGTTTCATTATTCGCCGGCTGATTCCCATTAGACCGGCCGCGCCGCCGGTTTTTCTCCCGGTTTCATTATCCGCTGTGGACAGAATGTAAATGAGCTTCGTCGGCTCGGGGTTCGCGAGCGCGCGCGCGCACGCTTGGTTACTGGCGGAACGAGGAAAATATTCGGTCGGCCTCGCCGAGAATATACGTTCGCCGAATTCACCGGTAGCGAGAGGCTGACTCTATGTTCAGCACAGCGCATCAAAGCTCGGACCATCCTAAACTCCTCCTTTCGCCAAAAAAAAAAAGAGAAATATTGAAAAAAGAATCTGTCTCATCCTCATCCGCGCTTCGATGTATCCTCAAACTCTTTCCTAGATTCTCTCACGCGCTTTCGCCGGTTCGCTATCCCGAAAATTCACCGTGCTTTCCCTTAGAGACACGGAAATTGAACGTCGATGAACGATCATAGGCTGGAAGAGAGGCTGGGACCGGCTCGGAAGAGAAGAAATTGAGAAAAACAATTTTCCGACTTCGCGGCTACGTGAAACTAACGTTTTCACGATCCCCTTCGACGAAAAAAAAAAAACAAATCCGATGTTCGCCAGAGGGAAATATGCCAAGCGGAGTCTTCTACCCACGAAGCCCCGACGAAAAGTGGCGAGTAAATACATTTCGGTTTCCACTTTTTCAAGCTCCTAAACCCCATCCCGAGCCCGACCTGAACCGCCGGCGGCGGCGGCGGTGAGCGCAGCGCGGCGCGATTCGAACGACGAATCGAGGGTGTTTAACGTTGCATCTCGGTCGATTTTTCAAGTGGATGGCGCACACCGAAGCTTTCGCCGTTTGGCGTCCCGCGTGTGATGCCACCGCGCCGCTTCTGCTACTCCGGGAAAACCGATGGCTCCGGGGAACGGTAGCAATTTTATTAGCTTCTCCAATTGACTTTATATTAAATTTAGAGGTTTCCCGGGAGAGTGGCAGCAACGGCAGCCCCCACGGGCGCCCATGCCCCTCGCACGCTCTGCACTCGATCGCGCGCTCTCTCCTTTCCGTCTGTGTGCACGGCACATGCCGCACAGCTGGGCTCTCATGGAACCCGCCGGAGTTCCTTCGCGGTCGCGCTTACGCCGTGTGTGCTCTCTCGTCTTCGAACGCGGTGAGTCCCGCGAGACGACGTGGGAGTGTTGAACAGTCTCACAGACAAACTCTCGGCTTCTCGACGAATAATGTCTTCTCTCGCTGTTCGCATACTCCACGATCTTCCTCGCTCCTGTGCTATCCCTTCGTCGCGTCGTCGTCAGACCACCCTTCGTTCTGTTCGCGCTAGATCTCAGGGTCAAATCCGGTCGTTCGCTGCAGGAAAACCGGCTATCAAGACAGTCTTCTTGTCTCAATGAGGATTTTTTTCGAGTAAAAAAATGCATGAATGAAAAATTCAGAAATTTCTGTAAGCCGTTTAGATCACTATTTTGTGATTGTTTTTTTTTTTTTCAAATTTTTAGACGTTCGCGTGATAGCCACATTTGTACTTAATTTATCCATTTATGTTTAGTTTACTCCAATTTATTCTATTCGAATTTTTTTGAAGTATCTTAAAGTACCATTAAGTAAAATATGAGACCAATGTTGAAATATTTAATAGCACCTACAAATTTTTTAACTCGAAAAAAAAAATCTCCATTTAGACTAAAAGAGTGCCTAAACCGTTTTACCATCGCCCGGCTTATTCCCAAAATTACTACGATCCCGATAATCCCTTTTAAACTTCACATTATACCCGGAACCTAGCGAGAGATTTTCAGCGAGCGCGAATGACCCACTGTTTCGAATTCCTCCCCCATTGGTTTTCCTCGAAAAAGTTCCGCATTCTCGAAGAATCGACGCAACGCGCGGAGATACAAGAGATCGCGAGTAACGCGCCGAACGCCAAAGACGAAAAAAAAATGAGGACGATGAGAAGAAAGGAAAAAAAAAACGCGAGGGTTCGCGAAAACTTTGAGCCTCCCCCCGCGCGCGGTTCGTCGAGGCCTGCGAAAAGTTTTCCTCGTTATCCTCGACTCAAGACGAGTGGTCTGCCGCGCATCAAGTATTTCTAGTAATTAAAAACTTCCGGGGAAGCGTCGAAATTCTGCTGAGCTCTGATGAAAAGGCTTTTGGCGAGAGGGTGGGAAAAGAGAGAGGGAGGGAGGGAGAGAGAGAGAGAGAAAGAAAGCGAGAGGATACGCGGGCGTGTTGTGATGTATATGAGTTTGTTTTTCTCGCGTGTGAGAGTTGAACGCGGGTGGCTCGTCGTGCATACTCGTACGGTTCATTTGCGAGATCTAACGAGAAGCTTCGTTCGTCTCCGCCAACATATACGTATTCACCTGCCGTACCTTCTTGCGCAGCGTACGCGATATTTGCGAGATTTCATATAGACGTTACCACTCGGTACAAATATCCCAAGAGTACACGCGACTCGAAAGAGAGCAAAGTAAAGGAGCAAAAAAAAAACGAAATAAAAGAAAAGAAAAGAAAAAACCGCGGTAGAGTATTATAGCATTCGCGGAAAGCCATTCCTCTTCCGGAGCTAGATCCCCTACCGAAATAAATGCCAGTGGAAAAATCCCTGCGAAAATCCTCAATGACGCTCGGTGAATCCCCGCGTGTATCTGCGCTCTCCCGATACGAGATGTCGAATGGGATTGTCGAAGCTTTCGTCGACCGGGGCGCAAATCAGCATGTGATGGCTCCTCGTCGTGAAATAAGAAAGAAATAAAAAAAAACCACCAACATTTTATCCATTCAATTCGATTCGCCCTCGTGCGGATCCTGTGTTTCGATAAGGCCGTGAATCGTCGAATTTTGAAACGGAGTGTTTGTCCCTGTATGTATGTGTGTGTGTGTGAGGAATTGGAGTGAACGAGGCAGCCAAAATGATCGCGGTTGTCGCGCTGCATAGTATCCGCAACCCTTTCGTTTGTTTTCTCCTTTACATTTTGCGGTAGCTCCGGTGAATCGACGTGTGGCTTCGCCTCGCAACTATTAGAATGTATTATGCATGCGAAATGGCGCGGTTTCCTGGAAATCACTGGAGCGCAGGGGGCGGAGGTAACGTTCGTTGATGCTACTGAGCACCGAGGTCTCTCCTCCCTCTCCGGATGAAGGAGTTTTGCGGTGACGACGTGGAAGACTGCCAACCCTTCGCCGCTCTTGTCCTCTCGGCGGATGGGTGATCTTTTAAAGGTCGAATTCTCTTCTCCCCCTTCGCCACCCAACCCATTCCAACACGCCGGTGACTCACTATCCCCATTACGTTCTTTCATTTCTCTCTGCTCCGCTCTAATATCGTCGCTTCGGTTACTGACGATTCGGCGAGTCGCCGCACTGTCGGCTTTGGCAATTCGTACCGGCAAGACTTTTTATTTCATACCAGAGGAAGAAACCAAAAAAGTCTACGTCGCTTGAGTAAAAAAAATTAACAACGATCAGGACCAGCTCTATCGCTTGTACCGTCGCGTTGCGAATAGAGCTGCGGATTCGTTCCGTTGAGAATACCGAAGGTCTTCGCGCACGTGCGGTATCGATGGCAATTCGTTTTCTCTTTAAGCCCAGCGTGTCTGATCCCCTCGAGGGAAAGGTTTGAAAATGATCCTCCGATAAGTGGAAATCGACGCCGCCCGATACACGTGGTAAAAAGAGCCACGAGGATATAGAAAACTAGCGAATCTGCCGCATTCTCTCGAGCAGAAGGAGATCGTCGCGTTTCAGCGGTAACCAGCGAAAGGGGGAGGCGAGAAGAGAGAAAGAAATTCATCCCGTCCGTTCTCGACGATCGCGAATAATAATTTACGATCGACCTATTCGAGCGTAATTTCAACTCTCGTACGTATAAACCGTATAGAACCACAGAATCCTGGTAGACACGCTTCGCTCGGCCCGAAGCTTTAAGTGTGGATCTCTCCCTTTCCACGGTTTTCGTACGTGAACGAGACGCCATGTCGCTGATACTTCTTTCTTTCTCGTTCGTTCGTTCGTCCTCCTTTCGCCTTCTTTTTCCGTCCTTTCTCTTGCTTCTCCCTCGTTGCTCCGTCCGGCTCGTAAAGTCCAGCGGATCCTGTTCATAATTTGATTCGGGCTCCCGGACCGTAATGGGTTTATGATGTTCTATCAATTTCCACGAGTGGAGGGTAACGCGAAAGTCGAACCTCCTCAGTTTCTCTATTCTCCCCTCGGCCAACCAATATGCTTCTTCTTTGCTGCGTGCCTCCTTCTCTCATTCGTTTAACGAACGAACGCGAGGACAGAAACTTATCACGATTCTGCTGACCTCTCAAAACAATAAGTCTTTTTCTATTGATTGCACGTAACTTTTGTAAGTTTCATCCGCTTGCTCAAGAAATTACAAAAACTCTCGACCGTACCGACGATTTTCGAAAAATGTTGGAATATCATGTAGTATCAATTAATTATTCTCGCATCATGCGGAATTAGCTATCGGCATTGTCATCTACGAGTGCTTTGAATAATTTAAAGGGTCTCGCGATGCAAGTTACATATATATAATCAACATTTGCGCCCCGGTGGGGCAGGAATCGCGACGAGGGGGACGAGACTAAAGCTTCGCAATTTTAATGATCCCTCTCGTAAGCCGCGTGGTCGTAAAATATTTGTTTCAATTCCCGCGAAACGTCAGAGCCGGCTCGCCGAATAATGTTCGTGTGAGAAGGTTGACGAAGGAGCCGCGAGACTGGTGAGGTCAGCGTCTCGGTTGACGGGTTAGTGTATGAAAGTCGACTGTCGACAGGCGAGAGAACGTTGAAACCTCGACGGGTCGGTCGAGGAGAAGCAAAGAAGGACGAGAGGCGAAATGACGAGAGGAATATATAGTGTCGAAGCCCGTGAGCATGCACCGCCGGGATGAGAGTAACGGAGGCCAACGACGAGTTTATGAGTTGTTAAGCGCGGTTGTTCGTCGCTACCGCCCTGTAGTATCCTTCGTCGTCGATAAAACCGAAACGAGGCGTTGAAATTCCCGCCTGAATAAACCCCGAGATCCGTGAGCGTAAAGGGTCGAGTCGAACATTTCTTGAGTCTCGGCCCTCCCTTCGCCCCCTGGTCTCGTTCCCTCGACATTCCTTCCAGTAAAAATCTAGAAGTCACTTTTTTTCCTCGTTGCTCCTCTCGACTCGTTACACCGACGCTTTCAACAGCTATGATCTTTATGGAGGGTCTTGGTGAAGACGAATTCTCCGTGTCGCCCCTGATGCGCAACTTGGCCTACGTTAGTCTCGTTGAAAGGACGAAGGAGAGGCGTTACGCAGATGCCGATACTAGGAGAATATCCGGCTAGCGTTTCCGCTATCGAGAAAGAACTTGGCATGCGACATCGTCAGAGGCGACTAAGGGAAACAGGAGGTTCGGTACGATCGGAGAGGCGGGTATAGGGAGGACGGAGAAGAATAGGTAACCGGTAATTGTAGGTTGGCAGAGATTCAATGTAGGTAAATAGAGGATCGGAGGAGAGCCGCAAGGCTCGGCGACACCGGCGCGTGTAGACACCGGGCCCGATAGCGGCATCCTTCATGTTCTCTCTCCGCGCAGAGATGAGAGAAGATTCGACGATGTTTCCGGCGCAGCATCTTTTCCCCGTTTTTTCTCTTCTCCCCTGGACTAGCCCCTATTCTGTGTGCTCCGAGCCACCGTCGCATGCTTCTGGTTTTCCACGATAGCACGCGAAGCGACCTGGCCTCTCTCATGCACCGCGTCTTCGTTTTCCCTCTTTGGTAAAGGGCCAAGAAACCCCAATCTGCCCAGCAGGTTACTCCTTAAGCCCCCCCGTTCCAGATGGACCGAGCGCAACTCTGCCTGTGCCCAATCCAACGTCGGCTTTTCCTTCCCTCGTCCCCTGCGAGCGCCAGCTCTCTTCAACGTCTAGGCGCCTCTTGATACTTGAACTCCCCCGTTGCTTCTTCGCCCCCTTTCATCCAACACCGCAATAGTGGTTTTCACTGTCCGCCTCGGAGGAACCTGAATCAAGTTATTACCTAAATACAGAACGCTATAATAACGCTCCCGACTCGATTACGTCGGTTCGCTTATCGCCGGACCGCTCGATCGCAGATTGTGGGTGTATTAAATAAATCAATTGGAAGGGTCCGAAGCGCAATCTTGATCGATATCACCCGCGAGTCGCTTCTGGACGATCATCCCGGACCCTCTCCTCAGGTGCCCCGGAACGAAGTGGTCCACGCTGCCACGAGGTTGAAGCTAACGCTATCGTATGCAATTTATAAGCCCTTCTCGCATCTCCGCCGGGCCACACGAAGGCCGGCCCCATACACCCGACTATCGCCAGCGCCGCTACGATCCTGGGTACAAGGCAACCACCCCGAGGGATGGAAGTAGCTGTGGCCGCTGCTCGCCGGCCCATTTCGCGGTCCAGTGACGCCCAGGAATTTGCCAATTGGATTTTCTCATGCCTATTCCTATCTTCCTCGCTCGCGCTTTATCTGTCCCTCTTCGTCGCTTCACTCTACGAGGGTGCCGACCCGTAGTGTACTATTAGATGGTGCAGAAGGCTGAGGCTGTGTTGGCCTGCTCGGCAGACTCTACTATCACTACAAACGGGCTATCGTAGATATACACACACACACAGGCGCGCGCGCGCGTGCACGCATACAAGCTTGTTCTCTCGACGCCCACCGAACGATTTCGAAATCCTATCGACCGTGGCGAATTCCGAAATTTCGTAACTTGGAATGACTTACAGCGATCGATGCCGACACACATCCCACCTACGCTATCGCACGCTATACGAGCGTATAAAACTATTTCTCTCGACTACACACGATCGCAACAGTAATTTTTTTTCGTATGTGTACGAGACAAGGGAGTTATTGCATTCCCGAGGCTAGAATGAATGTAGAAAAAAAAAGAGTTATCTCTAATTGGATACCGAACTTCGTGTGTGCTGGCAGGGAGAAGCGCATACGGCGTATAGGATGCGAGAGTAAAATAGATACGGCTGAGGGGGCGACGGGTGGGGGGGGGCTCTCATCTCGATTCGTTTCTCAATCTCGATATCGAATCGGGGGGCCCGGAGGAAAATTTCGTACGGTGCCAGGAGAAAACCCGATATCGTAAACTCTCTCTCTGCCTTCCTACCCTCCCCGGTTGAGAATCTCTCCCTGCTCGCTCGATCTCTCCACCCCGTGCAGCGGCGCAGCAAAATTGAACAATTTTCTAGGCTACCCACATCCTCGGCCCCCTCCTCCGAACCTAATTTCCATCGAGGAATCTTTACCGGCATAGCGCTGTCGCGTGTATTACGAAACAAACGGCAGACAGTGTACGTAGCCGAAAGAAGCGTCTATGTAAAATAGCGCCAACGTTGTAATTTCGTTCTCTCAAAAACGCGAATCCAGATTCTCTTGGGAAGGCGCTCGAGCGTGGTTTCGGCAAACTTTTTATTAGTAACACTAGTCAGAGGCGACGCGGCCGCGCTCGGCTCGGAGAAGCGAGGAGTGGGATGGAAGGAAACATTTTTTCTTTTAGCATTCCCGTGGCGAAAGCGATTGAGGCTATGCGCACGAGAGAGCGAGAACGGAGGCAACAAACACACAAAAAAAAAAACGTCGGCAAACGCGACGAGCAAATATTTAACCCCGGCGATAACATCGAGAGTCACGGCGGTGGCAAAGCCATAGCGGTGGTTAACGAGCCCGAGCGTTGTTTTTCTCATTTCTCCCCTTTTTTTCACGTAGGTAACTTCGGCACGGTACAAGAGGCCAGTTGCAGCTCACATGTGAAGTCGAGTCGTCGAGGCGACGCGTTATATACGACTCGCCGAATATGTTGTTTACACGGAAGGGTGGAAATAACCGAAAAACGATTTGCAAGCTATACACCGACTTCTCGAGAAGAAACATTCGAATTCTCCTGAAGCTCGAGGCTTGTTTGCGGAGCGAGTTATTCGAGAGCGAAAGGGTAATCGGCTCGGCAGAGATATTTTCCGTGCGTGTGACTCTCCGTGCAACGCGGAGGGGGTAACACACGATTTCGAGCCACGCAATTTCGTCAGCAACGGAATATAATCAACGGCGACCTCGTTGTATGGTTGGCGCTTACTCTCCTCGGTGTACTCTCGTACCCGGTGCGCGATCGCATTCGATAAAATACTGTGTATTTCATCAGGAGGGGGGAGGCCGCGGGAAGGGCGTAGGGTTTTGTGCATATATCCACAAACCGGCGTGGAGAGTAACTCGATGCGGTCCCGCATCGCGTAACGGGTTACCGCCGTTGCGGCCCTTTGCCGCAAACCTCCGAGAGCACACACATCGCGGGGGCGTAATCACGAATAGTCGGCATACCGATCGTGCAACTAGGTTTATCTAGTCGCGTACGAGGAAGGTACAGGTTACGCTGACTCTATACGTGCTCCGGGAAGGGAGAGTAAAGGAGGGGGATGGCACACCGGTGTACAAGCGTCCCCCTCTCCCACCATCCGACGTGTTCGATGCATCGCACGTTCCAGAATTATCGAGAGTACTCGCCGGCTACGGTAAATTACGGCACGCGATACGTACGTCCGTACACTGGCCTAGTGCGGGGGCTGCGATTCCTCGCAGAAACGGTATGGGCCTCTCTAGTTTTCTCTGTCCGCCTCTCTCTCACTCTTTCTCTCTTGCTCTCTCTCTCTCTCGCTTTCGCGAGTCGATATCGTTGGCCGGCCAGAAAGCACGTACCTTGCTCCTAAGCGTCCGACCCCAACTACGGGAACCCCGCATAGGGTACGAGAATAGAAATGCACCAAGCAGAAACCGGGCGCTAGAGAATCGTGCAACCCCTCTCGTACCACTCGTATACTATACATGTATTATCCTGCAAGTGCTCGGGAAATGGAGGCAAAAAAGGGGTATGTATAGCAGTCGGAGAATGAGAAGGAGGAGTTGGGAGGGAGTGGGCGAGAGAGGCTCTTTCTCTCGGTATGTGTTGCCAGAGAGCCCGCCGTTCTGTGAGTGGCGCACTGATGGCCTTTGTTTGGGCCGCGAGGCAATGAATTATTAGCGATAAGCTCGCGGCGGCAGAGGAGAACGCGGAAAACGCCGAGGACAAAGAATAGAAGGTAAGAGCTTTAAATAATGCGATGCCTTTGTAGGGTTCCGCGCGTCGGGCCGTTCGAGCTCGTGGACCGGCCCCGGCACGAGTATATTATACCGGAACGGGGCGGACCTACATTATCTAGTTCGGGAGGTAAAGGCCACTTTCTCGTGGCGCAGAAACGGTACAGCGTTACGCTGGGCTGCCGTTGCCGTTGCTACTTCTACTAGCCGGGATAAACCGGTGGGATACGAGAGGAGCGGGAGCGGGAGAGACCTCTGAAAGAGCGGTTCGTGTTCTGTAGCACGAGAGTGGAGGCTTCTTCCGCCTTTCAAAATATGAGGCCATCCTTTACGGATATTTACTGCTGGGAAATATTTTTTGGCCCCGGTACACTCTCAACCAAGCCCCCCCCCCCCCAATCCTCCCCCCGCCGCTGCGCTACCTTTCTCGCCCTCTTGGATCGTTGTATACGTTCGCGAGGAAGTCCGCTGACCCATAAAGATTACTTACTACCTGACCGAAATAAAATTGTTGC
Organism: Ischnus inquisitorius; assembly: GCA_963924025.1. Classification (NCBI taxonomy): domain Eukaryota; kingdom Metazoa; phylum Arthropoda; class Insecta; order Hymenoptera; family Ichneumonidae; genus Ischnus; species Ischnus inquisitorius. The sequence continues at coordinate 4,069,001 of OZ001250.1, read as the reverse complement.
AACAACCCCCTTGCCGACGGCCGGGAGTTCGCGAACTATCCGGATTTATAAACGAGATTCTTCCGCGAACTCCTAAACCCTCGTAGCATTGGCGCGTTGGCGCGCTGTTGGGGCGTAATGGTGATACATGGGGTTTCCATTTTGACAAATAAAATTTTCATGATAATGAGAGAACGTAAGATCTCGGACGAGGGACTTATCGCGGATTTTTCGTGGCGCGAATGACGAGGATCCGCGAAGTCTAGCAGGTTAAGTACGTGCAAGTCGGACCTTCGTATCGGTCGTCGAGAGGAAACTTTCTCGAGTGGTCGCTCCGTTGGATTCGATGCCCGGGTATCGAATTCATACCACACGGGTAACTCGATCTTCGTTCCGCGGCAGCACTCATGACAGGACAGCTACGAGGCACCCAGATCCTGCTGAAGTTTCACCGGGTGATCGATTCACACGCGAGTGCATTTTGCGCGCGGACGCTCTCAAGAAAATCGTGGCTGAGAGAGCGAGAAGGAGGAGGGGTAGGAGAGCTGAGGGGGGTGGTCGGGGATGGAGGATCTGTATAGTATAACAGCCTCGACGTTAGATGTTCAATTCGGTCGAGGTGGCTATCCAAGGCGTATCGATTCTCAGCGATTTCATACCTATCCAACTCTCTCTCCATCAAGACGATCAAGCTCGAAACGAGAATTCACGCTCGCTCGAGCACGCCCGACCCGAGATAAATAAATAAGTTTTCTGCGCTCTCCGGTCCCGTTCGCGCTTTAACGCTTTTCCCGACAATTTTGCTATTTATTTAAGACTCTTATTCCTCACGGATAAAAAAAAACGGGGGGATGAGCCCTTTTCGGAAGGCGCAGAGAGGAATCGTAGTATTTATAGTACTTGGATTATAGAATAATCCCTCCCGAAGGAGGCACGGTGGAGAATTCCGCGAAAGAGAAGAGAGCTCTCGGTGTTTACCAATATCCTCTTCTGCTGCGCCACTGTGTCTCACTTTCGAGCGCTTACTTTCTCCTTCCTCCCCCCAAACGGCGAACTCTCACCCGCGGATAACTTCAATCTCTCCTCTTCGTTCCCTCGCGAGTTCTCTTCCAAGATGTTTGAATTTCTCACTCATTCACGACTAGTGCACTCTCGACCTAGAATTTTGTCTTTGAATCTTCATCCCCTTTCGTTACGTTTTATCAAAAGGCTGCTATAATTTATTGGTCATTTACTTTGACTTTCTCAAAGTGTTGTCAAAGACAACCTCATCCGTTTTCGACGAATTTGTCGCTTGTTCTCTCGAATTCGCGCGACGAACCTATCCGTCTACATTTTCATTCCCAATCCCCGAATCCTCGATCGAGGTATACATTTCACCTTGCCTCTTTCGGAAGGGTTTGAACGAACGGCAAGCATTCTTTATCCGCTGCCGAGGGTTGCGTCAGTCACGCGAGAGAAATCGGAAGGCCGCAAGGGTGTGGTTGGCTCGGTTATTGTACCAGTCAGCCACTGGAAAAGTGAGTCGATCTCTCGGGCCCGGTACAAGCGCATTTCTGCGCCGACCGCTGGGGTCGCTGCACCGAGTTCAAGGAATTCAACTTCGCCTATTTGGAATAGCTGCATACTACATTGCTGCGCAGACTTCCGCTGTTGTATATACATACATCCGAGAGCATGAGCGACGACGGTAGTCAAATAACGAACGAATGGAATCTCGTCGTGAAGCTTTGACTCGTATACAGTCGTATGCCGCGGATTCTCTTCTTCTCTTGGCTGCGGATTCTTCGAATGTATCCGCGCGGTTACCCGTTGCGCGGAAAGCATGCAACGCGTAATAATCTCGATAGACGATGCGTAACACAGCGGTACGTGCAATTGGCTTCAGGTAAATAAGACGATTCCACGACAAAAGGCCCTCATGCGTCGCTTCGTCGAGAAGGGGTTTCCCGACGCAAAACGACGAGACTCCCTCGCCTCGGGCTATCCCCGTATCTTCCTTAGCTTCTCTGCGGTATCTTCCGGCACGAAGTTGTTCACGGTTGCCCGAGAGACAGACACAGAATCTCATTCCCGATCGAGAGAGGGAGAGAGAGCGGGTGGATGAGGCCAGAGTCGCGCAGTGGAGAAGACGAGAGGGCCACACACGGCTTTGGTATTAAATAAATAGAAATCCCGTCGGGAGCGAGCACGGTGCCGCTTCTTGGCGAATGAAAAAAACCCCCGAGGGATCGCGTCCATTCTGCAGAGGACGAAAAGTTGGCTGTGTCGTCGGGTGGGACTTTGCTCCGGACTTCCCAAGGAAGCTACAGCCCCAGCTAAACATGAGATTCTGAGCGAATTTCGAATATTCTACAATGGTATTGATAATTAATGTCTGGAAAAAGTCAACCAACTTTCCAGAAACGGGATGTTTGAGCATATAAACAATTCCTATATTGTTAAAAAACTGAAATAATCGACTTCCGCTACAAAAAAAGTTAAATCACCGGATGATTCTTTGAAGAATTTTTTGAAAGACTAATTTATTAATAACTTTTCGACTATATAATCATTCCAAATTAATGTTCTCAGCCTCTTCTGTAAGATATATATTTTTTCCAATTTTTGTCTTATAGGCCAGTCTTCGAAATTCTCTCCGATCTTCATTTTCGACTGGGACGTTGCCGATGCGCTTCTCTTAACGCGGTACATGCCCCGGGTCGTGCTGACTTTAAAAAAATGTACTGTCGTATTAATTTTCGTTGGAGCCTTGACAGATTGTCGTTACGAAGTTTAATTTCAAACTTCGCATATTGTATTCTCGTGCGTCGAGAAAATGAACTTCGCTCCGGTTCGGGGTGTGAGCGGGTTTGCCGTACCGCTTCCGAGAGTCTCTTCTTCGCGAAGCGGGGTCCGCGCTCTATACTGCGACCGGAGTAACGCGGCAAAACTTTTTACAGTGTCATCCCGGCGAGCGCGTTAAACTTTTATTCTCTAATTACGAATTAATAGAGACTAATAGTTTTATCGTCGGACTATTAAATTCCAAGGTGCAAAAGCGAACGGGAGAGAACTGCGCCGTTACGCGGAAGACGAAGATTACTGTAACGCGGAGATTGGCCAACCGAGATCCAGTCGTTCGAAAAATTAATTGCGCGTGAGTATTCTTATACTGCGGATTAATACAGATCCCTGGTGATCTCGCACCCGCTGGGATTCCAGACGATACCGAGGGAATTAAACGGGAAAAAAGGGCAATGAAAGCTTTTTCAGTCGACATAGCCATCGATCGTACGAAGAAAATCGAATTTACCAACGTGCGAGGCTATAAAAATCCGTGTAGGGGTTGTGCGCCGCTGTAGGCGAATGTCAGTTGCGACACAAGAGTGTACGTTGTACCAGAGCTGGTATTGCGGGGCGGGAGGACCTTTTGTAGGCCCGATGGAACGAGCAATGTGGCAGTGAGGGAGAACCGGGGAGGGGCCCGACGTGAATTCGTAACTGCTCGATGCACCTGCACCGAGGGATGCAAATTTATAGTCGTGAGTTCACCGAACTACGGAAGGGCGCGTCTGTTTTTCATTCATTTTTCATTCGCGGGGAAAGCGAAAGGCCTCGCTCGCTCGGACGGTGCAGTTTCCGCGAGTGTGCAATCTGCGTTCGGCTGCGAAGGGGTGAAAAAAAAAAAGGAGTCAAGAATCAATGAACGCAAACGCGAGACGGCTCGACGGAGGTTGTCGAAGGAACGCTGTTCGGATGATAGGGAAAAGTGAGTACCGGAGTGCATCGATAGGAGAGGCTAAAGCGAATCATCCGTTGACGGCGAGGGAGGGAAAGCTCCGGCGATGGGAAAACAGAAGAGAGGTAGAAGGTGGAGGAGGAGGCGAACGTTGCGCGCCTCCTTTGCCATCCGTAGTTTCTCTATTTCCTTCATTAACAGTGCTTCAACAGCGTGCGAGAAGCGCGCGAGCGAAAGCCGCGTAACTTTTAATTGGAAGTAGTGGGAAGGCGTCGAGGCTCATTTCCCGGCGGACTCTTGTCCTTCTCTCGTCGCTCGTCCACCGGTTCCACGGGTATCTCCCTCGCCGCTTCGTATACCGAAATTCAGTCTTTCGCGTCTTGGGAGAGGTCAGTTAATTCGTCGCAATATTCGCCGTGATTTCCGCGCGGTCATACGTACTGCACGTACCACGATTCACGAGGGACGGCGTGATTCTTCGGCTCCCACGGGTAACAGAGCCAGATGCTCGGAGGCAGTCGACGTTTTAATCGTTCGTATAAATTTCACCCTTTTGTATAATTCTGAATTCAAATCCGTGTACGCTCGCAGCGTTTCGTCGTCGCTGTAACGCGACGCGCTGTGTGCTGTTAAACCAATACACATTGGTACACCGGCTAAGTTGCAGAGAGTATAAGTCGTAGCCGGTTAAAGAGAAATCGTATTTGGCGGAGGGCGAGGCGCCACACGTGAAACGAGTGTGTTCCAAGTAGATAAGGTCCGTGCGAAGTCAGACGTGCCGAGGACGATAGGGAAACTCGTGGATAAGATCGCCTCGCGTTTCCGGCCTCGCGAATTTACGAGAGCAGTCGAGGCATCGCGGCGCTTCTACGTGGAGGGAAGACCACGTGTGCCACCGCGATGCTCCTTCCAGCTTGATATATCCGATCCTATCGGTTTCTCATTACACGCCTCGGTATATCGTTATTTAGCTTGGCTCCTGCCCCGCTACCCCGCCCCGTCCCTATCCACAGTTGGCGCGACTGAAAACACCATTGAGAATTATCGCGCATTGCAGACGTGCGATAGCGGCACGACGACGTCGTCCAATTTGACATTGCCTCGCTATCCGCAATGATACGAATATAAACACACGCTGGGAATTAAAAAATTCACTCGCTTCAGCTGTCGGTACAAAGGATCAGATTAAAAGACAAAAAGGGAAGTTGAAAAGAAAGAATTTTCACAACAAAAAATCAACAACGAATTTCATTGCGGTCTTGCGTATCACTTCCGACTCGGCGTATGTCAGCTGGCCGAGCTAGGTTGTAGTGGCCACCGGATTAAAAAAAAATAAAAATGTCTCGCAGACGGCGGCTGTTTAATTCGGCGGGAACTTTGGGAATAAAAAGCTTCCTCATGCATTATGAATAATGGAATTTAAATAACCGGCCATCCCCGGCTGTGGACCACGGGGTGCGGATTCGGTCGTCGGTGGACGGCAGAGACGGCGGGTACGGGATGAAAAGAGAAAGAGGAGAGCCCCGGGTTCTGCGCCTAGTGTCATGTTCGCATTGTTAATTGGCCGGTGTTCTCGTTTTGCTGCAAGCCGGTGGCCCGTGTGGGTCGTGCGTGTACAGAACTCCCGCGCGCGCTTCTCCGCATCGCGCTCGACGTGGTATTTTCACTCCGTAAATTAATTAGAAATAGCATAATAGCTTGCGGAACGCGAGGTTGGCGAGAGAGCGCCGACCGTTCTCGGTATAGAACGCTTTTCGAGAGGCCAAAAGGCAGCGCCGCAAATTCTCTCTATCCACAATACCTTCTATGCTATTCTCGAGCTTTCATCGTTCTCCTTTGCTCTCTTATTCTCATGCAATGCTGAAACGTCAAAACGATCATTCCCCGCAACTGCAGTACCAAGAGATTTTTCATTGTTTCTCAAACAATCGCCGTACCAACATTTATTTCATTAAACGCGGAAAAAAAAGTAACAGTCGTCGTCATTTTTAAGAAGCTAGATCTATCTTAGGAAATGCAAAATAAAAAAATCGACTTTTCAAAGTTACCATTGCTACGGAGGATCCAATATGTAACCCTGGAAATAACAACTAAAGGTGGAGTTAAACATCTTGACCTGAGCTTAACATAGAGAATTTTGCGCGTAACTTTTAATTTGCCATTTCATTAGAAAAAATTGGCGTTCGTCAGCGACTCGTAAAAATCATTGTCTTGGATCATCCATTCGATTCTATCGTTTCAGATGGAGTGTATCGACTGTGTCGAACGTGTGGGCGAAATAATCAACACATTCGCCCCTCTACGTAAGAGAAAAAAAATCCCAACTTCGTCTCTTTTTTCGAGGTGCCGGGTAGAGTGGCCCCTCAACAGAAACGGTGTGAATTCTATTCAGATAGTTCGGCATTGTCACATTTTTTCTGCATTCTCTTTTATCAACCGCCTTGATCTTTCTCCAACCGGCTTCCCTTTGCTCCCTTATTCCGTTGTGTAACATTGTGTGCGTTTCACGCTCCGGTCGCGCCGGGAACGTTCTGTGTATGACGGTGGGTACAACGCGCGAAGCTTCCACGTCGGAGAAACCTAGCTGGTTATCTATACCTATGCTACGAGCAACTCCTCCTCACTTCGTCCCCCCCTCACTGAGAGCTGACCGGCGTTGTTTGCCAGCCCCGGAGGTATTAACGACTGTGAGCGAGTAAACTCTGGTGCTGCACAGTGCACATCCGTACACTGCCTGTGGGTACTCCGTGCTACGGGTGTAGCCCGAGCGAACGTGGGGGGTTGAGCGAGAAGGACTTTCGAGTGCCCTCACTCCCCCATTCGTACAAGCGTGTGCATCCACCGGTGCTGGGGTTTTCGGTGCCCTCGGGCTGAGAAAAGTGTCTGCGAAACAGTGCCAAGCACGAGAGAACTTCGTCCACCCTCCTGCTCTTAGCCCGCCCGCCCCCTCCCTGAGCGAGACGTGAAAACTCGTTTCTCGACCGTTTCAATCCTCTTCTCTTTCCGCTGTTGCACATACCAGAGATCTTCCCATACGTGTGCATATATATCTATCTCAAGCGAAAACAACCGAAACGTGAACGGAAAAAATCTGCAGCCTCACTCACAGCCGACCTCCTAGTATCGTCTTTGGTTATACATCGCTTCGGTTATTGTTGTCTTTTTCTATTTGTTTTTTTCATTCCACAGTTCTTCTTTTTTCAACAATGTATGATAGGCGCTCGCGAGACCGTTGCTTCATGCTTCGCATACGTTTGTAGAATCGATTCTCCTCTGGGGATAAGACGAAAGCGGATGCGCCAAAGCTAGATACACCCCGTTGATGTTGTAGTTGTTATTTTTCGGTATATGCCCACACATGCATATATACATACGTGTATTATAACACCGCGTACGACCCCGAGAGACTTCGGTAGCGGAACACGCGAGGAAAAGGAGTTACACGTTATGCATCGTAAAACGAAATATGCAATACCAGGTTGGCGTGGCACGAGAGAGAGAATGATATATTTATATACATAGAGATTGGGGTTGGAGAGGGAGAGATAAAGAGGATGCGAGGAGAGGACGCGGTGAGTTCGCGGCGTGGCGCGCGAGCCCAGTGAGGTAATATCGTAATCGAGGATTCGTCTGCGCGCTTCTCAAATCCACCAGGCATTCCCGAAATAAACCGGATTCTCATGCTATACCGCGAATATAGCTTCAACGGAAAATGCTAGAGTCCCCCACAATAGCATGAACGAGAACAAGATCGTAGATTTATATATATGTATACATGGATATGTATGTACCGTGGCGGAAAACGATATAGCGGAGAATCCGAGGTTCACGTTTCGTGTCGAATCTCTCGGGATACCGATAACTCCGTTACGTGAAAATTCGATAAAATCCCGCTAATGTAATCAGGCTTCACATGGTTGATTAACCCCGAGGCCTAGGCCCCGGCTATATGCGAATTCTCGAGAGGGTTCCGTGAAGGCATTTTCTCGAAGGATAACACGGGACAGGGTTGGCACATATAGTCGTTGGGATATAAACAAGAACGGCACATCGGACGGATAGAACCCGGGGCGGAGAGGGACGGTGACCGGTAGTACTTGTACCGAAGAGAGAGGATCGCGGTGGCAAAGTGAGAGACCGCGCCGTACGACGGGAAGATGAAGAGGAAAAGGATGAGCAGAAACACCGTCGCGGATAGAGATGGAAGGAAGGTGAACGCGATCGCGGGTTTACTGGCAGTAGAGCTCGCCGGCATCGCGATAAATTATTCCGGGCACGAAAGACGAAGACGCCCGAAGCCCGTGAGTCCCGCCACGTGTGTGTCTATCTCGAGAAACTTTCCTTACTCTCGTCTCCTTCCACTCCGTATCGATTACTCCGGTTCGCATCTTCTCCACGCGAAAAGAAGAAGACGATCCCCCTATTCACTTCGGCCCACGATCCTCTTTGCATCCTTCTCGATTTCACTCGGAACACGCGCTCGCGCGCCCCTCGTAGCCTTTTGCCCTTCGAGCGATATCCCTTTTTTTTCTTACCCTTTCAGCTTCTTCCTATTCTTCTTCTCTTACTCCATTTGCAGTCTCTGCTTCATCGTCCCGATGGAACGTATGGGTCAGGTTGAAAAGAGAGATGCTCAGTGAAACGATATTAATTCGCATGTTCCGTTCGGATGTCGTCGACTCGAGCCGCGGACAGCATTGAGAAGTATCTGGAGCAGAGACAAGGAGGAAGTCGAGGGTGGGAGTGTGCTGGCGTTAATGGCAGCGAGCGTAAAGCATCCCCTCGGCCACGGGCCACGGGTCGTTTACAGAGCTACTATTTATGTTGATAACTTCCAAATGGAGTCGGATACACGATTCCGGCCAGCGGGTTTCGGTCCCTCGGTGGCCCGCATGCTACTTCGGGTACGTATAACCCCCCCTCGCCACTTGCAAAGTATGGAGAGCGAGCGAGAGAACGAGTGGAGAAGGCTGGTCACGGAGCGTGGACGGGGTTGGGAGGACAGGGGAGAAGGATCTTTTTGGTCGTACACGCGCGAGCGAGAGAGCTCCCGACTCAACTCGACTCGAGAACAAGATTCAAGCGGAAAGTTTTGCGAGTTAATGGTGCGGAGGTAATGCCGTGGCCGCAACAGCAACAGCCATCACCCTCCCAAACCGCCCCGACCTTCTGGTACACTCTCGCAAGGGTAGCTCCACTCTTTCCCCCTTTTCTAGACTTCAACTCTTCGTTCTTCTAACCAGAGGCCACACGATATTCTTCTCCCTCTTTCACTCCTCTCTTCCCCCGTCCAACATCCCGTTTTTCTAGCCCCCCCTCCCTTCCCCCTCGAAGCAACGAACGAGTGGCTGGTCGCAATCTTTTTCTTCTGTGTGCTTCACATCACGAACAGTCGCTAACAACTGCGTCAAATACAGCGCCCGCGCGCCGAGTTTTCACGGTATGAGGCTACACACCCTCGTCGAATGGCAGTCTCTCTTGCTGACTCTTCTTCTTCTTCTCCTCCATGCCTACCTATACCTTCGACCGCCGAGCTTTCTTCATTTCTTTCCAACTCTTCCGTTCCTCTCTCTCTATCTCCCTCTGTCCACTCGCGCGACATCTTCTCTTTCTATCTCGGTTTCATTGTAACACAACACAACCGCGCGATCGTCGAGGTGAAAGAGTGATTCGAAAGGCTATCGACATTTGTCTGTTTCTTTTTGTTGTTGGTCGCTGCCTGTCGTCTCGATACGATCGATGAAGAGCACTCGATTAAAATTGTCTCGATAATAGTTTCGGAGCTTCGTTCGCTATCGATGCGAGACATTCGAGTTTTTCCGACACGAGCGTAATAACGAAAAGCTTCCGAAGAGCCCGGAATGAACATTACTGCGTGTAAGTAACGTTTAATCGCTCGAAGCTGCGTTCGTGTATAACGTTTGCCAAAAGTTACGATCCAAATGAACGAGTAATTGCTCGACAATCAATGTTAAATGAAATTTGTCTTCGTATTCGAAACTATCCTCGATGGTTGTCCCCTCATCAGCGGCGAAGCCCTCTTCGACTCTCTCGTTTGTCGCAGAAACGTGGCTTCTATTTAATTACCGAGTCCTTTGGAAGCTTAGACTTGCGTATAACTGTCGAGTACTCGGTTGCATCTCCAGCGAGGCTAGGAATACGCGCAGTATCGTCATCCTGTATCTCGCATAAAAGGCAACTCCTCCCACCCGCCCATTCAGACAAGGGGACGGCGCGGAGAACTCGTGGTACGTTCGGAGAGCCTCGTTGAATCGCTTCCCCGTCACTCACTCATACTACCCAGCTTCCCTACACTCTCTGCGCCTTGGCTCTTCCTTCCTTCCTTTCGTACACCCGACTACTATCGTCTACCCTACTCTTCGCCGCCGTCACTATGCTCCACTTTCAGACCTCTCACGTAATCTATTCGACATCAGTCGCTTGATTGCCTCGTAAAATGCTCGAAGCCCGATGCGAGCCATTACTATCGGCTGACTAAACGACAGCCGTTAATGGAATCTTGGGTTCGGGTCTCCCCGTTCGTCCTTTCTCTCCATCTCATTTTATGCTACACGCTGCGCGAAGTACCCGTCTGAGCATCACGATCGGACTATCACACGACTGAGTAATACCGTTAACCCTTCATAAGTTCACGGAGTCTTGTGAATTCAGACGAAACCAACGAAAACGAGTTTCTCCGTTCTCGTCGGTCACTATTTTACCATCGAGACACATCGTTCAGGATGTGTATTAAAAAAACCAGTCAGTTTAGGGATGGCACGACATAATATTACAGTGGAAATGTCACACGACTGATTATCACTCTTCGGCCCTGCGAATGATATTCCTGATTGACGGGCTAATCCGAATCATCCCAGTCGTTCGTTCTTGCATGTGATATTTTTTCACCCCGATATTTAGTCTCTGCGATATTTTGTTGCGTGGTCATTTGTCTGTGATCTTTTTTCGTGTTTCAACGCACCGTGGAACCGATTTAGTAGGGCCTTAACTGTACACCAAAACAGCCGAACCGATAAGAAGTGGTCTGGAACATCGTACCGAAATCTAGCGTGTTTACACGAAATTCACAATAGTGTATAGAGTAAGTTGTATGTATAGGGAGCGGGAGTAAGCTCGAAGATTGGCCAGGCGTTATAAGGCGGTCATTCGTGAGCGAGGTCGTTGATTATTAGACCCGGTGCGTTAGAGCTCTGGTTTACTTCTTCCCTTATGCGCCGAGATAATGGACACTATTACCTTAACGAGAGCACCCCCCAGCCCCCCTCCCAGTCTCTTAGTCGGTAATTGCTTCGAGATATCCAGAAGCCGGTCGGTTCGAGGCGAACGAAGTCATGTCGTGTGTGTGTGTGTGTGTATGTGTGTGAGTTCTGCTGCTGTTTCAGTAGCCGAGTAGTAACGCCAGACAGCGTTATTGCCATGGTGGCCACGCGCCCACCGACCGTTTCGCGGTGGTTATCGTTATGGGTTTGCGGCATTAAGATGTACACCACGATCTCTCGACGGTCTATGCTGCCGTAGCAGCTATTGTGAACCAAGAAAGGCAAAGCGCGAGAGAGAAAACAGTCGGGTATCCCTCCGTTGCTATACGCCTACGATGTACACTCTGTGTCGCGGTGGAGGATTTCATTACGTCGCTTCATAACCAAGAGAGTCTCGGGCGTCGCTGCGATAAATCGGGATTGTCCTTCTTATTAAGTTCGCTACCCCTCGCACAACCATCCCGCGGTTCTCTTCCCCCTTACCTCTGGCACTCGTCAACACAATAGCGCCTGGCGAGGGGGCGAAAGAGTGAACCGGAACGGTAGGCGGGCGATTGAGTTTTCGAAAGTCTGCGATGAAAAGTTTGAAGATCTCTAAAGCGTTTCAAAGGTCTTTGGCATCAAAATGGTCAATCAGAATATGACGTTTTCCGATTAGATTCCTGCGGGAATATTTCGAATTGCGTACGGGCAAGATTCGCGACGAATATGATGAGCTTCGCTGATCGAGATTGCGTTGATTCAACCAAGGGTCCAAACTTGCTATTTTCTTTTGTTTCGCTTCTAATGCTTGTTGCCTACCGAATATACTGTGTCACCGCTGGATGCAGTATACTTAGTACTGAATTTACTACAATTATCCCGGAAACGGATGAAATTCCGAAAAGCCTTAGACACACAGAGAGTGAGAAATGGAGTAAGAGAGTGAGAAAGATCGAAACGGAAATTCATCCGGCTTAAGTTGGATCCTAATCTCACAGATGTGTCGGCGGTCGGCGCGAGGATTCTCTACCGGCGAATCCCCCAACGTCCTAGAAACTTCGTTGGAGTAGTCGTCGAGGCCTTGGAGCCTGAATACGATGAGAAAGGACGAGATAGAGAGCGCATCAGCAGCCCTAACCCTATACGTGCAGAGTCCGCGAGGCGGGCGTCCCGAGCCGCCGAGATGGTTTACGGCTCGTCGCAACTTGGTAAAATTTAAGAGCGCATTTAAAACTGGTTTGGCGCGATGCCCTACGCCTCCCGAAATTCTCCCTCTCGCAACTCCTCTTCCTCGCGGGACCATTCTCTCACTCGCGCTCCACTGCCTGGGTTAGAGATAGGACGGTGGAGGGCCCCGACAGGAGTTTATCGCTCCAACATTCTTGGAGAGCTTTGGATGGATTTCCCTCTCGAAGTCAACCCTGGGCTTGGGTAGAGGTGCTTGAGGACACTATCGAGCATCAGAAACGAAGGGGATGGAAGCTGACGAGGGGATGGGGCTGACGAATCGACGAGAAATCTACCTCGGCTCGGTTGTGACACTGCCGGAAGATAGTTCACTTCGCGAGATACCGATGGGACTGGTACAACGCGGACATTACGGACTCGTACAGCTCGTCGGTACATTGACTTGCGTCGAGGTCAAAGCATCTCTTTGAATCGTCGGCCCCAAGATCGATCTTCTCTCATCTCCAGGAACACACAGGGGCATACAAAGCCAAAGGGTTCGAGGATTCTCTACCCGTTTCCCCAGTTACGCTGTGACAAAGCTTCGATGGTCTGAGAGAGGACAGATGCCACGCTCGTTGGGGTTGATTCTGCGGGAGTTCGGAATCCCGTGAGTGCGTGAACTCGAACCGTAGAGTAGCGGGATTGAAGATGTCGGGATGCGGAGATTACCCTGCCGTTGCAGCGTTATTAAAAATGGTCTTTGGAAAAGCAATCTCGGCGAGAGGCGGCCGAGCGTGATAGTTGTAGAGGAGCGAAGAAAGAGAGAAAAAAAAAAGCTTCGATGGCAACGGGCGACGATGGGGGTTGAGGAAGAGCATCGGAGAAGAAATAATATTAAAAAAAAAAGAACATAGTGAACGCGGAATGAACGGAGGCGCGCTAGGCGTCGGTGCGGCCTCGCCGATCCACTTCGAATGATAATCACCTCTAGGAGACTCAATTTCGTCCCTCTCCCGGCTAACCCCGTGCCCTTAGGTCGAACACCAGCGAGCCAGCGGAGAGACTTGCGCCGTTACCCTGGATTCCCTTCTTCGACTATCAACCCTTCTCTCGCTCCCTCTTCCAATCGCCACTATATAGCTTTCAGTCAGTACTGCCGTATCCTCGTGGCAACTACCCTCTCGCTCTCTGACTTCTTCCGTCTTTCTCATTCTCATCATCCTCGAGCTTCTGGTTGAGCCATCGCAAACGACCTCCAACGACCGAGCCACGGCTCTCACCCCTAACTGATTGGAGTACCAATCAATGTGGCATTCAGGCGGCCAAGCTGAAACTTTAGGAAATTAACTATTCACTCTCTGGGAAATGGTTATTCGGAGGCCCGGAAAGACGAACGAAAGGGATGAAGGGCGAGCCGGGGGAGAGGGAGGATGTGCTACCGCTACAGAAGCGCATTTACGTAGGTGGCGCAGAAGATAAGACAGTTTAATTTTCAATTACCACCTGTGCGCCCAGGAAACGTTAACGCCCGAAGCTTATGGTATCGACGGGCAACAATAGGGATGAGGGCAAATTTTGCGCCGACACCGAACTCGCGGGAGCGTGCGATTTGAACGCGAAAAGCCTCTTCAGGAATGCAGGTTAATCTTTTCCGCATGCTCGTCGATCTATTTTCCTCGATGATCCCACCCCCGGCGAAGCGCTTAATCCTCTTGGAAAGTAGAACGACGCTCGAGCGAGCCTTGGAGGCTTTTCGTTACCGAGCACCGAACGAAAATCACTGCTGGGCATTCTCACGTGGCGGTGGCGTTGAATAGAGGAGAACAATTGTATTTACGATTGTCGCCGCGCGGTACCCCGCCGGGGTAGATAGGAAAGGCGAGGCGGATTCGCGACGAAGCACGGAAGGGGGATCTGTATGCCGGATTTATGCGATGTTTACACTGGTGCAAGGCTGTGCTACTAATACGGCTTTCCCGGAGAACGCTCGCGCGCCCACGTAGCCGACGCGCAAGCAATCCTCTTGCTGCTATTCCTCTCGCGAGCCCAGCAATCCCTCCGGCCGTCGTTCGGAAGTGAAACTTTTGTTTGTACACCGAGTCTCTGAGTACGGGGATAATCTCGAATATTACAGTAGCAGCCGTTAAATGGGCGTTCGAGAGGCTTTCGAAGTTGAGTGAGCGTCGCCTACTCGAGCATACTCTCATAGTCCGCCACCTTTTCTCGACAATTGCGTACACGCGATTATCCTTCGGTATAGCATCGAAATGGTCGAATACAGACAGGTTTGATGATACAGATGTATATATATACGTTTTTTCATCAAAAGAAGATTACGCTCTATTCATTTCGTTACCGCCAAAGACGATATTTCGGGAACGGAAACGATTAATGATGGACGACGGTGATAAATATAAATTGTACACGCGACATGTTTGCTAGGAGATACTGTCCGAAGTGATCAGACACCATTAAAGCGGTCAATTTCTTTTCTCACTGGCTAATTTCATACATATAAACAAGATCAAGGAATCGCGACGTTGGCGGAGTAGCAATAATGCATGAGCTTGACGAAATTCTGAGGGTCTCCACTGCTTGTTTCTATTCTGTCGCGACGGACAGCCAAGTGTATTGCAGTCGTAGTTGCGTCCGTGTGTGTGTGCGGGCACGAAGTATATTCATCGAGTCGTACAGATCGAATCGAGCCAGTTTCACTAACAGGCTCTGGTCCATGCCCGCTCCGGATTTGGCTGCTGGACGACCAGAGGCCAGCGGCAAAGGCAACCGATTCCTCGCGTGCACTTTCCCCTGGGATATTCCCCCTCTTCCCCCCGCCGCCCACTCCCCCCTCTCACTGTAACTCATTCGCCAATAAATTTTACCGGGTCCAGCATCGATCACAATGTTCTATTTTGCTCATTGGTGTTTTTGCACGGCGGCATTCGATTCAATTCGAGGATGCGGTGAGTCGATATATCTCCCGAGGTGTCATGCGCGGCCCGTAATGGATGGCGGCTGTACCCTTACCCTTACCCCGAAAGAGAGGCCGTGCCAAGAACCTGCCGACCGAGCCCATCCTCTATCTCCTCTCTCACCCGGACTTCTACCCTTGTTCTTCTCACTCCGGCGTCCATGCCGCCGGCATTCGCGTATACCACCCTTCGATCCTGATCTCTGCTCTTTCGTCCTACTACCGTCGCACCCTCGACGCGCTGCAGTGTACTCTCTCTCTCTCTCTCTCTTTCGACAACATCTCAGAACATACATACACTACTGAATGGTGCGCTATCGGTGTTGCCTCTACGCTACACCCTTTTTTCGTTCCACGTTTATACGTATATAAATTCTATGAAACCACTAACTCAGTTTTGCATCCTCTGTAATGTTGCATAATTGCAGAACAATTAGAACGCGTGCATTCGAAGGTAAACGCGGACCGAATTTCTTAGCATGTACTAATTCGTATGCCGATTATTTCCGGAGTCTGAAAAAACAACTTTCCAAGACTATCCTACAATTTTTTTCGGAATGTTTCCGGATACTTCGTAGCCATCCTGACCATTTAAAGATAATGACTGATGGAAAATGCCGAATGTTCATTCCGTTTTTGCAGCACAAAAAAAATGTAAGGGCATTTCCAGGTGGTCAAGTATTTCCAAAACCACCGGACACCATACAAAGAAAACATTTTCTTCTGCAATTATCAGCCTATAATGATTACGGTGTTAAATTTGATGAACATTCGGTAAATATACAGTATTTTTCTAACAAATTTTTCCATACTCTCACGTATCCGGACCACTCCAGCAGACATATCCAGCCAGCCACGATTTTGCCACATTATGAGTCACGATACCCGATAAAAATCGGTAAAAACATCCCAGCGGAACTCGGTACACCCTCGGGGCGTTACCCGTAGCATCGCAGCTTTTCGTGTCTGTTATGCGCGAGGCCCTGCCGTGAGTTTTGGTGCAGCGTTTCTAAAATGAAACGCGGCACGACGTGCTCTCGAGGGTTCATTGATAAAGCTGCCGGAAGAGCTTCGCGTACGGCTCGTATCACTTGTGTCGAGGGAAATTTTTTTAACGAGGTTCGTTCAGTTTGGGCTGACGTTTTTGTAAAGAAGGGAAACCCGACGCAGCCCATGGCCCGTATATTCGGCTGTTGCCGTTGCTCCTGCCGCTGGAACTTAAGTACAGAGATTCTTTTGTCGTCGATTATACACGTTCCTCCATTAACAACCCCGGCATTCGTGTACACCCAGCCGTGTTTACTGCACGCGATTCAAGCTATTGCGAATACCAGGAAAAAAAAGAAAGAAATACCTTGCCTATTTTGCTATTAACCAAAAGCTCGGTATATCGCATGTGAAATAATATGTTTTGCGAGGATGTATTTTCGAACACGACGCGTCGATATATCGGGATGCGGAGCTTTCGAACCGGAAGTGAACGAGCACGTAAGCGCCCGGATGAAATGCACGCGCGGTCGCTCACCGCAAGGAGAGCGCGCGCGGGAACTCGCGGCAATGAGGATATTCATAACGCGTGAGCGCCCACGTTCGTTCGTGTGTACCCGTTTCTTCGCTTGGGAACGGAAGCGGAAGCCGGGGGGCTTGAAGTCTCTCAATTCCGATCTCTCTTAACTCTCGTTCTTTTCCGCAAGGTGCGAGATTCCTTTGGTGACAAGAGTTGTCAAGGGGGATGGAGGGGAGGCTAGTCGAGTAAATTCCGGATTAGAGGCTTCTGTTCTCTCTAGCTTCACGACTCAGTGCGAATCGAAACGGAAATTCGTCCCCGACGACTTCACGACGGTGCGGCCGTGGAAGTCAACAAGATCCTTCAGAAATTGTTTCGTACATCCCCAACAGCATTATTCTCTGGGTAGAATGGCTTCTGAAAGCCTAGGATTGGAAGCTAATAGGGAAGTCGTATTTATCCTGATTTAGCTTCCTCGTGCAGGATCTTGATCGAGCATTTTGTGGATAAACGATTGCTTGAATTATTTTTTCCGATCGCGGAAAAGTCTTCGCCGGGCGAAATTGAAGGAGTCAGAAATTTTGTAATCAAGCCTTCCTTATAAACGCAGTATCGACAAGTGATAAGGCCCTGATCCGGGTAGTAAACGCATTTGTCTTATTAACAATCAGGGTCATTGCGTCGGGTACCCCTATCGACATCGTATCTAACCCTCACCAGGGCTGCGACAGGCTCTTTGTCTCAGGATCACTCTGGTCATGCATCAAGAGGCCCTGATAAGGAATCGAGCAACCTGACGTCAATTTCAGCTCGAGCCGATGTCCGTCGCTGATGTATATTAGTCTCTGTAGCAATAGAACGACGCAATGCACTTCTCTCCACGGCCTTATTAGAATCCTAATAGGTAGCAAAGCTGCTACCAGTTATAGCCGTATAGAGTAGTTAGAAGGAGAACAGGAGAAATCCCGCCATCGTCGTTATTCGTACGGTCATTGTCCGGCAAACGGTCATTGGCCGCGCTGTACCGACTCTCGAGTCAAGCTAACCGAAGGAACGGAGACGCAACTACATGACAATCGTTGTACAGTTCGTTTGACCGACTATCGAAATCTCTCGTGACTCCTCGAGTCGCTCGCCAGAGGTAAGCCGGATGAGTATAAACGGACGCGAGGCGAACGGATGCACAAGCCAAGGACATTTCGGTGAAGTCGTACCGTCGGCTCTTGCTCTTTCCACCAGCATCCCGCCGAGTTCGCTCGCGGAAGCACTCGGTGATTGTGCGACCCTCGAGACCGCCCTGCTTCGAAGCCCGCGCTCATCCCCGTGTGCTCATCTCCCTCGATCGCTCCCTATGCCGCGATATCTCCGTCTCTCGTCGTCTGTCTATCTCGCTTTCTGACGAGAAACCGGCGAGAGGATCGATAGTCCGGCATCATTGGCCGACTCGAGCCACGGAGACCTCTGCGAGGCTGATGTTTCTGTGGCCGTGGGAGGAAACGGAACGCCAGGCAACTGCGAACTCCGATGGCCCCTCTGTCTCCCCTATAACTCCGAGGAGAGGTTGATTCCACGTTAACCGTACACTCCCGTCGATGGGTAAGCGTTGGAGAACAGGCAAGATTCCGTCTCGCTCCGACAGCCTAGGCACTCCCGTAGGACTTTGGACCGTCGAGGATTAGCATGAATGGCCATCGTCTGGGCCGGCCGAGATAGCAAACCGGCAAGGGGGTCTGGCTGAAGCGAACTACGGCTATTATTGTACGGACCGAAATTAATCGCATCCATCGGAGATTACCTTCCTCGATTGCTCCGCCGCGCTTCGGCTCTCGCAGCTTCTATCGCGGATACATCGTACTTCCGTGTTCCATGCGAAACATCGATACTTTCTTGCTTTCACGAATGGGAATACACGAATAGGATCGTGTTGCCGATCTTCTCCAGTCGTATTTCTCAGAGCGCACGCACATCGCTACGGGGGAGAGAGCGTGGACGCGAACGGTATGATTTGCGCGAGAGGCAAACATAGATCGCGCGAGTCGGGAGGGAAGGGTTTGTGTGCGGAGGATATGGGCTAGCTTATCCTTCTCCTATAACGTGGGCTCCAAGAGATATCGAGAGATCTATCCCACTGCCTATCGAACGTCCGTTATGCATACCGTATATGTCCAAAGTCGAGTAATGGAGCATGTATTATTCAACGTTATCCAGGGTGCGTGTCCGACCGCGTGGGCCACGGATATTCATGGTTGTACGTAATTGGGAACACACTCGTTCGTTGGAAATCGAGCGACTGGGTTGCGATAGAGAGAGCGGAGGATGAGGAGAAGGATGCGCGGCGTCGCGGCTTCCGCATTCGGGAGAGGGCCTACATGCGAAGAGATACGTGCATCGTTCGTCTAACCAATAGCTAGGGCAGAGACGTTTGTACCTACCACTTCGTCTAAAGCCGTCGCGAGAACTCCGACGCTCTCGCCTGTGTCTCCTTTACACATGTCTGCATGCGCGTATGTGTAACGACACGGAGATATCTACGCTCGGTTCTCGTGGGCTTCGGGGACAGTGACAAATCGGATGTACTCCCGGCAGCGCCGTCGAGGCGTGTTTCGCGCTTTGTTTACCATTTGTCGGGTTACGATAGCTACGTCATTTTTCTCTCCCTCCTTTCACCCCCCTCTCACGGTGCAAAATGCTTCGCGGAGCCAGACGCGGTGCGAGATTCTCGGCTCTCGCGGACCGAGCGACGCCGCCGTTCTCCGACCGCGCACTCCTGCGACAACTTTCATACTCTCATCTATACTCACGACCAACGAATTGCTCACTCCTCCCCCTCCTCGCTACCCTAGGCGTATATACACCGGCGTACGGAAAGAGTGCGCGAGACAGGAACTTTCGGGTCAGCAACACTCGAAGCGGAAAAACAAATAAAACAACGGTGAACGTCGAAATGTATCGACGCTCGAGCTTCTTCATCATTTACGTCGAGTGACAAGCTCTCCCGATATTTTTCACTTTACCCCGTTGCCGTTCGATCCTACACTGTATTTTTGCTTATGGAAACAAAAATATTTTACTTTTCGGACGAATATTGATGGGCGCATGGGGAGGGGTGTGCATTCGATATCGGAGGCTAGACGTCCGACGAATATATCGAAGTTTTCATAAAAATTTCCGCACCCTAAATGAATCGATATATTCGTATTGACTCGATAATTATCTGGAAATGTTATTTGTCTCCGGGGAAACAGGCTAAATTTATCAACGGCAATGGAGAAGAGAATAACGAAACGGGGTTTTTTTTTTCATTATTCGCCGGGCGACCTACACAACACTT
The DNA here is from genome assembly GCA_963924025.1 of Ischnus inquisitorius. Lineage (NCBI taxonomy): Eukaryota > Metazoa > Arthropoda > Insecta > Hymenoptera > Ichneumonidae > Ischnus > Ischnus inquisitorius. The sequence continues at coordinate 4,049,060 of OZ001250.1, read as the reverse complement.
TTACGACTGAAAAAAAAAGAAAAAACTGTTTACCGCTTTCCACACGGAACTCCGGCGGTTCATGCATCAGTAATTGTCACAGTGTGACGCAGTGATATTAAAAAATCATCTATCAAAAATCGAAAGACAACCCGGTGATTCAGTTAGATTAACCGGGTGCTTAAAATATGTTTCAAATGTGTATCCAATTCGCAAAAAAGAATGTTTAGCTTCATTTACCGTTCATGTTGATTGTGTTAGAATTAGGGTTTGATAGTTTGGCTAGTATTATAGTCATTAAATAAAATCTCAATATTTAATTGGATAGCTCAAGATTTTTATCATTACTGTACACATTACTTCTAGTCACCCCTCATTTTCGACAGTATTGTCCTGCAAAGCTCTACGTTACTAAGTAGCACTGTTAAATATATTCCGCATAGTGGAATCATCTTTTTCCGTGCACCGAGGGAGACGCATAGAGGCATATGCATTTGGTAATTTCACCGATACGATTACGACTCATACAAGCACGGCTCGTTAGCCCCAATGGTTGTTTCGATTCAGAACTCACAGTGGGACCTGATTCGCTGGAGAATTCAACAATCACTGGATGATGAATGATCCGTTAGGTCGGGTATACCGGTGAGGGCGTGTGCAGAGTGCCCGGCTCTCTGTACCATCGCAGCGCGCGCCATCCTTCATTACGTTCGCCCATATAATTAGATAGCCCACGGGTGGTTGATTCGCGGGGGTTTCGTGGCTATAGATATATAGATTGACCTCCCAACGATTGCCTAGCCGCGACGTAAACCGAGCTGGGCTTAGTCAGTATCAACGGGGCGTAGAAGCATCAACCGTCGAGTATTACAACGCGAGTGAGCGTGCGGTGGAAAGCTTCGCGGATTTCAACCCTTTGACGCGACTAACGCGTATATAACGGGGGCTGTTCTCTCTCATCCTTCGACTCGGATGATCGAACGAAAGCCCGCACTCGACAAATTCTGTAACGGGCGGTGTGGAGCGAGTGGGTTGAACGGGGGGAGGGTGGGGGGCTCGAAATGATTTAAACTCAGTTTCCCTCGCTCCGTTTCTCTCTTCTCTTGCTCCGATATCTCGCTACTCTGATGCTAGCCGTACCGGTGGCTGTGCTGCATGGACCGCGCGAGAGGAGGATTTAATTTTCGTACGCCTCAGGCCACGAGAGCAGCAACATTCGAGGCACGACGGGGCGCGACACACGGGCAGGGAGAGAGAAAGAGAGAGGGCGAGAGAGAGAAAACGAGAGAAAGCCCCCGTGACGAAGGGACGCGCGCTCACGGGTCGATAACCTACCGCAGCTATTATGCAGATGTAATTTGGACGGCAAACACACTACGGGTCCGATTCCCGGCCGACTGGCAGCTACCGCCATTCTTCTTCCGGCCTAGCGCTGTTCACCAGTTTTCAGTTAACTCGCTCCCGCCTACACTCCTTCCGCCCTTGGTTTGTAGCTGCTGCTGCTACTGCTGCTGCAGCTACAGCAGTGGCTCAGACTACGCCGCAACTCGGTATGTTCTTCATATACCGTCGGTGTCAGAGTCAGGTCGATAGCTGATCACCTTGACTTTAACTCTTTCGTTTTTTTTTAATTCAATTTTTCTGTTTTTCTCAAACAACATACTTTTTTTCTTCCACAAGAATAACCTTGGAGACCACCAAGCGCAGCTCAACGATTATTACAATCTCTCTGACTAAACTCGAATCGCAAAGGAGAAACCGGGGCACGTGTGTGCCAAGCTTAAACATAGGATCGCGAGAGCGGGTAACCGCCCTCGTCCGTAAAGGCCTGTAGTTCCCTCGTCACGGTGATTAAAAGTTCTCCTTAAAACACGTGAGAGGGGGCGAAAGAGTAAAGACGACGAGACCCGAAGGGGGACAGGAAGGGGCCAGGGGGAGGGGGCTTCAAGTCGCACAACGAGCGATAAAGGTTTACAATTTCGCTTGCATAATTATCGGTCAAGAAGATCTTTATGGGAGCCACGTCGTAAAGCTCGAGAAAACTGCAACTCTCTTTCTCTTTCTCTCCCTCTCTGCGCTCTCTTCGCGGCGCTCGCTCGCCAAAGCTCGCTCTACGGATATTAGAACGAGCGAAATACATCGAAAATATATACACATATTTCTAGCAACCCTTTATTCCCGTACGGCAAACCCCGCACCGCATCTCGTTTGTGTGCAACGTCTTGAGGGCTCGTTCTCTCCGGCTCATTCGCGAGATTCGGCGAGGTACGATAATTACAACTGGGCTATAACGACGTTTAACGACATTTAACGGCGGCACAGCCCGGTTGTGACTACATCGTTGGCGTGTGCAATGAATCCCTACCGAACCCCTACCCGGCCATCCCCGACCCCCTCGATTCGCTTTTACTCGCGTGATATTCGCATACGTGCGACACGCTAACCGGAACCACCGATCGCGCCCATGCCGCGCGATCTTACATGCTCACGGGTCATGAACTTTTTTTTTTCTTTTGATATTCCTTGTAACTTATCTCAGTTTTTCGTGCAACTCAGTCACACGTGTTTTCACGTTCAATCGCACATACTTCATGTCTTTATAACGAAAGGCTTGTATTTATTAATCTCGCCTTTTCGATCATTTAAAAAATTGTACAAATATGAACTTTTAACACTCATGTTTGGTTTTGTATTCTGCCGGGATCTGATTGAACTGTCTCAATTCCACAAAACTGATGTTCCTCAAATTTCAGAGAAAAAAATCGATTGTACCCCCTACTGAAGGTTGAACTGAAAAATAAACGGCGTTAAAACCAAAATGAGGAAGCGATGTGGAAATTTAATTTACATAATTCTTTTTTACCACATTTTTGTTTGCCGAGCGAATAGGTTCGTAAAGGATTCGCGGACGACGAATATACAATACAATTAACCGTAAGCGCGATAAGACGCAATGCGATGACGCAAGGGGTTTAACTGCGGGATGAACTATATAGGACAGCTCCACAGTCGAAGCTTTGTGTGTGTGTGCGCGCGCGAAAGCGGGAGGGGATCTCTCTCTCTGGCTTTAGCGCGCAGTTCATTTTTATTCCAACTCTTGAGCCAGAGCCAAGGGCATGAATTTCGAAAGTCCCTGCCGGCGCTTGGGTAAAGAGAGGACGCGCGGGTACTCCGGTTGAAGGAAGGCGAAACGGGTACGGCGTAGCAGTGAAATGGTATAGAGAGAAAGCGAGAAAGTAGTCGGGACGCGGTAGCCGGGCATAATGCAGGAGTTTACACGGGAAGCGAAGGAGAGGACTTAACTCCCGGCTCGCCGGCTCGCGGCGGTATGAAAAGATATGTGCCAGCTAGAGCCACCTCATATCGGAGGCGTTATATCGACTGGATAAACCGCGACTGGTGTGTGCTCGCGCGAGAGACTACCAGAGCGACCCCGTCCCGGGCTCACCTCTCCTCGTTCTCTCCCCCGAGCCCGCGCCGCACACCACATGGCTCTCCCTAATGCCGGACGCGAGAGCTGTGTTCCCCATACCTTCTGGCGCGTCTCTCTTTGATCGGCTGCTTCGACGAATAAACTCCTCTTTCTGGTATCTCGCCCTCTACCGACGCCCGTCCCGTCTAGTGGAAACTATCTTTAAACCGTGGCGCAGCACGGTCTCTTGTACGCGCGGCAAGGAAAGCGATAATCCCAGAAACCCGAATAAGCCAAGCGTGTACCGGAGAAGCTGCAAAGCAGCATTCGGCCCGCAATCGCGCACATTCAAAGCTTTATTTCTCGTTTCAGCGGAGAATCGTGCAAAGAAGGAAGAAAGTCTATTCTTAATTCCATTCAGAGGGCAGGCGGGGTTTGGCAATATATTATCCAGAAGCAACGACGAGGAAAAGTTGTCGTGTACATATCTTAGATATATTCGGTAACGACAAACGGCCGGGGACAAGGAAACGAGCGAGAGAAAACGCTTCAATTTAATCTTCTCGCGAGGCGATAAATTCGCCCCGTGGACGTTAAAAGAAACACAACAGAGACAGCCGACATTAGCGAAAATTACCACTTGGCGCAAAATGCGTAAAACGCGAGGAAGTATAGAGATTGGCGAAAGAGAATCCGAGGATGCTGTGAAGTTTCGTCTCGCAGAGAGACGAAGGAGGGTAGCGGTAGGCAATCCCCGTTATTAGGTTACAGTTATCCAAAGAAAGGGGGTGAGAAAAGGAGGGGTGGGAGGAAACGACAAAATATTCCTTGAGATTAACGCCCTTTCTCGCGCGCGCGGATCCAGCGATAATCCGGTATATACGCCGTGGGAGGTCGAGCTCTCCAGTAGCTGCTTACTGTAACCGGTAGCGGCACATTCAGCAAAGAGGAACAGGGAGAGTCGGTGAGAGACAGTTGCCGCATCGTTCGGCGTAGCTGCGCCGACGCCGTCGTCGCTCTTTCCTCCGCCTCCCCCGACACGCCGATGCCGCCTCTGGCAAGAATGAAGAAGAAGCGTTTGCGTTGATGCCAAAACTTGCATTAGCACACTATCCGAGGATTATCCGGCTCTTCGTACATCAGAGGCAGCACGACGAGAGAAGGCAATGCAGAGGCGAGGCATCCAACTGCCGAAGGATAACCGAAGGAGTTCCTCCACCGGCCTCTCTCTCTCGTGTATCATCCACACCCCCCCTGCCTCTTGCCGCCCCTCTTCTTCGCATCCACTCCCCTGGACTCGCTTTGAGAAATATAACTTTGCCCCCAATCCGCATCTATTGAGAACTCTATCTACGCTTCAAAGATCTAAGACGTTTCACGTTCGCCCATCGGCTCTGCTCCGCACAGCATGGACAGATAGAGCAGACGGGCATTTAATGCGCGAATTAGAAAACGAATTCGCCGATCCACTTGTCGAAGATTATTTCGAAAACTTTGGAGAATATGCACGAGCTGGGGCGAGTTTGATGAGAGAAATAGAAGACAGTCGAGTGTGATGATAATCAGTACGAATAAAAGTGCCCAATTGAAAATTAATATATACGGGTGTCGGATCATTTTATGCAGAAAATAAATTTATGAATCTCATGAATTATGTTTTTACTTATAGTACAAGGCGCAAGATTTTTTATTAAAAAAATGTTACAAATAAAAAATCACAAAGACAATACGATTTGAGCGATGCATCTTTTTTCATATGAAAAAATATATCTATGACGCTATTGTGATGAACCAGATTGTTCGACATGATATCCTTATTATGCGTAAAAATATTTACGCCCGTATATTGAATATTGTGGCAGACATTTTTTATTTTGAGGTGAAACATTATTAAATTGAAGTATTGACCTGTGCATTTTTTTATACAATCGGAAGGAATAGTCAATGGCATTGCATTGTGAATGATTTTTTCGTTGTAAAAAAAAATTGAAAATAAAACACCCTTTTCGGCCTACAATTCCCGAGTCATCGTGCATTCAATGTGATTTTCAATCAAGCAACATTGTGGATGAAGTTAACGATATCATTCCTCTCGTTATTCGCCCAAAAATAAACTGCTACACGACCCGGATTCGTTGCGCGCGCGTGTACGTGCTATTCGCGAAGTCCAAACAAACATGCCGTGTGTATTCGTGAAATCATAACTACGGACATAGCTTACAGAACGGAATTGCGGTGAATGCGCGGTTCCGAAAAGCGACGGAGAAATAGAGAAAAGAGCCGAGAGACACAGATGAGGCAGGTCATTTCCCGGCGTTTCGATTTTACTCGAGTCGCACCGGCGTCGCAGCCGGGGGTCCTTCCGACGCGGCGAAAGATCGAAGAGAGCGCTGTTCCGCGAAGCGAGACCGTGCCATCTCCATCGATTCCATCCCAAATATCCAATACCGCGAGAGGAGTTTTTCGGCTGGTCGCTCCAGAAGTGAAGCAAGACCGCACGAGGACAGACATATAGGGAATGAAAAGATTTTTCGTTGGTCGCGAGCTCGGGAGTCGTGTGGAACATGATGAAAGAAAACGGATAAATCGGCAAGGGAGGAATAGAAGCGAGTCGCTCGCGCGAACGTAGAAATCGGAGGACGAAGAGAAGTAAAAGAGCTTGGTTGTGGTGCGTGGGGGTGGTTTGAGAGTTCCCCGCGAAGCTTGGGCTTGTGTGAGGCAAGAGAAGAGACGACGACGACGACGACGACGACGCCGGCTGGGGAGGGTGAGTCGGATCTCCAAAAGACAGAGAGATAGAGATGTAGCGGAGAAGGAGAGCGAGAGAATTTTGGCTTTGACGTCCTGGCGTCGCGACTCTGTTTGCGCAGCACTTTCATTAGCCTGCCTCAAATTACTATAGTTCAAACACGGTGGGGAAGCTCTGCTCGGCCTCGCCACCATCATCCCCCTACCTACTGCCTAGGCAGAGTTCCATCCGTACCCGCCCGGTTACTAACGCTACGTTCCCATCCCTCCCATGCGGGAGGCGATTCCGTTTTGTCAAGGCAAATATCGGTGCTAAATACAGAGATAGGAGAGGCTGTGTCGAGAAGAGGAGAGAGAGAGAGGGGGAGGGGGAGAACCCCCGTGCGCGCAACGATGGACGAGAACAAGAAGGGGATGAGGGCTCCGAGGAAAGTGAGAGAAGAGCGGATAGTGTCGAACGAATTCTACTGGGTGTGCGCTGCCGCCTGTGCCACTGTCGCTGTTATAGGAGAAATTGGTCGGAGGCTGCGATGGAAGCACGTGGACGAGGAGGAGAAAACGAGCGTGAGTGCGAGCGAGATTCTGATGCGCGATTCTCTTTATTCTACCTTCGCTTCGCACCAATACAGAACCCGATATCGGGAGTGCGCGGGGCAAACGACGAGGCTCGACGGCGACGAGATAAACGCGGCCCGAGAGGAGGAAAAAGATATTGTGGAATAAAGCATGGACAATCCGTCTTTTCTACACATTTCAGTTCTAGACATGGTCCGTTCTACGCGATCTTTCATACATATTTTGATTATGCACGAGCTATTTCCTTACAAAACCCTTTCTACATGCTCGTAAATGATCTATTCTACACGGGACCGAATACTTTACAGTCCCTATCTATTGAATTCGATTCAACACGCATGAATTCTACGCAATGTAGCGATTTGTGTACTGCATTTTAGAATAGAATATTGCATTCCGGTCGTATACTGTTTTTACGCGGACATAGCTCGTGAACAATCGAAGTGCCCATGTATCGAAGTCTGTGCCGAACTGAAACGTGTAGAAACGGGGAATTGCCTGAAACGCGAATCATTCGCAGATAGTGCGCGGGACTATATACAAGGGCAATTGTAACAGAACGCAAAAAGAAAATCCTCAAGCGAACGAAGAGGCATACACCGTGAGCATAGAGAACCGCGGGGATCTCTCTGTGTGTAGAAAAGCGTTTTCTCCGTGCTCGAGTCGGCGACGAGCGAGAGGAGAGAAACCAGTGAGAGAGCTCGAGCGTTACCGTAGGTACGAACGGACAGCTGGACGAACGGTGCGCTATTATTGCTTCTGGGAAGATTGGTAGCCTGCAGGACGTAACGTGGAAATATTACATCTCGTGGTCCAGCGGCAGTGCGGCTGTTCGCGTTCTCTCCTGTGTAGCCGCTCTCTCGCCCTCACTTCTCGCGCGATCCCTCCGGCGATGTTGAAAAAGCAAAACGAAACGGAAGAAAGAGAAAAAAAAATGACGAACGCGAGGGTCCCGGCAGTTGACGCTCGTTTTGTGCACCGGCTAGAAAAAAGGAATTAGAGACGAGGAAACGTCACTCGCGGCCAGATGACCCGAGCGCAAGCGAAACCCGAACAGCACGGTCATCAAAGCTTTCGCCCCGAACTCTCTATAACATCCCCTTCCGCTCTCGTACGCTGGGGCCATATCTACTCTCATTTATTTCGCGTTTGTTATACGCTTTCGCGCCGAAGTCACGAAAACTGTTTTCGAAAGACCGAGCGATATGGGCAAATGGGTTATTAGCCGAACTTTTGTCCGATCGAAGAATTCAAGTTGGGCCAGATGCGGCGGAAAGCTTTGAAAAAAAAAAAAACGATGAATGACCGTAGCGAAGCGTTGCGGTTGACCACAGTTCGAATGATGTGTTCACATCGATCACAAGTGACACGGCAGTCCTTTTTTTTCTTCTTTTTTTTTATCGTTCGAGATTTGGCTTCGTCCTTTTTTTTTTTTTTGCGTCCGTTTGGAAAATGTTTGAGGAGCATCGTGGGAATCGACTGTTCGTGAATTTGGTCGAGAGAGCTTTTCCGGTAGATGTGTGTAACACGAAATTCATTCGTCTGGTCGATGGGCGCGAGAGTGCCGGTGAGTCGGCGGAGAGCGACATTCATCTTCTCACTTGTGAATTCGACAGAGTGAGATAAAGAGAGGGCCCCGGAATCGCTCGCGAGCGAGACGAATAGATCGGGTCGGAGGAAGTACCGAGTGGAAACGGTAAATCGACGAGGAGAGAAGCACGAAGGAGAGGGATATCGAACGGGGGGGTTCGAGAACAGTTTGCGCAGAGCGGACATGTGTACGACAAATCCTCGGGGATTATAGGGCGAGAGAGCTCACTCGCGCGCGCACGAGAGCTAGCGAAGGGGTTTCTCTCGCGCTGTGCGCGGCGGTGTACCCTGGACCGATCATGTTGAAATATGTCCGCGGCCATGAGATATCAAACCTTTGAATTACGAGCGTTCGACGGGGCATCGAAGGGCTCCGGCTCTCTCTCTCTGCGGCCGCACGAACCTGAACGCCGCACAGAAACTCTCACTGCCTATCGATTACTCTCTCTCTCTCCTCTCCTCCGATTCTGTTGCCCGCACTCTCGCGAGGGACGAAATAAATCCGTACAATTCACTGCAACGGACGAGAGAAACTCTTTGAAAAAAACAAAAAAAAGTCCACGTCAACTCCGGCATTGGTCTTTGCGCTTTGAGATATTTTTTTTGTTCACACTCGCGAATCCTTTGGCTCCCCCGAGTACAATGAAAAGTCACGTGTATGAGTTTGATACTCTTGTTCAAAGTCGACCTCTGTGGCCAAACACAATTCCGCCAACTCTCGTACAGTCCCGGCTCTCTGTGCCTCTCCCACTCTCTATGTGCTAGTCGAGCAGTCTGAAATTTGAGTTTGGCAAACTCTCGTTGCTTACTCTATGCCGTCGGATCGGTGGGGGTGTACTTTATATGTATATATGTATATATCACTACCATCCGAATTAATTCACCGAGGGAAATGAACAGTGGAGTCTCTCCCGGACACATCGGGTAACGCCAGGCAGACTGGTGTGTAGGCGCTACCCCGACGTTTGATATTTCGAAGCGAGAGAGTCGCCTTTCGCGTCCGTTCCTCCTCGCAAACGCGTCCAGTGTCGTTTATCCCCGTAGGCTATAGCCCGACGATTCGCCCCTCGAGGCAAGTCGGCCCGGCTACGCGGACGAGAAAACGAAGAGACGGCTCCCTCTCCGGTTCATTTATCAGGCTCTGACATCTCGTCGGGTCGCCTGGATTTAATTACCCGAAACAAGTCAACTGTGGGCCTTTCGGTCGGATGAAATATTCGTCTATCATTTCCGGTCCCCGCGTGGGGATTTTCGTAAATGAGTCCGGAAGCGGCGAAAAAGGAAATTAAAATATAAAGAAACAATCACAGTTTTCGGCAAGAATGAACGAGTCGAAGGGATTCATTCGACACTGTCATTTTCCTCGCCTGGAAAAACTATCGGGCCAGCACTTTTCGTTGCTTTACCGCCGCCCTTTTCCTGCCCTTCCATTCTTCATGCCCACGCGCGAAGGCGCCATTAATTTTTGTCCTTGCACACAACAAACCCACCTTCCACACCGTCTCGTAAAGTCCACTGCTTTTTGCATCGGTGTAACGCGCGAGTAAGTGCAAATACACCAGGGGTATTCAGCCGGGGTAATTCGGAAGTGCCGCGCGTGTATCCGAGCGCATTATGTCGCTTTCCTATCTCACACCTCGTTCCCGAGAAACCCCGACACCGTTTCTCCATGCTCGCGCAAATGCCGCGTAAGAGATTTCACGACTTGAGAACTTTTGACCTTTAAAACAACTCGAATTACTGTCTGGAGAGAAATTTCTTTATAGAGCAAAGAGATACGTTCGCGCTGTAAAATAATTGCAATAACACCGTGAATAGAGAAATCTTTGCGGAATAAAACAATTATCTCATCAGTTCTCTTCTCTCTTATTGCTGCGGATTCTGCACATTCCAGTGAAAAAGTATCGGTTTTAACGTGCTCGGTAACGATTTTTTACGGGACTTTTTGATAAAAAAATAAGTCATTTTCGCAAATAAAAAAAATCTTTGGTCAAATATTTTGTCGGCCCATAATCGCAGGGGCGCAACTGTCGAGTCGAAAACATAGGATTTACGCTCCTCCGATTCTCAGCCATTGATATTACAATTATAATATCCTCGACGTGTACTTTCTTCCGTGGCATTAAAGCTCGGGTTCCCTTGATCGAGACGGGTCACTCGCGTACGACTTTCATTATGCAGTATCGGTTAATGATAATTGACGCAAACGAAGAGCACGATTTTCGTTACTATTCTTAATCGGATGATTGACACGAGCGACGAATCGCTCCGTCCTTCGAGCCCTTTCGAGCATTGCTGTGTGTACGAAAGTTGAATTCATTAAAACAGATGCCGAAATTTAATACGCTCGCGAGCGTTGCCTTCTTTCGAGTACCGTACCGAAATTTTCGGATCGATATAATAGAATACGAAATGAGTGTGAATTGGGATGAAGCTTTCGAGGGTTCGTTACCGTTGACACGGACTATTACCGGCTTTTCGATAGTCTGTGGAAATTCGATTGGAGAAAAATGGGAGAGAAAAAAGAAAATAAAATAAAAAGAAATGCAGAAAGTTATCCGATCGCGTTCGTTCGCGACAATCGATTCGAAATTGGCCAAAGCGCCGAGAACGGATTGGTTGCCGGTGGGACGGCGGAGTTTGAGGAGAGGATTTTTTCTCTCTGCCTGCCGAATGAGGAAGTTCGCGAGAGCGGGAGTGCCGCGAGACCGAGAGGCGCGTCGGTGGAACAGATATTTTCAAAGAGGACTCGGAAATTGCCCGTCCAATTGAATAGCAAACAATATGAAAATTTGTTCGAGAGTTTTGATTATACAAAGGAGAGGCCTTGCCTTGACTGTGGGTTGTTCGAGGAGCTCCGAGGTGAAGGAGACGTAGACGCGCGGAGAGGTCGAACACAGTAACCCCCGCGAAGCCAAAGGGGTCGCGAGACGAGATGCCGGCGCAGCCTTGGTACGAGGGAACGGATATTCTTAGTCGGCAAGGCGAAGAAGGTAGGAAGGAACGGAACGGAATAGAGCCACGCGGGGTGGAAGAAGAAGGGGGTTAACAATGGGCCTCTATCAGACTTGCAAAACGGATCGCGGTTTTTATACTTTCAAATTAAATTATTTTCTCCATTTAGTCTTACGATTAATGCTCTTCAAGCTCAAGGACTTGGTAATCGCTTCGTTTTTCGTCCGGGGGTTAGCGAGGCGTTTATATTATTCGAACTATATGTATATGACGAAGTGGAAGGGAGGATCGTCCCGATGGTTCCGTAACGTCGTAACAAGGCGTTTTAAATCACGAAGTAAGATGGAAAAATGTTGTCTTCGCAATACGCCGAAAGATATTGTGCCACCTGGTGCCTCTACGCGCTCCCGATCCTCTCCCGCGCCCCCGCCCCGTCTCCGAGCAATATTCTTCGGCAGTCAAAGTGACAAACTATGTGGCCCACCGCGATCGAAACCCCCAACGGTGGCATGGAAAGGATATTTATTGGTGCCTAGATGGCAGATAGCAGAAAGCGAGGCAGCAGCGACTGGGGAGAGCTTGCAGACTCTGTGCCAAGCCCAGTTATCCGCCAGGCAAACGTCAACGTAACAACCGAAACGTTTATAACGGGCCACACATTACGCGTCTGTGTGTTCTCTGTCTCGTACTTTCTCTCTCTCTCTCTCTCTCGCGCGCGCTCTCTCTATCATCATACCAACGCTGTTTTATTACCGCCATTCGTCTTGAGGGGAGAACCAGCGATGATGCGCTCGCCAAATCCTTCTTCCGGTAGGCGCTCGCGCGCGAGTGAGCGTTCATCACACGCGCAGAGTATGAGGAAACTACCCGAGTAGAAATTGACGTTGGGCTGTCGTCAGGTCCTATAAGCCATTGTCCTAAGCCTTCATAAAGTACTTTACCCGGAATTGAGCGGGTGTGTCATCAGTTGCCCGATTGCAATTGTTGCGGTGGCTGATTATGAGTCCAAGCTCATAATTAATCGATTAAAGATTGTCTATCCAACATGGCAGTGCGAAATTCACAAGTTACTTTGTGTAGACCGGAATTGATAGCCCAACATTTTGTCGCTGACTTCGAATCAAATAAATCTTGAAAACTTATGGAAACGGAATATTTTCAATGGCAATTCTGATGAAGCTTTCATGGGCGTGATTTTGACTGAGCAAACGGATTTGGGTCAATAATTTTTTCTGCTCGAGTCAAAGTTTATGACAGGCAAAACTGTAGGGTACTGACATAGTGAAACCGGGCAAACCCACCGGAGGAAAGCAGTATCCACGAGAGATAAGGTCCTAATCAGGGAGGCATCGGGTTTGCCGCATCACAGATCGGGAGTATTTCGTCAGGCACCCTTATCAAGTACCTTATCAGACCCTCGTCACGGTTGCATCAGGCTGGCCGGATCAGGACCAACCTGGTCGTGCCTTGGTAGGACCTGATAAGAGACCCGAGTGACCCCGCCGTGAATTTTTGCTTGCGTACAGAGCCCAACCCTTTCATATGCTATTCATTCCATTCCTTCCGCCCGACGTCGCGGCCTCGTAAGACGAAAAAAAATTCTGCTATCTGACATAAAAATGTGATGAATGCACGGGTGAACGAGGACGCGCGAGAATTGCGGGTAATTTCGGAAGTAGAAAAACGTCCGGTTGCCGGGTATCTCGTAGCTCGTAGAGGTAAAAAAAGGGTCAGCCTCTCGTGAAGCTCACTCTCTTTTTCCACGTGGTTAGAATCTGCCATATGTTCTTGTTGACCCAGTGAGGTCGAGCCGGTGCGCCGGTCGGAGAAGGGGTTATAAATAACGAAGCGGACGGAAGTGAGCAGGATCGGCGAATCTCTCCTGCGAATTCTTGCTTTCATTCCGGTGAAAATAAGGGAAGAGCGAAGGGACACCGAGACGAGCCACGGAGTAGAAAGTGAGCGTGCATGTGTGTGTCTGTGTGTGAAAATCTCTATAGCTCGACAGGAAGCAAGTAACAGCATCCAGTAGGACCAAGAGTCCGTTTCTGACTAGCAGGTTGAAAGGGAAGCAGATTAGAACCCGGCAATCAAGCCAATTATACACTCCGGTGACGCTGACCCAGCTCCTCTTTCAGTCCCCCTTTGGCTCTCCGGCGTGGCGTGCGGCGTCGCGCGACTACTGGCGACCCGGCGTACTGCCATGGCTTATACCTTCGACTCTGCTCCTCTATACCAGCAGCATGCATGAGATTGCTCTCTCACTCCCCGTCTCTTACGGTTCTACAATATCTTCTCTTCGTGTTCCTCCATCCCACTTCCTCTCTGCTTGCTTGCATCATGAAACGTGGACACGCGCGCCCGCGCGCGCTCGCTTGTCGACTCGCTCACTGTGCGGTCTCTTCACTCCGTCGCGCTTCCACGCTCCTTCCTATACGTACTTCATCCTACTAAAACCTTACAGTTCCAGCTCCTTCCTCTACTGCTCTCTGTCCGGCACGGCTGAACCGGCACCGTCCTCCTACAGAAACTCATCAGACCGCTGGTAATCCCCGTGGTATCCCTACGTGTACGTATAACGTACTATATAAACTCAGAGCCGTAGTATACCAACTCCCTACTACCACCCGCCGAAACGAATTGCCCACGAAATTAAGCGATGCCTTCGTACGTCGTCTCGGGATAATGCCAAATTCCTGTCTGTGACAAAAGCGAATTGTTCTCGGCACACCTTTCATTCTTTTTTGTTCACTTTTTTCTTCTTTAAATCATTCTCTAGATCACAACACTCGGAGCCATGGTAAGACAGAGCGAATTGGAAATTCGTACAGAAAAATCATTTGAACGCGGAGGGCCGCCGGTTCAGTTCGGCAACCCATTTTTATTCTCAGTGGACGAAACTTAATCACCAACGAAGATTTTTTATTTTTCTAATGGATAAGCCATTTCGCAGAATCACTCACGACGGCGGTACAATACGATGAATGAGGTTGAGAATAAAAGGAATACAAGAATGATAAAGGGAAAAAAGGGTCTCCATGGGAAACCAGGGTGCGAGACCTTGCTTGCTGTTCGACGAAAAGGTAAGGGCAGTGCGGTGAAGAGCCTCGACGGTTAACTCCTCGGAGACGTCCAACCAAGATTCAGCAGCAGCAGAAGAAGCAGCAGCGGCACCGGGGACGAGGATCGGGGCAAAAGAGTCCATCCAAAAGCGCAGAGTGGCAGATTGCAGCCGGGGCCTTTGGAGGATCATCAAATTAGCGGGAGAGTCTTTGAGGGTGTCTCTCCTCGTAGTTGGCCAACCCGGCTCGTCAGCCTCTCCGCCGGAATTATGCCCTCGCGACCCTTTCGCGGAATGGAGTTGAAAACTTCTCGTATCTTTCTCTTCTCTTCTCTTAGCCTTTCCCTTCACTTTATGTGGGTGTACGTACGTGAGCACGTGTGTGCGTGTGCAACTGCACTGGGCGGTTGCTTCCGTATGAAAAGAGTCGAGTCGAGTCGAGTCAGAGTCTCGTCGTCAGTTCAACCCGTGTTACCTACCTTTCCATCTCTGTGTCGCCTCGTCAACGGTAAATGAAATACTTTTTTTTTTTTCGTGTTTTTACATCCCAACGAAACTACGATAATCATGGCAGCTTACAACCTGCAGCGGATTTCGCGATATTTTCGGTCGGGATAGAGAAATTTCGGCTGAAAAGTCGTGCGGCTACAATTCGGCAGTGTTCCAGTTGCAGTAGAAACAGCGGCGTTAACGTAACATTTGCCGAGTGTACGTTACGAACGGGGATATTTTTAACCCAAGGTATACAAAGCGCGTGAATGTTTTATCGCTGCACAACCCTTTTGCCTCGGAACGCGTGTGTATGGGTATCACCCGTTAGCCGAACACCCGTATTTCTGGCCTATACGAACTGGGACAGAAGCACAAAGCGCGCCCACTGCCTGCTGGCTGAGATAGCGCCAACAATGCTTAAACGCATGACGAAGACCGAACACTCGCGCGATCTGCTCCACCACCACTGGCGCCCAACTTCCTCTATTTACCACGACCCCTTTCGGAAAATCCTCGTCGACCTTATAAAGTACGAGCTCTAATTATATTAGTAGCATCAACGTGCGTCGCGTGCTTCAAAATCGTTTAAACCTTTGAAGCAGTTATTTTTCTGAAAAAATACTAATTATAATAGTTTATTTACGTGTACGTATCCTTGCCGAATATTCGACGCACCACCTATGTTAATGATAAGGTATTTGAATTTTAGCGACGGAACGTTGTATTTTGGAAGGCTCGACGAAAAACTCGAATGTTTCTGTTTCAACGTGCACAGATTTCTCAGCTGTCGCGGCCCTTCGAAGGTTTGCTATATGAATAGAACTGAGTTATCGCGAACCCTCGAAGGTTAGCAGTCTATTTGTGTTCGGCTAGGCTATTGTGGAAAACCAAGGTTTGCGCTGAACTTGTTTCGACCTGGCTATTGTGGAAAGCCTTCAAGGTTGCGGTCTTTTCGTTAAGAACTCAATTATCTTGATTTCTCGAAGGTTCACACTTTGCATTTATATTCGCCTAATTTTTCATGGAACGTCGCTAATACAGAGAATAATACAGAGTTTGTATCATTTTGATTTTTTTTTAGCTCATAGTGACAATGTTTGCAACGTCTCCCAACGGCTGTTGAACGAATCCAAAATCACAAACTTCTGCACCAACAGCGGTGGACGCGCGGTCCGTGTACGTCTTCGGCGATCACCCAAGTCAAGAAAAATTTCTTGCGAACACTACTTGGATGGGTGACCGCCTACGCACTGTCTGATGCATCAAGCGGAAGTAAGCAAGTGCCTTTTACAATTTATTTGCATCACTTTCGAGCAAAAATATTTCGATGTTTTTTTTCGCGCGGAATTTAGTACGAATGAAAGAATATTGTGTAATTCCCAAAAAACGGAGGACTTTTTAGGCAGAATAGAATTTCAAAAAATGGTTTGTATAAAGGAAATTCTTACAACTAAAGTCAAGATTTTTGCATATTCAGGAACTTTTTTCATAATAGATTTTACTTCGGATATTTGATTTCGTTTTTCACAGGTGTATCCCAATTGCCAAGTACTCGTTCAAATTTGCAACGCCATTTTGACTTGAAAATGTTCATTGCTTATTACACAAATCGTTGAAACTTTTCCGCCCAGACGAATTATTTACGTATGCTCGCAGCTCAAGTGACGTGGAGGTCGACCGCGGTGTCGTATAAATATTTGGATCGTACGGTAGACGTGCGTACGTGCCGCGCGCGGTCGGAAGTGATTTAAATAAATGCTCGCGAGAAAGAGACGGAAAAGGGAGAGAGAGAGCAAAAGTAGGAGTGGTCGAAACCGAAGTAAAACCAGCGGTACAGTAGATATCGGCGACTGCTGCAAGTAGGATAGTATATACGCTGGTCGCGAGGATAGTAGCCGTCTGGAAATGGTAATGGCTAATGGTGCCTCGAGTGTTTGCCCGATAGTCGCAGTATTTTTAGTGATGCACTCGGGAAATCCTCCCGGTTACTCCGTACTCTCCGCGATACGTTCGTACTTTTTTTTGGCTTTTTTCTTCAACTCTTTTATCAACGGAATAGGATATTTGACTGGGAATTCTCATAGAGGCGAATTTTTTTTTTGCGAAACAGTTCTAATTTCGCGAAACGACGATTCCGGCAACCCGATAAACGCCAATGGCTCGAGACTGTCCACTCTTCTGTCGTCTTGACAACACACGTAGTCTCGATTCGCAAACGTCTCGCGAATTCGTGATACGAAAATTCGATTCCAATTCCGTTCGACGCTCTCACGACTATCGCTCGATTGGCGAACGTCGCGAGAGGCGTTTCTTTCGTTATTTCGGCGAAACGTTTCACCAACGAGCCACCTTCCAGTGACTGCTGCGTTGGTGCGGTCCAAGCCGAGGCTGTGTATTTCTCGAAATTCAAACGCACGAAGCTCCGGTAGTTGTTGCTCTCGCCGGAGTTCACTGATGTTCGAAAAAAAAAGAAATGTTCAACTCGACAGATCAACCTTCATTTTTCTTCTCTCACTATTTTACCTTCATTCTCTACGCCCGATATCTTCCAAACTCGAACGATGTTCCGCTAGACGATATAGAGTCGTGATCGTACAAAATAAAATTCGATTTTTCGCCAACTCGCCGAGGCCGCACGTGTAGAGAAAAAGAGTCGACCCGAGAGAACGTTCGAACGACAGTCGTATACTCGGGTGTCCTCTGCCTCCGCAGCTTCCGTACCGTGTTCGTAACTGTAACGGCGCAGGAACTTTACCCGATCAAAGTTTTGAAAAAGTGAGAGACATTATTTCTCGGCCTTCGGGACATATTCAATTTCCTCCACGGCAAAGAGAAGAAAGTAAAAGACCCTCTCCGGTGCTCTTTCGTATCCCGAGGGTAGACCCGTCGGCTGATCTATAGAAATACATCTCGCCCTCGCCGGACGAGAAGTCGCAACCCTTTTGCAGCGAAATTTTTTTTTCTTCCGCTAACTGTTCCTTAATCAGGCGAGTTGAAATATCGTAAGTTCATGAATCGAGGGGTAATAATCATGAGCTATTTTACCACTAAAGTCAAGGCGACACAACTGCGACGACAAAAATCAAGCGATAAGACGACTGATAGTTGGGTTAATTGTTCAGCCGAAATGAATTGCGCTACGTGCTCTTTATTATTTCAAACAGCTCATTAATTTTTCTAGTGCAATCCCAATTAAAAAAGAAATTCGTCAAGTTTGACTTATAATAAGAAGGCTGCGGTGGATTTAAGTGCATTTTCTACTTCACTCGTTGTGGCAACGGAACGATTGGAAAAATTCAGGAACATAGATGCCGAATTCAATTCCAATCAGGGGTCAAAATCGCCAGACCTATTTAATGTTGACGCTAAATAATCAACTCTTTTGTGAGAAATTTCATACATCATTTGATTCATTTGATTAAACAACGACCTTTGCTATTGTAAAAAGCACAACACAATCAAAACGAATCAATCAGCCAAATTTCTTCCTAGTTTGTTACTTTTGTCCGTTTGGTTTGAATGTATTTTTACGATAACAATTTTCATTGTTCACTTAAATCGGTTGAATGATGTATACAATTTCTCATAAGAGAGTTGATTAATTAGCATTACAATGAGATCGCTGCGGTAATTTCGAGTTCTGATCAGAGTCGATTTTATCGAACTCGCTCCTTAATATATATGACCGTTTTATCGCCATAGTGACTAGAGTAAAAAAATCACTGATAATCTTTATAGTGTTTATCTCATTAATAGCGTAGATCGGCCACATTTACGACAAATTTCTTGCAAAAACCCTGTTTGTCCACATGAAGATGTTAATTCATTGCAAGTATTCATACTAATGTATAGAATAATAAACCCGCTATCAATTTAATTTGCCCGTATCCAGAATTTTCTACTCCCGAACATCATGACCAAGCGCGAACTAAAGCTGGCCAAAACCGGCACTTCTACCCTACTCAATTATTTTTAACGACAGGTTTTTTTTTCTTGGGCAAGAAAAAAAACCGATAATCATTTTATCCGGCATAAGCCCTGTACCAAGTTATTCGCGATATTTCGAATATCATCGAGAATTTAATTATCTCGGTATGGATGAGATAGCTGTCGTGGTCCGCGGTACAATGGTACGTGCCTGACGATATTCTTTTCTATCTACGTGCAAGCGAGGCCGAGATATCGAGATGCGCGCGGTGGCTACGCAGCTCACACAGAGAGAACGAGATAGCTAGAGCGAGAGAGAGGCTCAGCCTCCATTCCAGGGTTAATATCGGCCTGATCGTCGGCCCGCGATTTGCATGACAATCGAGTGCGACCTCTCGAGACTCCTGGGGGTCGCGTCTTCGTTCCTACTCGGCGTCATCACCGTGACGTCGTTGTGGCAAGTACCCATCCTTTTCCTTCCAGCGCGATCTCGTCAAAGGCAACGAGCGAGGAAGAAACCAAACGATGAAGCGAGACAAAGATGGCAAAGATAGAGAGTGAAAGATGAGACGACGCGGGAGGCGAAAGTACCTGGATGAAAGATAGAAAGAGTACGAGAGCTTTTCGACGGGGTTGGAGGCCATACGCGAAGCTCCATCCAGGCTTTTACCGATCCCAGGACCGAGACCGGAGTTCACCATCCCAACTTTATCTCGCCGTATATACACATAACATATAAACCCCGTAGGCTGCCGTTGCATGCAAGCCTGTGAAGTTAAGAGCCCTAATTAAATTCAGTCTGGGGTACTCTTACGAAGCCTGGGTCCATCGTTCATTAAGCGACGCCGGATCAAAGTGATATTCTCGTAAAGTAGTTCCACGTCGTGCTCATCACGGCACGGGTGTATGCTTTTGCGCCGAGGCTTCGGCAAGCTACCGCCGCTACAACGACCACCCTTTAACTGAGCACCTGACGCGAGTTAGTTCGCCCTCTATGTCCTCCTCCTCGTGGCAATAACGCGCCGCCACGTGAGGACAACCACGACAGCGTGACTGGAACGCGCCGAGTCGCGGTGAATCTTTTATACTCCCCGCTGGCGATTAAGTGCTCCGTTCGCGAAGACCCAACCGGCCACCTGAGGGAACTTACTCCGGCTGCATCGCATGGTTTACTACCCTTATCATACCGAGGAGTAATCGATAAATCGACGCTGAACGCGGACCGACGATGAAATACCGACAAATCGATCATCGATCGATTGATCGGCGATTAATCGGTACCGATGAATAATCAAGAAAACGCTCGCCGAGACAATATTGCTTGGAGCACCGATCAGCCGCATTCACCGATTATCATGAATTATATAACGTTAGCGTATGACGTACATATTATCGGAATTAATTCGCTATTATGTAATTGATAAATTTTTAGTTTTTTCCGTACCAGTAGGTCATCGTAGAGATAGGAAATTTCCGGGTAGGCGATGAAGTCGACCATGGCTGTGTCTTGAAGTCACTGCGACAGACAGAATAACACACCTGTCCGTATTGAATAATTTTTATTATCACGAAGGCACAATTCTTTTGTATATATATTTCTTTTCTTTCAATTTTTCTGTTCTCTTATTTTGCTTTTCGTCGTCTGAGTATCTCTCGCTGTCACACCGTAGAAAATGTACACGTCAAGAAAGAAACAAGTCACTCCCGATTATCGAACAAATTCAGTTGTCACTAAAAAAAAACCAACGTTTGTTTAAAAAAAAATACCCCCGAAACTTCACTGGCGCCCCGCCGAAAGTGCGCAGGACCGCGAGAGCTGCACCACGCGTTCGCGAATTTGAAAAAAATAAAAAAAAAACAAGAAAGATATTCACTCGCAATGATTATTTTCTTTTTTTTCAAAACCGATTGCACTTCGTCGATAATATTATGAAAACAAAAAAGAACGAAATTTCCACCGCAGCTCGATGAATAGGCGCCGAAAAACTGAAATAATGCACCGACGAACGTATATCCCAGATGACGAGCAATTTGGCCAAGCTCTCTGAATTCGTCTCTCTGACCTCGCAGCGGTGTTTTTTTCTTCTGTATCGAGAAAAAAAAGAAAAAAAAAAAATATTCAAATTCTCGATGGCGAATCTCGATTCAACCACGTGACGTATTTCCCGCGCGTCAGGATAAGAGTTCACAGATCCGAGAGCACAACGTACGAGGACGGGGGTGGGGGAGGGTTTTGTGGGGAGTGGGAGAAAACAAGAGTCCGGTTTAGAGACCGAAGTGTTTGATAGTTTGGCGCGAGAGCTTTCGAGAGCGAAACACGGAGGACACGCGGTGGCTTGCAGAGGGTTCGGGCGCGTAACTGCGACTAGACTGTCTCGTGGGCTGAGCGTAGAACGGGATATCCGCGTCGGGGGCTGACGTGGAGTCCACGAGGCGCGCACGAGGGCGGCGGCGGCGTCGGCGGCAGCAGCAGCAGCAGTAGCAGCGGCAGCAGCGGCGTCGGCGTTGCTGACTGTCGGGGAGAGCTCTCTCTCCCTCTCCGACTCTCGCGTGGGAGCGAAAGAGCAAAGAGATCTCTCGCGCGAGGGTTGCGGCGTGAGGGTGCGACCGAGTGAGACAGAAACGGCGACAGAGACGGAGAGAACGGCGAGGCGAAAGTGAGCGAAAGGACACGATAGAGAGAATCGCGGGCAGGCCCGAGGATATCTCTCGGTCGCGCTTGCGAACGAAAGCACGACGAGGGTAGAGCAGTATAACCTCGGTCACTGAGGCGTCGCCACTCGGCCTGCCTCCTTGCAAGTGACTTCCCCTCTGCTTCTTCTACTGCCACCTCCGAACGGCCTAGCAACCCCTCTACATTTCCATTCCCTCTTCACTCTACATCCCCATAACTCGATTTTCATCCCTATGGATCTTGCTTCTTGCGTTCTCTTTCTGATACTTTGTTTCTACGTGAAACGAAGAAAAACAACCTCTCGGTCATTCGTACATTTTTGTTTAGCCGACAGAAGAGCCATGGAAATAAGGTACTTACTAAGATGTATTTCAAGATGAAAAAAAAATGGTTACATCTCATATCCATGAGCGAGATACACTCTGCATTATTTACGCCAAATGCCAGAATGCAAACATGATTATTTCGAAATGCGGAAAAAACGTCGTACTCGCGCAAATGGCAAGGTGTCGCGCGAGCACCAATGAGCAACTCGGTGGAATGAAATAACAAAGGCAGGTACGGTTGAGCACTTGAGAAGCCCGGGGTTATAGCCGGAGCGGGGTGGTGACTGTTGAACAAAGTCGAGTCGCGCTCGTACCGGCGTTATACGTAGGGGTTGGCGCAGGTGCAAGCCGGAAGTCGGCAAAAACTTCGTTAGGGAGGAACGCAAACAATTCCTGGCTCGAGACCGTTCGCCGATCTCTGCTCGTTGCTGCTGCTGCTGCTGCTACTGCTGCTACTGTTACCGTTACCTTCCCCTCTGGTTTCCACTGCTCCACCGAGCACCGCCAGTCTTTGCTTTAACACGCATTCGGGTAGAATTATTCTCCTTATGCAAATGAGCCGACGGCGAATGAAATATCTGCGTGATGGCGGTTCCCGTTGCCCGTTGAGTCGCAACTCGACGCCTCCGAGCTCAACCGGAGTCTCGAATTCCATGCCTCTTTCCTTTCGTTCCGCGCTCTTCCCCTCCCGCGCTCTCGCTTCGGCTAATACCCGACTGCCGGCTTTTCGCCGCGCCGCGTTTTCTTTCGTTCGGGCACCGGTCTCTCTGGACTCGCGGCGCCCTCCAATTACAACCTCGTAAATCGGTTCGGGAACCCCTCCAATTTGTCGAGCGAGGTGCAATCCTATGAAGCTTTCGAACAGAACCGACTGAATTTCGACGTGCCTTATCGCATTCGGGATAAACTCCGTCTCGTTCGTTATAGACAGACCCGGGTCGATTCTACTAACTCGCACGTTTCCGATGTTCGCCCAACTTGACGGATCGATTCTAGTTTAAAATCGCAAGCCACTCCACCGGATATCTCATCGCCTCGGCAAAATACTCTATGTTAAGGCGATGACGCGATTCGCCGCATAGAGAAAAAAAATTCAAACAGCCGAATAACATTCCTCGACGAAGAATTCATAAATATAGCTTCTTTTTTTATTGTCGGCCCAAAATATCGATTACCAAGAATCTGGGCCGAAACTACCAATGTTCTGAAATTATTCTGCTTGAACAGCTACACAAAAATATTCGAAATTCGCATTTAATAATACTTCCAGATAAAACGTTTTTTTAATGCAGAGAGCCGACTGAAATTTCTCAACAACGAATCCACATATTTAGTTTTTTTGTAATCGGGCTAACGTATCGATAGCCGGAAGTCTTGTTTACAAGTACCTATTCTCTAATTATGCTTTCGTCTGTAGATAAGAAGACTCGAGATCGAAAACCGCATTCATAATACTTTAAGCTCGTACTTTTTTGCTTCACAGTCGGTTAACCATATGTGTTTGAAAGTCGAGGGCAAAATAGATTTTTCTGTCGCGCGCGCGAGATACCAATACACGGACAAATCGCGGATGCTCGAAGACAGGCGAGCCCTGTAACATCTGGCGATTGGTAAACGTTATGGCCGAGCGGCTCGGCTGATGCGGGATAAAAGAGAGAGAAAGGAAGACGAGACGAGATAGATGTATAGAGTGAGGCAGAGCATGAGAAAGAAAGAGCCGTAGTACAGCGGGCCAGAGGCTTGGCAGACGCGGCAAGGTAAATAAACAGGAATTAAATCTGGAAGGCTTTATCGTGGCGAGACGAACGAGACGAGAGGGCCGAGTCAGTTAGGGATCGCGCGCGTGGATCTATCTCCTCGTTCTCTATACTCCTCTTGGCTCGGACACGAGCCGTTATCTTTCTCGGTTTTCCGTCGGTGGGCGCTCCGCACGGCGAGTTCTCTTCCACATGAAGCACGCCGGTGTGTGCTTTCAGGCTCAATAAAGGAGAGCAAGGTAAAGAGTAACGGAGGGTGGGAGAGCTTGAAACGACGACGAGAGACGAGGCCCAACGGAGGCGGAGGGTATAGAAGGCCGCGTATATCGGCGTTCATAGTTCGGCTACCCCATCTTAAACTCTCCTCTGGCGAGCCGCTGCTAGGCTCTCTCCCTCCCCCTCTCTCTCTTCGTTTCCGATAAAAGGTTTCGCCTACCGATCTTTAATTTCGACTAAGTAAAGCGTGTTCGAATCGATCGAACGTGGAACGCTACTCGCGAGGTTTCCGTGAGTTACCAAACCGTGAAGAGGAGAGGTTTGCGCGCCATAGGGGGCGGCAAACGGCGGGCGGAAGGTAAAAGACGAAAGTGAGTCGAGACCTTAAATAGAAAATCCACTTCGCGTATTACGAACGGACACGCTTGCTCGAGGTAGCTCACGGTTATCGTATGTATACCGTCAAATAGGCAAAGCCAACCAACCAAAGAACGAAACCGAGCTACCTCAGCAAGCCCGTCAGTAGTAACGGGGCAAACGAGCGAACAGACCACCCACTCCCCGATGACCTCGACGAGCACGCGAGCGTTCGATCAAACCCACGTGGCCTCTCTCCGAAACACCAGCCGAGGCACTTTCGTCGGACGGGAGCATAAGAACCTGTACGAAAAATTGCAATGACGAATCGAAGGACCGTCACGCAATTTTGCGTATTTTTTCCGACGATAAGTCTCGTCTGGCTTTTTTTTGTCTTTGTGTTGTTGTTTTTTTACTTTTTTAATTCGTTTTGGTTGATATAATCACGCGTTTGTTATACCGACGACACGCTCGGCAATTCAGCGTGACACTGAATCCACTTTTCTGCAATGTCGAGAAATTTATATTTATGAATGGTCGCCGTAAACCGCTTCTCGCACGATTCGTGGCCAGCGGCGAGATTCCATCGCGCGATTACCCTTGATTGTATAGTCGAGCGAACGAAACATTTCATTCATCGCGCTCGGCGGCAAAGGAGAATCGACAATCTCGTTATACCGGCTGAAAAGATTGTCAATTTTTTGTTTTTTTACAACCGTCGAATTCGAGACGATTTATCGAGTCGATTGAGACGATTTATCGATTTATCGAGACGATAAACCCGGCGGATTGAAAAAAAAAGGGCAAATTGAACGAATGGTACCTGATTTTTCTTCATTTGGTACCTCGATGAGTTGTTTCGACAGCCAACTATTTTATTCGTCAATCGCATTCGCGCATTTGAATGATGTTTAATCAGTTTAATCAGTTTCATCTCTTTAAAATCAGTTTTTGCCAATCGGACATTTTGAGGTCACGTAGAGCCGCGAGTTTTTCATGTTCGATTCAAGGTCGGCCAAAGTCGCTGCATGCAATTTTTTAGTTTTTCAAACCGTTCGAATGAAGAAGCCAGAACATGGTCATTTGATTTTCTCATAGAGAAGCTTTGCGAACGTTTTTAAAACCGAAACGAGGAAGCGATGTGCAGATTAAATTTGCATCAATGGTTATTTTTGGTAAATTCTAACAAACAAAATAGCCTGTGATAAGACCATTTGCATAACTTGTAAACCATCGATAGGTTACGACTTTTCTTCATGGCAATCAGTATTTTTGCCAGTTTAGTATCGACACCGTGGAACTTACTGGCGGTTCCGAACTCCGTCTGGACTCCCGAGAGTAGAAATAGGCGGTGCAAATGTGTTTCCGATCGCCTTTCTATTTCGGTCGTAAGTCTTTTTTTCGCGCTCCTAGCTCGTGCACAGAGAGAACGATGTTGAAGCTCGGATACACATCGGTATCGCGAGAGAGGAACGAAAGGGGTTACGAGACTGCACGTGTGCGGGTGGCAACGAGGCGGACGGTCGTATAACTGCGGTGAGGCTAACGCGAGAGAAGTCCGCACGCCTAAGTATAGCGAGCCTCGCAGCGGAGATGTTGGCATGGCTGGTGAAACCAGTATCGGTACCAGTACCAGCCACGGGCATTGTTATTGCTTGCACAGCGGTCGAGAACGCGGGATGCTGAGGGTGAGCGTGTTCGTGTTTATGAAGACTTCATCGTCGTAGCCAAGGGGGAGAACGAGAATTACGGCCTCAGGTGTGTTCACGGATATTGCAACTCGGCTGATCCAATCAGTTGATGACTCGCTCTTCTCTCGGGCGCACACATCCATTATTGTCCCGCTCTCGAGCGCGCTCGGTGCGATTTCAACGGCCAACATCTGTTTCGATACTATTATGCTATCGGGGCTTATCTTATCGGTTCGGATAACGAATTTTCCCGCATCGAATAATTATTTCCACCAGCAACGCTGTTTCTTTGTCATCAAGCGAAACGGTACATGAATTTTATCCTTGCATATTTCATACTCGTATTTTCCTGATTACACCAGCAATTTCGTAAGCTCGCTTGATTTTTTACTTTTCCTCCTTTTTTCAGTTTTTTTTTTTTTAACGTTCACTCATCGCTCTCGGGCTGTTCTCTCTCTCGGCCGCGCGCTCTCTCTCTCTCTCTCTCAATCTGTGTGAGTGAAAATATGCATACACGCGACCCCCTCCGGGTATGAGAGTCTCGGGCTCTTCATAAAGTCATAACTCAAGTGAACCCGCGGCGCGCATCTCTCGGCATAACATTTAAAACGATTTCCGCTGGCAGCGGTGCCAAGATCCGAGGCTAGCAGCGTTGTTTCGGGGATAGATTAACGAAACATAACGCCGGGATACTCGCTACGGACTTGCAAAGGGTGGCGGTCCTGCCGGTTGGATAATGGGGGATGGGGGAGAACAGGGGGGGAGAGCTCGTGTTGGCACTGCTCTGGCAGTTAAGCAGCGAGACTACCAACGGGGCGGGGGTGAGATGGAGAGAGAACGAGTGGTAACGTTGGACAACCCCTTTGCAGCCCCTTTTGCTCTTCGCATGCCACTCTAAACCCGCAACGGGCTTCGCTCGACTCGCTAGCTCGGGGATCGATCCCTGAAAATTTCACTCCGCGAGGAAACTTCTCTCGACATTTCAAGCCGCCGAAATACCATTGGCGAAATTTGTGTCAGCCCGACGATGCAAGTCCCCTCTCCTCAACAGCTGCGAGACTACGGCAACGGCAGCGGAGAGAGAAGAGGAACGTGCAAGCGCAACGAGTCGAAACTTCGTCTCTCAATGTTCCGCAGTAGAAAGTACTGTGCATGGTCAGCCGTGCTAATAGAGAGGAAGCGAAGGCGCTCACGGCACGTCCGATGATACATAGCACAGGGCTGGCTACTAACCTGCCCCTCCACCGAAGTCTCTCTACCTCATTCCACTTCAATTCCTGACTAACTGCCGGGGGAGGCCCTTCGGCGTTAAGAGATTAACTTGTCGCAGCCACGTTTTAATACCGGGGGAAGGAGAGAAAGCGAGAGAGTGAGAGAGGCGGGTCTCGAGGAAAATCGATGGAATTAAGCTCTGCCCGACGCGTGAAGCGAGTTATTATTTTCGTACGATCGAGCATCTCGGTCGTGCGTGTTGCAACTGTTATTTATTGTACGATGCGGCTTTTATCGTACGGACGACTGACACGGAGGTCGAACAACCACGGTCTTTATCTAACACGCCGCATGGATCGTATCTCTCATTCTGCTTGTTGAGGCAACGAGTGAACAAAACCTTCGAATTTTTTCGCGAACTTTTAAGGCTCCTCGCGACATTCTAACGTGTGCATGGGATGGGAATGAAAAAATTAAAAATGCAGTGAAAAATCCTCGTAACCGATAAGACTGTCCTTAACGGAAGAGAAAAAAATTCGCAATGGAGATTCTTGTATGACTCACCCCTGGTAAAGTCCGCTTCTCATGCAGAGCGTTCTGGGCGCTGATCGCGCTGTCACGGCTGTAGTAGGTCAAAAACGCACACCCTGAAACAAGAGAACGAGAACATTGCTGTATTATTCCACCGATCGCCTGCAGGGTTGCGGACTCCCGCGTTGTGCTGCATGAAAATTGAGAGAGCGGAAAAAAAATGAAAAAAAAAAAAAGGAAACTGCTCACAAAAAAAAAGAGAAGAAAAATACGGCGAGGCATATAAAAAAGCTCTGTCGAGATTGGTGGCAGGACGAAACGTTAAGTGCACGCTTGATCGTTCGAGCGTAGAAATCGTTACGATCGAGATTACGTGAGGGGCGTCAATGGGCCAACGGGAACCCGGATAATTAGGCTGAGGCGACTGAAACTTTTAAACACTACAATTACCCATACAAAACCAGCATTAAGAGCACTTTTATGTTGTAATTTTTACGACCTACCGACCGGTCGTGTCGTTTACCGAGATCTATACGAGAGAAACCGCCGTCGGCTTGTACGTGACACGACTAGCCCCCCGCCCCCCTAAGTATTATCTTTTTCTTTCTCTCAGCACCCACGATTGAGTTGAATGAAAAACTAGCGCCATTAACGTCGTCGGACAGATAGAGCTATCGAGTTTTCTGGGTCGTAATCGTAAGTCACATATCGACGGTGGCAAAGTTGTTGAAAAATTCGACCCACTTCGATCGCCGAAAGTGTACCTCGACTATTATTGTTTTTCTGTTTTTTTCTCTCATTCATACCGTGATATTTCGCGACGGAGATTTTTTTCGCCGCTTTTTTGTTTGTACGAATCCGAGTTATCGAGTATTTATGACAGCGTTAAATCAGGGAATAACGGTGTTGGCGAACTCGCCCGGTCACCGCGTCAGATAATAATGTCAACCTTATAGCGGTCAGTGCGGCACCAGAGGGAGAAAGGAGGAGGGGGCGGGGGTGAGAATAAAGAGAGAGCAGAGTGCTCCGTTAGCTCCCCAGCGAGAGAGCTCTGATCCTATCCGGCCTGGCTCCAACTCACGCAAACTTCTCCCTCGTTATCCAACGTTATCTCAGGCGCATGCCTAGCCTATGGTGGAAGAACCGCGCGTGTTACTTGTACGTGTGTTGTATGAGTACTACCCCCCTCCCCCCCTTCTCCTTCCCGTACTCTCTGACTAGCACCACACTCCGATATTAGTCACACTCCAATATTTCACGGGTTTAACGCGATTTACTCGGACGATGAGAACACCGCCGGCGACGCGCTCGGTATAACTACTTCGGCCTTGTTCAACGTATTTCGACTTTTCATTATATACATACGTATGCGCATACATGTATAACCAAACGACACACGATACACCTATAAAATTAATTCAGCACGCACGTTTCGTGGCAACGGCAAGGGTTCAAAACGATGGTAATTAACCCAACCCCGAATCGGACTTCGCCCCAGATCGGATTATTATCGAGTACATATAGAAGATTCTCATTCGCTATCGCGACCGAGCTTTTCGAATATCTCTATCCGCCTTTTTCGCGTTACCTCCTTCGCCATTATCGACCTCCGAAATTCATTCGAGGTTCCGATATCGTCGGTAAGTCATCTCTGATGCAATCGAGCAATGAACGGAAGTAAATCTTCTCGGCGCGATCAACGCACGGAAAAAGGAGATCCATAAAATTTGAACCCTTACCCACTATTGCATTCTGCCATAAAAGAAATGATGGAACGTAGAAAGACATCTCATTAATTAAAGGACCGCCTTGCTACTCGATCAAATAAATTTTCAATATTCAATTTTGCAGCAAAATAATGTTACGATTTCCGTACGAATTGCTCGTCGTTACAGTGCACACCTAATTCACGAGAGTGCTGTACAGCCGTACTTGTCTTCGTAGGCGCTGTCATTTTTACAAGAACATTGGAATCGTTTTTCTTTTTCGTGCGTTCGCGGGAAAATGTTTCTATACGTATATAAATATCCATTCTGGGTTATATTTCGTCGGCGTTATATATCTCGCGCGAAAAACTTGATCGTTCATCGTTCCGTGTGGGTTGAACGAGGAAGCCTCCCTTCGGAGTAATATGAAAGGTATCCCCCGTGGATGTGTGTTCGCTTGAGAGATCCCGTATGTCTCAATCTGCCGCCCTTACAAACGCAATTTCGCGAGAGGTCGTAGCAGGTGGCGCGTCGTCTCGCTTGCTGCTTGGATTGCTGCTCCTTGGTGCAGCGAATATATCCGCGAGAAGGCGAAGAAGCGAGCAGAACACCCCCTTTCCCTACCAGCTCTCCGAAAAGCTAGTGTTGGGTATATGGCCGGAGCTTCGCGTATTACAGCGAAAGAGAGAAAGGGTGGGGGAAGGGGGAGAATGGAGCCCGAGGTAACTCCAGTGAAGAACCGTGAATGCGCGAGCGAGAGAGGTCCACGTAATTTTTCATGCGCCACGTCGGCTTCGCCTTATCTCCTCGGCGAGTTACGACACCGGCCGACCGGTTGATACGATGCTTCGCTCGTGTGACGTAGATACTCCCGGTGTGCCCCCTTCCGAGAAAACTCGTTTCATCCTCACTGTATGTTTCCGTATATAGAACGATTGTACAGCCGAAATGTGCTCTCTCTGCGAGCTTACTCGCGGTGTCGAGTGTTCGCGCGCGGTTGAGGATCCAAGCTCGAAAGTTGCAAGCTCGCTCGGGGTCGCGCCTTTGGGACAGTCGCGTTCTCTTTCTCACCGAACTTCATCCAACTCTAACGCGCATACATGTGTATCGCGTATAATAAACTCTTATCTACGCTGCTTATGAGCCATGTATTCGTTTCTTTGCACGACAGTCTTTCAGAGAACAAAAAAAGAATTGAAAAAAAAATTCGGGGAATCCCCGAAAAAATTTAGTTTTACCCCAAAGGTTTCTTTTTTTTTACGACGTTTTGAATGGAATCGCGTGACACGAGGGATCGTATACACACGGAGGGTAGGAACACACGGACGCACCAGACGAGACAGCCGGCCCCGACGTCGTCCTCGATACCGCGTTAACCCGTCCAAAGTAGCCGTGAGAGGGTTGGGACTCAATGGGTTTTATCGCTGGTCAGAATCGGCTTATCCATCACCGCTCGGGAGGAAGCGCGCGCTCTCGCTCCAAAGTCGCGAACGGACTTTCCTTCCCGCGCCGACACGACGCTATACTGCCGCGTTAATGCGAGCTCGTTTAGCTTCACTTCTTATCTCATCGTCGTCGGTACCCGGAGAGGTGGCGGGGAGGAGTATACTGTTTCGAAAATTTATAATATTTCTTCGGCCCAGTTATCTCTCGGTGCGAACGCTAACTCGAGGGTACTGATGAGGAAGAAAGGATTGGAGAGCATAACAAGCGCCGAAGTTAACTTTGGAATTTTCATTTTTAAGATGCTCGTCGATTAAATAATCATCGATGGTTTATGCAAATTTTTTATTCTACGAACCTTTTAACTTTTTTTCATATCAGCAATATCAGCGATTCATATCCTTTACCGAAGGTATCGCATTAACAATTTGATTTTTCAGTCTCGTTAAATGTACGGTTTTTTTATACGCGACAACCGATTGTGATGCTGCCTTCGTGCGAAAACGTGGAAAAAATGCGGCACAGAACACGTGCAATTTTTTTTGCCGTCGTTCCGTTGCATTTGAATCTGTTTTTTCGTCGTTGTGTGTTTTCGCACCGAACACGAATCCAATATCAGTTTTGGCCCAAAGTCAAGAGGAACATTGATAATTGCCAAAAAAAAAGGATTTTTTTTGTCCTACCGAAGTTTCGCATGAACAGCTTTCAGATTTGCTTAACATTACCTCGAATTATATTGCTGTATTTTGTCTAATAGAGTTCCCTAAGTAAAAATAATGAGTATAATCACATTGCAGCTGTTGAATGAATAACAGCAGTTTACGGATTATAAACAGAAGTGCGCGCCGTTTTTGTGTCGCCAGGTAGAAATCTATTGAATTGGACAAAGTTGGCGAGCTTCTTGTTTGTAATGCTTCAACGGAAACCTATCTGTGGCGTCCGGGGTTGTAAGGGAAAAACGAGGAACGGATGGGTTGCGTCTACTCGCTATCTTTCGGCTGGTTCGTCACGCGTCCCTCGCATCGCACGCCAACACCATTGAGTCAAGAAAGCTAATTCTGTAGAGGTGGCACAGCTGGGAACGTTCTTCGTGACCGTCGCGGTGGCTTTATTTTTTTATTTTTTTGCTTAGCAAAAGCCGACAGTCCCACAGCGACAAAAAGTCACGATACAGCCATCATGCGATTCCCGGTGGCATTTAACTTTACTCGACAACCGACTATCCCCCCCTCCTCCCTCGCTCTTCTTCATATATATCGTGTGCCTCGCCCTCTCGCTCGATCGCATGCTCACCAGCAACCGTAATTAATTCAATTGGGATTAATTATCGTAGCCGCGTCGTTGCAGCTCGTCCGTGCGGACACACTCGCTCTGCTGCTGTTGCCGCTGCCACCGCTGTTGCTGCCTGGGTGAGGTCAATTTTCCGAAACGACCTACGCGCCGGCCGCTAGGTCCACACCCGGCGCCTAGATAGAAACCCCCCAGTTCGTTACCATCGGTATCCCCGAATGCCATTAGAGTCCCCGGCGATAATCTCTCGAAACTCACGAAATTCGACGAAAGCCGATCCGCCGGTTCAAGAAGTTCGGCCGCCGAGCTTTCCACGTACACCGAAGTTGAAGCAGTACGAACTGATCCTTTCCGAAAGGTTTCGTACTTTATTTTGTATCTTTCGATGAGACTTGAAAAATCTGACTTGATGTCGTAGAGCCGACAAACTGTTAAATATCGTTCGTTTCATTCAATTTCCTATCACAAGATATTTCATCCAATTTTTGTTCGGCCCTTCGACTTTATATGAGAGCCTACGCCGCGCTTATACAGTCGAGCGATGAAGAAACACAGGAGAAGTTGAAGAAACAACGGCAACGGAGCATTCGATGGGTAAGACGGAGTATAGAAGCTTTCTATATGTAGAGAGACGAGACGGGTTTTCGTTGAGGCTGGGGGATGCTCGAGGAGCGGAGAAGGGCAGAAGAGCGTTTTATTTGCGAGGCAATGCGACGGCTAATACACCAGTCACTGGACAGCGTCCAAGTCATAAAATGGATTTTATGACGCCGATCGATACAACGAGATCTCTCATCCTCTTTTCAGCGTCGTTGTCCTCCAACAGTTCGAGTTCCAGCAGCACAGAGAGAGAGTCCTCTCCGAGTTTATCCCTACTCCCTACGTCCCCTTCCCTTAACCCGTTGCCTCGCTCCTTCTCTCCGCCGCGAGAGTGAAAGAGACAAATGTATATACCCCACTCGACTCCCCGGCTTTGCTATTCCCACGTCTACCACGATCGAGAGACTACGTCGCTTCGCTCGTCGTCGTCGACTGCGCGCCTCTTCACTTTTCGAATCCACTTCGTTGAGCGACGGAAAGTAGAGACTGCCGAGGTACGGATAGACCCGCTCGGAAGGAGGGGATGAGTAATCCATTTACATCGTTTGTTCGAATGGAAATAGCAAATGGAAACGAATTCACATTGAGAATCGTGAAGAGTCATCGAGACAGCCGGGGAAAGAAAAAGTTGAAAAAAATCAAATTAAACTAAAAAGTATATCCATCTTTGGCATTGTGTACGGTCGATTTTATACTCTCAAGTGCAAGAAAGAATCGAAGCGGAACAACGGACACAACGAATCTCACTTGTACTTTATAATTCTCCTGGTCTTTATACCTCGCACTCCCATACCCTCTCGCCGTCCAAACCCTCTCACCGGTCCAACCCTCATCTCGACTCGATTATAGTGCTGCGTGCAGCTGTGAATTGCAGAGAACGAGCTAGGGAATTTGCATCTTGGGCGCAAATTGAAATGCGGCGAGGACAATGGACACGGAGAACGAGTGTCCTGCAAAATGAGTTTTATAATAGAAAACGTAGGTAATTCAAGCTTTGAGGTATCACTCCGCGAGGTTCGCAGATTAGTTCGCTACTCGTGCCGCGATTTCAAAAAAAATGAATAGCCCTCTTGTAATGAAGTCTGCGACCAAGATCGATGTTACTTTTAGTTATTTTATTCGAATATCGCGCGACCATTGAAGGATAAGACTAATTTATGTCAATAGAAAAATGATCAATTGCTGCAGATAGATAATTCGTTAGAAGCCAAGCAAATTGCATTAAATATATTCCAATTCTTTTACTTTTTCGCAAAGAGCGCTGTGTTTTCATAAAAAAAAAATTTTGCTATTTTTCCGTATTTTAAATGTTCAATTTGAAATTTGACCCGGATGCGTAACGGGATTTAAAAATGCTGAATATTGTAATTTTTGACATTGATGAAGTTTTTATTTGAATCTTCATGATGAATTGGAAATTTGACGCCTGGTTGAGGTAGGTCTGATATTCATAGCCTAAAATTTTGCCGATACAGAAAAAAGTCCTCTAGAAATTGCAAATTTTCACATTTATGTCTCATCAATTTCGTTCGCATACAAAATTTTCTCTATCGAAAAAACCGACAATGACAGAATACATTTTTCTATAGTAAATAAAATAAATGAATGAGGGAAACGTGTAAAAACTTACGATTCTCAGGAATTTGAAAAGGTTTTTTTGTATTGTGGAAAACTATTTTTGAAATGCGACATTCAGTGCTTTTACGCCTTTCGGTAGTTTTCCATGAGCATCCTCAGCAACGCGCAAGTCCTATGAATTCATGGTACTTTAGTGCACGTCGAATGTCGAATGTTTTAGTGTCACGAAGAAACGCGGGTAGACTATGGAATCGTCGTGGTGTTCTGCACGCGCGACGACGAAGAGGATATTTGCGAGCGATGAGGATGTTGCCCGTAGGAGGAAATTGAAATATGCAAACAACCGCAGGCGCGAGATGCCACCTGGTCGGTACCCGTCGGGTTCTCCACTCGGCGGAGTCTCGTATTTCTTCCTTTACCGTCGAATCTCTAATCCACGACTGCCTCGTCGTGAATCCCTCCGCGAATGTGCACGCACCATCCGTGATTTCCCCATTGGTTCGCGATGAAGACGCATGAAACGAGTATTTCGTCTACCATCGGAAACCTCGTAAGCGTTTACTACCATTCTATATCGAAATATGGTATGTGCAACGACGAGCACAAATATGGAATATAAATCGTACCTATTTCTTTTGATTAAACAACAATAAGTTGATACGACTTAACAAGGTTGGTAAATAAGAAAATTTATCTGATAGCTCCACTCGAGCATTCTGGGCTATCTGCTATTTCGCGCTATCAAACCGCATAAAACGCCAATATATTTTTGTCCGCAAAGTCACCGCATCGAAACTTGAAAGGTGTATAGGTGTTCGTTATATACGTATACGTATAAAATATATCTATATATATTGAAAAACAATTTACTGCGAAGTAGCTGATGGTGGAAAGGAGGTTATGGTGCAGAGAGCAGAGTAGAAGGTGTGTATATATAGGCAAGGTTGGATCGAGAGTTTAGAGAGAGAGAGAGAGAGGGAATTTCCTCGTCCTGTGGGTCGTTCGGCGAGAGGCGAGAGCACGTTAGGGGTTGGAAACGGAGCTTCCAGAGGCTCTTCCATTCGCGAAGTCTCGGCCCATAAAGCCGACCAGAGCGCGTGAGTAAAGTGATCTTCTGGTACGGAACGTCGACCTCGCCTCCTTCCTGACCCATCCACCTTCTGCACTACCCTTCCCGCCCGCTCCACACCCCGTAGCCGGCGTTCGTTTCACAGCACCGGATCCTACATCGCTACTCTCCTACTCACGTTCTTCCATACCGATCCTTCCCACATGTACGTAGACTCTCACCTTCCCACATCCCTTTTCTATTTCGCCAATGGCTCCAACTACTTTTCACACTCTACGCTTTTCGATCTTTCATTCCTCGTGTAACAATGAAAACGTTGAGAAGCAGAGAAATTGCGATCGTACGTTGCTAAAATCCTTTCGCGCAAGTATTTTTGACCTTCGTCGTCGAGGAAAATCTTTTGTCGGCCTGTCGTACGTCACGGTGCATTTTTTCGCGTGTCTGCGAGTCTTGGAAAAAGAAACTTCATAGTCGATTGTGCAGAGAATTTGAAATTTACAAGCTTCGCGCATTAAACGAACATCGATGTAAGTCGCACTGGACATTTTTTAAGTTCTCGTTAAATTTATATACTGACCATTGGAATTACAGCATTTACCGAGCAAATACCGAGTTCGTCGTTTCATGTTACTGTATTGCGACGTTGCAATCGGCACATATTTCCGAAATGGAATCCCCACGGAGATGAAGTATACGCAGAGATGTTTACTAAATATTTGGAATGTTCCAAGTGGCATTGATGTACATAAGATATAGAAGTTTTTACTCTTATATACAAAGATCCTTTATTTAATATATTCCGACTTATACTTTATCTCTTGGGAGGTAAGTACCGTTTACGAATAAAAATTTTCTGCGCGAATCATTAATTTTGAAGATTCATTTTTGTTATGTACCAGACGTTTTTTCTCTTGCTCGACGACAGAAAACGAAATATCACTTCGAATGAAAGCCGACAGAGTCAAGAAGAAGCGCAATAAAGGAATTGTCGTAACAAAACATATTATAATAACAATGTATAATTATTATTGTTATGTATTAATGATAAATTGATCACGTTATATAGTCGAGCAAGTTCGTCACCATAAAGAGACTCGGAAAAAAAGTCGTCGATAGCCACAAAACTAATCGAGTAACCCTTCCAGTGGTAATGAAATAAAAAACACTTTGTCCCCCCTCGATTTCTCGGTAGACCGTGCCGCGCGGCAGACGTTTCTCTGTTAGACAAAGTATCTCGACTATCGGCGTCTTCGAAAAAAATCACGATGATGGAGTATCGTGGTAGGAATATCGGAGGCAAATGGTTTTCCGTATCTCACCCCGCGAATAGTTCGCGTTCGTGACTCTATCTAATTTGCCCTATTACCGATATCAATATGCTCGATTCTCGTTCGTCGCGTTTCTTTCACCCTACTGCGGAACGGCGGCGGTCCGCAGGGGAAGGGATGAAAGTCTTCGTGCTTTATTCTCACACTCTCGCGACATTCGAAGCCCAAGCAGTTCTCTGGAGCGTGCTCTCGCTCTTATTCTTCGGTGGCTCTCCGCGCGGGAGTCCTGGTCGCTTCTTCGAGTCGCGGTAGCGGCCTCCGTCCCTTCCTCCCTCGCGTTGCTCGCGCGAGCACGAGAACCCGGGCACTAAAGTAAAGTGCGCCATTGAGGGTGATTTTTATTCAAGAGACAGCGTTCAGTAAGCGTCCCTCGGTATACCTCCTTACCCGCGGGGGGTCGACGCTCGCCAAGCCCACGGGCTTTAACTTAAATGTATGTCGAAAGTTTAGCCTGGGATTTTTAATGTCACGGGTAGAAATATAAAAATACCCAACCGAGTTCCACCGCGGCGAAGAGCCTGCGCGAGCTTTCGGTCGTCGAGCCGAATACCGGTGGCACGACTACGAGCCCGACCATCCACTCCTCCGACCACCCCCCTCGGCCAAGTTATTAAGACTCCGTGAGGTCTAAACTGTCTCGAGTCTCTGAGATCCTTGTAGCTTCTGTAGATTCGCTATATACATCAGAAGATATTCTCTCTCCCACGCGCTCGTCGTTCCAGCATCCTCTCCAATCCTATCTCAACAACGGGGGAATATACTCGTCTGCGGGGGCTGCTTCTCGTACTCGCGCCAAGCATCGCGACGAAATTAAATTATGCCACTGCGACGGATTTCCACTGGTGTTCGCGCAACCCGGTAACGTTTCGACAATCTTTTTTTTTTCTTTCTTTTCTTCTTTTTCGTTTCTATTTCTACGAAACTCTCGTCTCTGCAGACTCTATATCCCGTCTCGATATTATAATTCATTCTCCCTTTTCATCAGAATCTCGTAATTAGAATTCTTGGATACCGGTTGATTAATTTTAATGAGCCTGGGCGAGGTAAGCGCGAGGGAGAGAGGCCAAAGAGAAAGCTGACTTTGTGTGACGCTCATAGGCGACCCCCGTGCATTACGGAGGCCTCTCGTCGGCTCTCGCGCGCAAAAGCAGCGCGACTCTCGTTAATATGTAAATTATCCAGGCGCCAAAGACGAACGAGCGCGAGCGTCAGTCCTCGGTGGGTCGTTCGGTCGGTTTTACTCCCACAGCGAGTAAACTCGACTATCCTCCGTACAGTCAGACTCTCTGCACGGGGAATTTAAAAAAATATATAAAAAGAAATTGACGTTGCTCCTATTTTTACACTCGTCCGGCTCGCCCATGCCCTTTGCGATTATTTCAACGATCTAAATTTGAATACACTTCTTTTTAATATGTCGTGTCTTCGACCATCAGGAAAACAATTATGGAAATTAGAATTTTGCCTCGCTTCTTCATTTCGTTTCTCACGTCGTTTACAAACTTCGACCATGAGAAACTTACTCAAATTATTTTGGGCTCTTCATCGCCTCATTCGGTTTTGTAAACGACGTTACAAACGAAACAAGCAAGTGATGTGGATATGTAATTGGCCTTATTGTTTAATATTTTTTTCGTTTTAAATTCAAATATGACCGGAAAAAATAATACCGGCGAACGGATAGTGATAATCCAGGTCTATAGAAATCTTTGACCCGATACCACAAAACTTGTAATCAATTTTCAGGGTTTTTTTTTGTGTTTGCAAAATTCTAGACTAAAAATATCAGGCCCTACAAAGATTACACATTTTTTTAAATAATAACTACACGCATCCCAGCAATTTTATCCCGATGCATCGAGAAATGCGCAAACGACAGGTATAACGATTTCGGCGACAATATCAAAAAGAAGAAAAAGGAAAACAATGACACACTTTACATCGGTTTATCGATTTTGGCGGAATTCATCACCGCGCTACCTCGATATTAACTCGAGTCGCGTACCAAATTCCAGCTCAATCACTAAAAACATTTTGCAGCTACCGCGTTAAAATTCTGAACAAGTTGATACGAAATTCTCGAATTTTTTTCGGGAGCAAAAATGGAAAATACACCAAAAAAATCCATAATTACAGCGCCGGGAGTATATCGTATGCACGAATGTATGAGCGGATCTGGCTCTCCCTGCTTTACGCCAAAACGACGAGAAACTAGTAACCGAGTTAATTCGAGCTTGAGCGTTCTATTCGCTCGAATCGCTTAGCCCTCCTTGGCGCTCGGATATATATTCGCGATTCTCTTAATATTCCGCGAAAACTTTCGCCGGGCTGCGACTCGCTCCGGGTGTTCTCTCTGGCGCCCTCACGTCGACGGGGGGTTTCGACCCCGAAACTCCCAGAGAAAAAGATATTATAGTCTCGCGCTGTGGCGCTCTCGGCTCGGGAATTAATTAATAAGTAATAGATACACTTGCCAAAATGAAAGAGCCGACGACGCGAGCGATAGAGAACGGGGGTGACGAAATCACGGTTGGCGTTGCCCATCCCGATGCCCCTTCCATTATAAAATACGTCGCGACCGGCTTGTTTTAATTAAAACCACGTATCCAGACGCACGCATGTGTACATCAGTTTTTCGATAATCGTGAATTTTATGAGACCAATATTACCCACTGCATGCAGTGTCATAACAGCGCCAACGTTTTGGCGGTTACGTGGCATACATATTGGATTAATTAATTACGATGTATACAGGTTGAAGTAATAATGAACTGGTAAGCTTCCGCCGGCCCCGCGCGAACCTGCGGGACAGTGGTAGCAGCACGCAGAGATAATAATTTCGAGCTTGCTGGTTGTCATTTCGAAAGCCAGGGGCAGAGCGGGGAAGGGCAGGGGAAGAGGGCAAGCTCACGGTCCCAGGAGAAGCATAAAACCCGACTACGACTCTCACTCTAAATTCTCTCTCTCTCTCTCTCTCTGCCTTCCTCTTCTTCGAAAGGGTCGACCATTAATTCCTTCCTTCCTCGCGAACTCTCCTTTCTCTGTCCCTTACGTCGTTGAGGAAGCACGTTTACGCTCCTCCAACGCCGTTGTAATCGTGACCCTGATAAAGGACGCGTAAAGCAACCCCCGCGTTAAAGCAACGCACGAAGCAACCGGTATAGAAATTCTATCCTCCTGAGCGAGAAAAACCGAACAAAAAAGCTCTGTATGTAGAGTCAGCGTGTATGATTCAATGTTTTATTAGTATATGTTGTTCAAAGTTAACTAGAATGCAGAAAAAATAATAAAAGATTTAAACGTCGATTTTTCAACTTTTTTTTTCTGTCGGGGTTCGTTCAGAGCTTCATGATAATATTTATGGTAGGCAAACGATTATAAAATATATAAAAGTTTTAAGGCAGGTGCATCGTTACGCTCCCTGCCAAAAGTGAAATTCGGACAGAATTTCGAAAACTTGATGGGACAAATATTTGAAAAAAGTCGGTCTTGAGGAAGGTGCTACAGACATTAATTTTGTATAATATTAATGTCGAAAACATATGAAGAATATAGGTTTGTAAAAATTGTTCAATGAATTATACGATAACCTAACAGTTTGTAAAGCAAAAATTGATTCGTTGGATTTTCCGAATACATATGATGTTATTTTTAATTTTATTATTCTTTTAAGATTTTTTGAAATAGTTCAATTTCAGCAGAGCCGCGCCTCGGTAGCGTTATAATGCGAACGCAGTAGAGTACGATGCAATTTTTTTTTTCAAGCCGCGTTATGCGGTCGCGCATAGGTATTCGTATAGTCGGCAGGCGCCACGCAAAATGTTTTCTACCGTAGGCGGCCCGACTTATGATCTGTCATTTCGTTCGTCCGCTCGTAACAAGCATCTTTTACGAGGTTGCGTAAAGCGAGGGAAGAACGATGGCGCGGCGCCATAGACGTTGATTGCCGGGGGAGTCCCGAGCCCCCCGCCCCCACCCTACTTTCGTTCGCGAGAAAGGAATGGCGGGTATTTTCCCCACTGCTATATACGCGAACACGACCCCTCCGCCCCCTCGCTGTCGCATGCTTGTGTTTTCTACACCCCCGAGGGAACTACGGCGTGCCCGTCCGCGTGCTGCGCCCAACAACGCTTGGGGAATAAGTTGTCGGAGCTATCGCTCTCTGTCCGAACGAAGCACCGCTCATATTTACCACCGACGTGGAGCAAATGGCCGAGTGAAGACGTCGTCGGACGGGGGAGAGTGGAGCCCTCCACTTCTGCGGAACGCCACTGTTCCACGATGGAAAAAGCCCCGAAAGGAAAAGCGCGTCAACCCCCGCAGCTGCTGCTTGTGACGCCATCGAAGTTCTCTTTCTCTCCTCGAGAACGCCAGCAGGTAATTCGCTACTCTCGATCTACCCGGCCAATCCGCCTCATTTTTCTCACCCACTTTCGGTGGGGGCGCTAACACCACAGCTTTCAGGTTTACTCCCTTCCGGCAACTTTGCCGCTCGAGATCGTTCTACTCTTTTTTTCCGACGCTGAAACGCTCGCTTGTCAAGAATGTTCGATCGTTCGATTTTTCACCCTGACAAAAATACATTTTGCCAAAATTATAAAGCTCCCGATCGAAAAAAATATGCAATGCATAAACTGTATCAACAAAAAATAATAAAGTAGTCCAAATAGTCATTTCTTATTTTACTCGTGTTTCTTAATACCGTTTAATTATAATACGCTTCTTTCATCCGGGAGGTTTCGCTTTTTGTGAAATTATTGATATTCCAGTCTTTCAAAAATGAAAATCGCACCATGAGCAAAAAAATAATGGAATAACTAACTGAAAAAATACACTGATCGCGGTACAAAGTAAACAGTGTGTCAAATATGTTTGAGACATTTTTTGTCATCCGAAGATCATCGGACACCAAGTAAATACGTAAAGTCCCACATAACCGAAACGCATGACTCTCTTGTTCTGATCAGCAAGCACTGGGTAGCGAAAATCTCGAATTACAATGTCAAACTTCCCACGGTCATCGTCAAAACTTTATTTTCATACGAGACGCAATCGCCCATGTATCGATGCACGAGAACGAAAAAAAAATGTTTAACCTGAATAAACGGAA
The DNA here is from genome assembly GCA_963924025.1 of Ischnus inquisitorius. Taxonomy (NCBI): domain Eukaryota; kingdom Metazoa; phylum Arthropoda; class Insecta; order Hymenoptera; family Ichneumonidae; genus Ischnus; species Ischnus inquisitorius. Next base: position 4,007,432 of record OZ001250.1, on the reverse strand, counting down.
AAAAAAAATGCAAGAGGTGACGAAATACGGTCGGAATTAATTTTTGTTCGGGTCAAAAAGAGTTAGGACAGACACCACTCGTGGTGGCTCGTAAATTCGTTGACGATCAGTCCGGAGTGTACAGAGAATGTACAGCAGGCGGACAGTTTCGGTGTCGCTTAAATAATGGCGACGGGAAGCGAGAGTACGGAACTGAAACCTCCCTCAACCCCGACAGGGCGAGAGCGGATGCATAGAGAGCGGTGCAGCATCCCTCTCCTCGTTCGCATGCCGTCGATGCCCCTCCCGTGCCGTATCGTCGTTGGATATTTTTATGAGTCCATCGACGTATGAACACATGCAATCGGTCTCGTTTATTGTTTTTGTCGGGCGAGGCGGGCGACTGGCGACTAAAAAAAATTTGCATACTTGGTACCCTCTCGTTTCCTATAAAACGCGCCGAGTATCGTCGACATAGCGCGTAGCCGCCGCTGCACTACTCCTTTCGCATTCCCCCGCGCACATGCGACTCGATCGTCCGGCTCTGGTATATGCCCCATTGTGCTCAACCGACTGCTGAATTGCTCTACATCGAGCATAAGCTCGCCACTTTTGCATAACAATCGTCGACTGCAATGGAATCGGCGCGCGTGTTCGATTTATCGGCGTCGACGCCGTGAATCGCTTCGGTCCAGCTGTCGCCTAGACACGTACGTCATTGCGAACATTCTCCGCTTGCTCTCTCGCTCGCTGTCTCCGACACTCCGCGTCGCATTTTGCTAAACATAGCAATCGACGGGCATCTCTCGTCGCAAATATGGATTTTCATTACCGGCACAAGTGTGTCCGAGCTCGTTCTTCATTTATTTCAAATCTACGGCGAGAGAATGATTTGCTGCAGCGGCGTGAGTTTCGCCGTCATTGAGAAAATTCATTACTTCGGGCAACAGGAATCGCCACGTATAACAAAGTTTCTTCTATAGCAACTCATTAATTCTTTCAAAAGAGGGCAAATATTTGCTCTCAATCAGATATTTGGGCTAAGCTATATCCTTAAAATTCGTTTCGGCATATATGGCTCGCAGCACCCAACTCATTGTTTTTTTGTACAAAATAGAATGTCCCAATGAATTATAAATTTTTCTAACAAATCGTTAGTTCTGGCAACTCATTTTTTTTCAGGCTAAAACAGCCGATAGGTACGGAGTAGCACATTAATTTCCCAGTGATTAGTTTCGTAACAATTACAATAGTTTCATTAAGAGGGATATATATTAAGGCGTGAACGACAATACTTTTGTTAGATCTAAAAAGTTGCCGAAACAATACCAGCTGCTCTGGCAATTTCGCCCACTAGACGTATATAGTTGGACCATTTTCAGCCCTTCCGAGTGTACCCAAAGAAAAGCTCTTTCCACGCAGTCCGTTAATTATCCCGATCGTTCGGGCAAGGAAGAAAGTTCGCCTCGGCAAACGATAGCTGTGTCACTGTTTTACGGCTGCGGCGCCTCGATTCTCATAGTCTGTGTGAGTGTGTGTGCATGTATATGTATATACATGTATATGCGAGTTTAAAGGGTGGGCCCCGGAGGCAGCCCCGCAGCCGTCCCCAATGCTAAACCGACTAGACGCTGACGTCTCCGATACTCTCGAAACTTTAGAGCGTCGTTTAATGGCCGTTAAAGATAATCCAGAAGCACTCGAGGGCTGGCTCGGCTGATCCGGAGAAACGTCGCCCTCGGGATATACTTCACCTCACCTCCCCTAGTTTCGCGAACCAATATAGCAAGGTAATGAACGACGACTTTCTTTTTCTCGTTTTTGTTTTTATTTCTCATAAACTCGCTTGAAACCTTGCAAAATAGGAAAAAAAATTCATGGCGGTATCGCGCGCTATGGAAATTTATTATTCCACTCCATTTTTCTACGTTTTGCACAGTAATCGTTCATCAGACTAATCCTAATTGATCGAACTTACTTTTTCATTCGAGAGTAAAAATAACGTACAACGAGAAAAAATAGTTATTTTTCTGATTTGTTTAGTGGTTAACCAAAAATTTTTAAGGTAGCTTGAATAATATTATCGGTAATCAATTTCATTCTAATCAATTGTACTTGATTAACTTAATTTGATGTACTTAATGTCGTTGTCTTCTTTTGTTTTTTTTTATGTTTACCAGAACACAACATTTTTGTCAAATAGTCTGAATATCTTTTGATTAAATAGAATTTCCCGTGTTTACCGAATGTAAAAAAAAATCTAACAGCCAGAAGATTTTTTCATCGCTCCAAATTGAACGCCAAGAAAATACAGGCTCTGTCGTCCGCGACCGGCAATCTAATTCGATTGCTCGAAAAATCGGAGTAGGTCAAATAAGTGTGAATTACGCGGGAAAATATTTTCCGTGCGATTTGGTCGAACATCGACGTTGGCCCTTGGATTCACGCGGGGTTTTCGGTGACTATAGCCTCACGCCCCTGTCGAGGTTTTTCTTGGCGAAGAAACGATAAATCTCTCGATCTCCTGGCAAAGTCCGGATAGAGACATGTGTCCGTTAATGGCTGGCACCGTCACCGGGTGGCGATCATTGCCAAGCCACCTACGGGGATGGCCGTAGCTTCTATCCCCTGGGCGTACGTGCGCAGCCTTCCGAAAGCTTGACTTTCCACAGTGCTCGAGAGAATGAGGGGACACAGGGCCAAGCGCGCTAGCGCCGGTCTTTCCCACCGTGGTTGTGTGCCGCTTGTACGCCACGCTTGCAAGGCTCTGGCTCTGGCTCCGAAAGCTTCCGTGTGATCGCGTATAAACGTCTCGAATTTTCTCGTCTCTGCTCGTGCGATACCTCGATGGAGCTTGAGGGATGAGATCTCTCACAGGCTGCCGGGAGCGGCGAGAGGGGTGGAGAGAAAAACACGTTCGTATGCCAGAGGCCCAGTGAGATCGCGCGAATCGTCCTCAAATTTGCGCCATCTAACCAGCAGTGATAAATCGGTTTCGTTCACGACTCGATTCTCACGTACGGAAGAACAATTTTTGAGATTCTGCGCCGAACGAAACGTGCCCTCCGAGCTCATCCTGTACTACATATACCTCGAACGCTTTTCTCCTCTGTATTCAGCCGCTATAGGCTTTTTTTTACGTACGAAAAATTTGTAGCTTCACCGGTATGTGTTTTTTTTTCCTTTTCTTCCATGAAAGGTGTCGGTGTAGCATAGCGCGGCACACGCCAGACTATATATACACTCCACCGGTAGAGTTGCTCGAAAAATCGGTGCTCTGGCAACAGCACAATGAATGTTCGACCTTCAAAGCTGCCGCGGCCGTTGCTCAAAGCCAGCAACGTGAACCGAGGGTGGGGAGTTGGTTTTGAAGCTTGCACCTCGTAGTTTTCCTACGGTCGTTGCAACTCCGCGCCGCTTCATTGGCACCGTTTCAATCGGCCGGGTAACGGATCAAACGCCTCGTCGGTGTTCGTCGCGTTCCCGACGCCCCGGCACCATCGGGTCGGCTTTTCTCTGTGCGATGCCTGCCTCGCTTTCGCGCTTTGTGCCCAGTGGCCCGACAGAGTCCCGGTGTCGCCGGGGCTCGCAACCATCACGGAATGAGCCTAGAGCAGCCGTGAGAGAAAGGGAGTTGGACCAAATTTAGGTATATAGTTTGGCGATGATAGGGAAAGAGCGAGACTGTTATACATAGAAAAAATGCCTATCCGCTCGTTCGTTTTGGCTAGAGCGAATTTGACAAAAGAAGATGGAAGATGAGACGAGAATCCGGGGGGACACAGGACTGTAGGCTATCTCGACTGTAGCCCTCTCGGGTGACTTGGCAAGTCGTCAAGAAACTGGCGCGAATCTAACCAGCAAGGGTGAGTTTTAAGCCTTCCTACCCCCTTCACGCCCTGTGCCGATGGCATTGTGAGACTCGACCTATGGTGTTAGAGCTCCTTTTCCTTTTCCCCGAGCTCTGGCCGGTTTGTTCCTCTTGGGCTCTTCTAGTTTTCCTCTCTATAATCTCGCCTTCGTCGTTTCTACTGGTGCGCTCTCTTCTCGTCGGCTTCTTTGTTTCTGTCTCGGGGGTCGACTAGCTCGAGGCGCGTGCGGCGGCATTCCTCATCCTTCTCGGTTACTCCCTTGCCATTTCCCTATATGCCTCTTTCATTTCAACGCCGCGATATACCCACTCTCTATGTCCCTCTCTGTATCTCCGACAACCCCTGCGCGCAATGTCTCGCTTTCACCGCGGGCGCAACGGGAGAGAGAGTCGTAGGCAGCGGCAGCGGAGTCAAGTTCCTTCGGAGAAAAGCAGTTATGCGAAAGTAGAGAGTACGGGATATAGAGAGAGAAAGAGTGGAGAAGCACAACATTGCGACTTCTCGCTTTAACGCGCTTAATTACTTTGCCTTCGTTTTACCCGGGCGATTATTGCACGAAGCGGGAGTACGCGATCCCGCGGCATCGGTTAGGGAGCGACACAGTGAAGCCGGTGCGCAATACGACTAACGTCTGTTCTTACGGACTGTTAAGAACAGACCTTGTTTCAGCTACTAAAACTAATGAATACAAGTTTATTCGAGAAAAAATAAAAAGTTAATATCGCTGAATACTTTAGTCGATAAAAGTTCAATATCGAATACAGTGATCGGAATTTAGGTTCCACAGAGTTAAGGGGTTGCATGTACAAAAAATCTGTCGATAGCCAAGAATTGCAGAAAAGAAAGTGCGTGAATAAATTCCAAGCGGGATAATCCCCCTGCCTCTGTGTCGAGCCTTGCAGAAGGAACTCGGGTTATGTATATAAGCTCCATTGCCGAGAATTCTTCTGGCGGCAGGTGCACGAGACGTGGCTGCCTTGGCAGTACGCAGCCGTTCGAATTTAAAACAACAAGTCTTTTTGAGCATATGGCGCGCGGCATCGGCACTGCCATAAACAAGCCGACGCCGCGCCCGCGGTCTATAGACCGGCAGCGGAGCGGCTCCGAGAGAGGTTGGTAGCGGCAAAATCCCTCCCCGTTCACGAACGAGAGCTTCAGCTCGATTTCTCGCCCGCCTCGTTGCTCTCCGTTGTTCACCCACGTCCGAGGAAAGCCAATAAACCATCGAATTCCTTCGGTATCGCTCGCGAACGGGAGAGAAAGAAAGGAAGAACGGAAGGCGGAGCACGAGAGCCGAGATAGAGAAAGAGTAGCGAACCTTCGGGGGTCGTGTACCACACGCTCGCTGGAACAGCAACAAGTTCCGCGCTCTTATATTCCACGTCTCCGTACCCTCTACCTCCTATGTACTTCGTTTTCCCGCCCTGTCCGACGGAACAGAACGGAGTCTCCTGTCTACCAAGCAAAGAGTACCGCTATTCGGTTTACCCCGGCACAGCACATCCGCGAGTCTCGAGAGCGCCCCCCTCCCATGCGCCCCCTCTCCCGCATTCAACAAAGTCAGACACGTGGCGAATCGACTGCTGACACGAACTCGCGCCAAAGCTTGGCACTCGCACCACCCGAATCCCTTCGTGGAAGAGAAAGAAAGAGAAGGAGAGACACCTGGCGTGCAACTTGCACTTACAATGAGCACGAAAATGACTCGTGCCATTTTAATGGTTAAAAATTAGAGGTGTTCGTGTGTTCGGCTGTTAAAGATTTCACGAATGCTAAACGCCAGCGTTATTGAATTCGCTCTTCAACCGCTCCGCAACTCATCGCTATCAATTTGTACGTCGAGATTCTTATTTTTGCGAGAATAAAAAAAACGTACGAAAGGTAAGAAGCGATCGAAGCTTCTTGACTATAATGCGCAGAGTTTCTTCGCACGCGTTTTTGAAATTTGCGGTTTTTCATCCGTACATTTTTTTCTATAAAAAAAAGAATTCTAAAAAGATTTCGACTAATTTGTGAACAATTTTTTCAAATTATTATTATGTATCATCATATTCCGTTCGGAAGTATTCGAAATTTGCGCCATATCTCACTTTTAGCTGCGGCCGTAATGATACACCCTCGTCAATTTGATGTGTCAACTAATAAATGGGGTGATAAACTGATTAATCGATTGACAAAAGCATCTCATTGGTTGACATAATCAATTAATTGCATCATCAATTATTACACGTGTTTATATACTAATTATTTGGTCGCATGACTCCAGCAAACTTCAGTAACAAGTTGACCATGGCAGGTAAACCTTTTATTCTAGTGTTGAAACACTGTACTTGACCTGCAATTTGGAATTCTTGGATTGGATCTTTTTTTTCATTTGGATTTTTGCTCTTCAGAGAAAAAAGGGCCAAGCAACGAACAAATAGAGTCGACCATTATCCCGATGAAAAAGAAAAGAAACGCATTCGGAGAGCAAACCAACATTTCTATACCCTGAACAATAAGCGAACTTGGGAAGTTTAGTTTTCTTGCACCTCCACTCTCGGGGCTATCATAGTCGTTGAAATTTAATGCTTTGGACGCATTAGCCGAGCGACGTTAAGCCGCGACTGCGTTAACGAGAAAACGCACCCGGCTCTCACTGGCTTTTCGCCGTTGGATAACTGCCGACTATACTCCGGTGTAATGCACAAACCTGTTTACGATGGAAACCCATATCTAGGATACATGTACGCGAGAATGCGTCGTACCATCTACAGGATATATAGTATTAGGGTTGTTACGCCTGTGTATAGAGAGAAGATGAAGAGCTTCGAGACGGCTTCGTCGCGTCGCTGTCGACGGGTATGACGTACAGAATGGACCGAGGCTCGTCGAGTTCCGGCTCTCAATCCTCTCTCTCTCTCATGCCCTCACGGCATCGACGTTTCTATCCCAGGATAGTGTCAATGAGCCGCCTGGCAATGGAACGCCAGGCGACTCCATGTCCTAACGAGAAGATCGATGACGCATCCGCGTACCGCTGCTACTGCCGCTGCTGCTGCTTTCCGCTGCATCTGCCACCTCGGCTATCTGCGCTTTCTGGTTGAATACGTCCTCTACCAACAGCCCCGTCTGTTACCGAACCAATGCGACGTCACTGGCCGGTGATTAGGCTCGTGTGCCCACGCCACACGAGCCAACAGCCTACCCAACGCCTGTTACTCCGCTACTGCAAGGTGTCTCTGGAATGGACGTGTCACCTACCGTACCAGAGGCTACATACCTATAGCTGTATATCTATATGTATATATATGCACCCATCGGAGCCATGCAGGTCGTCCAGGGTCACTCATGCACTCCACATATACACGCCCCAAGCCTGCGCGCACACAGAGCTTTACCAAACGGTCTGTCAATCCCCGTAACGCGAGCCTCAGCCGTTTGGCATCTATCGTACGTATTCGTGATTTAGCACACAGTTGTCGTTCAATCCGCGCCCGAGCGTGCTCCCTTCAACGATTGGCAAACGATTTCTTTCCTCCAATTCATTGGGATATACGAATCCGCGAGGGCTAGAGATTGATGACGACATCGCCGGATGCGTCGTCATGGGAACTATACGGCGATCGAGCGAAAATAACCATCCCTCTCCCTGCATCAGAGACGAGAGTATCATCAACGAGAAGGTCACGATCGATCTGCCAGGCTGGAATGGAAGCTATTACGATATATTAAGTACAACCCCTGTTTTCTTAACTCGGCAGGACCGGACACTATCTCTATTCTGTATTTTCCCTACAGTCCTCACTGTTGGTCAGTTGCTGGTCAGGAGCAACGAGGCATAGGAATAGGGACGTTGGAGCGCTTGCAGTGAAACTTTAACGTAGCGTTAGCCCGTTTCGTTTTTGCGAAACGTTTTGTCCGAAGTCCATCTAGCGGCAGAAGGTCAAACTCTCCCAGAAGGTAAGGATGTCCCGTTATAGAGTATATCCGTCGAACCGCTATTTACGCGGGACTCCTAAAGTACGTAAAATTAATGGACATTATTATTCGCCCCCGAATTTAGCGACAATGAAAGGCATCGTGCCAGACGTTGAATTATCGGTGATATTTAAGTCCCCGATCAGGAATATATCATCTTGATCACCCGCGTCCGCGGCGTTGACGCGCCGCCGCGAAAAACTCGATGCTTCCGTTTCTCGAGCACTTTTTTTTACGCGCATTATCATCCAACCCTAGCGGGATCGAGCAAGCTCGTGCCAGCCTCTCTGTATCTACACACACACACTGGCAGCTACATATATGACGCTATGACGCGAGGGTACGAAGAGGAACAAAAAAAAATCGCATAAATCTTCGATTCGGTAATTCCGTGGGGTTCGCGGCATAAATCTAACTTCCGCGGGGCGCGCACACGAGTAGGGTCGAACCTTCGCCTCCTTATTCTCCACCTCCTCACGATGATGTGAGGCCGCGGACCAGGAGAGTGCCCTTACCCAAGATTCAGGGACTTTTGCCAGAGCAACTCTAATCCCTGGGTAGTTTCGGCCTTCGTTCGCTTCGACCCGAGTTACAACCCGGCGTGGACTTCTTCGTCCGGAAGGCTCTCCTCTCCCGCACCGAACACGTACCGCGCGCCCAACAGCGAACGCGAGCACGAGTAAGACAGAATTCGATAATGATCGCGAAAACGGACAACTCTCGCGTCTTCGCAGCTTTTCTCTTCTTGAATGCACAGTCCCTCTCGTTATATTCCAGTGTACCAAGCTCGGAAAGCTCGAAAATTCTCCACTGACTCCGCCTACTTCGAGACTCTTCTCGTAACTCGTGCTTTCGTTTCAACTTACGAAAGTGTAACGAACCGAAGTTTCGATAACTACACCAATCTCGATTGAAATTTCATTGCGTTCGATTCGCTTTGATGTGCACCGAGAACATTTTATTGATCCGACGGACTTGTTCGACGAGTCTTCGTGGCGCGAATAATTCGGCGTGAAAACTAGTCGAAAATTGTAACGACGTGAAAAGTTACTTTCTCATTATCCGGAAAGGTAGACGAGCGTTACACGAGTAATCTTCATGGATGGTGGTTGGTAGGTATCGCGGTAACGAGAAACCATGGACCGTTTACACTGATGAGAAAATCAAAATGTTGAAACAGAGTTCGGTACAGAGGAAGTTCATTATAATGTACGTCAGTCCTGAGGGTTCCCTATTCCGTGATACCAGAGATATGCACTCAGGGTACGAAGAGAAAATTGGAAGCGGCAACTCGAAATTCGAAGCTCGCAACCGAGCTTCACTCTCAAAGCTGTACTTCTCCTTATTCCATCCCCGCTTCAAATTCAAAGCTTCTTCATGCTCCACTTCGTTCTTCGAACGCTGAATTCCTACACGCTTTCGGAATAATGTCTTGTATCGAGCTACCAGGTGAGCTACACGTTATTAATATCGTCAGTATAGAATGAAGCGAGAGCGAAGCGCGGCACGAAGTATTATTAATATCGTGAATGGAATGAGGAACGGAGGTTGAAGCACGGAATGAAGTATTGCCACAGACGAAGTCAGAAGCGGCGTCGCATAGCAGCACGATAGACACTGCATACAATCCGTATATAGTGGAGTTATAACCGAGAGTTATAATGGAAGTGAAATGGAAACGACACATGCAACCATATAATAACGTTCAGGCAACGAGAAACTTGGGCACTGACACAATTTCTACGAACCCTGAGGGTTGTGAAACGTCTATGGAGGTGGGTTACGGAGAAGCCAAGAGTTACGCGTAGGTAAGTGTTAATCTCGGTGGGTTAACGCGAGCAGCGTTCGCTGCCAAGTCTGCGGATTATCGCGCATCTTGTAATTGCCAACCAATCCCACCGGGGTGGTAGGCGACCGAAGGGATGTATAGGTATGGATGTCGGCGGCGCGAATGAAAGGGTGGAGGGTGGTAGGAAACAGAGACGGAGAGAGATACGGCAGAGAAGCCCACGAGTGGCTGGGAACTGTTTGGCATCAAGCCTGATTGTGAACAGTTCTCGTATAACTCTGCTAGTCGCTGATCCTGGGGGCCCTCGGACGCACCACACATAACGTCACTGCGTTATTTCGCGGATGGAGCATGGGAAATGCAGCGGGCTCGCGCGAGGGGGGTTACCGCCTCTACATTCGCCGTCATGATTTAATCTGGAAGCCGGCGTCGATTCTCTCTCTGCTGGTTACGTCCGTCGACCTCCAATCCTCCCCCCAAACGAACTAGGAGACCCCCTCGGAGAATCCAATTTCTCCGATGTTCTCGACCATACCGCGTACATTGGACTCTGTAGCTGTTCCTTCGATGAACGTCCCTATGGTCCATCCATGCGAAAGTATTTCGAATTATGCGCAAAATATCTTGCTCAGAATACAAGACTATTCGTAAGCTTATTGAGCCATTTTCCTTCTCTACGATACGGCATCAAAAAAAAATTGCTTATGTAGCTGATAAAGTTTTTTGGTAAAAAGAATTCTTATACGCAAAAATTTCGTTTTTTCAGACGATAAATTCTCGTATTTCGTTGACTATCCCTTTAATTAAACAAGTGTAAAAAAGCATTGAAACAAGATAATCCCCAACACGAGTATCGATTTGCGGTAAGTGAATGAAATCACCAATCGAAGTAAAAATGCTGTAATCGCGTTACAGGTGAACCACTGGAGACTCGCCCGCGTAAAGAACCTCGGTAGAAAAGTGTACGGCAAGCGCAGACATTGAGCAAGCGCCGTTTTGTACGTAAAGTATACCCGGTATGGGCCATAGGCAAGCCAGTGGGGAGTCGCTATACATACCAGAGGCGGTAGGAAATGTCTAAATTAAACGACAAATACGTCGAGACACGAGGATTTACACGGCGTACGGCAAAACACGCACCCTCCATTTTCTCCGTTGGTGTCTACTGTATACGACGCCACGGGTAAACTGCGAGCCCCCCCCCCCCCCCCTCTCTCTCCTTCCATCGAGCCTGCTCGCACGGGTATTACCATAAACCCATCATTTATACGAGCGCGGCTAGGCTTTTCTATATGCTGTACACTTCTGTACAGCCCAACCGTTGTAAATATACATCAACGTATAGGCGGTACATCTTAAAATATTAAAATAGTTGAGTTTACCATGCATCCCGAAGCTCCTCGCCGGTAGTCACCCTTCTTCGAACTTATAATTACACCGGGAAATTGAACAACCTCCCCACTCCCCTCCGCTCCTCCCCCTCGCCACGCGTCCCGCGAGTAACGTCGAAACTTCTCCGAACGATCATACAGTGCAAACCTCTCGAAGAGTGTGCACGATCAATATACACGGTAAGAAGAAACTCTCGCCTAACGCTCTATCGGCACTCCATCGCTGTCCTGGTTATCTCAAAGCAGCATAACTGAAATATATAAATCGCTGGGAATTTGAGTATCACTCGCTTAATTTGCAGCATCAAGTGAGTCTTGCAAATAAAGGAACCGAAGATACCTTCATTTTCGCAACATCTTATTCATCTCTCACCACCTTCCACCTGGCACTAGAGGTGTAGAAAAAAACCGGTATTTTCTTTTTGCTTCACCATCAATCAATACATCACCGCTGTATTTACTTTCTCTCCGTGGCACGAGCAAAATATTAAAATAAGTAGGGTTAAAGATATTTTTTTGGAAACCCTGCAACGATTTAATATTTCGAACGAACCGCCTGAAGCTTCATTATTTATCATTTTAAAGACGAGCGTAGTGTATCGTCAATCTTTCACCCCTCTTGTATAAACAGTCGAGGGTGTTGTAGCGGTGCGTGGGTCAGAATGCCGTGACCTTGAGCGAGAAAGAAAAGGCAAGAGGAGAATCGAGTTCTGTCAGTTGCGCGAACCCACCCTTCTTCTCCTCCCCCATTCACCCTCCCACCATCGCGCAAGTCGTGGAGGGGATGAAAAAGCAAAAGGGGGATGAATTCATGAGCGAGAGTGCACAAAAGTACGGGGTTCGAGCGCGAAATGGTATGAGAGTTTCGTTGGCTGGTATACAGTGGTGTCAGTGCGCCGAATAGGGGTAGTGCGAGGCGTGTCACGTGTGTTTTATAGTTTCGCCTGCGCCGGGGATGGTGAGGTGTTGACGGACGGAACGCGGTACAACGACCCAACGCGAGCTCTTGTATTCTCTCTTTCTCTCTTACTATTTCGCCCGCACTTTCGCTCTTGTACGTATACACATATATACACCTCTATACACGACGACAGTCAACACATTCGGGTAACAGATATATGTATATACCACTCTTTCTCCCTCGTCGACATTCCTCATCCTATTCTATGTGAATTTTCTATCTTTCTCCAATTTCGCTCGCTCACCCTACGTTCTCTATGTGTCGAAAGGCAACCACCCTCAGCTGCTAGCCCATGGTAACCCTGTCTCTCCCGCCCCTCCCTCCTCCCGGTGGCGTACGAAATCCAAACAGTGTTGCCAAACGTCTGCGACGCGTAGCCATGGCCCCATTTGCATTTCGTTTGTGCTTCAACACGGAATATTTTGCATGCCCGCGCCCCTCGTTCGTCGTTTTATCGCGAGACTCGCCGCCCCGCGCCCCTTTTCGCCTCGCACAACCCCGTCACCTCCTCCGCGTCCGACAACCTGATACTTTTCTTCTCTATCTAACATATCTATCACAATTTCTCCGCGAGGCTTTCTCCGTTCTGTGTTTAGATACGCGCTGGGAAACATCGCTCGCGAGCCTCTCTCGTGTAGAGTACATCGATCGAGGAGGCCCCGAGACCCTGCGCTGCGTAGCGCTCGACTCAGTTATACTATGCGGCCTATGTGTATATATAGTTGTAGCTGTGTACCGTATAGCTTGGCTATGTCGCTAATGCTTGCCGCCTGTATCCACTGTTGCTGCTCCAGGGTCTTGCACCCCTCGCCCCCATCTATCACCTACGAACTCGCCCCCTCTCAATCCTGTACACACTCTCGAGCCTAACTATACGCAAACCCCTTAACCCAACCCCTTTCCTCCCTGTGTCACGCTGGGAAATCGTGACCACGTCGACGGGACAGATTGATAACCATCGACCAGGAATTCGATCGACTAACCCCTAATTAGCCTATATGCCACCGGATTATATTGACCGATATGCTGGTGCAACGTTACGTTGACCAGAGATCTCGACCTCCCAAACATCCAGATTCGAGATAGATTGAACGACGTATAACAGTTAGTATTGGATCGTGCTACATCGGTATCGGAGCGTGATGAATCCATCTTCAAGTTTATGCCGAGAGTTTGAATAACGCTCTCGTCTTACTTGATGTGTTTTTGGTATCGTGACTTGTTCGCGGCGGTTCATATTTCATCGTGAGTTTCGTAGATCCTCGCGTACGAAATCCAAGCATTCAACGACGTATAGCCACGATCTTGGATATGTATTTCGAACTGTCGTTATTCAAAGTGTCGTAGGAAACAGCTGAAGTCGACGTTGAAAAGTATAGCAGGAATATCGTATCCCACGGAATGTCTGACAGTAACGGGCATTAACCACTCGGTAGCAGCTACAGATTAATCAGCGGTTGCGGAACGTTGACCAGCGTCTCGACCTCCGAAATGGCTAGTTTTGAGATGGATTGAACGATGTAGCCTAGTTAGCATTGAATCGTGGTACGGAGGTGCTTGGATATGATGAATCTATGTTCGCGTTCACGCGGAGACTTATCGTCTCACTCGCTTCGGCATCGATGCTCTGCTCTTGGCGTCTCATATTTCAAATCGAATTTGCACATTTGTCCAATGCTAAATCGAAGCAGTCGCAAGGGTGTATAGTAACACTTGAACTGAGAGATGTTTTCGTCGTGTCGTTATTCAAAATATCGCAGGAAACAGCCGATTCTGACATTGAAAAGTATAGAACGAAGCATCGAACGCCGTGCCGAAGGGACGTCGGACTATGGCGCGCATTAACCACTTCGTAGCCGGTACAGATTAATCTGTCCGGGGAATTTGTGCACTGTCACGACTTTTCCAAAACTTCCATATAGTCAGACAGCGTGCGTTCCCCGAGTGAAAACGCGAACGCGGAGAAGGATAAACTATCCTTTCGGAACATCCCACTCCTCGTCTCATCCGTCCGCACGGGAACTTGCGGACGAGGGAGTTCGCAACAGCTGAGTCGTCGAACGATAACAGTGGGGCGAAAGACGAAGAGAGGCAGGAGACTGGCCGAGAACGCGCGCAACAACCCACCCACGACGAGCAGAGCGAGATCCCCCGGCCTGTGCGGTTGATGTAGTGCGGTGAAAACTTTGCGGACAAACAAATCCGTGCCGGATATCCGAACGGATTCCGCAAGCGGAGAGATTCGCGAGAGGCCTTCGAGATCGCAGAGCGACGATCTACGAATGTATACCAATCGCACTGTTGTAGCGCGAATCGTGAGATGAGTCGAATAAACCGTAAGCTTTGCGTAATGGACATTCTCAGAGGTCGAGAGTCAACGTTGCGTTGTCAACGTTTTGACGCGAAAAGTTGGGTTCTGCATAATTGATATTTTTATATACAAATCGAAGCCTTCCATGCCGAAACTGTTCGGTGTAATTAATGCTGTTTATCAACTTTTACTCTTTGGAATTAAAAGGTTTTTTCACAAAAACAGAACCTTCTGTATGAGAAAACAAAATTGATGACAAGTAAACATCGCAGTATATTAGAAATTCTGTACACAAAAAACAACGCGTCGTCTGCTATTCGCGGAAAAAATTAGGTATCAAAACGAAGATAACAATTTGTTTGCAAGGTTTTGGTTACTTATTTCAAGTCATTGATTTTTGCGATTTCATGCACAATGTTCATATCTTTTTAAACACATTTCATGACCCACGGAACAAACGTACCAAATTGTGTTAAAACATATTAATCCGTTTCGGCAAACATTCGTAACAACTAAAGCAGAAATATCACGAAATCCCCAGGAAACGCATAACTCTGAGCTTTTCTCCTGGTGGGTAGTCAGGAGTTAAAAACGCATTTGCTACAATCGGATGAATTTGAAACTCTGCAACTTCGTGCTACGAATCGTTGAATCCGAATACGAAGTCCAAAGTGCGAAATTCGAAATGGCCGGTTTCACACAGCCGCGTGGAAGTCGACATTCTCTTTTTGTACTCGGGGAACGTGAGTCGGGAGGGGTCAATTCGCAATTAAAAAATATATACACATATTATCGTCTGGGATGAGCTTTAATCCCGAAGAACTCAATGAACTCTGTACGTGCCCAAGGTTGCAGAGCGTGGGCTCGTACCGTTCGCGTTGTTACGGGGTACAATTTGATAAAGACCCACCCCGGAATAAAATAAATGCTCCCGCGATAACTTGGCCGAGAGGGGTTGGGGACGGAGGTGCGCAGAGAGAAAATAAGCGTAGCGGCAGTACATTTGTCTAGGTCACGAAGATCCGACTACTCTTCTTAAGGAGTTTCCTCTATCTTCCCATCTCTTCCCGGTTCTCTTTCTACCACTCGCGATGCTTTCCGGATTCTCCATCGGCGTTGTCGGGAGCAACAGCTCTCGCTCGCGTTGCGACACGGTTGCAACGTGGGCGAAGGGAGAAAGGAGAACGTGCGGATCTCCCCGTGTGCGACCATATTCCCGCATCCCGTCCGTTTCTCCCTTTACCTCCGCTGTCTCTTGTCCGCTATCGTCCCTCGTGTACTTTCGAGAAAACTTATCGTCCCTCTCGATCTGCCTGCCCATTTTCCCGGTGGCTCCGATCTCGCCCACTCTCGCACTCTTCCACGCTCTCCTTCACATCCTCCGAGTCGAGTTTCGCACGTATGCGCGTATGCATGACAATGTTATCTCCGAGAATAATATTTTTACGAGATTCTTCCATCAAGCCCGCATATTATTACCGTTTATTATCGAAGCCACCTTATTGCAAACCTCCCCCGTAACTACGATCATCCCCATGTGATGTAGTGACTCCGACGTGCTTTGTACCAACTTCCATTATACGGTCGATCTATAGACCGGTGATGTGTGGAGATAGCCCGAAAAAGTTATCGGACTATCCGCAACGCACGTTACTTTCTTCGAATTCATTTTCATAATATTTTTTTTTGGTTACAATATTTTTCAACGTATGTCACGGCTTTTGATGGACCGCGATGTAAAGTTGCGAGAGTCTCGCCGCTCGCAAACTCGGTCACTTTGGTCGCATCGATTCGCCTTGGCGAAAGACGGTGCACAAGCAGAGAAAGATAGGAAGAAGAAGAAGAAAAAAAAACGGAAAAAGAAAAACAAGTGTGAAGGGTAAAGCGCGAATGTTTGAAAGAGCGCACGGAATGTTTGAAAGAGCGCACGGAAACACACATAGCAAATGGAGGGGTTGCCGCTAACAGGCCCCGCGTAGTCAGGGTGTGCAAACGTGGTAAACGATGCGGTTTTTCTTTTCAACGAGAACCGACTGTTGGAGGGGTGAAGCTCAAATGAATAAAGAACACGCGTGTACGAGTGCATAGCGCGACTTTGACGGAGCTGTATGCCCTCGGCTGATAGAAGAAGAAAAAAAAAGCTCGACGTCAATTAGAGACCGAGAGAACGGGGAGCATGAGCGTTATTTCGCACCCGAGTTGAAAGACGCAAAGCCCGCGGAAAGGTTTTTGCGAGCAATCAAAGGATTTTCAGAAGTGTATAACCGGATATGCGTGTTTCGTTACAGGGACGATGGAAGGAGCGCGCGATACGAATGCTCGCGCGTGCTTAAACGTTAGCAACCCTATCGTGCCCGACGCTCACTTCCGGTCTCTCGCTACCGAATTCCCCGGGCGAATTCCCAATTCAAATGAGGGGGCCCCCCGGTAGACAACGAATTCGCGAGGCAGACGAGGAGCCCGTTCATTTCTCTCCTCTCGAAGGAAACGCGCGACTAACTCGATCGTGGCATACCGACACGCCCGCGGCGGTGGCGGTGCTTCGTCGACACAACTACCGAGAAATAAAGAAAAAAAAAAAAGGAAAAAATAACCGGAGGAAACTCGAATTCACCGCTTTGTTCGTTATCGAAGGATTTCTCAATTTATTTAAACATCGACGTAGTTTCGCACCGTCTTGTACGTTTTGTATCGAGTGAAACAATTCCACCCCCACCGTCTGCCCCGCGAGGGTCGAAAATAGACAGTGTAGAAGCAAGAAGGGTAAAAGATCTTTTCTTCTTGTATATATAGCGAACGAAAGAGCAGACTCCTCGATCGAAGCGAACTAGCAGGAGAAGCAGAAGCACCACGAGCGACCAGCTATATTCCCGTTCTCTCGTCTGTACCGCTTCCAATACCCGCCCCTGGCAAATACTCAACTATTTTCCTTGGAGAAGGCAAACTCGGCGGTGGCGTGGAGCCGCCAGCAGCCAAGGCTCCGCAACGCTATACGATAGCCGCCGGGGCAAGTAACTCGAAGATAGCCAGTTCCGTTATAACCCCACGGTCTTTCCGCACTTCATCCTCGCAATGATAGCAAAACGGGGTAGAAGAGACTAGTACTTGTATATATATACACACACACATATACGTATATATAGATTTAACGATATACCAAACGTACAGGAGAGAGGCCGGGAGTTCCGGAAAATATATAGTGGGTAAGCGCATATGTTTTCCCAATCGAACGTTTTCCTACGCGATACACCCGAGAGTTTCGCGAGGAAACATCCCCCCTGGAGTCTATTAATATCGCCGCCTGCCGGGACTTCTGCGCTCGGCTATCACCCCCCGCCCCTCCCCGACCAACCGGCCCCTTCGCCCCAAACCGACTGCTCACTCCGGGGATATGCGAACATGCGAAATGCATTTCGTAGAGTCGTGGTTGCGATGATCTAAGGTGCACCGAGTAATATGTGGACTCGAGTATGCGCGAGTGTACATTTATGTTTATCCGCAAAGGAAAGCCAGCGCGCCTATGTCAAACGAGGGAAAATTAACAGCTGCGATAGATCGTCATTAGTCGGCAGGAGAGTTCTCGGCCTTATCACACACGATGTTGAAATCTGTGCATACACATATGGTATATATATATATATGTATAGCACCGACGAAGGGATAATTAGCACGGCGAATAAATCGAGGCTAACGCGAGTTGCAAGACGTATTGCGGCACAAAACCGAGCGTTTACGGGTACACACACATTAATTCCTCAGTGTATAGGTGCAACGACGCGTGTGCGTCTCGCTTGTTCTCTCACTCTCTCTCTCTCTCACTCTCCCTCTCGGCGCTATCGCCGTACTACTCGCTGTCGGGGGTCCACGATGGTAGTCGAACCACAACACGCAAGTGGAAAACGAGAACCGCCGCCGCTTGCTATAACCAAATCACACGAATCCATCCGACGGCGAGCATTTTTATTTTTTCCGTCATCCGTTGGCTTGACGGTAAATCAAGCCACGTGTCATTTATCCGAATACGTAATGTTTCGCATAAATATACGAGCCACGCACGCGGTCACGCCAGCCACGCCGTGTGGCGAGTACACGTAGCGAAAAACGTACTGGAAGGATTTTTTTTCTTTTTTCTATTTCTTTTTTTTTCTTCTCTTTTTACTCTGCCAACCGACCACGAACATCAGCCCT
This sequence comes from Ischnus inquisitorius, assembly GCA_963924025.1. Classification (NCBI taxonomy): domain Eukaryota; kingdom Metazoa; phylum Arthropoda; class Insecta; order Hymenoptera; family Ichneumonidae; genus Ischnus; species Ischnus inquisitorius. The sequence continues at coordinate 3,988,981 of OZ001250.1, read as the reverse complement.
GCGAGCCCTCTCGGCTTTCTACCGCCAGTTTTATCCAGTACCAACGGTTCCCATTTGCCCCCACGACCGCGAAGCCGCAATTCCTCATCTTTCCGTACATTTGCTCGATTCGCATTAAGGGTGGAACGTTAACTTTGCCGCACGTACGTACACAGATATATCGCTATCCGCACATATATATCCGCGGGATTTCTCTCTCGATTCTTTGATTCAATTTATAACGTTGTCTTGTCGTTGGCAAAGTACGCGATCGCGCTTCTGCAAAGGAAAATCGGCCAGAAAACGAAAGACGAAGATTCAATAACAATATGTATTTCGACGAAAGATCTTCGCATGCCTTATGTCGCCCGCGAAAGAGAGACACGCCGTAGTCGACGGTGGATATTCTGTCTGCGGTCATGGAAAAGTATCCCGGGAATAGGGTGAAACGGAGACGGCAAGGAGTGGTGCCTCACGGAAAAATGAGATACGACGGAGCAGCTGAGCGTAAAATAGTCTCGGTCCCGCGAGCTCGTCGTACTACCCACCAGACGAGTACTCTCGTTTGCGTATATATACTCACTCACTCGTTCCCTCGCTCTCATTCTATACTATCTCGTGTATAAGGACGAAGGATACGGCGCGGGGTTTCTTTCCCGCACGCCTATATTAGCCCGACCGTGCCGCAAGCCCGTCTTCGTTTCTCCTTTTTTTCTTTTCTCATCTCTTTCGCGCACCGCGCGAAGGAAGTACCAACGCCGCTATCACGGATCCAGCTGTCCTTTATTGAATGCGAAAGATATACCGTCGCGGGAGACCTCCCTTCACGCCCTCGCTACCCTCGCTACATACCATTCTGTATATATTCCGTATGTATATAGCGCACAAACCGAGAAATTATATCTCTTCGTCGTAGCTACGTCTCGTATACCGACCGCGTGACACATTCGGCCCAACTTTCCGGTGGTATCTCATTCTCGCTGAATAAATATTTGTACGAAACTCACCCCCTCCGAACTTTCGCGATAAATATTCTATAACGTTGCTTATGATTTTTCAAGGTCGATTGTTACGCACAATTGCGTATGCCCGTCTCTCTCTTTTCGAAATGATTGAGCGCATAAAAAATGTATGAGATACGTTGAAAAACGAAAGGGGTGATAAGGCGAATGAAGGTGAACGAAGAATATAAAGAAGAGTATAAGGAAGCCTTCCGAAGACGAAGAAAACAGAGGGCCCCTGTAATCTAACTCCGTGCCAAGCGCCGCGGGGTTGGTTCCGAAAATGAGTGGATCCCAGGAACTCGACGGGGCTTCCGACGATTCCCGCAGGGGTGGTTGCGCTCCGCGCGAAGAAGCGAAGGTTAGAAGGGAAGCCCACTCTCCCCCCAAAGACGGTGAGTGAACTAGAGAGAAAGCGTTTCAAGGTACATGCGGGAGTTGAAGTGAAAGGGAGAAGGTAAGATAACATAAGAGATTGAAACGAGAGGAAGAGAGGGAGAGATCGAGGAAGCGAGAAAGAGTGTATGTTGGGAGATAGAAAGAGAAATAGTGTAAGAGAGGGCCAGAGGCTTTCTCGTAGGCGCGAAGCAGGAATAGGGGCAACAACGGAAATAGAGGCTCCGAAGGAGGCTCCGCGTCCCGCCTCGTCTTGATCAATACAGCCACGGCCTACTATAGGTAACGTTTTCGCTGGCTCCCTTAGTATCCCGCGCGCCATCCCTCGCCATAGTGAACAGCTCTATCTCTATCTAACTCCGTCTTTCTCTCTGCCAACCCTCCTCATCCTCTTCTGCCTACTCTTACCCCACTCACTCTCTCTCTCTCTCTCTTCTCTGCTCTCCTCTCCCCTCCTCTCCGCTCTCTACCTCAGCGTTGCTTGCTATAGATCTGTCTCTTATTCGAACCAACACGCCTCGTCCCATCCCGTTCCATCTCGTTCCATCTCCCGGTTGGCCCCAAAAGGAGAGTATACCCGGCTCGGTAGTAGAAGCAGAAGCAGAAGCAGCAACCTACCCCACGGGACGTGGACGAGCGAGCTAGCAACACCAATACCAAGGCTAACGCCTAACACCCCTCTTTCCCCGTTCGCTTACCGTTTCAACTCTCCTCTCCCGCAGACGCCGCCAGAAACGCCACCCTTCTGCCCTCTGCCAACCAGGCCCTTACTATATGCCTACCTCGCCCTCTATTTCGCCATGACCCTCTGCTTTCTCGTTAAAGAGGAAGATTCAAAATCATTTTCCATACGCACGTACACAGCGACGAGCATATCGGTCATCTCTGTGTCGATAAATAAAATATATCTCAAATGACTTTCCGATCTAAGATCGATGACTTTGCATTTTTACATTATTCTGTTCGAACGAAAAATAATATACGATCAGCCAAGATATGACGCATTGTTTTTTTTCACGAGGATATCGGAAGAAAATTGAGATAAAATAATCTCGACCGAAACTTGGATACGAGCGAGTGTCTGAGTCGCGAGGGTTACGAAATTTGTATACGATTGCTCTCGACATATAGGATAACTGTGCGCTATTTATTCAAAGAGAGTGAGAAAGATACGAGGCAAGCGACGAATGTCGGTGGGGTAGAAGGCTCTGCGAAGGCGTGTTTCCGTGACGAATAGTCTGCATGGTCTGAGCCTCCGCGGAGAGAGGATCTACGGGGGCGAGAGAGCCTAGAGTACGCGGAGTTGCGCTCTCGTGTAAACGTATTTCGGGGGCGACGAGACTACCGACGCGAGTGTGTCTCGGCTCAGCGGATAGGTAAGTAGGCGCCGCAGAATGCTGCACGGGGATATTCTCTGTGCATCGCTCCCCGCGACGAGTTCTCTCTCACTATATACCAAAACCCTTTCCTTCCCCTTCCTCCCTCCTTCCCCCTTGGCCCGGTGGAAACCCTCCTAACATCTATCGTGTATGGAGCCGCCTTTCTCAAAGCTTCGTGTGTCTGTTACACACCCTCTAGCTTGCCTATAGAAGACGGCAAACTCTCGACTGTAAACCCTATCTGTCTCTGGAGCGTACACGACTCTCCACGATGCAAGATATTTCGAGTAGGCCGTGTGTACGATGCACACTCACCGCGATCTCGCCGTCTGGCATGTGCAATCGTTACAGAAGGACAAAATATATGAATAAATTACAAAGTAAACTTGACGACAGTCACGAGAGCATTATTTTTTTTTTTACAATTCATATACATTTTTAATTACAAAATCTGCGAAGCCCACCGAAAATAATTGGGGCGAGTACATGAAAAATTGGATGCACAAAGTAACTTCGGGGAAAACGTGAAAATTATTTTCTCGCAACTCAACACCATTAATTTTTTAATTTCGAAGACTGCCAGGCCGAGGTATCCGAAATTAATTAGGACAAGCTCATGAAAAGTTGAATACCAACAGAACGTTGATTGTCTAAAATTGGCTTAACGAATTTAGACCCTGTCTTACTCGGGGTCTGCGAACACGAACGACCGTACAGAACGGCAGGGACAACGAATCTATTTTCATCGAAACGTGACCCTTGATTTTTTTTTTCATGAGAACAGTCGTCAGAGTATTCGAGCCCAAATGGCGTGAATTCTTCGAAAGTTGTTTACGAAGCGTTGTTCGAAACGCGCGGACAGTTTGGATCGGGGGCGCGAGGCACGTTGGATACTAATTGCAACCGGCATATCGGACGTAAAGGGTTCGCGTGTCTCCCGGCGACTCTCGAGTCCTCGAGCCGGTGTGGCAGACGTAGGTACTTTGCCACCGCAAAAATTAACAGTTAAACAATGGAATCCCGTTATATAGCCATTAGTCTGGCAAACCGAGGTAGGAATAATTAGGGAGCCGCGAGTGGTGGTATGCACCCTGTTCGCCTCTCTGTACCCTCCCCCGTTCATCCCCTCGTCCGTTCAAACCCGGTTACACCGACTGGCGGACATGAAAGGAGCGGTTGTGCTTTCCCAGACACTCCATACCAGCAGCACTTCGCGACTGTTATACCATCCTCTCTCGCTTGCTCTCTTGCTTCTACAACTTCGACCCTCTCTACTCCACCACCCGACTGTCCTCTCGACAGCGTGCGCGGCCCTGACTCTCTGACTCTTTATGGTCTTTTAATTAGAGCCACTTTGCGGAACGAGAGAGGGACGCGTGCGCGAAAGAGCTCGAATTCACCGTACTCTCTCCGCTCCTTCCCCCCTTTATTCTCGACATATAGACCCCGTCCCTCCTCCGTCCGCCTACACCTTCTCCGCGGAACTAGGGTGAGGGGAATACCGACGGAAAACTTCTTTAATTTGGCCGATTAATCAGCAGGACTCTCGGAGCTACCCACCGACGTGCAAGCGCGTTATATCGCTCCAACGTGCGGAAGCGCGGAACCACCCCTGCGATCTTTCGCGTGTGTTACGACCTCGGTCGAACGTCATCCAAACGACGAGAGTTCCTCGATACCCTCTTCGCCCGAGAGTTCCTTCGATTCTCTCCATTCCGCCCTGTCTCGATCTCTCTCTCTCTCTCTGTTATATAATACTATAGATATACGTCGTAAGCCCCCTTCGTCTCTCCGAGGCTCTCTCTGCGCGCGGTAACCGCAAGCTTTTTATCGGCTTTTATTTCCCTCGTGTAAAACGAATCGTGTCTATGGTGATTTATCGATGCCCGTCGACGTCGCATAGCCGCATATACGCGAGAGAACGCCCGACGCTACACGCTCGCGTAGAAGGCATTCAACGCTGATAAAAAACGTTGGACTCTACGCCAGAAGTTGGTTTTGCCGCGTAGAGAAGAGCCCCGAAAGGATTGATAACGAGAATGCGATCGGTTTCGCTCTCCGGTTCTACGGGAACTCTTTCGGCGCGTCTCCTACTTTCTCTCGTTCCCTCGTCGTTTTCATACACAGAACGTTGAGAAGAGGATTTTTCTGGGTACGAGCCAGGCAACCGAGAGCACATAATGCGACCGCGATAGTCGTTCTGTCTGCTCATCGAAAGACGACGTATTGTACCCTCGATTATCTCCTATCCACTCTGGCATTATTACAGCGGATTACCGAGCGAAACACATTTTACACTACGAATACAGGACAAAACATTGAATGCGGAAACGAGCGATGTCTTTTTTTCGTCGTTTTTTTCCGCGACCGCGCTTCGAGGCCCCGTGGATCCAAAGGGATGAAAACGGGGACGGGAAGAGGGGTTTGTTTGAAGCCACAAAATAATATGCGGCTGGCTCGAAACTCGTGTTTGGCTGATCGGCGGCTGATTACACGTGTTCAACGGCCGAATGGCGAGAGAGTAGCCCCGGTGGCCGAGCGTGATAAAGCTGCTGGCTGCCAGCAACCGGTCTGTTTGATGCTACTGGAAGGGCAGAAGGCCAGACACAGCCTCAATCACCGCAAACTCTCCTGGTCACGAGAGGAGCCTAATCCGGTATGGTGCGCGTACGTGTAGGTGTGCGGGTATGTGCTCGGTCATCCATTCAAAATCAATAGATAATTTTGCTCGCATCGCAAACGCAGATACGGATGATTGACCAATTACGATGAAGCCAAATAATCCCCGAAAATTAAAAGAAAAATTGCATTCGAGGCTTCCGATACCGATAGCAGTGCGTTTACGAGTATTAAAAAAAGAAATATCAGAAAAGAAAATAATCGAAACTATCGCTGCTGATTCCTCAGTTTTATATTCGATTTCATCCATTAGAAGCGATTCACGAACTTTGGTGGCGGAGATGAACGGAAAAAACATGATAAGAAGAATGGAAATTTTTTCTTTTACGCAATTACTCATTTCCGGCTTGACTATCGAATTTCGTCATTTTTCGGCTTGAAAATAATGTTTCACTTATTATATTTCCAAAATTAATCATCTCTACGAGTTCATGGGGTTTATAATATATAGTCTAAAACGCGCTTCATGCTTCATAGACCAAATATATTAAATTTCGTTGACGTTAAGCTATTTCGCGTAAAATGTATGACAACCAAAACCGTACAAAATCACGAGACCTCAGTGGAATGTATAGCTCCTGTTTTTTCTTCCCTGGTGAGCAGTCGGGAGTTAGAAATATCGAAAATCGGTAAATTTCTGAAAATTATTCATGACGTAGCTATCGTATTTATTTTTCCACCCATCGTCAATCTCCGCCTTATTTCATTTCCGGCTTGATATTCGATATAAAAATTCGCACGAAAAGAAAAACAGATATTATTTTTCGTATTTACCAAACGAGATTAGGTTCTTTCTTCTTTGTGGGCTGAGCATCGATGGGTGTCACCGCGTGTTTCCCGGGGCTGATGATGCATTAGAATTTCTCTCAATTCAACGGCAGGGCGTTTAGGCAGCGGCACAATAAGTCTTCGCGAGTTGCCCTGCGAGAGGAAGAGAGCGAGAGGAAGCGAGAGAGAGAGAAGAAAGCTCTCGACGCCACTGGCACAGGGTCGCTACAGGCTGGTATGAATATTCAAGACTTTTGCCTCGTTCAATATGAATGCCGTTGATCTTGGCGGCGGTTGAGGAGGAGGTGGGTACCGCAGGGAAGAAGAGAGCTCCTTTCTCGTTCCGTTTGCCTTAACGTCGCGCGTCGACGCACGCGTACACGACGAGGCCACATTAACTCTCTCATTGCCAACTCCCCAATAAATAGTACAGGTACCTGTGGAAAGCTCTTGAAACCGGTAGTTAAAGCTGCGCCGAGTTCCCCTTTGAATATACTCTCTCGTGTACTCTCACCTTTCTCGCTCGAGGCTTACAGACGTCCAACAGAATTCGAACGAGAGGAACAATAAGAAAACAGCGAAGACGACACGAAGACGGCGTCGCTTCGCTATACAACACGACAACAGATTCGCACCGGTGTCGGGGGAAAGCTCTATCGCATTATCCGATGCAAGCTTCACCGGCGCATACACCGGTGAGGCCATCGTCGTAGTCGTTGTCGTATGAAACTCAAACAGAATGCAATATAGATTTCCTCCCTTCAGCCAACGCAGTGCCGACGATAGTGAAAACGAGTGGCGCGAACGACGAGATAGAATTCGGTGAAATGAGAGAACAAGATGAGAGCGCGAGGGTTCTCGCAGTCGGAAGATCAGTATACAGCGGAATGGGAGTGGGAGCTACGCTACATCCCTTTGAGAGTCGGAACCTCCCCACGTGAAACTTCAATCAAGCTAAACAACATTTCTGTCCGATTGCTCTGGCCAAAAATGCCCGGCGAAGAGAGGAAAACGGCTCGCGCGCGTTCGTGTTGAAACTGCTGCCTGCTCTCATCCAGTCTCGACTTCAAAAGCGTGGGTGAAATCGTCGACGGTATCCCGTTCGCTCCCTCCCCGAGCAATAATGACCGGAAGATGAATCCGTTTTTCCGGAAAAAAGAACTAAAAGAAGAGCAAACACACTAAACTAAACAGTCTTCTTGCGTGTTATAGTGATGCCAAGCTCCGCATACTTGTCAACATGGAAAAAAGCAAAACCTCTCCTATTAATAAAAAAAAATTCTTCCTGCCAATATCGAAGCGACTACGGTGACCGATAGCCAAGTTTAGTAATTGTGTGTGCACCGATCGCGCATCAATCATTCGATCTTTTTCATCAATCCTCGACGAATTTTCGTACGGACGTCAGCCTCGGTGGAAGGGAATCTTATACGCGATATAGAATGGAGAATAATGCCCGCGACGAGGGAGAGCCAGCGAGGAGAGAAACGAGGGACGTTGCCAGGAGCAGTTCGCGGCATGGACGAATGGATAGAGTTCTCTCGTTGGTGAACAGGCGAGACTCGTCGAGTGGGGAAAGGGGATGTGGGGTGGGGGGTGCCAGATTGATCGGAGCCAAAGAGTGGTTATGGTCGTGACGAGAGTGAGAGATCCGAGAATGTAGGGTATAACATATATACAGGCATATATACAGTTCCAAAGGGTTGGCAGGAAACGGGGAGGCTTATGGGTGACCGGGGTCGTCGTCCGGCTTTAGCTTCTGTGTCCTGTGCGCTTAACTCTCGCAAGCTTCAAGCCGTTGGTTCATCTGCCGCTTCCACAACTATCAATGAATGCCTTCCAGTTGCCGCGCCCTCCTTCGCTCGCGCGCTCCCTCAAAACTTCGATATCCCAACTTCGCATCTGTTTGACATATTTCAAACTCGCGATGTACGTAGGACTGTGACGCTACTCATAATTTCTTGTCGAGGCATTTCGTTTCGCATGAAATATCCTAACGTTTATATCATGTGAAAGACGTCATCGTTCATCGTGCTTTTGTGCTACGTTACAAAGTACTGTATAAACAGCGTACAAGATTCTTTGTACCAGCGTATGCGTGCTCGCAATATCTTTTCACCGCATTAAAACGTGCGGCACGAAATGTCGTGTCTTCTGTTGGTAAAGGTTCAGTTGGGGGTGGGGGGCAGGGAGGGGGGCAATATAGAAGTCGACCGCCACAGCCGGAGAGCGAGGGAAACAAATAGGCAGGTTGATACCGTTTATTTGTGAGTGGAAGCGAAGTTCCAAAGTGGAATTGAAAGTAAAACGCTGAACACGTAAAGCAACCTCGAGTCACGTAGCACGAGAGAGCAAAAGCGAGACCGAACGTTTTGCTTGGAGGGAAAAGGCAGATAGAGATAAAGAGAGAAAAAAGATAGAGGCACTGCTTGGAAGCCGCGCCGGAACGACGTTCAATTTAAACATCTCGGGTAAACGATTAATGCCAGCGACGAGCCAACCGTCTGACCCACGGACTCTTTAACCACTTGCGATAGCCGGAAATCTTGAGGTGGTTCCGAGGCACACTCTTGTGGCTCGTTCCCTTGATTCTCTTTAATATTGATCCTCGACAGAACGAGACCGGGCAAACACGAATCGCCTTGTGTACCATAGACACAGATACGATCTCGAAAAAAGAAAATAATAACAATAATTTAATAAATCGTTAGATTATTATAATCGCTGCTATATAAATATAACCTATGAATATTGTAGCTTCGGATACTTTATACGGACTCTCTCGTATAATTCTCGTCTCCCACGTCCCGCATTCTCCTTTAACGCAACGTATACACAATCCATACGTAATACTCGCCTTGGCTCCATCGTTCTCTTTGTCTTAAATAAAAGTTTCTTCGCATAGACTTTCCTCCCTACGCTAGTTCTGTCCTCTCTCATTCCCCGGTCCGCCATCACTACCTCTCTCAACTCGTGTGTCCTAAGCTTTATTTTATTTCCTCCATTGTTTCCACTCTTCTCGGGTGCAACCCTCACGTAGTTCTCCTCATTTTTCACGCACACCGAGAACAGCCACGAGGATATAGCACGCCCGAGAGTTGGGTGTTATACAGTATTATATGGTATATATACATACATGTACATATACTATACTTTCCTATATCCTGCATCGGTATATACAGTGTCCTCGCGCGCACGTACGCCTCCTCCATAAACGCACACTGAGCCCGAATTTGTGTCTCTCAACCTAACACACAAATGTTTCGAGATGCATCTGTGAGAGAAACTCAAGGCCCACACCCTTGTAGCGCGTGCCAAGCCCCATATCTCTTTCTCGCTTGGAGCCTTGTGTGTGCAATCCCTGAATGTTGGCATTATTTTGCCGGGACCGACCGCCGGGTTCGCCCTTTGTTTCGGTCCATCCTATTGAACTCTGCGGCCAAGATAATACGCCCGGACGGTTCAGCGCGCCTATGTGCCAGGCTGGATGGCCTCGACGAAAAACACCGTTCTTCTACCGCTAGCCCGAGTTCCCGTCACGTATTACGGATAAGATTCGGCATTCTCGCACCTTTCCTATAATTCCGACTTTTGTCCTTTCGCGCCCTATTGCCTTTCCACCAACGCCCATTCACTCGATTCTCGCTTCACCGGCGTAGCGTCGAACCGTTATGGACCCACATATTGTGCACGCTTTTGGATTCTTAGATTTCGATACACGGTCCCTCATTCTCTCGACTTCGTTCGCCAATGTCTTCGAATTTTCGACGTTATCGCAGCCTCTCACCCGAGAATCTTAATTCCATGGAGACTCGATGGATAGATTAATTTTCTCGCACGATCGACGCCCAACGAGACACCGAAGGAAGATTACTGCGGTCGGTATATCGGCGCGATAGGACACAGGGGTTCTCTCGTGGTAGTCAAAGAGGGAGAGAAGGCAGCGCGAAACACAGAGAGCCGGGTGAGAGGGCTCGGTTCAATTTGGGTTAACAATTTCTGCGGGCAAAGTGGAGACGCCCAAGCGATATTAGCCGGCCGCAAGCTTACGTAACGCGAGGAGTAAATTCCGCAGTGCAACGGCCATGGGGTACACACCCTAGCCCCCTTCCCGTCTTCTCTCGCTCTGGGATAATATTATGCCGCGCTGACATCTTTGGTGTTAGCACGGCCGTTCGTTACCATACACCCACCTAGCGGTCCAGCAAGCTTCGAGAATACCACCTTAGCCGCACTAGGCAAGGGCAAGAGGGGTTGCAAACGTCGAGACCCCGAGCAGCCAGCAGCAACGTCGATAGCCAAGGCCGACATCCTGCGGTCACCCCTTACAGCCAGCACCAAAGGCGATGCCTTCTCATCTTCTTGCTCGCTTCCACTAACGGCTTTGCTCCTCTTACTCCCCACCTTATACGAATCCGCCACTACCGTACACTTTACTCTCGCAGTCTATCTCTGTCTCTGTTACCCGTTGGCCTAGGCTCTTACTCGCGAAAATCTAGCCTTGCCGTGACCCCATCCCACCACCGCGAGAACCGGCTGACCGAAACTCTCTCGCACACGCCTTACCTCCGTCCCACTCTACCGGCTCTCATCCGGCTGCGACCCGAGACCACCTTCAACATTCATCCAGGGCTTTCAAATTAAGGTACAATTTCGTCCGAAAGGCCACAGGGCTAAGAGTCCGAATTGCCTCGCAGACTGCAGAGACGTTACATCGTGCTTTCGCGTTTCTCGCCCGCAAAAGCGAGATGGGAAACACGATATACCAAACACACATTCGACACGATGAAAACCACTTTGATGCGAATCGATATCGACTTTGCAGCATAGAGTCTCCGAACGCGTGTCTAACTTTGATACACCAAACTAACAAAACACCCGGAATTCAATGGCGAAATCTCCGACTTCGTTGAGAAAGACGTATTACGTTTGCCAAGTCCGTGTTCACTTTGTATTACCCAGCCAAAGCAACGAACACGATAAGTCGTATGAAAAAGAAAGTATATATCGAAAATATATCTGTGATGAAACCGATATATTTTGATATATCTTTCTGCAGATACACGGGAAGAAATGCACAAAAATATATATGAACTATATAAAATCTCCAAAGTAAATACATTTCCACAATATTTTTTTGCATATTTTTGATTTCCATGTGGAACACATTCGATGCTAAGAATCCTCATGGGAATAAAGTATTTACGGAAATATAAAAAAATTATCGATTTAATTCTAAGCAAGGTGTATTCAGCAGATATATAAGGAACATCTGTAATATATTCTGGCTTACTATATTTCTATGGGGAAGATATTGCATAAAAAATGTGAATTCTCCACTTTTCTTACTCGGTCGTATAATAACGTCGGAAATTCGATTAAACTTGGCGCGTTGTAAAAAAAAACGTAATAAAAGGAATCTCTGCGTTGTATTGTCATTGAAAAAAAAAATTAAAAAAAAAATTCGGATTACCGTGATAGTCCAGTGTCTGGCGGTAGTCGTCGAGTTGGATGCAACGTCTTCGAGAAAGTTTTGGATTTTTATGTCGGCGCGTCGCGCAAAGGATTTTTCGCGTTGTCTCGACGGTCTGTGCTACTCGGATGGTGAAATGGTGATAGTGACGATGAGGGGGTGCGGGGCAGCGGCGGTAAGAAGAGAAGGTCGAGAGAAAGAGAGCAATACCCGCGCCGCGACGGTAAACAAGCGAGGAAGCTCTCTCCCTCGCGATGAACGGGAGTAAAGGCGACGAGGATGGAAAATAAACGTAGCTATGATGCCCGGAGTTTGAAACAATTAACATAACAAAGCGCGCGGTTTGGTGGGTGTGCAGAGAGACGCGACGACGACGTCGACGACGACGACGACAACGACGACGACGACGGTTGGAGACGGGTGCTATGGGTATACGAAATAGTACAGTCTCGAGAATTTGTGTTTCACGAAGGCCCAGGAGAAAGTGAGATAGGAGGGCCAAGAGAGGAAGGCCCGGGCGTACGTCCCTCTTGAGATTTTGGCACCGGTATCCGGCGGAGTCGTATTCGTCGCTCTCGACGGCCTATTCCCAAGCATCAGAGACCCTCTGACGGCCCTCGTGCTTGCGCCTTCTACCTACGTATACATATATTTCTTTTTCATACTCGTAGCCCCTGGTATTTGAAAACATTTTTCCGACTCGCGTAAACGGAAGCCGTGAGAGGGAGAGGGAGGCGAATACGGGCAAAAGTTTCGGTGTCACTTCGGGGACGAATTGGCAGACCGTTGCTTTGCGAGAGCTAGCTAGCCCCTGTTTCTTCTTCGTATGGAATATATAAGTGTACATACATGTATTTCACATGGGTGAAACAGTGTGTATGCACTGTTGGGCACACTCTTTGCTCCCTCCTCTTGTACCCGCGTACGTAAGTCTCTATAGATGAAGCGCAACGTACGAAAACCACTGAGAGCGAGAAGTGAAATCATACACGGTCGTGTATGTATATATATATTTTATCTATACACACCGGTCGTATACAGTGGACTATACAGGGTGCGAGACGCGAGCACCGGGTGCCTACAATGTCGAGGCAGGGATGTATTCACGAGACTCTTTTGCCTCACGCGATGTACTGTGTGGCATACGGTGAACGCGGAAAAGCGAGGAATTTTCCGGGGCGCGTGTGCTACTATGGGCAATATGTGTATATATATAATGGTTGAAAACGTATACCGTACACCACGTAGAACGAGCGTCGATTCACAACTTTCAACGTCTGAGGGAACGGCGTACGCCTTGGCTTATTTGATTAAGTCGCATTGAAGGTGCCATGCATATAATCGTATAAATTGCTTTTGATGTGAGCGCCACCTCGCGGCCATATCTAGCGAATGGAAAGCTCCGCTACCAACGAGCTCGTATATCTTGCAACGTTATCTAACTCATCAAGCGATCCCGAGGCACACTTCACTAGTGTGATATTGCGAATAATAGACAATCGAATAAGACTATTCAATTTAATGAACAACGCTCGCTCTTCTATCCCACCTTCAATGTATGCCGATGAAATTAAGTATGCACTGAATTATACACGGGATATAACAGGATTTGCCGGATAATATATCATTGGTATAATTTATTTCGTATCTTCATTCTGTCCGTTTCGAAATCAATTTCAAAGTCAATCCCAATATTTACATCGCCCATACGTGAGGAGTTGAGAAATATTTGAAAAATCAAAGTTTCAAGCATGATTATATTTCCCATGTGTTCGTCATACACATATTTCCTAAGAAATGTTTAGCATGTGTTAATTTTTTTCATATGTTTGTAATAATTGTACGTCACTGTTTGACATACATTATATATATCGAATATATGATCCCCCTATATCTAGGATGTATTATCCAAAATATATCGGCTAATATATACAAGATATCTATGAAGTACAGAACGTTCAATCATTATATTAAAACATATACTTTCTATATATACCGACATGCGCTCAATGTCTTCGGGGAATAGCTTCGACCTATCGTTGGAAATATCGAATCCAGTATGATTTGAAACAACAATAATGTCGAAGTTAAAACTGCCAATTGTGAAGAATCGTTGATAAACTTGCAGGCAACGAGATACGTTTTTGTCCGAAAACAAAGATCAAAGCACAAAGCTCAAAGCTCAAAGCGCTGCAGCTGGCAATTGCTTTTTATCGCGCTTGCTCCACAGTGCGTCTGACTAATAACCGCATTTTCTACTGACCCACTGAGGCGCGCGCGCTCGTCCCGGGTTCATCGAGGTATCACTAACTTGGCCGTGAACTTTTGCGTCCATTGAATATTATACGAATATCGTATCGTACCGGTATTCGCAATGTCGTTAACTTATCGTTCCTCGATACCCTTATTCAACCTCGGAACTTTTTGAGTAACGTCTTTGCGCGAGGCCATACGTCATTGATGGAGATAAGGGGTGTCGATACCGGATATCCGATGTCTCTATTGTTGTCCATGATCTACGTTTATGTACGAGTATCTCCGCGAGACTCTTCCCGTGGGAGGGGCGAAGGGGGTCACGATAGTCAAACAGGTAGCAATATCTATTTCTTTAATGTACGACATTAATGTATGTATGCCGTGCGAGAGGCGTTCGGTGGCACAGTGAATTGATACGGGAGACTCGAAACGTCGATTCCGGTGAATGTCTCCCTCGTTGAAAATTGGATAGTCCCGAATGTACGGAACAGCCGGGGAGCGAAGTGAGACGCGGTTGCTCTTTGTTCGATATAACGGTCGCAAGTTCACGGTGCCCGAGGATGTTAGAAGGTCTTGTGCGCCACGGTGAGACGAGGAGAGAAAGAGTGGGAGAGAAACGCGAAACCTGATTTAGGACTGCGGTCGAGAAATCTCCCGAGGGACCGTCCGGTCTGACCACTGAGCGCTGCACTCACTTCACTTGGCCAACCAGTGGAGGAAGCACCATAGTGTCCCATGCGGATTCGATCGTTCTCGTTCTCTATCTATCTCCCGGGGATTTTCTCCTCTTCCGGCTCGACGTACGAACTAACTCCGTGGCAATTCTCCACCTCCGACCGGCTCTCGGTGTCCCTCCACCGACGGTGTGGAAGACGACGACGACGACGACGACGACCGTCCTCGCGTTCCCTCGACGCCAACAAGTGCGACTCTTTACCAACATCGCGTTTCCCAATGCGACCGGAATACTAAGAACTCCTCTCTACCACGAAGCTCGACGAGTCTTTGCTTTCTCGCTTCTATTTCCCTCGTTCTCGGTGAGAAACTCGCGTCTAGCTGCCGCGCACTGTCGCCGTTGCACCGAGACCGAGAAATCGACGGATGGAAGAGGGAAGAACAAATTTGTTCCTGCTTGTGTACCGATGAAACGGCAATATCCGGGCATCGACTCGACACACCAGGAAATTTATAATATTGCGCCGTGTACATAGGAACTTGCTCTATATGCAAATAAGTAGCTTATAAAGTTGGAAAAAGATTTTTTTTTAATGCGAGCGAGTTTCGAGGGGAAAGTATCCGCGAGCCTACAGGCCAGGAGTGTGTAGATTACTCAGTGTTTCCGCGTTTCGGCGCATCATTCTCTGACCATCGGCACCGCCGCACGCCTCGCGAAGACTTGAGAATTCCTATCAGCCTGTAAAACCGCAGCTGTCCGCGATTGCGAATACTCGCGAAAAGAAGAAAAGCTCCTCTCGTCGCTCTTCGGTCTCCCCTTTCGGAAACGTTGCCAAAAAACAAAGCTCACCAAGCCAAGCCTCGTCGTGCAACAACACGCCCCGCGATACAACGAATTTACACGGGATATCATTCTCTCACGGTCGCCGGCGTAACTCGCGTTTAAAACATCGTTACGAAAAACTTTGCGAATTCGCAACTTCGCCGAATAAAATTCACCGACAAACATCGGTTTTAATCGGCTTGGCGCTTCCGCGATTTACCGTCCGGTAAATGTGTGTTCGTTACGAAGAAAAATTTATCGTAAAAATGTTTCTTCTCTTCACGGGTGACCCATCTCTCTCGAGCGGAGAATGAATTAACAAGGGGGATGGGGGAAGATGGAAAAAAGCGTATGGCTAGCGATATAAGTAGTTTCTGGCAAGGCTACTCGCGAATATAGCTCGTGAAAACTGGAGCGTGTTCCAAATCGAGTCAAGTATCGGATAAAGCTTTTTCATAGAACCCGCGATGAGTCAATACCGTAGTCATCGTTATTATCGAAAATATCATTATACCCTCGAAAACTTCTCATTCGAGGATGGATCGCATAAAAGCTCTCTTCATCGCGCATGTTGGTTCGTGACGTCACGATGACGTTGACATAATGACACAGTTCTCTTCGAGTACCGTCGCCGTTAACGCCGAGAACCATAAAGCAGCTTTATACTGTCGTGTTTGTGCCAAGTTGTCTATCACTTGCGAGCCGAATGCGGCGAAACATTAAACAAAAAGAAAAATGAGAAAAAAAAAATTGAATCGCCTGGAATACAAATGCGGCACTTGGCACGATCGAGTTCGCGGGGAGGGCGGTGGAGGCGAACTCCGCCGCGTACACTTCAATTTCGCGCCTTTTGCATATCACTCACGGGGCTCTCCGTACCGATAGAATATTTGCTGCACCTAGTTGGCCACGGGGCAAAGCAGGAAAGAGGAGGAAAAAAATAGAACGAGAAGAATGTGATGAATGGATACCTGGCTGATAGAAGTATAGGTCCGCGGCGCGCGGCCACACGATCGCCGAGCGCTCCACGCTGCTTGCTTGAACTCCGCGTGCTTGCGGACGTATACCACCGTTTACCTATTCACCAAGCCGCCGTTTAACCGGGAGAAAAAAATCTAACTCTTTACCATTGGAAAGAAAAAACCGATCGTATGAGAAAAAAAATCGGGAAACAACAATAACAAAAAATAAGATAAAGGAGAGAGCCTTCGCGGCACTAAGGCCTCTCGAACGACAACCGAGATCGCGTTAAATGTCGTTTAGACCTCTGAAGACGCGACATAGAGCGATTCGACGAATTTAACTCGTGACTCCGGCCAGAACTTTATCGGTCAGCGATGACCGCAACGTGGCTCGCTTGTCTTCGTCTTTCTCTCGTCTATGTTCAATTCACCTCGACCGTACGCATTCGGTAATTCGCCCTTGCGTTGATAAATTGTTTTCGATCGACAATTCTGATCGATCGATAATTCGTAAAAATATCTCTCGTCGATTCACAACACGCACGATACGACGATCGATCGGCAATCCACACGCGTTAATATCACTGACGAGATCGAGACACGAAGGTTGGAGAGAAAAAGAAAACGGGCTTCGCACTCGCCGGTGGATGCTGCGACCTCGTGGAAGCCACGATTCATCTCACGTGACGATTCACCGGCAGCGCTTCTCTCGCCGCTGCGATTGCACTCTTGCTTCGAGCTCGCTTCCTCGACGACGAACTTTTGGGACTCTCGATTTATCAATTATTACAAAACGTTAATTTATCGATTTAAAAAAAAAAGCACACCTCACTACCGTCTCGTGGCACGTTGGTTTTTCATCGCCCGAATGTCGATACTCTCGAGTCGTTGCACTCCCGAGTTTCTTGTTTTTCTTCTTTTTTCTCTTTTTTACCTTGTGCTAGGTACTTCCGGCTTCGGAATGTCGGCGAGCCTCGACCGCGTGGCTACGTGCACCCTCGATCGTCCTCGTACTCATCAAGAATTCTCGCGCCGTTACCCAAGATTTATCGTGAACGGTATCGCTCTCGACGTATCAACGAAAATCCGTTTCCCCAGTTTCGGAACCTTTGGTTTTGGCTTGATCACCGAGAAATCATTTGCATTTTCGTGTACATAAAAAAATGTGCAAACAATTCTTGCGGTTCGGTACAGTTTCTCGACTTCGCGGCTAATCTCTACCTTCAACGGAGAAGTTCCTCGTGGTCCGCGACGGAGTAGCCCTTCGAACGATCAACAATAGAAAAAAAAAACCAAACAAACAACAAACTCGTGTGTCATGAACTGTTCATTCGCAAAACGCGACGTGGGAATTGAGACACAGCGGCCGTTGAGCCGAAACGTGGAGATGGTGTACACTGCGGTCGCTCTCCGCACACTGAGGACGGCTGACGTCACGAGACCACCACGCGGAGGTGGTTTCTCGCGAGCCGCGAACCTCCCGTTCGCGCCGGCGCCATCGACGCGCGTTTACAACCCTCTCTCCGCGCGACGCCCGAGAGGGTTCACTCTTCGACGGCTTATGGAAGACGCGCGCGGTATGTGTACAGAGCCAGTACACCGCACCGGTCAGCGGAATATACGTAATAAATACGCTTTCTCTCCTGCACCAGCTGGCTTCCGTTATAGCCTCGGCTTTGCGAGAATTCCGATATATCCAACGTCGCGAATTCGAGCATCGATGTAAACCAAACGATACTCTTCTCGCTCGTCGCTTCCGCGGTTCATTCTTCTTTTTCGTTCGGCGACAACAAAAAATATGGGGAGAAGGGGTCGATGCGCGTCGGCCGTTCGCGGGGCGATATGCACTTCAAAGAAACGAGCCGGCGTATAAGAGCGACGCGACTGAATCGCGCGGAGCCTTTAGCTGGGCTGTTTCAAAGTTTCCTTCAAACTTTTGTCAGACTCTCCGTCCGTGGAGAAGTTGCGCGGAAGGTTTTAAAGGGAGGTAGCAGGAGGCCGCGCTGCACGGGAAGAGCGAGAGATGCTGAAGGAACGGGACTAGCAAAATCGACGAATCGGACGGAGGATCGACGAGAAGTCTCTCTTCGCGTTTCTCTTCGAGAGATCTCACTCTCCCTTGGGTACTTCTCCTTCGCCTCCCGTCCCCCTCGTCACTCCCCCCTCTGGAGTTATATCCCTCGTCTCCGCGAGATAAGAGGAGATCCGCTTTTGTCCCGGAAGTTCGCCAGGCGGGGAGGAGAGAAACCTGGAAGCGCACGAGCGCCAGCCTCGGTTCTTTCCACACCCTCTCCTTCCTCGCCGAAGCTCACTCGGTATCCCTGATTCGCTCATTCATCGCGGAAAATCTTAAAAGTTCGTCGACGCGAGTATTATACAGCTATATATATATATATATATAATATGGTAGAGAGAGATTGCAAGAGGTTATATATACATATATATATATATAGAGAGAGAGAGAGAGAGGGGCTGATGGCTCGAGTGAGATGAAACCTTCTTGCGTTAGGAAATCGAATGCGGCCAGTTCGCTCCGGATTGCTGCTGATGCTTCTTGCCCTTCCTTCGGCTTCATTCGACTCGGCCAACGAGTAAACTTTCTTCTTCTTCCTTCGCGTCTACTTCGAAGAAAGTCTCCCTTTCTTACGGGGTATATAAAATTCGGTGGCGTTCAAGGCGAATCGTCGAACGTGGAAAATCGCGAGAGCTCGAAAGAGTCGGCACAAAATCCACGATGAAGTATGAGAGTCGCGAAGAGTCTTTTGCGCACTCGCTGTTACGTACGAGAGTAGGAAGCGGGGTATTACGAACTACAATACAGCGGAGGGTTTGGTATTCGGAAGATCAAAGGATCTTCAACAGTCACTGAAACGGTCTGGGCGAGTTGATACAGAGGCGCATTGGTGGAGTGAGGCTGTGGGCAATCGGTTTACACACAAGACTGTCGAGTTGTTCGTAGGTAGGCCACTTGGTTTAAGCCACATGTCAAGTCAGTATGTAGGTTGACGCGACATGCGGAAGTCTACACGAATCCGTTTGTCTCTGTATTTGTGTATGTGTAGAAACTGGATGAGAGACTCGGGCGTGAGATGTGCTTCTGTTGCTGCCACACTGTACACCGGGCCCGACGGTGAGATCGTATACGCTCGTAAGAGGAGTAAAGGAGCGAGATGAACCGACGGAAAGTGCACAAGGGAGAGTGCAGGATCGACGCCGGTAACGTTGGAGAACACGTAGAAGAACGAAGGAAGAGAGAGAAGAGAAAGAGGAGAGAAAACACGGGAGAGGCAAAGCGAGAAGAAGCAAGAGAAAAGCGTGGGCTGCCCGTCAATCTCACTCTATCTCCCTCTGGTTGCCGGTTTAGCTCCGTTCGCGTTGGCCCGGTCGGTTCCCGTAGTAGGAGGTGGATGGAAATCAATAGCCCTGAATAATGAACCCCAAGGCAGCACACCCTCATCCCCCCCTCCCCTATCCAACTCTCAATCCTCTCGCCATTCTCTCTTACCGTCTCGCTTGCTCTTCGTGGTCGCCTCTGCGACGTGCCTCGCCTTCCTATCCTTCTCCTATTCGACGCTCACCGTAACAATCTCCCTCGCTTCTCAACGATGCCTGCATCCTCTCTCGTTTCGCGCAGTGGCCAACGAGACAGAGGTATAATCTCTGTTTCACTCGCCACTCCGCATCCTCGGATGCTTCTTCGTTGCGGGCTCTCTGGCCTCTTCTCAGTTTCGACGAAGCAATTCCTTCAAAATTCTACTCGTCGCATTACAAGTGGCCCCGGGCGTTTTAAAGTCGGTACGATGGCCCTCCCTCGCTTGTCTCTCACTCGCGTCCCTTGCAGAATATTTCTTTTTTTTTCCTCGAAACTCCTCGAGGTATCGATGTTCGTCTCGATCACTCAAGAACGTTCGATGTTGCTCAAACTGTATATTAGCTTTGCCACTTGCTCTTGAATCTTTCGGTATGAGGACTCGAAGAGGTCGAACAACCGAGCGAATGCAAGGTATACATATCGAGAGATGCCGGGAGAACGGGAGATGAAATTTGAAGAGACCACGAGCGAAACAAATTACCGCGACGGAATATCGATGGCTCTTCGATCGTCGAATCGTCGAGTGCCGCGAGAGCGTCTTGTCGATGGAAGTGAAAGAGAAGAAATAGAGGAAGTCTTTCCGGGTGCGCGCGATCGGGGGAGGAGAGGGCGAGGAGGGAGCGAGCGAGCGCGTAGTCTCCGGGATCGGAAAGAGGTTAAAGGTCCGGTCGTTAGAGACGATTCGTGCGACGCTACCGCGGCCCATTACCTTTTTATGTGCCGAGAAGGAGAAATCGAGTAGGCCACGATCCACGGGTTCCTCGAGGGAAAACGTTTTTCCGGCTCGAAGGAGGTCTCTACCGAGTCGTCGTTTCCCGAGCGCATCCCACCAAGGCAGCGTACATCCCTGCCTATACGTACGACGCCTGGGTACAACCCTTCCCCCAACCCCTCACCCTACGAGACGCTTCTAGCCACCGGTGTGCGCCTTCTAGTGCACTCTTTCTCGTCGCTTTTACTCGAGTGCTCCGACATCGTGAGTTTTTTCTTTCGCGTTTCGATCCCCGCGCACGAGACTCCGAAGTAGCTACGAATTTCTTCAAATTAAAAGGGCAGAGGTAGGCAGGTTAGAGGAAGAAAAAGAAAGTCGAGGCAGAGAGTGCAGTATACTTTCGCGAAGTACAACCCAGCGCCGGAGGGTTGTGTGCATCGCGAGCGAAGCGTTCGCCCTCGACACGGAAGCGTCCAAGAGGAATAACGAATCGAACGTTAATGGGGTATTAGCATAATTGGCTGACGGTAGTAAGAGAAAGAGAGAGAGAATCTCCACGCGGGGATGGGGTTACCGTGAAACAGTTCGCGACACGAAAATGAGAAAGCTCAGCGGCAACGAGAGAAGCTCACTCGAACCCCGAGCTCTCTTCTTATATTTCTCTATGCGGCCCCCGCGGCAATATATATATATGTATATGTATAGAGCGAGCTTTCCGCCTCTTCGCGGACTCCGAAAATTGGCCTCGATGTCTTCATCTCTCGGGCTGTTTCGATACGATGAATAAATAGACCCGTCAATTTACATAGTCGTTAACGGTCCGCGAGAGTTGGCTATGGTATAGTTGGCCAAGCCTTAGGCTACACACGGCTTCTCTGCCTACACCCCCTCGACGTTCTCTCGCGATCTCTCGCTTTTCCCCCAAGTCGACATCCTGGCAAGCCCTTATCGACTCTACACTGCGGCTCTCCCGTACCTCCTGACCTGGCCAACGCGCTCTACGTTGCCAGTTATATCTATCCCCAGCTGTATATACCACCGCCATCCTCACTGATTTCTCAACAAACCACCACCAGTATAATCATCGCCCACTCCATTCGCAGGCCTCGCATCCAGTCGATACATACCATCGCGGATTCCTGTCCAATGGACACGGCACACACACAATTACACATGCATGCACATACACCTATCCATAATACGTAACATAGACACCGTTACCTATGCCACTGGTTTAACGATCGATCGATCCCCGCAGAACCACACTGCGGCAATTCTTAAGCGTATTAACCAATTGGCTAAACGAATAACGAAGCCGAGCGCAGAAATCTCCGATTTAATTCGGAGCTCGAAATCGATCTGATTCCTCGACTGCGAATCCTACGCGTACGCGAACGATGTATCATGTATCTACCAAATGAGGGACACGATTATGAGGCAACGCGAACACGCCGGAGTGGAGTGAGGAGGAGAGGAACGTGTAGAACAACGATATCTCGTGCTCGTGGTTGGGCTCTCTCCGGTCCTCTTTGCACCGTCTCTTCTTTTCATCGTTGGGCGGTGAAAACCAGCACGAGAGTGTACTCCTTCAACGACCCCTCGTAAAGAGGCGGGGGCCGCGTAACGACTATGCAAATTTCATTTGGCCCGGCCCAATTCTTCACACACGAAAGATTAAGACATTAAACTCGTCGCGGGACGAGAGAGAGCGCAAAGCCGAAGGACAAGAGAATCGCCGAGCGCGCTAAGAAAGTTGTGTTCGTTCCATCGCGCGCTAACGGTCTCATCGACCACGTCTAAGGAAAACTAAAAGAAAAAGAGATAAAGGCCATCTCGTTCGCCGATCGATATTTGGTTCGAATAATATGCTTTCCACCAGCTGCTTTGCTTGTCCGTATCTCGCGAATTTCTGCGTCCCCGTTTTCTATCGCTAGACTTATTGTTATTCCGGGATATCCTTAGTGTATAAAGAATAGTTGTATCCGGCACAGTTGAGGTCCTCGGAGATACTACTGTACTGCCGTTACTCTCTCTTCCTGTGTTCGCTGTCTACGAGTGATACGGAGATATCCAGGCCCCCGTGAGGAATTTCTTTTCCTCCTTCTTCGAGTTCGTCGGGGTGGAATTTTTTTTTCCAACGGATAACGACCCTCCCCCCCCTCCCTCCCCGGGCCCCTTCCTTTCTCGTCTCATCTCGCCACTGTTTCGTGGATAAAACTCTGACGGTGGTCCTGTGTTTATCCACGAGCCCTCTATCACCGTGCGAGTACAATTTTAGTTTAGAGCTCTCCCGGCCCCGCAGCTTCTTCTCCCTTTTCAGTGGCTCTGCTCTCTTTCCCTCATTCTCTCCACCGCATCGTCGTCGTTCCCTTCTGTTTCGCCGATCGAGACAAAGCCGGCACGTATTACCTTATTTCCCCAGCGTCTGCCCCCTTGTGCAAATCCTTCTTGTGCGGCTTCTCGTTCGGCCGACTCCTCTCTCGGTGAAACGGCGAGCGAAAGAGAGAAAAAGGGTATGAACGAAACAAAACTAAGGCAGCCTTACTTCTTCCTGCGCTACTGCACCCTCTGCACTGCTCCGTTGCACCATTCCATTCTTTCTCTTTTTCTCAACTGTATACCCACCCCCAAACCTGCCCCATCCCCCCGAACCTCCCCGGCAGCCGTACTTGGTAGTTTCTTTCGTTATTTGTTTCTCTCCTTCTTTCTTTCTCTTTAAACCGCGAGGCCGGTTTGGCTCTCGCGCGCTAACGGTACTCCACAGCTCTCTTACCCTTGGTCGGCAACTCGCCTTTCGCCTGTACACATAACCCCCCCCCCCCCCCCCCCCCCCCCCCCCCCCACCTTCCTCAACCCTTCTTCCTTCGTGTGTTTACATCGAACAAACCCTTCTGTTCTCGCTTTCGTTCTTTCTTTTGCACTTCGCCTCGACGTTTCTTTCTCAAATCCATTCTCGTTCTTCTTCTCTGCTTACGACACACAACGTTCCCGTCCTTTATCGCGACGCACAACCATCCGATTCCTTCGTGAAACAATAGCCACCCCGAGATGAGAGCGTTGAACGCAGATTTCGTGCTTCTCTCTGTATGCAAAGGAAATAATGGGCGAATGGAGGAGAGACCAGAAAGTAGAACGAATTCTATTCCACTTTCCGCACCCTCGGTGTCAACTCGATTTAAGTCCCTCGGGAACTTTGGCATGCGAGGGGAAGAAGAGAATAACAAATAACAAATCGAATTTTTTAATATCTTTGGTTGAGACAAAAAATCGATGTCTTTTAATGACCTCAATGTTCGCAATGTACGAAAGCTTTGATGTAATATTTATACCGATGAAGCGAATTGTGTACGAGTCGATTGAGATGAATCGGATTCTTATCTGAAGAACATGTAATATAATAATACTTTTATAAAAAAACGTCTGCGGTGTAAAAATTGCGCCGAGGACTTTTGTAAGTGGAAGCATTTTTTTCCCGCTTGATGAAGAAAATAAAAACACGTACGCGAAATTAGTTGACGTTATATTATATTAATTCAAAAAAATTATTAACGTTAATAATTATTAAAGTTCAGTATGTACACAAAAAAAATGTATAAAACTAAAGAAGGATGCACTAGAAAATTGGTAGGATAAACATAATCGAGTAAGAAAGAGTGAACATTTTTCTTAATTTTTATACATTTTTTTGGTTTGTGTACTTCACTCGTTTCTAATTTTTTTAAACTAATAAAGAATATGTTCGATAATGATGTTTCATTTCGACACCGATATTTTAATGAAGTTGTGAAAATTGAGTAAGTTCATTAATGTATTCACAATCTCGGCTACTCAAAAAAAAATTTTAATCGTTCAAAGCATCAATGTGCCAAATTCCATCGAGGAATTTTTTTTATGTTTTCCAAAAAAAAGGGCACAACGTAAATAACAGTGATCAGCTGATCTCCGGCAAAACGCATATCCGTGGCGATTATGTCCTACGGTCATAGTCGTCAAAAAGCACCAATTACGAAGTCCACTTTCCCCGTGTGCCGTGAAGGTAAGATAAAAAAAATGCACATTTCATTGTCGCATTCAAACCTGTTGTTCGACGATTATCGAGATATTCACGGTGGGTGTGCACCTCTCCGCATTTCATTCGTCACCGAGCGTTGGCAAGACTACCGGTGCCGTTTCAAGTTCCTCCGTGCCGGTCTTCTCCTTTTCTCTCTGTTCGGCGCACCCTTTCATCGCTAACCTTTTCCCCTCCCCGGGCATCGTGGCCGGATGCCACGCGAGCCGATAAGTACCGGTAGCAGCGTCGGAGGGTTCGTAATTATGAGACGAGGTCGCGTACACACCTACAACGAAGCGTCGAGCGTGCAGTAACCATTGCCACGTTGCAGTGTACAACTTCGACTCTCTCCCTCTTGCTTTTGCCAACCCCGTCCTCCTCGCTTCACTATCGCGGGCTCGTCGAGTGGCGACTCAATGGAGCGAAATTGGAATAATGTAAATGTAAAGTAAGTCGTTCGTGGTAGTTTTCTGTTTGTGTTGGACCTGTAACTCAATCCGCAGTACGTTCGAGGGTGGGGGGGGTGCTGATGGAGGGTGAGAGAGAGCCCGCAACGGGGGCGGAGAACTGCAACCATGAGCCGAGTAGCCCGCGGGGGTTGCGGACGAGGAAAACTGAAGGCGACAGAGATTTCGTGGCGTATAGTTGTGCATACATATATATACTTAGATACATAAATATATATATAAGGAAGAGCGAAACGGAGAGCGAGCGGAGGAAGTACACGCCGAGCCGTCGGGATGTATTAGCATTCACAACGAAGCTCGAAGCGAAGCGCTCCTCCGCAGTCGTCGGTGGGCTTGCCGCACCGTTCTCTTTCGCGTCCCGTTTCGCGGCTCTCGCGCTCTCTCCGCATCGTCGGTGAGTACAGCACCGAGGAATCAAAATATAATTACACAAAGGCAGGCGGCGTAACACGGGGACAGAATCGGGGGAATAGACGGGTCTCATTAAAATTGGAGAGCTGTTTCGAAACTACAAGACTCGCCGTGTCTGATGCAGCCCGCGGAGATGCCTGTACCGTATCTTTCTCTCGCGGTGTGTATCCGCCGATGCATCGCTATATAACGTTGCAGAAGGAACGAAGGAGAGAGAGCGAGAGATAGAAGAAGGAATGAGATAACCGGAAAGGGCGAGCCCCCGTTGAGAGCCCAAGAGCATGACGAATTGAGCGGAGAAAGCCGTGCAGACGAACGGAACGAGAGTATGAACGTTGCCCAATCCCTCCCTCCCGCCTGCGTATTTTACCACTCCCTTTAACCGCGTCGGATAGAGAGATAAAAAAAAATTGAAACTCCGACGAGATTCGACTGTCTGCGTGTACTCCTAGCGACGGTAATAGGAGAAAATGTGAAGAAACGAGAGAAACGCGAGGGCGCGGTGAAACAGAGGGCTAGAGAATCTCACGGTAAAAGAAAGCTTTGCCAAGGCTGCACGGTCGGGAGCTCTCGAAATGTATATTTTAACGAAGGCAACGCTGGATACGCGATAACAAAATAACATCCGAATTCCTTTTCTTTGCGGGTGCGTTAATAGAAAAAAAAAATGTTTAATAAATATATCGTATTTAATACCCCCGGCGTAGCCGTTCGGGGAAGGTATAATACTCTCGGATGGGAAAGAAAAAGTTCTGCGCTACGGACTCCATATAGCCTCTCCCATTCTCTCTTTCACCTTCGTCGGTGCTTCACCCCGCACTCCGGCGAATGCTCTATGCTGGACGCGAGAATAATTCGAAAGATTAACGAGCTATTTCCCGACAAAAACTCGAGCGGCCATTCGTCAGCGATAAATTTCGCGTGTGCGCGCTCCTACACAAAATAAAAAATGTGAAAAAAAAAAAAAAAACGAGAGAAAAACGTCAACGTACGTACAGAAGGGGTCGGGGGGTTGTGCGCGCAGTCCAGCGCAACGCTTTATACACACTATGTGCGTATACCTATACCGACGGTGGATCGTGTGCAGCTTATCGGCCGGATATTTATTGTAAAATATCTGCATTCCCTCTCTGCCTCCACGATCGGCGTATAAACGTTATACTGTATCTACCGGCACGAATATACAAAGCTTGTATATTATCCCGCCGGAAAGCACGATCGACACCTCGACAATCGTCACGATTTTTCCTCCAAATTAAATAAGCTACAAGGTTTTTTTTTCGTAGTAATCAATCCATCGTAAAAAAAAATTGACGAGTTTCAATCATTTTTGACGGCGAACCGATACTCGGGTGTGTCTATATCGCGGAGATATATAAAATCCAGCGAAGCGACCCTTCCGACGATTCGCTTAAATCCCTTTCGCTCATTCGACAGCGGCTATGCGACGCGTCAGCGGCGAAGTTCCCGTTTCCGGTGCGAGCTTCCGCAGCGGAAACGGGCTTCGAAATCGTCGAGCGAACGGTTATTTCTCGTCCATTGTATCAGGACGGACCGAAGTGAGGAGAAGAGAGACTGTCGCGACGATGGTGGCCCAACGGCTAACGTTAGGTATAACGCGCGCTCTGCAACGGTATGTGTATGTTACATGCCCGAAGTGGAGATTCCGATTTTCTATGCTCGTGAGAGGCGCACAATAACAAAGCTCGTCGATCGTCGACGTCGCGCGCGGCTCATCCTTTCATCCTCGCGATGTGGCCCCTGACTCTCGAAGCCCTTTCTCCGTCTCTCTCCCCTCTCACCGGCCGACGGCGATCGACGTGAATGCCCGCGAAATTTATTGTTTCACCGGCTTAGCCGCTTGCGCGCATCGACGGATTCGTGGGAGCCGTTTCTATGCGGCGACGAAAACGCCACACTATATATGTTTATACATATATATATGTATCTACACACAATACATATATATATGCACATGAGAACCGAGCAGAGAATAAATTCAGATTAATCTCCGAGTCCGGGCGCGACGAACTAGCGAATTTTCCATCGTCGAGACCCCGAATACGAAGCCAAGGACGCAGAATGTATCCACGTGGCACGTGGGTGCCATAGCGGGCGACTCCCCCGAAGGCTCGACCCACCCTTCGCACATAGGGCATCGTCCCTCGGCGCGGTCGTAAAAGCTAAACCATCGTGAAGTGCGGGGTCTTGCTTATTTATTTGGCGAAACAACCCCTGCCAAAACCAACGTTAAGTTACCCTGCCGACGTTTTTTTTCTTTTTTTTTTATTACCATTTGTTATTATTATCAGAAATATTTTCCCCTCAGCTGACCGCCACTCTCCCCGCGATTTTTGTCCGACGCTGCGACGCGTCGGCCGCTTCGACCCTCGACATACGTAGAAACAGTTTATTTTTATTTTTTCCTTCGCCTCGTCATACCTATTACTGGGAAAGTTCATGCGACACGCAATTGCTAGTCTCGTCACGTGATGCGGATTAATCCGTTGATACATTAATTAATGTCGTCGGGTGTATATCGTTGGATACGAGACTCAGCTCCCCCCCATCGGCGTTTCTTGCCTCGTCGAGCGACGCTTGTCCGCAATAATAGTACTCGGTACTGCGGTATAAACCAGTGAGCGGATAACACTGATTTTCTTTTTTTTTTCCGGCGCACTTATTCACGCAGATAAAAATGGCTATGGTGTATAAATAGGCGGACTTACCTTTGTGCATGCCGGTGTACTTGTCCTTGAGGACGGTGAACTCGTAGATCTTGCCGAACTCCTCGAACATCGGACGAAGAGCGTCCTCCTCGAGATGACGGGGTATCTGTCCGACGAAGAGTTTAACCGCACCGTCACCGTTGCTCGACGTGGGCGACGTTGATACCGGTATCAACATTATTCGTTAAATCCTATTCCCGAAAAATTGAAAAACAAAAAATATTTGGATTACCCGCGAAAAATTGACAAAATGGAAAATATTCGCGAAAGAGAATAACCGAAGGATTCAATAATGCGTCCAGCCGCAGCGAGAGAAAAAATTGACAAAGCAATGCAACGAGTATTTTTGCGCGTGTACGAATCGCAGGATAAACGGCCGCTTTGAGAAGTCGCACGGTAATATTTTAACGCAGAACGCGAGACTGTATCCAGGCGAAGCGGAAGCGGTATAAGCACGTGAACGTTAAGATTTATGCCGGTCGAAGGAACATTAGTCACTTTAAAAATATAAAATCCGAATAATTAAGCGTCGCCGTGATGTGACGGAAGCTAACACTTATTTTTTTTTATCGTTTATTCTCCTCGATAGTCGGTTTTTTTCTCTTTTTTTTCGTTCACTTTGATATTTATTCTCGCATTGAAGTCACCTGACGTGGGACCGGAGATACCGCGACACGCTAGTCATGCAGGTGAGCAGGTACAGAGGGATAGAATAGCCGAGGGGGAGGGAGCTTACAGAGAAAGACGAATCGTCGTCTGGGAGCCCGCCTGATTAACGCCAATTATGTTTATCGAGTGAACGGGCGCTCGCTCTCTCTCTATCAACGTGGCAGGGCTTAGTTCACAAGGGATCGCGCGTTTAACCGGGTTATAGTCGAGCCCGTGAATGTAACACACCAGTTGCACGAAATCTCGTACGCGACCGGGGTTATAAGCGCAAAATAAATGATCAATTGTTGTCACCAATTATTATTAGGGTTTACACCAAAAACCGATCACGATACGGCACATTCACTCCACGCACAAACACACACAGATTTAAAGATGATTTTCCCAGTCGCACTGACAAAACGGCCTTGCGATTCACATGTATCTATATATATCCTTATCGAAATAGCACCGAATCACTGCAAATATGAACTCGAATTTCGATTATACTGCGTAGTATCACGTCCGTTGACACAACGAGAGATATCCCAACGATTGTAATTAACTTACAAATCCGAATATAATCGCTGAACTATGATAAGTGCAATTTTTATCAATCCTCCTGTATCTTGATTGATAAATACAATTATTCGGGACTATCGGATCACGTTGCGTTTCCGCCGATGTTATCAGCTGATTTTCCTCGTTGACGAATCAATATCGCGGCGATATTGGCTCGAGATCGGGCGCGAAATCACAAGTGCCCAAAGGTACGCGGAAAAATCGAATGGGATAGTTCACGGTATGAGATTAGAAATGTAAGAACAAGAGAAAATCTAAGGCTAAACGATCACAAATACAGCACGTTCACGATCACGAGGACGAGAGGGCCGACACGCCGCACGAGACACGAGACAACACACTGGTTGAACGACCCTCCGTTGCCGATCGACATCATGAAGCTCCCCACACCGTCCACCGGGAAATTACACGATCTCAACCCCCCCAACTACCACCACGGGGTTACCCTTGGTGCGTCTCTCTTGGTGCAGAGTTCCACGTCGATGGTGCGTCTACACACTCCACACCCCGGACCCCCCTTCTTCCCCCTGTCGCCCACCCTATATCGGAAAGAGAAAGAGAAAGAAGCGAAGTTACGACGGGACGATGGGGAGGTGAAGAGGGTTGCCATGTGGGAACCCCCGCCGACTCTTTCGTCAGGCATACGCACTACCGAGGGCGTCTTCGACGGCTGCAACCCTTATTGGCATTCCCATCGAACATCACCCTCCCACTACGCTGAATAACATACTGCATCACTGCTACCGTGTTTTTTTTCTCATCTCAAACTCACTCACGCAGACTTTGCGCAGCTTGCATTTACCGCGTCTTGCCTTTGCACTGGACCACTCTTTGACGAGAATTCACACAGCCATTCGACCGGGTGGCTGTTAGCGCGGTGAAAAGCTAATTCAGCATTTACATTAGCTAATTCAGCATTGAGAACAGAATGGAACTATATCGGGGTTTTCTCTCATCAAACCTTAGCGACAATTCTCGAAAGAAATTGTCATAAGGCGATTGATAACTTTTGTGATTTCACCTGAAACTGGTCGTCACTCCGAAAGTCGACGGCAAGAAATGACGTGTTGAAAGAACAGCAAGTTAAGACAACTGTTTTTTAAGGAAAAAATCGTTTGAACCAACGA
This sequence comes from Ischnus inquisitorius, assembly GCA_963924025.1. Lineage (NCBI taxonomy): Eukaryota > Metazoa > Arthropoda > Insecta > Hymenoptera > Ichneumonidae > Ischnus > Ischnus inquisitorius. The sequence continues at coordinate 3,958,271 of OZ001250.1, read as the reverse complement.
ATCTTTAGTTTTACAAACTATTTATTAGTTCCCCCGCCGTATAATTTAGTTTATTTACTCAGTTGGAGCGATACTTTAGAAAAATCGACGAACTCAACGATAAGTTTCCTAAACTAATTTTTAATTGTTCCAACTCATCAGTGTTATTAAGATAGAAGTAGTCAAGCCCAGATTGCGTGAAGCTGCAAACAGAGCGAAGCCGTTCCCGAATGCTCACCAAGAATCTCCATCGCCACATTCGCGATTTATCACGGTCGCCGAGAAGATTCGCAGATGCGTTAAACGAGGGGTTGGAAATTCGCTAAGTAGGACACGGTGCGCCACAGTAAAATTCGTGAAACGATTATTAGGCCATCTGGAAAGAGGTCTCTGTGTCGCTTCGATACTGTGCCTTCGTCTCGCTTCCTCGGTCCTGCATACCCATTATATTGCGAACGAGATGAAAGGGGAGTGCGAGAAAGCGCGCACGTGAGTGTTGTATTGCTGCTGCTGCTGCTGGGATCGATACGAGGGTGACCGGAGCGTTCGGTTCGGGGCCAGTGGAGAAAAGGGCATAATGGCTTGCCCGTACGTCCCTGTGGGGGTTGAAGAGCTGAGTCATCGTAGCTCGTGTGCGATACTCGATCGCGCGTCATACTACACCACCCTTCGCACGAAACTCTCACATACACCGGATCTCTCTCTCTCTCTCTATCGTTTCTGATGGTCGTCGTTCGACACCGTGGAGGATCGGGTTTATATACGCGTATACGAATATATGTATGCCCTCTCTTATGCATCGATAACACACACGAGTATCGCAAGTGAGAACGTTCTTCTCGTTTCCTGAGGCGAGAGGACTCGTCGACAAGACGGGCAGAAAAGAGGAGCCTCGAAGGATTGCACGAAGTAAAGAGAAAGCCGAATATCACGATTGAATCACGAAGAACAACAGCCAAACAGCGGTTAGCTCTTTTCATCGAATACTTTTTCATAGGCCATCGACGGTCCAATGACCGATTAATGATTGCCAAGCCGTACATGTCGATGCCAATAATCGCCAGCGATATCGAACGCGGCGTTGTACCGCGCAATTTTTCTTTCAGAAAAATCACTGTGCTCACACAGCCTTTCTTTCGTGCCCCACGAGTAGGGAACTCGTATAATCAGTGGATGCACTTAGCCGGGTGAAACGTGCTCGTGATCGTCTCAACCGGTTTTTTTTCTTCTTCTTTCTGCAACAGCCATAGGCCAAGCGATATCGGGTTACTCAAGTATTAATCGGTCCTCGCTCGAGGAGCTGGAGCGCGCACGAAGAGGAGACCCAGAAGAGCCCGAGGGCTCGTTGGGATTTATTTTCAAAGCGCACGGAAGGGCACCACAACATCCGACCAGCGGGGCTTATCGATCCATCCCTTTTTTTCTTACCCTCACGATCTCTATCGAACGCGGAAGTGCGTGGTACGTTAAACTCATCTAGTTAATGTAGGTTAAGGGTGGAAAGAAATTTACGTCCGCAGTTCGCAGGTTTGAAGAAAAAGAGAAAAATGATCCCGAACTGCTCCCGAAGGTGCGAATTTTCTCATTGCGCATTCGTTGATCGGAATACGTAAATACGATTCGATCGGTTTGTCGATAACTGTTTACCCGGCTCTTTAAAAAAAACCTCATTCTCTTGTTTTAACGAGCAAAACTCATTCCTATGCGGAAAACGGAAATAAAGCGTGTCCCTCACGCTCTCGTTATCATTGCTGATCACATATGTATGTATATTCTTTTTTTTTCTCTCCGTCGTTCCTCTGCATAACTATATTACGTATCGTATACTCCGTGTGTCGTATAATCTTTCTTTTTATCGCGCCCCGTTATATTCGCGAGAGGTTTAAACTTGGGGCTCTCTTTCTCTCGGCGACTGCGAAATAAGAAACTGAAGTCACGCATGATTTATGCCCGGCACTTTATATACGGGGAGAGAACTCTTCGTCGCCCGGTCGTTCCTGCACTCAACTCCGGCTACACGTATATCCGAGCTACGATGTACATATTTCCGTGTACGAGAGTGCTACGGGTTCGAAAGGCCGAGAGCGCCGTATGGTGAAAAAAGTGATAAAAAAAAAAGAAAAAAAAAAGAAACGAATTCCGAGAGTGTGAGGTCCAGGAGGAACCACTGGAGATTGAAAAAAGGCAAGCGACAAAAAAATCGTTCGTAGCTTATCGGACGCGCATGTTCTAGAAACGCCACCGGCAATAATTCACAAATGCGGGAGGGTCGGTGCTCTTACCTCGTCGATCCCAAGGCAACAGAAGCGAGAATCAACCCTTTCCCAACCCACGCCACGTTGCGTTGATACTGTAACGCTCTGTATGTGTATCTACTTGCTCTATATACACGGGGCGAATGTATCGCGATACCTGCAGGGGCTATCGGGCCCCGAGGGTAGTCCTCGATCTGTGTTCACGCTCACAGCTGACGTCAAAGGGTGGAGGTGGGAAGGGAGTGTAGCCCCAGTGGTGCGCAACGAAGTGGCTGCCGCTGTTGTTGCCGTTGCTTCGGTCGCAACGCGCTGACTTCGCCCTCGACTACTCGCGCGTTGCTGTTGCTGTCCCCTCGGTTTAAATCCCTCCGTACCCACGCGTTGCCGCCGGCTCGTGCGAGTTTCGCATAACTCACTCTGCCGCCACTATACCGTCGCCTCTTGCGACGTTATACACCCAAGTTCCAGGCCACTTGTGCCGCGTAAATTATTAAGCGTGTGTTGCCCCATTGCCTATACCGGCGGTAGCGCCAGTAGTGACTATATTCATGTATACAGAGAGGGAGAGAATGGTAACCAGCGATATACAGTTATAGCGCAGCCGTTTGGGTACAACGAAGCAAATGCCCCTACCGCGAACCTCTCACGGTTCACGAAGTACCAGCAGGTTGAAAGCGCTAAGACGACGGGAAAGGGAGAGGCGTCGGTGCGGCGACCGTGGGGCAGAAGACCGCAGGAGTAGAAACTCTCTCGCGAAGGAGGAGCTTCTCTCAACGGCCGCGCAACACCGTTTCCTTTCAACGGTTCGTACATACGTGTATACAACGGCGGAATAGGAGGGAGGCATTGTAACGCTGCGTAATGCGATGCAATGCGATCCGAGTATGAACTTTGGCCAGGTCGAGCGCATGCATATTAGCCTCATCGTACGCTGCAAGGCCGAGGGCTCCGAGGGGTTGGGCCAACTCTAGCCTCGCACCAGTCGCTTCCTCCACGACGATGCTCACGGCTGTGTTACCACGACTACCGTAGAAGAAACCTTTCTCTATCCAATCTTCTCTCCACGCTCTCTAACTTCTCTCGCCGTGTATATCCAGTTGGCCGGCAACTCGCACAATGAGAGCGGGGCTGTAACAACCTATCTCCTTCGTCCTACCCAAAAACCCCCTTCGAGCCCTTCTCGCTTCGCCACATTCGTACGACTGACTTTAATGTGCGAGGGTGCTCTGGGATTTGCCGGATTAGTACCGAGAATTAGCGTTGAGAATCGGGTGTGAGAGAAGAGCGAGAAATGGTGGAGAGAGCAAAGGCAACCGCCGGGGGTGGCGAGAGGAGAAGGAACCACGCGCTCTGTTCGAGCAAGATGCTACCCCGCAAGGTTCAACGTCGGACTAACGTTGAAAATTATTTGTCAGGACCCTTACGGGCGATTATACGGAAACTTAGACCTCTCATTGCGATCGTTAGCGAAGCTACTTTATTCCGATCATTAAGGAGATTCATCTGCGGCTTGGAACGTTTGGAAAATAGGCGTCTACTGAAATTATCGTTCGGTCGACGAGCGCAGTGCGTTAATCAACGACATGTTTACACTGAAACGTAGAAATTGGTATGATGGTGCTGAATAGAAAAAAGTATGCAAATCCCATTAGCACTCCCATCAGCACTCAGAGCATCAGAGCATTGGCTCTTCTCATTTTCTTCATAGCTCAATTTAATTTCAAATATGACGGGAAAAACCGCAGGAAACTAAAATTAGAGAAATATGAAACGTGACTGAGTGATTTTAGCACGGTTCATTGGAAAATGCCCAAGCTACGGCAAGAACAAACGATTGCGACAAAAATATTCAAAATGCTTGAATCACTCCATCGATTTCGGCCGAATTCAATCCTAAATTTCTGATCCAAAGACAGCCATTCTGATTCCATCCTTTTCGGCACTTACGTAACATTCTTTTTAAATATGATTTTTCCACGTTTTGAAACATTTTTAACATGTTTACATGTTGAAGATATAAAAAAAGCGTTATTCACGAAAGCGAAGCTTCCTTTATGAGGACGTAAAGTGAAAATAACTCTTTGCCGATGAATTGCGCTCGGTCGCTCTGTTGGGAAACAAAACACAACTCGTAAATCGCAACGGCAATTCCGCTCCTCGATATCCTCTCAGGGGAATTAGTCGATGAATCAGGATATAAGAAAGAGCTTGGGCGACAATACGGCGTCAATGGAATATCATAAAAGCAAAGTAGACACCGTGAAAATATATCGGTTCGACCGTAAATTCCGATCATGCTTGATAAACTCCAGTTTCACGGTGAAAAAATAAATAAGTGAAAAATGAAAATTCGTATTCGAAGTCCGTGGATGAACTATGGCTGACCGTACGAGAGTCGCGCATACCCTATATATATCGAAGTACTCATTAATCGGGATATAAATATAGCTCTCGGATCGTTCAGTTCGCGCGTTTGTATACCCAGCTATTTGAAAATTGTTTGAACAAAGCCACACGATTGAACGGGGGAGGTTGCGAGATTGAGTTCGGAAGAAGCGAGAGAGTTGCGCGCGATTCGTTATAACGACGAAACGCTCTCTCTCTCTCTCTCTCTCGCGATATCGTACACCGCGCGTTATACGTTTAGCGGTATTTCTGCGTCGAGCTCCGGTTCGCCGATCAAACAACAAATATTTATGCATTCTTGATACTGTACAAGTATAGAGAGGAAAAGGGTCTCGGGCACGGCGCGCATAACGTGCGTGTGAGAGCGCTCTCTCGCGACACGAGCTTTTGCCAACACGCACCAACGATCCCCAATCAATTTACCGGTTATTTTTCGGCGAGGCAACGCCAGCGAAAATTCTACTTCAGTCCAGACTACAGTCCAGTGGGTGAGGTGAAAACAACCAACGTTATATATTGCTTTCAAGCGCTGCGGGCAGACCGGCTATTAAATTGCCAACTGGCCACAATTTCCTAACCCCCCCCCGCCGAACCTCTTCACAACTCTATACTTAATTCTCTGATTTCTTTGCGCGATGAATGCGTGAGCACTCTCCCTTTGCCGGTTAAACTCGGCGGAAAGCTCGGAAAGAAAGGGAATCGAGAACGAAAAAAAAAAGAGCCACATTCTTTGTGGAGTTCGCAAAGCCCCGCGATTTTCAGAACTGACTTATTTTCTCGAGCGAACTCTCCAATTATCCACTTCGCCTTGTTCCACGGAGATTTAAAATATTTTTTCGTTAAAGGGCGAACGGCCACGCGATTCGTATAAATATCTAGCCTCGAATCGTCGAGCGGGAGGGAGTGGACGACGAGAATTGGCGCTCGAAACAAACAAGGGCAAAAACATTTCTGTAAATAACCTTAGGGGAAGGGGGAGGGGAAGGCGGTCTTGAAACAATGCAGCCCGGGAGAGGCAAAAAAAGGAGCGAGTAACATTCACTATATTAATGATATTAGATTTTCATTAATACTAGTTGGGCCAGCGGCGAGGAATTTGTATAATATAGACATACGAAACGCGAGCCCAGCGAACCCCTAGTCTAATACATTTCCGCCAAAATGTTGGGCAGATATATTCTAGGCTTTAATTACTCACGAATTAACATATTATAAATTATTGAAATAATATTTTACTCTGAATGCATTCTGATAATGTATGCTACCAAATATATAGGAAATTATATGATTTATACACTGTAAAAAGAAAGTGTCTTATTCCCTATCTTTTACATAACGACCTCTTTTTACACACTTAAAGTTTGTTATTCTTACGTATCAACATACAAAAACCGCCGGATTTCATGTATTTCTAAGATATTTTTTCCGCATAATTTTAATCCAAAGCTAATCATTGCTACGCGCGATTAACACATCAACGCGCGTCCGTGAAACGCAGTTGAAATTATCGACAAGAGTTCGCGCCCGAACGGATTTCCTGGTAACTCCCGAATGTCCAGAAGCAAAATTGCTTTCGCGCATGGCGTCGACGGAGTTTTCTCCGTAATGGACAAAGCAAAACGGCAGTACATACTCTCGCAACTCGATTAATAACGTTTTCGTTGACATTCTCGCGCCGCGAGCGTCGCTCGTTTTCGCGATATACTCAGACGAAATAATATTAACGATTGCGGGGCACAGGATGAGCCAGGAACACGTACTCAATGCGAAATACCGGTAGTGGTAGGATACGTGTTGGTACTTCGTCGAGTTCGAAAGCTTCTAGCTGCCGCTGCTGCTGCAGGCTATAAACTTTGAGAGGAGGAGGGAGGGCGCGAACGTATTTGCACGTATGCGAGCAGTCTCGATTTATAGGGCGGCTCAGCCGGGTCGTCGAGAATTTTGAGATTCTCCCTCCCGAAACGAGGGGAAGAGCGCATCGGGAGCGAGCTCGCCCGAGCTCGGAAAAGCCTGGCCTCTCTACGGGCGGCTCTATACGGTTTCTAATTTCCGATCGCTTCCTAGCGAAGAGCGAAGCGAGCCTATATTCCTCGCTCGTGTGTCCGCGATAAATATATAGGTGGAAGATATACACATATACATGACGCTCTCGACCTGGTGGCCGTGCCGGGACGGGCGGAGGAGCATCAGCAGCAGCACTACCACCAACGCCACGGGGCCGAGAGGGTTACGAGCAAGTTTGGTAAGCCCCGAGTAAGTCTTCGTGCAAGGGCGCTCAACGCCCCCGTGAGGGCGCGAGCGCGCGGTAAGGGGATGGTTCGCGCCACCGATGTGGAAAACATTATTGGCCCGTTCAACGGCGCGCGGCAGCTATCTCGCCACCGACGAAACGCTCCGCTTACCGCTCGGCGAATCCGCTATATCGTCCACATCCTACATTCTTCACAGATTCGAACCCTTAGAACCAGCCTCGCGGATTATAATAACCCTCGGACGCAAACTCGCGGTAACCCGCACTAAGAAAAGGATTTATTTGGAGATTACGAATGTATAGATGGATATGGCGAAATAAATGTTTGGTTAATGTTAACAATTATCAGTTGAACCGAGTAATATATAATTGGGCCAAAGGAATCGCAACAACATGTGTTAATAGTTCACAAATCTTATTTGGCTGAACTAACATCTGAGACATTACCTAAATATTCATTTCGCCATAACCATAAATAAATTCATTCCTCAGTGGAGGTACGTATATTTTTTTTATATTAAAGCAAATAGAAAAAAAGATTTTTTGCGCAAACTTATTGTGTTCTTTTCATGAAGTAACATTTTGTTCAGTTGTAAATATTCTTTTCTATAAAATTTCAATTATGTTAGTTGAAAAGCGAAGAACCGCTAATTTAAGACGCGCTGCAGGCTTTTTTTATTTCCCAATTTTTTAATGACCCTGGACATATTCTTTATAATAGCCCTTTTGATGCGTTCTCTCCCTTACGTTGACTGGACTTGGAGGAAGCTGATAAAACACATCGAAAACGAGCCGGAGAAAAGAATTGTCAAAGCTCGTTTCACTCTTGTACGTAGCTACCGTTGCAATACAGAACTCGAGACTCTTGAAAAACGCTTTTTCGTCGCGAGACAGAGACACGATTCTCCGGATCTCATGGAAGTAAGAGTTTTCAACGATGCCGCACAGCCCCGGGTAAAAGTAGTTTCACGGAGTCGAAGCTCGGAGAGAAAACCGACATGATCGCGCATCGGTGTGACTGCATGTCCGTGCTTCGGATGTATTTTTCTAGTTCCGCATGTATGACCACCACTGCCGAGACCCCCGTCGTGCACACATCCGTGAGGTCGTATCCTACAGAGGCACTCGTGAAAATCGTTGCGCCTACCCTCCCTTTCTCGCCCTCCCGTCCCGATAGTCGCGTGAGGACTATGCCGAGGAGAGGGTTGCAGGTTCTCCTAGCTCAGAATGCTGCGACTCAAACCCGGGTACTCTACCCGCGCGTACTACGAGCCGCCCGCCCTATCCTCAGCCACTCCACTTTCCATATTTCCAAAACTCTGAATCATTTATCCGTGCTCAGCCGTGCATGCTTAGCCGAGACTGCTGCCGCTGGCTGACTTGTTTTCTATCTTTCTCCGATATATCCAACGGTACCCTTCTTTTTTCTTTTCTTTTTTTCGGCGAGCCCTTCACTCTCAGCCCTCCGCGTATATTATCCTTGTCGCTCGCGTCGATTCTCCGGGGACACAGAGATCCAACAACTAGTTCGAGAACAGTTTTCCGACCGTGGGACGGCAACGAGGCACGCTCTCCTCTCGAACGCAACGCTCACCGGATGGCTGAGTCCTCGTACTCGACGATCTCTCGGCGGTGGGTGCCTTGGTTGAAAAAAAAAAAAACGGCAAAAATCTACGATTCCGTACCTGGAGTACCCGACCGGAGAGCTATCGACGCGAGTGTACATGAGGGAGTACCAGCTCCCATAACTGCGCGATTCGCGACTTTCTCGATCGCTTCGAGCGCATAATTATTGTACCATAACCGTAGAGAGACACTTGACGTCGGCCCTTCGCTTTTTTATTTACATGGCTATTATGAACCGCAAACTCGTACGTTTACCGTTTTTTTTTCTTCTTTTTTCACCGATGCAGTAATAGGAATAGCGTGTAGGTGGAATGCGAAACTGGAATCCAATTTTTCATCGTAATTCGCCATTGTGGAATTTGTGTTTTCTTTTTTTTTTTCAGACGCGTTTAGTTCTTCAATTGCGAAATTCAGCCGATTTCCATCGAATGAATTTGGAACGAGGGCCGAAAAAAATCCTCGACGAAGTTAACGATGGGATGGACTGTACTCTGATGAATTTCGACGTAGCAACTACACAATTGTAAATTCCGTTACAATTCTGGTCGAAACGCTGCAGGGAGCCTCCGCCCTATTGTGACTTACAATTTCGGTATCTCGTAGACGTTCCACAATCTCCCATTCCCATCCTGAGTCTCTTCATCCCGAACCAGAAGCCAGCATCCGTCAGGGCGCATTACCAACCTAGCGCTACTTGGCTGCCTCACCTCCGTCGTTCCTGCGACCTCCTTGACTTCCCCTCGCCGCGCGTCCCTTCAGAGTTTCTACCGGCATCCTCGAGAGCACAGACTGCCAAGCCTAACCCCACAAGACAGCCCATTGTGTTCCCTATTAATTACATTGCTGTGCAGCTTATAGCGGGTCGCAGAGTCCGGAAGCCCAAGACGGTTCGCGCAGCAATCTATGTTATACATAATACGAGACTCGAACCATAGTCATACCCCAGTACCGCTGTATCAAATTGACAATGACCGAAAATGCTGCTGCAACTGTCTAGATATCATAACTCTATGTAATAAAAAAAATATCTAAATTTTCTATTCCAAAATCCATGAATATTGTTTAAAAAATAAATCACCGGTAGATGTTTTATTACCATCCCAATTATAGTTGAGAAAATACGTCCATTGCATTATTCAACGGTCAGTTGAATCTCATTTCTGTCTTACTACAACAATTATTTCTTTTCTTTTCAATTAAACCTCGGTTTCGCGAACCGCAAGCCCAGATGAATCGGATCTGACAGATTTTTTTTCGTCAAAACAGGGTAGATAGATCGATATCAGCCAGGTTTGGAGCATTTTTTCCGAGTGTTGGCAATGACTTTATACCAATTTCTAGTGAGAGCCTTAACTTAATATAGCTGTTTATTTTATTATATATGATTATATGTTAATTGTTCATTTTTCTTCATTGTACAACACATTCAATTAATTAAGGGCATTAAAAAGAAAGGACCAAAAGATCTGAATCAAATTGATAATGAGACGAAAACATTGATACAATGCTGGATATGGAAGTGTCGACATGGAAAAAAAATCGACTGTAATCTTGTAAAGACGCGTGAAATTTGTGTTAATCGTAAATTCACCGGTTAACGGATGACAGTGATACCACGATTACTGAATTATCCGCGCGGTGAAGTTAACAATTAAGCGAGATAGAGAGCAGAAACGATGAGAGGCAGTAGTACAATCGAGGATACGTGCCGTTATCGCGAGAGCACCCGGAGTCGAGGCTCGATGCAGAATGCAGAATAGAAACCCCGGCGGGTAGTAGCAACTGCTGCTACTGCTGCTGCTGCTACTCTCGGGGCTACAGCCGTTCTCAGCCCGAGAACGACGGCAGAACAACGACGGGGTGAGAGCAGAGCTTGATCCACCGGTGTGTGTTTATCCAGCTCTCTAATTTATTCAATGTGTGCATTCACTCCGCATTGTCGCCCCCGCGTCCCTTACTCTCGGCTCTCGACTCCTATGTCTTTCTCCGTCGGTCTCTCATCCGGCGTGTATCTATCTATCTGTCTCCGGCCGCTCTCCCCCCCTCGTTCACTTCGGTCGACGCTTTCCCAACGCAGTTTGGAATTAATAGCGCTGTTCCACTGACAAACTCGTTCGTGCGAACTCGCGGTACCCTATACGGAAACTCTCTCTCGCTCTCCGCAACGCTCAACCGTGAACTGGATTAACGCTAGAAAGCCGTCGAAAATCCTCAAGGACACAGCGCGGACGAAACAATTTTGAATTTCCTATTGTCACGGAGCTCGAAGCTTCGTAAATTAAGCAAGATGGGAAATGAGAAACGAAGGCTATTTTCGAAAAAATTGAAAATTTCGACTCGAATAAATGAACATTTCTTTTAGTGATACTATTGGAAGATCTGCGAAATAACATACTTGCATTGATAATTGATTTTATGTCGATTCTTTCGAGAATCATGGATGGATAGAACAGTTTATTTATAGTTAAAAAGCGTACAGTTCGGCGGGAAGCCATATTTTTTAATTAGAGATACACTCTTTTCCCCGCCCAGGTAACGAAAATCTTGCCGAATCGGACCAAAGTAAAAAAGTTGAGATACAAAAATAATCGAGTGTATTCGAAGATACCGGAAATCGATACTTTTTAACTCGTATCTTAGCGCGGCGAACCGTCGAGAATTAAGCATTTAAAAACTCTGTACTGAAAATGACAGTACTATAAAAGTACATTAACAATAAATAATAAAATGAGCAATAATGATAAGTTCATTAAATTCAGGACATTCTCAGACTCGATAATGGCTACATTTCTCGACCCTAATGATTAAATAATTATAAGTTATTTTTATCTTTTCTGTGTCTTCCATTTCTTTACTACACTCAGTATCTCTTCGTGAATTTTTAGATTAAAATTCAATTGTTTTTTTTTCCAAAATAGAATTCAAACGAATCTTCATCGCTCCGCGCTCGAGGCCTGTGCTAATGTATTCTTACACTTATGAAGAATTCACTTACTTATCTTAAATCTGACTCAACGTTTCACATGGAAATTTGGGTAAAAAGTGAATTAAAATTTTATTCTTGCTGTCAGGCACTAAGAAAACGTTCGCGCGCTCGAGATGCGCGAAGGTGCCGCTATTTATACCTCGAGCTGACGAAACGTCGCGTATCGGTCTCGTCTACTTCGAATTCACATTACGTATCTTGCCACTGTCAGTGCTGCGCTACAATCAAGCGCGTCAGTGATAACTATGTAGAAGAGGCATTGAGCGGGAGAAAGGTTAGCCTGATTATGTCACCGAAATCGTCTCCGCCGTATCGAAATTCGATATCGACCGTCTTCAACGGTCTCGTCTCGCTTCTCGCGCTATCTTATTCCCGCATTTTCGTCGCATTCGCGATGCAGAGAATATTCTTATCGCTGCGATCTCATTTCGCACTATCGGACGATACGCTTTCGTTATTTTAATTCACACATACGTACGTAAATTCGAAATTAACTCTACGAAAATCGTCAGCTTGACCACGTACATAAGTACATTTCTTTACGATCGAACTCGCAGAGAGCCGAACCGCTCGCATCTACCGTGGCTTCATTTGCATTTGGCACGAATGAGAAAAAAGTCGTAAAAAAAAATCTCAACAACTCAGCCGTCGGAATTCGCAGGAGAGAGAAGTAGGGAGGGGGGACGAGGGGAGAGAGCAAGAAATAAATTCAACGCGTTTATCTACCCAAAACCTCGTGGCAGCGCCCGAGCGCCACGATATCTTTGTACCATTCTCGTGTTATACACTTGTTTAGCATGCATGCAGAGTTACCCGGGGTATACAGGAAGAAGCGCAAGTGTTGCAAGTCGGGTATATACGCCGCGGCGTATTACGAGTAAAACGAAAGGTGGAGAGAAACGAAAAAAATAATAATAAAACGAAAGAAATAAGTGGAAAACCGCACAGAGCTATGCGGGGGCGTTGGGCCGTCCCGATTCCCCGAAGTCTAAACGAGGGAGTAACGTCGGGATAACCGGAAGTCCCGATTACCGAACAAAGTTCTCTCTCGTTCTCTTCGTTCTTCGCTCTCGTACATCTATACCATTAGACGCGGCCCCTCCCCCGTCGCATCCCACGGTATCGGTTTAATGCAACGAAGGCATTAGCATTAATTTGAGTTACCGTTTATTTATAATGGGTTCATGTTAATTTACGAAGTAACGAGGTCGGGTGGGGGTGACCGAGCGGTTTCACAGTGAGTTCAGTCCCGAACGCTCTCGCGCGGGTTTCTGGACAGCGCAAACCCAGTGCCGAGCCCAGCAACCCTTCCCTCTTCGCTTGTACCCTTCGCGAACCGACTAAAAGCATTGTTTCGGTTGGTGGTTTTGCGCTCAATTTGCATTTCCCAGCTAATACATTACGGTTTATAGCCGGTGCGTGTACCGGTAGGGGGGAGAAGAGGGGAAGGACGGCTCGTGCGGTAAACTCTGTAAAATACGAGATTCGAGCCTCCGTAACGCCGGTGGAGAGGCCAGCGTCAGTCTAACGGCCCGCATGGGCAGAAGTTGCGATAATTTTGGGTCATACTGGTCCGCTGTACTGCAGTCATTCATACGCTAAACCCTTTACCGCAACGACAGTCGTTGACAAATTAGGCGCGGTAACCGAAATTAACAATATTCGTGATGTGTTGATGGGGGCAGGAAGGTTGGAAATCTTGGAAAAATTTGTTTTACGAGTGGTATAACCATTTGAAGACCTAATATCGCCGAGTTCAGTATGAAATCCGCAAAATTACGGACGGAAGAGCGAAAAATGTAGCGCGGTACATGCCCGTACGGTTGTAACCGCGTAAGTATGAACGCAATTTCCTCGAAACTACATATTTTACTACTTTTGGCACGATATCTCGAGAGCCAGTGTATGTAGCTTCTCGAAATTTGGATTGGAGTTATAAGAATATCATATTCTATTAACCGAACCGCAGGTTAAACTCACATTTTTTAGTTTCTTCATTTTATATCAATAAGAGACATGATTTTTTATAGTATTTAGTTTGGTTTTTCAGGTTTGTGTGAATTTCTTTCAAACACTTTTTTTTAGCTTCAATCGATAAGGAAGAGTGTTGGGAATAACCTTTCTCTTATTGCTACTAAAGATAATTTCGGTCGTTTTACCGGAATGATGGGGTGAAAAGGGCTTGTTTAGTACAAACGACAATAAGAAGGTTGTTATAAATAATAGCATTTTTTTGATGAATTCGCCGATTGGATAACGTCGACATATATGTTTACCGTAAAGAAAACTGTTTATATTACGTCGCAGCCTTATAGTTGACAATCTAAATTGATCGAATATTCGGTCAGCCAAGCCTTCCAGATATCCGCGAATGAATTTACAATGCCGTAGGCAGTTATAATTTTTTTCTTTTTCCGATGTAACTTTTGACTCCAGATTCTCAACGTCGAGAAGATGGAACATTCTTTAACAAGAGGATAATACGAACGAAAAATACAGTTCTAGAGGAGAGTGGCGTATTCGTTGAAGATCTCCTTTAAAATCCACGAAAGAGAGAAGCTCCCGGTTAGTCCGTTGATGCTCGAAAATTCCGCAACGGATAAAGCCGTCGGTGGGGTAACCCCCGAGCGAGAAACGAGGCCGTAGAGCAGTAGGACGTTAATCTCGAGACAGCCCTCACCTCCTCTCGCGGAGTTGCGAGACGGTGAGGGAGGGTTAATATTAGCGCGGACGACAAATGGCCTGCGACACGTTCCTCGCACGGAATAATCGCCCGACGTTCGCCAGCCTCAGGTCGAAAAGCCGAGGGGATCTCTCGAGCGCCAGGCACCGGTTCCATCAAAAGCTAAGGGGGTAGTAACGCCTTGCTGCTGCTGCTGGCCTCGGCTGTTCCTACAACTCCTCTCTATAGCGCCCGCGAGACTCCCTTTTCGCCGTTAAAATGAATTCCAGGAAATGAAACCGCTTCGTCTTCCGAATGTGAAATTCTCACGGAACAGACGGGGAAACCTGTCTAATAGTTACCGATGAGCTGCGAAGTACTGCCCGGTGACCCATCCATATGAACAGTGACTGTACAGCTTTTTTTTCTTTTTTTTTTTGGAATATTAATAATCTGGCTGCGGTTTTCGTGGCACTCGTTGAGAATATGTTATATATGTATCGATACATGTAGATAACGAAATATCGGGCGGAATGGGATAGAAAGGTCTTTCGGCTGAAACGCTGCGGTAGCCGTTCATAGGGTATGGGTAATGTGGGTGTGTGCGCCGCAGCAACGTGTAGCAGACAGAGAGCACGATACATGTACATTGTACCGATCCATCATGGGACAAGGCCATCTTGGAGCCAATATCCCGCGAATATAAATCATATGTCAGCCACCACTCACGACGGGGAAAAAGACGAATATTAGTCTGGCCGGCAGATGCAGTCTGAATATTCGTTATACTATCAGACGCTCACAGGCTTCACTTAGATGGTATCACACAATTCGGCCATTAATTCATGAATCATGAAACTTCGTGGATGCAAAGTTTTCGCGATGTTGGAAAAATTATGCGCATTCAATTGCGCAGCGCTTCTAGAAGCTTTGTTAAACGACGTTGAAAGCAAAATGAGAAAGCCAGCTACAAATGTAATTAGCATTATATTTTAATGGCTCTATTTAATTGGAAACATGATCCAAAAAAACCGCGGATGAAAAAACAAATGAAACGAATTTTTTTTACTAGAGGATTATTTTTTATAAAAAAAATCACATAAATATAGAAACGAAAATATTCGTAATTTTCGAATCATTACATAAATTTGGGCCGTATTTGAAACCAAATGCCCTCAAAGTTGAGTGACACTTGTGCGAAGATGTTAATTTTTATCCGATTGAAACCGTTAATTGCTACTGTAGTACATCTGCTACATTCACAGAGGAGGTACTTGAAGAAAAATTTAGTTTTCTCCAAATTCTGAAGAAATTAAGCAAGTAGTTCTGTACTCAAGAAGAAGTTATTTCGAGTAGAATATCATGATTTACATTTCCTTTTGACTCAGATGCTTCAGAACCGAATTCTTCATGTATTTTCATGCAGAAAAGCGGCGAGCCGTTGAGAAATCTCGAGGTTTTCAATAGGAAAGAAGCTCGGTCGATAAAGGGCTAGACTTTTGGTACTCAAGAGTTTGAAGATTCATTGAATACAGGTATGAGCTCAAACTCTTCAGCTTCTCAATGGGCACATGTTTTTTTCGTTTATGAAGAAATTTATCAAGCGTTTATCACCGCCCGCGAGTCACTGGACGACAGAGTGTTACACAAGACTGTCAAAGCGTTAAGTAAAATGAAAAATGCGAGAGAGGCAATAATAGGTGATAACTAGTTCCGAAAAAAAAATTAGCCCGAAGTATATATGTCCGAAGACAGATTATATCGACAAACAATAAACCTTACGTATAGGCCGATAAATGATTCACGGAGCGTGAAATAGTGTGGGCATGGACTTCTCGCCGATTCCCGAGGCCTCTCACCAATTTCATCTCTATTTTCTCGACTTGCCGAGCGTCCCTTTTTTTTCTCTCACTCCCTTTCTCTCCCTCTCTCTCTCAACATGGGATACGCCGCGGAACGTCGTCAGACCGGAGAACCAAGTCCAAGAGCCATTATCGGCCAGTGTCAATATCTTGTTACTCGGCGTACAGGGCCGTCGTCGTCGTCGTCGCGACGCCAGTCGTCTCCTGTTTACTCTCTCGTGGCCGAACCGCTTGGGCTTTCTACCCCCGTCGATACGCACACATACACGTACACACAACACACACCCTACCTCCTCGGAAGCCGAGCAACTGCCAACGAAAACTCTCTCTCATCCACTTTTGTATCGAGAGAGAAATAATCGCGATAATATGCTCGCTGACATTATTTGCGATACGATCGACCGTAACGGAAAAGAAAAAAGACAAACAATTCCAATCAATATTTTCGACATGGAGCGTATGAATTATTGCGATCGTTTGTAACTCCGAACGCATTACTAAGTGACGAAAAAAACTGTATGGCATCGGTAAGTGAAATATTCAATATAATTGAATTCCAAACGATTTCCGCGTATTTTCGAATGTGGGTCGAGCGTCATTATTCATTAAAGGCTACGGTCCACAAAATACGCACTTCGAAATTTATTGAACGGAATTAGTTAACTCCGTTGTCACGGAATAAAGGGTTACACGTGTTCAAAACATACCCATTGTTTGCCGAACGCCGTGCCGTTGCCCATGCATCAAGTATCGAATATTGATGCTCTGCATCTTGCATTTCCCACGGCGCGGCTGTGCCCTCAGGTTTCACCCAAAAGTACGACTGGAAAAAAAATAAAAAATTGAAAAAAATTGCGAACCGCCGAATTATACAATTTCATCGGGAGCAATATGCTAGATTGGTCGAGCGTCCCGAAGTTCCGAAAATGTCAAACTCTTTACCCGTTGGAGCGTATTTTTCTCCGATACCATAGCGATTAAGTACATCGAAGCTTACGGCGATGGAAGGGTCTTATCCCGAATATTTTTTTTTATTTCTACAATTTTTTTTATACACGTTTCAATGCCGCACGGTACGGGCGATGCCAATCGATAGCCACAGAACGGCGGAGGCTCTGTCACGCACAAAAAAATATATGACGTCATATATCCGAGGCAGTAGACGGTCCAGAGCTTGTTTACGGCCGGTGGGATCGTTTCCAGAAGCTGCCCCAAACGATATACGTCGAGTTCGGGCGGGGGAGGGCTCGCCGCGTGACTGGAAACTCTCTCACTCTCTCGAGGGAGCGAGAGAGAGATCGCAGACCCTACCCCTTTTATCCTTCACTGATCCCCCCCACCATCTTCCTGTGTCTATCCTTCTACCCCAAGAGGCATGGTTATTTATTGGAAATTTTATACCCTCGCGCTTTTATTCCACCGGTCCCGAATGCTGGTCGCGGCGCGCTGCGTTTGGTGAAAACGTAATTACCACACCGAGCCGGTACCTTGTTTTTTTCCCGTTTTTTTTTTTCAACGGTACACAGAATGCATAGAAGCGAAAAAAAGAACACCCGCGGTTCACAGCGACGAAACAGTGAGTGTCGGTCTTTTTCTCGCGTCGCAATACATATCATGTGGCCGCTATGTTTTAACGGGATTTACACGACGGGGCGTAACAGCCCTGCGATGAGATATATGCAAGAAGTCAGCACGCCCGATAAACGCAATCTGTGGGGAAGATAGACCGTAAAAAAAAAAAATAGTATCGCCAACGAACAGACAGGTGAATCGGAGAAACGAAGTAGGTATGCGATGCACCGGAGGGAGTTGTAGGTACCATTGAGAGGAACATTTTGATGGCAAACGAGCGTATCCGGATGTAGCGGCGTTTTGCCAACGTACGTTTATGGCCGCAGAACCCCCTCTGCCGCGAATCTTTACGCCGCGGCAAAAACCTCGTTCCAAAATTTTTTGAAGTGAAAAAAAAAGAAGTAATACCCCCAAACGCGTCGGTGAACCGATGCTTTATATCCTCCGTGCTCGGAGCTTCTGTCTGCCGTGGACCGCGCGCGTAACGAAACTTCCTCTCGTACTTCTCGTATTTTTCAATTGCCCACCGCTAACGAAATAGCCGAACGATACGGTCGATGTTTTTTCTTTTTTTGTGTTTTTTCCCATCGGCTAACACGCCAACGCGCAAACGTCGAGATGCGATGGCTTGCATGCGAGAGCAGGCTTTTCATGCCAGCAACCTATCCTCTAGCTTTTGATTAAAGCTTTCAAACGTTGACGCATGGAGTCTCACCTTTGATTCGACACCGGGAGGCATTTCGGCAGTTTTGGTAACAGCGGTGCTCCGCAGTCCGCTGCCTCCCCTCCCCATCTCTTAACGGAAACGGAAGAGCGGAGCGTATTCCTCCCCTTCCGACTGATAGCCCGCGCCACCCTCCAGAATTCATGCATCGTTTATAATTATTATTCTCGCGGTATAACTGCGCCAAACCGAAAACCCGCAGCGCAACGCGTACACGTTTTTCTTCTTTTGTTTCGCTATCTCCACAGAACGAGCTTTATGTTTATTTTTTTTTATTTGACGAGAATCGATCGAAACTGTTGACTCTTGCAGAGACTTTTTCAAATTTTAGATAAAAATTTGTTTTACCTTACATGCAAAATTTTGTATGAAATATTGAATTAGAAGCAAAGAAATGATAGATTCACTTAAAGGAAAGAAGTACACCGCACATAACTGTGGAGCAACGAATGTCAACAAAATTTGGAAAAACTTAGCTAAGTAACTTTCCAACAGCCGAGCTTAGCAAACGACGTTAAAATCGAAATGAGAAAGCGATGTGCAAATCTGATTTCCACAATGTTTTCTTGTTTTCTTGTGTCGTTTTATCTCGTACTGCATACCTTTTTTTTTAATCCGCAAACAAAAGCAGTTCGGATTTCTCGATTGGCGCGTGAAATTCTCGATGCCCAATGGAGAAATAAAAAACACAGCCAAGGCTTACACGACCCAGTTGTGCGCGTCAGAATGGTCGGACGAAAGTCATTAATATGATTTACGCGACAGACTAACGAACAAAAAAAATAACGTTCGCCAGTGCGCGGGTTAGGAGAGCCCGGCTGTTACGAGCAGTCATCACGTTTGTCACCGAGCCCTCTATCTCTGGCCGTCGTGTTTGCTCGGTTACAACAGCGTCGACTACGGATAAATTAATTCAACGTTGCACTCATCGTGATGATAATATGACGATAATACCGATTATTAGTGAATAATTAACGAAGGAGAATATCGTATGTACCGTTGCAAGCGGTGCATTTCGTTGTTCCCGCATCCGGTCGGCTCTTTCGTTCCATTAACAGTGCGCATATTGGGAAAGAGAATACTCGGCCGGATGGGAGAATGAAGAATCCCTGGAAACCACCGTCGCTCACTTACTCTCTTTTGGTTTGCCTCTCGGCGTTCCACACCGGCATGAAGGGAAGATGGGAGAGGAAGAGGGAGGGTATAGCCGTCGATTAATTAAAATAGCGCGAGCGCGATTTGCCGGCATAGCTGCGGCGCTCGGAGGGTAGATTTTCCGCAGGGCATAGGTCCTCGCTCACCAGCGGTAAGCCAGCAAAATCCTCATCCCCATTCTCGTATACACTCTAACACCATGCACAGCCAAAACCTCCGCTGCCACGACTTCTCTCTCACTCTACCTATCTCTCTTTATGGTCATCTCTTGCCCGCGCGCGTGCGGGGCCGCCCGCTATACGGCACGGGGTATTCGACGTGGTTTACGCGCTCGGCATTCAGATGACCGCATTCGCCCCGAGCCGAGGAATGTCCAACAATATCCACGGCTACGCCCGTGACGCCAAGTCGGCTCGGAATTTCCTCGTTCATATAGTACACATATTTATATATATATATTTTTTTTGTCAACTGTCTATGCCGCCTGCGTATCTTGCGTTATGAGCCCGGCAAACATATATTACTCTCGGAAAATCTTGGAAGCAAGAAATCCCTCTGAGTGTTTCAACCGCGTCGCTACTGAATTGGATGGACAAAAATTCCATCATATTTTCCCCAAATTTTCCTGACAGAGAATTCACGATAGAATACTTGATCACCAGAAGTTACAATAAATTCATAAGCGCGATCGTGAATTTTCTGTTTATGATTTTTATTTGACTTCGAAAAATGGAAAGAAAGATTCGTTTACAAAATATCTTATTTCCTAAACTATCCAGGCATTTCCAGATTTTTTCCGAGAAGAGGTCACGATGCTAAACCCCTGCGACTACGTGGCATACTTCCTTTAACTTTCCCACAAGGCGTTTATTGTTAGATCGGGGCCGTCGATTAAACGGATAAAATAGAGGGTCGAACGGATTCGGAGAAGTAAAGCCGTTAATTAGTCGAATGTTTGGGGATCAGGACAGACCGCGAATCTTGGAAGCATTGGAAGAGTTAAAATAATTCGAAAGCACGATGACCCAAGGGGAGGGGGTGGGGTTAGCGTGAGGGACGAACGAACAGCCAGCAGGGGAGACTCGACCGGCGTGGCATGACTGCGGCACGAGAACAGAATTCGAAAGATAAGCACGAGCATAACTTGGCACACGCGTAACTCTGACTCCGCGAACGGAGGCGGAAAAAGGTATGGACTCGAGTGAAAGAGAGAAAGAGTTTGTGGCAAGGGCGCGGAGGGGTGGGCCGCGCGGGGGTCGCGCTGGCCAAAAGCGGATCGTTATGCGTCCCCCGTCGCTCGTAACCCAACTATCTCGGAAAACTTGTTTTTCTCCTTTATTTTAATAGGTCCTAGCTCTTCCTTTTATCTTCGCGTTCGACGCTCTCCCCGGTGGCTAATTCGCCGAAGAAGAAACTCCGGTCCTGGGGTCCGAGGTAATTGATGCAAATGAGAATGGCATAGCTCGCGAACGACGGAAACGCGCGCCGGACTCGTTCCACACTATCCCACCGCACCCCCTCCTCCGCGATGTCTAATTTCCGTTGTAAAATTTGCGACTCGTGCGAACGATAGAGACCCGTTATATTGCAGCACACCCTCGGCCGCATACCTCACACAATCGCATCTTCGGTTATCGGGGAGAAAAAAGAAAAACTAGCTTAATGCGACGCGTTCCGGCTTTCCATTTCACCGTAACATCGCCGGCTACGATCTACCTCGCGTTCAAGCTGTTAGTGTAGTCTCTTCTTCTTCTTCCCTTCCAGAACCCATTGTATATCCAGCTAATTCTCATTGTGGATATAATAATAGTAACAATAGCGATAACGCTTAAGTGGAGAAAATAAGTACAAGCCGGCGGCGTGTGGCCGATAGAGACGCCAATGAAAAAAAAAAAAAAAACGTATATATACGTATGGTAACGGAGGCAGGAAAAGAGAGGTGCGCAAGAGAGTACAGCGATAATATGAGAATTCGTAAATTAGCTCGTTCGCGAAATTGATTTTAATCCCGAGGCGGCGGTATAATTATTAATGGACGACGATGGCGCCGCGGCGAGGTGAGAGCCGGGAGGCCACTTTCTCCCGCGCTAAAGCTTCGCCACACACAGACGATTGGCGCGCACAGGAGAGAGCGGGCCTCGCCCGCCTAGTCGGGGTTACTCTCTAATTGCCGAGAGATTTTTCATACCTTTAGCCGATTTTCGTATTATCGAAACTCGGCCGGTATCCTGGCTTGTTTAAATGTATCGGTAATGGTTATTGCCTGAATATTAATTAATTAAAGTGGACCCCAAAGCGTAACTACGCGATCTAAAAAGAAAAACCGCTATGCTAAATGGCGGAATATATACTAAGAGAGCAGCGGCCCGTGCGTTAGCATCGCTGCTGGCACTTTGCTATCGTTGCAAACGAATTTCGCACTTTTCTCCGGCGAGGCGACAAAAAAAAGCTCATTGTCACGCCGGTGAAGGATTTTTCGCAATACTGGAAACCTCTGCACCTGCTGAGTTGAAAAAATCTATATGTATATACACCAACGGGCATGAAGAACATTTCCAATCGGTGAAATTTCCCGTTGCCGCACGCGAAAGGAAAGTCGACGGGTGAGAACTTTGCGCTCGAAGCTTCGTTTCGCTTCCTATCCTATCTACCCTCCCCATCCTATTTTACTTCGCGCGCGCAGCCTCCGAGCGTACGCAAAACGTTAAAATATTTAGGTCTACCTCTCAGAGGATAATCCGGCTTAGGGACGTTGCCGGAATACCTGCGTGGGTGAAGGATGAGTTTCCCCGGGACGCGCACACTCTGCCACCGCATTTTCTATGTGTGCATGTACGCGTATACATGCGCGCGTTGAGAACGTTAAGGACGAAAGAGGTCGACGAGTACGCCGGGCAAGAGAGAAGAGAAACGGATGGCGGCGGGTAGGAGAGGTATCCGCCGCACGGAGGCAGACACCTCCGACTGCGGGGATATATCCCAACGTAACAGTACGAGAACGCCAAGCCGCTCTAAACTCTGCCTAATGATTATTTGTCGCTGCGGTAAGTGCTACGCTTAAAACAACATTAGCAGGCCGCAAGCCCGGGAGGGCGAAGGGGCGAGGGGGTAGACCGCTAGATCTGGCACCCAGAAGCTTAGGAGACCGCTCGCCGGAAGGCTCCAGTCGTTGGACCACCACCACCGACATCCGACTATCGCGACGACGTTCACGAGTCTGTCTGACTATGTGAAGCGTGTTCTACTTATTCACGAGGGCTACCACTGTTCCTGGCCGTCTCTCGTTAAACGTTACCGAAAATCGGATCAAAGCTTCGTCACGTTCGTACGTGGCATCTAATACATCAGACCACCGAACCCTCTTCGGCAGTTCCGGAAACGTGTAAAAAAAGCTCATGGACGAATAGCAAAAAAATAAACATGAAAGCTTGAAAAATAATCGTTAAATCCCACGGAACGTTTTCGCGATTTTTGTATCTGATTATACAGAAAACTGTGTCAACATCGCGATAGGCGATTGGTGTGCATTGCCTTGGGAGTTCCGTGCCGCGTATGCAGGCTTATAATCCCTTAATATTCCAGTGGGCCGATACATTGCAGTACGGCTATTAACTAGGCGTTAACTCGGCTAGCCGTTGGAAACCTGGTCTATGCCTGGTGTATATAGGGATCGTTGGGAAACTACCGTAGCCGTGGGAGGGCGAAGGAGGGGTGGATTATGGGAAACGAGAAAAATGACCTTATTGGTTTGCAGCTATGAGAGAGCCGACGGTGGATTCTGCAACACGCCGGTATGTACAGCTGGGTCGTCGAGTTGGGGGCGGGGGTGGGGTTCGGGTGTGTATGTACCGGGTACACGAGGCGTACATCGAGTCCGGGTTGGGGCACCGGCGAGACACAACGCTTGGGGAGTGCGGGGCGTAAAGTGGAGGGGGCGGGGTACGTTGCAATAATGCGATTCTCTCTGTTAATGCTCCCAGCCGTAAACACCGGATAGAACCGAATAGAATGCAGTAAAGGGTGCTACTGCAGCGGTGCGTCCACCTAGCACACTGAAAACCCCCACTCTCTCTCTCTCTCTTTGCATAAACTCGCACACATTCACCCGATTACGAGTCTCTCTCTATGGTTGTGCGACCGAGTGTAGGTCGGTGGATGAACGAGTTTACGTCGCGGGAAGAGTAGAGGGAACGGGAGGGTGTCCTATAAAACGCGCTTCACGCACGGGTTTTCGAGCTAAATCTGAATTTATCGACTCGGCCAGAGAGCATCGAGGACGAACGATGATCACATACTACGACCGTATACACTTGCTTCCTCTCTCTCTCTCTCTCTCTCTTTGCCATATTTATGATTTTCAAGTGGGCGGTGCAAAAAAAAAATAGAAACTACAGCCTCTCACTCACGCACGTTCGCACGTTCTATAATGCATTGATATATATATATATATGTGCATTCGTAAATGTACAACACAGACACGCTGTGGATAACCATCGATCGACGAAATTTTGCATGCCAGGCTGGTGCTCGATTTTCCGCTTCGGTTAGCTCGTACCCCCCCCGACATCCAGCAGCATCAGCACCCCGGTGGCCATGCGACAGAGACTTTTAAATAGTCGCAACGCTGGTTTTCTTGGGCGAAGGGAAATTCGTCCGGAGGCGAATGACTCGGCTTTTCGTTTCCTTTGAAGAGAGACCGTGACACGACTCGCGGTCATTAATTACCTAAGTAGGCACAGCGAGCAACGGAGTTTCCAATTGTCTCGTTACGACGACCCCGTCGCAACGAATGCACTGCGCGAGACGCGGAGACTATGGGGACCTAACTCGTTAAATCCCGCAAAACGCTCCAGCGACCAACGCTCCGTGCCCATTAGTTTACTTAATTAATTACATACGACGGCTGTTTTATATTATGCCAGCGACAGAGCGTAGGATCCAATAATCCGATCCTACACGTTACTGAGGGGAACCGTTGGGCGTGTGCGGTACCATTTAGCTTTCTCATCCTGCAACACTCGCACCCTCTTCCTCCCCCCCGACCGGCCCACATCGTTGTTGTTTGTTACGAAGCACAATTCGAGCCACCGATGGGGTTGAGAACGAGCGAGCAAAGCATACCTACCCGCTCGCGAGCGCGTGCACCAGTCGCGCCTATTAAATAAAACACTCGGCACCCAACGTCGCTCTTGCGGAGAGAGTTCATTAACGGGGCCGAGGCTCTACTAACGATTCGATTGTCGCCGAGCGATTGCGTAGCCAGTCGCGAGTGAGGGTGCACACGCTGGGGATTCATGCGTCCCGGTGAATCCTCGAAACGATTTCGAACCCATATATCGGTATACACACCGGCGAGCTGAGTGTGTCGCTAAAACGATGATTTAATAAATCAGCGCAGTCATTGCTTTCGGGAGAGTCGATTGAATTTCACTCGCGAATCCGGTGCGCGATGCCGCCCTTTTAGCGCCTCGAGCTCTTTATTCATTCGGTTCACAAATCGACCGTATTAGCCTGAATGTCGTTTGAGTTTGTCGCGACAGAGTCAAACAGTGACAGACTATACAGCTGATTGAGGGTGCTACACGATAAGAGATTTGTGTCGATGTTTTTTTTCGTTTTATGGGACCGAAGATTAAAGCTGTTCATAAAAGACCTAAGCGTAGGATATGAGTTGTTTTCTCTTATTCTATAATTACCAATGTTCGACTTTTAATCATAAAGAAAAAAATTGATTGTACCAACTTACTATCGGTTCTCTCACCAAATCGTTAACTCTTTACTGTAAAAAGAACTGTAAATTTCATTTACAATTGTAATTGAAAATTGATGTACTTTTACAATGAAATTGGAATAAATAGTCAACATTCAAGGGGAGGCTACAGAATTCCATGTACTGTACATTAATTTTTCAACCTATTTGCGAAAAGAATTCAATGTAAAAGTGTATGCTCAAAAATTTACCAGTACATCGAATTTGGAGGAATTTTTTAACAGTACTTCAATTAATGATTTTTTTTCCAGTGTACGATGCAGCTGTTGACGGATTAGTGTAGAGCGCAGAAACCAGATGGAAATATATGTGGTAAATTCTTTTTTCCCTTTTCCATTAGAGCCTTTTGTCAATTTTTCAATACGCCCGAAACAAAATGTCCACCGCACCATTCGCAGTATTTTTGCAACGCTGTTTTTTACAGCCCCTTTATGAATTTCAAAGAAACTGTTTCAAAATTCCGTCAAGTCCGCTGCATTTGCTCTGGGTATTTTCTCTCATACAATACGATGTGAATGTGGATTTTCCCGGTGCTGCGATCGAAAAAAAAAACCAGTCGCTGTTTGAAAATTCTCTGGCAATCGCGACTTTTTCCAAAACAGGGTCGAACAGGAAAATGTTACAACGCGGCGTTAGCCTACATCAAGTGCATTTTTTAATCGCGGATCGTGAATCCGCCACTTAATAATACTTCTGTCTTAATATTCGAAGTGGTTGTCCATTGTATTCTCCTTTCTCTTTTTTGTTTTGTTTAAGGAAAGAAAGAAACGTACAAAGATTGCGAAGCAGATTGTCTGTTACGTATAGAAGCGTGTACTATTGGAGCATGGACAAAAATCTGGCCTCTGGCCGAGCATGATATTCGCAATCAGCCAGGGCTATATTAAAAATGGTGTTCCCAATGGAGAGTATTATGGAATCGATGGTCGGGATAGGGGGGTATAGGAAAAATATCTGTAGAAATACGAGAGAAGAACCGGTCGGAAATGCGGGGAAAGGGGCATCGAATGTAAGCTATAGGAAGGCTGGATAGCGCAGGCAAATCGAGGAATCCTTGCTGGTTTTGTGAGAAGCCATTCGATCGTCGACGATGACGCTGTATGTATGTGTGCGGGAAGGGATGCCTACCGGGCCGTCGGTAGAATGAGAATGAGAGAGAGAATTCACGTTTTCGATTTGAACACGCTCACCGGCCTCGCGCCCTGGCACAGTAGGGTAACTGAAGAGGGGTCCAGAGGGAGAAGAGGGAGGAGGAGGGAGGGAGAAAGAGAGAAATCGTGAATTCGTGGAGTACGTCGAGGTCCTCTCCTCTTCGTTCCCGAACCCTCTCGTCGCAGCCACTACTACTATGCAACTCGAACTGCTAGGCCGCATTCGGTGCGCACCGAACTCTTCAACGATTCGCAAATAAAGTCGTGCCGAATGGACAAATGAAAGCGTATAGATTTTCGTTATTGAGAGGCTGCATCGGCCGGCTGCGCTGGCTGCGGCCTCACCAGCCAGGCCCAGCCTGCAGTTCTCGTTGCTACCATTGCAGAGTGCACTCGACCCTCACTGCACGCAATCTGCAATAACAACCCTCGCTCTGTACACTCGTTTCATCTCCCTTACTCACCCTGATTCACCCTCGAACTTTATCCCGCTCTCCGTTCCACCCTCTATGCTCCTGCCGCGCTCCTCTTTCACCCGCGAGTTTCTCCGATGCCCAACCGATCCCTCACTTCACACAAAGCACTCCCTACACATATTTCCCGTTCGTTCGTCCACCGCTGCATGCATGCGCTAAACGCTGTGCGGAGCTAGCATCGCTGACTGCGTCTATGGAAAACTACCACAGCCCTTTTTGCTTTGCCGTAACGTAACTCTGACAGAAACGGCGCCATTTCAAAGCGAACGAGCGAGATATCGTTTTGCAAAAAAATGTCCCATATTTTTATCGTTATCGCGACGCGGATCGTCTACAGTTTCCGGAATGTCGAGTCTCGTCATCAATTGATCGAGAGAGCCTTGCAGCATTTCATAACACCCTTCGTTTATCGTCATGAATTCCTGGCTCGATGATTTCATACGTCGAAGGAAGAATAAGTTTGTCGTGAAGATTTTAGGATATCTGCCAGTGGGCGTCACAGAATCTCGCCGGGATGGGCATGAGGGACGAACAGTTTGCCTTTCCGGTTCAGAGAGCTTGGAAAGGAGGGGGCTTAGAGCTATCCGAGAGCTTGGGTCATTTCCAAAGCAAACCAAAACTGAGCGACTGAATGGGCATCGAATCACGACCGCAGTGGGCCCGAAAGCTCCGGGGGTTGGCTACACCGCATTGCAAACGTCGAATCGTACGTAACACAAACTCTCGAGTGTAGAGCGAGAGAGACAGAAAACGATTCCTGTACATGTGTATAGATATCGAGAGTCATGCGAAGCTAACGAGTGCTCACTCATGGAAGGCTGCTCGTCCTTTTAGCGACTCGGCGGCCGCAGCCATTTGACGGCCCGTACATAAATAAATTTTCCGTCGAGCTTGCTTGACACTCCGGCGTACGAAACTCGCGGAGTAGAATTCGATCGACTTCCGGTCGAAAATATCCATCAAGATATACCTATCCGTTTGCGGACTCGTCTATGTGCATCAGAAGTACATCGCGACTGTATGTTTCATACGTAAAAATGGGACAGGAAATCTCCATCTGCTGTAACATTCCATAAAATGTATTACCACCTCCGCTCCGCACCCCTCGGCCAATTGTAGCTTCCTCGCCAAGCGTTTGCCAATAAACGAAATGGTATCGCATCGTTTGTATTTTGTCCTCCCCTCCCCGTTCCCATCTACTCGCTGGTTAACACGAATAACACATATCGATGCCGAACCGAGCCGAGCATGCGATACGATACGAGGGACATCGATGGCTCGTATAGCCACCCCGCGAGCAATCGTGCATGTTCACAGAGCGAACGTAGTCCACCCTCCCCCGCCAGACCTTTCATTTCTCTCCTCCTCCACCTCCTCATCTACAGGTTTTACTCCAGTACACCGCACTATATTATCGCCATCAGATTAACGATTTAATTTAATAACAGCGAAGCATTGATCGGGCACGATAGCGAACACGGAAAAACAATTTCACGTGAGCGTTATCAGCGTACTTCGATCGAGTTCGAATCGCCGTTTGTCCGCGCACGCTCTCTCGTTCTTTCTCACATTTCGATACGTCCACCGTTGCATGCGCGTTGTGTATACGAACGATAAACGTTAACGGAAATGAGTTAGTGTGCGAGCGGCAAGCTCGACCCGATCAGATCAATGGCAATCTTTCTCCCGTACCTATTTCGCCCGCTCCTCATTCCCTTTATGTAACTTCTATCGGCCACTACGTTTCACTCTCCGCGATTCAATCCGACCCTTCGATCGTGATTATTCCGGCAAAGTGAGAAATACTCGACGAGAGAGACGGGATGTCGGTCAGCAGAGACAGCGAAGAAGAAACAGTTCTACACGCGATGCAACGCATGAAAAAAGGGCCTTTCAATATTCAGACAAACATTAATGTACTACAAACTGATAATCATACAACCGTTGAACGATCAAGATAAATATTGAAAATTAGTGTGGTTAACTAGGAAGATACTACAATTTATGAGACAATTTATGAGATACCTTTCAACGGTGTAAATTTCACAGAGACGTGTTGCAATTTCTACGATTTTAGCTCACACTGTGGAAAATCTTGTCATTATAACGAGTATTACAATGTCGACAAGTAAAAGTTACTTTTGACCGATCACGCTGTAATTCTAGCAAGCTCGATGTATACTTTAGACAAAACTACCCTTTTTTTCGAGTTCAATACATATGTGTGAATATTTTCAGGAAGGGCTCCGATAACGTGTCCCGATGCAATACGCGATAGGTAACGTACCAAATTTACCAGTTTTCTTTTATCCGTACGGGGATCGTCGTATTATATCCATTCGCGGAAACAATAATCTCTGTGAAAATCGATACGAGTTTCTAACCTAATGTGTTGAACTAAACCGGAAGTGGATATATCGGACTCGGTCTCGACGCACGAAACAACGGATCTGCCGGACGATAAACTTGTGTGGTACGTATATATATGCGGCCGGTTAATAATTTAACAGCGACAAAATTACACGGCGTATTACGCTTTCGGCAATCAGCATCGTACCAGGAAGGACAATGGAAGGATATACCGGGGCTCATTGTTATGCAAGCAATGCGACGTGTTATGTATTGTTATGTTATTGGCGCATAATTGATGTCGCATTAGCGTCGAGCGCACGTTCCTCTAATGAACCGACGCATTGGATGGAGGGGCCCTTCTGCGAGTGCGGGTAGTTGATGCTGCTGCTGATGCTGCTGCCGTGGCTGCTGTTACCAATACTACGGGAATGGTTTAGATAGGTGCGCGGGGGATGATGCTGCTGTTGGTGCCTTGTTGGGCTTCGAGAGGAGAGTCGAGGGTTGGGAAGCTTGCGATGCTAGTAGTATATACGCGGGTGCTTTCGAGAGGGCCGCGTCCTCCGCGTCTCGTACATCACGACTAGGCCGTGGTGCATCCGTCCATTACGGGAGTAACGAGGCCCTTCTCTCTCTCTCTCTCCCTTTATCCTCTCTTACCATGTATAGTCGTCTCTCCTCTCGTGTGTCTCAGGTGCTAGACTAGGAGCTTTCGCTCTGCCAACAGGCGCGGGCTACCACAACCATCGCTGGCCGCTTCAGCGACGGCGAGCACTCGTGCGAATGCTACTCCATCGCACGCGCGTCTACAACCCCCTCGACACTGGCGAACAGCTCCACGCTCCGGAAATCGTGGAGCATTTAAAAAAACAAGAAAGAAGAAGCACGCGAATGCAGAGCCTGGACGTGCTTCGTATCGGTCAAGTTGGCACCGAACATGAAAACCACAGTAAAGAATTGCACCCTGAACCACGAGTAAACGGCGATGCGCCCGTACGGCAATGACAAAAAATAATGAGTCCCCAGTGGCAAGTCGGACGGAAACTACGACGAGTTCAACGCTCATGTTTTGCGTGAATAGCATGCACGTGTGAATTTTATAACGATATTGGTGCACCGTGCGTTACCCACCGATTCGATGCATTTCGAGTAACGATCAATCGATCGACGAGCCGCCAGTTTCGATGGCCCTGCTGCTACAACTGGTTATTTACAATTGAGCACTCGTTAGCCGATGCCTCGAGTCCCCCTGACTGTGTCGTCATCGGGCTCGTCTCTCTCACAACCGTTCCGCTGTACTCTCTTTTTTCGCTCATTCCGAGTTCCGCATGCAAATCCGATTTTTTTATTTTCATCTCCAGCTCTCTCTCCCTCTCTCTTCGTCACTCTCCTCCCGTAAATTGATAAAATGCAGGTTCGAATCACTGGGCAACAACGAATACTCATCCCAACCCCGCGCTTCTCATTGAGAGTGTGGGAGAGCGGGAATGGGAGGGACAGAGTTTTGCGCCTTCGTGTAAAAACTCCCTAACTCTCTCGTCGCTGGAGCACGAGCGTTACCGCGCGGCGACTCCCCACCACTTCGCTACGACCGATGAACATTGTAAACCCGTCGTTCTTGTTTTTCAACCCCTTTTCGTTCCGTATTATTTTTTTTTTATCCTATGTCCCGTAGCGCCGTTCGGCCTCGCGCATAAAACACAAAAATACAGAGTATGGCCAGAAGCGGGGCCGGCAGGAATGGGATACGCATAGAGCCGTGATAGCTCGGCGGGCGAAAGGGCTCGCGGTAACGCGATACCGTGTCCAATTAAGTCGTGAAATGAACGCGGCTCGATACATATTCGATAACAGAGATACCATAGTCAACGGCCGAACGGGCGCACCCAAATCTGCGCCGATAGCGAGAGCGAAGGGCCGGTAATCAATCGGTTATGTGGGACGTATTCGCGTTTCGCAACAAACATATATATATGTATATTTGTTTGCACACATTGTGCCATGATACACAGGCCCATCGACAATGTAACTCGTACGCGAAAAATAAAAGCTAGTGCATGCGCATCTGAAACGCCGCTGGACTCGAACGCGAGCTCGTTTGTGGATAACAGCTAAATTAATAACGAATCGCTGGTCGTTCGTTTTCTCGCATAGCGGGACAATGAATTTACACGAGGGTGGTTGCAACGACCTAATAATTCAGTGTAACTCGGATTCTTTTGTCGAAACGTCCGCGGAGCCGTTTCGTTCAGAAATATACAGTCGGATATTCGCGTCTGACCACTCACGCGGCGCTACTACTGCACAGGAGGACGACGTACGTGTCTGACCGGTAACGGCAAGCTTCTACTTTTCTCGCCTCCAGTAGATACCGTAGGACAAGAGTGACGTGAGAAGATCACGTTGGAGAGATGGACGAGTGCACCGACGACGACAAATCAGGTTTAACAACGAGGAAAATGCAGGTCGCGAGTGTACACTATAACAAAAAAAATAGGGTCCCGCGAGATGAAGCTGACACGTTCCCTAAATAAGTTGACCGGAATTTCGCAGTGAAAGGTGCGCTAAGCCGGTCAGTTTCACCGTGCGAAGTTGATGTTAGTGGATACACCGAAGGGTATATATGCGCGTACGAGGCGACGAGGGGAAGGGACGGGTTTCGTTGCCGCTGCTGGGACGTTCGGGGTTTACAGGTCTCGGGGGTGAGTTTATCGCCGAGTTAAGTAATACGAATGTGTCTGTATACCCTCTCGACTGGTGCAGCGTGCGTCGCCGGAGTTATCTGCCGAGGACAGCTTCGCCCGTAGGTTAAATCCTCCCGGGGTTCATCCATCTGGATAAATATTCGTTTTATTATCACGGAAGCCTTTTCGCTATACTCGCCGCCGCTCCGAAAGCTTCACCCTGCCTGTTTCTCTCCGCGCTTCTCGGGCGATTATCGCGATGTGGACTTTCGTGGAGAAAAGCGCGTTGGTAACAAAAAAAAAAAGGAGAAGAAAATAAAAGGGATAGTAGCGCCGAGAACAACAAGCGTTGATTCGCGCAAAGCTCTCGGGAGCTCGAGAAAAGCTCTTTTTTTCCCTTGGCAACGTTCAATTTCTGTAACGCAGACAAGTCCGCGCGAAGACAGCGCAAGTCGAGAGTAACGAATATTTTTTCGGTGTTGCCCAAGAATTTCGGAGGGAGTGAGGCGGGCTCCTTTTATTTTTATTTCGGCAAAAGCTCCCACAGAGAGGCCTCCGTGATTCCAATTCCGCGGGACCTACTTCATCGTCTTTATAACCGCTCTAAAATACGCGCAGTTAACGATTCCGTAAGGGTCTTAAGGGGAGGTGAGGGGGGAAAGAGAGGCGAAACTTTCCTTTCTGTTCTCGGTGCGGCTGGCGAGCCGGTCCCGCGCGTTGTTAAACTCTTTACGACGGCCATTCGTCGCTACAATGGCCCCCGCGTCGCGCGCGTCCCGCTACGGGCCGTTCTACGGAACGAACCGCAACGAGACCTCAGGAGAAACCATTTATCTAGGCACTTTCGACTTTTACCAGAAGTAGTGAGGAAACGAGAAAGAGAGCCCGGGAGCCTCGCGCGATGGGAGCGAAATACCGCGTGAGAAATACACGTGGGCTCTATGCAGCCATCCAACGTTTTCTCGTACCACTTCCATATCCGTTCGTCGTCGACGTCTTCTCTCCTATTCACTGAAAATAGGAGAGCGTCGTTGAGAATTCGAAATCTCGAACGCCTTCCGCGCAAAAGCTTCACTCCGCTTTACGACCACAAACCACGCGACAGACAATACTTCGAACGGAACAAACAAGTGAAGAGAAGGGCCACAGAGGACGAGAGCAATACTTCGTGGAGCGTCGTCAAGCGCGTCGTCGCATTGCTCATGGGAATTCGAACGATTATTTACTGCCGTTTGAAGAACCGAGGTATTTTGTCTCGAAGTATAATGGACGCGAATTCGACGAATAGAAGGACATTGCAGAACTCAAGTCACCGAAAATATGTTCAAACCTCTTTTGAAAAGGTTGATGCGAGATATTATCAAAATATACCAAATGCTTAAAGCCAAACTATTCATCCCATATTTGGCTCTAAGATTGTGAGGCCAATCCAATCTCAAGTTTGACAGAAGAAAATATAAAAGGTTAAGGGCCAAGTTTACAGCACGCGCGTTTAGTCTGTTTTGTAGTCAAACCTGCGATTTGCCGATAACTCATCGAAAAGCAAAGATATCGCTGTTTGAAAATCTCAAAAGTCGCCAGTTTTCGTAAATCAGACCGAGAAGAAAACAATCCCTTTCGGTGATTTTTTGTTTTCCCCTTAACTTTAGGCAACAATAGATAGCCCGCGGTGGAAAGATTAGAATGGATCATCAATAACCGTAAAGCTCCTTGCGCATTCCACATTGCTTAAATAATATTTGAAAGATAATAGATAATTGAAAATTTGAAGATTGATGATTGAAGATTGACTGATTGTCATGTTCGAAGATGACAAAAAACTTCCGCACCGGTGACTTGGATCGTCCTCATCGCCAACCCTCCTTGAAAATTTCGAAAGATGTTTATTGTCATAATCTTTTCGCTTCGGCAATCGCAGTCCCGTTCGGTGTGTAATAAACGTTCCCCGTCATGACCAATTAAACGGCTCTAACTCGCGAGCGATTAAGCGTTATCAAGAATCTGTACGCGAGAAGATATAGTTTCCTCGAAGACACGGGGAGGGATATAAGCATTTGTCTGCTGAGCTGACTAATCACATGGATCGAAAGCGATAACCGCTGATTCACGTGGTGCGCGGATGCACGACGTGGCAGTATCGCGTCTAGCACCCGGTAGTTCAACGTTAACGGGGAAAGCGCGGGGAGGGTTCGGCTCGACGACGAGGCCCGTCGGCGTCGATTATCGATTTTATCATGCGAAGATAATGACAAGCGTCGGTCGGCACGACGCCTCGTTGTCAGCCATCCAGTCGAACCAACCCATGGCAGGGACCCCCTTCGTTCGTTCCCTCGATCCTCTCTATATCTCCATCGCTCCGTCTCTCTCACTCCGGGTTTCTACCCTGTAGGTATACTATAGCCTTCCGCATCCACTTCCCATCCAACACGACTCGGCCGCAATAGAGCTGCGGGCGAGTAAGGAGAGTACATAAATTCGCACGCAACGTGCGGGCTCGTTGTCAACGCTCGTACACTCACAAATCGCAAACACGTACGCGAATCTCACTCTATGTATTCTATATTGAACTGTAGGCACGGAAACTAGACACGCGTTCGTTTACGCTGATTCTCGCGTGTTATCGTATGCACGTTTTATTGGCGTTGATGCGCATTCGTCTGGTTGTGACGTAGAGAATAACGGAGCAAAATAGAGACCAGGAATATTTCGAATTTTTTTTTTACTCTCATCTCATTCAAAGTCCGGAAAACGAGATCACTGTTTTAATATTTGAAAAAAAATTTACCAAAATATTGTGCAAAATTAATGTTCTTAGTACCTTCTGTATGGTTGATCTTTGTCAAACTTATCTCGAACAAAACGTAAGCGATGTTCGAAGAGTAGTTATTCAGCTCCGAAATTCCAATCCGCAAGAAGAATCGACTCTGTCTTCAACGCACCAAATTTCTAAAGTAGAATTTCCTGCATCTACGACAAGTCGCAGACGTGTAGCGAAGACGATCAATGGTCAGTTTTCTTTTCAAGTGGAAATTAATGTTCTCGACGATCGACGCCGTACGACTTTCAAAGGTCACTGGAAATATAACCGCGCACCCTTTCTGATAATGATGATACGCGTTATTCGCTGACCTACAATATACGACCTTTATTCGGATTTTATAAAAACATCTCGTCCCTGATCGCGTATTGCATTAAACTTGATCGATATGCCAGCGCAATATGTTCGCGGAAGTATATCGCTCATCGATTTCTGATGTCCATCGAAAAACTTCTAGTTCGTGTCATCCATTAACCCCGATCCGTCAGCTATTTCATATTTCGTGTATACGAAGCGGATGCAGCTGTGGGAAAAGGCGCAGAGCCGGGGGGGAAATTGTCGGGGTGACCCCTATCGCATCTGTGCTCTCTCTGCTCGCCAAACCGAAACTCTCCTCTCCGATGGCTCTCGCAGATACAGGGTGAAACGTTCGGAGGCGCGAAACGAACCACGCGACGGTCTCTCGCGTTTACCTCTCCAGTGCTCCAGATACGATCCGCATCCCCCCCCCCAAACTCGCCGACGCCGACGGCCATTAAAAAGTTATGACGGCGTAAATGAAGACGTATTTCATGAAAGCGGAACACGGAAGTGAGTGGAAGTTCCCCGAGAGCGACGAAAGACCGTGGAAGGAACGTCAAAACAGGGACAACCATCCGTTGAGCCACCGAATGTTTTCCTATATCGCGTTACTGTGTGCCGAAGTGACCAAAATATTTTTGAAAATCGACGAAAACGGAATGAAAAGGACTAAAAGACGATACGCACATGAGTGAACAGAACAGCTCGATTCGCGTGAAAGGGTCCGAAAATCTGCGTATAAGAAATGAGGCTGGATGGAGATAGAGCTGGGCAAGACGAGCATCCGGTGCAAAATGAACATATAAGAGAAATCATTCGTCCAAGCCGGTGAAAAATAAATTTGAAAAAAAATCTAAGTCCGTGAAAGATTGCCCTGAATTCGAAAAAAAATTACGATAAAATCAAAAGAAAATACCTATCGAATTTTTCGATGCCCGAATACAATTTACAGTTTTTCTAAATTATTCGTCAAAGACTTTGTCCCAGTTGCTCCACGTGCGCCGTGACCTAGGCCCACGTTGCTCCGATCTCCCCTATTGATTTAAATCTGTTTCTCACTTGAACTTCCTCATCGACAATAAAATTCAAACGAAAGGGACAGAGTGACTTTTTTCATTAAAACCGTTTAATTGGAAAGAAAGAGTTGAAAAAAATCCTAAAAACTACCTTCAGCGTTTTATGAGGATTCTCCTTTTCGACGACCCTACAACTTGGCAGATCAAATAAATCGTTCAATTAATTAGAGATGTAAGCTAATAGAATTTCTTGAGGGTATGGCGATGGGGGTGAATTACAATTCCGTTGTCCGTACGTAGAAACGAGAATAGTTCCAATCGGAACGAGGCGGTTGTAAGTGGGTGGAGCGTAACGCACACACACAGACAAGCGCAGCGACGAAGAGTGAGACGAAATGGGGGTCAAAGAGGATAGTTGTGGGTACAGGGTCAAGCCAAGAGGAGGCCGAGATGGAACTCGCGGGTGCGAGAGAATAGACGGCAATTGGTCCTGGGAGAAGGGACAGGAGACTAATTGAAATCCCGCGACGACGCCGTCGGGTCAGCAATTCGGCGACATTGTGGAGGGAGCATACCCGGCTGGCTTGCGCAAAGTTGTAACGTTAGCATCCCAGGAGAAGCCAGAAGCTAGACCGAGAGGAGTGAGATATCTATAACAGGCTTGTTGAAAATCGTGAACGTTCTCCGACGTTGGGCCGGACCCGCGTTGCCGGTCCACGTGGACGATCAAAAGTTTTCTTCGACGACGTAGACGATGCCGCGTATATATAACGGCGTGCAGAAGTAGAGGATAGTCTCGAAAACTCGGGAGACAGCGGAAAAGAGGGGTCGTGCGCCCGCGTGTGCGGTCATTCGCCACCGCGAATTTCCGCCCCTTGGAGAGTTATAGCTTTGCGCCCGAGAGAAACGCGCGCGTTATAACCGTGGATTTCTGCGGGGTCTTGCTGTTCTACGAAGAAAACCGGGTAGGCGGTATAGTCACGCTTCTTCGGTTCTCATCGTGCGAGATGAAGAACACGCGAGAAGGAGGTTGGAGACTGAGAAGAAGAGGGGGCGAAGAAAAAAAAACAAAGGGCGAGAGAAAGAATGAATTATGAGTGTGCCAGAGAGATGGCAGAGGAATGAGCGCGACGCCACGCGGCCGGGGCAAACGTTTCTCCTCGACTCTCTGTGTACCAGGGGGAGTGAGGGCTATGAGGTTTCCTTTACTGGGTAGTGTCGAAAAATTCTTAGTGCCCGGCTATCCGGACCGCTCTCGACGCCGCTCAGCAATAACCAATCCGCGAGTTAACCGCAAAATACCAAGTGGAATCGTGAAAGCCATTCGTCTTGCCGTCGCCGGGAGCATTATCATATTTCCCAGGCAACGTTAGGAGTAACCGCCGCACAAACTCACCCCATCCTACCCCACCGCCCCCCCCCCCCCCCTTTTCCTCACTCCCCCTGTGTCGTCTCCGTCGGTTGCTCTCTCGTCTTCGAGCGACTCTCGCCTTGCCTTCTCCCCCTCTCGTCCAAACGGATAAATCTCTCGCGAACCAATTTCACAATTTCATTTGCATCGCGCACCGAGAACGAATCCGATCTCGTTGGTGACTATATCTATCCGTTCTTTCCTCGAGCTCACGCTCACTGGACGCTCTCCTATCGCCGACAAAACTATATAGTAATAATCGATGTTGCACAGTGATACCAATGACGGTGCGCGATAACTATAGCGGCGAATCGGAGAGGCGGTTCTAGTAAACAACTTCCGCTCTAGTCCGTCCGGCAGATTCGTCTCCCTCTCGCGGATCACTGCCGGTGGCATCGCCGAAACTTGCCGAGTTTTTGGGGTCGGGGTTTCCTAGTCCGAGAAGTACGCTCGAAGACAGTTGAATTAATGTTCCAAATCTCCCCATCCCTTGCGGAATGTTCGTAGCCACGATGGCCGCTCGTATCAGTCGATGGATGCAATTCTGGATCTTTCACACATCATTTTCTCAGTTATATACCAAACTGTACAAATGGATTCGAACTCGATCAGAAGAATCATCAAGCTATCGCGAATAAGTGCGTATCTCGAAGCTTTCTCGTTGCCCGAAGAAAAAAATAAAAATAGAGACTGAAGAAGAATCCAAGAACGAGAGAAGGTTCATCGAGCAAAGTCGTAACTCGAGTTGGCGAGACACCTTGGGAAAACGAAACTGAATCCCCTATTTACGCTCGCTACTTTTATCACTGAGCGTATAGTTCTCCATCGTATCCTTACTTCGACCCTCATGCTTTTCCGCCTAACGTTTTCCCGAGACTAGCCCTGGGGGCAATAATCATAATTCCCCGGGCTATTGTTTCACAGATAATTAAGTTCTTGCCTTCGTAGGAACTGGCTACAGGATAGTGAAGAAGGGAATAGGAACGAGCAAAGGAAAGGGGGAGGGGGGATAGGAGGGCCTCGCGATCCGAGAGAGTTTCGTCGTATTTGCTCTCTTCTGGGGGGCCGGAGGCGCGTGCACGCTCCTCGCGTCTTTGCCAATTCGGGCAAAAACCATTTGGCGTCCTTATTCGGTTAGACGTCGGAGAAGCGAATAGAGCAAGCAGAATTCTCTCTTCTCGGTGCTGGATATTAGGCGCCGCTTCCGACACGAAACCTCGACGGGGATAGTAACGGCACGGGGGAAGCTGCATAAATTATATCTCACTGCCGTAGTTCGATGTACTTCGATAGTTAAATTTAAATACGATATCGAGGCAAGAACCGAAATTTCCTCCGTAGTCGCCGACCCTATGTTAACGTCACGTCGTCGTAACTAATGTGCACTATACCGTGCTATTTTCATTCACAATCTTTATTTATCCTCGAAGCGATGAAAAGTTGTGTATGCACACGCCTCTGGAACTACTCTCAAGATCGCCCTTCTTCTAATCCCAACAGCAACGCGACGCCGTAGCCCGCGCATCGCAACCCCCTAAACTATTCATGCGTTTTCGCTGGAGTTAATATCGCGGCTTCTCGGTTACCGAAGTACCGACCTGAATGTCAAGTCCCGCGAAAGCCTTCATAAATACGCGGACGAGACCGCGTTTTACGCTCACAGTGATAAAGGCGCGCAACGCGTCGGACGGCAAACAAACACGGATGGGATAGGCTCTAACGACAGCGCAACCAGGCCAACTTTCGACCCTCCCTCACTTCTCATCGACTCGGCTTTTCAACCTCAACCCACCCTTCGACCCCTTCGCTGGCGTTGAATTTCCTAGCGGCTGACCAACAGTCCGTTGTGACAACAAACACTCGCTATAAATTCACTCGCTATCTTACGAACCGACTCGTGTAGCCGCGTTTTATTTTCGTGCGAGCTACAACGTAACAGGTACACCAATCTATCTTCGGTCGCAATTTCATTTCCTCGAAATTGTCGTAATTTTGATGGTTCGCACGGATATCCATGGCGAATTTTATTTCGGTACCGAACTGCAACCAGAGGCGGAGATACCCAGCTTTTTGCATATTTTTTTTTGCATCGTGTTTTTTTATTTTTTTTATTTTTTAGTAACTCCAGTCTGATGAGCGTCGATGACCAGTCAAAGGGATAGTAACGAGCGAAGAGTGGACCGATCGATTGTTACCAGATAGAGTTTGGCAAACGAGTATCCAGCAACGAGCAAAATGCGGGCTGATGGAATCCATCCATGGGGCGGTGGGTGGGCCATGGAGGTCGGTCTCTCGCACTCGATAATTCTCCAGGCAACATGGACAATCAAATCCTGGGGACACGATCGCCGACACGTGTGAGTATATTAGTGGCCGCCAGCCAGAATACACGACCCTTCGCATCCGCATACCTAGCCTCGCCAATTATCGTATAGTACCCGGGGTTTTGGCCTATGCCTACAGCGTGCGTGTGTGTACAAGCACATCTGCCCAGTGTGTTCGGGTGGGCGAATGTAGACACTCTCTATCTGTCTCTGTCCTCTGTTCTATGTTCCATGCTTACACGAGTACCTCCCCGCTATCTGCTTGAATGTGGATAGAGCTTATGTGTGTACACGTATACGGATGAGACAACGCGTCGGAGAACATTTCACGGTACCGGGCGTACCCGAGGCAGCGTCCATGCACGAACACGCTGAATTATTCGGTGCGTGAACGGCAGGGGAAACGAAAACGTTTCCTCCCTCAGGGTTATCGTCGAATATACCCGGCGAAGAGTTTCCGTATTACCGAAGAAATTTAACACGCAAACACACGATTCGCGAGCGAACTCGCAGATTTCTCGGCACGAAAACGAAATGATTATTCGACTGTTAGTAGGTTGAATCGCTCATTGAATGGAAATTCGCTAATGAATACAGAAAATCGTGTTTACTGGAAAATTTCGCTTGCACGGCAAGTCAACGTTGTGGATTGTTTGTTACAACGACGGTCGATCATTCGAAAAGCTTTGTAAATCATACTGCGTTCTTGTTCGGATTTCGATTTTTGGGGAAATAAAAAGATTTTGCAAACTGATACATGTCGAAAAACATAAAAAAATATGACTCGAAGGGTGCCCTGCATCTTTTTTTGCATTTCTCATTTATTAAAGTGGGTTGATATTCAAGATGTCACGTTTGTTTTGTTGATTATGTAGGATTTTCATAAGTAACATTTCCATATTAAATGGCGACGAAATAGACCGAACATGACATGCAAATAATTCATTGTAATCCCACTGTGTTTTAATGCAATTTCTTTATTAGAATCCATTTTTTAGTCAAGAGTATTTTCATTTTTATAACCTTTTTTTTTCGTTTAATTTAATTCGAATAAAAGGCGGTTGCAATGCCGAAGTTTTTTATCAATAACTATTTCTTTTCGGCGAAAGAACGAAAGTTTAAACAAAAATGATGAATTCGGTGAAAGATCATTTCTCTATAATCGGTTAAAGTGCAATGGCCCGGGCTACGTCTGCGCCAACAAGTTATTTATAATTTATCCATTCAATCTACGGATGCGCCCTTTCCAAAAGCCGATAACAGCGACGTCTCAATACAATTATCACATCTGTTACATCTGTCTGTAACCTAAATAATCAATAAAAAGAGAATTATAAAAAGAAGCGACCGGGTCCAATGGGAGATAATTTGTCTCAAAATAACGTATATCCAGGGTAAAAATTAAATGTAGACCCGGAATACGAATGATTCTGGATGACGAAGGAACAGAGCTGAGCACCGATTCGAACGCGAGTGTGAACTGCCGCAAGAACTACCCTCGTCTATAAAGCTCCATCTCACTTTATAGACGGTAGGTTGGCCGTTCCCGTACAGGGTACGGAGCCATCGGAAATCGACGCATCGATCTTCAAGGGAGGAAGCCGGGGGGGACGGGGGCGAAAAGGGGGGGCCTGGGGGGTGGTTCGATGCCAGTAGGGCTGGCGTTTCGAACGTTAGAGCTTGAACGTAGCTGGGCTATATAGCTTCAACGAGTGAGTAAAACGACGCAGAATACCTACATAACCTTTTCCCCACACAGCAGCAGGATAGGCGACCACCCCGTCGTCGTTGGAGTCAGTCTCGACGCGTCAGCACTTTAGCCTCGTTAATGACGTCATTTACCAGTCTCGAAGCTACCGTTCCGCAAAGAAACTGGCCAAACGGCCGAGCATAAGGCTCCCCGGGATAACGTTTCTCATCCTACTTCTCTCGTTGGACTTCGCATTCTCTTCCTTCACTCCAACCGTCCCTCCCACCCTTCGCCCGAATCGCCGACCAACGGCAATTCACCGAGTCCCTTCATTCTTCGAGTTCTCGGGGTTGAAAAAAAAAAAAAAAAGAAAAAAAAAAACCCCTTTCCCTACCTTCTGCTACTCGGTCTCCCGACGAACTGGAACTCGCGTGATGGACAGCCACGTAGCGAGAATAAACCTACGACGAGAATCTTCGTCATCGGATCGGCGGAGTCGCGATATGTTAGCCAAAAACCCCGCATAGGATTCCAGTAAGCCGAGTCCAGCGGATTCCAATGGGGGTCGAGAGTTTCGTTCTCGCTCCGCGTATAAGTCTCGCAATGTTCGACTCCCACCATGTGTAGTCCATAGAATGGACGCTATAGGTCATACAGGATAGAACCCAACCGGCTCAGTTCGCCGAAGCTATTTCCCATTTGGCAGGCGAGCCAGATCCAGCACTTTTGGTGCCAACCGATAATTGGACGAATCGCAGTCATTCGCTTCGCGCGAACCGTTCTCTCCCAAGCCTTCCGTCTATTTCTCTCTCGATTCCTCTCCCTTTTATCTCTATCTATCTGTCCCCGTGCGGTAGCAATATACCACCCGCCCTCGCTACTGTCTATCCGGCAGCTTTGCTGGTCATTCTCGCACACCTACGACCATTATTTCGCGCACGCCACCCCCGCCTTCCCTTTTTTTTTTTTCTATTCCTTCGTACGACGAGTATACGCGTCGGTCGTATGTCTATCCCTGTACCGTCCAAATGGGATTTTCAGTTTAACCCTTTAGTTTTTATACGCGATACGCTGGAA
Source organism: Ischnus inquisitorius (assembly GCA_963924025.1). Taxonomy (NCBI): domain Eukaryota; kingdom Metazoa; phylum Arthropoda; class Insecta; order Hymenoptera; family Ichneumonidae; genus Ischnus; species Ischnus inquisitorius. Next base: position 3,915,727 of record OZ001250.1, on the reverse strand, counting down.
CAGCGGAGCGAAGGGAAGAAGGAACGAAAAGCAGCGAGAAGCAACACCGAATGAAGAAGAAAAAGACGAAAAAAAAAAACCAATTCAATACCATCAACCCCCATATAACTATTTGCAAGGGTAATCCGGGATAAGTATGGGCAGTCCAAGGTGCGCTACCGACTAAACTGTAGATTTGCATTAGGGAGGGAGGCAATCACAAATTCACAGAGCATTAACCTCGGTTTTGGGGAAAAGGGGGGTATAGGCGAATCGCTGGAGAGGTCGAGAGGATGCAAGGCCAGTCGCGGGGATGTGGGGGGGAGGGGGGGATCCACGGCAACGGCTGCCGCGGCAATAGGGGGTCGCGGCGGGAGGACAAGGGGCATGCACTATCTGCAGATCCATGCTATTTGCGCAAAGTGGCCTTTCTCCCTCTCGCTCCCTCTCTCTGTATCTATCTCTTCCTACTACTCCACCATCCACCGTAACCACCTACGTTTAGGCGGTCTGGAGGGTAATACATTGTTTGCTCTTCGTTCGCTAAACTAAACCGCATTCGGAATTAATTGCACGTTAGGAGGCCGCGGGATAATTAAAGCCGCCCGGTTACGAGGGCTCTCGTTCCGGTTTGTTGCAAACCGGACGTCTTTCAGTTATCCAGACATTCGCGAATATTCACTACAACCGGACGCGGCGCGGTTAACGTAACGCGCCGAACCTTCGAACGCGTGTACGAATACATTTTATAACACATTTTTCCACTCACGTGGCGAAAAAACAAAAAAAATTCTAAGCACATTTCACCCGATTTATTTTTCCCAAGAATTTTATTCTTCGCGTTACCGTCATCGCCGCACTTACTTTCGTGGTTCAACAATTACCCGATTTCGACGGACCCGATGGAGTTTTCATCGTTACGCGAATTTAGAAAAAATCTCGATTTTTTAGAATCAATTTGTCGTATAATCGGGAAAAAATAAAAATGTCGGCTCGAAATGACGCCGAATTCATTTTTCCCGTTTGAATATTAACGCGAATCGGATCGAAAATCAATTTTTGTCCTCGATACGACACAGCGGTAAAAAAAAAGTATCGTGAAATATAATAAAACTGACCGGCGTCATCGCCTCATTTACTTTCGTGGTTCAACAATTACGCGAAGTCAACGGATCCGATGGAGTTTTCATCGTTACGCGAATTGAGAAAAAAATCACGATTTTTAGAATCAATTTGTCGTATAATCGAGAAAAAATCAAAATGGCGGCTTGAAATGACGCCGAATTCATTTTCCCCGTTTGAGAATTAACGCGAATCGTATCGAAAATCAATTTTTGTCCTTAAAACGACACAGCGGTGAAAGAAAAGTATCGTGAAATATAACAAAACTTACCGGCGTCGTCGCGGGAGACATCGTCGGCTCGGCGAAATTCATTAGCGAGCGAGCGAGAGACATCGTCGACAGTGCATGAAAGTATCGAGGGTTATTGAGTTCGCAAACAGCCCGCAGCTGAATCTGAGCTGTAATCGGGTCGTTTCTCTATATCCTCGAAAAGCCCCGTTTATCCTTACTGCAGAAAATTATTGGCCGTTAGTCATCGCGCGGGTTGCGCCTGAGCAGGAAACAATTAGGGATCCGAGAGTAGCGAAACTAATCCCATTCCTCGAGGCCGGGGCTCGAGCTTGGTTTGGGATTCGATTTCACGATCGTGCGGCGGCCAAGCTCCGCGCCACATCTATAAAGCATCGCTCTCTTTCTCGTCTGCTCCTTCGCGCTCATCTGACATAATAATACTATCGTCTATACTGCCGCACGAACGGCCGTTGTACGGCAAGAAACCGCGGTTTTTATCCGTAGCCCCCCGAGGGTCCGGTCGTACTAATGAAAAATGGGAAAGTAGCTAAAACCACTGATCGGCGGAGAGAGAAGGGGGGGGGGGGGGGGGGGGGGGGGGGGAGGAGTATCTGTGTGTGCGTGATCGCAGTGCCATAGACGGCGAAGCGTGGTACGAGGCCGAATCGGCAAACTAGACGAATTGAACACGATCCAAAAACGCTCATAAAGTAATAACACCCATAAAGTATGAGATATCGAAGCATTATCCCCATTATCATATATCTGGAACGGAGTCTTTTTTTTCTTCAGCCACCAATCGAGTTTCAAGCTACCGAAGGCTCGCGATGAAGCACAAAGAATTCGCGATGCGTTGGAACAGAAAATAGGACGTCGGAGAAAAAAAATGATGCAACAATTCATTGTTTCTTCAATCAGTTTTTTGTTCTATTGTTCTTAATTCGATGATTGAGTCAATATGCGCATTCGGCGAGGATTCACCCGACTCGCAGGATCAAGAGTTCTATCAAAAGAATTGAAAGGAATAAAATATATTTCACAAATATGTCATATTTATTTCGCACAATGGAATGATCGATAGAATAAGAAAGCGCGCAACGAATTGAGTTGGTTATGTGGCGCTAGCTTGCGGACATTTGTCGTACTCGTTCACGCGCGAAGAACTCTGCTGGGCAGAGTTCCAGTCGCAAGGCTTTTTCAACCCCACACGGTTATCCTCCAACGGTCAAGTAAAATACACGTGATTAAATAGTTAAATATATTTGACGCTACATTATGCTACATAAACATTGAATTGTGTAAAATTTCTAAATCCTTCTTTCGATCCACGGCTCGTTGTTTTTCCTTTCTGTACATTTCGTAATCCTCATCGTCGGTTGGTAATTCGTGTCTGCACAACGGGCACGAGTTTGTCTGTAAAAACAAAAAAAAAAAAATAGTAAAAGTGATGAAATTTCGAGGCATCGATCGGGGTCTCGAGTTAACGCATTAAGCGTGTTTGGTCGTACTTTTTCCAACCAGGGTACGATGCATTCTTGATGAAACGTGTGTTTGCAAGGCAATTGCTTGGCCGTATTTCCTGCCTCGAAATCCTTCAAGCACACGGGACACTGTTTCGTAATTTCTTCCGTTATTTCGATGTTCTCGAGATCCTCCAGCGCCGCTTTGGACGCGGGCGGTGGCAATTTCTCTTGCTGTCCGAGCAGTTCCCACATTCCAAAATCGCGCAATAATCGTGCCATTTGTATCAAATGATTGGGCGCCTCGCCGTCCCTCAGAGGCGTCCAACCCATCTCGTCAAAATAATCTGACATGCTCGAAACTGATCTGGAAAGTTAACACTGTTATTCGACGTTGCCGACGAAATCAATAAGCGAGTAATCCTCGCCTCAGTTTACCTTTTTTCAATCGCGTTCCCGAAGTGTTTTGCTTATCCACAAACGATTCTCGTGTATTCGTCGAAACCGCGACGCAAACATACTAGTCATCGAACTAACGTCAGTTTTTGTCGAGCGTCCCAAAAAACATCTGTCCAAGAGACGAAACATCGCGCGATTCTCGTCCCCGACATTCCTGTCGCCCGAGCGGGCGACGATTGTCGACGTTGCGACGAGGTTCGAGAGATGCAACGCTCGCGACGACCGCAACGCCTCTGACGGAGAACTAACTGCGATATCGATGTCCGCGATGTCGTCGGGCCTTTTGAGAGAAAAAAAGAACTTGCGCTTTTGTGTATAGCGCAAACTTTCATCGGCAGTTACCCCCGCAGCAGTGTAATTTGGATGCTCGCGGCGTTCGGTCGGTGCAATCGAGACCGTCGCAGAGTCTCGTCCGCGTAAAACCGCATTAGCCCGTAGTAACGTCGTGTGTGTTCGCTCGCGGGGTGGGGGAGGACTCTATCATCTGTCACTCCCTCGTTTAATCGTGCCTCGCGTTTCGTTTAGTTTTCGCCTCGTCTGGAACAAACATGTAAACGCGTCGCGAAGTGAGTAATTTCCGTGATTCGCACGAAACGCAAAGTATACTTCAAAGCGAGGCGATAGTTAATTCGTCGTTTGTTTTTCGCAGCGGATAAACGAGATTGAGGCCGACTGCAATCGAGGCGGCATCCGGATTGAACTCACGGCGCAACAACACCCAGGGTGGGGTCTTCCGTCACCGCGAAGCCCCCGTGCGTGTGACACACGGAAGGGCAACAAACTCCCGCATCGACGATGAAGTAACTAAAAAAAAAACAAAAAAAACAACAATAATAACAAAAAATTGAAGAATCGAAAAGAAAGGCGTCCAAAGAAGGAAAACAAACCTTGAGCAACGATGGCACGACCGATAGTGCCAAGTCAACAGAAGTTGGCGGAAAAACTGACTATCCTCAACGATCGAGGAATCGGCATGCTGACGCGTATCTACAACATAAAGAAGGCGTGCGGCGACGCTAAATCCAAACCGGGCTTTCTCTCGGACAAGACTCTCGAGTCGTCAATTAAATCAATCGTCAGAAAATTTCCGAATATCGATGTCAAGGGACTCCAGACAATAACGAATCTGCGCAACGAGATTATCAAATCGTTGTCTCTTTATTACTACACGTTCGTAGATCTGTTGGATTTCAAGGACAACGTTTGCGAATTGTTGACGACTATGGACGCGTGCGGCGTTCACATGGACATAACAATTAATTTTGATCTTACCAAAGGTTATTTGGATCTCGTAGTGACGTACGTCAGTCTGATGATACTACTCTCGAAGGTCGAGGATCGCAAGGCTGTTCTCGGTCTCTTCAACGCCGCTCACGAGATGGTTCACAGTCAGTCGGATTCGAGTTTTCCTCGCTTGGGCCAGATGATAATGGATTACGACGCGCCGCTGAAGAAACTCTCTGAAGAATTCGTTCCACACTCGAAATTGCTGAGAAACGCCCTCGCTTCGCTGTGGCCCGTTTATCCGGGAAGAAACTTGAACGCGGACACGTGGAGAGCCGATCAAAAATTGAGTCTAGTCGGTAGTCCGGGACAGATACTGAAAGCCGCGTCAACCGACACGATGTCGTGCGAAACTCTGAGCTTGGACAGAATCGAGCGTTGGGTCATACTCGGCTTTACTCTCTGCCATACGTTTTTGAGTCAGGAACAGCCGAACAAACTGTGGACAACGGCCCTGGAGTCCGGTTGGGTATTGGCGCTCTTTCGCGACGAAGTAATTTACATTCATCAGTACATACAGTCGTTTTTCGAGGGCATAAAGGGCTACGGGAAGCGGGTTTCCGAGGTGAAGGATTGTTACAATCAAGCAGTACAAAAAGCGGGCTATCGTCATCGCGAGAGAAGAAAATTTTTGCGTACGGCACTGAAAGAATTGGGTTTGATAATGACCGACCAGCCGGGCTTGCTGGGGCCGAAGGCTTTGCTCGTATTGATGGGACTGTCGCACGCGCGCGACGAGATTCTTTGGCTTCTTCGACACGGCGACAATCCACCGTCTCAAGGAAAGGGCAAGGGAAAGGCTAGCGAGGATCTCGTCGATCGACAATTGCCCGAGCTTCTCTTTCACTGCGAGGAATTACGCGCTTTGGTGCGCAAATACTCGCAGGTGTTGCAACGCTATTACGTGCAATTCCTGTCGGGTTTCGACGCACCGTCGTTGCATCAGATGATCCAAAATTTGCCGGTTTGCCCGGAGGACGAGGGCGCGATACTCAGCGATCTATGCTCGACCGTGGCGAGTCTCACGGTCAAGCAGGTCGAGGAAAACGAATTGTTCGATTTTCGCGCTTTTCGTCTCGATTGGTTCAGACTCCAGGCGTACATGTCGATAGCGAAATGCAACATGAGCCTGGCCGACAACAGAGAGCTCGCTTCCTTCATGGACACGATCGTGTTTCACACGAAAATGGTCGACAATCTCGACGAGATGCTCGTCGAGACTTCCGATCTGTCGATATTTTGCTTCTACAGCAAAATATTCGAGGACCAATTTCACATGTGTCTCGAATTTCCGGCGCAGAATCGTTACATCGTCGCGTTTCCGTTGCTCTGCAGCCACTTCCAGAGTTGCACCCACGAGCTATGCCCGGAAGAGCGTCATCACATACGCGAGAGAAGTCTCTCGGTCGTGAATATGTTTCTCGACGAGATGGCGAAAGAGGCGAAAAACATAATAACGACGATATGCGATCAGCAGTGCAACATGAGCGACAGCCTATTACCGAAATATTGCGCTCAACTGATATCCCAAGTGGTGAATCGCAAGAAGAAAGATAAGAACAAGAAGAATGCAATTGAGATTCACAAACCGGGCATCGAGAGCTATCGCAAGACACGGGAAGTACTGACGACAATGGACAAGCTTCACATGGCCCTTACCGAGCTGTGTTACGCGATAAATTATTGCCCGACGATAAATGTCTGGGAGTACACTTTTGCCCCGAGGGAATATCTTCATCAGCATCTCGAGACGAGATTCGCCCGCGCTCTCGTAGGCATGGTAATGTTCTCGCCGGAATCCAGCGAGATCGCTAAGCCCTCGGAACTCTTCGTCAGCGTCAGAGCCTACATGAACGTTTTGCAGACCGTGGAAAATTACGTTCACATCGATATAACTCGAGTATTCAACAACGCTTTGCTTCAGCAGACGCAATCGTTGGACAGTCACGGCGACAAAACGATAGCCGCCCTCTACACCCAGTGGTACTCGGAGGTATTGCTGAGACGCGTTAGCGCCGGTAATATATGTTACTCCGGCAATCAACGCGCATTCGTCAGTCTCTCGGCCGAGAGCTCGATACCATTCAACGCCGAAGAATTTTCCGATATAAACGAGCTTCGCGCATTGGCCGAATTGATCGGACCTTACGGCATGAAGATGCTCAACGAGACTCTGATGTGGCACATATCGAGCCAGGTACAAGAGCTGAAGAAACTCGTGGCCGGCAACAAGGACGTTCTCGTCGCGCTGCGAACGAATTTCGACAAGCCCGAAGTTATGAAGGAGCAATTCAAGAGGCTACAGCAAGTCGACAATGTACTCCAACGAGTCACGATAATCGGCGTTATTCTGAGCTTTCGACAACTGTCGCAGTCAGCCCTCGTCGACGTTCTCGAGGAGCGCATACCGTTTCTACTGAGTTCGATACTGGACATTCGGCATCATCTGCCGTCGGGAGATCCGATGCGGGTCGTCTCGGAGATGACTTCGGCGGCCGGTCTCACGTGCAAAGTCGATCCTACACTGACCGCCGCTCTGAGAACCCAAAAAGCCGAGGTCGACGAGGACGAGCATCTACTCGTCTGCTTGCTCATGGTATTCGTTGCCGTGTCGATTCCAAAGCTGGCGCGCAACGAAAATTCGTTCTATCGAGCCTCCCTCGAGGGACACTCGAACAATATACACTGCATGGCAACGGCGATAAACAATATATTCGGTGCGCTCTTCACGATATGTGGACAGAACGACATCGAGGATAGAATGAAGGAATTTTTGGCTCTCGCGTCGTCGAGCCTTCTGCGACTCGGCCAGGAGGCCGACAAAGAAGCGACGAGAAATCGCGAATCGGTTTATTTGCTTCTCGATCAGATTGTTCAGGAATCGCCGTTCCTGACGATGGACCTGCTTGAAAGTTGCTTCCCTTACGCGCTCATACGCAACGCTTATCACGATGTGTACAAAGTCGAACATTCCCAGTCATGAGAACACAAGTTGTAAGGAGTTTTGTTTTGTTTTTCTTTTTTTTCTTTCGTTCGTATACCCGTGCAAAGAACGGGTAACCGTCCCCATAGCCAAACGCAATGGATATTCCAAGACAATGTATCATGCTATAATGCCAAGGTTCAGACAAACAGATTCGCAATGCTCATCTGAGGAGTTCTGATATACATACTTCCATTCGATAGATCGAAGTACACTTTTTGTTAATTTATAATACACGTATTTAATCCACAGTGCGGAACATTTTTTTTCTGTTTCGCATTACATTAGTAATAAGCGAATAAACGTTTCTTCGCGATCCGAGGCATATAGGAATAGTGTGTATTTTGTTTGATTATTCGATGCAATGTCATTCAGACTCTATTCGATAGATCATTTTTTGTTTTGTTATTTTTTTCTTTTTCACGACGTTATTTCACATATTCGCCCGAAAAATTTTCTTTTTCTCACGTATCGATTGTATCAATGTAAAACCATCTTTTGCCACGTAGTATTTAGATTCTTCGAGGTGTAATATCAATTTTTAGTCCCGAATTTTATAATGTAAATTACAACTATTTTACAATAGTTTCTACGACAAATAAAGGTGTCTGTCTGACCGATATTGCGGCGTCTGATTTTCCTTGTTCCCTCTCCGTACTGTCCCTCAAAAGACCTGCGAAAAGTTCAAGGTCAATCCTTCGAAAGTACAATTTCTTATAGAATTTTCAAAATGTATTCTTACTCGAACTGACCATTCAAAGGTGAAGCGTAAGGCGTTTAAAAATATTTAAAAAAAGGAATTTAAGGGCATGACAAAAATTCAAGAACCAGCGAAGGAACTCAAGGTCACTTCGGGACTTTTCCAGGATAAGAAAAACTCGTGGACATATCCAGGACCTTCAGGATCGCCATACTCTCGAGTGAATGGGATGCAAACACCGTAAATGTAAAATGTATGCTTTATTTAATTCTTTACAGTGTTTTTTTTCTTCTTTTAATCACATTAACGTAGCACAAAAGAGATTCACAATCATATTTTTTTTGTTAGTTATAATATCCTTAAAACACGCCATGTCCTAAACATTTTTCGGGAAAGGGAGAAGAGAAAGTAGTTTCAAGCTACGGTCAGGCGATTGGTCAGTATCATGCGCAATAAATCGTTCACATACGCGAAAAAATAAAAGGAAAACAATGATAGTTCAACGTATCGATCGGCATTGTGACTGAAGATTGAAAAAATTTATCGGGTGAAATGGACATTGAGGATTTGGGGAAGAGGACAAAATCGTCGCGAGCCAAGGCCACTTGGTGTTTCGTGATATCCAAGCAACTTGTTTCTTGTCGAGAAAAAAAAGATAATAAAATACATATCGTCGACTATGCACAGAACTGATATTTTCGCGTCACCGAGGGAATAAAGTCGTTTAGCTTTTTAAATAATTCCGGATGCACGATGTCGATAGGTCATCACGTTTTTTTTTTTTTCGTTTTTCGTGTTTTTTTTCTTCTTTTCTTTTTTTTTTTTGGATCGATAGAAAAAATATAATTTGTAATTTGTTCTTTTTTTTTTCCTCCTCGCTCTCTGACATTATGTACAGGTGATAGGTAGTGCATCGCGTCACAATTGGAACGAAGCCTAAGCGCGGAGTATAATAGAGATCGAGGGATGGGGGTAGAGAGAAAGAGATTATTCGGGAGGGAGGGGACAAATAATTGGAGGAAATATCCCTTATCGTCAAATACCTCGTACGTACCCACGCAAGCGATATTTCTAACTAACAACGAGAGCTTGGCCCCATTCAACGCCTCGCCGGTACAGCGCTATAATATTTGGCTCGAAACGCGCCGGGAGAACGTTATGCGACAAATCATTCGATAAATTTCCCATCCAATCCATCGACAGCGTAACGGTAAATGCTTTTTGTTGATAACAAAAAAAAAATTCGTAATTCTTTCGAGTCCGAGAAATCTTGGAAGATTTCGAGTCGATTGAAAGAGTTCTGCATTCTTGATATCGATGCCGTAACGTACGGAGAACAAAACTAACTACGGGCTCGTCTAGGCGTTACAGCAACGACACATACTTTAAGTAGTAAGGAAAGTTAGGCTCGGACTTAAGAATCTTGACTAATGATAAAGAAACTGTATCGTCGTGCCAGAGCTCGAGATACACAGCTGTCGAGAAAGCTGATTGGCAGTGTCTTGGAAGCAATGGCAAGATCGCGATTGACAATTTTGAAACTCGATCGAACTGTCTTGGCAGTGTGTTGGTAACGGGCGTCAATAGTACGCCGTTAACGTGCGCTGCTTCGGAAAACTGCGAATTCAATTCTGCGACACGGTTTGGCCGTTGTTTTTTTTTAATCTTTAATATATTAGTCGTTTCAAAGACAAACAAAACGGTTTTTGTGGACTTTACAGCAGAATCATCGACGAGTGAAAATGAGTTCGATTTCTATCGACAATGAACACTTTAGTTATAAAAAAAAAAAAATGGAAATAAGAATGAGAAGAATTATTCATTTGAATGGTGCGAGAGACTCTCGTTGCGCTACAATAAATGTTTAAACATTTATACAGTGTGGTGCCTCTTATCCACAGACTTTTTTTCAGGTATAGTCACTGACGGGCAGATCTAGATGATGAATCAGATAATAGCAGTTTTTTTTTCCTCTACCACTTTTTGGCGTCTATGCCTTGCGCTTTCAAACGAGGAGTCGTTAATCCTCCGCAAAAACACCCATGCGATATTTGTTTTCTTGTCCTCATTCCCGTGCATACACGTATTTTTTGCCTTTTTTCTTCCTTCCTTTTTGTCTCAATTATTCCCTCTTGTTTTTCTTTTTTTCTTTTTTCGTTTATCAATCTTAGCTCCGTCCTGATTACAAAATACAGAATAATATCCCGCTATAATACAGATCTGATATAAAAACAAGTATTCTTATTCGCTTTACCATATTCTTACGTTAATAATTATCGTTTATGTATAATGTCAATATATTTACACAGGTATTCCCCCTTCATCGTCACCGCTCGTCTCTCGCCTTTTATCACGTTCTCTCACTTGTCCTCTCGACTTTCCAAGCTCTCGCATACACGCACGCACACAATCACGCAATTACCAACATCTCCACATCTTATTCCTCTCAAGTTTGCTTTTTCTTTCTTTTTTTTTTCTTTACTCACGTCTATTAATCGCTAATCTTGTCTCTCGCTATAGTTTCGTACGATTCGCTTAATAATCACATTGCGTCTATTGTACATTTTCACATGACCCGCAAACTCGGATTATAGCGATTTGGCCTGGCCGCTAAAAATTCCCCTCTGGATCGCGTCGCTTGGCAAAATTACAATTGTTTCGTTTACAATTTGATGTGTTCCTGTGGTATTTCTTTTTTCCTTCGTTTCGTCACAGAGTCGAATTATTACCGATATCGATATTATCATCGTTCTTATGCACGGAAGGTCGTTGATTCTCTCTGATACCGTTTTACAAGCGCACGGACCTCGTTTTCGAACAACGAAAAAAACAGATCGGTAGAAAAATCATACACGCAAAAAGACTCATAGAAAAATAGTTACGTGGCGATCCGATAATTTCTTATGCCTTCATTGTGCTTGAACTGAACAAACGGCTGGTTTTATCCAAAAAAACGAGAACTAACTTTGGGGCGATGCGAATATAACACATTTGAATCCCAATCTCTAATCTTCATGGTTTTCGTTTTTTCTATTTTTTCTTTTCGCTTCTACACCTTCGTATCTCTAACGCAAAAGGGCGGTTTGGCTTTGTTGTAAGTAACTTTATAAATGTGACAAAACAAGAGGAGAAATCGGTAAAACGAGTAAAATTGTAGATAATAGCAAATACATGAAATAAAAGGAGACGTGTGATTGTGATACTTTTTCTCTCTTCGTTTTACGATAAAACAGAAAAAAACGAGAAATGCTTACGAATTTTTTTTTAAATGCTGTGTCGAGCGCTCGAGACGCAACGGTCGTTTGTTCGAAATTCGCTCGATGTTCGACACGCCCACCCGCAACGAAAGTGTGGGAGTTGTACAAATGGAAGGCCAATTTGTCAACGAATAAACATACATGCACACACGCATACGCACACATAAGAAAAACATAATGAATGTATGTTGGAACGTGCCTCAGACAGAATCTAATTTAACCCACAAAATGGGTCCTTCTCCTTCTTTGGTCCGCCGTGGCCTCTTTGCGCGAAGCGCAATTCGCCGTGCATTCCCCGTTATTGCGAGATGAGGAAAACTATTTTTTTTCTTTTATATAATGTACAATTTCTTCGTTTTTTTTCTTCTTCTTAATCGCTCTATTAGTTATTGATAAATTATAAACGGCAATATTCAACGGTTATCAATATTAATAATCGATGATAATAATAATAATTAATAATAATAATCGGTAGAATTAATAATCATAGATAGACTATCACTATAAAATCTTTTGTTCATTTTGTTCTTGTGATGTTCGATTTTTTTTTTTTTCGTTTTGTTCAATTTCATCGCCCCGTTGCCTGAATCGATTCAATTGGCTAATAAAAATTAGTATAAGAATAATACATATCGTTAATTGTTATACTACAATGGTACAGAGATCAAACGAATGACCTGTGATAGTTTGGTAACGCTGAACGCCCATATCACCGACGAAAGGCCGAGAGTCGCGACAAACTTTCGATTGCGTTCAAGCGAAATTAATATCATTTGTCTCTTATCATTTCTTTCATCTTTCAAAATAAATTACATTGCACGTAACGCACGAAGAGGTTGTTAAACAAAGTTTCCTTGTTTGTGCACGGTCGAGTTTTAATTACCCCACCACCAATCCCGGATGTGTTCAATGCACGCTCGACCTTTGGTAGAATCAATGAACGCCTTGTTAAACCTTGAGTCACCCTGCTTAAAAAAAAATCTTCATTTCATACGGTAGAAACCACATCCCCAATGAAAAAACGAAAAAAAATACTAATAACTCGTTAAAACGCAAACCCAATACACTGTACAATGCGAGGAAAAAGAACTGTCGAGTGTACCACTGTTATTCCGTATCCCATGATTTTTTTTTGTTTTTCGTCGTCTCTATCGTACTGACGTTACTTTTTTTTTTTAAGCAGGAAGAACGCGACTGCGATAAGCCGCAGTTTTCACCTTTGACGAATAATCGCATAACGGCGAAATCGTTTGGCGATAACAATCGCGAAACGATCGGCGTAGAGCAATCGTGTCTTCCATCTTCTCGTTTAACCGCGAGCAAGTCTTGAACTACGAGACTCTTCTGTTAACTTTACAAACTCTCTGGCAGATGCGATTGTTGATTCAGCGAGTAGATCGCAGCAAACGGAAGAAAACAATGCTCATCGGTATCGTTCTTTGGCAAACGTGACGCTCGACGTCGCTCATCGCGACCTCGTTCCTACGTTACTTTTCATTGTCGCGCTTGTCTCGTCGCATTATCGAAGAACGTCGTCGTCGTCGTCTGGTTCACGGAACAATTCTCGTCGATACGAATGTTGTTGTCGTTCTTGTGTGTCTACGATCGTCACACCTTATTGAGATGATGTCTCATCTCGTAGGCTGTACCCCGCCCCCCTCGCCCGGAGCCCGAATAGGCACCGGCGTACAATTCTGGGTGATTGGAACGGCCGTGATTACCTGATGACCCGCCGCTTGGTGGTGCACTAGCTGTGGGAACCGAGCGATAGCCTGTTTATAAATTATAGGTTTGATAATCCCCGTTCTGCCACGGCTTTAGGCGGAAAAAAATTGATTATATAAACAAAAACGGCATGCAGTCAAATAAATCATTAACCAGAGAGTTCGGGGACGGAGAAGCGAAGCAGAATGAGGTCAAATAAGTACATCTCCTGAAGTAAACCGTACGGGACGAAAAATAAATTTCAAAAAAAGATCCTCTCTGCTTCCTTGACAAGCGGAGATGTAGTTTGTCGATGATGAAATGAAAACGATTTTTTTTAATCAGGATAAAGCGGGATAAATGATTATTCGTTTAATGAAGATCACAGTAACAGCTTGATATATTGAACGATCGACAGCGAAGCTTAATCCTTTGGAGACACAAGCGCGATGATCGAACAGATAAGTATCATTTTGGTGTGAAAAGATAATCGAAAGCTATGAGAAAGAGAACGATCTTCAAAGGACTCAATGCTTTCGTGTTCGTTCCGCGGATAATGCGAGTGATAACTACGGAAGTGTCACAGAAGCAAATGCAAGAACGCGTGCGAGACGCGAAGTTCAGCTTCTCCGATGTCTCGAAATTTCGTAATTTTCCTTTTATCGCAAAACGATCGACACGATTGTTCCTAACTCGTTTTTGAATTCGCTTCTGTTGAGATTATAGAGATTAGCCCCAGCTCACCTCTGCAGCTCATAGAACGGATAGTGTCGAATAGTGATGCGCGTCAATCAATGCGAGGATGATGCAAACAGGAGAAAACATTGAATGTAAGTTGCGGATATTCGAACAAGGGAGAAAAGTAAAGTCCGATCGCGAGATGATAAGATTCGCGATCAGGCTCTCTTCGCTTTCGGCAATGGGAGCACCCCCTTGATCTTTTCGATACATGAAGAAAAAGATATTGAAGCGTCAAACGGTCAACTAACCTTTCGGATAATACTGGGCACCTCGGCCCTCCCCGTAGCCGTGGGAAGGACCGCGAGTGCCGTGACCTCCTCGGGTTTGATTCGGCGGTATGCTTCTCGGTCCAGGGCCATGTCCGCCGCCATGCGGGTGCCGCTAGAAAATGCATCGTTTCACATTAATCTCCACAGAGACCGCGTTAATGTCGAATTAACGTGATAAAAGAAATTTACCATTCTTCTGAGCGTATTCATGGGCCTTCGAAGCGTGTCGCTGATGCGTCGCGCCGGTGGCTTTTTCGGATTACTCGACGGCGTGTGAACCGCGCAACATTTTATGAATAATCCCATGAATATCATGAACGCGATGCACATGAGAAGAACAGCCCACCAGAATTCCTGTAAAAAAATCAATTTTGAAATCAACTCCGTCGCCCATCGAGATTCGTAGTTGGATTTATTCGAAGCATCGCTTACGGTCATCCATTCCCTCAATGTCGAGAGCGTCTCCTTGTTGAACAGAAGATTCTTCAATCTGGCAAGAGGACCTTCGGCATCGACAGCGCGACATTTGAGAAAAACATCGCAGTAGCCCTGGAAACGAAGACAGAAACGATATTGCAGTTGGTTGCTGTACAAATTATAATCCAACGCCGGAACATACGCGCGAGGGAAAATAAAGGCTCTGCAATTAAAGCTGCTTGAACGACACAAAAATAAAATCCAATCGAACGACGTTTTCCCGGCGAGATATTTCATTCCGACGATGAAAAATTTATTACAATATCGTCGCGACCGAGAGCGACCGATGAATAAAAAACGCAGGAGCTACGGGGAACGTTACGGGTACCTGGAAATTGTCGCAGGGCGAACCGGGTCGGAGACTTATTCCACCGTCTGGCAAGCCAACGCTGTGAGCGAATTCGCTCGTGCTGCGACAGGTCTTCGTGTCCGTGCCGTTCTGACAGGCCAATTCGCAGAGTTTTCTCTTATCGATATTCGGAATGATGTTGCTAGTGAGGAAACACTCGGTGAGATTCCACTCGAGACATATCGATCCCGTGCATTCGCCATTGATGCACAACTGGAATAAGAAGAAAAAAAGACTTTCCGTATTCTCAACGCTGTATCGATAATATATTTCGAGATATTGAAACGAATAATTGGATCTATCGGAGCGCAGTGAACAGTCTCCGGGAAAAATGTGAAAATAGTAAAAAAGAATAAACGATGGAAATACAACGGAATATGTTCCGTTAATTTTTTTCGCAATATGCAAGAAAATATCGACTCTGTTGCGAATCCGCTACTGATGTAATTTCCTATTCGTTTGCTGACCTGGGTTCCCTCGTTACACCGAGTCTTGTTAGCCCGCGGCAGTGAGATGGGACACTCGGATGATCTTCCGTTGCACGTTGAATTGTAACTGCAGTCGGACTCGGCTTTGCACTGTACTTTGTCGTAGAGCGACACAAATTGGCAGCTATCGCTCGAACAGCAAGGACCTTGGCTGGGACTGCGTCGAGAGAAAAAAACATTAAAATAGTATTACGATAAAGCAGAACGAAGGGATTGTACACATTTAATTAGTCGACCTTTGCGAATCTACGATAAATCTCGTACCTGCACTGAGTTCCCTTTCTCCTGTTACAACCCTTGGCAGTCTCGTTGTGACTCTTGTCGTAATCGGACACTTGACGCGGATAGCAACATTTGTCGACGCACTCGACATCGTCGTAGCCGCAATCGCATTCCTCGCCGGCCTCGACGATCTTATTGCCACAGAAGGCACCCGCAGAGGCTATAGGAAAGTACGAATAACAATATAATTTATTTTCATTCTTTGAACGATTAATCCTTTCCATACAGGCACCATTCGTTTATATCGAACGAACATATCGAGTTCTATAGCGGCTCATGTTTATGAGGAAAAATTTAAAACTAACGCAAAACCTCGGAAAACGAAAAAAATATTTGGGTACTGCAATGAATAGGCTAACAGATCGTTTCCGAAAAAATCTGACATAATTCACGTATCCCAGCGACCAAAAGAGTGACGAACATGAATATTGATCTACATTTTTCAAATCATCAAGTACACAAGATATTCACAAATTTATTGTAAGCTTTATATTTCCTTTTAAACAACCGATAGCCCGAAATTCTTTATTAAAGGGTCCACGAAAGCTGGAAAAACTAAAACCAAGTACATACCGGTAAAGCAATTTCTCTTTTTGTTGTCCTCAATAGCGTCGAGAACGTTGCTGATATTGCCTATGCTGCATTTCGAGAATTTACTGTTATTCGGTCGATCGCCACTCGTGGCAGAGGCAAACATTATGTAGTTGCCGTGCAATCCGCCAGGCCGGCATTCGGGCGGAAAGTCGTGCTGCAAGCACAAACGATTCGGGTTTCGTTAGAACGATCGATGGATATTAACGAGAGTGGCAAAAGTTAGCGTTAACGGCAGTTAATTCTCACCGGTGATCCGAAGTTATGGCCAATCTCGTGCGCCAATGTTAATTGCGAAACTTTCGGCGGAACTCTGCTGTTGTAGTTCACGAAGGTAATGATGCCGGTATTGAGCGATCTCTTCGTCGATTGATACATTCCCTCCACCGTCTCCGTGTAAGTTTTGTACTTCTCGCAAATACCGCCGGATGCGCCTGAGGCCGATGCGACCCACGCGAGTCCGAGAGTCCCACCGGTAAAATCTCTGCGAAAAAAGAAAAACAGCGGTCAATGACAGAAAAAAATTAAAAAAAATACTCGAGACGAGGGAAGAACATGAAAATGAATCGTCGGAGCGAACGTACCTGTAAGTGAATACGTAGGCGAGACAAAAGTCTTCGTGATTTCCCAACGAGTGTTGATTCAAGAAATTACTGACGTCGATGTTTTCCATGCAAAAGACGTTGGGTTTGGAGTCCGGTCGTGGCGAGCAAGCCGTGTCATTGTCGATCTGCGAACGAAAAAATTGGTATCATCTTTACTATAATCTAATTCCATTTTTCTTCGATTTCTAAGTGATGAATTCATTTGTTTGCAATTCTTACCTTTATCCTTTGAACCTCAAATTTGATGTTCCGGTGCTCGATTCTACCGTCGAATCTCGTGTCTCTGTAGATGTAATTAACCGCGGTAACGTGATGAGCTATGAGCGACAGAATCTCCTCTCTCGTCTTCTCCGGATCGCCGTGCAACTGAAAATCGAACATGGACTCCTAAATTATTTATTTTCGATCCTGTACCGCGGCATATTCAAAGTAACATTTTCTCATTCGGCGCCCCTTTCTGTTTTTCTTCGACAAATATTACGAAAAAAAAATCTGGCAGCGTTTGCGCTGAACTTTCGCAGATGTATTGGAAACTATCGATTGCCCGGGAGAGCAGGTAGAGAGACTGTACGTAGTTGGCCGAATAAAAGAAAAAGTAAATGACTAAATAAAAGACGAAGATAAAGTAGACGAACGAGGAAAGGTCGGCATTCGCGGTATTTGCCGACTATGCGCAGCACGCTCTGCCGAAGTACAAAGAGGATCGGGGAGCGAAACTACGAACCCGTGGGGTATGCAACTCGGTTTTTTTTTCATTTCTCTTCTTCCTTTTTCATCCATCTTCTTTACTTTATTATTCTCCGCCGTGGTGGAGTTCACGACGGCAGAAGCTTCGGCGACGCTGCCACGATAGGGCGAAGCAAGGAAAAGCTGAGTAGACTCACGTGCTCGGAGATGTGACGCCAGATGAAAGGATCAGTCTGGATGAAGAGAGAGCATGTGTTCTTGTTGTCCTCCTTGGGCCTCGTGGCCCTTCGACTCCTGCGATGATTCGGACTGTTCGCCTCTCTCGTGTACTTGTGACCGGGCGTCTCGCGTTCGCCGTTCCACGGCTCGACCTTTGGTATCTCATTCTTGAATCTCTTGATCGTCGGGGGCGGTGGATCGGGCTCGCCAGAATTTTGTACCTTGTCCATCCACTCGGCGACCTTGTCGGTTATTCCGCAACCGCTCGAGTCACCTGAAATGGCGAGTTTCGTTCATTAACAGATATTTCGATAAAATTTCAAGCGATACCTTCCCTCGCGGCGTCGCTTTCTCTTTGAATGCTCGCTATTTTATTTTTAGTCTCGTCGAATTGAATTTCGTATTTACATTCAGCAACGGGCGTCTTTGACGGCGGGATCGTTTCCGCGGGATAAAACAGAAATATATATTGGTTCCGCGATGAAGAGACTCCGCGATATAAATAATATTCGTGGATTTTCCGAATAGTCGTCTCGCGAATGAAACGAGACAAACGGACTTCGTTCTCTCTGGACCGATCAAACGACGCTGCGCTTTGACATGGTGTCGTCGCGGGGCGAGGAATCGCTTCGCGCAACGTTGCCGAGGGCGTACAAAAATCTCTCCGGCTCGGAGGCTCGCATCCCGAACGAGAGAGCTCCCGGCGGTTCTCGCGTTCCATCCCTTCCGTGCTCTTCTCCTATTTCTCCTCGTCCAATACTCTTCCACCCCGCTCCATTTACCTCTTCTTTGATCCGACGAGAGACGCGAATAAAACTCTCGTATAAAACGAGGAGAGGTCGTTTTATATTGCGAGAGGGATCCGTTTTCATGGCACGGTATGGAGACGTACGCCCGGTTTTGTGTTCGATGCCGAGCTTCCGGGCAATTTTCATTAAATCGCGCGATAACCTCTCTCGGCTCTACTATCACTAGCGTTAACTTCATCCGTTCCTTTTTCATCTTTATCTCAATACACTTGATCATTTTTTTTTATATACCTTATTATTAAGTCCCTTTTTTCTTGCGCAGTCGGGGATTCATTTGGGTCAAATTTTCTATGATTTAAATAGGAATGAAAAGAAAGATATTTATAGAAATTGCTATAAAATAGTAGTCTTCTTCTGTCATTATTGCCATATTCTGTACTGTTCGCCTACTATGTGCTGCTGTGGTCTTTTAAGGCCCCAATAAGTAATTGACCATCAGAGTTTAAAGTCTCGCGTTTTATTGTCCTGTCCCTAATCTTCTACGATTCGCTTCGACATCTCTTCTTTTTCCCCCCTATCAGATTACCTTCTATTATTATTTTTAATATAATCGTATCTGAGTTTTTTTTCCTCAATGAGTTTACGAATTTATACAGATTCAAGCGGCCAGACACGGAATCGATATCGAATTTTCAATGATTCAAATCTCGATATAGAAATCCGTGGACGCTTTTCTGATATCCATCGGATAATCCTCGTGGCTATGCCGGGAGAGGACTTTATTGGCCGAGTAACCAAGAGACAGAGGTATGAGAGCTTTAATGACCTAACGATTTTAGCAACGCTCCCGACGATATTACCTCTATCTTTATCGACGTTGCCAGGCGCGCTCGCGTGACGGAGCATCGTCGGCGCTAATACGGATTATTGTTACGGGGAGGCTGCCTGCACACGGGAAAACTCAGACGCAAAGTCTCGAGGAGTCAACCAAGCATAGCATCGCTGCGGCTCTTCTTGCACAGTAGTTGCCCGGGGATAGTCCGGGACGCGGGGAACGAGAGTTAATATCAGAGAGATTCGACTTCGCTGCAGGAAGACCGGAGTCGGAAGAACGGGAGCAATGAGAAATCCCTCGGACGAGTACAGAGGTGAAATAACTTTGAAGCCCCCATGCACTAAAACCTGTGCATTAGTTTAAGCGCTGTTTCTGAATCGTTGTAATAGTCAAAAAGTTGACGTAACCGTGACTTCGCTCCGAAACCATTGAGCGAAGTTCTATTAGGGGATGTAACACTCTAAAAAGGGCCATGGCAGTTCAGAGCTGTAAGCATAACTTTGCTCAGGAACCATAGGCAAAGATCTGTCAGGGGATGTAACATGCTAAAAAGGGCAGTTCGGAGCTGTATGGCATTGAAGCGGCACCCGGACATTTCTCTAATCTTTTAATTAAACTTCTTAAGGGACCTTTTGCATTTTCTGTATAGAGCAAGTTGCGTTATTAGCACACCAGTGACGCGTTACATTTTGCAATTCAGTGTAACAGAGTTTCACTTCAACCGTGTGCAAAATTAGAGGCACAAATTTTAAGAATATAAATATAATCATAATAATTCCATAATACACAAATTATAATAGCCAATAATATTTTGTTACAATTATAACATTTATTACAATATTATATTCGTAACTGCAATTATTGATTAACCGATTATTATATTTTTGAGACGCCAATAGTTGGTTCTACGGTTGGCAGACAGAGCCTCTGAACTATTATAGAGGTTTCGTTTCGACTATTGAAGAGATTGTACCAGAATAGCGGGCTTAATGCAGATATTTTACTGTATCTTCAATTTTATAATTAGAGCTTATACACAGACATGTACTTCGAGACTATGTACAAAATGCGAATAAATTCACATCGCTTTTCTCGAGCGCATCGAAAAGAGAATATTTATTTCTGCTACTCCGCATCGAAGCATTTGAAAATTTCGCCTATCGAGAATTCAGCCAGACGAATTATGCAACATTACGGAACCATGAGACCAAAATGGAATTAAATTTATAACGCGGCGTTGCCAAGGGGATGCTCGGAATGGAATATCGATTACGTTTATACGTCGCAGAAGTGGATATTCCGAATGACAATTTAATTCGTTTATTTTTCATCATGAATGTTATAATTAATAACTCTTAATTGAAAACCCGAATGTGGCCGTTGTTGATATCGCCGAGTCCGCGTTCTCTTCGAATATGGAATGAAAAGAATGCAAAATGGGAAAGAATGAATTCTCTTTCGACTCGAGTGTTACGCGAGGTTCGGGAGCTCGGTGGAAGAGGTGAAATATTGCAGCGAGCGGGAAGCGCAGAACTCCGGGCATGCTTCAGAGACGAACGGCCCAGAGACGGGGGTGGATTTTGGGATTTCGCTTGTAACGCGCTCAAGGCTTCGGCGCGGGGTTGAAGGGGGCGACGCTTGGTGAAATACCGTGAAATTTATGTGTCGAGCAAAGCGGCTCGTTAATGTTGTAGATTCATAACGGTTATGTACCGAGAGTGAGAGCCGGAGATAAAGGAACAGAGAGACGAGAGGGAGAGAGCCATGGTCGTCGAGGTTCGCGCCGTTGAACGCGCGGATATAGTATACCGGGGGCATGCATATATACTTTATACACACATCGCGCACGTACAAACAGCCATGGGAGAAGATGGCGAATACGCGGGTGCACGAAGTAACGATAAATATTGCAACGCGCGATACGGCCATGACTGTTTATTTAAGCAGCGTTGTTTACACTACTCCGAATTCACGAGTTAAGGGCGGAGCGCGTTCGTGCGTACCCCTATTCATCCCATTGTATTTTACGTTATTCGAGATTCCCTTTTCTTTTGTTTTTTTCATTATTTTTTATCATCCATTTCTTTTCTTCTTTGAATACCAGTCTGCACTTTAATCTACCTCTGGGTGTATTCATTCCAACGAAATTTGGAGAAATATTAGCTATGGCGAATGTGCGAAAAAGAATTTATCTCCATGACAAATATTCTTTGCGTTGTTATTTGTATTTTGGATTTCTTGTAGTCACTCAGGTATTTATATCGATGAAACCTTAAGGAAAAAGTTCATGCTGTTGAGTGCAAAGAAAAAGTTACAATTACCTCGATAACGATGATGCAAAATTTATCGCTTTTCATTACATTCTATCTGTTTACGAAGTTCCTCGAGGGGCGAGAACGCGGGGAAGATAGAATTCCGACGCACACCTGGTTATTTCGCGAAACACACTTTTGATAATAACGCTCGAGGACTTTACGATTAAAGCTCACTCCAATTTCCAGCCGCGACTACGTACCGAGGTGGGAAGAACTTTCCGATACTCGGTTAGCGATAGAGGGGAAGAGAGGCCCCGCTCGCGCGTTTATGCAAATGCGAGATATCGCGAGTTCTCGGTAAAGTGCCTCGAGCGCGCACACGTGCGACTATCCCTGCTTCTCGTTGAACACTCGAGGCGTAAGAGAACCACCACACCCATCTCCCCTTTCCCCGCCGTCGCCCCGTCCGCGCTATGGGCGAAAGCTCTCGCCTTGGTTAATAAGCCGCCTACCAGTAAAATATCGTCGAAAGTTCGGTACGCGCGATGGACCGTAAGAGAATTGAAAATTTTAACTATAGAGGCTCCCTCGCATTACACTTTTACCGCTTTATTATGCGAGCCGATATTACTATTCGAAGAATCGATTATCTCACGATAGAGCGAACTTTGATACTTTCGACACGTGACTATTTCATGAATCGTTAATAACATTTGTTTTATGTAAATTAGCATTTTTTTACAACATGCGTACGTAAATATGAAGAGATAAACAATGTTTTGCAAGTAAAATGAAATAGACGGAAATACACCGGATCGATTTACATAATCAATTACCGTGCGACTTAAACGATTCTTTTCGAAAAACTGAGCTTTCAGATATTTTGCAACACATTAAGACATTAAGTTATTACTGGTCGATGAAGATGTGACGCATCAATTTTTTAATTACAAACAATTCAAAGTATTAAAAAAAAATTGAAACGGAAGTCGCCATAAAGGAGTTTCGAATAGATTATTACATCCGACGACCGCGAAAGACTGGAGAACAAGTACCGTTTAGCGACGAGGAGTGTCTGTAGCAGAGTTCGGCGAGCGAAGACAAAGGAGATTGTATGCGAGACCCGTGCGTTCCGCTGGTGTATCATTTGCGGCTTACACTTCGAGACAAGAGCGCTTCGAGCTCGTCCGCTTTCCGTCTGTCGTTTTGCTCGGCGACAAACCGCACAGCGGTCGTTCATCCAACCTCTAATATGCACCCGTCTCTCTGCACCACACGCACGCAGTTTCGCCCGAGTGTATAGAGATATACACGCATCGACGAGACGGGCGTTCTTCTTCTGTCATTCTCCGGTCTCACCCCTTTTTCCATGAATAATTCTCGCGGTTGAACGGACCGTGGGCCGGTTTACGATTTAATTATTGACTTTACGACAAGCCTCTCGGTCACCGCCGAAGAATATATATCCATATACATGTATTAATGCATATTTACATCCAGAGCCTCGCCGAGGCGTCGAATCGCCTTGAGAGAAAATATAACACGCACCGCCCGGGTTAAATAAAAATATACATATATATATTTCTATGGAGCAAATTGGAGTCTCGTCGTAAAAGAAAAAGACAAAAAAAAAAAGAAAACCTTTCGCGATCGTTAAGGGTTGCAGTTTTACGACGGCGTAGAGACGCGCGCAATTTCTTCTCCCGCACCGACTGAATATTGCCGGTACGGTGCGGATGTAAACACGCTTATGCCCCGGCCCGTTGAACAGGCAGCTTCGGAAAAGCCCTTTTACCCTCCTCTCGCCGGGGGTGGTAAGCAGGTTCAACGAACCCGAAATTCGCCTGCCTTCCTGTGCCCTCCAACGGTCTCTTCTGCTCGAACCTCCTCCGACGCGCTTTTCCCTCGACGGGATTTATCTCTCCTAGGCAGTTCAACTATTCGCACTCGGGCTGCCGAGCGCTCGGATAACGCGCTAGATTAAAGTCTCGAAGGGAACGAGGGGGACCGGAGTCTCCTAAGAAATCTGCGCCGGCCTCGCCCGACCATATTTCAGGGTTACTTAAGATGCTGTGTACATAAACTATATTCAACTTTCGTCTGGGTATAGACCGTGGTAGCTCTTTTTTTCTTTTTTCTTTTACGGCTGTACGCTCATTTCGTAACTCGACGACGAAGCGGGAATATGATCATCGCGGCGGCAAGGAGTTACGGGAAAAAATAGTTACAGCGTGAGAGCGCAACAATTTTCGTGGATTAAAAAAAACGAGATTTGGGGGAGCGAAGAGAGGAACGGACATACGAGGATATCGGCTTACCCTCTCTGACGTCAGCGTACGGATCGCCGACATCGTTCTCGTGATAGATCACAGAGTGATGAGAATCGTTGAGCGCGTGAGGCGGAAAATAGTAGTGCGATCTCTCGACGAAATATGCACCGCCCCGGGACGAGACGATCTTTCCGTGAAAAACACCATCGCTTATGCTGCCGAACACGTGACTGTCCGGTTCACCTGTTGAAAAAAAAATGTTTGTAGTTAAATATGTTTATTCTCAATTGCGCGAGGATTGAAATCTAAGATAAACAAGTCTCTAAGGTAAAAAATCATTTTGACTTATTGAAGAATCAAAAAACAAAAAAATGGTTATTTACGATTCTTGTTTCCGGCTTCGAATGTCACGAAAAAACGGTTTCGTAATTGCTCTAATTAACTTATATCATGTGTTTCATTTCCCGCATGTTGCGATAGATAAATTAGTTTTTTCATAATTTTATCAGACTGTTCAAAATTTACAAACTCTCCCAAAATGGATCGACAAAAAGCATTTCTATTCGCTCGTTGTTTCCGGATTATATCCGATGTAAATTTTCCCCGCTGAGCTCGAATCTGCAATCTGTTTCACTGCGAGCTCAATATTTCATACTGAAACTTCCATCGGAACATAAAAAGAAATATTTGCTTTAGCGATCATCGTTTGCGAAACGGGTCGATCAAGAATTTACGTCACATCGCATGTATTTTCTATAAGCCCGTTTACGTTGGGATACCAAAGTTTGTTCGTCGCAATCGCCGTAACGCGACAAAAACGAAAAGCGCGCCTATATCGACGGGCATGTGTATCATTTTGGCAAAACTCACCGATCAGATGTCCCTTGTAGATGTGCGAGGTGTCGAGTTCCTCGACTTCGCCGGAGGGACCCTCGATTACGAGATTGTCACTGAACACGGTGAGATCCCTCTTGAGACGAAGGCGAAAGTCGCGACCGTGCGAGCGAAACTTTAGATCGACAGCGTTGTCACGAGTGACCGACCTCTTGGCTCTCAGATGATTCCTATGAACTTCATCGGTGGAATACGACAGTGGCTCGTAGTGGCGTATGTACTCGTTCAGTCTTCGAGCTGAAACACAATATTAACGTCACAGTTAGAAAAAAAAAGGTCTGAGATAAATATTTTATCGATTTTTTTTTCAAATGCTACAGAAAAAATTTACAAAGCAGTTGCAGGATTATTTTTCACTTCTTTTTTGTTATACCTTTCATTATTGATTCATTCTTGAATTTACTTATGAAGAATTGTTCTTCCTCCTCGACGCTTGATGCTTCTTAAGGTAAATATAATGCTTGGTAACCATGATATAAATATTCGTTGACACAGCCCGTTATGTATAATTATATTGAAGAAAGTCGGTTATTACGTCTGTGCGATGGAAGAACAAACCACTCTCTGCAGTCTTTAAATTTTCATTTGAGATATTTCGAGCGTCGAACGAATATAGTGGAGTAAAGAAGTTCGCATGGAAAATTCGATGTTCTGATAATACGGGTCGCGTAGTGTGGACCGGATCGGTGGGATTCGGTTTGCACGACGGATAGACAAGCGCGCTGCAGAGTCGATATTCTCGCGTACTCGGTAAAGGTCCCTTTCGCGGGTCATCGACTGTGGCAAAGAGGCCAATGACGCGCGACACGTCACTGGCGAGCGTTATCATTTCTCGGCCGAAAGCTTTCGTGACACACGCCACCGCGATAATGTCGGGCATATCTACACCTGTCCACTGCAATGTAACATGCCGCGGTGCAACTTTGGAACGAATATTGAATCCGACGTTTCTGGATATCGTTGTCCAATTTCGGAGCGCACGATCGTCGATGGCTTATGATTCGAACGCGACAAAGAAACGGTACAATGCGACAAATGTTCCGCGAAAAAATTCATTATCGTCGAGCAAATCTATAAATGCTCGTCGATAGGAGCATTAAATGAAAGACAAATAAAAATGAAAAAGAATTTCTTCGTCGTTTCCAAGCAATTACTTGCACCGATAAATTTCAAATGGTCGAGTGACTTCATCTAAAGTACATCGATACACCAGAGATGACACCTGAGTCTCTACTCTTCCTACATATACGTATATATCTACTAAAATGTGCTATGTATATATATAATATTTTGTGAAATTCCTCAGCTACCTTGGCGAACGCTTGTCTCTCCCAACGATCCTATAACTCTCGTACTCTTCGATCGTGGGAAAAGACAGAGAGATGCCGAGAGAGAAGGGAAACCTAGACCGCGGCACCGACAGAGAGAAACAGAGCCGTAGCCAGTCGGGAGGGGTGGGGATTCTCGACACCATAAATATCCGACGTGAAATTTACGGCTCTCCGCCGATCCGCGAAATAACGGAAGTCCAGTGAAAACCGGAAGGGAGGCTGGACCGCGGCGCGCTCTTCTCTCTATTTTCATCGTTGCGGATCGCCCAGCCGGCCGCGGAGGCGATGATAAAAGTGGCGATCGTGCCAGTCCGAGGGTGAGAACGGACGAGCGCAGGATCCGGGGGAGAGGAATGGGCAGTGACTACGTGCTGCATATACACATAAAAGCGCATCCTCTCGATGAAGCTGATCGACTTATCGCAATTTCGAGTCCGCAGCGAATCGGTCAGTTTCACCGTGTCGCGTGGACCTTCGAGCGTATTACACGGCGAAGCTCTCGGACTATTTTCACCTTCGCGGAATCGGATCGATGTTGACGTTTACGATTCACGCTCAGATGCGCGACTTCCGCTTCGAGACCGGAAGACATCGTCGGTCGTGGTAACGGCCGACGCGGCACGTCCCGCTGGAAACATTTGTTTCAATTTCGTTGGGAGCGCGCTCGCCCAAAATGAGAGGAGCAGTCTGCGCGGAAAGCCTCGCGACGGGAGGGTCGCAAGTCACGAACAAAAGCCACGAAGAAAGTTAACGATAGAGAAAAACGTTCGGGAATTGTCGAGAATAAACGAGACTGATGTTCCACGATCAAAGTGTAGCTTGATGTGTGTGTATATATATATACATATAGAAATATAGAATATATAGAAAGGATAAGTGTTTCGGAACAGAGCTAACAAGACAGAAATAAGCTAGCTGTCGAATACCGGAGACGAACCCCTCGAGTTTCTACACCAACCACCCCTATGTGTAAACACACAGATCTGCTGGTAGCGAGAGATCTCCTCGAGTTTGGGGCCTAATCCTCTCACTCTCGCCAGAGCAAACTGAGCCAGTGTAGACCCACGCGATAAAACCTTCGGCGCTCGTTCAATTTATTCCTCCGATGCCCTCCCGATGGAGCAGGAAAAAAAAAAGTAGACGAGATACATTTGTCTGGAAATTGAAGAAGACTGGATGATGCACTTTATCCCATCGCACTTCTCTACGGATCGTCGTCAACTTTACGCATTCGCGTCACGCCGAATCGTCACATAATTCGATAATAGCCTTTTGCACCCTTTGTTTGCCGAGCAAGATAAACCGGTCTCGTCTTTTCGAGGACGCAGCGCAGTCAGAATGGTCGGGTGTATGTACGGTTCTCGGGTACTCGAGTTTCCGCAAAAACGAAGAAAAATAAAGCAAAATGTATTCGCAAAGATGCGGAGTAAAGACACACGGGAGTGGAGGGAAGGATGCATGTGTAGGGCGCATGAGAATTGGAAAGTTGATACCCCAGCCTCGGAGTTTGGATGCTGGGCGAAAGCAACGACGAGAGGGAGATAACGTTACCGGACCCCGCCCAGACTATATCGCTTGTACTTCTTTCGACGCTCTTCGTATTATTCTTTCTTCACTCCAACTCGCGGCACGGGATCCTGTTAAAGGTGTCGCGGCACCCACGACACATGTGTGTCCCCGTTGGGAGAATCCTCCTCAAGTTTACGGTATATGAAAGGAAGAGAGAGAGAATGCTCCGACTCCGCGAGACGATGGATTACCGCAGCACGTTGCATCTGTTGTGCAACCGATAACTATCGGCCTTCATCATGTAGATTGACAATCATTCAAATTTCCTACGAGTCTCGCTATCGCATTTTCGCAGAAAAATTCTAAATAACTGGAAACAGGACGAATCGACAATTGTACTCCCAGTACCATCGATGAATGAAAATTGCATGGCAATTCAGAGCTCTTGATTATTTTTCATTCTGAAAGTCCATTATTCAGTTGATATTTTAGTCCATATAATTGATTTTTAAATTATTACGCGTTTTTTGTGTTTTAATCTAATTGATCTAATTTGTTGAGGCCGGGAAATTTTAAATATCTTACTGAATGCGACGCCATCTGTGGTATCGAAATTCATCGACAAAGGTCGCCGAGACAAAGGGCCATTGTCTGTGACAAAAGAGATGGCGTGACCGGGAGGCGACGGATCGCCATCGATCGATACCAAGTGGCATGTAATATCGGACACGCGACGCGAGCAGATCTCCATTCATTTCATACTTTGAATAAATATTGTAACTTTGACTTGGGAATACCCACCAAATATACATCACATATCCATTACAGCATTCATTCTCTGCTGAATAAAGGAAAAACGAAGATAACGCATCGAAAGAAACATTGTTTATCATCGCAAAACAAGAATACAAATGTGATGGATAGCCCCAGTTCCGAGGAATCTCAGTCTTTTTTTATAACCCCTCATTCTCGTGTAATTTCACCCCGCCGCCCGATACGGGAAGATTTTCAATTATCCATGTGATCGCGTGAAATTTGAAGCTGAGAGTGCGAAATTTCTCGGCATTCTCTCGCGCCCCTCCAGTATTCCCGTCGTCGTCGTCGTCGTCATTCCCTGAGAGATCGTATAATTTAAATAGGGCCATTTCGCGCGGACGAGAGAGAAGGAAGAATATCGCCCGAAAGCGGCAGGGTTTCGCGTTCACCGGTCTAGAGTGAGGCTCGTAGAGAAGTCGTGCAGTTGGGCTCATTTAAATAGCCGTTTAACGAAAGTCCGATGAAACCGCGGAACGACGAGCGAGCGGGGGAGATGAGGGAGCCAGAGTGTGGCACAAGTATTTCCTACCCTTAGACAGTGAGAGGAGGAGCGAAAGAGAGACAGAGAGAGAGAGTGAAGGGATGGGGTTAGCAAGTCTTCACTGAGTTTCTAGCTCACTCGTCGTTTCTTCATCGCTCCACCGGTGGAGGTTGCCACGTTAGGCGGCGAGCGACCCGGTTTCGGAAGGATCTCATTTCCGGTCCCGACGTTTCCACGCTTCTCACCCTGTCCGCCATCCCTACCATCCTACCCCGTTCGCTTTCACTCCTGTACCCGCTGGTCCTTTTCGGTACCCGAGCTCTTTCTGGGCTCCTTTACCAGCAAGCAGACCAACGTCGTCTCAGCGACAGTGACGATATAGCGTTCACCAGAGGCTGTAAAAGCCGACTCTCTCGCCTTTTGAAAACCGCATAGATTGCTTCTTCTCTGGTGTGGGCGCTGGAACCTTAGTCGTGGTCTCTGTAGCCAGTGCCACACGATGGCTTGTGTACACTATTCACCTACCGACCCTCGACTCTTGCGAATACATACATATATACGCTTGTACATGGTTAAAGTACATGTCGACGCCCCGTTAACGGATACACGCTGGAATAAACGTTGTCGCCGGTACACCACCGGGCGCGCTTTTTCCTGCCAGAAAGCCGAGAATGCGAGAGAGAGAAAGATTCTCCGCGAGTCGAGGAAATAGAAAAACATGACTTAACATACGAACGCGAATAAGAGCAGAAGGAGGAGCTCGGAGGATAAAAACTTGCAAAGACCGAGCGGAAGAGAGACGGAGGTAAGCTCGACGGCGAAAGTCACGACACGATGAAAGATAGATAGAACACATTTTTATTTGGCTTCTGGTATGACTGCTGGTAAACGTCCAATGAATGGAAAGCGTCGACTGGTGCGGCTCGCCGTACATAGCCTTTATACCTATAAAGTCACTTGGCGAAATTCTGTGGGATGTGGGAGTGCATGCACATACGTATAAAGATAGATAGACAGATCCCATATAGCGTACGTATACTTTATGGCCTCCTCTCTATCCCGGTGCCAAGCTGAATGACGAAGCCCAGGTGGAGGGGGAGCGAAGCTTCCGGTTGCGACGAGTAGTATCGACAGGAAACTTCGCGGTCAGAAGGGAGCGTCGCGGATCGGTGAACGCATGGTTTACGAGAATCGCGCGATGCTTTTGCGTCGATGCATGAACCCAACGAGCATATGAAACAGCTGTACGGTTTGGCACGATAGCGATTATGGTTTTAGATATATTCGTCACGGGTGTACCGGCGTTGTTTGGGCTCGTATATACGGCGCCTGGTGAGGGCATGATTTCAACAACAATGGACGATGTTGGAAAATGATCGTGAAGTCTTGTTGTAATTTGTCGTCCACAAGGTAGGGAAAACGAATTTTCTTTTTTTTTCACCAGAGTAGATAAGCGTGGGTTAACGTCGTCGGGAAAAAATCGTTCGAGTCTCGCGGTGGATGAATTCTTCGGTCCCTCGAGCGATAAAGGGAGAGAGGGAGAAAGAGAAGGGACTCGCGGCGGATGGCTGATAAAACACGTACGCCCACGTGTAAATAGAGACGAGGAATAGTAGGTAGCACACAAGCGTGGAGCGAATGAGATCCAGGGTCGGGGCTTTTAAATCACTCAGCACAGTCGGCAGGGGAGGAGGAGGAGGAGGAGATTCGTGCGCATGGACGGGGCGAGCACGCGAGCCTGAAAGTAACGCTACCGCGATTAATAAATAATGATCCCTATCGACGTTGCGCGAGGTCGGTGCCACCTCTCCTATCTAACCGACAACCACCGGCAAGGCTGCCTCGGTTGAATATCCTGCGTTGCAAGAATAGCGTGTGTGTACGATATATGTGTCGAAAGTGCGACTCGGAGTGCGCTTTATAAGTGGCTACATTTTGAGCGTAAATTTAGAAATACTCATATCGTTGAAATTGAACGTGGACATTTAATAATGAATCACGAATAATCTTTCATATGGAATTATAAAAAATGAAACATGACGTTTTTCTATAGCATTTGAACTTCCTTACTTCTTATTACTCTTATCATGAATATTCTTATATTCCTATTTGTATTTTAGTATTTTTGGCAGTGATCCACTCAGCACCGATGCACAGACGTAAAAAAAAGTCACTCAAATAGTAGAAAATCGTTGAATAATATACCATGACGTTCGAAGTTACATCCCAAATAGAATACGAAATATTGTCTGTAGGGTAGTACTATCGGTTTTTGCCTCTTTCGGCCAACATATTCGAGAGTGCAGCGGTCTGAGTGAAATCAAATTAGGTTAACAGCGGTTCGAGCATTATATACGTTTCTATGGATACTGGCAAAGTATTAACATAAAAATGAGGGCAAACAGCAATCCAACAGCACTTTATGATGCATTATTTTTTATAAAAATTTAAATACTCCCAGTTGAAAACGGAGTGAAATACTGAACAATTATTCGCTCATTATATTTTCGGGAGATTTATTCGTCATTGCTCGTCGAAATCTCCCGACTATAATGAGCGAATTATTATTCGTTATCCCACTCTGTTTGATAATGCAATTTATTCATCACTGCACTCCTGTTCAGGCGGATTTTTTTTGCAGTTACATTTTTTTATTTGACATAAAAAAAGTTACCTTAACGTGAGAATCCGTTCTTGAGATCCCACGTACGATTTCATATATAAAAAAATATGATTTTTCGAAAATATTATCACGATTATAGTCATGGATTCCAATGCAACATTTCCAATAAGTTCATTATGGATATGAAGAGAAAAATTTCGCTCGAACTGCGCCATTGCCTTCAATAATAAATCATTGCGAGTCTCACATTCGAAATTATGTCGCGAACGAAATATGAAAAATGTTCTGAAACTGAATTTCGTTCTGACTTTAATAAAAAAAGCTGGAAAGGCTACGCTATAAGTCGCATTATTATATTATCCATTGTAAAATATGATATTTCACGTACGAAGTATGACACAAATGAAACACAATGACGCACGGTTTTTTGTCTTGTTTCTGAAATAACGTTTTTCCACAAGATTCGTATGAGTCAAGGCGGAAAGACGCGTTCGATAACGAAATAACGCGAGAGAGAGAAGAGCCAGGACGCTAGGGTGACAATATATTTTTCTCTTTCGATAGAATTATTTCGTTTATGACGTCGGAGCTGTTAGCTCGTGCTAGCGGGAACGTTAAATTGAATAAAAGGTGGAGGCAGTCGGTTATTCGCGGTCCGACGCTGGGGCTCATTCAGTGATGGAACGATCGTCGTGTTGCTCGTGCATAGAGCGACGGCTTTACGGTATAACGCAAAGGCCGTCGGTTCGCTGTGAGCGCAAGGGGGGTTGCTTTGACGAGTCGTTGCGGATGGGTACAGCGAGGAGATTTGGAGGAGGAAACGAAGGACAAGGCACAGTGGAAGAGAGAGGAGGGAACGGGCGAACAGGCCAGAAGCAATTGACCCAATTTCAGTTGCCGGACTCGATCGAGACCCCGTTCGCTCCCCGTCCTGGCACACGGCGGCTTCCATTATCTAATTTAACTATTTAGGAAGCTGGACTGGATGGTCGAAGCTGGTCGACAGTTCGCCAGGCTCTTCGACCACTCGAATTCCCGCTACGAGCCTCTCGTCGTCGGGAAAACTCAATTGATCGACTAACGATTTCTATATACGTTTCGCTGCCCGTTAAAAAAAAAATAAAAAAAAGTTCGCTCAAAACTTTTCGACCTGTAGCGAAAATAGATTTTCCGTATATCTATTTCCTCGTCACTGTAACCGATCGGCGAATCGATTAATTTGAAATTCGTCCATCGCAAAAAAAAACCGTTTTCAAGCGTCGCGCTTCGCGTTGCAAGGCATGCGAAGGGAGAGAATGGACGAAAAGAGCGACACAGAGAAACGTTGAAGTCCTGAAATTACGTGGGCATGTAACTGCGGACAATGCTCTGTGAGCGGCTTAATTGAATTAGTTTAGAGCGACAGCCGCGAGCACAAGAGCTTCTCCCCCCTCTAAAACGTTGTTTCCCGGATTATCCTCTCTTTTTCCTCCGCGCCCCTTCTCATTCTCTACCTCTGTGCGCACCGCTAATTAATGTTTCGAACGAAGCAACGAGAAGCTGTCTGGGATAAAATCAGTTTTTCTCGACTCCACGCGCAACGTTGTATCCCTTGGTATATCCGAACAATATATAGGATCGAGGCCAACGAAACGCCAAAGTTTCGAGTACCATCTGCTCGGGTAGTCCGGCGATGAATATAATCAGGCGAAAGCTGCGGGATATCTCTCCGTGCTTTTCTTTTTTTTCCATCATGTACGTATTCTTTCTTTTCTTGTTTCAGTGAAAAAAAAATGTTATGCTTCGAGAATCGGATTGGTAGGCTAAAAATACCAGTTTCTCTGTCCGAGAGTATACGCCGCTTGGGCTTTACGTGAGAGTGAGCTTTTGAGCGCGGGATATACCGTACAACCGTGTATATATCGTCGGTAGTGCCGAAGAGCGAAAAGCGCGGAATGTAACGCGTACGAATAGAGAGCACCCCGAATAATAAAGGAGAGGGTATAAAAAGTAAAGTGGGAAAGAGCGAGGCCACGACGGAGCGCGAGTAGGGAACGGAGAAGAAAAAAGAAAAGAGAGCAGTAACACACGGCACATCCAAGCTCTACCCGTCCATTTGACATGCACAGGCAACGGCGAAAGAGCTCCTCGCCGCGCCTCCCCTCCTCGCGTTTCGGTACCCGAGGCTGGCGCGTCCCATTTTCCCGTTGGACTTTACGCGAGTAAACGAGTGCGCTGGATAAGAGAAAGGTGCATTCGAGCAGCTGCTCGCGTTGCTTTTCGTCGTCTCTCCCTCGTGCGTGTGTCTGTGTGTATGGCTCGCGTTGGCACAAGTCGCGAGAGACTACCCCGGAGAGTGTTATGCCCCATTAGTGCATGCGTGGCGCCGAGACGGAAAGGCGCACGCGGTACACACCACACACTCTCGCTCTCTCTCGCTCTCTCTCTCGGTTTCACCCTACTCTGACATCACCCCTATCCAACGCCTCGGGAAAAACTGGAGACCGAGAAACTTTGCATGTACTACAGTTAAAAAAAAAAAAGATGAAAAAAAAAAGCAACGGATAGCACTTTGCGACACATTTGTAGCGTTACATTGACGTTTTTCCACGGAGGGACGGAGCTCTTTGCCGCTGACCGGATGACCAAGAGACGACAATCCGCTCGTGGGAGCGCCAAATTAACGAAAAATAAATTCTTAGTCCATTTTTTTTAACGCAATCGTCGAATTAACATTTTTACGGGATTAACGAAACCGACATTTTGATTCCGGTTTTGTAATCGCAATGCGACCACTCGCCGGAATAATATTCGAAGAACATCGTTCAATGCACGTGAAGTCGTCTCAGTTAGCTTATAGCTATATATGTGTATATATCGCGTATTGGAACGAATTTCTCCCGTATGAAAAGGCTGTCAGTGAAGCCGAAAACGAGAGAAGAGCGAATGGAAAGAAGGAAGGATATCGTATATATAAAGCGATATTGATAATCCAGGGTCATCCTTTGCACGTGGGATGATCGGCTCTCTTACTACTGAAAATCCTGTTGGAGCCGAGAGGCGAATGGATCTGTCGAATGAGAGATGAAGAGCAGAGCGGATGTGTGTGGGAGAGCCGCGCCGAGTTCCCCGAGAATGAAGGGGGATTGAGATGCTGTTCGAATACGATCGACGGATATAGGGCAGTTGCAACCCTCCCCGTATTACAGACTACCTACCCTAGCTCGGTATCGACCTAGCCCAATATAATGGAGAAAAGCGGGGATGCCTCAGCGCCCGACGGCAGTCAGCAATGTAATGTAATCTGATTATTATCACGAAGCCGTTGAATTGGGTTATAGCGTATAAGAAATAATCGATGAAATTGCGAGAAATGGGGGAAATTAAAATAAAGCGTCGCGATCGTCGATCAACAGATGTCAATTGATTTTTTTAACAAAATACTATACATATAATAAGATAAAACGGCCTGTATCACAAATTTCAGTACAGGAACCGAGAATCTGAAGTGGAATGGAGATTAAAAAAAAGGTGTTTAAAAAAATGGCCAATTGCCGGTGAACGTAACCAGGCACTGTATCGTTTTACCCCATCCATGAGCACAGTGACTACAGGCTGTCGGGCAAAGAAGAGAAGAAGGACTTTTGTCTCCTGTATCTATGCGGCGTTGAGGGCTTCGAGGCCTCGGAGCGCTCGACGAAGCGCAAGAAACGCGATGCCCACCGACGCGGAAGAAGAGAGGCGGCTACAGTGGCGATCCGTGCTATGTTCTGCTATCTACCATAATACCCCAGTCGCAGTGGAGCACACAGCGTTATAACCCGCTGGAACTCCGATGTTCCACTGGTATACGTCCAGAGAGGGTCGAACGCGGCGCGAAAGTGGGAGTGATACACGGACACCCACACGAGTTCACCTTTGCGCGAGTTTGCCATAAGCTCCAAGCGACCAAATTTTCTGGAGAATTCCCTCTGAGCTGATTTTCTAGTAGCGCACATACTTGACCCACGGCTCTCTGTCATTTTTCTCTAATTTAGTAAATATTCATCGACAATCAAGTTAGTTAACGCTTTGATGGAGTATGAAGGATTAACGGCTCTACGTTTAACGGAATGAGCATTTTTTTATTTTACTTTTCAGAGAAGTTTTTTTTTCGGCACGAAATGACGAAACGCTGAAATGGATTTTAACGCGATAGCTGTCACGAATTTCGAGCGCTCCGACTAAAATTTGATACACAATTAGGCGGAGTAATAAAGTCACTTAATTTTAGGTATTGAATTCGGCGGATTTCGATATAGGCATTCGTAAGTTATGATTATTTTGATTTTCGATACTTTCATCGAAATCGTTTGTGCTTGACTTCGCTGATGCATTTTCCAATGAATCGAACCCAAATTGTTTCTGCACGAATCGTTGCCATGACGATATTTTTTTTATCTGTGTTTTTTTCGAATTTCATTTGGAGTTGAATTGAGGTGGAAAAAACGTATGAAAATTGGCTTCAAACATCGCTTTTCCATTTCATCAAACTTCTGTATTTATTTGCTCTCGTATTTTTCAATTCAGTTTCGTGCACTCAACCCAAATTCGGCATTGCAGGCATAAAATACCTTTTTTTTCTTCTTTTCCGGTTTCATTGCAATAAAAAATCGAACATGAATTTTTAGTTAAACATGCGAGGTCAAGAGGATGTTTTACAAATTTCTTATTACGTCTTCCGTCGTTTTTACGACGCCTGCGCTCGTAATGGAGCTGGAGGGAGTGCACTCAATCCGAAGCTACGAAGGGAAACGTTATGAACGTCGCGTAATCCTACACTAGAAGTGTTGCCACAACTCTATGGGACGTACCTCGTATTTCAGAGTTTAGTACTGTTTCAGCGCACGGTTGATAGACAGTCCGGGGATGGGGTGGGTGCGACACGGGGAGAGAGGTCCAGGGGAATACGCGTACCTAACACGCAAAACCGACATACCGATTTTCCTCAGAAAGTACCGCAGCGTTGTAGACATCTGCCGTCTGGCTGACAGAAATTGTCACAATAATACGCTTCCACCGTCGGATTACGCGAGAGTGCGCCTTCGCTAATCGAAGCTAAGGGCTGCTCGACGTTATTCGAACATTCCCATGGCCACGAACGAACGGATAGTACGGCCGGGACGAGAGCTAGAGAGAGAATCAGGACGCCCGGTTTTGGAGTGTGTAGCAAAGCGCCTGAGTGCGCTTTAGGCTCTCTCCACTGAAGCACTAACGGTCGTCGCTGTTATCCCTTCCTCCCTTCTCTATCGTGTACGTCTATCAGACACATGCTGGATTATGCAGTCTCCATTCGTATGTGCGTATACTTGGTATCCCCAAACCCTCATTTGGCGGTCGGCATGCGTACTCCGGACCGCAATGCTTCTGCCGGTTGGCCACTACACAGAGACCCTTTCGCGGAGCCGTTCTATAGCCGCTATCCAATTAATTCGAATGTACCGTAACGTAACTCTGCGGCTTCGTCTACTATCCTAGCTTAAAAGGACTCTCCGCTAAAAGCAACCGGAATTCACTGATGGAAAACTCATACTGTTATCTTTGCCCGATGCTTTGCGTTTGCTCGAATCTTCTCGTTACTCGCTGAAATCATGTTCACTCGGCAATTCGATGAGCACAAATGAGTTCGCGACGCGATTATTCTGTTTGTTTGTTGAGCATGAAAGCCAATGGAACTCGAATGAAAAAGTCTGTTGCGGGCACGCTGATGAAAACATAACTCTGTTAAATTGTCTTAATACCATTGCCATGCCTGTTTGAGCTACTTGTGGGAACGACGTTACTCCAACCATTGAATGAATACCAATGAGATCGATATGATGTTTGCCAGTCCTTGTTCGACTCGGTCGCGAATGAAACGTTGGACGCGTTATCAAAAACGATTGGATCGTGGAAGTTCTGTTTCTTATCCTTACTTTTGTCAAAAGCCTCTGAGGTAATCCCCAGAAACGAAGTTGACGATAGAACTCGAGGTTTTTTTCACTTTCCGCTGCATCGCAGCTAAAGTATCCCGTATAAAAGCATCGGAAAGGGAAGGGGTCTTGTGATCATTAATTTAATTAAGCCTCCTTCCACGCGACAAAGTGCCGAAGTTTCCAAATTGAGAGAAATTTCGCAACGGAAGCTGCAAGCTCCAGAGGACAAAACGAAACTGCTGCATCGAAACTCTGTACTATCCTCTGGTTAGTGCCCAACGTCCTCTCGCAGTCTGCCTATTCCACTTCCCGCAAGTCACTAGTTTTGTTTTTTTCCCCCCTCTACCTTTCGCCCCGCTTTTTTTTTTGGTTCTGTTTTTTTTTTATGTCATTTTTTTACTCCCGGAACTCACGCGTCCGAGACGCAACGCGCTTCGCGGCGCACGGAGAGAGAATGCAAAGGCCATTGAAACTTTTTAAGGGCTCGGCAAGCGCGTCCCGTTCTCAGCCACTTCCTGCATTATTAATTTTTCACCAAGCCTCGACCGCGCGCCTCTCTATACCGCCGTATGAGTCGTAGTCGTTGCTTACGGCACAAGGATAGAGAGGAGTAAGAAAGAATGGGCAAACGAAAAATAGTTCGGTTGGCCCCACGGATGTGTTATGCGAAAGGCGAGCATCCTTCAAATCTTGCCGTGTCTTATTTTTCTCTCTTTATCATTCGTTTGCGAACCCCGCTGAACAACGATAAATTTTCATCGCTCCTTTATGGCTCGCTGTTACGCGCGACGATAATTGGAGCAATGGAGCACGGAAACTGGCTTGACTTATAGGTTGTTTATCGATTAGCTCGCGCTCGGTCTCAGCTTCGATCGCTTTTGTGTTTCACCCGCCGTCAATCAACGTAGTGAAATGTGTACGAGCAATTTCAATCTCCGCTCCGTTTGTCACCTTTGATCCTTCATTGTTTTTCTCCATCGTTTGCCGGGTGTCTCGAATCTCGCGTTAGTTATAATGTCGAGATAAATCGTGAAAGCGTGTTTGCGATATGAAAAGAATTTTTCGAACGAGCGTGTTTAGCATTATCGGGCAAGAAATTATGCACGAATATGATATACACGCTTTTAGTTTTCGTTCGCAAATCCGATGGTAATTATAACCAGGTAATGGAGGGATTTCTCGTTTCGCCGGAACTCACCCGTGCTTTACAATTCTTAACAGTCACGAGAACTGCGGTGTGCGTTTTCCGCGATGGGTGAATGGGAACGACGTGGGTTAGAAGTGGTAGAACCGAGTCAAGAGTCGAGAACCCTCGGAAATATATGCTCTCCGGAGGGGGTTTGTGTGTGCGCCGCGTGAAGGGTGGAAAATCCTTCGTGGCAAGGTTGAATGTATTTATACGATCATGATGGAAGCCGTCGAGAGCTCCGCCACGAGCCGTTACCGCGCTGGCAGATTTTACCTCGTACAAATAATACGTACCAACCGTGATATCGCGATAGGGGTAGAAACGCGAATCTCCGGAATTTATCCGACGCTGTGCAGTCTCGTTACCGTTCCTATCTCTCCGTTCCACTATATAGAACCCTTCGCCGTGTCTCTCGGCGTACGCAAAGCTTTATAATCCGTACACCGACGTTACCGTGTATACATATATTCATTGTATACCGGAGCAGAGTATATTTCCGCATATTCTGCCGATGTAAACGAAACCGCGAGGAGAGAATTGGACGTGTTTCACGGTTGGCTGAGATAAACGATGATGCATCGCATATGAGAAAAAAGGGCGAGATTGGACGAATTCGCCTCTCACGTTGGAATCGATCGATCGATTTAACGGCACTCCCGGAATATGTTTGTCATTCGATTTGAAACAAAGTTATAATTGTGGTCAAGAATTCATTATTCAACTTCGCGTCAAGTCCCGATACAAGGTGGAAACGTATTGGGTATCGATTACGCGATTGGCGATAAAAACAAAGACGCGATAGTGGAAACGATTTTTATTTGTCTCCAATAGTTTCTCTAGCAATAGTTCATATATAGATGAAAGATGAAAATAATTTACGGCTCCGAGTTCATAATCAATAAGGCGCATAGAATCGAATCAATGAAATCTCGAGTGAAGCTTCCTTCCTGCGACGGATATATCCATCGAGTTTTCGTAACGTAATCGGATTTCCGAGCAATTTAGTGTCCTGTCTATACAGAATACCAGAAGAGCATCTCATTCCGCCGTTGGAATTATTGCGAAGTGGAGACCGGAACTAAGAACGTGTATAGAGCTGAAGGAAGTGGGGGCGGGGGGAGATATCTCGTCTTCTCGATGAGAAGAGCTCGCGTTACGAGGCAAAATGAGAAATTAAGTATTGGGAGGAGCGGAGGGGCGAAAAAGCTCGTCGCGATAATTTCCGTATTCCACTAATGCGTTTTTCCCCGTAGCCTCGCAGATACGAAGAATAAAGGAGTGAAGGCGAAGAAAAGGGGTCGCGAGATGAGAAAACTCGTGAGAGAGAAAGGAGGAGTTCAAATACCGAGGTGGAGGT
This sequence comes from Ischnus inquisitorius, assembly GCA_963924025.1. Lineage (NCBI taxonomy): Eukaryota > Metazoa > Arthropoda > Insecta > Hymenoptera > Ichneumonidae > Ischnus > Ischnus inquisitorius. Next base: position 3,875,597 of record OZ001250.1, on the reverse strand, counting down.
GGAGGGCAAAAGGGGGGAAAGGAGAAAAGCACCCAAGGGAACTACAGACAGTAGCTCACCCTCTTGCGAGGTGTGAATATTACGAACGCGAGCACATCAGCCACAGCGAGAGTGTAACGACGCTGAGGAGTGAGAGTGGTGGCTCGAGGGGAAGGGGGAACTTCCTTCTCACCAGGGACCTCGATTACAAGGCTCCTCCACCCAGAAGCTTCGTCGGAGATATTTGTTGGCTTTCCACATTTACGAGGGCCACGAAACAACCACGTCGGAATTACATTTCCTCAAACCTCGAAGTAGAGTAGAGCAACAACGAAGTCCAAAGCACGGGACCGTCTTAGTGAAAACAAACTTTTTTACGATGCTACCAAACGAACTGTCCATTGGTGATTAAAGCTATTGCAATTTCAGAAACGAATTTCGGGAACCGAGCTTTTACAAAATACAATAATGACTGCCGGCTTTGATCAAATTAAGGGTTTACACAAATTATTGATCGACGATTGTCTCAATTGTGTTTTCCGACGCGGCACTATTGACTACGGTTATTTTTTTTCTGTATGCAAACTTGAAGAGTCGACACAACGGTACGAATCGAACTGAGAGAGTTCAAAAACAGATTAACTGAATTCAATCTTATGAATCGGAATCTTATCGAAATTCTCGTCGGTTCGTCAGCGTGGATCGTTGAACGTTTCAGCGAGAAAATATTCCAACCTTCGACCACTTTGGATAAAAGCCCGCACAGCGTGAATATAGGACTACGTGGGATGCATGTATATATAAACTCCCAGTGGCACGGAACGATACAGCATTGTTGGGTCGTTCAGCGATGGCGTATATCGGGGTACGTTATACACCATGAGAGGGTTGTACAGTACATACAGAGTACACGCGAGGGGATGAAAGGGGTAGATGATAGATACGGTAGGGTGGGATATTCCGCTGTGTCCCGGTGTGTAGCTTCACACGCTCGGGGCACGTTCCACTACTCTCCTCCCGTGCGGTATAACGCGTTTGTTTCTCAACAGATTCATGAAGACAGAGACTCCCGAGCCCCGAACGAATACGTACCTGTTTATCCTACACGCGGATCCATGTATAACTTATGCACTCGGTGGAGAATACATTCCCGTACATACGATCTGTCGGATATAGTAGCCGTATGCTTTTAAGGACTCTCGTGTTCGCGTTGAGAAGTAAAGCCGCGTCGGGAACGGATCAGTCAGGATTATTGTGCCGTGATCATCAACGAAGGCCAGCGAGGCATTCGATACATGTATGCGAGTTCCGTTCGCTTTTGAACGCATCAATGATAGGCGTTTTGCGAATCCATGAAATCCTCTTTTGTAGAACCGACACACAATTGGGTTTAAACATTTAACGATGGTTTCCGTATGTTTGGATCGTTATGGTCGAAGCGAGAGCATCGACGTTTTACGGCGGGTATGTATGCCTCGAGTACGCGGCGCATCGAGGGAATTAACGCATCTCCATTATGTATGGGTCCCGTCCTCATCAGTGCTACCGGTGCATGATTCTGCCACGCACGCCCGGGTTCCTATATATGATTCTGTGCCAGTACAATAGCCCTCTTCGACTTTTACACGCAGATTTTATCACATATGTATATGTTTATGCATACATGGATTCATTTATTTGTATATGTGCACATGTATGCATGACATGAGTGTTTCATTGCGAAGCGATAGAGAGAGAGAGCCTACTAATGCAACTTCGAGTTTAATTTAACGCGGAACATATGAGCGTTCTATATATGGGCGTAAAAATTTCTATGAGCACGCGTAGGCTTTCCGGCCGCGGGCTTGAAGGAGGGGGGGCTTGATGCGGCCATTGTGATTTAACAGAAGTGAGAATGCGTCGGACGATAAGCCGACGAGCGGATCGATGAATGCGTCGTCGCGACGTCATATACACGTGTGCATGCATACCAACGATAGAGGGAGAGACTATCATTCGACCCCGCTCATATCTCTCTCAGCCTCACTCTATCGGCTTTCCATCGATATATCTATACATGTATTCCCATACGGATGTCGAGCGCGAATGGAAGAAGGCGAGAAGGGTGCACGAGAAGACTTTCTCGTTGAGTATATACGAACGCCCCCGCCCTCCCCCGGCCGCCCCGCGCTCGGTAGATTTTCTCATGCATCGGCAAGCAGGAACGGCGAGGAAAGAGGGAGGGTTTATTCCTAGCATTGTTCAACGTGCTTAGAAATCGTGGCCACGAAGAGGATGAATTCGAAGGCGTGGCCCTCCCTTCCTCCTCCGCCCTCGGAACCGGGGGAGGAGGTTGCGCGCATCCCGCGGAAGAAATACCGAAGGCATCGAAGCGAACGTAGCTCCGAAACCTCCCCCGGCACTATGTACCGTCGCGTGAGAAAAAAAAGAGAAGAGAAAAGAAAGAGAAAACAAACAACGAAATTCTCGATTCCATCGGGAATTCTACGATCGGTGGAATTTCGATGTACATGTAAATCGCAATCGGCACGAATACCGATGGGAAAAGTATGAAAGAAAAAATACAAAAGTATTGAGATTGTAAAGCACGCATTTTTTTTTTTTTTCATCGTAATTCAGAGGACGCAGCTGATGGCTCAGAGAGATATTAAACGATGACGAAGGAAGATGTGGAATTATGAAGAAAAAATAAATCGTCGCTCGAAGTAATAATCATTGGCCGCACAAGAATTAATGAGCCTGCGAGAAGGATGACGAGCAAAGGAATAATTGCATACTAGAGAAAAATAATTAAGAAAGTACGAGAGACTGTATCTTGTTAGTCCTTGGCTAATATAGTAAGAATAAAAAATATTATAATATGCATGACTTGTCCTCGTCTTAAGATGGCAAAATTTATATACGTCCAGTTTGCATTTTTTCGCAATTTCGCGTTAAACTTATTTACCTCTTTTAGAATATCCGTAATTTGGGCTGGTAGAGCATTGAACCGTCGTGAGCAAAGAGGAGAAAGAGGCAAAGAAGCTTTCACAGGAATGTTTTCTTCTGAAACCTGCTTCTCTGCAAAAGAGGCCCAAGAACGCTCAATTTAACGCGGAGCACACCACTCCCGTTGCTCACAGTTCGTACCGGCTCTCTCTGTGTGTTCTCCTCGTGTATATACACATATATATATGTATAGAACCATCACACTCTCGGCACGCTACGGTTATACCCGCGGTATAATTAAAACTTAACGACGTTAACCCTTCATTAGCGCCGGGGTGAATCGTAATTTCCCGCAGTGCGAGAGAGCACCGTTGCGCGCGGACTCAGTTCAGCGTCGACAACGAGCCTCTCCACCCGAGTAAAATTCCGAACTCTTGAACTACACGCACAGACGACACTTTATCGGGATATACTCAATCGCGATATTCCTCTAATAGACCCGCGCCAGGAGAGCGTCGGGAAGCATTAATAAACCCGAAGCAAAAGTTCCGCCGTATTGTGATTTCGCAGTCCAAAGATTGGCATGGCGGTTCTCGGACTATCGGAGAATTTTTATCGTCAATCACAATGTAGGCGCGATGGAACGATACGGGTACGCAGTCTCACAATTTCAAAATTGCAAGCGGCATTCCATTTTTCCAATAAATATTTTATTGCTATTTTTTGTTCATAAATAATGGAACTCCTTCTACAGCTTTTTTCTTATAAATAACAAGTTGAGAATTCGGAAACGAAAAAAAAAGTGTATAAAATCCGAATGGCATTTCTAGCCTCCGTGCCCGTTTTTCTCCATTCTCACGAGATTCGCCCTTTCCTTCTATTTTCCTGATTACCAGCCTTTCTCGTCAAAGAAGTACACGAAATGTATTATGACAGAATTTGCGTTCTGAGGCCCATTTTGCCTCCATCTTATCGACCTACATGGGTTTGATCTTGAGAAACAGAGGGATGCAACTGACGGGGTTTAATGCGGAAAGCCTTGCTGCGATTTGCCATTCTGCGTCTCAACAAGTGTCGTATATGCAAGAAAGTCGCGACGCCCCGAGGATATGGACTTTGTGGAGGAAGCCGGAAGCGTAGCCGCGGTAACATGTACCCGACAACGTTCCGTAGACGTTCGATATCGGCTATAGCGACGTCGGTACGTAAAAGTTCAATATACTTTTATATTGGTATCAGTTGCGAGACCCGCGCGCTTCGGGTAATACAGCCGCCGCTGCTGAAACCGCGGAAGTGAGAGAATATCGCAAAAACCACCCCGCGAGCACACACACGCAAGAAGACCGGGATCATCCTTCGTGCGAGTCTCCAGATAGCTACTTTTTCAATAAGTGCTACGGAAGCGAGCATCGAGACGCTTCGCGTATATATTACCCTACTAACTCCGGTAGTTTAGTACGCTGCACACATACCGGCGGTATTTCACGAAACCGCATCGTGTGTCACAAATGTTGTGCGGCGCTTCTGGTGGATATCGTACTTTTAGCTACTGCGTCGACTCCGCCGGATTCGTAGTGGGTACGTCCGGTCGAGGTCAGACGCGGAATACGACCGGAAGTCCGAGTACACAGGGCGGAACCCGCTGTGTGTTTCGAGAATTTTATTGAGTCAGACCGAGTTGTACTTGATAATGGAATATATTATATGAGACATTTTTTTCTCGCTCACAATTGACCGGACGTATTCAATTTTATTACTGGCTTTGTCTTGTATATTCAGAGATAAACCACAGCGATATGACTCAACTCTTTGATTTATGTATTTATATATATTTTTTTATAACAAAAGGAATAATCATTGAAAATCGCGTCCTAAGACCCTCGATCTTTGTAAAGGCCAATACAAAAATAACTATAACTATATAAACTATACTATATGATAAACTATAACTATAAACGATAATAAAAATAATAAAAAGGTCAATAAAAAGAATAATGACTTTCGGTTGAAGTAATCAATCTCTCAGCATACTAGTCATGCGAAATAATGCAACTCTAGAATAACTCCTATTCATATGTTACTGGATGTATCCCGCGTACTATGGAAATGAAAGAATTAATTAATAATAGAAACTTACAATTTCGAGAAATGCACCTAACAAATGTATAAGAGCGAAAAAATGTAGGAAACAAGCAAAGAAACGATGGTAAATATACTTTACAACATGGGCATAAATACGCTCGAACAAAATGTAACACTGATGCTGCTTTCACTGGACACTGTTAAGATAAATAAAAGTTTTTTGTCGTAAGTTAATTCGTTCAAATTAATGTAGATGTGTAATCAATGTGCAGGCAAATTACAGTGAAATTCGAGTTATTTGGTAAATATAACTTCCACTCCCATGATAAAACGGAAGCAAGTTATAAAATGCAAACTATCGACTCCAGTTTTCAATAAACTCTACATTAATTGTCGATCATAACTGTACGTTAAATTCAATGTAACAATTTATGCATTCAAATATCCAGTATCACCAGTAATAATATTAATATTACTACTATAATATTAATATATTTAAGAACATGCTGAGCTTCTCAGAGGATTCTTGTCTTTGGGCGAGAAAATCGCTGTGAGAAATGACGAAGGCGGAACAGCAATGCGAGACGAAAAATCGATGTACGATTGCAGTTGGCCATTTCGCGAGATACATTCAACTACATTGCTGCGGAACGTCCAAGCGTCGAAGAGTCGTAGCGCGAAGCTCGATGGCTCGTCATTATATTGTTGGAACAACAGAAACGGCGACCGATCCTTTCGAGCGAACGACATAAATCTTGCAACAGCGAGGATAGCTGGTGTATACCGATAGGATAATGGTAAGGGAAACGAGAGCACGAGATGAGGGAGGGTCGCTCTGTTCGCTTGTGTTAAGTACCGGGCTTTTGCGGAATTATGATCTATTGGATATCAGAAGTGCCGAGAACAGAAGTGGGCGGGGAACGACGAGGGGAACACGAACGAGATCGAGAATCGTTGAAGCGCGAGGGAACGATAAGCCGCGTAGCGCAGCGAGAAAGAAACGGTGCTACGGTTAAACTTTTCTTAATTAGAAGCCCGCGACGGTTTCTCTCATTCTTTCTTTCGAACTTCTCGTTTTTTTCTTTCTCCTGAATTTCTTCTTTGTACTTGTCCGTGCGCTCTAGACAGAAGCCGGAATAAGAATTTAAACTCGCGTCGAAGAATTAAACGGTTCATTGAGATATTCCATCGACGAATCGTCGATAAAAATAACTCGTTATTCAAGGAGGGGACTTCGATGAAACTGTCGCATTGAATTCGTTGCTGCGAACTCAAATCGACGCGGCAACGACGATATTTCCAGCGAAGCATTGGCTTGCCCTAGTTAATCGAGTAGATATTTTTTTTAAACGGCACCTCGGACTATTGAAAAGAAAAATTCTAAGAGTATTTATATATTCCTTCAAATATTTGTACTTTATTCGATAATATTGAGATTTTTAAATCCTACATGCAGTACACAATAATGACACATTCTTCCATTTTTTTTTTTTCATCTCCTTTTGTTTATTCGTTTGCCCCATGCATATGCTTGCTGAGAGCGTCCGTTTATTCGAATGTTAATCAATAATGCGCACAATGGTCTACGTGTCGATCGTCCGTAATGGCCATTGTGTTCGAGTAATTTCGCGGAAGCTTATTTCGCGATTGAAATTCCATCGGCGGAGGGCGCATGTACCTGTGTCGGAATATCCGGGAAAGCTCGCGAAGCCTTTTGCTCCGTACGCGTATATCGAGAATCGCGTCTGGTAGCAGACAACGCCGCTTCCGCGCAACGGTCCGCAATTCTATTATCCCTGGAACAGAAGGTCGGGACAGAGGAGATAAGAGCCCTTCCACCGAACCGCAGACTACCTCTCGCTTTTCGAGTTCTATCCACTCCCGATGATACATATATATATGTACCCGCACATCTGTCGCGCGTCATATACGTAAACGTACATCCATCGAACAACCCCCAAAACTGCTGAAGTTATACCAAGACATTTGAGCATTCGGCACGTGAGCCCGTCGAGTTTGAGGAACCGGGTAGTGTCCTGAAAGGATCTTTCCAAAAGTTTCCTCGGGAAGCAGATTAACAACCGACGACCTCGAGTCGTTTCCGTTTACTCGCAAAAAACAATGAGAACCTTTCATTCAATAATGGCAACACAGATGTCTCGACGAGATTCGCGAAAGTCTCCGATTCATTTATAATTATCTCGTTCCAATAGCCGTCGAGACGCAATGAACGAAACTTTGATGCAGTATTCACGATGAAATGTTGAATCCGTTCTCGGCCACACGAAAGTTCGCTGATGCGTGATTTTCCGTTCTGCACGATTGATATCCCCGATAAATAATATCCCCGACCCAAAATGACAAAGTTGTAACGACAGTTTGAATCTCATCAATGTCGTCCACCGGGGATACTTCGAGTATCTCATGCGACCGCGACGCAGCGCGGAAACTTTCGTCTATCGGTGAACTATTTATAACATTTATTGGTATACGCTTCGGAGTTTGTTTCGAAACTTGTTGAGCATCGTTGAGAAAACATATCGCGCCTCGTCGGCGCTGGATACGCGGATTGCGACCGACAAACTCTCCTCGGCATCGATTACGTATCGCATGCTTATCGCGCTGTTCCGCATTCCGAATCTCTCGGATACGGCGCGCGGGGCATTTGCGTTTTGCGTTACATCGAGAGCAAGAAAATCGTTAGTTACGCCCTTGAGAGTCTTCGGCTGTGAGGAAGGTCTCGCGAATCAGTTGAGCGTATCCAATGTTTCAGCAGATATACCGTAAACGATATACTCGGCGAAGCGTGCGATCGATTATTCCGCCTCCCATCGAACTCGAAGACGGATAGTTAATCGGCTGCATAGTTAACCGAACTACTGTGCGTGCGCGAGCGTTTCGAGGCGGAATTTTGCAACCGAACGTTAATCTAATGGGCGATGCCGGCTCGCACGTGAATCCAACGCTGCATCGTCGAAGCCCAAAAACATTATATCCTCGAACGCGTAAACCGGTTTCGCTAATATAATCTCGTTCAAACCCTGCGCCATATTCGGAGTTCTACGCTCGCCTGCAGTGAATTTACCTAATGTATACTATATATACCGAACATAACTATATACCATAATCATGTCTGTATGTACACGTATCGATAATGGAAACTAACGAGAAACCCTTTACTGTAAACAAACTTTAACTCGTTGGCTCGAGGATCCTTACCGTTACATGCCTCGGGCTCGATGGAGCGAAATTACCGATGAACCTCCTCTCGGACACGGATAGTAGATTCGATAAACGCGAGCATCAACGATAGAGCAGGGAAGAAGAACGTCGCCCTTTTTTCCATCGTTTCTCGTCGCTCACTAATTCCTCCGACAAAAAAGTCAGTTTACTCTTTTGCCGCTAAAAAATACGAGTTTTCCCACGCAATATATCTCGTTCTCATTGACGACGAGAGATCAGAGCGAAAAATTAACCTAAGTGCGACACGCCTATAAAAATTGCTTCAAAAAAATGTTTTAAACTAATTTGCATCATGTTCCTAATGCCCGATTTTATTCCAGGCATAAAAAAAGAAAATGAAAACTTGCATCCGAGGAGAAAAGTCAATTGTTCTTAAAAAAATTTTAAACGCGATCTAATTACATTTGAGCCGATGATCGAATAGAAATATCTCATTCGTGTATAAATATTTGCCGCGATATCGCAAAAATTCGCAAGATTTTCCGTGTCATTGGAACATTCTATACAAGTTTCACTGAAATTGCAAAAAAAGAAATTACTCCTGAAAACAAAGCTTCTTCTACGAGGAAGTAATAAAGGCAAACATGAAAAAGCAAGCATTCATTTTAATACGATTGTCCGAAGAGACGAAACAATGGGAGAGATTTTCCCCGCAGTGCATTGACGACGAGCGATGAAAGCAAAAATGAGACCGAGAGCTAAGAAAATAATAATAAAAATGAAGATAATAATATAAACAAAGACAAAAGCAACAAATTATTTTAATTCGGTTGTACGAAGAGACGAGATAATAGGAGGAAAAAAGATTTTCTTCGTCGGCTAGCTATAGAATCGTCGGAACTTTTTCATCCATTGCCATGAAGAAAATTTAGTCCGAAAAGGGAGACGGTAGGTTTCGGCGAGTGAGCGAGTGGGCGCACAGGGAAGACTCGGGGAGGGCTAGAAGGGGGACAAACACACGACGGGAAGGCGCACTGGATGAGCCGGCTCGGGATGCTCGGTGAAGGGTGGCGAATTGAACGAAAGTGGGAGACGGAGGGGTGGCAAAAAGACTTTGGACGCGTATATATATACACGTATACACGAAAAGTAAACAAAGAGAACGAGAGGCGGATAGCAAAAAGGGTAGAGAAACAAAAACACGTACAAAAAAAAAGTGAACGAAGCGAAGGAAAGAGGGCAGGCTGTACGAGCGATTAAGCTCTCGGTGAGCCCGTCGTACTTTTATTTTCTACCCGAATGAGCTGAAGCCTCGTTTCGTGCAGCTTTTCTCCTCCCCCCTCCTCCCCTCCATTGCCGAGCGAAGGAAGGTCGTAACTTATCTACTCGGCAAACGGCAGACATTACCGATGGAAACTCCGTTTCTCCTTGGCTACTCAATCTCGCATTTATACGTCTCCAGACACAACAACATAACACACTGCAGAGACGCAAGGACCGTTCGTTGAATGGCCAATTTTAGTTGCCGAGAGCCAATTGTCGGCACGGCGCTGTTTTTATAATTCTTAATCCTCTTTTCGTACGACTTATCGCTCTGTTAAAATATCGTTGAGATCGTAAACGCTTAGAAAGTGTTCTCATTACGATAAATCTTTCGAGGATTCATTCATTTTCAAGGTGAAAGAAAAAAGAAGAAAAAAAAAAAGAATATTCGCGCGCAATAACAGTTCAAGGAAAACTTCGTCCCACAATCTCGCCTCGGTTACAGAATTGAAAATTATCGTTGGAATAACAGCGATTAAATTTTACTTGGCGTTACGCCAGGCTTTTTTTCTTATTTTTTTTTCCTTTACTTTATCATAGCGAGAACGAAATGTAAAGAAATGTGGGACCTTTTAGATTTCATTCGTCGAAAACTTCTCTCGTCGAGGCCGTCCGTGAGCCGGACGACGGTTTGCGAGGAAAAGTAAAAGAAAAAAAGTCGTCGTAGTCGGGAAGCGGAGTTTGTGCTGGTTTACGATAGAGGAAAAAGGTTCACCTGGGAGATCGGGTCGAATCGTTTGCCACGTTTCTTCAGTGGGAGAAAGGGGAGGAGGGGGGGCGAAAGAGCTTTGTGGAAGGAGATCTTCACCTTTGTCGAGTCTACGTGAGCGCTCACTTAGCACCCCCGTGCGACCCATACCACGGGGGCTGCGGGTCAAGCCCGTTTTCTACGTGACGAGGTACAGCACCAGAAGACTTTCTTCTTTCGTTTTTTGAAAATTTTCTCCTTTTTTTGCCACCTTATCGCATTACCTTGAGTATGTTGAAACTAAAGTACCCGCCGAAAGCCTAAAATTGGAGTCATCCAACTTTGGCGAGGTCGCGAAGCTTTGCTCTGAGAAGGCGCGCCTCGGGGGATATTAACGTGTTTAAGTGTTTTTTTTTTCTTCCACAAGGTTAAGCGTATATAAAGACGAAAAGACGCGAGCCCCAGTTGCAATGAAGAGACAAGATAAAAAACACGAATTTCTTAGTTCACTCGGTTCGTTAATTTCGCAGTTTTTCCTTGCTCGACCGGAGCGACGTTTACGGAAATTGCATAGAGAGAGAAAGAAGCATTGCACGTGATTGTCTTCTTTCGGTCTCGAATTTACAAAGCAGAAACCCGTCGACTGTGAGTTTGTGTTACTCATACGTAACCCAAGTTACGCTCGTTATTGCATCGCAATTGCGATGCGAAACTGTCGTGCACAGTTCACGATGAATCCGCCAACGACCAATGAATCGGAAGCGGATTGCGGTCGCAACGCGTGTGCGAACTGCGCAATAGAGCGACCAAAAAATTACACTGTAATTGCATTTCGGACAGATGAGCGATTCATCCTTCCAAAGTGTCGGAGAAACGTACGAGCCTAAATATTTTTCGCTCACAAGAGGGAATAAGAGCGGAAGGAAAAAAAAGGAAAGAAAGGGAGACACAAAAGTTGGTAAAGCACGTCTCCGCTTCCGTCAACTTGTTTGCAAACCGGGTAGCGTGTATAATTTATGTATATCCCTCGTTGTTTCGTGTCGCGTTGCCGGTAGCAATCTAGCTGTGACGTGAGAATGAAAAAAACAGGTACAAAAAAAAAAGGGAATAATAAAAAGCGTTTTCCAGCAGCGCGTAGCACGTCCGCAAACACCCCTTCGCGGAGAGGAGGGAAGGTGTCGCGCGTGTGGAGCCAAGTAACACGCTACGCTTTCGGCGTCCGCGAAGGTTTTTGGTCGAGCCGGCGAGGATATTATTATTTCCGGGGTGAAAATGAAGGTACCGGACAAAATGGCTCGAGTAAATTGCGTTAACGTGGCTCACGAGTGTTTTACTCCACATACATGTATAGCGTTGCGCATGCACGATGACCCGAGTCGTGTACTCTTTGCATTATTATACCACATGCGCGCATGCACACCTTGTATAGTACGATTATGGTGGCTACGTGTGAGGTCACGTAGTCCTCGTTGATTGTTATTCACTTCTGTCGCGCCTGTTCAAGAGTCACTTCCCGTTGAATTAGTTGACGTTAACTCTCGCGACGCGCGGACACACGTAACCCTTCCTATCTCGCTTCTGTCCAACACCTCCGGCAAACTCGTCGACGTTCTCGTCTCACCGCGAATTCAGCGCGTCGCAACTATAATTCCTCGACTGCGTCCTCACCGCCGCTGACGCGCTCCGCTGTGTCGCAACACTTCGGGTCCCGATCATTGTAAACTACGAAATTAGATCTAACACGACGAGGAACTGTCGGCGAATCTCGTTATTCTCAACCGACCGACGCGCGAGTGACGATACAGAACTCTCTCGTGCTCTCCCTTCGACGTCGAATCGTCCGCATGATTTTCATCTCGCTGAGTTATGCAATGAATTTTCCGCTAGTTCCGAGAACGAGACCCACGTGGAGGAGGCCCTATTATGCGAAACTCCTCTAACCCGGTCTCCGGAAAATGAAATGAGAGATTCGTCGGAGGGGGCTCGAGACGCGAATTCACGGAATTCGCAGGGCACCGAAGAGAGTCGGAGGAAATACCGACTGTGAAGGAAAAATAAAAGACCAACACGATCTCAAATGCCCCAGAGGGTCGTGGCGCGAGAAGAGCGCAGATGAAGTAATTTATTTGTACAACCTCACTCCACCGACCGGTCCCTCGTTCACCGTCCAAAAGTTTCATCTCGGACCAGCTAGCAACTTCCTGTATTAATATAACCTTTCTCTACGGCAATTCGCCCGCTGCTCTTTCAGCGTAACTTCTCGATGTTTCGAGTCTTCGACAATCGCTGAATTCACGGCAGAAAATATAACTCTTAATTCGTCGTCATAATTGTACGACTCTCCTCGAACCACTGCGATTGTTGTGACCCACTTTTTTTTCTTCTGGAATAAAAATACAAGCATCGAGTCCTTAACGAAGAAGTGCCACGCCGAAGAATGCATTTTTCGTCGGTTTCATTCAATCGAGAAAGAAGAAAACAAAGAAGAAAAAAAGAAACTCGGCAGGAGTTCTATCGTCACGCTAATTGGAAGCTAGTGCAGCAATTTCCCAGAAAATCCGGAATATTCCTAGAAAATTCGAGCTTCTGCTCTCTCACTCGATGTCCCGTTTCGCGAAAGATTCATTAGACCGTAACGATGAGGAACGAGCCACTACCGATCTCTCTGTTTCACGAAAAATAATTACTACGGATGTTGTTCAGACGAAAAGCTCCTGCGCCAGCTATTTCTCGACAGTCGAACCGACTTATATTCGAATTTCAGAAAATGTTCCACGGACACGATACTGACAACTCGGCGTGCATATTTTTTTGTCGATACATCGACGAAAAAATAAAAAAACCGTAGCACTTGACGCGCTTCGTTTGTGAAAGAGACTATGTGACGCGAAACGTTACAAAAAGAAAAAAAAATTAAAAAAGAAAGAACAGTCGGTAGTTATCCGTGCCAGTTACGCGTACGGTTTGCACGTTTTCTAGATGGCAATTACTTTCGAACTATACAAACGTATGTTCGCTAGTTAACGAGGGCAGCTGGAGTTCAATTGCATTCTGTGAAAGGCGATACCTTTCCCCGCGTAGTGCAGATTTCACGCTTCGCTATTCCGTCCCTGTTAATTAATTCAATTCGATCTCTCCAGCTCCGCGCCGCCTTTTCGCCCTCGTGGCGGTGATAGTTGTGCCGATACATCGTTAAACGTATAAATGCGATTGTCAGCCACAGGGAAAATCGATATGAACCCAATGAAACGTAAGAGAAAATCTATCGCTTGGAACGACCGAAGGACGACGAAGTGGTTGGAATTCCGACGAATTTCGCCGTTGTAATTTTTTTTTTTTTTTTTTTTCCTTTCGCTTTTCCAAGACAATATCATTGGATGCCCAGTCGATTCTCGTCGACACACGAAGCAACGACGACGGGGAGAGATGGGACCGAGGTGTGGGTTTGTGTGCGGAAGAGGAAGAGACGTATGAAAGCTAGGAGGCATATTGCATCGAAGCCATAAGGTCCCCTGATGTTCTGACTATATTCTCCGCTCACCCCTGCCCGTTGCCACTCGACGAAAATTGGCTCGACGCTCTAGCATTCGACGTACACACACACAGACACATACATGTATGCTCTTCTGTCGCCCTTGCCTGCCCTCCTTCAACTTTACTCTAACGCCACTCTCGACCCTTCTCACCGGGGCTCCATTCCTAAAATCCTATATACCTCCTGGAAACACAATGCAAACACAGATACACACGTAAGACCCGGCACAGCTGCGGATATGGAGCGACCCGTTGCCTATATAGCTACGTGAGTTTGTCTCTAAACTACACGTGAAGAGTAATGAGAAAAGAAGATTCTGTGTAACAAAGTATAGAGCCAGAGGGTTGATGGGTAGAATTGGTATAGAAGACCGGGCAAGTCTCATGGATTATGCAGAGCTATCGTCCTCGCACGTGGCGCACGTTCGTGATACGAGAGAGAAACGATGCTGGGTGCTCTTTGCTCGTGAAAGAACGAAAAGTAACGAGAGTCACCTGGACTACGGGACGGAACTGTATGCGCCCGTGAACGAGTAGAAAAATCGTGTTGGCGTACGTGTACAAAGGATGATAAACTTGATCCGAAGAATAGACGGAACGTTGGTGAATCCTTAACGTCTTCATCGAGGTTGAGATAAACCCCAGACGGTATCTCGTTCCGATCTCTACCGAGGATCTATTTTCTTTTATTCGTTCCAAGGTGGACGCAGCATTACATGCGAATGAACTTCTCTGGGACATGATGAAATTCCCGTCCTTTCGATTTTCGATTTTTTTTTTCCACAGCCATTTTTGAAAAAAGGCATAAGGTTGAGAGAACTTTCTCGAGCGACGGCTAAAGAGCGGGAAATAAGTTTCGATGCAGAGTGGACAGAAAAAAGCCGACAGTCGGCGCTCTGAATACGGCTTGGACACAACCTAAACCGTTCCACAAGTTATTGTTTACAGCAGGGTTTTTTGTCTTTGTATTGAATTTAGACGGACTTTCCTTTTATCGAATGACAAGTGCGCTGAAACGATCATTGCAAGCGTCGTGCATCACGGAATTAAACGAAAAACATCCGTCTCGCATAACTTCAGGATTGCAAAAAAAAAAAAGAAAAACCGCTGACTTTTCAAGGTCCCAACGGCTCCTCTGACTTTTCTCGGTTTTTCAGATTTTTCAAGTCCGCGGCAACCATGCGGGGTTTTGCGACGAAGGGGGCATCTCGAGTGGAAGAATGAGAAGTAATTGCGGTTCAACAAACAACGGCGTGAGGGGAATGACGTAATTACGTATCGAGTAAGAAAAGAAAGAGGAAGAAAGTTCGCTGTTTCTCCAGCGAATCGAATACACTTCTTTTTTCTTCTTTGTTTTTTCGTCGAATCCCATCGAACTGTTTGGCCTCCGGGTCTCACCTTCAATTTATCGGGTATTCACTGTAGCGTCTGCTTTTCCAACAACACGTTATTCGTCGCCACGGTCCAACGTGCTCCGCTCCAACCCGGTTGCCTTCGTGTATTTTCTTTCTTTCTTCCTTTCTTTCGGCGCACCGTACGGTTGCCTATGACCTCCTCTCTGCAATCAAAACCGCTTCGCGGTTGCTCGTGATCCTGTATTCTCGCCCTCGACAAAGTCTCGTGGCCTCGTTGCACCGCCACTCGCACGATTGGTCCGGCTACGTGATCCGGAATCTTTACGTGAGAATGCGCGCGGTTTTTCCTGATCGAGAAAAGGAAAACATACCGCAATACTCGTCGAATTCGATCTTGTCTGTTCCTCTCAGCGTTCCGAATACGACAGCAGAAGAAACTGAAAATTTCATGCACTCGAATTTGAGGGCGACTACGTGCTTGGAACGAACGTTTGTGCAAGAAAACAAAAACATCGTGACCGTTTAAAGCTGTATTCCATATCTTTGCTGTAACGTGCAAATGTTTTGTAACTTCGTCGAACTGATCTCCCTTACTAAATTTCTATATTCGAAACAAAATAAGATTAACTGCAAATGTATTGTATGCAAAAATATGAAATTTGCCCGCATCAAACATTTTTCAAACTTTCATAAAATTGCAAGGTACACCAAAATCCAATGGTGTATGCATAAAAGGACTTCCAGGCTCGATAATTATTTATCTTGTGAATTTTTTTTTACAACGCGGGCAATTCTTCGTTGCATTCAAGACCGATGATATTTATTTATTGGAATGTATCGCGATGTGACAAGACTAGATGCGATTGTAGCAGAGACTCGTCACGTCCGATATCCACGATTGGTTTTCGTGAATCGAAACGTCGAACGGTTTCCGTCGTCCTATTTCACCGACGTCCATGACGGGGATCATTCATCACGTTCCCACTCGCCTTCCTCCTAGGGAACGATAGGAACCTCCCCTCCCCTTCACCCCTCATCCTCCCGCCGCGGCTGCTATGCCTCCGTTTCACGGATTCAGAATGATTATTCATGGGCATTCAAGTGCAAATCCCAAACGAGGACGAGCGTCAAATAGGCGCACCAAACTCAGCGACCGACATCTAACTAATTGATTGGGTAGCTTCCGCGACACGTCCGCGTGTCCATCGGCCGCTCCCATCGTTTCTCTTCACCCGCCTCGTCCCTCCGCCTATGCGTCGCGTGTTTCACCGAAAAGCGTTTGACACGATCGAGAGCCCGTCATCCCCAATCAAACCCCACATCCTCGCCCCTCCGTGTTATGCAAGTTCACCTGGTACAACAATGTGCAACATCAACTAGAATCGAGGCTCGAACAATGCGATCCGACGCGAGAGAATGTATATTCAATAACCAAACCCCTTACACATCATTTGTACTAACAGCCTCGTGCAACTGCTGGGATCAATGAATTTATTGGCGGCCATTTCTTACCTCCTATTACGTCGTGAATTTCACATTTCTTTTTTTTTTTTTATATATCCTTCGGAGGATGCGTTACCCGTTTTCTCCATTTTATCTCATTTTATCCCTGAAATCCCGTTAGCCGGAGATCTCGGGTGCGAAGGTATTACGAGCGGAACACGTGCCTTTAACACGGGAACAAGGAGAAACGAGCTTCCAGGGATGTGGCGCAAGAGAACGAGAGACGGAGACGGAGGAGGACCCGGATAGCGACGGAATTCAGGGGTGACGGGAAACGTGGTTCTTAGCCCAGTTAAGATTGGCTCATGGCCAAAGCCGAATGAGGGTATTCCAGCATCACCCGAGGCGATCCTTACTGCAGATTCTCTTCATTTTCTACCTTCCAATGTTACTATAAACCCTATCCCATTGGCAGACACGTACAACCGCGCTCTATATATCTCGTTGATTCCGTAATTGTGCACAGAGTGATTCGGAATCACGACGTAATCGTGATGTACTACGAAAAACCACCGAGATAAAACATTCCCGAAAAGAAATAACGACATTTTCATGATGAAATCGAAAGAAAGGTTTTTCTTGTGCATCGTTCTTTTTTGTCCCGCAACTTCCGCGGAAAGAACATGCATAAAATACGATAACGTTGCAACCACGATAAATTTACCGGAAAACAGAATGAAAGAAAAAAAATAAGCCACGAAAAACTCGTATAACAATGTAAGTTTTGTGAGGAAACATTTTTATACCCGATGCGCAGGATTCGGACGTTAAAGCTTTGACTGCGTAAGTATGTAAGAATATTTTTCAGTGCCGTCAAAAAGCGTTGGAAATTCCTTCACCTCGTTCGCCCTCCGGACCGGCGGAGATGCGGGAGAGCGAAAGAGAGAAGGGTCGAGGAAAACTCGCTCTGTGCGCGCCGCGAAGGGTGGTGCGTTATTTATCGCTCGGTGAGGTAACCTTCTCGCGGACTCTCGCAACTGCCCGTTCCAGACGCGACTCGTTCACGAATAAATTTTCCTTCTATGTATAACCCCCGGGTACTTATACAGAGAATACATATATATGTTTTATATGTACATAGTATATTACATATAGTTGTATGTATTATGTACACGTAGCGAAACCGTGTCCGGAGGAGGTGAAGAATAATTACTCTCAGTTCGCAAGAGACACGAGGATGAGAAGCGAAAGGATAAAAAAAAGAATTGTGAAGATCCGGTGATTTAGAGTGAGCTCGGTGTCCATTCGAGTGCTTCGCAAGTTCTTATTTCTTTGGTAAACTCTCCGGAACTTTTGAAGTTAAGCCAAGTTTTCTGTGGAATAGAGAGAGCGAGAGTGCATCGAGCGAAACGAGGATCGTTCCCTCTCGCGCTCTCGACGTGTCTCAACGTTTGACCGTTCGAAGTTGACTGTTCGGATCAGTTTAATGAGGCGACGACGAGATCTGCGGCTCGGATAGTGAGGCTGACCTTAATTCGCGATAATACGAGTATGCACTGACTGCTCGTGCGATCTTTAAACTCGATCGACCTATTACCGAGAGAATAAAGTACCCCGAGTGTCAAGGAGTTTTCGGTGCAGTGCGAAAACTCCCACGAAATATTGCTAAGATTAAATTTTGCCTCTTTGTCATTATGGTACCCGGAAACTGATCAAAATTAATATTGCAACGTACTTCTCGTGAAGAAATTTCGGCGGACCGCCGCGTTGAAGGAAGCTTTATGAACAGGGAAGACAAGAAAAGCCCATACGAGAACTCGGATTGAACATCTGCACGGGTTTTCTTAACCGCAAAGTTAACAAAATAAGTATAACTGATTATTCTCCTTAATCATTGCGACAAACTTGTATGCAGCTTTCGATTTTTTTCAACGAGTGAAAACGCACAATAACCAAATACATTTTAGTGCAGTACGAAAGCTTGCACGACTAATTACCCCAATCCATTAGAACCCTTTATCGATCCGGTGTTACCTAATAATATATGGAAATTAATGATTCACACCACTCCGTTTGAAAGCAAAAACTTGCAATGATACGTTAAACTGTCGACAAGCGTGAACACCTACTCGAAAATCCCTCGTGATATTATAAAGGATTAAAGCCTCATGATAGCCTCATCGCAATGTTGACGATAGTTCGTCTGTTGGCAACATCGAATTGCTTGCATAAAACATGGCCGCGTGGGTATGTCCGCCCTACGGACAAGTAATTGCGCTGGCGCAAACTCACCCTTTGCCGCACGGGTTTCGAGCTTCGCCCGCCTACGTTCGCAAAACATCGTCGACGAGGCAAGCATCGAAGGGGGACGTTGGGACGGGCAGGCAGATAACACCCCGCGGGAATGTCGTCGCATGAATAATCATCGCCTCGGGCTTATTCCCACAGGATAAGAACACCTGTATTCCGCTCGCTTGGGATAACAAACCGAACAAACTTCAAAAGCATCATCATCTTCCTTGCTCGAGCGTTCGCGTTCGTACGACGCGCTACGGAGGAATGAGACGGAAGCAATAGTAAATGCGAGTATTGATTCTCTACCAGTACTTCTATACACATTTATTTATACGCAAACAAAACAATGAGCCGCAACAACCCGAACGGTCGCAAGTTTCGCGCTTGAGGGTCAATTAATATTCTAAATGGCGCGAGAACACGAGAGGGCGAGGTAGGATTTCCAAGTTGCGAAACGCCATTGGACGAGAGCAACGGAGAATACGGAACGAAGCAAATGTAAGGGAGAATGGAACGGAATCTCAGTGACAACAGGGCCGGTGTTTATCCGGAGTCTGTAGGTCACCCACGCGGAGAACTGCGTGTTACCTCAGGAAATTAAACGAGAAGGTTATTCTGGCTTACCCTCGTCGGGGGTTTGACAGTCAAAGGGATATAGCAGTCCTTCCGTTATTTAGCACACGAGGATAAGCTTACTCGCTTGGAAATTAAGGGGCCGTTGTACGAGATGAGAAAGCGTCAGTGTGTCCCATAACAATGGTCCAACAGCGCTCATTCCGTATTTTGCACGCGAACAAAATGACTCGAAATATGGAAATCCACCGTAAGCCAACACCGTTCATCCACAATACCTATTCTTTTCAATAATATTGCATTTATTATTTCGATATCGAAGGCTCAATAATTTTGTACGATTTTTGAACGCACGATTATACGATTAGGGAGACGAATGTTCGGAGCTACGTGTAAACATTTCGACGATTTATCGGGTCAAACATCGTTACTTTCCCCCTACACGATTACTTCGGTGAAATTTCGGCTGATGAATAGATCGTGGCAGAGGATGCGAGTAATTACGCGCGGCATGATTTTCCAACGGCCCACGAGAAATTCGACGAATGGGGTCGAAATTTTGCAAGAAGGTATGACCATTCTATACCCATAGTTTCTGTTGTTCTGTACTGATGATCTAACAACCTTTCGTATACAACCGTCTGTTCTGTGTTAGTTTTCGCGATGCTGGTCCATGTTCGCCCACTCGGTGCTTAGCCACACTGCCGGTTATTCTCCGAAACTTGAACCATTAAACCTACCCCGAGCGTAGTTTATAGCCAAGCGAGTCTCGGATCGCATTACATCCAGAGCGCGATAACTCATACACGAAAATTTTCGATACATACCACGGCGCTCTCGCTGATTCTCGAACCGACCGAATAGTTCGAGTGCGCGGTATGATGAAAAAAATAAATTAAAAAAAGTTATACTATCTTCATCAAGCGGATATTTGTAACAATACACGGACGGAACGATACTACGGTTTTTTTACCTGACAGCAAAAACAAATTTAGCGCGGAACACTGCAAAATCTCGTTATCACACATGCCTCGAGATCACAGTGCAAAAAAACGGCAACATCGATAGCGTTGCAAAATAGAAAAATAAAAATGCAACAAAAAATAGAATAAAAGAGATATCGACGAATAAGAGCGCCTGCATTGGACGTAGCCGACACGTATAAAGGGGATAGCGCCGAAGAAATCGTAGACGGAATAAAGGTTGAAATATGATTGTGAAGGAAGGATATGATGCGAGGGGCCGAGGAAGCGTCGCGCTTAGAGGCAGACACGCAAAGACGATACGACATAAATCTCACGAATGCAACATGAAATTCTGCGAGCGTCGAATATGTCCCCGAAATGGGTGTTTTCGGCTGAGTCGCGAACGATCCATTTCCGATTTCTTCGCCGTTGGATACTCTCAAGATGTTCCATCGCTACTAACCTATCCGTTGACCGATAAATATGGAAGCGTTATGGCGTTTGCTTTCGGGCGCGAAATTTACCGAATGGCAAATTTATGCAGTGTAAAACCATTCGATATAAAATAGAAATGGTATTAACACAACGGAGAGATGTAACAAATTATTATTCGCATATTGAAGTCGACAGATTCCTGAACTCAATGACGATTTCTGTGTCACACTCCCATTTCAATCGCGAATATGTCAATTAATCTGGATTTTTTTTCATAGAAATATTTTCATATAATGTATAAAAGCGCGCTATTTTTTTTATGAAAGAGAAAAGTGACTTCAAAGCCAATTACTAATAACAGGTCTTTTGAAAACTATCAAAGGCCAAACGGCATGAACAAAATTGTCTTTGGCTTAATACAATAAGTTTCTCTCATAGAAATCAATGTTTATATGACATAAAAGCATTTCTTTGAAGTCAGCTGTGGGCGACCATTATTCAAACGCTTTCAAAGACCAATCCATCGTTAATAGACTTTTTTATACTCGAAGAAAATATGTTCCCGACATAGAAATCAATGTTTTCCGTATCAACAAGGAAGATATCATTGAAGTTCGAAGCTCCATCGATCATAAAGAGTGTTTCTGAGAAAAAGTGTATGTAAGACCGTCGAAGAGAGCGGAGAAAATATCGGTAATATCGATGTATGGAAGACTCTGCATTGAAAGCCACTCCCGCCAGGCCTCTCTGTTTTGCCTCATCGTATGCCGGACAATATCCGTTTCCCTCGTAAGAAAAATAAAAACACGTCCGTGGCTTTTCCCTGGGTGTTCATGTGTTTGCCGGAAGGATACATAGAACGACGTAAGCGGGCCAGAGGGTGCGGAAGAAACCCCACTCCCCCCCCCCCAGTTCGAGACACGAGGGCATTCTCAAAGCAGAGCATAGAACGAGCGAAGCCTTTGAAGATATCGTCATAGAGAGACGGAGAGAGGGAGGCGGGGACTGAACGCAAGGGGATAAGAAGCGAGGTGGCGAGAGGAGAATGCTTTGGGTAGTTTGTACGCCGAGAAAGATCGAGGCGATGGGAAGCTAGACGGCGAACAATGTCGGAACACAGCGTGTGTTCTATCCTACGGAATACAGAGAGAGAGAGAGGCGCGGGAGGAGAGCTTTGCACATGTATAGATAGAGGAGTAGATGCGGCGATGCTCTGGCGTCATTGTGTTGCGAGATGCTCCACTGCTGTTGTTGCTACTGTTGCTGTTCCTCCTATGACGCTGGACGACTACACTCGCCCATCGCATATACCCACTTCCATTCCAAAGGCCAAGCTTGCAAAGTGGAAATTTCCTTGGGCATTATACAAACACCAGAATTACCAAGCATCCTGCGTTATTGGATTGCCACAAGTACTCAGCTTTCCTCTGGCGCTTTTCGAGATGCGCTCGGTTTATCTTCCACCTTACTTCGCACTAGGCGGCACTAAAAAATTCGCGCCTCTTGATGATGTCTGGTCGCATGAATTTTCGGTCGGTTCTTCATGAGACGAAAATGTCGCGAAAGTTTATTCGAGATTAAACGGTAACGATCGGTGAATTGTGGGTCAAATATAAATATCGTTGAAGCTTTTTTTTTTTTTATTTTCCTTCCTTCAACGTTGCACGTACGCCTTCCAGGCAGGTAACTATAGCCGCTCAAGGATATATGTGTGTATCCACGGTACACAAGATTTATACCTGTACACCTATGTAGGGTTTACGCAACATCTCGTTGCATAAATATTCATGACCGAACACCGAGACCCCCGACAAGCAAGAGAGACTTCGCCTCGGTGTGTATGGTCTTGGATCGCGCGTTACGGATTAACTAGACGAGGCTTAAGGTAGTAAGCCGTGAAGCTTCGAAGGCTATCGAAGGTTGTCGACCGTGTTCGACATCACGCGTCTTTGTCTTCAATGGTCCCCCCCGCCGCCCTTTCCGCTCGTCGAGACAGTTTTCAGACTATGTACTTCTCTGCGTAGAATTGAAAATGACCATAATAAGACATTGGTATTTAGGTGCTACTGCTCGGTATCTTGTACATATTCTGAAATGTTGTTTTCTTCACCAACCCCTCATAAGTCAGGGGTCAGAATAAAGCTGACCCCATTCCAAGCCCTTGCTACGTGCCCTGATTAATTTAAATCGTTAATGGAGAGCCGAGGTTCAGGACGGTCTAGATTACTCGTGTACAGGAAAAAATGTTACAAAAATTAAACCACTTCCGACTAAAAAGGAGTCTAACGCAGAAATACGCATTAAAAAAAATCGTTGAATAAAGACTCTCCTGTTATAGGCGAATGATTTCTCCGCCATTAATTGCAGAAATGACCCGACTATAAAATGTGGATAATTAATTGTTATTCTACTCTTCATTAAAAAAAAAATTTACAACTTCTTTAAGGGAAAAAACATTTTCAAAGAGTCGTTTGCATATTTAACGTTATAACACGCAAAGATCGAGCGCCTGGCGAGCAATCGGGTCTTGTAAATTATATCGCGGAGAATTGTGCGCAATCTCTGATATATTCATAGGACGATTTCGAAAAATTCTTTGCTCACACAACATATCGTGTTCACATACTTTTAGATCTACCAATTTTTGCCATAATATTCGGTATATTAACAACTAATCAATGATGGCAATAAGCAATAAGGCGAAGCGGTGTTAGTGAACAAGAACCGTTCAGTCGTATCACTTTCCTTCATGATCTTCCCAAACCACTGTATGACCTACTTCGCAGCAAATGGTGTATTCGCGAGCTTCGGGCGAAGTGATGTCAGAACTGCCAAGCGAACACGAAGCGCAGCTCATTTCTCAGTCGGGAATGCCGGCTCGAAGCGCCACTATAATGCGTATCATATTTCCTGCCGCGCATCAATGTAAATCTCGCAATAAATCGTTCACGAGGCTTCAATGACGCGAGCGAATCATTAATTACCACTAATTCGATACGAATATTTCAATAGAATCTCTCCAGTTGTGACGGATAATATATAAAAGCGGCGAATTTATTGATTTATCATAATTCAGCCCCTAATCTTTAAATCCCCGCTATAAAATCCCGTAGCTTCGTATCACAATGACGCCCGGAGTTTATACATTATCTCGCCCCTCCCGTGAGAAACAGTTATTCGTATATTGAACTTCGAGGATTGAAGCTCGTAAGCGAGCTCTCGAGCCAGCTGATGGGCAACGATTACGAGTGCCACGCGTTCGTGACTATGCACAGTCCCTACTACTTTGCTACCCTCGGCGGCTTTTGAGTAACGAAACGGAGCGCGAGACGATGAGGGAGAGAGGAAAAAAGCGACTAGTCGAGGGTTTACAGACCTAATGCGAAGTGTATAAGAGAAGTCGATGAGAATCGATCCATTGCGTCTGGGCTATATTCCCCGCAGGAGTCGATGCACTCGGCTGTCGCGAGCTTCGTCGACCATCGGAGTCAACCCCCGACTCGACTGTGGTAACAACGCTATAGCGATACCCAGTCGTCGTCGCCGTCGTCGTCGTTCTGTTTACCGGAATCGATCGAATGCCGGGCAATCCATGGCCCGGGCCATACAGACCGTATGGTCAGATCTCGGTATAGAGTAAACCACTCGGCTCCCTTCGCGTCCCTCCATTTCCAATACCGCAACTGGATCTATATCCATCGCGCTTCAATCTATATGCCAAAATCCCTGGGCCACTGCCACTGCCGATGCCGCCGCATCCCTTAACGTTCGCTGCGAATCAACGTTTCGCCTTTCCCGACCGTTCCATACTCCCCCTCCGCGAGTTAATACCATTAACGTGTATTCGGTAACTATCGAGCGTGACGAGAACGAGAATGAACGGTTCGGGGGTGTGAAAATCACAGTGTTCGCTCGACCGAGAATCTCTCTTTCCCGTTACCAGCTCCCGACCGACGGCCTCACCCGGTAAAATCGTACGGCTCGATATACCGTTTTTTACCCCCCCGTCGTTTCCGACCCTCCGACTGGGGGCTTGCTTCGGCTCGCAAATGTATGCGCGATAGGCGAGACCGAACGAATGCACGGCGTAGAGGAAAATCCCGAATTGGTTAAATTTCCTGGCGAGAACTCGGGTATCATCTAATGAAACAATCGGCTATCCAAGTGCGAGTTCGTGGTAGAGTGTACATTAGCGTTTTGAAGATTATCTCGAAATCGGATTAAATTTTATTTATTATTGTTGCGATTCATCGGAGAAGCGCGGGATATATCGATGCGGAGAGGCTGTCCGTAGGATCGGTATGAATGGAAGTGAAATAGGAGGAGAAGAGAACTCTCCTCCATCGCCGGTGTACCGGAGTCTCGCTCTGTTTCTTTCGCATCGGAGAATCCCGGGAATATTGTATGAGCTACGGAAAAGGCAAGGCGAGAGTATATTACACCGATGCAGCAACAGTGGACGATGCCCTCTCTCTTTCTCTGGATTGTCTCGCGCGAAAGATCGAGAGAGAATTTCTTCGCCATTCTCTCGATTATATGCGGCGAGAGATAGCAGCAACCAGAAGTAACGAGAGAGACTAGAGATAGCCGTAGGAAAAGGGGAAATATCATTATTTCGACGGTGAATGATGATAGCAGACCGTCGGTAAAGCACGGGGTCGCGAGGAGAGAGATTCGGGAGGAGAAAGAAATAGAGAAATAGAGAGACGCGCCCGCCCTGGCACCGTCGTCGTATCATTATTCTGAGAGCGCGAGAGCGAGGCGTCTTCCGCACCGGTGGGCCTGGGCCTGGGCTCATTCTTCGCTTCCACACTACGAGCTTCCGCCTCGCGGAGACGTTGGGAAATTTTCCTCCAGACGTCCGCGAGGACCGGAGAAAGGGGACATTTTCACAATTTTCAAGCGGGTCGCGAGGAGAGTACGAGAAAACCACTGCTCTTCATCCCTCGCGTCCATTTATTACCAACACTGCATTCAGTTCCTTTCTCGCGCTCGGCTCAGTTTAGTAGTTTCATTTCTTAATTTTCTTTTTTCGTTCTCATTTATTCCTTCCACGCACTTTTCGCCGGCAACTCCAAAGGAATGAATTAAGTACGAGGCGAATGATTAATTCGCAACGGGAAGCAAATTCGGAGGAGAGATGAGGAGAACGAAAGTTCCGTTGCTTTCACGCATTCATGTAATATGGGTATACTGCATGTGCCCCGAGGGCATAGGATCAGCAAATGTTCTCTCGTCAATAGAGAGATGAAGGAAGCATTTTTCATCTATAAGGATTTTCACGGTTCGTTAGCCTCGTTAAAGGTTGAAGCGTAAAAAAAATTTTAAAAAGAGAAAATAGCCTTGCGATGGTCCGAACATCTTTCCGCGAGAAGGAAATAAGTAAATAAACTTGCGCGGAGATTCCTGCAACGTCAGGACCCATGTAAGCCATCGGAATTTCGTGTTACTTACTACTCGGTGCAAATGGCTGTGCACTTACAACGCCGCCGGTTTGCGTGTGCGTGTATATATGAATGTAGGAGTAGGTGGCGCGACGCGACGGTGAGCCGACGAGCGCGACTCTTCTTCTTATTTACAGCCTCGTAAATGCAAACGAGGAAGTGAATGAATGCGAGTGGAGAAAACCCGAGAAGAATCTCGGAACTCCGGTGGCGTGAAGGCGAGACTCTCCGCGTTTCGCACACTCAGCCAGGCCAACCGCGCAGTTTACCTGAATGCAATTACTCTTTTTTTTGTTTCTTGTTTTTTTTTTCTCTTCATTCTTTATGTACCAGATGGCTCACTTGAGAAGCATTCGTACGGGGTCGACGAGTCGAGGGTCGCGTCCTCCGCGATGAGTATAGACCCCACTAAAACTTCGCAGACAAATGCTTCGAGCCATAAGCAAAAAAATACCGCAATGTCCCAATTCCATCGAGCTATCTCATTTACTCGGAATATTTAGTAATATGCGCGATAGCCAAGTGGCCGTGCATGAAAATATAGAAGTAAAAATCTTTTCGACGAAACTTCGAACCAGAATTTGATTAAATGATACGAATTTACTCGTGACGTAGTTTCGATTGGCGCAACAATAAAACGAGAAGAGAAATTGACGCGAAAAACAATAGTTGGGTACGGCGAGCATGCCGTTGATTCCTGATACGAGTGGCTTACGGCAATTAGTTCAAGCCCCCAATTTCTCTCTCGAACAGCCGAGTCCAATTAATTAGTACTCAGTCAATTTATTTCGCCGAGCGGAATGCGATCGAGTCGCGTATTAGATCGTATTGTCGTTATACTTTTTTACTGCTAGTCTCGAACAACACAATTGGCGCTCAACGGCGATCGGTATAGATGGCAAAATGTATTGTTCAGATTAAATGTACATATGTACATACATCCATATATAGATAAATATATATATTACATGGCACAAAGAAATAGGGTTGATTGTACGTGCGTGCAAGCGAGTTATCGACCCTCTTTTATTCTCTCGCGCACATAAGTAGCTGCACATATCGTGTGTATATATGTATAGAGTATAAATATACGTAGCGGTTTCCGTTTCCGAGCGGCGGTAGACCCCGAGAACCGCAGAAGTAACGATAGGAACCCTCCTGCATTACGTCTAATGTCGCGTCACGAGATAACGCAAGAACGATTACTCATTTGCCAACCCCACCGCTCCGCGTCGGCGAGAGTTGCAAACGCTAGCTTCTCTCGGAATCTCGAGCTCGAGAGAGCAATACGCTGACCAAACAGGATCGTTGGAGAATTAGAGCCTCACGAGCCCAGTCATAATATCCGTTGCAGGTTTCGACAATCTCCAAGCTTCGTCGAGTTTTCATTTTTTTATCTCTCGATTTTCAAGAATAAAAATAAATAGTTGTGTTACGTTTCGAATTTTTACTGTATTGTCTTTCTATTAAACTGCACCATCGGAACACGTGCAGAAATGCGCAAAGGGAGCAAGACGTTATACGACCTAAAATGGCCGCCAACGCCGAATTGCGGCATTTCTCACGCGAAGCGGGTAGCAATCAAACAATAATTGTAGAGCGAAGTTGCTGAAAACTCTAATTTTAAACCCCGTTGCTCCGACGAGCGTCCGAGAGGCCGCCAATCGGAACAACGGAACTCAGTCTCTAGATAAGAGTGATCGAAGCCGAATTGATTTAAGGCCCCGCGGCTCTCAGTTCACGCAGCGATTACAATCGAGCGCAACTCTGTGCTTCACTACATAGAGTCGTCATACCGTAAATCGACTGGAGCTAAACAGAAACCTTGGAGACCTCGCTCATCGAATATCAGCGACGGTGCGTTAAATTGATCAACCTAGTTAGTTAGTCAAGTAAACGATCAACACCTATAATACATCGAGACTTGGAAGAACTCGTACACCGAACTTCAACGGAACTTCGCGTTTCGCGAAACCCGCAGTGACAATAATTCTTCGGGAACAACTCCGTGCTTTACTTCATGAAGTCGTACCGAAAGTCGACTGGGGCCGCACAGGAACGCCGGAATAGTTCGCACAGTTCCGAGGTGGGTGGTCGAGTAAATATATTAATTAATCAATTCCGCCACGAACAATATCGTTCTTGTAGAGATAAGGACAAGAATACAAGCGTCAAGAGTCGGCGTGCAATCAAGAATCAAGAGCTAGGGAGAGGAAGAGAATTAGTGCAGAGGGAGAGATAGAACCAAGATCGCCGCGCGCGCGTAACAGCTGTAAACGGGTCGGTGCTCAGACTCGAGATATGGGTGACACCTGAGAGCAGCTCCAATTACTGCAGACGCATGGTATGCATGTATGCACTTTTCGCGAGTCTATTCCGCCTGAGTCAGTGCAATGGACTCTATCCGTCGATTTAATTCATGTCAACGTTGTGACTTGATTACGAATCACTGTGATATTTATCAACACAATTTAACGGTTCAAAGATCCCATTTCGCACAATGCGATGACTTCAGAACCTACGTAAATTGTGTACGTAAACGTTCGAGAAAGAATATGAAGGTTTATATTACTAAGGCTGCCTTTTTGGAAATGCAATTTTTTAGATGATGAAGAAATACGTGAATGCTAAATTGATCTATGAAAAAAGTATTCATTGAAATATTTTATAAAGTAATATATTATTCACATTATGCATTATAACTTTGAGTGGATGCTTCTTTAATATTCTATTTTCTCGATGTACAGCACACTTAATGCAGTAATTGCCGAGTTTTTTTTTCGTGAAAAATGAATGAATACATAAAAAATGATATAAGGTTTACCAACCAGAGAGAGAGAGAGTCCAGAGCTGGATGAAACTGAGACATTTTTCACTATTGTTTCTCAAAGCAACGCGAGAATATTATTTATAAACCTCAAAGCGGTTCGATCGAGTTACGAATAATTTTTTATATCGCTGTCTTATCAGATATAAGAATAAACGGCAGTTCGATCCACATGAATTATCAGGAAGCTGCACAATATTGACTTCAAAAACATTCGTGAATCTTCTTCGCAAACGTTCGAGTGTATTCAAGTTGAATCACGATTCTTCGTGTATTTAAATCGCCGTGTTTATCAGATACGGAAATAAACAATTTTACAACTGAACTCGGAAATCTTCGCAATATTATCCGTCAAAACATTTCAAGAAACTTTTTTTGAAATCGTAACATTGTTTCGAGCGCACGGCGAATAAATACGCGCTTGTAGCTCGGTGAGTTCGGCACAAAAGTTATCGCAACGCTAACTTGAGTTTCGATGCGGAGAAAATAAACGTCGGAGAGTCCGACAAATACCTTGAGCTGATAAAATGAAGTTTGAGATCGAGCATCCTTCCTGTGATATAATAGAGGTTTTCTCGCTGCCACTATCGGCTCTATCGCTATTGTTACAACCGACAGAGCATCTTGAACTATCGTTCGAAAATGGTAATCGTGCAGTTTACGTTAAGAGCGGTGGGGGAAGTCGCAATCCTGCATAATTGCCAATAAACTTTGTGGCCGCGGTGAGTCCGTGGCGTCGCGCGTTGTGGCCGAGCGGAGCTCAAGTATCTAAGCGCGATTTCACTCGTGCGGCACGACGGTACCGCAAAATTCAGCGCCATCACGGAAAGGTAGAAAGGGGGTAAGAGGAGCTATTCGACGGGGAGAGACGACTGGAGGGTTGCAATAAACGTAACATTACGAGCAAGCTACCGCGGTGTATAATACGTGCCTACGTAAGGAACCGGTGACTGTAGCGCAGCATCCACCAGACCCGCAGCTTGTACCACCTTGGAAACTTCTACGACTTCGAGCTGGAAAGGGGCAGGAGCCAGCAAGCCCACCGTTATTTCCACGGAAATTGTTAGTGCCTCTTGTTAAGAGCTCGCCCAGCTCTATCCCGGAAGGAGCATAACCCAGAAATAGTTTCAACGTCGCGCCGTACTCGCGAGTCGGCGGCATCGGAATGGTTCGTCGGTCTAATCGCTCGTTATAAACTAAATTGTCGACATTTTTTTTTCACCTTCTCATCCCCCGAGCAGCCCGGATTACCAAGTTTTTTTGTCCGAGACCTCGCGCGAACACGTAATATAATTAAAAAAAGAAAGAAGAAAAAGTGCCTCGAGAACGAAAACGTTGGATGCGACATCAAAGTGAAACGTTTGAATTTCAACGCAAAAAGCGTTTGGCTGGCGAATACAAGCTGGCAAAGGAAGGTAAGAAAAAAAATAGAAAAAACAGTTCTTGCAGCAGTAATTCCGGTCTGTGGATCCGGGCGGGAAGAGAATCGGGTATGGAGGCTTAGGCTAATTAGACCGCATTAATTATACCTGCGTTTCGCGTTCGCCAACGGGGTTAAAAGATAAAGTTAAAAGAGCCCCGTTGAAGCGAGGGTGTATACGGCGGTTTCAGTGTTTCCACAGAGTTTGCTCGCCAAGCTGGTATGCTTCCAGGTGCCCTGCACGTCACGACAAAACCCGGGACGTGTGTACCTCTCGAGTTTGTGGAACTCGGCATTCGTCGCCGACGGAAACTACGTCACGCTACCGCGGCCAAGCTCTCTTCGCGTTCGCCGTTTACGACGCGACCGCAAAGGCCGTCGAAGCCGACCCGGACGTGGTGGAGGGAACCGCGTTCGTCAAAGAATTCGCCGCCGACGACAAAGTCGAGCGGTCGAGTGGATCAGCCTCGCGAAGCCAAAGGCTCCAAAGGTGCTCCCCGAGCGAACATACCCGGGCTTCGTTACTTGAAGAACCGTTCGATCGTCGGGATATATAATCAATCAACGCAGTCATTGCGATTCCCAAAAATTGAACGAGCAATCGAAAGTTTTTCATCCATGAAAAAAAAGAACAATTAAAAAATTGTTGACTATTCGTAGGAGCCAATAAATCCCTCGTCCCATCTGTGGGCTTCTCGAACGGTATTCAACGAGCCAATTATTCAGCTCAACTATACCGGGATCAAACTTTTTATTGCCCCCTTTTTTTTTTTTTTTCAGAATTCGTCGACAGGGAAATTTCGCCGGCGCTAGAGAAATTCTCGTCTAGTCGTAACGCGAGCTCGAGTCCTATCAACGTGTATATGTACTATGTACGGTATGGATATACATAGGTATATGGAGTTAGTTAGAGAGTGGAGGAACGTTTGGTGAACATTGGTGTGCGAGTAGAGGGAACAAGGGTTTACCCCGAAGGGAGGAAAAACGGAGAGGGAATATTTGCATCGAGGCCCGGGTGAGAGTTCAGCTCTCGTATGTCTGTCGCGTTTCCTCTCGAGGAAGCGTCTATACAAGGCAAAGCTCGAGCTTTCGTTCTACATGCCAGAGCGAACACAGAGAGTACAAGTCGGCGTCGGTGGAGACACCGATATCCCTGGAGCGGGGGAGGAGTCGGGGCAAAGGGTACTCTTCCTTTTGTGTAGTACGAGCCGAAAGAAGAAGAGTTCGGTACGCGGGGATATTAGACGAAAGTATGCAACAAGCCGGAGCGCCGGAGTCCAGGAAAGGTCCCAACCCGACGAAAACGAAGGAAACCCGAGCTCGTACCTTGTCCCCCGAGACGATTTCATCGGCATCCAATCTCGGTCCGCAGACTGCCATTCTACTATTCGCGGAAGCACTTTCGACCCCTCTCCACTTTGTTCGCCGGGGGGCTTTCCTACGTTTTGGCTATTCGGACGCTGCATCGACCGACGAGAAACAGAAGGGCGCTGTAGGACACCATCCAATACACGAAACTATTCGGTATACTCTACTCTGCCTCTGAGAATCCGATATGCGCTTCGGTACTCGAATGCCACCTCACCCTCCTCGATTCAAGAGTTAAAGGTATAACATCGGATTCGCTTACCTCCGCATGCACGCGAGCGTAACTCCTACCTTCGGAACAGCTTAAGCTATAGCGCGCAAGGGATAAGTGCACGAAATGGCCTTAT
Source organism: Ischnus inquisitorius (assembly GCA_963924025.1). NCBI lineage: Eukaryota > Metazoa > Arthropoda > Insecta > Hymenoptera > Ichneumonidae > Ischnus > Ischnus inquisitorius. The sequence continues at coordinate 3,843,408 of OZ001250.1, read as the reverse complement.
GTATGCGAGAAAAACGTTGCAATTCGGCAGTTAGAATCATGGCGTTTTAAATTTTCCTTTTACAATCGATTCGCTTGTTATCGATTTTCTCCCTGTTTGGCCAAAAGGTATTTAGTTTTTTACCTCTGCTTTTTGTTAAATAGTTATCTTTGGATCCAGTACTGTTTTTTGTTTCAGCTTTTCGATTGCCAACGTTTTTTTATCGTCTCCGTAACTCAACGCCCCGGAACTGCTATTCGATAAATCGATTTTCATGGCTCGTGCCTAACGCGATCGACACCGATTTACGATTATCGAAAGAGCTTTTTACTATCGAACTGCCGCAACGTTTATCGGTGTGTCGAGCTACGACGCTTATTCAACCGCAAGGCCAAATGGTATAAATCCCATGACGTATCTCGACGTGACTAACATCAAGAAAACGTAAGTGTTATACCTATCGGATAATAAGGAAGTGTCGGTATTAAAGGGGTTTATGAATTTTCAAACAACGGCGCTTTAAGTTGTTCCGTCGATCAGCTGTCAGAGTTGAGGTATGAGGAGAGCACCTGTGCATGACTTATGCATAGTCAACTTGCGGTTGCCACTCAACTGTTGTAAAATAATCGTAATTTTTAAAATATATTCTTGGGAAATTATTTTTAAAGATATTCATGAAACTATGTCGTTATACATAATCAGAGGTTGCATAATCTGCTTTCCTCATGTTATTTAAATATTTTTTTTTTAATTCTAAAAGAATTCTGTAATGCTATAATAAATTAAATTAGTCGAGGATTCGTGGATCATTTTTTTGAAACTAATTGATTAATAATTTGCACATTATTATTATGTTCAATGAATCATATTAGGATCTTCACTATGGTTAATTGTTTTCAGATTTTTATTCCGTTGGAAATTATTTGAAAATCACTGGAAATCTTACTTTTACAGCTGCGGTGATGTACCCTCTTCAAGAAGCCAGTGAAAACTCAAAAATGATTAAAAATTGACCTCACGTTCTTGCGACAGTGTTGCATCGACGAGCACCAGAAGCTAAACGCAGTTCGAACGAAGTTTCACTCCAGAAGACTGGTGATATCGCGGTAGCTTTCGCCGTGCCAACGAATCAGAAATCGCAGGAGGAGGAAGCAAGGAAACACGTGAATATCAAAGGATAATCAAAGCTCGTGCTTTGTTTGATATTCATAGGACGACGCTACTCTCTTTAATCATCGCTCAATTCGAGCAATTTTCCGAGACGGACGGACGGGCGATGCGGAAAGGGCGCGAATCTAATTCACCTCGTCGGAGCAATCTACCTCGACCTGAGCGCTACCCCGACGCTGAGCTCACCTATATATTTACGTTTTTGCTTGCGTCAACGGCGCTAGGCTATATGTCCCCACTGTCCTCGCTGTAACGTACAACAGTGCCGCCGCGCATATATATCGTACTATAGGCGAAAGGGGAATTATGCTGATGCAATGGCACTTTGGGAACCACCTCAGCCCGTCGTCGCCCCATCCGACAATTCGTTTTGTGGGATTCAAACGAATCCGCGGGCTGTCTCCCCCTTTGAAATTTATGAAGTCACAGAGGCTGCCGTTCGTATACGCTAGCGAGCCCGGCTAGATGTGCCACTCTATGCGAAATGCGGCATGAGTCTCGACGCGTCGAAGCTCGGCGAGCACGTACGTTCGTACCCGTACCTAAACCTACGAATGGTACACTCTTCCCATTCGCACTCGCTAAAACCACCGTCGATGAAATGCCTTTGGGAGAGATTTACGAAATTCGCAACGCGATCGTGATCCTCCCGTTCCCGAATCTCTCTGCGCGTACACCTATTTCGCATATACGAACGAAAAAGCACAACGGGCTTGCGGCGGCGATGAATTCGCGTGCGCCCGTTCGACGCATACGCTGCGGGCACGGAGGACAAATTTCGGAGATTTGAAATTCCAACGAGGATTACAATGTGTTTTCGAGATAGGGAAGAGACATTGTTCATTCTACGCGGAATGCCGGAAAATTTGATTACAAGTATCGCGGAATGTCGCTGATCACATTATTCGGCAAATCAAATTCGATGGTGGAGTAATAAATAGAATTTTGAAAAGTACAAACGTCGACTATGTTTCAAGCTTCAGATTGGAATTTGATTTCATTAAATTTCAACGTCAAACATATCGACTTTAGCAAAGAATTAAAGCAATGAATGCTTTGTAATTAATAATTGCCATAAATAGTCATAATAAACAATTAATTATCATTATTTTGAACATACAATGGTTAGATATCTGCTTGCAAAAAAAGAAAGATATTCGTGTTACGTTGAAACGTATTTATTACTTGCGCAAAGGGCTAGGTCTGCACATTACGGGGGTGCATTCGTGCATCGCAACTCGGAGAAGCGCGTCGAGGCAAAAACATGACAAATAGTCTGGGATTAATCGTGTTTGGTATTCCGAGAAAATGTGACCCTGTTCGTTCCAATCATAGTGCGAAATGCTGGCGAAAAATATGAAAATGGACAACATTTTTTTTCCGTCCGCAGACTATTCCGAAAAAAAAAACAACAATCCTAATTGACAGTCGTACAACATTCTTCATTTTACCCATAGCACTGTGGAAATTTGTGCTTATGCGGTAAAAAAAAAACAAGGCAGCGCTATAACTTGCCAAAAGATCTATGGGCGCTAGTTTCTGTGTCTACTCCATAGCAAATATAAAACTCGCCGAAGCAAACGAGACTGGACCACTGTTTTTTTTCTTGCAAAAAAGCTCGTTGAATATTCACAGTTCCGAGAATCTCCCATAGGAAAAACATTCGACGAACCGCGGTTTTCGATTTGTCGCTCCCGGGCGATACCACACTGCAGCAGCCTTTTTGTTTGGCCCTTCTCGAGCGTTTTATCCGCGGGCAGGGTAGTCAGAAAAATAAGACAACAGTGCGAGTAGAATCGGCGTTGGAAAAATATATTTCGGCGAAAAAACGATATAAAAAAAAAATGCATACCAATAAAAAGTATATTACGGAAGTCCGTAATACGGAACGGGAGAGCGGAGCCTCGCGGAAGGACCGGAGAACGTGAGTAGTAAGGTGGACCCGAAGAATAAGAGAAAACGGCCGAGAGAAAAGGTGAACGTTCTCATTCGTGCGACCGTATTCTGGACGCGCAATCCTCCGTAGTGCGAGACTCTGGGCACCGGATTTCTCGCCTCGACCCCGCGCGCGCGAGACGATAAAAAGCGATCTCTCACGGGGGCGGGGGAGAGATGAGACAGAGAGGGGGAGAGGGCGCGAACGCCCCGGAGACAAATGGATCTAGCGCGGAGGAGCTGAAGTGCCGAGTAAAAATTCCAACCCAGTGCGGAGATCTTTCGCCCTGGAGGTTGTCGCTTTCCGGGCAACGCCGGGAGAGAAACGCCCCCTCCCCCGTGTCCCCCGTATGTATGTGTGTGTGTGTGTTTAAGTCGTTCTACATTGCTCCACCTTCACGTAAACCGTTCTTTGAGACCGCAAAATTACATTTTAGGGCGACCGGGGGAAAAGACGAGAACCGAAAAAAACCTGAAGGTGAGAACTGGAGCATTCCGACCTGTACACACATATATGTATATACATATACGTGATTGATATATATGTATATAAAGTCTCTCTCTCCTGTCGACGACAAAAGAATTTCGAAATGAGAATTCATGCAGCTGATGCGAATAATCGAATATATTTGTACAGCTATCTTTTATTCACCGGACTGTAAAGATTCAACGATGAATAATTTCGCTCATATTTATTTGAACATTGCGAAATTAGTTTTTCCTTTTTTTTCCATTCGCTGATAAAAATAAAAAACATAAAGGAACGTAGATATTCATAAACCCTTTGACGTCACGTAGTACCGCGGTAAAAAATGCATTTTTATTTCGAAATATAGATCATATTTTGTCGTTGCGGATCGTTGGCAAAGGATTGAGCGAGCGCGAATGCACACAGTACGCCGTGAGAGTTTCGTTGCATCGGGAGCTGCGTGGAACACGAAATTCGCGCGCATTGCAAATATGTCAACGATACATCGGCGAAGCGACGGTGAGACACGGACGTATCCGTTGGGACGCGTTACACAGGAATACACGCGCATAAATACACATAGAGAGTGGAAGCAGTTCATGTTAGTTCATATTGGAGAGATCGAGCGTACACGAGTCATAGGGGCGGCGGTACGCGCACAGAGAGCGATGCCTCTGCTGATCACATATTTACCAACATATTTGCAGAAGGAGTTTCAACGGCACGAGAGTAGGCTACAACGCTGCACGGCTCGCAATGCTGGATGTCGACGTCCTAAACCCCAACCCATGAGCTGTTCATTGTTTGCTCGCTCTGTACCAGAATCAGCAATTTCCCATCGCAAAAAAAAGACAAAATAAAACAGAAAAAATATACATCGAGTAATCATTGCCGACGAGAATTCGAACCTGCGAACGAGTTTATAACATTTTTTATACGAGGGCTTCCGCGAATGAAAAACAATGGATTTATCCCTTGAACAAAAGTCGTTGAATAATCGTCCCTTAATGCTCGCAACTTCGACGGGTTTCTTGCTTTCGGAATTGTAATGAAGAAGCAAGATCCGTCACGAGATGAACTCGTCGCGCAGCTGCGCCTCGCGCGAATTGCTCAACGAGAAACTGAGCGAGGGGGAAAAAAGAAGAAAGGAAAAAAATACGAAGAGAGATTCAGTGTCTCTCGTCGACTGCAGTTGGGAGCTTAACGAGTGACGAAGATCGAAACACAACGACGATTCGTCGCTTGATAAATCGGTCGCGAGGCGACAAGCAAATTGTTTCATTTCTATCCAACGCTTTTTACCACTGCGTGGAGTTTTTTGTCCTCTACGGATTCTTTTTTTCTTCTTTATTATTCGTTTGATAGCCGTTGCGAGCGAGTTAATAATTGCGCGCGAGCGAGACGGGCGGGATTGTCGTGCGACGTGATAGGAGCGCCGGAGCTTCGCGCTAAATGAAGGCAATCGTTCGGGTATCGTGCGGTGTCTGGCCGGATGTGCGGGAGACGAGAGAAGAGCCCAAGCCGGCGAGTCCGTGAAGCGCGAGAGACTCTTGGTACGCTTTGCCCGCGAGCGTTCGTGGTCACTGCCGTCGCTCGCGTGAAACGTCGCATTTTCCAGAGGAACGCGGCGGGGAACAGCACAGAAATAGCGGCGAAGGGACCACTCGAATGCACATACGTACAATCGCGAACCTATTCGGATGCAAACGGATGGAAATCGGAAAACGGATATTGCGGTGGAAATTCACTTTAATCGCTCGTCGACAACGATTCGTCGAAAGACCTTCTGCGTTAGTTGAAGCTAAACTAGCTGGGATTCCGAGGCAGGGGACAATTAATATTAATCGTCGAGTAAACCAACGCGTCCGCGTAACACACGCGAACTACGGATGTATTATTAGCGAGACTCGGCGTTTACACACGCAGCAGTTTAAGTACCAGCCGAGAGTTCGCTAATCATCCAGTGAGTGAGCTTCGATAACTCAATGATTCATGGAAATATTTTTTTTTTTACTCGCATAAAGAGTGAAACAATTTTTAGCTAACTGAAAACTGAGAACAGTGAAAAAATTGTATCAACAAGATCGAGAGAGATAACAACGATTCGCATATTCTAGTCGAAATATTGAATCCTTATTGAATGGCGAAACCGCCGGACTTTAATAAGCGAATAAGTTTTTTCCTTTGTTCGCACCGGAATTGACTTCTGCACTTTCAAGTGTATTGTGAAAATAAAAAAGACTCTTGTGTTTATTGCAACGAACCTGAGTAAACTTAGTCGTTTGCTCTGCGGGCAGTCCGGAGTTAAAGAAACAATGGGTTTTCCCTCCCTCGGGTTATTCTTCGAACAAGGAAAAATATTTGGGGCGAACGAGAGGTAGGGTCCCACGGACGACAATTTCCGACAGTCGCATGAGGAGAAACGTCGAAGTAACTCGAGTGGGCCAGCACGATTTCAGATATACGAGCGCGGTCTGGTTAACACACTCTTGATGATCAATCGAATCTCACGAGTGAGAAACGATAGGGCGGAGAATGGAAGAGACACTGGATAAACGATCGATAGAGCCGACCGCGAAGCAGTCGGCCCGCTGAGACGGTGAATAACAGAGAGAGAGAGAGAGAGAAAGAAATTGGTGAATTTCATGGAAAATCTGCACGGATATATCTGCGCCCCTCGACAAAACCCCATCTCGTCCGCTTCGTTTCCACGAGCAAGTCGGAAATGGGGAATAATGAATGGTAATTGATGCGAGTTAACGATGAAAGTAGAGGGCTTCGGGGAAGTGCACTACGAGCGAGAGAAAGAGTAACTCGCACGACGTAGTAACGCGCGGGAATTTAAATTCTAGGCTTGCCGAGCTCCGAAAATGTACGGAAGAGAAAAAAAAATGTGCCAATTTTCGGATAATTGCTATCCGTTCGAAGCCACACGAAGTGAATGTGCGCCGGTCCCTCGCGAGTTGACGCGCGGCGACGAGGCAACCCGCAAGGTAATTCGGTAGGAATCACGCTCTAGTAGCGAATAAAAAAAAATCAAAGAGAAATTTGTATGAATATTTTATCGATAGAACGGAGACGGCAGAGCGTGGGAGAGTTTGGAAGGGGATAGCTTCTTTTTTCATCATAATCCCGCGATTGCAAGATGAGGCACGTTTTTTTCACAAAGCACGAACATACCACTTGTCCGCTTGAGCTTCGAGGTCTGTAATGCAATTGAAATTCTCTCTCTCTCTGCCTTATTCCCATACGATCCTTTCGACGGCGGGAGAAGGGAAACGGCGGGCCTTTGGACATAAGAATGTTGATAACATTACGCTCGGTAGCGGCCCGAATATTCCGAATCTTTCTCGAGGACAATTTATCATTCGCGCTCTACGTCATTCGGATATCTGCGTATTGCGGTGAACCCGGCCAAAAGAAACCGGGAAAATTTGTCCGTAACCCGACGCTCGTTGCACCTTATCGGAGCCCTTCCTGAGACGAAAATGGGAACAATATATTTTTCGCAACTTCGAACCACACTGTAATAACTGTGTGCGCAGAATGTAAAAGTCGCTTTGCGGTCATTTCATTGACGGGAACTCATTTAGTTAATTTATTACGTGGCGTGGCGCAATGATGTTAACAAAAAAATTGCAAACCGGGTGAGTGAGTTCAAGGTTGCCAAAATATTGGATTTATGCATATAAATGTTTTTAAATACGCGAAGCACTTGCTCGCGAGAAACTTGGAGAGATTTGAAGCATTTATAGTCGAGCAGGATATAGCTGGCGTTAGACGATGGTTAAAGTAGGTAGGAGAGAAAAAAAAACCGTGAGACGAAGAGTCGGAGTAGTTGGAAGAGGCAGAAGGCCCCACCGCCGTTGACGACGAATTCGATATCTCGCTCTCCCTGCCTCCTTCGCTCTCGCTCTCTGTCTTTCCAGTTTGGAAGCCTTCCAAAAGTCTTTCGTTTACCACACGTACCAATGAGCCGTAACGGCCGGGGGGAACGGCAGGGTAAAAGACATAGAGTAGCTACAAGATACGGTAGCTAGCTTTCGTTATTCGATCCGACGCTCGAACTGCTCGCATTTCAATATGGGTACTCGAACTCCGGCAGATTGCAAATCGCCTCGATATTCGACGTTAGCTCGCGCGCATCGGCAAGGAAATACCTCATAATATATCTATCGTATAATCTCCCAACGGTGGGAAAATAAAAGATTACAATAAATTCACTCGACGAAAATGTGATTTCCACGAAAACAACTTTGATTACCGAGAAAATAAGAAAAAAGTTTTTTGCGACCATTGGCGTTTTGATTGACTTTTATAATGTACCAGCTGTTTGCGTTCCCACTCAGCACTTAAAAAAAATGGATCATTGAATGCCCAAAAAAACATTTTTAAAAAAGCTTCGGTGCGATGCGACAAAAAAAAATGTAAAAACTGTTTTATCGGTTTTTTTTTCTCCGAATTTCTGGATTATCGTGGGAAGCGACCAAATGTCTGTGAACAAACACCGAATATCTGAATTGTCCCAAAATCGTTGATAGAACGTTGAAAGATTTTCTGTATAACATTTTTTTAAACTGTTTCAAACCTATGCCTCATTTATTTATTTTCCGCCGATTATGAAGCTGCAATTGATTCAAGTTTGGACTCGATGTTCGGCACGAAAACACGGCCAAAGTTAAAACTCGTACGCAGAGCAAACTCCCTGGAGCATGTTGTACGTACCAAATATTGAACTGAACGACGAATATATGAGAAAAAAAATCGTGACGATGTGTTTCCACGATATACTAAAACTTTATCCAACAATCTGCTGATATGCATAGAACAAACAATGTATCATGTTTCATACTTCATGTTTCATACTCATTGTTTGTCGATCATTCTCGTAACGCTGATAATAATTTATTAATTAAGACGGAGTACACGGAGTCTACACGCGACGTGCATGCTCAAGCAAGACCGTTCGGTCCGCGAAGCACGAACGGATAAATGTTTAATCCGTCGATATTCCCGGGACAGCTATAGAACGAAAATCTCCTCGGATCCGAGATTCCCCAAGTCCCGGACTAGATTTCCCTTAAGCCGGATGAAAGATTCGCGCTCGTTGAATATTACCAATCGATATTTAATTATTATTCGCCCAGAAACTATGAGCGTTAGCAGCCCTCGAGCTATGCGTTCTCTCGTTGGGTAATTAATAATCAACGTCTTCGCCTTGCGGTCTCTTCGTCTCGTCTCTCCGCCGTTCTCCACGCTTTGCGTTCCCTTATCCTTCTTCGCCCGGGTGTTACGAGAATCTTCATAACTATGCAATTCTCGCGAGGTGGCAGTTTCCTTCGGGAGGGTACCGGGACTAAATTATATAATTACTGCGACGCGAGTTCTCTCCCCGCTCGCAACCGCCCCAGCTTGTCGTTCGCGCCGCACAAGAGAACTATGCAGTTTCGGGTGGCATTTCTGCGCGGCTGCAAAATTTTACGGAAACATTCTCTACGTCTGTCTCGCTTCGCGCGACTTCCGGTGGGAAAGAGAGGGGTGGGGAGGGGGGCGGAGGGGCGAGAGATAGACGACAAACGACGATGCGAGCTAACGACTTGCCTCGCCTTTTCCTGTCACCGAAAAGCACAAGAAAGAAAAATGAAAACGTTATCGTTGTCAGCATTTGAATTGCTTGCCGGCTTCGCCGACTAATACCGGCTAGGAAGGGGGGTGGGATTAAAGTTCATTTGAACAAAATTTCAATGTACAATTTCTCCCTCGTTTCGCGATCTCTTCGTGAATTTCGCGCGAATATAGTTCGGGTGACACGAGAAAGTACACGCGAGGCGGTACGACGTCGCTCGCGCTCTACTGAATTCACAAGCACGTACAAGGCGCGCTTATACACCAGTCCGCGTTCGCGTGCAACGCGAGGGTTAACGGATCTTCGTATACTTTCTTCTCCTCGCTGCCATTCGCTCTTTATTCGACGCGAGTTCGCGGCAGTGAGGAAGGTAAGAAAAGAAAATGGCTCACATTCGCTAGTTTGTCGGACGAGTGGGAGGATCGCGGCGACGACGACGACAACGAACTCTTCACGATATAGCCTCAGTCCCGCTGGCCGTAACGAGAGAATAAAAAGAAATATATATAATACCGACTTCGTAGCCAGACGCAGACGTTTGGTAAAAAATTTGGTGAAGATGCTGGTTGTGCGGAGCTCGTCGACGTGGGCAAAGTCTGAAGAGAAACTCTCTTCGAGAGGGATAAAAAGTGACCTTGGCCGTTTATATACGAAGGTCTAAGACCTCTCGTCTCAGCAACCCTAAATCCCCTGGCTTTTATTAAGCACTCACTGTGCAGAGTCGAGTGAACGAAAAGAAAATTTGAGGACAGGCGATCGCAAGTAACGAAATCGCCATCGAATGAATATGGCAAATAGCTCAAGTTACGAAACGCCGACTTCATCATTTTCTTATAATAACTTTTTTTGCTTACTCACGAAGCTTTGATTTTTTTTATACAAGCATTTGTTGTAAAAACATGGTTAATTTTAGCGCTTTTATTTTTTCGAGTCTGCGGTCCTGAACTGTCCCCGAAGCGAGCCGACTAACAATCTCGGGACCTTCTTTACAAGCTTGTCTGCCCTAATCGTTTCCAATCGCCGCTATACCCTTTTTATTGCCCGGATCGGCGAGAGTAAACGGGGGAGAAAACAGGGTACAAGAGCGCCGATGTATGAGAGGCTCGTTCGATGGCCGGTTGCTCCCATTGGCAACATCAATCACGCGTGCTAATCGCCAACGTCATAAAAACACGCGCGTAACCGCTACGAACAGGTAGTATACACCGGCAACAGCATCGCCGATCGATGATTCGACATTTTCGTGAGAATTGTAACGCTTCGAACTTACCTGGAGCGTGATCGGTGCAAAAAGAAAAAAATGTTTACGCAACGAATTGCGCCGCTACAGTCAGATTGGAAAATCGTATGAGGCAGATGCGAAATAAATCGCCTATATTCGTGTGTTATACACTGGAAACGAAAAATCCGTGACTGAGTGACATTGCACAACGGATGATTCCGAGGCTCGAAACGACTTTCGTTTAACGAATCAATAAAAAAAATAGCCTTTTTCATGTCGAAAAATTAAAAAGTGGATAAAAGCTTTGCAGAGGCAACGGAAGGAAACGAATGAGAAATTGAGAGAACGAGAGGGGAGGATTCTATACGCTTCATCCAGGGAAAAAAAACGAGCTGTAGCTCGCGATATTCGGGCTTTCCACGATTTTTTTTCCTCGAAAAAACGAAGCGACGGTCCGTGACGTGACGCTATCGATTTTACGTAAGCCCCCGGTCTTTCGACTCCCGAGCTTTGGACGAACTCGACTTGACGATCCGCATCCCCTCCATCGCGCCCTTTTTCCGACCTCTAGTCTGATCATCCCCGGCCACTCGCGCTCTCTCGCGCTCCGTCGTCTCTTTTTCTCTGACAACCTAATCTCGTTCGTCGAACACTTCTAATTCATTTCGAAAGTTGCGGACTCACCGAAGAGTTTATTTGATTGGAACACAGTGACGTCGATTCAACCCTGATATTTCCGCGACGCCGTCGACGCTACTATCTCAATCGATAATAAAAAGATTCCTTTCCGTCGTACACGTCCGCGCGACACCATCAATAACGAATTCTCCTGTATCGTCGCTTCGCCTCGTCGCTTGCGTCAACGAGACGTTGCGTGACAAAGCAACCGAACGTTCTCGATGGTCTGAAGAAACGGGAAACGATCGACAGGAAAACATTTGCCGGCCTACGAGAATTGTATAAAGTGTCCCGTAAGTTCTTTCATTGATTCATTGATAATTGATACTAATCGGCTGATATTCTAATTCTAATAAATTTTCAATTAATGTTCTAATTCATTTTAAATATGCAGCACAAATTTCAAATAAAATTTAGGCGTTCGCTAGAAAAAGTACGGTAACGCATTGTGTTTTTTAACTCCCGGTTAGAAAAAAATAGAGAATAGAGAATAAAAACATAAGAGGATTCGGTACAGAGAAATAAAATCAGTTGGATGTTCGAACAGAAATAAGCTTTTTACGAAATAATCCTCTAGATATGTCAAATACTACCGAGTTCATAAACCGCCACGTTGATAAAAAAAAACCTTTCAAAAGGGAGAAGTAAAGAAAATGTATAAAAATTCAAAAGTCCGGAAACTTTCATAGTCGATGACAAAGACATTGCCCGATTATTATATTTAAATAATCAATCATTATTTCACACTTTTGTGTTAATACGTAAGATTTCCGTATTCCACACTTTTTTCGTCGACAGTATTTCAATTTTTATAAATTTATTTTATCCACGTTCGTTTTGGCTTATTTATGCCATTGGCAATACACGGTAATTGCCTTGATGTGATAATTCTCCGAGAGTTCGCCAAAAATCGAATAAAATAATTATTAACTCGATAAATGAAAATCAAGTATAACGCTGATCGAGTTTCCGGACTGAGCGTTCAAAATGGGAGGCGAATTTTCTGCTTCCATCGTGATTACCCGTCAACCATACGAGCGGCAGAGGGGAGGAAGGTATACTGCCCTGGCTCGGCGATAAATAAATTGGGTCGCTCGCGAAACGGACGGGCGACCTCGTTCTCGCGAGAGACATATCGACGCCCGCGCTCTCGTGGTCTTTCCATCGCGTCGCATACACGCTGCACACACAGCCACCTATCGTACGTACGCGAAACGACCCCGGGAGAGATGTCTGTAAATTTTTCTACCGTATAAACAGACGAGGCGAGAAACTGCCGTACGAAAAGGTACTCTCAACTTTGAAACAAAATAGCGCATTGTATGAATGAGAGCTCGAAAAGTTCTACCTCGATATGCGATGAAGTTCGAGCGAACGTATTATTTTATTCTCTTTTTTTTCCTAAGACGATCGTCTCGGCTTGCAGGAAAAACGACGGAAACTTCCATTGCAAGAACGACCTCGGGTGTCGCGAAGACAATGATTAATACAAATGGAATCTAATCTATACACTCGACGTGCTCGGGAGCATTGCGGAAAATAGGTTTACGCGTAACGGCGCGCAAGGAGAAGCTAAGTTAGATCGAAATCTGAGCGGAGTTACGAGAGAAGCCTCTGAGTCACCGCGAACGCGAGTGGGAAAGGCCGGTGCTTCGTGCCGGCACTGGAATACCGCTGTACGCTGAAACGACCCGGCTGATATGAAATCGTATGGGTGTTACCGGGATTGCAACTTACGTTACACTACACGTGTTTATACTCGCGGGTATATATAGATATACAAACACGCACGGTGTCTCGTAGCTTCGAGATATCGAAGGTCACGAACTCACGAGAGGGTATCGCGTTTTACTATACCGCGGAACGTTATGTCCGTGTTGCGCCGATGGTCGGTGCACTGATAGCTCTAGAAAGATTAGCGTCGAGCCTGGGCCTCGAGGCACTGGACGGGCATTCTTCGTACGTAAAATCGAAGCGATAATTTTGAGAACTATCGAAATCATAACTTACTTATTGAAATCATATAATAAAAGAAACGCGGGTAAGACTCGAAAAGACTGAGCAGAAAGTGACTGAAATCTTGGTTTTATGTTCTTTTTTTAAATTTAATACTTTTTTAATTTTCAATAAAAAGGTATTTAGATTCACCACGGTGTCGAAAAATCAGATTTAGAATAATGCATAAAGGCGTGTGGACAGTGTATTGGACTTCTTTAACCAAAGCATGATTCTTCGATTCGCGTCAGATGGAGGCGGGGATCGCCAGTCGCGATTCCGCACTATTTGGAAGACTTCCAAGAACTCTGCGAACGCCTCCATTGAGACGACGGGCACGTTATACGCTATGGAGTGTTTAACGATAGCTGTACCTCTCACGAAGTCCCAAAACACCCGGATCTTACTGTATAACACCTTCCTTAGCAGTATTTAGAGCTCCCATTAAAATGTCAAATGGGAGTTCATGAAACAAAAAAATATGATTCTATGATTCCCGTGGGTATTTTTATCACGTAGTTTCCTTTTTTATGAATGTCGCGCGAGCTGCGGATTTTAAAAGCTTGTTACAAAGCCTTCGCGAGCTTTCGCTTCAATGGTCTGACAAACTGGCGCGCCGTCAATGAAATTGCAAAACGTTTCAGTCACGAAACTTTTATCGCGCTGTGAGTGCTTTAATTTTCCTATCAATTGTGAGAGACTCGAAGGAGAAAAAAAACGCTCGGTAAAACATTACGTCGAATGAACTTGTGCGTTGAATTTGCGATCGAAGTGTACTATTAGAAAACACAATTTCGGTAATGACCGAGCTTCTCTTATCTTCGAAACGCCGCCCGTGTAAGAATAGATCGTGAAAAAAAAAGAAAGAAGAAGCAAACGTACAAAAAGACCGAGGGAGATTGCGAGAATCGTAGGAACTGCGAGATCGAGAGTGTAAGAAACCGGCGAACGTGCGATCACCTTGTAAATTTGTCGAACGAAACGATCGAGAGAACTTGTCGCAATCGAACGATCCAGATAGAAATTCGGGAAGGTAGCAAGTTTTGCGAGACGGTTATCTAGATTCGACGCGAATCCCGCCGAGCTGGAATATCCCTCCGCTAACCGTGTGCTGCGGCGAATTCTCCGGAGAAGTTTGTGAGAAAATAGCGAGACCCCGAATGCCCGGGAACATCGAGGTTCTCTCTATGTGCATTATGTATATATGTATACATGGACGGACACACACAGTGAGCAGGAAAACGTTATCCTACGGGAAAGCAGCATTTCCCCCGTTGCTACTACCGTACAGTACGGAGAAGGTCCTTTCGGGTACCTTTCGTGAAATTCTCATACGAAAGTTTCCCATACAGCCGACGGGGGTTTCGCTGAGTTTCGTGCGGTTTGTGGAAATGCGTTCGAGAATCTCTCCCTCGCTCTCGCGCTCTCGACGCTGACGGTTTTCGCGAGCAACAAGACCGCGAAATTGTAGCCGTTCGCAATTACTTCTTCGTCTACGCAACACGAACGAACGTCAAGCTGAACTTAATGAATCTGTTCAAATTTGAAATTTAACTGGAAAGACGGCTCGAAACGTATGATTACAGCCAATCTCGGAATTTTTCAAGTTTATTCGTGCATTTTTCTGCTTTTTTTTCCTCTACGATGAATTCAGTATTTGCATACCGAGAGACGAAGGAAAAAAGCCTCGTATAATAAACTCTGCACTTAAAAGCAATGTGAAATAAAAATGTATAACGATAGAAGTTTCTTGAGCGAGCTCTGTGGCAACACGACTGGAAAAAGTAATATGCATAGGTGATCACTTTGTTCGAATCGAATACGAAATCTTCGAATGGATTACAAAAGTTTTGTCGGAATTAAGAAAACGTTCAAAATTCGTTTTAATTGCCAACGAAAATTCCAGAAATATTATTCGACTTTTTTGTTCACGAATTCCTTTAATTTTCTTTAAAATAAATCTATACTATTGCATTACGTAATTGCAAGAGTAATGTGACGAGATATCAAGAGGCAAGAAAAAGTGAAGATCTACGGAACGACAATTGCAGTTTTCAAGCCAGAGTAACAAAGAATATTCTATGCCAATGAAACTTTATCCGGTCGCCACGCGAAGACAATTATCCGATTCGTACCATTGTGAAAAGAACGAGCTTAACGAGATGACGCAATCGTCGAGTAAGTAAAGTGGTTTCGAGTTTCAACGAGCCGGCGACCGAATGTGTCGGGGAACGTCAGTGAATTTAGAAGAGTCTGAGTGCCGTTTTGATCCGTATACATATACTAAGGGGCTCCGCCCCCTTGCGCGCTTCGCCCCCGTTCTTTTGTTTGTTTCTTCGCTTACTAAATTTTACGGAATATTTAGAAGTATATAATCTGTTATATTATTATAGTTGTTAATATTATAAGAGGATCTCGCCGTCGTTGCCGTGTACAAAAATCAAGCTTTGAACCCGGCGTGCCTGGAGAGCTTGGGAAGCTTTGGGGGGGGGGTCTGTGAGACCCCATCGTTCGAAATATTCCGAGTGCCCCCCCGAGAGCCCCTCCTTCGCAAGGGAAGACTTGAATATTTCCGCTGTCGGGAGTTTACGATATTTCAAGCCATTGGGGTCTCACAGACCCCACGGCTCTGCGAGCTCTCTAGCGCAGCCAAACACTCCAGGGCCCGAGCTCGATTGTTCTACACAGCGGTGGCGGTGGCGAGATCTTTTTATAATATAGAGAGATATCTATAGCGAGCGCTGCACGAACGTCAAAAATTTTTTAAGCTCGTCACTAGAATACCCGCTCTCGAGAGCCAGGGGTGTCATTGACCTTCCAACTCGAACAATTAAATGGTATGTTCCCGAAGGCTTCGAGACAAGCCAGACGCCTGTCCTCTAACACTACTGTACGCTTTCGAAAAATATCCCGAGGGGGAAGTATGCTGGGAGAGACACGAACGCGAGCTAGCTCGTCAGTCTGCCCTAATTCGCCAATTCTCGATATAATGGCAGGTCGGGGCGGAGAGAAAAAATAAAAAAAAAAAAAAAAAAAACCACGTGGGTTGAGGAGAAGAGAAGGATCGTCGAAATTAGACCCGAAGCGAAATTGCCCGCAGGTCGATCGTGAAACTTCCACCGCCTTCTTCATCACTCCTTCCGAACCATTCCGTCCTTTTTTCTTTCATTTCTTTAATTTTTTTTTTTCTTTTTCCGTTCCCTTCTTTTATTTTGCACGGATACTCGAAACGTATAGTAGCGAAAAACCAGACCGGATTGCGGCACCAAAGATTCCCGAAGAGTTTCTCACGGATAGCCCAAGCCCGTGGCGGGGATCAGGGCCAAGTGCCGTCGGGATTAGGGATAACCGTGGCGCGGAACGTTCAACGAGAAACCCCGGAAAGCCTTTAGCTCGCGTAAACTTCCAAGCGCCGATGACCCAAAAGTTTGACATTCGAGGATATACGTGGACGGTTGGAACGAGTCGAAAGTTTGCTGAAGGAACAAAAAAAACACGTTTTCTTGTTTTGTTTTCATCCTCTTATCGGGATCTTTCGATTCTTGTCTCGTTCCTGAATGTTACAAAATTGTCGAGAAGGAAAAGGAAAATTCTGCCCTTAACGACGTAGCCCCGCGCTCGTGAAATAGAAAGGTTTTCGTCGTGTCCCAATCACAACGAAAAATCTCGATCATCAAACCGTCGAGCGACCCGTCCCACCGAAGTTTCGTTACGGCCTTGGAACACGCGGTGGCATTCGTGCGTGCGGCGAAAGTATTATTATTTTTCCACGGCTCTCGATTGCGAAGCAACGGACGTACAAACAGAAAACGTATGTTTGGTAATTACGATATCGAGAATACAACGCGTTTCTGCATCGAGTGCGAGACACATCCCGAATGGGTAAAGCCCTCCCCGACCGTGCACGGGGAACCGGAAAGCAATCGATGCGTGTTTGAAACGACCGTCGAGCTACCGTCACCTGCCCTCTCTCTATGTTTCAATATTACAAAGACCGGACTGCTTTTTTTAATCAACCCTGCCGATATGAACAATGATGGTTTTTGTTTCGTACAACGACTACTCGAAGAAAAATACGTATGGAAACAGTACGAATAGAACGTCAGTTAAATGAACGAGAGTGCAACGAATCGAGGTCAAAATATCCAAGTTGAGTTTCGAACGTTTGTTACCGCGAAAAACAAAAACATCTGCGGTGCAGACTCTCGCGGGCAATTTTTTCATTCGCTCAACGTTTGCGAAACGTTAACCAAACAATGATGCGTTTCGGTCGTGACAGACATGCAATTATTGCCATACGTTTCATTGTCGCGTTATGAATATACTGCGAGGTGCGAGGTGGACGGAGTTTCGACTTTTTATCAAAAGAAATTGAATTATCGCATGTATTTTCTAGATAAGAACATATACGAGGTTGATCTAATAATAGAAGTGACTTTTATCATTCGAATACCCGGTATCAAGAGCGACGTATTTTAGCGCTCGAAAGTAAACACGGTAAATCACGAATGAAAAAAAAGAGGAAAAAAAATTGTGCAACGCTCGAAAGTGGCGAGAGTCGTAGGTGTTTGTCTCGTCTGTTGAATAAAGAGCCGCCGTCGTGAACGGGAAGTACCTATGGCCCGTCGGCGATGTTCGGAAAGATGATTCACAGCGAACCAACACACTCGCGATGAGCCCTCGCGTCATATGTTTCTCACGTGCAACGTTACTCGTCGGCAAGAGTCGTTGCCACGGCGTCGTTATCCTCGGACAACAACGCCCACGCACGCACACGCAAGGAACGCATTGAAAAATTCAACGATAAATGTTCGATAGTATTGACAAATGCACAGATTACATAGTTTGCCTGTAAAAAATGCAATTTTTTTTTTTTCGAATTGAAATTTTTTTTTGAAAAAATATGTATAAATATAGACTCACCACTCTCGATGTACGGAACAAGTAGTAGAAGGAAAAGGACGTATCCAAACGTATCACTTGGCATCGTCACCATATTCCCGCCTCGTTCGCCACCGCGCTGGCCGCCAATCACCGCGACAACAAATTGTATCACCGACACTCTCCGCGCGCGCGATTAGCCAACGGGGGGATGGCAACAACGATAAACGAACGGTAAAAACCGACCGGCGATCATCCGCGATATCACTGGACTCTTTGCGGCGATTATTTCTTCCTTTGTCACTTGTTTTCCTCCTTTTTCCGTCTGGGACTCGTTTTTTTCGCACCGATTTTTCCTTTTAATCTACGTTCCCTCAATTTCTTATTTTTCTTCGCTCTCTATCCCTCCACTCTGTACGTACACGGCGCGATGTACACTCTCCTTCTCGCGCCTACCTACAATATCCCCGTCGCCTGACTCGTTCTCCTATCACGCACATACACACACACACACCGTTCTCAACCCGTTTCCCGTTCGGTCCGCCGATTTATGACGAACGTGCACACAGGCATACAGAGCACAGCACGGAGCGGGCTTCGATTATAACTCACACAAAAAAAAGAACACGCTGCACACACGCACGAAGAGATATTATTCAGACGCGAAAAAGCGCCTCATTCACGCACTTTACGGATGGCGAACAAACTCCGTGGCGCCCGACGTCACACCAGAGGCAAGTTTAATAACGAAATCAACACCATCGTTAATCGGCGAGAGAGCCCTTCTCGCGATACACAAATCCTCGACGATCGAACGGTTTTTGTTATTTTTACAATCTTGATGGTGTTTTCGGGTATTTGTTTGTCTCTTTATTTCCCCCCACACACGCACACCACCACTAGTGTCTCGCTTATCACAGCTGACCGCTTTGAAGTTATTCTAGTCTACGTAGTCCACGAAGGAGTCTCGAGGCTTTAGCAGACGCATCGCAAAACACGACATCCGGAGGCAGTCGCCACCATCGCCTGCCAGTCCTGCCACTGCCGGACCCCTGCGCGCCTTCTCCGTCTATCCGCCTTACTCGACTCTTTTCCCACTCTACTCCTGCGCCGCGCGCGCTTCACGTCTCTTGTGTCCACCCGACGCACGAGCAGCCTGGGGCCCGCTTTGTCTCCGGACACCGACTCTCGGCCGCTAGGTAGAGCCTGCGCACAGGCAAACCCGAACCGACGCCATCGCGCTTCAACCACGATGCCCCCGACGACGCTTTTGCGCACTAGCGGCACACGAACTCGCGAGAGCGAGTGAGAGTCCTACGGGGGATGCTCAGCCAACCATTTGTCCACGAGGCTGCACCTATCAACGATGCTTATTTTTGTACTGCACCGACCGCGCACGATGTCTGGTCGTTTCGCGTGAGAGCGGCAATTTTCAATATTTTCCTCCAGGGGATGATTCGCGTCTCTGTACAACAATAACAAGCCATCGAAAAGTTTCTTATAATATTGTAATATTTGAATTAATTCAAAACTAACTTTTGCAGCGAAAAAAATGCTTTGCAGCGTCAATGATTCAATAAAGTAAACAATGCGTTTAATCTCCAGAATCGATCGCAATAATCGGAGAATGAACCTGATTTACGGCGATTGTTATTCGCCGAAACGCGCTCTGTGTTTTGTTCTCCGCTGTAAAAAGAAAAACATGATTTCCTTCCGCTAACCTATAAAGTCCCGAGATCAAAAGATTGTGTGCAAGATGATAACGCGATAATGAACAAATTCGCGGAATCCGACGAGTCGACGGACTCGGATGAGAACGCGCATAGCACGATAATTGCGCACAGTAGAGTAGAACCATTGAATTGGTACACAGATAATCGGGAATGGTCAATGGGACATGTGTCCAGAGGGGCGAATCAATCGCCGCACGCACACAGATACGGAAATTCAGGTAATGTGCATATAACGACATAACTCGAGATTCGAAAGATCGTGAGAGCGTAGTAAGAATTGAGAAATAATGAAATGCAGATGACGACGAATTATCGGACGATAAGAGGCAAGAATGCGTTGAGCGTCTAAGAAAGAAATGCCATTTCAGAAACAATGAAAAAAAAAATTCGAAGAAGACATGTTGCGCGTGTTGCCGTCGAAATACAAGCGGAACAAGCTTGAGGGATAAATCCGAGGCTAAGAGTTCGAAAACTAAAACAACGACGAAAAAGTCCGTCAGGGATAAAGCATCGTCGGACGAGGAAGAAAAACTACCCAAAGAGAAGAAGAAGATCGTTCCCGATAAGAAAACGACGAAGACTCGAGAGACGGGCAAGAAGAAGCGTAGCAAGCAAAAATCGAAGTCGAGGAAGAAACTCATGGGAACGACGGAGGACGAAGCGCTGTCTCGAATGGTAACTGCTGGAGCTTCGGCCGATATTACGAAGAGCTGCTGTTACCTCTGCGCGCAAAATTCGATGGCGATAGTCGCGTCGAGAGCACCGAGACCCACCGAGCAACTGACTAGAGCAACACAAGTCACGGAGATGCGTCAGCCCCGCGTGAGGACTGTCCAATCATCGGTCAGAGTGAGAACATGCGACCGCAGCACCGATTGTCCTCGACCCAACGGACTGAAGAGGAAAAAAATTAAATTGAAGAACTTCAAGGCATTATCGAAGTACGTGAAAAAAATCTGGCGAACCGAAAGAACCGTCGCTTGTGGCAGCGATGTGCCGATTGAAAAAAAAACGAAAAAAACTTGCGGGGAGGAGGAATGTCGACGTTACGCTTCACGCAATTTTTAGTCATATATACGTTCGTAATATATAAAATTGTATTGTGATTCATTGCAACTCAATGCAGGATGACTCTTATTGATTGTTTTCGCTTCAGAGTAAAGACGTTTTTAGAATCATCGTCACATGTTGCTAAATGCGGGCAAAAACTTTTAGAATATTTGCAGCGGTTTTTTGAGGTTTCAATTTTATGAAATTTTGAATTTTTCCGAAAACATCTGGAAATACGGTGACTGGCAATTTTCGAAACAGTGGTCTAAACATTTCTCCACGAATGGACTCCTTTTTTCCGGTAACCGATATGAAAATTGACGAGAATTGATTGAAACGCTTGAATTTTTATTTATTTATTTCTACTCCATGATTCCTCGTGCGACACATTTCACGTCTATTGTCTTCGAATTCTCTTCAAAACAAAAGTACACCAATTCGACCGTATCTCGATCATGTTTGAATAGCGATTTGAGCATCGATTCGTGAAGATTAGCCGTTAAATAGCGTAAACCTTGCCAATATTGCTACTCATCGAGATCTTGCTGGGACTTTAGTCTGTCTCGTGGTTCGCTTCTTGCTTGTTCAACGAATTCTCGGAAGCTCCGACGGTAGATTTCCGAGTCGTTGACACATCGATTCTTTTCGACGCAGATAATTTATACGTTTTTTCTCGATCCGAAACGAGATCGCGTCATGAATCATCGTCGCATATCACAACACGGGCAGAAGCAGACTTTTCGGGTCGTTTAACCATCGATTTTTTCGACGACGCTGCCTTGGTCGATTTTTCATGATTTTCATCAGATTTCCTCTCTCCTTTACCGCAGCAACACGTGAACCTTCGTGCGAAAGCGAGCTACGCCGATCACTCAAAAACAGTAACGTTCTTCATTGAATTATTTACCATTTACGTTTTTTCTTGCTTTCTCGCTCGCGCGACTTTTCGCATGTCTCCCCGATCTTTTCCGTGCTCGCTTGGAAAGCAACGAAATCATATTAGTCAAAGTGTATTTCGAAATGCGTTTGAACAACGATACAAAAAATCATCGAATCGCGACGATGAACCATTCAGTACCGTGAGACTTTGCAATATTCCTATCCATCGAAGTCGCGCTCGTCTGCATCGCGGCCTCCCTTCTATCCTTGTTGAAAAAATCTTCGGAAGCTCCGATAGCGGAATCAGCGCCAAGATTTTTCCCATGTGTCGTCTATCTCCACGCGCCGATTAAGATTTTATCGCATTCGATGATTGAGTTTAATAAAAAAAACTGAATCGTACCCGATCGTGATTTATCGGCGTTACGGATGATCCTTGAATCACGATAGTTCCCACATTCACGCATTCGTTCGCAACAGCGCGTTGCAACTTTTCACGATATAACGCGGCCGTTTCCTCGTTGCCGTCCAAGAAATTATTCGCCAAAGTGAGCTCGACTATGCAATCGTGAATGACGCGCTTCGCCGCAACAACGTCCGAAAGGCTCGCGATCTCGGGAGCCTGCGAGGCCGAATTTGTTTGCATGGGCCCCGTCCTCTTCGCGCTTACGTTCCGCGTGACCTTGAGAGTTTCCTTGAGAAGGGCCATCTTTCGCGTCAAGTCGTTGAACTCTGTTATTCGTTTTCATCGACCGATTGTTTGTGCGATGGAAGAAAACATTATTTTGAGACTTCACAGTGATAATTGATTGATATATGAAAAAAATTAATAGTCGATTGAATTACTAAAAATGTTATTAATTTTTTTGTATGCAACAATTGTAATGATTATAAAAATTAATTGAGTCGTGTCCTCTTGTACATTTGTTTTTTCAAATATACACGAAAAACATAAAGAAACCGTACCATCAGTCAAAGTTGCCAAAGTCGTTGAATTCCCGGCAGTTCTCGAACCAGTCATCTCGTTCGTTCCGAGATCCGGTGTAGCGTCGTGAAGGACAGCGTGCACGGGAATCGTCGTGGCGCCTTGAAGAATCTTGACGTCGTTATGTTCCATCGAATTCGACGGTTGGCCATCGTCGACGAATCTTGCTCGTCGCGACACCGACCGCGTTTTCCCTTCCATTGACCATAACCGACGAATTTTCACCGAGCGATCTAACCAAATTCTTCGATTGTCATTGTCTTCGTCATCTCGACGCGTCGAATATTAGCAGAAGGAAAAATCTCACCCGTGCCCGTAAACCGACGTAAACTTCGCGTGGCACTTGTGTATTCATGAGTCGTCGGCTCTCGATGGAAAGGTCACAGAGTGGGCTCGTGAAGCACAACAAACAAACGAAAAAAAAGTATATTCACGACGTCCTCGTGTGCGTTCGAAAATTCAACAGCGTTTTTTCCTTTCTTTAACGGCGGTAGACATTTTTCTGGCCAATGCAAAGAATATACATAATATACGGAAAATTCGAGTCAGAAGATACATTATACGATAGATAAGAAAATCGCGACAAACGAGCATCGATTGTCGCTCGTCGCTCGTACGCGCAAGGTGTAAATAATATATACACGCGAGTTTCAGGGAAATCGTAATAATTGCTGATAACCTTTGACGAAACCTACGGTAAACAGTCATAATTTCAAACGCTCGTGGTTGTTCTCGCTATCTTTAAAGCCTCAACGTGGCTCGCACCGGCGTCATCGATGATGAAGCGGTTCCTCGCCTTCGTAAAATGTAGTAGTTTACTTGTGCCCGTAGCAATAGCGACGACTTTTTTTCGAAAGTTCGATTGCGCCCGAAAAATCGGAGGCTTGACGATTATAAATGTTTCGTTATCGAAACGCTACGATCGAGCAATACTCAGTGACGATAAACGATATCGAGAGTCGCTAAGGAAAATCGATAAATGAAGAATTGAATGAATATTCTAGGAATGTATGCGTTTTTTATCGATGCACGTGCATGATAAAGATTAATTTTTCTTGTACTTTTCGCGATACTCGGTTTTTAGTGTATTTTAATTTCTTCAAAACGCAGACGACAAAACCACCGCCACATTTTGGATTTTCGTCAACGATTGTTTAGCGGTTGTTTCGACGGTGGCGTGTTAGAAACTCACGGTGGTTTCGCGGTGGTTTCGACGGGGGCTCGCCGGAGAACAACCGTGGGCGGTGGTTTCGGTGACGGCGAATGACCATATCTAAACAATTATGCGCACGGTCATTGGGCAGTGCTGTTAACGTTTAACTTTTGTCACTTAACCGGTTTACGGTTGTTTCGAGAGTGGCGCGATGCAACAGGGTACGGTCGCGATATCGCATAGCTAAGAGGGATCTGACCTTGAGATAACGAACACTTCTTATTTGCAACAACGCGCTCAGGATACTCGTGCAAAACGGCGCGAAGGAGCGATTTATTGGGAACAAAAAAGAACTAAAAAAAAAAGTTTTACACTACTGCAAAAGCAGTGAGATCGTAGAAGGAAGCCGCGATAATTGCGCGTGTCTGGGCGACGAGCAATCGCGAATTCCATCGAAGAATTCTCAATTACACAAGTCGCGAACTGTACAAGTGATTCACTTTATCGTCGTTGACCCAGAATAGAGATAATAAAGAGGCCAACGTCGGTACGTTCTGTAGAAAAAGAAGCGAAAATAAAATAAATAAACTTCGCATTTCGATTGAGCAAACCGCGTGCGCATACCTGCCGATAAGGCTGTGGCGAACAGCGACAAACATTATCGCTTCTGCGGAGTATCGTCGGTATCATTAGAATAGAAAAGCTCAGTGATACGCCGGCATTACTCTCGACCGGCAGCGACGATGCTTCTCTGCGCATCGTTGAAGCCCGGCACGTTTTAATTGGGAAGTTTGTTCGGATCGACGCCCGAAATATATTTCTCGCGACCCTCTTACGAGCGACGCTCTATTATCGAATCTCCGTAGGACTTCCCTGTTACGATTACTGTTATTGTTGTTGTATCTGGCGACGCCCTCCTTCCGTCGACGATCCGGCCGGTGTGTTCGCTCATCAACGAGTATTAGAAAGAAAAAAAGAAAGTAACCGAGAAATCGTCAATACTTCGTGGAACGTTGACGCCGACGATCTTGAATCCATGGGTTTTCCACGACGACGCATCGAGAAATCCCATTGAAACGCAATCCCGGCGCGATACTTGCAGTATGACTTTGTATCTCAAAGTTGCGCGAAGCATCGAACGATTTGTCAGTGCCTTTGAAGTGACTCGTGGTTCGGTAGTTAGTTGGTTCCCGACGCGGATGCGATAACACCGAAGTTCAGCGGTGAAGCTCAAGCGCCCCAGTGTCACTGCCGTTGCGGTTTTGGTATGGTAGTACCAATGACACTTGTCGCGTCGCGAATAAACTTTCGAAAAATCAACGAATGACAGAAAAAAAAAGCCCGTTGTGAGGTTCGTGAAACGCAGCGCGCCGCCCGGAGGATCTACGCGAGAATTGTGCAATAAGCGCTCGGGCCTTTCGGTGATACAACTGAGACATAGTGTTTTTATTATTGTACGGCGTGACCGCGTGTGGGGACAGCCTAAAAAGTTTTGGACGCGTTAGTCACGCCTTCGTCTAATATATATAAGTCCCCCACCGCTGTTCGCGGCTTATGCAGACGAATCGCCCACCGTACAAGAGGAAATCGTCGTTATTCGGTTGTGTCTGGAGACGCAACGAAGTCGGAAGAGACTTCGAAAATACGATCGCGGAAAATGAGGGAGAATGACGCTGGACGGCGAAGTGATCGGAGCTACTTGTGCCTCATCGCGATCTATGCGATACACGCTTTGCTTCTGAATGTGTTCCTGAAGCCGCAGATCGACGTTAACGTTAACAGTGTAATACTGAGTTCGAGTTACTTTCGAAACGTGCCAGAAAAATCGCGAAGAACGAGCGATATCACGATGAAGAGTTACGAACAAGTTGGACGCGAGGAAACGAGCCTGTCGCTGACTTTCAATATCACTAAGTCCGTGGAAAGACCCAAACTCGACGATGACGCTTATAGCGTAGACACGTCGGCGAGCGCGTTCTTGCAACAGGTACGGAAGGAGATAATGTAGAGCAAAAAAAATTCATTGCCTCGCGCGATATATCCAACTTGCACCGGAGGCTTCCGATGCACCCGACCTCCGTGATTTACAAGTGTGCCTTATCGCGGGCGCGATAGTTTCTGTACCCGGAAACAGCGACGTTACGTCTTTCCAGAATGATTCGATTGGCCAGAGAAATCTTCTTCTGCTAATAACAATCGTATCACTCGCGTTACCTTCGAATTATCATTTTGAAATTTCGAACAATACATATTTTTTCGATTTTTACGTCGGGTGCGGGGGAAAAACGTTGACGACAATAAAACAATATTATTATTAAAAACAAATTTAAAAACTTGAATTTTGGCTTTAAGCTTGTTTCGTTTAATGCCGGGAGTCGAGTGCGAAATCAATGTTTCGGACGAGCAAGCGAATGAGACAAATATTTGTGTTGAGTATATTTAACGATGATAATTGAAAGATACGAAATGCTGCATGGCCTGAAAATTAAATCCGCGGATAAAACTGCACATTTGCGCGATGTAAAAGGATTATGCGGTGTATTGACGAATTTTGATTTTTTTTTGTTCTGTTTCAGTCACAATCGGAGAGAGGGGCTATCAGTTTTCTCGCGGCTTCGAAAGCTTCGGGGCCCTCGAGAATAACCGACGATGTTTTCAATGCCGCGAGAACGATCGTCGCGAGTTTGAGCCCAGCCGCGCTGGGTATCTTGGCCGGATGTCTCGTATTCTTTCTAACATTCACGGAAAACGATTACGTATGAGAATTCATCTCATATAAAAAGAAAAAAAAACCAATCCGTTTTCATCATCATCTTGCATAATATTGTCCACCGTCATAAGTATTGTTTTATTGTCGCGTTAATTTATGAAACCAAATGTACTTATACGTATATTATATATATATATATTTATCAAGATAATATAAATACGAAATATTTTTCCGTAATATATACAAGAGATGTTTATTTTATTTAAAAAAAATTCAAACGAACTAATCATTATTCTTATTACTCAGATTCATTGAGACATGAGAGGAACCGGCTCGAAATAGATTAACATCGATTCAGCTAATATTTCGAAAGAAACGGAAACTTTTGTTTGAGAAGCAAAACAAATATTTTCACAGAAATCGCGTGCGAACGCGATCGTAAAGTACTAAAAAAATAAGAACCGAGCTAGAAATATTTCGTCGCTCACGATTGAACTTACCCTAATCTAAACAGCTTCGTCTTATTACAAGGGCGCCGGCCTTACACGCGAAATCCGGCACTCGACTGACGACCTAAAGCCATTCAGCAACGCATAAGATAAATGTTAGAAAAATACTTTTAGGCAGCTTGCAATATTCGGCAAGCATGTAAAAACTTGTTTGACGTTAATTTCAACTCGACAGGAACTTTCCGTGATATTTGATTGTTGTTGTGCACGAACGATAATAACATTGTTGCAATTCTGCAGCGTGATCTTCAGCATCTTTAATCGCATTTGCACTAAGAATGAATTTGAATAAATTCGCCACCGGGAGATTGTAATTTTTTCTGGCGCAGCTATGAACAGTTTTTTTTTCGTTTTATCGCTAGCCCGAGGTTAATAGCGAGGATAAAGTTCATTACAACATGATGTCACGAAAATGCCATGTTAATAATAAATGCAATTGATGATTAATCGCTGATGAATGGAAATACCTCGCTCGCATGCAGCGCCACTCGCGCGGTACTATCGATGACAAACAGCCGAGAATCCCGAACAGAGAACTGCTCTATCAATAGGGTTTAGTAGGCCAAGTCGCAGTTCGTGAACGCACAGAGGACACAATATCTCCGACGAAACGGAGGGTCGCCGTTCGCGAGATGAAATTAGTGAAAATTCATCAATAAAACTCATATTCGCGCCGTGATATGATTGACTGTTCGCCAAAGACGAAAAATACGTGGCAGCGCGCAATTAGCTGATCGTGAAATCGACGGGGTTGTCGCGAAAGAAAACCCGTGAGTAGCGAGGAGAGGCCCCCCCGCGAAGCCATCGGTAAAGCGATCCTTCTCGTGCGTATCGTTCGACACACTCGTTGATAAAGAATGGCTGGCTTCGTTCTGAGGGTCAAAACCAAATCGGGTCAAAAGGTCGTGAACGGATTGACACCGAGGGCGAAAGTTTCCGAGCTCAAGTCGAAATTGTCGGAACTCACAGGTTTCAAGATCGACGTGCTCAACGTACTCGGTGGTTTTCCACCGAAAGCGCTCAATCTCGTTAATGGCAATGCGACACTCGACGAGTCCGGAATAACCTCCGGTGACACGCTTATCGTCGAGGAAAAATCGCTGATCATCGATAACAAAAATCGCGACGACGATAACGACGATGCGCCGCGATCGCACATTGTAAACAGCGAGAGTTTCGCCGAAATACCCGGCGTGTTGCTGAAAAAAATCGTTCCTGCCGATAATTCGTGCCTTTTCACCAGCGTCGGATACGTTCTCAATGGTATAAATTAACAAAAAACAAAAAAAAAAGAAATAGAATAAATCACGAAAAGGTAGATTAACGTGCGCTCAACAATGTTGCATTCGTTCGCCACTGAAGAGACAACATTTCTGGCTCTATTTTGACAGGCAAAATCGATCGCAGCTGCGCCGAGTTTATGAGAGAAATTATCGCTCACGCCGTCGCGTCCGACCCTGACGAGTACTCCGAGGCGATTTTGGGAATACCGAACACGGAATACTGCGACTGGATCTTGAGATCCGACTCCTGGGGCGGTGCGATCGAATTGTCGATATTATCGAGATTTTATGGATTGGAAATTGCCGTCGTCGACAGTATCAATGCCATCATCAATAGATTCGGCGAGGACCAACACTACGCTCAACGAGTTTTTCTCATATTCAACGGCATACACTACGATCCTTTGTATTTGGAGCCATTAGATGTGAGTTCCTTCGTTGCTTTCACTAACCGTTCATTTTGTGGGCATCGCAAAAAAAAATGCATTTGCTTAACCACAAAAAATCCTATAATAAATCCACCGCCAGTGATAGTTTGTGAGAAGTTTTTTGTTTCCTTTTTCATTTTGCAAAAGTATAATAAAAAAGTGGCCCAAGTCACAATGGGGAACGTAGATTTAAAAAAAATATATTATGTTGTGACAAGAAAGCTTAAGCTTATTTAAGCTTATTTTAATGATTTTTAGATATCTTCTATTAATCAAAAAAGAAACAATACAATATTACAATTTTTTCTTCTGTAACCTGGCAATTTTTTACAGGATCTAAATTCCTCTTTCATCAATCAGAATAATCAATCGTGGAGGATTTATTGTACAATTTTCAAAGATAGAAAACACATGTGCTTTTGTACTTGTTGATTAATCTGCAATGCCCCTAATACAACCTTGCTTCATTGACAAATCATTGCTTTATTCGCTAATTCAAATGTCTGACTGACTTTTCTTTTCTTTTTTTTTCTGCTCACCAGGGCGGCAGCATACAAACGATATTTCCGACGGACGACGATAAGATATTATCGGTAGCGGAGCAATTGGCGAGAGAAGCAAAATCTAGTCGTCAGTACACGGACGTTCAAAAATTCACGCTCAAATGCATGGACTGCGACGTCCAGTTGAGCGGTCAGGAGGCAGCTAGTCAGCACGCCAAAGAGACCGGTCACGTTAAATTCGGTGAAATTGTCGCGTAGCATGGCTCAAATAATCACCGTTGGTCAAGGAAAATCGAAATTAACACAACAAACGAAGAAAAAACATTACTTGCGTACTCGTAATATAGAGAGATGGCGAACTACGAAAATGGAGCGTTTTTCTTTTTTTTTTCTTTCTTTATTTTTTTTTTCACTACAAAAAAAACAAATGAGAGCGACGATAAAGAAACGTGAAAGATTTTAAGGGGGAGAGAGACGTTGAAAATTTAAGACTGTGCGTGTACAGGCATACAAAGAGATTTCTGATTTCGGAAAGCGGGTCAAGCAGAGTGGTCGAGACGACCACGAATATCGCTTCTTCTCCCGAGTTATTGCGTAATTAATTGTATTAATAACGAAAGCCCCATCGCGAGCGTTTTATTAATGCAGATATTGGGCATGAGTAATTAACTTGGCAATGAGAATGGAAAGAGAAACAGGGAAAAACAAAAACTGGAAGGGCTCGAATGACGACTGTAGAGGTACCTAATTAGACGGGATTGACAGTCTGTGATACGTGATTGAAATTCGGCTAAACATGTACTAGGTTCCTTGAACACGATGAACAGTGCAACAACGTTATCTAACTTATCGGATAGCGAAATTATAATATACCCTCATGCTGTAGAGCTCTATTCAATTCTCATTGACTGCCGAATTGTTATAGTGCGTTTTTCTTTTCTTTTTTTTTTCCCTTGTGGAACTCCAACATCACCCGAGCTTTTAGTCATTTTTTTTAGGAGAAATCACGGAGAAATTCGAGTGTTTCCTCGATTGCCATCGATAATGTCGCGCGTGTTGAAATTACTCTATATTCGTTAGATAAATCATTAGTTTGTAAAACTTTCGCGCGCAACGCCATCGTCGACGCGTCGCAACGCCTCGTATCATTACATTTCTCAGTACAATGTATATTTTTGAATTCATTCGACGTGCGCTCAGCGCGCGTATCCGAGGAAACGTGAAAAAAAATTAATTAAAATGGCATCTGTCTCGCGGTGAGAACGAATCGGTTGAAGATAGTCTTTGCAAATTAACCCTTTGACACTCTATCATGTTTTGCGAGACAAATTCTGCGTTTTTTCTTCTTCTTTTTTTCAATCGTTACAAACATTAAATATTTGTATAGTCGACTTGGGCTCATTCTATATATGTCGGTATAATGCATTATTTGATGGAGCATCATATTTCTTCGAAAAAAAAACTAAAAATGATGTACACGCTGAAGTCAAAGGGTTGAAAGAATACAAATCATGTAGTAGTTAGCTATCGGCTAGCGGTTTACTCCGGTACAATTTTATTGTCTAGCCACTTTACAGATTTATATTTATACACACAATCGTATCTACAGTATATATATTTTACTGATCTCGCTCTTTAATTCAGTTTTAATGTTCGACATACGAATGTGTAAAAGAAAAAAAAATAAACATTATTTACTGTAATATATTCGGGGGTTGAAATCTTCATTTCAATCTGTAATCTGTAATGTATCTCACATTCGAATTCGTTCGCAACATTTCTGACACCGAATTTCGCGGTCAAGGTCAAGCTCGATGTATATATTTCGTATGACCTTGATCTCATCCCGGCCAATTTCCAAGTTCGCTGCTCTCGATCGTTATTCTTCGCTCCACGTTCTCGTCGATTTCGTCAATCTTGTCGCGATTGAACTGCTCTCCGCTTAATCGTCGTCGAATAGCGATTGTCAATTGCCGGCGCGAATCGCTGTCGAACAATAATCGACAAGATTCGCACGGTTTTCGTCGTCCGTTGAACATTCGCGATACGACTCGCGACCCCGGTTCTGTCGCTAACATTTTTGCTGCTCACAAAACGATAGTCGCAGGCAAAACCATCGTTAAAGATAATTATGTCAATTATAGCTATTACTATACTAACTCATTATTCCGTTGATTCCTGCGACGTATCACTAACAACGTTCTACCATTTGAAATTCTAATAAACCCGTCGTCGCACACGTGTCGACAAACAAATATGTAGTCAACGATATCGCAATCCATGAGAATTCCGCGTTCCGAAGCTACAGCCGATAAAACAGTAACTATCGGAACTTTTACCCGCAAAACGACAACACCAATGTAACAGAACACGTGCACAGTGCCAGTCGCGAGCGGCCCGCTCTTCGACGCCCACGAGTGTATGTTTCGTTACGTTAGTTTTCGTTTGAATCGTCATCGTGCAATACGCGAAATGAGTATATTCACCCAAAAGTTCGATCCGATAACCGGCTCGACGGCGTGGGAAATACAGAATTCCGATTATGACTATCACCAGGAAGTGGCGAGATCGGCTTTCGCTGACATGCTTCACGATCACGAGAGGGTGAGTACCCTTCGGTGTTTTCGTAATAAAACGATCAATCGTCAATCGCGTTTCCTTCTTAACTGTTACAAACCCGTTTATCTGTTTATTCTTCAGAATGAAAAGTATTACGTAGCCCTTAAAGCGGCGATCGAAAAACGTCACAGAGACGGTTTGAAGGCGAACGTGCTGGACATCGGAACGGGAACTGGTTTACTCTCGATGATGGCTGCCGAGTGCGGTGCGGACACTATAACGGCTTGCGAGGTACATGTTTATGCTCCTCGAATATAAATAATTAAGACTTTACGTGTGCAAGAATAACGCCTTTCCAGGCTTTCAGACCGATGGCTGATTGCGCCTTCAAGATTATCCAAGAGAACGGCTTTGGTTCCAAGATCAAACTCGTCAGAAAACGTTCGACCGAGATGACGGTGGGCGAAAACTGTGATATGCCCGTACGCGCCAATATTCTAGTCACCGAGGTCTTCGACACGGAACTCATTGGAGAAGGCGCTTTGTCGACTTTTCAGCATGCACAGAACTATCTTCTAGAGGTGAGCAATCGTGTTTCGCAGCCAAACATTTTTTTATCGATAAAATAATCATAAGTTATATTGAAAAAAAAACGATTTGTATTATATTTGTGATTAAAATATTATTCTGCAGAAAAATAGTCTTGTGGTGCCGAGCAGCGGAACGGTGTGGGCGCAGTTGGTGCAGAGCGAAAACGTCCGCGCCTGGAACCGAGTAAATCCGCTTCGCGATCCGGAAACGGGAAAGCCGTTGATCGTTCCGCCGGAAAGAACGAGCGATTGTCCGGGCGCATCGGCGGTTCACGACATACAGCTCACACAATTGCCGAGAGATTCGTTTGTTCCGTTGTTACCGCCACAGCCGATTTTCAAGTTCGACTGGACCGGCGAGGAGCCTCTGATTTTCACCGAAACTGCGTCCGTTACCGCGAAAGCGATCGCCACGGGTACGGCGCACGCGGTGTTTATGTGGTGGGATTTGACGATGGACTACGAAGGCAAAGTTCTTTTGAGCTGTGCACCGGCCTGGGAGCATCCCGACGCCAAAGAGTACATGGAAAATGGTTCGAGTCTCGAGGAAGCCTCGGACAAGATTCCATGGCGAGATCATTGGATGCAAGCCGTTTATTATCTTCCCGAGGAGTGCTCCATCGAAATCGGCGAAGACGTCAATCTCGTAGGATCGCACGACGAGTATTCTTTTACCTTCCGTACGGAAAAACCACCCAAGTTATCCAATGGAACAACGAAATCGGAATCTATAGCACCGATTTGTCATTGTTCGTTGCATCTCGCCTATTCGCGAACTCGCATCGGCCAGCTCAACGATGATAAACGAAACGAGAAGTACATTCGCGCTTTGCGCAAGAGGATAAGCCGCGAAACGGTTTGTCTGTGCCTGTCGGACGGTTCGCTGGTTGGACTCGCTGCCGCAGCGATCGGTGCGAAGAAACTCGTCGTTCTCGAGCCGAGTTACCTCTCGCGAAGAACTCTGGAGAATTTCATCGCCGCCAACGATCTCGAATCGCGGGTTCGCGTAGTCGAGTCGATCGACGAATTGCCGAGCGACGAGAGACCCGACCTCGTTATCGGCGATCCGTACTACGTCACGTCCATACTTCCTTGGGACAATCTGCGCTTCTGGTATCTCGCTACGCGTTGCGCGCCCGGAGTACCGCGAATCCCGACCGCCGCGAGGATTCGTGCGGTCGCCGTTGAGTTCAAGGATCTTCACAAGATTCGGGCGCCTCTCGGAATCTGCGAGGGCTTCGATCTCACGACTTTTGACAAAATAGTCCAGGTAAATCTTTCATTTCGTTCGAAACGTTCATTCGAATTTTTCTCGTCTTGGAAAAGTTCTCGAATGGCCTTGAATTCTTTATTTGGCTCTTGATATTTTTTTTATTCTCCTCAATTTTTTAGAATATTTGTTCTTTTTTTTTGAGCAGGCTTCCAGCGAGATAAGTGACAATCCCGTGGAGGCTCATCCACTCTGGGAGTATCCAGGACGCGCTCTGGGACTACCCTTCGATATAGCTCATTTCGATTTCACGCAGGATCCCACTGACGAGCGCGTAACGACTCTTTCCGGTGCTGTGCCATTCGCCGAGGAAGGCTCTTGCAACGGGATAGCAATCTGGGTCGATTGGTATCTCGACGACGAGACGATACTGTCTACGGGTCCAACACGAGAGATCGCGCCCGGACACCGGATATCGTGGGACTTTCACACCCGACAGGGAGTCTTCCTGCTCCGCAATATCGTCGAAGTAACGCGAACGAATCTTCTCGATTGGAGATTCTCGCACATAGCCGAAAAGACATGGCAGTGCGACTTTCACTTCGACATCAAGTAGGATAACGATCGACAATCGACTTATCGAACAATGACTTCATCGTTTCGTTTCTGTCCTTTTTTTTTCCATTTAATTGTAGATAACGATTATAATTCGCAGAAAATAATGTAAAATAATCAAACGTTACGACGGCGCTTCCTCCGGAAGTATACGCAACTGCTTGGCTAATCTTTTTCCTATGAGTTTCGGATAGGTCTTCTGTTTTATAAGGTACTCTTTGCTCTGGTGCGTGACCGCGCCGTTTTCCAATTGAAATTTGCACAGATGACGAAGCGGCCCGAGCATCGCGTCTCGCAGACAGGGCTCGCCCTCGAGAAGCGACAACGACAACGCGCCCGATTCCAAGGTCGAGAGACAACCCTCGGTCGGTTGAGTTCTTATCACGTACTCGCTGGCCGGAACACCGACGAGCTTGCACGCCCGTAGATAACAGAGCGACGGGCTCGAATGATAGATTGCCTGTGAAAAAAATTACACATTAACGCGTCAACAAATTCGATCCATTTAAAATAAAAAATTATTTTATGGAAAATACTTTAGCTTGCGGCCAAGTGCCGTCCAGCAGCACGAGATTGTAGGGCCTCTGACCGTTCACTCCGACGACCGGAAGTCGATCGATGCTCACCGCGTCCGGAGACGGATACAACAATATAGTATTCGCGTCTTCGAGAATCTCGGCGAGACCCTCGTGTTTAGGCAACGGGAATTTTTTGCCCCTGTGAAGAAAAGATTCGCCAGAAACGTCGCATCATTTGTTATAGTTTGTTTTTTTTTTTCTAATTGGAATGAAAATTTCTCGTTACCTGAAAGTGAGACACTTTCCGGGATCGAGAGCAAGCGCGAGCATCGGTGCGGTGCGCAAACATCGTTTAACTTCCGCTGGATGTTGAAGTATTATTATCCGCGACTGCGGACACAATCGATTTTTCGGAAGGCCGGGACACCAGCAAACACCGACGGGTCTTCTGTTAACATCATTGTTACGAGATAACAAATATAAAACAAATTAATGAATGATCGAATTTCTTAGGTTATACACATTTATCATCGCTCGATTAGTCTCACTTACTTGCATTGTCCACATTTGTCTCGCATTAACGGCGGATCCGCCGGAATCGCTGACAACTCCTCCCAAACGTCATTCTCGTTTGTCATCGCGATGCTAAGCTAATACTGCGAATACAACATCGAGCTTGACAGTTCTCGTGTGCCGTAGCCATTTAGCTATTGGATTCCGAGCTCGAATAAACCGGCAAACGCAAGGAAACGGTAACTTTACCAGTAAAATTGGAAACAGATCTCGACAACGTGCGAAAATTCTAAATTTTTCTCATATCTCTTCGAATATTTGGGATGAAAAAAAAATTGCTCGAAAATGAATGAATGGTGCTAGAAATGTTTATTGCATATAAATTAGTATTTAAAGATGGGTATTTAGCGTACATTGATTAAACGTTAACAGGTCTGTAGTCAATGGAAATATTTGTAATTATGACTCTTGCGCTTTTGAATTTCATTTTTGAAAACAGAAAGTTAGCGAATTTCAAATTCCTGGGTACATTAAATGTTAAGTTTTTTTTTTTTTCTAAGCTAAGCTATAAGTCAGAGCGGGTCGCAGCAATAATAGCATTCGGCCAGCTGATAAAGAAACCCGCCGACTTATCGCAACAGAAAATTCATCCACGTGATATAAAACACATTTGTCAAATGTTCGCCTCGCGAGCTTTCAAATGCCGAGTTCTTTACGTGCGCCTGCAATCTTTCGTGTTGGTCAGGTATGCATATAAAAGAAAAACATGATCGAAGAGAGGCGAGGGATGAATCTTGTGATTTTTCGGGAGGTTAAACTCGCGAGTTATCCCGCCTGAACTTAGTCGATGTGACCTTGGCGAATGGGAAACCATGTGAACAACAAAAAAACAAGTTTTCTGCTGCTATTCGCGAGTGCGATGCGATCTTGCCGCTTGACAGATGCATCGCGAGATTAAGCTACATTACATTTGTTTATCGCGCCTTCGAGAAATGCAATATCGATCGCGGTCCTGGAGTTCTATTTTTTTCTCGCATGACTCGACGAACACGCTCTGGTGCGACTTATAAATAATAGATATCAAAAACGATTGAGATCTATCGATCGAACAACGCGAGCTCGGCGGGCCTCGCGGAACCGCTCTGTTCGCTCGACTGTCAAGGCTCACGGGGCGCACAGCTGACCGCACCGTAGTTCGACGCGACCCACGACGCAAGAACTCGGAAGCGATTGAACGAACAATGAATTTTTGATCCTTCGATAATACATCTATTTTTTATTTTAATTTTTTTCCGCGACGCAGTCGCGAGGCAACCGTAACGAGTGACGCACCAGCGTTTCTGCCGCGAGCTCGTCACGCGTATTTAATTTTTTCCCTTTCCATCGTCGCGCACTTCTGTCCGATCTCTCGACCAGCCATAACCATTAAAAATGACATTGTGACCAGTGCACACACGGGGGCTCGAGTCAGCATCGCCCACGCGCACGAGACAATTAGTTTGACAAATCAATTCATATTTTGCTGTGTCGCCGCGTAAGACGCGCGTGGAAATGACGTCGTTGAATCAGAATGTTGATACGTCCGAGTCCGAGACTCCGGCCTCTGATAACAAGTAAGATTGTCCGGTCAAAAGAATTTGAGCGAACATTTATGCCTCCGCTGAGCACTTTCTTTGTTTCGTGGCAATTCGCTCGTTGCTCATTGTACTCGCATCGTCGTTTATCGTTGCATTGTCCACGCTTCTTCTGTTTTTAGACACCAGGCCTCCGAAATGAAGACCCCAATATCGTCTCCGCGGAGCAACGATCGTGTGAAAAAACGTTACGAGCACATTGAGAAGTCGCCGAACGACAAGCGTGATTACAGAGGTCTGATATTGAGCAACGAAATGAAAGTACTGCTGATAAGCGATCCTACCACGGACAAGAGCGCTGCTTCGATCGATGTCGAAATCGGTAATACTTGTTTTCATTCGTTTATTTGTTTTGTCAACATTTTCATCGTCATTACGAGTCATATTCAATTATTTTTGAAAATACATAGTTGATGAATCAATCTGAAAAAATGTTTAGTAATTTGTTGTTGAAAAAAAAAATTGTTAAAATTGTTTTGTTCATTTTATTAACGGTACATTTATTTACAAATGTAAAGAGTTTAATTCACGTTCTGTAAAGGTATAAAAATCGGAACAGATATACGATTCTTTTTTTCAGTTCAAGACACTTTTTTCTATGGCCTTTTTTTTGTACTGAACAATCCCACTGCTATAAAACCTCATCTGTTGATTATTTCCAGACCTCATGTTAAATTGCTCTACATGCCTATATTCCTATATTAAGGAACGATGATATATCATAGAATTTTTTTCTTATTTATCATTAGTTAGAAAATTGACCTTACATTTTTGAAAGCCAAATTTTTTATTCCTCGTATTTCGCCTCGATAGGTTACATGAGCGATCCAGCTGAGTTGCCGGGACTGGCGCATTTCTGCGAGCACATGCTTTTTCTCGGGACCGAAAAGTATCCGAATAAAAACGAGTACAATGCGTTTTTGTCGCAGCACGGCGGTTCGTCGAACGCGTCGACGCACACCGATAACACGAATTATTACTTCGACGTCGCGCCGGAGGCGCTCGACGGCGCGCTGGACAGGTTTTCTCAATTTTTCTTGAAGCCACTGTTCACCGAATCGGCAACGGATCTCGAAGTGAACGCTGTTAACTCCGAGCACGAGAAGAATCTCGCTAACGACGCATGGCGCGCCGATCAGTTGGAGAAATGTTCGGCCGATTCAAATCATCCTTACTCGAAATTCGGCTCGGGTAATCGACAGACTCTCGACGTATTGCCGAAACAAAGAGGCATCGACGTGCGTGAGGAGTTATTGAAATTTCACAATACTTGGTACTCGTCGAATATCATGGCGCTGAGCGTTCTTGGAAAAGGTTTGCAGAAAAAAAACCACCGAAAACCCTTTTCGATAGACAATATTTCGAGAAATTATTTTTTCAATGACTTTTCTTTTTCTTTATGTCCATCTACGTTGCAGAAACTCTCGACGATCTGGAAAAAATGATCGTCGACAAATTCGCGGATGTTGAGAATAAAAACGTCGAGGCGCCAAGATGGCTGGAACATCCTTACAAGCAGGAAGACTTTCAGACAAAGTGGTACGTGGTACCGATCAAGGATCTACGGTATTTGAACATGATCTTTCCCCTCCCAGATTTACAAAAGCACTACAAGTCCATCGTAAGTAAAAATCGTATTTTTGAAGATAACGAATTAGCAGGGATTTTCACCGAATCCATTGTTTTCTAGCCGTCTCACTACGTTTCGCATCTTATCGGACACGAAGGCGATGGTTCGTTATTGTCGGCCTTGAAAAAAGCCGGTTGGAGCGATTCCTTGATGGCCGGTGAACGAACCGCCGCCCAAGGAGGTTGCAACTTCTTCAATGTCGTCGTCGATCTCACCGAGGAGGGTATAAAGCACGTCGACGACATAATAAGTCTTCTGTTCCAATACATTCAGATGTTGAGAGAGAAGGGCCCCGACGAGTCGATATTCAATGTGAGTCGTTGGCCAAATATCTTCGCATTACTCGCCATTCCAAAAATACCGAATTCTATGCCAAAATATTCCAATTCATTCGCAGGAATTCAAGCAAATTTCGAAGATGAACTTCGACTTCAAGGAACCATCGACACCGCGCGATCACGTGAACGGAACGGTGAAAACGTTGCAAAAAGTTCCGATAGACGAGGTGCTGATTGCAATGTCTCTCTTCACCGAATGGCGTCCGGACTTGATCGACCTCATCATGGATCACCTGACTCCTCAAAACATCAGAGTCTACGTATTCGGCAAGGCTTTCGAGGACATAGCTACGGAAACAGAGCCATGGTACGGCGCCCAATTCAAGAAGGAAAAGATCCCACAAGCCGTGATAGACCGATGGACCAACTGCGGCTTAAGCTCCGAGCTCGCTTTTCCAGCCAAAAACGAATTTATACCCCAGGACTTTGCCATTAAAGCCAACGATACGTCGGTTATCGAGAAGTTTCCCACTATCATCGAGGACTCGCCGCTAATGCGCGTATGGTTCAAACAGGACGACGAGTTTCTCGTGCCGAAAGTCAATCTCACGTTCGATTTCGTTAGGTAAGATATCTTCATATATTTCCATCGTACTTGTGTCAATCACGGTACAATTGTAATTCTCGCGTGTTCTTTTACTCTTGTCTCGCAGCCCACTCGTCTATCTGGATCCCTTGAGTTGCACCTTGACTAACATGTACACCCAATTGGTAAAGGATTCACTGAACGAGTACACGTACGATGCGGGACTCGCTGGTCTCAGTTGGGGATTCAGTAATAATAAACATGGAATAACAGTGAGTAATAGATATTCGTTTTCGCTAATAACCGACTCAGCATATTCTACGCATTCCTCTGTTTCGTTTCAACTCCAAGACGATCATTGCCGAAGAGGAGTTTAAATAAAATCAAAATCTGTACTTTAGTTGGGCGTGGCAGGCTACCACGACAAGCATCGGATATTGCTAGAGAAGATAATGGACAAGATGGTGAATTTCACGATCGACCCGCAGAGATTCGACATACTGAAGGAAAACGTGAGTGTCGCACGCAGCCCAAATGCCGAATATATTTTAGCGTGGACGATTATTGCAAAGGATTTCGTTTCGACAGCACATCAGAGCCCTGAAAAATTTGGAAGCCGAGCCTCCTTACAAACACGCGGTCTACTATCTCGCTATCCTATTGGCGGAGCAAGTTTGGAAAACAGACGATTTATTGGTTGCGACTGGTCGTAAGTAGACAAAAAAAACCTCCGCAGACGGCGAATCCAACGACAAAGCGAATCTACGCCAATTCGATCGACTCGTATCTTCATTCATGAAAAATGATTTTAGAAATAAGCGTTGCGAAGCTTCAAGAATTCGTGCCGCAGTTGTTGACGAAAATGCACGTCGAGTGTCTCGTTCATGGAAATTTGACGAAGTCCGAGGCCATGGAGACCGTTGCGCTCGTGGAATCGAAACTGCGCGAACCGGCTCGCGAAAACGGAGAACGACGAATCGTGCCTCTATTGCCGAGACAATTGCTGCCACGTCGCGAGATAAGCTTGGACAACGGTGAGGACTTCGTCTCGATGTTGTTGGCTTTCGATGCTCTGATGATTATTTGCCATCACCTTTGTAATGAATACTTTCAGGCTCGCACTACTTGTATCGTGTGGAGAACAATATTCACAAATCTTCGTGCACTGAGATTTACTGGCAGAGCGGATTGCAGTCGACCGAGACGAATATGCATCTCGAACTGTTGGCGCAAATTATTTCCGAGCCGTGTTTCAATGTTTTGAGGACGCAGGAGCAGCTCGGTTACATTGTTTTCAGCGGCATTCGCCGGGCTAACGGTGTACAGGGATTGCGCGTCATTGTACAGAGCGATCGACATCCGAATTTTGTCGACAATCGGATCGAACTATTCATGGAAACGATGCTAGTGAGTAATACTCGGTTGAAACTCGTTCGCCCTAACCGAAATCTCCGCGTTCATCTTCGAACAAAAAAATGTATTCCGATCAAATGAGCAACTTTGTATTTTTTTTTTGCTTCTTAGGAAAGACTAACGAACATGAGCGACGAAGAGTTTAACAGGCACAAAGCTTCGTTGGCGACGCAACGTTTCGAAAAACCAAAGAAGATGGATGCGCGCTCGGCAATATATTGGAGCGAGATCGCGACCCAACAGTATAACTTCGATCGTGCGAACATCGAAGTCGCCTATCTGATGACTCTGACGAAGGAACAGATCATAAACTTCTTCAAGGTATGACTCCCAAGCGACAACGTCGGGTTTCCTCGATTGTTTACCATTTAGACATTCGAGCGGTAAATGCGACCAGTTATTTTATCGTATTTTTACCGTTGCGAAACGGTACGCGAGCGCCATCAGAATCACCACATTGGTCGCAGAATCCTCTCAATTTAATAAATTTTTATCGCGGAAAAAGAATGAAACAAAAAGATCGTTATTTTTGGATCTTTATAGACAAATTTGACCTATTGTGACGGAATCATGAGATAAATATAACCATATTTTTGCCCTCTTGTGGCGCCAAATAAAAAAAACTGGAAACGGCTTTTTCACACCACAAAGTTGTGAAAAAATTAGTTACGTAAAAATACGGTTTTTCAACGATAATTTTACAAGAAATAAAAATATCGGTATTTTTCACCTCCGTTCACAACTTAATATTATTTTTTCTTCATTATTCGTTCTAACAGGAAGTCGTGCACGACGAATCGCCGACAAGGCGGAAACTCGCGGTTCACGTAATATCGACGGCGGAAGGCGGAGCCGGTTTGGTAGAAACCAGCGAGGAAAAGAGCGAAGCCGAACCGACGAAACTCCCGACGGAGATCAAGGACATCATATCTTTCAAGGCCAGCCAGTCTTTGTATCCGCTGATGAAACCTTTCAACGGTATACCGAGGAAGGGCCAGCGCTCGAAGCTCTAATACAATTCATTTGCGCCGACGACACAAAGATATTTTATTAAATTCAAATCGATCGTTTTCGATGATGTATTTTTATCCGCACGCGTGTTTCGCAGTAATTCGAATACTAGTACGGAATTCTAAATGAAAGACCGTATCGTAGAAGCGAACGTCGGTTTTGTTAAATCGTGCAATAGGAATTTTTAAAAAATCAGAAACTAGTGACACATTTTGCGGTGTGATGTGAATGCAATAACAGCGTGCCTGCTGCGATGTTGATAGTGTTCGGTGAGAACGACTATACGGTTGATATCATTGAAGCGTGAGAAATTTTACGAATGAATTCGTGTACATTAAATAAATGAAAAATTTGAAATCGTCACTATCTTTATTCGATGTTTTAAATTATTTTGCAGACAACATTCAGTTATTTATCGCTTGGCGATCGACAGTTACTTTGTTCGTTGTTTTACTTTTTCGTAAATAATAATTCTTTTTTTGTGATCCGCATCGTGAAAAACGTTTCTTTCCCGATCGGTAGTTCTTTTGTTTCTAGTTCGCAATCATCGCAAGATTTTCTTACCGGAGCGACGCGGATCGACATCCGAGTCGCACGGCGAGCGAGCGCCGACTGACGAGATGTAAGGTCAACGTTCCAATAACAAACTATCTTTACTCTTTTTCCTTCCACGATGGCGTTATGTCGAAGCCAAGTGCTAGATAACGAACTATATGCACCATTTCGTAGGGGACCGTTCGTAAGGAATCATTTTTACGTCCTGCTCGAAACTTTTTGTCGGCTCCTCTAAAACAAAACCTCTTTTGGGTATACACCGGGAAGTTAAAAAGAATCGGCTGCGGACACACGGAAAGTTAGGCAGTCCAGTGAAGTGCGGCTAGCAAGTGCTCGGGACACACGAAGGATGGAGCGGACTCGTAAAAACCCGTCAGGGTATACGATGGTAACAAGTATATTAAAAAAAGATAATACTCAAACGATGTAACGTGTTTCCATGAGTATATTCCATGAGAGTACATATTCAAAAGGATGGACATTTTTGTTTCGCATCCCGTGGTCCACGTGGTCGTACCTTCCCTCCCTCCCCACGCCCCGACCTGACGTTTGTCCATGTTTTAACCGGCAGTGTTGTACAACTCGGTCTCGCAATCGCGTCGCGTTCGGGATGGCACGGCAATATCGACATTGTCGGGAGGCTGACATAATCTCAGGGGCAACGACAACAAACATTCGAAAACTCTGCGATTCAGAAACGCATCGTGGGAATTTCGTTTGATCCCATCGTTCATCGCAGCGCGCGCAAGGACACAGGAAGAATGTTTTCAAGGTTAGAGATTCGATAATGTTCTCGTCGTTCCGTTGTTTTTTTCCAATTACTCATTTTATTTACAAATATCCGTTAATCGTTAATGTATTCGGTAACAAAATTGCAATGCACATATACAGAATAATTGTCAGCACTATGGCAATAAATGAATTAACAATGCCTTCATGCAATATATAGAAACAATACTGATTTGGGTTCCAATGTAAACTCGCATCGTACCACAGTTTCAGTCGTAAAAGTTTACACGTTTTTCGCCCATATTCCGTAAAGCGTCGCGTTTATTATCAATATATATTTAATATATTTCATATAGTTCATTGAAAAAAAAAAAAATCAATTTTTTTTTTGTTAACGTATAGTATAC
Organism: Ischnus inquisitorius; assembly: GCA_963924025.1. NCBI lineage: Eukaryota > Metazoa > Arthropoda > Insecta > Hymenoptera > Ichneumonidae > Ischnus > Ischnus inquisitorius. The sequence continues at coordinate 3,799,972 of OZ001250.1, read as the reverse complement.
ATAAAGAACGTAACGTAATAAATAGAGACGCGTTTGTAGTATAATAACCTCATTATACTATCTTGAGCTATAGGCCTGAGATGCGAGTTGATGTCTCATAAATTCATATATCGCGGACAGCATATCGCTCCTTCGAATTAATCGGGACAATGTTGAATTAATAATCGATGACTCGAGAATCCTAATTGCTGATACGGCATCAGGAGCTCTCGGCGTTGTATACGCTTCCAAAACATCGCTATTATACGCGTTGCATTCCGTATTTTTCAAGTTGTTGATCTTTTGTTAAATTTTTTCTTGTTCATTTTTTTTTTTCGTCGTTATCCGATCGACGTCTCGTCAAGCCTCAAAAAACATTGCAACATTCTCCTAAGGCAAACTCAACACTGACCACATAAGTTATTACACTCGTTCTATAGGCATTACAAAGCAATCGGTACTTGTTTCCATAGTTTTACATTTACTTTTTTCGTTTAATCTATCGAAAAATTCAAATAACTCACGATCTATCAACGTCTTTAACACCCGGTTAATTAGTGTTGGATATCTGACATAAATATATTTATACATTATAGACAATTCGAGGATATGAGACACGGATTTTTTCTTCTTTTTATTATCCATGCCTCATATTCCGAATCGTTGCTCGTTAGAACTTTCACATTTGCAGCGTCGTTTTGCTCGTTTTGTTTGTTTGTTACTGTTTTATTTTTCGTTAAATTTCTTTTTTACTAGCGTAGGCTCAAACCGGTCTTACATCGATTAGGCTTTTCGGTACGACGATTAATGATTTTTTTTTTTTTCATTATACACATATTTTTTTTCAATGACAACGTGATGTACGACAATTAGCAGGCGCGTGATACCGTGTTTATTACATCTTCTTAATCGATTTTTTTTTTTTTTTTTTCGAGAAAACACGCGCTTCGATATTTATCTCTTCGGCTTCGTGACGAGCGACGCCGAGGCCAAATACATAATTCGCGAATTCGCGCTTGTGTATACAAACAAAACATATAAACGATCGAACAACGTTGCGAGCTCACACAGTGTGATCAGTGAGATTATTTACGCGAAGCTATTACAATGTATATATAAAATTCGATACGCTACAGCCGGTACTTTAAACAAATAATGAACCGCTACCATGGGACATAATAATCTCTCGTCGATTAACGCCGGGGCGGGCTACGCGCGACTTCGTCAACGTTTCTCTCTTATAAACTATACATAATTAATCGAGCGCTCGTAAGTTGGGACAAACGAAACATTTTTCTTTTTTTTTTTTCTGCTTTTCTTTTTTGGACGGTACGATTAAGAAACATTCAACGCGAATCGACACAAATATTACCTTTCAGTTTAGCTTCGCCAAACGCAAAAGCAAAGGAGAATACGTATCAACGACTCGTAAATGACTGTCGAATAATGACTATATCGGTGCGAAGATTTGGCTGTTTCTGTGATTTTCTCGGGGCCTTTTCAACCCATCAGCGTGCTGCGATTGTAGTTGTACTCGTATTCCAAATTTCGCACGGATCTGCAATCACAAATACGATACTTTACTAGCACAGCGTTGATCCGTCGAGGCAAACGAAGTTTATTTTTTCACTTTATTGTTAAATATCTTCGGAGTCTCGTCGAACAACGATCGAATATCATGCTGAACGAAAAAAAAGAATATAACTATACGTGAACAATCGAAAAATGTGAATCTGCTATTCTAATCAATATCTCTACTTTTGGTTGAAATTCAGCGCAATCGACCGTTATACTGCGAAGCGAAGGAAAAAAAGGGTGTTTCGAAAAAAATAGGCAGTAATTGAACGGGATAATATACGACAGCTTGTTGATAAGGAGCGTCTTTGTTCGACGCCACCGATTGTAACCAATTTCGTACATATATCGAATGTAGTACTGGAGAGTGATGGTTACTTGAGCCGTTGCGTTACGTTCGCCAGGGCAACGGCAAAAGCTTGGAGAGCGCTGAATGGATATTGAAAATCCAGCGTGTATGCGTTACCGTCTATCCTTCCGAACTGCATCACCTGAAACGGAGTAATAATTGACAAACGTTCCATAATTGATAATTCATTAATCGATTTACAATCCACTTTAATGAATATTGCATTTTTAAATCTGTTTTTGAAGCTAGGTTTAGTTATCAATTGAACATTTGTCGTCCATTGAATTTGATTTATCGATCAAATTGAATGTCTGCTTAAAATTTCCATTTAAAATGATTCATTAAGAATTTTCGCTTTTCATAGAATAATTGAGTCCCGAATTCATCACAGAATTAATTAGACTGCGCGAATAGCTCACCTGTTTCCCTCGAAATTCGATCTGAAAATTTTTCGCACTCTCTTGCGTGACTCTTCCGCCGAAATCGAGCTGATACACCTGACTCGACTCGTTCCACATCGGTGCTTTATTGTGCATCGTCAATTCGCGCCTCACGACTTCGGGCTTGTGCCCGGACACGCCGGCGCCTCGTTGCTTCAACTGCAAGTCACACGAATACTTTTTATCGGACAAGAATCATTTTTTCGTTCCCCTCCGACGGCGACGAGACCGATGATAAAACCCGAATGATACTTTTTCGCTTATGCCAACCGACCTTTTGACGAAGCTGAGCTTTCTGGAAGGTTTCCAAATTTCTGTAACTCCTCGACGTTTCGTCCTGTATCAGTCCCTCGTCGTCCGAACTCTCGCCGCGACTCTTGCGGGCGCGTCTGTTGAGTAGAGGACTCGAGAGCAATCTTCTCCTTATCGGCGATGCGGACGCTGGTCTTTTGCCTTTCTTCGAGGGCGCCGGACTGCTCGGGGAACTTCGCGGCAGTCTCGTTGTCGGACGGGGCGACGGCGGTGGCAGGGAGTGACTCTCGTCGAAATCTCGCAATCTCGCTGCGAGACCGTCCAACGACGATGCCAGTGAACCACTGTAGTTTTGTCAAATTTCGATTCATTCATTAGCGATACGAACTATCAATGAATACGAACTATCGACTTACCTAACCGGCGAGTCGCTAGGTTCTTTCCTTAATCCCTCGGGTGCTTCGGCCTCCCCGCTGTTGCTTCTTTCGCAATCCTCTGGCCGTTCCGACGTCGCGATCGTCTCCTTTTCCGCCGCTGACTTCGAGCAATCGTCGATCGTTTCCGCGGCCTCGGCACCGGCGGCTTCCTCCACGTGTTCCGGCAACTGCGGCGCGAGAGATATCTGTTCGGTGCTCGGAAACATATCGCTCGAATCCAAGCTCCGCGATTTTCCGCACGTGCGCAAACGCGGTTTCGCGCACTGCGGACTCGTCTCGTGTGGCGTTTTATTTTTTCTTCGTTTTTTCGTTTTTCTCGAAACGAGAACGAGCCGCTTGTTGGGAGCTTCCTTGCGCAGCATTTTCAGGGCAACGTCGCACGGCACCATTTGCGCGTCGACGAGATCGAGATAGCCGACGCTGCAGCTGCGAACGATCGGATCGAGAGCCGGACAGAGGGGTCCTATGCTGACCACGGTCGGAGTTCGATGTACGCCACGCAGCTGCGCGACAAAATCGGCGTCCAAGCGCGCCGCTTCCTCGTCGATGAATCGCATCTCGTCGCTCTTGCCGCACGTGACGCCGACTTGATTGGTATGATTGGAACTACCCTTGGCGCAGCAACCGACGGTTTTTCCCTCTTTGCTGCGCTTGTGAAGGCATTGACTCTGGGCGCACGTTGTCGTCGAGCCGAAGTGGCACTGTCCGGAATTTCCGGGCAGCTGATGATGCGAGCAAGTCGGCGAGCCCGGACCGCTCGGCGAGCCGAGAACGTTCTTCGCGAAGCCGGGCATCTGCGATTGCGTCGAGAGCCCCGACGGCGAGCCGAGATTCGCCAGCACGCAATTCGTTCCGCTCTTGTGTTTGCTTTTCGTGTGCACGTAGCTCTGACACGTTTGCAACATGAGCCCCTGTACGCTCGGGGCGTTGAGATACAATTGTTGGGATTGCGCTTCCGTGCCGTTGCTGTTCAACGAATTCATCATCGAATTCTGGGCGCACGGTCGCGCGTTCAATCCGCCGACCACGTTGCTCTGACCGTTTTGAATCGACGTTGGAATGATGCTCGACTGGCATGTCGCCAGTTGCGCCTTTTCGTCGGTGTTCTGATTGATTTTATTGTTCTCGAGCTCCTTTCTCATCGCCATGCTCGTCTGTTGATCGGCGAGTGCCGTTTTTACGCGTTGTATGTTGCCCGCGTAATCGGCGCTCGGATTCGATGTCGCTATGAGCGTTTGCGTCGGTGCAACGGCGTTTTTCGGCGATTGCAGGGCCGGCACGTCGCAACAACGCGGCGCGTTGTGCCGCGGCGGTGTTCTGTAAGTGTTGCTCGATGCGGCGCGTAGGTTCTCGCAATAATTCACCATGTCCTGAAGATCGACGTATGGAAATTCTTCCTCGTAACTCTCGGCACGTGCGAGCGCCGGTGGTAGAGTCGCTTCGGATGGTAGAAATTGATTCGATGCCTGAGACTTTGGACGATTCGAGGGATTGAGACGGGTGTTGCGCGGCGTCATCGGCGCTATCGGCGGGGGCTGCTGTGTCTCGGAATTACTCCGACACGCACCCTGTGGCTCCTGAAACGTCTCTTCCTCGTCTTCGGAGAATAGATTTGGATTGAACGTCGGATCGGGACCTTGAACGGAAAACGATTTTTGATCAAATACGATTAATAATAATTATAATTAATGATAGATAATAATAAATAATTATTAATCGTAAATAATTATTAAAATGTTAGTGGGTTCGTTTGCGCGCTGCTTCAACTTTTTCTTCGTTTCTATTTATTTATTCGACCGAGCGCACCCAACAAACCAATAAATAATCATCATCAATGATTTAATAGATAATATTTCATTACATGAAAATTCATGAGCAGCTACAAATGATCTATTCAATTAATTTTCAATTAATAGTAATAACATTATATGATAAATTGTTATTATGAATTTAATGGTAATATAATTTATCAGAGCATCGCTGACAACGAGGACCAATCTTCGCTCTTTCGTTTCGCGCGCTTGGCACAATTAATTAATAAAAATCGAGAAAAAACAAAGCAACAAGTAAACTATAATACTCTTTATAGATTTCTATGTATATATCTGAATATTCGCGAGGACCCCTATGAAACTTCTTTTTTATCCAGGGTTTCTTCTTTCGCTCCAGTTCCAATAGGAACATTCGTTTATTTCGAGAAAATTTTTTAGAGAAAAATATGCGCTAAAGATATTTTTGCATAAAAAAAGAATTATTGAAAGAAATATATTTTTACCTGCTGGCAGATCGTCACGAAGTTCCGTCATAATGAGGGTCATCTGTCGTGGCTGTAGGTGCAAAAGTGAAGTTCTATAAGTGACCTGACCGAGATTCGCGGGTACGGAATCTGCGAGACCGTGAATCTTGAATTTCGTGCCCCAGATGTTTGACGTCACCTCGACGAGCCTTGCGTGCTGCGGGAAATAAATAAAGAAAAGAAGATTTATTCGCATTCTTTCCAGCTACCGCATATCTCGTAAAAAACAAGGAAACTCAAGTCATTTCTGAGCTCCTTTTTTTTCGTTCTTTTTTCCGTTGTTTCTCGTTGTTGTGTCAATACCTCTGGCAAAGTGTCGACGTAAGCGAGATCGTCGGATTCCTCGTTGTTTGTCTTGTCCTCGCGTCGTCGCCGGTTCTTTCGACGATTCCTCGGCGAACCGCACAACTCCGCGGTATCCTTCTCGGTGTCCGAGCCGTCGCTGAACGACGGAAATTGGCTCGTGTACTCGGGCACGTGAAGGGTGTCCTGACTCTGCGGATCGAATATCACGAACTCCGGCCTGATTTTGCTCGTTCTACGGCCTTTGAGGAGAGGCACCAAACCGCCGAGATACTCGAGGTAGAGCGTGTAGCAGGGGGCCGGCTCACCGGCGTGTCTCAACATTGTGCAATGTAGTCGTCCGCCACCGGGGGGTGGTCGCGAAACGAATCTTCTCAATTCTCTTGGCTCCGGCACGCACGACCTTTGGAAACCGAGCCAAATTTCATTGAATTTCGCGAAAGCCCCCAATGTCACCGTCAGATTGAAACTCTCGCCAAATTGGTTTTTACCCATATTTTCATCGAGAAAAAAAAAACGAAAAAATCTCGCAACTATTTTATGAAAAAGTTAATCAAATTCGAATGTTTTTCTTTTATTTTTAAAAATAGAGTAACTAAATAAAAATGTATTAATCGCTAGATAATACTATCGAGAAATAGATCTAAAACCTCGTAGATAGATGCATGCGGCAAGCAAGAATAATCGATGCACTATCGTAGTTTTTCTCTTCTCTACGAGTGAAGGAAAAAAAAAGAAATTTCATACCTTATAGTGCTTGCGAAGAGGGCGGCGACGAGAGCCCTCAGTCTCGGTGGTAGAGGCAGTTGTTGGACGCTAGATTCTCGTGCAAGGGCTGCACGCACCGCGAGTCTCGACAGTAACTGCAGAGAACCCACCCTCCTGCGAACCGGGAAGACAGGCATATACATAGATATAGAAGAGAGCATAAGAAAAAAAAACCCCATCTAATCGTGAAATACTCCGCTTTCGTGTCTATTGATTTTTTTTTCTATCTTTCTTCGCCGCGATTTTTCTTTTCTCTTTTTTTTTTTCACTTCCGTTTCTTCGTTCAATTCACGAATTCACACATGGTCGGGCGCGCGGCTGGGAAAAGATAAGAATTTATATAGGAAATATATTCACCGTGAGACCCAGGCTGCGTGAACTCGTGCACCTGTCGCCACGAATAACCTCCTGTCGTTGTGGCCCCACGTCAATGCCGACACTTGACACTGTTTAATGCAGATTAAAAGAAAAATCAATCGTGACTCCTCTTTCGCGTATTGATTGTTCTCGATCGAACAAACAGACTCTTCGTTCCGTGCTTTTTTCTTCGTTACCTGAGTGTACGGAATCGTTGTGGTGTAAACTAGAGTACCGGAGTCCGAATAGAACTTCAGAAGATTCGTGTACTCCTGGGGATTGGATTGAAAGACTTCGGTATCTTTGGCACCGGCTATGGCCAAGAGTTTTCGCGAATTGCTCCATTCGGCGTGCAAAGGAGCCTTGAGCCCCGTTCTTATCGTGATCGGCGATAGATCGTCGAACGAGCGCAACATGACGATGTTCCCGTTGGCCAGACATACCGCCAGTATGTAACTTCGTTCGTCTGCATTCAATGATTCGTTTGTTAATCGACATTATCGCGAGAAGCTCCGTTAGCGAACGTTGAGCGGTATTCGTTTTTTGCGTTTTTAATAACAGTTTTTGTTCTTTTCATCATTCGATACTTCACGCTCGAGTGGTTTTTTTCCGCGTGGAACGCATTGAAATCGCGTTTGCGAAAACAAGAAGGCGGACAGTGAGATTCGTTTGTAGGATTTAACGCTTTGCGCGCAAAATTTCACTAACGATTCTTTTTGATCAAGCGGATTTTCTTTTTAATTATTCGTCCGAGCAACGCGTCGGTGTATATTTCGCGGAAGGGGGCGCGAACGGGGATGGGGGGCTTGCAGCGTCGACGGCAATTGAATTTACCTTGTTGAGCAGCATTTCCCGATACATCGTCGTCACCCTCTTCCATTTTAAATTTCTCGGCGCTCCAAGCCATCGAGGTTACTCCGGCGGCTAGCTCGACCTCCGAGACCATCGCACCGTGAACGTCCATTACGATCAATTGACCCGCCGTCGTGCCGAAGTAAACCTGCCCGACGAACGTGAGACCAAACAGTGTTTTTGTTTGTTTTTTCTTGCGTTTAGCCACGGCATTGCATTAATCTTCGAACGACCGGGCAATAGACTATACACAATTATGATAATAATCGAGATAACGAGAGGTGTTATTTTCGGATCGACGCTCAATATCGATCCGGTACTCTTACGAGTTTAATTTTTATTCGCATCATTGTTCGAACAATACGATTGGCTGTTCTCGCGGAGGCTGTTTCGCCGTAGTATCAGCTAAACGCACAATTCCGAACAGATTTCGAGAATATCTCCCGGAATAGCAATCCCAAAAGATGAACCATACGAAAGCCCCGAAAAAGATCGATGTTGCATAACAAAAATGTCGATAAGTTATTATTAAAGTAATAAAAAAGTAATACAATAAACTTAATGCAGCAAAATATGTATTGGTAAAAGAAATGCTTGAAAGCATCTACAAGGCATAATACCTGTTGATCGTCCGGGGTCCAAATCCCGCACGTTATCGTTGCCTGATCGTTGAGCATCGATGACCAGTATCTCTGTCCAGCTACGCTACCGACCAGGACGAATCCATCCTATATATAGGGGGGAAAAAAGAAAAATAGTAAAATTCTAATAAAGAATCTCATAAATATCCAACCGGATACAATATCAGCTATTCTGCATACAGACGACTGCATTTTTCATTCTAGTTCACGATCATCCCCTCCCGCCTTCGTGCCCCCGTGGGCTTCGGTTAATGCCAGGCAACGGACATATAGATTTTATTGCACGTTATACAGTGTGCGAGGGTGTCGGTCGGTCAGAGGGGGAGTTCTCGTAGGATATAGCGCTACAGTGGCCTCGATACGAATTCGGAGCGTCGTCGGACGCCGAGGCTGGTGTTGCGCGCGGGTTTAAGCGACGGGCCCGTTGCAACCGAGTTTGGAATCGAATTTTGGCAACGAAATTCGACCTCCCCCATCAGACGTACGTGCACCGGAGAACGGCGAGAACGAGCGCGAGACGAAAGCAAGGTCGATCCCGATGTGCGACCGTCAGCATAGGCCAGGGAGCGCAAACTAGCGTACATTCTATCGATCCTCGTCTGACACCGACACTCCCCACACCCCTCGGCGTACTCGCCACGAGCTTTTCGTAGCTTTTCCTCGCCCTCTCGACGTCTCATCCCACCACGCCCAAATGCACGCTGATAAATGCACTCAAAAAGTTTCAACCAATTGTCTACCTTTGCGCCCGTTGTGTATCATAACCGCGCAAGCGATGAATCTTTTATACAATTACCCGGTAACATATCAACGCCATTCTTCCGTCGTGCGACCACGAGAAATGCGTGACCGGCGTACTTCGGTCGTTTATCAATTCTATGCTCCAACGACCGTCGTACTTTATCCATACGAATATCACGCCCGAACTGTCGCACGAGGCTAGCTTCTGATAAGGCTCGTTCCACTTCACTAGTATGACCTGCAATCATGAAAACAAGAAATACGAAAATACAACACTTTGAGCGATATTTGTCGGACGATAAAATACCGGTGGAACAATTGAAATGATAAAACTTTCATGCGATTTCGTTCGACCTGCATTTTTGCTTATTGACTCTCAAAGTCTCGCAGAACGACGAAAGAATATACATGTATGAGGCTCGAAGCGGCGCGAACAAGAGTTACCGAAGAGCGAAAAATCGCGAAACGATAAAACCGCTGTTCCCCGTTCTATCACACCCGATTTACGACCGAAATCGTGAACTTTGATGCACCGAGTGTAGAACTATTTCAAAGTTTTCTCTCAAGAGCTATGCGCACAAAATTAGAATAGTTCGGGTTGTACGCCTCTGGCGTGGGACTTCGGCGACAAAAAAACGTTAAATTGTACTATAAGGAGCTTGAAAAAAAAATTGCAAGGCTAAAAAAAGCACTGTTGAAGTAATGTTAATCGATTTGATCCGATTTATTCCCCAATCGTACAAAGTCTCTGTCGTAGAGAAACAAAAAAAAATACTATGGATAAGAAAGCAAAAATTGCTGTCGAGAAAAGAATGACAAATTTTTATTGTTTCAATCAGATTGCGCCCTCGAGCGGTCGTACAAAATTAGCGAGGCAGTTAAATATTTCCAGATCCCGAGAGATTGTCCGAAGCATCCTGCAGTTTTTTTTACCACTGCGTCAGTCGTGACCCACTCTCGTAAGCGCGCGGGCGCGCGCCCCGGTCGAGAAATATGTTTTATACGAATTGGTTACCGTAGCGAAAATAGACAAAATCCTTAATTCATCGCTGCTAGTATTCAAAGAAAACAGACATATATACATATATGTATAAATGTACAGTATATATGTATAAGTAGAGCAGAGAGTTCATTTATTAAAATGAAATGATGCTTTTGTTTGAAAATATCTTTCAACGAGCTGCAAGGACTGCCTCTTCAGCGCTGGTGACTCCGAAACTCCCTCGGTCGTCGACTGGGACCGCGAACGGGAGGGTGAGAGAGGTCGAATTTATGAGTGTCCATCACGACAAGCGGTTTCTATTCGGGTCTATAACAGCCGGTCGGAAAAGCCTCTGTTGTGTATAACTGCTTGGCTCACGACCTCGATCCTGAGCGACGTACCCGCAACAGCAGCCAGTTATATCGTTGTTACTTCATCATTTCAAGTACCGCGTGCTTTCGCTCGATCGCGAAACGAGCTCGTATATACACGGGCCAGCGTATACACCGTAGCCTCTACAACGTCGTTGGGCATGGCGTATCCGCGACATGGTTACGTACCATCTCGAGGTGGCAATTAATTGTTAAAGCGAGTCGAGCTTGCGGTACAAGTTATTCTCTCCACCTCCGCTATGCAGATATGCTATCACGGATCCTGTATATACGTATATTACATGTATACATGAATACAATGCTGTACTTTGTATCGACCCGCTTCCGCGGCAGCAGACTAAATTTTCGGGTTAATGAAATTAGCCCTTTGACGACGGAGACTCGCTCAAATAGAATTAAAAAATTAAACAAAAAAATAAATCCTGCAAATTGGACTCGTTGTTTTTGAGTTTCGATTGAAGAGAGTTTATTTGAAGGCATGCGAACGAACTAGCCTTTCAAACAACGAGAAAATAATTCAGCTCGAGTAACAAAATACGCAGTTGAATACGTCCAACTAAATATTTGGCTCGCTCAAGGAGATAATATGGTGAAGAGTTCGTATTTGCATTAACGAACCAACCGATATTCGAGGCAAACAAATTTGTTTCATTTGAACCGAATATTTAGTTGCTGGTATTCAACCGAGTATTTTGTTAATCTTACTTCATTTTTTTTCTCAGTATCATATTTTTCATTTGATCGGTTAGGGTTTTACTCGCTGATAAAATACTTGTTGGATAAAGATTTTTCGCATGTTGCCAAAATATCGCGACCGCGAAATTCTTGACTGAGACCCGAACGAGACTCGAGGTGAGGCGATATTTGGTCAGCATACAGAGCAGAAGTCAAACGGCACGTGTGGCGGCAGAAACGAAACTTTCGAACGTTCCGCCGTCGCATGGTAACACACGTACTTCGAAATATTCGTACGACTCGGGTATGCCACTGTCCAGCGTATGTGTAAGTCTACGTGACCACTTTATTATCGACTTAACGTCCTCTTGTTTGCCCCGTTGGGTCGGATGGAAGGAACGCGGTTTCGTCGAGTCGGGGCTGTGGGTCGACTGTGTGTGTGTATGCTTCGTTTCACGCTGAGCTCACCTTCGCGGCGAATACCTAGAAAGCTTCGGGGCTCGAGCGTGCGACCGGTCAACTCCGAGCCGGAGGGAAAGCGCCGCATCGGGGGAGCTTTACTGCCATAAGCTCCGTATGTTTCCGAAAGTCTATTGGCGCCCGTGAGGGAGTTAGCTCGGGACTGCGAAGCCTATTCAGAGAGCTTCGAAAACTCGTTGGACCCATTGACTTGGCGCACAACGCTCCACGTAATTTCCATGCTATCTAAGTCACTGCTAAAGCCCAATGTATCCGTCTTAAATGTTCCCGACAAACCCTCGCTTCCCAACTTTGCGAACGGAATAAACGTCTCGCGGTGCGATCTACAATGCGATAGCGAAACGGTAGATCACATCGTTGCGGAAACGATACAAACGACTCTTGTGGAAACACGCGACCGAGTTATCACGCGGCCGAGACTTCTGTTATTATCAACACGTCGCGTAATACACGTTGAACATTTTATTCTTCTGTAGTATTTAAGACAGTTTAACGTAGTTAAGGTAGTCCTTTCGTTATCCTTTAGAGAACAGTTATCCGAGTTCCTTGGAACGAGGGCCTGAACATTTAATACGCTCTCGTGGGTTTTCTTTCACAGTAAAATGTTGATCCGATATGATTCTCAAAAACATTAAATGTCAAATGCTGGTTTCCATGGAGATACATTTTTGTTGAATTTTCAAAGAATGATCCGCTTTTTTTTTATCGATGCTTATGCGCCGCGGCCCATTTCGTTGCTCGATAAATTTAACGCATAGATTTTTGTTTTACGTCGTTTGAAATGAAATGTGGTCACATCGAATGTAGTTTGTAAATTCGAGACCATGATTCATCCCTCAAAAAACGTGCGGTTGTAATATTTAAACGAGCAAAAGCACAATAGAGCTGCTCGGTGAATTGGTCGAAAATTCTTTCAATAATAAAATCAGACAGGCATTATTAAAAAGGATTTTAAAAAACATGGATTACTCTTTGAAAAAAAAAACAATAAAAAATGAACGTAAATAAAAATTGAATTTATTAATTGAAATTTTTGCAAATTCATGATTTTTGACATTATCTTTGGTTGAGAATATACACCGAAAAAGAATTCAACCCCCACTACTACCAATTTTTATACACAACTTTTAGTAAATAATGAAAAAAATTGTACCGTTATTGGATTAGTCTGCGGCGCCGTAACAGCCTTGAATTTCAGTCATGTCATATCGCAACATGCGAAATTTTCACAGGCAACAAAACATCTATATAAAATTGCGATTATTTTCATTATTTCGTGAGAACGAATGGAGTGTCAAGGTTCGACGAGGATTCCCGTATAATAACGAGCCTTTCGAGTGCGGATCGGAAAGCCCGTTGCGCTCGTCCGGTTCTCGGCGTGGAAAGTTTTCCCAGTCAGCATTTTATCCCGTCGACGATGGGAGAACGCGAGCGGAGAAGCGTGATCGCCATTGTTAAGGTCTTTCATGAATGGAATGGAAAGCTCTGTTCGAGTTTTCTCCTCTCCGGTAGGCCTCGGATAGTTAGAAAAGCCCGACAGAATAGATACCAGTAATGCGCTGAAAAGTGAGTCCGGTTCGAAGTTGCGGAAAGCTCGTTTGTGGCAAAAAGCTGGGTTGAGTTCGATCGAACGCGGCGCGACATTGTCGTATCCCGTCGTGCCGACGGAACGGCAAGAGAATCTTCATGTATTGGGCAATTGGCCCGAACGGGAGTTTGCCATTAAACGAACGGCGAATGTTCTATCGTCAATGGATATTGCTGCGATAATGGGAATACCAGATTTTCACCCAATACTCGAAAATGCAGACACGTTTTTTTGTAAAAGAAAAAAAAAAACCAATGTTATTTTCCTGTACAAAGAGACCGAGAGGTACAAGCGATTTCCCCGTTATTCTGATTAGAACGAGTGGCGATAATTGACGGGGAAGGGGACGAGAGCGTTTAAACGGTAAGAGGAAGCGACGAGAGGAGAGAGAAGAACAGAGCAAGAGCGAAAGAGATACAGCGGAGTCCTCCATTACGCGATAATCGCGATATCGATTCGCAGGTTCGGCACGAGGTTGGCACGGCCTAGAACAGAAATAAACGAGTAGCCGCGACGGGTTATGCACCTGACTCTCTATACCGCGTCCTACAGTCGTCGTTGTCGTGGTACACGAGTTGCTGATGTACGATCATAGTATAACATACCGACAGCGCCCCCCTCCCCGCCCCTCGTCGCATAGTCAATGCGACCACTGCGGACTATTCAGTTATACACGAATAACGAGCTCAAAAAGTTTCGAAAAAAAGAAAAAGTTTTTGCCCGCGCAAACTTTATGGCATTTTATTTTTCGCTCCGATCACGTTTCATCGAGCTTCAACCACATCGACGATCGAAGTTTGTCAATCCATCGGAGGAACGATGAAACGATACTTCGCTCTGTTAACTAACCGTTTCTTCGTAAAACTCGACAATGGACAACGAATAAATTTCGTATTTCGATAAGACTCCGAAGGGCGAAGTTGTAAGGCGAACGAAATGCGAGATTCTTCTCTTTGCTTCATAAAGCGTCGTGAAGATTTCGGAATTCCATCGCGAAACGTGCCGTTCTACGATTCTCGTACGTAAAACCGGAAGTTTAACAAAAATGCTATCCGTTATTTTTTCAGTCGCGTCTTATCGCATTTTTCAGATACAACATGGACCAACCTACCAGTAAAGCGATTTTATCGATACGACGAAACGTTACTTTGAGATGCTACCAATTTTACATTTTGTTTGAGGTAGTTTGAGCGTTACATTCCGAGGAAATTTGAGATTCAGAGAGAATTCAGAGAGAATTTCAAGGGTTTCCCAATGGGATAATAGACTGAAAAAAATCAGGCATGTGGAATGTATTCTAAAGGTTGATTCTGCGAAGTAATAATTCTAAAAAGTTATTAACGAATTGATGGCAAAAAATTGTTAAACAAATAACATGGCATCCTAAATTTTTTTTCCAACTAAATTATTTGTCTTTTTTTTTATACAAATGAATTTTTCGTTTCATCGGAATCGTTTTCATCAGAAAATTGGTGAACAGGTTATTTTTTTTCATTATTTCGTTGATACTTGTAATTATTATTACTCGAAATCGAAATGTCGAACACCTTCCGAATGCTCGATTTTTTCAGATTTTAATCTCACTGGGAAAAGCTCATAATTCTCTCTGAATCTCGCATTCTCTCGTACTGTACCGCTCGGATTACCTTCAATAATGTTCGACAAAATCCTAACTGCAATGCAGCGTCATTTCGCTTTGCCGAGAAAATATCAAAGTGACAATTTCCAGTTTTCACGCGAAACGTCTACTTGCATCGAATGGTGATTTCAAGCTCGGCAAATTTTCATAATAATGCCGTGTCGCACGTGCCTGTTTTTGTTCGTTCGCGTTTCATTGTGCCGTTATCGACGAAAAAAAGTGACGCATCGGTCGGATGATGAAACGAGACTCCACTTTTTTATCGTCTGTCGTGCCTTTGTAAAACTACACCGAAGCATGAAAAATACATTTCGAAATTCCGTGAAATATGGTCGCGCAGAGCTGAACACGAGCGTAGGGAATGAAGACCCTCGCGTTGCGTCGAACAGCGTAAATACTCTGATTTTTGACGTCAAACGTGCCGTCACAGAGATTCGCGACCTTCTCTTGTTCATCCCCCAAACATCGGGTCTCGGAAACATTATCCGCGCGATCGTAACGCGCGACGATCAGTCAGTCGGCCACGTCGACGGGCGTCTCCCAAGAAAATATTGTACAATCGAAGAAAAAAGAAAAGAAATAAGAGCCACATGGGGGTTATTCGAAGGGATGTCAGTTGAGCGTCCCTGTACTGCGAAAGAGGGCCGCTGTATGGGCTGCGTGTGCCTCACGTCGAGATCGATATTGCTCTGGGACGCTACACCCTTACGGAGCCTGAAATGTGGACCGAGGAACGCGCCTGTCGCGGGAGATAAGTTATATACCGTATAGAAATGAAAACGAAAGATGAAAAGGAGCGCTAAAGCTTAAAAGACTTTCCGCCAACATCGTACGAGGTGAGACCTTTTTCTGGTTCGTGACCTCAACGCGAATAGAGCCGGACGTGTTATCATGAAGTACTCTTAAATCTTTAGTTTCTATTTTTTTTTACCTCGCACGAGAGTCGTGAGATGTTTAAACGTTGCGCCGACTATCGTTCGACGACTCTTCCAGTAGTTTCGCGCCACCGGATGCTTCGTTAATTCGATCGGTTGTTATCTGATAGCGAGAAGTGAGACCGAGGAAAACGTCGAGAGACAGATAAAATCGGCGGCTCTGGTATAGAAACTATTAAATCAAGGATGAAGTAACGCACGTATTAATTATGACAAAATAGGAAATAAAGTAAAGTATGAAGAGCAAAATCGGCACAACGGAGCAATACCGGAATTAAAGACACAGAGAAAGAATAAAACTGGATATATGAAACAGGAGATAAAGAATAAAAATGTCAATGAAAAATCGATTCGTGGTCCAAATTTTATTCCCGACGGCAAAAATCCAATCGACTACTCGAGCATTTTTCGCAGAATTCAATGTGTGAAAAAGATTAATTAGTCAACCTTAGATTCTCATAAATTTGATCTTATAACGACTCTTAGTATTTAATTGGGTCGTGGGGTGTTTGTCAAACGCAACGGAACGTCAAGAAAAAAATTATCGAAACACTGAAAAAAAAAGAAATAGTTGCATTCGCGAGGGCTCATTTGAATAGGTTTGAATAAATGATTTACCCCGTTTAATAAAAGAAAATCGAACGATCAGAATATATTTGTGGTGGCGACATTTTTGTTCATTCAACCAAATCTAATCACTTTTTTATCTCAATGTAGCAATACACTCATTCGAGCGTGAAACAAAACTAGAAGATCTGGCACCGCATGCGCGAAGATATATCGACTGTCAACGATCGGCGAGATCCGAAATGATTGCGAGGCGCGCGCAACAATGAGGCGAAACAGAGAGATAAATTGATGGAGCGATAAATCACTTGTCCGCGAAGAGAGCCACAAGGCAGTTCTGGAGAAGTTCCGCGTGATTGTCAAAACGTTTATCAGAATTATCATAGCCTTCGAAACTTTCGTATCGATCATAGTCAACGGTTAGAGAAGCTGCGTCGGCGAAAAAAAACGGAAATAACTAAGGAAAATTGTAATTAAAACTTGTTCATGTGAGTTGAATTTAATACACGTTTACATAACTTATCTATTTCTGTGTCGCTTTCCAATTGATCGAGCGAATGCGCTCATTCCTCGAGTTCACAAATCAAACCGTCTTGTGTTTGTCTCATTATTATCGAGATCTAGTCGAAAAAATATGAAATAGTACAGCTTCTTGTTAGTTTATTCGACTACCAATTAATCATTCGTCAGATAATTGAGTGAAATTAAAAAAAATGAAGTAACGCCTGTCTCGAAGAAATTCAAAATTCCGCGAATAATCCCGATCCTAATCGAAACTTGAACAAACTAAAAGCGTACGTAAGGTCGTTTCGAAGCCAAGGAAAAGGAGAAAACATCTCAAATATAGCATTTATATGGTCCCCGATGCGAAGGGGTTGTTTTCAGCATGATAAGTGAGCTATTTTTAACGTTAGCTCTTCGAAACAATTGTAATAAGGCGTTGGGGAGCTTTTGATTGTAAAGTGCGGTGAGCGAGAGAATTCGTGTTAGCTTTATGCATCGTGGATCTCGTGGCGTTGTGCCTCTGGCTGAGCACGCGTCTGCGGTGCATCGGCACGCGAGAGTTTCCAATACACACACAAGTGTACAGGAAAGTAGGCGCGTTCGGGGAAGAGGGGTGGTTGTGTCTTTCGTCGTGAGGTTCGTGCAGGGCTTGGTTGCCGCGGGAGTTCTCGCGAGAGAGCCAACGAACAGGGGTGGTTCGCTTCGTCGCTCGGGGTGTGTGTGTGTGCGTTGGCCGACCACCCTTATTTACAGGCCAGTTCGCCTGTTCTCCCTCGCCTTTGCCCTGTGGATCCCTCTCTCTCCGACCCTCGCTCTTTGCGTTCGTTGTTCGATGCGATCGGGCACGAGTATATAAACCTTGTGGAAGGGTGCCCTCGGAGTCGTGAACCCGAGGAGGGAGCAAAGTAACGAGCCCGAGAGAAAAGCTGCGTGAAAATGTTTTTAGACCGGAATAAATGGCGAAGGGATCCGTTAAAGGGTGCAATCCGCATTAGTACGAATCGATACTCAAAGTGTACACAAATTTTGGACGATTCAACTGTAATAAACGATAATGATAGTTCTCAGATCAATGACCCGGTTGATGTATTAAAAAAACATGTGGCTAATGATCCATCGGATTCCGCTAACGACGAAATTCTCGAGTACAAAGTTTGACTCGAATAACGTGCTTTTTCCTAGGTAGATTTTTCAGGTTGTCGCGCACTATACCGTGACAAGAGTTCAAAGGGAGCGTGGATCAAAGTGTTGAGTAAAAAAAATTAATGAGAGAAAAACAGACTGTTTAAAAAAGAAAAATCTATCGGCTTTGGCTCATTCTCGTAGAATAGAAGATCCATGAAAACGCTCGGGAGTTTTTCCAAGGAAAAATCAAAGGGCGTGTTTTCTGCCTGTTTCATGGATGTTATTGAATCGTTCGATGCGTTCTATTCGAGAAACATGGCGGAGCATATTATTGATTCGAAACTTTTAATTCTAACAGGATTTCGACATACCACATGTGTTTGTCTTTGAGCCTAGCGGTGTTTGCTCCGGTTCGCAAAATAACGGAAAGCGAACGGTAAATTGAAGTTAATTTGTTATTAATATCGAGAATATTACTCACGATTTACAGTATATCATAATTTTAGCCGGCACATGCCGGTTTCGATTCGCGCACCATTGACTCGTGCGAATTGATTGATGTGCTTATTCAGCTAGACAAAGTCGAAAAAATTACTCGCACAATGGAACAATAAAAGTATTTTCGGCCCCCCTGCCGAAAAGTTGATATCGTCTCGAAGAGTGTGCCAGATCGGACCACTACGGTCGATATTTACCTCGATGAATTTTCATTATTCATCAATAAATTCCAGTGGTATCAATGAGTTACGTTGCACACGTGCACAGGTGTTCCAATGTTTTTTTCCAATCCGGCAGGACGTCGGGCCCGACCAAAACACCGTTCGTTCGTTATCGACCATTTTATTATTTCACGTGATTCATTGATTGATCGGCATTTTGGAAAACAAAGATCGCGCATGTGGTCGGCTACTGTGACGATTCTTTCGTGAATGATTAATCTATTTGCATTGACGATTTACGTAACGCAACGTGTCCCAATATGAGGAGACCACCCGAATGATCGTATAAATAGTCGCGAACTCGTCGTCAACGATAACAGAATTCGTACGGAATTCGGTCGGATTATATCGCTTGATAAGGTAAATATACGCAATTTGTGAATCGCCATTCGTTGTACAGATTTTTCGTTTTACCAGACAAAAATCGATCGACAAATGCGACGATTTAAAATAAAAAATATAATTATCAACATTCGGTCCTTGTGAACAAATCTAACACTTTCGTATTTCTTTTTTTGGCTCCAGATGCGTTCTCTACTCTTAATCGCCGTCGCCGCCTTGGCTCTCACGGTCGTCGCCGCCCATGAGAGTGAGTATTCCCGGCCAGAATATACACTCCGTCTCCAAATTAAATGACTCGATTAGCGAACCTGTATAAACCATCCTTTATGTGTCAATCGCAGAAAAAGTCGTCTGCTACTTCGGCAGTTGGGCGGTGTATCGTCACGGTGCAGGTAAATTCAACATCGAGGACATCGATCCTAAGCTGTGCACTCACTTGATCTACACGTTCGTCGGTCTCGCCGGCGACAGCGTCAAGGTTCTCGACGGATGGCAGGATCTCGCTGAAAATTGGGGCAAGAATGGCTTCGGTCGTTTCAACGCTCTTCGCCAACAGAGCCCGGGAACCAAGACTCTCGTCGCCATCGGCGGTTGGAACGAGGGTTCGGCCAAGTACTCGCAGATGGCCAGCAACCCGGCCGCGCGCCAACGTTTCGTCGCTAGCGTCGTCGCATTCGTGAAGAAGTACAACTTCGACGGTTTCGACGTCGACTGGGAGTATCCCAATCAGCGCGGCGGAGCCCAGCAAGACGTCGCCAACTACGTTGCACTGCTGAGAGAATTGAGACAAGCATTTGACCGAGACGGCCTGATCCTCAGTGCCGCCGTCGGTGCCGCCGCTAAGTCCGCCTCGTTGTCCTACAACATTCGCGAGATGTCCAAGTATCTGCATTTCATCAATCTCATGACCTACGACCTTCACGGCTCGTGGGATCCTCAGACCGGATTGAACGCTGCTCTCTATCCCGCCAGATCCGAGACGGGAAACGACAGACAATTGAACGTCGTAAGTTGACAATCTCGAGCTCGAGCGGTCGCGAAAGAGAAGCAGAGAAAGACGAGGATTCAGAATCGACTGTTCCATCGCATTTATTTTCTCAGGAAGCCTGCGTTCAATACTGGCTCGATAACGGAGCACCCCCGGAAAAACTGATCGTCGGTGTCGCTACCTACGGTAGATCTTTCACCCTCGCTAATCCGAACGCTGCCCAGGTCGGTTCACCAGCCCGCGGACCCGGCCCCGCTGGACCGTACACCAACGAGGCGGGTATGCTCGGTTACAACGAGATCTGCGAAATGAAGAAGAACGGACAATTGAACGAGAAATTCGACGAGGAGAGACGCGTGCCATTCGCTTTCCACGGCAGCCAATGGGTCGGCTACGACAATCCCCAGTAAGTGCAGTCGAGAGCGATGTATAACATTCGGCATGATTAATTTTTCACCTTCGATTGAATAACGCAAGTTAGCCAATTGCTCTCTCAAATATCTTCTTGTCGATGCTCGCCAAAGCAGCCAATCGATTTTTTCGTACAAACGCGAAGAAACCATGGACAATATCGTTGTAAAGAGAACTTTCGAGAGATAATAATGTTTCATACTCGTTCGACAGATCCATCAGAGAAAAGGCTGAGTTCATCCTGAACAAAGGACTCGGTGGAGCTATGGTATGGTCCATCGAGACCGACGACTTCAGCGGTCGATGCGGCCCCAGGTATCCCTTGATCGGAACCCTCAACCAAGTCCTTCGCCGCTGAGGACGAGTATCCGGATCGTAAAAATACGGTTTGTACAAATTGCAACGATTCACTTTTCACGAACGTTGACAATCGTGTTTTTGTTACATTCGTTGGTCTTGCAAACGAACATCAAAAAGAAGTATTTACAACAACACGAAACACAGAAGAAGAATCGTTTTACAACAAACGACTCCTCGTTAGGCTAACAAACGGGTTCGTTATTTATATTCAATAAAAATATTTTAACGAATCGTAGAAATTCGATTTATCGAAGTTTTTTTTTTTTCGTACCGTCGAGAATTGTTTGCCTCAACCGGCGGAGAAAGAAGTATTTTTTTGGGAGCTCACAAGTTTTTCTAGGAATAAGAATTCGCGGAAAATATTTCCCTCGTGTCTGCCGAATGAAAGGAGCTCGATAAAATTCCAAGGGTGTAACGTTACTCATCGGGGTGGGAATCGAGCCGGGAGTTCGGGGTCCCGGCCTCTCGCTATGCGCTATCTTCGCAATAAAGGATGCGGAATAGTTCAAACACAAAACGACGAGAGTCGGTGTCCTCTCTTTCTCGTTCTTTCTGGTTTCCCTATAACGGGGATGAGGTGGGCGCTCTTGATCCGACGTTATTAATTTTCCAAAGCCGAAATATGAGAGGGTGACGACGGGGTATTGACGCAAATCGTGAAATCGAGGATATTTGCATTGGGATTTTCATCTTCCTCTGTCGCGGAACAAAGGAGAGAAAAAGCGAAGAACGAAAGAAAAAGAGGAAGAAGAAGGAAAGCGGCAAACGAAAGATGAAGAATAATAATCGTCGGCTATGACTCGTCGTCGTTCGTGTCACTCGACGCTCCCTGAAAGTAGGACGAATGGCACGAGTTGTCGGCTTATTTTACGATACTGCGAGGCTACTGTTTCCCGTGCATCAAACATTTTTATCAGCGCGAGATAGACGAGATATGAAGAGGGAGGGGGAAAGATCGGAGGGAAGGCACGTTTCCTTACTGTGGATAGATGGATGTGTAGGAGGCAAAAGACGACTCGAGTTCTCGGGGAAACGAGAGCGAATACGAGAACCCTCGGGTCTGTTTTACGAGCCACGAGTGGCTTCTTCTCCTTCGCCCGCGCCGTTCCTGGGCTAGACTGCATCCCCTTGTTTCTAACCAAACCGCCTCGTCCCCGCAACCTTCCAAACTAAGCCTGCAGCGCGAACGTGACGCGAAGGATATGCCTGTGTCTCGAGTCAAGTTTACGAGCCGGCGGGCCAAGATGACGAACGTTCGCGAGAACGAAAAAGAAGGGAATAAAGCTTGAAGGAGCATTGAGATGAAGAGGGTTTCCATATCGCGCAGGGCTCGCGTATACGCGGCACGAAGTTAACAAGCCTTAGGGATGACGAACTCTGATACTAGACGCCGAACACAAAATTGGCAAAACCCTACGTTTTTCTGAGTCTCCTCGTCCTACCCAACAGGCCCGAAGTATCTCGAATGAAAAGAAGCCCAAAGCATCGCCCACCCCGTTGATAGTTTTTTATATGCTCCATTTGACTACGCGGAAAATACGAGGATCTTCAGTCGTCGGATAAAACAGCGAATTCGTATCACGTTCTGGGAAATCTTCGCGTGACCGGGTCACGACGTTGTCGATGGTAGCCAAGCAACCCCCGGTTCGCAAGATATAATATCTTCGTATCCGAGTTATCAAAACTCCTCGTAACGTCCGCGAATTCATATCGAGTGGGGCACAACCCGTGGCTTTCTAATATCGTTCAAGCAGCGTGAAATTAGGCTCCTGCCTGCGAGACTCCGATAGTAGTTCACGCGAATTGGGGGGTGTGTCTCTCTCTCCATTCATTCCCCTCCTTTACGAGCTAAGACGGCCCAAGAAGAGCCGTCGGAAGCGAAGGCGAAGGAGAAACGTACGAAGCCGACAGCCCGGAGGAGCCTCGCGTATTCTCGGGGCTCTCTTATTTCCAGCATCGCCTCCCCCGACTCGGTTCCGCATCTGGGTCTCAGACTCGCTCGAGGTGGCAACGTCTGATTAAATTTCTCTCGACGTTCAACTCCACGTTTTTTTTTCCCCACTTCCTTCGCTCTCCCTCGCCTTCTTCTTCTTATGTTCGCCGCTTTTTTTCCTCTTTCTTTTTGTCGCAGTTTGTCTTCGTATTTTCGCCTCCTCGAGCCATCCTCCAACGCTACACGATGTTTCGCGAGATTCATCTTTCGTTAGGATTTTTTTTCTTTAATCGCGATTTTTCAGAACTTCAACGAGCCGATACTGTAGCTCGATGGAAAAATGTAATCAACCCGTCGACGTCGATGCGAATGAATAGCACACTTGACGCCTCCCCGCGCTCGCTGATAGGATCTAATATAACTAGTTGAGCTTGATGATGATGCGAGCGAACAGATTTCCGATAAGCTTCCGCAAAGCGCCATGATCTATATCTCACTCAACGCGACGAATGTACCCCGCACGGTACTGAGGCGTTGCGATATACTGATGGGAGTGAAAGATAATCAAGTTAACTTTGCTCGAGGGATTAATGATTTTTCTATTGTCGCATTGGAGATCTAAAGCTTTATCTATGGAAGGCTGGAGATTTCGATTCCATTCGATGTATTCTTATTCGCTTTCAAGAGACTTGCGTCTCGAAATTTGCATAGGAAATGATAAAAAACGTAACTACTAAATGTTACCGTAAAAAAATGGCAAGGGCATACTCGAATTACGAGTCCTAAAAGGATTTGGGGTTGAAAATTTGAATTTTTTTTCGTCCTTCTAATGGATCAAAGCTCCCGAGGCTGAAAGGGTGGAAAAAAATGTATGAAACTCACCTCGCTCTGATGTCCTCTGAGGTTGTAATTTGCCCGAAGTGGAAGTTCGGCAGCGCGTGTACGACAGTGAGAAGTTGTGAAGGTTACACCGACGAGACCCCGGGCATTTCCAGTTGCGAGCCATCCCTCCTGATAGTAATTTGTACGGTTCAGCTTCCATCCCTCGTCCTGTGTGACAACATATCAAGCGAATGAGAGTAGAATCCCGCGAATCATCCACTGTAACCGCACATAGAATAGTTGGCGTAGTTTTCGTTTCGTCGGTACGTACGGAGATCCGCACTTTGAAAATTCAATTTTACGGAGGCGCAATTGCGGGTACCGAGGACTTTTCCACGAAAGCGTTTCATTTGTACGAAAAGCCTTTGGGGCAAAGCCGCACGTTCGAATTCTCGGCAACTAGTGCAAACTCTATATACGTACGAGTACGACGAGAGTTGGCGAGCTTCCAGTACGAGAACAAAAAAAAAAAACAAAAAAACGTTCTAGACTCGCGTACGTTGCGAGAAAGTCCGCGAACATTGCGATGCGATAATCGCGACAGCGAGACAGACTACGCGGTAATAATACAAAATTATAACAAAAGAAAAAAAAATTCATCACAGAGACGAATTTTTCCGCTGAAAAAAGTATAGAAAATACGCTTCTTTCGGAGTGGTTCATTAATTGGCGAATTAACGACGCGCGACGGTGGAAAATACAGAATTTCAGATACAACAAGAGACGCGTCTCGACGCCGAGTTATCGAAAGAACATTATTTTCCGTGGTGCAACGCTACCGTGTACATTCGGCAATATACCAAAATCGAACATTTCGATCCGTGTATCTCAGAAATGAAATATCGGGTCGAATTTAAATTGATGTTTCTATGTTATAATTCCGGGACAATCTCTCGAACTCGCTTACATTTTGTTCCGAAAATGATTTATTTGTTTGAAAAAAAATTATTGGGAGCAAAGAAAATGTTTTCAAAAAAAAAAAAAAAACAATTGTCCGTAATGATCTTTCATTGAATCAAGTAAATAATTTTTCTGCGATCGTTTCAATCAATTCTGAGTTATCGAGGTCGAAGAATTTAGGACAAAAATTTAGTTGCATTTGATTAAATAAAATAAGTGTGCTTCATAAACTGCACAAACATTTTCACAAAATCGGCTTTGCTTATTGTAGAATATTCAATTACTTCTCGCGGTGTGAAAATTGGGTATAATTTTTTTCGCTTGCGTAGACGGGTTTGCCAACGCGCTTAAATTTGTATGCATAACGTCGCGGGCGCGTAAAGGCGTTTTCTATGGGGTTAAAAAGTTATTCAAAATCAGAGCTTTTCTTTGGCTCGCGCGGCACGGTGTGGGCACAATAACGCTGTGCGTAGAATAGTTTTTTATTTTTTATCGAAATGGTTTCCATTCTTGACTATCCAGCTCCGTCGGCCTTTCATACATCTTTATCGCGAATATGGTATTTCGCAGACGTTTAGGAATACGGAGCTCCACGCCCGCCGACAATAACTCCAAAGGGGGGCGGTGGGGGAGGGCTCGAAGAGAATAATACCGTCTGGAGTAGCAGGGAGGGAACTAAATACACTTCAAGAGTCGAGACTTCCAGTATAGACGCGGTGAGGGATATATAGAGACTATTGTGATACATCTCGGAGGGGGAGACGCTTTCCTCCTCGTTTCAATGCCAGTCCTTGGCGTCCTGGCTTACACAACCATTATGCATACTACAATTCTCCAAAGGATTGCAGAAGATGATACAATCGATTGTCCATGAATGAGAGAGAACTTGGTTGCAAAAAACAAAAAAGGCCAAATTAGCGAAACTTTTCTCGGCCCTATTCACAGAACGCTATAAGCGGCTTTGCGAGCCGATCACACGTTGGAGAGGATGGCTATAGTGTGAAAAAAATCAATGTTTCACGAACGAAGAAGCTAAATGTGCTAGAGCTTATCTTTCATTCGCGTTTTCGGAATATCATTTATTTATGAGAAGGATTCCAACGCAATTCGCAGGGTGGTAAAATTGTTAAGAGGTCTTTTCTCATTCTCGAAAAAAGGAAAGAAGAAAAACACGAAGACGTGTCCAAAGCTCATACGGACTTAGGGACGATGAAGCGAGTGTAGCGCAGGTGGCTTCGTTTCAGAAAGGGTTTCCACCCTCACCGCCGTCGATCCCTCTCGTTTTTTCTCATACACCGCCGGCCGTACACGTGTAGGCGTAGATTACACGAGAGCGGTTGGGAACCCTTAGAAAAGTATACGCTCGAGGCGTTGTGTAGACTCTCCGGGTAGTTGGGAAAAGCCGGATGGATCGAAACAACCCTTTCGCTATATCGTCGCTCAATCCACCTCGAAAGCCCCCCTTTCTTCCTCCATTGAAAGCCAATGAAAAGCTCCGACGATTCTCACCGTCGAAACGACGCCAATTCGTGCGACGAGGAAGTGCTATTTATTAGTCGGTAATTAAGGAGTGTATAGGTACTGCTTGTAATTGAACGTTGACTCAATAATTTACGACTTGCCGTTCGTATTTCGTGATCCCGATACAATTCGTTGAATAAATTATTCAATTTGCCTGAAGTGCTCCGCTCTGCCGATATCACGAAAACTATGTAAATCGATTTGAGAGAAAGCCTACAGATACCTTTCATTACCAGGACTCGAAGTTATCAATGAATTTCATCTCCGTCAGTAGATTCACTTGAATGGCTGATTAACGATAAAAGTCCGACGAACCGGAAGTGGCGTTAGGCCCGTATTAGGGCTGATCAGGAGTCACGCAATTCACGCAACTCCAATTTGCGTGGGTGCGAGAGGCTTGTATACACAGTCGAATCAGGAAATAATTACAAGAGGATGGAGCGCTCAACCCTTTTTTCGCAATCGAGCGGCAACCCCAAAGGGTATTGTCAGTTTCCTAGCTTCGAATGCCCCATTGCCAATTTTTCACAACGCTTTCACCCTTCTGCAGCGGAATTCTTCGTGACCGACATCAACTCTAGAACACTGCACACCAAAATTTCGTCTTAAACGTAATTCTTCACGTGAAAATCACAATTTTTTTTTTGTATGGGAACAAAACTTTTTTATGGGCAATTAAAATAAATATTTTTACTTCATTTATTGAAAAATCGAAACGTCAATATGTGAGTAACCCGTCGATCACCGCATTATTTACATTGACTCCGGCGGACTCGCAAGTATCATTTTATCGACTTACGAAGCAGTAAAGCCGACGTTTCGTTGTGGTAAGGATTAAATGATATCATTATACCGCAGCGACGATGACTCGTCGGTGATAATAAACGATCCTAGAAGCCGCTAAAATATCACAGTCTCCGTGGCGTACGCGAGAATATCTGCGGTATTGAAAATGGTGATTGAATCCTTTTACGATCGCGCCTAATAGCCTGTGCGTAAACGACGTCATTAAGCCTCGTCGCATAGCCGTATATATACTACTTAATAGCTTCGTACATCCGCGTCTTCCACATACACATCTTCACGCCCAATTGCCTTCTTTTCCATTCTAACTTCACTCGGCATAATTGAAGCCACGGCCCGGAAGAATAAGAAACCAAACCTTCAAGTTTGGGGGAGATATTAGGCCGTTTTTATCACTTTTATCAAAAGTACTCATGAAAATTCACTGAAAGATCTAGCTAATGTTTTTTTATTTTTATTTTTTCGTGTTGTTCTATCCCATCGAATCTGATGGCCAAAATCGAACCTGAGGTTGCCGAAAACGGTGCGTCTATTAGGTTTTTTTTCTCCTTATCGAAGCAACACCGCTCCATTGGGCACTGCGCTTTTTTCCCCCCGAGCTTTCACGAATCTCGAGAAGCTGAGAGCTATCGCGCCACTTTGCCAAGCGTCTACTCGAGCGGAAGCCGCACCCGGAGAGCTTTTAGCCAGGTTGGCCCGAACGCATCTCTTCCTCCCGCGTTGGGGGATACGTGTGTCACGCAAAGGAGGGATGGCTTCTGCCGCGTGGCTCTCGGCGGAGATCGGAAGAGAGTGCTGGAAGGCCACTACAAATCGCCACTCGTCGTCTACACTATCACACATATCTCTATATATGTATTAGATAGTGTGGCGATGGTAGTTAAAACACACACACACACGGAGTACATACAAGCCGCGGAGTCTCTAGTGTACCGCAAGCGTCGCGGTCTTCCTATGCGCTGAGGGAGCTTTTCTCGTCGGGAATCTACCACGGCTATAAGTAGTAGGCTTTGGGAACAAAAGCTTCCGGCAATGGCTTAACGCAAGAACAATGGCCGTTTGTCTCGCTTAAATCTCAAAAGGAATCGAGATCCCTTGCCCCAACCCCTCCACCCCGTTGAAACTCTGGCCGATCTAACGTTTTCCATGCATCGCTTCGGCAGACCGGCACGTCCGGCTCTATGTGTGCGCGCGAGGGGAACCGCGACGAATCCAGACGGGTTTCACTATCGAATTTTTCAAACGCCTCCGGGCCCTCTTTCGTGACTCTTCTCTTCTTTTTTTTTCCCTTCTTTTTACGACACCAGCCGAGTCTCTACTAAAACTCACACTCGCCGACCATTTCTCTTGAGTTCTGACACGATGAGTCGGCGAAAAAAGAAAGAGAGAAAAATGAGAAAAGAAAAAATATCGCGCACTTGGGGAAAGAGATGCTGATGGAGGCTGCGGGTGAGTGAAAAAAAATGTGTTTCACTCGGTTGGTTGATGTTTCCGCGAAGAATTTGCCTCTCACGGAACGAAGAAGAACGATTGAAATATCTCAATTTCTGTTTTTTTCCTTCTTTTTTTAGGAAAGCTCTCTGTTCGGGTATCTGCAAAGAGATGTTACTTTTCTCTGCGCAATTTCGACTTCAATCGCTCGAACGGACGTCGTGAAGCGGTCTCTTTAGCGTCACGAAAACAAGGTCGGTGCGCGAGCACGCTTCGGTGAAAAAAAAAAGAGAGTTTCGTCCGTTTAAACGATTGTAGGAGGAAAAAAGCACCATTTGCAGAGAAGTCGTTAACCAGTAAATTCGCGCTAATTACCGAGGGGCAAGTGGGCTGGGCCAGGGAAGTTTGCGAGCACTGAAATGCACACAGCGTTGCACCTCGGAACACCAGGCCGGGGGGTTGGAGGAGGACTTCTGATGTCAGAGGCGGTGTCGCCTAACGACAGTAATTTGTTCCCAACAGAGATATTTCGTAGCCCACGGGCACCGGACGATAATGTAACGTATAACGGGCCATGTACCACTTACACCGCGGACACGCTGTTCTAATTTCATCGTCATTAGTCGTTGCGGGACGAGCGATTGAACCAGAAACAAAATATAACACTAAAATCAAATTCATTCGTTCCGTTAAGTATTTACATTAAATATGCGTTATTCGCAAAATCTCGAGAATCTTCCACTTTTAACTGGTTCGAACCAATCAGATTAGATTTCTTCGATTTTTTTTTGATAAAATCAGTGGGAACGGCACGAATCATTATGGCCCCTTTTTCCTGCGCGAGGCTATGCAGTCGAATTTTAAGCGGCGCTTGTCAAGGCTCGCGGGCTCGCACGAGCGTCGGAAGTTGCACGAAATATCGAGCGTGTACATAATTGCCGGAGTTATCGAAGCTCCGCGAGGGTGCCGCAGCGTTGGGTTTGTTATAAAATCTCACTCCGCCTTTCGACCTCCTCACCCCGTCCCGACTTCAATGCACCTTCTCTATATTCACGCGGTGGTTCCGTTCGCGAGGAAGGCACGAGAGGGCACGTTGCTGGAACACGCGCCACTCGCCGTACGGGTTCCCGTTTCCAATTTCGCGGTAAAAGCGCTCGAGGGCAAATACGAGGGTTGAAACACACACGCCGGGGCACTCTGCGCCCTCTTCTCTTCTCTCTGCTGCCTCCTCTCTTCTATTCCTTTTTTTTTTTTTCCTTTTTTTTCTTCGCGCCATCTCTTGTTCTGTACTCTCGTCTATCGCGCAACCCTCGAACGACTCGGTCGTCCCTTTTGCTCCCTTCTTTCTTTCTCTTCTCGACATCAACCATCGAAGCGTAATACTCATCAGCTATATCCCTCGCATCTCCTCTGGCTCTCTCGCTCGGTCTCCTCCATAGTGTAACCCGGCTGGGTCGCCCTCTTACGAGTGCTACGCTCTCAACCCTACACGGACATTTCCATATAATTACAGTATGACTTTCGCGAGGGACTCCGAACTCGCTTTTTGCAACGCGTATCGCGAGATACATCGCCCGCCAGAAAGAAATAAAAAAGAGATACAGGGCTTTTAATTAAGAGTTGTCTGGTGAAATATTGTTGCGCGAAGTAGGCACCGACCTTTCACGAAGAATATTTATTTTATCATTTTTCAAAAATATTTTCATCCTATACCGACGAAAGCCCGCGCGGCAAAAATCATTAGATTGATATGAAATTGTACGTTTTCGTGTGATTCATTTATTAATCACACAAGTCGTTACATATATCCGAAAGATATTCGCAGAAATATATTCTAAAGTATATCGGTGATACTTTTTCGTGGATACTCGTATAGACGAGTATGGGTCGTTTTTTTGTCAATAATAATAATAATATTGATAATAGCCGATGAGAAAAATGTTCTGCTGATTGGAATGATTTTCGAATGTAGGCGAATGTTGGTTGATGAAAGGAAATTCTATTGATTAATGTATTTGTACTAATTTCAAACAATCTTGAAAGTAGTAGGAAGAATTTTGCGATATTAAAAGACCTCGTCGCATCGTTCGTATGCCGCATTGTTTGACGCGCGAAAGAGTCTGACGAGGGCGGAAGCGATCCATCATGAGGGGCTACAGTCGCGGGGAAAACAAAGAACTTTTTTCTTTCGCCATCAACAATGTTTCGCTTGAGCGGCGAAGAAAATAGCTCGTTTGAAGGCGAAACGATACATCGGAGTATGCGAACTAGATATTTTTTCTACAGTCCGCAATCCGACGAAAAAGAAAGAATCCGAAGGTGTACCCATTTTTCGTGTTTTTGTTTCGCGTTTTTTTCATCTCTTTTCCATTGATTCGAAAACGATTCTGAAAGTCCGCCGGATACCTTACTTGAGCATTTTTTTTTCATCGCGCGTTCTTCTATCTACAATATTCGTCGAGCGAAGATATTGCTTTTGGGGAGTATCGAAAATCGCTATTTTTCGAAATTACCTATAAAAATGCGCTACACCGATTTTTTCTGCTGATCGCTAATCTACTGCTCGTTCTATTTCACTGATAAAAATCGATAGTTTGATCAGCAAAAAAAATTACCGTACCAATTCTTTTTCGCGTGTACAGCGAAGTCCTGTCTCGGCGAATCGTTTTTTCCCAGCATTTCGGCTCAATCAATTGACACGAAAATACGCGTCCGACACAAACCAAATACTATTTCCGTACATCAATTTATCTCGCTAGTACAAATAGGAAACAGAAAAAAAAGGAACAGCATTGCACTATTTCACTTTTTTGTTTTACCTAAAACAGAAGACACAAAAACAAATGTTTTCAGTAAAAAAAAAATTTAGTAAATAATGACAATGCTGTTGCGTTATTTGTTTCCTATTTTAAAGTCGGTGCGATAGGAGAGCAATGAGACGTCGAGCAATCGCACGGCCTAGGGAACGCGGCTGCATCTTCACGTCGGGTGGGTTAAATACAATGGGTTCGAATCAAGTGGAGTGGTACTAAAATTGGGGTGGCTTCCGCTGTCGAGTGAGAGTCCGTAGTGAGGTCCTGGAGATCCTCGAGAAAGTCATCACCACGAGTGGACAAACGAGAAGTCTGCAAGAGTCCTATAGCGTGCATACAATGCATAGCACAAGATGCCCTCAAAAAAGAAAAAAAAACCTCCAACATTCCAATTCTCTTCCAATCCTGATATATATTATTGTCGGATTGGTCAATTTTTTATAAATTCTCCAAATACACTTCCAGTAAAAACATCTATGAAGTACTATAAAAATAGCCGAAGACTCTCACGAAAAACAATAAAAATTCTCTGTCATCTCAATTTCACTCGGTTTGCCGTTCCGACAGTTTCTTAAGATTATTCACTCTCGTCCAACCGGGATCTCCAATGTTGTCGCATTGGTTCACATTTTTTTATTCCTCAAATATACTTTTTTTTGTATCTTCCACGTTTCCCAATACTTCGGAGTGACTCAGGCTCGGTGACTCGGTGGAACGGATATTCTTTTTCTGTTCGCGGCCCGAGAGCGCGCCGTACTCAATTTCTATTCCGCACAATGGGTGCGCGCCAGTGAAAGCACACGAAGAGTCGCACAACGCGAAGTAGACGTGTGTGCACTGCGTATATCGCAAACTCGGGAAGCTACGGTCTTCAATAATGACGCTATCGATTCAGGTGAGATCCCACGTATAATGCAAGCGTGCTCCGACAGTAATATCGGAGTTGTTCGCATTGCCCGAGTGTGTGGGTGCATGCCCGTGGAACACGGGCGATAACGTGCGCGTGTACATCTGGTATACGAGGAACTAGAGACGTGAAAGTTGTCGTATTGCCTCGGGGACACGTGCAGCGAGTCTTGTCTCGTCACGGTGTAGTACCTGCGCTCAACAAATCCTTCACTCTTTTTTTTACTCCTTCAATTTTCACTATCCACTCGTTTCCTAAAATAGAAACCGTATCAACGGAATGAATAAAAAAACCTCGAACTCGGAGTTTCTCGAGCGGATTGTAAAATCAATTCAAAGATACTCTCAGAGTTATTTAAATCGAGGTTTCTAAGAAAATCAATTCCCAAAGGGTCCTGAAACTACACTAAGAAAAGGTTTTATTTATAGTTAGCAGAAGAACAGTTTGATATGGCAAAACAAATGTTTAGTTAATGTTAACTAATATCTGCTGATTAGTTAATATTTGATTAGCCAAAGGAACCGCATCGACATTGGTTAACAATTAACAAATCTAATTTGGCTCAACTAACGTTGCTCGATATTAACTAAACATTTATTTCACCATATCCAACTGTACGTTTGTCGTCTATAAATAAATTCCTTCCCCCGAAATGTATCGTCGCAGCATTGAGAATTTTCGTAGTATCGTGAGGCGTTCGAGAAATCTCGAACGAAATTACCATGCATAATTGGTGCTCGTAGATGCATAATTGATTAAATTCCGCCCGGTTGTTTTGTTAGCCTGCGATAAATGACCCGTGTACACGCCCCATTTGAGTGTAATTTCTATGGTAATTCGGTTGGTTATGGAGCGAAGGGTGTTCTCGAATGTTATCAAACGGTCGAAAGCTCGGGATCCGTCGAAGACAGAGGAATTGGCGAATGGTAGAAGGGACAGGGACGAACGCTAAAGCGCATAAAGCGAGAGATCTCGGCTGATCGCAGCGGCGGGCCCTGAACCAAACGGAGGGAAAAGCAGTGAAGCTATCGGCAGGGTTAAATCCGAACGGCAACGCAGGCTTTGACGCAATTTTTTCGGTTCGAAAACGCTTCATCGTCGACTATACCGGGTGTCCGTGCGACGGTCGATTCGCTGTAGGGTTCTCGTGGCAGGACGAGGGTAGAACACACAGAGAATACTGTTTCGCGTAGGTTGATCCAGCAGTGGCCGATGGTTGCTCAACCGTGAGAGGAGACGACCCTTGATAATGGACCAACGTCGGCCCGAGCCACGCGTGTATTTCCCTTCTTCATCCTTCACCCAGTGTGGATACTGCACGAGTGCGACTTCTCCGCTCGCATACGCGGCCTCGACGACCTACAAGCTCCGCACTGCTGCATGCGGATATTCAAACGTGCAAGGACTGAACATTCGCAAGGCTCCGACGCTCGGGCGACTACTCGAGTCACACGCTAAATTACCCGATTCGCCGGCCTACGTACGTGACTACATGACCGTCGCGAACCCATCGTGACGCTGAATTCGATCGACGAAACGATGCGGTACAGAAGCCGGTTAGCCTTGCAAGATCATACATAGGGTATTCCATTGTCGCGACGGCTGCATCGTTCATATACATATACGTAAATAATAGCACAGAGCACGGGAGCTTTCGAAGTGGATACAACAGTAGAAGGGACCAATTAACGACCGGAAATAATGGAATTCGAGGCAATCGAGTCCCCACCGGTGGGGTCGAAATTATCAAATAGCTTTCGCAATTCAATTATTTTTCCGAAGAGATTCCGTATTGGGGTCGCGAGAACTCTCGAGTGGGTTTGCTCGAGTTCTTTTTTTTCGATTAGACACGATGCAATCGAATAGAGGATGAAAAAAAAACGTAGGAAAGACGGGAGAAAGCGAAGCTCGTTGCTCGCAATGGAAAAATTCACCGTCGATAGGAGAAGTCTCGGGGAATGATGAAACGAGACACTGGAAGTTGCGCGCTTGGAAAGTTACGAATGACGAGAGAGCGCACCGGTGGGCTCTCATTGCGGAAGGGCTCGGTGTCTACGGACTGTATTAATAGAGCGTACGCGGGCGATGCGTTATTTGTAATTGGAGCGTCGAACGATAAAACTGGAAGTCGTCTAGTTGGCGACGGTTGAAAGGATCCACTCGAGACACACCGTAGCCGCGATCTTCATCTTTGGCGAGTGTACTACACGACCCTCTAAACTTCCGGGAAAACCACCCCTCGGACACCCTGCTTTATACTCCCTTCGCTACTTCTGTCTCTCGCACAGTAAGCTCGTCGGTGCCTCACCTACTCCGGCGAGGTGGGGCAAAATGGGAAAGTTTTTATTACCTCTGTGCGAGCTTCCACGAAGCTAATCACCGAGATATTCGCAAACTTGGCGCTATACGTCCTCCTGGCGAAGATCCGAGAGCGCGAGTTTAATTGAAATATTACCTTTCGGGAGAATTTTCCATTATAGGTGAATTCAGTAGAGAGTTTATTTTGCTCTCACTGTATTCAGTTATTTTAAGGGGAATGGGCAAAAAAATACGTTACAAAACGTAATGACAAATCAATAATAACGACTATATTCTCCTTTCAGTAGTCTACGTATACTTCTTGGGAGTCAAAACTTCGAGTTACGAAAGACTCGAAGACTTTGATTATTCATGAAGACACTGCACAGTCCAAACTCGCCTTGTTCCCCTTTTTCTGCGGTTTTCTGCTCTACTGAACTGATTTCGCGAAAATTTGCTTCGATCAGATATTATTTTTGTACTATTTATACAACGAGCTATTGAATGATAAATGGACGTTTTGACAGGCTTAAACTGAGGCACCTAAAAAGAAATAGAACATTTTTTTTTCCCCCATTATAGTGTATGAAAATTGCGTTTCACACTTAAAAAATGCATATGCACACTATCACTCGGATTATTTTTGGAGCCCCCAGCGCATTTCATCCGAAACCGGCACGGTCAAACTTTTTCACTTGCCATAGGTTTCAGACCAAATGATATGATGAATCTTCGCTTATGAGGTCTCATTTTGTTTATTAGACAGTTTATCCCGGGATGAGTGCTGGTAATTTTTTGCTTTCCCGCCGGGGCTATCAAGTAAAATGTATGAATGTGCAGTAAATGTGAAAAGTGAAAAACCAAAATCGGTGGAGTCGTTCAGTTTGAAAACTGTGACAAAAAAGTTTATGCCGGTTTCGAACAAATTGCACTATCCAAAAAACTTCAGGTTGATACGTCAACATGCGCATTTTTTGAATGTTAAATTGAATTTTTACGTACAATGAGAGATAGCGAAAAAAAAGTTTATTTCCTGTTTTTTCAGGTGACCAAGTCCCCTTAACAGCTTGCGATAAAAGTCTCATCGAAGTGCGGAAGAAGGTGCGATTTATCGTTCTTAAGTGTGCCGTCTCGCCCCATTCTATCATCCAGTCCCGCTGGACCCCGGACACAATTGCTCTCTTGCGAATTCCCAGCAGCTTTCGCCTCTCCTCCGCACAGCTTATCGTTCACTCCTATACATGGATTATGTATACATACGCATACATACGCATATATACACACGGTGCGGTTCAATCTCCGAAAGTTCTCTTTGATCTTACTTCCTCCGGTATTATCAAGCCCGCCCGATTCCCGAATTCTCTCTCTATATACGTCTGCTCGTCCCAGCAGTGACGTTTCGCGTTATAGCGTATTTCCGCGGCGAGCGCATCGCTCCGTACGGTAGATCACCGTAAATAATTGGACCAGTTCAAAGGATAACGAGAGGCTCGGATCACAGAGAATTTTCAAACGTTTGCTCTGCGGCCAAACTTTGTATATACATTTCGGGGATGTTTCCCGATGGCTATAATAAGAGCGCGGGCGAGAATCAACGAAGGGTGGAAGCGGCGCGTGGGAGGGTGGGGGAGGACGTTGTCAGGGACGATAAAGTTCAGTAATTTACCTCCGGTAATTCGTCCGGCACCTTCCCCATCCAGCTGAGCGATAGTATGTTGCAATCACACTTGGCGTTGCTGTTCTTCTCGAAATGCAAATGCATTTTTGTGCAGTCACTTCACGCAGGCCCATCAAACAGACTTAAATGACTACTGTATTACGTACTTTCGTCGATTCACGAGTATACATTTTTCGTCTTTTATACAGTTTCATAACGAGGAAACGATCGATGATTAATTTTTCTTTAATTTACTCAAGCGAAAACTCGTTGTATCGGCGAGCTTTCGTCGAGGGATTCGCGGATAGTTGCGGTCACTGCGTTCCACAGCGTTCGTAGTAAAGCTCAGGGTTTCCAGTCGCACGAGCTCGACGCGGCTTAGGCTACATCGTTATTGCGATACACGTGCACTTTATCGTCGATTTATTGAAAGAAAATGAAAAATGAAATAACGAAAAACAGAGGAGACAACGGCACTTTATCGTTTATCAAGGAGAATACTAAATGTTTTCATTTATTTTTATAGTCGTTGGAGCGATTGATTCGCACGTTTATTATCCTTGTATCAAAAAGCTCGGAATTGCAGAGTTTACCGCGCGCGACGCGACTCCTGCTCGGCAGGTGTGTGTATGTTTTTTTTTTCTCCCTCCGGTTTTATTTTTGTTATGTATTATCGAACATACGTGGAACGAACGTGCGTCTCGCGGGGGAAGTTTCGACGCTGCTTGACCGTTTTTCGCTCTCGAGCTTGCACTGCCTCTTCGGTCATTTGTTTCTTATCGTTGACGCCATTTTGCCGCCGTCGTCGCCGCCTACGCTTTCTCTACGAGTATCTCGTTCACCACCATCGAGACCGGGGGGGATATATAAAACTTAGGTGAGCTTCTGGCGCGGCCGAATGTGGCACTGAAAGCTCGCTCGTGACACGAGGCACTCCGTGGCCCCCGGCTTTCCCGAGTTTATTGATTATGTTTTCGGATTGCAGCCAAAGGGACCCCTAACGGTAAATTCTCATACTACGTTCGATGCAAGCTCACGTCGCGACGCTTTTAATCTTCGTGCAACGTTTAATCTCCGCGCGCGATAATACGACAATAAATTGTTTCGCTTTTTCAACTGCGTTACAGTTGCATTAATTGACTTTTCGTTTCGCTCGGTAAAAAACTACGAGTTTTTCTTACCGAAACGGAGTTTATGTTTTTCGCAGTAAGAGATTTGCCAGTGAGAATGATTCTCCTTAGACTCGCGGAGCGCGTTGGAGCAAATGTATCTTCATTAAGGGATGACAATTAGAATTGGCGAAAGTAGTTATTATTAAAGCGTCGCAGTTTATCATCGCGCGCTCGGTTTCTA
Organism: Ischnus inquisitorius; assembly: GCA_963924025.1. NCBI lineage: Eukaryota > Metazoa > Arthropoda > Insecta > Hymenoptera > Ichneumonidae > Ischnus > Ischnus inquisitorius. Next base: position 3,762,776 of record OZ001250.1, on the reverse strand, counting down.
CAATATCAAGTCCCCGAAACTTTTCTCATCGCCGTGAGAACTCCGAGGATAACGAGATTATTATCGACAGTTGAGATCATTTTTTCTTATCGAAAAGTTGTTGATTAAAATCGTAAACGACGTAGAAACACCGATTTTTCCTCGATTCACGAGTTTGAATTTATTTAATGATTCCGTCTGTAAAACTTGGCTGCGAAACATAACTGAGGAGCAGAAAAACTATTCGACGATCTTTGAGAATAAAATGTTTATTTATAGATTCTTCGTTTAAAAAACAAAAAGCGCGTCTTTTTTGCTTGTTTTCGTTTCTACAGGAGATATTTTAGTCGATGTGTTTATTCGCAAATAATACGCATCACGAATCGAAATTCCTTTATCCTTCGGGGAATCAAATGTTTCCCCCGCCGCCCGTTCTTTACATGTTTTCCCGAAATAAATCCGCCAATGGAACGCGTTGAAGCAGAAGAATCCCCGAACCGCAATTCGCATCTCCGGGTGTAACGTTTTTTGTAAAGCATCGACAATTTATTTCCACGAAGGATCAAATGCTCGTCGATGCAACAAATATTGTCGCGATATATTCATCGTTTTGACCGGAATCAACCCCGTTCGGGTAGTAGTTACAATAATCGCGGAAGCCAAACTTTCGCCGCACCTGCCGGCCGGGGGGTGAAGTCCGCGCGAGATTAACACCGGCGCGCGGTGTCGGCCATCGCGTGGCCAGTCGCGATATGAGCATAATTTAGTTCGCCGTCAGTGATAAATCGCCGGTGCGTTTGAGTGTGTGAAAAATATGTTCGAGATACGGTGGCTCGCGGGAAAAATGTATTTCACGCTTTTTCTTCAATATGCATCACAAATCCGAGCGACACGACGAGATGGAAGCGCTGGATTCCGACTACTGCGGGAAGCTCGAATGTATGTTTTTATTCTTTCTGTTTACACCGGCGTTCATAACCTCGCATTTCGCGCATGCTGCTTTCGCCGCTTATGCTGTCAATAATTTATGTCTCTAACGGTTTTTTTTACTGTTATCACTGAACTTCGGCAACTCGAATTATCAACGCGACGAATAAAAATGCTTATTCGTCGACATTTCGTATCTTTTGTTTTCTGTCGCATTTGTCATGTGCGGCTTCGTTTTTTTGTCAATTGTCAAAACTCGCTTGTGTTCTGTCATGAGCTTATTTGTGCCTATTTTCGTTGTGTCGAGAAGAAGAACTACCTGCGGTACTTGGGCATGAAATTTTTTTCCGTAAGCATTAACAAGTTTTCAAATTTTGCCAATTCGTTATTCAACTCACAAACGAGACAGCAATATCGTTTACAACTGCAATGTTCTTTTTTTCCTAGCCATCGAGATTGAGCTTCATTAGGAACTTATGTTCACTTTATAAAGTCCAAGGAGTGTGCACTGGAGTTAAATGATGGATTGTCCTGCGAGTCGGCTTTTACTTACATGCGTAAGTATCGCGACGACCCGTTGATTACCCAAATCAACGAAATGGACAATTTTGAGGAAGACAACGAGACGAGAGCAAGGAAAGTCCAGATAAAAAAAATGTTGAAGAAAATTTTAAGATAGCGCTACTTCAAAAATTATGACGATGCATAATTTGTCTTTGGAAAACACGTCCCGGTACTGTTTTTATGTACCGTGGAACAAAATAAAATTGTACAGCGAAGAGCGCGTGAAAAGAAATAGATAGAGGAGGAAAAGACGAAGATGGTAAAATTAATTGTTTATTTTTAAAACGGACCATATTGGAAATTTTTTACAAGGGAACTCACCATTTTTGTATTCTTATTGCAGAAAAGTTTTGAAGGCACAAGGTGGAAGCTTTTATGACCTGGACGAAGATATGTAATGAAAAAATGAGTCACGCAAAGAGGCAAAACTCGCGGCGTCACGGGGAAGAGATTGGTCGAGAATTTTTCATAACTGAGAAAACTCTGGATCAGTGGAATCCCAAATTCCTGGAGAACGGTGAGAAATTTTTTGCATCAAACCTTGTATTATTGTCGGCATTTTTCCTCGTACGAGATTTGAATCCCGACTTCCCGCTGGATCTCCCCAACGACAGCGATTAAATAACTCGCGGGGCTGATAAATATGCGTTCGTGAATCAACCAAATACTCGAAAACTATCGCCGCGGAGCATCAGAGGTCGAGCCGTGGTCTCTCGGGCGATTGAATGCTCGCGCGAGAATTTATGCTCGAATACGCGAGGATGACATGAGTTGTGAATGAATACTCTTCTTTACATCCGATTTCAAACGGTGGGACACAGTTTCGTTCATTCAGCCAGAGATTCTAGAAATATATCGAAATCGCCTGCCTTCATTTCATTTATTTCATTCACTACATTCATTCATTCATCGATCCAGTTGTAATTTTTTCTTCTTTAGACAAATGTTATCTTCAAAACGCGCGCGCTTGTGTACCACATGTGTCAATAATGCCTCCAGGAAACGTCGTTTACACGTAGGACGATTTATGAAATGCCTCGCCGTAAATGTTCAAGATCCGGCGATATCTCAAACTTGATGTTTGATGTTTTTCCAGCAACAATTAATACATTTCGCTTGACTTCAAGGATACATATTTTCAAAAAAAAAATTATGACACGCGTATGTCTGGTCTCGATGTTATTCATTCACAACATATTTAGAATACTAATAATATCAGTAATAAAAACGCGCTTCACCATACGTAGAGAAAATATTATTCTGTTCGCCGAACAAAAAATTATGCCCGATCAGAAATGACAAAAGACTAGTTTGAAAAAACTGCAACACAATTCATAGTCAAATTGAAAAACAAGAATTGGGCATGTGTTCGTTATATAACAATGTTTTCTTGAATGATTAATCTATTTAAGTGGTAGGTTTACTTAACGAAACGTGTTCAATTGTAGACAAACATCAAATTTCCGTATAAATAGTCCCGACCTCGCAGCCAACGATAGCAGAATTCGTGCGGAATTCGTTGGGAATATATCAATGAATGAGGTAGAGTTTCGCGAATGGTTATCCAGTCTTTTTCTACTGAACAATAGAAATCGATGGTCAAATGCCATTCGTTAGAATCCAAAATATTATTCCGAACACTTCGTATTAATTTTCAAGTCCAACATGATTTATTTTCCTATGCTTTTTTGTCTTTAGATGCGTTCTCTACTATTCATCGCCGTCGCCGCCTTGGCACTTACGGCCGCTTTCGCCGAGAGTAAGTAGTCGCAGGAAGCCACACTCCGCTTACAGAACGTGTCACTAGATTTATAAACTGATATTTCTTTTTTTTTCATTTGCAGAGAAAATCGTCTGTTACTTCGGCAGTTGGGCGGCTCAACGTCCGGGCTCAGGAAAATTCGACATTTCCCACATTGATCCTAAGCTGTGCACCCACTTGATCTACTCGTTCGTCGGTCTCGCCGGTGACAACATCACGGTTCTCAACGCTCCACTGGATCTTCCGGACAATTCCGGCAAGAATGGTTTCGGTCGCTTCACCGCTCTTCGCAACCAGAGTCCGGGCACAAAGATTCTCGTCGCTATCGGCGGTTGGGAGGAGGGATCTACCGAGTACTCGCGGATGGTCAGCAGTGCGGCCACGCGCCAACGTTTCGTCGCTAACGCTGTCGCGTTCGTCAAGAATCACAACTTCGACGGATTGGACTTCGATTGGGAGTACCCCAGTCTGCGCGGCGGGGTCAAGGAAGATGTCAACAACTTCGTCGCGCTGTTGAAAGAATTGAGACAGGCGTTCGACAGAGAAGGCTTGATCCTCAGTGCTGCCGTCGGTGCTTCATTCAAGTCCGCGGCGAGTTACAATATTCCCGAAATATCCAAGTATCTGCATTTCGTTAATCTCATGACGTACGATCTGCACGGTTCGTGGGACAAGCAGACGGGATTGAACGCTCCTCTTTACCCTTCAAGATCCGAGACCGGAAACGAAAGACTGAGAAACGTCGTGAGTCTTCAATTTCGAACTCGAACAGTCGCAAAAAAATAATAGAGGAAGATGAGAATGCAAAATCGATTGGTTCATTTCGTTTATTTTCTCAGGATGCCTGCGTCGAATACTGGCTCGATCAAGGAACACCCCCGGAAAAACTCATCGTCGGTACGGCTACCTACGGTAGATCTTTCACTCTCGCTAACCCGAAAGCTGCCCATGTTGGCGCCCCAACCAGCAAAGCCGGCGCCGCTGGACCGTTGACCCGCGAGGCGGGTATGCTCGGTTACAACGAAATCTGCGAATTGCAACAGAAAGAACGATGGCCCATCAAATTCGACGTGGAGAGACGCGTGCCTTTTACTTTCCATGGCGATCAATGGATCGGCTACGACAATGTCAAGTAAGTTCGGTTGAGAGCGATTAATAACAACCGACATCATTTATTCATCACCTTCTATTGAATAACGGAAGTTAGTCGATTGCTTTTTCTTATCAATTCGTTTTCGATTCTCGCAAGAGCGACGTATCAATTTTTTCGTACAAACCACCGCTTTGAAAAAAACGTCAATATTGTTGTAAAGAAAATGATTAAGTGATAATAATGTTTAATACTCGTTCGACAGATCCATGAGAGAGAAAGCTGAGTATATCAAGAGGAGAGGACTCGGCGGTGCTATGGTTTGGTCGATCGACACCGACGACTTCAGAGGTGTCTGCGGCGAAAAGTACCCCTTGATCGGAACTCTTAATCAGGTTCTCCGCAACAGAAGGCCCGTTTCCGGATAGTAAAAACACGGCTTATACAATTTCCAACGAACCAACGATTGTTTTATTCGTTCATATACGAACGAATGGTGAAACGAACAATTCAACAACACGGCAGACGGAAAAATGTTTCTTGTACAACCATCGACCATTCGTTAAAATAACGAACGGATATATTACTTATTGCTTGCATTTAATAAAATTATTTTTATGAACCAAAACAATCTTATTATTATCATTAGTAATATTTACAGAAAAGGAGTATTAACTTATATGGTCTGTTTCTAAAATTGAAAAACTCATATCACATCAACATATCACATATAAAGTATGAGAGTCGAGTCAGTTTTTAAATTGGTTCGATATTTCAGCTTCAATTGATGATTAGAAAGATTAGATCGATGAAAATTTATTTTTGGCCACGACTGCCTTTCGTCAACCAGATGAGAAAGGGAACGTTTTTTGAAGTTTTCTTGTCGGAATGAGAATTTGCGAAAATTTTGTCCCTTGTGCTCGTCAAATGGGAGAAGTACGAAAAATTGTAAAAACAATGCTTTTCGGGGGGCGAGGGAGGCGCGAGAGCTTGTAGAGAATACCGAGCGACTTGTCTCTCTTTCTTATCGCTATAAAAATCTTATCGCTTCTAACTATAGAAAAAGAGTAAAATACTCGGCGCTCAATTCGGCACAAACCCCTGAATTAACTGAAAGCGACTTAAATACAGTACATCCTTTATTTTCGACAGGACGAGACATGTTCGCCCCTCTGTATTTCTTCCGCAATCCCCACCCTCGGTCAGTCGCTGTAGTAGGGGCAACGAGGCGCTGGGGAAGGGACATAGCGTCGCTTGCAATTGGCCGAACCGACCGTTGGAGAAATTCAGTTAACGGGAATCATTGCTACGGTTATGAGTTCAAATAATCAAGAAGTCGCGATAGTGGGAATAAGTAATAATATTTCGAGAACAAAGAAATTAATGTATTAGAGATGTTTTAATGTGAGTTTTCGTCCTTTATTTATGTGAGTCAGATCCTAATGCAATGCACGCGGTAGTGAAAAAGTCTCTCAAAAAATTCGAAAAAGTAACCTGTAATTCTACGAACGACGTTTTCCGTAAGTCATCGACAATTCATTCCCACGAAGCATTGTTCGTCGGTGCAAAAACCCTTGTCGAAAGTTGTAACCGGATTTAAACCCGATATATTCACGATAATCGCAAAAGTTAAATTTTCGCTGCACCTGCCGGCCGGAGGGTGAAGTACGCGCGGGATCAACAGCGGCGCGCGATGTCGGCCATCGCGTGGCCAGTGGCGGTATGAAAATAATTTCGTTCCCAGTCAGTGATAAATCGTCGGTGTGTTTGAGTGTGCGGAAAATATAATCGGGGCACAGTGATTAGCGCGAATAATACGTTTCACGGTTTTTCTTCAATATGGATTACAAATCCGAGCAGCACGATGAAATCGAGGCCTTGGATTCCATCTACTGCGGGGAACTCGAGAGTAAGTTTTTTTTCCTTTCTATTTACCTCGACGTTCATAACCTCTCACCTTGCGCACGTTGCTTTCGTCGCTTATGCTATGAAAAGATTATGTTTCTAACGGCTTTTCATGGTCACTACATCGCTTTCGCATCGCGAATTATAAACGCGATCGATGAAAATGCTTTCTCACCGATATTTCGATTTTTCTCCTTCGTCCTCACATTTTTTGTGCTCCGCTTCGTTTTTCTATCAATTGTCAAAAATCTCTTGCGCTTTCGTCATGCGGTGCTTTGTGTCAATTTTCGTCACGTTGGAAAGCGTAGTTACCGGCTGTACTATCGTATGGAGCTTTTTTTCGTAAGCATTAATACCTTTTCTAATTTCTCCGATTCCTCGTCCGAGTTGCGGAAGCGACGACGATACTGTTGACAATCTTAACGTAATTTCATTTTTCAGTCATTGAGACTGAGCCTTATTACAAATTCATGTTGGCGATAAAATCGGAGGAATACGAGCCGGAATCCAACAATGGACTGTCCTGCAAGTTGGAGTTTACGTACACTCCTAAGTATCCCGAAGAGCCGTTAATCGTTCAAATTGATGAACCAGAGAACTTCGAGGAAGGCGACGAGACGAAACTCAAGGAGCATCTGGCGGAACAGATGGAAGAAAATTTGGGTATGGTAATGGTCTTTACGTTGGTGAGCGCGGCGCAGGAGTGGCTCAATGTACAGTGGGACAGGATAAAATTGCACAGAGAAGAGAGCGCAGCAAAGAAACTGATTGAGGAAGAAGAGGCAGAGAGGGTAACGTTAAATTTTCTGTTTACGCGATAACAACCAATATTTTGAACAGAACTCACGATTTTTTTTTCACTTGTAGAAAAGATTCGAAGGCACGAGAGTCTCGGTGGAAACTTTTATGACCTGGAAGGAAAAATTCGACGAAGAAATGGGTCACACGAAGAGGCGAGAACTCGCGGCGTTGCAGGGAAAAAAATTGACCGGCAGAGAATTGTTCATGACCGACAAAACGCTGGATCAGTCGGATCTGAAGTTCCTGGAGGACGGTGAGAGAATTTTTCCGTCGAGCTTCGTATTTTTTCTAGTATTTTTATCGTAATTTGTGTGATTTTTTTCTTCTTCAAGGAGACGCGGTAAAGGTCGACGAGAGCCTGTTCCAAAATCTCGACGATTTGGATCTCGACGACGAGGACGACGACGATCCCGACTTCGATCCGTTGAATCTCTCCGACGACAGCGCTTGAACATCGCGCGGCTCTCGCGAGAATACGTTTTTAATATGAATCGAATACTCGACGATACTCGCCGGGCAGGGGCAGGGAGATCGTTCCGTGGTTGTTGGTTCGAATGAATGCGCGCGCGTAATTATGCTTGAATCTGTGAGAATCGCGACAATTCTGTAAATAGCCCGTATAAAATATGTTTAGGTTCATAAAATTTTGTTTATGGAAACCGCACTTGCGTCTCGTTTTCTTTATCGATTCTTCCGAACGATGCGAGCCCGAATTTTCGTACTCATAGAAAAAAAAAAGGTAATCGGTTGTGGAAATTGAGTGAACAACAACGTCGAACTTGCTTCTTCACATTTCACTTTTTATTTTGAACGTCGAAACACAGTTTCGTTCGTTCGGCAACAAATCCTATTATTATATCGAAATCGCGCACATCGATACGTGATTTTTTTCATTATTTTTCTTTCTTTCGACAGATGTACTTTCAATGCGCGCGCGCTTGCACATTACATGCGTCAATAATACGAATGCCCTTTGGGAGAGTCGTTTACACCTTGTCGTTGCCGTACAAGTTATCGCGATTTCGCAAAATCCATGTTCGATGTTCGTTCCAACAATAATTGGGCACATTTCGCCTTGGCTTTCAAGGAACACACTTTCGACAAAAAAATAACGGCTCGCGTATGTCTCGTCTCGATATTATTCGCTAACAATATATATAGAATATATAATAATGTAAGTTACAAGGACGCGCCTCACCATACGTAGAAAAAATACTGTTGTCACAAAAAAATTCGTTAAACAACGAGATTCCTCGACTTCGACGATCTCGTCTTTCCTTTTATGTTTACAGAAAATAACGTTCATTTTTGTTTGTTTGATGTTTTTCCAGCGCTATGAAGGGTAAGCGAAATTCACTCGACGATGGTAATGAAACTAGATATTAGACTCGTCGCAGATAGGAATTCGAGCGCGCGAAGAAAAGAAACACTTTCTCGCCGATCGAGCCGCGCTCTGAACCAATTGCTGTTCGGGTAAGTTTGACAATATCGTCGAATCGATGAGAATATTTGGAATATCAAAAAAGCAAATCGATGCGTTCACAAGAGTGACGGTCGCGAGTCGATAAAAAAAGGAAGTATATAAATAAATGTATTAGCGAGCGGTGAGTTTCGAAGAGAGTACCGTGCGCGCGTCCACATGGTCTTAGTTGCATCTTTCCTTTACGGCTGATTCCACTTTCTTCGTTAAATAAAAATAAATAAGTACAATGTTCGATACAAATGAACTGAATGAATGAATACTTGAATTGCGTCTAGACATTTATAACAATATTGAACTAAAGCTCCTCGGCTTTTGTTCACTGCTGTTTCATTATTAGTTTTTGCTCATCCGCTTAATGAACGAATAGCCGTTGCCGCGTGAACAATAAATCCGCAAAATCAATCTAAAACGCTTTTGCGTATGGGAAACTGGTCTTCCCTTTCTTTAGACTCTCCAACACGTCATAATCTGTCGGGAGAAGAACACTGTTAGTGAATACGGTTCATACACGAAATTTTGTATAGTTCTTTTGATCATCAGTAATTGTCTACGGCTTAGCCAAGGGTTCGCGTGCATCGATAGTTCGTTTTTGCTCATTTCGCTTGCTCAGTGTTATATTACAGTGCGATTTACGAACGACGCTTGGCTACACCTCACATTATCGTCTAGCAGGGCCAAATTTCCAACAGAACCGTTGCATTCCGTAGAGAAGGAAAATTATTTGCAAGTGCCATTCGTAACGTTGATAAGCGAGCGCCGCGTATCCGCAAGTTAGGTTGCTTAATGACCACTTTTTTTAGAGCGCATTCCATTGTGTTTTTTTTTTTTTTTTAGATAATAAAAGCGAGTAGTTGATCACAGATCATAGCGTGCGCAAGTGTATAAAGCATTCGAGTAGGTACTCAGAGTTTTTCCACAGATAGCGTTCACTATTCGATCGAATATACCTTATTACGATGAAACTTGTTTCACATTTAAAAAATCCTCAGTTCGTGAGGTGTAGAAAAAAGAAGAAGAATAATCGTCTAGTAAATTAATAGGATCAAGCGTTGCGTTTGGCATTTTTCGTTCGATTTTTTTTCAATGCGTGTACACTGTACCGTCGACAGTCATCTATGAAGTCTAGGAGTATTCGGTGGTGTGGAATTCTTTTTTATCTTGCGACTGTATCTTTCGTGCGGGTAGCGAGGGAGGTGGAAGCGGTGGAGGAATCTGCGCGGGCAAGGTAACGGGTGCTTTTTCAAGGCTGTCGTCCGTCCAAGACCAATCGGGAAGCCTGAGAAATTTCATTCAAATCGTACTCTCAACTAACGATCAAAGATCGCAATGCGCTTGGCACCTCGATATTGTTCTTTCTCTTGAGCCTCACGTACACACGTGTTTTTGATCGACAAAAATTCCGTTTTACGGAAAAAAAAAAGATTCAATACTGTTGAAATCGACGCTTCGAAGAGTCATGAGCGAAGCGACTTAGTCGCGCGCTGTAAGGCTCGAATGCGCGTCAAAGAAATAACTACGCAAGTGTCTTGTCGTACTTGTACGAGCGATCGAACGAGCCGAGAAATCTTATCCTCGCGTCACGTTGAAAATCGAGAACATTGAATTGTCAACATTTAAACACATGAGCGATATTGCTATTGTCTGCATAACGATAATAATTACGTTCTGTTTACCAGCCGGTCGAATTGGCTACAGGTGTTTTAAATCATGACGGATTTCTATATGCGTTCTGGAAAGAAAAAGAAAGTTAAGCGATTTTCAGCGGTTTGCCTCATCCCTCTTTTTGTTATTGGTGTTTTTTTTTTAGATTCAGCTAAATGTTATAGAACAAACACGCAGAAAACAGGATTATAGCGAGAAAGTAAAGATTTTGGGGTGTGTTAAGATGCAAAGTATCGTTCGATGTTTTGTTTTCTGAATTATGTCTCGAACGCTGTGATGGGAAATGTTAGAGAGGACGAAAAAGCGCAAAATTAATCTGTCCAGCCGACCAAAGAATAGCGTTCAAAAAAAGAAAGCAAAATTTGCGGGATATGTTATCGATGCGTTGAGTCGCGAGAAGCGAATGCGGTAGTCGAATAGCCACAGTGAAACACAGATTGTTCAGTTCTTCTCTAATTTCTACTTTATCGGTGTCTTATCGATTGATCGGGGTACTACGACTAGGAATCCATCGCAACACTAATAACTACTCACATTTTGTTTTTCTAACGATTAATATCACCTCGCAATATCTCTCTCTCCATCTATACTAAACAACTTTTTATCTACAAACTCCGATCGTGCATCAAAACAAAAAACATCTTTCCAGTGTTCGAAACAACGATTACGTGATTACTTTTTTTACAAAGGGTGTGTGGATAGAATTTGAATCCGGTCGAATCGAATACTCATGCATTTCGAATTTGTCCGAATCATTATTTGAAATTTTTAAACTTTTTCTAATATCTAATTCAATTTTTCAAAATTTTCGAATATTTCGAATATTCGAATCGGATATCGAATCTAATTATTCGTGTTCGATTCGGACCGAAGTATTCAAATTTCTGATATTGGCACTTCCCTCTTTTTTCTGGATGCTTACTTAACAAACATTGAAGAAAAAAAAAAAAAAGTTCTCATCTACTTACTTCTCGGGTATCGCCCGCGGCTTGGCGTAATCGCCTGGCCAGTCGTAGAGATTTGGCAGTGGACTGTCGTAATTGGCATCGTACATTTTGTTGACGATGAATTGCCGTTTGTCCTTCGGCTCGGGATACTCGCTCGCGAGGCCGCCTGTTCGCGAACAATTTAGCGACAAAATCTTCAATGTTCAATGGAACTCAATTGCCCTCCCGTTCCTCCGATTGATCATCGTCGATACTCACACTGTCCGTAAGCGTAATCGGCAATTCTGACGGCGATGTCGATCGAGCACTCGCGAATCGTGTCCAAAGGTGGATAGAGACTTCCGGCCGCGAGATCCTCGTCGGAAACGTGATCAGCGACGGCCTGGGCCGATATCAGGAACAATTCTTCGGTTATGTGATGAACACCGGTGCCGATAACGCCAAGCGCTATGCCCGGAAATATGTAGGCGTTGTTTCCCTGTCCGGGCTTGAAGATCTTGCCGTTGTACTTAACCTCGCCGAATGGCGAACCCGATGAGAATATGCATCGACCCTAATTTCATCGAATTCAGCCAAAGTTCAGTCAGTCGAAAATTCAGCAATAAAATCATTCGCCTGCTTGTAATTGTTATGAGCGAAAGAAGCCCTTTCGAAGTCTTTCGAAAGTCTTTCGTACACGATGAGTTAATCGCAACTTACTTCTGTGTTGTCGTAAGCTTGTTGGGCAGTACATTCGGCTTTGCTGGTCGGATTGCTGAGAGCAAAGATCAGCGGTCTCTCGTTGTTTTTCGCCATTTCTTGAAGTACCTCAGCGGTGAATGCACCCGCGGCGGCCGACGCGCCTGTAGATTCAATTCGTTTGTAGAGAAAAATCGCGGTGTATCGGAATAGTATCGGAAAAGTTCTGAATACTTACCAATTAGCACCGTTGGCTTTATCTCTCTCACGACCTCGACCAGGGTTTTCATCGATTTGTGATCTTTGGCGTACCAAACCTTGTGTCCATCGAGATTGCCTTCACTTCTGCCCTTCGTGAGTAAACCGTCGATGTCCATCATCCATATATTGTTACGGGCTTCCTGTTCCGTGCAACCGTCGGCCTCCATCGCCTTCACACAGAGATCGGCTATGCCGATAGCGGCCTGAAAGTTTTATACAATCGATTAGAAGCCCGCGACCCTTCCAACCCTCGAGTCCAATCGATTGCCGTGTCGTCGGATATTATTTAGGGCTCGCCGCGCCCGAGATACGAACCTCACCGGCACCGAGAAATACGAACTTGTTGTCCGACATTTTTCTATGCGTTATTCTCTTGGACGCGAGAATACCGGCCACGGCGACGGCCGCCGTGCCCTGTATGTCGTCGTTGAAGGTACAGTACTTGTCTCTGTACTTGTCGAGGAAACGGAAAGCGTTGTGGTTGCCGAAATCTTCAAACTGCAAAGGTTCAGTTGCAAAAAGAAGTAGATAAAAACAGTCAATTTCTTCAATCTGCCAAAAAACCTCGTGAGAACGAAGTTTGATTTTGATTTCTTCTACCTGAATGAGTACGTTCTGCCCGTATTTCTTGACGCAAGCGGCCATGAACTCGTCGATGAGCTCGTCGTACTCGGCGCCCTGGCTTCGCGGCTTGTTCAACCCGATGTAGTGAGGATCGTCGCGTAGCTGCTCGTTGTTTGTGCCAACGTCGATGGTAATGGGAAGACACTGATGTGGCTTTATACCAGCCAGAGCCGTGTAGAGCGCGAGCTTTCCAACGGGTATACCCATACCGCAAGCGCCGAGATCACCGAGACCCAATATCCTCTCGCCGTCGGTTACGCAAATCGCTCGTACCGATTGTTCCGGCCAATTGTTCAGGATCTCGTATATGTGGCCCTTGTCGTAGATCGTGATGAACAGACCGCGTGGACGACGATAAATAACACCGAACTTCTGGCACGCCAGACCCACCGTCGGCGTGTAGACAATCGGCATCATCTGTTCGATGTTTTCGCTCAGCAGGCGAAAGAACAGACGCTCGTTTCTCTCCTTGTGTTTGTAATAAAAATGGTCGTCAATATAAGAGAAAAAAAAAATGTACATCGAGGCGAAGTCGAGTAACGCTCACCTGCAGCTCGACGAGGTAGAGATAACGATTCAGATCCTCGGTGTACTTCATCACCGAGGCTTTGCAGAGAGCGAGTTGTTCCTCCTGGGTCTTGAATCTCGGCGGTTGAAGACCATGAATACCGAGAGCTATTCTCTCTTTAAGACTGAATGCGAGACCCTGAAACGATCGAGCCGATAACGTATCGTTGGGCGTTTGATTGACCTATTTAAACCCTTTGAAAGCCGATTCACAATTTTTAATCGCGACTAAATACAGCGAACGTTCTTCGGGAAGGACACAGTTGAATAAAGTTGGCATTAACATCGATAAGAATGTTAGAATCCAATATATAAAGGGTAATAGAAATTTAATATTGCACTTTTTCGAGTACCTTGTTGAGTCGGGGATCTCTCAGATGTCCGATACCCTTAACCATGTTGATGGGTACAACGTCGCCGGAAATTTCGTGAATTTCTCTCTGCTGAACGTCCTTGACCGCCGGATGGGATGGTGGAAGCGCCCGCGCCCACGTTCCCGCCCCATTTCGGGACGATCTGTTTTAATTAAAATTACGCAAAATGTTTCAAACGACACTGTTAATTGAGCAAAATTGACTTATACGAGGAAGATACTCGTGGGAGCATCAACGAATTTCGACCATTCGCGTAGCTTCCGACTCGTTTAATATCTGGCAAGGCTCCGGCGAAATGAACGATTGAGGTAGGGCCAGAAGTTTGCGAAACTCGTCGAGCCAAGCGACTACTTTGTAACTCGACGAATTCGTTACGGCGCGTGTACAAAACTAATTAGAGATGAGCGCGCCGAGAATTCGTCTCTCTCCGTGCCCGGCCAAACTACGACTTTGTAACTCGTTAATTTCGTTATCCCGCGTACAAAGAGCTTAAGCCGGAGATCTGCGCGACGAGGATTCGACCCTGTAGGGGCTTGCCAAACTACTTGTTGCATTCAATTCAATCACGTTGGAGTGAATAGAAGGAGATACGGAGGCCGCGCCACGCGAGGCTTGTTAAGTAGATACGGCGGTCACCGCACGGACGCGTGTCGGCCCACGCGCAAACATCGACCTTTTCGTTTTAATCGCGAGAGAATTGTCGCGTAACTAATTCGCAGCGTGTGCTCACCGAGCCGACGAAAGGGTTTTCCAACGATGCATCACACACGGTTACGTAAAATCCCGACAGACTTTCGCATGATTAAGGGGACTTATCCGACGTACAATATTCAGAGCGAAATTGTCCTCCCGTATCTTTACCATTTTTTTGTTATAATGCGACAAAGGTTCGGTTAATTTGACCAAAAGGACGTTCAAATTAATTGTTTATTTCTCGACTATGGAAATTACTTCTAGCAAGGGTTCGAATATTCATTTTCTTCCGTAAGCGCCGTTTCGATCGATTCAATCGTTTTTTTACTCAACTTTTCCAAGAAGAGATATAAACAAAAAAAATGTTTCTCTTGAATCTAAAAAAAGATTCGATGCAGAAATGTAAAAACTCGAGTTCTAATAATATCTACATCTAGACATAGTATCGAGTCATCTAATCGGAATTGGCAAGACCGATCAGCCATTCCGATAAAGCCGACGCAGATGAATAGGTTCGAGACACTTTGAGCGATTAGCACGACTATCGATTGCCGTTGCTATCGGCGCTCTTGTAAAAGTTGATTGCAAACGCCGATAACAGATTTATCAGTATCGCGAAAAAAAAAAAAAAAAATCGCTAGACACTCGTTTTGATAGTGGACCAATGCGCACGCGTACTCGCTTCAATGCCACGCGTTTCTGACCGAGTATTACAAAGTCAACTCGACGTACCGAAATACATATTGTGCGTTAATTCGTTGTTCGTCCAAAATTTCCGTTCTCGGGCCTTGCTCGGGGAGGATGAAAAAAATGTCTATTTATAAAGCCGTTGGACCCAAGCCAGATGCATAAATGACGGAAAGAAATCAGGACGCTTCTTCGAGACTCATCTCGCGAGAGATTACAGACAAATTCTAGAACGATGTTAACTTACGGCGAACAGGTGAAAAGTACGAAACTGGTTATCGCGACTATTCGCGCGGATTTTACTCCCGCTTCGTTTTGTTTTTACTTCTCCTTTTTTTTCTCGCGTATGTCATTTATTGCCTCGCTGTATTATACCCCTGGGTGCTCTAATTGCGAGAACTGTTGGATCATCACATTAAACGAAGCGTTCATGGCCATTATAATATCCTCATTGGCTCACAACGAATACAGTCACGCTCGAATTCACTCTCCACGGCAGGCCTCACCGATAATATATATATATATATATATAGATGTAGATAAAGATTATACGTATAGATATCTGCACCGTGTTTGCTTCATACACTTCATCCGGCTCTCGTTGCATCCAGCGCAATTATTTTAACAGCAGAACGATTATTAATTTTAATGAATCGTTAAGCTAAACGTGAATTCTACGAGTTCCTCGCTGAACTCACCACTTTGTCAGCTTGCGCGCGCGAAATTTTCGTACGAAACGTTCGGAATATATCGCAGCTGTATTTTCAACCCGGGTTACTCGTTCGTAATGGGAATCCCGCGGTTGTGCAACTTACAATAATGGTCACGAAATACGACAATTATAACGCTTTGCGCAAAAGACAGACGAAGCGCTTTTTCGCACGAAGTCATCTGCACGAAAAAATAATTGTAGTTATAATGCACAAACAAGTACACCAAATTCTATTCACAATCGTGATGAAAAAATTGTACTTTTGTACAATAAAATTGAAGTAAACAATCGAATTCAAAGCATTCTTATAGAAAATTTAAAAAATCGATAAAAGCTAGCCATTGTAGTTTTTGATACGCGCTACATTAATTTTCCATCGTAATTGTACATCAAATTAAACGTAACAGTTTGTGCATAAGAACTTCCAGTATAGTTATAATGCACAAACACGTACATCGAATTTGATTCACAACTGCGACGAAAAAAATGTACTTTTCTACAATTGAAGTAAACAATGGAATTCAAAGTATTCGTATAGAAATAAAAAAATCACTGAAAGCTAGCGATTGTAATTTTTAATAAGGGCTGCATTAATTTTCCATCGTATTTGGCCATAAAATTTGACGTAACCGTTCGTCCATAAAAACTTCGTGTATGGTACATCGAGTTTGTGTCAATTTTTTCAAAAACTGCATATCTGTATGGTTCGGGGGAATAATACGATGAAGCGTTTGCCGATGACGAGGTCGTAAATCCTCGTCGATTGATTGGCGTCTCGATTCCGGCGGACGTTAATGCACACACAAACTCCGGTCGACAAATCCACCGAGTGAGCTGCTCGTCGTGGATTAATCGATTTATCGACGTGTCGACGGAGCGTGATGTATTATCGACAGAATTATAGCGCACCGGGTACGAGTTACGAGGTCTCGTATATGTATTAGTTAGTCGGATATGGATCCTAAAGCCGACTGTAATGTTGTTATGGTTCGGGGATATCGCTCATCGCAACGTCGCGGTAGCAGACTCGACGTTACGCACGCGAACCACGCCTGGTATGCGACGAGGGTATCTTTGAACGCTTTATAACGCTCTCACGGTGAATCTTTCGCGGAGCGAGTCGGTAATTCTGCCGGCAATGCCAAGGTGAGATCCGATATTCGACGCGGCATCAAAGAACCTCGGAGGTGTCGAGAGCGTCCGGCGATAACGCTGAGACGCTCAGTTGGAATGTTACACGAGCGGCATACCGTTCCCGGAAATCATCAACGTTTGCTACTTCGCTTCACCGTATCTGCGGACTTTCATGTGCAGGCGCGCCGCGAGCAAACATTCGCGTAACGAAAACTCGAGCGCCGAGTGAAAAATGTACCATTTAGAGGTCGAATTCACGCTCGAATCATTATTCACGTTTTTTGATCGACTGATCGAACGAATTGCTTTTTTTAAAAGTAGCTTTACGTAACTTCATGAATGAGAGTTACAATTTGTATCGAATATGAGGACAAAAACGATGTTGAATTTTTTTGTTATGCAAGGCCGAGTCGTAGTTTAATTCTGGCGGGAATACTGGAAAAATCAGTTTTCTTTTCATTTACAACTCCTAATTAATGACACAATAATTTTATAATAAAAAGATAAAGCGATTTTGATACATTGTCCGCTGCCATTCGGTCTTTAGCGAATATACGAATTAATACAGAAAAAAGGTTAGGATTTCCCGAGCACGTCGGTTCTGACCGAGACTAGCCGGCACTTCCTCGTGACGTCACTCGTAAATCCCGAGAAATTCCGAGAAACGTATAGTCGCGACGCGCACACACGCTCGGGCGAGCACGCATAATCGTACAGAAATAGATTTTGACGTTTGCGTTCGAACGCAAACCGGCGTTTACTCGGGCGGCTTCGAAAACTCGAAGTGTGTGGGATTAATCATTATCATATTATTATGCCATTGATGATCGTTGATAGTTCGATATATCGATGACGACTCGCGAAAGAATATCTCGTCGTACGCCATCGTTGAAAGAATCGTGCGAAAGCCTCAATGAGCTGTGAATGGACGGATTAATGTATTTGAAGAAAAAAACCGATGAAAAGGAGGTACGACGAAACGACGAGCACGTTGCCGCGTATCGTACGTGTGCCGGTTGCACGTGACGACGCTACGTGAGAGTCGGCAGGCACTGTGTCTCCGTGACTTTCTCGGAAAAACAGAAAAAAAGCCTGCTGAAGGACACGAAGGACGGAAAGAAAGCGAAGCAGATAATCGGGATGAAGTAAGACCGCGAGATCCGCACAGCGCTACAAATGATGCCATACAACGCGCAGCATCCGCAGCACCGTATGAGGTGGATCTTCCGGTCGTTGACACGATACATTTCAAGCATTCGCGAAGCAAAGAATCGTAGATTGCCACATCTTGCACTATTCTTAATCTCTTTTGAATTAGTGCTCGAGGATGACCTTGAAAATTGGAACTTATTAGTTACCTTTCAAATCAATTCAATTCAATGGCAATATTTTACAGACATGTATTTTTAAGCAAAAAAAAAATCGGCCAACCTATTAGAAAAATCTATTAATGATCTTTGTCATTTTCCCTGTGCGGTCTCACGCGCATGAGCGTCTCTACGATACAAAATCTTGCATCTTTACCTTCTACGTTGAATGAAATTCGTGATTTGAGAGAATACAAAATTTTATCTACCAAAAATGTTCCATAAAAGAAAAAACATTGTTTTGTCATATCGTATATCGTACATCAGTTGTGATCTTGGCCGAGTCTGTTGGGGTCTGGCACTGGCCGAGATTCCCAAACGCTCTTTGTAACAAAACTCGGCGCGCGTCTGTTCGTCTCTCTGCCTGGCCTGGTATCGATCGGGGCTTGTGCTCGGCGGCCCTAGCGGTCGACTCCTATTTTCAGCACTGCATTGCGCCAATAGTATTAAAGCTCGAGGTTACGCGAAAAGCGACCGACGAGAATTCAAGTAAAAATAATACACGAATATTAAGAAAGCCTCGTTTCGTTCGACGAAGGTTGAATTTCGCGAATAAACAGAGTCCCGAGGGAGAGAGAGAAACAGCGCAGAAATTCCTAGCATCGCGAGGACGCGTTAACGACGACGTAACCCCGTATCTATGCACATTCGCACACACGCACGCATGAACAAAAACACATAACCGGCGACAAAAATCGTTTCGTTTCTGTGGCGATAGTAGATTGGCATCACTTTAGCAGCCCCTCGGTTATAGCACGAAAACCCTTTCGAACCGATGATATCGATGTGGAGAAAAAAACTGACAGAAATTATCCCCGTCGAAGAAAACAAAAAAACAGTCGAATATTTTTCGAAAAATCGGTGTCGATTTAGTTTTCGTCGAATAGTGTATTCCCTTTTTATTCGTGAATAATCGTTAGCGTACTCACAATATAGATCTCTGTAGGATGAACATCTCGTGTCTCACCTCCCCGGTACTCTCGACCAGCTGATCGCGATGTGTTTCGCCTCCCTCCAGATACGAGAAAACGGAGGCGCGACTGCGCGATCGAAACGTGCCAGAGCCACGAGCACGGGCTCGACTGTCCTCGTACTCTTCGCCGTTTCGGCTTTAGGTATAATATATATAAAAATCCCCCCGTGAGCGTTCAACGAGGGGAGAGAAGCCGAGAGAGCGAGAGGGAAATCGTACAGTGCGGGACGAGGATAGAACGAGGGGAGAGCTTCCTTTGTGTATGTAAGAGGCGGTTGGACAGCCTCGCTTGCTCCTCGCTTACGCGAGACGGTGTATCATTGGAAAAATATTGTACGAGCGAGGGACTTCGTCGGATATCGCGATGCGGTGCGCGGTTCCGGCAAAGCCGACGGTTTTTCTGTCGGCGACGACGTTTTCTGCCGAATATCGTACGAGGGGGCGCCACGAACCTCGACGATTGACAGTTGACGATAAACGTCACTGTGCATTTTATTGACACGTGGATCGCGAGACCTCGAGTACATTTTTACCTGTAAACGCGTTTCTTTCAATCTATGCCCAACGGTCGATTTTTTGCCTCCGGTGACCTTCGATCAACAGATTATAGAAAAACGACGAGGCTTTGAGGACAGAAATAAGAAACGCGTTCGCGAGTTTTATGTGAGTTGAAGTTTCAGCTTTTTCGACGTAATTAGATGGCAAAGCTGATTCAAATTGTTTTGAAAGAACTATCAAATCAGCAAATTGCAGTTCGTCATTAATAAAAGTTTTATTGATTTAATTATGTATCGGAATAGCACGCTAGATGCATTGAAGATTCCACAATAAACAAAATTGATTCGATCGAAGCTTTTCGGGGATGTTTTCGTAATCGCAAATGGATCGCATTCAAGGTCAGCCGTCCTTATCTGTCAAAATGTAGCGCATCGTGTCGGTTTTTTATTCCAAAAATCGAATATATTTTACAATAATTGAGAAATGGACTGCATTGCGAAAGATGGATTACTTTTAATCATTACGATTGAAAAGAAAAACAAAGAATTATCCCTCGGAGCTAAAGTTGCCAGGCGTAGAGAACGAATCGCTTCGTTCGTTGAAGCCTTTCAAGATTCGCCAAGGGGTGCGCCACGTGTTCGGGTCAGGTATTTCAGGTAGTCAAAGCGTCGGAATATTCCGGTCGGTTAAACGCGCGGAAACATCTGTTACGGCCGACGAACGGTACGGTAGCCTCGGGCCACACGAACTCGTCGATATATTCCAGTCCGCGCGAACACGCGCCCATCACGCGCCTCTTCACGCTATCCTTATTAATAATCAATCGAAAAAACCGGCTTATCTCGAAAATGTCACTTGATTGAAAAATAAACTCGTCTCTTCCTTTTTTTCTCTCTCAAATCGAACAGATCAGTGGTTATTAAAACAATACGTATTCTTCTGATCCTTACGTAAATCCTTTTTTTTTATTAATACAGTAACGGTGATTGTTATTACAGTATTTTTCTTTTGTTATCGTTAACTTATGAGGATGGAACGAGCAAGAGCCCGCGAAAAAAACAGAATAAGAAAATACATCATTCGCATGAGAAGCGAATAGCGCCAGTCGGTGATTATTCGCACGTTTTTTTTTTGTGTTTTTCTTTTTTTTGTTTTTCATTCCTCTATGCCCCTCTTTCTTCATAACCGGACAGCTTTGGTTTGTTTGTTTGGTTTTTTTTTCCTATGGAATACCACGAAGAATTTTTGCGGTGGATCAAGCTCGAAGAAGGATAACGATCACTCGGGCATAACTGCACGAGCGTCACGTTTATTTTTCTTCGTTCTTCCCATTCTTCTTGTCTCAGGAACTTGCCGACGTGACGTCGTCCGCAAACGGCGATCGCTGATACGATCCTTTCGTCGTTCAACTCCAATTGTCGCCCCTTTTCGTTCGTCTCTCTATCGAACGCAAAATCTATGAACCTCTGAACGCAAAATCGATGTTTCGTTGAGGTAGATAACAAATTATTTTTTATTTTCGAAATTAGTCACAGTCGAGTGGATCAACCGAAATTGGAATTTAGCGAAAGGGATCGTCGGAATAATTACCGTAATAAGATAAAAGACACAATTATAGCGTTTTTTAGATTTGTTAAAAAAAATGCAACCTCGTCGAAGCAATCGATCGATAGGCGTTTTGAACAATAGAATTTTATTACAGAGACTGTCCCTCCCCTCCCTCCTTCCCCAAATGCAAAAGTTATGGGTTGTGTCAGTGTCGATTCGATAGTGAATGCCAGCAGCTCTCGATTCGATTAAAAATGTATACGGTATTTACAACGTGTGATATTATAGTACACATGAATTTTTTTTTCTTTTCGTAGTGCCGATTTAAGTATACAATTTACTAGTAGTGTCACATTTTTGTATTTTTTTTTCTCTCTTCTCCTAATGTCTTTAGTCATTCCTCTTACTTCGTAATTTTTTTCTTCGATAATTAATAACAGAATATAAATAGCCCGTTAGACAGCGTAGATATTCGCTGATCGCGTTTCAATCACAAATTAACATTATCGACACTGGTGTTTCGTCGATTTCGTTCTCGCCACCCAATCACTTACAACGCGTCGTTTTATATTTGATTTAATGCGTTGCACTGCCAGGCTACTACCGTACATCGTTCAACGAATCAATTAAATTTTAGAAACGTCGTTAGTCTCGATAACGTATAAATAGAAGTAAACAGCGTTGTATCCTCCGACTCGCTATAATCGTCTTTTTTTTTTTTAATATGTATAATATTTATATGCATTTATATAATAATAATAATAATAATAATAATAATCGTTCTCGCCATTCATGAATGTTTCATTACATTTAATTACACCGCATTTACACATCGGGGAGAAAAATTCGTTACGCAAACAGACGCTGGCAAACACGCGTACACACATCTTTTTTTTCACACGTGCGCATTCTCTCGCGGGGGTATTTTAACTTCACAAATAATCGCTCCAATTTTTTTTTTCCTTTTGTGTTCTTTTTTTTTCGATTAAAATTCGTCAACGCATTATAAAGCTATTAAAAAATATTCACAATGGTCTAACATAGACAACGATAGTACTGCTACCTATGATAGGTACGTGTGCTATACAGTGTTCACATCGTTTGATATTAATTTTCTCATTCCCTCGAACGTTCGTTATTTCCGCAATTCTTTTTTCGTGTTTTTTTTCCCCTCTCTTTCGCGTTTTCCGTTGCTCGCGCGTCATCCTCGACCTTGTCGAATCAATTCGGCGTTACAACATCATTCGATGTACAACATAGTATTCAGTGGAGTGAGAACGGAGCATCGGAGTATCGGTTACTCTATTATAGTTTTATCTTATCTTATCGTTAGTTTTCTTCTTTCTTTACAGTGAATTCCATTTCTTTTCCTATGCTGTGTTTATATATACGAATTATACAACTTTCGCTTCACTTCGCGACTGGGGACAGATAACTCGGTCGGGGGATTTTTTTTTTCAAAGGAAAATGGGATCGAAGGAAAAAACGAGGAAACCGCAAAGTTTCGTAGTCATTAGTCGAGCGGGCGTGAGCTTTGGAAGTCGGTATAGTTCCGCGATGCTTGTATCCCCGAGAGTAAACTCGCGTGAGCGCGGACACCCACACATATACGCCTCTCGAAAAATCTCGGCAATTTCGGCACTCTCGACGTGGCACAATTTTTCCTTCGTACAAACCGAACACCGATCTATTTGGTTCATCGAATCGCGGAGGGCGCGATGGCTTGGCCGCGAAAGAAATCTGGCAATATTCCAAGCAATTTGTACTCGGATTATTGCTCCGCGGAATACAAACGTCCGACGTCGTTTCGCCGTTTACTTTTTGTTTTTTTTTTCTTCTATTATTATTTTTCTCAGGCGTCCGCGCGGAAAACTCGCGACCTCCCGAATATTGCGAGCCGAACCACGTACCCGATGTGTTCACCTTCGGTTTTCCTTCGATGTCATAATATTACTTCGCTCACTGCGTGCGTGAAAAAAACAAGAAACAGTTAAGACGACTGGACTTCACGCTTACAGTTCTGTGCGAATTTCGGACTCCACACCGATCATTCAAGAGACTAGATCAAGCTGTAAAAAAAATCATTCAACAATTTTTTCCAACGAATTGAATGCAAGACAAAAATTACAATAATTGTTAACAAATAGCACGCGAAATATTTAAGTATCTTTCAGTAGGCATATAAAGACTAGTTTCAACTCATTGGAATTACTCGTAACTATAAAGTGGGCGTTTTTTTTCGTGTCGCTGGCATTGTCCGTTATTATTACCGTATCCGAGCGGCATCAAGCGGTTTCCTGACCGCTCGATATGAACATTGTTTCGCAATCCGTTTACAACTATGCGCAAGGATGTTCCGGGATTTCGGAAATTCGCGGTATGATACGCTGCTGCGTATCTTTCTTTCAAGGATGCTCGAAGGTTTCGCCGGGAAATTCGGCCGGGCGCTTCTATTATAATTCAGATTAGAACTACAACGAGCCCGCGAATGGTCGTAGTGTACGTATCTAGGCGATTGTTCATCTCGTGTCCGAGTGCTATTCGACTCGTGTTATATCACTGCTTTGAATTGGGCATAACTCGCGTTACGCGTTTAAATTAATATAATTCAACGTCGAGTAGGAGGGGTTTTGTTAATCCTCGTTACGGTAATATCATCGTTCAAGTTGATATAGCGATGTCCCGCAAGGGGAGCATGAAGTGCCTTTATCACTCTGCACCCCTCCTTCGTGATGCCGGCGGTTGAGGATATACATAGCGGTAATGTATCCTCGAGACTCTTGAGTATGGCTGCAGGATAGGATGCAAGTACGGGTTTCTCGATGGTCCTTGATGTCTCTCTCTCTCTCTCGGTTGCGAGGAGCGGAACAACGGCGGCTCGAATTATGCACGCCCAATTATTCCTTGCTTAGTCAGACAAACTTGGGCTCTGACTGATACCGAAGACGATGCGCCAACATGCAATCAGCAACAGAAGGGTAGATTCTGAAAGCAGCGGAAAACACGATTTTTGAATATTTAAATAGGATTCATAAACAAAAATATAAAAATAATTGCTTGACGAATAATGGCGAAACATTCTCGAAATTAACTTCAAAGATTGCCTGTTTTTTCTTCATTTTTTCCTTATTGAAAATAAACAGCGAGCTTAGAAAAATCTCCGAGTATCGAATGGAATTTCCATGCCCGTTGGCGAAAATTTTACTCGCGTCGGAACCACTTTTCTCCCAACTACCAATAACACGTTTGTATTTATAAGAACGGAATAATCGAAATGTTGTTGAACTCAAAATGAATACCTCCCTATGTGTGCGGTAGAAGATTCTCGGGAGATTTTCGATTCAAGGGGAAAAAAAAACAGTAGCAAGGATACCCCTTTATCGCAATTTTTTCGCGCTTTTTATCCCCCTGTAACGACCTAAAATCCGCTTCGGTAACTCGGTCAAATATGCTCTATCTCGTATATTTTTTTCCCACGAAAATACGATGGGCGGCTTGAATTTTTCCGATATTCCATTGGGAAGCAAAGATATCGCTCTTCGAATATATTGAAAATCGATAATTTTCGCAGAATTGGCTATAAACATTCGCTTTAAAATATTTTTCTTGTCCCTTCTCGCGGCTCCGTATGGTGATTTGTTTTCTGCCTTATCAGAAATCTATCTACTTGTATTATGCCTATCTCAATATTCTATATGGAAAAATGGTAAGAACAAAAATTAGATATTTTTTTCCTTATCCGCTGCCAACACGATGAAACTTAATCTCGATGCGTACACGGCACAATAAACCGATGGCGTTCTAAAGCCAACGCATTCGGAGGTCATTGAGGCTAATCAGCAATTATGCGTATCGCGTTTACGGCTCACTCATCGGATTTCGCCGAATAATCGACAAATTGATAATTATCCATGAAATTGATTAATGCTCAGTTGATGCCCACGATTAAACTGCGATATTTGGCTTTCGGATGGCACATCGGCACTTGGATTCAACGCTATCTTTTGGTTTCCCTCGCTTCGGCCAGAGAGAATTTTCGCCACAAACATTGTCGTTTTCACTGAGTTCATATATATATGTATGCTATATAAACGTTAATACATATCTATGGGTATATAATACGTTCGTGCTCTCGGCAAACAACATTTGTGTGCGCCAACCGAGCGATCGTTCCAAAACGCAACGGAGTTCTCAGTTCAATGAATTCGGCGGCTAATTCGAACGTTGCAGTCCCGAACGTAGCTTTTCCCGGGTCTTTGTAAATAGTATTGCTCGAATCGTACCAATTGAGGAGATAGTATTGGAATCGTATAAATTTATACCGGTGCCCGTTTATTCGGGGAACGAGGGTGCAGTCGCTGCGGCAAGTTCTATGGCGAATGTCCGCTTCGACTGTATAACCGGTTAAAATCATCGATTGTATTTATGCGGAATAGCTAATGGCCGGACGCGGCCAGGATTTTGCGCCAATTACAAACGTTTCGAAATTCACCGTGTATATAGGTCTCGCGTAAGTTATTGGGCACGATGTATGTGAAAATTAACCATTGCCGGAGATGAGCTGAATTTTCACAAGGAGCAATCGTTTGACCGTTCTGTATGCGCGGTCGCGCAGTCATATTTTCCATCCATTTTTTTTTCCAAAAATCGACGAAGGGCATGATAAAGGGACCACGTTACATTCTAAAAATGACATTGCATTGCAGAGGATGCAATTGTGACAAGTTTATATTTGATTGTCGGAAACTACGAATTTCCAGAATATAGTACGCAACCGGAAGCATCAAATTGAGTGGAAATTCGTGTTATCGGTTAAACACCGGTGCGCATACGTAGTTTAATGTATTACAGGATTATGTGTGACGATACGATCGGGCAGCGATGAATCTTGCTGAATACTAATTTATCATTAATTAACCCCTTGTCTGTTCTCTATTCATAGCGTCGAAGATCGAAGCCCACTTGTCCGTTCACGCAACCTGTTGATCATTTACGTCTCACCAGTCTCGAATCTAGAACAGACTACAACATCCATCCTCTGTCGATTTACTGTTTTTGTCTGGCTTGCACTGTGTCGGCTCGTTTCCTTCGAACGCTGCCGGAAGTGATAGGGCTGGCTTTTTTCTTCAATTGTATCGACTGTTCCGAATCAAAAGAGCATATGGTTTTACGTGTGAAACGGACGTGAGGGACTTTCACGGAGAAAACGTAGGCATACTTGTGATTTAAAGTCTCTATCGCTCGGAATAAATACGACTTTCAAACTTTTTACGAAGAAAAAAATAGATTTCTAACTTTTCAAAGTTAAGTCATGATCTTGTAAAATGTAAAAACGGTCGTAATTCAGACGATAGAGATAGTTTTCTGATTACAAATATACCTAGATTTTCTTTTCGAGAAGCTAGCTTTGCATAAAGTTAGCAACCCTGATTAAATGTTTATTTTACCGCGCAGCGAAAAATCACTAAATTTTTTAACCTAATTATCATCTTAGGAGCTCTTACTTAATATATCCTCCAAGTTCGATACTTTGACGTATTGGAAAAACAATGGTAAGACCATTGGATGGATGGTCTATTAATTTGAATGACTCAGTCCGGAAAAAATGTTCTTATAGTATTTAGGGCGAGTTGTACAGTCGGCTGTGATTGAATGAGGGAATGAACTACCACGTCGACGATAAATTTCCATCGGACCAAAGCCATCAATTAATTCGTTTATACTCGAAACTTTTTTTTTCCCAAAGACGATTCAATTAATTTCTTAGAATTTGTCGAGTCACGCGAAATAATTCGATTTTATAAGGTTGAATACGAATTAACGACGAGAGAAGCTTTAAATGTGTTTCGGGGTTCCGCGAGGGGGTAATTTTCCCGATAAAAAGATATGGGCGGTTTGTCCTTCGTCGCCATTTCGTTTTAAACAAAAGCGTCAAAGGGTGCACAAAGGGTCGAGAAAGTAAGGCGACGCAGAGTTCGATAGGGACAGCGAAGCAAGGTCTTTGTGCAATTAAGAATCGACCTTTTTCTTTTTTTTTCCACCCTTAAAAACCCCCGTTCTTTTGCTTTTTGTGTTAGATTGCCTATGGAAAGCCGAGAACCACACGGCACATAGTTTATAACGATGAAAGCTTCGAGCTTGGTGGCCCTTCTGTGCCGCAAACTCGATCGCTCGCTTTTCGCGTTTTTCTTTCTTTTTTTTTACCTCTGCTTTGCACAGTGCAAACACACGTACTTCGTTAAATCCCCGGTGTACGTGTGAGACCCCGGGGTCACGTAGCCTTTAATTCTCTATCCTACCGTCGCCCACCGTTCACCGCGACTCACTCGACCCTCGTCGTCTCTCCTTTTTTTTCTCCTTCGTCTCCTCCTTCCCAATCATCTTCTTCCCTCGATATCCGTTTCCTCGTGCGATTAAAACCCGGTCGCGTCTCACCAACCGATTGACTCAGTAATTGAGAAAGATGCACACAAGTTTTCTGCTCTCGGTGTCTTTCAATATCGCGGAAACGAGAGAAAAGTTGCCACGGTGTAACGCGAAGTCTTGACGGAAAGCTTGAAAAAAAATCTGTGTGGATACGAAATGCAATTATATTTCTCTCTTCTTCGAGCTCGATGAAATTACTCAAGAAATATATTTTTATCATATTTTCATTAAACATTTCGATTATTCCTACCTTTTGTGGAACAATAAATGTGATTTCTTTTTTTTTTTTTTCAAATAAAAACTTGATTAGCATCTGGGGAGTATGGCACACAATTTTTTTTCGCTTCGTTCTAGCCGAGATTCAGATGAATGTGTAAAAAGTTGCAACAATCGCGGTTGCCTCGTAATATTCAAAACCCCAGTGGCGAGAACCGGACTATGATTTATAACGCGCAGAAGAGAATAGAACCTTTATTTACGACTCCTGGCTTCGCTATCGTTTTTTTTTTTCAGCAAACTTTTTTTTCCCGAGTAATTCGTTTATTTTTGTTTCATCCGGATCTATCTCTGCGCGGTATAAGCCGTAATATACACAATAAATAGTCTTCGAAGTGCGGGGCTTCCGCAACTTTGGCAATTTTTTTAAAACCAGCCTCCATCGACCGTGGTGTTTATTCTCTCGCTTCTTGTCGTGTCACAAATGCACACAGCCTTATATTGTACTCCGAAGTCACTGCGCGCCCGTTGCTGAACGCTGTAAGCTCCTTTTCTCACCGGAGTTTCCAGGGCGACTCCCCCGCATCGTAGAAACGTGACACGTGACGTACGTTATCGGGAAAAGTGCATGGATGCAACAATTTTCTCTGGTCCACATCGAAATTCGATTTGCGTGAAATTTCATCCTCGCCCCCGGGCTACCAACCTTCTCCCCAATTCTATTCGATCTATCCGCGTTGCATACAAAGAGGAAAAACCCCAGCCCCGACCTGCCCGGTCTATCGTAGATTTTTGTACCTCGTAACTTTCTGGCCGAATATCGCGAATAAATTTCATCGCTGCTATCGACAGTCCAATGCCGCGAGGCTACCGTTCTTCGGCTCTCCGATAACAAGTACGCGAGAATGTTTCGCGCCAACGAAACTCCGGGCGCTCGATCGAAAACCACTTCTTTGACCTCGTTCGCGGTTCGCCCCCAGACTTTTACCTCCCTTTCGCTTTCGCGGTGGCGCGGCCAAAACTTACCGTAGACGGTTGACGCCGAATTGAGTGGCGTCTTCATCGTAAAGTTGTCCTCCTCGTCGAAGAATATGTAACTAGCGTTGAAACCCGTGCCGTCTAGTCTGTCGTTGCTCTTGAATGTAACCCGAAAGAACTTCCGATCGCTGTCGACGTCGAACTCTTTCAGTTGGCCACAGTGACGCGAATACTTGCGATCTCTGCTCATGTAGTTCGAGAACTCGACGTAATCGCTCGCCGACCGCGCCTCGCATCTGCGGAAAAAACAAGTTTTCACGAATATCATTTACTTTGCTCATTCCTTAGTTTGCGAAATTTCATCGATATTGCGGACGAACGCATTTGGGAATATGTCGTTTATAAAACTTTTTGTGCATTTCGACTTGGAAAAAACTGACGATATTTCGTCCTCGGCGAAAAGACTCGATGTTTCGGCAGAGGTTGGAATATACGTTTTTTTTTGTTGTTGTGCTGAAACTTTCGTCAATCCGATTCGGTAAACGAAAGACGAGGAATGTGCCATATCCGGACAGGAGGTTGTCTGTATAGCTTCCTTAACTTTACATCCTGTGTAACGAATAAGGAAGAGAATGCGCTGGAAATCTCCGGAATTTTATTCGCGAGCAAAAATGCATCCTTCCTTCGCGACTCGTTCGTTTTTCCGCAAATTCAATTCGAGGCCTTTCCTGCGGGGAAGCACAGCTTCCATCGGTAATTCGATTCTCACCATTCGACAAGTAAGCTCGTGGCAAAAAGGAGGATACGAAAGTTTTGGATGCTAGTGTGGAGAGTCTGAGAAGAAATTAAATCGGAAACAAGATTTTTTTTTCACGTCTGCGTAATTTTGCAACGGGATTTCTTCCGATTTTTAACGTCAAAACGTTCATTGAAAAAAAATACTTCCTATAATTTGTGTTGAAAATTTCAATCTAATTTTTTTCAGAATTTGGAACCATTTGATTGCTTTTTATTTTCCGAATGTAAATTCACAGGCAACAGTATTTTCGTTTCCGATCGATGTTCAAGGGTTTTCTGTTTTTTTATTTTCGAGTACATAATTCTGTTATTTTTTACTAGTTTTATTTTTCGAACAAAAAGCAAAATGGATACAAAATATAGTCGGGTTCTCGTTCCATTTCCGTGTCATGCGGATTGGGATAGATGTGTCGCAGGAATGGAGGGAAAGCCACGATATACGCGGCGCGCTGTACAAATGGAAGACGAAAAATTCTAAAGAAGTCTCGTTCGCCAGAGGGCATTGATCTTGGCGGACGGAACGTTGCGCGTATACGTGAAATTTCTCATCGCGTTGTAACGCGGAGAAAGGAAAAAAATGAATCGGTAACTGGGAAAAATAGTGAAAAGGGGGCGAGGGAACGGGGCGATACGCGACGTAGCGCCCCGCAGGCACATTCGTCGTTGCTCGTTGACCTAAGTGGCAATTCGTATGATTGATTTCACTCCGCGGCTAGATGCCACTGTACCAACTGTTGTGCCGATTTTGTACACTGGAAAACTCCCCTCTCTCGTGTACTTTGCTCATGATTCGTTCAACAATTTTCTTCGTATTTCTTCCTGTTTACTCGTCCGCTATCTCTGCCTGGCTCGACCTATGAGTTACGGCGAGAATTTGTCAGCCTTTAACGCTCTCGCGTTTGCACGTCAACTCGGAACTATTTCGAACTTATCGATATTGCGTACGGTTGGAAATGATGCGGACGAAAAAATAACTTGCAAAATAAACACACAAATATGAAAAATTTGGATTATTAAAAAAAAAATCAAAACCTCGAAAATATTGAGAAGAAAAAGTGCAAAGTTTTATTTGAGAGTTTTAGAGGTTCTTGAAGGTCTTTCTTGAAGGAGCAAAATAATGCAAAAATTATCGAATTGACTCATTTTACAATTTTATCAGTTCGCAAATTACAAATATTCGTGTCAGTCTATCGATGGAAATTCAAGTGAGCCTGTTCTATTGGATAAACTCGAACGGACGGTGGCGAGTTCTTGTTCCGAAATTGGCTTGAAATTCTACCCCCTAATTTGTTTTCGCAACTTTCTTGCACGCCGAAACAAAATCGAATTAACGGTAGCATGGCAGCAGTAGGAACTCATTTGTATTGTCCTCTCAGAGAGCAGTTTAGCTTTTCGTTGCTGTTGGGTTGTATTGCTTGTCCACTGCCGTACGATCTAATGCTTTGAATTTGAAACACCGCAGAGGGAGAGGAGGCGAAGGGTTCTGGCATAAAGCGGGACTCCCGACGCGGTCCTTTCCTCTATCCAATAAGCAATTCGCAACTTTGTTCCGACTAGTTTGATTTAGCGAGGATCGCCTCGTTCGGCAACTTGCCGGTGTTGTGTAGCGCGCGCGAGAGAGGCGAGAAACCCCCGAGTTATCGCGATGCGGAGTGTTCGGGGTTACCCAACCACCGGCACGAGGATCGAACACATTAATTCGCTATACCCTCGCAAGGAGAGAGAGAACTTAATTGGGGATATTCGTTCGACCTCTCTCGTTGGCCATTCCACGTTTAGAGCTTGAACGTGAAACGTTTCACGTCTCGGGCCATACACGTACATACTTAAACTCTGTCTAATCTACCACGCCTACATGAATTGACCCATACGAGTCTCGTCGTAAATGTTTAAGGTAGTAGGTCTGGTACAGACCAACCAAACGTGGAATTCATGGAGAATTTCGAACGCTTCCCAATGGGATAGAAATCTTGGAAAAATTAGGCATAGAGAATATACTGAAAATACTGATTTTGCAAAATGTTATTTACAAATTAATGAAAAAATTAGTTGTTCAAAAAATTTAAATGATTGAATTCAGTTTTAAATTGATTTGAAAAATTATTGAGTCGTCAAGAAATATATTTCCTTGAATAACTTTCTTTATGAACATTGCCGTGATTTTGCGAAATGCAGAAATAACTTTGCCTGTACTACCGGTATAGGCATAAATTTCTTTTTTGTCGCTTGATATTCGAGCATAAAAGGTAATGAGATAAAGTCGATGAGATGCACCTGTTAGTAGTGAGTACCGTATCGGGTTGGGCATTGTTTGTTGCCTCGTTTCGATCCCGAGAACGAGTTCACGCGAACGTGTAAGCTATCTTAACAAGGAGCTCGTATCCGCGGCTCTAGTTTATTGTACTGTAAACGCGAATGTACAAAGCGTGCACGAGGGCGACATAAAACCGTAAGGGGAGGTTGCATTTAATACTTACGGCAGTACGCCCTCGACGTCGAAGTAATGAAAATGCAGATGAACCCTCTCTGTCGGTTGACCGTAAAAGAAATAGTGACACTCGGTGTCACGGGGATAAAAACCCGGGTAATTTGGCGAGGCGAAGGTACCGTTTCTCGTCTCGTTGCTGTTGTATACAAAGGCGCATGGATACTCGGACTCTTGTCTTCCGGTCGTTATTCCAAAGTCTGTTGAAAGATTAACGAAAGAGAAGAAGTTAGACATCAACGATGCACATTCACTTACAGTATAATTGCAACAAATGATTAATCGAACACCAGATTCAATACATTAGTATTAATTTTTTTTCTACAATAGGTTCACAAAAGAAAATATCATTGTATAGATGAGCTGCGAGAAAAGTTTCCCTCTTTCATAACAGTCGTCAGGAAAATTCGCGACGGTTTATTTTTGTTTCGATTTCTTCCAAGCTCACTATCGACGAATATTTCACGGAATCGCTGCGCCGTCGGGGTGTATTGCATTTGATCCGAATAAACATACAAGCTCCTTTCGTCGAACCGCGATTGCACGAAGAAATTGAAGGAAAAAATACTTTTCTATACGCCGTGAAAGCTCGCTCGACGTCGTCGTCTGGAGACTTTTCACTCTCTCCCTTCTTTTTTTCCTTCTCACCAGCCAAAGCATTTGAAAGTTTTACGATCGCGAGCAGGCATCGCTCTGCACCGGGGACGGTAGTAATAAATGTAGACGTTGTGAAACGCCTCGTGGCTTCGCTCGTTGAAAGAA
This sequence comes from Ischnus inquisitorius, assembly GCA_963924025.1. Classification (NCBI taxonomy): domain Eukaryota; kingdom Metazoa; phylum Arthropoda; class Insecta; order Hymenoptera; family Ichneumonidae; genus Ischnus; species Ischnus inquisitorius. The sequence continues at coordinate 3,729,875 of OZ001250.1, read as the reverse complement.
GAAAAAAAATGTATTCTCGATCGGAAGCTGTTACCTCAGTCAGGCGAGAGCAGGTGCTTTAAGAGGATTGAAAATGGCTAATTAAGTACTGCCGGGACACGCGTGTAAAGAGAACCTCCCTCCCTTTTTTTACTGCGTCGTTAAAGGAAATTTCCACGGATAGCGGGGGCGTTCGCATAGAATACGTGTGTGCATCCCGGCTTCTCGGTCGACGCTTTCTCCGCTCTCGTCGCCGGCGTCGTCGTGAATTCTCCAACTTGCTGTACGAGAATAGTCCAATCCAACTGAGCGCGAACTTTACAGAAGCTCGAACTTCGGAAGAGACAAGCTCGCGTTTCATCCCCGGATGTACTTCCGGTCACTGTTAGACTCACGGTCTCGCTTCTATCCCCGCGAAACCGGCAACCACCGAAACAATGCAAATTTTCCCCGAGCACTGTCTCATTGTCGCGGTGTCGAGTAATGCCCATTATACATCCCATTCGAGACTAACTCTCCCGTAACTCATATTACTATTTCGATGTTGTGCTTTATGATAGTCCTCGCCAATCCCGTCCATTCTTCGCTCCATACCCACGAATGCAGCAGAATTTTTCACACGTAGATGTATTTATGCGAAGGGCAATTTTTGTTTACTGCAGGACTTTCGTCGAATAAGCATCGAACGCTTGTCTCTCATTCGATTGTCGGGCCTGACTCGAAATGTCACTTGTTATCTCGCAACCTTCAATCACAATCGGGTCATTTCAACGGCGATCATTGTGTACCCCTTGGCGCTTGTGTATTAAATCGGGCGCATACCGCGAGAAATCGTGCGCGAGCTACCGGACAGGTTCGCGTGAATCGCCACAATGAATCGGTCTGGTTCGTGCACAAAAAAATACAAAAAAAAAAAAAAACGGAAAAAAAAGAGAACACAATGAAAAGGGTTCAGGTGGACGCGCGTTGAGGCTATAAATCATTCGGTCTCGGGCGTTTTTCCACGTCGAAGGGCTGCCCAACGCCGACAGCCGACTCATTCATGCGACAACTCGGGACGCGGTGCGTGCTCGGCGTCGATAACTCGAAATTCATATTGTGTTTCGCAACAATATCATGTATATGGATTTAAATTTCAAATTTCATCGCTACCCCCAACCCCGTCATTGTTATTAACAAATTTTGTTAAACATGCATATTTTCACCTGATGGCTCGATGTTTTTTTATTTGTTTTTTTTTCGACGCATTTACGTTAAAACTCGCACTTGCCGCGTGATAGTGTCATTTATATGCTAATTACCGATTCGATTCGTGTAACGCCTGACGATTTTATTCACGGCTATCCTGAATGAATTTATCGACAACGTAGAAATTTCATAAAAGTGACGATAAAAGATTATTTTGATCGATTTATTTCGAAATCATGTTGCCTCGGAGGTAAAAAACAAAGAGCACCCCGGACGATGGAACTCTCATATAATCGTGATGGCGAACAAAAAATTAGGAAATAAATTAAGGACATTTCTGGCATTATTCAGTCATTTGAGGTAGTCGTTGAATGAAATCGTCCTCAACCCCCTGAAAAGTGACAATTCAGATAGAATTCGTTCACCCGGAACCTTGATAAAAAAACTGACCCTTCTCCGTTTATAGTGAGTTGAAACTTTTTCCAATTGTTTTTGAGAATTTTTATTATCGGTTGATTATTTTTTTATTCTTTATGCGTTATTTTTCGGCTTACCTACGCCGAAATATTTTGTGATATCGATACACTGATATTATATTATTTCATAGTAATCACGGCTTTGTTTTGCTTTCGAATCTCCCTTATCGCGGTATCATATGTCCTCTGTGCACTATTTCAGTGATACGCCAATATTTACCCCCCTCCGCCAATTGTGGTGTGGGTAAAAGCATCGGGGCAGCAACGAACACTGGAATAGTGTAAACCGCTCGTATGGCTAACTCGTTTACACGTGCCCGACGAGGTAACCTTATAGCATAACCGAAGTTATTTGTGTATGTATATGTACACTATATGTATACATGTATGTGTACCAGGCCGTATAATAATGCCAGGAGATTATTGCTAAATCAGGCGGGTACTGCTGATTTGGCCGATTACGTTTCGGAGTTATATCGGGTAACGCATACGCGCCAGGGGGTTTCGCTGTCGATGCTGCTGTTTGTACACAGCGTTTCAGAATCGGGTCACACACTCGTCAGTTTGTGATGAAGCCAAACCAAACTAGTCGTCCAGGTCAGTCTGTCTGATTGGAGATAGCAAATAAAATTGTTAAAATAATAAATTATACTAAAATAACAACGAGCAGATTTCTCTTTGCGCGCTTGTGGGGATTTTCATTCAAACGGCATAAAAAAAAAATGGCAAATATCATCATGCAAATGGTTCGAATTTAGAGTGAAAAATTCAATTTTTCTTTGTAGATTTTATTCCATCTTTCGAGGCTCATAAATATGAAACAAAAATTATGCTGGTAGAGTTTGCAAAAGTTAATGATACGAAACGTGCGATATCGGAAGGGACAAAATTGTGTTATGAATCAACGTGTACCGATAGCCTAAAGCTATGACCGTTCGAACGAGGCATCCAGTTATCGAGTTTGAGCTCCCCCCTTTTCGCCGGCCCCTCTCGATGGTGACTATCGTAATTCTCATTATTTCCATGCGTTGCGATCACGTTTATTCTCGAATTTTTCCCAAAATTTTCACCGACCAAGTCTGCCAGTATCGATACTCGTACCGGCCATTCAAATGCATCAGCACAACAAACTAAAACACACAAATATGAGAGCAAAAGGTAAAAATCTCGATAAGCTCTACTCGAATTCTGCTGACCGAATAACCGATCCATTCGATCCCCTTGAGCGACGAATTCTGTTACCGCTATTTGTTTTTTATTTCCAAATATGCACACGAACGATGTTAAATCGAGAATCTCGATTTTCGACTCCCGACTGTTCGCTAAGGCAACAAGATGGGAAATATGCGTTTCATGAAAATTAGCGATTTCGTTGTCCGGCATGTTTTCGGGAAAGGTTGAAAATTACTTAACACAATTTGAAATAGTGATTAAAGATTGAAAATTCGCACGCTAAGACTAATGCAGAGGTTTCACCGTACGATTTCCTCATTACACTCCTTTTTCGGTCAGGAATTCAGAAATTTCTTACATACCATTTTTTTCTACGATACGCGCCAGAGTAACCATTTCGGAACGAGTTAATGGTCTGAGGCAGTGATGCATTTCTCGGCTTGGCTTTGATAGCACACCGCTTTGCACAAGCTCTTCGCGACGTTTGCGTTAGCGAGATGAGCGACGTCTCTGGTAACGTTAGCCTCGCAGCGTCATCCAGCAGCGAAGATTCTTCTGTCCGGACGTTGGTAAATGCTCGCGTACGAAAAGCTCTTCCCTCGCGATCGAAGGCGATTCGTTTTGCATGTGTACGTATATCGCGTACGCGAGACCATGCTGAATTGAATCGCAGGGCACATATATCGACATAGTTAACTTCTGGCGGATCGGTGGGACACTCGGGATTTATAAGTAACGGCACTTCCGCCGAGTGAACAGGCTTGATAGCCCGCCCGGTGGGGCGGTGGATTTCGAACGACGTTATTTTTCTGTATGGCGCTGGAGACGCCGGCGGATGCGCGTCGACGCTTGTTACGAGAATCCCGTGTGTGTATAATAACGATACACGACTGGCGAAACGATATTTCACATAAACGACGTTATTATCACGCGTTGAGCTTTTGCGTTACATATCGTTATGTCTAAAATTCGAGGGGACGGTTTTATAACGATGGTTTTTCGACTATCAGGAAAAGCATCGATTTTTCGCGGGTTTCGGACGGGTCAGTTCAATGGCATCGGCGGAAAAAAGTGTAAAAAAAATATATAAAAAAACGAATTTCGTGTTGCCGGATTTCATAGGCAAATGTCACGTTAATTCCGAGCTCTTTTTCCGAGGTAATACGAACATGGCGTGAAATGTGAAAATTAAATTAAATTAAATTAAATTAACGTAGTTGTTTTTAATTCAATTGAACGAATGTAACATTTGTCATTAGAGTTATAATTTCGCGAGATGGAGATTGACTAGAACATTTTTTTCTACGGACTGCGAAACGATGTAGAATCCATCAGGACTTTTCGTCAGTTTCGACATCACGTACCACGTGCGACGGGATGAATATTCATTAAAGTTCATTTTTTTTTTTTTCTATTAACACGTGTCGTTCGCAGGAACATAAAAAAAATTCTTCGGCCGACTGTGCGAATTTATACGGTACCCGAAGAGGTACCGGACATTTCGTCAATTTCCATCGAGTGCGCGCAGTTCTTTTTTTCAACAAACCGACGAGGTACAGAAGAAACGAGAGAACGCGTCGAAGTGTCGTTCGAGTCGAATAAACATGTGGTTTTGTGACATAATATATACCGTCGAACACGAGCATGGCCCAAACCTTTAATCCGTACGTTCATTTCGCGAGGCTGGTGTTTTCCCACCTGCTGATCGTGTGACTCACTATTTTTTTTCTCAACGTCCTGTCGAACCGTCAATGACCTTTTTTTTACCTCCAACGAGAGGATCCCTCTGGATCCCGGCGATATTGGACAGGAGTCCGTTGACTGTGATTGTGCGTCACCCGAACTTCACCCCCCACTCCCTCTCTTCATCCCCATGCCGGTCAAACTGACGATTCGTCGATAAATAAAACAAAACGCCGATGGGCCGAAAGCCACGAGGATGTACGTTTTGTCTCGTTCGCATTAGCATCCCTCTTCCTCCCCGTAACGTTAGCGTTTGTGTGAAATTGAAGTAGAGTACAGGCTGGACGAGGCCCGGTCGCTCAACCACCCCTTTAAAAAGCTCTGCGTATAGAACGCGCATAACGCTGAAGTATTCTCCAATTCACTTTTCTTACGCGTCTATATCGTTTTTTTTTGTACAAAACCAAAAGGACGAATAAACAAAAAAACTCGGTAACCAACTTATTTTTAATACGAATACATTTTATCAGTTTCGTCAGAGTTAACAATGGCTCGCCCTGCAACCCCGAACGCGATTTCTACATTGTCCGCTTCGTCACCGAGGGTACGAAGCAAAAACGAAAAATTGTAAGCACCTTATCGTTAATATATATTTCTTTATCAGTTTTGTCACGGCGAACAATGGCCTCCGCTCGCAACTGCAACTCTGTATAGAATTTCTGCACTGCGCGACGAATAGGGATTGTCAGTATATCTTCTTTTTTTTTTTTCAACCGACCCGCGCATGGCGAAGCTCCGACACAATAAACACTCATTTGCGGATTGTGCAAATTTATATTATTATACCTGTATTCAGCGTTGTCTCTCGTTTACCGGCACGGAGTCGCGAACACTTTGTGGGAGGGGGCACTTCGCTTCGTCTCTTTCGCCCTTCTTGTCCGTGTAAATCCCCCCGTTTCGCTTTAACTCTGTTTCAATGTCGAGTCCGTCGGGCACAAAGAGAAGCGAGCACCGAGTGCGATTTAGGTTGCGACGCGTTTCATTTCCGCGCTGACCGTCTCTCGGAGTTTGCGCCGGGCTTTCGTATCTTCTTTTTTTTTCGTTTTTCTACCGTTTTCACTATGTTTTTCGCGTCTCTTCGTCTCACCCTTCCGCCCTTGCGCGCTATTACCGTTTTCTCTGCAGCCGTTAGTCGTCATTCGGTTTTCTCTTTTTCACGAGTACACCGATGTACTATCGTTATCAACCTTGTTTCGAACGCCTACGCGATAACGGCGATCGAAATAATGGCGGTATCGCGTTCTCTTCGACCATTCCCGCTCCTCCCACGCAAACACGGTTTTTCGTGCTGTTTTTCACCGAAGCCGCATGATAATATCGCGCGGAAGTTCTCGTTTGTTTGGATTGTTGTAATTCACTGTCGAGTAGTTTAGACATAACAGAAATGTTGGATTTACATTTTCGCGTCGCTCGGATAAACGGATTCATCATAATTTGGAGGTATTTTTTTTTTTTTTCAATTAAATTTTCAGTTACGTTCGAGAGCGAAAAAAAGTGTCTCGTTAATGTCGCGAAAATATCACCTTTTTTTTAAACGCAATAAAATTCTTCGACACGGAGAAAGGGTATTCTCGAGTCTTGTGGGACCTTTGAGGTCGACGAACTGTCCAAAGGTTACGCCTGAAGGTAATTTTTTTAATTGGAAAAATGTTCCTCTCATTCGGTCAGCAGCCGCGCATCGCGACAGTTTTTTTTTTATTTCACAATTATGGATTGCAATTTCTTTTCTCTTTGCTTCTCGAATGATTCTACCGTGAACTTCGCTTTTTTTTCTACGGTACAGGATATTCGTTAGGTTCATAATAAATTTCTTCCTGCGTCCGTCTCACTTTACCCTGTTTACCCATTGGTTCTGGCCTGACCGCGGTGCTACCCGGTAGTCCAAATTTATCGATCTGACGTCGGTGTGAGAGAACGAAAAAAAAAGGCCGCGATAGCACCAGTAACCCGCAGGCGAAAGGGAAAAACAATAACCGGAGCCAATTATGCGGCTTATGCGCAGCACCGGGAAGAGAGACCTCTCCTCGCTCTTCTCGGACCCCCGGTTACGGCGGAGTAAAAAAAAACCTCTAGCGCGACCTCTCCTCGTTCCCTTTTCCTCGCTTCTCTCTCGAATGGCTATGTGCTCCAAACTTCCCTTCCACTGCACACTCGAGAGAGACGGGCTATAGTGGTTGGCGGGGAAAATGCGAATAAATTTTCCAAGAATTTTTGGGTCAAATGGAATTGAATTAAAATTCAAATGAAGCTCCTGCACTCTCTATCGCTGTATCTCACGCTCTTAACTGCACATACTCCGTCTCTACGGCCCATAGAAAAATTTTCGTTTGGCTATGAAAGATTGTAAATTTCGTCCCACGCGCCGACAGTCGCCGTTAAACCGTCCCGAGCACTTTTCAAAATGATATTTCCCAATTGCACCGAGCGTATATGTACGTTTTATTTCGAATATTAAAAATCGTAAATGCGTTCCATTTGGTGAAAATTTAATCTATCGGGTCAATTTTAAGTCCATTTTTCACCGAAGGAAAAAAAAGAAATGTTGGGTGAATAAACTGTACAGACATTGAGTTATGGAATCGAAATTGTTGTTCCTTCGGATTAGCTCACCTTACAATATAACTTCCTTGATCTCTCTCATTTAATTTTTTCTCGCGATTCCCGCCAGACGCGATGGAAAACAAATCTCGTGTATCCACTCGTGTAGTTACACCGTCCCGAGCACTCTTCAAAATGATATTTCCCAATTGTAGCCAGCGTATATGGGAACTTTTTTCGAATATTAAAAATCGTAAATGCGTTTCATTGAGTGAAAATTTGATTTATCGAGCCCATTTTAATTCCATTTTTTACTGACGAAAAAAAAAATCGAGTGGAAAAACTGTACAGACATTGAGTAATGGGTTCGAAATTATTCTTCCTTTGGATTAGTTCACCTTACAATCCAATTTCTTTGATCTCTCGCGTCTTACTTATTTATTTTTTTCGCGCTATCGGCGCCAGACGCGAGGAAAAAAAAAGAATCTCACGTATCCATCCGTACAGTAGCTTTCCCTACGGGGTCGAAACGAGAGCTTCGAAGCTTTTTCATAACGCCTGATAAGAGCTCTGCGGGTTGCGCGGAGTTGCACCGTGACGGATATACAAGCCGAGCGGAGTAATTGAACGAAGAAGTCAACGGAGTCACGTATATAGATCGCGAGTGAGAAAGAACTGAGGCAAGTTACACACCGACACACCAGAAGCTCTCTTCTCCGCTGCGAAACTGGCACGATGGGGGTTTTTCTTCTTTTTTTTTCTATTTTTTTTTTACTGTCGGATCTAGCTGCTCTGCTTGGCTCTGCACCTCCGGCGTACACGTGGCGAATCCGTAAAATTGATAAAGTTTCGTACCATGGCGAACTTTTATAATACCTCGAGTCTTACCTCGCGAACGCGAGAGGGCCTCTCTCGCCTCTCTCACCCTCCACCCTCTTCCCTTGGTCCGGGGTTGAAGAATGTTCAAGTATATACGAGCTGGCAATTTATGTTCGACCGTGGAAGCTACGCCGGAGTGAAGAAGGGATAGGATAGGACGCGCGTGGCTCGAAGACCTCCTGGCTTCGATGCTCTGACCTCGTCTTCTTTTCTTTGCCTCTCTTCTTTAGGTAACCGTAGAAGCCCAAGTAGCAAGAAAAGAGCGCTCGGCAGGAATAGAGCTCGGCTACGTCTAGTATACTACGAAAGATTCTTCACTTTTTTACGTGAGAAATTGCGGATGTCACCGCGCGAACACGGTGTGAATATCTCGGATGATATGCCGAAGGCAACCCGTCCCCATCCGCCCCCTTCTCGTGTACTCTTTTCGCACGAAAAAGAGATGAGATAAACCGACTACTTTGCGTCATGCATAGCCATAACACTTCAAAATTACGAGGCAGCCTTTTTGTCGCGTGTTAAAAAACACTCTTCATCGATACACGCCGCCGCGAGCGGCTTATCCAAAGAGTCTCTTGAAATACTCTAACTTTGAACCGAAACATTTTTCCCATTGCTCACTATTTCATAGAAGAATTTCAATTTTTTCCAAATATCCGATCTGCATCTATTGCAATATATTGTCTGGATGAGTTCAGACAATTTTTCATCGTACTGTTTAAATTTTAATTTATGAGCAATATTAAATGTGTACTATATGCTTTATGTACTATAACTATGTAATGATATATCGGGCGGACAGTCGTTGAGAATCTTTGCAAAAAAAAGTGCAAGTCGATTCTCGATAGATTCGAGTACACACCCATTATCGGCGTCGTCTTTCGTTGTAAGAGCTGTTTATCACCTTTCGAGAGCCGGCTGGCGCAAGAAGCATTAAGGGCTCTGCCGCACAGCGGTAGCATCGCTTGCACTTCTTCGTCGTCGCCGTCGTCGTCCCAGCCGGCCGTTTGTCGCAAGCTTCTTACTTTACTTTTGCTCACTTTCTCTCATCCGCGCGCAACTTTCGCCCGTTATCTTTGCCTAACAAAATCTACATCATAAAGGATTTCGACCGGCGGATTTCCACGACGTCGTCGGCGAAGTCGACGGTGAGAAGTCTCTTTTTCTTCGACGCTTCGACAAAGAGTCCGACGCTCTTCGATTTTTCGATCGTCGCCGCGATTAAGAGCCCTCTATGCGACCCGGGACTTCACCCCCTTCGCCTCCCTTTCTATATCTCTTTCCAAAGTAGCTTTGCCTTGAGAGAAAGTTTTCGCGACACGACTGTTTCCAACGTCGTTTCGTCGCCTCAATACGAGGAAAGAAAGACTTCTCACGCCAGGACGATTCAACCCTTTTCATCCCTTTGCGTCGCTATATCTATGTCGATCGGAAATATCACTTCCCAAGTTACCAAAGTTTCGCGAGTGCGATTGCCCGGGCGAACGGAGGCGAAACGGGAAACGGCGCGTTATATTGAAACGTTTATGGACGATATGAGGGCCGAACAAGTTTCAAATAGAACTCGGTATCTACGTGTTACTTTTGTGTATACATATAAGACTGCAGAAAATCTTTGACGTTAGCGTGAGCAAACGGACGCGTCAATATAGGTGCCTCGACGACTTGAAATTGAACAACGTATTTGATCCAACGACATCTTTATCCAATAGATACCATTCACTCGTTTCCTTTATTCTTCGGCAATTGAAGAAGATTGGACTAATACAAAGTTATGATCGGTAAACAGGTAACGAGATATCTGATGAGATATTCATAATAACGAAAATAAATCTGTAAAAACAAACATGCTGAAAGTGTATTTATACTTTTGTGGCTCTGCTCGACTGGCGTATTTGATGTAACTATAATAATGGATGATAGAGTTAAAAAAATGTACTTGAATCGCCCGCAGCCTATATATGTATAATGATGGTTAATACACACTGTCAAACTAATCTCTTATCGCAATGACTCGACAAATCTGGGACGGGCAAAAAGTGCTAACTTCCAGGGTTTCATTTCGTACAGAAAGTAAAGAGAAGGTCTAACTTTAACCTCAAGACTTCTTAATAATGATCGGATCGATTTTGGAATGATAGAATTCTTTATCGGGAAGCCCACGCATAAGGATTATTGCTCGTTCCCAACTTGTCAAAAGAGAAATATAGCAAAGGCAGTCGTATGATGATCGAGTGTGTGTGTTTCCGAATGACGAGCGTCCAAAGATCGCGAACAATCCAAGGAAATTTGCCCGAGGCACGGAGAAAACCGAGACGTCAGTTCCCGTTGTTTTCGCAAGTCGGAAGTATATTCTTTATACTATTTCTCGTGTGGACCTGCCGCCCGTCCTCGCCTACTCGCTCGATCGTAAATCCTTCGGGATGATCGCAGACGACCGTTTCTCCTATCCCCGAACGTTGCCCCATGCGAATCGCCAGTTTCGACTTCGGCGAAACTCTCGCGGACGAGAACGTCGGTTCTGGGTGGTCGAAAGAATATGTCGCTTCGAATTTTCGCGGCTACGGTGCTCGATTCGCCCTCACCGTGGAGAACACACGACGCGTCGCATTATACCCAAGGGTATAATACCTACCTCTATGTATTACGCCCATCACGATGAGAATCGAGCATTGCGAAAGTTTTTGTCAGCATCGGCATCGAGATTGTCCGATCGTATTCTTTCTGGCTGCGGGAACTATTCTACCAAGTAAGATAGACGAACGCGAAAGAGAGAGAGAGAGAGAGAGCATCCGACGGACAACGATGGTAAAATGCAGCCGGGAAGTAAACATCAGCTAGACATGGCATTCGATTTCGGAGCTGCTGCACATTGCGAGATGGGATTTTTGTCCTTGTTCTTTCGTTTTCTTCTTCATTTTGTTGTTCTTCTTCTTCGCTGAAGATTTTGGATTACTTTGTATTTTTAACGCCTCGTAGGAGTCCCCGTTTGTACGATTTTTTATACTTTTTACTTGTCTCGATTTCTGTTAATATCAATATTTTTGCCAACTATCGAATTGAAAGTTTGGGTTGGTTAAAGAAACAATGTTTTCGTATTTTTAACGCTCTGGTAAGGACAGCATTTTTCAAATCTAGATTCATATTGTCGGGCTCCCGATTCGACAAGATTAGGCTAGAACGGAAAATAATATTTCGCGGTTGATAACGGGGATAAGCGCATCGAAAGTGCTTTCTCCATATAGATTTAGCCCGCATCACGAGAGCCTCGAAAGCGATCGAGATGTATCTTCGTCGGACCGTTTTAACGTCACGCCGGCGGTAAGAGGAAATTGAAATTTTGGCACGTTTGAGACTCGGATCGCGATCGCGCTTGTGTAACAGGATCGCGAAAGCTCGTATATTACACAACGGTTTCTCGTCGTCGTCGACGTCGTCGTCGTGGTTGTCTTTCGATTTCGAGTATCGATAACTTATTCGCTCGTAGAAAGAGCTACGACAACGTATCATCCATCATATCGCACACTTCGTCGTCGACGTCGTCGGGATACACGAGAGAATATCCTTCGCGCGCACACATTATGTATACATATATATATTGAGATTTATCCTTTGACCCAGAGTCTCGCTTTTACGTGCACAAAGTACAAAGAGCTCTTCCTCGACAATGATCAAAGTTCAAATGTCCCGCGCGGAAGACCCGAATGATTAATGTCGAAAAGAATTTTTATCGCAGTGTATCAAAAGTTTAAGATCCCTTTCGCGAGAGGCGAAACCTCGAATGATTAATGTTGTAAACGACATTTTTGTCTCACGTCGCGGATGATAGTGTCACCATTGTCGAGGGGACGGGGTTATTGTATTACTTACTTTCCGTGAATGAATAAGTCGCCTTGAAGCCCTTGGCGTAACGGGACGAGAGAACACCGCGGAATTCCAGCAAGAGCTTCGCACCGTTGCTCATCAATGGCCTCGGCGGTGCGGTACCGCAGAATGCATCGATCTTCTCCATTTTACCGTCTATTTGAACGAACGCCACGAGAGAATCGATACCCTCGCATCTGTAACGAAGAGAATTAAATTTATTTTCGGATGGCACACGAGACGGAAGCTCCGAGCTATTCTTCGGGAACTTTAGTCGCGACGTGGATGAAAAGTATATCATTTTTAGCGATTACCTATATCCGGTTGGTTCTAGAGAAAAATGAATTCGCGTTGAGCGCTAAAAAATACATTAAAATTTCCGGTTATGACATTTTTTCTAGTGCCTCACTTTCGCTCGGGCAAATCGCCAGATAACGCTGTTGTCGCAGTGTTTTAAGAGTGTCGGAAAATACTCTACCAAAAATCCCCTTGGAAAAATGTATTTTAGAGCATTTCCAAATATTCTATATTTTGCTTTCTTTTCATATGAGAATTCTTTTTATGGTGAAATTATTTTAGCCCCTGAGGTATTTTCGTACAATACATTCTCGGGTTTATATGATTTTTTTGGTTTTCGGTTCAGTATTTGATACGATGTATCCATCGGTATAGATATTTTATTGAACCACTTTATTTTCATCAAACAAAATCGATTTTATCAACCACCCGCATAGACTTTTGACGTTATCCGTCTTGAAAGAGTTTTATCGATTACCATCTCACTCTTTGAGGATCAGATTACCGGCTTTGTGTGTCATAAACTGCAAGCTTATGCTGTGCCTCGCATAGAGTTTACTTTCAATCCGATCCATCATGCATTGCCCTGAGCACCTGAGAACTTTAATGCCGAGTTCGGAATCAAAGGAACACCGAAGACCCGGGATAAATTAGAGCCCGCGAGAGATCACAGCGAAACGATAAGTAATTTTTGCTCGACCCACAAAAGGATCTATATCGTCGTATCTCTCGTTTGCCTCGTTTGACGTCGTTCGCGAACAGGATACGTCCGACCGTGGGTACGTCGGAATCTTTATTCAATCTCGGTGACGTACACGAGATGCACGAGTAATTTTGCCAAAAGTTTTGCCAACACACGGATGAAGTATAAAATGGTTGAGACGAAATGTCTGCGAGGAGGCGAGGGGGAGAGTTCACAAGGCTGATGGCAAGGTTTCGTGACCGACAGAAGGAAACAGAGAGTAGACTCTTTGTCAGATTTAAATAGGATTTCCGGCTGCCAGGTTCTCTTTCCCATATAACAGCAACAAGAGCATCGCTTGTCCTTCTTTTCGAGTCTCTGTGTCGTCCTCGTCGCGGTGCGCGCTCTTCGCGTCTTGAAAGTCCTCTACGACTTTCCTAAGAACTTACTCTCTACGCGAAAAAGCTCCACCCTGTGGTTGGCTGGTACGTGCATCGCGAAATTTCAAGCGAGGGTTTGCTGACTCAGGCCTCGTGATGCCCTTCTTCTTCTTCTTCTTCTTCTTCAGTCGATCGTTTTATACGACCGTCCCAAAGTACACGTATATAGATATAGAACGTCACGAACTATTCCTTACCGTTCATACGAGCCAATCTGTATAACTGTATGTCGCCATCGCTATACTGCGCTTTTACATACTTTCTCTGCACGAAAGTTTCATATAAAATGTAATAAATTACGATCTATTACGGAGTGTACGAAACACAAGTGGTTACCGAACTTTTTCTGCAATATAGCCACTGTTTTATTGGCCAACTTTTAATTTTTTCTTATAATGCAATTTCTCGCTGATGCTGTGCACCAATCGTTAACATAATTTATAAAGCTCCCACGTGAGAAAGTTAGTTATCCCATTTTAGCTTCCTCATAAAGGCAGTGAACTTTAGAAATTTACACCATTTTCTGCATGGCCTAATTTAATTCAAAATGATTCATTATAATAATTTCCTATTTCTATAGATTTCAAATAATCGATCATAAATATAAGATCTCATGAATATTAAAAACATATCTGAATAGTAATTGCCCGTGTCCGAACGATTTTGGGTCTTCTTCATTAAAAAATGCGCAAGCGACCGACCGGGACAAAGTTTTTCGTTGACAAATCAATAAACAATCTGAACGCCCTACTTACTCCTTTGGATCGTCCGACGGATGAAAGAGATTGAAATCCTGGAAGATGACCTGAACTCTTTCCTTGCCGCGTCCTTGAAAGTCGTATCTGCACGTTGCCCTCGCTGGATAAGGATTCGGATAACCCGGTGACGTGACTACTCCCGTTTTCGTTGAGTCGCTGTGAAAAACCATGTCGCAAGAGGAGGCTGAAAAATAGGGAAAAAGGAACGAACGTTAAAAATATCCATCGTTAGAATGGAGATCGAGGTGGAAAGTATTTCGAAGCGTCGAGCGAAAGTATCGGGCGCAAAAGATTTGTGCAAAGAGCTTGCAGCACGTACGGCAAAGGAAACTATGTTAGCCGGCTCCTCTTTTGTCGTCGCAACGCTCGATGCTTCTTGCGCGTATATGAGAGGGTGCGAGCAGTCCTGCTGGTGCCCGATATTGGATGAATCGCGAGGAATACAACGTGATTCCGTAGCACCAGTTTCGCCATTGCCGCGCAGAAGTCGAGTCATAAATTCACGTGAATAAATCGTTCACGACCCTTGGTTAGTCCCGGCAACGTAAACCTTGCAATCGTTCTTGCGCGAAGTACCTCCAAGCTGCCCCTGCTCTCGCACTCCCCCTACTGCCCCAGTCACCCGCTCGCGCTGGTCGTTCCGCGCTCGAAACAATTGCAGTTTCGAAAGCAAGACTTTGTTTCGCTTTTTTTTTATTTTCATTTTTACTATCGTCAAGAACGAAGCGCACCGGAGAACAGTATGTGCAGTTTCGATAGACAGTCAAAATACGAGTATAAGCGTTATAGACCCCGATAGATTTGCCGCGCGTTTCTTTGCCTCGTGAGAATCACGACAGGGACCCATTTCGGTGCAACGATGCTGAAATGATTCAGGATAACAGCGTAGAGACAACAGACTTTTCTAACCGGATATACGGTGGATATACTGTTTCTACGAGATGAGAGTTGAAACAAAAATACGATGAAAAAATATAGAAAAAAAAAATTGTCGACTGGTAAAGGGATGCTCGCAGTCGAGGTTTCTGTTCTCCCCTTCTACTTTGCCGTTCCCCTGACCCTCGCCACTCGCCGAAAAATGAATATTGCATGAGTGTGTTTGGTCTCGCGGACTTGTCCTCTTCGCCCATAGCGGCCTCTTTTTGTTTCGGACGAAACTCGGGTAAACGACGGGACGTTGAAAATATTCTCGAAGCTTTCGTCTAGCGAGAGGCACACGAGGGAGAGTGGATGGGTTCGGTTTGGCGCGCTATCACGGTTTTGTGTGCGAATATTTTGTTAGCCACACGACATTGCGGTTGCATTCATGAGTTCTCTCGTATAACACACTATGGCCAACCAGCGGGCATGTCACGAACCCGATGAAATATTTGCCGTGCTTTTCTCACGGATGTGTAACGAGTGAGACGAATCTGCGAGAATCTCGAGATTGTCAGCTACTGCACAAGAATTTCATTATTACGACCTCTCACTTGATTATACTTTTACGGTTGCGAAGATAGAAGGAATTTTTTGCACCGTTTCATTTGATGCGTATTTGCAAATATCTTAATTATTCGCAGGCATGTCACGGAGACGCTGAAATGCCGAGCTCTTCCTCCCCAACGATGCGACGAGAGACGGCGGGGAATCTTACGATTGTCGTCAACAAGAATTTCGCTATCACAGCTGCGAGGTATGTTTATGCTTTATGCGAAATGATAGTTTACATATTTGCTGAGAAAAAAAAAGAAGGTTCGTTTCGACGTATTGTTGATTCATAGGTCCCTTAAAAAATGCATCCTAATTGGTTTCGCTCTCTGATTTTGTTTTAAACGTCGTTTACAAAGCCTCTCTATGAAAAAGGGACTATTTTTTTATTCTCGGAAGCGACTTCAGAAACAAAATAATGAAGTAATGTTCACGTTTAAATCACATCACTTGTTTAGGGTTCGATAAAAATTGAGCTATCAAAATTGCGGGCTAAATCCGCCCTCGCAAAGTTACAAAAACATATCTTGATAGTAACTACACGTGTCCGGATAGTTTTGGCCCGACTTATTGAAAAACGTGCAAGCGACAGCAAGCACGAACGATTTTGGCAAAATATCAAAAACAAAAATATCCATAACTTTTGAAACACTCTATCGATTTGGGCTACATACAAAACCGAACACCATTACTGATCAATTAAATCGTGTGCAAAGTTTTAGCTTAATTGCTTAAAATATCCGCGAATGGCAGCACGCCCAAATAGTTTTTTGATGAACTTGCAAAATTGAAATGTTCATAACTCGGAGATGCCTCTATCGACGTTATCTTTGGCAAACAAATATATACACACATAAGCCGGAAATTTTTTCCGAATGCAATATGTGGATGGTGTGGAATACTCTGAACGCGTTGGAGTGGAAATCTCGATTTTTTTAGCACGAAAACGAGACTTCCACTATGTGGAAGCAAAAAAAAAGTAAACAATAATTAATGGATATCATTGCACCACGATTTTTTGGGAGTTGTGGAACCCTGAAATATTAAAAGGTGTAGCAAATGTAGTCATGACATTTTTGATTCTTCAATCAAAAAGTGAGCGGCGACGAATGATTCACGCATCGACTCGTTGTGCTCGAAAGGATCGCCATAGGCGCGACTTTTGTCAAAAATTTACTCCGCCGATCGAGCGCCGTAGCCTCGCGACGTTGTTTCTTTCTCTCATTTTCGAGCCCCAAAATAAAACATTCCGTTCAAACACGTACAAAACTGTGCGAGGGAGTAAGGTTCGTGCGACCTGAATACATGAGCGATCGGGCGGAGTATGCAGAAAAGTGAGATGAATATTTAACTTGGGCGTGACAGTGTGAAGGAGGTAAATAAATCACGCATGAGTACCTTGAAGGTTTCCTCACCGGATAATGCTTAATGTAGAGAAGATGGCTAGGAGGAGGTGAAAGATTCTCTGTGAATAGTAAGGAAAGAGAAAGACAGGGAGTAGAGGCAAAACGGGATAATCCTCGGGCGTGCCCGAACTTTCTTAATGGAGCTTAGCGGATGCGTTTTGCATATCCTATGTCGGGGTAAAATCGAAAGCCCCGAAGCCATGTATCCCCAAAGTCTTGGTGAAACGGGATTCGTAGTTGCCGCGACGGTTGCTTCGGGCTTCCGCGTTTGCTGCCTCGCGCGGGGCTTTGATGCGTGCATGCGAGAGAAATTATTATGAGGTGTATTAATCGATTTTCAACGTTGTGAAATAGGCCGTGTACCGCAGAATAATACATACCGAGGAAAGCAGCATATTGTATTACGTTGCTCGCACTAGAGTGTCGAGCAACGTACGATTATAATAGTTTCAACGAAAATAGTAAACAAATTAATTTCTTGGTCTCGATGGGATTTCGAACTTTGCCACTTGCAGCGGTCATGCGTTGACCCAGAACTGAAGGTCGGACGGCACTCCGCGTCAATAAACCCTTTAATATGAAACACTTAATTAGTAAAGATTATTCCTGTACGTGGGAACAGATCGAGAGAGCCCGTTCTGGAGCAGGAAACTCATTCGAGCACCTTTCGGGTCTGCGGCTCTGCGATAATTGCATACGCCGCGCGTTTTGAAAAAACTAACGGTATGTGCTAAAACAGTACACATAAGGCTTGTTGATTGAAGCTGCATCGAGAAAATCGTTTTCGGACACATTCGAGAAGGTACAGTGAGAACTCGGGCGTTCGAGATATAAGCCTTCAATCCTCTGTGAATAATACATTGCAGTAGGATTTCAACTGAATTTGCTATAGCATAATGCAAAGTACCAGAAGTATAGCTTTATGTCTATTATTCGTATAGAATTAAGCGCTATATTCTGGACGCCCGGTTCCACCGCGTATAATTTCCATTGTTATCACTTCTTCGATATTTTATCTCGAAAGGCCCATTGCTGACATCCCGGCGTTTCGATTTCACTATAACTATAGCGCTTCCACCTAATATTTTTTTTCCGTTAGGAATAGCGCGATGGAACAATTCGCGGTTCTTTTTCACAAATAAATACCGGCAAATATGTTATTTTCTCAGTTAATTTCATAATCCTGAGAATATTATTAATTATGGAAAGCTACACGTCCAAAATCTTTCTTGAACTTTAGAAACTTCATAGACTCCGGGTCGAATCTCGCAATATTATATTGTTGCAGAATTCTTTACTCGACGTCGAGCTCAAAGCACGGCGAAAGTTTACTTCGAGTACAACGTCAAAATGTAATACCTCAAATTTTACAAAGATCGACAGTTTAATTAATTTTACGTAATTAGTTATTTTAGTTACTCTCACTTCGATCGTGCACAAAGATGCCTGCGGTTTTCGCGAGTTCGTATTCTGTGAACTGAGGCGAAAAAAAATTGAATGTTAATAATGGTCAATTACGAAACTTCGAAGTGTATCGAATCGCATGACAATAAAATAATTCAGGCGATTTAATCGCAGCGTTAAAAACTTTTCATTCGAAATTTAACTTACGTAACGTTAATAAAGATGCTTTTAAGGCAATTTCGCAAATATGCAAAACAGATTGTTGTCCACCGTTCCGGAATACACTTGCGGGTTGCACTCTGTAATTCTACCGTTCAAACATTCTTCTGTGCGAAGTTTACAGAATTGTATCGTCGTGAAATTCTTTAGTCAACGTAAATTGTGAGTCTTGCGAATTCCGTCCATATCGCCCCCTTTTTTTTATCTAAAAACTTCAGGAGTTTCCGTACACTTAAAATGTTCGTTAACCTTTCGATACATCCCGCGTAACTTTGTAAAATTCGAAGCAACGTTGAGCTCGGAGTCGATGAAGTTACGAGAGTGAACGTCTAATCGATTTTGTAGTTTAACGAAGGAACAAGAAGACAAAAATTATGCGAATTAAGTTTGCACATGGCTTCCTCCTTTTATTGATCTATATCTGTATCTAGCATGCCTTAATGGTGCCAAGAAATTCCCAATCGGGTAGATATGTTTTTTATTGTTGCGAACAAATATAGCGAACAAATACTATTTTCGCGGGGAAAAGAGCGACAAACATGGAAATTAGTTTAATTTTTTTTAAACAAATACAGAAATAAGATTTGAGCATAAATTTGTTACAATCTCGATATTTTTATTCTTGCAACCGGTAGCCCGAAATGCTTTGTTGGCACCGTCTTCTCAGCGCACGGGGGTGCGATCGGACTCGTTGAATGCGCCAAGCCGCCGATCACGGGCACAATACTTCTCGCGAGATAGCCCCCCACGTGGTGGGTTACCGTTCTTTTTGGCACATGCCAGCATTTTTTTTTTAATACGGTCTTCCGATTTTTTGTAACATTCCAAACACGTTGACATAAAAATCTCGAAATTTTTTCATCCCGAAGAAAGAAGAAAAATGAAAATTCTTCAAGAAAACATTTGTCGAGTCTCGAACATTTGATGCTGTTGTGTCTAGAACAATCACGAGAACTGCAGTTCCCGAAAAGGTCCACCACAATTCTAGTTATTGCGTTACGTTTCCGTTAGAATTCTAAGCGTGAGCTGAGGCTTATACACCGCCACTGGACCCTCGTCAGAGGCCACAGCCTTGTAACTGTTGTGATAATTAATTCGAAACTTTGCTGCAACGCCGTGACACAGAAGCTTTTTGACGTCTGGTTGGATTTTCGTTGATTATATATAGTATACATATGAGAATTGTGCACAGCCAATGAAAATGTCGGAAAAACGGGCACCCTGCAAAGCTCGCATAGTCTCGACCTAACAGTTCAACCGTTAACTTGATAATTAAGACTACTGTACAACTGTGTCCGGCGCAAGTTAGAGCGTTATACTTTAAAATAAAATCAGGTCTAATGCATCTCGAGTCTCGAAATGAAAAGACTCTCTCACCTTTTTCGCAGCTTTTCTTCTGTATTATTCATCAGTCTTATGTATGATGAAGAGAAAAAAAAAAGAGAAAAAATTTACCGGACGAATTCAAAGAGGTGTACTTTGGCCACTGAGCAAAGCCAGATACAGAGAGCAAAGACTGATGGCAATGAGGCCGGCTAGGCGCTTGGCGTCCTTAAACTTTCAATGCTATATAACCTCGCCGAGATACGAACTGCGCGAAAGAGACCACTTCGCGCTTCCACCTTTTCTCAGCTCTTCTCTTCATCATCCACGGGGATACTTTTCACGGGGTTGAATGAAGGAGAGATAGAGAAAGGTGTGTATGCGGGTCGTGAGAGGCGAGAAAAGAGAACGTTCGCGTTTGCTCGCTTCTCTCAATTTAATTTGCATTCATGAGACGCGTTCTTGCTTTTCCCTCGCAGCCCGTGGCTCGCGACGACGTCGGGAGGTTGAGCGTTAGTCGTCGCAAAATTCTTCGCTAGAGATCCCGGGCGTCACATTCTTAGCGTGCGCGATGTACCCTTTCCGCCGGGGGTTTATATATATCGGATTCGTGTGGAGGTAATACGTGGGACGAGTGGTGGAATCGCGAGACAAGCGGGAATGGATCGAGCAGAACCAAATCCTCCCTTCCCGAGAGGGCCGTGGAATCACTTATCGCGATCGATCTTTATCTCTTCTTCTTCGACTTTCTTTTTCGAGCTCACCGATCACCGCACGCCATCGTGAGCTTGAAATACGCATCGGTGCATACGTACATACATATGAAGACTTTATCCCGAAATTTCGGCGAGTTTGCAGGGATTTCTTGTAGTTTAAACATGAATGAGTGTTTGATGGGAGAGTACGTATATTAGTTCAGTCGAACATTTTATTTCTTGATGAAAATTTTCACATATTGATTAGATATTTCGGTAATGATGATGAAAGATGTCGCAAAAAACAGGATCACGACTTATCTTTCGTATTCGATTTCTTTTCAAGTATTCCCTTGCACCGAAAAAAAGAAAGCTGTGAAATTTCGTGTTCATCATCCATACGACGGGCTGCTTTTAAGCATACATTTCATAAATCGATATGTTATCTTGTTATTTTAGCAATTAAATGTCCAATATTTGATTAGATAGCAAATGATTCAAATGATTGCCGTACACATTGTTTTTATAGTTGTAATGCACACCTTATATCGATAGTGCCATCTCGTTCAGCTGTACTTCGAGGTCCGTAGCACTGTCATATTTACGAGAATATCGAGATCGTATATTCTCCGTGTGTGATTTTTTTGTATGTATTACACATTCACGTGAACGATGAAATTTCATGTACACGTAGAATTTGCATCGATCATATCCGGCAATACATTAATTATTAATGTACTGTTGGGAAATCGGGACAGCTCGATTATGAATAGCGAGGCTCTCACTCACGAAGCTCCGCGACGTGTTAGTGTCACGGGATGACCGGCGGGTGGCTTGTCTCTACATCCCTCGCATTTAATCATGTGTGTGCGCGCGCTTGTGTGCGCGTCGTTCTATACGTTCACATGCGAGAGACACAATCAGTGGATTCGCTAATCAAACCGCGGGACCAGCGGCGAGGGCTCTATCTACCTCGCTGTAACACGCCCGTCGTGCAGTTTCGAAAGCACTGGAGTCAGCGACGCAAGCTCTCCATTCCCTATATTCTACCCTCAATTCCAGCAAAACCCTCCCCTCTTCCCTTTTCCTTCTGGCTCTCTCTCGCTCCCTCTCTCGCACCTTTCTGCCGATTTCTCTTCGGTTTGCAGGGCTCGCGAGATATAGTATTAATAATTTACAACCGAAGTTTCCGAACGCCGCGCGCGTGATCCTGGCTTCGAGTCCATGACGAAAATTAATTTGAGCCGTAGTTATATATGCCACAAAGCCGAAGCGTAAGTTATACAACCGATCGAAGGAGACTTCGAGCCGGTCGTCTTTGCCGAGTCGCAAGCTTCCCGAGTTCACTGGAACGACGGCAGCCAAAATCTTTTTCTCCTGTAACATCTAAGCTCGGGATACATACATACGTATATAGGTGTGTATATAGCCACGGGGATTTGTGAAATCCGAGCTTTCCATGACTCGGCGAAATCGCTTGGGCATGCAAGCAAACCCATGAGAGACGCGTGGGACTTTCAAACGATTTATTACCACGACGCAAATCCGGGATGGAAGATCATTTTCATCTTTCAGCGTTCTTCAAAAAACTTCTTTTTTTTTCATTTGCTTGTAGGCAAATAATAAAAAGATTTTTTTCACTGTTCGTCGACGACTAGTTGGCAACTAGTTTTTTTCATCCTCTCCAAATTTAGTTTTCGAGTCCCGTATAACTGTATGAGCTTCAACATTTTTATTTTCATTTAAAAAACAATTTTCAAGGGTACGTGTCGCACCATTATTTTATGTTAAATTGCACTTAGCGAAGAAAAATTTAAAAAAAGAACGCTAAAATACTGGAAGAACAATCACCGGTTTGTACCTTCGTCATGAATTTGCGGCGCCGCAAGGTGATAAAAAGTCTTTTTTTCCACAGAAGCTGCATGGGCATGGGCCGAGAAGTGT
Source organism: Ischnus inquisitorius (assembly GCA_963924025.1). NCBI lineage: Eukaryota > Metazoa > Arthropoda > Insecta > Hymenoptera > Ichneumonidae > Ischnus > Ischnus inquisitorius. The sequence continues at coordinate 3,707,397 of OZ001250.1, read as the reverse complement.
GAAAAGGTTCAAAGCTTTGGAAAACCGACGTTGGTAAGCGTGAAGTTCGTTCGCTCGAACTTGTTGGTAAAATGCGGCTCCCTTCCGTTTTATCTTCCCTTCGGCGCGCTATCGCCGGACGTCGTCATACAGCGTTACCGACGAAAATTCCTCGCGTCACACATACACACGTGCACGAGTGTTATATATATATATATATATTTGCAAAACGCGTTGATGCCGGTGAGCAAACTAAAGGTTAACCGGATTCCCGGTTATCAAAATACCAAAGGTTCTTTTCCGGACGCTTTCCCGGCGTCCGGGAACTCGGACTATCACCGGAGAGGTAGCAATTTAAAAATATCAGGCGCGCTCCCATTTCCCGGTACTTTTACAAACATTCCTCTTGGCAATGCTGGAGAATAACTCGTCGTATGTATATAGATCTATATGTAGATATATATTTCCGTCTATCTAGAGACGGACACAAATGCATGTATAGAAATATATGTACATCCAGTTCGAATAGAAGACATTGTTCCGTCGTTCTCCTACAAACTCTAACGGATTATTGAGCCTGGCGTGAGTAATTTTTTCGAATTAAGTTCCTCGCTCCGACAAGTACCGGGGAGTTTTTAAAGGATGAAGTAGATCTCGCACACTCTTTCAGATTCGTCTTTCTTCTTCTCGTATCTGAGATTATCTCGGCGAGAGAGAAACGGGCAGAGCGAGCTCGTGTTCCGCCGCGGAACACGAGCCGCGGTGGGCTGTTTTAGCAATAGTGGTGGTGGTACTGCTGCACGAGACTGCTAGCGGCGCGAGTCCTTTTTCTTCGAAGTAGTTACGTGGCTGATTGATCAGCCACAACTCGCGCTCGATGGGGGCGGGGGGCCACGGCTTCAGGAACGTTCGGAAACACGGAAGCGTGGGGAACGGGTGCTGCTCTCGGTGCAGTGGTAATACTATATAGTAATTCCTCGGCGTTGGCGAAGAAATCCGACTAAGGCGGAGGTAAACGAGAGCCAAGGATGGAAAGAATGTGAGAGACCGAGATGGGAGGTAAATACGGTATGCGAGAGATAGAGATTTCATTAGAGGAACGAATCGAAGACTTCGGCGGAGTATACCGAGTGTCGCCGAATTCTTTGGCCTACACAGAGATAGCACGGATCTATTCCTGATCATCACCCTAAAAACAAAATGTTGGAACTAAAACATTCGCAGCCAGAAGAACAAATATGCTCGTAGCTGAAAATATATTCTTGGACCGAGCATTCTGTTTTTTTGGTGTTTAGCATCTTCGATAAATAGTTAATAGCGGTTGAAATCTCCTCGAGGAATGAATCGTAAACGACAATCTATTTCTTCTCGCTTCCGAGGTGATTATATCGGGGGACCAAAATCGAAGCATATTTGACGCATAATTCAAAATACGCAGAGGAAAAAGTGAGATATCTTGAAAAATGAAAAGAATGAATTATACATTTTGGCAGAAAGCCCATTTGGTTGGTTGCGAGACATAAATGTGATAAATCATTCTTTCTTGAGTTTAGGAGCTTTAACATAAAACGTTTCTTACGCCAACTGCGAGTTATTATTATACACCCTGTACAGAGTTTGGAGAATAACCTGTGAAATAGAGGAATCGAGATGAAAATACAGAGGTATAAGATGAAGAATCAGGGTTGGAGTGCGACTGAGTGAAACGGGAACGACTACGACGACGACGGCGACAACGACGACGACGACGCCGACGCCGATGCTGGCGATGTCGGGTGGGTTGAGAAGTAGAACGAGGGTAGTTTGAGGTGGGCCCGGAAGTAGAGAAGAACCGGAGAGGAAACGAGGTGGCCGATAGGACGGGGGCGGTAAAGGAAGAGGAAGTCGGCCACGACGGTGAAGCGAGTCGAGCGCCGGTTGAAGATAGAAATAGACGGTTCGTAGATAACGCTGTATGGAGTCAATGAAGTACGAAGTCAGAAAGAAGTTAGACTTATCAGACTCGTAAAAGACTTGCTTAACTCCGATGCTAAACGAAACTTTAGCTAATTTCCACTGTCGAAAACATTCAGAGACTGATCGACTTCTGAATTCTCAATCTTTTGTGTACCTGATGTCTGTATCGCGTCACATTTCGCTCCGGCCGGACTTTGCGCTAAAGTTTCTCTCAGAGCTCACGTTAAAACCCTCTCGTTGGAAGATCGTTGAATATTCACGCGAGCCGTTTACCTTTTCCGTGATCGATACACCGCACTCGAGATCTTCCGTCCGGAAAGCTCTCGCTTCAAAGTGTGAATAAGGGCGATCTGCACGTTCGTAAACCAAATGTCTCCATCAACGAATTTGAAGGCGTCGACAGTTTTTCGTCGATGTATATCGCTTGCTGTGGAGCTTCGTCAATTTTTTTTCACCCACGGAGATTCCATTAGCCGATGAGTTTTCGAAACGTTTGTTGCGAAAGACTCGGACATACGAAAAAAAAAAAAAAAAAAAAAAACGGATCAAGCCCTTTGGCCTATTTGTCTATGCACTCATGAATTGTCCGGATATGACAGTCGTGAAATTGTGGTGTACGCCAGTAGCTGGTCTCCCTTGACGACGATGCGTTACATCAACAGCATCAGCCGCAGCAGCAGCAGCCAGGCTGCATTGGTCGCGCGCGACGGTAAATACCCTGCGTGCATGAAATTAAATCAAATATTGAAATGTGTGTCGCGTTACTGGTGCGCATTGACGGGTTCGGAGTGCGAACGATAGAAAGAGCCGGAACAGTTCGGGCCGATGAGTGCCGCTACGGCGAAGCTCGAATTCCCCTAATGAAATCGAACAAACTCGATTGGTCACTCCGTGGCGTTTATCGGAGTTCCGGTTGGACGGCTCGATTAATCCCGGCATGCAGTAGCATCATCACTGATACAGAACGCCGTGTCCATCGGCCACACACGAATTTCCGCGACGAGCCTCACCCGCGCGCCCCTTCACGAAATCCTACAGTTGCCTCTGTGCTCCACGTTTTTCGGGGGTGGACTGAGTTGCTGATCCTACAGTATTTTCATTCGTTGGCAAACTCTTTTATTCGGTCAATCGTTCATCCGCCACAGTCGTGTACAGTTATAGTCTGGCTAATGTAGTCCGTTGTGTTCTTTTTTTTTTGGCGCACTACGGAAGTCTCGTTAAGAGTTAGCAGCTATTAGGCACTCAATGGCCCAACCGCTGTCTCGTCCGAACTGTGATAGACCATTGGGGCTTGTTGAACCGAAAGTAACGCAAAACGTACACAGAAGGCATTGAATGAAAATGCCGACAGACAAGGACATGTTCGGGACATAATGGGAGCGGGAAAGGGGCACGAGGTTAGCAACACACATCCGGGCTTTTCCTTCCCCATTCTGTATTATATATCGTACAGTATAACGCTGACGTGAACGAGCATACATCATCCTTGGCAAGCTCGTTTCGTCTGGAATATACGATTTGTGACGTGTGTTAGACGCCAGACCGAAGGGACACGCGGTACGTCGCTTATTCCGTCGCGATAAACGTCTGCGAGCGGGAAGTAAATCGAAAAATCGTTTTCTCTCCCTCGCTCGTCCGTGTGTTCCGTAATCGTCTGGCTTGCTGAATCTCGTGACCTACCCCACCCATCGTCCTCCCCCTCTCCCATTTCCACCCCAAACTCTGTCATTTCACGAACCGTCGTGACGTCTCTCGTGCCATATTTCTGCGGAGGCGTAAAACGATTTTGTCACATCACAACGGACGGGCAGAGTTCGTGCGGCCCGTCGGAGAAGCCTCGAAGATCGTCGCGATAGCGGTTTGGGAAAGTGTATCCAGGAACGGAAAGCCGACGGATGCACGCTGCTGACTACGGGGGTGTGTGTCACTTCGACAGACAAGCGAGGGGGAAATTGACGGAAAAACGCGACGAGATCGACAGTGGTTAGCGTTATATGTCGTATTTTTGGGCCCGGCGCCTCTTGCCATTCGGTACTAATAACCCGATCGGAAGATGATTAGAAGACGTAGCATCCTACGACGACGAGGGGGAGTAGAAGAAGAATGAACAAAAAAGAAAGTGACAACGCGCTAGGGAGAATGGATGATCGGGGAAAGGAGGGGTTTCTTCTCCTTCATCGAGTCGGCCTTTCACGAACGACCCTTATATTCTTTGGTAAATATCTTTCCTTCCGCGACGCTCTTTTCCTGCTCTCCTCATTTAGATCCTATTCTTTGTCGTTCCCGCACAGAAAGGGAGACAAATTCTGCACCGGACATCCGCGCTATGACTAATTCCTCCTTTTTTCTACCGTGATGAAAAGGTTTTTTTTTTCACTTTTCATGCGACTGTGCGCCATGCGGGATAATATTACTTTCGGGGGAAAACGCGATATCTATATTCTTTTTTTTTTCATGAACTGTTCGTCTGCACATTCAAACTCGGGGGTAAATAAAAATCAAGGCAAATCAGCGACGCTCTGTAAACCAGGAAAGCCGAGTCCAGGCCTGAAGCGACGGACTAATTATCTTTATTGACGTTGAGCTAAATGCGCTTAATTTATGGACAGTAGTAGTTCGCTCCGCGCAGTCAGTGCATACCCTGTCTGGTGATGGAACAAAAAAAACAATTAGTGAAACGAGCAAAGAAGTTCGAAGCGTAGTTGGATAGCAGCTACTTTGGTTAGTCGAGGACGAAACTGTTCCGTCTAGCTCTCCCTGTCCTCTGCTTCATTTTAATTTCTTCTTTCTTTTTTTTTTTTCATTCTCCAGTACACACTCGACGTTCTCATTTTCTTCTTTCTATTTTACGCCTTTCGCTTGGGACACGAGAGAGGCTTTCGTCTCTTTTACTTGTACTCGAGAGTCAGGAAAAGGAAAATGAAGGCACTCAGCAGTGCGTGTTAGCTATGTCTGTGTGTACGTGCGAGCGCTGCGGACCTCCTCTTGTCCCTAGTCAAATAACGAATTTATGAACAGTCATTATACGATGCTGAAGCTCCCGGTGTTACGGCGACGCGAGGTTCTCGTCGGGAGGGAGCTTAGCGAGCACTTTTACCTCTGTGTCTCATTGCTTTTTCACATTTCCTCTTTCCTTTGCCCTCCTGCCTCACTAACATTAGACTCTTCAAACTCGAGACGGTACTTCGCAAAGCGTTGTTGTAACGAGGGATAAGCAGTGCGCCGTGAAACGAGAGGCACCGGCGAGCGAGACCGTAGGAAGCAAGAAAAAGGAAGAAAAAAGCCCCCACAAAGCGCAGTTTAATCTATCGGCAAAAGCGGATATTACGTTACGTCTTCAAGCTCCGTCGCTATTTCTTTGAATTTTTTGTCATGTTTCGCATACCCATTCGAACGCGGAAACATCCTGATAACGTTTCGTCGAGATTACCGTCCCGGTGCCGAAACAGGAGTGGAAAAAAGATCTTTGCCAGCGTGTTGAACTTTTCAACAGCATCGAAAAGACCTCGTGTCTCGTACGCCTGCGACGTTGAAGCCATATCCCAACACGAACCGAGCCCCGTCTGGGGTTCTTCGATTTCTTCGAACTTCAATGACTCCGATTGCCAGACTTGTTCTGTATGGCTCTTAGTCGTTTTACTCTGCAGCTTTTTTCTTCTATATCTATATAACCAACGACGTTCACGTTACTTCCGCAATTTTCCTCCGTTCGCGCTCGACGGTTTTTTCGTTTTCATTTTTCCTGAAAAAAAAAAAAAAAAAAAAAACGAAAAAAAAGAGAAAAACGTTTCACGGATAGTCGGACTATCCGAGAATCGCGGATGAGGAGGAGCGAGAGTGGTTGGTGGTGGCTACTGCCGGAGGGGAAACCCCGACGGCTCGCGCGAACGCATCGAGCATTCGTCTGTCGGGGTTCTCTCACTAGTCGAAACCCGTATACTCTCTCGGATCGCTTTGATCCACAAAGTGCATCCACGGATGAATATCCTTTGTTTCGTTGAGTATCCGGGCAGTGACAAACTTTCGTTGGGCAAGAGGGCTGTATGTACTGCATAGAATAGCGCGGATGGATGTATGTAAAGAAAGGAAAAAAAAAAGATCCACTCGAATGCATTTTCTAACGCGAAGTATGGGTTGAACATCCCGGGTACAAAGACATATTGCGAATCGACTTAACGAAATCATCTTTTGTATAGGGATGTCTGAGGGAGCTTGCGAGCTTTTTCCCCGTATTTTCTTTTCACGCGTGACTCAACCTTCTTTCCTCAATTCTTTTTTACCCGTGTCCTTTTTCTTTTGATCTTTTTGGGGCCATTATAGAAGAACCCGAGAGCGCGATGAATCCTCGGTGTCGCAAGACGCCTGGAGAACAGTTCACAAAGACAGGCGTGAATATTTCTTTCCTGATGAGAAATATATACGCCAAGCTTATATTAAGCTTTCAACAATACAGGTCAATCGATTTTCCACACATTTTTTATTATCATGTATTTAAAGAATTTCATATGATTTAGTTCTTTTTGGAAAAAAAAGTTTTTGGGAATACAAATAACGCTCGAAGGCGGGTATGTTAAAGCGTAGTTTTTCTTTTACCAACGTTAAAATAGAAAGTCACCTCGGCGGGCACGCGCCGCAGCATAGAGCCCAGATACAGGATGGGATGTAGAGAAAAGCCGGATATTCGGGTAATGGAGGCTTCGGAGTGGTCGATACGGTCAACCAAACTCATCCGTGCTCACCACCCATATACGTGTACATATGCGCAACATCCCATGACCCCTATCTATCTAACTTTGCTGCAGTGTTTTCGCTACGCTCGAATCCCACCGGAAAGGCTGACCTTCGACTCTTTCTCGTTGTCGCCCGTAGACAGGTTACATTGGATTATCAAACTCTTCGGTTACACAATATTTGCGAAGGCGTCGAGGCATTCCAGTTTTCGAAATGGGTCGACTTATCGATTATTCATCGGTCGTTTAATCCTCCCACCTAATCCGCTCTAATCCTCCAACTACGGAGACGAACTTCATGGGGTTTTGCGATCGCATACCTTGGCAATAAGCCTGTAAATGGATGCAAACTCGACAGAAAACAAGGCGACAACAACACTCTGGGGAGATTAAGAGATACGGAAATGCTAATTGAAGTTCTCGTTAATGCGAATTTCAACGATTTGCGAGCGAACGCGAGGACATGCCGGAAAATGCGGAGATTTTACAAAATTGATAAGAAAAGAATTTCACAATGGATGTATTAAAGTCAAGATTTTTTTAAGTGATGATACCATGAGTTAAGGAGGTCTTTAATCAAAAGTGGCTGTATTATCTACATAGACATAGCTGCAGTCGTAGGAAAGCCCCGTCGCGACTAATCTCTCGTTCAGCAGCGTTCCGACTGCTTCGAGGTGACTCGAATCATCCGAACGCGGGTATGGTACATAAATTCAACGAATTCTGTTTATCGTGTCAGGAAGAGGGGGGAGGGGGTATATTCGCGAATCTACATTCTACATTGTACCGCGCGAAGGTCTGCTGTGTGGCAGAAACAGCATTTCCGGAGCGGAGCAATCAACTTCTTCCCCGTTTCCCCCTTTGGGGAATTTGGCGACCCTTCCGAGTTTGCCCAAGTTTGCAACTCGAAGAGGTCTCTCACACCGAGGTTTCTGGGCGAGGAAGATACGTATTCTAACTGTAGCCCGTTCCTCGAAACCGGTGAACGAGATTTGAGGAATCGATCTGAATCTCCGTCAGCAGAAACCTTGCTCTATTTTCTCGTTGTACACTATCGTAAATAGCTGATTTCACTCGATCCTGTGGTGTTTTTAAGATTCTCTCCATTGTTGAGATCACAATAAAAAAAAATGTTAACAAATACTCGATTATGATTATTCTCGTGAGAAAAATTGACACAGATCATTTCTTTTTGCGTGACAACAATTTAAAATCGAATTGTCATATTCAAACCTACAAATAGCCCACGCATTCGCCTCTGTCTACCAGTAAGTTATTGTACACCGAATTCAAAATATTATCAATATTTAATAATTGGAAAATATGCCTGTCGATATGAGCGATACGTTGATTGGAGCCGAAATGCTCGTGATAGATTTTTTAAAAACCTGCACATGCATTTACCCCTCGAAGTATATTAATGAAAAAAGAATTGGAGAGTCGGTACTGACGGCTCGGTTGGATCGACGCGTTTGCGTTGCTGGCGAATGAAAAGCGTTCGCGTTTGTACGAACAAAACGTTCATACTTCATCGCATCGCCAAAAATCTATATTCGTTGCCGGTTATGTATAGAATCTACCGCGAATGTTTAAACAACGGAAGGCTGAGGTTCACTCGACCCACAAATTGGAGTGCCGTGTGCGTAACTCTTAACTGCTTCTGGCGAATATTCATTCGCCATTTGATCGTGGTCGGTAACTACTCGTATTATATAACACCGAGTAAGGTACAAGCTAAAAAAAAAGAGTGAAAAAAAAACAATTAACAAAAAAAAACGTTCAGTGAATACACGAAGATGAAGGTATGGAAGACCAATGCTCCTATAATTATTATTGGAAGGATGGTCCGAAGCGAGAGGGAATAAGGTATAGCGGTATTATAACCATCGGAATTTCCCAAACCCAACGGCGAAGCGTCTCAAGCGTGGAACATTAAACTCGGTAAGACATTGGTTGAGCGCGCAAGAAGAGGTGAATTTATCGAAGAGCGGCGTTTCTCGTTGTCGTCGTCGTCGTCGTCGTCGTTGGAGTCGTTGGAGTCTTTGCCATCCTCGTTGCGCGAGCAAGACCCAGCCGGGGAAACGACAAGGAGCCTTTCCCTTCAGAATCGATATGGATTTACGATGTTTTTCTATTGCGCCGACTTGGCAGAACTTTCTTAAAGCTGCAACGGCCCAACGAATAAGATGGAGCAAGAGACAACGAGCTGTAGAGGAGCGAGGAGGAACGAGGTTTGAGCGTGCTCGGAGGAACATTATCCTCGGAATTTATTATTTCTCGTGTAATGCTGGATTTCCGACGGTAACGGTAAATTCATACCGTCGAAGATAATAACGGTGTGCCGGACGAGAAGAGAAGGCGCCACTCCCCTCTGTTTCATTCCCCGTTTTGTCGCAAATCGACGAATTTTTCTCCAAACCTTCTCCGCCGTGCCTCCCCCTTTCTCTATCCATCTCGCACCCGAGAGAATACTTCTCGTCGACTCGACTCTCATTCCTCGAGTGCATCGTGCTCTTCAATCGTCCCTTTTCAACGATTTTCAAGAATGACAAACCTCTCGAGAAATTAATTTTTTTGTTTGTTTGGTTAGTTTGATTTTTTTTCCAGAATCGAACAGTAGGCTTTCCACTAATTACTCGCTTTCCATTAAGCAATATTAACGTTCCCGTAGTTCCGCATGAGCGTTGTCTTTTTTTTTTTCATGATACGAGTTGAGTTGTTTTGTATTACCCCTCGATTGATCCAATACTTCGAGTTGATTGAATGCATTAATTCTCGAGACACATCGACGCGTTGCTGCAATTCGCAATGTCGTCTACGCTTACATATGATCAATAAAAACAAAATTTGTCGACGTGTATACAATTTGTATCACGAAACACTGCAGCGTTCCGACTACCGACCGGTTGTGAGTACCGACTAATTATCCATTTGATGAAACAACGCGATTTAATCTGCATACTCGGAGGTAACCATGAAATTTCAGAATTAAAGAACCCTCTAAAATACAAAAATATCAAATGGGGATTTTTCAACAGGGGTTTTTGTTTCGCGGGTTTTTTCCAGGCAATCTGGGCAAAAAAAGCATCGAAAAAAAGTGTGAAGACTAAAAAAGCCGCGAACAAAAGACCTCTAATTTTTTTTTTTGCCATTTAAAAAAATGGGTGCGTGGCAGAAAAGTGCCGGCGGTTTAGAAAATTCTCAACATTTTGACAAACACCCCGAGGAATAAAAAATTGCCATACTCGTACATTCCGGGGAATTTCTATGCAAGGTTTTTATTTAAAGTTGACTCGCTTTCAGTAAAATTTTGCTGCTGAAAATTACTATAGACCGTCCAACCAATTAGTCTGTTCCAACTATACGCGGGATATCTGCGATTATCCAAGAACTTTCAATAATACCGCCAACATTGATCTCGCGTCATCGTGTAACCCCAATGAGTTCCGTGTTTCAACACGAGCGTTCGAAGCCGAGAAATTTACAGGCATAGCCGACATGCCACTTCATATTTCCGATAAGAAAATCCCTTCGTACCGAAAGATTCGCTTCGTTTAGCAAGGACAGGATTGGAATCGCGCATCGTCGAGTCCAAGCTAAAGGGACACGCGTGTGTAACCAAACAAGCGTGGCTAACAGACACGTCGTAGATAGAGTTGCAGAAAAGGCGACGGGGAAAGAGGGCCCGAGAGGTGGAGTAACCCTTCTCGCAAAACCGACAAATTCTGCCAAACACATGAGAGATAGTAGTCGGAGGGTTGGACGTTTGCCAAAGCACCCGGAGTTATTCGTACGTAGGTACCGAGGAGGGATTCGTCGAGTACGGTAGTTTATGTGGAATGTGTGCGTGAGCTTTGTGTGTACAACTAGGCGAACTACTCGGGGTCTTCACCGCCGTGTTGAAGCGCCTCGGCACAACACAGTTGAAATTGTTAGTGTTGGCGAAGAGAGAAGTGAGCAGTACGATTGTAACGCACGTACGAAATGAGAGAAAGGGATATACAAGTGGGGACCTTTGGTACAAGCAAAGCTCAGAAACGTATATAGCGAGATAGGAGGGTGGAGCAACCGTGTCGGCGAACTATCCTCGCGGTCGTCTCTTCTTGAGTACGAGGACCACAAACGGGACCTCGGTACTGTCTGACTATCTCGTTCGCTCGACAAGTGGCCCGATTCTTCTCTGTGCGAACACTTTGCCGCGTCGCTGCTCAACTCCCCTTTGTATAACATAATATGCACAATATCTTCATACGCGTGTGTGTACGGGCGTGTGTTACAATGTACTCTTTACTTGTATGGAATATATGCTTCTACCCTTCGAGAAATCGTATCTCTGGCACGTAGCAGTCCTTTGTATGAAGACATATATATATATATACGCATAGTAGATATTTTTTTTAAGTATCAAAAGAACATGTTTCGACGTCGAGTCAGAGATTTCTTTTGATTGTATTCCACGCACGCAGAGCTTGCGGAGCGAAACTCTGTTGAAAGTTCCACTCGACTTTGTCGTTCGGTCTTTCGTGCACTCTTTTTCGACGAGAGAAACTTGACGTCTCAACATTATTCGCGATAGCGAAGTGTACGCGGCGAATCTTATGGTGAATCTTCGTTGCAATTGTGAGTTCTTTCTTTAAAATGCTTTATCGTACTTGATATTGTTGGAGATGGAATAGTGTGAAAGAGGTCGCGGAGATTCCGTGACGCTGAAAGGGAGATTATGTTCCTGTTGTAAACGACCCAACGAGGATTCCCTTTTACGAGAGGGTTTGAAGCTCGGGAGCGGTGAAAGGTACCGGACCCTTTCGTCCCTTTCGCTCTGCGTAGGTGGACCGAGGTGTTTAATTACGCGGCTCCCGGCCTCTTTCCCAACTCGCGCGCGCGCCCGAATCACACAGGACTGCGGTTTTAACACACGCGGCTTTCCAAAAATCGCGACAACGTTATAACGCCTATTCGCTGTTCTACGGTCCTCGTTATCGCGTCGCTGCCTATGGCCCGTCCCTTCGCCGCCCTCAATCAGCGTTAGACAGTCGACAGAACTTTGCCGTTAAATACAGGCCGTTACGACAAACCCGACATTATCGAAGGGTTCGCGACCCCTGTGATTTGGGAGGGTAGAAAGATGTTATTCGTTGATATTAGGACAGAGTGGGCGAATATCGGCCGCCTAAGGGAAACCTTACTCCTAAGAAAACCACAGGAGTTATTGACGGGATTTTTTGACTTTCCGATTAGGTTTTGAAGATGTGCTGCACGGAAACAGTGTATAATATACGAAACATAAACTTGCTCCATAATCAAGAGGGGACGGGAATTTTAATGCATCAACGGTTTATTTGAGTTTGTAATGTTAATGTAATACTCGCAATTTATTGAGAGCAATTAGCAGTCTCCAATTACTAATATAAATTCAATTACGAAGTCTGTGATTTCTATTTGCTTCGTGTTTTCAATATCGTAGACATTAATTTTATGAACACTGTCCACAAATATGCTTAATGTACAAATTGGTTGGTTAATTCGTAATCGTCGGCTAAATGGAATTTGCAATATTCGTATCTTTTCAGTGAATTTCACATCTCCGAGATAGAACCGGTATTCGATAATTCTCAGGTTTTCAAGTCTTTATATTTTTATTGTGTTTATCCAGCAAGAAATGCGAGTAATGAGAATTGATAATTGAACAAAAATTATTTTAATTTATGGAATACCAATCGCCGACTCTACTTTCATTTATTCATTTGCTACAAATTGGCCTTGTGAATTACATGTGCTGATCATATATCTTTTTAATACATATTTTCCATTGTGATGACCAACTTGTGTCGGACGTTGCTTCATTGCCGGTCTATTGTATGCGTCGTTGATTCGTTGATGCAATTAAAGTTATTTGCACCGCTACTCGTTGTATCATTGACTTTTGATTAATCGTAAATTCCACGAGCGTACAACGAGTATCATACGAAAATACCGATAATTTACGAGGCAAAATTTTCTCCGACCGAGCAACGCGAGGTCGAGAAATATTTCGCTGCATCGTTATCATTGTAACATGCTCGCACAACAATCGCATAACGAATGTAGTAGATCTCATACGCTCATTAGCATGCCGACTGCTTTGACGAATAGGATTTCCGGTAAAGCTTTTAGGGTGGGTAATAGCGCGAATGCCGAGGATAGAAAATAGCTGTCGGAACGTTCGTATCGTAAGCTCACCGTCGAGCTTATGTATACCCATAAACGAAAATACGTTCTTGGTTTAATAATCTGCAGGTGGGAAGAGAGGAAGAAGGGGCGTCAGCCTTAATCTGCGGCGTACACGGAGGTTGCTCTCTCGGTCTCCGAATTACAGTTAATTTAAATGCTGCGAATACGACTCCCTCTCTATACCGGTGCCGCGCGAGAAACGCATCGCAATGTACGCGCGTTCTGTGTCACGACGTAGCGCTATCTGCCAGGATTTTAAGGGCACGTGAGGGATTACGCCGTTTTCCGTCGGGAGGGGAGGATTTTGTGAAATTCTAACGCGTACGCGCGTTCCCAAGATCCCCCGACACTCCGGGTTTCCTCCGTGTTACGCGTTACCGCACGCGTTGAAATTTTAAACCCGCAACGTTCAGACCATGGGACTTTGCCGTTGCGTTTGCCACGTCGCAAACAGGAATATCGTGTCAACCAATGGAAAAAGTTTCGTTTGTAATATTGCGGAAATAGCAGCGCGAACCGCGTTATCCCAACAAATGCAATATTACCAAGTAACCCGATGTTTTACACGCTGAATAATAATTTTGACTTTAGCGCGAATGAAGGTACGAGAATATTGCAAGGGTATTGTATGCCGGATTCACGTGTATTTCTTTCATTCTCGCTCGTATCTTCCGCCCTCGTATAACGCGGATTGTACGGGACATTTCGAAACTCGATTCGTCGATACGTAAGAACAATCGGACGCGAATAGACGCGAGAGGAATATTGATTTCCGGTTGGGAGTAAAAAAGACAAAAAAGTCAGACGCATCGCACCGACAGGATATTTTACTCCAATTCTCGTTTAACCGTACGGTAAACCAACGGCATCGGCCGATCGAACGAGCGACGAGAGACGAAAAACAAGAAAAAAAATACCTCCCTCCGTCGATGGCTTTGACTACGAGAGAATAAAATCACTTGCGTAGAGAAAATAAAACTCTCAAGAGAGAACAAACATCAACGGATATTTGGCGTGTGTAATATCCGGCTGGGCTATGTAGTCGGAATCGAAATTACTTCCGGCGACTCCGATTCTCGATCGGGAGACAGAATAACAACCGGGGCATAGTAAATAGCCACGTTTGCCTTTTTCTTTGGTGATTTTAACGAAGCAATATAAAATTCTGATTGTTATTGATGTAAAAATAATAAAAGTTTCCTTTTAAATCTCTGAAAACAAAACATTTTGGTCAATGTGCGAATTAGCGTGGCACGTCGATTTCACTGAATAATAATGCTCGTTGAGTTGCAATCTTCCGATCGTCGAGCGTGTGCAGAATTTTCGTTTTTTTCCCGGCTCTCCGAGCTACTAACGCCGATGGTAAATTGTTGCGTTAATCGCTGTTGCCGACGTGTACAATGAGTCATTTGACGAGGACGAAAAACCAACCGCGCGGCTTTGTCATTTTTTATAAACTGTTTTTTCGTATTTCATTTTGGCGTACATATATGTATTTATATTTATTATTTTCACGGCATCCGGGCGCTTTATAACAGCTACGATATCACTCACCTAGTCGCCGGAAAATGTCATTGGCATGTTTCATTTTCCTCGCTTTTGTTGTTCGTTCGAATAGCTGTAGTAGTAATAGTCGCACTATTATCGAAGTGTACGAAAGCGAGTGGGGCAACGAAAAATAAAAGACGCGTGATCGAATCGTTGTTGCGGCAACTATGATTGGCAACCACAGCCGACTGCCCGTAAATCTCGTCTCCCGTGCGCGCTTCGCTCGCTTCACGAGCGACCACACACTTTTTCGTATCAAAGCCTGAAGCTGAAACTATAAAATCGTTTTTTATTTTTTTATCGATTTGCTCTCGTATATCCGTCGTTTTTCACAAGGTGAGGGTGTATCAATTCATTCGTTTGATTTCTTTTTTTTTTTGTCAATAATCCATCGAGTCAGATCGACGCCGCGTAAATCGACGGCTAACCAAATATGTCCTTGAGGAAAAAAAAATCAAAATACAGCGAGGCACAAGCTGCGACCGTTGTAATGTCGGTTGTGTTTTTTCGCCGATACGAATCAATATACTCAAACACGTCGGATGCACGTGACGCGAAGGCTCGCGAAATATAATCGGTAGCTCGTAATTCAGCGTACGTTAAAACGTGAAATATGAAATCTGTAATGGATTCAACAATGTTTGTCGTGCTTTACCGTCCGGGAGTTAAGTAATTGAGTGAGCGATCGGAGAAACTAATTGGTACGAAATTAATTCCGTTCCCACGATCATTACGTACGTACAGAGTACTTTTAGCGTAATGTGAGCAGGCTTTTTAATAATAAAACCTGTTATATATAATAATCATTACGCTGAGTGAAGTTGAATGCGCAATTTCTGGAGATTACAAGGGTGTTGTGTTTTTTTCCCAGTGTCCAGAGTATATTCGATGGAACGTTGTTTAATAAAAACAGAATGACCGCTTTTCATTGAAGAATGCAAAACACGGCTTGAAGTTATGAATAAATCATATTTGTCTGTTTAATCGTAAATATGTGATCGTGCTTTTCCGTTTTGTTTCCTGTCTTTTTCATCAGACGCATTAATTTGAAGTATATAAAAAATCGGATAAGCATTTAGGCATGCGCGAACAAAGTTTGTTTTCCGTAAAGCTGTAGCCGACGATGGAGCACGAGATATGAAAATAATTCGTCGAGTTCTCTTGAATCTGCTCTCATAAAGCTCTCACAGGTCATCGCCGAACTTTATATAACACTGGTATAAGAACTTTGAGGCGAGGGGGATGCTTTCTCGTTTTCCCCTCTCGATTCGTTGCGCTCTCTCTACGACTTTATTCCGACGATCCTTTTTTTTTTATGTATATACTTCACTCGTTCTATTCCCGGGCAACCTGCAATCTACCTCTCACTATTTCCGGCAGTGAAACATCGAGTTAAGTATAGTATGATGCGCTTGTTTATTCAAACACCGTCGACCTTCTGGCTCGTCTCGATGGAGCGCGCGAGGCGCGAGAGAACTCCGAAGCTCCTACATCTCCGCCACCATTGTAACTTCTCACCCCTTAATTGTTAATGCTTCGTGCATCCTGCATTCTCCGACGATTTTTTTCCTCATTTCCTCACCGGTTTCTGGGTTACGCAGTTCTCACGACTGCAGATACGCGAAACTCTCGCGACTTCGCGCGGGCACATTTTTCCGCGAGTCACGCGTTTTATCATTAAATTAAATCAGGAGTTGAACAAATGTGAACCGTCGAATGATTTTCTTTTTTCGTCGCAGAGGAAGCCCCGTTCTCTTCGAAATACATAATAATTCGATGCAGTGAAACGCAGCCGATATAACTCGTATGTAATGACAAGATGCTCCGGTAATTTTAATCGGCTTAATGAAAAGCTCCTTATTCCAAGTTACGACTTCAATCGTTGTTATCGGCGCCATTCCGGCAATTACAATTCACGAAGTTAAATGCGTTTACCGATCTGTCCGTGCCGACCAGAGATTGAAACGCCGCGGCATCGATCGACAACCGATCTCTCTGCCAATGCAGCGAATTCTATTCGGCTCTTAATTTATTAATACCTAGCGGAGACTGCGCTAAGCTTGTTTTCCGAGCATCTATTATTTCCTCGCTCTTTCGTTCGCTTATCGCCGTTCCGTTTTTGGCGTTATCGCGCGCCACGTCGACAAGAGCTCGCGACGGGTGTGCCGCGTTCTCGCCGCTTCGTCGTTGTCTTTAACTTCTGTAAATCGTCGTCGACTGGCGAAACACTCCCGTCCTCATTTTCCTATCTGTCCCGTCGCTTTTCGCTACGGCATTTCTCTCTCTCTTTCTCTCTATATGTAAATATATATGTGCGACGCCGGTATCTACATTCGCGTCGGGTGCCGGAGCATTTACGTGCGGCAAACTTGAATGTTTCATAAGCCGGCCAGGATCTTTCCTTACCTAATTTATGTCAACGGCTCAACGGGCGCCCTCCCCCTTTCTCCATCCGGCGACAAATTATTAACGAGGAAGCTACCGACGTCACGGGTATTCATGCTCTCGTGCGGCCGTACCGTGCAGCCGCGCGCCATCGAGGTAACACACTAGCGAATATACGACTGTGCATCCCGGTCGGGGCATTTCCCTCGACGCGAGTCTGATACGAGCATAAATTCAACCCGACAACGACATAGATTTCTTTTTTCACCGTTACATCTCGTTCACCTTCATATCTCGTACTTCTGCTCGCGTCACTGTATCGCGTCAAGATTACTTATCAAACTTTTTTTTCTATTCTTTTTTTTCAACTCCACAATCCCTCACCATTGTCCGCGGCTATTTTTCGTGCACATTTTATTGTTTCAGAGAAGATGAGAGAATCTAATTAGCAAAGCCTCTTGCAACACGAGAGTGGCAGAACTCGTTTGAATAATTACAAAACAAGGTTAGCTCTCGGCCCAGGCTGGCCTGGATGATTTTTTGTTTTGTTTTATTACTCCGACTGGGTAAAAATATATAAAACTTCATTTTCGGCCCGACGAGAATGTGGCTGCGCCCGGGATAGTGCGTTCGTCCGTAAATACGGGAAACAAACATTAGCGCATAGCTGCTGGTTTCTCTGTACTCGGGCGAATGATGGGGAGGTGTTGCGTTGCATACAATTCACGATATGTGCGGTATGCGTGTTACGGTGTATGCACTTTGTTCGTCGCGCGTTCAATGGCCACGGTTAACGATGACCCGTGCGGCGATGCGTTAATCAATTAGCCCGACAAATTGGTAGGGAAATATAGGAATAACGGAAGAGGAAGAGGGAACAAATGGAGCTGGAATACACGGCAGTCTTCTTTTTTTTTGTTTTCTGTACGTTCATTTGCTTATTCTACAATATTTCCGCGTCTCACGGAAATCTATGCAACATACCGCACTAACAGCCGTCGAAGTTTCACACACGCGGGGAGGGAGGCGGTCGAATCTTGGCGCGCTTCGGCAGAGTTTCGCTCGGCAAATAATTGGACCAATCGATGTGAACAATTCGTCTCTCTTCCCCAACCTATGTCTCCATTAAATATTCCCGAGCTGAGTCTGGCTAGCAGTTAAAATTAACAAGGCAAAGTCCGAGAGAATCGTGCTGGCTCGTTTGTACCTTCGCACGCACTCGGCGGAACTAATCGTCAGATAATTGGAACCGTTCAAGCATTTTCCTCATGTCATTTTATTCTTGAAAATAGGAGTTGATATTTTTTGTATATATATCCCATTTTTATTATATTCGGAGACACGCGAGAGCGTGACTGCACGTTATACTCGAACTTCGAACAACTGATATTTCCAATTCACTTGATATCTTTCGACGTTTCCCCAACGAGCGGACAAAAGATCCTTCTTCATCCGGACGAAACAAACTTTTCCAAGGTGTGTAAGAGATGCCTGGAAGCGAACCGAGACCGTGCCCGTGAGTGCTGCCGGTTTCAAAATCTCGTTACTTCGGGGATGGGAAAAAAAAAAGTCTGGAAAGCCCTTTGCCGTTGTTGACGCGCGCTTCTCTCCCCTCTCGGTAATGTTCGCGCAGGCTTCTCAACTTGCCATATTCCTTCAGGCTTTTGAAGGTGTAGCTACGGCGCGATCCACCCGACGGCGTGCAGGTGCACCGGCAGGAGCACCTACTTTCGCGTGAGCAAGCTTTTACGAGATCGGAATGGTTTGTTCGTCGGTTGCATGCTTCTCGGAGGACTCTCACCCTCTCTCTCTCTCTCTCTCGCGCTTCGTTTCTTTGCTAGAAACTTGCGCGTTCCGCTACAGCATCGCCTTCCTGCTCCTGGCGCTAGAGTTGGGGATGCCCCGGGAAAGCCAGAACTTCTCAACACTCGACTTTCAATCGCGCTATGGGCACTCGCTGTAAAGGCCCCTGTATTACAGCCCCTGTATCGGACAGAGTGGAGCGCTGTTAGAGTCGTGCCTACGCGTCTGACAAAGCAAACTTTCGAGCGAGATGGTGAACACAAGTAATAAAGCTTCGTGAGAGTTGATTAAGGGAACTCGGGACAATCGATTTAATGCAACGTGGAGGTATCTTTGGATTGCGATTCGTTGAAAAACTACCAATCTCCAAGAATGGGAAATTTTGAATTTCGCATCGGAAACTTTCATAATGGTTTTGACATTAAAAGAAAAAAGAATTTAATTTTTTTGTTTCATAGCGATAAAGAACTCTTTTTGGCTTCTGTAACAAGCGTACGAAATCATCTTTCCTCTATGGAAAAGCAAAACTCTTGAAAGGTGCTTTCATGTTTCGATAAATATCGGTGATGTGGGCATAATTCCTATCTTTTTGTCCTACGGGCAGTCGCAGGTTATAATCTTGGAACAAAATGGCCATGATGAAATATGCCAATGACACCATTCACTTAGTCGTTCAAGTGAATCGATCACATTTTTTTTAAATGTGGCATAGAACGATGACACGCTTTGGTAAATCGTTACGAGTGCGATATAACAGAAGGGCTCGACGTGGCCCTAGTAGTAATGGAACTGTGGCTCTCGGCCGCACGGCCTACATCGGGCGACCGCTATGTGTTTCTCATAGAATGTTCCATGCCACAGCTGATATCATCGTTGCCGTTCGAGTTATAGCCGTCCCGTGTACGGGCAATGGTTTAGCCCGTGACCAGGAGGTAGCTCGATGCCCATAAACTCCGTGGCTGTGTTTAACACCCAAGGGTTTACACACGCGGTATTGCATGTCAGAGCCGATGTGCAAACACAACACGCGTTACGCGATGTGAACGGCGGAGCAAAAGCATTTTGGTCTCACAGTAACGCCCGCTCTTTCCCTCTTCCTCTCTTTCTCCCTCTCGCGCGAGCACCCTCCGGTTTTCACGCTCACGAATATCATGCCAAATGTGGGGATTCATTCGCGTGAAATTCTATGCATGTTTCTCGCGCTAACTCGCTTCATTTCAGACGAACAGAGAGCCAAGGAGAGCGTGGCTTAATGAACGCGGTACAAGTTATAATTACACGTGGCAACTGCGCCCGCTAAACTTGCAGAAACTGATACACAGTTAGTACGAAAACTTATAATTGACAAAACGTTGGAACATAGAAAACAATGGGTGAATAATTTGTGAATCAGAAACATTGACACCGTTAATTTCGTGAAAATTGAGCGATATTATTGTACAAATAGGACTGAAACTTTTCGTCAAAGTGATGATTTGAAGTTAAAGTTTTCTTCGGCAATTTTTGTTTTTTTTATTATTGCTTGAAATAAAATACCGATTGCTCAGTTTATGGATTTTTCGACTCTACGTATTTTTTTATAAGGACTTTTGAGTTTTTTGAAATGCCTGGTTAACGCAATAATTTCGTTCGGAATAAGGATTGTGTTTTAATACTCTCATAATCCGCAATCAGAGATATTAAAGAAAAAAGAGAAAAAATCAGTCCTTTCAGTCGGAGATTAAAAACGCTATTATGAATTCTATTGTTCGAGTGAAATATCCCTCTTTTGATTCGTTTTCATTGTCCGTTGAACATCGGACAAGGAAGAGGCGAGTAATGAATCGATTTTTCTCTCATTCATTATTTCTTCAATGATCTTGGAGCAAACGTTGAGAAGTCTTCTTTTGAGCATTCGGTTCAATGAAATAGGTTATTGTTAGCGGAAATACGCGAATCACTTGGTAGACAAGCTTCTTTCCGGTAGTTTTCTCCGCGTAGAAAGCATATCGCGCCATTCCCATTGTTCCGAAAACACTGCAATCGTTTGTTTCGAAACCAATTATATCAACATCACGATAATGAGCCAATCACTAGTTTTATTCGATATGTAAATCGTCCCCCTTAACAATATTAATTTTGCCGATTCTACATTTCGAAAACTTTGGGCATTTTGAGTTAAATAACTCTAATCGAATTAAGATCAAATTTTCATCGAGAATCTCAATTGCACGTTAATTGCCGTTCACTTCGAAAACCAATAACTCCATTATTTTTTTTACCTTCTACAGTCTTTCTCTAATTTTTTAATTCGCGTAATTAAGCCGGAAATACGTTAATATGCAAACGCGAAATCGAAAAATCCAGCTCGTTTCACGCGGCCGATCGTACATGTGTGTACAACCCTCGAAATTCTTTTGTGCCGATAGAATAAATTCCATGCGCGATTTTTCTACGCCTCCGGTATCGAACGCTGTTTCATCGAGAGTACTTACAATTTCGGCGACGTCACTCCATTCTAATTCGAAATAGCAATCAGATTATCCGGCGGTTTTTCGACCGACGACTACGCGATAACATCCCACGTCGTACCTCTATTTCGAGTGATCAGTTTCCCCATCCTTTCAATTACACTTTACACTAATGGGAGAGTTTTCTCGTTGAATGAACGGCGAATCTATTGCGATAAGCCTATTGCTTCGCGCATGTCGGCCCGAGCCGAATTCCGTTGAATCCCTTGAATCTCATTCATTGGATATCTGTGCGCTCATCATATTACGCATTTCATCTACCGTACGCGCGCATCTACTCTATTACCGACGTGTCTATACGAGCCTCGAGTTCGCGCTACGTATCACTGCCGTAAGCTATCGTGTTTGACAGTATTGATTTTTGTGCACGATGAACGAAGCGGGCCGAAGGGGCGCGAGGGGGTTGGGAGTAAAAGCTGTGTTAACAAGAACTAACGGTCCAACAGATATAAATTATTATGTCAATCAATCATCGGACGATTTTAACGCGCATCGATATATTTATGTCCTGCGTTCGTTGGAATGCCGAGGTATCGCGCAAAACGAATACAAACGATGCACGCGCGTGAGAAAAGCGAACATCCAATGGATACGCGGTGCCGCTTAAAAATTTCATCGCCTTGCGGGAGAATTTACCAGCAAACGGAAACGTTCGTTCGCTCGTCTCGGAAAAAATTAGAAACAAAAAAAACAACGATCCTGTACGTCGTTCTCGCCGATGGAACATCGGCGGCGTTCAATGTTGCGCTTTTGCCGAATCAGCGACGGCAAAACGACAACGGAGAGACAGTGAGCTCGTCCATCGTAACGCAACGAATACGAAGAGTCAATGCGGCCACCGGTTCACGCATAACCGACGGAGGCATATGGTGGTACGGTACACCGCTGTTCACTGAAATATCAATTAGTCGTTTACCCGTACGATCGAAACCGTTTGGCGAAATAATTAGAATGGGTTATCGATACGATACCGCGGGCACTGCGCTGCACAGGGCTATGCACTCGCAAATTGGATATATTTGTTGGCGCGAAGCGAACGGCGAGCGAATAACGAGAGAGGATTCGAATCGAACGAGAATACGCGACTGTGTGTGAATGTGCGAGTCCGACAAGGAATCGGTATCCTCGTATTGGCGTATAAAAATGAATATGACGAACGAAGTTTCGAACGAGGCCGGAAGATACGGAAAATCTGACGCGTGACAATTATATAGAAATGCAACATTAACTCTATTGGTCGTTAGTTCTAATGAGTGAAATAATTGGATCTCGATTCGTTAGGCGATAGTACGGAGAAACGAAAGCCGATTGGAAAAAAAAAGATCTCTAAGAATTTGCAGCGGTAATTGTGAGAACGAAATATTCGGTGGACGCGCCAATGCCTTTCGTCGTAACTTTAATTAGCGAACGTTGCCAAGGGCACGGTAATGCCATCTGAATTAGCGACGGATTGATCGAGAACTACTTTATGGTATCATGTCGCTATAACGCATACCTCTCAGCCAACCCTTCCGCTTTCTCTATCAGTCTCAATCAATTGCATTACCGCATTCCCGGCGTCAGACTTAATTAGTTGATGATGATCAATTTTTTTCAATACTGCAAATTTACCTCGACGATCGGTTGCTCGCATTCGTTCGGTTCGTCAATCAGGAATATTACCGAGCTTTTTTTTTATTTACATAAAAGTAGAAGTCTTGGGATAATAGAATTGTTGGCGACGTTATCGGTCGACGATAATCCATGGTGAGCGTTTTTCAAATTGATATAAACTGTTTAAGTACTAATTATTTGGTCGAGGAGAAATGTAATTCTCTTAATTTAACAAGAAATCAAGTGTGCTATATCATGGATGCAAACAAGAGTGGAACATGAAGATAGCAGGTCGCATCATTACTAATATTTACTGACGGCAATCAATAATTGAAGTGCAATTGCTTTTTAAAACAATTATTCGACTATCCCGAATGAGTATCATTCATCCGATGTAATTCAGACAATTACCGATATTATTTCGACCTATGACTCTTGGGTTCCGAAAATAATATATCACATTACCGGTAAACAATAATGAACAGTTATATTTATTTCTTTATACGAAAATTCGATTGTTGAGTATTCGTGACACGGACAAATGTAATTTCTTCAGATCGCTACAGAACAATGAGGTTTCACGCATAAAAATAGCAGATCACGTTAGTACTAATATTGATTAGCGACAAATAGTTGACGATGCGAGAAAGTTCATTGAAATAATACAATCTATTTAGCATTTACTCATTTAACAAGTTACACCTTCGAACCCTCTTAAGAGGACTGCATTGTGACGAATCGTTATATCAGTAATGCAGGCGACAAGTTTGCGTCAGTCTAAAAATATACTCCTGACTTCCACGCGCGGCACTGAATCTACCGTTAACTTTGAATTTATGCGAGTCAGAAAATATCTGCGAAGCATAACAGCTTTTTGTATATCAAGAGACGCCGCCGCAGCTGCTCGACTTCTGCTTCGCGAACTTTCGAAGTATAAGAACCCCGGATGGGGTGTTTCCCACTCGCGACGCATTCGCGGGTGAATTTTGAAAAGTCATTCCCGAGAGGATGGAAATTCATCCTACTTCGTCGTACTGTGAAATATCAGAGTGACAAATATTATTTCTCGTTGCGTCATGGCTTGGCTCTTTACGTAGCCGTCAGTTCTCAAATATCTGTCAGCCCTTGGCTACATGTCGGTTGAAAGTTCATCCTACATGAACGTTGAAAGTTCTTTTACCATTTTTTTGTTACTTTTATGCGTTGTTAACGAAAAAAACATTTATGCGAAACAATGAGCGATTGGCCAACTTTGTGTAACGTGCGCTAACGAGCGAAATAATAATGTTTCTAATTCTATCATGAGGACCAGCGAAATGGGTCATTCCGAGAACCGAAACATTTCCATTGGCCTTTTTGATAGGACTATTCGGTCGAAATGAATTCCTAATTGAACGCCCGGAGTTAATTACGAACAGCCGTTAACTACGAAACATTTGTTCTCAATGTAATTATTTTTCTGTTCAACGATGTGTAATACGATAGAAAGGATTTCCGAAGTACTGTTCTTCGCGGAGAGAATGATTCAAGCTTTTTTTTCTACAAAAAGTTACAAATTAATCCGTTCGTTATGAGATTTTTTTGCAAAAAAGCATTGCCTTCATATTGTAAAAAAGATGATTATGCGTAAAATGTAATTCTCCTAGAAACGAGCCAACTGCATGATGAAAAACGTGCAGTTTAAAGATCTTTCTTAATAAGCAGAGAACAATTTACGCCGAGAACCGGAGGTATACGAAGGGCTGATATTTCGGGCAGTTGAAGTAGTGCAAGCCCGCGGGAGATTGAGCGAAGGGATATGAGATATGCAAGCGGGAAGGTATGGAAGGGCCCTCGAGACCTTTGGCGTGAATCCAAATCCGCGCCCACCGATTAACATTTCCCTCGAGTTGCGGCCAGCCGGCGATAGTGACGACGCCAGTGGTCGGGTCAACGCCGGTTTGGCAAAAACCGGACGTTTCGCGGTGAGTCATATAGGGTTTTCGGTGGGGTCGAGGATCGTAAAACACGAAGGGTGCAGGTAGGTGTCGATGTGCGGTTTCTGCGAAGCGTATAACGACCCGGACCGTCGTCGCCCTTCCATTCCAGCGGAAACACTCGCTGAGCTTGAATGTTCCAATTATTGATGTTATCGCCAATTCATAGCGCTATCGTTAAAAAATCTTTTCAATATGATTTCTCTCTTTTTTGCTTCAGGTTGGAACATTTCTTTTTTATCAGTTCGAAAAGAAATGATAAAAATTAGCCTTGCACATCAATTTTTTCTTTGCTTTGACGTCGTTTACAAAGCTTTTATACCTATCGTCGGATTGAAATAGGCAATTTGTGTACACATTTTTATTTCAATATTTCGAATATTGCAAGAGTGATCGTGTTAACAAGGATTTTTGATAAATTTGATACCTGATAAAATCTTAAGGGCTATAATGTTTTTTATAAAAGTTGAAACCAACATTGACAATCGATCCAACTGCACCTCTATGAGAAAGTAAAATGGATAACTTTGTTTCCTAAGATATTAATACCGACAAACTCCAATTTGATCCTCTAATAATCTGACATTCCTGTAAACCGAAACCTTGGACAATCCAAGTATTCTGAGTTATCCGTTCGCAATCCTTCAATGTAGAAAATCTTTCGAAGATAATTCCTTTTCTCGTCGAACCATACTTTACTCCGTGGCTCGGATAAAACGAATATATTATTATTACCAGAACGTCCGTACTGACTGAGGTGAAAAAGCATCGAGCAGGTGGTACGCGCGGTAGTATTATGCACTGTAGGAAAGAAGCGAAGCCCGGAGATCTCGCTCTGGCGTTCGTTGCCGGTAGGTACCAGGGGCTCCTCAATAATGCAGAGCCAGCGAGCCAGCGTGTAACTCGCATTGGTCACGGCCGCGCGAACGAACCAGAAATTGTGGGCTGCGGAAGTGCAGACCGTGTTCCCGGCAGGGTGGGGAATAGGCGAAGGAGTCGAGAAGAGCGAGGGGCGTTAGTCGCGAGTCCTGTACGTACGTGAAAGAGCGGAGGAACGTGAACGTGAACGAGAGTAGAAGGAGCAAGCGCATACGTGAATTTTTCAAGTGGCCGCCACGGTAGAATATACGGAGGGATCTAAAAACTTTGCGGAGTATGAGATCTGTACCACCGGTTTTCAAGCTTATCTGTATAGACCGCGAGAGAGCATCGGAATCTGCGAAGCTCACAATTTTTTATATAATGAAAATAGAGTAAAGCGTAGTGCGGCGGGAAAAAGTGCCAGATAGACGATAAAAAAGATAGCTTCACTGTTTGCACACTGTCCACACATTACGAAAGCTAAATTTAAAAAAAGGTGACTGACGTTAATCCCATCTTTTCTGCTTTAAGCCTTACTTTCCTCTCTCGCTTATTCAATTGTTCAGCGAAATGAAGCACCTTTTCTGCCCTTTACGGGCAGATCTCAAATTCACGATTAAATTTGCCGCAATTCTCAACAATTTTCGTTAAATGCGAGGTATATTGTCCACAATTTTAATATGATACTTCGAATTTATGACTTTCGTGTCTGCTCGTGTTTAAATTGAGAACCGTTGTTAATTGATATCTCAACGTTATGAAATTCCAGTCCTGGGTCCAGCTTTCCACAGGCACGTGAATTATTGTTTGTCGACGGAATGTTCAACGGCAGAGAAAACGATTAACGGATAACTACAAAACAGTTAATTTTTTTCAACGTCGTGAACGACTTCTTTATGAATATTTTCTGTATTATCGATGTTTTTAGTTTTGGCTTATCTGGTTTGAAGGGGTCGAGTCAGCTAAATTGTAGCAATATCCTTCAAGGTATGTTTATTTCTTCAGCTGACCCGAAGATTTCGAAAAATTCTATCGTGTCGAAGAAAGTTTGAAGATTTTTTTTTACCGGTTGAAAAAAAAAGTGATCAACCGGTTGAATTGCAAACCGGGTCAAGATATAAAATATTTGTGAATTGGTCTATATTTTAATCCGCCCTGCATACAAAACAAACCATGAATTTATACGATAGGATACGTTTTGACGAGGCAAACGAGACATCGTATAATGAAATTCCTTGCGCGAGTTATTCTGGAACGTGTGCAGTACTGAAAGCATCTAAATCTGGTTCCAAATTCACTTTGGCAACATTTCTTTTTTAAACTGGTCGAGATATTTTGCAATTTTCATATGATATCATACATTTATTGCGGACATAGTTGTAATTCAGCTGACTCGAAAGGAATAATCCCAGAAACGAACATGTAATACCTCTTGATTCCTGAATGATTTTTTCTCCGATAAAGAGCTCACAATCGCAGAGACGAAAAAAAATGAATCCCCATATTTTAATACCACTCTTACGTTCGTATATTCGAATTATATCAGATCCATGAATCACCAACGATAACCATTTTCATGGTATTCGATTCCCCTAGTTCGCCCGTGAACTCCGTATGCTCCCCCGGTAGGATTGGGACGAAAGCGCCAGCCAAGCCATGCGCACATTTCGCTAAGTCGATACTCGATACGCATTAATCGAGCTTGGCACGAGTTTCTCCCGTTCGTATGTGCGCGTTGCTTCAACATCTCGATAGAACGTTGTTCAATGCCGAGTGTTATATAGGTTTAGATATGATATCGATGCATTCGTCGAGCACCTGACAAAATCGATCCATTCGCTAGCGCGCCCTTCCCGTCGCGCGCCTCGACCCAATCCTAATAATAATCCTCGGGCTCATGACGAAGTCGTAATTGCGTTTCATTGCGTTTTAATCCAATTATCGTCGAGGTGTGCACTGCGTCGTCGCTGTTTCCACGATTTTCCAATGCAACCAGCGAATTCAGCTCGAGTCGATGCGGAGAGGATCTCACTCTCTGCTCTTTTAGGATCTCGGGACTGGTAGTGTACGCGCTAAATGATTATATTAGCCGTGGAGTAACGTTGCGGGTAGTTGCTTTATAACGCCTGTACCATCTAAGCTGAAGTCCGGGGTGGAGAGTGATTACTACAGAACAGACTCCCCGGCGAGCACAGATGGATTCTTACACCGTGGAACGGATAGAATCCACCGTGGAAGGTAAACGATTCGTCATAATTAGCTTGACGGGTGGAAAGAATAGTACAAGCCTGATGGGAGCGAGAGCATCGTTGGTTCGTTCCAAAACAGCATCGCATAGCCGCGAGCATAGATGCACGTAGTCTAAACGGATAGACCTGTTCGCGCCGTGATAACCTTTCATGCTCCGAACCTACGTACAACGTGGAGCTACGAGTATTATGGCTTCAGGGAGTTTACAAGCATGCCCGAATGTTTTTTTATTTTGTATTTTAGTTCTCTTCTCTCAATCCCAGAAGCCCGAAGGTCTGACGTTTCGACCTGAAGGATGGAACATACCGAGAAGTTCTGGATAATTCACGAGGATTGATATCTGCGGAGGCTTCCGTAGCCGTCTCACGGAATCACGTAGGCACCTCAAGCTCGCCATTTCGACCTACCGGAATCGCATCGATCCTAACTCTCCAGGCGAATAAAAAAAAAAAAGTACCGAAAGAATTGCTCAAGTATCTCGTAGATGGGAGTAGAGTGTAAAGGGAGAGAGAGAAAGCGAGTACGAGAGATCGTGGAAACGATGAGGGCTTGGTAAACTGGTAAGCTTCGAAGCGGTCGGATATCGTTGCTCACCTCGTTCGAACCGTAACTCCGGCAGTTATGCGGGCAATCCTCGTTGTACCGTTTCCACCGCTCCCGGTGCCACCCGCAACGTATCTGTTTAAATAGCGAGTTTATAGCGTTGGGCGCATAGCGTTGCAGAGCGTAATATAATTACTCACGACTAGCGTCGTTTTACATTTAACTGGCGCTACCTCTCGCTTCATTTTCTGTCTGTGTCGGGATTCGCGAAAGGAGAGGAGATTCGTTCGTCGTGTGATTATCGGTAATGTCGTTGGTTTATCCCCACCCGATCAAAGGGATAGTTAAATTCACTAGGGAAACGTGGTCGACCTATCACTATCATCGCGGATTAATTGAGAAGGCCAGTTAGTGGGGGTACTTTCAAGAGACAATTATGACACACAATATGCCTTCGATAACAGGGTAGCCGATATTGATTATAATAGGCTTATTGCTATCGTAGCTCTCGCATTACTCTCATTGACGAAGCACTTGAGCTTTTGTTACCAATAATTCACAGCGATGCTGCGCAGCCTGTTATGATGCACAACCTGTAACGACGAGAAATCAAATTTCTCCACCTAATACTCCCAAATAGCATGGCTCTTCTAACCGGTTCTGCGCTGATCTGCTCTTTGAAATTTTTCTACACGCCAATCGTAAATCCGCCAATGGCCGTTAACGCGTCCAATTGATGCCGCAACTATTATTCCAATAACGTAAATTTCTCTTTTAGGACAACGTACCAAGTACGGTTTAATACCTGAACGTGTATAACTAGGGAAAATTGGATCTGCTGCGGCAAATTATTTACCGTTCATGAGAAATAATATTGCAATATAGTACATAGCGGGTTCGTGGGGTGAGATGCTCGGTCGCTCGGGGGGGTACATATAACGCCGCGTTACCGCTCTACTTTCGCCTCGAGAGGATGGTGCAGAGGAAGAGCTTGCAGTAACGAGCACGGAAGAGCCCTCACCCCCCCCCCCCCCCCTTTCCCTCTACCCCCCGTCTTCCCATCCCCACCCCCTCGTTCGTACTTCTCTCGTATGCCCGGTAATAACCCTTCTTTTCGAGCGACCCACGGGATCGAGGGAGAAACGGTCGTGCACGGTTTTCCACCATCCTGCGCAACGGCATGAGAGAAAAGGAAGAAAATGAATATACGCTTTCTCGCTCGCCTCATGCGCCCAGGGAGCCAGGGACTTTTCGGTACTACCTTAATTTCGCGGTTGCCTCGAAAGTTAAATTACATTAAATACGAGGAGTGAGGCATCCCCGCGCCACGGTTACCTTTCTGTATTTCTACTCCGACCTTGCTTCGCGAGGCCTCGGAGTCCCTTGGGTTTTTAACACACTGGAAAGTCAGAAGTCCGTGGCTCTCTAGCGATACATGATTTTCCTCGAGAAGCCCATTCCTTGAATCACAAACCCCCTACCCCGTCCCGCTGTTAACCTACTTCAATGCGGCACAACGACGAGAGAGGCGTGAATACGGAATGGAATAGTGTATGATGTTTACGCTCTCCGTCAGTTTACGTCAGTGTAACCAATAACGGTGACAAATCGAGGCGAACGCTATAAATCTAGACTAGTGCTACATTCGAGTATCTCGCGAAGGGCAATTAGCTTTGATAGCGTGAAGCACGTTACACGAATCGATACGACAGACATTGTATATTGAAAAAAAACAAAAATTTACCAAAAATTCGTAAACTCCCTACTGAAAGGAGATTTCAATAACGAAATCGTATTAATAAAAGAGTGAATAATAACAATGAATTATTTACATTGGAAACAATATGGAGGTACGAGAAAATCTCCCGATTATAAAATTTAAATCATTTATTGTTATTTCACACTTTCATGTTAACACGCTCTCTTTAATTTCACTTTTCGTTCGGGCGTCCAGTTTTTTCATTTCCGTAGATATTTATTGATTTTATCATTTTTTTTTTTTTTTACCCACGAATTTTTAATGGAACCTCGTCCAAGTTTCATTAGTTTCCATTAGCGAGCTGTATAGTCACGTCGTTTAAATGCACCGTTAATAATCGAAGGTTAGCGAAATGTTCGCACGGAATTGGATATCCGCACGGTCAGAAATGGCAGAATGATCTCGTAGAGTAAAAATCATAGCTTAAATCTCGCAGCAGCTTGAATTCTTCCGTGGACTAGCTCCGTGGAGAGGCTTAAAGTGGAAAATGGAATATAGTAGAAGGCTTACGAGAGCGATTTTGGGCACCGCGGCCAAGCCCAGTGGCGTATTGGAGCTATGCACTTTCCCCGTCTATCCCTGCCGTTTTCGGATCGTCTCTTTCTCCTTTCGTCTGTCGGGCATCTGACCCGAGAGGAAGCTCAATCCTCCCCAGGGGAGTCGGTTTTGTCCCTATAATGCATGAGATGCAGACGCGAACCTTCTATCCTATGTATGATTGGCCATTTGCTCACCAAGTGGCGCAAAGTGGCCCTCGCCACCGAACTTGGACGTGCAACAACGCCGAAAGTGCACAGAAACTCACTGAAACCGTGTCGATGCTTGTGTATACAAAATTTTGCATTCACCAAGAGAGCTCCGCTTGAGGTGTACTAAACAATACGAGCAAAGTACAATAAAATTCGACAAACAACGCCGTACAGTAGAATTATCGTAGTGAATATAAAGACGATAATAGAAAGTACGCCCGGAAGTAATCCATATTAAGATTCACCAATTAATTAATGAAAAACATATGTTCATCGAGATACGTGGAAGATTTTTTTTTATCATTGAAAAGATTTCTCACTAACCACCCATGTCCCTGCGACATTCAGGCTTTCAGAGGCTTTTCACAGCTTCTCGAATGCAGTTGGCCACTTCGCTCGTAACTACCGTTGCGCCCGTTCGGCATTCATTTCACTCGTCGTCCTATTCAGCCTCTCTCAGCTCCATTCGTCTTACGACTTGAAGGGTTTTACGTCTCTGCGGTTCTCGAGGGTTATCATTGGGTCAGGGATTGCTCACGACTTCGTTCGTCTCCAGGCCGCGCAAGGCAAACCATGTTTGCAATGTATCGACTCGAATCGAGGTCGCTTCTTGACAACTTGGCTGGACGAAAGTACGGGAAATAATCAAACAAGGTATACGATACCCCACGGTGGTTCAAAGGGGCTCAAGCAATAGCCTCGGCACGATGGATACACGAGTAAATAGAACTTTCGTTCGAATTTCTCAATCGCGGAATCTGGGGGATTCGTGAGATTGAACGGATGAGGTGCGAGGAGGGCTCTTCGGGAACGCCTCCGAGCGACACTTCAGGGCTCTCACGAAGCTCTCACAGGATCGTTGTAGGGTAAGTTCGTAAGTACTATCCGATTTACCTAAGGGCGATCAACGACCGTCTCTTCGACAACGATAGAATTCTATATATACATCCATTTCTCGATTTCTGTATACCGTGAAAGCCGTGACTACATAGTATACATAGCGCACAGCCAGATCTCACCGTTGAATTGTGCATTAATCTATGCGAATTTACTCATATACTACTATAATATATATGACTGCATCTGTACTACTGTCGCGCCCCTTCCCGTTTTGTAGCCGGAAGGTATTGAGCTGTTAACCATTATTACGGAAACTCGACAATGGATCCTATCTCTAGCCGCCGCTAATGCCAAGTCCCATTTCATTGTGCAATACATAGAATTTCTAACGTCATCTCGACTAGTCGTATTTGAGTACGTAATAGCGGTGTTCCGAACCGGAAGATCCACTCGCTGAGCAAAGCCACGTCAACCGACGGCATCTCTTTGTCGAAATCTCTCTCAATCACCTCTGGAATCTCGAGGTTACTGTGTTCCCTTTGCAGCATTCATTTGTCTGTCGACAATGTCTGGCGGGGAAATGCATTACCGAGTTGTAGCATCGTCGGGTGACACTTTCACGCCGCGATCGTGCGACCTCATCGACGATAACATTCATCCGCGTGTACACATTTTACAATAATCATCCGCATGAATTCTGATACACTGCGTAATGAATTCCATCGGGAAGATCCTCGGGTCCCCGATGTCATATGCGTGATTCTGAATTCTCATAACCAGTGACAAGCCGCACGAGTGCGCTAGTCGGGGCGAGCTTGGTGCGAGGGCCGTTGGAAATTTCGACAGACAAAAGATGCACGTGTGACGAGGCCGTACGGAATGACGACGTATAGCGTCGCGCATACACCCATCTCATCCTCTAATGCACGGCAAGGTTGAAAGCTGTTACTCCCAATATAGTAGTAGGTTCACGAGTGGCAAAGCCCGCGAGGCAGTAGAGATGCCGCTAAGGCAAACGTGATCCACGATTCTATGCAAGAGGTTTTCCTAGTAGGAAACACACACGTACACGTATGTGTTTTATATACATATGTATGGTTGCGCTACCATATAGCGGCTGGTTTGTAGCTCTTGGCGGGTTTCTCTGCTCTAGTCTACGAGTGTGCACTATAGTATACACTCTATGGACTTCGAATGCCACGAAACGTATTGGTTGAACGTGAAACGTCGGGAGAGTCTCGGGGTTGGGACCCCGTTGGTGGTTTGGATGGCGGGTTTACGGGGTGTCTGCATTATTTATGCTTCGAGAGGTTGCAACTACGTTGGTAGAAAGACAGAGGTTGGGGCCGAGAGAGCGCGAGGTCTACGCGATCTCTTTGGGTGCATCAACGACGAGACCGCCTTGTGTCACGTACTGGCACGAGAACAGATCACGCTCATAATACCGCAGTCGAAAGGGCCGCAACCCTATTGTTTTTTCGGTCGATTTTTCTTCCTCTTTTTGCCTTATCGATCTCCGACACGAGGCAAACGTAATACTATGAAACTGCTCCATCAACCTTCTCTTTATGGGTTTGTTTTTCTTTTTCTCTTCCTATACACTCTTCTGTGGTGCGGTGACACCGATGCGAAGCCTTCGTCATAGGAATTTTTGCTCCACTGGCGTAGAGCAACGAGAGGAAAAAAGCTATTCTCTGTGTATCCTCCGACGCGGCGACTCCGCGTTTTTTTCAATCACAGATTGATACGAAAGAGAGAGAATCGAAAACGGTGACCCCGCTCGCGTTATTCACGGTTCTTCGTCAACAGCCATCCCAAGCTCCGTCGATGGCCTCGTCTGCTGTCTAGTACCGATGCTTCTCTCGTCGTCCAATATGCCATAGTCATATTTTTTTCATCGTTCACACATCGCGCACGGTTCAACACCCGACGCCCATCGGATGTTCGTCGAAGCGCGCGAAGTTATCAGCCGCTCGGTCTCGTGTCATCATTGTTTTAGGTGTTCGACAAAGGCGCGCGTAGCTCCCCTCGGTTCCCCACCGCATCGCCGGTGCACTGCGGTATTCGATGCATCTCCTGTGCTCAATCGTCGCCATACATGCACACGGTATTAGTTCGCCATTCTGAGTCGGATCAAACCAATCGCCCAGAGCTATTCTTCGACTCTGTATCACTATCGACGAGTCAGCTATTCTCACTAACCCTTCCTCCGACGTGGAAATTTCAATAATTAATCTGGCGAATGCGAGTCACGAAGGATAGACGATGACATTCATTTGGATGTTTTTCCACCACAAAATAATCGCTCTTACTCTATGTTCAGCGCGACAACTGTGTCGGATTAATTATCGTCAACGATGAATCCTTGTTTGCGGTAAAATGAGTTGAATATGCAAACGGACGTATAGAAACTATTTCATTCCGATGTAGTTTCGGGAATTTCGATGATAGAACGGCAAAGCAACGAATTATGGTACGTGATATGTGTTTTCATGCCGTAGGGGCGACATGTACTGTTGATCTCTTGGTTATCGAAACCAAAGAAAATATTTATGACAGTTCAATAATTTATTGTCAATATCATTCTCGAAATTTACATGTGAATGAGCTATCCAATAATGAAGAATCGCAGTTATTCCAGATAGCATTAATTCCGACGACCCGATTGCGAAACATATCGGGAATAAAGTCTTCGAATATTTAAAGCATTTTTTGGGAGGGGGGGCAACGGTCGGTCTGTTCAATTTTCAACCTTTTATCTCAATGGAATATAGAGGAAGGCAAGGAGCTCGCGTTCATCGAAAGAAAATAGATGAGCTTCCGAGTGGTAGATTGAACGGACAGATATACTTGCATATATCTATACTTCGTATGTATATACGTAACTAGATATAAAAAGCTTCGTAGATAGAGAGAATAAAAAAATGAACCAGAGATCCTGGGCTATGCAATGGAACAGGAGCTTTAGTGCATTGGAACAACGAAACGTTTTCGTCCAACGAGGAAAAACCTATCTACCTTCTCTCCCCCTCCGCACTGATCCGCGAGATTCGGCGCGGGGTTTGAGAAGACGAAGACGAAGAAGTCCGAACTCTCGACTCTCGCCTCTCTCGTCGTTGGGAAATTTTCCTTTTTCTCTCGCTTTTTTTTTTAAATCCTCTGCACTTCGGTGATTCGTTTCGCGAGTACTTTTAACCACTTCTCTATCTTCACTACCGTCGTGCCACTCGCTGGCGTTCACAGTAGTTCAAACCCCTTCTACGCTCGGTCGTCGCTCCTCATCCTTCTACGGTATATCTCAGCCCGCCCATTTCCAAGGTGTCTCCTCGATTGCAGCTCGAGTTACTTGCACAAGCGGGTTTAATCTCTCGGCTGCTGGCGTGAGTAACGTTTCTCGCGACTGAAGATTCGACGCGATATATATATATATATATATATATATGTGCATGTACATTATGTACATGTATGTACTTGTATACATAGCAGTAATACCCATGTATCTCTACGATGTCTGTATCTGATAGTCTTACTGTGATGCGAAATTCAGGCCAACAAGTAGTACGACAACCTTACCCATTTTCTTTTCTTTTCACTCCGAAGATCCTCAAAAGACATTTACTGCCGGTTCAATCCATGCCCTTGCATGTAATCAATCAAATTTATTCGACGTAACCTGCAGCGGCGGGTCTATGAACTCGGGCTTAAACGAACTGTCACGGGGATTAGGTAGACTTGCATGAATTCCATTAGCTGCGTCAGAGTGAATCGGCGGAAACAGATGATCCAAGAATATCGCTTTTTCGCTTTGCAAAATATTTCTCAATTGACGTAAACGTGGTGAATTTCGATTATCATTTATTTATTCAGTTAACGGATTTCCTCTTTAAACATAAGTAAAATACAGTCGCGTCTCTCGTAAAATTATTTCAACTATTCGATTGAGTCAATATCAATGACATCAATCTTTCGTCACTTAAATTCTTCAATTATTCCATTGGGAGTGAAATTTGGATTTCACCCCCAAAAACATTCCGCAAGCTTTATCAACTGAATTCTCGAGACCG
Organism: Ischnus inquisitorius; assembly: GCA_963924025.1. Classification (NCBI taxonomy): domain Eukaryota; kingdom Metazoa; phylum Arthropoda; class Insecta; order Hymenoptera; family Ichneumonidae; genus Ischnus; species Ischnus inquisitorius. The sequence continues at coordinate 3,671,641 of OZ001250.1, read as the reverse complement.
TCGTAAATACTATTGATTTTGAAGATTGGACGTTATCAAAAATAAAAAAGAGCTAAAAGCTGCGGCGTAATTGATTGATTCTTCAATTTCCGTATAGTTGATTTTTTTTCTAGATTACGAAAAACCTGTGCTCGGCATACCGGCATATTGTAATGGAAACCCTTTACCAGCGTAGTTCTGGCTATAAACTATAGGCTACGATATGCCTGGTATGTTTTAGGCGGAGTAACGATATAAGGGTGGCTGATAGGGGAAAACCCGCAGTATTTCCCCGGAGAGTGTACCCGGTAGTACCAGAAGCATAAGGAGCAAGCCGCGTATTCTCGTGGGTTTTCCTCTCTTTCCCTTGCTCTACCCGCTTTCTCGTCTCATACTCCACTGCTTGTGCTGCTTCTTGCACCCTTTACCAAATCCTCCCCCGCTCAGACCTTTTCTCCGCTATATCCATGCTGCCTCTGTTGGGTTATGGTACGCCAACGCCACCTTGCATTACGTCAAGTTTACAGGATGCACATGCAAGAATGAAATAGGGAGGAAAGGAGAAATAGGAGGGGCGGGAAGGAGGGGATGGGTTTCGGATTTGATGGTATTCGTGCGGTATCATGTAACACCGCACCGACGGGACTCGAGGGCTCATCGTACCCACCTGTACACGAGAAAACCCCCGTTCCCTTTACCCTCTTCGCTCGCGCTGCTTATGCTTGTCTAACGCCCAAGACACTCAACATGCCTCGCGGCGGTCTCTCGTGAATCTGAATTCTTCATGCGAGAATAATGACAAGAGCGCCTAACGCCGCGAATTGCTTATTCACGCGCCCGCGCTATACTCTCTGCACCCGCCTGCTACCGAACCGCAGCGCCGAGCAAAGGGGGAACGTTCGCAGTTTTCGTTCATACAGCACGGCGATGTAACCGTAGACCTGTCTCTTTTTCACTCTAGTTCCTATGCTGCGCAACTGGCTAAGTGACGAGGCTACGAAAGGGGTTAATGTCGCCACCCGAAACTTTCTGCGAACACGACGAATCCCTTTTCTACTCTTGTTTGTGAGGTGCCCCTTGTTCTTGTTTTGAGTACCTTCAGCTCGTTGCGGAGTCGCCCAACATCTGCGCTAATATGGCATATCATGTAGGTATGCTGATTGTTGATTGGGTGAAAAATTAAGAAAATCCATTCTCGTGTCTCAAATGAACCTGAACTTCGCGGTACGACGACTTTCGAGCTTTCCTTACCTTACTCTGGCGGTAATACCCCGAGCAGAAATTAATGTCGGGTTGCCGGATGACTTATCAAAACCTCCTAGAGCATAGCCAGATTGTGCCAGATCTGGCGTGATTTTACAAAAATAGAATCGAATACATTTATCAATGGTGCATTAAAGAAGTATCTAATCAGAATGGTTTAAGGGATATGTCTTATAAGGACTTAATGATAATCTGACGTCAACTTTTTCTCGGTGCATGTCGAAGTGTACCGGTTTTGCCGAGTTAAGGTGATTTTCCCATTTCTATGAACCTCTAAGCTTCGATGTGCAATTTCGATAAGCCGTTCGAACGGCAAACACGACAAAACTTTCGCGAATCTGTGGAATATTTTGTTCGATCGATGCACACTCGATTTGGCCGGCTCACTTTGTGCGAGACGCTGCGCGGAGAAATAAGAGATTTCATTATTTATACGAAATCCATGTTTACTCGAATGAGGATTATATTATTTTTCTCGTTCTCCTTTCTCTACTGCCGTCGCGAAGCTTCGGGCATTCAGGACGCATGGCCTACAAAATCTATCTCGCAGACTTCTAGCGAATTCCCGGGGGGAGCGCAGCCCCGGGGCACGTGAATGGAGACTAAAATACAATCGAGAACGTCGGCTGTTCCGGTTGGGAAAACTCTATCCCGAATAGAATGTGCACCTTCACCTTCTATTCTTCTCACTCCGTCATGCTTTACTCTCAACACTGACTTACTTTTTCTCGCGTCAACCGAACTCGCGGGGAAACACCGTTCCGAGGGCCTTAACTCACTGGGCATCTGTGTCTTGGTAAGAGCTGGGTGGATAAAAAAAAACTGTATAAGTGTACACTTTTGCATGTTCAGACGGAGAATGCGCGTCCGTGTCTCTGTGATTATCTCACACGAGTCGAAAAGTAGAAAAAAAAAGAGCATAAAAGGGTGTAACAGTCGGGGTATGTCGTGCTGGTATTCGGAGAGTTGAGAGGGTTAGCCTGGTACAGGAGTGTACGTTAGGTTTTTTTCACCGCACATGCACATCGTCGAGCACATACCCCTTCATGATGTGTAGTTATATCCTGCGGGGGTTTACAAGCTTGCACAATGCTCTTATTCTACCTAAATCCGTTTCTTGTCCGCCCCTCTCCCCCCTTAAACCGCTGCGCCGTTCGTTCGCTCGTCTCCGACTGTACTATTATCGTTTTGAAATATATAAATATCACTCGCCCGTCTCTCGACTACGAATAACATTCAAGCGTGTTTCATTCGCGACCTCTTCTGCTCGTCTGTATGTCTCGTTTATCAACAAAACCACGAAGTACAGCGCCACGAGTGTTTCATCGCTGTCTATTTTTTTTTTGGTTTTTTTTTTTTTTTTCTTTCCAAGCGATTGTCTAATCTTTTGTAGATGTCGAGAATCCTCGACTGGGGATTATTCTCTTCCTCGCGCTAAAAATATTTTTACAGCCCCTGTCTCGGACGTTTACTGTTTGCTTGTTTTTTTTTGTTTCTTCCTTCGTCCGCTATGTTTCGCTTATACACTTCACTTTCTCCGTGGCGCTTATTATTTCTATCGCTGTTGTATTTTATTTTGCCTTTGTTTGAAGCATCCTTTGTTGGATCCTTCGCGAATTCCTCGAGCGAATAAATTCGTCGGAGGCCCCGGGAACCCGAGAGCTATAAGAGAATCTTGGTTGAAACTTGCTCGGAGCCTCCGTAATGTAGCTTCGAACCAAAGATAGGGCAATATAAGTTACACTGACCGAACTTGCAATTATTATTATTGTTACGTCTCGGAAGTCCGTTTGATCGCCGCTTGTTTTCACTCCGCTTTAATATTACGATTAGCGGGGTCATTTTTACGCGAGGAAGAAAGAAATATTTATTATAGCTCCGAGAAAAACGAAGGATTATTTTGTCCACACGATTCGCTGCGTTCCTGAGCGGGAAGCTTCTCAACGTCGCCTTCTACAACTTTACCGTCTCTTATTCTCTTTTTTTTTTTCTTTCTTTTATCCGTACTTCCACGCTATCCGGTCTCTCTCGATCCCTTCACTCCGATCGCCCACAGGTTTCGCAATCTTTTCATCTCTATTTCAAAACTCTTTTCTTCGATTCCTCGCGCACGCCGCGAGCCGCAAACACTTTTGCCGAAGAGCTCTTCAACACGGAAAAACTTTTCGTCAGATCGTCTGATACGTTCTTATTTTTCACCAAGATTTTTCGTTTACCCGCCGTTCGGCGAGCTCCGCGTAGGTTTTCTTCTCAAGGATACCCGAGGGAAAGGGTGTAGTGCGGGGAGGGGGGATAAAATTCACGACTTTAACCGACGAACTTTGTTACGTGTCTCTTTCTCACGGCTCTCAGAACTTCGGATCGAGTTTATCAAGATTGCCGGGTACCAAGGTCAATGTTGCGGAAATAGAGTACAGAACTGCTTGTTCAATGACCTCGTTGAATCGGGCTCTTTCGCAAAAAAAAAAAGAAAACCCCTTTTTTTTGTTCACCAGCTTGCCGGTGTTTATCGTCGCTCTCATTCAAGAATTTATGAGGGAACAACCGCTGAGGTATAGCGAAGTAGAAAAAGGCTTCGCCGCTGGTCGAGGGCTAGCCGGGCGGGAATGGCGATTTACTACGAACCGAGACCGCCCCCTCTCTCGTTCGGTAATTCATTTTACGCTTCGGGGATGTATGCCATACATTCCCTCGAAGCGTTATGTGGGGCAACACGGATAGATGTACAAACGCGAAGCCGCCGGGCTCCGGGAGCAGATACGATCGTGTTACACGCACGCTTGCCGCCGGTGTGGAAAAACCAAATGCGAATGTGAGAAAAAAAGAGAACGCCGAGAGTGGGAGAGACTGGAGACGAGAAATATAGGTACGATGCAAATCGCGGGTAGATCGTGCATAAGCGAGAACTTCTCGATTTACGACTCGACGATTCTCAATACTCGCGCTCCCGACTTCGCCGTTACCACTGGCTTTCGCTTATCCAATGGCTCTGGAAAAATACGATATAAACGGCTCAAAAGTACCCGGCGATCCCGCGCACAGACTCAAACAGAGTCGGGGCTTCGATTTATTCTTTAATTATCCAATCGATCCGGTTAAGTCGTGATACTCGCTCGTTCCAATTCATCGGACGGAGAATTGAAATCGTGGTCGCGAGAGACGTTATTGAGATCGCCGAATATTTACTCCGATTCTACGGTACGTATTGCTACCTCGATGTACAGAGAGAAAAATACGCAGAAAGGGCAAATGAAAATAAGTCGAAAGTAGAAAACGAAACGGTAATGAAAAAGTATTTAATCGCAACTTCGTTAATGAAGGATTTTCTCATTTAAAGTAGTTTTTCCAAATGTATTCCGCGCAATCTATTTGCCCGAGCGACGGAATTAATTGAAAGAAACTCGGTTGAAGGATAGAAACGCAGAAACAACAATAATGGACGGTATTCTGTTGGCGAAAAATTCGTTCATTCGGAGCACGCCGTTACTGCAAAAGTGAATGAGAAGCGCGCATGCATCAGTGTCTTCCCGTTGATCCGGGTGGTTTCACCGTGAAATAATGCGCCGAGTAAGAAAACATCATAGAAAGATAACGGTTACAGCGGAAGGGCCCTGCGCTGCGAGAGAAAAATTACATATACAGCGTACGGTAATCCCTGGTCGTATACCCACTTCCACTCTTGCCCACCCTCGGAATTCCTCTCCCATATTCCACTCGCCGCTTGGGATACGCGATACGTGCACCAACGATTCTGATTCCCGTCCGAGAAAACGAGATCTCTGAATGCGTGTATACACACCGTTTGTACGGTTATTCTACTACTCCATAACCATCGCAGAGAAAAACGAGCTGGCTATATAAGCGATCGCGGAATATCATAAAACTTTGAGCACTCCCTGTATACAACGTTAGAATTGGATTGAATCGCACTGGAGATCCTGTACCTCAACTACTGACATTTCCCATGGAAGGGCAATCGAACGACAGGCGTAATATCGAGATGGTTGCGCTCTGTTTCGCGATTCCATTCGAAACGAACTGGCTTTGCGAGATATTGCACGTAACTACGTTCGTCGACCTTCGTTCTCATTCAAGCTTTCTCGATCTGTTCGCCGTTGAATGGAAATTCATAGTTGCTCATAGGGTATCCTTTTGTCACGTTACGAGTAAGAATCCTTGTTTTCCAACGTTGATGTTTTGAAAATGATTGAAATACGCGATTTCGTTACGGTACGTAGCTTACTTTCCCGTCGAAAAATTCGCGTCATAACTTGAATCAAACAATACGAAGAAACAGAAATTCATCATAACATTTTACTTTTTTAAAATTATTTGTATGTTTCTTGAGGAAGAGTTTTTTTTCGTCTTATTTCATGGAAGTTTGAAGCGAGTCACGAATTACGGCGGGAAAATAGGTTTCAAGCTATATGATCCTTTGTGATGTTCCATTTTTATTGTATTTTCGAATGTCATTCATGTTTTTATGAATTTATACTCAATCTCCATAATTTCTTGGATTAGACATTTGTACCTCCAATAATACTATCAATGTGCTAAATTCCATTGAACGATTCTCTGCCCTTCCCGAGAACACTGAGCGCAACGAAAATTATTTCGATCAGTTGATCGCAACAAAGTTTTCGCTTTATCGTCCTGCGGCTATAGTAGAGTTAAAAATGATGTGGCCAGGCGTTCCGCGCATACAAAAATAATTGCGGGAAGTTGGTCATTCAAAGTTCCGACGTGATATCAGCGTAACCTTTCCCCACGGAATAGTATCGTTTAAATTTTCCATGATCTGGACGAAACATGACGTAGATATGAACTGTTTCCGAGTTCGCGGATCCGCGGCAACGGCTCAGCTTAAAAATGATGACCCCCGCGTAGTTCCGGCGGTCGCGCTTTTCCTGTTACTGCAACTGTTCGGTAGAACAGGTAGTTCATAGGGACGGGCTTGACGTTAGTGTACGTGAAAGCTCGTTGAAACGGGGTAGTGGTAACCCACGGGCCATCTCCATCGTGCCGTCTCTGTTTCTCGTTTGGAGTGGAACGCGGATAGGAAGGAGGGTTGGAATTATTAACGAGCAACCTCACGCGGCATCCCCGTGTGCCGCATTAATATATGAGGGCAATCGTCCCGTTGTAATACCCACGCCTCACGCATTCCCGTGGCCAAGGTAATCCTGCCGGTTTGGCCTGGCAACGCAAACACCCGTCCGCAAATACACATGAGCCGTACCGACGTTCGTACACGCGCGCACGTTTCGCCACAAACACAGAAATACCGGAATACCGGAATACACCCGGTTGGAAAACCCACATACACAACGTATAATATCCGAGTAGAAAATAAACCGGGGGTCGGGGCAAGAGCAACTATAAGAGAGTCGGTGAGCAGTCGGAAAAAGTCCCCAACGATAATTCCACGGATTATTTCCGGCGGAGAAACTACGGAAAGTGGTTGAGTGGCTGGGCTCCTTGTACAACGAAATTTGCCGCACGGTAAAGTTGACTCGGCTCTTCCCGTGTCCCCACTGTTGAGAATCAAGGAGACATTGCAGTCGAAAGGTCAGCTTCACGATAGTTATCGTGCGTTACGGACGAAGGTTCGCCTTTCCACCAAGTAGTAGAAACGGAGTTCGTGCCGCCAGCACACTCCGGTACAATTGTTGTCTCTCGAGCATGTAACGCGCTTTCATCTCAGGTTCTCTTCGTACTCCCTCCACTCCTATTTCTCGCTCTCCCCGTATAGTTATACTGTTTTGTACTTACAATGTTATATAGTATATACATCTTGATTTCTCACTCGCGCGACAGAGCGAAAAGATTTCCTCCGGTTGCACACGGGATCTTGTATCTGCAACCCGGCTTCGTTTCCCTCTCCGCCTCCCTTACGCTTCCCGTATCTTGTGAAAGCAACCCGAAATCTTCATACCCCTAGCTTTGCCTTCGAGAAAAGAGAAGGTTTCTCGTGTTTCGCGGAGCTCGCTCTTGTCCTCTTGCCGGTCGGGATCCAGTGGAGCTTTACGCACGCGATGCGGGAGCCTGCAGACGAACGTAAAGCGGAACGAAATCTTCCCGAGTGAGTTATACGTCGCGCCCGAGACGCAGCACGAATAATGCACCATTCTGGGTTAAGAATAAGTAATTTAAATGCGCTCGAAAAAAATTACAGAGGATTTTTATTATTCTGCATTAACAAATCTGGTTTTTTTTTTCCTTAACTTTCTTTCCATCACATTGAAAACTACTCATTTTTCGATAAATTATAAATTTGACCCGTGAAGAGGGACGATCCGATGGGAAGAAATGGAACGTCGAGCTTTTGAATTCATCCGAAGTCTGAGAGGGTGGCTTCGGATTTTAATTCAATCTACTGCTACAAAATTCAGAGTGTGCTACGAGGATTTTCGCGAATACGCCACGCTATGGTGAGACGGAAGAGCGGAGCCTGATGCTCTATCGAGAATTCTGTGCATGGCTCGCTCGTTTTTTGATCGCTTTGACTCTCGTGTGTGTTTTTCGAATGTAAGCGTGTGGATTGGCAGGGCCAATTTTACGAGGCGCGAAAATCTACGCTCACGTCTGGTCGTTAGGACGGGGGTTGGATATCCCTCGGCCGTGCGGTGAGCAAAAAAAAAACTGAAAGAGGGACACACAGTGCAGGGGTGGATTTACGAAACCGGCGGAGGGAGGGTTATCGGATCGTCATCGCTCTTCCCTTCTTTTATGAGGGTGTGCAGGATTCGTAACGTTAACCGAGCTTTTCTCCGCTCCGATGAAGATAAAAACACGTCTCGTCGGGGATAGATGACAGAACAGTGTATATAATGCGGACAAGCTTTGCCATCTCCGAACGATACCTTGTTGTAGCAACTGCATCGCTTTCGTAACGGATAATTCGGCGCGGAACCGACGAGCTTTCGTCTAGCGCTTCGGTCAATTCGTGGGAATTTTTTTTTCTTTGCGTCAGACATTTGCTCGTTTTGTTTTCCTACGCCATTGTAATTCCCTGCGAAATGAAAACGGAAAATAAAGTTGTTCGTGCAGTACGATGAGTCATGTGCATGCACTGTCGCTAAAACGAATAAAGAGGATGACTATATAGATAGGCGGCCAATCCAACGTGAACAAATATTTCAGCGAGCATTCCCGGAATCTCGCTTTTTCAACGGTATTTTGATTCACAACTGCTGCGATTGTTGACGTTGTAGACAGAAAAATTCTATTTGGAAAAAAAATACAAAATTCCGTTGTGAAAAAAGGAAAAAATAGTTATCGATCGGTAAAGGTGATCGAAGCATGGGCGCCCCGGGAACGTCTGTACTTCGGTCCGAGTTCCAGATAGAGGCACGTACCCCAGAGACATCTCGTCCGTCGAATAACGCTGGAACGTTTATAACTTCCGGTCCGTTCGATCTCCCGTACACATGCGAAACTTTCCTATTGTACACATTGCAGTGATCGGTACGACCGTCCGGTCCACTTGGGACGTTGGTTCAATGTGAGGATTCTATTTGCATTCCAAATACATGCCGAATAATTCTTTCGACGGGTTCAGCAATATCGGCGACGCGCACGACCATTCGGGCATGAGTATTTTTAGCGAGATAGAAAAAAAGAGTGAATGGCTCAGAAGGTGGGCCATGGTTATTTTTGTAACTGTCACGTTTGTTGCGTCTGTTTCGCCGGTCTCTCGTAATTTCCGGGCTTCCGACATCGATATTAACTGAGCTTCGAAAATGAAGGTAAAAGCAAAGTCTCGCATACCGTCAAAGCTGCCGAACCCATTTCTCAGTATGAATTTGCAATGCCGCGGCACATCGCTTTGATCATAGAGCGGGTTATCCATTTTTAAAGGTCTCCGGATGCGGCGAATATTTCCATTTACCCAAAAATGCAGGTTCCGAATGTTTGTTCCCCATTTACCAATATTAAATTACGTTAGTCCTTTCTGCAGGGAGATATGCCCATTCGATGGATACCCGTCAATAAATGGACAAAGTTAAATCTACTGAAAAATCTCACTTGCATGGCGATTCAACTTTTTTTATATCGAAACACGATTATTCTGAAACCGCTGTAAACCGCACTGTGACCATGTTCGCATTTTGTTTTATCGTAAAAAGAAAAGGAAAGCCGATGACAGTAACTATCAGAAAATCGAACCAGGTAGCCAGCTATGAACAATTATGGTTCGGAACCTTTTTCTCTTAATTTCGTGACTATCGCCGACAAATTTTGTTCAATATTGGTTCAATACAACAGTTCGTTCTTCCAGGATAAAAATCTTGTTTTTTAAAGAATTTTCAATTGTTATTGGAACCGTCACTACTTCAAGATAGACTTCGCGTGTCTCTTAGGTGTTCATTTAATGGACGATCCACCCTACTTCGTTGGGACGGACAAATCTTCGCGACGTTGCAACTCGCGAATTATTCGCGCGTGAAAAAGAAAAAATTCTCTCAACTTTCTCGACACGAAAGTTGTTTTTACGAGAATTTCACGCTGCTCCTCATACTGCGAAGTTGAGCAGGCGATACCCTTATCATTATTATCTAATAAGAAGTTGCCTTTAACTTGCAAAGTTGACCCTCGGAATGTATACGTACGTACTTTATTATATGAGTTATAAACTATAATCGAGAATCGTTACTTCGCAATATCTACGGAACGAAAAGTCGATGCACAGAATCTTCTTTGCGACCAATTATCGATAGAATTTGTTAACAATCGGTCTGAGACATCGAGACGAAGATGGTACTTTGCTTGTTATGAGAAGTACGTTCGCCAACAATCGCAACTGGCTGCGTTTATAAAAATAGCTATTAAAGCAAATGCAAGCTCGGCATATTCTTTTCCCTCGGGACACGGCGATTTTCACTATTTCTTTCCGTCTACTTTTCCGTACTCGAGACCGGGTAATTATTTCCTGCGTACAGAGTGCTTCACAATGAATTTCTTTTCTTCGACAGAAGTCATCAATTGACACTAAAATGCAGTTAATTGCGGTGAAGTTGATTCATTGTTTCATCAAATTTGTTTTCCAAAATTTCTGCGAAAAAAAATCTCAAACATTTTTAGTTTTTCTTTTCAATTTTTATGTAAAGTTGCATAGTCGAACTCTGAAATGTGTTTGAGCGGGTTTGGCTGGGGCAATTTGACGATGAGAAAACATCTTTCAAAGAAGGCGCCACGTATACATAATTGCCCAAAGAATGCTCAACAATTCGCAAGAAATTCGCAGTGAATAATACAATTATGAAGAAGCCTGTACAATGCTCCAGGGTAATCAGCGTCTGTTTTAACGGTGATGAATCGTTGGCGTTCGTGGGCGACAGCTCTTACAAAATTGCCCGTAAATAAAGTAAACTCAACCGCGAACGAGAGAGCGAGAGAACGAACTACGACCGGGAGCGCGGTTGGTGTTTAATGAGTCGCATTTTAAACGCCCTCGAGCTTTATACGGATGATAAAGAGAATATAAAAGGTCTATTGTCAATGCTCGATTCCATAGTCGAGCTTTGATTAAGCGACCGGTCGATGTATCGAAGAGTAAACATCGCCGTAAGGTCAATGCCTTTTATTTTGTTATCGACAAAATAAAAACGCAAATTAACACCAATACAACGTCGGCTTTTGTGCCTCGCTCGACAATCATTTGGTAACTATCGTTAAAACTTTTATGCTTCGCTTTTATTTATTTTTATTATTTTCTCTACTCACTTAAACCCTCACCGGTAGCATCCTATCTCCCATTACAATCGCGACCGCGGCCACGGAAAACTTTACTATCGCCCAACTAAATTGGCCTCTTAGAAGAAAACACCGTGGTAATTAAAGCCATCAGTCGGTGGTGTCACAAGGTCCTCCGACAGTGCCGCGGTGCTTAACGTGCAGAACCGCGCGCCTTCGCGAGCAAGAAGCGTACAAAATATACACTACAAACTTATTCTCGCTTTGCATCGAGAGCTCGTTTCACTTCCGATTTTCCGGCGAAAGAGCTGGTCACGGGCCAAAGCCGTGAAATTTTATATGACGGAACGTTGGTATAAATATATTACACCAGAAGAAATGAAGAAAGTGCTGGCGTAGTCGTCTGGATGGTTTTGGAACGTTGCGTCTCGGTATGTTTCTTTTATTTGATTTTTTCTCTCTTTTCAACCACCATTCTGTGCAATTCTACCCAACGGAAAGTATTGCATCGCGCGATGCTACGGTGTTGTAGAGAGCGGTTAGAAAAATAATACCGTGAAAGCGTGATGAGCGAATCCTTTCCATCCGTTCGCCGATTGGTCGAATTAATAAAAGTGGAAACCGAACGAAGGTGTGCGGTTGAGAAAATATCGTTCGGTCGACCGAGAGAATTCGTTACTACGAACTACCGTCGTAGATATATAGGCGACACTAGCAATGGCGAACCTGAGAGGATTTGCGGTGGCCAACACGAATCAAAGAACTTCTATAGAAGAGTATCTTTCAAACGTTATTACGTTCGGAGCCATCCACTTCTCTCTTCCTACCGTCCGCAACTCGTCTATACTCAAAGCGTGTTATTATTCCCAATCGTTACCCTCGTGCAGTTCCCTGTACCGGACGGCATTAATCGCTTTCTCTCGTTTGGTACGTACTTCAACGGTGGTCCGCGGTCGAGGCTTCCGTCTGTCTGGCTCCGGTAGTGTCCTTTGACGAGAACCAGATTTTTTTCTAAATAATTCCAAAAGCTTCGGTAGCACGACGCTATACATTGTTCAAAGCTGAGAGCACGGAAATTCGCAACTTTCGAACATTCTCCAATAAAATGATTAACAGATAAAATAATTCGTTGAAAAAAGAACAGAAATAGAGAACCCGCCATCAAAAACTTTGTCAATAATGTCGCGTCTCGTTTGAATAACGTGAAAAGCGAAAGAAGAAAAAAGAACGACTGCGAGGTTGTTTGCACGCCAAACCCCTTTATCAAACGTGCGGAATTACGCGTTAACTAATTCCGTCAGCAATCTTCTCAGTCACGATGTGTCTCACTGCTTTTTATTCTCCCTTCGTTTGCCTCCGCGGTGCAGTCTCTCCTGGGTACACCCGTGGGGAAAAGTCTCGTAGTAAAATAATTGTGTGAAGAAAACGTGTGCGAGATTTTGATTACACCATTCTGCCGTTGGAGAGGGTCGAAAGGGTGAGTTGGCCCCCGGAGTTGGGGGTCACACCGTGTCGGAGTCGTCAACACATTGGAATTCATGTTGAATAATTTTCTGCCCGTGCTCACCTCGGAGAACTCGTCGCGCTCCCTAACGGAATCAGTCGTCGCCTCTGCTTCATCACTCCTTCATATCGGGGACGAGAATATTTTCACGTATCTTTACACGAGACTCTTCAACGAGATGACCATGTGCCGTGCGCGGCCGTTGTCCCAGCGCTAGGAGAGATCGAGAGTTTCGCGGGGCACGAATCAGGAAGGCGACTATATATATACATATATATATTTTTCTACTTTTAATCGGATTAAACGTAGCCTCGGAGCCGTGAGCTCACGAAGGGATACGAGTTCGTGATAGTTAACGCACGCGGGTGCACCTGTATCGAGTCAGACGCAGTTCGACACTGAATTATGTTATATACCTACATATATCTGACACAGTGTTCCCCAGTTTTTTTTTTGCCTTTCGCCATCGTTCCCGATATGCCGTTGTGTATCGAGCCAGAAACTCCGGCAGCGCACGTACCGGGGTACCTTGTCATGCGTGAGATAAAGGGAAAGGAAAAAAATGAAAAGAGGAAAAAGAAAAAACTGGTTCAATACCTTCCGCAGGCCTCGATTTTTTATTTATCGACCATTCACGTTGACTGCAACTTCGATATATCCGTTGCACATACGTTCGGGCAGATAATCCCGAGGGGATACTGAATTGCGAGTAAAGTGAAAACCGAGCTTAGATAAAGCCCAGGGAAAAGAATGATCGCACGTAATCATTTATACCCATAGAAAATTGAACATCATTATTTTCAATTTTATACGGCTATGTACATGTTTGTGCAATCAGTTTTATTCACGGCGAGTACGGAATAAGATGAACAGAAAAAACCCAACGATGTATCGTAGTATGAATTCGTATGAATGCATGCTTTTAAAAATTGCCACTAACGGTAAATCTACTCTTCACTAAATTCTAAAATATCCATATATAGAGAGAGGGTTTTTTTTGTATCGTCAGTTTAACGAACCCCGTTGGGTCCGTCGAGTGCGCGAGAAATACATAAGATCTCAATATTCCTGTGGGTCTCTAGAACAGGACGAGCTTCTGTGCGCACTATATCTGTCTTATCGATCATGTCCTTCGTGTACACAGTCCAATATACCTATCCTCGCGTACTTTCCACTCGTCAGTCGGTTTGTTCAGTCGGAAGTTTGAGGGTAACCTACACCAACCTCCCGAGATTCGGAGTGGCGGATGCATATGTGTGTACATGATGTACCCTCGGATATCTCTCTGGCTATTACACGACTGAAGCTGTTCAACGCTTGTTGATAGTGCCCTTGTTGATTGTTGTTCATCAAACATCCTAATAGAACGTAACCAACTATCCGCGCACTGGATCACTTCCTTATTCTCTATACGAGCTTTTGAAGACGATCGATATTGTTATTGGATAAAGTAAAGCAATATGCGTTAGTTACAGAGTACTCAAGCGCGTAGATTGAAGGGCAACAGCTGAGCAGAACCCATCAACTGTTTTGCTAGTCCTCAGAGTGTGTTCAATCAATATTACCATTTCAGTCGAAAACGGTAATCTACGTGAATTTCTGTTGAGCTCTTGTCAAAGGTACAGTCTCTCGTGGAAAAGAATCACGTACTGCGAGAGATACACAATATAAGACTTAATCCGGCTTATAATTTAGTATTATTATTATCCATAATAATAAGAATTATTATTATAACTCATAATTTGAATGAATTGTAAGCCGATTTAAGTTCTATATCTCGTATCTACCTTAGTATGTATTTCATTTTTCAGAACATCATACATTTTTTCAAATAGTATTTACATATATAGATTGGCAAAGCACTTAAAAAATTGAGCATTATGTTATGCATCGGTAAACAATTTTTTTTATTATTAAAAATATTTTTTTTCCGTTTTGATAAGAATCGTTTTTGACGAATTCGTAATTTTCGGGCAACTTTTGAAACGGCACGTTCGAAATGTTTCTGGGTCACTCTGTATACGAGTCATACAACTTTTCGTTTAACCGGTGGGTTCTCTCCTGTATTATGTTCTCTTCAGCTCCTTGTGGATCATATTTTTCTTAATATCTGAAATCCTTTGAGGGCTTAATTTAATTCGGATAAACTTCGCGAGGCCAAGAAAATAATATTGAGACCGCACTTTGGAAATATTCTAAAGGTCACCGTGAGTTCGCCATTTTGAAAACTATTCAGCTAATACTACTAATACTACTGAAAACTACGAAGCAAGAGGCGGAGCTTACGGCCCAAGTCGCGTGCAACATGGTGCTGCTGCCCATTACCGCAGTTTTTATATGAAAAAGATAAATTCACGGTTTCGGTAGTTCAAGTCTGCACAGGTGCCACAACTCATGTACTTTCAGTTCGAAACTCTCGTCGTTAACCTTCTTAGGCGGCGAAAAAACGGATTCGGTATTTACGAATTCTGGCGCGACCCGCGTCGCCTCTAATAAGTCAATTCCGAACGGTGTGCTCATGTGCTAATTGCTCGCTGCACAAGAAAACTGCGTTACGAATCAGAGTCGCAACTTCTATTTTAAAAAAATACTTTCTTTCTCGTTTTTGTTTGTGGCACATTACTCCAAAATTTTATCTGCTAAGTCGCCACAGAAAAAACCATACATTTTGGTCTGTTACCCGTCGTTTGGTGCAATGGGGCACCTAATCGCAGCCTACGCGCCGAACCTCAATGTAACATTGTGTACATTTAATTAAAGGCAGTTCAAATGATTAATATATAACCATTATTGCAGTGTGACGCGGTGAGATTAAAAAAATAATGTAGGTAACCGAATAGACTAGGTTAATAAGGTTGCAACATATATTTACAGTTATTTATTCAACTCGCAAACAAATTTGTACGATGATTAAACGTTCACATTGATTTTGCTAGAATTGCGGTGTGATTGGTCCATTGAAATTTCTCATTATTGAAATAGTACAAAAATTGTACTGAATCTATACGTCAAGATGACATTCAAGTATAACTGAAAACGCCTAATTACCGTGCACAATGCTTATCGTTACAGTGTACATCTTTTTCCCGCCGGTGCCGTCCGACCTGTGCTTTGCTTTGCGGAACCGCAACATTCGCCGAAACACTGGAATCGTGTTTTTTCTGTGTTCCACATCACAAAATCCGTGCCGTTGTACGCGTCGGTGTATACAGAGCAGCAAGGTACGTACAGAAATGCTATGCGATATATTCTACGATGTCCGCATGAGTAATTCTGCCGCGTAGCGACAGTGGATAGACAGATAAACATAGGTAGAGAGAACGCAGGTATGCGAAATGACGAGTGGTTCTAATCAACGTTGGCCCTCGTTGCGATGCATGACAGTGTGGAGTAGCATTTACGTTGATGAGAAACCCCGTGTGTACGCGCGCGCGTCTGTGCGGCGGTCGTTATGTATCAGAAACAACGCAATGGAACGTCGTCGTTGTCTTCGTATCGTCGGTGCGAATAGCTCGTCTAGAGTTCTCCGGATAGGTGGTAGCCGAAACTCCGGTACGCTGTCGTCAGGTCTGTCGTAGTCGATGTCCTCCCGTCGTACAGAGACATGGGTACGCTCTGTGAAACGGGCTACCGAACAACTATGCTGCACAACAACCCGGTAACAGTCGGTTTTGTCGTAAAGGATAGTTTAATTGGGATCTCCCGACTCCCTTTTGGGCTACGAGAGAATCTGCATTGGTACACGCGTGTATTTCAATGAACGGGACTTTTACGTAACGCAATTTTGTATCCGCTGTTTCGTTATACTCGCTTCGAGTATTCGTAAAAACCTGTGTCTCGTCTACCGCGTTGCGTCGCGAGTACGCGTGACCGTTTTTGCGGGGTAAAATGACGCTCGACAAATTATCGGCGTGGTGAAACGAGCTATCTCTCAACTTGCTCGGCTTGCTCGGTATCTTTATTTTGTCGCGGGCGGTGTACAAAATGTCTCCAACACGTCGCGTCAACCATGCGGAAACTCGTCACTGGTATAATACGCGCGAAAGCGGCGAAACTCTCCTTACCGCGTTCCGTTTTCTTGCCGGTAGAAGCTTTAGCGCAACCTGCCACGAGAAGTCGACGACAAAGAGGGAACAGATGACGAACACGATGGTGCCGTCTTCTGAACCATCTTCACCTCTCTCTCTCTTTCGCTCTGCGATAGACGCGAGAAAGCTTCGAGTGTCGACTGCTTAAGTGACTGTCCTATGATGAATATTGCTCGGATGACGTTAAAACGTTATGCGCCGAGAGAAGAACCCGTGGCGAAACGCTTTCGTCGGCCACGTATAAAGTTTGCGGATACGCGGAGGGTGGAAAAGGCGGAGGGGAAAAACTGCCGGATCAAATACGCGTGAGAGATGAGTGTCGATGAAAAGTTATCGATATGAACGAAAGTAAAAAAATAATTCGACAAGGATATATTCGGCGATAAATAATCTCATCACTTCGGATTCGTTGTACAACTTTTCGACGATTTTGATCATCGCCTCGCTCATTACTCCGAGCACTGGAAAGCGTGAAACCCAATTTTGCATGCATACTTCAATTTTTCATAAATCCAATCTTTGATAAATCAAATACAATTTTTCGCAGAACGAATACAAATTTTCACAGATCGCATACATTTCGTCGCGTATCAAATACAATTTCGACAAATTGAAATGGTAGAAGAAAATGCCGTTCTTACTTTGCGAAACAAGTCATACGACGTGGGAAGGTACGCACATACATTTTTTTTTTGCTTCAGATGCAATATTCGCATCCTTCTCGAAACAGGCACTTGATGCGAGAAGCCCCGGAATGCGTTGGAACGCTCTTTGTAGTTTCGAACAAGAATTTTTGTAACACAGGTAACTTTCGGGTAACGCGGAATATGTGACAATTTCCGCGGAGTTTCAACGAACGGAAATGGCGAAAAAAGGATATACGTATATAGGATATAGTTGTAATAGGGAGATGCTGGCGAACGCGTCGCAGTTCTCGGCGTTCGTAGCGCTGCGCCATCCCGGTGACATACGCTCCCGACATTACGCCAGCGACAATTGGCAATATTAGAGTGCGCGTAGGTAGTTTTCTCACTTTCTCGCTGAGCTCCTTTTCTCGTTATATTGCGAGACCCGATGGAATTCCGTGTTACGGCCAAACCCGGGCGGGGTCTCTTGTCGCAAGCGGAAAAGAAGGCGGACGGAGGAGAAAACTGTTAAATATCCTTGGGCTGCTTGTACTCGGCAGCGCGGTGTAAGTTTAATGTGCATATATGTATCACCTCACCACTGTACACCCACTTCCATCGTCCGCAGGCCACCAACAAGCTGGATCTTTTTTTTTTACCACTCGTTAACTACCTTGGTTTTCATTTCGATCGCCGGCATCGCGAAGGCTCGAGCCATTATGCGTTCTAATATCACCCCGTTTCACCTCGTCGTTAAATATTCCACCGTGAATGCCCCGCTGGACCCTCGTGAGAAATTCATCTGCGCGATCTTTATTATTATTATTTTCTTTTTTCCAATTTTTCTTTTACGTTTTCTTTAAACACTCGTGTCGATGCGGTGAGTCGGGGATGTAGCGCTAATTTTATGCGGCTTCTGAGGGTAACTCTCGAACTCGAACGTGACCGCACATCGGGTCCGTGACCCCAAGTTCGTTTGAGGTATCAGCTATCCGAACGGTGCACCGCAACGCGTCCGACGCCTACGGACTATAACGCCGCGTGAACTTATGCTAATAAATTTTCAAACGTAAAATTTATACACCATCATTCACGCGCACGGTATTATATACACGGCAGCGAAGTTATCCACTCCCTCCTTGCTTGCGCCTGCAAATGGACAGAGCATAATCGATGCATCACACGGGAATATATATATGTATATATGTGTGTCGCTCGTTGCGTCGAGTCGGGGAAAGAGGTGCGAGAGCAAAGGGGTTTGGAACATGTAGCCGTTCGCGAACGTTCGCAAATTTGACGAGGGAAAGGGAAGAGGAACACGTCGGCGAACAAAACAGTACCCGTATTCTCATCGCATACACTGAACGAATTGCGGATAGTATCAACAAAATTATGCCGAATCCGCAGCGAGCCGTGTCATCCTATCGACTTTCCCACGCATCCCGAACCCGCTCACGTCCCTCCTCTCCTTCCGCCTCGTTCGTTTTTTTCCTTGATCTCTCGTGGAAGAATTTCCACATGGCTACGCAATTCCCGATAATCCATTCCCTTCGAATAAAACTGTTGTTCCGCTTTTTTCTTTGCTATTTGTTGAAGCTCATTGTTTTTTCTTTTTTTTTTTTTTGGTTGTACGAATTCCAATAAAGCCAGAGAAAAAAAAATTCTTGTCTCCAATGCAATTTATGAACAATGGCAATGTTTGTCGCAAGCGCCCTTTTATGATTATAGAATTGTCGCTTGCAGCGTAATTTATTATCTTAGGGCGTAGTTTCGTCCTGAAAAATTGTCGCGCGAAAAACAATCTGGTGGGTATGCATCGTTCTATTATTCAGATGCGACGGGGAAGCCTTATTAAAGCAATTTACTTAGTTACGTCGCAGCTGGGAACGGGCAACACCGAGGGCGTCTACAGTAGCGAAGCCCCGGATGTGGTCAGACGCTCCGTTAGACGGAAAGCAGTTTCTTCAAGCGCTTCCGAGAGCGTGTTTGAATTAATATTCACTCCGCCGCGAATAGATCTTTGCTGTTTTCGTGTTTCGCGATCCACCTCGGTGAATGATTCAGAACCATGAAAATCTTGGCGGCGTTGTTGACGCTCGAGACGAGAAACATTGTGTTCTGTGCGCGTGGCTTGCCTTGATTAATTATTCCTCTCAATCAAACAACGAGACAAGCGAAGGCAATGAACGAGTAAAAACGGGGGTGGAAGGAGCGGAACTACAGCTAAACGAAGTCTTGTACATGAGGAATTAAAATCCCGTATATTTCGAAAGGCTGAATGGAACATTACACAATTCGCGCACCGTCCCCATCGGATTAACATGTGCCAAAGAGAATCGTCGACGAAATTTATCTCAAAATAATATCATTTTTCCAATTTGAAAATTTTACATCAGGAATTTTATTTCCCCGCCGGCGGAAACTACATTAAAGAGATTAACATCAACGGTACCCGAGACTGCGTAAAACCATCATATTCGGGCTTCGAAAGAGTCGCAAATCGCATTAATGGCTTCGGATTTTTTTTCACCACTTTTGCCTGGAATGGTCGAATGAGAAATTATATCATCGGTATAACATCGTCGCTACTCTAATGCGGCAGATGTAAATTTTCGTTGAATTTCATTTCAAAGCAGTGTTATTTTTGCTTCTTTTTTCGAAAATTTCCTTTTCTGGAAAATCGTAAAACACATTAAAAATATGATAATCGTAGGTGCCCATGGGTAGGAAAACAACCATGAAATTCGGGTTGCGAAACAGTTACGAATCGCGTTAGCAGCAACTATTTTTTTTTCTTCTTTTTCAGCCCTTTTACCGCGAAAAGTTGAACTCCAACACGTTTGTGCAGACTCGGGTAGCTCGTCCCTCTCGGAGTTCCAAAGTCCCCGGCAAAAGGGTCAGAAGGGTAGAAACCAGATGCTTATCAGCGTTATTCACACGCGGTGCTCGGTTGGCGCGTCCTTTACGATCTCGTGCTATATGAATATAATGAGAATACCTCACAGTGCGAGTGAGGTAGGGATAACGGGAGTGAAGAGAGTTGCGCGAGGTTATGGAAGGAAAAGGGAGATAGCCAAATGAGCTTACGGGGTTACTCGGTGGTGGGCGGCAGAAGCAGTTACGAACATGTGCCCCCCTTGGTGGCCGGAGACCGGCCACAGCGCCAATGGCACTATATTCTCCGTTCTACACTCTCTATCTTTCACCCCTATATTCTCCCTGCTCTCCGTTGAGCGAGAAGGGCATTTCGCCGACACACTATAGTCACATCCAGGAGCTTAGTACATCAAGCTAGATTGGTAATAGATATAGTTAACTCGAATGAGGCGACGGTGCACGTCCTCGTGTGTTCACGATTCGCTCCACGCCGTGTTCGGGTACACTGGAAAAGCGTGATACAGGGAAGCGGAGCACTAAGACTAATGACACGGTTGTGTCAACAGGTAGCGAAGGCATGAAATAACACGCAAATAGACCCGAACGGAACTACACGTCGAAATGAAAATACACTCTTTTTTTTTTCCTTTTCCGCAAAATCCATCGAACGATGCGCGTATACCCAGATGCGCGTTGACCCAGTGCGAAATATCGTTCTCTTTCGATACGGAAGATACATTCCGTGCTTTTATACAGATGATTGGAAATTTCATAGACCGAAGTTGAGGTCGTTTTCCAACAAGTTGATCAGTAAAAGGTTTTGTTATAACAATGTTATGTAATTGTGGGGGAAAAAAATGTAAAAACCATCAAAGCAAAATCTTTTCAAGACTAATTTACATTTTTTTAATGAATTGTCCGACACATTTTCTAGTTAATCTGAGGACTTTCAGGATTTTCAGCAGACCTCGACACCATGTTGAATCATTAACATATTTCTCGTATATTTTTTTAATACATTTTTTTTATTCCAAGGCTTGGTTTGTGGATCGGAATAAACTGAAAAGAGTGACCGAAGCCTGTAGTTTTATTTCATGCCCGGGGCCGCTTCGGCGATACAATGTTTGGACTCGGTATGGTCCACATCGCAAAACGGCGATATATTTTTTTGCAACGTTCGTCGCAGTCGCGAAATTTTGGAGTGCAGGGGGAGAGGGTATACGATTTGCACTTTCAGACGCGAACGGTGCGAGATAGTCACGGGAAGTCATTAGTCGCAGCGACTACGAACTCTACGTGGGGGTATACGAGGGGTGAGCGAGACCGAAATGAACTTCTCGAACCGAGCATAAGAAACTTCGGTTTATCTTTAGACGTCAGAGAATCCAGCGCCTGTACCTATCCGAGAGAGGGAGGTTGCAGACTCTCCGAAGCTACTTGCACAGAGACATTCAGTCTTTCTTCGTCCCGAGCTGCGATTCGATTCTCTCTGTCTCGCTTTGTCGTTTCTCTCCTTCGCTTCTCCTCCCACCGTCATCTCGTAATTGAAGTTTCTCGCGCCCGTTCTATTGTAGACTCGTATTCTCCGCCATGAGACGGCGGTTCCTAATTTACTTCTCATGTTTTTACCGGATCCCTCTCAGATGTCTCCAAGCAAGCGAATTGTTGTTACGGAGATATGACCACACGAGTAAAACCAACAATCCGACCGCCCTCTCGACTCTGGTGGCTTACTAATCTCCCGGAAAGATCTTGACCTAGGTGAGCATACGAGGGTGAATGCCGGGAGGTCGAGTTTCCCGCGAGCATCCCTCCCGCAGGATCAAACAGAGCGGTGAAGCTTCACCAAATCCTTATAGCTTCCATGAGAAAATTCCTTTTCGAGATACGAATCTTCGGTGTCGGTTTCGCGGCTGACTAGAGTCAACTGATTGGGCCACCCCTCAAATGAGTTTTCCAACCCTATCTCGCGTTTCCCGGCAAATTCTTCGCGCTACAACGACCAACGAGACTACTGTTTTCTGCCGAAAGCTTCGCTTGTTCGACCTGGCCGAGCTCGTCGACTCGCTGGACGAATGAGTGAGCTCTTACGGATAAGTCCCGTCATTAATCCGTTTTTTTAACTCTGCCGCGCTGAGATTTTCTCTTTTTTGGTGCACTCCTCTTTTTGGATTTTGCTTTTACATAATTTCGAGCCCGAGGCGCTCTCATCACGATGGAAATATGGAATGAAAGCTCGAGTTGTTCGAACGTTGCGCAAGTACGTAAAGTGCGTTATTGACTGAAATTATTCATTCAAGAATAATGGCCGCGGCGAAACTTTGCACCGCGAATAATGCAGTAAGTAAAAGCCAGTCTTGCATCGAAACGGTACAAACTTACTTAACTGGTAATCTCGAGACTCGTGTTATAACAGTGTAACTGTTATAAATACAAAGTTTTCGCAGTCGAGAAACTATAATCCCTATTGTTTGTACACTGTACGTAACTTCATTTATTAGTCGTTGCGTTACCTTTTCCATCGCCGAGCTCCTTCGCCCGGAGTGCTCCGAGTGTTACCGAAGAGGCACACACGAGACACCAAAAAACCCGAAGCCACATGGTTCTTCCCTTTACACACTTTTGCAGCAGTTCCGGCTCTTCTCGAGAAAAGTTCGTTAAAACTTTCTGTCCTCCTTTTCTTTCTTCTATTATAAATCACGTATCACCACAATTATTCACGTTGCTTTTTCGCCCCGTAATTAATGTATATATATTATTATGCCGTTATTCTATTAGTTGTATCGTTGCACGTTTATCACGATAGAACAAAAAAACCAATTTTTTTTGCCAGCTCGTTCGACGCTATTTATTCGTTTTTATTTATTTCTTCTCGGCTCGATCGCATTCGTTGATATTCCCATGTGCAACAATCAATGCAGGACTGTTAATTATCGCGGCAATTAAGAGTGAACCGTCGAACGCTGCATATCGAGAGTTTTTGCGAATGTGTGTTCGACCCCGTTCCGACTATTGCACCGCTACCGTCTTTTTTTTCACCAGACCGCACGCTCTACTCGTTTTTTAGATGAAAAAATAAATATTACTTTCGATTCGCCTAGGCATGCAAGTTTTCTTTTTTTTTTTTCAGAGCATACTCTCGAGGTAAATCACTGCCAGATTTTTCTGTCGCGTTAGGCTTTACTAACACGCCAATGAATCACTATGACTGTCGCGAGTTCGACTATGGAAATATAAACTTTCGCGATACGAATCCGTGTAGGCTGTACTATATTCCGGGATTAGTCCCGACGTGAGGGCCTCCGGAGTGACATGGTTTTTTAAAATCCCAACCCTCGTGCCATCCCTCGACAAATCGTCCCTACGTTCGATACGTCAATCAACAATTAATCGTTTGAGATTCTCCGAACAGTGACGGCTAAAACCCCGAAAGCGGATATCAATCGAATTTTTTAATTTTTCTTTCGATTTTTAAACCCGCGAAACAGTTGAATTTAAATGGGTGCTTTGCACGAGAATTTATCGTCGAGTAATTTAGTAATACCAACGTCACGAAATTAGTTGAACGAGTGCGATTATCGATTCGATTTTTAAATCATTACGTTTCGTTCAGAATTATAAAGGCCGCGCGGGTTAATGCAAATATTCTACGATTCCGATCGCACCTCGATTTTGGTCCAGCCCCGTCGAAAATCGACCAAGTAACGGACGCGCCGATAAAGCCAGGATT
Source organism: Ischnus inquisitorius (assembly GCA_963924025.1). NCBI lineage: Eukaryota > Metazoa > Arthropoda > Insecta > Hymenoptera > Ichneumonidae > Ischnus > Ischnus inquisitorius. Next base: position 3,647,878 of record OZ001250.1, on the reverse strand, counting down.
CGTCGATTTTTAACGAAACTTCAAACGGGGAAAACGCGCGTAGTGCAACTGCGATGCCCAATTAAACTTTCGATAGAAAACATTCTCATGATGCTGCCGCTGCAGACTTCACTGAAATTCGGGGTCCCCTTATCACGCAAGCCACTCGTTCTCGTGGATAACGATAGAGGCGGCGAGAGCAAGTCGGGCAAGAAATCGCGAGAGCAATGAAAGATACCCACCGGCATTCTCGGCAAGCTCAGTAAAAAGAGGGGGGGACGGCCTTACGAACTCTCTTTCTCAGATAGTTACTGAATGGATCTATAGGTATATAGGCCATCCCGCTGGAGCCAATTACTTGCCGAATCAATGCACCGTTCGTCTCTCGTTCCCCGTCCCCACGGTCTTTCTACTACTTCTTTCCCCCTCCCGCGTCGCGAAGGAACACGTAAGAACGTGGAAAGCCCTCTGCCAACAAGAGATAGAAGAAACTCGCCGAATGGGATCGAAAGGAGAGATGAATCTGTGCCAAAAATAATCCTAACTCTTTTCGAAAAAAAAATAAAAAAACTTAAAAAAATAGTCCCGAAGCGAACGTTTACCTCGTCGATATTGTACTCTCTCCTGTGTTTGCCCTCGCGAGATTTAACCCCGGCTCTTATCTCAAAACTTTCGCGAGTTCGATCTTCTCATCGTTCGTTAAATCGAGAAAAGGGATAGAAAAGAAAAGTTTCATTTGCACAAGGATTTCGTTTTTTCACTGAGCTGTTTTATCTCTTGAAACTGTTTTTCCGCAATTTTCGTTTTAGATAAATTTGATTTTACGTATTTTTCTTCATAAAGAAAATGTTACATTGTTGATTTTATATTGAAATAAATCTGTCGCACACTCGACAGTGTCGGTAAATAAATTGTTCACTGATTGATCGAATGATGGCGCGCCGGGAAAGCTCGCGTCTCCCAGCGAGGAAAACGCACTTACGTCTGGACCGAAACTGAGCAACGAACACGCGGCCCGCGAGCCTCGAATGCCCGGCACGCGAACCGAGACTGCGCCAAACCCTCTCGCATCCCCATAATACCGCCACCGGCGACCCTCTCTACTACTATCTCGTCGCGTAACGCGTCACCCGTGAAAGCCCCGGCAGCTTCCAACCGTTGTGTATACCGCCCGCTGACTTAGCTTCGTACAGCCGCAATAATTTCAGATTTATCTTGCACCCCTCTTGCAAGAGGCGGTCGCTTGTTTTTTATTTCTTCTTCTCCTTCTTTCAATTTACAATTTATTCAATTCACGCCGAAGTGCCCTTCAGAACATTCGATTCTATAATATTTACAAACTTTTCGCCTCCTCTTAAGGGACGCCGAACCTTTCGAGGTGGCGACTGACGTTTCAGAAACGTTGAACTTAAAGTTGCAAAGGACTCTCTTCGACGAAGAATTATGGAAAATCTTCGCGCTGTAAAACGCGCGGCCTCGATATGTACATTTTTAATTTTTTATCGAAACTTTTTACTTCAGCTACCTTTTGAGAGGCGAATTTTCAAAAATAATTTTTATATTCCGAGTCACTTCAAGGGACTTTGTTTTACAAAAAAATAACCAATTATTATTTTTGCAAGCTTCATGCAATATGATCAATTCGAAAACTTCGCTGCATCTTTCGTGACGCCCCAATAACGAAAAGCTTCAGCCTGTGACACCAGTAAAATAAATTGAAGCTTAGTCCTTACGCCGTGAACTTTACAACCGAAGGCGGTGAAAACACGGACGAATTTTATGCAAAGATAAATTTGAGATAACGATTCTTCGACAAATAGAATATCAGCTATTCGCCACGAAAAACTACGTTTGAGGGTATGGATATTATGGAAGGGTATTTCGATATTACTACTCGAACGATCTATAAGCAGCTGGTAAGCACCTGGGTTCCCTAGTGGATCGAGGTAAAATGAACCTTTACTTTGCCGCGATAAATTCCCCGCGGGCGTGTGTGCATCTGAGGTAGGTGAGCGAGTGCGGGCCACCGTGGGATATTCGAATCGACCTATAAATCGCGATTGCTCGAGAAATTCGAGCAGGTGTATTCATACACTCTCGCTTCTTCATGAGCCCAGAAACATGAGAAGTCGATGTAAAGAAGGACGAACGATGAGGGTGGTGGGTATGCGTTTTCACGGGCGAAGGTATAACGGGAAGTGCACGCCGGTTGCCTGGCCCGGGGATGCTTCTCGCATCTATTTATGCCGTTTTGGGGCCGTAGCCGTCCGCCGGAAGCTTCCTCGTGAAATATGAAGTTTGTTACCCGTGGAGAAACGACGCGAGCACCGGCAAGCCAGCACACCGCTCACTCGGCTATGCTGACTTGATTCCGGCTTTAACTCACGAATAAACCACACAGCGTTACCTCCGACCCTGCCCTATCCCCACTCCCTCTGCCCCTTCTCTCGCTTATCGCCTCAACGCAAAGTTGCAACAATTATCTCTCGATTTAGGAGAGTGCGCATACCTACGGTTCGCCAAGGCGATGCAACAGTCTGAGTGAACAGCCACTCGTGAAACGCGGTGAGAGCCGATTCAGTCTTGTGAACTGCATTAACTCCTTTCGTCCCGGCTTTGTCTAACGCTGTTACGGGGAAAGGCAGCCTAAACGTGAATGCGTAACGGTGGACAGTACGTTTAACGATCGTTGCGAACGCGTCGAAAGTTATATTCGGATGGAACTTATCCCAAGTGGTTCATAAAACGTCTTCTCATCTTTGCGCTCCGCGGTGAAGGATTATTTTATAAGTAGTCTCATAACTTATTTTAAACCTCTCTTGCATCAAAGACCCTTATCTCGATTGCATTGATTGACGGATGTGCGTAAATATATTCTTATGCGTAATAATTAATCCTCGAAAAATCTGCAAATTCACTAGAGGTACGGAATTACCCTTTGTGTCTTATTCCGTCACGGTAACCCGTTCTCTTTCGAGTTTGCACAGGGAATTCGTTACGGTGACGTAAGAAGAAAGTGTATAAAGTATATATATATATATACACTATTCACTGCACCCATGTATGCGAAGTTGAGTGGTTGCACAGTGTGTACTCGTCGACGAGGTTGTCGCAGGATATCGGTGAAAGCGCCGGGGACTTTCTCACGAATTGTCGTGAGCGACTGTCGCTTAAGCGACTAACCCGTAAGATCGGTGACCAGCGGGGCTTTTACTCAGCAAGCAAGCCTGGCGTAATGCCGGGAAGGACGCTTTGTTGGTTTCAAGTAGCCGGAGCACTTTTCGGTCGGACACTATTCGGTATCACCGGAACAATTCTAACGTTGGGTCACTCGCTGAGAAAGTTCTTCTGCTCACTCGCGACGGAACTCAAAGCGAAAAGCTCGAATTGTTTTTTTTACACGGATGTATTTTTTTTCTCGTCGTTGCACGGAACAACTACGAAGATAACAACAACTGTATAGAAAGGCAATGCTGAAAATAAGATATCGAAATAATAGGCACTGCGTATGGCAATCTTTTTTGTGCTATCAAATTAAATACGAAAAATGCACTTTGTTATTAGCAAGATAACACTTCAATTATTGTAAATTTGCAGCGCAGTCATCGAAAGGGTAACCGACTAAATTTCACGATTATATCTTTTTTCCGCGTGGTCACATATTTGGGCGGATACATTGTGAATCGACGTTTTACGAGAACCATCTCGTTGTCTGCATTCTCACCAACGCAACCGGGACAATAAGCCGATCCGCGAAAGCAAGATGCCACTGGATCCTAAATCCACTTGAGAGTTTACGTTTCGGCTTAGAATCTGCGTAACCCTCCCGAGAGCTTATTCTCATGTTGACTTGTCCTTCGCTTTTCATCTCACAGTTTCAATCCTATGCCCCACGACCATCATGCTGTTTCCACCCTCTGGACCAAACGTTAACGCTGAACTCCTTCCACTATTCCCTCCTTATATCTTGCCGCTCGAAACACGCTAAACTTGATTTTCTCTCGGATGTTACGTCGGTACTAACTCTCGGGGTTTTGGCGTACAACGGGACCCCCGGTGACTGGCATCCAGTCATCTTCCCACGTGTAATTAACTCCAACCGCTCCTTGTCGTATCGTACAAACGAGAGACAACGAGTCGAGGAGGAAGAGGATTCGGGGGTGAAAAAGCGCCGCCGGCTAAAACTTCGTGTTTCAACCATCGTCACAGCGCGATTAAGGAAAATACGGTATTCCCTGACAAAGTGTTTGACGGTTTAACTATGCAAATTTTATAGAATCAAACCAAGAATCATACGCTACACAAGCTTGTCGTCGAAACTCGCTAGCGCTTCGAAGTTTGGTGCAAAAGCGTAGATCTATAGGTTGAGTTTGAAAGAAAATTGTCTGGAAAAAATGGCAAGCGCGATAGATGGCCCGTAAAAATTATTGGACAATTTTCAACCGCAGTTTCGCCACGAAATGAAGAGAAAAAGCTTTAAAAAAATAGCGTAACTCAGCTTGATAAAATTACCGGGAAAAGGAGAAACCGGTAAGCAGTATCTCTTTGCCCCAACTCGCTGTCGGGCCATCTTTCGCGGTAGCCGTAAATGTGGAACAAACAGAGAACGAGAGGGAGGAGCAATTCGGCAAAACCGGTCCTTTGTACGAGACCATAACCCGATCTCTTTATCGTCTGAAAATATTCTCTAAGCGTGGAAAATAAAACGGAAGTAAAAGTTTGGTATGTGTAGAGAAGGGAGGCGCGCGCGATGTAGTGAATGGTACATTGGGGATCGAGGTGGGGGGGGGACGTGGGACTTACCGGATGGATGGGATGAGGGTGAAAATAGTTGGAAAAAGAAAGGAGTAACGAGAGCGTGCAACGAGGCAGAAACCCCGGAGGTAGGTACACTTATAACCCTCACCCATTTGAGCATCCCCCGTTTTTTTTCTCTATTTCTCCCTTTCGCCTTTCTGCACACAAAATTTAACCGGCTATTAAGCTACTCCCTGCGGAAGACTAAGTAATGAATACTGTAATTATATTCACATGAAAACGCGATGGGTACAATAAATTGAATTATAAAAAAAAACAACACATTACTCTCGACAACAGACGGTGCTTCCGTTGCGAATTTCAATTGCAGTACCGTTTTCTTTTTTATTTCGCGGTTTCACATACGAGCGAGTAGAAGCATCGCGTTTTTTTTATTATTTCTTTTTTTATCGACTAGCATCACGAACACGGCTCCGGTGCATAAAAACGCCCGATGTTTAAGTATGAACAAGACTTATTTTTTTTTCGCTTCCAGCGTTTATTTTCATATCAAATATTGAGTTAGACAAGTGAAACTAATACGTTTGTCAACAGGGACAAAAATATCAAAATTTGTTCCCTAACCCATGAAGTTAGAAGCAACGATGCACGATATTTATTTTTACGATAAAATCCAATGGTTCTTATTTCGTTGTTCATCGCGTGACAATCAATGAATCAATCAATATATAAGTGGATAAAAATACTCTCGGTTGTTTCGCGTGAGTTCTTTTTTGAGATGGGAAGTTAATCGTTCTCCGATACTTCACTGGGCTTGTGGGAACAACGTCGTGAAAGAATACGAGACGGCGAGCTAAGCACGTCTGTCGTTAGTGCGGTGGGAAGGGAAGAGAAGGAGCGAACTAAGGCTCGGGACATGTGTACCGACGGGGCAGAGAATAAGGCAATTAAGGGAAACGTCTGTTCCTGTTTACTATCTCGGTATTACAATGCTCTTGAGCGACCGGTGCCGAATGCCCATGACTACGTACCACAGAATCCACTAGCTCGCGCGCTACAGACCCGAGTAAGTCCTCACTGGCCGCTAACCCTCGGTATCAATAATGGTCTGCGCTACCGCGATAATCCATATCACCGGTACGTGAGGCTCCTGTGTTTATACACGTCTCACTCTCTCTGTGCTGAAGGCGGACCTCGTCAATTTCTACTCTCAAACCAACCGCTGTTGTATCCAATGCTCGGGACGTTCTCAGACAGTTGCCGGACCGATGAAACTACTATCCGACACTAACAACCTCCATTTCGCACTCGCTAAGCATCCCGAATGTTCGCGTGCACATGGGAAGAAATGTTGTTTCGATAACGCTGATGTACTTTGAACGAATGTCATCAAATCAGTGAAGCCTCACTTCAGGGTCTTTGAAATTTTTGAGGTAGTGAGATTGCATCGTAACCATAAGAGAGGGTGCCGAGTTGAATAAAAAGAGCAATCTAACAATGTACGTTAATGATAAATAACAAGTACCGTAAACAACATTGCTAAAAACACCAACCTTTGTGTGTTTCAGCTAAATCACCAGTTACTTAATTTTCTTACTATTTTTGAAAACAATTGAAAAAAGTATAGAACGATAAATGACGATGAAAATGACAAAATCATTGCAACGGTTCAATTCACATTTTTTTCAATACGTGTAAGTCTTTCACGCTTAAGGCTCAAAGTGCACACTGCAGAGCAACGTCAAAACGGCGATATAGTAAGAGCGGAATCTTTGTTCTCGCGCGAAGCCGCCGTGGCATTCAACGGTGCGCTAATTGCATAGAGAAGTTAAATTCATAAAACTCTGCGCAGCTCGTGGAAAATGGCAGTTCTTCAGTTTATTCGTGCCGTATGAGTTCTCATTCTTTTTAGTTTTCCATTGTGATAAGAAGCGTTATCGTTTAGCATAATGTTAAGCGTCGTAGAAGAGCCAGAAGACGAATAAGAGAGTTAAGCTCGGCGAGCGGTACACCGTTGCGTAAAGTCTATCTCTTATCCGACCTCGCCCCAGGCGCCCAGGTATTACGAGATTATAGTTTCACCGTTTAACGCAAAAAGAACTCGCTCGTCTCACGAAGAACAATGGTTTTTTTTCCCAGAATGTCCACTTCCTTCACATTGAACTCGGCTCTATTTTCATTTGATCCAATTACACTCGCAGAAGATTATTCCTTCGGTATGCCCGTTACAAATTAATTGAACGTGTTGAGGTGAAAGAAAAAAAGAAAAACACGAAGATTTACTTTTCCCCGCGTCAGCTTCGCTAAAAGCCTCTGGAGATGTAAGATAACGGTACCGACTAGTATAACGAGAAATTCCTTCCATTGGGTAATAGAAAAAGTAAGAAAAGCAGCAACGAAGCACGAGGGTTCCCCCTCATGCTTTGCCAAAGCCATATCCCGAGCTACTCATCGTACTCGTCCTTCTCGTTGCATTTTGGAGCACGACCAAACGAGCTCAGGAATCTGTACGGAATTTAATCAGCACACACGAGTCATCGTCCGATATGTACCGTTCCTCCGCAGACAGAAAGAGGCCTTTAATAATTTATCCATATAACTCCGGGTTTCCACGATCACTACCGTTGGCCGATACTATAGAGTGAACGAAACCAATTGTTTCATAAAGATCACCTGTCCTGTCGAGTTCTCGGAGCAATCAATATCATATCCTTCCTCAATCTCCCCTTCGGCAGCGCTTTCGCCGTCTCGGCTCGCATCATACGCCGAAGTTCGGTATTCAATCTATGACGAGTTTCGAGAATCTTCTCTCCTCACATTCGAGAAAGTGGAGTGAGGAATATTTCCTCTCGATGACACTTCGCGCAGAGATTTTAGGACGATCATCAGTCGTATCATATCCATTCGGATGTCGAATCGATAACCGGTGGATCTGCCCCCCAACCGAGAGAGGGTGAAGTTGGTGAGCCGAACTCGAAAGAACGTAAACGTCGGCCACGGCGCCAATGAAAGTACACAAAACGAGAAAGTTTAAGGGTGGCGAAACGGGTGAAGTAGATAGACACGGAAGTACGAAGAAAACGTAGGTGAAGCTTTAAAAGCTGTGAGCTGGTGTGCGAAGAGTGTGGAAGCTTCGACGGTTGTTCAGTACGCTGGACTGGTAAAGGTTGGGGAACAGTAAATGAGGAGTCGTAATTTTCACTTGGGCGACGTGTCGTCCCGCAGCGCAGCATGACCCATAATCCGTGCCCTGTTCTCGCTGAGCTCTATATACATATATATATATACTTAACTCTTATTTTACCTCGTTGCTCGCTTCTCCTTTCGTGAAATCCGCACGTTCCACCATCCCTCTTAAGCGCCACGAGTTGCGGATCGTTTACCGCAGGGCCACCGAACTCCCGCATTCCAACATCTCGAGTCACACTTACAGGCTACCAGGATGATATTTGTCACGCTACAAGATTCGCACCCTTTGTACGCGTGTGTACATTCAGACACAACGCACACACGGGACTCTGCGCCGCCGGACGTTTACCAAGTTTTGCGGCACCAAAAACGTCGTCCATGAAATTCTCACCGTCTCGCTGGTGCATTCTGTCCGGGAAAGGCGCGCCGGCGTTGTGTGTGCCGAGGGTGTTGAAGGAGTGTACGCTGGTCGGATGCGTTTAAACCTTTGCAACAACCTCCCTCGAGGGTGAGATCGAGCGTCGGCCGCTTGTTCGTTGCGGTCGCCACAGACCTAAGCTCTGTTATCTCATTTCTCGTTATAAACGCCCTTTCTTCAGCCGTTCTTCTCATTCTTCTCCCTTTTTTTTTGGCTCTTTTCTGGCGTCTCGCGCCTCTCTAAGTCGCTCATTTAATTTCTTCTTTGGCATGTATCCACCGGAAGTGCGAGCCTCACACTTCTCTCGGATGACTCCAGCCACGACGAAGCGTTACGCGCGTCAACATTCACGCCACGGTTACGCGTATTTCCTACACCCAGACCGGGTGGCATACTCCTCGCGGCTCTTTCTCCTTTCTCATTGAAATTTATAAGTCTCGGGCGCACTTATCTCGAGGCCCAAGCCTCCGCGCCACCAGACTGTGAGGGAGTTTCATTTTTACCGGCCAAGTTTTCTATCACCCCTCGGTATGCTTGTCTTCCCTTTTTCACCCCTCGCATCTCTTTCACCTCTCCTCGTGCGCTTCCCTCGTTCTGCTCTTCTTATACTTTTACTTCAGCATCTTCGAGCGTCCCATCGTGTCGCCCTCGTTGGCGTCGACACGACGACGAACTTCATAATTTTATCGGTCCTTCCATTTCCATATTTCCACCAATTCCTTCCCGTAGTCAGACGCATTAGGAGTAATTTGGCGACGTACTTTTGCCCACCGTTCGGCTTCTTTTTGTCTTTAACGCTCACCGAATATTATAGGGAGGATGGAGCCGGGACGAGGTGAAACGACGAGAACACGTATTTTGCAAATTGTTGCGAATTCCGGGCCACAAAAACACTAAAGGAACACCGTGAAAATCCCGGCAGATCGGATTTCAGTGTGTTTTGTTACCGAATGATCGAATACGCTGAGCGCTGAAACAGCTTTCGGCCGTCGACCCGCTGATCGCTCTTTTTTATCATCGTGTCAGATTTTTGCTCGCGGCGAACGATTCAATTGATGGCGCGTTATTTTATTGGCGTGTGAAGGGATGCATGCTCGGCGATATTGTTTGAAATATTACATGATCATTGATTATACATTCGGAGGGATGAACGTTGACAAAGAACCTTTGTTAAGCTTGTCACGCGGATGTCAACGTTTTTTTTGCGCCTCTCGAAAAATACACATTTCAATAGTAGTTGTAATATGATATCGGGAGTACACATTTTTTTTGTGTGAAAGAGTGATATGCAAACGTTTGTCTCTTCATTGTACAACGAATAAAATTGGTCGTTTTGAAATTATTCGTTTAGTGTAAATATATCATTTGTCTACAGTAAAAAAAAACAGGGTATACAATTCGATAATTTCGTTTTTTTTTTTCATTTTATTTTCTATCAGAATTCGATTTATCGAACCGGCTGTTGAATGCTTGATATGAAGACCAGAAGCAAATTATTGTTTATCTAGATACTAAATGAACGCATGAAAATCGAATTTAATATGGGAGAATTTATCAGCAACGTTACCACATTCCATTGATAGAACGTTTGGTGTTATTTTGACGAGGAAACAATTATATTGTCAAATACTTTCGTTTATACGCTTTCTGTATTGTCATTCGAACATTTCTGTCATCTCACGGCGAGGTGAAAGCTGTGGAAACAGGTGCGACACGATCACGGGTCGATGAATCAGTTAACTTTTCCCATCAAACAGGTAGAGAACTACACCTCGACTGTTCGCCAGTCGCGCTGTTCTCGTCCCGGTTGCGGAACCGGAACTTCCGTCGTCCCCGAGGCCGACGTTCCATTTCTCTCGCTCCGCGCCCCCTCCCCCACTTTCGTCTGTTATTCTCGAATTGCTCGCAGTTCAGCGTCGGGAATATAATTCCTCGGAATACCGACGGAAGCGCGAACGCGCGAGCGCAAAGCGAGTGAACGATATCCGTTAGTCGAGCGGGGTGTACCGTCTCGTCGATCCACAAATTGCGGAATGGCAAATATATTGAAGTAGACGAGAACACTGGCGAGCGCTTCTGCGAGACTGCTGCTGGCAGCGAGACTTGATTTGTACAAATATCTCAGCTGTGTTTACACACTGTTTGAGATCGCTGTATCCATAAAGCAGCGAAGTAGAGCAACGTTACAAAAAAACAGACGACAAGTCAGAGAGCGCAGACGTCTAATAGCAATCCCACACTTCGAACTGAGCGATTGATACTCCGACAGTGGCGTTTTGCGGTTTACTTTTGGTTGAGAGAAAGAAATTTTTAACCGGCGATTTTTTCCATGCAAAGACTGCTCTACGAGAAAGCGAAAATTTAAGAAATGTTCTATGTAGTTACGGAATCACTATGACGCGTCTGAATTACGAGTCATGCATGTCTCTGAAACTGCGAATCCTTTACGCTTTCACATTACATTTTTTTCTTCCGGTTTTTTTTTTTTCAATGCCCAACCACCGGAGATGAAAAAGAACGAGAAGGAGACAGGGCAAGAACTGGGAGTGCATACTTAGTTTGAGTGAGCGCTCACAGTAAGGTAAATGCTTCGCGTCGCCTTGCTGGTTTTTCTGCCGGTTCACTTTTTTCGTTTCTTTTTTTTTACCTGCTCTATATCTACCCTCCCTCTTTTTCCCTCGAGAGACGTGCCACTACTGGTACTGCAAGCAGGAGCTCTTATATTCGCAGTGCTTCACTCGCTACGGGGGTCAAAAGGTGAGCGTTTGAGCTGTCGAGTAGAGACAGAAGGAAAGGCAGAGGGATACGATTTGCTTGAACTTTGGCATAGATATATATGCATGGAGATTGTGAGCGCGTGGGGGGAGGGGGGTACCCGCGAACCTTCCCTACAGTATATCCCTTCCCTTTGCCGACCCTGCCGTTATGGAACTCGTGGGACTACCCAACGCGCCACTTCTCATGAAAATATTATGAGACGTACGTCGTCGCGTTGCGGCCTCCTGTCCGGTAGTCAACGCGATGAGAACAGAAACCCACGGCCGAGCTTCAACGCTCTAACTTGGAATGAAAATATGATGTGGGGTTGGTTCAGCAGTCGACGAGTTATATAGCATGCCCCCCCTTTGCGTAGTAGAAGCTAACGCTAACTGGACTCGCAAGGGAAAGGCATTCTGTAACCGGCAGAGAATTTTCGAGTACCAAGATATCAGCGAGTCCCCCCGCATAAAGCTAATGACGCAGTACCTGCGAAGCGGAAAAAAATTATAATGGAATTTTCTATTTTGTAACGGTGCCCAAAGCAGATGATGTATGGGAATTAAAAAAATTCCTCGTTGGCGCGACTTAGAAGAATTGTGGAATCATTTTAATATATTTATTAGAAATTCAACATCGGTAACAGGAAGGGACGTTGGTCTTGCATGTGCTTGAGAGTGAAACTATGTAATAGACTCGGTGCTTTTCGCCTCCGCGAGAATCTTTACCATTGTGAAAAAAATGTTTTCCTGAAGGCTTTTGTGAGTTTTCAGTTCAGGTCATTATTGCTTCCGAGTGTCGATATCAATTCAATTTGTCTCGAATAGTAACATCTAAAAAGAATGTTAACTGTAAATCGAATTTGATTTATAAATTGATCGCACCATTTATTTGAGTTTCGATTTTGATTCGAACTTGAGCTCGAATTGAAGTTTTGTAGTTGAGTCTCAAGTTCTGATGCTAAGATCAGCCTTAACTTAAGCTCAAGAACGATCTAACATGGACGTATAAATATTGATATATTGATAAGGAAATATTGAATATTGATGATGATAGAGTAAAGTTTCGTCAACGGTGTGCACGAAGTGGCTCGCGCCCGGGTGGCACGTTGTTCCGACCATCTATATTCGTAAGTTAAACATCTCGTTATGCATAATATACATATATAACAGTAGCGTAGTTGAAGACGAGGCGAGAGAAAGATTGAACAACCGTGCGAGCGAGTGGAAACGTAGGGCGATGTCGGAGGGATGTAAAGCAGAACAGTGTTTCTAGCCATTGCCGCAGGGAGTTCGAACCATCATTGCTGGTACAACGTGTCGAGAAACTTTGCCACGATGTGACCGACGTTTAAACTCTCGGGGAAGCACGGACAGAAACGAAGGTGGAGGAAGTAATGTTGTAGGGTGCGAAGTGACGTAAGCGTGCGGGCGCTCGGCTTGTGAACCAAATTAAGTTCTAACCGTCGTCACGTTGAAATCATAAAAGCAGCCCGTCCGTGCAGAGCTATACACGTGCATTAAACTAGTCAATTATCATGGCAATCAACGATTGTCACTTTTACCGGCAATTATTTCAACAAATTACTAAAAAACAATTTCAAACCAAGTGGTAAAATGTATCCATGCTCATAAAAAAAAACTAACGAGTTTACGGACGTGTGCGCTGCAGTCCCAGGTAAAATTGAGATTACATGCGAATTCCGATCAGAAAAAAGAGAACGATACAGAAAAATTCAACATATTGATTCCGCATAATAATAATACCAAAAAGGTATAAACAAATTAGATTTAAAAAATGCAATGTATTATTTGACAATCTACCGTTCTTCGCAAGAAGTAACCTTCAATTATTTGTGGATTTCGAAACTTTTCAGAATTATTTTCGAATAAATTTTTTTTTTTTTAATATTACGTGTGTAGAAAGTGGTGCTTTTCGTCGCAGTTTTGCACCTCCTGTAAGGTTGATTTTGCTCAAATTTTTATCCCATTAAGAATTCTGTAAAATTCTCTTCGAACCTCACTTTTAGCTGGAAATGTAGCGATACATCGTCCTCGATAAACTACGCAGAATTAAAAGAAAAATGGTGTTGACATCGGTAACGCATGGTCGTGGCATTTCTCAACCGTCTTTGTCATCGAAATGTGTAAACTACGTAGGTAATCACGTACGAGGGTTTGGTCTTGCCAATTACAAGCGTGGTGGTTACAGCACTCCCCCGGGAATGGCGAATCGGACCGGCTCCGGGTTTCGAACTAACTCACAAACATAACATCTCTATCCATTCGCTTATAAATGATGTAGCTGCGAGCATGACGAGGAAACAGCAGGTCTCTCGATTCGCCGGACTACTCCCTGCATCTGGTACTGGATCTCGTTATTTTAGGCGGTTGTATGCCGGAGCACACATAGAAAATTTAGGGTCAGTGTATCGCTAAGGATCTATGGGACTCGGTGATGTCTGTGTACGTATCGGCATCGACGGCACAGTTCCCGGAGTGCTGAGGATATCGTGACCGGTTGCGAACCCTATCCTTCCTCTATTTTCCCGTCTGCCACGCCGAAACTTCGAGTCACTGGACCGCAAAATGTATCAGGACCTTCGCCGTGCGACGAGAGTGCAGTTTGTACTACTATCCGGCAATGCCAGCAGTCACCCGTATAGTGGTTGGTGAAAACACACGGGCTAACGGTTCGCTTCCTCGCTATATACGTTTCCAACATCCGCCGGAGAAGGGGTTAAATTAGATTTTATCGGATTGTTATCTGTTCCGCGAGCTCGGATAAGTACACAGGAATTGGGATATACAGTACGGCTAGGGACGGTACAAATGCTGGGGTCAAGCTAACTATAACTAGCAGGAGAGAGTTCCCTCGTCATGAAAACGATTGGCCGAGCGTCCCGTTGACCGCGAGGAAAACTCGCTCGGCAACTACCGTAGATCCTCAGATCAACTACTTCGGTCTCTCTCTGATTTTCCAGCCAATAGGAGCCCTTCTTCAATTTCCATCTATGTCTATACCTCTTTCGTTGGCTTTTCCGTTCGCCCCTCTCGTCTTTCCTTCCCCTCTTTCTTCGAAGCCATCATCGTGAACGAGCCTACCGAACGGATTAGTTTAGCCGCCCCTGTCTGAGTTCCCGGCGTGATAACGACTTTGGAACAACTTCGGCACCAACTTAGCCGCGAGCGGCAGCACGCGGCTTGAAAATCCAGTCTCTCTCTCTCTCTCTCTGTACTAAAGCTACGCGATGATCGTTTTTTCGTGCTTTTTCGTTTCTTGGCCGACGTCGTCGGCGTCGACACGAAAGACTCACACACACAATTCGCTCGCAATGGCTTAATCTCCAACGCGCTTTCACTATACCCCCTTCGAATCATTCCTGCCTGGCATACCAGCAGCTACGGCAAAAACGATAAACCCCCTGCCCTGGGATTTTGCGCTGAATTCGTTCTATACCACGGCAAAACTCTCCTCCGTCCACGGTAGCGTCTTCCTGTCGCGAGTGCAACTAATGATAATTGCTCGCCGCGAGACGATAGCTTCCGTTTCCGTTTCGCTCGTCCGGCTTTAACTTTGGCAAAAACGTTAACGCGATAGGTAGAGAATGCTATTGCCAGAGCTTCCCAACTCCGCTTATACTATCATGATTTCTTTCCTTCGCCCCGAAGCGCGAGTGCAACTTCGTTGTACGCGAAGCCCATCTGGTAATAACTCGATGATACGAATGACCGGCAAAGAATATCGCTACGATGTGTGTACTATAGTCGGAATATAACCATGGAGACAACGAGCTGCTGCGGGAAGGTGTATAAAAGCACGGAGTCGCTAATATCCACGAAGCTTTATCCGCGGTTCCGGCAACGGGCTCTCGTTGTATGAGCTTAACTGTATTTTCCTGACACATAACCGAAGTCTCGCCTGTCGCGGCTTACTTCGAGAGAACGAACGGTAGAAAAAAGAACGAAAATTAAAAGAAAAAAGGTGAAACCATCCAATGAGCAAATCCGACTGGGAGGAGGCTTGTACACATAACGCGCGGAAAAACTCGCGCAGGCACATTTTGTATTTGTATTATAACACCGTGAGACTGGTTGCGGCTGTGCATACCTACCAACCGCAGTTCCGTATAATTTTTTAACTGCCCTTTTTACACGACCGGTTTCACTCGTACAAAGTATATCTCTAGGTTTAACAGAGCTTGTATAGAGTATGCATTTACATAGGGAGTGGGTTTCATTTACCCATGTGTATACACGACGATAATCTAGCGTCACGGTAAATGGTTGCGGGCGCGTTGCCGCCGTTTGGACTGTTTGGCTGGATGCTCGCGCGCATTCCCCGTCGTTCCGACAAGCAATGGTGAGAAATGTCGCTGGCGTTACTCCCTGTAATGCAACTTTAATGTTTCGCGTCATTAGCCTATCCTACGCGTATACGAATGCGCCCTTTACGCCATACCGAGCTTACAATCTTTTTACGAACGGAATGTCTGAACACAAGAAGATAAACATAAGGTTGACAAGGTCTATTTAGAGGCTGGTGGAAACTAACTGGTCGCTTTGCCAATTGTTCGGGCTTGTTATTGTATCAGTGGTTTAATTTTATGCCGATATCGTTCGTGCGAGAAAAATAAATACAACAGCGAACATTTTCTTGGTACGACAACAACTATATCGCACCATATTGATTACAGAACAGTAGAGTCGTGGGAAAAAGTGTGTTACGTCATTTATTTTTTATTAACAACTAAATAAAGTTAAATCTCTGGATTAACGGAAATCTCCGTGTTAATATTCGTTATCCTTATTAGTCCTTAAGAGATGTTAATCGCAACGACAACTGATTGTCGGAGACTGGTTGTCGGATGGAGGAGAGACTGGTCTCTCCTCCATCCGTATGTAAGCGCGACACCGAGAGCGTAGAGTAGAACCAGAATACAGAAAAAAAGGCTCGACCGTAAGAAACTACTTTATCGTCTCCACTTGTGTAAACCGACCTAATCCCTAGCCAGTTGCATCCGCACTGCGGAACGTCGTCTTCGGCTCTGTCTTTCGTTTTCTTCCGTTTCTACTTTTACCTTTTCACAAGGTTTCTTATACCTGGGCAGACCCGTGGATCCGTTCACTTACTCTCCTCTGCATCTGCGAAATCTCCGGAAAGGAAAAATCCTCGGGAGCAAAGTGAAATACGGTAACAAAACAGAAACGGCAAAGAGTTTGACCGTCCATCGGAAAGACAAATTAAATAACTATGGGAAAGATCAATATTTGAAAGGCCCGGAAGGAGAGAAATAGTCGTTCCCCGGTGGAACATCAATGAGAATAATCTACGAGGTTCGAAGTGAGTTTCGTGGATCGCGGGTACATAGATGCACGAGAAAACGGGCGAGTTTTGGTGTTTGCTGGTCACGCGAAAGGGCAAAGGTTCCGATTGGTGAACCCTCACCCGTCTACCCACACGCGTTTGTCCCTCGTGGATTTATTTACGACATTGGAGAGGATCGGGAGGTGCAGAGACCCAACGCGGTATAACATCGCCGACACAACCAGCATTCGGTAGGTTAATGCAGCTGTGGCTACGGCCAACTCCGCCACTAGAATATCGGACGATCAATTAGCGTTAGGGGGAGTGGTTGGCACCGTAGGGGATCCTACCAGAAACCGAAGGTGCACGATATCTCCTTCTCGCTATTCCAACACAAACCCCGGGACCAATGTGTGGCTCTTGCTACGTTACGGCGTTCGATACGACGACAGAAATAGATGCTTGTAGCACTAGAGGCAGCAGCGGGTTTCACAGCTGCGAGATCTTGCAAACCAACAAACAACATCCTCCGAGCTAGCGGACGTTCAAGTTGCTTGAAGACAAACAGGTCCTTGAGCTTGTTTAAAGGGATACTACGCATCACGACAAGGCTTAGATACCCGAACGGGAAGCTCGATTTGGTTAATGACAGGAGTACAAAGATCAAGACATGAGGTGCCGTCACGAGGTCAGATACTTGATGAAAGATTTTCTTTTGGCGGGTCATGATATATTTATGAATGAAATGAAATGCCGCATTTGTTGACACTTATCATTTTCATATACGAGCATTTTGAATGGGTTCGGTTTTGATTAAATTGGTTCAGTATATACTGAGATATTGCGGCCGGAAATTTGACAGCAGAAATCTAAGCTTCGAATTAATTTTCAAAAATGTTTTTTTGTAAACAGAATTTTTACTACTTGGCGTAATATTTTTATTTTATAGCATGGAAATTCGAGAAATGTGTTCCTCTGCAGGAATCATCGGTGGCGTAAAGCTTGTATTATGGACAATGAACACAAAAATTTCGATTGGAAAACGCCGCCATACAAGTGCTCTATCGAGGATTGATTTTCCCGCTGAAATTTCTTAGAAACTGATTTCCACACAGAAGCCACACGTATTCTTGAAGATCTCAGAAGTTATTGGGAGAAGCATCCGCGCTTTGGTATCGAAGGCAGGCGGAAATATGATATTACAAGACAGTCCTTTTCTTTTTCCAAGAACCTGCAACGAATTCCACGATATGAGATACGAATGAAGATGCCTTGCACGCATCATTCAATCCTGTGTAGGTACTTCATGCTGCCATGTGGATATAGTATCGTATATATTGAGCCGAAGAGCTGGAAGTCATCCACCATCGATCGAGACACCTCCAAGCTAATACCTCATACTTACGATGGCTTACTCTATTAGATTTCCACGGCTTCTAAAAGATCACCCTTAGCTTTCTTCTCTCCTTCGAAGAATCAGATCCCTCCATTTCGCTCGCGTTACCGGAGTCTCTTACATTTCTCTCGCACCACCTCGCTATCCCTACTTCTTCCTCTTTCTCATTGCTCATCCGGCATGGGACCAAAGAAAGGCGAGAGTCTCTCTCAATCGCGAATTTTACCCCGACTCTTGATTTCTGTACCTATTATTGAATTCGGATCGGATCTCGACGGTCTCGAAGAAGCTCTACACGGTGCACCTCGGTTTCTCCCCATCCTGGTTCGTGTCTTACAACTCGAATGGCCTGATCGACGATGACTTTGACCCCTCTAACCTAACGGAACTTAATGGATACAACTTCGGACTTATAGTGTCCTGCAAAAGGATACTTGATGGTACCACAATTGTGATATAATTTTCTTACGGTCTCTGATAACTATTTGTTTATACCTCTTCCATGACCAACGATTTAATGCACCGACACAAGCATGTCGTCTTTCTCATTGTCGATGAGTTCACGACACGTCAGGTTTGTCACCTACAGACCCGTTAAGCGAGCGCTAACGATCCAATTCAGGCGTGCATGACGACCCCGCATCGCAACCATATCGAAACGCCCGTGTACTCTTGCACATACACAATCTCGTAGCTCGCCATCGGGATATTCAATACATGTATGCGTCTGTGGGGCTTAGGCGTAAAGTCTAATCGTCCGTGAACATTTCCCATGTGGCCCGAACAATGTCCTGTAAATACGCATGTATTATGTATATCTGCATCCACGTGTTAGTTATATCATCCATAGCCATATATCGAAGGGGGGAAACTGCTACGAAAACGAGGAGAGAGGGAGACCAATGCGTGCTTGCAAAGAAGTTTACAATCCCCTGATGAAATTCGAACTGGCACCTTGCACGAGCGCGCGAAAGTCGCTCCTCACTCTCGACGATTGTGCATAGAAATTCGAACCTTCACGAGTGTACACGTCAGAATGGTTTAATGAAATAGCCCGAGAAGGCGCGTCTTCGATCTCTGCAAGGCAAAAGCTTCACGAAGCTTACCAGTGCCCCTATTCCAGTTGGAAACGGCACGACATCTCAATTTTATGGTGCCGTATACACGATTTCATTACTCGCTGTGCGACGCGCATCGTTTTCTCAGCTCTTCGATTCTCGAATGTATGAAGTCCTATAAGGTATACATCGTGAAACATACGCGACTGGAATCACGTCACTACGGTTACGCGATGGGGCTCATCTGGTAAAGCATTTATACTTCATCGAATGTTTCTCGTTATCGTGAGATTCAATTTGTTTATGCATTCTATCAATTAATTACCATCAATTTTATCGTAGAAAGATGTAATGCATTTTTATTAGACTCATGACAAGCAGATAGTATGTCTCGATATAAATCTGTTGCACTTGAATGCCCGCATACTGTAATAGTGCCAGACGACTGCACACTGCCTGGATCGCAAAGTTACGAACGCGCGGTCTTACCCGATTCAAGATTGACGGCGGTAGCTTAGAGGAGAGCTAGAGAAGGATGATATACGGTTCATCCATCTTCACTTTAGGATTACGCCGTTTCAGCGTTAATTTATTGATTCGGTATCATAAATATCGTCTTATCTCGCGGTCCACCTACCCCCGCTGTTTCGCAGGTAGATCATTGTTGCAGCGTCCATGTGTGCGCTATCGACGTGTTCTATGTTTTAAACAGTATTGGCCTTATTGTCGTACGGTATAGTTCGCTGATACTCGTTCCTCCGAAACTCGGTTCACAATTTACGTCGTCATATACACGCTGGATCTCACCTTTTTACGGCTCGTACCGCAACTGCCGTCATGCCTCCCGTTGAAATGGGCCATTTTTCACAGAGCCTTTTGGATGCACAACAGTTTCGAACCGCATCAACGTGTGCAACTACTACACCCGGCCTCAATAATTTATTGCTTATTCTCATTCGCGGACGCGACACTCGAGTGATGGAGGGTAAAAATAAAAATGACGCGAACCGAGTTATGCTTCTGAAATTTTACGGATCCAAAGAAGTACTGAGGTATTTTCAAATTGTTAGATCTCATGAAAATTGTGCCGTAATAAATTATACTAATTAGATTTGGAAACGGGAAGCCTCGACGAAGTCTCATCCGATCTTCAATTCAATGAAATCCCGAACATTATGATGACCAAAAATGCAATAGCATGAACAAAGTCGATGGGCGGGTATTTTATTCTTAGATTCATCGACCCAGGATTGACCTTCGCTTTTCCCCAACTGTCGTGTATCCAATTACGGTCCGTCGACCTTTGTCTTCTTGACTCATTAACGAAACATGGCAAGCCAGTTATTTTCACATGAAGAGAGTTCAGAGTGGAGGATGGTCCGTGACAGTTCAGACGTCCTCGAACGACCGTGCCCTAATTGTTTGCCCAGGATAGCCAACGGCCAGACGTAAGCTCCAAAGTGGGAAGGGCACGTTCCTCGTTGGGAGCTTTGGAAAGTAATTGTACGTCGCGCTTACCACTACCAAAGGCACGTTGTCCTAATCGCAAAGGATGCAGCGACATCGTTTTTGTTTTTAGTCAGCCGAAACGAGAGTAGATTGGCGTGCAGAAGGCTCGAGGGTGGTATGGATTATAATTTATCGGTTCTCGTAGGGTTTATGTAACGTTGCAGGTGCACGGTAGAGTTCGCAGCACTTACTGGGAGGGCTTGTGTTCGAGACGAGGCCATATAGAGGCGAGTTGGAAGTACGAGGGTCGTGAGGACTCAACGTATATGATGGCATGTGGACGCCAAGGCGAAGCGCCGCTTGTTTTATGGTTGAACCTAAGTATCGTGAAGAGGAAAGGTCCGTTGTGAGTACCGCAGCCTCTCAACCTTCTTCCGCGTCCTTGTTTTACTCGCTCGTCCTTAGTTGCCGAACTCTGTCACTCTCCCGCGTCGTGTCGGGTACGAGAACGCGAACGCGAACGCTCGACACATTGAACTTGCTTGTTGGGTTAGTCGAGCGAGCTTAGAGAATCTAGCCATCTCTATTGCTCGTTCACTGTGTCTCCTTCCCCTCCTATTGTCGTCTAGGAAGCCTGTCTCTACTGTTCCCAGACTCCGTTTGCTCGTCGCTGTTGTTGGTTCGCATTAGGAGAGGTGGATTTGCATGAGTAAATACGAGGACATCACGGAGAGATACAAATTGAGATTAAGGTCTATCTCGCTCCTCCTCATTCAACTAAGTCGTGGAGTACCGACCGGCTAGGAAATGGACAGCTACAGACGGCTACAGGCCATGAGACACGAGACGAAGAGCTCTCGCTTGACGCGTAGACATCCATCTGGAGGGAACTAACTTTCGTGGGTCAATACTCATTGCTTGTTATATCTTGACTAAGTAATAGATTTGAGAAGACATTTCATGAATCTTTCGTTGGTAGAATTTGGAGCCAAATGTTGCGAGCGTAAGTGGCACACTCGGTAGGCCAATGATATTTAACGATAAATAACATTTTTATATTACGACGGACGTTAACGTACGATTAGGCAAAAAACATCCTCAGGATTGTTCCTCGTTTTTTCATTAACTGAATTCTTTTGTTATACTCGTACCATGAATTTAATCGCGCCATTTGAGCTGCTCGACAGCCCATTAAACAAACGCTAAAGAAAGTTTTCACAATCCCGAAGTTGAGGGATTGTTAAAGTTTTTTTTTTAATTAACAAGACAATTGGAAGATTAATGAGAGAGAGCTCAAGTCGTCAAGAATTTTCCTGTGATAAATCTCTTTCGTTGGAGATAACGAGGAAATTGCGTTTGATGAAAGTCCTAGGCAACGCCGGTTTCATGGACACAAAGATACACACATAGAGTTGGTACTTACTCGTTGCGCTGACAGCCGGCCCGATGACCGAGTACTTGGGGTTACCCGTAACAGCCCCTGGGACGACCTTGTCTAGCTCTGCAACACATTATTGTAATTATCCTCGGAATATACAGTGCCGTTAATTACGATAGGGGAGTAGGTAACCGTTCTCGTCTGTGTGTACACGCGCAAAGCATACCGCGTGTGTGCAATAGAACACAACCAATCTACCTTAATACAAAGGGTCCACGTACATGATTTATTACCTCATAAATTGGGCAAACCGGGGTGCTAGCCCACTCGTTCTTTTCCTATTCGCTGTATCTCTGATAGCGCAAGACAAATTACTGAACGTACAATACCGGCGGCACGAATTATTGCAAAACTGTACGATTCTTGCAGTTAACGGAATTACACGATTTTTTTTTCAACCGTCTTCAGCAAGTATGATCATCCGATGTTTTGGCAGTTGTTCAGGTAGATTGTTTATTCAAAAATTGTGTGATTTACCGAAAGATCAAACGGAACGGTAAAAAAGACAACCGACTAAGCGAACCAACTGATGTTTCGTAAATACCGAAATTCAAATAACCGACTGGAGTAGAAAATTCTTTGGCGGCGTGTTGGAAATACTCGCGCAACAGTTTCCTTTACCGACTCTAGCTATGAATATACCAACCATCGAGAATTTATCCTCAAAGACTCAGAGGTAAAAGCAGTCTCGGACGTTTCGGCAAAATTCTGTTACGAGGCGCCTCTGTTCTGGGACAGCACGCAATCCACAGAGCTTCCGACAAGAGTTCAGGGAGCTTTTGTACCGACTGACGTTAGATCGCGCATAGATTTCTGCATATGATAAAGCGTTTCCGTCTCCCGGTGCGGTGTTCGAGCTTTCACAATATTCCGTCTCGAAGGTATTTGCATTTGGCGTTATTTCTTACGTTTGGCTGCCGCTAAGAGACTTAGTAAATTACGGATGACACGGACGCAAGAAGCTTCTAAATTGTTATACGTTGGATAAAAAAATTTGCCACAATTTTTCTTTGGTCAATGACTCCAACTTGTTTTTCGTGTACCTCTGCCACTGTTTTTCTCGCGTAGAAGATACCATGTGTTATAATGGAAATAAAGAACTGTTCTTTATGCGATCAAAGAACGTTTCTCGAATTGATGGAGGCTGAACGTGCTTTCCATTTAGAACGGTTATCCGTGACCTTGAAGGCTCACAGAGGTATCGAAGACAAGTCATTTTGTCGTGTGGAAAATACGAAAGCTCTTCTTCGCCGGAAAAGTGGCAGTGGTAAGAAGACCATGGATCGGCAATTAGTTGATTTGTATTCTCAGAGCCGAACGGTACGATTGAATGGATATCCCAAAGTGGCTCGGAAGTGCGGTATCGTTCTGTACAATGTAATTGTCCGCTTGAACATACCTGAATGGGGCGTATCGTCCAGTGGTTGAAATTGGAACATCGCCTTGAAGCCTTGCCCTGGCCATTCGGAATTAGCCACGAACTCGACGTATAGATCTGGCCCGGTGCTGAGTACCTCTACTTCCGCTCCTTGGTTGCACAGCACAGCTATTGTCGGACTCTCAGAATTCCTTCCGTCGTGTACCTTGATCAAATCTGCTCTATTCAAGCAGCTGCAATACAAAACGAGGTTCCTTTTTTTATTCTTGTAAAAATTTCATTCCCTAAGTGGATGTTGGTTAAAAAAAAATCGACGATTCCCGAAATGAGCATCGTCTCGACTTTAGTTGCTATTATTAAAAAAATAGGATGATGGTATTTTGCAAAAAAAGAAACCGGTCAAAATAAATGGAAGCTTCCGTGTCGCGAGTTATATCGTAAAAACTTATCGGTATATCGACTAAGTAGTTCTTTTTTTTTCATCACGATACTGCAGATATAAACTGCGAACGCAATGAAGAGTCGAGGGAGTACGGATATAGCGCCTCATTAAATCTGCCGTTAATACGATTAATCTCATGAATAGTATTTAATTTCGAGCACCCTTCGAGCGGACACGCCGGTGTTCTCGTTACCACCCTCATTATTTATTCAGGATAGCAATTAAGCCCCTGAATACATATACCGTACTTTTTTCATTTTTTCTTTTTTTTTTTCATTTCTATTGTATTTCTACTTTCTTTGTAATGTTACCCATATTCTTTTACATAATGTAATTATATAGAATATATCCTTTTACTTTTCTTCGTTCATTTCTATTCGAGGTTATGTTGTATGCAATTAATATAAATGGGTAAACACGTGACTGCTCAAAGTTCTTGCTTTCTCGCTTTACCCGTTGCACTTCCGGGCTGTGTGTTCGGCAGCAGCTGACCCACTCTCTTCATTCCCTCCCCCTGGTCTAACCCCGGACTCAATCCTAGCTTTCTTGATTAAGTTGCGCGTCGAAAGAGCTGCGAACGGGTTCACGCAGAGAACACGAGACAGAGAGAGCGGTGCCTTTTCCTCGGTATAAAAATAAGCGAAGCGCGTTATGCAGCGCAAAAGAGCGAAAGAGTTGACGCAAGGGTGTTGAACACAGAGCGAGGGACGTTTGCGGAGCAACGAAAGCGGACGCGAATATACGACGATGAAACTGCAAAGACTTTGAAGTGACAAAGCGAGCGCGGTTGAATTTCAGAAAGAAGCAAGAATGGTACTATTGCCAGTGTATATATAACGTGTAACGAGAGCGAAGGTCGTGCCCCGACGACGTCAAAGTTGACGATTGCTTTTGTACGGACTCGCGCGTATTGCTTTGTTCAATCGACCTGAAGAGACTTAATCCCCTTCTCGCTCGTCGGTTTTCCTCGATCCTCCCAGCATTTTTCTGAGCTTCTCCACAATCACCACTATCTGAAATCGAATTAGCTTCATACCCAATAAAAAGTCTCTGTCGTCGAGCTTCTCGTTGGTTTTTTTTTCTTCTTTAATCACGATGCTTCCACGTCGATTCGACGAAATTTTCATAAAGTCAACGGAGGACGAGGGGAAGAAATGGTACTCAAAGCATTAACGTTAAGTGACGGTGCGTAAATAATCGGTATCTAAGCATAACGGATAATTCTCGAAGCGAGACGAATCCTCGAGGGAAAAAGTAAGCGACACACAATAGCACTTTTCTGCCTTCACCTGTCGGCCTCCGCGAAAAGTTTAAGGGACATTAGAGTCGGATATAGTTGAGCGAAGTAGTAAGTAAAATCCCTCGGTAAGCCCCGCTTACTCTCTTGCCCGGCCCAGCCCACAGGGATGGTGGAAGTCGCGATTTTGTCTCTCGGCATCAGTCACCGTTCCATTTGGCGAAAGGAGAGTAACGTAACTGTATATACAATTCTGAGGCAAGGACCATGGAGAGCCAACGGAGAGAAACTTAATTACTCAAACTCTTGAGAGCAACGACGACGAAATGGTTCGATGGGGAGACGTTTCTACAAAGCGAAGAGTTGAAGTTTCTCACGAAATTTACCGTGTCTCCTTCATCGTATATCCTATTTTAACGAGATAGATATCCTCTCAGAGGTGATGATAAAAAATAAACTTGGTGCGCGAGGGTTCTGCGGCGGGAGATGCGCGACAGTAGATAGGGCGCGGATTGGTCAGACACGGAAATAATCGCAATCTGATACTACTTTCGCCTTCTCTCGTTGCTTCTACGCTTGCGACCTTCGCGTTTGTAGTAAACATTCATACTGTACATGTATACCTGTACATATGTATTTGCGCGCAAATATTTCCGCAATATAATGAAAGCCCGGTGTCGAGGTGCCGACTGAAGGGAATGTGTACTTTCACCGGGTAAAAAAGAGGCTGCTACGTGTACACGTAGTAAACTTGATTAGCAAACTTAGAGGACAAACTCCGTAGCGTCGCGAAACGCGGTGGCACGTGAACTCTTGCGCCACCGTGGAGAGACCAGCAGCAAAGAGGCAAGTGCTCTCTTACTGCAACGACGGTTTCTATATTACTCTCCCTCGGTAAAATTCACCGCGGCTATATTGCTTTCGTCCGCTGGGTTATGCGCACGAACTGATACTAATTATAGGCTCGCAGAGACGAGAAATTACAGACTCTGTGCGTAACCTCTGCGAAAGCTCTATCACCCGAGGCGCGTCATACACAAATTTCATTACATTAAATCCTATGGTAAACTAATGTAAACATTCACATTTTTTTAAATGTAAAGGCGCTGTTTTTCGTCAGGGGATTAAAAAGAATTACTTTTTAATCCGAGGAAATAATAAATAAACACCGTCCGCGATGGTATTTTAATGAACATCAGTTTAAGCTGCCGAACGAAAAAAAAATTAGCTCGCGGTTGATAATATGAAATTGAAAAATTAATTTCACCGCACTTTGTTGCTTGAAATATTTACATTTCATTACGTAGTATATTTTATATGAAAAGAAAAAATAATAATTCCTTTCCTATTTTTTATCAGAGAATCAGAAAAAATGATTTTTTACGAATTGTTGAAAATTCTAATTCAACGATTTTTCGGATGTTATCTAAAAACGATCGGCATAAGTTCTATGACCAAAAATTAGCACTCGTTTATAAAGAATCGACGTCTCGAAGCAACGTCATTCATGAAGTATTTTTAAACCTTATTTTTTCATCATTAATTCTCGTTAGCCAATCAATGTTGGACAGATCTCAAGGGATTGGTGTTTTCATTGATTTTGTTATCTCTCGTACGGGCGTTAATTTCTTGTTTTTTTAATCATTCAGGCTTATAACACGATTTCAAGTGCTGCACGAGGCAATCGAAGCTCAAAGAAAGTTTTCGGTATTCATCGAAGCTTCGCCGTTCGGTGTAATATCGCGCGGACGAGGTATAGTCGGAAGTAACTCAACGCTGATGTATCGTGCCATTTATCAGAAGCCCGTCGGCTCTTCTCTCTTTCTCTCTCTCTGAATCTCGAATCTTTCTCAACCTTCATATCTAAACTACTAGCTATTATGAACGTATCTCGAAGCAGTAAGACATCCGGAACGGTATCAGAGCTTTCAGGACGATTTCGCAATGAATCCTCCGGACGTACAAAGGAAGAAAAGAAAAAAAAATATATCGTTCGCAAAAACGCGGCGAGTACGAGTAACGTTAAAATTTTCGAATTATCTTACGAGGCAACCGGTCCGCGAGTGACCGACGAGACGCGTATGTGGTTCATTTTCGAGAGAAAATGCATCGTATATAAATCGGCAAAAAAAGGCAGGCAAACTCAGTCAGGGAGAGATAGAGACGAAAATATATAGCGCGCGCGGTAGATATCAAATACCGAGAGAAAAAAGTGAAAAAAAAAAAAAAAACGAGCACTAGACCGCGAAGCAATACTTGGACCCTCACAAATTCTCTCCGGTGCGCCGAGGTCGGCGAGCGGCCTGCCTTTTTTTGCCGCGTCGACTTGAATTGCTTCGCGTGTATCAACCCCAAAATATAGGGTATTCCGCGTTAACGAACGATACGAGTTGTATAACGGACCTCCGAAACTCTACATTGTTCCTATGGATACATTCTGTGAAACAGCAATTAAAACACTACCGACTATTTACGGTATTATTGGAGGCTGAACAATAGGTGGGCAGGGCCGAGTTGCCGGCGAATAGTTACAGATGAGCCACCGGTACTATCCTCTTCGTCGTCCCCTTCCACCAACAAGTATAATTGAATTCACGTTGTAAATTTCACGGCAAACGGAAGCAAACAAAGATAAAAATAAATAAAAACAAGTACCAACCACGATAGAAACTCCATCGCGCGAAAACTGTTTCTCGATTTCGCTCATGAGGCAAACCCTCGAAATTTTGCGAATGATCGGAAACGAAAGGAAATAACTAAACTTCGGGAGAATGCGCCCAGCGCTATTTTATATCTATATATCTTTTTTTGCTTATAGCGTTTGATAGAG
Organism: Ischnus inquisitorius; assembly: GCA_963924025.1. Lineage (NCBI taxonomy): Eukaryota > Metazoa > Arthropoda > Insecta > Hymenoptera > Ichneumonidae > Ischnus > Ischnus inquisitorius. Next base: position 3,620,242 of record OZ001250.1, on the reverse strand, counting down.
CGCGGTGTGGGATAACGCTATTGCACGAATTCCAATCGAATCGCGCGATTCTTTTCTGACGCAACCAATCACACGTTCAATTAAAATCTGATCGATTTTCACGTTACCCTCGGGGCTGCGGCAAAAAATATTCATTCCATGAATCAATCATATACATATATATATACGTATGTATAAATATATAACCATTCAAGGATTTCCGCGCAAATATTCAATGGTCTTCGACAATCCGATTCCGGTCGTACCGACGGATAATGAGGGTACTTTTGTTGATAAAACGAGTCACACAAGTGGTTGTATATAAAGTGCCTTTCAATTCGTTATAGCTCTACTTCAAATACTTGATTGGCCTGGTTTTCTGTCGTATTCCCGGTATCAACGTTGTTTCCTCACGATGGACTCCCTCCCGCCCCCGCCCTCCTTCCCTTTTCAACATTTTCCACGAGGCTGTGAACTAATATTGCGAGCTCGTGCAATATTACGCGTTCGCGATCGGGGCTGATTATAATACCGAAAATTCTGCACTCAACGTACCGTGATGTTTACATACCAATTCGACGTACTCGTGCTAACCTCTCACTCTCTACAAGAATAATGAGGTTTCGGTGTATTAAAGCGTTTCGCTAGATCGTTTTAATTCAATTGGAAATTCACGGGGATAAACAATACCGGATTATACGGTAAGCGTGAAATAGAGGATGGCGCGTGAACAGGGTACTTTGCAAAAGTATTAAATGCCCCTTTATATTGTCATTTACTGAATCGAAAAATATGAAAAATGTTCTGACGATTTTATTTCGCGGGACAAAGCGGATACGCCGAAAATTGATATATTTTTACAAATGATTCAAACGTAATCATGATTTATTCCACATTTGAGGTGATTAAAGCTTTCAAGTTATTTTTCTCCTAAATGCGCTGTACAATAGAGTCTGTTACGAAGTGCGTTGAGGCAGTGAATTGAGGCGATACTCGACACACGTCGATTTGCAACGCGTAACGATACATAATAAAACGGTATCAAGTGGCCAATGTTGACCAACTTATCCCCAAGGTAATTTCGAATAATACCGTATATAAAACGGAAAATTTTGCTGACACGTGGTCCAGCATACTTTGTTCAAGACAAGCATACGCGATAGGTTTATGTAATCCTGATTAAACACGACCTTTAAATCCTCTGAGCCGAACACGGACCATGATTCTACTTAACCCACATAAAGTTACCATGCTCGCGCGTGTATGTGTGCGTGAGTGTGTGTATGTGTGCGCGCGTGGATACAGATAGCAGATAGAACGAGAGTTAGGATGAGAAAACGGATGATAGTGAGATCGACTTGGTTGCCGTAGGAACGTCGGAGAGGCGAGCAAGAGAGGTGAGAGTGGAGTACTACGCTGGGCCCGAGGTAGCGAAAGGGGGTTGGAACCCCAAGCCCGAGCAGGCAACGGCGTGCAGGAGTTAATCCTTGATAAATCCTCGAACTCCGTCCTAATTCCGTATTGAGCTTCCTTAATTTCATTCGGGGGTAGAGCGTCGGTGACCCTCTCCCCGTCCTATCTCTCTTCGAACCTCGGAAGCCTCCAATTGGAATCTCCAACGAAGCCCGACTGGCAACGCGAGATCTCGTAACTCCGTTTTTTTCTTGTTTAAACTCCCTTTTCAACGGAATGACCTCTCACCTCTCTGTTCCACGGCCTTCTTTTTCATCTCTCTTTTTTTCGTCTACTTCGCGCTACGCTCCGAGCGGTCACTGCACTTTACTACTAAGTAGGTACCGCTACTCGTGTTCGAGAACGCGGCGAGAGAACCCGCCAGATTATCCATTACCGACGTTGAACTTTTAAAGTTCGAGCGTATACTCGTACAGAGTTTTTCCGAGTCGGGCGAAAAAAAAGCCGATTTTTCCACTCCGATGCGATAAATAGTTGACACGATAGCCACCCGACACCGTAGGCGCGAGGGGGTGCAGCGATTTTCATTCGCCAACGGAAATTGAACCGACACGCATCGCCGTCGTCTAATCCCAACGAATCCCTTAAAGGTATCGTCTCTCCCTCATAGTAATTATAATGCAAACTCTATGGTACCGTTATACGCCACGAGGTACGCTATCGTGATATCCATAACACCGCCAGACTCACCGATACTTAATACAATGATGGGTATACGTGTACGTTAACGTTACATATCCACATGGTGTGTAAGCGCATTCAGAATATGTAGATAGCTATGGCGAGTCCCCGGGGTTACCGGAATTACTAGACTCTCTTCTCTGCCTCTCTCGCGCTCTGCGTGTCTCTCTACCTCCTAGAATCTACTTTTATGGCGAAAAACACGATCGTGCCCCACGGGCATTTTCCACCGAGCGTAATCACATTCCGGTTATCTACTCGAGTCGCCAAGAGAGAAAGAGAGAGAAGACAGCGTGGAAGAGATACCACAGTGGGAGATGGTATAAAATAACTTGGAACTTGTAACCAGGAAAAATTTTCGAATATCGCGCAACGATCCAGTCGGAGAATCATCTCTCTCCTCCTCTCACTCTGCGCCTCTATTCGTAACCGATTAACGACGCTTCAGTGAATCCGAACTTGCTTCGCTGCTTCAACTGCTGGGTTGCTTGTTCGAGCGACTCCACCATTCGGAATCAAGCGAATATCTCTGATCCGCACATCGCCCATATATACGCCAACAGGCGATTCTCTGCAGACCAACCTTCCCAACTGATCTAGCTATCGTGTTGTTATCTTGATCTTCCCGGAAGTTGAGCGTCGCTGCACTACCGATCGTGTAACGTACTCTATTGAATATGTGGGACGCGCATTATCGCCCGCTGACTATCGTACCGGAATATATGTCCGGCCCGAGAGCCGACGTGAGGCGGGGGAGGGCTTAGCCGGATATATGCGGAACATGTGCGTAAAACGCCGCGGCCACGACGCGAAGTACGAGATTTTCCATGCTGAAATATCGTTCAGGCGGATTAATGAGAAAAAATAAAAAGGAAAATTTATTATAATTTTATTTTCAACCGAGCTTCAACGTACAGGCGTCTGCGGCGATGAGAAAAAAAAAAATACGAGGCAAACTTCATTATCGGTTTTCCGCGGAATGGTAATTTTTTGCAAACGATATGCGTACTGTATTTTTTTTTACGTCATTGACAAAAATAATACAACTACGAGGCTCTTCGACCTATTTTGGTAGAAAAATTTGCGAAGCGCAATAGCGCGAAATTTGCTTTTGCATGAAAACATTCGCCGACTTCTGACAAGCGTAATTGGATCGATGAAACAACATCGACAAATCGTTTTCGCATTTTTATGGATCGAACGGGGAAAATTGATGAAATTTCTCGAGAAGGTATTTCAAGAATTTCGGCTGCAAAATTTGCTGGAAGAGGAACAGCGTAAATTTTACACGAACGTTTTCGTCGAATTGTAACGACGTAATTGGACTAATGAAACACCATTGATGAACCAATAATTTCTCGATTATTAAAAAGCCGGTTTCAAAATTGGAAACGGTGAAAATTGAAGATATCACATATCGACTATCGGCAGGGGAATATATATGAAGCAGCGGTAATTCCAGAGTACATTCCGCTCTCACGTCGAACTCTGCAACATTGGCGAACCACCGGTGCTGGACAAACGTTTGAACAAGTTTGTTTGATTAGTTTAATGGCTCATTAGTTTCGACACCGGTGGTGCGGTTCGCGCTACTACGGAGAGAGAGTTCGCCGTAGTCCCTTCGAGCACCCGGCGACTAAAGTATGTAACTACAGTATTTTAGAGGATGCTTCGCCGTAGATGATGAACCAGACTTTACCGAATAGCGCCAACCGGTGGTTGCTTCGGTTATGGCACACACGTAAATTACGATCAGCTTTGCTATTCTCCCAAAGGAACTCATGGAACATATTTGAGTATCGAATAACCGATCAGAATGTACAAATCACGCGCATCCCTTGACATACGTCCGCCTAATAGATGATAAATGAAAGATCAGCGAAATCGATCACTAATAAAAACTAATAAGAACTAATAAGAAGAATGAAAAGATTCTCATTATAGCAAAAAACAATCGTCCAAACGAACACCATTGTGCTTATGGAAAGCTGAAATACTGATAAATATCTAAGCATACCTCAAGATTGATCAAGTTAAAAAACTGGTGATTCAACCATTCTGAGTACTCAATCAAATCATGACATATTTTTCTTCATACGGATATCACATTTTTCAATTTACAAAACGTAATATATTTTTTCGTAATTCATTTTCATAATGCGTCATTAATAGGTCATAAAAAATTGTACGGACACTGCCACAAAATGAACCAAAAATTAATCGAATTTAGCGAGAAGATCTACTACGAAATAATTATTCTATTATCATTGACATTAAATCAACCCGCTCTGGTTCAATCAACGTAAACTCAAGAACGTCAGGAAGCGCGTTGTAGTAATAAAAATCCGAGGCGGAAAGTGGGCTTACGACGCAGAGGGTAGTCGACTGATTTTCACTGAATTATCTGTTTCCCATCGTGCCAATGGCGGTTTTCGTTATCGTTCATTGTTACGTAGAGCTCGAAAGTAACTTTGCTCGAGACAATGAAAATCAGAGTCTCTTGCTCGCTTGCGAATTATTCAAGAATCCCTGTATCCATGGCCGCGCACATATCCTCGTATATTCGTCGCGCGGCGCGCGCGTTTCCCCCGATATCATGACTGAGTCATATCAATAACGGCCAAACTTAGAGAGCCCTGCGACTCGTGCGACGACGAGGGATAACTTTACTTACATTCACTTAGGATCGGCTATATTCGCGCGCCCACTCGCTCCTTGACTTCGTTCCTCGCCATTCATAGGCCAGCATACCAAGTGAAACTTGGAACGAATCTCTCGGTATCCGTCTCCCTCTCCTTGTTCGAGAACTACCGAATTCTTGATTCGGGCAAACTGCTCTCAGAGCTTCCCGAGATTGAACAACGACAATGTCGTCGACTGTCGCAAATCGTTTCGTAAGTTGTGTACTGTGTTTCGGTGGCGTTGAAACGCCGAGGGAGGGGCTATCCGAGTTCAACCGGTGCCAAATCTCGAGTGCGGTTGGTTAATTCGATCAGCGTTTAATCGAGCCGCACTCGAAAGAGGTGTTGCTCTCGATATCGTTCCGAAATGCCTAACTTGCGTCGTCGAAACCACAGGGCTTGTTATTATTCACTGTCGGGCGCGTCACGATATTCACCAACTTTGCCGGAATAAAAAATAAATACAAAACCAAGAAAAAACCCTGCAAAGTCCCTTGTCGCTACTCGGCTTTAGAGAGTATAAAAATTTGTTGTTTTTTTTTTTTTTTTCATCTCTCCCTTCGTGTGTTGCTCTTTTCTCCCTGTGAACTCCTCGACGATCGTGGACTACCGAGCGAAAGCTTCGCGCGAAACTTCCCCACGGGGGCGGCAAGTTTTAAATCGATGAGCCGCCAGAATATTCGAAGCTTAATGGACGTTGGTGTGTTTTTTTCTTCGCGTCGCGAGAGACCGAAGGGATAGCAACCGCGACGAGAAGGGATTGAGAAGAGTCGAGAAAATTTACCGGAGAAGAGAGCTTTGAGAGAAAATTCCGCAACTCCAGGAAGTTCCATATTAGCGTGTAAAAAAAATAACAATCCTCGTCGGGCCGCAGTGTGCCTGCGAAGCTTCGCGGGAAACACGATAGAATTTTCAAGAGAGCTATACAGCGAGAGACAATGTTCTTTCGTCGCTTTGCAACCCCTTTCTTTACGCCCTGTCTTCGCGATATGCAAATAGTAATTCGTTCGTTTCGAGACTGGCATACAAATAGCGTGCAGAGAGAGAGAGAATGAAAAATCTTTTGTTCAGCTAAACCTTACCTCAGATCTCCCTTCTGCAGCGATATCTTCTCGAACAAGATGCGAATGCGTTCCTTCGTTCTGGAAACAAAAAAATTATAAATAAAACTGGGCGATACGTAAAATGGATGGACAGGACTTGAGAAATGAAAAATACCGGTATTTTTATTTCTTGTAAAATTACTGTGAACATAGCGTATTTTTATTTTATTAGTTCTTTTTCTAATTGAGTTATGCAAAAATAGTGGTCATAATTAAATTTAATGAATGTGCCGTTATAGAAGGAGAAAAGTACAGTAATGAAAGTACAATTTTTTCCATAAATGCAATTTAAATTCTACGCTTTGTGACCAACGTATGATTTTCGTTCGAGGTGGCAAACCGTTTTTTAACGGTAGAAAGAAACGGTAAAATGACCGGTCACACGTACCGTTCACATTTCTAGACAGGAAACCGTGAGAGAACACGTGGAATATCGTCGCGTTGGTGGGATATTCGAGATTCTCGGAATGGCTCTTGGGAGTACACGGGACGGGTTCTCGTGTTAAAGATAAAATTCAGCTTGTACCACTTTCAGCGTCTGTTGCCGGTGCGGAGACAAACTTCCCGGGCGTGTGCACAACGCGCGAATGTACACACACAGCAGGAGGGAGAGGGGAATAGTTGGCAAAGGTGTGTCTTGGAAGGAAAGGGAGATGAGAGTGCATTATCCACGTATGTATCCCTCGAGCCTGCTGGCTTGTTTCAGGAAACACTTTCCCCGACCCCGCCCCAATGTACACATGAGTGTATTACGCGTTTATTCTATTTCGCTAATTTCCGGGGTGTAACTCTCGCTGCTGAGTTGGAGCTTAATAATGGCGATAACTATGTTACGTTAGAGCCGACGGTTAATGGAGGCAATAGACGGCTTCCGAATAGACCGTTTGATAAAATCAAGCAGCTAATTATGAGGCACCGTTTCAATCCAACGATTTACGTTACCATTGAACAAATAAGCGAAGAATTTATTTCTCGTAATAAACAATGTCGCTCAAAGTGACGTCGAATTTAATTATTTCCCGGTTAGACTTGACTAAACGCCGAGACAATTGCATGCAAATGTCATAAATATTATTTTATACGAAATGCTGGGAATTTTTTTAATAAGCATTTATTTGCAGCAACAATAACGCGAGCGATAATATAACGCTGCGAGACCATTTTTCACAAGAGCTTTCTTTTGTCCACATTTTCGTTCATTTGCTTGGATGTTCCTTTTTTTCTCTCTCTCTCTCTCGTTTTTTTTTTCATTTCCCATTTTTTGGGCTAAGCTCCTGTCGGGACGGTGTGTCTGACAGGAACTTTCACGACCGTTGTAACAAGGAGGTGGCTATGAGGAACGAGAAAAGTTGTTCCAAGCCGGAAGCCGCAAAATTTCTGGTGACAAGAGGAAAGCGAGGGCCTCGAGAGGACGGAGCGAGAGAGGCTGGGACAACGGCGACGACGGTAGCGGGGGCGTCGGCGTCACGGGACAAGAGTAGAGAAACGAGAGGACGAGGAAAAGGAGAGCCGCGAACGGCACTGAAAAAGAGGGGTTTTTTTTTTTTTTAAAGGGCTTGTCATATATAGCGTACCTTGCACGGAAGATATACGAGCAGCGGATGTTCTTCGGATACGAGGATGGGTAACGTGGCGAGTAGAATCTACCGTGTTGAGGGGTCGATTGAGAACTGATGAACTGATGATCGCACATCGCTCCCGGTATCAGTTGTCCGTCCGTATCGAACATTCCTGAAAGAAAAAAAAGAGAAATTGAATAAACAGAAAGGAAATATTTCACACCGATCTGACAAATCTTGTTAGGAAAATAGATATCCGACGGTGCGAAAGAGCGCAGCGATGAAAAAGTAATTTGCACGTCGGCTCATCTCCATGGCCCGTCTCTCAGTTTCCCTCCCGTCGGCGCGCGTGTCCGCGCGCGCAGCACTGGCCCTTTCAGGAAGCTTTCCCTCTTTGCCCTTCGCAGCAATCGCGGCCGAGCTCAAGCGCCTCTCGCAAAGAGCAAAGTGATTAAAAAATCGTTCGAACCCCGAACTTTTCGGATAGGCGAAAAACTCTGTCAGAGGAGGATTAGTCGGCGGACAGGAAGATTCTCGCTCAACGTATCCTGCGCGATGTATAGAGCACTCTTGCTGAAAGTGTATTGATTATAACGAGCGTCGCTCGTATCCGGCGCTGCCTCCAAAGAGCGATACGAGCGGCTTCCATCGTGGAAGATTAAAAAAAAAAATACATGGGAAACTCGTAAAGAATGTCGGAGATGTTACGAGAGTAAAAAAGAAAAAAAAGATGCAAAGTAATGTTGGCATGTGCACAACAGAAGTATCGTGTAGCTCGTTACTATGCGTACAGTAAAAATTGAGTATAACGAGAATGCATGGACGATAGGAAATTTTCACGACGATGAACGGGATAACTGTGGCGCGGTGCGAGCGCGCCCAGACACCGTCTCCACCGAGATCCGAGCTTTACGCTATTTACCGGATTTATTTTCTACCCCGAGACTCTTCCCCATTCGCGAATGCTACGGTGATCCGCGCGGAATTAGATACTCGGGACTCGATCCTCAAGGCGGGATGCTGGTGTCGTTCGCTCGATATACCTATCCGCTGGCGTTCTATAACCGTAGCCGGTAGACAGGAGAGAGAAAAGTTCGGTCGCCTTCGTCGCCAGACGTACATCCGAACGTGAAATGTATTCGCCGCGGAACAGTGAGGGTAGGGCGGATTCTCGTTGGTACGAAGACTGTGCGAGTGGGACGGTGGGAGCACGGGAAACGGCGGTGAGGGTGTTGCGGCACAGCTCTAGTCTTCTGTACGTCTATACTCTCCTGTACCCCTCGTCACCCACTCGGTTGATACAGTCGGGCATCCGGTGTCACGTTGCAGATTGCAAGAAAAGTGTCTCGCACTCCGATGGTCCGGAGGCGAGCTTTTTCGGAATGTAAACGACGCGCACAAACATTTCGCCCGATGAGATACATACACAGATATACAGATATCCATATAATATACATCCGCGCACAGATATACAGCGCTCGAATAGAAAAATATCTCAGATATCTCGAGGAGGCCGGGTCCTGTTGGCGCACGGATCGCTGAACGAAAGAGATGTTCATAGGTGAGCACAGAAGCACACAGGGCGGATATATGCGAGGAAGAGAAATTCTTGCATGAACGGACAATCCTCTCGTGCTACGAATATCATTGCTGCGGATCAGTCGCAGCGCAGACTCGCGCGTTTCACTTCGATGACAATGCGAACGAGCTTTCGTCGAGAAACAATTTTTTTTGCACTGTAGGCATGAATAACAGAGAGTATGCATTCTCTTTTTTTTTGACGGACGTAAAATTTGAAACAGGATTTTTGCATGCGAAACTTTCTTTTTTTCCAGAGACACTCGCCTTACCGCCATTGAGTTTCTCCGAGTAAAGAGAAGAGTTTCTTGATATCTTTTATGTGTCCTCTTTCGTGCGTACTTTTGAATGTATGGGGAAGGATATACACGTATATTTCCTGCGCAGCGAATCACGACCGCGGCTAAGTGATATTATTTTATCGAGGCCAATAAAGCCTCGGGTATAAAGAAGACTCGAGTGAATAATGCGGGGAAGCCCCTTTTGTGCTATAACTCCCTCGAGAATCTCGCTCACTCGCGAGCTTCATCGTATACCTTTACATCCGAGAGTTTCGCGTAAACCTCTTACACGCCTACGCACATATATTTGTTAACTGGCCGCGGGTCATCGGGCTACTTAGAGGTAGCTGAAATCCGCTCGTTCTCCCCCCTTTCGCAGATATATCTTCCGTCGAAAATCCACCCGGGTTACTGAAATTTCGTTTTATTTCGTTTGCCACGAACACGAGTGTGAACAGCTCCGTGCACGGTATTCGGTGACGATCAAACGCTGATCGTTGACCCTCGCGAATAGCGCATTGATTTTTTTTCATCCACTTCCCGATACCGCGGGCGAATCAATTAAAGTTTGGCGGATAGAGTCGACCGCTTGTTCGCGGTCAAAGGGATAACGTCCATTTTCCATGACGAGGGCGGTAAAATATTTACGTGGCTGTTATAGATAAACCAAAGCTCTTAAGAGGATGGGGGTTCGGCGAAAAAACGTGTTTTTTAGCCCGGAATAGAGGAAAAAAAATCGTATGAATAATTCCGTGCAATTGTTCGTGAGCAACAAAAATATTGTAGGACGCGTGTCGTTCTCTTCCCGGTAACTATAACTTCAAAAATAATAGTGTATTGATATTGTAAAAAAGAAAAATCCTCCGTCACGTGTTCATATTCGGATATGGAATTTTTTATACGTGATCAGGATACAGTTATGAAAAATCATTCAGATAGAATTTTTGTACGACATTTTTTTTTTCTGGTTGAAAAGAAAATACCCTTTTTGATCAGAAATAAAAATCTCCTCCTTTATGGATTGGATAAATCATCGTAACGCAAATGAAAGAATGAAACGCAACGCTGGTAAAGAAGGAGAATGGAAAGAGGGATACACGAACAAAGAACGCGTATATTTATTTACACGATTGAGCCAAGGTTTGAGTGCCGCCCGAGCGTAGAGAGAGAAATCACTTATCCGAGACTACCCACGGAGAGATAGCTCCGACTACCGTTGCCGTGCCGCGTCGATCGTACCCGACTCTGTTGCCGTATCGAAATTTAAAAAATCGAATTGGGCCACTTCCCTCGGTCTACTGGAAAGCATCCTCGGTCCCCCACGTACACTTCCATTCCGCTCGATCTAAAGTGCAAGTAGTATATTCAATACCGCGTCGTCGTAGCCGCCGTCCGCCTTCCCCGCATTCGTCTGCCGACGTTGCCGACGCGCGGGCATAGAAGAGACGGTAGTCGAGTGTGCCTCGACGAGGATGCCACAATAGGATTACGATGCCGTGTGCCTTCGGGGGATGGCAGAGAGCGATTCTCAGCCACAACCAGAGACTCTCTCTATGCTTTCTCATCGATGTATATTTCTTTTGCCACACGCGAGAAGAGAAGAGAAGCAGCCGCTAAGGGATTCAACGTACGTGGCAGCCAAGTTGTAAAGGAACGAATATAGTCGCACATGCTAAAAGTTGTTCACCACGAGATGTGATTCACTTGACAGTCCTCGAAAGTCCGCGGGCGTTATAGCGATCGTACAAAAGGTATATCGCACGGTATACCAAAGCCCTCTGATTCACGCATCGGCGAATCGAACGAATCAGTATTGAAAAGGAAATACGAAGAAAAAATTGCCTTATTTTACTGTGGACTGATAGGTATGAAAGTTCGAATTGTTTCGCAAACATTCAATAGAAATCAAATATGCTTGAACGGCTCGGATCCACTGTGACGACTGTGTGCAAGCGACAAGTGATAAAGGACATTACATAGTCAGACACGCTGAAAGTTGTTCACATTCGATGTCGGCATTTCGCTCGACAGTTTCTCGTATATAAATCGAGGATTACTTGCTGCTTCTGCGAAATCCACAAAGTCCGAGCTGGAGGGACGGGGGAGTTAAGAATAATGGTCCCATACGGAAAACTAGTCGCGTGAATCGTTCGCTTCTCCAACGAGCTCTCGAATACTTTCGACGATTTATACGATCGTATCAAACCCCCCTCGCGCTCGCGCAAGCGAATTCGACGTTATATTCACCGCTGCCTCTCAACTTTAATACACACTCGCGAATTTAATACGTTGCTGCTGCGGGAACCACGTGGATATACGTGAGCTCCCCCGCACCCATCCTCCCCATGCGTGTTCCTATAGCGAAAGGCCCGACTGTAAAGCCCGAGCGTACGAATGTAGCAGCACCGCGACTCGTTGAAATAAAAGGAACGAGAAGATATACGGTGGAGAGGGGAGAAGAGAGAGAAGAAGAAGGCAGTTCGAGATACCGTGCGAAAGGCATGCGAGTCGATCTGAGAAGGAATGAGAGAATGAGCGACGCCGCGAAGGTTAAGGGGAGAGAGCCAGACTCGAAGTCAGAAAGGGGTTTCCAGGCTTGCGTGACCGGAATTGCGATACGAACCGTGGGCGAAGGAGAGGCTAACATCGGTTCCATCTTACGAATTGGAGTATAGGCTGCGAAATGCTCGCACCTCTCTCAAAACGAAAAAAATATTTGAAGAAGAAAAAAAAAGTCGAAAAAGCGATTTAAAAAAAGTGCGATGCTTTGCGAATGATAGTCTTTCCGCTATTAGCTCGTCGAGTGGTTTTGAAATGTTTAATCTATAAATCAATTATCGACATATAGATGCGTATTATCCAACAGGATATGATTAATCGGACGTATCCTGACAAATATTAGGTCGTTCAATCTCAATACGAATGTTCGTCTCATTCATCATGTTTCAATACATTTCTATTGTGTGCCGGGAATCCGTTGGCTCGGCTATCGAGATTCCAGCTCACCGAAGAAAGACTATGGACCAACGCGCATGCCACTGATTTCTTTGTTCCGATTCAATTTCAAAAATCATAACCGCAACGTAGAACCTCGTTTCTTGGTAATTATTTTCTATCTTTAACGAATCCCTCTTAGGAGGAGGCAAAATTGATAACCGGAGTTTCTCATAGAGGTAAAACTTTGAGAAAGGTAGAGAATAATAATGAAACGATGTCCGTTTCCACCTAGCAACATTTTCTTTTTGTCCTTAATTTGCTATTTTGGATAGTGATTCCTGAAGAATTATAGAATTGATATAAATGCCATTGAGCAAAAGAGAAATGTCTGCTAACAGTTATCAATATATAATGAAAGTGACGACCACGAAAGAATGAAAGATAAACAGGACGATGATGAAATAATAGCAAAATTGGACGAAATCGTCGGGACCGAGGCGGGGTTGGGTGCAAAACATACTGCAACATCCGGAGTAAGTGGGGAGAGCGGTATACGGCCGCGTGGCGCGTTGTTTGTTCAACCTTTAAATTATTCAAATTACAATCGCTGCATTGACGAAACTCTATTTCAGGCTTCCCACACCGGTCTCATTCGCCAGACCCCATGAAAACGCGACGCAGCAGCGGCAAGCGGGCTCTTCCGGTATACGAGAGTGTACCCTACATATTCGTGGCACTCTCGCGCTTCGCGATTATTTATCGTACATGCGAGCACTGTTATTCCATTAACAAGCTTGCCCGTAGTAATTATGCCCGTTAATCGTGGCCTCCGAAGCGGGCCTCGTATCACTGTATCCCCGCCGTACGTATGCGTACGTGTGGGCGTTATTTATATTGAACGATAGCCGATATCGTCGTCATAGAGGAAAATTCAGCGAAAGGGTCGCGCAAACAAAGTGCACGCGAGTGGCCTGTCAATAGTCAACCTTCTTTTTTCATTTTATCCAATAAACAAAAAAAATCTACAAGCTATATTTTAGCCGAACGACGTTATCGTGCAGCGATCAGTCGATATCACCGAATAATAACGTTCACCAATATTTTCTCCTTCGAAATATTGACGTACGAATTCGAATATTCGAATAAAGTGTAAATATTTTTTTCCCACGCGGACGACTGAATCTGTTCGGATTCGCTTTCATTCCCGTAATGCATTAAATTTCGACGACAACCATCGACGCGCATCGAAGCATCGGTTCTGGCAACGAAAGCTCTGTCGGGACTTTTTCAAAGTTTCCCCACAAAGCGGAGTATAGTTGTTGTTTACTCGACGAAGCCTCGCCACTCGCGCGATTCTCCACAGTCGTTCCGCTCGCTCTCCGTCGCGCGTTCGTCAAAGTTTTGCTTTCCTCACCGCCAGCTAGAAAAGACTTTGCTTCTCAATTAATGTTACTTCGCCCGGGGCCAAAGGATTTCGAAAAATAAACGATGCGTTATATTCTCATCTCAGCTGTCGTTGTTGCTTACGAAAGTTTTAATAATTGCCCGGAAGGAATTATGTACCGCAACGGAAGGCGAAGAAGTGACGTTGTCTCGAGTGCACATAATACAGCAAAGTTTGGATAGTCCGTATCAAGGCAAAATTGCGCGATTATATAAAACCGAGCGCGAAGCTCTTTCGTCGCGGAAAATTGTGCAACCGTAAGATCGTATATGCAAAATGCGAGGGGAAGCCGTCGGGCTAGATTCGTCCCGAGTTTTCCATGAATCTCAAAAGGCGCTCGAGGCGCAAAGTTCTCGCGGTTTTCGGCGTTGGGGAAAGCGTGGGGAAGGGCGAGCCGGGATGGCTAATAATTTTGTGTAATTAACGAACGAGCCAAAAGCTTTCGTCGAGGACTACGGGGCATTGTTTTCGTCGGCGAACCGTGAAACGCCTCCCGCGCGGTAGGCCACAACAAAAAAAAATAAAAAATATTATGCCACAACTTTTTTTTCTTTTTTTTTTTCGTCAACAAAAATGAAAAATATAATAATCAATTGTGCATAGTCGTGGCACGGCACATGTGTAACTAACATTGATAAAATAATTATCGCAGTTTCGCGACAATCACGTCGTAAATTACAAACACGTTCGTGACATCTGGAGACAGATGGTAATCGAGATTCAACGTTCCATGGCTCATAGGGGAGGTAACCCGTCGCGGGCATCTAGCCTCGGGGTTCATAAACTCCCTGCTGCTTCGTTCTCTTCTCTCTCTCTCTCTCTCTCTCGCTCTGTCTCTCTGTCGCAATACTATGCTGCTATATACATATATAAGCTTCGGGAGGATTCTCGATTCAACGGTAGGAACATGCCTCTCTGTGATACAATAAAGTTCCGCTCTAAGTCACAGCTTTACGAGCAGATTCTCGCGCCAGCTCGGCCTGTCATAATATATACAGCTGTACGTACTATATTATATTCTCATATAGTAATCATAAGCGACGGTAGAATCGAGTGGTCGACTCATCCAACTATCCATTGCCCCCTTCCCTCGAATCACTGATCTCTCTCTTTCTCAACCGACTTCGTCCTTCCCCTCCCTCTCCGTGAATTTATGCAGTTTCGTCAGGTTTGCAAATCGTCATCCGGAAATTAAATCGATCGTGCGAAATTTCCGTGGCAATATTTCACGGATTTCCTCGCGGAGTCAGAAATTCGCAATTCCGCTCGAGATAAACGCTCGACGATTCTTACTCGGCGGGACCCCGCGCCGAGACAGTGAAACATTTTCACTCGGAGACTCGCGAGTATTCAACATTTTTCTTCCCACTCCCGGTGATCCTTCGGTCTTAGCGAGTGAATTATAATATTTTACATGTAGAGACGATATAGAAATACTGACAATAGCTTTCATGGCGGTAGTGAAAATTTCGCGCGGCAGATGGAACGAAAGCGAGTGCGAGTGACGCTTAATTCTCAATTAGCATTCATTAATTACGCACTCTCGCCGTTCAAGCTTAACGAGCATTACATTTTTCAAATAGACACGGGAAACAACCGTGAAAGCTTTCGCGATTATTATTCACGTCAAGCCATATAGCCGTGACGTGTATGACGTCGAGATTCGACGCATACGATGTTTTATGTGACGAATTGACGGGTGTACCTTCGATACGACGTTTTATCTCGTAAAGTTGATACTCAATGGCCCGTTGCAACAGTACATTTTCATTAAAAATCTCATAAATGAAAGCTTTCGAGTTTAAGTGCGTTCGACTCGAAACACACAATTGACCTCTTTTATTTTTTTTGAATGATTTTTTCACGAAACAAGGGCGCCGTCTGCCACGAAGTAAATCTTCTTTAATGCACCATTGACACTCAGTACGATAATGAGAACTCAATGAAACTAAATGCAAAAGTTTTGTACAGCCCGAAACTTGGCGAACATTATATTTCAGAGCATCTCGGTATTCTGATAGTTGCCTACTTCGTCATCTATCACACTTCACGAAGTGCAAAGAAACGTCGATCCTTCGAGTTTTTATTGTTATACTTCGCCAGCACGCTGGACCGAGTTCGAATGAAGTTTTAGCTTGCCCCTCTCCGTCACATTGTCCGTAGAACTATTCAGAGGATTCGCACGGATTTCACGAGCCGGAGAATCCGAGCGAGCTTTACGGTCCAACTGTGGTTAGTGCCGTGCCTCGGACAATTGATAATTGGATAGTTAGAGGAACTACTCCATAGTTTCCCGTGAATCGTAACCCGTCGGCCACGCGATTATCGTACGCTTCGGCACGGAGACGTTAAACAATGAATTTCTTGGGGTGTAAACAGCTTAACGCGGCAGTCCTCACCGGCTCCGCTTTTCGGATCGCGTTGTCTGATCGCCACTGACGTTCCCTACTGCGAGACTCGATGATAATATTGTGCGCAAGCGAGGCGCAATGGATAACTTTCGATATCGATGTGCCTAGACAATCGACCAGGCACGACACGCGGCTGCGAGTTAAATATCAGCGGCTTTGATCCCCGCGCAATGGGGGCGTTCGAGGAAGCAAAACCACTGTGAAAGCGTTTCCCCTTTGATTTTGCCCCACACACCCTCGTCGAGTCTCGCTAATGGATGTTAAACGCTCGGGAAAGTCGAGGCGCGACGACTTATCCCGCTCGCGAGGCTCGTTGAAATTTCACTGTGAGAGCCGACGCGCTAAAACCCCTCAGAATGTGCGACGCCGCCGACACCGTCGAAGCGGGGACACACACACACGCGAAGCGAGGAGGGAGGATGGAAAGTGAAACGGAGATGGTAAACTTGACGGGGTAGTTGTAAATAAGCTGTGCAAAGCTTCTTAGACGTGTCTCGCGGTAAACGGTTCTCCGGTTATAAACGGAGGGAGGATCGCTGCCAGGGTCTCCTTCGGAGCTTCTCATTCGTGTATCAAGATCATCTTCATCGCGATAGACGTTGTGCTTGTACCATACTCTTATACTTATCCATTCCAATGCAATTTTCTTTACCCGCGCTAACAGTATCTTTGCAATTTTCGGGGACGTATATAGATATGTATTTTCTATTCATTTTTTTTTTCGTCTCGGCGTATTTATTTTATTTTCCGCGGCTGTGCCGGTCGTTAGGAGAAATGACGAATAAATTAAAGTACTCCGCTAGTCGTCGCTGTCCTTTGTTGTCTTAAGGACTCGTCCAGTTGGTTGAATGGTGGAGAGAAGAGGGAAGAGGGCGAGAGGGTAGGTTGGCTCGCAGAGAATGAAACGCTCGAGTTCGTTAGAGCAGGACTAGCACGTGTTAGCAATTCAGAGGGAGGGGGTGGGGGGTGACGGTTAAAGCATCACGATGTACACAGGCACCGGCGGAACATTCACCGACATCACCGAAATGCGCCGGTGAACTAACGCCCACCCGCGGTATTTGCACACATATAATTATTCAAATTTGTGGTAATGGAATTTAGGCTACGGAAGTTAACCTTCCGGCCTGTGTGTTGCCCACCGCCGCGATACATATGTATATGTGATACCATGTTTTACACCGAATAGCAAACCGCGGTAGGCCACGTCATTGTAGAAATGCTGACATTTTCGTCTATAGAGTTGATTGGAACTTTGCTCTTTGCCTATGCATGCCGTGCGGTCTTGAACAAAATAAATGATGACGCAAACTGATCCAATATTCAGAGTTTGTTTGTTTTTTTCCTGTTTGCAATTTCTGAAACTGCTCGTGTCCGTCAAAACATCAGAAAAGCTCGTGGCCATATTACGTATATCGATTTTATAAATAGAGAGGTGCGTTTGCTATCGTTGATTATCGAATTACGGCGTGAATTTACAGTGATATAATTGTATCTCGATAAACCGAACCATACAGTGCGGCTGTCTGTATTTCTGTTCTCATTATCAAAAAAAATATTGTATATACCAATTGTTATTGTTGCATACCCTTTGTTTACTGCATGTTTTGTATCAAATTGGAGGGCAAAAAAGTGAGATGAATATTCACCGTATCGATAATATCGGATGTTCATTAATATTAATTACAGCGACGGAGGTGAACTTTTATAACACAAACAGACGAGATGTAAGAGTGCGAGCCCTGCGAGCCCCTAGTAAATGATGAACTTCGTTTTACAAATATTTATCCTTTGAACGAATAACTTGGCGAACAGCGGCGGAATGGTAGTGCGTTAGGCTTCATTAACTCCCTATTCTGTCCATCGAGAAAATGACGGCAGTATCCGATGTTCATAGAAGCGACAAAAAAATGTCATACCAAAATTTGACAAGCAGTTTCTTTACATCGCGAACTATTAATTTTTGCACGTTTGATCGCAATTTCGAATCGTTGGAGATAGAGACAATACAAAATAATGTGCTTGAACATATCCAAATTTTGCGTGATGCGTTTCTTATTTCAAAAAGGCTTGGAAAAAAATCATTTTACAGTAATGAAAAAAATTCAGGTGAAAAAATGAATTTAATAAATAAATACTACTAAGAAATAAGGCGAGTAAAAAATAATTATCTGTACATTATAGGTGGAATTTTTCGATTTTGGTAAAATTGTATTTAAATAAATAAAATCGTCGACACGAGAATATCCTTCGACGTTATAAGAATCGTCGAGTATAGAGCGGGGCTCTGACTCGGATGCGCGCACTTATGGTATATATAAATGAAAACGTATGACTATGGCAACGAGCTGAAGGGAAACAGACTGTTGGTTCCAGTGCACGTCGGACGGCGAAGAATAATTTAATTTCCTGCTAGAAAATGCGCGGCCATCGTGCACATAGCCGGGAAGTGGGGAGGGGGGCCCTCCATCGTACATTCTTCACGTGGACGAGGGTTGAAATGGTCGCGCATTCAAAGAGCCAAGCTTAAAGGGCACCGTTAATCTTTCGTCGTTCCATGAGTGAAGAGAGAGAGGGAGAACGGCAGAATAGAGGAAGAGAGTCGAAACGAGAGGGCCGGAGAGAGAGTGGAATGAATTTATAACCGGAACTCAGCATTTTTCTTCAGGAGCAGGGGCGCGGAGGTTTCCGGAAGAACGAGAGGAGCGTCCCCGAGCGCTAAACGGGAATAAGGGTTCTCGCCGGTTCACTCACTGACTACTCTCATCCCACTCGACTTCCACCACCGTCTCTCCCTTCCTGCTTATATTATGCAACGCGCGGTGCTGCATCCCATATGCTCGCACGAGAAAATACGATTACAAAGCCATAAATTATTTATTAAATAAGGACGTCCGTGCGGCTATTCACAAAAACGTTGAAGAGAACAAAAAAACGGGCCATACTAATGAAATTATCACATCGCTTCGAGATATGCCGAAGCATTTTTATTTCATTGACGATAAGAGTTAATTGCAACATTTGTTCTCATTTCCTCTGCGAGAATCGAGGGAAAACCGTTCTTTCTTCTTCGTTAGGGTTCACGAATAGTTTATGGGCGCTCCGAGATAGCTCGCGATATATCACGAGGAAGGCTTCTCGATTTTTGGTTAAAGTGGCTCCAAAATGACTGCGACATTGGGAGCGAGTATAAACCTTTGCGCAAAGGCTGAGTACGAAAGGAAAGGATATATAGGTAGCGTAATTCCTGTGGCCCGCAAATACCGTTGTCTAACGGAGAGGGAGAGGACAGGTAAAGGGTTTCTATAGAGGGGACACATCTGCATGGGCTATACGAACGGCTGAAGATCTTCGCGAGGTATAGATATACGACATATATATACATAGATATGGAAAGGGGAAGGGGTAGGGTACATAGAAAGGAGGATCGTTATGTCAGAGACCAAATGGTTCGCATTATCCTATAAAGTGCTTGGGACACAAGCGCAAGTGTGTGGTCCGCGAGACTGGCCTGCGGCTGGTCGAGCATGCATGCATTCATAGCATGTGCGCGCTTGCTGCTACCTTCGGTACCCGCTCCTTCACTCTCTCGGTTAAAGCCCCTTCTTCCCGTCCCATATCCTATCATACGTCGAATATTAAGATCCTTCGACAAACCAGCCACTGTTCTCCTAAGAGCTTCCGTCCCTGCGCCAAATATAAAATTGGATAATCGCCTTTCCAAGCTTACAATCTCATACTCGTACGTTTTATGCCGTTCTTCGCCGTAAAACTTCCAATAAAATCGGATTGACGCGCCTTCAGAGTTGTTTTCTTTTTTACTGCTTTGCCCGTGCAAAAATTTAGTCGAGCCGCCGCGATAAAGTGAAGGCTGACACAGGCTGAGGCTAGTACAGGCTGACGCGAGGAATCCATAAAAGGGAATCTAATATTTGGCCCTACGAAGCCTATACGAATGTACCTGCAACAATATCAAGAAGGCATAATCTTGTTGATCACAGTCGCGGTTCCATACTCTGCCACGTTCATTCCTATGAAGGTACCAACCCGCACAAATTGGACCAGCTACGTTAGGAAATCCCCTTCAGGACCTGGCTAGATTTTGTCCAAGATTCCCAATAAAAAATTTCGAAGTATACGCTTGCTACATAAAAAACTTTTTCCCAAATATCGTAGACCTATTAGTTATCGAAATATAGGTATAAAAACCACTATCCATCGAACTATAATGACGCTAGTACCCAAAATTTCTTGCGGAAGAAAAAAAACGAAAGCATGACAATTGTATCAAGAGCCGCGATGAGAATTTGAGAATCACGATAATACAACCGTAGAAATAAAGAGTAGACACAAGAGATGTTAAGGGAGTAAAGAAAAAAAAAAAATCACATTGAAATACAAAAAGTTGTCACAAAATTGAAGAGCGGAGGCGGGATTCGAAACTGTTGAGGAGCTCCAAGAGGAGCTTCGCCGGTAAGCCGAAGCTTAGTTTGTCTAGAAACAGAGGAAATATTCAGTGTCCATGCCTACGTTGCCGATGGTCTCTGCACGGCTATCGGAAATCCGCGTGAGTGCAAGTTGGGTATCATGATTTACGCTAAAAATCTCCAGGGGATCTTAACGTGCAGGCGTCTCTTTTCCTATCCTCATTCAAAAGTCTCGCGCTACTACGACCTGTCTTTCAACCTCTTGCAGGAAGTTGGGTCATCGGTGGGAGGCGTCGTTTGGTTTAGGGGGCAAGAAAATTGTTAAATTCCGTGTAACGCGTGGAAACACACGGGCCCCATCCAGTCCGAGCGTCAGAGGCACAGAAGCAGTAGCCCAGATAGATTTTAATCGAGTTGGCACTCCGAACACGTAGTCACTTTGCTCCCTGCGGGGATGGTGATGCCGCTGGCAGAGCTCGCGGGCCGAATGGAATGAGAAAGAAAACAAAAGAGAATGGAAAAACAAAACAAAGCAAAAAAGTGGGAATGAAAGAAACAACGAACCCGAACAATCCGAGAGCATAGCGCAACTGACCATTCGACTTGACGATACAGTTACTGGCCGATATTTGTTCAAACAACCGACACCGTTCTGGAAGGCATATCAAACCCCGTGAATGGCTGCGGTATACATATGGATTATACTGAATCTTCTCGATGGCGCGGATAATAATATTGTAATATCCGAGACCGAGTCGCACGGTGCCACTTGGCGACGTTTCGTTTTCCCCTTCGTAACGTGTCGAAGCGATAAAATTCCGTAGGTAGCCCGGGCGCCCGAGAACATCATTGTAGATCGGCTCTGAGATAGGCCGATAATACAGAGCATTAGGGTGGTAGCGAGAAAACGAGCGTCGGAGTGGTGAGTACGGGAAAATTATTCCGTCAAGTACCATTGGAGCCTTTAGGCATTCAACATGCTGTTTAAATTCTCACTCAGGGCGGAAATCCCAAGAGAGAATGAACATCGGGTATTCGAGGACCAAACCTAATCACATCGTTCGGGGCTCGGCAAAATTGAATATTGCTCACCGATTGCGTAATGATGCTCGTCATTCATTATCAGTAATCTATAGATTGCCGAGGATGAGAGAGAACGAGGGGGAAGGAGAGAAGTTATAGATACAGTCCGTGGACTGCCGGGGTGTATGGTTCGCGAAGGGATTGGTTATATATACGGAGAATTATCGCTATTGGCGCCGCGCGTTGGGACTGCATTTCGAATCGGTGGAGTGGGAGATGAACGATAGAAGATCGGCGTCCAATGCAAGGATAATTGGCGTGATGGGTAATCGATATACTGTGTATCGTCAGGAAATGGGATGAAATCGGAGAGGGGCCGAGCTTGCTCATACCATCGACACTCATCCGGTAACCTCTGTACCGTTGTACGCTCTTCATGGGTTCAACTCTACAGCGTGCAAACTACACTCGGTTATGTACTGCGACATGCGCATGTTACAGACTGTATTCATAGTAGCGGTACGGGATATACCAGGGGGTAACCCGCGCGTTTGTCGCGCGCTTTACATGGAGTTCGGCAGCCCGTCATTCACGATAGCACCCCGAAGGGGGCACGTTACCATCGGCCAACAGCAGCAGCCTATCACCGGAGTAATTGTGTAACTGGATTAGGTGGACCATAACGGGATCACCGAAACGTCCTTTGTGCTGTGTCAGGGCCCATTAAGCTCGCCGGGTTCTGACAACGCAACGATCTTCACCGACACCCCCCATTATCCGCAAACGATTTTTATTTTGCACCTTTTTATTTACTGTCCCCAACGAATTTTCTACTTTTTGGAAATGTTCACACTGCTCGTTTTGTAACTCGTTCAGCTTCGATGATCTGCTAGACTTAAAAGGAGAAATGATAAAATCTGACTCGTCGCCAATCGTTTAACGCATTGGGCACCTTGTCGCAGCCCTTCCGATGACGGCACTCCAAATATTCCCGTTTTTGCTACAGCTTCGAACTACGGTGTAATATATTATAATGTCTTAGGACGTGGTAGTTATAACGGCGCATGTAGACCGTAAATGTTACATCGTGGCCATTTTATTAACGGCAATTCGGATCAGAGCTGGGCAAAAGGTATAAGTACCCGCTTGGTATACGCAAGTAAAGCAATCGAAAAAGTTACTACTTATTATGCTAGGACATGAGCTCTCTACAAATACCGTACACCCAGCAGCGCAGGAACTTAAACACACCAAGTAGGTACTTATAGTTTTTGCCCAAATTTGACTCGAATCGTGCATCTGTAACTATTATTACAATGCGATGCAGTAGCATTCAAAACCATGGAGGCTATAGCATTGGTTGGTAACGTTATCCAGATTGCCAAAATATGTTTAAATTCGCAATAAAATCGTGTCTAACGTTGATATTTATCAAGTTACACTTACGGTATGATAGGTTCAAAGGAAATATTGAAATATTTCAGGGGATCGATCTGAATCCCGTCGACCTTAACTACGTAACTACGCAACACACACACTATGCTATCAACGTCTGCAAACTTTCCCACGATTTATCCATTGTTGTTTTAATGAGTACCGTACACATGGCTCATAATCAGTGCACGCCTTATTTTCAATGGTGCTACCGTAGAATACTTTACTTCGTGGCACTGTAAAATTTCCTAAAATATCGTAACCGCCTTTTTTCCGGTAGTTCTTCTGTTCACCCTAAACTAACAATCGATAAACGCGCGATCGAACGAGAGCTCATTGAGACTCTGGATAACTTCGATTTTGCAACGGAGGAATATTGTACAGACGGAAACTCGAAGGTTGCCAATGATGAAGCTGTAATGAACGAATTTACGCGCGAAACTCTCGCCGCAACGAGAATTTCCCGCTGTCGTTATCTCGACAGGAATATCGGCGCCGGTTCGCGCCGCACGTATATGGGAATAACTGGAAAACCTTTGCGGCTTTCCCGAATTGGGTTAATATCTACGGCAATTCGGTACGTGTTAGTCGAGAGTGTAGACTCGGTGATTCGCGGTTGAAACTCGTAGCGAGAATCGAGAAATTAGTTTCACCTTATCGCGCTTTTTCTCCGAGAAACGATAAATCTTTTCGAGCGCGCCTTTCCTCTTTCACGAGCTCGTTCAACGCCTCTCCGTGCTAACCGGCGACCTCCCGGCGGTCACGGTTTGACGCAGCCTCCTCTTACAACCCGACACTACGAAATGACTTTTGACTTACGAGGCGAATGAAAACAAGTTTTTATTCGATGTTTTTTTCACCGAACGAGAGGCAGTCCCCGTAGTGCTGCGACGAGTTCCGGCGAGTTACCGATGCAATTATTTATGGTCTCGATTCAGCGATGATACTGGATTTAATTAATACTTTGAAGAATCGATTAGTAATGAAAGAATCCGACAAAACATTCCGGTTCAGACTTGATGCGATTTTTATTTTACAACTGCTCGCCAAGGAACTAATAAGTTACATTTTTTATCTGAAAAAAGTCACTCCGTATGGCTCTCTTTCGAGGGTTTTTGATTTTTGGTCCGATATTGCAAAAGCGTCAATGTGAAAAAAGGAAGATTTTTTCACATTTGTAATAAACAGAGGGTTAAACTTTAGTTTTCTCATTCTCACCGAAAAACACGTTTGGTTATCGAAGTACGATTGCGATTTG
The DNA here is from genome assembly GCA_963924025.1 of Ischnus inquisitorius. Taxonomy (NCBI): domain Eukaryota; kingdom Metazoa; phylum Arthropoda; class Insecta; order Hymenoptera; family Ichneumonidae; genus Ischnus; species Ischnus inquisitorius. The sequence goes on along the minus strand of OZ001250.1, from coordinate 3,595,973 downwards.
TCGAACGCGCATGAAGCTTCGATAAACTGAAATGCGAGAAGTATCGACGAGCTTTAAAAATAATCAGAAACTCGCGCGTCGCGCCAACGTGCTTTTACAACTCTCGTAAATTGCTATTAGCGAATCCGGTAAATGAACTCCACCGCTCCCAAGTTCCGCGAACGCGATGGTTAATGGAAAGGCTTTGACATGCGGTTGCGAGTGGCGCGCGGCTTTTATTACGACGACTACTAAACCCCATAAAGCCAGAAGCCTAAAATCAGCGAATCGTTAAAATTAAATTGTAACCGCGAACACCGTCCATGAAGAGGCGGAGTGAAGCGTCGCGACAGCTATCCGATTTTTATCGTAGTCGTAAAGGCACCGAAGTCGTCTAGCAGCGGATATTTCCGTGGTCAAGTGAGAGTAAGAGGAAAAAAACTCGATGGATCGTCCGAGAACCACGAAAGAAAAGTGTTACGATACCGAACACCCACATTTGAGCGTTTATGATGAGAACAAACTAGTCAGCTCGGTAACGACCAGGAGCAAGGATGCTCGTACACGCAGCTGTGGATGAAAACATCTGTACACGTAAACATTCCATTTAATCTATGCGAAGTCGATCGAAATTATGCAAATAACTTGCTTGCTAAAGCCCCGCACGTTTTTCTCCCTTCTTTCTCGCTTCCCTAGCTCTAGGCGTTCGTGTTCTGCCCGCGTTTTAAATTCTTTACTGTATTTTTATCAAGTTCATAGCTTTTGTTTTATCGATACAATGTACGGTATAATGGCAGTTGAATCATTATCGATGCAACTTGTTAGCTCGAGAGCATCTGGCTATGCTTACTCCGCACTTTCTCGCTCCGGCGTGCTGTGTCTTCGTGTTTGTATAGTGTCTGGGAATGTTCTCGACAAACGCTGCTGAGACTCAGAGCTGAAAAGTACGAACGTACAGTAGTGAAACGACGACACGTTTTCGCGCTGGAGCACAGCTTGAGAGCGTAGGAGAGCAGAAAAAAAGAGTCAAAGAATGAAAGGGAGAAGAAGAAGAAGAAGAAAAAGGATCGTTGTCTCCTGGCACGTATCGATACTTTGTCAACGACACCAGTTTTCCAAGCTACAGATAAGGTATTTATACACGTACCAAGCCGTGCGAGGGCCTCTATTTCGCTCAGTCTCTCTTTTTCCTTACATATATATATATACATGTATAGACGACGACGAGTTTTAGTATCTTTAACCAGTAATCTCATTAAGCTTAATGGCCGGGTTAAACGACGAAACTTCTTGGCCGTATTTCTTTCGCAATCTTGATACACACGGATATAGGGAGAGCCGTAGTCGGGTAAGCGGCGGCAAGTGGTAGTAAAGCTGCGGTGGTAGACGCGGAGTCGCAGGATTGAAACGCCAAGCTAGACGAGGCACGGGGCTAGTCGAAAGCTACCTTTGCATTTCCGGTCGACTTCTTCTGCCTTAAAATGCATGTTTTTTTCTTTGCCCGCCCTCTCCCTCTTTCTGTCGGAAGTTTGAAAGAAAAAAACAAGAAGAAAAAACCACTTACACCCGAGTCAACGCTTGGGTCAACTTTAATTCAATGAAAATTCTTGCCCTTTGCACATTTATCGTGTCGCCACGGGGTCAAGTGAGAATTTTATCATTCTCTGTGTTATTCCGTAATCAAGGATAATTAGGTTGAGTGTTTCGACTCTCTAGCTACCAGCGGCGAGATGCCACGAGCAGGGCGGATGGGCAACGTGACAGGCATTTTTATAATGTTAACCGGGGAATGGGTCACGAAGAAAAAACGGCGATGCTCCGATGTTGCCTCGCAACGAGAGACTCACGACTGGAGTGCATCCGCCGCATGAAACAAGATATATCCCTAAAGCCCTCTCGCGCTTTTCCCAGCACTATCGTAAACTTTAATCAACGTTGGGTAAGCAAAGCTCCGGAGTCTCGCGCGCATTCCCGTTCTATACCTATAAATATTTATGCAAGAAAAATCCAACGACCCGACGCGGAATACCTGAACCCTCCCCCCGCCCCCTTTCTACGGATAAATCCGACACTATCGGAATTCGTCGTATTTCCTTCAATTCCCTTATTGAGACGACGAAAATTTCTACACAAATTATCGTATTTTTCATGCGCCATAACCGTTCAAAGCATTGTAGAAATTCCGTCGAAAAATCAAATTCTACCCTGTCGAAAGAGGGATGAGGTGGGGCGGCTGTGGGGATGGCTTTGACGAAATTAAATTATCCATAAAGGGTAGAGAAAGATAGATGATTGAGTCTGTAAGATGTGAGGGAAGATAAAGGGGGAGACGAGACGGTGGCGAGGAAGGTATAACTTTGTTGATTAAAAGTTGGCAGGATTTTGCATCCGCGTTTCTCGAGAATCCTTGTCCGACGCGCTCGGTTGAGTCGCGCGCGCGGCAGCAGTGAGAAGGGCGAGCTTTCCTATAAATATTCCAAAATGAAATTTTCGTTTAATAACTTGCACATCTCGGATGTGACGGTTTGAAGAGTATGAGTAGGAAGATACGGGCCGTTGCTGGTATCAAATATGCAACGGTATGTCTTTATCTCGCGGCAAAGATTCATATTATATCCGTAGCAGTGGGAGAGCGAAAAGAGGAAAATTGTTCTCCACGCTTGCTCGTGCTAATAGTAACGGGATTCAATACAGTCTAAACGCCGAGGAAAACCAGCTAAACGCCGTGGCTCTGTATGCGCTTTATTTTAATATACACGAAAATGGAAGAAGCGAGAAGGGGGAAAGCATTCAGCTTTGCAAGCGTTTTTACGTTTTTGCGTTATTCGGAGAAAGAGGCCGTAAGGAAATAGTACTAGCGTTGCATTTGCCGCTGTTGGAGCTGTTGCCGCTGCACGTGCAATAACCGAAACAATTCTTATTACCGTTCTCGCTCGGGAACGCCGTAGACTCTAGGCTCAAATCTGATCGTAGTATACAACGGTTGCGGAGATTGTTATTATAATACATATACCGATGATGCAACGCTAACGGGTATACGAGAAAACGGCGCCAGTGCCGAGAGAACGAGAGCGCGAGAGGGTAAAACAGATTTCGGTAACGCAAGAAAAATTCTAGTCGTGTCTGACCTGTACCAGCTGTTACTACTCACTCGAGACAGGTGGCCGCGGCGCGGTGTCTTGCAGTAGGTGCAGCCGCTGGCGCGCGGTCGTGACCACGATCCAGACTTGCGTCCACCCCACTATTTTTATTTACTCGTTTTATCATGCCGCATTACTAACTCCGTGAACGTGAGCACTTTCCTACATCGATGCTTTGCACCGTCATTTTTTATTTATAGGCGCCGTTTTTTTTTTAAACCGCTGATCCTTAGCGATGTCGGGTAGTGTAGTCGTGTCTGTGGTGTGCGAACCTCCGTGTAGGTCAAATAATTCATCGAGTAAAGCCGAGTAGAGGCACGAAACGTGCGTATGCGGCCTCAAATCGTTGCGACGGTAAACCGCGAACGATCGTCAATGGAAAATGACGCTCGGCGTGGATTTTCTCGTACGATCGCGAGAACGTACGTGTATGTACGCTTCGCTTCTGTGCGTCTGTGCGTGTACATGTATGTAGGTTTGAGAGCGACCGCGGCTTTGTACATTCGACAACGAACGCGATAGTACACACATCGGCGTACGCATTGCTTATAGCATTGTTGTATATAGGCATATAACATAAAACTGTGATGCTAGCGTGCCAAATGTTATTTACCCATAAAGGTGATCATAACTATTTCTACGCGTCACCTGAATGGTTTTGTTCGTAACGCCAGGGTACAGTCGGTTTTATTAATGGCAGCGTCGACGTTAGCCGTGAGCTTCCAATGTTTCAACGCGATCCACTTTATTCGATTGAACATTTTTACAGAACCGAGACTCGGGCTTCGAATTTTTTAATAAATTTCGTTCGATTTTGTACCGATAAACAGATTCCTCTGATATAAATACTTTTTTTTTCATCGATCGTGCATTTTTGTTTTTCGATAAAATATAAAATATTGGAAAACTCCGCGTGGCGAGGGTTCAAAAACACGTCGGAAAGAAATATACGTACAAAAATAAACGAGAGTATTCGATGGAGTTTCAGGATCGTTCATGGGAGGCGTTAAAGGGCAATAAAAAACGTGAAAAGGCATATTAAAGTGATATCCTTGCGTGTTCTTTTTCTTCGTATCGAATATTCGTGAAAAACATTTTTGCTCGCATATTTCGTTCACGTGACAATAGGCATCTAGCACAATATATCCGACGAAATATCGCGGTGCTGAAATACCTCTGCGTATATATATTCTGCGACGAAATCTTTCGCGGATACATCTTGCGGACAATATATCTTTCGATAATTGAAAAAAATATCTACGATACACTATGTTGGATATTCGCATGTGTTTGCATACAAATTAAACCATATATAAATGCATGAAAAATTATGGTTTTTTTGTTCCCGATAATTATTTTTTGCTATGTCGGACAGCCACAATTAATACGAATTCGACGGCTTTTCACGTTTTGAACTTGAGCGAAAAATGTTTAAACGCATAAAAAAAAACGAGCTCTGCTTCGTTGAAGAGGCTGTACTTTTTTTTTCTTTTGAGCGACACTCTATTATATTATCCATTGTATGAAAAAATAAATGCAATATAACTTTTGACCGTGCGTTTGACGGCCGTTTAATGTCACCCACTGTACCCTCGATCGTACAAAGAGTTCAGCGAGAAAGAGCAGCGTCGTTTTCACCGCAACGAAACGTACGTCCTTTGATTTCGATTCCGGATCGCAGGTTTTTTTTTACTCTCGTCATTTTTTTTTCTTTTTTTTTTTTCAACGATTCAGTTTGATCGTCCGCGACTAACGATCGGTTTTTATCGCGAGAATTGAGAGCGCACGGTGATGCAACGGAGGGTACGAAGGGTGACGGGACTTTACAGAGGAGTAAAAAGGGAGGGGGGTTAATTCCGATTTGCGATAGAGTCGTTCGAGCTATCGTTCGCGTTGGCGATGTGGCACCAACTTGCACGCCACCCGATTCAAAAAGCTCGACACTACCAGCCCGGAGGGTGTTCAACTGAGCTGTTTGCAATGCGTCTGCAGGGCTCATTTCAACCTGGTCCGACTGTGCAGAGAGTTCCAATTTCTCTTCTACTTCATACCATAATACTTTTTGCTCAATGTATATGTATATACGTGTGTGTATCCTATACATGTACAAGAGAGAATCGTGGAACGTGTCTGGCAGCTTTGAAGATTGATGTTCTCCCCGCGCGACCACCACCCATCTTATCCCACATATATGTATACTCAAAACTCTCCCAGCGCTGCTCGCCACTCTCCCTTTCCCTTCCAAACAGTTTACTAGTTTAAGTACTTTTCGTATCAGATGTCCCGGAGCCGTCGGCGGGCTCGGGGCTCACTTTACCTCGGATAAGAATGCGCATGAAAGTGCAAGATTGCTTAAGTTCGCACGTTCTCTGTGCCACCGTATAAGTTTGGAAAGACTATTTTCGGGGTCAGCCGTGATGCGAAAGAAAAAATAGAATGAAGAAAAAAAATGGCAGCGAAGAAACTACGAGAGACAGAAAAATTGGAGAAAATTTATAGAGCGATTCATTCCTTGCCACGAGAAATCTGCATGCGATGGAAAATGTAGCCCTCGAAATTCCGCGTTAGAACGACGGCAAGAGTTTAAAAAAAGATTGTCGAATGATTTTTTTTCTCGACATGATATAGATAGTCGAAATAACAATTTATATAAATTCATGGAGAAAAAAAATTGACGGAAGATCTATGGTAATGACTATAGGTCGAACGGTCTAGGCGCAGTAGTGAAGTCCAGTGCCGAGCGGACACACACGTATTGCGGTAGTAGTGGTCACCTCGAATGCGTTTAATTGAAAATTTATTTCCACCCTTCTCTCGGGACCTCATCCATGTACAAGTGCGTGTGCCTGTGTGTGAGTGCGCCTGTGTGTGGAGTGTAATGGCTTTCTCTCAGCTCTCTCCTCGCCGTACCCGTTGCAGAATCGAGGCGGAAATTAATAATGGAGTGCACCTGAAGCAATAGTTCACTATACTATATCCCCATCGCTGCTCCCCTTCCAGCTGGCCGCAGTCGAACTTGCTAAGAGCCTGGCAAATATTGCATTAAACTTGGTCTTCGGCTACTCCCGCTTTCGTCTGTCTCTGCTCTCTTTTACGAACTTAATCGACGCTAATATTCGGTCTATTCGTTACGGTTCATCGAAGGTAAATCGGGTTTCTTCTTCGCGTTAATGCGAGATAGAATTTCGTATTCCATCGTCCTTATTCGAATATCCAATATCTCTCGCCGTATTTGAATTCGAAAGGAATTGAAATCGGAAAGAATAGTACTCGAGTTTATTATTAATTGCGCGAGATACTTTTTTTTCAAAGAACGCAACCGAGTCAACCCTAAAAAGAGTTTCGAAACAATTTTGTGTTAGATTGTCGATTACTGAAAAAAATTAAAAGGTGATACAGAGTGTAAAGAAATATTTACCGTAACTTATCCCTTTCTGAGCATTATACTGAGTATTTGTTGCAATCCTAACTGATCGACTACGGACATTTCCATTCACTATACTTTTTATTACCCGAAGGCTAACAAAAAACGAGATTGGAGCAGCGAATTTCGCAATTTCCTCGTTAATTGGTAAATTCGTGAAGGTATGTGCGGAGTAGGTAGAGAGATGAGGACAAGGGCTCGATACAGCTGGGTGTAAGAGCGGAAAAGCGTGTTAAACGAATTAGGTGGTCGATGCGCTGATGGAAGTTCGCGGAGAACGTGAAACCGTCGGAGCTCTCATCCTCGACGAACTCCACCCCAGTGTATCGTACAACGTCGGGCGAGTAGACGATGAAAGCTGCGGCGCTCGAGCATCCTCGCTCAGGGACTGTTCTCTTTTGTTGTAACGACATTTATCGCTCGACCGTCGTGCAAAAAGGAGAAATGAACGGGGGAACGAAAAACGAGAAGTATTTATCGAGTTCTATTCTACCAGGGTGTATGAAAGCTCTCGCGCCACTTTCCTAATAGAAGTGTTTTAATCGTATCAGATTCGTCCAACGAGCCATCTTTATCCTTCGCGCTTCGGATTATTCATTATCTTTGAACTTCATTTGCTTTGATGAAATGAGCTCATTGTTTTGCGAGCATTTCGTTTCTTTTCCGGTCGCAACGTATTCTCTTTCATATAATATTTTTCACGTTCCGCGAGTATTAACTAAAAAAATAGCAAAAATTTGCTGATGGACGGAAAAAAATTATTCAACAAAATTTTTTTGATGCGGCGCTCCAAATATTACGAAATTACTGCATGGAGATGCATCAAGTAGATTTAAAAAAAGCTGGTTGGATTGAAGTAATGACTCGTGAACTAATCACGAAAGTAATAAAATAAAAGAATAGACAGCGTGTAGTGGAATTTTCCCTGTGATATTCACGCACGAGCGATTCAGCTTCTCAGTGGAGCCGCTATCGTCGAGAATGAGTTGCGTAAATTTATATTTCATTACATTAAGTAGAGTATCATTTATGCAAAATATGTCAAATATTAAGAAAGAAATTGGATTAAATTATATTGACGATTTTCATAACGCTTTCATTCGTTACAGCGAAAAGAAACGAAGCAAACAATTTGTTGAGTTCTACTCCATCAGGGTATGAAGCTTCAGCGCTACATTTCCGATAAAAACTTTCACGCTTCTCATTATCTTTGATCTGCATTTTTATCAATAGCACGATAAGCTCATTGTTTCGAGGTAAGTTTTTTTCTGGTTCGATCGTAAAATGGTGTCGATTATTTTTAATTTTTGAAGCAGATTTATTATAATAAAAACAACAAATCATCCACCCGCTCCAAGCGAAGCCCGAGAACATTTCATCACTTTTGTCATTATTTTTTCACCATTCACGCTTTTTGTTACCTTCGACCTCCATATACATCAACGATGCGAGATAAAACAAGCTCGTTGTTTCAAGCATTTTTTTACGCGTATTGATCCGCTGATTTTCAAAACAAAAAAAAAGTGGGTTGCCCGCAATAATTTCATTATTTCCGTATGCTCGACGCGTAGCTTCGATTAAACTGCAATTTTATTTTTGTTCCGTACCAACAGGCGGCGGATGCTCCAAATTCAATCACCATCGTTCTTACAAATTTACCGCGTAACAACCAACTCGCTGTCTCTCATAATTGTTTATGTCACTTTCCCAGTCGAGCATTCTCTTTGGGCGAGCTTCGCTGTCGGCGCGGGAAAGGCACCTTCATCGACCAAATTACAACGTGCACGGCCCGTGAACTGACAAATTACTTCGGAAATTAGATTATAACGGTACATCCCGACGCGAGCTCGCGGGGGCGTTAAGGGTTTTCGGTTCTCTCATTCTATCTATCATCTTCAGCATTCTCTCTCTCTCTCTCTCTCGCGTCCTGTCAACCACGGTCTGTTATATATATTCTCTCGGAACCCCCGGAATAACGAAAGAGCGTTCCATGACCGAAACTTTGGCTGTAAAATGTTTGCCAAACTTTTTCATTTTCGCGTTCTCTCCATGGTCGCGACGTTTTTACCTCTTTCGCACCGAAGCGGTGCAGCGGGGACCGCGAGATCTACCCAATGCTCGCGCGGCCATCGTTGCCGAGATGAAACTTATATACGCGAGTCTCGTAAAGGGCCGAACAAAAATGATTATATATTTAACACGTGGAAGAGCGATGAGGATCGTTAAAACCGACGGGGTAGAGGACACATTCGTTCAAGTGATAAAACGTGGACGCGAGTCTGGTACTTATCGATACACGTGCATCTACCCTCGGGTACACCGCTTTCGGGGGTCAGCGTGTGACCATCGATAGCAACGTTCGCAGGTAAACACTCGACTCTTCGTGCGAGTTCGGAACAGGCAGAGTGGCATGCGAGAGGTCGTATAGAATCGCGTATACTGGTATATATATATCGGTACGGAAAATCGAGTAGTGCAATCTACTTTGCGCCGATAGTTCCAACGGTACCTGCACTCGAGGCTCGGTCCAAGTTTTTCGATAACGAGGACGTACTCGCGCGCTCGTCCTATCTCAAAAACGAAAGCCAGGCTCTCTTCCTCGTTTGGCCCGCGTTGCCGTGGTGTGGATCGCTTATCTCCACACGTATGTCCACGTGTGAGCGTGACTGTGTGCAAGCCGACGGGGAAAAAGTCACGAAAAAAGTGCATAGACATGCATTTTTGGATTGGCAAAAGGACACACTCGAGTCAGCTCATTCGCTGCTCTCCGAGAGCTTCTAACTTCGGTTCTCTATTTTTCATCCACAGCGTTCTCGCTCTCTCTTTCTCTCAGTCTCTTGCCCTCAAGGCTTCGGTAGTTTCGTCCCAAGGGACAGGTCAAACGGGTCGCGACGCCGCGACACCGTCGGGTTTTACCCTATCGTTTCTCTCGAGTGAAATAAAAGTTAACGCATGCATGTTTTAATCGAGGGCTCTCCACGGGCAAACATTAACGCTACGGGGTACAGTGGACCTCTGGGTTATATACTTGTACTGTCCCTCCCTTGTTGTTGCTCTCCTGTCGCGCTTCAGTGTCCTGCGGTCCGTCGGGGGTAGCTCGTCAGAGAGGATCGCGGCTACAACCCTCTCCCTCACCGAAAGCCCACTCCTCGACAGTGTTGGCATCCGGCACACGGGAGGAACCAGAGAACGTTAACGTTTACCAACGCAACGACTATTTTACGGCGGTATAGCGGGCCACACATTGGGACAATAGGGTCAACGTTGCTGCACTCTTCGGCGGCGGGGTACACTCTATATTTGTACGAATTTGTTTGTCGTCAACGATTTTGGTAGGCAGGTTCGAAACAATGCGGCGAGAGAGATAGTGAAACCGCGAGCACAAATATGTCACGTCGATCAACGGGCGAGCCCAACGAACCGAATCGGCACTGAACATTGCCAAGCGCCTGCGTGACTCGGTGCGTATTCAACCGTGAAAATGAAAAAAAAAAAAAAAGTAACAGCCCACATCCCGTATCACGCATCGTTTTTTACGAATGACATCTTTCAATATTTTTGTGAATAAGCAAAAATTACTAATTGACTGTTGACAATCCGTGAATTCGCAAAGTAATTTTTTTTCGAAGTCGGAATAACTCACTTCGTTGACGTAATAATTTTTAATTTTTCGGCATCAACATTCAATTATCAGAAGTTAACCGGTTTTTATTTTTTTTCTATTATCCCTCATGTTAATTACTTGATAGCATAAAGTGTTAAATTCGCTTAACTTTAAAGAGTAATTGATCGTAGTCAAATTTATCCAGTTTAATAGAAACGATCCTGCACCAAAGACACTTTTGCGATAATTAACCTTTCTCAGGAGTCACCGGTCTAATTTCTGTCAAATGCGTTGTTTGCTTCAGCGACTGAGATTGTCCATCGAATAGTATCAGCTTCAAACTTTTTTCGCAACTAATTATAGAGCTTTCATAAGCGGCAACAACACAAGCATCGAATATCAGAAATATTATGACTATGGATTTTTTCAACAGGGTAAAACTTAAGTAGCTCCATGAAAAAATAAAGCTCTATCGAAGAGCTTCGGAGAGAGATTGTATGCCGTACAAAGTCATTTTCAAAGCTCTGTTCTCGGGATTTTCGCGTTTCGGTATACGTGATGCGAATTTTATTCCCTAGTAAAATTCGGCTGTCGTCAGACGCGCTAAGAGCATGGCAAGGTACTCGAAGCGTCGGCAAGCGTGTCGTCTTGTATCGAGTGTCTCGTCACGCGGTATATCTATCGTACGGAGCAGGGTGTATCTCGTATAGACATTTATATGAGGTACGAAGCTCCCGGAGGCTACGCGGTGGTAGTAGCTACCGGGGAGAGAGAGAAAGAGAGAGAGAGCAGGGGTGGCGGTGGTTCGATGCGAGCGAATGCTTCAACCGCTCGGAGACACTGTGTCGCCATCGGGTTTCCTGCTACAACGACAGAGAGCAAGGATATTGCAGTGGTGGGCACGAGAGAAGCATTGGCGCTGAGGTGGCGCTGGACTAATACCCTCTTAAGGATGGAGCTCAGCTTTACGGTCGAGTGGTTCCATTCGCGCATTCCAAATAGGGCCACGAAAGACACTTCCAGGGGTCAGTACGAATCCCCACCCGGTGTAGTCCGGTATAAACGTATACGACGAGAGATCTACGTATAGCGCTCAAAGACTGGAGACTGGAGAATGGTATAGGATGGCAGAACAGGATGGTCCGGAGCATACTTTATATCCCCGTTCCACCAGGACACCTCAGCTGCCACACCATCGGCCAGTCGAGACTCCCTCCCGTTGCTTCAGCCTCCCAACCCGCTTCGAGTGTCCGGTAGCACCCGTTAAGGACAGCAATTTCGATGAGATAAAGCGTCCCAACGTCGACGATTCTCTCTCTATAGCTTCCTGCCATTTCTCAAGCCATACGCCGCCTAATGCGCTTCGCGAATATATAGAACGCTTTTATTCTTCCATCGGCAAACCCACTTTACATTCATCAGCGAGCGATTCATTCCGTTCTCGGGAACATCGTTCACAAGGGCCATTTGCATTTTATACGCCGGTATTTATCGGATGACTGAGAGTGAAAATAAAATAAAATAAATGACACGTGATTCGCGTGATTCACCGAGAAACGAGAGACTGAAAGATTTCGTTGAAATGTCTGTGGCATTTGCCGGAGAGGCGCGCTCTCCCGTCGCTCTTGGTCTGGGCGGCGCACTAGTGGCAACGGGTTAAGGTAGCGGAAACGGTCGTACTCGAGAAAAAGGAGTGATCCTCGAGACCGCGCGAAAGTAGAAATGGCACACGAGGTAGAAAATGGGGGTTGTAGAGGATATCGCCACAAATTCGCCACTTCCGCGTACACCGAACTCGACGATTCGGGCACGAAACTGCTATTGCAGCTATACTACTGTGTCGCTCTTTATACAGACGATACACCAGTGACGCGGTGAAAAACTTCTTACTCGCGCGCGGAATGAAAGAGGGACAAGAAACGAATGGCGGACAGAGAAAATGTATGCGTGTGTGTGGGCGCGCGCGAGAGTGCATGTGTGAGAGCGTCTGGCGTCTCCTTTCAATCGTTTACTCACGTCTGTCGATGTATCGAAAAGTTCCGGTGAAGCCAATCGCGTTAGCTGCCGGCGCCTCGGTGTGGAACTCGAGCACGAGGGTCGATCTCGAGCTGTAGAGTACTTGAGGGATGTCACTGAGATTTCCACAGAGCAAACCTGACCATGGCGTGTACTCGGATACCCCGTGGCCCTCGAGGTGAAGAAAAACCTTCAAGTAATCCCCGCTCGAACAGCTTCAACAAAGATAAAGATTCAATAATAATTGTCGCCAGTGATTATAACTCATAATAACTTTGAACAATTGTATGAGAAGGACTTAAAAAGATGTGTATTTGCGCAGTAAATTTGATCAGATCGGCAAAGTCGGATGATAACGAAATTAAAAGCTGCAATTGATAAAAAATTTTATTAGGCCTGATTTTGAAGTACGCGACAAACGATTTTTTTTTAAGAACAGTTTTTGAGAAACACAGTTTACTTCGAACGAAAGTTTGATACCATGTTTCGTTTCCGAGATACGCCGATCGGAAATTTCACTTCCGGCAAATAATCGTATGTTTGTACGGCAGCGTCACGCCACCACAAAAAGAAATATTTCTTAAGTCCTCGACGTCGAGACGATACCGCGTCGTTGATACGGTCAGATAAATATAACTTGGCGTGAAATGTCTTTAAATTAATAGGTGATAACTTTATGATTGCGCAGCGACTCTGTGGATAATTGTTCAATGACCAACCGGTAACTGAGTTAAATTGCAAGTAAATTATTGGCTTCTTTCGCACAGAAGGCAATAATTTGATAACTTTCTCGAATCGCGTATAATTATCGTCGAACTCGAAGTTCAGCGACAATAAAGGTTAATGTATTATTCAGTCGATGAAGCCGCGCGTGCTGCCCGGACAAAGGAAACAACGGAGTGAAAATTAGCCGACGTTGACGCATGCTGCACGCACGGGCATTGACTATCGGAAAAAACGCTTCGCGCGCACATTGTGCAATCGTGGGCTTTTACAGAATCGCATGACACACACCACCGCTCATTATGAAAGATGACGCAAATTTTTCCAGGAAAAATTAACTTCAGCCTCTTCCGCGCGGTAGTCTGCAGCTTTATTTATCTCCGCGGAGGTGTATGTCAAAGTTCAAGCGCGGCTTCGCGCTGCGAAATCGTCGTGGGTAGAGTGGCGCAAGGATCAAAGCGAATCTGCATATCGCCGCGTCAGCGGAAGTTCGTGCACGACATAAAATAATATCCTCGAGCTTGTAACCGTGAGTCGGGAGAAATCGTGAATCTCAAATTAATTTTTCATTAAAAATAAACGACACGTTTATAAATGCATTAAGTGTGCCACTGCAATTTTAATGCAATTTATTCTCTTTGAAAGTCGAATGCCACGATGAGTTTCGTCGCGCTCGCTGCCCCGTTTAAGCTACCGAAAAGAAAATGTTACTACAGGTTCAGTTTAATTTGTGTTGAACTAAACTTGTAGATCTTAATAGCTTTGAACCGTTTTTTTTTTGCCACACGGAATCTATCGATAGTACGTTTAGGATGGAGTCAATTGAAAGTTTCAATTTGTTGGAGAAGAGGAATAAGAGAATAAAGGCGGAAGGAGTGTGGTTATCCCAGATGATTTAATATTGCGTTACATAGGTGGAGTTAAGAATTCGAGGGATCCCGGCATGGTAGGCCTTGCTCTGGAAATCCGGGGAATGGAATTTAGCCCCCAGGGTTCGTAGGTCTCATTCATCTCGTAGAGGGTCCACTAAGCCAATAGCGGCATAGGCCTTCCTAGCCTGCTTTCGTTAGCGCTGTTGCTGACCACCTACCAACTCTCACCCTCAGCCCCAGACACGCTAATATAATGCTCCACGACTATTGCGTTTGCGCTTCTCCGCTCCCCTCTCGCCTCTGTACATTCGCCACAACCGTGGAATAGTCCTAATTGACCGTGGTAACACTCGATATCGAAATGTACATAGAGGACGAGTATAGCGGAACGTTGGAACAGGTGAAACCGGATGGGTATATCGTGAATACATGTTCAACTATGTGTAAGGGTAGATTATGCTGGCTCTGATACCGGCTTTAGCTTCGGTGTTCGCTAGTCGAAATGCGACGTCAGTGGGTTTCGGGATCCAGCCCGGTCCGACCATCCATACAATTTCTGCTTAACGCGGTCATAGTTGCTGCTGACTGCGAACATGTATCCCAAGTTCGCGCGCTGAAGCCTGCCAACTTGCTATTGACTGAAGATTCCGTACAGCAACTAATGCAATAAATAGACTCAGCTTTGCGATCTGATTGTCGAATCCCTAACTGAGACTGTGCCAATTCATCAGGTTTACCTTCACATTGAAGTGAATTGGATAAGGATACGGAGGATAGGGCCTATTGATGATTGGCATCTCTACGCAACAGAAATCCGTCCCCAGGTCAATAACAGACGACTGCCCATCATCTTTAAAGCTAAGCCACAAAGACCATATAGAACCGACTGCCGTTGCTTCTGTGTTACTGCTCAATTTGGCACGGCCTCTCTCACCCGTGCTAGCATACTCTCTCTCAGCCGTGCTAACACAGTCGTATTTACCAAGCGATAAATTAACTCCGGTGACAATAGCTTCGCGTGTCATCGGCCTGAACACTCTGTGTGCCAGGCTGTTCCTATACTTTCATTTTGCTCCTGACCGGTAGGGAGCATCGACCAGGAATGGCGAAGGAAAAGGCGCCTTTTCGCTCGGACGAATGGAGCGCAGAGTTCAAGAGGCGTAAAGGTCGCATACCTAGCAGCAGAGTAACAGGAGCGCCAACACCAGTTCCTCCGACGAGAAACCCATGCGCTATCACGTACGTAATTAGCTTGATAACGGATAAGGGATGCACGAATCGCATAACGAGTGTGGCTCGACTAGTTTCTCGTGGGAGATTCGGGCTCGTTGGTACGTAGGTGGACCGTGGGACGCATTTCGTGTGCGCTATAGGTGAGGTCAGTCCGAGCCAGGCTCAACGGAGAGAACAGCTCCCCCACCCCGCACGTCCTAATGATCCTGTTACGCGGGCTATTTATCACCCAACGTCCGTGCAGTCTCTAATTAATTAGAGACAGAGAAAAGGTGAGACAGAAATCCGGGAAAAGACTTCCCCTCTCGAGAAATTCCATTTGATACCAACGTTGAACGAATCCCATTCAGAACGGCAATCACGATGTAGTTCCTTTGATATACAATGTTAGAAGCAGGAAACGTTATTAGCAAAAGAGGTTCGTTGAGAAGGGTCTTTGAATTCGAACCTGTCAACGACAGATGTCGGAATATCATCTTCCAGCGTGTCTCGTACATATGGGCATGTTCATCGAAGCATAACATAATCTTCGACGAAATCTGATCAGGCAATGCTTGGAATACATTTGCGGAGGTTGTATAATGTACCAAGCTTTGGGTTGGCTATTGGAGATACATATTAATTTCGGTTCGCAGTTGAATATTTCGAAGAAGACCATCGACTTGACTAACCATCGAAGATTCAACATCAGATGCACAAGTGGATCGTTAATCTCTTGTTCTACCAGAATACGAAATGATCTATAAGTCTTAAGCTGTCCGGTCTTAGCCTGATCACAAATAAGCTGGTAAATCATTTTTTTTAATTTCAATCTGAGATTACTCTATCGAACAATTCAATCAGCTTCCGGCGAGATTTCATTAGACTTTGATAGACACGATGAAGTTCGTGCTCCAAAGGTTCATCGAAGGATTTGGATCTCGAACGATACACAAGCCTGTGTACGTTGTATCGAGGTCATACGATACAGTGATCGAAGGTGGTGCGCTAGATCGCGAGAAGAGGACTGAAGTAAAAGTTGCCGCGGAAGGCCGTCGTTGAAATCGCGCGGGAATGCTCGGGTATTACGAACAAAGCTCGGTCACCATTCACACATGCTTCTGGTGAGCGGGGTCGAGGTGTGAAACTATATATGCGTATGAGTGAGCAACAGCCATAGACATATTATGATATCCATACGATATATTCGCTGGCACGGGAGAGCCCCGTAGGGCATCAAGCTGGTTCTCGCGCTTTCTGAACGAAGATTTATATGCCGGGCGGCGGCTGCTGGGTCTCAAAGCTCGCACCTGCCCCGCCGACTTTGCTCGAGGAAGATGGCGAGCCTCCCGACATCATAATCTCACTCTATTTTACGCTCGGCTCCCGCCCGGCAACCAACGCGCGCTATACCTTGGGAACGTGCACCGGTATGTCTCGGCGTGATTTTCCACCTCACCCCCCACAGTCAAGCTAACCATTTTCGAGCAATAATGTAACGTGAAAATATGTAGACCAGGCTCTGAAGAATGAATTTACGTATGAACGAAGGCCGTCTATTGGAATACATTTTTTTTTTGTGAGGACTTCTGTTAAACCAATCGACTGCAGGATAGTTGTGTAATGAGAAGCTAAGACTCGTCAGCCAGTAACGATGCACAAAGTAATAAGCTGCGGTAATTAATTATGAAAAAAATTGTGAAGGGACTTTAAAACGAAGAACGCGCGATCAATTTTTCCGGATAGCACGGTTAATTGCTGGCCTATTCCTTAATTGACTACAAACATCTTCATCGAAGTTACTTAAAAGATCTGAACACTACTTGCTCACTTTTCTTTTTGCAACTTATCTTCACAGAATGAAAATTTCGATGGTAAGTCGAATTCACAATTTTCAGTGGGTGTATGGAGAACACAATACGTCCCCTGCAGCACGGAGAACATCAGAGATCCTAGTATGTCTCTTCTCACGAATGCAGCCGCTGTCGGAACTTGAGACTCGATTGTTAGTCTAAGTAATCGGGCATTTGAAGCGTTTAGCAGACGTGCTACGCTTAGACGCTGAAGATGGCGAACTATCGCAGGTACATTATTCTTGACGCTTCAGTCCATCTATACCTATATCTGAATCTATATATAGCTCGTTATACATAACGGAAGTTGCAAGAGAGTGTGTGGGAGACCGAGAGAAGAACGTTGAGAACGCAAACTCGGCGCTCTTCGGGAAAGCGGAAGAAGGGTTGAGACTCGGTTCTGACTGATTAGCGTGTGCCGGCGGCGCGTCGGGTAAAGCTCAAAAAGTTTTACCAAAGCGCGCCGCGGCGTCGAGTCGCCCGAGCCCGGCGAGTCGTTGACTCGTACTACTGTGCCCACGGTAGTCTCTCACTATTTCCCGTCCGCGCTCGGCTTTCTGCGCGGAACGTTCTCTCTTAGACCCAGACGAAGTTGCTCGTCATTTAGCTCATGCGGACTCGGCGAGGACGCGAGCAGAAGGGTTGAAGAAGCGGGGAAAGACGAAGCTAAAAATGACTAGGCACGGTGAAAGCCAGACTCGAAAGAGGCAGGAATAGAAGTGCAAACCCACCGCGGATGAATGTTACGGGGGGGAATGGGGGGACAGAGTGAAGGAACGACTTTTCTCGTGATTGGCGCCGGGCCAACCTTAGCGATGTCGAGAAAATCCCCAAGGGGACAAGTGTGAAGAATGTTTTCGGTATATTACGTTCGTAATTTATTTAGCCGTGGCCCACAATCCGCGACAGTGGTATGGTAAGTTTTGCGCCAACCACTTACGAACGTGTCGTCCACGGTACACATTTATGTTTCTCATCATAATCCAGCACGAATGGTACACATTTTTTCACGAAAAATTCACCAAAAAATGTGAAATTTGTTTTTCATAAGCAGTTCATACCCGGAAAAAAGACTATTGCAGTAATGTGGGAAATATTTTCATGGTACGAAGTGAAGTACAGCTTATAGCGTCGCACTGCCGACAAAAACACTGTGTACTGTAATTATGACCAATATGCACGTTAATTAAAAACTAAGTTAACTGGAAACTAAAAAAGGAATGTTAAACCTGAATTACGAAGATGTGAAAAAATATTTTTTGAAAAAACAGATTAAAACTTCAGTGTGCTCTCAATTACCCGACTATCAATATATTTATCTTGCAAACTATACGTGTTCGTGCGAGAGTCGATGAAAGGAGAATCCGCAAGAGTCTGGGGGGGGGGGGGGGGGGGGGGGACGAAAGTTTTGAGGATTGGAATTAAACGACGTCCGGGCCATGCCCGTTGCTCCACGAGAACAAAGTCAATCGCCAAGTCAATTTGATCTTCCACCGAAGGCCAATTCTGGGAGTGGAGAAATTTTCTTAATGAGGAGTTTGAGTCGGTTTGAAAACGTGCGGTCGAATCAACGCTCAGCTCGTTCGGGTCTTTAAGAAACTGCAAGAGAGAATAACTTTTCAGTCGGACCTTATCAAAATCGAGAATTGCAGATGCTACCGGAGAGAGAAGAGGAAAGAGAGTCCGCGAGTTGGTAGCCGGCTATGGAGAATCTGTTCTAGTCTCTACGAAGATATCAGCGGAAAAGGGCGGGTTGTAAAAATAGAAGAAGTGGAGGAAGAAGAAGAAGCGAGTTGACTGGAGTCCCACGTTCTCCCTTGCGGCTTTTATTCTTCGACGTAACGGTGGGAAAGCGCGTTGGGCTCGAGTCAAGGATGAGGATGGAGGTAGAACGAGTGGAGAGGGCATTCGTCTTCATAAAATTTAAACTTATCTCCACCCGCTGGCGTAATACATTCTGGCCACGAGGGTTGCGCGCCACCGGCTTTCGCCGCCACCGAAAGAAAGGGGTAACACGGGAATATATATAGTTATCAAGCGGTACCTATGCGCGATGGTGAAACGAATACACGACTTCCGGGACTATTCCACCCTCTCGATGGTTCTTGCCTGCTCGCGCGGCGATATTTCCTCGCAGCCAAAAAGGGACTCGACGAACGAGATACGATGATGATTATTCAACTTCTCTTAAATTAATGTCAACCTCACGCGTAAATTTACCCGCGAATTTAATAATCCTCGAATGCGGTTCATCCACTCTCACACTGGCCTCAGGATTGCGCCCATTTTAGTCGTCGACGTAACGACGCGGCGATAAAGTAAATACGTCACGAGAATCTTCTCTCTCTCACACACACTCTATTTCTCTCGCTCACGCTTTGATGAAGCTGAGAAATTAGCGAAAATCCACTCGAAAATACAGAGTCGTTGCTCTCATCGATGTTTGAAATATCGTATAATAACATTGAAAAGTTATCTCGAAACTGTGCAACTTGAGTATTTGCCGGACCTTTTAGTTTTTTTTTTTAGTCCATCTGGCAAGTTGCTGACCGATCTTGAGAAACCGAAACGAACTTCTCAGTACAAAAAAAAAAAGTAACGTACACCATGATATATGTTCTCGCTCGTGTAAGCGAGTGACGTTGAACCGTTGGAATAAAAGGGTAAAGTGAAAAAGTGCTCGGACACGTCGCGTTCCAGGTTCGAGCATGAAGCAAGAGACGAGAAGTAACATCGGCGGAGGTTTTTCTCTTTTTAGCAGTTAGTCTTCGCGATCTCTGGAGATTCGTCGTCGTACACACACCGGACGAGCCGGGGGAGTCAAGAAGAGCAGCGACGTAACGAAGTGCCGGGCTGAATCCTGCCGCAGGGGGAGGACGAAAAAAAAAAAAAAAAGATACGGAAAAAAGAAAACACGATCGTGTACAACGAGTAATGGACGATTTTTAGCGTGTATCCGGCACGTAACTGTACAAGTATACACGTACAAAGGAATGACCAGGCGAGCATAGGTGCCCCCGAAGTATCCGGGCATGTGTATCGTGAAAACGATGGGGAAAGAACGAAGGGATGGGAAGAAAGCTCGCGGATAGCGAACGAAAAACGAATGGAGGCTCTCTACCTGCTGATTATTTCATCCCCCAGGGTTCAATCTCTTACCGTGCTATACACACCGAGTGTACGCGCGCTATCCAAGAAAGCTCCTACCTTCCCAACATATAGTCGGACTACAGGAACTGTTGGGACCCTCTAGTCGGTTTTCTGCTCTTCCATCCACGACGAAGTGCTAACATTATTCTTGTACCTTTAGCACACGCGGGATGCGCTATTCAAGCCTCCGAACGGTGTCTGGAAAACCTTCAAGTACCGCGTGAAAAAGCTCATAAAAGAAAGTTACGTCAGAAACGATTTTATCATTCTTACAATGGTATATACGTCGAATGACCCAAAAGATATATCGCCGATTGTTTTTTTTCTTTCTCTTATTGTTCCTTGAAGAGACTGTAAATTGCTTTTGAAGTACTCGAATTTTATTTGCTACCTAAATCAAGGTTTGTAATTGTGATAATAAAACTTATGTTTATTTCACGAAAATAAAATGTATGGTTACAAACATTGTGGAAGCCGTTAATCACCTATGCAAGTTGCAGCTGCAGTTTCGCAGCGTTGCAGTAGATTACGAGAATTCCGTTGGTAAAACAATTTCAAGAGCGTTGTTTTCCACGAGACGAGATGGAGGTGACGCGGGCTCGCGTCTCGCTCAACAATTGCACTCGGTCGCGACAATAGAGATTTAGGGACTCAAGCTCGAGCAAACAATGGAGCAGCGAAGCTTTATGAGAATCTAAAGCTGTAACAATGGAGCGTTGACCCCTCGGCCATCTAGCTTTCTCTATTTCGTTCTCGGGACGCGCGAAAGTGAAGTACGACTATGTAACGCGCATGTGAATTGTTGGAGTGTATGACACTGGTGTGGCTGTTGCTCTCCGGGAAGATCAATATTTTAAGGTGTCGACTAGGCGAGATGGGTTTCACGCCAGGCTGCACGGATCATCGCTGCACGATAAGCGTATGTCGTTTTTAACTCTTCGGAACTGGGTGTTGTATCTGCACTTCCACGCTTCCTGCATCGTATCTTCCGAAAGATTCAATGACAAAGATCACAATATTATATGACATTGCAAGTGCGTTGGTACTTGCTTTTGAAATTATTTTCTAATTTTGCTTTGCTTTGTTTCCGCGATAAAATTTGTTATTGAGATTTTTATGTCCGAACACTCTAAATCGTCTGAAGGGTCGGAAAAACTTATTTGGAGAAAAATGTCGGTATGTGTGTGGGTGGCCGGACAAAAACAATAGGTTCGATTATGAACAGGAAAGATATAGTGTAGAAAGCTTGGATGCCTAATTTTTCCTACGAGAAAACCGTTTTAACGTTTTAAAAACATTTTTTTGGGTCACCGGAGTACAAAAAAAATGAAAATGCACGACAAAGGCAGTCTTTTGCAATTGTTTCTTTGTCAAATAGAAACCCTACAAAGAACTTTTATTCGTTTCATATCAATGCAATTTTTCACGCTTGATATGAATCCGATATCCGCAATGTTCCCAACTGAGAAGAGACGTTTGTATATCATAAAAAAACCTTTTGTTGCTAAAGTTTTACTTCGGGAATTGTTTCCATGGTCATTCTCGCAGGACAGGTAAAGTCGCCATGCGAATGAGACAACGAGTGCCTTTGATAATTTGATAGTTCCCTCAGCGCGGATTGTTTTGGATTAAAATCGGTCGTTTTGATCGTCGTATGACGACGTGGTGCTTCAAAGGCTTGACGCATTCCTATCGGAATAGCGCGTTGTATCAATCTCGCTTACATCGAAAATACCCAAAGCGGCGATGCATCCGCCCTATCCTCGCATTCCCGGATGGTCCGCAGGTTTCAAATTCTTCGAATCTCCCTTTAATATCCACGCGGATATACGGGACATTTCTCCGTCGCGCTTTACCCGTTCGAGTGTATACAACGGACGTGTGACACGCTCTCGAGCAACGTTATCGCTCAACTCTCGAGGTATCCGAGTGGTACACGTTGAAACTGCCGGAAAGTCGTCGAATTCAAGTGTGTTCGGAAAAGCTGTCGAACAAACCGACACCTCGGACCAAGCGGCGAGCTTAGCAAATACAGAAGGCGAGCGGTACAGCGAGCCAGAGAGAGGAAGATAGAGAGAGAGAGACAGAGAAAGGCAATGGTAGAAGAACAGCGAGGGCTCGACGATGGTGCTCGAGTGAAACTGTGCGGATAGAGAAATGCCGATAGTGATGCCAAGCTATAGATATATATAGAAAACATTGAGCGTTGTTGAAGTCTCAACGGGCTTTTCGCGTTCCATGATCGTTGTGAACTCCCGCGGATCCCGACGTGGCTAACGTTAAATCAACTGACGCGCGAGAATCGCAAACTCGAAATATTTCGCAGTTAGGAGTAGAGCGCGGTGCGAGTTCATCGAGAGTACTCACGGATCGATTCCCTCTGGGCATCCTCCTGTTGCCCGGGCTACTACCCTCCCCCTTGGATTTCTGGCTGAATTTCCAGCTTTTGCTTGACTCGTTGAATCCTACAGTGCGCACACCGTAGCACACGGCATTCGAGGTCTCTTACCGACTCAACGATGCATTATTGAGTCATTTGCTGCCGGCGGAAGTGAAAACGGCGCGGTGAAGTGGGACACGAGGAGAATACGCGAGGCGAATATCGACCGACTACGAGCCCGCAATATCCAGCAAGCCGGTAAGCAAATACCCCCTTCTCCCTCCTGTTTCTACATCGTCGTCCTCCTCCTCCTCCCCCTTTAGTGCCTTCACCTCACGGCTATAAGAATAATGGTAAGCGTTGCACTTCATCACGCTCTCGTCAATTATTCATCTCGGAGCCAGTGGCGCGCGCGCACTCACACACACTGAGCTTATAATGATCTTTTGTTTTGTAAAATCGCACTGACGCCACTTGCCCGTTCCGGAGGATGAAGGAAGATAGATAAAAAAAAAGCATCCGAGGGTGGAAAGACAGATTAGGAGTGGAGTCGAGATGGGAAATATATCGACGCGACGAGGGGCTGACTGTGCAAACATCAACGCGCGCTTGTTTTTACGACGCTCATACGTACTTTTGCAAATAAATTTTTGTACATGTTGTCAGCAAAGGATTTTGTTTATTGGCTCACACCGTATCGATCGAATTCGACGTTCATATGGCGCAAATAGAGAGACAACTTGTTTTTTTTTTGTTCGGCCCAGTTTTATTTTTATATTTGTTTTATGCGATTCCGATGCAGAACTGCCGGAACAAATACGGAACATGAAAGGGCGATTCATCGAGCGTAATGAGTGTCTCTCGTTGCCGTTCTGTATGTTGAAAAAAAAAGCCCCGAACTCTGCTCTGAATTCGGGATGCGTGGGCGGCGAAAAACAGTGCTTGCAGGATTTTTTTTTGTGGAAAATCTGATAAAATGTGATGGAAAATCGCTTTTTGACCAATTCTCGGTGGCGCCGATGCACGCAGAGATGGAGCAGGGGAGTGTAAAACATTATTCAGCGTAGCACGTATTAGTATGCCATGCAACGTACCGCGTCGCAAATGTTATTATTCCAGAGAATATCACTGTTGACGAACTTCGTTCACATTGTTTTATCGTTGATGAGTTCTGGTGAAGATATACATTTTTTTTCTCTTCGTGCTGCATTGTAACATTGAAAAACAAAATGAAAACACGATAAAACGTTATGATATCGACAGGAAGGGGATGAATACGTTGGAAAAATAAGCGAAGCCGCTTGTGAAAGAGTGAAAAGAGAATTAAATGAAAACTCGAGTGAGAAACGAGACAGTTCCGTCGAGTATCCGATAGAAGACAAGCGCAAGCCCCGCGGAGCATCGGTGAATAGCGAAGCGAGAATAACGATCAATGAGGTTGCGATTCTCGCCTTCGGACGAGCCCAGAAGCCGTGTCACTCCAATCCTCTATCCGGCCGATTCCCAAGCGTACTTCGTAAATGTTAAGATTGCGAAGAATCTTTGCCGTAACGTCGACGTACGTGTATGAATGTGAGTTTCGGAGCGAGGGAAACTCTCACGGAGCGCACTATTCGTTCCGTGTATTTCCCTCGTGGTATCCGTTGACTTACGTCTCTCGCCGGACCGCTCATCCCTCTATGCCCGATGAATCAAAACGCTTCCGTATGCAGCGTACATCGATACCGGGTGCACAGAATTCAACGATCGGCTCGAAAGAAAAAAAAATGCGGTACTTCTTCATCTATTCTCTGCATTTTGGAAAAACCTGACATTAAAATCCAAAGCAATTTTTTCTGACAAATAAAAAGTGATTCAGAAATTGATGTCAACGCGTAATTTAGATAAGTAGAAGAAGGTAAAATTCCATTGTAACCAAATACATAAACAGATGACCGATCCTCAAGAAGAAACTGTTAAGCAAGTGGATTTCGCGATGGTTAGTTTTCGGAGTCAATCAAATTTTTCAATCAACCAATCCCCTGACTCTTCCAGGTCCTGCAGCAAACATGCTGTGTACCGAAAGTACAAATGTAAGTTGGTCAGAGACTCGTTTCCAGCTCACCGAGCACGACCGAAATGTCCGCCGTTGAATGATTTCCCGCTTTCACGGGTTGGTTTTACTTCGGGTTTCCTATCATTAGCCGGCGTATCCATTAACGTTTTCACTTCTCGATCACTCTATCGCCGATGGCTATTCGGTCGTTTCGTTTCGCCATCTTTCCGAATGCTTCGCGTCACTGAATGACCAACTTCACCGATTGTGCACTCAAAGATACGCCGTGCAGCGCGATAGCTCGATCGACGAAAAGCACAGAGCGGGTTTCCATCGACCAACGGGCTACTTCGACGTCTGCGGGTTTCGTTGTGCGCCGGTTAAATAAGGGTAGGATTTAGTCCACGGTTAAGTTCGTCGTGGCAATTTGTTCGCGGTGCTCGAGCAGCGAAATCCCGTCGTCGAAAAGGGGTTGGAGCAACTGAAAACGTGTGCAGTCAAAAGTAGCGGCGAGGAAGAGGGAGAGCAGAAGAAGACGTAGCCGGACTTGACTCGGTTGGCACACACGTTAATGCCGCGAGGGAGAAAAGCCACGGTGATCCGGTTATCTCGTCGTCGTAACCGCCGACGAGGATCGCCGATTTGTAACAATATTGCTGCAGGCTTACGTGTTCTGACAAACTTCTGCCATGTGACGTTCCGAAGTTTTGATCGAACGATGATAACATCCATTTTCTTTTTCCGCGCTACTTTTCGGCTTATTGGTTACACTAAAGAAAAATGTCTTCCATTCGACAACATGAAACGACCTGCCAAGAACAGATGTTGTTATTTCAACTCCATTCTAATTCTTATAATTTCAGATACCATTGAAACACGACACATATTCTTCGTCAAATTAGTCGGTTATTTTTTCCAAGAACCGAGCACTAGAACAGCAGCTATCTAATGAATGGTTTCGAATACCCGATAAATTCAATTCTATTATTCGTGAACGCTTAACACGACAATTGTTCAGCTGTCTGACGGAGATCTTCGGATGCACCCCTTGACCGTACTTTTGCCTACTCACTTGAAGAATCATTTTCCAGAACCACGTCAAGAGCCAACGGTAAAAAGTTTTTCGTGCCCGATGATTTTCGACGGGGCCAAAGAAGGATGGAAACACAGAGACGTTTCGCGAAGTAACAATGAAATTGACGAAAGTTTCCCAAGAGTTTCCGCGAGGCTGCGAGAGTGAAGAACGACAGTCTGTATATATAGAGGGACGGAGAAGGCATAGATAAGCTTTTTCTTTGACTGTGTACTCTCAGCCGGGGGAGGTTGGGAAAAATATGCATAACGTTCAAAAATTGGATTTCGCCAAGTTTGGACGTGGGCGAAATGGGGTGCCGCTTGCTGGTGAACGGAAGGAGTCGTTTCTCGGAGTTACTTTCTTACCGTGTGGTATCTCAATCTCTCGGTGTGTGTGCGCTCGATAGGCATGTATACCTATGGACCAATACGCGCCCTCGCACTTTTCATTTCGGTCCATATGGACCGGGCGAATCTCTTTCTGTAACGGATGTGAGCGCTGCGAGCGCCCTTTTTCGATATCACTCTCGGTATATATCGCGGATATGAAAGTATACGAAAGAAGGGAAAGTAAAAAAGCGAGGATAATGTCTTACGGGCTTTGATAAGTTGAATAAGGTGCGAAAGAAACTTTACTGCGAAATAGGGATGACCGCGTCAGCCCAACGTCAATGGTACTCGTTCGGGACCCTACGTCGCTCACGAGTTCATATTTTGACAATCGATCGTCGGACAAGAGGGAACGAACGAATGTAGACACAGAGCTTAAAGTGTAAAAGATGCTAAAACTGTTTGCGCAACCCCTGAAAAGTTTCTACAGGTATATCATCCACCGGTTCTCGGTATACAAGCCACAGTCGTGGGTTATGCTGAGACCGATAAATAATGCAGACAGCCAAAAGAGGTCTCCTTCTTCAAAATTCATACGAGACTAGGAAAACACTCAGCCGTGTCTCACGCTCTCGTTCATTCTCTTCCTCGTTGAGCGAAAAACGGCAAGGGGAGGGGGGGGGGGGGCAGGGCAGAGGGCGCGAGAGACGAGAGCCATCCAGAAACGTGAGAAATTTTTCTGATCCCAATATAACACGAGGCTTAAACGAAGAGTAAAGTAGTCACGGCACGTCGAAGGGATATCCTACATATTTCAGGCATGATGTATACCGCACGCGAAATATCCAACGTCGAAGGGCAAAACAATAAACTCTTTTCAAATTTTTACCAATATCCCTCCAACGACGTATCATACGCCCGTAGCTTCGAGAAAAATGTTGTATTTACGTTTCGCGATAGTGAATGGAAACGATTGTATGAAAAATTGCGCCACGGCGAGGGCAAGAAGAATTTCTCATTTCGCATTCGTGCCGAGCGAGGAGCTCGGTCGAAAACGGGGATGGGGCCGCATAGACACTGCGGTGAAACATGTCGGATGGGATAACGACTGACGAGCACGAACTGCCACGCGACAGGCGTTCATTCATAAAGCGAGAAAGCAAACACGCGTGTGTGACATTGTCATCGTTACCGTTTCCGGTATCATCGCTGGTTGCCGTACCAGTTGCGGGTTGCGGGCAAATACGGAGAATGAGGATTCCGCGGTGTGTCAGAAGCCGGGAAGAAGAGGCGAGAAGCGACAGCGGCGGAGAGGAAAAGGGTAGATGAAGAGTGTGTGCGCGCGCGTGTGAGTGTGTAGAGCGGAAGACTCGGGCCGAGAAATATGATGTCGCACGGTGGCGGAAGGGTGGCGAAGATGAATGTGTGTACGAGAGACACGAGAAATCCCGGATAACGTATTTTCGCGGTTGTACGGTAGAAATGCGCTCACCCCACGGTGGCATCAAGAGAAAAGGGAGAAAGGATGGGACAGGAGAAAAGGATGAAAGTGCGAGTGTGAAGAGTGCGAAGCAAATGGAAGGGTACACGAGACAACGGGAGAGCAGCCTGCGCGAGCAACGAGCCAACGAGAATAGCGTGAGGATTAACTCACGCTCTTGAGCGATTACTCCGGCGCGTGCCGGTCCTCATCTTCCATAGCACGGTGCTGCTGTGTCTGCGTCGCTTTCACGGACACCGAGAGACGATTGTACCATTGGCACGATTATTCGTACTGCGCTTACAAAGCGGAGCTTGTTGTCGAGTGTACCGGGCTCGTTGCTGAATGTTAATTCCAGTACGGGCGAGAGAATTATCCACTAGATCCGACATGAATAAGAGCTTAAAGTATGACAATTGAAATTTTTCGAATACATTCGTAATTTCAAGTGTTATTCATTGAGGAGGTAATTCACTCAACATTTTGACTCTGCCAACCCCTACAGTGCTTTCTTCTGTCGAAGTCAATAACGGTCAGAAGCAGTAGCAATCATTTTCGTACTGCGGAAACGTAAAATCCAGTGGCATATCCAACGGGATGACCGAGGGAATCAAAAGTGCCGGCGTCGCGTCCAAGCTGTAGCACTTCGGTATCTCGTAAATAAAAAGTATCGTCGTCCCGCATCGCACGGCTAGAGGCAAGGCACAGGGGTATTTTTGCTCCTTTTTTCTTCTTTTTCTTCATCTCTCCTTTATTCCTTTTCCCTTCGTTCTGAGCTCGATCGTGTTCTCTCGCTCTCTTATTCCGGGCTACCGTGTTTATTGGACTTGTTTCGCGGCGTAAATAATGCTCTGGCGTCCTGCCGGAAGCTCGTAGATCGCTCCTTCGGCGAAGCCCAAGCGGATCGTAAAGCAGCAGCTTTCACAGCAGCGGCCAAGGGTATACAGTATAGAAATAGTATACGCGTCAGGTTGGCCGACCGTAACCCGCTTGACTCTGTGTTACCGTCGCTTCGAGCGAGGCTCAGCTTTCTCGCTTCCCGAGCCTCTACTCGTAACAGGTCCGGCATTAGGAAACACAATTTCGCTTTAAGGGTGTGCGGTCTCGGGAAAAGCTCAAACCACGGCGACTTCGTACTACTTCGGCTTTGTCTCTTCTCTCACGCTTTGGCACCCTTTTACTTCCACCACGCCGAGTCGGCTTCCGCGACGACTCCTGTCCAACTATTTTTATCCGATAGCCGAACGAAGACGCGCGCATTGACGTATATCACCGAGGGAGCACAGGCTGCGATTCTACGGCCGCCTTATTAGAGACAATTTCTTCTTGAGCACTCGTCACAGCAAAAATTGATGTATAAAAATATTTTTTTATTGAAATACGAGAGCACCGTTATTGGCAATTTGTTCGATTGATGGTTGTCCCTTCGCAATTAACTCCCTTCTGTCTTCTAGGGAAATTATAAAAAAATATGTTCTGGTATTCATTGACTTCAATTTGCTTAACGACTCAATATAATCGATTCCCCTTACTTTTTCTCCCTTGAGTGAATAATTGCATCAATTTTCTTTGTCACACAATACTGAGTCTACAAGCTGCGCTGTACGACGATTGCTTTACGACCTGTACTACGGGCGTGCCAGTTTTTATTATATGAAAGAAAAAATCCAGGCATATTTGTGATCAGAAAACTAAATTCCATCGTCTGAACAACAGATGACTTTGAGGTTTGAGAATTATGATTATTAGAGAAATAATGAGCGAATAAAAAACTGAAAAAGTAGAAATTTTTAAAAATTGTTTTACCATTCGGGTGAATAAGCAAATAAAAAAAACAACCGTAGTTGAGACGATGGGAACTAGTCGTCTCATTACAAATAAGTCTGGATTTTCTTCTTCAGATCTCGTTAACACCGCCGCAATCGTTCATGTCGCAGTTCTATAACGCTACTTGTTCCAGCTTAAAAAATGCAAAAAAATTCTTTAAAAAATCCTGAAATAGACCCGAAGCTATCCGAAAAGAAGGCAATTTCGGCCGTAACGCGAAGAGCTGACTGTCTGACTCTTATTCTATCCAAAAGCCGCCTCGGTGCAAGCTGGTCCCGTGTTATCTCATGAGAGTGCGTAGTTTCTCGCACTAATTCAACACCTTTGAGAATACTGACACCGCGAGGGAGTGCCGAGTTCCAGGGAATTATTCATCAACGCACGGATTCACGGCTGTCGGTAGTACCCCTCAAAACTATATCTGTATTTTTCGCTTACACACCGAGGCGGATTCATTTGGAAGCTACGCGCAGAACGCGCGCGCTTGAATTCGCGGAGAGTGACGTAGTGCCGGAATTTTGCACTCTAGGATACATAGTGGATGGTGCGAACTAGGCAGCATAGCAGTAGGCCAGAATAGCGAAGCTCGTGGTATTAGACGAGATGAATCAACCTCGCTCGCATTTCTCGCCCAGTTCATGTGTGGGTTGTGCTGCTACACGCTTGTTGCCACACGACGTTATTTTTTTTTTTTTCACCAAAGTCAACCAATTTTCGAGCAAGGCGAAAAGGCATAAATCATGTCCGAGGCAGGCATCTCTCTACCGCATTAATAAATAAGCATCGCTAGCGCACACCGCGACGCTTCTGCAGGCGACGGGAGAATGTACACACTCGTACTTTTACGACATTCAAAGAACTGCCACCCCTCTCGCCCCTCTTCTCCTCTGTACCATGACACGCAAACGCGATGTAACTTCTCATGATTAATGTTTCATATGTAGAATATATTGAAGATTTTCTTTTTTTTCCCTTGATTGAAATACTGTCTGACAAAATGTGACGCGAAATACACGGTAGTGAAAAATGTAATAAATCCCTTTCGTTGAAGGATATTTTTATACAGCCGTAATCTCGTCCATGTGAATTTGTCTCTTGGCGAGTTACACGAATGAAAAAAGTATGAGAAATATGATTTTTTTTTCCGTAAAACTCACAGACTATTCAGCGACGTGTCATTAAGTATCGAATTCCCAACGATCGTTAAAAAAACAATCGTCGGAACGACCGTTATTGGAATGGTTCCGAAGTAAGCTTCCCAGAAGCTGAAATAACATCCCCGTCATGATTAATGGTATTCCCGGTCTTCCATCGAATCTCGATAACAAATATATAAATATCGAAAACGAGATATCGCCGTTGCTCGAATCAGCAGCCACAACCGCTCGGTTCCCATTGCAACTCGAAGCCAAGGCAATCGATCTAATTTTTTTTTTTTCTTTCTCATCGCATTGCTCCCACCTACAATATCTCCGGCGAGCATACTCGCAGTCCATCTACAGAGCCGACATTTGTTCCTAAACACGAGATAAAAACTATCCTGGCTTGAGTTTTACTCAACAACAGGGGAAAAAAGAGCACTCTGTGCGCTTTTAGTAACTCGCACGGAGCCACGGATCGGGAAGTCCGACGGAACGCGTTCTCACTGAACCAGTACCCAACTTCAATTTCGGCTTTTGTCTGTTGCTAGTAAATAACGTAGGTTTTTTTTTTCTTTCATTTTATTTTTTTGCGATATCTATACCAGACTAGCCATTCCGCCATGTAGTATTTCTGTGTACGAACGGCAATACACGCGAGCGCAGTACCTCCAGCGTTTTCCGGATGCCGCTTTGGTACACATTGCACTCTGTATCGTCGATTTTTGTCTCATCTCTCACGAAGGATATCGTCCTCGACGTATAAGCTCCCCCCCAAACCACCCCTGCGAGGAGACTCGCCGCGCTACCAGAATGCAACCGAAAGCAACAGCGGCAGCAACGGCAGCCAACTCAAACCCGGTCGTGCCCATGCGAAGCTCGTAGATCTCCTCGCTGGTCGTAAACGGCCGTAGATTTTATTCGGGGTATGGGTGAATGGAGTTAGAACGAGGGGGTGGAGCAGAGTTTTCAGACGTGCGTGTACCATTTCCAATTCTGCGTGTCGGTACGGTCTGAAGACACACATACACGTATGTAAATAACGTATCTATATGTGTGTAGGTACCTGCATATCTACTGTAAAATGAGGCGGCAGGAAAAATCGTGAAAAAATAAAATACGTCTACTGTGTAAAATATTTCTGCGGGCGAATATTACTGCGGAAGTTCGGCTCGTACAGGATGTTGTGCGGGGAGGGAAAGAAGAGAGGCAGCAGGGGGCGGGGGGAGAAGTGCATGCACGTTGATTTGATGGACGACCACGAGCAAAAGGAAAAGTCGTTGTGTACAGTCCTTGGGCCTGGTTTGGTGCTATCTCGCGTACACGCGACTATAGCATGGCTCGGGTCTATGGCTGCGTTGGGATTCAAAACCATGAGCAAGCGAGCGAACCTCGACGTTTGTGGTTGTACTTTTCGTACCGACCGCGCTGACGCTCGTTTTCGCAAGCTCCGAGGGGAACAGCTCCCGTATAAAGCCCCCGAGCCGGTCCTCTCTCGCGTCTCGCAGTCGCTTGGCCCTGAGCCTCCGACGTTAAAATGTAGGCGAGACGATCTGCATTCAGAGCACGAAGCACGATTGTGTCGCTGTTTTATTTGTAATACAGCTATTTACGCGCGAGTTTCGCGTGCACTTGCCGGCAAGAGAAGCTAGCAAGAGAAGTCTCTTTGCCGTACAAATTCCGTTGTTCTCGGCTATGTATACGTTCTGCTTGAATAACCGCTACCAACGATGTATATAGCTCGCGGCACAGCTTCCATAGAAAAAAGAACCCAAAAAAAATTTCAAAACGAGTATTACAAAAAAAAACGCCGAAGACAAAATTGCCATTCTTAAATTCTTTTTTACCGCCCCGACAAACTCGAGCATTTGATCAATAAAAATGTTGAAACGCCTTGAGTAGCATATGTTAATTTAGCAGCAACTATCGCAAACACTCGGCGCCTTACGTACTTGCAATATAACCACTATCTGCGTCCTGCATTGTACGCTTGGGATATTCTTTGTGCGGGTTCCATCGTTTTGCAAAACCTGTGCACCAAAACTCCTGTCTGCTTTACTTATATCCGTGGCGAAAAGGAAAATGATGTACCTCACGGATTTTTCATTCAGAACTCCGGCCATACGCTGCGGGCACTAACCCTTCGTTGGACTGGAATTTTAAGAAAGTCGCATCGTTACATCCCCAGCCAAAAGTAAGACTCGGAATGAATCCTGAAGACTTTCCGATGGGATAAAAATCCGAAAAAAAAGCAACCATACCGAAGGTACTAAGAACGATTACTTTGTGCAATAACAATTCCAAATATTTGTTAACAACTCAGAAATATTATTTTTTTCAACGAACCATTCGGTAACCTAACTTTTTAAAGCGGAAATTGATACGTTCAATTTTCCGGCTATACAAGAATTTTTTTAGAATTTACTCCATTTTTTTATTCGATTTTAGGATCATTTCAAATTTTTTAATTTAAAGTTTTTCAAGAAAATGAACCGATCAATGTAAGAAAAAAAAAGTGAAAAAAAAGTTGGATTGCCGGATGATTCGTTGAACAACTCGTCAACTATTTGTTAAAAATGTTAGCATCATTATTATTATTATGCAATATGAACTTTATCAAAACCATTATCGTATCATTTATACGGTAAATGTTTTTCGGATTTTTAACACACCGGGAAGTATTCGAAATTCGTTCAGAATCTCACTTTTGGCTGGTACTGTAACGTTACACCCTCCCTAAGTGGAAGAAGAGGCAACGCGTCACGGCGCACCCCTTTTGCACACGCGGCGTGCAAATGTGTCCACATAGAGGGTTAATATGAAGTTTTTATTTTCCACACGTAGAGACGAGAAACTTGGACGAAATCTCTTTACGTGTGGTGATTGAGTGAGATTAACTTTTTGCCCTTGGCGGAGTTTCGTAGAGTTACAAAATAATAAACGAGATTCTTTCGTAAATCCACATCGGCTATGTGTGACACTGCGGGGTCGTCTTCCACGGCTACATCATCCGGTTAACGTAGCGTAGTTGATTCACCACTATTTTTCACGCATTTATTACCGCAACTATAAAAATACCGATGTTTCCTCCGGGAAAAAGCATCACACGGTTAAAATAAAAACCCATATATTCTTTTCGCAATCTTTGAATGCCGAAACGCAGCTTCCCACCTCTCCCGTTCTCGGAGTACCAAAGTAAAAAAGAAGAATCCCACGAAACTTTCGTGTAGTGTTATCTATTTAAAATATCTTCATGGGAATGAAATTTATGTGGACGTATTCCACGTCTGTTGTGAGTTCCTCGAAGATTCTGAGATCTGCGAAAGTGATGCGCCCGAGAGAACGAGCTCGGTTGCGATAGTAAGAGATGTGTATAAACCGTGGAGGATGCGAATGGCGAGAATAGCGCAGTGTACAGTGGAAACTCCGTTGATGTACAATTTCGCTGAAATTTACTGCGACGCGCAAAAGCTGCAGTGCCGCTCGTCGGTGTCCTGTCTAGTGAGGTGCCGTTCGCACGACTCACAGGTGGGATCTACCGTTGTTGCTTCACATCGGTAGTGGAGATGCAGAAAACCTGCAATAACTGGAGCTTCCACTGTATGTATATCCAAGATACAGTTACGATAGAGATCTTGTTCGCCAACGGTTGAGAGAAAATATTCAAAAAGCAAGAGATGGGGGTTGGTATGGCACGAGGTACGTGATCTCGCGAGAAACGGACAGCTAAAGCGAGCGCGTAAACTGTTTGAAGTGCCGTGATATGTAAATGACATCGACGAGAGGGCGGAGGCAGGATATGCTTTCTACGGGTGTACGGTATTGCAGAGTGCACACTCAAACCTTCTGCCCCCCCGCCCCTCCGGCACCGTTCTCGCAATGCTCCTCGGTTCTAGAATTCAGCTCTCGCTATAATACCGGAGAATTCGGATGAAAACCAGGCGGTGCTACTCGTCGAAGCAAAACGGCGACGTGCATAAGTCTCTACATCAAGGAAATTCCGCGGCACGTTGTGGAAAAAGAAAATACAATATTATGATGTTATTATATTATTATGAGAACGACGGTTGACAAACAGCTCGCCTAAGACTAAGTTATAAAACTTTCGCGGCAGGCAGGAAGACCAACAACATCTACGAGGTTGGGGATAAGAAGGAAAATGGATGCAGAGCTGCAGAAGTGATTTTGATTGTACGCCGTTAGATTTACCGTGAAGGGATTCATTCGGCCTACAAGTGAATCGAAGCGACACGATGGATCGAATGGAATTTCGTTGGAGTGAGTTTTGGGACGCAAGGTTGCGTCAAACAGCCCTTGGGACGGAAAAAGGAACCTCGGTGAATCGTTTCGCGGTAAGTGTGTATGCGTTCAAAGCCGTGAACCCATCCGGTACCTTTCCCTCGTTTTACGTAGCGTGTTTGTCGAATGGCTTACGTATTACTATAGTCGAAGAAATCGCGTGAGATCTCAGCGACGACCCACCGTCAAGCCCTCACAATCGCTCGAGAGTCGATTGGCGCTTTAAGGGGAATACGAAAGTGAGGAAGGTGGAGGAAGAGCGCGAGCGAACGAGGCCCGCGGCGTTCGCCTGGTGACTTCTCGAGAAGGATGAAAATATTGATGGTCCTGTGGGTGAACCCGAGGGTAGGAAACTTGGCTTAGACCCTGTGGCCAGGGAATAAAAGTGTGCGACAGTTACAGAGAAAAAGAACGGAAAGAATAAAAAAAAAAAGAAAGAGAGAATTCGAGGACGATCCAGGCTCTACGGGGATGAATGTATATTTGACGAAGTGAGAAATCGGACCAGCGACCAACAACGCGCGACGAAATGGCGTGAAAGGCGAATGGTTGACCGAAGGTCTGGAGGACAAGCCGCTTCGAGGACATCGTACCCCTGATTCGTTGCTTTTCTTCTATCTTTTTTTCTCCCCTTTTTTCCCCGTTTATCCTTTCTCTCTTTCACTCATGTGTTGACTCAACCGTGTCCGCGAGTACTAAACCTACAGACTGCCTGGTAGATATTCAGGACCGAAGATTCTTCACAACCAGTGCTATTTCTCTGCCCCATTGCTTTCCCTCCCCGAACATTTTTCAGGAGGGCATTTGATCTTCTTCAAGAATGGGGCGTAGAGCAAAACGTTATTTATAGTTTGATTCTCCTTTTCGACTCTTGTTGTACAGCATGCTTATCACCGAAGATTTTTTTTCCTGCTTGAATCGTAATGGGCAGTAGGGCGGATTAGGGATGGTCGGTGATGAGGACGAATCCGAGATACGAGGACGGGTATGGAATTTTTTTGTTTTATCTCGGAACACGCATAATCTCAGTTTGTGACAAGCTTCGCGAGGTTTTACTTTTCTAAGATATCTCCAGTCAGAAGGATAAAAAATTTACTACATAGAGATCCTTCCTATTTAAATATGATATCACATCTTTCGACATGTAGAAGGTCAAATACGTATTTTGTATTTTAGAGCCTTGTTTAACATAAAAAATGAGACGCCTATTATATTTGAAACGACGAAGAATGAGTGAATTGCGTTTTTGGCCATTTATTTTGCGCCGAAGGTTATGTCTAATGGGTTTCACGCAAATTTTCACTCGGATAATAAATAAGTAACAAAGATTTCGATACAAAAAAGTCTACTCTATTAGAGTTACAACCGGTGGATATGTAAATGAGCCTAAGAATATTTTTTTAAAAAGCCAATACCACTAACGTACGATATTGTGCGTGATTAACAACCGTCATAACCGAAATAAGCTTGGTCCGATGAATTCAGAGTGAAATAACCTTGAGACAAACTAAAACGTTCTCATTTATGCTAACCAATGATGCTATCACGCCTTCCGACACGCTAGACTCTGTACCACTCGCCCGGCCGTGATTCGCGATACCCTGAATAATTCATCAACCTCCGCGAGGGTTGATCCCCCAGTGAGCTTTGAAAAAGCTACCTAAGAAACAGCGCAATCAGAAGCTGGCAGGGCGCTTAATTCGTGTTTCGTCTATAACGTCTGGCGAAGCCACCCATGGCTTTACCACCGGGAGCGTCCCGACACTCGGTGGTTTCCAACTCTCGCTCGACGGTGATGCGAATTGAAAAAGCGAGGGTTCAACCGTTGGCCCGTCGTTTGGCTCGAGAGCCTCGTCAGATCTGATGGTAGTCGGTGGGCATTAACCCTCCCACTGAGTCTCTCGCGCGATGAGAGAAAAACGGGTCGGGCAATCGACGAGACGTATGCGTTCAGTTGGCTAAATTTATCATCGCATATACGAGACCGGGGCAACGTTAGTGGGTCGAACGAGCGCAAGGGATTAGAGTGATTGCAGATCGGCGTGGAGGGGATATAAAGTGAAAAGAAAGATGGGAAAGAGCCTGAAAAGTGAGTGAAGGTAAAAGTCAATGCGGTGACGAATGAATACGAATCCTTTCTCCGTCTCTCCCTCGTGGTTTTCCCTCGAGTAGCGTTACTAAGTGGAGTATAAAGAGTCGCGATCCGTGAAGAGGGGACAAGAGGAAGGACGAGGTCGCAAGTAATGCGTAATAAGAAAAAGCGTGAAATCGCTGAGAGACACGTGGGCGAAAGCCACAAGAGAGAAAAAAAAGTCGACGAGCCGGAGAAAATAAAAAGAGAGTGACATCTTTTTTTCGTTAACTTTCCAAGCTCTGCTCTTTCCAACCAGAAGAACCGTCCGGGCATTCGCGAGACTCTCGAGCACGAAAATGTACGGATAAAGTGGGTAGCGCAGCGGTGATACACGCGTCACTCTCACTTTGAGTCAAAAAGATATCCGTCGTCCTTGTGTGTAACCGAGATAAGTGCCACCGTCTCACCGTTACAATGTCAGCGCGCGCGGCAATTACGACGGAGCCTCGTGCGGCACGATACATTTTTACTTTTTTCACGTTTCAAAAGCTCCGGCTGAAAGGTAGGACAAAAAAGACACACGAAAAACACGCGGTCGTTTTGTCGGCCAGAAAAAGTTTAAAAATAAATGTTTGTAGGTATTTTCAGTCTGATGGACGAAAGAGTTGTAACGAAGAGAATGCAGGGAGCTCGGGAAATGGGAATGGAGAGGGTGGAACAGAGCCCGAAGGCGTTGGAACGTCGCGTGCCGTCGCGTTTTACAACGTGTAGCCCCTTCAAATAAAGTGCGAGCCCACCAGCCAGGGCTGGTTGTTATTTCGAAATGGGCGAACGAAGAGGAAAATCCCGGACACCAGCTACGAGTGCAGAAGCTCACCAGTGGGAACGAATTTTGCCCGATGAACACCAAAGATTCGCTACATTTTCTGTTTGGCTCATTCCAGCAGAGATTGTAGCAAATTTGTCAGCTTCACCGTTCGAGCGCGCGGATGGTCGGAAGGATTCGGCACGGTGGGCGACGAATAGAGGAAGAGACAGAGGGACTGAAACAAGCGAACCTTATGGCACAACGCCAGAGTGTAGGATAGCTGGAAACGCAACGAATGGGCGATGGAAGAGGCTTGTTTTTACGTTTGCTGCGGATTGTCGCTAATACGGCTTTACATTACAATGTCGTCGCGCACGGTACAACGAATCGGCATATGTTGAGAGTATAATCCCGCACACTCGCGGGAATCGAAGCTTTGCAACGGGAGTAACAGAGAGACGGGGAAAAATGAAAAAGAAAAAAAACGAAAAACGAAGGGAACGAATAAACGAAGAAATACAAATGGTACAAAAAAAGCAGAACTAGTTGGAAGGCAAAACGACCAGAGCGGAGGAAAAAAGCGCCGGATGAAGGAGAATTGCGCTTTTTTCTTAACCACTCGCAGTGTCACCGGAACGATAGGATGAGAGAAGGAAAGGAAGTCGGTGGCCGAATCAACGAAAGATCCAGACAGCGAATGTGGTGCAGAGGCGCACCAGTAGGCACTGAAGTTTCGTCCCGGTGGCCAACTACCGTCGCAGATGAGGTGTTGGCAATGGGGGAGGTTACGGCACTGCGAGGAAACGCGAAGTTTTTTCATCTGGAAAAGTTACGATTACCATCGACAGGCCGCGCACAAGTATGGAGGCGTTGAAAGGACCGGGTACATTATGAGTAACGCCACGGCAACCAAGAAGACCAACGCCGCCCGGGTCGCGGCATCATTTTCACCGATATCGACGAGAGAATCGTTCATTTTCAATGCACTAGAAACTCGTTCAACGCTGCAAGTTTTCTTTCTTTGCCAAGAAAATCAAATTTCCTCTTTTTTTTTAATAACACGCGAATCATTTCGCGAAATTTATGGGTACTGATAATTGACGGCTTCTCGGACATTTCTCAATATTTCCACTGAATCCTCGTGGAGAAAAAATAAAATTGTTTTTTACAGGATTGACTCTCCGCTTCCAGCTGAAAAGCTCGCATTGTACACGGAAACAAACGATTCCAACTATTGAAATATAATTCAAAGGTGTAGTAAAAAATATAAAATGTACAGTGCCGTCTCCGAAAAGTCTAGAATGGGGTGCCTCAATGCAATAATCGATGAGCAACATATCAAATTTCTTTTCATAGCGCAGTGGTAAAAGAATTCAATCAAGAACCGTGACAACTGAAATACGTAATTAATGATCGTAACGAATACTTCGCCACGAACGTGACAGATGTCGATGAGTACCGACAATAGAAGTATTCTCAAGTCTCTGGCTCATTTAACATTGTAGCGCGTGTGCGAGCTCAACTTCGCAAGAGGATGGGGAGAGGGGGGCAATGTCGTTGTCCAAGATTCTCGACATCACGAAAGCATCCAGCCGCGGCGTGTTACACCCGGTCGCTCAGGAATTTCATCACGCACATAATTAATCTTGACAATTACAGTGGACGGACACGACGGAGAAGGTTGTACTGAAGCGGAGGCGGACACGCGACAAATATAATTCCGTAGGAATATCTCGAGGCCTTGTGAGAACGGCAGGTGGTGGTGGAAGGGTGAGATGTGCAAGCGATGTTGAGATATAGTAAAACCCAGTAGGACACAGGTATTTCGTGTGGTTCCCAGTTTCCCCGGGTGATCCTCGGCCTCCTCTTCTCCCATTCTCACCGATGATACGATGTTAACCCGGATCTCGGTGGTTGGCTAATAGGAAGGTGTGCGCGCGACATATAATGCACAGAAATTCGTGAGTGTCGCAGAGAACATTGCATGGGAGTTAGCAGAGTTACTAAATTGCACGTTGGGACAAGAGGTACGAAGATGTCGAGAAGCGAAGTGTGACTCGATGGTCGGTTTACGTGCCGTTGGATAGAATAGCAGAAGGATATCACCCTCCCGAAAGCGGAGAAACGACGGTTGAAACGATGACCGAGGTCCTCGGTCACCAGGCAGGGTTATGCAATTATACTCGTCTTCGCCCGTGTACAGAGTTCGCATGCATATGACCGAAGGTTACTTGTTTGCGTACCATGAATGCTTTCAAGACAGTATAATACGTAATACTACGGAGTGAAGCGGCCTTCCACAGACACGTGTACACACGCTACGGAAATGCCACATACCGAGGAACCAAATTTACCTTCTCATCCTACCGCATCCTGTGCCGATATATTGCTGAGGAATATACAACTATACGTCGAGTCAGGAGAATACATTGGTTACATTGCCGTACAGCGTGCGCGTATAACACTGTTAGGCGGGGATGACTAATAACCCAACGAACAAACAACCCCGTTGGTAAACCGGTAACAGTTAGCCGGATAGCGAACAAATATCTCGGCAGTGAATGTCGTGTCTTCGAACAAAATTTGGCGGCATTGAGGAAGCGAAATTGTTGAAAATAGAAATGGTAATGTGCTTGCCCCGAGAATGGCCAAATTATGCGATAAATTAGAAATCAACCTCTTATGAAGCTGCATTTGCTACAGGGGTTCCAATGGCCCTTGAAATTACGACTGAAGATAAAGTGGACTATTTTTTACTTCAGCATAGCAGTTAGCATTCCACCTGACCATACTCGAACCTTTGAACGTGGTTTTCTTAAAATATTATTTTTGAAACGGGTAAACATAATATTTCGACCATCGCTGGATAGTCCCTTATCATATTTACGATACGGAACATATGTTCGTGCAAGCAAAGTATTTTTTGGGCACCGTTCCCCAGCAGCTCAACATTCCACGAAATGTTAACGAAAAATACTGCAAAGGAATGTAGTTAATCCGTTAAAATATCCGAAGTGCAGCGCCTGTGCACTCAATTTCCAATGAGCTCATGTCATTAGAAAACTACGTGTTATCGCGAAAGAAAAAGTAATCTCGGGAGCTTCGAGAAAAATACGAGAACTTCTGGATTACCGAAGAACAAAAAGAAGAAATACTCCAAATAAATGGAATTTAGGTGATTGCGATGTCCGCGACACCTGGCGTTTGTAATCAATTTCTAATCAATTTTTGCCAGTTCAAAATATGCCACCGAGAAGGAAAGAGTAATTTGAAAAACTTCAGAAAGATTTGAGAACTTTGGTATTCCGGGAGAAGTAAAAGAAGAGACGAGGGGTTAAGGTGAGAAAGAGCCGAGGCAATATAGTAGCAAAGAAGTAGAACCGAGAAAGGCGACACGTAGTGTGCTAGAGACGGTCTTTAGGAGCAGATGCGATTTATGCCCGGAGCGATGGCGGATTCGTAAATAGAATCCTATGCGGTATACGGGGGAGTAAGCGTGCTCTGTGTGAGGAGGGACGGCCTCTCGGTGGCGCGGGGTGAATATACGCGCGTGCTCGGCATCGGTAGTTTGCCCACTGAAATAGTGTAGTCCAAGCCATACCGGAGGTTGCCACGATTCCCGACGCCCCTGTGGTGGTCGTGGTGTCTCTTGTGAAAATATTAATTTATCACAGCGCGAAAAGTGCAGGCCGACCGTCTCGAGAGCACGTGTCCTGGCGGCAAGTAGATACAGTCTCGCTATAGTCAGACACAATTTCGGGTTTACTGTTAGTCACATTCTACCTTAATATAGACCGTATTCCCGTCTGCCATCCTGTTTTACACTTAAACCAGCGGAATTATTTCTCAACTCTTTTTGCGTCGCAGAGAAAAAGGCCCAGACTGCACACAAATTTTCATCACGCGCGACTGAGACTGAAAAAATAACTTGTTTGGCCCCGTTCTTGCGTTTCCCTCAGCCACTACCCTGGCTCTCGCTGTCTTTTTACTCTCAAAGGTGTCATGTCAACATCACTTTTTTTTTGTGTTTTCTCTTTCTTTATTATTTTCGCCCTTTTCACACTCGTCGGCCCGAAGACGTGGGATGCTCGCTGCGGATGCCTTCCCCGCTTCGTTCTCTATTTCCCCGGAGTCAACTTCCGAGACTTGCCCACCGCCGGAATAACCCTGCCATTTTCATGCAAAGTAAGAATCCCCACGCGAACGACGCACAAAGCTATGTGTTAGACTCCTGTGGCATGTACGAGAGGCGAAACGATATGCTTGAAGACGAGCGTTCGCGCTGCTGCCCAAGCTGACAATAGCCCGATCTTCGGTGTTCTATAGTTGCATAAGGAGAGAGTCGACCGCGTCGAGTAGACGACTGTACGCCGGATCGCAACGTCCGTGCTATATTACCGAATTGTTTCCTAAGCTCCACTTCGTCTTGTCTGTCGGAAGTTGGACGCAGGCGAGAGGGTAGACGGCTCCAGACCTCACGAGCACGTCCCAACAGTACCTCGACACACATTCATACATGCACACGCGCATACACAAGCATAATGCGAGAGCCCGGGGATCCTATCGTATTCAGGCATAATAATACCCCGGGAGCATGAATTCAGTCGCTTATTTACATACATAATCGCTTGCGTATATATCTAATAACCTCTGGGCGTTGTGGCGTCGAGGCAGAAATCGGTTGTGCTAGACTGTCGAGTCGAGAATCTCGGGATTAGCCTTTCTCTACCCCGCCGACCGGCTCGCGCTTATTCCACGACCAATTAAGTCATATCCACTTCCAACCCCACCCCGTTCATCCGCGACGCGAACGGTAATGGCATAATGCGTTATTCCCGGGACGATGAAAATTTTCGAAGAGAATTTATGAGAAAAGGTTCTATTGTCACGCGAGATATTTGACCGGATGGGCAAACGGCAACGGGGTGAGAGCGGCGTAACGCCGACAAACAACGATCTTTCGTTGGTGAAAATATGAAGGTATATAGTTATACCCACTAGACGAGGGATGTAATAAATCCTACAGGCTTCAGAGACGAAAGCGAGACTTGTGAGCTTGAGAGAGAGAGACGGGCTTATTTTTACGCGGGCAAACGCG
This sequence comes from Ischnus inquisitorius, assembly GCA_963924025.1. Taxonomy (NCBI): domain Eukaryota; kingdom Metazoa; phylum Arthropoda; class Insecta; order Hymenoptera; family Ichneumonidae; genus Ischnus; species Ischnus inquisitorius. The sequence continues at coordinate 3,553,456 of OZ001250.1, read as the reverse complement.
ATATTTGGAGCATGCGACTCGATCAATCAAATCTCGAAGCGTGAAATGTATGCGTCAAATAAAGAAAGTGATGCGATGGAAGGTATGAGGATTGGAATGTGGCGTGTTACACCCGACAGAGGGGTTGATGCGGAGAAATCTTTTCCAGAGTACATATACGTGTATATACACATATATGTGTAAAGGGTCTTTAAGCTTTGTACAGCTCGGATTCGAGTAACAGCAGCGTTCGGTATACCTTACGATTCGTTTCATCTTAAAAGCTCCTTCCAGAATACTTACACGGTCTAGAGCCCTCAACGATTCCCTTTTCCGACGGTATCATTTGGAATATACAGTGCTGAGCTGACGTGGGGAGAAGGGGGGTGCAAGCTACACTACAGCTACAGATCTGTGTACGATTCTATCTGCAAGCCGCTCAAGCTTTTAGAATTTTCGTCCTTGTGGACAACGGAAGCAGACTCCGAATCTGTTGATCGTACGGTTTTACGGGCCTCGGTGAAACCAGAACCACCTTCGGAAAATCCGCAGTCTACCTAAGTAATATTCTCGGAAGCAGAATTAATTTCTAAAACAGCCGAAATGACGGAGAGGTTTCTTTGAGGCAGCACGAAGCCTTTCCCAGATAACAGTAATATTCCGTAAGAATTTAGAAGATTTCCCAAAGGAATAAAAATATGAAAAAAACAACCATACGGATTAATCATAAGATTTGTCAACAAAGTAATTGAAGAACAACCCCAGCTTTTCTTTTCGTAGGAATCGATCAGTTACTTTTCCGTGCGGTTGATTTTTCCCAGACTTTCATCCCACCGAAAGGTCTTCGAGATTCTCTCCAAATTTAACTCTTGACTGGAAATGTAGCAATACATCCGCCTTAAGAGATTCAGACACTATTCAGATTCTGTAAAACGAATAACTCCGATCTTTTGTTGGACGGACAGACGGAAGTCCAAATTGACAGAAGATTCAATGATGCGACCAATAATTTTTTATTTTGTTTTCTACGTAATTGTTCACGTTGGTCTGGAAAGGTTTCCTGTGTTCCGCGCAAAAAGATTATCTGGTACGAAGAAAACGAGCAAGAAGACATACGAAAACAATTTTCTGAAGTAAAGTAGGATACTGGTTGACGTTAGTTACGCGAAGTAAAAGCGTTGAACCGCAACACCTCTCGAGCCGGTGGCAGTTTGTGTCACTCGTGGGAGTGACGACACGTGACGAGGCGACGAGGGAAGCGTGAGTGTTCCCTCGCGCACGCGACTGAATAAATAGACGGACATGAAACGGGTTGGTCCAGCAGTTGTTGATAAACCCTCCTTCTCCGTTCTCTTTCCTTTCGAACGGTAGAATGCTCTCCAACAAGCGGAACAGGAGAATCCTATACGAAATTGGTGTACATACACGTACAATCATCCTGCTTTTCTTGGTGTCTGTTTTGTAATATATAGGCACAAGGGTATACATCACCGGCAGTCGTCTCCGTGGCTCAAAGACACTTTGTCTCCGCGTCGCAATCTGTATGGGGTGTACCGTTAGTCAAGAATCCGAACGGCATGGTATAAATCTACGTAACGATCATCAGAGTAAATCGGGATCACGCTAAAAAGTAAACCTTTCTACGATTCGTTCAATTGGTCAATTGGCCGAATATCATTGGATACGAGAATAAGTTGATGTGTTAATTTCGGAAAATTAATCATCGTTATTGCCAATGTATTCCACAAACTGCTACAAAAACTTCGTAAAAAATTGAGGACGTAGGAAATTTATCGAAGTAATTTCTTGTTTTTTTCAAGTCGTTGATCTGCCACAGGATGAGGACTTTTTATCCCCAACCAACTTTGAAGAGTTGCAGGCGATAACGAAGTTTGTCTGATTCTTTAACCTACTTGGCACAAATCCAGTGAGTATCTTTATTAGCCACGAGTTTCCAGAACACCCCGTAGATTCAGGGGCTGTGTTGCACGTTGCACGTCGTGCGGCGACGTCGTGGTAAGAGAAGCTCCGCGCACGGTGGCTTCGTGTAATCAAGTAAGGTGGTTCGGAGTGGAGACGGCGAAACGAGAACGATGGGAACAGGGTTGGGTCCTTTCCTTCATTCCCGAGTGCCCGCGGCACCGCGAGGCAGTTTACGACACTGCCACGAGACGGTTTATCGTTTCGTAGAATTCACCTACCCGCATTAAATCCCCATACAGAACGTCCCGGTGCAGTCCCCGGGAACCAAGTCGTTCTTTCGGTAGACAGCGTGGAGGTAGGTCTTGTACTGCAACCCAGCCAGGGTAACGTGTCTCGACTTCCTACCTCATGCTTTAACGTCTGTTTTCCCCTGGACGGCATACGTCCGGCTATTTCGTTGCGCCAGTTACAAATTAGGCAATAAACCTGGCTAACGCGGTACCTACCGGCTATAATAGCGGTTTCCGGGAGCTTATCGCGTTGATTGCACGCTTGGAAAGTCCGGAATCGTTGAAAAGTTTAAAATCATTCCTGATCGTCTTGCGCGTGAAAAAAGACAACCCCCGATCGAAAACTCTTCGACCTCCATGGCGAGAAGAAAGTTACAATGATCACCAGACTCGTGTGCTAGTTTACAGCCGAATGCGGCGTCTTGGAAATCCTTATCCAGATATTCTTGGATGACATCCAGACGTATGGGTAATTTATGAAATTATGAGAGAAGATCCCAAGTTTCGTCTTCGTTCCAAGATTGTTACAAAACATGTGGTGGCCAATCCTCTACTTTTTGCTGGACATATTCAATTTTTTTTCAATCAACCGTCCGTCTATTCCTCATCGATAAAATGATCGATAAACTTCACTCATCCTACGCTTGTATCGAGGATGATGGTATGGGATCTGATGACGAAAATTGGGAGTACTTGAAGCGTATGATTACAGGGATAGACAGGAATGCGCCGTGATAGGGAGTGAGGTCCGTCGGGGAATCAGCGTCACACGAATCCTCGAGACGTTAGAAGCTTCCTCGCGGTTCACCGACGAAGACAGTCGGTGCTTGGCAAAGCGTTGAGGTCGCCCGCCACTGAACCTTCTGCCGGAGCTTCTGATGCTGCAAGGTCGGTACGTAAGGCTGAGGCTTACCGTGTAGTCAGACGAAGACAGGAAACGGCAGAGCAGCACAGAGGACGCTATCCGAGGTTTGTACATAGCTATAAATGCATATACACATAGTTCCTATCCCTTCACAGTAATACCTTCGACCTCCATCGACGTATTATATAGACGTATATATATATAAATACATATGTATAGTCTAACATATAAGCGTAATGGATCTGTAGACAAAGCTCTACTCTGATTTCGCGAAGCGCAACAGCGTCTCGTCTCCTCTGCAAGCCTCCAGCCGCAGCTCTCTCTACGTCCATATCGAGTTCCGTTATAGTACACACCGGGATCGTTATATCTATAGCGTCACTACCTCTCTCACTCTGTGCATTATCGGCATAAATTTGGCAAGATACCGGGCGACTACGAACTATGATACCGTGGCCTATCACCCACACGAAGATATTTCCCCGTGATAATTGACTTTTAACCGCGAGAATTTAATAAGAAAATTATTGATTATTCCAACAGGCAACCAACAGCCGTATTTGGTGTTGAGATGCGAAAATTTCCGGACTCACGGAATGCGATTTCTCTTAATTCGTCGAATAAATGTAATCGAATCATGGAAACCGATTGAATATATTAGAATATCGTACGAGGCGCAAGCTCGCGATGAATACGATAAAGACAATGTTCTACTCACTCGTCGCCGATTCTGCGAACGTTGAACTGATGAAATGTGAGCTCGACGATCTCGTCGGGATGACCGGTGAACGTGTACAGAAGGCAATCTATGTTCGGCGAATATTTCTTCGGGAAATCGGGCGACATGAAACTACCACCTTGCGGGCTGTAAGAACTGCTGTACACGACGCACGAACAACCTGCGCAAAAAAAAACGGCAAACACATTTGTGGTGAATTTTAGTGTATGCAATTACGAGATGAAACTTAAATTGCAAACAATATCGAAATTTCACAAAAACTGCAGACCACAACCGCACCACGCTCGTACGATGAACAGCAATCACCTACGGTTCATGCTTTTTTGGAAACTCGTTTTTAGCTCGGAAAGTAAACCTCACATGCTTCGCCGAATGCCAGCTTTTTGGCACTCGTATCACGAAGTACTATGCTCCAGTTATTTTTGCGATCGGTTTGCTCGGTTGATTTATTTATTTCTTCATATAAAATACCACAGATTTTTATTTTTTGTTCCCTATCGACTATAAATCTTCGGACTATGAAATTTTGTTTGCGATTGAAATGATCCAATATGAAATATTTTATGTTTAAATCAATATATTGCAATATATTGAAATATTTATATTCAAAATCATTAAAAGTACGATATTTCGAAATAACCGTCGAAAATGTATCAAACCAGAGATGGAGTCGCTATGGAGAGATGAGACATTTTATTGTAGAGTATGTCGAATGGCTCGACTACGACTACTTCCGGTTGAAATAGTTGAGTAACAGCTTAATGAAATAACAGTTCCGTTACAGCGGTTGAGCGTGAGTTTGCGAATGGCCAATCGAGACGTGAATATTGCACAACGTTTGCGATATCGGTAACGACGATGAAGCAATAACGGAAGGGCGATGTGCTTCTCTCTTAATCGCGATGGTTGTCGTTGCGCCTAATTGGAATATCGATTCGGCATCGAGGTTGGCAGGTCAGGAAGGTGGAGGGAGATGGGGGTGGATCCTTTGGTTTTCTGGCCGATTCGTCTACGTCGGTACGGCGGTGATCGCACGAGCGCAGTAACGAGACGACGAGTGATCAGCGAGCAGCGAGCCGAAGCCCCCACCACGGCAGCAAAGAGAGGACCATTCCCCTTTTAGCGGAGCGAGCTGACGCTGCTCTCTTGCCCGGCGCGCGTACCACGTTCAACGAGCCATTAAGGCCCGTGAAAGCTTCCTCGTTCCTCCGACGAGGAACCCAATACTCCGAACGCCGATACGCCCCACCCAACGTAGCCTTCCCGATAAGACAAACGAAGCAATTAATGAGAACGCGACGATACAATTAATCAGAGTACGATCCGGTAAGGGGAAACTCGAGATAGTATAAAACAGCGCATGGAAAAAAAATCCCTCGAAATTAAATGAGATAGCGTGAGAATGAAGAGCGCAAAAGGAAATAAACTTGGAAAGCGAAACAGCGAAGAGAAAAATGAACGTGAGACGGATAATAAATTTATTCTCAACGTCCTGAATTAAAAATTTCACCATGAGGGAAATCGTTAATAATATTAAGGAACGATTTAAGCGTCGCTCCAATGCTGTGCAAAAAAAATCATGCAAACGAGAGTTGCGCATCACATTTTGTTCTTGACGTTCATAAAGCTTTGTTAGCTCAAATAGATACCCTGTATATTTCAGCTTGTTACCTGCAGACGTTCTCAAGCTATACGGTGTCTTTATTGGGATATTCCGATTTTATTGAATATTCTGAAAACGTCTTCACTGAAACCGCGAAAATAAACATTTTTTCATAAGAACAAAGCTTCTTTTATGCGAAAGTAATTGACGATGCATACAGAAATAGGAGAATGAATTTGAGACGGTGAAAGTTGGAAGACGACGTGGCTAGGCGATAAAGAAAAGTGCACAAAACGCCACGGTCAAACGCATAAAATCGTCATGCAACATTGTACGAATGAGAAGCGAGAATTCATGGGGCAGTACCACAAATTGGAAGGTGCTTTGATAAATTAGCCGGGAACTAAGGCATTTCTTCCTTTCTATCTCCGAGCTGGTTTTCTCGAGCGTCGAGGCGTCAACTTCTTTCACAATTTTCTTGGCTAATGGTGACCACCGACGTCATTTATTTTTATTTTTCCTCCAAGGGGACGTCGGCTGCAACTTGGACAACACCCAAGCGAGTGCTCTTCGAGGAACGAGAGATACGCTTGTCTCGCGCAGAGTCTCATCCCTTTCGCTTCCGACATTTTCTCACTCGGTTTACTTCTCGCCTTTTCTCTTACTTCTCCGATCGCGCGAAGTTGGCCGCGTTACGGCCACGGTGGCATTACGAAAAACTTTAGCCCGGCTCTTCAGGATGGGTTGCCCTGCGAAATCGGTCTGCGGTGTCAGACTCGAAATGTAAAGGTCGTGGCAAAGAGAGCCCACGGGTTGCGGAGTGTACGATGGTCGGGTTGCGCGTCGGACACGTCGACCGGAGATGCTGGAAAACAGTGTCCGGTACACACACGAGAGGAGCATTACACCCGCTGGCAACAGTAGCTCGTGCGGCGTGTTCCCGAGAGTTATTTCAACTGTGCTGCGCGAGTCAATTAGAAACGAGTGTTAATTAAAATAACTGTCGGAGAGAGTTGGGTGACGACGAACGGGCGGGTGGGACACGCTGAACCACGGATTCGCCAACTAGACCGTGCGCGGAAGGAGTCAGTATGTTGCGGTCTGCAACAGAAGGCTTCCCCCGAGCGGCCGACATCCTTTATACGAAATTGCGAAAAAGTAATTTAAAAACAATTTGTCTATCGGTTAGACGAAACGGGGCATCCCGACCCGAATGCACCGTTTTTGTTTTCATTTCACGTGCGTCGAATTCGGCGAAGGGGAACTCGATGGTCTTTTCCTTTTAAAAATCCATTATGGTTAGAATGAGGCACAAATATCAAGACAAAAGTGAGAAAGTATATAAATTTTGTTGATTTTGTCTAATAAAAAACGTCATTCAATTAATACATTTACCATTTTTCTATCGCGATCACAATACTTATTTTATTTCGATACTTCGTATTGGATGAAAGAGGAAAAATATTTAATTTTGATGCTTGCGAATTGTGGCAATATTTCAGCGTATCAGAGGTTCTTAGTCAAATGGAGCTGCCTAGATAATTCATTATTTAAATAGCATTGTCAGTTCATTAGCATGAGTAACAGTCTCCGTCGTGTGGTCGAGCAGCTATTTGATAAAAGTGAACTAATAGATGCGACAGACCGTCGGGTTACTTGACACTACCGGTCCCATCATCGATCGCGATATTAGTCATAATGGAAAGGACGAGCAGCGGCAAGCAGCGAAACACGAAGACTCGTAATAGTCTCTCTCTCTCATCTTTCTCTCGTCAAGGTGGAGAGATGCACGAGTAGTCTACGGCAGCACGGTTCCTCTTTCGCTTCGAGAGTCCGCGTGCCTACCCTTGCATTTTCTCTATGACCCTGCTTGCTTCTACTACGTGTATACAGATGCTGCTACTGCCGCGATATAGAGATCATTGTTCAGTCACGTTCCCAGCTCCCTTGCTGACTCGAGCATCTTTCAACTTTTTTTTCTTGTTTTTTCTCTATTTATATCTCGAGGAGAACCCATGCCCAACCCCATCCTCTTCCACCTTCCCACGTTTCACCCCCGAATGGTTAATAACTATAGCAAAAGTGGCACAGGATTCACGAGAACTCTTTTTTCTTTTATGCCCGCGGCCGTTCGCAGTCACGAATACCGCGACGGATATCATCACCGGGCTTGCACGGGATCGTACCCGTCTCTCTTCGGCGTTCGCGTCAACTTCGCGCAACGAGAAATTCCAGGGCGACTATAAGGTACTTTTAACGGTAGGTAGCTTCTACGCAAAAAAAGAACCGTTATTTTGTAAAATATTTTTTCCGCTCGAAGGAAAGAAAAGGAAAAAAAAGCGACCGACAAAAGATTCTTAGTTCCAGCGATCTTCTCTGTTATTATTCATACAGCGATCCTCCCATTTTTTGTTCTCGACTTTCTCTTTATTTTGTTCCCGTTTCGCGCACATTTTTCATAATTTTTTTTCTCTCTTGTTTTAAAGTATGCTCGAGACTGTAAGGTTAATGACAACACGGAACGAAAATATGTTGCTTCGTTTGAAATTGCTTATGCTCTTCGTTTCCCGTTTATTTGAATTCTTTCAAAACTGCGCTGCAGGTAAAAGTGATAATTGAACGCTAAATACCGCCGACAAAAAAACCTGTCGCGTTCCCTAATTGCTTGTTACATGAAATCAAATCTGCAACCTGTTAATGAAAAGCTTCAATCATGCTGGAGCCGGAAATTAATTGTTTTTCGCAATTGCCTTCATCACAATTGACTCGGAGCCGAAATTGCTATCGACTTCGTGTACGGTACAAAAAAAAATCATGGAAATAATTGGTCCTAACAATATTTTCTCGAACATTTTAACTTTTACTAAACAAAAAATGCCTCTCTCTTTCTCTTTGTCATATTTTTTAGGCTGAGAAAACATTAGGAGCGGCGCCGAAATTCAAATAACGGAATGGCGAGATAACTGTTTCTTAGTTGAACGTACGCTTCCTAAGTAAACTCGTGTATTCCCGTGCATTATAAGTGAGTTGTTGATGAAATTAACTGCGAACCGTCGATGAAACGGATGTCAAATGGTAATTGCTGCAACGAATAAAGTTTTCACTACTAAGAAAATACAATTATCGCTGTAAATACCTGATGTAATCATAGTTAATTTAACTATTTACTAGTTCAGTCAACTAAAAACTTGTTAAAATAATTATCAAGTAAAAATTTAATTATGAAAATAGTGTCATGGCCTAATAACTTACAGTTATTTCTTATGGATGGTGCAGCGTTACAGTTCCAGCAAAAAAAAAAATTATTCAAAGATGAATAATAAATTCCAAGCATCTTGCCTGGGGTTAATTTCTTATGAGTGCGAATTACGAGAATCACCACAATGTCCTTTCATATTTTAAAGCTGAATCTGATATAATGTTTTGCCCCGAATATGCGCGAATCTACGACCTATTTTACTTCCATTCTGGTACTCCGTACGACAACCTGCCTGAAAAGCGATAGTATTGCTTTTTAACGATTTCGCAATGTACTCAAAAACGACTTGACGATAGAACCCCGAAGGAATTTTCGCTAAAGCGCAGTTTATCTCAGAGCGTGAACATGCACACGGGAAACTTCCGGTGCAAATTTGGTAACACTCGGAGATAGTTTCCATGCTGCACTCAGCAATGTCACGTTTTGCGTCGGATGCCTTGCACGTGAGACACACCAGGAAAGGTCTCACGCTCAGTTATATCCCCGCGAAAACTCTTCGACCTGACTTTCGGTACTTCTTCCTCGTTTCCCCACGCGGCACTTATACTTCGACCAATAAGTTTGAGACGGCATTACGACGAACGGGCAAGAGTAACCGGCGCGAGGGGGAGGGAGAAAGTACAGAACCGAGAATATTATTGCGAGGGGTTGGAACACAAGAAGTCACTCGGTACCGTGAACGTTCGCCGGTTGCACCCCGTCAGCGTAAGGAGGAAGAGCCTGCATAGACACATACTCCCTCTTCTCCGCAGATTCGACGACGACGACGACCCGGAGACTATCCTCGCAAACTCGCTGAGCTTTGCTTGACTTTTCACCCTCCGTCGACGCGCCGAGTGTTCCTGAGACCATAGACCGTCGGAGTTTCTGTTCTCTTCATGCACAACTGTGATGCTATGCCCCCGTTGTGCTGTTCTGTTCTGCATCTGGAAAGTTGGTCGGATTCGAAGCGTCGACGGGCGGACGGGGGAGGGGGAGGTTGAGCGCATCTGTAAAAGCCCAGAGTCCCGAAAGCACGGAGAAGTGGAGAGAGATAAAGAGGAGAGCCCACAGAGGAAACTCCTGAGGCGGGAAACAGCGGACGCGGGGGACCAATAGGTAGGAATACCTTATCTCCCAGCGTCATCTTTCGTTCTGTCCTACGTCTTCGTTCGGGAAAAGCCCAAAGATAGGAAAGGAAGGAGCGGAGCCAGGGCCTTCGACGAGATTCGCACTCGGGCAACCCTGCGAACTCCGCTTCGATGCAAGCTAAAGCCAGAAGAAGCGAAGAAGCGTAACATCTGCGAATGTTGAAAGCTCTACCGACTCCGACTCCCTTGAATCTTTAGTATTTCTTCTTCTTCTTCTTCGGGATTTCCTTTTTTTCTTTTTTAATTTATTTTCCACTTTTATTTTTTCATTCGACGATCTTCACCTTTCTCTGCTATCCCCTTCCGCATTCACGCCTTCGCTCTTAGATCACGCGATTACTCTTCACAGACACAGAAAGGTTTCTGCTAAAAGCTCAGAGCACCAAAGGCAAGTAGAGCGATAAGTGAGTGAGAACGAGCTTGGCTATCCTCGTCGGGGGGGGAGAGTGCATAAAAAAAAAAGGTGATTGCCTTCTCGGTAAGGATTCCACCGTTCTCATCCCGCGAGTTTTATTTTTTTTATAACAAGATTTCCCAAAGCAATTTTCAAGAACTGCGAAACTCTTCTATGTGAATACTTAACGATGATGAAAAATGTGTTCCGGAAAAGTCGGCGAATAATTATTCCGGTCATATGAAAAAAGTCGGTCTTACGTCGAAGAAAAGTTAGGGATGCGCGGTTTTTTTTGTAATTAGAACAAAATAATAATATATTATTCTACACCCACACCGATAGTATACGAAAGAAAGACGATTCCTATATTCCACAGTGTTACGCAGCTGTGCACTGCAATCATCTACAATGTGTGCGGTAATTATCAAAATGTCGTGCTACCAAATAAAATATTGAACCAGCATTTTCAAAGGTAGCAACACTTCAATTTGTGAGATACCTTTCAGCACTACAAACCTCACAATGTCATTTATATTATTTAAATCGTGAAAAGTTGAACTTGGCCAATCTAATTAACTGACCGGATTGCCTGTATCATTTTTGAATATAAGTCGCCGTAATTAAAATTGCCGCGATGTACCATTCACGTCATGTAGTTATAACAGTGTGCTTCGAACGCGGAACAAACGGTGTACTATTTGCAGTGCCATTTCCGGAAGAGCTGGTCTGCGGTGCCTCGATGCAATAAACAATACGAGAGACTCGATTCCACGATTTTTTTTTTTCCATGTAGAAACAAATCTGTTGCTCGTTCTTCGTGTGTTCGAAAACTCGTGCGAATGATTATCCATAATAATATTATCATGCGAATAGTTTGAAATTTCTTTATCGGTGTACGTAGTTCGAAACTTCTATATTATTATCGGTTTCCCCAAGACCGACGAAAACTTTGCGGGCCGTCTACGATACGAAGGGTTACGATAAAATCTCGCAGCGCACATACGCGCGCGCTTTCCATGTGGCAAACGTGGGAATTCGTGAAAAGCTCACGGGGCAAAAGCTGTACGATCGATTTGATAGTGTGGGCATGCGGAGGATGGAAAGGACGCGTGTACCGTTGACGGAACTGATTGTGAGACGATAGACTATTCCTTTGAGCCTTGTATTACATCGAAACCGATAACACAAAGCTGAAACGACTACAGCGACGTCAACAGCGAACGCGAGAGGAGGGGGAAAGCTGCTATGGATAAATTGCGAATAATACGACCGTCGTCGTCGCAGGCGCTTGTTCCTTCAATCTTCTTGTCAACTGTTTTTCCGGGATCCGAAAACTTTTGCAAGGCAAACCCGTGATATTTATAGTAATGCACGGACAATAAAAGTGGCAAGTATTGAACGCCTCAGGGTGGGGAACATTTCTCAAAGTCACTTATTCCGTCGGCTATTTTAGTTGACAAACCAACTCGGAACTTCTTCGACTTAGTTTTTGTTAACGCGTCAGTGTTCATGTCATCCGTTTTTGTGTCTTGTCTTTTGTTGCTTGTTGAAAAGCAGAAAAAGTCGGAGACAAATTATGTTTTGGATGAAAAATGAATTTTTCTATTTTCAGACATCAATACGAAGCACCTTATTTAGGCTCAGCGTTTGTCACAATTCGCGCGTAAAAAGCAAATAAAACGATGAAATACAAATAAGATTTGTAAGAAAATGTACATTAGTAAATCTTGAAAACATTATGCAGAAGAAAAAAAAATTATAAACGAAGAAATTTAACAACGTTCTAGAACTACTCCAGGATGAGAAAAATTAATTGACATTTCTACGCCTTTCAGAATCTTCAGGACCACTGAAAATAATGATGAAACTAGTATTTTCCAGTTTATAAATATCGAAAAAAAATTTTGTTATGATTTCTCACGACGAGTCTCGTCGTTTCCAGTATGCAGTTTGAATTTCGAACTCCGACAACGGAAAACAAACGGATTTTGAGCTTCGGTTGATCGCAAAATTTAATGCTGTAATCAAAAATCACTTTACACAATCGTTCGCGCTCGAAGCGAGAGATGAGGTAATAGGAAGCCGGTGTTACCGTCCGAGGAGATACGATTCCATAGCAATCCGGAGAAAATCTCAGTCTCAACGGAACATCTGCTCGGAAACCCATTATTTTCACATATTTCGCATTTTCCGCTTCGCCCGCTTGATCGCAGAGCAGTCGACCCGCGCGGCACACGACGACGTTTTATCGAGGATCAGGTGAAAAATAGGCTAGCTAAGCCAGCGGCGTTCCTGATGGATTGTCCTCGTTCGAGAACGGAAGTCCGTGGCCATCATAAGAATCTCTTTCTCATCCCCTGTCCTCGACAGAGCGAGAACACACAGCTTATAGCGGGCGCGAAGCTTCCGCTATCGTCTGACGATGCGCACAAAAAAAAAACGTGCGAAGGTTCTCAAGATTCTCCAGCGAATATCGATAGCTGAGAAATTTGTCCGATCGTTCCGTAGGGGGAAAATTCAATCCGAGCTCCTTTCACCCCCCGACGCGTAACGACGTCGACGAGCGTTCCTCATTGTCACGAATAAAAATTGTTTTCTGCGCTAAAGAATGGAGACCACTTCATAAGCGACCTCGAGTCTGTTTGTCCCTTTCTCGCTGAAATTTCATTCGCATCAATTTCACGTAGATACGAAATTTCTTTTGTTACCATCGAGACTACATATTGATGAAAAAGGAAGAGAAGGAAAAAAAAAAAGCAACTTCTCAACTCGTATTTCTTGGTAAACACCCAGAAGCGCCAACCGCCGAAGCACGACTCGGCTCTCTCTCTCTCTCTCTCCTGGTCTGCCCGCTTTCATCGCCTCCATTATTGATTATTTCATATCGTTCGTTGTAGGAAAAGGAAAAAAAAAGTTTCGAAAGAGTGGATAGCTTTCGCACACGGGTTCGGGAAGCTCGGTAGGAAACCGCCGCAAGGAGGGGGGCCGCGCCGGAGTGCCTAATATCCGAAAGTTGAGCTTCCGACAGTGGGCGAAAGAGTCAGGCCGACGGTATAGAGTATAGCGATTCGAGAGCGGAAAGTGAAGAAGCACACCGGCTGCTCTGATGCCCTTGTCCGAGGATATATTAAAAAACTGCTCACGCCCTTTTTTTCTCCTCTTTATTTCTATCCCTCCTCGCCGCTCTGTCCATTCGAGCTGGCCGGTTATTTTCCTTCCATTCTCTATTCTTGTCCTGTATCCGTGGGCAGCGACGCGACCACCGACCGCATTCACTGCCTCTTTCCGCTACTCGAATGTAGCATATTGAATTTTCGAGTGACCCTCGTTTCGTCCTCGTCGCCCTTTGACCCGCGTCCTCGAACGATTTACTTGGCGATTCGGCGGCGTTCAATCGACGCTCGACAATCGGAATTATTAAATTGGAGACAATTTAACGAACGATGCTGCGTTACGTTTACGAATGCCCGATTATCGGATCCAGACCGTATAGAGTGGCAATTAACGTTCGCGAAGTACTCAGAAACTGCAGAATGTCATTAGGTGTCTATGCGCATGCTGCTTTCGTTCCGACAATGGACGACCGAATGGCATTGTCGTCTGGAAATATTATAGGTATCCTGTATTTCGAAAGGTACGACTGTCGTTCGTAAACTATCGCTATACGCGGCAGTGGTAACGTGTATTGTGTTATTGCGCATTGTAGATTGTGTGTATACACGTACGCTACGGGTATATAATACCGTATACTTCGGGCGAGCGGTATAGGCATTAGCGACTACGTAATTGAAATATTAATTTATCGCACGTAACGACCAAGCCAGTAATTAACACGGTCTGTAGCCCTCGTGTCAGCGGATGCGCAATGCATGCATTATACGACGATATACAAGCGTATATGAAGGGACTAAGAGAAAGAGAGAGAGTGCGTGCGTTGCGAGGAGGAGTGCGAATGGGATCGAAATTGGAACGAGTGAAAGCGCGGGAGGAACCTTCGTACCCCTCGTCCTCGCATTACATAAATACTGGGCTTTAGTCTGATGTAACCCAGCTCATAATGGGCAAAGGGTACGAAGGTTTGTGAGTCAGTGCACGTTATCCGTGTGACGCCAGGGGCTCGTCGACAAATGTATTAGGTTACGTACGTATATATGCGCATTCTATGTATGCTGCTCGCCTCTAACTACCTCGATGTGAATTTACATGGGAAGGAGAGGGACTATCGTCGGGGCAACATTGGGAATTTCCGATCGATTTCCATCGGCCTACACACAATCGCTTAAACGTTTAACGAGCGAACGGAAAGGGGAGCGAATGGAGAGACGAGAGAACCCTTGAGAAATCCTCGTTAAACTTATACAACCGGGGGAAAGTTTGAGGCGAAACTTTTCTTCGCCCACAACGCGCTTCGCGCGACCCCACTCTCGCGGTTACCTTCGGGATAACCGACGAGAGCTTCGTCGGCTCTTTCTCTCGCTCGCTCTCTCGGCGGAGTATTATCGTTAATCAAATTTTCTCAATATTCGTTAATGTTGCCGGCGAGACTCTCGCGGTCGGATCTGCGATTCTTCGCGTTTAAGTATTATAAACTTATTTGAAGAGATGAAAAAAAAGAAAATCTATTTGCGAAGAAGCGAAAGGGGCGCGAGGAGCTTGTCGGTTCCGAACATCTGTCGGCACCAATTTAAATTACTTAAACAGGCTCATGATCTTAGTATTGATATTGCTTGCTTCAATAATCGATGTTCCTTTTCGGGTTGTCGTACCTCCGGAGAACTTCAAGAGACAATTTTTAACAGACCACCATACGACCGCGTGTCGATTTCCAATGGTGTGTAACGTCCCTGTACGCGAAGGATCATTAGTTTTCATCGCAACAAACCGCGAGAGTTCGATACTGAGATATATTTTTCAATCAGGCCAGCCTTGCGTCCTACGGGAAAAACCCCTTTCGGAACGTGCATATCTGTCGATTCTACACGCTATCCACGGAGTATACATATTAAAACGACTAAACTGAATTCGAATTTATTCATTCACGCCCGGAGACGCATTCCCGAGGGAGCTTAAACAGACAAATGAGGCAGCAGAGTTTTCGACGATTTTACACTATAATTTTCTATTCCTGTTTCTATATTTTTTTTATCTTCTACCGGGCTCAGAATTGACTTGCCATTTGAAAATACTTCGAGAAAATATTTTTTCTCTACTTGAAAAAAACGTAGAACACTTGCAATAATTTTTTTTCTCCAATTCTCATGCGATCTAATTCACAACTTTGCGAGGTCTAATGCATTAATAACTCTTCTGTGAACCCGATTGACACTGCGACCCGAAAGAACGAAAGAAGGTTATGCAGCCTCGCGTCTGAGCCGACTCGGATGCGGATGAACAATTGCATAAAAGCAACCGAGTGTTTTTTTTCCGCATGATTGACTGCACCGCGTCTGCATTTATTCCTCATCCATTATCGAGTGTCCCCCGTCGTCGTAAACTTTTATGTAACCAAGCACCGCGGAGGCGCATGTACATATACCGCATCCATATATACCGTCGTACCGCACAAAGAAGCGAACAGTTTGTTGAACGGCAAAAAAAGCAAAAAAAAAAAAAAGAAACAGAAAAAAATATAAATGGAAACAATAACGCGAGAAGTAAACAGCATCGTGAAAAAAGGAAGCCGGACTGGGAGCTCTTCGCAATGAAGCCTGTATAATTTATTTTTCATTTCTCATTTTTCTTTTGCACATTTTTTTTTCTTTGCCTTCAATGTATTCAAAAGACTTTTAAAGAGGGACTACTCTCGAGAGCTTTTCAGTATCTTCTGGATATAGAGCTCTGCAGCGCGGATGATGGAATAATAAATAATGGAGTGTCGAGCGAGGACTCTTCGACGACAGAACCGAGATATAAATAGAGGGACACGAGTCGAGAGAGAACGAAACCGTTTCGCGAAGCCGAGCAAAACGGACCGAAAGCTAAAGTGTACGACAGTGAAAACGACGATGATGGCCCGAACAGTCGAATATATGGACTTTTCTTTTTAATAGAGAAAAAGCCTGCCGTCTGTTAACTTCGGAGTGCTCCGGAGGACGCATATATATGGATATCTACTCAAACTACCGGGTTATCACTATCATCCTCTCGCTGCGTGCGATCGGCCTTCCTCAGGCAGAAATAGAGATCGAGCAGCGGAGCACTATCGTTTCGCGATGGATCTTCCTGGCATTTTTTGATGGATCGCCACATATTCCCGCTTCCATGCCGCACCGAGTGGCCCGCGCGCGTCACGTGATCCGCACACTCCAATAACTACTGGATTCAAGCTGGCACTCGTGCTGACGTTAAACTATAAATAGGGTCGTCGAGTGAAATTCCAATTAACACGAAAAAAAAAAAAACCTATCGGGAGAGTTAAAAAAAAGTGTAATGGAGTAAAAGCGAAAAAAAAGCCTATACAAGTAGGCGGAGGGTTGTACCTCGTGCGTGAGGTTCCGGGAGGATCGGGGGGTGGGTTCAGTGCAATTGAGAAAATCTATGTGACTCTCGAGCGAAACAGTATAGGCATACATACGCGAAAGCCACCTGGCACAGCTGTAAATTCGGTAGAAAATTCGCAACGCAGTTCGGTTGGACGGGACATTTCCAGTTCGGTTCGTTTTCGCTCTCGCTACCTTGCGTTATACTGTATCAGGTAATACGATACGTTGGCTCCCGGATATCGTGTCTCCGGTTTGAGTCGAGATGGAGGCATTTTCGAAAGCTGCACGCTGATATGGTACCTATGTGTGTGTGTATGTGTGTAAGTGGGCTTATGTAGGATAGTTAGGAGGCACTCTGTCGGCTCGAGGATACCAAAAGGGTTATATAATACCTATGCGGTATCCGCGTCGTAGGATCACCGTTCTACCGAAAAACCGCAGTACATTCAACTGGTCTACCGATGTGTATAGCCAAGGCTATCGACGAGGTAGACGGAGAGGAAAGGATAGACGCATAGGGTAAAAAGGGGTTGACCGGATAGACTCGCGAAAGCTGCAAGCACCGACGAGCTTGCACGGGGCATGCACAAAGTTCGGAGCCACTGAAGGCTCTTATCGAGCCAAGGGATACAGTCGTTGCCGTTTCGGTGGCTCACAAAAGATATTAGACCGTAAAGAATGCATGCCAATAGCTGTTGAATCGCGGAAACTTAAAGTGCCGATCACTGTTTCTCTTATTGCGTATCTACTAAATTTTAGAATAGAAACAGACGCGTACAGTGGCCGAAACTACATCAACGAGGGGGTTCGCACTCGTTGATGTCTTGTTTTCTCGTTTTTCCAGTTTATTCTGTCGTTCGAACGGAATACCGGCGAGTCCACTGAATTTTTTCGAATTTACATATCCGGAGTTCTGTCGCACTTTTGCCAGGGGCGGTGGGCCATGGTGCGTAGCGTCTCTTTTCAAACCGCCCCGTTTACTGCCATCACGCGCACACACCGGTGTTTGGCAAATTTATAAAATATATCGCTTTGCATTGCGAGGGAGGACGAAACGAGTTGCAGTTGGAATGAGAGGGAGAGATTTTTGGACTATTTCCCTGCATTCGTATATTATGCTGACATAGGTAGGTGCAACAAACTGGTGTGCGATGTTATTCGGGACAGGCGAAAAAATAGAATTCGCAAATTGCACGGCTCGAATAACGTATACGTGAACTATGGTGTATCTGGCGGTGTGCATACGCGTGGAAACCCTTCGAGATTCGGAGAAATTAAATAGCCTTTTTTTTGTTTTCCTCTTTCAAACGCTACTCGCATTCCGGAACTTTTGTATTCGAGGCTTTTTCTCCGTTCACAGTGGATATACGACGCGCGTTGTCGAGTATCATCTCGCGAAGTGGCCGGATGTAGCTGGATTAATCGAGACCCGAGGGAAGTACTCCCGTCAATCCCTATGCCAATATAGTCACTACGCTTCTGTCCTATATCCATCAACCACTCCGATAATTCTTGTACTCGAAACTTTCGGGTTACATACATTCGTCGTTACGAAAATTTTCTCGCTGTGTCTTGTTTTCGTATTAAATTTTAATGATCTCGTATCTCGTATGTTCGTATGCAGCATAACATATTTTTTTAGATGCATTTTCTTTGAATTGAAATGAAAAAAAAAAAAAAAAAGGTACACCAAATACTTAAAAACCGCTGTTTCCAAAATTTTAACAGCGTGAACGAAAAATCCCTTTAGGTTACTGCATCGCACAATTGCGGAATGTGTCAAGCAATCGTTATCTGATAGACCGTTAACATTTTGAGAAATATTTTTATCAATAGGCGTTCTATCGTGGGTTAAAAAAACGTTTCACTGCAATCTCCCGAATCCCAACGAGATTGTCTCCAGTTTGCAGCTGCGCGACTCGCGGGGGGCTTGAACGGGTAGCACAATCCGAGACTATAATCATTCGTCGCGTACTCTATCGTACGTACCGTATCCGTGAGTTGTTTGTACGTACCAGGGGAAAAAATGATAGAAAAAAAAAAACTGAAAGAAAGACGGACGAGGGATGGCAGGCGCTTCCCTCCGACGCCGATAAAAGTGCAAGCGCCGAATGATGAAAAAGCGGAGATAGCGCTGAAGCGTACGTGCGGCTGCTGGGAAGCTTTCCGCGTATATAACGTTACTATATATAGCCTTGCAATCTCGCGCGACTCGTACGCGTATGCAGATGCGCACGGAAACCAACGGACGAACGAACGAACGACAACGACACACACACACACACACGGAGACCGGGCCGGGGAGGGGAGCGCGTGCGAGAATATTAAAAAAAATGTTTTATTTTGCCGGAAAATGTGGCTGTCTCTCTCATCGCTCTATGCTCGTTCGTCTTTTTATTTTGTTCGCGCTTCTACTTGTTTTTTCTTCGTGTTTGTTATCTTTTTTTTTCTTTTTCTTTTTTAGAGTCCAGGCTGCGGCGGCGCCTATCGCAAAGTCCCATTACTCTTCGTAGAAAAGCGTAGCCGCGAAAGTACGGGACCATCGGAGAGCGCGTTTACCAACGTCGAAGAGCCGCACGTGCTGCACGCCGCTGGGCCAGCGCATAGACGGGGATGGTATGTGTACCATAAAGCGAAGCCACGAGGATAAAACTAGTGAGGAAGTGCACAGGTGCACGCCGGTACTCGATGGCCAGCTCGAACTACTCGCCGATGAAGAGAGCAGAGAAACCATCTCGAGTGTATATTTTTTATCTTTTCATTTTATTTCTTTTTTTTTTCCTGTTGGTCCCGACCACTTTACCACTCTTGTTACCGGCGTCATTCCAAACTACTCGAGAGTTCGTCACTGCGTGCCTAAACTCGCGTTCGTTACGCGCTTATTGCAATATAACACATGCGCAAATTGAATTAGCGAGGAAAAAAAAATTGAATCGTAATCGGATTAAACGTCGTGTGCGCCGGACAGGCGGATGAGAAGCTTCACTCTTCTCCTCTTCATCTGTAGCCCAGCACTGTCGATCGTTTTCTACTCTCTTCCAATTCTCTCATTCGTTTTTGTTTTTTCTTCTTCGACATGCCAATTTATTCTCCTCGATAACGAGAAAAAAAAGACAAGCGGAATAATAGTTCGCCGATCAGAGATGTTGTGAAAAGAGTACGAGAATTCAAAGAATTTTGCTCGTTATACATTAATTGCTTTTCGAATACAATGCGAATCGACTAAAATGGACTCGTGTAAAAAATGCGAAAGTAACCGATTGTCGGTCTCGATGGATCAGCGAGCGTACAAAAAGAATTGTGCGCTTACGTAAGTTCCTTTTCCACGAAATATCAGCTACGCGCGTTTTTTT
The DNA here is from genome assembly GCA_963924025.1 of Ischnus inquisitorius. Taxonomy (NCBI): domain Eukaryota; kingdom Metazoa; phylum Arthropoda; class Insecta; order Hymenoptera; family Ichneumonidae; genus Ischnus; species Ischnus inquisitorius. Next base: position 3,533,439 of record OZ001250.1, on the reverse strand, counting down.
CCGATGAATTTCATGGGTTCTCTCGGTAATGGATCAAATACTCGTAAAAACGCTCGGTCAATTAGACCGCGCCGTTTCAATCTCTCAACGTGAAATTTCCGAGCGAAAGGATAGAAAGAAAAAAAGCGGCAAACAAAGGGAAGGGAAAAAATTTTGAAACACCGAGAAACCGGAGTAAAAAGCTCAAAAGCATAAACGGAGAAACAGCGGGCAAGCCAGGTGCGCGGAATATTTCCTATCCTAATGTAGCAGCAACCCGGTGACTATGTTGTGCTCTGCTGTACAGTTGCCACGCTGCGTGGGTAGACGAGGTCGAAATAGCTTGACCTTTTTTTTTCTTTTTTTTGTTCGCTTAGCTCTCTTTCGCCTTCACGGCATTCTACCTGTGCACAGTCGTCGGGCCTGCGCCATAAATTCGCGAAGCCCGAAGGATTGGACGTTAAAGTAACTGCAAGAGAAAAGAGGAAATTAAATCGTAGTTCTTTTATTTTTTTCATCACTCGTCACTGTGCTATCTACTTTTACAGTTTCCGCTCTCAAAGGCAGTCAGCGAAGGGCAGGGATTTTCAATTAAAATGTCGTTTATTCAACGAGAAATTAGTTAGTTGAGCGTTGTTAAAATCGTAGACAGATTAACTCGAGAGGACTTGCTTCGTACTGCCGAGATTACTTTTTTCATCTTGATTGACAAGATACCTTGCACCATCGTCGGTTCAGGAAACGCAATGTTTTGAGTTTTTTTCCACTAACAAATGTCCCTTTTTCTCAAAATAAAAGACGAGTATAAAAGACGAGCACATGAGTACACAATTTCCAACAATTTATTATACCTTCCGCAAACCGAAGGTTTACAGCATTCAAGGCCGACCCAGAAGAGGTGCAGATCGACCGACATGTTTGTCAGGCCAGCGAAGCTTAAACGTGCGTATATACGTCGAGTCATATGTTAGAGGCTGGCTTAGCACTGGATGCTTTACAAGGCACGAGAATGGTGTGAAGACCAGACCCTGAAGCTCTTGGATTGATGGACAGCGTAGGGGCTCGAGAGAGAACGGACGGGCGAACGATCCGGATGTAGGCACATCAAGATCTCCCATAGTGGTATACGTCGTGTCCCAAGCATCACCCGTCTCGGCCTCAGCTCAGCTCCGTGTTCGTGTTATCCCCACGCGCTTGTAATTTGTATGCGTTCACATGCATGTGGGCATTACACGAGTATTGAACAAACAAGTGCGCATGTGTGTGCCGCACGGACATTGAATAGACGAACGACGCATTGACGTGACGATACATATCACTCCACCAACACCTGAGCGTCATCGCCGCGACGATCCCTCAAAGCTTCGACGAATGAGACCGAGTTACAGAAGCGACATCGAAACACCTGCTCTATAGATAGAATGGGTTGCGGGATCTATTGCATTCCAGTTTGAGAACAGGCGATAGCGTTACGATACGTACGTAGATGGGTAGGTGGGTAGGCGTTACCGGAATCCGGCGCGGACCATCACTATGAACGATCGAAGCGACGCTAGAAACGGTCCAGAAACGCTTAGCCAGGAACTGTCCCGTCGCAGTGGTAACACTCAGAGCTAACGAGCCGATGTAGTCGGACAACAGAGAAGGGAGAATGGGAATGCCAGGACGAACATCACGGTACCTATTCTCGCTCGGTTACTTCCTCGCTAAAGGACAAACCGTCCGGATTTGTGTCCGTGTGCGTTGGGTTGTGGGAGTGCCATTCGATCTCTCTTGTGTCATCCCGATGTGCTCCAAGAGATGCCATATGGCAGGGACGTTAGAAGCATCGATTTTCACGCAGGAATACCGATGTTCGATGTAGAATTAGTGTCCAGAACGGATAGCGTGGAAAGGAGGACGTCTTAAGCAGAGAAACTCCGTAGATGCATCTTATGATCGGCGTGAAATCGAGTTTCATTGGCGAAATTCGAGAGGGACTGGGGCATCAACAATTTGATAGAGCTTACACGATGAGTTTTAGTGCGAGAATGTGCTATTCTTGATTGATCCGAGACGATTCGGAGCTTGTGCAACGCTGAAGAGGCTTTCAATTGAAATGCATCTACGTGAAAATTGTTTCCGTGACATGCGATTGCGACGATAGAAGAAATGAAATCGGAACCAATTTTGACACTAGATATATTGATGATGAAATTGGAGCAAACGACACGAGAAACATTTTTAAGTTAAAAATATTTCTTTACCCAAAGATCCTTTGCGCTCGATCGCCTAGCAAAAATGATTAATAACGAGTCGGCCTCGTCGAAAAGCAAAAAAAAACACAGCTACAATCGTGAGAGGCCGCTCGTCGAATCCGACAACAGTTTCGGACAAGTCCGATTAATTCAATTTGCCCTCGTCACAGGAACACCGATGCGGCAATATTCTCGAAAAAAAAAATGTATCCACAGTGAAAATAAAATGAACGGTAACCGCTTTACAGAAATTGTCCATTCGCCGCCCGCATACTCGAATTTCGCGTCATTCTACGCGTTCTTTATACTTTCGTCGACACCTCGTTTTTTCGCGGCTTGCATTTTTATTTATTCAGATTTTATTTTTATTTCTTTTGAAGCATGTTACACATTGTTTTGTTGTGTCAATCCGTCTCGTGTGTCGCAACTGAGTCAGTGTCGCTCCATAGTACGGAATTCTCGTCACGTCAGCGCTACGCTTTTGCCATAAATCTTTGCGAGTATGAGGGACACTGAAACACGCTCGTGAATATCGCTCTAGCAGTTTTTTCAACAGAGCACTTCATGGCTTCGAGATGCGTATATTTTTTGTCAATTTCCAACGAGCCTGCCGAGCGCCGCCGTAACGACCGTGAAACATATAACAAGTAAAACCTACGGAGAAAACTGTTTTACCGAGACCGGCGGCTAATTGAAACATTGGACGTCGTAATTGTCGTATATACCTCTCGTTGCAATTTTGTTGACTATTCAATTATGAAGCCACGTCCACTTCGGGAGATTAAAAGAATCTTTTTTTTTTCAGAATTTACATAGCTATGACGTTTTGTATGGAACAAATGAAACGAGCGCTGGCTGTTTATGTTGGAGCGTAAATCGACGGCTCATTAAAGTAGTAGGTCCCGTACAGTCCGGCTAAACGTGAGATTTGAGAACAATTTCGAACACATCACAATTCTCACACTTCTCAAAAAAAAATCGAAGATCGTCAACGGGTCGTAATATCTATTGACTTGAATAAGTAATTACATTTTTTTTTCGGATGAACCGTTTTTCGAATAGACGGTTTCGATTGCAGCGTATAAACTGCCGAAAGCCAAAGATAACAGAAATTTCAACCCGGCCATCATTTGTATTTTTTTATTCGAGTTCGAAATATTCGTACGTGCTGGCAAATCAGTTTATTTTCTCCCATACTTAATGAGAAAAAAAGAATCCGACTTGAATTATTTTTTTGAAGCACCAGGTCGAAGTGGCCCCTTAAATACGTAATGACGGTAGCATCCAATTAACCTGATTAGAAACTGATAAAAAATGTATTCCAAAATGGCTTTGAATTTCTCAGTCCAGGGATTTTCATTGCGCGAATTCATTCGTCATTAGTATTCGATTGCGTCGCCTGTAAATACGCAGAACACTCGGAAACCCGGAAATGAGAGTCTATATTTGTTTTCTCGTTCGAAAAGCTCTCGGACCCGGATCGCTGAAACTCGCTCTGCGAACCGGCGACGCATAATTCACCGGGACGTTAGGAGAAAGCGAACGATCGCGCTGGATTCTTGCGTGCAGTTTGGAGCACCGTTCAGTTCTTCGCCGCGACCTCTCCGAACTTTAACCCGGTATGCACGAGAAGTACAGAATGAGAAAGGACGAGAGAGGAGATGAGATTGTCGGAAGAGAGAAAAACGTTCTCTATTAAATTCGCTCCCGGATCTCAGATAGTAGAAAAAAATATTGTGAAACAGTCGTGCAAATAATATTTGAATATGTCTAGAAACATTCTTCAAAAAAGTCCTCGACATTTGGTATTTTACACAAAGTTCCTTTTACACGTATGGAACGGACAAGTAATTAACTTTGCGTCCGGCTAGAAAACGCACAGTGCCCTCCTTTGAATGTAAAGAATGGCGAGAAAGAATGGAATGAATTTAAAAAATTCAAATCACGAAACGAAGAAACCAAAAAGAACGTTGTGTTCTTTTTAGTTTCGTTCCATTTTTCAATCTCTTTTATCCACCTCGAAGTAAGTACCTTCGACCGAAGTCCGATAAATCGTCGATGGGTGTCATCAACTTAATCTCGATTGTAAATTAAATTGCCGGTGAAGAACGAACGAGAGGGTGGACGAGAAAAAAACGAAAAAAGAAGAAGAAAAAAAAAAAAGAAAAATCACAGAAAAGAGTCAGTCAGCTCGGCCTGGGCGGGAACTCCACGGTAAAACTCACGAGTGCCGGATAAAGGAGAAATTACTCTCTCGAACGATTCTTTTCTTTATTTAAGGTACGCGGACGCTGCAGACACATCGACGTCGACGGACAGGGTATGAGTGTGATCCGATGTCTCGTCGAGGGGCATCCTAGCAGCGAGAACAAACGCTTTGGACCAAGCACACCCGGATGTGGCGGGGCGCACTGCCACGCTAAATTTCATCCCTTTTCCTTTGCCTTTGCACTCTTGGACTCCGTCTCTCTTCGCGGTAACACGAGAATTCCGTGGTCAATCCGATTAAATTCCTACGCGGAAGAGATTCGAAGTCGTTGACGATGTTGCGGCTGACCACAAAAGTGTATCTTTATGACCCTACAACCCTCGATAGAATGATGCTCGATTAAATGGAATATAACATTGTTTCTTGAATTCAGCGTTGTTTGTCCAACAGCGAAACAGTAGCAAAAATTGTGAATTTGCAGGATGAGTTTAGGATTTCACTGGTCCTTAAACCCTTAATAAATACAATGATGTTCTCAGAATTTCGATGGTTAACTGACGTTTGTTGCGATAATTAAATGCCATGTTTCAAGATTCATATATGCTTTTTGTCAAGCGTCGATTCAGCGACTCGAGGATCGTAAAAAATTGAATACGAGTAGACAATGTGGATTTAAGACAAATATCGAAACGTCCAAAACTTTCTCTTTATCGATTTCAGGCGAATTCAATACCAACTGATCGTTACATTAATTCAACTCAATGTAACTTTTAGATGTACTTTGAACCATTCGGAACACGTTGACATGAAAAGGCCGACAATTTTTTTTTTTCCGAAACAAAGTTTCTTTCATGAGAAAGCAAGAGGGGATATAAAGTGCTAAAATAGGCGATAAAAGCTGCGATCGCACAATTACGATTTTCATTCCCTCTATCTGCGGGGCTGGTAATCCTATTTCCAAATTTATTCGATAAAAAAAATACGACGCTTTTGTTTTATGCAAATGTCAAAGTTTCATGATGTGTTAAGCTTAATGGCCTCTCTCCGCAGTGCTTGGTTTTCGCGTATGCGAAACGAAAAAAAAAAAAAAACAAGCGGAGCCGCAGTGCTATCAACGTTTTTGAACACTTGTCGGATTTGCATAGAATTTCATGCACGTATAAACGTCAATGGAAGATCGGTCGTTCATTTGTGACTGGAGGGGAGTCGAGGAAGATTTTAGTTGCGCGGCAGCGAATCCTGACAGTTGATAGTTTGACGCGGGCTCTCTGTCGCTCAACAATGGATGCAATGAACATCGAAATTACTGGCGGACGGGGGGGAGCCGACGGGCCACTGAGCCAGCCGAGCCGACTGCCGCAGTGGCACAACGGCGGGCGAGCAACCGTCTCTGGAAACCTCGATAAACTTTCGGTCGCAAGTTGCCGTCGTGAGCTCGCCGAGGTGAGGGCGAGAGGGAAAAAGGGGAGAGGCGGTAACAAGGTGAGGTCGTGGAACAATCGAAGTGCGAGGCCGCAATGAAACCGCGAGGTTGCCAACTGCTCGAATTGGTTCGACGCTCCTTCTCCTCTCTTCCACCCTTCTTGCGGTACATGGATTCGTATACACGTAGGTTATCTCACCGCACCGATTCCATCCCCCTCACATACGAGTACCGTACCCTCGGTCCGGTACACTCGTATTCTCACACGCTTGTTCCCTCGATTTTCCGATCGAATTCGCTCGATCTCTCTCTCTATGTCGTTGCTCCCTTTTTCTAACAATCGCTTTCGTGCACGACCGCGCTCTCTTAACAATCCCGATCGGTTTGATCGGCTTGGATGCCTGTCAGACTCGATCGGTTATAGAACAATCCGGACAAGCTACAATCCACGTTGCGAAAGCACCGGTATGATTATCGAATTTCCGCGCGCGCGGACTGCACGGAAGTTTCGAAACGCTACGAAATTTACGAACGCAAATCACGCAAGTGAATTCAATAACGCGGATGAGCGAAGCGCGTTCGGTGGAAAATTAAGTCAATTAGATTTTTTCTCGTAATTTTGATCGCTCGTTTGACAGAGGATTAACGGGTGCTACTTTTTTTTTTCACAGTCCGAACTATGAGCGGGTCGCATAAAAAGATTTTTTATACGTCGACGATGGGGAGGGGAAAAAAAGTAAATGAAACACTCGGGAAACGAAATAGCCGGGGAACCGAGAGTTTTACCGAGGCAGCGATAAACTGCGAATTTTTCATACCGAGAATCTAGCTCGCGTGTATTTGTATATATATAAATACCATTAAAAAAAAAGTGCCGCCGGGATATTCGCGAGATTTTCTCCGCTCAGTACATAGAAGCTACTAAAGTTATATGTCCGGATATATAAACTGGAAAATTGAAAAAATTACCTGGATTAACGGCGTTGCAGTGGTTGAGGAGCGGCAGCCAGCAGATTAGTAGCACCGCTCTCTGCATCTGAATACGAAACAAACGAGAGAAAATTAAAATGGTGATACGGATTTATGAATTTATTAAAATTATACAGAGACGACAGGGGAGCTTATGGTGGATAAATTTTCAATTACACAACGGGGGTGTGCGTACTTGAATTACAGGTGTACCTTCAAAGGCCATCAAACAAGGCTTCGTCGATATGGTAATTTGAATTTGACGGGCCGTTCAAAGTCATTAAATTAATATTACATTAAAACCCAGTTTTGCATAAGCAAACCCCATCGTGTGGTCGATGATACCGATAACGTTTGCCAATATGTTAATATTATCTCGTTCGAAAATAGCATTAAATTCGTTTCGACCGACAAAATCGAGCGATATAATACTCGCTCGAATTGAATGTTAAGCGCTTGGCTATTATTACATTGAACTTTGAACGATAATGAATGGTATTGAAAAAAAAAATCGTTTATCGAATGAGAACGATTCATGACAATTATAAAATATGCCAATGGACTAAAATAAAAGTATGTCAATTGATTTTTTACGGTATTCGATAATCTTCATATTAACCATTTCTTTGTTCGGTACTGACAACAGAAAATAAAAAAAGTTCAACAATCGAGGCAGAACGACGAAATGGCATCGCGCGTTTCGTCGAGTTTTTGCCTACAGAATTTAATCGACGACAAGAGGCTGATTTTTTCGCGAAAAAAAAGGCTTCGTAGTCTCTCGTTCGTATGGCACACTGCAGTGACGCGCAAGTAGATGCCCGATAGACGAGCAGTACGGACGGAACGATGCAAACGAGAGATATCGCGGGAATGGGCATAGACGAGAGTTTCGTCGTTGACGTATTCGCCGAAGCGTACTTCCGATATTTGAAGAGGGGAAAAAAAAGCGCCCCGTCGCACAGAGAGAACAGAACGAGATATACGATGCCTCATGCGAGCTGTCTTTTATTAAAATAGAGAAGCTCTTTCGATCAGAAATCCTGCACCGATGCCCTCTGTGCCATATCCTCGATAAAACGTAACTCCTCCGCGTACCAATGGCAGGCAGATCTGGCACGCACACAGGAAAGATGTATGAATAGACGAATTCATACGAGGTTTACAATCCATCAGTACGTATGTACAGGTCTGAACCAACCCGCCCGACCGTCCTTTTTTCGCCCCTTCCCCCATTTTCGAGAATATTATGGCGGCATAAATCCCCGCGTATGCGGCTGCGACAGTTCGTCTCTCGTCGACTTTGTAGAATTTCAAGAACGAAGTGTACCCAGTTCCAATGCTGCTCGGTCGACCGACGTGAGGCTTAGTCGAACTCATTTCACTTTTTACCGCCCTCTTTTTTTCCCGCAAAACCATGTAATGAACGTCTTAAATATCAAGATGCGACGGTCGATGTAAAAATCGAAAAAGCACGTGATTACGGGATTTGTCGCGATTGTCGAAGGGTTCTTATATCGAAAATTAGTAATGAAACTGATAAGAGTCTCTCATAGTTTTAGACACCATGTCGTCATTAATTCTCTAATTTTCTATGTTTTTTGAGGAATCCCTCAATGATTTCCTGATATTCTATTAAACTACTTAGAAAAGTGAAAAAGTGTCTTTTACTATACAGAGAAAAGATCCTTCTCCCAAGAATAAATAGTGTATTTACAATCTATATTATGGGTATACTCAGTTCTATGACCTATATTGGAAAATCGTAAAGCGTTTTTAAAAATCTTTTATGAAATGAAATTTTCATTTTCAGTGAACGATCCTTTAGTATAAATTGCGTTCCCACTAAGGCTTCAGCAATAAATTGCCAGTGCACGAAGTAGAAGACTTGTCCAACATTGTCACAGCGCTAAATTCGACCGCTGCACTCTTTTCGATTGAAAAACCAATCCCTAATTGCATTGAGTCTCGTGTTTGTCTCACCACGACGACGGTGCGTTCGCGCGCGCACTCTTCATCCTGCGTTGCCCATATAGACGCGCTTATATAGTTCAAAGTATTATATCGCGACCAAAGCTACTTCATTCGAGTCGTATAACGCTCTTGGAAATAAATAGACGGCAAGTAAATGAAAAGAAAATAATGTTAAAACAATGAGAATATAATAGTAATACATACAGCTCTTTTCAAGACTTGATCATCGGATATAAAAAAAGAGAAACATATTTTGAAGAATATAAAGGAAAAGTTCGAGAGACTCCATTCGCTGTACCAAATTCGTTGGTAGCGTTGGTTCTCCCATTGGCAAAACTATCCCGAAGGGCTATCTCATATATAATATATTGCTCTATCTCACAGCTATGTATGTACATTGCGCCGGATCTCGCACGTGCATAAGCGAGCGGGTGCACCCTGGGACGCGCTCGATCTCGCTCCTTCCCGTTTTCAAAGGCCACACACGAGCGCTTGCGCGCTCTTCGACTCTCGGGTTTGTCTCTCTCTATATCAGGGGGCTTTCTTGCCGGAGAAAAGCTCATATTAAAAAGATTTTCCCCCGAGTGTAACCATGAGACCACTGCCGCGTGCCACGGCTAGACGATTCGACTGCATTGTACGCCGACGATATAGCGGTTGAGCAGTGCGGCCCTACTCCGTTGGGCCACCGACGGATATATTATATTTCCGGTGGGATAGATGTCGCATGAAATGTGAAGTCGAATAAAGAAAAAAAAGCGGGTGGAAAAAAAAATAAAGTACAGGAATGAGATATAAGTTAACCGGAGACCACGGGGCTGAACGATCTCAATGTGAAACCCGGTGAAGCCGGATGAATATATTATTGGGGCCCTCGAGTCCGAGTCCGCGAAAAAGAATCAGTGAGGGATGAAAGTCTGCGGAGAAACGCCGGAAGGAAATTTGCCTTGCGGCGACGTAACCGCTTGTGAAACTTTCATGTTTGGCCGTTGACCGCAACGAATACTCGTATGTGATACTCCGTCATTTATATATTTTATATATATAGTAGGGGTTCGTGGGGCATGCGGGCCTGCATAGGCTTTATCTATATCACAAAGTGGCCCTACTGCTGCTCTGTTCAATATTTTGCCGTTTCTCCTTTCTTCTCCCCTACCGAAAATCCTTCTCTCAGACGGGACTTACAATATTTAGGATTGAAAGTTCTCTTCAAATCAAAGGGGATTGGAAATATTTTGGGCCATGAAGTCTTACACCCACGGCCCTGCAGGACCTAACGCCCGGTTCCGGTAAATAGCAGTGCCGGTAATGGCGGCAAAATCTCTGTATATTAATATAGAGGGATATGTCTGTTGAAGCGATGAGAGAGCTTCCGTGTGCATCCGATAATGAAGTGGATTTACCTATGTGTATGCGGGCGAGAGAGCGAAATAGATTCTGCGTTATCTCGCGCTCACGTTCACACACCTCTGTGTGTCATCGGATTGTTCAACGCCTCGTCGTTTGTCAGTTATAACGCGAGAGCATACTTCAACAATCAGGGGCCATGAGCACGCGCGTTCGATATGGACCAGCATGGAACAGCGCGGGTTCTCGTCCCTTGGAGCTTGCAATACCATCCTTCCTCCGACCACGCAATGGCGCACGCACTCTCATTCCTCCCGATGTACGTACATCGCAGGGCTACAACCCAATGGGCAACTCGCCTGTTTGCAAACATCAATGATGCGCCCTTTTGGTATTAGCGAAACCGTATGTATACAGCATCGATGAAATTGATGATTCAGAGGAAATTGGTGCCGAACGAATAATAAACTTTCCTGCAGCCGAAAATTTGTTGATGACGCATGTGGATATGTGTAAGCGAGAATCCGTTAATACTCGCTACACGTGCAGATGGTATTCATTAAAATTTGAGTGCACACACCGACACACGGAAGAACAAACGCGCGTGCGAAACGTATTTCCTCTGTCTGTGTAAAAAGGTAAACGGAACGAAGCGATATACTCGATATTGTATGGGTTATAACGGCCCGCCCCTCTCGTAATACGATCCATTGGCCGCGATTTACTCCCCCTCCCCCTCCATCCCCCTTCATCTCCCTCTCCGTCCATTCGGGCCACTCTCGCACAAACGTGATTATGCTTGAATATCGTCGAAATTTTCCGTTATAATTCAGTTATAGAAATTTATTAAACGAATTATCGAACACGAGTTTTCGCTGGATACGCCGAGATAACTAATTTCAATTACGCGTTTTTATTTGAAAAAAAATGATTTAAAGCTCTTTGACGCTCGAATAAAAAACGGATTAGGACGCAAATATGTATTACAAGTTATGTGAATACGTGAATAGAAATATATGAGTAGATAAAATGTTATGAGCGGGTACAAAAGAATTTCGCACATCTGGAGATTGCCATTCTGCCGTAAAAAGGAGGGGACATGGGGGGGGGGGGCATCAAACAATCGAGTATCGGCTTAATTTTCGTGCTCAAACGATACATCGACTGAATACGCACCCGTGGAGTACATAAAACACGAAACGACACACAGAATGGACGCGTGGGATCGTTTGCGGGACGAGAGAAAAGGTCGAACGGGTCAAAAGTGCATCTGCCACGGATATCCCCGAAAGCGCGCGGCCTATCGCTTTTGTAGTTCCCGTACGTCGGAGCGTCCCGTGCCCCTCTCTCTCTCTCTCTTCGACCCCCCAACCACTCCCCCCCCCCCCCCCCCCCCCCCCCCCCTCCCCACCAACGGGTACAGTACAATGCAATTGGTGATTGAACCCGATCGTTTCGCGAGTCCCTGCGATTGCGGCCTCTTCGTGATTAACAGCTTTGGGCAAAACGTTCCATCCGAACTAGCCGCTGCGCACTGTCAAGGAAAATCGATTCGCGCTTTCATCTCTGTCTCATTTCCATCCGACTTTTTATCTCATACCGCCTAATTTTTTCCCATTGAACCCCGTTGGAGATAGACATTTTAATATGTTCAAGCTGATAGTAGTTTTTGAATAATTTTCCATCGACGTAAAGAAATAAACGATTTATTTATTTGACTGGAATAAACTCGATTGTGCGCTGGACGTGGGTATAAAGCTCGTTACACGTTTATTACACGCCTCGAGCAACGAATATACAAAAACCCGCGCGCTCTGTATGCAAATATGAGAAATTTTTCGGATAACCTTCAATTGCCGGATGAACGTCGTTTAATTGGATTCTAGAAAAATCGTTTATCAAATTTTTACACCGATAATTTGGAATCTCTGTGAAGCTCCATATTAAGTATAACTTTTGACCACCAAATTCGGAGGAAACAATTTTTCAAAAAAATTCAATTAATGGGATCGATATTCCATTGTTTTGTAAAAAGAGTAACTTCAAATGAACATCGAAATGCGGGTGAACAAAGATTTAACAGCAAGTTTTTCATAAAAAGACTACAACCGGTCCATCTTGCCGACCACCTGGTAATATTAAGCCAGCAATTGTAGATCCTTATAACTGAAAATGTCGTCCAAGCTGAAAATAAATCTCTACGGTGTGTTATAACAAATAAAAAAAAGAATCCGTGTCCACAAGTGGCACGAGAAGTGGAACCTGTTAGAGCAAAGGGCTATTTTCGTCTCGTAGAGTGGGAACCGACAAAAAAGAAAAGTAGGCCGAGCGTCGTCATTTCATCCAGGAGCTCTAGGTAGCAATGGCTGTACAGTGCCTACCTACACGAGGGTCAAAAGTGCAGTACGTGTTGTTGTGCGGTGCTTCAACCCTCAGCCGGTTGTACACACAATGCAATTGGTGACCTCGTTTCATTTCATCGGCCCGTTGGGGCACAGCGAGAGGCCCCCCCCGCTCACTTCTGGTACGAGTATTTCTGGCTTTCATCATCATCTCTCCCACACAATCGCCGACAAGTACGAGTCTCCAGTGTAGAGTTTCTCGTGATTACCCAAGGCCCCTCCGGTAATTCGATGAAGTTTAGCCGATGCTTTGACTTGATGAACATCCCATCTCCCGCCAGTCGTAACGCGGGCGCAACTCTATACCCGAACGCGGAGTTGCGACGTTGGGCGGCGGTTAGCGCTCACTGTTCCACCGAGAATGGATGCTGACTACTTTGAACACCTTCACAGTCTGGTTACCAACTGCGCGAAGTTACGTTTGCACAATGTCAGCTTAACCGCGTCGCCGTATCCACGCTCGGATCGACCGGCGTTGAATTAACTTTGATCGAGGGTCGGATGACCGTGTCCGGGCTGCCAGCCAAGCGAAATCGCGATACTCTCGAATTTTTGGCAGTTGATAATCATCGGGTAGCAAAATACGAGGCGGAACATTATAAGGATTTCCACCTAACTAACATGAGCACTTTGGAATATTTTACGAATGTTGAGAAACAAAAAGTAACATTCATTCGTCGTCGAATGGTCATGAATGAAGTCATGAATAACTTCAAACTTAATATCGGATCATTGGTGCTTGTAAGTAAAGGAAAATCTCGTTCGTATTGCAATAATAATAAAAAACGCAACGCATATTCGATACCATCTATCCACATATAAGAAATATCGTTTCCATGTTGCGATTAAACATGTCTTTTATGCGAGCTTTGGAACGCTCTATACATCGCCATCGTCGTATTTACATAAAAATGATAAAAAAAGATGAAGTCTCATTCACGATATATCTATACTTTGAATAAAAGAGATGAGAGAACGCCTAGATTGTGACAGGGGTCTAAAAGAGAAATCTTTCACGAGATTTGACGATCGTCAAAAGTGGTCTCAAAAGCCACAAAACGAGAGTAGATTTCAAGACTGGAGCACCCGCCCTCTCTACCTCTCCCTATCTCGCTTTCTGACCAGATCTAGCTGACATCAAGAGAGCTTGGGGCTCGAGCGCGTGCCCGCTAGTTCGCGAAGAAAAGAAGCTGCTCCATGGCCGATATTAAAAAGTTGGCGTGGATCTGGCGAAGCCGGAGGCAAAAGATTTGCCCCTCGCAGTGTCCGAAAAAGCCTCTAACCCACGAAGATTCGGCAACACATACTCTCGTATCGATCCACAGAGAAATGGTAATGATGCCCGTTTGAGCTAAATTCATTCCGTCAATTCAACGAATGCCATCGGTTTTGGTACCTACGTACAGCCCCATCAAGCTGACAAAACAACTCTTCAATTTTTATTAAAAATACTTTCAAATGTTGTGCTTTTATGTGCTGTTTTAGGCCACTGGAGATAAATTTTATGCTCGAAAGTGGTATCTAAAAATCAATTGGGACAGTTGTTTCGGTCGCTTGAAATCAAGCTAGCAAACAATGATCGTATTATTATAGCACCATTTACTGATAAATGAAATAGGACTATAATTCTGTTAGCTTCATATCGACCCAGCAAAGCATTGCCTACTTTAATATTTAAAAAAAAATCAACGTGATTTTTATCCGTTTTTTTAATGCTTCCCATTTCGAGAGTTTCAAATCCGAATTCCCTTTCGATATTGTATGAGAAAAAAAAGATACCTGGAGTAGGAAAGTAGATCCTGACCTCGGTTCACTCGCCAGTTGAAAAGTAATCGGGACGAAGTATATTTGTACGTTGAAAAATAAATGAAAGTTCACTAGTGCTGGCACGAAATTCTGGTCACGCGACCCGAATTCCATCGCTGACTGACTCATCTTGCGCGAAAGATCGATCTTTCCAAGTCATTTTCTACCAATCAGATCGGCCAAACAAGTCAAAATAATGTGGAACGTCCTCCAAACTACGCAATCCTTTTGATTGTACCTTGCACGAAGAGAGGTTGTACGAATTTTGATACACTCTGTACCATGTACGATGTATACAGGACCCGAGAGTCAGGAGTAGCCTCCGAAAAGCATCGAGAAGCCTCGAATCGATTACATAAACCAGTTTCGAAAATTCGATTCGACAAGCCGACGACGGCGATAGACATATAGACCGGAGTTTGCGGGGGAACACTGTCTGGATGGCAGAGACAAGAACTAGCTTACTATATGCCTTGAACTATATACAGTTATATACGTAGTCTAGCGGAGTATCGATAGTAAACCGCGTCCCGTTCTACCCTATTACGGGAGGACATTGAATTAGACGTGACGTCGGGCGAAAGAGAGAGCCGCTCCATTGACGTTCGATGTCATCAATCAGTCTGAAGATTCTTCTCATTAGCAAACTCTCAAATGACGACGTCAGGCATCTACAAAAATTAAAGAAGAAAAAAAAACGGTTTCTCACAGCTGTTTTGCGTCGAAATTCGCGTGGAAATCGATACAGAACGGATTGACTACTCAAGCGGCGATCATCATCTTCACGAGCAGAAGCTTTCCGCTCGCGTTTCTAGTAGGCCAGAGATGTTGCTGAAGCAAAGAGGCTGCGCGGTCGTTGAGGGGAACGAAAGTTCCGCCTTAGGCTATAGAAAGAGGTAAAAGTTTTCGAGCTGACGCGCGCTTTGAATTCGATGAACAATAGCTATACCGATCTTGTCTTCTTCGACGATGGGGAGATCGCCCTCCCTTCTCCTCTCATCCCCTCGAGAGTCCTATTTTCCTCCATTACGCTTCGGGATATCTCGACGCGACCATCAAAGGGACACTCTCGCCCGATGCCAGCAGCACTGATCGCGGATAGACGAGATATATATATACAGTATGAAATGTATAAAACGCCAAGGTGGGGAATGAAAAAGAAGATAGAGCTAGACGGTATGGAAAGGAGGAAAAAAAAGAGGAGCAAGATGAAGTTGGGGGAAGGAGAAAAGAGGAAGCGAATTGAGGATATAGGTATAGGTATATGGTAAACCCCCAAGTTACTACACGTCGGTAAATATCAATTTTGGAAAAGCGAGACCTAGTAGGCAATGGTAAGACGGGGGCTTTCTCGGTTTCCACATCCCCCGTGTAACGTTAGAAACGAGTACGGAAAAACTTTTCGCCCTTCTCGGTTTCCAATCTTCGAATCGCGCTAAGGCGAGTCTAGAAAGAGAGAGAGAGAGAGAGAGAGCAGAAACTACGAGAGAACAGTGTGTGTGCCATCGATGGAAATCCAGCTGCGCAATATCGACGAATATAGTAGAGGTCCGATTTGGAAGACATTGGGTAAAAGTTTTGGTAAAGGATCTCGTTTCTTAACTGCGCCGAGCCTGCTCGAAGGTGGGTTAAAGAACGTTACCGCGGGCAATGGGAATTCCCGTCGTCTGGTTCCGTCGTTCCACCGGGAAAAGACCATTTTCCCATAGGGACAGCTTGAGTTATGTAGTACCGGCCTAGCGTAACCCGACCGAAGGCACGATATGGGAAGGGGAAAATGCCTCGAAGAAGATTATTGGTCTCGCCGAGCGAGAGAGACGGACGGACGGAGAAATCGAAGTAACAAGAATAATAATGTGAAAGTGGAAGAAACGGCTTTTGCAGTGAATTCGGGATGGATTTTGTTTGGCCAGGCGCTTGTGCTGCGCAATGCATAACACGAAGGCTTTTCCAATCCGTTCGAATCCCCCGCTGTCGCAATTTGCGTTGCAATTCCTTTGAAACATTCGACGAAATATTTTCATTCTTCCCACAAACGTGTCTGGGTAGAGAATTGACGTATTCGTCAACAATCAAAGCTTGTCAATGTACAAAAAGAATTACAGGTTCATTCAACGAATACATTAATTGATTTAGGATTGCTGTGTGATGAGATTAAAAAAGATTCGGAACGACTTCGGGAATAGAATCTAAATTCCTTTCTACCTAACCATCCAACTGACTGTCACTTGGCTATCGACGACTAAAAATGGACCCGTGATTTGAATAATATAAAAGTTGCACTGAATTGATATCTAATGATGTTATTCAGATACAACGGAAGCACCTCTATATTGCCCAGCATTCAATTAATACAATCATATAATGAAAAAAAACGATATAGTTACCGTACACATTGCTTGTTATTACAATGCACGCAACATTATCAAGAGTGCTGCCCTGTGAAGCGGTAATTTACTTCGTACCACTGTAACATTTACCAGAACATTAGAATCGTTTTTTTTTAACATGAACTTAATTTTTTTCAGCGTACGCTTGTACTCTGAAAACAAACGGAGATAAACAGTGTAGACCGAATGTTTTTACAACGTTTTTGTGTTTTTTACAGTTTCAAGTGTGCACTGTGTGCTTATTATTTCCGACTGTCTGCAGTTAACATCGGAGAATAGGCACTTTAATTTCCCGCAGTCGAAGCATCGCATACGTTACGATAATTTTTTATTTGCTCAAGTGAAGGAAGCTTCATATCAAGGAAGAGAAATGCACTATCATAACATTTGCGTTTCTGAGTGCTCTTACCGTATAAAAATTTCATTTACGGCTCCCCAAAGGCGTTTCTAGATTTTTTTTCCGCGGTATAAGCCATTCGCCAAAACCACCGTACATTTCCCGATCTCTTTCGCTCTTCCACTTTCTCCCGTCTCTTTTGTCGTGTACTTGGCCCGAGCGATCCGCCGCACTCCCGCGCATGGCGTTTCCGCTACTTTCGCCCCCTTTTTTGTACGATGAATGGGTCCAGGGTGCAGTGCACACGATGGTAATCGGCTCAGGGGACCCCGAACGCGAAGCGAATGTGCGAGAAATGTGCACATCTACATTCGCGTCCTCCGAGAGCGATGTGGCCAGAGAGGCTACCAGCAATGCAACGATTCCACACGTGCACTCAGTGGCGCTTTGCGTAGACTTTGTACTCGTTTGTCGGGGTCGAGCTATGTCTCTGTGTATAGAATGATATGAAAACGTACACTGGCACAGCGCTCACGACAAAACTCTCTTTTTCGCTCTTTCGCGTTCTCGTCGTAGACAATTGGCGAGCCTCGAGCTATAGCATCACCGGCGCAACCTCCCCGTGTAGGTTACCCGCCGTTATTCCCATAGCACACATTCTCGTGCATACACAGAGTACATGCTATATTTACACCGTACAGACTTTGCAGACAACCACTTCCCATTGCCGGGGTATGAATCATTTCCTCTTTCGGGTTGGGCGAGGGGAGGGCGGGAGGCGGAGTTTCGTCCATTAATTCACGTTAGCCCGGGTCATTATTACGAATTAATTGTGCATCGCCAGAGAAACAGAGGCCGAGAGACCTCACACCGACGTTCCGCTATCAATCATACATCACGCTTTATAATAGTATAACTGCGCTGTATACCCTACCTCCGTTAAATCTCCCTCGCGGGTTTAATTCGGTTCATTGCAGCCAATTCGCGGCTCCGGCACTCTCTTTACCTGCGTTGTACTGCAACAACATAAAAGTTATTGCTCACAGTCACGCTCGGCTAACGGTGGGGCTCAGCGTTTCATTGTTCAAAGGGGCGCCAGTTTGCAGCGGAAACACGGATTATGGAGAAGTATTTTTCCCTTCGTCGGCAAACCGAATTATGGATGTAATACGACGATGGATCAATATTGCGTAAAGCACAAGACGCTCAACAGTCTGTACTGCAGGTAGGTATACGGCAGTAAGACATGCATCTTATTATATTGCATAACTTCATGAATGTTGGAAGGTTTCCGCTATCCCACTCCCTTCACTGCTACGTCCTTCCTCCCGTCGTGACCATGAGTAAACGCGAGCTAGCAAGTAAGCCAGTGTGCAAACAGTGATGCCGCCTACGTAAGATATGCATACCAGCATGTTTGGCAAATAAGATGCGGCGAATCTATAATATACGAGACATTTCACGTCAAGTCGCCTACCTCATTTATGCGAGGCAAAAGAGTTCCATACACGTGTAGTATCGAAGAGTCGTTGCAACAGTGTCACGAATACGGACTTTTCATGAGTGCTTTTTTTAACTCACTAGCGAACTTTTATTTGCTGGTTGTTAAAACTCTTGAGGTTGAACTTTTTTCTGATAAGTAAAAAATTGTATTTTTGTCTGGATATTCGATGGTGGTTTTGTTTAGATCGATAGATGTAAAGCTGCTAATTTTATAAGAATGTTATATAATTCAATCGTCGAGAATATTACAAAAAATGCTTATTTTTCAATAGGAATCTTCAACTAACTCTAGTTCTCTCTTGAAAACGACACTGACCCGCTGTCACAGAATTACTAATCCCACAACCGATTGTGTTAAGTATTTTTCAACCGTTTTCGAGAACACACCGGAATAAAAAAATCGCTCATCTCCGTCAAAGAATCTCGTCTTTTCGCTGCAGCGGAAAATCGGGAATTAACAATTAGCCTCGGAAATCAGGAGGTTATTCTGGCGTGAAACGCCTTGTGCACAGACGCCTACGGTACGTGTATTATGGAGAATTGGTAAGGTATAGAGAGCTTTATCGCGTGGAGAATCCAATGACCCGGCAAACCGGACGACCGAGGGAAGTCAAGTCGATACACACACTTGACGCGAGTCGCGCGAAACCGAAGGGTGGAAGCCCTACCGCCGCGAAGGGATTGCACGGGAAGCTTGCTGTACTGTTCCTATACTCTACGTGCAGATCTTGCGGTCGAGGTGAAACGCCCAGGCAACGGCAAGGGTTATATATAGAAACCAAAGTCCGGACATCGAAGCAGGCACAGCGGGTTATATAGATCCATGCGGGATTCTACAGGGCTTCCGCGGATACTCGTACATTCATTAAATGGGAGTGCAGTGGACATTGAGGGGTCCGTGGGTAATACTCTCGGGTACTAGATTCGCGTAGCAGCTCTGAAATAGGTTCAAAGTCTTGTTTCCCCGAGATGGTCGTTATTATCGACTGTTTATCGTCATTAATTAATTCTGTCCGAAAACAAAAAGCGTCAAGTATCTCTCGTTTTATCATCTATTCGTGATCATCGATTTTTACACACCTTTTTCTTACGTTTTTCAAAGACTTTTGAATAAAAAACAATTAGGTTTATGGGCGTTCAAGCGAAAAATAACATTCTCGACGAATACGGAGGTAAAAAAAATTGCGTTTCGCGAATAACGGAGGAAAAAAATGAATCGAAGTACGTAGCGCGTCGACGATGTTGTGAAGTTGTCGTGACACACGACAGTCAACATTATTCTACTGGTATGCAGGTAAACGTTGTGAGCCTCGCATATAGACGCCCGCGACGTTGAGTACGGTTCGTACGTGTACTCGATATTCATCCATTCGCGTCGAGATTTACAGGGCCGTTCATGCCCTTTTATGCGCGTTCACGCAGTCACGAAATTCATTGCCTCGAACGATTTTTCGTTCGAGTAAACGCGAAACGTTTCGCACTCTTTGCCTACCCGGCTGAGTTGTCGCATTCACGGGGTTGGACGTTTCACCGGTCGGGTATGCCGACGACTCGAACGAAGTACAACGAGTGGCAAAAAAAACGGGGAAAAAATCATAAAAAGGCGAGAAAAAAAACGAGCTGATCGCGCAAAACGCGTTCGTTCTTCCGGTTTTAGTCGCCGTGCCGTTTTGCGTCGCCGGCGAAATTCCGGACGTTGCAAACCGGGTCGGGTCACCGACGCAGTAACAAGCCCCCGAGATCAAAGGATTTCTCTATCCCCTCCCACACCTCGACCCCCTCCCCCCGTGTCTCGCGTGGCTGGCGGAGTCTCCCGTCGAATGCTCCGGCGCGGTAACGCCGATAGAAACGCGAGTTACTGCAAAACCCACCGGCTGTACTACGTGCAGCCACTCATTCTGTACCACGAGAGAAACTGAAGTGGGGTAGCCGGTAGAACAGAAAGGCCGAGTGCGAGTTTCCTCTCGTTGTCAGAGAGTTACACGACTTCATCCAGCCTATAGCTATATATACCTCCCCCCTCCCCCCGTATACTCCTCCCCCGCCCCTTTTATCCTTTCGAAAACTACAAAAGCTCGCGCTGAACAACTTTAATGAAGGGTCCGTGAGAGAGACTCCACCTTTTTCACGTTCGCTTCCTTTCGTATCCCCGCGATACTTTCTCTGATTGTCTACATGCTCTTTCAGAAACAATTTTTTTTTCCTTTTTTAATAAAATAATTTACTCATCCCTTATAGCGTTTGGCTTAACATAATAACTCTTCCCAACATTTGATAAATAACTAAAGTTCGAGGTAAGTTTAATTCACAAATTTATAAATCAGGACGGAGCGTTGTTATCGTAGATGAACATGATCTTTCATTACCAATCTTTTTCAAAGGGGTACCTCTTATTCGAAATTCCGGCGAATATTCTTCATCGCAAACATCTCGATTGTGAATCTCGCTGTATCAGATCTACTATCCGAAGCTCAGCGACGTAGATATACCGGAAATAAAAAAGGTTCCTCCGACAAGTGGAAACTCTTACTCGGGCTGTAGTTGCCGGGCAAGAAACGGACATCCGAACAACGCGAGGGTAGAAGATACCGAGGATGGTAGAGAGAGGGAGCTGGGTGGGGAGGACGCGGCGAATATATACGTACTTCTACCAGCCCTCTCTGGACTTTGTAAAGTTTCGTTAGTTCCTTGTGGGGGTGTGGAAGGGGGAGGGGGGAAATGGCAGCGGCAGCTCGTGCTGGTGGTGGCATCGTGAAGGATCGTAAAAAATGTGAGAATCGCGTGTGCCCCGCGGCGGTTTTCTACTTCCTATTTCGCTCGTTTCTCGCGTGCGAAAGGGCTAGGGAGAAAGGGCTGGACGGCGAACGAGCGTGGACTATGCCACACAAGGCTGATCGTGGCAAAAAGAAACATATAACCGTAGTAATAATTTTGCAAGGTTCTACGGGGGTCAGATGGGAAGGGGGGTGGTTTTTTTTTGTTGGAAGTGGCAGACCGCTCGGTACCAGCGAAGTGAGAAGAACAGTTTTAACGACTCGGACAACCCTCGGTAACACGTTCGTACGACGAAAAAAAAAACCTTGTTTCCCAAGCATTCGTGCGGTTTTAAAATCTTTTTTTTCCTCACTAGCGCTACCGGAAGAAAACAAGGGATGCGCGGGTGTTCTGCTTCGACTACGTACGACTGAGGTCACACAAAGAGTAACATGAATCAGAACGACGGCGAAGAATCGCCTTGCGAAAAGTGCACTTCGACATCCCAGGAGCCGAGGACCACCATCATCATCCTGCATCAACGCCACGGGCAAAGCCGACGAAGAGAATTCTCCCGAGAGAAACTTCGAAAGTGTGAGCTGAGTGAAGAAAAAAAAGAAAAGATGAACGAACGGACGAGCTGACGGTAAAAACAAAAAACAAAAAATAAGTGAAAGAAGCTTGCCGAAAGAGAAAAAAAACAATAGAGGAAACTGTTAAAAAAAAAACCATAGACGTAAAGCACTTCCGTAACAATACTGATCTCCGCCGTTTCGAAATAAAACATACTCGACATAGAGAAGCGCGCGCGAGCGTTAGCGGACCGGGTAGCGAATAGTTGGAAAAAGTATAGGATGGTATGGCAGATGAAAAAAAAAACGAAAAAAGTGGCTGCGCGAAAGGGCGAGGTAGCGAGCAGTGGGAAGAGCGAGAGGGGCACGAATGCCGGTCGGTTTTTTGAGGAAGAATTAATGAGTCTCTACCGGCCGGATGTGGGCTCACCTTCTACATGAATGTGTACACAACGTTCCTACAGTTCCACGCGGAACGAGAAAGGGAAATCAATTTTTTTTGTTCCCACCAATATTTTTCTTTTATTTTTTTACAAGCCCCGGAGAAAAAGGCTAATCGCGCGGCCGCCACACGCGCGTGGTGCGAATAATATTTTTCCATTGCTATTGAAATATTTATAAACGCGTTCGGCCCACAGTTTTTTTTGGAATAGAACGGTGGAACATGAAGATGGGACGGATAAGATTAAAAAACATTATATATATATATATATATATATATTGCGTTACCCGAACCTTGCTGATCTTCCGAAAATAAATAATTGAAAAGCTGTGCCAATATAAGCTCTAAAAATGATTTTTTAAACACCAATTCCACCGCGCAATATTCTATATTACACCTTTGGTTTTTTTTTTCTTCCGATATACAATCGAACTGTTGTAATCTAACTACGATAGCTTCTCTAAAGTTTTCCATTTTTATACAGTTTAAAATTTTACTCGTGACGTTGACGCATCGTTATTTGTTTTCGTTCCGAGAACCAAGCGACATATGCATAAGGGACGAAAAAAGAGGCGGAAGATGTTATCGCTTTTCGTGTGAAACAATCTTGCCGTGATGTGGTCGAGTAAGTCGGAAAATTGCGGGCCGAAGAGGCTTGTTTGTACAAAATTCATCTTATAGCACAGACGTTTCTCCTCCCCGTGACTTTTTTTGGAATAAAGCCAATAGAGTATACCGGACGTATAGCGTACCGATAGTATAGGTATAAAGTAACTGGCATAGCGCTTTCATCTCTGTTTTTAAAGAGAATGCCAGACAACGAAGAAACTTCAATTCGACAAAGACTTAATCCACCGAAAGACAGTTTGCGCGTTGGTTTTTTTTCTATTCGGGAATGTTGATTCGCAATTTGCAAACTAAGGGTTGGTTTATAGTTACTATGTATCCGCGATGTATAGTGATACTCTCGGCTATTAATAAAGCGAATCCAATCATGGTTGCACGGCTTACCCGTGTCCGCCGTCGTATCTAATAATGCACTTGTTGGAAAGCCTCCGCTGTCACTGAGCCTTGGCACACGGTTTCGTGCCGAACAGGAGCTCGCGAGAGGGTAAATCCCGTTTGTATATAATGTACATGTTGATGGTGGGCTGCTGTACTTAACGAGTAGAGGAGTAACACGAGCGGAATGTCAAGCCTATTATGCTAGGCCGGCGGGCGACAGAGTGCAACGCCTAAATTGTTTCTCTCGCCCTACCGCCAGTGGAAACAGTCACTTTTAATTTAAGATCAGACGGGACAACCACCAGCCGAGAGATAATGCTGTTTCACGTCTCGGGCAATTTCACGAACGAGCTCGTGGCCCACGTTAAAAGCCTCCGAGTCAGAAACAATCATTAGACTTTTAATACAGAAAAAAAACTCCACTATATGATACTTTTTAGTGTAAAAGAATAATCGGGTCGAATAGATTGAAAAATTGTGGATTTCAGATTCGCTCATCGTTTCCTCTTTTTGTTTGTATGTTCACGTATTTCATGTTTCTTATAGAGAAAGCTTTTGTGTACGTTAAAGACGAAATAAGAAACTGATGTGTAAAGTTAATTTGCAATTTCTTTTGTGACTCAATTTAATTCTGTATGTGGTAAAAAAATACGGATACCCATAAACCTAAACCTAAATTACACTACACCGGACAATTTTCTGAATTCGATTTTTGAAGGATCTGGAACATTCCTTCGACATGAAATCTCGATTTCTTTTGCACGAAAAAGTCTCGTCTCCGAGGAAGCAAAGAACAATTGTATAGAACTTTATTTTCTAATCAAGCAGCGAAGGAAGCATGAGAACAATAATCGCCTCGTAAGACTAATAACGGAATAGAATAATAGGCAGATCAAGAAAATGCAGATAAACCTAGTCTAGAATCATTGCCTGAAATATCAGCACTTTTACGTTTATTATATAGTGTAAAACGCAAAAAGGCATCCGGCAATAATCCTTTCAACCGACGTACACTATCGAGGTGCATGAATTTAACAAATGGAATAATGAGACGCTGAAAATGGAATGAGGAAGCTCTAACGTTGATTCGTCGCCATTGTGACAGGGTGCAAAGTAGTTGACGCTCGGGGGTCGACCGGTTGGCGCGAATGAATAAGGTCCTCGATGATAAAACGTTAAGCCAACTCGTTCTCGCTCTCCACCATCGTAGCATTGTGTCGCGCGGGGCTCGATGCTCGGGCCACCTAGCTGGCACTTCGTCTCGAAAAGCTTAAAGTCTCATAAATTTGTGTGTACTAAAAGCCTCGCTCTCCCGCGTCGCACGCTCGTTCATATTTGCACGTTTATGTGTCTATATTTTACGCTATGTTACAATAGATTATCATTCTACAAGGGAGCCAAAGATCCTGGCAGGATTTCAGATAGACAGAGCAAGGCGATACTCTATTATGTAATCAATTAAATTGAGATATAATACAATGTAGTGAGCGCCGATGCTTTCCATTCGATAATATTCGATGAGCCCGTTGCGGCAGTGGGCTGCAAAGTTGTACCTCGGATAAACCCCCCGCGGATACTCAAATAGTGAGGTACGAAGAGAATGGTCGTGAAGCTCGTGGGATAAGCGTTCAGGGATCGGTGTAGACGTGAAAGAGGTGTACAGGATGGGATATTGAGAATCCGGAACTTGGCCAAGTTTCCCCAACGAAAGTTGGCGCATTCCCGGATACCCAGCGCGCTCTACCCGTCTACCGGAACTGTACTCGATTATCGAGACATTCGCTCTGGCGCACAAGAAGCAAGACAGTATATATATAAGCCGAGTCTAACTCGTAACATTTGTTTCTGCGAAACGCGACGGGGAAACGACCGATAGCCGAGAGGGTTCTCGCAGAAAGAATTTACTTTAAAAGTACGCGAGAGTAGATTTTTCAAAGACATTTTGTAAATGAAAGAACAAAAAAGTACGAAAAAGCGCATACCAACAAACTCGCAAAACTATTTATCGTCGATATCAATCGTGTTTTTTGCGGTTGTTCTTTTCCTTTCATACTGTCAATTTCACATTTCGCTCGCGAGCTACGAGAATACTTGGTGCATGGAAGAATTACAAATAAAATGCAGCACATTCGCGCCGAGACTGTTGCAATTTTCGAAGACTGCCTCGGTAGACAACTTCAAAGCAAAGAGAGGGATAGAATTTGGAGACTCTTTTTTAAGTCCCAAAGCCTTTCTTCATTTTTCGTTTAGCGCGAGGGTAGAATCGCAGAATCGCTCGTTGTCTTTTTGCGTCATTGAAAACGCGGGCTAAGACGAGACAAATATAAACACATAGCCACACAAAGTCCCTTTTAAAGTATACGGTAGCAACTCAAAATACTATTTCTCGTCTATTCAATCACACGTGACATCATCATTTTTCTCCACATTTTTGCTTTCGACACAACAATCTCGATGGTGCGCGAGACTCGATATGAAAAGAATAAAGGGAAGAAAAGAATGATACTTCCTTTCTCATCTCCCAAAGGCGGCTTCGTGGAAACACTTCAAAGCGAAGACGCCGCTATGGTTCTGAACTTCATTTCTGCGCTAAAGCCTTTCTCCATTTATCGTTTAGTGAGAAACCGAAAATCTCGGAATCGCTACTTCCCTCTCAATGTCCCAGCGAAACCAACCTAAGAAGACTGCGCGAGGGGAATAGCTGAAACATCTAAGGTTTCCGAGAATCTTCAGTACAATGGAGCGGTATAAGCCGCCCTCGCGCAAAGGCGATGTGTGCATAGAATTCACTACTAACGGAATTTTGCGTCTTCGCTTTATCACGACTCTCTTTCTCTCGCTATCGTTCTACCCTCGTGTAAATTAAAATTTCAAGAGTTCGATAACGAGTCTACCAGCGAAGAAGAGATAGAGGAGGAAAAAGAGAGAGAGGAATAGACGCTAGTGGAAAGCGTCAGCCAGAGGGGGTTGCCGTCCCGAGGCTTCCTCTTTCTCGATCTACGTTTGCTCAAGTGCTAAATCGTCGACGTCACTCCTCGCGGCCCTGTGCCAACAGCCGTATTAGAAGCGAAATCTCGAAGAGCTTTGCTTGGCGCTGAAATCTCGATGGAATTCCCTTCACTGGCATTATAGTGCTATGTAGGTGCAATATAGATATAATATATATACTATATGTATATATATATTCATACATAGTATATATGCAGGTTTCAGTTACCACCCCCCTCGCCCTTCTCTCTTTCCACTTGCCAAGGCCTGCCGAAAGGTCGGAAACGCGACGAGGAATCTATGGTCGACGAACACACCGAGCGCTTAACGATCTTCACGATTAATTACGAATTACCGGTGGCACCGGAAAGCCCCACCGCCGCTTCTTCGCTACCTATCGCCGAGGTGCGCCGATTTTCCATCTACCACTCATTATCCCCGAGGTTAGGGTGGCGCAACATTCATTAACACGAACCGCGGTTTACTAACGAGCTCGCATTATCCTATCGCGTCGATATAAAGTTTTGGTCGATGTCAAAAAGTGTGTACTCACACGACCCTCTTCGGCGGGAAGGCCATAATAACGGAAGGAAGGGCCGTCGGATAAGGGAGGGATCGAAGATATATAGAAACTGCTGTGAATATATTTACTGCAAGGCGAACGATCTTAAAACATCACGAGGTCTTAAAGTTTCACGATGTTCTTCTCTTCGCGCGGGCGATACCTTACCCTCCGTCTCCCCTGCCCCCTCCCCGCCACACCGCGCCATCCCTTTCCTCCTTCTATTATTACTCGACACTGGCTTAAACTTTTGGATTGAAATGAATGGCTCTTTCAAGTAGTCCATAGTGAAACGCGCGGGGCGCGAATTCAGGAAAGCGAAGTGGAGAAAAGGGCTGTATACAGGCGATGTAGCTTGGCACTACTGTTAGACTTGTATTATAGAGTATATATTCTATATTATCATCCCCTTTTCTTGGTTTTCTCGTTGTAAAGCGCTTCGCTTAGTTTTCTTGTTCGCTCTCTTGCCTTCGCTGCCTCTACTCAATCCTATCCTGACTATCTCACGCTATATATACGCTTATTTCTCTGGCTCCCGTGCGACTTCAGCCATCCGCGTTCGGCACTCTCTCGACGCCTGTAGATACAATTCTCGCTCTCTGTATGTATGTCTATCTGCGCTACGTAGTAAAAATGATTATATCCCTGGGAATAAAAGGAAACAATCTCAAGCCCATTATCGCTCCGGCGTAAACGGACGGCGCTGTGGGAATATCCAGGCTTAGCGTTCCTTTTTTTTTTTCATTTTTTTCTCTCTTCTTCACTCCCTGGTGAACTTGAGCCGCCCAAGCTAAGCTTTCCGGACGTCATTTTAGCTGAGAATTCTCGACTCTTATCGCTCGGGCTTTTCGTATATATACGATTGCTAAAATTTTATTTTTTTTGTCTGCTGCATTCTCAACTACGCGGCTCTATCCCGCTCGATCTTTTTCATCTGAACTCGCTCGTCTGGCCGAGAGGGATTTCGTAGAAGTGAATTATTCCTTGTTGGGTTGATTTTACTCGCGGTTCTCATCAGCCAAACGTCGAGGCAGTTATTTATTAAATTTCACCGTGACGTGGCATATTTATGAAGAAGCAACAATTCCTCGAGGTTCTGACGCAGTGAAGATTTTTCTTCGAAAAACAAATAACGCATTTGTGCGGAGCGATATTTTTATAAATTCTCTTCTATTGTTGCATTTTCTCGTTCTAATTGTTTGGAAGGGCACGAGAAGTCGATGATACGATTTCGATTAATCATGTAGGGATGATAGCAGTGATTCCATAACTAATAGTCAAATAATGGAAAGCGACGTGACATCGACGCATAATTATTATGTACTAGAAACAATATAGTGATTGGTAATTAAATTGAGTGCAAATTCAACCTTCGATTTGGCATTGTACCGATGTTTGCGTGATCGAGAGAATTTCACGGGACTTAATCAATTTAAAGTGCCCGATGATACGGAACAGTGAATCAGTCAATCCATAGTGCATGTTGAAGTGGGTGAGAGAAAAGCCGAGTAACGCTGGAGAGCAACGGAGTCGAGGACCGCAGACCGCGATTACCGACACCCGAGAGCGATGATACCCTCTGATTAAATCGTCGATGGTGATTGCGAGCGCGGCATCGATTGCTACCACACCCAATGCTATTTATATATGTATACACATACACGTACATAGGGTATATGCGGCAAGAGATCCGCCTCGGTGAATACATAGAGTAGAAACAGAGATGAAACTGTCTCGACTGTACTTTCAAATGTACGGATAGATATACCTATTCCACAGCGATGCAATCCCCTTCGTCGCTCTCTCGCTATTGTCCGAAAAGAAGTCCCTGAAGCGCAAAAGTGACGATGAAAATCCTCGTCGACCGAGAAAAATCTCCCTCCCTGTTCCCGCATACAGGCGCAATCAAAATCGACTGATAAGGCGCATTTCAAAGATATGAATAGAATCAATCGATTCCGAGTTCGGATGAATTATGAACGTTGTGTAAGTTCATTTATAAAAAGACGAGACTTCAAGGAAAAATGAATTGAGGCAGTTCTTGCGCACAGTCCGGCCAAAAGTCAGTTTCACGTGAAAGACAACGCGAGTTTCGAACACTTCTCGACGGGATGAAATTCGGAAAAAAATCAGTCACATAGAACGTACTTAGAAGATTGATTTTGGATGATATCACTTTTGACCGAACTGTAACGCAAGGACTGCAACAAGAATGAGAAGGAAGTTTAAAAATGTTGTTCAAAGACTGATCAATCGATCCTGATTTCACATGAGTTAGGAATGTTGAGTAAATCAATTCCAAAACAACGATTAGGCTTTTAAGGAAAATGAAAGAAGAATAAAAAATAGAAAAATCCCTGTCCAAAGCTTAATGTGTTCGTAGTATTAGGGTAAGGTTAGTTCGGCACGGGAATTCGAGTCATCGGAGAAAAAAGAGGAGGGAAACCGATGGCGAGTAAACTAGTAGGTACGGTACGGGCGTTAGAAGCGAAGAACGAACGATTGTGGATGGTACAGAATGGGGTAGAAACGATGTATCAATTGATCAGTGGGTGATCCATTACCGGCGAAGGGATCGACGAGGGGGTAGTAACCAAGACACATGCCTCCCGAGCGAACGAGGCACAGGCTGCCTAACGGTTCGTGCTACGTACCATTTCGTCGGTTACTCAAAGACTCGTTTCTCTATTCTTCACTTTCTCGCTGAGTACCGTACCAGAATTTCGTGAAATTTATCCGCGCGCAGGGGAAAAGAATGAAACGTGATACAGAACTTATTGCCGTTATGCGCAATCTTTAATATATATACGTGGTATACTTTATTTTTATAGAGGTAAAATCGAGGTGGTTGGGAAATCGTGAGTAAAAAAAAATAAAAAATAAACGTGCAGAGTTGATTCAGGCTCGGGTGGAAAAGTTGAAAGCATTCATCGCATGCCCTCGAGACTCGACTATACCAGAAACGGTACACAGTGACGAAAGGAAGCGCGTAGACCTGGGATATTGTTGAGACTCGCAACACATCTCGCGGTATACCTTTTTCTTTTTTTTAGAAGCGAGAGGTAGAGCGCGCGGGTGATGGAAACGTGTGAGAGGGTTGGGCAAAGCTTGCGGAGGTTGAAAGAGAGCGCGAATCCAGAGGTGTTCTTTCGAACCGTAGAGGAATACGACCTCGTAACCTTCGCGAGAACGCGCTCTCCGCTTGATAGCTCCGGGGCCTTCGTGGCCGCCGTACAACCGACTACGAATAACAAAATCGCGTCTGGAAATCTCAAGTGTTATATCCCCGGATTCAACCGGGTCTCGGTGTATATACGCCGAGGGACGAAGCACCGGGAGTTGACTGCTTGAAAACGTGCTTGAAAAAAGAAAGGAAAGAAAGAAAGACCGAATCTTTAAATCTCCGCCCGAAGAAACGTAATTTGTAACACTTTTTACGATACGACGGCATTATACTTTTTATGATCCAGTTAATTGTGCGTTTCGCTCTCGTTTATTAGCTGCTAAGGGTCAAACTTCCGAAAGCTCGGGTTTGATCTTTCTATTCAGATTAAACGTCGGGAAATCATTATTCCAGTTGCTGATTCATTGCCGCGAATAAAAAAAATGGCTCGGATGTCGGAGATTCGAGCTTATTGAAAGCCAAAGCTTCGCCGAGTTATCGCCTACGATTTCGCGGGCTTCGCACGAGGAAACAATAGGCTGTCGTGCGTACCAAAGCTTCGCAAATCCACCCCGTCGGGATTTCGAAGATATTTTACGACGAGTGTACATGCTCGTCGATGATATAATATTGCGATGAAAATCATGCGCTTCGAGCACGACACAGGGTTGTTTTCTCCATTGAGTTTCGAAGGGCGAAACCTTGAAGGATTTTGAAGGGACCCTCGTGGCAAGTGCCTCGTGGGGTGATGAAATAACTGGGTGAATATTATCTGTAACGACCGGAGCTTCGACACAAGGTACACCGGGCAATATAGAGACGAGTATAGTTATCGCCGACGATGGAAGCTGCCTAGCAGGACGGAGCGAGAGAGCTTGAGCATTGTAGGAGCCCTCGAACCCCTCTCCGTTCGCTGTGGTCGAGGCTCGAAGCTGTACGATCGATTTTGTTATGGAGATCCCCCGGAACATCCCAAGGGCATAATACGTGCGTCCAGTAAATACTTCATACTGCGAGTTCGGCGAGAGAGAGCGAGCGAGAGAAATCGAGTCACGGAATACGGGAAAAGCCTTCGTAAGCTATACCCCGAGCGGCGGGGTTTGGTATATGAGCACAGAGTTCGGTTTTTCTCTTGCAAGAATTCACGATAGGGGGAATATAAGAAGCTACCCAAATCCTATTTTTATCCAATAACCGTAATGTCTGCAGAGGGGTCATCGTCTTCAGCGAAGAAGAGGAGTCTTTGCTCTCGTGCGCTCGCGTGAGGAAGAATGGAGGGGCGAAGGGGAAAAAAAAAGAAACGATATAATAGAACTCCGAGGGTTTAACCGAGACTGTCTTAATACCCGGAACTTGAAAACTCACTCACGATTCTCCGAATCATCTTGATCGCGTCTCTTTTATTCTATCGCGATAAGAGTGGAGGAGATATCGAAGCGACCTGTAGAAGGAAAATGATTGCGAAGTCGAACCTGGCGCATTGCTTCCCCGTTATATTCCACCTTTTGGAAAGCAACCTCCGTGAGACGGTCTGGCAATAGATTCTGGCTTCTTCATAGATCAACGTTTGTGAATAATGAAGAAGCAATGTGCAATGTTGCTTTTTGCAACTCTCAATAATTTCACTCGACGTTCAAGTCGGCTTTGAGTAGCCGACATGAAAATCTTGAGAACGAATTTTTTCGCGAAAATGAAGCTTTTTCGATGCGGAAAAGATAGATTGGACAAAGCAGCAGATGGACGACAATAAAACGTAGTGGACGAAGGAGAAAATGAAATCCCTCGAGAGAACGTGCGAGTTGTCTTCCCCCCGGGAATCGTGAGGGATATCGATGCGGTACTGTCATTATTAAGATTCCTATTGACGCGGTCCAACGCATATTAACGATCGGATGCTGCGGCGAACGCGCGGTTTCCACGACCGAAATTCAACTATTCTCCCGTGCTAGCTGTGACGACGCGGTGGGACGCAGTGGCCACCGGCAAACCCGTAATCGAATGAACCCGTTCCCGGCTGACCACTGTGACGCCCTGCGGACGCGCATAGCAAAGGGTTTAACGTCATTCGCGTACTCTGCGCTCCGATGCGCTTCTCGCTTTCTGTTTCGTTATCTCCCGGCATATATGCATGCGCGACTCCATCGTGGATCGCAAAAATATCAGCTTATATTTTCGATGAAAAACAAAAAACAATTTATAGAATTGTGGAAGCGAGAAAAAAAAGTGTATTTACGAGCGTTAACGATTCGACCCGAAGACACCCTCGTGTGGTATTGTATCGCGGTAGGACACGTTTTATCATATTCGCGTGAATTATGATATCACATAAACAGAGTCCGCAGAATTTTGTGAGGCTTCTCGTGATAGATATAGGTATATTTATATATGTATATAGTTCCGTCGCGCTGAAATACGGGCTGGATGCCAAAGTGGGCGGTCGCGCTTTCCGTGGCTCGAGTTCAACGCCAAATACGTTGACCAACAAAAACACCCTCGGTTGATTTATCGTTCGAGCGGTCAGTCGGCTTCACGGAGATTCCGCGGTTTTGTCGTTTCCCCGCACGTACAATTATACGTATCCGTCTTGGGACGATATATCCCCTACCGTCCACCCGCGCGTTCTCGACGTTTCTTATAAGATTTGGAAATTTCTCCATTCCACCCCTGAATTTTCTCGTTCCATCCATCGAGTTCCTCAGTGTCCCCGTTGCCTTGTCGTTTAATTCGTGCTCGAGACCCTTTCTAATGAAAAACTTCACCCAATCTTTCGTGCCGAAAATTCATGAATGAGAAAAGAAAGAAAGAACAATGAAAACCGAAAGTCTCACCTTGAGAGACTTTTTCATTTTTCGTCTCTCACGGATAATCGCTTCGTTTCTTATCGACAATATCGTGAGAAATATTCATGGCCAAGTTTTTGCGAATTTTTCGTCATCGAAGATTTGTTTTCGCGAGGATGGCGCCATTCGGAAAAATATCCGAGCAATGGAACAGCGCGACCTTGAATTTTTTTCGATGGTGTTGCTTCGATGCTCTCATTGCGCTATCGATCAACGAAAAGGCCGTACGTCAACCGTGCCGCGCGAAGGCGCGTGCATTGCGCGGAAACGGGTGTGGGGGCGTGCAGCATCCGGCGAAATGCATAACTGACAATTTATCTGGAAATTCGCGACGAGAAAGTTTTGGAAAATTTTCGTGATACGTATCACTTGTGTGTCTGTCATTCCATTTAATGTATGATGCCCAAAATTTCGATGACGTAATGGAAAATTCATCGTCGGCCCGACATTCGTGCTGATGAATTTCGTTGTGGTTGCGGTACAACGAATTCGCATTGGCGCGCGTGCGAATAGAAACGATTTGTACGCGTCAACTCGCCGACACTTCACTCGGATCAAAATAACGCGCGTTTGAAAATAAATGACGAATCTTAATTAGAGATACAAAAATAGAGAAATGTATATTGAACTTATTATTTTTGTTGAAAACCATTGGTAATTAATAAATATTCAAATGGATACGATCGAATATTGCGCTTATAGGCGGATATCTATTTTTCAAGCAATGATTTTAAACGTTTTGGTTTTCAGTAGAAACATGCGGATACGTCCAATTCGTATGTACTCATCTGTGCTGATATACAGCACGGCCAAACATGATCGAACATTAATTTAGATTCATTCATATTAATTCAGCACAAAATATATACTATGTGAACTGTGCGGAGTTTGCAGATGTCAATAGCTTAGTGGTAGGTCGGTAGCGTACTAATTAATTTAGGTGGGTGGGAATTGATGATCGATCCCCAAAATACTTTCAAAATTGTCTTTGAACTGATTACAATTCCAACACGATCAATGGGAGAGTATATAAACCTTTTGCGAGTTGAATGCGCATGATTAAGAGTGTCTTGACAACCTGCTTATCATAACTGACTGACTTGGTTTCGTATACGATTGTTATAATCTTCTTGCGCCGCACTGTAATAATTATATGTGCACCATCGGAAGGACCGTTGATTAAATGGCCACAATGTAACATTTAAGTTTCAAGGACGGAGTTATTACAATGCACGCCAAAAAATGTTGCTTCCGCAGCGCCGTCTTCGGGAGATTGAAAAAGTTACGAGATAAACTATAGAAACACGCGAGTCACTTCGTGACCGAGCATCAATAATGCAATAGCTAAGATTTTTCGCGCGAGTCGTCGTGGAGCGCCCGGGGTCAAGACGACATTATCCTCATCTCAAAAATTTACAGACTCCAAGGCGAATCTCCACCGAACAGAGAGAAATATCTCCGTTGACGTTGGAGAGCAGTGGAACGAGGTCGTTCCGTAACAATGGATACGACCGTGAAGTAACGTTTCGCGAGGAGAAAAGAGAAGGAGAGGGCACGCTGGTACAAAGAGCGGAGGGTGAAGCGTGAAAACGTCCATTAATAACCCAGGTATCGACATGCGCTGGCCACCTCCCGATGCCCGTTGCATCAATTCTTTACAGACTCGGTCAAATATCCGTAGCGTATAACCTTCCAAAACGATTCTCCTCGGCAAACAACGTATAGAACGGTTCGAAGACGCTTTCACGACGAAAAAAACAAACATTGCTCTTTGTCGAGACACGTGAGATATTGGATGGACTCCTTTTGACGTAAGTCATCTCGGACATAGATATAATAACGTGACAACTGTCCTTTCGCGGTACAAATTCTCCGACCAGACGTACGCCAGTTGTCATTGCCTTGGTTAAGTTTGTGACGACTCTCCTTTCGCGTTCATAATAATTTGACCTCCGTTTCACACACTGTTGGGAACTCTCCCGAGACATCGCAAACTTTTCTAACAATCGTATCGCTCGCAAATGTTTTTCAAATTAGATTCAAGGCTATTTACGCTTTTCCCCCGTAAACTAGACAATTCTTACTCGCAGTTCGCCAGGGGAAGCAAAAACATAAATTCTGATAAAAGCTGAATTTAAAGAATAAGCGCAACAGGGAAACTCACTTTCTATGTCCCAATGAAAAATCAACATGCATGGAATGCTGTTTCTTCTCGCTATTGCAGTCTTGTTTCAATAACCGTGTCATGCTGTTTCTGCCATTGCGGATAAGACTCTCTCGACGAAGAAAAATAAAACCCTCGAGAGTGAATATACTACAGCGGTGGAACGAGCCCGATGAACCAATACTGGAAAAATTTAATAACATGAATATTATAATTTATCGAAGGACGCGAGTTCAAGAGCGATCTAACTCGGTCTTCGGGACCGCAGATCCGAAGCTTCGAGGGTCATTGGGATATTTCCGTTTGAAGTTTTTACGATCCTTGAGGAGTGAAAAGAGTCGAAAGCAGAGTCACTTATTCACGTGTCAGTGAAGTCTGACGTAGTTGCGTCCGTTGCCATTATTAGACTCATAAATCCATTACTCGCGATGTAGTATATATAAAACATTTATTTTCCAATATTGACATTTCACTCGGTACCGTCAAGGACTTTTTCTTCTTCGGTATCTATTTTCGCGATTGGCTACTTAATATATTTTTTCCCACCGATCGGGCATTTCATGCATCAGAGGCGGGCCGAGGAGGCATCGAAAGTTCGGAAAATTCCCACAAAAAACGTTTTTTTCGGAACCCATTGCGAAAGTAGGTCACAAACTTTTTCTTTTCCATCGCTGCGGCTTCGGCACGACCTTGAGCATTTCCCCCCTCTCTTCTTCCGCAGAAAACGTACATTTCGATCACGATTGAAATCATCTTCAAAATATTATTATTCTTTGTCTATAATCTTTTACTTTTGTTATTCTTTCTTTTGACTTTTGTAAATCACAATTTGATTTATTGTATATTTATTTCTTGAGATATGAAACCATTTTTTTTTCTATTCTTAATCGTACAATCATTAATCAAGTAGAAAGTAAGAATCGTATCTTTAAGAAAGAAGGAAACAGTTACTTTGCCATGATATAGTAATGAGTCGGGCGGAATTCCCTGCCATGAACTTCGACTAAAATCCAAGCTCCGGTATTGACTCCGCGGTCACGCAGATGCTTTGCAAACGATCGTGAAACTCGAATGAATATTCAATCAACTAAACGAGGTAAGCGAGAACGGAGAAGGGAACTGTAGGCTAATGACAGCTTCTGACGATGGCACGCAGGGCCCTACGAAATCCCCACTATACAATGAACCTCGTCGAGTTCCTTTTTGCTCTGGCAGCCTTGTACGTGTTCGCGCCCGCTAGCAATGTTGCGTCCGCACACGCTAGAAGCACTCTCGGCATCAGGGTTTATTGCTTATGAAAACGAGTGCTTAATCCGTAAGTCAGATGAGAGAAAGAGAAAATGAGGGAGGAGAGGCGGAGAGCCAACGTAGCATGGAAATATGAGAATGAGGTGGTGAGAGGTCTGGCCGGAGAAGACCACTATCCATTATACGGGTTAAGCTCGATGCGGTCTGCGTCAGCTATACGTATCTACAAGCCAACCTAGTATAGTTGGTACAGGATCGCGTATATGAGACAAGCGAATACCTCTAGCTCAGTGGCTCCTCGGCTTGCCGTCGGAGAGCAATCCGCGGTTTTGCAAGTTTGCTCATCCCGATCCTGACTCACCCGAACCTAATCACCGAACCTCTGGGCTCTTGACTCTCTCTGTCTCTCTCCGTTCTCGGCCGTCCTCTCTGCATGGTACTTCCAATAACTCACGTACGCCGAGATCGACCGAGTTCACGGGCAGGCGTCAATTACGACCGTGCTCTCTCGGCAATAAGCCGCGCTTATAACACATTGATTCGCGGGTACCTTTGATGAATTTGCAAAGAAAAAATAACGTATCCACACTTGGAGAGCAGCTTTGAGCAAGATCCGAGAATCGTGAACTATTGCCAAAGGATTGGCTGGGAAGATCGAGCATTCTTTCAGAATCTAATGAGCATCCAGCTAGCTGTGCCAAGAGCGAAGCATTTTCACTCTTAGGAAAGAAAATAACAGTAACAAGCAATTAAAAATTAATAAAAAATTAACCGCAAGTGCCGCGTGTTTTTTATGACTGAAAAATATCATTTACCTATCTTTGACAAAGAGAAGATCAATTCGTCCCGTAATTATTAGAGTAATGAATGTAATACATAATTATAAAATGCATTAAATGTAATGAAAATATGGACAACGTCATCGATTTATCATACTCATTGTGACATTTTTTCAATAACAAAAAGGTACGTAAATTCACAAAATGACAATGTAAATTGTTATGAATATATAACTGATAATGGTCTGGCTCGTGAACGTCCACATATGCATATTGTATTATGATATGTATGCCCATAGGATCTCAATTGAACGAATTTCGTGCAATTGTGTTTTAATGTTTACCGATCGAACCGCACGCTGAATATAAACGCGTTGATAGTTACGAATTCGCGATTCCACACCTGTGCTCACAGTGTCCCGAACCGCGTGTTGACGAACGTGAGCGCCGGCGGTTTGCGCGTAAACGCATCGCGGAGTTTCGCGATAGTAACACGAGGTCACACGGGTCGCCGTAGGTCGGAGGTCATACCGCAAATGGTAGCGAAGCTTCTGAAGTGAGACAAGTACAAGGGGCCGGGAAACGTGTCTGGTGGGTGCTTTGGGCATCGGCCCCACCTCTCACTCTCCCTGGCTGTGACGCCAGGCCTACTCAAGTATGTAGATTGTGCTTCCACCGCGTGTGCCATTAATAGCTGACGACCTCCTGTATCCTGCATGACCGTGTATAGACGGCGGTCCACCGTTACCCTTCGACCCCTTTACCCAATCCCTTCTCAACCCATTCTACATGTATATATATCCATTAATTAATTAATACATCCAAGCGCCGTCGTCTATTATTTTTTAATACTAATGGCGATTTCACGGTTCACGTGCGTATCTTCAAGTTTCTTTGCAGATTTTTCTTTCGAATTTTGTAAATTAAATTTCATGTCTCGGGCTGTCAAAATCTGTCAAAGAACTGTCAACATACAATTTGGCTGTATTTCCATATATTTCTTCGCGCTGAACACGAATCCAATAGCAACTGTTGTCTAAAGTCAAGGGGAACACCGAAAACCACCAAAAGAATTTATTTCCTTTCCGGTCCGATTTGGAAAAACCGAAGATTTTTGAGATTTTCAAACGCATATCTTGGCTTTCCGATGGGATTTTGACAAGTCTCAGACCATTGTGTTCAGCGAGAAAAATTACACAAGATAAGCTTTCTTCTCGACCTTGCTAAAATGATCATATGTCATGCCTGCAACGAGGGTGAAAAGTTACCGATCCTTGACCAGCGGGAGGAAAAGTAGTCGAGCGGGTGGAAAAGTAGACTGAGCTGGAGGGAAGCTAGCTGAGCGGAAAGAAAAGTACTACTTTTCCTCCCCAGGGAAAAAAAAGTATCTGACAAGTCGATGGGCCGTAGCAGCCATAAAAGTATGGTCAATTTTAGCATGGTCCGGGAAAAAATAGCGTATGCCACTCGAGAGAAAGTGCATTTTCACCTCATGTGAATTTCTACCCTCGCTCCGCTCGAGCATCAAATTTGAAACTCCGTGAAAAGACCCCCTTTTCTCCCTTGTGGTATAATATACTACTTGGTGGATTGTTAAAACCGTTTTTTCAACCTTTTACAGAGCGATGAAAAATGGTAGAAAAACATCTCAAAAGCATCCTTGCCAAAAATATTCTGTCTACGTATTCCCGCGTATTCTTTTGCGCTAAACACAAATCCAATGAGAATCGTAGTTTTACACTTTCGGCATATCGTTGGGTGATCATTCATTTATTTCTATTATATTCTTAGTTAATCTTTCCCTGTATTCCCTTCCAAATCCATTTTCGTACGATCGATCAAAGAATCAGTGATTTACGAAAGGATATGGACAATCATTCACTATTCGATGATTCATTGTACTGAATAGCCATTACGTACCGTTACGTAAAGTTTGCGTTCTCCTTCATGCTTCGCCGCCCGATGCGAGCAGTGATCCAGTACGTCCAGGCGATTTCAACGTCGAGCTCGTAACCTCCACTAGCACAAGCACGCACCAATTCATACTCGTTCTTCAACCCCTTTTCTGTGTTGTTATGGCTTTGAAACTCTCTTTGCTTTTTTCCTTTAACTCTCTTTCTTTCTACTCTTCTCCCCTATGCCATTCGCTCTACGGCAATATAACGACACGAAACTCCTACGTGCCGATTTTTCTTTCTGTATCAACACTTTAGACTCGTGCACAGATCGACAACACCTCGCGTACAAATGGCAGTAAAAGAAATAACACGAAAAATTGAGTGCGTGAAAAATAGAGAGATGGAAAAAAAAATAGCGGGAAGAAAAAAAGTCCACGAAAAAAGCGTGAAAAGCCTGAAGCGTAAAAACTCGGCCTTTTATTTATATTTTTAACCAATGAAAAATGAGCCAGAAGTACACGCTCGATGTTGGGTATTAATTTAAATGGAATCGACCAACTGAATGTAGAACACGCCGGGCGACAGATTTTGCCTTTTTGTTGTTTATTCGATCGGCGAACAGAGTCGATTGATTTTTATTGTATTCCGACGAAACGCTTCGTTCCTCGATAACTTTCTATTTTTGTTCACTTTTTTGTATATACATTTGTATATTGTATACGTGGCATACGTCTGTGTGTATATATTTTCGATCCACCCGCTTAATTATCGAGTCGAACGGATATGTGACGAAAATTGGTTGAATAACATCGATAGGTATATTCAGGTCAGACGGTCTCGCGTCGGGGAGTTCGTGCTAACTTCGAATTTTGCCAATTCATCCGTCAACGATCGCTCGAGGACACATTTGGACGGTTATAATGATTCATCCATCGCGATGATAGTTTATTTAATTATTTTTATTATAGAAACGTTCAATCGTCTTTTAATTATAACGACGTCTTGGGATATGTTCGACGACACACCTGTGTTATCAGTTGTTAATGCAATCAGTTATTAATATATCACGGCCTCGAATGGAAACTTTGATCGATGACCCGTCACTGCGTGTCTTTCTCCTTTCTACTCGCTCGTTTATTTCATTTTATTGCTCGTTTTTTTTTTTTTTGTTTTCCTGCTGTTTCGCTCGTGTAATTGATTTGTCTTTGAACGTTTTGTCTCGACCGCAACCAGCACTGCAGGAGTGAAATTTAATCGAAGTCTCAAAGCTATCGTTCCTCGATTGGATGGCTCGTGACAAAGTGTGCGGTTAACGTGCAGGAACAACGACAATGAGAATAAAACGTGACGAAGCAACTCGGCGACGTTGTTTCCGGGTCGGTTGTATACACGCGCATCTCCAACGGTGGCTGGCGCGACACTAAAGAAAATCGCACTTCACTTGCCCGCGTCGTGTGCTAGGAACGTTGTACGGACGCCTGCGCGCTTTCGACACCGGCATTCGAGATTTTCGCCGCACGAACAGACCGAACTTGGCTACCCCTCCGCGTGCTAATGTGTTCAATATATATACGGTATGTAGCTACAATGTAGTACATGCCATTCGGAATAAGTCGCCGAATGTCGAATCATCCTTTCATAATTTAAGGACGCTATATCGCTATATTCTCAGAAAAAAAAAACGAGATTCGAAGAGAATTTCGCAGGCTCCCCAAGGGGATAGAAATCGGAAAAAAATCAACCACGAGAACGACGCTAAGAAGAGTAATGTTGCACAATAGTAATTCCAAAATGTTGGTGACAAATGTTCTTCAAAAAATTGATCAACACATCCTCCGGTGAGCTACCTTTTTTTTAGGACAAAATTAGTCAATTTTTCTGAAGCACTGTGCATTTTTTCTGCAGCTTAATTCATTGAAAGGTTTTATGATTTTTCGATCATATAGGATTCGATTTATTGACTCGTAATGATTTTAGAAATTCAATTTTTTTTTCATGACAATTACTCGATAAGTAATTGATCAATAAAACATGTTTTGTTTCCGTAACTACGGCAAATTCGATCCTATGTGTGCCATTTCAAAAGTAGGCCGGGGGCCGTAGGACACTCGCGGATTGTTAGTATCGTTGAGCATGAAAATTCTGTAAATGCACGAAAGGGTTGAACGGAAGCAAGCGCTTCCATCCAACCCCCTTCTCGGTTATGTCATTAGTTCGACGGTAGTTCGTCTATACCGTAGATACCGCACGGTCGTTACGAATAGCCTCTCGTAAAATGAACTTTTGCTTTAATTCAACGTTACGTCCGGTACAGTTATCCCAAGGGTGAGAGCGAGCCGCTGACTGGAGACTGCCGTTTCAAAGCTTTGTAACGTAGAACGATACCCTCATCCGCTTTGCTCTCTGCTATCGTCCGGCAAAAAATCTCCGTCGTCATTAGCATGGGGGGTAATTTCTTTTTATCATCACCCTACTCATATCGTCCATAGCCCTCGACGATTTTTTGTAGAAAGACGCAATATTTTTTTACGATGTACTCTAATTAAAAAATGTTATGCAAAAAATAAATTTTTGAATCTTATTCGAAAATTTGTATTGCAACTTTTTCATTGGATCAACCTACCGAAATAGGAACATCGGAGAAATTCAGCGAAAAAAAAGCCAATAAAATTAATCACCACAAGTGTTTGCACAGCTGTGGATGGCGACGAAGTTCTCAAATAATCGAAATCCATCAAATCCGACACGCTTGTAATAACAATACGGTGGATAGCACTGATTATCGAGAGGGATGAGGATGCGCGAGGGTACGTTTATTTATCGAATTACGCGGAGGCGAGGCACAGAATGGGAAACTAATTGGCAATGAATGTCACTCCGTCGGGTGGAAGGGTGCGATTTGCGCGCGAGCATTCGAGTGCTCCGCAGGCCAAACCTGCTAACCGGGCCTGGTTGCTCATTAACGCCCGGTTTGCGAAACCACCTCCTCCTCCTTCGGTATCCACCGCCTCCTTTAATTACAGGTGAAGATTACTATCGAGTCGAAATAAACAGTCTCGATGGGCGATACGGAATCCTCTTCCGCTTTACTCCGTACCCACCTCCCTCCCCCTTCTCCGCCCTCCGCGACCGCTACGCCACTGCAGCTGAGAGCCTTGTCGTTTTCGCCCTTAGTTCCCTTACCCCTTTCCCATCCCTTGTTTTCTTTCTCTTCCACACGCTTTCCATTTGGAAATACCCCGGAGAAAAGACGTTCGCGAAAGAGTAGTACACAACGCGAAATAACAATGAAATTAAGTAGCTATAGGGGATGCGAATACACCGCATAGTCGCTTGCCATAAAAAAAAAAAGAAAAAACATGAGAGAAACCCCCGAGAGCTATCAGGATTATTTCCATTGCGGCTTCTAATGGTTAAGTGCCTCCTATTATTTTTCTTGACAAAGATGTAACGTTTTTACCTTTCAGAAAAACAAAGGCGATGCAAGGAAGATAATATTCTATAAATACATGTTTTATTCATCACAGGTATTTTTAACTCTCCGATGCCTGCCGGGCAAAGGAGGGGAGTTCTGCATTAAAGTAATCGTCAACATGCCACTGCGCGATTTTTCTTCGTATCCGATATTCTGCGAAAACGGCAAAAAATGTCTTGACAAAATTTGACACGGCGTTTCTTTGTACCACGATTTTTGATCAGGTTTCGTTATGATTAAGGGCGAGTTTGCAGAGATAAAAGGTAAAAGAGTAATGCGCGTGAATATATATGGAAATTTCGTCGATACGTGCTGCCATTATTTTTTCGTTCGTCACGTGCGACTTTTATTCGAAATAAATGAAGCGGAAATGATTTTACGAAAATCTATAAACTCCCAATTTAACAAAGAGGGTAATAAATAAACAGTATTAATGAAAGAGAGTGGAATAACAAATTGTTCTATGCATATTATAGTCGGGAGATTCCCACACTCAACGACAAATAAATCTCTCGACTGTAATATGGGAATAATTATTTATTATTTCACTCTTTTTTGTTGGTGCAATTTATTTGTTCGATTTCTTCTTCGTCGAAAAGTTTTCGCAGATGCGGATTTCAACAATGAAACGAATCACATCGAAACACGTGAAACAGGAATAAAGCCTTATTGTTTTTGAACTACAGAAATAAGCAAACATTTTACAAAAACGAAAAAATTCTCGATTGAAAGAAGAGTAGTATAAAGAAGTTATTAATTTATATATGTATATAGATATATAAATTGAATTATTGAGTTTTCTCTGTGCTAAATTGTGATAAGTAATTGTCGACCTTTTTCGTGATAAAACATCGTAAAAAGGAATCGCAAATCAGCGTGAAATGCTTAACTTCCGCCTTTTTGCTCTAGCTGGCAGTCGGAAGGTAATAAAAAATTACGATTATCGGATTGTTTTTTATTCTATAGAAATTTGCGCTGTTCCCTTTCTTTTCATTCAATCAAAGGTATTCACGAAGAAAAGAAAATACTTCTGTGATGTCTTGAATTTTACTATCGAATCGTAGTGTAATAATCGAAAGAAAACATATATAATTAGTCTAACGAAAGTCGTAGTTTCATACTTTCGGCAAATCGTCGGATAATCGTTCATTGATGTCCATTATATTCTCAGTTAGTCGTTCTCTGTATTCCCTTATCGTGGCGAACATCGGACAAACTAATTCGGCCCTGTCGCGTCCCCAAAGAACTCTCGTAAGAGATTCCGGCGATTTTGCGAAATACTTGTTGGCCGTTTCGCCGTCCAGCAGCATAATCTGGAGATTGATGGTGGTGTAGATGATACCAAGCGATCGGTAAGCCTCGCACGATTCTTTGAATTCGTTCCAACCGAGACAATCCTCGATGTCGAGACCCTCGCTAGCCAATTCTTTTCGCATCGTGTCGTGATGCAACCTCGCCATTGTCTCGAAGAGTTCGTCGCGCGTTCTTCGTCTCGTGTTCAAATACAGGCTTATCATAAAATCAGCCGCCGGCGGTAGATAACACCAGAATTGAAAATCCAAGAGATACCAGCCATTCGGACGACCGGCTGAGTCGCGTTTGAGCATAAAATTATTGGCCCAAGGATCGCGATGACAAATGACGTTCCGATACTTGTCGGATGGACGAACGAGATTCGGTATGTTCCAACCCCACTTTGCGACGCGTTTCTTCACGCGTTGCTTGGCCGTCTCGTCGAGATCCTGGACGAGATCGATCATCGCGCCCATGCCCACTATACCCGGATCTATGATGTTCTGCTCGGTTTTGTCCACACTGGGAAACAGACACTCGACCAAAATGTCGCCGTAAACGTCGAATATCGTTTTGCCGTGTCGACGACGGAGATTCTCGTCGAGTATCAACGATCTCGCGTGTAGCGTCGCCAACGTACGGAACATCAGCGCGCACTCGTCGTAACCGAAAGGCACGTACTTGTCGGGCATCGAGTAACCCTCCTCTGTGGCGTCCTCGAAAACTATAATCAAGTCGCTCTTGCCCAGAAAACAATCGGCGCTCCATTTAGGACCGTTTCCTCGTCCCAGACGCGGTATCAAATCCTCGTAGACACGTATCTCCTTGTTGTAGAGATCGCCGCGCGACGCTAAATCGTACTGGGGACTGTTCGACGGTGGTTTCGCTTTCGCGAAGAACTTAAATTTCTCCGTTAATCTTTCCTCGACACTGCAGGTCACCCTAAGAATATAGTATCGACCCATGAATCCGTTGGTACCGTCGATAGGATCGAGACTCCAATTTTTTATATGAAATTTCCTAGTCCCCAATTTTCTTTTCATCACGAGCACAATGTCGTC
This sequence comes from Ischnus inquisitorius, assembly GCA_963924025.1. Classification (NCBI taxonomy): domain Eukaryota; kingdom Metazoa; phylum Arthropoda; class Insecta; order Hymenoptera; family Ichneumonidae; genus Ischnus; species Ischnus inquisitorius. Next base: position 3,488,622 of record OZ001250.1, on the reverse strand, counting down.
GTTGTTCAGAAACTCCTGCGGATTGTCGACGGAGCTTTTCGACTTCGAAGAGACGAGAGTCGTCGTCGACTGCGCAGCGTGTATCATGATGATTGCGTTACTTTCACAGCTTCGACTGCTCGCTTTAACGCATTTATACCCAATGTCGTTAGGCGAATGAACGAGAGACAAAAAGACTATTATAAAAATGAACACACATCGCGCGAGAGCGTGAAGCGTCGGTGACTCTGCAAAGCTTCGTTTAGGCATTTGCAAATATTGCGACATAATGAACTGACGATGGGTGACAGTGACCTAGAGGATGAATGCTGATTGACAAACGAAGATATGACTTCGAACGACTGTGAAGAACAAAGTCAAGCGCCTTTCCGTGACATTGACTAGTTTCACTGCTGCACTCAATGAAATGATGTTTTATAGTGGCACGTAAATAATCATCGCGATAGATCCAACTAATCAATTCCAGTTCGAGGCCGCCTCTGCTCTGCTAACCGTTATCATTTTGACGTGATACTTTTGTATCTTCACTATCGCGGTGCCTAATCTGGGATGTTTGCTGACGTCGAGTTTTTAATTATGCACCCGACTCATTATGGAAGATTACTTGAAACGTGTATGCGACAGATATGCACTGTAAAATATAATGAGTTGCGGGATTGAATAATTGATTAGCAAAACTATTCAAAAAATTAAATGAACAAGATGATGAGTCACAGGAATGAATAATTAATTGGAGAGACTACTTAAGAAAGAAAATAAAATGGGTTGTGCCATCCTACGATTTTTTTCCTCAACTAATTGTTAGTTCTCGTCAGTGTTTCTCGTTTCGGCAACGCCCAAGTAAATCCAAAATTAAACTTCGCTCGGACTGCCATTAGGCACGAAACACAAGTTTATTGTTCTCATAAAAGCTAGCGTACGGTGGGATGAACCACCGCGCTCCGAGTTTCGAACAATGTCTTTAAAATATCCTAATACGAAATATATTAGATTATTTTTGAAAAAATGATGTATTTTTTTCATTTTTAGGTTATATTTCATTTGTACTTTTCTTATTTCTGTGTATATTTTTCAAAATTGAGTTTACTTTATCGGACAAATTGCATGAATTTCTATACATTTTTTATTCCAAACGCGAATGCCGTGAACCTAAATCTTTTGGTGCTCCATACTCTCCCCATTTTATCCGAATCGTTTTGTAGATCTTCAAGTAACTCGTGTAAAAGTAAAAAAAAAATCGATGTAGACGTTCGAATCGAAGATTTATCGTCATTGAGCTCCGGAGATTGTGAATCCTTGCCGTGTGTTTTTCGCCCAAACGCGAATGGTCTTTCTTTTTTCGCTTCTCGCATCGTGAAAACACCGAACGAGTGAAAAGTTTTAAGCACCCCAAGGTGGGGAGAGATCGTTGCGGCGAGGAGAATGAGCCTCGCTCTCTCACTTCCGCGAACCGCGATGGGAACCACATCTACGTAATAGACTCTCATTTATAATACAAAGCGTCCGGAAGGGTGGTGTGAGGGTATCCTAGCCGAATTTAAATTGCAAAAGAAACGAAGCAAGCGTGAAACTGGTTTCGCGAGAGCGAAAGAGAGAAAAAGAATTCAAATGGAACGCGACTGCCACTTTAAGGGGTCGATGCGAGTCGAATGCCGAATACCGGAATTGCCGTCATTCTCGAGCGAACTTACCACCACTATCACTACCCCCCTCCCGCGGCACGAGTCTAAATACTACGTTTACTCGCTGGAATATTTAACACCCCCCTCCAACCTCTTTTCCCATTCCGTCCCGCGCGTCTGACTTCTTTAGACGTATGGAAATTCCAATGTTTCGCACGACTTCCGCGCCTTGCAGAATTATCCGAACCGATCATTATTGCCGCTCTCGGAAAGTCGTCGTATACACATTTTCGCGAGGACGAATGCGATGAATGCGTTTAATCGAATATACAATTTGATTGACGAGCGTGACACATCCCTGACGATTTCCTTTCGTCTCTGTCTATCGCCGGCGAGTCCTTTCATTCCCGCGCGCGGGAGACGGGCGATTTTTTTTGTGCTAAATCATCTATCCATCAAACGTCGGAGAGTTCGTTATTCGCGGATAAGACTCCGGGCTGACGTCGTGGTTTCTCGGCGCACCTCATCCATGTATGCGCGAACGAATAAATATGCATAATACTTCGAGCGGTCGAGAGAATAGGTTGGGAGGGGGGTAAAACCCTAGGGGTGCTATAAAACAATCGAGGAGAGTAACTTTACGGCCCTATAGACGTCCGAGAAACTTATATATAGTATAGAAAGCTAGCACACACCTCTTGGCCCATACCTGTTCTTCCTCGTGTAATAACTGTTTATATATATATATACGTATATATAAGTATATATTCTACTGTAGAGGTGTACCACGAGAGTGCCAAAGTTCCTCGAAGAAATATATTAATGAGCCGACACTCACCGCACACCGACACCTTCTCCACCATCCCTGTTGTACTCTCTTCCTTTTTCTCTCCCGTTCTTCTGGCCGCGGTTTTCTCAACGGCTATCAGTATTTATTCGATCTTGGCGCATCGTAAAAAAATTCGTAGTGGTCTATCCGATCTACCGGTGTTAGTAACGAAGATGAAATCGAGAAAGCCCGAAGTTCACGCTGTAAACGTTAATTACTTCCTGACTAAAGTCTCGTCTGGTGTACTTCGTGGATTTGCTTAGCTGTTATTGCCAGTGATCATACGCTGTTTCTCTTGTCGATCTTCTGATTAAACTTACGAGCGAGTTACATGTCTGTGAGATTAATTGAAATACGATTGCGGCGATAATACTTCACTTGTTCTGATGGAAGACTCGACTATCGTGAAAATTCAATCAATAACGCGTATTTCAGATCAGATCGTTAATTTATCATTAATTGAATCATAAACTGGTTATATCAATCAAACAATCGATTGGTCATCGATCTAAACATTAACTAATTATCAATTACACCATTGAGTGATTATCGTTCAAATCAATGATTGATTGCCGGTGAAACAATTATTTTCCATCCGTTGCACTGTTTATCTCAAAGTACGAATCGACCATCCGCGAAAACAAAGCTTGTTTAGCCTACACGTGAAAAACAAACATGGTATACGAACCATGTTTGTATACCATGTCTACGCTTTCCCGTCTCAGCTTACATATTATCCTGGACGTAATTTACCGAGCCATATAATAAGTTCGCGTCGTGGAACGTGCGCCAATCAAATTGCGATGGCTAACAAAGTACGAGCCGTGCGAAGCGTAGCATCGATTTTTCTCTCGGTTATAACAATGCACCCTTAACCCATGCGGCAACACAACACGGTCGCAGTCGGCGAAGCATTGCCCCTATTGGAAAGTTTGCATGAAAAACGAGTATGTTCCTTCGAAGTTGCGATGAACTGAACGAATGTTCTCGTGTTACCGGCGCCGGAGAAAAAGAACATTCGACGGGGTTAGTTGTTCCATTCGCAAATAATGGAGTAACAATGTGTACATGTACATGCATTTATCTGTATACACGTACACGGGACGAGAGTGAATCGCGGAGCGAGCGAGAAGCTAAGGTGACTTTTTCTCACCGAGAGAGGATTGTTCCTTTCCAGCATCCGGAAGAGTCGTGCAGAAAAGCCAAACTCTTGACTTTATTCCGCGAACGACGTTGCCTGAAGATTGGTCAATCCATCTCGGTCTCTCGGTATATATAACGGCGCGAACGGAGGATCCGAGAGCGAGGCTATATAAAGCTGACGATATTTTTCCGTCAATCCGCGTTGGCTCTATGGCCGTTCGAGGCAACCGGGGAAAACCGAGAAAAATCGATAACCCTTCTTCGAAGCTTTTTTTTTTTTGCGACACGAACGACCGATATTCTTCCGCGCGCAATCGCGATCGCGATCGAAACGCAAAATTCAAACACGAACTTCAGAAGGACGTATGTGTGTGTGTACAGAAATATCGCGTAAACACGTGACGGGGGAGCGAATATGGAACACTTCACTGAACGATATCGACGATATTTATATCGACAGCATTTTTTTTCTTATTGAAATAAATCTATTCGAGTTTGATAAGAATTGATGTGGATACATTCATCTATCCGCAGCCACATACGAAGAAGTAGAAAGTAATAGAATATATTAAAAAAACAATAATCCATCGTTATTATTCTAATATAATAATAATAATAATCTTTAATGTCATATATAAATTATACGATTGACTATTAATTGTATTAAAACGCCGAATTACGTATATTTCGAGTATACTTATTACATTATCCTTTTTTCCACGTGGATACATTTCTCAAAGTTATATATAGATGTGGACCATATTATTACCTTCGGTAGACCTACCACGCGTAAAAAAAAAGAGGTGAAAAGGGATGAGAAAGCGATTCGCGAAGCAACGACCGCGGACGCGTGTATCGCGTGACTGCCGAGGTAAAACGTGGTATTAGAAAAAATAAAAATGAATTCTCGGAGGGAGGGAAGGGTGTGGTGAGTCGAGCATGGAATGACGGGGAGAGCAAATGAAAAAGGCACGTAATGGGACGCGATGCCACGATAATTTTCTATTCGTTTTATCGCCATACATACTCCACCGTTGTTGTAGATTGCACGCAGCCGTTATTATTCTAAAAGTTCTCTATTGTCATAACTCGTTAAGTTCGTGCCGTTTCTTCGATAAAAGTTATCCTGTATTTTGTTCGATCTGTTGAATTTACCGTCGGGAAAATCGACTTGTACGCGATTCGGACGACCGTACCAATGCTCCGTTATCATCGCTACTTTGTGAGACTTGTTCTCCTCGTGAATACCCCGCCAGATTATATCTTGTTTGGTACGATCGCAACGTGGCTTGGTCTGATCGTAGGGGGTGCGATCGTGCAAACGATCGTATCCGGTTATCTTGGCACCGGAAGCAATTCGGCTCTTGCGATTGTCGAAAAAAGTTATCGAGTCCCGCGATCCGAAGGGCTCGAGCTAACCCCACGATGGAGTTGATAAATTGAAAAAAATGATATAACGATGATAATTCTCTTAATGAGAATTATAAATTCATCGAGCGCGCAGAGACCCACCGATTCGCAAGCGTACATCCGCGGTATAATTTCCTCTCGTGCCTTCATGTAATTCCATGGCGTTACGAATGAAGTCTGAAATTTTGATGCCATAATGGCAGCCGAGGTGAATTTGCTCCCGCGCGTCCGTGTAATCCTTATAAATAATTTCGATGTTTTGAGAATTAGCGCCTGAAACCCTCCCGGCTTAGTGCCATTCGCAACCTCTAAATTCCCTGCTCAGTACTGTCAGATATTATCTCTCGCTCGTGACGTAAAAGAGGGGAAAGAAAACAAGAGAAAAATAAAAATGAAGAGTGGTATAGAGGTAGAAAATAAAAGTTCATCGAGCGACTCGTCGCGAGTCACTGGCTGCGCCATCTGACGTAGATACGATTGCGCGCTTGAAACTCGAGGAGAACTCCTCGATTCTCCGCGTGTTTGCTCTGGCGCCTTCTGTGTAAGCCACTCGAACCAAATCCTTTTTTCATGAAAAAAGAAAGCCTTTCTGACGATAAGGATGGAAAAGACGAGAATCTATTATTGAATCACTGAGGTTCTTGATTCGTGTACATAAAACGATCGAGTTTTCGGTATTGCGAAAAGGAATGCTTGACCATAGTTACGGCAATTTTTTAAATCAAGCCTTTAATGATTTTTTTTAAATTTCTGCTAATATCACAAAAAAATTCTCACAACGCGCGAAAGGAACTTTTAAAGAGGGCACAATTTATCTCTTGGCCTCCGACACGCGCTAAATGACGCGCGTTTGCGCTAACACAAATGCAAACAGGATTCTGAGTAACGTCACCGAACTCGGGGCGAAATAGTCCGGTATTCGACGTCCATCAGCGGGGTAGTCGCATCAGTCACCCGACGGAACAGTCGTGGGACATTCGTCTCTCGTTCGCATTGTCGTGTGATGCACGTGGGTCGCGCTTCGTATATGTGCTTCGGGCGACGGACCGACGTTCGAGATTTCCTGCTCAAGCGTCATGTAATATACGAGTTACTCGACCCGCCATCCGCGTTTATGCCAATCATAAAAAGAACAACAACGATAGCCATAACTATAACTGATCGTTGATTCTTTTTTCCTCAAGAATCATAATTTATCAGCCATACAGTCGGCAATAATGCAATCATTCGGATGCCGATTGTATTCAAGTCGTACTTGATCTCGAATTCTCTGAATTAATCCGCAGTCTGAAAATACGGTTGGATCTACTGCTATAATATGCTACTGAACGGTTTATCCGATGAGACAAGACTCAGCTGCAACGCGCGCTTGCGAGTGTGCTAAACTCGCTCCATAGCTATTATCCTCTTGCTGTTTATATAAATTTTTCTATTAACCCGGCCATTGTGAGACCCTCCTGGTTATCATTTTTCAGTAAATTATTAATGCCCGCCAAATTTTATGAACTCGCTATGTTCAAATTTGAGTATTACTCAGCAGAAAATCCATAATACCCCTTGGTATAAAAAATTGGCATAAAAGTTTTTAATCCTACAAGATATCGATTGAAAAAAGCGGTCGGAACTCTTGCTTTTTCTGGAGCCACGAACGCAATGGTTATCAGATTCTCTTTCATTTGGTACCAATTCGATGAAAAAAAATGTATTCATTTTAAAAAAAATATATATATACCATGGAGACTCATCCTTTCTCTAAGGCCATAGAATCGTCCGTTCGTAATCGTTCGCTCATCGATCTCAACCGAATACCATCTATTCCGCCTTCTCTTCCTTATTCTCATCTTCTGGTATACTCGGGACGATTTCTCGAATTGCTCCGCTCGTCGTGTGTATGATACTATCGTGTAGAGAAATCGGTATCTATACAATTCTCGTACTGTCTCGCACTGTCGCGATCGGATAAGGCATGGCTGAGCTGCGGTAACGTCGCTCACCACTCTCCCAGTGACAACGTTTCAAGCGTGCAGAAGAAGTTGCAGCTAAAGGATGAGGTAAAACGTAGAAGTATGAAGGGGAGGAGACATTGGTATCGAGGAGATACGGCGAAGAGGTGAGGAGGTATAACGAAGATAGAAGGGGAGGGGGAACGGTAGCGAGGGAACAGTTGAGAAGGCAAAGAAGAAGAAGCTTAGCTGGACGCTGGGATGGATACCGGACGAGCATTTTCCGTGGTGTGCGCGGGTGTGAGTGAGAACGAAGAGGGCAAAGCCCGATGTGTCTGATACAGCCGGCCGTATAGACGGAAAGGGAAAGAAAGATAGATCCGAACGTGTGTACATAGCGAGCAGTGGAAGACATTCGGTCTTTCTCTCGAGAGAGAAAGAGATCAGGTGCAAGAGAGCGGACGAGGCTGTACGAGGGCGAACTGCACGTGAGCACGCGGGGGACATACGAGTTCATACGACACATAGGGCAGAGTTTAATCAGGTTCGACTAGTTAGTTGGCAGGTGCGAGGCCGTACCTCTCTCGTGCGACGACCTATCGGTCCCGCGAACGCATCTCCGAGAAACGCAAAGACTCGAAAGCCGCACTTATATGTATCTTTATATATATATATATATATATGTGAGCGTATAAGCGACCGTGTTGCTGCACTTCAACTTTTGCTGCTGATGCGCTGCTGGGTGATGCTTGTTGCAACGCGAGCTCGGAGGGCGCGCAAGAAACCCAACTCATCCAGGGCCATCGGTCGCATTGCACAATGCTATGCAGGTAGGCAAGCAGCAGGCAGGCAGAAGCGACAACCGAGAGAGAAACGCTCTTCTGGATTTCTGTTACTTGCACGAAGCGCGCGCAACTCTCTTCGAACCTGATGTGCCAAGGAGACTCTATCTATACAGTCTATTCGATACAAGAGCAACGCTCGGTCCAGCACAGAAGTGCAATATACCACAAGGGGGGAAAGGGGATTGTGCGGTGGTTTCGTATGTGTGCACCAAACGACTACCGAGGACGAGTCTTAAAACTCCGCTTCGACATTCTATACCCGAGGCGTTCTCACAGTCGTTAAACGTTTTTAATTTCAGGCTCGCGTCTTCTCTATGTACTATTATAGCAAACGGCATAGAGCGCCTCGCGAGAGATGTGACTCTCTTTGTGTGTATACATATATGTATATATAACTGTCTCCGTCGATCGAGGCACGAACCTATCGTAATACACACACGGATAGGCGATACACGGTATGAGAGATGAGAGTCACACGAGGGGAGCCCTCGATTCCAGGAGTAGGCGACAGTATGTATACGCGTGTGGGTTACGCGTGAGTAAGGGGCTTCCGATTAGCACGCCTGCCACATAGGGATTATGTATCCACATACGAGATTGGACGGATAAGTTTTCATTGATTGATTAGCTGACGATATGATGGTTTCAATTCATAAAAAACGCGGATCGTTGATTGTTATTCATCGTTTCACATGCGTCGAACTTTTTTATGGTAGTCTTTTATAATTGTGGATGGGTGTTTTCCTAAAAAAAAACGCGAGATAAAAAATATTTATGTTTTTTTCGAGTCTTTTTCGAGTCAATGTATTCCGGTACGAGATTGGATGGATAAGTTTTCATCGATTCTAACGGTACAATAGTTTCTGGTCATAAAGAATTCGGATTCTTAATTGTTATTTATCGCCTGTGATGCATTTCGAGTTTTATTCAATATGAATTTTAGGACGGGAGTAATACGCGTCGTGATAAACGGGATGAAATGTCAGATTTCGACTCGAAATGATGAATTTCAAGAACTGATTGCGAGCATTCTTGTTTCCAAAAAGTACCTGGTTTTTATGGTTTTTAACGCTTATTTTGATTTCAGATAGAATAACAAGATATGTCTCAAATTCTACAGGACACAGCACGTGCTGAAGTCTTTGGCAGAGTTTTATTTTTGCACCATCAAAAGGCATTGAATAACGCGATAAAGGATAGATTTTTGCAATTTTTTTTTGATAAATAACTGTGCTATAGAAAAATCGATAGAACGTCATTATGTTTCTGGTTATATTATCGTATTTATCAACACGAAACCAATGGAAATAGTGCCTTCGGGTGGAACGGATCATTGATAATTGACCGGAGTAATTTTTTTTCTTACCTGCGTGAACGATGTTCCTCATCGACAGCTTCAAACTCGAGATCCTTGTAGCGAATATCATCGTACGACTGAAACGACAAAAAAACATCCTTCAATTATTTCGATACATTTCGTACGTTAGTTTCTATTTTGTAACAAAAAATTATGTTGACTCATCTGATGTAAAAATCATTTTCGTGTTTACTAATAAATAAAAAACGGCGAGTGTACTGCGACGCAATCTCTAATGACGATAATAGATCTTATGATTCTTCGTAAATCTGTGGGACAAGTACAGGACAGGGCGCACGCGCGGTTTAATCTTCTTAGCTCACGCATAATCGCCATTTCCTCGGTGGCGAGACGGCTATACGGTTGTTGCGGTGTATCGTTACACGTACGTACACACGCGAAGCCTGGAACTGAGTCGCTCTCTCTCTTGTATCTTCGATCTCCCGCAGGTTCGCGTTCGCACGATCGAGATATCCGCAAGTGCGCGAGCACAAGCCGGCGACTATACACGGTTTATGTATTAATGTATATACCTCACACGTACATTCGTTCAGAGATGATGTACCACCACACTTTTCGGTTTAAATTTCGCACGCCGCTCGCTGCCTCGCACGTGCGTGTGCCATTTTCATCTCCACGTGTATAATTTCGTTTACATTGAATCAAACGAATCTTAAAACAATTCTTTGCAAATTTCGAACGGCATTTTGCGGATCCTATGCTCGAATTTATCGTTTTCTTTCTAATTGCTCGACTATTTTATTCTTTAACCCGATAGATTTTTTATCTATTTTAATTTTTATCTATGAATATTCATTAACGAGAATAAAAAAATGTATTCTTGTTTTATTCATTATTTTTTATTGGTGGTGAATCGTTTTTCATTTATTTATTTTTATTTACGAGTTATCGCGATTCGAACATGAATATCTGCGTACTTTTTTTGCTTCGGTCACCGAGAGTGATAATTTTGTCGGGACTTTAGATCTGAAATAATATCTATCATTTGTGTTGGGTACATTTTCACTCGAGCCGTCTCCTCGCCGGGTTCTCCTCGGCTCGTGCACACTAGCGCGCGCGTTACGTCCATTACTTCGCATTAGCCAAGAGTGGACCGCTTCTTCCGTTTATCTCAACTTCTTCTTTTTGCCGTCTTTCCATCTCGTATTTCTTATGACGGACACTGTTGAACGCCGAAGCGAGAGGTGCATCGAAGTGGATATGTACGAGGTGCCGGTATACATATATATATATATAATACGTGGACAAAGCACCAAGTAGCAGGAATGGTCAACGAGAAGGAACGAGGTTTAAAGAGACGCAATGGAAGAGGTATGGCGAGAGAAGTGGCGAAGCGCGAGGGAAAGAGGATATTATTAGGGAAAGGAGTTACGCCGTATTTCCCAATGGACAAACACGATCGGCTAATGTGCCTTCGAGACGATCTCACGAGTCTCTCGCTTTTTTTTCATCCGCCGCGTTCTCTTCGTCTTATTTACTTCGTCGCTTGCACACGCGTGATTTTATATACCCACGGACCACGCTGCGTTTACGCACCTCCGGGTTCGAGCGGCGCGCACGTATCGCTCCGTACGTAAAAGACGAAGGTACTCGAGGGCGTCACGCGAGTATTGGCTCATCCCGTGAGAGAGTCCACGAGGATGAGATACCTCCAGACAGAATAAGAGGTATTAACTAACCCGGCCACTATCTTGAGTGTATTGGCTCGCTCCCGCCAGTTAAAAGCGCGAACCCCACGAAACCGAACGGGAAAAAACAGGGAGTGGCACCTATCGTATATTAAACCCTTTAACGGTTCGAAGATTGTGAGGCTTTTCCTAATACATCGTTCCGATTACTGCGGCGACTTTATTAAATTTGGTATACGTCAACTTAGGATAAATAAAGCGCGTTGTACTTTTAATTATTCTCTGGTTATTGGTGATATTATATAACTTGGAAAAAAAGTGGTATTATCACAGTTGTTCTCCGAAATTTATCGAATTATTGTACTCCTTTCACTCTAGGTGTCAACTTATCACAGCATTAAATTTGATTTTTTAATCGGTTTATCGAACGGAAAAAGGAGTGCTGTCGAAACTATGTTGTGCACTGTAATTATTAAAAATTTACAAGATATTCACAAAAATCTTGTGCTACCAAATTACATGTTTAAAATGTATTTGCAAAACTTGCACACATCTAATTATGAGGTAACTTTCTATCTACATTCCAAATTCCACGGTGACACGTAACATTCTTATCAGATAAAACTGTAAATCAAATACAGACCTGATCAAGACAATTATCGATATTCACATGTACAATATGAAAATCAGCAATTCGCAAATACTACATTTTCACACATCAATAAACGACCCGTCAGGTTAGTTCTTAACGAATTTCCGTAGGATACCTGTAAAACGTTTAGTTTGTAAACGAATCTACGACCTCTGACCATTTAAAAATGATTTCGAAATCAGTTTTTCCATAGTTTTATCAAACAACTTTGATGTATGGATCCGATCAATCGAATGCTTCACAATAAACTGCAACTTCGGCTGTACTCATGTTATATCTGAGTTACATCATATCGGTTTCAAGGGAAACAATGTTACAGATATCGCAAGCGTTTTCGGATGTAACAACGGGACAGAGTAAAGAATATGAAAAAAGTAAAGGAAGAAAAAAACGGAAGTGTATATTAGATAGCCGAGCGCGGTCTTTTGTGGCAACGAGGAGAAACGTTGCGGTTGTTACTTTTAATTCAATTAGACGGTGAGTACGGTGGAACTGCTTGGGATTTTAGCGTTACCCGTCGTACCGTCTCACGTACATACATAAGTCACAGCGGCATAGCCACACATAAATATACACATTGAGAATGGCTACGAGTAGAGACGAAGAAACGGTAGCTCGGGCCACGGAGCGCCCGTGATTCTCGTTTCTTTTGTGTATAAAGTCTTTTCCGCGAGATCCCGAGGCGTTCGAGACCCCGGCCAGATCGTAGCGGGGAGGATGCGACCGAGCATCCGGTTCTTGGGGGCCCTCTCTATCCCTACCGTCTTATCCGTCCAACGTCGACCCTTCCGTCCACTCGTGGAGAACCCTCATGGAAAATTACTATCCTGACGATTCAGGAATGGCGCGCAACAAACCGCTCCTCTTCGTACGCGGAACAAGGCACATAGGAGTAAAGAGTTGGAAACCGATCCCCGATACGTCGAGAGATGGCTCGTGCCGATAGAAACAAGTGAACTTCGCGCGCATTGCGTTGCAAGACTAGCGAGACGAATCGCTCTACTGTTTCGCTCATTCGATGCAAATGCAAATTCGATGCAAATGCGATTTCGAGACGGGAATATCCATTAGAAGATCGTCAAGGAATTGATCTTTAATTATCTCTGTGATTCAATTTCGCTGACAGGGCAATAATCTCTACAGAATTGATACATTAATAAAACATCGAATCCCTACGGCAGGACAGGCGAAAATATGTATATCGATACAAAAGAAAGTTGGACGGTCGGATTATCGCGGATATGCAAGTTTCATTCAAAACTCACTGAGAAAAGTCCGTTTCTTAATGAGGCGAAAAGGAAAAAATGATTAAGAAGTGTTATACCAGTTACACAGCGGTGTTGCGTTTAGAGCGACGGATGCGAGTACGATTTATAGCTTTGGAACAACTCGTCCAACCGTCCCATATAACTACTTGCCAAATGGCACATCCCATTGCGCCGCGCTCGGCCCGTTCCAAGATCTTCTCTCGATGACTCGACACGTCATTCGCCGCGGATATATCCGACATACGCTGCGCGAAACACTCGAATAACGCTTCGTTTATACGTTCGGATATTCCGTGAAAGAAGAGAGGAAGAAAAAGTAGAGTCGAACGGTAGAAGGGAGAAACAGCAGGTAGACGAAGCAGCCACGTGTCGCCGAGCGATTAGAACCGTGACTCTCGAAATCCTATATTCCTCTGTCTCGAGGCTCCAAACACTCTCGTCTATAGTTAATACGCCTTGCCGAGGCAGAAAATCGCAGGCAGACGTGTTAATTTAAAAAAATCACGCGGCGCGCTCGTTTCTCTTAGCTCTTCGATGTTCTCGCGTATCTCATCCGCGTTGTTCTCGATGGTATTCTTATCCGCGATCATATGAAACCATCTCCAGGCTACTTGGGCGGTGCTGGACACGCGCGTCACGAACTTTTGACCCAAAGAAGAAAGAAAAGAGCCAACAATGCCGTAGAACTCACTCGAAGAATTGCGAGCACGTAGCGTCTCGCGACAGACTGTAAAACTTGCAACCGAAGAAAATGAAGGGAGACCACACATACGCGACCGAGCGCACGCAGTGTGTTGGGTTTACCTATTTTTCTAGCAGTGTATACATATACGTTGATGCGCGGTGTCAGCCTTTTCTCGAATTCTGGTCAAATCCGCAAAACCGCTACTATTCCTGCCAACTGTTTGTGACATGCTGTGTACGATTCTCTCGTATAGGTAACCACGTAGGTCGCACCTGTTTCGTATACCCGAGTGAATAATTTAATGCCGTGTGACACTTTGCTCTCGCTATGCTATTGCTGTAACGTACCGAAGGTAAACAAGAAAACGGATGTACATAGCAAGGAAGAGTAGTACGTTATGCCGGGTGTGTTAAAGTTTTTCGTAAGGTTACTTACCGGTTGGCGCTCAAAAGATACGTGCTAGGTACCGACCATTTTTTTCTTTTTCTTTTTTGTCGATGGACCTACCTCTTCCGCATCGTGACTATGCTAAGTACGTACTCCTGCCATAATTTTCGCAACGCGCGAAAGAATGACGGAGATGAGATATGGAGAGAGGGGGGGAAGGGAGGTGGACGAAAAAAAATCTACGAATAAGAAGCACGAGAGGAAGGAGAAGACGGTGGGAAGCGTTTCTATTCCAGGGATTAATTAAAAGTGCCGTTGTACGGGTTCGGTGGCTTCACGCGCGCGCGCGCGCCTATCCGCGTGAGCGAATGGTTCGACTACTGGCTGGGCTCTGGCTCGCTTCTAGCCCGAGCCTGTGTACAAATAACCGACGCACGGGGTCCCAGACCTTGAATCTATAGCTGAGAGCGATACAATCGAAGATACGCAATAGCGCGTAGTTCGGTAAAAAAAAACACATGAAAATAAATTAACAGGACGTGAGATGCGAGCTCGTGTGATCTGACTAAGTCCGATGGCACGTCCTGCGCTTGCGGAAGAAGTATGATTCGGCTGGAGATTTTTACTTCCGCGAATTTCGGATGTTGCAAAAAAATGTACGGTTGTGAAGAAAACCAGCGTGAAGTGTTATCGTGAGCAATTTGGATCCCATTAATTATTTATTTTTTTCGCAAGAAAAAAAAATTTCAATGAAACAAAAGATTAGGGAAATAGTACGATTATTATCCTAATATAGAAATTGGAAGAATACATTTATTAGATTAGTATCGATGTTGATGATAAGCTAAAACAAGCTTTTTATACAGCTTGCAAATTTTTCTAATAATGGTTATACTATTAGCTTGATATATTGGCCCATTTGAACTTCAAAGCTTCGTGACCGCGGCAAACCACGCGCGAGACTAATACCCGTTTTAGCATACGATCAGCGTTATTCACGCTAACATCGGTCAAAGGCAAACACAGAGAGAGAGCTCATCGTGACGTTTAGATTATACGTTGTTCGAACAACTGCTTCGTAAATATAATTATGAACTGTGGGGTGCTAATATACATGCGGAACCGTAGCGAAAGGTCGGACGGGTACGGGTCTATTATCTACGAGAATTACTTTGATGAACGTCGCATCGACTTTAATTTTGATGAACGTCGCATCGATGCTGAGTTTCATTTGGCGAATTTGCTGCTTTTCAGGATGCAGCGCTTGAAGCTATATCATCGATTTCAGACAGAAAAATGCAGGAAATTTATTTCCTCCACCGGAAAAAAAGGCTCAGATCGCAATATAAAGAATTATCGGAAGAGTTCCATTAATTTTCAGCATCGTGTCCTCAGGATTTTTTACATGACTGAATAACTGGTATCATTTTGCAATTTTAATTTATGCGAAATCTCTTTTTCACGAGAAACAATTTTTTTTTCAAGCTCAAATTATATTAGCCCCCCACCCGCAGAAATCGAGTGAAGATGACAATCGATCGCCGTATCGAGATTAGATCGAAATAATCGCCAAGATAAGAAATCACATTTTTGAACGTGAGAGTTTTGTCAATAGGCCGATTCGCATAGAACAAGATTATTATCAATGAATTATCGGTCCGCGTGTTCATCGCGCGATTTACTAACCGACATGCCAAGATGTCGCGATCTCGCGATCACTCGGGGCACTCGAGGGATTTGATCTGTAGGATATCTTTCCCGGAGTCGCGGATGCGCTTGTTCCCCCCGATATATCTGTGAACTCTCATCTACGATCGCGATACAAACTTCTGGAGACAACGGGTTGCGACGCGATAGAATACTTACGCACAGAAGCTAAGCAGAGGTTGGGAGTTGGGTGTATATAACCGACGCGTCAGCGCCTCGACGAGGAGAAGAACCTCCTTTTAGGGCAGTTAAGGCGAAGCGTAGTGCTGCACAACTCTGCGCTCTGTGTGTTTGCCCTGCATGCCTCTCACTCTATCTCTCTCGCAGCAATAGCCGGAGAAGATATTCTCTCGCGCGGTTCTCTCGCGAGAGTTTATACCGGCAGCAGCAACGGCGAGTCGGTCGACCTCGCTCGTTCTCAGAAAGCAGCACCAGGACGCCGCGCATACGAGACCGCCGTAGTCCTCGACGTCCTCACCGTACGGGGGAATTTGTTTTATTAATTTTTTCTTATCTCGAAAAAAAAAGATGTTGAATTGTTTCGATTTTCTTAGGCCTAGAGATTCCAATTGGGGATACAAAATTTATTTCTCTAACAATGCAAATTAAGCATCGATTTTTCAAGTTGTATTGAAAAATCTCCACCCTTACTTACAGAACAAAAAAAACGATCCGTCATTGCAAACGATCAATTCAAATCAGATCTTATATCCCTTTTTTTTTTACTAAATACAATTTTTAGACGCCTTTTTCAGTCGAGATTTTCTAATGCTTATGAAATAAAACTTCCTAACATCTCATTCAGCGAATGAGACGTTGCAAAGTGATTTGTTTACTTGAGAAAAATACCAGGCGCTATAAAATAAAACGACGTTTGTCGCAGTTATAGTTTACAGCTAAGCCATATTTCTCAATGGCCGCGTCCGAGTGTCGGAATGTCCAATCGAGTCGACTTTTATTGCCATGCACAGATAAGCGTATCGTATTATATATGCGTCGAATGATTCAGTGTATGTATCTTTCGCGCGGGTTCTCACGTTCCCTTGTCGACTTTACCGCGAGCGTATAATATACCATACAGCGCGTGTATGAGTACGAGATACGACGATGAAGGTACGTGCCAGAGTTTTCTCAGTATGTTCGATCGACGGGTACGGCGGAGAGGCGTAAGGTGCGCGCCCGTTGAGGTGCTGGTAGGTATAGCCGCTGATCAGCTTCTGCCGGGGAACAAGCCCCCGGCCCGACGAATTCCGGTGCGCGCATGCACTTCTCTCCGCGGCACAACCACCAGCAGCAACAGTGCAGCAACAGCCGAGCAGAAGCGGTGGCCACAGCGAGAGGATGAGAGTACGAGAAGATCCCGACGAGACTCTCCGGGGCACCAGAACGTGAGAGAGCTCTCTCGAAGGACCGGGGATTCATGCGATCGAATATGTGTTCGAGGGGAACGCGAACGCCCAGGTGAGAGTGGGAGATCCCCGCGGGGTCTCGGTCCTCTCTCGTCGTGTATACCGAAGAGAGGAACCGCAGACCATCGGCGAACGTGGAGGGAGGGGGGGAAACATCCCGATCATACGGTGAGACGAAAACGAGCGAGATACCGTGGAAGCCTGAGGGAGGAGGGGAAGGGCATAGAGGGGCCGAAAGAGTTGGGACGGGTCGGGGCCAATGTTCGAGAATGACCAACTCCCAAAGTCTCAACGATCTCTTTTTATTTTTCTTCATTCAATGTGCATTCATAACTTCGTTTCGTCTCGTTGGGTCTTGAATTAAAAAAAAAAAACTAAATAACTCCATAGATCTAATAACGCGTAGTCATTCGACGGATAAATCTCCTAATGACCGAGAACAATTGGTGAGTTCATCGAAGATTAGAAATTAGTCTTGAACATAGGAAAATAAATTTTGTTTCTGTGTCGCCTTTATTCTTTTAGTTTTGATGGAATTATCAATCGCCGCTTGGGTCGTTCGGTACGGGAAAGAAACCAGGGACTCTGTCTTCGTTTCTTAGTATCTAATTCTTCTCCCGCTGTTCGTACCGCAGACTCGGCGCGGCGTAACCAAAACGAGGATGAAGCAGAGATTTCTTCCCCCTATCGACGCGTGCAGTCGAGCTCGCCCGGATTGGGGCCAATGTTCGAGAATGACCAAGTCCCGAAGTCATGGAACATGTACCAATCATGTTCTTTTTTATTTCACCCAAACGCACCGATAGTTTCGATATGTACTTATAGTCTCTTCCGATTTTTCATCTACTGTCTCTCACTTATCCGTTTGACGCTTGAGGGCGAGGTCGTGGTCTAACGCGTATCCAGGACTTCCTCCCATATCATCATCATCTTTTGATCGAACTCAGGCTTCGACCGCAAAAGTACAGACCGAACTATAAAAGAAATGCGTAGAATTCGATCCACTTCAAGGATTTCAAGCTCGTGACCGCCAAACCGGTGCCCGCTTCAGTTGCCCTAACTGCTGCCCTTTGTTTTTTCGACCAAAAAACTAGAACCGCAATGGAAAGACTTGCGTGTGATCTTCCATCAACTTCTTTTCTCAACAATCCGGTCGCGTTGCGTGTCTTCGACTTCGCTTTTCGATTGCCATTGGATCGGTCTTGTCTTTTCCTTTTTTAGGCAACTTCACATTGCAATTTGTGAAGTGTGTTCGTCGATGGAGACGAGGTAAACTCTAAACGAGTGCGAGAGAGCGCTGTCGATGCAGAGCAACAGAGAGGCACGGTAAGTGTGTTTCAACTCGCCTTAACGTCGTTTCTTCATGATTCGGTCATGTCGAAGACTTTTCCTCGAACTGGTAACAATTTCAATCTTATTGTCTTAACATTTGATTTCTTTTGACAAATACAAATCGCTATGAGCGAAGCGAGCCGCGATTAACTATCTTTTTGTCCTCGCTGAATCGGCGGGCCGCTACAGCCGAAATTGTCATTGCTTCAGTTTTCTTTCGCATAACAACGAAAAAAGACCGTGTTCTCCGATCGGCCACAAACTCAGTTAAGCTTAGCATAGGTTCTGTGCTATCTTCTGCATTCATTCCGGTGCACGTACGAATGAGGAAGCGAAGCGATCCTCGATTAACAATCTTTTTATCGTCACCGAATCGGTAGACCACTGCAGCCGAATTGTCGTTACTCCGAGTGTCCTTTCGGACGACAACGGAAGAGACGCACGCTCTCGGATCGGTTTCCTTTCTCAACCATTTGGTCATTAAGCCGCGTCGTTTAACCGGTTACTACTTCAGTTAAACTTACCGTAGGTTCTGAGTGATTTTCGGTTGCAATATCGATGCACGTACCAATGGAGATCGAGAGGAATACGTGATCATCCACGAGGGATATCATTTCGTCGTTGAATCGACGTCCAACTTCACTCGAAGTGGCCACTGCTCCAAGTTTTTTTTGCGGCATGCGAATCGCAGGGAAAAAACGTGCCCTTGAAGTTGAACTTCCTTTGCCAACGATTTTTACGTGAAAGGTTCTCTTCGTCAAACCGGTAACAACTTCAGTTGAATTGATCATAGTATCGTTTTTCTTTTTTTTTTTTTGGTTAAAATGCGATATGTCGAAGCAGACCGATAAACGCGACAACGGCGTCGGTGGCTGCGTCCCAAGTGTATACGCGGCATGTGTGTGAATGCGTTTGTGTACGTGTTCAAGCGGGGGATATATAGTGGAAGGATCGCGCGCGTCGGTGTCGTTGCCCTCTTCTCTTCGGTCTGGGCCCCCGGTTGTACACGCTTACTCCGTTCGCGTTGTGCCATTACCCATCGCCAACACTACCATCGTCCACCGTCCCTCGTCGTCTTCGTCGTCGTCGTCGACTTCGCGATTTACTCACCGCGTTCCTCCACCTCCTTCTTCCTACTCCAACACCACTTCGTTACCTTCGGCGTTTCCACCTCCGCCTTTGCCTCTTCTCTGTCCCGTATAGTAGCGCACAACTCTGTGTTGGTGTGCGTTCATGTGTACGTGCGTACGCGAGTCTTGTGTGTGTTGGCCCGGTGTTAGAGCTCCGCGGTGTATATCGTTCTCTACCCTGCCCGAAGAAGAGAGGAACACACACCGGTCTCCTCGTTCTCTCATTCCCTCTCTCCTTGAGCACCTGTCGTACAGCGGACTTTAGCGTTACAGGGGGCTCGCCGAAGAGGTAAGTAGACGGGTTATCAGTCGGCACGACATCTTCGTCGCGTACGGGACCCCAAAGCACTCGCGAAATACTCACTCGTGTCTTCATTATTATACGTTGCTATTATTTACATATTCGTGACACATTTACTTTTTTGCTTTTTTTTCACGTTCTGCAATAAAAGAAAAAGAGGAGGAAGAGACAAGAACACTGTGCGAGAGGGGCAGAAGTAACATCGAACGTATCGTCATTGGGAGTATCGCTATCACCGAAACTATTGCACAACCACGTGGCATTGGCATCTCCAGACTGAAGTAGAAATACAAAAAACATAGATACTCATTTGCGTGTGCTACGGATATTGAAATTTCTTTGCATACCGAGTCGCGTGCGGATGCGACATGTGATTCCCGACACATCGACGCTGAATCGATTGTCTATTAAAGAGATAAATCAGGGTGATGTGAAAGTGCCGACCCAATCGACGAGGGGATAAGATAGATCGTAGAAAAAAAAAATAGTATTATTTTGACGGTAATAAAAATTGCAACGTTTCGTTGGGAGACAAAAAAAAGAAACATCAGTGAAAATTAAAGAAGAAACGGGAAGAGATAATAATCTAAGAAAAGTTTTGTCGATCGAGGAGGCTGTCTAAGTACGGTCAGTGGACCAGGATTGGGCGGCCGGGATGCGGCACGAGGAGCTCCTGAGCTCCGGGTAACACGTGGCGATTCCACACACTCCTCACTCACGAGGTAAGACCTCTGGCTCTCTTTCTGCCTTGCTTTGCTTCGTTTTTTTCCCTTTTTCTTTTTTTACTTTTTCTTCTGACGCTGTTTCCTGGACCACAGACCCGCTTGCGTTTCGAGACGATCAGCTGTTTGCCCGACTGGATTATCCTCGCGCACCTGCCGGCGTTGATGCCGTTTGCTTCGTGTATGCCCCACGTATATTTTTATATCTCTCAATTATCGTACCCAATACGCGTAGCAATAAACGAGCGAATTAAATGTCGTAAACTTTGAAGACGTTGTAATTTCATTGCCGCTTATCGCATTCTCTCTCGACTTGCGTTAGGTCTCGGGAGTTTACTTTTTTTTGCATTGAAACAGATTACGCCGCTCCGGATACGAGGCTGAAATTACGCTTTACGATTGCAACAATGTGCGCGGAGAGTTCCCTTAGTAAATTGCGGACGCGATGCGATTAATTAACTTTCATTAATGAGATGATATCATCTTCAATCCACGCTAAAAATTGTGGAAAGAAGTAAAAAGAAACGATGGAGATGAAGAAAAGCAAAGAGAATGGGAAGAGGATGCTGCGAAATTGCATAATTGGGTATGGCAAAACCGGCGTATGAAGGTATTTTCAATTTCTCCATGGCTCGTAAAGCTATAAGTTTCGATGCATGAAATTAACTTCTCCGAGGTCTGATTCACTCGCTAAGAAGGATCTCGCGCTCGGCTATTCGGGACGAAGCCGGTTATCGTTGTACGAGGGTAAACGACAATTTTAGGCTCTCCTAAATGACGATTATTAACCCCAATATCGCGAAGACTCTCGAAGCGCTGGCTGGGGCGTTTCGTACGAAAATCGTTTTACTCTTACGGAACGTCGGGACGATGTAACATGCTCGTCTCTCGTCGCGTATCCCAGATTCCCCTAACCAATATATACGCACGTATGTATAGATCTATATATACGGATATATATATACCAACGCGACGACGAACGTTTAATGCCAGCAACGAGAGAAGCGACAAGAGAGGTATATTGAACAAGGTAGAGGAAGAGAAGCAAAAGAGAGAATGATGATGGCATGCGAGAGAAGGCGAGCAGACGCAGAGCGCGCGACGCCGGATAAGATTCGTCTCGTGGAAATTGAGAGATGGTGGGGCGGGAATGCGGTCGGTTCACAAGGAGGAAGGAGGAGGATGGCGAAGTTGCACACCGAGTGAAGTATCTCGAAAGATGGGTCCTTACACGTGAGGGCCACGGTTGAAGCACCCCGAAAAATTTTTCGTTCCGCCGTTGTGTGTGTAACCCCGCGTAGTCGCGCGATGCGGGAGATCCCCACGTGCTTCTCGAGTCTGCCCGCTGCAACCGCCGCTTGCTCCTCCACTTTGGGACCCTCTTCTATCCATCTTACTCTGTTTCTTCCTCGCTTTACCCATAGTCGTTGCTCGGATGCATCGCCCCGCGACGGGGGGAAGGGGAGAGAAACAGATATCCCCGGGTTTTCTCTCTTGGTTCGTTGTACGGCACCGAAGAATTCGTTCCCGTGGGCCACACAATCTGGACCTCTTCGCTGATGTTGCTCACTTGGCTGTCGCCGCGACCTCGTTCCTGCCTTCGTCTCCGTTCTTTCCTTCGTTCGTCGTTGTGCTCCTCTTCGTCCTCGTCGTTTCGTTGACGACTCGCGTGAATCGCGTTAGCTCGCTTCGTTCGGCATTCCAGTTAGCGTTCCGTCGTGGCTGAAGCCATCGAAAGCGTACTTCGTCACTCGCTGCACATCCGAAATACTCGAGACTCGAACAACGAGATTTTCTCGGACGATAGAGTCAAATCTTCAACATGCTTGCGATTTGTTCGAAACGGTTTTTCTTTTTTTTTTTACGGTGCTTAGCATTCCAGTTGGCAATCCAGCCGCCCGAGCATTGACAACGTGTATTTGACCTGGTAGAAATTTTTTAATCTTGCATCAGGCCCTGATTAGGTGCTTCTCTGAAGCTTTCTGAGATCATGGCGCTTCAGAATCTCTCCCAAGGTATACATATTTCGACTATTCCGGTATGTTAAGATTCTTTAGGATGCTTTGATCTTCTTCTTCAAATATTTTTACAACTTTCTCATAAGTCACCAAAACGGTACTGTATAACAAAAATGCCTCAACATTCAAGACATTATATTACATTATAAATTGGCGTGTTTCCTACAAGTAAACTCTCCTTTCAACTACGTGAATTGACGTAGCGAGAGCGTTCATAACACAGTACCTTCATTGAATTATTAAAGTCGGTATCAATTGAGAGCCAGTTTAGAAAATCTGCATAGCACAGTCTGCAAAGATTCAATACCGTTAATCGAAAAAGCAGACGCATTTATCGATAATATTTTATAGAGAAATATTGCCTGAGAGAAGAGCCTGAAATTGAGATGAAACAAAATTTTCATCCAACAAACCTGTACATTTTACGGCTAGTTATCGACACGCTTCCACTGAATTCAATCGAATCAATTTTAAAGACCACGAGGCCGCGTGACGATATGTCGGAACATCGCATCCCTCGAGATGACGATATAACGGTGCGCCAACGTAAATTTTGTCGACAAGCTCTCAGCTTATCATTTCGACTACGACAAAGATATACGACGATACAGAGAAATATCGTCAATCGTCGAGAAAAAAAAAAAGAAATCGAGAGAAAAAAAAATAGGAAAGGAAAAACCGGATTGTCGCCGGAGAGTTGTCGCTCGTGTACGGGAGTCCATGGGAAGGTTTGAATAATTCGTCGGTCATCTATAAGCCCGCCCGGTGTGCGCCGAGATAACGGGTCGCATCTCCCCCCGCGCGTGTGGACGGAACGAGATTCGAAAAACCTTCTCGTGCGTATATTTCGCCCGCGCGGGCGCGTGTGTTTACATGTGTGAGTAAGGCTCCGAAGCAAAATAAAGATCTGGCGCGTTAAACCCCTCCTCCCCCCAGGATTATTCAAATCGCTGTGCGAAAAACTTATATCCCTGAATAGCTAATATCACAAGAATTCTTCTCAGAGTATCAAACCCGTGGCTACGGTTTGTCGCCCAATGTTTAATTTGCATCGAGGGAGCATTCCGCGAGTTTCGAGAGCCAGTACGGAGCCTCCGGCGAGTCAGCAAACTCGTATAATTACAACGTTATAGTATCTACTAATATCCCAGTCACGAATACTTGCATGTATCGCATAACGAAAGCGGTAAACGAGCCCCGTTCGCGAGGCTCGGGCTATTTCTCTATACAAGTCGCGCCCGGCTAACGGCTATATCGGTTGTCCTTGCCTCTCGCAAACAGGTGTCATCTCTCCTCGTTTTCCGCGTTTATTCATGAAATATTCACAAGGCATACGATTATAGTGGCAGAGACAAAGTGCCACGCGCTCGCTAATCCGTCGGTCGCTCGTCGCTACTATACGGGATGCTGTGCATAGTCTCCGATGCCACCGCTGGCCGGACGGGTGTTCGACCTCGTCGCTCGCCTTCGTACCGCGAAACGCGCGACAGCGTCGATTCACACGACGCGAGGGCTCCCACCCGGCCGTAGTCGGAAAGGCGCGCCACGCCAGTGGAACGTACACGTGTTTCGTCAGACTTTGAGCGTTAAGTAGTTGCATGTTATGCGCAACGACGAATCCGACGATGCGTCTGGACGAGCCTCGCGGACGGGCGTGTCCGATCATAACTTGGAGTGTTAACGATCGAGGCGAGGCTCGTAAAGTGTGTTGACGGTTCATTAATGCATAGCTTAATGAAAGCGCTTTCTACTGCATAGACGATTGACTCCTCGCGCTAAATAGTCAACACGATAAAAGGCTACACTCGGAGAAAAGCTTTGGCAATCGGCTTTGGTAATACAACCGTGGATATTCGATCAAGACAATTTAGTTACGATCGACCTATTTTCTTCATCGTAAAACGTGGCGGGATTCATTCAAAAAGTGTTACTTACATCAAGCAACTAAAAATCTAGTTTACAACAGCAATAAAGACCTGATCGCATGCTAGGTATGCTCAACGAAACCGAGGTCTATCTAACTAATTACTATTCCGTTTGGACTTCGATGAGATCTGTATTTTTCCACTACACCTATTGTTGAATTGAAACAAATTCTATTTATGTCAACAGCTCGATTAGTAAGTAATCTCAGGATTTGGCTAGTAAACCCCAATTTTTTTGCTGCATAAAAATCTTTGTCTGAGTTTATCGGTCGTTCTCAAGATTCACCTCGACCGATAAAAACAACAACATCTATTTCGCACAGATACGATACAAATTGACGAAAAATTGGAATTCATCGATTAAAATAAATATCACAGAGAAAAAAACAAATTGTATACAGTTCGCGCGATAATTCACAGAGATAAATTATTTTTCGATTAATTAGTTATAGCGATCGAAGAAAGAAAAAAAGCAAAACATGCGCGATTAAATAATTTCTAATTGTTAATGCGCTCGGCGTACCAAAGCAACATATTGCTCGTGTTGGTAATGAAATACAATATCGTATTTAATTAAGCGACGTATGGGTTGCGCTCGTAATACGTTGTGAAACAAGATTAAATCATGTAGCGTAATATGATAATGATATTAAATAGAGGATAGGTCGGTTGCGGTGGGTAACACGAGCGTGAATGCGTGCGGGACACGTGCGTACGGAGTCGACGGAGTGTCGGTAGGCCGGTCGGCCTTCCGGATGTTTGCCTAAACGTCGTTGCGGCGAGCGCGGAGAGCTCGTGCGTATCCATTACCAGTCAGTTATATACGTCGGGGTTCGTCAAGCTGGAGAACTCACACAAACCTCGTGGCTGTCACCATGTATGGCACATGTAGGTCTACTTATCGAGTAGCTTTTGTACTGAATTAATTGAAAAAGTATCAAAAAAAAAAAATAGCTATCTATCGAGGTAATTATTATTCTTTTCTCGAATCAACCTTTAGATGACTACAGATCAAAGTTTATCAGTTCAATTTCATCCGGTTGACCGATTAAAGTGTTTTTTCATGTGTTCCTTCTAACACTATTCATTACTCTGAAGAATAATTTAATTGAAAAATTTTGCACGGCTGTTACACGAGAAAGCCGATATCTACGTCACAGATCGAGAACGCCGGTGTACCATTTATCTATTATATTCGCAGCTATTATAATCGTATACATTCGACACGCCGTTACGAGCATATACTGTACATAAATGAATAACGCGAGTCAGCGCTCGCGAGACGCTGCGAGTTTGATTCTGGGCCAGTCGGTTGACGAGAAAGAGTGAGGGAGAAATAAAGAGACGAGAGACTACGAGAAAATTCGTGATAACTCTGTAAAGACAACTTTTGTAAAGGAGCCGGATTTTCATCGCAATACCACGGTGTCTCGAGAACTAACGTCCGTGTACCGACGAGCTGACCATTAATTCTCTAACGAACGGTTAACGAAGAATGTAAAAAACCGAAGAGTAATTAAGTACGGGGGAATAATCGCGCGATAGACCCGACGGGCCAGCGCGATCACTTTATACCGTGCGCGCGAACGTTGCAAGCTTGTATCTCGCATGCGGATAGAAATTTTATGCCGCGAAGGAAAATCCCTCCTCGACTTGGGCAACGTTGTAAACGGTCGTACATGCAAAGCTCACTGGCATAACCACTCAGCGTTACGATTTAATTTCAACCCACTTTTTTGCAACTCCTTTCTGCCTTTATTTCTTCCTTCCTTCGTTCCGTTCGTTCCCCGTCCGCGGGTGAATAAAAGTTCGCGGAAATTCTCGCCTCGATCGTCGCTTCGACGCAACCAAAAGAAAAGGGCATAAAACGTTGAGACTCCCGCGGCGGAATCGAAAATGGGAATTCCCCGTTTCGGTTGAGAGCTAATAGACGCTAAGGCCGGATAACTCAGCGGCAAGACCACTCGACGGGTTAACGATGCAAATGCTTGCAAAGAAACTTTGCTCGTTCCTCGCGCGATACATTCTTTTCTCGCTCATTCCGCAGATTTAAATGAGAAAACCGTAAGTTTTTTCACAAACAACAATAACGATAGTGAATGATAAAAGAAATGTCGATCCTCTGCATTTTGTTAATCTTATTCGGACCTTACTCGAAATCCATCTCAAATAATTGGATTTAAAAAAAGATCATATACTTAAATATTTTAGATAAACACAACATTCCGACAAAATAATATAGGTATAGATTACATATTTCAGGAAGTTTTATGGATGTCTGCTTGAGTGTCCACCACGAGAATCCGAGTTCCCAATTATCAAAAATGTATTGTTTGCCTTCGAATTACTCTGATAATTCGAAGGCAAACAATCGTACCACCCTGTCAAGGAAGCGGCATGAGCCATTACGAAAAGTGAACTGCCTTTTAAGAATCGTATATTTCCGATAAAATTAATTCGTAAATGTCTCCATAAATCAATCATTCCGCGAAGCCAAACGAGAGGCCACCAAGTCACGTTACGTTACCGTGCAGCATAACACGACAATTTGCCGTAATACGAAGTGATAGAGTAACTACGAAGTCTCGAAGTATAATCGAAAAGCTACGAGAGTGAACGAAGAAGAATAATAAACGAAAGATAATAGAGGAGAAGAAGTAGTAGAAGAGGCGCACTTCACGATGAGGTATCAGGAGTGGCTGACTCGTGAATCGAGGTGGAAAGGCTTGGCCTTTTACGGGTGTCCACTGCCGCGCGCTCGCCCGTGCGCGCGCGCGCGCGCGAGTGGCCGCGGTAATTACCTCAGCCATTCGTAGACCGTGACTCGTTAGTTGTTCGCTGTTGCGGCGGCTGCTGTACACGAGAGACGACGAAAGAGAGGCTGCTGCCGGCCGGCTGGCTGGGCAGACCGGCAGACGGGCCGACGGTGATCGTACCGCGTGCCGCCACTGCCGCTGCCGCTTACGTCTGTACGCGAGCGAGAGAGATAAGCTTTTCCATTCATGATGATGGGCCCGCCGGCGGCCGGCACTCGCTGGGCGTCGCGTTCGCACGCCTCGCCGACCATTGTACGCATTCGTGCCGTCGGGGCTCTGGCTATAGTATATACTATACGCGACATGAAGACCCCCTCCCCCATCCTAGCTTCTCAAACCCTTTCTCCATATTCACTCTTCTGTAGGAACTTTTCTCTTTTTTTTTTCACTCTCACTCCGAAGGAACAAGTAATCGCGGAAAATTTGTGAAAAAAAGAAAATAGGAAAATGCTCGACGTTTCTGGGTCGTGAGGACAACGAAGTCGTAGATTTGCTCCATTCTGAACTAGTCAATTTTTCGATCCTCCGGTTCAGGATTAATTTACAAACAATACCGAGGTATTAATGAAATTAATGAAACACAATAGCATCAATAACATTTCCATTAATTTGATCATAGAGAATCTTTTCTCTTCCCAAGCTCCTATCGCGATTCTCACAGACGATTACGGTTACCGTGTTTATTGTTGAAAGTCGATTCACCCAGTTTCTCATCACTGAAATAGATTTTTCATTCAATTCATCAATTCGGTAACTATACAGTGGCTCTAATGAAGTAATGAAGAACTTGATCACACAAGGCTCGATTTATTTGCAAATGATCGAAAGGATTCCTTGTGTTTTATTTTTTGAATCGTGGGAGATTAATAATACAAATTTTTCATAAATACTGAGCGCATGAAATAATTTTTTTCTCAGATCACTATCGTTCTGCGACTACAAACTGAGAATTTGCCTAATTACTGGTCTTCGAAAAAAATTTCTTATATTCATAATTTCGGATTAAGAAATGCTGTACGTCTAATAAATTCAGTCCCAGCTAAAAGGGAGAAGTGAAAAACGTTTTTTTTAGAACTATTTCAAATTCTTAATTATTTTTGATGGACGCAAAATAACGGATTTCGGATACGAGAATGCGGCATCGGTCGAGAATATTTGAAAATATGAATCGAAAGTTTTTTCGAAAAACGGGATTTTTGAATATGATAAAAAATTCTTTTAAAATTCGGATACTTTCGAATAAATCAGCTTATGAACTTCCGCTGAAAGAAAAGTTAGATTACCAGATAATTCGTTAAGCATATTTGTTAAAAATTGTCTGAAATTATTATTATACAAAACTGATATTTTTAGCACCTTTCGTAGTTGAATTTTTTTTTTTTTCACAAAGTTATATCCTATCGATAAGTCGTCGGAATTTTCTGCGAACCTCACTTTTGGCTGAGAATATAACGAAACACTCTCGTTAGAAAGAAATCATGAACAAGAATTTCTATCCATTTCGCCGTGGGAGGGTCATAATGAGTCCGCAGCACCGATGATATACCTGCGTGACTATTGCCACTTACATCCTTCATCCCGAGTGCATATCTCGGTGCCTACTCGAGACAAGAAACCTCCCCCCCTCGCCCGCCTAAGGCCCGCTACATGGCTCTCGGTATAGGTCAGTCAGAGACAAATAGCCGAGCGGATCCATTCTATCATCACGATTCTCGGTGTCGTCGCGAACACAAGAGCGTAAGTATCGAGTCGAAAAACGAGCCCAGGACGAGTTTCTTCCAATTCATATATGTGAGACTATTCGCAAAGGGGTTGCCCGCCGGGGGGCAAAGCCGAGACTGCGGTTTTGCGAGGTAAAGATGGGTGTCACATTAAAGCGTCTTGGGAAAACGGTGCCGGTGGAATTATTAGCGTGGGATCTATCTCGCGCGCAACGCGGTGTTTGTGCGTCCGTGTGTATGACGAAGCTTATACGAAAGAACGAGCACGGGCTGTACGTTCCGATGCACATATCCCTCGCAGAGAGAGGGAGAGACGCGCGAGGAAGATACGAAGCCGAGACTTCGTACTTGTTTATCTTTCTCTCTTCCCCGGTAACCACCGTCAGGCAAAAGAGAACTCATCGTGTGGAAGAACACACCGAAGAAGAGAAGCGAGGGAGAGAGAGAGACCGAGTGGGAAACCACCGTTACCCCGCTCACGGCGCGGTATATTCCCGTGCCAGATACGTGTGTGGAGTCTCCTCTAACCGGCGGGGCCCCCGGTCGAAACATTCCTGGAATGTATTGTGCGCTTGGGAACGTTACTCCGAGGCGCGCTCCGAACCCGCTCGCCGGTACACTTCGGCTTATGGCTGACTTGTGACTCCTCGTCCGGTGTCGTCGAGCCGGCGAGTCGATCGGCCGTAACCAGACATCGATCGTTCCTCGCGTCTTTCGATATTCCACGATCGTCGCCGTAACTCGTACGTACGTACGCGGTGACTACGCGATCAGAGAAATACGGGAGGAAAATTTATCGACGAGAGGAGAGATAGACCGAGGAGCCGCATGAGTATTCGAGACGTTTAGATTAGAAACCGTGTTCGATGTATAATAATGACGAGAGACACATTACTCGCGAGCGATAGTGTCGATGAAGCTCGCGGCGCGTCTCGCATAAGAATTTTTTTCTCCCATTCATCGATGAGTGAATTCAAATTTTCAGATAAAAAATGTTCGTTTACAGTTCTTTTATGAGAGAAAAAAAATTTCGAATTCTCGATCTTGATTGGTGAACGGGACATGCGGCATGCAAGAATGTCATTGATTGGATGCTATTAGAAATCAAACGATAAGAAAAAATTATACGGATAGATGCTGCAATTTTTCGTCAGACGAGACTCACACTTGTAAGCCATCTTTGAGCTCTCGGCGATCGGAATTTCTCGATAGATAAAGAAAGCAACGGGGATCAGGATAATAAAGAAATGTATTATTAATTTCTTTGACTCTTCTCTTCCGCATCACCGCAATTTTCAATTCATCGCGGAAAATCTCAGGCAAAGTAAGAATCGACGACTTTTTCTTTCGCAACAATTTCATGCGTTGCGCTAAAAAAAAGAATACAAGAAACTACGTGTGTAATTTTTTGCTAAATTGATCTATTAGCGGAAATGAATTTCCTATTATTACGTTTATGTCCTGCATGCGACAATTTCACTGCGCAGAAACTCGGAAGCTCTCGGAAGTTCTCAATTCTCAATGAATTTTTCTCGTAAAGGACACGCGTACAGAGGAAACATATTCATTTTTCAATACCCTCGTTCCTTGGAAAAACAAAAGGAACATGCAAGCAAACTGTATCCGTGCGATTTGTCGGAAAATTGGTCTATTACCGAGATGAATTTTCTGTTATTACGACCTTGTCCCCGAGGCGAGCGGTGATTTTAATTCCTAGAATTATCGAAACACCCCCCCGGAAGCTTCGACAACAGCCGGAACGTTCGGTGTCCTCTTGCAATGGATGTCGGAGGAGGCGAGGCCGGTGAACGACGATCGCGCGGGATCTTGGGAGTGCGAGGAGCCGTAAACGTCGTCGAGGCTGTGGCTCACGTTCTCTCCTCCACCTACCGTGAACGCGCCGCGCTCTAGGCTCTCACTCCCCAACCGATAACTAATGGCCATTAACCAATTAGCGGTAATTGTTGGGTATCAACTAATGCTCGGGCGTGGATATCGTACCAGCTGCGGATATGCTATACCGCTGTGGAGAGGGCGAATGGGTTGACGGTGTATCGGTTCGTTGCATTAATTAGTCACAACCCGCAATACGAAACGGTCGTGACAGTAATGTCGCTGATAAGGGCGAATATACAACCCGCTATCACTGTTACGTAACCGTTTGGATATGTAACCGCGGGTATGTAGTTTATTGTGGTACTGTTACTTAGAGTACAGTATAGTGGAATCTATTGCGGGCGAGGGAGGGAAATAAAAGTCATGTTTACATCGATATTTGTTATCACTCTAAACCGTGAGTGTTAAGTACGGAAATAGACGCGAACGGCTTTTCTAAATTCATTTATGTCTCAATTTTCTAAGCTTATACCTAAAGAAAAAATATATAGACAAGGTCGAAATCTAAACATTTGAAGATAAATGATAACCCTTTTTAAGTCAGAAAGACATTCCCACCCCCGCCTTCACGACGAGATCGCATTTTGGTCAGCCCGATTTGCATATAAAGGATTAAAGCGCTAGAAATCTTAAACGGTTGGAGGAAATACCCCAAAATTCGAATATCATTGTCAGATGATCAAAGTCCTGCTTCAAGATTTTTTTCCGATTTTTTTTCCACCATAATAAACTGTTTACACAGTGTATGAATACCGTGTACTTCACAGGATAAAATCGGTTACTATTAGTACGGATACATTTCATAGCAAATAATTCAACCAGTAAAAAAAAATTCCATCTCACCGTTCGCCGTATAATCGCGAGAGTCCAAACTTTCGCACCCTCGTTTCCGTTCGCAATATCGATACGATGATCTACATTCGATTCACGCTCTTGTTCAACCATCCGTTATATATTTGCAAGGTTAGTCAGTTTACCATTGCCATTGCCTATGCGCGGCGAGAAAAAACACCAAAAAAAAGCAAGGATTACCGGTATAGTCTGTCGTTGGTGTCCGTGTGACCGCCCTCGGAGCACGTTCGTCTATACATATTCCTTTGCGATATCGATCGCGGCGAACCGCGATCTCACCGCTTTGATCAAAGGATGGGGGGGAAACTCGGGGTACTCGGCGTAACCAACGAACCGCGAACGGGCTTGAAATCGGGATTGAGCCGGCCTCTCCGTCGCGCTCCGCGACTCGATAATCGCCTGTACTCTACTACGGCGTGTACTACTACTACAGCAATGTAGTAACTGGACTACTAGTAAAACCTCGCCAACGGAACGCGACACAGACGAGTTATATTCAAACATATACGTATATGTATATATATGAGCAAAACTTGTTATAACATACAAATCGTGAATACGATAATACGAAACGATAAAAGATACGCTTCGTTTTATCGTTCCGTACTTTAATACGATGATAATAATAACAAACATCCGAGGAAACATCGAAATCGAAGAGCGTGTATAACGTAAACTAGACCCACATCGATGCTCGACAATAAAATCGCTTCCGCAACGTCAAATTGCAGTAATTCATAATGCGCGATGTATTTGTACGTAATTAGTATACCCGTATTAAATTCGCGTGAGCGAAATAATATTCGTGTACGAGTACGATAAAAGTCGTGTATGGTTTGTAAAGTCGAGGCGGATATATTTCTTCATCCGGGCCCCCCTCTCACTTATCATGCCAATCGCTCTCGCGGAAATATAATGTTATTTACCATGTGGTCTCGTACGGACGCGACGTATACGTGAGAGAAATCATGCAAAGACTCCCGGCAATGGTGTGTGTAAGGCGAGCCGAGCAATTCAGCGATAGCTCGTGACAGGCATATTATTCGACTCGCTATGCGTCTTATTCGCGTGCTCTTTCTCCTCTTCGCTCTTATCCCATTAAAATGACTGTCGACTGGTTTCGTGACCCTATTCGCGGCAACGCGATTCTCTTATCTATCCCTCCTTCTCTTCGCTTTATCGTGCCGTTACCGTATTTTCTCCGTGTTTTCGTCTTTCTTCAATTTCTCGTTCCACACATCGTTCGTGTGTTGTTCGCCACTCGTGTGTTTGTGCATATGTTCCGATCGTCTAGGCCGAGATATCTCGCCACGAGTGAATTCTGTACTGGAGACCTCCTTGGGACCTCGACCGCAACATCCTCGTACTTGAGGCTCAATTAATTTACTCGCTAGACCGTACACTCGACACTCGAATGAATTAAAATATATATATCCGGCTTTCGAGTTTTTCATACTCGCGATAGAGTTGAGAGGAAATATATGAAATTTCACGTTACGTGAGAAAAAACAAGAAACGAGGAGACGGCAGCTGGAAGGTAATTAATAACGTGCATCTTCGTTTCCCGCGGTGTTTCAGGCAAACGCGCCTTTCAGCGTGTGAGGCTGGGACCTCCAGGATGCCACGGGTTTGGAAGTTGCTACGCATGCTGATCTACATGGTAAGTATATCGATACCATAACGATATTCCCGAGCATGAATGATAATTACATTTATTTTCACTCCGATCACAGAAACAAATGCACGATCTCTGCTAACATTAAAACCAAGGGAAAAAAAGTATCTGTATCGATAATAGAGTATGGAGAGTTATTTTTTATTTATAACAAATAGGAAAATTGAAATACCGAAAAACTGCGACAGGGGCAAAAAAAATCTTGCTGACCCTCGAACGATTGACCGCCGCAAAATGACCGAACAGCGTCAAGTACAATCAGTACCCAGGGTCCTGGAATTCTGTTCTTTCTTATTCTTTGCATGATAAAAAAAATAAGCATCCAGCAACTCATACCTCGGTACGTACAACGACAATACCGTTAACTCCGAGTAGCGCGGATCGAGGAGAAGAATGAAACTCGAGTGGAGACAAAGGGAGGATTGTATTGACGGAGAAGCAAAATGGGAGAAAGAGAAACAATGAGCTATAATGACAAATCGTTGGTGCGCGAAAGAGCGGTTACGACTCGAGGAATCCTATGTGACTTTTCTCAGCGGCATCTCTTTCCCCCCGTCGAATCCCCGTTTATTCCTGGGACTTTTCAACCGGCTCGCACAATCGCAGTTTAAATGTACGAGAGTAACTATATAGCTGTTCGCGCTGGCATAATCGTCGGAGGACAGAGGAAGCATAGAGAAAGAGCGAATCGAGTGGACTAACGAGAAATTTGCGATATACCGCAATCCGACAATGGGACAGCAACGAAGCGTGATAGTGCCCCCCTCGGCCGCGCACGCTGCATCTGCAGCAGCCAGGTAGACCGCCGGCGGGACGTCGGCGACAGCTTGCAAGCGGATATTCGTGTCTACTCTAGGTACCGTTAGCCCCCGCGAGTATCTTAAGCCCGCCGCGTGCATTATTCAAGTGTCCAACCGCGCCGTTTCCCTCCCCGCGACCTAACCGAGCGAGAGAGCGCGCACGGGAAGACGGGGAAAGAGCCGAACCGACACGATGCTCCGTGCCTCTCATGCCTTCCTGTTGCTATTCGCCGGCGAGCATCCAAGAACACAGACGTCGTTACACGGCGTATACATACGCGAATATGCGTGTAAGAGAACGTTACCGTGTCACGGGGACCTCTCCTCGTCGATCGGTACGCGCCGGAGATTATTCCACGCGAATTCTCAACGTCTGCATTATATATGCGTGCGTGTACGCGAGTGCGTGAGTGCAAGCTTGACGAGCGACGCACGCGAAATACAAATTTCCTCGATGCCGGGGAACTAAAAACGCATTAAGAAAGATTAACTCCTTCCTCTCCCTCTGACCCGCCGTCCCTCTCTCTCGTCGGCCGTACGAGGTGAGCGAAGAAACGAGAACGCGTTTGGCAATGTCCGGGAAATTTGTCTGAAAGCTAAATTCCAACGAGGCAAGAATCCGAGATATTGTGTATGCGATTATAGCCGACGAAGTTTGCGGAGTCGCTGAAACGGTACAGTCATTGACGCCGTTAAATTTTTACGCTTGTCATTTGGTACTCTCCGACTTGGCAAATAGGCGAAACATTAAAGAGCGGTTTTGTAGATACCGCAGGGAAAGGGGGAAGGGAGATGAGTATTATATGTAGCGAAGGCTTTTACGACTCCGCGAATGTTTCCGTTGTCGGGATTTTATGCTGCGAAATTGTTATCGCGGAATTTCATGCTTATCCTTGTTGCGAAACTTTGTGTCGCCGACGATTTCGCGTTGACGCGATTTTATACACCCGAGAGTTTCGAATTTGCGTGGGAAGAGATTGCGAATAAGTGAAATTGATTGGAGGATTAACATCATGATGAGAAAAATTGATTATTAATAATCGGTTACTTATCAATAAGTATTCACACCAAAATAATATGTATTAAAAAAATTTGCATATATTATTTTGGTTAATAGAATATTCCGCATTATTTTCAAACAATTATTCATAATTAATTATTTTCTAAACGAATATTCATCAAGGTCAAAAAAACTACGTTGTCTGGCAAGTATCGTTGTCTGAGCGAATTTTTTCTCACCCTCGAAGTCGAGCACGCGAATAAATCTTCCGTAGGGATGCCGCGGTGTATAATCAAAATAATTGACCCGTGCACGTTTAATGAGATAGGCATAATCATGCATCAAGCGACGGAAAGAATTTCTTAACGGAGACAGTAGCTTGAACTCATTTAACTCGCTTGATGGGAGGCGGAAGGTCACGACCGGTGTCGAGGTCCCTGGAGATAGCGTTCTCCAGGAAGCCGCGACACTTACAGTCCTCCCGTTCGCGAATACCTAACACACTCCGCGATATGGTATTCTCTAGCCGTCGTCGTGTATCTATACAGTACCGCGAAGCAGTGCGGGCTCGCACATACAACGTCCCGAGCGTTATTTTACTCGTAGAAAAAAAAAGAATGGGAATGAAAAAAACTGTGGCACACCGCGGTGCTCGCGCACGTCTAGGGGGGGACTTTCCGTCCTAAGACGCTCGAGTTCCGTGGCATACAGTACCGCAGCTCAAACAGCGACAAACAACTATACCTATACGTAATCATTTCTAATGAAACGTTGTCATTTAACAGTGCGATTGTGAGAGAAGCGCAGAAACTTGTTTTCACTTGTGTGAAAAACGGCGACCGTTAATGCAGCGGTAAATACGCCTCTCCCGTTACAGGATTGCGCGCGAGCTTGGAATACGCGAGGAACACCTTCGTCGAGACGCGGAACGGCGACGCAAAACCGAGAACTAATAGAAAAATCGACGAATTTCGATCGGAGACGTGAAAAACCAAAAGAGCCAATCCTCCAACAACCGCGCCCGGATGGATTCCATCACAGTCAACGATCACTAGCTTATCGATAACGTCTTCATTTTCCGTAAACTCGATTGTTTTTTTAATTCAATGCCGTGCTCAGAAAAATAATTAGGCCCACCAAAAGATAGACGAAGTTCGAATCGAACCTTAACAAAGAAAAAGAAATCTTGCAACAAGTTTTCAATTCGGTTTCTTTTTGCTAAAAAAAATTTGAATATCAACACTCCGTTGATCCTTGAAATATTACAATCCAAACAATACTGACGGCACGTATACAGAAAGGCAAAAAATCAATCTCATAAATCCAAGAGCAGAGGCAGGCAAGCTCAGCTATAGGTCTTATTCGTCGGTTCGTTCGCGTACGCCGATCGAATAAAGCGTCGATGTTAATTCATCGATGATTGACACGCCTGTCGCCACCTTCGCGCGCGTCGAAGTCCGTCGGTCGGCTTCTCTCTCGATCGGTCGTATTCGCCGCATGTGAGTTACCACCCAACAAGCATAGAGCTACATCCTTTGGGCTCGGATACGGGACAACGCGCCACACCGTGTGTGCGTCGAGTAAGCGATAAATCTATACAACAGCCCACGACTGCACGCCTACTCCGGCTACTTCGCTACTGCCGCTCTGTCACTGATATATCGTTGCTTAATTGATCCGGACAGGCGAGAGCTGCGATCCACTCCCTGCGATATCTCCGGGGCACGCTTGAATCTAGAAGCTTGTAACTTCTCTCTTGCCTATGTGTTTCATCGTATAAACGACGCATATCCGCGTGGCGTATAGAAGACCGAGCGGGGGGAGGGATGGGAGAAGCCCGCGTGCGGTCCGAATAGGTACACGTTGCTTAGATTGCGATCGTATAACGACCGTACAGAGGACTATAGTTGGTGGGTACGTTGCGGTAGGTGATTATAGATACGTAGGTTAACGCGTGATTGTAACATGGTAATGAACCCAACCGCGGGCTTCTCTAATTTGCCGTGTGCACCGGGAAACGAGCTGCTAGTCGCTCTCGCTCCCTCGAGCTGGATCACTTGCCCGTGACCACCTCCGAAGGAAGATAATTCTTAATCGATACGTGCGATAACGCACGGAAAATCCTACGCGTCTTCGGAGAAGACTTGGGCACGCTTCAGCGACAGAAATATATGATACCCGTGGTGACTTAGTATTAGTAGTTGTAAGCCACCTTGTACATCCGTTAATTGCTAATTCTATAGCAGTAGGAGGTATTACACCTCTTGCGGAACCGAGAGATCTATGGTTACTTCGCCGGTGGAGTCATTAAGAGAAGATATATACTTATTCAACTAGAGTTACAGTCATAAATTTCATAATTAATGAAGAAAATAATTAAACGGCGGATTGTGTTTAGCCGTAGAGCGAGGGCTATATGCGTGTCAAATGGTAATGCGAGGGGTGAAAGGGTTAACGAGTAAGAGAGTCAGATTCGCATGTAACTTTGAGAAAGGTTTCTCTTATTCCCAACTGAGATTCAGAGGGAATTCCGAAGACTTTACGATGGGATAAAGGTCGGAAAATGAACTGAACATTTCTCTTAGCCGATTATTTACAGTTTGTTCGATACTTCGAATTTTTTAAATGCAGTTATAAAATGTTGAATCTTTTTTTATGGAAGATTCACGTGAAAATGATTTGATTATCAGATGGCTGGCTTGAGGCACGTCAGTAGCAACGGCGATATCTGGCCATTGGAGAGACCGGAAGGAATGCCGGCAATCCAGTCACTCGAGGTGATGTGCGGCAAGGATCACATGGACGTGCATCTGTCCTTTTCGCAACCGTTCGAGGGCATCGTATCGTCGAAAGGTCAACACGCCGATCCCCGTTGCGTATACGTTCCGCCCTCAACCGGACAAACTTTCTTCTCATTTCGGATAGCGTACGCGAGGTGAGATAGACAAAAACTAATCTTCCTTACATATTATTACCTGATTCTATTTCTATCGGAAAGTATTCGAAATTTCCGAATGATGCACCCTCCTCAAAAACTATGCCCGAAATCATTTTATATCATGCACATCTCGTGCATAAATTATGTAGAAGAAATTGCAATATCGTACTTCCAATATTCCGGGAATATTAATCATGAAACAGTGTAGTGACCTCGAAACACAAAAAAAAAACGGTAGTTAGCCGTACGTACTGTCTATCTATCCCTAGAACTCTCGATTCTCTCGCGAAGACCTCAATTTCGAGCTCTCATTCACAGGTGCGGCACGAAGCCGGACATGCACGGTCAATTCTACGAGAACACCGTCGTGGTACAGTACGACAAGGACTTGCTCGAGGTTTGGGACGAGGCCAAGCGTCTGCGCTGCGAGTGGTTCAACGATTACGAGAAAACGGCATCGAAGCCACCGATGGTTATTGCCGATCTCGACGTTATTCAGCTTGACTTCAGAGGTAAAACTTCT
Organism: Ischnus inquisitorius; assembly: GCA_963924025.1. Classification (NCBI taxonomy): domain Eukaryota; kingdom Metazoa; phylum Arthropoda; class Insecta; order Hymenoptera; family Ichneumonidae; genus Ischnus; species Ischnus inquisitorius. The sequence goes on along the minus strand of OZ001250.1, from coordinate 3,450,067 downwards.
TTTTTTTCCTTTTCATTGGTCCATCGTGTAACCCTCGATCGTGCCATCGATTCGCACTTATAATTAAAAAATCGACGAACAAGTTTTCGTTCGAAGAACAACGTCGATGCAGCGCGGCAATCATCATTAGTCGCAATCAAGTAGCCATTTAATGTTGACCTATCCGAAGAAAGAATTATTCTATTCCACATTACAATTGTATTTCGAAAATCTTTTCCACCTCGATTGAAATCATCAATCATTCGAGTTCCTTTTTTTTTTTCTTATTCTTCGATACGAACCGCTTTCGTTCGCCGCGATGTTTCGTGGTCACGTACGTATCGCAACTGTAAATCGATGTATATGTATATATTCATGTACTCCGGTATAGAGCTTCGAAACCGCGGGCTATAGCACGGAAGTGTGAATTGATGGAGTAATGCTAAAACGCGTGCGACCAACGCGGTCAACCGCAAGACCAACCGCACGCGTATATATACGCCCCGTGTTGCACGTATTTCATCATTCTCCGTGAGCGCTCTCCGTCCCACGGACTACTCTATTCCTATTACGTACTATCTCCGCTCCCCGTATAACACTCGGATGTACACTTCGTGTCAATACACGTTTGTAGAAACGATGCATACCGAAAATACATCATCCCGCTGGCGTTATTGGTGGAGCTATCTGTACAGATGCAATCGATTATTTAACAGGTGACAACGTCGACTGCTGGATGGAAATACAGCATGGAAAAGGCCCGTGGGCACCTCCGGTATCCGGAATCGTTCCGCTAGGATCAACGCTGACCTTGGTCGTTGCCATCAATGATTACAGAGGTAATTAACCGTCCGACCAATCGAGATGCTATTCCGATTTTTTCCCGCGAATCCGACGTTGAGATTCGCAAAAATCAAATTTTTATCGGCACTTTTTCAATTCAAACTTTGACGATAAGAACGATCTGATCTATCCGATTACTATAAAGATTTTCGCCATGTAATGTCCCATTTAGATTTTTAACGAACGAAAATTCATTTTTCAACATTGCCATTTTTTAAAAATGTTTCGTTAAAACTTGTGTTGAAACGCATTCTTTTATAAGTATTTTTTAATATAATTTGTACTTGAACTTTTTTTGGAACACGGCAATCGCGCAGACGATATTTTCGTATTCCCACGATTGTTTTAACGACATTTTGTTTTTTTTCTCAAGGAGAATTCGACATGCGCGTGAAATCTTGCGTGGCATCGGACGGCGGTGGTCACACGATACAGCTGAGCGACGAGCTCGGTTGCGTACTCAGGCCAAAGATGATAAGTCGATTTCTCAAAGCGCGCGGCTCCGACGATCGCGCGACCGTCATAACGTACGCGTTCTTTCACGCGTTCAAATTCCCGGACGCGCTCAGCGTGCACATAAAGTGCAAGGTCGAGATATGCCGGCACGGTTGTCTCGACCACTGTCAACTGAACGGTAACGCGGGACACTTCATTCAGGACCGAAAGGATCATCAGGACAATCAAGATCACGATGAGCATCAGGAGCATCAAGTGCGACCGTTGTTTCCGCAAACGACCGTACCGTCGACCACGCAGGAAGACGATACATCGCTCTACGACGATATAATACAGAACGGCGACGAGATGGCATCGATCGGCGGACAATTCCTCGGTGTCGAAAAATCCGCTCCGAAGGCACAGGCCCAAACGAGCAATCGACTGTCCTCCGTATCCTCGGAGGAGAATCAACAACACGAGGACGCGCGGCCCGACGATTCCGAAATTTCTCATCCATTCTTGGTGAGTTTCAGTGCAGAATAAGAGATTTTTCGATTCAAGAATTTTTTGAAAGTCAACTCGGCGAGACAAAAGTCGTCACTTCGAAAAAAATACGGAGGAAGTAATTTGAATTGAATGAAAATAATCATGGTAATATGTATATTATATATAATAAAATATTATATAATAATATAATATTAATTATATGAAATATACTTTGAATTATCCTAACCGTCGAGAAAGAGAAATTTTGAAAATGGACCATAAGAATCCTGTTTCTTTTTTCAGCAAGAACCGCCGAGAGTGACGCGCTACGAGACCGAGGAGCAGTTCCCGCACGGTCCGCGAAATCTCGAGGAGGACGCGACGGTAACGCCGATACTGTCGGGCAGCAATCGAAGGAAACGCTCGGTAGTGGTGTCCGATCGCAAAGTACGAAGCGCGGACGTTGGAGTGAGCGGTATATACGAGGTTATATCGGAGGCCGATTTGGCGTTCAGTCCCGACAGTCACGCCGAAGCCGTTACAGTTTTTCAGGGTAGAATACGCGAGGAGGTTGTTTACGGTATATGTCTACCTATGTCGGGTTTCAGCGCTCTATTCATCGTCGTAGCACTGTCCGCGGTTGTGTCGGCCCTCGTTGCCGGTGCGATGCTGCATCGGTTACAGACTCAACGCGAAGTAGCGTCGTGTAATCGAAAGAACGGAACTGCCGGTGTGCCGGGTGCTGCTGGTGTTACCACAAACGGTTGGCTATCGTACGGCTTGTTGCGCGTACGATGCGCCGATCGTCCACAGCAACGAGTTCACAAGCAGGAACAGGAAGCCGCGAGCTCGGTTCAACAAGGTTGAAACGAAGAAAAATAATGCGAAAAAAACAAAAAACAAAAGAGACACGCAAAAACGCCTCTCTGTCCCGGGACGGCGACGAAAAGTAATAAATAACGCCGAAATGCCGTCAGAGACAATATGTGCAATAAAACTGTACAAAGTACCGTAAGTGCGTTTATAGAAAACACCGCGGAGTATAAAAGAAAAACCGACGACTCGTAAGCGCTTCGTACCTCGTCTTACGATAGACAAACTTATTCGATTTATCGAAACGAAAACAAAAAGAACACAATGAGAAAAGACAAAGGAAGATAAAGCTATCGATAGAAATAAAACTAAGTATTCTTCGCTCTTCTCTTTCTTAGAAAAAAAAGAACGAGAATAATGGAGTACGAGTCGTTACACGTACGAACAAGTATTTCTTTTTTTTCTTCGTATTCAACGAACGTCGAAACGAACCACTAATCGTCTATTGGGAATCGGCAAATCTGGGCGATCCGTCAAATTATCGAAATTGTAATCGATGAGAAATTGAGTGTAAAAAAATGGTCTGTAATTTCAACGATTATCGTCGAGAAAAAAAAAATTCTTTCGCCGCTCCTTGGAAAGACGCGTGCAAGACGAAGTGTTCAGTCAGTATTCGACGCGGAGGATCGACGAATCCTCGCTTTCTATTTTTATTTCTATTATTATTATCATTATCATTATCATCATTGCTATCATGATTATTGTTATTATGTATTCTAGACTACAAGTATAAGAGAGCGAAGGCGTGAGCTCCGACGCGAGCGAGTTTCGCTGTCGGTTAATTTCTCTATCCAATATAATGTTGCATACCCGAGATTTAAAGAAAAAACGTAATGTATGAGATTTGTATAAGGCACTTACTTGTAGGAATGGATGAGCCGTCTCGAGCGAACGCCACATATTCGTTAATTCATTAGTTTCTCTCATTGTTCCCCCCGAATGGACGCGTCGGCGCTGATGCACTCTCGTCGCCGGGCGTTCGGGAAACGGTTACGAAAACACACTCACTTTGTTTACGCGGTATCGTATTCTCGGATTAAACAACTTTACGTGAATATTTATTTCGTCATAAAGCTTCGCGAACACCGGTTTATCGATCAAGAATGCGCGCTCGTGTTCGATCGTAATAGTTGACGATTAATCGCGACGACGCGGAACGAAATTACATAACCTCGCGCGGCGCGACCGCGCAGCCCGGTGGGCGGTGCGCGACTGAACCTGTTCGCGGGAGTGAGACAGAGATATAAACAAGCGATCGCGGTCGTTCTCGCGCATCGTTCATCGGCTTTTGTGCGAATAAAACGCACACTCGGCCGTCGATATGTTTCGAAATATCGCAAGGTTATGTTAAACCGCGTGAATAACGTCTGAGCAAAGAATATTTCATTGTAACGAAAAAAATAAGTGAAGAGCGTCCGTCACAAATGGCGGTTGAAAGATGAGCCATCAAAAATGGAGGGGGTTTTTTTGACAAATATTTTATTGGAATCGATTTAATGACTGTGCTTTCCTTATTTCCACTCGAGCCTCGTAGTGTACGTGAGCGTAAACAAAGTGAATGCGAAGAATATTTCGTTGCGGCGAAAGAAAATTGAAGAGTGCGGGTCGTGCATGGTTGTCGGAAAATCACTGACCGTGAGTGAACCGTTTTTTCGTTTTTTTTCCCCCACCCTTTGTATTATCGGAAACGATCCGAAGACGGTGCTTTCTTCCGATATTCCCACTTCTCTCGCTCTCGTCTTTTCTCTTGTTAGTTTTAACGAATGATTGGATGACGCGAATATAAGTTTTTACACTTTCAGGCTCTGCTGCGCTACGCAAACGTGTAACGTGACGTTAACGCCGATAATAAAAACAAATCCCTCTCGTTTCGAATGAAAACTGTGTTTATTACAAAAGCACAAAGGATCGAACTTTAAACATCGCCCACGACTCTCTATTGTACAACGAAGGTACGTTCTTCGATATCGTCATTATTATTATTATTATTATTGATCGATCTATTGTTCATTGTGCACCATATTTTAATACCAATGCTACTATTACGAGTTGTGAAACGCACCTCTGGTGGCATCTATTTCAAGTGTCGCGAGGTGTTATCGGTAATGGAATTACGGACGGAATTCAATACGATCCGAACACGATTACTAGTTAAATGTAATTACAGTAACCACTCGCGCGCACAGCTAATGACCACGCTCTCGATGCACCGCTCTGCGATACAAACGTATACGAGTTTGTTAACGAATAAATGCATAATGACAATGATTAATCTGACTCGCGTTATGTTCCACGGGCTACGGGCGATACGGGGAGAGTCGAAATTACGTCGGAATTGTTCTTACGCGGTGATTATTGAAATGTCGAGCGAAACAGCGTAATTTTGTATACATTTTTCTTTTCTCCCTCGTCTTCGTTCGACAACGACCGAATACTTGGCGTATGCGTTTCTGCGTTAATCGAGGGAATATTCTGCGCTAAATTGCTCTCGAGCAAGGTACGGTTCGTGAACTTGAACACGCGGAAGTCGCAAATGCGAAATAGGTATACGCTTCGCGGGTAAATGATATATTGATGAAATTTGTAAGCCGCTCGCGGTACTTCGCCAAAGTGCCCGGTAGCGGTGAGTTTCCTGAGTCGTGTTGTACAGTAGGGTAATGCACGATCTCGAGGCGCATCTTTTTTCTCTTCGCACGTAAAATCGTACGGGACAAATTCAATCAACGATAATTTTATTCATTTATTTACTTACATTCTAACGGTATAAATTATTACGTACGGACTATGATCTATGTAATAATGCACGCTCGCCCCCCCCCGAATCATTCAGATCTTCATACTCTCTCAATGGCATTTTCTTTTTTCTCTCTTTTTTTGTCGACGCACTTTTTGTACAAGGAGTATAACATTGAATTATTATCCGTAATACACGAAAGAAGAAGAAAGGACGGGGAAGATAGGGACGAAATATTCCTGAAAATATTCGACGTCGATTAGAGTTGAGGCATTTTTCAGAAAAATTTCGTCACCGGTTAATCATAACGGTAGTTCACCGAGCCAAGAACCCTGCAGTCTATGCCTATGGTATACACAGGGAAGATGAACGAAAGTGTCACGAGCATCGCTCCGCATAAATTTATTCCCTAATTGATTCGGAAATCAAACGGTATTAAAAATCGTTTAGTTAACCGCGTTAAAAAAAACAGCTCTTTCACGAATCTCATGTTTTCGAAGCAGGTTTTCTTTTTCTTAACTTTACAACTGTTCAAAAAGACGATTCAGATTTGCGGTAGCGTTAAAAAAAATGTGTCCCACACCATTCCACGAATACGACGCTCGTTAACTCGATTATCTCTTCGCAAGTATAATTATTATTTATTAATACTATATATAAATTGCGAATATAATTCCATTGACTAAATAATTCTTCGTCGCCGAGTGTCGGGTGCTTTCGATTGCCTATAAATGTCGCTGTAGTCGATTGAAAGAAAAGAAAAAAAAAAACAGAAAATAAAATAATGACAAAGCTAAAATCTCGACAACCGCAAGAGGCACGAATTAATTCGGGTCGTCGTGGTCTCGTCGCTCGTGGTTTTAACCGTAGATAATAACCACGCCCTGACCGAACTCGATAAACCACTGAATATATTTATCTTCTTCATCTCGCGTGTGTGCATCCGCGCGATTCTCGAGCAATGATAATCGTGCCGTCGCGATCGTTGTAGCCTCCCTGAGCTCTGCACGTTTCGTACGAGACACGAGTGGATCATCGCGCGACGTAATAAATAAATAAAAAAAATCGTTATTCGTTCGGTAACAAAAGTTCGACGAGGCCACGTCGAGGGTTACAAAGTTTCCTAACGGCAACAGAACGGATATATCTCAACGAAGTCACGTTCCCGTTGAGTTCTCAGCGATCTCTCTTTCTCGATCGATCGAGAATCCCATCTAGGAATAGAAGCAGGTCTTCGAGTTCTTCTTCGATCCCGCTTGATTACTGTAAGTCGCGACGACAACGCACTTGTTCGCTTTGCCGAACGGTCTGAGGCGTATACAAAGATAGGTCGATAGTATGCAAGACGCGAGAAGAACAGCGAGAAGAACGATCAGGGTTACCGCGAAACCCGGTGTCGTCATGCATATCAGACTCGAATTGACCGTTGAATCTCTGACCGGAAATACCATCGTCGAGCTCGGTGTTTCGTTGCTCGACTCGTCGATCGCGAAGGTCAGATCGCCGGTCGACACGACCCGTATAATGCGATTCACGCCGACGGTCTGCAGCGGCGTAGCGGCAGCGATTTCTCTCGATTTCCTTCGTCTCTCGTCCCTCGGCCTGCCGGCGGCGGCTTGAAGGTAAGCCTCGAGCGGCAACGGCGGAAGACCGTAGCCAACGTCCGGATGACCGCTCTGATGACTGTCGATTAATCCGCCCTGCGACTCCAGCAACGACGGACCGTCGGAACATTGCTCGGGACAGTGATAGCGGCATATCTGTATGGTGCACTGAAAGTGAACTTCCATCGAGTCCGGGAATTTGAAGGCTTGGAAATGCGCGTACGACAGTACCGATGCGCTCGCCCCGAAATTCTTGATTTTCGTGAATCTCGACATGAGCTTCGGTCGCGTTATGCAGCCCTTTTGATCGACCAATTGTATCGGTGCTCTCTTGCCGTCGTGAGCCATGCAATTGCGCACCAGCATATCGAACTTCGAGTCGTCGTCCTTGATCGCCAGTACCATTGTCATGGTTTGGCCGATTTTCACCAGGCCCGAGACCTCCGATGCCCAGGGTCCCTTGCCGACCTGTATCTGCATCCAGCAGCCGACGTTGTCGCCGGCGAAATCGGCGCGCACGACGTCGAGCATGTCGACGGGAAACGGACGAAAGGTTACCGATTTCTCGTACAAGTCGTGCCAGGTGCAGCGCAGCTTTCGCGCTTGATCCCACACCTCTTGTACCTGGGGATCGTACTGGACGACTATTATGTTCTCGAAGTACGTGCCCGAGCCCGATTCGGCACCGTACCCGTAAAGACCATTTTCCGTGTTGCCGGCGGTGCCGCAAGCGTGTATGCTTATCTCGAAGTTGATCGACGTACGACCGAGCCCGGCGGGCAGGTGGACGCAATTAACGTTGCTGTAGTGTCCCTTGCTGAAGACAATGCCGTAGAACGGCTTGTCGAAGCCGAGATACACCTTCATCAGATTCTTCTCGCATTTAACGTCGAGCGAAACGATTTTCGGCATGTCCGGCGTCGAGGCTGGCCAAGGCTCGCTGCCGCTTCCGCTTCCCGTGCTGAAGACCTTGTCCATCGCTTCCGGTTGCGACTTGGACGGCAGCGGCGGCGGTGGACCGTGATAGGCGACGTTGTGATGCGGTCGATTGTGCGAGAGCCCGATATTTCCTCGACCCGGCGGCATCGAGTGCGGGTGACCGCGTATACCACCGTTTCCGCCGGGCTTGTATTGGCCACCTCCAACCACACCGCCGACTACGACACCTCCGCCGCTACCGACGCTGTTCTCCTTGTCGTTGATAGACTCGAGCGGCAATTGATCGGAATTGACGACCTCGCCATCTTGACGGTTGAGGGACGGATTGTCGTTGCGATTATCGTCGCCCGGTATCGCCTCGACTACCTCCACTTCCTCGGCTCGAGCCAGCTGCAAATTTGAAGAGAGATACTTATATTAAATCGAATCGAGGAAACGAAATCGTTTAAAAAAAATTGGAAATTTTGATGTATAAAAAGGTACATTGCATTTCAGAACAATGGCGATAAAAAGCAAATGTACTTTTGTCGAGTGAAAGTATACAAAATTATTGCAATTAAGGTGCTTTCATTGCGAAAGTAAAGTATATCATTAAAAGTCAAACATCGACTGCAGTTTTTAATACACCCTACATTAATGTTCCATCATAATTGTACGGTAAATTTAATGTACCAGTTAATGCATCAAACCTCCAAGTATCGGTACGTTATATTTACGGCAATTTTTTTTCGCGGTAATGGCAGGGCACCGAATGCTCTCAATAAATGTTTCCTGTCGGTCGAATGCACGTTTAGTGCTTGTTCGTTTTCCTTCACTACGTGGGTTTTGTTCAATAATTCTTAGAATCAATCGCTAAAAATATGATTAGGGGTACCAAAATTGTGTTAGTATAACTAAAAACGCGTCAAAGAGTGATGCTCGCCGTTTCACACGATCCAACAGTTTTTTCTGCTCAGCGATAGTTTGGCGGTCGGGTATCAAATTTTTTTTCTTTTTTTTGTAAAGATCGCCGTAGGGAATAGTGAGAGTCCCATCAGCGGAAAATTCGCGATTGCCAGGAAAAAAAATTCTCCGGGACCTTAATAGGACGAATACCAAAATTTTGATGAACGGTTTTCAATCGGCAAACGAAAAAAAAAAAAATAAGCGTATACGTTTCCTGCTCGAACAATTCCCTCGAATAGTTTGAACTTCGACTCTTTATCGATCTCCGATTTATCGAGCGAAATTCTGCAAAAAAAGAAAAGGAACGGTTCGCCACCCGAAGAACATCGAATCGAGAGATCCACAAGTGGAGCCGGGGGTCAACCGTCTCGGCAAGAACTTAATCGCGATGATACCGCGGTTTTCTCGTCTCTCATTCCGCACCGCGAATAGCGCCACGGTGTCTCTCTCGACACCGGCGAAACCTGTCTGGAGCGCATCGGTGCGACGTGTTCCACGAAGAATGAATCGAGTTGACGAGACGACGACTTCGAAGACGAAATAGGATCATCGACGTGAACGTGCTTGGGGGGGAGGGAGGGAGGGAGGAGGGCAGAGGAGAAGAAATGAGCTACCGGACGATGGAGGGAATCGAGCAGGTACCAGAAGAACCGTCGACTATTGCGTCACGCGTGACCCTCGGGCATAACGGGCCACCCGTGTCTTTAGCCGCGGGTCAATCGGCCAGCGTTCCTCGCGAGGACCTATATCTATACGTACAACAGTGTACACATACTCAAAGAGGCCCCCCTCCCCCACCTTCCCTCGGACTTCTTTACTCCAACTCGAGTGTATTTCTTAACAGCCGAGCGTTCGACTGAACGGCTTGTGCATCCTCCCTGCACACGTTCTTCGGTAGTCGCGGCCCATCACGCACGCCGCATCTTCCATAATTCGACGAAAGCCCGGCCTACCGGCTCGCGTACTCTTTACTCTTGTCGTTAGCTATCATTATTTTTCACTCGACGTGAAATAGTAGTCGAAACGAAAATATGGGCGTTTGGAGAAAGTATTAACCGGCTAATATTCCCCGGGGCTAAACTTCTTCCTAATAATCTTCTACGTTTCATTGAAATTAAATTTGAAAAAACAATAAAATGAAAAAACGAATTTTAATGGGTTTTGTAGACATATCACATTTTGTGTGCGGTTGCTTTGAATTGATCTTGGTATTTATTATTTAAGCACTGAATTAAAAAACAATAGTACATTTTTTTTATATATATTGTGGAATTTGCAAGGTGTTCTGATTGAAGTATACATTATCAAAACTATTTGCCGTCGAAAATTTTCCCTCACAATCCAATCGGTGCAAAGCGGAATAAAAATACGGACTCCAATTACTTTTTTACACAAAAAAATATTGAAGTTCAATCGTTCAGAATTTTTTCTTCTTCTTAACAGTGCTTGGACAGCGAGTAAAAATCTCCAACGTGAAATAGTTTCGTTAATTTATTCTCGAACTAGAACATCTTCCGAATTTCCTAATTTGTATCAATAAAAAAATGAGTTATGAAGTTTAAAAAATTAAGTACATCAATAAAAAAAATAATTGAGATCGAACTACAACATTCTTGGTAAAAAAAACGTAAATCTCAATCCCAACTAATTGCTTGTTCAGTTTTGTCCTGCTCGGATGAAATTCGATGAAATTTCATGAAGCCCTTTGGGCGTCCAGCTCGACGAGCGCATCGTCATATATGGATGTACCGTCAAACGTTGGCAAGCGCACAATGCATACGCCCCATTACCGGGGACAATGAAAAATTCCCGCGGAACCCGAGTGAGCCCGTTCCCGCGCAACGGTAACACGTGTACATTTTATATACCACCGAACGAATCCATCGCGTTACAAGCTGTTACTAATACAACTGTGAAAATGGCTATCGCTCGTCGGGCCGTTGGGGGCCGGTTCCTTCGACCTCGAGCCAAATAAGCGAGTTGATACCGCGTCGCGGCTCCCAGCACTGCGTCGCCTCTCTTTCCCTCCCTCTGCGAATCCTCGACCGTACCTCTTCGGCATCGGTGCTCCCCCCCGTCCGAGAGAGAAAGAGATTCTCACGGCGAGATCCGTAAGTTACGAGATTCATCGAACGCGGACGCACGCCACTTTTTGTTTCGGGGTGAACTTTTGTTTTATCGAGCCTCGCCGCGCGATCCGTACAGTTATAGTTGCATGCATCTGGCAAAGTTAACGCCGGGCCTATACGCGCCGCTGATTTTCATCGAAAAAGTAACCGACTTGGCCCACGAAAGTCCGAGCGCGAAATCCACGATCGAACTTCCAAACGAGTCACGAAACGAGCTCCCCTCCCACCGACCTCACTCGCGCCGACAAGAGCTTCGAAGGCAGAAGGCGCGGCCCCGTAACCTTTGAAACATCTGGGAAAGAGGAGGTCGAGGACAGGATGTTGAGAACGAGGGAACGATTGCCTCTCCGTCTCTCCCTCTGTCCCTGTTGATTTTTATGGCTCGAATTCAACGGGATGAATGAACGCGCGTATTTCGGGAAAAACGCGAGAGGAGCGGGTAAAACGAGCGGGAATCTCTTGTTGCACGGACGCAATTAACGATTCTCGGTATAGGATGCGTGCAAAAACTCTTCCACCGATGCGAGGGTCTTATACGAATTACATGGCTGTGTAGATGAAGCGTGTATAATAACCGAGTTCGCGTGACCTTCAGCGTGGCTGTAAGAAAAAAAAAAATTCAAATTCACTGAAATTACAAGGGAAATTCTACGCATTCGAGATGCGCCGAAGTAGGCAAATCGGCGCGTTCGACGACAGGAAAATTGCATCGGCATTAAAATTCTTCAAAAGGTAATGGCAATTAAAAAAAAATTAATCTTCCGCTCATTGACTCACGAAATGTCTCTCAACGAGCATAATTATCTCGTCGAGGATGAGTCAATTTTCAACTCGATCGTGAGGCTCGAAACGAAAAAATAAAAAAATCATGCGGAAGGTTCTGCTCGGTTCCCTGAAGGGTCGTTTCGATCGTGCGAAAGAGAACACGCCTGAGATGAATGAAATTTTCGTGTATCTCGCGGAGGGTCAAGAGTCCCATTAACATTTCCTGTTGACCGCATAATTATTCGAGCAATTGTTGTTTTATTTTTATTTTTTTTTTTTCGCGCGAGAGTATCCGAAAAACGCGATGTATCCTTATGAGCGTTCGGCCTTACCGGTATAGTTCTTGCTGCGAAAAAAAAAGATGGGAAAGAAACACCGGGCAATCAGGTGTGTTAAATTGTGGTCGTGTAACTTGGGTTTAACGCGCGTATCGAACGGGTCGAGGGATCGAGGGGGCAGACCATCGTTTGCAGTTAAGAGACCCACCGCGGTTCGTATAATACGCAACTCAACGCACGTGTACCATTTCGAGGCATCTCGGGCGGTCTCTCGCCGCGTCCGTCGCCCTTAGCTCTGGGTCAGGGCACTGGGTAACGGCATTACGCGCGGGCGCTCGCCACGTTTCCCGTCGTCTTTGCCAAGTGACTCCGATATCTGGGTTATAATGTTGTAATTACCGGTGAAGCCTCCAGACCGACGGTATGCGTACGCGAAGACAAACGCACACTCGGATAGCATTCCGTGCGTGCACCGCGCGGGGGGGAGGGGGGCGACCCCATGGTTGTCGTCGACGCATATCGCGGGTAACCGGCAGCATTTCACATACAATTCTTTTCCGTTGACGCGTCGCAAGAAAGAATGAAAGAACGAAAAAGAACGCGGAGACGAGCGAAGAAACCGAGCGAATCGGCCGCGACGGTATTAACCGCGATGGTAACCGCTTCTGGGAGGTCTTCGACGGCTATACACAGGCAACAAGATCAATCTGGTTTTCGAATCACGCACCGTTTCCACTACCCTCTGGGCCCTTCTCGATCGCGATTATATACATACATTTTATTTCTTATTATTCCCGTGAACCGATTCCGCAGACTCTCATCCATCACCCCTGACTCGACCTCTTTATCTTATATCTTTATATATGTATTTTATATTACACGGATGAAAAAGGTATCGGTGTCCCGAAAATTTTGAATATATCTTCGGTAAAAGATCGAAGTTAAAACCGCGAATTTTTCTATGAATCATTGAGCGCTTATGCCCAGTCGAGAGGTCGAAAATTTTTTTAGAACAGTACTTTCAAGGTCATTCATTTTTTTCTATCTTCGAAAGGTCAATATCGAAGCCATAAATTAGACATATTGATTATTATTATTATCATCATTATGAACCTATGAAGTGGATAATTCCCACGACGAAGACGCAGAAGGCACGTGAACCGTGCATCGTCGAATGAGCTCATGATGCACGTAACTCACCGTCACGGCGTCACGATCGTATAAATCATAATAATTAATTGCAATTATTCGCGTTCGAGGAGAAAACTTACCCCCTGGAGTAGGAGACAGGCTAGGATGAAAGTACGTAACCGCATACCGCGTTGGGGTCCACGGTGAAGCGATCCAGTCACCCGGTACTCTGTAAAAAGAAAAGGAAAAAAATTCAATTATTCTCGACGACCGTTCCCCTTCGTAAATTCCACCAATCTCCGAGCCAATAAAACTAACAATGCCTCATCGTTCTCTTTCGTTGCTCCGAAATTTTCAAATTTCGTTAAACATCATCGACGAAACTTTGTACGTTTGGCATTGAGGTATGCAATAAAGTCGAAACGAGCGAGAAGAACGAGCGGCGTGCGCGGCGAGACACGGCGAGCTACCTGAGATGCGCTCTCGTCGCGTTTTCTACTTACCTCTAATTACGTATCCCGCGAGTCGTTCGAGCGTGCAACCACTTCTTCGGCTTCGCGAAGAGCGGAGTCGCGGCTCGCTTGGCTAACCGAACACGTGAGCCTCTGCACTCGCACGTGGTCGTTAGCGAGAGCTACGTGTATTCTCCGCCTCGTCTCGTTCACGATAATTGTCTCCCTTTCGTCAAAGAAGCCAATCTCTCGAATTCCTTCGACCGGCGATGACCGAGAAGAAGAAGAAAAAAAAAACGGAAACGATAGAGAAATTGATGAAAAAAGGGGGTCACGGTCGAGAACGTAAAAATGCATAGTTCGAGCGATATCGATAGAGTCTCGAAATGGACCAAGAGAAGGACGTCTAGCGGGTCGCTTATTAGCGATGCGGCGATAAAACATTTCGATGGAGGGGAAAGCGCACGGGGAAGTGTTGTTTGATCGGCAGTTATCGGATAGGAGCGCGGCATCCCCGGGGCGTTGTTGACTCGCCGGGGGAATCCCCCTTCGTTTCCTCGTTCCAAATTCCTCGCGAGTGTCCACGCGGCCGCGATTCGCACCCGTTATATTTTTTTTCTGCCTCTCTCTCATCTTCATAATCTCGCACTAACACGATAACGATGAATCGCATAATTTTCGAATTAATCGTACCAAGAAAAAAGAAAAAAATCCGCTGGAAAGACTCGGGAATAGAACAAAAACGTGGATATTCGTAGTTCAAGCTGTTGTCGTAAACGCGCAATTTCTTTGGTACCCAAGACAATGCATGGCCTACAAAGGCGAGCTACCCATGGATCACATGCGACAGTAACGGTAAAGCTAATCGAGGAAAGAAAAAACAGAACCGAAAAAATAAATTCTCGAAACGCTGAGAGTTTTGTTAGTCTCGCGTCGTCTCTCGATCGTCGTTGATTATCGAACGAGCCGCGAGCTGCCTCGCCCCCCTTGACTGTCCCAAATTCCACCGGAGTGTCCGGTCGCGCCGTTATTTTTCCACGCCAGAATTGCGCGTATATCTTCTCTCCCGTGTATACGAGAGGGGGCTGCGAGAGAATACAGACGAGAGTGAGAGAAAAAAGAAAGAAGAAGAGGAACGGCCAACGTTCTCCTCCTGCGTCTTTCGTACGTCGTTGCTCATCCATCTCTAACCGTGGATAATACGGAAATAGGAACGCTGAAAGCGCGCGAATATCGCGGTAACGTGCAAGCAAGTGCCGCGCGCGTTCGCGCTCTCGTCGATAGTTATAGCTATCCTGTTTGCCTGTTTAGACAATGCAAAATTCAGGCAAGTAGGCCTCGGTGCCTTACGATGGGCAACGCTTGTGCGCGCACACCGATGCGGACACGTTGACGCGGCTCTGCACGTTTAATGCCCACTCTCGTCGTTGATGCGCCACTGAAATGTCCTACTAAGCACAGCAACGCTCGTGTCTCTACGCTGTGGAATCGTGTGTTATACCGATATCCTACCGGTACGTGTTTGCTCATACTCCGAGGCCTCGCTCCCCGTATAACACGCGAATTGCGAAATGAAGCCGGAAGTTACGGGCGCATTGGTATACTTTCGCGTTCTCGCATTTCATCTGCATATATATCGTTGAAAGGATTTTCTTTGACGACTCTGTTACCTCGTGGAAGCGACGACGAAGCGGACTCGCCACACGCGTCCTTGAAAAGATTCGTGTCCCTTGTTTCGAACTTTGTGCTTAGTTTTCCGACAATACAACTCGATTCACGGAAACATACAAATTTTTGGATGTTTTGAGAAAATTGATTATCGTTTAAAATCATTTTTTTATTGCTATTTCTATTTTTCATTTTTATTTCCCCAATGAAACTCGTTCTAACAATTGCGCACACGTATAAAAACTGCTTTTTTCGCCCATTTTTCACCTTTCTCGTATCATTCACGATATAATGAGCAGTGAACAAGAGTTATTTTGATCGTAGCTTTATCTTGCTTGTTTTATACTGCTTTGTCGAAGCGCTGCCTATCAAACGCCTCGACGAAACTTAATGGATCTTATTTTATTGCATACCCAGAGGTCTTAACTTTTATGAGTAATATAAGTAGAAACTTAAAAAAAAAAGATTTTTTTTTTCCCCCCAAAAATTATATGCTCTTTTTCATTTTTATTTCCCAATGGATGAATTCTTCAAATATTTCATGTAACTTTCGTGCCGGAATTATTTTGTTCACGCTGTGTAGATCGATAATTTGTCAACAATATTGTGTGTAACACGGAATTGGAAGAGCGGTCGATTGGCAGTTGTACCGATTCGCGTCGGGAGACTGCCCCGGGGGCTTCGAAAACGGCAAAAGCGAGTGTGGTATCGTTGGTCGTAGTCGGTTAGTTACGGGATCTCGTCTGGGTCCGTTCACGTGACGAAGTACCCCTGCGTTCGTAACTCTCAGCCATAAGAGCGTTCGTCGCTCTCACACGCGCGCGACGAGAAGAAGATTTTTAACCCGTTCGTCTGAATGAAGCAACGGGTCATCCGATATTCTCCGTCTTCTTCTCGGTTAACGGCTGTAAGAGAAAGAGAAAAAAATCTACGAATTTCGATATCGCTTCGGGGGCTTCTCTCGTCTCCGCTCGCTGGGAGCGTTGTAACAGCTTCTCTCTCGAACTTTGAGGGAAACAGTTTGTACAACGATACTTATACGCGTACTATACGCTCTCGGCGTTATGGACCTACGTCAAAGAAAGCGCTCACGGCGATTTGTGGGCCCGGTCTCACCCGTGTATCGGCGGCGATTATTTTCGCCGACAAAACCGAACCGCGGAAGCTTTTTAACACGGCCACACCGGGAGGAATCGCGAGGGACAGAAGTGGGAGAGAAACATCAACGAATCGAGTACACGAGAGGAATGGCTCTCTGCCAAATACACATAACGGTTTTATCGACTCTCCGAGTTATACTCGAAACAGACGGGGTTCGCATAATGAAGCATGTGCCACAAGGCGGTTGACGCTGCTGACGTTGTACGCGCGATCGTTCTGTGTGGTACTTAATGGTGACCCGTATGGAAATCAGGGACAAACCTCGTTTTTCCTCCTCTTTTTATTACAGGAACTCGTTGACATTCCTTCGTTATCGATTTTTACCATTTTTTCTAGTCGTCCATACGATTTTCGATTAATGGCCTTAAGGGGAGTCCCCTTAATAATTAATTTCAAGGTCGCAATTCATTGCGCATCCAAAAAGTTGCAATGCAAATTCAATACTGAAGTCGCGATAATTGATAATAAAGTCAAGAAGCGAGTTTCGCGACTCGGCGGCTGTAACTGCTGTAATGATAATGGCCACACTTAACGAGACCTAATTAACAGGCCGCGGAGGACGATAAGCCGGACTGCACCACGTGGTGCCGGGAAGTCCGAGCGCTTCCTCAGGTGCATCTCCCGAAGCCTGACGTCCACCGTAACGCCCGGCATAATGCGCAACATAACGCGCGCGAGCGATGCACGTAACTCGCGTGTCGTTGGAGTATGTATACGAGAAGTGCTGTCCGCAGTCCGTACCAAACACGCCGGAAACACGAGCGTTATGTTGCTTTCTTGTATACATATACATATATATACTATATACATATGTAATGGACCTCGTGCACGTACGAGCGCTCGCGCGACCGAGTTACATGCGAGCACGTGGGATTCGCTCCCATGAACTCTCGTACAACTCGTCGACTGTATAACAAACAATACACGGTGTGAAATCGTTGAATGTTACAAACGTACGCAATTATACGATATTGTTAAGTGCACTGTCAACGCTCGGCTGTATCAACTACTCGGAATCGCTTAGCGATACCGATAGTCTTTCATGAACAAATTATACTCTACAAAAATACCGATTTGCTACAATAAAAAAAATTCTTTCACATCTATAATTTCGTTTCAGGTTGAAGCCGAAGAGTTATTGGAGAAAAATAATGGGAGCATAAGAAAGCATTTTTCAAATTACGTTTATTGTCGGCAATAAAGTTAGTAATGTAAAAATGAGTGTCAAGAACCAAAAATCATAATGCATGTCCAGATGCACATTTGAATAAAAAGCAATTAACGATTCTTTTAATTTTATCAATTGAGTGATTATCGCTCCACGGTTGCTCGATGGAATCAGCATCTCGTTAATGAGCCAATAAAGAAATTATATTAACAATGAACGAACTAAATTCGTTGAGTTGAAACGTTGTAAAAAAGTTAATTTTTCGACTACATCGATTAAAAAATGTTGTATGTGAGTTCTTCTTTTCTTTTTTATCTCCGAAGTATCTTAATTGCGTACGTTGGATCATTAGTGGATTCACCTAATGCTCTCCGTAACGAGAAGTTCACCGGGCCGCTTGATTTTATTTGCAACTCGCTACACGTTGTTTCATTGCGAACGCGATAAACCACCGCTCGTGGACGTTCTATCCGCTCCTCTATCCCTCGCGCTTTCTCGCACAGCCGATAGCGGTGAAGAATATCATTCCTCCGCGTTGCTAATTAAACGAGTGTGCACAGTGGATGTAGGAGAAGAGCGCGTGCGAGTCCACGACTTCATTACTCATTGCGAGCTCGGATGGAAAGCCCGGCACGGGACCGCGAAGATTCTACGCGATTAGTTTGCAATTTGCGCCACGATGCCACACGAAGAACGATAAATACGTTCGACTCTACTTTTTCATATGCCCCCTTTAATATCAATCGACTAATCGAATTAAACGTATTAGCAATTACAATTATGGTCATAAATCATTCTCAATTATCTGATTAGTGTCCCCGCAAGGAGGTTGAATGAAAGTGAATTGAATACGCAGTGTTAGTCCGAATTCGTAAACTTCCATCGATGGAAAAAAGAAATGTTAAGGATCATAAAAAATTAGTAAATTAGCGAATTACTTGTGGATCAATGTTTCTTAAATGATTTGTTAATAACTTTTTTATATTACTATTATTTTGCAAAATTTATCTTCTTGCCCTCGGCATGGTCGATTTCTTTGAGATTCTAGTTCTAGTTGAGATTCTAGTTAGCTGAGCCTGTAGCGATACACTCCTTGCCTTCATTATTTACGCTGGTCTTTCATATGGACGGACCTTTGAACTTTGCTATGAAAATGTATAAGCCTGAAGATTGTTTCCAACCTTACAAAATCTTACAAGGATCTGCCGGACCTGCTTTGCGGAGATCTTGAACTCTTTAAAATGCGTAGTGTGGCTCTTTAAAAAAGTGTAGCTTCTAGAATTTTAATCCTCCTTTACTATAATTAAGCTGAAGAATATTATTTTCTACAAAATTGCTAAACCGAATTGTTGGCTCTTCAGAGTCATGTTCAACTTTGGAAAAGTGTGAAAATTCGTGTCGCGTCCCAGGGTTAATTAATCAACAACACATCGCTCAGGGAAGCAGAAAGAGCTTCGCAAAACGCAATTACGCGTCGACTTAGGTAAACCGTATCTTCCCGAATTGAATTATATCGTGACAAATACCTCGTGAGTCTCCGGTCAGTGTGGCACAATGCCGTCAGCGGTCAGAAGCAGCAGCTGCAGCAATGTTGAATAGCATCGAGGGGGGTTGCGAGCACAATCACTGAATAGGCACAATGGGCAAACGGACAGTAGGGGATTCCTCAGTAGAAACGGACAGTAACTGGTCAGACGGCGCGAAGCAACAGCGCGATTAAGCGGCTTCCTTTGCTCGGTAAGTTTCGACGTCGAGCGGATGATAAACAAGCGTCACAGAAGCTTCGACCCCCAAAAGCAACTCAATTGTTACTCGATTTAGTGTTCTTATCACCGTTTTTTTCACTGGCACAAGTCTCGATCGATGCAGGTACACAAATGTCGGCTACACAAATGATTAAATGGCTCGTCAGTTTCAAACGCTGAACGACTTGAAACAAAACTATATTCATGTATATGTATATATAAACATACAGATACAAATATGTATCGAATTACAGTTGATTTATCGTTAGACAAACTGATGAGTCGTTCATTTCTTCGCGATATATCGAACTAATCAATGCAGCGATAAGAAGTTGTGTTTCTTTCTTTTGCTTTCTTTTTTGGAGACGCGAAATCTTTCGAGCTGGTCAACGTCTCGACGTCGACGAGCGTCTGTCCTGAACGTTTTCCGATATAGAGAATGAAGAAGAAGCCCGGGCGGTAGCTAGATGATGATGATGCAGGTGGCGACGGGATGCGTGTACGCGCGAACTCGTGCCGGAGTCGGAATGGGATACACCTGTCCGATATACAGAGTATACTATAACGTGGCGGACCGCCCCCTGACCCAGACACGCGGTACAGTTATATAGGTCCCTCGTTCACCGAGATATCTCCTTGTTCACCACACATCGACGACCGGCGGCGGGGGGACCCCGAGGGGGAGAGAGGGGGACACTGCCCCGTCGTCTCTTCTTCTTCTTCTTCTTCGTCTTCGTTCCTCGTCCGCCTCTTCTCATTCTTCGTCGCCTCCCCGCCGGTCTCAGCATCCCCATCAACACTCAAACGAACCAAATCGTCGCTCGTGCGATGGACCTTACGCATATGAGCCTTATTACCCCCTCTCTCGTTATTACTTCTCTTCATCTTCTTCTCTCGTTGTTCAAACCCGAAGCCCCAGACTGTGTGTCCCCTCTGCCTCTTGGCTCGCTTGGCACGATTGTCCCATTCTTCAAACACACCAATCTCCCCCTCTAATTCGTTCCCTTACCTTGTGCCGGACCGAGAGCGTGGCAAACCGGGCCCCCGCTGAACTTGACACGAATTCGAAGGACTATTCCTACCTCTGCATTAACTTTATCACGGAAACCAAAAATCTCTCGAGCGAATGTTTTGGTAGAAGGGATCTTCACGTCTGGATTCGACGATTAGAACATGCTTTTTTGAGTGATAAACAATTGTATTCCCAAGGACATGTGATTGTTTCTTCATCATGGTTTTCTGATCATGGAAGAAAGCCTTCAATTTTTGATAAATTGCAGACTTTTATGCTAATTCAATTTTTTTAAGGTTTTAAAAATTCAAAATCGATTAAAATTTGTCCAACTTTGAATCTATTTTATTTCAATTCAAAACTCCGAGAAGGAGAATCAATCTTATCTAATTAGGGATTAATTTGATTCGTTGTTGGAATTAGTAGATCAGCAATAAAATATCTCCATGTAGTATCAATGGCGGGGTATCTGAGACCCCGAGGACATTCTTCTTTCGTCTACTTCTCGAAGTAAACATTTTTAACCATAGGAACGAGGTCTTCAGGTGCTTGTTTATCCTATTGTTAGAATATTATTTAAAATCATCGATCATGCGGTTTTCGAGACTCCGAAGATGTTCGCTCCCGAGTTGCTGAAAATACGGATTCGCAGGCTCGAGATGAGCCGCCTATGTAATTTTGACTCCGATACGAAGAGAGACACGCAACGATGACTCGTTAAACTCGCCGATATCTTAATTCTCGCGCGTTCGCCAGGGCATTCCGGAGACGCGAGTAGCGCGAGCGTGAATGCAGATCTTTAAATATGAATGAAAATACCGAGAACGCATTATCTCCTCCCTCGAGAAAGTATATAATCAAGCCTTGCAAGAAAAAAAGAACAGTTCTCCACCGTTTTACGCGAACCCTTTCAACAAATGTTAAATGTCCAACAATCGCAACGACGCGAAATGTCCGGCAAAAATTCGGAATATTAATCTCGTATCTAAAATAGAAAAAAAAAAATTGGTCGAATGAAAAATTGCCAAGATCGAAGGTCGTGTTCCCGTCGTCCGGAAATATTTCGCATACATTTACATACGTTTCGCTAATATATTTTCCCATCTGGCCGGACATGTGTTAATTCCCATCGGCACAAGAGTGTCGGGTTACATTTATTTATTCCTTTTTTTTCAAGAATTCGAAACGAGGTCGTTGACCGCAACATTTCGGAAGTCTCGACCTCAAGACACCGAGGAATTCGTTCTTTCATCGGAGATGATTTCATTTCGAATAGGTGAAGATAACGAGGAAGGGCCTCGGAGTCGTGTGCGTGCGTGTTTGCCGAAGACGCGAGGAATCGAACGTGGCGCACGAAATCGACCGACTGACCGACCGACCGACGTCGCCGTCTCGCATGCGACTGACCTATAGATGGAGAACGCGAGGTTCTCCAATGCGAGAAACACAAACACGGCGGCTGTCTCTGCCTCTCGCCGCGGTGCACCGCAGCAACGGCAGACGAGCTCACATCCGTTCGCGTGTGCGCCGAGATTAACAATGTCAAGGAGCCCGGCGAGCGAGACTCCGCGCGAAACGTCGCCGTCTGGAAGATACAACCGCAAGAAATCAAACGTTACTCGTTATACTTTTGTTTTTCTTCTTTATATCTTCTTTATACATATATATAATGGTATATATAGTTTTGTGTTCTTTGTCTTCTTTTCTTTTTGTTCGATAATCTATGTAAAACAAACACATTATGAATATTAATCAATGAAACGTTATCCAATACACTTTCGTATCATACAATCGACTAATAGGAGATTGGAAACAATACTTAGTTTTTTGTTGTTGTTTTTTCTTTTTTTTTTTACGCTTTTTTTTTGTTTGTTTTTTTGTTATATTTTTTTTTGTGCACGCCGCTCGCAGAATGGCAATTAATATGAGAGCTAAGCGTTTGCGCTATGCCATTAAAAATATTTACAATTGCATTTACACGATGTATCTATATACTGGGTCTCGTCCTCATCGCAGTTATTTACACATTGGTTTTGTTTTGGATTTCATTTTTTTGTTGCCTTTTTATTATTTTTCCGGTTTAGTAAATTTTTGTTTTCTTCTTTTCTTTCGTACTATTAGTCAATGATCCAGTGTTCAATCGAGCCGATTCTTCGGGAAAAAACTTTCGGCGCGCAATTGTCTAAAATTCGTTTTCCTCTTGCTATGTTTTTGTTTTTTTCTCTTCTTTTTTTTTACAAAGCGATCGAGGGGTCCGTTTAAAAATGTATGCTCCGCTTATATCGCAATATAGACGTCGGCATTTGTCTACTTAATTGACAAAGTGTGTAAAACGCGCGTTCAGAGTTCACGACGCGAGATAGCGAGCCACTCGGCATTGTGAAGAGAAAGAAAAAGAAATGAAAGATAAACACTGACGAAGGAACTTCCAGCATTGAACGCGCTTACGAATAATGGTGATCCTTATTGTCGAACAATGACTCGTGTAACTTTCTTACTAGCAATTTTTAGTGTTTTCCTCTTGTCGTTAGTTCAAAGTTTCTTTCTCAAAAGCTTTCGTACCCCACCGTGCCTCACAATGTAATAAGAAAAACAAATTTGTCAATCGTCAATTTTTGCAAATTTTTCATCGGATATTCCCTTTTCCCGTTCTAACGTCGATAAAAGAAGAAAATTATTCAAATCGATCGACGTTAGTACTCATTTAAAAAGTGCTTCACTTTTTTAGTTGTTTCGATGATTTGCCACCTCGTCAATTCGATCTGATAAAACTGTTACGTTTGAGATACTTTCACGGATTGACGAAGAAGGAAAAAGAAGACTTTTCGATCGAGTATGAATGGTCACCCGCCCCGCGTGTCAGCACGTACAGTGCGATAGAGCGTGTATTTGCTGCAACGATGCAAGCGAAAAAATTGCTCGAAACATATAGATTTCTCGATTGAGAAGATATAAAAAGAAAATAAAGAAAAATAAACATCCACAAACTCAATCGATTCTATCCTCAGAAAAAAAAAGAGTAGAGATATATATATATATAATATATTTTTTTTTGTTTTCTTTTCTTTTCCGATTACGCGAGTGCCGAAGCAGGTAGTGAGCTATGCTTTGGTTTAGTCTTGTTGAGAAAAACTTTGATGCAACCATTGAAGTCAGCGCTTACGAGCACGTGACCCCCGCAACCTTTGGTGCGTTGTTCGACGACAGGATCGACGGGCGGCGGTATCGCGCTCGGACCCGCCCCATTCTTCGTATCGTCCTTTCCCTCGAATTGTTCCCTCGCCTCGATTTGCCTTATAATGCTATCCGGATTCGGTGCGAATACCGCGCACGTAACAACGGCATTGTGTGCTTTTATGCCTTCCCAAAAATCATTTCGGTCTCTTCGGACGCTCGAGAATTTCGAATAATCGTGATGGGTCTTCCATATGTAAATGCATTGATTCTCCGAGCCGCTTACGATGTACTGGCCGTCGGGGCTGAAGCTCGCCTTTATCTGACTGCTGACGTTAACGTAGCCCTTGTATTTGCACGATAAATTGCAATCGCGCAGATCGTACAGACGTATGCGGCTGTCGTTCGAGGTAACGAGTATCTTGTTTTCGCCGGGCATCGGCTCGATGCCGCTTATCTTTCGTCCCCGCGAATTTTTTCCCCTCGTCGATCTAACGTCGATCTGCGTGTGATACTTCAGCTGATCGGTGTTGTAGAATATGCATCGTCCGTCGTACGAGCCGACGACGGCGAATTTGCCGTTTTCGCAAAAATTCGCCGCCGTTATGAGTTTCGTTTGGCCGTTTACTTCGTTCCACACGGCGACCTTCTTGTCCGGTATGTTCCACAAGCGTAGCTTGCCGTCCAATGAACCGGAAAGGAAATACCGATCGTCCTTTGGATGAAATACGATTGCCGTCACGAAGTCTATGTGTTGGAAACAACAGAGGCACTCCTTACGCGATATATGCCACAGTCTCACGGTTTTGTCCATCGACGACGAGAGTACGAAGTAGTTCTTCGACCACGAGACGTCGAGAAGATCGGACGTGTGACCGGTGTACGTGCAAAACGGTTTCGGCATGAACGGACTCTTCGTGCCTTCGATCTCGCTGAACGCGTTAGCGATTATACTAGGATCTTCCAACGACTGTTGAGACACCAGAGACTCCTGGGACGGCGTTGGGCTGACCTTCTCCGCGTTGTACTTCGTTCTCATGTCCTGAAAGTACGTGAAAGCGTCCCGCAACACCCAAATCCTCAGTACCCGATCTTGTCCCGCTGTCGCCAACAATCTTCCGCACGCCGAGAACTTCATGCACCAAACCGGCCCGACGTGCTCGCCGCTCAGATCTTGCACGTGCTGCAGACACGAGAATTCGTACGGACCCTTGTGACTGTTCGAAGCCTTCAATTTGATGCATTGCGGCTCGCCCGGATAAACGTCGTCCGGTATGTCCATAACGTCCTCCTTGTGACGCGCGTGCGAAACCTCCTGGGCAATCGATTTCGCCTTCGACATTGTTTTCTTCACCGTCGAACCGAAGAATTTCTTCAATTTCTGGGTCTTCTTTCTCACACGCCCGACCGTCACCTCGTCGTCGGGCGGTAAGCTCGACATCTTACTGTCGACGCTCTCCTCGTCGCTCTCCTTCTCCTTCTCGAGACTCGAATTACTTATGTACTCCGATGTCAGCCTCATGATATGTAGAGACAATGGATTTATGCACTGCGGCAACTTGTCCTCGGCTATACTCAATGGCACGCGTTCACCGGTATCTAGATTCAATACTGTTACTTGCTCAAGTATCTCCTGCAAAACCAATCGATAATTCGGTGTGTTAAAAATAACGAAGTTT
This sequence comes from Ischnus inquisitorius, assembly GCA_963924025.1. Lineage (NCBI taxonomy): Eukaryota > Metazoa > Arthropoda > Insecta > Hymenoptera > Ichneumonidae > Ischnus > Ischnus inquisitorius. The sequence continues at coordinate 3,424,864 of OZ001250.1, read as the reverse complement.
GAATTATTGTCGATTTTTCTTCATGAAGAACGCATCGCAACGTTTACAGTCAAAAGTGAGATACGCAAAGAATTTTGAGGACTACCCGCTGGATTGTAAATCTGGAAAGAATCCGCTTCACACAAAATTCACAAACGCTGCTGAGATGATTGATTTCTGTCGATTTTTTATTCCATGGGCCAATATTCAAAATTCGTTTAAGATCTTCAATTTTGATGGAACTGTGACGATGCTTCCTTAATGGAGTTTCTTCAATAGTTTCTTATTAACTCACCATATCCGTCAGACGTTTTCCCGAGTCGGTTCTAGTCCTGACAAACATATTCAGCTGCTTGACCATATCCTGATCGCCGGCTGATTTACGTCGCTCCCGCGAACCCTGCGGACTGAAGCCCGATATTTTATGAGGACCGAGCGAATAACGTCCGATACTATTGCTCGACATCGAGCCCATGGGACTACTCGATTTCGTGCTCGATCGTATGCTCAAGAGTTCGGCCTTCATCCTCTCGAGTCTTTCCAATTCTTCGGACGACGGTCCTTCGGCTTTTGATTTATCCTCGTCCTGTCGAAAATCGACGAAAACGACTGTTTTCATAATAAGAAAACGGAGAAGAGAAAAACGAAAACAAAACTAAACTTGCTTTCGCGTAATCGCGTTGAAAATTATAAAATTTTGCGGGCAATTACGTTTTGGAGATGCTTGAGAGAAAAAAAAATAAATAATATGCAACAATATACACTCTGTGCCGACGCTGTTCCAACGAAAGGTCTACAACCTCGTGTTTACAAGGCAAAAATAAATACTAAGCAATCGGGCGGGTTTTCGAGAGGGGCCAAGGGCGGGGTTTTCGGGTATCGAGGAGAGATACAAACTGCTTTCACAAAAAAAAAACCAATTTACACGTATTGAATTTAAGACTGACCCGGATGCTTCGGCGGGCCATATAAAATCCTTTCGAGGGCGATTCTTGCGCTGCAATTTGGCCATCCCTGAGGTAAAGGATGAAATTACTTCTAGAGAAACTTGCCTGTGGCTTTACGACGTATTGTCCCTTTGTTGCCGAGCGTATGTCGAGCGAGTGCTCGAATTCTCTCGTTATAGACTCTATAGTGCTAGCTGGACTTGGCAGTGCTGAAGCGTTCACCGATGAGTCCGTCGACGTTGGCTGCAATTATCAATATTGCACAAGAAAAAAAAAATATAAAAAAAAAGGGAACAGAAAAAAGCACGAATGAACAAACGATTCGTAGAAAATTACAACGCATAGGCAAAAAGTAAGATTGTTAAAGAAAAATTACGAATCATCGGTTAGAACGAAAGAGAAAAAGTAAAGGAAACAATTGAAATGTCTTACAGCGAGATCGGTGGGAGTCTGAGGTTTTGATTTCTTTTTGCGTCTAGGCGGTGCGACCGGTGCACCGACTATAACAGGTACAATCGTTTCCGTATTATCCAACGGTTTTCCATTGTTTTTCGTGCTCGCTATTACGTCGGGCTCTTGCAGCACGACAGCTTTGTCGACTTGACCGATAGTCGCGTAATCGGATCTACCGTTCAACGGTGCGTCCTGAAGAACGTCACCGGACAGCGTGAGAATGCTCGACGATTGCGAGAGCTTACCGGACGCGGAATCCTCGTCGCGGCTCGGTATACTGGCGATGGACGACATTTGACTGTCGCGCGCCAGCGTAACGGGCGTCACTTGGGGAGGGCCGGGCGGCAATATCGCCGACGCGTTGTCCGACCCTCCCGCCAATATTCGTCCGACGCGTCCCAACGACGTCATGCTCTGCATACTCAGCGTATCGTGCTCTATGATTCTGAAGGGATGCGAGGTCTTCGACGGCGTTGGATAGACGCCCTCGATAGATGACGTTTGACTGTCCGGCGGAGAAGTATTGATCGGTAGTATATCATCGTCTTCGGTTTGCATTCGCTGTCGCAACTCTCGAAACCTGCGCCTGCCGACTATCGTGTCGCAGCTCGGAGCTCTCGCCTCGTCTTCCTGAAAATTGCATAAATATCATTTTGTTTGTCGAAAAAGAATTGAGATAAATAATTCATCGTGACGAATCAAATAATTGATAATAAATAACAATAATGATAATTATGTACCAAAAATTAACTTTAATAAACGAATGGAACACGAATAAATGCATAAGATAAACAATAATAAAGATTTGTCGCAGTTTTTTCTTTTTATTCCACCATAAATTTTTTTTTTTACAGATTCATCAATGTTTGCGCTCGTTTGAACTTTGACGATATGAAAATATTAATTTCACTCACGGGCTTTGCAACAATGATTTTCTTCTCTGCGTCTACATGATTCCTTGAGCTCTCCGCCGGTGGCTTAGGGTCCATCGGTTTCGCGAAAACATTGTCGTCCGGCTCTGTTTTCGGAGTGGCAACCTTTTCCTCCGTCGCTGACAGAGATTCCCTCGCTTTGCTTTTTCTGTGAGGCACGAGAAAAACGAGTAACAGACGAGAAATTGTGAGAAAAGGAGAAAATAAATAACGATTTTCGTATTTTGCACGGTGCAGAGAAGGCCGTGATCAAACGTCAATTATGATTACCGTGAGGTGCGGTTGAAGCTGTCATCTTCCGCATCAAAGAACTCTTCGGAATCGCTGCTACCGGACATGGTCGTTCGTGTGAACTTATCGGTCCTGTCACACTCGTCAGCATCGGAAATACTGTGCTGTCAGTGCGTGTTTTTCTGTCTCTTTTTTTGTTTCTCTCTCTCGCGACGGCAATTAATAATGTTCTGCGTATGAGAAAAAAAAAACAACACACTCACGACACGACGGTGAGGAGTTACGATGCGAGACAGCGAGTGTTATAATAACGTAGCAGCGACATAAGCAGAGACTATAGAGAATTTGGATAGACGAGGTTTGAAGGAGACTAGATGTATACTTTTTGTTTTTTTTTTTCCTTTTTTTTTATATAGATATACTCAGCAGTCAGCTGCAAAGCCACAGCGACGAAGAGGAAAATATAAACGGCCGGAGGGAGAGGAGCGAAAATCGACGCGGAAGATGCAGCTGTCGAGCTGCGTTACCGCCAACTGCACTTATGGACACTGCTCCTCATCGGTGCCCCCGTGGTGTACCCTTCGTAGTGTCTCACGAAAACTCGACTGTCGATGTTTTTTTTTCCTTGCACATATATAGATATATATTTTTTTTACACAAGCGCGACCGACGAATTCGATCCGAAAATCGGTGAGTAAACGAATGGCGGCAGCACAATCTCCGACAACATGCATCGTCGTCTCTTCTCTCTACCCGTTCAGCGTGCGTTCCTCTCGTCCAATAGGAATCGGGCGTCAAGAAGCACCGCGAGAAGTACAGTCGCGTTCCATAGTTCGCCGACTGGCTTGAAGTACCCCTCGCGTTTAATCCGAGCCAATGCAATTGTTCGTAACGCGAAAATTGACGAATTACAACGAAGCGTGAGGCTCAACTGTTTTGTCGTCCTCCGCGCGATTTGCAAACCACGTCGACGAGACTGTACGACAATTGGCATTCGGGAAAAGCAGGGAACAAGAGAGCCCCGCGGACTCGTATCTTCTCCTAGACTCGGAACTCGTGCCGCTCGCGCCACAGCATGCCCGCCGCTCTGTAGCGAAGGAGCGACGAGCCGTCATCATACACATAAGCAAGATGGAGGATCTCGCAGTCGAAGTATGCGGCGAAAACGGAGCATATTATAAGGTTCGTTCTATGAAAAGTATACGTAAATCATTACGTATAACAAACTTTCGTAAATTGACTCGCCGCGTTCAACGGCAACGACGAGTTTTCGCGATCGCGTAACTCGTACTTTGCGAATCATTGCGGTTATCAAAGAGTTTCGTCGGACGGGGGTAACGCGGCTTCCTTCCCGACGCCATGTCTCGTTTGACAGGGCGTGATTTTCATTCATTCGCACAATCGCTCGCGCGATCGTCCACGAGAGCGAACAATTGTCGTCCCGTTGCGATCGTTGTTTCGCCGACGATTCGCCGTGTTCGCGTGCTAATTTTATACGATGTTCGGCAACGGCGACGCGATCGCCGAGCAATGGCGGTTGTCGCGGACGTTCGTAAACGAAAAAAAAAAAAAAAATTTCGTACCCACTCTGAGACATCGCTCGGAATCGAATTCATCGTAATTTCCATTTTTTTCCACCGTCGATTGTAATTTTTTTTTTTTCCCCGCAGGCCTATGTAACGGATGTATTCGAGGAGGAAGTTCAGGTGGCTTTCGACACCGAGTGAGTTTCTTCTAAAATCCTCTTCGCGGCCACAATCGTCTCGCCCTCTCGAGGACCTCGGAATGATCTTTTTTTCCTTCTGATTTCCAGCTGGCAACCAGAATCAAAGTTTCCTTTTGCTCAAGTTCGTCTACCTCTGAAAGATGGTCCGAAACCCGAATTTCAGGAAGGACAGGAGATTGAAGTTTATTCCAGAGCCAACGACCAAGAAGTCTGCGGCTGGTGGAAGGCTCTTATCAAGGTAATGGAAACGGACTCATGAAAATCATCGATATGAAAACTATTGAGTATTTTCCCAATTGACGCTAATATGTTTTTTTCTTTTCCTTTTGCAGATGATCAAGGGTGGTTTCCTAGTCGTCGAATACCTCGGCTGGGAATACAGTTACACAGAAATCGTCGCGTCGGAGCGTCTGAGAATGAAAAATCCATATCCGCCGATCGACAATAATACGTTTCACAAGATCGAGATCGATGTACCTGAAGAACTGAGGGAATTGTGAGTGAATTTTCATTTCCATACACGTATTTTTTCCTCCTGTCATTTTTCGAATTTCAATCTCGACGATCCATAAATTGAACACCGATAATTCTACTATGTGAGAACATTTTTTTAAATGTTTGGTATTTTTTTTTCTCTCAATTGCCTGTAAATTTTTTTTTAACGTTTTTCAAACCTTTTTTTTGATTCGCGTTAACATGCCGAAATGATTAATGAACGGTATCTTTGTTTTCATTTTTTTACAGCGCCAAAATGGACAATGTACACAAGGAATTCCAAAAGGCGATAGGCGCGGCGGTGTGTCGTTACGTGCCCGAAAGAGGAGTACTGCTGGCCATCTCCCGCAACGAGAATCTCCAACGGCACAGTAGTATGCTCAAAGAGATGCACTTTCGTAACCTCTCGCAAAAAGTATAAACACGTTTACTCAATACTACGAAAAAAAAACAAAAGAAAATGCAATTCTCGCCTTGTCGCAAACTCGATAATATCCCGAGCTTTTCTCTTCTGTCTGTCCGTTTACGCAGGTACTGTTACTCAAGAGAACGGAGGAAGCGGCGCGTCAGCTCGAATCGACGAAACTTCAAACTATCGGCGGGTAAGCGATATTTCTACTGGAAAAGAAAAGCGAAATGCCGTATCTCATTCATTCCAAAAAACGCAGAAACGTGAAAAAAGAATACCAAAAGAAAATCTACTCTGATTGCCTGCCTATTGTCCGTCCTGAGCTAACATCCTGTCTGTGGTTCGCATTTACTGGCAGAGTCAAAGGCATTTAATTCAAAATCAAAATGACGAGCGAAAAAGAATCACACGCACCATACTCGTTGAGCACGAAGAAATGGTGAAAGGGTCTCATCGGACGAGAGCCGGGCATTAATTATCGTCATTCATCTTTGCATAGTCAATTTTAATCGTCGATAGGATTAATTCGTCGCGCGAGCATGCTTTTCATTTTTTCCACAACTACAATGATCCTAGGGCGAACTCTCCGACATTTAATTTAGTTGCGACAAGCGTTACTTGGATCTCTGGTCTTTTTCTTTTCTATCTTTTATTTTTCTTCCCTTATCATTCGCAAAAATTAACAGGATTTGGTGACGTGGTGGAGAAATCATTTATATGCGAGATAGGGAGTTGTGAAACGAAAGAACGAAACTTTGAAACGCCGCATTTTTCGCGCGCGACAGATGTTTGTTGTCTAGCTGAAAGTGAAAAAAAAACACATACAGACATAATGGGAGAAGAGGAGGGGTCACGGGATAGGGCCATCCTCGTCGAATGAGTTTCCACCTAGCCGTTACAATCAGGGTTTCTTTCTCATTTCAGCAAATTTAGATCTTCAAACTTTATATATCAGCGTGTCTCAGACTTTGAGACAGGAGTGAGAACGAATTCAAGGTGAGACGATGAACAAACGCGGCGTGGCATTAGATGTAAGGATTAGCTTGTTGTATGACAAATTTACACGCTGCATTTTATTTAATTACGAAGAAAACAACGTTTCTTCAAAGCCAAAGGAGAAAAAGAAAGAAACATCGAAAACACAGATTATGGATACGACACTTTTCGTGTGCATGCAACAATGCGTTGTTCGTAGATTTTCTTTTGTCGGTCACCGATCAATTAAAAAACGCTTTGAACACGCATTTACGCCAGGATGTGTTTTTATTTTTCGATATAATTTCCATTTATATATGCTGTGTAGTTTATTTGCGTGGGATGACATTGAATTAGTGAGCTCTGTGACCGGCACACTCGGCTATATATTTCTTCAACTATTTCTGTCTGTTTAATTGAGTAGATAGTTGTGCGATATATGATAAGAAATGTGAAAAAAAAAAACACAACTTTCTTTTGTTTCACCGCTCCCGAATTTACGCTGAATCGAATATTCTTGACGAGAAGTATAATTTGTTCACGAGAAACTCTGATTGAATATATATATTTTGATACTTTGATGTCACGATGGAAACCGGTGGCTCTATTCCGTGGCATTTAAATAAACGAGAGAACAAAATGAAATGAAATGAACACCACTCACCAAATCATCGCATCGATTGCATCGACGCTAACAGAATTACCAAATTACCAAATTCAGGGGGCCTCGACCAGGATTCCATTGTTATGTTGAACACAGGGATTAAAACGTTGTTTATCATTTCTTCTTTTTAAACGGCAAAAAAACTCGTACAATTAGGTCTATGAAATGTGATGCAATCGTTTCTCCTGCCACAATGCAAGCCACTGAGATAAATCCCGATTAGTGCTAGTTACGTGTCGTAAGCGATTTATAAAGACTTCATTTAGAGTGCATGCATAATGCGAACTGTGTTATACATGAAAGACGAAGAAGTATTTATCCAAGAGTAGTGGAATGAACGGTATAACGAATTATTTCGAAGGACCAACTGTTGAAAGATCGTTTTGGTGCGTTGGACTTCGACAATTTCGATTATACCATCGATGGTAGAGCATGAAATTCATTGCATGACTTACTGAATATTGTCGGAAAATGAACGAAAGAAAAGAACAGATCGTGACACCGTTGCAAAAGCTCCAAGAGGACGAAAATGTTTCTTCCCGCAAAACTGTTACAACGCCTCCGCGAGTCCTTTATCAATTTGTTCATCCAGTTAGCTTATCGACGTTTTTCGATTACACGATTCACTTGCTTTTCTCGACAAGTATAGGCAATTTCTACGATTTTGTGACACGTTATTGTGATTGTTATGTTATCAGATACACAGACGAATTCAACGTACGGGAAGACCTCATGGGCTTAGCGATCGGTGCTCATGGCGCGAATATTCAGCAGGCCCGAAAAGTCGACGGAATCACGAATATTGAATTGGAAGAAAATTCGTGCACGTTTAAAATATACGGAGAGGTACGCGGGACGAGATTTTGTCGTTGTTGTCTCATAATCATTTCGATCCATCCGTTGCGAGCCGAAGATCATTGAAGAAAGAAATCGACTCGAAGGGGCCGTACGAGCGTTTTTTTCTTCTATCTCTTTTGTTTTCAGACTCACGAAGCCGTGAAAAAGGCGAGATCGATGCTCGAGTACAGCGAAGAATCTATACAAGTACCGCGAGTCCTCGTCGGCAAAGTGATCGGGAAAAATGGTCGGATCATTCAAGAGATCGTCGACAAGAGCGGTGTAGTAAGTAGATCCAAATGTTTTATTTGAATCTTTTTTTTTTCTCTCGTTTTACTTTTTATATTGCCCAATTTACTTCCGTCCGGCAAATTTGTATTTGAACGCTTGCAATAAGTTTTTGACAAAGTTAAACCGCTTTTGGGAAATGGAACGACTAAAAAAAAAACGAAACAAATATGAAAGTGCACACGAGTTTCTGAATCGGAATGATTCGCGAGGCTTCACAGCATCTCGCAATGAGAAAAGAATAATCAAGTGCCGACACGCTTCGATACTAATTCGATTCATTTTTCACAATCGTTCGTTCGCAACCGAGTTTGATATTTTGTATACATTTGCCTGTATCATTTATTTTTGGCCTATCCGTCAGTCATTAACAACGTCCTTGCAGGGTAAATGTTTCGGATTTCGTTACACCGTTTTTTTTTTCTTTTTTTTTGCTGAAACTCTCTGTTACCTTGCATCAGTGACCATTTTTCGTCCAGGTATAAAAGGTGAAAAATAAACAAAACGAAAAAGGTATCGAAAAGAAAATTTTTAAACAAAACATAAAGTATCACGACAGGTAAATATTTCAAGACTTTTTTTCGAGCCGATATAACTTATTGCAGCTGAACCGTGAAAAGAAAACGAAAAATTAAATTAAAGTTCGAGTCAATCGTTATACAATAGAAATTCAATTATTAAGTGGAAGTTTATAACCTTTAAGGGGCTATGTTATGTGTGACATACGTGCATTGTTTGTTCTCGGTAGATAACATCTGGCTCGAGTGGGAATGTACATACTGATAGAGTAAGTATATTACCTTATACTGTTTGTGACTTTATTTCATCTGTTTCATCAAAAGAAAAAAAAACAAACAAACAAAAAAAACAATATAAAAAGGAAAAGCTTCTGAACATACTTGATATCATAAATGAATGTTACATGAACCACTCGGGCCAGCTTTTATATTTTTTGATTTCGAATATCAATAAAAACAAAACAAAAACACCATATAGCATTACCCTATGTGTATATGTCAGATGTGCGATGATACTCTTCTCAAAAAGGTAGGGAATCATTTAAATGTGCCACATGCCCTCTGATAGCTCACAATATCTCATCTAACGAAATGAATAAAAACAGAAAAAAGTTAAGCTAGACGATTGCTTATCGCTGTACAATTTTGATTGTCTTACGTCGCAACAGAGTGAGAGGAAGCTGAATTATTTTGTTTTTTGGCAACAAATATGCTCTACGTGTTGTAACCCTCATAATCGCTATCACAATTGTCACAACAAAAGTATCTTAAGCAAAGAACAACAAAAAAAGAACAATGAAGAGATTGTTTTCCGTCACAGACAGATGAGTTACGCTCGTTTTATTGCAGGTCCGAGTTAAAATAGAAGGTGACAACGAACCACAGCCAACGATTCCACGAGAGGAGGGACAGGTACCATTTGTGTTCGTCGGCACGGTTGAAAGTATCGCCAATGCAAAGGTCTTGCTCGAGTATCACTTGGCGCATCTAAAGGTATTGAAAATGGGAAAGAAATAAAGAAATTGTGAAAAAATCGAACCCGATCACGATTTACCAGATGTTCATCTGTCTCGTGAAAACATATTACTACATTCATTGTTTCTTTTTTGTTGGGTGTGTTATTTTATAGGAAGTTGAAGCTCTTCGACAAGAAAAATTAGAAATTGATCAACAATTACGAAGTATGCACGGCTCGACCACGGGACCAATGCCAAACTTTCCTCCCACGAGACGCGGAATGGCTTCCGGACCGGAAGAAGGTGGAGGAGGCGGACGCGGTGGTCGTGGCGGTCAATCCCGAGGAGGGCGCGGAAGGGGCAGAGCCCCGACCAGACACAATGCTGGTAATACGATAAAACATAATATATCCTGCTTTCGTCTCAACCCACACGAGTTTGTTGCCTCTTTAACGCCAATGTTAACTACTTTCACCCACCGGAAACGATAGTAGTTATAAAAAAAATAATGTTTTCACAGGAATTTACATATGCATTATTTAAGAATTATTCACATTTTCGACGAACCTGTTTTCGGGAATTTTTTTGAACGATATTTGTAAATATGTTCGATTGTTTGCCCGGACTCTTCTTGAATAACGCGCAACATTTCTTCGAACACGTGAAAAAAAAATTCGGATTTTAGAAGAAAAAATGTTACCGAAAGATTATCAAGCCCTTTTTCATATGATTGATTTTATTTCACACTTTTGTTCCATTCGGGAATATTCGAAATTCGTTTGCAATCTCGATTTTCGAAAAGACTATAATGATAAACCTTTCTTAATCAATACGCATTCGAAGCCTACTACTTCATTCGTGGCCTTTGTGTGCCTTCTAGGAATTCGCCGAGACACTCTGGATGGTAGCGAGGACCGAGTCCGCGATCTGCCACCGCGAGGAGGACATCAAGGTCAAGGTGGAGGAGGCGGCGGAAACTCGGGATACATGGGCGGTCGACAAGGTCGACCACCCGCACCACGACGAGATCGAAGAGACGATCGTCGCCGAACAACCGACGATGAGGACACCGTACTGGACAGTCAAGATGTCTCCAGCATCGACAGAGGTAATTAAACGCAATACAATTGAAATTAACTCGACGTACAGAAGCTCGAATCTAATACATAAACCGGCACGTCCTAAAGACGCTGAGATAGTTCTTTTTTCCATATATATATATATATATATCTATATATATATTTTTAATATCGTATCGGACTGCTTTGTGTGTTGCATGAATTATAGATCAAACTTTTGTGACCATCTAACCACAATAAATTAATTACGTTTTTTTTATTAATTAGTATAATGAAAATCGAAAAAAATAAGAACAAAAACAAAACATACATTGTTATAACATTTGCACGCTTATTAACTCACGAATCGCTACTTCATGCTCTCTGCCAAGCAGATGGCAAGCCTCTCTTTATTATAAGTCAAACGGATGGTCACAATGGTGCGTGCGTAGAATCAGTATCGAGTGTGGAAGGAAGACCTAGAGGCGGTGGTAGGCGGCGACGATTACAGCGATCTCAACAACGCAGCTCAACCCCGGACAACGCTCACAAAGGTAATTGAACATTTGTATTTTTTTTTCTTCTCTTCCAAATACACGTATTATACGTAGTTTTAAATCTTTAGGACGTTACGGTTCTATTTTTAGTTGCACGTTTGAAATTCTCATTGAGCTCCGCTGATAAGCTTAAAATAATCAAATTTCTTAATCGCAATCCTTTCACGAAGAGTGTTCATAAATTAATTATGGCATCCAAATTGCTATCTGCGTAGCTAAATCACGAAATGCGGAATAATGTCCTTGCCCGTGAAGTCTCCATATCGAGTCGAGAGACCATATCTTTTTTTGAACGATGAAACAATAAAAGAAATTGATTGTCAAAGACGCCCGCCGATATTAATAGAACGATTTATGATGCAGGCATTAACCCAGGACCGGGTGAGCAATCGTCGGCAACCAGCAAAGAGGGAACGCCGGCGAACGAAGTAATCGTATCGAACAACAGTTCGCAAGGTCCGAAAGGTCAGAGAGAGCCGCGACCCCGTCACTCGCGTATATCGCAGAGCAATAAACCTAAGGAAGCTCTGGTTAATGGTACCAGTGGCTAAGCTCTCATCGCCACCATCGTCGGTGTAAGTAGAGCTGCCATGGACGTAACATTTGAAAAGCAAAAAAAAAAAACAATGCGAGAGATAGAGAGAAGCAAATGAAAAAAAAATATATAACTACAAACGATCGGAAAAAAAATGAAAATAAAACCCAATGAGAGCTACCAACATCAAGCACGCAACATGACGCATAAACCCATACAAGGACTTCATGATTCTGGAACAGGCGACATGATTAGTCTATGCTCGTTGTTAAGACTGTTTGCTACCGATAAGAATAACGAGAGTTATTTAAGAAGAAAAAAAATCGTCGATTTCCTTAATGAAAAGAAAAAAAAAGCAAAAAAAACACGTTTAAGGACATATTAATATCCATGCATGGTTTAGTTTGATGATAGTGAATACGCTATCATGTTTGATATATGGACACATTCATTGGGAGGTAGTAGCAGCACAATTATTTTTTTTTGGTAAATCGTCGAAGAACGGATTACCAAAAATGTCCCCCCGATTGTGAAACTGTGCCTCACTTTTTTATACCGAGAGCCCCGAAAAGAAAAGAATGAAAAAAGAAAATTACCATCAGATAACGGTGCTTTGGATCTACCATTATCAGTATCTCTCAAGACACTCGTCAATGTCTAAAGAATTCAATGATTAGACACGATATTTGCGGCTCGCGTAGATCGATATCGATCGATTGAGAAAAAATTTCATTGTAGGAATGGCGTGATTCGCGAATCGAACATAGTTCTATCGTGCGTCTGTCGGCGCGAGATAAAGTTTCTTTGTTGATAAAAAAAAAAAACAAAAAAAAAACAAACCGAGACGCAGACAAACTTCTCATATTGTAGTTAAAGGTAACGCTTCGGGTACACGAGGAACGTTCCGAGACAACGATGCTTGAAAGAACTAACGATTATTTTTAGTGAAAAAGAATTGATAGCAGGAAAGAAGGAAATCAATGGAAAGCAAGCGCGCGTCATTGCTAAAATGAAATTTGAGAGGAAAAAAAATGCGATAGAGAACGAAATAGTTGTCGTTGTAAGCTTTTTACAATGGCATGCGGCAGCTGTACGAATTTCCTGATTCAACGGTATTCCCCAATGATGTTCCCCTTTCTATTTGCTGCACAAGGTTGAATTGTTTTTTTTTTTTTTTTTTCGTTTCGCTCCCCCGTTTTTTTGTCTACTTTTTGTTTACAATCACATAGCGGCAACGCTCTACGGCTTCGAGACCGTCTTTTTTTTCACGTTTACGTTACAATTTCGCGAGTGCCGATTAGTTGTACTTCGAAGAATACCGAAATGTCTTTGTTCGCGCGATCTTCGCGAGAACACGAAAGAAAAGAGAAATGACGCAAGACTGTTGTGCATCCTGGAATTCGCTTGATTTATTCCCGCTGTGCCGACGTTTCTTTTTCTCGCAAATCACCGATTCTCAATTATCCGTTTATATTTCGTTTCGTTTTTGTTTTTTTTTTGTTTTCTTTTTTCTTTTACTGCATATAAGCATTTCTATATCCGATAAATAGAAGTTTGATAAATATCGTTTCGATTTTCGCAATTGTTTCAAACACGATTGGAATAAAAAGAAAAGCATAAAGAAAAAAAAAGAAAGTAAACCATATATTTAGCGATACCAATGTATGATGTGCCAGAAGATGAAAAAAAAACAAAAAAAAAAACAAAAAAAAACGATACATGTTTTACGATATCTAGCTGAAGTGCAGACTTAGCGCATACCTTTATTACTATAATACTACTTAGCCGAAATGTGGATGTCTGAAAAAATAAACTAGCTTTACTATACTAAGCTATAATGAAAAAAAAAAGAGAAAAATAAAAAAATATAGATACGGTCAACGATTTTTTTGGTAATCGCTGAAAAAAAAAACAATAAAAAATCGTTGACTCTCTTCTTCCGGATATGACAACAACTGAATCGGACGTGTCTCATGGATATTTGCAAAAAAAAAAAGTGTAGCTTCAACATACACGATTGTTGTAGCAACGTAAAAAAAAATGACACCTGAACATAAATAACAGCTGCCATAATATATCTGAATATCGTTTTGGCAGCCGAAAAACTGAGATATCCCCCAACTTGCTTGTTTCAGATACATTTGTATTGATTGCAATTTGTGCATAATTTAAGAATAAAACATTTCTGTACATAGACTGCTTAATTATTCCTTATCACGTAAATAATGTAGTCCGATGAATGCATTTATAAAGCGCGAAGTGTCGCCGAGATCGATAATGTCGAAGAACTCTGATGTTTCCGCTTTCGTCGCGTCTTCATTGGTGCGCCGCGAGGGGCGCTGCCGGCGTTCGTCACGAACCCGACACTATCTTCTCGTGCGGGCGGCGATTCTTTCGTGCCGCGCGAACGTTCGTGCCAGTCCATTCGTGTGTTGGTGTGGTTCGCGTGACGACTAGTTGTGACGACGGTGGTGTATCCCCCTCGGAGTGCGTGAAAAGAAAGAGTTGAATATAAATTGTGAAAGTGGATTGGAAATGGGCAAAAATTCATCGGCGAACTAACGACGATATATTCTTTTCGGTGAATCTACTTGTGTGTTCGAAACATCGGTGAGCTTCGGTTCGCAGTCCGAAAAAACGCAACAAGTGAAAACATCGTCGAAGGACAAGAATGTGCTAAGGCTCCAGGTAAAGTTACATTCATTTCTCAAATATCATCGGCACAATCGCGATTAGGATCAAGCGCGAGCGTTTAATTGTCACGAGAGATTCGAAGAACAATTTAAGGACGCGGAAAACGAAGCTCTTGAGTCACTGCGGAACGTCGGAGTTCCGCACGGGTTACAAACGCGATTCAGTCTCGTAATAACCGTTCATCATATATTCGGCAGAATCACCTCGAACGAAGTAACGGTGGAAGCAGCGTAGTATAAAATTAGAAAATCCATGTATATAGACGCGTGTAACAATTGCAGTAATTGTCCGGCACGCTACGACCAGTCCATAGAATTATCGGCTAATCTCCGTGCTCTGCGTCTTTTGGTATCTGATAAAGTGCGAGTGAGTCACGTTTTGTCCACAAGACAGGGCATTCCCCCTCCCCTCGCTCTCTTCCGCGAACTCCGGCCCGACTCGCGATAAAATTGTACTCAAAGAAAACACCTGATATCGCACGCGTACGTGACATCGCCGATGTCTGAATCATTTCGCGATCGGCTCTCGATACTTTTTCCTCCTTTTCCTCTGAACAGGCCAGTAATTACGTTAATTACGCGAAGCGCGTCGATATCGCACGTGGTATAAATGTACGGGCCATTAGCACAGCTTCGTCGAGCGCGACATTTGTTATTCAAATAATCGCGAATTCTCCCTGTCTCTTGCGTTAACAACAGGTTAATCTTGTTTCTCTCGTTTTCTCGCCTGATCTTTTCGAGTAGTCAACACCTGCCAACAGAGGCGCTAACTTCGAAACACGTCCATCACTTTCCCCAGGCGCTTTCGCTCGTGTGGAAACACTCTTGTTCGGTATGGTGGTCATATATATATATATATATTATTCTTTTTTTTCGGAGTAAAATAGGTGCAATAAGAAAACGATCAGCTGTTGTACGAACCGATAGTTGCTTTAGTATTTGTATTCGGAGGTGAATTCACCTCGGGTCAGCTTTATTTTGACAGTTAACCCTCGTTTTTGACGTATAACAACGAAAAAACCTTCCGATCCTCGCTTACATTCACGGATCATCGAGAAAGTGAGTTTCGCTCGAGCAACGAAAAAAAATCTTAACGGATAAATCAAACACGACGTTGTCGGCTCTAAACGCTTTTTTTTCCACTGTCGCGCGAAACACCGATAATGCCTTTGCGAACGAGAACGTTTAACGATTCGTTGCTCGCCGCTGCAAATAAAATTGACATGAGTCATCCTCTCAAGGGAATCCGAGTTGACGCGTTTTTCACGTTGCCTCTGAGAACTCGCGATTTTTCGATCGGATATTAGAAAGCCTCGGTGACAAATCGAATTTGCATCCATCAAAATTGGAGCTTTGGTCAATCGCAAATAAGATTTGACAAGCGATAGATATATTGACGTGTTATGCAAAGTAAACGCGATGTGCTTTATGCGTGTACAAGGTACGTGTGCGCTCGCCGCTTGCACTGTGTCGGACGATCGATTCGCATCGTTCAGAATATTTCCGCAGTTTTTAATCAGCTTATGTAACGACAATGAGAAGTCGCAATAAGCCTGTCGACAATGATTTACGCAAACGAATAGCAAACGAATCGGGTTATACAATGTCGCTTACATAGAGAAAAAAATACAAGGTTTTTTTTTGTTTTTCTTTTTTCCAGTCAGTATGCCATTATAACGACACCGACGACCAGCCACGTAGAATGCTCAAGGAAGGAGAAAACTCAGCTGGTAGCTGCAACGCCGCGCAACAAAGGCCTAGAAGATTGTTACCGAGGTTCTCGTTGAGGAGACTCTTGTACTCGAGTCCTTTGATCGGACGAAGAATCGCCAGAGCGTCCGGTTCTAGCAACAGAAGCGCGAAAGGTAATTCTCGACTATGGCGTTCGGTAATCCTTGAAATCCTGAAAATGCCCTTGAATTTTTTTTTGGCCCGGAAAAATCCTGGAAATGCCTTCAAATTTTTTTGTCCTGAAACAGTTCTGGCAATGTGATCAAATTTCTTTGATCCCGAAAGAATGCTGGAGCCTAAAATTTTCTTGACTGACTTTGTATTTTTTTAAATCCCGATTTTTAAAATCCTTTTCGATTGCAAGGGTGACGTAAATATACATCCTGCATTTACTTGCCATTCCTTCGAAAGATCAGCTTATCTGTGAAATATTGCAAAAACCTTCCGAAAAACTCAGCAAGGCAGTCTTGAAAGGTAATTCCTTTGATGGTGCAAAGATAATATTTTTCCACAATATTCTATTCTCATGTGCGAAAGAATCACACATTGCACATGAACAGGCTGAAGACTCTCCCCTGCACGAAGGGTTGAAATGTTTTTCTGTATGTTTTCGAAAATTTTAAGCTTTCCGGCCACTGGCCTGTGATGCACATCGAGTCGATTACCGTCTCAAAGGAAAATACATATTATTATTTTATTTATTTCTATTTTTTTCAAATGGCATCGAATATCCCGAAAAATGTCCGGACAAGGCTTTTGAATTTTTCGCGGATCTCTAACTGGACACCGTGTTCGCGATCGAGGCCAAATGTTGTCGATCGAAAAAAATAACTCAATATTTTGTTTGCAGGAAAAGATGCGGCTAACGGAAGAATACCGGACGTTGAGAAGGGTGAAGCGAGAACGACGAACGGTTCAAGTAATTTTCACTCCCACAACTCGGATCTACAAAGAGCTTCCAGTAAGGGTTCCGTACTCTCCACAGCTGGGAAGGCAAGTTTAAACCCTAAAAAGATTGGAAAGCTCGAAAGGACGCTTTCGTTGAAGTCAACGCAAGTCAGTACACTCCGAGGATTAGAGTTGCATTGAAGAAACGAGAGAATAGATTTTTAAAATTTCTGTATAGTGAAAGAAGGACGGAATTTTTCATAAAAACGAAGCTTTTCGTATTTATGCATACTTCCCGACGTCAACATTGTCTTTTCGTCTGTTCAGTATTGAAATTAATTATAGTTTTTCGATAGTTCGAGAGAAACGACTTGCACTGCGTTATAATACGGATTTTCTGCCGTTAAACTTGTTCATTACTTTTGTCGATACCTCAATGAGCGTTTCAATGACCAAAGTTTGGAATAAAAATAGTGAAACAGATTTCCTTGTGCATGTGCTTGTCAATAAAAAAAATTGCAGACTGCAGACTAAAGATTTCGATAAAACTCGATCATGTTTTGAAGCAGAAAATTCAAGTAACAAGGCAATGAAATAAAAGTCTACAGTCCTTAAAAAACGCGGAAAGCTTCCGAGAAGGGAGCAAACAATTGTATTTAGAGCGATCGCTCGAATTAAACCACATTTTTTTGTTTTTCAGAGTTGCGAAAATGGTTTGATGGAGTGTCCGCTCTGTTTGGCCGAATTGCCGAGTGAATTGTTCCCCGTTGTACAGTCGTGTCATCATCGAAGCTGTTACGACTGTTTTCAGCAATATCTCAAAGTCGAAATATCGGAATCCAGGGTTAATATAGCATGTCCCGAGTGCGCCGAGCCTCTGCATCCTAACGGTGAGGTTCTTTTTAACTGTTTTGACAATACCGTGAATTCTTGTTTCGCTAAATGTTGATTTTCTGTCTCGTTGTTGCAGACATACGAATGATTTTAAACGACCAAACTCAATTGGAGAAATACGAAGATTTCATGGTACGAAGAGTACTCGCCGTTGAGCCAGACGCGAGATGGTGCCCAGCTCCAGACTGCAGTTTCGCCGTTATAGCGAGCGGTTGTGCTTCTTGTCCGAAACTGCGTTGCGAACGACCCGGATGTGACTCATACTTTTGTTATCACTGTAAAGCGAGATGGCATCCGAATCAGACGTGTGACGCGGCGAGGGCTCAACGTTCTCAACATTACGATCGAAGTTCGTCACTGAGCTTCAGTCAGAGCGATTCGCAGCATCGTACGTCCGGAAGTTTCATTTATTGAAATACGATATCCGCATAGGTTCGTCGCTAATGCTTCGTTTATCATGAATTTTATCGCAGGCGATGACATCAAACCCTGTCCAAGGTGTCAAGTCCTCATTGTCAAGATGGACGATGGGAGCTGCAATCACATGACGTGTGCGGTTTGCGGCGCGGAATTTTGTTGGCTGTGCATGAAAGAAATCAGTGATCTTCATTATTTGAGGTGAGAAACGAGAAAAATTCAATGCATTTTAATTTTTACGGAATCTTTGGAATTCAAAGCCAATGTTAAGGACGGTGTGTCGATATCCGAAAAAATAAGAGACATTTTGAGCAATTTTTAAATATTTCCGAATCGAATAAAATTCCAAAAAAATCCAACCGCACCGAGGTTCCTGATGAAATAAACCGTGCATAATAATAATGACATAAGGTCATCAACAAATTTATTTGAAAAAAATGGTTTAACGAATCATTTGGTAATGCAAATTTCTTTTCGTAGCCATCGACCTCTTAATTTTTTTTAATAAAAGCAAACTTTTTTAGACATTGTTCCAATTATCGAATAACTTTTTTTTTCTTTATCGGAGTAGCATATCAAAGATTTTCTCAATTACGGGATATTCAAAAATGATAAAAAATGCATGTGTTCAAAAATTTAACGATTCAAGTTCCGTTGAAAAAAGTTCCTGAAATAATTTATTAACAGCAACTTTTGATTGCGAATATAGCGATTCATCCTCCTCAAATTTGGATCCTTGAGACTGATCGATGATTTTTAATTTTGCATGGAATAATCGTCGCAGTCCATCCGGCTGTACATTCTGGGGAAAAAAACCGTGGTCGCGCAAGAAAAAGATTCTGTGGCAATTGGGTACACTGGTGGGGGCACCGGTCGGCATTGGACTCGTCGCTGGAATAGCTGTTCCAGCAATGATAATCGGTATTCCAGTCTGGGTAGGACGAAAGCTTTATGAGCAAAATAAAAATTGCACCAACAAGTTCAAGAGGAACGCTTTCATCGCCGGTGGTGTTACAGCATCGGTGAGTTCAACGATAAAATTGCAGTTTCTTTCTGTGTTCGCATTAATCTCGCACGCGCAAAATCGTACAAATGTGTTTTTTTTTTCGCGACTTAACTCGCGCGTCGTGATCGGCTTCGTGTCGAATATCGCGACTCGTCCATCAAGTTCGTTCAAACTAGAACGCGACGGTTTTAGGACGCCGTCAAGTAAGCATTGTATTAAAGATAGTATTTTATTTGAACGGTGTGTACAAAGAAAGGTAGACAATGGGTCGATAATTCGATTTATCGTTGAAAAGGGATAGAGGCATTAGTCGATACACTTATTTTTAAATAAGTGCGATAACGCAGTATTTTAAACCCAAGGACGAAATAGGGTCTGGGACACGATCGATCTTTTTTTTTTCATTGCACCTTTTTTTTCATCTTTTTTAATCTCATCCTGTCTACTCGACCCTGCGTAACTCGGGTGTTACAACATTCCTCTTCAGCGCACAAAAATCATTTTTTCAAATTTATTTTCTCGTAACATTCCTTTCTAATCATCCTTTATAATAATTAAAAAATTGTTTACTCGTATGAAAGCTCCGCGTCGTACGGGGTACGTCAATAAGCACGCCAAAAGCCACTAGAGAATCCCGATTCGACATGCACGTTTATATGTTAAAACGAGTTTTACGCAGCCTCGTTTTTATAGTCGACGAGCGGGCTCGACTAACATCATTTTTTTTTCTCACTTCTCTCTAAAAAAAAAAAGAAAAAAAAACATCACGCGCGATTCCATGGCAGCAAGATACGCAGCCACTCTCGTCCTCTCCTCCGTCAATTCTTTATTAATATCCTTTTATTGTTATATCATTATGATTACCTTCTTTCCCCCCAATTAATCCGTATAACGACAATCGGTTTGTTTATTATTTGGGTGTGTTTAAACGCGTCGGCGGTGAAAAAACCCTCGAACTTTGAAACTCTTCGTCGAAGGATTGTTGTTTAAAACAAAAAAAAACACAAAAACATCTCATCGATTGTTTTACGGATCCACCGACGAAACGTCAGCCGTCTCAGCGACGAGAACTCCGTCGTTGTGAAGATCTTCGAGTACGTCGATGAGTCGCTGCTCGGTGAGAGGATCGCCGAGGGCGACGTCGACGGAGCCGATGCAAAGAAGCAGCGCCAACAGTTGAGATCTTCGATAATCCCGGTCCAAATCTTCGCGCGTGTAGCTCAGATCCCTCGGTATGTCGAGGTCGAGACCGTTGCAGGTTGTCGTCAATACTTGCCAGTATTTGTCGAGAAGCGATTGGGTGTGTCGTCGTCGTAGCTCGGTGGGTACCGAGCTGACGAGCAGCAGGGCTATGTCGTTTGTCGGACGACTGTATGTGACCATTTGCCAGTCGAGAATGGCGCACTTGCATCCACCCTCGTCGGTGTTCTTGAACAGCAAATTGTTGCACCAGAAGTCCGTGTGTGTTATTAACGCCAACGGATCCTCGGGGGCCAGTAGAGATGCAATGATCTCTTTGGTGCGGGGACGAAGTGCCAGCAACGACTCGAGAACAGCCTCGAGGCCGGGCCTCCTCTCCAAGAAACGTGCCAACTGCGGCAAGCCCCGTTCCACCAGTTGCTGATACGAGTCCGTGGCTCTCGCTGTCTGAAATAGAAACGAGTAACGCTCCGAGAGTGCTCTACCCTCCTTGACTTTGAGAGTAAGCGAGAGCGCGTGAAGTGACGCCACCGCGCTCAATGCCGCTTCCGCTTGTCTGAGCGTAAGACCCCGAGAAAATTCGGCTCCCTCGAAGCCGCGTGTTCGAAGATTCTCCAGTACGAGAAACGACTCCGGCGGCTCGGGACTGTCCTCCGTACCGCCCGCTGCCTTGTAATGCGCGTGTACGCATGCCGGTATCGGCAATTCGATACTGTTCTCCGGTGATATCAATTGGCGCTTCTGGAATGCCTCCAAGTCGGGAACGACCTTAACAAACGTCAAGCATCTATCATTTTTCTTCTCTCGTTACAGAGATTGGAAAGAAAAAAATTTGCATCAAACAAAAAATATCTTAAATTGGCAGAAAACCATTTTAGGCGCAACGAAAAGTTATGGTACTTTTGCGAAACAAGCTTTTATCCGAGGATCGATGCTATTTTTTTTAACTCGACCTTCGAAGTTTGCGATTACAGAAAAAAAAAGCGAGGATAATCGCGTGAGCGCGTGATTATCGAGATGCAATATCGCTCGCGTGTTGCTTACCTGTGTGTAAAATTTAATCTCCCGCAAGTCGAATTGAGCCTCGGTAACGAAGAAACGGCTGAAAGCATCCTGCGGCAAGAGCTTGACGATCACGTTGAGCTCGCGTCTCGTGTCGTCCGGTTTTGTCGAATAATCGACTGTAACGGCGAGTATGTCACTGAGGACACTCTCGCCGGCCGTGCAGCCGGGACTGACGTCGAAGTCTTCGACGACAACGCGGGAACCTTCGCCGTGATGAACCGACAGCAGACTCTCCAACCACTCCTTCGTAACTGGCCACTCGGCACAGGAAGCGTCCGTGTCCTCGCTGTCCGACATTATTAATTTTTTTGTTTTCTTTTCGTTTGTTTTAATATTTTCCAATCCGTCGGAATTGTTCGATTAGCAGATACGGATTGGCAACACCCTTCGGCACTACCGACAGCTTCTACTCGACGGTATTCCGAGAGGCCCGACCCGGAGAACGTTTTTTAAAATATTCGTTTCGTCGGCTACCGTCACCGAAAAGTCACTCGCCACCGCTTATTTCTATACCCTGCATAATAGCACTCGTGGACAACGATGGGCGCGACCCATCACTCGATGTGCGAAACCGACGGTACTCGACTCTATCCAACAACCGTGGATGGAGGAAGGGAGCGATATGAAATGTCGAAATCACACTCGTTCCGCTCGTTTCCTCCTATTCCGACCTCGGCTGACCATCGCCCATCCGGCAGCAGCTCTCCACGGTTCGTCGTACGAGCATTATTAAAGTCACGCGGGCAAACACGAGGTCCCTCGCATCGCGTAAGCTCTCATCGAGAGACCAACTCTGTCCGGGGCCTATAACTCCGAGACCTTGTACGGTTCACGGTGGGGCTCCTCTCTCTGTATATCCTATTCTTCGTATCCTCTCTGTCTTCGATGTATGTGCGTGCTCTCTATCGGAGTTTTCGTTTTCTTTTATTTTTATTTTTTTAATCCTACGCTCCCGAACGCAGACCGACAACTCGCCCGACACCGGGAGAGAACACAGCACCGCGAAAGCGTCGTCGCGACCCGCGGACTACTGTACGGAATGGGTGGGACGAAACGTAACGCGCACGCCTCCCTCAATCAATATCCTTCTGCCTCCCTTCTTATCGCTCGTTCGCTCCCTCGGCGCGCACATCCTATTACTTCTTCAACCTCCCTCCCTTGCTCACGCTCTCTCTTCTCTCGAGTATTCCACACACCGCTAGATGAAAAATCGGAAAATCGGATTTTACATAATTCATTTTGTTTCCCATGCCGATCGATTGATCTATATCGGGCATGTGGAGCGTGCCTGGAAAATCTGCAAGGATGACTTATTTTAGTTTTTCTTTTTATCATACAAGTCCGAAGGCCAGCTGATTCAATAGCTCAATATTCGATCTTTGTTTTCTGTATTTTCAATACCTTTTGATAAGTGTACAGTTACGAATTGGAAAAAAGAGAGTTTTCGTTATTGAATTTTTTTCCGTGTTCTTATCATTGATCATAGTGTTCAGTGAAAACTGAAATTTCTAAAAATGTCCTTGGATTGTCCTGGAAAAGTAGAACTTTTTTAGTTCCCTGAATACCAATTTTTTTAATACCTTCAACCTCTCACGTACGGAGAACGTGAATATACTTGCGACTTTTTTTCCCAGGCATTACCTTTAATTGGTCAGCTTAACTATAAAATATAGGGAAAAAAAACTGAAAAAATTGTAGAGTAATCTCGAAGGGTCATTGTTTTGATGGGTTAAAGATAATTTTTTTTCTCGCAATTTCCTATTATGGTTATGAGCGAAAGAATCTAACGTTGTACGTGAAAGGGTAAGTAGGTCTCTAGTGCACACGGGGTTGAAAGGTTTTCGTGTACATTTTTGAAAACGTTGAGCTCTACTTTGCTCTTTAGTCGTATGATGGACACTGAGTCGATTCTATGCTTCGTATAAAGAATACAAAAAAAGTACGAATTATGTTTTTATAATTTCATTTATATTCACTGTTATTAAAAGGCTTTGCATTTTTTGCGAACCGTTGGCTGCACATCATGTTTATTCTTCTTATTTATCCATTGAATATAAAATAAACATTTGATCTCGAAATTGATTCCCTCTGACTGCTTGTTTGCGAATATTACCATTCTTGTGTCATAGCCTGGCATTATATTCCAGCGACAGAGTGTTCTATTCGGTTTCATTTTTTCAATTTATTTGGAAACGTTACGCTCTCTTAACGGGGCCTCGTTTCCTGCGTAAGTACACACTGAATTGAGATTCGGAGTCTTCTGTTCTTTTTTTCTTTTAATGTTACTTTATTTTTCTTCGACGCGTCTCATTTCCTCTCGGGCCGTTTCTTTCCTTTAACATAGTTTGTCTGAAGATCTCATTCCAATATTTCTGCTGTTGCACCGTCGCGAGAAATAAACATTTTAACGTTTCGTTTAACGAAATAAACGTTTCAGAAAAATACCATTTGTGTTTTAATTTCTTTTTTACCTTTAGATTTTGGTTTCACCGGTATTAGCGGGTTTGGCGGTGGGAATAGGCGTGCCAATTTTGCTATTCTACGTTTACGGCGTTGTACCGGTGTCCCTGTGCCGCAGCGGCGGATGTGGAGTGTCCACTAATGGTTCCGGTGTACGTTTCGAATTCGACGACGAAAACGAGCTTATGGGCGCGCTCGGTGGACGAAACGTCGGAGGTATGTTATTATTCGACAATGAAAGGTCCCCGCTTCGCACCGAGTTTTTGCGTATTCTTATCTTATTTATAATCTTCGCAGACGCCGCGTCTATAGATGTGGCGAGTCATCGCGGTGGAAATCCATCGATCGGCGAGGCTTCGTTATCGTTGGGAAGTGGAAGCCAATTGGAGAAATTGGGCCGCGAAAACGACCGGGAAAGTGCGAGTAACGTTGCGCTCGCTGGTACGAGCTTAGCGGGAAGCATTGCGTCGAGCGTGCTACCCGGCGGACAGAGGTTAGAGGTACAGGCGGATGTTACGTCAACGCAAAGATTCAGTCTCTGCAGTGAAACCGCGTCGGCGGCTACGAGTCTATCCGAAAAATCGGTCAACGCGTCGATCGCCCTCGACGATGGTGCGGCGTCAACGCGAGCTTTGGCCGGTTCCGTTCTCAATTTCAAGGTAAATCGAAAGCCAATCGTTAGTTCTAAAAGCCCAAACAGTTACACCAAAATCTGAGATTTAATAATGCCTAAACGGAGGTAAGATTTATTTTTTAACGACCCAAATCATGGTGTTTGTGTTCCTTCGTTTGACACGACATTTCATTGATCCTATGGATGGATTACAGTTGGACGGTAATTCGAGTACCGGTGGAAGAAGTACGGATAACGAGCCGGCAACGACGGCGGGATCGAATCCCGTTGGTCCAATGGATTCTGCCGGTCAAGCGGCCTCGTTGAGTTCACTCGAGGAGATAGCTCCGGGTCTGGCGAAACGGGCGCGTCGCAGGCCAACCTTGGATCGTCAGCATAGCGATTCGAGCAGTTGGACCGTATGCGGCGAGGATGGTGGGTCCGAACGCGTGCGTTTCGACGATCACGTTAGCTTCATCGAGGCCGACCAAGAGGGCGGTCCGGCCGCGTGTGGCGTAAACAATCGAGGTCCGGCCAGACGCAAACGAAACACCAAGGAGATCGATCAAGAGATCGAGGCTCAAAAATCCTCGAGGTACTTTCTTTCTTCCTCATTGTATGTCCGTCGAATTTTGATGGAACTTCATAGTTCCCACGGACCAGAAAAACCCGCGAATATCGGAAGAAGTTCTGAAATTTTTTGAAATCCCGTAGGTTTTCCGAGGCGGATGTTTTGTGATTGATTCCGTGTTCTACTTGAGTTCTATAAAGTCCGGTCTTATTCGTTTATCTTTTTTTTATAACTAATCTTTCCTACCCCGATCGATAGATTAAAAAAATGAAATACCTGATCTCTAAAAACAGGTATAGTTCGAGAATTTCGTGGCAATCATGTAACTTTTGTACGATTTTTCACATCGAATTCATCAGTTATGTATCTACATGACTCTCATTTGCTTGTTCCAGAAGTTCCAACAGCGACTTGAACGTCGAGCCGTCAAACGGTGTCGACGAACCGCCGCGCGAGAGGGTCAACGTTGCGGCTTTGAGAAACGTGTTCTTCCACAATTCCGCGGTATGCGCGGACCGTGAGAAGCGGCTACCCGTGATAGAGGAGCCATTTCCAGCTTCTACGCAATCGACGGCTGTTAGCATTTTGTCGCCTTGTAACGAAGTTAAGGCCGACGAGACCGATGAGAATTTACACTGTTAAGCAAAAAAAAAAAACAACAAAAAAATCGAAGACTGAGCATGCACGCAATGTTATACACGTGAAAAACCCATACAATTCTGTCGCTACAGTTATTGGAGGCGTGCGAAAGTAACAGGAAATATAATATGTATATACATGCATATGTCACTTACAATAGGGTAAAAAAAACAAACAAATATTAAAGAAGAGAAAAACGAGAATGCTTGGATGCATAGTGTGCGATACGGTACGACAATTCATTGTACATAACGCTTACTCTACCTAACGTTATAAAACGTTTGCGCATGAACGCCCCATCACCGTAACTTTAACCGAGAAGTAAATAAACATCCGGGCGTTGTTGAGAAACGAGAAACCGCTGTACACCGACTATATCGAGCCATTGATTGTGAAAGAGCTGCTTCTGCACATCTGGCGTTTGTCGATCGAACAAAGACCGATATACCGCATCAATCGAGCGGCAAACCGAGCGTCGACCGATACAGTTAATTTATGAGTGATACATAATCGAACTGGAGTACGCCGTAAAGTTAATTTACACAATCGTAACACCACACGGCTGTTGAGGCTGTGAAAGCATTTGATAACTATTATCCTCTTCCCTAAGCTTGCATTTGTTCGAACGATGCTTTTGGGGACTAAAAGAAACAAACAACAAAACAAACGAAAACAAAAAGTATTATCAGGGATATCCACACGATTTTTGAATGAAACTGAAAAAATATAAAAACAAGAAAAAAAAAAGAGTAACATCGGAACTTTACATACTGCAATATTGCTCAAGATAAATCTGCGAAACGAATTTGATGGTCGGCTGAAAATATGTTTCATGTATTTCTTTTTTGATTCCTACGTTTCACTTCGTGGGCACGCTGCGGTTGTGTCTATCGAATTGCGTAGCTTTTTTTCTTTTTTTTTTTCCTTCGTCGATGCCACAAGCGCCCGATGAACTCTGCGCGTGCAACATTGTATATACGGATTAACGATCTGTTTTGCGTGTGGCTGTGTTTGTATGCGTGATCTTAACCTACGTCAACGGCAACAGGTTAAATGAGCCTGCCGCGTATTAGTTTGTATGCTTTCGATGCCTAAAATTACAAAAACGAAAAAAAAAAAAGAAAAAAAAAACGCATGAGCCGTGTTGCTCAGACGCTGAAACTGCCGCGTTCCTCCTCGTGTTGCGCCTCGGATATATACATACACATATATATTCGATATATATCCTCACTGTACATATATTTAACGACTCCATTATTCAGTGATTAATCTACACCGATTATTGTATACATTGAAAAAAAAGTCATTGATTGCGTTAACGAGCTTAGATTACAATCTGTTTAGAACGAAGTTTATTTTGTTCACGACAGTCCCGAATTATTTATATTTCTATACGCCTTTGTGTCTCAAGATAGATTTCCTTAAAACTAAATCAGTTTCGTTGTAAACTCTCGTAGTTTCGTTTGACAAGAAAAGAGAAACAAGAAAAATTGTTTACCACCGAAATACTTTGAATCGCGAGCCTAATAGAATAACAGCGCCGTTAGCTTGCTAATTTTAATCGCGCATCGTACGATAAATACGCATAGTTATGACTCATGACGATCGTAGGAAAAACACAAAAAATCGCCGATTTCGTGCGAAGCTATTGAAATTGATATTCGAATCGAAGACTCGGCGCTCATACACCTGTGACGTTCGAAATTCGTCGATGATAATTGCGAAGGCGTAGCTTCGCGGTGGAATAATGATTGTCGTTTCGGACATTGTAAATTATTCTTTTTTTTTTTTTGTGTAAACCAGACAAAAAAATTGTGCGCGCGGTGCTATTGCATTGCTTCGAAACCCACCAAGTGTCCAAATTCCAATTTTTAATTGGATCTACTTACAACCGAAGATACTCGGTTCGCGGCATACCTCTTTCCGAATAAAATTTATTTGTAAATCGAGGAGGCAAAGAGAAATGAATAAACCAACGCCGTTTACGAAAAACTCGTCGAGTCTCGCGTAGCTTGATATTCAGATATATGTACAATATACGGACGAATGGCTAAGTAACTGTGATTAATGTCGATGAATTTTCAGAGTGAGACAAGGTTTTGAGTGAAAAACGAAATGGTTTCTTGGTTTTTTCTTTTCTACAATTCAAAAATAAATCCTTGCGCTCCTTGAAAATTTACAATGAAATATTAATAATTATAGATACTAATATATTATATTATAATAATATATTATATATATTATTATTAACGTTAATAATTATCAATCAATTAATTTAATTTTTATTTATTTTATAATTTAAATTGATATTTTTTGATATTTATATTTAGCTTCTTCTAACTGCAACAATTTCTTTGCTAACTTGGCTACCTCGTTGATTCAAATGGAAGTCTTCCAAAACAAATTTTATGCTCTTTCGCACACAAAGCTGAAAATTGAAGTACGAAACTGTGACTTGACGCTTTTAAAATCTTTTTATTATATTTTTTTAGACGTTTACAAGGATCTGCTCAAGAATATCGGAGACTTTTTCATCAATTCGTCGACTTTGAGCTTGAATATCTCGCTTTGAATCGGCTCGTTCAATTGGCAAATTGGATTCTTCACGACGTACTCCAAGTAAACCTGCGTAGGAGCAGAAAAACATTGCCAGATCCGAGTTTTTTCGAACTGCAAACTTCTAGGATTGCGAGTATCGAACTCACCTGACTATAGAGTTGTTGCAACAATTCTCTGGTATTTGGCGCCGAGTTATCCGTGTTCAATACGAATTTCAATCCCGATGGAGTTTCCAAGTAGTGGAGAGTGTACTTGCTCGTCTTGTAGTAGAGAAAACCCTCCTTCGGATCCAACGGTGAGATTTTATTGACGAACGATTTTATCGAGAATAGCATGCCGTACATTAACTTGGCTTCCTGAAAGACACGTTCAAACGATTCCTCAAACTATTTTCAATGTCGCCGTCGATGTTTTCAATCCTTTTTTGTTGCACGACAAAACAAATACCTCCTCCTTCGTGATTCCCGATTTGTTGAGCCTGTTCCATTCCGTGTAGTAGAGGAGTGTGCCGGTACGCGAAAATATGTACAAGTTGTGAATTGTCATTGTTGCAATTGACAGGCAAGCCTGTTGATTATTACTGTCAGTCTAGTCGCATATTTGTCGCGAACTGTCACGAGACGTGTATCGACGAAAGAGCGCGCACGCATTCGACGAATAATCGTGTCGTCGTAGCGCGCCCCTCGCGGCAGGTTGAGCAATCTCAACGAAGTATTCCAAGTCGCGCACCATTCGCCGGTATTCCCCTCTCGTTCGGATAAAATTTTCAGGCTCGTTGAAACACGGCTGGGTCTATTTTGCTTCGAGCTACCGTCGTGTCCCCCTCTCCGAAGGATTCGGAGTTCAAATCCCCCACCACGCTCGGCCAATCCATAGCGAAACCGGTTGCCGGTGTCCGAATCCGAGAGAAACCTCGCTAGCCGTCGCAAAAACTCTTTTCCGCGCGTTCACTTCTCGTTCGGCAAACGTCTCGTTATCATCGCGATCGTCGTCGTTACGAAATACATTTCGCACAAATCTTCAGGCTCGATAATCGAGGTGAGTAATTGTCGAATTACGAAATTCATCGTCGTTAGCATTGCGAATTGAGTGCGAAGCGTGCGTGACCTTGAGAGAAAAGTTTTTATTTCTTTGTTAGAATTTAGAACGTTACAAGACTGTCCATCGATTCGACAGACTTTTTTTTCTTTTGTTCCCGTCGAGCGACCGCGTCCTCGTTTTTCTCACGAGCCTTTTCGTTGGCTTGTCCCCCCTTTTGTCCCTGGCTCTCGTTATTCCTCGTGCAAATCGGGGGCTTCTTTTTCCGTGCGAATCTGCCATGGCCAACCGTCGCCGGTAGCGAAATTGCCCGTTCGCACCGTTATAAGTGGATACTGAATAACGCTTGGAGCTAGGCGAGTACGGCTAGAGCACAGTAGCGTAGTTGTACGCGCTGTTTAGCGAAGTCACGGCTTCGTCATATTGCGCAATCTAATCTAATTCGCTAGACGATAAATGCGTAAACGTCGCTAATGCATAGCGACGCGTGAAAAATAAATGCTTCTAGCCTAGAAAAGAAAATCGAAATCGCGATATTTCGATTTCTTTGCTTCTTTGCTATCATACTGAAAAGATTATTATATTTTCAAGGTCACGAGACCAAGATAATCGTAAGAAATTAGCATTCTCTTCGACTCAATCAGCGAGCTGGATTGCAAACTAATTTGACCTTCTGCACTGGCTAATGATTTACATCCCACGTTTCAATTATGGAACTTGATTAATTTTGCATATTTTGCAAATTTGTGGACACCTATTTCAATGCGTGTCATTGGAAATTTGATTGTCGTTTTCAGATATAATTCGCAAACATGTCTGTTCCGAAACTCCAAAAGCCAGCACCCGCTTTCAAGGGTACCGCTGTTGTCAACGGACAGTTCAAGGACATCTCGTTGGCTGACTACAAGGGAAAATATGTTATCCTTTTCTTCTATCCATTGGACTTGTAAGTAGAAAAAAAAAAAATATACAGTAAATTATCAAGATCGGTGAAGATAGTCAATAACCTGATGGCATGAACAGCTATAAAACAATAATAAATAATAATAATAATAATAATAATAATGACAGCTAACATTTAAAGCTGTATTTATATAGTCTCAACTATTCATATTATTACTATTACTATTAGTGATATTTTAGTTGAAAAAATGAAAACAATAATAGATTTTTTTTTCGTTACTTTTTTAAAAAAAATGCCAATATTAATCCTTGATTTTTTTTTTCGGTTTTTGTAGTACCTTCGTTTGTCCAACTGAGATTATCGCGTTCTCCGACCGCGTGAAGGAGTTCCAGGCGATCGATTGCGAGGTGATCGCAGCCTCGACCGATTCGCACTTCAGTCATCTCGCGTGGGTGAACACCCCGCGGAAGCAGGGCGGTCTCGGTGAAATGGCCATTCCACTTTTGGCCGACAAGAGTGGAAAGATCGCGCGCGACTACGGCGTGCTCGACGAGGAAAGCGGCATTCCCTTCCGCGGTCTCTTCATCATCGACAACAAGCAGAATTTGCGCCAGATCACAATCAACGATTTGCCGGTTGGCCGGTGAGATAACGTTTTTCATCAGACACTTTATGAGTTCGGCCCTCGGATTATTTTTAGATTAGTTTTTCAAACAATATTTTACTGCAGCCGCGATAGCTTTATATTATATTTGTTTTTTTTTTATTACAGATCCGTCGACGAGACTTTGCGCCTCGTTCAGGCTTTCCAATACACCGACAAGCACGGCGAGGTTTGCCCAGCTGGCTGGAAGCCCGGCAAGAAAACAATGAAGCCCGATGTCGATGGCTCGAAGGAATACTTCAAGGATTCGTGAATATGCGCGACACTCTTTAGAAAAAAAAAATCCCACTTCGGTCCAATTCGTACGTTCACAATCTTGCGTCGAAAAGAATCTCTCATCACTGTGTAAACGCTATGCGCGGTACGAATTTTAACGAGCGTGCGATTTTTATTCTACTTTCTCACTCACGAAGCAATCCATCGTTCCGTTTACTTAACTACCGATTAGGGAAAATTTCGCGCGTTGTATCCAAGCCGTCGCTGAACGACGGCGAATACGCGTGAATTTTCCATAGACCTAAGTAGATCGACGCGGATCGACGCACTCAATTGGCTATGATCGATAATCCGTCGTCTGCGACAACGCCGCTTTGACAGTGTGCGTTGATCACTATCCGTTTTCTTTTATTTCTCTCTCCACCATCTTTTTTACTACGTCCCTTTTCATCGATGAAAAAAAAGTTAATAAATCACGATAATTTGTAAAAGTATCGAGTCGAAGATTTTGTCCCTCATTTATCGCGCGGTTACATCAATAACCGTTTCCTTTTTTCTTCAGTCCGAAGTCGAGTCTGAAGGTCGTCGCTCGCCGATCGTTTATTCTATTCAATTTTTTTTCTATTCAAGCTGCCACGCGCAATCTCGAACGATCGGCGATAACCTTGAATCGACGTTGCGGGAAAAGTAGGAGCGGAAGAATACGTTAGCGATCGAAAGCTTGGATTTTATCGCTTTGAAGAACGTTTTCTTCGCACGATGAACAATGGCTGTGAGACCGCGATCGCTAGAACAGGTAAAACTCATCAACGATTCGTGCGCATCGAAGAAATTCGTGACACACACACATACGCCCGTGAGTGATGACGAATGAGCATTTACGACGAAATTAGATAACCCTTTGATCGTCGGCGGCGAGCCCCGCGTCACTCGCATGCCGCGAACATTCCGGAAGGAATGCGCGATTTCGCAAAGGCGTTACGCGGTCGGTTCGTCATAATCTCGGAAAGCCTGATAATTCATACGACGAGACGGCAACACGTCTTGCCGGCGATTGCGTTATCGGGAGACGTGACTCTCGTCGCATGTCCGCTTCTATTTATGTGTATTTATTTTTTTTCGATCGAGCCTTATCGCCGAACAATGTACGATTGATTTTCACAATTTTATCATTGTCGCAATAAGCTTTCCAGAGCTTTTTTTGAAGTTTGAAAAAACAGCGGTATTTTCGCAATTTCAATTTTTCCAAATTTTTCTCTTTTTTTACAGGCTGGGGTCTCTGTCACTTTTTTCTCGTTGCTCTCTGCGGCTTTTGCACACTCGCGGAGGCGATCGCGTCGGTTATCGCGCTTGTCGTTACACCTCTGTTGGCCTGCGACTTGAAATTCGGCAAGAGAGACGTGACGATCGTGAACGCCGTATTTTCCCTCGGTGCTAGAAAAAGAAATTCTACGCTTTCGTTGCACAATACCGCAAGGTCTGAAAACTAACTCCCATTGAAATCTATAATTAGGAATGGCTTTCGGTGGTATTCTCTTCGGTACATTGGCCGACACGAACGGACGAAAGAGCTCGGTACCGATTTCGATGGTTGTGATTTTTTGCGCCTCCATCGGTGTATCGTTCGCACAGAAGTTCTTTCCAATAAGTCTCGCTATGTTTATTCTCGGCATCGGGTGCGTTATCTGCGAATCCATCGCTCATTACACTCGGCTCGTATGATTATCCTTAAGCAGCATTTTTTTTTTTCTCAATACATCTATTTTAGAGTAGCCGGTAACAGTGTTACTCTTCGAGTTTATCTGATCGAATGCCTGCCGGCTCAGCGGCGCGGATCTTGCTTGGCCATGCTCGATCTCCTCTGGATCGTAGGCTCTCTCGTGGCTCTCGGTAAAATTTCGACGGATTATTGATGAAATTTAAGATTAAAAAAAAATGGAAAAAAAGGGATCTGGCTTCTACGCGACGTTACTTCGCAGGTATATCGTGGTCCCTGGTGCCATCGATCGTGCGAATGCTAGGAAACGAATTTCGTCCGAGCTCGTGGCGAGTTCTCGCCGGTCTGGGCGGTGGGCCGAGTCTAATAATGGCTTGCGCCGCGAGCCTTCTACCGCCCAGTCCGCGTTATCTTCTATATCGTCGACATCCGGAACAGGCGCTTGCCGTATTGCAACAGATGTACGCGATCAACAATTCCCGACACGCCGATAATTATCCGGTACATTGTTAAATTAAAGACAATAAAATAATAATTTTTCCACAGCTTGTCCTTTTTCTTGTCGAAGCTACCGGAAAACTGAAAATTCATATTTCCACCGCTTTCTCGCGCTATTATTGAATTTCGATCGAATGTATTTTCAATAATTTCAGCCTTGCGAGTTAGA
The DNA here is from genome assembly GCA_963924025.1 of Ischnus inquisitorius. Lineage (NCBI taxonomy): Eukaryota > Metazoa > Arthropoda > Insecta > Hymenoptera > Ichneumonidae > Ischnus > Ischnus inquisitorius. The sequence continues at coordinate 3,391,362 of OZ001250.1, read as the reverse complement.
GGGAAGTATACGACCCGACGAGAACTCGGACACGGGACCGACGAGTGTGCTCAAGACAATCGGAAAATTCATCGAGAAGACGTGGCGGAGAATCAAGATAATATTTTCTCCGCCATTCACGAGAACAACGATCCTCATAATTATTTCGCGGCTTTGCATTTTTCCAGGGTAAATGTCGTTTTTATTTCTTCGATTGTCAAAGATATTTGATTAATGTTTCGAATCAACAGACTCGTCTGGTTCGCCATGTGGAAGGCTCATCTGTCTCTTCGAGATAATGTTATCCCCGGGAATTCGTCCACCGCGCTTCATCGAGTCCACGACGCGTCTGTGTGCACCGTCGACAGTGGCGATATAGCGCAAGCTTTTTTGCACAATTGTCACGAAGCCAATCACGCCCGTTTCGAATACTCCCTTCTGCTCTCCACGAGTTACATCCTGGGCGAGGGGCTTCTCGTTTTCGGTATCGATATCGTAGGACGTCGGTTATCAATAGGTATGTGTAAAAAAAAACACTTCGAAACTACCTTATACAACGAATGGCCGAGTGTCGTGAAAAATGACTAACGGAGTCCACACGGTCTTTGATCTCGTTCGGAGCGATAAATCAACGCTCACGTTTCCGCTCGCTGTTTTCGCAGCTGAAATTCTCATTTCGAGCAAATAGACCAAAGATATTATCGAAACGCGCGCGTATTCGGTGAGCATCGACTAGTTCAAGCCGATCGATCACTGAGTCGGCACGAGACGAAACGTTTGTAAGTATAGGATAAAAATGAATGGGAACGAAACTTACTGAACAACGAACAATCGTTGAATCATGGTGTTTAGTGATCCAGTAAATTTTCGGAAACCTGGAAATGTTACAATTCTTCGATGATCCTTGCTGTTTCTTCATTTTCTTCCTTCAGAATTCTTTTTAAGCTCTTAACTCTCTTAAAAGCTTGGGCTGAAAAAAAATGTGAAGTGGTCTCGCAGATCGTTTATTTAATCGTTCAAAGATATTTTTTTACGTAATTCCGTATTATTCTTATGAGCAAAAGAACGATGTACCCGGAAAGGTAAAAGTCTCCCGCAGAGCTCCTCCTGCGCGGATATGAAGTTTTTTCCTGTATTTTTTTCTCCGTCTCGAATAATATTCTGGGAGTGTCCTTGAATTTTTTGCCGACTGTTTACCAGGCACCACGTTGATTGATCTCACACTAGATTTATATCTTTACAGTAACGTCCGGTTTGGTCAGCGGATTCTCGTTAATCGCTCTCGCTTTCGCGACTCATCACACTGCCCCGATTGTTCTATCGGTGTTATCGCTCGTTGCGCATTCCGTCGTGTACACGAGCACGAGTATAATTCTCATGGAGAATTATCCCACGTCAGTCAGGTCTGTCTCTCAGTCTTGCCATTTTTGGCTTCTTTTTACAAACTTTATCATCACCTAAGGAATTTGTTTTGAAAGATGCGATGTTCGAATAGAAAGAAAGTTCTCTTTAGATTATCGTAATACTGGATCATTTATCATTATTACTCAATTAGGATTCTTTATAACAAAATTTACGTTCGCGTGAAATCGTATTATTTTGAACTACAGAGGAACCGTTGTTGGCCTGGTCTACGTATTTCCCCATTTGGCAGCGTTTTTCGTCAAGTTCTTCACCAAAATGTACTGCACGCGAAGTATCTACGTTGCGGCTGGTCTTGCGATCGGTGAGCAATTTTCGGTTAATGGAGGCTCCAATTGCTATCCTAATTTTTTTCGAATTCTTCAACAAAGGCGCGACTTTGGCTGCGATACCCATACCGGATTTAACGGGATCTCCGATGCGAGAATAAGAACAAACGTTGAAGACATCCTGACTCTAAATTATTATCATTGTAAGGAATCGTTATCTTAGCTCCAATTCAAATATTTTGGCATAGTGGCGTGAAATGTTTAATCATAAAATGTTAACTTTAGAAAGATAGTAGAAATATGGTATTTTACTTATTCTAGAAAAATAGAAAAGTGTACAATTCCGTTTCGCGAGACTTTACCGATGCTCGGAAAATTGGATAAACGTTAAATTTCGCCTCGCAAGACTTGAACGACGGTCGATAAATGCTTTGCATAACTTGAAGCTACCTCGCCAGATAACATTTGCGAATCTCGTTCCCCGACAAATCGATCGGACGAAGTTGCGTTGTGCTGCAATCTGACGATACTCGGGCGCGTTATAAAAGAAAACTCATAGTGTTCTTCGAATAACATCCTAATTTCGTCGAGACTTGGGCTATTATTTAAAAATTCGTCCGCACTCTGAGATTCAGTGTGCCGCCGAGTCGGTCGTCGGTTCATCTCTTTGTGATTAAAATTCATAGACGAAATCTCCCGTAGGGGACCGCGAAGGGTAATGAAAGTAGACCAACCGCAGTCCCTTGCAGAGATATTTAATATTCTGACTTTGATTATATTCTCGTAGTGCGTGACAAGTTAGCCGGAGTTTCCGAGTGCTCGAATTTCCTCGGCTCCAAAATTCGTCCTTTGAATCTTCAATCTCGTGGTGTTTTTTTTTTTTTCGTTAGAAGTTGAACACGTGTCCCGAGATAGCATCGTTGAACAGACTGATACGTGCTTAATTTAATATTGTGACAGTTATTTTCTGAGTAAAAACGAATCGTGCGATATACATTGTCGTTTGGTTATGGCTCGTAAACAGAAAATGATACGCAACGATAAATTGTCGGGCTAGTTCAGCCACTTTGTTATGCTCGGGACGTAAATCTTTATCCACGCGATGTTTTCCTCCGCGTTCTTGATGGCTTTACGAGCATCTTCGATCGATGAACCCAGCAACACGACGTTTTTATTGACGAACGTCGTCAACTGCGGAGAAAAAACAAAAAAATCATTTAGCAAGTTTCGTTTCGATCGATGATATTCTGTAAGTAAGCATTGACGATTTCAAAGGCGATCACTACCTTTTGCAACTGTTCCTCGCGTACGATTCGCGCTCTGAGACCCTCCAAGATTTTGCTCAAAAACTCTGAATTTCTTCTGCGGAAAACACGAAGCAATATTAGATAGAAAAAAAATTGCGAGTCCGGATAAAAAAGTTATTTTTTTTATAAGATTCTTACCCGGCAACGATATTCTTCAAATTCTCGGCAACGAAGTTCAAAGCGTGCTCGAGATTTTCCGGGCTGCCGTTCAGTACGGCGTTGAAAATTGCGAGTCTGTACTGCTTGCGCACTTCCGGGCCGTCGTAGAGAGAATAATTCAGAAATTTGGTGATCAAAGCTGAATTATTCGTGCAACCGAGCCCGGCGATAAGCAATTCTTGCTCCGTATGCAATTCAGTTTCGAGGAATAATGCCAAAACTTTCGACCACTGCTCCGGATTAGCCGAACGAATGCCCGCGCAATAAACCGAACTCTTCGCATCTGGATTTATTCTGAAACCAACAAGATAATTGCTCGAAATGTCGTCTTAATTAGATTTGTTTCAGATGAAACTCAATAGTCATTACTTTTTTTTCGAATCCGCGAGCCACTCCGTGAAGAGAGATTTGGCGGTGGTCATGCAATCGGTATTGTTCACGTAGCAGGCAGTAGATAAGATCGAATTTCGCAACAATCTTGTGCTCAATTCGTCGGACAAATTTTCGACAAAGGTCAGATTTTGGTAAACAGGCCTTACCAATTTATCGACGTGTATCTGAAGGCAGAGATAAATTATCAAATGAAAACAGAATACATGATCCGTAATTCCACCTGCGAGCAAAAGTGCAAATTTTACCCTAAATGCGCGTTGAACATCCGGCAATCCGCTGAGCATTGTATCGATGAAATCGAAAGATTTCGTAGCAGCGAGCCAGGGCCCGTAATCTTTTTCTCGTGTCAGATATCTCGATAGTTCGAGAGGCACGGAATAATCGATGTAACCAGCTCTCGCCAGATTGAAGGAATCGTCGATCAGCGAAGCTCTGTTGGGCGCTGCGATGCTCTCGAAATTTGGCGAGTTCAGATGTTTTATCAATCTCTGCCAATTCGTCGGGTCGTAATTGATGCGATAATAGTAAGCTTGATGAATGTTCACCAAAAGTGTCTCGTTCGACGAGATCGTCGGCGTTTCGATACTCTTTTCGCCGGGTTTTATCCACATCATCGCGTGTTTCTGAACTTCCGCGGTTCCTGATTCAGCAGCAACGAAATTCACGGGTATCCACCATCGAGATTTGTCCAAATCGTCGGTTCTCTTGCTCTGATTGAGATAAAATCTTTCCTGCGACAGCGTCGTCAAGTTTGTCGAATAGTTTCTCGTCACGGTGACAACCGGATAACCCGGCTGATTCGTCCAAGTCTCGATCACCTCGCTGATCTTGATCGGTTTTTCTAGAAGAGTGTCTTGGTCGGCGAAATTTTGAAGATGCGCGTAAACATCGGCAGGCACCGCGTACTTGTTGCTCCTGAGGACAATTTTAATCGTATCGTTCAGTAAGAAGGAGAGAAATAATAGAGCAATTATTGAGGGCTCGGTGAACGTACAACGCTTTAACGTAAGATTGTAATCCACGATGGAAGGCCCAGTCGCCGATGAGATAATTCATCATTCGTACTATCGAACCCCCTGCAGAGATGGAAATAAAAAGTAATTATTGAACAGGTCAAGAAAATTATTATTTTGAAATTGATTGATCAATTAAGTGAATGATAAATAACCACAATATTTGTGCGTGACGCTTTCATGAAAAATTTCAATTCTCGTAGCATCGAAAATGTGAAAAAGATTACGTTTATGGAAGGTGCTGCCAAGATTGATTTTGGAAAAAAATAATATCAAAATGTTATTGACAAATTAATGAATTGATCAACAAATCAAGTAATATGTATAATAAAGTTTGTTGAACAATTACTTTTTTCAGTAGTTTGTTAATAACAATTTGGTATTTTTACTATGCAAAATTTGTCCTCTGAGATCCTCTGAGACGTAACAGAGATCAATCGTTTTAGCGCCTTCTGTATGCTTCTCTATGCAATAAAGGGGAAACTGGAAAAATTCTTTTGTCAGCCGAACCTTTCTTGTAGGCCACGAAATCCATGCTCGCCCGAATGCTCTTCGGCGTTCCGACGCCTTTGCCATTCATGGTTCTGTTGTGTTCGAACGAATCCTCGAGCAGGGCTAACTGAAGAATCTCAACCCCGAAAAGATCCATGATCTTCCAATCCTCGTGAACGAGACTGACGCCGTAGTGCCCGAAGAACGTGGCGAAGCCTTCCTTGAGCCACGCGACATTCCAGAATTTCGGTGTGACGATATTACCGAACCACGTGTGACTGTACTCGTGTGACATCGTGTTCAATCCTGTGTGAATCGGTTTCGTCGGTGTGACGCCCTCCTCCCAGCACAAATTAGCCTCGCGATACGTTATCATTCCCCAATTTTCCATCGCGCTGAAGTAAAAGTCCGGCACCGCGATCTGCTCGATTTTCTTCACGGGATTTTCATGATTTATCCACTTGCTCAGAGCATCGTAAATCTTGGTCCCTTCGGTCAGCGCTAGTGTACCGTGACTCTTCATACTATCCGCCGACCAGATGCCGAAAATTGTCGAGTTCGAGGCATTCGCGTAAACGAAATCATGTATCGACCATCCAACGAGATAGGTCGACATAGGCGGTGTTCTCGACAGTGTCGTCAGGAAATAATTAGGCTTGCTGGGAAACGCGAAGAAAAAAAATTGCATTTAAACAAAGTCATGTTTCAAAAATGGATTTAAGGGGACGGAGTCACCTAAGAGTGGAAAAAGTTTGACCATGCCGGTTTTGGATAAAATGCTCTATAGGGCTCCATAAAGATTCAGGTTCACAGTATATGCATAACATATGCATCTCTCGAGTGTGAAACGCAATTTTTCTCTACAGTAATGAATACTGAAAAAAACACATTTCTGTTTCTTTAGTTGCCTCAGTCCCCTTCAAAATAAAAACATCGAATATCCAATGGGTTATCAACCCTGATTTTTATATCTAAAAAGCTAAAAAAGATCGTGAAAAAAATTAAACAAACATTTCTTCCATCTTTTCCACCGGGGTGTTGCTCGTGACCGTTTCGTTTCCATAGTGACCTATGTGAAGCTGATAAGTCGCTTTCAAATAGGGCTCGTCGAAGCACGGAAAAGCCCGGCGCGCGAAAACCGGCGAGAGTTGCGTGACTCCAAGCCATCTAACGAAAGGAAATTTAAAAGAAAAATCAATGACTTTTTATCGCGCAAAAAGTATTCGTTCTGCGGATACATAAAAAAATTCGATTTCTCTACGCTACCGTGTTTTTCCGCCGGATTTGAAGGAACTGCGATAAAATCCAAATATATCGTCGAGCACCTCGCCGACGAAGTGCAACTCGAGTCTGTAATTGCCTTTCGTCAAATTATTGCCCAACGTGATGATGTAGAATTGTCTTTTCTCGTCGAGTTCCTGACCGATTATCGGTACACCCGCGCCGGTGTCGTTCGCGATCGCGTGGACTTCCGTTTTCTCGCGTTGGATCTTCAATCCGTCGACGTGCACGATCAACTTGTCGGTCTCGTTCAGAGTCCGAATGTCGATTTTCACCCGTCCCTCGTACGTGAAATTCGCCAGTGCGAGGTGCGGCAGAATCCACAATTCGTAAGCCTCCGGGATCACGTATTCCGGTAGTCGATACCACGAAGGATCGTCCGAGGCTGTGTTACCGCGATCGCTTTCATCGCTCTGCTCGTCGTCGCTCGACGAGACGAAAACGCAAGAATTTTCGCGCAACACGACACAAGCCACTAGGACCGAAACCAGTAGAGTCCTTCCGACCATCTCGATCGAGGGAAACGACGAAACTCCGCGATTTACTCAATTGCGAAAACAAAAAAACACGACGCTCTTGCCGAACGGAGATATCGATGCTGTAAACAACTTAGTGTTTTTTTTTTTTTTTTTTTTCAAATAGAAAGTCGATATCTTGTCGAACGAAATGATTTAATCAAGATCCATAAAAAAAAAAAGTACAGATTGCGAAGACAAGATCTTCGCGCCGATTATTATCGATGCGATATCCGATGACCGGTTAATCTTGATCCGGGAGCAATACACCTCGCAATGTAGTGGACCGGTAAAGGAGGCTCTTCATCCATCCGTATAAACACAGCAAACTTTCGCTTCGATCATCGATTTTTCATCATCGTGCGAAAACTCGATTTTCCAATAATACACGAACGTCTCGATTTTATTGTGAAATGTCGTTCTCCGCGGAAATAACTTATTTAACAGTGTCCCGCACGCAAGTGTAAACGTCGTTGACTCGCCATGTTCTCTCGTGGACTCCACTGTGATTGTTGCATTGAGTTTAACTCTCCGATCGTGTATTATCGTAACTCGGGGGAGGGATCTCTTGCGCTCTGCCGTATCATCGACCTCCGCGCCATCGTTCGAACTATCGTTGCGTATCGATTTACCGAATCCCGTTGAGCGGGGAGATAAACATCCTTTGACGTCAGACGAGAGACATCGGTACTTCGCGGCACCGTGGCCCGCGCGGCTCTCTCTCTCTCTTTCTCTCACCGCGCGTCTCGAGAATTTTCGTCACGAATCCGAGATTTGCATGTAATTGAATGGCGAGGCCGAAACGTGTATCAGTGACGTTAGGGTCGTGAACCCTCGTGGCTCGTTTGCTCAAGACCCACAGTCCTCGATATTGAAAACCGTACGCGGCGCACGCTCTATCTGCGACCCACAGACCCGATCCAATCTTTTTATGTGCGGAACGTCTTTTCTTATCCCGAAAAAAAAGAATAAAAAAAAAAAAATACGTATACATTTTTATGTATATTTATCGTTTAGAGCAAGCCATAATCTTCGAGACGAGAGAAGACGAATGATTGAAAGCAAAGCGTCAACATGGTGGTTGGTACCGTTAGCGAGAGTGCCCGAGCCCGGCGCGGAGTTGATTTTTCATCAATTTACCACAGCCGGTATGTTTAATTCTCGGGTTATACACCGAGGACAAGAACGGGATAACGCGTATCCACCGCGTAAACGAGGAGAGTTTCGCATCGGCTCTCACGTCGGTGAGAGGACCGTTGACTCGGAAACAATGGTGAAACCTTCGTTCCGCAGGGGAAATAGCGAACAAAGCGCGCTTTACAGGCTTCGAGGATGAATAATTGCGCAGATTCAACTGAGCGAGCCCCGTGACACCGAGGCTATTGAATGAGTTTGTTGACACGAGGCGATAGTCTTGCGTTTTTGCTCCTCGAACCGAAATTCAGTCCACCATAGAGATGTGGCGAAGCGGCGAAAAAACGTCGGTCCTTCGCGTCAAGTTGATTTGGAGATTACTCGACATTGGATTGAGGATACTTGAGCATTCGAGCCCCGTGGCCGCGGTAACGCGATACCAGAGCATCACGATGGACCACTTTAAAGGGGCAATCTCGGTTATTTGTATCCTGAATTGGGTCATTTTTTTTCTCAGTTGACGGATGATTTTTTTTATTTGCAGGATTATATATAATTTTTTTTTTTTTTCAGCGAGCTTATTCAAAATGTGTTCCAATATCGGAAAAACAAATTTAGAAAAAATATCTGAAATGTCTGTCACGGTCGTTACAGACGTTAAGATTTTACGCAGTTTGGAAATGTACTGAACAAGAATGCTGTCAAGACGCTCTGACTCTTGACAGTTCGAAGATATCGAGGAGATCCTTTGTACACGAATGGATTATTACAATCCAATTATCGATATTGCATTTTTATGAAATTTTAGATTTTTTGAAAATATCTGATAGCACGATAACAGCTGCAATTCATGAGATATTGGTCTCAAAAGATCTACGAATTGACTATGGCTGATAAATAAGATAATGAGACGGCTGATAATAATAATAATAATCTTGTTTCTATATGCTTCTACTTTTAGAGAAATATAAGCGTGAAAAAAAGCACAAGAGAAAAATCGTCCACTGTTGATTTTATTTTTGTTTTTCGTGAAATAAGTCTGATAATAATTTTTGGTGGAATAATGGGGAGTCGGACTCTTGTTATTCTTCCGGAAGCAGAGTGGAAATTAGATCTCGCATGTCGAGGTGAGCTGAAACGTGGGCGCGCGTGGGGTTTGGACTCGGGCTCTTGAAGACGAACGTTCGTAGCGAAGCTCCGCCAACTGCCGGATACATAATTAACGAACGATTAAGCCCAGACGACACCGCGGAAGTTCCACCCGCGATTGGCCTGCATAATGAAGACCCATCCTACTGCGGTGTCACCTCACGTTCCAAGCTGCCGGTAACCGAGCCTACGCGGAGTCAGAGCGGGAGAGCTGCGCGAGGGCCTCCCGAAAGTTTGCCAATCTTTCCTCCATTAATCATGCCGTTTCCTTTTCGTAATTTATAAAAGTACCCGATACGCGGAGCAACCCTCTCGCGCCGGGCGCAGCCCTCGTATTACCGACCTTTTCCAATTTAAAGTAACGGGCGAAACTTCGTCTCGCACGAGATTCGCAAGGTTTACAACTGTCCCGTTATCGACGAACTTAGCCATAACCGAATTCTCAATGATTGTAGTTTGTTTGGAAACATGAAAAGAAATCGTGAAAGAGGCAAAACTCTTTCCGGGAGTAAATAAAGAAGACAAACACCAATACAACGGCAAATCTTTCGAAATTCCTTCGAACCAATTCTCCAGATGGTGGTATCTTGAATTTGAAAAAAAAACGTGATCTCAATGACAAATATGTACTTGAAATTCATAAAATTGATGATTCTGATTTAGGTGCGGTGTAATTAAAGTCAGTAGTGCCGCTTAGTCGAGAAACACACTTTGATGGATTTCGAAAAACGAGACTGCGTCATAACGATAAGCAGTAAGAATGAATTAAATAAGAATCGTAATCTAAAAATACTGAGTTCTAATATTGAGTACCGGATGCCCTGAATAACTTTGCTGAAACAACAAATATTTTTGTTCATTGACTAAATCAAGTCGCTAGATACAACAAAGGTTTCTTTTGATTGCCTAAGGGTCATAAGCGCTTTACTACCAGTCTATTAGTTCAACAAAGCGTGAATTTCCTCAAATTTCGTTATAAAGGTACGTGATGCGATCAAACATACGTTTGCGCTATATATGAAATTTAGTCAATCGAACTTCGCACATTATTGGATTAATACATCCGAATGCTACCAAAGGCCCACTTTGAAGCAATCCAAACAATTACACATGAAGTTGCGGTAATTACAGATGTCGATGGCAGCCGGCAATAATCACGTTTCATTGGGCCTATCATGGATTTTATTGATTTAACGCCTTTTGTTTTCGGCACGGTGAAAAACGACGAAGAAACCAGTGCACGGCGAGATATTTTTATAATACATAGGTATACACACTTTTGTTGTCATGACAAAATCGTTTTTGTTTTCTTCTCACACCGAGTGGGAACTTGGAAAAACAAAAAGAAATTCACACGCAGCAAAGTCGTCCGAGCCATTTGTGTATTCCATTCGCACGCTCTCGACGCGATATGTCGGGAAAATTTATCAACGTATTATTTGTCCGTCGGCGTTGTATTAACGTCTACGTACGATGTTTGCTAAGACTTTCAGGATTTCTCGCGAACACATCCGACGGGTATATATTCGGACAAACACCGACGAGGACATTTCCCTCAGCTTTCGTGGAAGTTTTGTCCACGGTGTCTTTCAATGGCCGAACAAAAAGGCCCGAGGCCAGAGGGGTTCTCGACTGGTGGATGGGGCGGCGAAGCTCACGCTCGACGCCTCAATCATCCCCTTCGAGATGGCCGAGAGAGAAAACGTGACATCCATCCAAGCGGCATCGCCTCCGGCCGCGAGACCAACGACCAGTTAATATCCAACGCGTAACGCATACCCCAACGTTAAACTACCCCATTAACGTAATTCCCCACGGGGATCATATATAGTTGCAGCGTTAAATCGAGAATGACCCCAACTGCGTTACAGCAACCGAGTAAAAAAAAACAGTAAAAATGTAATTTTGCTTCCTCACACATTGCTTGCGTGACATTTTTTTTCCGTGTCAACGTGATCAGAATATCCCAAAACATTCAAAAAAACACGTCAACAAAAAATGTCTAGATGTGTGGGTCATCATTCCGCCTCATAACTTGAGACTGGATTCGGACATCAAACTAGAATTTATTGCACACGTTGAGCGATCAATTTCTTTTCGTTGGTCCTATTTATAACGAAATCCTCGTAGCCGTTCAAATTTTGGATGGTTTTGAATTTTTTCCAAATTGTCTGGACGCGATATAAATTTTACGTTCTTCAAAACATCGGGCCGAGATTTGAACCAGACATAGATTTTCATTGCACGAGGTTTGGGCTTTAGTTTAGCGTGAATCCGTTGAGTAGTTTTTATTTGATGAGACTTTCAATTTTCGGAGAAAAAAATTGTTTACAAATAAACTGCCGACAGACGAAGTTTGGTATTGCATTCAACGGAACTTCGTTCAGGAAAATTTTAGTTTTTCCTGGAGAACTGTCGGGAATAAAGGAATGCCCAACGTGTATAATTGGCACAAAATCAATAAATAACTTTTTTCACGCTGCCAAACATTGCAAAAATGATGAACGTACTTTCCTACGAGCAGATCTGAGTACACCGGGATAAAAGAAAGAGAGGAAGCAATATGGAAATGTAGTTGGCAGCTGTTTTAATAATCGATAACAAAATGGCAATAATAAAAGAAAAAAGAATAAAAAATGCCTCCCATCATAGGCACGTAACGTTCAATCAATTATCAATAGCACACTATCCGGTATTCAATCATAACGCGAATCATTCGATGAGCTCAACGGATTAAACTTGTTGTCCGCACGGAAACCGTCGGGTTTGCCAAATACATTACACGAATACGACGCGTCCGTGTGGGTTTCGCTTCCCGAGCCCCACCATTGATAATTCAGCCAATAATCTCGTTACGTGGTAATTACATGCATGTCTCGCAAGGCCTAACTCGGTTTCCCTTCCGCAATATTCGACGTCCCCTCTCCCCTGTTTGATGCTAAGGTAGACGAGCGATAGACCGACGAGAGCTCGCGATACGCGCCCTCTGGCGTAAACAACGATCCAATGATTGGCTCTTTACAAAGGGGATCACTGGTCGGCTGTAGAACATGCTCCTTTTTTATTGTCGTCATGTGTTTGTCGTAATCTATTTTTAGCCGTCCAACCAACGATCGGTCGATGGCCCAAAGCATCTCGATCGTTCGTCCGCAGTTATCATTTGTCTGTAACGTGTTTCTGTCTCATATCCCTGCGTCGTCGAACGCGCACTTTCTCGTATATCGTTTGAGCTCGTTCCCAACAATACACGAAGCCTGCGGGTTGAAACGATTTTGATTCCAGAGGCACCTATGGTACCCAGCGGAACGCAACCTCCTTTAACCGGTAGATCGATTGATTCCGGCCAGAAGGCCATCAGGCACTCAAAGCGTTCGAGTCGCTGGTTCGTGCACCCCCTCGGTTTGCACAGCACACCACAATAACACGATTCGAGAGACCATCCGCGCGTCCTTGTCCGTATCCTTTCGGTATTTCTCCCCCGAACCCGGAAAGCCCGGCCACGAAGTGGTTGACGCGAGACCCACAGAGGACGTCCCCTCACCTCTAACACACCCCGCTCAGGGCCGTTCACGAGAGGCCGAACTTTGATGCTCGCTTTGGGAAACGATCGGCATAAATTCACTAGCATCCAACTACCTCATCAACGCCACGTGTCCTTGCCGCGAGACGTCCCTATTTCTGCATCCCGTAGACCTCGTTGCAACCAACGACGCACTTCCGCCGCAACAGGATCTTCCTGAACGGATTAGCCCGCTCCCGGATCGACGGAGGAAACGATATTCCATCGGCGCAGAAAGCTCACCGTTCCTTCCAATCGTCTCTATCTGCGTCGCGATTTTTATTCCTTTTTCTCCCCCTCCCCTTGTTCCAGCGACGACTTTTTCCAATCCTCACCGACGGAGCTTCCAAGGTGAAAGAAAATCAGGAAACTACCTGGGAAAGGTGGAGTAGGAGATTGAGGAAACAAATAAGAAGATTGTAAGGAAAAAAACGAGGAGTCGAAGAAAAATAAAACAAGATTTTTTCCCGGACGAAGCTCGAATATGCTTGTCCTACAGTTTCCACCGCGAAGCTCGAGTCACCACCGGTGATTTACCTTCGGCGAGACACGACGACGGGCTCTCTTCCTCTCTCTCTCTCTCTCTCTCCCTCTCCCTCTCACACTTCCTCCACAGCCCTGTACCCGTAGGCTTGTTTTCGCCCCCAGGGCCTTTGCAAACTGTCAGCAGGTACTGCGAGCACACGGGTATATACAGTGCTACGTATTGGGTTCATATAGACAGAAGAGACGAGCCCATAACCCCGCTACAGTCGCAACTGCGCCGCATGCACCGCCGTTCGAACTCCCATCCCCCTCAAACCCCTCTCCTCTCGCCCCCTCCCATGCCGGTAATTCGATTATGGATCCATTTGAGAGCTTCGGTTCCCCGCTCCCCGGGCAACGCGTAGATGCAGTTACCAACGGTGGAGAACCAACGACAAGCTAGCGAAAGGGCAGTCAAACTGGCTGTTCGTGCTCCGTTGTATTAGAAACTACGATGGACGAAACATGCTTCGTTGCATCGGCAAAGTGTCCCTAACCCTGCTCAATGTCTCGGGAGTGTACATTTCGTATGCATGTGTGAACATGTCGTAACAATGGTGATTTACGATAAAAGGAAGCGTGTCAAATCGGAAGAAAAAATAAATAAGCGACTGGTGGCACTCATTTCCGGCGAATCTTAGCCCACCAGTCTGCTATGAAGACTGACGATCTTACAGTTTTTTTTTTGTTCCTGCAATGGTTTACGAACGGAAAGTTTTCATAAATTGCGAAATGTTTATTCTTCAATTATATTTAAAAAAAAAGGCCTATACAGTGTTTAAAGTCTCCATTGGGACTTTCGAGCGCACATTCATTTTCGTTGATTATCGAAAATTCCAGCAAATTTTTCGATTAAAAGGGTTGTAGTAAGTGTTTATTAAATGGATGAACCGGCCTACTCACCACATGGAACCTTCGATATCTTTCAATGATAACGTAAAGAAGGCGATCTATAATGCAGCTAAAATCGCTTCACTGCATAGACTCACTCTGCTGTTTATTTCTGTTATGCAACCGACGTCATGAATATCTCGTGTTAACCGTGACAAATTTTGACAAAGTTTCGACAAAGTGGACACTTCTAAAAGCGCGGGTTAATGCATACGACGTTATGAAAGTTTCAAACCCACGCACATACTATGCACTTTCCGGCATACGCAGTCGTGGAAAAAAATTGAGTTGAAAGCTTTTAATGCACGGGAAAGACCGACGCCTACATATCACATACAAGTACTGTCTATCGCGTATCGTTTCGATGTTGTTTTATGTTGTATAAAAAGACATGACATGTTTTTAGTGTCGATTATATCGGGAAACATGAGCCATTTCGAAACTACGCAATCGATAAATTGGTTTGCCCTCGCCTTCGCCTCGTCTGGCATTGTCACGCTCGCGCTTTTCAATTTTTTATAACAAATTCATGAAAAAATATCTTTCTCTCGCATGGTGATGTATGTCCATGTGTTGTAAAAAAAGTATTCCAATTTTTGTAATAAAACTGGCGACTGGTGTATGATTTTAGTAAAGCACTTTTCACTCCGATACTTCGAACTTATTATAGCGTATCATCATCTGCATTATTTGCAACCGTTTTCTTCGACGGTAGCGCAATTCGTTTCCTTTCTTATTTTGTTGCGGAAAAGAAAGCAGCGAGCGGGAATAAGGGAACGTAGTTCGGATCGTGTTTCCAATTATTCGTATCATTCGATAGCCCCCTTTATCGCCCCGCGTCTCGGTTTCGCTCTGTACGCAACTGCATCTATCCTTGTCATTCTTCGAAATCGCAATTCGTAATGCATACTGGTATACAGAATTTCCGTGGTAAATTAGCGAGGGAGAACCTCAGCTTGTTAGTTTGTTGTTGGGATACCTGCTGGTAGACGCAATTTGCTATCTTCCCATCGCTACTGATTCTACCTTATGATATTCGAGACTCGGAAAGCCAATATTACTGCGTATTCGCTGTTTCCATACGAACCGTCGATTTATGGTGCAGCCCGAACCAAAAATTTCTAACGAAGTTGTCCACCACGCTGCGAATTATCGTCGAATCTCGTTGAACGAATGGACACGAGAACGCCTTGATTGCAAAGTTGCCCGGTTAAAAAAAAATGCAATGGAAACAAATGTACCTGATAAAACCGAAGTATGTTACGCAAGAAAAGAAATCGAAAACGCTTCACGCGCCCTTAAAATTTTCATTTCTAATTTTCGCTCAACACGCACACCGGGAGGCGTGTCTGCGTCGACGTTAGTTTGACGCGAACCCGTGACACCGTCTTCCTCGCTCTTCCGACTTGAATTCATCCATGAAAGCCCAGAAGGAGTCTAGATTAAGAGCACCGCGGGCCAAGCTCGGCGTCTTCGCGTTGCAGTTTCCCGCGTGAGTGAAAAGGGTGCGAGAGAAGAAAAAAAAAGGGAGAGTGAGTCGAGAGAGCGTCTACTCGATCTCGAGGGAGGTCAACTTCCGGACATTTTTATCAGGGAAAACGCTTGCTAGCCGCGGTTCTTTCGTATATAGCGCGCCGGTCGGCTTTGTGTCCCCGCGAGTAAATATTAGCGGAGGATGATGAGGGCCGACCACCGCGTGGCCCCGCCTGACCGTATCCGTCGCTACTTCGTCGTCTTCTTCAACTACTACCCTTTCGACTTCTTCACGACCACCACGACCGTCGTCTTCATTCTCTCTCCATTCACGCGTACTGTGGCGACTTTCGACGACGAACGTTCGTTACGCTGCATCTCGCGTCTCATGAAATATTTGTGTTTTTTTTTTTTCGTTCACAGTCTTTTAGTAACGGAGAACAAAAAAACGCTTCATTCATAGCGTATGTATTTTTTTCTCACTTCTTGCAGGACAGTTGTCGCAGACATGTTTAGCAATCGCTGGTTCAAATTTAAAGAATCGAAAGTACATTTACCCCTCGAGGGTTCAACGTGCAATGTAAAAAAATTTTTCAAAATTCATTTACATTTTATTTATTTATTCATTTGTATTACACAATATACGTTGCATTGAGAACCGGATATTTTTCTTGTAATTATTTACTTCAAGTTTATTTTATGTTCAAATTGCAAATAATACAATTTTTTAGTCCGAAAAAAAGGAAAATTCGAAATATTAAAATGCTCTCTAATGTCTTATACTTTATTTCCTGTTGATTAGAATGATATATTTTTAATGCACCAATATTCCTGTAGCGATATCTCACTGAACGATGTCCAGCACAATACTACCGCATTGAAATCGCTTTTTCGGCTGAAGAAAATCGATTTGTCAATGAGAATGAACGCAGGCCCAATTGCCGTAATCTCTGAAATCTGTGTTTCTCTGTCGCGATGAAAAAGAAAAAGAAAGTGGAAATAAATTCTTTATCTAACGCCGACAGTCGCATAACCCAGAGATACGCGTCAATTCCCCTGAATATTCAATCGAGCGCCCGTTGTGTGTAAATACAAAGTACAGATCGAAAACACGTGACGAGAATGAAGATCCGAGCGATGGAGATCGTTCAATTAACAATTCATATCAGCGAAACATCCGTATTTTATATCTCCCTGTTCCACGCGCATAGAATAGGATCAATTCGCATTATCGCCAGCGAGAAAATCGAGTCGCTCGGCATTGTGTTGTACAATCGTGGCGTAAAAATTTCACGTTTCGTCTCGCTAGCTGGCGCAACGCGATATCACGCGATATCAATAACGAACGAATCGAATGAGAAAGCAAAAAAAAAAAAAAACACAACAAAGAAGTAAACGAATTAATAAAAAAGCGGGGAATTAATTTTGTACAAGCGAATCCGGGGTATTATCGAGCGAATCGAATTCGTTCCACGATCGAATAGTTAAAGGTTTGTCGAGAGAATTTTCTCGAGTTGGCAAAAATATTTGTTTCATCGATCGGTACGTGCATGTACAACGAGGCAAGCTCGCTCTATGTAACCGTTTTGGCCTTGGATTCGCCGTATGTACAAACACAGCCGGAGTACATAGAAGCCTGGCGAACAGAAGCCGCGTCTCGATTCGCGACGGCACCGGTGTTCGTACATGCGTTAAAACATATGTAGAGTAAACGGAGAGGGTGGGTATATCGGAGGATAGCAAAGGGTACGGACAAAGCATCGGTTTGCGCTATCATGACCTACCCCGAGCGACGAACGACCGATCGCTTCCTTCTCTCCTGGCCCTCTGTCTCGCTTCTGTGTGTGTTCTATACACCGGTATCAAATGAACGAACGAACCGAACCTCCGGTGAGAGCCCGCTACAGGCCTATAATACCTATCCCCGAGGCCAACGCCACTGTAACGTCACGCGCGGGCCTCGTCGTTTGCTTCTCCGGCATGTTTCGTGTGTTAATTATGGACTACTAAGAGAGATGTTCGCTTCGGCTTTTGCATACATGCGAGCATATGTATCGACAGCGGAGAGAGAGACGAACCCTTGAAGCCTCCGTCGTTCACTTAACCTACCGATTTTCCATATCGCTCGTCGAAATAGATTCCCATCACGACTGTGCAACGCAAGCTCGTCATTGAATTTAATCGGACGGTTGTTTTCGGTGCATTTGAGAAGGGCGTATCCGCTACAGTACGAAAATTGAGGTTCCGGATTTCGAATATTTCCCGGTGGAATAACAAGTCGAAACAATAAAAACTTCCATACAGAAGGTTCTAAAAAGATTGATTTTGCGTAATGATAATGCCGATTATTTATTATTTATTATTTATTATTTACTATTTATTATCTATTATTTATTATTTATTATTTATTATTTATTATTTATTATTTATTATTTATTATTTATTATTTATTATTTATTATTATCTTTTCAATGTATTTAAGGAAAAAAATTCTACAAACATAGTTAAAGTTATTATTAGCAGAATATTCCATAAGGTATTATCGTTCGGCAAATAGAATCGGCATAACCAAAGTTGCACGTTTTGAAATACCTGGCGCAACATCGGTCAGTAAAACGTCAAGATCGCCCGAAATATCCTCAGACAGGAGGTTCTTCGACCTTCCACCTTTATACGTATTCTCACGAATCGAAAGCCCATCATAGCGTCGGTCGATCGATGAAAACTTTTATTCACCGTTGAGGCGGAACATGCTAACCGCTGAATCTTTGAAACCTTTGAACTTTTTTTAATATTTTTTTTATAAACACAGACGTGACGTCCAAGCGGATCCGCGAAGAAACGGGGCAAAGGTTCTCCCGTACGGAGTTAAAGAAAAAAATGAATAAAATAGCCACGAGGCAACGTCACGAACAGGATTGACTCGGATTTATCAGATTCTCATCGCTGCGAATTCCTTTTACCCTCAGTTTTCTTCCGCATACATATATACGTATATATATATTTTTCATTTCTTTATTTTGTTATCCTTTTACCTTCGCGTTCGATCGAATCTCGATGAATTTTAATGTCAGCTTCCTCGCATCCCACCGCGGGTCTCTCGTGGCTATTTATGTATCTAAGTATATTCAGATTAAGCTTCTTTTGAAGTCACGAAAGCTTTCCAAGCGGCGGGAAGCTTTATCGACAATTAGAATGACGATGAATACGAAAAAATGGAATCCGAGAGTGCAATGAGAAAAAGAAGGCAAAAAAGGAAAAAAGGTATCAGCAAGGAAATTAAATTGAAAGAAATATAAGAGGCGGTTGAGTACCGAGAGAGGACAGAGATGAGCGTAGGGCTAAGCAGGGGGAGGACGACGTCGAGGAAAAGGTGAAGGGGCCCCCGGAGCAGAGGGTAAATCGGTAATAGCGAGTGAAACGTGCGTCGGTGGTTTACTGGGTTGGCCTGGGGGGATGAGTTCGTAGGGCTGGCTGGCTCGCTCGCTGGTTGCCTCGGTGGTTGTTGGGCTATTGCGCTTGCGCTCGTTCATCGTTTCACTCGGGGCAAAAGCGGGGCTGAGAAGCGCGAGACCACGACGGCGTCGCGACAACCACCGCGCTCACTTCAATTCCACACCGCGTGTCCGTCTATCCGCGGAAACGCTCGGCAAGCTCGCAACAACGTTACTTGTATAGAAAAAAAACAACAAAAAAAGAAGGATATAAAAGGAAAAAAGAAAAATTTACGTTAAAAAGCATGTGGAAACGAAACTGTTGCGAGTACGCGGATTTTTTCGTCGGTTGATTCGACGGGCACATTTTCACTATCCTGTTCGATCCTCGAAAAAAAAAAGAAAAAAAAACAATCATCTCCGAACAGTCCGAAATTCACAACACATCCGGTGCATTCTTCACCGATTGCAACTGCAAGTTCGATCGAGCCGTGATTTTGGTTCATTGATTTTGTTCATTTTGTTTTTTTTTTATATAAAACAACGGTAATGAGGTGCATCGAGAAATCCGGAAGAAACGAACAAGTGGTGCAGATACTGGCTCGTGTTTCGTATTCCGATGGCTCCCGAGATCTTGGTTCGACAACGAGATATTTTGATTTGTAAATGCTTTTTTCTCCTTCGGTCTTTTGTTTCGTTCTTTCGAGGAGGTCAATAGATTTTTGAAGCGCAAGTTTGGTTTATTTGTTTTTTCGCGGGAATCACAGGGACGGTTTTCGCGGCCTCTTCAACAAGTAAGATTCGCGGCCGCGTCGCTGAGTGACGAGCCATGCCACGGATCCGGTGAACTTCTGGCGACTATATACGCAACGTCGGGGAAAGGGATTGAAGAAAAATACACGAAGAAGTGGCCGAGAGTTTCGTCGTCTATCCGAAACGAAGAGAAAGAAAAAGCGAGGAAAAAACGTAACGAAAGAAAACCGAAAGTGGCGGAAAGAAGGAGATAGAAGTATTATAGCGAGAAATGGAGGGTTAAAAGTTCAGTTTGAAGTTTATACGCCGCGCGGCCTACTCAACGAAGTTCGAAAACCAAGAAGACTCGACGCACGAGGTGAGACATTATTTAACTCTCTTTTTCCGCACGTCTTTCGACCTATTAAGACTATGTATGCATATACTATATGCGATAAATCTTCCGGTAACTGTTGGAAAAGGGGAGGACGGCGAGAGTTTCTATCCGAGGTATTTCTTTGACTATGAACGAAAGGGGTAATTTAACAACGGCCCAACCTCTCGCTATCTTGCACAAGCGTTGACTGACATTCCACCGACCGTGACCCACAGAAGCGCGAAAGAGGCAATGATGAAACGAGGCTTGAAAATGAAAAAAAAAAGAAAATGAGAAAAAAAAGTACCGAGTTTACGAGGCACACGAATGGAAGCGTGTCGGGGGCGCTCGAAACTATTAATCTATCAGTCCCTTTGCTTGTTGCATAGCTGCGCGCAGTTCGGTATAAATCATTTTATTCGTTTCAACTACGCGGTTCATTTTCATTCTTTTTTTATCTATTTTATCGTCGGAGAGATGGTATGCAAATTCAACGCTGTGGATATTATACATTTCCCATAGCAGTTGAAAAAGGGGTTCTTTTACCTTTGGTTATGCAAACTTAGTTGCCATATAAATCAGCGATTTCGTGGCACGTTCGATATGCCATAAGAGAGATTCAAGCGCTTTACCTAGATTTATCTTGTATTTTTGTGTCCTAACGCTTAATTAAAATCGACGTAGCAGTTTCATTGGTAAATTATGAAAAACTTAAATTTTCGACGCAAAAAAATATATATTCTTTCGCGATTTGCGCAGACGCTCTATGATTTCTCATGCAAAGAAACCTCTATCAACGAAATCAATCGAGAATTAAATCGGGTCGCAAATCGTTTGATTGTGTAAAAGTTGATTGCAAATTGACCTCAAAAGCTCGGTTTATCGATTCTTTTTTCACCTCCGTCTCTCTTCTTGACCGATTCGTATTTACAGCCCTTGGCCATTTCCAACCCAAAGAGTTCCCTGTTCCGAAAAAAACAGCAATAACACTGTGCGCGAGTAAAAAAAATATACATATATAACGACCGTTGTGGTGAAACAAACTATCGATTACCGTGGTAAAAATAAAAGTAGACAAACAAATGAGATCTCTCGATTCGGAACTATTTTTTTTTTTCCCCGCTCTGCAACTCTCATCGAGAAATCTAACTCTTGTTATGATATGCTATATTTATTATATAATTTTCTCGAATTTACGAGCACTGTAATTGCATCATATTAAAAACATTGAAATTCGAATTAAAAGACATTTTGTATCGCAGATTGCTTTTTTGTGGTATTTATTAATATATCTTGAATATGGAAACCTTGAAAGCGTACAAGCAACAAAACGAAATGCTGTCTCACGATTTGGTTCCACTTTTTTCCGATCTACAACTACGATAGAGAGATCTGACTTTTATCTTCGAAACAGTCATTACTCGATCGATCTTTTATGGGAACGACTTCTTTCTTGCCGCCTATGAAAGCGGTGCACACTCGCTAATCGTACATTATAAATATAGAATATGCTGATAGGACACAGTATGTTGAAGGAATTGTCCAATTTGGCCGATGTGCGCCTGTCGACCGCGTTAGCGTATAATACGTGACCGTTCGGTTCGTTCGTGGCCGAGTGATTAATCAGACCCCAGTGTCTAAAACGGCGACCATCGAACATCACTCACGCGGTGAGAGACGCGCGTCGTCCTCGCCGCGATCGTCGATTCCCCTCTTGCTATCGAGGTGCTTTCGGTAACGCGTACACCCATATCAAGTGCGATTTTCACGCCCTTCCAAAATCTCATTAAAATCTGCGTGATACGACGAGCGTGGGGCTGCTTACGAAAGGGAAATGACGGATAGAGGAGACCGATGCGACGATATTCTCCGGTATGCGCGACAAGATTCTCCCAAAAAAGAAGAAAAAAAAAAAAAAGATACCGTTCTCGGAGAGACACAGTGGAGACTCGCCCTATCGCCGCTTCGTGACTTTGCAGCATCCCGACTGCCTCATTCCCTTCGCCCGAAAAACTTCCCTCCGCGACGTTCTTCGACATTCTTAGAATCGCGGATAAGTGGCATTTCCCCGTCCCCTCTGTGGTGCACCTCGCTCGCACGTTCGCCGAAGAAATATGTATCATGGCTGTGAAAACTCGCGCGGCACTGAGAATATATTAAGAGGGAGGGTTCGCCGAAGGCCAATGGTGAAAAATGGGGGATCAAGAGAGATGATAAGGAAAAAAAGAGGAAAATAAAAAGAAAATCAGAAAGATTCCAGACGAAAGAGAAACTAATATTACAAAAGTTTGACGACAGCTGGTGGACGTCGAAGTCCAGTCCTTTCTTACGTGACTCCGTTCTTTTAATCAAACCGTGTATTACATATTTCATAGTCACGAATAACGGTTCAATTCCCTTGGATTTACGAGCATTCCAATAGTATTATATTCGATGATTCGAATTTGTTATATAAATTATAGAAGGAGAATATTTGTTTTTTAAATTTATTTATAATAAGTATTCAAAACGCGAAAGCGTTTCAAGGATTTAAAAGCTTTATGCGTGCTTTCGTGGGCAGCGTAGGCGGAGATTTACAATAATAGGTTTAATAATAATTATCGACGCAATCAGAGCTCGTCACAATTCGTCGATAAATTTCACTCATTATTTAACGCGAGGATGATTACGAAAATGTTATCGGTCGTATTTACAATTATATCGAAGCAAACGACCGCCGCAATACTGTCGATGTCGGCGCGCGATAATGTGAAGATAGCTTTTTTTTTGTTCTTCGAATCTCGAAATCGAGCGTGGTCGAAGATAGCGTGCGATCCGGGAGGTTTCCACCTCTCTCCGTGGAGCGGTGTGGAAATCATATTTGCATGATAACGCAAAGTCCCCCCTTCGAGAGAGTTTGCCACATAGAAACCCGTCGACGCCTCTCCAGGCGATATCGCGGGCCCGACGGGAAGATAAGGACACTACTCTATACCACGAATTCCGAGTCGCGTTAACGTCGCTGTGTATGTATATATTCCCGTGTACACGTATAGGCATTAGGCAAAGCGACGACGAGTCCTACAGTCGTTAGCTCGTGGCAAGTAGCAGAGCACGGATATTAGGATCGAGCTCGGAGTCGAGTGGTTCTACTGGATAAGTGAAAAAAAAAAAAAAAAAAAGAAAAAAAAACCACGAAAATTGTCGCTCCGGCGTTCCTCTGTCCGGCGAAACGAAATGGAACTGGAGAAAAAAAAATCGATAACTATTGATCCTTGCGTGTTCCTTTGTTGGTGTTACGCTTTTCGTTGTGAATGTTATCGCCACAGTCGCATACCCTTGTTATTCGTTCGAGGATA
Source organism: Ischnus inquisitorius (assembly GCA_963924025.1). Lineage (NCBI taxonomy): Eukaryota > Metazoa > Arthropoda > Insecta > Hymenoptera > Ichneumonidae > Ischnus > Ischnus inquisitorius. Next base: position 3,367,921 of record OZ001250.1, on the reverse strand, counting down.
ACTAGCTTTTCTTTTTTTTGTATTTGACAAACGAGAGTCGACATTTGTTACAAACAACGATTGCACCCGATATCCAAGGATACTTAACCAATCGTTATGGTTACTCAGTAATTTGTCGTCGCGTTTGAATTCTCGAATGGCATCGAGCTCGGCTGCTATCTTTGAAAGTATCGTCGAGTAGAAGTGGCCTACGATGCAGACGAGTGCGGTTCACTCGTTTCTATATAAAAAGAAGTATCTCGTTTTAACCCAATAAACGACCCGCTTCTTGCACTTTGGATCAGTAAATCTTATTTCGCGGAAAAAAATGATGCGATTAAGAGGTAATAAGAATTAAAAACATTTTTAAGTTTAATACTCTTAAAGTTTGCCTCACTCTCTTTTATTTATTTATTTACTCGTGACTCAATCTTCCGTCACCGGAAGCTTTTGATTCCTCTTGGAGGAACGTTTTATTGTGTTCTCCACTCCTGTTCCCTTTATCTCACTTGGCTTGTTTGATCCTCCAAAGTAGCAGGAAAGAACCTCGAGAAATGAAGAGAGGGAGAGAGAGGAGGCGAGAGAGAGTGAGAGTGAGTTTCTTATAGCGCATCTCTATCCCCTTGAAATTGTTACCGGTCCCGAAGTTCTCCGGTGGGGAAACTTCCCGCAGAAAGCTTAGTTGGCCAGGGCTATAGTGAGAGAATTTCCACGGGGCCACAGAAGTCCGTTGAGTAGTTTCGAAAAAGTGATTAGGCAGGACTAGAGGCAACCGCCACAGCGATTCGCGCGTTTCGTCGGTCAGAGAACGGTTTCGCAGTGGGTTTGATATATAGAGAACGGAGAGAGTCGAGTAGCAGCAACTATGGGCGTCTGATCAGTTTCGGGTTTCTACTACTGCGCTGCAACACGCTTCACTCCGACGAGGAGTTGCGGACGAGTGTGCGCCGTGGTGTACACAGAACGTCCCGAGCGAGAAGTAATTGCGAGACGATGGCAGAGATCGGAGATGGGTGGGATGGGGCGAGGGGGAAAGTCCAGCGTATGAAGCACGACAGGATCGTATAATTCCGGGAAAGAATTATTTCTCACGGGGGTCGAAAGCGTTCGGTTAAGTGTTCGGTAAGGAGAAAGATGAGAAAACCGAGTGACCCGGCCAGATGTTCGAGAGTTGGGTGAATAACATTAACGAGTAAATACATAGTAAGCAACGTCGACCGACCGATAATAGCAGAGCCAACTCCTGTCGTGTCGATCTATCAGTTTGATTGCAACGGAACCTTTGTATTTCGCCGCCGGCACGAAGACGAACGATTCCTTGTACAAGTGTTGACATTTCCGTGGTGCGTTCGCAAATTGGTAATTTAAAAAAAAAGCAGACAAATTAAATTCATCGATCGAGGAGAGGCCGAAGGATACGCGTGTAATCCCGATAGGATAACACAGCGAGTAGATAGAATTGTAGGACAAAATTTGCATTATAATAAAGTACACCATCACCTGGAATCCCGGGCGAATACGTGCACTCGCGTAGACTCAATAGGATCGGGAGGTTAACGCGGGATAAATTATGACTCAGACGGCCCAAACAACTTGTGTAAAATTGAAAAATAAAACGGGGAGTAAAGTTAAAAAAATAAAGAAATGAAATGCCCAGACAACTATTGTAAAGAATCAACCATTGAATGGAACGGACAGAGTTGAAAAGTAATTTAAATAAACGGAACTTAAGGAGGCGAAAAAGCACGGTTTAGCAAAGGAATTGCAGGACCTTTCAAAAAATTTTAAGGGCTTTCTCTGAAACATTGGACAACATGATATATCGTATTACGTTCGTTATATTATCAATTCTTTGTTCAACGTGAACGCGAAGCCCTGCGAGAGCTTTCACGCGTTATCGAATTTCGACGAGTCCCGCTAAAGAGCGTGGGAGAAAGGAAATCACGAATGGGAGGTACACACGGACGGAACATCCTACACTCTCAATCTGACTGGGGCGCGAGCCGATAACCGCGAAACACAAAGTTCTCACGTAGCCGTACACTACAATTGGCGAGTTTGTGAAACATTGAACGCGCGAAAAGCTTCCGGCTAACGTGAAGGCTATCCCGCGCTGGTACCGTACACGATAAACGTTCAGGTGCGACCCATCAAATCAAAACCGAATTTCCCTGACGGCCCCTCGATGTGGTTGAAAAGAAACGAGAAAAAAAAGCAGCATCGCCACTATCCGGCGTCGGGTAACGGGGTACACCGAGCTTTTAACAAACGATAAAAAAAAAAGCGGAATAAAAAAAATCGAACAACGCACAGCCACGAACTCATCGACAGCTGATACCCAAAATCACGGATGCGTCCCGACGGTAGAGGCGAATAAAAAAAAAAAGTCGTATATTTGCTCACGGCCTATCGAGGTTACTCTTCGAAGTTTCTGTACATGCAAATTCATACCCACGAATATTCAACGGATGTGCGTGCGTGCGAGCACGATGTCCAACTCGCGGATTAATCGAATCTCTCTCGGGTATACATGTAGTCTCCGTGTATCGTATATCGATATGTACACCGGTGGATACGCGATCCGTACTGCATAAGCGACTGAATTCGTACGCTACTCATTCGACGACGATGCGCGACACATCGATGCGAATAAACAGACGAAAACTACGCACGTTTATGAATTATTTCGCGTTCAATGAAGCGTGGAATACGCGGATGCACATCGCAAGATAAATCGAGACGCGTGCGATGCGCCCGGTTTCATCCGCGCGTTCGCGTATACGCGTGTGGATGCATGGCGCGAGTGCGACAAAGTCGTTGAGCTTTACCGACGACGTTTTCCGATAAACGTACGGAAACCTCGGTATCCGGTATCCTCGGTACCCAGACGCTCATTTGTGCTCGCGTGAATGGAGTCACGTATCGCTGTTGAGGGATTTTATATTTTAAAGAAATAAAAATATTAATAACGAAACCGTTCGAAAATATTTCAACACAAATTCCAACGCGAAAGAATAATTAATTGTTATAATAACATTTATTCACGAAAGTAATAAAATCGTGAGAAACTCCGAGATTCAATCAAAAGCGGAAACCTTTTTTCTGAACAACTCGAGCCGTCAAGTCGTCAGGGAAAAATTGTTGAAAGAAGGAAGGAAAAGCTCCGAGTACGGAGGCGAATGAATTAATGAATTATTATTCAAACACCGGGCGGAGATTGATGAGAGTTAAAATTACGAGACCCAAGAGAAAAGAAAATTCAGAATAAAATACTACAACTTTTCCACTCGTCAGTAAATATATTTTTTTAAATGAGAAAATATAAAGGTGAAGATTATGCAAAGTAAATTCAAACATGTTTTACTCATTTTTATTTAACGTCGTTTACAAAGCCAGCCTAAGAGAAAGTCAGAGTCATAAGAAAGCCGTACTCTCATCGATGAAGCCGAATGCCTTCGTAAACGCCATTAAAAACGAAGTCAACACGTGAAAATTTAATTTCTTACATTTTTTTAACGGTCCAATCCAATGCCAAATGCGATCTAAAAAAGTGCAGGTCTATTATACGAACAGGCGTTATTCCCAAAATTTAAAATCGTCTAAAAAGTACAAATTTGCATCGAAGGCAAATTTTTTATTATATCTTAAAACCCGAACGTTTCGGAACTTTATAGATACGTTTTTACTGAAGTTAACATTTTTTTTCATCAAAAGAAAGCCTTTTCTACGACGGAGCAAAACGTACTGGAAATCTAGAAAAAAAAATCAAAGCGGAGAAAGAAAAATAAGTTCTCTTCGAAAGACAACGAGAGGGCTTCGTGTGAACGTCCTGAACGGTCGATGTCAGTGAACAGCCCTGAATGCTTGTCTTTCGCGCGTAACGTACTCGAATGAGACAGTCATGGGAACAATCAAGGGTTGGACGTACGCTAGGCACTGGGTGAAACTTCTTCGCCGTCGCGACGCTTTTCAGCTTTAGCGCGGCTTATAATACACCCTCGTACCCTACAACCGGCGCGTTTCTATGCATAGTCAACGGCGTGGCATAGCGTAGCACAGAAATCGTATAATGCAACCGACACGCGACAAAAACGCCAACGCGTCTCATATGTTCGGTTCTTTTATCCCCGTCGTCCTCCGGGCATCGCTACCGTTATACATTGCCTTTACAGATTTGTTTGTTTAGTTTTTTTTCTGCTTTCTTTTTTTTCTCGGCGTAGCTCGTGCACACGAAGCGAGGGGCTCGGCATGCGCAACGGCAATGCGAAAAATCCAATATCGACTCAGTCTGGTGGCTGTTGCACGATTCAGTCGGAGGAACGCATGCTTTTTTTTCCTGCACCGGAAACCGGTATAAATCATTCCATCGGATTTAACGTCGTCCGTTTTACACCCCGACCGTCCGGCCTCGCAGTTTCGGTGTGGAATCGCCTTCTCCCTCGAGTGGCAATGCTTTTTTAGAATTCTTTCTCGTTCTCTTTATCCCCGTTGTTAAACCTTCGGCGGAAAGATCTCGATAATCTTTGCGATTAATTTTTCGGCGTGTGAAATTTTTTGAAATCGTACGAAATCTCTATTTTTTTTTTGTCGATGATCAATCAAGCATTATTCCATTGGGTCGGAAAAAGTTGGACTTTGAGCTGTGTTTTTCTTTTTTCACGGACGTCCGAGATTCATAAATGTAATTTAATCCGACAGTTTAGCTCGGCGCGGCTGTAAGGTTTGTGGAATAGCGCGAAATTAAACTTTTTCGTCGCGGTATCAAAAGGGGTCCTGAACAATATGGGGTATAAAACAGCGTAGCCGCAACCGCGCGAACGGAGCTTGATGCTTGCAACGTATCTGCAGGTTGTTTACCGACAAAGCTGCTTACCCTCCCGAGACCACTGGCATTTGTGGAAAATCTCTCGGGTAACGCTTATGATATATGAAGCCAGAGGCGCTTTGGAAAGAGGTTGAGCCACGACGAAAATGGAAATTTTCGTCGCACTCTCGTCGGACCGGCGATTCTCTCAGGCGTCATTTATGTTTCGCTGACACATACATGGGCGGGATGTGATCCGTCGGCTCTTCGTCGTATGGCCGAATTGTAGCGTGTAATCTCGGATTACAGTGGATGGACTGTTCTATTCAACAAGAGAGACATTCTTGTGGATAGAAGTCTGCAAAGTTCATATTGGTGCAAGTCGAAAGACGACTTTAGAAAAAAACTCGAGCGTGATTTCATATGAGCGTATGAAAAAAAAAGATTCACTTTTTTTTGTCATATAATCAAACGAGAGGACGTCAACTCGATCGAGTGTAAGTACCGATCGAGCGTTTTGGACGGGCTCGTCGACGGGACTCGACGAGCGACGATAATCCGTCGAAATGGTTGAGCGAAAAATCCTTGTTTAATGGCTGTTGTTCGAACATCACGTACGCGACGTCGAGTGCGAATGGGCGGAAGAGAGCGAGATAATCGGATTGTCCGAAAATTGCGGCCGATGATCGCGCGTGCACAAAACAATTGATTGTCGACGATTAATATGTACAAAAATTGTAATAAACAGCATTTAAAAAATTGAATTGTGCCGGGATCCGAGAGCTCTTCGCAGCGTGAAATAGCGCTCGCGTTGATTTTGAACCTGTGATGAAAACGTTAATGTGATACCAAATATTGAATGGATCGAATAAAAGCGATCTAGCGAAATAAATACGTATTGGGCTGTAAATCCAACATCGCAGTGCGTTGTAAATTCTCGCAATTTTTCCGCAATATCACGCAAATTTTTATCGCTGAGATTGATTTTCTTATTTGATATTAAACTCATCGTCAAATATTGATAATCTCGATTTCGATTCATAAAAAAAAATATTAGAAATTAGAAATTGAAACTTCCCGGAAACATAAAGAAGAATGTGGAAAGGCAGGAATGCAGTAAAAAGAAAAGATTCGGAGGCAGGAAAAAAAAACTCCCTTGAAACACAAAGAAGAATGTAGGAAGGAAACAGAAACAACGGAAGCAGAACAGATACAATAATAAAGAGAACCCTTGCAAACCGAACGAAGAAGCTCCGGGCTTTAGTGTCGCCCCTCCGTAGTCGGGCTACATTAAATTACACTGAATTATTTGTAAATGGAAAGAAAATGAAAGAGGAAGCAAAGTGGATTGTAGTTAGTCTCATCCAGTTCCCGAGAGCTTTGCAGGAATGCGTTCCCGATGGCTAGGCTGGTGGCGGTAGACGAAGGAGTCTTGACATCGTCCACCTCCCTTAATACCCACGGAGTGTCTCGGCTCGTAGGACGGAGAATATCTTGGCTGGCAAGCCACAAACTTCGTTACTGACGCGACGGCAGTAATCCCGAGCAACCACCCCAGCAACCACCGTGACGATCGTCGCGCCGTGGCTCGATCATTCGATAGATGCTGAAGAAGACGATTGGGAGGTAGAGAAAAGTTGATAATTAACCCCCTCGGGAGTTTGTCGATGTACACGGCAGAATGATTCCGGTACTCCGTTATTGGCTCGAGAGTGCGGCCAGAACGTCTCGAATTTAACAGAACAAGATGGATAGATTTCGTTAAACTCGAGAGACATATACTAAAACTCATCGCGCCAAACACTTCGCGCTTCATTGTCGGCAGATTCGCTCTGGCGTTGCTCCGGGAGCAAATCGAACTCTCCGATCAATTCCTCGACTAGTTCGTATGCAGAGATTCATCTCATTCGACGAGCAACAGTCTCATCGATTCGTCACACGGTAGAAGGTGACGATAGAATATTGAAATTCGCGTCTTCGATTCGATATCGATCGATTTGACGAAAACGGATGAAGCCAATGACGACGTACGTGCGGTCTGTAATTGTCGAATCCGACTTCGGGGTAATAAGGTCGTCAATAATGTTTGATTTCCCCATTGGGAAATGCCACGAGCAATGATGGATTACAGAGAAATGCATCTCTTCGAGATGTTACGGGGAACATATGAATAGGGTAGAAATATCGGTTTTGGCCACCTTCGCTCCACATTTGGCTACCATGCTAGTGAGTACACAAAATATGCGTAATGTCAGTTCAAGGAGGGTATCTGAAGCGGTAGCTTCTTGAAGCCGAATACAAAAAAAAAATTTTTTCATGAGCTGATCGTTACATTCCGAAATTCCAATACTTCCTAATGGGATGGAAATATGAGAAATTTCAACCATATGGAAAAGGTGCTAAGGACATTAATCGGTACTTGGGAGTCTATTCGATCATTTGCCAAGAAACTTTTCGAGCGTGATGCCAGAAACCATACTTTTAATAAAAAAGAAACAATAAGCGAAACTAGAGACAATTAAAAAGAGGTGTATTCGTAAAATTTAACGAATCATTTTCTAAAAAATCAGTTAAGCTACCGGAACGGTCATAAAAAGATTTTATATCTTAAAGTTATCTTTTTTCGCACCTTCTTCGTGGTTAATTTTTATCAGATCTTTGATCGAAACTATTCGAGAGTCTCGTCGAATCCGACTTTCGGCTGAAAACGTAACGATACATCCTCTTCAATTTAACTGCGGGATCATTCTATGTACGTTCGTGTGAATATATTCAAAGTACTAGCATCGAATCATGAACAAAGATTCGCCGGCAATTCTGAGTGAAAAAAGCCTACCTTAGTTCGGCAAAGGGCGCAATTCGCGTTATCGTAAGAAGATTCTCATATGCTGCGAGATTCGAGAAGGCAAAACATCAAAACGAAAGTGAATGGGATGATGCAACGTACCATTTTTCATTTGTGTGCGAATCGTGTTAACGCGCTCGTACGATTGCTCGTTGATAGACGCACCTGAAACAAACAACGAGAACGATTATTGTTATTACAGAAAGCTGTGTAATTGTAATTGCGTAATGTCAACAATGGAATTTCGTGTACGGATAGACCGGTCCGTGGGTGTTGTTTTTAGCAGCAACAGGGCGAACTTCAGGGTGCTCGTACATGATGAATCAACGCGTTGGAGGAACTTGCGGTTTATCGATTGAACGTTGTGCCACCTTTACCATGAATGTTTTATGGTACTCGGCTCTGTAATTTCATGGAGCCGAGAACTCGATAGTTTGTGTATGTGCGTGTAATGCTAAACGCGGCATAGTGGTATTCAACTTGGGTTCACGCGATACGCTCTCCTCGCTTTCGTGTCGAACGAAATTGAGGTAGTTAAGCAAAGTAAATAGTCGGCAACGAGGCTCTTGCGATTGTTGTTGCCAATAAAGAAAAATTTCATGTGATTCTTTCGCTGTTGCACGATCGTACACCGCGCCGCTCGCGGAGAGAAATTCTTTCTTCCACTTTGACATACTTCTACGAATGACAATTGATTGCGAGTTCGTTTTCTCTTTTCTTCCATTCAGATTCGTTCAAGATTTTTAAATCCATTGTGTATTGTACGGTTTGCGTTTCATAACGGAGAAAATTCCTTTCACAAGTTTCGCGCTTTATACGTAACGAGAGTCAACGGCGTCGTTCTGATATTTTTTAAATTAAGTTTTAATTGAAATCATGCAATTAAAATTGTATGGACAGAAAGATTTTGAAGCTACTTCTTTCCACTGTATCTTCTGCAGTATAAGAAAACGTGTAAATATGAGAAATTGCATTGGATGCAAAAGCAAGGAATATTTTTTCGTCCTCTTTTTTCGTCAATTAATCACGATAATTGTCGTCTAGTTGGCCAAATTGATGAGAGAGAACGAAAGGAAAAGAGCGCGAATGGAAGAGTAACAAGTGAAGCAAAATCTGTCGCGGGAAGCGCAGGGAACCGGCGGGTTTCGGGTAACCTCGATACAGGCGAACGACAGTGAAAATAGGAGGCAGTTTGCTCTCGAACGCTCAAGGCTTGCGAACGGATGCGGGAAAACGGCGAAGAGATGGGGATGACGAGGGTGCACGCGATCTACGAGTAATTGAAGCTGCTGCTGTTGGTTGATCGACGCTGCAAGGCTACGAACAAGCGAGCATCCGCGAGAACAGAGGACACACGAATCCCCCTGTTAATCCGTCGGAGTCAAATTGTTTGGCGCGTTTATTGGCTTCCGAATGTTAGCTCCGCGATTGGCAATGTATTAACCCTTCCCTCGTGTATAGTTCTCTCAATGCTGTAATCTCCCCTTCGACGCGCTTCATTGCAATTCACGATCTCATTCACTTTTGTTTCCTTCGCTTTCACTCGCTGATTCTGCCCAATGTGGGCTGAACTTTTTTCCATTAATTCGAGATCAAAGAGATTGCATAGAACAAATAGGAAAAAAAAAGACGAAAAAATATGGGTCTGACGAAAAAGAAGACGAGAGTTGCACTTGACTTCTTCCTCAGTCATTGCTTGTGGCCGATTCGTAACGGGTGTGTATGGACGAGTGTGTATGGACGCTTACCCAAAGAATGAATGCGAAGAATCGTGAAACAAAAAAATATTAATGGAAGACAAGAAGGAAATGAAAAAATGCTCTCCTTTCTCTATCGCGAACAAAAGCGTCGGAAATGCCGTGGAGGTAGAGGAATTTTTTTTGTTTTCGATGTCACCGCAAAATCGCGTGCATCGGCTGTGGAGCAACCCAAAAGCCCGTTTCATGTTTCATTTCATATTATCTCGGAGTTCCCGGGAGCATTGGGTCGCGCGCGTCTGCTCGTGTTTCGATTCGTCCCGTGAAAACTCATCCGTACTCGATAACTGAACAACCCTTCCCACCATTTTAACCGACTCTGGAAATAGAGACCCAAGGATTTTTCATCTCCACGGATTCGTCGGCATTGACGCCAACGCGAATTGTGAAGGCGAATTATCCGCACTCGCTCTCGCCGCGAATAATCTAAAATGTACGGAAATTGCCGCCTCTATCGTAGAAATTCCAAAGAATTGCCTTAAGGACTATCGTTGCGGTCCCGGCTGAAAGTGAGATTCCGAGCGAATTTCGAATACTTCCCAATGAGATACAAAAATCTGAAAATCATCAACCATATAGATGGTCCTTGGAAGGTTAATCTCGATTTTGTTAATTTTTAATCTGCTGGTTCAAGTCGGGGATGAGGCCCGATATACTTTCGTACTCTTTCAGCATACTGATGAAGTATTAACCATTTACTGATTCAATAACAATCCATCGATCGATAAAGCGCCGTGTGAAATTTTTGTCTCGATTCGATAAGCAATAAAAAGTTGCGACAAGCGCCGAAGGACTGATTTCTGGATAAGCAAAAAATATGCCTGATAGAAGATAAACGATCGAGAGTAATGGATAGTCATCAGTGCCAAATGTGATTCTGAGTACTCCGAAGACCTGTTAAATTTCACCCTTCGATAGAGTTTTATCGCGGGTGAAGGAGCGCTAAAGGGGAGGGAAACTTCTGGAATGAATAGCGAGAGGGTGAATAAAAAAAGCGCATTGACTCACTATAACGGCGCCCGAAGAGATGGACGATAGTTATAGAGGAAGTCGAATGATATATAGTAGAAATGAGCGGGCCAAGGGTTGCCGACGATACCATTGACTGTTCGACATCGAATGTGAAAGAGTGGTAAAACGTTTTACGTAGCCGTGGGAGGATTAAATTTTAAGAGGTTTGCCTCACGGCAATTTCGCGGACGTGAGGGGAACGTGCGCGCAGTGGTGGGCGGAGAAAGCTTTCCGAGGCTAATGTCGTCGCCACGGTTAGCTGTTACGTCGTTAAGCTCTCGTGTAAATCCTCTCGATATTCCGTCACTACGAACGTGCGGACCGCGCGAACGTGTTGCTATCCGACCAAAATCCTCTCGCCGATGGCGCGAAGTCGACCCCCTTGCTCTCGGGTGTCGTGTCTCGCACTCATCCCTCTCGTCAGAGTCGATTTTCTCCCCTCACCGGCTTAACGAAGCGCCGCGCAGTCTCGCACGCTATATGCCGCAGACACATGTTCACACGTGATCACTACCGGTATTCAACATCGTAAAACTTCGTAAAGTTTTTAATTAATTCGGAGGAAAAGTGCGATATGAAAATTAAGCTAATGAAGTTACACGCAAAGCATTTTTATACACAATTACAATGTTTAATTTTCTCGAGACTTGCGATGCAGTTAATAATCGCTTTGTTTTTTATTCTAGTTTAAGATGGTGTGGATGTTTTCTTTTTTATATACTCCATTTTCCGTTTTTTGATGAAGTACTTACATTTACAAACAAGATAAAAACGTAACGAACCGTTCACGTATCAAAGATATCGAAGGTAGATCAGGATAATTATTGTAGTCTAATGGATTTCTAAACGAATTTGTGTCTGTTCGAACAGAATGTCCAGGAGATGACTGAAGGACACTGAGGTCGGGGGTGGCGTGGCAACGAAGGAGTTGTGACGACGAGCGGTGCCGCTGCCGGACAGGATCGGGGAATGGAGGGTAACGGGACAGTGGACAGCAGTTACAATGCCACCGAGACTAACAGAACTTCATCGCCGATATACACAATCGGCTCGGACTTCATTACGAAATGGCGCGGATCGTGAGTTTCTATTCCCTTTTATCCTAACGTCCGTCTCGGCTTTGGTGAGCCACCAATCAAAGCTACCTACAATCTAAATATGATTTTCTTTTTTTTTTTTTCCAACTTATGGTCGATATCCATGTCTAGCGTTAATAATTAAGAAACGGAAAATTAATTAATTGGTTAGAATGAATTAATAAATAAAAATCTAAAAATAGTTGGTTCTGTAGTTCAATGGATTGTCAAATGTCATTTATTTTCGGCTATGCTCGCCAGAGGCGATAATTCAGCCTTTCGTCTATCCATCACGATTGTCGATTTCGCGTAATCGTATAAAGTACCTCGTTCGAAGCGTCTCGTCGTAAGTTCTTTTTTTTCCCCACAAAGTTCACGTACAGCGTATATTCTCGTTGGCAATCGAGCTAATGACACGTAGGAGACTTATCATTTCGCCGATTTATCATCCACTCTCGCACGGCAATTTAAATGCAAAACGAGAACGGAGAGTATTTAGCCTGCAAGGGGACACGACGTCGACGACAAGGGGGGAGGGCGCTACGGAGGAGGGGTTTTGAGAAATGGAAGCTGACAATCACCGGCGTTCGTATAGCTTCACGGAAACCAATGTGACCTAGCTGCTCGTGTTTCGCTTGCGGTGTAGAACTTCGCGGTGGTGTTGTTGGCGTGCTCGCCCGGCCAGGCCAACCGTCGACTGGACGCAACACATCGGAGCCACTCGGCTATGGAAAACACTCAATTAAGCGGCATAGGATATGCAGGATAATCGTGCGACGAAACTGGTGCATTCGTGTTTCTCCACGCACTCTCGCGAAACACGTGCAGGTGATCCGGAAACGTTCGAACACGATCATTGATTATCATCAATTGAACAACCTGAATCGATAGTTTAGCGGCGCATTGGTAACGACTTACCACGATATCGCATTCGCGTTTCTTAAAACAAAAATAAATTTACGTGAAATCATTGCGGACTAAAAAAGAAGCGTAGTAAATAAATTGTATTAAGAACAAAGAGCGCAATAAAAAATTTTCGCCCATTACAGTCGAAAGTTTTATAAGCGAAAAGTTACACTTAGTTGGCAAGAACAATTATTATTATTATTATCATTATTAGACCGAAATGTGAATATGTGTGTGTATGTGCGTTATTATTACACTCCTTGGTAGTAACGAGAAATTGGAAAGCCGACTGGATATTTTGGGCGTTCAATCGATAGAAACAACAACCTTTGCTGTCCCTTCCTGCGGCGACTATTTAAACTCGCTTTGGAATACTAAAGAATACATACAATAAATGCATTCTGACGCAAGTATTATCTTGTATGTGTGTGTGTACGGATATATGAAAGTCGTCTGAGTGGCTTATATTTTATCGACGTGTCTTCATAGCTCACTGATTTTCGGTCGCTGACCCGCATCTTCTTTCCTCGATTCCGCGTCCCATCTGGCTAAAGGGGTTTGCGTTAAATCTCGCGCTATAAAATATTAAACGGCTCTCGTGGCAGCAATTTTTTCCTCTGTAATCCGGCGGTCGATCATCCGACTCGACTCGAGATTCCTTCAACTAGTTAATTTCTCTTGGGTATTTATCATCAAGAATAGTGAAAGAATTAAGATTTTGCAAACATCAAATGAATAAATTGAATGAAGCAACGTTTTGCGTTTAGAAAATTAATAATGATATTGATGCCTTCGCAAGCCCCCGAGGGTAAAAGCTCGAGAGTATTATGAAGCGGTAAGAGGTAGAATTGGAAGAAAAAAAGACAAAGAAAATAAGAAACATGAACGTAGTGCGCAACGATGGAAATACTTCGTGGTCGAGTGACTTCGTTCGTGATGTTAAGAAAAGAGACGGTAGCGAAGTGTATTTTCTCGAGCGTGCATAACTCCCCGCTGCTCTCCCCGCGTCTTTCGTTCTGTACAATAAGCTCGCTAATTTCGTCGACGAGTCTAACATACCTCATCCTTCGTACCGTCGATTATTCGCGTTCGTAATTCATTCGCGCGTGTATTTTAATCGTCTCTGATGCGCGTCCGATCGTCTCGACGCATCGAAGGAAAAACATCCTAAATTGATCGAACACTATTTTTATTTCTTGTATTAATTATTGCTTCTATTTTCTTTCCTTGTAGTAATTCTTTTTTGTTTTGCAAAAGATAGTGATGTTTTTGCTAAACCTATCCATGCTACGCGACGTAACCTCGTCCCTCGATCGATAGTAATCGCACTTCTCAAACCTACAGCTCCAAAAAAAACCTGCTGACGACCTCCAAATTTTTTCCGACCATTCGTATAATCTCTCTCCAGCGTACTTTCGTTTTTTTATCATCTTCCTCAATGTATGTTCTGACGCTTCGATTTGAAACGTTCCAAACGCTGCATGGTTCTCTCGTAGACCACGTGTAAATTGTCCCACCGTTGAGTGACAAATTTGAACTTTGGAATGATCAAACGAATTGAACTTTCACATCTATTTGTATAGAATATTAAATAATTTGCACTCCATGTTTGGACGCATTTCAGAAAAGGAAAATCTATTGGTGCGCAAACTGACTCGATCAAATATTTGGAAACGCGCAGTGCTGAGTATATTAATGTTTGTTTCACATGTGGGCGTTGGTAAATTTCAAATTTCCGGGTACCGGTCATACATTTTTGTTTTTCGAGCTTACGATTTGCGATTCATCCCCGAAACGATTGTTTGTCGTCAATCAAGATTCAACGACACGCGCGAATAATTTTTCCGTGAAACTTCAATTCCGAAAATCAAGTTGTACATCAAGACTGATTCCACATCCGAACTTCCCTCGTTTGTAGGATCCGAGCCGTATGCAACTGCGGAGTTGAACTCGGCACTGCTTCGGCTTCTGCAATATGTACCTCGAATTCGCAATACTTTCGGCCGAGCGACTCGGAGTAAACATCAGGAGTCAAGTAGAGTTCCTTCGTGTGCCGAGCAGGGTTTATGCGCCGTTGCCCGGATACGAAGAGCAATTAATAAGCTCGGTACTCCGAGTCGCAAATAATATTTGCGAATCGTTACTGGCGTGAATCGCCGGGTATCCGAGTACCGAGTGAAAGTATATCTTGTTTGTGCATCGCTGAAAGAGGGAAAAAATGAAAATAAAAATTGTCACGACATGCACTCGTCGCCCGATTTCCTCATAGGTTCACGAAAAAAAACATATCTCGTTCGCGTATCGTTGAAAAAAATAATAATGCCGCACGAGATGCATTAATAATCAACGAGAAAAAGAGCATTGTAGGTAGTTCGTACGTAAAGTAAAGCCGCGCCAACTATATATTTCGGCATCAAAGCTTTTCCGATTTCACTATGATTCAGATTAGATTACAATGAGGCCTGCACGATACTTCGCGCCGGTTGAGTAATAAAAGTGGGAACGAGATATACGCACACGCACACCCAGGCCATGTACGAAGGTGCACATAGACATAAAGTCTCGTTCTCTATCTCACCAAACTGGAACAATAAAGCGGATAGCGAGGGTGAAAAGGAGGCGAAGGGAGGACTAACGGGGCAGGGAGTGAAAACGAACGCACAACGAAACTCTCGCTATGAGCCGGAGAACGATCCAGGCCAAATTGCATCCTTGACCCATCGCAGCACAACCCGGGAAGGACCATGGCTAGTAGAGAACGCGATATGCCTGGCCGCCCTCCCCCGAATCGCAGGTTGAAGTAGGTGAGTAGGTGAGTTCGACCTGTTGGCCTCTGACTCTCCTCTCGAACTCGCTTTCTAGCTTTCAATCCTATATATTTCTGTACACACATATACAAGTACATGTATATACAGCATGATTCATAATAAATATGGAACCTGTTTTTTTTCCTTTGAAAAAAACCATCATTTTAGAATGTAAGCTGTAATCCATATCATTTAATAATAATAATAATAATAATAATAATAATAATAATAATAACTTTTAAAATGTATATTTTTTATTTATTTAAGTTTCGTTCGAAAAAATCAGTACTCATTTAAAAGCCTAACTTTTCGAATGAAATTCAAATCAAGGGTTTTTTTAAAGCTATTATTATTATTGTACATTTAAATAATGACAATCTTGATTTTTTTGAACAGATTAGAGAGACTGACACAAAACAGATTCGAAATTTATTGTGAATCCTGCTGTATATATACATTTGTATATGGAACAACAATATAAGGTGTATTCGTAATAGACCCAGCGTTACTCGTCACAAAGTCCTAGTTGGTGTTTGTACGGAAGACTGTATCGAGTGTCGGTGGTTTAGTATAGAAGAGTCGGCTTGATAAAACAAAAAAAAAACACTTTTGTAGCGAGATGGAAGCACGAGAGGCCAATGTCGTGTGACTAGTCGTGATCACGCGAATCCTCGTGGCTCTCGTGAGCGCGCGTGGTGCTCCGTTGTTTCTACAAGCCTCGATGGTTTATACGGTACAAGGGTAGTTAAGAGTTTATAAGCTATAGCTCACTCCGCTGAGCCACGCGATTTTGTGTTCACTCGCTTGTAATGCTTGTGTTTTTTTTTTTTTCTAATTTTTTTTTACTTACCGAGAGTACTTAAACGGCGTCGAAGCTCTTTTCTTCGGTTTTTTTATTATTAATACTCTAGATGCACGGTGGAGTCTTGAACAAAAGTTATTAATCGAATATCGAGGACAGAGGATGGTGGAAGTGGTGGATATTCGATACGCAGGGTGCATATCGAACGGAGTTTGAGGATCTTGCTTCGTTTGCGACCCACATGCGAATGTGCTTGTAGCTCTTAGCAAGGAAACGCTCCTACCCCGATCCGGGAAAGTTTCGTCAATCGCGAGAGCAATGATATACAGTGTACGCGCACGGATAGTGCCGCACATAACGTGGGATTTCCCCCTTTTTCGACCCCGTTTCAACGGGATGTATGCGGCTGAGAGCTCGACGAAGTTTAGCCCAGGGGCGACGAAGGAACGGGAAACGAAAATTCAAATGCAGGTGCAAGGGGTTCGGATGTATGAATGTATCTCGTGTATTCGAGCTGAATGGGGGAAAAAAGGTCGAGGGAAAAGGTTGAAAGGGTCTCTTCGCTCAAAGGTCATTTTGTTTTTCCGGGAATGTTTCCACGAATTGATCTTTCGAACGATAAATAAATATGAGAAAGAATTTTTATATTTCTCATTTATATTTGCCGGGTATTAGACCTTGAAAGCTCGAGAAAAACTGTAGAATTCTTGAAAAATCATTCACACATTTTTTATTAACTGATGAGAGTTTATAAGCCGATGTCGATAACTCGGAAGCCTTCACATGGGAAGATAATGAAGAGAGGGATTTTTTTTTTCGTTTGTTCTACGACGAATAAATGAAAAAGCGTTTCTTTTTGTCCTCGCAAGCTTTGTCACCTTTTGTTGAGAAACGTGAGCGGTACGGGTTCTCTTTCGAGAGTCAGCCGAAACGAAAGTGACCCCGATATACGAACTGTTTTCTTTCTCTCGTTATCTCGCCGACCCTCGAGCCAAAGCAGGATCTAAAATCTGACCTCGATAAATTCCGGCGTTATCCAACGGCGCTTACGTCGAGGCGCGTGTGAGCCTATCGAGACCGCTGTACAAGTGGGGTTTCCCCTTGTTTCGTTATCCCCTTATCGCTTGTAAGGGATGCAATTTCGTCGAATGCCTCGTGGCCGCCGCACACGCTGCTTTCACTGCGACTCTCGACGAGAGAAATTCGACGCGGCCGAGATACGCAAGAAAGCGAATTCAGACCATTCCATTGCCATTCTCGTCAACGACAAACTCATCTCCCTCGACAAACGATCAGCGCCGCGATCGAGACCGCGTCCGTTCCCGTATACTTTAGCCTCGAGACAAAAAAAAAATAAAACGAGAATTACAGAAAAATAATCTCGAGTACGGGACTTCGCAAACACGATCGTAAAAGAAAAACGCGTGTAAAAAGCTTCCATCGCGTTAGATCTTGTCGCGATGAGCGAAGATCGATCGTAAGCTAATCGTCCGAAGACGGTTTCAGGAGTGAGAGATCAATCTCGAGTCGCTCCGGAACTATGAGCTATTCACGATAACGTCGAATCCACTCGAGCCTCCTTGTCCGAGGGCCGGAAAGTCTTTTTTTCTCGTCACCGGCTTATCCAGGTCTCGTATATCATGTACCCACGAGCGTCCAAGGTTTTTCGTTCTCTACCCTGTTGGCGTACGGTCTACAACCTTTGATCCTCGAATAACAAGCCACGTTGATAAACGAATCGAAGTGATTGACGAACAAAACAAGATCAAGGCATAACGAATTAAAAATTCTCACCTAACTGGGTTGGCGGAACGTCCTCGGAGTTTCTGTCGCGCACGAACGAACGTAAGCGTTTGAGGATTGATTGGTACCTTGTCCGATGCACAACAAGTTGTGTGCGGCAAACGACAAGCGAACGGATACGCGAACCGACGGAGGGATAAGTGCGGAACTCTCACGGTTCGTGCCTCGGGATGTTGCGCGGTGCGAGAGAGCTAGCGGCTAACCACACGTGCATCAATATTAGCGAAAGCTACCCCTTTGTCGAGCTTTAAAGGCGAGGGAGAGAAACCGTCGGATATGCGGAGTCAGTTAGAGCGGATGATAGGGGGAGAGATAGAGCGGCGTAGCGGAGTAAGAGACAACGCGGCAGACAACTACTCACACCCAGAAATTCAGTCGACTGAGAAACAAGAGAGAGCGAACTATATCGCTGACGAGTACCGGTTAATCTTCTGAACTGAAAGCTGCCGAGCTGCAAACATAGGACGAACCATTCTCGTGTCTGCTCGTTTCAACGTGTTTATTAAGGGCACGATTATCGGCGTTGATTAAGGAGGGTGTATCATTACATTCCTAGCCAAACATTAGATTCGGAGAGGCTTTCGAAGGCTTCTGGATGGGGTAAAATTCCGAAAAAAATCAAGTATACCGAAAGTGCTAAGAACGCTCATTTCGCATAGTAACACTTCTACAAAGTTGTTGATAAATTGATTAAGAAATGGTTTTACATATGTTTCTAATTTGCGGGAATCTCGATTTTGGACAATCTTTGATCGATATTGACGAACATGTTCGATCGGTTGATCAGAAAACTTTGGATTATAAGCCGTGCATTTTCTCCGACCTCATATTTGTGTGCGTTCATATAATTTGAGACGGGATATTCCGAGGTTCGGTTCAACATAATATTCTTTCACACAGTCAAAAGTAGTAGAGAACTACAATTCATTGAATTACAACAAGTAACGGAAATGTACGAAAAATGCGCTAAAACGAAATTTTCAATTTACACGCTTTTGTTCATTTTTCCAAGTTCAATACCATCCTATTGTATTTTTCATTCAATGTGAGGATGCGTGCTGAAATTGTACTGCCTCCATGTTTGCAAAATTGGTACACGTGGAATATCATTTTTTTGCAGGGTTTTTTTTTTTTTTTTATTCACGAGGAAAATAATAATTCAGCAGTCGGAGAGACGATAATAAAAGTATAGGGCGGGCTTACATAGTGCACGAAAACCTGTGTCAGACCTTTAGTAATGATCAAAGCCGCGGGGGCTCCATCCTTCGGGAGAAACAGTAGGCCTGATTAAAGATGCGGCTTCAAAGCACCGCACAGTAGTGGTTAGGGTGCACACATAATCTGTGTAGTATGACAGACCTCACATCTTTTTCGCTGCCTACAACGAGACCTCCAACTTCACCTTTCGTACGCTCGTTCTTTTACTACGGTTGCCTCTCACGCTCTGTATTAGCTACACGTACCATACATTCTTTAAAGTTAACCCCACAAGCATGTTACTCACCTGAATGCGCAGCAATGCTTGCAAGCACAAAGGACTTGAAGGGTACGGACTACTAAAGAGAGCCCACGCACATCGTGGGTTACCAAGAATTATGCGTTAATTCGCACATTATTTATGTGTTTATCATTCTCGTCCATTATCCCCGGATATAACTAGGACATAAAACGACGCACATTATTGCAATAACGCGATTCGAGTGTTTTAGAATGCGCCAGTTTCTGCGAAAACGGTAAAAAATCATTCGGCCAAGCTCAGATATTGCAAAACGCCGTGTTCGTTTTGGCTCCATTTTTCAAGCCAAAACTAAATAAAATTTAACAAACTGTTGGAACATTTCCCGAATGGTTGTGATTGTTGACCAATAAAACAGCTGCACTATTAAAAATTGTTTCACAATTACTTAAAAACGTCCACTGGAAAAAAGATCGATGAAGAAATTGGATGAACCGAAACTGTAAACTAGAAATTCTTTCGACCAGGATTCTTTTATATGTCTATTTATTCCATCAAACTGCGTCCCTTTTCTACTGATTAAAAAGCAGCAGAATCAGTTCAACTCTAGCTGGCGTTTCTCCCTGTTTCCCGATGGTTTTTACTGGCGTCAGCGTGGTAACCGGAACGAGAACTCTCTTCTCGAGCTTCCTCTCGTTTCTTTTGTCGGGATGAGTTTTGTTTCACCGTATGCCAATTTCCCATGGATCAACGTGACAACGCGAACCGAGGACTTTCAACTGCGCTACTGTATAATCCACCATTGTGAATCATTCTTGTCGTTCGCGTAAGGTTACAATGTATGTAAACGACGCTGCGATGCGAATGTTTGTAGATATCTTGGATCTCGCTTTCTCGGGCATTCGAACGCGGTGCTCTCGTTCCTCCAATAATATCCGGCATCTGTGGCCAAGAAGCTGCTACCAGTAGTAGCGCGACGGATCGTCGTTGTATGACGATACTTTATGCTCCCCTTGCCGACATATATCGCAACCGGGGACAATACATCGTGTCACCGTATGGGTGTTGGGAATATCGAAGCGCGATGGTTACGGGTGTGTGTACATATCATCGCGAACCAACAGGCTCTCGCTATCGTCCTCGCGCTCTCCGCCTTTTTCTATTCAACTTTTTCCTTTCTTTTTTTTCTTTCCTTTCCACTCGCAGGCCTTGCGGCTATCCGTGTCCCGCAAAAGCTCTTATGCGAGGACGATATTCTCTCATTCTGACCGAGACTCTCTTGAGCTATGCTCCACGGTTTTCCGTATATGCGAGTTTTTTCTTTCGCAATAGCGATATACCGTATCCGCCCGGCGAAATGATATCGGATACATTTTTTGTTTCGTCGTAACATCGAGAAAAATTCGCCGTTTAACGTTAAAAGTATCGCTGTAACATGTCTCTGGTACTGGACTATGTTTTGCGAATAAGCACGGAAATTCGAGAAACAAGAATAGCATAAAAGTAAGCGATGCTCTCGACTCTACGATACTTCAAATTCAAATTCCAAAGGTCGAAAAAAGGAAGTTACAGGGTTAAGCGCACGCACTGCGCTCATAGTTTGAGTGCGCGCTTGCATGCGTTCGCACTGGCGACGTCCTGCATTGCTCGCCTTCTCGTCCTAAAGTTTGCGCAATTTCAAAATATGTATTTTTTAAAATATTTGTTTCGATCGTATATTTCTTTCTGGGGTTTTTAGGAACCGTTCCCACCCCTGTTTCCCTGCTAGCATTCTCTACCCGCCGTTAGAAGGTATACCTATCTTCCATGGTGCGTCCACAGCCGACATAGGGCCGATTTATAGTCCCAAGTTCAAACTCAACTTGGAACTTAAGTTCGAACTTCTCTTTGAACTTGGAACTATAAATTCGGTCCTTACTGTTTCGCGTTTTGCCGAGAACAAAAGGAAATTGTTCTAAACCCGTGTCAGTACGGCCGGGTGTATTCTTTTGATTAGCTAGCGTGTACACGAGAGTGTTCACTTAAGAGTAGACAACAAGGTCTTAGAAAATCTGGCCTACCTCTCGACGATTGATGCCAGTGCCCGAGCTGAGCGGTCGCCCATCCAAGTATTGCCTGCAAGCAATTACGCTTGGGTGATCGCCGAAGCTACGCACCGACCGCGCATCCACCACTATTGTTCTTGATGCCAAAATATTTTCAAAGGAATATACGAAAAAAAGGGTTTTTCGATTTCTTCAACATTTCGAATGTGCGTGTACCCGTGAATTCAATATTTTATTCTCATCGGCAATATTTAAAAAAAAACCGACGAATGTGAATAAAGAATACAAATTTGAACAAAAATCTTTTATCGGAGCTCAGTCTTGTGGCTGACGTTCGATCGAACGTGGGTTCGAGAAAATCCTGATTGAGTCTCACTTCGCGCAGAGTGCATTTCCGTATATGCATAGATACGCGAGTATGTACAGAGATATAATATATGGATAAATAGAAACGTATGTAGTCCATGGTATGTGTTCCGTCGAATATGGGATAGCGTAGAAATCTACCGGGTGCAGTATCTCCGCAACGGCAGCATCCGCAGCCTCGAAATTGGTACTGGAAACGGCTACGAATTCAAAATTGCATATTCGCATCCATAGGCCTCCGGGCTGAGAATTCGTTTGCTCGCATTCGTTGGAATCTCTGAATATCGCGATTCCATACACCAGCTTGGAAGTTCACAAGTATTAAGCGCCGTTACGCGCTTACATTTTTCATCCATGGGTCTGTGTATATTTTGCATTATTCTTGTTCGCGCATGTCCGCTCGGAGTCGGATGGAGATCGATGGAAATTACGAAGGAAGGAAAGAGGAAAAAAAAACGGGGAAAGTCGTGAATGAATGCAAAAACTGTGAAGCCGAATGCTCGCGATACCGTATAAATAAATCGGCGGCTCAATCAATTTTCGCATTGTCCTCGACAGTCTGGGCGTCGCACGGTCTGTTTTACGCTACGGATATTTTTTTCAACTAAAACTCACGCGGACGCTCGCTTCTTTTTGTTTTCATTGAAAAGTTCATCAATCAAATAATTGAACAGGTTTTCGGAGCCGCCGTGAATGCGAGCTCGCACACGCTCGTCGCGTGTGAAAATTACGTGCAAGCGCGCACCGTTTGTCCGCCGGTTGCGTCCTCGCGCGCGGGTGAGAGAATTGATTCCATCAGTGAAACTCATTCATTGAACTCGTTACCGGCGGAGAGAAAGAAAAAACAACTCGACGGAGATAAAGATTCGTTCTTGTCGTGAATGGGCCGTCTCGGCATTCGGTTGCAGGCTCTCGAATGTGCAAGAGATAATGAAAAAAAAAAGAAAGAGAGAATAAAAAACGAGAGATGAAAAGAACCGGCGTGTTAGTGTGTATACACTGTGCGAAAATAGCGCGGTGCTTCCCGACACAATATTCGAGGCAAAATGAACTCTCCTCTCCCGGCTTGATTGAACAATAAAAGAAACTAGAGATTATTACGTCCTCGGGTTATGTTTGCACACGGCGTCAAGAACGGCTACGAAAAAACTGGGAAGAAATAAAAAGGAAACGCAAGTGGAAAGTAGAAAATGCTCGGAAACTTTAATCCCGTTTAAGAGGACATGGCATCTCGGCATCACTAAAGAATAAGCATTCCTTTATTGCCTCGATACACCGCTACGCGGGGAAAGAGTTTTTTTGAAGCTGCGCTGTGGTAGAAGTGGTGTGCGAAGTGGTAGAACCACTTCGGCTAATTTTCGATTTTTTTTTTCTTCGCTGTTGAGGGAAAAAAATTATTATTGCCTCGTCGATGTAGCGCAAGTGCAGGAAGAAGCTTTGGAAAAAAAGCGCTGTGAAAAAAATAAGCTCTTACAAAGATAGAGCGAAAGAGTCCTTGCATTGGAACATTCCGATGAAAATATATATGTCGCAAGATTTTTATCGACTCGTCTCGAGAGTTATCGAATGTCGTCTGAGCACTTCTTGACTCTAACCACTTATCAATCATACTTAAGTCCAAACCGATCGACGTTCTCTTATACGTTGTCTGGCCACTGATTTTCTTTTCTTTTCTTTTTTTTCATCACTACCTCCGCCCGCGTCTCGCGGTATATATTCCCATTGCCCGAAGCGACGAGCACGCTCGGTTTTCTTGGCGATGCCGTGCGACCCTCCTTCGGATTTTCTCGTGTGTGTACCCTTACGTCGCGAGCGAACAGTGATAAATTAATCGGTGCGGGGAATACACGAGTCCCATATGTCTATAGCCTCGAGGGGACAAAATCAATGGGACGAACATGATACGATAGGTGCTTGAAGAAAGTCGACGCGAAGTGGATAGAGCTCAACGGGGTTCGAGTTAAATATAAATTCATGGCAAACGCGATTGAGCCCTTCGCGATGTATTATCACAGCAAACTTTGCGATTAAGGTGATGTGAAACGACTCAGTCGGTAACGAAAACTTTAAAACTCACCATTCTGTAACCTTAGACATTTGAGAGAAAAGCAAAATCCGTCTCCCTGCTGAATAGATCGCCGCGGGAAAAGACAATTTTCGCTTTCCTCCCATCTGTACCGAAACGGCATGTCTTACAGTGTTCATCACCGATTAAGCGAGGGGTGAGTGGGCGTGCCGGAGTTTCACATCACCTTAAGGAAACATCGGTTCGACGAATGGTCTTGAAATGTCCTATACCAAAAAAAAAAAACGCAAGATCGAAAAAATACCATCGCTATAAATTTTTCGTTAATGGCTCTACGAACGATGCTCTAAAAAAAATGCTTCTTCAAAGACTCGAAAAATCTCGGTTCAATCGCCGAGATCGCCACCCGTTAGTTTTTTAAATCGAGTTATTCTTTTCTTGGATATTTCTCAGAAAAAGTCTGGATTCTTCGAGTCACAAGGTTGTGAAAAAATTAAATAAGAACTAAATCTATACAACGCCGTGCGCTACTCGATTGCCGAAACACGAAATCCTGTCCATACCGAAGATGGACCCAGCGCCTCAAGGGTTGAGCCTCCAAAAAAATCCTTTTTTTCTTAATATATCGCGAAATAAAAGCCGCCGGAGCTCGGTAAGCTCGCAAATCGTGTGGGGCCTCGTAAATGGGTAGCTTCAAAAGTTAGATAAAAGAAGTTGTGCGAAAAAAGGAAAAAAAGAACCTTAAGAAAAGAAAGAAGGAGATACGAGAAGAAGCTTAGATGGGATATCCCGTGACTAAAGCTTGTCCCAAAGCGTTCGCGACTCTTGAAGGGATTATGCCGGGCGTACAACTCTCTAGACAACGAGAACCAAAGGGTACCGTTTACCGGAGAGCACGTCGGTATAAAGCCAGCATTATCGCGGGATAGTTCTCGGTGCAATACGACCGGCCAAATCCTAAAAAGAACCTCACAGATATTTCGCAATGACAAAAAACGTCTATGGGTCTTTTGAGAAAGAGGTGGGAAATCGAAAGAAAAAGGAAAAAAACCATATCTTGCATCGAAATCTGCTCTTTCTTGGCGTACAATCGAGACAATCGATTCCTGAGAAGGGCAGAGGCGTAACTCGCATCGTGTTGCTTGTCGAATGTTGCGGGATTCGCCCTTTTGCTCTTTGGCCGTTGATGGATATAAACAGAAAAACATCCACAAAGGACATTCCACCGCGATGGGAATATCCGAGCAAACAAACCCCAAGAAAACAAACAAAATGTATACCGCTGCTTTATTTCAAACAGTCGTGTCAGACAGAATGTGAATACACATAAATATATCTGTATGCATACAAGTTTTTTTTACAATTTTCCTCCGTGTTCCTGTATCTCTTGAGAAGGAAAGTCGAAGAATCCTTTGAACGTTCAAAGAAACGTCCCCGGAGGATGGACAGAGGTAAGAGAAAGGAAGAGGAGCGAGAAGAAGGAAATGGGGAAGGAAAAAAAAACAATTGGGTCGACAACTGCGAATCGACGGGCCACAGAGACGTCGTCCCGATGGGATTTGGGGTTTGCAATTCATCGGCCGGTGAAACGCGCGTGGAAAGATCGCGACACCGCTCTCCGCCGGGATCTCAAAACCGTGATGTGAATTGCAATGAAATAAAACGAAACGAGAAGCGTTGAGGGTCGCGGCCGGATTCCACGGGACGAGAAGCGGAGAGGAAAAGTCCTTCGTGCCCAATCTCTCTCGCCGCACTATCTCGAACCTCTTGCGGCGATTCTTTCGTCAACGAATCGTCCGAGACCCTCGTCAGAGAAGATTTCCCGCACATTACGGTTCGCTCGCGCGCCGCGGAGCTCTCGACTCTTCGTTCTCGCGAACCGACCCGGCGCAGCGTCAAATCCTCACCGTCGTCGTTTGTTCTACGACGACGGGAATGATATAACGCCGCGGGATTTTGTACTTAACTCCCATAAATACTTCATGAAACTCTGTGATTTCGTCCCTCGCTTTCTGGGTTGGTTATGTGTACAGTATTATACGTACATACGTTTGTTTATATACATACCAACGCTGTACATAGCCGTAGCGAGATCTCGAATTATCGTGAACATTTCGCGGAATCACGTAACTCACTCGTACCACAGTCTCGTAATATCGCGCTGATTGTGAATATCGCGTTCGAGTGAGGAGGCAGCACGGTAGTTAATGCCGAAGTACCTCGCGAGTTGTGCTCGAAGACGACTTTGCAATCAGCGGGCACAATGACGAGATTTCGTACCGCAACATTTCGCGAAAGGGGAGACGTCGCCGGTATGAATCAAATGTGGAAACGAGGCTTTCGTCGAATACGTTTTATCACTGTTTTTTTTTTCATGATTTCGTGTTTAATCGGAGTTTATTCGATTTTATTGATAATTATTGACATGTTTTCTGCTTTTTTCGACAAATATTTTAATAAATCGGGATTTCGCCTTTGCTCTCGTGGTTTATACCGTTTTTTGAAGGGTCTTTCGACCAATAACTTCCGTCAGCATCGCGGAATCGTCGATAATACTTTACCTTCCTCCAAAGCTTCATTATTATATCAGTCGATCTCGCAAATTTACGGACGCGAGTATAAACAAATAAAAAAAAATCGTTTTCACGAGCGTAGAACGAGGCACGGAGTATAACCGAGGCGTGTTATTCGAAAGGTTCTTTGATGGACGAAATATCGATCACCCGAACTTTCGCCCTCTCACTCGCTCTCTCCTCGACAGAGAAACGCGGCCAATAATTACATAGCGATGGTTAGAGGCCAAGGGCGCCGAGCAATAAAAAACAAATTAACCGGGTCTATACCGTGCAGTATAGTTATCGTTCGTTCCGTTCGTTCAGTTACGATATAACACAGGCTACGTAAATGAGTTTGGGTGCGTACGCTGGAATAGTGTGTACACAGTTGATTTAGATACTACGATTACATGTGTGTACAGAAGGCAATGGGGGAAAACATACCGCTGCATGAAGTTACTTGAGAAACACGAAGGTGCGTGAAAATTTCTCGAGAGTCTTTGTTTGCTTTCGTTTCTCAATTTTGTAATGTCTCTTCTTGCTCTACGATCCATTACACCGTGGTTCAACTCTTGCCGCTTCGATGCTTTCGAATCAGGCAAACCGGTCACATTTTGTTGGTAACTCTCTTCTTCTTTTAAGATAGTAGGTCCGGTACAGTTCGGTCAAACGTGGGCTTTAAGAATTTCGAACATTTCTCAATGAGATAATTTTTTTTCGAATCAAGCATAGATACTGAAGCGATTTATTTCGCATAATAATAATATCAAAATGTTATTAACAAATTCATAAAAAAATGAATTGTTTAACATTACCGGGCAATCTAACTTTTTTTTAGAATGAAAAGGGTTCGTTGATTCAGTGTTTTCTCGCAACAGTCCCTTTTACCCCGTGGTCCGTATTCTTAGATTCTTCTTAATGTATTAGTTTCATGCAAAATCGTTGATGCAATTTCAAAGTTCACAAGCGGCGCAAACCAATTACCGTTCTCGATAGTCTTCTTCTCCTAAGGGGGTCTCATTGAGATTCAGATCTAGCCGATCGATGTCCACGGAAGAACACGGCACAATCGAGGCATCGTAAAAAAACTGTTGATTCCCAGAAACGAGAAAACGAGAATACAATTGTCTTTGCAATTTTTACATTTTGTCGCTGATCCGTTTTGCCCCATGCTCCATTTTATCACGGCTCATCTCTATGTACATGTTAATCCAAGGTCGTGGATGCGATTCCGAAGTTCTCGGGTGAGACAAACCAGTCACGGTTCGCCGTTGGCTCGATGTTCCACGCTTAAGGGGGCTTAATTGAGGAGAGTAGATATACCCGAGTACACAGACGCAAGTTCCATGACCAGCATCTACTCGAGTTATCGGTGTATGTTGAGTGTTTATACTCGCGGTATGTGTACACGCGTACGTATTAATGCTTTGAAGCTTAGTACGTCTATACACGTATACATATATACGGGTGTAACGAAATTGGCCAGATGGATGGAAATGCGGGACGGCTCTACACACCTGGCAGTTGCAAACTCTCCGCTGGTACTACACGAGCCAAATTACGTATAGCCGCGGTTCAATGTTGATTATACAAGCTTATATCTGTCGCCGCGAAGGTGATGGCCCGTGGTATTAACCGTTGGATCGAATCCGTGAGGATTCCACGGGTCTCGCAAGGGAGAAAGATTAAATCGGGGAAACGTACGTGGCTTCGCGCGAGGCATCGCACACAATTTCGTTGCTTTGATGGATCGAGATACGAACATCCGCCGAAGCTTCGTGGCAGGAGAGTATTCGAAATGATGGATAGGCAAACTCATCTACGAGACTTCATCTTCTTTCTCGGGATGAACCGGATGTTCCATTAACGAATTATGATGTACCTGCGGCCCAAACTGCACGAAACTCGCGCGGAGTATTCTGTTTTGATTTCTTTTTCTTTCGACAACGAACGATGAGCAATCGAGAAGAGTTATCGGATACGACAAGCCCGAACGATAGTTGATTATGTCGACATCGAGAGGGATGATAATGGTCGGTAAATATTCCGCTCGATGAATCTCCGAGCGACGACTGCGGGATCGTTGATCTTTGTGATTTACGATGTCGGAACGGCTCCGGTCCGGCGAAACGCGGAACTCATTTCTACGAATTTATCACGCGCGAAAAAAAGTAAAGCGCTGCGAGAAAAAAAAATCGTACAAATCCATGTCACTCTCGAAAGTGCAATAAATCGATGCAAAAATTTGACCCGACAGAAAAGCGTTATCGGCTTCAATGGATGTCGGTGAACTCGATCAATGCTGTCTTTCCGACGCGTCGAAGGACCGACATAACGAAATGTTACGTTTTGCCAATACGACGCGTTTTCAATGCGTGCACAGACGAATGAAAGCGGAAATGTGGACGTACAGGGAGAGTGAGAGAGGACGGTACTTTTGTGCGGTAACCGCCGAAGTTTCACAATCGAGATGCCGGAGCGAGGGAGAAATTTTCAATTATTCTTCAAGGCGGGAGTAGACAAGGCGCTTCGCGGAACGGAAAATCGAGCGAACGACGAGAGTGAAGAAGAAAATCTCGTATCTCGTCATTTCGCGAGTGGCTTTAACGACGACGATGATTACAAAACAGGATGGATATACAAAGAGGCCCCCATTGCCGAAGTAATGAGCCAGCGATAAGAAGTTTAATGGCGAGCTGTTACCGACTGTACAAGAGAAACTCGTTAACGGGCGTAATTAGTGTTATATATTCACGAAAATGATGAACCGCGTTTAAAATCGAAGAAACGCGAGCCAATCATTCATTACGATAATAAATTACGACAAACCATTCTCTCTCAGATCATAAACGTGAAGATTCACGTAATAATTCGATGTATCCTCGAGACTCGGCTTGTCGAGGATGCGTTGACCACATATCGATCAAACCTTGAAATATGTTTCGTCACATTCCTAACCAAATGTGAGATTTGAAGAGAATTTCGCAGACTTCCCGATGATATTGCAATCTTTAAAAAAACGACCATCCATAACGTGCAAAAAACATTAAATTTGCTTGATAATAAATCCAAAAAGTAATTGATAAATTAATTTTAAAAAATTTGTTCCATCGAATGGATCGGTAGCAGCATTTTTTTTCGTGATTGATGCGTTAATTTTGCCGAAAACATGTGAATTTTTTGATAATTACATCTTGAAGTGTAATTATTTCGTAAGCGTAATGGGTAGTCTTCGGCCAATCGCCCTCCGTAGTATCAATGTTCAGGTTGAGGACCAATATTTTCGGATGCTACTGAACAGTTGCTCGAAATATTCGCGCGTTCCTCGAAAGCGAACGAAGTCCGTTGTTGGAAATAATGATACTCCTTGTACGAAGAGTGGAATGGCGTTCGAAGAATAACCGTTCACTTTTTCACGTTGCAACTCCAGACTGATGTTCGATTGGTCGTGTTCGAACGCGAGAACGCTTGTTCTCCGCGAGTTTTACTGCCCTCGCGCAGGAGGAAACGTTTTCATATTCTTTATATTCAGTATGAAAGCGTCAGGAAAGTTATAGCGAGAGCACTGCCTACCACTCGTAACGTCATCGATCGTTCTCGTTTCTAGTTTCCAGTCTCGTGATCTCGGTCTGACGAGGGACGAAAAGCAAGGAACACCGACGGAGCGAACTTGGGTACGCTCAAGGCTCGTTCGGGGCTATGTCCCGAGAGTCTAGAAATATATAATGCGAAACAGGACTACCGTGTACGTGACCTGAAAAATCGAGTACCACGCCGTTGGTTGCGCCTGTATCGAAAAAAAGGCTCACCGATTATCCCAGTTTTATGAGCGCGATGATACGACGCATAAACAAACATGAGGGTTTGAAGTCTAGAAAAGTAGATAGTAGGGGTCTTGAAATCCACAAATGGGATGGGGATCAGAAAAAAATGCGAATTCCTTCCGACTACGGTTCGTTCAAATTTGTCTACCGAACTACAATTACGAACAACATTTCTTCGTAATTACGCGATAAAATAAAGTGATTCGTCCATCAATTGATTGAAATGCATGCCAAAAGGTCGAAAGCGAAGTGCCCAAAAATAAATTCCGAATGTCAGATACTGAATGTGTATATTTTATATTTTTTTATTTTATATTTTATCATCTCAAATCTTTCAAACTCAAAGAATAAGTTGATATTGCTTATAAAAAAAACAGGTCTATTAACTCGTTCAAATGCCATGATAATGGGTTTTTGCTTCAGATTCATCGAAAGCCCAATGTTTCTTCTTACTTTCGGCATTTTCCGAATTTACTTTCTCGCCAGTCGGCCGGCGGGAGTTTCTGCTGTGATACCGGTCTATACCCGTTACGACTCGGTACTGCTTTGTTGTAAACATAGAAATATCCGCCGACGGTACGGGTGCGTGTGTGTATGCGCGCATAGAGCGCGAGCATAGAGTGACAATGGATTCTCGACTAGCTTGCCAGTTAGATACGCTGGGCTCTTGGGGAACGTGGCATCATACCACTCGAAAAAACAAGAACAAAAGGTGAGGATGGAGGCTAACGAGACTCGAAAAAAAATATGTTGCTTGTGTACCCGGAGATTCGCCCCCACCCCATGTTTTTCCTTCCCCCCTCGCCTCTCCGTTCGCCCATCTCTTCTGTTTACTATATCGATCGCGAGAAGATCAAAAGGCCCGGGCGCGTGTGTCAACTCACTGTAGAAGAATTTTCTTTTTTTTTTCCCCACCGCAGTAATGTGAACGCGCCCTATGAATTCACAGTCAACAGGAAAATTAACGTACAAAAGAGAAGTTCGTTAACGTTCCTTCACGTGCAAGTTTCGTATCCTACGCGAACCAACAATTTGGCTGCAACCTTCAAATTTCAGTAATCGGGAAATTGGGTTAAAAAAGGGCTGCGAAATACTTGAATGTGTCTAAAAAAAATGAAAAAAAAAACGAATATTGATTTTATAAACGAAAGAAACGAAAATAATGAAAACCTGGCGAAAAGTCCTGCTCGGAACAGTCGCAATTTTTAAACAAAACGAATAATCTATCTTTTTTGCAAAAATCACACGAACCGTCAGTCACGAAACGGCGACACGCGTGTGGGAAGGGCAAATTTTGAGTCGCAGCAAATTAATCCCGGGCGAGAATTTTTTTCGTTTTCCACGAATACGCGCGTAACGAAAATTTCAGTTTTCGTGAGTTACAGCGCGTATTCACGTCACCGTCGCGCCGGGGTGTCAGAGAGCTCATATTCGCTGCGAAAGGGTCCAACACTCCGCGCCTGACGTTCGTCGACGCGTCACGAGTGTGCCGAGCTTCGGGCGACCCGGTGCGAGCTCGTGGAATCCTCTATAAACCTCTCCTCGCCCCCTCCCCTGCTTTTGGCTCAGAGTTATTAAGCGCGTTCGTTCAATTCCCTCGAGCTATAACAGGATTTTCCTCTTTTTCTCTTTCACCCACTCAACCATCATCTTTTCAACGTATCTCGGCAACACTACCCACATTCGGCGCTGGAAAGAGAACCGCGAACCTCCCGTTCCACCGCAACATATTGCCTTCTCGATACGGCCCGAGCCCGTTCAGATTTCTCGACCGTCGTCGCGTGTGTAAAAACTTCGCATCCCCGAGAAACTCTCGACGAACAAGCGCGGTACAATTCGCTCTATAAATTCAACGAGATGTATTATAGATACGATTGCTCGTCGCCGCAATCGATACGTTTCACTCGTGCCTCATTTCGTCGGAAGGAAGAAAACAAAAGCTAAAAAAAAATCACGAAAGGGTCGTGGGCGAGGCCGGATATTCGCGTTGCGAGTTAGCCGGGCTTGATTGAGGTTAGAAAAGTTCGCGACTTTTCTTGAACTACGGCGATATCGCGCGTCGGTGAAAAAAAAAAAAAAATGTCACCTCGTTTTTTTCAAATCATCGAACGAATTATTGAACACTCTAATCGACTCACGGTTTCGATGTTCTCGATGAATTAGTAATCTCGCTGCAAAGTCCGTCGAATTGTGCACCTCGGAACTGATCGAATTAGGCGAGATCGGTCGTTTTGCTTCTCAGTCCTCGATTCGATAGTGCACCGAACATTTCACTGATTAAACGTCATTTAACGAGCGATTATTAATAATTCTCGTAACCGAGTATTTTTCCCTCTATTGAACAATTGGATAGAAAATCATTTTGACGCGGTTGAGTCCTCGAAACGACTTTGCCGAGATCGACACTGTTGGCAATAACGTATCGAAGAATCGAAATACTTTCGCCGATAATAATCGAGATAACTCTTTGTAAACTTTATAAACGATGGGACTGTACGTTTATCGTTTTGTTGTTTTTTCTGCGCGAAAACTCGAAGTAACGACGCGCGACACGCGTAAACGTCGGGCCCCCTTGGCGCCACGGTGTCTACTGGCCAGCTGACGAGCGTACACGGAACTATGGGTAGAGAGTCTCGACGCCCGTCGGCGGGGCCCGAGCCCGCACGCCGCACGCTTGGCTCAGTCGGCCGCGGCGAGGCCCCGGTGTTCATGTGGTTGACGCGTGTTTCGCTCTTCTGCCGAGTTTTTTCGGGAAATAAACATCGCGACAGGAACTCGAAGGTGCAAATTCGTTGCCTCTCGCGTGGAGTCGCGCGTAAAGTTGTAGGCAAACACAACTTCGACGCGCCGAACCGTGGAAGTCGATTTCGTTCAGACACGCGCGCGCTCGTGCCCCGAACAGTTGAGATTGTGTTCGCAGCAATCAACATATAGCGATACTTCTTCTTTCACAGTGATCAGTGTGTTGGTGGTTTCGTGAATATTCCGTCGGGGAGTTTTGAAGAAGATATCGAAGTAGTGAGTTGATATATTCGTATTTGTCCGCGCGAGGTGCTGTTCACTTTGTCATTTACGTACGAACCGAATACTATGGATAAACGGGTTTTCACGTTGTCTGCAAGGGTTGCCGCTGATTCTTTAGCTAAAAGAGGTGAGAGAAGGAAATATTCGTAATTCGGTCGGGATCTTTTGCTAGGACCTTGACCGACACGCCTTCCGCCATGTGTACCTAAATGCGATTAATTGGCACGATGCTTTGAGTAAACCTCGCCTATATAGAGATTTAAGGTAGTGCAAGCGGTGCGGTCCGAGAAAATATGAGATTCAGAGAGAATCCAGAGACAATATCGAGGGTTTCCCAATGGGATAAAAAAAGGAAAAAACGATACGCCGATACCGCTACCGTCGATCGGTTTAATCGACTTTTATAAATAAGTTATTATTTCAAGCTTCTTTCAAATAAGCAAATAAGTTAGTGCAACGAAATATCAATTCAAATAAAATTAAATTAACGAAAAAGAAACTTAAAAAACAAATGAAAAAAAGGTATGATTATGAAATAATAATCAATTACAATAAACGAATTTTATATACATTCAAATCGTTCAATTTATACCGTTATCGGTCGATGGTTTCATTGAAGAATATAGAATAGTCGGGGCACAGTCCAAATTACTCGAAAATTGTATGGTGTATCACGGTATTGAATAGCTTCGCCGAAAATCCGCTCAACCGCGAGAGTTCTATTGCCTTTTGAGTGAGATAACGTGTCGAGATTAAACGCGAGAGCTGATTTTCGCGTTTGACGATTAACATAGCGCCCGAGCGCGGTTGATGCTCTTGCCGGACAATTTCCAAATACTATTCACGAGTATGTTCAACGCAGCTATGCCCTCTCTGATACACCGCTGAAAGGCTCGTGCGAAATTTGCCAATTACAAGCGAACCTCGCTCCTGCTCCCTCCCCCCCGACCCCTTCCCTCTTTTCCGTCGCTTTTACCGCTACATAATTCCACGGATGCAGCAAAACGCAGGCTATTTCAATATTACCATACTTGTCATCCACGCGACTGCTGTAGCGAATATTTTTCAAATTCGTTTATCGCAGGCACTTTTTTTCGGGCGTTGAACGCGCCTTCCCTCGCGTTGCAATATTTTTAAATGAGACATCCCGGAAGCACGAAAAAAAAGTATTACGTGGTCCATGTTCGTACTCGAAAAACATTAATTTACGTCGGAGAGAAATTCGAGCTTTTTCAACAACGGCCTGCTTTCGCAAATTAATTAATTATTAAAATTAATTTCATCGGACGTGTTCATCACGATATTATTTCAACTCGTACGTAAACAGCTCTGTTTAGCAGTATTTTTTAGCACATATTTTCGGAAAGTGTATCTTTTGCTTCGTTGTGATTTTTTTCATTATCGCAATCTCGGTAAACAAATAGTCAATTCAATTGTTGAATAATTGAATCGAGGTTCGTTGAGCGAATGAAAATAGGATTTGAAAGTTTTACCACCGGATGTGTGAGAGTCGAGTGAAGCGATTCTTCTTCGTCGACCTAGCCGTCAGGAAGATGCCGAGAGACGCCTCTCGTCGAGAGTGATTCGAGGAACTGCCCCATCCGAGTGTCTGGATGGAAAACTACGGGGCAATTCGCCGAGCTGTCGATCTCGCCACCCGAGACGAGAACGAGGTTTAGGGATGCTGGGCGGGAAGGGGGGGTATCGTACTTAATTTAAGTTACGTGCGGAACGATTTAAGTTTCTTCCCATTCGACGTTTCTCGTTGGTCCTTACATCTTCCGTGTTACTCGCGCTCTCAACACGGAATATCTGCGGGCAACTTTCGCCCGACGATGGCGGAAGCCATTCGGAAAATTCGTGCGCTTCATGAAATTTCCATCGAATCGATGTATCGAGTGAAAGTTTACACTTGTCGGGTGTCGATGGGGGTTTTCGGGATACCCATTATTGTCGATTAGATTTTCCGACTGACAAAACGAACCACCGCGTCGGTGAATACCGGCGCTATTTGCTTAATTATGCGCGGGAACGAGTATTCAAACGATTCCGGTCAGCGGAACGGTGGAACGAACGAGAAGAGAAAGAAAAAAAACACTGGCGAAACGGGATATCGACACATTTCGCGCGACAAAGCTAAACTTCGGGCTTCGCTTTAATTCGAATTCAATTAACCGGACGAAAAACGACGACGGAATTTTAAATCTTTCGTTACAATGTGTAAATTGTTTTCTTTCGATTTATACACGAATCCCATCGTGCCTACCCCAGTTTCGATTCACTCGATAACTCTTTTACGCTCAAAAGTTTCGTCGCTGGCACGAGTGGAATGTTAATGCACCCTTGAAACTCGAAGAAAGCTTCGATCTTTTTGTTCCTTTAGTCAATTTCCTTTTTTTTTTCACTTTTTTCAGTCGTTACGAAATATCATGAAACTTTTACAACTTTGGCTCGATAATAACGGCTGTCGACAATCTGGCACGAATACTCTAAAGAACAAAAAAAAACAAAAATGATTGACGTAAGTCATGAACGCTGCAATAAGAGTTACGTGTATTGTTTCGTATCTTATCGGGAAAAAAGTACTGAAATCATTCAACTGTGTGTCGAGTGCCTTTCCTCATTGCTCCGCATAAATCGATCGTTAAGGTCACAGTTGCCTTTTTTCGGCCATTTTCAGGTTTATAATCGGGCACTTTTTTTAATAAAACTTTTGAGTTTATTGTATCGAAACCGAGTGAGTATTAAAAATGGATACCATTAAATAAAGTATAACAGAAACACTTGTGAATTTCGAGAGAAGCTTGAATTCGGGACAATAAATATTGATCCTGTAAATTTACTTGCGTCACATGCAAATTTGGAATAATAATAATATAACATAGAGCGAGTACATCATAGCGAAATAACTGAATTCGGGCCGCGAATGCTTTCGCCGAGATGTTTCTTGCATCATCGAGTTTCCCGGAGTGAAACTCGCGCTAGCTTTCGCCCGAGGGTATCGAAGAATTTAAGGAAGCGACGTTGCCGAAAAAAAGGGTCGTAGCGGTAGAAAATCGTAGGGTATCGTAGTACGGCCGAGGGCGTTCGGCGAAGTACGTATGAGCTCACGGATATACAGCAGCGGAGAAAAGGCGGCGTCCCCGATATCGGCCTCGAGCTATGGGTTACGTGGTTACGTCGAGGCGACGCGGAATATACTAGGCGGCGAGGCTTTCTCGGCGCGAAATCCTATTTTTCTCGAGCCATCTTTCTCGCAGCACTTCTTTCGACCCTCGGGCTCGTGGAACGAAGAAATAAAAATAAAACGTATCACGTAGAGTCTCGGGATGAAAGGGTCGAACTGCACGGGTTCTCGAGAGGATGGCGGGGTCGGGAGGAAGCGGGTTTGTCATTGACGAAATTCAGTGCGGCACACGCTCCTCTCTCGCTGTGTGACTCGATAAAAATAAGCGTGCAGCATAGACATCGTCATCCTTTGTGGTCCAGTGTGTTGACCATTTTTGTGCTTTCCTCTTTACTACTTTTTTCTTTTCTTTCATATATTCCCATAACCGCCCAAAGCCCATTCACATTTCTTACCCTCCCGGGTCTTCTCGACCTTTCTGCTTCTTCGAAATCGTATTATATTCTTATCGTTGATGTCCACGTCAACGACGGAACCTTTCGTCTTCAGCCTCTCGTTTTCTTACGTTTGCAAAATATTCCGTTTGGCATTTGGATATTCACGAGGGTCCGGGCGGAGTTGTCTCAAAGACAAAGGCAGAGCCGTAATAGGGCGAATGCGCGTTTCTCGGAGACTTGCTGCATCCTGTGGCGTATTGTTCGGGCGCGTTGCCGCGTCTCGACGATGGTTAACGTTTCGAGAATCCCAATGCGAGATACGAGACTATCACCTCAGGGATGATGTATTCTCACGGCCCGCTTCACAACTCTCGGAACCCGCCAAACGTAATCCAGAATGTGTTCTAATTCGCGGAAGTGCTTCATCTTCGCGCAAGAACTGATTCGGATCTGTGGATAGGCGAGAGCGAGGATGCGTATACGTGCGCTTGGCCCTAACGATTTCTCGAGTATTGCTATAACGTTACGTACTCGGGATTCTCTCGGCGCATCTATACATATACATTGTATAGAGTATATGTATTCGCTATCCCATTCAGAATATGAATTATTCCAGACGCGTATATAGATTTGCGCTTCGTGAGCGTAAATGCTAACTACGTGGCGGTTATGTAAGGCACAAAATCGATGTTATATATTCATGCAAATTATGTAATGCCCCATGTATTACACTTGGAATTACACGGAGTTACCGTTCCGAAAGTTCGCACAGCTTTCAAGGCGGTATTACATGCAAATTTTCTTACATTTTTTTATTTCGTCTACGAACGCAAAAAATTTTGGATAAGAATAATGATAATGAAAAATACCGGAAACTATTTCTTGAAAAGTTGTCAAGACAATCAATGCCAGGTGCGAAAGTTCTCAACCTGAGCTTCAGCTTGGATCAAACAAAAAAATGAGTCGAAAAAATTCTGATTGATTGGTTTTCGATCATATAGACGAGACGACTTTTGAACAGAAAAAGTTTAGCGGATGATTCGTCTAACACATTATTTCAAACTAATTTGTTGGAAACTTTTCGGAATTATCATTATGCAGAGTTAATGTTCTCAGTAACTCCCGGGCGGTTGATCTTTTTCAGATTTTTATCCCATCCGGAAGTTTTGTGAAACTCTCTCTGAATATCGCTTTCAGCTGGGAGTGTAAGGATAAACCCTTAGAATGTCGTGAAACTTCATTTTCAACCAAAACCAAGCGACCTCCAGAAGAAAGCAAAGTGATTGTTTGTAACCGCGAAGTTTTTTTTTCTTGGCAATAATCACGACCATAAACAATGAAAATTAAAAAAAAAGAGAAGAGTTGTCCTTCGGAAAGCTATTAAGATAATCGGATGCCAGTTGAGAAAGTTCAAGACAAAGATCCGTTGTGTTGCGCTCAACACATATATCATCGTTGAATTCAGCGTTACAATGCAACAGTTTAGCAAGTCCCATTCGCTGTTGCCGGTTGGCGAAACAGTTTCGATTGTCGCGAGTGTGCCAAAGAGAGAGAGAGAGAGAGAGAAAGGGAGACGGAAAATTCAGCTACCAACCCCGTGGTACGGGTAGGGATCGTAAAATTTACGGAATGTTGGAACCGTGCCGAGTACTTGTTGCCTCTTGGCTCTTCTTCGTCCGACTCGTTCACTCAGCTGATAGCGGTCCCTTGACTTTCGGACTAGCCCACTACCAGAGGCAGTGAAATAGTAGCACTCACCGCCTCTCGTTCCTCTTCGCATGCTTCTCTCAGTGAAGTTTCAAACCCTCCTTTCGCCGTGCCTCATCGTTGCACCCGCGATTTTCTCTCGCGCTCGTTTTTCAGCCTCTATTTACATCGGGGGTCTGGGTATTTTTTTCTTCTTCCTCTTCTTTTTTATTCCTTCCCTTTCGTACTCTCTACAACTATCCCACCCTCGTGTCTTTATCCGCCCGTATGATCATGCCATTCCACGGTGATGATCCCCGGCTCGGCAAGGCTTATATACTCGCCTCTTTCACCCTTCGTTCCCGGAATCCCTTGGTACTCTTCTTGTCTCTGTGTGCCGCGCCTCTGTGCCTCGATTCGCACACGGAGTACTCTCAGCCCTCACGGTAGAACTGGCAGCAACCAACGATATGCTTCCGGGGACTACCGTAGACTGCATGAACACGACGCACCAATACACCTACGACCTCTTTTTTTTCACCTCTTCTCCCTCGCTATGATTTTTTTTCTCATTCCATCTCTTTCACTCTCTCGTTCTTTCTCTCGCCGACTCTCGCGGGTTATGGTCCCGCGGTACACGTAGATGCGTTTTCCTCTTTCTTTTTTCTGTCAACTATTCTCGTTCGAGCCCTCTTCGCATTTCCGGAAATCTTTTCACGCAAATTTGTCTGTCTTGGTGACTGAACGAGTACCCGCGTGCGCATTGTCTCTATTTTTTTTTTTTCTTCAGACTACAGTAGGATACTAGGGTCATAAACGGAAGAATGAATAAGAGGGCGATGGTATGGGGGTTTTTTTTTTCGGTTTTGTTTTTTTTTCATACATTAGGCACTCGTCTCGTTATTATTTGCCCGCGCGGCACGTGCACAGGGAAATCCACTCATTTCGCATTTTTTAATTCTTCATATTTTTCGAAAATTCTGAAAGAAATACGGAAAATGCAACGACGAGATGGAGAGAAGCTGAAGGGGCACACTCGGAGCTTGCCCGCGGTTTCTTTAAAAATGTTATCTACTCGTCGGAATATATGCACACTCCGAACGAGTGTCGTTTCGTACATACTCCACTTCGCGAGCTCTCATAATATCTGCGTTTCGCATTGAAATAAAAAAGTTATTACTCGCGAAGCTTTCATTTTTTTATTAATTTTTTTGCCGCGCACGCGGTACGCTGCGTAGTATAATGAATTGAAGGGACGACGCGTCGTCGCGAGCTTTCAATGGGGTTCGGAAAACAATGGCGTTTAAAATTTTTTCTGTTTCCGCAACTTGCGCATGTAAAGCGGCGCTTTCATGGCAGCTTTGCCAGACGAAAGTGGTTGATTTCATGCTGGTGTTGAAAAAATTGGTTAGTGCATGCGCGGTTTGCGACTTTTCTACTTCCGTCCTTCGGGACGAAAAATGATAATCTCGCTTTTTAATGTCTGCCCCGCGAAACTGCCGTCGAAAGTGCCGGTTTCTCAGCATTCGTTGCAATAAAGGCCCCGTTGAATATATGGCTCCGCCCGAGCTGGCGGGTACCTTCGGCCCTTCTGACACAATATATTATTTTTTGCATCGAAACTGAGTTAACAAAAAAAGGTAGTTGAATCTCAAAATTTGAAATTAGATGAGGAGTAAAAAATTGCGCAACTGCGTTTTGTTGGCGTGTTCGAGGCATTTCTATGACTTGTTTCTTGGATTGTTCGTTCCCGGAATATTTTGTATTGTGGTTTCGCGGCCTAGTAAACCCGAATCTAAGCAAGATAAAGCCGCCCTCAACTCCGCGCGTGACGCGTGTTACGCAAGTCTAGCGTTTTCGTTATTTCCTTCTCTCGCTCGTTGACGCGCGCAAGACGACCGTAGAGCACTTTATCTTCGAGCGTACAATAAGCAGTTTCTAAGACTTCGGAGAATTCATTTTCATCCCTTTCGAGCATTGTATATCGTGAATTAACACTGACGCAACTTCCAATGGTGAACGTTCGATATTCAACAAGTAATAATAAGTTATTCATGCTGGTCTGATTTACATGTTGGCTAAATTCAATAAGGCAATATCGGGGACAGATGTCGGTCGCGCTTCTTCATTCTTTTCGCTCTTCGTGGACAATTATTTTCCGCGAAGCTTTACAGAATGGAGTTCCAACGTTCGCGAGTACACATTGTTACGAATGTAGGGATCGGTATTCACACGCGATGTTACAATGGAAGATGCTTCGGTAAAGAAATGAAGATTGACGCAAGACGACCTTCACGACTATCGCATGAATTATCTTTAAGACCAATGTTGCCGCTTTTTGGACATTTTCATATTGTCACCATTCTCGTTTTTTATAACTCTTGTGTTTATCGCACTGGAACTGAGTTAATATTTCTATTGATATTATTACATAGAGCAGGACATAATTGAAACCTTAAGTAGGGCACCTACAGCGCAACTTGTACCACCTTAGAGACTCAATATTGTGCAACAAAAATTCGTTCATCATGCGATGATATCAATAAAAATATTCGCTCAGGTTTAATGCAAAATTCATGAAAGATTTCTTTGAAAAAAAATCTGATTCGACTTTTTGGTCTTGTCGAAAAAAAGGCAACGCTGGTCATAACCCCACGGCGAATGGACGTATTACCGAATACAATATTTTGCGATACGACGCGGCGGAGTTTTGCATTCGGTAATGCTAAACCGTTCGGTGAATTCTTTTCTGGAAGCCTGCGTCATTATTTCACGATTAAGTGGAGGATAAACGTGAACGACGACAGAATTGTAACGATCGCCAGCAACTTGCCAATAATGTCTGAGACTCGGAGGGGGGGAGGGGAGGGGGTGGTTGGGAGTCTGCTCTTTTCTCGATATTATAATCGTTCTCTGTGCCTCTCGTTTTACGTTCATGAACACAGCCACGTCATTATAATTTCTCGGCGGAGCCGTTCTCCAGCTAGTGCTATATCCTCTCCCCGAGTCGGTTAGAACTCGACTATCCACCGTTGGAGACCAAAAGGAGATGCTCTCTCTAGGGCTTAACGGATGGAAAGGGGTAATCGATATTCGCCCGATCGACTCGATTAACGTTCAAGTCTCGCCGTTGCAGTCGACTCGACCCCTCAGTTCTTCTACCGTGTGGACGAACTAAATACCCGCTCTATGAGCGCCGCATCTATTTTACTACGATTATGTGAACATCCGTCGAGCCGATAATGCATGATGGAGAAAAAAAATGACGAACGTTCTCATTTGAGAAATTTTCTCGACAAGAGCATCTCTTGCGATTTTATTCACAAAACTTTTTTTTTTGTCAATTCATCGTGATCGTGTTATGGTGAATTTTACTACGATAATAATATCGATGAAAGTATTTAGTTACATTGCCGTTTTATCTTCAACTCACAGAATACGCGAGAAAATTAGCGATAAATTAAAATCAATTGAAAATCATAATTACATTGTGTCATAAAATTATGTATTTTATTTTATTACGATAATGATAGTAATCAATGAAAGTTTTTTCCCACGATGCTATTTTATCTTCAGCTAACAGAATACGCGAGAAAAATTTCACTATAATTCATTTAAAGAAGATTTATATTTCTATAAACTGTTGCTGCCTTCGAGCAAGATTAATCAAGAAATTTCGAGAGTAATTAAGAAGCAAGTTTGATTTCTCATTCGACCCTTTCGTGGTATCAATACGTGAGATAAGAGTACGAAAAGAATCTGACGCGGTTAAGAACGTTCCTCACAACATTCGCCGGATTAGTAGAATCAGCGGGACACGTACAACTGCGCGCTACGTGGGTCAGTAATTCGTACTTCGCTCGCTCAATTTTCTCCCTTTCACTTTACAACTCGGTCAGCAACTGTGCTTTCGGGCTTATCGCATTTATCGATCGCAGCGGAGCTGTTCGGATAATAAACCTTTGGCCGCTCTGCAACATAAAAAAATCAGTGGTTTCCTGGAAGACCAAAGTGAAGTTCGAGTCTTGAACAAAGTCATTGCCGAATTTCGATCAAGCGCGAAAAAAATACATGAACATTTCTAGGTAATGTTATTTTGCATCCTTCGATTGCGATCAATAAAATTCCGGCGATGACCAATTACTTGTAACGTTTTTCAAAGATTTATTCAATTCGATAACAATTTATGAAGGGAAAAGAACATTTTTTACAGGTTTCGTGGGAAATGTACTTGATAAATTTCCATTGCCTCATCTTAATATTAAGGGGGGCTAACTCAACATATTTCATAAAAATATGCGCGAGACTCCAATTTTTTTCCCCCAATAAAATAATGATAGTATTTATCCTGCAAGAAATGTATCAAAAGTTCGAGAGAGCTCGATGTCATACTCTTTAAGACGTTGCGATTCGCGGTGACTTGGCCGGCGGCGATGGGCCGTGTCGGGTCGTTCGGAGACTCGCCGAGAGGGCGGGTTGGTCTAGGGTAGGATGACTGGAGGTAGAATGTGGTTCCATTCATGCTTATTTCAAGCGCATTGTGTAAGCTCGGCGTATTCAGGCCTTTGACTGGGCTCTTCTCTCGCATTTCTCACATACTCTATGTACACTATAACCGAGTCTTCGCCTCTCACTCTTCATCGTCCGCTCGTATCCGCGTTTTTGCAACTTCGACGAGTGTTGCCACCGAACATACACGTACGAAGCGTACCGACGGTCGTCTATCGCTCACCG
Organism: Ischnus inquisitorius; assembly: GCA_963924025.1. Lineage (NCBI taxonomy): Eukaryota > Metazoa > Arthropoda > Insecta > Hymenoptera > Ichneumonidae > Ischnus > Ischnus inquisitorius. The sequence continues at coordinate 3,324,851 of OZ001250.1, read as the reverse complement.
AAACGAAACTCCCTGCGCAGAAATGAAAACAGGTCGAAGACCGTTCACTACCATTACCGTCATTCGATAGAAATCGGTATCGCAATATCTTCCATTGTAACGAAGATTTTGGTAAATCGCGTTAAGATAAATGCGATCGTCTGTTCTGTCGTTGAGTTGTGGACGTTAATAGAAAACGAAGCCAGCAAGCGCTTCACGTTGTGTCTCCATCGGGCTTTTCTAAATACTCCCTGATATGATAAACTATGCAAGTGAATCATTCAATAATCTGGCGAGAATGATAACAACAGGAATAGTAAATAATATTAATATAATTATAATATTAGTAACTCGGAGATGCTTCGCTCTCTCGCGTTAAACTTTTATCCCTCAATGATCGTTAATACCAATTCGCCCAGACAAGAATATTCCTTCAGCTGGAAAATCCATTCGCGACAAACGAATAGCCGGGAGATGATATTTACGGTGGAAGAAATTTTCCAGAAATTAATAATTAGCTTCCATTCGCTCTCGGTGTAGCGCCGGCGACGGAGAGTCTTGCACCGGAATCTGGTCGACTCAGGGTTTTCTCGGATAATACAGAGACGGAGAGACACAGAGGCGGGTAGAAAATTTTCTCGTGGTTCGTTTTGTATTCACTCGACGGAGCCGTAGCCGGTCGAGCTTCAGGATGACGGTCGTTCGTCGCGCGACGACGAGGGAAACGGAGGACAGGAAGCCGAGGAGTTCTGAGAGAGAGCGAGGAGATGGACTGTGATAGTGGGTTGAGTAGACCCTCGATCGTAACTATCGTTCTTTCTGCTGCTCGTCGATTTTCCTTCTTTTTTTTTCGGTATACTATATACAATTATCCCCGACCCGTACTTAGCTTCGTTTGTTCCCGGTTCATCCGCAGCCGAGTTCTATAATAAAGAGATTTTCGTATTTTTCCGATTTACAGGAAATTACAGAGGGAACGGCAGCGTCTTTGTCGTTACGTTTACGAGGACTTGAGTGCCGAGTGTACACCTCTTAACGGCACATGGATCGACCCCAACGACCCGAGATGGGGTAGCGGCGAATACAACGGGCTGCTGCCCGACTGGTTTCCCGCGAATTCGACAAACTCCACCAATGCCTCGTCCCTCGGAAATGCAACGACGTATCTCAATCAGGGTCAGTTCTGTTTTCCTGTGTTCTCCAGTTCGTTCCAAAATTGTCCCGAAATCAGTACGAGTTTCGTTTCTAAAATGAATTGAAATTGTTCCATCGATTGATCGGCGCGATGGCTTGTGAAAGAGAAAAATTTCTGAACAGATGATTATCTGAGCACCGAACCGCCGTTCGAGCTCTGGCAAACGGTCCTGATAGCGCTGTGTCTGGCGGTTTGCATAGTTCTCACCGTCGGTGGCAACATCCTCGTCCTGTTGGCATTCATCGTCGACAGAACGATAAGACAGCCGAGTAACTACTTCATCGCCTCGCTCGCAGCCACCGACATGCTGATCGGTAACTAAAAACCAATTTGTTCATAAATCATCGCTCGCAACATCACCATTCATCTCGAGTCTCATCGAAATCATTTGATGTTAACTGATCATTGAATTTTGCCCGATGTTCATGCTTAGGCACGGTGTCGATGCCCTTTTACACGGTCTACGTGCTGATGGGTTATTGGGATTTGGGACCTTTGCTATGCGATCTGTGGCTCTCGGTCGACTACACGGTGTGTCTCGTTTCGCAGTACACGGTGCTTCTGATAACGATAGATCGTTTCTGCTCCGTAAAGATAGCCGCCAAGTACCGAAGTTGGCGTACGAAAAATCGCGTCATATGGATGGTGACAATAACGTGGATAATACCGGCGCTTTTGTTCTTCATAAGTATCTTCGGATGGGAACACTTCATCGGATACCGAGATCTATTGCCCGGCGAGTGTTCCGTGCAGTTTCTCAAAGATCCGATATTCAACACGGCCCTCATAATCGGCTATTACTGGACGACACTGGTGGTACTCTTCATCCTGTACGGTGGTATATACAAGACTGCCTACGACATGCAAAAGAAGAGCGAGGCCAAGCAGCGAAAGATGCAGTCGATGGTGGCCCTCAGCGCCGGAGCTATGTCGGGCATGGCTGGAAGGGCCGCTGGCATTGGAATATCAAAGACTCAGAGTACACTTTTGAGTCAGGACAAACCAAAGGGCGGATGTGTCGGGACAACGGGAGGTTCCGGCGTCGCGCCAAGTGCCGGAAACAACGAGAGTCCCGGTGTCGATGAGACTGGAAACAAAGCGTCGTCCAAACCCGGCGGAGGTCACGGAACGGTGGATTCAAACTCGAAGCAACCAGCGCCGGCCGGTCAAACGGTCGAGACCGAGAAGTCGGAACGTTCGAGCAGTCCGGCCTTCGATTCCGACGAGGACAGTACCGTGTGCACGAATCAGCAAGCGCAGAATCTTCGCAAAAGATCATCCCTCGCCGGTCTCGTCGTGTCTTCCGGTGCTCTACAGGTGTTCACGACAAATGGACGTCTAAACGGCGTCATACCGGTGAAAGTCGAAATGAACGCGATGACGAGAAAGCTGTCGCCAACGAGTCCGTCGCTGGAGCAACATCAGCCGGTGAGCCAGAAAGCTCAAACACTGCCGAAGATACAAGAATTGAGCGGTCCCGTTGAAGTCGAGACGCCGATCGAACCCGACAAATCCAGCAGCACGTTGACGCCCGAACAATCGTTGAGATCGAACGACGCTGAGATCGATCGTACGGTCGTCGCTACGGAAAACACACCGCTCTTGGATGTCAAAAACAAGGCGAACGAGAAAACCGGCAGTCAACAGAACATCATACCTCCGCCCACCCAGTTTCAGAGCAGTCCGCCTGTTTCCGAGGACACTTCGACATCGTCGTCGAACGACAGACCCAAGACTCTGGTCTCGTTGAATCAAGCGCCTGGAACTTACGACATACTGACCGGTTTGGACGGTGCCGATCTTCGTTACATGGACGAGAGTTCGGTTATCGTTCCGAGTCCGTCGTACGAGAGCCCACCTTCGTCGTTCTCGTGCAGTCTCGCAAATCCACTCTCGACTGCGCCGTCCTCGCCGATTCTCGGTGTGCACACCGGCACTTCGGCGGCTAATACGAGCCTACTTCAAGCCGCACTGATAAGAGCCACAGCACAACAAGCCGGCACCACGCAACCTCCGATTGTACACCCGAGCAATCATCCGTTTCTGACTAATGCATCCAGTCAAACACATCCGCCGCGCGTATTCGTCACCCATCAGACGAACGCGGCGTCCCAAACTTCGCCGACTGTCAGCAAAGTCAACACCGAAGTTACCGTCAAAGCCGAGCGACAGCCGATAACGAGCGTCGTCGCTGCCACACCGATCGAATCGTCGAACAGCACTACCGACCGGTTTTCCGATCAACCGACGAAGCCAAGCGGCGCCAATCCGCCTCATCACTCGTCGTCGAGCAGCGCCCTTCCTACGGTCTCCGGCACGACGAGCGGCGACGCGAGAAGACAGTCGAAAAAGAGGGAAGCCGGCGACGGTCAGGAAGGCGGCTCGCGGCGCGACTTCGTCAAATCAATCGGTCGGCGGCTCAAAGCGAAAACTCAGAAGAAAGATCCGACGGTCGGACGGCAAAAGTCCCGAACGGAGAATCGAGCGAGAAAGGCATTCAGAACTATATCATTCATTCTCGGCGCCTTCGTCGCTTGCTGGACGCCCTATCATATCCTTGCACTTGTCGAAGGCTTCTGCTCCAATCCTCCGTGCACCAACAAGCATCTCTTCATGTTCTCGTATTTTCTCTGCTACGCGAACAGTCCGATGAATCCATTTTGCTACGCAATGGCGAATCAACAATTCAAGAAAACATTCACGAGGATACTCAAAGGTGACTTGCACATGACGTAAGACGGCAAACAAAAAAACGATATAGCGATGAGGCGAGTAGGAAAAAAAGAGAATATCTTATTGTTTATCGCGCGGATGAAGTTTAGTTTATCGAATATCGAAGATAAAAGTAAAAATCGCGCGGTATAAACGGACAATAAATACATAGTCAAATATGCCTGTTTTTATGAACATCCAATTCCAAGATGCTCGATTCATATTTAAGGCGAAAAATCTGAGATAAGAGATTTAAAAAAAAAAAAGTCGATAGCATAAACGTAAAAAGAAGAATAAAACAGAATAAGAAAACGTTCGATGCCACAAATATTGTGTAAATATTGTGTAGTTAGAGAGAGCGCCAGGCGGGAAGGGGGCCGATGTAGAGAAATTGAGAAAGCATCATTGTTTTTTCGGGACCTAAAAAGGTGTAAATAATGTATATGTGTGAATATTTGTTGAATCATAGAATAACAGGATATACCTCCCAACCAAGAGACGTCGCAACTGCTGTAAGCTTAATGTTAAGATACTGAGCAATCAACTGCTGAATAATTAACGCATTTATGTCCCCGTGGGTAATTTTCGACCCACTTACGCGCAGCAATTTAACAATAATACTTTTTCTATTATACCCTTCATTTCTGTCTCTGTGTCGAGCCACACTTTTCAACTGCGCTTCTTTTGTATTGATTTTCAGAGTAATAAGAATTAAAAAAAAACCACATGTGGATAAAATATCGGGCACAAATGAGTTAATCGTAGATGCCGAGCTCTCGAATTATAGAAGAATCGCGATCGAGGGATCGAACGGGCAGAGAAAAAAGAAAACTAAAGAAACAAAAAACATTAGATGGCTTTTCAGAGTTCGTAGAAACTTTAGCGAGCAGCGTGAGTAAAGGCGAGGAGCCGATCGAACGATGAAATGTGTAATAAACTCGGATATAAGTGTAATATTTGTAATAAGATAAAAGCTTAGACGTACGAAATGATGTAGAACGAGAGCCGTCGAGCGCGCTCGCCATGAAAGACGAAAAAGTGAAATAATTGTTGTGTGCATCGGAGAGACATTGCGAAAGGTAATTAATCCGTAACGCATCCGTACGTTCGTTGAACCTGTCTCAGCTGCGGGTCAAAAGCTTCGAAGTGTCGAGGGTAGAAACAAAAAGAAAAAAAGAAAAACGATAATCAAACGTTGGCATCAAATTTTTTTGTCGTATCTCGCGCGGGAAAATCGGAAATTGGAGCAAACACCGTGGACCCCATCCCCGCGGTGATCATCCTACGCACACTGCCTGTAGTGGCCTACGCGCGCGCAGGCCTTTAAAAAAAATTATACCAAAAAAGACGAACTTCGAATCTACGATGTTCCACGTGAGATAAAAAAAAAGCAAAATTGAAAACTTGAGAAAAATCCTCATCATTTTTCGCGGGATCCTCGAGTCTCGTCGGTTTCGAGGCTGTGCCCGGAAGTCGCGGACAACGTGCGGATGGCGTATATCGAAGGGTCGCGAATTCATAAAGGTTCAGCGATCGCGCTGCGGTCAAACGATGTATGACTGTTGTAAAAGGCGTGTGTGCATGCGTATTCTTTCTTAAGAAAGAATTCTTTAATTCTTATTAAGCGTTTGTACTGTAATGACACAAAATTTACACGCGTGCATGAATATATTTGCTGAGTGCGCGAGCGGGTCGGTGGCAAAGGGATTCGCGCGCCGAGGGCCTCGTCGACCCTGAGCCCTGTCGTCGATGCTCTCCCGTCCGCGCGAAAGTTCTTCATCATCGACTCGCTGCGTACGCACAACTTTTACGCTTATCACACCGACTCTCTCTCTCTCTCTCTCTGTCGCTTACACTCCCCTTATCCGTGTCTTCGACGTTACACGAGAGGGGCGGAATGATCGATATTACACGCAAAGACGAAGCCGACAATGAGACTCTCGCTAACTCGTTATCCGTGGCTGTCGTCGATCCGAACTCGCCACGTTTATCCTTCATTAATTCAAGCATCATCGGGATGAATGAACGAGCGAGCCGACACGAGGGGCAGCTTCTCGGATGCAGTCGGAAACTTTCTTATTGTTCGACTTCGTCGGCGCGACTTCCTTCGCTCGATACTCGACAGTTTTCGCGCGCGAAGACTGCGCCACGATTTTTATTTAAACGAAGAAAGATAAAAATTAATAATAATGATTTTACTAAACAAATAAAATCGCATCTTCGTAATCTTCCGTTCATCACCTGCGAATGCTCCTGACGTTCTCGTCGAACGATTACGAGATTAAAAACATGAAAATATACGAAAAATGAATATATTGTAGATTGTGTAAACGATGAACTACCGTATGTATTTAGTTGGGATATGCTAAGATCGATATTAATTAGAATGAAGAAAAATTCATTGAAACAATAAGTGTGAGGAAGGAGAATATTTTTAATGGCGAAAAAAAAAAAAAAGAAAAATATGAAATCAACACTCAGTCGACTGATTGCCATGATCGTTGTCGTTTGGCTGAACTAATTGCGAGATTCGGTATAACCATCGCTCTCCACTAGAACCACACGGGTGATCCAAGAATTCTTGAAGAAATTTTTCGTTCTTTTTTTTTTGCAAAAAAAAGAAATGACCTATCGATTAGAACGGGAGAACAACACTCAAGATTGTTCACAATAAGAAAATAAAAAAATGTGTAAATTTCCTCGATGATTCGGAAAATCCTGGATCATTCTGAAAATTGCCTGAAATGTCAATTCACTCCAGTAGCGGGCAAATATCCTCGAAGCCCACTTCTGTAAATACATATAAATTAATTTAAATTATATCGACGCGAGCGAGGAGCGAAATTGTTAAGAAAAAAAAACAGATATAAAAGCGACGTTTAACGTGTAGCATATACATACATAAAAACAATAGAGGATAGTCAGTGCAACATAGAAAAAGAAGGAAAACTTATAGTATAAATAAATTATATTAAACCGTAAGAAAAAAAAAATGCTACGTTAGTTTTAGGTAATTCAGAAAAAGACTATAGTGTAACGAGCGAGGCACCGAAAACAATACGCATTGAGAACGCCTAGATAGTTATAATATATATAAAATATATATATATATATATATATTCTCGATAAAACCAATCGAGTTTTCCAATCAGATTCTATCCGCCGACTCTTCCTCATTTCCGTACGCGACGGAAGCTTTACACCGTTATTAATAACCGAGTCATTTCATCGTAATTCGGAATTCTCATAGACACGTATGCCTCCCCGAAACCTTCGACCCTACCTCAGCGAAACAAATGATTTAAAAAAAACTTCAAACGAAAGAAAAAAAGGAATCACCGCTTAAAGAAGCCAAGTAACCCTTCATCATATCGATAGTCGTATCGATAATAGTCGGAAAACTTTGGCCTAAAGGCGCGAAAAATGCAGGACAAATGTATGTACACGCTTGTGTACGAGTCGTCGATGTATGTGTAGTTGTTCGCGACAGCCAGATGCTTCTGTTACTAATTAATGTAGTTATAAATAGTTCCACGATACGAAAAAAAAAAAAACAAATAACAAAAGCACTGCTAAATTACTTATTCGACCGAGAAAAAAAAAAACACAATTTTCGAACCAACGGTGCGTCAGACGCACGAGATGCTTGAAAGCCATTGATAAGCAACCTATTCGGAAAAGAAAATTGAAAAGAAACACAAGAAATATACATTAACCGTTAAACATTCCACGGTGCATGAGACAATACAGTTTTATGCGTGCTTTGCTCGACAATCTTCTCGACGCAATTTCAAGAACGTAGAGCAATTCTTGAAAACGAAAAAAAGCAAAAAGAAAAAAAGCGTAAGCAAAAATAAATTTAACCTCGGTGTACAGAAGATCTCGCAGCTATACTAACTGTTTCAAGCTCACCGGAAGAGGTTTTTTCTTTTTTTTTTTTTTCATCCAGCCTCTAATTATAGTCATTGAACGAAAATAGCTTTACGGTTTTTTTTATTCTTCGTTACGTTACTTATTATTATTATTTTGTACTAACGCATCGTAGATATACTCGTTATGTAATTAGCATTCCGACATGTACGTAAAAGAGAGCTACAATAAATAAAAAGATAATGTGATACGATCAAGGACGATGATAATGTTGACCCGACACACATCGCGGCGTTTGTTCGACGGAGAAACCTCGCCGCGTCGGGGATCCTCGAAAGCTCCTCACTTTTCGAAAAATATTTCCTGCCCATTGAAGGCTTCCTAACACGAGGAAACTCCCTGGGCGTCACGCGTCTCCCGTACATTCATGCATCTGCGCGAGCGTGCAATTATCGTTCATTACGGCAAATTATTTTTTCCCTCCTACCGAGAGTGGAAGTTTGAGTTGCACCGATTGTCCAACGGCGCAGTGTTTCGATGAGCGCGAAACACGCAAGTCTCGCGTTACCGAGTCGAGTGAACGACGGATATACATCGTGATTTAACCGAGTTCTTACGAGAAGCGTGTAAAATGAATTGGATGTTTTGGCGAACGCGGAAACCGTCCGCGGACGTGAGGATCGCCAGAAAACCGTCGGAACATCCGCGACTACGACGTCTGCAGTCAACGAAAGAGTAAGTAATAGAATAGACGAAACAGAGGGATCGCAATTAATTTTTATCACTCGTAACCTCATGCTGTTCACGTGGCCGGGTCAATTGTCTCTAAAGTACAATTAAAGGTTGTTGAATTTCTCGGTAATGATGAATGCGTGATGGACCAAAACGCTGTTCTCGCTAATCGTTGATTGTCTTCGAGTTGGGGCACGGCTTCGTCGAAATACGTCTGAAGTCGAGTGTTTTCTCACTTTTCTCGGCGCCTCGTCTCATTAGCATTACAGCAACTGTTACGTTCATGGAACGTAGTGAAAAAAAAAGTGTTCCATTTTCTGTGAACCCTGGAAAAAGGGTTTTAAAACATTTTTTTATCAATGCAAATGTTTTCAGCCAAAAAGTTGTTTGATTATTTTATTATTGAAAAAAACATTGCGTGTTGTATTTTCTACGAACGCAAGAGAAAAAGGTTTCGTTTAGTGACGTTATTTGCGGTAAATGTGAATGTTTTCAGTGAAAATGTTTTTCAAATTGTTTCGTGACTTAACGCTTGGGTGGGTATGGAATAGCGATTCGTGTTTGTTCAGCAGCACGTAAGGCAGACGTGATATCTTCCAAGAAATCAACGGATAAATACGCTAATTGACTATTCGAGACGTGATTTCTGACCGTCCATTGTTTGCTTTTGAAAACAAGAGATACGTGCGCCGCGGATCCTTATTGTCCGATTGAATCGTTGGAACCGGCGTAAGGTACCCATTTTGTTCTTCTGCACTTTAGCTTCGAGCATCGGTGCAACGATAATACGACAAATCTTTGTTTGTCACCTTATCCGATTATAGGATGGAGTACCGTTAGGTACTTTAGGGATGGACGTACATAACAAGCTCAATTGAACCTTCGAAGTTCCGCGACCGAAACCAGAACTGTGGTTTTCAGATGCGTAGACACAAAACACGTTCTGATGATTTTAGTCGCCTAACATATCGCTCTACGTGTTAGTACTCTTTAATCTATTTCACTTGTGTTTGTAATGAGTTGTAAACGGTTTCCAATCGTCGAGTATCAAAATTCGTAAAAGATATAGATTTTTACCAAAAATCACTAATAAGGTCTTCTCATATGCATAAATGATATTGCAAATAATCAAGATGCAAAAAAATGTTTAAATAGCTCAAGGAAGGTTCAGGAATCGCGGCCTAAAAAACATGTTTTTTTTCTGTAAAAAAAATATTGTAGTTTGGAATATTTTCCATAAAATGAAATTAATTCAAAAACTTTATGCGAGTCCAGTCAAGTTTTTGTGAAACTAAATATATTCGAACTGAGCAATTTAATTGAATAATCAAAACGCCGGTGCGATTGTTCAATTCCATGGAATTTTCGGTGATATTCTTTCATCGATAGGTATGAGTAAAAAAACGCGTCCGCGAAATCGTTGGAGGCCAAGAGTCAATAATTGTAAAGGAATAAGCTGCAGAAAAGAACCCCGAGCGAGATTTTGCACAGCTTCTCAATTTCGGGGTTTTTGGTGCTAGTGATGCAATGCACCAGATGCGCGTCTGAGCGTCGCCTCGGGAACCCGGAAAGTTTCACATCAGGGAATTCCACAAGTCGCGAGTCAGCTGCGCTAATATCGTTCCGATGAAGATTCGCGAAGTATCTCACGAACGCGAATACTCGCGTATCAGTGTACGTTTATCAACGGTTGAGCGCTCAAACACGCTTGCGGCTTCCGCATCTAAATATACGACGATAGATCGCGAGGATTTTCGTGCGTCGATAAAGAATAAAAATAACAGAGAAATAAAACATATTCGAGACGAGGAAAGTACCGATGAAGCATCCTTTCTCCGGAATCACAGTCACGTGACGAGTGTCCGCCTTGCATAGCGAACAGGAAACATGGGAAGTCCTTTTGTGCAGCCCCTACTCGCGAGTCCGTTACTACTGTTACTCACCCACTTGTCGCAATTGGACGAGCCGGCTTCGGGAGTCTCCTTTACTATACATTCGCTGTTGTGTTTCGTCTGGGCTCAGTCGAAATTCAACCGGCCTCTGAATTGGTTCGTCTAATTTCTCTTTGACCGGCCTTCAAATCTAAGGAACGGAAATTGAAAACAATGTGAAAGAAGAACTATCGACACCTTTGTCGGAAGGTCAAGAAAATATGCGAACAAATAGTTAATTTATTGATCCCCGATGGATTGAAGTGCTGCGATTACAATCGTTGCAAATCGTGGGAACGTAGTCGTGCAACAAATAAAACTATGATCTCGATCATAACCGATACGACATTGAGCAGTGAAGTGCGCGAGCCGGTTTACCTTCGGCGTAAGAAACGTTTGAACGCTACCCGCGGTATCGAGGAAAAGCCGATCGTGGATATCGGCGACTGGACACTGATAGAACGTTCTTATCTCGGTGAGAACGATGGCGAAACGAACACTTCCAAACAAAAATATTGCAGTCCAAAGTCCTTCAACGGATGGTACGCAAGGATTAAGCGCGAAATATTGAAGAGTTTTAGAACAAAAATTTATCCCGATATTAAAAATGGGTGAGTAAAATCAGTCGAAGTTTTTATATACCTCACCGATTGTCTGTGAGAACGATGGTTATTTATCGACGCTATTTCTTGACTTAAAAAAAATTCTTCGCAATAGACGCTTTTTGGGTCCTGCAACTTCGACATTTTTTGAAAATGTATCTTGAAAATATAAATACATGATTGCACAAAGTCATTGGCTAGAAAAATTTGAATGGGATTCAAAAAAATTATTACATTCACTAGAAAAGAAATGAACCACTGTAAAGTAATTAGTATGAAAATCGAAAATTCTTTTACAAGTTTTATAAATATCTATGTCAGGGACGTTTGCCGTGAATTATTGTTATTCATTAGAAAATAATTTAAAAGTTTTGCCGATTAGAAGAAAAGTTACAAGCATACAAAGAATCGGCACTAGTTTCGTTCATTTTTTGAAAGAATGTTTATAAAGAGTAATGAAAATGTAGATAAGTATTTAAATATTTGACAACACGGTGAGACTTTTTGTTACCGTGTTCGTCGTCCCGCACGTGGACAGCAGGTGGGAGTTTAAAGACCCCCGGAATATTGTGGGGAAGCTCCAGCGTCGAGTTCACTCAGCCCGCGTCCAGTGCGTGGCGAGCCGACCAAGTGAGTCACCCGCGTAAACGATAGGGAACGGGCACGCAGGTACTTTTTGTGCACAGTAGGGCCCCGATTAACTCGATTGCGCGGTATCGAAGAATCTCGAATAATCAAAGCCACAGTCAATCGGCCTGAAATGCCTAAATGGCAAATATCTTTATTTTCACTAGTAATCATTTGAATTTGATACGACGAAACAGAAATTCGGGAGACGCGCGTTTAATCCGTTCCCCGGTTAATCGGAGTTCTACTGTACTGCGTAACATAGATACAGAAACAAATGTACATGCGTGTGGCGTGTCCGTAGGGCCGCTCGTCTGCATTCGTGTGAAACGACGCTGGCCGCGAGACGCGTGTGGTAATGGACTTCCTGCAAGCATCGGACCTGAACCGCCAGTAGGGTCCGTGATTCCCGGGCTCGTTCTCTCTATCTCGCTGCAAACTCTTTTGCAACGCGATACTCGAACAACGAAACACGCCGGGGATGTTAACGATGCAAGAAACGATCGTAGCGAGACAGAGATTACGGCATATCGTCTTATTTTTTATTTTTTTCCCCCCTCGAGGCTGAAATTGATGAGTTTCCAAGGCGATGAAGAGGATTGATGAAGTTCTTCAAATCTTATTCTGCAGCAACGAAGGAATGCTTTAGAATTTTTTCTTAAAGAAAAAATCCATTAGCAGGTCATTTATACATTTTATTTTTTAAATGTCGGACACAAGTGGAAGAATCGAGAAAATTTAGATTTTAGTAATTCGTTTAATCCACCGTCTGTAATACGATACTTTGACGTAGACACCAGGCGAGACGCCGCAACCATCGCCGAAAGAAACGATACCATAGACAGTGCTGGAATCGGCCAATGGGCCGCCTGAATCGCCGTAACAGGCGTCCGCGACTCCCTCGCCGTAACACAGATGCGTTGTTTCATTCGCTATCCATTCGTACCAAGACGTTGCAACGACGCAATCCTTCCAAGCCACTCTGGTAACTTGGGCTGTTTGCAGGAATACGGACGAAGGCAAAGCCTGTTTGTAAATGACGAATTATGATAAATTATTAAATGTTGGATGCATAATATTTATAATCGGAACCTAATAAGTTTGGTACGATGCAGATGAATTTTGATTCGCATATTTTGTCCATTGAATCAACGATTCGTGTTAGTAAAGGTTCCATTCCAGTGAAATGCGAGCGAACGAAACGACTTTTTAAATCGTACATTTACGCAGACATTCATACATTCTGAGTTAATGCGATTCGAATAGATAGAAGAGGTGTACAGCGATAGGAAATCCATATGAACTTCCGGTCACAAATTATCAGTCTTGCCTCTATCGACATATCCGAGCGACCCCAACCGGAAACGCGTAGCAGTTCAGGTGGAATGCTTCCTTCGAGCGGCAGCTTTGCTGGTTTAACGTTGTTCGAGAAACGAAAGCGCGTTTGAACCTTGAAGAGCACGATGTCGTGAACCGGTATGGTTTTACCGTCGAAAAGCGTCGAATCGTAGGAATAGAACTTTCGCAACCGATGAACAGATCCGCCGGCAACGTTGGTCGATGATCCGGCTCGCACGTAATAATTCTTGACAGATTTCGCGCCCGGTTTCCTGAAGATAATTCAACACTCGTACATGATTCGTCCTACTGCCCGAATGTTCGGTGCAAAATTCCTTACAGACAATGCAGAGCCGACATTCCCCACCATCCCGAAATTATTACTGCGCCACAGAGAAATCCATCTCTTCTTGCGTGAAGAGAAAGCTGCAACATAATAGATTTGATCGTTCTATCTAATGGATATTATTCGTTTGAGAATCAATGAATTCTTATAGATTAACGCCGATGTTGAAAAGAACTTACTAGAAACGGTACAGTGTTGATTTCCACTTCGGAACCTCCGATGATTTTTGGTCCGGAGGAACCGTGTCGCTTTGATGCTGTTTCCCCAACGACTTGGGTAACTAAAATCATCACGGTGACAATGATAGATCACTTTGCAATTTTTCAATTATCATTCTGCAATGAAATGTCTTCTTGGTCGTTATGCAAATATGTTACCGATTATAGCGAGGATCCACCGCGAGTTCATCGTCGACTAGTCGGAAACTGACTCGACGCGTACGCGACTATCGATGTTCTTTATTGCGTTGGAAGGCAAAGAAATGTCGTTAATGTCAGACATCGATGGAACATCCGCTATCGCGTCTATTTTTCGAAGTACCGAAGGAACTGGGCGACATTGAAAATAATCTTAATGTCCAAAACGGAAACAATAAATCTGGCGTATCTCTGCTTCGTCGCATAAATTGCACTACGATTTTTATTGTTTCTAAATGTCTACAGGCATTTCCCATCACCGTTATGCATTATTTGGAAAACAGTTCATTTTTGCGTCAGCATTCGAATATTTCATGATGTCACGGTGGTCGAACTAATAATCGATTCGATATTGTCGTTGCTTCGATGGAATCATTGGAAGCGTCAATGTCGGGCGAATTTCCCACGTTTTCTTCGATTCCATCGAAGATTGGATCGACGGCCGTTGGAGTGGCGGTCGTCGTGTATGTTTCATCCGTCAGTGACAAAGATTCCTCTTCATCGTCCTTTCCGTGAGTTTCAAGATTCGTTGCATCGATCGGACGAGACGGAGACCTTCGGTCTCGCGGTGGCCAACGATCCTCGTTTTCCGCGCTGTTGCCCGAAGACACCGGACCACTGTCCTGACGGTAAATAGCAGCTGCCAGAACTGCAATGCTTTCGTAGAACATCGTCGCTAAGAGAAACGTATTGGCGAGCGTTACCAGTGCCGACGAACTTCGCGAATTACGCTGTTGACCGAGACGTTTCATTGATTCGATCAATTTGTTCAGCAGTTCCGCGTGAGAACTCTTCTTGAAACCTGAAAAACGACTGTCGATTACACATTTGATGACATCGCGACGAATTCTTCTAAATCTACTAATTTTCTGCAGATGTAAATCTTTTTCTAGACAATGTTGGATTCCTTTAAATTAACTTTTCTAAATAATAACAATAATAGTAATTCGATCCCAATGTAGCTTTGTTTGAAAAAAATTAGTTGCCTTTAAAAAAGACTCATTTTCCGCTTAGAATAGCAAATTAAAAGTAATTTTTGTCTCTGTAAAAAAAATCAGATAGAAAGTTTCGATTAATGTAATTGTCTCAAATACCCACCAACTTCCGTCACAAGTCTGCTGGAGGCCGGAGTACGTTGCCGCTTCGCAGATCCCACTGATTTGCCGGACCTGTTATTGCCATTGATCGGCTGTGGCCCCATTGGAAATGGTTTAGGCTTCGTCGACCAGCTTCCAAAAATCGACTCCACAAATTCCGACCAGCACTTCAAAACTCCGGCATTTCCGGTCAGATTCTCGCGGGCGATGCCCCACGAGGGATCGACGAAAACGTTGCCCAATCTTTTTATTCCACCGTGCAAATGTTCGCACGTTCGATTAGCGAAATCGACACAGTATCGCCTGAATCTCGTCAAATGATCGGACATTCTGTTGTATCTACGCCATTGAAGAATGTCGTTCGACGCTGTTTTCAAGAGTTCCGCTTTTTTCTCCAGTCCACGCTTGTACATCTCTATTAGCGACGCTATCTCGTTGACAACATCTGAACCCAATTGACTTCTCTTCAACGATGAGCCGATTTCGCCTGCCATGCGCTCGAGTGTCGCTGATTTCTTCAAGTCACCCATAAAAAATTCGACGATATACGGAAATTCGTTGCTTCTCGTGGATTTTTTCTTCAATTTGCAGACTAAGGAAACATTCGCTCCTTTGTCAATGTCGCTGCAACTATCAACAAAGCCCTTCATCGCCCGTGAAAAATCTCTCGACCATTTCACTACGGGATCTTCGGCCGCGGACGAGTTGTTCAGTCTCGTCTGGACGCATCTGTCGACTCGTTTGATCTCCACAAGACAATTCCGATACTCCAAACGCGAATCGTTCGCAACGCCGTGACAAACGAACGCGTGAAATTGATTGTACTCGGTTGCCTTGATTCCCGGGTATCTGGATAGACGTTTCCCCAAACGATTTCGCAACATCTTGCCGGTGACTTCGAGTGGAAAATTCGTCAGATCTCCGATGGCTCGTTTGAGATCGAAGGTGTTGGGTGCTTTCTCATCGAGACACTTGTATATATTGCTGCTGTACACTCCAATGGTCCCGAATATAGCGAGAAACTTCCATTCCTCCGTGGAATTCTTCCGATTAGTTTGAATCTCGAGTTGCACCGATTTGTAGCCCATTTTCGTGTAATTGTGCCTGTGCAGGTGTCGATTGAGCTGCGTCTTCGCTGATTGGTAGATCGGCGCGAGTTCCAACGGAAAACGAAGAAGTTGATAGTAAACGGCGATCTTCAAATTGGTCGGGTCAGCCAATTTGGGATTGTTTGACGGTCGACGTCGGGACGATTGGGGCAGGCCGAGTTTGTCGAATAGATTTCTTATGCCGTTGCATATGGCGTCGCCGATCATTCTTATGGTTTGTACCAAACCCATTTTTCCATCCTCGGTCGCTCGCAGACTCACTTTCGCGGGCAATGGTTCGAGATATTTGGTCGCTAAGTTGTTCAGTGCGATCTCGAGTTTGTTCAACTGTTTGGCATCCAACTCGAGTTCTCTGGCGAGGATGAGAAAAGTTCTTTCGCTCTCGACGGGAACCGGGAAAACGATGATATCATTGCTCGTGAAATTTCGAACGATGATTTTTCCTCCGTCGACTCCTGCGAGCGAATAGATCATCGATCAACAAAGCGAAGATGACGAACCGGTCATCGAGCGATATCTTCCGACAGATCTCCCTCATGAATCTGGTATAATTGTATCGCGGAAAAACCACGGGCTTACGGATTAATTGGTACTTACCGAGAGTAAGGAATAACGCCAGTAGATACGGACGGTGCATGATCAGACAGACTGAATATTTCACAATGATTTTTCCTCTTTATAGAATTCATGTTCCAAACGCTTTTCGCAGTCGCATTCGGCATACTTTTCTCCGTGATATATTCGTACATAAATTATTGTCGAAGACAAGTACCTCGTGAGATAAGCCGACGAGTTACCAATCTCGTCCTCGCGGGACGAACCATTCTTGCAACGTCGGAAAGGAGCTGGAAAGAGTCGAACTAGGGCAATTGTCTAGCGGATTATCGAACGAGGAACTTGGCCGCTGATGTCCTTGGCACGCTCGGTCGAATCTATAGTTGCAGACTTGAACTGTACCTCGTTATATGCGACCCGATCGAAATATTTCGATACTTAGTGTCTCAAGAGCACTGTAAAAACGAGTGCTTGGGAAGACTAATGGTTAGTTAGTATAGCGATTCTTTCTCTTAACAAGTAGTCGCCTCAACTATCTATAAAAAAATAATATAAAAAATTTCTTTGATTAAGCCTGAGTGTATATTCAAGGCAGGAATCTAGTCTAAATGAAGATTTTCCCGTAAATCCTATCCGTAGGTTCTCTCAAATATTTTAACATCGCTATTACAATATTTCAATTCGGTCTTTAATAATTTTTTTACCCTAATCTGTCGAACAATTTCTATGTTGATTTATTGATTGGAAACAAAGGACTCGATCAATGAGTTCATTGATTCGTCAAGGCTTCGTTCCGTATATGACATAGAATAGATAATGCATAACATCGTTTCCTTCCTGCATCATTGCTCGCTTCCTTAAGCGAATTTCCGCCAATAATGTATAGCAAGAAGTGCCTGATGATGTCACGGTATGACATAGGTGTACGGAATACGGTGTGCTGGATGATCTGAGTCATTCGTCTCATCTGACTTCTCGATTAATTTATTCTGTAACAAACTACAATCGGAGACCGCTTTTGTTTTTTTTCCGTTGATCATCAAACAAAGTCAGGCATCGCGAGTAACGAGAAAGCGATTAATTCTGTTTGATCAGTCGAATCATTTTCAAAATATTGTTATCGTACCAAATGTTCTGGCGTGTTTACGCGGTCGAGAGAGCGAGATAACGGAGATGTAAGTCCGACCGTACGGTGGTGCCATCTGAGCGAAGAAATCGTGTCGCGAGGTAAGCGAAGGTGCATGTCTGGCGGCGAACAGCCGTACCTACTAGGACAGAGAGACGGGCTTGCTGTTCCAGCCGGTGGGTGTCCGCCGGCATCCTTGGCACAAAATCCTGAGCACCTGGATCCGCGTTTATTGTTCGTCGCGCGACAGTGATCGATCGTTCGGGGAATTGTGTTATTTTTGTTTGAATAATTCGTTTTCATCGTGGATTTTCGAGCACTGTTCTCGGTGTTTCGAAGCCGGAGCGAGTGGTGATAGTAAAAAAGGAAAAAAAAAACGGTCGGTAATACTCGACCTATCTGTCAAAATATAACTTGTGCCGGCGAGTTTCTCGCGTCGAAATCAACGAAAAAAAATCAATCACAAACGATAATCAAAAGTGAAGGGCGCCGTTTCGTCTCATCATGGACGAGGAGGCTATGTGGAAGGGTTTTTACCAAAAAATCGTCGAAGAGAGAGAGACGAAAGAGAAGGAACAATCGGAAAAAACGGATCACGAATTGAGGTAGCTCGAAATAATGTCAAACATTCGTTTCACTTTATCTTTTTTTTTATCAATGATCATTGAACTTCTATTGAACGTCTATTGACGAAAATATATGTGTATTTGACTCTGCCTTCACATTGCGAAGACTATCAACAGATAAGCAACGTACCGATTCGAACGCCTTAGAATTTTGAGCCAAGCACGAAAATATAAAGTTATTTTTAAAAATAACTCGAAAGAGATTTTTCTTTTTTCTTTTTTTTTTTTTTTAACATTAATTCAAGCGCGTTCGCGGCGAACGAATAGCAAAGCCCACAGGTGACAGCAACGGCGTCGCAAAGAGTCGAAATTACAGACGTCAGCAATACCCAACGCGGTGATATAGGACCAAGTGTTTCCAAGACACGCACTCGCGTTCTATTAATAAACTCTCTCGTGATGCTCCGCGCTCTCGAAGCGCGAGCCGCTTTTCGTACGAAACCATTTGATCTCTGATCTTTGTTTCTCGCTTTCTCTCCTCCTTAAGTCGCTCGCGAACACTTTCGCATCGAAATGTACGTGACGAGGAGGCACAACACTGTCACGGTTGACTCTATCGGAACTCTCGAAGACTATAGTCGCCGTGTCGCTCAGGCGAATCGAGACGATCGACGAGCGAAGGTCGCGCAGTCGTTTTATGATTCACGATGCGGCTTTACCTATGTATATTTAAATATAGGTATAGCACGTGCCTTACGGTTCGGAGTTTCAAAGGGACAAACGAGCCGCAATTGATGCAAAATTTTTTTTTTTTTATGGAGAAATAATAGAACACTTATTCACCGTAAAAAATTATTATACTTTGAGCGAGCATGTCCGTGATTAAAATAAATAAAAATGATTAAGTTATGGGCGAAAAAATAATTGTTTTATCGGGGTAAAAATAATTAATTGATCCGGTTAATAAGCATGATTTCTCCATTTCTCCGAGCGTACGATTTCGATGTGTACTTACTATGTAACTCGGATGAAGGTCATATTAACATATTGCGCAACGCTGCTCTGACTCGTCTCCGCATACACTGGGACGAGGCTCCATTCTTCAGATAACTTGGTCGATTTTCTGCAAACGATCAGGTAGATAGAACATGAATGAATTAATGCAATTTGTTGTTGCTTCATGCGGGATTTCCCACTTCGTTGTTATCCCCTATTTTGTGATTATAAATAACGAGACTTTTTGTTAACGATATTGCGCGTTTCTCATGTGTAGGTATGAAGAAGGAGCGGGGGGGTTATGAGAAAGAGGCTGTGGCGAAATTCACACAGCGCTATTAATTTATAATTTCTCGTCGAGTAAGCTATGTTTTTTTTTTTTTTTTTTTTTTCGTTTCATGAGCCCCGAGCGCATTCATATTCAAGCTTATTGCGTTTACCTGGTTATGGAGAATAATGAGGTCGGGATAGTAAAAATAACATGTCGAGCAGTTTACGAATATTTGTTGCCGCATACGTTCGTGATCATTTTTTTCGTTGGGTTAACAGCAAAGAATTTTTAAACTCAATTTCGTGAATGGCTAACTTTTTGGTAGATCGACCATCCGGTTTCTCATTTACTCAATGAATTACTAAAAATATTGGATAATCAATATTATTTATATTACTAATACTGAAACGTACTGGTTTCTTATTACTTGCATATTATGAATATTTAATTATTTGATAAAATTATATTTTGCCTCGACTGTTTGAATATTTTTTTATCGCCGTGCAATTTCTTGACGTTCTATAAAAGTAAGAATAGAGCGAAGGACCCGAAGGACAAATAGAAAAAGAATTCATTTCTGAAGAGGAACTCGATCGAGATCGAAATGTAAAAAAAAAGGAAAAACTATAAAGGTCGTTTCGAAGCCGCAGCCCAAGGAATACAATTCTCGTTTAGACTTTGTCACTGCATGGGAACGAGAATCGCGACCGTCACAATTCTAGACTTCGCGACTACGTCATCGGGAAGTACCCAACTCCGTGAAAGGAGTGTAACGCTACACTTAACGCATCTCGTGCCACCAGACACAAGGCATTAGCTTTAGTTAAATTCGTTCGTTAGATTCGTTTCGTTAAAGAACATTTCTCCGGGATCATCGACATCGGCATGATTATGCATTATCCTGACTCGTTTTTCCGGTTTTCCTTCAAGAAACGTCATTCGGATTTCTCGTTTCGTCGGAATCGCTCTCCCTCCCTATGTAATCAGTGACACACACGCGACAATTTATTTCACAGAAGTGTTGGTTTGCACATCAAATCGATAAGCCCTAATGTG
Source organism: Ischnus inquisitorius (assembly GCA_963924025.1). Classification (NCBI taxonomy): domain Eukaryota; kingdom Metazoa; phylum Arthropoda; class Insecta; order Hymenoptera; family Ichneumonidae; genus Ischnus; species Ischnus inquisitorius. The sequence continues at coordinate 3,304,327 of OZ001250.1, read as the reverse complement.
GCGTTAGTCATGAATTATACACCGCGATGTTTGAGCCACGCAACCGCGTAAATAACCCGGTACACATTGTAAAATCATTCGTCTTTATCTCGATTACAAAAGGTACCTGTCCATTACATGTCGCTCGTGACATAACGGCGAGGTCGCTTTATCCCATTTTTTTTTCTCCTTTTTTTCGTAACGCTAAGTCGAAAAGCAAATTCTCAGCCTATCATCGTAAAACGTTGGGGTCTTACTGTCTGATTGCCTCCTACTACCTCCTATACCCCTATGGTTAGCCGCGATACAAGAAGGAATATTCACGAATTCGCAGTCTCGCAAGAACCGTGCTTCGTCGCGAATCATATTTTTCCTCCGTCGACTCAATGAGAGTTACTGTTCCCTCGTGATATCGAACGGTCACGAAAGTCATCGGAATTGTTCCCTATCGACGAGAGTTCTTCTTAACCGAGTGGATTATGCAGAGGCAGTAAAAAAATTATAAAAAATAGTTGCGCGATAGTTATTGTGGTGTCTGTATCGTGAAAGAAAAATTCTTCGATTTATTTCGAAGGAAGCCGCGAGGAAAAATGGCGCATTTCGGTAAATGCGACGACAGTCATCCGTACTACGCCATCGCGGCTTTTCGAATGTCCCAGAAACGGGAAGTCAAACCGGTCACGCTGGCCAGCATCTATTGGAAATTCGCGGCTCACAACTTCATTCACAACAAAAGGTGATCGACGCGAGCGGAGGATAGCACACCAGTGTTCTCGTTAATGGGAGCGGGAATATTAGCTTCACACCAAATTCCTTTTGTATTGTCCCGTCGATAGTGTGCTGTTTTTTGTTTCCATTGGTTGAATGTTTATTTTTTTGTACGAAAAAGGCGTATTGTATACTACCAAAAGTGAGATTAGGAGAGAATTTCGAAAACCTACCGATGAGAAAAAAAATCAATCATTAAGAAGCCACTTGACGCGTTCATTTTGAATAATCATAATTCTATAAAGTTGTTACGAAGAAGTATTGGTTTAACAAATCATCTGGGAACTTAATTTTTCCAGTATAAGTTAATTTGTTAATTTTTTCCGATTACATATGAATTTTTTCATAATTCTCTCTGATTTCCGAAAAATTCGTTTTCGGAATCCTTGATTCGTTGAGCAATTTTTCAAACCAATTTGTTAATGACCTTCCGGTATCATTATCTTCGATGGTTTTGCTATAAGCTCAATTTTTTTCAGATTTTCATCCTATTCGGGAGTATTCGAAATGTTCTCGGAATCTCACCATTAGTTTGGACCGTAACGTTACACTTTTCTTGATTAAAAGCTCGTTTGTTATGATTCAACGCAAACAGCATAGCTTCGCTTGATTGATCCGCGTTAGAGCGCAAAATTTCCAAACGTCAATGTCCATAGTAGTGTTTGACGTTTCGTTGAGCGTGCGAAGCAATGCCAGAAAGTAGCCTGAACTCGCCGCTTTTTAAACCAATATCGCACGTGAAGCATGTTTGATGTACGAAAGTGATGAATGAGTTCAAATGTAATTCAGCGCGAAACAAAGCTCAGTTTCCACAAAAGCCGGTAAAAACATTTCGTTATTGTTCGGGAAGCTCATTCGGTGAATTATACGAATGTTTTTACACTCAAGCAATGTGCTTTTCTCGATGTACACGTTGTTTTACCACCCGTTACTGCAGTTTAGCACTTAGTGACGAGCCTATAGGGGTCAAGTTCATCACTATGCTCTGCGAAAAAAAACAATCCATGTATACACACTTGTTTTCTCACGCTAATTCATCGAAATATCTGTATATACACGCAGTAGTCGGCCAGGATAACTTGGCCTAAATTCGCACGGCTCCGATGACTCTCTCATCGCGAGACTGCCAATTTGTGTCCAAACTTAATTTTACACAGAGCCAAGCGAATGCAAGAAAGTCGGTCAGTGTTATAACTCGCCCGCGCCTGAGCTACGTAGAGTTTGTGTACGAATTAATCCGCGAGAGAATCATCGGGAATTATTGTGTTTCGTAGCATGAGAAGAGATAAGAAAGTCCCTACGAGATATCGATTGCTAAAACGCCGTCGATTTTTTTTCACAGAATCCAAGAATCCGATGGAGGCTTCTTCGAGAATTTGGGTACTCTGCTGGCGGAGAAGGCCAGAGCTCAGGAAGTCGCTGAGGGTCCTTTGCCGGCGAAGAGCACAATTCCGGACGAGGAAGAGGACAGCGAGGAAGGAAGCATCGAGGAACCGACCGAAGCATTGCTGGAATCCGACAGCGACAGGGACGAGAACGAGCGCGCGACTGATCTGCTGGTTGGATCGGTCGGTTGGAATGTAAGAACATTAATTTTCATTTTTGTATTCCATGTATCATCGTCGATCGCGTCTAAATCACGACGATTATTCTCTTATCGCATAACGCCTTACATTGATAGATAGTATTCAATTGAATATAATTAATCTATAGGCATGTACTTGTTTGATATAATGCTCGCGCGCGTAGAGGTAATAAAGCACAGTCCAAACAGACCCACATCTGTTCAGCATCCACGACGAGATTGCGAATCGTATTTCAATCGCTCTTTTTTGTTTCTTTTTTAAACACTCAACGCTCGCTACGTCAGACAAGCGTAAGCGATGGTTAATCGTTGCCAGACTATGAAGAAAGTAAGCACAGCAACATTTTTTCTTTAATGCGCTACCCGTGGGAAAATAGACGAAGATAAATATCGTTCGGAACAAAATAAAGAAAAAACATGCATTTTGCGCCAAGTTTGCGTTAGCGATCCGAGTGTCTAACAGTCGGAAAATAGAATTCTGAAACTACTTTGGGATTACACGAGGCTCTAACCGGCTCAAGGGTAGTTATTCCAAGCTAGTCAGACCTGTGGATTCGGGGATTGGCCGCGCGAGACGCGCGCGAGAGGCTGTTCTCTCGGGCAACGGGAATCATAAATCACCGGCATCTCGCTCGTCTTTCCAATTCTAATTCTCTTCTCTTCTGTTCATTCCCACTTGGGCCAAGGGCAATGGGCCCTTGTCGAGCATAAGTGAGACAAATGAATAAACACGAACGTCACTTGTTTCGTTCGGAAAAAAAAACTTATCGACCGGATATTTCTTCATTGGATTCTAATGACCGATCGAAATATCTGAGACAAAATGACACACTCGAACGACATTTCTTTTACATCTTTTTGAATTAAAAAAAATATTCAAAAGAAATATTTTTTGAATTTGTTATTCAGATAAAACAAAATCATTCTTAATTAATTATTATTAATAATTATATTTAATTATTATTAATAACATGTTAAAAGAAAAAATTTAATTCAAATTTGTCAAAAATTACGACGTGCCTATGTCTGTAAAAAGGTTTCGGTATCGATAATTTTATCGATCATCAATGCGAAACGCGAATGAGAGCCGTTGCGTCATTTCGTCGATCTGACTTTGTACATTTACGTATAACATCCAAATCAATGTAATTCTCACGATGCGATAAAGATGCGGTCTCGTTACGCGCCTGCGTCCGATCCGGCAGTGTGACGTATGTAATGCGAACGGCCGCGAGACCGCGAAACATCGTCGTCGTCGTCGTCTACGATGTACGACGACCACGAGGATTCGTCGGGGAGGAACGTACTATCCGGTCCATTCGTCGTGTTCCATCTATTCCTGGCAGTGTCGAGTTTGCCACCGTTACGCCACTGTCTTGTCCACCACAATTCTTTCTCACATTGATCTTCGACGCTATCGCCACTCATGAGAGAAACCGACTATTACACGAGCTCTTCCTTCCCTTTTCATTTCTAATCAAAACGATCAATTACTCCGCCGCCGCTTGACGGGAGAACAGAGCGATGAGATACGCCGCGCAACGTTAAACGCGAGTCTCGTGACCGCGTTGAGTCCAAGTTGCACCCTAACTTCGAACGACAGTGTCACGGCTTGACGGATACTGGGTACATGAAGTGAAAAAAAAAGATAACAAAATTACCGCAGTGTTTAGTGCGATGGTCGTTCAGGCAAATTTACGATCTTAGGTGCCTTGAAACTTTCTCGCGGACATTGAATCATCGATAAATTTAGTGATGGTTCCGGTGCGCGAGTGTTTTATCGATACCGGAACTGTTCAGTGATCAATATCGGGATAGGTAGATTTTCAATTTTTAAAAGAAGGTGAACATTTTTTTAAATTTTTGAATTTTTCTTGAATAGCAAAAATAAATTCTAATGGAGTTTGAATGGTTGGTGGAGAAAACAGTGCTTTCGCTGGCGGAGTTTCTCTTGCATCGAAAAAATTCTGATCAATAATAGGAATTTCAAGGTAATCGATACGTCACTGAGAGCCTTCGGAGGATTTTTTTTTGTTTTTTTTCGAAGGAACCAATGCCTCGTCGCCCCGTCAATTCCTGGCAAATCATCAGAAAGCTCGGTTTAAAAATGTAGCTCGTAGAAGTGTCGGCGCACTCGAGGAATACTCGAATTCTTTCGAAGTTCCACGGGACTCCCGAGTCCCGGGGTTGTCGTCGAAGCTCGACGATTTCGTAATCGACACCGTTCACCAATCTCAGTTTGCTTCGTTTCGCGTCTTGTCAATCGCGCAAGTGGCTCAATTTCTCTCGAGGCGGAAAATTGTCTTTGGTTCAATCTGCTATCGTCGAAACTTCTCGCGCAAATGGAATTCTCGCATAACGCTGATTAGAAAAGTGGGTTGATGGTCGAAACTCAAGTAAAATTAGAAGATATATTGGATTGCATAATAAAACGAAATAGCGACCGGAACGACTTTCGAGCTTGTGACAAAAACAAAAGAAAAAATCATGCTAATTGGATACGCTTGTCGTGGCCTCATTCTGTTTTCAACATTGTTTACATAGTTTTTATGAGAAATTTATTTGAAAATTTTTGTTTTCCTCATAGAAAAACCTCTGCTAACGACTTTAAAAACAAAATGGGGAAGCGTTATGCAAATTTAATTTGCTCGTTTTTTTAATGACTATTTTTTTCTAAATATGACCAACGAAAAATCAGATTAAAAAATTTTTCCGTTCTAATCAATTCTCCGTAAATTTTATACCGATTATCGGACAGTAAAATAGTCAATGTGTGTGGACACTTTTAGCCCGATATCTCCATAATTGCAAAAGTTATTGTTTTGACACATCTTTTCGATGAATTTGAAAACCGGATGAAATCTTAACGACTCTAACCATTTTGAAAAAAATTAAAACGAAGATTGAGGATTAACTCTAGTAGATCCAAGCTCGGTAAATTTCAGCTTGTTAACTGAAGACGATTTCAAGTAATATAGGTTCAAATTTTTTTAACGTAGTGAATCCGGTACAGTCCGGTCAAAGAAAACCAGTCCGGTCCGGTGAAATTCGAAGAAAATTTCAAATACTTCGCGATGGGATAGAAATCTCAAAAAAAATCGGACATGTGTACGGTGTTGCAAATATTGATTTAGCAAAATTGTAATATCGAAATGTTACTAACAAATAAATGAAAAAATATGTCGTTCAACAAATTACCCGGCAACTTAACTTTTTTGATTGGAAATGATTTAGTAATTCATCTGTATAACTATGGATTTTTTTAGGATTTTGTCGAACAAATTCCGAACAAATAAAAAAAATTAATAAATCTTTTTTATGAAGAAAAATTTAGGTGGCCGGATAATTTGTTGAACAATTTATTTTTTATTAATCTGTTGACAACATTTCATCATTATTATGCAAAATTAATCGTTTCAGCACCTTCTCTATGCCTACATGTTTGTCGGTGAGGAATTCTCCTTAAACTCCACCTTCGACCGGACTGTACCGGACGTAGCTTAAACACGCGCACGCACACAGACAGATCCAGACTCTTTTTCTAAGTGTGATTTTCCGATGTTTCGGAACGTTCTGCACACATTTTCACTGGAATCTCGAAAAAGAATTCATCATCGAAACAAAGCTTCCTCCGCGAGGAAGAAAAATGGGGAACCAGTTACAGTTTGTGGCAGGGGGCTTGATGGTCAATCAGCTAATTGTCGTCGTATCAACTTTCATTGGACACAATTGTTCATTCGTATGCTCGAACGCATCGCTATTGCACTTGGTCTGGTCTAGTAAAGCGGCCAGTTTAAACGGGATGCGGCCCAGTTATAGCCGACGGAATCTATCGTCGACTTCAGCAATCTATTTTTCGCGCAATTTTTTTTTTTTTTCTCTCTTCCGCCCTCCGCGGCGGTATCGCCGGCCCGAAATTACATTCGGCGCGGTTAATTCGGTGAATTAATCTTCACGAACGTCGAGTGACGTTGAAAAGACCAGTGTCATTAAGGAGAGACATGTTGTTGCGGTCGAACGAGCGCTTGTGATCGGAGTTCACGAAGGACCTTGACCCCTGAAAAGAATCATGTCTGATAAGCGGATTACCGTTCATCGCCGTCGACACGCCGACAAAATAGACTCTTCTTTCCTGGCTTATCCGTTGCGTTGTTAAAATTAATACACGTATCATAATCAGAAACGAAAATTAGACCGGCGATGAGTCGTCCGAGCTGAGTGTAATTGAATTTAGTAGAAACAATTTTTTTCTATTAGTCAAATTTTTTTTTTATCTGAAATTCAAAGTCCCCCTCGAGTTCCTCGTTATCATCGAGGTTGTTCCGAGTCGGACTCGGCGAAACGCTGAAATCTCGGAGTTTGCGAATCGCGCGTTAAATTGCGTCTCGTGATTTCATTGAACGACGTTTCCCCCGACGATTACCCGATGAATCTAATTAGAGCGACCGAAGTCGTTGCGTTAGGCGGATACGAATTGGATATGCGAGAGTTCCCACTCGGGCGAGAATAGCAGAAAAGGTCGTGCCGTTTGTGTATCGACTTCGCAGTCGGTCCGATAAAGCGATTAAATATCGGCTCACCCCGCGAAAGTGTTTTAACTCGGTTTTCTTCTCTCGTTTCCTTTCTCCTCTCGTTCGGCTTTCTCGTTCGGTGATAGCCGGCACTGATTACGCACAGTGTATAAAGCGAGCGAAGCGAAGTTTGTGTTTTTAACGCGAGGTCAAAGTTGAATCTTCGAGCAAACACAATGCTAACGCCCGACAAGCTTGTGCCATGCCGCTCATCGGCGTAGCGTCGATTCCCTACTCTTTTTTTTCTTTCTTTCTTTGTTTCCTTTGTACACTTCGACGACGAAACAATCGACATTCGGCTTCCGAACGCTCGAAAGCAGCTGCCGCGCTAGCAGCGGCGAATCATCGGTCGGAAAAGTATCCGTGGGTCATCTCGCGAACGCGCGCCGTCGACGAGACGCGAAAAGGGGAATAACTCTGAGACATTTTTCAGCGACTACGCGTGCCGTTTTAAAAAAAGATTTCGTCCGAAGCATCGGTCATCGCGGTGCTTCTGTGAATTTGCAATGCATTTTGTGATAAACATTTTTTGAAAAAAAATTTAGAAAAAAACATTATAATCCTACGTCAAAGTAGTAGAAAGTTAATAAAATGGTGATGACGGAAGTGTGATCGACGGGATTAAAAAAAATAGATAACAATGGTTATAACGAGCACACTCGGAAGAATGGGTACACTCGGCAGAAATCGTAATACGTTTCGGGGAGTTCCGAAGGCGGAACTCGAGAGAAAAACCAATGCTATTTTGCGCGCAATGACGGTGAGTTCAAGAATGAAAATGATGCGAAAGCTTTGCCGCTTTTGTCGCATTCAGGCCACAATTTACTTAATTAATTTTGACGATTTTTGAACGAAAGTTAGCGTAACAATTAGATTTTTATCTCAATAGTCAAAAAACGTAAAAAACGAAATAATTAATTTACTGACCGCGATAATCGTGATCAGTTTGAGAAAATAATCTTCTTCAGGACTTCAGTAAGGACGAGCTGTGTTTATCTCTTTGTAAACTTTTCGCATCACAAGTTGTAAACATGAATTTTTTTTATTATTTGTTTGCCATCTGTTTTTCATGTAGCGAGTCTTGTTATCGCTCGGGACCTTCGATGCCCGGACAATTTTATTTATCGCAATAGATCACGTTCAATCTAACTCCGAATCGGATCAACAGTTTGCTCGAGACGCTCGGTCTCGTGATTTTTAATCGCTTCGCGCATGTCCGACGTTGTTGCAGATCGAGGAGCTCTACACGGCCCTCGTTTACATGACGCAACATCAAATAGGTTACGACGTTACGAACGAGTGCAAGCAGGAAGCTTTGCTGAACCATCTTCAACAAGCCTTCAAGGTCGACAATGAAACGCACGAGCAAGTTTTGGAGGATACGCGAAACATGGAGGTCGGTTGAAAAACTATGCACGTTTTTATTTTCTTCCAAATCGACGAAACAACAGAATATCGATGAACCCAAATTGCCCCAATGGTCACCCGCGAATTAATGGAAAAATTGCATTGACCGGAAAATCTCGCCTGCATAACGATTCAACTTATGGGATTATTTGTTATATCGAAACTATATTTTCATAACATCTTTTTTAGTATTACTATCATGCAAAATCAATCGTTTCAGCACCCGAATTTTTAAAGATTTTTAGACCAATGGAAAGTGTTTTCGAAATGCTCCTAAAATTCCACGTTTGACCGGACGGTACCGAACCGACTACCTTGACTGTCCTTTAATGAGTAAAGTGCCCATACATTGAACTTTATGATTATTGATAATCAAATAATTCGATAGATATTTCGATAAAAAAAATTGTATGCAATATTTCACTTTTTTTCGAATCAACATAACGTGTTTTATGGATGTTTATCCAATTGGTCTTCTATTTCAAGGTCGAAGAACTTGATATGTACCTCGCCATTCTATTCAATAGCGCTTTCACCCTGAATTCGTTTCGAAACGAACACGCTTTTATTATTGGAATTATTTGTATGCTCAGGCACCGGTAATGCATCTCAATGTGGAAGTAATAGAAGCCAAGGAACTGGTGTCGAAAGATGCCAACGGCAAGAACGATCCTTTCTGCGCTCTTTATCTCGAATCCGCACCGACGAGACGATACAACACGGCAGTTAAAACTGCAACCCTAACGCCGATCTGGGAAGAGCACTTTGAACTGTGAGTTCATCTCTCGAATAGCTCATCGAACATTATCATCAAAAAGCTCCGATACGGATGTTTGCTCATTCTTTTTATTGCAATTCTTTCAGACCTCTCGACGACGCGGAAAATGATGTTCTGTGCCTCGAGGTCTGGTTAGTAAGATAAAACACTTTTCAAGATAACTCTACAATCATTCGAACCGGACGATTAATCGTTAATTCGTGTCAATCAGGGATTTCGATGCTGCGGAAACGGTGCCGGAGAAAATGAGCAAAGTGAAAGACGTCAAGGGCGTCAGAGGATTGGTTAAACTCGCCAAAGAAATCGCCGTAACAGCGACAACTGGTAGTCACGACAACGAATTCATAGGACGCACCAGAATACCCTTAAAGGTATATTTTTCTAAAATTTTTGAACATGCGTTCTATTTTTCCGGGAACTGCAACTTGTCTGCAGTTCGTTGAATTAACGAACTCGAGTGATTTTTTTTTATCGATGGAAAATTGAATTTGAATCAATTTCCTTTTCGTTGTCAGGACATCCCAGTGACGGGCCACACGATGTGGTACGCTCTGGAAAAGAAGAACAAATCGAAGCGTCGCGGAGTCGTGCGACTGAAGCTCGCCTTCAGCGCTGAGCACAACACGCAAGTCGCCGCACAGGAGCATCGACACTTATTGAGAATATTGTTGCTTCACGAGCTCGAGACTGAGAAGATAGAGAAATATTGTTGGTGCGGCCGATGGTCGGGTCCGGCGGAATGTCTGGTACTTCAGCATAGCGCGCAGAGAGGATTGCTAGCGAGAAACGTCGCTCTCGCGCAGTGGGTCGAATACTCGCGAATTCATCAGGAGCACCCGCTGAATTTTGCCGTTTTCAACAAACTAGCCGTCGAGCTTCTGCGTCCTCTGGACAACGGATTGTTCTCGAGCGACGAGATAAGACTCTTCTGGGACGCCACGAGAAAACTTTTGTACTCGTGTCTGAACAGCATCAGAAAAATTAGGCGACTCGCCACGGGCGACAAAAACGTCATGGCGCAGATGGGCGCAATTTTGGGGTAAAAAAATGCAGAATTAACCCCCGAAGAAGAAACAATGAATGAAAGGGTAGAATTGAAAATTTACAATGAAATTTTTTTCTAGGATTCTATCGTCCGTGTCTACGTTGGTTCTACCGGACGATTTTGATCTATTCCCGACAAAGATGTACGGCTGGTTTCCCGAGCCTGATGGAACGAAAATCGACGTTCTTCGAGGCTTGGAATACACGGTTACTCAAGGTGGCGCCGAATGGTGGGATCGAATTCTGCAAAATAACACACCCGAGTCCGACACCGACGACGACGCTATCAAGTATCACATCAAAGTAATACAACTAGTCAGAGCAGATGTGCAACGAGCCGCGGAAGTTTACGACAGAATGTTCATCAAGTAAGATATCGATGATATATTAAATATAAATATTTTTTTCATCTGCGAGATAAATGATTATTTATTTAATTTATTTAATTTATCTTACCTCCTCGAAAATGATCGCATTATTCGAAAATTGTTATCATATTGTATCTGTTTCCGTTTCTCAGAAAAGTTAATTTTCCTTACGCGAGAACTTTGTATATAACCTACGAGAAGCGTATAAGCGATCTTTGTATGATCATCGTTGAGGACGTTTGTCTGAGACTGAAACGAATCGAGGTTGAGAGCAATGACGATGCCGAATTGACTCTCGGCACATCGCTGTTCGAGTTGTATCTGACTCTTCAAAGATTCGCCATGTAAGTTGATCGATAGTTGAATTACTATTTTTGTTTGTTTGTATATTTCATCCAATTGAATCTCGACAAGAGAAATGAATAATCATTCATTTATTTGATGTTTGCAGTCTTGGACAAGTTTTGTGCATAGAAGGCCTCGAGGACATGAAGATACAGAACTATCACGAGTGGTTCAGAGCCGGCGTTGCTCACTGGCTCGACATCGCTGTCTATAAAGCCCTCAAGAGAATCGAGAGAGCGGTGGAGTACGATACACTTCAGCCTGTCGATTCCAGCGTTCAATACAGCTCGAGCGCCGTCGACACTTTGACGATCTTTTATCAGATCAAAGTCTTCTGGACTCAATTGTCCTGGCCGGATGTCGAGGGCTCGTACACTTTCATCGCTAAAATTATCGACGTGAGTTTCATTTTATCATATTTAAATAATATTTTTTTTTATAAGCCACATTGTTACATAAAAATTGGAATGATTCTTTCAGGATATTTGCAAGTGTTCGATTTCGTACGCCGACATGATGGCATCGAAAGCCGAGTCGGTGACGCAGCTCGATCAAGAGACCGAGAACACGAGCAGCGTGTACGAGAAGAAATTCGAAGTATCGACAGCCTGGTGTTTCGCGATAAACAATATCGACTACATAAGAACGTCGATAGAGCCGTTGGCGAACGATCTCGGTCTTCAGGGTATAATCGACGCTCTCGGCGAGAACAAGACGCAACAAGAGGCCGATCGTTGCCGGCAGACTCTTCAATTGATTATCGACAACGCGACCGACACGGTGAAGAACAAAATCGTCGATTTGCTCGAAGTCGTCGCGAACAAAATGTCACCGGCGATGAGCAGATATCTCATGGAAGGCGCCGAACTCATCGACACGACGAGCAACGCCATGGATCGTTTGCTCCAATATTTGGACGCGAACATAACGATCCTTCACGACAATCTCAACGAGGACAATTTCGAGAGAGTTCTTCTCGTCATATGGGAGATAATGTCCGAAACGCTTTATCAACTAGTGCGAAACAATCTCGAGGTTCGTGTACCGAAGAGTTGACGGACTTTGAATTCAGTTTTTAAGAATCGAGATTACTAATCGTTTCTTATTGTTCTTCTGCAGAAACGTAGACCACCGTCTTTCTACTCGAATCTCCATCGAACGCTTCACACTCTCATTCGCTTCTTCAATCTTGGGGCCGACGAGACCTCCAACGTTCAGGTACTCGAGAAGATCGAACGTTTGTTGAAGCTTCACGGTTTGGAAACCGCCGAATTGATTCATCGCTACACCGTCGAGAGGGTGCAAGAGCAAAAGGCGATCGAAGAACCCGTTCACGGAATGCTAACCGTCCGGGCGCAATTCATCGATAATGCGCTGAACGTTCAGATACTGAATGCGCGAAATCTACGACCGATGGACAGTAACGGTAAGGCTCATTCATGAAAATAAAAAGCCTCGAATTCGTAAAAAACAAAAAAAAGTTTTATGTTGATGGAAAGCCGAGATTCTCGATGATCAGTGATACGCATGGCGATAGAACTGTTTTGAGAATGGAATCTCTTCGATGAAACGCCGACTGACGGGATCCTAAATGTCGAGCTATAACGTTCTTTTTTTGTGTTTTTTTTCCTCACGATTTTGTAGGCGATTTTATTGGCAAGCTGTCGACTATCGAGCGAAAGCTTCATTCAAAATCTAAACAAAGACTGAGAGACGCGAAGACAAGTATGTAAAATCGTATTGAACGAATGAATTAATTAATTCGCACACCTCTTCATCATGAATGTACGATTTCGTGATTCATTTTCAGTTATTATTTGCCTGACTTTGCGATAATTCTTATTTAGCGACGAAGGGAATGCAGAATCGCATGGCACGTAGAAATCACTTATAGATCTATTAGAGGATCGAGAGATTTGTTTTTCTTTTTTTTTTTGGGAATGCAGTCGACGTTTGGAACAACACATAACGACGTTACGAATTTGATTCTTCTTGTACATTAGAAAATCCTGAATGCAATTGTTGACTTTTTTTTTCCACATCGCAGATTATCCACGATCACTTTTCACCGTCGTGCATGCATCGTTTCACACTGGGAACCTTCGGTCTTCTCGCTTATTCGCAACGATTCAATGAGTGTGAACAATTTTTTTTGTTTTCTTTCCTTCGCAGGCAAAAGCGACTCTTACGTGAAGGTCAGATTATTGCCAGAGGAAAAATTCAACGAGCTCAAATTGCCAAAGACGCACGTACAGAAGGAGACCCTTTTTCCTCTTTACGACGAGACCTTCAACATGTACGTATAATGAACGAATAATAGTGCAAAAAACATGTTCGATACTAAATACGCATGAGATCAAATGTTGTGCTATAACAGCTATTCTTTTTGAGCGTGTGAACTGCGCGAAGGTCAATTTATACATTGGAAAATTATTCAAGTTCACTTTAAATCAATATTGAAATATCAGCCGTGGATCTACTAAACCAGAGTTGTTTACATAAAAATTTAAGATTTTGAAAAATACATTTTTCATTCATCAAATATTTATTTAATTCAATATCTCAATAAATATTAGATATTCGAAATTGAATATTGTGAATAGATTTAGATTTGAAGGGCAGCATGTTCCTCTTCTTGAATGAACTTTAGAACTATAAAATATGAAATTCTTACTCAACTACTTCCTTGAAAGAAGCATTTCAGTTTTTTTCTATACATTAAATGCGCAATTTTTTGCAGTCCCCTGACGACGGAACAGAGAAACATGGAAGATGCGATATTGGTCTTCGAGGTGAAGGACAAAGACTTCTTGAGGGCGAGATTCATGGCCGAGGCCTTCTTGCTCTTCAGTGAAATTCCCGATACCGGTCACGAGCGCGGCATCGAGTCTCTCGAACAGATTCATCTCAAACTCTCACGTCCCACCGACAGAAGTAAGAAATTCATTCGTTCTTTTCGCGTCAATTGCAATAAACAGAAACATCGTTAAAACTTCTGTGACGCATTAATATTATTTCGGAATTCAATAATTAATTTTGTATTTTTTTGTCGCCAGGTTCGGACGTCGTTAGAGCGTTGGAGCATCGAAAGGGTGACAATCAAGCGATGGAATTCGTCTCGAAGCTAAACGCGAAATCGATCGTCAGATAAATACTCCAGAAAATGACGAAAAACGAAAGTCGCGGCCTTTGAAGAATAGCATACCCTGGGAAGGATAATCGGACAACCCACATCGACAGAATAATTTAGGCTGTGCAAAGAAGAAAAACGAAACCGAAATACGTAAACTCGCTTATCCTTCCGACGATGTCCCCGGAGTGCTGCATTTCTGATTAACGCGAAACGCAAAAGGCTGAATTAAAGTGCTACTTATCGACAGTGTTTGCAACTATTTGTCAATTAAGAAAATTCACTCATTATAGCTTACGAAAGCGAAGAAGAAAACGACAATGTTTGGCCAATTGTATGTTTCTCATATGGATATATATTTAATGTAGTGCATACGTAAATATCGTTGTAAATAACTGTTGACTCTTTTATTTGTCGTGACCATAAGATATTTATACTATTTTGAGGATAGAATAAAGAGAAACATTTGTAAGAAAATCTGCGAAACCTTAGTTTTCATTTCTCAACCATGCAACCCTCCAGACAAAAGTAACTCCATGTGAAACAACGTTTTTAAATGTTGCCAATTATATTTGCACATCGCTTCCCCATTTTGTCTTTTACGTCGTTCACAAAACTCATCCATGAAAAAGTTATTCGATCATTTGTGGCCTCTTCATAGAGAAAGCTTTGTAATCGGCAGTAAAAACGTAATTGAGAAACAATGTGTGAATATAATTTTCAATATTTCTGTATGGCTTAATTGAATTGTAAATATCAAGCGTATTGGCATTTGCTTGAAAAGAAAGTCCAATCGAAAGCGGACATAATATCGGTGTTCGATAAGACTTTTCGTAGGCAGCAAATGTCCTTATCCTTGAAAAACGTTGATTACAGTTTTCAATGATGACCGAGCCCACGACGGTCGGAGAAAAAAAATGTCCCCTCCTCTTAAAACACCTCAACGGAGTCGGAAATCTCGACGCATAGAGACCCATTTAATCGAGCTCTGCATTATCGGTCTTTTTCTGATTCAACGAACGTCGAGCGATAACCATTTGCCGATTAGTTACCGACCGTCGTTATCATACCATTTGGAACAATCGTCGCGTTCTGTTATCGACTTCAGTTCAACAAGGCACCATCATTATTGGCGTTGCATCGATGCAAATTCAGCAAAGTATGCAAGCACACGAATTAGTCGCGTTCCATGCAAAAGCAATACCAATCCAATAGCCAACTTTTCCTGAAGCCTCGCACTAACGATGTAAAACACTAGTTGAAGAGGTCAACATTCATCAAGAGCAATATTAATTTCGTACACTCGATTAATAGCGGACAAACAATTTAAGCAATTACGCCGGTTCTGCCGCGGCGTACGAGCGTCGCGGAGCTTTGATTAATTTTCCAAACTCTCGCGCGCTGCCCCCGCCGCCGCCTTGCCGTTCCGTAAGCTCGAGATTGTCGGAGAGCGCGCCGCCCGCTCGTTCCGCATTTTCGACTCGCGACGTATACATTCTCGAGTAGAAACCACTAGAGACTCGCGAAATTACGTTATATCCGAGCGTTGTAATAATATACCTGTCGAAACTACCATTACCGTAATTAAACGAGTAACACGCCGAGATGCCCACGAAGCGGGGGATGGGAGGAGTAATGCGCCAGAGTTTTATCGGAAAAAGCTCGCATTAAAATAATGACGAGGCGCGAGAGAAAAATGAGACATAAAAAGGACGAAAAAAAAAAAAAAAACAACAAAAAGAGAAAAGACCGGATACGAAATTTCCGTGCGAATGTCTATAATGATACAAACACGCGCGTTTCTGTATGATGCAGTATAATGACCGAGCATGCATCGCGCATCAGAGTGAAGAAAAAACAATATAAAAAATGGGTCATGTAGGAACAACGAAATCCAATTCGTTTGGAAGGTCGAGCGTTTCGAACGAAGCGTTTTCAATGCCGGTTAACCAACGAAAGAAGAGGCAAATAGGACGGGGGATGGGGAGGGTCTGTGTACGCTCACCGGCTTATCGGAAAAACCTTCGAACCGCTCGACATACCCGGTCACTGTGCACTATAGTTATACCTTTCCATCGATACGAATGGCTGAGTAATTCGCGATTTAAACGGCCAATCAATCATTATCGATATTCTCATCCTATCTCGCTTTATTCAATTTATTTAGTACGCCATTGTAGAACTCGGAAAAAAATATATATATTGAAGTTTCGTATCATACGAGGATATATTGGGTATTTTTATTATCGAGCTATTCATTTTTTTCATATTTCGCAAAACGATATTGAGATAAAAAAAATTAATGCCGTGATAGCTTTTCACGAAATTCGGAATATTTTCAATGTTTTTTTTCGTAATAATAAATGCCCTATATTTCTATCTTTAGACGTAATTCCCACAACTTCAATTACGATATTTTTATTTGCAACGACACATTTGGAAGAACATTCGACGAGTATTGAGAAAAAAAGGGCCATTCTATTTCCATTAGCCGAAAATGTTTGCTCCAACAAATAATAATAACCATAATAACTTCCAATAATTTACATTGATAAAAATAAAAAAATTTTAAAATGTGTTTAAATGTTATAATTGAAAAATTATTATAATTTTTTAGTAACACTATTATAAGTATTACAGTTGTTGCGAAAATTCGTTAATTGTGGAAAAAGTATCTCTTTTTTTACGATCGTTAAATGACCTCGTTTCGAGTAATTGCCATCGAGTCCCCGAGAGTAATATATTACCGGCAGCGCTGAGCAGTGCACCGAAACTGCTTCGTTCCGGATACAAAAGAATTCTAAACGTTTCACGCGGTGTGAGCGCGAGTCCCTCTGTATAACACCGCAGTGGCCGCGACACAGCGGTAACGCGACGACGTTTCGAGACGAGACAATACGTGATTACGAGCAACGAGAGAGAGTGATCGATATACCGCGAGAACGATTGAATCGTCGAAGGTATTTGCCTCGCTGTACTGGAATTTGCGACGTTCTCGCGCTCTCGCGTCTCCCCGCACATCGGAACGGCTGCCGATGATCGTTCCACGGCACTAATGACGAACGCTTTTGTTCGATGATTTCCCCTGACCTATCTGACTGTTCGCGAATTTATCGCCGAGCGTATTATACGGAACACCGACATTGAATCCCTTCGTCGTTAAATTCCATAAATGCTCCCTGTACTTCACTCACTCAGCCCTGATAGCGGCTATCGTTAATACGACGAAGAGATTCAAAGCGCCATAAAGTTCACTGATGCTATCAACTGTACACATGCTCATGCAGCGCGAAGCTTCGAAATGTTGATGCCAAATTCGAGATATTCCATTTTCCAAAATCCACTTATGCTTCGCATTTAAGCCAATCAAGCGTCGATCGATATTCATTTAACGCGTCGATTCGACGACTCGTTTGCCGTAAAAATTCAACACGCGTCAGCAATCAATTTTTAGAAATTTACACTTAATAATAATCGATAATTAATATATTGTTTATAAAACAATAAATAAAAATTTAACCGAAGAAAACTTTCGATGCATATTTATTGGCTTCGTTTTTTGAAATGATTTTAATCGCATTTCTGCTGCTTCAGAAAATCCACCGCCAATTGATGTCATAATAGAGAATCGATTAAACGAATTTCGTCGAAAATTAACGCGCAAGGGTGATTTGAATTCGGAAAAAGAGAAAAGAAAAAAAGGAACGATAATGGATTTTGACGCTCATCAATGTATTCGCGCAATAAAGGGTTAATCGCAGCTGACAGTGACGAGCCAGTGACGGGACGATTTGTTCCCGGCAAGAAGAACGTGCTCGTCGGGCGACCCCTCTCCGCTCATCGCACACGAGACGTGATTCAAAAGCCCGGAAAAAAAAATTAGCATAAGCGTCCAACCGTACGTACATAACGCGTACATACATTCTTTAATTTGTATACCTTCGGCACAAGCGTTCATACATTCAGTGCTACTGGACTCTGGCACCCTTGGGGGTTTCGACGATGGTAGCTCGTGCCTTTTTACACGAAGAATGAATGTGCCCGCCAGACAGGGAACGACGAGCGCACGTTCGTCCATTGTACTGTATATATGTAGTTATACATCTCTATAGCATTACGCAGTCGTACGTAAGTTTCGAGCAAAGTCCACGACCGGATGAGATATCGGAGCATCGACGAGGGAGAGAAAATGAAAGAACAGCAAAGAAAGAAAAAAAAAAAAAATACAAAAAAACTAAGAAGACAAGGACAACGAGTCCTGGAAAGGATTCAATGCACGATAAATCGGCTCCTGTTGGACTGCATGCGGGAAAAACGGGGTCACGCGTACACGCACGTGCGTTACATATGTTATATACCGAACGGTAACTGGCCAAGGATCGTGAGTTGAAATCGATCGACCGCAGCCTCGAAACGCATCGGAACGAAGGGGTTAATTTTGCAGTCTGCAATTTTGTTTGCGCTCACTAAATCAATACGGCAATTGCCGGATCGATTTCGATATAACCAATGTGAAAAAAATATTGACTCCGGACCCCGTGATTCAGCGATCCGAGCGGAAGAGGAAAAATTTGATTGCGCCGATGGAGTTCATCGATTTTAGGCAAAAAAAATGCTGAAAAAAAATCCAATACACAGAATGTGCGTTCAATACAAATACAAAAAAAAACTCGTTCTATTTTGATATATTGGAAATATGGAAAAAATTGATATGAAGAAAATGAATTTTTCCTACAATTTTTCATATTCGTTCCTCGATTTCTACCTCTGATTTTCGGAGAATTTTTGTCATTCTTTTCACGGAAGTTTGCATGCGCTGTTGGAAAGTTTCCACGTATTGCACGCAAACAGTTTTTCGTTCATTGAGAAAACAAATTTTATTGAAAATAAAAGTTATATTACAGAATGATTCGTTAAAAATTTCTTTTTCTAATTAATCTGTTAACAACTTATTCAGATTATTATTATATAACATTCGTGTTTCTGCTACCGTACATATGGTAGATTTTTATTCCATTGGAAATTTTTCAGAATCCCCTTTCCGAATAACAATTTCGACTGAGAATGTAACCATGCCCCATCTTTAAGAAAGATTATTTCGCAGCAAAGTTCATACGATTAATTTTGATTCGTCCTGTACAGTAGCAGATCGTTCGAGTGTCGTGACCGAAGCTGCACACTCCGGTAGCTTCGATTGGCCATGGTCCGTCACCCAGATGCTACCGTGCTACCAGAGAAAGAGACGGGAGTAAGATAACTGCGAAGCCGCGAGCAAGGGAAGACGATTTTAAGCCTCGTCCAGTGTGCAGAGACACGTTCACTGTCTCGCTGGCCTCCGGCCGTGTTCAATCGTATATATACCCGTTTAATACGATCGTAATTCCGATTTAATGCCGATTTATCGTACCCTCTCTCTCTCTGTGCATTTACCCTCGGTACACTCGCGTTTACTACAGAAACAGCAGAAGCTCTCCCTCGAAGGATCGCCCCCTATGTACCATACGTGCTTATACCATGCGAAGTATCCCGCGGCTCGCACGATGAAGTTGACCGATTTTCTACAATTTCCATTGCGGAATCTCCGGGCAAACGGATTCAGAAAATTGTCAATTTCATCGTGCGAAAGGCCGGTATGGTCATTCTCGCGGTACCATGGACTTCCTTGGCTCCGATTTCTATTGCCAATGGCCAAGTCCCGCGCGGAATAGAATGCCGGTAGTCAATACGAGAGATAGACGAGCAATGCGCGTTTCCCGTTCATGCTGTACGTCGAAGAACCGCCGGCAAACAGTAATAGTGTCAAATGTGTCTCGGTCACGTTCGTCATGAATGGACCCTGTTTTCGATTCGGACGGTGTTCTTTTTTTTTTTCCCCTTCTTTTCATTCACCGCGCCCCGTCTCCCGCACCCCCCTCCATCGCGACGCTTTTGTTCTTTCGGTCTTTTATTTATTTCATTCTTTTCATTCACGATCGCCCGATAGTTACATAGCGTTTCGGAGCGAGAGATGCACGGACTGCACGCTTCGCTCGGGTTCTTCGTGACGACGGAACACGAGAGCGGATCAGTGCGTGCGAAACGATCGAATGGAAGAGATTTATGCTCGCGACATTCGGCTCGGTTGTTTTATATACATGTGTATATACATATATATACGTTTCCTCGCGGGAATGAACGGCCGAGGCAAAACGGAACGAAGGTTCAAGGGCCGGGACGACGAGTTTTGTTGGCAGAAGCGAAGCACCGGCTCATTCTACTGGTCTCGGCGAGAGCTCGTTTCGCCAACTCTCGTATATATAACAGCCGGCCGGTTTGAAGAAAACGCACACGCGGCGATCTCGCGGCGAGCGCTCTCGTACGCGCCAGCGTTTTGCCGGTGCTCCGGAATCTTTTCGAGTCACGTAATTCCGTTTTTTTTTCCTTTGTTGTCCTATTAACTCAATGAGATGGGGTAGCTTGTTTTTCTTTATCCAGGCGATGATTCGCCGGCATGAATTCTGAATTTTGTTTTTCACGTTCTACGGCTCGTTTCTTATTGCCGTCTCGTTCGAGACGCGACCGAACGCGAACCAGTTCCCGCGCGAGAAAACACGAGAATTCGCAACAATGTCGGGACGGAGCTGAGGAAACGTTCGCGTGGGCGCGCAGAAGAGCTGAAGCACCGAATTTACGCAATCGAGACCTCTATGTAGCAGAGGCACTGGAAAATCGGAGCGACAATTCGCACGCCTCCCGTAATATGCATCGATGCTGAAATGCGAGAGAGAGGAAAAAAAATGTAGGCCTTTGTCGATGCAACGATTAACGGAAAGTGCTCTGTGAATGGCAGATAATGAATGAATAGCAGAGTCCCGATTGCCCTTGTCACACGATGTTTTTTTTTTATTTCTTTTTAATCTTTTTTTTTTTCCTTTCATTTTTATGACTGCACTCGACAGAGGCTCGCGCCGCGAGTGGGAACCATTCGAAACGTTGAACCGGTGGCGGTTTATCAATGGAATTCGATAATTTGTCGACGGCAACGATTTTTCCACGCGCGTTTATTTATGTATCTCGGCTCTCGTAAATATGACAAATATCTCTCAATCGTGTCCCTTTTTAATTTCGTTCCTTTCTTACGAAATAATAAAAAAGAACGTATTAACATTTCTTAAACGTCGAGAGAATTATGATGGTATCTTTTTATTTTTTATTAATTATTCATAAGCTTTCGTCGAGGGCCCGGTCGATTCTCGCGATCGAGTATTCATGAATTTTCATTTTCAAGGTATTCCGGACCGTTCGGTAGATTCGACGGCTACCGATCATCCTGTAACCCGAGGGGGGCGCGGCCAATTCAAACATTTTATTCATATGCTTCCACACCGTGCGGCCGGGATGGACACACACAAGTTGAACGCTTTCGTAGAGATATTTATATACACATGTGCAATGCACACATATGCATCGATTCCCGAGAAAGAAAAGGGCCTATCTCCGAGGATTTATCGCGAGAAACAGCATTGAATGCGACCTCTCGTTTCTCAGGAATAAATGTAAGTAAACCGAGGATTTGGGAATGTTCGAGCGCAATCGAACGCATGGCAGGATTTAACGCGCGCGTGTGTGTGAGCGCGCGCGTTCTGACATCGATTCGACCGGCGGACACGGAGAAACTCTACACGGTTGTGTGGAATACACACGAGAAAAAGTATATATCGAAGCCCCGAGGCGACGACCCCGCGGTCCTCTTCAAATACTTGCGCGCCACGGAGCTCCCTAAGTGGAGGATTATCCCGAGCTATCTGTCTCACAGTTATACTACACACTGTACCATTCTATGAAGCTTCCATGGCACAGGAAGGAAATAACGCCGGGGCAAACAGAGACGTCAAATAACGATCGAGTGGAAAGACTCGCCACACAATGAGAATCGTTCGAACTTGTCGAGAAAACGAGCTTTCGTACAACGTCTTCGATTGACGTATGACGAGACTCAATCTCGGCTTTCGCCACGAACGTTCATTCAACGCGAAATTCATATTACACCTCCCTGGGCGAATGAAAGTTTCGCGAGAGATCACAAAATAAGCCTTGAGAAACAAAAATAGAATATATCCAATGATTATTTTTTCAATTAAATACTAAAGAAATAAATATACTTTATATATTTCATAAACATACTTTGGATTTTTGTAATTCAATGGTATTATTATTATTATTTTATTCAATTTATATTGTTGAATATTTTTTATGCGTAGCAAAAGTTGAATTAGCGAAGCTGAGAGCGAAGGATGATTAGACGTGTGTAATAAAGAGTATTCCCGTCAGTTACAGACGGAAGATAGATTAACCGATAAAGAGTTGCGATCTCGTAAAATCGGAGAATTGTGGGATTAACGGGGATGAGGCCGAAACGGTGGTTGAAGGGTTGCACGAGCGGCAACTTGCAGTAACTCGTTTAGGGAGTTTAAACCGAGTTCTTAACACCGAATGCATTAAGAAGTCCGTACGCAGTCTGCGGTAGATGGGTGGTTCGCTCGTGCGAGAGTGCGGCATGGTCTCGGGGCCCGCGCCGCGTCGGAGTTGACTCTCAGCCGCGTAGTCACGCCCGGCTTGAATCTAATCTAAAACTTCATTCTCGTTTGATCTGATATATTAACGAGTGAGAGAGTGTCTCCGCGGGAGCGCTGTGGCGCGACGGAGAAGAAGAAGGAGAAAAAAAAATGCTCGTTCTTTCACTACGGTCTTGTCCTCAACAAAGAGGCCATGTACTGGGGTCGCACGACTGTTGGCTTTGACGCGAGCGACATTAGATGCGATGACCGCGACGTTAATTACCAACACGATAAATCGGAGTCGCCTCGTTTGTGCTAATAACTCGAAATGCTTCGAGCTCGATACAGAGGAGAGAAGTGGAGAGAAGAAAAAAAAAAGTAATAATAGAAAGAGAATGAAGTTTGCGAGGAAAAAATAAGGGGCGGAGGGTCGTAGCGGGGTTGTTAGACAAATATGGGACTGTGGAGAACCGCCTGTCTGCTGCCTGTCAACCCCTTTATTCGGCGTGACGGCATGTGACACCTAGGGTGACAAGCCTACCCCATGTCTCCGGGTGTTACCTTTCTAATATTAACAGCCTAGGCTCGCCCTTCTCACTTTTTTTTTCTAATATCAATACTCAATCCTGTCATCTGCACTCTGATACAATCGAAGCTGTTTCGGATAATAAACATAGCCGTCTATTGTTCCAATAACATAAAAAAAAAAGGTTTTCAATGATTTTAGAAAAACACGTCTCGTCACTTCCGGTAACTTCCGGTATTTTGCTAATATTGAGGCTCAATTTTAGTATCCTCCCTCCGATCCATCGGAATAACGAATATACGATGATGAATACTGTCGAGCATCGTCGCAAGACCGAAAAAAAAAACGAACTTCCGGACATGTTTTTAAAATACAGAATTGCCACTTCCGGTAAGACGCCTATATTGATTCTTAATTTTTGGGTTCTTGTTTGGGACCATTTCAGTTTCGAATGGCGAATAACGGAAGATCTATTCTGAATCCGTTGAAAAATATGAGATCCCGTACTTCCGGTAAATAAAAATATTGATATTGAATTGTATTAGTACTTCGTCGATTTATTAAAATCAATTCTTGATTTTCGCGGGAAAGCTGTACCGGTACAGACGACACGGAAAAAACGATTCTTTTTGATGCTCCGGTATATACCCGAAAATACTTAACTTACGGCATAAACCAAGGTTCCAGAAAAACTTGTCTGCGGCTCGACGTTTGATGCGCAAGGCAGTACGCGGCTAAGCGGTCACCCATCCGAGTACTGAGCGCGAGCAATCGCGCTTGACTTGGGTGATCGCCGAAGCCGCGCACCGACCGCGCATCCGCCGCTGTCCGCAATTCTGTTTTATGATAATTCTTCACATCAATTACCATCGATACACATGTCTCGAATGTCGTATAGAATAAATAAAAATATAATTTTACAATCCTAAGATTTGTTACTTCCGGTTGTGCTTGATCGCACAGCTCGAGAGGTACGCGGCAATCTTTTATCAAAAGTCTCGCATTTTCTTTGGCACGTAAGGAAAAAAGAATCATCGTCCGAACTTTTACACGTAACGACTAACCTGAAAAGAAGTAAGGATGATCAGCTTCCGAAACGGAAACGTACCGTCTCGCCGGAAGTCGACCACAGAAAAAGCCGGATCCACTACAGTAACGATCGCGTCTACGACGTCGACGACGCGGAGATAAAAAATAAAACGAAATCTCGAAAGGAAAGATTAACGTGAGCCATCCCAGTGGCCGCGAAGGGCTCGTTTCTGAATGAAGAGAAATAATATCTACAAATTGGTATGGGTAAGCACGATATACATGCCTTTAGTCCAACGTCGTCCCTCCGCGCGTATTTCCATGATAAAGAAACGCCGTGCGCGACACCAAGTGGGAAAGGCGGGCGGGCGCGTGGTGAGAGGTGGGAGTACGTGAAGATGAGCCACAAGGGAAAGAACTCTCTTTCTGCGCTTATAACAGCTCTCCTCTTTGGTAAACTTGTGTGTCGGTATTATTACTGTATGTATAACTGGTGTGGTACGCGGGGGCTCACTGAGAATCGCGTCGTACGTCCCTCGTGAATGTAACGGGGGGTTGTGCCGAACTGCCGTGCGAGCTCTGCCGGCGTAGTGTCGCGCGCGCCGCGCAGTCTCTCGTGTCTCGCGATTGGACGACTGGCAAGCCGCGGCAAAGCGATCGGAGACCAGTTGAGCGCGAGTCCTCGAGCCGCACGGTTGTCCTAACGCCACCACGAGCGTCGCGATACCGAAAGATCGAAAAAACGATCTTTTCTCTCTACACGCAAGCTACTTTCCGTGCTAATAGCGTATACAAGTTCGATTGACATTCGCGCGCACAACAATCGGACAATCATTCGTGCGAAGTTTCCGTTTTATTGTGAATTTACAGGTTAGACAGACATCGGTCGAACAGTTTTTCTTTTCGTTACTTTTGTGCGCGTGTGCTCGTTCGACGTAAAAAGCGATTGGATTTTTTTCATTGTCACTGCTCCTGCCGGCGATATTTCGAGTGCGTATTTCGAAGTTCCGGATTTTTATGAGCATCTTTCGGTGAGTCGATATGTCCGTTTGTTTTTTTCGATCATTACGCGGATAGGAAAGCGCGAGTCGACCGTTGAGGCTTCGAACGTTTGAGGAAACGTCGTGACACGTTTGCGTTACAAATTAACGAATGGAAAAAAGGAAAATAAACATTATTCTCCGTGCACGATCTTTCGAGTCGATAAAAAGTACGTTTGCACAACGGAATAAAAAAAGTGTGTAAACCGTTTCATACGGTTAACGACCGACAACAAAACTGACCTTGCGGCAGAGTAGCAAAGTTGCGGCATAGTTAAAATCGATAATTCAAGGTATTTGCTTTGCGCGAAGTACATTCGCCAACGTATCGAGTGACTGAAATTAAAGCCAATCTCTTGCAGCGTGTAAAAAAACTAACTGAAGCACGCCGTCGCGTGCAGTTTCGAACGAAACAAAAAATATTTTATCGGGAATAAAATTAACGAAGAGACGAGAAAGGGAGGGTTTTACTATTGAATAAAACAAAACGAAGTATAAAGAAAATTATGATTAAGGGAGAGTTAAATTGACGGTGAAGAGAAGTCGAGGAGCCGTGAAATACGCGGCGAAAGTCGACAGACACTAAATGCACCGAAGTACCCGAACGTTCGCCCGCAACTTCGAAGCGAAATAAAAATAGAATTGGTACGAAGTGAAATGAACAAAGAGGTTAGGAAAAAAAAAAGAGCTCGAACGATCGAAAGAACGAAATAAAGTTTTTCTCTTTTCGAATATCGCGATTAAACGAGTCCGTACCATCGGGTTAAGAGAGATCGGAGAGGAGCGCGCAAGAAGTCGCAGAAGTTACGGAGCCGGAGAATCGGCGAGCGCGGACGTGCTTCGAGAGCCCTCGTTCAACGAACTCGCGTTGCGCCGCGGCCCGGCGTCCGAGAGCCGGGTCTCTCGCCGCGCGTTCGAAGGGCTGTGCGCGTAGAGTCCTGCGGGACACCGGCGAAATGAGCGAAGGCAAAACAAAAATAATCGAGCGAAGAAGCGAGCGAGCTGATTTCTCTCCCTCCGCCGTTTGCAGCTCGCGTCCGAGACGCTCGGAACCTGCCGCGCGGTTTCTTTCTCGTTTGTGTATCGCGCGCCTCCTCTCGCTCTCCGTGTTTCTGCCTTCGCGAAGCTTCCCTCGTCGTGTGTCTCTCGCGATCAACGGCGCGTTCGGTATCCTCTCGTTCGCTCTCTTTGCTTTGCCGTCGCGAACCTATCTCGCCGGCGGGGTCTCGGCACAATCTCTCCGAGCACGTACTACGCTCCCGGTGAATGAGCGAAAAAGAGAGTATCGAAATACCGATGTAGGATCTTCGGCGCAGTTATTGTCCGGATACTCGCAACGTTGGCAGTCGTGAGAAGTATCGAATGTTGTCGCTAAATAAACGCAATGATAGATTTTCTCACAAAAAACACAAAATCGCGTCATTTCATGATATGAATAAAGCGAGTTTCTCTCGAAACTTCGAATCTCGAGTTTCGTATTATATATCTCTAGTTTTCGAAGCAGAATGAGGTTTTTCATTGTTTTTTCATGGTTTCTGTCGCAAGTAATACGGTCGAACTGCAAATAGATCGAAGTAAATCGATATTCGGTAGAAATTTTTTTATTTATTGAGGTATCCAATAACCGTAGCGTTTGATCGATGCAACGCTCGAAAGAGCGAATGGTCGGAGGAAGAAGGGTATAGTAGAGAGAAATCGTGCAGAGAAAACTCCGCTGTCTGGCCCTTGGGTCCAGCAGCCAAGCAACGGTAGGCAACACAATGGTATATCCCGGGGGCAGCGCGAGACGGTGTATACGCCGCGCTGACGTTTAAATATTTTGAGCAGTCCGGGCCCCCTCCTCCCCCTTTTATATATATTCCGATTCACATCAGCAGGCGCTGCTGCTCTCGACGGCAGGAACCGCCGCGACGCCCATTCTCGAATACACACCAATGTGTGCTATAACCGCTATATATAATGCTATAATACTATACGCCCGTCGTCGTCGTCGTCGTGGCCGCGTCGTTCACGAAAACGAAAAAGATGAACAACCTGTACGCTTTTATCGCGCACGTACACTACCGTACATCTTTTTCTCCTCCCCCATCCCCCGCCCCTCCTTCTCTTCCACTGTCAGCGCTAGACTCATCCGTCATTGACTATGAATTAAACGTTTCTAGATCGTAGACGCTAGATTTCAAAAAACCCGAGATTGGAGATATACGAGCTTGGGGCTGCGGTTATTATTATATTTTTGTGACGGCATCGTAAAACAGTTGCGAACGATGCCAAAGACATATCTTTTCTCTACACACAATATATTGTGCTTTTTGCATATTCTTTCATACGTAATATACAAAATGAAAGATATATTTATAAATGAGACGGAAGAACGGATAAAAATAATTGTATTACTGACCGAATAATACGTATTTTTTTGTATATTTCGTACCAGAAAAATATCTTGAATTTCGTATGAATTTGTTCCAATTGAATACTTCGAGGTTCCAAACCGTCAAATGTAACGTTCCTGCAACGACCCCCGGAAAGAAATGCGCATTAACGAGCCGTGAAGAGTAATTAGAGAAAGCGGTAGTCGAAAATAGCTCGATTATTCATTTCGGTTATTAGTGGCTACTGCAGTTACGGCTCGCGATTATCATCGCGTCTTCAAATTGCTCGTGAAACGATTTTGGATCGCTACAAACCGCTTCTACCTGGGTCTTCGTCGGCGTCGTGCCGCGGCGTTTCTATCGCCTGCGGAACGTCGAGCAACGTATATTTTTGAGAGATGGAAAGTCGGGGTCGTGACACCCGAGACACAAGAATTATTTAACGCACGTCAAAAATCGAAAATCGGTGATTACCGCCCGACGACTTGGTTGTAAATAATATCCATACGTTGCGGTATACGCGTTAGTTGGGTAGGTAAGCGACGAATAATCTCTAAGAGGTTCATCGCGCACGAGTCTCGTATGATGGAACGAAATCCATTCGTCTCGCGCACTCGCCAGTTCTTTTCTGTGTATATTCCACCTATATCCACCGCATATATATATTTCTTTCACGCTTGCCCTTCTTTTTTTTGGTCTTTTTTCTTTATCTCGTATGGAACGAAGGATGGGTCCAATGCTTTTTTTTTTTTTTATTATTTTTTTACTACTCGCTTTCCCCACGCACGGCGAGGGACCTCGCTCGTTCGCTATACAGCTCTCGCAGTCAACAAGAACTCTCTTTACCGTTTCGGGCACGACTGGACCGGACGAAAATTACTCGTAACAAGATTTATTTCATTTAAATGAGGATGTGCGCTAGGCGCTCTCTCGGCTAGGAACGCCACACGAGGCACAGATACACAGCGGGCATGAACGAACACGGGAACTCTTTAAACGTTCCGACCGTTTAAGCATCCGACGCAACGGCCCGCTCGCACTCTTCTCTCTCCGCGTAGCGCGAGATTGTAGCGGCTCGCGAGATCGTGCTGCGGCATCTTTCAATGCAATTTGTTATTTTTTTTTCGCTTTGGCTCTCGTGAATGGTAAATTCATTCGCGGCATAGAGAGGCGAAATTTTGTCGAAAAAAAATTCAATTCAAAAAGTATTTCACGAAATTTTATTCGACTTTGCGACTCTTCTATTTCAACCGAGAGATAAAACTTATTCCATTATTTCTCTTGCGTTTCGTGCGCCGACCTGCGAAACGAACGATAATTATATATTTTTTTTACACTCGCTGCTGTTTTATCGTTCATTTTCACAGAGTCACGATTTTTCAAATTGGCCTCATGACGTGTAAGTGAAAAAAAAGCCGATTCGTTAAAAATGTATCGCATCGAATTCGGTTCGCGCGACGAAATCGAATGGATCGTTAATTGATCGAATAACGATGCAGATTTATTGGTCGAACGGATAGTATGCAAATAACGCGACGACGATATAATCGCTATTATTTGTGAACCCTTTGTTGAATAATCAATTATTTCGTTCGGTCGATTGTGCGCGCGTTACCGAGCGCTCTCCGCTTCTCTCTCGATACGCCGAACGGCGAATTTAATTCGGAAACCTTTATTTTTATTTTTTTTTTCCATTAATTCACGAGTGCGGAGTTAGAGGCAATGTGTATTGATGAGAGATTTTCAGACAGGCGGCATACCGCATTGACGTGTATTACACGCCGGTTCGTTCTCCCCGCTCGCTTTTGCGGTCCCTGACAGGGATGAGGTGTCACGTGTCACTGACACGTCGATGGAATATATTTACACCCACCCAGGACCAAACGCCCCCCCCCCCCCTCCCCTCTCCGCTCGCATAACGCACGAGAATTCCTCGATGTATTCCACGCGTATATTCGATTTCGTTCTCTCGCACGCGCGCACATATTTCTCGGCCACTCGATCTTTTTTCTATTTTTTTTTCAGCGAAATTTTCTCTCGCTCTTTCCCTCGTAGCGTCACGCGCGTTTTGTCCCAACCGATAATAATATTCAAGCCCATCTGCGATCGTGAAAATTATCGGTGGATAATTCGTCAAAGCCGCGCGAACTCTCGCAGCTTTGACAAATTAAACGACATATTCGATGAGTTCGCGCGTTCGACGATTCTGATGCGAAATAAAATAATGAAATAATCCGATATACGCGAAAAATGATGGAGTGACGTTTCGCGCGATATTATCAGCGTCGACGATAATATCGTATATTTTCGTCGCGCATACGTGTTACAATTTTCGAACTGATTTATATTCAACGAAATTCTCCTCGCGTTTGACTCGCCGAGTGTTGTTGATTTTTCTTTTTTCGCACTTTATTAACAGTCGGGAACAATGGTGTTAATTTCCACCGAAATTTCTGCGGTTTTTCTTTTTTTCGTCAATGTTTGCGATTATTATTTGATTCGAAGTTGAACATTCGAAACGCTTCAACGAGTTTCGCGGTTGTCCGGTTGATGGAAATAGTCGGTGAAATCGCGTCGAAATATACTTTGATCCTCGAAACGCCGTTGCTCGCGCGCACTTCGCGTTCACGCGCATTTTTGGATCACGAAGCCATAGCCGCTATCTGTTTGCTCGTCGAGTGCGGTATACACACAGTCGGCTCGCGGTGTCGATGCGCGGAGAGCGTCGCAAAGCGTAAGCGGAGATCTTCTCGACGCTCGACGGCGTAACGTACACTTCGGTATTTGTACTTCGAGTGATTCAACGACGCGACGTAGTCACAACGTCCGCGGGGACTGCCGGTGTATCGGAGATTCGATGTGTTAACAGGATACACTTTATCTCGAATAGATAATACGTCGATGCAGAGAGAGAAACGATAATTGATCGAATCTCAAGTCAAAGAGAATTATGGATCGCTTTTGTTATGTCTGCTTCGATGGTGCACGGCCTACCCGCGTTTTTTTGCGGACTTTTCATTGAACGCTCGTCTATCGCGACTATCTTTGGCTCTCAATCGCGGCAAGAAGTCAAAGAAAGCGGTCAATACTCGAATATAATGAAATCGAATAGCGCATTTGGTTCATTGAAACACGGAGAGAAGAAGAAATGGGATTATTAATTGACGCTGAGAGGATTGACTGATTAAAGTAGTCTCAAAATTATTTGAATAATAAAATGGTATAGAGTAATTCGCTTTAGCTACACCATTTGCGGAATCAATTGTGCATTCGTCGATATCCCAACCACGGATAGTCGATAGTTGAATGCATATTCTCGTAGTTTCATTTTTCCGCCTTCTCATCGATGCTGATCGTTTCGCGAACGATTGGGGCGCGAAACAAACGAGTTGTAGGGGAATCGCAAAGAGCGCGGAAAAAGTGGACAATAATCAAGTGTGACGGAGTTAGAACGTCGGTATGTCAACGACGAGACGAGAGCGTTTAATTTCTCCGGCCGAAAAGGAGGAATACGAAGAGGGCTCGCGATGGGGCTCGAGAAAACGGAGAGGGCAACGTCGGGGAATTGAATAATTCATGCGACCTGACGAATGTCGTGCGGAAGGGCCGAGGCGCCTCTCGCTCTCTCACTTCTTCTCGCAACATACACACAACCGAGGGCCTCGAAGGCGAGTAACTCACCGATGTTGAACTTATGCTCGACCATCGGGAGGCCCACCGCGCAGCTCAACGACAAACCAGGACGTATATTTCAATTTATGAAACTGTTCAAGCGTCGTCCTCGGCACAGAAGAACTCGTGTTTTTGTTGCCCGGGCCTTCGTGCACGCTTCAAAAACGATCTCTCTTTCAACATCACAAACGCAACATCGTCGTCTCATTCTCGCATCTCTTCTTTTCACTTTGAATCCTCGCTCTCGTGCATTTGTTTATATTCGCATTTTCCAAATATTTTTACTGCTTTTGACATGACGCCGCGAAAAATTGTCCTTTGTGCATTTTTTTTTCGTTTCAGATTTAATTAAAAATCTGACTTTTAAACTAATTAAGGATTCTCGGATGAGAAATGTGACCATGACGAAAATTCAAGACCGTAAACCATCCTCGCGGAGAAAATGAAGTATTTGTTTTTTTAAATAGGAATAAGCTTTTGAAGCTATTGTATTATTTACTTCATATTCTTTTAGTTTATTCCATTTATGTTTTTAATCATTTTTTCGTTCTAAAATTATACTGAGAAAACAGGCGGCCGAAACATAGCCTTGAATTCTCTGAGAATAATTATTTTGCTGTAATTCAATATAATGTAGTAGAATTGCGAGCTATATTTCGGACGTCTGTTTTTTCCGTGTAGTTAAAACTTGACTTTATATTCATTAAAAATTCTCAAATATAAAATGTGACGATGGCGAAAATTCAAGCTCTTTTCTCTGCGAAAATGAAATATCAATTTCGAAAATATATTTTTTAATATATCTTCTTAAACCTTTTACGAATCAGGGATGCGAAATTAATATACAATTTTCAAAAATAGGTGATTTCGGTCTAGGAAACGAGCAACTACTCGAACGAGAAAAAAAACGAGAATTTGATCAAAACGTTTCATAGATTTAAATTCGACATGAATTTCGCAGAATTTTCTTTTTATATCCAACCCGTCCCAGTTGATGCTCGTAATATAATCGTTCGTGTACGAGTTTCCAAGAATCCTCGGGTTTTCTATCTTCCATCGGCGTCACGAAGCGCCGAAGCATTTAGCGTAATGGTTATCCGGCGCGTATACCCGTTGGATTATAACGTGCAATATAGATATCCGCATAGAGTACACCGGTGGCGCGGAGTAAACACATCCCGGAGACTTCCGAATGCCCGTTGCAAATCGTCCAGAGCGCGTAATCGCATTCGCTGTCCGATTTCACCTGTCCGTTAGTTCTTCCGACGCTGGGGCTCTCTCGACTGCGATCCGGCATCTCATTCCCAGCGCTTAAAAATGCTCTCGGATACGTTGCGAGCACGTTGGCTCCAACCACTTTTTTTTCTTTTCGTTTTGTTCGTTCGTTCGTTTATTGGCATTTGTGCGCCGGCTAAAGGAGAACTTGTATATTTATGCGTGCGTGTTGGTAATGTCTTGCATCGTGGGGGGTTGCCGAACCCGCTGGGCGAGTCGCCTCTCGCGCACCTCAAGGGGCATTCGCGCGACACCGGGACCTTCCGCCGTTCCGAGGGGTGAAAATTTGCGTTCCGCAACCGAGGGTTAGGGTAATTGTTTTTGCCTCCGGTTGCCGCCTATCTCTCTCAGTGTCCCTCTCTTGTCTGCCTCTGCTTGGCTTTTCCGCGTGTGCGTTGTTTCTCTCGCTCGTTGCTTCAAATCAGCGGGCGAGGATTTTTCTCTAAGCTTCCCCCTTTCGCGCCCATTACTTTGGTTCCTTTCTGCTTTTGTTCGTCTCCTCGTGCACTCTCAGGAGCATTACTACGGGAATGAAGAACGAACAAACGAACGAGGAGAGAGTAACAACCAGCGGTGTGTTGGGCCGCTCTCTCTCTCTCGGTAGTGGCGTTGGTGGGTCGTTTCGCGGTGAAGTAATTACGCCGCGAATCACTGCGCCATTACCGCGAAAGCGTTAATGTTACGTGCCGCACGGGATTACACTGTTCATGTATAGATGTATGCGCTGTACTGATTATAGTATATATAGCGCACTCTGCGCGAAGGAGTTAAGTACGTGAATCTCGTTTCACGAAGTACTCGCTAGTCACTCTCGGGACCGGAGGTCAGGGTCGCGTTCTTTACAATGTACGAATTCTTATCTGGCTTTGTATATCTATGCGACTGCGATAAGTGCACGGAATCGTTTTTGCACGTTATTCGTGAAAATTATAGCGCAAAATGAACGCATTGCCTTCGGGTACGTTGAAGTAATTTTTTCGTGCCTGGCGTTCACGGTAAAAAAGTTTGCGGAAAATTCAATGCTGCATTGAATGCAATGTACAATTATGATGGAAAATTGAGGTGTCTTAAAAACTGTGATCGATATTTTATTTTTCATATTTTACTTTCATTTTGTTATAAAAGTATGGCAAAGCCGATTACAAAAGTATATTCATTTCTCATTATCATTTCGAATTGAATTTAGCGCTTCTGTTTTGTGCATAATTACTTCAATACCTTCATCAGCGCCATATAAAAGAATTTAGAAAATGAACGTCTCGGAATATCCATTATCAATGCGAATGCTTTATTCGTCAGCGGCGAAAAATCATTTTTGCGGCCGTTGGGAGTTTTGAATTGTTCACAAGTACCGTTTGATATACCTTGAACGTGAACGTGAATTAAATCAATCGCAAAAGAAATCATCAATTTGTGGACGAAATTTGGAGAGAAATCCCTTCGTCGAAATTCCGAGTTTCGGAGTGGCCGAAAAATCCGCAGTCTTCCAGAGCGTTTATCATAATTCACGGATAGCGGACGTGATCCTCGTGCGCCACTCGAGGCTCCCGTACGTAGCTTTCTCTCCGCCAGAATCTCGAAGAGTAAAGACGAGCAGTGGCATCGGCAGAGCATATACACACAGTAGTAGTACCATCAGCACCGGGGAGCAGAGAACAGCATCGACGAGGACTTGAAATTCCAAAGCAGCTGGTTCCTCCGCGTTGCCGCTGCTGCTGTACCCTGTGTTCCGGATCTAAGCTGATCCGTTCGCTCCGGACTCCCTGCTCGGAATAAAGAATCAAACCTCCTTCTTCTTCTTCTTCCTTTTCAGCGTCTTCTATCTTTTCCCGTACCATACGATCGCTATCTCTACCAGTATGAAAAAAAACACGTTCTTCCGTATACACACACAGAGGCAGTAAAGTCCACGTACCGTGTAGGGAGAACCCTTTTCTCATCTTCGTCTCTCGTCGGCGCGCGTGCCTTTTTGTTCCGCGGTGAGCGTCCGGCACGTTCTTTCGCTACACACACGAGCGCGAATCCACTTTTACACGTACAAGCATCGTCGGGGGGATGATCCTTACTTCAAGCTGCTGCAGCGCACTTATACCCTCACATATTCTCACGGTAGCGACAAAAAAAAAGAAACTCGGCCACGCGTGAGGATGAGCACGTGCTAGTCGCGCGAGCGGGGGAAGTTCAGGGAGGCTTTCCGACGAAAGACGTACATACGTGTAAACCAGTGCGATGTATCTACCGCATTGCAATATGTAAATGGTATACACACTGCAACAGACTATAAGCTTGGAATTTCGAAGCTTTAGCGCTGTGCTGTGAAACACGTGTGGAAAAACGAGCCCATCGATATGTGGCGCTGCTCTTCCGCATTTCACTGAATCTTGTTCATTGTAAAAGGTTTTTCGGTAATGGGAGTCTTTGAGAAAAACATTTTGGCTTCAGTACGAAGAATCTCTAGCCGATTCGAGGTAGTTTTTTTTCTCGTCGAATAGAACATAGTTAATGCTTTCAGGTTTTAAGAAGGAAGCATTCGATTCCAGTAAGAAAAAGAGATCCGAAAAGACTTTTGAAGACCGGTAGGATAAAAATTTGAAAAATTCAGCCTTATAGAAGATGCTGAGAATAGTAACTTTGCATAATAATCATGCTTCATTCCGTGAGGAAGATTAAATGCGGAATCTCACTTACAGCTGGGACACTAGAGATATATTCTTCTATAAAAAAAAAAAAAAAAACGATATTTCAGACCTCGTTCTTGACAAAAGGAAAATACATGTGAGGAGCTCGTTCTTTGGCACCTGGCTGACACTCTTTACTCGAGTTTCATTCGATAGTTTGA
The DNA here is from genome assembly GCA_963924025.1 of Ischnus inquisitorius. NCBI lineage: Eukaryota > Metazoa > Arthropoda > Insecta > Hymenoptera > Ichneumonidae > Ischnus > Ischnus inquisitorius. The sequence goes on along the minus strand of OZ001250.1, from coordinate 3,269,059 downwards.
GAATGACATCGCTTTATCGGAGACGCTCGTTGTTTTCGAAGTTTTCGAACGGATCGACGTTTATTTGTATATATAAACGATACTTTCCCGTTGCTCGAGGCTTCTGATATCTCCGATGTTCGTTCGGTGTATCTGGCACTTTGTTCTTTCGCGCCACTTCCGGTCGTCTCGTTTATTCCCCTCGGAGGATCGAACGCGAAGCCGTAGTGAAGTATTACAGGTGGACAGAGCGTCGAGAACGGGAGGGGGGGGGAGCATTGAAATAAGAAGTAAGTGGAACGATAAGGATTCTCCCCGGTGACCATTGTGTCACACTCGGTCACACGTACATATACGCGTTCGACCAAACTGTAAACTTATCTCTTAAATCCTTTCTCTTCGAGTATCGATCCGGCCACCCTCCAACCCGATTTTCACCTATTTCTCCTTTTCCTTCATCTTCCGAGGGGGATTTCGAAAGGTGCCACTGCGACGTATCGTCTCTCGCGCCGTTTCGATATGTGGGACGTTATCGATAACGAGAATCGTACACGAAGCTTTCCACATCGTGACTCCACGGTGGAAACATGAGAGAATGTCGATACAAAATAAAATAAATAAATATTAGATTTATTTATACCGAAAAAATGGTACAATACAATAAAAACATCTTTTTCGGTTAAAGAAAGTCGAAGGAATCTAAAAACTTTTTGTTTTCTTTTTAAACTGTGTGAAATCTCCGTGCAGAGACAATTTCGAATACTGTTATTCGTGCGAAGATAAAAAACACTGCGATATAGACTGCATCGATATCTTTCCCAATATGCTCTCGGCGCAAGGCGGAAAGCCCGCGGGAATCAGTCCTGCGGGTGAGATAAGCTTTGGGGCAAACGACCACGAAGCCAAACTGAGCGCAGGTTTCGTGGCGTCGCTCACCGTAGACGATGGGGGGAAGACGCACTCTAATCGCAATCTCGTGGATAGAGACCTTGCGAGACTACACGAGGAATAAGGCGAATCGGCTGAATCTTTCGTGAGTGTCAATATTGACGCTTCTTTTATCGCGAAACATATAAATTCGTGTGCCGATTCCGCTATCGCGAAGGAACAGGCGTCAAACAGATGAGTTCTGCAACAAAGAAAAAAACCACTTGGAACATTGTTTCATTAAATCCCTTTAATTAAAAAAAAATTGTTTACACGCGGCATTGAAAAATTGTTCAAATTTGTCCGACTTTGTGTATCCTTCCGTTTTCCCCACATTTCACGGGCGAAAGTAATGAGCAGTCATCCGGGGCAATTTCGCGGTAGATCTCAATCTACTTCGTGAAAATATCGTTTTAATGCGAGGAATGAGAAAAAAGGAACAAGTAGAAGAGGGTAGGGTAAAAATAAGAAAAAAAAAACGAAGAATGATAGAAACTTTCGTGTAATTCCGAAGACAAACGATTCGAGTTTGTATGAAGGTAGAAGCGGGACTGGCGGTGGGGACTGCACGGTCGTTGCCGGTAGCCGAGTGAAACGGGTGTGCGAACGAGACGTCAGAATGGAATTAAGGTACGTCGCTTGCCCGGTGCCCGGAAAGCTCGGTCGAGTCTTCCTCCTTCGTTGAAGTTCTCTATCTCCTCTCCTGCGCTCCGTGTCTTCCGTCGCTGTGTGTAACTCTCTGCCGTTGGAAACGAGCTTCGTTCGAAGAATGCCTCCGGAGAACCTTTCTGAATGTTCTCTCGGTCTTCTCTCGTCTTTCCCGTTCGCTTTTCCCTATCTATCTATTCCTATAGATATTACTACTATGTACACGCAAGATATACATAGTCGGTACATACATATATGTATATACAGTATGAACACCATGCCTTTTGCTTGCGCTCTCTTTTATTCGCGAACACATTCACGCGCCACTCACACTTTTTCGCGGGGATGAAACGAGCGAGATAGCTAAAGAGCAAGCCTTCACCGTACCCGTTCCACTTCCGTCCGGACGCCACATCCGAGATTAGGTGGTCTTTTTATTTCCACCCGAGATTATCACTTTGGATCGATCCTTCAACGAGAGAGCGAGAGAAAGACCTCGCTCCCTTCCGCAACCGAGCCCCGGCAGCGGAAGGAAGACCGATGGGCTCCGATCTACGATTCTCTCGCGGGATTGTTTCCGGCCGAGAGAAAACTATCTCTCTCCCTCGTCCTACGAGCACTTTCGACTCTCGCGCAGCCTCTCGGCTTCGGCGCTATCCATCCTTGTCGGATTTTCTTCGCTCCAGGAACGGGACGCGCAAGAAACTGTATATACAGTAACGAAGATGGTTCGGGGCGAAGGGGTGGTGAAAAGGATTGAGGGACTCTCGGGCGAAAGGTGACTTTCAGAGTGTCGCAAAAAATAGTACCCTTACACGTGTGCGAGGTACGTAGAAACTGAGTAAAGAGAATGTGGATATAGGCGATCGTCGTTGATTCGAGCGAGAAAAAAAAACCGGAAAGAGTATAAAAAATTAGTTGAACCGGGCGAGGTATCGAGCAAAGACTGGACGGAGAGTTTGGGGCTTTTATAGATTTACCATTAAGCTCGTGACGAAGCACGGACGATCGTGTTCCGAGCTCTCTTTTCTTGCTCTTCGCGTAGGAGAATGAAAAATGAGATAAAAAATGTATAAACGAATCTTCAAGTTTTCTTTTTTGGCGGAAATTTTTTGCTTTTCCTTCGTGGAGGCTGTGTATGGAATGAAGTCAGGCTTGGAAGTTACATAGAGTTGTACTTAAGTTCGTTGGCGTTCGGTACATTAGGAAAGATTAATGGTTCAAACGTTCGGCATGGTGTTACACACTTCGACGGTGACTGGGGAATGGCAAAAAAAGAAACTGTTTCGACCCTTGGGACGCGACACACGAGCTGTATTGCCTTCGGGACTACGCGTGGCCTGGAACAAGAAACAATATTACTCTTCTTATTTCGTTTTTCTTGTCTCTCGCCTCTCCTTGCTTCTCTGGTATTCCGCGCTACCGCCGGGTAAATGGAGACGGAGGAAAAAAAGATTGAAATAAAGAAACTAAGTCGTGAGTTTTCCACAGATAGCAGTGGAAAAAGGGAAAGGGAGTCTAGACCGATTAGTGCGTTCGGTCGCCGGAACTCGAAGAAACTGTAACGTATATAACAGCCGAGCTGCGCCGTACCGCGGTGGCTGCCGGTGAAATCCGCTTGGACCGTCAAGCCGGAAGTGGCCGGACTTGGCGGAGCGTAGAAGAGAAGATAGGGGGCGGAAGAAAGGGGAGGAGGGAGGAAAAACGTACAAACCCGAGGGTCGGAAAGACAAATAGAATTCGGAATAAAAGTTTTTCTCCGCGTATACGGAGATTTAACAGCCCCCGTGGATTGTATCCCGTTCAACGGTGCAATTCTGGAGTATTCGGTGAAAAATAGCTTCCGGAAGTACTGTCGAGTCGAGATTCAAAAGACAATTTCTTTTCTCTCATGGGAGATTGAAGAAATAATTTTTATCACTTACTAATCATCATTAAAATAAAAAGAACTTAATAATTTCAATGATTCACTAATTACTTTACACTCGTCAAGTATGTTTCTTTTTTTGAAAATAATTCGTTACCCCGTAATTCTAAAATTTATCCTAGCATCGTCGAGGGTATAGTTCCTTTTTTTTAATATTGCGGGCGACTCAAATGGAAAAATTGACCTCTCGGAGTCCGGTGCGGATAAGAAACCGATCCTAATAGCTCTATAGATCGTGCGAGAAGCCTAGTTTTTTTTTATTGTTCCCTCCCGGCGCACACGTCGTATAACGCGATATAGCTAATATCTTTAAGCTGTATAGAGTCCGTGCGGCTTTCGCTCGAACGGTGCTGCCGCGATAACGATTGGATCAAAGTGGCCGCTTGCGCCGGGTCTCTCCGACGTTGTCGTTTCGATAAAACGCCCACGCAATAATGGAAGGGTCTCGTACGGGACGTGCGTCGATTCTTCTCCGAAGCATTAATAGCGAGGCGAACCCGCGGCGAACGATCGCGTGTCGCCAATGAGTACGATTGCGAAGATAGTATCGAAAAAAAAAGTGAAAAATGAAGAAAAAAGAAGGAAGATATAACAGAACGTTACACAGGCGCGTACTGATTACATTCTCGGAATGATTAGTCAATGTAATTTGCTCCGTTTATTAATAGCCGAGCCGCTCCGATCTCTCCCTTACTTTCCTCGTTTCTCGTTTCCGTGTTCGAATCCACTATGTAATGTGAGAGAACAGTTTCTTTTTTCTTGTTATCATTTCGTACGACTAGATCGCGCTTTGTGAATCATCGCGTCGGCGATGCCCGGTCTCGATATCGCTGAACACAAATGATAAGTAACGATTCCATTATTGAATATTCGTTGGAGTAAAAAAAGGGCACCTTTTCTCGCATCTCGAGAACATAACTTCGTTACATTACGAGCCCGGACGTCGAACTCTCACGAGGGAAAAGAGGGGCTTATCGCGGCTCCGTTGTGAGACTATTTTCCTCGATATAATGGAGCGGACTGAGCGATTGAGTGATCGGATAAATTGATTTTCGCGAGTCGATGACGCATCTGACCCTCGCTACCGATCCGGATTACCCCTCATTTCCTCGTCGAGATCCGAGATTCGAGTGCTCGTGTCTCCACGAGTAATTTGTTCGTCAATCTCCGGCCAAGGGAGCAGCATCTTTGCAACAGGGACGAGAAAACCTGCAACGAAGGGCTCCTTTCTTCTCTGCCCAATATCAAAAACCCAAGACGATCACGAAGATACGAGAGAAACAAAAAACAACGTATATAGAAGGAAGATCCCCCGCGATTAATGCTTAAGACATTTTCTCTCCTCGTTCGCTTGCGCCGATCGTCCAAAAGTATCTATTTATCTCGAAGGTTTTTTCTTCTTCGCTCCTACTCCGTTCACCGATTACCCTCGGTCCTTTCGGCGTGCTCACCGGGTCGAGAGCCGGTTCTCAGCCACATCCGAAATAATCCCACGAGAACGATCGCGACCCTCTTTTCCTTCCTCTCTTTCGATTGTCCGAGTGTTTTGCGAGCCACGGTGGCGCGTCGATGTCTTTCGCGTGCCGGACTTACTCCGGGATATTTCGTAGGTGAAATGAGAACGCTCAATCGAGAATGAGAGTAACGCGAACGGAGGTATCGTACGAAGGAAAATGACGGAGCGAAGGAAACAAGTCGGTAGCAAGAAGACGAGGAAACTCTTCAAGAGCTTAAGAAATCCCAAAGAGAGAGACGGGGAAGTCGCGAAAGCGAGCTAAACGAAAGCGAACGAGAAAACGAGAGCGGGAGAGAGGAAGTAACGGCAGTGAATGAGAGAACGTTGAGGAAAGGCACACACGTATCTAGTGTGATTTCCCCGGGGTAAGGTCGGACGATCAGACGATCGAGTGGGTGGTTGAAAACCGCACTGGGAAACCTAATATCCCGGGATCTCGCTTCCCTTCAGAGAGCTCGACTGTGTCGACTCTCTCGCTCGCGGGGGCTCGCGACGGAACGAGGGGCGGAGTGAAGTAGGAGTAAAGTGGGAAGAGGAGTAGTTGCAACGCGGTGGCGAGGTAGAGAGTGGAAAAGAGCGAACGGGACGGGGAGAGGGCCAAAAGTCCGCGACGGTGGCAAAGCGGGGTGCGGTGAAGTAACCCGAGAACCTCTTCGCGGCTCTTCTACTACGCTTTCGTGCGGGTTCGCATTTTGCGTACACCTTCGGACGGTGAAACTGAGCAGCGAGGTATAGTCCGTTGCAGAGAGATTCGCGATATACATTGTCGCGAATTTGTCAGCTTCACGGTTGTGGGGGCGTTGCGGAAGCGAAAATGCTGGTCTACGGAGTTCGACTATGTGCGAACTTCATTTCAACCCCCTTCTGCGAAGAGCGGGACGCAGGAAAGCCTTCGGCGCTCGAGCGACTGTTAGAGTCCCTCTTATTCGAGAGGGCTCGTCCTCTTCTCGTTTCCCATGCACGACGCACACCAGCCTGCCCCCTTCCCCTCCCCCCGGCTTCTCCCTTTCCTCCCAGTTCCTTATTTCCTCGCCGCGAACGTTTCTCGCTTAATCGGCAATATCTACTTGCGGCACGATCGATCCCCGGAACATAACGGGGCGCGAGCCGGGCTCTTTCCCTTCGGGTCTTCTCCTTTCCGAGGGTTATATTACGCGTAGCGAAGAGATTTTCGTGACGTTGAGCGCGAGCATGGCGGAAGTTATATCAGCGACTTGTAGCAGGTAGGTTACGTTAATGGAGTTTCAATAAATGTTTCAGATATTACTCGATTCGTAAATCTCGTTCTTGAGACCATTTCTCAGCGGTCGGTTCGAGGAAGAACGTTTATGGGGGTTTCCGGGCATTGAAAGTTAGAGAGATGTATTCGTGATGGCAAATTCGTTCTACTATCGATTCTTCGGACCTTGCTACAGCATTCGCTATTTCGGTTGAACCGATAGATTGAAGCTTTAGACGACTGTATTCATTAATTATTAAGTCCATTGATGAATCGCTGATAGAATTATTCAATCCGTGTTACCTTCATTACCTTACGAATACAATTACGTAAGAAAAAAAAATGGCTCGAGCACTCGATGCGGAATTACACATCGCGTGTAGACCCTCTACGCAGTCGCACCCCCATAGTTCTTACAGTCGCGAGTGGCGTTGGCTAGATTCGTCGTTCCTCTTCCACCAACCCTATGGAAAAGCACGTTAACCACGAACAGGAGCCAAAGAAAACCTTAAAAATCCATTCAGCACGGGCCATTAAGCTCCGGTGCTTTTCCTAACCCCCCTCCCTCGAACAAACATCGTTTTTTCGTCTTCTTCTTTTCGTTTTTTTTCTCGCTCTCTGCTTCTAAAACAAACAATCGAGATCTCTCGTTTGTTTTCCCTCGCTCTCCGGGCAAGTCGCCTCGACAGATTTCGTTACTCCGATTTTTTTTTCTTCTTTTTTTTATTTTTCTCGTCGGTGCCGGTAGATTTTCTGGCAGACGGACAGACAGACAGATGGGAGAGATATTCTTGCTTCTCAACCTTGGCTGTTGACACGTCGCACACTTGTTCCCGGTAATTGCGGCTTGAGGGTCCACCCCACACGCCCATGGAGTGCCGAGACTGCTCCGTCCCGTTCCGGAAATACAAACCGTTGCCAATAAATTTGCATAGTACGAAGCTACGAGGCTATAAAATCTTTCGATCTGCATATAACGAACGTTTGCTATTCAAACCCGTTGTTAATTCCGTTCTCGAGTTTAATTGTTGCAATAAAATAAATGCTTCTCGCCGATTATTTGAATATCGGCGAAAGCCATTAAATTACGATCTCTCGACGATAAAATTTGAGAAACCTTTCCTCTGGGAGAAAAAAAAAGGGAATAAATCTCGATGCATCGGGTTTATGAAGGTTCAGCTGAAAAGATTCTTCGGTTGCGAGTTTCGTGCAGCCCTTGGCGTGCGTGTCGAAGTACCGAGATAGCCGATTATTAACTCGGCCCACACGTACATGTAGCTTTTTTGTTTTCAACTCATTCAACCTCATTCACCACGATCGTGTTAAAATTAAACGTTCGCACTGAACATTTCTGTTTTTCTCACCGCTCCTCGCGTTCTCACGTGCCTTCATTTCTCCGTTTCTATGTTTCTTTGCCTACCGGCAGCTTAGGCTGTACGTGAAACTCGATTCACTCGCTCGGCAATGAAATTATGATAATAAAATAAGATAAAAAGGCGGTAGATCGTCCGTAACAAATTAATAATCGTGTCTATTGAGTTATAGTAATTCCTTCTTTTCCAGGGAGTTAAAACTGAAGCTTCATCGAACTCGGTCGTATTACAGATGCACACACGGCGTCTAATATAACTCGGAGCGTAAACACAGCCCGGTATACTTAATTGCCTCGAGCACACGAGGAGAAATCTCTTTATCGGCGTTTATAAATCTTGCCGGCACCGATAGATCCGCTCGTACCGCGAGAGCGTGCCAATATTATATTTTATAAATCTATCGGGACTTTTGCCGCGCTGCTTATTCACGAGTATGCAAAACGTGGATAATGTGCGCACAAGCCTATCGAGTGACCGGTACCGAGAGGCTTGTAATATAAGAACATCGACGCACGGTCACGAAACCGGTCAATTCTCGCGCCACGGGGCAGGTCCTTCTATTTTTTTCTCTTCACAATTTTGTTTTCTTTTACAAATCTGTTTAACACTCTATATCTTCCTCTATTTTATTCCTGCGCCTTCTTTGCGAGCGAGATAAATCTCGAGAAGCGAATCTTAATGACTTGTGGCTGTCGATATGCTCGTCTCGTTTCTTTTGGCCCAAACCTCTCGATACACACTCGCCGGGCGCGAAGCAACGGTTCTCGAGATCCGATGAACGTCAATTTGCACTTACTCGCCGTATGTGCAACGCGACCAGTCGACGGGAAATCTACTGACCTACCTCCTATCGGTTATCGCGATTCTCGCCTCATATTCAAATATAAAATATTCACTGCATCACAGACACCATCGGCTAGTGCCGATCTGAATATATAAAGAAGCAAATTTGTTAGTCTCGTTTTGCTGACGTGCAACGCAAAAACTCGTAAAATGAGTGGACCAATTTACCTGGTTTTTTTTCTACCAAAAGATCGATTCTTATCGCTGGGTAGTTTTAGGAAAAAAAAACTCATCGCCGATTTCTTGATCGATTTTATCCGTTCTCGATTAATTAGTAATCGCATGTTATAATAGTTTTCCTTCGATATTCTGTAAACATTTTTATTATTTCACTCTGTTTAACAAATGTATGCTTTTAATCAATTCGAGAATGTTGCATTTTTTAAACGATTTTTCTAGGCCTTTTGCTGTGTTCGAAACGTTCTTGAGGCCCTCAGAGCCCCACCGATACTTTTACAATATATTATGTGTCTATGCATACAGATACTTTGCTCGCAGTTACATATTACCGTTATATAACTCTCGAGTCAAATATCTTACGTATCGAAGATGTCGTCGAGCGAGGGAAGCTTAAACAGTAGATATCAAGCTGCGATTACACGTACCTCGTATAACTCACGGTAAAGCGTACATCCAGACGCCGGACAAGTCCGTACACGGAGAGAGGATATTTAGAGGATATCGAGCCTTTGGATGCGCTCGTATTGGTTTTTCGAGAGTTCCTCGAGTTCATCTTCTCTCATAGTGGGTTTTTCAGTCGACGTCAAGTCGATACAAGAAGTCGGGTTACGTTGAGTTACGTGTATCTACGTATGGGCTTTTGAGAAAGGAAACATCGCCGGCATAGGAATGGAGCGAGGCATCGCCCTTCTGCATTTGCTCTTTGCCGAACGCCCAAGCCGGAACTCCGCGGCTCTGCTTACATCGAGGTACGAGGGGTGAGGGCCGTACTTTATTACCATCGCGAGGGATGCTGTTCCTGCATGGTTGTCTTCTATTCCCAACCGCCGGCGGGCATTACTCTCTCTCGCTCCCTCTCACCGCCTATCTATCACCGGGTTTTCTTCGCTTCAGCAAAAGCAGAATAGAAGCAAGTACCGAATTGTGCGGATAGACGCGGGTTGATAGCACCGAACCGGGATGAAACTCACGAAGCTCACTGTGCTCTCGCTGTATGCGCCAAGACGAATCAAATGATTCTCCCCGCTTCTCTATCTCGCTTCTCTCGTGACTATCTCGATCAACTGAGGCACGTGAATTCCCCGTTAAATTGTCCTCTGATGCGCGTGCAATTACTTCTTACGTCGGGAAACGAGGGGGAACAAGTTGCTCCGGATTCGCACAGACGACGTCAAATATACGCCTACAGTAGAATCTTTCGAAACGCATGAAAAAAAAAAAAAAAAAAAAAACCATAGAATTCTCGGCAGTCAATCATTGTCGCGTATATTTTTGTTCGATAAAACATTGGCAACTTTTTTGGAATATCGTCCGAGAGTTGATACTTCGGTTTACGATCGTTATTTCCAATATTTTTTTATGTTATCTTCCTCTTTCCAATAAAACATCATTTTTTTGCGCTGATACTACGCGTCGTTGACACGAGTGAATAAAAAGAAATTTTATTGCGCGCCCGTTAGCGAGATCACACTGTACGCGAGGTACACCGTACGAGAGTCAACGCGCGAGAAAACTAGCTCGATCTTCCCAGCCGTTTCACCCACAAAACCGTCCGGGCATTGCAGCAGACACTAATAACTATTACACCGAGAATAGACACTGTGAGATAATTGAAATAGCGTTAATTAGCGAGACGACGACGAACAACGAGTCTCGCCGAGACGATTTCACGTCGGAAAACTTTGTTCTTCCCACCGTCCAGACCACTGTCTCTCGCGATCATCGCTGAAAGGGTACAAAGAGAACCCAGGACAGAGCTTTTCGTGGCGAGGACTTCCAAACTTCGGGTTAAGTTTCGTACGAAGAAAGTTGTAAAAAGAAAAAAACACGATGAAAAGAAGAAAAAAACTTTCGTCCCACTTTCCCTCCGAGATATTTGATCGGTTTTTCAACGGGTGTTCCACTCTTCGACGACAATTTCTCAGTTCGTCCACACCCTTCGCCTCCTCCTTACCATCTCCCTCCGACGGTTTCTTTTCTCTCGACTTCTTCGCAAATTAGGTTCATTCGAGTAAATTCGTTGAAAGAGACGTTACACGTTACGCTTTGAAGTTTCGTGACCCCGCCCCTGCCGTCCTTCGCTTCTAGTCGGCTTTGTAATATCCCTTGCACACACATGCCCACATTCACATAGACGGCACCGAAGAAATTCGATTTCTGTCGTTGGAGCCCCGTGCTCCTTCCTCGAGCCGGACATATGTGCGTCTTCTTGCTTATTACGTGGCTTACTGCACTCACGGTATCCTTCGTAGCATCCACAGCGTCTTTCTCTCTCTCCATTTCTCTCAACCCTCGGCTCTTCCGGCTCTCGCTCTCTATCTGGCGAGAAGGTTCTTTCAACTAGCCCCCGGAACTCTAATACTCTTGCTTACGGACCCTTGGCCTTTCGCTCGTGCCTCGTTCCCCGCGCGCCATCCGCTCCGAGGTATATCTATGTATCGCGAACTTCTCGCCCCCTTTGTACCGAAGCTCTGCGCTATCGGAGGGTCGAACGAAGTGACTGAGAGCGTGCAAGACCGATAGCTAAATTGCCGCAGGCCCGAGTAGGAAAGGAGTTTTCCAAGCGTTTCCAGAGACTCGATTTCTGCATACACAGACACATCGACGCAGACGTTGCACACACGTCGAATCCATCCGCGACCGTGTACACGCGCAGGAAGCTACTTTACCTCAATTAATATGCTCTAAAGTCGTTAATTAATGTCGAGCGATCGGGAGAACTGAGAGTAGAACTACAGACACCGAAGAGATCGAATATCAGCGTTAGTGAGGTCTTCCGCCGTTGCTTTCCTGTAGCCGTTCGCTTATGATGATGATGCATTCTATCGTCTCTCGGCGATGTAGTTCGATGGTGCAGTCGAGGTGTGCAGAAGCCGAGACGACCTCACTACCGAGCGTCAGCACGCAATGTCGCACCCTCTCGACTCTCGAAACCTTCTCGCTGTGCCTTAGCTTTGACATCAGACCTTCCTGTGTCGAAGATGCGATATTATCCGCTCGAGAGTGCTTCGCGGATATTATACGCGCATGATGCCTTTCTCGTGTCTACCCTTCCTGCATTATGAATCGTTCTCATCTTCGACGGGCTGCATTTATGCGCCGTCTACTAAGCACCAAATGGGACCGGATACCGTGTCCTGTGTAAATAAAATTAATGATTGTGATGTTTAGAGGTGAGCGGATGGAAAAAATTTGGACTTTTTTCGATAACGGAGGTATTGCGATTGGAAAACGAAAAATAACAATGAACGAAGAAATACAAGTGCGATGCGATTTTGGTAAACGATTCGTTGTCGATATTTGAAAAATGCTACACGAAACAAAAGTGCGAAGAATCGGTTGTCGTATTTTTTGTTTTTTTTTTGCGTTTCAATTTTTCAAGATAATCGAAAGCTTTGTAGTCGAAAAATCGGACCCTTCAATTTTCATCGAAATCGATGTTCCACGTTGCCTCCGGAATATCGAGAGATAAATAATGAACAACGTATTTTTTGTAGCTCCGGTAGAAACAAAAAAAAAAAAGGTTGCGTCAATGTCCGGGTTTTCCTGGTACATAGCATACATAGCCACAATAGATGTGCGTTACCCGCGAACGCGACACAATACAGCAGGGATGTACAGAAGATTTCACTACATTTCCGGTAAAAAAGTAGCGTTCTATAAAACCTGCGTTTGCATGTATTTCGCAGAACTTGGGCAAGGCAGGGCAGGGGACTTGGGTAGGTTCGCGCGCACGTTCCTCAGAATCTTACGACTTCGCATGAGAGGCAAGAGCTATAGTAATATAAGAAATATACTTCACAGAAGGCATAGTCGCACATGTGTACCGTAGGAAAAAAATTCCAATATGCCTTGAAATTCTGTCGCGCTCGACCGTGCGTGGAATGCATTTCCAGGCTTTTGATAGTGCATTCAAAGCATATTGCTAAAAAAATAAATAAAAATTTTACCGCAATTCGACATTACCATGTCTACCACTGTAGACGCTTCGACAAAAGATAGTACCGCGGTTGTAACGCACCCCTATGCTCGTCGTATAAATACTTGAATATCATTTTGCGAGGCCAATTCTTTGTATAAAAAAATAACGAGAGGATTATATTATAAGCTCTCACGGGGCATTTAAAAAGATTTCTAACACCATTAGTCCCAAGTTCCAACCCCGTTGGTCTTGAGTTCCTGATATGAGGTATTCCCATAAAAGTTATAATACTTTTCGGAAAAACTCTTTTCCAATTAATTCTTCCTTCTATAGTCATGGACGGATTGTGAGGCCACGTTTGGTAAAAATCGCTATAAATATCTGTACGTGAAAGAACAAAAATGAAAATTCACACGTTTATCGCAAATTGTTACAGAGAATTTGACTGAGCGAAGATCAAAGATATAATAATGACCATGAATCATTTTCATAATAATTTTCTTAGTTGGTTCGAAATAATTTTATTAATTTGAACCAACAGCTGTAGTCATAAGAAACCCAATTTACAATTTTCACTGAAAAGAAAATTAACAAATTTCTCTTTGATTTTTCTTTGCAGGTGATGCGTCTTTCCTACACGGCACTCTATTCCGGAATCTGGACTAATCGAAAAATTCATAAATTCCGCGCGTTCGTGTTCGTGAAGTGAATAAAAGATAAGTTCATCAACTAAAACTGAGTAATATGTTCGAATAGAAAGCGTCTCAATAGCAGGCTGCTCTTATCTCGGTGTGTTAGAAAAATAGATTAAAAAAAACCATAAAAATAGTTGATCGAGTGTCGGTGAAAGCAGTGAGCAGATTTGATAAAGAGCCTCGAGAAGCAGCGTAAGAGCTTGTCGCGTACCCTCAAACGGGGTACGGCCAGATAATATCGTATAAAACGAGACAAGATCATCAGCATCAAGATAAAGGTACCGGCGTTTCTGCCGCGGGATGAGCAGGAACGGCATTTGCCGTTAGTGGTGGACACCGCTTGCGGCGCAAACGGGCCCCACGGGCAAGCAGGGGGCCCCGTGCACGGCCCCCCAACGGGCCTGGCAGATGCCATTGATGCGTTCGATCGTCTAGACGATACTCGCGACGTCGATGAGGACAAGACAAACGGCAGTTTCGATCGCGGCGAGGAAACGCTCGATCGTGCGTTCAATAACGATCGTTCGGTGGAAAAATCATTGGAACCGAAATCAACGAGCCCGTTGAATCCCAAAGAGGCAATCGCTTCGCCGACTGATCGTTCGAATTGCAAGAAAACGAACCGTATCGCCGAACCGATCGCGGTGCATCGACGTCATCAGCGCTGCTCATTATCGTGCAGACGACACAATCGCTGCAGGCAAGAATCTGGCAGTCGGAAAGTCGAAAATCGTGCCGATCACCCGGCGAGAAGCGATCGCTCGGCGGCCGACAAAAGCAGCGAAGAAAATTCGAGCGCGAGTTTGTCTAACCCGGAAGAATCGATAACGGATCGTTCCTGCAGAATCGCCCTAACACCGGGAAATCTCAGAGAGAATCCGCTCGAAGTTCTCGAGGATCAAAACGTCGTTTTGGGCGTTAACAGCCGACATCCGGTTGCGACGACCGCATCACCCTCGGCAAGTCGAATCGATCGGGAGACAGTTTTGTTTCAGCAACGCGGCGTTTGCACGAGAATCGTTCTCGATCGCGGCGAGGTAATTCGCGTGTCCTCGTCATCGAACAATCATTCGTATCCAACGCGGCGGGGTTACAAGTCGCGCGGTAAATTCGTCGAGTTTCTACAGAATTCGAACGACAAGGTGCGAAGCATAAACGAGAAAGTGATCGGTATGGCGCGAGCTATGACACCGGCATGGTCGCTACGCCTGGTGGGCGTTAGTTGCGGTTCGGTCGTTTGCGCGTGGGGACTTTTGTTGATACTCTCGGTAATCGGTAGTGCGTCACACGGTACGGGAATCGGAAGTTACGGATTCGACAGTTCGGGAACCTTGGACGACCTCGAGGGAACGACTCGATGCCCATGGGCTTGCGAGTGCAGCGGACAGGAACTCGACTGCGCGCGTCGCGGACTCACACAGGTGCCCGGGGATTTGGCTGTTCTCGCCGAAAAACTGTAAGTCATCATTGATTTTTTCGTTTACAAGAAATTATACTTCACGAGAAATATCCATATGTATCTGCCTGCGAAAGATAGTGGACAATGGCAAGGAACGCACTCTCTATTGTGAATCTAAAACTTCTTCGAGACTCTAATTTTCATATTTCAACTCCCGGCTCCCCGCTGAGCGCAAAAAGGCGAGAGTTATGCGTTTCGCCGTGATAAGTGATTTTTTTGTCCGGCATGTTCTTAAAAACGGTCCAAAATTACTAGTCCTTTGAATATATCGACAATTTGGCGCTATCTTCAGCGATACATTTCTAATATTCCTAAACTCCCGACTAAATAGGAGTGTGATGAAGAAATCGTATTGAGAAAAAAGAGTGAAATAATAATTAACTATTCGCATAATGTTGTCGAGAGGTGCTCCATGACGAAGAAATCGCTCGACTATAATATGTGAATAATTACTGGTCATTTGACTCCTTTTTGTTAATATAATATATTTATCGCGCTGCCTTTTCGTTCGGGCCTTTTTAATTTTCGCAAAAATGTATTACCTGCGAACGTATATTTTTTGCGTGAATCGCGCGAACGCCAAAGGGCGGCAACGCGGTGATAATAATTGACGCGCTCGTTGAGACTCGGCCGATCGCGTCGAGAGGTTTCTGTTCTATAATAAATCGGCGCCAAGTTACCGGGGCTATTAACGTGGTCATTCGATTAGCATACGATTAATATGCCAGCGACGCGGAGACACAGCGAGAGGAGAGGGAGCGTAGAAAGGAAGGAATAATTAAATCGTCGAAATGCATTAACGCGTTCGCATCGCCCTTATATACGTGTACTTCTACATAAACATATATTTGTGTGCGAGACGTACTAACGTCGGTATATAGCAATTTCTGGCTGTGTTACGGTGAATAAACGCATCGCGTTGTCGTGTCATCTCCTCCTCTTCGTCGTTTCGTATCCGTCGTATACATACCGTGAAAAACCGGCTCACCCTTTTCGCTCAACACCGCGGGACCGTATACATACCCAACGGGGACCACCTCCCGACCGTTAATACCTAATGCCTTATTAAGCAGGGGAGATTATGAATATTTAAATCTTCGCTCCTACCACACCCTCGATTTTATACGCCCTTTGGCGCTTTTTTTCTTTACTTCTTTACCTCACTCAACGCCGGAGGGTTTCGCGGTTCACGAGAATTTTTATTCAGGTATCTCAAAAAACGAAACACAAAAAGTCTTCGCCGTACAGCGCGGGCACTGATCGGTTGAACCGCCTTGCGTCGGTAAGTTTATGGGTTTTCGAATTGTGCTTATGGTATCGTTGGGTGTTCTAGGATTCTGAGATATTTAGTGGTTCGGTCTTTGGAACATTTAAAATTTATTGGAAAAACTTTTTGTCCACAAGTTCAAATGAAAGATCGGCAAAAAGAACGAATATTCATCATGATACGTTGTCAAGGTTGTTAAATTTCGAAGGGCCTAATTTCGAGGAGCCCTAAAAATTCAAATCGAAACATAAGTGTGCCGCAATTACGCGAAGTAAATGAAAAATTGCTTCCGACTGCCCTTATAACGAGGTCATAAGATATTCCGATCGTTGCTCGGGATCGCCACTTTACCGTCGATTTTTCTCCGTTAATTGGCCTTCGCGTTGGTTCGGGGCCCTCGAGCTGCAAGGGAAAAAATAATTAAAACTCTCGAAGAAGAACGTGAGCACGCGATTTCGCGAAGTCTTCATTAACCCGATCCATCGTCGCGACTCGGCGGTAGACACTTAAAGCCTAAATGCGTTTGTTAGTTTTCAAATCGTTACCGACCGATTCGATGCTTGTCACTCTCGGCCAAACTTTGTTCCTGTTTAATTCGACCATAATTCTTCTTGCGATCATTATTGTTGCGCGCGGAGCACGAGGAGAGCAACACGGACTAACGAATGAAATACGATCGGGTTTGCCGTGGTCCCACGCTTTTCGTACCGATTTCGCTCCATTGGCCTATACGCTCTTCGTCTTTGATCCTACCCGGTATATGAACGGCCACGAAAAATGCTAATTGACCCCGGTGAAGATTGACTCGAAAGATTGGAGTGAGAAACAGTCGAGTCGTAAAAGAGTATAAGTAAAAAAGAAGCTTCGAACTTTGCCATCGTGGCCAGGAGACCCTAAAGCCCACAAACGGAGTTGATTCTTTTATTTCTTGCTCCAATCTTGACGAATACGCGCCCATTCATTCTTTTATTCATCCTTTCCGGGGCTATAATGCCGCAAAGGGAATCGTTCGACGATACTACAAAACCCGTAATATGCCACGCGTAATTTTTTCATGCCAGACATTTACAATATACAAAAGTTTCACTGGTACCTCGTGCGTCTCGAATGATAATCTCGGGCTTTTCGAGTTTCCAATTCCCGTCGAGGGACTTTGGAATTGTGTGAAAGCCTAGCGTGCGCAACTTTTGCCCACTATCACGCAAAATTGTTGTTCACGAATTATTGTAAGAGGTCCTGCGTGCACGCCTGTCAGAACGAGGTGGCGAGGCTGTAAGTTTCCATCACGATTCGCATGTATATCGTTAAAGGTGCTCAATATAAGTATATATATATATTATATACATGTGTACGATCGGAGGGCCAGTTTTCTCGCAAAGTAGACTCTCCCCCGCCCAGTCGCGAACGCGTTATGTTCCGAGCTCCGCACCAGCCGAGTAGTCTAATGAAACATTAGATTTACGAGCGATAGCCCGTGGCGGGTGTCTCCGCTAGCTTTGATAACTCGTTGCAGCGCTCTCCACTTCTACGCAGTATAAACAAGCAAAGTCGCATACTCTCAATTGCCAGTTCGGCTCGTACACCGCAATTCTGATATTTCCAGGAAAGCGGCGCTCCAATCGTTCGACGATAAAATTTCATTTCGCTATTTCCATAATTCGAACTTGCGTGTGTGAGTGTGCGCGCGCGTGGCGACTGAAGAAATCTTGGTTTTCTAATATAGTCGCGAGCCGCATTTTCGACGAGCTGAAAAGGACCCGAAAATCGATAAATTCCATTTTCGAAAGTTATTTCAAATATCTCAAACTTTGTTAAGAAAAAAATAATTTTATGCAACCAATAGTGCTTGCATGTAATTTTTATTCGACGAATAAGAAAACGTCGGGAGGAAAAATAATGTTGTTTTATCTCGCAGAGTTTTTGCTTTCATGAAACGCGATGGCTATGAAAAACAACGCGAATTTCCATAAAGCCCATCAAATTCCTCTCATGTAACCCGTTTGTAGTGCGACACGGTAAACAAACTCGAGTATAGCTACTGTAGCACCGTCGGCATGAAGGAGCCACTTACGATTTTTCGATTAGGCTACGCAAACATTACCCCATACTTGTAAAACTAAACATTGTACGACAGAGCAACCCCGCACTGTTACCCGGGCGTCGAGAGTGTGTTTGATCAGAGTCGCAGTGGGCTTTCCCCGATAGTGTACATCCACGAGCCTATGTTTTCCCAAGTAACATTCCGCGCGCTGTAACGCAACGCGCCTCCTCCCCAAACGAAAACGGTAAACGAGCGCGGTACGTGTTGTATTGCGCTGCTACATCTCCCCGGTTGAAACTGATGGCCATTACCCAAGCGACAGTGTCATGTTTCCGTAGTTCAGTTTACACTAATGATGCTGTGCTTTGTTT
The DNA here is from genome assembly GCA_963924025.1 of Ischnus inquisitorius. Lineage (NCBI taxonomy): Eukaryota > Metazoa > Arthropoda > Insecta > Hymenoptera > Ichneumonidae > Ischnus > Ischnus inquisitorius. The sequence goes on along the minus strand of OZ001250.1, from coordinate 3,250,692 downwards.
AAACGGGATGAAATGGAAAACGTCCTAAAAACACTCTCGCTTCTGTATCTACTTTAGAAAATGAGCATACACCGACTCGTTCCATGATTATTGGTAGGGCATCAAGGTCGACGAAACGTTCGTTGAACCTGTTGAATTTTGGCGAAATTCCGGGTTACATCAGTCCGTGGGGAAATTGATGGAGAAACGTTGTTTTGCGGTGCTGTATTTACCATAGGTGGTCGCCTGGTAAATTGGAAGTTAGGGCCACATGGAGCAAACTACAAATGCATTGTACATTGTATCCGGTAAATATGTAGTATGTATAACATCAGGTAGTAACAGTAGACGTCGCGCCCGGGGTGAGATGGCCATAGCGTGCCAGTCTACGATTTCCAAAGTTACGTTGTCCCAAGGGTAGGCGCGTCGAATCGCACTAAATATTAATGCCTTTTTCCCTTAGGTATACCTATGCTCGAACTCAAAGGTACGAACCTGCCCGCCACTCGCCAAAGACCCTCGCCCTTTCGCCCTCTTTACTACCACACGAACGTGGCCTCTACCCCGCACCTTTTTACCTCGTGAGCCATAACGCCGCACGAAGGGTCTTCTTGGTTCTTCGACCATTCCCGGTTGTTTTATTTTTTTTTTTTTTTTTTACCTCTCTTTCTCGCTTCGAACTGCCTCTCCCTGCACACGACTGGGGAATTTTATATCCTGAGAATAGATACCGCGCGTGTATGTATTCTCTTTTGCCACGGAGCTCAGGCGAAGCCCTTTATCGATTCTCTTCTGCTTCGTTAAATTTTATCGATGAATCTTTGAGGATCATGGGTGCTCGAATGATTTTAGCATTTAAAAATAGATGAGCGCTGACAAATCGAATGCACGAATGAAGAATGACTCGTTTCATTGAAAAAAAAACTTCATTGTGTCTCGCTGCACGAGTAGCCTGACTCATGTCAGAAGTCGAAGGAAACCTGACATCCCTGAATTATCCACGTCAGTTTGTTGTTTTTTTTCCTCCTCTAATGCTTCTCATTCTATGTTAGGATTTTTCTACCTGCGAGTTAGAAATGGGTTGTTCACCGACGGGAAACCCGCAGATGAGATTGATGATCGTCTTCGAGCGTGTCGAGAACCGAGAAAAAGAATCGGTTGCTGCACTACAAAAAAAAGGGGTTTGCCAGGAAGACACATATTTTCACGTTAGGTTGTGGCTTGATTTTTCATTTCCTCGCAAGATTGGGGCTTTTTTTGGTGCATCTGTTAGCATTGGGACACTTTGGGCGTGGCTTTGCCCGTGCCCGGTATCGAGGCTTCAGATTTACGTTCTCGAAACTCGTCAGAGACATTTTGAGTATTATACAATCTTATCCCCAGCCAGGAGGCAGGTAGACTTTTCCGGTTGACCGAACGAAAACCATCTGATGATGGTGGTGAATCCTCTCGCAGTGGTACGTGATCGCGCATTGCATTCTCTCGTTCACGAATTTTGGGACAATTATGATGCCCGAGGGATGTTGGAGTCGTAGCACTCCCCGACACGGGAGATCGTTTATGCATCGACACGATTCTTGCCCTCGGGCCTGCTCTGGCTTTTTTTTTTAAATGAAATTGATGCTTTAGTGCAGTTCTGTTATCCGAAATTTCTAATACTTCAGCAACCAAAATCGCATAAGGTAAATCTACATATTTCCACGAGGAGGGAAAAAACCGTATTAAAAATGAAAAGAAAAAAAAAACTACAAGAATGTAAATATTCGAGATGCCGCCAAGTTTCTACAGAAGAAGCAATTAAAAAACCCTTTAATGTGTAAAACTCGAGAAGAATCAAGAAGAAAACGAAAATAAAAATTTGTTTTTCCGACACCTCCGTGATCCTTGAAAACTTTGCTTTTACGAACTCGAGTGCGGCGCAGGGAAAAGATCTGAAGGAGGTGGTTTCATCCGGAGATCCGAGTAACCGAGCGACCGTTTCGAATTTGAAAATCAAATTTTTCCGCTGTCTAGCGTAGTGCAATTTTAATAATTCAGTAGGAAAAAGAGATATCCGAGACTGTTGGAGGTAAAGACGGTCGAGGAGGTACGAATAGACGAATGGCACGGGCGAGAGAGCAACCCGCGTGTAACCCGCGACGAAAGTTCCTATTCTCCATTCGGTCTTTTTTCCACAGGGCAAAACTTAGCCCCGAGCTAGAACAGATTCCGCCCATCTTGTAAGTTTACGTTAACTTTCTGTGTAAGAATAATTCGTGCTAGACAAAACGGAAAGGTAGACTCGAAGCTAAAAACAAATCGGAGAATGAAATTTGTGTGATTTGAAATTTGCATTGTTACCAATTTGTCGGCCGCGTTGGATTGAGTCGTTTCCAACAGATTGCCAATAAATCAGGGCATTATGTGTAATAACTCAGCGGTGCGCAGTTCTGCGAGCTCGGATTGTGCTGGATCACGCGACTTTCGTTACCACTGCAACGAGCGACAGAAATCAACCTACAGCGATCGGCAGATTAGAGCAATGGTTACGAGCAATAAGTAAGTTATTGGGTCAACTCGTATCTGTGGCCTTTCAATGTGTTTCATCGATCATTAAGTAAAGAGCAGCCGATCACTGGTCGAACATTCAACGATCGCATCGTTTACGCATCTGCCAATGTCTAGCATGGCCTACCAAATGTCGAGGCTTGGCTAGTCTCCCCCTTGCTCTGAGTTGCTGATTTTCATCGTACAAATCTCCGTTTAGTCGGTCACTGGATCCCGTGGACCATTGTCATCGGATTATGCGCATACAGATTCCGTTCGACGCGCATTCACGAGTCCGATTTGGAGCCCCCCTCCCTCTTTCCACTTCCACATCCTGCAAACTCGATGGACGTCGATAGATTCGAATCATCATTCCGAGAGATTTAACCTCAAGACTCTCGACAGTGCGGTGAGCAGCAGGTAGGCAGCTGGACGCATCGACGCTGAATGACCGACTCTCTCGCCTCTTCTTCTACCATCTTACTTATTCTGCGTTCAACCAGCTTCTCTTTTGTTCTTCGGGCGATAGTTCTCGCGCCACGGGAGTTTAACTGCGTTCCAACTTCTTCTATAAACGGAACAATAGAAGAACAAAGTCATGCCAGCAATGGTACGGCATTGAAGTACAGCAAGTAGTGTTTCCTCACCGCACGCGACGTTCTTCAAGGGCCGTAGAAGTTTGCTCTTGACATACCAGCTTTAGTTTCTCCAACTTCACAGATTCGACAAAGAAAACGAAAAAATCCCGTCGAGTAGCAATAATCTTATCGCTGGGGTTTCGCGCTCAATAATCTCCACGAAATGGCGGTACTCGTCATCGGGGTTCACGCGCGAAAACCCGTGGACTTTACGATTCTCGCCCAGTTACGATCGTGTGTAACGTGAGCTTCGGAGTGAAAAGAACGAAGTGAAAAACAAAAAGGCTTCATCGCTGAATGTATACGTCCTCTGGTTGGTGTCATCTTCGCCGAGGGGGTCGTAACAGGAACGCGGTGGTGACTGCGAGAACGACATCAACCCATGGATGTTAACCCGCTCGCGCGAGAATTATTCTTTCGCGTCTTCTGCGTAAACTGTCGGGCTGCACATCGCAGGATAGTTTCGCAGGCACCGTCAGAAAACACAGAATCGCGATGCGAGACATAGCGTGTTGCCGCGCTGCTGCTTCGGGTACTTCTTCTTGAGAGCCCAACGCGAAAACGGCCTGCCTTCACAGACCGAAATTTATTACCGGGTTGGTTACAACCTCGCGCAAGAAGCTTACATAAAGGACCGTATATATTCCTCTCTCGCTTGGATTATATGCATGGGGCCCCCTGTATTATTTGCCACTACCGACCCGCTCGCACTTGTTCGAACCTATTCGCGCGTCTCTCGCGTCTCTCCCTCCTCCCCCCTGTTGGCCTCTGTCGAGACGCTGCGGTACTCCGCATAAGCAACGTGTATTTCTGCTGGTCCACGCAGAAATGTGAAATAGGGAAGGCAGAAGCGGAGCCAGTCGGGACCCACTTCTCATTCCAAAAACCTACGCGAAAGCGCGAAAAGAAAAAAAATGCTCCATCCCCCCCTCGAATACCATTTCCATGCATTTTCCTCACTTTTGCACTGAGTTTCACCGACACACTCGACGCTCCAACCTCTACCTCTAACTTCACCCACTATTTCTCACTCTTTTTCCCTGGCTCTTTTCACTTTGTCTCGTGGCCGGTATCTCGCCCGGCCGTTTTTGACTTTGTCGGGTTATTCTATCTCGCCTTGGACAATGCCGGTCCATGAGCCAAGCCAACACAGCGAAAAAAGTGTGCGACCTATGAGTGGCACAGTAGAGCCTGCCTGTAGGGTAAAAATGCATGAACTACAAATACATTTCAAATCTTCGTATGGGTATGCTTTTGACCAACAGACACCCCACTACTCGCCGGACGGTAGCACCTCGCATTAACATTTATATTACGCGTCCTCGTTTTTTCTTACAAAAAAGAAAAGATCTTTCAGTATTTTCTGCCAACTCGTGCGAAGCCACGTTTGTAGTTACGTACAAGTCGGTGAAGTCGAAAGAGAGAGAGAGAGAGAGAAAAAGGGTGCCGGTGCTCTAAATGTCGTTTTTTCATTTTTATTTTGCCGAACACAATGCAGACCGGTGAACTTCCCGCTGGGAGAACGCGCGCGCCTGCGGTCACCGGCAGGCTGCCTGACTTGTTTTAGCTTCATTTTTATACTTTTTGCCGTTGTTATTTTTGTCGTTTTTCTTTATTTTGCCATTCGCTTCTTCTTTGGCTTCCTTCTTTATGGGCCGTGGCTTCCGCGACCCCGCGGTAGGCGCAGCCAGGACCTCAACGACCTCGGCTGCGGCTCCTCTCCGCTACGTGATCCAAGAGTCAGGACAACCACGATGGTAGATACAAGCTCTCGTGTTCTCTTATATCAAAAGACAAACCCACACACTGACACGAAATCCGGGGGGGTATTAAATGCAACTCATGCGTGCGATATACAATATGAAAGAATATGATTTTCATATCTCGAAGAAGTGTCCGATGTCTGAAACACGCGGACGTAAGTCGTCGTCGTTGTGACGTGGTTTCTATAAAGACACGGAATAGAGGGCTATTTCGATGCGATTTATGTTGAAATTTTTTGTTGTTTCTCTGGGTTTTTTTTTCCCTTTTCGAGATATAAAAAGTCAAAGAGTCGCTTCGCGACGGGAGGTGTCCGTTAAGTGAGAGAAGCGAACGGCCTCGTCGAGATCCGAGGGGGGTCTCCTTTGACTTTTCTCTTGGTCAGGCGACCATTACGCAAATTTTATGTATATCCAGGAGCAACTGGGAATACAACCCAGGCCACCCGGGAGACATCGACATCTCAAATCCAATATCCGTTCTCGCTTTGCTAATGTCTGATCACGGATCGATGCATACGTTGATGACGGTGAAAGTTGATATATCGAACCAAATGAGACTCTTGCCGGGCAATTAAACAATTTTTTGTTCTGTTTCTAGACAGTGTGAAAAACATTGATGACAAAACGAGAAAAACCATTCCGTATTTCATATTCATGTACAGAACTGATGGATTTTAATTGCTTTCCGTATGTTTTAATTAAAATTCGCTTATTAATACCCGACCGAATGGGAGGAGCGTTTGAAATTGCCGCGGAGTTAGCTTTTTTAGTGTTCGTGCTTCTCAAGCGTTTAATCCGTTGAATAAATTGTTATATGGTATGCAAATGAAATATTTAGTTTGCTAATTCATCAGGCGTTCAGTCGAAAAGTTCTGTAATTTGCTTTCTCTTTAATTCCAAAAAATTCCCGTGCGAAAAAAGATTGATCTGGAAGTGTATTAAAAAAAATTGAATTGGGCAATCGTCTCCAATGTAGCTGGGAAATGCCATTTGAATTTTTGCCCAATATTATTGATCTATTTATATCATAGTTTAAAAAAAATGAAAATTTGTGAAACCTCGAGAGTGGTTCCTTTTATTATTATTATTTACACAATTATTTAATGACTTTGGAAGATTTTTAACTATCCATTTATTTAGTTTCATAAATACATTTTATAAATACTGGCATCATGAAGCACAAAAGCAACTATTTCATCTCTATCGTGCGATCGTGTACTTCGTGCGAAATAAAACAGCGAAATCTCTTCCTCGAGGGGGACATCAGAGTCGGAGAGAACGCGGTACACCGGAGAGAGAGGAAAAGAGGTATAAGGATACGAGCTGAAATAGCAGAGATATGCGAGTTCGCGTATCCTTCGTCGAGCGGTTGAGAGAATGGCGGGATGAAAGGCCAGAAAGGGCAAGGTGAATGGAATAGCGGGAGCGTTGTAAGGTGGACGAAGGCACGGGGCTCTTACTCTCTCGAGAGACGGAGAGCCGTGGAAAAGAATAATAAAAAAAGAAGAAGAAAAAAAATTGTAGAGGATGAAAAGAGGGTGAGGTAAGCGGACAACGACGAAGAGGAGGCTGAAGAGGAAGAGGATTGCTGCTGCGCGAGTCGGTGGAATAAGGATACGGACATATCTCGCGAGTTGGAAGAAGAGAATATGATCGTAGGTCGCAAGGGAAAGGATGAACAAACAGAACGAGAGAAATGCGCAGAACGAAGACGGAGAAGCGAGGGGGCTCGCATCTCTCGCTGAAGTCTTCGTGCAGCACCCGGCGTCTGTCAAAACAAGCCAGCAAACTCAGCGATGGTGCGCGACGTTCGTTCACTCTCTTTTCGTTCACCGGCTTCTTCTTCTTCTTGTTCTTCGTGTCTCGCCCGCGCCTCGCATACCTATACCGCCTTCGTACGTCTCTCATCGCATCCTCGTCGCTTTCGTTTCTTCATATCGTACATAGCGTATCTTTATCGCACACACGTCGAGCCCCCAAGGCCCAAGGTGGTGTTTCGTGCGCAACGCTCGAGAAACATTCAGCGGGCTTCGGGTAGATTTGTCTCCGCGTTAGTTCGTTTCTCATCGCGTCGAACGGTAGCCTCCGCCTCTTCTCCCTACCACGAAAAATCAGCTCCCTCGGCAGCGGCGGGCACCGGCTTCGTCGGTCCAACTCGGACTGTTATTTTTTCTCGAATTTCAAAAGCTCCTTCGGGACAAACAGCGACGGTTTTTCTTCGAAACGTTTATTTTGTCGTTTCTCTCGCGGCGCGTCGAAGCGTCGTGTTTATTTTCTTTTTTGAATGATCGACCGAGAGAAAGAGATTGGGCGAAAAAAAATAATGTCGAGACGTTTGATCAAACAATCGTAGAGTCCGCGGAGTGTCGGAGCGTGAAAATTTTGCCGAGCGTTTGATCGACGAAATAACAGCAACAAAAAACTAGTCATTTTGATCGACCATTCAGCGGTTTTTTTTCACGCTGACTTCATGCCTCGGTACGCAATTCTTCGCCGTTAAGGACAGTTATAAGTACCGGGCGTTTCTCGAGGAAATACTTTAGCTCGCGCAAAATTGTATGCGTGCGAGTTGCTCCACGGTCGAACGTGGAATCTCTCTCCATTCAAACACGCACCGATAAAGAATTGCCGGCGCGCAAATAACCCGAACGGGTAATAAAATAACTTCTTACGAAATGACCCTTGTTTCGCGTACGCGAACGTGAGCGGGCTGCTGGATGAAAACTCGCCGAAGTGTGTTCTTTTTTTCTTCTTTCGGTTATATAGTTAGAAGAGAGACTGGAGATATTCAGACTCGAGAGACACGCTACGGCCATGAGAGTCATTCGAATCTCTCGCTCGTTCAATTTATCGACTTTCCAAGCTGCACGGTCATCCAATCAATGTAAGACCACACGAACAGCTGCAATATTTCTCTCCTCTCGCCCCCCCTCTTCTTTCAGCTAATTCTACCTATATCGCATACACATTTGTTGTATTAATTATTCGCAATAAAAGATGTTTCAACTCATCCAATTATAAATCTGTCCCGACGCTCGTGATAAATTGCACGTTGACGAGATATAATCTTCGCGTATAAGTATTATCGTCGCCAACGTCTTATTTGCAACATTAAATTATATATTTGCGCATACATATATACATAGCGATATTTATGTGTAACACTGCATTCAATTCGTGACGGGCGTTAATTAACTCTTTCACTCGAAATCTCTTTCACCGTCGGGACACCCATAGCGAAGAAAAGAAAAGAAAATTAAATGAAAGAATCGCGGTATCCGTAGGATACCGTAAGTAACATTTCTAGTTGAGTGTCTGGCAATTGAGGCGGGGCGAAGAGGGTTCGTTAAATTTCTAAAAAAAAAAAAAACTATCGACTTTATTCGAACGTTAAATTCATTACACAGAGACCTACTCGACAGTGAACTGTAAACATTTCTTCGACATTGGTGGCCAACAGTGCCGTTGGCTCCATTGAACGTGAATTCCTTTTCTTTTCCTCTATCTTCCATTTAGTCTGCCTCGGTTTTCGAGTGTATTCCTTCATCCTCTTTCACCGCGCGCGTTCCCGATGGAAAGAGATCGCAAACGCGAAAAGAAATAAGGGGAGGGCACTTCCCTCCTACCGTCGCGTTGATGCTGCACAGAGAAAAAGAACGAGAGAGACGGAGTATCGAACGTGCCGTGTCTTTCGCGTTGGGTTGCACCGCGAGTCCAGCGGCAAACATTGCAACCACGTATACCATCAACGCAATCCGAACAAAAACCAGTTTTCTCTCTTTGCTACACCCGAAGCGCGCAGACGGAGAAAAAGAGGAAAGAATTCGCGTCGTACTGTTATTGTTTCACCGTCGTCGTCGTCGTCGTTGCTGGTGGACATAAAAAGAGGAGAAAAAAAAAACGGCGACAAAACGAAAGAAACGGCATACACGCAGACACAAAAAGTGTGGCAGAAAAAGAGAGCAGGAAAGAAAAGTGTGTCCAAGGGTTGAAAGCATCTCGAACACCCCGTGGCTGGACCAATGCTGCTTCTTCTGCTTGTGAGCAATAATGGAATAACAGGATAAAAGGCCCCGGTGAATGGGTGAGAGATAAATGAAAAACAAAAGCCAAAATACGAGTAGAGTTAAAGATACGGAGAGCGAGAAGAATGGTCACAAGGTGGTGAGAGATCCTCGTACCACGATGCATTAAAGCTTGTGGCTAGCTGTCCATTAAGCTTCGTGGCCGCGGCCAGGATATGGTCTCTCATCCCGCAGGAGCTTCACCACCGCCAACCGCCGCCACTTCATCCTTGCTCTGTATATCTCCTGTGCACTTTCGATCCTCGAACGTGGGGGCATGTGCGAGCGTTAACGCGAGCCGCCCCCAACTCGCCAGGGGGTTAACCACTGTGTGAAAAGAGGAAATCCGAGCTGGCGAAGGAGATTGAGTTGCGGAGAAGACCGCTGGCGGGGAAAAGCGAATGAATGACTTTCCAGGATAATGTTGATCGTCGACGTCGCTAAAGCGTTCGGTCGCGTTTCTTCATTCTCTCGTTCCACTCGTGTTCTTGCGGTGTTGTAAACTCCTCCGGCTTATATACAGCCGCGCGCGCGAAATCGCCTGTGTACAGGTCTAAAGGTTTAGCTCCCGAGCTTCGTAGTTCCTTGCCTGCAGTCTACGAAGAGTATGGAACAAGATAAGCATCTTGTCGGTCGGAGTCCGGACCGAGGGTTTCGTCGAAGATCGAGTGGTTCGAGTTTGCCGCAAAGTGTACGCGCGGGCTCCCTCCTTCCCGGTGAATCATTCGGCAATGCGAACTTGACGAGGGAACTCCGAGTGTCATTCCGATGACGGGGAGACAAATTCTGTTTTTATTCGGTTTATCCGCTGAAAAATAGGTGTGCACAGGCGAACAAACGTACCCTGAAGCCGGTGAAAGGTATCCCGGAGATCGAAAACAATATCAGAATCCAGGTCTGGAGTCTTCATGAACCGCTGGATGCATATAACGGCATCGAGTTTTAAAACTAAAAGTTTTTCATTCAACTCCGAGAATAGAAAGTTCGCGGCCCGCTCGCCTGCATACATTCAGCATCACAGAAACTTCCGCTACTATTCATACCTCGTATTATATCTTTGTCTTCGTTCGTGCCTATAGATTGAGAAACTCGGGCATTTGAAAGTCAATGGGGGGGTTCCATGTGGTGGATAAATATTTAAATGAAGTTAAACGCGATTGCGTCGAGGTACGCGGGGCTGTATATCAGTAAGCGGATGTGATCTCTCTTCGTTGATGTGCGCTCCGGAGTGTCACAGAGGACTTATAACTATGCGACGGAATGGAGTCGAGTCGCGAGCGTCGGGCTTCTCGGCGTGGTGTGCGGTGTAGAGTACCCGGACTATGGGCGGGCTTATGAAAGTCGCTAGTCACCGCGGATGATCCGAACGATCGCCTGACTCTCGGCGCGTAGAACCAACGGAAATCAACCTCGGTGAACACCTACCTCTAAAGCGCCAGCAGCATAAACCATACAGCCGTCTATAGACAGGAGAGACGATCGTTTCTCGATCGCCTCTCGTTCTCCCCACACTCCGGATCCTCCGAGACGTTGATCCCTTCTGGGACCACCGGCGGGGGACACCTGTTATTCTTCTCTCTTGCTCGTTTGCTCTACAGGCGTTCCAGAACCTCCCGTTTATCCATTGCTCCACGGGCCACTCCCGACGCTAAGCAACGTTCCACGTAAAACGTTCTACACGTAATTGCCGTGTTCCATGATCCACATCTGTCCGCCTATATGTTGAGTCAATCATAGCGGGGCATGTCTCGCAAACACAGCAAGTCGTCGTTACTTGTTTGTCATAAAAATGTCAAACGTACTCGCTCACGTGCATGTTTCTCTAATGATTTCCTCGCGCTGGAGTTACTCGACGAAAAATACGACGATCTTCGCAAGGCTCGACGGCAAACAAGTGTCGTTCGGATTCACGAAAAGACAGTTTTGTGCCCGAAACAATGTTTACTCTTCGAATTCATCGCATTAAGTTCGTGTTTACGCGACTTATATTCCGTGTACAGGAAAATTTTTCCTCAATTACCACCGGAATTCTCAGACCCTCGACGCGAAAATTTCTCCGTCAAATATTTGATAGAAGGAAGCGCCGGGGCATAAATACGAAAGTTTGAACTCGCCGAGCGAGGAAGGAATTACAGGTATGCTACGTGGAAATTCCGCTCGTCCGGAGAGCGGACGTGTCGCTCATTGAAAAATTCAACACGTTCATGTTCCACCCGGTGGATTCTGATGCTGCGATGCTGCCGTTGCACAACTCAGTGTAAACAAATGCAGGTCGCCGTTCCAACCGTTGTTGGAAAATGCATTACCGGTATGCCTACCGTTGCACGCACATTATTTGGCACATGGACCTGTATCCACATTGGTATCTGCTTCGTTGTACACGTGGACGCAACAACGGCGCTTCATGCGGTAGGTGAGCTAAACGCGGATTGTGGAAAAGCGAAACAGCGTATTCTGATGGTCTGCTGAACTGCCGCTGGCCGACGTAGCAAAGAGGAGATTTCAGCGTTCCTCGACGATACCGACTGAATGCAATTGCTGTGCAATAATTATTGTCGCAACGGTAGCTATACTTGTGCTCATGTGTACAACTGATAAATTAATCCGATCGCGCAGTACGTACGTTTCCGCGATCTCCATAGTGGCTTTAACGCGCGGGTATGGGTGCAACTCGCTTCTGGGCTGTTTTCAACGATCGCGATATCCACGTATAATTATCGATCCTCGTGGGCGCCGCTACTCGCGACTCGAATAGAGGCGTGCGGCCCGTGGAAAACGGCCATTAGCGAGTTACGCCAGAAACGACGGGAGATAGATGAGGGTATTACATGGTATACGATATTTGTCGAACAAACCAGTTACTTTGCCAGGACCACCAATTCAGCGAAGTCAGGAGAGCGAATAACGATTTGCCAATTGCCGCGCATGCTATCGATGTCGGGAATTCTTGGTGCCGCGAGTAATGGTATGCTTGAGAACGAGATCCTTGTTCTGCCAGCGATTCCTTTTTTCGAGGTTTTTCTCCCTCGTCGTGGAGATCTCGACGCAAGTATGCTTTAACTGTGCATGCGTGCAGTTTGCATACTCTCGCCTTTTCTCCGTGTATCGCGGGCCCATTATCTTCATCGTGAAATGCGGCCCGCTTTCTCGCGAAGTCTCACGGTTTATGCGCGGTCGATCGACGGTTCAATCGGCTTGAAACGTTAACCATGCTGGTGCACTATGCTGCAATATCGTGTATAGCCGTAGCTTGGAAAATGTTGAAAATCCGCAGTGCATCGAATTTGAAGAAACGTTTACAGGTGTAATAGATTTTAACATTCTTAACTTGTTCTTAGAACTTTATGTTACAAAGACCCGACATAATCATCGACTGTGCAGACTTTCGCATATTCGGCGCTCTAACTGGTGCGAAGTTGTTCAGGCCTTCCACTCTCGCTTCCGTTAACTTGCTGCACGTGTCTTCCACAACAGGTACGAATAGGCAATGCCTACATAGTTAAGTGATACGTGACGCAGAGTTCATTCCTAAACTCGTCAACCAGTTTTCGCGTGTCTCTATCTCTCCGCGGGCTTTAGCTCCCCGTCCCGGTACCTCAAACTCAAACGTCAAGTTTGAATTTAACGGTTAAATTTGTTAAGAGGAGTTGTAATGAGGTTGGACGAAAGTTTGTTCGCTCTAGCTTCGAGCCCTTTCGTCGTTTTCGTTATGTCACACTCAAATCGCTCAATCCTCCTTCCCCTCCTCTCTTTCTCACCGTTGAAGGCTTCTCTTTCCCCGCAATTTTACTCTTCCACATTTTACGTTTAGAAAACGCATTTCTGCGATTCTCTCTAGCTCGTGCTCATTCGGCGTCCTGAGCCTTTCTACCGTAGTGTCGAGTACACGTATACACGTACACTTACATACAGCGGTGGATCTAAGTCGTTACCACGCAAGCTTACATTGAATTCAAGTGCAGAGAATTTCTCGGTCTCTCGTGCTTCCTTAATTCCTTATACTTTCTCTCATTCGCGCAATTTCGACTTACTCATTCGCTCTCTTCGTTTCCTTCTGCCTCCACCGCTGTTGCGAGCTTCGTCCTCGAATTCTCACTATTGTGGCAGAGCGCACCACAATTTTGCGGGTAAAACGTCCGCCAGACGACGACGGCTGGTTGCGCCGGGGGTTTTCTCGATTCGAAAATCCGATTATACGCTCGGCTTAATTGAAAGTGCCTGCCATGACGACGACGTTTCGACGACGTCGACACCGATGAAAGGCGTGTTTTTCTCCTCATTGTGTTATTATGGCTCGTTGACGAATAGATGATGCGCTACAGCGTCTACCGTAGACTGTATTGACTTCGGCTTTTTGTTTCAGAGAGTGTCACAACTTTCGAGGCTACGACTAGGGAATAAATAGTATAATTATTATTCCAGACTTTAACGAACTTTCAATTTCTAGACGAAAATAAACGAACTAAAAGAAATCTTCACTCGGACCAAAAGTTACGATTCGGTCCTTTTTTCATAGAAAAAACTTTGTTTTCGTGAGCATAAAAATTCAAACACATATTTTATAAAAAACGTCCAGTGTGCGGGTGTATCGGAGGAAAGGACTTTAAGGCGATAGTTGTCTCGAATTTTGGGCGATCGAGCTGAAACTAGATACAAAAGTCGTTGTCATTCCACGATCCTTCCGTAGGGAATTCGGCCGAAATCGATGAGGAAACCTGATATTTATAATTTTTTCACTTATTCGCAGTCGCTTTTGGCGCAAAAAAATGTGATGGAATTTCCTATCGACTTGTCAGTAATTGTTGGCATTGCTTGTATTCCGAATTGCATCCTACTTCTTTCAAGGATCCATTAGTATCTCCACTTCGTCGAGTATTTCCTGTAATGAAGTGCAACTGGAGTCCGCGATGCTTCTCGACTTTCGATATTCATGGCGTGCCATTCATTGAATCGCTGGAATTGCAGCAAACAACGGTAACAGAAGAGCGGTATAACCGTGAGCGGGAATACTTGCTGCGCCAAGGAAATTCGCAAAATCCACCTCTTACATCGTACCACAGCGAGTGCACGCTGTTAGAAATAAAGGAGAATTCCTGAGAGCCTTCACCCCGTCCCACCGAGGAGAGCCCCAGTGTGCAGACATAGCTTGGCTCAGCTGATCCAGAGGATAGAACAAATTGGAGAACAAGTCGGAAGAAACTACGCAGGCGGAAAGTATCGGGGAAACTGTGAGCTCTATCCCTCGTTAAACTTTTAGTATCTTTTTTTTTCGTCTCTTCCTCCTCTTCTTCTCTGCTTCCCATTCGATCCACCTCATTCATTCTTTCGGTTTTGTTTCTTTCTCTGTTCCATTGAGGTGCCACTATATAAATTGAATCTATTATTGGATCTTCGGAAGACAAAGAACTCGGTTTTTGTTTTTTCTTTCCTCTTATTTTTTAAATTGTTATTCGCGATGAAAAATCACTTTACGATTCAGTTTCGATAATTCAATCGGGATTTAGATTACGTGAAATATAACGGCTCGCGTCGGAGCGGAGCGAAAGTTTCGAAAAGCTCTACCGCATTTTTCATCGGCCACACTTTTTTGTCTTTCGCGAAATGTACAGATAAGGCATAGAAAATTTTTTCCATTGTTATAAGTCATACGAACGTATTATATAGATAGATATATCCGCGTCGGCGCTCGCTCGAGTAATCCTCTTCGCGCCGCGCAGTTTTGCGCTCTTGCACTCGTCGGTCTCTTCCGCTCCCGAGACAATTCGTCCGACGTCGTTCAATCTCTCGCGGAAGAGAAAAATTTGCAAACCTTCGCGAAAAGATCTTCGCTTTGTCATTTTTTTTGCCCCGACTGTTTCACTCGCCCGAGCACACGAGACCGCGACGAACTTCATCACGTAGTTCCTATTTTCCTTTCTCCGGAGGGGGAGTCGCGCCGAAGGTTCACGGGCGCGAGTTTTTCTTAAAAATTATGGATACGAGTTTCGCGTCTTTCGCTTCCCTCGGGAAAGTAAACGGCGACGCGAAATAGAGCGAAGCTCTATCTCGTGTGCGGCGCCCGTATGAACTCGAGGTCATCGCGTTTTTCCATGCTCGTACGAGTCCCCTACACGTGCCCTAAAGTATTATACACACATGTTTCACCAAAAAAAAAAAAAAAAAAAAAAAAAAATAGAAAATTCTGGGTCAAACGGGACGAGAATAATCTTCCACCACCATTTCGTAAACTGTACGCTGAAACGAAATAATATTTTCCAGCTACATTATATCCTATCCGTGTTCAAAAATTCCTGGAGTTCCTCTAGTATGCGCCAGCCCATAAAATGGATGAAAAAAAAACCTGGAAAAAAAAAGATTGGTCAAGAGCCAAATGAACGCGGAGTAAAAATAATCAGTGGTAAAAAAAGCTCTGCATATCAACATTTTTCGCGAATTATTTTTTAAAAAATTGCCGCAGTTTTGTTCACTTTTTCAGCCATAATTAAAATTTCACTCCGAGCCCTTTGAATGGCGGTGAAATATGGGGGGCAAAAAATTTAATAAGCCGTCTCAGTAGGCGTATACGCCAGGAACGTTTTGATGCGAGGGTTATTTATTAAACGTCGAGCAATTTGTCGCGTTAATTAGGCGTGTAACAAGGCGCGAGCTCGTTCGTCGGCTTGGGCGCTCGTTATCGAGAATTGCGCGCGAGGATCGGCGTAACAGTGGCTATATCATATCAACTATCCCTCCTCGCTTGCGTTCACCAGCGTATGTGTAACACAGAGTAGGAGCGCCGACGTGTACCGGCTCATTAGTTCATTACGCGATCGCGCGTTCTTACGCGCTACACCCAAGCGAGTTTCTTATTAATACCGCCGTATCGATGCGCGCCAAATACCCGATACACTCATCGTCGTCTCGCTAACTAATACCAATATCCTCGAACATCGGCGAGCAACCGTGGCCGTGTCGCGGCGAATCGTAACGTGGGCGAGCGAGAAACTCGCAAATCATACTCGCAGGGATCAACCGAACGAGATTCCGTTGGTTACGCGAGACGAGCTCTCTCCCGCCAGTAACGGATGATGAGCTTCTCTATACGCTCGCCATGCATATAACCGTATCTCGCTACCTATATATGCACGCACGCGCTCATGCCGTTCCTCGAACGCTCGTCGTTCAATTTGCATCTCACACCTCGTTCCGTATACTTCCCTCGCACCCCTCCCGAAACGACCGACATTATTCCGCGCGATGTGTAAGCCACCTTTAACCATATGAATTACCAGTTTGAGACGACCAGATGATTCTTATCTTCCCATAAACATCGAGAGGCATAATTTTCAATAGATACACGCATTTTCTTTTTTTTATGGTACCGTGTATTTTATCGCGAATTATCATCAGCTCAATACGCGTGGGAAACTGAATGGCTCCGGTTGTTCATTATCATTTTGTATCCTACGGTCTTGCGTATCGGAATATATTGTATATGCGTCTGTGTATATACAGGCGAAGGGTGTAAGTGCGAGAGACGTCGAACTCACGCAGCGAGTAGTGCTAGATCGTTCGAATCGTCGTTAATTAACTGTTTTCTATGTATCAAGCCGCGCTCGATGATGCAAGCTCGCGCGAGCCCTCCGATGAGTCGGTTGGTTCAGGTTGAATTTTCTCTCGGTGAGAGAAAACAACGATATTCCAACGGCCAGCGTGAGGACACATCGAGGGGGATAATCGCGCGTCATAGAGAGGCAGGTTTCGGCTTTCCTCAGCGGGATATATCAAAGCTGCTGGTCAGTGTCCGGTTACCCGCGTTGTGTAGGGTTTCGTTTTCGGCCTCGAAACGGCAATCGGAGCTGTCCCTATCGCGCACACCTCCCTCGGTGTGTAAATTTCTCTCACTCACTCACTCTCTCCCTCTCTCTCTCTCTATCCTCTCTGTCTCTGGCGCTCGTTTGCCATCCCTTTCGCGACATGCGTTCTCGTCCCTCACAGCGGGACAGACAGGGACACCGATTACGCAAATGTCCGGAGTTACCCCGACGCGTATCTGTCTGACACGAGAACGCGGGAGGGGCTGTTGCGTGGCTCCAGGATTGCTTGCGCCGAAATTTGTGCCTATCAGTGATTATCGTTCCCATCCTAACGCTATACTTGGAACACAACACGCACGTGCGATATTGTGTTATACATACACACACACACACACGGCGAGAGGACGAAAACTGTTCGTGCCTGACCGTTCGTACCTTGCGCCTACCTGACGATAAGCTTTGCCTCCACGTTACGCAGTAATTGCGCAGAATTGCTCGTAACTCACGACACGCAAAATTTGCATAGTCTCAACTTCGACGAGAACAATGCAACAATAATGCATTTAATATACAATTTTTTCATCGGAAAGTGTTTTTCGACATGGAAATAATAATTAACGACTCGACGACTCGATGGACAGTTATTCGAATGAATGTATACAGTTTATTTGAATTGCATATACTCTCCGGGCTCACCGGTTGCATCTGTAATTATAGTGCGCAACAGATCGTTTTTATTATACCTTTCGGTGAGGATAATCTTTCTTCGCGTTGCACATTTATCAGGCTGTTCGACCATTATTCAATAAAATCCGAAAAGTTCGACTGTATATTACCGGAGAAATGCATGGAGATCAAGTAAGGCTCTGCCGCTCCCTCCCCCCTCCCCCCTTCTTCGTTTAACTAAATGCGTGTGTGTGTGTGCGTAGAGAAGCTTCACCAAGGCGAACATAAATTATGCGCATGGTGTAACCCATAACTCGGGCCACGCGATACATGGAAAATGAACCCATAACCCATCCGAGCTCTCTCGGTTTCCTCATCCCCTGCACTCTCTCTGTCTCCCTCGCGTATCCTGGCGCACAATCTCTCTCCTCCCCCCTCCCCCCTCTCTTGCTCTCTCCCTCTTTCCTCGTGATATATGCGCACCCGTCAGCCGAGAGCCGTGCATAAATCTCGCGCGGCGAAGTGCACCCACACACCGCCGAATTAATAGCCTTGACCCCGTGCTGCTGGCACCAAAGTTACATGCTCTCGGAAGACGCTGCGACGACAATTTCTTTCTTTTTTTTTTTTTAACACACTACTTCACGCTGTAATACTCCGGTAGAAAAATTTCCCACAAGGATATTTCGTAACAATGTAACGGTAAAGGCAATTACAACGTCTATCTGCGCAACGTTACTCGACTGGAGACTCGCGAAGGACCTCAATACCGAGTTAATATGCGGAAAACATTTTTCCGCAATTTCGCAAAAAATATTCATTTCCGGATCGATATATCACATTCGCGTTTCGCATTGTTGGAATGGAAGATTTTATCCACCGCGCGATTTCAGTCGCGTCGAGAGACTTTATCGAAACGATCGAACGCACCAATTTCTTCCCTCGTATTAGTGACTCTCGCGACGCTTCGGAACGATTGTCCCTTTTTTTTTTCTTCTTCTCTTATCCGACACCCGTGGCTGATGGTTACGCATATTTTCTCGTTCCCCATTGCTCCGCCCTCTCGTTTCGAGATAACGGAATATAAAGGAAAAAAAAAGGAAGGAACGAAAGAAATGCGTCGCGTAGGAAGCGAAGTAGGAACGAGGGTTGTCGCGTCGACCTGAATATATTTACATAACACCGAAGCGAAAGAACGAGACGCAGGGCATAGAGCGAGCGAGCGAACGGGAAATACTTTGAAAAGTTTCAAAGAGCCCCGGGGCCGCAGCCACCGCCACGGCCCATGGAAAAACGCGGATATGAAAATGTTTCACTCATCCACCCCCCCTCGAACGCTTCCGACTCTTATGTCTCCTCCTCGCTCGACTTACAGCAATATCATACTTTTACCACGCGTATCTCAAACTCTTTATTAAACAACCTAGTAGTTCTGGAGAGTTCATTCCGAGGTCGCTCGCGACCGCGCTTAAGGGGAAACAGGAGCGTTACGGTCGTGTTTTACAAGGTTTACAAGACGTTAGGCTTCCTCGGCCGCGCGGCAACAAAACTCCCGGATTCTCGGATAAAGAGTAAAAAAAACACTATTCATCCAGGTTCTCGGTGGGTTAATAGAGATTTTTTTTACTCACGAGAAATCGAGTTAACTCGTATTTTGATTGACTGATCGTCCGTAATAGACTCGCGGCCTACACATGTCTCATTAAAGGAAGCATTAATCTTCGAGAACAGATGAATGAGCGCGGCTTTCGGCCTTCGAATTAACAGTACAAGTGCCTTAGAAAAGGTGTTGGAACTACGCGTGTCTCAATTATCTCTTGTGGCTCTCTCGTGTTCCTTAAAAGAAGAGGAAAAAAAAGGTTCCACACAAAAGCAATAAAAAAAAAGGACATTCCCGCCTCGCAACTCTGTGAACGATCTTTTTTCTCTTGGCATTGTATCTACCGCGCGCAATAGGTATGTACGAGTGTGCTCGTATTATCGTAGAAAACTCTTGTTATAACTGTGGAAAAGATGAGAGAGATGCGGGAAGGCGAAGAGGCTTGTTAGAGCGTCCCGAAGCGCCTTTATTTCATTAGTGCTGGCCGTTACAGCTGCCGCAGGTACGTGTTACATTTTTATAATTAGTTTCTCCCCTTCGTCCCATCGCGCCAACGTCCGTGCGACGAGTCTCTGCTATGTCCGAGCTGCGAACGAGAAGCGCGGTCCGGGATTGCGGAGGTGATGCCAACGGGGAATAGTCTCGGACTCGTGGAGAACCGGAGGAGACAAGGAAAACCCACAGACGGATAAAACGAGAAAAACGACAAGAGAGAACGAAGAAACGAGAGGAAACTCATGCGTTCGAGGGGTGGAAAGCGCGAGGAAGAGTAAACGAGGTAGCAAACTTTTAGGTATTGCGGTACAGGTCCTTGCAGATTAGATGGACGAAAACAATTTAGTTTTTTCTGAAAAACACATTCCCTTTCTTAAATTTCACACGGTAAATCTCCTCTCGAAAAAAACTGCAATAACGACAAATAGTTCTCGCGGGACAAAAAGGTATTCTACCAATTTGTAGAACAAAATGTGTTCAATTATTTCTTTTCTAAATATGTACATAAATACATTTGAAAAATTGATACAATCAATTTTTTTCGTGTATGCACATATTTAAAGCATCAATTTAACATATTTCCATTGCGAATATATTTTTTATTCATAACCCAACACAGGCCAATGAAAATTTCGCTTGCATCAAATCATTTTTTTCTGCTTTTCGAATGTCGTTCGGAAAATGTTTACGTTTACCTGTGATCGACCCTGTATCGTGCACAGTTGTCGAGTGAGCGAGCAGACGGATAGACGCCGAGTAGGAATTACGTTCTCCGCCTCGGGTTTCGACTACGTGACACGAAATCCTAATTGCCATTCGCGCCCCGTCACGCGTGATTATTTTTTAATTGCCGCGGATTAAGGCAACGCGAAAATCTCACCCTCGCGACTTCAATTCGGCCTGCCGGCGCTGGCTGATGCTTCCGCTCGTTTCCCTTATTAACGCCAGTTTCGCGTGTTTCATGTTCGACTTGAGACGAAATCGCTAATTAATCGAGTCGAATGCGTCGATCGAAAAAATAATTTGTTTGTAAGTATTTTTTTTTTCTTAATGCCGTGATGAGGAGTCGACGGAAATCGATAGGCGCGAGCGAGAGATAAATACCATCGTCCGTGCATCCAATCAAATGTATATCGCGGGCACGAGAATCACCGGTGAGTGCGCGATAAGCCGAGAATCATGTGTTGATCGTAGACGAGAATAAACACTGTTTGTCGTGTCTATGACGCCGACGCTGATCACGAAATCACTGTATGTGCCGAAGGTTGTTCCAGCCTAACAGTCTTGTACATCGGCGTCCATATATACATATGCATAAAGGGAGCTAGACGACGAGACACTGGTATCACTAATTAGCAAACCAATAGCTACGATTGAGACAATCGATTATTCGATCATATGCGTCAATACAGTACGCCTGGAGGAATAAACACAATCAGCATGAATCGAGCGCGTCTCCACGATAGAACAAGTACACTCCAGCGCCGAAATTTCAAACTTGCATGTTGCAATCTCGCAATTGTTGTGACGTTAGCCGGAAAAGTTTAAATATGGACGGCAATTTCATCGGATCAAAATTCCATTCACCAATAGCCCAGGATTGTTGTATTAGCTGCATTTTCACGTTGCCCATGAGGAGCTTATCATAAAACTATCGGGGAGAATTTTTTTTTGCGCTGTTCATCCCGTGCAAAGATCTCTTGGAAGCATAACTGAAAAGTCGCGCTATATATTACAATTCAAAGGTGTGTCATAGCATTAGATAGTATATCTGCATTCGGAAGCCATTGCGACGACGTTTCCTCTGTGTTGGATCAGGCGTCAACGACGTCTCCGGTTCGTCGTCTCCGGCGGATCCGCATCATCTGTGTCTGTGTCTCTTGTGCACTGATTCAGGGTGCCTCGCAGAGCCATGGCTAATGAGCCGCTCGACGCTTTGACGCTTCACCCCACTGTCCGCGTTACTTCATGCATGTCAACCACCGTTCGCGGATATGTGCGGCATATACGTTTATGTATGTTGCCGGCAGTCGTCGAATCCTCGTACGTATATGCGCGTTAAGTACGTGGGAGTGATGCAAGGGTTCGCAGAAGCGTTTCTTGACGGTACTCGACTGTAGAGTAATAATTAATATTGGTGCATGTATATACGTATGCATATGCGCGGTAACCTCCCGAGATAGTCGAAGGAAACGACGACGACTTCTTGTCGCTTTGAAGCCAGCTGCTCAGTACAACAGAGGCAACGAGGTGGCCGGCCTTTGAGTGGCGTTAATGCGCTACCGAAACCGCTCGTGCTACTTCCTCTTTCTCCGTTCCGTGTGCATTTCGAGCCGTAGAAAAGACAACCCAACCCTGTGTTGGTATCTATCTCTGTCGTTCGGTGACGCACGCATACTCGTTGAAAACCAGCTCTTTTCAACGCTTACCATTAACGTGTACGGCCCGCAGTGAATCAAGAGCGAAATGTCTTCGCGTCTCCTCTCTTCGTGGCTTATTACCAAGTGCACGGATGGAAATCTACAGACACGACGACAGACCGGAAAATCTTTGATTTATTAGCCTTCTCTCCGCATACGTGAGAAATTCAAGCGTTAATCCGAGCTCCAGAGAATTCGTTGGTGCCTGAGCTGCTGGAACTACGTATTCATCAGGATACGCTTGGTTGATGTCAGACTATCCGAAGTTTCGTTAGTTATTTACAGGCAAATTACATCGCGCTTTACACACATCGAGAAAGTCAAGTTGATACGAATATAGGTGAAGCGCTTTCGTTCCCATTTGCCTTCTTCATTAACTTTTAGTCGCTCGAATCTTGAAAGGATCCTGTTGATTAAATCCCTTTCTTAATTGAATCTTTGACTTGAAAGCTAGAACCGATATTCAAATAATTCATAATATATGATAATAACTCCCCGAATTTTCTTTTCGAATAATTTCTTCGCGAATGGCCAGCCTGCTGCTAACTTCGCCTTTCTCAGCTCGTAAAGTCTTTATGCCTTCGCCAGACGCAGAGATCTCTTCAAAGAGTTTCTTCTACTCTGCCTCCATCCGCTTCCTTTCCACTGCAACAAACTCCGAGCTCTAGTACTCGGCGTCGAGGAAGAAGAAAAAGCCAAAAAGAAAAATACCTGCAACCTTGTCGCATCCTGTCGACGATCGTGAGCTCTTCGATACGTAACGAAGTTTGTCACTTGACGGTTGAAGTATGCGAGACCCGCGGCAAAAGTCGTCCGGGTGAGTTACGATCGTCTGGGAGTCAGTGAGGAGTCGTCGTCGAGTGTGCGCGGAGACGAGAAGTCTCTTTGCCCGGCTTGCGAAGCTTTCCGAGAGTGAACACAAAACGTGGCAGCGGCTGAGGTCTGATGACGGTGAAGAGCCGGCGAAGACGAGGAGAAGATGAGGCGAGCACCGAGAGCGGCCGGACCGTCGCGCACGCATAACTCGTTCCATTATTCGCTTTGCGGCAACGCGAGAGCGTCGGCGTTGGGACTCATACCGGTGTACGCGTTCACGAGTGAATATGCCGTGTCGTGTGTGCAGTTGTCGCCCTCGGAGGATAGAAGGGAGCTTGAACTAAGCGACGAGACATAAGAAGAACTTCGCTTATGTACCGCTCTCCTCGCGGGTATAGAGACAACCTCTTCGTCAAACCATCCCTCGGTTCTTCCGCTCGGCTTGTTAACGCCAAACGCCAAACGACCGGAGTCATAAACTCTAGTCGTCGAGTCGCCGTAATACCTTTTCTTCTATCCGTCCCGGCGTCCATTGAATCCATGGAAAAAGTATCAAAAGCTTTTCGTCTGCATATTCATGAGATACTTTATTGAAAAATAAGAGAATCTTTTCACGATGATGGAAGATATGAATTTCCCTATCGAACGATCGACTCTGAATATCGATCGCATGCTTGGACGATAAAAAAAAAAGATGTCCACAGCGATTGCTGACCCAATGAGCCGAAGAGAAAGAGCGAACTTGCACGACTTCTCCATTCTCCTCGCGATATTGTCGTCCCAATAACCAGTAAAGGGAAACGAGTGAAATAAACTCGAAGGTAGATGGTTCTTCTTGGATGTGACGACGATTTGGTGAACACAATGTCTTTCTTTTGTCGACGGTTTAGAGTCTCTCTTCGGGAGGTCCATGGAGCACTTCCTGCCCGTGGCAAAGTGTCCCTTTTTTTTCGTCCTTTACTGCACTCTCGGTTCGTTATCCTCGTTCAACGCTTATATCTTACCGTACGGTTGGCTCTATCTTCCCGTTCGTACTTCTATCCTTTCCCTCACTCGCGCCCGAGCACTCAGACTGCCCAAGTGTGCTTTTGAGCTCCGGACGTTTTTTCCTTCGCTCACTGATGCCGCGACGAACTCTTCGTATATCTCCCTACCGCACCCGAGTCGGAACGGTTAGTCCCGAGGAGAGCGTCCCACACATTCTCAATCTCTCGTGGACGCGCTAAGCTTATTCTCCCACTCCCCTCTCCTCGCCTACCCTATCGCAGAGACAACGGACCACGGGCATTCTCCCCTGTGCTCCAATTACGAGTTGGAATGCTCATTTGGGTCTCCACGGGGGACTCGTTTGTGTGTCCCTCCGTCCCCACTCGATCCTCCATCTCTCGTCACCATCTCGCTCTGCCTCGTTTCTTCCCCGCACTCACGTAATGGTCAGCGAGCACTCCAAACTATTATCGACTACGGTCCAACGCAGACGGGGACCAACGAAAAAGCGTCTCTCCTCGTTGCACCTCGTGCGAGAAAGACAAGACCAAAGAACGGGGAATGCGAGAACCGAAAACGTACCTCCCGCCGTCCCTCGTACGGTGCGTCTCGAATTTTTAATCTAACTTCGGACTCTGGCGACTACTAATCTCCCCGAAAAGCACTCACGTTCGCCACTTCTCCCGCCGGCCGAACATCCCGGCGCTTAGATAGAGCAACCGGGGGGCTCGGTCATGGTGAAAATGAGTTCTTCATTGCTCTCTTTGTTCACTCGGCACAAGCTCGAAATTGTCAATGTGTGCGAGATGCACGCGCGAGGATATGTTCGGATTGGTGAACAACGCTGGCCCAATTCGACAACAGGAAGAGACAAATTGTCGGCGAATGAGAAGCTTCAAGATTTGTGTCTGCATCTGTCATACAAGCTGAAGTATCTCTGTTATAGATCGTCGAAACGACCGTGGCGCCGTTTGCAGCCGGTATCGGCAAAAATGGGCAAACGTTTTCTTATTCATCTTTTTTGTTCGCTGCTTCCTCTTCAATTATTGGTCTCTGAACAAGAAAGGCGCGCGAATTTTAATGATCGACTTCACATAGGCAATAATTAATAACATTAAAATGTTAATACGAACAGGATTTTAAAAAAATACAATGTCATATAAAAATCTTAATTTTCCATTTTCTATTATTTTTATTTATATCAATTATTTACAATACATTATACATTTTTTAAATTTCGATTACACTTAGCTTCGCAACGAATATCTACGATTCTAGTTTCAGCTGGCAAGATTTTCCAGAAAAAAAATCAATTCCCGAATGGATTCACGGGCAATTCCGTTTCTCTTTTTCGGCAATCAATTAACATTATTGATACGTTAACCGAATGATTATTCACTGTTGGTGCGTGCGTCGCGGCGGTCGAGGTTACGTCGTTCGGGCGTGCGTGAGCGGTTTTCAAGCGATTGAGACGTAACGGCGCGGAGAGCTCGCGTACCGCAAGCTCCCTTTCGCTCTGGATAGCGAATATACATATTACATTGGATAATTCGTACGTGCGTGTGCGCCATGCGTTCGCGTGCGTTTGTACAGTCGTGCGGCCCTCCGTACGTTGTATTACGGACGTCGGCGAAACGAGAGTCTCTCACCGCACGCGCAGTTTAATGCTTCGCTCTCGTATTTATATTCCTTCGTTTTCTCCGCTCTTCGTTCGCTTTTGCGCTCCCTTCGGGTCTCGCCGCTATCGGCTCTGTGTCACGCCAACTCTCAGTCTCCGTCTCCCTTTCGTCGTTGTTTTTCTATTCGTTGTTTCTCCACCGGGCTCTCTATATCCCTTTCCTTTTCTGATCTCCGCGTATTATAAGCTCGTTTCGCGAGTTTGCTATAGGGGTTTATCGGTAACTCGGTATTCCCGGGAGCACCGCGGCTGATTCGTTAGTGGCCGCTCGCGCATTTGTGCACGCACGTCCTCGCCGAGCTTCCTCTTATTCGCAATCATTATTATGGTTTTTTTTCTCCGAGTGCAGTTGCACGATTGATAATGCGATAGACGAAAATATCGCAAGTCCAAAAGCGGTCGTGACTCGTCGCGATAACCGAGAGCCCAACGTATTTTCGGCTTATCGAAGCTGGCTTATTAGTTACGCGATTGCTGAAACGAAGAAGCTACACAACTGAGAATAGCTGCGCGAAATCCTCATTCTCGATACTCGAAGCTAAAATTCTTCGGTCGGGGAGTTTTAAATATTGCATCGAATCGATGGGAACACGACGTTTCGCAATATCGGTAAAATCTCGAGGGCGAGACGGAGAGTCAAGCAAGCAAAGTATATGTATGCCGCGGTGCACACCGGTGATCTCGATTTATTCGTATCGTGTGTGCCGAGTTTCGAGCGTTGCAGTCGCAGCATCTTTGCGGCAACGGTAAAATCCGTGACGTTCCGAGGGTTTCCTTTTTCGATCGACGATCCCGTCGGTTAAAGGGGGAAAAGAAGTACTACGCGCGCGATTTCTTTCCTATTTCCTTCATCATACAAGAACCGCTTCTCGTTCTCGTCGCGGCGGCAAAGAGATGCTGATACACTGGCAAGAGACGTTTCGAGGGTGCAACGGAAGGCACGAGCATAATATACAAACGTCGACGTCGCGGATACATCGTAGCGTGAAACAGAGACGCCGAGTCAAGAGGGAGAAAGAAAGCGATTACTGTAACTCTGTGCGGCAAAGCATCGCTGCGCTTCTTCGCTCTTCTTGTGCCTCGCGGAACCTCACTTCGAAATATTAAAAAGTGCACTCGTCGTATCGTCGTGCCGATACGGCGCGCAATTTCGCTTCGGCATTTCCGATTTTTCTATCTCTCGCACAAGAATTTTTCACCAGACTACGATATTGTCGGCGGCGAAACGAATTTCATGCACTCGACAATATCACGGCTCGTCGCGTTTGCGACCTTTGTTTAATTTTTAAAAAATGGAAAAATGCAAAATCCAGTCTCTCCTCCACTAGGATGAGTTGACTTTCCCCTATTGTAGTTTTGAATTCAAAGAACCGTTGTTGTTCGGCGAATTCAACTTTGAAGAGTATGTACAAACAAATCTTTTTTTAACAAGTATTACATTTTGTTTAAAAAATATCGAATCGCACAGAGTTGTTACATGGTGTTCTCTGGGTGCCTCTGTGTGATTATATGTTCGAACGTTTTTGCGTATTTTTTTCTCCTTGATCCGAGGCAACCGTAAGGAAAATACAGTAGAAAATCGTCGTTTTTCGAGCTTGAGCTCACTCGTGAACATTGCGTGGCAGCGGTGTACGGTTCTGCTCGAGTGCCCTTTTAAATCCCTCGAGTTTTCGTGCTACACGTACGAAATCCTCGAGACTTTTTCACGCTGCACGCGTGCCCCTCTCTCTAACAGCTACCGAATACATTTTCTCTCGCCTCGTAAATACACGCTCACACGCGCGCGTTCTCTCCTCGCAGGTCTGTCCGACCCTAAAAATTTGGAGATGTTATACCCAAAGTGTACGGGTGAGTACAAAAGCGACACCGCCTTTAACGCACAATCGAGCAGCGGTGATTGAGGCGTTTTGGGCGTGGATTTTCGATGCACGACTACGAGTGTGAGCATCGGGCACACTCGTATAGAAAGCGCGTAACACGCACGCTGGAATTTCTCACGGTTCACTCGTGAGTCTTTCTCTCTGTTCTTTCGAAGCCTCGCGAGAGACGGCCCGAGAGAGGAAAGATCGACAATGCCCGAAGGGTGTAAGATCCCGTAGGGTAAAAATTCAACGCATGTATATGCGTACAGCGTCGCGAAGCGCGTCACGAAAGTAGTGAAAAAAAAATCTATTGTCGCGAACACGGAAATTCCCCTTTTATTTTCAATCTCATTTATACCTTTTATTTTGTATTCTCTTCGTCACACGCTACAAGTCGTCCTTACATTTCTATACAAGTTTTCTCGATGCCTTGGATTTTCTTCTTCTTTCATTAGAAGAAAAAACCATGTTGCCGCTTTTGGTCTCATTCGCGCCAAATTTCGAACAGCATTCGTCATCGTCCGCGCAACGTTTCACCCGAGTCATCGATCGGTTCGCAGCGTACGTATAATTTCGAAATGAGGTTTTTCTTCGAGGAAATTGCATCGGGGTTGACGGAAGTTCCGTGTACTCGACTAGCGTTCACGGGAATGATGCCTAAACGCGTTGTAATCCTTTCCATAACCTTTTATCCGCGCCGCAGGGCTTTCGTCAATATCGACTTTGTAAACTTTATCCAATCAAGAAGAAAGTTTTCACCGTGCAAACAAGAAACTTTGGATCCGCGATCGATGTTAGCCCCGGTCGCTTAGTATAATCGAACGTCGGTGTAATGAGGGTTCATACGGGGATATCGTTGGAGGGAGTTCGTTCGCGATGCCGTCCCCGTCAAAGTGGAGTAATGTTGTACCCGGGGACAGAGGACAGGGAGCTAAGTCGGGAGAGTAACGTGTCAGAGCAGCATCAGCGCAGCATCAGCAGCAGCGACGACGACTACGACGACGAGAGGGATTCATCCGGGTAACCGGTGCAGAGCCCGCCGGGCGAACGTGACGGCGCCACTTCACAAACTCGTTACGTTACGAAGGGGCATAGAGAAACCAGCGCCCATGAAGGCATACACAAGAGATGAGCACGACACGGAACACGTGTAAACTACCGACGTCGCTACTGGATACGACGCGCGGGCGTTTATACACGCTTCGCAGATCCAACAGTCTCGCGTATCCCAAAGATCAAACCTGCATCACGTCACTTACGTTGGAAATACGGCAGCTGGAGTTTTGGAGTTTTGAGAGGTGACTGAGCGATAGATACGCCGTTCGCGTTCGGGTTCGAGAAAGCTTGGAAACAATGTTTAGATGCAGGAGCTCGTTTTCGGAATCTCGATAACTTTTTCTAATTTTGTAACAATTGTTTATTTATCTTTCTGTGGATCCATGATTAAGGCACGCACTTGTTTATGCATAAATTTGCTGGTAATGAATGTGAAATGAATTCACAAATAATACGATCAATTTTTAACTCTCTTACTAAGCCACGTGTCTCAATGACTTTTTTTTTTCATTCAAAGGACGAAATAAAATAAGTTTTACTAGAATTAAAAAACTCTGGACAGAGTTGTAATGAAAAATTATATTAATGAAAACGAGAACAATGGGAATTAATTAGTCACATATTACAGTCGGGAATATTTTCATCCTCGATAACGAAGAAATCATCCGATTATAATAAGTAAATAATTAATCGTTATTCCACTCTTTTTTACTGACATAATTTCTCTATCGCACTCGTGTTTTTTTTTCGGGAGTCTCTTCATTGATATTAAAATTGTTTTAGATATAATTGGCTTCATGTGAAACGTGTTCCCGACTGTCGACGATTCTCATTGCTTCTCGATAGTTTATTATTTATGCAAAAAAATCTTTATGCTCAGTGGCAAAACATATTTTTATTCGATTTCCATAGTTGCAATAAAATTTTTATCACGAGTTCGGTGGAATATCGATGATAAAAATTTAAGGTACTGTCGGATTATTGTAGAATGGTTACGATAAAACAATTTCAGCTCGTAACGAATTATTGCAGCTTGCAACATTTGATATGTTACCCCAATTCTATAATAATTTGACATAAAACGGCACCATATTACAGCAAATAATTAAAGTACTTACTGCATCTGATTCTATGTCCGTCGCATTGAGTTTCCCTCAACCACTTATTTCTCGGGCATTTTTCGCGGCACGACTACACGCCTCGAAGAGTTTCTTTCTCCGCTTCTCACTCTTTTTTTTCCTCCTTTTTTTTCGTCATGATCTAAACGAACGGCGCTGCTGTTGTTTCTGGCAAGCACTCGTTCTCGCGCTTGTACACAGAGCTTCGGCCACGTTTAATCTGTTCTGCCAATGTGGCCAGCCCGACGTTCTTGTTCACTGCGCAACGAAAATATGTTTTGCTTCACCGACGTTTCCGCAAACTCTTCCTCTCCTTACTTCTCCCACAACTGCTTCGTTCGTCTTGTGTTTCTTCACTTCGCGCTCCCTTCACGGGTTATTTCGCTCTTTCACTCGGTCGCTTCGGTAAATTCTCGTTACTCGTCCAATATAACGCGCGTTATCGCGAGGGCATTCCTCCATTTCGTTCTCCGTGTTACCAACGCGGCAAACCGAGCGAGAGCGCGGCCCCCATCGACCAGGTGCCAGGAATTCGCTCCCCCTCCCCCCTCGCTCCAATATTCCTCACGTTCCCGTGTACATATAGTATATATATTTTTTTCTTTCCTTCCCCCCTGAATTCTCATTCTTTATTTTCATTTTTCCTTCAATCTTCCACGCGTATAGCCACGTTTGCTTCGGTTCTTTCACCCCCTGCTAGCTCGAGATTTACACTTTTTCTTTTAGATCCTTCTTCTTTTTCTTCATCCTCTTCACACGCAGTGCATCCCCCGGCTCGGGTCGTATGATGGACGTTACCTGATGGGCCATTAGAGTTTCGTTACTCCGTCTCCTTTCTTTTCGATCAGACGCACGAGCGAGAAATACTAATCTCGCGGGGGGCGCGTACACCGACGTTGTGAAAAGATTCTGATGGATACGAGATTGTTTGAATCAATTTTTTCTTTCCGATCGTAATAGATTCTAACCGATCGGCGATTGAATTACTTCTCGACGATCGCGCGGCAGTTGTTGTAAAACTCTGTGAGACTGCGTTCACGAACTCGAAACTCTCGCGCATGACCGAAAGATACAATACCGGGGTCGTAAGAAAATTCCATCAAGCAACGATTTATCATAGTCCCCGTATCGTACAAATGGGACTGCAATGGAAAGCCGGACGAGAGCAAATGGCCCAAAGATGGGAGGAAGACCGAGATATGCGTGCATGGAAAAGCAAAAGAGCGCCATCGAACATTTCTCTCGGGACAAATGCGTGGATATCAGTCAAGCCGAGTGTCCGTAGCAAAACGCGAGAGGGAAGGAAATAAAAGAAATTCGAAGAATGTATATATGCATTTATGTATATACACGCACACATATACTGTTTATGTATGCGTGTACTATATCGAATGCTTGGATTTCTCGTCTCGGCCATAGCTCGTCTGTCTCGAACCGCCTAATAGAATCCTAATGTCCATAACCGATCTGCCGCACGCGTTACAACGACATCCGTTCTCGTGATGCTGCCTGGCTATCGGTTCTCCTTCATCGATTCCTAATGGACCAAAACACTCCTTTGACTCCGGCGTACCGTAAAAAAATTGTTTCCTCTGCGACGCTCGGAGTAAATATTCGAGAGATCGAAAAAAATGTATACGTACGGCGTTAGTCATTGATTACGACTTTGCTTTTACAAATTAATTATTGTTCATTACGGAAAAAAAAACGTGACATTTGGGTCATCGTTGATTGGACCATTTACCCTGCATAGTAATAATTGTCATTATCTGGCAATTTTCTGCGGTGCGAGAATTCATTGAAAACATATCTCGGCATTGTTAAGGTAGGTCCGGTACAGGCCGGCCACACGTAGGATTTCCGCAGAATTTCTAACACTTCTTGATGGGGTAAAAATCTGAAAAAAATCTATCGATTTCGCATAATGCTAATACCAAAATCGCGCCGAGACATTGCACATCCACCATAGAAATAAAATCGTTTTATCACAAGTTCACTATAATTTACGTGTCTTTTCTATCGCGTTGAGAACACAGTGCGATGCGCTTGACACCCCGGTAAACAAACCGGGTTGATGTATACCCACAGGGGTACAAGCAAGCACGACCAGGAGAACCGATTGATTGCTCGCGAACGTTCAGGCCTAATTTAATACACGCTTGCGGCCGCGGAATATTCATACGATGAGAAATAGTAGAAGCGATGGGTAAACAGGGGCGGGCACAGAGAGGCGGTCGACGGTGAGAGAGGAATGCATAGGCGTTTGCACGTCCGGTCGATCGGGCGAGTTCAGTGGTTTATACCTAAACGGTTGACGAGCGAGAGACGTCGACGTCGGGGGCTTCCGAGATGTATATATATATATTTCAATGTATGTAGATACCAATACATCGGGCGTAATAATCCCCTTCCGCTTGTACAATTCTATTATGTCATCATACGTTCCATTCTCATCCCGATCACCGACACTCGGGTCCATACGATACATATATACATCGATATATATTTCATCTTCACCGAAACGTTTTAACGTTGATATAATTATGCCGGTGGGCAAACGCCCATTATTTGTACGAATTCGCGGGCTGCGTCGACGCATATTATTTCAATGTTGCGTCGGCACATCGACGGTACCATGAAATATCTCATTATCAAATGCATCCACACGTAAAGCCCGAGACCAAAGGCTTTTCACGGATATTCGGATAAATGATGAACCACGCCTCCCATCCTTATTATATCCATCCATTGTGCAGACAGACACGCGTCTGTGTGCGTACATCTAGATGGATTCGATTAAACTCGCGGTCAATTATCGATGACTGACGCCCGGCGCCGGTTGGTTATAACGTCGACTCGATTATCCCGTCTATCGCCCCCGCGATTATCGCGAAAATAGTCGAAATACGATCGAGTGAAATTTCATAGCTGGTTAGCGGCGCGAAACGCAGAAGGGAGCGCGAGAGATAAACTAGAAATTTTGCGCGGAATAGCCGAACAAAACTCGCGTGGCACACTCACGCGTTGCGGCCGCAAACTGTTTCCGCGCTCGGGTTTTCCCGTCACGCCTGCGGAGCCTCATATTGATACGATAATCAATGGTAACACGAAGCAACAAGCACATTTGAATAATCCTGATTTTAATCGAACGATACTCGGCGAATCGTTTTTGGCTTTACTGGAAATAGCTCTTGTTCGTACACCTTTGCGGTGACAATAGAAAGCGCCGAGAGGAACGTGCCGTTATGAATTTTTAATATGCTTTTAACGTCCGACTGAAAAGCGATTAATGTTTAGAAACTTTGAAATAATTCCACAGGATAGAGAAATGTGTTCAGGACAGTTGGAAGATCGTCTGTTAAATTTACTCTTTTTTTGCAAACTCAATAATTTCCATTGACATCTTGAAATAATGAGGATATCAATGAGACGTTATAGTTATCGATAAAAATATAACTCAGCGGAGAATTGACGAATTTTTTATTGGCTTTAATACGGAAGTGTGATTATTGCCTAAATCTCTGATGACATTTTTATTAAAAAAAATAAAGAATCAAAATTAAATTAAAGGCTTTAGATAACATATTTGGCTATTTCAGCCAAAACAATTTCGGCGAGAGCTCGTGCGATCAGAGAAACCGGAAATGGAAAACGTAAATACACGTAAATATAGGTATACACAGGGAAGATAGACGATTCCCTCCCCCTTCCATTGTCTTTCCCATCTTTCGATCGTTGTTGCATTCTTTCGCCAAAGGACTTTCCTCGCTAATTTCCTGGCGCCTCCGGGGAACCCCTCGTCTTTGTCGTTGCCTCTCTCCCTATCTCGCCCGATCTCGCCGTATCCTCGGCGAATTTCATCCGAGAGGGGAAGGCGCGAGAGCGGAGCGAAAGATCGTGAGCGGATGGGACGAGATAAACGAGTGACAGCCACGCGTCGAGCTTCGACTCCCGACGCCGTTCGCACTGGGGGTAATCAAACTCTCGGCTACCGCTATTAATTTCGCACTCTGTCTTCGCCACCCGTGAAAATCACCGTTGCCGGCACGTAGACGCATTCTTCGAGATCCCGTCAGCTGCCCGAGGCACTCGGCTATTCTTCGAATACTAACGAAAAGTTGGAGAAAAAAAAAATTGGCGATCCAATCTTCCATTCATCATAAAAAGTTGATACGATCGATTTTTTTTCCATTCTTTTTTTTCTATAAATTTGACATTAAATATGGAATGAATGACGCTCTTATCGTCTATTCTTACGTCTGACATCCGAAAATTTTGCTCTATAGCCTTTTATATTTATTTTTTTCGTTGCTGGTCGAGTGAGTCCACAAAGTTAATATCGATCATCGTTGTTATACGTTTGACCGAGAGTCTCAATCTCGCCTCCCATTCTTCGAACGCTTATCGTTATTCGCACACCACAGAATCGCGTATCGGAGCTCGGCGTCCACTGGACGAGAAACGAGAGTAAAGGCGATTTGATGGCAGAAAGGCCTCTTTAACGTCATCTTCTTCGCCAGCGGCGTCTCACTCGATTCGCCGTTTCCTCCGTTATACTGTACGGTCACGCTTCTTATCGCATCGAACCTTATTGGTTTCCGGCTAATCGAACTCACCGCAACTCGAGCGTGATAACGACATACACTTCGCGCTGGCGATGTCGAAGAATCGAGGCAAACCGAGAAGTCGTCACTGGGAACGCGCAAAGTTCCGGAAGTCGTATTCGGCTCGCGCGACTTTAACACTCTCGTGACGATTCAATTCTCTCCGCCCGAGACGACACAGTCGCTGGCCCTTCGCGAGCTATCCGACTGGCGGTAATAAAACGTGGGATCGTCGGATAGACGGGGATGACGCAATGACGCAGAGAGCGAGTTATAGTACACGATGAGCTGGAGGTACAAGTACGACGCTGCGGTAAGGAAATAAGCGAAAGAAAACTGATATTGTGGGTTTATTAATAATTCGCTCGATCGATCTCGCGACATTTTCAAGAATTCCGCAGCACCTCGGCCTTCCCCGGTACAATTCGAATCGTTCGTCTTCGTTTCAAGAAATTTGTTCCTTAAATGACAAATCGCGTGACTCTTAGCATTTATCTCACGAATAATGTGTCTAGGTCAAAATAATCTCGGCGAAGCGTCAAATGACGATTTATAATCGCAAAAAAAATGAGGGGAGTAGAAGAAAAATACTGTAGTAGAGAAACGGCTGGAAATGACGAAATATTAATTTCAATGTATCGTCCATTAGGTGAATTGTCGTCGTTGATTAAACGATAAATAAATTACATTCCAGCGAATCGCGATCGAGTCATACCACGAGTATTAAATAGGATTTCTATAGTCGAATATAGATATACAAATAGGCCGGGAACGATAAAATCCAACGGTGTAGGTCGCGGGTAGTCGAGTAAGCTGGAATCAAGACCCCGTGAACGTTCGGGCGGTTGCCCTTCGATCGCGATGCTCGCGGAGCCGTTATAAGCCGAAAACAATGGAGTGTAGGTCTCCTTGCCGTGGGTTGAGGAGGATATTCGTTAAGGGTATAGTACGATGTAGGCAACGGGCCAAAGCTCATCGAGGGTGCCTTCACGTACTGCTCGTACATGCCATGTATATACGTATACGTATATAGTAAATTTCATTCTACACATATATATTGGTGCGCCTATACAGAAGAGAATACGGTCGTCGAGTTTCTCTCTGGAAGCACCAAATGATTCCGAAGCTTCCCTCGCGGCACCGGAAACTCTCGTGTGCACCGTTTCTATCCGTCGGGTCTTCGCACCCAATTCTACAATTATCTCGCCAACCCAAAGGCGCGAACATACTCCTCGGGAATCCTTTGTACGCTTCTGTACCAGCAGGAGCTTTCGAATCTATAAATTAAGTTCGAATAGCCTCTCCCACCCTTCCTCCCACCGAGAAGATAAGTCACTGATACGAAAATCCGGACTCGAATATGTTTGACCCGATTTCACGTTAAATTCATGATAGAATAATACAAAGGACATGGACAATAGGCCGCGAAATTTCGATGATTTGCAACAATCTTTATCTGCTTTATTTCATTCGCAGTTTCATTGCCTTCTTTCTCTTCCTTCTATTTTTCTTTTTGAGTCGCTGATAATAGCTTTGCGAGCGACAAATCTTTCGATTGATTCGAGCATCGAGAAAAAAATAAGTTATGGGGGTTTCACGGTGAAAAATGCTCGCCTAAATTTGCAACGAATTTTGTCGGGCTATAGGTCGATATGTATAGCCGACTGAAGAATCAGTCACTACGTCTCGCGCAACCCCTCGAACGGAGTTCGCGCGTTACGTCTAGGGATACACGTAGGGTGAACCAGAGACGAGAGAAAGACCTCTCGGTACTTGCGCGGTCCCCTCGAGCAACGAGAGCCACGGATTCGAATTCCTCTTTGCGAAACTATGGAGTCGCGCAGTCGTCTCCGCATCCTCCCCCTTCCTCCTACCTCCCGTCGGAAAGCGAAGTCGAGAATCACGCTCCGTCGAACATTGTAGCACCCAGCTCCTCCGTAGGGTTTTGTACTGCTACCGCGGAGGATACGAGCTCACCCTACTGCGCCACGCTACAACTTCCTGGAAGCTGTAGAAATTCGTTCTTCCTTTTTTATCATTTTTTTTTCTTCATATTTTTTTCGCCACGCGTTATTTCTTTATTTCCGCGGTTACTCGTACGGTGAGAATCCAGAAGAGAAACTTTCGCTTCTGCGATATATTTGCGCCACCGAATCGCAGCTCCTCCGAAAACGTCACTGCAGGTAGAACATTTTTGCCCTCGAATTACATTGGCAATCGGGTGTTCGGCGCTCTCGTCAACGAGATTTCTATCAACGGAGAATTTCTCCGGATATTAATCTAAAACGAGGTCATATAGTTATCCATTGTTTCGTCACTGCGAAACGCTTCTCGACACGAATTTCTCAAGCTTCGCGACTGGGTCATGTGAAATTTCATCATTTAGACTCCCGCTTCTATATACGTCCCTAACGCATTCGTACAGTCGTTGGTGGAAGTGACGAGAGGACTCGGGCTCTAATTTCATTTGGCAAATCAACGTGGCGCGAGGACACTGAGTCAGCCTTCCTCAGCGGTGTTGAACCCTTTAGTCGCCGTCGAGTATATCTATATGTGTGAAAGCTATGAGATAGGTAGCGTTACTCTCGAGTTACCGCCTGGAAGGGCCGGGGAGCGGTAGAGAGACGTGGCTGTTGATTTTCCCGTGGCTCTTGGTAGCCGGCAGAGCCGGCTAATCTCGGCAGGACAAATCGCAGAAAATGAAATTAACCGGCGCACGGCAGGTGGACGCGCGGGGGTGCCGAAAAGCCCACAGTCGGGAAGTGCACCTCGCTGTTGCATTATGCAGATTCTCATGGAAACTCTCAGCACGGTTTCGCACAGCCACGAAGGTTTCCAACCGTATAAAGCCGAAGTTTAGCGTCGGTGATGTCGGCGCCTCGACGCCCTACGCCCCACGACGGTAAACTCCTTCGAGTTATACCGACGTAACCAGCGGGGTTACAATTCCCTATCGCTCTCACTATTTCTCTGTCTCGCTTCTCTGACTCTTCGCAATCTCCTCGGGGGGAGAGAGAGAGACACGATTCGGATGTACGCGAGAGAAAGACGAGAACAAGGACGGTGAAACACATCCTTGTTTCTTGGTGCCACGTAGTGGTTAAGCATGAATTCTCGTGTCCGGACCCTTTTCATATATTTCACAGAGTCCAACCCTATTCCGTACACACTTTACACCTGAACAAACCCGAGGAGAAATGAGTATAGTAGCAAGTACTGAATGTACTTGGGTAATTACAAGGTTGTAATAATTGTTGAAAGCTCGGGAAATATGGTTAGCCGCGAGCACGTTTGTAAATTGACCGCCGAATAGCAGGTGTTTAATTCTTCAAAATCGGGTGCGATATTCGACTTTGTAATTACAATCTGTATTCGAAAATTACATTACACTGTGTAAAAATGTGTTATCGATGTTGAACGAGCATGACTTTTATTCTGTTATTTTCCACGTCGATTGACGTCTTCTTAACAGTTTTATTATTTTTTTCTTAATTACTTGTCCGGGGTAGTTGAAAAAAACAAAAGCACCTTGTTATAAGTTAAGTAAAGATTAATAGAGCGGAAAACAATAAACTGTGGAGAGTACGTCCATCAACGTCGAAAGTTAATTGAAAAAACTCGTAATTCGTTAACATCAAGCAGAAAAAACAATAACGGCTCGTACAAAGAAGGTAGCAATACGTTATTCCTGATCGTTTAACATACAAGTTTGTGAAATTTGACTCGTTCACCAAGGTCCCCTTTTGAAAAGGGCGTTGCGAGATTCTATCGACGTATTATCGACATACATCGGAGTCTTCAAGCCAAAATATTTTTCCTGTGATTGATCGGAGCCCGTCCAGTCTCAAGTTTGACAAAAGAAAGATTGAAACGTTAAGGACCCTTAAAAAAATCCTCTTCAAGGATTTCCCACGTT
The DNA here is from genome assembly GCA_963924025.1 of Ischnus inquisitorius. NCBI lineage: Eukaryota > Metazoa > Arthropoda > Insecta > Hymenoptera > Ichneumonidae > Ischnus > Ischnus inquisitorius. The sequence goes on along the minus strand of OZ001250.1, from coordinate 3,212,708 downwards.
CCCCTTGCCTTTAGACAGCAATTGCCATTGAATTCGCTTCCAACGCGGAAAAATTGCGCTCGGAGCGCGCAGTTTTTCTCTCCAAATTGGAGCGCGCGGTTGTCCTAGCCTTAGTTCCGACAAAAAAATCTTCACTTCTCACTCTGGGTTTGGATATAAATATTCCAAAGCTCTTTAATCCCATTAACGTCGAAATTCTCTAACGGGAGCGCCGACTATCGAGTCGACGAGTATCAACCTTGCGTGCAGGCAACGAAACAGAAGGGTCGGTCGACACTTGCCACGTCGAAAGTCGCCGGTGTATTACCGTAGTCCGAACGAAGGTGGTAGTCCCGAAGACGGGTCGGAGATTCCAAGCATTTTCCAAGGGTGAAAGTTGTCCCGGAGACTATCGTGGTGATTTACGTACCGTTGCCGACACCCGAGTAGGAGGGAAGTGCAAGGACATTCCGACTGCACGCTACCGCGCAAACAGCAACGAAAACAACGACGTGCACTCGGATATAGCCGAGACGATGAGCCCCGAGGCTCGGAAGAGCAAGCTGCTTGGATATGTCACGGAAATGCGCCACCAATTAATATCCCAGTTGATTAACGGAGACACGCTCACTGCGGTTGGTACTTATACGCCAAAGCGTAGACGCGTGCCGAGAGATGAACTACACGACGAATTCCGCGCTGTTGAATATTTCGTTACAATCTTAATACCATTTTCAAACTGCAAACGAATATACTTGTTTCGCGTGCGTCAACGGCAATGCGCCTTTGTACGTTTACTCGCGTACCCGGTTTGTCCTTATCCGCCTCGTACGCTTTATCTTTGACCCGTATATAAATTATCATGTTCGTCCTTCTTCGGTTACCGCAGAAGCGCAGAATCGTCGTTTCTCTCGGGTTTCACGCATGCGGCGTTTTTCCCTTTTTTTTTCTCCGGTCAACCGGCGGTGGCTCGCGACAAGATTATAGCCACCGCCGTCTTGGGCATGCTTCCAAAAAGAGGAATAATAAAAGGGTTAGAGCGAAGTTCCTCCGGTTCTCTGAGCTCATAGTCTCGAGGAGCCGGAACGCAACGAGTGTTGAGAATTCCGGCGCACGTGCGACGACCAATTTAATACAACGGGGGAGAGAGAGAGAGAGAGAGAGGCAGAGCAACGAGATGCTGTACGGGTTTATAAGCTCGTAGGTGGAACAGATAGGATACGACGGGTACAACGTTGGGGAGGAACCGCTCGGCATATTACGATGCTCGATTCAAACCGGAGCCCTCTCTCTTTCTCTCTCCCCTCGCATCTCTTATTCTCCTCTCTTTCGCGTCCTATAACCGTTCGAGGTGAATTTCCGGCGTGAAACGCGAGCAGGCAACACCGACCGTCAACTCTATTCACTCGGTTGATCGCGCATTATACGAGCTCTCCGTTCTCTCCCTCGATTTCCTTTGCGTCATTCGTTTTCTTAACTTTAAATTTCTCGGGACAAAGTTATTAAGAACTTAGAGGCTTTGCTCTCGGTAACCCGAAGCGCGCGACGGCGAGGTTCGAGTTTGTTAGACCGAACAGCAATTGTCTCTAACGTTGAGCGAATAAATTGTCCATTGTTCAAAAAGGCATTGCTCAAAGTTTGCAACAGACAAAACTTCTTTCGCTGCATAATCGCGTGATTCTTTTTTTTCTTATTTTTTCGAGAATTAGTTTAACTCGAGAGTCGAAAAAAAACCCTCCGGAATTGAGACAGACGGAGAGACGGAAAAATTTGATAATCAATCGTCGATAGTTCGAACCAATCGCGTAACTGGATCATCCCGGGGCAGTTGATTATCGGTAAATGCCTCAGTGAAATCCTCGAAGAGTAGAGACCGATAATAGCGTTAACTGGTTCGTTATTTCACGAAGAAAGCTGCGAGAACAGAAAAAAATGAAGGTTGAACAGTCACAACCATTCATGAAAATCCGGTAAACCAATGAAAAGAAAAGAGAGAAAAAAAACAGTGGTCGACTCGAATCGGAGTGAAGGATATCGGCCTATCGACATTCGCGATTGTTCAAAGGCATTGATCGAGCGACGCTTACGGGTTCGCGAACTCTCGCAATAATGGCTCACGCATTCGCGCCTCCACAATTTTACCGGTGCAATTGCAGTGTGTGCGCAACTTGCGCTCTTCCAAACGGCAGTTTTTTTTTCACCCATATCTACACTGTACACAGTGCCGCGATGGCGAACTACAAGAGAAAACGGAGCGAGAAGAGAAATGTGAAATAAAAAGGAATCGAATAGAATCATTCAATGGTAGAGATAGAGATAAACATGAAAACTAAAAAAAAAAAAACAAAGAAAAAACGGCAGATAAACAGAGGATAGGCTTTCGAACTAACGATTCCATGCGCCTATGCGGGATCCGGCCAGCCTTGCTCTTTCTGCCGTCGACACTGGAACAATCGAAGTTCGAGCGTCCGCGGCTCATTCTCTCTGTCTCTCCGTTTCTCTATCCGCGAACAATAAACTATTTGCCACGCCTCAACAATTGGCACTGCGCACCGAGACTCGTGGTCGTAGTTGCGAGCTCGTTGTGTTGCGCGCGTTGCAATTTCTGTGGCGCTCTGGCCCTCTTGACCAGTCGGCGAACCGTGCGAGGACAAAGAAGAAACGACCACGAGCGCGCGGATGGTCGTAGTAGTGGTAAGGTATTCGAGAGACACGGCGAGAGATTCAAAATCGATATCGAATGGTAGTCGCCGGCTTTAGCGGGCACGTAAGTGGCCCGACGACAGTGAACGTATATACATAACTACGCGCGTACACGGTTGCGCGAAAACGTATACCGGCGAATAACCCAACGCGAGCCGGTTGAAAATTATCCGACGGTAAATAGCTCGTTGCGAGCAGTGTTAATGGAACTTTGCAACAATTCAAATCGTAAACAATAGACACTCGATGGTTGTTAAAATCTTGCACCGACGATTGCCAACGTGTAAACGCACTTTCTAAATTGTTGCCGATAAACTCTTCGCGGTATGCGATAAGAAAAGGCAGAAATATCTCGCAGCGTACGCTACCGCTGTGCATCGAAGCAGTTTGCAACTCTTCGGCGTTTTTGTAACTAATGCGAAATCTCACACAACTGTGAATCTTCTTTTAATCCGTAAAGAAAATGTTACATAATTCTTTTCAAATTCCAACGAAATTATATGAACAGTAAACAGTGCCGTAACAATAGATTATGCACAAATTACATTCGAACGACTTCTACGTTGTCGAGTATAGAAATCTCTCGATTAGAATATGCGAATAATTTATTCTTATTTCACTCTTTTGTGTTGATACAATTATTTACTAAACTACTTTCTCAGTCGCGTGTGCTTTGATTTCTGGAATTTTTTCTAGTGTATCTTTTTGAACGATTACTTTTCATAGTTTTTTTTTTGTAAAATGCACGAAAAGTCCTCTTTTTGTACCTGCAAAGTGTGCCAAAGGTGGCGTTTTTCGATATCGGTATCGGATCGGACACTTTTGCTTTTACGGCACGCTAGTTGCTTTTTTACACGCTAGCGCGCCAACACGCTCGACTCGAACAGCCAACTCGAAAGATTGAAAGACACAATGACCGCTCGATATATAATCGCTGTGTTGAATTGTGTTGATCGATTTTCAAGCGTTTTCGAGAAGACACCGAACAAAGCGAACGCTTTTATTTCCGTGAAACGCGCAACTCGCATCTTTTTGGCCGAATGGGCCGTTGGGATAAATAAGATGTTATGCTATTTTTGTGTTCTATTTAACATTATTTGAAAAAACAGCGACGTAGATGAACTTTTGAGACGTTGGACTGGCCGGGAATTCGGTAGCCTATTTTTGATTTCTCCAAGTTCGTACGTTGGCTCCAAATAGAGGCGACTGGTCATAAACTCATGCGAGAAAGACGAGATAGACCCTGTCGAAAATGAATCATATGTTATTCATTCCGCGCTAGTTACCTCGAAGCGAAGCGCGCTAGTTACCTCGAAGCGATTAAACTTTCCGCTAAAATCATTCGATAATACAGTATGTACTCCATAATAAGCCTGATGGGGTTTAATTCGGGAATCACCGAGTATGCGGATACCAAGATAACCCATGTCATTGAGCTCGACTGAAGTACCCAAAGGTTAAAAATAAAGCTGAAATTCTGTTCGGATATGAAACTAAAATTATCATGCGCTTCGGAATTTTGGTGAGATTTGCTCTCCCTTCGTTTATCGAGGAATCGCGCACCGATTGAATTATTCCGGAGATGACAATTGACGAGCCACGTCGATGAACTCTAATTTGAGACAGCCAAATGGAGACACCTGGATTTTTTTTTTTTTTTCGAAAAAAGCAAAAAGACCTAAATCGACAGTTCGTATTACGTGAAACGACGATACAAGTCTGGGGAAGTAGGGTGTCCGTGTGTTGAGGGGCATAGAAGGGCGTCGCGGCTTTATTCCCGTACGATTCTCTCGGGCACAAAGCTGTAGGGCAAAGCCGCGGTAGTTGTCGGAGTGAAACTCGTCGAGATTTTTCGTATATAAAGAGTCTCGAAGCGTCGGTAGTGGCAGGAGAAACAGCAGCTACTCGACAAACCTTTTTTGGCCTTTCGACGGTCCGACAGAGTCACGCATCTGTTGCGCCCCCGGGCATTAATCATAGGATAATCCTTTTGATGTAAAAAAAAAAGAAGAAAAAAAAGAAGCATTCTCGCCCTCGTCCTTTCTCCGTCATGTCGCTATATAATTCGTGCTACAAGGATCAGCATCGTCGCTTCGAAATAATCTTCTCTTCACGCGTGTCTCCCAGACAAGAGCAGATGAGACCGGTAGCTCGGAATTTGTGAGTCTCGGGGCGACGCGCGTGTAGTAGCTTCCGAATTTTTATATTGTCCAGCATAAAAAAAATAGGTACATAAAAAAAAATCTCTGAGCCTTGAAATTACTTCGGTGTTGAGAGACGGAATTTTACGATCGAATGCCGCGCAATGTTTATCGATGGTTCAGCAGTAAAATTCAATCTCACACCCCGACATTAATGATTTTTTTCAAAGCATAATGACGTCGTATCATCCGCAATAATAATTTCCTCTCGTCAGCCACATAAATTCCATTAAAATGACCGGATACACGAGTTTTCGCGAAACTTCTGTTCGAGCCCCTAATTGCCACAGCCGACTGGGTCTACGTTTGTGTCTCCATTGGTGGAGGGAATTAATTAACACCTCTGGTACAGTTTATTCGCCGATCGAGAAACGGTCTCGTTCCGGTCTCGCCGGATCAATAACTCAAGCTCATATTTAATTCACGCTGTCAGAAGCGTCGAAACTTCTTTACTCCGCTGTGTATCGTTCTGTCGTCGTCGTTCAGCTTATATTTATATTTCTCACTTTCTCACTCTCCCTCGGGTATCGTTAACAGAGTTTGTTCTCGCTTCTTTTAGTTGCCACAACTTTTTTTTTCCTCTCTCCTTTTTTCCGTCAACACTCTTTCGCGTCGATTCGACGCGAGAGTGCGAGCGAGAGCTGAATAAAATTCTCGGTACTTCCGGCACGGCGAGAGAGAATTTCGCTCCGGGGGCAGTTGTGTCGCGACACCGGAGTCAGCGGGTGAGCAAAATAGTACGTGTCCCGTGCCCTCTGCCGTCGGTGGGGTCGGGGAAACGGAACACTTTTATAATGCCTTTTCTGGATAGGAAAAATGCGAATCTCCCTCTTCTCGAGAACGGGAAGAACGAGGCTATACACAGTATCTATATGTACATCTCTCGCACAAAGTAGGAAGAGCGCGGGAAGATAACGAAAAAGAAAGAAGAGATGACGCCTGGAAAGCTTTGGGAAGGCCTGGAAGAGTCCCGTCGACTTGATAATTGGACGCCTCGTTACTCTGCGTGACTCTCGCCGCTTCGGAACGCTCGAAACATCCTGTTCTCCCCCTCTCCCCCTCGTTGCTTCGTTTTTCTGCTCCATCCATTCTCTGGTCTCGCTCTACGACTTTTCTAGTTTGGCGTCACTTTTCTTCGGTTCTTCCGTTCCTGACGCGCCAGCTCACTCTGGGCATACGCTTCTCGCATTCTTCGCTATTTCACCTGCATGCCTTCGCACCTTTTTCCGTTTTGCGCGTATACCTCTCCGCGACGCCCTCGCGAGGTCGCAGAGCCGCGGGTTGAAAATGCGCCCCGACCGATCTACCCGTCTGGGCAAAACGACCGAGAGTGCGCTTCAAACCTACCCCGAGGGTACTTCGTTAGCGGAAAAATATGGAAAACTCTTTTTTTTTTCCTTTTCTCATCTTCAACGTGCCACTCTTGCTTAATGGTTCTGGGATTGAAGTATTTTTCTGTTTATACGTGCCTCGCTGCGCTCTTATGCGTCGCGAACTACTAGAATCCTGACTATGATCCTGACCTGAGACTATCGTGGTGATTTACGTACCGTTGCCGACACCCGAGTAGGAGGGAAGTGCAAGGACATTCCGACTGCACGCTACCGCGCAAACAGCAACGAAAACAACGACGTGCACTCGGATATAGCCGAGACGATGAGCCCCGAGGCTCGGAAGAGCAAGCTGCTTGGATATGTCACGGAAATGCGCCACCAATTAATATCCCAGTTGATTAACGGAGACACGCTCACTGCGGTTGGTACTTATACGCCAAAGCGTAGACGCGTGCCGAGAGATGAACTACACGACGAATTCCGCGCTGTTGAATATTTCGTTACAATCTTAATACCATTTTCAAACTGCAAACGAATATACTTGTTTCGCGTGCGTCAACGGCAATGCGCCTTTGTACGTTTACTCGCGTACCCGGTTTGTCCTTATCCGCCTCGTACGCTTTATCTTTGACCCGTATATAAATTATCATGTTCGTCCTTCTTCGGTTACCGCAGAAGCGCAGAATCGTCGTTTCTCTCGGGTTTCACGCATGCGGCGTTTTTCCCTTTTTTTTTCTCCGGTCAACCGGCGGTGGCTCGCGACAAGATTATAGCCACCGCCGTCTTGGGCATGCTTCCAAAAAGAGGAATAATAAAAGGGTTAGAGCGAAGTTCCTCCGGTTCTCTGAGCTCATAGTCTCGAGGAGCCGGAACGCAACGAGTGTTGAGAATTCCGGCGCACGTGCGACGACCAATTTAATACAACGGGGGAGAGAGAGAGAGAGAGAGAGGCAGAGCAACGAGATGCTGTACGGGTTTATAAGCTCGTAGGTGGAACAGATAGGATACGACGGGTACAACGTTGGGGAGGAACCGCTCGGCATATTACGATGCTCGATTCAAACCGGAGCCCTCTCTCTTTCTCTCTCCCCTCGCATCTCTTATTCTCCTCTCTTTCGCGTCCTATAACCGTTCGAGGTGAATTTCCGGCGTGAAACGCGAGCAGGCAACACCGACCGTCAACTCTATTCACTCGGTTGATCGCGCATTATACGAGCTCTCCGTTCTCTCCCTCGATTTCCTTTGCGTCATTCGTTTTCTTAACTTTAAATTTCTCGGGACAAAGTTATTAAGAACTTAGAGGCTTTGCTCTCGGTAACCCGAAGCGCGCGACGGCGAGGTTCGAGTTTGTTAGACCGAACAGCAATTGTCTCTAACGTTGAGCGAATAAATTGTCCATTGTTCAAAAAGGCATTGCTCAAAGTTTGCAACAGACAAAACTTCTTTCGCTGCATAATCGCGTGATTCTTTTTTTTCTTATTTTTTCGAGAATTAGTTTAACTCGAGAGTCGAAAAAAAACCCTCCGGAATTGAGACAGACGGAGAGACGGAAAAATTTGATAATCAATCGTCGATAGTTCGAACCAATCGCGTAACTGGATCATCCCGGGGCAGTTGATTATCGGTAAATGCCTCAGTGAAATCCTCGAAGAGTAGAGACCGATAATAGCGTTAACTGGTTCGTTATTTCACGAAGAAAGCTGCGAGAACAGAAAAAAATGAAGGTTGAACAGTCACAACCATTCATGAAAATCCGGTAAACCAATGAAAAGAAAAGAGAGAAAAAAAACAGTGGTCGACTCGAATCGGAGTGAAGGATATCGGCCTATCGACATTCGCGATTGTTCAAAGGCATTGATCGAGCGACGCTTACGGGTTCGCGAACTCTCGCAATAATGGCTCACGCATTCGCGCCTCCACAATTTTACCGGTGCAATTGCAGTGTGTGCGCAACTTGCGCTCTTCCAAACGGCAGTTTTTTTTTCACCCATATCTACACTGTACACAGTGCCGCGATGGCGAACTACAAGAGAAAACGGAGCGAGAAGAGAAATGTGAAATAAAAAGGAATCGAATAGAATCATTCAATGGTAGAGATAGAGATAAACATGAAAACTAAAAAAAAAAAAACAAAGAAAAAACGGCAGATAAACAGAGGATAGGCTTTCGAACTAACGATTCCATGCGCCTATGCGGGATCCGGCCAGCCTTGCTCTTTCTGCCGTCGACACTGGAACAATCGAAGTTCGAGCGTCCGCGGCTCATTCTCTCTGTCTCTCCGTTTCTCTATCCGCGAACAATAAACTATTTGCCACGCCTCAACAATTGGCACTGCGCACCGAGACTCGTGGTCGTAGTTGCGAGCTCGTTGTGTTGCGCGCGTTGCAATTTCTGTGGCGCTCTGGCCCTCTTGACCAGTCGGCGAACCGTGCGAGGACAAAGAAGAAACGACCACGAGCGCGCGGATGGTCGTAGTAGTGGTAAGGTATTCGAGAGACACGGCGAGAGATTCAAAATCGATATCGAATGGTAGTCGCCGGCTTTAGCGGGCACGTAAGTGGCCCGACGACAGTGAACGTATATACATAACTACGCGCGTACACGGTTGCGCGAAAACGTATACCGGCGAATAACCCAACGCGAGCCGGTTGAAAATTATCCGACGGTAAATAGCTCGTTGCGAGCAGTGTTAATGGAACTTTGCAACAATTCAAATCGTAAACAATAGACACTCGATGGTTGTTAAAATCTTGCACCGACGATTGCCAACGTGTAAACGCACTTTCTAAATTGTTGCCGATAAACTCTTCGCGGTATGCGATAAGAAAAGGCAGAAATATCTCGCAGCGTACGCTACCGCTGTGCATCGAAGCAGTTTGCAACTCTTCGGCGTTTTTGTAACTAATGCGAAATCTCACACAACTGTGAATCTTCTTTTAATCCGTAAAGAAAATGTTACATAATTCTTTTCAAATTCCAACGAAATTATATGAACAGTAAACAGTGCCGTAACAATAGATTATGCACAAATTACATTCGAACGACTTCTACGTTGTCGAGTATAGAAATCTCTCGATTAGAATATGCGAATAATTTATTCTTATTTCACTCTTTTGTGTTGATACAATTATTTACTAAACTACTTTCTCAGTCGCGTGTGCTTTGATTTCTGGAATTTTTTCTAGTGTATCTTTTTGAACGATTACTTTTCATAGTTTTTTTTTTGTAAAATGCACGAAAAGTCCTCTTTTTGTACCTGCAAAGTGTGCCAAAGGTGGCGTTTTTCGATATCGGTATCGGATCGGACACTTTTGCTTTTACGGCACGCTAGTTGCTTTTTTACACGCTAGCGCGCCAACACGCTCGACTCGAACAGCCAACTCGAAAGATTGAAAGACACAATGACCGCTCGATATATAATCGCTGTGTTGAATTGTGTTGATCGATTTTCAAGCGTTTTCGAGAAGACACCGAACAAAGCGAACGCTTTTATTTCCGTGAAACGCGCAACTCGCATCTTTTTGGCCGAATGGGCCGTTGGGATAAATAAGATGTTATGCTATTTTTGTGTTCTATTTAACATTATTTGAAAAAACAGCGACGTAGATGAACTTTTGAGACGTTGGACTGGCCGGGAATTCGGTAGCCTATTTTTGATTTCTCCAAGTTCGTACGTTGGCTCCAAATAGAGGCGACTGGTCATAAACTCATGCGAGAAAGACGAGATAGACCCTGTCGAAAATGAATCATATGTTATTCATTCCGCGCTAGTTACCTCGAAGCGAAGCGCGCTAGTTACCTCGAAGCGATTAAACTTTCCGCTAAAATCATTCGATAATACAGTATGTACTCCATAATAAGCCTGATGGGGTTTAATTCGGGAATCACCGAGTATGCGGATACCAAGATAACCCATGTCATTGAGCTCGACTGAAGTACCCAAAGGTTAAAAATAAAGCTGAAATTCTGTTCGGATATGAAACTAAAATTATCATGCGCTTCGGAATTTTGGTGAGATTTGCTCTCCCTTCGTTTATCGAGGAATCGCGCACCGATTGAATTATTCCGGAGATGACAATTGACGAGCCACGTCGATGAACTCTAATTTGAGACAGCCAAATGGAGACACCTGGATTTTTTTTTTTTTTTCGAAAAAAGCAAAAAGACCTAAATCGACAGTTCGTATTACGTGAAACGACGATACAAGTCTGGGGAAGTAGGGTGTCCGTGTGTTGAGGGGCATAGAAGGGCGTCGCGGCTTTATTCCCGTACGATTCTCTCGGGCACAAAGCTGTAGGGCAAAGCCGCGGTAGTTGTCGGAGTGAAACTCGTCGAGATTTTTCGTATATAAAGAGTCTCGAAGCGTCGGTAGTGGCAGGAGAAACAGCAGCTACTCGACAAACCTTTTTTGGCCTTTCGACGGTCCGACAGAGTCACGCATCTGTTGCGCCCCCGGGCATTAATCATAGGATAATCCTTTTGATGTAAAAAAAAAAGAAGAAAAAAAAGAAGCATTCTCGCCCTCGTCCTTTCTCCGTCATGTCGCTATATAATTCGTGCTACAAGGATCAGCATCGTCGCTTCGAAATAATCTTCTCTTCACGCGTGTCTCCCAGACAAGAGCAGATGAGACCGGTAGCTCGGAATTTGTGAGTCTCGGGGCGACGCGCGTGTAGTAGCTTCCGAATTTTTATATTGTCCAGCATAAAAAAAATAGGTACATAAAAAAAAATCTCTGAGCCTTGAAATTACTTCGGTGTTGAGAGACGGAATTTTACGATCGAATGCCGCGCAATGTTTATCGATGGTTCAGCAGTAAAATTCAATCTCACACCCCGACATTAATGATTTTTTTCAAAGCATAATGACGTCGTATCATCCGCAATAATAATTTCCTCTCGTCAGCCACATAAATTCCATTAAAATGACCGGATACACGAGTTTTCGCGAAACTTCTGTTCGAGCCCCTAATTGCCACAGCCGACTGGGTCTACGTTTGTGTCTCCATTGGTGGAGGGAATTAATTAACACCTCTGGTACAGTTTATTCGCCGATCGAGAAACGGTCTCGTTCCGGTCTCGCCGGATCAATAACTCAAGCTCATATTTAATTCACGCTGTCAGAAGCGTCGAAACTTCTTTACTCCGCTGTGTATCGTTCTGTCGTCGTCGTTCAGCTTATATTTATATTTCTCACTTTCTCACTCTCCCTCGGGTATCGTTAACAGAGTTTGTTCTCGCTTCTTTTAGTTGCCACAACTTTTTTTTTCCTCTCTCCTTTTTTCCGTCAACACTCTTTCGCGTCGATTCGACGCGAGAGTGCGAGCGAGAGCTGAATAAAATTCTCGGTACTTCCGGCACGGCGAGAGAGAATTTCGCTCCGGGGGCAGTTGTGTCGCGACACCGGAGTCAGCGGGTGAGCAAAATAGTACGTGTCCCGTGCCCTCTGCCGTCGGTGGGGTCGGGGAAACGGAACACTTTTATAATGCCTTTTCTGGATAGGAAAAATGCGAATCTCCCTCTTCTCGAGAACGGGAAGAACGAGGCTATACACAGTATCTATATGTACATCTCTCGCACAAAGTAGGAAGAGCGCGGGAAGATAACGAAAAAGAAAGAAGAGATGACGCCTGGAAAGCTTTGGGAAGGCCTGGAAGAGTCCCGTCGACTTGATAATTGGACGCCTCGTTACTCTGCGTGACTCTCGCCGCTTCGGAACGCTCGAAACATCCTGTTCTCCCCCTCTCCCCCTCGTTGCTTCGTTTTTCTGCTCCATCCATTCTCTGGTCTCGCTCTACGACTTTTCTAGTTTGGCGTCACTTTTCTTCGGTTCTTCCGTTCCTGACGCGCCAGCTCACTCTGGGCATACGCTTCTCGCATTCTTCGCTATTTCACCTGCATGCCTTCGCACCTTTTTCCGTTTTGCGCGTATACCTCTCCGCGACGCCCTCGCGAGGTCGCAGAGCCGCGGGTTGAAAATGCGCCCCGACCGATCTACCCGTCTGGGCAAAACGACCGAGAGTGCGCTTCAAACCTACCCCGAGGGTACTTCGTTAGCGGAAAAATATGGAAAACTCTTTTTTTTTTCCTTTTCTCATCTTCAACGTGCCACTCTTGCTTAATGGTTCTGGGATTGAAGTATTTTTCTGTTTATACGTGCCTCGCTGCGCTCTTATGCGTCGCGAACTACTAGAATCCTGAATGTGACGTAACTCGCGTGTAACGGAAAAGTTGTGAAATTCACCGACCAAACGGTGCACCGTGAAATTCTTTGAATATATTGAAAAATGAAACTCTTATATCGAAATGCAGTGGAAATGGATTGTACTAAGAGAAAAATGTTTTGCGCCGTTGAGAGTGAAGGCAATTCATTACATGAAACGCAGTATTTTCGAAGCCGACTGAAGAAGTACATTAATCGATGGAGACTAAAATGATTACCTCTTTATCTTATTTTATACGATGGAAATACACTTTCTTACTCAAACGCGTGATTAATCATGTAATTGAAGGAGGAGCGACCTTATTTTTCCGCTGACGAGATAAGCCCTGTACTCGCATTCGACATTAACGAGTCTATTATCGCACTGCGTTATTCTTTTTCTAACGGCGTGCTCGTATTAGTATCGCGCCAGAAGGCACTTCGTTAACGAGAAATGAAAAAAGAAAACGCCGAGTCGAGTTTCAATGCGATTTTTTTTCCCTCAGCGAAGCGCAAATCCGAGAAAGTTTTTTTTTTCAGCGTACATAAATTGCTTCGACGATAGTACAATGCGCCGTGAGCCTGCACTCGGTACATGTTCGTTAAAAAATCGTATCGACGCCCCTGAGGTTGCCCCCGAGCGACACGAGCTTTAATGAAAATTCGTCGTCGAAAAACAAAGATTACCTTACCAACATCCACCCGCCGCGTTTGTATAGTCCGTTATCGTGTTTTTACGTTGAAAATTCACCGCGGGAATTTGTTTATCCGACAAAAAAAAATCCTGCTGTGGTTCGTTCTGTGCCCGACGGTGCTGTTGCGTCGGTTTATCTGTGCGCGCAATCGAGCGGCAAATCAGTTTATTCAATTAGTGCTTCACCCGTCGACTCGCTGGTTGTTGCTAATCGAACCTCAACTTAAATATGACGAGCCGTCAATCGGATAACGAACGAAAAATAAAAATAGCTGAAAAATCAAGCAGAATTCAAGTTAGAATGTGACAACGTCTCTGCGTGTTGCGTGTCTCTATGCTTCTCTAGCACCGAGTCGCTTTAACGACGCTCGTGTAAGGGCTGAGAAGAACATCGAAACCCTTCAAAGAAGCACCTCCGACGAGTCGAATTCGAGTAGACGCTTTCTTCTCGTCGTTCTCCCTCGTCGCGGTATCGTTTCTTTTCCTTCTTCGCGCGAATAACGAGACCTCGTTATTCATCGAACGATTCGATTACACAGCGCGTACCGGTCGCTGTTGGGGAGGTGGAGTCGCTTGACCCATCAATCGGACGGCGTTTCCGGCGTAGACTCGCGACGACGTAACCGCTTTCCGTCGTTTCGAGATTCTCGTCTTCGATTCCCTCTCGTTATCCGTGGAACTCGAACTCGCAACTTCGGCTGTCGTAGAAAAATCCGCCGGTCGATCTCTCCTGTCGTGCTTTCACCGGCGTGCGAAGGGTCAGCGCAGCCGGACTCACTCCATTCTGTCGGCTCTCCCGGGCCCCGAGTAGGGTTTCTTGCCAACGCCACACGAAATTTGACACGTGTTAACACTCGTAACGTTGGGTTGAGGCGCGTGTCACGGTGAAATCCCGCGGTGCGACAGACAAGGAGGTAGGATCCAAATCTGTTCGTGACCTCGTCAGCTACGCCAATTTCCCCGAGATTTCCAGGGATATAGTTGTCATCTTGAACCAACAGAAACGCTGATCGCGCGGCAGTGACAACGCAGGTGGCGCTTCGATCGGATTCACTTGCGAGCGTATCAACTTGGATCAAAGAGCTCGTTGATGGCCACAACGATTATGCGACACTTGTGCAATTGATTGGGAATTAAAGAAGAAAAAGTGGACTCTTCCGATTAGCCTTTCTCGCTGTACGTTATTGTTACGCGCATCGCAATTAAAATTGCTGCGGATTCGTGAATTTCGGAGCATTGTACGATTTCGACAATGGGGTAGACCAAAGTTCACGATTGTTAATTATTGAAACTACTTCAACGAGCCAAAGTTACCACCGAAATTGGTTCAGGGTACAACGGGGAGTCAAGACCTCCCATCCCCTTGCACAGACGGTGTACAATAGTTGTGTATACAGGGACGGGAGTAGTTATAATACAGAGATATAGAGGATACCCAGTTAGACATGTCTAAGATGGTGTAATATCACACCGCCGCACTGACGTCTGATACGCTCAGCCAATTCCAGTGGCGCTTACGCTTGCCGGTGAATCCAGCCAGGATCCCGTTGTTAAGGGGTTTCGGTCTTCTCTACAACTACGAATCCCAAAAGCGAACAAAGACGCTCGTAGTTATAGGATTCGACCACACCGTCGACCCATTCCTAATTGAGAAGCCGTCCCATTCTGTCTCTCGTTCTTGGGCATGCCCAGCTTCTCCAACGTCTCTCTTTAAGCTATACATATTCCTCCGGAGAGTCTCGAGATGAGACTGGCCACTTGAGAGGAACCTTCGAACGGCGCCGTACGTTTCTCCGCCCTCACGAGAATTGGGGGCTAGATAGCTGCGAGGGGGAGTTTCTGAAATTGGCGAGAGGCCGATTCCCGACCCCTTTAACACTCGCACAACCCATCCCCCCCCCCCCCTGCCAACGTCAGAGCGACAGGGTCAATTTCCACCAGCGGTAGCGGACCAGATCGTCGAACGCGCTGATCCACACTATGCCTGACGATTACGTGCGGCTGCGGTCCTCTATCGCTTTCTCTATATAGATATATATCCCATTTCCCCAAATGATGGTGTACCGCGGCCCTATCCAAGGGATGTTATACCTAATACCACTTTCCAGGCCGCAACTATCCCTCGCTCTAATCATTTCGGCAAATCGAACCCCCATCAACTTGTCAATCGGATCTACGAACGAGAATTTTCTCCTCAATACATTATCGAGAGACTCGCCGGAGGTTCGCGCGAAGTTACTTTTGCGCGTTGTCGCGCTGGGCATACTCTATAAGCAAATTGCCTTGCGCGCATACATCTCTTCAACACGCTCTGAGTTAATAAATATAAAGTGATTAAAAGAACTAGAACGTCTTTCATCGTATAATTATTCTTCTAGCTCGTAATCGAGTCTAATTTCAAGATGATCGATGCCTCGTTGCTGACATATATAGATTTCTTTTTTCCGAAAGCTGACCCACATCCGCACCGACAGACGGGCACTAGTTTAGAACTCACCCAAACCGAACTTTCCAGCGCCTAGCGAAGTCGGAGTATGACCCATCGGCTTTTTAGGGTCGCGGAGAGCCAAAAATCTTTCGATCTCTTACTTCAGATATCCGGTGAAAATGTCTTTCGGGCCGCCTTATCTTTGCGAAAATTTGCGAAACTTTATAAGATAATTCATCCTCGTTGTAAAAGTTGCGCCGAGGGCATTCGTGAATTATTATGTAGATTTCTTGCAACGCTTCGGATGGATATTTCTACGAGATATAATAATCGTTTATGCCCGCATCGTTATCCGCAACCACTGTACAATATATAAACGTATAAATTCGCCTCGTAATCATAATCAATATCGGCCAAGTGCGCGCGGAACTACGAAGATAACAGCGAGGTCTGGTATAATACAGTTTACTTTTTATTGTTTATTTTTTGCGTGTGTTCTTTTGTTTTTTGTTGCTCGAAACTATTGCCATGCTGGCTTATTTTCTATCCGGGGGGGGGGGGGGGGGGGGGGGTAATTGGATTTCAAAGGCCTATACCTTCGGCTCGAAGAGGCTACTTTGTGGCTGTTCTATACGATGAAGCTCGCCATAACGCGATAACGAAGAGCCTCCGACGTTTTCTAAAGAGGCGGAGAGAAACCACGGTGTACCTCGTTCTCTTCTTTTTTAATACTTCTCGCATATATACATATATATATACGTACCCACCATAAATACAGTCTCAGAGGTCCAAGATCTTTTGCATCTTCTCCTCGCGCTTGCCGAGGATCGGCTCTTTTAACCTTTTTTTCTCTTAACTCCGCTGCACAGTGCATTGCACCAATACGAGGCGTTCCAGTGTGTTAGTGCAGAGGGTTGTTCCTTTTTTTTTTATTACTATCCGACTCTCGCATTTCGCGGCACAGGGAAAGCGTCGATCGAGTTACCGCGACTTTAATCTCGTATAACCCGACAAGGAATGAGGACTAGCAAGGTCTGCACTCTCTTATTTATCCTATTTTTTATTCCTTTTTTTTTTATTATTTATTAGTGGCTCATCGAAGACTTTCCAGCGTTGCCTCGTTATCTCGAATTGATTAAGTGATTAAAGTTTCTATCGGCTGCGATGGCGTTACGCAATGTAACGAACATATTTTTGATATTTACGACGAGCCAATTTTTTTTAATGAACGCAACTATATCGCCGAAATTAATATGTTTGATCCGAAAAATTCGTTCTCACGCGTGCGAACTATCGTCGCAACGCCGATACAGCGAGTCCCCGCTACACGGGTCCGCGCCACGCAGTTTGGTACCACAAATTTACGAGCGTGAGAGTTACACGACGAGCCTCGAGCGCTGCTCGCCCCGTCGTCGCGAGAAATATTCCACCGTTCGTTAAGACCGCGCAAATCTCTTCTGCCCGCCGGTATGGTCCTCCGAATGTTCGTCGGCATCGTTAATCTCGGAGCCCCCCCACTGTATTTGACGTCGGTGCGCGGTACTTCACTCTAATCTCGGTCTTTGCGATATTCCGACGAATAAAAAAACAACACCAGCATCATTTATCGATCGGCCGATAGCGTAAAAAATGCGAAAAAAAATTGGCTTTCGAATCTTTCTCTTCCACCGCATTAGACGCGAGAATTAATAAAAATTAAGTTAAAGATATGTAATTTAATTCGTAAAGTGAGCTAAGAATCGAGAATGGAAATCGGAGAGTTGGTCGACCAGTCGCCAAGGCGCGGTGTCCCAAGGCACAAGACGACAAAGCTTCGAGAGAGAAAAAAAAGGGAAAAATAAGAGACAGATAAAAGACGACGAGGCGGTAGAATGCAACCGAGAAAGATAGCGGTAGAAGGTAAATAAAACAAATAGATAAAAAATAAATAAAACCCCTACGCTGGAAGATCCACTGGTAGCGCGACCCCGGAATATTTCCCTAAGTATAACGTATGCTCTTAATCCGAGGATTTATGCGAGCAGAATTAACACGCTTCTTGCGGTTTCCACTCCTGGGTGTGGCGTGTGCGCAATGCAACTATACTCCCTTGGCTCTTGCATGACTCTCGAAAGGCGGGAGTTCGCAGTCAACTTACACCCGCAAACGCGTGCCAGTTCGCGAGCTCCTCGCCGTCGTCGTATCACTGTGTGGATGTATGACTAAGTCGATCTTGATCCCGAAGAGCCATCTCATTTTCCATGCGAAATGCAACATCTTGTAATTCACGCGGTGCAAAACTTCTCATGTCGTTTTCGAATAATCCACGCAAATCCTATGTGGTATTGATAAATCGTTCAAAATTTACAAAAAGTAAATAATGACAATACATTTATCTTCCAGTCTACAAAATGGAAGTTTTTAAAAGAATATAATAATCGAATTGCTAAGATCTCTGTAATGAGGTAAAAAAATAAAATTAAAATATTAAAAAACCTCCCACCTTGGAGGTGGGCTTGGCAATTCAATTATTTCTCGACTATCGACTATCGAAAAATTGCATTTTTCATACGGCAAGAAAAATTTATTTCCTCCTTCATTATCCATACGTATCCGTGCATTCATACGGAATACAGTATTTCCTTGAGTAGATGAAAAGCTTGCTATGGGCGAGGAATAAGGGAGCTAGGAGCCCTTCTTTATATCTCGCGCTTTCACATCCACTTTTATGCATGAACCGCGAGTGATAGTAGCGTCGTAAGTAGTAAGAGTCGCGATGGATTCCTTAAGAAGCAGAAGGGCTCACCCCATATATTTTTACATGCTAAAGGCTGGCTGAATTACGCCCTTCTGTGTCTCATCGCTCGGAGTTATAGTCCTCCCGGGGAGAGGCGGAGGGACCCAGGTCGCTCCTGTGGGGATATCAAAGACCCCGTCGATGTATAAAGAGCCTTTTACAAAGCGTACCATCTCTCTCTCCGACGTCGTGTAACGCGCGTAGCGATGAGAGAAGTGGTGCGCAGGTTTAATGCGCCAATTTAACACAGTGAAAGAGCCTCTTCTCTCTCTCGTTGCGGAGGGCTTTCCCAACCCGAGGATCTTCGGTAGCATCCGTAGCGGCTGACGTCGTCACCGCCAACTACCTCGTTGTACACTCATTCCAATCCCTTTTTTTTCTTTGGGTTGATTTCTCCGTCTCGCTTTTCGCCTCCTGGTTCACGTATCTTTCATTCACTCCTTGCGCGCTGCGACTGCGAGAGGTGTGTACACGCGATCCGACAAACGTGATCTCAGGGGTACAGTTGACGGGTGCATCGAATCCTACCGGTGCGCGCCGAACTTATTCTTCTCGCTGAGCCCTTTTCCAACCCGCGATCCAACGTTCGTCAATTTTTATATTCGCCCGGCTCAGCGCTCCGCTTCTCTCGGAGGTACGAGATTAGCCGACTGTGTGCTTTGTTGCAACAATCGTTTCCACGGAAGCGAGTCGCGAAACATCCGCGGAACGTGTTGCAGAGACGCGGTCTCGTCGGGCTTCTGAAGTGTGTTAAAGGAGAAACTCTGGCAACGCGCCAGAGAGCCAAAGTCAGAAGCTCCAACACGAGTATCAAATTATAATTTCTAAAATCAACGACCGGTTGACCGGCGAGTTAACTAACGAATGTTTACTCAACGGAGGGAGCGAGAGCGAAAGGGAGAGACGTGATTTTGGAGAATGAAATTCAACGGTGGGAAGTCTCGCACAATTTACGATCGGAATTCGATTAGGCAAACGCGCGTATGCGACGCACAGAAACACTCGATTTGACTTTGCGTCGAAATTTGAACTGCGCACGCTGCCCCGCGTTCCTGACTGATTACAATGGAGTTTGCAGCATTTGCCAGCTTGGAAAATGTAATGTTCGCTTCATGCTTGTCCGATTATTTCGAAATCATCGTTTCGATAGGTTTTTCTGCTCTAGACGATTAATTATGCATTGAAAATTCATGTTTTGTTTTTTTTTTCTGTTTTAGGTAAGTACAACGGATACTGCTTTTTACCGCATATGCGGCTTCTTTCAATTGGAACGCTTCCAGTGTACCCGAAACTCGTGTAAGTGAATTAACATTTTCCCAGTCAACAAATTCTATTTAATTATTTTTCATTCCGAATTGTCGGTTCGAAACGATGGTTGGAATGAACTACTTGGTTAAATAGCGATGATTAATACTGGCAATCAATTATTGGGAATATCGCTACATTATTTCCTTTCTTTCTCAAATTTTATGGGAGAAAGTAAACAGATTTCTTTTGGAGCCATGTACATATATTTCGAGTACTAAGATAAGATTATAAGCATGAAAAAACGTACATTGTGCCAAATCGATTCTGAAAATCTGCAATCTTCAAAGACCTCCAAATGTGTGTCAGCGTATTTTGAGCCAAGAGATATATCAAGCGTTTCTCGAGAATTCATATCCATCGATTTCTAGAACGGGTTTTCAAAAAAAAAATACCTTGACAATTCAAGTGTTTTTCTGATATAGTTCAAGCACAGGTTTTTATTTCCGTTCTATTCGACTTCTATTACACAATCGGGAATGTAGAAGACAAATGTCATTTCATATTCTTTTTCTTTCAATCAACGTATATTATCGTTTCTGGTCTAGCAAACTACAAACAATCATTTGAAACTCACACACCCAACTCGGATGAAAGAAAATGAATCAAACAAACGTTTGGAAAGTGAAATTTGCAATGTGATGGTTACCTTTCATCGTAGTTGAATTCATCGAAACGGATGCGAATGCACTCGGTTGGCCCCGCCGGCTTAGTTGAAATTTGTGTTTAAGGGAGTTTGTTCAAACCTATTGGTTAACCGCAACGGAAGATAGGTCGGTTGAATTGAGATTTCGAGCAAACGGATACATGTATAAATGGGTAGTAGGGAGAGGTCGTGAATGCGTCGACGATCACGATTGAAAGCAATTACAATAAAAAAATAAATGTCGGGCCGGAAGGAAAGAAGCCAGACGATCGTTCATCGACAGATATCTTGGGTATCTTTCGCATTCGCAGCTGCGAAGACTGACTGAAGTGCTGCGAGGTCTCTACTCCGCGCGCCAATTCGGCCTATATAGCATGCTTTCCAATCACGCGAATTTACATTTTTAATTTCCGTCCGCGCAAGCAATCCGGCGTGGCTTCCTACCCATCGTCCTTTCCCTTCTTTTTCTTCGGTGGCTCCTTCACCGTTGCCTCCCTCAACTGCCAGTCCACAATTCACGCTCCCCCCCCAGCCGCTGACTCGCTTTTTTAATTAACTCCCTTTTCTCGCTTCTTATATATCGACGACGTAGCTTTTCTACGTCGCGAGACCAGCGATTTCACCACAAAAGTATCTTCTTTCCAGCCGAGAAACGCGACGGCCGCCATCGACAATTTTTTTAATTAACCCAAGCGTAAACGAGACGCTGAATTAATCGGCGGTACTCAATCATCGCGAATCTCGCCGCCGAATTCATTGAAGCCGTGCGTCGGCATTCACGCGACGAAATAAAAAAAAGCGACTCGCCGATCGGCCCGTTAATTAATTTCATTTAACGATCGGACGACAAATATGAAATAAAATTTCTCTCGTCGGTAATGTCTGATTTAATATGAAACAAGAATTAACGTAGGATTAAATTCGACATCGGTAATCCAGGGAGCAATCTGCTGTCCTCGATGATCCACTACAAAAAAGCAACAGATCGTATGAAAATTTGAACAAATTTAACGACGGTTCGGGCACTTAACATGTGGACTCAATAATCCATGAAGCGCTTCTGCCGTTTTCGACAAACAAATAAATAAATAAGAACGCCCTTAAGCTAAGCCCTTCATAACCGTTTCCGCTGAACATCGCTCAATCGCAGATGTCTGGCTATATTTGGAAGTGACGTAAGAAAAAGTGATCGAATCAGAATAAGCTTCGGTCGTTTTTTTCCTCATCGTCTCTCCATGTCAAGACCGATGGAGCTCCGCGCCCGTTCGTCTTCGTGCAGCCATCGTTGGTCACAGGTGCACTCGGGCTTTCGGACAATAAATAAATACAGAACCATATGGGCTTTGTGCGTTTGCCGCGGCATGTATGGAAAACGATCGATCAAACTATCAAACGCACGTCACATATATACCTCAGATCCGAGAGTCGTTGCACTGATGGCATTCACCCTTCACTCGCGCAACAAAACTCTCGGCAAAAGGGATTCGAACTTTATATCCGAGAATTTTTTTTCCCTTCGAGCTCCCCTCGTCTCAATTCAGGGACAAGTAAAACAAACAGCAAAGTTAATATTTCATTCGACCAACGTTGTCGGGAAGAGGGGGCGGTTCTATCGATTATCCGCGATTTCTCACAGATATCTTATCACATCGAGTGTTACATTGAATACACACAAGCCTGTCGTCGGTCAATTATTTTTTATCGCAGTGTCAACAATCGTGCGTCAGTTTAGCTCTTAATCCAGAAAATTTCGTTAAAATGGATGTGTGCACGAAAAAAAAAAAGGATTCCAATATTCCGGTAAATATTAGAGTGCTGCGGAAAAAAGTACAGCTTTACTGGGTGACACTTGTAAGTAATGTGTACAGAGATCGTAAAAAACCAACTATCAAATCAAATATTGAACATTTATTTACCATACCAGCGAAATAATACATAACATACATTTAAATGGCCAAAATGTAACATTTACGTTTTGCGTACGGACTTATTAGAAGGTGGTTCGAAGGTTTATCAAAATATGTAATATTTGCAGTGTCGTTTCTGGAGACCTTGCTGATAAGCTGCCCCAATACAATAACGTTGAAAAATAAACCAAATACAGTGGTTGTTTTTTTCGCGTCAACTATAAAGTATGAAAACACCCTGTCGCACCTTTACAGATATCATATGAAGGATATGTGTTTGAGCAATGTTAATTTCGCTCGTTCTCAAAGTTAAACCGCATCTCCGAAACATTCGAGAAACCTCTCGGCATCCCCTTTCGCTTGTTGGCTTTTGCTTTCAGTCATCGCTCGGTTAAACAAAGGGGAGCTTGGAAAATTCCTCGAAAATTTCAAGGGACCTTCGTGGCCGAATTCCGGCATCGTTATCGTTGTAATCCCTGTGGCTTGCGCCAAAGAGGGCCCCGTACACACTGCGTTTATTTCTCGTGTAACCCGCTGGCGCTCTTTGACCTGCCTTGCTTCCCCCCGATAGACTTTACAGTATGCATAATATGTGCGGTTGAACGTGTTCATAGTAAAAGACTCGTTAGAGGGACCATCCATGGGAGAAGGCGAGTGTGCACGCGCAAGGTCGAGCACGCACTCGTGCACGCGGCTGGATCACTTACGTACGAGCGAACGAGGCAAAAAGCTCGGGCTTCGTGTGCGGATATTGCGCACGGCGTAGTGCCGTGCCACCGTGTTGCCGTTGTGTAAATATGAACGATTAGCCTACCATCCATCATTCCGCGCAACATCGGAACGAGATGAGGATAGAAAGGGCCGAAACCGCAACGTTGACGCGCCGCGTGTGCGTTCGCGGCTTTTCCGAGCCAAAACCGTTTCCCGACGTCGGGATGGAGGGCTCAATAACCCGCGTTTCTGCACCCTATTGTCGGTAAAATTTTCCATACCTGTGATCGAACGGCACCGATTTATCGTTTAGGGCAAATAGAGGCGACGAAGTAACTACAAAATCGAAATCAATGCATGCGGAGGCTATCAATAAATCGTATACGCGCATGTTTTCAATAAAAGGAAAAGGTTTTTCGGGTTTTCATTCGAATGCGTCTACGTGATTCATGGTTCGATTTATGGTTTAGTCCTGATGATAAGTAATCGTTGAGTACGCGGAAACGAGGTTGACGTTAAAATGGATGTGCCCCATCTGTCGCGAATGGACCGAAAATAATCGCTGTCGGTCGAGTTTTTTCAACATCCGAATGGCAAATCCCAAAGTGGGAACTCGAATTTCCGTGTTTTCAATAATTTAATCGAACGTAAAGAATGCATAGCTTGAAAGCTCGTTCAACGCTATTACCGTTAAGTGGAAATCGGTTTTTAACTCCTGACCGACTGATAGGTTGATAGACGAAATCCTTCAATGAAGTCCGCGATTCGGTTTTCATACACATCGGCCTAAATGGATTTCTATATCGTTCTTATAAAAAAATTATTTATCTTTGTTGGTCTTGAAATTATCGAATTGATATTGCATTGCGGGATTTTCCATCGAAACTGATATTGTTGCGCAATTTTTCGCTCTCTGGTTGGTCGAGTTTGAAGAAGAAGTTGAAGGAATGCGCAGCGCGCACGGATTATGACTGAAGTTTCAATAAAATATAATATATTAGTTCTGTAGTCACGAATTGGTTTTTCTTCGATAAACGATGAACATCATGCAAGAGTTTGCAGCGTTAAAAAAGGATTTTTGCTTTTCTTATTTTTTCATAGGAAAATTTTGTTTAATATGAAAAAAAAAAAGAAAAAAAAAACACGTCCTCGTTGAGTATAACGAAAGTTCCCGAATGGAAACTATGATCACTAAAGAAAAAAAACTTGTTACGAAGAGCCATAAACGTGTGCATAAAATTCTCTCGTAATCCTGAAATGACGAAATATTATTGCTTTTTGTAATTCGACTCCGTCCAGATCGTCGGAAATGGGTAATCATTTTTTTTTCTCTTTGGATACAAGACATTGCACAACTCCGAGAGTCAGGCGTTAGTTACCGTGCGGTAATATAAACTGGAAGCACCGAAAGATATGCACACCGATAAATTTCGATTGTCGCGTTAGAGATCGTCGTCAAAGTGTTCGATAGCTCGAGTTCATTCGACAGTCTAAAAGCTCGAAATTACGCCTCTATCGTGTTAGCGGCTCGTATAACTGAGACGACGTTGAAGTTTGCGTTCTCCTTCTCCGTCACCTCCGCAGACACGCAGACACCGTGGCAATTTGCTAATACACGCGGACCGATTGCCAGTATAGACCGCAGGTTACGGCATAGGTGGTCTCGTTGCCGAGAGGTGCGACGCGGACAGAAAAGCGAGGAGCGAAGTGCGAGAACCGCGTTCCCGAGGTACGCATCCGCGGTTGGAGCACAGGGAAGCCGAGGAAACGAGCGATCGAACACTTGTAGCTACCTCCCTCGAACTCGCTTCGCCAACGGAGAACTATGGGGGGGCCGGTAGGAGGAAAGAGAGAAGCCAAGCTCGAGCGCGACGCGCGGCATCGGTATAGGAAACTCTCGCTCGTTTCTCGTTCGCAAGCGCTCTTTCTGCTATAACCCACCTATACAGTAACCCAGTGGTATTCTCGAGGGTGTTTTAGTCGCCACCGTCAGCCGAGCCAGCGCGCGCGACGGCTACTAACCCATACGCCAACTAACACCGCAGCTTTTGCTTTGAATCGATTTTTCTCAACGTTCTCTCATTCTACTCTCACTCCGGCCGTCGCTTATATGAGTATGTACGTGTATATACTCGAACGTTATCGCAAAGCCGAGATCTCGCGGGCAATAAAAGTCTCCGCAAATCATGCGACACGCTATCGCACCCCTTGGACCCTCGTCTCTCTCGGTACGCCCTTCTCTCCGCCACGCACCTCGCTAATACACTTCTAGTTTCTTTCCGTATATCGTCCGCGCACAGAGAACGTCGAGCCTCAATGGCACAGACCGGGCCGCCGGGCCGTGACTACTCCTCGTTTTCTACTTTTCATATATATCTCTCTCTACGCTCGCACGCACAAACACTCTCACTCGCCATAGGCGCGATCCCGTCTCTCATTCCTGGCTCAAAACGACCCCGTACAATAATTAGCACGTATCGTTACTTCCGACGCCTTTACTCTCTTACCCACATGTGTGCGGGACTAGCGCTGTGTATATTTATGTACTGTTTTGTTAGACCCCCGGGAACATCGGTGAGTAGACTTTTCCTAGACTTCGTTGTTATCGCGTATCAACCGGTGGATCCGCCGAAACCCATTAACGACAATTCTATCTTCCTTCGTTCGTCGCTTTTACAGACGGCTATCATTTTTTCGTTTCTCCTTCTGGGAATCCGCCAAGGCAATCAGAATGATGGCATGTCGAATAAAAAAAAGATGCCTTATTGAAAAAAGAATTAAGATATCAGGCTTCAATTTAAAGTTCAAGTAGACTGTAATTAAATAAACTATGTAATTAGCGTTGTCGTGAATCTGTTAGCTCAGAATTTATCAAAATTTGAGTTTTTTTAAATATTCGTTCGTGATATACCTCTTATAAATTCAGAGTTCAACTCGAATAAAAATTAAAGCTAAAGGCCTTCAATGGAAAACGCTGAATTTATTTTAAAAAATTAAATACTCGTAATATTCAACTCTTGTTCTTTTTCTAAACTAAAAGTATAACTTTGCACATTGATTTCTCATTGTTTCTTATTTCTTCACGAAACTTTGTCTATGATAAAGTCTCCTCTTCGTGGCAGAATTGAACGAATATCTGTTTTGTCGGAAGAATAAAATTGCCGAGCACGTATATTCGGCAATGAAATTTTGGTGTACAGGTAGAAATTCCCCCTTCGCATTATCTCCGTCTCCGGGCTCGAAGTCAAAGTGCGCGCGAAATTCTGTACCGTGCCAATGTGTCGTATTGTGTAGGAGAGGCGCGCGACACCGGGGCGGGGTAGCTCCGCGACCGGATAGACGATTATTCAGCCGGTCTTACACCGACGGAATATTAAGTAATTCTTGTAGAGTAGGGTGTCTGGTATGAAAATAGAGAGGGGGCGAAAGCCGAAGGATCCGCTTCCCAGGAAGGGCGGAGGTGGGGATTTGATGTATAAATGCCTTCTCGTCACAGGTTCGGGGTTCTTCAATCGAACAACTCTCCGACGTTCCCCTCTCGCGTCGTATACCCTACTGCGGGCCTAAACGCCGAATCCGCGGGCGCACTTGTTTCGAAATCGAGCAAATAAATTCGTGCCACCGGCGACGCGAGAAGAGGCCGGAAACGCGGCACCGAGAGGGAGGAGAGAATGAGAACGACGGAACGAGAGTGAGGCCGAAGAGCAGAGCGTGGCATGCATAAAATCCGTCAGATCCCCGAGGCCAATTGGTTTGGCGGCTGGCGTGGATGGAAAGTCCTTGCGAACTGAAGTGAACAGAATTGATCGGGGTGGGTAAATCAGCTCGTTCCACAGATGTACCGCGGGGTGTGTAACTCGAATTCACAATTTTTATCTGTCCGGCTTCTATTCGACATCCGTTGCTTTGTGTACGGATTCATCTTCACAACTTGAATTCCAAATTCTCTTTCGCATAAAGACCGAAAAAATCGAAACGTCGAGTCGAAATGCGCAGCTAGATACAGAAGGATTTAAAAAAATCATATTCTTTTTTATTTCGATACAATTTGCCAAAAATCGAAATAAGCTGAAGAAAAATGGGAATACAATGACTTCAAATGTTTATATTAGTTTTGAATATTTGACAATTATTCTCTCAATTATTGAAACTGTCTATTGCATATCTTAATCATATCTTATAGTTTGATATATAAAAAAGTCGAATCGGAAAAACACGGTGGAGCAATGCACATCACACCGGTTTTCCTTAATCGACCAGCAACAACGAGACACTGTGTTTATCCCGCGCGTCCTACGAGCAATGAAGGAGGACCACAGCCAGGATAGCGGTAATTTTCGAGACACTCGTTACTGCGCGGCGCATTATATATGCAGTGTAAAGCGTTAGCTTAAGCGGTCGAGGCGACGTTCACCGAAAAGGACGAGGACAATGAAGGTAGGAAGTTGTTCGCGTGTGGGACAGAGAACATAGAGCGTAATATAGAAATAGCAAAACTGGCGAATGGGTCGTACAGAAGAGAACCAAGGCTGTTCAGACGGTTTTGTTAACTCTGCCCCGGAGGCACCGGATCGTAATTGAATTCCCGTTTTCCAGCTTTGCCGAGCGTCCACAAAAGCTCTACTGTAAAAAGTGTTATGAAATTCACAATATGCACATTACATTGAACACTTGAACATTATATTTTGAATTTAATACGCGTACCTGTAATTAACGTAAATGACATTGAAAATGAATAAACATTTATACTAATATAATGTAGTTTGCAAGGAAATAAGCAATCCTTAAGGGGGGGGGGGGGGGGGGGGGGGGGGGGGGGGGGGGGGGGGGGGTTGTGTTTCAACATCCGCCAAAGTACAGCAGTGTGAGCGACAAGGCTGCCCGAACCAATTCGCTGCCACCCAATGTGAGATGAGAATATCGGCGAGCAGGCTCCCTGCATATCAGGGCAAAGGAACACGGATGGAACGGGGAAAAACTAATTATATCGAGAAAGGAGCAAAAGTGGAAAGAGACGAAAGCCCCGAGGAGTTTGAATAAAATCCCGTCGAGCGAGATCGACGACGAAGAGGAAAAGACCTCTCGAGAATTCCGGGTGGCGGGAACGAACGAGCGAGAACGGGGGGAAAAAGTGCGAAAGGGGTGGAAACTTTAATTACAATTCGTTGAAAATCAACGAGAACACGAGATCCAACGGAAGAGTTTTGGAGGTACACCAAGGGTTAGAGGAGTTATATATAATCCCGCCTACATCTCTCCCGCGGTGTGGTGCCAAAACTACCGATGAACGAAGAGCTCTCGGTCGGGCGTTGCTGGAACTTGACGAAAATATTGGAAATCGCTTCACGATCCCACCCGCGGATGGAGGACGAAGTGTGAGGACGGTGAAGAAGTTTGCGAACGGAAGTTCTCACTGGCCGACGCGTCGATGAGCATGATTAACCGAAATTCCCAATTAAAGTTACACCGAGAGCTCGACTCGCTGCCTGCCGAAAGGACTTCGCTAATCATTCAGAATTCTAGACGGGCGGATGCTTAATAACGCGCGGAAAATGTCACGATTGATCATGGAGCTCGGCAAAGAAATGCCAAGACATTTTTACTTGTTTTTTTTTTCTGCATGTCCAGGGCAGACACATCGCAGATATAAGTTTCGGCGAGATGTCGTGAGCTCAACTCATCACGGGAAGGAATTTCTCTTGAAGCGGCGCAGCGATCGGTCCGCCGAGACGCGACCAACGACTCGCAGCGCGCAGTCGTTGGCCCGTTTTCCGTGACATTTTCCCCAATATGTCAACAGAGCTCTTCGCGAGAAAGTCGTGAGAATGGCCGACGGCTGCACCCCACTCGAGACTTATCTACGCTTCGTCTGACGGCTCTCTCCACTTTTCCTCACCTCTCGGGGTAACGCAGAGAACGAGAGCCCCGATGAGTTTTCTCGGGTAGATAATTCTCGCGGACTGTCGTCATCTCCAGCTCGGGGGAACGAGCGCGAGCTTTATTAACCGGTATATCCCGCGGGAGGCGCCACAGCGTTTTCATCCTCTTCCGATGCTCCTTCCTCGTCTTCTTTTTCTTCCACTTGGTCCACCAACGCGCCGCATGACCGCAAGCCGAACTTTTTTCATTCTCCACGTCTGTGCGTCTCTTCTCTCGTACTCGCATCTTCTTCTCTCGATTCATCTCTCGCCTCTCGCGCGCTTCTTCGATCGAATTTTTTCTCGCCTCTTATATCCAATCCGCCCCTTTGGTCAGGGCACACGCCTCCGTCGGGCTCTCACTTTTCTTTTACACAACCGGCGCGGAGAGGCCGAGAAGGAGGAGGAAGAGGTGGAGAAGGCGAAACGATCCTATCGTCGGTCACGATTCTTACGCGAAGATCGTGCAACGTCGATGGCCTATCTCTCTCGCTAACGTTATAAATTATTAATGCGCCACGGCAAACGATCGCTCTTCGGCTTTCAGGTATACCGTCTGTATACCAGACACACAATATGAACCCCCGCATATACAACTGTACGTACCTCGTTCGTTTTATGTCGGAGTTTCATGAGTACCAGTGGTTGTTTTACAACGAAACTGCGCGTTTCTCCGCAGAACGACGCTGCAGTATACGTCTCATTCGATACGACGAATAAAAATAAACGGATTGCAAGAAAGAAGGGTATTAGAAAGAAACTGTCGGGTGTTATGGAAGGGAAATAGATCGGTTAAAAAAAATCCGTTGGATCAGATTTTTAGCGAAAGTCGCGATTACAAACAAAAGCGGGGTAGTTGAAGGAGGATGAAAGCCTAGTAATGGCGTTCGAAAGATATAGGCGGTGAACCCAGTGACAGCCGATAAAATCTTATCGGCCATTAGCGCCAGCCGCAAAAGAGGCAACGCGACCATGTGTGCACAAACACATTCCACCTGTACATGTATGCATTCTCTACCTGTGTCATGCGCATGTGTACCCCGAGAATGCTAAAGAATTGTCGGATGCTTCTCGTTATTTTGTTTGCCAAGAGGCGAACCGAGCGGCCGCTGAGTTATTGTCGCACACACGATAGGCTTTTTACTCGAACGCGAAGTAGAAAAAGCCGGCGACTGATCAGACGTGTTCGCGTGACCCTTTTTTTTTTTTCGTGGAAAAATTATTGTTTTCGTCCGGAGCTTTTTCCAGTCAACAGCGTTGAACGAAGTGGCACAATGATTCCGGAAGATCCTTGTATAAGTATATAATAAAATTTCGCCGCTTAGATCTATAACGAAGCTTCGTAACTACGACAAATTCGTCGACTAGTTTTTATTTCTTCCCTTTACGGAATACTAAAAATCAGCATCGAGGTAGATTTTCGCGACAAATTGAAAAATTCTTGCCGGCTCAACGAAAATACTTGGACTTGAACGATTTTGATGGACTCTGTACCGTCTCAGAGCGACCGCCCTTCCCCTGATGCATCTCGCTCATCGATAAATCGAATTTCACGTACGACGGATGGTTAGCATCGTGAAACGAAAGTAGGAAAGGGTTTAGAGCATTGGAAGTAGAATAGTAGTTGCAAGAACCGTAGAACCGCGGCAGAACTCATCGTGAATGGTCCTCTATTCCATCTGCGGCAAAGAGACGCTCGCTCGGTCCGTCCGTCTCCTTTACCGTCGCAAACGAGAAAGGAAGACCGTCCGCGGCACGATGCGCTTCCGCCCGTGCTTTAGCCTCGTAAATCTCACAATCGAATCTGCGGTGACCCCCTTCTGCTCGTACCTCGATTTCTTCTTCTTCTTCTTCGTCCTCGCTCGCTAGTATATCGCCTCTGTAAGTTCTTCTTGAGAGCGCGCTCAGGTATAACGTCTTTTCTACCTCGGTACCGTCATCCCTATCTTCGCCATTCGCTATCCTAGATACCGTAATGCGGTATGTGATTTTACGTGGTCAGCTTGCAAGTCGTTGCACGAAGAGAGTCGCATTACTCAAATCCTTTCTCGTTTCATCTTAACCTTCCCCTCCCCCGCCCGTTGACATCGGACGAACGAGGGATCGTGACCTTTTATCATGAGGAGTTTTATCTTTTTTCGAACCTCCTATCAAATTTAGATTGGTATTAAACCAGCTGCGTCATTCTCGTTAGAATTAAATTAATTCCTCCGAGTTGCAGAACTTACGAATTCTCATTAACGCAGCATCTTGCTTTTTACAGTAAAATCAGATGAAATTCTGGTTGACAATAATCTCGACTAAGGAAATGTTTATTGTTCGTTCCGACTGCGATTAAATTTTTCCGCTCATTCCGAAACTGGTTTTACTCCAAGTTTGATACTGTAATCGGAAAAATTTCTTCCCAAGCAAACAAAAGTAGTTTTTATTCGCTGTTAACCTAAAGTTATTGTTATATAGCGCGAAACTTGCTGTCAGCTTGAAAAAAGAAAGCCGTACAAAAATTTGTTTTCGTCGACGCGACATTTGACTGGTTTAACGAGGTACAGCAGAATGGGGGTAGTACAGCATAAACTCCGTCACGGGAAACGAAGCGTATCGTCTGTTGTGAATGCGTCAAAGGAGGAATCCGCGTGCACGAAGTTCAAGAGGGTCGGGTTTTCACAGTGGGTATAGAGGACAGAGAGGAGGTACCAACGATACCGCAGTCAGTGGGTATACGACGGGTAGTGGAGCCCGAGCAATTAAGGCTCCCCGGGTCTATAATTGAAAGAGAATGGCAAAAGGGGAAATAATCGAGGGTGAGACGAGCGAGAAAGAGAAACAGCCGGGGCCGGCGATGGGACGGAGGGAGGAACGAGGGAAGAAAATATAATGATAAAGAGGCTGCGGCGCGCGGGTGGGTCGTCGAGAGTGCGAGCCGCTAGGCTTCCGACCCCGAAGGAATGGACGACACAACGACAACGGCGAGGAACGAATAGAAAAAAAAAGATGAACCCAAAGAGAAGCAAAAAGACAGAGAGAGGGACAGAGAGAGAGAGAGAAAAGAGGTGGCTCGGGGGCGCGAGCGGTAAAGAATTTACGACTGCCATTATTCGCCTTTCCATCGACCCGCGACTCTCTCTACAACTGGCGGTAATGGTCGTGCAAAGTTTATCCCTTGTATCTCTGCCACAGCGGTGTGCGAGGCGTTACCTATTTTTCTCTCTCTATCTCACTCGCTGCGCTTAAACAGTTTCAATTTCCTTCGCTTCAGCCTTCTCTCAGCGATTAGGGTTAAACGGTGTTGGAACTCCAATGGGTGCAAAGTGCTACGTTTTAAATGTACGCCCATGCATTGCGCTTGTTTTTTTTTCCTCTCTGTATTTCTATGTACGAGCATTACTGTGTGCCGGTTGCATGCAATGCTTCCTGTTAAATAATGACGGACGAACCACGCTGTGCGTTTATGTCCCTTTTTTCGCTCCTTTTGTTTTTTTTTTACTTTCGCTTTACGAGAGAATGCAACACTGAAGACTGAGCTTTTGAAATTGATTTTTCATTCCGACTTCTCGCTCCAATGTATCACGCTCGCCGAGGTGACGCCGGGGAAAAAAATATAAACAAATTTTAGATCCCTTTGGAGAAATACGAAACGGGAAAAAAGAGAAAATATATACTCATTTCCATCTTTTCAGCGATGCGAGCGTCCGGTCGAGGGACGAAAAGTGAGTGAAAATGATATTTTCATAAAGCACAGAGACGATAGAAAAACCGCTTTTTTTGAGTGTATAAAAGCGAGCTATATACGTCGAGAGTCTATCGACGCGGACGACGGAGACGGGGTGGTTGTGTTTGCCCTCTCTTGAACTTTTCCCTCCGTTCCATGGTCCAGAACCCCCCCTCCCCGGTCGGCAACATCGACGTCGTCGTCGTCGTCGTCGTCCACCCTCGCTGGACACCGGCGGGACCCGAACAACGCCGCGCCATTCGAGATTAGCTCTCGGAAACTTTGATTGAAATATGTTTTCCCACTGTTTACCGTTCACAGTGGATTTATCCGGTCGAGCGTTATTAGCCCTCAGGACTACGGCACGTTTCGTCGATAATACCGGGAAAAGATTGCCTGCAGGTCGGGCGATTCTGCGGTATTACGGTCTAATACTTCGACGCGACCGCGATATTTCGTGAAAATAATTGATTTCGCGAGCTACGCACACACGATTACGTTAATATACTCGAAAGCGGCTAAAAATCGAATACACTTTTACCTTGAGGGTGCAATCGATAAATAGCGATCCGGAGGCGAGTTACGTAGGCTTCGACCGAGTAACCGGAAACGCTTCGATGAGCATCGTCGGAGCGACGATTTCTCGAAAATTATCGTCCATAGAGCGTAGTAACCGGTACGAAGAATTTATCGATCGATTCAATTTTTACGAGGCTAGAATGAAAATTTTTCGTGACTATGGAGAAGGCGAGAAAGGCAGCCGAGACGACGCCAGTGAACACATCGTCGATGCGTCGTCGAAGGAGAATAAAGTAGAAGTGTTCTCTCACTCTTCGCTCTTGAAACGCCCGCCCCCTTGCCGATTCACGTGCTCGTTCGTCCGGAATTCAATTGTTTTATTATACGATCCTTTATTTCTCTCCTCGAACGATAGTTTTTCGAAGTTTCCGAAGCACTTCCGGTCGCGCCCTCCGTTCACGGGAGAAAGGCGAAAGGGAGTCGTTTCGAACCGAGAGCCCATCGCGTTGTTTTGGTCTTCCGAACTCGGTGTTGTTCGGGATCACTCTTTTTTTTTTATCTTTATTATTATCGTTTCTTATACCGTGGAATTTCATTTGGCAGTAGAAGTTACAGTCTCGAGTGCAACGACGAATTTTTATGCTCGACTTCCCCTTCTCCAGCTCTATCGTATTTTACTGTATGAAACGCGATATCGTGAATTCTTATAAGGATCGAGAACATAGAGAATGCCCGGGCGGGCACGCGAGAAGGATGAAGAATTGTCAGACATAAAAAGCGAGCGAGACGATTTTTAAGAACGCCGAACGCTGGAGACCCGTACAGAGCTGTTGTATCGAGCACGAATATCGCGAAGGTTCGAAGCCGGTACAAATATAAGACAAGGTGACAGACACTCGATAAAGATTTCTCGTCCCAGCATCAGTTGGCGACTTTATTCCGCGAGAAAAATGTATTACCGCGGATAAAAATGGTAAAATTCTTTATTCCCCCCTTGAAATGCCCTCGGGATCTCGGTGGATAGGAGTGAATCGTCTCCGGCGCTGAAATCTCTTTAGATATCCTGCGCGGGTACGAAAGACAGAATCATATTTGTAAAGGAAATTTTTCTTTCTCTCACCCAGGAAGAAAAATCGTTTTTTGGAGAAATGTTCATTTTCATTTTTCGTTGAAAACCCCGTTTCTCCCATCGTTGCGCAACGAGACACAATACCAATTTGTTTATCAAACAAAAAGTTATTACGACACTCATTGTCAAGTTTATTACTTGCTGCGGAACTGCGCCAACGCTGCGGAGTGCGCGAAGTAGCTCATATCTCCTGTTAATTAATTGAATACGGCGCTAATTTTCAGTTTTAATTATCCCGCGAACTGTCCCGCATTACGAATTGACGACAATGAACGAACAGTTATATTTAGTATCCCATTGTATTTGTCATGAATCATCAATGAGCGAGGAGCAAACAGGAGCCAGTGAACTATCGATTCGTACCTGTGTGAAAAACAGTGAACTTTCCGGTGTTTCATTCGTTGGTGATTCGTTGGCTTTTGTTTACTCTTCTTTTTTTTTTTGTACCACTCCGTCCTCCAATGGGGGAAAAAGCCAACGTTCGTTCGTACATTAACCAGTACGTATATTAGTCCACCGGCCACTGTATGCGCCACGTTATCGCGCTTTATAACTGTTATATTTTTCCCCGGAGTACGCCGGAATGCGCGCGTTACTTCCGCCCGGAGATTAATTAGCCCGGCAGTTCCCGATACACCGAGAGCCACAGCCCAATAACGAACCGGATATTGCCGTTGCTCGTTTGTATACCGTGCGCGGTTTTACGAACTGCCAACTGATTCAGGATGTAGGAAGTTGGGTTCCGTGTGTCTACATGGGCGTATCTTTTTTTTTACCACTCGGAACTACGCGTTTTTACCTATAGTAGACAATTTTTACGTGTCGGATAAACGATGGCCATTCGCGGGCTTTATTAGCTTCTTTAACTTTTTATGATTTTTCAACCCTGTCAATTACAAAAATCTGAAAGCCATTTTGCAGAATTTCGCTCAGTCTCTGTTCAAGCGGAATTTTGTATTCGGCTCGATAATAATTGCGCCGACGAAATCCATTCGTGATAATGCGACTCCCGCAGTCGAGATATTTGCCTTGGAGTCATTTCTTCCTGTTCCGGCAACAAAGGACGTCCCGACTTCCGCTTCTGAAGCCGAGCAAAGAAGCGAAGAACCGGAAGTCGGGGGCCGAGATCGAGCGCGGAAGACATCCCGAGCCCTCTCGCTTCCGGTACCCGTGGATATTGCCAGTGAACGGATCGGAGGGAAAGCAGAGAATGCCACGACGACCCTAACAACGCGCCCTTCGGAGACCAACTCGTGCATACAAAACGAACTAATAACTTCGACGGCAAATTAGCCCAAGGCTGCCCAATGGCCGTCGATCTACTCCCCTTTTCTTTCGTTTGTGTATTTTTTCATTTTTTTTTGCGTTATTCATCGCCGGTTCGCTGGCTCTAGAATATTTTATTATTCATCTTCAAGATTCGGTATTTCCATTTTAATCTTTGATTATTCTCGGTTGGAGAATCGAGTATACCGGCTCCAACGATCGAGAATCGAGAACATCTTTACTCCGACCAATTACAGCACAATGTGTATCCTGTATATAGATATACTATGTATCCCGTTCCTTTTGTGATGTACGTTTCCAGTCGGTACCATTTACGGACCGTTTAACAGTGCGCTTGGCTCAGTCGTATTACATCTCGAATACATATTGATAAAGGGAGGATGAAACTCATCGCAGGTACAGTGAAGGAATATTCAGTTTCGAGAGACGAGCGAGCTAACGGAAACGTTATCGATTATCTCCGCTCAGATGTACGGTAGATCCGCCTCTCGTCTCCGATATCTTCCGAATAGTATTAATAGGAATGGGACGTACGAAAATGCCGTCGAACTATTATCGAGTCACGGTGCGCTTTTACGCGCGCCTTACTTTCTAATCGATCTATTCTATCGGATATGAATCGCTAAGTCCTTCGAACACGGCGAAATAGAAGTGCTTACTCGACGGAAAAACTCGTTAATATGGGGCATAGGATGACTTTTTCATGTTAATTCAGAAAGGTTTGTCGTTAAAATCCCAGCAGAAGATGCAGTTCCGAGCGAATTTCGAATACTTAGCAATGAGATAGAAATCTTCAAAAATTCAATCACATAGAAGGTTCTAACTAGATCTATTTTGCACGATAATAATGCCAAAAAGTGTATAATAAATTTGTTGAGAAAAAAATTTGCCCAGCAAATCATCCAGTTTCGTTCACAGAAATTGATCGTTTAATTTTTCTAGTTACATCTAAATTTATTAGAATTTTTTCGGCGATTGCCACCTTTTTAAAAATTATATCGGAAAATATTAGAAGTAATTCTGGGAAAATGCACATGTATTCGGAAGTATGAACGAATCAGATTTTTTTGGACCGCATTTGTTAATGACTTTTCGCCATTATTATTAAGCAGAATTAATGTTCTTATTACCTTCTGTCCAGCTGATTTTTTTCCAGGTTTTCATCCCATGGAAAAGTTTTCGAAATTCTCTCCGAATCTCCCGGTTCGCTGAAAATGTAACGACTTATCCTCCCCAAGTCGGGCAGTCGTATAGGAATAGTTTTTCGAAAATCTGGTCAATTTATCGTTCGCTCATGAATATCGACTAACGTACAGATACGTTCGTCCATGTTTGCGGCACGAGGCCAGGAGGTGCACAGGTGCCAACAGCGATTAGAAACATTTTTTTTCGCTGCTGTTACTGCCACGAGTGTCGTTGTAACTCTAACTTTGCGAGGAGCTCTACACGGTCCGTGTACTTTTGCCAGCAGGATCGTAAAACCGCGGCCGTGCCCAGAGCTTGTGCACGGCCGCTCGTTCGAGCTCCATTCCGGCCGTGAGGTCAGTATGTATCTATGTTGTTACTGCAATGCGCTGGGCGCGCTCTCTATGCCGTGTCCCGTGTACATGGCTCGGCTGAGAAAACTACAAAAAAAAGCGACGCAAAGGATGGAGAGTGAAGGAAAAACGAGAAAAAAAAAGGAAATAAAATAAATAAAACAAGTACCGAGGAAAAATAAACGGAAATAACGGGGCGAAGACTGTTTCGCGAACGAACGAGGCAGTAAGCACCTCCATCCGTTTGCGAAAAAAACGAGACGACATTCGAGTACGTGGACGATGTGACGTACATATATCTATATATGTATTTACATCTGACCGTAAAGACTTCGGTCTGAGCCTTTTGCCCAGTTTCTCGCGCTATTTCGATGTCATATAATGCACGCGAGTCCCACGGACCGTGAAGAAAGAGACGAGACACGGAGAGAATGATCGTAAAGAGAGTTTTGTTGTCTCCCTACTCGCCGCACGCCCAAGAGGGTGGTCGTGGAATCAATTACACGAGAAACGAGCGAAAACTTTGCGCCGGAGTTCGCGAGAATTTCACACTCGAACATATTGATGCCGCCAACTGTACTAACATCGGGGATAGGCTTTTGAAATATTTAAAGGACCGTCGACGTGTAACAGCTACAGGCTGATACGATTGCCGTCGGGCGAGAG
The DNA here is from genome assembly GCA_963924025.1 of Ischnus inquisitorius. NCBI lineage: Eukaryota > Metazoa > Arthropoda > Insecta > Hymenoptera > Ichneumonidae > Ischnus > Ischnus inquisitorius. Next base: position 3,175,057 of record OZ001250.1, on the reverse strand, counting down.
AAAATGTCCTGGGTCTCGATAAAATTTATCGCGTGCTATGTTTAATCGTACGGCAAATAGTAGTATCTATTTGTCGGCTCGCGGGTACTGCATCTCCGTTAAAATTCTCGGGCATTTCTTTAAGCTTTTTTATTTTCTTCTCGATGCACTGCGATGGTCGAACACTTGCAGTTTCGTAGTTTGTTTCTTTAGCGCGCTTTCTCGGTATTCAATTTAACGAGAGTTTGTTGACTGGCATACAAAATTCAGCACCGAAAGTTGAGTATGAAAATTACTTTTCGACATTTTCTCTCTGAGCTTGCTTTCTCATTTATGGGATGAAATAGGAAGTCATGTAGAAATGATGAAAATCGAAAAGTGGAAAATAACAAGAGCAAAGTTCCGCTTTGCAACCTCTTTCTCGACAGTGAACGGCTAATTGAAATGTGGATTGGTACAATAACTTCGGAGATTATGCGCAAAGATTTTGAAGTCAACGGTGAAACTTGCGAAAAGATGGCTATCACAAGCCAGAGATTCGTTTCGTGTGGCGAGAGCCGAACTTTGCTCAATTGTTTGGCTTCGGCTATGTAAAGCAATCGAGATGAGAAGACAATATCCTAGCTAACATAATGTTTGAAGAACGTCCCGCTCAACCTTCTCCCGTTCTCATTTCCTCGTTTGCGCGTGCGTTCGTCATAATAGTTAATACAAGGCACAACCAGTAGCTCGCGATACGCATCGAATTATGTTTCATCTTCGTCTCGCCCACATTCACAAAGGATTTCACTCGTTGCCTTGGCAAATTTACTCGAAACTTCGCGGAGAGAATTTGGAAACTCAAGGTTTCGCCGGTTGCGCCGGCACCGATGAGAGAACCGTGGCAAAGCCTGGCGAGAGAAATGCAAATTCTATATTCGATTGTGGCAGCTCTCCGCAGTAGTGTCGGAGTTGCAAGAGTTGTATCCACGAGACAGCCTCTTCTGTGCGTATATTACATTCGCTACTCCAGATCCGGGCATTTTCCGCGGAAGTGTTCGCCAAATGAGAATAGGAAATATTCAGAGTCGAATAAACGGAAACAGCGAAAGGAGAATCTTGAATACGAAGTATCGTTTACGTCTACGAAAACAATTAACGATTTTCACAGTACCATTTGCAAGAGGCTGTTTAACCTTTCACCCAAAATTCTTTTAATTCAAATTTTGCGATCAAAATTTTTCAACCATCCAGCGTTATTGCTTCCAGGAACAATTCCTAACGTGAATAACAGTTCGCAAAAAACTCCGTCTTCTTGTCGGTCACTTAACATATCTCATGATTCAGTGATTAAATTTCAACAACGCGAATGAGAAGACGCGCGCTCTTCGGTCGCAATTCGCGGTGAAGTTTCTACGAAAATTTTCCGAAAATTAACAACAGTTTAGCTCCCTCTATGCCGGTTGTTACGCTTTTGTCTGAATTCTCACAGCAGTTTGCATCCGCATATTTCTCCGACCGAGAAACTGATGTTCCCAACTGGTGGTTTGGCGCTCCGACGATTAATATTCTCACGGCGAACGTAGATCAAGTTGAGTGCACACGAAAAGTTTACGAGGTAACACAAACACGAGACGACACGCGGTTACAGTCTATTTACAGTTGAACAATTTTCGTAACTCATCTCCTTTCTCGTTAATTCACCGACGATTCTGTAAATGGAATTACTGACCTGGTTTAATTAACAGCGCCCGTCTATGATGATTAACGATAGAGGAGATGATTCAATCTGCAATGCCTCTCAGCTTCCTTGTAATCTCCATTCTGTAGCATCGCTAATAATCGTTAGTTTGCATAACGACGAGAAGGCGCGAAGGTCTTTTTGCTACGTTATGACTTTTCGCTCCTCTCGCAGGGCGACGGAGTACTTGAAAAAAAAAAGTAATCAGAGACCATGGCTGCTGCAAGAATCTTTTCTGCCCTTTGTCTCGCTTTCACCTCGGTGTTTTAACAATTACGCCGGCGAATGTGATAGCGAAGGAAAAAAAAAGAGGAATCTTCCATCGAATACGGGGGTACCCCCTGTGGTGCATTCCGAGTTGGTGCGCGAGACGTTCTTTCTTCCCCATTCGTACACTTCGGTAGCTTGTTGGCTCTCGCGTTCGTGGTTGGAATATACCTCGAAAAATGCCTATCGCTCCTCGAAATTGCGCCACCCTATCTCGAAGCCACACGTTTTATTTGGCGCTTCTTTTTTTTCTCTCTCTTTCTCTGCATCGCCTTCTCGCTTGGTTCATTTTTCCTTTATTTTCCTGTTGGGAGATGACGTCCGTCTGGCTGGTCTGCCCCTCCCGGTTTTTCTCTTTGTCTCGCCAAGCTTCATTTTCTTTCATTTTACCGCGCTTATACCGTGTAACCGGAAAGAAAGGAGCTATATAGTCGAAGAATCAAGCTGGCTAGCGAGATCCGTCGAGGAAGCCGAGCGCGCCAACGACCCCTCGGACGGCGCGCCCTTCTCGTCCAAGCTAAAAGGAGTTCCAGCCCAGTCGCCATCAACGACGAGCAGGCGAAACGATGAAACCAGGGGGGATGGCGCGGCGCGCACGAGGAAAACAGGGCGGCGAAACGAGGGGTGCGAGGCTATCCAGCAAATTGATATTAAATGCCTTGGCTGGTCACCTTGTATATTTCTTTATTAACTCCCGGAGTCTGAAGGCGCAACGAGGCCATCCCGAGGAGCCATTCCTTACGGTTCAACGTCGCGAGTAGGGGGACATATACCTGGGGCTCTAGTGCTAGCAAACTCCACTATCCCTCGCTCAGAGAAGCTGAAACCACTTTTTTTTCCGCACCTCTTTATCCGCTCCCTCCTCTTGTCTTTTTCTTTCTTCCTCCAACTCCCTTTTTGCGGAAATGTCTCTATTTTCTCAACACGGCGATTCTCGACGGCAATCTTTTTTCTTTTTGGTGGAAGAACGTTATCCACCCTCTGAGAAAGAGTGAGAGCGGAGAGACCTCCGCCGAGAATCTGGGAGTTTGTTACTCCCGGAAAAGAAAGGATCTGACCAACCCTCTTTCCGCTAGATTGCACGGTGAGCTCCTCTAGGCGACCCTCGGGGTCATTCGCTCCTCTGACACGCTAATAAAAATTCATCGTCTTGTTCGTTAAAATTGTATTTTTTCTCACTATTCTCCACCTGCAAGGCACCCCGAAAATCCCGTTTGTCTTCCGCTATTTCACTTATCTTCGTGGAGTCTTGTGGGTGCGAGGACAACGGGGATTCCCCATGGAGATTGCGCTGAGTGCGGAGCTCAGCAGGATTCTCTACTCTGTAACTGAGCGAAGCTAAACATACTAAAAAAAAAAAGGAACGGGACGAAAAAAGAAACAACCTTCCGACCCGCACCCCTGCGGGGATTACGGTTCATTAACAGTCACGTGCGTCTCGTTAAATAAATTTCGGTCACAAATCATCGGCCCGCCGGAGCCTCGAGACCGATGCATAAATACTAATTATCCGCTGACTCGACGCACGACCAACGCGTTAAACTCCAAGCCAGGCCACTCTGCCGTTAAGGGATCGAACTGAACGCTCGGCTTCGTCGCGTTGAATGTTTTTCATAAAAATGAATACCACGAATGGACTAGCAGTTGTGGACGAAATCCCGTTCTTATAGAAGTGAAGCTAGCAAAGCCAAACGCTTGGATACACAACGTCCAGCAGCTATAAGGGTGCTTTTAAAGTCTTTCCTCGAACTTTTTTTATCCTCCGGCCAAAAAAAAAACCCCCTCCGATTCATTCCCCATTGGAAACACGACACTCGACTCCTATCGCGAGAGAGCGTGTTGCCATCCTTTTCGATATTCTATTATCCCCTCATGTATGTGTCTAACAATGGAGCAGACGTTTTAACCTCGATTCCATTGACGAGATATATATTTTAAGTCGGCTTTTAAATTGAAGGTGTGGGGTGGTCAAAATTGTAACACGATACACTTCGTCATAATCCCACGTGAACAGAGTGCTGGTTCGTTTCCTTCTCTCGAATACCCCTCCGACGTATCGATAATCCCACCGCATGGACTACACCCAGAAATATTCTTTGAATCAACAAAAATTTATCCAGGCCAAAGAAAAATATTTTATCTTCGTTCCTGACAATTTTTTTCTGGACCCCCATGACGATTGTACTACGCCAGCCGAATTAGGAAGAGTATGAAAAAAATGGTTAGTTTCGCCAACTGGCAGCGTTGAATACGTTCCAAGTGATCGATTGGTCGTGCTAACCAACTGGTTGGTCTACCAAAGCGATCGTTGGTCGGTTTAAGCGTATTTATCCGCGGGAGTTGGTAAAGCTGTCGATTTTCCTTTCGCCGCAAAACAAAACGTACGATTTCATTGAAGGTCCGGAAGTCTTAATGCGGCTACGTGACGCAAAAAACTCGCGATTTCGACGCCACAGCCGAGTGTTCGTTCGAGCAAACATTCCGCCGCAGTGAATTTCATTGCCGCAAAAGCACATCGCGGCTTCGCGTCCATGAATCATATTCGTTGTACGGGCGCGGTGCTCGGTAAGGGAAAAAAGAAAAACCATCGGCAAAACATTTATCGTCGCGAGGCCACATAAGCGGCGCGTCGCCACGAATGATGTTGGTTTCTCGCTGCGCATAATCCTGCTCTGTCTCGTCTCTCGACGCGCTTAACACGGCTTGTATTATATATATTTTCTTGTGGGATCGACGATATAATAATATATATACGAAGTCATGGAGCGATTCGGTTACGTCTCGGGGGCAAAGGGATGTGCGGAAAAGACGCGCGCTCGGTACACGCCTGGCTTGTATGTACCAGTCACATGCGAATCGCATGCCAATGCAGCGTGCATGCTGCACCGGTATCCACCGTTAAACTCGCTACACGCGTTATATACCGGCCGGTACGTCGAGGGAAAAATATCGTAACGCGATAACCCTCAATTCACCGAGAAGCTTTATACGTTCTGCGAAAGGCGCTCGGTGCACGCTAAAAGGCGAACCAAGTCGCCCGGGTACCGGAGCTCCGTTTATACTTACACACCGGCCTATCCCCACTCTCGGCGAGACAATATTTTACGCGCGAGCACCTTGGTCGAAAAAAGTCAGACCCAGAAGGCCGTATCGAGCGTCATCGAGCGGGCGAGACGATGCGAGTTAGGCTCTTCTGGTTCTCAGCGATCGATACCGGTGTCTGTACAAGCTACGTAAAACGTCGCGAAAGCTGCAAAAGGGTTGCACGTTCCACCTGAGCACAGCGCCGATCAATTTCTTCGGCACGTTCGACAATAATTGCCTTGTGCAGAACGGAGTGGACGGAGCGGGAGGCTTTTTCTTTATCTCGCTCACTCTCGATGGTTACTCCGTGTTGGTTGGTGCTTCAGGCCCTAGGGAAAACGGGTAACCTTCCGCCTACCGGCGCTGGTGTACCGAGCCCCTCTCTTTGCCTTCCTCTCTCTCCTCTCGCGGTATAAATTAATTATCGCCACCTCGTCCCCCGTTGTAAATTACGTTGGCCCGGTAGCGTACTATCCGGGCCCACTGCCCCCGCACGATTTATTAACACAATTTGCCTACGTAAAAGGCACTACGAAGCCAATTACCGGTTCTCCGGTTCACGATAGTGTGCAGAGCACGGTGGAAGCATAATACAGCAAAGAGTGGAAAAGAGAGAGAGAAAGATGTGTAGTTCTTGACGCGAGTATGGCATGCAGCTGATGCATGCATGCAACCATGCATGCAACTACCGCTACAAGTAGAGCAAACGAGTAAGAGCACCAGCGGGACACAATTCCAGCGGGAAAGGACTCTCAGGACTTTGATGTCGGCTTGCGATTTTCTTCGCGTCGGCGACGCGTACAAAACGCATGGACCGCGTTCTGTTTTTTCATCATTGTTCAGTGAAGCAACAACGGAGCCGAGGGCGCGTTGGGGTTATCCCCAGTGGTGAATCTGCTTTAAACGTTAGCTACAGGGTGTGGAACATAAATATTAGAACAATGAGTTCGCAAAAAGTTGAGTCGATTTATAACAATCACTTTACGTAAATACTGTTACACAGCTTGAAGCTTATTTTTCAAATTCTCGTCGGAGAGTTAACGAGATGCAGCATCGATATTTCGTCAACAACTAATAATGAGATATGCAAAACACGGGTAACCGAGCGGGCAAATCCATCTGGAAATATTCGCGTAATTTTGCACAAAGGTCGTTAACCGCGAGCGAAATTTTGGTGCAGATGAAAGAAAAGAAGTTTCACAAAGGGTTGGCAAATGGTTGGCGGTTGAGTGCAGCGAGTGCATGAAGTAATGCGAGATGGAGTTGTGCCACCTCTGTGGCAGCTGTCTCAGCGAAAAGTTACAAGAGCAACGAGCGAGAGAACTCCCTCGTATTAGGTTTATGTACGTGCGCGTATGTGTATGCCGGGTGTGTCCGTATAAAATATGTACAGAGAGGAAACGACGTACATTATACCCGACAATATTTAACCCCCTTTTCTCCCAACAACCCTTTAGCTCTGTTCATTCTGTGCCGAGCTTCTCTCTATACGCGAGCTACAATATTTGTCCAAGTTTTAATGCGAGGTAACGGAGGCGAAAGCCCGCGAGAGAAGGCATTAGCCTCATTCGCGCAGCACTTTCCAAGCGTCCATTACCAAAGTTCTCTCTTCGCGATTAAGCCCCGGCGAACAAGTTACACTCGCAACCCTCCACCGCGCCGTTTCTCTCTTTCTCGACACCCGGTCGAGTCTCTAATACTCCTTCTCACTATTCTCAGGATCCTTCTTATATCCACTTGCTCAAGTTGCAAACCGGCACAGCTTTTCCCTGTCACTTCCGTCGAGTTACCATTCTTATTTGAGATTTTTTCTTTTTTTCTTGTCTATCTTCTTCGCTCGCTTCGAGGCGAACGAGGCGGGCTTATCGGATAGCTTTGCCGCGAAATCCTCACTCTGTGCCACTCGACGATTGCGTGAACGGATTCTCTTCGATACTCGCTTCCTTGCTCTTTCTTTGTTTCAAAATCGAAGGTTAATTGAAATGGCACCCTCGGGATAACAAGTAACGACTCTTATTGATTCATTGTATAAAACTTACCGGTATTTTGGGGGCAAGGGTTGTTTCTTTTCGTCGTACAGAAACTTTAACTTCCCGACGCATTATGAAGAATCGACACACTTCGTATGTTAGTGAGATTTTTTCATCTCGCTTGTTTGCGTTCTGCCTTTATTCGTTTCCGTTTAATAACGATTCGCTGGTGTGTCTCCGTGTATTTTGCAAGCAACGTTGGGGTGCTTGCGCGATCGGCGAGTCGGGGATCTCGAGGGTTGGAGAAACTTCTTAATACTTGCGGAACTAAATATTGGGTAACTTGGCATGAATGAGAGCTTGTAATACCAAGGTTCCGTCGGCTGGCTCGAGGAAAAGCGGGATACAACTGAGTGTATACGTTCTAAAGGAAAAAGAGCCATATCCATCTCGGGTTTGGATAGTCGATTGGGGGAGGCAAGGCGAAATGCGTAAGACGCCAGCCTCCGGGCTTCCCGCGGGACCGAGGGGAACTCTTTATTTAATATCCCCGGGCTGGTGTCAAGGAGAGTACTTATATATAGTGTAATATACTACGGTACACTACATAAAAGTAAAATTCGCGTTATATCATATTTTAACGTGTACAAAATCATAATAGAACTTTGCATACGAAAAAAAGAATTATTTATCACTTCGACCGCAGTAAAATAATAAACATATAGATAATACCATACCTCCTCTTTTTTATCCATTTTTTTTTACGTTTTTATCGCAAAATGTATGCACCGATCGTCGACTCGGAACGAAGCGGGCGCACGTGGCAACTTTAAGGATTTCGATTTTCCCGTCGGAAAATGGAATGTACATACCTAGCCCGGGTTAATATAACCACGGAGTTATACCGCACAGCCAACGCCGCGAGACTAGTTCATGCACTAAAACTTTTTGATCCCTCAGCGTCTCTCGTGTTATGCATGCGTGGTTATGCATAAAGGAGGCTAGTGTACAGCAGTGAAGGTTGGTTAACGCGAACACCATGGTGGGGGAAGGGGAGCAGGCACGAGATAAATGGATAAAATGCTAATAACCCGAGCGAGCAAGTGAGTTCGCGAGTATTCGTACAGCGGTAGATAGCGGTGTGTGCGGGCTGGGTTTTCTCGTGTGCTTTGCGAACGGTGCAGACGGCACAAGAGTGGACTACCTACCCTGTCCCTTGTTGTAGCGCAACCCGGAGGCGAAAGCAGGAGCAAGGGGGATGTGAAGTTTCTGTCGTCTTCGCCGTCTCTCGGTCGTCTCTTCCTACTGCTGCACTGCAACGATTATAACGGGAGATAGAGAGCAAGAGAGAAAGGGGTCCGCGCTCTGCGACCCAGAAATTACCCTGGAAGGAAGTCTCTCTCGTCTCTCCGCGAGAGAAGTTCGCACGCTTCCGGAAACTTGAAAACGCTTTAAACCCTCCGGAGCCCTCTCACCAATTCACTCGCGGAGCCTCACGTACTTTCCATCCTTGCCCGTGCCCCCCTCGGCCCCCCGTTCTCACCCTCGCTTCTTCTTCTCTCATCGTATATTAATGTCGCGAATAAGGAGCACGCCCATGCGTATATATACCCTGGAGTGAAACCTGAGCTTCTCGAGTTAACATAAGGCCAACCTGCGACTAGCGCTCCTCGCCTATACACGTCGTCCCTTTCTCTCTCGCACTCACCCCTTTCGCTTCGACAAATTCTCTTGGGAGCAGCAGCTTTTGCTATACATTGCGAATCGCGCGCCAAGCACTTTTGCTCTCGTACATCCCCTCCCCCCGCCCCGTTCGCTTTATGCGACATCCTACTTCTCTGTGCACTCTCCTGTGCGACACCAAAAACTCATAAATTTTCCGTCACATTCGTTTATTTCGACTTTCACCATTGACGAACCCGCGCGCCCGATGAGATTACGAAACTTCGTTGAATCCACTATGACGATAGAGCGAACCTTGAATTAGGCTTAATGTATGCTGAAATTGACAAAATTATTAGATCGTGTTATGAATTCATATCCCGAGCGTTGAGCATGATTCATGGCAGTTCGAAATTTGCTGAATCGCCAAACGGGAACTTTTGGTTGACTAAAAAAACTGGTTTCTTCTTCATGAATACCAATCGTTATGAGTATTTATGTTTTTTTTCTCGGTTGCTCGACAGTGGAACATTCTTTAAAAAAATAATTAAAAAAAAAAAATTATTTTTTTAAAGTGCAAAAAGAAATTGACTTTCGCCAATCTCCCCATATCGCTGCGACCCGTTAATATGAAAATTATTGTAAAAAATCGACACTATTTTTTCCCGCATATTGGATCGATGAAAACGCTCCGCGTTGCACACGATCACGTACGCTTTCATATACGCGAGTGGCGGCAGCGATCCGGGAGGGATTGTATTTCGCGAGCTTAAGAGCCCGTATGCATCAAAACTCCGCCAATATATCCCACAGCTCCGTACAGTATCGTGGAGTATAAAAAGCACGCCGAAACACACGGCGAAAATCACCTGACGCGTGTAATGCGGTTTTTATTAAAGTCGCATGCGGGGGGCGGAAGAAGGGTAGACGAAAAAGGGGCGGAGAGGGATTCGAAGGGGAAGAGAAGCACACAAGCTCTTCCCTTTGCCTGCTTCTCAACGTCCCCGTGTACAGTGCTCGTAAGCTCCGCCACACTCTCGGTCCACTCTTTTTCGTCGTCGCCAACCTCTTGTGCAATATTTAACTTCGCTACGCCCTCCTAGAGTCACCGATCTTGATGAATTTTTTTCCACCAACTCAATCGCGTCGCTCGCAAAATTAATTTTGGGTTTTTTTCTCTCTGTTTCAGGTAAGTACCTTTGGATCCGTTGAATTATTACTTTGATACGAAATATACATCAGAGCTCGGCAATGGAATTTACAATATTTCTGGTCCCAGAGAATGGGAGACGAATGTCACGTGAGTAAAAATAATGTTAAATGAAATTGTATGCTTTTATGCATTAATAGCCTTAATTCAATTTATAATTGTGATGGACATAAATGTACTTTTGTACATCGAGATCAGAGTAAATTTTTCAATTTGCGATACTTTTATGATCGAATTGGAGTAAGTCATTAAAAGTATACTATTTATTACAATTTTTAATGTACTCTGCATTAATCATCCATCATAATTTTCCATTAAATTTAACGTAACCGTCGACGCATTGAAATTCCCAATATTGGCCCATCGAATTTTCAGTAGTACTGGCCACGAATTCGAGTTTAAAGCTTCGATACTCGCTTTTGCTCTCGCGCATACGCGGGCGCGCGCCGTCTCTCTCGTACACTCGAATCAAGAGGCTAAAATAGAGAAAATAATAGACGCGAAGAGAGATATCCACAGTTGGATAATAACTTCCTCGTAGTTTCGCGAGCGAGAGCTTCTTACGTTCGCCCGAATGCACTTCACGGTCCCGCGGTTGGCCGATCGTGTGTCTCTCGTTCACTTCGAGACGAGAGAGCAGACGCGAAGAGACGTGGCTTTGCCATTAGCCGACACCCGTCGTGCACCGTAAATACAGGGCCCCTCCGCCTCGCTAATTGGCAAACATCGGGAGGTCGCTTATCGCGATTGACGGAGAGCATTTTTGCAAATTATAACTGTCCGAGAGCACACGGGGGCTTGGCTCTTGGTGCTCTTGCGGCTCTCTCGATCGGTTCTTAGCATTCTCTCTCCCCCCTCTCTACTCCCCCGAACCCCTACTTTTTTCCCCCCGCTCGCTCGCTTCTTTATTCTTGTTCTCAATTCTCTTTCTACTCGCGCGATCCACGCTCGGAGACATACGATCACTCGATTCCGTGTACTGTTGTGCGGGTGTGCGACTGCTGGTTATACCTATATCGGTTCTCGTCGGTACAATTGTTCCTCAACCTTCTCTTTCGTCGATCGCGCGCCCGCGCGCGGTCAACCTAGCCACACGGCGCGCAACCTAACATCAGTCTCGATCGCGTCCATTCGAAAAGGCGCTCACCCAGGCGCCGAGTCGTGGTTTGTTGCTATCGAAAAATTTCGTGGAAGTCGAGCGTCCGGGTGGTCGACCCGACGAGACAAAACATCGCGTACACCTTTTTGTTTCCGTGCTGCTTTTCTTTTTTCGTCGATCCACTGTCTTTCCCTCTTCGATTCACGTTTCACGTTCGCCGATTGACGTTCACGTGTACGACAAAGTGGACGATTGGACTTTTTTGTACTTTGCGTCGAGAGTTCCAACACACGCGCCACGACCGATATGAAAAAATAGAAACTGCTGCTTCTCGATGCGAGAGTGAAGACAAACAATTTCCATTGATTTTCCGATATGCGATGCAATTAATAAAACAAACGAACAAAATGTCCTCGAGGTGTTCCTCACAGAGGCGCTCGATGCGCGGCCGAATTTCGAGGATATTTTCGAATACTGCATTTGAGTCAACGAATTTACAAGTGCCTTAGCCCATTTATATTCATTTCAGTCGGTCGCACGAAGCGCGCGATGAATTGTTAAAATTTACCGGGTCTTTTTTCATTTTTCACCTAAAATTGTTTAACTTCCGTTAGGCTAAAAAAATGGAATTAATGCTTTACGCTTTAACGCTTATAAAAACGATTACTAAAAAAAAGTCCCGACCGAGGAAGGAGTGTAAAACAAATTGTCTTAACAAAAACGCATAAGATTCCAAATAATTATTCACACACTATCGACTGATTTTCATACCGAATGACAAAAAAAATCGGCCTCTGCAAAGTCCGTATATTCAATTGTTATTTCGCTATTTTTTTGTAAACCCATTTTTATTACATTCCTTCTTTAATCAAAAGTTTTCAAATTTTTGTAAAGAATGTTTATTTTGTTATATCCGCTCGCTTACTCTGTAAGAGTATAAAAAATGAAATCCCTCGTGGTGCGCAAAATATAATGGATTAAAGGAAAAGTTTCATATTGCACAAACAAGCATATACTCCAATGGAATTGAAGGGGACTCGAAGCGTGGCTGAAAAAAAAAGTAAAAAAGGAAAAAACAAATGCTCGAGCGCTCGAAATTGAAGGTGCTCTCGAGCGAATTGCGTGGTCAGAATTTTGTGGTTCGCGATGCGGGTTGCCCCGAGAGGAGGGAGATTTTCCGCATAGTGAAAACGCGGAAAAAGACAGGATGTAACGGCGCATACAGAGGACAGAGAGCAAGAGAGAGAGCCACGAGTTTTCGACGTTCCTGTAGGTACACGGAGTGGTCAGGATTGTTGTAAAATTAATTTCAGCGGTACGCGCGATAACTCACCGGCGGGTGAAGTCGTATACGCTCGTCCGCACCGTCGCCCTTCCGCGCCCGTGTCGACGCTTTGACGCGTATGAAAAAAAAAAAAAAACAATCTCGTAGTTGTTGAACAACGAAGAGAGAGAGATAGAGAAAGCTTCGCTGGGCTGGGCAGGACAGCACCCGTGATCTCGTCCGTTCGTGGCTCCGGACTCGTTTTTGCCCTCGTGCGACCGCGACGCCCCGACGTGGCGTCGCAAACAAAAAATGGAGGAAAAAAATAACGCGTATAATAAAAAATAAAGGAGAAAAATAGAAACATACGAATGAAACAAAGCGTGGACGTACACGCGATAACACTATTTAGATTGCTCGCGCCACCGTGCACCGAGTGAAAGAACGATAAAGGAGTCAACATCCATGACCGCTGTATGTAGTTGCGCTCTCGGTTACGGAATACTGAAAGTAACATTGGTTACTGGCCATGGGCAGTCAAGTCCGGTTCATCGCCGAAAATCCCTGTATCAATTTACGTATAAAGCCTACATAAAAGTTACAAAAAAAACGTATTTTTCCAATAATGCTAAAAGTAAAAAGAAAAAGGACTCGAAATAAATAGAACACTTGTTGGGTGAGCAACCCTGGATAATAACTGCCGTATTATTTTTTAAAAGAATTAAAGTTCCGATAATTTCTGAACAGTTTCGAAAAATAGTCATCGAGTAAAAAAAATTTAACACTCGGCAAAAAAAAAACGAATATTGATTAAATAATTTTATTGAATCGGCTATATCGAGAGTTCAAAAATGGATATGACTAACTGAATTCGTTGAAAGTATCGAGTTTTTCGATGCCAGAAAAAAACGAATCGGCAGACTCGAAACAATTGCGTAACCCCACCGTGGAGAATGCGATACAGGAGGGCGGAAAAAAAACGGACGAGAGATAATAACGAGAAAGCGGTTCATCGACGCCTGTCCGTGACGATATTTTTTCACTTTTTTGTTGTAAGCCTCGTCAATATCGTACAGAGAGAAGCACATGTCTCGATTTGCTTTATCCGCCAGACAGTGTACGACAGTCACGCAATCGTCCGCAGTGTGACGTTGGGCCGCTTTATAGATGAATCTCGAACATTGAAAGCGAAGAGGTGTAATTACGTGTACGCCTATATATCCAACAGAGCCGAGCGTGTATAATGTACCGAACGAAAGAGTGATAGAGCCTCGAGATTGGGTAGGTGGAGGAGAAGCGAGGACCTCGATACTAAATTGATTCTCAGGGCCCGGGTCCGTGGAGGTCGAGGCGGGTCAAGAGGGGCCTTTTGTAAATCATATTAACGTTGTGTCGTGGCGCGTACGTCAGGCGCACAGTAACCCTATAGCCATACATGCCGGACCGGATCCTACGGATCGGTCGAATCCAGCAATTAGTCAATTATCCCCAATTACGATGATTGCTTATTAGCGAGGAGTGCCTCCAATTCTTTGTTGAAGTTCTCGTCTCGCCTGCTGCACTCACCTTCAATAACTGTCTGCACTCTCGAATCCCGGTATCTATATACTCCTTCCCGACCTACTACGTTTAATAATAGAGCGAAATGCGAAGTTTTCATCATCCAACTCTGTCCGTCTGCTAGTTGCGGGTAAAGATAGAATCGGAAATCGATAAGTATCAATGATCGACTTGCATTTAATGAAGACAGAAGTTATCGTGAAAAGCTCTGCCCAATTTTTACCGAGTAATTTTTACGCATCCATTCAGCACTGGCAAGTTCTTTATCTTCTATATGAACCGCATTTTTGTACAAAAGTCACCCTTCAGCAAGCTCCAAGTATAATCATTTTTTGGTACATCGACCACTAAAGATATATCTCTGTTTCCCGATGTTTTTACTTTTTTGAATCCAATTCGTTTTTATCTGAAGGTCAAGCTTAACGCTCTTTCGGGCTGTTCTTTTACATTGATCCTTGACCCACGATTGTTATTCCACGGGTAATAATAAATTTGTTTTCTTTCTCTGTCCCGTGTGTTTACGTCTCTTACAATTCTCCATTATACGTTCCAACCCGTTAACTCGGTACATCCGACCACGAGTACAGGCAAGAGAACTTGAGCGAGGTAGAGTGGCGGGATAGCGTATATATATGCATATATATGTGAGAGAATGAGGCAGAGGAGGTATTCTAATACCTGGGAGCTTTCACGTTCGCGATTCGCGTGGGAGTACACATCCAACGACCCGGAACCTCGAGGCCGGGCTACGGTAAGGTTCCTGCGGGAGACGTCGGAGAATCTCGACTGTATCTAGTTCCTGAATGCGGACCGGCCTCGCTTCTTATACAAACTCGTCGCGACGCCCGGCGCGTATGTCGCATTATGTACTTATCTCGTTAGGGAGTCCACCGAGAGAGAGAGAAAAAACGAGAAAGAAATAAAAGACGGCAACTATGAGACTGAAACCAAGGGGACATAGTAGTCTTCACCCTCCCACGCTTCGCGGTCGTCACCGATGATCGGCCTTATCGCAAAACTCGAGAGACTCGTCGCAATCTCGTGGGACAACATCCAAATTGCGCATCGAATGAGTTCACGAGCCGCCGTTATATCTGGAAATAAAAAAAATATTTTATTCACAAATGATGTGAATATATCGCTAAGTGCTTTGGAAATGCTCCAGAAACACTTTTTCAAAAAAAAAATAGTTATTTGTGTAACAAGAGCGTGGAAAATAGGGAATTCCACGTTACACAAATAACTAATGTTTATCTTGAATCAAACCACCGACGGGATTTTTCACGATCAATTGCTTTCCGTAACATCAGGAAGACACTAAAGTTTGAAGAACGGTCCTGACCTTTTTTCTTGTCTCTCTTCGCACGAATGACCGGAAGTGAATAGTTGTTACGGAGTAATTTTGTATTTTTATGTTTGGAACACGAGGTTTTGTGTTCCGAGAGCCCGAAGGCTTTATTATATCCGGACTATGAGTATTGTCGGATGGTTTCGAGCCGCATGAACGAGACAAAAGTCGTCTTTACGATGCTCCGGTCCAGAAGGCACACTCGCGTATATATAGCTGATCGAATAAATGGCTCGTAATGTAAGGATAATGCGTACGGAGCGGCAGTCTGGGTCGCGCATTCCACACGTGCTCTCAGATAGGTACTCGTCGTATACGCCCACGCTCTCCGCGATCCCATACACTCGGCTGTATATAGCATTTAATGTAGTATATACTCCAGATACATGCGGGCTATCTGTACATGTTCGGAATACATGGTTACATACACCGAAGAAAATATCTCTATATACAACAGCGGTACGATGTGCAACCACTACGGGAGCTTGTACTTACGAGGTGCGGATTCAGGCTCTTATCGAATTCTCGCACCTCGTACGTCGCTACCCGCCAGCACCCTTTGGCTCTTCCTTCTTTTCCACCTTCTTTACTCCCTCACGATTTCACTTAACTTCGTTCTTCTTCCCTTTTTTCTTTTTTTCTTTTCTTTCCTCTCTGCCAGACCAACTTCGCGCTCGGGACCTCGTTGAAATCCCCCGCGGTGCCCAGCGATAATCGAAAGTGAAGACATAAATTAAAGTGTTACATGATAATTTTCTCATTCCTTTTTCGTTCGGCAATAAACTTGAGAACTGTCGGTTAATATATTCCGCGATGAATAAACAGCGAAGTGTACCAATAAATGCAAAGTGAAGCCTAAGTAAGCTTCGGGGATTCCACCGTAGGAATAAAACGATAAGAGATTTATTCTATTTATGAATAGGTATAGTTTTTCGTCGAGTAGTACACTGCTTTGATGGGTCCTCGTTGCAATTTTATTGAAGTCTGAAGATAACAGAGAAACGAAGCAACCGTCGATTAACATATTCATGTAATATTGAAGAGTGAAGTAAGGTGTGCCGATGAATGTTGAGTGCAGCCAACGTAAAAGCTCCAGGGCAATGGTACGAATAAAATTATGCACCTCAAACGTGATGAGTAACATTTCAACATTTGGGAAATACATTGAATGGAAGTCGTGAATGAACGTCGGAAGTATTTGCGAGGGAGGATTCGCGGGGGCAAACGTTTCTTGGGGGAGCAATTTCCGAAGAGGCGCGCGTATCAAGGTATGCACATACGTAGGTAGAAGTACGTACACAGTTGCCAGCAGTCAGTGTTCTACGGGCAAAAGCCCGTGAAGGATGTACATACGCGGCCGCTGGGAAGAGTAACGAGTTCGAGCCGAGCCGTCCACGGCGAGGCAGGTGTGCTTTGCTCGATGTAGCTCCGCTCGTCGTATTTACTAGACTGCAGCTAGCGAAGAAGCTCTACAGGCACTGGGTCTTCGCCCGAAGCCGAAGACCTCTCTCGCTGCTAGAACGGCAGCACGTTGCCGACCTTCGACCCCTTTGCACCGCAGACTTCTCGGCTCTTCCTATTCCCTTTTCCCTTCTCCGCTCCGCGTCTTCTTCCATCGCAGCGTGTTCCACAACCGGAGTTTCACGATGAACCCAAGAATATATACTCGCAATTTTCGTCCGTATCGACTGCGCTCCATCGTTCGGGAAAATCCATGGCCCGGCTGGCAAATACGCGATCCGCGAATAGAGAAAATTCTGCGAACATTTGCATTCCTCGCGGAACTCGCGAGACGGAGTTTCGGGTTTTCTCGGAAAAATGTATCCGAATGAGCGTGAAGTTCGTTGAGAGAGCTTGCTTAATTTCCGCTTGCATAAAATTAAGGATTTTGAGATACTTCATGGAAATGCTCTCAGCGCTTCGCGGAATATTTTCGCAATTTTTATGTTGATTGGCTCGTTTAATCATGGGTCTGTGTGGACCTTGATGATCAGTACGGAAAACGCACCTTACAACGATTCACGTTTAATTTCCGCTCGGATAAATATAGAACACTAAAGACAAGGATTTCATAGAAATTTTCTTGATATCCTATGAGTTCTCAAATTTAATGTTGATTAGCCGTTTTTACGATACATCTGCATATTAAAAAAAAGAGATAGCAATAAGTATAAATAGAGAAAGTTATCGCGAATCAGAAATAGAAAAATTCTCATAGAAATGTGTCGGTTAAAAAATGAAATGGAAAAAGAAAAGCGGAAAATCGTACCTCGGAGAGTCGTAAAACGTGGTTATTGCGATCCACAGGTTCTTCCGATGTAGGATATACGGCCCTGATGGCGAATCCGAAGCGAGAAACTACAATAGAAAAGGTGTAAATCGAATATCCATGGATAGAAGAGAGCGAATTTTTCCGTTGTAGCCCGTTCTTCACGAAATATACCATTTCTTTTTCGCGTATGACTCTCACAGCTCTCGAACATTGAAACGGTTAGCCCGAACGCTTGGACATCTCGTGGCATGCAAGGACTTCAATCAATGAGTACAGATCAGTTGATAACTAAAATTTCTAAATTTCAAATGTCTACATTGAATAAAAAGATTATTTTAATTAAATTAGAAAATTAATTTTAATGGGTAATTAAATTTCTAAGTCTAAATTTTCTACATTTTTTCTAATTAATTGATCATTGTCGAAAAACAATAGCGCATGGTAGATTAAGTACAGTCGTCGAAGGTTCGCGAGATGAGGCCGAGTGGTGCGTCACGAGCGATGCCTCGAATACCGCTCACCCAGACTTTTCGTGCAGCCCATGAATATCCTCGCGGCGGTCGGTCGTCAGAACTCCGATGTCTATGCGCTCGTCTCGCGAAACGCTAACGTTTTCTCTGCGGAGATGCACCGACCTCGCGGAGGCAAGAGCTTCATCTCCTCGTGCCCCCCTCATTGCCGTGCGACTGACCATTGCGGTCACTCGCCGAGAGAAGCGAAGAACATCGAGGCGATTCGCGTTGCCCTCGGGTCGATCGAAGAAATAAATCGACACGCGCGTGCCGATCTCGGTTATGCACGCGATCCCGTGAACCTCTCACGGCAAGGGCGTATAGTGTTTGCCAGAAGCGAGAGAGGCTTTTATTATCTTTGCTCGGGAAACCTTGAATAAAGAAGTACTCGGCAAAATCTCAAGATATCGCAGTCGTTGACCGTCTGGCACTGTGAATTATGAATGCATAGAATATTTTTAATAAAAGTGCCCATTTTTTTCGGCTTCAAGGCAATAAATCTCATTTATCACGAAATTGTCGATTTGAAAAATGAGCTTCTCCTCGAGAATATCTAGCATCAATTATTCAATACTGAGCATAATAAAAAAATTCAATAATATACAATATTTATTATTGTATGATTTCGAATTTTTATCTTTCGACAATCTACTCTTGTTTATTGCAAAATAATTTTTTTCTTTGCGAGAAATTCTTACGTAGAATTTTCCTAATAGACTTGGAAGGTTTATTGGTTTGAGAAAGATATCCATAAAGATTAAACGACGAGTCGACAAAAAGTCGACACTGCTGTATCGCGTATCGGATAGTTTCGTAAAATGAAGTACGAAGTGAATTTCGCGAGATGTCCAATGATATCGTCTGTTGGTGTTATTTTATATTACCTGACGTGGAGAAACTTTCGAAATTCGGACGCGAATCGTGCCTCAGTCGAGGATAGAAGCGAAGAGAGTAAAAAGCTATCGAAGCTAACTGCACGCGAAAGGATAAAGAGCTCACGAGCGTCAGAAAATCCTCAAGTGCAACGGAGCAACGAGAGAAGCTCTTTGGTCCTCGAAGCTTTGCAGGTAACTGAAAGTCAGCTTCTCCTTCTCTTCGAATCGTTTTCGACTCTTTGCCCTCCGTTTTATATCGACGAATTAACACCAATCTTTCACTCCAGCATTTTCCTCCACTTTTCCTCGGTTTTGTTCGATCGCAGCTTTTTACTTTTATCGTTTGAAGGATCTTCTCGAATCTTCCCTGTTCTCTTTTTCATTTTGGACCGAAAGTCTCTGTAGTTCTTCATAAGTGATCAGAGTCTTCTTTTTTAACCGAGAGGATCAGAACAAAACGTCGTATATATTTTACAAAAGATGAATAATGTATGCGAAGTATTTCGGGTTTTCTTTTTTCAGTCTATCTGGAAAAAAAACAGATGCCGATTTTTTAATGGTTTTTTTTTTTTGCAAAAAGGTGATCAATTGGAACTCTACGAAATATTTTTTAAAAATTTCACAATTTTTTCGGAATTATATTGTCCCTTAATGTATACCAAAAGAGGGACCATACCGCGCGCTGGTTTGTTAATTCTCGTCAATGTCAAACTTGTTCTAATCCATCGTACGAATCCCTGAGCACATCTTCCAGCAAGAAGGAACAAAAAGATGAAGACCCGCGTGAGAAGGATCGCGGCTCGCGGGGCTTCGAGGAGAGGCGCTTCCAACCCTCCCGCCATCCTAATCCCTATAACGATTCCAATAAAAAGATTATGGAAGATTACCCGACGAATCCCGGTGCCAAACTCTCGGTTTTGATACACCAGAGCGGAAGAACACTCCGAATGCTCGGTCTCCATTTACTCCATCGCGTGCCACTGAAGAAATTAGTTAATCCGGCTGTCCCTATTAGTCCAAAGACTCTTCCGCGGCACTCTCAACCTTTTTTTTCCCTTGTTCCATCTTTCCCCTTCGATAGAACTTTTTCTTGGCGATCGCAGCTCGTATTGGCCGAGAGACGATGGCGAAAGAAAGCGATACTCTCGCTCGCGCGAGTACAACGATGACCTAAATCTTTATCGTCTCGCACTGCGACACGGTTCACAAGAGTCGGAGGTCGTGCGATCGAGTTTCGATACTTTATCGAATTCGATTCGACCATTGAACTCGTCTCTCGATTATGCGCTTCATAGCCCTTCGACGGTTCGGTCGAAATTGAAATGATCGGAAAAAATCCAATTAAATTTCTTTTGTCAGCCATCAATTGGCGATAAATAGTCGAAACCGATTGTATCTTTCCGATCTGTCGTCGCATCGACGAGAATCGATAATTTTTCATTCGCGCCCGATGATATTTCGCTCAGTGACGAGAACCTCCGGCGAACGAAATTATCGGCAAACGTTTTCGAAATTTTGTCAATCCACCGTTCGCTATTGGGCACGGTAAAGCCCGCGAGGCGAAGCTGGGCGAACGCACGAATTACGAGCGATGAGTCGCATCAACGTTTCATGAGAATTTTGAATGACGTCGACCATAATATTTCGGTATTAATTATTCATTCGACGGTATCGATACGGCTTCCTATGCTGGTGGGATACGCGCCCGTCAACGGGCACGATCGCAAGGCAAATGAATTCAACGATTTATTTGTACGCTCGTGCGAATGCAACGAGATGATTTTGTCGCTCGCGATGCATGAAACGCCCGACTACGCGATTGTCGCGTCGACAGAACTTCGGGCTTGATAAATATATGTGCATGCATGTATATATGTGTAAAAATTAAAAATAAACGCTCATGGACGATAACTCGACGACGACGAGTGCGGACCGATCGAGAGTTATCCCGCGCGCCTGAATGCTTCGGTATCGGATGATGGCTTGCGCCACGGTGGAATATAATCGATCGGGACGTTAATTGCAACGTGGCTCATTGAAGCGGCTAACGCGCACTGAGTACGAATTATATGTAAATAACAAATGATCCGAGCGTTTCGACGAATGCGCGATGAGCGCGGGGAGCGGGTACTGTTTGCTATATTCGAACGTGCTTTTTCATCTCTTATTTTTTCTCCCGTTCGAAATTCGACGGACTGGAGATAGTCGGCATTCGACCGGGCGGCTTGTTCAACTCGTACCCTTTCCCCAGCCCCGTCGGGGTGGGTGTTGCTCTCACTAGGGTTTTCCAATTAATGGATTTCCGGCTTTATCTGACGGTATGTCGACGCCAAAGCTATGCGTGGAACGATGGTTGTGGAGCGGCAAAGGCGGGGGAGGGTATCGCGAATGCGTGGAATAGAGGTGGCAATCGGCGCGCAAATTTCTGCTCCCAGAACCGTGAGTACCTACTTGTGAGCGCGTATCTCTGGTCATTAAAAAAGAATACATATACCTCGAGAGCTCCAAAAAAAACAAAAATGCATCGCCCGAAAAGTGAACGTCGAATCCGCGCATCAGACATTTGTGCATATTATACATACGTTTGTCCAACGATAGGCCGGTTAATTGGAAGTACCTGGTAAACCGTAAGTAATTGTAAATTCATAAAATTTCAAAGTACTGTCGGACACACGGTTACATCGAGCTCCTCTCGATAATTGCCATTTCAGTGACTACGCGCGGCACAAAGGTATGCGAAATATCGACGATGAAAATTACTCTCGATTCTATCATTAGCGTTGCGCAACTCTCGCGAGAATTAGGCTCGTCGAAGTTATGTCACGCGTCGCATTAATGTTCTGCGCTCTATATTTGAATTTCGAAATTTATGTGTATCACCCATGACGAGGCGGTCTCTCGGAGCGGAGAGCATCGAAGAATAGGGAGAAAACGATCAAATTCACTTGTTATTATTTTTATATCGTTTAGAATCGTCCTATCGGGCGTATAGGAGATATTTGATACGCGCAACGATGAAGGAGAGAATTGTATATAATACAGCAAGATCGATGTCCCACACGGGTACATGTATGGATCGGTTCTGTCTGTCCTTTGCTACACACAGTCCCTTAAGGCAGTTCGTCCGGTACAGTCCGGCCAAACGTGAGATTCAAAGATAATTTCGAGCCCTTCTCAATGGGATGAAAATCTGAAAAAATCAGGCATATGCACGATGCTTCAAAGATTGATTTTGTATAATATAATAATATCAAAATGTTATTAACAAATTAATTAAATAGTTAATTGTTTAACAAATTACCCGGCTACTTATTTTTTTTATTGAAAATGATTTCTGGCCCCGATCATTTATAGAGGAAATTGCGAAAAGAACTTTTCAACTTGGCCGTTTTTCTACCCGTTCATCAATGCTCGGACTTGCAGCTAAAATCAGTTTTTCAAGTTTACAGTTAGATAAGTAAGATTTATCTCGCACAGCAATGAAACTCGACGGAACGATAAATCAATGGAAATAATAAAGGATAATTATAAGAAAAAGAAAAGCTCCCGCCGGATAAAGGCAGAACAAGAAAGAGAAAATCAACCCCCTGTATTATCCGCGCGTTCTCTCACGTGAGGCACTGTACTCAACCGGCACGTATCATGCGGCTGGACGCGGGGCTTCGTGGCTTAGAATTACAAACAAACGCGATTACGCCACTCGCCGTCTCGGTGCATCGTCGCGAAAGCCGTGTATACTATATGCTATACTATAGTAAACAGAACACAGACACGAAGCTTTCGAGCGGTAAAGAGTAGCGAGAGATTAACGTCGTGTGTGGGCGGCTCAAATTATTGAAATAAAAGTTGCAACCGTTCTTTTTTTTTATCGATCCGATCTGTGCGTTTATTAACTCTTGATCCATTAAAAATTACCGCGTTACTAAGAACGATAAAAAATATTATCACTTTCTCTCACAACACTCATTGAGTTATTTAAATTTGAGTTTTATTTATTTATTCGTTACATTTCTTGTCGGAAACTAAATATCGTTTAATTCATTTTTTTTCGTCTAAACTCGAAGTTAATGATCTTCGATACCCGACATATTTATTTCAACCGCGACTTTCTTGTTTCTTCGACGAAAAAATCCGGAGCACCGTTCGGGCATCAGGAAGGAAATAGCAGGAAAAAGAATAGGAGATAAAAAGCGCTCGCGAGAAAAAGGAGAATGTGTGACTCGCGTTGAAAAAGAGTGATGAATGAATTTAAACGTCCGGTTTCTCGGTACCGTCGCTGCCGACGACAGGCAGACAGACCCCCGCCCTCCCGCCCTGTCCTTCGTCGTTCTCGTTCGATCTCTTTCTGTATCTCGCAGATAATATATATTTTTTTCCTCAGTCCATCGGTGGCGAAGGATCGAGATATACGAGATCTATAGATATGGGTCGCGACGACGGGAGGTTTGCTTCGTCCAACGATAACGCTCGTCGTCATTAATCAGCTACGATCCCTCTGTGAATCTCGTGCCGTTGAAAAAGAGTTAAAAAAAAAAGGGAAGAACGGTCTGTGGTCGTCGCAGTGTCCCGGTGGCTATCGTTACTTATCCGTCACGAAACTGTCGCGTCCGCACACTCTTCCTTACTCGTTACTCACTCACTTGCTACGTTAACGCAATCAGCATGTATCCGATTGTTTTCTTCATTTATTTTCTTTCGGTTGTTTTTCTGTAAAAAACTGTTTTCTTTTCTTCACAAGCTTTCAGATTGATGATCATTTAACACATTAATCTAAGAATCTAAGCCAACAACTTCTGTACAATCAGGTTTGATTATGAACAATGTTGCAAAGTAAAACTTCGGACATTCTTTCCTCATTATTTTCTACCCTTAACTTTAATTAATCAGCAGACTTTCTCGTAGAAGGAGCTTTAAAATTTGTTAAATGTTTCTTTTTTTAAAATTAAGAATGACATTAAATGCGGCGATTGAATAGGTTAAAATCCTTTGAAAAGGAGAAATATCCTCTGCACGATAACGAGAATGACAGAGTGGCAAATAAGAAAACAACTTTCTCGTCTTTCGCAGCCGTCCCGTGAGAAGTGAATCTATGATATTAAAGCGCGCATCTCAAGATTACGAAGATAAAGGAGCTGACAGGGCGAGGCCAGTGAGAACTGGTCCCAGCCGCTGGAAACGTTAAAAAAAATCTTCCCACCCCCGACGGGGCGACTCGTTCTCTCGTAAAAACACGAACCCCCGAGCATCAATTATGAAGTTTCGTCCTGGAAATTTAATATCACTCTTTGCTCGAAACTCTCGAGCTTCGGGCGAGCTCTCCGTCGCCGGTTGCGGCAGGCAACAACTTATATACGCGTTCGCCGGTCTTCCAGCATATTTCGCGGTTCAAGTCAGGATCCTCTGCTTATTTGCCTCAGTTTGGGGTCGCCCGACAACTAGGTCGATACTTCCGACGCGAGGAAGCGCATCGAAAACTAATAAATTTCCGAAAGTTCATCAACCTGAAAAAAATCAATAACTCCGCGTATTTTCAATTTTACAAATTACTTAAAAAATAATCCGCTTTTTTTAGTTTCGCTTTTTTTTTTACTTCAAAGCATGAGGACAAATTACTGAAACCACCATTTTTATCGCATAGCAATATAAGAGTTTCGCGCAGGTTTTTCCAAGGACGTAGTCGGTTTAGCGTGAGCAAAGCGCGCCAGTGAGATGCGCTCCGATGGGTAAGGTTGTACGTTACGACCACCCTATTAGCAACTTTATTGGACGGCCCGGTGGGTTTTTTTTACAGCCACGCTCTCGAGACGAGGCCGGAGGCGAAACGTGGCGCGCGAGCGCTTCTATCGTCAGTTCGCGGGAACTGCAACCAACGAGTTATGCTCGTGTTTTGACGGCTCGTATTTTTTTTCTCACGCACCCGCGCTTCTCCTCGGATCCACCCGCGCACACTAGCGGGAGCCGAGCCAAATGGCTGGAAATGAGACGCATCTAAGTATAGAGAGAAACGAATCGCGCTAGACCGCGAGAACTTTAAGATGCGAATAAACCTCGAAGGCACCTTTGTTGTTGAACGCATCATTGATCAACAAAGATTTTTTCGCCGATATTGATTCGTTGATTACATCTAAAAAAATTACATTACCGGTTGATTTGGTACGAACATTTTTTGAGGCATTATTATTGTGCACAATTAATGTTCTCAGCACCTGCTGTAAGTTCCGGTTTCTCATTTCCGGTTTAGATCGCAGCGATACATCCTCCTTTAAAGTGTTATCACCGTAACTTTTCTCGTTCAGCTTCGAAAATCCGCAATGAATCGTCTTGAAGGCACAATCTGATCGAATAATCGAAACTAAGCAGGAATAACGGTCTTATTACCGCGGTAAAGACATCATATGGTGCAAAAGAAAAGACTTGTAAAGCAATCTCGTGCACTCTTTGCTTCATTGCCCTCCATTAAGTCTTAGCCACTTAATATCTTCGCGCCTCTCCCTCGTTTCCGCATGGAAAATCCACGCTTGTGCGCATACAAACAGCCCGCCGCGAAAATATTGCGTGACGAATGGCCCCGCCCCGGGCAACCCGTTAACACTCTAGGAAATGTGCCCCGGTTGAACGAGACTCTTCAGCAACGCCGAGTATAACTATACATGTGCGTACTATATGTATGTATATGTCCATATATTTCAGCATACAATTCGTGAGTGTTCAGCGTACGGTATAGAAGTATCATACGAGTGATGCCGGTTTCTCCGGCAGTCGCCAACAATACTCAAGTTAATTCGCTCACTTTTCACTCGTCCGGTTAAACTTCGCGAGAATTTCTTGTGTAGGTTACTATTTATAACTCACGGTTGAAGATCTCCAACGCTCGTACTTTATCTTTATTCCATCCAGTCTACCGCGTGCAACGTTCCGTTTGAATTATCGTTTAACTATTTTCATCCGGCGCTCGCGGAATTTTTCAAAAATCATTTCTCATCCGTCGTTTTTCTCTCTACGAGTGTGATACGTGGAGATAAATTTTTCCGCGCGGTCCCCGTTTGACGGTTACGTACGTGTTTCAAATTCCACAGTCGCGTTTCTTCGTAATTCGCCAAAGTGCGTCCCGGGATGCATTTTCACGGCTGGCGGAGACTCAAGGGAATCGACAAACGGTACGGGCTCGGGCGGGAAGGCGCTCACCGTCGACCCGAGAGCTTTGCAAAATTAATATATTCGACGGAGTCTCGAGGGGAAGCCCCTCGGGCCGGGAACGACGGTGTCCTCGCCGAGAAAACTCTCGCGGAGGCTTCGCCGGGGCCGCGGAGGAGGGACGAAACACTTGCGCAAATTTCGGGCGGATTTTCGCGCAAAACCTAATGTGGCAGACGCCGGGACTCCCGCAGTAGTTTATTTTTCCACTCAACTCTATCAGCTATTTTATTCATTTTTATTCTCCTCTTCGTCAGTGCACAGTATTCGCAAAAAAAGAACTTGTCAAAAACCCCGTGGAAAGAAGAAAATAAACTTATTTTTTCAATTCTTTCTTTTTATAAAAAACAAAAACTATTATTTCAATTTTATCTTTCACGATATTTTATATTTAATTATGGTAATAATTTTCATTTGCAATTGGCTCGTAAATCTTTCACATTCCGCCAAAGAGCCATCGGTGTAAAAAAGAGAAAAAAAAATATTCTGATTTTATGCGCCCAATAAACTTTCGACGGTCCCGCGTCTGTCGCGCGCCTTACGCACAGTTCGTCGGGGTGGTGCGCCCGGAGACCGAAGTAGACTCTTGAGGAAATTAAACGTCACGATGAGTTGCGTAGCGTTTCTTTAAAAAAATGCGTGGATTTTTCCTCAACCGAACAAAGTCGAGTGCGAGTCGAGGGCGAGGGGGCCCGGGCTTTAATTAACGCGCCAAGCCGAGTTTCGTTCTCTTCCAACGCAAATTCTTTGCGTCTCGAGTCTCCTCGCGGTGTTCTCGGTTCACCGTCGTTGTTCCCTTTTGCGGATTCGCTTGTTTTTCCCGGCTTACTTTCTTCTCTTTCTTCTCATTATTCCCGCGGACAATTGTGTCAACGAAACGAAAACTTGTTCCCCTCCCACCGACGTCCAGCCGTACGACGAAACGAGTAAACTGAAATTCCGTCGCGACACTTTTCCGCAGAATTCTCCCCCAATAGCGTTCCCGTTTCTTGCGAATTTCTGTACACGCGACTATTTATGAAAAATAAATAAGTAAATAAATAAAAAAAATTCGCTACGTAGTGGCTTTTAAGCAGGGCAAAGCCCCGCGCGGTTCGCGAGTCCTCCCACGCGAAACGGCGGGGCATAACTCGGGTATTGTTCCTGGGGCGCTCAACGAGGCATTATCATTATTCATAAGGATCGTATGTATGCGTACGGGACAAGCGAAGCGAATACCCCTCGACCGTGTAACCGACACTCTCCCGTACACCATCTCAAATATCGTACATACACGCGTGTACATAGATGTATGTACGAAATAACCGAAAAAAAAGCGTATGAATACCAACAAACTAAACGTGCGCATATGTGTAACACATCCGCCCTTTCGTCTCCCGCATCGTTCATGTTTATGGAAGAATTATTTATCTTCGTTGACCGGCAACAGCAGCAACAGCGGACACTTGTATGACCCTTCAGTATATGCATTATATACCTATACATATATTTGTACATATACATAATATTGGTAGATTCCGCTGGTGCCCAACAGTATCGTATATTCCCGTTTCGTCGAGTGGAAATAAGCTTCGTCGAATGTTAACCGAACAATTGTTAAATTCCAATCGGCTATACTTTGCCCTCGCGTCGATAAACATTCGTGAATCTTTTATCACTCGTACGAGCGCGTTAAACGCGCGGCACGACGTTACAATTGAATTAGGTGTCTGATTTAGCACGAGTATTTTATGGACTATGGGGGTTCCATTGAATACGTTTGCGCCGATAATACTCTTTCCGCGCTCGGCACAGAGAGAGAGAGAGAAAGAGATTTTTTACTCGGTCAAATTGCACAATTACATTTTATCTCTTGTTTTGTTATTGTTATTATTATTGTTATTTTAGTAATGGGTTGTATGTCCGTGCGCAATGAGAGTTCTCAGCCGCGAAAATGATCCTTTCGAGATTTCGCCTCCGGGGTATTACGTGTACGGAGGGGTACGGTCAAAAGAATACGTGTATATCCCTCGCTCGCGTTGGAAGAATCTCTCGCCTACGCTCGGATTTTGCCGTCTTTACTTCCCTCTTTCTTTCTCTCGCTCGATTCGCGCGCACTCCTCCGGATGGAGACGCCACTTGCCCAAGCTGGCCGCGCGCGCAGGAGAGTCTCTCGAACAACGAGAAGAGCAACCGAGTCATCTTGATAGAGGCGATTTATTGCAAGGTCGGTTTGTGTCCATCCCCGGGCACTCGAGATACTTTCTTTCCGCTTCTTTATGTACACTTCATTTTCCCTTCTTTTTTTTATAATTTTATCTCTCTCCTGCGCTCTTACTTCGGCGCGCTCGCGTCGCGGAGCGTGCAACGAGTCGAACGAACGGCTCAAGTATTTGTCGGGATCTCTCCGCAACGCTTGACCTCTTGGCTGCTTTGCAATGAAAAAAAATAACGGAATATATGCATGTAACCGAGAAAAAGCGTTAAATCTCCGCGGCCCTCGAGTGCAATTTGCGAGAGCCGCGAGTACACTTGCGCCGTAAGTGTATATACCTGTGATTTACCTACCAGCGATTTTTTTGCACATATCGTACATACGTGCGCCTTCACTTTGGCAATTTCAGCTTTCCTTCGCACCTCGTTTGACGACTCGTGTGTCACGCGAGTTGTATCTATTCATTAAACTTAATTGCAAATTGAACAAGATCGACGACCGGTAAAAAAAATTGACTTTCCCCAGTGTATCCTCGTTTACCTTCCAATTTGCAACACGTGGAGAATTCTTTTCTGCAGTCGATTATCGCTAACACGTACTCGAATAGAAATTGACGTCAGATTTTCGTCAGGTCCTTTGAGGCAATGCCCTCAGAGCTTCCGTGAGCGGGTTCTTCATCCAACGTTTCACTAACCGAATTGAATTTATTGTTCATACTGATCGAGTAAAAGGTTGCGTCGTAGAACTGTAGGGTCCTTGAATCATGAAATGAAGCAAGCCCTTCCCAAGGAGCCTTCACAGGTGATGAGACCGTGATCAGGATGTCATCAGAATTGCCTTATCAAAAGTCGGGGTCGTTTCTTCAGGCACTCCGATCTGCACTTTATCAGGGCCTCTCAATGGCTGCATCAAGTTCGCCGGGTCTGGCACACCCTGGTCATGCCTTAGCAGGTCCTGATAGGTCATCAGGCATCCCAACGTCAGATCCCGCCCGGTTAGTTCGACTCCATCCGCCGGCATCACCGTAATATCTTCAATCCTCTTTCCGACGTTCTTTGAAACAACGCCGACATCGATGTCTCGATTTGTCGCGAGTATTAGCATCGTCGACGAGTCTTAATTTTCAAGTTAAACATGGTACGAATCCTTCTCTTTCGCTCCGCGTTCAAGAAAGCAGCTGTTCGCATAGGTTCGGTAACCCTACCCGAACGTTCTATAACGTACTTAAGCTGAATCATCGTTCCTGCGCGTTCGCGATCGTTAGTTGAACAAACGTTTCCTCGAGAGCCACGAGAACAGATGAGACGAGTGGCACGAATGCACGAGTATCGAGAAGCTTACACAGTGGCAAACGTATTGGTTCCACATGTGGGGAGACATAGAGAGTGGTTGAAGATACAGCGCGACTCCCATCCACCGTATAGAGACGTATGTGCATACACATACGCGGGATAGAAACCTTTCGTGAATCCATTCAGCGTTAGCTGGGGGAGAGGTTAATTCTCGGAATCCACTGTGAGCAGACTATCCGCTGGATATATATCTGTATATATATGTATATAACCCGAGTCCACTTCGAACGTGGCAAATCCTGTGCTGAAGCTTCTGGCTGGACAGCGGGCACGAAGCTCGGACGACCCAATTGACATAAGCCGTCGATGGGGGTTCATCGGTTGAGAATCGGCGAGGCATCGACAGACAGAGTCGGAGAGATGGACACAGGCTAATCAGACGAAAGCACATACGAGCGAGAGAGAATTTATCTCAGTCCCTTTCTATTAGCCCGTGAGCTTTGCGGGTGCTCGGATACAGCCAAAGGAGAGTGAGGGAATGTGTTTCTTGATCCGTTCAGAGGCGCGGAAGGATTAGCACCCAAGCGCGTTTCGCACAGTCGACGAGCAGTTGCAATTAACGAAACTCCGTGGATCTATTGTCGACGAGCGGGAGGCAGTAAAGCGGGATACTATCGCGAACCGGATTGAGATGGAGGGTGGGGAGGGCCGGTTCTGGTGATGGCTCGAAACAACTGGCCTGTTGGACGCTTGATTCGTTGATCTCGTGATAGGTACGTGGAAAGTTGCTCCGGACTGCGGTTTGGCGAGAGCGTCGCTGTGCCCCGACAAAAGCCACACACGGCGTAGGTGTGGTTCCGAGGCTCTAACTATACGTTTCGTTCAATATCTGTATATACCGTTTGTCGTTAGTTACATTACGTGGCCTACTGACAGAGGTGCCCGATCGGAATGATTATACCGGCTCGCGGGAGGCTTTCCTCACTCGAACATTGCAAATTTCTCATTATGCCCGAAAGCGTCGAATTAATTAACGGTATGGAAGCCCTCCGCTTGCCATCTCGATCGTTCACTCCCGCGCAGTACTGCGGGATAGTAAGCCCGGTTGCAGTTCAAAGCTCTCCAGTGGCTTCTTGGCGAGGGGTAGAGAGAAATAGCGGGGGGATCGAAAGTTCTCGGTCGAGTACGCGAGAGTTTCCATTAAATTTAAATTGATTATCTTATCGGGGTCAACCGTGAACGTCGATTTAATTCAGCGGCGTGACGAGATCGATCTCTCGTTAGCCTATAGTCGCATTCAGTTGATTTGCCTAAGTATACGAGAGCAAATGAACTTAAGCGTAGCCCACGGATACGTCAAATCGGAAGAGAAAATTTTCAGTTTTGCTCTCTCGAAGAGAAACATTTGCTTGCACGAAGAAAAAAAACGAGACTTCATATTAACTTGTTCCAAAGTTTTGAATTTTTTGTTTTTGATAATTTTGCCAGAGTTCGTTAGGCAACTTTCTCATGGACGAGCTTTCGAAACATCGTTAAGAACAAAGTGTGGAAGCGATGAGTAAATCTAATTTGTATTCCGTTTCATTCAACCCGGACTCGAACACGAATATTCAGCTCTTCCAAACGCAAACCGTAATTTTGCCACATTCGTACATTTCTTCCTTGGAAAATGTATGTATGAATCATTTATTATTAATGAGATAATGAACGAATAAATAATTTATAATCCAAATTACTGCACGAGAAAATGTTAAATTATAGATGAATCAA
Organism: Ischnus inquisitorius; assembly: GCA_963924025.1. Classification (NCBI taxonomy): domain Eukaryota; kingdom Metazoa; phylum Arthropoda; class Insecta; order Hymenoptera; family Ichneumonidae; genus Ischnus; species Ischnus inquisitorius. The sequence continues at coordinate 3,143,785 of OZ001250.1, read as the reverse complement.
CATCCGCAGTTATTACGGCGATTAATTATTAACCCAATACAAATATTATAACATTAATAACCTGATACCTGGAATTATCCATTACATCCGATTATTTCCGGTGCCGATCGCAATTGCTCGAATCTCCACCAAAACAATCAAACGAAAAAGAATCTGGATTTCGAGCCTGGGTTAAAATATCTTCTGTCATCGTTCGCCGACCGCTCCCTCGCCGATTTGTGTTCGTTTATGTATATCACCGATATCTACATGTATTTTATGTACGACGTGTACGAGAGAGAAAAGGGGTCTCCGAGCGGCAGCGTTTAACGGGATTACACGGTACGTATCGGGTAAAGGAGGCGGGAGCCGCCGCGGTGCGTCGATGAAATTGCGATGAAGCCCAAACTGCCGGGGTCGTTTGTTCCCGCGAGCCGATGTAGGTTGTACCCATGCCATATACATACGTATATACATGTATGCGCATATGTGTTGTCGTGGCACATCGGCGTAAAAACTACCACGGGTCGGGTTCAAGCATGTAGTTTCATATGTATGTATATAAATATATGTATAGATATATAGTCACACCACGCGCCTATACAGTAACAGTACCTAAAGGGGTGCTTGAAAGCATCGGTGCGTTAGGGGGTGAAAACGCGAACGAGATTCGTGCCTCCCTCGTTTCACCACCGCGAATCTGCCTCCTACTCTCTCCTCGCCCGCCTGGCAAATATCGTCGCCAGACGACTTTCATTTTCAACTCACTAATTATTCACTCGGCTGTTCAACGTATTCGTTTGTTTCGCTCGCGTATATCCAGCGCGAGAACGAACGAGCGCGTTGCCGCGCGGTAGCTATATTGGGCCTAGGCATCGGTGGCTCTCTCGCGTATACGCGCGTTCCTTTTTTTTCGCAAATAAAATCCTTCGCTCCGACGAATTCACCCCGCGCTCCGACGAATACAACCGGACGTTCTGACCGCAGGGTACACGCGTGCACGCATAAATTTACGGACTAGTCTCTCGATTTCTCGCGGTCCACCAACCGTCTCTGTCGTACTCTCGTCTGTTACCAATCTATATGCATGCGCGTCTGTACATGTATATATTGAACGTGCAGCCCTGTTCGTTGTGCAACCTTTACTCTCTGTATTAATGCACGCGGTGCGTGTTCCTATCGCACCCTGTTCCGCGCCACTCCCGAAAAACCCACCGTCGTATCACGCCGAAAACTCAAAATGAAGCGGGACCGACGCATGCGTGGAACCAGCACGCGTGAGTGTTTCCGGTAACACGATGTTTCGCCCGAAACCCTCCCCCCCCCCCCCCCCCCCCCCCCCCCCCCCCCCCCCCCCCCCCCCCTCCACGGTTCTCACAGCGCTGAGTGCGCGAGGCTCTCTCTACATTGTGCGAAACTTTGCCGATTAATGGGCGTGCGGAACGATGCGCGGTTTCTCACTCTCTCCGTGTCGTTGACCACGGGTTATCCATCTTTTTCCATTGGTATGAGAAACCAACCCCACCGTTGCTCCGCAACTCGGTCGTGGAGGGAGTCGGTGAGACTGTGTAGACAGAGGGAGGAGAGCCGCACCGAGGCTACGCCTCTCTCGTCGCATTAAAAGCGATAATTTTCCGTAATGCCAAAACGGCCGTCGCTCGTTATTATTAATTGGCTGTTGGTCGGGCTTGACCGTTCACGTTTCCCCTTCCATCCGCGCCACCCTTCTATTCTCCCCTCCCCCTTCAACCTTCTGGCAACGATGTACACGCAGGTACTCTAACGGACCCGCCACACCACTCACCGCATTGCATCATCGACAATTCCACCGTTACGAGAGACCAATTGTCGATTTACGCATTTCCCTTTCCCCGCCGAGGTTCCTCGGGAAAACGACCTGGCGAGTCCGACGCAATTTATATGTCCGCCGTCGACACTCGACTGACTTCCGCCGGCAATCGACGATACATTGCATTATTGCTTTTCAATTCAATGCAGCAAACGCGAATAAAAGGAAAAACGTCGCGTTTTTTTAGGGTTCGGTCAGGATTTTGGATGTATCATGAATAAAGCTGAGGAAGCCGAAAGTAACGAATGCGATTGATAGAAGAAATTGTGAAGATTGAATCCGGAAAAAATGGCTTTCGGAAAAGAAGCGAGCTTAAAGGTCGAAGGTCGAAGAGTAAATGTGTTCGAAGTTCTTTTTTACACACCAGAGATAATCCCACTTTCCCGTAATCCACTGCTTAGACAGTTCGGTACGAAACGAAAGAATGAAAAACCGCTTACGTTCCTGTCCTCGTTACGGCACTCCCGTTTCACCGGGTTTCAGATAATATTCCGACGGCTAACCAGCCACCCGACACCTAAACCCGATAACACGCTTTGGACGCTGTCGCAGTTCGCTCATACGTTCGTTCACGCCTCTCGTCAATCGACGGAACGACACCGAAAACCCGTTTGTCCATGCGAGAACGCGTGAGCTCGTTGCTCGTTCGTTTTTTTTAATACTCTTCCGTTCTTTTTTTTTCACTCACTCGTTCGGTCCGCTAGCATACAGTGGTAATACGTACGTCCCGCGAGCGGAGAGCACACCCGGGGTGTCCTGTAGTTGTGTTAACAGACTCGAGCGTCAACGATAAGCCGTTGGACACCCGCGCGAGAGACGTACCCGCACCGATCGTTCGATTCCACCTCGTTTTTTTTGTTTCGTCGTGTATCTATATCTCTCGCCATAACGTCGCAGCACAACAGCAGAACCCGAGTAAAAGCGATGAAAGCACCTTTTTTTTAATAATCTTTAATCAATTTTGAAGGCACGTATCGGTTTCGACGAAATAAAAGAAAAATAGTTGAAAATATGGAATAGCCCTGTTGGGAAATCCTGAAGTATCTATATTCATCTTGGATAATGTCCAATCTCTTAGTAAGCTCTATGAGAGGGGTTGCGTTTCGTTTTTTTCTATCTCGCAATTTTTCTTCGTCCTTTCCTCGCGTTCCCGTGCGGTCGTTATCGGGTCCCAGAGGATACGACACGAATAGCCGAAACGTGGAGGAAAAAGTACGAGCCGGCTCGAATGCAAGAGTACGCTATCGGCCAGCTGTGCTGTACAGGAGTTACCTATGGTGGTCGTAGATGATTTTGCGGCTACGTCGACAGCGACGAGCCGTCAGGGCCATTCGGCCTCGGTCATCGATCGCTCCCCACGGGAGTATAGTTGTTACAGCCACAAGTCCACATTCACACACGAGCACAAACTATACGTACGCGTATAATGCTCGGTTAGCTATATCCCGTTAGATAGCGAGAAGCAACGACCCCTTCGTTTCATACGTGCATTATTTATTTAACGTGCCGACGGAGGGTGACAACAGACAGGGTTCGAAATAATTTTCTATACTGTACGCACTCTCGCCGAGTATCGTAAAACCCCCGGTGAGGTAACGGAGTTTTGTAGGGTGCGTCGAAGAGATGCAGTAAGAAGTTGGCCATTCCGTTCGGACAAGCTGACGAGTTTGCAATAACGTCTACTGGAAGTTCCGTTTCCTCTCGCGGCCGATATTGCGGCATTCGATCAGTATCATCGAACTAGTGCCGCGGAAGTAAAAGAAAAAAAAAACTACCCTGCAATGTGTTGCGTTATCGGACGTTTCCAGGGAATACTTTTATCCGAGTCTGACTTTTGCGATGGCTTCGACTCTGCCCGCGCGTATGCGCGACTGGAGAACGTTGTGGCAGACCGGAAGTAGCCATTATTCCCTGGGGACGCTTACGCCTCACTCCCCTCGTTTTATTGCGAAAAACGGCGCATGCCAACGTGGACTTGAAAATTGTAGCCACGTACGAGGAAAGTGTTCCCATTCATAAAATATCACGTGGAAGCATCGTGGAAAACGGAGTGAAGTAAACATGACGATGTAGGTTTATATGATAAGCATTTCACCGAGGAGCCAAACAGCTTAAGGAACATTCCAGCAACGCCGCCGTCTAAACAGAAACATCGAATCGTCGAACTATAAATGGAGATTAAAGGACCAATGAAACATGAAGACATATTCAATATTTTGATCACCGTTAACTCGCTCGTCATTCATCCCATGACTTCTCGTTACGCGGCGTGCCTCGAGCAGAGACTGTCTCGAGATTGACAGATGGACGTTGAGATCGGGAGACGTTGCGGTGGTTCATGTGACGCTGGGATTATACATCATAATAAGCGCTGAGTACCGGAGACGAGTGCACGAATAGCACGACTGATCTTAATTAAGCCGTCGTTCTTCGGCTTGGCTCCGCTCGGCGAAACCCTTGACGAGGTCACATTGTAAAGCTCGTAAAGTAACGTTGAAATCCGAGTGCAAGAATACGTAAAAAAAAAAGGTAAGGGCGGAGAGCAAGATAAAAAGAAAGTCGTAAGATTCGTGAGAGTCGAGAAATGAAAAAAAGGGGCGAGATGGGAAAGGGGAAAGAAACGCTGCAGCACGAGGGCAGAGGGTGCGTGGAAGCCAAAAACTGTAAGAATGAAGAGGTAGAAGCCGAAGCAGAAGCAGAAAGGTCTACGTAGCTGACATGCATCGGTAACATCGTCGTGTTTGTTCCTTTGGATTCTTTTGACGGTTAAAGAGGTGGGCTCGAGACTCGGAAACCTGTCATAATATACGCCTTAACGGGGGCTTATTACCATCAACATCAACGCCGCGTGGCTGCAGAGATAAAAGCCAAGGCGCCCAAGCTTCTTCTGTACCCATATACCTTTTTCTCTGCTCGGCGCTGCTTCAGCCGCCGAACGATCGGACTAACAGACCAGAAACGCGATCGTAATGCGTGGGTTTCACGCGAGTTGAGGCCGAAGAGAGAACCTTCGTGAAGATGAAGGCCCCGCGGCCTTTCGAGCCTCCGGAGTGTAGAAGTCAGCTCCAATGGGAGGGGGAGAAAAAAAAGCAAGAAGACAAAACAAAAAAAAACAAGAATAACATGAAAAAACTTTTGCCTGAACGGCGAGGTTTGCCGATGGTGAGAAGGACGTTTAACAACCTTCTCATCCACTCAATTCTGACATTTCCCTGTCCTAATTACCAATCTCATTATGCTGATGATAATCGACAGCGACGCCAAATGCCACTTCATTCATGCGTGAACAACGCCTTTTTTCCGAGACCATATTTTTAATGTCTTCAATCGAATGAGCTGCCTCGAGGCAATACGTATTTCGAGATCCTTCGCTTCGCTAGATTTGGAGATTCGTGCGGACGACGATGAAGTAAAAACGTAAACGGACTCGCGTGGTAGACTGAGAATGGCTGGTACGCGAGTGGTATCAGAAGCGGAGACATTTAGTACTCAAGTCCGTTTCTTGAGCGTCATGGCACATTCTGTGGGCCGGCGTCTATGTTCACCTATACATTTCAGGGTGTTAATGGTGCTCGAGGTCGCGGTACCATCCATCAACCACGTCGTTGCTCCCCAGAGCTCGTAGCAGGGCCACGAAAGCATCTCATCTGCACGCAACGTGCCTTCGTGTACGTTCTCTCCCACTGTCTTCATGCACCCGAACGGTCTATGCAGTACCCGGGTCTCTCGAGTATCACACAATGCATCTCTGTGTTCGCGATCCACTCGTGAATCTATTAGCGCGAGAGAACGATGGGTTATATTCCCGAGTGATAGGAACCGGCGCTCATCGTGTATGTATCCGATATGCGTACTACCGACATGTCTGTGGTGTATGTGTGTGTGCTAGGTGAGAACACAGCCTGAAAGGAAAGAATCGAACGCGTGGAAGTGAACTAGACTATGCGCCAGCTGTACGATTCGAAGATAGGCCAAAGTGACCGTACTGAAAAAACCACCAACACCAGAGAAACTGCAGGCGGTTAAGAAATTGATAGGTTGCACTATACCAAGCCTTCGGATCCGACAAGCTCCTCCTATCTCTCTTGCTTGCTGCTTATTTATTTGCGAGAACATGAAGTCGACGGGGAGTATATCGGGAGTGGAACTCGGAGCCGCTCGATCGGACTACAAGCTCCTGCGCTGATACAGCTACAGGATCCGATTCTAGATGTATTTTCAAGTCGTACCTCCTATAACGTGTTCATCACTCAATGATGGCTTATGCGACCTACTTCTCTCTTGCCTATTCACGTTATTCCATCAATTTCTCAATGGACACGAGTTTTCTTCGTGCATTAGAAGAGTTTCGATAATTGACGATGGCATCGTTATGAACATTTTCTTTTTCGGATTTCTTTCTACATACATTATGATCGACTTTGCAATGCAGCAGTACTTTTCTATAGAGTTTGCAATGCTTTATTCGAAATAACAACGTACTCAACCTATCTCTTGATGCATACAATTTATTTTCGCGTCATTTCGCATTCTTGTCTTTATTTTCCGACAAATCGGTTGTCATTCGCTGGGAAAAAGTTTCAGATTTATCGTTACCATTTACAAACGATGTGTTTCGCTGATTTCGTCGAGCACCCACTATTAAGGCTTGTACGATTAATTTTATCAATTGGATCGTAAATTATATTGTTGTTTTTTTTTTCTGACGGATGCACCCTGCAATCTTCCACCGTGATGCGAAACCCGCAAACTTATTCGGCAAATTTTGCACTCGGAACGTGGGATGAATGGTTCGTGACTCCGTGTCATTATATCGTACGCACCCGCGCCTCGCAGTCGTGTTTTCCACCGTGGCTTCGGGCGAACCCTGTCATTTTTTACACGCGCATTCCACGGCGCCGTGGCGTCTCCTTCGTACCACGCGAGACCACCCGTCTCTCCTGCCGAGGGTTGCAACAACAACATTGCGTTTTAGCATACGTGTGCAGCTTCGTACCACGATGGACATGTGCTCTATGCGCGTGTGTGTAGAAGTTGCACGCTGTATGGCTTCCCATAACTGCTGCGCGACGAGAAAACCTCGTACATCAGTGCGCAGACTTTCGTCGTATGGGATGAGAAGTTAGGAGCGAGCGGAGGCTACGCACGCCGAGGTGAAGATACTATCGCGGTAAATACGTACGACGACGCGTGAGTTCGTTTCGACCTGGCGTCCATGCATAACGCATTGAAAAGTTTCCCTCCGTCGTGAAAGGGTCGGAGCGTCGTTATAACAAGGCCTTCAACGCTGCGTGCTGTCTGCCGACCGCCCAGCCGCACGAGTACGATATTAAATAACGAAGTGCGCCTTGATTCGAGGAGACGCACCATCAGACCGCGTATTCCCCGTGAAGGAGGATTCGAATTTCCGTGAATGACACTACCTCATGGGACTATGAAAGGAAATATCTTTGGATCAATCCCACCAGCGATCGCGCCGGTATCGCGTGCTATCGTAATACACTCAAGTAGGCACTGCGCGGTGTGTACGTTCTTATTACCGGTAAGTACATTCCGAAGAAATTGAGAATGCGGGCTTCCCGCGAACGGCACGCAGGCTTATAAAACGAAGCGGCGTCGAGATGAGGAAGGATCTCTCGTTATCCATCCGTATACGCGATACTACCCGTATCTCTAAGTACACATTGCAGTTGTTATTATAATACCTGCCGCGGTTGGTTCTGGCGTTTGGACGCTCGGGATTCATGACTTAATGCTTCAAGCACGGCTATACGGTCCCCTCGTCGTGGAATAAGAAGATATACCTGCTTGCTGGAGGCTGCTTTTCCCGGATATTAAATCAGCCACCTGACTTACGACGTTGCGGGCGTCTTATCTCGGCGAACTCTCTCAACATCCACACCGGTTGGATCGTTTTCATCTCTGCAGCGGAGAAGAGCGCTTAAGATACGCCGTTGACACGTCAGCGAGATAACGCCCTTCAGCTTTTCACGCCCAAAGGATGTTGTCTCTTCGCGCCCGAAGGTGACTCCCTCCCGTCTTCGCGTTGACGAACGTTAGGGTACTTCATATGTAATGCGACGGGTATCACGGTAGTAGTAACAGTTGTATACCAAGGTGTCCACTCGACGCACAGTTGTTATACTGTGCAAACTCTCGCACGCTCTCATCCAGACGCACTGAACACAGTGCCGGCAGGGTAACGCATGGTAAATTTTTAATGCGGAAAAATGAACTGACCGAGCAATCAGACTCGCCGATGCACGCACCCCGCTCGCGTGATGAATGCAATCGTCATGTAGGTGTTCTTTTTTTCACTCGCTTTTTTTTCACCTTCCACTCACGAGTTTATTATCAAGCTCTGTTTTGAATTCCGCGAAAGGTTGCTAGGCTGTTTTTCATGTCGTTCGACGCGGAACGTTCGTGATACTTGGGCTTTATTAAAGACGACTAGCTGCGAGTTTTATCGTGCAATTTCGTTTTAATGGAATTGGAGAGAAAATTGCAGTATCGGCAGGTCGTTGATTGGAGTTGCGAAAACATCGCTCGCGCGTTGAATTATCGTCGTCGAAAGAAAACAAACGATCTTGACGATGGATGGCGAACGATAGTTTCTTACAGCATTTAAAATGGAAGTGAAGAAACGGGAGTGTTTATGCATTCGACACCGCCGTCTAGTTATTCTATTCGAGTGCGCGCTACCGTCTGAACCTTGAACAGATCGTAAAATGCCGCACGAGAAAAATGTTTCGAATACTTTTATTCGCGTTACCCAACTGCGATGAAGACTTTTTCCAAGACTGCGAGATTATTTCGAGTTCCTTTTTCTACGTTTTCTTTATTTACTCGGAACAAGAAGATGCATCGTCGCACCGGGCGTAGGGAGCTCTCGTATACCTGATCTGCGATACTCACTGCACGTGCTATAACCGCGACTTTTATTCGTTTCTACGGGGGGTTTTCTTTTTTTTTTTCACCAGTGTGGATACTATGCACCGTGGCTACATTCAACACACGACAAGCTCGTAAAAGTGTCTGCAAAAGAGCTCGAGGGAGTCTGGAGAACCCGACGGTGCCTCGAGTACGGAGACTCTCTCGTAGTACCCCATAGTAGTGTACAGCGAAAACATGTTTGCCACGTCCAAACAGTCTCGTTCTTGGGTTCCGTAACCGGGGCTACCTTTATCCGTGGCAGTCGCATGCACCGCTCGCCGCACCGCGCTATTCCCGGACTCTTCCCGTAGCTTTTCGCATTTCCCTCTCGTTTCCGTAAAGCGAACTGGGTAAGACCACCTCAACGACCCGTTGGAAGCTCTTCGGAGTCGTTGAATTTAGCGTATTCCGCTCGCGCGAGCGTCGACGGTATTCGCAATTAAATACAACGATATACATTGCGACGACGCTCGCGCTTCGAAATAATGGTATATATTCCACGTTACAATTTCGACCCGATCAAGCGTAAAGACATTATCCGATTCGATGAATTAATGACTCGCGCGATCCGCGTGATACGCGCGATGATAATTAATATTTCAATGAATTCACAAAATCCCATTTCATTTTCTCTCGGCGCTGGAACAAACGATATCACGAGTTGTATTCCGGACCGCGAAGGGCGATTCGGAAAATTAAAAATAAAAATGTATAACAAAAAAAGAAAAAAAAAAATTCTTCCGCTACCGAATGCCGCGCGCGTTTATTGCACAGTGGTTTCCATTCGGATGGACTATATACAAATTTAATTTCTCGTCTCGTTTGGCAATTTCGTAAATGCCTACGGATCCGAGAGTATTTCACAATTTTCCGCACATTCGGCGTCTAAAGTTTATGTACATATATATGTATATTCGCCATTGTTATTACGAATACAAAACCGTTGCCGTGAGAGTTGTTACGCCGATGTATATTTCACAAATGTTCGATACAACGAGCATTCGAGCTGCGTCGGTATCGTACAACCGATGCGATATTATATTGCGCTTGTTACGTATATAAACCTGCGAGCTCGACGGGTTTCTGCTCCATTTGAATTGTAAACCCGCGTGCGCGACTCGATCTCGGCGAGTTATATCGGCCATTACTCATTCGCGGAAATACTATATGTGTGCCCGACGTTACGACGCACGGGCTATCGGCGTACACGACCGTGACTACTGGACCCCGTCGTTCCCGTCCCGACCGCGCTCGTCAGCGAGCCCCTAACAAAGCGGACACACGCAAATCCCTTTGGACATACGCGGAGAGAGAACCACCCTTATCTACCCTTATTCAACGCGCATAGACCCAACGCTAGCCGCCGCTCGCGGATTCGCGATAACGATTAGACGCCCAATTGGAGAAGTGAAATGCCCCACTATTTTGATTGAATGGTGCTGCGTGCATCCGTGTAATTGAATCGAGGATTCGCGAGCTACGATACATTAATCCGATCACCGTACCTGCGTATCCGCGGTGTCACACGGCACGAGAAATCGTTGCCTGCTTTTTTTAATCTATCCGCGTTGCAAGCGAAAATAATAATTCGACGAATCATTCGGTAAGACAACATTTTTTTTTCGCAGTAATTAATCAGTTGATTTCTCTGAATACATTTAAAGAATTCACATTTTTATTGTAATTTTTTTTAATTTGATGGATGAAAATTAGATCGATTTAGCGAATCAACTTCGGCAACAATGTTTTTTCAAAACTGGCTTGAACGCCGTTTTGTGTTTGGACGTATAGAAATTTTGCCTCCAGCCCTTTTGGATACAACAATTTTCGTGTTTCCGGACAACAGGGAAAGTTTGAACGTTACATGAGGTTGTAATAAAGTGGGAAACGCATGCAGAATCGTGCTGCGACTGCGTTTCAGGGGCTTTGCTCGATTCATATTGTTTTCCTTCCATTGTGGCCCCGGATGAAATTCCGCGCTTTTCCTGGATGAAACACGCGCGTTGCACATGCACAATCACGACTCCGTAGTCTCTAAAACCTCTAAGCTCTGCGCCGCTCGTTTCTCGTGTTTCCGAGAATGTATTTTGCCGGGTTCTCTCTACCCCTTTGGCGTAGCAAGCCAGACGTGCTTTCCTCACACACGTTACACACGCTTTTCATTATTCCTCGAACGTTTAATGCCTTCCTCCTTTCCTTGGTACGTTGATTAGCGCAAAATGAGGAGAGGAAGGGGGGGCCCACAACGGAGACGCATAAGCGTTCTCGTAACCGCATTATCTGCATCTAATCGTAGCGCAGAGTTAATGAAGCGAAGCATGACACACGAAGAGAGTTAGGAGAGAGGAGAGAAGGGCGAGGGGCGAGAGAGGGGGAGAGAGAGCACTTAGGCGAAACTCCAAAGCACCGGAGCCGAGTTATCTAAATCCTTGGGAGGGAAAAAAGAAATTCTCGAGGTCGATTGCCGGCTCAGGGGCTCGAGGAGCTTATAAGACGATAAACTATGTTTAAGATTTAACTGGCTAACAGAAACCCAAGACGCGAAGGATTTCCTTTTCTTTTGTAATTTAAGCCCCGCGATATGTCCGCGCGCTTTCGTGGTCGAAAGCTCGATTATTAATTCAACGCAGAAATTTCCTCATTAGGGAAGAGCTTGGCGTCGCTTTGTTTCTTCAATGTCCCCGGGTATCTCGATCACCCGTTCGCGCATTCGTGACGGCAAGTGCACCGACGAGCGTGGGCTATTGATTCACATTTTTTTTCTTTTCTTCTTGTTACTCCCAGTCGTAAAGCTTCCACGCTTCCGAAGCTTGAATTTATACCGTTTGGTTTACGTGCATATTATAATGTTCGAGTGGCACGTGGGGAACTTTAAATTTATTACGAATCAACTTGAGACCACGGCGTCATTTGGCGCGGAAATAGTTTTCTACTTGCATGCCGTATATCGAAGGCGAGGCGTGTGCGCCACATCAGATTTAGTGGGAAAAAGTCTTTGGCGCACGCGAACAACCTATAACCTCCTTAAGCGGAGCCTTCTAGAACGTTTTGTACTTTGCGAATGAGCTTTTACCTATTTGCGCGAAAATTTCGATGCACTTTCGTTGCTGAAGGTACGAACGAAGCTGCTACTCGGCTTCGATTTTGCAGAATATCGTTAAATAAAAACGAGGAAGTCCAAATGTAATGTGCATTATTTTTCTCGTATCTATCGCGGACATTCGTAGCTCTATAGATAGGTAACTGGCAGTAGGCGAGACGTTGACGATTGAGCACCGCTGAAACGTGGCCCGAGGGGCGACATTAGTTATACACGAGGTTCAACTCGAAGTCGGACGAGGCACTCTATATATCCCGTCGGAGAGCTTTCTCACTCTCCGAGATATCTCGTTTCCTTTCCGTTTACTGTACACACATACACACATGTACATCTGTGCACATCCGTGTGTAACGCACACAGCCGAAAGGAACGGCCTATCTCTCTTTCTTCGGCGCTGCCCGTCCCTCTTTTAACCCTCGGGTGTGCCAAGGGTATAACGCGTGCTTGACTTCTCGCGAGTTGGCGAACGTTCCGCGCACCGACGTCAGAAGCAATGCAGCATCATCCCGTAGTTTCGAACCTGGTCGAGGAACCCGAAGTGATGAAGAATCCCCGAGTGGAGAGGGCGTGTCCACCGAGCATCGACACCTCTTTGCACGTGCCGAATTTTTTAAGGACCCCCGAAGCCACCGAACACCTTCGAACCGACACTTACGGCACATAATTTGATTGCCCTGTCTGCTGTATACACTCGACCGACGCAACGGGCTTCTTCCTTCGAAACGCGTTAAGTGGCAATTATTTAACGATTATCATACTCAATTATACAATCGAAAAAGAAATGAAAAAACTCGCCGAAGACCCCTTTCGGAGGATATACTGGTCCATTGAAACATTGACCCAAAGCAACACTTTCCATAATCGAAGTTTACGTTTTTTTGCTATTTTCGGATTATTACTGATTGGAATTACTGCAATTTCCCTCAAGAAATGATAAATTACTTCAATTTTCTTTAATGGCATTTTTTTAACGGCTTCTGACTGTCCGGGTTGCAACGTTCTGACTGCATCTTCCAATAAACTGCTCTAATATAGTGTACCTAGTCTGTCGCTATTCCCCCAAGAACCTGCAACCATCATCCTTCTCGCAGTTTCTAATGGACGGCGTGACATCCACCTTGGAGACCTTTGCGTACTTTCAACTTTGATTCGTGTTCTCTGCCCAGTAACTTCCAATTAAGGAGCGATTGCTGGTTCACTAGCGGCAAACCTGCAACCACTCGGAAGCCCTACCTCTGAAGTCGTTGGTATAGATAGCGTCATAGTTCAAAGAAGGATGCTTGTCCATCAACGCTTTCGATGTGGCCCACGCGACATGGGACTCGACCAAACGACCCTTTCCATGCAGAATTCCAGTTACATGCCCACTTGCCCATCGACGGAAAACGCCCCTATCTACGTAATCCCCATTCCAATGCTGCGAAACTGACAACGCCACGTCTACGATATTCCGTCATATTCAGAACTCAGTCTGCAGTGGACATTGTGGACTGTTTTTGATGTAATCGATTTCAAAATTTCTGCGACCGAGAGACTGTAATTCTGCAGGCACAATCATTATTTCGTATGTTTATAACTCGATCGCGTTAATAATCGTCGAATGATCAACCCGTTCGAACCGCTCGACTGTTAAATTCGAGGAGAGAACGGAAAAACAAGAGGCGAAGTGCAGATTCTAGGGTCAAGCGTCCATTGACTTTTCCATTACCTTGCGACCTCGTTGCGCCGCGTAATGTTCAACTTTTGATTAGTTTGACCCTATAGACTCGACAATGTGATCTATAGACCCGTGAGTCATTGTTACCTAGAGGCTCGGACAGGTGAAGTTCAGCTAATGCACACTTTACAGCTGACAACAAGTCCGCGCAACCCGCGAATTCACGGAAAGAGCTAATAACACTTTGTTGCTGAAGAATTGTTGTTGTTTCACCTTTGTGAAATATTACTAGTTCGTTTTTCTTTTTTTTTTTTTTCATTCACTGTGATCGAACTTTCATCGAAGGTTTTCGAAGGATGATGTCGTCGTGTGGACGTCGCTGTAGTTTTAACATACTTACGGCAGTAGCTCGCAGCTGCGGTAAATATTATATGAAAGATACAGTAAATAATATATCGTAGGAGATCCGTCGAGAGGCATGTCGGTAGCAATATCGGTGGCACGAAGAGGTTTCCGTTTATTTCCTTCTCTTACGGGGCAATAAAGGAGTGAGAACTGACATGTGCCCATCGCCTGTAAGTACCACCGATATCGTTCGTTGTGCCGTAAGATATAGGTTTCCTTGCCGAGAGAGTCGAAAGGCTCTAGCAATTGCGATATACCCAAAGCTGCCAAGTAGCGCGTGGTTATAACCCGTCGAGTGGGGTTATAGCTTTACAGGGCAAATCGAGCGTATTGCAATTGCAACTTCCTCTGTACGTGCCGAGTTTGCACCAGTTGACCGGATAGAGAGCGAGAGAGACCGGCCGGGAAAAAATGAAAAGCCGACGAATCGCTGCAATACGAGACGTCGAACCAATACCACATGGGCATTGATGGAAGTTCGAAGTAAAACTTGAGTGGAATTTCGAGTACTGCCTACAATATTTTCGTATTTTTCTTCATTCCAAACTTGGTCGCATTTATCCAGAATTTTTTAAAAATAATATCTATATTGCAACTTCACAGTCAAAACTACATTCCTTTCGCACTCTGATTCTTTAATTAGCTATTGATGTATATTTTCTATATGTTCATTACATTCCTTTATTGGTAAAAAATTTACAAATTTTGTAATAATATTTTTTTTATTATTTCAATTTACAATCCATATGAGTAGCGTTTTTTCTTCGTCATACATTTCACAATAGGCGAAGCAGACTCGACGAAGTGTAGCGATTAAAAAGATTTTTTTTTCTTTCGAATGGATGAGAAATCGTGCGCTCTGCATTATCGGGTCGTGTATCGTAAGAGCGCTGGTGGAGATACCGTTGACAGGTGCAACGGGCCCACGATAAATCGTCGAATCCTCGGGGTAACAAGGATCGCCGATTGCCGAATCGTGGCCTTGGGCGACCACGGCTACGCTATCGAGAAGGAACGCCACGTCGAAAATCGTTCGCCTCAACAGCCATCCCCTATATACCTCATAAATAATATCGTAAATATAGCGCAAAGCAGCGAGCAATTTTAGCACGTCGTAAATTTTATTCGCCAACTCGCGCGAACCTTCGCCACGTCTCGCGAAGATAGTCTATACAAACTGTTATATTCGTGGTCTATCTTTTCGAACGAAACTTTTCACCGTTGAAGCGTGCGCTTCGTGTTGCATTTCTTTTTTAATGATTCTACGCCAAGCAAAAAATCGGGGAAAAGACTTTGCATCGATAATGGAAAATTGTGTGCCTGAAACGATGCGACGAGTATCCGGTATCGTCAGCGACACGGAGAATTTTTTCTCGAAAAATTAAACTCACATTAGGTACTGTATTTAGGTATTCCGGTCGAGGAAAAATGTGTCTATGAGACCTCCAATCTTCTTGTATAATACACGTCAACGTCTCAACTAGAGGAGATAAAAAAAGAGCTTGACGCTGCTGCCAGCCCGTTGACAACCCGAGACCAAAATTCAATTTTCCTCAACGCTACGCATTCTCTCCGCTCGTCTACGAAAATAACGAGAACATTAACACTGTTCCGTTTATTTTACGACACAAGAAATCAATGATGCGCGTAAGGACTAGCAGCGCGAAGTCTATATTCAGCGTTGCAGAGCGTAAATGGTAAAACAAATTAATTTTTTTGTCTGACAGCGATAACGCTTTTTCATAATTGCACGGAAACTTGTATCGCTGTGTGCTCGACTCGCAGAACTATAGTTCCAGTTCTGAATACTGCTGAATCCGTGCAAAAACTAGATAAAGCGATTGTTTTTTTTTCAGAAACTTGTTAAACTTGGGGCCCTTGCGGGGATTTTTTTTTTCCAAAGCCAGTTCGACATAGAAGACAGATGTAATCGTCAGAAAACTATTAAGGTCATCAAACTAGTACCTATTATAATAAGCAGTTGAAGTGATAAATAATTCAACTTCTATAATATTTCGCCGCGTCTGCTTTTCAAAGAAATCCTTGAAACGATGTGCGCGCCCTCGCGTCATTGATTAGCGGGACCATTCGAGCCAGTTCTGCCGATTATATCTCGCATAGTTGTAATTTCGAACCAATAATTTCGCCAGTCTCTGGCGCCTTTGTTTCGATGCAATTATTAGAATTTTCGACTGCTTTCGCTTTATCTTCGATTGCGCCAAAAACATGCATGTCGAGATCGGCGCTGAGTGTCAACGGTTTTGCATTTACGAGTGGAGCAATTAGATCATTTCGTTAATTAACGTGTGCGAGGCAATAATTATATTGTACAGTCGATGGTCAAGAGTACGAACGGGTCTCGATGTTATAATGCGAACTCCCGCGAGACTACTCGGATAGTTCGATGCTTCAATATTATACACCGCATGTCCTATATATCCAATTAATTTCGTGGTTCCGCGTATTCGAAACCCGTTGAACTTTGCGGGGTCTCCTCCGCCCCTCTCGCATATGGATATCGTTCTATATATCGATTATAGAATTTCGGTCAATGCTTCGAATCCGTCAAACTCCCGTCGAGCTCTATAAATAACCGGGCGAGGAGGTCTTTTTAAAAACACGTCACGCGTGAACAAACGAACGTGTTTCAAGTTCCGATGGGGTGTTACGGGCTATCTGTCAACCGTAGATAACGCTCGAGCACCTGCCAAGGGCCCCGAGAGTTTAATTAAAAAAACAAACTTTTCGTTGAATTCACGAGTGTATATAGAGCCAACGTTATCCCCGTTCCCGTCCTGCTCCGTCGCCAACCTCCGCGCGCGAAACTACCGCCCGGTCCTCTCTCGATCGACGAATATTATTCATGCGGTACAAAAGTATTAACGAGATAAAAAGAGACGAAGCGCCGTGTGACGCTCCCGAAACTCGACTCCGCGAGAGTGGCATGCGCAAAATTTTAATTAAAACTAATCCCTCCGTAACGAATTCATTGTATACTTTCGTATGCTCGGTTACGATGCGTTTCGCGAAATGACCCATCGATTATCGAGACGAAATGGAAGAAAAAAAAACTAAAATTATTGCATCGGCCGGGACGGTAATTTTTTCTCTGGTATTTCCATCGGCGTAATTAGAATTTCTTTTTTTTTTTTACATACAGGACGAATCATCGATTTATTGATGCAGTCATTAGTGGTAAAACGCGAACTGGGATATTAAAAAGATGAGGAGGAAAAAAAAATGAATAATGAGAAATTCGAACAACCCATTGGTTCCATTACGCTCGACCGACTTTCACCGCGAGATCGCGAATTTTTCTTCTCTCCCTGTCTCTCTCTCCCACGCTCCCTCTCTCTCTTTTTATATCTCTGCCCCTCTTTTGCTGGCTTCACTTTTAATTCCACCGTCATATTCCACTCACTACCATTGTTCACGGGAGTGCACTCGCTTTGGCGTTCCGATGGAAACTCTGGCTCTCGACGAGCGAGAACGCGAGACTAAGAAACGAGGCGGTAGTCGCGGGCGACATGAGGATAGAGACAGAGAATTCGCTTTCTTCGACTGTATTTCAGGTCGTACATATTTTCGAGGTAAAAACCAACGTTTTCGTAACGCTCCGCTAAACATCGGCATTTATGAAAACTCTGTATGCGATAAAAAATGAAGATAAAAAAAATGGAGACAATTCATTTATTTTGCTGATGTTGTTGTCGTTGGAGGTGCGCAGCTTGCACCTCCTCAAGAATCAAATATCGTATGACCAAGAATTGTCAGCATTATGTAATAATATCAATTAAAAAACATTCCCACTTTCATTGCTACCATAAAAAAAAATCTTTAAATAAATGCCCGATAATGCGCAAAAGAACTGCCCGGAAAAAAGGCAACTCCAGCCACAAGTGGAATACGTAGGCGTTGCACGATGGAGCCTTGATATAGTAGCCTCGTTACTTCGAATCTATCAAACACGTAATAATTCAATCGTTCAATGTTTGAACAAGCTACGCACGTTCCATCCGCGGAATCGTCGTTATTCTTTATTTGCCTCTCATTTTTTTTTTCTCTCTTCCTCGTTTTCCGTCAAACGAGAAAATAATTCCGGGCGTAGTGTTATAACGCGAGCATACGAGTGCGAATAAACGTCGCTGCTCCCGTTGGCTCGTAAATAACTATCGCACTCGTTATATCCAAACCGTGAGCATATACTCCGCTGTAGCCCGTGCGTACTGCAGAGCTTACGTACGGAGATGGATCGATAAGATCGAAAACTAGTCAGCGAACGATCCGCTCGCACAAACACGGGACTCCTCCTTCATTCTCGTATCTCGTTTCGTTCACGAATGTTTGCACTGCTTAACTGCGTGGGCGTCCCGCACTGATTACATCGGTTATTTACGATTATATTACCTCTCGATATCTAATATTAATCGTACGATAAATTACACGATAAGAAGACTTTCGTGACGAGTCAATTCCAGAAGAATAATATCGAATGAAGGCTTACGACGTTGCATCAATTATCGAAGGGACCTCAATCGATCTAATACTTGACGAAGACATTTTCTCTTTCCTTTTTCCATTGGCGTTTGATTGAATCCCAATACGAAACCCTTCGAAATTGAATTTTTTCAATATCAAAATCGTTCACAACCTTATCGCTTTTTTTTCAACGCTTGACCCGATTTCTCGATGCTAGAAAAGTCCCGCGATAGCAGAATCCAAAAAGGAGCTGTATTCTTAATGAAATGTGCGGAAAAAAAAATCTCACCATTTCGGTGAGTATAGAAAACGCGAATACAGTCGCGCTTATAGGTATGCTTCTCGCGTTTATGCACCAGGTGTTGGCGTTTACGGAACGTACGTGGTTTCTGTCGTCCAGTGTGTCCCTCGGTCGGTCCGAGACGTGATCTTACTTGAGTTCCGAACGGTGCTGGTGCCAGAACAGCAGCAACGACAGCAGCAGCGAAGCACAGTAGCCCGGCTACGCCTTTCATTCTGTCGGTGGGTCTCTAACGACCCGAGGAAAATAAACGAATAATGGAACAGGTGGGAATATCCGAGAGGTACAAAAGAGCTTCCCTCGTTTGATATTCCATCCATGCCCGCGAGAACTCTTTCTCGTCTCTTCCTGATCTTTATTCTACCTCTCGACTGTTATTACGTATACTGACCATCCGACTAATAACTTACTTCGACGAAACGCATCCACATCGCGGAACGATGACTTCGGTGAATTGCACGAAAATATCGAAATCGCTCATTTCGTCGAGAGGATTTAATAGAACGTAACGTTCTGGATATGAAAAATACGTTCGTCGTAAACTCGGAGCCGTGAAAATGAAGCCCCCCGCCGAAGGATATTGGATGTGTGTTATTGAAGAATATCGTTCCGTCGGAGAGCGACTGAATGGTCTTTCTCGGGGACATTGGCGACCCCGGTGGGGATGGCGAGAAATGGAATAAATAAAATCGCCAGGGTGAGAATCTCGTAAACGAGAGAGTGCCACGATCCTCATAAACGGATGAACGGCCGGCTGGCTCTCTCTTCGCTCTTATCCACCACGACGCGCGACCTTATATGCATCCTCTTGCTGTTGTCCCCCATGTGTTTGCTTTGCGGGCCTCGCATTCTTCCGCGATAATACACGCGAGAGTGTATGTTTAGACTACCCAGGCGATGAGGGGGGAATGAAAGACTAGACTCCATAAATGCAAGGGTTGTTGCGCGCCGCTTATGCTTCATAACGCTCGGACTATATACGCATCCCCTTCAACGAATCCTTCGCGAACACGAAAAGTATGTTTGAGCGAGAAAAGCTCTGATTTTCTGTGGGATGTTGTTGTACGATGGTATTTCTGGGAAAAAAGAAATTCACCGACGCCAGCATTCGAGTATATCAGCCGTCGAAAGGTTGAAGCAAAAGGCGAATGAACCAAACGCAGCAACTCGTAAATTTCGCTTGGAAGGCTCATACTGCGTCGACGGTGGGACAGGGTGCGCGAGAATCCGAGCCTCTAACTTATGGACAAAAGACAATCATAGCGAAACCCTTTGAGCCAATATTGACCCAGGCTGCTATCGCAATAATGGACGTCAGTTGGAGGAAGTAGGGATAGTGATGAGAGGGGCTCTGGGGGGTTATAACGCTATATGACCGGTATGTATGCCGGACAGTACGGCAGGGCTCGAGTGCTGGCTCGTGTCCGTAACTGCAGCGTGGATGAGACAGACACAGAAGGACAAGAGGTTCCCGTGGGCGGCGAATGAACCAGACAAGCGAGACAGTGAATGAGAGGGCATTTTCACGAAGATTGTTGGAGCCACTCTCGTGCATCGTTGCACTCGTTTCACTTGAGGGGTGCGCGAGAGTGTGTACGAGAGAGCGAAAGAAAGCAGAGAGCCGTCAATCGCGTTTGGACAGCTCTCCTTGAAGGCCAACTGACTCGCAACCAACGAGCTCTCTATATGGGAGATCCCACTGTGTTGTGTATGCAATCTGCGACTGTGTATAAGGTATAAGTCAATGTTTTCTCTTTGCCTCGTGTTTCGGCTCGTTGATTCGCGTGCTGCGTCATTCGACGAGTCGATCCTTCATCGTTTCCTATCATGACGAAGACACGGCGAAGCATTAAATAAGAATAATACGCGCGGCCTTTGTCGGTGATGGGGCTTTGAGGTGAGATTGAACTTTGCTTTGCTGGAAAGTGACGAATGCACTTGGAATATTCGTGGTGAATGTGAAACAGAGGAATTTCAGTGTTAGCTGCCAGATCAAGGATTCATTTGACCCATATCCGTGGATATGGACGTCTGTGAAGTCTTGATGGCGAATTCGACTTTGATTCGATGGAATTACAAAAGTGAGGGATAAAGTTGGCACGTTAAACTTCTGCAGTTCTGGGATTGGTCTGGCCGATATGTTTGCGCACGGATGTCTGTGAAGTCCTGGAGGCGAATTCGACTTTGATCTGATTGAATTTCGAAAGTGGACGATAAAGTTGCCACATCGAACTTCTACAGTTCTAGGTGGCAGATCCGCGATCGATCCGGCCGATATCTTTGCGCACGGATGTCTGTGAAGTCTTGAAGGCGAATTCGACTTTGATTTGATTGAATCACGGAAGTGGAAGATAAAGTTGCAACAACGAACTTGTACGGTTGTCGATGCCAGATGTGGATCTGATCTTGCCAATCATTTCGTACCCTATGTCGAACAGATGTTTCAAAGACGGATTCGACGTGGATTTGTGGGGGTTTTGTGAACTGATTTGAAGTATAGGCGCGTACAGAAAACTTAGAGAAGTTACATTCGTATACTTTAGATCAGGCATCATCGCAGTAATTCTTTTGCACCAGATCTTTAGGAAATTTTGAGATAGCAAAATTGCTTCTCGAATCTCCGAGATTCTTCGGTATCGCAAGAAAGTTAAGAACATTGCTGAGGGTGAAGATCAAGAAGCCCTCACAAATCTCTTGGTTCCTTCTTCTTCCTTTTCCCGTTCGTTTCATCGCCAATCCTCGTTTATCGCGACTGTCACTAGACTTCCGTGGTATCATGGCTCGCGCTCGAATGCCCGGGGCGTTGCACACGTTTACGTATATATTTCACTTTTATCTGCGTCGAAGCGTCTCCTTCGTGTTTTCCCCTAACGGCGGATACATCGAGTGTCGTTCGCGTCCGTCGTTTTCGCTTTGAAATATGAATTTGTTTTCGAAAAGTGAGGGTGCAGGATCAGAGAAGACTGAAGCCCAGTGAGTATACGGAAAAGAGAAAGAGCGCACGAGCACGAGGTATAACACGCTACCCGTTTCCACAAAAGGGAATTCAAGCACCGCCGCAGCTCGGGCTTGCTCTCTTCACTCGTTTCGTCACTGTTTTTCCTCCTCTGCGTATCCCCATTGTCGTCGCTCGTCTTCCGTACTTTACATTTTATATTACCGCACACGGTGAGGCGCTTCGACATATCGAGAAGTGGCTCTCCCGCGTGAGCGGGCTACGAGGATCCCCTTAATAGCGCGAGTCCTATGCGGCATTCTGACTCTTGCCAAACCACCACTTTTGATTCCCTCTCAGCTTCGCAATTTTTTTCTTTCACTCTCACATTCTCTCATCCACTATGATATTCATACATTGGGGTTTACACTATCCGTCCCATCCAATCTCCGACATCCATCTCTCCTGTCTACTTTTTAACTTTGAAAAATCGCTCCCCCTCGCGAACAAAAAAAATTTGCCTCAATGAAACATATGAAATTCATTTCAATAATGGAAAACGAGTGTGTAACAAAATTTAAATCACTCGTGGATAATTTAAACACCGACGAGAGGATTTACCATTCTCATTCCCGGCACTTTGCGAGTGGAACACAGCTTGTTCATTCTTCCCTTTTTTTTCCTCCGCTCGCCCTACCCTCCCCCTCCTCTCGACGTCACTCGGGTATACCAATTTTCTCTTCCCTCACGACCCACACCGCTCACCCATACGCACGCGTGTGTTATCACGGTTCATCCCTCTTTTCGTTATCCACCTATCTCTCACACTCCCGAGCTAACACCAAAATCCCCGCACAAATTGCGAGACTAGTACGTACAATGGAGA
Organism: Ischnus inquisitorius; assembly: GCA_963924025.1. Lineage (NCBI taxonomy): Eukaryota > Metazoa > Arthropoda > Insecta > Hymenoptera > Ichneumonidae > Ischnus > Ischnus inquisitorius. The sequence goes on along the minus strand of OZ001250.1, from coordinate 3,121,261 downwards.
TGCCACAGACCACCGGTTCTCGGGCTACCATGGTGTCTACGCGTTACGAATCTGTATGTGTACCGACAAATACCTACTTCTTCTTGTACGCACACTTCCATAAGTTTATATGCGCGTTGGCCCACACTGCCCGCTTTCAATTGTTCCATTCGAGATATCCTTTTTTTTTGCCTTTTTTCCTACTGGCTGGACTCTCTTCACCGAGTGGTCCGCGCTACAGTCATGGCATTCCCGTGTATTGGTAGTGGCTCTGGGTATGTTGGTTGTACGCCAGGGATAGCGCCACGACGAACCCCCACGGTGTCCATTCATCCCCTGTTTTCCCGGTTTCCCCAGAGCGAAATATATATACATGTATTCGTATATCTGTATATAAATGATCCAAAGCCAAGAGCGCCGGTAGCCTCAGGCGATTCGCTGTAGCCAGGCACAACCCCCTTTTCCGACCCCGTTTAGCGCAATCCGACTGAATAGTGATTAAAAGTGGTCCGACGTCCGATCCAGAGCCGCTCGCCCAGAACGGCCAGTCAATGCATAATAACGACGCGCATATATATACGTATAGTCTTCGAATCCGTTCGTCTCGTCTGCGCCTTTACCCGCGGTACCCATGAAACAACTATAGGATGTTACTGCACCCTACCTTTCCACCCACGCGCTACTAACGTGAGTTACACTCGGTTACGCAGGTGCTCTCTTACCAACCTTATATGCAATGCGCTCTGTGCAGCACACCGCGGGACTTCACGAGCTTGTATTCTCATTTCCGCTGCGTGTAATTCATTCAACGTGATGTTAAATTAACCAGGCAATCCTTGCTTGACGCGACAAAAAAAAATCGTTCAACATTTGAAGCTAAAAAATATTATAAACGTAAAGCTTTCACTATTAGACAGTAAAAACAGAATATGTAGTTCATTTTCCCATTTTCACTATCGCTTTCAAAAAATGTTTCGGGGCTATAACCGAAAAATTTGGATTTTTTTTACAAATGATTAATGTACAATGCAAAGATCTGTTCTTCAGTCATGCTATAATCGTGATACACGTTGTAACGGTGTTAGATGCAACATATGTATATCCGATATACAGCAACACCTGCATTGAGGGGGTTGAAATGGAGATGGGGACATAAGCTATGGTAAATGGAACCTTGGGAGTGACAATATTACCATAATATTGGATCCGAAATATGAGAATATAAGGTTTCTTTATACGGGCCGTTACCGCGCGACGTGAGAAAAGCGGAAGTGACAGAGTTACCGATAATGCATAAAAGATAAGTGAATGCAATGAACATGATCGTATTATGTTCGTATGTGCAAAATACTTGTCCACTTGCGATGGATCCCCGTTCGCTCTTAGACGAAACAAAAATTTCGCTCAAGAATTTTAGACCCACTTCGCGTCTTGTTGCGCTCTCGTTATCTTCGTTTTCGACTGTATGCATACTTTTACTTTTTATTTATTCTTCGTTCGATTCGGGGTTTCGCTTCCTCTATTTCGCCGCGTCGCATTTTCCGCGAATTCTGCTTTTGCCATTTCTTATCGCATCGCTACCTTGTCATTCCTCAACTTATTTTCGTCTCTCGTTATACGCGTATATACTTAAAAAAAAAAAAGAAAAAAAAAAAACGTAGACGTCCTCTCCGCGAAACCAAACCAGGCAGACAGAGGATTCGTCTCGCCGGTAACTCGCCACTCTCTATCTCCGTACTACTTGCCCCGGACTTCGAGACGATGGAGTGGAGGCTCGAAACTTGGGCCGGAAACTCTTCAAGCTGGATCTCCTCGTAGCTTCCCAGCCCCTTCGTCGAATCCTCGTTCATTCGTCTCGTCTCTTCTGCTACGCTTCAAAGTTATTTCGAAGAATTATTGAAAGTCTTCGGTTGCGCGGCTCGACTCGTGGAACGAGGCATGAAAACTCGCGAAAACGAGCAATTCGAAGAGGGGACTAACCGGGCTCGAGATCCTACTCGTATATCCTACCCGCGCGCGGGAGAAACAAAAGTGAAAAAAAATATCTTGTTTCGATATCCGTGACTTTATCGACGATTCGTCATCGATATATTTGACGCCGTGCAAAACTTTTCGTCCTCGCTATATCTCTGCGAAGAGAAGAAAAATATATATTAAGAGCGCGAACGCTAGATCAGCGAGGGATATAAGAACTTTTGACAATATCAACGTTCGCGAAACTCTCAAAGTAAACTAGCAAAATATAAACCCAAGTCTCCGTTGACTCGCGCCGTTGAAGATGCTGGGTCTCGATGCTCGCGCCTCAGTCGAGGCGAAGTAAGAAGAAGTCTTTTCCTCGCTAGCTTACCCACCTGCCCGTCGTGTACCCACGCAGCGGAGACCAACACAAGAGTCTCTTTCCCCTCCTCGCACTCACCCCGGTATGTCTTACCTGCAACCGCCGAGGCTCGCCTTGCCGCTGTAATCGTGCCAACCACTACTACCAAACCACTTCCGGTTTAATGAATAGGATCTTAATGGATACCGCCTTGTTTACGATCCAAGTTTCTTCGATTAATTACGAAGAAAGAGAGGACCGAGAGGAGAAGGGAGTCGACGGACGAGAAGCGAAAGGGTCCCCCCAAGATTCTACCTCCTTCCAAGTTCAACATCGTAGTCGTTTGCCTCGGTTATAACTTCGGTATTGCCCGCCCATATAATAAGCAAGTTTCGCATGGCTATCTCTCCCTTCTCGCCCCTTATTTGAACCTTCAACTTACTCTGCCACAAAATAACTATACAGTATCCCATACACGGTCATAATCCCTATCTAGACTTCGGAAAAACTTGACGTACAATAGAACTGAGTGGCGAATTTTGGAACGGGTCGATGTTACATTCGCACTGATGCCCGAAGTGATGGTTGAACCTAAACATAATGATATAACAATGAAAGTAAAGTCATTTGTGATTTTTTTCTCCACCTTCGATTCTTTTTTGTTATTGAATATCTTGACAATATCGTTATGCAGAGAACTCTCTTGATCGGAAAAATATCGACGGTAGGCATCGTGGAATAATGTCGAAAGAATGGTAATTGGAAATCGTTCGACTATCATCCCCGCGTCCCAATGGTTGGGTACAATGGTGATTTTCGTCGTTCGCGATCGCGGCCGCATTATCTTCCTTCGTTCTCGAGCTTCAATACAACGATTCGACGAACAACGAACGACACAACGACATCCGTTGGAGAGTCTTGTCGAAGAACGAGGAAGGCAAAACGGTCCGGCGAAGGAGACGAATATCCCCGAGTTTGCAGGATTTATCGTCGATCAAATCGGGTCGGATGGCTCGAGCAGAGACGATCCCGCGAGGGAAAAAGCTTTGGCTTAAGTCCGGCATGGTTCTTCCCTGAAAGCCGCGAAGGTAGACGAGGAAAGTTTAGCGGGAAAATAAAATGAGAGGAAAATAGTCACAAAGCCGATATCGCGTAATGCCGTGGAATCAGTTCCAACTGGTTTCTCCGTTAGTCCTGTCCACTGCACCGGCATTGAAGAGATAACCCTCGGATCGTTTTTACCTTCTTTCGAATCTCATCCTACATTTTTATCATCTTCCGTTCGTTTTTTCCGCTCAACTTTAGCTCAACAAAAAATCTTGTATTCCGTATCCGCAAGATTCGGAATCCTGTTGCGCAATATTATGATACGTTTTCGTTGATCCAAATCGTTCGGAAAGCCCTCTGCGATTTTGATCAAACCATGATTGTTTTTCGGTTAAAAAAATGTAGCTCTTGTGCATGCATAACAATGGAGCGAAGCTCCGTATTTAATCCAACAAGTGTCTCATTGCACCGTGCAAACAGTGAATTCTGTGGGCAACGATTCATAACCCGATGTATACACGCCCAAGCTGTACATACGTACGTATATTATGCCATTAGTTTCGGGTGCTTGAACCCATCCTCTCTCTGTCTTCCTTTCCCCAAACACTACTATGATGAGCAGGAATAGAGTCCACGTGTCCCAAGGGCTACCGGGGTTGGCTGCACCTTTCCCACGGGCTAGCGAGCGTCCCGTCATATCAGGCCAACGGGCCCTTTCAGCAGTCCATTCGGAACATCCGAGAGCTTCGTACCCCGTTATTACTAATATGTATATACACACAGAGGGATGTGAGTGCCTCGTGCGCATGGAAAATCATCGGTCCGTGCAAGGTATGAGGCATCTCGGACAAACCTACTGCACTGCTCGCCTCTCGCTTCTGGTACAATGGATTATACCATGTTGATGTACATATATACATATAGAATATGATATACGTATATACAGAATAGACGGTATTATATCGTGTGGAGTGGCATTAAGATGAAATCCTCTATCTGTTCGTCTTGCGCTACACGAAACAACGAAAGGGTTGGCGATGCATGCGAAGTAGTTCTCTTGCCTCCCTTCAAACTCTCTCTGGGGTATTATGCACGTACATAGCAATTCGGATTGCAAATCGAAACTCACGGTCCCGCGAGATTGTTGCGTTGCCTGCTAAGAAAAATTGAAACATCAAAATCCCGTTCAGGCAATTTTCTACCGTTTTTCACAATTTTCTGCGCATGCATCGCATCATTTACCAGAGATACAAAAATGAAAAAATGTTGAGGAAACGCGTCCGAGGACATCCTAAGAATTTCGCGTAGATTCATTCAGTCGTTTGAAGACACTAATTTAATGAGGATTCTCCAATCTTCCTCGAGATGGTCAAAGGATTGAATTTTCCAGCAATGTTTTTTATTGTGCGAAGCGTCCGGCAAAGAAACATGACCAAGTTAGCTGGATCGCTCTGTATGCCATTGGAGCCTAACGGAGGAACAGAAGCAGAGGGAGCCCAAGCTATAGCGTCTCTTCTCGCGGAACACGGTTGCAGCCGTGTTTGCAGTGTTCGGAATGGACGAGAGAGCCCATTGTCCCGCTGGAGCTTGTTTCTATGCAGATGAGATACGCGGCGAGTCCGTCGCCGGGATAGCTCGAGCCTCGCGTATGGGAGAGAGACACCGCCCTTGGTTGAACGAAGGGCGCCTCTGTTGAAGGCCCAACGACGCCCTTTCGCCTTTTTCGAAGCACGAAACCAAAGCCCGAACGTGTGTACGATGGGTTCACCTTTCCGTGGTTACACTCTAATACACGCACCTATATAAACCACCTCTGCGTTCATTCTCTCGACGGCTCTTCAACGCGCTGCAGAGGCGAGAGGAAAAGAGGAACGTACACGGGGCTACCTCACGGCGCCGGAATCAACTCGGCGCTAGCACCCGAGACAGGCGTAGAGCAAGCTTTTCGCATTGCGGTCCTGAGAGAAAGTCTCGTAAAATACGCGTTATTTTCACACGTCGAAAACTATTCTATCCAAACTGCGGCACTACGGTACTCTCGCCGAGGAAAAGCTGAAGATATTGTCATAATGCGAAACACGAGACTGAAGAAAAATGGATGGAAGAAAGTGACTGCCGCTGCCGCGAACTTATACAGAGCTGGCGTTGACGTGGGACAAAAGCAACAGTAATCGCGAGCAAGTCCGACGATAGATTAAGGCGTGAAATGCACCGGTGGAATTGAGAAAGTTGGTTAAAATTCTTGCGACTTCTGAGACTCTGGGATCAAAACGAAGCAAATCGTAACCACATGGTAAAAGACATCCTTTTCTCAAAGGAAGGAATTGCACTCTGCGGAATTAGAGTGCATGCTACGGCAAGTTATTTCTCAGAGTACCGTAGTCGCTGCATGAAATACCGAGAAAAGTTCCCTTTACAGAACGACGACTGCATCTGTAAAGGGATAGATCGAATTGATGGTAGGCGTAAGTCTTTGAGTGCTAGAGAGACCATTCAGATTGGTGAAATGTTACAATCTAGATTTCGGGTTGCTCCGTGTTTTGATCATAAAAATTCCGAATACGGGGTAAAAGGAGTATCCGATTGGATTCGAAAAAATCGTGCAAAAAGTGGTTCATATTCGCCCCTTCTATCCTACACGACGCGGGTATAATAGCAATTCCACTATATCAGTAAAGAAAAAAAAGAAATCCGCAAAAAAAGATTACGCGTACTCTCCATGGTAGAGAATTGTTTGTATAACTCAGTAAATTCCACAGTTCTTGGCATAAGTGGAAGATAACCGCGGTAGTCGAAGACGCACCGCATAGAATTCTTCGCTCGATTCTTTACAGTGGAGAGAAGCGATGCAACGCGATAGAATAGACAGTATTGAAAAGACGCGTGAGTCCATTAAGAAACCGTATGTACAGAGAGAGAGTAGTAGAAACTCGAAGCTTCGCGGAGCTCGGTGGGGTACGAATGTATATTCAATCATCGATAGGAACGTATCTCGGATATACGCCAGCACGTCGTCTCGGGGATGCCTCGGGAGATTGAATTTCTTCTTCGCCTCTACCGCGGCGTCTCGCCGAAACCGTTTGGATCTTCTCTTCTCGTACTTGTACTTTGCATTACTCAATACACCTGTCTCACTTCGACATTGTGAGAAACGAGAGTCCATGGAATTTCCACGTACGGGCGCCAGACCGAGACCATTCGTCGCGAACGAAGGGAATGCGCGTCGACTATGACCCTGCTAGGGCGGCGCTACCAATCACTGACAATAGTTGCGGAAGAATAAAAATGATTTTTTCGTATTTTTTTTTTTTATAAAAGACTGTACTACAGAATTCAATCTTGCAGATATCAAGCATTTGATTATTCGCAACGTTCGTACTCCTTGATAAAAGAAGAAAAAAAAGTATATTGCGAGTTTACTCTAGTTTCTCCCTTCACAATCAAAGCTCAAGACTGCCGCCGTCGCCGGCATCGGCGTGTTGAACTTTTGCTTGAAACTCACCGACGGCGAAGTCGAGGCCATACATACAACGCAACGAGGTGGCTTTACAGTACATACATACTATTTTTGCTGGCTGCCCTTAGGTACACATATACATAACAGTTTCGCTACGGGTCGAGCCCATAAAATCTCAGAAAACTCTTTCTACTTGGGTGTATACCCTCCCGTACCTACTCGAGGAATAAAATGTGTATGCCAGTGGACCCGTCTGGATTTCTCCCGAGAATCTCGTTTCCAACGGACCATACCGACTACGTTATTCCTATTTCTGTTTTTTTCTTTTTGCTGCGTGTACATTCTTACCTGTACGTACTCTCTGTATTACCCATGTACTACCTACCTATTTCTCGGCGAAACTCGTCTTCCAGCAGAGTCCTGCAGGAACTGTCGGTCCAGACAACGTGACCGCTCTTGGGATACGTTTTTATTGCATTTTATGACCTTCTCGCAGAAGTGGAATCATGTAAGAGCGTGACAGCACCAGTGTATAACGTTACACCTTGCTTCGTTCGTTGCGTCGCAGTATTTCCTTCCTAAATAATTCTGAAAAACATTCGCCGATGCTGCCCAATGAAAAATTCTTCCTACGAAAAATCTCGAAATGTCGAAAGATCTTGTTGCTGGATGATGCCGAAGATAGATTTTTCTTCGTTAAAAATGCAAATTGAGGCGGAAAAGTGAAGAAGTTTCATGAAATGACTAATTTCACCCTACGATTCAGCGTAGGAAAATAGATCGACATGGATGGATTGTGCCATTCTCTTAATCCCTCGAACTGCAAGCTCTCTGCATCATGATTTTTCCGTGCTTCAGATCGATGAAATACAACTGTTTCGAAATTCCACTTGGCAATATCGAAAATCCGTACTTTGGAGATATTTCGTCCGGAAATTCATGTGGATATTGAAAAAACCCACGTTTTAGTATTACCAACATCAAGTGATTCTTGAGCCCATGAATATTCGCGACGAGTTTCCATCGTCATTCGCAGTTGTAGTGGAAACGAGCTGACAGTGGAACAACCTCGTCGACGACAATACTGACAATATTGAGTGAGACGAGACAAGCACCATGGAGAACAACGGTAGTATAGCATCGAGAACCCGGCAACAATGGTCAGCGAGTCGTGTTCATGGATTTCCTGTTCCTCGAGCTCTATATCCACGCGCGTCGTGCGCTCTCCATTACGAGACGATTTCCTATTCCTGCAACAGTATGCAACTACCCGGCTAATACCTCCGTACACCGGCATCACGAGAGCCTAAGCGTTACTCACCGACCCATCGTTGTCGTTTTGTTCGCTATACATATCGCGTCCCATCTGTCATATTCGCAAATTTGCATGCGTGCATTAGCGTCACGTAGGCAGCATGGTATAGGCAACTTGCTAGCTCGGTTACTAGCTGCAATTGACCACCTCGGTGCATCGTTCGCAAAATCACATAATTCCCGTTGCCCAGCTAGAGACTCCGAGCTATTACGTAATTACACTTTCCCTGCGCTCCATTTCGAACTCCGGCACGACGACGGCGATAATATTTGCCCTCGAGGAATCGCCGATTTTTATCAACAGACCTCATCTACGTGGCGCCTCGAAAAAAAGAGAAAAAACGTATATATCGTCATAAAAAGATTTTTTTTAGAAAAGCGCGATTACAGAGTTTGTAAAAAATTTTGGAATTTTTCCGAAATGATAAAAAAAATGAAGTTTTGGAAAACTACATTTCATTACGCCGTCACTAAATAAAAGGAAAAGATAGTCGTTTATCGCAAAACATTTCTTGAGAATAAAGAAATAAATATCAAATACGAACTGATGCAAAACGGAACAATTTTATTAATTGATATTGAAATTTTCTCTGTTACAGGTGAGTTATCTTCTTGGCTGTATCGTCGACATGATTCCTTTTAAGATTTTCATCCGCTGAAATTCGTAAGTGTTGCACGTTGAACGTTTTTTCATGCGATGTTTCATCCAATAATGATCCTTTGTCAAGGTAACAATGTCCCAGACAATAGTTTCTGGATATCTCGCGCGTTTATATCACCTTTGCCCCCCACTCCGAAGGGCGCCCGTTCGCGTTTCCACTTAATCACGAAAACATTAAATCGTGAGTATTCCCGAGTACTCCTCGTCGGCCGCGAGTGTTGCAGCCGCGAGCGAAGGCTTTTTCGCCCGGGGTCTAATAAATGTAAACCACCATCCCATTGTGACGAAGGTCCATTCGAAAGTTTCGTATGACCGGGTTGAGAGCCCTCGGGGAAGCGGGCGTCGGTCGGATGCGCCGCGCATAGTCTCGCTATCTCTCGGGGGTTTTAGGCTCGCCGAAAACCCTTCTGAAAGATGTTTCAACAAACTAGTTTTCGGTTCATCCTATTTTTTTTGCCCTTTTTTTTAACAAGTACGGCGCGAGCAACGAGTAAGTCGATATTTCAACTTTATCTACCGTTCTCGTAAACGTTAATGTGATGTTCTTTTTTTTTTACGACACTTTATATCATTCGCGTCGAGAATTCAATGACTTTTGGCTCTCGGCCAATTCCGAGTATTCTGTCTAGCTAACACGTGTTACTCCCCACCCTTGAACGTAATTACTGCAGGAGAGATGGTACAACTGCTACGAATATCCGAAAAAAAAAAACGTTTTATCGTTTTTTTTTTTTTTCCTATCGGCGTACGATTGGCGAATAAATTTTAATATAATTTTCGTGCCAACCGGTGCGTTGCGCTTCGCGAGTCATCGACGCGGATGGAGATAAAATTCCGATAAAAGGCAATAACCAGAGCGACGTTACGAGTCCATCGAGACCCCGGAGAGCTCTTTACGAGTTGCAACAGCTTCGTCATGAACATAGATACAAGCGGGGTAATGGGGCGGTAGCGAAGATGCGGCAAGTGTAGTGTGATCGTAAACACAATTAGCGTCCCCCGGAGGATGCCACGAACAGCCTCTTTCGACCTTTCTTTTTTTTCCTTCCTTTTTCCTTTTTTTTAACTCGTTTTTACACAAAATTTAGTGGCCATAATGCCACGCCTAATTCCACTAATTAAAATTCTCAACGTTCGCAACCGCACACCGCGCTCGTCGTGAATATACGAAATAAAAATGCGATAACCCTACGTCGTCCTTGTCACGTGCGCGCGCCCGCGAGAAAGACGAAAACAGAGTCGGGAGAAGCCGTCGAGCTGTTTCTACATCCCCATCTGCTGCCACAGCCTCTTCTTTCCTCTCTCGTCCGACAACGCCGACGGCTTGCGACGGGACAATCTCATTTTTTTGCGCCTCGTTATAACTACGCAATAACATGGCTCATACCGTTAATTCTTTTACTGTCGCGCAGACCCATCGGAGCTGCTCCGTTGTTCCAGCATAGCTAAGCGGGACATTGATTGGCAGCTCTAAAAAGCAACTATGCCCAACTTATATTTTAACGACGCTCAGATTGTTTTTTGCGTTTATTAAAGTTAGTGGAATATGATATAGAATAATTATTAATATTATAATACTATTATTATTATCATATATTATATGATAAGTTAGACGTTTCTACGGAAGCCATCGATTTATTTGATGTCCCCAGATAAATGCGCCCCCTTAAAAAACCCTTAGGAAACATTAATAACGAGGACTCGACATATTCAACTGTCCAATAAATTATACATACCATCCACAACGGGTATGCCAATCGCCAACGGTTCTCGGTATAACGTCGACCCTGTTCGACCGATGGAACATTATCTGGCCTCGGACCTCGAACGAAATTCGACTCCGCTAATGGTCAAGACTAATCTAAAGTCTCATTCCCTCTCTCTCCTCTCTCTCGTGAGCGCGAGAGAACCGAGTCCTCGGGCTCTACCGTTGTCAGAGTTCGATTACCGAATATAACCGGTGAGTTAAAGCTTCTCAAATGTTGTCCAGGTCACTCCGTCGGGATAGGGAGCGTCCGTTAAGCCGAAGCTAAATCAGCAGCAGCAACAGTCGCTCGAACAAGATAGTTTTTCCTAAAACAGAATCTCAAAAAAGAAAACTCGCGTCGAGTACGAGGCGCGTGAGACGTTGTCTTTTCGGTCAGTCCTCTTATCGCGACAAACGCGGGGACCGTGTCTACCGCGAGCTGTCGGATAGAAACGGCGGAAGATACAGAAGAAAAAAAGAGGCGGGAGAGAGAAGAAAGTCTTCGGGGTGAAGGCGAGGCTGCGGGAAGATGAAGCCTGCAACCGATGCTGTGTTCTGGTATGCCGAAACACAACGTTCGACCGTTCGGTAGTAGAAGTGCTCCCGTCACCTCGAAAGATTAGACTCTCTCCCTACAACGTCGTTCCGACATTTTTGTTCTCTCCATGCACTTACTCTTTTACGAGCGATCTCGACGAAGAATTTCAGTTTCTCAAGGGCTTCGAATTCTTTTCCGCGTACACACATGGACCGCATAGACTGACTCGAAGCGCCCGCGGAAGCTTCGATGGCGTATAAATCTTTGTAAGACCCGCTCCCTCTCTGCCTACCCTCGGGTCTATAGCTCGGACATCGAATTCTTCGGTGAATTCTCTCTCGTCTTACCGCCTGCCATCGGTATTCTCAACAGCGCTCTCTCACGACAGGGCGAAATAACGCTGGCCTGTAGGTTCGAAGAGGAGCAAACGGGATGACCGCGAACCGTTGTCGTGAAACGATCGTGGAACGTTCCGTATGCCGTGTACGAGACATTATTTTTGGAACCCTCTGTCGTCGTCCCGAACGACGCTCGTCCGACGGACTAGGAAGCCCGGCAAAGCTCGGGGTTCCATATAGTCGCCTTCACGCGATCGTGAATCTTTTAGCAGTGGCGTATACACTCTCGTCACGTTAATTGCGTAGGAGAGAAGCGAGCAGCTTGAGTAATTACCGTCACCCACGTAAATAGACGGACGCTAAAGGTCTTTTTTTTCGTTGTTGTTGTTGTTTTGTCGTTCTCTGTTCGTTTGAATTATAATTGACAGTTGCGCGAGTTTCTCGTCGGTTTTTTTGGGCTTTTGTAAAATTTTACTGACGTAGGATGCGATCTTTATTTTCTTATTTTTCTTGTTTTAATAGTGCCCGCAGTAATGACGACGCTACGCAATCGTCGTACGAGGTTATTCCTTCGTAGCTTCGTAATATTCGTCAGAATATTGGAATCGTCTTATTTTCCATGTACACGACGTCGCGTTTAATAGAACCGCGAAAGTAGCTTCCCGTCGACCACGATTATCCTCAGTTTGAAATTTGCCTCCCGAATTTTTCGCATGAAAAGATAAATAATCGACCGAGCCCAAACAGTCGGCGATATTGGCTCCGATATCGTCGTCCAGTTTTTCATTGCTATTTGAGTAACGTGGAACAAGCAATATCGACGAATTCCCGTACAACGGTTATGAAAACAACAATCCAACTCATCACTGTGCAAACTAAAGAGAAACCGGATGGTTCAAACGATTTTTCCTGTCGTTCAGCCAGATTGTTTTCTTTACCCATCCGTTTTTTTTTTTTTTTTTCATTTTTTGAAATGAGAATTGGAGAAAAAATCGAGCGGAAGTCCCGACGCTTCAACGAATACTGCCTGACCTTTTCATTATTAGGTTTTTATACTCTGGAACATCGTCCGGTCATTACACGCCTTTACTACTCGAGTCCGGTTCCTTTTATCTCCGTAATATCTTTCTCTCACGTTATATTATAATCGTCCCGGTCAAGCCCCTTTTTTTGGCCGTTCTCTCGTTGTTCTCGCAAATGAAGATGAGAGACACAACTCGAAAAAGCAATTCGTGAAACGAGAATGACCGCGATTACGTTCACAGCGGTGGGACTAATGATGATGACGAGGGTGGCTTTCTCATGCGTGCTTGAACCAGGAGTCATGAATTTCGCTCTTCATTTCAGTTTTTTTTATACACGCATTAAGCTACGCGATGCCGTCAGCCACTGGTGTTTCTTTGGCAAGAACTGCCACGAACTCGCGCGATCGAACGACCAAAAATTCACGACGTATCTCTCGTTCGTCGGTGAGCAAAAAAATTGATCATCCAGCTGCAGCGAAACGGGGCGCAAAGGATACGAGACGAGAAGAGAATCCCTAATTTCCAACGATGGAAGGAAAAACCATCGCAACAAATTTTTCGTCGAAAGATCGATTGCCCGATCGGCAATGAGGAGAGCGTGTTTTGTCACCCGTTGAAACAGCGACGACAATGATTTACCGTCCCGCCTCGAATTTACTTTGGTTCCCGATGCTATTGCTCGGTTTTTTCTCTTGTTTCAGCAACAATTCACGACAACGGTTCGACGTGTACGATCGATCGTTTGTGCGCTTTGAAAAATTTTCGCATATTCTCCGTCCGAAGCGTACTTTTGTATGCAGCATAATGGATGCATTGGGTATTCGAAGTAGAAGTTTTTCGCATTACCAATTATCGATAAAGCCTATTGTAAAAAGAAAAAAATTGTCAGTGAAGTGCTCAATTTCCACCGCGTTTTTAACCATTCGTAATCGGCGAAGTATGTTAAAAGTATCTATTGAGCTCGGAAACAATGAAAAAAAAGAGAGGACGGTAACGACTCGCTGCAGGAGTTACGAGCGTGTCGATGTCGTTCTGCCCCGGCTGCAACAGCCGCACGTCCTAAATAAACGCGAGACTGAAGAAAACAAAAAGGGTGGTGAAAAGATGGGAGAAAATGCTCGCATGCGAATCGATGAGCAGCCTCGTAGCGAAATAGAGCTTGTAGATTTCCTTTATTCTATCATCGAGTACAGTGTGGAAGAGAGTAGGGTACATTTCGTTCCGGTATCAGGATTGATGCCACTGCTGTTGGGATTTGTCGAGTTCCGTCGTCGACCCAATTGTCACACGATGCATCGAACTCTTCCCCCGCAAATAGCATTTCCATCTCGCTCTCGCCTTCCCTCTTCCGAATTCGTATCGGGTCTCGGCGATGGAAACCCATCGACGAATCTAGTTTCTCATCTCGCGATTTTCTGGCCTCTCGTCGGCATCAATCGACCTGCTCTTTCCATCCTGGCTCGTCCCTCTTTTTTCTTTTTCCTTTTATTATCTATTTTTCTCTCGATTTCTATATCTGCGAGGGAAGAAAAAAAAATGTCGCGCAGCCACTGTCGGAGGGGGGCGGAAGGAGGGTAGAAAATTAAATTCTCCGCGTATTTCGGGCTTACGAGTACGACGATTCCTGGGAAAACTCGAGTTTTTCTATCCCCGCGAGTTCCACCCGAAGGCCCCGGATCGCGCGTATACTTTCCTCTCTCGCTTTCACTCCTTTTTTTTCCTCTCGTCGTCGAGTTTTAATGGAAAAATCGTTCGTACGATAAAGCCTTTCCCCACCTTTCGCCAAACTCCGAGCGATGCAAGCCTCTGCAGCGCAGTATTTGGTTTGGTCGAACGCGTTATTTACGGGGATCGTCGATATTTCGTTGGAACGTTTTAAATCGCATTGGCCGGAAGTGGTCGGTGGCATCGGCGCGTCGCTTGCTGCAACAGAAAGTCCTTTTCCACCGTCGCGTTCCGCGGCACCATACACCGAGAGGGTTCCTCTCGCTCGCATCGTGTGTACACTCACACAACCGGAACTACACGACGAGGAAGAGGACACCTTCCACCCCCGCCCCTTCCCCCCTCCCTCTCCCGACCGGAGTGAGAAAGAATCGAAGCCTCCCGACGACCTACATTTCTGGTCGCGCGTGTTCCATTTTCAATTTCCAATTTCCCATCGTCGGCCGCACCGGGAAAAGGATAAAGTAATACCGCGGCAGGCCCATTCGTTCGTCGGAAGCTACCCACTGCTGTTCCCGTCACCCCGCGTTGACTATCGATTCTTCTCATCGGTTCGGAGTGCACTTCGCGGACGAAAAATACGAGGATAATGCGGATCGGTTAAGCACGGTGTATCGCTACGTTCCCAGTCAAACGGGCGATTCAGTGAGAACTTCGATGACTTCCCGATGGGATTACAATCTGAATAGCAACCAACCATTCAGAAGGTTCTAAGAACATTCATTTTACGTAATAATAATTCCAAAATATTGTTGACAAATTAGTTTTTAAAATAATTGTTCGACGAATCAGCTGGTAATGTAACTTTTTTTGAAAGGTTCGTTCATTAATTTTCCGAATACATGAGAATTTTTTTGGAATGTGCAATTGCACATTCATTATTGATTGCAATTTCATTAGTTGCTTCACTTTTCAATTGGCCATGAATCGTCTCGTTTCACGTAGGGAATTTTGTAAAAAATCTGGAATCATATTTCCAAATGAATTTTTTCGCATTAAATCTTCTTTTAAATGCATACTTCCGGCGTCGCGAATGGGCGACAGAGATTCCTGTATCGATACGACGCCTCCGATATTTTCGTAACGGGCTCGACTCGCTTTACCCCGATCTCTCCGATATCTCCTGTATCCCATTCGACGGTGCGAACAACGGCGATGTAAAATATTTATTTCCATGCGCATCGCGCCCATACATTCTATCAGCGTGCGCGCTCTAGTATATTTTGCGACAACGCGGCCGTACCAGAAACTCCGGGGGTTTTGTGTACGAAATTTATCAGCTTGTGCTCTAGCCCCGAAAATCACGAGCGAAAAACTGTGCCCCGTTGAACCGGCAACGACAACACAACACTGCGGCACATCATGTATTTACGAAAAAAAAAGAAAAAAAAAAAAAAAACGTAAAAATAACATCGTTCACTGGATCGTTCTTTTCCGGGTTTGCATAAACCTGTCGAGCATAGCTCTCTGAATTGCACGATTTTTCGTGCAAACCGGCAAACGCTAATGTTTTTTTTTTTTATCAATACTTTCATCTGCAAGAGCATCGGATTTTTTTCTTTCTTTCACTTACCGGTTTGCACAGAGAGACAGGAAAGGAAACGCGATTTGCGGGTCTCGACGTTACAGATTCTCAGCTCGAAAGATTATTTACGGCTCGTTTTGCGTCCTCAATGCCCATCGAGAGAGTGAGAGACGGAAATGCGCGAAGGAAGTGAAAAAAGTCGCCAATGGAGAAAAATGGAAATTCGGAAGATGCCGATGAATTTTATGCGGGTTATTTCTCGTTTTCTACACAGCATTTCGATACGGCACGAATGCGCGCGTGACGCCGCTGTGAGGTTGAACGTTCGTGGAAAAAGAAGCGATCGAAGTCGTTGCTACCTCGACGAAACGGATTCTCTCCGCTCCGTTAGACGAGCGAGCGAGCTCGTTCGAATCTTTCTTTCACCCGTTTCCTCAGTCGCGATGCTCCTTCTCGTTTTCTCAATTCGTTTTTTCATTCTTTTCCGTCGCGTGCGCTCTCGCATCCACACAGCGCTGGAATAGAAAGGCCGGAGGAGCGAGAGAGATCAACCGAGGATCTATAGATCCCTCGATGGCCGGATCGTTTTGTCGACGTCGAAGGGGGTGGGTGGGTAGGTGGGAAGGTCATCGAAGCCACCGAGGCAGAACAATGGCCCGTTTGAACGAAACCCGTCGAGAAACTATATGGGCTCTCTCTCTCCATTGCAGTGTATGAGAGTCGAGTGTAGGAGCTGGGATTGTTCAAAGTAAAAAAAAGAAAAAAAAAAACCACGGACGAAGGGAAACGATCGAACGAAATGAAGAATCAGCCTTCGATGGCATTGCAGTTCGCTGCCTTAACTCATCTGTAACCGATTTGCCGCTCCGCCCAACCCGCGCAGAATTCTAGTTAGGGGTCCGGTCTGTCTCAACTCTTTTACGGTGCCTTCCATAAATTTTATTTCTTAGAACTTATAAAAGCCCTGCTAGTAAAAATAACCTCGAATCCCTACTAAAACGAATAACACATTTTTCAAAATATTTATTTTATTTACGCAAGCGCGGCTTGGCTTGTATCACGTTAAGAATTCAATGTTATGCGACAATTTTTTTTTATTATGTAATAATATCAATAACAATTCGCTCAGTTTCAGTGCAATAAACGCAAAATGTAATCTTCCAAGAAATTGATAATATTCTTGAAAACGCCTGGAAAAAATGTCAAATTCTCTATTATAGATTCTTCGTCTGTCTTTACTTCGTCGCGACAGCCGAAATAGATTTCCTCGTGCGAATCGAGACGCAAACAATTTTTAGTAACCTCTCGACCGATTCTTCGCATGACGAATAAAATCATTAATACAACGATTAAACTTCTCGATTCAATTAGCATACTCCCACGGAAAATGGATGGACGAATGAAAAAAGAAAGAAAATGGTCAATTAACGAAATACTACGAAAATACGAATTCTAAAAAAAAACAACGGTGGCACGAGATGCCGGGTCAAAGGGTTAAAAGTTCGCGAGGACGGGCCACCAAAAAATTATCTTCAATTACTCAATTAGCTGAAAGCCCTATAACCGTAACCCTTTCCGTCTCGCTACCGCGCAGTCTACACTTAACCGCTACGGTAAACGAATTCCGTTCTCGATTGCATGAATATTCAATTGTAATTGCACCAACACCAGAGAGAGAGAGAGCGAGAGAGCCTACACACTATACCGAGCCAGTGTGGTGTTTAATTTCGACCATAGCGTTTTTTTTTAACGTTTCTCGTGCATTTTCACCGGAGAAAATTGCCAAACGCTACGCGGGTTAACGAGGGAAGGGGAGCGAGGATGGGGATTGCGTTAGAACGATATAACGTTGAGCGAGAATGCATGGCTTTATTTCAAGTGCTTTCTGGTCGTGTGTAGCTGGAATACTGCGGCTAAATGACTCAGTTGCATGTACATAGCGCCCGCGTGGCGTTGAAGCGTTTTGGCCAGCTATACAGCGATCCGCGAGGGGAGGAGGGGGGAGAGGGGCTGGCGAACCGCGGGGTCGTACTGCATGTGGGTCAACGAACGTGTCCGAATGGCATGTAATCGGCCTGAAAGGGAACCCGCCACTGATGCGCTTGCCTCTGCCACGGACACGCGCTCTTCCTTTATGAGTATCTCGCACATTTTTATTTTCATTAACGCGAGAGTTTCCGCACACACGCAAAGTGTGCGGCAGTTCCGCAGCGGGAAAAACACACGATTCTCTAGTTCAGTCGACCAGCGAGCGCGCGAGCCCCTTCGCTGTGTCGGGGTTATCACACGTAGCTCGAAAGTATCCGAGCCAGAATAGCGGAGTGGACCACCGATGCGTGGAGAGAGCACAGTTGGCGAGACGCGCGTTACACGGGTTACAAAGTTGAGTCTCCTCCACTGTCGTTTTTAATCGCGCGGAGATGAATGGAAAAAAGAAAAAAAACCCCTTGCCAGTATCATTACGCGTCGTCGTCACGCTCTGCGTAATTGCTAGAGCGTCCAAACGAATTTGTGCACCGGAGAGTCATGCATGGCTACGGCACGCTTTTCGTTGGTCTCCAAAAGAAGAAAAAAGACGTTTCACTATTTTGCCAGCTCGTTCGATGGTGGATTTATGGTTTTCGCGAATTCACATGGAAGACATAATTACGAGTAAATTGTCGCGGGGTTTCCTTCAACGTATTTTTCGTACGGGCCATTACGAGACTTCTTTTTTTCGTCCTTTTCATCGATGACGCTCGTCGCTCCAGTGGTCTTTTATTCGGCTTTCGTGAGTCTATTTGCCGTCGCGCGTAGGTAACCCGGGAAATGGGTGTGGTAGATCGTAAATCGCGCTCGCTCTTCCGAGCCTCGCATTGGCTAATGCCTCCGCGAATGTCGTGGGATACAAGGGGCTATACGCAATTATTCGTTACCGTGAGACTGGCTACAACTTCCCGTTCGGAAAGGAAACCGATCTCGTATACTTAATGAATCACTCGCCTCGGCAGCGCGGTCTCAAATCGACGATATTTTCTTCTCGCCGTATCCATTGCGACTTTTCGTAATTTTTTTTTCTTCTTCGTGGAAAATGTGCGATGTACCGAAAACGATGTTGCTGCAGAATTCCCTGTCGACGATATCAAGAGATTTTTTTTTTTAAGGACTGAACGTGACTTTCCAATCGTAAATTTAACGCGTTGAAAGTTCTCAATGTAGCGGAGACGATTTTGCCGCCGAATTTCCTGTTGTCGACGTGAATTGGTTTATTTTGTCAATCGGTATTTTTCTTGTTGTAAAATGGTTTTTTTTTTTTGGAAAAAAAATACTCATTAACGCCGTCGACGGGAAATTCTGCAGCAAAATCGACCGCGGTATACATTGTAGATTCTCGACACGTTGAATTTACGATTGGAAAGTCAGCGCTCGCTGGAATTTCATAACATTTTCGAAGGGTTGTAAATTACGCCGAGTATATTCGATACTTAAGAAAAAAAAAAGGTGATGAAAAAATAAGCAGTCGGGAAAATATTTCTACGGAAAATTGCAAGGATCTCGAAGAGGGTCAAGACTCGAAGGCAGCCTCTCTTCATCTTCGTTTGCGAAAGGTATAGATATACGATATATACATAGATACATCTATACATCTATATATATACAGTTAAGGAGAGTTGTTCGGTCTCGAAGCAATCCCGGATAATTAACAGCCTCCTTCGGATAGCTCTCGCAGGATATATTGGATATACTGTGCAGAGTACAAGAACAGTCTCGGATGGAAGATTCGTAGGAGTACAGCAATAATCGAGATCGCGTGCCTCCTATCCTCCATTCATCTTGTTTTTTCTTCTATTTCTCTTTTTTTTAAATATTGCAACAATAGACTTCCCTCTCCTTCCCCAATCTATTATAATCCTGTTCCTCGTATTTTCCAGCTAACGGCATTTCGTGCCCGCCGATGAATTGTTTCTCTTTCGTCGACTCGGTCGCGAGTGAAATGAAGCTTTTCTTTTGCCATTTCCAATTATACAAGTTCGATTGCTCGGGACGATAAATGAATGATGTGTCCCCGTTTCTTCTCTTTTGAGGGGATCCCGCGAGGGGGGAGGCTTTGTACTTGACGCGATAAATTTAAACGAACTACTAACTCCGCGATACTTCGGTACTACTCGGTTCGCGATTCGATTCGATAGCGGCAAATGCAAGCCGAGAGAGGTGCATAGCCGTTTCTTCTCCGATAACGGCCCCCCGGACCAGTCGAACGCTCGAGTTTCGCGCGGAGCAATGTCTGAAGAGCCTCGCGTTTCAGTTAGCTCACTTCTTCCTTTCGTTCGCTTACACCGGTGCGCTCACCGCACGCCCGGCAGAGTCGAAGAGAAAGAGGGCCTCTCTTTCTCTCGCGGAGCTCCGCGCGCACCGAGCTCACTCTCTTTGCCGGCGAGCTCGCATTCGCTTCGGTTCCTCGGGAGAGAGTATAACCCGAGCGAGCCTCTCGTCTCGTGGCTTGTAACGAACGGGACGTCCGGGGCCGTAAGTCGCAGGTGAAACCGTACGACCGTAAAAAAGCTCGCGAGGTAGCTCACGACCACGACAACGTTTGCATCCCATATATACATATAATATGGGATGTATACATTCGCGTCCGTATATATGAGGCATATACATAGCATGTACATACCACATATACATCTCCTTCCTCGCCCAGAGCTATACAAGAACGCAGATACAGCCGAAGACGCACGAGCATATCCTACTCGGGCTACACGCTACCTACACACCGTAACCGTGCGCCTCCTTCTCCAACACTGGAGTCGTAAAGCTTTACGCTGTGCCGCATAGCACTAGAGAATAACATCGCCCGAGCACCCTCAAGACTCTCTATCAGAATTTCAAGACATTAAACAGAAAAAAAATGAAATTGCTCGTCGAGGGGAAAAAAAATGACGGTCTTTACACCGCAGTGTCGATCGGTTAAAGTTTGAAAAGATTTTTTATGTCGGAAGAGAAAACTGCACTTCGCGAATTTCACCCTGCGAAATTCTACATCATTTTCTTGTCAAAAAGAAGAAGAAAGTCTTCAAAACTTCTAAATTAATCTCTCAAATTTTACTGTGCAGTCATTTTTTTCAAGGATTGCAAGATTCTTTGAGGGTTTACGAAACAATAATGACTGAGAAAAAAAATTGGAGCTCAAACTTTGGTGAAAGTAATCAATGTTGACGTCGCCATTGAATTAGTCGCAGATTTGTCGAACGTAAATTTTTTGTAGCAGTTCAAAATGACGAGCCGATCGGATCGCAGATGGCCGGATGTGGCTGAAACGTAGAGCCCGTACTTTCGAGATGCTTGCACGAATCGCGTCTGATTCTGCAGATATTTTGGTTGGATACGGCGAGGGCCAATTACGAGCATCCGGTGTGCAGCGGAATAGTGCAGCGTCGGGGAAGCCGATTGCGTTGTCCTAATTGATTACGCACTGTTAATTGCCGATAATTAGAGCCCCGGGTACTACACGGCCTATCCGGTCTATCTCACCCTCGTCTAGTGCCGCACAACAGAGCGCACATCGGACGTTGTGTCCGAGCGATCAATACGTATTTATCGAATTAAATGTTGATAATATATCGATTCGATTGCGATTCCGTCGAATTCGGGTCAAGAATAGAATAATTCACTTTCGAGCCCACTCGTTCCAAAGCGCTCGAATTGATTCCCCTCGTATCAGGTCGCTACGTCGCGCTTTACGAAGAAAATCAATCGTGTTCGACGATTTCATCGACAACGCGATAATTAACCGATTTTCAATTCACGACAGTTCTTAAATTCGCGTGTTTCACTCGTAAACTCCGGAATTGATCCCTTGATACGACAAAATCGACTTTTTTGTTTTGTCCCCACGGGAGCGATAAAATAAAAGTGTTGTACGACAAACGTAACGCTCGCGCGCACACCGAGAAAAGAGATCGTCCCGTTGCATTCACGGGGATTTCGCGCGCGCGGCATTCACGTCGCGCAAATACACGCGGCTCACCGGTTTATCGATGCTCACTCGCGAAAGGCTTACCCCGGTCGTATTTTATATCGATCTCGTTCTGTGCCTCGTTTGTACGCATATAAACGCGCATATACATACACACGCGCGCGTGTACAACAGCAACACTGTTCCGTGAGATCGAATCGAGGTCGATGCCAAGTTTGGCGAACGTGCACATCCGCGTTCGATGGAATCGAGTGGACCATTGAAACTGTACTGCAATATTCGGTAACACGCTAACGCTGCGTTGTTTCGCCTGTTATAATGCGAGAAATCGCCATACGCGTCGAAACCCCATCCCCGTACGTGCGGAATAGAAGCAATGCGACGACAAAACGCGAAGGGCAATAGACGAGAACGACACGGATGGGAATGACCGGTACACGCAACGCGAACGCGGCGAATCGTGTCTCGATTATATCGAACTCAAGTCCGATAACGACCTAGTTGGCCGATACCGCCAGGATAGCCCCCAGTGCACATAGAGCACACTACAGTCGAGGAGAAACCAACCCCCTTTGCCGATTCGCTACCGCCGCTCGATACTCCAAGAGTCTTTACCCTATTACCAGTGTAAATGCAACATCCGCTGGATCCGGATCTCGTACGATCGTTCGCCAACAACCAATTCGCGTGTTCTCGCGCGCGCACCTTAAGGGGTGTGTGTCGTTACATTCCCAACCAAAAGGCATATTCGAACAGCATTTCGAAGACTTCCCAATGGGAGAAAAATCGTCAAAAAATTACCCGCATCGAAAGTACTGAATACATTAATTTTGCATAATAACAATTCCAACCTGCAGTCGACAAAGACTTTAAAAACAATTCTATGACGGATTTTCGATTTTCCAAAATCTCGTTTTTGAATTTTTTCACTATAATGCTTTTTGTATGCAAAATTCGCTGGTTTACAAAAGTTTTTTGAACAATAAGTGAATTCTATATATTATATATGTTGTCCTTTGTTGTTACCCGAAATTAGCTTTCTTGAGACTTTTTGTTCGGTTGACGTTTTGTTCAGATTTTAATCTTATCATTCGAAATACACTCGGAATCTCACTCTTAGTTGAGACTGTAACGATACACGCTTCTTAAACGGAGCAACGTAATGATTACTCGGTTCACCGCTGTAACCTCCAGCGCGGTAATATCCACGTACAACTGATCTGTGTAATGCGAGAGATGCAGAGGAGATCGCCGTCCGGTAATGGGTTATCGGTTTGTTATAGATAGCGGACGGATAAGCGTACGATTATTGGCAATAGTCCGATTCCAAGAAACGCAGAGGCGCAGAGAACATCCCGCCGTGAGCCGATAGGTTTGTTCGTAGATGGAACACGGATAAGGCTCCATTATCGGTGATAATTCGATTCCAATGGACGAGCATAAAGCAATCGAATGAATATAAAAATCTTCGATATTCTCTCCCTCCTCATCCAAAGCGGTGATAAATAACGCGCAAGAACACGTGAAAAGCAGATAATTTCCGAACTTTTATCAGTCCGCGCCGACGAGAGTTAATAAAAAATGTATTCACATGCAAATTTCTCCGGCGGCATTCGCGCGAATAACACGCGAAAAAAGAGCGGATAACTCGTCTGATTTGCACGAGGTACGGAGGTTCGAAGCAAATTTTATTCTCGCGAAAAAATATCTCGTAACGATGTCGCGAACAAAAAGTTTCTCGCCTCGTTTCGATCGCATGTGTAACGCTGCGCGGAGCGCGCGAATTAATCCACGCAAGCCCTTTTTTTCCATACCCTTCGTTAACATATCCATCGAAACTCCTCGGGTCATGTAAATTTTTATATCCCAATTGACCTACTTCGAGTATCTCTTGCTCTCTCGCTCGCTAAGCAAGCGAAACACCCGAGCACGGGTCGGGCGAAGTGGGCGAATACAACGTCGTATACAGGTTGGGCACTCGAAAGGTGTGCTGCGATATTCTCGAGTATCCGACGCTCGTAAAATTCAATGAGACGATCTCTCGGGGGGTTGTTCCGCAGCGACGAAACTCGACGGAACGTTCTCCGGCATAGATGCGGCGTCGGAGTTTTACGTTTTTGCGGTCCGAGATGGTCGCGCAGGGTTTCCGCGGGAGAAAAATTGTCGAGGGTCCACTCGGCCATGGTGCAACGGTCGTCTATACGCGGCTGCGCTTACCTACGTATATTCTCGATGCAACTAGGTGGAGAACACTCTTGCAACTGCTGCATGCTAGTCACAGCCCTTTCCGACTGTATCTCTCCGCAGCCTCGCATTGGTAAACATCTCTCGATGCTTTCCGTGTGATATCTCGCAATTCTGGTGCCCTAGCCACTGAGGCCGCTGCCGCAGTAGGACTGTAATGCCGGGGGCAAATACCACCTGCTTAAAGCTCGTGCTTACACTCTCGAGCTTCCAACAGCGATGCAACCTGCAACTACGGCCAGGACTCTGCTGCTGCTGCTATTACTATCTCTTTGCCTCCGCTATGATCTGTATTGCTGGTTTATATACCGGTGCACAGTTTCGTCCAAGTTTGCACCTCTGATCACTGCTGCATATGCTGCAACAGCGAATCTCTATCCGACTTTCCCGCTCGTAGGTGGTATAAAATGGAACAGTTTCGTAACAGGCTTTGATATTCTAATTATTGCGGTTTATCAAAAGGCGTACCTTGACCAATTCTTAGAATACGAACTACAGTTTAATGGAGATAACGATTGAGAACCCAGATTTACAGTTATGAGAGATTTTTTTCGCTAGGGTCAAATGGTATAGAGTGGGACAGTTTTGTAACAGGCTTGAAAATTCTAATCACTGCATTTCATCAAGAAGCGTACCCTGACCAATTTTTAGGATACGAACCATAGTTCAATCTAGGGAAAAGATTGAAAACCCAGATTTACTGTGGAAGGTTGTTTTTTTGTATGGTCCATTTTGCCCCATTGTCCCCGGGGATGTAGGTATACCGGGTCAACACGTTCACTGCTAATACTACTCGCATCGGCGTTGGATCGCAACTATAGTTGTGCCGTGGACCAGACTATTTCAGTTTGTGCGCGATGCAGCAGGGAAGGTCCGAGCGTATTTTCCCATTCCACCGGTCGGATGGGGGGGGATGGCTTTTACGAGGCCCGGACATCACCGTGCGCAACGGGCAGGGCCACAGTTGTAGAACCCGGACACAGGCAGTACAACCCCCGTGGCTCTTTCTGTACATCGCCAGAAGCTGCTGGCGCAACTGGCAGCGAGAATTAAACGACTGGTCCGCATCGGTATCAGCGAAACGGCTATTCGTGATCGTTCGCCGGCGATGTACAGCACATACGTATCGAGATCCCCAACATCGAAGGCCAGACGGGGTAGAGAAATGGCGTTGCACCTAATTACAGTACGACCTACATATTCTCTCGAGTCGCGGCTATGACCGCGTGACCTCTTCGACGTTTTACTGTTCTCCAGCCCGGCTTCTCAGCGCCGGAACTTTATGAACATGATATATGTTTGCTGATGAAAAATACCAATCAATCCCGAATAAATTAATTCAATTACGACTCGTGAATGTTGAATCGCAGAAAATATTCTGTCGATTATTTGATATTTTGTTCGAATAAATGCGGCTTTGTAAACGGGCTTGGCAACGACCGGATGAATCTGGTTTTTCGTTTACGCGCCAGGATCATCGTATCGCGATTGATGAAGCTCGCAGACTAGCACCGTCACTCGTCGGGTCAGGTATTTTGCGGCCGAGAATTATAAACGAAAGATCGGCTCATACGAATGCGATGGGATATTTTCTCGATGCATCTCGAGTGCACTCTCGTCGTCCTTCATTCTCTCGGTCTACTCCCGGTCTAGGCTGTACGAGCGCTTATCCCTTCCACGCCCGTCAGGCCTTCTCTTCCATCTCCCTCTCTCACCTCTCGAGATCTTTCCACCGACTTCGCTTACTCCCAGCGGGCAGTGAGTAATAAGCGCTTATCTTCGCATTATAGTAAGAGGGTCGTTAACGCCAGAGGTTTCGAGTCGAGCCTCGAACCCTTCCTCGAGTTCTCTCGAGCGGAGTTGGAGTCTCTTCGTGGCGCTGTACTATATCCTTCGGCCCAGCACGTAGGCGTGAGAACGGTCCAACTATGGGCATTCAATGGATTATAGACAGACTGTTGTATGTGTAATGCACGTACTTGCACTCTACGTCTAGATTCTTCGGTCCAGCCATGGTGATGCGGATGATGATCTTCACTCGGTTTTATCTCAAACGGTGTGGAAGGGTTGCCTATGAAATTGCTGCATCAAATATTCTCGATAATGCATCGATAAACGATAGGCAATTTAATTGAAAAATGCTCATTATTATACGGTAATAATCGTAATTTTTTTAAAACATTTTTTTAAACATTGTACACCACGAGATCAGCAATTTAATGGCTCATGGAGAACAAGCAGATTCGAAATCTTGAAAAGGTCGAAAACAATTTTTTTACATTTATGAATGGTGTATGAGAAACGCGGAAGTTTGATCGCGAGTTAATCGGAACTACATTTTCTAATGGTTTTACCACGATTTCCGGTCGGTCAACCCTTCCCGCTTCCTTTGACTACTGAGAATTATCTTATAAGGATCACTCTTTAATTATTTTTTTTTCGATAATGGATTATCTTTTTTTCATCCATTTTGCTTACGAGACTCTTTCACTTTTTACAACTCTCAGTGGCTATCGCGGGGATAAATCGGGATGACTGCACCGCTTTTGCTCGTTGAGCCTACCATTGAGCCGATCGTTCTTCCGTAATATTATATTCCGTAATGCGGCCGGAGACGGAAGAATCGCCGTCCTGATACCGGACGAGCCGGAAGGCCAGATCTTGAAGGACCGTTTAAACTGGATTGCCGTAAAGTAGGTTCCCTCGCGAAGAGTCATAAAACACCGGGGGCGAATATAGTTCTCTGGGCTCTTTAAAGTAGACAGAAGCGCACCTCACTTCTTCACTGCTATAGAATCCACGCTGTATAACACTGTGGTGTAATATGATCGAGAGAGGGAATTTACTGGTGGGATATGAATATTGAAATGGAAAATGAGAATCGAAATTGAGGGATGAAATTTGTGCAAAATAATTCATGTGCCAATGACTCGCGAAGACAAATCGTTCGAATTCATTGAGAAATAACGACGAATAGTCATTTTTTGGTATTTATTAATTCATTAGTGTCGGAAAATTATGATTTTTGCCATCTGCCGGATTCGAGAGATTTAACTGCTCATCGCTCAAACCGGTCGAGAAAATTTCATCACTGAGTTGTATATCTGTACACATGCGTGGAGATTTTTTTTTTTTTCGATGTTCAGTCGTTCGATCTGTGTGATGAACCTATGAAGCCACCAGGATATCTAAATCTCGAAGGAGAAGGCTTATAAACGTGATAATAAAAGTCAGAAGGAACCATAACTGGGAGTCGTCGGAGCGACCCATTAGCGTTCTAACGCTAAGTGGTCTTGCGTCACGACTTCCGTTGAGTTTTCCGTATTCGCTGATCTCCCAACCTGCACCGGACACATTTAATTTTCCCGCGACGAAATGTCGACGAAACCGCGCGCAGAATAGTGAAAAACAGAGAGAAGCATTAGGTAACAGTCATTTTTGCCATTTTTCTTGATACATTGTCTTATTAAAAAAATACATCACTTTATCAGGCGTTTAGCAGGTCCTGATCAGGTATTAGGCGATCTTAAATTAATTGCAGATCAGACGTCGCGCGCAAAGAAACAACTCAAAGATAACTTCTCTCGCGAGACAAATCCGGGACATTCTTTTTTTCAATCTACTTAACTTTGTAACCAATATTTCAAATTGACGAAGAGAGATGGGTCAACGTGTGCGAGACGGTAGATAAGCCTGATTCGATTGATTGACCCGCCCGGCGCGAGCCCGTGTCCTCATTAACGTAAAAGCTTCAACGTTTTTGCACGCTGTTTCTCTTTTTTTTCTTCTGCCTCCACCGGTAAACGCGGTTTAGAGTTTTTATTTTCAAGATTCTCTTGTTGTTTTTTCTCTTTTTCGTTTCGCGGATAACAGGCGCACTCGATACGCCCTGGCAGCCAGGAAATTCTTCGTTTTTTCATCGTCTTCCGCGTCGGGGCTTCCGAAACAGCACGCGTGTGCATCGAGGGTGGCAACTGGGTTAACCCGATTATTATACCCATGCTTGGTATTATAAGCTGATGGTCAGCGTAAGCGGATAGCTGACCGCCATTATAGCGGAGAAAAATAAGAGACCGGATGTGTGAGAGCTCGGACACGTGAACAGCAAAATAAAAATGAAAGAAAATCTATCGGCTTATTGCATCTGCATCGCGGTTATTTATAAATAGAGAATCAAGCTATCTTGAAAAGCCACAAGGAACAATCAATTATGCAAGCGATGCATTTCCAGACGATATATAGGAATAGAAAATCATTTATTTTACGACATTACATTTTTTTTACAAGGTCACTCAACCTACATACGACCTGAATGAGAACTGACATTGACAGGCCTGATAAGGTATCTCATCAGGACCAGACGAAGGCAAAAGGCAGTATTTACAGGAACCTGATGACCTGACGTCAATTCGCGCTCGAGAAAGCGAACCCTTAACTTGTTTAGCGGCGTTCAGAGGAATGCTTACGATTTGTGTTAACCCCAAATGAAAAAGTAGTTTCGCAGTTCTTTATCGCAACACGAACTAGAGCGACTATCTAATATGCACAAGCAGAAATGTACGGAAGTCACTAGGGAGCCGAGTTTTCGAGAGAAAGCTCGAGAAAAAGGGAGAATATGGAAAGCCGAGCGATGGGGGTCGGAAGTGTATTTTAAGAATCTCATTAAAAGAACGAGGGACGAGTCGGGCGTTGGAGCTTCGTCGAAGCTTCTGGGCGTCAAACGATCCACAGGCCGAGCGTCGTTGGGACGAACGCGGAATGGAGACTCGTGGAAAAGTCGCTCCCGCAATTCGTAATACGACGCTCCGAGACGGACTTGAGACGGAAAGAGACGGATGAGACGGCTGGTTCGGGACTGCAGAAGAATTTTAGAGAAAGTTATTGCCGGTGGTTTGGCGAAAAACTCGCGGGGAGAGAGAAAATATATTATGGGACAGTGGTGTAGGATACGAAGGAACGTTAAAGAAAAGGATCATTATCGCGACGACATAAAGAGGAAGAGGCGAAAAAGAACTTCCGAGGACGAATTTTGTCGGCGGGAGTTGATCTCGCGCTGATGCAATGAGAAGAGAGAGGAGAGAGGAGAGACTATGAACGAGAGTCCGGTATAAAATTGAATAAACATTTGGATCGTGGATGCCGACTTTTTGAAAACGAATGTCCCCCGTGGAAGCTCAACGCTGCGGGGAATATTCCTCGCTCTTGGAGGCCCCAGGACCTTTCAGCCTTCCTTTTGCTTTTCTCATTCTTCCCTCGCTGCTTTTTTTCCCTTCTCGTCCATTCTCTTCCTTTCTTCTATTATCCTTGCTCTTTGTCTCGGAAGTTCTTCTCGCTTGCGCGCTGCTCTCCGAGAGTCTCTCCTCTCTCCCCATTCTTTTTAATCACTCGCCGAGCGAGGACCACTCGACTCGTCACCTGGGAATCGACGTAGACGGAGGAGAATGAGTCGTAACCGTCGTCGGGGACTCACTCCGGTCTGGTAAGTTTGAATTCTACCCGGCGGCAACTCGACTCCTAATTTACAAGTCGATGACTCTCGCTAAAGTACATTAACTCTCCTTTATGAAGAAAAAAAAAATATCAATGTCGTCGAAAACTTCCCGCGAGTCGTTGGGACAATTTTTTCTTTCTTCGATATTTCTTGGCTTTTCGTCGCACGTGTTCCATCGATGAAAGGAAAAAAAAAGAGTGCCCTTATCCATTGGCAAAGATCGTCGAGTTCGGTGGCGTGCATCTTCATCGAAGTGTAATCGGGCGTTCGCGTTCGCTTACATAGCGTAGGCGCGAACCGAATGAACGTATCGTTCCGTGAGATCCGTAATGCATCGAGATTATAGCGGCGTTCGTGCGAAACTTTTCGTATAAAAGGTTTTTCCGAAGCCGGCCGTACCAGCATTTCAGCTTGGGATTTTCCCTCGCTCTTCCATCCTCACACACACACACGAACGATTTCGGTAGCGAAATGCTTCCTTTACTCTCGGTTACGGGTGGTCGTGCGTTGGTGCACACACTTCTTCGACTACTGTAGACGCACACGGACGCACGCGCTCGCGGAGGACAGATTCGAGTTTCCTTTTTTAGGGTAGTACAGAGCTTTCGCAAGCACTACCGCCCGTTCGTCTCGATGAAGCTAGCCCGCCCCTGTCATCATCGACGCTGAGTGAATCCGAATCCCACGACGGGTAAAACCGTTAAGCCGTCCGCAAGCAACGAGGCTACGGGAGGACACCCTGAAAATCAATATTCGTCGTCGTCGTCGTCGTCGTCATCGACTGCTTCGCGAGTCCCGCACCGGAAAAACAATTTATTTTTCTTCACTGAACATCTATCTCGTCGTATTTAAGTCACGAAGTTCTTCTTCCCGTGCGAAAAATGTCCTCTCGCGGCTGCCGCACCCCGCGCGTTTCCACAACCGACGAGGAAAACCGGGAAGCAAATCGCGAACCAAGATTACAGACCTTAACTTCTTTTCCGTGTTGCGCACACACGAGTTATCCGGACTTATTTACACGACTGTGGGGGAAGAAAAAAAAAAAGAAATTCGCGAGTGTATCGAAAATCTCACGAATCTCGAAGCTCCCCCGGATGCGGGAAAAGCTATCGGGAATGGAGAGAAGTGAAGGTAGAGGATGATAAAAAAAAGAAAGCCCTGAAGGAAAATCAAGCTCGAAGCACGTCTTACGCTCGATGAGCCTTGAGGAATTTTCTCTCGTAGCTTCTTTTCTTTTTTTTTCTTTTTTCAATCTTCACGATTGATGACTCGCGACGTCGTCGTGGCGTGAAAGAATCACGCGTGGTGCGTTCAACGCTCGCCGATGCCACGTTGTCAGGAGTCTATCAAGAGTCCCGCGAGAAGCGTGTAATACAATTTCGTGGAAGAAAGCTTTCGTTCGGGTCGAAAGTGGGGGCAGGAGGTAGTAAAAATAAACGAGACGGGACAAGCTTCGGACGTAGAATGAATCCGATAATGGCAAAACATCTTGGTTGATGCGTTACGAGACTTTGAAAGTAAGCTTCACGCATAGAGACTGAACTAAAATAGTTATTCAAATGGACACTTGGTGGAAAGGAAGGAGGTCCTGGGATGGATCTGATCAGCAGCTTGCTCTGTTCTTCAAGCACAATTCTATGTGAAACCATCTTCAGCCCCATCATTCCTTTGTTCAAATCCCAATAGCTATACTTTGACTCTCTTTACGGACAGCTTACATTTGTAAGTTTCGGTAAAAATATTTGTACTCTGAAAAAATGTTTTTTCGAAACGATTTGCAATCGTTCCTTGTCCGGCCAGTAATTGCTAGAAGCTCTCACGGTATATCTAACGAGCGATATTTTCCCAGACACCAGTGCTACGGAACTTGGTCGAGGCTCGCGTCTAACTTTGCGAGATTTTGCGAAGGTCAGCTTGATGGAATGCCTTTTCTGTCTCGCTTCCTTCAAAGTTGGGTTCGGCGAATTCTCTCATCGTAGGGCAGTATCGGCCTCACGGTATAGCTATACAATTACTTTTCTCGTTCATCGCTCACGGCAAAAGATATACCTTGCATAGTTACGAACGGAGGTGGATCTATGCCATTTGATGTGGTCAGGAAATAGTCGATGGCGAGGATGAGAATCTGAGAGGGGGAGGTGGGCTGCTTCGGTGATAGACCACGAAGACGCTGAAGAGCTTGGAAAGCCGGAGTTGGTGAAAGGATTCGAGCGAAGTAAAAGGGGTTTGGGAAATGGGTGGGAAAATGGGTGGTTGGTGAAGGCTCGCACGGAAAGCTAGTAGAGAGTTTCCAGAGGGGCGTTCGACCCATCCTTAACTGTATCTTACACCCTGGCGGGCAGGATATTTCGAGCTGCAGGATGTTTGACTTGGCAAGTAAAGCATCATCCACCCCTTCGAATCTCCGGGTTACTCCTGGCGGTGTCGGGGCTCTCCATTCGTGTGGGAACCCACTTTCACCCTGTGAAGCTACACAGGCAGCAGCCTTCACGCTAACCCGTTCATGTGGCGAGCCAGCGGGATCCTCGAAATTGGAAGGGATGACGCTTTGGGGGTATGACCCTCCCTCATCCCCGACGTTATCCTCCGGATCCTCGTTTCTAATAAGCGATATTATATCCTCGTAAGTGAGCTTTGACTCTAGGATGCCGCGGTACCGTAAGGCACACTATACATGCAAGAATGGCGGATATAACGCTCTTGCCAAGGAAACAAACAGCCAAAGAGAGAGAGAGAGAGAGACCCAAGAAGCAACCCAACTTCCGCGATCCCGGAGAAGCTGTGCGAATGAGTGCATAGGCGGGCCAAGAGATCAGATGAGGCAGCTTGACTCTACGACGGATTCGAGCTTGCGAGAAACCTATCCCGCAACTCTGAGTTGCCGCTCGCACCTCAGACTAATTAATTTTCGTCGAGTTTCTCATCGCGTCGCACAAGGCGAGAAGGCTGCATCAACATAATTGCGCGCGTAACTCGCCCACACCCGGATAGCAGTGGAATTCGAAGAAACTCCGAGAGGACGAAGTTTTCCGGACGTCCGTTTATCAACCGAATGCATTAATCATCGCTACGGCGGACGGAATGCGAAAAATGAAAGGAAGCAGATTCCAAAATGGAAAGACAGTGGCAAACATTCGCGACCTCCTTCGGTATTTACATAATTTGTCGTTCTCCTTGAGCGCACGCGATATAAAGCGACTCGTCGAGGGAAGAGGAACGGAAATGTGAAAAACAATAGCGAAGAGCAAAGAGTAGCTGCGCCAAATATAAATCCTCTTCATACTTGTCTAACGTGGGAACTAAAGTAAAAAATTTAAAAACCGTACACAGTCGTTGTCCGTGAATGCAGTGGAAACGAGTTTTTTTCGGACCTTTGGAATGAGATACTTTGATATGTACGAGTCTTTGAAAGGTAAATCGGGAAAAACAGGAACCCTGTTGAATTTCGATAAAATAAGGATTTGCAAACTAAGATTGAAATTCTCTTAAATACGATTAATTGGCTTGATTATTATTAGTGCTATTATTACTGTTATTATGTTGGAAAAAATGTCAATCTTGGGTTCAACGGCAATTTTTTCTTTTTTTTTTTATACCGAAGAAAAAAAGACAGATCCGATATTATATTATGAATCGCGCGGTATATGTATATGTTTGCCTACTTCGTATACAACGCTGTGCTTCCCGTCGAGAGCACAACGTGTCCCGGAAATATTGTGCCCAGCTATCGCGAGCACGACGTTCCAGAAACTCCTCGAGTGAGATAGGGCGAGGATGTTTTCGCAGCAAATATCGTGAATCTCTAGACATCGTTTTTCGCCTCTCCTTCGCTCTCATTCATTCTTGAAGCCTTGAGTTTACCGTTTTCGGTACATTCGGTTTCCTTGTTCTTCCTTTCAAACGGGACGGGGACCGGGAAAAGCGCGGAAAGGGGGCCTGGGCCGGGGGGAGGACAAAAACGGAACGTCACGACCGTGTCGAAGACGGAATACGGTGCTCGGGAGTCGCAAAGCGAAGAAAATGGAAGATATAGGATCACGATAGAGATATACAGGGAAGATAGGGAGGAAGGAAAAAAAAGGAAGACAGTACGAGACGAAAGCGGAGATAGAGGCGTTTGATTCCTTCTTTTCTTCCGGCTCGACTCGACTCATCGAAATTCCGGACGTCGCTTCACCCGTGGATTCTTCTCTTGCACTTCTCGTCGACAGTCCCGCGCACCCAACTCTCGTCTGGTATATCGCAACGTCCCGTCTTGGATAGTCTTTTTTTCCATGGTTCTTTTTTTCTTCTTTTTCTTGTATCGAGACGCGTTTACGTCACGTGCGAAGAAAGTCCATGCGATGTCGAGTTCGCTATATACACATAATACTCGTATACTGTGCGTATTTATATATAGTTTTTTCTTGACCATGCAGCAAATACGACTTTTCTCAACTGACCAGTATCGACCTTCCGGCGTGACCCAAAACCATAGCCTAATGCGATTATAGCTAACCCCGCTAATTGACGAATATACGCGCGTCTCGTCTATCCTAACGAAGGCTGTAACGACGGGGTGATGACGATGCGTCCGCACTGCGGCAAATACGGGCGATTTTGCTAGCACGATCAACGTACACCGATACTACACGTCGTACGTACACTTCGTAACGGCGTGACCCGCGGAATTTTCGGATATAAATAACGAATCTTAATAACTACGAGTCGATAAACCAAATGACATATCTCGTTTCGCGATAATTTTAAAAGCGAAATTAGCACGCTTAAGCAAAACCAAGAATTACTGGTGAGGATTTAATGGATAAAAAATAAATTCGTTCTAGATCTTCGTACCTGTTGGAACAGCATGGAGAATCGTATAATCAAATTAATTAAGGAGAATGCTTCGCGACGTCTCAGCTAAAACGAAAATTCGAAGAGAGATATTACTATTAAGCGAACGTAATGTTCCCAGGAATTTCCGGGTGCTTGATTTATTCCAGATTTTTATTTCATTGGGAAATATTCAAAATTCGCTCGGAATCTTGTTTTCAACTAGGACTGTAGCGATGCACCGTCGTTAGCCAAGATACATTTTATATATTCTCAAAATTCGAACTGATTAAGATTC
The DNA here is from genome assembly GCA_963924025.1 of Ischnus inquisitorius. Taxonomy (NCBI): domain Eukaryota; kingdom Metazoa; phylum Arthropoda; class Insecta; order Hymenoptera; family Ichneumonidae; genus Ischnus; species Ischnus inquisitorius. The sequence continues at coordinate 3,086,784 of OZ001250.1, read as the reverse complement.
ATTAATTCGTTGCTAAAAATTGGGGAACGAATAGAGTACAAACTACGGGTCCGGGCGATGCCAATTATAAAACTCTACCGAGTTAACGAAACTTCAAAATAAACCCGGTTCCGAAAGCGAAGCACTCTTATATGCCGTAACCTCATTCAAGTTGTCTCCACCGCTTGACGCCTTCAAGTATGCAATGCCCCGAGCAACCCGAAAATTCTCCACCAAATTATCGAACGAGATTGTTGTTCGTGCTAAATTTGTTTGGATTCGTACACAAATCCGGAAAATCACTTGGTTCATTCTCGTCAACCGTCTCCTTTAGCGTCGTTAATGCGTCCTGGATAGCGTAGAAGGATCCGACTACGGTTAAACAATACACGAGCTTTCGTGCACACACGTTTCGTGGCAAAGCTCCGCATGCACGTCCCGTCTTCCAGGTACTCAAGGTATGTGTATAGTCGAGATTGAGTGAAAGCCAGAGAGACACAGAGCGAGAGAGAGAGAGAGAGAGAGACGGGGACAGCTTTGTTAAGCGATTAGGAAACCGTGGCGGTGACACGCTTGTCACACGAGGAAGTGAAACCACCCGGTAGGTAGTTATACCAAAGGAGAGTGAGAGATTGAGGCTGCGAGACAGAAGGGACGCACAGGTACAGTGGAGGGTTAGAGTCAACACGTCCCGGTGCTCGCTGCCAGCAATGAGTTACCTCCACGGCCAGGTTCGGGGCTCCTCTCGTACCTGCGTCGAGGAAACTACTCCGCAGCGTTGGACCCCCCGCCGGTGATTCATGTCTTGACTGTGGTGCCTTCGCAACGAAGGGTTCCCCCAGGACCCGCGCACGCACACCGAGACAGTCTCGGAGCGCAATTATACAGTACAAAGCCCGTCGCATTTGGCTCTCACTCACTCGTCCTTTGTTGCTCACCGGCTTCTCGCGCGGTGCTCCACGAATCCGAGTCGGCCAGCCTTGCTTCCTGTGTTTGCAAAGCGTTTGGTATTCGACCCGCTCGAGAAACCTCAAACCAAAGTGCCGCGTATTATCGCAAGGGTTCGTTCGAACGATTCTCCGGTATCACGAATTCGACAGCGACGGAGTCCTTCAAACCACAGAGAGCGCAAGCTCGACGGCCACAGTGACCGTGTTCAACGAGACATTTCGAAATCCTTGCGCCGAGTTGCTTCATCATGTAGAATGTTTTTTTGTAAAACTAATAATATTGATAAAAATTATTGTTTTGTTTGACAATAAATCGATTGATTCCTGCAGAAATTAAGCAACGATAAATAATAACCAGCTGTAAAGAAGGAAATAACAAAAAATGTCTGTATTCAGATTGGGTAGCATCTGCTAGCTTTATGGACCGAGCGTTGTGAGTAAATAGCGCGACCACCACGTGGCAAGAACCAGCGCGCTGACCCCTTCACGACTGTCGCCATATACGGTCGCTAAAACCACCCACGTGACATTCTCCACATTTGTCCTTTTTTTTTTTTTGGGTCTCTTTTCGCATCGTATCATCCCGGCATCGGGCACTTCTCGTGTCCTCTCTTTCGCGTGCTCTTGTCCGCCTCTACGCTGTTTATCTCCCTCTCTCCCCTACTCCTCCCCGTCCTTTAGCAGGGCCAATATTCGCGAACATCCCTTCGAGTCGAGCTTCGCCGGCATTTCCCTCTTTCGCTTGGACTTTTTGCTCCGCGGGTCCCGCGACGCGACACTGATTGCAATAAATTGCCCGCTCGGTTTGCGTGTTCGCTTCCTCGCCGTATGCGCAATGCCTGTAACCAGCGGACTATATACAATACGGCACACACGCGGCGGGGGTTAGTGTTCACGGTGAAACGACGATTTCTCGCTTCTCTCCATCTCTCTTTTGGATCTCGTCCTCGATTCAATTAAATCGTTGAATCGCGCTAATTATTCGCGAGTCCCTTTCTCAAACGAGAAAAAAAAAAGAACTCGCACCGGACGGCGTCTGCGACCTTTGTGCTGGCGTGAAAAAAAAAAAAAAGAAAGAAACTACGGACTGGGTCGCATGTCTCGCGCCCATTATCGCGAATCATGATTTTTACATCACTCTTTATTACGATAAAAAGCACAATATTCGCTGCGAAGCGAATCGGTTATTTCGATCTGAATTCGAATTTAGGCCAATGATATTGCCAAATTGGAATTCCTGTGAACTGCGTAAAGTCAGGCGAGCGCTCGGATATTGCAATTGGGTATAGGATTATCTGTCAGCTGCCCAGGGTGTTTGACGATTGAGCATTTCTGCGTCGAGCTCTTTACCCCCCCCCCCCCCCCCCCCCCCCCCCCCCCTACCTTCTAATCGTGTGGCGATTAGATTCGCACTCTGATGCACGCTGGCATATGGGCACGCTAGGCCTGTTTTACATGCGCACACTGGCCTAGTAGCGCCGGTATTGCTGCGGCTGACCCGGCGCCTCTCTCTCTCTCTTTCTGTCCCGTATTACGTGAAAGCTTCACCGATATATCGAGAGATATCGTCGTCGACGACTGTCGACACTCGGATCATAGTAGAGAGAGAGAGCCCTGCAATCAGCGATAGCGTCATCAGCTTTGCCGGACTAACGGCCGGCATCGATTGGCCTTCCGTGAAATTTCTCGAGTTTCCCGGGGATCGTCCGCATGCGACGTACGAACGCAAAACGAACTCGCACGGCAACGATACTCAAATGAACTAACGGAGATCCGAAAACGGATAGCGGGGGAATGGAAAGAAAACGAGCGCATGAAACAAAATAGAAGAGCCGTTGAACACGCGACAGTTTTCTATTTTCCTATTTTTTTTCTGAACATTGACATTTTTCGTCTCATTGATTCTTCCAATGGGCATTGTGCTTGAGATTCTCATATTCAAGGATTAATATAATAAATCAATGATTGGCTAAAAAACCGACTGCAACTGCACTGAAATAAACTTATGATTACGGATAACTCTTAGTCGAGACAATTTTTCAGGAAAAAATCAACCTTACGTAAGGTATGTACTAATGAATGTAAACGTTCTTGTTCCTTGATTCGAATGCGACCTAAATTCGAACGGTCGAATTCAAATGGTTTGCAACCGAAGATACGTAAAAATAAAAAAATTACTGTTCGTATTCCGTACGATACGTATACACGCGCATTGATAATCGATCAGACTGATTGAATTCGTTTCGCCCGTCTGCCCCGAGAAGACCGTGGAGCATTCGGTCGATCGTTAATTTACGAGTTTTCCCCGTCGGGCTCTCTCGGACGAGAGAACTCGTACGTATGCAACGTGGGTCGAGCGGACAGACTTCGGTGTTTATTTCGCGCGGCTTATCGTGCTTGTACGACGAGTCTCCGGCCTCGCGTTGTGATCCTCTCGCCGGACACAACGTGTGTCTGTCGGGGAGACGGTGAGGACGATGCACTTTCCTGTTGCATAATAATCTATGCGCTCACTCGGCCCGGCCCCGACGAGACGTACGGACCTCGTACATATTCGCTAACTGGAACTCCACGACTCTCTCGCGTGTCCGATACTGTTCCGAAGGGAGCAAAAAATAAAGACAGACACCGTCGTGTGTTCGCCAACTGGATCTCCGAGTTCCGTAGGTGTCTGGTCTAAACTATCGGTGATATTGGACAGTCATTGCCGGGACTCCAGATGCTCGATGCAATGTCGACCCGACTTAAAGTCCACGGGATCTGCATATATTCCTCGACTAGGATTTCGTCCGACATCTCGGAACATTCGATATAGCGACCAGATGTTTAACGCCAATTTCGACTGAACCGGCGCAAAGGACAAACGAACAATGCGAAAAAAGCCTTCTGATTCATTTCTTTAACTAGCAACGGATAATTGTAATTGTAATAATATTATTATAATAATAATATAATATAACAATAATTATTAATAAAAATAATAATATTATTATTATCAATAATTAATCATGTTAATAGTTATTACTATTATCATCACAAAAGCTATATCTATCATTATCATTATTATACATATATATGCACCACCCGAGATCTCCGTCTTGCTTGTTTCGCCGCGCACTCGTCGTCAGCAACGACGCGTAATTACGCGTGCCGATGCAATACCTCAAAGCTTAGATGGAGTGTGTGTACCCTCAATCTCGGTTTCTACGATGCCTATGCCGAGGGTTCGCTCAGTCTCGCGAGTCGTACATGCGCGCTCGTGGGCGATGGTGTAAAGGCGTGGGCGACGAGGATCGACGTGGGCGCGTCTTGTCGGTGTTGTGTAGGCTACACCTAGAGAGATTCTCTTCTCCTTCTTCTGTGTAGCTATACATACACATGTACCTGTTTTGTCCTATAACTATATACCCGAGTATTAGCTATAACCACACGTATATCGAGAAGTTAATAAAGCCCGAGGAAGACGCGCTCGTACAGGGGATTCGTGACAAAGACCATGTTTCACGAATACAAGCCCAGTTGAACTTTCTCTCTCTTTCTCTCAAAAACACAATATCGGAGTCTCGAAATTCATTATTCATTTACTTCTATTCGTTGAGGATGGAAAGCCGTCAACCTTTGTCACGATTCTCCCGCAAACGACCCGTCTTCGACGCAGATTTTTGTTGGAACTTTGATGAAAAAATTGGTTGACCGGCGAGCAACGTAGAAAATGCTTTCCTAGATTATAATAGGGTAGTTTGAAGCTGTATCACCGGTGAAATATTTCGTCAAATGCAATGTAAGTCCTTCTCAGTTTCCTTTTGACCGTGCAAGGACTGAGGATTTTTGCAAATCTCCCCAAAAGCTTGTACAAAGCGTTTCTTGCCCAATAGATAACCAATCGGCGATAACGGAGCCGCGAAGCGATAACCGCGATTCTGACGTTTCGCTTATTTTCCTCTGTCTCTCTCCCCGTGAGATTCCGTTCGGAAATATTTCTGCATATTCGACTTTTCTCGCATCGCGAGAAACTCACCCCGTAATACGGAGAGGACGGTATACTATATCGACGTTGGCGCTCACGAGGGGTTTCGAGTCTTCGAAAACTTCCTCGTTCTTACTTATTCATCGGGGCATTTACTTAGAGCCCCGAGAGTTACTCTCCCTCTTCCGCTTTGGCTGCGAGTATCGCGATGGAAACTCGACCGGGGAATTGAGGATCTCCTTCGAGTCTTCGGTTATACCCCGCGTATACCCTCTATGATCTTCCGCAACTCTATATGCCAGCGTTTTATGGTATAACCATCGACCGTGAAGAGTCGAGTATTACGAGGCATTTAACCGCGTCTATAGCAGCGGCACCGTAGCTTGCCGATGCGCAGAAACGTTTTTGAAGTTTACGGTACGTTGTTCGACTTGCGAACAGTCATTCGCCACGCCGACGAGACCATTCGACGAAACATCGCGCCAGGCACACGACGCTTCAGCGCCAATGACTGGATACACTTGGCTGGTTCTCAAATCGCCAATAACTGGGACCTTTCTCGCTATCCCTTCGCGAGAAACTAGAAGCGAATGTCATCGTGAACTCGCTATGCTCGTCTCACTTATTCTCTCCCCTCGTCAAATTTTCGCGAACTTCCTCGAGTCTCGCGAATTGCCAATTGGATTGAAATCATTTTTTTCCATACGTCGATTGAGTCGTTTTTCGGAATTTCGCCGATAAAATGCATTTCCTCTTTCTCTACGGCGAGCATTTCTCGACGAACCGAATTACTTTTTATTCGAGCGATACGCCGACGTAGGGATGAAGGGAATCGATCGAAGCGGAGTTAACGGAAATGTTTCGACGAGGCACAAAGCTTTGATCGTTTGACGAATTAAATTTGTCGAAACTTCGAATGAGCGTCGAGCGAGTGATAGGGGATGGCGAGAGCGGGGAGGGGTGGAAAATAGATTTTGCGCCTTGTTTAAGGTACAAACGGTTAATCCGATCGAGTCTGACCCTCACAGTCGTCTACCACTGTGAAACGGTAGCCACGATGTTCGTCTTATTGAGAGATCCATTGTGTTTCGCGTGAAGGTAAATAGGGGGTTGGAAGCGCGAGTGGCACTGCTATGGTTGAACGCAAACGCGCGCGGGCGCACGCTGTATGTGTATCTATCGCATGAACACGGGTAGCTAGTAGGAGGGAATGTACGGGCTTTTGCGAGCTCGTAAGTAACCGAGGCGCGCGCGAGGTAACCGTGTAATTTTACTTTCTACCGGGCGTACTCGATGGCCCGGGGGTTCTGTGCATACCGTGCCGTGCCACACTCTTGCCATTGCTACCGGTGATGGTTGTGTAGCCGTGGCTATACATATTGTTATATGTCCTATTGCCGCGTGTGTTTGTGTGTCTGCTTCGCTCTTGTTATAACTACTGGCTACCGCATTGCCGGCACTACCTACTGCAACGATTACCCGCCGACGGGTGTAGTGCGCTACGTGCTGCACGGGCCTTTTACTCTTGGCTCGTCGTTACACTGTTGTATATGTGTGTGCATAAGCGTGAAAATTGCACGGACTACAGGACTTATGCGTATACCTATGGATTTTACAGGCTGCCGGACGCGATTGAGGGTGTAGTTGTTTACTGTGTTGCTTGACGATGCGGTCTTGATATTTATACGGATGGCTGAGTGAGTTACGAGGAATGATGGCTAACGTTTGATTAGCTCTACGAGAGCAAAGATACAACGGCCAAGTGCCAATCCTATTCGTGCAGAAGAGAAACCGGCCAAATATGAGCATTTTCAATCTTTTGATCTTATAGTTTAATCGTTAAAGTCGGAATTCGTTGAAAAGCCGTCGAAGAGCGTTGCTGTACCAGTGAATGACCGCTGCGAGAAACAAACGAACTGATATTATACATTACTTAGTTGCATAAATATAGTCGTTAATGATCCAACACAGTTTCAAATGACCCAGTTAATCACTTTTAATCGGCAGTTCGGTATTAATGATGCTAAAATATTGAGGGAAGTGGCAACTTGCTGCTTTCTCGATAGGTTTCGGTCGATGACTATTTTCACGTCATGATCGATGAATCAACCTATTGTAGGTCGTATAGCAATGTAATTCATTACATTCTTCAAGTTCAACCAAGCCACGATCTCGTAACTGCAAATTCATGCAGTTTTCGTGTATCCAAAATAGTTATTCACAGTCATGTATCCAAAACAGGGAACGCGACTTTAACCGTAGCTTTCCGAAATTAACCATTCACTTCACCGCTCCGTGGACGCATTAATTAGTGCAGCTCATTTATGTGGAATTGCTTCATTAGTAAACAAAAATCGATGATAGACTCATAGTTAGCTCATTGAAATAAATAAATGGATCAAAAACGGCTATTCGCTATGTTGTGTCGGTCATACACTGGTACATCTACCCTAGACGAGGTTGATCTCTAAAATTAGGTATCGGTAGGTTCGTTACGGCAAAGATTATCCGCGTTAGCTTCAACTCGTTCTGAGAACTACCGACGCGTGTTCATATTCACAGTACCACAAGCCGTCGACGAGTTACATTGAACTCGCATTCATGAGACAAACATAACGATCATCACCTCGTTTCGGATCGTAGCACTGTCGTCGGCGCAGGGATTTTCGAACTCGTAATCACCGTTATAACTTGTATGTGTATGTATATATCTATAGATAACTGTATACGTGCACTTGCGTGAAACTTTCCAACCAATGTGAATATAGCAGCATGCGAGTACGCGGATACGCAGTACAAAATGAAACCTCGTTATCGCGTCAACGGCGTTTGCGTATACGTACGAATACGAGATTCGTACGATTCAGGAGTTTAGTGCGCCATGCGAGTTTGTCAACGATTGCTTTCGCAATGTGCCCCGTACGGACTTTATGGCCAACGCTCCGTCGACGTACTCGCGGTTACCGCAGTTGTTATTCACGACCGCTTGTTAAATTAATTTCCGGCGCTTTTCGCTCCTCCGCTATCGCGAAAGAATTCATAAACTTTTCTTTGTGCCATTTATCTATTAACCGTTCCTCCGGTTTAATGCACTGTCTTGTCGGTGGATAAATGTTGTCTTATCGTTTTTGGCGAATGACAAATCGGCCGCCGGGCAAAAATACACCGTCGGGCCAGTTTCGTTTCTATCAACTTTTTTCCGTCACCCCGAGAGAAGTTCTATTTCGAATTTTGCCCCATCCATCATAGTTAATTTCCCGCTTTAGTGAAAAATCTATCTCGGGTATAGCGATTAAAAAAAGGAAACATGTCTCCATCGCGGCGTATCGGGGTCAACGATTTTAATGCCGCGAAAGCACAACCTCTCGATTCTGTACCGGCTTTTCTGCATATCGCGGGCACGAGTACACACGCGCGATCCCACGAACCATCGAGAGTTGTCGTGCTATATTGCGTACACACGAGAGTATACCTTGGAACGTACAGAGACTCCGACGTATCGCGTGACTACGATGATCGATGCCCGTCCGAGTTAAATTATTCAGTGATTTCCGCCGGTTGAGTCCTCCGCTTCTCCGTGTCTCTGGATTCTTCTTTCTTTCGAACCAGTGACGACCATCAGCTGGCATTCGACAAAGTCGACTCGCGTTCTTTTATCGTTCGTCCTTTACTGCATTCGATCTAAATTTTCATCTTCCATCATTATCAAAAATAGCTAATATTCTTAAAAAAATCGTTTCTGAGAATGTAACGAATCAACTTTTGCTAAAAAAACGTATTTTATATAAACTAATACGTCAACTTTTTGGATTTGGAGTACAAAAAGAATGTTCATAGCTCCGTATAGATTTTTTTTTTCAAGACCTTTATACCTTTGGGAGTCTCGGGATTTCTCTCCGAATCACTCCTTGAATGAATAATTAAGTTTCGAACAAATTAATTTTAGAAACATTCTTTTTGCGAATAAGATTCAGAAAATTGTGCGGCGTATTTCCATCTGTCGTGGCGAATGTTATCCGTATCGGTGTCGTCAATTAATTATCGCGGCGTTCTCATTGTTATTACATCGCGCGCCCGTCTCGTATCTGCCGATAATATCCCCGTCGGTGAGGACCGAGAGTCTAGGGTTGTATCCCCATTAATGGAACAGTCACACCACCCCCGCGCATTTGCTATACACACAGTTTCAGGAGGTTATTGATAAACGATAAAATCAACTTCGGAAGGGTACCGAGCGATAAATCCCGCGGTGCTTCCTGCCCGCCGACGAATCGTTCGACAAACCGCGCTGGCTGTATAAATCACACTTGGCCAAGCCGCCGTTATGAGGAGAACCGAAAAGGGGGGAAGGGGCGAAATCGGGGCTTCAATTCCCTTCCACCGTCCTCGTCGTTTCGACGCCGTCGGGACGTCGTTTACCCCATTTCGCGTCGCGACATCATTCGCGAATTAGGGAATTCTCCAACGATTCCTACCGGAATCACACCTCGATGGCATATCTCGAACGATAATGAACTTTCGCCCGTAAATCGACGAATCCTCATTCGTCACCCCTTTTCCCGTTATCAGGAAAAAAAATGGTACTTTGTGATACGAGTGCGGGAAAGCGGAGTTTTCCAGTCGATGCGCGCGAAAAGGGGGACTTTGTGCATGTGTTACGAAAATACTGTTTATAGCCAACGATATCGCGACGAATGACTCTTATCGTCGAGCTTTCTGATGTCTCGATCATTTTTTTACTCGCCATGTTCGATATCGTTTCGAGAACGACTGCGGCTGAACTTTTAATACCACGAAAGAGAGAAACGGCGGAATAGGAGTTCATGAAAATTCGTAACGCACGACGTTATAGGATGGACGAAAATATTTCAAAACACGCGAGTCGAATTTACAAGTGGAATTCGCGACGGCGAAGCGTTCCCGAGGGAGTAAGCATACAAGAGACACTCTGCTCGAACTCGACCCTCGAGGTTTGTTTCTTTTTTTTTTTTTTTTCTAAGATGTTGCGAATATAAAGGGATGAGTATGGAGACGTCTACTCTGCGTCGGGGCACTTACTCCAGAGCTACACGCGGCTTCGCCCTCCGAGTTCGCATCTTAAATATAATAATACCGGCGGGCAACGGCAATATACTACAAAGCTACACTTTGTTTTTACTGGTTGATATGTAGATATTATGTTTCTTTTTTTTTTCGTGTTTTATCTCCGACCTTTCATCTTTTCCGGGAGTCGAAATGCAAATTGCATCTGTCACGACTTTTCCCCCCCGTGAAGCCGAAAAGTTTGATATTTCGTGCACGCATCGTGTACGCGTTGGGAACTACAGAGATAATTTTCGAAGCGGGAGCGGGGACTATGGCGAATACATTTTGCGGGGGAAATAAGCGAATGAAGCAAACCGAAAAAAAAAACCAGAGAACACGCATGGGGGAAAAAAAAGAATGAACTGCAGCGCGCAGCTCTCGAAAGCAAAGGGAGGAACGGGAGAAACGCGATAAATTTATCGGTCCGGTGAAAAGCGAAACGTTTTCTACGGGGCGCTTGCTCGTCCCATCCTCCCCGATGCGAGCGAGACAGCGAGAAAACTCGCGTCTCTCGCGGCCAAAAGGCAATTGGATAAAACCGACTACTATTGCGCCCGAAGACTCGATGAGATAAAAGAGAGACTGGCCTACGAAAAAAAAAAAAAATCAAAATAAAATACACAAGAGACGAGACACGTGTCTGGCTGATAATAAAACAGAGGCGAGCTTTTAAACGCATCCTCTTTTGAATCCTTTTCTGTACTCAGTTCGCCGAGCTTCTACGGTACAATAAACACAGATAAAGAAACCCATTCATATGTCTGATCGTTTTTTCAATTATTCTTTGTTACAGTAACAAATAGATACTTACGCCCTTTCGAAACAAAAAATCCTCGTTGGTTCAAAGATACGATTGTGGCTGCACCCTTTGCAGTTCCGAGATCTACGCTTCAGACGAAAAAAAATCGCGGCAATTGAAATTACAGTATTGTTTCCTCATAATCGTCGCTTTTTGTTCACTGCGCAATTTTTTTTCAGCTTCCTCACAAAGAACGTGAGCAACATATTATTAGAATTGGTAGACAATCACGATTATTTGAATAATTATTCGAATTAATATTGTAATAATGATATAGTGATAATAATAATAATAATAATATGTGGTAATAATTCAATAGTGGACAAAATTTGGGCCCGATTTTGCAAAAACTGTGAAAATTAGAGCGAAAACAAGCGTTTTTTAAAAAACTCGAAATGCAACAAAATTTTTATTTCTCAACGGATTTACGCCAAATTCATTCGAAACAAAGCTCCCTCTACGGTCGATTAAAACCAAAATAATATCCAAGTTTCGCCGAAAATTCGGTGAGTCTCGAATGAAAGCCGCGAAACTAAACAAATTTGTTAGTCTCTAACTAGAATCGTGTCTATAGAATTTTCGGGTGGTCAATTAAATTTCTGAATATTGCATCGAGCGTTCCGTCGCGGGGGCGTATGCGAAGCAAACAGTAACTGGACCAGTGCGGCGAGCCCCGAAACGCCATCAGCAAGTTCGTTCCAGCGTCGTTTGTGCATATTCGTTCGGACAACGAAACAATCCGCAAGTCAGCCGCAATTTTGACAAACTAATTTCTCTCGAAACAATGGGGCCCGCTCGGTGAGGTTGTCCGGCAAAGTCCATGAAGGGCTTGCGAATGTTTTCAATGACAACGGAGAGGCCACACGCGCGTGAGTGTGGTCGACGCTCGGTGGATTTGGTTTGCCGTAGGGTGTCAGGCCAATGGAATGTGTCCAATCATCAAGGACCAGCGAGAGAACTCTCCTCTCCGAATGCCTCGCGGAAAACGCGCATGGACAGCTAAGCGACGAGCATGTGGGTTATACAGTCGGGAGTTCGGTCACACCGCCGGTGTATTTCGTTATGTCGCCCCGTTCCGCCGCCCGTCGCATTAGAGAGCCCGAAACTTCACGGTGAGCCAATACATTGTGGAGCAAAATTGGGGAGCGAGAGAGAGAGAGCGAAAAGCGTTATTGTTCGCGTTCCCGAAAAGCCCCGGCGAAGGGCGACCGGTTCGGGCGTTGTGTATGCGTTTCCATCGAGCGCGCTCTCTCTTCTCCCGCAATGGGGGTTGTCACTTCGAGTTTGTCGGAGAGAGGCTTCGCGAATCCCGTAGAGCCGGTCCCGCGACGGGCTCGCACGACGTAACGAACACGGAGGGTTCCAAAGCAGAAGCGCTACGTTGTGCAGTTGAGTAATATGGATACGGGGGTGGGAGTAATCTAATTAAACTAGCGATGCGCCGCGCATAGCCGAGAGTAAGAGGAGCAACAGCAGGCGGGCCTCGGGCTCGGGTTCACTCTGGTATCACGCGTGATTGTCCGATTTGCATGTGAAGCAATGCGCGACACGAGAACCCATGATTATTAACGCGGGCTTCGTACATTGGGCGACGCGAAACACCACCGCCCCCCCCTTAACGCGCGAAACCCTCCTCGCGTGACGAGTACGACTACCAAATCATAATATCAATCCGGGTTCATTTCATGGCTTACGTATGGTTGTACGACGGTCTATAGTTTTCGCACGGGGCAAAACGAACCATCGCTCCGAATCATCGTTGAGTAAACTCCGACCTTCGTTTTCGGTTCGGCTTCAGAAATTAATATTAGTTCGTACGACTAATCTATTTGATGGGGGTCAAACAATTTATTTGTTGGGTCAACCAATCTAATTGTTCGCCTAAAGAAATGTATTGTTTCGTCTAACTAATACCGTTTTTCCAGCGTCGCCGTTGGTTCGGTCAACTAATCTTTTTACAAGAAGAAAGCAGATTCGTCGCGAAAACAATAGAAACAAAGCTGACTATTTTCAATAGCAAGATCCATCAGGTTCTATCTGGATCCAGCTCGAGGGCCATTTTGCCCCCCCGATATCCCTATTCCGTTTCTATCCATATCCGCGTCGCGGGTTTCATAGCGCGAACGCGATAGCGTATGATACCGGATGTTTTATTACTTCGCTGGGTGAGCGGATTGCACGGTATCCCGCGTGTAACGCAAACGCGAGTATATGTGCGTTACGCTACGGGCGGGTTGTATCGTGACGCGATTTTCCATTCGGTCGACTCGAGCCGGCGCGACGTTCGTCACGTACGCTCTCCTCTCGTGCTCTCTCGCTCTCTCGGGGTTCGCGTTCGTGGCATTTCAGATTAGAAGCGAACGTGATGAAATGACGCATGACATATATACGGCGTTATATTTGTGTAATGAAATAGACGGCGGCTCGTGCGCGTGCTCGCATTATTTATCATCAATCATAATTTTGTCCATTACTATAAATAATTTCGTTATATCGAGAAAACGCAATGAAGGATTGGAATGATAAGACAAAGGAGAGACGATGTGGGGAGGATAACGGAGTAGTGAGCAGACTCCGGCGTAGCGAGAAATAAAGTACCACCGAGACAAGAGAAGCTCTCCCCGACTCGCGATGAATAAATACTCGAACTTTTCTCGTTATATTTGCATGCACTATAACATCCGGGGGCGCGCGCGCGCGCGCGCGAGCGCACAATGCTCAGGGTTACAAAAATCTTCGTGATTTATTAAACGAGTTCGGAGTAGCTTCGCCCAGGACTTGCCGCGTATAATAGACAGAGGGCTTTACGATACCATAACCGTTGCCGAGGAACAATCCACAGACGCGGGTCCCGCCACTTAAATCTTTCAGTGAATTACGAGTTGTCCCTTAAGTCGTCTAAACTCGCGACGCTGCACGCGCTCTTTCCGCGCCGGTTGACAGTATAATAATACGTTGCATGGTATACCGCGAAGCGGAAGCCGCGCGTGGAGCGGGAAGCCCTTCTCTCTGTGTCGCCGAAGTCCTCACGGTCGTCCGAGAGAAGCTGTTAAATGAAATTCCTCCTACGCCAAGGAGTGGAACTCACCGATAGAAATGTCCCCGAAGCGTCCGAAGGTACCGTTACTTCGTCACAAATGGAATTTCTCGGAGGTATCCGAGTCGCAAAGGCGGAGGAACGCTTTTCTTTTCATTACGGGGAGAAAAAAGAAATGAAAGAAAGAAGCTCCAGCGAGAAAGAGTCGAAGATGAAGTAGCGAGTGGAGTTAAAGAGATGGGCGGGTACCGTAGAGAAGAGTATATACTCTAGCAACGAGTTGTTTTTTTTTCTACTTTTTCGTCCCTCGAGGTGATCATAGGGCAAAGTGAGTAAAGGGGGATGAAGCAGGAAAAGCGATGGGGGAGGAAAATGGATGAGAACTAGTGTCGTCTGGGTTTTCCGCGAGAGCCGAGGAGAGAGGAAGAAACCGACGCCCCGGACGCCGAGGATGCGGATGAGAATGGAGGGGTGGTAAATTAAAACTCGGCGTCTTTCGGGACGGGGGTGCGGTGGGATTGGCGAGGACGAGCCGCCTCTGCGTTTCCGTCGAGGGGGAGGCACAGAGAGGGAGAGGTTTGGGGAACGAAGCATGGGGTGATGGACGAGCGTCGCCGGCGTCGGTGGCCGACTCGACGTCGCCGAGCGTCCGGGACTAGAAACCATCCCTTACTCTCTTCACTTCGAATCCCTTCCCTCTCGCCCTCGACCCTTCCTCGCCTACGCCAGGAGTAAATCGCTCGGGGACTGCAGTTATGCAGACTACCTATGCGTCACTCTCGGGCATTATGCGTCCCCGGTTCAACCTTCGAGGCGCACCGAGCGGGATGTGTACGCATCCCATAGTTACATCTTCCACACTACAGAACGATTCTAGTGTTCGAAAACGCGACCCAAGGGAATCCGAGCGCGCTTCGCGTACGCGACGAGGAGGGGCTCGAATGTACATCCACGAGCCGCAAAATCGAGAACCACCAGATGCTGGATATCGCATCGACCGAGTGGCACAGAAATAGATTTTTTTTTAAATTCCACTCGTCACACTCGCTCGAGAGAATCCTCGACGAATACGCGATACCGAAATACCCAGAGTCTAAATTGAAAGCGACAAAGCCAATAAAAAAATATTGAGTTTATCTCAACAAAACACCCGACAAAGTTTACTGTCCATGATTTATTATTAAAAAATTTTTACTTGGATATAAAAAAAATTGATAAAAATAATCGGTTCCGATATTTCGCGGATATTATGACGATGCATTTATGCACAAAAATTATCCATCGCGATTATTTCGAGAATGCATTTATCAGAATTTCATTTCCGATGGAGAACCCGACGGAATTCGTTGTTTTGCATATCGTTGAAAAAAATAGCGATAAACAAGGACGAATCGTTGACGGGAATTTATCCGGAGTGGAGTATGCGGAGGCCGATGGAGAGGCGAGGAGAATTGACTGTGCCATCGATCACTCGCGTAATTAAAGGATCGACTTCGTTCTGACCGAAGAGATTGGGGTCGGCGCAGTTCGTATTCGGGCTCGGGCGATGCACACGCTGTTAATAATCGTCGATTTCGCGCGTATGTGGAAGCGACACGCTTTTCCGTACGTGTATCTCCCATTCGAAACTTGGAACAGTCTCTCTTCTCTCGATCGTGGTGGAATATCGTTAAAGGGGGGAGGGGGAGGGGGAGGGAGCGCGCCTGTGGAAGAACGTTGGGACGTTGGAGATAATCCCGCGGATTATTACGACGTAGCAGCAGCTAGCCGGGCCTCATAAATTCCGTGTCCACGTTCTGGATGCTCCGGCTAAATGTGTGTATGCGCGTATGCGCCGCATGAGTCACGCGGATCTCGCGCGACAACGCGAGCCCCAACCCTCGTGGTCCCCTCCCGACTCCAGCGCGAGCCCCGGAGTGCGACGCGGAGGGGAAGGGCATCGGGATTATCTCGGTAAGCCCGAGAACGAGAATCGCGCCAGCGCCAAACGTACGAACGAAGATTCGAGTTCGTTGTAAAAACTCGTTTAGATTCAGTGAAATGAGACGCGACGGGATCACGGTTCGCGAAGCTTCGAAACTATCGCGCTCCCGAGCCGGAGGGTGGCTTTTTCTCGTTTCGCAACGCGCGATGAAGGGCGCCGAAACGATACGGGAAAATTTGAACGTTCAAAATACCATTATCCGCTAATCGAATGGAATAATTATTGGAAGTAGAAATACTTTACGGGGAAGAAAATAGATTTTAGATACTGCATTTTTCATCAACAATGAAAAAGGTCTTTTCTCCTTTTTTTTAATAATAACTCACTGACAAGCGAGAAATCATGAAAAATTGGATATTTCCTTTCGCAAGCTATAGATATACAAGGTTCGGGCGTCACGTTTCGTCCGGAAAGAGTGTGAATGAGAGCGAAGAGGAAGGATTTTAATTAAAGTAAACGCGAGCAGACATCCCTGACAAATTGGCCAGCGAGCCGGCGGGGATATTGTAAATCAGTCTTCCGTACAGGAGCGACGAACCCTTCTCGCCCGTTCGCGCAAAATGACTTCACCCCTTTCCTCGTCGGCTTTTCTCGCACAAACGTCGGCTGTACACTCGGGCTACACCGGCGTTGCGTTTCGTTTCTTGAACGGATAACGCCAAGTGGGAGACGCAAGAAACGAGACGAGCCGAAAAGGAGAAATATCTTCGAGGCCCGCACGGTTCGTTAAAATTCCACTTCGTTCGGTCAATCAATTTCGCAGCCAATCGACGTTGAGACGGTAATGAGTCGCGATATTTCGGGGAACTCCGAAAGATGGACTTTCCGACCGTTCGAATGGGGACGAAATTTCTCGCGTGTACTTTTTGTTTCTTTTATTTATTCAAACGCCCGAAACTACAAAATAGAACTTACAAAAAAAATTTCATAAGTAAGAACTAAAGCTTTAATCTCCGTATAATTTGTCGACGGGCTCGAAAGTTTTCATTCCTTCGAGCGAGACGTGTAAAATCCGAGTTAGCATAAACCGTGCCTGAACTTTGCGCGCGAATCCGTTGAGATAAAATCCCGGTTGAACGCCCGAGAGAGCGCCGCAGAACGGAGAACAGCAGCTTACCGCGAGCGAGCTCACGCGGATTTCAAGCTTGCGCGCACCCCGTCCCCGACCCTGACGCTCTCTCGCGCGAGGGAAAAAGACGATCCCGTCGAATCGCAACCCGCGCGCGCCACGAGAGTCCTCCGCCTTTTCTTTCTCTCGTTCTCGTATTCAAATGAAAGAAAATCCTCGCTCGTTCACGAAACACGCCACACCTACGCGAACGCGGAAACCCCGCCGTCACTCTCACTTTCCCTTTTCCTCTCGCGTGTCAGAATCACAATGATAATAATAAAAATAAAAAGCTCCTAATACGGCGATGATGAGAAAAAAAGTGCCCGACAAACACGCGCACGCGGCAGAGATAAAAATAAAATCTACAGTCAAATCTCGGTTCCGACGAATCGTTTGAGCATCGTTGAAAAAAGAAATTGGGACGAACTTCATCGAGTAAACTTCGAAAATCTATCCTGCAACTCTGCGTTTGAATTTCACGATTTATAACGTATAACGCATGACTTTATTCTGTCCCAGAAATCGACTAACGCTCTGTAATTGTCTATAAAAAAAAGCCAATGTGCTGAACCGATTTCACCTGTGGGGATAAGCTCGCAGCGTCGAAAGCCTCGTTCGAGTGAAAAATTCTCTCGGCGCAATCGATAAAAGTGTCTGAGTATTGAACTTGACTTCAAGCCCCTTGAGCATTAAATCGACCATCAAGCTGGTGCTATAAAAAAAGTTTCCGGAATCAAATTTCTACTGTATATTATTCCCCGCGAGATAACCAACGGGCTCTCGAGTCTCGTTCGTTCGTTATCCTCGCTTTTTCACTACCGTTTTGTCTATAGAAGTCGCCCGCGGGGTTTGGTGTCGCTGGGAGGGGATTGAAAGTAAGTAGAGGTAACGTTGCACACAATGGAAGTACGAAGTAAAGTGGCTTCTTAGCATCCGAGATTGCATTAGTCAAATTCTTGCTCGCTCCCGGAGTCCTCTTTCTCTCTGCGTTCTCTCTCCCTCGCGTTTCGCCCTCCCCCGCGCGCACTCCCGTCCGTTTCTCTTGTTGTAAGTGAAAAGAAAAGTTGGCGAGAAGCGAGAGACTGAGAAGCCCTCGGGGCACGTTGAGAGATAAGGATAAAAAGAAACTGCGGAAGCGGCGGATTCGCCGGAGTGAAAGGAGGACGAAAACAGAAAACCTGCTGGGGATTCCCCGTCCCGCTCGGGGAGAGCTCGGGACACTCGAGTGTACGCGCGCACAGAAGCGTCTGAGGCCATCGGCGAGGGGGCGAGATTCGCCCTGTTACGTAGCACGTACCCGCAATCCCCGACCCCTCTCACTATTTCCCTCAGGCCGATGCCCGGCGTGCATTGCGATGTAATGCGAAACTAAAACAGAATTATCCGCGGGCACTCCCTCGCCTACGTCGAATCCAAGGGTGGCGGCATTGAAACCGTGCGGCGAACTGTGCGGCCAACTGAAGGGTTTCAACGTACACACGACGAGGAACGATAGTTCGAAGAACGTGTGGCCGCGCTTCTGCATACCCTCTCCGGGCGACCCTCTCTCGCTCGGATATAACGTAATAGTCGTAGAAATTGTTGCACAAGCCTCTCGGAACCGAAAGCCCCGTACGTGCATTCGCATTCGAAACTTCTGGAATAACGCGCGAACTAATCTCCATCCGGATTGCTTTCACGCCAAATAATCTTCCCGCGATATTCAGATTTTCCGCAAATGAATCATATGTTGAGATTTCCTATTGAAGTAGACATTATTATTGAAAAATAATAAGTTTAATAAGATTCGTGAAGACTATTTAAAAAAATCATTCTTTATGCTTAAGAAAATTGTAAATTTAAGATGAACGGAAATAAAAATTTTCCAAAAATCGTACATTAATGGAAAATTAAAAAATGGAATTCGACCAAAGTTTCAATCTCGAGTTGTGCTTTCGGATGAAAAACACGTGCGCCAGGCGCCCGTTTCGCCGAAAGTGGAAAATCGATTTTTATGGCATACGCCGTCGCGGCAAAAACATAGTCAGACGCAAACTGGCAAACCGGGTGCCAGACAAAAGTTGGAAAGTTGGAGATTTACTTTTCCTCCCTTCTGGAACAAATCAAACAGGGTTGAGTTTAATTTGCATAAAAATTTCTCTCCCGCGATGAGAAACTAAAAAGCGTACGGACATATCGTAAAAAACGAAGAGGCCCAACCGATTACACGAATGAACATGTCATATCGCCCGATAATTGCAAGGGTTATTTGTCCGGGGTGACAGATTCAACGACGCTTGATACACGGATAGATTCGCAAAACAGAATAATCCGAGATGGGTATTAACCCAGCAATGCGGAGCTGGACTGTTCGACGTGGCAGTTCGAGTACATAATACCGTGCGCTAGGTCCACGCGTATGCGAGGGTGTGTGTGTAAACGTCGATCGGAATGAAGAATCAACGCGTCCGAATGTCGAATATAACAGACGGCCCGACGCCGGTTTCCCGCGGCGACTATAAAAAAAAAAAAAAAAAGAACATACTAACACGCGTCTACCATACGAACAACGGCGCCCACAGTGGATGGGGGGCCGAAGACAAAAAGAGAGAAATGGAGGGTAACTAAAAAAAAAAGTGTACCGCACTCGCGGAGAATTCGATATATAAGCGCGCGGATATGAGTGAGCGTCGGAATGCGGGCGTCCGTCATGCGCATCCTTTTTTTTCCCCCGTATTCCTCTCATACCTTTCCCTTTCTGCTGCGACCAGTACGCGGGAGAGGCCGCCTCGATTCTCCGCAAAAACTCCCCGTCTCGTTTTCTTTTTTTTTTTTTTCTCCACCCTCGAAATTATCGCATCCGTCAGAACGCGCATTGGATTGACAACGGGGTGGTCGCGCGCCGGTTCGATGTGGTCGCTCGTTTCGACGATCGAATTACTCGTTGTCGGGTTGTGTCTCTCCGTTTCTCGCTGTACTCTGCGCTTCGCTTTCCGTTTCGGGGGAGGAAGAGCTGGCAACGATTTTGCACGGCATCTCTCGTCCTCGCGATGCAATCCAGCGGCGAATCAACTGGTACAGGGGTGTTAGGTACCTCTCTCACTCAATTCTATGTACGTACGGCACACACCGTTTCCACGAGGTCCTTCTCTCGTCTATCATTCACGTCGGGATTCTACATCTGTCCGTCTGTATCGCAGACGAATCGAGCGAACAGCCAGGCACTTACGGGACATTCAAGGGCGGGAACCGGAGGGAATGATTTGACGAGCTTGCGACAGTAGACAGACGGAGGATCGGCATCAGCTCTTCGTCTCACCTCCCCCGAATCGTCGAGATCTCGGGGAAATGCTGTCGCATTTAGCAAAGCTGTGTACTCGTCATCGACACCCTTGATATTGTAATGTATAGATATAACGCGTGTTGCGCACCGGGCGAAAGCCCCGTCGTCGCTGAGTCTGCAGACGATCGAGAGCCGAACAGCGATGGAGAGGTTCACGGACTCGGTCGCTATCGCAAGCATATCCGCTTTCAATGGTATCTATAATAATGCCGTTCCATTGACCAAACCTCAAACGTCGCGTTTCCCATTCCACATCTGTTATCGGCTCGCCTGCACTGATACGTCTATCGGCCGTTCTCGCGCGTTAACGCAAGACGAGCTGTTGGGTGTTGCATTAAAAAGGACATCTTCGATATGAAAAGGATATAAAGGACATACAGACGAGAAGCTATAAAGGAATTAGCTTGAACACAAAAAACTACGGAGTTATCAACCTGTAGGCCAAAAACTACGACGATATGATCCTAAACGTTGGAAGCTATGCTGCAATCAACCCGGACGCGTAAAACCGTAGATCTTCTTTAACCATCCGTTTCAATACAATCCTGGTACCAAAAGAAAATACTGACGACAGATTGTGACTCATAAGACCGTTTAGTACTTTCCACCCCTGCAGTTCCTCAATAGCGTCGGAATGGAATAATGGAATTAATTTTTCTCTAGCAATTGCTAATGTCACGCTTGATTCTGGGACAAAACGTCTCTCCCTGTTAATCATGACTACAGATATTGCTGAATCGGTAACCAAGTTTAACCACATCCAACGTACTCCTGAGTGCGTGTTAACGTTCCTCGCAACCGGTATACCGCCGTAGCCGTAAGCAACGGCGCCCATCCACACCGATGCTGGCGTAACGAAACTTTCAGCTGTACGAAACGAGGCACAGACAGCTCAGCTATACACGTCCCGGAGAATGAGAGTATATAAGCCAGGGGTTTCGGGAACGCGCACTGGATGTCACACGGAACTTAACTCGACGCTTGACGAGCAACGACTATGAGGCTGCAGAGGAAAGCGTCTCCGCGCCGTTTAACTCTACTTACGATGAGAAAGATATACGCGCATATACATGACTATATACCAGACAGCAGAAGCGAGTCTCACGGGTCTCGTTAGACGAACGATGACAACGCCGAAATCGTCGGATCGTATCTTATCGTCTAAGGAGCCTATTGTGCGTCAAACTTCTCGAAATTTCACCGAGCTCCGCTATTCCGTTTTCAAAACTCATTTTTCAACATGTTTTCTTTAAAGACTACTCCTGGATAAATCGAATAAAACATCATGACTCGGATTGAACGCCGTCAATCAAATAATCGAATGAATAATTCGATCATATTCAATCAATTTTTTTTTTTCATTTAACCTTCACATCTTTACAAGTTGCCATCTTTCCTGCACCAGGATTTCTCTTTTTTTTTCTGAAGTCTTTCGAATTTATCTGAATCATTGGTCTGTTCGTCAAAGGAGCACATCCGGGATCCTTTCGCTCGATATGGTTCATTTCGTTGCATAACTTGCTTATCATGGAGCTCGCACATATAGGGCCGTGCTAAATTCCCTGCTCTCCGCACTCGTACACGGGGCGCAGTCTCGTTCCGTTTTCTCTATCCGTCGTGCACTCTTCCTCGTTCCCCATCCGCATCTGTACTCGCAAGAGTAACAAGCGCATTCAATGCCGACTTGATTGGACCCTCGGATGCGGCTGCCGCGATACATCGTCGTTCCTAGCGCGCGCGCGCGCACAAACACACACCCAGAGTCTCGACAAGCGGAGGCCTTCGATTCGATTACGTTATAGTCGTATGCGACACACACTGGAACTTAGCGAACGTATAACGCTATAGAGCGATAGAGCGACTACTAGCAAAAGCTGCATCGCGCGTCTTTCCGCAAAGACGCGACACGAATGACGATAATAATGATAATAATAAGAAGAAGAATAATAAGCACGAGGCAGAAGCAGTCGCACCGAAGGGTAGAATGACAGATAATGAAGATAGCATGTTGTGGCAATATAAAATAGCCATTTACGATGTAATGACGTACACGTTACTACATCAACGAATACAATTTTTTGCAATTTTCATTCAATATACTTATTTTTTCAATAATAATGATTTATAAATAAATTGCGGTTACTATGACAATAAAAATGTAAGAAAAATCAAAGGAATTACAAGTGCAACGTTGATTCCTCATAATGGTCGCTTTTTGTTTACTGCGTAATTTTTTTTTGCTTCCGAACATTGTAGAAAAAATTGTATATTCAATGTGAAGATGGGAACAATTATCGTCAAGTATTTGCGAAGTGAAAGGAGAAAAGTTGTTTCGCGAGTATATCTCTTGTGAGGCTTGTCGGTTAATAATGGTAACGTGTACTTTGAGTAGCGGTGCACGCCAGTCTCGAATATCGAGACGCAATGTGATCAATCGTGTTATTATTACAGCCTCGCGTTCCACGGGAAGGAGGCAAACTCCGAGGCTCGCTTCATCGCGGATCGTTTAGCCGAGTGATTTATGCGCCTCGCGCCAACTCGGAGAGAGTTCGCGAGGAAGACAACACAAATTTCTATATATTCGAGGAGGATGATGTACGGCAGAACGGGACAAAATGAGCACACGGAAGCAGAGATACATTTTTTTTCCATGAAAAATATTAAACATTATAGAGAAATAGCTTCAAAAAAAGATATGCATTCTGAAGACCATTTACAAATGATAACACATTTTTTAAATCAAATTTCCGACGTTTCCGAAAAAAGAAAAAATCTATAAAAATTGGAAAAAAATGCTATAAAATAACAAACAAGTAGTACACAAATTGAATTTTTTAGTGAGACGAATAGTCAAACGCTTGGGAATTCTGCTCATTTGGTCCCGCTCTCCCCTATTTAGTTCCAAAACATTTCAAAATGCGTTGTCTTGAGGGGAAAAAAGGGCGGTCGAAGAAGCTGAGAGATAGATTTGCGTTATAGATTCGCCGTAGAGTATACAGGGTATATACAAAGAGGCCAGGCCGTATACATTTGGGGTCTGGTAATTCGCGTGTCGGAAAGAAGCACCGCGAAAAGAGGGAGGATGGAGTATCGAGGGAGAGCCCGGAGGCTTGAGTAATCGTTTTGAACCGAGAGTGCACTGGCTTCGTACTTCGTTTATCCCGTGTTTCACTCTTGCACGCGTTAAGGTTTCGTATACCGGTGGTGTTTGTTGTCTGTATACACATATATACATGTATATTATGTATATAACAGCAATGTGATCTTTCTCTTGCCGACTAACTACACTTACTCGGTAGTGGAGAGAACGATAGAGAGACAGAGAGAGAGAGCCCCAAATGGGCGAGGGAGAGTACTCTCCGTACTCTCTGCCACCCGGGGCTTAATTACGGTTTATACACGTCCGAACTTCTTCGGCTGGTACAGCACCCGGACCCCGCCACGGAAGATTTATCGTCGAACGGATTGAACGAGGTTTCCCTCCCTACGTCTACTCTCCTCTCGAATATAAGTGTGTATATCTTTGCTCTCTCGTCTCCCTCCGGTAGACCTGTCCGTCGGGTCGTGAACCCTCCTCGCGGACTCATCCGTGTGCTTTATCACGATATAGGCAAACAAGTGATGTATTTATTTTTTCGTGCTATCATTATACCTCTCGAAGACGCATGGCAGAAGTTAACAAGGCGCGCATCATTCTTCATTGATATCCCGAAGAGAAGTTATTCTTTTTTTCCGAGATTTTTTTTTTTTTTTTTTTTTTTTTTTTCGGAGCTGCATTCCTCCCCGAACGATTTTCATCATCTCTCATTCGTGTGTCAACGACACGGAATGCCACTGTGACCTCGCTCCGTCGCTCGGTCGCAGTCTCACCGCTGATAATCTTCGGTCTCTCGCTTCGTCGTTTAAACGACTAAACGACGCTATCATAAATTAATCGTATAGCGCAGTATACAAGCCCCGATCGTCGGCTCCCTCTCGTATATTCATTGTTTGGTTAACTAGTTCGTAAATTCGTTTGGCGGCGGCACCCTGCAAACTAGGCGCATATCGAACGAGCCGCGAGCTCCGCAAGACTGCGTCGCAGTGCAATGGAGCGATTGCGAGAATTTTTTTACGACATTGAAATAACTTCCAATCGGGTCAAAATCGTCGACTTTCCGCTGTAAATATCAATCGCGACGCCCGGCCTTGCGATATGGAATAAAAAGTGCAAAACAAAGATGATGAAAATATTCTGGCGAAATTTGTTATTGAGCCGAATTGAATCAATTGAATTTTTCGAAAGCAAAATTCTGTCATTTACTGCTTTAATAACATATTTTAATCAATTTTTCTTCTCTGTTATTCATTGCCGTTTTTGTTGATAATGTGAGTCGTAAAAAAAACAAGTTTTCTTTCATTTCCTCGACGCGAAGTGAGACTGAAATTTTCAACGCTTTCGCCATGATCGCGCTAATGCGAAAGCTTCTCTCGCGTGGCTTGACGCTTGGTTTGCCTCGAACCTCATGGACCAGCAGCAAAATACGGGCTTCGGAGTCAGCGAGTGTGTTAACTACGTTACCCACGCGGGTTCCAAACGCCTCTCTCAAGCCAGTGCCCGGCAACGCCTGCAACGACCCCCGCGAGCCGGATAACGAGAAAATTTACATAATCCTACGCCATAATGACGTTTACCTGGGAAAACGGCTACGGAGATCGGGTCAACGGGAGTGCTAGATTCTCCTCTTTCCCTCTCGGCAACGCTGCATAACACCCCGGGGTCGGTGCGGCTTGCGTCGTAACGTCATTATTATTGAATCAATGCTTCGTTTCACGTGCCTCGTCCGTGCTCAAAGAGCCGAGGCGCCCGGACAGATCTCGCTTGGCATAGACCGAGAGTGAAAAAGAAAAAATGAAGAAAAAAAACATAAAAAATAGAAGATAAGGAAGCGAAAGATAAATAACGACGCGACAAGAATAACAAGACTCAGATGCGCTATATCTATGCCATAATAAAACAGGCAGAATTCATTGTGAAATCGCGAGACGCGGCCCAGACATAGAATAATAATGCTCTCGGTGCGCCGATGCAGACATCGGGGTTATTTTCAATCTACGATCGTATAAGACGAGAGGCGAGTGGAGGCGACTGTGAGGATTCGCGAGGCACATTGCGCCGTCTTATCGTCGCCATAGTCATTGCCGGGTCTCGGGCAGCTCCTAGACAACCAAGACAGATCGCCCGCGATTTATTCGCGCTGCTAATGCGATCCTCGACGTGGAGACGCGATGCCGGCGTTTTGAATTTGCGGACAATGCATATTAGGGTCGATAGGCAACGCGGGGTTAAGCGCAGATATTATTAATATGTGACAATCATCGGAATAACGACGTGTCACAGGTTCAACACTTTTTTGTCGCGTGACCAACCTCATTTGAGCACAAATAGTGTCTTACACCACGAGGGAGGAAACTGCGCTTTTTTACAGAGTCTGAAGTTTGAAGCCTGAGCGAAACGAGCCCAGAAATTCAGACGACGTGAAGATCCACTTCCTCCCACTTAGGCTGCTTTTCCTGAAAAAATATCTTAGATGAAGCAACAAAAGAAAAAAAAAACTTCTTCGAACCATCGAGCGTACAGAACTTAGGAGCGTGATTTTCGAAAAAATGGTAACAAAAATATATATCGAGGCTCGTTGTCGAGAACAATGCGTATTGCCAGTCCAGAAAGTGTTGTAACGAGGAATATGCGCTGGAGATAGAATTCAACGATATTAATTTAGGCCGATGGCTACGTAGACTCTCCTGAATCCGCCGTTCCTCTATTATAAAGCCTACAGGCGCCGCGTTTCTCTCGCCGGCATGTGTTTTCATTCCGGCGCGTATGATGCCGCTGTGCGTTGCCGCTGATGCTGTGTTGCTTCAGTCAGGATATTATCTGGCGCACGAAAGCGATGCGCCTGGCCAAACGACGGAGCCTGTGCGAAACCTGTGCGAAGACCGCGTTCGCAATGTTGCGCCTGTATGTACATTCGTGTAAGCGCGCGTGTGTGTACGTTGTCTCGTTGCAACGGCTTTCAAGGGAGTAGGTAGAAGAGCGCGCGCGTATCCGCCGGAGCGGATTGGAGAGATAAAATCAAAGCACGCAGCCTCTCGCCCGTTTCTCTCGGACCGGCCCAGGCTTGGGCTTCCATCTCCTTGCCGAAGCTTACAAACGCTCTCGCGTATCACGCGAGTCCGTAGCCGGATAGGCAGAGAAAAGCAGGCTGCGGCAATGGAGAACAGACCTTGCGTGCATAAAGCTTTAAAGCGGAACGATGCATCCTCACGAATCTTCTCGCGCACACGTCGAACGCGACTTGCACAACGTACGGAAAAAAAATCTTTTAATACAACGAGAGCTGGGGCGAGTGTGCAAAGAATCAAAAAAATGTTTCAAGCCTATTCTCTTTTTGCCGTACTGGGAATTGTTGCTTTTAAGTTCATTTCATGCCAGTTGAGAGGACTGAGTCATCTAAAAATACAGAAAAAGATTATTTTTTCCCTGTTTTTACTGAAATTGAAGAATTTGAAAGAGTACTAAAAAAATGTATGCATGAAATACTATTCCCGAATTTTCAACGAATCTTAGCAACCGATGAGCAATCTGCTGGATTATTATTTTCACCCATCGAAATGAGTCGTCTTACGCGGAAACGAATTTCGCCGATCGTCTCGAACTCCCGATGAATCTTTATGCATTCGCGGGTCGGTATGATATACGTAACATTCGCCGGTACGTAATGTATGCATACTTATGAATAATAACAGCGGGTTAGTGAACGTTGAAAGAACGTTTTGCCATACAACTGTAATAAATAGTAATACGGATGAGGCTCCGCGAGCCCGTCCCGTAAGACCGGCGAAACGAGTATTCGTGAAATATGCACGCGTGAGATGCTTTTATTGTACGGGTGTATGTGTGTGTGTGTCAGCGTATTCGTGAACAAGCATAAAACGATGCTAATCTGAAACGGTAGCTCGCACATAGCCTCGAGTGGAGCAACCGTGGCGCGATGCACCATAGTCTCTCGTCGCTCTTCGGCTTCCCGGCGAGTGGTGTTTCTCGCCAACTGTTCACTTGCCTGCCTGCCTGCCTGCCCGGCTTGCTTGCCTGACCGAGAAACACGCCGGTAGCTCGGAGAACGAACTGGCTCACAATTCCCTACGGCTTGAAGAGTAGATCCCGGGGGGAGATTGGTCTGTTGTACCCCATTCACCGGAATAAACCGTGGAGGCATACGTACCTACGTCCCTCTCACACTCAATGGGCTCCGCGAGCCCCGGATAGAAGAGTAACCGGAGCAGCGGTAAGAGCAAAACCTCTTCTCTCGACTATACACTCGTTAGTCTCGCTAATAGACACCGGCGGGATGCCGATAACGCTACTGACGCGGCCCCACCGACTTCTTCAAGGAAAGGCCACATGCCCGGGCTTCTCGGGACCAAAGTCAACGAGTCAACGCTCTTGCACCATTTTCTACCAAATACTTCATTTTTTTTCTATGCGACTAGAACATATGCTTTATTCATATTTACCTATGAAACGAGCTGCAACTTGATGGAATAACAGGCAATTTATCTTTCGATGACAATTTTTTTGCACGCCGATTTTAATTCCTTTTTTTTGCATCGATGCATACGGCCCGGATGCGACGCTGCACAAAGAAGCGTTATAGTGAGCTTTTTTTCTCAAACGTTTACCAAATCAATTGCTCGCACCAAGAGCATCGCGCGCGTATGCGGGGGAGGCTGTTGAAAATTTCAAACCTTGAGTGTACTCGTGTAGTCTGCGTATCTCGGTCTCGCTCTCCCGCGCTCCGGCGATGAGGACAGTGTCGAGACAGAGAGAGAGTCGAGAACAGAAGCGAGAGCGCGGAAGCGTGCTAGAGGCTAATGGATTCGCGAACCGCGCCGTGTTCACCCACACTTAGCACACACCGGCCGTATCCCTCGCCCTTTTCGGCTACTGGCCGCATCAAAATCGCTCGCAGGCATCACTTCTTGCGCTATCAGTCGATTCAATCATTATTCGACGAATGCGACGCTTAGAAATTTGACTGCGGTACGACGAATTGTTTTACGGAGAAAAAAAAAATGTGTTCGATTAACAAACAGCTCGGTCGACGTACAACTAAGCTTTTAGTTGAAACAAAAAAAAATCGTTTGCCTCAAATATTGGTTGCTTGTTTAATCCGAAGTTTAACAAATTAATTATTTTCTTAAACGAACTAATTATTTAGTTGCACGTACGATAATAATAATAATCGTAATTGTAATAATATAGAATAACTTTACTCTTCGAGCGGAAGAATAATGCATTTTTAAGAAATTTCTGAAACAAAATTAAGTTTTTTTTAAACTTTATGATGCCGGTGTAAAATGCATTAAAAATACTTTTAACACACTTATCAAATATTTTGAAAGAAAAAATCATTTTCATTTGAATGTCAATTTTGCACAAAGTGTTTGTCTTTCTTTTCTGCGTTTCGAGGCGCCGATGCGTTTTGACCAACGCTGTATCGAAGGGTAAACAGAGCGTTGTCCATCCCTCAGTTTGGCGCTTCGCACACAGCGTGTGCTCTCTACACGTAGTAATCGTCGAAGTATTACAGCGAGAGGTTGTACACAGTGGCACAGAGACGGGCTCGAGTTCAAGCCTCCCCCTGCGGGGTCGCCGGCGAGTTTCTCCACCGGAGAGAAATTAGCAGCTGAAATTTTCGGTACTTCACGACGAATGCCGCTCTTCTCCTCTCGCCGTCTCGGTTCCGCTCGATCCTTCTCGCGTACACCCGCAGCGCTGTAACGTCGAGAATTCTTCGTTCGAGAACCGAAGAGAAGAGAGACTTTCCCGGCCGAGAACTCGGCGCGAGAGTGGACTTTGCAGTTTTCATTTCCGCGTCGGCCGCCTCCCCCCAAAGACGCTCGGAATGAGAATTTCCCTTCGTATTTCGCCAACTGTGCGAATTCGCGAAGGGTCTCCCTTTTGCCTTGGATCGGAAAGGGTGGTTCGCGAAAATGGGGGAAAAAGAAAAACGCGTCGGAAGGGACGAGAGGGCTCGAGAGAGTAGCGTTATGACTCGAGAGCCTATATAGATGGATGGATATACATATAGCTCCGGGGTAGTTTTGGTACCGCTGCCCTCCGGCCTACCGAGTGCGCACCTTTCATTGAAATTGGTTAGCCGAGCGGCTTTTATGTATCGCATAAAAAAGTATGAAAAGACCTTGGACAAATATTGGCTCGACTCGGAGAAAGAGATGCTGAAAGAAACAGCAGTGTATTATATTGCGTATGTATAGTATGTACCACCTACAGAAAAAAAAAAAAGAAGAAGGAAAATATTCATCCGGCGTCTATAGAACAGTTTTTCTTTCTTCCCACCCCCCGGCGAGCACTGCGCCACACGGGAATCCCTGATAAGAAATTTATATGGCTCGATGGACGAACAAAAAAAAGAAGTATCCCTCACGAGCAGCGAGCCTTTATGGATTCCCTCCTCGTCCCCGGAATAAACTGTGTACATTCGAATCAACATAATTCAATGTCGCAAAAAATTGCTTGTCGTGCAAACAACGCATAATACGCAAAACGCGCGCATAATTTATGAAACCGTAAACCAAAGAAGTAAAAGAAAAGGGTGCACAGATCGGTAATTGAACAGCATGAAAATATTATAAATAAATAAAAAATCAATAAATAATAATTATTATTATTGTTAGTTATTAATGATTATAATAAATGAATCGCCCACAAATTTCTGTGAAAACAAATGACCAACGATTAATTAATACTACAAAGATTGCGAGTTTATCAGAATTTATTTTAAATATCTCTGCTTATCGATATTAAGGATCGCTCGAAATTATCCAAGTTTTCCGAAAACCCTCGAGAGTCGTGAACATTCGGCAAAGTGCTGACACGACAATCGCGCGCCGACGTCTTCCCGAGGCATGTGTACAGCGATGTCGAATATCCGGTTCCTCTCCGAGTACGAACGGTGTCGAAGCGCTCCGTCATTCCGTGTACGAAACTACCTTGAGAGTACGGACGTACCGCTATTGTGTCCTGAGCTCGTGTGTGCGCGTACGCGCGAGCGTTAAGTCTGTACATGCGTCGAGTTTGCACTCGAAGCGCAGAAGTGTGCACGTGAGTTATACGCGAGGCGACGAGAGATGCTTGTACAGCGATCGTCACTTCCTCGTCGGAAGGAGAGCCGGAGCACTTCGAGGCATGGTTATACACGAGCACAATGAGCCAATGTCGGAGAAGACCTTCTCCGGGCTGCAACAGTGGATGCGCACAAGAACGACCTAACTGCAGGCGAAATTCCCCTTCGGGGGGGGGGCACGCTTACGAATTTCCTCGTGGCCGCGAGGGGGAAAAGAGATGAGGCACGTGGACGCACGTGCGTATCTACATGTATATACATGCCTATGTATACATATCAATACGGCTTGCCAACACATAATTCCCCACTAGCGTTCCACACCGTAGCTACATTCGCATTGCTCATGCACTGATACTGTGCATAGTATATAGTATGTCTGGCGAAGCTATATCTGTGTTATATATGCCTTCTCGAACACGCGCACACAAGAGCTGGGACCGCTGATAACGGTAGGCGAAATACTCGTCTATATGATAATGCGAATCTCTCGCTCAAAATTAACCCGCGATATTCGACTTCGTACAGTGCGTTAATCGAGACGCACACATATATATATTACAGCCTATATTGCTTTCCCATAGAGGAAACTTTGATTTCATGAAAAAAATTAATTCGTTTCCGATGGAAAAGTGTTCGAAGTCCGAAATCATCGAAAAGTACATTTCAAAAAAATGTCCGGATGTGTTTTTAGACACCAGCTTGAAAATTCTCAAAGCTGCACTGAGAAGAAAATTCAGGTGAATCAACAAGATGCTCGATTGAATGCGTGCAATTAATATATTTAGCTCGTTCAGGAAGATAATTAATTTAAGGCACTTCGCATTGTAAACAACCAACCAATATTTGAGGCAGACAATTTTTTTTTTATTTCAACTAAATATTTGCCTACATGAATGGACTACTTCTATCCGATTATCGCTATTAAATCTATCGGAACATTTGATTTTTTGAGGCGGTTTTTTTTAATATAGCGAGGAATCGATATTTTACCTCGAATGCAAGTTTTCAAAACAAATATTTAGGCAATCGTTCATTCAGAAGTGATGAAAATACATATGCCTTTTTTTCTATCATAAATTTCTATATTTCAACTACGTATTTCACCATTCGTGCGAGCAATAACGATGATATCGCGGGTTCAAAGTGGTATTTTACCACCCAGGCGTTTTTCACATCTGTGGAATCTTCAGCGTCGTTGCGATCAAAGTACCGATTTAATCACGTTAGAAATTCTCATGGGTATGCGCCTAAACGCTGCGTTACATACCGCACGATGATAATTAACGTCGAAAGCGGGCGGACGCGAGAGATTGGAGAAAAGAGATTTCGAGCCGAGATAACGAGAGATCGAAGGGACGATTGCCAACGCGGATGATGCACGTGTGTTTATCCGTGTAAGAGATACGCGCCGAACGGGAGATCGAAAGAGACGACGCTCGCGCTGCTCACGAGATTCCTAATGAGCTTCCACGTATTTTTTTTAGACGCCCCCCCGGCCTCTTTCACTTTTCTAGAGGAGGCTTAAAATCAATGACTTTTGCCGGCTTTACGGGATTTATCTTGTTGCTCGGAGAGATTTTCTGGATCTCGAGTTATCGTGACCGAAAGCGCCACTTGGGGACTTTCGGTACAGATTAAAGACTTCACGGGAATGAGGACTCGGTCTCTCACGGATCGCTTCTGTCCGCCCGTGAAAGCCACGCCTTGCAGTGGAAATGGTACAGTGATTAGCCATCTCTCCTCGAACGATTTATCAGATTTATCCAAATACATGAATTATTCTCATAAATATAATTGTCATTTGGGTAATTTCATTTTCATAATGCGTGCCTTTTACAACAAAGATTTTAAAAATTAGCGTAAATACTACAAGTTCCAGCAGTGAAGTACAGTGATTGGCCATTGTAGCCTCAAGCGCTATATAAAATTTATCAAACGCGGTGGATCTTTCGCGATAGTAAAATTATTATTTAGCTAATTTTATTTTCATAAACAGCGCCTTTTGAAACGGAGATAAAAAAAAATGGGCATAAAAACTACAAGTTCGAGAAATGAATCGCTTTCGAAGCAGAGCCCGGAACTTTCGAGCTCAAAGTTTCGCGAACAAAGTAGTGAAAACATAATGGTACAATGCCGTAATTTGCAGCCGAATAATAAGGCACGACACGATAATTAGTCTTCAACTCCGAAGGTCCCCGCGATCCCTTTTTTTCCCCATTCGTCAAGTCTGAATAATCCAATTTGCAAACGCATGCAGCGACGGGGTCGCGAACAAAAAAGTCTTGAACTGCCAATGACTGTGCGATTCCCCATTCCGGCCCGAGACCGAGCCCCGAAGCTCCGTTCCCTCGTTGTTTTCTCATAGTTTTATCTCTTTTCTCCTCGTTTTCTCGTCGCTCTTCAAGTGGCTATGTAAAATCCGCGGTCGGGTGGTTCGCTACTTGTAAGCGAGGAAACTACGAGAGACGGAACGAAACGTTGAACCGTATAACCGAGAGGGAGCGAGATATGAATCCCGCAATTATTCAATGAATACATGAATACCGGCTCTCGGTGTACCGCGGGCGTATTCCGCGATACATAATGCAGCGATGCAACGCAATCAGAGAAAGCTACAATGGTTTTCTCGCTCTTTCGCACAATAAATATCTATATCTATATGCCGCGCACGACTTGTTCTATTACGCGCGTGGGGACGGAGGGCCGCGGCCGGGGGACGGGGGAGGGAGATTGTTCCTCGTACTATTTTCACGATAAACGAGCCGGATAATCCTCGAGTGATTCACGCGCTCCTGGATACTACTCGAGTCTTCAGCGATGCGATATTGCGGGTGCACAAACCCCCCCCCCGTGCAATGTTTGTACCGCAGTGAATATTCCGCCGAGCAGAGGAGAAGAAGAAACGAGAGCGAGACAAGGCACCGGATAAATAGCAAAGCAAGAGTAAATCGCAATGCCATAGCGCACGAAAGCTCCGTATGCGGTAAGTGTGCGGAAGCTATATACGCTTCTGCATTTACAGTATCCAACTGCATGCTGCATCCAACCCATCCACATCTGGGGATATATATACTGCGGGTATATATATAGCACATGTATACATAATAATAATAACAGTGTGCACAGCACTCATCCAAGCTGGCAAAAGCTTCGAAGGAAAAGTCGGTATCGACAGAGCCGTTTTCTCCCCCGGCACTCGTGAGAATCGACAGGTGTCTCACCAACGTTTTTCGACACGTTACAGAGAAAACGGCGGGGCGATAAAAACTCGCACAGGACACATAGAAATATCTGTGCTCTCGACGATTTCGTATAGTTCCACGTACATCCACCTCTCGTGTCTGTGCACGATTCTCAATCCATTTCCAGCATCCGCGTTTACGTCAAACTCCGAAAAAGAAATCTTTCATATTCGTCGAGTATGCGACGACGCGAGAACGTTGACGATTTCGTAGTGACAACGCAATATTTTATCGTTGAGCAATGTTTCATATTTTCACGTATTTCTCGACTCGTCGATTTACTCATTTTGGTGTCGGTGATTTGGACCGGCGCGGTCAGCCGGGCTCGGACTGACCCCATGCGCAACTTTGGGCTAGAATTACGATAATTGTTAGCGCCAACCCAATTTTTATAATTGTTTTTCATCGCTCTTTGCTGAATTTTTTCCTATTTCGAAAGTTCGAGAAAAATTTAATACCGAGAATTTCACATTCTAGAAGGTTCAAACCAAAATCCTGAATTTTTATGAGACATTCGGAACATATTTTATATGTTCGAATATTTTATATTTTGCGCTCTTAGATATTATTTTCATCGGCATATCGATAGTAATTTTGTTATCTTCAATTTATCGAAACCCCCGAATATTTTTGTTCTGCCAACTTTCTCGTTTGCGATAACGATAATGGTACACATCAAGATCGCGGGGGTTGATGAACCTGTTCCACGGAACGGGGTTGTTGCACGGAAACTTACCGATTCGAGTCGGGGGGGAGCAGCGGAGACCGGTAGGGGGATTGCAATCGATAGGCGAGAGAATAACGCGACTCCCCCGAAGTTGAACCACCCCTAGCCCATTAACGTGCATCCCCGCTCATAATCCCTGGGCGTATGTCGCGATATTTCGATTCGTCGGACCCGACCGTGTGTTCGCGTTCAAGCCCCCTCGATCCGAAGGCGCCCCGTTCCCCGTACGGTTTCGTCTCGAAAAATACATAGTCATGGACTAACCGTAGGCCCGATGCGTAACGAGAACCAAGGGGGGGCTCTCTCTCCGTGGCGCTCGGTAGAATTTTGTTTTGCGGGGGCGAATAAGAACGCATCGCATCGTTGGCCCCCCTTTTCACGTCGAGGCACTAGCGGAAAATAGTTACAAAACAGACGCGATGATCCGGCTCGGCAAGGGGTCGTACCGCTCCGATGCAAAGGGAACACTTTTCGTGAAGGAAAAATCTATCGCAGAGTATGCCAGGCCCTTCGCGCTCCCCTTCTCGCCTCCTTTTTTCAGTAGGGAAAGCAGAATTGCGGGCGAAGTTGGACCCAACGGATAGCGTCGGGGTTCTCGATATGCCGAATGGCCTCGAACGACAGTGTGAAAATATTCAGGGGGTTCTTAATGTCCCCGTAGAATCCGCAGGGAATCGTCGGAAGATTAAGTATCCCGTGGACCCACGTGCGCGAACGATCACGACGGGTTTTGTGTGTCATGCGCCGCCAGTTGTCGATATTGCCGCGTATCTCTGGTGAATATCAATGATATTCCGCATTTCCTTGCTTGATGAAATTGTTTATATCCAACGACGAGGAGGATCAAATTTCGCAGAAAAATGTGATAGCGATCAAATTTCATAGCCATTCCTTTTTCGGAGTAAAAGACCGTTTTATCAAAACCTGCTTGTTCATATTTTTCGGATTAGCGAACACACAAAAAATGTTTTTTCACGGAAACTTCCGAAGCCCCGATCAAATTTGGCCTTTTATTAAAAAAAAAAAAAAACAAACACAAAGAAACGTCCGAAAAGCAATTGACGCGCATCCAAATTTTTCCATCATCCCCATGCGCAAAAAAAAAAACATAAAAAGACTAAAAATTTTCACGTTCCAATTTTTCTAATTTCATTTCGCGGATCGTCGGTCATAGCGAGATGCACTCGGTCCCGAAAAGGCAATCATGTATCGCGCCTCCCCCTGTCCGTCCCTTCGTATCGATGGGGAGGGTTGCACAACGCGCGCCCCGTTGGACACTTGCACCATAGCAAATGCGCACTGCCACGCGTCGGAAGGGTGCCGACTTCGATGTTTTTAATGCAATTTCCGTCGGAGTAAACGACACCCCCGAGAAACAAATCCTTATTATTTTCACTACACTTACCAAACAAACAAAAAAACCGATCTACGATTGTTATTCGAGCGGAAAAATTTCCACGAAAAAAAAAAAGGCCAAAAAAATTGCGAGGGTAAAAACATTTTTTGAAAATGTTTACTACCGTAGCCGCGGCGAGTATGCTTCTGGTTTTAGGATGTCTCGGCTCAGTAGCCTGCAGAATCGCAGCAATGCGACAGATCTCGGTGAAGTCACCAATGCACCAGTCTGGCATCTCTCCGGGATATAAACTCCATTCGTTTGGGTTCCTTCGAAAAGCCGAGAGACAGTTGAACGAGAGACACGCTATACACAGACGCAGACACATACAGAAACATACACAGTCTCTCCAGCGTCTCCGTTTCGCTCTCGCGAATCCGCACATTGCAATTTCGAAAGTGGCTCCTGTAGTGCTGCCTGCCGCTGTGGCCTCTCGAGGCTCAGCGTAAATCTATCAGTTCGACGTTTCAGACTGCCAGCGGAGAGAAGAGAGGGAGAGAGACGACCTTCCCAAGTACTGCACACCGTGCCCATCGAGACTACACGGCAAAGTCCTCTGGTTCATTTCGTTCCTGTCGGGATCCCTTTACTTTCACACGAGACTTTTATTTCTAATGACTATCGAGAGCGCGCGACTGTCGACATATAAATTCGCCCCATTCCAACTCGTGCACGTAACAGCGAGGACAGGTGGAAACTACGAGCTCCCGAGAACTACTTGCTATATTAGCACGATCGAGGCGGGATCGAAACGCACAGAAACTATTGATTGATCGCATCCGGCGTGTCGCAGTAACATTGAGAAACATAAAGTAATGCAGTCTATTCGGTGATTGCTTTCTTTTAGACAGAATAAATGGTGAAAGCGTGATTTCTAGAAATCAGACAAAATTCTGGAAAAATGTATGCGTATTCGGAAGAAGTTAAGGATTTTTTTTCATTTAAAAAAAAGTTGAATTGCCGGATAATCTGTTGAACAATTAATTCTTTCACTTATTTGTTATCAACATCTTGGTATTAGTGTTGTGCAAAATTAATCATTTCGGCGCTTGCTCTATGCCTGATTTTTTTCAGAATTTTATCCCATTAGATACTTTCAGAAATTCTCCTTAAATTCCACGTTGCCCCTATTGTAACTACTTCAAAAGAAAATATTCTACACTCTCTACGTTAATATGATTCATAGAAAATATTGGTACTATACAGTCTCTTATGTTCAAGACAAAGTAGCCACGTAACAATCTTTCAACGATTAGCTTCCCACATAATGTTCTACAAACCAATGTTAAAAAAAGCCCACAACAACACTACATTAAAAATATTCACCGATGATTAACGCCCGTGACTTTTGTACAATTCGCACAATACGGTCCCGGAACAGTCGTCCAATAACTCAAACTTCCTACAAGCTATTGAGCAAACTCGCGTTACCGAACGAGCCAAGTAGCATTTCACAAGAAACTCGCTAATCCACGAGGCAAGAAGCCGATAATCACGTCGATTCTAATAATCCATTGAAAAGTTTCGCGTCCGCCAGCTCTTCTGTGTCCCGCATAAAGCAACTAGCGTAACAATCGTTCAACGAGAGTAACAGCCCACATAACGTTGCACGGTTGTTAGCGTTAATTACGAGCAAATTATACGACATAAGATAGTGCCAAAGCGGAAAGAGCGAGAGAGGGGGGAGTAACGCCGATCGGACATCGTTTTATCGTCGATTGTCCGACCGATAAATCGTTTCCGAACGCGCTTTCGAGGCGCTTCGGCCGGAACTTTGACTGCAATTAGTATGGTAATATAACGACATTATGTTAGTGTGGATACGGGAGTTCGGTGAGTGTTGGAAGAGGAGAAAGGGAGTAGACGCAACGAGGGAGTGTCGCTTGTGCGCGTAACGCACGATCGCACGCATACGCGCGAAACGCCTACGCGCGAAACGCTCGATGGACCACCCTGCGCCGGTGTCGGGCGCGCGCTCGGTCGTTAGGTAGTTTCGCCTTTGAAATCACTTAAACTGATTAAGCCAGACACGTAATAGGGGGTTCCGAGCGCGCATCCTCCGAATGATGCACTCGTTTCCACCATACGCGCGCGAGCTTCTGCGCTGCTACAACAGCGAGCCGTACGGTCAAGTTGGAATGGTCTACGCTGCGGACTATATCGTATATCGATTTCACTCATTCTGCCTCGCCGGAATCGGAGCACTCGCAGTTCCCTCGTGATTTACGACCTTTGGCCAATTACGAATTTTCGATACTACGCACCCGGTCTCAGTC
This sequence comes from Ischnus inquisitorius, assembly GCA_963924025.1. Classification (NCBI taxonomy): domain Eukaryota; kingdom Metazoa; phylum Arthropoda; class Insecta; order Hymenoptera; family Ichneumonidae; genus Ischnus; species Ischnus inquisitorius. The sequence continues at coordinate 3,048,719 of OZ001250.1, read as the reverse complement.
TGTCGACCGCCCGTTAGAAACCGCGCATTGTTGTTGCTCGGGTTTTCACGAGGCGATGCCGAGTTTCGAGTACACTATAATCCACTGTCGGGGGTCTGTGATCATTGACTCTTATCTATCGGATTTTAGACCTCCGGTAGTTGATTCAAAATTTATTAAATTGGTTTAAACTAATCCTGTTCGTACTATTTTCGATAGAAGGCTACTCATAATAATAATAATGAATTAATAAATAATACAAGTTATTGTTACTTGCCGGACTGTCGCTGACCCAATGAATTCGATTACATAATTGAAGATTAATAAAATACTTTATAATCACATCATAATGCAACAATAATCAATAATAATAATTTTTTAAATCACATTAAACTAATTTCTTGATCAATTAAAACATTAAATTAATGGTAAAAAAAAAACTAGCGGATTATTGCTTCGTTTTTTTTTTCTTCTGAACTCTATAGACTCGTGAATTCGAGAGATAAAGGTTCGAAAGATCATACGTGGATAGCACGTTTCCCCTCCGTACCCCCGAAGAGCGGTCTGAGACCGTGTCGAATCCCTTCCGATTACTATGCCAATATTGTGTTCCCAGTTGTGATCGATGCTCGCCCCGTAGGAAGTGAGTTACGAGATATACGCGCTGCAGTGTCGAACCCTTCGACACGTGTCTCGTACACACGACCAAAACACGTCCCCGCATATTCTTTCTCCTCGTCGTTCGCGAACCGGCCGCGATTACGTCAAGTGTGCTTGCGTAATGCACGTGTCACGGAACCACCGCATACGATACACGACATAAATAAAGCTGGCATGCGCGTACGAGCGCCAGATGATTCTGTACATCGAAGTCATTCGATCCCATCACGACGGAAAACCACAAAATCAATACCTTCGCCCACGACCGCGACTAATGGGACAAAAGTTTAACGACGCAACATTAATTATCTGCGGGTCTGCAGGAATGAGAATAAATATTCGAATCGCGATGGAAAAGAAAATCACAGCATAACTTGTGTACGATAAGCGGAGCAATCGCATCGTAATTTCCGCGAAGGAATTCGATCTGGTCGCCGATAGGTATTTATCGTTGGTAATTCTATCCGCGAGCGAAAGAGCCCGGAGGGAATAAAATATGCGGTAGCTCGGCTTGCGCTGCGATACAGCTCCTCGATTTATGTTATATTTTCATCCTTGTTTTTCTTTAGTCTATCAAAACGAAATTTATCTCGATGTTCTTATTTTATTTTGATTGCCGATAGAGAAAGCTCCGTTTTCGTTAAATGTAATGTCAGAATATTTGTAAGTTTTTTTAAATCCCGACGAAAGTGATTCAGAGAAAAATGTGTATGTGTGCATGACTGAAAGAGACTGTTCTTTAATAAGATTTGGAATGGATTTTTGCGAGAATTCGTCGAAGGATTCGAAATTTATGGTATTTTGAATTTTTCGAAAATAGCAAATTTGTAGATAATAATAAAGATGCAATTTGCAAGATTTTACTCGGCGAAGTTGGAGAAAAAGAAAATTTGTGAGAGAGCTCGTTGTGAATTTCTCGAGTCGTTGAGTCAGAACGAGAGAAACCTTTGTTGCATCTTTCCCGTGCGCGAGACTGCCCGGTAATTAATAATTATATCGCCGTTGTTATCTCGCTTCGTTTGCCCTTCCCGAGTCGAAGTTATAATTATACCGGAAACAATCAACAATCACCGTCGACCAACTACGACGAAAGCTCTCGAGCCTCGCATCGAGCGAGCGAGTTCGTGGCTTGCGCCGCCAACTCTTCATTCTCGCCGCGCAATCGTAACCGACTCGCGTCTCGATGAGTTTCCATAATCCCGTATTATTTTTCGCTTCCGCGTCGCGCTCGTTTCCGCGACTGTGGCAACGACCGAACTTTTTCTTCCCTCCGAAACTCGTTGAAAAATCTCCTAGAAATATTTTCTCCGATAACAAAAATCTCGCCGTGTCTGGGACTCGTCGCGCGCCTCGCTGCGATCGCTCCATCGCAGAAACCAGCCGCGTTATGAATTTTTATTATCCATAAAATGCCAAATATCCATAATCACATTATCGAAAAATTAAAAAATTAAAATTGCCGATAAATATCTGTGTCGATAAATTAGTAAAATTTTTATTCAATCATCTTCTTTTCGATAGTAATCTCATATTGTTGAAAATTGAATAATTAATAGACCGATATTAATCAATCTTCCAATCGAATTCAATGTTACTAAATCAATTTTTTCCATTTTAATCTGTTACAGGTAAGTTCAACTTTCCGGAACTATCTTCCAGAATTACCCATTTTATTTCCGCTGAGCTGAGATACGTAAGTAAAAAAAAAATGTAAATTACCTCCGAGTCTCGAGGGTAAAAAAGAATCTTCCAATTCAATTAAAGTTGATCCGTCGATCGGTACCTGAGATCGGCTTTAAGCCGCATCGTGTAAATCCTAATCGAAGACTATCGCGATACGGTGCACGCAAGTGCGGTGCCGTCGAAGCTTTTGCATAATTACGGATCGCCGTTCCCCTGTGTATCGAAAAGCTCGATATCCTATTCGGCCATAGAAACACACATGCGCGGTAACGAACGTATGTGTGGCGCATCTGCTTGTGTCTCTCCGTTGTGGTATGAAACTGCGGATCCCTCGCGAGCCGCAACAATGCCCGAGTGCCGAGATCCATACGAGCGCAAGTGCGCACACTTGGCCCGTCTCTCCAGCTTTGCACTGGCACAACATTCGCGTAAACACATCGACATGCATTATCTTGCCTCGGCGCGCCCTCGCTCTGGCTCCGTCAAAACAATACGTGTAATTCTCACACTGCGACAGGAACTCTCCGTACGTACATATACCGTATATAGTCGGTATATACATGTATATGTAAAGTATGTGAACTACGATAAAGTTCGCGAACGCGCCAGAAGCGCAGAGGTACATTTGCCGGTAACATTACATTATCCGCGTTTAGAATTCTCCCTCCCTTAGACGTCTATCTGGTCCATGGGATCTGGCCGCATATTTTGCCGGTGCAAAGTTACAAGTTCGCGGTTCGCGCGCGGCCCCGCCGCTCTCTCGTTTCGGCCCTTTCGCCGCTTGAATCGCTAAACGTGTCTGCACTCCCAAGTCGGCGTTACGTTCGAGTATTGCACGAGAGTGTTGAAGCTCAACGGCGGCGCATACACCGGTTAGTTGTAAGACCCTGTGGCGAGGGGAGCGAAGCTCCGTTGTTTCGAAGATGCATATAATGCATTGTCGGAAGTCGAAAGCTCGTTGAAACACGAGATAACTTGCAAAGCGGCTGAATAAAAAAATCAATTTTTCTTGCATTGTTAAGGAATCGAGAAAAAAATTATTTTCGGTAAAGCATTCAATTTATATGGAATTAATTTGTCGCGAAATGGATACATTTTCATTGAAGAAAAAAAATATTTTTACCGTTTACTTCGAGATGAAAAAATTAGTTGGTATAGTGACTGTTGCGGGTAAAAAAACGTCTCCCTTTCTAATTTTGTATAAAATCATTCAGTAACTAAAATGGAAGTTCCTAACTTTTCGGCATTGTTAAGCCGAATTAAGATCGAGCGGATCAGTTACACATCGTTATTCTATCGGGATGGAGATATTCTGTGGCGCTTAATTTTTTCTACAGCGAGATTCCGACTTGCCCCACGTTTCAACCAGCCCCGATGACCCCTAAATACCCACGAGAGCTCTTAGTTCTTGCATTCGCGTTCGGACTCGCTCATCTAAATGTAAAGGCTAATGGTGTGCGACGAGTTTACATTTCGCAACTCCATTCTCGGTATCTTCGCTTCGCCTCTGCAAACATCCCGAATTCTGCGCAGCGCCGAGAGGCGGAGTGGCGGAAGGCGGGTTCGAGTCTCTCTCGATGTCGAAGAAGAAGTAGCAACGTGTTACCGTGGATCTTAGACGGATCTTGTACACAAACCCGCAGAAACAGCAGAATCTCGTGCCTCGCGTACGGATAGATGAATATCTTCGCGAGCGTTTCCCAACGACACGATACCGGCCGTGAACTCCAACGCCCTCGGCGTGCCGCGACTTCCCTCCGTCTCGCTGCATCCCTCGGCGAATCTCTTCGCACCCGTCCCTTTTTCCGTCTCATTCTACTCGCATCTCGCGCTAGCCCTCGCTGCAACCGGAGCGACGCGGGCCCAAGGCTCTCTCGATAATCTCGGCGAACGCTCGGAAAGCTCCTGGGTTTCTGGGACCAAGGATAAACTTTGCCCGAGTTTCCGGGCTTTGGCTAGTTTTCGGGAGGTATGCGGATGAGAGATGCATGCAACGGGAACGAAGATTGTGCCAGTCGTGCAAGATCCGGAGAGAAACTAACCCGAATATCAGCCGGATCAGCTCCCGTAACTCAGAGTCAGATACGTTTCACCCCCCGGTTAATCAAATTTCTTCATGGCTCCCAAAGGTGATAAGAAGACTACTTACTTGTACCTGTAGTAAGTAGTGCGATTCGTAATTCAAGATGATCGCATTCGGAATGATAATTGGGTTATTGGATAAGTGGCTGAGAGGGATTTTACTTTTTTTTTCCACTAATAATGTTAATATTTGTTGAAAATCAGCGAGAAGCGAGCGCTAGTTTTTATATTATGCATAGAGTGAATCACCCATTGAATGGACAAAATGAATCCGATGAATCGATAAAAATGTGTCGTCTGAAAAACCTCGTTTTTATGAGAATTTATTCAAAATTATTTTTCCCATCGACACTCGATTGTTTCGGAACCCGTGAAAAGCGTCCGAACAATACCGTGAATCGATCAAACCTAGAAATATCGCGACCCAACCGAGAAATTCATATTTCCCAACGGAGGTTCAAAAAAAACTTAGCGACCGGGAGGGATTCAAACTTTGATATTTTCTCAGGTACGAGCGAGTTCTGAATCTCGTTGAATCGAGATTGAGGAAATTTCTCATCTATATTTATCGAGGCGCGATCGACGAGGGCCGCACGCTGAAATACTCAACGAGGTAGTTTAACGCTAGTGCGTGTTATAGTTCAGTGTAAGAGCGTCGATGCGTTCGGCCATTAGGCACCGTGCGTGGTAAGTCCACGCGCGCGGGTCTGTGTGCGCGCCGTGTGCTCGCTCGCTTGGCTGCACTGCTTAACATTCAACCGGGCGAGCTCGCTGATTGGCTATTAATTATCCTCTCGATACGTCCAAGCGAGAGAATAACGATTAACCGGGCACGTATCGCGCGTGTTTGCTCGACGCCTCGTCTCATCCTCTCTCTCTCTCTCTCTCTCTCTCGCGAACTGCACGACGGATACGCACGACACACCATCGATGCCTCCTTCGTCTCGTAGATCGATCGTAGATCAACCGTATGAGTCGGCTTGAAACGCTTTGGCCACAGGTAGCCCGCATAAATCAGGATCGTCGTCCTCGTTAATTCGGGATCGCGATGGGCCACAGTCCATCTCGACACCATCGACAGCGTCTTCCCATCCTCCGCTTTGCTCGACCGCGAATCCAGATGATCCTTCGATGCATTTTACTGATCGCTGATCAATGGAAATCAATGCGCCGGACACTTAGATATTTTTTCAGGCAAAAACAATATTTTCAGCGTTTTTTAAATTAATGATAGATCAATCAATCGCAAAAAAATGGGGAAATTTTGATTTGCATATCGTTGCCTCATTTTCATTTCAAGGTCGTTTACAAAGGTTCTCGATGAGAAATAATTCGATTTCCAAGATAAAAAGGTGCCAGTTTTATCTTCGCGTCTCGTGAATCCCAAATTATCCATGCGAATTCGAAACGCTCCGCACGTGAACCGTATAAATAGGCATCATCGTCCTCATTACTTCCGTTCGACGAAGAAAAAAACGCTTCGAGTCATAAAAAAATGTAATTATCGACATAAAACTGCGATAAAAATGGATTTTTCATCGTAATGCATCGGCGCTAGAATATCGACTTCTCGTCTACCCTCGCGACTCTCCGTTCGCCAACGCCCCTCCGTCGTGTATTCCGCGTCCGGGCGCGCGGAGCCTCTTAATATCGATGATTAGATTTACTATTATAACCATCGTAAAAGTAGCGCTCCGAGTTTTACGATCGCGACAGTTGTATACAGCTATATCGGTGTTTATCGATATCAAGTAAAATACAGTTTACGATATGAATGCGGGCGTAGTCAATGCATCGACGCAACTCGGAGCGGGATTTATTCCTCGCTCTTCGAACGCCCGTGGCAAAAAGTGCAAAAAAAAAAAGATGAAAAATTACACAAATTGCACGGCATATAGCTCGAATCTTCGATAATGATAATAATTATCGTGCGAACAGGGAAGCGGCGAATTCGAAATTCCTTCTTTTTTTTTTCCACTAACGTTTGCCCGTCGAACCGTTATGCGATCACGATATCTCGCCGCAATATGGGCACCCGAATGTATCGATATTATAGCAGAAAATTGCACGCACGCGGGCGTGCGTCGAATCGTTTCGCCGGTCGAGGAAGCCATCGTCGGTAGAATAAAACGAAACTTTATAAAAGAAAGTATACCATAATGCAAGGCGTCGCGGATACGCGCACACAGGTACGGAGAGAAATACCGAGCGAGCCGGAGGAGATGCTTTATTATGCCGTACGGTAGCCGTCGCGCGTGCACGTGCGAGAAGGATCCGTTCGTGCAAGCTTGAGAGGCTTGTGCATAGGTAGTCCCCCTTGCATGTACGCAAAGTGAGAGCCCCCGAGGGCTGAGAACGAGGACAGGATCAACGAGCGCACGCCAAGGAGAAATATAGAACGAGATAAAGAGAGAATCAACTTGTGCAAAATACACGTGACACCTTGAAAAATACGGGTAGCCGGCTACGCTCGAAGGGTAACAGTTACGATCGTGCACTTAAGAGCGATGAAAATAATCGCACACTTGAAAAACGAAAATTAAATCATACTTTTTGCTCGATATCCCCTCGACATTATTACATTGAATATATAACATATAACGTAAAATGCTCGATATATATAATATTCAATATTAAATTAAAAAAATGATCGAGAAGCATATCATAAATTGAACATTAATAAAAAATTAAGTTCAAAAAGATTATATTTTCAATATTATTATTCTTGTATTATTAATAATTAGATTATTATAGTATTCTCGGCCAATTTCTTAACATGTTTGTCACACAGAGAAATTGACAAGCGGCAAAGTTTATTTGTTAATGTTAAAATCGCATCACAGTCGATTATTTGCCGATAATTTTCCGTCATCAACAAACCCTCATTCGATGGTTCATGGCAATTCGCGGGCATTGTTTATAAATCACCCCGGTCGTCGACGGCTGGGCGAATGTATTTGATACCTTCGCGTGTGCGTATGCGTTGAGGAGTTGGAGGCAAAAGTGGCAGCAACAGCGGCAGCATCCAACGAGGGGCTGTAAAACCCGGTCCTGTACCGCCTCGTGCGCGCGGTTACTTTGTCGTCCCGCTGGGTATTAAACCATTAACACACCGGGCACGTCCCGTCGAGTAATTTGCTGCACTCGCGTGCGCCACGACGACGACGACGACGGCGAAGACGACGATGACGACGATGAGGCCCTCCCGTCTCCCGATATCCACAGGCGCCCCCATAGCAGGCGCGGATCTCTCCGCCGGACTCGCTACGATAAGGCTCTTTGGATACTAACTTCGCTCGATCGTCGATCTTGGCTCGATACACTCTCCCAACTAATTCCCTCATTCGGTATCTCTCCGTCTCTATCTCGAGGCGAGGTCGTCTCTCACGAGGCTCCGGCTCCACGGGCCCTCGATATATCCCATATAACGTCCACCGAGACCATTCCCTTCGCGGCCGCACGATGATAATAATCACAGTTGCACCGCGCGATAGATTCTCTAATAACTCCAACGATACTTACGACTTCCTCGCCGGATACACGTACCGAGGAGGATCGAACGAGTTGAAGAACGAAAAAGGAAAAAAAAAGAAAATGCACAGAACGTTTGTATTTTCTGCACGGACGAAAGGATTAATTAATGGATAATCGAGATCGGTGCGTTCCTTTATATCTTCGAGGCACAGTCGTATATCTTTGAAATCTTGGAATTTTTCAACGGAAGTGGGACGCCTCGAGGGCGGTTATTTGTGGTCAGCAGTTACTTTTTTCTTTCAAATCTGTAAAAAACATTTTATATTTCAATGATTCTTTTTCCTTAAAATTTGAATATATGCTTTTGTCTTGCGGGTCATTAAAAAAACATATATTTTTCCTTTTTCGAAATTCTCCACAAGTTTGATCGTTCCCGAGATACGAGTGTTAGCAAAAGCAAAAGTAGGATAAAGTCTCCATAAAAAAATGCCAGAAAAATAAAAAATTCGTGGGTCTGTTCCAATTGCGTCACCTGATTAGAGTGCATTTTTATGCATTTTTCATTCGTCTCTCAGGTGACTGTGCAACGTCTCATAGATCCCCGATATGATAATGTAATTAAATTTCTTCCTCCGCATCTAATCCAATAAACCGATATCGAGTCGTCGGAGCCATTAGCGACATTAAGAGAATGATTATCCAATTGGCGCAAATGTTAATGCATCGCACGAAACTTTCACTGGGAGCCACCCACTTGAATGTAGATTTACCGCACACGGCCGCCGGCTCGAACGATGAAAAGTGCATACGCTCAATCGCGATTAGATCTCTCGAGTCGCCGAGCTATATGCTCGACTTTGTATCTGTTTAATATCCCATCTCTTCAATCGCTAATATTCTCAGCCTCTCTGGATTCGCGCCGACTCCAGTCATTACTCACATTGATTTACGATTAAACGACGGATTCTTATTGTGCGCTAGGAATGGGATATGATAACTCGAGCTCGGAGCGCGGCCGCGCGTTGCAACGCCACCTTTGTGCTCGCGCTCATCGACGCAACGAGACGTGTGCGTATTTTATTATGCTGTTTTGCGAAGCGTGCGAAAAAAATGTCTTTTTCCGTCTCACGGTGAATCGCGCGCGAGAGCGAGGGAGAACGCGCCGCGAGAGAAGGATCGGCACGATCGAGCGTGGAAGAACGAGAGACCGAGAGACGAGAGTCGTTGACTCTCTAAGCGCCGACGATCGTGCCCTAACGTTGCGTAGGACGCGACTCTTCGGGGTTATACGTACGATTATTATTGCCGCGCGGAAAGAGAGTCCCGACGCGGAATAAAGAGGGAGTGCTGCCCCGCGCGGGCTTCGGAGTTCATCCATAAATTTCGACTTGCCAACTTGGATAAACTTATGACTCCTTCGCGCAACAATTCCATGCGATGGCGCGGCAACGGAGCCGGGCATCGAGGAACGGCCGGCCGGCACCGTGCGGATACGCGTTACGGTGCGCGGTATGGAAATTACACAGAGCGCGACTAATTATTGTAATTGGCATATTCGAACGGCGCGTATATGTATATCGGAGCCTAACGATGCCTATGGGAAACTTGCGTAGCGCCCATAGCCCGACGCGAGCGCACCTTGTGCTCGTACGGTGCGCGCACACACATCGCGAACGCGCACGCACGACGAAACGATCCAATCGATATTGCCTATCGTCGTAACATATGTTCGACACGGTTGTTAAAACATTTTCTTTTTTTTTTTTCTTCTTCTTCTTCCTCTTTTTATTATAATTCTTCGCGAGGTCGTAACCCGAGAGTTTGTAATACAGTCGCGGAACACGTGTAAATCACGGGATCTCTCGTTTGTCGTTCGAGCGAGGGAACCCCCCCTTTTATCTACGAGCTTTCGCGTTGGCTCACATTTGAACCGCGAAGGCGAATACGCCAGACATTGGATGTGGGATAAACTTTCGTGATGTACTTCTTCAACGCCGCCCACGTGTGGCGAGCCCACGAATCGTCGATTCCACTTCAGCCTCTTATAATTTTCTCTCGCCGAGAATTTCCGGTTTTGCGAAAATAGTTTATTGCGCTCAATGAAACTCGTGGCGTCGGCGCGTTTAAATGGGAAATTATCATCATGAGAAATTAGGTTTATTCGCTTAGAGCGCGCATTTTCGTATCAGTTACAGTTTACTGTGAAGCAACTAAATCTTTTCGAATTTTGAGGTAGGGCCAAGTGATTGTTTTATTATATTTTTGAGTTATAATACAATTTTTTATAATCAACCTTGCATATTTATAAATGAGTGTAGGAACTTGGCTTATGATTTCCCTTTTGTTTGCAATTAGCGGTTTCTGTACTATTTATGTACTTGGGGTACATTTTTTTATTTTTTTTTCTCTTGCGTTTGCTAAGAATCGGTCAAATCGTCTGAATTTCACCCGATTTGGAATTCTTCAGATTTTTAAGAATATTGCCACAGAATTCAAGACCCAAATAATTTTTGAAAAACTCAAAATCGTCCCAAAAATGTCTGCACTGGAATTTTTAAAGACCGATTGTTCGATAGAATCATAAAAAAAATATACAAATTAAATCATGATTTCTTTTTTTCTTCAAAAAATCTTTATAAAAATATAGAAACGACTAGTTTGTACTGAGAGAAATCTTATACAATAATGCAAAAAGATTATTATCGAGGCTGGATTCGACTCGAGTGTGTGACGAAGCGCCGAGTGTTTTATTTCGGTACACCCCGTATACACATCTCGCATATAGCAGTGTGGTATATAACATCGAGGCTGGACTAAGTGCATACTTGGGAATTTTACAAACCAGTACCGGTTAGACGGGCTAGCCTTCGGCCTCCGCGCTCTCGAGACTCCGTGATTCCCTTTTGCCCGGCAGGTGCAACGCGCGCCTCGCGCTCGTACACTCTTCTCCGGTTCTTTGCTTACCCGCTCGATGGGATAAAGCGGGACACGGTCGTTGGCCACTCTTGTAATTAATGATACATCAAACATAGATCGAACGTTACGACGTTTACCTTAATTAATATAATTTCTAGGTGCGCTAAATGAGAAACTAAATAGAAGAGCTAAGAAAAAAAAAAGCTGTTGACGCAGCGCAAACATTTCAACTACCGGACGAACCGAACCAAATGCGAAACGATACTGAGAATAGTATATTGTGCAACAAGGGTCGAAAGTTGGCGATTGCGACGAGTGTGAGGCTTGCTGCCCGAGCGAAGCGAGGGCTGCAATCACACGAGTCGCAATCGCCAATTCGACCCTCGTTGCACATCATATTTTTCGTAACGAGTGCATGAATCTGCGGCACTTGGAATGGCAGTCGCGCGAGACGAACACTGAAAAGTGAGGTTATGACTCTAGGGGCGAAAGTAAACTCCCAAGGGCCGAAAGTGAACAAAATACGAACTGCGCATGCGCGACTTTATCATTTCACCACGGATTCGCGACTGGCATGCTATTGGCCACTTGCGGCTCGCAAGACTGCCATGGAAAGTGCCGCGATTCATGCACGAGTTACGAAAAACTATTTTTTTTTTTTCGAAAAAAACAAAAAAAAATTCACGGAGTACCGAAAGGGAATGCGATTGGCGAGTCTCTTTTCGTATGCGCGGCGGTTTCGGATCGGAATAAAATGCACCCGCTGGAAGAGGCAGCGGGATCGAATCGTGACCAATTCGCGACTTTATGAGGAATATCCGAGCTCTTCGGCTTTATTCCGCCGAGTTTGCGAGAGAATTCGCGCCTCCTCGATCCGCGTCCATCCCCGATAGTCGTGAAACTCCTGTTCGCCATTGGCAAACATTCGATCGGGGATTTCATTATCCTCAACCGAATCGACAGCCGGTGAAGTTCAACGACGACGAAGTTTTCGAAAACTTTTGAAATTCCGTCCAGGCACGAGAAACTTAGGGTTTCGAGCCCTTCCCCGCCAAGAATTGAAGTAAACCCGGGATTACATAGGCATTCACTTCTTTCACGGTGGATCCGTCTCGCTCGAGCGAATAGTTTTCGAAAATCGATACCAGGCGAGATTTTTCGGGACTCTTTAATCTCCGACTCTATACTTATCCATGTCAATCGAATTCTCACGCGGGCTTGAAATTCTTTTTGTCAACTGAAAGAAGTTTTGGATGACCTTTCAAAGATCGAGCTTTCGGGTTGCGAAAAAAAAACGACTGATCAAACACCTTTTTCTTTCCGTTTTATATTGAATCGGCAGACTCGCTTATTTAAAAAGAACGTTCACTGGCAATAATGTCAAAAGGAGGTTTTAATGCAATTTTACACTGGCTTCACTTCCTTCGCAGGGATTAAAAAAACTTTGGGAAATATCGTAAAAAATTGAAATTATCAGTCGAAAAAGTAAATTGCAACATTAATTTTTTTGTGCTTACTGCGATAAAAAGTTCTCATTTACTCCGTTTTCTTTTTTTTGGAAAATGAACGGCTTTTTTATTTCGCTGAAAATACTGTCAAAAGACAGCATTTCAAAGGAAAAGGAATTTCTATGCTGGTTAAACTCACTTCGCGTGAATTAACAGAACTTTCGAAAAGATACGTCAAAAGTTGCACTTCGCGCTTGAAAATAAAAAAAAACATCAACTAACTTTTTTTTGGATACCGCAAGTAAACGTTAGCTTTTGTACGTTTTGTTAAATCAACAGACTTGCTTGTGTTGTTGTTTTTTTTTTCTTTTTTTTACCAACGATAATATCAAAAGGAAGTTTGATCTGCACCTCGAAGTTAAATTTACATTTCCAACGGCACTTGGCAGTTCCCTATTGAAGATTGAATCATCTTCTATCCTCAGCGACGTCTCGAGTGGCCGTGCGGGTAGGAAGGAGAGAGCTCGAGAGCATGAAATACCGAGAGGCATCGACCATGAATAAAATGATTTTTTTTCCCTCGTATCAGTCTGATGAGTTCGCGTAGGAGAGATGAACTCGTGGAGAATTTCCACGAGTGCCGAAGTGAGGACGAGCCACGGAAGGACGATAAAAACGGAAGTCGAATTGAATGCCGCTCGTTAAGCTTCGAGCTTCTCGCTACCGTATACGTGTATCTCTTTTTAATCTCTTTTATTTTTCATTGCTGGTGTGCCTGCCGCCACGCTTGCCGGTACAACGCCTTAACCCCGTTCCCTTCGCGTTCCACTCGAGAATCACCTCTCTTGGTTCTCTCGCCTCGAAAAATTCCTCGGAGCTCGTATATTCGCAATGAGCGCTCGCCGCGATAGCGCGAACGGGCGAGAACCCAACGGCGTTACTTTACGCGCGCGCGAGTTCTCGAGAGACGTTCGTTGGCGCGTTCGGGTGAAATTTAGCGCTTGACCGCGACCGAATGCGGTCGTAGCGAGAGGGGCTTCTTCCCTGCGCGCGAAGCCGCACCCACGAGTGATGTATCGCGTGCGGATTAACGAGGCTTTCCAATAAAACCGAGAAACTCTCTCAACTTATTCGCAAAATCGCACCACCCCTCGCAGGGAAGAGACTACCCAAAAGCGTTCTCAAACTTTCGTAACGCGGCGTATGCGTTGCAGCGGTCGGCAATGGTATTTGCGTTTTCGCTAGTGCGGTTTTGAACCGCGGAATTTGCGAAAACTGCACCAAATTCCCCGTGACCCGAGTAGAAATTGACGGCAGGTTTTCACGCGGTTCCTTTGAGACACTGCAGGGAGTCTTCATCAGGCCCTGATCGAAAGTGTGCGTATTTACCCGATAAGACCAGTCGGCATTGATAAGGAAGACATCGGCATTTGAGAATGCCGAAAATCAGGGCTGCATCAGCTTCGCCAGATCAGGTTTACCCTGGCAACGCTTCAGCAGGTCCTAATGGCTGGTAACTTGACTTCTATTTCTCAGGTGGACATGCAGGAACGTGCGTTTCCGAGTGCCTTGATGTTTTGGTTAGCGCGACCCAGTTTCCCTCCGCTGGCTCACGTCAATTTAAACTATACTCTTCAGCTCATTGCGGCTTCTCTCGTTTGTTCTTCCCATTTTCTTTTTCTTTTTCTTCGTATCCTTCCGCGCTTTAGCCCCAATTTACATCGAAATTGGCATTCCCATGGATCCCGGAAGAGCGCAATATTGCCCCTGGAGAAATGAATGGAATAGGTTGGTCGGCGGGTGGGGTTAGAAGGAAACTACCGCCAGCTGAGAATATTCGCGATAGAGAACAAAAGAGAAGCTCGTCGAAAGATCCGGGCCGAGAGAGAAGAATGAAAGAAGGTCGAGGAAGTACGAGAGCGAAGGAGCGAGCGCGCACCGCGCCCGCGTGCTTCATTCAGGCTAACGAGAGAGAGTCTTCGAGGTACCGTTCCGCTTGCGATTCAGATGCTGCAGAGTGGACGCGAAAACGAGACGAGAAGCTTCTTAACGCTTCGACAAAGATAGGATACGGGAATCGACGGCTTCCACGTACCGAGAAATCCGGATAGCTGAGAATCGATGAATTCCGCGCGCATATAACGAAGCGAACGAAGCAAATTCGCAGGATAGCGCGAGAGCGGCGGAAAAAAATGTAGAATAAGAAGAACTACGGGGAAGGATCGTTAATAAACCGTAGTTATGCTCCCTGGAGAGTGGGGTGAACCGTTCAAGCGTCTAATCTCTTTTATCCACATTCATGACTTATCCAACGGTGCTCGGTGCTCGTTAGATTTCCTACTTCTACGTCTCAGAGATTCTTGCCTTACTTCCGGATCGGTGGATTCTAGTTTAAACGTGCATCTCCTATCGCTGCTTTTTATTTATAAATTTATGATAAACGGAACGCAAACATTATTCGAATAATGAGATGTTTTCACAGAATTTTATACAGAATTCTACAGGATCGCTGCTTCGTTTTGTCATTGATGACCGATGCAACACAGAATTTCATCACTCTGGTTTTTTTTTTACTACAACTCATAAATTAAGTAATTCGCAATGTAAAAGAAGCTTCCGTTCTGAGAATGTGGCAACTGTTTAGCCGCGATAATCGTCGCGCTTTCAACTCCTTGCCGACATACAAGGAAAATCAAAAAATATTTTTATAACGCAAGGTATCGTAAAATCTCATCTCCCGTTCGGCTAGCTTTGAGCCGCGACCACATTTTGAAGTGTAGTCGTAAACGGAGTTTCTCGTCCGGCGCGATAACTCTGTAGGATAATCCCGTGCGCCATAAGTGCAGCAGGAAGTCGACGACGACGAGCGAGCGTTTCTTAACCGAACCACTTCGTGTGTATCCCATTCGTCTTCGTGTGAAGTTTCTGGATGTACCGGCGCCGCTACTGTTCCTACACGTTAGTCAGCGTTATACGAAGAGTGACTGGTATTAGAGCTCATAGAACTTGGGTTTTCTCTTTGAAACTCTCGACTACCGTATCATCCAGACGGGTGGATGTTCCATTACGCAATCTCTCGGCCTCGGTGAACCTTCAATGATATCTCAATTTCGGATATACTTTGACCTGGACTTCTTCCCTTAAAGAGATGCGGCGTTCAGATCACGCGAATAGGAGTGCAGAACGTTAATAACATAGCCTCTGTTTCCACGTAAAAGACGAACATATAGAAAACATTTTAAAAAAACCCCCGAACCGAGTATTTTCAGAATGCAACGACGCCAGCCAGAGAACAGAATGTGTTGTGGACATTTTTCAGTCATCAAAATTACCATCTGATATATGTTGTCCTATTCATAACAACATCCGATTTAAAAACAGGCCGAACAGTTCCGCAAATTTTCTCGGCAATTCTCCGTTTGGACTACACGGATGCCCGAGCATCGCCATCATTCTCGCGTTATACTCCAACTGTGTTCCCGAGGATCGACTCCGTTGAACAGATCGGACCTGCCATTAAGATTACAGATGCAGCAAAAGCGACGACTGGTCACGCTGATGCGCGAAGCGATTCTGTGTAGCACCAAGTCTGGAAGCCTTAGGGACGAGCGACTGGTCCAGATCGCAGTGAGCACGTGCACAACACACGAAAGATGATCGTCGAGCAGCCGAGAGATAGCTCGTCGAGTTTCAAACGAGAACACCAGGAGCATTGAAGTTGCACGCCACTCGCAGTCGGAGGAGTTTGGCCTATTACCGCGATTAGCATTACGTCTCGTAATTAGAGGAAGCAGCAGTAGCAACGGTGGCTCCTGGAGTCGCGTCATTGCCTCCTCGCGACTGCACACCGAGCTTCGGGTGCATGCGATGCTTCATGATTCCCTTCCTCCATTTACCGAGCAAACTAAGTTGCACAGAGTCGCGTATGCACATTCACATCCACATACATACTCGCTAATTCGTTTAACCCAGTCCTCGAATTTCCTAGCTTACTTGCTTCGTCGATCTCGGATCTCCTCACTACGAATGCTGTTAGGTTGTCGCGATACTTGTAGCTGATGATCCGTTCTCAGAACAGTTCTGATGCGCAAGTCTTGCCTTCAAGCCAAGGAATCGTTTGATCGGACACCTTTGACTCAGATTACGCATTGACAGTCCAATTCGCCCTCATCTCTGATCTTAGCCTTTCGAATCTCAGTGAAGTTCGAAGCATCGCTTCTTCAGCCGCGCTTTGGACATCAGCGGATTAGGTTGCTTACGGTTCAATCGCGCCTTCTGGCGCGGATTGGCGTAAAAATGAAGATAAGCGTATTGGAACTTGACGGAACGGTTGATTAATCATCATGGAGATTTTCGCCAAGGCAACCGACGCTGGAACTCCGTGATTGCACGTTAACGCCGCATGCATGACATCACTGAAGACATCAGCCCGATGCGTATCCTCCGCTTATCTAGTCGTCGTTGTTTACACGCTATGCGCATAAAGTACAACAGCGTTTACCTAGATACCGACGATTGCCAGTTCGCCAGTTGGGCCTCCTGGGCGTCCATTAACCGCGATGACGAGATAGAATGGAGAATCTTCGTCTTCGCGGGACCCACGACCATCGACGGAGCTCGGTATGCATCATACACGGGGATAACGATAATTGCCAAGGTATACATCGTTTCGCCGAGGCTTCCGGCGTTGTTTGTACACGAATGGGTATGAGCACACGAAGACCCCGTGCCCGAAGTCAACGAGAGAAGCGGAACCGATACGCTCAGCACGTGAACCAGGATGAAATCACACCATAGTGGAGTCCATCCCCTCCTTACGTGCTTAAAGGATCCTCGGTGTTTGTCGTCGGTCGTACCGAAGGAGCTCGGAAAGTTGCAAAAAGGTACACTGCACGAAGAGGAACACTCTTGCCTGGTACAAGACGACAATTTGTCGTGACACAGTTTCACTTCGGGGCCTCTCATTTGCATCTCGCGTCCTACCTGCGTAACAGATGTTATTATATTACGCGCCTCCTGTATTTATGAAGTCAAGTACGTTTTAAGATGAGATAAGAAATTCATTCGTGTAATCCACTCTGTAATCTGTGCACCGTCCCGGTATCTCGCTTGATCATCGACTCGGCGTGGCAAATTTTACAATGTATCAAGCTGTCGTTTCCGAGAAACCCGATAATATTGATGGAACTTAATGAGGCAAGAAGGAGTCCGGCCAGATCCTGATTTCTCTTTCTTGAACTTCGCGCGAGGAACGACCGAGGAAAATGGTGTGGAAGGCTGGGGAGGGAGAAGAAGAAGACGAAGGAGATGAAGAAGATAAAGAAGATGACGCAGAGGAAGACGATGAAGAAGCGTGGTTCGACTCGAACGATCTTTCAACCTCTCGAAACATGACCCGTGCCTTCTGGCATTCGGACCTCTCGCCGTATCGTTTGCATCCTTTCCTCTTCCATTCAACATCTCTTCTCGTCTTCTACTCCCGTCTAACTTCTGACTCTTCTACATCTACAAAACCGACCCATTGCAACAGTCCGTTGCGTATTCCCGGCATATTTCACCCAGTGTGACAAGTGACTTTGAGAAGTTGCACCCGTCTGACGGGCCTGTCATCCGCCCGATGACGACGAATACGATGCTCGCTCTGAGAAGAGGGAAAACGATGCTTTTTGTACACGATTGAAACGAGCGACGAGTCCCGCGTCGTCCCGTGGGATTGCGAGACACGCGGCATGTGGAGCTATCAAAATACGTGAAGACTCCTACCGAACGGATACGTCGCTTAATGCATGGCATCGCCATCTCTTCTTCGTCCGGCATCGATCCTCGTCGATCCTTCGAAAGTTCAGGAGTCGTTTTGTCAAAGTTCGCTTCAATCGTTTCGGTGGTTATCAATCTGCGAATCGACTAACTTCGAACTCATGAGAATTAATCGGCGTTTTGCGGATATCGCTCGGATAGTTTGGATCTGCGCGCGCACGTGTGCATGCCGAGGTTGAAGCGAGATGTGAACTCGAGGAGCAATCTAGAATGATTTAGCCTCACGAACTGCCCCGCTCGTAATTCAACTCGCGTTACATATAATTAGTCGTTTGATGCGTCGCCCGGCGATCCCCTTTCCAGCTCATGGTCTCTCGGGTCAATTTCCCCTAACTACACGAAATCAAGTGCTGCATGAGGCTTCGCTATCCCTCCGCGCTATCCACGGCTACACGCATATGCGGTGTCTCGGGAGGCCTTGGTTGAGCTTCCTTCGCAGCATAATCCGGACCACCCAGTCATCGCCATTGAAAACTTGACGCATACACCGGGGTTCAGCGGATGCCTTGGAGTAATCCATAAAGCATGCTTAGCTCGCTGCCCGGTCAAGATACATTCGAGCCGCTCCGACGTATTCTCCGAGGATCCTATATCGATCCATGATTCATTTTCGGAGAACACTGCACTGCGAGGCCATTTGCGAACGCATAATTGACGCTAAAACATAGCAAGCGAACTTTGGGTCATCAAAGTTGTACATCTGCCTGACGATTGGGAATGCGAATTGAATGGTTGGTTTTCTTCGTAACTTTTATTTTAGCTGAACGGTAGACTTGTCGACCGTTTTTCGAAAAAAATATTATCAACCGATGTTGAAGAAAAGACTTGAAAACAAGTCACTCTTCCGACGAAAGAAGCATTTCTGCTTTTACAAATATTTCTAAACAATTTTTTTTTGGTAGGCTTTTAATTCGAGAGATTCAGTGAATAAACTTGTTTCATTAAAAAAAAATTCAAAACGTATCGCAGATTTCGAGACGTTGGGTAACTTTTAGAAGTTTCCTGCAGGGTCCTCAATGGAATTGTTTAGCGCGCAATGAAGTGGCATCGGCTCTCGCAGAATTTCTTTGGATCACGATTGGATTACGTGAAATTTATGATGCAAACAGAAATTTCAGGTGAATCGAGCGAACTGCGGCGGCGAATCGACTCTATTTCAGGCTTTCGTGAAACCGAAAAGCTCGTTCGCCGGTGGCTGGAATCGTTAAAGCATCCGAAAGCACCGATATATTTTACTGGCTCTCGGGTTATACCGTCGCGTGTTTGGTCATCTTGGTAGCGTCGAATGGCCCCGAAGGCCAGGCTCAGCGCGTGTCCACGGCAATGACCGGCTCGACGGTGTCCGGGGTAATCTCCTCGCGCGTAATGCGATCACGCGCGTATACAGGATTATTTCCTCGACAATGAAAGAGGCCCCGTATCTATAGAGAGCAAGACCGAAATAAAAAAAAAAATAAAAAAAGAAAGTTCGGCTTTGCGAACCGAACCACCCACGGGAATTCGCGCTTCAACTATTTTACATCCCAACGCGGTTTGAGGATATTTTTCGTTGTATGTATTCCGCGAAAAGAGCCACCGATCCTTGTACGTTTCGCCGAGTTTCGCGAATAAAATTCGCCAATGGAAATAATCCGATGCGAAAATAAAATAATAATTTATCAACGATAATAATAATGTTATTTCAATAATATTATATTTATTTCACCGTTTATTTTTATTTCATTTTTATTATCATTTTTATGCATTAAAAAAATTCGCCATATCGCGGAGTCGACGGGTTCTTCGCGTTGGAATTAATCGCGAAGTGTCTCCTTGACCTATTGCCGACAATCGAGACGCCTCTGAACCGTCCGATCTCATTGATCGGTGCGCGCGGTGTTGGGTATTAGAAACATCAACCATTCGGACCTAACGCTGTGGCTACCTAATCATTGGGTATTGAATATCAATGATCGATTCGCACCGACAGAGGCATATGAATGCCGAACGGTTTAGCCGCGAGACTCTCGCGTGATCCTGCTGTTATGTGTTACTATGCCACGGCTAGTCACGGCACAAATTGTGTCGGAATCATGACAACCGTATAGAAATGTATGAATAAATATCTGCAAAAAAAAATTAAATACCACGAAACATTATTTTTGAAAACCGATCAATAATTTTTGCCAACTACTTTTTGGAATTACCTACCGACGTTGATATTCCGAGCACCTTCCATATGACTAATTTTTAAACTTTAGGTTAAATGGAGATTCAGTTTTTTAAAAAAATTTTTTTGTTTAGATTTTTATTTTATTGATAAATATTCGAAATTTTTCGCAAATTTCCCTCTTTAGCTGGAAATGTAACGCTGCACCCTCCTCGATGGACCGGAATGCAATCGAACCCCCTAAGGCTTTATATTAGCATTTTATCTCGCGAGTTTCCTCCGATCTTCGCTCACGCACGAGCATCGAGAAGAGTTTCTCCGATGCCGATGGTCCGAGGCGCACAGAATTTTATCCCATTCGAGAAACTCGCTTTGGATACACAACGCGAAAGTTCGCAGTCTGTTGGCAAAGTTTATTAATACTAACCGCGGTGGGCCCCGTCTCTGGGTAACCACACACACGAGCTCGTGTACGCGGTCTCTCGTTCTCTCAACCGGGTACACGTTCAGTCGTCTCTCGTCCGAAGTATATCAAACCGCGCACGTGGCTCATCGTCGACGTCGAGCAAACATTGGCTCGTTGAACCCTCGACAACGAGGAGTTGTGCAGTCGCCAGCGAGAATCTTCGAGATTCGCTGGAGATGAAAATTTGCCGAGCCTCAGACGCTTCTCGGCTGTTATCGTCGGTCTCCATTGGCTCATGAAACTCTTTTCGCGCAATAATAAGTAAAAAAAAACAGATTAATGATTTACGTGACAAAAAAAAACCGAAATGGTCATCGCAAAGATCGTCGATATGTGGGTCAAAAATATTCGAATCGAAATGATTTTTAAACGTACCATTCCGAAATCAATTTCGTCTCATCTATTCCCAGCTGAATTTACATTTTCCCGAATTAGATCCACGATTGCATGGAATGAATATGATCCCAATATTCTGATGAATATTACAGGGCTGCGAAGTAAAGCAAAGCTGAAATTGGAACGAATTAGAGTGAACGGATTAGTATTCGTCGAAGAAAGGCATCAAACGCGGAGCCGAGTGAGAAAACTTATTGATTTCAGCTACATTAAGGATAAGTCAAGGCATAAAAAATGTAACGTCGTGGCAAATGGATCGACTGATTGATAGATAAAAAATCTTCGCGTGATATTAGCGAGTCGATAAAGATAGAAGTGTCGATTTTTTAATTTTTTCAAAACCTTTCAATTTTTGAAAATTCTGGTCCCAGCATTAGCTGTGAATCCTGGACCAGGTTAATCTGACTAATCGACCCGGAAACTTATATGATTTTTCAATATTTCTTCGTCACATTGAAAAACTAGTTATATTTAAACCGTCTGAGTTGATGCTAATTAAATTAACTTTTGATACTTGGCGTCGAGACGCTACCGCGTTTCTTGACTAAATTTTTTTCGAATATTGGCCGTCGAGTTCATTTTCAATGTTCAAAGTAATTTCAGCATTTTCTTTCACGACTCAAAGCATTGTGCAATTTTTTGTTCACTCTCCATGGCCAAATTGGGTCGTTCGCCGTAACTCAAAGAAACGTTGAATTCCGAAATACCGGAATATGAGGAAAATAAATTAGCCCGTTAAGCCTCGTGAGAGCTAGACGAGCACGAGAACTCTACCGAGATCAAAGTGTTCGGGCTTGGAAATGCAGCCTAGCCTCGCGCGCGCGCGCGCGCCTGCACGCGAATGCATCCTTTTGGTTCAAGGTCCCCGGCGTAGCGCGTTCGTTTAAACTTTTACGAGAGTAACTAGCTGATACGTGAGAATAATTTAGTGCGCGGCGTTTCGTCGTCGTGCGCGGAGATAGAAGAAAATTCAACTTGCCAGAACGGCGGGGAAGTCGCTGCTTTATGCGCGAGCTTTATCTCTTCCCCTTCGCCTGAGAGCAAAACTACACTGGTGCTCCTTGGCGAGCTCTCATTAATTAGAGCTTCAAAGTATGCTCTCCGAGAGACCGCACCCGCGCGTCACTAAATTTTGTTTATTTTTGTGCTTCTATCGTTTTTTTCTTTTGCTGTGTTTTCCTCTCTCAAGTTCCTTCATTCCTCGCTTCTTGTTTCCCTGCGGCTCCCTCGAGTGTCGGAGATACTCTCGAGAGCCGGACGATCGAGAAAAACACGAGACTACTACGCGAGGATTTGGCCCGGACACGTTATTAACGTGACATAATGCCGCGAGAGGGAAGAGTCAGCCGGGCGAACGACATACTTCGCTCTCCCGACGTTTCTATCGCTCTCGGCTGCGTCTGGGGATAAATCCAGGATTGCGTCTCAACACTCGACTTTTGCTTACCGTCTCTATATTTAAAGCAACGCCCTCGCCTTGTTCGCCGCTTTCGCGCGAAAAAAAAATTACAAACAAATCATCACAGGGCACCTCGTACGCCGAGATTCAACTGCGGCGTACCACTGGCCCAAAATGAACCATTCGTCAAAATTATGCGAAAATTTTATTAATGAAAATAAAAATGCCCAAAATATTAACTAGGTTGAATTTATAGATAAATAAATTAATAAATCAATAAATCAATAAATGAAACATCTATCGTAGACGATTTCGGCTGCGTCGCCGCCATTCGATAAAATTAAACCTCATCCAGCCCGTCGTAAGTCACGCGCGATCTTGAATGATCTTTTCCGGAAGCTGTGATTTTTATTAATCAATTTATATCTTACGACATATTAAAGGGAAGTTTAACCTTCGCCTCTCGTTGCGACAAGACGCTACACTCTACTTTAATTTTATTAACCATCGTTGTTTTACTATACCCCGAAGTCGATATTGCGCCCGGGGTGGGTTAAAGCGATGAACGTTAGACCGGGATAAAATTTCGCGATGCCATTAATAACAGGAAACAGCGCCCGGGCCACGGAGCATTAAACCGGCGGTGGAGCACATGGTCGATGCTTTTAAAGACCGGTTCGGTACTGGCTATACGCTTTGCGCGTCGATGACTTGGAAGCGGAAAGCCCCGTCCGACGCGGCTTTCCGCGCTCGATGATCCCCAGTTGAGCCCTTCTGGTTCTCGGCATTCGATACGTATTTATGTAGTTCAACGTAACGTACTTGCGCACCGGGCTTGTTTTACGAACAACAGCGGACGACCGCAACACATCAGAGCTTTCTGGCGTGTAGCGCGCACGGTTGGGGAGGGACACGAGGGTTGGGGGTTGGGGGCGCTCTCTATTACACTACTAATACACGTCGGTGCCGCTCTCGTTGGGGGCCGTCGCGCTCGGTATGAATCTCGCGGCTTTTCCTCGCCGAAGTTTCCGCGGTCTGCGGCGCGCGGTAAAGAGGCATCGAAGGGACGAAGAAGACGAAGAAGAGGGAAGAGAGCATCGCCGAGGGAGACTACGCGCGGCTCAGTAACGCGGTGGTAAAACTTTAACGGCTCGTGTGGGCTCCCCCCGTGCGGTAGCACTTCGGACAGATTTCACGATACCGGGAAAGAGAGACAGCGGCGCGTTGACGTACCGGCGACCGCGCGCGCCGCCGCTCCTGGGTGCGGATCACCTTTCGGCAATGAAATCCGCACCCGTATATTCTCCATTAATATTATAACCGCGCAGTCGATGGGAACGATGAAACCCTCGGGGAATAATTGGCTCGAGATCGGTCGTTAAATATTCGCTCCATTGTAGTTCGTCGTTACGAGATCTTGACGCGAGACTTACATTAAGGAGGCTGTATCGCTACAATCTCGACCAAAAGTTCGATCCGGGATTTGGAAGTCTTGATAAAAAAATGCATTAACTGTTTACTTTAATTTCTTGAAATTAATTTTGCATAACAATAAAGCCGAAAAGTCGATAACAAATTTGTAAAAAAAATTTGTTCAATGTATCATTTGGTAAACTACAATTTTATCAGCGGAAGTTGTTGCCTCTTTTAAAATACATAGGACTTTTTGAAGAATTTCTCTTTTTATTTTCGTTCAAAACCTATAAAAAAATCAGAGAATTATAATAATAACAATAAAGATCGAAAATCAGAACAATATAGCAGATAATTTGAAAGAACCAAATTTTTCTTCTCTCGTGCACGCGCGTATTTCTTTTTTCATCGCGTTTACGAAAGAATTTCAATTTAGCCACGGTAAACGTGCACCCCGGCACTTGCGCACTCGACCGCCGGCCCCGTGGCTGCCGCTTCTGTTTCAAAAGCATCGCGAGTAGAAAAAAAAGGCAAAGAAGAATAACCTGCACGAGCAAAGGTAATCGAAAAGCCCGGCGAATATTGCGTTCTCGCCGTGCGCATTATTGAATTGAGCCAAGACACGCGAAACGGGTATGGACGTATTAAGATTATGAATCCATTAGCGGTAGATCGGTCGGATGGGGTCGTACCGAAGCTTCTCTCCCGTGGGGCTCTTTGATGAAAATTCTGGATGAACGATATTTTTTTTAATGCTTCTTCTCTTGCTTCTTTCCATCCGTTCCAAAGATCGAAAGATTCCGATAACTTCCCGGACGCGCCTAATATCTGAGTACTAGATCGCTCCCGCACGCTCGCCAAAGCTCGTTCGACTCCTTTCTAATCTCCCCGAAGAATTCATAATTGAACGATAATTTTGCAACGTTTTATCGACGTTTCAATCGCGCGGCTCCCGTCGTCTTCGTTGCCGTCAATACTGCAACGACTTCAAAGTCATCCGTGCACAATATAAAGTTAATACAGCGAGAGAGATCGAGAAGATAGGAGAGTAAGGTGAGCCCGAGAGTGCACGTTACTCATCCGATCGATATCGTCGCCGTCGTCGTCGAAACTCGCCATTATTGCCAGTTAGCCGTGCAATTATGAGCAGCAATTAAGATTCCCAACGTCTTCGTCGGCAGCGCGACGCAATCCGGGACTCCGCGCCGCGGGAATAAGCACGGAGCAATTAACTCCGGAATTATGTTAATTAAAACGTTGATATTTATTGCATCGTCCAGTTCCGTCCGATCGTACTCGCGATCCGACTTTTGCAGTTGCGATAAGGAAACATAAAATCAAAAAAACATTTGTACATTCGGTGCGGCGATTAGAAATTTTTATTCCGACTGAAGAATGTCGAGAAATAAACATCTTTTTAACTACTAATTAATGAGTAACATTTTTCCCTTTTTCGCGAGTTTTTCCACCGAGTCTTGTACGTTATAAAAGTTTTACGACGTTTTCATCTTCTGACTCTTTTCACGTGACGCGATGCATTTCTCTGAATGACGCTGCAACTCTCGAGCTTTGCTCTTTCCCACCAAGACCCAGGTTTTTTTTATTTACTTATTTTTTTTTAAAGAATTTTTCCTTTACTCTCAAAAGATGTACAGAGCCTGTTTAAGGTCAGCCGCGCGCAGGTGGGTCACGCGATGACTTCACTGAGTCGCTGGAAAGGAAGCTCAATGTTTTCATGCGTGCACGAGAACGTCTTTTACGTCTCATTCTTCGTCTCGTTCTTTGCTACATTTTTCTCAATTTTTTTTTTTCCTTTTTGAACGACATACTCTACTTCGTTTCCCGCGATTCATAAGCGCCTTCTTTTTTCTTGACCGTCCAGCCGCGAATTTCCGAGGGGCGAAGTCAGCGGTTTCGTTCGAGCGCGCCGTTTCATCCGATGTAATTTTTCCTCTCGGTGGGAACTTTTTTTCCTTCAAAGACGTTGAATTAAATGATTTTACATCGTGACATCCGGATTCGGCGAGGCAAAAGTGGAACGAGGCGGCAGAGAGAGAGAAGCAGCCGAGACTTCTGGATCCTCGCGTCGCGTACATAAAGCGGCCGAGCTCCTCTTTGCGGTTAAGATCGTAATCTTGTGCTCGATGGGTGTCGGTGATTGTGATCGTGATCGTGAACGTGCGGTCACGATTGTGTTCATCCCGTGCTATCTCATCGCGTCCCGATTCAGCTCCGCGCTGCCCCGGCATACTGATATCACAGTTTCGCTTGTACCGCTGTATCGTTACATCGTAATACACACACAGACTCGGACACACACACACACGGACGTGCGTCGTTCTCTTGGTGTGCGGCTAAACCTAATAAACTACGAACAAAATAGCCGAACGGAGATACAGCAATTTATTATTGCTCCTTGTGTAATTTATCGTTCGAGGCCCAGATATTTCATTGGATTCGTTATTGCGGTGGGGAAGTTATGCGCCTTTTTTAACGCGTACAGCCTTATTCAGAACTACCTTAAGCCTATCCTTGTATGAACCAAAAAAAAAAATATATACCTGATTTTCCACCGATGAAAAAAATCAATTTTTTGAAAAAAAAATTCAATTGTCTGGTGGAAAATACGATTTTTTTGTCCTTTCATTCTTCGAGCTTCCACGGAAAAAACGATTTCATTTTCACAGAACGAAAATAGAGTTGGATATGGCTAGATGAAGATTCAATTGAAGATTCAAAATGAAGATTCAATTAAGAGCCAAGAAAGATTTGGCAACTATTTACGAATTATGCAGTGTTCCGTCTCGCCCAATTAATTATTAGTCGGCCCAATTATACTTGTTTAAAATGAATGAACATCGGTTTCGTTATATGCAACTTACTTTGTTAACTATAATTGAATACTATTCTCAGTGTGTGATACGAAGAAAGTCGGGAAATCGAATTTGCTCTAGAGAGATTTTTACGAAAAATGTCTTGATTAAAAATGTATAATCAATTTTCGCCGCCCGACAAAAATACCGCGATGGGGACGCAAGGACAAATTGATAACGTTATTAACGGCCATTCAAACCGACTACGATATCAATGTATATAAAGATTGCGCTGCTATCCCCACTTGCCGCCGCAACCCTCGAAAAAAAAGAGACTTGGACTATGCCAAACGATGGACAGACGTAGCATATAGTCTGTGTTACCTTCTTGAACACAGCGGCGGCGAGATCTTGTTGTAATGTAGAGAAGTTGTATTATTTTAATATAAATGATGTTTAAAAAAAAACTTATTGGTTTTTTTTTTTTTTTTTTTTTCATTTTATCACCGATCGACAACGGTGATCAATTTTTTTTGTATTCCCCTGTACATTCCCGCTCACAATGCGGTGCAACACGATAAATATATCGTTCATGCTTTTCGCATTTGGGTGGCCCCGCAGGATAAATCGTTGTCAAGCTCCGGAGTAGCAATTTTTCTCCACTCTCTCTCTCCCTCCTTCTCGCACGCTCGTTCTTGCTCGGGCGCTTTCGAGAGCCGGATCGTTAGATGTTGTCGCAGGTGATTACCGTTCGGTGTCGAACCCAATGATCCGACGGCGAAGCGACTACTCGCAGGCTTTCGAGGCCTCGATCACCCAACGGCCCACGAGCCAACGAAATGGACGGTCGACGGTTCCCTAATGACTCGACCGCACGAGCAACTTCGGCCCGGCCGGGCAATACTGCCACTCGCTGCTGCTGGCTACTCCCGCGGTATAATAGCGACTGCGGTGTAAAAAAGAAAAAAAAAAATACACAACTCGCCGCGAGCACGTATTTTACGATTGGTGAGAGCTTCGACTTCGTGGGCGTTACGAGAGGAACCGAATGCGCCTTTTTCTCTTCTTCTCCCTCGCCGAGGAGCTCCCCTATTCTGCAGGACTTCGAGCAAGTCCTTCTAAGTCTATCTAAGAAGTTAAGAACAAAAAACCGAACCCATTTCTTTTCGGCTCGAAACCACAACGTGTATAATTTCATGGGAAATCTCAATTCTTTCTAATCGCTCTGCCCGAATGTAATTGCCGGCACTTTCGCTTTACCCAATTTTCCGTCGCAGATAAGGAAGTAAAATACGGCAAAAAAAACACGGGAAAAATTTCAACTATTCTCGGGTAACTCCGCTCTTGTTTTCTCATCTCCATCCGGTTTGCCGGAGTAACTCCAACCGGAAACGCTCATATTTCTTTTATTTTTTTCTTCTTTATCTCGGAACCTCAGCTATCTTCGGCAATTCGCTCTCCAGTCGATTAGGCGCGGACTTCGCTTTGAAAAGCTTCGTGCGCGGTGTGCACGAAGAGTGGCTAATTTAAGCGCAATCTCGACCCGGCGACACCTGTGAGCGTTTCTCTCGCTGGGCATTTTCCCCGCCGCGTTCCGGGGTCGCGCGGGCCGCGCCAGTAAAACAATGTTCGAAACGGTATCGAGTAGTTTGCGTCCCCCGCCGTTGCACCGTCGAGCTTGTCGGGCGCGAGCGGAGAAACGCATTAACAACCTCGACCGGATACGCGATCCGTTGAGCGCCGAGTGAGTCCTACGTAACGAGGCGACGCAAGCCCATTCGATTTTATCGCCGTTGGGGAGCTTTGCCGGGTGACGATTCCGCGGCGCAGTTAAACGGCGAACTTCTCTGCGTTAGCGCAACACAACGACGATTTTCACCGTCTCACTTCGACGTGTTCCCCCGCGGGAACTAAAACTCGGGGCATTTGTTATCGTTCGTCCCCCGTGTGGACGAGAAATTTTATCGTTGGCACGACGAGAAATCGAATCAGTTACGGACAATTTAATCCGAGCTTTGTCCTCCGTTCGGACCCGCGAATGGATGTAACCACTTTCGGATGAAATTCCAATCGCGAGCACTCTCTCGCGACTAGCGAGCCCTCGGTTTGTACTCTTTTCCGTTGAATCGAGTGGTACAAAACGCGAAAGAAGAACGATGCGACGATGATGACAATATTTCCATGCTTACACGTACTTTGAGGAGGCTGCATCGCTACAGAATATACCGAGAACATTAATTTTGCGTAATATTTTATTTATTTATTCAACATTTTAATAAAAATGTTCAATAATAATAATAAAAATATAAAAATTCATATTAATATAATAATTATTTGAAGACTTGTATTTTATTTTTAATACATTTATTTTTATTCGTTTGGACTTTTAGCTGCGATTATAGCGACACACCCTTTTAAGAGTTGAAGGGCCCCCCAAAGAACTCGAGAATATTACCGGAAATGAGGAAAGTAAAAAGTTTCTGATTCGATGCTAATGCGCGCGGATACACAGAAGCGAATTTATATGTCTGTGAGTGCGCGCGTGTGTTCGGCGTTGGACTTCGTTACCAACGATTAATCATTGTCCAACTTGGCCGAATGACAATGAGCCCTTGTTCGCCACCCGGACGACTTACGACCTTCCTCGTCCGCCGGACAGTTCCAGCACCAGTTGATAAATCACGAGCTCTCGCTTGTGCGGCGAAACGGCTTGCGAGGCGCAGACGCGAAGAAGGAAAAAATTCAAGTATTTTGCAAATTATGCCCTCATTATTTTTCACCAATTTTCGTCAATGTCGAAATCTAGTGATTTAAGTGTGAGCTTCGTGGATGAAAATTCGCGAAAGATGGAAAACGGTGTTGAAGAAACATGCAATGTTCTATTTTGCAAACTTTGTTATTTACTATCTATCGGCATGACAAATTTCAGCTCATTATTTTTGGATTTGCGAGAGTCGAACGCTAACAAGCATTCGCAAAAAAAGTTCAAGACTTCATACATTTTAACTTGCAAACAAAATTTCCTAATCCGATGATCTTCGAGCATGTATTTTAATCCTGGTTCGATCTTTGACAAGTGACTGAAAAAAATTACACGCTATAAAGTTTTCGAAAATCTAGGCTGTAAATTAAAAAATGAGTCTAATTTAAACTAATCACGAATACAAAATGTCCCGCAGCATTAATAAAGTAAGTACAAATTGAAAAAAAAATACACGCCACTAAAACGTGGGCATAAAAACAGGAATTTTTTTTAGAGTTGTTTCGAGCGAAGAATTTCTCGTAAACTGTGCAATTGTGTCGAGTCAAAGGGGTGGGCAACGTACGAGTGTGAATAAGAAAGATTACACAATAGACGGCGGGTATGTTTAGGAGGTTAAAGCGAGCGAAGGAGGCAAAGTTTCAGAGTGGAGGTTAGAGGCGGCCGGGCTAGAGGGAGGAGGGCAGCGGAGGAGGAGGAGGAGGAGGTGAGGCGCGAGTGAGAAACTTGAAAGGGTGCGTGCCCGCCGGCGCGCTTTCATGCTCGGAAATCAGGCGTCTAAATCTAAACGACGCCGCGACACGAGCCGAGCCCCCGGTCGGTGCTCGACGGTGTTCACCTCTCGGTGGAGGACGAGCCTCGACTAATTACCGTTAACGCGACTTGGTTAATTAACGTCGACGTTAATTTTTCATTCCTCCAACGCGAACGAGGACTCCGAGCGGAGGGGGTGGGAGCTCGAATGGGGAAAGTGTATATCGCGTCGCGTAAGCTCAGAGTTTCTAAAGTCTCGCGGAAAAGCCGATGCTAGATGTGCACAAGAGCTCGCGCAAAATCACGAGAGAGACAGAGAGAGAGAGAGAGGAAAAACGAGACCATTTCGAATGCCGACTCCTCTTTGCACACCGCCAAAGAAGCTTCGTCCTCAGAATTAGTCGACTGTAAGCCTCGAAGAGTATTCTCGATAATGGCATATTTCTATAAATATATATCTCTATATTATAAGAATGTATAACACATTTTTTTTGCTTCAACTAAAAATTCAGTTGCCCGTATTCAACCGAGCACCTCGTTAATGCAACGAAATTTCTTTTCTCAGTATCGAAAAATAAAATTAGAACTAAACGAATTCTCCCGCGCGGCTTCTCCAGAAAGTACAAAACCGAGCGTCTCGGCTCGCGAGAGAGAGTCGAGTCGCAACGAAACGAGAAAACATTGTTACGAGGGAAAAAAGAGGACGGAGAACCGGGCCGAGAATTCCGATAGTGCAATTTACCGGCGAGGTCTTCGAATTTTCCATCGGGATCTCGTCAAGCGAGGTCCATGGCGCGCGTCGGCCGCGGCTGAAAAGCTCCTTCTCGGTCTCTCGCCGAGAAAACGAGAGGGCGAGCTTGAACAATTTTCCTTATTTTTCCTTTTTTTTCCCAACTTTTGTTTCACATCGTAATTTATCAAGAACCCTCTGTGTTTCCCGTTTGCGAAACTGCGAGCCAACGAAGGCAACTGTTTTCAACGAGCCGAGATGTCGTCGACCGCGACTCCGTCAACGTTACCGAAGCTATATATATATATAGGTATACATACACTATATACATGTATATGTATTGCACGAGCAAGTATGCTTGCGCCCATACAACGACAGACCGACGGCAATTACAACTTTTTCACCTTCCACTTTCCGCATTCATTATGGCGAGAGTAATTAATGAAATCTCAGGTAGAGCCGCCGAGCAGCCCCGCGGAGAGCGGTCGTGAAGCCGCGGCAGCGTTATATTTTCTGTGCTTCGTTTCGCCCGACGCTCTCCCCGGCTTATACAGCCTCGCCTCGCCGAGATAAAGCTAAGCCGCGATCTCGGGGCGGCGAATGAGAATCTCGCGAATCCAGTATATATCCTTTTTACGTCTTTTCTATCGCCGCTTTGGCCGCTTTATCTCATACAAATTTGTCCCGCACGGCATCGTTGACTCCTTAATGAATTAAGAATGTAAACGTCTGAGAAGAATTTCTTTTTCTCGGTAAGATTAATGCTCGTCGAATTATTTTATAATAGCCCGGATTATTCAAAGGATACTATTTTAGAGTTGATCGGGATAGTTTTTTTTTAATTTGTTAGCCTTTTATTTTTAGCCGATTGAAGACTTTTGCTTTTTTAAATTATTATCAGGGAATAAGACCTGTGAGCAAACTTCGTGGCGCGTGTTTTTATGTATCTTGCCGCGCTGAGCACGAATCCAATGGCATTTGTTGCCGAAAGTTAAGGGAAACACCGGAGTTCGCCAAAAGAGATTTTTTTCTTTCCGGCCCGATTTGCAAAAACTGCCGATTTTCGGGATTTTCAAACAGCGATATCTTGGCTTTCCGATGCCATATCGACAAATCTAAGGCGACCATTGTGTTCAGCGGGAAAAAATACACAATATACAATTTTTTGCGGATTTTTAAAACCGTCTTTTCGACCTGTTATCGTGTGATGAAAAATGCCAAAATAGCATCTCAAAGGGGTACCCATGCAATTTTTGGTGAAAAGTTGAAAAATTCAAGGAAAAAATTCTGGCTACGTATTTCGATGTATTTTTTCGCGCTGAACACGCATCCAATGTCCATTATTGCCTAAAGTTGAGGCGACCACCGAGAATCGCCAAAAGTGATATTTTCTTTTTCGATCCGTTTTCCAAAATCCGTCGATTTTCGAAATTTTGAAAAAAATACGCAATATACCATTTTTTGCGGATCTTTAAAACCGTTTTTTCGACCTGCTATCATGGGATGAAAAATGGCAAAAAAAGCAGTGCAATCGCATTTGCATAATTTTTCTTCCGTTGCAAGAACGGAATCTTTCAAACGACCGTTCATTAAACGAGCTTCCAATGTCTCATCACGCGATCCAGCGTTTTCCAGTCTTCCATTCTGGATCCAGCGATCCGGTCTTTATTCGACTGTTCATAGGTTTGCATCTCTCGAGGCCGCGATACCCTCGAGCCCGTGCGCTTAGGATGCGCATTCTAAATCGCGTAGGTAGGAAACGTGCTGCGGGATGTAACATTTCGCTATACACTGTAGCGTATCCCTGTTATACCTGTTATCTATCTTTGCTCCGTGTTTCTGCGTATGCGAAAGACGCATGCACACACGGCGTTCCACACCGCGGCGCGTTGTATTGCGCTGTAACCGGCGCCGGGAACACCCGTTATGAGGCGTACGCGTCGACGCTCAATTGTATTGTACGACGAATAACATTTACCAACGTCCTGAGGGGTGTTGCCTCCCAGTGCAAGGAGTTCACGTAGGTCGACGACGTCGTACACCGAGCACGCTCGGTATACGCAACTAAGCCCGGGATGGTATGTACGTTTACCGCGTCGAGCGCTTGTGTACACGTGCCATATTGGCATAGGTCCCCGTACGATTATGACTATGTACGTTTATATATTGCTTACGTACGCGTAGGAAACGTGTACTTTGGCCCTACCGACGCTATCGCTTCAACTCGATGTACAAATTGCCGAAACGAGGATGAATTTATCATTTCCAAAATGTACTCATGATTCGCAATGCAATTCTTGAAATTTAAGTACAAATCTGATGTGATTGATGTGAATTAGAAAACATGTAATTTCCGTAGCGAAATATACAAGTTTTGTCACACAAGTTCGATTCCCGCTTCCACGCCTGAAGATGATTGCTTGAACCGAAGTGTGCATTCCTCTATCGAGACACTGCGAGTGTTCCGCCATCTCGACCTTAACAGGATTGCATCCTCTTGTCGCCGACGTGTAGTCAAGACGCTTCCCAATCAGCCTAATAATAATACTACATCAGATCGATCTAGCCCGAGTACCATCAAGCTCACGGATGAGTAGGTACATTCGCGGTTCGGTTACCACGCACTTCTGGCGTTTCGTTGCCGAAGCGCCGTCGAGACGCTGACGAGGGTGGAAATGAATATCCGGGTGGTACTGACGTGACCTCCTCAAGGCAGAAGAGCCTGAGTGGTTGTCTGCAAACTTTGATTACATCTGCCCCGCGCTTGCGATACTACGTCTCACCCTCCACGGCAAAGGACGAACCCTTGCCGCTTACTCCCGCACTGTGCGCCTTTGTACCGTCCTCTTCAGCATCGAATTTGTAGTCCCAAGCTTCGACTCAAGCTCGAACTTTAGTAACAAATCAAGTCCTAATTCAAGGTCCAACTTGATGCGCTATTTTAAGTTCCATCTGAAGCTAGATCTTGGAGCTTGGAGATAAAAAAATCGGAAAAATCACTAGACTAAAGGGAAATGTGGGCCTTTTTTCCACGCTTTGATAGAGCATCGCCAGTCCGGATGCCGTCTAAGAATATCTGGGAAAGATCCCAGATTTTGTATTTATTCATTACGTACTTTATTACACTATAAATACACAAGATCACGCAACAGTGAATTGCGATGTAGTTCCACCTAATTTGAAAGCCGGAGGCTCTTGCCTGGCGGACATGGCAGAAAAACCCTTTGTCTCTCACCCCTTTCGACATCCAAGACGTTCCCGGCCCGTCGTCGCCTTTGATTTCACCCTCCCGGGTGGGAAATAAGTCCTGGAGTAGCGGAAAAAGAAATGTAAAGGAGGAGAAAAATAAAGGAAGACGAACGAAACGAACTCGAGGAACGCGAAGAAGAAATAGGAGAAGACAAATGGAATGCGCTCGAAGAGACTCTTAGCTTTTGCTGTTACGTCCGCGCACACACAAACAGTGCATCTTCTGCTCTGCGAACCTGCAGGCCCGTTAATGGAGGAAGTGAGTATAATAGGCGAAGACCCCGAGGTCTCGTTAGAAAAGTATACGTATGACCCTTCGCCTCGCTCACTCCTCCAGCGTATAAAATATATACGTATACACATATACTACATATGTATACCGTCCCATTGTACATAGGACATACTTTCTTTGCGCCAATGTACGCGGATAAGATCTCACGTTCCAAAAGAGATGGGAATACAAAGACCGGGAAAATATGTGAGATATACGACTTTGTAACGGGGAAAATTTTCATCCACTCCGAAAGCACCTTATGGTTTTCTCTCTTTCTTTTCTTTTTTCCGCGAAGATCCGCGTGGATTACAATGACGATGTACAAGGAGGGGTTGAGAGGAATTGAAGAGAGAGAGAGAGAGAGAGAGAGAGAGAAAAAGAAAAGAGGGGCGGGCGGAGAAGACACGCGACGGGAGAACACGAGACGACTGTGAAACTTCGTCGCTCGCGAAGCGCGCGTTCTCATTTCCCGTCTCGAGAGATCCGATGAGGCAACGCCGCGACGCCTACACCGGTGAACTCTCTCGACTTTCAACCTCTTCCCGGCTATGCACCCCCTCGCATCGGCATTCACGAGAAAATTTCAACGGGTATCTCGTCTAGTCTCCGAAGCGATCTCGGATTTCGCCGAGTCGAGAGGAGTCTTGTATTCGAATTATCCGGGTAGCTACTAATCTATCGGTACTAATTTGTTCCGATCTCGGCTCGAAGTCCTTGAAGAGGGCTTTAGAATCGACTAATTGCTCCTTTTTTTCGTTTCATTGGTTTGATTTATTTATTTGAGCTAGAGACTTAGTTTTGAGAGTTTCAATTTTCTAATTATGGAGCGGAAATCGAAGCGACAACATAAGGAGACTTGTTAAATGCAGTTTGAAATTGAATTTGTTGCGGTTCGTCAAAGCATAAAAAATGTATGATAATTATAAAATTATGATCAAATTTGATGGCATTTTGAGTTCAAAAAAATGTGTTTTTGCTCCAACGCGCACAGTTTTTAAAATATCGCATTCAAATTTAGCCCATTCTTTGATTACTATCACATTATCTAAATAAACATAAATCTCTACCAATTCTGATCGCTGAATTCTATTTTTAATTGTCGAACAACCGGATACGGTGTCTCGTCTGCTTCCCCGATGCGTACTCCAGACGAACGTCGGAGCCCAGCGTTGCTCACCACCTGCACTCGAAGAGAAGTTGGTTATCACCAGGAGCCGGTGCTCTCGCTCCACGCGTTCCGAGAAGCTCTGGTCTCGAGTTATTTTAATTGAGCGTGGTGAGCCGAGGCCGCAAAGCCAGCTTACGACGACGACGCGCGCCGACGGTTCCTGGAAGCACAAATCCGTCGCTCGAGAACGAGCTTTCCAAGCTCCCGAGCGGCGTTTCTGCGTTTGGTGTCTCGCCTCGTATCCGCGCTGCTCGACGAAGGGCACCCGAACTGCTTTGCCGCGACATAATGTTGCAGAACGTCGGCGCCTCCGTCGCGCTTTTGCCTTTCGCGCTTTTACCCAATTTTCCATTTCATACATTGTTGCACCACTCGGAAACCTGCAGACTTCTCGGCTCATTTTGAAGACCCAACATTTCTAGAAATTGACAAAAAAACAAGACAAAAAAGATGTTACTTCGCAAATTTGATACAGCCTATTTGAACCTAAGAAAAATATCGAGAAACTCGTAGTTTCGAAAAGCCCCAATTCCAGCCGTTGCACCAAAGGATTTGACCGCTCTTCCGTAGCGCAAGACATAATTGACGAAAATTCGAAAGAACTTTTTCCAGTCGAACTGGAAAAGAAGCTCGCGACATTCGTTCGCGTAATTATGAAAAAATACGATCCGTCGAGTTTGCAACTGGTTTTGGGAGATAATGCAAATGAGTGACGACCGCGTCACGCGCGGTACTGTCGCCGTAGATGCCCGTGACGTCGAGGGACGTTCCCGAAGCAATTTTCTGCTTCTGACGCTTCGCCGCTCTCGCTGACTCCTTTGCCTTCGCCTCTTCGAGGTCGCTTCGAATTTTTTCTTTTTCAATGTTATTTTTTTTTTTTTACTCGCCAGAGTCACGGTTCCACTGGGAAGTCGAATCTCGTTAATTTCTCGCCCCCTCGCAGCGTCAAGCCATATCTCCGCCTTCTCTGCTGCGTCTTTAACTTCGGGCTCCGCTTCTTTTCTTCGCGCTTTTCATGTCCGGAGGGGTGATAAAAAAAAAAAAAAAGAAATATCGTGAGGCAAGAACCGGTTTAATAAGACCTTAATAAGAACTTCATCTCCACCGGGAGGAAAAGTGGCCGAGGCTCACTCACTTTACTGTACTCTATCTTCTGTCCGTTCCTCGCTATTCTATATCGACGCCGGAACCTTCCCAAGCTCGAATCTCCTTCGGCTTCTCCCCCGTCGAACGACGAGGTCACGTTTTCCCTTTCGACACGTTTTTATACATTTTTTGCCAACTTTTTTTTCTTCTTTTTTTCATTTTTCTACCGCGCGCTTCTGTAAACCCTGCTTTTTTTACCTCGCGATTTCTTTTTTTATACTGTTATTCTAGCTCGTTGCAAAGATACGCTATTTTCCCTTTTTTTTCCATGAAAGTAAATTCTTGCAACGCCTGGATTAACGAAGTCTCGGGGTTTTCTGTAGCTTCGCTAATCTTGGCGAAATCTTCCTGCGGGTCGAGCATCGAGAAACTTAATACCCCGGCTGGTGTCACGAGGCTTTTATTTTACTGCCTTGTAGCTACTTGTCGAGCGCCCCGATGCGCAAAGCACAATATTTATTATTGTATTTGTTTTTTTTTTTTTTTTTTTTTTTTTTTTTACGGACGACGTCGAAGACACGCAAAAGGTCTACGAAGATCGCGTTCGATCTCTTTATTTAAACCGCCTCGGGATGAAAATTCGTTGATCTTATCGGGTTTTTTTTTCTTTCTGCTTTCAGGGATCTGCAAGGCAACAACATATCGGTCGTATTCAAAACGGACTTCGAGGACATGGCTGCTCTGCACGTTCTGTGAGTACCAAACACAATTATTTCGTCCGCGATATCGGCTATCCGATACGATATATTTTTCTCCTTCCCGCACACGTATCGCCGCAGAGAGAAACTATTTTCGGGCTTTCCGCTACTGAAAATTTAACTGGAGCGCACAGAATTGCGATACAGTGCAGAAGCATCGCGTGCGGAATTCTCGTATGCGCGAGATATTTATCTGTCGAATATAGACGCGCGGCTTTGAATGGAATTTTTTTTATTATTGCATATAAAGTAGAAAAAGATTTTTCGTCATCGAATACGAAATAGAGAGAAAATGTTGCATTGACGATAAAAAGGAAAAATGCACTTCCTCGACGCTTCCGTGCTTCTTTCAGGATAACTTTGAATTTCTGGAGATACCCAGATTCTGAAGGAATCTCGAACGGAATTTTACATTTTGTATCGAAACTCTCACAAAATACGCGCCGATGCTATCCATTGTGTCGTAAAGGCGCCTTACATGGATTTTAATAAAACAGAATTCATTTTTTTTTTAAATGTAGACATTTTGTTTCTAAAATTTTATGACATTTTTTTTCAAAGCCGCAAGTCCGAATAGATATTCATGTGATTTTTATTCATTACAAACACGGATAGAACCGATGTTTCTCGCGCATGGACCGATCGGACAGCGAATTTCGGATATTCTCTGAGTTTATCGCGTATGGACCGATCGAACGAGAAATTTTGAATATTTTCCAAAGCCTAGTGTCGTCGTTGTCTTCATCTTCCCTTCGCTATCCGAGCGTTCCATTGAGTAAGCACTGACTTTATTTGTTTGGTTTTTTCTTCCAGACAATTGTCGAACAATCAGATCCACACGATCGAGCGCGGAGCTTTCAAGGATCTCGTGGACGTCGAGAAGCTGCGCTTGAATAACAATCAGATTCGCTATCTCCCCGATACGCTATTCAGCAACATGATGAATCTGAAGAGGCTGTAAGTACAATCTGACCCATTTTTCTTCCTTTTTTCTAAGACTTTCTTGAAAAGCAAAACAAAACAGAGAAATCACCAAACGATATTGCCCTCTCTCGACAGTTCTAAAGAGTCGAACGAACTTCACGAAAATCGAGCGAGAGAGTTTCCATTTTCTCTCGTGCTTTTTTCCCCAAAATAAAACCCGACCTCGCAATTTTTTGCGTCTCGCGTTGCTCGAAGTACGAAAAAAGAAAAACGCAAACAAAAAGCTCGAAGAAGAGATAACGACAAAAAAGAGCCGAAATGTAAGGAACAAAGAATTTTCATCTGCCCCGTTGTTAGCGTCGAAAATGATATTGCCGCGTTGCGAGTAAGAGTAAACAAAAGAGACAATATGTTATTAAATTTGAAGAATCGTTGCGCGCAGCTAGGTCGAGTTTCTCGTTTGTAACGCGAGAGAACTAGGAGGTAAAAAAATATATATATTTTGCCTCTCGCTGCGGATACGAAAATATCTCTCTTTCTCCCGTGAATGGAAAGTCAAAAGCGCGTGGAGAGCCCGAAAGGTAGAGCGAGAAGGCGAGACCTCGGTTTTAAAAGGGGCCGGTGGGAGAGGGAGGAGAGATGGATGACACAGAAAGAGATATCCTTTGTCGGCTGTGCGGTGGGCAAAAAGCTCTCGGTAAATTCCGCGGTGCCTAGGCGAGCTTTCGACAAACGGCTTGCGGAGGGGAGCGCCAACCCTTTGCGCGCAGTGTACATAGGAAAAGTGCTTTCGTGCCGAGCAACAAAAGGATCCTAGGCAAGGCCAGCAAAGCTCCGAAAGCGCTAGACCAACTAGACATGCCGTGTACGTAACTTGGAAAAGTCTCTCCCGAACTAGAAAAATAAGTACAACTTGACTAAAAAATGGGATGGATTTTCACCCGTTGAGGGTCGCATTTTGCGAATCTCGAGATTAGAGAAAAATTTAAACGAAAACGACCGTTAATTCCTTCGAGAATGAACTTTCTCAAAAAGCTCGGGCTTTTTTGTATTTGAGGTTATTATTTTAATTTTGCCGCAACTTCAACTCGAAAATTGCAAAAATTAAAATTTTAATGAATATTTCAAAGAAAGCTCAATATTTGATTTATTTTCTCTTTTTAGTTAGTGTAATTTAGTTTGGATAAAACCCTGTTCCGTCGCGAACGGAACTCGTAAATTCTTTCGTTTCGGGGAAAGTTTGCAGAATTCTATGCTTCGCGAAACAAAAAAGAAACTGCTTTTCGTCGATCATTTTATTGCTGAACGGCGCGTTTTCGTTAATCCGTCGATAGCGAGGTTTGGGCACGTACGCAGAATTGTAAAAAAGGGATGGCTAACCGCTTCGGATCGAGAGGTCACTTTTATTGCCTTACGGTTCTACTTCGTCGCAGCCATCAAACAATAGAGGGCTCACGACTTTAGGTACCCGCAGCAACGGGTGCTGCCTTCATGACTCAAGCGACGCCAGTACAAAAAATCCCTCCTTAATTTTTCCCGGCCAATAATTTTGCAGCAAATTTCGGAACTGCGAATTTTTCGAACACGCCCACTTTCATCACTTAGCCTTTAAGCTAAGATGCGAAAATCAGTAATCGTCAAGATCTCGAAGGGTGCATATCGAGATTCCAATTAGCTCAAACTCACTTGTGCGATCTCACTTGTGGATTGCGTCCTCTCCAAGGACTCACTCAAGTACAACTTAATACGCGAATTCAATCTTGAAACAAACAGTCTTCGTCCGTACACGAAGTATTCGAATAACGCCAATTAATCGCATATTTGCATTACTGTGAATTACTGTAAATACTTAAGATCCGGTCCAGCCTATCGATATTCTTAAAATCAAATCAAAACTGTTCTATAATCGTGACGTTCAACAAGTACCCAACGGTGAAGTGCGAAGTGCCTCCAAAGCCCAAGTTCAACGCGCACTTGAAGTTTGGATTCTATCGTCATCAACGTCGACAACTACGCTCCGAAAGCGTAAGCTCATTAAAAACTCTGTTGCCAATCAATTCCGCTCCCACACCCGCGATATCTCCTTAATCGTCGTCACCCACTCACAAAATGGCTCTCAGCACCGAAAATGCAAAGCTTAAGGAGTCGCTCATTCGCAAACGTGGCGCAATCAAGAGCAAGATCACTGCGATCCGAACCTTCTTGCAAGAACAGGAAGAAGCAGATGTACCGGACGGTATCGCCATAAGGGTTCAGATGGCTCGCCTTCAAGAAGTATTCGGTAATCTCAACAAATACACAGACGACCTTCAAGAGATACAACCCGATGTAGATCACTACGCAGAGCACGACAAGATGGAGTTCGAGTATTCGGGGCTTCGCGTAAGGAGTTCGAAACTCGAGGAAAGGGCGTCTCGCCTTACAGCAACAGCAGCAACACCGACAACTCCAGGCTTACCATCTACGAGCCACACGTTGCCGAACCCTCCGACGGTACAGCGACCCTTGTTTACACGTTTACGGACACAGGTTCTTGCAAAATCCACTGGACTGGCCAAAGAGCGGCTCAGTGTGCAAGACGGTTTTAAATCGACAATCGGACGGCGAGCGGACCTCAGTGACACGGAAAAATCCAAACATCTTCGTTCTCGCTGCAACGGGGAGCCCGAGTGGCGTCTGATACCATGCGAAACAACCGACCAGGGATATCGAAGTGCGTGGAATTCCATCAATAAGAGCAGACTTTGCGAACGCCACGTTATGGCGATCCTCAACGCGCCGACCTTGGAAAGCGACTCACCGCAAGAACTCACTGCGCTCATCAATACTTTGGAAATCCATTGGTGCGCTCTACAATCACTATCCGCGGACAAGGCCAGCACTCTCTTGTTGTACATCATGGTTTCGAAACTCGACAAGGCCACTCGCAAGCTGTGGAGACTCTCCTTGAAGCAGGACGAATTGCCCACGTACGAGGATCTTGTTAATTTCCTTCGACGCGTGGTTATTGCATTGGATGACCCTTTCGACACGCC
Organism: Ischnus inquisitorius; assembly: GCA_963924025.1. Classification (NCBI taxonomy): domain Eukaryota; kingdom Metazoa; phylum Arthropoda; class Insecta; order Hymenoptera; family Ichneumonidae; genus Ischnus; species Ischnus inquisitorius. The sequence goes on along the minus strand of OZ001250.1, from coordinate 3,007,286 downwards.
CAAGGACGAAAAATCGAACGGACACAAGAAGCATTCCAAAGGCCCTCAAAAGGGCCGAAACAATAAAGCTCCGAAGCAAGCTGGAAGCTTCGTAACTACGGCCACGAAGGAATGCCCAATGTGCAAGAATGGTCACCCATTCTCACAGTGTCCGGACTTCAAGAAGCTCTCACCGGAAGAAAAATATCAAGCAGCCAGTCGCGTTTCGGCATGCGTCAACTGCTTGCGCATCGGGCATGGCGTAAATCAGTGCAAGTCAACATCCACGTGCAAAACTTGCCACAAGAAGCATCATACGTGGATGCACTTCCCGGAAGCACCGTCGACATCGGAAACGAGCGAAGTCGCTCACGCTTAGTCGTCTCAATCCCGACTAACAACGCCGCGAACCGTCACGGAAAGACCAAAGCCAGAGACTACGTTAGTAGCCAACATTCCGGCGAAAGATCTTCTGGTAACAGCAATAATCAACGTATCCAGCGCATCAGAGAGTCTCTGATCAAATTCAAATAATACTCAAATTAAATCTTGAAACAAAGGGTCTTCGTTCGCACACGAAGTATTCAAATAACTACAATTCATTCATTCATTAATTCATTGTATATAACTACAATTCATTCATTCATTCATTCATTGTATATTTTCGTTACTGTGAATTGCTGCGAATAAATTAATGTTTGTGTAACTTGTTTATTTGCCATCACTAACTATCCTTGCCACATTAATCTGAGGTTTCGAAGTTCGCGCAGCTCGCAGTGTCGAGCCGTACCGCGTTCGGTGACAGGATTTAGGAACTTGTCTGACTTTTATCTAGTCGCATAGCGGACGCGAAGAAGCCCAAAATGCTTAAAATTGGTCCAGTAAGAAGGCGAGCCAATTTTTTAATTTATTTTAAATGCCGATTCGCGCCGAATTGAATATATAAGTTTATTTTACAACATTCCTATAAAAGAACCCCTAATAAAAATCAATATCTATAAAACCATAAAGTATCTATAAATTTTAGCTCAATATGTAAAAAAACCTCTCAAATTAGAAGGCGAACAGTGATCTTCAAAAAATAAATTCAAAAGAGCATACATTTTTATGCATATCATGCAAAAGAGCATGAATCATATTTGACAACGATCTACTTGTAATTTAATTTCGTTGCGCGATATCTTGAAAAATTCGCAACTTATGCAACAGGAAAGAAAGTTTTTCAAAAAATGTTAATAGTCACAAATATTAAACGCTTCAATGGATTCACTCCAAGTTCAATCTCAATTTTTATTTAACAACAGTCTATACTCGATTTAAGTTTATGCCCGATGCTTAAAAAAAATAAACAATTTTTTAACCGAAAGCAAAACTTCCTTCATGAAAAAAACAAAATAATAAAAACTAGAGAAACGAGTTACAGAACGAGACGATTTTGACTCGTGCATAGTCACGCTTTCCTAGATTTGAAGCACGTGTCGCACGTTTTCTAGTTATTGGTGGTGGTGTTTATGCAGACTCAGCGCGACTGGGCTACACGGAGAGGGAATCGTTCCTATCGCATAAACTTTTCAGCCAACCACGACCTACATAACGAGCCGTTGGGGGCGGCGAGTGTTGGCTATGGTCGCGCAACCCTCGCGCTCGTCGGAAAAGCTTGAATAAACTAAACTCGCGACCTCGAAGCCTACACTCGTGCTTACCCACCTCCAATCCCGTCCCGCAGTCTCGCGCTAAAAGACGCCACTTACCTCTCGCTTTCCTCGTGGCTCTCGCATTTTCTCTACTGTATTTCTATGTTTCTTGGTCAGGGGTTTTGCGCTCGAGAGCGAGGATGGAGTTTAGCGTGCGGATAAACGACTCTATCTTTCGCGAATCTCGCGCTGCTCGCCCTCTTCATCGAGAGCGGCAAAAAGCAAAGAGCTTTCACACAATTATTCATTCTCGAATTGTTTCAACGGCGAGTTTTCAAGGTGATCCGAATCGTTGCAAAGAGCATTCTTTCATTTTTAACTCGCTAGAAACTTTTTTATCTTTCGCATCTATCCGAGTGGTTTTTATAGCGAAAAAGTTCTTTCAGTAAAAAAAGTAATTCTTCTGTAGTACTTAGCAGGGCTTTTCTTTTTCGAAAATCAAATTTCTTCGCAGCAAAAACGAATTGTAGATTTTCAGAAATTATGCACTTTCGAAACAAAGCTAATTTATTCATTTCTAAGGGAATTAAAAAAATGCTTTCAATATCAAATACAGAATTTAAATGATAAATTCCACTACCGTAAGAAGTTGATTTTTTTCCCTAAAAATTTAACTTTATTCAAACAAATGAATTGCGAATCTTCAAAAACAAAAAATAATTTTTCTAAAATAAGTTAAACGATAAAACTTGAATTCATAATGTACACTTGTCTATAGCGAATAAGAAGATTTTCATTCGTTAAATTGTGATCCGTTAAGCCATAACTGTTATATCTCGAGACTGGATGCTACTCTCGACGAGGTTCTTCTGTCTCGTTCGAGGCCTCGAAGACTCGAGAGAGGCCAAAGGGGGTTAAAAGTTGTATCGTTCGGGCTTATCGTGATCGAGCGAGGTCTGGCATCTTCGAGGCCCTCGGCAGCTGCCACTCGAGAAGCGTGATCGAGTCAAAAAGTGCCTCGCGCACCATCCTCGTGACCCTTTCGTCCGCGCGAAGAACGACCCGAAACGCCCCCGTCGCTCGGCTAGACTCCTGGACCGCTCTCTTCCGAAGAGAACTTCGATTCGCCTCTCTACCGAAGAAGCTGCCGTAGCTTCGGAGGACCTCTTCTCTCCTGGAGGATGCGCGAAGATGGTTCTCGGCTGTGTGTGCGCTTCATTCGAGAGCGTTCGTGTGAGAAACCACCGTGCTTCACGGAACCATCCATCACGCGGTAAAGTGGGCAGACGGAACTCGAAAGTTTTGACCGGCGCGCCGATGAGCCTCGAACGAGAGCCTCGCCGCGATTATCTCTTGCCGCAACCGAACCCCGATGTTCCGAAGTTTATAAGGAAATTTTTTGCTCGTCGACCCGTTGAATGCGTATAAATAAATTCGAGCAAAAAATATAAACAAAGCGATATTTACTTATTTATCTTCATATAAAAAAAAGGATATGGCAAACCATCTAAGAGAAACCTAAGTCTAAATCTCATTCACAGGATGTATTCTACATATATTAAAAATATATGAAACTCGGCACTTTCATATCAATAACTCTTCAATCATTTAATTTATTATATTTGCGGAGATATATTTGAAAACACATAATTTTTTTTGTAAAAAATATATTCGGTATGCGATACATTTTCGATCTTCGTGGGTTATAAAAATCGAAATATAATTCAATGAATAATAATAATAATATCATTGATAATAATATTTTAATAAATTATTAATATTCAATATAAATAAATTAGAAATAACTCTCATGAGTTCTAATATCTCTAAGGAACTTGTGATCAATAAAAACCGATTGAAAAATTCGACGGTATTCTCGCATCTCCGTACACGCTGCCGAATTGAATCTCGACATCTCGTTCCTCGACGAATTACCTCTCGCGCAAGGCAATTCTTCGGGATAAATCAAGAATTACTAAACGCAAAAGCGCGTTATAGTTCGCAAACGCGTTATATCAGAACGTCTCGGTATTCCCGCATGTATCGCGGCCGCGCCGTCGTCGGAATCGCGAAATTCTCGCAGTTATCCGTCGCTCTTGAGCGTTCCCCTCGCCGTTTCTGCTTCTCTCATTCATTCGCGAAATTCCATCGTGCACACGCGAGAACTCGTGGGCGTCGCGCTGGCGTGTGCAGCTCGCGCACGATTCGCGATTGCCAAGCCGCGGAGAGTTCCCTCGGTCCGTTGGGTTCAAAACCGACGCGAAATTCGGTAATTGCTTTCCGGGATTGACTCTCGAGCCGAGAGGTTCTCTCCTCGCTGCGCCTCGATCTACCGCGCTGCTCGGCGGATCGCTCTCCGCCTTACGGCTTTCGAGTTTCCGTCGTTCGTTCTTATAAGTTATAACGCCAGTCGAGCTTTATTTCACATACTCACGCATTATTATGCCCGATTTCGTTACGAGAGCAATGCGGCGAACGTAATTGCGGTGATGCGAGGAGCGAGATCGGCTCGGCAATGCACGGATAACAGGAGAGATCGAGAGTTCGCGGCCAAAAATGGATCGTCGTTTCGTGCGCGGATCCATACCTTTTTCCTTTCTCTCTTCTCTCGGCTTCGCGAAACACTAACCCCGTAATCATCGTATCTCGTTCACTGGATATACACAGACAGGAGAAGGATTCATATAGAAATAATGTATAATATGCGAAAACATTTTTTTTGCAAAAAAAAATGTATACCAGGCACAAGAAAAATATATTTTGAACAAAAAGTTAAATCGATGAGCCAAGTCAAATATATTTCAGAATATATAAAATATGTGTCTTCATATGAAACATAATAAATGCAAAATAAAGAAATTTAAAACAAGATAAATAAGTTATAAAAAAAGTATTAAACACAATAATATGATCCCTCCTGTATGATAGAATTAGGGCGAAATGGGAGAACGGAAAGTCCCATCGAAGTCGAATTTTTTGCTATCCCATTTTGCCCCAATATGTATGATATTCTGCACCGGTGTGCCATCCTGCCCCGCCCTCCCCTAGATGGTACGTTCTCCGGTTGATTGCTCCCTGTTATTCTATCCGACAATTTTCCCAATAGGTTCGATCGTTTCGCTGAACTATACACGTGTGCCAGACATCCGCGGTTACGGCATAATTGATAAGCCGTAAAACAGAACGGTGACTGCTGGCAAGCGTGTCACAAACGCCCGTTACTCGGTACCGTGATCCAGTTAACTTTGCGCGAGAGAATGAAAAAAACAACTAAACAATCGATTCGGGAAGTTGGCTTGAATGAAATACAGTAAAATAAATAGAGTAAAGAAGCGAGAAGAAAAAGTATGCGGATACAAGAATGTCCGACGTCGCTCGACGTGTAGCCTCGGACGATACCATCGAACCGTACTATGATCCACTTCTTTACAACCCTCGCCGCCGCCGTGTCGCCGATTCGCGATACATCGGAGATTCCGCTCGGGTCATTGACGCCCCCGGCGATTCGTTACGCGAGGAATGTTCGATAAACGCGATCCCACTGCAAAATTGATTTTATTTTTCTCTTCTAAAAAATTTGTTAAATGCTTGCGAACATTTTTCTTTTCTTCCCTTCCGAAATCTAATGAAATTATTTTGTAGCCTCAGACCTCGCGAAAAATTATTTACCAATTGTAATCGGCGTCGATTTGGTACAAAAAACGATAACAAGACCAGCATTCGTTCGTAGCTAATAATGAAACGTTCGAAAACTTCGCCCCGAGTCTACCCGGCGAAGTTATCGAACCTCGTTTCTCTCGAACTAAACTTTTCTTTTTCACCCCCATTATTTCTTCGCTCCAAGTCCCGTTGTCCTGAGCGGCCAGAAAACGACGAATGCAGTTTGTCGAGAAGAAAAGAGAGAAGAGGAGGGAAAAAAAGCTCTGAAATTGCACACTCGGTGAAGAATATGTTATTTAACAGTTGCGGAAGGTAACGATTCGCGAGTCGTAAAGTGGCGAGCGCCCTCCCGATGTCGAGAGTAAAGAGTATATACGAGCCGGTTGGCAAAGGGTCACTCGTTATCGGCGTAACAACCTCCTTGGCGACACTGCCTCCTCGGACTTACTCCACCGCTGCGGATAACCGCGTCCCATCTACCTATATACCATTACTACTTGTTCGCTTAGCGCGAGTTCCCAGTGGATAAGGTACGCGGCGAGCGGACAAACACAGCCAGACGCGCGTGTACGCGAGCGCGTTGTGTACCAGACGCCACTGGAGACGTCGGAGAACCTATAGAGAGCTTTACTATGTGGAAAGCTTTACCCCGTGTTTCAACCGCACGGATAATAAGTGTCGACTACCTCCGTACAACCCGACTGACCACTGCGAAGAGAAACCCACTAGCCGGCTCGCGGACATTCGATGCACTGAATAATTTATCAAAAAAAAGAAAAAAAATACATACGGTGCGACCGCGCGACCTCCAGACCTTTTGCCCACCTCGGGCCAGCGTTGAAAAGTGACGCTCGAGTTTTCTGACATTTTAACGATTGAATGTCGCGAACCTGACTCGAGAGGAAAGAGAAAATCGAGATTGAGAATCACGCTCGGAGCCGCAATGAGAACGAACGAGCCGACTATGATTCCATCTCGTGATTCCATTTTTTTTAAGGTTCTATATTGTGTTTCGGGAATTTGAACCTTGAACTTTAGAGTCATCCAGCTGTCTCTGTGTCTCGATTTGGGTTTCAATCAAAGGCCTTCGACTACGAGTCTGTAATCAATATCTGATTGCAAAAATGATGGTTGAATTTCTGAAAAAGGAAGAAGTTATTGCAGATTACATTTCATTGTTCACAGCTGAACGAACTTTTCCTTTAAAATTTTCCTCCAAAGTGCGTAGTTTTTGAGATAGAAGGAGATAAAGCGTTGGTCCAATCAGACAGAGTCGCGATCGTTGCGCCATCGGGTGAGCGGCTCCGATTGGTTCAAACTTCAGTCGCTCGTATCTCGAGAGCGGGGCACGGTAGAAAAAAAATCCAAAGAAAACATTTTTTCATTTATTGTTTTAGAATGCATTTTTACATTTTTTGGGCTCATTCGAAACATCCTTTATGCCGTATAAATAACGAAATAACACAAGTCGTTTTTTCCTTCTCTCCACGAAATTCATTTTACGTCCCCGGAATCGACGAACGAATTTTTCAAATCATATGTTGACAACATTTTGGAATTACTATTGTGAAATTTTTATGAGAAACCTCGAAGCTTTAATAATTTGTTTCACTTCGTCTTGTGATTCCTTAAAACTAATCTCCGGCTTCGGAAGCTTCTTGCACGAATTAATCAATGTCTACGACGAAAATATGAAAATGTCTCGGTGATATTCTGACCTTTACCGTCTCGACATTATCGCTATTCGCGAGACGACTATCGACCATCGAGAGAACCGCGATCGTCGAGGACGAGCGAAAGATTTATATTTCATGCGCAAAAACTTTGGCGACCGGCGCAGACGTCGTAAATTATTCGCGATGCTTTAAAATGCAATGATTCGCGGTGTTAATCTGTCGGGCACTCGTGTTCGCGGAGCGACCTGAATATTTAAAAACTGATCGATAAACCTCGTGTCTCTTAAATATCTTAACATTATTAATCGACCGTGCTTTAACGAGTGTCAATTCACGTGTTTCTCGTTAATTTTCAGGGATCTCAGTCACAATCAAATAGCGATGATCGGACCAAAGACTCTCCGAGGACCGAAGGCCCTAAAACATCTGTAAGTTAAAAAAAATCCCTGAAAAAATATTGTTTTTTTTTAGGCAGCCAAAACTAAAAAATAAATATATTTTTTGTTTTATCGCAGTTTGCTGGACAATAACGTGTTGACCTGCATCGACGAGAGCGCCATTCGAGAATTGGAAGATCTCGAGATAATGTAAGCACATTTTAAATCCGCGACGAATTGGACGAACCGGATATGATTTCTCCCTTCCGAAAATCGCTAAAATCTTGCACTTTAACGAAAAAAAAAAAATCTTTATATTTGCCAGAACGCTGAACAACAACAGGCTCACGACTCTCGGAAAGGAAATGCTGCTCGGTATTTCGCGATTGCGAACTCTCAAACTGGCGGAGAATCTTCTTGCGTGCGACTGCCATCTGTCCTGGCTCTCTCGGCATCTCAAGAGCTTCTCGCGTCTCGGACAACACACGAAATGCGCGTCGCCGGCGCATCTCAAGGGACAGAATCTCGCCGATTTGCCGGTAAAGCTATAAACTTATGTGTGCATAATTGGCGCAATAAAGCCTCGTCTCGATGCAACGCGCGTTTGCATTCTGTATAGCAAGTCCGGCCAAACGTGAGATTCGAAAAGAATTTCGAACACTTCTCAATGGGATAAAAATCTGAAAAATATCAGGCACATGGAAGGTGCGGCAAAGATTGATTTTGCGAGATAATAATATCAAAATGTTATCAACAAATTGGAACGAGGTTTCCGGGTAATTTGTTGAACAATTGATTTTTTCATCAATTTGTTAATAACATTTTGGTATTAATATTATGCAAAATCAATCGATTAACTTGATATTCTCCAAAAATCGGACGTTGGCCGAGCCGAACTAGTATCGTAAAAAAGCCTCAGCGCCGAAAGAGAAAATCTAAGAATATTTCAGCCCTCTCAGAATGTTCCGATGAGAATTTTCTTTCGGCCCCACCCCTCATTTTTTTTATATCTGTATATAAATTCAATATATCGCCCGTAGCATTGTCATCCTTATTATTATAACGATGTAGGCGAATAACGAAAGAGAAACCTGTTTCTGAAATGATTTCGTACTTTGGTCGGCAATGACTATAATACTCTCCGCTGGTTCCTTGTGACATCGCAGCGACAAACGCGGAGACGCTTAACTGCTTCGTACTTGTTGTAAAGTGGAAGTCTCAGCCCACTCGACAGCGTAAACGTCAATGCCCAGTGTGGGTGATCATTAAATGAATTTGCGCGAATCCGTTTGTCGTAAATCACTCCGATCATTGGCTCGACGAATGAAGGAAACGTAAAAAAAAAATTTCAACGAGGTTCAAAGTTTCACGTTTACCGCAAATGAGACTCGCAAAAAAGTGATAAAAGAAAAATCGACGAATTGGAATTATTATAGTTATTATGAAATTATTATTATTATTTTCATGGAATTATTTCTTTGTTAAATTTTTATCAAATCACTATTATTTTTTAATTATTCGAAAATTATTATTACAAAATAATTTATCTTCGAGATCGAAAGTAGATTCAGTTAAAATTACCGTCGGTTCATTCTGAGAGTCGGCGGACACTCTTGCCGTTCGCGAATGATTCACGAAACTTAATTGACGATCGAATCAATCTCATTTCCAGGAGCACGACTTCAAGTGCTCGGGTCTCGTGGAGCGCACGCGGACCGAATGCAGCGCCGAGCCTCAGTGTCCTCATCCGTGCACTTGCGCCAACGGCATCGTCGACTGCCGCGAAAACTCGTTGGAAAAAGTACCGACCCATCTGCCCGAGGACACCACCGAGCTGTAAGAACTCGTTAGCGCGTCTCAATCATTAACGAAACTCCATCGAGAGTCTCTTCATCAATTCTTCTCTATACCATGAAAATTAATGCTTTTTTCCGTTTCCTTCCACAAGACGACTCGAACAAAACAATATCCGAGAAATTCCACCGAAAGCTTTCTCGCCTTATCGAAAATTAACGAGAATGTAAGTAGAGAGTGTTTTTGCAACAAAAAAAAGCTATACCCAAGTTAATTTTCGTATTAATGACACGATTCGTCGGGGAATTTTTTTTTCAGCGATCTCAGCAACAACAAGATAAAGAAAATCGCCGCTGACGCATTTCACGGTCTCAAGTCGCTCGAATCTCTGTAAGTTTGTCCGATATATATATTTTTTGTCTATTTTAAGGATTATAATAATGCTTTTATTGATTTTTTTGTTTTATCTTCAGGGTTTTGTACGGCAACAAAATTACCGAACTGCCCGGCGGTGTTTTTCAAGGTCTCGGCAGCTTGAAATTACTGTGAGTGCATCCCAATCGAATCGCCCGCACGAGCTACCAAAAATGTTAATTGTTGAATTTTTCCTCATCTTTTTTTTTCAGTTTACTCAACGCAAACGAGATTTCCTGCATAAGAACCGATCTCTTCCACGATCTCAGCAGTCTCACTTTACTGTCGCTGTACGACAACAATATAAAGTCGCTCGCGAACGGTACATTCGCGAATCTTAACAAGATCAAGGTTCTTCATCTCGCGAAAAATCCGTTTATTTGCGACTGCAATTTGCGCTGGTTGAGCCTTTATCTTCAGGCGAATCCGATCGAAACCTCGGGGGCTAAGTGCGAGTCGCCGAAGCGAGCGGCCAAGAGGAAAATCGATGTTATGCGAGACGACAAGTTCAAATGTAAGGGTAAGCACGATTCGACTTCCGGTATATCTTCTTACTTCGGCAGGTTCACTCAGGTCGGTAGACAATTATCCCTCATCCGGTTCCTCTTATCAATCGATAATCATTCGATCATCTCGCATCGTCATCGCGCTCTAAACACACTTTTTTTGTCGTTCACGCAATGATAATCGTCGTTTTTATTCCCCATGTTTATTTCCAATTTTTTCGCGGAGAGAATTAATCTTCTTAAACGAATAAAAAAGAATAAGAATCTTTCGAAAATTCTCTCCGCTTACTTGTCTGTTGGTTTTTTTTCTGTGTTTACTGTTGAATTTTCGAGCTCCTCACTCGAGATTCCTTTCGATCCTTGCAGCGTGTGTACCCTCGCACGAGTAGATAATTCCCGATTTTTTATTGTCTCTCCTTTCCGGATGAATTTTAACCAAACGCGAAAAAAAAATTGAGACTGACTATCGACAGCTCGGAATTGCTGACGATATTGATATTTATCAATTAACAAAACGACCTAGCATTGTTTTATTTCTGAAACGATCAAGGATGTGCCCTTTTGTTTCTTTGATATCTCGATTTTTCCTTTGATATTTCGATATATCGATATTTCCTTCGATATATCGATATTTCGTTCGATATCTCGATACCTTTGTTAAATATCTATATTTATCGATATTCCGTTGCGAATTACACAAAAGTCTCTCAAGCAAATACGATGCAGTTTGATGGGTAAGTTGTATGGATTAAGCCGGCGTTGCACGTTCGAAATACAAAAGAGAGCCAGCCACTTAGCTACGATGACTTCGAGCATCGACGAGTTACAAGGTGAAGTCGCATGAAGCCAACGCAGCATGTTAATGCATAACTGTTTCAAAGAGCTAAAGAGAATAAAAGAGTAACAATATCGATGGAAGAAATGTGTTCTTTTCGTCATTTCATATTGCGCATATTCCATTTCCGTGTCACAGCAACGAGTAGGCAGCATCGTGGTGTGTTTCGCCACGATGAAGCTTATCGCAAGGGAGAAAACAGAATAGAACAGGCACGTCTCGTGTAACCAGTCTGTATCCAAGATAAAAATTTGTCCACAGGCGACGAGAAGCTACTCACCAAGAGGGCTGGCGAGTGCATATTGCCGGGAGGATGCCCGTCGCCGTGCACATGCAACGGCGCTACCGTCGATTGTTCCGATAAGAAACTGACTTCCATACCGAAGGATCTGCCCATCTACACGGCTACGCTGTAAGTTTATTTGTAATATAAGGCCTGATTTGGTTACTTACGTTTGAACTTAAATTCAAACTTAGAACAATGCATTCAGGACTAAATTGTTTAATACATTTTTCACTTACCTTTCAACTATGAAAAATTAATAACTGTTTTTTTTACAGATTACTCGGCAACAATGATTTGGATAAAATCAAAGCGGACGGCCTGTTCGAGAAGCTTCCGGAACTGCAACATTTGGATCTCCGAAGAAACCGGATATCGCGTATCGAAGCGGCAGCCTTCAAAGGGGCTCACAAGCTCACAGAATTGTACGCAAGAAAAAGCTTCGGTTTTGGATATACAGTTTTGAGAATCGATGGATTCTCTGTTCGATCGTTCAATTTTTTTATTTTCTTACAGATTACTGTCGGAAAACAAATTGCGCGAAGTTCACAACAAGATGTTCACCGGTCTGACGAGTCTCAAGACTTTGTACGTATTACCGAGGAAAAAAAATGTGATCCTAAGGAAGGGAATTCATTTATTAACGCGCCTTTATCGTCACTTTTAGAAATCTCACGGGAAACGCCATCACATGCGTCATGCAAGGAGCCTTCGATGGAATGGCTCACATTCGCACGATGTAAGTTCATGGGTTTATTTGGAATAAATAAGATTCGCTATCGAGTAGCGAGCGCAACGGGATTGTAATGCTGTGTCGATGTTTCTACCAGTAACATGCAAGCAAATCCGTTGTCGTGCAATTGTCATCTGGAGTGGTTCGCCGAGTGGCTGAGGAGCCACGACATGCCGGGGATAATCGGCCGTTGCCACGAACCACCGAGGCTCAAGGACGCTCATGTCAGGGACATTCCGAACCACGAGTTCAAATGCAACAGTAAGTTATCCGACGATCTACGCGCCCGACGGTTTATCTAAACGAAGCATGGAAATCGAAACGTCGAATAAAAAAAATTTGCGATCCTCGTTTGATTGGCCCATGCGCGAGAAAGTTGAAAAGTATTCAAAATTCTTAGTTCGATAATTTCATGTGCAAGAAACCTGAAAATCGTTATGAACACTTCTATCGATCGATTTATCTTCTGGTAATATCTCGCGGAAATTCGGAGTCAAATTAATGGAATACTAATTTCGTTATTTGTCTCTCTTTTTCGCACAACCGTAGAAGACAGTTTCGGTTGCCTGGGCGACGATTACTGTCCGCCCCGCTGCAACTGCGCTGGCTCGGTGGTTCGATGCTCCAGATCGCATCTCACCGAAATTCCGCGCGGCATTCCGCCGGAAACTACCGAACTGTTGCTCGACGTGAACAACATCAGAACTATACAGCCGGAAAGACTCAGTCATCTTCGCATGTTGACACGATTGTGAGTTCCAAAGCACTTTATCTAACAATATATTATGTTTTTGAACTTATACAATTTTTCATTTATCCGAATTAATCGTGTGAATTTTTGTTTGTTTCTTTGCAGGGATTTGAGCAACAACGAAATTGGAATGCTTTCGAACGATACTTTCAGGAATCTCACGAAACTGTCGCATTTGTAAGGATAATTAACTTTTTTCGTATGAAGTAAAACACGATCAAAATATTATAGAAACTAATGAAGGAATTCGTTCTTCCTTTCAGAATTATCAGTTACAACAAATTGCAGTGCGTGCAGCGAAACGCACTTGCGGGACTCAAGTCTCTGCGTCTAATGTGAGTTATCGCAATTATCGAAGTCGTATCGTTACTGAGTTCTTCGCCAAGTGAGCCTGACGAGTAACATTGTTTTTTCCAGCTCGCTACACGGCAACGATATTTCGACGATACCGGAAGGAGCCTTCGACGACTTGGAATCCATCACGCATCTGTGAGTAACTTTTCGCTTCGAAAAGCTCATCGATTTGAGAACTTCGAATAATATCTCTATTTTTTTCTTCTGTTAAACAGAGCTCTGGGTTCGAATCCTTTGTACTGCGACTGCAATCTGCGATGGTTGGCCGAATGGGTGAAAAAAGATCTGGACGTCGAGCCGGGTATTGCGATGTGCAAAGAGCCACCGGCGATGAAGGAAAAGCTCCTTCTAACAGCGCCCTCGAATCTCTTCCAATGCAAAAGTAAGTATCAATTCCAACATTAACGCTCGATTGTTATGCCGAAAAAAAGAATTGCATGACCAAAAAACTGAACGGCAAGTAAAACCAAAAAGAAAAAGAAACCGAATGAATGATTTTATTTTCCGTAAAATTAGAACGCAACCCGTCTATTTAGTTTGATTTTTTTGGCCCTCGAGCTCAGAACGGTACTAAAATTGCTCATTAATCGTAGACCTTTCTTCCGTGCAGCCAAACAACAGCCTCCCGAGGTATTGGCCAAGTGCGACGTGTGTTACACCTTTCCCTGCCAGAACGGAGGATTTTGCGAGACGCTACCTGACCGGAAGTTCCGTTGCAAGTGCTCGCCAGGATATCACGGGGACCGGTGTCAACATAAAATTGACGCGTGCTATGGAAATCCTTGCAGGAACACCGGAACTTGTAAAGTACTGGAGGAAGGAAGATTCAGGTAGTTAAATTATTTCACCGCGCGACATTGTTTCTCGATTGTGCGAGAAATGTTTTTTTACGTAGATCGGGGTTGGATCGAGCTCGTCTCCCCAACTTAGTAGAGAACCGTTTTGTAGCACGCAATTCGTTGTCGAAATTTTTTCGTAATTGTAGGGTAAACCGTAACGATCGATGAACACTCGAAACCTCTTGCCTCGGATATTTTTTATTGTTCTCGGAACTTTAAAAAAAATTATTCTCAAAAATTAACCAAAATAAGAAAAATATTCTTTACGTTTTTTATCTTTGGATGGTCTTCATACTTTTTTAATTTTTCTAAGACTATTCACACATTGCCGAATAATGTGAAAATTTGAAACAGAATTAAATATACCCGTATTAAAAAAATCCTATTTTCTTATTTGCTGAAAAGATTTTTTTTCCATAATTGTATTTTTTCAAAATTACATTTTATTCATTTTGACAAAGCCTAAAAAATTACTGAGAGAGGCGAGTAAAAAATAAGCTGAATCAGCGGTTAATGCCTCATAGATTAGGCGGTAGATGTGTTCATCGATCGGAGCGTTTGCGCTATGGTCGTCGTTGGCATGCACGTTGTAATGACAACAAGCATACGTTGTACCTGAAATTGGCTTGCGAAAAACCGAAAATTCTTAGAATTGTCGATTTGCCCGAATGCAAAAGAAAAATGGGTTTCAAACGCAAATCGAAGCTGGCGTTGTCTGTTGGCGGATCGATCGCGATCCAATGACGGGCTAAATATCTCAATTGACGTTAAGTCGATGTGTGACAGTTGCGACTGCGCCCCCGGTTACGAGGGCATCAGATGCGAGAGCAACGTCGACGACTGTGCAAACAACAAGTGTTCGAATAACGCGACCTGCGTGGACCTCGTACAGGCCTACAGATGCGACTGTTCACCGGGATACATGGGAGAATACTGCGAGACGAAAATACCCTATTGCACAGAAGGACACAATCCCTGCGAGAACGGGGGTCGTTGCGTCGACCACCGGACCCACTACAGCTGCGAGTGCCCGGTCGGCTTCGCCGGACTCAATTGTTCCACAAACTTGGATGATTGCGCTAATCATTTATGCCAGGTACGAATTCAACGAAACAAACATATGAAAATTAAAACCGACTGCGCGTCAAGCACTGATCGCGGCAGAATTTGCTCGCGGTCAGTACTTGGATGGGTGACCGATCAGCACTTTTCTCGACGTTTCACAGAATTTTTAGCATCCTGGCATGAAAATCTGAAAAACATTTTGTTTTCGCGAAAACAAAGCTTTCTTTGCGAAAGCAATATAGCAATTCTATACAATAGTATAGAATTATTTTTATATTTGTATGTAAATTATGAGCGAATGGAAAAGACAATGAATGAAAATATTTGTATTACAGAACGGTGCTACTTGCATCGACGGCATAAACGATTACGAGTGTAAATGCGCGGCGGATTACACGGGGAGATACTGCGAGGCTGCACCGTCGACGGCAATGTTGTATCCGCAAACGAGTCCGTGCGCCCATCACGACTGTCAGCACGGTGCATGCTTTCAGCCATCCCCTGGCTCCACCGCGGATTATCTTTGCCAGTGCCATCCCGGCTACACTGGTGAGTTTATACCTTCCTTCATTAATCCACCGGGGCATTCGAAACCGTTGAAAAGCTTATGAACCTTTTATTTTTTGATGCATTCGATGGGTTTCAGTCGCATCGAGAATGTCATTTCAATAGTACATTTTTCACTTAACGCTATTTGTATATCAGCGACAAATGAACGTTTCTTGTATTCCGGTACATCTTTTTTTTATTCCATGACAAATATTTTGATACCGATGTACATGAAAGAGAAATGTTTGAAAGCGTTTTTTGAAATATTCGTTCGATATTGCAGGAAAACGATGCGAGTACCTGACGAGCCTGAGCTTCGTGGACAACAGCTCGCTGGTCGAGCTGGAGCCGCTACGCACGAGGCCCGAGGCTAATGTGACCATCGTATTCACGACGAGCCAGGAAAACGGGATTCTACTTTACGACGGCACCGATCACAACGGCGAGCACATCGCCGTCGAATTGTTCAACGGACGCGTGCGAGTTTCATACGACGTTGGAAATTATCCGACATCGACGATGTACAGCTACGAGATGGTCTCGGACGGCAAGCCTCACATGGCCGAGCTTCTCGCGATAAAGAAAAACTTCACGATGAGGGTCGATCGCGGACCGGCGAGGAGCATCATCAACGAGGGACCGCGCGAGTATCTCAAGCTAACCACGAGAATGTACGTCGGCGGCGTCGCCCCGGAATTGGCCGGCGTTGCCTTCGAGCAATTTCACCTGAGAAACGTCACCAGCTTCCAAGGTAAGATTCGCCGATGGATCCCGATCATCGATTGAGGATTGCGCAACTTTCTACAATCCCAGCTGAAAATGATATTTCGAGCGAATTTCCGATGCTTTGGAACATTTAAAAAAAATATTTTCTCGAACTTCCCGATGAAATAAAAAATAGAAAAAAAATCAACCATACAGGAACTTCTGAGATTTATTTTGGTCAGTTTCTTACCAGCTTCTATAGAGGTAGATTTTTTTCAAACGTTTTCATACTTTTGTCCGATTGGGTAGTATTCGATGTTTAATTAACGGGTCTTCTCGATATTATTTGTTCCAACTTGTTTCTATTTGTCATTAGATAGTAATTTTCGTTTTTGCGTTCGTCAGGTTGCATATCGGAAATGTGGATAAACCACAAACTGGTAGACTTCAGCAACGCGGCAAAGATGCATCGGGTAACACCCGGTTGCTCATCCGGCGAGGAGGAAGCCGAGGACGAAGCTCGAAGGGACGTCGTCGAACCCGGCGTCGTTAGCGCTGCCAGTAGCATGGAAGAAGCGTCTATGCAACAGGAACACGTACCTCACGATCCATCCGGTAAGAAACTGAAGACAGCTGAGCCGTTTCTGGCTAAAAGCGCACCACCGCGCAAATTTTCGACGATCCGATAAAGTCGTCTTACAGAACAGGACAATTTTATGACGTATCAAGTGATCCATAAAATCCATACGCCGATTCCTCAAAATCGGCTGAACCAATTCAGTCTTAACCCGGCGCTTTTGAAAGATTGGCCACAAATTATATGATAAAAGAAGCAACCAAAATTTGATCCGATGTTTCGTTACTGAGATATGTCGATCGAAAGTTTCACTTCCGGTATATTGCTGTAGAAAACGCTACGTGAAAAAATGTTTTTTTGATCGCCTTTCTTCATACTTATACGATCAAAATTCTGCAATAGAATCTGTAAATGATTTCTCCGTTAGCAGACATCGTCGTGTCGCCCCTTGGAAGTAACGTCAACGACCCGTGTGCCGGTAACGAGTGCAGAAAAGGTTCGCAGTGCGTTACATCCCCATTCGGCAATGGTTATTCCTGCCGTTGTCAGACGGGCTGGCAAGGTAGATACTGCGAAAAAGCGCCGACGTGTCGCAAGGAACACACGCGCGAGTATTACAGCGAGAACAGCTGTCGAAGCCGACGACCGGTAAAACTCGCGAAGTGCTGGGGAAGCTGCGGCAACTCTTGTTGCCTACCGCGAAAGACCAAACGACGCAAGGTAAATCATCGTTATCGCCGAAACATTATAGCGCGAAAAAATGAAAATTGAATTTTTGAAAAACGTTCTCTTTTTTATCGTTACAGGTACGCTTGATCTGCACCGACGGCAGACGATACACCAAGGACGTTGATCTAGTGCGCAAATGTACGTGCACCCGAAAGTGTTACTAAAGGGGAACGATTAAAAAAAACGAAAAGAAATTCCAACTGTACCAATATTAACTGATAACTAAAAACTAACACGCGTTCGTCGCACGTCGTAGACGGCTCGCGGAGATTCCGAAAACAAAAAAAAACATAAAGTTCTTTTTCCACGAGCGGAAACCCCGTAAAAAACTGGTGTCGCGCCTAAAACTGGACCACTCTCTATGATAAACGATTACGAATTTGATAACACGAAGAAAGAATGAACGTAATTAATTGCATACCGTGAGTGACGAAGTGCGGGCTAATAACTAGATGGACACACACAGCCGGCTCAGTGTGATATGTATTATTAAGCGAGATATATTAATTACATAGGATATTTAATTGGATAATTATCGGTATTGAATCGGCAATGCATATATTGGGTATTTGTATAAGATTACGATAAACGACTATTGTAGAGATGAATTAACGCGAAAAGGGTGAATGCATCGGCGACCGAACGGTCATTCGTTGGGGAACGAATTTCTTTTAAATTATTTTTCATTTCCTTTATTTAGTTATAGTTTGGACAATGTTTCGATTGATCGATTTTAACGAAATTACATTTATAACGAATGTATCGGCGATTCGTAAAATTATTTTCGAGTTAGTTCGCTGAATTTTTTTTGTGTTTCACTACTGTTCATTCCCCGATCAATTCACCCTGAGCCGGAAGGCGCTCGAACAAGCTTCCGTTCCGCGAACGGATGTTATACATATATAGATATTATAAACCCCGGCGCGTAAATCGCGCTTTACACACGAATTACACGGACACCATGAAAAAAGCGTCGATGTAACCCGACGCATAGTGTTGGGACGAGAATCGTAAAGGATCACGTGCGAAAAGTTGCGTATACGACGTATTACGGGGACACGCTAAGCAGTGTCACCGCAAGAGAAAAATTGAAAAACAAGAACGAGCGACAACAGATGCTCATCGACTTAAAAAAAGAATATAAATATTTCCGTGCAAGGCTCAAAGCTGACGCGCGGAAATACGCATCGGCGAGTGACCAAAAAAACAAAAAAAATAATAATTCGTGCAACAACGAACGACGAAAATTATACTCGCTTTAAGGAGGATCGATCGCTAGATTCACAGCCAATCGTGGCGAGAAATTCGAAGACTCAACGATGGGATAGAAATCTGTTGAAAATCAATCTTACCTATAGTGCCGAAAACGTTCATTTTCCATATTAATAATGCCGAAAAATTATTAACAAAATTACTTTTTTACTGTACGTTTCTACGAACTCATATCCAAAATTCGAGAATTTCCGTGCATAAAAGAAAATCAAAAAATTAGGAAGAATTCTTTAAAATTTTTATGAACGCAGAAAAATTGAGGGGTCACTGCCAAAAAAATATAGCTTATCGAATGATGCGTTGAATAATTTTTTAAACTGCTCCTTCAATGACTCTTTGGCATTACTATTGCGCAAAATTAATTTTCTGAGAACCTTCTATGCGGTTGATTTTTTTTAGACATTTTCTCCACTGGAAAATATTCGAAATTCCGCGAGACTGCAGCGATAGATCTTCCTCGAAAGCGGAGAAAGTTGCTGACAATTTCGAACAATTTTTGCAAAATCTGAATTGGCGATGTTTCAGTATTTTTCCTTTCCCGGAAGTTAGTACACGCTACGTGTTTCTTTACGATTTAATTTAATCGAGTACCTAACTCGCGATTACATAATTAATCCACTGCCAATATTTAACAATTATTTATTCGTCTTTTGCGTCTCTTACTTTTTATTACACGATACTCTTGTATTTACCAACAATTTTTTTTTTATACTTACCACTTAAGCACCCACGTTTTTTTATTATCGCATTATACGTCTTTCGATGAATTTACATTTTAACGATTTTGTATTTCCGAAGTAGCGCTTAACGTTCGATTAATCGGTACTCTCTGTACGGGCCTCGCGCTGCACGTCAACGCTCGGCGAAACTCAGGTGCTCGAGCACTGTTATCACAATCCTAAGACACAAGCGTCGAAACGAATTCGTGCGCATGGTTCTTCTTTTTTTGGTTCCATTTATCTTTACAATTTTCACTCAACCTCCATCGCATCGATGACGATACACCTATTTTTCTTAATTATCGTATTTTTTAAAAACTATAAACTATTATTTTTTTTATCCGCTGTAGAATCGAAGCGTCGATCTATCGTACGGCATAAGTTACACGATAACGAGTAATAACAATAGTATTAATAGTTCAATAAGCATTATCATTGTGTTTCCATGACTCGAGTGCAGAATGTTCAAAGTTATTGTTAATTGCAGAAAAGAAAACATGTTTTTTCGTTAATCTACCATAATCGTTGTGCGAAACGCCGAGAGGACGTCGGGCGCTCTCAAACACCAAGCCCTGACCCGCCCTTTGTGGTTTTTCGAACATCGATGAAATCCTAAAAAGACGAGAAAATCGAAAGATTTCGTGCACACACGGAGCCATACACACACATACACATACGATTAAAGCGATACGGATAAACTACGATAAAATATCGTCTTAGTGATTAAGTGAATAAACGTAGATTGTTTTTTCGTTTTTCTTTCTCTCATCGTGCTCTCGGCAAGTGTGCTAACCGAATACAGGAATTTTAACGAAGCTACAGAACATTTTTTTCATCGTAGTTGAGACAAAAATGATATCACAACTCTGACCAATGCGCGCGTATGCTGTGCAAAAAAAAGCGAGCTGTGTATAATTGAATTCGAAGAGAACGAAAACAAAAAAGGAAAAATCGACATGAAAAAATCGAACGGAAGAAACGAGACTTTGACGAGATCGGGACAAGTCACTGTGGACAATAAATAATAACAAACAATGAGTAAATAAATTAATAGAAAAAAAAAGAGAAAACGTGTGTACGGGGGACTGTGCTTCCTTTGAATTCCCGCGTAATTTTAGCGTTACGGATACTCGTAATTTTCGAAGTAAAATTCGCCGATGATGTTATATCGCCGTTTCGATGTGCTCCAAGATAAATAAGTATCTCGCGAATAATCAATCGAAAGGCATCGTTCGGTTATCTGCACGGGAAATCCGTGAACTTTATCGACGAAGCTCTCGTCAGTCGCAACGACGTTTGTCCGTCGAAACTTTTTGTGTAACGATGAAGTATCGCCCGCGTTGCGCGTTAACGATACTTTTCCCGTATCGTGAGCGTGAACGGGAATGAAAAGAAATACCTTTCGAACCTCATTGATGTGAAAAAAGACGAATGATGAAATATAAAAAAAAAATAATAAAGAAGCTAACAAGTTCTCGAAAGTTACTCGAAACGCATTTCGAACTCTTAATTTTAGCGGAAAAGGGATAAAACGAAATAACGATAGTAAAAAAAAAACTGTAGAAGACTATGCGAACGATACGAGAGCGAAGGAATGACTGCGAAAGCGCGAGTTTTGCGAGAATGCGGAAAAATGCGAATGTCCTAGTGATTAAAAAAAATTTAACAAAAAAAAAAAAAACGATTTTAAATCTAACAAATAAAAACCGAACGAACGAAAAGAACGGTAGAAGCTGAGAATAAGTGTATTCGAAAAACACGACGCGCACGTTTTACCAAATAAACGATGGAAATAATGCATGCTTAGGTAATAACGATAGCTATACGATGTAGCCATGTAAATTAGAATTTAGCGTAATAAAAATGGAAAAAAATAAAAAAATGTCTATGTTTATATAATGTAACAAATCCTCGAAATATGAAAACGCTATCAAATAAATGTATGTAAAGTTCTGAAAAATTATCTGTTCTCCTGTAATGGAAGACATTCGTTCCTTTCGTTATCTTTCCAATATTGAATATCTAATTTTTTCGCGCGTACTTCCAGTTCGATTTTCGAATTGAAAGGAAAAAGAATCGTAGCTCCATCATTGTTGTTTACGAATATAGCGATAATTATGAAAGACTCACTCGATTTTCCTATTCATCGCGGACTTCGAGTGGATCCCACGTGATTGATGGAAAAAGTGACTCGATCTCAGCTGCGTCGACGTAATCTATTGTAAATTTTCCAGAGATCGCAACCGTGCGAGACCCGTGTATCGTATTTCTTTCGATCATTCGTTTTTTGTCGACGTACATTCGTATTCTCTGATCTACATCTCGTTTTACAGAAAAGTACCTGCTTTTTTCTTCCATCTTCCTCGATTACTATAGCTCACAAGGTTCAAATTTTTTCGCGCGCTGAGTTTTTTTATACACATTATCATTCGATACAGTTCGCCGTGAAATATGTCAGCTTACTACCCGCAATATATTCTGAATCGCTTTTTCAATCATTCAACCGTCATTTATCCGCCGATAACATTTCAATGTCTCGACATCTCGATGGAACAAAAAAAAGTTAATTATGATATCGTATTGCAGAGACCTACGCATACAAAGTGTCCGACCTTTATAAAATCTGTTTGCTGTTGGTCCGATAAATCAAATGAGCAAAACCGTCGTAATCCCAATGATGAGTCAAATGATCGAGGTCTATCTTATTTGTGTATCGTATTTGCATACGTTCATATTCGTATTAATTCATATTGTATCGACAGAAAAGCATTTATGCTTACCCGCGCACTTTGCCGAGAGCTGTGCGGCCGTCGGTTCGATACGAGAAACCGTGCGCAGCGCCGCTCGCGGCGCCGACTGGTACCGTTCGCTTCGTAACTGCACGCCGCACAATGGTTCGAATGCGGCCCACGGCTATATAGCAGAGGACAGCGCAGAACGCCGCATTAGTGATCGCTGTCAGACGCAAACGCGGCGTTCGGCCACTAACATTCGATACCTCAATATATTTTTTCTCTCTCTGTCAGTGCACAGTATCGAAGGGTTTTCGCCCGTGCCGGATGTGAGAACGGTTCGTGACGATAAACGGGGATAAATGGCGGACAAAAATTCTATTCCATACTCCGAGAAGGGAGTCAAAGATCAAGATGAGGTTAGTCGCCGAGGTCCATATATTTCGCGTCTAGATTATTTTCTGATCAATGAAACACCGCCGAGTATATGCGACAATGTCGCACTGTGCAATCGATATTCCCGATACGATTGTCCGTCACGGATTATTCTTTCTATCGTCAGTGTTTTCGCAGAGTCGGAGGTTATGTAGATCTGGGATCTGTCAAAAAATCGTCGCCATGACGTTTTCTCGCGATTCACGCTCTCGCTGCGAAGCTCCGTGAATCGCAAAGCGTCCGCGAAACTTAACGAAAATGTGATTCTTTGTTTCTTATCAAAATGTATGTGAATAATTTTCAAATGCTAATTAGGAATTTGATTATTCACTGTCATATTCGACAGCGCGCTCCCCGAAACACGAGCAGGCGACGCAAATGCGTCCGCGTGAAATTTCGTCTGCTCCGAGTTGCGGAGCCACAACGACGGCGGGGTCGGTTCAAATGCGGTTAATATTGAGCATTCTGTTTATACGAAAAAAAAACTGCTACATTTGGAACTGAGTTATTTTTTACCCAGAAATTTAGAGTTGATAATTTTGAACGTTTTATGGTTCGATGCTATTTTACTGTACACCACAAATTCATAAAAATTAGGTACAATTATTTTTAATTAATATGAATAGCGAATTTTGACGCAGCTACTCCATTTTGTTAACACGGAAAAAGGTTCTAATGCAAGAAAAAATTAATGCGTAAATTCTTTATTTATCCATTTATTTGTTTGTTTAAAAACATTTGCATGATGGTGTGAACCTTCGTTGTCTGTATTGACTGGTCATCAGCTTTTGTAACAGTTTTTTTTTCACAAATATAGAGTATTAATTTTGTGAGCTCTCAAATTTATGAATGACAAAAAGGCCAGAATAATCGGCCAAATTGAATGTACGGACTAAAAATTGTATTTGGAAAATTCAGAATAAATTTCGTTGACGCCGAAAATTTTTTTAATTCAAGAAATATTTAATGCAAAATTATTTACTTTATTTTTTTTTGTAACTCGTCACTCATGCACGAGTTCACGAGGGACAACGAGAAAAGATATGTTCGAACGATATTTTCTTCCAGAAATTGCTTCAGCCCTTCACGTACATTCTCCAAGTTCCCGGAAAGCAGATCCGCGCGAAACTGGCGCACGCCATGAACTATTGGTTAAAAATACCAATTGAGAAACTCCAGGCGGTCGGCGATATAACGCAGATGCTGCATAATTCGAGTCTCCTGTAAGTTTTTACATCGCCCCGTCGTAGAATAAAAATTACACGTTTTATTTTATGCATGTTCTTTTTCTGTTTTCCTTTTTGTTTATTCGTCTTATTATAGCTTCGAGGCTCTTCATATAACGCTAAAGCGTGCGCGGTGAGTTTTTTTTTTAACAATGCGCAAATTGCAATTTTTTGTTGCATTTTTTATTCTGGAACGATCATTGCCATTGCCTCGAGCCGTTTCATAGCCTTGGATCTTCGATATCTCATTGATCTTATTGATTCGTCGTTAAAAGAGATTTTTTTTATTCACTATCGAATAATTACGCATTGAAAAAAAAAAACTTGCTCACTCACCTTTCAACCCGTTGAAATAACGCAACGTTCGAACCATTTTCCATCATAAACAGTCATTGATATTCATTTATCATTAACAACGATTTTTTTATACGAACAAAAAAAAATAATTTCTTTACGAATAAAAAAGAATAATTTCAATACGAATTAAAAAAAATGATTCTCGAATGTCGAATGAATTTCGCAGTATAGACGACATACAGGACGACTCTATTCTTCGACGCGGCATACCCGTCGCGCACGCGATCTATGGCGTGGCTCGCACGATTTCGGCGGCGAATTACGTAATGTGCATCGCGCTCGAGCGAGTTATAGCGCTCAATCATCCAAAGGTAAATAAATCGCCGGCTGCGAGCGTACGCGAACGCATCGGCGATAAAATAAACCCGCTCTCTCGTTTTTCAGGCCACGCAAGTTTACAACGAACAGCTTTTGGAGCTCCATCGGGGACAGGGAATCGAAATTTACTGGCGCGACAACTACGTATGCCCCACCGAGCCCGAATACAGATTCATGACAATGAAAAGTAATTAAACCCGAAATTCGCGCGCGTTACGAAACAAACAAAAAGCTCTCTTGAAGCTTGTTCGAAGCTGCGAGAAACACGCGAAATAGTTTGTTTACACGGTGACCAAGAGCGTTTTTTTTTTCTCCTTTCTTTTCAGCGAAAGGTTCGATTGATACCGAAGTGTGAATTTTGTTTTTTTGTCTTTTAGAAACCGGAGGTTTATTCAATTTGGCCGTTCGACTGATGCAACTGTTCTCCGAATGCAAAGAAGATTTTTCCGATCTCACGGGAATACTCGGCCTGTATTTTCAGATACGCGATGATTACTGCAATCTCTGCAATCAAGAGGTAAATTCTCGCGCTTCTTGAGTACATTTCAATTTTGCAAAAAATTGTTCAACGAAACATTCGGCAAACTGACTTTTTTTAGCGTAAATGTACTCGGGAAATTTCCCGGATAAATATAAATACTCACTTCAATAATTAATAATACTCGAACATTTTTTCAAATAGACACACCAATTTTCAAATATAATTTTCAAGCATCATTACTTGATTGTTTTTTATATTTTTCAGTATTCGGAGAACAAGAGTTACTGCGAGGATCTCTCGGAAGGAAAATTCAGTTTTCCAATTATCCACGCGATACAGAGCCACCCGGAGGACAAACAAGTGATAAGTGAGTAATTTTTTCCGACTTATCGAAAGCGCTTTCGCCTACGGTTTGATATTGATTATCTTTCTATTTTTTCATCGTTCACCAGATATTCTGCGACAACGAACGAAGGACGTAAACGTGAAGAAGTACTGCGTAACGCTTTTGGAAAAATTCGGCTCGTTCGCGTACACGAGATCGGTACTGAAGGAGCTCGATCAGTCTGCCAGGGACGAGATCGAGCGGTTGGGCGGTAATCCACTGTTGACGGTGGTCCTCGACCAGTTGCTCAATTGGACCGAGAACGAGGAGAGCGAGACAATATCGTCGCGGGGCATTCGTGACGCCAGCGTACGAGAATAGCGAAGCGCAAGAAACGCGCAATTTCTCGACGTCATTCCACAAGATCACGCTTGTCAGGGGTACTTTACATTTAGTCGATGAGATTAAAGATCGAACAATCGATCGATCTATTTTATTGAAAAAAAAACAGAAAAGAAAACGGTCTGTTGCGTCGTAGTGAATGAAAAAAAAACGAATGAAAAGAAAAATATACCCGTTTCTCGCTAGTCGATCGGGAATTCACTGAAGCGATCGTGTCGTCTCAGGTCAAATATCGCTTGCGGCCAAAACATGCTTAAAGTTACAAGTTTAACAATGAAAGACCATCGATAACGCGCGTGAAAGCCCCGTTTTACCGTTATCACGATCGATCGAATTATTCCAATTTTCATTTTCTCCACAATTGTTCACGAGTCATACTCGTAAAATCGGTACCAATAAAAAGAACAATAAACTCGTTAATCGGTAGTGTCTTCTATCAGTTTTGAAAATTATTAACGAGGCGGTCCTATAAATCTGACGAGAAATTGATGGTTTATTGGATTTTTTAAAACGAATGTTGCGGCACGATTTTTTTCAAACTCCCAGGCGATCTTCGTTATACATATGTACGCATCCATGCATTTTTTCATTGCAAACAAATAATTGATTTTCGACGTATGAGCCAAAACGCATACCGCGTATATAAAAGAGAAATGCAAAAAAACGTATCCGAATCGATTGACCTCTATAAGAAAATTGATTCGAAAATCGTCGCATACAGTTGTTCCCACAAAGTACAGCTTTGTCAACTAGTCAGCCTCGGTCGAGACAAAAAATAATTATCTACTGTTCATGAAAACGAAAAAAAAAGGGCCGCAACTTTCCTAAATACAAAATCGAGACAGCGACCGATTTCTTCGCTTGATTAATAGGACTGTCTCGTTTACGCTAAGATTAACACTATTTAGCTTTACTGCCAGAAGAGCCTGATCGAGAACCATTGTAAAGGGACTGCTTTCACAACGGCTCAAAATTAGGATGCATGAGAAGAGTGAATTCGAGTTTCGCGCGGCGATCCGGGTCCCGGCGACTCCTTGCGTATCGTCGTAGCGGCTTCGTAAATATAATAATCGAGAGACTCGGTAGCGTCTCGACGCCAAATACTTTGAAAAAAAATCATTTTTCAAGGTAACGCGACGCTGCCGCGTATTACATAGAGATATCGGTACCTTTTACAGTAGTTTTATTATCAACTGCAATACGTGTACAACAACATGATAATAATTTATTATATATATATGTATACATATATTCATATATATATACTATATATATATATATATCTTTAGAGTAATAGAGATCTTTGATAGCGGGTTTTACATTATACAATCGCGTGTTATTTAAATTGCGAAAGGATATTAGCAATTGTTTAAGTATAAAATTGTATCTCATTAATAAATATAATCTTCGTTCCGCCGAACGCTGAAGTACATCGACGATACTTCGAGTTCAACGAATAATTTTGGTTTTTTGATTTCTTCTTTTTCTTTTTTGTCGCTCTTTGATCTAATTAGTCGATCGTTCAATCTCCTCGTCTCTCGCTAGATCGAACTTTGAGAATCTCTTTTTTTTCGCACGAACGATTCGCGGGCTCATCCCGAGATCGTCTCGACACGGACGAGAATAACGTAGCATCTCTCTTCTCGACGAGACGACGCATCAGTCTCTTCGTTTCGACGCCGTTTCTTGGTTCTCGTTTCCTTTGTTCTTCGTCTCTTCTTTTCTTGTTCTTTGTTTTCTGTCGTCAATCAATGACGAAGGAGATCTTGCTCCTGTGAATCTTCCGGATGTCCGTAAGACATCGTTTGCAGCAACGTATCGTTAACGATATCGTCGCTGCTGAGAAAAGACTAGGACAACGTCGCGATCTGACACGTTCTCTGCTCGGGCTCGCTGTCCTCGTCGGATTCACTGGCCCACGAGGGCTGACGCTCGTGTCACATCTCCCCGTCGCTGTCGCCCAAACGTCCCGTCGGACCGGACAAACCGTCGTCAAGAACCTCTGTCACCTGAATATTAATTAATGAAACGATTATTCATTAGTATTTTTTCCTAGAAAAAGAAGGGCGAATCGCCCATTGAATGGACAAAATTGTGTTAACTCAGAAATCTCGCTTTCAAGGCCATTCAAAGTAGCAGCTCCGGAAGATTTGGCTAAACGTGGGATCCAAAGAGAATTCCGAAAACTTTTCAATGGGCTTAAAATCTTTAAAAAGTCAGACATAAAAAAGGTGCTGTAACTATTGATTTTGCACAATAATAATACAAAAATCTTATTAACAAATTAATGAAAGAATAAAATGTTCAACAAATTACCTGGCAATCTGACTTTTTTTAGATGCAAAAGATACATATTGTCATATTTCATTGGTTTTTAAATCACATCACGTTTTCGGGGACGAAAATCTTGGCTAGTTCATGACGTGGTCATTTAATGGACGATTCGCCCTATCTAACAGTAAATTGTGACTGATGTTGTCGTATCAATATAACATAAATATAAGAAGAATTAATAACAAATACTATACGTAGAATAAATGATATATAATAAATGCCTAATAACAATCTACTTCATTACCTATTATTATTATTTTAAATACATTGCATTTTTTCCACTGAATGAGTTCGCTATTAATTGACTTGATTTGTTCCTATTATCGGAATAAATAGTTTTTTTATCGGAAATAATTTTTATAATCTGTTGATATCAGTTCGCAAATTTCCAATTTTTTTTTTCTCTTAGATGAATTTTTCTCAGTAGATTTTTTTTCAAGTCGAATCGATTCTCACCAGAACTTCTTCGAAGCGATCGTACATCTCGGGTCTGGAATTGAGAAGGCTCTCGCCAACGGAATCGGCGCCGCCGCCGTGACAAGAGCCACGCCGTCCGAGGGCACTCGCGGCGATGTGTAACAGCGACAATATCGCCAGAAGTCCAGCTGCGTGTAATACAATTTCGAGGATAATTAAGTTGAAGAGTGTTTTTGTCCGTCGGTGAAAAGGGAAAACGACGAAAAAAACGAATGCAAGTTTTCCCACAGCGAGCGGTTACGACGCCGAAAGCGAAGTATATGATAGTTATACACTCGAGGAGAGCGGGGTGGCTCGTAAATCAAGCGACTCCGCTATAGAGAAGAATAAGTTCGCGAGCGAGAAAATATGAGCTTCTCTTCTAACGGGATTAGAGAGTTCCTTTTTATTTTTTTGGTTTTCTCTTTTTCCGCGGTCTCGTCGCTCGTCGCTCTCTCACCGGCGACGTAGGACAGCCAAAGCGTGTACGGTTTCCATGCCAGAACGCAAGACAGCGGAAGATAAAACAATGCTCTTCGCCAGCCTCTCGTTATCGAAAGAACGCTCGACCAGCAACGCCAACAATAGGACTCGTCGTTTCTGTAACAAAGAGACAACGATATGCGGGGTATTATTCCAAGCAATCTTTCAAATAAACATGAATATTTATATATGTATATATCGATATATATAAAAATCTGATATCGTTCCATCGCATTAATCTCCCGAGCGGAAACGTTTCCAACTTTCGCGTTTCGCCAATTAAGCGATTCACGAATGAATTATTTCCCTCTCAGCCGATGCGGGAAAACTTTTCGCGAAACCCCGCTCCGTGACTCAATGACCCATTATTGTTTCGCGATAGATTGAAGTTTCGCTTCTAAGGCGCTTTAGCGATACCGTGAAAAGTTCAAGAGCGACTTTTCTCGTTCGAGAATGATAATACTCCGAGCGAAAGAACACTGAATCTTCGAGTTCTCATTCTCCGCGACTGCGAAGTAAGGACTCTCGCGGAATTCTTCGATATTCTATTCAACTCTCTCGAGCGAATAAATTTGAAACAACTTTATTCTTCACTGTTTCCTTTTTTTTTCAATAAAATGTTTTTTCCATAGTGATCACCTAACAATATAATAATAATAATAATAACGGCAGAAAAAGAATATTTGCAGATATTTTTTAACTAATAAAGAATATAGAAAAAAAAGCTATAATTGGAGCATTCTCGAATTTTTTCACTGGCTTCTACTAATTGCGAGTTTAAAGTTTCGTTATCGGTCTTTTGGAATTTCCATCCGGTTTTCGCCATTCCCGCAAAAAGGCAGAGTGCCCATTAAAACACCCTTCCATCAATTTTCAAAAAAAAAATTTCTTTCGCATTGAAGACGCGATGTGTAAATATAATTTGCAAAATTTTTTCTTTCCAATTAGCAAAGTAAAACCTTGCACATTGCTTCCTCAACGTTTTTCATCTTTCACGAAGCTTCCTTTATGCGAAAGTGCAAATTTATTGTCAGATCTTCCCGTAGAGGGATTTTTGTGAAAGTTAGAAAACAACGAAAAACCGAAATTCAATTTTATGCTTTACTGCTTTCTTTACCCCGTCAGAAGGCGAAGCACGACGGAAACGTAGCCCAATTAAGGTTCACGTTTGATTAATCAATCGATATTTGCGCTTTCCTCCACTCGCGATCGGTAAATCGAACTGCCGGCAACTGTACCGCAATCCGGAAATTAATGGTAATTACATAGAGCTCTAATCGGATGGAACTCATCGAGAGGCTCGAATTTAACCGCGTGGAAGCTTTCCCGCGAAGTTATGTGCCGAGAGAAATCGTATATGTGCCGTACGTCGAATACTTGATGATCCTTTTCAGCGGCCCTTTTCAGTTTTTAATCATCACCCTTTAACGATCCCGAAGCTCGACTTTCCCCAACAAATTTAACGAGCTGAGTTTCACCAATTTATTTTACTTTTTAGACGCGATGCTTTTTTCGATGTAATG
The DNA here is from genome assembly GCA_963924025.1 of Ischnus inquisitorius. Lineage (NCBI taxonomy): Eukaryota > Metazoa > Arthropoda > Insecta > Hymenoptera > Ichneumonidae > Ischnus > Ischnus inquisitorius. Next base: position 2,976,763 of record OZ001250.1, on the reverse strand, counting down.
AAGTCTTCTTCTCCTTTTTTCAATTTACGTAAAATTTTACAAGCATGGTAAAAAAAAGAATGCAACTGTTTTCTACGTATCGAGGATACAATTTTCATTTTGTTTCTATTTAATAGCATTTTTTTCCAAACTTGATCTGCATTCAATTAGAAGTTTTGACAAATTTTTTTTTTCTTTTCAAATTTCATATCAATTTTCCTCCATACATTTTTATTGTCATTTTCATCACACTTTTATGAATTATGTTTCTTTCTGTGATGCATTACTGTGGCGCTCCATTCGACTTTATTTCTGTGGGATATTCGATGTATCGTCATGGGAATTGAACGCGAACTATTCTCGTGGCCGAAATGCGTCTCACGTACCTTAGACAAATCTGCACGAAGAGCGTGATGACCCAGGTAATCTCGAGGAAGAATATCAGAGCCGAGGCCGCGCTGAAATAGTCGAGAAGCGTTTGTCGAAGATAAGCGAAGATTAATAGCAACAGGAATACCGTCTTAGCAAGGATACCGCAACCAGTAACATGCAAAGTTTCTCTAGCGGTCTCGTTAAGATCGCCGTAGTCTAATTCAATTGATAACTCAAGCGCGGCGGTGCAAGCTCGACTTAAGCTAGTCTGTTCGGTACAGTCCGGCCGGCAAACGTGCGTTTCAACGAGAATTTCAAACGTTTCTCAATAAAATAAAAATAAACGAATTAACAAATGTTCTCACTAAAAAAAAATTAAGTTGCTGGGTAATTTGTTGAACAATTTATTTGTTCATTATTTTGTTAATAACATCGAACAATAACAACAACAATAACAATTGATTTTTTCATTATTTTGTTAATATTATCAAAGTGCAAAATCAATCATTTTAGCACCTTCTCTGTGGATGATTTTTTTCAGATTTTTATCTCGTCGGGAAGTATTCGAAATTTTCCTTAAATTCAACGTTTAGCCGGACTGTACCGAGCCTGCTACCTTAACTCTCTCTCTCTCTCTCTTGTTCTCTCTCGATATAACTGTTGTTATCGAACCGATAGCCGTAGATATATGCAATTAACAGTTGCGAAACTATCGCGCCAAGTGCAAGTCTCGAGATCGATCCGCGCCTCGAGGTGAACTTTGCGCGTTATATCCAAGATTTTCCAATATTCCTTCGTCGAGAGCCCGGCATTCGTGCACACTCGACACGGAAGTAAATAAGACCGGGTGTTTTTTTCTCTTCTTTTCATCAAACATCGCGGCGCTCCCACATATGAGAGAAAATGTCAGAATATATATTGAGAGATTTCGAGGAAAAATCCATTGAGCACGAAAAAGCTCTACAGATATATCGTCGAGTTCCATAGAAATCTATAAAATAGCGATGTAATATAAGGCGAGCGATGTAATAAAAGGAAAATCCTCGGTTCAACACGAGAACCGATTTACGAAGTCAAATATTCCTCACGTTACGTAGAGTCCCATGACGTGTCCGTAAAACGCAACGTCGACTCCGACACCGCATACAACTGAAACACAAATAATTCACAAGAATTTATAAGAATTCACAGTTTATTTCAATTTTTTTTCGATTGATAAGAATTTTCCATTTTTTCAAGCGATAAGAAATTGCAACTTTTGCAATTGTTGAGAATGTAAAATTTTCGATTTTTTAAATCTCTCAACATTGTTCGTTGAATCAATTATCGTAGCATACTTTTATCAATAAAAATTGAGTTTTAAAGCAGAAAAAAACATGCTGGAGATAAGAAGCGGTCCGAGACTATATTTGTTAAATTTTTTCCATTCTACTGATTGGTAGCTCATTGACAAAATCATGTTAACCGCTCGATCGCACGATAATATCGTTCGATACGGATACGAGATGATTCAATCGTGATCTTATCGTTCGGAAGATTATGGGGCAAATTAGTGCGCGGTTGCGGGAGACCGGCTGCTTTGCCGGCGCGTTATATTGCGCCGAGCAGAGAATTTCCGGTCGGCTCGACCTTTGCGAGATGGGCACACGGTATGTACGAGATTCTCCGACCGAGATCATGCGGGTATACGTTAATTAAAGCGTATGCGTTAACCACTGACCGCATTCCAGCTCAGACATGTTACGCATTTTTTTTTGCGAATTTAATTGTTCTTAAAGAATGTTAATGGTCGTTAAAGAATTTAATATTCTCCGGTGACCGAAAATATTAAATTATTATGATTATTTTCCCTGATGATGGATCTCGATTATCACGAGTTACTTTTGAGGAGAAAATCTTCCTTAAACTTAAAGCCAAATATTCTTGCCAGCCTCGCAAGAAACGAGCATTACCGATGCGACGGCTCGAAGCGCCCGAGTCGCAACAACCCACCGGTCTATAACGTACTACAATACTTCTTGGCAAGCTGTAAATTTTCCGTCGCGAAAAAAGTTCCGCAATAAAGGAAAAAGACTGCAAAGCCCGCGAGTGAACAGATTCAAATGTCTCTTCATTTTTTTCCTCGCGAATCGATGCGAACATCGTCGCGATGGTTTTCGTCTCGACCGCCACCCGCAATTTTGCACTGTACCCACCACGAGAGAATCTCTTCCGGCTATTCTCTCATTCCTATTTTATTAAAGTTTCGCGGTTTTTCCATCGTGAATAATGCAACGGGCCGGGTTGCGTATACCTCTTGTACTACTTGGATTCCTCTTGGACCATTTCTCTTCGATGCACCTTTTCCGCGCGATCTTTCTGTTCTATCCGCGCGATGCGCCAACAAAGTAGAAACAGGAAGTCCGCGAGACGAATATCTACGTGTATATAAATATATATGCGCTGTATATGTGTATACACGTTGTATATACCTTACGTGCACGGGAACCAGAAACGTCGTCAGAGCGGAGATTGCTGAATTCCGAATTCCGTTCGTACGACCGCATAGCCCTGTATTAAGAAGCCTATACCCGTTGCGTCCCCTGCACTTGTTATTCTTCTCAAATCTACGCGAATAATGCATATATTTATTCGTATTATTATTTTAAATCTTCAAACTTTTCGAAAATTCCACGAGCCTTCGTGAAATTGATAAGTTATCTTCGGCAAAGTCTTTAGCTCACGTTCGATTTCATGTAAAGTCGTTGCTCGACACCAAGTGCTAGTGATTTCCCATGGAGTTGGAGTAATTTCCATGAGAGTTCCTATACGGGCCCCGTATTTGGTATTGCAAATGCGTTCCATTTGCAATACCATTTACAGAACCCAACAGAACAAAGTATTGACGATCCAGTATGATTTTCCATAGACCGACCGTGAATTTTTTTCGGAGTACCTTGTTTGGGCCAACTTACTTGGGCCTCAATCCAAGATTGGATTCTCTGTACGGATTCCGCTGATTAGCCTATAATGCCTTACTCTAGCCTTACTCTATCGCGGCCGCCCGTCTACATTTTTGCACAGATGGCAATTTTTCATGAAGTTAAAGTAATTTCCATAAGAGTGCCTATAAGGGTCCCATTATCAGTTCCTAATTGTAATGCGTCGTGTACGATTTGGGGCAGCATCTGCGGGAACCAACAGGGCGAAGTATTGGCGATCCAGCATGACTTCTCATAGAACCCCCGTGAATTTTGTTGTGGATACATTTCATGGGCCAAGTAAAGATTGGATTCCCAGTCATGGATTTCGCGGGTTGCCCTATAATGGGCCCTTCTTTTATCGCGACCATCCGTTAACATTTCTTCAGGGATCGTTATTTTCCATGAAGTTAGAGTAATTTCCATGAGACTCCCCCACTAACCCATTCCTAATCGTAATGTGCCGTGTTTGATTTGCGGCAGCATTTACAGGACCCAAAAAGGCCAAGAACGTCCGCAAATTTTTTTACGAATACCTTCGTTGGGTCATGTAAGGCCCAAGATTGGATTCCCTGGATTCCACGAGTTAGCCTATAAAGGGCCCTTACTTTATCGTGGCCGCTTGTCTACATTTCTGCACAGGGTTCAAAGGAACGTAAGGAACCAAAGGAGAAATTCGCGAAGCGCACGTGCGCAATCGAGATTTCACGGTTGCGGTTTGTAACATCTGGCTCTCGCCGTGCGACCCGCGCGAGAACTTGGGAGGACGAATGCAATTAGCCGTCGGTTCTCGACCGCTTGACACCCGACTCGTGTTAAGTGTACTTCGGAAGGGAGACCCTCCGGACCAGCTTAATTAAGACGGAGAGCTTTCAAAAAATAATCCCGAGTGCGCGTCTCCTGCGCGACTATGATGTTGCGAATTTTCGTCGATTTTCGGTCTTCGCGTTAATAATGTGTTACCTCACGCTGAGTAGATTCTAGCGCTGATGCGACGACGATGTGGATTGTGAAATTCAGTGTCTGAAGCCGTTAAATTAAAACGGCTTTTCAGAACAGAGAATTTAGATGGCGGATGGACATGCAATTACGCTGCACCTCCCGAACCCAGTGGATTTTTTCGCTGCTGATTAATCCGTCACCCGTCGAGAAACTTGCGCTCGCGCAACAATGAAAGAGTTCTTTTGAAAAGTTTTTCGGTCTTTCTTTTGCCTCATTCTTTTCCCAACGCACTCGAGTGACGCGGGTGCAATAACACACGTCAGTTTTTTCCTTCGCGCCGGTGAAATACCTTTCGGGCTTTATCATTCTCCGGGGAGAATGGTCGAAAGTTGAAGAGGCGAAGGTAAAATTGGAAAGAAAGAAATCTCGCCGTAAGAGTCGAGCGCGAATGGACTCAAAGCTCTCGACGAGAGAGCCCCGTCGTGAGTTCAGCGCTCTGATTATTTTCTTTTATTTTCCGTTCTCGCGGAGCAAGCTTTGTTTCTGTAACAACGGTTGTTCTCGAGTTCTCATGTCGGAACAGTCGTTATTGTCTAAAATGCAGAGAAACACTACGTCCGTTCTATTATCCGTTTGCACTCGAACTCGCGCGGTTTTTTAAATATCGGACTTAGCGAGAAGGACAACAGAAGTGTTGCGGAATAAACACTTGACTGAGGGATTAGCCAAAAGAACGGGAAGGTAAATAATAGCAAGGCTCTTTAACGGATACTTTGAATATTACGAATATCTATTAGAACTTTTTATCTCGATATAATTTGCCCCGGTTCACGAGATCAAATTGATTTTTTAACCCATTTCTCGATAACAATGTTTTTCTTCAGCCGAAAAAAAAGATCACGAAATTGATCATCCGATCCAATTTTCTCGAGACTACGATAAGGGATATAAAAGTCATTTTTATCGTCGTAAAATACGTGCAACGAAAACTTTCCTCTCCGTTCCGATTTACTCGATATTTCTTATACGTCTATCCGCGAAGAGTGTAAGAGAACAAAAGAAACAGGGACGATATCTGCTTTCATCTCGTCATAAATCGATTGACTCTATCCTCCCTGAATCGCGTGTTATTTTTCCCTCGGCGTTGGAGAATGATCGTAGCATTATAAGGACGGAGGAGCCGAGTGAAAAAAGATCCGGAACTTCTTTTATCCATTCGATTTTCACGCCCTCGGCTCGGCGACGATTCCTGCCCAATTTTCAGTGACGAAAGAACATTGAAGATTCCCATGTGCACCTCTGGCGCGGATTCAGTGGACGAGGCGAGGGATCTCGAGGGAGAAAAACGACTTTCCCGTATGGGAACCCATTATTGCAGATGGCGCCGAGGGTAGTTATTACATTTCCCGTCGGTGCTCTCCCGACGCCTTTATAAGGTCAGCTTTAACGGTCTGTCTTTTATCCTCTATGCGCATTCCGTCCCTTTTACAGTCTTATCAGCGGATTTCTGTACCAGTAGATTTAATCTTCTGCAGAAGCTTTTCCAACAAATATGAAAAACTTCCTTTTTTCCACCGACTACCCTAAAAAGATCATATTCCATGCCTGCTACGCTGGTTTGAAAGTTGCCGATTCTTGACGAGCGGGAAGAAAAGTGCTGCAGCGGGCAGAAAAAAAATCATAGAAACTTGGAACGAAGGAGGCGCCGCTATTCGAGCTTTTTGTAGGATTTTTCATCATTAAATTTTTTTTTAAATTCCTCCAAATGTAAAGAATTCTAAAGGAAGTATTATTATCGGTTCTGGGAATCTTCTTACTCGACAAAAAAAATCAATACAAATATGTATCATCGATAAAAAAAAAGGAAAAAAAAATTCCCTTTTACGTTGCTGTATAAATAAATTTGATACGAACAACTGCGAACGAATGCGAATAACTGCGAATGGCTTAAAAACGGCAGACCCCGTTGTTTAGGTTCGTATCTGTAAACACACGCGAGAAATTGAAGCTCGCGAATGGAAAAGGCGCGTTGCATTCGTGGCGCTAACTCGGACTGTATAGAAAGTTTGGTTGTTGATTTAGAACGCGTCTCGCGTTTGTTCCCGCGGGCATTGTGCGCGAAAGAGGCTTTCTGTAGGGCGGATTAAAAAGAAAAATTCGACGCGACAGGGGACACATCGGCAGAAAAATGTGACGCAAAAAAAAATGCCTACATATAAACGAGAAAATTGCTAGCGCGAAGGTGGCTCCACCTCCGAGTGTCAATAAATATTCGAACGCAGGGAGTTTTTAATTTTCGAGAGTCATCCGCTTTATCTCCCGCAGCGTTCGACCGTGTGGATATTTGCAATTGCCCGAGGGTTGTCTCTCGATGCAAATTTCGCGCTTTTTTTTGTTAATAAAATTTGCGCTGACTATGATTAATGGGTTATCGAGAATTCCATCGAGAGCCGGAGTTGATAGAATTTTTTTCGTTCGCTGCGGTGAGTCGGTAAACTGTGTAAAAAACAGTTTATATCAATGTCACAATTGTTGAAAAAAAATCGTCGGTTCGACAATTTTTTTTCTTCCCTCGTGTTCATTTCATTCCGTTTTCGTGTTCATTCAATCATGTGTTTAATATTCTCAGCGCTTCGGGAGTTTTTCCAACTTCAATGCAGGACTGTTCTCTATGTTATTGGAATTCATATTCGTTGCACAAAAAAATATTTTGCTATTTTTATTGCGTTATGAAAATAAATATGGATCAGAATACTTTGAGATTTTTCATAGAAAAAATTTTAGATAGGGAAAAAAAAATGTTGAGACATTACTGAAAATATCGGCGCGAAAGTGTAATTTGGAACTTTTCGATTTTACGATACTGAACTATATTTCGACAGGGTCAAACCGTCTAGTATCGGCACGTCGTTCGACGGTGATTCGCGATGCGCGTAAATCATTCCGTATCTATGTAAATTTATCCGGTCAATCGAGACTCGATCGATCGTGAGTTATCCGTCGTCGAGGCGAATCGCAGCCGCACGTACGCAATTTTAACGTGACTCCGCCGTTACGAGCGAGATTTGTGTCCGCCGTGTGCCGTCGGGCGTCTCGTTCTCTTCCCGATGATTTCCCTGCGGTTCGAAATTCGAATCGGAACTCGGATGGAAATTTTCAACCGTCTACTCGCAGCTTCGCGCTTACCGTGCGCCGGGTTTAACGGGTGAGCCCGGGTGTGGCGAAGGTAGGTAATCGGCTTTGACTTCACGTTTACCGGTCAGGAGCTTTTACGTACATAATCGTCTCGGGAATAAATAACAATTTCCCTTAAGGAGATTGAATCGCCCAAAAAAACGAAAAATATGGTTTTTTCCTTCGATTCGTTACTGTGCATTAAAATTGCATTACACTCGAAAAATGCATACGTTAAACTGTGACCCTGAAATTTTTTGGAGCCCTAAATTGCATTTTATCGAAGAGGAGACCGAAAAAGTTTGACCGTGCTGGTTAATGATTAATTTTCAACCAATATGAACTTGAGTTCGAATTCGGGATTGTAAATTCGGCTCCGTCATTTTTCTCCACGCCTCGCGTATAGTCGAGAAGCGTTCCTCGACCACATGCAGGCGAAACTCTGAAAAATCGATGAAGAATTCTGTTCCTTTAGCGAATTCTCAGTATCGGGAATGATCGTTGTAATGCCGGGCGAAGGAAGGGGATCATAGACCGTGATTGCCGTAGTACCTACTTATAATATAAGATGTAGGCTTTTGTTCTTATCTCAAGAATCTTAAAGCCCGCTTCCGTATATACTTTCGCTCGGATCGTTCTTTACTCGAGAGAAGATCAAAGCATTTTCTCGCTCTCTTCCTCCCTCGAGAGATGCCATGCTTTCTCCGTGGTTCTCCCCGCCTCGGAGCTACCTCTTTCCATCCCTCCCACGAAGGTTTATCGTCCGTTGTCGACGCTATAGAAACGAGACGATGCAGGGCTCAAAAGCGATTCGAGGCCCCTCGCAAGACTTTCTCAACGTAAACGGTTCAGGGATACAATTATCGACATCGTACAGTTGATGGCACATAAATTGTATCTAAGGAAGAGCCGATAATAAAATGTGTACATTGATTGGCCGTCTCGGAAGTCAATTAATCGATCAATGAATTCAATTGATCGATCAGTAACAGCCCCAGCTTCGGACCCAGCTCTGAACTTTGCTCAGAACTGGCAAATCGCACAGGCCGTTTTGACTTCTCTGCAACTGTACCAAAATTCGGACATTGGGTCTTGTAAAAACCTCTAAAATGAAAGAGAGACCATTCTCTGCCTTTACCGATGGATTGCGGAACTTGGATTCTGATAAAAATTGGCTCAAATCATAACTGGCCCAGTTCGGGACCATATTAGCAGCTCTGAACTGGCAATTAGCACAGGCCCGATCGTGGGCAAGTTGTTTACCGGTACCAGAGTCGCTAAACGAGACTTGGCATTCGTGATTGGTCCAATTCTGGTCCAATTCTTGAACAGGAATTCAAGCCTTTTAGTAACAGTACGCTGCTTGGCGAATATAATGTAGAATTTTTATTTCTTTCTAATATTAAGAATACTTTCGAGTTACATGGCGCCTTTTCTCGACATTTTGTGTAGGGGAGAGCGGGGCAAAATGGTATGAAATGGTCAAATAAAGTCGTCCGTATGATAGAATTAGGGCAAAATGGGACAAGAGAAAGTCCCATCGAAGTAGATTTTTTTGCTGTCCCATTTTGCCCCAATGCCATTCTGCCCTGGTCCCATTGTGCGTGAATACCATTTTGCCCCGGTATGCCGTTTTGCCCCGCTCTCCCCTACAAAAAATGGTTTTCAAGTCGTAACGAAGAAACCCTTTCGCTATCGACGCGACGACTAGCTATATTTTCCTCGTCAAGTTCTCATAAAGTTTCGAATACATTCGCGATCGTCGTCGCGATAATGTAATGCAAGTGGCGCAATAGCGCGAAAAGATAATAAATCCACAAGCTCGGAGGGGGCCGCGCGCGCGCACCCACACAACGCTGAGTGGCTCTGTTAGGGGCAATAAAATTGCAAATCCGGCGAGATAAATCCTAACGCGGGTATCTGGGTTGCTTGTTTACAACGTGGAAATGTCGTTCACCGGGTGAGTCTACCCGAGGGTAAAACGGATAGGGTAAAAGAGTTAACGATCGCCGTTACCAGAGAGTTTATTCCGGCCGATAACGATTTTAATTACTCCCTCGTTTTTTTTTCAACATCACAATTCTGTGCTATTATAATTCGATAGTGTTGAACGCGTTTTATATATAAAAGCAAGCGTGGTCCGATACCTCGATTAATTAAATTATGTATTCATACGGCGGTGTGAAACACCGCGAATCATCGGAATATCGAGGAAAATGTCGAACAAACCCGACAATTTTTCGATCAAATAGAATAATACAACGGCGTCGCCGATGGCTGTGAAACGATACGGCCGCGACGCACTCATCCGATTTTTAATCGCACGGTATTGAATAACGGTGAAAAATATTCTCGACTAAAAGTGCCAAAATTACTGGACTTCGAACAGCGCCGAATTGTGTCGAATATTTATCAATTACGTTTTTGTCTTTTTTTTTTTTTTCTTTTGCAACGCGTTCCCTTCTATCGAATGGAGAAGCGAGGAAATGTCTCACTGCAGAAAACGTATCGCAGCAACGTACATGTGCAGCTTCAAAAGCCTCAATGGCGAGTACAGAGCATCCTTTGACACTCGGCAACGTCAGCATTCGTTCTCGATCAATTTTACAACCTGCTTGTCCGGGTATTGCCGCGTCCAGTGAAAGGGTTGGGCGCAAAGGTACTACGCGGTTCTCTTTGAATCTCCATTTTACAGCGGAAATTCAATTAGGGAACCCAAAGGCGTTCTTTTCTTTATCGTACAAAGTACGGTAACGACCATCTTAAAGAATTACTAAAAATATCAGGGCCATCGGATTGCGAGTTAATGGGAAATGTAACAATTTCATTAAAAAAATGCATTCAACATTTAAAAAAATTCAAATCCTAATCGAAATTTCTTAATTCGAAAATTCGTAAAGGCGTTCTGACCGCGGGAAAAAAGCCTTAGAACCCAATATAAAAATTTGTAGGATTACAATTTTTTTAATTAAAGTAATCAAATCCTGTTATATTGAAAAATGGAAATTCCTAAAAATTTTTTGGTCTCGACATCTGGATATTTCTTTTCCACTACATGAAATCCCTTTCATCGAATCACAGGAATCACAGAAAAGTTTTCAAACTCACATTTTTCACAGAGACAAAAAATAAAAGGTATTTTTTTTATTTCGTGAAATTCGACCTCCTTTGAAGCACGATGTTTCGCTGCAAATTGGACACCCGTTCGAAACAAAGAATTCCTCTGAATAAAAATGGAAAAACCTTGGAAAAATACCTCGCATTTTTATACGACACTTTCGAAGTTGCTACATGAATTTTATAATATTTTTTATCATCGTCGCTGTTTAAAGGTGAGCTTCCCTCACCGTAAGGGCTAAAAATACGATCATAAGCGCGTCGAGAGCTTTCAAAGAAAAATCTATCGGCGCTGCAACATCATCTCGTTTCAACGATAATTTTTTTATTTTTTTCACCCTTCGCGTCGTTTCGATTTTTCGTCTTGACGAATAAAATAGATCCTTCAAAAGGCATCTCAAGACGGTGGCTCGCATGACGGCGCAACGTCGCGCACGGTTTCGTGTCGGATCAAAACGCGAATAAATAACAATTACTTCGCGGCGTTGTAACGCGGCTGGCGCGCAGCGTAGAAACGGGTGAGAACGAGGGTGGTTTTCAGGATCATGAATCAAACTCCGGGCGTTCTCGCGGCGTAGCCGGGAGGTGGGCGCGTGTTAAATTGAACATTGTTTTACCCCCGCGAGCTGTTACGCAAACGTATTTTCCCCTCGGATTTTCCGTCTCGAAGCTCCATTCTCGCCGGAAAATAACGCGCCGCTGCCTTTTTCCTTTTTCAACGATGAAGAAGAGATACTTTCAGGAGTGATGAATTAATTTTCACGAGGGTATATCTCTCGGTGGGGTTATTATTGTAGCGCTGATACGGCGTCGGGTAAATTCGTAGCGTGTTATTATTAGCTCAGAAAGGGACGCGGTGAAACTCTTTCGCTCGGCTTCTCGCGCGCTTTTAACCCGAGGCTATCGCCGAGGGGGTGCTTCGAATAAGCAAAACGCGACGGCCAGCCACTCGCGCTCTTTCTGTTCGTTTGCACAGCCACTCTCGGGTAGACCGACACGAGTGTCCGGAGGCTGGGCCCACTTCGCAACGGAAACGCCACAAGGAGACGTACTTCTTCTTTTTTTTCTCTTCCTCTTGCACTCATCCGAAATCTCCGGTGGGCTCGAGGAATATGGCGAAAAAGAGGAAAATAATAATTTATGCAAGCTCCCTCTCGAGAATGACGGGGAAGGTTTTAAACCGAGAGATATAAAAAAAAAAAAAAAACGAAGAAAAAAAAAACGCGGTAGGCGAGAGCTTGAGAAAGACGCGGATGGCACACGGCTGAGTTGATGACCGAAGCCATCGAGCGAAGGGAGGGTACTTGTTAGACGCTTCGTTGCAGCGAATGCAAATTAGGTTTCAGTTAATTTTTCCACCATCCTTCGTGCCCCGGGGGGACTTATCTCTCAACCTTTTTCTCGCCCTACGACTGCGACTCGTGCTTCCTCGAGAGAGCGTTTTTACACAATAACGCCGCCTATTGGTCGTGCACCAGCGTCGTTCTATCTTTTTTTATCAGATCTGTGTACTTGAGAAAAAAAGTGTTCCTCTGTGCGAAATTTTCCACGCCATTGCACTTCAAAGTGAGGATAAAGATATCATTTTCTTACGGGTTTAAATTAAATTAAAAGATCTATTCGCCATATTTATCATTATTATTATTGTTCTTATTATTATTATTATTAAAGTTCGTACGTCAAATCGTTGTCGAGAAAAGTGCGCTCAAAGTATTTAATTTAGTAACATCGATTTTTGGGAAAATTGATGCGATAAATCGCTTTTCTTTTCTTTTAATTCGATTAAAATGAAGCCTGTTCAGAAAGACGGGAAACTCACTTCGAGGGAAAATGTATGAAGTTATATCGTCGATTTCAAGCCCCTCGGCAAGATTTCGTCACGGTATTTCGATGAATGAGAAGTAGATTATCCGAAATTCCCCCAAGACTTTCTTTCCGTCTTTCATTTCGTTTTATCACTGTCCCATCCCCGATTTTCCTATAGCGACATATACATATATACACCATATACATATTTAATTCGTTTTCATTCCTCGCTCATCGATCTCGGAGCTCAAGACTGGCCCAGTGGAAAAAAAAAAAGAAGAATACAGTCGTCGCGCTTCAGCGAGGTGTGTTGGGGGAAAAAAACGCGAAATCTCGGTGCGCTTTCGACGATTCGGAATGAAATTTTCGCGAGGAGAAAACGAAGTTCTCCGAGCAGCCGTGGCCGTAACTACTTACTCTACATCGCTACGTCTCTGCGTCAACCTCTCGCGAAACCTATAATTCACTTTGCATAATTGTCTGTGCGCGCGCGTTGTCGCTTCGCTCCGCATTATAAGACGAGTTTCATTCAATCGGGCGGAACTTCCGGACCCGTACATTCGCCGGGGTCGAGATACAAAAGCTCGCCGAGTGGCCGATGGATGTCCGGAGCCTTTTTTTTTTCGTTTTTCATTTCCTTTTTTTCCGATTTTCAAATGAAAAAAAAAAAAAAAAAAAAAATTGTCCCGTATCCCGTATTATTCGTCGTTGAAATCCGGCGAGCTGTGCTTTTTCTATTTTCCCGCGTTCCACTTGGCGGCCGGCCAGACGAGACTTTTTTAACGGGCATGTATAGACGGTAGCCCGACGACGAGAAAACCGCCATCGAGTTACGCTCGCGCGACGGCGAGCCGACCGGTTTCCCCGATCGGCCAAACCGCGCCGACGGAAGAGAATAGAATAGGATAGACCGCGCACGATTCGCGACTACAAAGCCTTTGTATGCTTTTCGGTATAATGAAGAGAGTCCTCACTCCCTCCGAACGTCGACCTTTCATTCGATTCGCTGTGGCACACTTCGCTTCAATTTAACAGTGAACTTCGTACTCGGTGAATTACACTTAACTGGCAACGCGCGTATCCGAACCCGGGGAACGAACTATTCCGGGAATATTCATTCGAAATAAGGCGACGAGACCGGCGCTCGGAGGTTTTCGAGATTTTTTTTCTTTTTTTTTTTGATAAAAACGTCCACACCGCCGAAAGCGAGAGCTCGGTAATCGCTTCGCAAACAACAATTTGAGAGGATTTCCGGGATTTTTGGGTTGAAAAGAAAAAGGAGATTTATACTTTTATACGCGAACGCAAACCTTGTCGCTAATCCTACGCGGCTGTTTCGTCGTAATAGCGCGAACGTTCGTAGGAATTGCGGAAAAGTATGTTTTTCTTCATTATAAAGCATTATTTTAATTGTACTGGGAAAAACGCTGAAACTCCTCCTTCGCAATTGGCTTTTTTTACACGTTTAAAAAAACGGTACGAAAATTGAGTGCGGGGGGATTTGTTTATTTAAATAATAGGATTCACGCTCGGTCATAAGTAGCAACAATTTTCCATTCCAAGATAAAATACAAACTAACTTACACGTGTGCGGCAACAGAAAATCTCATTTCTCAACTCAACGAAATCCTTATCGTTAGTAAAAAAAAAAAAAAAACTAACTGCTGCAACAAATTATTTGCGAAATTGGAAATTCCTCTGCAAGATCGAAATATCAGTACGAAAATTCAATCAGTATTTGAATTGATGATCAAAATGTATTTATCATCAAAACGCTTTTTTCACCCACGAATCGCGGTACTTTTTCGCGTGACGATTGCCCAAAAATACGAACTAATTAGCGAGCCACCGAATAATAATCTAATTTCTTCATCAAACGAAATTCCTTATTTTCGCATGTATCGCAACCCAGCGAAATCAACAACGCCCGTGAAGTCATGATATTTTAATGGAGTTAAGTGGAATTGCGGTGCGCGAAAGAGTTGTTGGGAAATTCTTGATCCATTTGCTTCGGTCGGAAGTTTCAACGAGAGCGCGGAGCAACTTTCGATTAGCGAGCATCCCTCTTCACTTCGAGTAGTACCTACTTACTTTTCTCGTATTGCTGAATGTGCTCCGCGTTCTCTCGTCTTTGATGTCATTTTTGCCCGTGTCTGTGTGTGTGCGTGTGTGTGTGTGGGGTAGGCACGTGAGCGAGTAGTGACTAGTCTACGCCTCGATCGAATGCGGAAGCATCGTCGTTCCACTTTGCTCCAGTCGATGATGGGGTTGGGGTTTGGGTTGGGGGGCGTGGGGAGGGGGGACATGAAACGACGCTGCGGCGTCGCGCTGCCGGGGGGGTCGGAACGTTGCACACGTATAGAAACGACGAGGAAGCACCAGAGGGAAAACTATGTAAATCATTCGGGATCGCCTTCGGTGAGACGTCCTGTGACACAGAACTACCCCGGAAAATCCGAGGGTGGGGCGTGGGGGAGTTCGATCTCCCCCTTCCCTCTCGCTCCGGACATTCCTTTTTATCGAAGAAAAAATAAAAAAAATGCCCCATGGAAATCCCGTTCAAATTCATGCACCGAGACGAACGGGCACCCGGCGCAAACCTTCCAATTCGGTTGACCGTCCGCGGTCGATCGCATTGAATATATTTAAATAATCCGAAACGTACAGTTATTCCGTGAAGCGCATCGCGCAGGTATACCTGTATCGGGAATATTCGAACCTTTTGATGCCGGAAGATTTTCACGTGAAAAATCTCGGATTCGCGAGGGGAAAAAAAGCAAACGCAATCGAATCGATATTATCGGATTTTCGCCACGATCTGTGGTCCCGACTTGCTACCTATCGGCTTTAATTGCGTCGAATATGATTTTTTAATCCGTCAGGCAATAGTCTTTTTTTTTCATCGACTTCCGTTATACAAATATTGAAATTTGCAGGCTTCGAAGATACCGCTGATTAAACATGTTGAGAAATCGACGGCTGCGCTTTCATGGATTGAATAACCGGCATTCGTTCGTTTTTGTTTCCTGCAAAGAAGCGGACTCGACTCACCGATAGAAATAAAACTAGGGGTAGCAAATATTTTGAAGAAAAATGAATGGTATGACTACTTGAAAATCAGTTTCCACAAAAAATGCGTAAAAAATCTATTGGCCGTGGCAATATAAAAAAAATTCAATCCAAAATCGGCGGCACGACCGATTTTTAAGTATTCCCGTTTTTTTTCTAACAAAACTTTTTGGGTTACATACATTTTCGAATCGCAAGAGTACTTTGAAGTTGAAGAAGCGAATTTTTTCATTATCTTTTAGTCAATTCATTTTATCTGTCATTTTTTCATTCCATTAATTTATTTTCTTAATCAATTAAAAATGCGGAATCACCGATTTTTCGAAATTTCGTACGTGCTTTTCATGGGTCATAACTTTCCAACGGCTCTTCTCGCGCCGATTTCTCGGGCATCTTCGGAAAGTAAACGACAAACCCAAAGGAATGAGTGCTAGCACATGTTCGCAACTCAATTCTTCGTGTCGTGAGAGCACTTTGAAGCAGAGTACACGAAATTGTATTTTATTTCCATTTTGTCGATTCGGTTTTTTTTTGCGTTTTTCCCGGTTCCCGTTGCTTCCGGCACTTAAATCCGGTGCTTAATGAATTACGCGAAACAGAACGACGATTTTTGTCGGTTTTCGAAGCGACGGAAGATATGTGGCCTCGAAGCATCCGTTCGCTTCGCAGGCAAGTAGAACAAGAGCGCACAGGCGAGAGAGTTATGCGTTACGGGGTTAGGTGCATGGACCTCCGGCGGTGTACCAGAGCGCGGACGTTTATGTTCCTAGAGCGGTGGAAGCATTACTCAAATACCACAGTGGATTTCGGGTAGGGCTCTGTAACGTTCGTGTACACGTGTATCTGTGACTGTACCTGCTAGACTCGGGCCCGCACCGGCAATAGTCGTGAAACTACCAGACTCATGCCGGCGAGCGGGACAAAACTATTGGTTAACGTGAATCAGAATGCGTGGTTGTGAAACCGCAAGTTAGAGTGCCCTGTGTGCACCTCGCGTACTCCTGTAACGGGAATGGCGAGGAGAAGATATGATACGTGGCCATTTCTACGGGTCATTCCGTACGTCTCAACGCGATATTTCGCTTCGACGAGTTTGAATTCCCCGCTGAGCCGACAATGCCCCGAAACATCTCGAGTCTGATCGCAAATGGTCATTTCTACTTGAAATCGTGGGATCGCTTCCGCTCGGCCACTCCATTCTCAGCCAACTCGAACTTCGATCCCGACAGTTTTTCCAGTGTTATCACTGCAAATATCGTTGCTTCCGATATCCCGTATCGATCGCGAGGGCCTATAAATTTTCATTCCTCTGCACCCAAAGAAATTGCGATAGCACTGGCAAGTATCGAAGGATCAGTTTGAGTAGTCGATGGACCACTTACACGATTTTTTACTCCATCATCGACTGGAATGTCGATTGAAAAATTATCTTCCTCTAAAGCATACGCGAAACAATGCGTTCAGTTGCTATAACTGATGCATACAATAATACAGTAATCGGCAGAGTTTCTTATGAGTTCCTTTTTATTTCAGCAAATATTAAGTTAAGTTATAAGAATAAGGAAATAGTAAATATAAGTCAGCACAAGCAGGTTGGTAAAAGCGTTATAAACCGAAAGGGACACCCGAGATATTTGAGTGAATCGTCAATAAATAATAAAAAAAAAATTTAATCCGTACAATTGTATTGAATGAAAAAATGTGTCTAGTTGACTAAAAAAACGAGGGCACTACAATTTGTAGGTGTGCCGTTTTGTTACCTCAGTGTACTTCCGTTCAGACTAAAAATCCCGTCGATCCGGAAACGTTTCAATATTATTTTGAATTGCGCGACAAAAACGGTGTTTTCGCGCATTTTACGTTGAAGAAAGATCGAATTTATTTTCATCGCTCATTCGCCGCGTCTTCGAAAAAACCCTTTCAACGCTTTTTGTGTCACACTTTGCCTACGCTGCGTCTCTCCTTCTGTGCGCGTCGAGTTCTTAGAAGACTTCAAGACCTTCTTTTCCTCGCTTCTTCGGGAACACCTGCGTTTCGCTTTTATTCGCACGATTTCTTTCTCTAATTTTTTTTCTCCCATCCTCCTTTCGCGCGCGATCGCACTCTGGGCGAGGATAAAGTGCGCGTCAAATGCATCTCGCGTAGTCTTCAATTCGGCCTTTTTTTTTCTCCTCTTTTCAGCCTTTCGCGCGGATGCACTTTTTATTTTCAAACGGAATCGCAACGTTTCGCAGCGGCGGACGCGACACACGTTGGGGACGACCCAATTTCGAAACTCTCTGTGCGGGTTTTCACGGCGATAATGCAACTTCGCGGCCAGAATGTCACAATATTCGCGCAACGCATCGCGATAATGGCGCGACGCGGGACGGCCGACGCCGCGGCGAACTTTAACGTTCGCATAAACTACTATCCATCGTGTTTAATATCATTTAGCATGGATATAATATCATTACAGTATTCCGCCGCTGTGCCGTTAAAAATTGCACGAGCTCGTAACATAGCCGAGCTCCGGAATCGTCGAGAGCAAAGTTCTCGCGTTCCTGCAGTCTGGCGAATTCTCCAACGTCGCGGAGCTTTGGATATTCAATGGAGAAATTCCAGGCGCCAAAAGCACTCCGCGAACGCATGGACAATGTTATGGATTATTTTAATGCTCCCCGTTAATCTCGCAACGGAGAGAGAATTTTTCAGACGAAGTTCCTTTGTCTTGAAGCGAATTGAATTTTTTGCAATTTGCAAAAATTCAGTCTCGTTCTTGGCGAAGCCAAGCATTTGCGGCGACGCAACGCAAACACGGTTGATCATTCAATATCCGATACGTATGACCTTTCGTTCGAGCTATTTTTATTATCTGTGGGCTACTCAATAAAAACTGTGTTTGTGGAAATTATCGAGATTCAATAAACGTAGTCATAAAATTTAATATAGATACGAGCCGCGAGAGCGTATTTCGAAGATTAATCGATTTTCAACTCTCGCGAGTTTACGCAAGTTGAATGGCAGTCGATCTGCGTGAGTTTGTTTTTCATTTACTCGTTCGCGCGCGAGATCTCTCACTGATGAAGATCTAAAGATTTTTTCATACTTGACGATGTGTAAACTCTTCTAATTTTGCTTTCTTAACGAGTTCTGTTTTTGTAGAAAAATAACCATTCGAACTTCGAAATTTGTAATGTAATTCACTCGATTTCGCGGCAACAAAACAAAAAATATATTTGACTGATGCGATGACTAGTGCGCATAATCTCAATGATGAATATGATGAGCCATAAGTATCTTTTCTTTTCTTCACACTGCACTTTTTCAAAAACTCTCGCTTTTTACTTTCGATGGCTGACGGAATTTCTTTGCTTTCCTTCTTTGGATTATGTTTTCTATGTATACACGTCTGTAAATACATATACATATATATATATATATATATATATATATATATATATAGGGGCCATGCATATGCCATGTGCTACCGAGATCTTATTCGTATTCACGGTATTACCAGCGGTATGTCGTTTCGTCGTCGCAACGCCGGCGTTCACTTCAGTCTCACCCTCAGCGTGCCTGAATCCGACATTGACGACGAAGAGGGAAGGGAGGAAGACGTTCGTCGCCGGCCTTCGGCGACGCCGGGACGCCTAACAGAGCTTCCGGTATTTCGACGTCCATCCGGAGCGGGCGAGCGACCATCTTCTCCCTGCTCCTGAGGGGTTGCCGTAACGCGACGGGTCTATCAATCCCGGCGCATTAACGTCTATTCATGGCGAATCGCGAGTGGTAGTAACCCCCATAATACCTCCCTCTCCGTCGACTTCGCTTCTCGGCACTGCAATATCTCTTCGCGGAAGATTCACTAGTATTTCGCTTCATACGAACATTTCCTCGAAGACTCAATGTTCTCTTCGTTGAAGAAAAATGCTCGAGTATGTTACACTTCGACCCGTTTCTAAGTGCATTTTTTCTTTGTAAATAGAGAGGACCTCGAAAAAAAGAGGGAAAAACCTAGACCAGCCATTGTAGCTGCGAATGGAAGACATCAACTCGTTCCGACAAAAAAAAAGCACCGAACCGTAAAGAATTTCTCTACTCTCGACGATTTCTCAAGAACATTTCTTCCCCAGGATCTTCCGCGCGACCGAGTCCCGGGTACAAATAGCGAAGAGATATGTACGGAGGAAGTAAAAACTGTTTGAACTCCAAGTAATGTGACCTATCAACGATATTTTTCTCATCTGACTTAAGATGAATAGTGGTGAAAAAAATGGACTGTTTTGGTTGCTCGTTCTGCTCGCAATATCAACGGAATCAACGATTATGCGTCATATGAATATGTTTTTTACGTCTTCATATTTTTACTGCTTCGAAATTCTGACTAAAAATAAAAATAGCCGAATTGTTTTTAACCGTGAGCCGTTGATAGTTTTGTCTATAAATATAAGATTTTTCTGAAGAATAAAAATAAAAGTTATATGCGCCGTCGCAGCTGCAAATGGAGCACATCAATTCGTCGCAGTGAAAAAAAAAGCGGCACTGAACAGCAAAGTATTTCTGTAGCCTCGACGATTTCGCACGAACGAATCGCCTCTCGACGATATTTCACGCGACTGATTCTCGGGGATACAAATAGCCACGACACATACGCAGTGGCACAAAAAGCTGCATGGACATGACGTTATTTCACTCAACATCGATATGTTGTGATGTATCAGAATTCTTCCCCCTTTTCTTTATATATCTTTTTTATTTCTTCGAATGTCCGACTTTTTTTTTCTAAACTGGAAGACTGAACTTTCGATCACATCACATCTCAAAGGTTTTCTCATTTCATTTTTATTCCAAATTTTTTTATGATTCCAAGAAAGCGTGAGATTCAGAGAGAATTTCGAGCCAATGGAATTAAAATCCGAAAAAATCAAGCATATGGAAGGTTTTCGACCGATTGATTTTTCGTAATAATAATTCTAGAAAAGTCTTTACGAGATGAAAATACACTTCCTCCCGAGTGTGATACGCTATTTTTTTGACAACGAAAATTGATCACATTTTTATGCCTTCAACGACCCAACGATTCGTCAGCTACTTTTATTCCCCAGAGAGGAAAAGCACTACTTTTAGGGAAGAAAAGGCTGCTTTTCCTGGTCGAGAGTCAGTAACTCTTCACCCACGTTACAGGCACGAAATACGGTCATTTCAGTGTACTTTTCAAAAAATTCATTCGATTACCGACAAAAAAAACCGTTAAAAAAATCGAAAAAAAAGAGTTTACTCATTTTTCTAAAAACCAGAAGTGATGCACTCGGAAAAAACGAAAAAGTGTAAGGTATCCATTAGAATGGTTATTGGATCGAACGAGGCATGCATGGAAGCAATTTTTTCGGCCGTCGAAAAGGCCGAAAGTTTTTTCATCGCTTTTTTTTTCTTGAAAGCTTCAATTTTTTAGTTTTCATTCGCCCCTCGCGAAAGGCCAAAAAGCACTTATGCTCTCGTCGTGCGGGGTCGCGTTCGGTCACTGTAATTTTCTTCGTGATGAATAACCTCCACTTTGGACACGGGGGAAATTTCGTCCGAATATATATCTCATACATATCGTGTACGGTGTCTACATAGGTATAGAGAGCACGAGAACCGTATCGTCTGTCCGTCCCGGGCTCCTGGCCGATCCCCCAGTCGATCGTGGAGTCTTCTCGGCCCGCCACAGGGTTATACCTATGTTACCGTATGTATTAGTTTCGGTTATCGAACGCGCGATAGAAGAATGCCCGGCGAAAAAATCGAGAGCGCGACAGAGCTCGCACTCTCGATCCAATTAAATTAATTGCTGCGCCAATTGGAAACTTCCGATCCTCTTTTGTACCAGCATCGAACTTCGGTCCATCCAACACCGAACCCGCGCACGATCGCCACTCGCGTCGAGTTGTGAGTGCAACTACTTTTTTTTTCCTGCTTGGGGTTGGATTTCTCCCCTCTCCGCTCGTTCGCAAGCTCGCTGATCAAATTTCCGTGAAATTTGACCGCCCAACCCTTCCAATTACAGCTACGGTTTCGTAGCGTCTAGGAATGCGAGTACGTGGAGCTCGTCGAAAACATAATCCCCCTCCGGTCTAGCCGAGTCTCTTCTCCTGAAGAATTCACGTAGCCGAGTCTGATGTTAAGGGTGCCACTTAGACTGATGACACTGTATTGTCTGGGCCAAGGTGCCATTATACCGGCGGCGCGGACACTTGGAAAACCATTGGGATACAAAGCTCCCGTGCGATATCGACAAGGTTGGTGAGCAAAAACTCCACCACTGCTCGAGATCCTCTCTGGCGTGCAAACTATTGCGCCCCATTTGAAGCTACGATACCTGGCGAAGGTTTTTTTTTTACTATTTCATATCCAGACACGAAAATTTCGATGGATCAATGGATTATCCTATTATTATTATATTACGCGGTGCAAGTTTTTGTAGCTCTACGTGTTTGTTGGCCTTGCCACAGAATGTCCTTTGGAATCAATCGTGGTAACGTTTCATCCTGGGAAATGTATTAAAGACTCCTTTTCCTCTGCGATTCTGACTCTTGCTCTAGACTTTCACTCGCGGGCTACTTCATTAAAAAGACATCGAATAACCGTTGTTTTGAGACAACCTACGTAAGGAAAACTGGCGATGTTTTCCAAGCGCATCACCGAAAGACACTGCAATTTGGAGTACGCCAGACCGCAGCGTCTACGTGGAAAACAGAACGTTACTTTTTTTTCGTCCGCATCGCCTTCTCCAAAGTGGATGGAAAGCTCTCACTCGTGAAAGTATTACAGCAACCCGGATGTATCCGATAGCAAAGCCTGCGTTCCATTTCTCTGGTATGGTTATATCCGCGGTAGCCCATACGCGGCAAAGACACGGCCCGGCTTCGGCCTCTCGACGAGGCATTTATTGCGGTCGGTTACATCAGTGAAGTGGTATCGGGGAAGGCTCGTACCCGGCCGAGAGAGCCAGGGAATTTCCGACATTCCCGTGCACTCTCGCGCCTCGCTCTACATCATCCGGCGCAACCCTTTAATTCACGGAGCTCGAGCATCGCGGGAATGCCCCGACCAGAAACTCTTTCGCGAAAGCGTATTAATGCCAAATCGACCCGGAGTTCCCGTGTACAGAGCATTCGAATGGAAATATCGAGTTTGCTGGAAGCGCAAATAAAAAAAATTCCCTATTAAAAAAAAAAAAAAAAGAAATTCCAATCGTTCCCGAGTCGCAAAAGTCATTCTATCTCTCGAATATCTCCGGAAGGGGGGGCGCCCACTCGAGCGAATTTCTGACTTTGACAGCGATGACAATTTGCCTCCTCTCCCCGAGCGACTCCGGCGCTCACGAAATTCTATACGCCTGTATACACGTATACGTACAGAATATAATATACCGCAGGACGGAATCTATTATCGATTAATCCAAGTGGTCGGGGAGGGCTCGGCCCGCTTTCATCCGAATTGAATTCCATCGTCGGTACTTCGCGTTATTATATTGTTCGAGCACAATACCCATTGTCGTTGCAATCAGCGCACCAGAAGCTCTCGCAATGGCGACGAATCAAAGTTCAAACTGTTCGCGGATGTTGCGTGTGCACGTAAATACGGCGACGTCTTCGAAATCGCTACGAGTAAATTAATAATTCGCGAACTCTCGCGGACGCTCGGAACGAGAGGAAAAATGAAGCGGCTCTTCATTAATTCTTATATTACTTTTTGATAGGTAGGAACCGAGTGACGCTTTACTCGAGCTTTTCCAGCTGACGGTGAAAAGTTTCAAATTACAAGAGGACTCGGCGCGCGGGCGGGGGTTCGTTGATGCTGGAACGCTGTCGCGAGGCTTTGCGTGAAAGCCAATTGCTGCAGAACAACCAGCAGGCGGGCGCAACTTATTATCATATAAATAAGCAGAGTTTCACGGCTACTGACTTTGATCGGTTCAATTTTTAGTTCATGGTCTCGAAAGAGAAGAAAACCAACGCTTCGGAAACAATGTACAATTTGCATCGAAGCTGTATTCATGTGTTCATTTATCGAGAGATATTTGAAGAATGAAATTGATTTACGATAAACTGAAAAAAATTCAAATCCGTTCTTAACAATGATTTTATTGTTAATCGCATTTTCTTTTGTTTAAACAAGGATAGCAGTTTCGGTGGGAAAGGAGCAAATTGCTCATCGCGAAAATAACGAACAACAGGATTTTCGTCGACGAGCGAAATGCATTATCGCGAAAGCGCCGGGAGGACACGAGAGAATTGCCGGTAGCCGAGAAAGAGAGAATGAAATGCATACTCGGTTTCCCAGGCTGATTAGCCAAATTAAGCAATTGGCCATTCGGGCCCGGGCTCGTTGAAAACTTTTTTTTCAAGCGTACTTTTTTTTTCTTCTTTTTCTTCTCATTTGTTTTCATTCGTCCGGAGTTTTATTGCGAGAGTTGCACGACTAGGGAAGAGTGAAACCGGTGAAAAGGGCGTCGCCGGTTGCAAGTAAAAAAATATAGCAGGGCAAGACGAGAAGCGAGGTGGAAGCGGTAAAAAAAAAAGGTAGAAAGTAGAAAAATAAGTAACCATCTAGTCGAAGCTCCGGATGAAGAGTACGAGCAATGAGAAGCGAGAAATAACGAACTCATTGTTCGTGAAAGCTTTAAATGGAGAAAATCGCCCTAACCACCCTGAGTCTTCTCCGGATACATCGAAAGGCCACGTTGCTTTCGTGCACCATTTCGTCGATCGCTGTGGAGATCCACCCGCGCACGGATTGAAACGAGTAAAGAAAAGAAGAAAAAAATCAAGAAAAAACCATGTGCAATCCAAGCGCAAATAGTTCGTAGAGAAATCTCGCAGTAGTTGGGAAATAAGCGAGGTAAAAGGAAATGAAAAAATGGTGCAAAGTAAATTTTCCCATCGCTTCCTCATTTTCTTTTCAACGTTACTTACAAAACTCCTCCATGAGAAAGTCGCTTAACAAATGTTGGCTTCCTCGTAGAGGAAGCTTTGCGAACGACGTTAAGAACGAAATGAGAAAGCGATGTGCAAGTTTGGTTTGCACCGTTTTTCATGATTCAGTTTCATTCTAACTGACTTAGAAAAATGCATACAAAATAACTTGCATTCGAGTTGAAATATATTCATATTTTTTTTTTATTAAAAAAAGCTTGTGAAAGTCTTGTGAAATGTTAACGCCTCAACAGACTCTAATTACGAACAGCGGACATCGAATAGGAATCGGTCATTCGTGAACAAATTTTCAGCGCAATATTCTCAAAATTGTAACAAAGATTCAAATTTTTTATGATTCTCTGAGGTTTTGGAAAATTCTGAACACCTTTTTACTGAAATCTTAGTTTTTTTTTCATCGAATCAAAGCTTTTTATAAGGCAAAAAGGACGATTTTTCTTCTATGTTTTTCTCGAACGGATATAAAAACGGTTAAAAACATTTTTGTTTAACGCCTTTTCCCTTTGTCATCGAACGTCGATGGCCCAAAAATCGAAAATAAATCGCTGCATCGAATGATCGAACGAGAACGAAGTATCGAACGTAAGAATCGAGATAGCCGGTAGAGTCGAGGCAAAAATAAATGGAAAAAAGAACTATTCTCGTTTGTAAGATTTGTTGCGACACCGAGGCATTGAGAACAAGTAGAGCTCACGAGGGGAGGGCGGTTGAAGAGGGGAAGAAAAACATTTTCCAACGAGTATTGGAACGTGTCAAATTGGTCGAACGGTCAGAAGAAAAGTCGATAAGTCGACGAGGTCTGGAGCTCGCACGAGCTCTCTCGGTCATCGCCAACAGTTTCTCTCACTTTTCTCCCTCGAGGTTTTTGCCTCATATGTACCAACTCCCAACCTCCTCCCTCCCCCCCCCCCCCCCCCCTTCCCCTCCGCCAAGCCCCATAGTCCAGTTTTCATCTTATAGACTAGTCTCGTTTTTTTTCTTCTCTATTTTTTTTTAGCCTCGTTCGAAAGTTTCGAACCCTCGTGCCTTAACCCGATTCTCATCGCTGCAGATCTCTTTTGGCACTCGCCTTGGATACCGGAGCCTCGGAGGGAACTTCGTGGCCTCAGCCTGCGAGCGAAATTTTCCAGAAACAAGAGGAAGATATAGATAGAGAGTCGAGGAAAGCGGGGAAAGGAGCGGGTGGAGGAGAAGGGGGGCGGGCGAGAGGGTTTAAAGAGAAGTCGAGGAAGAGACAAGGGAGAATCTCATCTCGGGTGCAGGCGAGTGTGCTCACCTCTCGGCATAATTGCCTCCAGGTGTGCGGTCGGATTAGACCGGCGGTATTCGTTCCGAAATTTGCTAAAAGATCAAATGAAGAAAAGAGCGAAAAGAGGAAAAAAGAAGAGTTTCATGCTCTACATAATCTTCCGTTCCATCGTGGAATATGAAAAAATTTGCGTCCCGAAACGACGCGGCGATGCTCGACTTTACAGCGATACACATCAGTTTGTTCGGCGACTCAAAGTTGCGCAAACAAAGTTCCCCGTCTTCCCTTCCGGCGTGCCCTCCGACGACATTCTCAAAGATTCTCGCGGCAAAAGTTTCGTCGCAAACGAGCCGCGAATCGTGCGGCCTACCTGAGGAACGCTCGCCGCGCAACCGGAAGGGGTGGTTCGAGACGGTAAGATATACGAGAAAATTGGCATCCGAGCTGTTTGCTCGGGCGAACGGTGATGCAGTCTTCGCGAGCAAAGTCAGTTTCAGATTTCACGGCGCTCGTTCGCCGAGCGCGACGTCATCATTCCCGTTTCTGTTTGCTCTTTATGCGCGCTAATACAGTCGCTCGCAGAACGAGAATCGTCTTTCCATCGCGACGCCGGGCTTACATCGGCAAACGTTGGGACATTCAGTTATGTCGCACAATAGGTTTCCTCCGCGCGACGATAAATTTTCTCGTGCTATTTTACGCGCCGCGATAACGCCGCGCGAATGCGAAACAAACCAAGAGATAAGAATGGCAACGCGAAGCGATAGAGCGACCGGGAAACCACTGTTTAGCGGTCCAAACTTCTGCCGATTTCTCCCGAAAGCCCCGAAATCTTCTCTTCTCTTCTCTTTCCGCTTTCCGTGCCTCCCATTCTCTTCGGGAGAACCTGTTATAGTTAGTCACCCGAGCACCGCGAACCGCTCGATAGTCTCCGTGGGGCTCGTGCAAAGCTGGTTAAGTTTCCGCTACCAACGGCGGAACTCATTCGAGAACACGGCAAACACCTATACAACCTCACCCCCATCGTGAGCGCTATCGCCGCGTATAATTACAACCCTTGACGTTTGCGTTATTAGCTTAAAAAGTTTGATGTTGGCACTGACCTCGATACCGCGAATGAAAATCTCTCGTTTCCACCATCAATCGATCGATCTCACTTTCGCGGAATTGTACTCAGAGAGGCGATATACTGGCGCGGTTTTACAGAAATTTATTTTCCCGGGCCAAATAAACGGCACTGTGCTGTGTCGACAAATATTCGTATGCAACGTATTATCCGGACTTATGGAAGGGTGAAAAAATTTTTTTTGTCGAATGTCAATTTACTTTATGTCGGAGGATGTATCGTTGCATTCACAGCTAAAAATGAAATACGAAGCAAATTTCGTAGAATGCGGGATGGAATAAAAATCTGAAAAAAGTCAACCTCGCGCAAGCTGCTTTGATCGAGAATTTTGCACAATAATAATGCGGGGAATTTGGTAACGAATTTGTTCAAATAAAGATTTTCAGCCATGCGTTAATCTCAATTTTTTATATCGATAGTTCATTTGTCAAATTATCTGAATGTTGAATGAATGTTTTTTTTAAGGTTTCAGCGAAATTGACGAACCATTTTCTGCTAAAAAAATATAATTCTTTGGCTTTGTTGTTATGCAAAATTCATTTTGTAAGAAACCGTATCCTTCATCGTGGTGAGATATTTAATCCATTCGGAAGCATTCGAAATTAACTTGGATCTCACTTTTAGCTGGGACTGTAAACGATTACCAACCCTGCTTAAGGACATCTGCGGTCGTCGTCGCGACGGGTTCGGCGATTTGAGATAAAACGGCGCTTTTTTTCCCATTATGGTAAAAACAACTTTATTAAAAATTTTCATGCAGTAGCTTGTTCCTACCGGTGTCGTAATCATGTAAAAAAATTGCCAGACTGGAACATAAAATTTGAAACGACTTACACTTTCATTTTGCAATTTTTTTTTTAGTAAAAAAATGTCACTCCTCCTATAACCTTTAATAATTGAAACTGGTATTTTTTTTCATTATCAAATCACTGTTTACACCATTTAATTGCATTAAGATAGCGACACAATTTTTTGTACCTTAAGGAGACAAATTAAAGACATTTTATATCGAATAAAATAAAATACTGAAAATTGGAGTCCCCTTTGCGATTATAAATCATGCTCATAATTTGATTAAAAACATGGCATCTCATGAATCCAAATCCTACATTTCTTCATAATAAAAAAAAAACAGCAATGGAATTTTTCTTAAGTAGATTGTAGCGGAGTGCTAATCTGCAAGATTCGATGTTTCTGTAAGCAGGAAGCTTTATGCGAGAGCGAGCGACAAGAGAAAGCCGTGACGGGGCGAGGGGGGAATTTTCCGCGGAGGATAATGCGTCGAGACTTTGATACAATTATCCCGGGGCGCAAAAAGCGTCAACGAGGCGCGAGTCACGGTGAATTTGTGCAATTGCCGGTGCGAAATTCATTCGCGAAATGAGCGGCGAGGCCTCGCCTCGTTGTCGCGTAACGGGGATATACTCCGGCGCGTGTTTCTGATGCAATTTGTATCGCAGCCACTTGTGCGTCTCGCGCGCTTCCACGTGCACTCGACGATTCCTCAGGTTTCCCTTTATTTCCTTTCGCGCATATTATGCCGCTTGTGTAAGTCCGTAGGATCTCCGTCCTCGCCGTATACCCGGAGAATCTTCCCCCATAAACTAGAGTAACCTTCGGTACAGGTTTGCGAGCATTCGTTGGGGGGGATCGTCCATTATACCTATATTTGCTGCGACGGTCCTCCGGGAAAGGGTTGCATTGTCATTCGGGTCGCGGCATAGCGAAACGCGGGGTGAGGCGGACCGTCGGCCTCGCCGACTTACCCAAGCACTGCAAATAAGCCCCTGGCTGCCTTGCAACGACGCCGGCTTTTTCCGGCGAACTCGAGAATATATATATATTCGAATGAATATATATGTATCTCTATGTACATATGTACGCATCCACATACATATGTATATATATCTTTTCGTCTCGCACTAGGAGTAACCGGAACTCGTCTGAGACCCGCGCTACCTCCGCTGCATCAATGATATGTAGATTCGTACACGGAAACTCTCTATAACGCTATTGTCGGGCTCACGCGCTCACCCCCCCTCGCATCCACGCCTTTCTTATACTATCGCTATTTCCACCATTTCTCGTATCCGTTTCAGTTTATGCTCCTTTAACCTCGCGGTTACATTCAACGAAAGGGAAAGTTAAATGAAGAGTGTCCTGCTTTGCATAGCGATATTTGAGACTCGTGGATAGAGTTGGCGAAGAACAATCGGTTTGGTATATTCGCAAGTTTTTTTATTTCGCGCAGTGCGAGAAACGCGGTTTTACGCACGTCTCGCGTGCGTCGAACCACGTTTGACACAATGTCGGATGAAATTTTGTACGGTAGTAGACAGAAAAAGTTTTTTCGCACTCGTATCGTAATGTATTATTATAACACTTTTGTATGCACTAGTGCGTAGAAAAGTAAAGGAAATCGAGTTCGATACGTGTGTAAGAAAAATCGGTCTATCTCGGCCTCCTTTTTCGCACTTCCGTGGCAAGTAACAATTTTTGGCCGTCAAAGTTTGGGGAAATATAAAAAAATGTATACAATGTTGGAGGTGAAATTTTTTTTCGTGCATTTCAAACGCTGCTTTCCAATAGCTAAATAGTTCGTGCGGTACAGACCTAGGAAATGTGAGTTTCAGAGGAAATTCTGAGAGAATTTCTCGAGCGTGTTCCAATGAGATTAAAATGTTGAAAATTTGCCGGGTAATTTATTGAACATGGTTTTTTTCATCAATTTAATAACAACTTTTTGGAATTATCACAACGCAAAATCAATCTTTCAAACACCTTCCATATGCTTGACTTTTTTCAGATTTTTATCCCATTGGAGAACGCTCGAAATTCTCTCTGAATTCTCTTCGAATCTCACATTTCCGCAGACTGTACAGCTCGGACTACCTTCAGAAAGCCGTATCGTTCCATTCCAAGCGCGAAGCAAGATTCCGAGAGAGTTTAAAATACCTTCCAACGGTATAGAGATGTAAAATATTTTAATCATATTACTAAGAACATTGATTTTGCACAATAATAATTCCATAATGTTATTATCAGATCTAACGTAAACCTAAAAGAAATAGTTTAACGAATCATTCCGTAAACGAAATTCTGTTTTATGCTCAATTGCGCTTTCAATTTTGAATAATTAAACAAAATTGGGAAAAAATTCACATCAACTTTTTTCATCAACTTTTTAACACATTAATATTGTTATTCTGCAGAAATGATACCACTATAATTATAAAAAATCCGTCTTATGGGTCCCTTTTTAATACTTGATTGTTAAACGATTTTCATTCCATTGGCAAGAATTCAAGTTTCTCAACGGATCCCACTCGCAATGTGGCGCGATACGTAGCATTAAATTTCCGAGAGCCAGCGTCTCCGCCCGGTAATATTCGCTCTTTACGTAACAAAGCAAAGCTCCGCTTCGATCCGATCTGTCGCGCGAACGATAGAGCACGCGCCATTCTCGCTGTCCGGAAAAATTAATCGACCGTCTTAAATCTCCGTATCTCGTTCGGTGAATCCGTACGATGCATCGACGCCTCGCTTTCGCATCGATCCTTTACCGTCCTTTCAATTTTTCTTCCTATTTTTTCATTCCGTTCTATTTCTCGATCCTCCGTCATGAACTCGCTTCGCACCGTTGCCACTTTGTCACTATCGTTCGATCGATCCCCGTTGGTTCTCGAGTCGAGGTCCAACTCGAGGCTTCAAAATATCATCGATTCAGCGCGAAATTGCGAAGCTCACCGCTGGAGCTTCGCAAGCGTCGTATATCGAGGCCGCGTTTGTTGTTGCGTATCCGTACGGCGGGTATGTGTAGACGCGGGAAATTGGGAAACGGCGCCGTGAGTGGCGCATCTCCCTTGCGAAATCGTTGATGCGAACACTCCGTCGAGCATTTAGAGGGGGCGGTTCGGCCGGGCGGCACACGCGTCTGATCTATACGCCGAGGGGGCGCTCTGTAATTTGTATTGGGAGGGTTGATTTCCGGGTAACGCGGTAATCTCATCGGACGGCGCCAAAATTAGCGGTGGTTTGCAATACAGTCCCCTGAATGGCTCCGAGATAGAGGCCAAATACCGAACACGACCGGGCGAACGGGAAGCGCCGAGTGCATCGGATAAATTATCACTGACCGCCTAATTACCGCGCCGTTTTATATATTCCCCCATTCACCACCGTGGACCCGCCGACCAACAGACTCGCACTGGCTTCACCGGCGATATACCATTACATCCCGCTGTATCCGTTTCGCTTGCCTTCCATTTATCCTCGGCGTTGGATTCGCGAGGACTCGGAGCCGAAGAGGAAATCTAAACGAAGAATCTATTTCTATAATCTTCGTCCACCGGTCTGCGTCTCTCGCGGGATGGGAACATTTCTCACGATTCCCATTTCGGAGCTTTCGTAAAGATGAGGAAATTCGCTGACACAAATTTAGGGTTTCTTTTTGGATCTTTTTTTAAGCCTTTTTCGCTATGATTGAGGCGAGGTATTTTATTTTTAATCGGGCTATTCGCCGTTGCCACTGGCGTGACGCAGCTCGTGACTTTTTCATCGCAATTATTATTTGCATAAAGCTAGTGAAGTGTCGTTTCCAATCATTTCGATCGACCTGCCGCGGTCGGGCTGAGCGAAATACTTTTGAATAATTGAAAAAGAGTCGTGTGCAATTATCAATGATGTAGGACAAGATATTTTTATTTTTGTCGGAAATTTGTTATTTAAATTTCCCACTGTAATTCAATACGCCACAGGTGGCGTTTCGTTCTTTCACTAAATATACTATATTTACTGTAATAGATTTGTAGATCGGATTCTATTTTCGCGATTTTTATCATTTTATTGGTAGAATTGTCGACAATTGTGGTGTGGAATTTTTGTGGCATCTCGTTCGATTCTTTTGTGTGAAAAACTATACATTTTTTTGTAAAAAATGTTGTCTTTGTAATAAAAACTTTAAAGATGTTAATGGAATCTCGAAGATCCATTTAAATATGCATTTTTTCAAGTTTGATGGCAGATACAATAAATCAACTTATTTTTTAATAAAATTTGATTTCGATTTTTTTATCATAGTAATTTGTTTTTATCTCGATTTTATTTCTCTTTTTTTCAATCCATGAATTTGGCCTTTTTTTTCTCGCGCTCAAAATTCTTCCTCTCTTTCCACACTTTCTGGGGATACAAAAGTGGAAAGACGGAGTCCAAAGGCATCGAGAAATTATCCCCACTCTTTCAATTAACACGGTGAATTATTGAAAAAAAAAAGAATATCAAAGATTTTGGGAAGAAGGTTTTTTTGTTTTATTTTTTTCTTTTAATTACGCAAGTGCAATACTTCAGCCATACAAATAGTTCGTGTATAGGAATAAAGTACTGATCGTGAAAGGGTAAAAGAAAAAAAAAGGGAATGAAATGGAGTTTGCAACGCACCTAAGCGAGCCAACAATTTGTAACATAAATCTACCGCCGTTAGGCCATGCCATTAGTAGATGTAGCGGCATCGATATATATCTGTCGAAAACGAGTTTACGCTAGCGTAAACCCCAATTGACTCATTGCGCGAGCCGGGAATGAACGTGAATTTTCCGGGAAAACCGTGCGCGCCAGCCTCTCCGTAACGGGGGTGGAAAACAGAAGAGCCCGAGCGCAAGGGACCTTATCAGGGAACGGCGCACACCAAACAGAAAGCACGAAACTCCGTGAGCGCGTGTTGCATCGCCGCATCGATGCCGGGATGTGAATAATGATGAATAATTTGAGTAATAAATAATTAGAGTAGAGCGAATCAAGAATTTAATACCGTCCATTTAATGACGTGTAACCAATGGTCATTAATATTATTAATCATCATTAATATTATTTACAATTATTACGTTATGTTTTTTCAATTACCCATTTTTTCGCTCTGCAAAAGCCGCAAAAGTTCCAAATCGAAACACTGCGAAATTTCGCGATACTTTTCGAATGAAAATTCGATAGCTTTTTCACTATTTACGCAATTAGTTAAGAGAACGAAATGCCGAAAGGTTGAACGAAGAGAAAAATAATTATATATTCAATTAAAGTTATTTGGAAACAAATACATTTTTAACCTTTTGCGATTCCGCGACGGGAGCATATTTATTCTCGTCTCCAGTTTCCGTGAAGCTTTTCGATGCTACGCGCAAGTTTGATATTTTGACGAAGCTTAAATTCGAAAAGTATGGTGACATCGTTGCTTCGATGGGATTTGCATTTGAGGCAAAGTTTCCGCGAAATCGTGATCGGAATCTTTTATCGTGTCTTAAGAAAATACATATATAGTATATAAATGTACGATGTTGCGAAGTCGCTACTGCGTCTCTCGTGCTACATTTATTATATGTATATATACATATGTATACACATCAATTTCTCCCCCATACTCGCCCTTGGGATTATATTCTGCGGAACGCGCGGTTAAGCACGTCTCGGTTGGTCAATCGATCTCGAGATCCGAGCCTCTTGTTTACTCTCGGAATAACACCGAGACGGCTATCCGAATTCGTTCTTCATGGATTTCATATGAAAACAACAATGTCACGGCACATTGCTCAGAGAAAAATTGACCGAGCTAACGCACTCTCCGTGTTTCATGGGTTCAAGGATTGCCGGTGATACGGATTGCAAAAAAAGAATTTTGCAAAATATTTAGAAACTCTCGACTTCAAAAAGAATTTAATGAATAGAAAAAAAAAAAGAATAAAATAAGGGAAATAACAAATTGTTGGTCTCGCATTACAGTCGGAAGAATTAATCGTCGCCGAGCCGAGGAATCTGCCGACTATAATATGCGAATAATTTGTTATTTTGCTCCGTTTGTTTAGTATCGTTTATTTATTACACTCTTTTCGGGCGGAATTTTTTTATGTTTCGTCAAATTATTTATAATTCAACCTTCTCCGTTCCGTTCCGTTTTCCGTTTTTTCAGAGAAAGCTTTGTTTTCGTGAAAAGAAATGTTTTCTACATTGCTACGTTAGTCGAAATCGTTGAGAAGGTCGAGGAAGTGATTTAGAGAAAAATGTGTACGTATAAGCAATAAAAGCGATGCAATTTTTTAAATATTGTACTGAAATTTAAACTGCATGTAGACTTTTATGAGATACAGCTTGGGATTTCGTATAGCTCGAATCTGTCGAGTCGTTAAAAATTCATGGAATTTTTCTGAAAAGAATTTGTTCGCCTTTGAAGTCAGGCATTTTTTAAAACTTTCATGTGGGTCATATTTGGAATTAAATTGAGCCATTAAAAAAATGTGTAAATTAGGCTAGTAAATCGATACCTCATCTTGCATTCCAAGTCATTTACAAAGCTTTCACTATGAGGGAATCAAAATTAATTAGCTTTTTCATGAGGGATCATTGTAATCGACGTTGAAAACAAAATGATGAAGCGATTTGCAAGTTTAATTTTTTACAAAAACAATGACGACGGCGTATATCGTCGAAGTTTTTATACATTCGGCCTGTAATTTTTGGTAAAAGCTAAAGAAAAAACGACCCAGATCGGGGAATAAAAAAATGGTACAAAAATCTAGTTGATACATTTTTCGTATTTTCGAAGAATATCGGATACCAAGAAAACTTGGAAGGTCACATGTTCGCGGTGAGACCCATAACTCGTGTCTTTTGCCCGGCGAGCAGGCGGGATTAAAACGGAAAAAATCCGAAAGCGTCGTGTATATCGCTAACGACATTACTGCGCAGCCATCCGTGCGCTTCATTTCATATAAAGTTTTTTTTACACCTACCCCATTTGGTCTATTACGAAGATATACTTATATCTGCGCACGCGAACACGCACACAGAGCGAAAATTCTTCCATAAATTGGCTCTCTCGGTCCCAGCGCGTTGCCACTACTGGCACTATAGTCTGGGGATTCGATTTTTCGCGAAACGAGAAGAGTCGTTACCCTCGTCCGAGGCGTTGCCATTGCCAGAAGAAACGAAGCAACTCTCTTTCCTTTGGAAAAAAAAAAAAAAACGGAGAAAGAAAGCTACAACAACGACGATCGTGCTCTCTATACAACTTCGCTCTTTGGCTTCCTCGTATATCGCCGCAGCACTTTTCCTATCGTCGTCTATACTTTAACCAACATGTTACGTGTATGGACATTCTTCGATTCTTATCTCGCACGTGATACGAGACTTTGCTTTTTTCCGAAAAATCTTATTGGCCCGGCGAAACAGCATCTTGATCTTTATCAAAGTAATACCATTTTCTTTTTGGTCGGTGCGTTGCCGTTCCATATCCATGCGGTTTAAGGTAAATACAGTTTCTCGATTACTTGAAAAAGCCCCGAGAAAGCCAAATTCTTAAAGAACGAAGCAAATTAAATTCGTGCATTGCTTCCTCATATTCGTTTATCGGCTTTCCCAAAACCCTTTTATAAAAAATTCAACTAACGCTCTTTTTCACACCGTTGAAACGGTGAAACTAATGTGGAAATAAATAAATTAGTATAATTATCAATTAATGCCCACATCAATACTTTTTTCATAAATGTGATTACAGAAAGATCCACCATCGGAATCCAGTTCTCACAAAGAATCATGAAAAAAATCAATCGAAACGTATAAAACAATTTATAAGAAAACAAAAAATTGCAATGTGCGATTGGCTTCAATTTTCGTGATGTCCACCGCGAAGTTGAAGAAAGAACTAGCGAAGAAACGAAAAATGGTATTTCCGTCTCATAACTAATGAAAAATCAGCGCGACGATGTTGAGCCCGATGATACATTCAATGGGAACATCAGAATTCCGTGTACAATCGCGTCGAGTCGTGGCGAATTCGTTCGTCGCGAAATTATTCAAGACAAATTAGCGATGCACACCCGATGCTTGATTAATCGCATCAAACAGGTACGTGCGGTTAGTCGAACCGCGGGTTTTCCGGAATATCCGCCAGCGTCATACGCGAATAGATTATACATACGAATTACTCCGGATTCCTCGTCGCGCGTATCTCACCGGCTGCGTTATTATGCCCGCTATAATACGATATAACGCTCTACGAGGGGGTTTGTTACACGAGGCTCGCGGATTCGAATCAGTATTTCACGGTGACTGACACGCGTTTGTGCATACACGCCGCGTGAGCGCGCGATTTAATCGCAACCCGAGCGACGGCACTCGAAAGTACATTTTGCCAGTGCGTCATGTACGGAAACCGGAACTTTGCTCCTTCCGTTGGCGAATCGTTATATGTATACACTCCCGTGGCCCGCGCGCTCCGCTCTTATCGCGCGAAACGCTCCGACGATGCTAACCGAGTCGATACACCACCCTCATAACCCATGGTATTTATTAGACTGGTCGCGATAAAACTACGAATATGTGGGGATTCAACTGGAAAACCGCTTCGAGAATCTCTCGCTCAATGACGCAACGAGGCGACGTGAAAGATTGTATCTCGCAGCGTCATTTAGTCGCGAGGAACAAACAAACAGACGAAGTTTGCTATCAAATTTTCAGGAGCGAAATAGGGTTTAACGATACAAAAAAAACATTAGTTCGATTTGCCGCGGAATTGAATCGAAACATTCGTTTCAAGGACCAAGAAAATAGAATCTAGGTTTGGACAATTTGCGTACTTAAGATTTCTAATACAAAAAATAGTACCCAGTTGTCCTTTTTTTTGTAATTTTCGATTGAACTTGAAAATTATACTCTTAGATGAAGTGCCTGGCTGTTTAAAGGAAGTCTTCGATTTATTCAAAAAATTGATTTGTATCTTTAAAAGACGTATCGCCAAATTCTCTCAAAAAGCTCCCTCGAATTCAAAAGAAATTGTAATGTAGGTTCTCGTTATATTTGCGCAACTGTTCGGCAAGAAAAAAAAGCGATAGACGTCTTTCCGAGACGCGATATGAATCACGTTGCACGTCAGACTTCCATGCTGTAACCGGGTGATTTATGTAAACGTGCCGATTTCGCGTCGAAACTTTCCAAGGCGCTGCGTTGCGAGCGCAGAATCTCGTAACAGCATGAAATAACATTTACGCATTCTCAAATCGCATTAACGAGTCTTCAACTCTCGATCGTTCGATGATGCGGGAAGGCAAAGCACCCGCGTGGAAAAAATTTGGAAAAAAAGCAATAAAAGCTTCAAAGATATTTCCAACAAACACCGTCAGTTTGTTTTTTATCCCGCAGCACCCTTCCGAACGATCGACGAACGCTCGCGGCTACTACACTTTGTTTTCTATATTCGCGGCAAGCGCGCGTGAGCCAACAACTTTTTAATGTGAAAATAACGCGCCAACGCGCGAAGCTTCCGCAAACTTTCACAATGACCTCGTCTACCAGTCGCACCGTTGGTGGAGAAGATAAAAAAAAAAGTTGCCGTTATGAAAAAAAAAAGTAAATAAAGAAACCAGCAGAAATTCACGGTCCGACAAGGGTTGAGGAGGCTTTCATGGAAATTTTTTCTACCTGTACACCATTCTCCAGCTACAGTGGAAAAAAAAAATGCAATAAAGCGGAAAAAAAATTGCGGAAACAAATATTATACAGAATTTCACAAAAATTCCATTTTCATTCAATTTTGTGTGAACTCTCACCGAGAATACGTATAATCCACGTTTAATCAAACGAATTGAACGTTTGACTGCTAAAAAAGTGAAACAAATTGGATTTGCGAATCGAATCCTCACTCTCCTTTTAACGTCGTTTCAAAAACTGTCGGTGAGTACGCATTTTGAAACAGTTTTTGGCCGATACATTGAAAAATGCATAAGCGACAGAAAGCCCAAACGATTTTGGCAAAAATATAAAAAATGTTCATAACTTCCGAATGAATTTATGGCTTTGAGCGAAATTCGAAAACAAGCATTCTTATTGGTGAATCAATTCGTATACGAAGATTCAATTAAATCGCTCGAAACTTGCGCAATTGTCAGTAAGCCTACAGTTTTTTAATAAAGTTAAATAACTAAAATGTTCATAACTTTCCAATGGCTTTATCGATTTCGCATTCAATGCCGATCGATCTTGATTTTAATTCAACTTGCGTACCAAATTTCAGCTCGAACGCTCGAAATTTGGGACATCTTAAAGTTCTTCTTGGAAAATAAATGCACCGGAATTTTATTTCAAAATTTAAATCTTCAGTTGATTTTTTTTTCATAAAAACAAAAATCTTCTTGCAGAAGTATCGAAAGAATTGCACACGATACGAATACAAGTACAAAAATAACGACAAGAGAGTTCTCCTCTTTCGTTTAGACAATGTCGAAAAAAAAAATGTTTCGCAAAACCATTGTATGTTATTGGCCATTCGATTCGGCAGATATTTCCAAAGCCGATTATCGAATTCACCTTCGCTGTGTGCAGAACCTTTTTTTCTATCTCTCGCGTTCACGCGTCCACGTGGACAATAAAAAAACGCGGAATTCAATAGCTTTGTGAAACAATTCCGCCTCGCTACTTTCGGTGTTTTTCTTTTTTTTTTCCAACTCCATTCGCCACTCTTCACAGTGCTACAGCGCGTTGCGCGATCCACAGTTATTCACGCTTGAATTCCCACACGGATAGAGCGAATTTATTCCGTAAAAATATTTTTTTTCCCCCCCCAATTTTTTTTTTTTTAGTTCAAAGCGAAACCACCATAGTCGCAGGAACAAACTCGGGGAAAACGAAAATTCCCTTCGGCGAGAATGATCCGATGGCTGTTAAATGTATCTCAACGATCGTAAGTTATTTTAATTCTAATTTAATTCTATTGATTACCGATCGCGGTGGAAACTCCCAAAATCCTCGTCAACAAGGACAAATGAGTCTCGGTGGGTCTGACGAAGCCCGGCATTCCACTGCCGTCCGTCGTGACACCGAAATCCTTGGCGTGCGTGACCATCGAATTTTTTGTTTTTTTTCGTCCGAATACGAAACCAACCGTTTAAAAAAAAATCGTGTAACACGAGATATTTTTCGAAAATTTTCCAGGTGTTTTAAAAAAATTTCGTTTTGTTTTTTATAAACAAACAACGAGCTATAGAGGAAAAATGGATGTACACGCGGCCGCGTCACGAGATCGCGCGGTACTGAGCGAATTTTCCAACGGGAGCATTCGTCGTCTCGCAGCATCCCCCGCGTCGTGAGAGTTCGCTTCTGCGCTACTCCGTTCCGCGGCAACCCTTCAGATGCGGCGATACCAAAACGCCACGAACGCTGTAACGCCAAAGGATCGCCGATGCGCCCTCCGAGGCTGCTCTTTATTACTTTGACCCACCCCTTTCGCTACAGCCGACTCGAAACTTATGGGGAAACGCTGCGTGCGTATAGTTGCAGCTGCGCGCAATTATGTAGACAGAACTTGGCCTGTTAACCCCGTGCGAACGCTAACGTGTATAAACGGTTGTTTAATCGCTTCGGCGTCGAGACAGCCCGTGCCGAATATATGAATATTAAAATGCATCCTTTAGCATCGAGATATTTGAGCATTCTGCGCTCTCAAACTGCTGTTTTTTATTTTATCCCCCTTCCGTCACGCCGTCTGCTCGAAGTTAGTTTTAGCCAATCACGCGATAACTTCGTTAGTAAGAATTCTTGAACCACGAACCGAATCGTTGGTCTAATGAAAATTATCATGCGCTAGCGGATAAGTATTGTTCGGGCACTTTGTGCTTTAAAATTTGGTGAAAATTGCATTTTTTCAACGTTGTTTGAATTGTTCTTGCGAAACTTCTTGGGAATCATAGGCGGTCTTATAACAGACACCAATGCAAAATTCCCAATTACCCACACATTTTTCAAAATAAAAAGAAAACAGGGCCTTAAAAAAATGTGTCCGTATTAAGAAAAATTAACAAATAATTTCCAGCAGAACAAAAGATTAGTTGTCGGTGCAATTCGTTGAAGAATTTTTTTTTTCCGTCAATTTGTTAATAAGTTTTTGGAATTATTATTACGCAAAATTACTCCGTCGATCACCTTCCATAGGCTTAATTTTTTTCAGATTTTTATCCCATTCAGAAACGCTCGAAATTTTCTCTGAATCTCGAATTTCCTCGGAGCGTACCGCTCGGACTACCGTGACGCATTATTTGTAAGTACCAGCGCGACGGCACCGACCCAAGACATTGAAAGAGAATTTTAAACACTGAGTGTGATAAAAAACTGAAAAAAAACTTGCATGCAGCAGATGCCGAAAAAATTGATATTGCTATAATGCTAATACCAAAATGTTATTAACAAATTTTTGAAAAAAAAAAAAAAAATGTCAACAAAGCCCCCGGCAATCTAACTTTATTTTTCAATTAAGATGATTCGTTAGTTTTCCGAACAGGCATCAATTTTTTAAGATTTCTTTCGTAACTTCGAATCGATTTGAATTGGCGATTTAAAAAAAGAATAAAAAATTCAAAGTTCGTTTGTTAAACGTAGCCGTACCTGGAGAATACAGACTACTTAAATAAGATCCTATTTAAATCTTACCTGGCCTCGTTGCGGCTGACCTTTGAGAAGGGAGCAATCCGACAAGGGTAAATTGGAGTCGCCCGCGGCGTTCGGTGTGTCAATCCATCGGCTTCCGGTCGCCGTCCCGCCGGGCATTTCCGCGATAACTGTGAGACGTTTCCGCCACGGATACCTTCCGGGAATCTTAGGTGCACATACTGATCCGCCGGTGAGCTATTGACCTCCAAATGGTTCGATAGTTTTGCGGCGCTCTCCGCATCGTTAACCCATTCTTCGGTTTCCTCTTACATGCGGCTCTCCTTCTCTCGCGAGAACACGTGCCATCCTTCGCAAAGGTCAACGACAAATACGGTCTCGTTATTTCGGTTCTCGAGAATCCGGAGGAGTATCGTCGCTTGCCAAGCATCCTGAAACGCAAATTAAACAGAAGTTACAGGATTAAGGGATGAGTCGAACGACACTATAACGATCGCTGATCAAGCGTATTGATTGGAACTTACGCGTAGCCCAATTAGTCGAGTCGGGCCCTTCCAGCATCCGGCTCAAATCTAATCCGGATCCAGCTGATCGACCGCCAATTACGGTTCGCGTCTCGAATCAACAAGACTAGCCGGGCACTAACGAGTCTCAAAATGCCAATTGTTTCGATCGTCCTGACCGCATCGCCCGCCAAATCCCTCAAAATCGCTGTTCGAGATTTTCTCCTTGTTGAAATTCGTGCGCATTACGCCGGCCAATGAACGCTGAAATAACGGATGACCAAGTGTCGCTATGTAATGGCGTATAAACAATATTTCTGATAACTCGCCTCCAATAGAACGCAATCTTTCGTCGAAGAACGTTCATAGAGAAAACGGGGCAAGAGACATTGTTAAAGACTTTCGCACGTTTTCGTTTTCTTTCCTTATAATTCGTATTATTACAAAAATACATTAAAACTTTACACTAAATTCGAGCAATTTTAATCGCTCCTAACAACAGTTCGGCATTGAAGAAAGAAAGTAACGAAACACCGCTGGTGTTTTTTCGGGTAAAAAAAACACGTCGACGTGCGTTTGTTGAACTAACAACTCTCAGGACATAGTTCGTTCATTTGCGAATAATGTCAATATTATCATCTAAAAGTCTGTTTTTTTTTAAGTATTGAACGACATTCGCGGTGCGAGACACATAGATTCTTGCGAATGTCGACAATTTTGGGGGAGAACACCGCGGTCAGCGTGAACGATGTGCGAATTGTTTCCGACGAACAATATTCAATCAACATTTATCACGATAATTAACGAGTGAAATAATTTCAATCGTCGCAACATCATTACTTTCAAGCGTCATCGATTGATTATTGTCTGTCGCTTTTCGTGCGAGCTTTCGTTCGCGAATTCTTCGCGTTTCTCGGACTGCAGGCAGTTTTTCGAAGATTCTGCTTCGGCGAACGTCCGACGATCTGCTTTCCCTGGATCTCCAGTCCCTCGATGCTGCGCTCCTTCGAGTTCGCCGACGCGACGAGCTTCGCCGGGCGCGTCAACGGACTCAGAGAAGTTCTGTTCCGGTGCGGTAGGCCGGACATGTCGTTCGTCGATCTAGGAAATATCGCAATCGAATTTCGTCAATGGATTCAATGGATCTACGGTGATAATCGGGTGCCGAGTTAATCGTGCTCGTGCGGGGTGGTCACTCAATCGGCAAACGAACATTTACGAAATTTCAAAGACCTTCAGACCAAGATTACTGAATTTGTTCCCACGAATCTCGCTCTCAACCCTAAACTCGCACCTCAGTTTAACCTTTTTAGGTAAATCCCATCGACTGACTATATCGTAAACTTTTTACCCAATGTTGTTTTTTTTTAATATTATTGTCCCATCAGGAAGTCTACTATTTTCCCAATTCCCAGGTTGAGTGACCTCCGTGATGCGGGAACCGAATAAAAAACTATCCTCATGATTCGTCAACAGTTGGATAACGAACAGCCGGAAGAGAAAATTTTAAAAAAATGTTACAGTTTCGAACCTAAACGAAACAGTAAGGATTACTTTTCGCCGGACTGCGCGCTGAACATTATCGAGCCAATGACATTTTTTTTTCGGTTTCGCCGTGCGTAACGTTTGTGTTTCCTTGTCTCATTACCGATTTTTGCTGCTCGGAAGCCTGGACGGATCGATGGGTGCGAGACGTATGTTTTTCGGCCAAACGGTCGGGCAAACGGGCGTTTGCCAAGCCGAGTGACTCTGAGGTATCCTCAGTCCGGACAATCTCTGAGCGGAATTAGTCTTCGACGCCGAATTCATGTATCTCCCCAATCCTGCTAAACATTGTCGCGGTTACAAAACGCCGTTTCCGAGCGCGCGAGACTCCGGAATAGTTTGTACATCCACCCTCGCATGCTCCTCAGCGACGAGCCATCGCAATCTCACCTTGGGGCGTTGAAATCTCGAAAGTTTGAGCTCGAAAGCTGATGGGCGTTGTTCGCAGAGTCGTGAAACTTTCCCGCGTCGACACGACGAACGGCACCGGACTCACGACGATCTTTTCATTGAACACGGTGCCGAGCTTGTTTCTCGCTACTAGCGGAGCATCGTCGTCGTTATTCTCCTCATCTTTCGCATTATCCAGTGAATTCTTTCCCAATCTGCGACTCGTCGCGGAGAACGAACGATTCTTTTCGTCGCCAAGCTCGTCGATGCGATCGACGCTCGGTTCGACGCTTCCGCGATGCTCGTTCTCGCTGCTCTTGCGACTCTCGGCGCTCTCGCGTTTTCTTCGACCTCTCGCGTCTCCTCTTCTACCGCTGTAAGTCGGTGCCGGCGTTATGCGAAGCACCTCGTCGAGATCCCCGCCCATCCTGACCGTCTCGTCTTTGCTCTCATCGATACGCGAAAATTCCGAACACACGAAATCCAAGATTTGCTCGAATACCTCGTTGAGATCCTCGGCCAGACGGGCGTTTCTTGACGAATTGTTGCTCAAGTCGTTCGTTCGATAGACACTGTCCTGCATTATTA
This sequence comes from Ischnus inquisitorius, assembly GCA_963924025.1. Lineage (NCBI taxonomy): Eukaryota > Metazoa > Arthropoda > Insecta > Hymenoptera > Ichneumonidae > Ischnus > Ischnus inquisitorius. Next base: position 2,933,561 of record OZ001250.1, on the reverse strand, counting down.
TCTCCTCGCCGTTGCGATCGTCGACGTTTCTCGATCTTCGGCTCGAACCCCGAAGCGTCTCGCTCGATTCCTGCGACGCAACCGGCATCGGGCTTTTGCCGATCACTCGCAAGTGAACCAATTGCGTTCTCCACTGATTGCATTCCTCGGACAATGGCTCCGATCCCGCGTCCGGTGTCGCCTCCTCGTCGAACAAGCTTCTCTCTATTGCCTCCCATAGTTGCAGAACTTTTCGCGTTGCCGCCTCCTCCGTGTCGCCCGGCCAAGACGACGACGTTGCTCTGCTGTTGCGATCCCAACTCGACGAGTCGTTGTTCTCCATTCCGCGCCAATTGTTCTTGCTGTCGCATGGACTGACGATCGGGTAACACGTTTCTCGGCTCTCCTCATTTCTTCGATTCACCGTCATTCTTCGGCTCGACGGCAATTTGATTTTCTCGATTGTTGCGCTATTTTTCGATAGAATTCATCGTGAGTATTGATTGGGGGAAGAAAAGGAAGAGATCATCATTTTGCAACTGAATTATTTCGCGCGACAAATTGGCAATTTTTTTTCCGCGCGATTGCGATCACTCACGTGCTCCTGGATTTTCTTTTGGACATTTCATCGTTTCGAGAACGTCTATGAACGGTATTGCGAAATTAACGACGGTAGGAGGAGCCGAAACGACGAACGACCGGGAAGATACCGCAGCGAGATTGTTTTTGCTTTTCCGAAAAATTGGAGTAAATTCGCGATTTTATTGGTAATCATTCGGAAATTCGTGGGTGGCACGGGGCATTTATTCTATGAGCAGCGAAGTAGTAAAAATATCGATGGAAATTTTGATATTTTTGCGAATGGCCGAACTGGGAAATGAATTCTCGGTACTACATTTTACGGGCTCTTCGCTCGAGGCTTCGAAAAATTTTGCTAACAGATTTTCATCAGAATAAGAGTTGATTTAGCGTTCAAAAGTGGTTACAAATAAAATTGTATAATAGAAGAGTTTTTTGGTGTAATTATCAATATTTTCTAATCTTGCACTGTTGAAAGCCATATATTTTGTATTGTGGGTTAATTATAAAACGAATGAGTATTTGTTCAGAGAAATAAATAAAAAAATAACAAAGAAAAATCATTTTATGCAGTTTTTTAAAATATTGAATGCTGAACTTGTATTAATCTATTTGAAGCAATTTTTTTTTCTTATTACTTTCAATTTTTGGTGAACCAATGACAAATTTTGGAATGGATCTATTTAAGCATGATTTGCAAAATAATTACAACTTTATTCTCTTCGTCGTGAGAATACAATAAATTTACTCAAGTTATTTTAGAGAGCAAACGTTTTTTCTGGTCCCTCAAAATTGTTCGAAAAGAATATTAATTAGAATAGAGTCAGAATTACAAGACAAAGTGCGCAACATATTTTGAGCTTTCGGTCGATATTCTAGAATGTTGTTTATTTCATAACATCAAATTTTTAATGTCATGATTTAGAAAATCAAAATTATGTGCATCGAAAGCCATTTTTGGTTTTCATCAGTTTTTTTCAATATCAATTTTTATAAAAAGTAAATAAATTATTAAATCAGTTAATTCATTGAAATTGTTATTTGTGTTTTTGTCAAATTTGAAGTACAAAGAGAAGCAAGCGATCTCCGCACTTGAAAATTTACTGGGACATAGTATTAGAAGCGTGCAGCGAAAGTCTTTTGCGCTTCCTTCATTTCAGTTTTCGATAGTCGTCGAACCAACAACATTGACTGACTGTTAAAGATTTTGCAAAAAACCATCCAATTTGTGTTTCGCTTTTATCGACTCAATATTAATCCATGCGGTAATTCGCGATGAAACTCTCCGCAGTGAAGATTTCCATAAAAATTCATTGATTATTCATCATGCGAGTGAAGTTTCGAGCGATCTAGCGCCAAATTTTTGAAATACCAAGAGTGCCCTACAGTTTTTTTCGTCAATCAGGTGGTTGGGTGACGTAAACACGAAACGACGACGATATTATCGATTATTTCACGAGTAATTTACGCATTTCACAACGTTGTACACAGCAGAAAAGATTTTCCGTGCCATCGTCTTGATTTTTCTTCTTTTTTTTTATCTTACGACTGTTCCACCAATTCAAAAGTATTTTCTGTCCTTATCGTCGAAAACGAAGAGATCACCGTGACGTTATCGGGTTCGCGCGCTTCGCGAACTGAACCTCCAACAACAACACCGGTCAGCCGCGTCGAAGCGACTGCTTTTGTTCGGCGCTGAACGCGTAGCTTTTATACGGCGAAGCTCACCGCGAACTTCGCGTTTCGCGTGTTCCCGATAATAACCAAGGCCATCTAATATCACGGTTTCGCCACGATCTGATAACGAGCTTCTTAACTGCACTTACCGCTCAAGTTCTCTCCTCGCGATCTCGTTGCCGCAACGAAACTCCTCGATGAAACTCTCGCGCGCACGCGCACCGAGGACAAACTAAACTCCGCGATCGCTTACACACGAAACTACGATTAAACACATCATTTGCGTCCGCGAACCTCGCCGGTTCGTTCGTAACTGAACCAGCGCTCAATTATACAGTTGTAATTTACGCGATTGTTATTATTGCACTTTGCTTGTAGACATTGAAGTGGAACATCGTACGTATGAGCGCGAGAGAGACAAACAAAATATTAACCTTATTTTCGAACCTTGAGATATAAAAAAACGTGTCAGTAACTTCGTAATTACTGAACTACTGAAACTAGTACGTGACTGATTCTCTCCGAAACCCGAATACCCTTCGAGAAAATACGATTACAGTTTTTGCAACCGACTGAGCGATACCTTATTCGCACCTTTGCGACGTTCCTTTCTTATCGACGAAGAAAAATACCGCGCTTTCGACCGACGACACACCGCGGCGCTGTCGCGCACCAGAATTTTGACGCGAGTCGCCCTTCTCCACGCGAACTCACGGATCCATGGGCGCGGAGTTCGTTATTTTTCGAATAATTCGACAGCGTGTGAGACCCGCGTGAAAATCGCGACGAATGTTTCTCTTGATTCGTTGTCTTCGCGTGCTCGAGGAAATTTGACTCGAGATGAACGAAACCTTTCGTGAACTGCGTCGTCTCGCGCGGAAGATCGACGGCGACATTGAAAATTTGGATAAAATAACCGCATCGCCGGATCTTCTGATGGGCGGCTATGGCGATACCGTCACTGAATCCGAACCGCCCATCGACCGGTTTTTCGACGAAGTTACAGAATTGCGGGTAATGAAAGAAAAAAAAAAGAATTAATAACGATTATCTGAAATTTTTATTAAATCAAAACAATAACACAGGATGAATTGCAAGCCGATCAAGAGGCCCGGACCAAGTTCATATCCAACACTCAAGGCGACATAAACAAAGTAAAAAAATTTTACGAACAGATGAAACAGGACTGCGAGGGCGTGGAGACGCTTCTCTCCGACTGGGGATTTGGGCCGCCTCGAGAGACGTCGAGGTAATTTTTTTGTGTGAGAAATTTTCTTGTAACAATTTTGTAAAGTACTTTTTATTTATTCGTCACAGTTTACGGACGGACGAATCGGAAACGGAATCGAGTATTCTGACGCCGGAACAGATGAGCGATACTCCGTCTCCCAGGACGAACTATGTCGAGCGAAGCATCACAAATGAATTTTTTACTCCGACCATGAATAAAGCAACAGGCATCGCCACACCGGTAATCAGAAGTCTTCGGAAATGAAGTTGATGCAGCGGAATACAACAACCGCTGTGTCGTCGCTCAATCGCTCTTCCAAGGAATTTTTGTCTCCTTTGTGCGAAAAAAGCATGAAGCAAACATAGCTGTAATTTTTACACCCTGATAGGATAGATACATATTGTTATTCTTCGATAATACGCTCGTAATATAAATTTTCTACGAAATTCTCATGTTGTTTTATTAGTTAAGAATTTACAATAATTATCAATTTTTATACCGTGCGAATATTCTGATTTATTTAAAGTTTGTTAGTTAAATTTTTTAAACAATTTCTCTTATTGTTACATAAATTATTTATGTTTTTTTGCAGCATTTACAAAATCGGACTTGTGATTTTCAAATAAACATTTTCCAACGCTGCTAATTTCTTTGAGAACAAATGAAATACGAGTCCGACACGAGTTTACCGTGAGCATCGAACGCGTATTTGCTTTTATCTCCAAAAAAAATTAACATTAAATTTCAAAAAGTTCATTACAGTTTCCGTTACCGACCGCGATGCTTCACTTCACCGTAACGAGTCCTATTTATACGTTCCCGGTTCGATCGAATAATACCCGGAGCAAGTATTACGTCCGTCGGATAAAAATTTATCGAGACAATCTCGGCGACGTCGGTTTCCTGCGCGCGTTTCCGAGTTCCCCCGACGGGACGCACAATGCGCGAACGGCAAAGAATAACCGAAGCGTTCGGGGGGTGGGGGGGAGCTACAGTTGCATTCGTGCTAATTCGGCGTCGGTGTTCCCGCCGCATGGTCACAGCTCCATATACGTTCCGTTCCTCGTTTACCCCCTCGCACCTACACGTGTACACGCGCCGCGGATGACGAAATAATTTCGTTAATTACCGTCGTCAACACGACGATAACGAGCGGTTGATCGCGTGAAGAAAAAAAAAGATCGAGCTTCTACCGACAACGGGAAATCGTCGTGCGAATTCCTTTCTCTTTACGAATGTAAGAAACCAACCCACGACACACCGGCTTTTTCCCCGGAGGTTACGAGAATCTTTTTTTTTCTCACTGTCGTAAATATATATAATCGAAGCCTTCGCGCGTCTCGATATATATTTCGTGTAAACATCACACTGTTTGTACACGATAGTCAAATTCGACGTCGCTACATTCTGGCCGATACGCCCGATTTTCAGATAATGTTGGAGCGGCAGACTCGCTGCTCGGCGATAGCATCGGAAATTACGAACGTCCGGCACAACAGATCTTTCGCTTCACGTCGCGTCTCGTCCCAACGCTCATAGCGAGAACGAACAATCGATTTGACTTGAACACAGAGGATCTTTTTTTTCACGATATTTACAAGTCGGTAAGTAAATTCGTCAAGTTTCAATTAATTATTCGATGATTTCTCACGTTCTGTGGACAGATGTTTCCTTCAATCGTAATCGTTTTGTAAACAAAGTTTTTTTTTTATTCTTAATACTTCGCTATTAGATAACGCAAGAAAAAAATTTAAGATAAACGAGATGCGGTAATTTCAATTTTCCTGGACTTATCGTAGAGGGTCAGCGAGATAGCGCAGTGTCAAACGTTCACGACAATCGACCCCATTTGACTCCAATTTTCAATGGCTCGATAAACTCGTAACGACGCATTGCAGGGCTAAACAGCCAAGTTCGACGCGTAGTTCGATATCGACGATACCAGCGATCTGTGTAGCTGCCAATAAACTTTTTTTTGTTGCGCTTGAGATTGCGTGGTTTTATTTTCATGAAGAGATTTTTTTTTTTTGTATGTATTGAAGAAAAAATGGTGAAACCGACGATGGACGACGCGCCGAGGGAACTGGAACCCATGAACCCCGCTGCCAGGGAAGCGAGAGGTCAAAACGAGGACAAAATTCAGATGAAGAAGCAGCTGGGATTGCTGGAGGGAGTCGCTATTATCCTTGGAATTATATTTGGTTCAGGTAAAAAAAACGATTTTTTTAAAGATACTTTCATCGGATGAATTGTAACAGATTTATTATTAATGGTTTTTATTAATACTTTGAAATGCAGGGCCGATTTTCTTTTTTTTTTTGTATTCAAATTTTTTTTTTTGGTATCACGATTTTTAAAAATATTTCTTTGCTTTTTTTTCAGCTATATCTGATTTATCGTTCTGAGTATTGATCGCGTTCTTTTGTACACGTTAATTTCGTCGAATTCGAAAAATCGGCCCTTAACTTGATTATGATTTTTTTCTCTTTTTTTTTCCATTGCGAAAAATCATCCCGTAACTCCGGTCTGCGTCGGCTGTGAAATAATTCCATCAAAAACTTCAAAAGAAATTCGTTTTGCGTACGAAACAAATGGGAACGCAACTGGAACGTTGATTTTTCAGAAAAATACAGTCTTGTGTGGTTTACTTCATTTTTCTTCATTTATTTCAAACTCGCAAACAATTTTCATTATTCGAAACAACGAGGACCACGAACGATACGAATTAAATCGTATAATTATTTACTTTTGCACCATTTTAGCCAATTTCCAAAAAGAGTCCTTTACTTTTTATTATTTCCAAAAAAAAACTCAAAATATCAAAGCTTTCAACGGTATTCTATGAGTCTCAAAGCGTTAATAAATTCGTCACACAAAAATGTTCGATTACTTTCAATTACAATTACAAATACTCAAACTGTAATATCGGATTTGTGATATTTCTCGATGCGTTTAAACGAAAAACAATCGTATTACTTTCCAGTACGTGAGAATACTTGCGCTAAAAATTCGTCTATCAACGAACGATGATGTATTTGCGATTCATTTTTTCAGGCATTTTCATCTCGCCGAAAGGAGTGATCGAGGAAGTCGGCAGCATCGGCGTGTCCCTTATAATATGGGTTCTTTGCGGTCTGTTGTCCACAATCGGAGCTCTGTGCTACGCGGAATTGGGAACCAGTATACCCAGGAGCGGCGGCGACTACGCCTATATTCACGAAGCCTTCGGTGCCCTACCGTCGTTTCTCTATCTATGGGCTGCCAACCTCATATTTGTGTGAGTCGATTCAACCTTGCGGTACCTTTCTTATGGATAAGATATATCGGATTATAAAGATTATAAAACAAAATTATTATAAAAAATTTTGCGATATTTGGATAAATCGTTACAGGCCTACAACCAACGCGATAATGGCCCTGACCTTCGCCGAGTACGTTTTGCAGCCATTCTTCCCGGTCTGCCCGTCACCCGACGACGGTGTTCGACTAATAGCCGCCGCTACGATCTGTGCGTACAATTCTCGCGTATCTATAGAAATATTTATGTGCTATACAATCCAGATTCGAACGGTCAATGAAAATCGAAAATTCGTTAATCTTCGTCATTATTCCGTCAATATATTTATTTTTGTATCCAACTATCACGAATTCGAATTCTTTCTCTCGAATGTTTGTATTTTCAAAATTACCGAATACGCAGAATAATCTTGCAGTTGAGATCATTGTAGTTGTAGATAAAAATTCGAATTCGGCATATCTCGAAAAGAACCAATGCAAAAATTATGAAAACCACAAATCTCGTCTGAATAACGACGAACCGTGACGAAGTTTCGATTTTTTTTAGGTTGAATTTTTTACCATTTTAATCGTTGTGAAATACCTCGCATGTTCAATTGAATATAAGTCGTCGACATAGCTTACGTTTGTGAAAACTTTCTTAATTCTGCAGGTTTTCTAACGTTCGTCAACTGTTACGGGGTGAAGGAGACCTCGGTGATGCAGAACGTGTTTATGTTCGCTAAAATCATCGCTCTCGTTATAATAATAGTGGCCGGATTAGCTTGGTTAATGTCGGGTCAGTAGATCAATTATGCCGATTTATTGTTATCAATAGAGCGATTAATTTGTGCTGACGATGATTCTCGTTGCTTCAGGAGGCACGGACAATTTTCAAGAGCCATTCAAAGACTCGAATACCGACCCTGGCAAAATAGCCGTTGCTTTTTACCAGGGCATATTCTCGTACTCGGGCTGGAACTATCTGAACTTCATGACCGAGGAACTGAAGGATCCGTACAAGTGAGAAACGAAGTAACACTCCACCGATCGCATGCACATCGATCTTTTTCGCAACGCGATCGTCGAATAAATGAGAAATTTTGTTCATGCAGGAATTTGCCACGCGCCATTTACATATCACTGCCGATCGTTACTTTCATCTACGTTCTCGCGAACGTCGCTTATCTCGCAGTCCTGACGCCGACTGCGATGTTAGCTTCGAATGCCATTGCTGTGGTCAGTACTTTTCTTTTTTGTACGAAAAACATTTTTTCTTTCAGCCGAAGGTCTCCCATTCCTTTTCTAATTCAACGATAAGAAGGGTTCAAACAAATGTTCAGTGATTCTGAACATTTTGGATGAACCAGAAATGCATTTCAATTTTTTTTGAGCCGGAGAATTTCTGAAAGTGTTCTTAAATTTTTTGCAGACCTTTCACTGGACACTATGGTTAATTCAAATATGAAAAGAAATTCAATTGTCTTCCTCATAACGAAAAAGAAAAAACTAATTCATTACTTTGCGTGTTTAGAGTCTTGGGGACCAAACGCTCGGGGCGATGTCTTGGGTGATGCCGGTATTGGTAGCAGCTTCGGCTTTCGGAGGCTTGAGCGTACACATTATGACTTCCTCGAGGATGTGTTTCGTCGGTGCGAGAAACGGTCATTTTCCGGCTATGCTTAGTCACATTAATCTTCAAAGACTGACTCCCACGCCCGCTCTGGTGTTCCTGGTATGTCTATCCAATAAAATCGTAGTAAAATTAACAAAAAGAATGAAGTATTACCGGAATATCTCGATGAATTGCCACGTAATTCTCTACAATTTTCAGTGCATACTTTCGCTGATAATGTTGTGCACGACGAATCTCACGGTGCTCATCACTTACTGCAGTATCGTCGAATCTTTCTTCATAATGCTGTCGGTCGCTGGCATATTGTGGTTGAGACACACGCGCCCGGGAATGACCAGACCGATTAAAGTACGTATAACAGCTCCGCCTTCACATTACCAGTGGAACAATTAAATTTAAAAAAAAGTCCAACACCCGAGAGTCCGATTCGAGAATCTCGAAGATTTCCCGATCGGACGAAAATCTGCGATAAATCTTGCAGAAGTCTCTCAGAATATTGATCTCGCTTTTTTCAGAAGAGTTAACGAATCAATTTCTACGGAAAAAAAATCGTTTACCGATTAATTCGTTGAATAATTTTTCTGTAACTTGTTGAGAACATTTTGGCATTATCATTGCGCAAAATTTGTCTTCTCAGGATCTTCTGAAATTCGCTCGGAGTCGCAGTTTCAGCTGCGCCGCCTTGAGTATTTTTTTATTGATTTATTATCTTCGCAGGTATCTCTGTGGATCCCGATCACGTTCGTCGCCGTATGTGCCTTTTTGGTGCTGGTTCCGTGCTACGTTAGGCCGATGGAACTGGGAATGGGTCTCATTATCACTCTGTCGGGTATTCCCGCTTACTACATGGGTGTCGTGTGTGAAAAGAAACCGGCCTGGTTCCAGAAAATCAATGGTACGTTGTCAAATAATTGTCTCGAAGAAGCATTACTATTGTTCACGCGCGTGGGAGTTTTTCTACTGATCGTTTCACGTTTTTCTTTCCTTTATTTCAGTCAAATGTACGCATACTGTACAAAAGTTGTTCATGTCCGCGAGGGAGGATCGCGACGACTGAGCGTTTTCTTATCGCACATGCCTACAAACCACGAATGACGAGTATCCGTGTTCGGGGGCTCGACAATAAATTTGTAAATTATCTACATTTCGCCCTTCGTGACGAAGAATCGACCTCGTCTCCGGGAGTCCGTCGCGGCGATGTCGTATTGTTCTTCTCTACCATATACATGTTTTTTTGTTTTTTTTTTCTTTTTCGTTTTTTTCTACGAATTTACGCGTGAATTTGTGTGCTGGTCAATATTATTTTTTAAACTATCTCTTAAGAGCTATTGCTCAACCGAAGGATCTGCGTATATGAATGTATGATACTATAAATTTTGCTAAAACTGCGTCGCGCCGATCTAGGGAAACTTTAGTTTCATAAGTTGATCAACGAATCGTTTTTATCGCGAGGTACAAAAACGCTCAATGTACTTACGAGAAGAGTTGCAGTCGGAGTATGTGTGATTCGCACGATTTGAGTGGCGAAACGAGCAAGTGTGTGTATTTTTTTTTTTTTTTTTGTCATTTACAATCGTTTCATCGCGAAAGCCAAATAACATTTTCGAATCTCGTGTAGTTCCTATTTTTGTTTTTCACGGTCAGCAATCGTACTATTTTTTTCGGTACGTCACGTGTAACATTTTTACACATATGCACGGTCAGTAAAATTAGCTTCATTTACGGATGAGTTTAAAGTTTTTTTTTTTGCGTAATCTTATTTACTTGTATTTATTGGGAACGGCGTGGACAGAACAGCGAATTACCAATTGCAAATAAGTATTTTTTGCTCATTTGTTTTTGTTGAAACGGTGCTCGACTGGTAGTAGAAAAATCGGCAAAATTATGCGCAATCGATTACGGTAATTCGTTAAACGTCGATGATTCGTTATTGAGAATTTAGCCCCGTTTCGGGCCTACGCTCATCGATTACATTTTTTTCTCGGAAGAACGATAACGTAATCCTCGAAGATTTGGGAAGCGAAGGACAGCCATTTATAACTACGCTATACGCTACGCACGAATGAAAAATAAATCTTTTACTGTTTGTTAATCGTAAATCGCTCGTATTATTGTTCGACCGAACCTGCTTCGCCGCAAAAAAAAAAAGAAAGAATAAAAAAAGTAAACCAACACTGTTGTAGTGTCTCGTCGTATATTATTTCGTGTGGCTAGAATACATTTATTAATTACAATAAACGTTGCGCGTCGGTAAATCGCGGTTTGTTTCGTACATCGAATCCCATAGCGGCTTTCACGTTCTATACGTCTAACAGGTGCCACAACAGGAATGTTTTTTCCAACATTAGGTTCATCGGTGAAGCTTTACAGATAACAGCCGAACAATGACAATATTCGACCGATTGAATTCATAAATACAATCAAATACTTTTTTTTCAATCTTTTTATACAATATCTCTGGATTTTATCGTCGATCGGCAATTTTACATTGTTTACAAGTTAGTGGATATCCTCCGGATTGAACATGCCCTTTGAAAAGAACAGAAAAAAACATCGGTTTAGTAAATTTGATTGAATCCTCGTCGAGATAAATTTTCGTTATTAATCCCTGGTTTTACTTTCTGAACCACGAACACGTTTTTTATACTCGAATCGATGAAACTGGAGGTTTGATCAAGGATTTTTATCTCCGCTTCTAATTGAGCTAGACTTGTATTTTTTTGTAATGGAGATTGAGCTTTCTATTTAAATTACCACGACAATTAAAAAAAATTAAATAATTAACCACTTGCGGCTTTCATAAAGCGGACAAGAAAGGTAAGTATTTGAGCCGAGTCGTGCAAAGAAAATTGGTTCAAAGAAATGTTAGATTCAGAGAGAATTTCAAGCGTTTCTCAGTGGTTTAAAAATCTAAGAAAGATCAATCACGTGGATGATGTTCGAAAGATTGATTTAGCCTAACATTAATTCCAAAAAGTTAACAAATTGATGAAAAAAAAACTTGTTTACCGAATTATCGAATTATATTTCAATATGTGTTTGTTATAAGATTGTTCGTTATTCTCAAGAAGTTTCTGAATGAGATCGATTGAGTAAATTTGCAAATGTATGTCAAACAACTTTGAAGAAATGGAATTTTCAACAAATTATATTCTTCAGAAAATTCTTACATAACATTCCATATAAAAGAAAAATGATCAATCATTTTCAACAAAAAAAAAGTTGAGTCACCAGGCTCTTCAATTTTTTTTCGTTCATTAATTAGTTAATAACTTTATGGAATTATCATCATGCGAAATCAACCTCTTCAACATTTTCCATATGCTTAATTTGTCTCAGATTTTTATCTCATTATAAAAGATCAAAATTCGCTCAGAATCTCACATTTCCTTGGACTGTAATGCTTAAGTTACCTTAAATAAATAAATATCGCAAAAAAAAAATCAAGTAGATTTACGGAGAAACTATTTTTTGTCGAAGGGAAAACCGCAAGTAATGAAATAATAATAATAATAATAATAATAATAAAATTATTTTATTAAAAAAAAAATTTTTACCTTAGCACGTCTGAGGATGGAATCCTTGCTGGCGTCGTAGGGATGATCCTTGCTAGGAATTTCCAGCACCGATGGCACGGGTTGCGTGTGGCTATCGATCACGTGACGGATCATCTCGGCGACCTGGCCAATGAAGTTTTATCCGATTACTCAAAGCTACACCATATTCGCGATTAACTTTGTCAACTCGTAACTCACATTCTGATTGATCAGGATGATGTCGATGTCGTCGCGTTTCAAGAAGCGCTTGAAAGTATCCTCGAGATCGCTGACGGCGGTATCTGCGCCAAAATAACGTTAATTGTTTCACCCGATCGACGATATCGTATCGCGTGAGTTACAAATTATGCGGTACGTACTCTTGTCAACGACCATGAAGTTCGGCTGGCGATTTTTGTTAATTTCGCCGACGCCGCCGAGGAGAAAACCCACGCAGGTGTCCTGTGACGGAACGAAACATCAGAATTAATCGTCGCACTTGGTCGAATCGTTTCGTCGACGAGTTCCATAAAAAAAACCGGGCCTAACGAAAATTTACCTCGTCGCCGATGACCGCGAGCAGCTTTCCCTTTCCTGCGGAATGAAGAGCCATGTTTAAGCAATGTCACACCCACACGCGATTTTCTTTTCGATCAAGGAGAGAAAAACAGAGACGATCACGCGAAACTGTTTTTTTTCTCTCGCCCCTGTCGCAGATCAGATGACCGATCGTCACGCCTTTCGCGGCTGCGCATGCGCATGGTCCCTTATCGCCCTTTATTTTCTCTCCATGATCAAACAAACCATTCTTATCACGTGAGTCTTACCCGAGCGACGCGCGAGCGCGCGCGCTCACTGGATAAGATCGAGAGAGCGCGCGCGCGCTTTTATTTCAACGCGGTACTCGCTTGATAAGAAAAATACGCGCCCCGGGACACTGCGACGTTTGCGTCGCTCTCGCGAATGACAGTGTTGCGAAAACAATTTCGAAAGATCTTTTGATCTAACGCCTTCGTTGTGAATAAATAGTAATTCATTAACGGAGAAAACGAGAAAGTGTATTCGATCGAACGAAAGAAATCGACAAAAGCGATACTCACGTTCGGGCACTAGTGACGAATCCTCGCGATGCCGAGCCGCGAGTTTTCTCGGTCTGTTTGTGTTGACTTCCTCGTTTGACATTCTCGCGAAAGTATCGTCGTTTTTTCTTGCGGTAACTCCGGAATCGTCGCAAAGCCGCGATTGACAGTCGTGAAATACAACGAGCGAGCGTGACTACCGTTCTCGTCGAAGTGAGGCCAGGAATCGTTCGTAAAGCTGTCTAATCCCGGAGAGTAAGCATGAAATAAAAAGAGCTTTTGTTTAGCGCGATGTTTCTTTGGTTTTTCTCGTTCGTTACGATTCGAGGCGTTAATGAATTCCGCAATGTCTGGTGCGCGGATCTCGCAGCGTCGTCGCCGATTGCACTAATAATCTTCGCACACGCGAAAGCCGACGCGATTATCTTATTTCTAGAGTTGCAATCGGCGTTTGGAGGTCGACCGCTCGCGGCTGGACGCGCTCGACAGCCTCGGCCGCGTCGGCAGGGTCGCTCAGCTTTGCATAACGCGCTCCGTTGAATATGCAATAGAAAATTTATAGATAAGTTATCTCGTATCGATGATTACGCTCAATATCGAGCCTCGATTCGTAAACGCGCTATCGTCCGCCTCGTCGCTCGCTCGACACTGTCGTCGACGATAATGACTTTTAGCCTGCGACGCTTGCACTATTTTTACGTATTGAAAAATCTAGACTATGAGTTTTTACGCGCGACAAGGACATTCCGATCTAGAATAAACGCGAGAGAGTTGGCAGACCGGAGGGTCTCAGAACTGTCTAACGCCGCTCGATTTACCCTTCCTCCTTCCTACGCCCTGGCATTCGACCAATAATTTTAATTGTGCGATAGGTGTCTTGGCTAGACATTCCGACCTAGTAACGCCTCGAGTGAAATATTCTCGTGCAAATTTATCCTCGCCGCATGAGTTTTCAATGAATCTCCAATTCTTCCCTGCGAAACAAAGAACGTTTTCTTTTTCATTATTCAATGAGCGAAAAAGCTTGGTATCGTTTCTTATGGAAATCTTTGCGTTCTTTTTCAAACTAACTTTGTTTATAATGAAATCGTTAATTCAGTTTAACAGAAACTTTTTTTTTTATTTCTCAATAATACATTTTCGTGATCGGAAGACTAAAGAAAAAACAATTGATTTCCTTTGACTTGATTTTTTGACTGTAAGAATCCAATATTTGTGTATCCGTGATAAATCATTATTATAGTTATGAATACAACAGGTTGACCCAAAAGATTTCATGAGTGATCAGGAATTTATGAATAATAATAATATTAATAATTGATAAATTATTACTACAATTGATACTTATAAGAATAATAGTTGTAAATAATAATTATTGGTTTTACATACAAATCGCAAAAATTGTTGCATGCAATAATCTTCTTTACTAATAACTTTTTTTCTTTTAGTAAGGAACGAAATCGAGCCAGCATGCCGGAGCCTGTTAATCACCAGGTGAACGCCGCTCGTAAAACGTTCCAGAATCTCCATCAGATATCCAAACTGCTGAACACAAATTTGGATCCAACGACGCTGAGCATATGCGTGAGACTCTGCGAGAACGGCGTGAACCCGCAAGCTCTCGCGACGGTCGTGAAGGAGCTGCAGAGGGAGGTCAAGGCCATGGGTAACGCGGAGTCGACGATGAGCAAAGGGAGTCTGACGAAATAAACGCCAATCGCGCTTTTTTCTCATCCCATTCTTCGATATCACAATGAAAACATCGAGAAATCACAAATTCTTAGTAGATTTAACGATGTGAACATAGGGTTTCTTTCTTATTTTTCGCTACGAAAATAAATCTAGTACGATTCGAAAAAGTAATATATTATCTTTATTGAAAAAAAAAAAACAATGTAAAAAAAAACAAAGTTCTTGCCCTCGATTACAAATGCTTTGCATTGTATGTCATGAAGAACGATGCGACGTTTCAAAATATATCTCACTCATCGAAGGCTATTAGGAAATTTACGAAATCTGAACCTTAGAATAAGTTAAATCGATTGGCTGAGACTTCTCTTTGTTCGTGGGTGTTTTCAGTCCCGTGACGCGAAAATACGGTGCTTTCGGTCCGGAGAAGACTCGTGGATGAGTTGTGATTTCGTTCTCTTCACTCACAAATTACGTGTGAACATTTTTCACACTTTGTGCGTCTCGCTGGGAAGTGTTCTCAGACGCGTGGAACGAGTGCTTTCAATCGTTCAGAGAGTCGAGATGAACAAGTTGAGTCCGCTCTCTTATTCGCAAATTTGTACGATAAATCCTCACGCTCTGTGCGAACTGTGCTTGTAGGAATGTTCCGAGTAGCAGATCAATTCTTCGTTGCCTGTTCCATCGTAAGAGTGTCGGCTGTTAATCGTTCCGACGATTAAAGCTCCACTTTACCGGTGGCCTTGCTCGGCTTTTTCTTCAGATTCGGTTTCTGAAAGATACAATATTTCAGTCGCCGTGTCTTTGACCAGCTTTTCGTCGAATGCCAGTATAAAAGCGTGTTGAAATTTGATGAATTCGGGTCTGAGATTTTTTTGATACGATTTTTCACAAGCTTTTTTTACGATTAAAAAATATGCAAAAATGCTTCTATACATGAAATTGTTGAATCGGAGGAACATTATTGTTATATGATGATTGTTTTACCTTGTTCGGATCGTTGGGACCATAAGTTTGACCCTCCAGCGTTACGCGGCCGATCTCCGGTTGCTGCAACAGATAGTTCTTCGCGTCTACAGCCTGAGAACCCTCTCTGAACATGAAGACCGATCGTTTCGGCTCGATGGGATACCTAAATAAAAACAAGAAAAATCCATGGTCATTTTCAACATTTTCCGGACCACTTGACCACTAAAAACTATAGGATGAACAAAGACTCGGCAATTGTTTTTGTCGAATGATAAGCTGTCTTACACTAAGTAACATTTTGAACCCATCTTGAACACTCGAATAATTTTTACAGGCCCAAAAACGACAGAATTATTTATACCGATATTTATTCATTTCCATTAGTGTTTTAAAAAATTCTATTTATTATTATTATTACTATTTCAATATTAATAAAATAATAATAATAAATTATTTTATTTATTAATATATTATTATTATTATTATTATATAATTTTCTACGCAATTCCAAAAACTATTATTAATAGGAAAAAATAGTTAGAAAATCATTGATCTGAGCAACTAGCCAATTTTTTCTAATAGACCAACTCACGAGACTTGAGATTTGAGGCCACTTTTAGTTATAGATAAATTGATTTGCGAACCTTTCAGCAATAATGTGATTATTTTGAAGACTACTCTGCCATATTTTCATGATGCTGTCGGCTTGGTCTTCCGAAAGTTCTGGATTCACATCTACGAACATCATTACGCCTTTTCCTTGTTTGGTCATTCTAATTACACTGTCCGGATCAAAGGGATCGACCTGAAAAAAAGAACAGAATTAACAATTATTATGTCACAACCGAAACTTGCAGCAATTTTCGCATACCTTCGACATGTCGATTTGCGGAGCCGGACGCAAGTGCTCTGGCAACTCGTCGGGTTCCAGCGGTTCGTCTCCTTCCTGAAACATCACAGATTCATCTTATTAGTAAAAAAGAAAAAAAAGAATTAAGATTGAAGTAGACTAATTAGAGACAAAGAGAAAAAAAAAAGAATGACGACTAGAGAGTGATAAAAACAAAAAAGAAATCATCGATACCTCCCACTGATCGAGTAACCTTTCCATATCCGCGTCCGTCATGTCCATTATATTTTTGTCCTTCCACGATTTGGGCTTTTTTATCGCCCGATCGTCGGCGTTCGTGACGATCGCGATCGCCAGCGCGACAACACTAATTACTAATATATTGGCCATCATTTGGCTTCGCGCAAGACACTTCCTGCACTTTTTGAATATCTCCAGTGCACTGAACTATAATCGCGATGAACTAGGTTACGCGTGCCAAACGCCGAGTCAGCAGCGATACGCGAGACATTGCGTGCCGCTCTCGCGGGGGCGATTTTTGATTCGCGATTTTATCGACGCGGTAATCGCGCGAAGCGAACGCGGTTCCATCGAGTTCGATCGAGCCTCGAACGGATGGCGAAGGTTGGAAGTTCTCGGGCAACAGCACGAAAAATGTTTCGTTATCTTTTGTCTGGGTCCGTGAAAATTGCTTCGCAATGAGAGAGCCGTGAGGCCTCGTTGCAGCTGTTGCT
Source organism: Ischnus inquisitorius (assembly GCA_963924025.1). Taxonomy (NCBI): domain Eukaryota; kingdom Metazoa; phylum Arthropoda; class Insecta; order Hymenoptera; family Ichneumonidae; genus Ischnus; species Ischnus inquisitorius. Next base: position 2,916,326 of record OZ001250.1, on the reverse strand, counting down.
GTTGCTGCTGCGTCGCGATATTATCATCTGTCATTCTCGCGCGTGTTTACTCGATCCCGGATCAGTGTCAACATCGCTGCATTCCGAAGAACTTCGTAAGCGACGAGATTCTTTCCGTTGCTCCAAACTCCGTTTTTCTCACCGTGACGCGATAACGATCGTTCGGTAACGCGAGAGTGCGAAAAGACGGAAAAACAATAACGCGCGCGGACGATTCGACTGGCGAGTTTTCGCGTACGAACTTATGTAATGACAGATCCGAGTGTCAACATTGGTTCATTGTGACAGCGAATATTTCGGTAACCGACACATTGGGTCGCGCGAGATTTCACGAACTCCGTCGTGTGCACGACCGAGCGACGAGATACGCGTAGTTATTTGACCTCGTGAGATCGCCTTCGTGATGCGTCAGATGATTTCGCGCAAAATTGTGATTCGACCCGTTCGCTCGTGTCTCGTCGTTCATCCGACGACTATGACGCACAACGCGAGCTAACCCATAATTTTTTCGGGTCCCGAGAAAAAAAATACGATAAAAATCGAAAAATCATTTTGGATCTGAACATTTTTTTTTTTTTCCAAATAATAATATTAATTCGTGCGCAATGTCGTCGAGGCTCCAAAATCTCGAGGGCATGCCAAGCATGTCGGAGATACAGGAATTGGCGAGATTGTTGAGGAAGAACGGCGACAGAGTGCTGAGCGGCGCAAGCAAGTTGTCCCTGTCGACGAAACTTTTGCACAATCTGAACGACGCCTTCGCCATTATCGTCGACGACACTCATGAATTGGACTCGTCCTTTCAAGTCTGCAACAGTTCGAAGATCGAAGTCTTCAGAGACTTGAAGTTCCTTCACGACTTCGTGCAAAAGACCGTCTGGCTCAAAGTATCGCACGCATCCAGCGATCCAAGATTGAGCATTGACATCGCCAAGTTTAGACACCTCAGAGTTCTGGAACTCCAGAAGGTTTGCGTCGATCTCGTCAGCGGCATTCAAGGCGTCAGAGGACAATTGACGAGCATCTCCTGCGCCGGAGGAGGAGGCGTCGGGACTGCAGGACGATTGCTTGGTAAAAAAAAAAAAATGTTAAATATGTTTATATATTTTTTTCATAAATTTTTTTTATCAACAAAAAAAATATATATATACATATAGATGCATTTTATCTCAAATAGATTCAAAGAATAAAGATTTTAGCTTAATTTAGCATTAATCTCGTTTAATAGATTTAAAGGTTTTTCAATTTTTTTTGTAGATTTATTCATAATTTAATAATAATAATATAAATATTTTTTTATGTATTCGGATTTTTTGTAAATATCTTTTATAGTTCAAAAACTTACGAATTCCTATTTTTTTTTCTCAATTAAAGGTTTTAACTAAATTTTTTTTAAATGATTTATATTTTAATCTCGGGGAAGTGAAATTTTTGTGTAAAGAAGTTGTTCCGTCAAATAAAATTACAAAAACAATTACAAAATTCGTTCAAATTATTTTATTGAGGAAAAATACACATTTATTGATATTTGGATTTGTTCTTCATATTTTTTCATATTTTCCGCGTAATTATGAAACTTGGACAAATATTGTTGTTATAGTATTTAAAAAAAAAATATTCAATTGATTAATGGATTTACAGCCGCATGCGGTCGAGATGCTGGAGTTGGTTTCGTCTGGGCGTCACTGAAATGTCTTGCATTGCCTTACAACGGTCTCGGAAGATTGGACAAATCGTTGGAGCTAGCACCGTGGCTTCAAACACTGGATCTCAGTCACAATCTCATAGTCAATGCGGCCGAATTGGATTGCCTGCCGAGTTTGAAGTGCGTGAACTTGGGCTACAACAAACTCGAGTCAGCGCCCTGTTTCAACAAAGCTACTTGGCAAACGCTTCAGACTCTCGTACTGAAGAATAATTATATAGAAAATTTAAACGGTGAGAGGATTTTTATTTTCTTAATAGATCACGTTGTTCGATATCCTCAAACTTCCGGTTTCGTTTCACAGGATTGCAGGGTCTCGATTGTCTGGCGGAGCTCGATTTGTCCTACAACTGTTTGACCGACCACTCGGTTCTCTGGCCGTTGAAAACCATGTCGGCCCTGTTGTGGATCTCTCTGGAAGGAAATCCTCTGTCATATCACAAAAAGCACAGATTTCTCACTATCAAGCATCTTCACTCACTGCTGTCCGAGAGCAAAGTAAGATTACTCGGTTTTATTTCGCATGATTTTTTTATAATTCTGTATATATTAATTTAGTCAATATTTCATGGACAAAATTTCACTGCCAGTTTGTCCTCGATCGCGAGCCTCTGAACAAAGATGAAAAAATGCTCGTCGCTCTGAACCGCGTTTTCATGATGAGATCCGCGCGTTCGCCGTCGAAAGACGACATTTCCTCGCTGTCCGGCTCGATAACGTCCGACGTCACGTCCGCGTCCGTCGACAATTCGTATTTTCACGATTTGATGGCCAGTCAAAGGTCCGAATTGATGGACAGTACGGAGCATGGCTTAACGCGCAATCGAAGAAAAAAGCATATGCGCGAAGCAATGATAACCGACGACGACGAGCACAAGGAGGAAAATACGGACATGACATCGAGCGTCGTTTCGACTTCGTATTTGGAGACGTCGACCGATCATTTGGAAACGAAGAAGCAGATTATCGCCCTCAGAGCGAGATTCGGCGATGAAAATTGGTTGGTCAGTCACGCCGGCACTTTCGTTCAGGATATAATGGGCTTTGAACGTTCGAACGAGCCGATGTTGGGGACGTCGCCCGCTGCCGCGCCTTCCTCGACGGTCGGTTCCGCCTCGATATCGATCGTCACGTCCAATACCGACAATTCTCCGCCGATCGTAACGAGCGAAGCGCCCAGCGATTCGCGACCCGATGATACGTCGGTCAATAACGAATTGCCTCCGGTCGAGAGGCACGAGACAGAGAGCGGCTACGAAACTACCGACATCGAGACCGAAGACAAGAATATCGAAACGAACGAAGACCCGGCGGAGGCTGCGCCGGAGAACGTCGAGGTTCCCTACGATCCCGAGGAAGGTAAGAACATCATCCTTCAACGAAAAATCTCCGACACTTCTTTGCAAACTTCAGCTTCCTCACAGTCGCTTTCTCTGCGAAGAAGCTTAAAAATTACAACAAATTCTTTCCCAGAGTACAAAGCTGGGCGAAAATATCGGACGATATTTTCAGTTTTTTCGAATATGTTTCTCGACGAAGATGACGAAACTTGAAGTCTAATTTCTTTCTTCAGTTTTGCATCCACTATTCGCTGTCTCAGACCAATTATATCGATAGACAAATAAAATTCGGGATTTTCTTTTGTATTTTCATCTCTTAGAATTACTCGACGACTAATACTGTTTTTTTATGTTTATGAATCTTAGAACGAGGCGAACTATTCCTGGTACAGAAGAAGTCGAACCAGGACGAAATGGAAGGGTTGTTCTTAATCATAACCCCCGAGTGAGTAATCAAAAAAAAAAAAAATAATAATGATCCACAGTACAGTGTCCAGAGGTTTATCTTATACGTTGATATTGTTCGCAGACACATAACGGAGAGGGATTCGATCGGGAAAATTATGTACAGATGGTCGACGGACAGCGTATTGTCGTGCGTGATGGGACGAGGCCAAACGCCGACGATAGATTTTATATTCGACACGACACGAAAGGATCGACAGTATCGAACGTACTTCGTGGAACAAGAAGACGCAGCCGTAAGATTTCCTTCGCGAATCGAATACGAACGTTTCTATTTCTTTTCGTTTGTGACTCCTCATTTCTCCACGTAATTTTCCCTTCGTACAGAAAATCGTCAAGACTCTGGGAGAATTGATAAAGGCGCGTCCGCTATTGTTGAAAGTTTTCAAGTGCATGAGATGCTCGACGCACTTCTCCGACGATCCGGACTGCCTGACGGGAATAACGACGACTTCGAGCTTGAGTATGCCAATGCAGAATTTTTTCGCGGTGCAAGAAAATAAAAACATTTGCATACGCTTTAACAACCGCGTGTTCGCAGGTCTGAAGCCTCCGAAATGTCCCGGCTGCAGAAGCACCTTGGTTATCCAAACGGACGAATTGCTGACGCCCGAGTTGGACGTCGGTGCGAGAGATTCGATAGCTTCCGCCGAGCAAACGCCGGAAAATATCGCGGACAATGGAAATTTGCAACACTCCGGTTCGCACTCCAGTATCGGTGAGTTTTCGTGCCTTTGCCGTCACGCGACGAAACTCTTGCAACTTTTGAGCTGAATTATCGTTCACCCTGTCGATCGTATTTTATACTTGACCTTGCGAGCGTTCCGATTTGCTGCTTTCATAGTTTTATCGCGAGTTCTACTCTATGTCGTGTGTGTATCTGAGTTGCGAGGAGGGCGTATCGTTTCAGCCCGGCTAAAGCTGAGGTTCCTCGAAATTCTTTCCGAATCTCACGTTTGGCTGGGAATGCAAAGATACACCCATCCAAAATTGCCTACTATTCCGCCGATCGCAGAATGTAGCGAAAGAAGTTCATGATTCGAAGTATTCGAAGATCAAACTCTGAGCTCTTTTTTTCTTGTCGCTATCGCAAAACTACAAATGTAGTGTTTACCGTTGTAGAGTTGTGAATCTTTGCACATCACAGATAGAAACAAATTGCTGTTGCGCATGTCCGATTGCTTTGAATAATATATATTTTTTTACACAGTCAGAGAGACGTCGTCAGACGACGATTTGAATGACGATCGAACGAAAAGATCTTCCGATCGTAAAAAAAAACTCTGATGTGAAATGAACGAAACTCACCGAACGTGTTCCTACATTTGTCTTGAGAAGGAAAGAAGCAACGTTTAAAATTTCTTACCACACTTTTTTTCTCCAACTAATGTCCGATTTTTATTATTGTTACTTTTTTTTTTCTTAATTTAACTCGATGTATGATTTTTCGATTGAAACAAATAACATACTAATCACCGGTGCAGGCGGAACAGAGGGTGGATCAGTGCCCGTCACCACTTCTCTGGTGTACTTCGACTCTCGCCCCCAAGCCCAAATCAGCTGTAAGCTTTAGTCACGATAATTCACACTACAGCACTCTCTTCATCCTCTGTTATTTCACTGATTTTATTCTATTGCATTAATAATTCCGTAATTTTCCGCAATAGCGTTTCCATTCACACGGCGATAACTTTATGAATTTCTGAGATTATCGAATAATACTGTCCCGGCCGGTACTTTTGCCTTGTCATTGAAAAAATTTCATCCACAATCGCAAATACGATTCGTAGAATTCTTTGTGAAAAAAAAAATGTATGCATAACTTTCATAGCGATTTCATGTATCATTTTCGCGCTGTCGTCAATCGCGACTCGATAAAGATTGATCATTGAAGAAAAAAATGGAAGAAGCACGACGATAATTGATATGATTTTGCGAAAGGTTCGGCGACGAGCCTCGAGGAATCCCGCGAATCGACACCGTCGGCGAGCACCGTGGCCAAAAGATACGAGAGCGACATTGAAATATTGAGCAATCCGAGTCAAAGCAGCATCGAGGTTTTGGACGACGGAACAAAGTAAGTCTTTCCTTTCGATTTATACCGAAAGAACAAATTAATAAAAAAATAAAAACAAGTTCTATCAACGATACTAACGACAATGCTTGTTTCACAATAACGATAGACTTGTCAACTATTTCATATTCTAATGAGTTTTCGATCGATTAAAAGAAAAACGAACAATAATCAATAAATAAAAAAATTCGCTCAGGGCGAGTTCAACGCCGAATCGAAAGAGATCGTCGGAAGAGAGGCGGATCGCGATCGCTCCCACCCTCTTAACAATTCCAGACACAGCTCCTGTTATGGCGGGTCTAACCGAAAGTAGCTCATCAGGTTTGCATTACTCTGTTTACCGAAGAAAAAAAATCATTCTCGAATCGTTCGCACCCGTGAGAGAATTTTTTGCTTGCTCATTAAGTTTGTTTCTTCGTTTTCGATGCAGGTTCATTGACTGACAGTATTTGCACGACCTACGAGAACAAAGTTTTGCGGCACTCCGAATCGGCGTCGAAGCGTCAGGGTAGAAGAAGCGCGGAAAGCGAAACAGGGACGATTCTTGGCTCGATGAGGGACAACGCGACGACGACACCCGGCAACAATCTTGCTTCGATCCTCGGAGGTGAAAAATTTGAGGGAAAAATTCGCAAAAACCGTGTGCCGCTCAGCGAAAATGATAAAAATATTAATTTCGTCTCGTCGCAGGTTCGTTGAATGAGAGTGTTTCCACGACTCGCGAGAACAAAGTTACGCGGCATTCCGAAACGGCGGGGAAGCGTCAGAGTGGAAAAAGCGCGGAGAACGAAGCACCGGCGAGCCTCGGCACAACGAGGGACAACGTATCGACGACGCCCGTCGGCAATCTTACTTCGATGCTCGGAGGTGAAAATTAGCGAGAGAAAAAGAATCGCATCGATCGAGAAATGCACGAATGAATCTAATCATTGAACGCGATTTTTGCAGGATTGCTTCAGAGCATGAAGATCGGAACTAACAAAGGATCGTCGCCGAAGTCCTCGGAGGAAAGCTCGGAATTTTTGGGCAGCGACATACGATACTCTTACACGACATTCTCGAGCGTCGATCATCGCATAAAGCTCCACCTTATACTGAACGTTTTCGAGCACGAGAGCGAAGATCTCGTTTTACTTCTCAGGGTAATTTTCCTAATAAATTGTCTCATTTTTCATTCTCGTTTCACGAGCAATGCGGACATTGAAATACCTTTTATTCGTTCTTTTTCTGTCAAACGCCAGGCCGACATTCTCATGCAAGTTCCAGCGGAAACTTTTCCCGGATGCTTAGTACTGTCGACCTCCAAAGTTTACATCCTCAGGATCAATGGACCGGAAGGGTAACTTTTATTTGATATTATAAAAAACGCTGTCTAAATCGTTTTAATAATTTAGAGCATTTTTGGCACGGACTCGGTTTGCTTTTCCAAATGAAGACCAGCTTTTCCTACTTTCCTAATTTTTTCATCACCCTCAATTTGCTCAATTCTCTATAATAGCGAAGATCCACAGCGTTGGTTGCACAAAGAAGCGAGCTGGACGATGAACAGACTGCGATCGTTTGCCCCGTTGCCGTTCAAGCAAGGAATCGCCGTCGAGCTTCAACATCTGAACAGACCCGCCCACGAGTCCGCCGTCACGACGATCCTCTGCATACTTCAAGACTTTCAAAGAACATCGAATTTTCTTTTCTACCTTATTGGTAAAAAAAGATACTATTTGATTCACACGATTTTTTGTCGCTTGATCACGACGAAACGGAGACATTTTTTTGATATCCGCAGATCTGCCACTGCCGACGAATTGCGATGTGGACTCCAATACGCTTGAACAGTGCGTCACGGCGATGCAGAGTCTGATGCTGTCGTCGAAGAATCACCGTGATGGCGACAAAATAAGAATCCTCGCTTTCTTCTCGTCCGCAAAGGTGGCCGTCGAGGAGCGCGACGTGAAATACAAAGTTGGCGCTTTGATCGTGACGACCTCGGGAATTTTGTTGACGGGCGACAAGATACGATGGCTCTTGCCGGGAAGCAACGAAACGGCTCTCATCGCGACAGAGCAGTCTATAATAAATTTGATCGAAGTGGTAAAAGAATTTACGAATTTTCTTTTTTCACTCACGTACCGCCAATCGCTTTGGCTTGTCCGACAATTCAATAATCCTCGATTTCTTTCGTTTTTCCTGCACAGACGCACGACGATTGTTCGCTCGCCCTGAGCTTTCTGGACGAGGTCGCCGGGGTCGAGGAAGTGTGGACGCTGCTGTTCGTTTCCGCCGGTGCCGCCGAAGCCGTTATCAAAGCCATTCAACCACCGTGGGAGGAATTGTTCTCAGTGCCGTTACAAGTAACAAACAAAAAATCGGATGTCAATCAACAATAGTAATAAATTATAGTCTCGTCTAGCAAAAGAATCAATCGCGGATTTACATTTAAACGAAGTTTACAATAACGTTGAAACACACACAAAAAAAAGAAAAATCAAAGATACCACGAGATTATATGATGATAATATAAATAATAACTATGGATTATCTATATAGAATTGTTACTCGATAATCCGTCGACGACTATCGAGACGCGTCTCGACATTGCGTTCAATCGGACGATTCTTGGACTGTGATATGTATATTTCGAATCAGACTTTTCTGCTGCATATGTATATATGAATATATATATATATTATTTGTGTTAACAATTATTAATATCTGTCAATAAGTTTGTACTGCACGATGACGCAATTGGGATGTTTTTCTTTTCCTTTCGAATATCCGGCAGACAAATGGCCGAAATGTAAAGTTTTTTTGAGGATCGGAAGACGAGTGAAAGAAAGAAATCGATTTCATATCGCGATGTATGTCGTTGTCATTCGATATCGAGCGTTAATAAATAACTTTTTATTCGTACGAGACTATTCGACCATATTGGCTTTCCAACGAGCGGACACAATAATTATCACTAGCTTCGGCGATGAATTATCGTTTTTATTTTTTTTTCCGCATTAAACTCGACTCGAGGATCGAACCCGAAGATTCGCTTGTTATGCTAATATTTTTCATTATCCGAACGGGAGAAACGAGGCTAGCCATTGTCAGTCGCGCGAGTTCTTCATCCATTTATCAAACAACTGTTTCATCTGCATAACGATACGGACTCGAGTATTTCAGCGTGTTACGCGGCGAAAAAAAATATATATGCGAGCGCCGACGATGACGCTTAGACGCAAACGTTATGTTCAACAAACTCAATGTTTTCCAGTTGTTTAGCACCTGCCAAGTCGAAGGAATTACTCGGATCTTTTTTTTCGTTTTGTTTTCTTCTATTTCGCCAGTTTCGCTCAGACCGCCGACGACACGTTCGCAGCGAATTGTTCCTATAAAGATATCAAGTTGAATAGTGCATCGATGGAATCATTTCCGAAACGCCTCAACTTATCGTCGATCATCGTCATCGTTATCATTGGTAAATTTTTTCGCAAATATCGTTTCCTTTTAACGTAAGTTCGATTTTTTTTGCTCCTTATTATTTTCAGTGCAAACCGCGAGTGCTTCATTTGGATACAGTAAACGCTGTGAGTAATTTTGTGTTTTTTCATTTCCGATAAATTTTGCTACTTGGAAAAAAAGAGACTCTTCTTTAATCGCAGCGCAGCACATTTGGCCGCAGGAATTTAAATCCTGTGCCGGCAAGCGACAGTCGCCGATAGCGATATCGTCGGCGAAATCCGTGGCTCTTCCTCTGCCGGCTCTCGAGATGAATGGCTATCACGATTATCTGTCGGGACCGATTATGTTGAGAAACAACGGTCACTCAGGTTGGCGAAATTCTGATATGCGAATAAAATAAACGAGGGAAAGAATATAACTTACTCCGAAACTATAATTCTCACAGTGGCATTGAGCGTGAGCAAGGATACGTCGAGAAGAAGATTGCCGTACGTGTTCGGCGCGATGTTGGACGCGGAACAGGAGTACGAACTCGAGGGTCTTCACTTTCATTGGGGCATGAAGAACAATCGAGGCTCGGAGCATATACTGAACGGCGTGAGGTACTTTTCCTGTTCTCCGTATGAAGCGTTTACTTTCACCTTTTTTTCTGGACCCTCTCAGATACTTTTCATACTTTGCCAAGTTTTAGAATTATTTAAAGGCACTCTCTGTGATTTTGTTTAAATTTTTTCCATCACACGGTTCAAGAATACATTTTTTATTTTTTATCGAAATATCGGGTTGTAAAGTTTAGAAAAGTTTGAAAAAGTTCGAGTTTTACATTAATTATTATTTTTCGCCAAGCATTTTTTTTTCGAAAATGTGTGAAAAGACTGCAGAAGAATTGGTAATCCCGGATTTGATAAAATTGGAACCGGATAAAAATGTAATATCTGAGAGGGCCGCAAGAAAGTGGCTTAGTTGACGAAGAATGTCTTAGATTTACATCAATAATCACCGATATATGAAAAACACGGATAATTGCATAAAATTCTCAGATTTCCCATGGAGATGCATATAATCCATAGAAACATGAAGTATAAGAATATGAAAGAGGCTCTGGAGCACGAAAATGGTTTGGTCGTTCTAGGAATATTCTTCCAGGCAAGTATCGTCGCGATCGAATGTCCAATATTGAGCTCACCGATATCATTGAAATTCATCGATAATCCCGGCAACAGTTGCAAGAAGATAGCAACGAAAGGCTCGGACCGGTGATAAAGAGCTTGCCGAACGTACAGTGGATCGACTACGAGGAATCCATGAACATATCGATAGTTTTAACTACGTTGATGCCGCGAGATATCGACGTTTATTACACGTACAGAGGATCGTTAACGACACCGCCCTGCAGCGAGGTTGTGACTTGGATAATATTTCCCACTCCCGTTCCGATATCGTTCAGACAAGTGCGTTTACGCGAATATTTCGTTCCTATCATTCTCGTACGAATCTCGAAGACTGATCGATCTTTCCTCGCAGATGGACAAATTCAGAATCCTGTCGAACGGCGAGACTGTGTTGGCGGACAATTACAGACGCTTGCAGGACGTTGGAAACCGCAAAGTTTACGTCAGAAGATTGGGACCGACCTTCGCTAGCAATCCCGATATGATTAATTTGAATATCACGGGCTTGGATTGGTATTGGCAGTGAATTTTGGAAGAACCTATTTTTTTTGCTTCTCATGAAGGAGCCTTCCTTCTGATGAAACTTTTTGTTTTTCAAAGCTACAGTAAAAACATGGTTTAAATCTTGAAAACCCGTATTCGAAGACAATGCCCGGACGTATGTGTGTGTTAGCCGCGAAATATTAAAAGCTCTAAAATTTAAACACGCTCAGAGCGATTTAGCCGAGAGTTATGTACCATATCATATTCATATTCATTCTTTATCCGATTTTAAAATAATTCCGGTGTGTGCCAAAGGGAACGTTGCTGCATTAGCTATCTTTGTGTTTCGAGGCGTGAGAGTATTTTGAAGTTGAAGGTGCGAATTTTTTTACTACATCGATTTTTTTGCGTTTTCGATATATCTACAGTTCCGGAAAAAGTATACGATTTGTTATCAATTGAGCCCATACACGTCGGGTATGCAATGGACGTCACGAGGAACAATACCATCTTCCGGGTGAATAAGCCGACCTCCTACAAATATCAGGTATCTGCATTGCCGACCGTTGGTATTCCCGAGAACAACAATGTATCTCATTCGTTTAGTCCTTCAGCCCGCTTTGCTTTTAAGGCGATGTGAAATATCGCAGTCGGTAATGAAAACAGTAATGTTGTTTACTTTGGGGTGCGTAGAATTTATCCTTTAATGGAAATTAGTATGTCACTGCAAAAATAACAACGAAACACTTCCCACGTCTTAGAAAAAGTAGCTTTACAGTTCCTATTATCGACTAAGCACCAGTAAAGAGTACATCCACTTTACGCAAAAAATGTCAGTACAGCGGTTTCCTCATCGACCATCATCAAAACCACCGCACGCAAATTTCCGATTCCCCACCATCAAAGCGACCGCAAAACCACCGTGGTTTCCTGAACGTGTCGCCGCCGAAACCGGTGCTAAGCAACGTTCTGCGAAAATCTATTCGATCTATTCTATTAACCGGGTTCGATGGTTAATCTTTGTCACTTAACCACCGTGGTTTAGTAGTGGTTTTCATGGCTACTGGATTTGATAGAGCAGGCTTGGAATTATCCAAGTCTTCTTGATTGAGAGGCTTAAAGCAAGTTTGTGTGGCCTTACGTAGTGGAAAGAGTTAATAACTTAGTGCTCAACAGATAGCACGACTTCAGAAACCAAGCAAAATCGGTACCAATGCCTTATAGCAGTTCTACAGTGATTTGGCGTTTAATTTTTGTGGCTCAACCAGGTGGTTTTACAGTCGCTTTGACAGTGACTCGACGCGATAGGATGTGTTCAATTTTCTCCAACCACCATATGCAGAAAAAAACCATAGACACGTATACCGAATCCAGCGGGGTCTATTTAAAAGGACGTTTGTACGATTCTCCTAAACGATCCTTCTCCTCCCCCCCGGGTTGACTCGATCGCCCACTCTCGGTGAAATACTTCCGTATGACTTTTTGACGTGTGGTTTTAACAGATTGAATTGAAAATGGCTCAAGCTCGGTGCAGTTGTGGCGCTGGCTTGGACATCCGGAGCATATCTATCCTGAATCGGCTGTCGGACGAACATTGAAAAAAAAAATGTATATATATATAGATATATATAGATATCTATATGCATAGGTAGTATATCCCTACGTATACGAAATATACACATAAATCGACCTTCTCGCTTTCTGCTCTCCCTGTGCCGCATAAAAGCCGCTTTCCGCGTATAGGTAGTAGCGTACTTCCTTTTTTTTTCGTCCATTTGCACATTTGCTGACGCGGTACCGCACATTGCAAGCCGGACGGCGGGCGTCGTCCGCGAGGTGAATCGTGAATCTGTCGGCCGAGAGCGGCGAAGGACGGGGTTGGGAAAAGGGCGCGAGGCAAAGGGGGTCCGATCGCCTGCTGGAACGGTCAGTCGAAAACGGCCGCGGACGAGAGCGAGAGGACGCATAAAAAATTATGTCCATCGTTATATATATGTTGAAAAACAAAAAATGTTTTTTTCAAATCTGCATCACTCGTAGAGTAACAGGAGTCAATGGAAGTCGAGGCTAACTCGCATTGCAAAAAGGTTAAATAACCGCCAGTATTATAACCTTTTGGATCGGGATTGCGAGGTGGGGAAAGTGGAGAAAAAAACAAAATCGAGGGCGACGATGAAACCGTGAATGCTCTAAGCTCCCCCCCCCGTTCCCCCCGCTTCCGCAATAATTCTGTCTATCTCCCTTGGTCTGTCCCTGGGGATCCGCTCGCGACGGCTATATATCACCCGGTAACCCTTCAAACCCAGCGTCCAAGTTCGTACACTAGTATAGATATGTATGCTTGCGTTTCCTATGCCCCATTCGGAATGTCTCGTCGTTCGGCGCTACTGGCCACTCCCCCCTTTATCTCGTCCTTCCGTATTCTTCCTGGCTATTTGCGCACATATAGCGTAGTATACATTTTTTTCGTCATTCCATCGAGTCATTGCGCGTGTCAGCGGAAAAAGAAACCATTCGATTCACCGTGGAAACGTAGGCTGAGATAGTTTCATATGCGCAAGTGGATTTTACGTGAGTACGTTTTTTTTCCCACAGCCATCCAAAGTTACGGGGGCGTTCGATCCTGCGAACGTTGGCCACAGTTTAGGCACAGCGCGCGGTGCCGAATTAAGTCCAGCAACGTCGACGCTCCGATCTAAGATCCGGCGGGTCGATAGCGCTATTTTTGTTTGGCCTTTTTCAGCGCGCCTCATTCACCGGCTCGCCCGGGCTACCTTGGCCCGATACGATCTAACCTCCGCGCCCCCCGTGCCCGGCTCTTTGATCTGTGTTGGCAAACAACGCAATTCGAGATTACTCGGATCACGATCTCGCTCTTGAGCCCGCTTTGCCATCCGAACAGTCCCAACACCCTTCAAACAAGGCTATATTATCTGTAAAAGACGTCTACAAGGTGACCCCCCCCTATTCGATTTCTAAACTTTTCATCTCAAGGCGAAACATCGGGGTCGATACATTGTTGTCGGTGTATCTTTCTCCGATTGCCGCGCGGAAAGTACCGAAGTCCCGTTCCCAAGACTCGAACAATTCATCCCAAGAATCATCACGCAGTCCGAATTGACGGAACCTTATGTCCCCGTTGTATTATTGCACCACATCAGTACAATATAACATGGCTTTATTTCAATCTCATTGAGCCTTGCGTGGCAGCAAATAACATCTGTACGATTAGATCACTATGAAATAGCGTCTCGGCGTTACAGCTCGACAATGGAGTCTCCCCCATTGAGAGGCTCGTTGCGAGCCCGAGCTGTGTAAGCGATTCTTATGGCTAGCGGGTGGCATTGCTGGTAGCAGTATTGGTAGCGGTAACAACGATGCTGCCTCTGTGGCCCTTCGGCGCTGATGCGTCGAGGCCGTGGGATGGCGTTGGTGGCTGCCGCGAAACCCAACCACCGCAGGATACCCCACTATAATAACAAAAACCATCTAAAGAGTGAAAAGAAAGACTCGCGCTCTGGGGCACCATAAAAAGCACTAAAAAGTAGAAATAAAAAGGGAATAAGAAAAAACACAACCGTATTGCTAGAAGGAGCGTGAAACAGCAAAGGGGTACTGAAACGCAGAGACAGAAAGAGTGAAACAAAGAATGAAAAAAAAAAAGAAAAAAGAAAAAATGGAGTACGTTGGGGCTGTGCAGAGCTCTGGAAGCGAGAGAGGGGCGGAGAGATGGTTGAGAGGAACGTACGCGCGCGCGCGCGCGCGCGGGGGGGTTAAAACAGTTGAAAAGAAACAAAAGAGTAGCGGCGAAGGGAGGGCACAGTGGAAGAAACGTCTGAGCATCGGGTCGGCTCGGTTTGCGGGCAGGGCCATTGTGCACGCGTTTATATTAAACGGGTTTTTTTTAATGCACAAAAGGGTAATGTGTTCGCCTGCGCGGACCTCAAATTTCCATGGTTCGTGTATACTGTTTAATTCATTCGACGACCTCGTGTCATCGAACGTTATTTCGTTGATTTCCAGTTTTGTAGGAAACAACTAAAGTTATTGGTTTTGGATGGAAAAACAGTCATGACCGTTCACTGCGGTGTTGGTCTTTCATTTCGAGCTTTCGTTCGTCATTTCGTTATACTACAATTTTTTTCACCATTACAGCCATTGTTATTGTAAATGAATGCTGCGCTCTTCGTTCTCGACTCATTTTCAAATTATTAAGTTGAAACGCGTAAGCATCGCCATGCTAGTTGGCAGAGTAACTCATTCGCTGGTCCTGTAACTCAAATACGAAGCTAACGAAGTCCAGTAACATTGCAGGCAACCATTTGTCAAATCATTGTATCAAACTGCATCAGCATTTGATGGCATATCTTCGAAAATGGATTACCATTTCGAAGCCTTGCTGATATGCTCAAAATCAGTTGGATCTTCGTAACTGCAACAGACGCAGTAGCGAAGTACAATCAACAGTTGCACTACATTTCCAGAAAATATTGGGTAATGCAAAAGCAACAAGCTGCTGGACACATGTAGATAAGAATACAGGAAGATACTCCGTTTTTGAAAATATACCAGGAAATGCGGAAGCATTTCTGGGAAATAATTTCAAAAATGCATGCATAATTCTGCAAATGTTCTGCGGGTTTGTACATGTGATGTTCGGGAAGCCATGGCCGCGGAGTACGATATAAACTTATCTAACTACGTGTATGCGCATAATTTACCAAGCCAGTGATATCGTAGTTTCCGTGGAGTTGCTAGAATGTTTGTGTGGTCGTGTGCGTCGAGGGCAATAGTGGAGTGAGTTGTAACGATGCTATGTATAGAAGGGGGTATAGAATACAGAATCATAGAATACGGATATAGATATATACAACCGACTGTACCTACACCAGATGCGGAACAAAGTGAATAGAGGGGTGGGGAGTGACCGCGGCAGTCTCGCACACTGTTTTGTGTGTCTCCACAGTAGTGGTACAGTGTTTGTACGAGGTACGAAATAAAGTGGATAAAGGTAGCAGTGGCAGCGGGCACAGCAGCAGTTGGCATGCCCTTTCGCGTCACGGATCGGGGCTCTATCGTTCAGATATAAACTCTTAAACATCTCTATCCCTCTTTGCCGTTGCGACCCTCCTCCCCCGCTCGTCGGTGCTTAGCCGGCCCGGCTCCCAGAGGATGAGACTCTCGGATAGTCCAATGAGAGGCGCGAACGGAGGCGTGGCCCCCGGGGATCCTCGCCGCTGATTTCTCCCCACTCCACTCCATCGAAAACCACGACCGCGGAACACTGTCGCACTGTGTTTTATTTCGTCGGTGCCCGTCGAGAGGGAGTAGTGTTAGTTGGAGTACCGGCTGTGCCCCTCCTCTTCCCCCTGATCCACCGCGTTTTCCGCTGCGCTGAGTGGCATCTGCCCGCCTCCGACCCTCGCTTTCCCTTTCCCTATCCCTCCCCTACCTATCGTTCCCTTCCCTCTGGACCACACCGTTCTCGTGCCAGCTAGTCTGTTCCATTGCCCTCCGCGACAAATATTTCGTGTGTCTACCGATGTTGCTTTTGGTCCGATCGATCGATCGGTGATTATCGCTGATCTTGAAAGCTGGCCCGATGCACTTTCCTTCGGTGGTCAGTGCGAAGTAGATTTGTAGAAGAAATAAATCTAGCGGTGAAGGCTGTTAATCGTCGAGAACGTCCTTAATCCATCAGGTCGTTTGGTTTCAGGCCAACGGTAAGACCTATCGTACCTGCTATCATTGTGGTTCGCGCGGCGATAGCGAAATCAGCGCGCGTTACCCGGAAACTGAAAACAATGCTCTTTCATCCAATTCGAATGATCCCACGGAAGTCGCAGTTGATGTTGATCCCAGGGAAAAACTCCATATTAGCGAATAACTCGAACTCATCACCAGCAGTCTAAACTTATGCGTTCTTTTAATTTTGAATCCTGTAGATCAGAACTTATCTCGAAGTGAGTCATTTTCTCCTTTTGCAGCATATATGCTTTCCCCAGCATATCTGCAGGAATATCTGAATTATGTTCAGTTGTAGTGAAATCGGATTCGGACGTACGGAGGATGTCCTACGAATAAGTGACCGATAAATGACCTACGAATAAGTTACTCCGTACTTTAAGAAAACACAAAACCTAGAACCCCACTAGCCGGCTGTCTAAATCGATAATCGTGTAGTAAAGGGAAAGAAATTCTTTTAAGCCAGTTATCCCGGATATCCGAACCTGCAGAACAACACAGGTTATTCAGTTGACTGGAAGTGTTGTTCTACCGATAACGTCATTGTACTCGAAATGATCGATTTTGATTTTGTGAAATTCCAACTATATTTACATAAACTTGTGTACTTCAGAAAAAACGATCAGCATGCGTTATTTACACATGCCATTGACGTAAAATATGTATAGTTTAAAAAAAAAAAGACCAGCGCTATGTAATGGCATCAGCTGCGTTATTCCAATCAACAATTTACTAATGATATTGTTAAAGTCTTTTGGGACGTAATAATTTGGAAAATACTCGTTCAGGTGTGTCCTGTTATTTTTACAAAATGTTATCTAGGATAACGAAGTCGCCTGTCTGGCGACCATAGGCAATGAATTGAAGAAATGCCTAAAGATCAGTGAACTATCAATTAGTTACGAGAACTGAAAGAACTTCAAAGATAACAGGTAAGTAAGTAACAGTGGTAAGTGTACGCAAACGATTTTCTGTTAAAAACAGATTCACCAGCTAACTATTAGCTATTGCAACTGACCTTTCTTTTCACTACAAAATAAACATTATTGAATTGGCATACTATCGAAACTGACCTGCTACGATAAATTCTCTAAAATTCCGGATTTCCGTGAAGCGGCTTCAGCGATTGTGGGGTGTTCGAGAGTTACAAATCGAGATTACTTCAAACCCTGTAACGCTGATGTCTCATCAAGGACTTTACGTTAGGTCCGAAGAATAAATAATGATACCACTCGAAATCTTGCGGATCCGTTGCTTTTTTGTCATCCGCCCAATCCGAATTGGATTACGAGCTCGAAACAGCAACAGAAAGGTTCAAGACGCTTTGTGTGAGTTGTTTGTGTGTGACGAGAGCCTTGCAAACCGGCGGTGGCTCCTCCTCCAACATCGGCGGTTGGCCCGCGCGACCGACGAATGAGACTGAAGACATCGCATTCGCCCCCGTGTGATTCTCCCGCGAGGGGGGGAGACACGCGCGCGCGCGCGCGCGCGCTCCCGCTACCCGCGTGACCCTTAACCGCTCATCTCGTCACACACAGGAATAAGTAGCGAAAGCAGGGACGAGAAAGGAAGACAGTTGCGACAGCAAGTTGCGTCCGGAAACATACTATTGCAACGTCGTTCCTTTCCATCTCTCATTACTTCACCACACGATAATGGAATAAATTGCAGTGAAAAATCATTCGACGAATCGTAATAAACAAAGTGCAACATCGAAAACAAAAGGAATCGAAATAAACAAAAGTCTAACAGAACATATTTACGATGTTCGTTACCGATCGCAACGAAACGATGGGATTGACATTGTGTGTGCAGTGTTTGAGGCATAACTTTGAGTATGTTTTTTGAACTGTGAAATATTGGTGATACATTTAAGAAAATCGTCGCGAGCTCAATTGTATCTACGATCGATTGATAATGTAAGATAAACGGATCAAACGGAATAGGAATGAGTGAGATTCAGTGAACAAAAAATGGTCGCGAAAAATCGGCAATCGATCAAGAGGACTAGAAGTCTGCGGATCGTCGAAGATCTCGATTGAAGGTCTCGCGGCTGATCGCGATTTTCGTTCGATCCCAAGTGGTGGGAGGAATAAATAGAAACAAACACAGAGAAAACATGTCTTTGCCACGGGGTGTAGGGCTTGGCGTTGACGTTGGACAATTGATGCAACAGCATCAGCAACAACAGCAGCAGCATCACGTGCTGCCGGCGGCGTTTTTTCTACGCGCGAGTGCCGAGCGTTATCAGAGGACACCAAAGTGCGCGAGATGCCGTAACCACGGTGTCGTTTCGGCCCTTAAGGGACACAAGCGTTACTGCCGGTGGCGCGATTGCGTTTGCGCAAAATGCACCCTCATCGCCGAGAGACAACGGGTCATGGCTGCGCAGGTAAATTTTTTACGACACTTTTCGTCCCGATTATTCGTTTGTCTATCGACGGATAAGTTCCTATCCGAAAACGCAATTCATGTAAAGATAACTCTTCATAATATATGTAATCACAAAAAATTTATCATGGAATGACAAAAAAAAGGTCCATAAAATTTGAGGAGAAAAAAAAATGTGTCAATGTTTTTTTGCGGAAAATGTGCAATTGCAAAAACAGCGAGTGGAGTTTTCACTCGTGACTCGCACTGCAAAAAATGCAATGAATATTCGACAGTGCTGAGCCGGCATTCGGCGCCATTCGGTTACTTTGGACTGGCAGATTCGAACTTGCTCCCGATGAATAGAGTTTCGAGCGGAATAAGAATGAATGGAATAGAAGGAAAAAGTAGCTGTATATAAATAATAGAAATGAACCTCGCGGGCCTATCGTGTCGCATTTCGATAATTCCCCTGGAGGTCCTCGGGGCAATACCTATACCTACGATACTCTCGAAAGTATCAAAGGGGGGAGAATCCCCGCATACAATGTGGTACATTGTATTCGCGACGTTTTTTCCTTCTGCGGCGCGAACCCCACGGCTCCTCCTCGCGCTCGATCCCGCCTCTTGCGACCCTCTTGACGCCCGTTGCCCAACCCGGTGTAACGTAACCGAGTAATGTACTTTAATCTTGGCTCTCCTTTATTATCCACATCATTCGACACCCGTGGATTATCGTTATTATTATTGTTGCGAGATATTAAAGATTAATGTAATATGTATTTTTTTTTTGTACCTTAATTTCTTTGTGCTCGGCACACGCGTCGAGGTGCTCTAAAAAAGCGTTTTTTTCCACCCCGTGACTTCAGGTCGCGTTGCGAAGACAGCAAGCGCAGGAGGAGAGCGAAGCGCGAGAACTGGGCCTGCAGCTTCAGTACAATAATGGAAATTGCACGACGGGGCCCGTCATGCCCACCGGTTCCTCGTCGTCTTCGGGTGTCGCGGCACCGAATTCGACCGGAAGCTCGCCACCTCCGCATCCGGGCCACGGTGTGTCGAGTCCAGCGGCGATCGGAAACATACCCGCGGCCGCCGCCGTCGCCGCCGCGGCGGCACAGATCCAAACCCAACTTCAGCAACATCAGCAGCCCGATTGCGCCGGCATTCTTCAACGAATGCAGAGGGTCCCCCACGACGATTACAGACAGTCGGGGATGGAGAAGAACGACAACTGCGCTGGAGTTACGGGTATGATTTTTCTTTCATATGAATTCAGAACAAAAAATTGGAATGGTCTGCAAAAACCACGATAAGAACTTCGCAGGCAATCACTGATGCAGTTTAAGAAATGATAGAATTCAACAGGCGTATCCGCCATTTGCATCGCAGACTTTTATACTCTGCGCAGATTTTGAGTCTTTCGGTCCATGTAGTGTTTTTTTGCGAAATATTAATTCATCGAGCTATTATGTTCATTTTTTGGCATAAGTTGGATATTGCCTTTTTTTGGCGGAATGTATCTTCAACTCGCATCCCAGTTAAGATCTTTAATCAACTTGCAGACTGTTACCGACATACCGAAGAAGACAGTTATCGTGACACTTTTTTTGCTTGTATTGTTTTTTCATCAATGTGTTCTATTCTTCGTCCCGGTTCTTAGCGAACCGAAGAATCTTATGAAAAGCATCCGAGCAAATTTCAGAAAAAACTTAATCTTCCTTATTATATTGAATTTATCTTTCGTGGGATGTGTTGCGATAATTTCACCTCCTTAGAGGACTATTCAATTGGATATCGAGAATAACAATTACGGCAAGTACCGTTTTCGAGGTACAAAACCTTGTCGATTCGAATCTCAAACGTTCGTTCATTATTTAGGGTGCCGGTACGTCGTAATACTTAATGGCAGTCGCGTGCGTCGCCACACTTTCGTCCTTGCGCTGAAATTCCCTTCGGTATGCTTAACACTAGTGCGTACTTGACGCACTTAAATCGCTGGCCATTACGGCATCAATGAGTATAATAGGATATTTACAATGCGTTTGTGTAACGTCGTACGTAACGGGTAAATGGACACGTTCCCAATGACCCTTTGGCTTCTCGCCCTTCGCGCAAATAGCGCAACGTGAGGACCTTGTAAAAACGCATATCACAAAAGGTCTCCGCACGCGCGGCGCGCGACGCCGGTACCGATCTCACGTGCGCACCTTACGAGCAGGCAGAGTTTACCTATGTTATTAGCAGTGTCATTAACGCTGAGGTTTGTTAACATCGACTCGGCGAGTAAGAGCTGACGAGGCGAGGGGGCTTCAATGTGACACACCTCTTGACTATTGTATCGGAACTGCAATGAAGAGGTCGGGGCAAAATGGGCCAGGCAAACGCGACAGCGATGCAGGACACTTGGACTGACTTATCATTTCTTCGAGTCACCAAATCTGCCAAGTAGTCAATCCTTTTTAATCCTCCTCGTAGCCTTCGCAATATCTTTCCGTACGACATATTTTGGCTTTGGCTGATTTGCGAATCTCAAATTTATTGCTCTGAATCTACAGGTTGTAGAGCACAATTGCATCAGATCTTCTTTACTGTTTCTTAGTATGTGAAATAAATTATTCTAAGCGAAAAGAGGATCAGAATTGAACGCAACCAAGTTGTTCCGACGCCCTGGGATCTTATACAGAATCTCCTGCGGCTTGTGGACTGGAAATTGAAAGCCGGTTTTTAGACCTACCAATATGAGACACCTTTTAAGTATCGCATCAGATATTGTTGCCAACGCGATATCGATACGGTCGAAAATGCGCTAACGCAACATCAAAAATGTAAAAATTTCGGTTGATGTGGTGCTTACCAGGGTGAAATGGACTCGAGAAACGCCATATCGTTGCGGACCAACTAGGGAATCTTTTATCAAGTAAAATCGATCGCGAATCAAACCGGCAAGATTAGATAGATCTTCATGTACTCAAGAATCGCAAGCATTAGATAAATTTGCGATACGATACTAATTAAATAACGAATTACCACAAGTAAGCGGAGGAATTAAATTAGCAGTGGAATCTGAATCAGGATTAGATCAGATAGATCTTGATGTAGTCAGGAATCACAACCATTAGATTGATCTGCGATATCCCGCTAGTTAAGTAACAAAGTACCATAAGTAGTCAAGAATCACAAACATTACATCAGATCTGTGATACGCTACTAGCTGGATAACAAAGTTATTTCAAATCAGTAAGTGGAGAGATTAAATGAACAGTAGAACCAGAATCCAAACCAAGAACGGGTACAAACTAAGCTTAAGAGCCGCTTCTAAAGCTTACAAAGAATTTCTTATAATCGGTCCAGTTTAGCTAATAATTTAACACTGATTGCTTTATAAGTCGCAATTTTGATTTCATTCAAGACAGTTCATTTGACATCGATTAACCAACGCATGCTTCTAGCTAATCACATCCCTCAGTGATCCCTTTTACCCGATTCGCCCTCCACGATATATCGAGGATTACGTGGAAGCGCAGCGCTTCGGATGAAAAGAGTTATTGTGAATCGCCCGGTACGAACGTTTTATCCGGTACATATAGAATAGTGAATTGTCCATAGCATAGCGACAGGAGCAGAACCGGCGGAGAAACTTAACTCGAGAAGTTTAGCAGTAATTGAATTTCTCGGGCCAGTGCCTCAACGTGGCACGAACCGAGAGCCCGGAGGGGGTGAGACGGCTCGATCTCTTTCACCCTCGCTGCTTCTGGTTATACTATGTATAGCGGTTGGCTTATGTACTCCGGCCGCCTCGGTGACTTGGCTTGTGTTCCTCGCCAGTCGGGGCATCCCCCGCACCGCGCTCTTTCCATGGATACGCTTAGTCATTACGCGTGTCTGCGCATTCGCAACTTTTCGTCCTTCTCGTTGGACGCATCTTTTTTCTTATGTTCTTTTTTGTCTTTTATTTTTTTGAAAAATATAATCGGTTAAACTATGTTTGCTCGGCTATTATGTACAACCCACTAAGCTCCCAACTCCGACGTATGTATGAAGCGGTACTCGGAAGTTCCGCACACGTTTGCGCGCCTCAGGCGGAGGCGACAAGTTACGGCGCGGTTGATCCAACACTCGAAGCTCCGCGTACTATATCAACATCTTATCTTTTCATCCTCGCGAAAGATCTCTTTGGCCGGTCTCTCCGCGCGGTTTCCTCAGCCTCTTTGGCCAACCGCAACCGACGACTCGGAAGAGCGCCGGAGACCATTATCCGAACCTTTTCACCATCTCGCCCTCTTTCTTTTCCTCGCACGGGACTTCCTTCAATACCGTGGAATTCCGTCGCACGGAATTTCTCTCTCGGAGCCCACCGCTCCTCGCTTTTGTGCTATTATATTGCAAGTACTTGGTTTTTTTTTTCTCTCCCTTTTCTCGAAACACACACACGTACGCTGACAATTATTTCTTTGTCCGTAACACTCGGGCGATTGTTCCGGCAAACGTTAAAAAATTGCCGTCGCACTTTTTTCTTTTTTTATTCCTTTTTCGTTTCGAATTTGCATAGCACGCAATTTCATGGTCGAATATTTAAGGAGAACGATTTCGCTTTGCCACGACTAGCCGCGAGTGAAGATCGTTCGGGCGCCGAAGGAACCGGCGCGGCGGTATTATACTTTGTCTTGGCAAGATATTCCCCAAGAAACTTTGTTCCCGGAGCGTTGTACGCTTCCGTCTCTGTCCGAGACACCGCAGGAAATTATTTCATTCTCGGATGTAATGTATAGTATATATTGTCCGTACCTTACGTATATATATAACGTACATACATAAGTTCATTATATACAGTAGACTCGGTCTTTATACATTGCACGGAACTGCGATGATTGAAAGTGCCAACGGGAAAGCGGGCGCGAGGTCGACAGAATATTCGACTTTCAAAGGGACTATTCAATTCAGTCTCGCGATACGCTTCACCGGTTGTAATTTAATGGGAGCACGGAAATTCCATTGCTCTTCGATATTATAGTACAGTTTGTCGCGCTCCGCGGATCGATCGCTCTCCGGTGCTCGAAGTCGCATTGAACTTTCGATTGATTTATTTCAATCTATTGAATTTGATCGAAATGCAAACGCCGAAACGATTCGTCGGATTGAATCAATTATCACGATCGGCGCGCACTCGCAACAGTAAACAAAGGATTTTTTTTCGTTATTTATTGTCATAAAATTCATCTTGTTAATAACATCATAAAAATCATGAAATTATCGACTGAAAAAAAAGTTTCAAAACGTAAAAAATTCGAATTGAGAATTAGCAATTAAATTAATTTAATTGAAATTGGAGACATTTTAACGGCATCGACATCGTTTTCGCAAAAGATTCTTCGCTTTCGATGATTTTTCAAAACAAATTCCTGTTCATTTATTCCATAATTTTGAAATAATTGATATTGAAGGAAGAATTGAAGAACTACGACATATGCCAGTCGCTGTGGCTGATTTAGATTTACTTAGAAAGTCATAGATAAATCCATTATCCTCGTTGATTCACGGAGTCTCGAGTGGAATTTTGTCCACCGACTTGTTATCGTCCAAAAATGTGTAGAAGCTACACAGCAGTGCTTTTTCTTTGCATCTCCGCTTCTCCGATGTCGGGTACATAAGAATAACTTTGTATAAACAAACGGTGTCCGATTGCACCGCCGCAGCTCGAGGATTCTTTTTTCTATTCGAATCCTTACAGTTCACGGTGTATTCTCGCGGTACATTGAAATGTAAAATAAAAATAAAAAATAAAGTTCACGGTACGAAAGTAATTATACAAAACGCAGCGAGCACCGAAAAGGCTTCGATCTCGCCGTGCCGGCTTCAATCTTCTTTCGAGTTTTTAATTATCCTTGCCTGCCTCTGTTTTATTCACTCGTTCAACCTTCCGCCTAAACGAGATTCTCGGAAGGCGATCTTTCGAGTATTTTCGACGGTTACGGACAAATCGAACATAAAAAAAATAATTATCTTTATTTTACAATGCATTTCGTACGATAAAACAATTTAAAAAAGACTAGGTTTTTTAAAAAAAATTTATAAAGTTTCATTTATCGACTGAAAACTTATAAGTCGGTTTTGCACCAGCTGCAATTACCTCATGCCTAATTTTTTTGTTTACTCGCGCACTAAACTGAGACGTACAAACGAGATACTCTAAAAAATTGCCGATTCGTCCGACACCCCGAAGAGTCGCCCTCGGCGAGCGGTTTTCGGGAGGAAGAAAAATTGTACGCAGCCGCAAGACAAGCATCGAAGAATTAAATGAAATAAACTGCAGTTCGTTCCGCGGCGAAGCGTTGGCAGTCGCTGGGAGTTTGCGATGAAACACGAACGAACCGCTTGGAAACGAGAGAAAGACATGGAGTGTCGAGGGTGGGGCAAAGTCAACCCGTTTACGAGGCATAAACGCCAAAACAAAAGGCGAGCTCGGCGCGAAACAATTAAAAACCTTTCGCTCGATCGCTTCCACGTCCCCCTCGTCGTTCTCGTCACACTTCTCTCTCTGCGATACCCACACTTACGACCGCCACCATCGATCCCCTTTTTTTCCCTGTGTGTGTCTCTGTCTTTCGCTTCTATTTCCGCGATTGTTCTTTCCAGCATGATTTTCACAGACTTGGCGAACTCTTTCTGGCGCAATCGCGCGATTCTGATCTGTGCCTCTCACGCGCAGATGAAAACATATTTCAAAATAAAGATAAACATTGAAATGATCAAATCGAGCATAGAGAAAGCGCGGAAACGATTGATTTTGTATAATAATTATACAAAAATGTTATTAACAAATTGTTGAAAAAATTAATTGTTCAACAAATTACTCGGCAAGCGAACTCTTTTTTTTAATGAAAAAGATTCGTTCATTTTTCCGAATACGCATAAAATTAATATTCACAGCAGCAAAATCTTCATCGCACTGAAATGTTATCAAGAATCATTTCGAATTTCAATTACGCCGAAAAAATTATCGAACTTCGGAAGAGATCGAAAACGAGGAATACGATGAAATTCCTGATTTTTCGAAACAATCGAAAAAAATAAAAGTTCAACATTGCAAATGCGAATTGTGTGCGGTGAGAATGCTCGAATCTCGTTGCAACTCGATAAAAAACGGCGTGGCGCATTTTCCGCCGTTTGAATTTTCAATGTTTTTTTCTTTCTCTTTCGTCGCGCCAACACCGCCGCGAGTACAACGACACCACGACGGAAGGCCCAAGTTTTTCTTCGCCCCCTTCTTCGCACGCCCGACCTCGACCCCCTCCTTTAGCCGGGTGATCCGAGGGTTGCGCGGACAAGAACAAAGGCCAAATCGGCGACGATTTAATGACTGATCGCGCGCTGTTGCGCTTGGCTCTGTGTGCTCGCGTCGTTTTCACCCGCCCCGTTGCATCGCCCGCGAATCGTTGCACAATCTCGCACGGTCGTACCTTGCGCGCCGCGCCTTTCCCCGCGCGCCAGCCCACCCTTCGCCACCTTAACTTGTTCATTAGATTTTTACTGCTTCATTCCCGCATACAATTCGTCCCGGCAGCCAACGGCTGGCGTATCGCTGCCCGTTTTGTCGCTCATGTTTTTCCCTTCTTTTTCTCTCTCTCCTTTTCTTCTCGACGGATCGAATCCCGCTCGATTTCCATTATTCGATTTCTTATCCTCCTCACCCAAGCGCCCCGCGATCCCTACGCTCGGTGTTTACCCCGCTCGCTTTGCTTCTCTCGTTCGTACCTGCTCGGTCAACCCTCGAGTTCTCCAAAGTGCAAACTCTAGTGGAAACAGTCGAATTGATTGAATGCAATCGCACGTGAGCCTCGATCGTCGTCCGGCCGTGCCCGAGTTTCGCTTCCTAATGAGAATCTTTCAAGGTCTTTTGTGCGATTTCTTCTTTTCCTCTTTTAATTGCGAAGAGCACAGAGACGTCGAACAATAGTCATCGAACGGCGGACTCGTTATCGCTGGACGATTCGTCGATTGCCGAGATACGCGAACGTTCATGATAATGTTAACTTATCGCAAATTTGTCCGTTTCCTTGAATGGACTGAGTCGCCCGAAAGAACAGAAAATAATTTTTTCGTTTTTGAATGTGAAATGCAATTTTCACGTACGCAAAAAAATGATTTTCTGCTTTTTTCGGTGAATCAGTCGCCGTGACGCGTTACAAATTTTTATTTTTTTGACGATTTGACGATTTTTATTTTTATATCGTTGCGCGTTATGACTTATTGCGGGATTATTGCTTTCCGGTGGCAAAGAGATACGCTTGTTTTACGGCCGGAGCGTGCGGACAATAAGGGTGACTTGTATAATTCATGGGCTTAACGGAAGCCCCTCGAGCGTTTTCAGTGCTGGTCTTGCCACTAGGTGACATAACTCGGGCGCCCATGATACGCAATATTCTCGCGCATCATCCCCGGCACGCCGTTTCCACCATCGCCGCCTCTACTGCCCTGGCGTTGAAGAACTGTAACGCCTCATAGCGCGTCTAATTTATAACTAAACGCTCGGCGAGCCCGTATATATTATCAATTTCGCGGTCGTTAAGGAATAAAAGCTATAAAGTTTCGCCTCGAAACATCCGCCCTGCGCGGCCACAGCCCTAATTGAACGATCGAAGAACAAAATGAACTTCCGCTGCTGGTGAAGCTCCGGATTTTGGTTCTGCGACTTCAACTGCTTGGTTTTCTGTACCATTTGTCCCAAGGCACAGAAACCGGAATCTCAGCCAGATCCGAGCGTGAAATATTCCAAAATACGACTCATTGAGACAGCGCACTTTTCAGGAATGGCCAAAGGGTTAAAATCCTTTTATCGCCCAGCGTTGGGTAGAATAACGAGAATGGACGGAAAAAAAAGCGAATGTTGACGAACAAATACAAACTGTCGTCCGTGGATTGAAATGCCGTACAAGTGTATGAGCGAGCGCGCCGAGAGTAGACTGGAAGCAGAAATAGGAGAGGTGAGAGGAAGGCCTAAGCCTAATTTATAGCTATGTTTCGTGTCCTGCACAGAGTAGCCCTGCACCAAGCAGGATCTGCTCCCGCTATGCTCTCGGTGTGTCTCCTATTGCCGCTTCTATTCTCTACTCTATTATACTACTCTGTGCAATAGCCGAGAACCCGGACGCATCCCATGGCGTAGGCCGATATCTATATGCCATTCTAAATTATTCGGCATTGTCCTCGCTTGATTCCATTGTCTGCGTCTGTCTCCACCGTGTCTCCCTCTCTTCGCTGGCGTGGATACGCCGCGGTACGTCGCCACTGGTTAGGCCCACTCCTCACAACTGTACTGTACTACAAATTTATAACCTGTATATAACGTGTACGAGATTTCGCGCTCGTATCGAGAGACGAAGAGTGGGTGAAAAAGACTTTTTTCTTCACGTCATGTTTATTTTACGTTACGTTTTTTCGATAATTTGTTTTTACTGTTGTTAGAGTATTTTTCCTTGTGCCCATCGTCAACATCTAATTATTTTAACGTCCTTTTAGTTTCTTGGTCTCTTAAAGAGAAACTTAGAATATTTTTGGTTGAGCGGATCTTCAATTGGGGGAGGGAGACGTTTCATGTAAGAAGGAACTTACAATACTGCGAGCCAAAAGGGGACTCAGAAAGTTTCGCTAAGGAGAAATTTAGAATATTTCGGGCTATGGGGTCTCACAGACCCCCAAATGTTCCTCCGAGCGCTCATGTGCACCCCATCACCAAAAATTCTGACACCAATTACGTACCGCAATTTTTTATTCTGTTACGGTTCGCCTTAGCCGATACCATTCAATATGATTTCTACACATTCTTCGTTAAAACTCATTTTTGAGTACTTGGGGTACCATTTTTTTATTCTTTTTTCCGATCTCGATCTACTGCCGTACGAGAAAAATCGAAACCCCGCGACCTTCGTACTTTGTTTTCCCATTCTCCATTTCGCACCCTCGTTTTTGACGCACGCGAGTACCCACTTCGACGTTTATTTTTATTTATTCTTCCTTTAACGCCTACATGTGCACAGTGAAAGGCCGAAGCTCCTCCTTCATCCAGCGTTAACAGAGAGAGAGAGAGAGAGAGTTTAAACGGGATTATGGAATCTGTCTCAGCAGTTGACGGAGTTGGAGTGTCCCCATCCTGTCGTACGTTTTTACTGACAATGAGTGGCGAGAAAATATATCGTTATAGCGTTCCAATATACTTTCGTACTTCATCATTCTGCCCAGGCTAAAAGGAATGCAATATCGACTATTGTACTGTAATACTGAGGAATGTAGTCGGTGGTAGTACAAGAGTCGTAATATCGCCCTGAAGCCGGGAGGAACGAGACTTGCCGCTCGTGTAATTCAATTCAGAGACACTATATTAATATACTATCTGCGCTCGTGAGCCAAATTCTGCGCGTAATACATACTGAGCGTTGGGAAACGCTACGGCGCGGTCCGCGCCGTTCGACACGTGAAGCAATATTCTATACGCGTTCGCGACTTTTAGTAGCCGATAAATCTATCGAGTCAAGTAGAACAGTACTATTATTGATATATTTTTTTTTTCACATTTACTCGTCAATCGAATAGCGAATGCACGTTTTTTGACATTAATTTTGCAAATCAACTATTGGATTCTTGGCAAAAAAATATCCTTTTTTTATGACAATTAAGTTTTACTGCTCAACGCAGTTTTTCGAACTTATTGCTAAATCATTATCAAATTACGAAGTTATGAAAAAAGTTGCGATTTCGCACGCAAAATCGGGACTACATTGGGGATACTCTGAGTTTTGAAACTTATCGGTAGAGAGGTTGAGTGTTGTGAAAGCGATCCTCTAAATCTAATTCGAGCGACACAGTCCGAGGGAATGTGAGATTCGGAGAGAATTTGAGGAAACATCGGAAAAAAACTAGGAAACCATTTTTTTCATCAATTTATTAATAACTTTTTGGAATCATTATTACGCAAAATAATCTTCCAAACACCTTCCATATGCTTGGTTTTTCTCAGATTTTATCCCATTGGGAAACTCTCGGGATTCGCTTTGAATTCTCTCCGAATCGCACATTTCCTTGGACTGTACAGCCCGGACTACCTTAACGACCGAAGTTACTTAAACTTCTGTGAAAGTCATATTTACCTTGTAAATTTAAGTGTTATTAGAGGAAAAACATTGACAATTTAAAAACCGCAGTATGGAAAATATATAAACAGAGTTTTCAAGAATAATATGCATAAAATTGTAGAAAAAAAAAACCCCAAAAAAGTTCTAAATATTCTCTTTTTTTCGCGAGTAAAAAAACTCCCAGAATTTCTGAAAGAGACCGATTAAATAAATAAATAAATAATAAACAGTTGAATCAATAAATCCATAACTAAGTATAAATACTTGAAATAATTAACAAATAAAGAATTTATTGAATAAAAAAATTTATAAATATATGAAAGAAAGCGAGCACCGAATATTTTCTCGATTTATTATCTTTTTTTCATTTTGACGTTCTCGGTAGTTGACTGTATCATCGCGCCGAGTTTATTGTCGCCGTCGACAGACCGCTCGGTGCGCAGTTCTTTGGGTGTCGTCGACGCCGTCGTGGGGGGCGTCGTTGCTAATATGTAGCGACAAAGGACCTTCTCGACACGTCTGTATCGCGATATTATAGTGCTATATACACGCAGATATAAACTGCATCGAGGGGGGCGGAAGAGAATAACGAAGGGAAGGGATGGCGTGAACCCTGAAAGCCGGTACGCGCATGGCTCTTTCTACCCGCTCGGGGGTGGGCGAGTTCAGCATTCCTAACATTTCTCACTACCACACGCATACGCATAGCTCATTGAAATATTTACATTTATTTCAGATTATTTATCGACGCGAATATCGCGCTCTGTATCCTACGAAATTTAATAACGAATTAGGCGAAGAATTTTTATGGCTTTTCGCCTCTGTAAGTCCCCCCTCCCCTTTTTCTTCCCCCACATCTGCGTTGAGCACGATGAGTACAATATTTTCCAGCTCGGCTTTCGACCCGAGACGCCTATTGAATTACAAAAAGCGGGAAAGTCCCTGCAATTAATATCGCGATATGCACTTATCGTCCCTTTATCATCGCGCTTCGTCGATTAAAATAATTTCTCCCCACTGTGTGACAATTATATTTGAACTCGTTAAAATATCTCGATTAGTTACGTTTTGCTGTTTTTTTTTTTTTTTTTTCATTTTTTTTAATTCGCGAAAAAAATTAAGGAGCCCACTGTAATTCCCGATAAAACTTTTCCCTTCGGTTACCGTTCGCCCTCTCGTTCCGCGAGCAACTATCAGAACAAATTGATCGGGCCATTGAATTGAAACTGACCAGAGGAGCATTCGCGGTCGCTTCGAGTATCCGATATATTCGACTTCCTCGAGGACCTTTGAAGGGTGGAGAAAAAGAAGTGAAAAAAAAAAAGCGGCAAGGGACGGAAAACGGCAAAGGGAGAGAAAGGGGGGGATAGAGGTTGCGGTTCTCACATTATACTGTGCGGATAGAGGTTATATGTTCTCTTCGGTTGAAAAATCATCCCCAGGTGCCGTTGAAAGGAAGAGGGAGGGGGCGAAGTGGACGGGGGATCGAAGATCCGAGCGTTAGCCAGTGGTAAGCCGATCCCCGGGGGCGGGAAGGTATAGAGACTGCGAGAGTTTCGAGAACGGCCGGACCACTCGAGTTATCGAGGTTGTTAGAAATAATTGCCAAGCCCAACACAAACAGCCACCACGCGGTGAACCTTTTTTATTTTTTTTAAATTTTTTTATTTTTTTTTTTCTACTCTTTACGGCCTTTTTCACTCATTCTCTGTTCGCGTTAATAGATCGGTTGGGCCAAGCACAAAGAGCCACCGAACCACTCCGCGGCTCCCGACCACCGCGCCAAAAACTCATCAACACCAACATTTTTTTAACCATTTCGATCCCCCCCGCTCGTGCTCGATTCGACGGGACTCGTGCACATGCCCAAATGCAATACAGTATAATATACAAGTGCGCTCATTCGCGAACTATTCGACTCGAACCGCTCGCACTCGTCCGTCGGGCGGGGGAGGCTCGATATCTGTGCCGTTCGGGCTTTCGTTTCGAGGGTTTGTCCATTTTTCCGCGAGCACCCTTCCCCGCGCCGTTTAAATCGCTGACCAACGGGCTCGTTAAAAAAAAAATCTATCATCGGAGCTCCCGATATTTTTGTTCAAATCAACGCACCGTTTTGTACTCGTGTATCTCGAGTATACGTTACGTCGCGGCTTTGTATGCCGAATCGCGTGTAAGCGTCGCCGATCACTGAATACACGATTTCGTGATCATCGACCGTTTAGCGCCTCAATGCTTTTTTTTCAATGCACTTTTAATTCGGGAGAAATTTCAACCAGTTCCCTGTGGGATAGAAATCTGAAAGAAAAACTTCTTCGCTGACGATTCTAAGAAACAAATTTTTCGACGAATCTTCCGCTAATTTCTTTTGTTCATCGGAAAAATTGAGCCGATAATTTCTTTTAATACGTACAAGTTTTTTTCCCGAATTTTTATCTAATTTAACATTTATTTTAGTGAACGAAACTCTGGATTTGGAATAATTTGGATAAATAAATAAATATTAATGATAAATAATGTACTGCATTCTTCATCCGACACAATTGTCACAAAAAGTCGCGAAATGGCTGCAACGGCGAGCCAAGTGCGAGCTCTGAATTCGCGTTTCTCCCGCGATGTGTGTACTTTTTTCGAGATGGATAATACGGCGTTTGATGCACACTTGGGCACGCGCAATATTATATTAATATGACGAAACGTGTGTCGAGGATCAGCCACAAGCCACAAGGAGAGTCGAGGCACAAGAGCGCCTAAGGGTGCTGTTGCAATGCTGTGCGTGGCACATATATAGGTGCCTACCTACTATGGCTTGCACGCGTGTATTCTCCTGTTATGTATATATATGTATATGTATACATATATACTCAATGCCCAACTAACATGGAGTGGCCGCCGACGAACCCTACTAGAGGGCTTTTCTGCATAATGGTCCTGAGCTACAAGTGGCGCCGGTTTAACTTTCAAGTGCTATTAAGCGATAGTATAACCAGCACGTTGTAAGCTGAGATCAACTCTATGCTTTCCATCTCCCATCTCTTATTTCCTCTTTCCCTCCTCGTCTCTCCCTGACCAAATTCATGAGATCGTTATCTTTCTTCGTGTGTTCCTCCTGTCCGAGCTTCCTCGTCTTCCCCGCGTTCTACGAAGTTCTTTTTTCCTACT
The DNA here is from genome assembly GCA_963924025.1 of Ischnus inquisitorius. Lineage (NCBI taxonomy): Eukaryota > Metazoa > Arthropoda > Insecta > Hymenoptera > Ichneumonidae > Ischnus > Ischnus inquisitorius. Next base: position 2,883,240 of record OZ001250.1, on the reverse strand, counting down.
CATTTCAAAAAGTTAATTTCTACACCACAGAAACGACACGTGTAGTACGGCAATGCTTTTGTCTTCGAATTGTTCCATTCATCGTTGAGAAATTATTCGAAATATCATGAATTCGAAAAACAATAACGTTGAATAAAAATGAACAGAATTGCTCATTTTATCGATTTTCCTCCTTGCCTCGCCAAAACTTAGGATGAGCTACAAGAATTTAGGCAACATTTTTTACGCACAGTCTTGAAAGGATTGAAAATTATTCCAAATTATTGCGTATTAATTCTCGTTCTCATAAGTTCTTCGTGCGATGCTGCCATAATCAATGTCTTCTGTTCTGTATAGGCTCGAAGCGAGCGAGGCTCTCCGTGCAGGAAAGCAGTACGAACGACGACGATCGGGACTCGGATTCCGGTGGTGAACTTCACGTTATGGACAGGGGAACCGGTAAGCTACTATCAATACAAGGCGCTTTCTTTTTTGTCTTTGCACATGGTGATTTTTAGTTTATTGGACTTCGGATCTCTTTTGAAATAATATATAATATATAATATATAATATATAATATATAATATATAATATATAATATATAATATATAATATATAATATATAATATATAATATATAATATACAATATATAATATATAATATATAATATATAACGGTTGTATCGAATAATTCTTTTTCACCTCGAGAACATTCGCATGAAGCCACGAAGCCGGTGATCGAATTGTTGACGAAATTGTTGCCGCAGCTGGTTCGCTCAGCGACCGAACGGTCGGGGACCTCGAGATGATCGGTCGAAAGCGCGAGAACAGCGTGAACGAGTCGGAGGACGGTAGCCCCGAGCCGGGAACGCCGAGCCCGAGTCACACGCCGCCCCTTTCGTCGTCGCTGACACCGCAGCGGGTCGACACCCCGGCGCCGGAGAACCTGAGCTTGCGAAAGTCCGCGAGTCCCTCGCCGCGTCACGGGCCCAATCAGGGAACGATAATGCAACCCGTCGATCTCGTCCAGCCGAGGCATATCGGTCCACCGTCGCCCTCGACGCCGTCCCTTGCGGTAAGAAAATCGTCGCTTTATCTCGCTCCGTCATTATCGCGGCCACGAGTTAGCCCACGAATTGTGTTCGTTCGTTAGGCTGCGGCTGCGGCGGCCGCGCACTTTTCGCCTTACGCGCCCCTGTACGGGCCGACAGCGGGCTCGCTGTACTGCTCGCCGGCGGCGCTGTATCAGCATCAGCATCAGCATCATCCCCATCATCTTCACGAGCCGCGAGAGATTCAGATGCAGATGCAGATGCAGATGCAGAACGTTCAACAGCCGTGCGGCATTCAGGTGCAGCAGCAGCAGCAACAGCAGAGATCGCCGGTCGACGTTCTGCTGCGAGTGTTTCCCGGTCGTCGGCGCGCCGACGTCGAAGGATTGCTGCATCGGTGCAAAGGTACGAGATAATAGTGCTTTGCGGTACAAGTGCGAGAAAGCGGTCTTTTGGCACTCGCTTCGTGCGACCCGCTTTTCAATCGCTGTCGGAAGTCCGACAGTCTTTTAATTGAAAAAAAAAAAAATATTCGAATTTGCCCAGGTGACGTCGTATCGGCGATGGAAGTTCTCGTGTGCGAGGACAGTCTCCAACCGAAATCGGCGTTCTCGCCATTGGCGGGAGCATTGGCCTCGGCGGCGGCTGCCTCGGCGTCGGCGACCGCCGCTTACGTCTCGCGCGGCGGCTACTGCGGTCCGAGCCCACCGACTCGTCACCGATTCCTCGCCGCACCGTACACGGGCACCGGCTATCTTCCGACCGTGATAAGGCCGCCGAATCAGAACGCCCACGCGAACGGCACGAGCGAGACTTATCGCGAGACGAGCCCCGACGACGCGAGCGACAAGACGAGCTACTCCGAGTGACCTGAACGACACCACACGCCATGGTCTTATCGATGATAGCCACCGTCGGACGCAACCGATCGGGCATCGCCTCAACCGACTTCGAGTCACTCGGACATCGCTGTTTAATTTTTTTTTTCTTTTTTTTTTTTTTTTACATTATTCTGTATTTATTCAAATGCGCCAGTGCGACGAGAAAGGGCTTCGAGTTCGCGAGGCGCGGTGCGATAAGCGAGAGAACTTTTTATTTTTTCAACGTGAAAATTGAAAAAAAGAGAATGAACGAAACGGAAGTTTGGCGCGAACGAGAAAACGATACGACACAAGTGCGTAACGTGTATCATAATTATTTAATTGTACCAATAGAAACTTGCGTGTGTAGATAAAGAGAAAAGAAGAACCGGTTATTAGATCGTAAGCATAGAATACGCCATAGAAGATAATTGAGCAATTAGTGATATTAATTCAGAACGGAAAAACGTCTTAGACATGAATTATTAAAAAAAAAAAAAAAAACGAAACAACGTGTAAATACCGAAATTATCACCGATTCGTATGAGTCAAAGGTTAATATTCAGATCGTAACGAATCGAAGAGATACGAGGCGCATCGAGAGAGGGAGAGAGAGAGAGAGAGAGAGAGAACAATAAAGATCCAAGGGCGATTCACGAATCCGTAAAACATAATCCAACAAAGAGTATACGCCGAGTATAAATGAACTAGTTAAAAGACAAAAAAAGTAAAAACAAAAATATATTAATAACGATAATAATAATATTAATTGATAAGCCGTATGATGAAAAGTGTACCACGATGTTTAGCGAGATTTTAGAAATTTTAGATGCGATCTTTATCTCGATAATCGATTAACAATTTCGCCCAATTTTATTCGACGTTTCGGGAAGGGCGTCAACGCGATTATAACCGTACCGAATCGATCGTCCGGCCCGGTGCGACAATATACAATTTAATCTGTAAAACGAATTTGCCGAAAATGTCTCAATAAAAAGACTATCGATATTCCGAAATAATTGCTCTTTCCTCATCACCCAACTCCACTACCTGCGCTCAATTTTTCAAAAAATGTCGTCAAATAACTTTTTTAGGAATCTTGTACTTTTTTTTAAATTTCAATACAAAGTCTACGCATAAAAAAATTTAATACTGGTGCATTGATTTTCATTCAGAATTTTTTTACATTTCTTCGGAAATATATTTTTTTATTATTAATATTACTAATATTAGTTACATAATAATAATAGTTTATTATTATTATTTTTATTACTATTATTTTAACGTTCTCGCGATAAAGTTCAATGCAGTAAGAGGGCTGCCGAGGATTTCTTGATTTCCGAAAGAATCGATAAATTCGTTCAAATTCCTGTTGAAACTTTTTTATTCTTTCCCAAATCGTCCGGCCGGCCGGATGCGACAATATTCGATTCGCCCGCGGAGCACGAAATTGCCGGAAGATATCTCAATAAAAAGACTATCGATATTACAAGATAATTCTTGCCTCTTCTCGTCCCTTCGCGGCTCAGTGCTCAGCGTGGCACTTGTGACCGGCGAATCGCAAGCGCAATTTACCAATTATCCGATGATTCGACATCTTTCCGCTAACTTGACAATCGTTTTATCTACGATATTTTTTTTCCCTCTTTCTCTCGATTGTCTACCGTTGAAGCGTACGAGAAATCTCGGCTATTATACGGCGAAAAAATCTCCCTCGTCCGATCTATCGCGGGGTCCTTCTTTCGGATGGATGCGCTCGAATGCGTTGTGGCGAACGTCTCATCATCGTCCGAGTATACTCGCTCGGAAAAGGAAAAAAATACTTTCTATACCTCTAACTCCCCTCTCGAACCTTGTACATTTTTCGAGAGACTGTTTAGCATTTACTGTGTCAAGTTCTCTGGCATTGCCGAGCGTTATTGGAGAGAAAAGAGGAAGGAAAAAAGAAAAAAAGGAAATAAGTAATAGAGCCTTCGGCGCGGGGTGAGTATCCGATTTCCCGGCGACTATGAGCCCGGGAAGGCCGAGATCTTGCCGTGTTGCCCCGTCGCCGATTCTCCGGCGAAGGGAAAACACGCTTAAGGGCGGAGTCGAATTTAATTTGAGCGCGCGAGCGACAGAGTGACGTTGTTCTCGCGAAACCCGAGTATCGAATTCACCGACGTTTATTTCTTCCTAAGAATTTGTTTTTTTCTTCTTTATTCCATCGATCGATTCTCGCCGATGCATCGCGCTTTTTGCTCCCTCGCGCTCTCGTACGTTTCCCCCATTTACGGCCAGAACGAATGTCAAGTGGACGTCTTTTCGCGTGTGTGTGTGCGCGTTTGCGTACGCGCGTATGCGTGGGCAAGGAAAAACGAGACGAGAAACGAGATGAGGAAAACGAAACGCTTTGTAGTCACAGAAGCGCTCCTGTGTTATAATACACCTTCGAGTCTTCGCCTGTTCTCAATATATCTGTTTACTTCTTCCCTCGATACATCTCGCACAGTAGAACAGCTCGTTGCGATGCCGAAACTACGTTTTCCAAACGATTCCAGGTGAAAGAAAAACCTTTTTTTTAGTATACAAGAAAATCGGCTCACCAAATTCGCGCGAAAGTTCGTTCGTCAAAGTGAAAAAAAAATAACTTCAGTCAGCACTTTTATGATTTTTGGCTTCCTCGAGAAGATTTGTTTTGTGATTAGTTACTTTGATTGTTATTTTTGTCGTCAATATCTATTCATTTTTTTTCTTATTAATTATATATATGATAGTTCGTTTATTGGTTCATTATTACCGATAGTAGTTTATTCGTAAAGTAATTTTTTTCAAAATATTAAAAATGCCACCAAAACTGAACGCTTGCATAAATTTCGCCCAAATTCAATACCAATCATTGGTAAATAATAGTCGAACTTTGTACCAAATTTTAGCGCAATGTCGTTAAAAATGTAGCAGATGGAGCGCTACCAGACATTTTTCAAAAAATTCGAAACAGCGTAAAAACTGAATCTTCGAAAAAAAATTATGCTAGTTCAAAATAAGGTGAACATCGTTTTTATATTATCATAAAAGCGAATGTTCGATCGGATTCCATTTTTCATGACATCTTTTTTTTATCAATAAAAATTCAATGAAGCGTGCTTTTTTTGTTCGGAATCGATCAAGCCTCCCTCAACGTCATTCGAAGCTTTTACAACATCCGTCGAAATTTCAAGTCTCGCGAGCACAAATGAAGCTGGAACGGGCACTGACATAGTGTATCATAGAAGAAGTGGCGCAGTGACAGAGCAAAAAAACTGCAATAAAGTGGACATACGCGCAGAGGGCAAATTGGACATTTATAACGAAACAATCGATACCCCGAATGTCGAGTACGCTTTGCATCGCGGGGGAAATGTCGAAATTTTTTGGCGACACTGGATCCGCCAGCGAAACAAACGCGCCAACAGCAGCAGGCATCGTCATCAATGTGCACGTCGGATATACTCTCAATTGCTGAATCCAATGGACTACCCGATTTTATCGTTCCAATTCCTGTATTGTTCTCTCGCGTTCTATACCCACCCGCGTACGCGCCGTGCGCGCACGATATGTACGTACAGAATAGCGGAATAGAGAAGAAAAAAACAGTGGCAGAGTCGAATGAAATTTATTATGAACCGTGTAATGAAAAAACTCGTAAATCAGAATCTTTGCATTTTTTTTTTTCCCTACATAGTTTTGAACTCATGCAATATGTAATAAAAAAATAAGCTTATTATAAACAATGTGTGTTCAATAGAAATAAAATGAACGTTATGTATTATGCGTACAAAAATATGTTATATTATAAATTGCATAATCAGTCTACTTGCAGTTTGAATTTAAGCTCCAAATTTGTTTAATTTTTGCCCGAAGAGAGGAAGAACGGGTAATGCCATGAATATGAATGGCACGACTGATACGCACCGAATTAAATAAAAAAGCTTATTTAGCAACATTCCACGAGTCCTCCAAATTTGAGCTCTATATCAACGAACTATTTTCAAAAAATGCGTAATAGCAGAAAATTGCTAAATTCCGACGGATCCTTGGCAAATTCAATCCTGAACAATATTTAATAAAAATCTGCGTATGGTTTCAATTCGACTTCTGTATGTTAAATTTTATGTTTCGAAGGATTGCGCCAAATTCAATCTCGAACCATACGAAAAAACTATGAAGTGGCCCAGAAATGAGAGTCATTGAGTCAACCCCACTCCGTTTTCTCACCCTCTCACGTATGTTGGCTCCAAACCGATTTTTCTCTCAGTGACGAAAATCAGGGATGAAAATCATCGAAAGTCTCGAAATAATCGACTATACAAACACAAAGCTTGATTCAGTATCAACTGCTGTAAATAATTTACGAGTCGCGAGCGCATCGGCGATTGCGTTGGGGATGCGCGCGAATAGTAATATATCGGCATCCCGCTGCGATCCGTCGAGGCCCGGGCTGTCTGTTGCGCATTTTTGCGCACGACGGTCAACCTTAGCGCTGTTTCATACCCGACAGCCGGAGGAAGGTTAAACCCATCTGAAAAACCACCCCCTTCTCTGCACTCCGGCATCAATCGCCCGCATCGACGCCCCCAATCCCCGGGGTTACCATTATTCGCGGGTGTTTCTCTCGCAATTTGCCGCATCGGGTCGCAACCCGAGAATTTTAAGTCCCATTTAATTGACACAAGGACGGAAGGAGTCGAAATTGTCTGGAATTCTCGTAACATTGACCGCGTGAGACGCGCTCACCACGTACGGACCGTCGTCTCGGAAGCCTTCGCGCATACAAGAAGAGATAGAATCGTCGTTGTTGACCTTTGAGAGTCTCACAGTCCGAAAGTCTCAGTTGCCCTTGGCGGGCCGTATCCTCGCGAGAGTCGGAAAGTGTGTGCTCAAGTATATTATATGCAACAGAGCAAAGTATGTATATTATAATAGCCGATCCGCGGCAACCGGCGGTTGTCCCGGAGTAACCAGGTAGACCGAAATAGGCATACGTGGATCCTCGCCGCCGACTACCTTCGGGGAACCACTCAAATATTTGACTATTTACAACGTTAAAAGCGAACAAACTAACGGTCTTCGAAGATTTCTTTTCATCCGTCCGTGTGCATTCTCGTGGACTCGCGGACTACAAATCCTAATCCGAAAGATTCGAGAAAACCAGCTCTTATTACCCGTCTTTTCCTATGTAATTAATTTTGATTCTAAAAAAAAAGGGATTCTTCTGGACTCTGTGGGCGAAGATCGGGCTTCGTCAAAAGAAACGCGAGAGCGAAGGGAGCACGGAGATACCTATTATATTATGGATTTAATTAATATTTCATTCGCATGCTATTTCGTGGCTCGTCCAACCCCCTCTCGCCCCACCTACCCTCCTTTGTAATTTTGTCACACGAGCCCCGGTGTCTACGTGACTTTATTTAAGTTCAGTGAAACCCGGTCAAACAGTTTCGAACCGCTCTCAACCTACACGGAACCTTTGACAAATATTCGAGTGTATTTTTACGCATACGCGCGCGCGAACACATCGGGATGCGCGTGTTTGTGTACAAATACGAATCCGGTGTTGGCGACGGGAGACAGTAGGGAAGAGATGGGGTGGGGGGCGGGGGCGAGGGGTTGCCGATATGAAGCTAGAGGTGTCGGAACAGAGCGCTCCTCCTTCCCCCCGGCTCGCGTCGCCTCCGCTCCTCTCTATTTCAATTTAGCACCTCCATTGTTGGATACTAATATTATTCAGTTCGGAATTGTTTCGCGGAAAAGCCCGCTATTCCCCATCCGTCTCTGTCGACTATCCCTTTCCAATCTTTCTCACTCTACGACTACGCGCCAACCGGAGAATCTCCTGGCGCACAACACTTGACGATTCTCGATTTTCCTGTCTATATCTCCCCCAAACACCCCCCCGCCCCAGTCCCGTTCCTTCTGACGCCGGAGACAATTAAATTGCAGTGCCATCGTGACAAGACAATTTTTTCTTTTTAGTCCACTTTTGCTTTTTCTTTCATAATCGAAATAACACTCGCTTCAACCCTTTTTTTTATACGAATTGCCACCCGCGTTAGTTCGACTCACTGGAGTGCAATTGGGGAGTCATTTTTTTGGAACGAAAGTTAACGCGAGATAGACGAAGCAGCTTTCGAATTTAATCGAAAGCGAAGAAATAACGAAATGAGATAATTTGGAGAGAAGTTTTGGGGTAGAAATTTTGAGGCGTTTGGTCACTAATAAAGTGAGGGGCGTGATTCGCATTCGACAAGGGCCTTCCAGTGGTCCTGCCAAATGTCGATGCGGACACTACGAAATTTTTACGAATTTTGTGCGGCGAAATAGGGCGATATTGTTGTTTTCTGGATTTCTGGAAAGAAACAATTTTGTATACGTACATTTTAATACGTAAAATTGAATAGATAAAAAATCGTAACAGGTTGCGGTGCATGAAAATGTAGTTAAAGTAGAAAAGTAGGTCAAAATTGCAATAACGATTGATAAATTGGGAAATAATTTGAATTAATTGTTTTCTTCTTATTAATTCACTTTGAAGTACGGAATATTTGAATCACAGTTATGGAATTCATTTATTGGCACTACGAAGCTACGTTGAAATTGAAATGTTGACATGCGTTAGAAATTTGTAAAACGCTTTATCCATAAAGATCGTCCCGTTCGCCCGATTCTCAAATAAATCACTCGAATGAAATGGAATGTTGTTTCGAAATAAAACGAAAAATAAAAAAAATGTAATGTTTACTGAACGAGAATTTTCAGAATATGTCGTGAAAGTAATATTTAAATAAAATCATAAAATGGTCGCCTCAAAAGTACAATATTCGTTCATTAATGCACTGCCATTTCAAAACATACAAAATATTATTGAGAAATTCAAGGAACGTTTTTATACATAAACCTGTTCAGTACTGTTTATTTTCATTTCAAGCGAATTTCGCTGACGTTCTTTCCCAACCATTTCAAATCATCCGTTCGAAATGTTATGAAACAACACAACAATGACTTTTTTCGAATTGACGTAAGTCGAACGGCATACAAAAAAATGATGGATAATTCAAAGAGGAAAGCACGACTATAATTCCTAACGGTTCTATTATATTTCGCACCAACCATTTCGCTGTAATAACGAAAAATACAATTTAAAAAAATTGTAATTGTAAAATTGTAAATATCTAACGTATACTAGACTGCAATTTTCCAATTTCTTCCTTAAAATTGATACACCAAACGCTATACCCACGAAAATACCGCCACATTTCCAAAACTTTTTTCTCGAAAATCCTTTCACTATTTCAAGGTCCACATTAGTGTTAAAAAAAGATGTACGAAGTGGTCAGAAAAAAGTAGGAAGCGTTTCGTGCCCAAGTGCGTACGAATCGACGATCGGAATGTTAATAAAACGACACACAAGAGTACAATGTTTCCGAATGGATATGTATACACGATAGGCCGTGTTACGAGTGGATCTCGAATAGGTGATGCCTCGAGGAGTGGAGACAGGTGTATTCATCGGTGTGTATAGACACGCGGATCTCGATGGCACTTGTGATGCCCGCTTCCCTCGCGCATCCCGTCGCGTCTCCCTAGCCAAGATATATTATACTATATCCATACGTCGTATATACCAACTCGAATATACCGCGGCACTCGAGGTTTTCTTCTCTTTATTAAGCGCAGCGCCGTTCCTTCCTACGCGCGGCCACGTTAGGCTATTTGCTCATCCATTAGCGCTACAATAACAACAACCGTCGGGTTGCCCTCTCGGCGCGGCTCTTCAGTCGCGTTTCTACCTCGTGTCATAGGTGGGAACAAGATATTCTTTTCTACGCGTGTAAGCGCGCAAACGAGCTCGTACACTCTTGACTCGCTGTCGAAAATTCCACTCGCGTTGCCAATCTATAATTTCGCTACAATGCAAATCCTCCGTCGGGCCTTCGGTGAAAAATAGCCTTGCGATGGAAGATTGCAAATCATAAACGACAAAATCACATCATCAATAGCGAGTTATAATTATTGAAAGAACGATTACTCGTTATATGGGATAGAGTAAAGAAATACAGAGATAAGAGATTCGTGAGCCGTCAATCGAACGTAATTTCGAATTCGCGTCGGAATGGTTTTGCGGTGACAATGAGCATACCAACGGGGAGAGAGCTCGTCTCCGCGGACCAGCGTCGGTGAGTCCGCAGGCCTGGAGCGTCCTTCTCGCTCGCCGAGCGCTCGAGCGAGAGTTCGAAGGGGGCGGCGCTCGAGCAGAGGCGTTTGCCAAGAGATATTGAATACCGTTTCCACATGCCCTTCACGTAACCCAGCCACGCACCCACCATTGTGGCCGAGGGACGAGGGGCGAGCGTGGAAAAAGGATATAAAAGAATATATAAAACGAACGGGGGAAAAAAAGAAAGTCGTCGATTAATTGAGCTACTTGCGATAAATCAAATTTGTCTTAATTTAAGAGAGTTTCGGTCATGCTTCGCTATGAGTTTGGAATCTCTCGATTCCACTTCGGGCAGGGATGCGAAGCGTCGCGGCTAACGTCACCGCTAAATGACGGTCGCGCTCAACGTCACGAGAACGTTCGTCGATTGACAAAAATCGGGTATTGGGACATGATTGAGATTTTTTTATTTAGACACATCGGTGCATTTTCAAAATATCGTTCTGGTAAAATCGCTATGTACTACGAAAGAGATTTTCAAAATCAAAAAATTCCATCTCAATATGGACATTAAAAAAAATTCGATTTTTTGCCTAAAGTATGCGATTTCAAAATAATTCTGTTCAGTCATCGCTGCATGAAAATTCGGACGTGTACACAAATTTCGACCCCGAAGATAATGATCGCGTGACTTATATTGATCGCATCGAATTTTCAGCATTTTCAATTTTTCGCAACTTCAATTTCCCCGGTCGAAGTTTCTCCCCAAGTCCAAAACAACCCGGTGCACGGCTGTTTGTGTGTCCACTAACGAATTATATCTCTGACGAATATAGAGTGGAGTATGCGAGTGTCAGGAGGAGACTTGATTTTAAAGCGATTACGGTCGCACGCGACCGAGGGAAAAAAAGGTGTCAACCTGCGATTGACAACAAGAGTTCGAGAATGGAGCGAGCCGGAGGGGGGTGCGATTGAGGCAGGGGAACCATTCGTGGCCCATTTCCTTATCGGTTTCACGATCGTTCGCTTCGAAGCCCTCTTCTCCGCCGCTGCCCTCGCGACCGCATTGGAAATACGTGAGGCTCGAGGGAGGGGGACAAAAATTAAATTAAATTGTTGCCCCGACGAAGAAAAAAAAAGTCCCCCTTCGACGACTCCGAGCGCCGCGGCCCCCCTTCCATCTCATTGAAAATTTCAACGTGGCTTTCTTCCCTTTGCCGGTTTTATTCGATCCGTCTACTTATGCGCGCCTGCAAATAATCCGGATTTAATTCATGACGCACGCCGACGTCGCGAGCGCTTCCGACGCCCGGCCGACCGGTGCGACGAAACGCAACAATCCTTTTTCGCAATACCCTCGGTAATTTCGGTAATTTCGCTGTTCTGGCCAACGATGAAAAAAAAAAAAAAAAAAAAACCAAAACAATATGAAAAGATTTTATTGAATAAATAAATAGGGTCGATTGATAGGGCCAATAGACGGCCGAAGCCGATCGCTCGAGAGTGCGGCCATTTGGTAAAATTTTTCCATGAGTTAATGTTAATTAGTCGACAGCTGTGACGTGATCGAGTGCACTTGGACACCGGGGATTTCATGTCGGACTCTCTGCCCCGAGCGGCTCTTGTCCTTCCGAACACATAACCTGTATAATAATAACCGTGCCGGCGAAACGTGCGGGGGTGTAGTATAATAATACTGAAGAGCATTGCGTGATCCCCATTCGAAATTCGTACGCAATTCATCGGCGCTTTTGCGGGAGCCCGGCGGGGAAAGCGGTCCCCGCGTTTTAATCTCGTATAGCCGCGGCATCTTCGCGGTTCGCCGTCGAATTCTCCGATTATATGTTTCAAAGTACGGAAAAACGAACTCAGTCTCGGTCGGCCATTGGAGTCGTTTTCTGATTCTCTTGGACGAAAAAAATTCGATCATTTTCTTTTCTGGTTCGCGTTTGCGTAAGAAAAAAAATTAGGGTTTTGTTGGTTTTTTTTTTGCGGGTTCTCGTCAGAGACTCGTTCGGGGATTTTATTCGACGATATTATATCTACCACCTCGGCGAGTAATATCGTGCGAAAGAAATAATAAAATTATCATAGACCGGCTATAAAAGACAGCGGCACACCAAAGTCGAGACCACGTTTCGACTCTCATGCGCCAAACCGAGAAAAATTATTAAAATTATTAATACAATGATGCATACATGTATATATATGAATAAGTATGGAAGGATTTGGCCACTGCCCTCCGTCACCCTCACCAAAAAAAGGGACCGGGAATAGTCCAGGTGAAGAAGGGACTGAGAATATTGTTGGCCAAAAAGTGCCCAAACGGGGAGCGGATAAATATTTCGAGTCAAAGACGTCTTCGGGACTTTGATCCTACCGTGACGTTAGCACCGCGATTTGAACCTCTTCGTGAAGACGTTCTAGATAAGTATAACTCTTTTGAAATTTACGATCATTTCGGAAAGTAGGCGAAGTGGCGTAAAATTCACAATTCCAACATGATTGAGGAGTATATTTCAAACGCCCGTTTTTCTCGTCTGTATTTCTCTCTCAACCTCTACCCTCGACGTTTTGGGAGATTTCGAGTCCTCCGACATGAAAATTATGCCAACAAATTTTTTCGCGAAAACCAAAGCTTCCTCCGTGCGAGAGCGAGAAAGAAAAACCGCTCCGGCGTTGCCGAAACCCATTAGCGGTGTGAAGAAATTTAATGGCTCGGCGAGTATTGGTAAATTCTTGATCCGTTTAAGCGCCGTCGTGTTTACCCTTCTCGTTCGCCCGCATAAAGAATACTATATCTATGTTTGTATATACTGCACCAGTTATCCTCTTCTATGTCTATCCACTGCTATCTATTCGCACTAATATAACTCCCACCGCCCTCCGTCCGCAGCTATTCCCCGACGGCTATTATTATCCAGCGGCGCGCGATATTCTCGAACGCATCTGCCGGATATTGCTCGGCGGGCCGTGCCGATAAAAATTTCCATGCAAATTATAGTGGCAGAAACGCCCTTCCGTGACTGTCAACCCCCGCGACCGTCATCCACCCGCCCGATCCCACCCCTCTCCTCGTCTTCGCGCTCTTAACCGCTTCGCTTACTTCTCTGCCTCTCTTTTTTTTTCTGTACCTCTACTTTTGTTTTTTCTTTCTCTCCTCTCCCATCATCGCCACAACGCTCCATCACTCTACCACATTTTTCTGCAGATCGCGAATCTTTCTCTCTCTCGATCCACGCCTCGTCTACTGACACCGGTTCGGCGGACTTCGGCGCTTCATTGCCAATGGGAAACAGAAGAAAATCTCACCCGCTTTTACTCCTCGTTCAAAGGTAAGTTTTAATAGCAAAAAAAAAAAAAAAAAAAGGGTAAAAATTCCTCATGGTCGTTAAAACTATAACGATTATTGGCAACTAAATAGATCTTTGTCATTGTAAAATCTTTTTTTCGATAAAACCGACGAGTCAGCGAAGAAAGAAGTAACAAATGATTCGATGGCCGAAACGGAATGAAATTGCGGGCAAACTTGAGCTTGAAAGCTTTTTAAAGTGAATATCATTTATTTTTCGAACGTAGAGTTGACTAAAATACACGCATATTTTCGCGATTAAATCGCGCCAAAATGAAACTTCGAACAGCCGCCTATTCGTGGCATTGTGCATTTAACCGACAGAACAGTTCAACGATCCCGAGCGAAATTTCGCGGTTTCGAGCGCGAACGACGGGGATGCGTTGAACAATTCGTGTATTTCGGACACATCGTGAAACGATCGGCTTTGTTGAGCGAAACTGTACCATTGCACCTATGCATCACAATGGCAACGAAGAGCCAGTATTGTTTTCGACTGAATTCAATTGAACGAATAATCTCCGGGGGCTGGTATTTGATTCAGCTGGAATATCGGCGAGGAGAAGACAAGCACCGATCCTTCTGCTCAAGTACCTCCTTGCGGTTCTCAAATTTCAAAGCGCTCATTCTCTCGTTGATCCCTACGAACGATAGATCCAGGTATAACCACCCCTCCCCCAACACGCTCGAAACCCGACGTGAATATAAAAATATTACGCACTCACGGCGAGTCTCGTCTAGGCTAAAAAAACTCGATATGTGGACTTGACTGACAAATTGGATATTGCGCGAACGGATTTCCCAAAGCTATGGGATTGCACACAAATAATAATAATAATAAAAAATAATAAATTATTACTAGCAATTATTATTCATAAAAATGAATAATTATTCATTATTATTATTGTTTATTACTATTTAAAATAAAAAAATCTCGAAGTAGTTTTGCCATATAAAAATTAAAACAATCCGCGAGACCAGTAAAGTGTCGTATGTTTGTGTCCGTAACTGTGTTAGTTATGACTGAGATTATTATTTGAAAAATCGAGGCGCGCGTCGAACGGCGACGTAAGCCGAATAATTACAATATGTAGAATCGAATGTTTTTTATTCCACCGCAATCCCAGGAAAGATCGACACGTGCGCTACATAAACCATTCGCTGTCCCTTCGCTCTTTCTCGCTCACCCCCGTCGTCCGGCTACTTTAATACAGCCATAATACGGCAAAGCTGCAGGCTCAGCTCGTTTTTTTTCTGCTTGGCTCTTATTCTCGTGGCACGCGTGTCACCAAGCAACGGGGTCGAAAGGGGTGAATTTTTATTCTTTCTTCGGAACGGCCGAGTAAATTTCGCTTCACGGTTCTCGTATACCGATCGTAATCATACGTCACACTCGAGAGTTCTCGAACGTCGTTTACAGATACGAAAGAAAAAAATCTATATATATGTAGATAAAAATGTTAATAACGAAATATCGGAATGGGGAAGGGTTTCGTTTCAACGCAACGTTTCGAGCGAATTTCGTTCGCGGACAAAAGTAGCGCAGAGTCGAGAGATAAAGAGATTCGTCGCGGTTCTGGCGCGTCGGAAGCCAAAAACTGTTCGCCGAAGAATAATAAGCGTTCCGTGTGTCGACATATAATTTCGCTCGGTGGCTAATTGCCGCCGATAAATCTTCATTAAGGGCCCCAGGTTAATTGCATCGTCGCGTATAACCGTCGCGGAACGTGCGAAACTCGCGGGGATAGAACGAGAACGGGCGTGAAGTGCGGGTCAAAGATATTGGGCGAAAGAGGACGGATTCCTCGCGTCGACGGAGTGAAAAGAAAGTTTCAACGATTCTCAACGATTATTACAGCGCCCGGCTCGCTCGCGAACTTCGCAACTACGATTTAATTCCGCAAGATCGCCGCGACGCTGAGAGCATTAATTCCCGACGGAGGATGGGTTCTTATACGGGGTGGACACAAACTTGTTCAAAATCATCGAAACCGGAAGTTTTGACCAGAAAAACTGATCGTTTGCCCAGTACTAGTTTTTAGCTATAAAGCCCCCTCGAATTGCGGAAAAACACGGATCTTAATTGTATACAAAGCTCACAACGTAACTTTTCTTTGACTGTGACGAAAATCAATTTTATAACAAAAAACTATTAGAGAATTAAATATTGGTAACTATTAAGTAG
This sequence comes from Ischnus inquisitorius, assembly GCA_963924025.1. Classification (NCBI taxonomy): domain Eukaryota; kingdom Metazoa; phylum Arthropoda; class Insecta; order Hymenoptera; family Ichneumonidae; genus Ischnus; species Ischnus inquisitorius. The sequence goes on along the minus strand of OZ001250.1, from coordinate 2,867,636 downwards.
TTAATAATAAATTGTTTTTAACTATGAAATATTAAACGATTAAGTAGATTTAACTATCAACTATGAACCAATTAATTATTTTTAACTATCAACTATTAACAAATGAACTATTTTCAACTATCAACTGTTAACAAATGAACTATTTTCAACTATGAATCATCAGACTGTTGACAACTCGTCGAACGGTTAGAATTTTCTTAGTTTCAACGAAATATTGCCGAATCTTCCATCCAGCTAGCCATTCACGCGATCGAAGAGTTCAAAAGAAATGTTCAATAAATCGCAACCGCGATCTCGCGGTACGATAAATAAATAAGTGAAATAAAACGGAACGGGACCCCGTATATAACTTTTCTTATTCGAGTTCCACCTTATATCATTCTATTTGTCCCCCGCCACTTCGCCTCCCACTGCGCCACCCGCCTCTTTTTCTTCATTCTCACTTTGCTTCACCCGTTTTCTTCATCTTCTTGTCGCGCGCGTCTCGAGATCCCCGAGAGCGGCGGCTCCGGCACCGCGCGGGTGCCTCCCGCCTTGGCCCGCTCACGGCCATAATTCGAAAAACTTTCGAGGCGAACAAAAGTGAGGACTTTTGTTCCAAGTTTTAGTTCCGTGGGATCTGTTTGCGATAGAGAGCTTCGCGACGAGGGAGGGGGAGGGCTCGGTGCCGGGGCGCGTTGGTGCGCGCGAGACCGCGAGAGACCACGCGAGACCAGCGACGCCCCGACAGTGTTTTGTTCGCTTTGTCTTTTCTTCCTGTTAGGTATAATATAATACCTAACTGCCGCGACCTCCCCTCAAACGTGCTTCCTCGTCGGTGCGGATAAACTCGCGCTTACCAACTCTCCACCCCTCCGTCGCCTCCCCCCCCCCCCCCCCCCCCTGCTCAGGACAGTGTCCCCTACCCCGTTAACGATTCGGCTTCGGCCTTTCCTTCTCGTCTCTTCCCCGTCGACTCGCATTCCTCACTCGTCATTATTCTGGCGATTCTTCAATTTCTCTCTCCTCCTATCTGTTGCTTCAAAATCAGCAAATTATCAAACCGCTCGCTCCGCCGCTCAATTCATTCTCATATCGTCTCGTTAGCGAAGATCCGCGTGCGGGGAAACGAAAGAAAAATGTACCCTCTTTTCAAAACGCGTTTCTTTCCCGGTAATTTGATAATAACGCGCCGGTTCCGACGCTGTTCCGACTCGGAGTCGTTCGGGGCTCGCGCGCCGCAAAGCCCACTGCAGCGAGGCCGTCAGAGTCACGCGAGCATTCATTTTAAACAAGCGCTCCATTGTCGTGCGCGCGGCGCGTTGACCACTCGACACCTCGACGTGGACAGCCAACTTCGCTGCCTCGCGAATTATTCTTACGCGAGTTAGGCAACTCCTCATCCGCGCTAAATTGTGTATTCTTTTTTCTCTCGTCTGTCCACAATAGCCGGCCGGCTCTCGTCGCGTCGACGCTCGCGCGAGGACTCGGCGCGCTGCTTTCACTTCCCACTTTTCCATTCGCATTTGTTTGTTTGTTCGCGTGCGTTTTGCCGCATTAGCCGCAAACAAGAAATTTGCGTCTCGTTAAAATATCTACTTGTCGTGTTTCCGACGAAAGCGAGTTCCGCCGCGAAAACAGTCTCGATAGCGACGACCAATAGCGATATTACGCTGGAGAGCAAGCGGGGAGGGGCGAGGAAGATTGAGAAATGAAAGGTTGACAGTGTAAAAGAAGGAAAAAAGGTCTCGTGTTCCGCGGGCCCCATATCGTTGGCGGACAAACTAATTCTTGTATCTCAAGTTTCGTTAATCGTTTCGTTCCAATTCGAGGATACGAAAACCCCCGCCCACAAAATTACATAGGCGGAGGAGGGGACGAGCGAGAAACACGTTTCGTAAATGTACCCCCGAGCGTTCGTCTATTACAGCGTTATTGTGCTCCCTTGTTGACCGTTGAAAAGCATTTATTTCATCATCAATTACGATGCCACCGGATACACCGTCGAGGCCTTTTGCTTTTCTTCTTACAATTCTGCGTTGAAACTTGTCCCATTCTGGCTTTTTCGTTTATCCACGATGGGGTTTATATATTATATATTATATAATATATATTATATATTATATATTATATAATATATATTATATATTATATATTATATATTATATATTATATATTATATATTATATATTATATATTATATATTATATATTATATATTATATATTATATATTCGCGTTTCTTCCAAAAGTTAGGCTTTCGATGCTTCGACTAAGCTAGATAACAATTAAACGAGCAGAAAAAGTGAAAGGTATCCAGTCCGACCGTTATCCATTGATGGAGCGGGCACTAATAATTCTCTAATACACCCCCGAGATCGACGTTCCTAATACACCAGCGCGGAAAGAAGGGGGATTCGCGGCAACAATTGAAACCGAAAATTCGATCCGAGCATTGTAGACCCGTAATTGTAGAATAACTCAGTGGGGGGCTCGAGGGCAGGATTGAAACTCAAGTACGACAGTTAACCCTCTTCGTATGCACTCGAGGGCCCATGCCCGAAGAGTGTGCGAGAGTAAGGAGTGCCGCTCGAGGTGGTGAATGACTGAAATAGATAGATATACAGGCCGTTGCAGAATTCGCTTCCAGATAATCGTTGGAAACGCTCCGAGATAGTCCTCGAGTCGGAGACCCGAAATATAAAAAAAAAGAGTAGAAAAGAAAAGGGAAGTGAAATACTTTGAAGTTTAATGTGGAAAGGCAGTATTTCGATTTTGGGCGAGCGTCCTTAAACACGAAAGAAATATATGCTACTCGGTCGGTACTCGAGCGGTATGACGGTGAGTTTTTAAATGCCCTGTAAAATACGATATGGGGCTGGACTCGGACAATGCGACGAACGGGACAATGATATGATTTCGAATGCTCTCGGCAAGGACAAAGGGCAAAGAGGGTCGGGAACACAGAGCAGACACTGCCGACTATATGGTTTCTGTATTAACCGCACATACAGATGCAAATGTATAATATAATACACACTAATCTTCCCGGCTCACGTATACGCGCGGCCATATATTCGAATCGCTCAAAAGTATGTATTACATCGCCCAGACTATATAGATATAGCAACGATGATTGTGGGCTCGCTCGGGGGTATATAAATTAATCGACCGGTAATACACTCACCAATCGCGCCGATGTATATACATTTTTTTTAATACCAATGGAAATCTTCGATAAAACGAAATACAGAGCATTTTTAGTCGTCTCATCTAAAGCTCCATTTTTTTTTTTTTTTTCAATTTCTTTCGTATCTCGAGTCGACGATTATGATCCCATTTCGATCGTTATCCTTCCAAAACCTCGTCTAGCCTCCCTAAACTTCCTTTTTTTATCGTTCGTGTTTCCCCCTTTCCTTGCTCTCCGTTGGAAAACCGGCTCCTTATTCCTTCGAATCCTCCGAACTAGCTTAACCCTGCGAATTAGATTATCGGATTTTGTCTGCGGGCTTCGTTCCCGGGAGGGTTGAAGCTCCCACGCTGTCAGGCTCGAACTGTAAAAGACTATTGCCGGATCCCGCAACCCCCGGAGCGGCGGAGTTTGTGAAGTTTGTAAAGCGACTTGTTGCTGTTTGCGGCGAACCGGCGACGTTGTTCCCATAAGCGCCGGGGCGCGACTACCGAACTCCACAATTAGACGATTTGATTTTTTTTACACATTAAAATGTCATTTTTCAAGGTCGTTCACTAAGATCCACCATGAGAAAGTTACTCAAGCAATTTAGGTTTCCTAGAGGAAGGTTTGCGAATGGCCTTGAAAACGAAGGAAAAATCGATTTTTGCTAATGAAATTTGCACGATCGCGCGGCTTCCTCTACGAGGGAGCGAAATGAACAAATTGAGAAAAATGTCCAAAGGCGGAAGTAGGTATAGATTCAGAGATCTCGGATTGGGGGTTGAATATCGTTCGTTTACGCGGCGTGAGAGATGAGAAGGGTAGAAACGCGATGTGTGCCCAGGTGGTTCGAATAAAAATTCACGCTCCGCCGGACACATGGTCATCATATCTAGTTCTTTCGGATGGCTTGATTTCACATGTAGGTTGTACATATTACATTATATGCGCGAGTACCAAAACTCGATTCGAGATCTTGATTTCTCGCATGATCAAAAACCCGGTGTACCCTTTTTTTTTTCTAATGACCGGCATTTATTTAACAATCAGATGCTTATCCCCGAATTTCTCGTGGGCCAGACAAATGCGTGTAAGTGAAAAGAAGGAAAAGAAAGAAGATATGGCTTTTTATAATATTATTCGCATTCTCGGATGAGCGCCCGAGCCCCAATGCACGAAACCGACGGTCCCACTTTTTATCCCAACCTATCGCGGCATTATTAATTGTATCCGTCGATAATAGTATCATTATTATTAATTATAATAAATTAATGAAGCATTATTATCATTAAATTATTAATTATTAATGAATCTTATTTGTATTGGATTGTCCTTACCCGTTTTTGAAGGAATAAAAACCGTATAAAACATTAACGGCCGCAAAGATTCTTACAGAAATGAAAACGATCATTAACAATTGGAGTCATTTATTTGCCTTGTAAATTTCACCTTGACAACCGAAGACGTTCACATGTTGCAGATCTTTAAAATTCTTCAACTCTTTTTAACCGACACACTTACACATTTATATTACAAAGGTTTCGATGGATTTCGAAAAGTCAAAAGAACTTCTCTATTGAAAATCGATTTGAGTTGTTCAGACAGCATTGTGACTAGGCGATTTTGTCCAGGTGTCTTTGATCATATCGGCGGCTTTCTCGCCGATCATATAAATGCCAGCGTTGACGTGACCAACGGGCATGGTCGGCATGATCGACGCGTCGACGACTCTCAATCCGCCGATGCCGTATACCCTGAGTTGGGGATCGACGACCGCGCTTGGATCGTTCCTCGGTCCCATCTTCACAGTTCCGATCTCGTGATTCATCATCGCCGGTAGATATCTGATGGCGCAACGCCAATAGTCATCCGTGCCGAAAACGTAACTCTCGCAACCCGGCATTTTGACGTCGTGAAGCCTCGTGCCGTAGAACCGAAACGCCGCGGTTTCGGCTAGTTTGATACCGAGCTTTATGCCCTCCAGGATGACTTCGATGTCCGCCGGGTCGGTGAAGAAGTTCGGCTCGATTATCGGATCGTCGAACGGATCGTTCGAACGTAGTGTTATGCGTCCGTGACTCTTCGGATTCTGAACGATCGGCCATATCGACCACGTGTCGGCGTTCTCGATTGGCTTGAAGAAACCGTCGTAAAGCTTGTCCGTGATACCGTGTGCTCGCTTCTCCCGTTTTTCGTCGCTGCTCAACGAGCCACCGGTGAACAAAAGTTCGAGATCCGGTCTCGAGCTCGTGGCATATTTCGTTGTGAAGAATGCTATGGATTCGGCACCGCCCGCCACCGACATCGGTCCAGTTCGATCGATCACGTATTGAATCAGAACCGGAGGTTGGAACAGAATCTTCGAGCTCAGAGACACGCTCTGGTTGACCGTGAAAACGAGCCCGAGGAAGCCAATGTGCTCGTAGAGATTGTAACCGACTTTCGCGTCCTTCACCACCTTGATGCCGAGTTCCGTCAGGTGATCGCGCGGTCCGATGCCCGACAACATCAGCAATTTCGCCGAATCTATCGTGCCCGCCGATAGAATTACCTCCTTCGTCGCGTGGACCTCGTGCACGATCCCGTGCTTAACGTACTGAACACCGTAAGCTCGTTTGTTCTTGTCGATTAGGACCTTCGTGACCTGCGCTCCGGGAACGATATCCAGATTCGATCTTCTCACGGTCAGATATGCCTTGGACGCGCTGCATCGGGTTCCCTTGTCCTCGTTCAATTGAAGATACGAGAAACCCAATTGCTGCGCGCCGTTGTAATCGACGACGCTGTAGCCCAATTCCTCGCCGGCTTTCAGAAATTCCTCCGCCAGTATCGTGTGATACGGAGCGCGCTCGACGCACAAGTAGCCATTTTTGCCGTGATAACTCAAATTCGTGGAACCTGGAAATACGAAGTACTTAGAAGAATGGCAATGGATTTAAGCCCGTAATTCAAAGGGCGGAAGTGGTGATGGTTCAATTATGAAGATTGAGTAACTATTGTTTTTCTTTTACTAAATGGGGGCTTCTCGAATCTTTATTCGTGACACGATTCGCTGCTGACCGATGAGACAGACACGTCACGATTCTGGAGGAATAAATAGACTCTTTGACTCGGGAGCAAAGTGAGCTACCTTTTGAAATAACAAAAATTTCCATCATTGCAGTTTTTCGAGCCGATCAATCGACATTTCATCGACTTACAGATCTACCAGAATTTCAAGTGGGAGTCGGAACGTTTTTCGAACGTTTCAGAATGCAATAAAATAGTGAAAGCGGACGCGGTCCGAAAAACCGGAGATTTTCTCTGGTTCGTACGATACTATGAGAAATCTTTTCATCATAGCTTCCAATGTAATTTCACAGATTCCATATATCCGTTGCGTGGATTCTTCAATTCTTTTACTACATACATCCCAACTAAAACCGATCTTCCTTATCCCATTTGGATTCGCAAGGACATTATCATCCGGTTTAAAACAAACAAAAAACATTGATGTAGCTCATTTTGCTCTTGAGTGACCTGGCCTGGACCATTTTTCTCCGCTACTCTATTTCCTCCCAGTCCCCTTTATAAAGCGCAAGTAAAAACAGCTTCCACATACCTGGTACATCGAATCTCTCGCTCTTCTTGAAGTACGGCAACACTTCCTCGTAGGACCAGCCGTCGTTACCGAGAGCCGCCCAATCGTCGTAGTCCTCTTTATTTCCACGGGTGTGAATCATATAATTCAGGGTACTCGTGCCACCCAACGATTTGCCGCGTGGCCAGGTGCATCGACGATTCTTCATGCCGAGACAAGCGTACTTCTGGGGCTCGACTTTGTAGCCCCAATTGTAACTGCCCGTTTGATAAGAACTCGTCAGCATTGGAATCTGCTGCATAAGACTCTCCGATACACCGGCCTCGAGAAGAAGAATTCGCCAATTCGGATTCTCCGACAAGCGATTGGCGACCGTCGAGCCGCCGGAGCCTGCGCCCACTATCACGAAATCGTATTCACGATGAACCGGCAACGGTACCGTGCGTATGTTGTGACTTCCGAAATTGTAATCCTTCAGTAGTTGGAGAAAGAGTTTGGTGCTCCTCGCTGTATCCAACGCCATCAACAGCAAAACCGTTCCAATTATGAACCTCATGCTGACGAATCGATCGGCGAGTAGTCTGCTGAAATAATTTGAAGATAATTACTAGCTTTTGCGATGATTCTTCCAACGGATCCATCTCTACGTTCTTCGAGGGAAGAGAGACTTCAACGCTTTATGTCGTCAGTAACAAATGTTATGGTTAGTTTTTTTGTATCATTCGATGTAACATCAATAAACTTACCTCCGAAAGATACTCCGTCCGTTCGCCGACTCGGCTTCCCACTCGATTGATCAGTTTGTTTGCGTTGGTACTTTCCAAAAATTCTTCCGGCCCGGTTGAGGCACGATCTACTTTCACTGCCGCCTCGGGAGCGATTTTAATCGTCGCTGAGATACGCCGTCACGATTCACTACAATGTCAAGTACACTTTGGCTTGCGAGTATCTCAACGAGAGAAAGACGCTAGCGAGAGGAGCGATAGGTAAACCGATTCAATCGTTACTCGAGTGAAATCTATCGACAACTCCGACGAGGATTCCGGCACCCGGTGCCGCACCGGTACTCGTGGCCGGACCGGTTTTTTCTCCTACTCGGCGGAAGACACTCCTCGAGGAGAGGAGTGACGGTCGAGATAAGGACACAGAGGAGTTTCGCGTGAAGTACAAATTCGTACGCAAATCACGCCGGCTTCGAGTTCACGAGATCCCCTCCTTTACGCGTTTTGTATACATTCTCTACTCGAGGTCCCATGAATGAAATATGTAACGATCTATAATTGCCGATTCCGAATTAATTTCGCCGTGAATTGTGTAATACAAGTTTCGCGAGTGGGTCGTAAGATTTTTTACGCGTAACGCCGCCAACCGATAAACGAAGAGAGGAGACAACGGGTCTGTTAATACAGATGCTCCTCTCACGGGGCATCAACCTCGCGCAAAGGCGACCTCGGACCGAAAACGGTTTTATTATTGCGAACAAGACGCGTGCAAGGTTTCTTTACAACCTTGAAATTCTGAATATACAATGAAATAAAAAACTGACACACTGCTAGGGTTCTTCGAACTCATCACCGGCTCGGTGAACGTTTTTTTGAATCATTGCGAAATCCTTACCGATGAATCGTGTTAGATGTCTGGGAACTTATTGATATGCTCTTTTAGAGATTCTGAAATGAGGATTGTCATCAGCATATTCATCACCTGTGCGGAAATTTGATGGCCGCTCGCGTATGGGCCCTTCTTGTCTTCCTCAAGACTGGTCCAATCCGCCCAATCGTGGGATTTGGGGAGAATTTCAATCACATCCCAATGGGATTACGCTTAATAATAATACAGAAATGTTATTATTAAAAAAAAGTTACATGACGAGTAATTTGTTGAACAATCAACTTTTACATTAATTTGTTAATAAAATTTTGATATTATTATTATGCTTAATTAATCTTTGCAGCATCTTCCATGTGTCTGATTTTTGTTCCGAGTTTTGTCCCATTGAGAAGTGTTCGAAATTCTCTCTGAATCTCACGTTTGACCGAACCGTGCCGGATCTACTACCGTAACTCATTACGGGGCCTAGAAGATAAATCAACCGAATACCTTTCTAAGCTGCTCGCACCTCGGAGTTTAGGGTATTCGTACGTTTTTTCTTCACGGCCTTCAAAGGCCTGATAAAATACTTTTTACACCTCGTGTGTATTTTTTTTATTTAGCTTGCACTTCTCTAATTGGATATTCGGCTTTATTCTACGAATTGGTACACATTCCTTATCACAGAAAAATCACATCTAAATTCATTGCCTTCGGTGGTTCTCGAACCTGGGATCCTTTGACTGCCATACGTCTTACGTAACTCGACTATATTAACATCTTGTGAAATATTCGTCATAGTTCTCGTTCTATATTAAATAATACTTCTGTATGAAAAAACTTCCAACCCGCGGAGATTAAGTTATATAATTGTGACTAATTATACAAAGTGAAAATACAACCGACACCACTTTTCGGTACGTCTCGGGCGACTCTCCTGTCGGAACTAGCACTCGGTGGCTCAGCAGTGATTTGCTTAACTTGTTCTCCCGCGACTCAGAGGCTACTTAGCATGTTCGCGGCGCGACGCAGAAGATTGATTTATCACTTGACCGCAACGATTCGGTCAGAAGTCACCTCATGCTTGAGAGCTTTGTGCATAACGTTAATATGGTATTGTTTCTCGAACAAGGTTGAACCCCCGTTTCGGTGAATTGACTTTATTCCCAAATAATTAGCAATATAAGTTTCCGGTATACGTTACAAGATTGTTGAGTATGAAGAACCAATAATAGTCTTACATTGTCCGGAGGAGATATAAAAGTGGCTCTTCGCTGTACGAGTGTTTTTTATGGACTCGACGTGAGTCCGTTGAATGATAATCATCGACTGATTAAATTATGCAGCGGAATCGCGCTTGTAGCGAGGCGATCGACAAGTCATCGCATCACGCGCTTGCGTTGCAGAAACGATCCTTTGTATTCATTTAATTGCGTGGAAAGCCCAAAGCTCTGATCTCGACGAGAAGCTGAAGAGGAATAGATCCGACGGAAAGAGCGACGGCGATTCGCGCGCGGTCGGAAATGAATTCGAAGACGTTTAATATTAGTTATCCGTCGAATCGTTTGAAAAAAAGAACTTGATTAACAAACTCACCGGCAACCGAACTTTTCTTTCTGGCGCTTCAAATTCAAATGAATACAGCACTCACGGCAGCAGAAAGTGAATAGCGCTTAGAAAGCGACCGAAAAGAAAGGTGTGAAAATAGAATGAACGTTGAGAATAAAAAATCTAGTAAAAACGACCATAAATGTAGAACAAGTTAATGACACGAATACCGCGCCGGAATTCCGGGAAAGGCTGTGAAATGTGTTATCTTTCGTTTTGTCCTGGCTACGTTACTTTGCCTATAATCGATAAAGAAGGCAGTTCGAATCGCGCGGCGAGTCGGAACGCACGTGACAAAAAAAAGACGACGATTGCAGGCAACGAATATAGCTCTCTAAGGTAGAGTGCATGCATACGATACGTAATTCCTTGAATTACCATAATTTCCTCATAGACATCAAGTATATAGAATGAATAGTATCTGAATATGGCTACGATTTATTGAAATAAACAACAACTTCATTGAAATCGGTAACTCGAATCGTTTATCGCATAATCATTCGCGCCACGCTTTAGTAACTTAATCTTTCATCGTTTCGCCCGCAACCTATTTGTAACGACTATTCATTCCTGAGTCTTAAAGTCGACTGATAGTTTATAGTATTGTCGAAAAGACCTTCTTTTCTCATTCGGCATTCGAAATATCGTCGAAACTGTATCGTGTATGTATCTCAGAATACACTTTATTCTCATTCAAATCGCAGTATGAAATCTGCGATTCCTTTGCAGGGTGTTTTTCGACTTGCCCTGTTTTACTAAAACCAACAACTTTCTCTACTCTCTCTACTGTCTGCATTGTAGTGAGATCGATACACTATTGAGACGGGGTAAAGTACGAGAAAAAGGAACAAAAAAAGCAACCCGAGAATCCGAACGCCCCGAGGTCTCGATGCTACGTGTGGTCTCGTACGAGGATTAAGTTGCTCGGGAGGGTTAATACAAAGATAAAAATAGAAACGGTACAGCGTATGAAAGTAAGAAGCGGATTCTCGGAAGAAGACGAGAAAAAAAGGTCAAAAGCGAAGAATGAGAAAAGGAAGGAAAGAGAGGGATGAAGCACGTGTCGAGCAAGGTAGAGGGAGGGAACGTCGGAGGTTGAGGACGGTGGCTAAAGGAGAGGGAGGGATGAGAACGAGAGAGAATCCAATATAGCTGCACACACGTTCATAGGGTCGGTGGGAATATATTGGCAGCGGATATTGAAATACTTGTTGGTAGTTTGAGTCGAAGGAGGCGAAGAGGATGCCATTCCCGATGCCATCTTGATTGCGCAATCGACATCGAGCCCATTGGAATCGGGCCTCGGGCGCTCGGCCACTGAATTCTACGATAATTAATCGATCTTATATACCACCCCCCATTACAGTATTCTACTAACGAATGGCGGTACTCTCGGACAATCGGATCGTCAAGGTGTGGAACGAATTGCCTGATAAAAATTTCAAAGGGCTACCATCAGGCTCGAGTCGAGTTGCCGTTTGGAAACAGCCTGCTCGGTCCATATTCGAGACCATGCGTAAGATTCCAGCATACGCCTGGAATTCGGATGCGTCGTATCGATCGAGAAAGTAGGGAAATCGAACGGCAACGAGGGAAAAAAAAGGTTACGCGGACGAAACTTTCGTTGCAACGAGGAAGGGCGAGCCGCTGTGGCATTTGGCGAGAGTCAAGGAGCAGACGGGTGGGTCTCGTGGACGACGAAGGTGGTGGAGGGAAAGAGACGATCCAACGGTAGGGAAAGGAGGAGACCGGCGACGGAAGCATCGCGACGGGCGCTCGAGTCTCAGTTCGACTCGACGGCGGATAGATAGAGTCAAGATTCAATTAGCTCTAGCTGTCAGTCGCATGATACTCGTCGCCGTTTCCAATATACTATGCCCGACTACTTTGGTTCAACATGGAAACCCTGATGCGAGAGCACCCGATCCGCGGGGAGGGCTTACTCGTTGCCGAGTCTTCGTCTGCATTATTGTATAGTTGCCACGGGGGGCTCTTTAGCGACGGAGTTCGAGAGACGAGTGAACGGATCCGGGATTATTCTCGATTATCAACGATCGACGGAGTGGTTGTTATTACGATTGTTCTGACAAACGATAGAATTTCGCAAGGATCGCGAGATCCGGTGCGCTTTGCGATTCTGGCCTGGCCTGATCTGGTAATGCATGCGCGGGCCCTGGAGAAAGAGGAGGAGAAAAAAGCATGGAAATAGAACTATTTGAAAGGGTATCGTGAGAAATCGAGTCGAGCGCAAGCTTCGAAGATGGCTTGTGCGGCAAAGGGAAGGAGAGAGTTCGCAGGAAGCGCGAGAGAGGAACGAGACCGTCGTCGAGCGACGCGATGCTGCCAACCATTTTCAATTTATCTCAAGAGCTTTCGCCGCTGTGCGACTATGCTATCCGCGGGTTATAGGTGACGGTGCATCGAGGCCGACGAAGGCACAGGCGAGGAGAGGGTATCGAGGTGGACAAGAAAAAAGGGGGAGGTCGCGGATTAGAATAGGGGAAAACACGTGGAAAGGATCGTCTCGCCACTGATGATTCTCGATCAAAGGATGGCAACTGGTCGAGCAGGACACTCGTACGGCGCAAAGAAATCGTGGTTGCTGCAGAAAATGTTTGCCAATGATAAACGCGACGATTAAACAATTTTCTTTGGTCATAAAGATTGGACACGAAGCAATACAAGTTTCTTTCATCAATTCCTTGATCATACTTTGAAATAATTATTACGCAAGATCAATATTTCGAAAGCCACATGCTTGATTTTTTAAAGAATTTCCGCCGATTGGGAATCGCTTAAAATTCTCTCGGAAGCTGTAATTTCTTTGAACTGCACCGCTCGGACTACCTTAACATTGTTAACCTAGGCGAACAAATCTACAGCGGTGCAGATACATTGAAAGAAAGTTTGAAAGGGAAGAGACTGATGGAACAAAATGTAATCATCGAATGCTCGATGGCTTCGCGGCGAAGCTGGGACGACGTAATGCGGCAGAAACGCTCAGACTTGCTACCAGTGCCAAGGAGAGGTCGCGCCAAGGCTGATATTGCTGCGGTTATCGCAAAGTTATTTCAATTCAAATATCCGAGCGATATACAGAGAGGGTTGAGGAATAAAGCGGGCGGGGGGAGGAGGGTAGACTCGCGACGCCTTCGACGATACGCAGAATCCAACAACGGCTTTCATGCCGGAGCGCTTCGTGGGCTGGCTTGTATAACACTATATACATCCATATATATATATGTATATACATCTACCTTGGTTTTCCCAGGCTTTCCACTCTCGCTCAACAGTAAAGATCGATAGCGGGGACTCGCTGTGGGAGGCAATATGCACCGTTGCACCCATGTTATATCCAACTTGATTCTGTACCGGAGGGGGTTTATATCGTCGTTCGCGTTTGCTTATAAAACGTTCAATATTAATGCATCCAGTGCGCAAGTATTGCGATATCGCTGGAGGGGCGATACCTGAGAAGGAAAGAGAGCCGGCGAGCGAGAAAGAATTAATAGACTCGCAGTAGAGAGACATGGAGAGGCGGAGGGGCAAGCACAGAGAGAACTCTCGTGGCAAACACGGCCGTGGTAGATGAAAAGGTCATTTTTTGTACAAAACCGCGGAAAAAGGCAGCCCATGAGTATAAAGAGAGTTGAAAAAAATAACGTATTTAATTAGCAGCGAGGCACTTTAGTGGTTGGGTACTTTTAACTCGCCTCCGAAAAAAAAAAGAGAGAAGAAAAAAAAAGAAACCGCGGTCATTACCACAGCACGTCGGGCACGGTGGGCACAGTGTGCACACAGTGTAATAAGCAAAGAAGAACAACTCCGGGGAGCGTAAAAGCGCTCTTGAACGCGAGGAAACTGTGAAACGCGGGGGTTTGAAAAAAACTGCTTCGCGGCCAGACCGCGCGCATAGGTACCACTAATCGAGCCTAGTACATTACCATACCAATTTTTTCTGGTTTTTTTTTTTTTTTCATTTTTTTTTTTCGGCCTCCTTCCAACCGCGTTTCATCCACCTTCATCGCCCACCCTCTTCCGCGTACACTAACACATAGCCAAGTGTACCCAAACGCGCGTATTCTACTGTGTTATAACTTAGGTGCGATGCGGAAAGTGTGCACACGTGGAATATCAGAGGCGCACAAGCCCCACTGCCTACTTTACTTCACTTACCAGCGGTCCACTCGACGCCGGCATTCGGCAATATCCTATTCTTCGACCCCTTTCTTTTTGCCCTCCTTTTTTTTTATTGTTTTTTTTTTTTCGTTTTTTCTACTTCGTTCGTTTGTTCATTTCTTACAAAACCGCCCGGTATTCTTGCGCGAGGCACGCTCCGTTTTGAAAACCAGAGACCGGAATTACTTGCACAGGCTCGAAATGTTTCCGCTGCGAATGTTTGAACAAAAATATTTTCGTCATTGTTCCACCGGCTCCTCTACTTAAGCGTCTACGAGCTTTTCGCTTATTTATTTTCTTCTCTTTTAACCGGGTTTCATTGCGTCTCGAAAAATTGGACTTTTCGTTCCGCGTCGAAAGAGCGAGACTAATTTTTAGCGCAATGTTGATACAATACTGTATCGACTCGTGATTGGCGAGTGTTAATTAAAGAGGATAAGCACACATGTCGACTCCTTGTTCTTCGCGCTTATCGGAATGGTCATCGTCCGAAAGAAGAGTCTTCGTCGCCGATTCGCGGTGACGAGCAATGCGCGGGAATTGAGTTCATAGTTCGAGATTTAAAAAAAAGTCTTTATCGCAATTCCTCCGATTCATACTTTCGCTTTTGCCGCGACTGTGCACAATGAGAGAAAAAAAATCACTCCCAACCCTCTCGGAAAAAAGAACTTCTGGTCCTCGGCTCTCCGCGGGAGGGGATGGAGAACGGTGCGTTTCACGCCTCCGCGAATCCAAAACCATTCGAAACTCCGGACGGTGGAAATAATACAACTTTGTGTTCCTTGCGCGCGGGATCAAAGAGAAAAGCTAAAGGGATGGCGGGGAGGGGGGGGGGGGGGGGGGGGGGGGGAGGTTTTGAGACGAGTATACTATAGTGGCGAAGGGGGTTCAAAGTGCGCCCCCATCCACAATCTCCTTTCTCAGCTTCTGTTTCTCCACCTCGTCCTGCTTCCTTAAACTTTTGTCTTGTTCCTAACTCAACCCCCCCCCCCCCCTCCCCTCCCTCCACCTCCTTCCACTTCTGTTCTACCCGTTTGAATTATCTCGAACGGCAGATCTCTCATTTCAGAAGCGGACTATCTTGTTTGCTCCAAAAAAAAATGTTGCGAATTCGCACGTCGCTTTTTTACTCTGTTTTTGAGGACGTTTACGAAGCTTCTCCATCAGAAAGTTTTTCCACCAATTGTGGCTGTCTCTTTAATTTGGAACACTTTTATATAGCTCAATTCAATTATAAATATGATCCAAAACAGCAATACCCGTCACTGATGCCCGATCAATTAAAAAATTGAATGAGCAAAAACGATCTTGCCAAAATATTGATAACTTTTGGACCATCGATTTGGGACAAATTGCAAACGAAACATTCTTAGAGGTCACTGAACTTATTTGCGAGGTTCGAGCTTAATTGCATAAAATTTGCGGAAACGGCAGCGCGCCCAAACAGTTTTTTCGAAATTTAAGAAATTGAAATACTCATAACTTTTGGATCTTATATTAACTTTGGCCAAATTCAATACCAGTCGACCTTGGAATTAACTTTTATACCAAATTTCCGCTGGATCGCTCAAAATTTGCTACGGCTGTCGTGTTAACGTTCTTTTTGACACACGAAGACACACCAGACATTCTTTCTAAATGCGATTTTCAGATCTTTTGGGACATTCTGAACCCGTCGATATGAAAATCTCGAGAAAAAACTTTTCGCGAAAGCAAACCTTCCGCTATGACTAAGCAAAAAGAACAAACACGACTTTGGCATTGATTATAGCGTTTTGTTAACGAATTTTTTTGTTAAGCCGCGATATGTACATAACGATCCTTTGGACCCGCTAAATTTGTTCATTCGGCGGATATTCCTGCAGAACGTAACGCATGGTCTCGACGATCTCGTAGGGACTACTGTAGAAGTAACAAAATTTCGTATCGCCGGCGTGACGATTGTAAGCTTCGCTAATGAGTTCGCCGTGCGGGGTGTAGAAAAGTATTCGCGGCACGTATTTGCCGTCGGGTTCGAATTTCTTGTCCCCGTCGAACGAGTTCGTCTCGCTCTCGACGTTTATCATTACGAATCTGCGAAAAACCGGATTTTTGGTGCGAGTCGGCAAGATTTTCGCATCGAACGGAAATGAAACGTTTTGATGAATTTTTTTTTTTCACTAAAATTTGTATTATTTTTTATTTAAGATAATGTTCGACTTGCCGATCGCTGAGATCGATGAGCTGCATCGATTTCGAAAATCTTTCTTTCAAACGCCGACAAGCGGGACAAGACTGGCGATGAACAATGAGAAAAATCGGTTTGCCCGTGTCTTTGGCTTCCCGGAAGCCTCGTACGAATTTTTTCCACTTGTACACTTGACCGAATCCACGATCGTCGTCGCGAGCGTTTCCATCGCCTTGAGCTAACACGCTGCCCACTAATTGCTTCTCGATCAGCGTTATCCAGTTCAAGGACGCCAAGTACTTGACAAATTTGTACATAATAAAGCACAAAAAAATGTGTATGTAACTATGAAACTTAGCGCGAGTGCCGAAAAAATTGTGTGGTTAATCGCGACCGAGCGGAGTTCACGGAAAAAACATTTGAATACGATCGATCTATGCAGTGCTCCGAAAAATCGGCTATGAAAAAAAATCAATCATACTATATCGGTCAAGGCAAATTGTAACAAAATAAAGGTTTTCATAAAAATTAAAAAACGACTAAAAAATAATACAAATAATAATAAGTAACGGTTAAAAATATGAAACACATTTTTTAAGCCAATGGTATTGCGAAGTAACGATCAGTATTGATAATTAATCATTTAAAACATTGGTTCATTATTGTAATGACAATCGGGAGATGTTTTTTTTCACAGCACTGATACATCGATTACAGCAAAGTTGTTCAACGTCAAGTAAGTCAATGGATTATCGTGTTTGTGAAAGACGTCTCCCAACTGTCATGACAATAATGAACAAACTTCTATAATTATTAATAATCAATTATAACAATTTTTATACAATATTATTACCAAATAAAATGTGTTATTTCATACTTTTTGAAGTTAATTACTTTTTGTACTTTCTTGTACAGTCCCATATAGACTGTTTAAAGAAATTTGAGACCGAATGATGCGATGGAAGAAAAATGGAACTGAACGTTTGAAAGATTTATTTAATTATTACTAAATTGATATTATTCAATTATTTCGTTTAATTAAAGAAATGTAAGGAAATTCAATTGCCGATCATTCCCATCGGGATTGATCCTTAACTGTCCGAATGATCAAACGTTTAGATTTAACTAAGATTTCTTAGATTTTCTTGAATCTCCGTCTCAGAAATTCCTCATCAGTGCCTTTAAAATAACTAAAATAATTAATTCCAGCCAAAGCCACCTGAAAGACACGCTAAATCTGGAGTATCTAAATGCAAGGACAGAGTTTAAAAACCTCACGATTGTGTATATAGATGCGGTCGCGTGTTTGACAAATAATTGTTTTTCGTTTTGCCTGAATCGACGCGGTGAAAAAGGCCTTGTATTTCATTAGCGAGAAGCGAGTAATTCGATAGAGGCCATCGGCTGCAATAGCAGAGAAGAGCAAGGACGCGAGCGAGTCGGTGTTGACCGGAATACACGTATTTAACGCATCTACCGCGATGCGCATTATTGACACAGAACTGGGAGTGAACCGCGCCTCGTCGGTGTGTACGTGGCGATCGTCGATATTAATGCGACAATATTATGTACATTGTTGATGGCCTCGGGCACATGCGACTCTTCCCGCGTAGCGTTCCACCGATTATGGTAGGCCGAACGGTACAGTCCGAGGAAATGTGAGATTCAAAAAGAATTCAGAGCGAATTCGAAGCATTTCCGATTGGGATAAAAATCTGCAAAAAATCAGGCACTTGAAAAATGTTCGAAAGATTGATTTTGTGCAATAATAATCCCAAAAAGTCATTAACGAATGGATGAAAAAAAAAATTGTTTCACAAATTACCCGGCAATATAACTGTTTTTCCGATAAAAATTATTCATTATGGTTTTTAAATACGTATCAATGTTTCATACGTATTATGAAAAATGAACAAATCATCTTAATCAGATCAAAGAATTAGATTGCCGAGTAATTTGTTAGACATTTTTTTTTTCAATAATATGTTAATAAGTTTTTGGAATCATCATTGCGCAAAATCAATCTTTCGAACTTCTTTTATATGCTTGATTTCTTTTGGATTTCTGTCGAACTGGGAAACGCTCGAAATGGTCTCTGAATTGTTTCTAAATCACACGTTTCCACGGACTGTACCATTCGGACTAGTTTAAATGTACAGAGAGCCATACCGACGGCTCCGTCACGCTGCGCGAGATAATGTGCCTACCCACCTGACATAATATGCAATTGCCCGTTTAAAATAGATTTATATCGGCGCTATTGGGCGACTCCGTTAATACATAACGCGCTCCAAATTTACGAGTGGAAGGGAGGGGGAAGGGAGGGAGAGACGAGAGACGTTGGAGAATGAAGGAATAAAAAAAAAGGAAAAATAGCAAGAGACGGAGGGAATGAGGCGGAGGGATAATCAGTCTCGAGCACTCGTCTATCTATCACCGGCCGGTCGCACTTTGCATTCGCGCCCGAGACAGGTGTCGGGAACAGCGAGAATAGCCAACAAAAAATAACAAAACTTTCGAATATCCGACGCTTGATATAAAACAATTGTTTTTCTCTCTTTTCCAAGATGTCAATCGAACGTATCGCCGTATTTTTGCTCGTCGCTTATCTTATTTTTACCACGAGAAAGGCGCTTTGCCAAAGTTGCGCCGAATCCGGCCGATGGGTGAGTCACGCCATTGTTTATTTTGTTTTCTCCACGACGAAGCTTTGTTATCGAGACATTTTTTTTTCGAGATTTCACTGAAAGTGTTAGAATTCTTCGAATTGTGGTTCAAATTTCTAGACCGATGTCGCATTACTATCGAATGAGCCGCTATTGCGTTTAGTGAGAACCGACGAAACGTGTTAATTTTATGATAATAATTCTTTTTTTTTTACCCGATACTAATTTTTTAAACACCGGAGATTCTACAGCAACTTAACTATTAATGCGTGATGAATGCCCTTAATTTTTTCAGTCAAATTTAGATTCAGACCAAGATACAAAAACATTATACAAATTAGAATTCAATCTGACATAGCTCCTTTTTTTCAAGGGCGTGTGAGAGTATTAACTTTTGATAAGTTACTTATAAGTTTTATGAACGACGTTGAAAACGAAAAGAAAAATCCATTTGTAAATCCAATTTGCCCTATTATTTACTTTATTTTTGACTTTTATATGCATTATAATGTTTTTTTCATTTATAGTGCAGAGACGACAAAGCTTGCTGCGGTGGCTGCTGCAAAAACAACGCCTGCATCGATAGTGAGCGCCGATTGCATTTCTATATAAAGCCAGTAATTTCGTATAGTTTTGTTTTCCATACAAAATAAAAGTCCAATCACTAATGCCACGTAATCGTTCATTCGCAATAGTGTTCCGTTGATGCAAAAAGATTATTCGCCCAGAATATAAAAAAAAGTAAGACAAATGCAATAATTTTTTTTTTAAGACAAAATCCAAAAACAATGTCCGACAGATATAAAAGTGAATCATTTTGATGTAATTTCAAACGCGATATGAATGTTAAATATAATTATCTTTTTACCACAAAAAACTTCGCTTTTCAACTGCAGAACACTCTTTCAATGGCTTCCCCCCAAATCTACGCCATTTCTAATGAAACTGCCTCCTATTCGTGCGATAGTCTCGAAAATATAGCTTGTTTATAATCCCTGATAATAGTTGATTTTTAACACGAAATTTTCAGCTTACGAATCTTGCCTGACAGACAACGATCCTTGTCTCGACAATTATTGTCCTCCTGGTCTCGTCTGTTCGATCTACACACCAGATTGCAAAGGTTGCAGTCCCGCGGCGGTTTGCAAGAAACCGTAGATCAATCAAAGGTAAAAATAGCTGCCGCACTGAGAAAAAAATTTAGTAAGATTAACCAAATGCTCGGTCGAATACTCGCAACTAAATATTCAGTTGAATATTTAATTAATAATAAATGAACAAATAATGAATAAATTAACTAATGAGAAATAAAGAAAAATTGTATTGCCTCTGTTATTAGTGAATTAATTAACGCAACGAATTGTTCACCAAATAAATTATCTTCTTGAACGAACTGAATATTTCGTTACACGTATTTAACTGAGCATTTGGTTACTCTTACTAAAAACAATTCCCAGTGCGACTTTGGCATTCTTGGTTTGCGAATAACTTTAGAGAAAAAACCTAAACCCAGGGTTCGTGAACATTAAAAAACAAATGACACAGTCAAAATATTTATAGTTAGACGATAGAAAATAGAAAGTATTTTCGACACGGCCCAGAATATTTCATAGTTGCGCTAATCCCGTAAAATAACAATATTGAATATAATTATAATCAAACAAATTAAACTTCTTTTCTCCTCTCAAGGAACAACTATATTCGTCTCTCAGTGCAGTATTTTGCATAAGTTCTATCACGCCTTGATCAACGTCAATCGCAGATGCCCTTTCCCAACAGTTGCGCAGTTTGTTACGCCGCTCGTAACGTTTCAGAAGCTCCGTTCAACTCGAGCAACCCCCTCGAATCTCCGCCAAGAAAGATCACAGACCGCCGACGTGGAGTTTCGTTCGGTGCGCTTTCGTTATCTTTCCCGCTAAGGGAAACAGATCTCGAAAATTAGACGCTCGGTTGAACGTTTCCGAGTCTATGCCAC
This sequence comes from Ischnus inquisitorius, assembly GCA_963924025.1. Classification (NCBI taxonomy): domain Eukaryota; kingdom Metazoa; phylum Arthropoda; class Insecta; order Hymenoptera; family Ichneumonidae; genus Ischnus; species Ischnus inquisitorius. The sequence goes on along the minus strand of OZ001250.1, from coordinate 2,846,718 downwards.
TCCGCCGCGGTAACCCGCGACTTGTTTCACGGGGTACAACAACCCATCATCCCACTCGCCCCCTTTTTTTCACCGCCTATTCCCAACGTTACCGCAGCTCTCGGTGCGCGAGAGGGGGCCGGCCGGGGAGGGGGGCGCTGTTTTGAAGCGCAGTGGTGCGCCACTTCGAGGGTGACCCCGAGTGGGCATGGAGAGAAGATAAGGGGGGAAAAATCATGTAACCCCTCGGTAGTACCGGTAAACGAGAGGGGCTACAAATGGATCTCTGTGACTGCCGAATCGTACGTAAAATCGTTTAATCGTCGAGACGAATTCGTCAATTGTGCTCAACGCCGCAGGTTCATTTCACAAGTAGAAAAGCAGCCCCCGTCGTCTTTCTCCCTTTCTGGCGTCTTTCCACTTCGCCCCGAGTAACGGTCACTCGTTCCGCATTAGTATCGCGCACAACCGGTTATTAATCGGCGAAGGAATGATCATCAAGCCATCAAGATCTTATTAATCTTATCGTATTTCTTTGTGTTACAGATTTATTTACATAGCTTTAGAGACTTCGCACGCGCTTCTTCTCCTTGTAGAGCGCCACCTCTCGGACTGGAAAAACGAAACACAATGGCATTATAGCAGAATACTCTTTATGAATGCCATTTGCAAAACTCGTTTCGATAAATGTGGATTTTTTATTTTTCGTATTTTATGAAAAAAAAAAGACCATTTTGTTAAATGCCAAAACAATAACTGATAATTTTCAATATTATTATTAATTCATTGTTGATAATTATGATAATAATAATAATTATTATTGGTTCAATAATTATTAATTATTCATCGATTTGATAATTGTCAGCATGAAGTATATGAAATTTAAAAAATCCACGATTGTCGGAAACCCAAAACCAAAGATACACGATCGCCTTACCATAAGGATCAAACTTCATGAATTCCATCTTTTCGCCGAGTCTCTCGCGTACCAATCGCACACCGTGGCCGCTGAGGGTGCTCTCGACCAGCACTAGAATGTGTCTGTAATATCAAAGTTATTCTTTTAACAATAGTCCATTTTTTTTCGAATCCGCAATTTTGTGAATCGACCCTTTGAAATATCGTCCGACGTTTCAAGGCCTCATCTCTAAATTCAACTTTTCGCTTTTTTTGATTAACGAGAAAATAATCATTCCTTGAGAATAATTTCGGCACTTTTTCGTATAGCTCGTAAGATATTGATAAGTCTGCAAAGAATTTTAATAGGTATTTATTCTCAATAGAATAATAGAATCATTTTGAAGAAAGAAGAAAATTGTAAATAAACGAACTATCAGAGTTAATCTTTTCACTGACTTATTTTTTGAACCATACTTCGAAGCTTTAAGGTGGTGTGGTAAGACAGTCGGTCATGAAAACTGTAATGAATGCTAGTTCAAGGCACATGACCTTAAGGTCGTACTTTGCCTCTCCGTGGCGAGTTGGTAAAGAAATCTACAATTAATTGTTTTCGCAAATGGTAGACTTTTTAGATATACACGAGCGTCTTCGAATTCAGATGTAATTAATGTATCCGATGACACTTTTTATCTTTTTGCCAAAATATACGATGTCTGAAAATCATTTATAACAGTTTATCGTACCAACGGCCGGTATTGTACCTACTTTTAAAATCATGTGGCACAGTAACGAAAAATGCTCCGATGATAAAAAAATTACCTCCCCTGTTACTCTTTCAAGTTTTAATTAGATTCTCATACGGTTATCTTGTGACTAAAAAAAATCCAGTTTGAATTTGGTCGCCGACGCAACTATTTCGAAAAAAAATGAAAACCGGTTTCAAAAACGAAATCCCAAAATCAAATGAAAATAAGATTCCACTGTGTCTATCAGCGCCCTAGTAGAATCCTGTTTGCATTTAACTTTATAATTCCATACCGTCGAAAAAAGACCATTACAGTTTTTGTTACCGACCGCGGTATGTCACGTCGCCTTAACGGCTACTGGAATAAAAGACAACGGCATTTGAACTGTGATGCAGTTGGAAAATTGCTACGAAAGAGGCCGCTGCTCGTATTTTTCCCCGCTTTGGTCATTAAAATATTTACCAAATCGAACAATATTTTTTTAAATTGTTATAATATCTAATATTTTTAATACTTAGTCGAGCGTTCTTTGGATATTGAGATTTATTTGGCTAACTGTGTTACCCTCGATATTGTCTCCACTTCCGTATTACTATCATTTATAACCTCAAAAGTGTGGATGTTTGTTTCGAAGTAATTAATTTCAAGTATTCTTTATACTTACTTGCTTTTAGCTTTCTTCGCGAATTGCACCGCCGTCAGAAACACCATTCTTTATTCTTCTTCGCTATGACACTCGAGTTAAACAGTTAACAAGTAGGCAAACACTGATCGCACTTTTGCCGAATTTCGAGGTTACGTTTCCAGCTGTTTTGAGAGCTTCGAACGAGTTTCGTAAAAATCAGCGACAAAAGGGGTCGCGATATGCGCGCGACAATCAACCGGTTAAATAACCGCATATTTAAACGGTTAATAATCACTACTTTTCACAATAGTTTATCCAAACCTTTCTTGAAGATTCGAATTATTGGGTAAAATCGTCCGAATATACTTTAATGTATATTTTGAACGAATTCATTAACGATACATTTTTCTCCGAATTTATTGGGTTACTTTCTTTTTTAACGAATATTCGCAATTTTTTCCATAAAAATTTTTCTAAGCATATTCCCGACAATTCCATTTCAGGTATTATTATTTATTTTTGTTTAATTTGTTATATTATCTTGAACAGAAAAGAATTATGTGTATTTAAACAAAATTACCAAGGAATCCATTGGCAATTTATTTCATTATCTCAAATTGGAATTTGATCGTTTTTTTTTTACGGAATGAAATTTTTAACTTTCAAATTATATTAATTATGAATTTGGAAAATATGTCTTTAATGACTTCTCATATTTTGTCGTAAATTCCGTTGGTTATTGAAACTTTGTTTTTTTTATCGCACTGATTTGTCGACGTTTTCTTTTTCGGTTAATTGCGGAATATTGTACAGATTTAAATGAATAATAGGCTGGTTGGCTGAATTACCGGTCCTTTTAGTAACGAACTTAATTGACAGTCGATTTAACGCGCGTGTGCGATTACAAAATACAAAACGGATCTTCCAGCAGTCGCAAATACGAAATACCTACGTTATTGTCAAACAATTGCTTTATTGCACTACAAAAAATAGTTTTTTTTTTCAAGACTAATCTACCGTGCATACAAGTATATGATTATGGTCTACCAGTCTTGTACAAAAATAAATTGCACACGGCAATAAACCGTAGATCGATCGATCGATTACACAAAACTAATTCGCTATTTTTTATTATTTTTTTTTTCTTTGTACCCCAAGGTTAAACTTTTTTTTTCGAAAAATTCAACTTTCGTCAATTTTTCGTGAGAAGATGAACCGATAGTTTTATTACGTCGCAAAAAAAAGTACAATGGCTCTCGATACTATCGAAAAAAGTACACAAAGTATGCAAAAAAAAATATACCTAAAGAAACATTTTTCACTAAATGCCACGGATGCGCGCGAGTTGTAAATAAACGAAAAAAATATTTTGCACTAAGCTTTACAAAAAATGCGATGAAGAATAACTTAAACTAAATGTAATTGTGTTTCTTTGTATTTCGAACGATACGCAGTTCAATGTACTATTTGTATACTTTCGATCTCGGACTTCGTCTCCGCGAGGATTTGTGAATCGAATGAAACAAAATTCGCGCCTCGATTGTGTGGAAGGAAAGAAATTGATTGAATCAGCCCGCGGTCGAGGAATAAGGAAAAACCAAATAAATTAAGATCGTCGCGCCGATCGACGGTTCAAAGATTTCGGTCCGCGACACGAATCTCTTTCGTCAACGTCGCGATTCGCGAGAAAAAGGAAATTAGTGTAAAATAATGGTTCATGACTTGACCTTGTCGTTGGCCATTATTTCGAGTCTCTTCACGACTTTGACGATATCGGCGGTTTTCGCGATTTTCAGATAATCGACTTGTCGCACTTGTTGCAAACACGCGAAAGTCGGCAACAATTTGCATATAAGCCTCACGTGTTCCTCGAGCTCGTTCGGCGTTAATTTCGTTCTGTACGAATTGTCGAGCTTGACTATCGCGGTCTCGAGCGGCAGAACGCCCTTCTTCTCGGCCACGTAGATGTTGCGCAGAATCTTCGCCATTTCGGGAAGTCTCGAGTAGAGAGCGGCTTCCTTGTCGGCCGTTGGCGTTCGTGTCATCGCCTCCAATGCCTTCGCCGCCTGTTTCGCCCGTACCTGAGAAAACAAAAACTCGCGTTTGTTTATTCGCTGATGATTAAATCGCATCGTCGATGCTTTCGACGGGAAAAAGGATGAAAAAGCAACACAGCTGAAAATAATCGCGAAGTTAAACATCTTGAGCAAACAATTCGTTCGTTTCGGGACCTTGAAAGTCTCGCGGAACGATTTTTCTCGTGATGCTGCGCCGCCGTGCTCGATATCACTGTTTTGAAATGTTTTTAACGATGCTTTCGCGGAATCATCGAAATCGAATGATCGACGCGGAAATATCGATGTCTTACCCGTTCGAGGAGAGCTTTCGGGATTCCCTTGAATGCCGAGCTGAGATTCGTACTCTGGGTTGTCGGCGTCGCGGGCGGTGTGTCGACAACCGAAATTTCAACTTTTCTCGGTCCATTCGTCGACTCTTCGTCCCGCGTTGCCTTGTCGGAAGCGACTTCCGTGCTCTTCGACGTCATCTTCGCGTCGGCCAATCGTTGCAACGCTTTTTCCATACGGGTGTTGCAATTGAAAAGCGTTTTAGCTTTTTCTGCGGAGAAAATACATTGTCATAGAAACATTTTCATCCTCGTTCGTGTTGCTTGGCTCCTACAAACGGTGTTCAGTAAAAGGTCCGCAGAAAATTCAAAAACGTTTCCAGGAAATTTTTTGATTGTCAAGGTCATTCAAGAAATGTATAAACTATATTTTTTTCTTCGAGAAATCGAAGACATTTTGCTCAAAACAATAGCACAAAATTGCGGAAAAGAATGATCTGTAAATCACGAACGAAAGAACCATTCGAGAGGTTTATAATTTTAATCAGAATTCATTAACTATATATTGTAGCTTTGCTGGCCAATTTAGAGTAATAACTGGTAAAAAAATTCCAGAATTTCCGGGACGACTGAACACCATCCTATTGCATAAAATCAACAACAAGGAAGAAGAAAATATAAACTTACTGAATACGAGAAAAATGCAGTGTTTCGTTAGTCAATAAAACTTTCAAGGACGTGTAAAGTATAAATTGTTTGCTATCTTACCTCGTCTTTATCAACAGGTGTTATTATGATGAAAGAAAAAAGGTATTTGTAAGCAGAAGAATGGTAAAACAATAAACTCACTGATCCTCGCGACGGCTTGACGATCGTTCAGCGATATCTTGAATCCGTTATCAATGGACAACATAATGGCAATTCTTCGTTTGGACATTTAACTCGCGTCTGGCGCGTTACCGGCTGTCGCGCGTTTATATACATTTGTTACACGTACATCGACGCAATTGACGAATTCGATCGAGTTATTTGCTGATCGTTAACCGCATTTTTGTTTGAACGGGGTCGATTGCAATTCCGCAAACGTTTGCATTCGTGCAGAGTAACGATTGCTCAATTGGCGATCGCGGTGACGAATCGAGACGACGATGAAATCGTCGACGTAATCCGGGTCACGACTCGTTGCACAGACGACAAACTTTCGGCACGACGAAACTTTGCGATTCGCCGATCGACGCTCGGATCAGTGAACATTTTTACAATGACGCGCTCGTTCTCGCGGATGCGCAATTCACGAAATCTTCTCTTTTCCTCGTTATTTCGAGCACGAAAATTATTTAAACCATCGATTTTTCATTTTATCCGGAAACATTCGTAGATGGAAAGCGCCAAAATTCCGAGGAAAAATCATAGCGATGCAGGAAATGTTCACGCGAAAGAGTACGAAACGATTGGGTAATATTGCGATCGAGTTCGGCTTACCGAGAACCTCCATCGCCGAGTGAGCCTTCTCGATGTTCGGTGCTTGAGGCAGTTCCGCAAGCTCGATGGCTTTGCAGCTCTCGACGTCGAATTCCGGATGCCAGCGTGTTATCTTTTCCTTTGGTATGTTCATCGGGCACTCGAGGCCGAGCAAGAACTTTTCGTGCTCCGTCTTGACCTTGTCTGAAGTCGAGAATTCGAAAAATCAATCAAGTTCTTTACTTCGGCTACGTCGATAACTCGAATAACAATTCGATGCGACAGTAATAAAAATTCGGAGAAAAAAACCATGAAACTAAGAAGGAAACGCACCCAAAAGAGCGTTGTAGAATTTCCTTCGCCGATCGAGCATCACTCCCGGTCCCATGCTCATTTCCGCACCGGATTTGAGAACATTGTCCGGATCGGGAGTGTTTCTGCCGTTCTTGGCCTCGACGAGCGGAGTCAGTACGAGCTCGTATTTATCCTGCTTCGATGTGGAACCGAAGTTCCGCATTTTCTCTTGACTGTACGCGTAAGCGTCGGGATAAATGGTCTTTATCTGCGCCAAGTGTTCCAGAGTAAAATTACGACGAACAAGCTCTTGAACTGCCGGTTTGAGCTTCTTGAATGTAATGACTTCCTTGCGATTGAACAGCATAGCGGCAACCTGAGGCGACAAATTAGTGCGAGACGATTTTTTAATCGGTTATTTGTGAAGAAAAAACGGGTTTTTTCGAGCGTAAGGAAATGATGATTACCGTGTCAACGCATCGGAAAGCCTCGGCCAAGAATCTGTAGCTGTAAGGTAACGGCAGGGCGGGCGTTCCACCGTCGACGAGCGATTGGAATCTCTGATACGCCGGCGTCTTCGTCGGACTACCCTTTACCGGACTCGCGGCCGTTTCCTTCGGCGCGAATAGAAGACGGCGCTGCGGACTCGCGCTCTCCGGCAGTTTCATAGTCTTCGCGGGACTCAGCAGCAATTTGCTCGGCGAACGCGCCGCCTTCGAGGGGCTGCAAGTTTTGGGTTTTTTTTTCAATTTCTGACCTTTTGCGAAAATATAATTCTTGTGGAAAAAATCCTTTGTAATACATATTAACGTGGGGAAAAATACAATACGAAGGTATGCAGTATTGTAAAAAAAAATCCGTAGTAAATTCAAGGTCAAAGAAAACTTAACGACTTTCCAGGACAAGAAAAATTCAAGGTTTTTCAGGACTTTCAGAGCAATCGACTAAAAATAAAGATTAGAAAATGGAAAATCTTTAGACATAAAATAATTCGTTTTGAATTAAATTTTCTTCTGAAAAAAAATATCTGCATTTTCGAAATATTCAAGAAATAATAATTTTCTTGCATTATCCGAATCGAAGTCATGTTTTATCAGAAAAAAAAACGGAAAATTTGTTTTTCTCACCTAACGGGCACCTCGAGTTGGATCTTCTCGAATTTCTTGATCTGCGGCTTCTTGGCCTCTCCCTGCTTCTCCAGTTTGTCCAATTTCTCTTGGCAATTCTTGATCTTGGCGATCTGAGCCTTGAGCTCGGCGAGTCTGGACGACTTGTTTATTCTGTTTTTGATCTCGCCGAGGCTCAGATCTTGCTTGGACAGTCTGTCCATGAAGGAGCTCTTTTTCGGCGTAACGGAGCCGACGGCCGGTTTCTCGTTGTCGATTTCCTCGCCGATTTTCTTGGTCGACGCGACGGAAGATTTCTTCTTCGGACTGAGAGCGCCCATCTTTTCGAAGGGCACGATTTTTGGCTCTTTGTTGTCGGCGCCCATTTTCAAAAAAGTATCTCTGATGTCCGTCTGTCCCTCCTCGACGGAGAATTTCCTCGTTCTGGCGAGTCTCGCGCGACTCGCGCCTTTGGGCGTCATTTTCTGCGAGCCTACCGTCTTGGCGCAGTCGAACTGTATGTTGCGCGCGACGGACGAAGCTTTCGCCTCTACGCTCGAAGCGTAAACGAGCTTCGGGCTGGACGATTCCGGTTGATTTTCCTCCGGCACAGGCGTCAGGGGTGTCGCGTCTTCGATCGTTTTTTCCGATTTGATCGAATTAACCTTGGCGCGATCGTCGTCGGATTTCGATGTTTTTCTCGTTTGATCGAGCACGAGTACCTTCGATTTGTTGCGAATTTCGTCGCTTGCCGCGCGTTTACGCGAATTGAAGAAAGCCGTTACCGATGGCTGCGACATGGCTTTTTTTTTCTACTCTTAATATATATATATATATATATATATACTTATATATAACACGTACTTTCGTTGTACACCTTTGTCGCCGTCGCAGCTTGGGGCTTGTATCGAAACTTGTAACGGTCGCTTCACCACGGCGTCACGAATATTTCGAAAAAAAAAAAAACAAAAAACACTCGTTCGACGATATTATCGTCGAACGGGACGAACTTTGCACGCTCGTTTCTCGTTTGTTACTCGAACTAATTCCACCCTCCACGTCGAGTACTTGTTTCGGTGTTGCGATAATAACTGCCCGCCAAGTCGCCAATTCCCGCCTATTTCATTACTTTTCGGCGCGAAAAGCGATACCCCTGTCTCGCAACCCAACACAATACTCTCCCACTCTCGCGTCCGTTGAGAGAGCGACGCTTATCCGTTGCTTATCCCGATAACGTTAATTCGATCGACGCGCCGTGTGTGGCGATATGTGGCAGTACAGTTTTGTACGCATAAAAGCGCAAGTATTGCGGCACACATGCAGGTAAGTTTCTTCTGTTTCGCACCGACGAAAGTCTTCGCGGTTTTGAGACAATACCCGAGATTTAAGATGCTTATTAAAAATTCCAAAAACTCATGTGAAGGCGCTCATATAAACTCATATGCATAATACAAGAGGTCTTCGACGAAACGAAAGGATAGCGGACGGTGATTGGCTGACTGACCGAGTCTATGGAATCGGCCGATCAAAGTTATTGGTCATATTCTCCGCTTCACTCGCACAGATCGCAATTGACCGCGTGTACAGACACTGCTGAAAAATCAATTGTTCTTTCGAAGGTAAAACATTGTGCGATACACCAAAGTGTCGTCAGAACAAATCGACTTCATTCGACAATGAACCGAATGATCACATCGCGCGTTTAATACGGCGGTACCGATGAATTATTCTTGGTCGCTGCGCTTCGTTATTTTCCCAAAAACGCAACGAGTGTCGAATCCCGACGTTACCGAGACAGCGTCGTGTCGCAGTACTGTTAGCTTCGATCCTCCATGAACAAATGTTTACGACTCGGCACGCTGCTCTCGAGGATCTTTATTAGCGCGGTTTATTCAAAAAGTCTCGAGAAGAAATAAGTAATCTTCCGTCGTGACGACTTGCGAGAACGCGAGACGATGTCTGAGATCGACGAGAGAATTCTGAAAACTTTTCATCTACTTTCTCGCGAATCGAAAGGTTAGTTTATCCCAAGATAGAGGTTAATTCCTAATCTCGTGTTTTGCGACCGCACCAGCTCGAAATATCCGAGCGTTTCAACGTGGATTTCTAATATCTTTTCGATTTCGAAGAACTATACTTGTCCGAGCGAATCGCCGAGGTGGAAGAGCGCATAGAACCGCTGAAGTTTTACCGTGAGCACGTATCGAAAAATCTTCCTCTGTTGATCAAAAATGGTATTCGCCACTGGAAGGCGATGGACAAATGGAGCATATCGTATTTTCGCGATACCATGCCGAATAAAGAAGTCGACGTAGCCGTCACGCCGAACGGCTACGCGGACGCGATCGCGCCCGACGAGTCCGGCAAGGAATATTTCGTTCTGCCGGAAGAACGCAAAACCAAAGTATCGGAATTTCTCGATAAACTCGAGAATCCCGACGACGACGAGGTGTATTACATACAGCGGCAGAATTCGAATTTCGAGAACGAATATTCGGAACTGTGGCGCGACGTCGATCGGGACTTGTCGTGGGCGACCGAGGCTTTCGGAAAGGATGCCGATGCGATTAATTTTTGGATGGGCGATCGGCGCGCCGTCACTTCGAGTAAGTGCACGATTTCGAAATTTTCTCATTTAACAATAAATAAATAAAATAATAATTAATTATAAACAATAATAATAAATTAATAATAATAATAATAATAATGAATCATTCGTTTACGAATATTTTAAACTTGCCTTCAGATTTCTATTTTTATAAAATTTTAAAATTTTAATAGTATTAATTGGGAATTTGTGCATCTTTCACACAATCTTTTTTTCGCTTCTCACACTGCAGTGCACAAAGATCCATACGAAAATATTTATTGCGTTGTCGCGGGTGAAAAAGAATTTACTATTCACCCGCCGACCGATTTGCCGTGGATTCCGTACGGAAAATACCCAACGGCGACGTACAAGAAACTCGAGAACGAGTGGATCGTCGATCCGATAATTTCGTCAAAATCGGAATTGCTTCACGAAGACGAAGAGAATGCGAATTTAATCCCGTGGATCAGCGTCGATCCCCTCAAACCCGATCACGAAAGGTGTTAAATATACATATTTTTTTCATTCAATTTAACAAGTATAAAGCTCTTTATTTAAGCTTTTTACTGCGTTAAGTCTCAATTTTCGGTGCTTCTCGAACGCACCGAATAACATAGTAGTATAAAAAAAATTAATACCGTTTTTTGCAGATTTCCTAGATACAAAAATGCCAGCACTCTCAGGGTCAAGGTCGAGGCTGGCGATGTATTGTACTTGCCTTCCCTTTGGTTCCATCACGTTCGCCAATCGCACGGCTGCATAGCCGTAAATTATTGGTACGACATGGAATACGATATAAAGTACGCTTATTACCTGGCCCTGCAGAGCCTCTGTAAATAGAAAATTGTTAACGATTCGAAAAAAAAAACAATGCGTTTCATTTCATGCTCCCGAACTCTCGGCTTGATTTCAATTGTATTGCGAGCGAATGACGAGGCCTTTGACTCTGACGAGTTTTCCCTGCGTGAGCTTTCCCTACATAATGAAAATTCCGACCACCGTTCAATATCTCGGCGACGATGACTCACGCATGCAAACAAGAGACGTTCACACAGATACGAAATAGAACCGACGGTTGGAAACGACCCTGCTCTCTTTGTTCCTGCTTTCGAGATATTAGACTTCCACGAAAAAAATTAAAATTCGCCGTTTGTTTTTGCATTCCGTTCCGCATCGAAAATTGTCAACCTTTCATCGGAATTTCAATTACTAATTTGTTTTCGCGTGTGACACGAAAAGGATCTTTTTCCACGGTACACAAGTACAGAAAGTACAAAAACCGTACGGGCGATCATTATCGCGATATTAATGGCTGAATTAATAAATAACAAATAAAAAATAATGCGTTATTAAATTTTAGAAAATTTTGAAATTTTGTGGACATATCGCAATGAAATCATCGGATTGAAACACATTTTTGCAGCACCTTTAGAATTTTTTTGTTCGCTGAGCTGGCACGGAAAACGTTCTAGCCAAAAAGTTCGATAGAATGTGATAGACCACAGCACAAGAAAAACGATGGCCTTTCGTGTTTTTTTTTGTTCGCATTCTATCAATATGAATCATTTTTGATGCATTTCAAGCAGGGCAAACAAGAGCTCTAGATTTGACCTCGATGAAGTAAATGAATTTGAAAATAATAAATATTGTAACGGTCGAGCGATTGATTAACGCGCCTATTTAATTTTGGGGCGGATATGATTAATTATAAAAAATGTTGATTGTCTCGATCACGATATGACCCACGTCTGCCCGACAAGACTCTTCTGTCTCGACGATCGATATCCTATCGATCGTCCGTAAGTTCGTCAAACCCAACTAATCCCGCGTGTCTTAACGTATAGTGAGCTAAATATTCGTTATGAGCATACATATCTCAATACTTTCATATCTCCTTTATTTCCACTCCATCTCCGTCAGTCGTTTGTTGATTCTCGTCCCGAGCAAAGGCTCGCGGCGGAGCTCGAGAGGCAATTTTTTTCTGTCTTTGTAACTCCGAAAGAATGCTTTCCGTAAATATCGACGATACAGATCACGTCGATCTCAGAACTAGGGTAAACCCACCGGTGAATGGACAGTTAAGCAGACGAAATAACCCAGTCAATGGTCTTCTTATTATCTACGTCCTCTTATGGAACGTGTCCATTTACTTGTTAGTTTGTCCAAAACGATTTGTACCGTTTTGTCGTTGTTCGCCAGCTTTCGGCCCTCGTTGCACAACATACCATTTCGGTTTTCACATGAGATGTCCAAAGTCCGGATATTCCATGGGCAAATTGTTCACGGCCGTGGAAACTTGTTGAACGTCGTTTCCCGTGAGAAAGTGCGAGGCGACGATTTCAACGTCGAAATTTTGCATTCTCAACGGATATATTCCCGTTTTTGCGAAGCCCAATATTATATTCGACGGTGTCATAGCGCGGATCAGTGGCTCTTTTATTATCGTCGGTAGATCGTGCACCGTCATCTTCTTTCCGAGATATCTCTTCAGCCAATCGTCGACGGAGATTCTGTAGTAATCCTTGAACGTCGACGATACGGCGACGTTGAGGGGTTGCAATTTTTGCGTCGAATGCGGCGGCAGCGACAGAAGCGTCAAGCCCTCCTTGTCGCAAAGGTCGAGGGCCGTTATGCTCAGGTGAATTGCGCTGCTGTTGTCCATTATCAGCAGCACCGGTTTAGTCTCGTCGGGTTTCGCGTGCTTTATGAAGTGCTTGAGAAAAGCGAGGAAAGTCTCGTCGGTCATCGTTCCCGCTGGATTTCCGGCGCCGATGCAACCGATCGGACCGTCTTGCACGAAGCGTTGATGATACTTCTTTCGCGGAAATATCAGCATCGGCGGCACGAGCTCGCCCGCAGCATTGGCCGCCGTCGCCAGGCTCACCGTTTCGCCGGTTTTCTCCACCGTTTCCGCGCAATCGTTCTGCTTGGAGCTCTTCTGCGGCGACGTCGCCGATTTCGCTCGTTGCACGATCGTCGACACGCAAGTTTCCTCCATGTTGTAGATATTCTTCGCCGCGAATTTGTGCCTGTCGTACAGTTCCTTGAGCGTCTCGTAAAATTTCTTCGCGTCGAGCTTGTTGAAGCTCGCCGTTCGCGAGCGCATGGCTTGCGCGGAAAACGGCAAGAGGCGCTCGTTTCGTCGCAGAAAGCTCGTCAACCAATCCTCACCGGCTTGCTTGTTCTTGTCCCAACTCGCTGGATGATTTATATCCGTTTTCATCGCGTACTGATACGCCAACGAACGCGTGTGCTTCGGACGAAGAGCGGCGTTTATGCGACTGCAACGATTTATGTAATCTATCAGCGTTTCCTCGTGCTCACGCGCGAATACCTGTCCCGGTATCTTCTTCCACTCCAGCGTCAAATCTTCGTCGCAATCCGACGCTTCGTCTTCGTCCTCCTGACACGACGGCTGCTTGCATTTCTTTATATATCTAGACAAAGTCGTGTAATTTATTTTGTGCAACTTCGCAACGCTTCGGATGGAAAAACCTTTTTTGTCGCGATTTCTCAATACCATACTGATCGCCGCTTTCATCACCTCCTCAGACACGGTTTCTCTGTTGGTTCTTTTCTTGTAGACTCTCATCGTTTCACTTCGTGTTTTTTTTTTTTGGCCGCTGGAAAAATTAATAGTGGAAATGATTAATGGGAAAAACATCTGCGCATTGTCTTCGAAAATTTTATGAATACGGATTTTTTTATTGTTTTACTGGAAATTGTCGAAATAATTATATAAAAAATGTCCTACACATCTTGAAAAAAGTAGAAAAATTGAAGAATTGGTAAAGATGCACATTGAATTAAGAATTAGAAACAATATATATATTTTGTGCCAAAAAATGTTCATACCATAAATTCAACAAATAAATGAATGAAAAAATATGTATAAACTAATAATATGCTAATAACTGTTTGCGCTAAATGGGATTTTTCAATAACATTTTTTTTAACTCTGGTGCTGCATTGAATTTCAACGAAGCCATCGACACATTCAAGAGTGCAGTACTCTGATCATTTGCTATTGTTAATTGAAACTTTAAGGGCCCTAAAATACTATTTGTTTTCTCTACTGATCGTTATCTTCTTATTCTTCCATTGGTATTATTATGTCTATTTTACTGTTTATATCAATCTTCTGTTAATAATTTTTGTAATGTAATGTAATTTATTTGCCAGAGAAACTCTATTACACAACATTTTTTTATTAAGCGTATCGAAAACATGAAGTATATGAATTTTTAATATTTAAAGATTTTAAATAACCATTAAATAAACTTTTTCAAGATTAAAAAATAAATAGCTTTGAAAAAAATACAGTTTAACTTAATAATTTTGTAAAAGAGTTTTTCTCGTCAAATAAGTGAATAAATAAATGAAAAATTATTTCGTCCGGCCAAAAACGCGAAATCAACAATGAGATGCGAATGGAACGACGACGTGATTGGAAAAAAAAACGGAAAAGCACGAAAATTAAGCAGCAACTTAAGAACAGCGACGGAACATCGTGGAAAAAAATGTTGGCGAAAAAGAATCCGTTTACGAGATAAGAGCAACGAATATAAACCACTGATTAATGTGCGAAACTAATGAAAATATCGCCAAAAGTTATCATAACCTTCATCCAGTTTTTAATTAACACTTCATTGCGACTCGAAGGTGAAGCTCGTATCGATTGATATACACACCGTATATAAAGCTCTTCAGTTCGTAATAATCGCTAATTGTTCGTTTCTCTTTTATTATTATCAGTCTTTCGGAGTTGGCCCACTCGCCGCTTATCTTTTTGTTTCGTTTAAAGTTGTTGTGCTTTGTACTCTGTTGTGGTTTTCGTGTGTACAAGTGACTTTAGACGGCTTCCGCCGTCACTCGAACGAAAACTCGGAAAATCCCGACTGCCCCAAAGGCGGGAAATTTAAAAGTTCATTTGCTAAATTCATCCTGTGTCCAAATAAGCCCCATGAAAAATTCCTTTTGCAAACCTTTTAATTGGCGTTCAAAACCGAATAAACTTGGGTACCTTGAAAAATGTTGTGTAATTGTTTATTATATTTGTTTAGACTCAAAAAATTCGGTTTTTTGAGGATCATAAGTCGAGGCAATTCAAAGTCGATTGGGATAAATCTCGCAAAGAACATAGTTATTAGTTGCCAGCATTCGAGTGACTATTAATTTGTTTATAAATCTTCAATCGTTTAATTGAACATAATTTTATGAAAAAAAAACGCGTTATTCGTGAAATAACGGTACGTGAGATTGTTTGATTACGGTAAAACTTACACATATTATACTTATTAATACCTACCTTTGATTGAATCTCGATTTGACTGCGGACATCCCGTAGTTCAATTGTTTATAATTATTTTCATTTGAAAAATTCAATTATTGCGCATCAACAACTCGGAACTTCGAGAATTTCACATAAAGTTTATAGTTACTATATCATTTAATACCTATCGTCGATTGAACAATCATTTGTTCATCGACCTCCAGCAGTCGAATTGTTGATAAGCAATAATTAAATTTTCGGAATTTTTTGAAAAGAATCGCGGCGAGGATTTCTTTCGCTCAATTGGTACTCAATTCCTTTTCTACCGTCGGTGTGCGACAAAATACTTGATAGTTCGAGCGTGAGAGTCCGAGAAGCTCGAATGTAACAATAATCGTCATTTACAAAAATGTTTAATGGAAGTGCATTAAACAAGATACGATTATACGAAATGTTTGCGGAGATATAGAAAAATTCATTTCAAAAATGTGTTTGAATCGATTGTTGATAAAAATGAAAAATCGATTATTTCTACTGCAAATAGAACGACAATTCAACTCGATGCGTTCCAAAAGAAAAACGTTAAAATCCGGGAACCCACGCGAGTCGTGGAAGAGTTACGGGACAAAAGGTTTCCTTTCAATAATTCTCTCGTGTCTCGTAATTCGATAAT
The DNA here is from genome assembly GCA_963924025.1 of Ischnus inquisitorius. NCBI lineage: Eukaryota > Metazoa > Arthropoda > Insecta > Hymenoptera > Ichneumonidae > Ischnus > Ischnus inquisitorius. Next base: position 2,830,728 of record OZ001250.1, on the reverse strand, counting down.
TATTCATATGTATAATCATTAAACGTTACATCTGCAAAGAAACACACACGCAAGAAAAATTCAATAAACGGACAATCATCTTGGTCTTTTCGTGGCTCCGCGGAACGGATGCGACCCGTTGCATCGACACCAAGCGATCGATGGTACGACATTTTGTCGTATGCTTATAATTAAATGCTTTTTGTTTTGTGTTTTCATCTTCTTTTCTTTTTTTCACGACGACGACGAGTCCGACGTGGATCGTCGGCGCGATCTTTTGGATTTGTAATTCGCGAATTTCGTCGTCGTTTTCGCGACGGGAGCGAGGAGTCGCGCGGATCTTCGCGACTCCTCCGGCACGGCGGAACGTTTTTTCTTCGTTATTATCGACGATCCGTAAAACGTTTCGCTGTCTCAGGCGGTGTCCTCGTCGTTGTCGTTGCTCGATCTGTAACCGCCGCGCTTTCCGCTGCCGTAACCCGTGCCCGTGTGCTGCGTCTCGTACATCTTCCGGTTCTCGAGATATCGACGATAGTTGTTTTCCCGCTTTTTGCGCTGCTCCTCCGCCTGCTGTCGCAACTTTTCCGGATTCATGTGCGACGTCACCATGTGACGCGTCAGCGAGCTCATGAATTTGTACGTTATTCCGCACACGTCGCACGCCAGGATTTCCTGATTCTGGCCTTGTTTCTGCTTGGTCGCCGAACAGAAAAACAAACAACAATGCGAATCGTTAGAAATTGAACAATATTCTTCCTATCGTATATTAATGTAGCGAGGACAGGCTGGCGGATCGTGCGGACGAATGGTTAATCGTGTAGAAAAGGAAGGAGCGAGAAAGTTCAATGATTGCTGAATGAAAGAGCGCGTTTCGAGTTTTTATCGCTACAAAAATCAGTCGTATCGAAAATCCCATGCGGTTATTCGTTCACAACGCCGTTCATTGTGCAAAAAGAAATTTCTCATGAAAATAGAGCGGAGGCTTAATTTTTTTAGAATTGACCTCCATGCGCGAAGAACTTTTGCCCAGCTTCGTAAAGTATTAATTTATTTTGTTCATAACAATGGAGCAAAAGGGCAAAAAAAATTCTTTGAATTGTCAAGAAACGATAATTCTGAAGAAAAATACTTTTCAATGTTTTCGAAATTTTTTCTTGAAATTTTATATTTTAACAGAGCGTTCAAAGTTGTATTTGCGTAAAAAAAAACACCGCTTCTTTAGGATGCAATTGACGTTAAGAGTCCAAAGGCGCATAAGAGGATAGTCAAAATAAAAGAGACCGCATCACATTTTCAGCCCAAAGTGAGATTCAGAGAAAATTTCGAAGACTTCCTATTAAGAAGAAATATGAACGAGATCAACTGTGTGAAAGGTCTTGTGAGCACTAATTTAGTATAATAATTCTACACAGTTGTCGACAAATTAGTTAGAAAGAATAACGTTTAACGAACAATCCAGTAACGGAATTTGAAATTTTCTCAAAACCTTCATCCCATCTTGAAAGAATATTTTCCATGCAGTTTCATCAAAGGTGAAGTTATTAATGAAGTACTATAACTATTATCGTCAACTTATTTTAACGGTTGATTGCCATATCGTTTCAAGTACGAACGAGATAAATTAACATTGCGCATGCTCGACATTTTTTTTTTGCGAACATGATCGATCAATGTCAGCATTGAATTTGCATCATCGCGTACGCTTCGTGGTGCCAATCGAAGCAAAAATAGAAAAATAAATAAATAAAACCATCATCGTGTCTTTCAAAGTATATACAAATACTGTCTCGGTGCGACAAACTCGAGCAGCGTCAGGATTTTTTTTCTTTGAAACGTGAAATTGATTTTTACAACAACAAAAAAACGAGGATTCTCAAAGTTAAATTTAAAGTTGATTCTCTTCTTTCTTTGCTCTTTTTTTCCTCCATCAAAGTCAATAAGAAATAAGTACCCGGCGTACCGAATCCTCGATCTGAACTCATGTTTTCTTTTTTACTTTCTTTTTTTTTTATTATTCAATGGTATTATTCGACGTACTTGCTTATGCACCATCATGTGACGCTGCAAATTGTTCAACCGATTAAATTCCCGACCACACACCTCGCAGTCGAACTTCTTATCCGGGTCGTGGTTCTTCTTGTGAAGACTTAGATCGGCCGCCTGCAGGAACGACTTGTGACATATGTCGCAAGTGTGAGTGCGCTGATCACCCGCCAGATGCGACTGCTCGTGCTTCGTCAGCGCCGACTTCTCCAGGAAACGACGGCCGCAATAGATGCACGGCAGCGGGCGCGACTGCGGATTGTGGTGGGTCAAGTGACGACGCAGCGCCGTCGACGTCGGAAAGCTCTTGCCGCACTCGAGACATCCGAACGGACGGTCGCCGATGTGCGTCTTGCGATGTCGCGCCAACGTGTTCTGATCCGAATATCTGAAATGAAATTGAACGTCAAAATTTTTATCATTATCCCGAATGTATTCGGTGATTGCGATCTATTTCGTCGCAAAGAAACTTTCGAAGATCTACGCTTATTATTTGGCTTGTATCAATTAAAAATCATTAAATACTGGAGTATCCTTTTCGAAATTATGTAACAATACTAATGATTGAGAAACAATTCAATTACTGTTGTGTTAGACTTGTAAAGCGGAGTATTTTCGTTAATGAATTAAATAAATTTCATAACTGAATTAACAAAGTTTTTTAATAGTCTGGCTCATCCCCTAAACCTTGAACGTTTATTCTCACCTCTTGGGACACAGATCGCATGGAAAATTTCGCGTCGTTATGTCCTCCTCTCTGGCGTGCTTTAGTCTGTTGTGTCTCAGCAACTGGAATGAGGTCTTGAAACTCTTGGCGCACAGTTCGCACTTGAGATTGTCGGTTGTCGGTATGATAACCTGCGTTCTCTTTTGCCCGTTCTCGTCCTCCGATATTATCAACGATATCGTAACGGTGTTGTCCTCGTTGTCGGGATCGTTGGGATTCGAACTCGTCGCGGCGTTCTGCAAATCGTTTGGGCCAATGAATATTTTTAGTCACACCGTTATTGAAGGAGGGAGGGTCGTTACATTCTCAACCAAAAGTGATATTCGGGAAGAATTACGAAGCATACGGAATGGGATAAAATCGGTAAGAAATCAACCATACAGAAGGTACTGAAAACATTATTTCGCACAAGAACTTCGAAAAGTTATTGAATTGGCCTTGAAAAGAATTGGTCAATGAATCATCCGGAAACATGATTTTCTTAGCGAAAGCTGATTGCGGACATTCTGCGAACTTGTACGAAATTTCTTCGAACTTTTGAAAGTTTCGTTGTTGCAAAAATCTTTGATCGATAGCCCGGTAAGATTTCGAGTGCAATCCGATGCTTCGAACCTTTTGTATGGTTGACTTCTTTTCAGATTTTGATCCCATTGAGAAGAATTCGAAATTCGCTCGGGATCATTTTTAACTGGGACTGTAACAATACAACCTCCTAAATGAAGCAAAAATGAGAAAACTACATCAAGTTCCGGAACGGTAAAGTTGTCCTCGTCGTAACTCTTGGACGCTTGGATGCTCGACGTGGGCGAAGACATCGACTGCCGATTGTTCGAGTTTTCTTGAACTTCCTGCTCGTCGCTGCTGTTCTCGGCTATCGCGTAATTTCCATCGGCGGTCAGATAAACCGGTTGGAGCGTACCGTTGTCGTCCTTGAAATACAATTGGCCGTCCTCGTCCTCGTGAAGGAATATTTGATCCTGCTAAAAATTCGACACCGCGGTAATTCGACGAATTTCTCGATACGTGAGGTTTATTCGCAAATCGATGTATCAGGGGAAAGAAAATGTTGAATTTACCTGTACGGCTCCTTCCTCTTCCTGATTTTCGTTGGTCGCCTCGTTTGCACCTTCCCATTCTTGTTCCTCCTGCTCGGCGGATTGTTCCTCGTACTGATATTGCTCCTCGCCTCCTTGATTTATCGACTCCGCAACATAAACGGTCTCCATGTTTTCGTCCTCGTAATATATCGTTCCCTCCACGGGAATCGCGTCCTCGTCGAGGCGTTCCACCTGCTCCAACAGTCGCAGAACCACATACAATACGGCCCTTTCACCGATCGAAGAGTTCGAAAAAGGCGCGTTTACTTCTTCATTCGTATAGGTAAAAAAAACATTATTCCTATGCAATTGTTCATTGTGCAATTGTCTTCCGATAACGAAAAGGAAATAATTCTTCAGCTCTGAATATTAAACTCTGTAGAAGTATATTTTTGTAATGAGAAGAAATGTTCCGGATTGGAAAATAATGGAATTCCTACTCGTTGGTATGTTTTATCTACGATATTTCTGCCTCAATGCTAATGTTTTCGACCCAAACAAACGCGGATTCGGATTCTTAGTATGACTATGATTTTTTTATTTTCTTTCTATTTCATGATCTAATAGAATTTTCTACTACTTTGTTCATCAGCCCCACGACTTATTAATTTTTTAATATTTTGTTTTGTTTATTTCGTTCGATTTCTATTGAACTCCGTCTTCTTTCGGTTTAATGTCCGAGCGACACAGTCCGAGGAAATGTGAGATTCAGAGAGAATTTCGAGCGTTTCCTAATGGGATAAAAATCTCAAAAAATCAAGCATACGCTGTTTGAAAATTTGATTTTGCGTACTGATAATTCCAAACGGTTATTAACAAATTGATGAAAAAAAAAACTTCAAGAAATTGACCGGCAACCGAACATTTTCTTCTCCAAACCTCGAAGAATAATCAGAATACCGAAGCGAGAAATGGCAAAAAAGAATTGTTATTTGCGGAAATGCTGGATGCTTACTTTCATGTAGCGCGCCGAATCCTGATTCTGGCTCGACTCCTTCTTCGCGCGGGCGTTCGAGTTGCTCGGTTTCTTCGAGCCGAGCACCGTGTAGACCAAATTGTTCTCGGCGCTCTTCACGATCTCGTGCTGGCTCTCCTCCTCGTCCTCCTCTTCCTCCTCCGCGATCTCGTTCATCTCCATCGAATCGCTTATCTGCCTCGCCTCCGAGTAATCCACGGACGACCGAGTTTTCGCGACTTTGTACACCGGCTCGGCGTTGTTCGTTCTCGCGGCGTTTTCTCCCCGACGTTCTTCCTGCCGATTCGTCGCCGATCTCTTTCGATTCGTCGAATTGTTGTTTCTCGCCGACGACCCGTCGACCGAATTGTTTCGCTCGCTTCGCGTCGCGCGCGCGCCGCTTCCTTGCTGCTGCTCGCCTTCCTCCTCCTCCCAATCCTCGTCCGCGTCGTAAGTCACGACCTTTTTGCTTCTCTCGTAGCTGCGACGCTGCGAGTTTCTCGGACTGCGCGTCGTCCCTTTGAATTTCGGCGCCGGAACTTCGTCCGCCGTCGAATCTCCCTCGTTCTCCTCTTCCGCTTCTTCCTCCACTCGAACCTCTTCGCGCTCGTCGTTTTTGCTCCGGGAATTCGACGTTTCCTCGAGTATCTCCTCTTCCTCGACTATCTCCTCGATCTCCTCGATCTCCTCTATTATCTCGACTATCTCCTCCACCTCCTCGACTTCCTCCTCCTCCAACACTTCCGTCGAATATATTATCTCTTCCTTGATGGAAGCCCCTTTCTTCAACGGCGTCGCCGTCGACGACGCCTCCGCCATCTCCGACAAACTGTTCATCTTTGGCTTCGCGTCCGCCTTCCTCCTTTTTTTTTCCTGCGCACAAAATTCCACCATTAGTTCGAAGCGGGAGTGGGCGTTAAAAAAAATTCATTTTTTTTTTTTTTATCGGTGTACATAAAACCTTCCTTCGATTCTTCCATGGGAAATGATTTTCTTAACTACATATATTTTGTATTTCAAAATTGATTCTCAGAAAGTGCATGAAACGCGCGATCGCTTGTTTCAAAGCTTACAAGGTAGATTTTTGCTCCCAAAACATTCCAACATCGCCTTCTCGGACCGATCGTTAAAATTGAATTTTGCGAAGCATTCTCTCATCGACGCAGTCTTCGTGCCTACCATCGAAATATCTGGGAGCGAGCGACGATAGTGACGACAGATCGAGAGAAAGTATCAAAGATATTTCTTATGATTTTTATTGTTTTTTTTTTGTTTTTCGTCTATTATTACGATTCGCGCATCAGAGTGCAGCGAGGCATCGGCGTCGTTGTTAGAAGGGTTAAAGTTGTCGCCCGTTCGTGTTAAACTATCGTGTATTATTAATGGCCGTTTGTGAGCTTCGTTGCGTGTCCAACAATCGTCGTTTCTCGTTCGCGTTCATCAACTCTCGTGTCGCGACAATAATCGACGCTCGACGTTCGACGATCCGCCGAAAAAACGACTAAACATTGTTGTCTCATTGATAGACGGGGAATTAAATGATAATATTGAAAATCGCGTTCGCGAACGCGGTCGAGTTGCCAGTCGGTACGGGAATGCCTTGCATTTATCAACGGACAGCAAAATGGCTACGTGAGAATTGGGCGCGCGTTATCGTGGCGAGGATTTTTTGTTCGCGCGTTCGATTTGTCGCCCAAGCGCATCGTCGAGGGTTCGTTAGAACGTTTTACAGAATCGTCGAGTACTCACCGATTCGAACGGAATTATCCTAAGCTACGTCTTGACAACGATGGAGTTTATTAAAAAGAATTTTTACTCGGTCGATACGCGGCGAGCCAGCCGTATATATTCCCCCCACAGTGCGGTCAAGTGACGCCACCTTAAACCGCGCTTGATGCGCGGCTTTTTGTACTGCCTGTTTCCAACGCCTACGAGGAACTCCTCTCTCTCTCTCTCTCGCGAACCACCCGGCATTTCCTCTCGGCCAATGGGCGTTCGGATTGGGATTCTCCGTAAACGTCGCGATTGGCGCGTTCCGAGTTTTATCTCGACGCGACCGATGCTTCATGGGAATTAACCAATCGGATGGGCACGCGATCGTGAGCACGCGAGACTCGCGTGCACCGCGGAAACACATTCAAATCCGAGCGGTTTTTTACTCGGTCAATTCTTTTCGATACTTTTATAACTCGTACCCGGTGAATTTTTTACTTATTCATTTGTAATTTCCTAATTCGATGATTAAGCGTAGGAATAATGAATTTGACTCAGAACATTCGCGAAGTTGCTGACAATGCTTAATCGATTGCACTGTCGAATAGCTTATTAATCTGCAATAGAGGAATCTGTTTTTCATCAACATATTCGCGTGAATGTTCAGTAACGATAAGCTTTACAACTTAACAATGCTTTTTTTGACTAGCGGCAACATATTCTTGAATAAACTAAACGAAAGCACAATAAAGGAATGAAACAATATTGTCGCTTCCCGAAGTCTAAAGTTTAACAGACTTGAAGCTATTGGTTGATTTGTACGATATTATTCATATATATTGTGGCGTCGCGATCGCGGCTAACAGTCGCGCGAGTAGTTTCGCAGCGTCTGGGTGGCTCTTCCGCCATAGAAGTGCAGCCGCTTCTACGGAAGAGCTTCGCGTACGCGAGCACAAGATCGGCTACTAGGCTCGCCGCGACTACACCGCGCACGTATGGTCAAAGGGTAGTTCGCATGTGTCAGCGTGTGCGTGTGCGCGCAGTAGTGTGCCGACGCTCGTACGCTGTACCCGACGCACACATTCGCGACTTAGTAGGTCTCCATTGATTCGTTCCCGAGTGAATCCCGTGTGTCGAGCGTAGTAGAAACGTCGTTGTAAACCGTTCGTCTCTCGGTATAGTTTGTAACGGAAAGAAAAAAACGAACGGGGCAAAAAAACAAAAGAATCGTGCGAATACAATCGGCGCGTCGGGACTCGGGTGACACAGACGTCCGCCTCGTAATCGGAATCATCCGGTCCAGTGATAACGCCCGCTCTCGTCTCTCCGCTCTGTGCGCGGCTCCTCTCTTCTTGTGTTCCGTCAAAGAGAAATGCGGCCCGAAATCGTTACAAACGACTAGCGCTATCGATTGACCGTCCGATTGGTTAAGCCAGTATTCCATGCAAGTATGGCTGCCCTGCCGTCACCCACGCAGGTATATCGCAATTTTTTTCACGTTAAAACACACAACCCGACGTGCGAAACGGCCCGATCGCGATATCGCGAAGACGAATGTCTTTCTCGCCGAGCGCCGCGACAACGCGATCCCGAAATTTACTTTTTTTTTTTCCTCGCCAATCCTCGTCACGATTGCAAAGTACATCGGTAGAAGCGCAACGATTTCGATAACTGCCCGTCCAACTCTGACAGCCACTCTGCATAGTTATTGAAACGTTTTTTTTCCTTCTCATCGATTATCAATAAAAAATTTCAGCCAACGGCGCGTCTCTTGGCGAGGAGAAAAAAAAATCGTACTGATGCGAAGAAAAAAAACTATTAATCGATGCTACTTAGCCTCAAACTTCGTCGATTGGATGCATATCGGAATTCGGTTTATTATTATTCCAGCGAATTTCGGATCCTCAACGCCCACTTTTCGACAAGAGTTGGAATAAATAAATGCGAATTCCCTGCGAGTGAATAATTTGCTGATTATCGCGATTTCGGCAAAATTTTATAGTTTCATTAACAGGTGAAAAGAAGAAAGACTGTGAAAATTCGATTCGGGTTAAACATTTTTTCGAGCGTTCAAATTACGATTTTCTTAATTTAATCGAGACCTTAGTGCAAAATTAATAAACGTTTCAACATTTTGCTGCAATATCGCGACCAAAAATGGTAAACTTATCGCAATTTATCTTTTTTTTTGTCATTGATAAAACATTTTATCATCGCGAAAGGAGCTGTGAAATAATTCTTTTTCGTCGAAATGCCGATTATTGAAAGTTAAAGATTTTTTTAAAGAAATTTATGACGCATCTTGTTTACAGGTGGCTGGAAGCCATGTCGCGATTTACGAAGCTTACTACAATCAGGTGAGTATCTGATAACGATTCTCGAGCATTATCAAGGCCGAGAGATAATCGAGAGAAAAAAAAAAAAAAAATCTCTTTTTTTTTAAATCTCTTGTTAGATAGTAATAGAGATTTTCAAAATTTTCAGGTCGATCCACATGGATACGGTCGCATCGGGGCGATGGAAGCCGCCCGATTTCTTAAGAAATCCCAGCTGAGCGACGTTATTTTGAGTAAAATATGGGACATGGCCGATCCGCAGTCGCGCGGATCTCTCGACAAATCCGGCATGTTCGTCGCCCTGAAATTGTGCGCTTTTGCGCAAGCCGGACGCGAATTGAATATCGCCAATCTGAGCCAGGACATAGCGCCGCCGAAGATGGTAAATTTTACGAATTTTCGTGTCAATTCCATTTTTTTATATTGATAAATCTATTTTTTGAACGGATAAACTCATTTTACAACATTTTATATAAATTTCTATCTTATCATTTCAATAGAATTAATTATATCAACATTCATCAGTTCAACGGAATATTGAAAGAATGAGAGTTTTTTCAATTTCTCTTCGATGTTTTTTTCCATTACCTTTTTATTCATTTTAACTTTTTTTTTATTCGTGCAACCAAATTCTGACTCGATTTTGATAATTAAGCAAAGTGTTACCGGTTTTTTTTGCAAAATTTTACGATATAGTACTTTTTTTTTACTGACATGAATTTGGATGGGAATTACTTTACTGGGTTGGGATGGGTTAGGATTTAATCTTATTGAATGAAAAAATTGTCCTAGATCGTAAATGTCGTTGCTGACGGCATTGATTTTCAATGGAATTTATTTACTTTCCTGGTGTTAAAATAAATAAAATTGTTCTTTTTAATTTTTTTTCCGGCAACAAAGTTGATTATTTTGTCGACGTCGAAGACCACATATTTCGTTGCTATTAACAGTGATTTCACCGAGAAATTATTATAAAAGTCCAAATTGTTCTGTTTAACAATGTAACGTATTTTATACATGGTGCTTTTTGTATTGTTTCTTTTTTACTAACAATCACCGAACGCGATGCGTTTATTTTGCAGGGCGAATTGCCAAAGATAACTCAGAGACCAGCGCCGGTCGTAGCTCCGCCGCCCGTCATAACCACGGTGAGCAACGAAGATTGGTCGATAAAGCCAAACGAGAGAGCGAAGTACGATCAGATCTTCGACAGTCTGCAGCCGGCGAACGGCTACATTCCGGGTAACAAGGTCAAGGGGGTTCTGATGAACAGCAAACTGCCCGTCGATACTCTCGGCGTTATTTGGGATCTCGCCGACATGGACAAGGATGGAATGCTCGATCGTCACGAGTTCGTCGTTGTCAGTATATCGTTCCTTTATTCCACGTATTTCTTAAGAAAAATATATTTTCCCCGCATTCGTTGTCCTGATGAAAATTTCTTTTGCTCGTCAGGCGATGCATCTCGTTTACAAAGCCTTGGAAAAGTACGCGATACCGAGCGTTCTGCCGCCGGAATTGATGCCACCGGGAAAGAGAAAACCGGCACCGCCGATTGTCGGAAAATCACCGGCAGCGCAGATTCCGGTTATGGCAGCGCCGATTCCGTCTATGACACCGCAGATCCCAGTCATGTCGGCGCCGCCGCCGATACCGCCGCTGCCGAACGCATCTAGCGCGGTCAACAGTCTCGTTGGTCTCGAGCCGGTCAAGGTAACGTCGCGAATTCTCAAGAATTGACTTTCAGGAAAATGGCAAGCGTTGTAATTCAATGAAAATTCATTTTTTTCTTTCTTCTCCAATTTTAGGTAGCTCCGGTCGCGCCACAATGGGTCGTCACGCCCGAGGAGCAAGCGGAGGCTGACAAACTGTTTCTTCAAGCCGACATGGACATGGACGGTTTCGTATCGGGTTCGGAGATCAAAGACGTTTTTCTCCAGAGTGGACTACCCCAGGGCGTTCTTGCCCACATCTGGTACGCTACTTGTGCATTTTTTCTCGCTCATATTTTTTATCTTTCTCGATTAAGCTACGTCACAATCGAGCAATGTTCCTAAACTTCTTTATTTTCAATAAAAACAGGGGCCTGTGCGATTTGTGCCAGAGTGGAAAATTGAACAAGGAACAGTTCGCTCTATCGATGTGGCTGATAAAGCGAAAAATGATCGGTATCGAGCCACCGACGAGCCTCACACCAGAAATGATGCCGCCTTCCCTCAGGAAAATGTCGGACACCGTTGTGGTAAGTCGTACGATCAATAGGCATCCGAAAATAGTTACAAATTTCTTTGCGCATCAACGAATCGAGCAGTTTAATCAGTCAATCGATCAATCGAAGTTCAACTATTCCTTCCAACATTGTGCCAAGCGTTCCAGGAGATTCTGGAAATAATGAAAATGACCTTGAATTTTTGTCCTGGACAAGTCCTGGAAGGTCTACATTTTTCGTCAGACTTTAAATTTCTTTGATTTCCTTAAATTCTGATTTTCTAAATATCTTTTACGACCAGCTAACTATAAAATACAGTTAAAAAATTATGAAAACAATTTTATCGTAATTTCCAAGGATCACTTCTTTGATAGTTCAAAGATCAAAGTTGAAAACCTTCAACTCTATTTGGGCTTATTAGCCGCTGGTTCTGTGAAGCTCTCTGAGTCGATTCAATTCTCCGTATTAATTCCTCGAAAAAACAGAATGTATCCGATAATTTGTTTTAATTTGACATTTCTTGAATGGCCGTGACTATCTTCGAAAGGTCTCAGAAATGTCCTTGAATTTTTTGCGGAACAGTTTGTTGCACATCACGTGCGAGTTATTTAAAGACCAAGCTCATTGTAACAGATACCTCGTATCGAAGTTAGTGTATCGTGAATCGTTTGCGTCCTTTGAACGCTCGCCAGAATACCGTGAGCATCACGCCTACGATCGCTATTGCGCCGACCATGAATACCCTATGATCGACCTTTAACTCGATCTCGTACGTGACTTGCAATCTTATCGTTCCGGCAAGTTCGCCACGTTGCCAACAACTGTAGATGCTCGAGTCGGCGAAGCGCAATTTTTTTATCACAATCCGTTGACGCATGTCGATCGTGATTCTTCCGTTCGATTCCTTTTCTATCATCGACGGCGATAATATTTTCGTGCCTATTTGCCATATCACAGGAACGTCGGAGTTCAAGTTTCTAATAAGGAAAAAGATGATTTTAGTTTCGGAAGGCCTTCAAATTTATTTTCAAATCGATTACTCCCATTCATTATTTTTGGGTCGTCAGGTTTGGGCTTACCCCGGACAACTTAGCTCGGCTTTTTTATCGTGCCTCCGATAAATCGTTACGCGCTCAGCTGACGGACGAGACTCGGGCATTCCTTGAACCATCGAATAAATGCCCGCGCTGTTGTTCGCACTTTCCAGTACCTTTCCCGATTTGTCGCGTACCTCGAAGATCACGTTCCTCTGACACTTTATCTATGCGATCGATACGATGGTATTCGTTATTAAGCGAAATTTATTCGCTAAATTTTTTGAATGTCGACTCACCTTGCAAAAGCCTGTCATGATTTCCGTTTTTCTTTCGCCGATTTGAGTAATTTTCTGTATATCCTTCGGAGTATTAGGCGATCTGCACGGAAGCTTGTTGCGAAATATCGGTAATACACTTTGCGCGAGTTCTCTCAATTCTTCGGGTGATTTCTTTGGTTTCTTCTCTTCGTCGTCTGGAGCTTCCTCCGTCGTTGTTTCTTCCGATATCGGCGTTGTCGTTTCCGTGGTTAAAGTCGTTGTTTCCTCCTCGATAACTGCAATCGATTCGTATCTGCGTAAATATCTTTATGTTTCCACAGTTGTACATCGTGATTTATGTGTTTCTATTTTTTCTCGTTGGTTTCGATATAGTAGTAGTAAATGCGCTTTATTGATAATACATAATGGATCCTCTTCCAAAAAAAGTGGTTGCGAGATATTATAGACGTACTATCGAAATATATCGAAGTACTGTTTGTTCCGTGATTGAAAATACGTATCCAGAATCTGTTACTTTATTTTTCAATTTTCAACAAAAAATTGTAATTGTAGCCCTTTGAGGTACGTTTTGACAATTTTTCATTGCCTTCTAACGGGTTGACAAACGGCTCAACACAAATTCAATATATTTTACCTTGCCGTCGCTGACGACGACGAAGTCTCGAGTGCCCGCGATAACCGTGCATCGCCAAAGGGGCACTCTCGTTGGCATTGAATCGGTGAGCATTGCTCTCGATCAATGAGATCGTGCAGTATCCGTAACGTATCTTCTTTCCGACTCTGTCGCACGTCGAGCACGGCGACCACGGACTCCACGATGAGAAAACCTTGAGGCCATATTCCTCGAGAGTCTCCGATGGCCGAGGATGATTATTCGCCCTCGGTGCTGATTCCGGACGCACCGAACGCGTTTCCTCGATCTCGTCGTTCGCGACGTGAAGATAATAAGGTGCCGATGCTGTGTCCTCTAAATGGCACCAGTAAATACCCGCGTCGTCGATCTAAGAGCATTGGAACGACGAATCAATGCAAAAGACGAGAAAATCGTCGATGCAATTTTCGAAATTTCAAAGAATGTCCTTAATATCCCAAATTTTGGGATCGGACGATCCAAACTTTGATTATTTTGAGTCTCGATGAGGTATTTCTTTCCGTTTAGCTGAATCAGTTCGATATTGAAGTTAAAAAAAATTGTTTATTCACGTTATAAACGAAGAACTCGTGTGCACTGGGGCGAAACATAATTAACGTGCTGATATAAAGTCTTTATGCTGACAAGAAGTTTAAGACAGTATTTAAACAGTTTCAAGGGATTTTCTTGAAAATCGTACTTTCAGTTAAACTTCAACGAGCAACAGCTTATCGCGTTTGCTAAGGACGGAGCTATCGAAGAATTTGCTTTACTTAAATTCTCTATAAAAAAAAAGGTTAACTGTGTAACTGTGAGCCGATTCTTTATTCTACTGATAATTTCACATGAAAAATCTCCGTTAACTCTTCGAACTTTCGATTTAAAATTGAACCATAACAGTGATACAAATTAAATTTGCGCATGACTTCTTTGTTTATTTTCAACGTCATTTACAGAGCTGCCTCAAGAGAAAAGCCAAATATGATTATGTGACTTTCTCACGGAGTAAATAACGTTGAAACTGAAAAGCAGAAGCGATGTGCAAATTCAATTTATCGTTTTTTTTTCGCCGAATATGTTTTTACAAAAAAAAAAGGATTCCTCCCAATTGGAATATATTCGCAAGAATATCGGATCTCCGTGTGATTTAAACAAAAATTTTATCTCATTCGGAAACTCTCTGAGTTCCCTCTGAATTCCACATTTTCTCGGACTGCACCGCTCGGAGTGCCTTAACAGCACCTGAATATTGTACAAATTGAGATCCCTTTCGTCCGGAGTGACGAGCACGTGTTCGGAACTCTCGACGGGTACATTAGCGACACTTGTGTTGCTGGTGCTGTTGTACAGCCACTCGATCGATTCGCTCGTATGTAATTCCGCCGGTGACACGCACAGCTTGCATTTCAATCTGTTCGCATTGAATCAATCGTGAACAAACGTTTGCGCGGTCGTGGATATTTCGTAATCACGATCTCACGTAACGGCGGTGCCTTCCAGCGCGAGAAGAGCGATTGGATAGGTCGTCTTTTCCGGACCCGCCTCGTCGAGTCTCTCCCTCAAACAATCATAATACTCTTGCCACTGTTCTCGATACACTTGTCTCAGCGTATTGTTGCTTCGAGGATACTCGAGGTCGCTTATGTCCAAAAATAATTCGCCCCCTTCGACCGAAGAGACACGACGAGAGAATAAAAGAACATTTTATGTAGAAAAATTACGATTCTGAGTAGCGAAAAGCTTGTTTGTCGACGCCAAACCTGGTTTTCCCTTCATCAGCTTGTTCATCTTTTTCTTCGTCGCGTCGAATCTGTTTCGAAGCTTTCTCGGCAGTCCCAAACTCGTGGCTGCATCGATCGTCAGCAGAAGGCACAAAAATTCTTTCGCAAACATTCCAATCTCCTGCGAATCTTTCAACGCGAAGTTGGGCGTTATTTGCTCCATTCGATTGCTAAACAGTTCTGTGTCTTGTTTCTTTTCTTCTCGCGGCTATTCAAGACGATTCGTGAGGGGTTTCAGCTGCATTTTTTATTTCTCCGAGCAACAACGAAAGCATGAATCGTCGAGGCGACAAAGTCGATGCTTCAAAGGGAGACATTCTTCGTCGCAAAGGCTCCGCGGAACTCTTCGAAGAATTGTCGCGTTGTTTAAGCGTCAGTGGCGCGCTCGCGATTCGAGATACGTCACGGGCCGAGGCGCTCGATAAACAGAGAGCCAAGAATTATCGTAGCGCGAAGAAATTGCAGGAAGAATCAAGAATTCAGAGATTCGAGGAGCTCTACGGTCCCGAATGGCACTCGCGCGGTTTCGAAAAGTGTCGAGATTTTTACAAACGGAAATTCATCGATTCCAAGCTCAACGACAGCAATTTCATTCAATTTTGATGGATGGCCGTTCGCGACGATTTGTCTATGTGGAACTTTAATTTCGATTAGATTGTATCAAAAATGTATTGTTCATCACAAGACAATTTTACTTTGCGAACGATTCAATGATCGATTCGGGTTTTTACTGATTAAAGGCTCATGTGAAATATTCACAGCCGAATTGTCGAGTGTACTTCAATAAAAATTCTTGTATTACTATTTATTTAGTAAGATATATTTTTCAAAATGTTAAATAACGGGGGTGGAAAAAATTGGTCACCATTGGCTAGAAGATTTTTTGGGCTCGCGCGATTCGACGAAATTTGTTCACTAAATGATTAATTGAAAAATATTTTTTGAAATTTATTTGTTCATGCCTTTTTGGTATTATTGTTATGCGAGATCCTCTGGGATCTTCTAAATAGTTATTTTCAGATTTTTACCCAATTGGAAAGTATTAGAAATGCGTTCGGAATCTCACTTTGATAGCTGTAACGATCTACACGCTCATTAAGATAGTCCAAGCAATACAACTCGAGAAAATGTGAGATTCAGAGAAAATTTCGAGCTTCCCGGTGGTGTAAAATCTGAACAAAAATCGAGCCCATGGAAGGTGTTCGAAAGGTTGATTTTGCGTAATAATAATCCCATAAATTATTAACTAATTGATGTTGTGTTTTTCCACAATAAATCGGCTCGTTGGTTTTTCGAGTCTAAAATCTTAGTATTAATTGCGAACATTTCAATTTTCTTCCAGGAGAACAACAACATAACGGGTTACTCGAATCCCGAGCTCGACATGATAAGCAAGGACATAGCGGATTTGGCGCGCGAGAGGCGAGCGATGGAGCAGGACATCGCGCAGAAGGAAGCCGACATTAAGATCAAGAACGGTGAGATTAAGAGTCTTCAGAGTGAGCTCGACACCCTCGCCGCGACTCTGAAGCAGTTGGAAAATCAGCGAGGCGAGGCACAGAAAAGACTCAACGATCTCAAAGCTCAGGTAACCCTGCTCGCCGTTGTCACGCGCAATCATAAATTTCCATTACGTATTATCTGCCAGAAATTTGCTCGAGTTTGCGCACGGATACATGCACGAATTTACCTTATTTTTTTACGTCGTTGCAATTGCAATTTTTCAAATTTATTTTCGATAATTACATTAACGGCTGATCGACGCTGAGTCCATGTATTCGATTTTTATTTCTTTGAGAGCAACTTTGCATAATTTTTATGCACCACATCAACATGTGTGACTGATATTGTGTCATTATTAACTTTTCTTTCGACGTGAATTCATTAATTCGATTTATTCGATTTTTTTTTAATCTTGTATATAATTTTACAAATTATCATTTACAATGTTTCGTTATTATTATTTTTTTTTTCCTTTTGCCCCCCGTACAACGTTTGGCTTGTAGAGAGCTGATGTAGATAAAGAGTTGAGTGAGATCGAGCGGGAAACGCGCGAAGAACAGGAAAAGGTACATAAAAATCAAACATAATATCGTACATTATTTTATCCTCCTTTCTCTCTTTTATCTCTTTATTCGTTTTTCGTCTATCACGTTCTCTGTCGTTCTATCTTTCTAAAATCTTTTCCCCCTTGTTGTCGTCAGTGAATAGAATCTAAAAAAAACGTAAGTAACGCGGATCCGCGGACAACGAAAACACGTTTCTCGACGAAAGGTAATAATCGCCGAAGACGTTTTCGAGCATTTTACATGCGATGCATGAATTCGTTGTGACATTAATCCTAATTAATATGCGTAACCCGCACAATCGCTTGTCTTTTTTTTCATGTATCGTACACGTTAAGCAGGATTTATCGTTGAATTTCCAGCCAAAAGTGAGATTCGAAGAGAATCTCGGAAAATTTTTCGATGGCGCAGAAATCTGAAAAAAATCAACTAAAGAGACGGTCCTAAAGAATTTCGGATAAGACTTGGGAAAGCACTGCAAGATTACACTCAAGAAATTTGCGGCTAATCGATCACAATTCCAAAAAAAAATTTTTTTTCGAGAATTCAAGAAAATTTAACGATCAGCCGCAATTAAATCAATTTATTCTATTTAAATGAGTCTCTAATACATTTTTCACATTATTCTAATGGAAAATAAACCTTTTTAGGGCCGTGTATTTGGTTGATTTCGTCAGATTTATATTCAGACTGCAACGATACGTCCTCCTTGAATGTTTGCCTTTCTATGTTGCTCCAATACTCTTTGATGTAACAATCGCCAAAAATGACTACATTCGATAACCGTTGAATATTCGTATCTCGCAAGCGCGCGCGACGCTCTAAATTGATCTTATTAAACGATTGTCGATATTCGGTCCGAAGGTCGACAAGCTGCGTCAGCAAGCCGAGGAGCAGGAGTCGGTGCTGCGCACGCAGGAGGAGGAGCTCAACACTAAGAGGCAAGAGCTGGAGGGTCTCCGTCAGGAGGAACAACAGTTGGAGCAACAACAAAATAAGAGCCGGGAGCAGCTGAACGAGCTCACGAAGAACTTGCAGAACACGCAGTTGCAGATAAGCCAGGCGAAAGCGAAGATAACGCATCTGGAGGAGCAGCAAAGACAGATGACCGACGCTATCGCGATCTACGACTCGGCACTGGCCGCCGGTGATCCGAGCCTCGTGCCGGACGCGAGTCTTAACTTCAAACTCGAAATCGAGGACGCCGAGTGAGCAAACATTTTCACGCTTTATAGACGAGATAATAAAAAAGTATCTGTATAAAAAGAGAAATAGAAATCGCAAAACGTTCGAGTATCTAACGAACAATAATGTATCTTTCACAGGATCAAGGATGAACGAAATTCGTCGATAATGAACGGCGTCGCGGAGCGTGCCGATTCTTTCTCGAACGGCACGACGATGAATCAGGGCTTCGGTGCTCAGGAGGATCCGTTCTCGTCGAGCAAAGCGAAAGACGCTTTCGGCGCGTCGGGCGAGGGTGATCCGTTCGCGAGTGCATTCGACGCTCAGCCACCGTTAGCCGTGAGTTGATTTGATTAAAAGAACACAATCATTTGTCGTAATTGGTAGAGGCCGTAGGCCCGTAGAGAAATAGTCGTTCATTGATCCATTTCATTCGTGAAACGGTTAACCGTTGTCGGGGATTACACGCACAGCAGTCCGGTGTCGTTGGCGGCGGTTTCGCGAGCGATCCATTCGCATCGACTAAACAAGATCCGTTCGATCCGTTCGGTGACGGAAAGAGAAAGGAGGGAAAATCAAACCTGGATGGAACACCGGTTCGTAGACCCCATGCACAACATCCTTATTTTTTTCGTTATATTCGTTGGTTTCTTTCGAGACGATCGTACGAGCTTGAAAACGAATAACATGGTGTTCGGCAGTTCTGAACCTCCTGAAATTGTCCTTGAATTTCTTTCGTCCTTAAACGTTTCTCAATTTCCTCACTCATCCTTGAATTCCTTTATTCCCTTGAATACCAATAAAAATAAAAATATCCTTGCATTTTTTTCGAACCTCGTGCACCATGCGTACAGAAAAAAGAAAAGAAATCTTCAGGATCCGATTTGAAGTTATTCTTGTTCATTTTCAAGCTAGTAGCGATTCTTTGATACCTTAATTCTTGAAATCCAGTCGATTGCGTGTCGCGATCATATTCGAATCGATGCCACTCGACGGATTTGAAGGTTTAACGAGTTTTTCTCGCCGCTTGTAGAAGTAATTTCTATCAAGAATCTGTTAGTATTCATCGTGCATTGCACACCGCGCACACAATCCAAGTTATTCCACGTTCGGCACAACTATGGTATGGACGTTTACATTATTTTCCATATCATCGATGATGAGTTTCTTTTTTCTTTCGTATAGGTGTGAAATATCGATGTTGGATTCGTTCGTTCGCAATCACGATTCGTAACGGGCGCGAATCGCACTAGAGAAATTTTGAAATTCTTAGGTTACTGAAATATCGTCGTTTGATGTGTCGAGCAGGCGACGAAGGATCCATTCGGCGAAGATCCATTCGCGAATCTGCACGCGCCGACGCGCGCCGAGAGTCCGAGCCCGGCGTTGCCCCCGAAAAAAGCGAAACAGCCACCACCGCGACCCGCTCCGCCGAGACCGGCGAGCGCACCCGGTGGACCGGGCGGTCCACTGCGCGCCGCACCGGCCCCACCGACACCCTCGCCAACGCCCGATCCGTTCGCGAACGCGAACTCTGATCCGTTCGCCGCTCAACAGCCGACTATCGACAACGCGAACGGCAACGCGTTCATGTCCAGTAACACCACTGGCTTCGCTGATTTCGCTAACTTCGACTCTAAGGTAACAACTCACGAAAACTTCGCAATATTTAGATTTAAGTAGTTTTATTTACTTTATTTTGGCTTTCATCACATGATTTTATTCGTTGCCTGTACCACATTTTTTCATTTGATTTCTTTTTTATCCACTTCCACTACTCCCACGTTTCACACGCAATTCTTGAGCCCTTGTCCTCATATCCACTAAGATTATACAATGAACTATCGAGGGCCCGCATTTTTTCTCAACAAAAAGATTATTTGAAAAAATTATCAAGAGACTTGACAAATACACAAAAATATGAGAATCAAAAAATTTTCGCCGATATTGTCGAAAAGTTCGGTGGTTAATATTGCTCAATTCATTCATGCGATTTTTTTACCAAAGGTCGACGAATTAAAATTAAAGCATTGAAATATCTGTAAAAAGTGTTCGTAATTTTTGAGTGAGTAGTAAATTAAAAAAAGTTAGCTAGTAAAGCAAAAGTGTTACTCAAGGTAGTCAGTATAAATATAAAAAAGATCGTTTCAGAGAGATTTCTGGGATGCAATGTCCTTTAGCTATAAAAGTAGTATTTGGAACACAAACACAAAAAACCGCGTTCAAAGTTTTGTGTATACTTTCGGCTTTTGTTCAGTAACGACACTTCTTTATCGCTAGTCATTAACTTTAGATTTTTTCCATATTTTTATCCCATCGGGGAAATGTCGAGATTCCATTCGGAACACCCTTTAACCCGGGAACTTAACGATTCACTTTGACTTCCATTTGTTCCTGTTCCTTAATCCCTCTTCCGTCGCCATAAATTATTCTCCTGAAATCCCCTCATTTCCATCGAACGTGTATTAATTTATGAACATTTATTTCCGTAATCTTTATATTTAGGTAGATGGCAGAAATATGTTTTTTTTTCAGTTAAAGCACCGAAACCCCTGTGAAATTCCCGGAGCATGCAGTCGCGAGGCACTCTAATTACTTTTGTATATATATTTTTCGTCCCACAGTAATGCGCCAATCGTTAATGTATTATTTTACTTCCGTTCGTTTGGTATGTCGATGTTGTTTTTTTCATTCATATTTTTCGTTCCCTTACGTAGCGGTAGTAGGAATGCGATGATAAAAAAAAGAGTGTGCAGGTTGGAGGACCGATGGACCGCAGACGATAACGCCGCGCAATCCGCGCGCACATCTCTTCTTCTTCAAATTTCAGTAAAAGCTTCATCGAAAAACCATTGATCGAGTGAACAAAAAAAAAACAAACCACCCAAAAAAAAAACAAAAAAATCGCAAAAACCAAAAAACAAAAAACAAAAACCCAATGCTTCAGCCGGAACTGTTACCAAGCCGTTCAGCGTCGGTACCGCCGAGGCCGGTGACCAGCAGGCCCAGAGTCGCGCCATCCACGACTCCGACGCCGACGACGACGACGACGACATCGAAACTGCCGGATTTCACCGAAGATCCATTCAGGGATTATCGTTACGAGGATCCTTTCGACATCGCCGATCCGTTCGCCGACGAGGCGCACGACGATACGCGAAACGCCAATAACGCGAACAATCCGATCGCGAAAAAGTTGGATCCATTCGGTCTCGAAACCACACACCGTCCGGACGACAACGACGCCTTCTCACGCTCGGGCTTCGAGTCTGATTTCTCGAAGACCTTTACGCTGTCGACGAGGTCGGAGAAAAATCGTAAGAACGAGAGGGCGACGAGCGACGCGTCGAACGCGTTCGGGGACGCGAACAGCAACGTCAAGTTCGAGTACGAGCACGATTTCTCCGAGACGTTCGCATCGAAGCCAACGAAATCGACGAATTACGACGCCGCGTTCACGATAAAGAGCGAAAAGACTGGAAAAACCTCGAGTCTCGAGCGCATAAACGCCTTCAAGGAAAAGCTCACATTCGGCGATCGTAAGAACAAGAGTTCCGGCAACGGACTATGGAAGAACGGCAACAACGTCGCGCCGTCGGGAAATCTCGCGTTGATCGAGGAACAACAGCTCGCTTGGGCGTCGCAGCAGAGCCTCAAGGCCGAAGAGGAACGCCGTAGAATAAAGGAGCAGGAGGAGGCCGAACTCGCTATGGCGCTCGAGCTGAGCAAGCACGAAAAGACTGGTAAGTTTTGAGAGCAAAGATATATATCGAAAACAAAAGTATAATAACAAACAAACGAAAAAATGAACAAAAATAAAGATAAAAGAGAAAAAACAAACACAATGCATAGCTCCTGTTTTGCGAATGAGAGAATCGAGGAAACGTGAATTGAAGATGAATAAAAGAAAAAGGAGAAACAAAAACAAAGGAGCGAGGATAATATTCGCAGCCCCGCGCCTCTTTTATCGATCATTTAACTAATTGACTAACTGATTACGTAATTCAGCCATCAAAATGGTTAATCAAAGAAATTCGCTCGTGTCGATCGGTCGACCGATTGGGTTAATCAATTAATTATTTACGGCTTGCGCGAGCGGGGCTCTTCTGCCTTCTCTCACACACGACACACACATACACACACCACAGTATTTCATAAAATAATTAATAACGATAATTAATAACGGGCGAGACGAGATATGCGGCGCCCCCAGCCAGTTCCCCCGTCGAATCATTGATAAATCAATAACGAAATATCTTTATCCTCTTATGCCTTCCTAAAGCTACGAAAAATCTTACGAAAAAAAAAGAATACAAAAAACTCAATACTGAGACTATACTCTTTAACACGTAAAATCACAAGAATATTAAAAACAAGAAAAGAAGAAAACGTTGCCATCAGAATCGTAACGTCGTGCGATTTGACGAAGCCGAGAAATAAATAAATTCGCAGAGAGTACACGATGAAAATTGCATAAACGTTTTGACCTATCGTTAAGGAGAAAAGAAAAATAAAAATAAATGAATAAAATCTATATCTATATATACATATTGTTGTAAACGACGAGTAATTAAGCCGCGTGAATGGGTGTGCGTGGACGTCATATCACGTGTGTGCGAAGTGCGACAATGAGACTAATTGTTAAGACGATTATATTTAATTATTTAAGCAATCGGATTATTGAGAAGTCCACGAAGCGCGTCACACGCAGTCGAATTATGCAGTTTTTTTTTTTCTTTTTTTTTTCAAGTTACAAAACGCGCCGAGCGGCGGCAAGTCGCCGCCGGCCCCTCCTTTCTCTCTTCACGTATTAGTTCAGATATTAAATAATATAATATATAACGAAAGCTTCGACAGTCCTGAGCCTAGTACACAATTTTTTTTTTTTCCAAAGAAACATAGTGTTCAGATTCGTCGCGGCCGACGAATCCCTCGACGGAATACCCCGGGAAAATGTATTGTTTTTTTTCCTCCATTTCCCTCGTTGATTAACGCATTTTTTTTGTTCGTCGAGGGATTCGCCGCGATCACGCGAATTCGCTGTTTAATCGCGTATTTAATCTTGATGTATATATCATCACTCTTATCCGTTTTCTTTTTCGCAAGTAACCTTTTATGCTAGACCTCGAATACTCGTGTGCTTTTTTTTTTCGCGACGATTATTGTATTCCAACTTTTTTTGAGTTCAATCGCAATTTTTCGCGATTGGATGATCGTGGAAAATTAAGAGATAGGCTTAGCAAGATGTATATATCGTGTCATTTTCGATCTTTCGTTACGCGCTGTTCAATCGCTTTTTCCTCCTACTATCCGCGATCCTTGCTAAAAGCGTAATAATAATAGTAATAATCGATAGAGTTTCGTCAAAATAGTTGAAAAAAAGAAAAAACGGGTTAAAGTATCGTTCGACGATTCCGACGAAGGAGCTAAAAGATTATACTATTAATCTGTATATATCGGATTAAAAAAGAAAGAAACGATTCGACTAACGCGTAGGTTCACTCGGATTTGCAAGTTCGCGGTGTGTTTCGCCTCGCGAGCGAAATCCACCGCGATATCGGAGAAATCTTCGCGCCGTTTATTTTATACGTTGACCAAAAAATTGACCTCGATATTTTTCTTCAAAAAAAAAAAGAAAAAAAAAAGAACCCATTGTGTTGCGAAAAAATGAGATCGAATTGATCAGGCTAAAATTCGTACGCGCGCGGTCTAACATTGTCTGTGTCGTCCTTGTCCCTTAAATACCAAAAAAAATCCAACCTCTATCCGTTAGTTAAGAGTAAAAATTACAAATAATTGAAGACAAATTAAGAAAAGAAATGAATGATAAAGATAACGAAAGAAACTTCGTACGAATTGTGGGTACGATTGTCGCTAAAGTCACTTTTAAATTACCTCTAGAATAAAAAAAAAGAAAAGAAGCGAAGAACGCGTCACGCGCAACGCGTTGTTGTTCGTTGCAGCGTTGAGGATGAAAAAAACAAATCGGTATAAACCAAGACAGAAATGACGAAGACACGCGTTTAAACCCAGGGACGTACAAGTAGATGAATATTAGAGAAAAAAAAAGAAGAAAATAAAGAATAAAAACCCAAGAAAAGGCAAAACCTTCGAAACGCGGGAGTATAACGATAAAAGAATAGTTAGAACGATAAAAGTAATAATGGTGTCTTGTTAACCGTGTGTACAGGTAGCTTAGTGATGATAAGACGAGGGGGAAAACCGAAGAAAAAAAAAAAAAAGTTTTCCGCAGCGATTGACTAAATTAATTAGGCAGTTCGGACAGCGAGACGGGATTGTCTTTCTGACTCGCAGCTCCAATCCGTTCAGAATTTATCGAGCTCGATCGTGAAAACGATCAATCGATTATTTCACCCAAACAACGCATTTTTTTTTTATTTCTCTCCCTTCTTCATTTTTTTTTCCTTGTGAGATTAGAAAAGAGAATCCTACGCGTCCGGACTAAAAAAACTCGTTAGGTTAAGAAAAATGTGTGAGAATAAACAAAAAATCACGTGTCGTATTAGAATTAGTCGAGTTTCGTGGATAATTCGAGTTTCGTGTGGAGTGGCCGATGCGCGTCGACGAGCGTGAGTAAATAGAGTAGAATAGTTACGATCGTAAAATAGGATAAAAGAGATGCGCGGTGCCGACTGAAAATCCACTAAAAAAAAAAAATTATATATATATATAAATATATATATATAAATATACGCTATAATACATTACCGGTAAAGAAACAAATGAAGAAAAAAAGGAAAGAGAAGATAAATGAGAATAAAAAAAAATGCAGAAAGACGATGACGATTATATTATGAAGTGGACGAGAATAATCGATAATCGATCTTCGTAATTTCATACCGCAAGCCTTCGGGAATGCCTACCAGAGACAAATAAACTAGCTGTACTAATCTAAAATGTAAAACACTTCACAGAAATTCGTATAAATGATATATTTAATATCGCGTATAATGAAAATACAAAGAACACGAGAAATGAAAGAAAGAAAAAAAAAACAAAACGAAAAAAAAAGAACTGGAGGTATAGCGAGGGATCTGTGAGTGAAAAAATAATAATAAAATAAAATTAGATTTTCCCGTCGCGGGAGTTTGCGCAGTTGCACGCGCCGTTAGCTAAAGCACAGGCGCAGTTGCCAGTTGAATAAAAAACAAAAAAACCATTTGCACGCTATAAAAATGTGCTTTCACGTCATAAAATATCATTATAGATTTCATACATATATAGTTATTGTCATTGGCGTGTTAACGAAACCTACAGTTACCGTAAATACTAAATAAAAAAAAGGAAGAAAAAAAATTCTCTACTGTATGAATAAAAGAATTTTTGAATCGAAACAAAAAAACAAATATATATATATATATATATATATATATATATATATATATATATATATATATATATATATGTATAACCGAGTCACTTGCCGCGTAAGGAATGAAAAAAAATCGAAATATTCGAGTAGTTATGCAATCGGTGAGGCATAACGAGTGTATAGAGTTGAAAGGACTCATCGAAATCCATTCGTTCGTTCACTGACTCACAAAAAAAAAAAAACAATACTCCAGTCATCACTCATTTACTACTCTAAAAAAAAAAGCAAAAAAAACACTCTTCCTCTCTTCCATCGAGACAAAATAATTCGCCCGCGAAATATCGCGCTCTAATCTCGTCGTTATCCGCGTTAAATCTCAGTGTTCCCCGCGGCCTCGCGATCGCGAATAAACCCAATGGCTAAAAATAAGAAAAACCGAGAATAAAAGAGGCAAACACGAGAGAAAAAGGAATCACGAAGAAGGCAAAGCGAGCTACTATAAATATTAACGACGCTCCAAGTGTTAAAAAAAAAGAAAAAAAAAAGGACAAAAAACAGAAAAAAGAAAAAAAAAAGGTTTCGAGAGTTTGGCAATAAATGTACGCGCGACGCATTATCATACTCTGTATAGCATTAATACATATATAGGTACCATTATATTATTATTATTATTATTATTATTATTATTATTATTATGTATAATTGTAGCTGCAGATACGCTATACTTTAAACTACACTTAGTCTAGTATTGAAGAAAACGACGATCGATGATAATGAATGATGATTATAACTACAAAAAAAAAGAAAATACTATAAAGACAGTCAAAAGTCCAACGATCGTATATACCTTTGTATATATAATAAATATAAATATACGATAGTGGTGTGAAACGTAAAAGATTGAAAGTGCATCTTCGTAGTGCAGTCCCGAGAAAAAGGTTCGCCATCGGGAGTATCGATTTTCGAACTCGACCCGAGTTTCGCCGTTTAACATTATTTTTTTCCTTTTTCGGAAAAATTCAAGCTAAGGAGGATATCGGTAGAAAAATCGTTTACTCGTCGCTGGCAACGTTTTTCGTCCGCCTTTTTTTCTACATTTTTTTTTTTTTAACGTCGAGAATCGCGGCGCAGCGATCGTCTCGACGATATTAGGAGTCGACGGCCCTCGAGTCGTTTGGCCGGGACGTTTCATTGGGAATTTTTGCAACTGGCCCGCGAAGGACACTTCTCGTCATCGTTGATAAAAATAAAAAAAATAAAAAGATAAAAAATAAATAAAAATCATTGACGATACGGAGTTTCAGCGCGGAGTGGACCGTTCGGATCACACGATCGCAGGCCAACCGTAAGGTGTAGGTACGCGGGCACCAGTCAACAACGATATACTGGGTCAAGGGATTTCGAGTTTGCCTCCCCCCCGGACACGTCTCCGCGCTCTTAGCCCCGAGGCTCTTTGCAGCAGCTACGTTTACATACACGTATACATACGCTCGACTCAAAGTCTTTTTCACGATGCTATTCCTCGCGGTGGTCTTGATCGTTTTCTTGGAGCCTCGCGCTTCTTTTTTTTCCTTTTCTTTTTTTTTTTTTTTTTGTAATATTTTATACTCGGTTCTGCAGTAGGAGGATCGTTCGCGAAAATAGGTTTATCGATGAACGAAAAATCCAAAGCGCAACGGCTTTATTTCGGAGTAAAAGAAATCGCGAAGGGTCGTTCCTCGAGAGCAGAAACGAAATAACGAATAACTTGTCATTCGACAATTTTTTTGTTCACAATTGGTTTGTGATAAATCCAAAACTAAAGGCTCCGAACAACAAAGCGCGTATTATAAAATGTTTGAAATTAAGTTGAAATGTAAATTTTGGAAGAAAAATTTAATTGGAGATTTTTAATCGCGACAAGCTCCAAATCGAGCGTTGGACGATCGCGCAGAAGCGCGAAGTGAACTATTTCCAACGCTGTCGGGCTATTTGAGTAATAGTTGTTTATCGGGGACACGTTTGGAGACACGACACCGACATATGTCCAAAAGGGTAAATCAGATATTAAATTCGAGCCAAGCCTATAATTGGGCACTCGGGCATGATGTTGCATTGATACGGAAATTTTTTGAGACCCGATCGTTTCGATTTCCTAATTCAGAAAATGCGTTTGTGTATTTAAAAAAAAATCATTAGTACGCACTTATCTTGTTGTTGATAAACCATTCTTATTTAATATGGAAAGTATTCAATCGAGATTATCAAAAACTATTTTTATAAAAATTGGACTTCCGATTTTTTTATGTTAGGAGCTTTTAGTTGTGTTTTTAAAAAATTAGTAAGTACATTTTTTTTTCGTATGTTAGAAACATTCGAGCGCAATCGAAAAGAATGTTCTCGATTTTTTTACGCTGAGACTTCGCGAGTCAAGTGACTGGCGTATAAGGTGCGTCAACCGAGAGAATGACTCCGGGGCATCGATGGTAGACCGTCGCAATAATTCGGAACCCCTGCGGCTGACTCTGGCACAGTAAAACCTCGATTAACCGGGGGCGGAACAATCGTTTCAAAGAGTGTTCGGTACTTTTTTTGCATTTGTTTTCAGAAGTTGAATTTCTTCATTTCAATTAACCTACCCCAAAAATATGAATAAAAATCTTTTAATATATCACGAAACTCCCATTTAACGAGTGTAAAATGCGTACAAATCTAATTTGCATGAATTTTTTCATGGCTCTTTAAGGCCGGCTTTAAAGGCCAATAAAAAAGGTAAATTTAAGGTTTCCCCTTAAATGAAAAAAAAAAAATCAAACTTGTAAAATTCAAACGGCTCAAAAAATTCGCGTTGAATCTGGCTCATATACCCGATAGCGATAGTCCATTTGCGCAGAAATTTTCAACCCGACACTTCAAAAATTTACAGAGTATCGTGTCGTGAGAAATTTTCAAAAAATTTTAACATTTCATAAATTTTGGCGGTTCCATCGATTCTCGTTGAATTCGGTATCGATAATCAAGATATTCGATGTATGTGCAAATTTTACCCGGCAGATTGCAAATTTCGATTTTATCCTTTGATCCTTAGGTCAAAGAAAACCTATTAAAAAAAGTATTTAAAAAAATCCTGAATTGCTGCTTCAATGATAATATTTCGAATTTAATGACCGCCGATTTATCCGCGTCCCGGGTGGCATAAAATCGTTCGATAATTCTCCATTATCCTTGGATACCGCGAGTCCCGACGGCCATGAGTATGCAATCGACGTTTCACTGTACTCCGGACGCGGCACGGGTGCACGAACTTCGCCCCGCTTCGAGATCTCTCGCGGAGTCACATTAGAATAATTTAGATCCCCGCGCGCGCGCGCGCGCGGCCGCCCGCCCGCCCGCCGGTAGTACGGAGACGGTTTCGCAACTTTCGCTTTAACATTCACCTTCGATACGCCATCGACGAACAGAAGCAACCGTCGGACGTCGAGCACTTCGCGTATTATAATATTCAAGCATCACATACCGGCGCGTTATGATCATAGAACACTCTAAAGTTACGTTTTGCTCGGCGCGTCCGTGAGAAAGAGTAATACACCGGCGCGCATTGCCGGCCGATCCTCCGCGCGCGCGGACACAGCCGCGGCATGAATTATTGGATTATTCCCAGGTGTTGTCGACGCTCGACCAATCCGTGAAAGCAAAAAAAAAGAAAAAAAAAAAAAACCGGAGATAATTTAATGCAGTCTCGCTATCGATCGATAGACGATGGATTTACGATATGAAAAAAAATCGCTGATAAACACGCGCGCGCCGCGGAACGACAAATAACAATAGGAATCGTCTAGCAAAAACAAAAGGAAACGATTCGAAGAGAACGCCGGCGATGTTGACGCGTTTGAGCGGGCGAAAAGCTTGTGTGCGTCTCGGTAACTCTTTATTGGAAGTAATTAGTCGTCGGCCGTGATTGTGCGGACTATTGGGAGCCTCTGTCCTGTAATATGGTCATGGCCATCCTGGCGAATCACCCCGGGGGCCTCGCACCGGTCCTTATTGTTAAGCTCGCAGCTCGTGAACTGACTCAGCGCACAGTGGTTCTCACCTCTTCCTCTCCTATTAGCCGCTGTTACTCCTAACGATCCTTCGCGATTCTTCCGGCGTTCAAAGTTTTTCCCCGGCGTTTCGCATTGTCGCGACGTTAACGCGATGGCTCGCACGGATTTAGAGCGACGCAGACGAAATTTGGCGACGAGCCGGATTTGAAAGTTTTTCATTTTTTAAGCTTATTGGGCGTGATGACTATAATCTTTTTTAGTATTGATGACATTTGATGAATTTCCAAACTTTCGCAAATTAAAAAAATCCAGCCCTGGTGAAAACTTTATATTTATTTATTTATTTATTTATTCTAATTTTTCTCCGGCACGAATTTCTTTTTCTCAATTCTTCTCTATGAGGAAGGCAAAGAATCACAAAAGATGTCTTACAAAGTAAGGTTTGTAAGTGTAGGTAATAAATTAGCAATGTAAAAATTTACAATTTATTGGGTTTCGCTTTTATTTAATGTTTGAATTTTTTATTTTTGCATTACGGAAGCGAGGGAACTAAAGTACGAGATTAAAGAAATTGTTGCTTTTGCGATCGGTGTGCGAAAAAAGAAGGAAAAAAAATGCAACAGAGTCCGGTGATCGTGTGCGGTGACGAATCGAAAATAAATTTGATCCGCGCATTTGGCGGGCTACCCTGACCCAGATCCCGCGTCCGCGCCGCGACTCTCGTCTTTCCTCCGTCTTTCTCGCTCCCTCGCGTTCTTCCGATTCCTCGACTGTGCGCAAGAACGCAAGTCGCGAAACGTACAAGATCGCTCGCTCCTTCCCCGAGAGGGGGGACAATCTCACCTCCGCCTTCTCGCTCCTTATTAAAGCTTCGGCACCGCGGCTCCCCCTTAATTAAGCGCTTATCCGCTTTTGCAAAATTGTTCTTACTCTCGGTCAATTTCGTTCGTTCCCCTCTCATCGACTTCGCGCGATGAACCGAACGATTAATTATCGTTCGAGCGGCGCGAATGAAAAAATTCGAAGACTCATTCGCTTCTCGATATCGACCCTGATATTATTTATTTATGTATTATTTGTTTGTTTATTCATTTATTTATTAGAAAAAGAAACGAGAGTCACGCAAAGAATTTTCACGACTAAGTCATTTTGCATAATAATAATGCCGATATGTTATCAATAAATTCGTTAAAAAAAATTGTTAACTAGAACCGTAGGACCCTCTTTAACAAATTTTTTGGTGACAGAAAAAAATATATTTTATGCCAAAATTTTTGCCACATAGAAATTGTAAACAAAATTTCTTGCGTCAAACTTTTTTTTAATGTGGTTCATCGTCCTGCGCGGACTCTGGGAAACACGGTTTTGGCAAAACCGTCCATCTCGTCCCTCGGGTTTTCTCCCAGTGGAACATAATAGGCCTCTGGGTTTTTTTTCATTTCGGAATGCAACAGGTTCAGCGGTCAATTTCACCGAAATGTATTCGTCTATTATTATTAATATATAATATTATTAATATCATTAATATGAAATAGTATCATAAAAAAAATTATCATTGTTTCAATTTATAAAACGAATTCAGAATTTTTTTTTCATTTACAGAAAAAAATTATACATGTTCCAACACAAAAATTCAATAATTTGTAAGTTGCATCAAAGAATTATCGAAACGACTGGAAGCCCTTGTGATGCATCGGTGCGATAGCAAGTGTTCGTAGATCGCGAATAATCAGCGTGAAAAAGAACTACAGTGTAGAAAAAAAGTATTTTTTTTCTAATACTTATTCGCGTCACAGGGCAAAATGGATCGAATTACGTTAATGAATAGCCTCTTACGGTACTGCTTAGGCGTAATTTCTAATGGCAAAAGACCTATCCCACAGAAATAGTATATAACAGGATCTATCGAGGCTCCGGTAGCCTTCGAATCGCGTTCTTCCTCTATCGCTCTCTCTCTGTCCTCTCGCCGTTCCCTTCTAACGGCATACAAACAACGTTTTGCTCGATGAATTTTCATGAAAAAGACGGTAAACGATTGTAAACATGCAATCGACGATATTGTGTCCTATTGAACGATGATGCTTGTCTATCGTAGACGGATATGGCTCACGTGCGCGATCGTTACATCCCCAATCGATCGATCGTCGTTTTACGTTATATATATATATATACGTGTATTGTCCATAGATACCGGTATTACCTAGATAATATATAATCGACGTGGCTATCCATCATTCGCCGAACGGGGCTATCCGCAAGACCGGATTCTGTTTATTTATCATTTAATAATCGTTCGCATCACCGACGATCGTTACGAGCGCGCGATGATTTTTCACTCTGTTCCCACGTCATTGGGAAATATTCTTCCCGACGGTTAATCGGTCGCGCTCATTTCTGTACAGGACACATCAAAATTCGTAACAAACAACGTAGAATCGATCATTTTTCAACATTCTTAGCAATAATGTATTGGTGAAAATGAATAAACTATTATTATTTATTAACTTATTAATAAAGATGAAATTACATAAATAAATACTGAATACTATGTATTTAAGACATCGAAATATTAACAATTATAGATATTGTTTCATTTACTTGAATTATTTTCAAAATCGCCTTTTTTCCAACGTTAATTATTATTATTATTTCATGAAAAAAATTAATTGCATTCAACTATTGTTATGTACGAAAAAAAACACGGCATCGAACTTTGATTACTTGCGATTTTCCGAAAACGATCCTCACGTAGTCCTTTCACTTTGGTTCGCTTTGGTTGACTTTAGAAGCGAATAACTCCGTCATTTCTCGAGTCGAAGCGCGTCTTTTTTTTCTTTCATGCGCGTAATTCAACCGCGGAATATACTGATTTGCATAACTCAATACCGACAAAGTATCCTTTTCGCGAGACGAACGACCGAAATATGCGTCGTCAATGGTTCCATTTAAATTCGATTGAAGATCGAGCCCGGCTCGACACCGATTCTTTCCATTGTTTAGTCGAACAGGAGATCGCGCAATGCTTCTCGACATTCGTACACTCATCGCAGACTGTATAAACATTCTTTACGCAGTCACATCTTTGTCACATTTCATTGCTGTGTTTCGTAAAATTTTAGCAAATCGTCAAATTTACAATTATCATTAAAATTTCATATTACGATTTGAAAATGAAGAAATAAGTAATCAAAACAAATTTCTCGCATCGTCGGAATTATATGAAATATTTTCTTCGAACCGAGTTCTCTCGCATAGTTTATTAATTTTTCATAAATTTGATGAAGTGAAATTCAATTAACAATTCAATTATTTATTATCATTATTATTATTATTATTAGTACTGTTATTACTATTTGTTCAATTATTATTTTTAATAAATTTAATGCACCATTTTATGGATCAAAACTGCCAATAATATTGGTGCATTAAATTTTCAGCGAATCTTTTTTACCGTAAAGAAGTTGAAAAAATGCGCAATGCTAACTCTACGTCGTGAAAGTGGGGCTTTTCACGCGGATGAATCGCGCGTTTGGCCGACACGAGTCCTTTGGAGCTTCGCGAAAAGACTGCATTGATACAATTACCCGTTTTTGATAAAGCCTGTATTCCCGTACCTGTGAAGCTTCCTCGATTACGGAACGGAAAGGTTGCAATAGGAGAGAAGAACAACGTCGACGACCGCGCGTGGAATTCCGTGGCATGAGCACAGACGCAACCCGTGTCTGGTTTGTCCCATCGCGATAGTGTACACGCGCTTCGCCGGCTGTACAGTCGAGCGGCGTCACGAACCACGCCGACGTACGTAAGTGTACGTGCGCTCGCCGATATGTGCCTTCCTCGTTCGCGAACGAGCGACTCTTCGTTGCATAATCGCGCAAAACCGTACAAGTGTCCCGGCCAAGCCCCGTGCGTCGCGCCATTCCCTCGCGATACCGTGTTCCGGTGACTCGAATTCTTTTTACGTAAAAACTTAAGTCAATTATCTCGGACTCGGAACACTCTGACCTTTTTTCTTTTTTCTCTATTCTAATAGCTTCTATTTAGAGCTCCAGCCACGATCCGAGGGTCCTCTTGCGTTGCTTACCTACCGAATACTCGTTTTTTATGTTTTTCCTTATACACAGCTGACTTAGATAATTTACCTTGGACGCGAAAAAACCGCGGAAAAACAGCACAGACGATCCTGTTCTTTTCGATTCCCCGATATTACCCGAAAACTTAAGTCAAGCTCTCAGAAAAAGTTCATCTCGATCGGCGGTTGATGAACCAGCGGCTAGACGGTCACCCATCCAAGTACTGCCCGCAAGCAATGTTGCTTGACTTTGGTGATCGCCGAAGCCGCACACCGACCACGCGACCACTTCTGCACGGTTCGGCAAATACGCATTTAGATTATAAAAAGGAATCAAGAAAATCACGATTTTTTTCCCCAATTTTCCGTAGAAAATATTACGATTTATGAGAAAAGAAACTTGTCATTCGCCGAGAAATTCGATTCGCTAGAATCAAAAGATTGCCCATCGAAAAGTTAGTGACTTTTGTATTATTGAAACGCCTTCGACGCTCGTTGAATTCACAATATTCGCGCGGAGGTCAGGCGATTGTCGAAAAGTTTGCAAACTCCTGGGGCGAAATACGTATATATGTATACACCTGTGTATATATATATACATATACTATATAGATATGCATGTAACGCGCAACGCGACAACGAGAGGAGAGTTAGCCGGTGGGCCTGAGCGTTTGTGTTGGCGTACGAGGATCTCACGACGATACTGGAGTAAGAGTCCTTCCTTTCCCCCGTGTGTAAAACATGTCTCACACGCGGGGGCTCTCCTTATACTCGATACCAGCCGCACTTGACCCATATATTATTATGCTCGCAGCGTCCGGATGCGACACGAAACGCGCGACGAGATATCGAGAGTTCTCGTTTTCTCTCTCTCTTTCTCGGTTAGCTCGGGGCATCGAGAGCTATATACTCTTGGAGGTCATGCGAGTCGTCCGTTTGCTCTCGCGGCGAAAATATAAACAAAAAGCTAACGCCGCGAGGGGGGCGCGATGGGAACTACCCACTGCTCGATGTCCTAGCGGTGTAAACAACGCTCGCGCGGAACTTCCCCTCGCGTATATTCCAACGACGTCCGTCGTCTATTCGAGCGCGCAAAAAAAAAGAACGTCGATTCAACCCGCTGGGAAATCTGAAGGTGAGTCTAACCCCGCACGTCAAGCGAGTACGCAGACCGCGAATCGACAAATTTGTCGTAAGGTTCAGCAGAGATCCGAGGTTATTTTCAGTGAGAATGACGCGATTTATTCATTTTTTACGGTAATTTTGTTTTGTTCACAAGTCAGCAATTCAATCAACAAATCATTTTTATCTTGCAATTTTGGACATTTAAAATTCGGACTTTTGTCGCGCGTTTAGAATATTTACTAATAATTAATACTCATAATAATAACTAATAATTACGCCCAATTAGTTTTCAAGTTTTCAATTCACTTATGTAAGTTATTATAATAATATTATGATTATTATTATTATTGATGATGATTAAAATTCATAATGAGAGAATAATTCAATTACTTTTCCAACAATCATTAATTGATAATAATAACATAAAATTGCATTATAATATTCGTGCGCGATTAAACTTGACGCGATCGAGGAGAAAATTGCTTATAGCTTTGAAAGGGAAACTCGCTAGCGGCGAACGAGATCGACGTACTAAGTACGGGCTCGCTTTCGATAAGAATCCAGATAATTCAGCTTTTACCGGTTTATCCACGTCTAGAAAACTACGAGAGCATTCATTCATACTGATAATTGTTTGTCATTACGAATGGGAGATTAATTATCGACGATTCATCTCGATGCTTTAATCGTACGCGACACGAGTATCATTAAATACCGCAAACTAATTCCGCTCGGTGGTAAACGATCTTTTCCGTTTTCCACGCGGGGCAAAAAAAAACAAAGTCCGCGACCGAGTTATCCGAGGTGCGCGCAATAAAATGCGATTCAATGCTGCGCCAGTAAAGTAAATACTATAAAATAGTAAGCGCAGAAAGCAGAACGAGCCCGTGAGCTCGTTGGATCTCGAGGCTCGCGCGGCACTTCGAGCCTCCGGAGTCTTGACCGTCGCCGACGTTACCTCGGAGGATCCTCGGTGGCGCGACGACTGTCAACTCGTTCGAGCTCGAGCTCGTCGAGCCCTCGACGCGCGATAGCACTCGGAAGCCCGACGTCGTTGCGCGCGCTCGCGAATGAGAACCTCGCTCGCAAAGGTGATCGAGTCCGCGAAATGATTTTTCGAAGAAGTCGCAATAAACGCGCTTCCAGACGCCTCCACATACGCGCCATCGCGTTTTCGAGAGATAAAAAAAATACATGCGAAAAAAGCGTTCTAAAAGTATTTATATTCCTTTAATTGTCTTTGACGCAACTTTGGGCCTGTAATCTTTTTTTTTAGAATGTCTTTAGTCGCGGGCGAGGGTTTCTTTCACCTTGCGCGATTCTTCGCGCTCGATTAATGCAGATTTGTCTATTATGGACGACAATAACTCTGCGAATGGGGTCCAATTGATCAGTTTATGGGAATAAAAATATCCATAATTTTTATGCACATCGAGCCGGGGAAAATTAGGGGCGAAAGCCACAGTCAATACGGATGATCGATTGGATAAAAATCTTTGA
This sequence comes from Ischnus inquisitorius, assembly GCA_963924025.1. Lineage (NCBI taxonomy): Eukaryota > Metazoa > Arthropoda > Insecta > Hymenoptera > Ichneumonidae > Ischnus > Ischnus inquisitorius. Next base: position 2,794,636 of record OZ001250.1, on the reverse strand, counting down.
AAAAATTAAGAATTTATGAACGTTTCATATAAACCATTTCAACATTCTTCTTTTGAATCATTAAAAACCTAAAATCTCATGAAACTTCATAAAAACGATTGAAGATATCTAAAAAATCGTACGAAAATCGTAAGTTTCATAATAATTAAAAAACCACTCTGAAAACCGACCTATCATTAATAATTCACGAACATCGTTAGAAAAAATCATAAAATTTATCATAATTATTAAAAAAAAACTCCAAACTTACTAAAAATTAACATTTATAGAAAAATCGTGAAAAAGATAAAACTAGTCGTCTCCGCGAAAAAGCAAAACAATGTCGAAGAATCTTGGACGGCTTTGCGATTCGTATGGAAATAAGATCGCGATAGAAAACAAACGGGCGCGCGATTCGACGAGCGTCGTGGTTGCGAATAAATTAGTTTGACAAGCCGAGGGGACAAGCAGGATCGAGGAAGAAACGGGCAGCCGATTGGATAATGGCAAAAGGAGGGAACGCAACGAAGACAAGTCCGCGCCGTCTGATTCTTGACCGGCATACGATGGAAGGTCGCGACCTCCGACGAGGTCCCGAGCGCGGGTTTGAGGGACGCGCTCGGGGCGATCTATCGCCGCGAGTCAGAGCTGGCGAACCGAACGAGACAGAGCGGCAGGCCAAAGAGCCGGTGGCCGAGGGAATGCGCCACAGCGTCTCGAGAGCCCCGCCGCGCGTTGTGCGCCCGACGAGCGCGAGCGGTCCGCGCGCGACCGTCCGTGCGCGGTACCGAAATCATTCGCGCAAGCGCAATTTACACGCCCGGCGTTCTCTCGCCGTCGCGACGGGGCGAAAGTACTTAAAGAAGTCCGGATCTTAGACTCGGAAGGCCACTGTTCGTCGGACTCCCACGGCACGCGCTACCATTCACTCCTTCCTCGCTCGCTCGCTTCCTCGCCACTCGCCATTCTTTAGATATCCATCTGTATTAGACGACGAAAGTTGTAGTTTTTTTACGAATTTATTTTTATTTTTTTCTTCAACAAATAGAAAAGACAAATAGTAGACCCGCGCCGCTCCGTATAGCTGCTTTTTCCCGAATCAAGAGCCGCGCGAAGATTCGAACTAGCTTCTTCGTCGACTTCCGGTGAAGAACAAAAATTCGTATTGCAATCGAGTGACAAAAAAACGGAGGCGATCGATCGAAAGAAATGTTTCTGGATTATTGAAGGATCATCGACATCGTCTCGTGTTATATTATAACTGGACGGTCAATGTGCCACAAACGTTAAATCCGAGAGGAAGACACGCTTCCGCGGTAAATCGGGAGTTCGGAAATGGCGGGAAATTGCGCGCATTTTTGAATATCGAATACGAAAGAAGAGCGACCGGAGGAGCGACAAAGCGAGTTTAATCCAAATTCAACGATGGACGAACTCGAGGTACAAGAACGCGAACTCATGGACGAGGTTGGGAGTTTGAAGTTTTCGCCACCGCCGATGAAGAAATCCGACACCAGAGACAGCATATCGTCGGTGGACAGCGACGTCAGTCTGTCGTTCGATCGGCGCGGCTCCAAGGGCGAAGAGGCCGACGCCGATTTGTCGGACAGCGGAAGTTCCGATCTCGAGACAACGGAAATCGCGAGAATCGAATCGATAAATCGCATAACGTCGCAGTCGAAGCAACAGACGCGTCACAAGCCAAAGTCGAACGGCGCGAACAACGCGGAGAACGAGAGTGAAAGCAACGGTATTGTTATCGATTGCGGTGACACGGCGCGTAAGGACAAGAGAGAGGCCGAAACCAATGGGAACGTCGTCAATGAATTGCCGTCCGTCAAAGCAACGAGCCGAAAGACAACCGACGAAGAGGACGACGATCCGGTTCCCGAATGCAGCGACGAACTCGCGGAAAAAATATCGGCCCAAGTGGAATTTTACTTCAGCGACGAGAATATCGTTAAGGACGCTTTTCTGCTCAAGCACGTAAAAAGGAATAAGGAAGGGTAAGTCTTCATACGTTTTTTTTTTTCACATAACACGCTCAAAATAAATGAAACATACGAAATTGAAATATACGTCTATTCTATAGAAAAATAATAATATTCATAACAATATGAAAACCAGAGATCGAAGTTTATATTGATTTTTGAAATATTTAAAAACATGATAGATTAATAAAAAATATTAATATGAATATCAGTACTCCTTAGTCATACAGAATATTAAACAATTATTATAAACTTGAAGTATAAATGTTGATACCTAATAATGCGTATTATTAGATTTTTTAATTTACTTTATACTTTTTGCAATATTTTCATCATTAAAAAATTGCGATATTGATAAATATTAGCATTTAAATAAATTCATATTTCAATCTAATTATTATTACTGCCGCTATTTGCGGCCGTGGTTGACTTGAGATTGAGATAGAATTTATTGATTAAATCAATTAATATTATATACTAATTAAAACTATTAATACATCATTAAACAATTAATAAAAAAATATAATAAATAACTATTATGTATTGATTATATAATTTTTTTTAGAGGTTTCTAAAAATACTGAATGTTTTTCTTACACCCCCATAGGTACGTTTCGCTAAAGCTAATCTCGAGTTTCAAGAGGGTGAAGCACCTGAGCCGCGATTGGAGAGTCGTTGGAGCTGCCCTGAGGGCGAAATCGACGAAGCTTGAAGTGAACGAGCAGGGAACCAAGCTGAGAAGACGCGATCCGTTGCCACCCTACGATCAGACCGTACCATCGAGAACCGTTCTCGCCGCTAGACTTCCCGTTGACAAATTGTCGATCGAATCCGTCGCCGAATTGTTCGGTCATTGCGGCGAGATCGTCCTAATTCGAGTACTCAGACCCGGAAATCCGGCGCCAGCCGAGGTGAGACACAATTTTTTCGCGTTATTTCATTTTATCTTTCATCCGAAATAGGCGACGAGATCCATTTTTTTCGTCCAAAACAAGTTTTGTTTGTAATTCATTTTTAAAAAAAATTCTCAGGTTCGCCAAGCGATCGCAAAGCGGCCGGAACTCGCCAACAGCGAGGAATGCGCCCTCGTTGAATTCACGGATTCCTCGGCGGCGCGGGCGGCTCTCGGCATGTCCTTGGGCGACGCGCGCATCTACGAGTTGCAACAATCCTCGAGCACCGAGAAGAAGAGAAAGCAATCGAATCAACAGAGTCAGCAACAAAAGCCGCAACAGCAGCAACCCGTCGTGACGACGAAGAAAAGCGTCCACGCTAGAATCGCCAGAGAAAATGCTTACAACTCGTCGAGCTGCGCTAGCGGCTCCGAGGCGGAGGATCCACGAATAACGCGAAACGGAAGACAGCCCAGAGCTTTCCCGAGAGAGCCCGTTTGCCATCACGTGGCTTTTGCACCGACCAACGGCCACACTTTCCAAGGTAAACGATTCGAAGAACCTGCATTTTATCTAATTAACTACCTTGACGTCTTTGGCACCGGAATCTCTTTGAGAATAATTGAAATCAATTAATTCCATTACTCAGGCTTTATTGTGACTCATTATTTGCTTTCTCGACAAACTTTGAATCCGAGGAAAAAAAATAGTTTCGAGATTCTCAAGTCCAGGGCTTTGGAATGTTCCGAACCACGAATATCCGCAAATTTGCGATTTCATTGAGACTTAGCCGAGAGAATGTACCTTCGTTAATTTGACGAACCATTCGCAGGTCCCCCATCGCCGGAAGCCTGGCTAACCCGGCGTTTGTCGTCGTGCTCGATCACGGGAGTCGACAACACCGGAAACGGAATAATTCTTCGACGACTCTCGTCGTGTTCGGGTTCGGGCTCGAGTTCCGATACGGGAAGTTATCCGAGCCGAAGATTCTCGTCGTGTTCGTCGGGTTCGGAGAACGGTTACGCGCCGTCGGCGTTGTACAATCCTCACGTGCCGCACAACGGCCATCACCAGAACGGGCCGCCGGTCTATCCGACGGTCGGTTACTACACGCAGGGCCGAAGATTCTCGTGTTGCTCGGCGTCCGGCTCGGTTCCGGGCTCGCCGACGAGCGGCTACGGCTACGGCTACGAGTACGCGAACGCGAACAATTTTTACGGCCAAACCGGCCGTCGAGGCTCGGCCGATTGCGGCCCGTTTCTGCGACGATTGTCCTCGTGCAGCCGCGACTCTGGCTTCTTCGATCCCAACAATCGGCGACTGTCGTCGTGCTCGTCGAGCTCGGATTCTTGCGCGGGACAATTTCGTCCGCGCAGCAACAGCGGCTTCGTGCTGATGGCTCATCTTCCGGAGAACGTGACGAGGATGCCGTCCGGACCAGATGGAACGCGCGGATTCGGCAGAACCAATCCGAACGGCTCGAACGACAACCACAACTCGTCCGGGCCGACCGCTCCTATCGACGCTAAATGCCGGTAGAATCCTTTCGTCGTCGAATTAGCGAATCTCGTAGCTTTGCGTCGCTTCGCGCGATCGCCGTCCAAGCGCTCCTCTCATGCGATTCGCATTGCTATTCACCCGATATACCCTATTATCCAAGACTGACGCGGAGATAACGCTGCAATGTAAATTTTTTTCTCCCTCCCGACATTCGTATATATTCTAATCATAATCGGAAAATCGCTGAGATCATCGCGTCCAGTGTCGATAAGTGTTGTATTTACTCGTGTGATGTCTGTCGCGGAATCATCGCGTGCAATTACGAACGCTCCCCGGTGAAACCTCGCGATGATTCTCGCACACGTATTATCCGTTACCCGCCGTTGCGATTATAATATCTAATCCTTTGCGTTTCATTTTTTGCGCGTTACAATGAATGAGCTCTCTGTTTTTTTTTTTTTCTCTCTCCGTCTATCGTATTTTATTTATATCACGTAGGTGTCAGTCGCAGTGATTGCGCGGCTGTTGTATAATAAATAATTGATGATTTATCGCAATACGATATTTTAATTGGTATTTCCGTACCCCGTAAATCGTTTTTTTTTTACTTGTACATGTTTAATACTATTATCTGGTACAACGGGATAACGTGTAACGACGATGCAGAAGGTGATGTCGATTATTTTTAATTACAATACTCTTGGCTATTGTTACTTACTATTGTTTCTTTATGCAGTTAGGAAAAAATTCATACAGAAAATGGCTTAAGGCCAGGTGATTGAGTTGAATTTTTATTTTTTTTTATGTTTGATTTTAATGCGTGTAAAATATTGTAGGCAGATTTCTCTTCACGATTCTAATAAGATATTTCTCGATACTTTTTTCGCCGTGTGGGATTTTTTTTATGTGAGTACTTTCTTCAAAATTAAATGAAACAGATGAAAAATGGGCGTAAGAAAGCGAACTGCAAAATTGGGAAGCCATAATTCGTTAGAGGAAGGAATTTTAAATTCTGTTACTAAAATCTCCTCGAAACATTTTGGAGTAAAGCAAACTGAAAAAATCGTTGAATGAGCTTAGGAGAGCAAATAAAACCTACGTTTAGCGATTGGTGCTGAACAAGAAGCTGACCTTGAGAAGTCCTGCAGCGCGGGTGATTTTCAAGGGGCGTAAATTGCAATTTTTCTGCGGCGGTACTCCGAGCTTGAATGCGTTTTTCTTGACATTTTTACACGTGACGCATATAAAGCAGTAATCAATTACCAAAATATTTTTTTTTATAGCTGAAACACAAAAAAAAATGGCAAAACCTTCTTAAGTTTATGAAGGGTTTTTGGGTCATCGTTTCATTACTCTTATAATGTTATAAACCGTGCGTTCTTTGATTAATCCTTTCATAATTCAATCATTTAAACTGTTTTCATCGCCGCTTTCTATCACAATTAATTAGAAAGAGGAAGAACGACGAAAAGACAATTAAAAGAACGTCCCCAAAGTGTCGAACGTGAAGAAAAACAGTGGCGGGAACAGGTGGCGCTGGTGTCGCGAGATTCGAAACGCCGTTGAATCCCAACACGGTGACCTCCGTCAGCGGGCGTTGTTACTATAGGTTGAGCTAATCGATATACGCAAGATCTTCTATCTGTATTATCATGACGAAGTTTGCGCGTCGGTCTGATAGAGGGAAACAGCGGTGTGTTCGCTCGACTGCGCCAGGCCCTCTGTTATCGCTACATTGATTCTTATCGCGTTTGTAATTTACCCGTGATAACAAGCGCAGACCAGTCGAGAGTGAAGTGTCGCGAGTGTGTACACAACGTTTGCCCGAGAGAACGCACCGTGTCGAAACGATAAAAGTGTTCGTTCTTCGAAAGCCTCGAGAGAAATAAATAAAAAGAAGCGAAGCGACGACGAACAATTCACGGTCGTCCGCAACGTTGCATTGTCGTGCCGTACCGCGGAGTGATGCACCCCCAAATAAGGGCCCTCAAGAGTCTTGCTCTAACGTGAACGAACTCGTGACCCACTCGAGATGTCGAACAATCTTCGAAATTCCACGTGAGTACGATCGATCGCGCGAACAATATCGTCGGCCAACAAAGGCGAACTTTTAATTCCGCCTTTGCGAACCCTTTCGCGACCCGCACTGGACACTCGCTAACCTCAAATTAAAATGCGCAACTCCGTCGGTGGGCGTTTCGACTAATTATTATTATCACGCTGACACCGTTCGCACGTTTTTTGTTTTTTTACTCTTCGTTTCGCCCTCTTTACTGTTATTTTTCCACACCTTCGATTGTTGCTTAAAGTTGCTTTTGCTCGTTGCGAAATATCGATTAATAATTGAGCAATGGTGAATGCAACGTTTAATGTTTTAGCACTGTTATTCATTTTCTCGCGAAATGGTTTTTCTCCGGTTTTTTGGGTGGATTGATTATGAGTTTGGGCAATTTTTTTTTAACAAGGAGACTCTTTTCAAATGATTTACATTAGGAGATTCGAAAATATACATTGAAAAATTACACGAGGAAATTTCGATTAGGAAATTACATTAGGAATGTGCAGTAGAAAATTTAGATACACATTTATTTATTAATTACATTTTTATTAAAAATGAAAATTTCTTTCCTTAACTTGTTTACTGTACGCAAATTAGGTTTTACAGAAAAGTATCCTTAAACTTTTTTGTTCTTGAACATTGCCATGCAAGAATGCTTGTTGAAAAAAAAATCGTAATGATTCATCAGTGAAACTCAAATTGGATCATTTATTTTGAGCTTTTGTGTTCTGTTCTCCAATTTCACATTTTATGCATCACCTTCCCTGGCCCTATTGAGTTATATGTGATTTATTCTTTTTTTTTCAGAATATAATGTTAAACATTTTTTTTGTGGATTTATCTGAAATTTTTTATTTTCCGCATTTTTCCTCAGAATAAACAATTTCGTTTATGCAGTTCTAACGTTATTTCTTCTCGTGCACGTCGCACGAGAAAAATGCATGGTTTCGTGACTGACCTGGTTAATCCCATTTTTCGACGAATCAGCCCTTCACCCCCACTCTTCCTTTCAACTCCGAATCTGTTGATCCGGAAACGTGAAAATGTAAACCTTTTCATCGTTTTTATGCTTCTCCCTTCAAGCGTGCTTTTATTACTTAGAGCTACAATAAAATATATATTTTCTCAATAATTTACGATTGATATAAAAAAAATCCGTGCCCAAATAATTTGTTGAAATTTATATCATTCTAATATTTAGTATATTAACTTCTCGCGTACGCTGAACTTTTTATTGGTGATGTAAAATGCCGGTTACTTTTACATACGATAATAACAACATTTGCATACTAAAACAATATTCGAAAACTCCATTGAAGGATCAAAAAGCAGTCTTCAATGTTTCTCGAAAAAAATGTTATATATTGTTTAGCGATGTTTTATCGAGAGTTAAAAACGAAACTTATAAAACTCATAAATATCCGTCCAATTCTCGAGAGCCAGCGAATTGAAATTGTTTTCTATCAAATAAAAAAATATCCGCAAATTTTCAAAAAGATGGGAGAAAGCTATATCTTGATTGAAAATTTTCGATTTTTTGGTCTGTCTTAAGTAAGGCGATGAGCGACGGGACCGCGACAACGATCGCCCCCGTGACGATCGGCCTGTTGCGCGAGGTCGCGAGAGTCGTAACGACGGAAATGACGAAGATGCTCGTAGACGCAACTACCGTCAAGCCAACGGAATTGCCGTCGACGACGACGACGACGACAACGACGACGATGAAGACGACGACAACGACGACGACGCAGATCCCATCGACGACGCAGTCATCGTGGGATCTGACGAAAACCACCGCGACAGCGGGAATCGTTAACGCGACCAACGCAACAAAAACGTGCACCACAACGACGACCGTCGATCCCTTCGACGAGTTCGGACCGCCCGAGGGCGTCGAGTACATATTCGTGCCGCTCGGCGTTATGATCTTCGTCATCGTTTTATCGGCAGTGGTAAAGCTCGAAAATTTATTTACTAAATTAATAATAAATGAATTGTATTATTTTTATCGGTTATCAATAATTGATCAGTCCATAATTACTCATTGAATTTTATCAAAAATTTGTTGAACAAGTTTTTTTTTTTCTATTTGTTAATAAATTTTTGGAATTATTATAACGCAAAATCAATCTTTCGAGCACCTTCCGTATGCTTGGTTTTTTCATATTTTTATCCCATTCAAAAACGCTCGCAATTCTATCTGAATTCTCTCAGCATCTCCCATTTTTTCCGACTGTATCGCTCGGATGACCTTAATTTCCAATTTGTACTTCCTCATGGAAAAAGCTTTTCTTTGCGAAAAAAAAATAGTTTTCGAGATTTTTATGACTGAACAAATTTCAAATTGTCAAAAACCTCGAGAATATTAATTTAGAGAATTTTTTTGTTCTTTACAGGTACTGATAATTTCGAGAAGGCGGAAGCTCGAGCGCCTCAGGCACAGGCTGATGCCGCTTTACAATTTCGATCCCGGCGAGGAGGGCGAGGACGATTGGGAGACCGAGCTGTTGGACGAGGGTTTCGGCAGCCGGCAGCGAAGGGTATACATCACACTTCCGCTTTTCCCCGCGGAACTTTCACTACGTCGCGAGTAACGTTTAGAATTGAATTTGTCACTTTGCAGCAGGGCTATCAGTCGATGGACAGCGAGGAGAACGCCGAGCTGTTCGGGCCCCACTGACCGGAGGCCGGCGAGGGCTTGCCTGCGGCGTCCTCGCGTTCGAGCAACGACGATCTCGTTTGAAACGAATCCTGTTTCTTCCAATTTTTTCATCCCCGAGAATCGCTCCAAAAGCGCGACTCTCACGTGCGAAGCGACCAATGAAACATCGATGAGCGCGCACGCGACGAAAGAAACGTCATGCGAAACAGCGAAAAAAAAAAACAAAAAATCGCGGAATTTCGAAGCCGCAACGTCGAGCGTAACGCGCTCGATCGAAGAGTCACGAAAGAACCGACATCGATGGATTTGGATCGCTTCGATCGAGTCACCGTTCGGTCTTTCGTACGGGTTTGACAAAACCATCGCCGAGTTTCGACGAAAACCGATCGAATGAATAGTTTATTTTTTTTTTTATTCATTGATTTTTCAACAAGGGACTGCAAAACGATTTCGCCGGCTCGTCAACCGACCGGAGCAACGGCAGTAGACACAAGATACGATTTCATTGATAACTCTTTTAATTTCGCGATCGTAGACAAAAGCGATGGCAGAGATATTGCCGCGTTTCTCGATTTTTCGATCCCACGGCCAAAACGAACAGTATTGCGATTCGCGATGAGAATCTTTATTTATTCATTTTTCTTCTCCCATCGTCGAATCAACGAGACTCTCGCCCGTGAGAGGCTCGGTCGAGTGTATTTAGGGCCGTTTCGTAGAAGTCGACGATCAAAATCAAACGTTAGAGACGCAATATCAAACTAGCAGAGATGAAAAAGATAATTCAAACATTTTCGGAGCAACGCAGCGAGCCGAGCGAAGCCGGTTCGCCGTGATCGATAGAATTAGGATTAAATAAACTACTAGTCATCATCCCGTTAGCTTTCTTCTCGTCTACGTAAGCGTACGTAACGCAAAGGAACAAAAGCCCCGCGACGAATCGCGTCGGGAGTTACGCAAACGGGCCGTCTAGCGACGAGTCGATCCGCTAGAAATGTATTCGCCGATTTATTTATTTGTCCAAGTCGATAAGTTATTTGTCACGACAAAGAGAAAGTAAAGGTAAATCTTGCCGAGATTAGTCCCGGTGTAACGATAACGTTAGCACTGTAGTTGATAGAAAAGAGAAATATTAACATTTTTTCATTCATCGAACGGCCGAACACGATTTTTCGAACTCATCGACGCTGCTCACCGTTCATCGATTCACGCATAGTTCAGCAGTGTCGTTATTTCAGTCTCGCCGTTTCTGCTCGCAAACGAGACATTGAGAATGCGGTGTTTACTCCGAATTCGAAGAGTTGAAAAAAAATCAAGAGAATCACGAACAACGATCGAGCTGTAAATAAAATATTAGCGAAGTGCACGCGATTGTAAAATTATTAGGAAAACTTTTCTTGCCAACTTGGCACGCTTTCGATCGAGTATCTTTAAAGATCTTTGGCTTATGAACACTTTACTTTTCTTGACTCGTCACCGTGTAAATATGAATTCGACAGACTCGCCGCGTCATTCATTATTGTGTTCCGATTCTTTACTCACTAACTCGCGATTATTTGACGATTATAAAGCGCTATCGTTGCCGCTGATAATTTTGTTTTTCGGTATAAACTTCCTTTCGACATTCCTCTCTCAGCTGCGCCAAAAATTCAAAATCGTATGAATTCACTTATCGTATGAATTTCGGATTGAATAATGAGGAAAAAAATGACATAAGCAAATGAAAGATGACGGTGTGAATAAATAAATAATAAAAGAAATTAACTAAGACTGGGCAGTCGGTGAGCTTATTCGTTCACGGTTCGAGACGCTGCACCGAGACAATATTATTCTTCTTTACGAACAAACAAATTAACAAAATAAAACACGTTAACGGAGCAGCTCGGAGCTGCTTTTTTTTATGCAACTTGCGGGACGATTTTTCCATTCGAACTCGCGGATTTTGTTTATTATACATTCGTACACCTTCATGCATTTTTTCATGGTCAAATAATTATTATTTTTCGAATGGGCAGAATTCATTTTTTTCTTTTACATAATTTTTTTTTCGTTTTACCGAATTACGTTTTTTTTTGGCTTCAAAAACACATTAAAGAATTATTTCTATTTTATTAATTTCCAACATTCACTTTTTTGGGGACGAAAAAATGCATGAATGCGTACAACTGCGTAATGCATAAGTCTTGCGAGATTGAAAAAAAAATCGTCCGGCGACAGAAAAGAAATAGATCGATAGAACTGCTCCGTTAATTCGCCGAAGCTGAGTTGGCCGGTGTGCGGATTCGATAGAAGAGAGCGCGAATCGAGGCATTATGTCACAGCTCGATAAGCAAGCGAAAGGAGTCTATCATTGAAGGAGGAACGATTTGAATCGTTGTCAGCGCAAGCTTCAGGCTCATTGTGTACATTGATGTATAAAAAAACGAGAAAAAACAAAGAAACGAGAGAAACAAAGCTCGTGTCACCGTACTGCCACAAAAGTACTGCAGAACTTGACAATCTGTGGTGTCAATTGCAATATATATAACAAAAAATATAACAATGAAGACAAATTAATAATAAATCGTTGGATGCCTAGTCAAAATGTGGGAGAGGCTTCCGTTCGCTTTCTCCCTCGTATTATAAAATGTGAAAACGGGAAAAAAAAAAGCGCAAGTGAAAGCAAGAGAATAATAATTGTAATAATAATTAATGGTACTGCAAAAAGAAAAAATGTTTTTCTACTTCGCATCGCAAGCTATCTATGATATGTTCGGTTTAAATCGAGGCTATCGCCGTTGATACGTAATCGCGGGATAAAAGAGACGAACCGCGTCTGTGATAGAGATTCAATTTATTTTGTACTCTCCGTCGATGCTTAGGGCTGTCCTTGCGCGCAGTCCAACCAAAAGTGAACTTCGCGCGAAACGCAGCGAAATTTCCAACACTTCTCGGTGGAATAAAAATTCAAAAAAACTCAAACATGGAAGGGACTTAAAAGATTTTTTTGCATAATGATATCAAAAAATTATTAATAAATTACGAAAAAACTAAATAACCGGGCACCTAAACTAACCCTGCACTAAATTAACCGGGAACCTAATTTTTTAATATATATTTTTTACTTACAAAACTCATTCTTCAAACATTACTTTTTTTTTACAGAAAAAATTGCAAAGTCATTTGTTGCACGATTTCGTATCTCAGTGCTTGAATTGCTTGCAAAATGGTTGATTTTCTTCAAATTTTAATCAGGTCGAGAAGTGTTTGTAATTCTCTCTAAAACTTAGGCGACGACAGGCATAACGCAAGGACTTCCCGAACCGAAAGTTTCGTCGTTCCGCGCATTTATTTTGCAAATTTCGAAAGGACGAAATTCGCAACAGCACGACGGAAGATTCGTTTGTCTACTCATCGCATTAATCTTCACGCGTTATTCGCGCTACGCGATAAAACTTCAATCATCGACATTTCGACACAATCGCTATTTTCATGCTAGAATTATAGAGAATTGAGATTTAAAAGGAAATCAATAAATAAACAGATATACTAGATTATTCGTAGCCCGTCGATGACGGCAATGAATTCGAGCGCGAGCGAAGAAATAACATTAAAAAGAAAAACCGCCTAGAACCGCGCGCCTTTAGATTATATTTGAGAAATTATTATTGCAACAATTTTTAGAATAAAATACTTGCAGGCTACTGTAATATTCGCTGAGCGCGAGTTCGCACCACGTACAATCATGTATAAAAAAGAAAATATTATTAATAATACTTATATTCGATCACGAGGTCTACGGTGTTGTTTACAATCGTCCGATACGTTTTTTTTTTCTATCCGAAATAATGTTTCATTAATGTGATGTTAATGTTAAGATCGTATTGTATTTTATGATCGTCGAAGAGATAACGTTCCGTGAATGTTTTCATTAAAAAAAAATGCCTTGGCCCATATTCTTCTTCACCGAATTTACTCTATATATATATATATATATATATATATATGATATATGTATATTTAAGTCGTAATATTGTCGCAAATGTATAGACTCGATTCGTGTCTATTTCACCTTTGAATCTTCGAAATATGTTACGAGAACGTTTTTATCTCACACACGCTTTTTCGTCATGTATTAAATTAATTAAAATTTCAATCTGAGTATCGATATTTTCGCCCACTTTTTTTCCTTCCTAATCGTTTCACAAAAACAAACTCGATTGTTATCCTTGAAAAAAGAAAACGAAGAGTCGTTGATTTCGTTCTCCCAGAAAGGCGACGCTCGTAATCGAGCAGGATAAAAAAAAGTATTGAATAATCACTCGAAGAATAAGAGTATTTCGTGAATTTATTTACTTTAATACAAATTTTACATTCACACTGTTGGTTTGCCTGTCGCGTAAACGGGACGCCAGATTTCTTTTTTTCTCGATTCGCTGGTTCGCGGACAATTTCTTTCGTCATTTTCGTTTTTTTCGCTTAGTTTTCATTCTACTCTGTCTCTCCTTCCGCTCTCTTTCTCTTTATTTCTAATTCTTGATCTCACATACCAGTTTAGTTTCTCTCTTTGCCTCGGAGAAATTTGTCGGGTTTTTTTTATTTAAATGGTTTTTTTTTTCCCTCAAAAATTCAAAAGAAAATCGAGCATACGACAAGCAAGCTCACAGCTTGCTTTGTTTCTTGGTTCATTCGCTTCGCGTCGAGTCTCCCCGAGATGCAGAAGAGAGAAAGAAAAGATGAAAGTTTCTTCGCAACCCTCGCGACTCGCTAGAATTTCGCTTTTCGCAAGATCGACCCCGAGACTTCATCGATAAAATTGTTTATCCGATTTCCAGGCTTCGTCTATCGTGGAATTTATCGAAACATTATATTGCATATATAATTAATAACGTCGAGTGCGAATTGTCTGAAAAAAAAAAAAAAAAAAAAAAAAGATAAATCAGCCAAATCAACTGAAATAATATTCGACATCCGTTCAATCGTTTTCGTCGCAAACGACGTTTTATTTTACTTGTGTAAGAAATGACGATCAAAAATTTACAATTCGTGATTTATGCGAGAAATGTTGTTCAATGGATTTACAACGAGCTTTCTTTTGTATTTTCTTTTTTCCTTTTTTTTTCGTTTTTTTGTGTTTTTTATTCTTTTTTTTTTTAAAGAAAAAATGCGGACCAACGAGAAAAACATAACGAGGAAGGAATTCGATTCGTCGTACGCGTAAACGCTCTCTAATCCCATTCGCGCTATTAAAACATTTCCTCGATCTTCCTGTCGCAAGTCAATATTCTCGACCATTCCAAACGGAAAAGAATAAAAATAATGTTTCTTTTTATTTTCGGGCTTACATCGTGTCCGCTGTTCGCTTTTGTTTTTCTCTCTTCTTCTTTTTCTTAGCGAGTAAAAAAATAGTAATGATACGAAAGATGCGGTTTTTAGTCTGTCGGATTTTAAATACGCGGTAGACGTCCGTTATTGCGAAAATCGTGTCGCGAAGAACGCGACGGAGTCAGTTGAGAATCTTTCGATTCGCGTTCAAATGTTTTTCGTCCCTTTTTTTCTGTTTTTTTTTAAATCTTCTTTTCTTCTTTCGTTACGCATCTCGATTGGGGCGTATCGCGATGACGAGAGGATATGAGACAATGACGCGACTTATGGATAGTTATTTTTATATAAAATTAAAAGTAAAGTTTATGATATACGAAGAGGGAGAATTGCAATGAGCGCGACGCAGCTGGCCGCTGCGATCGATTTCATTTTCCTTATTTTTTTTCCTTTCTTTTTTTCTTTTCGTGGAAGGGGGAGGGTGGGGCGGGGGCGGGAGTTTTTGCATTCTTCATTTTTTTGTCATCGTCGGTGCGCCTTCTTCCCAATTATCATTATATTTTGTCCAATTGTTAGCTCCCAGCTCAATTCTCTTCCTCCTCCTCGTCGTCGTCCTGCTCGTCCTCGTCCTCGCCGGCGCTTTCCGGCTTCTCCTCTACCTTCTTCGGCCTTCCGCGTCCGCGTCCGGGTACTGGTGCCGAGGTCGGTTTTTGTGCAGCCTTCGCGCGATTGAAAAAAAAAAAACATCCCATTAATATCAGAGCGCGAATTTATTTTCTCTCTGCGGGAAGCTCCAAAGTAATTCGAGTTAACATTTATAATTCAAGGGAAAAAAATTCGAAAAAACACGAAAAAACAAGGATCGCGGAGCGAAAAAGAAGAAATTGCGATATCTCGCGTCGGAAATCAAAAGCGCGCGACGCAATGAGTTAATTACCTTTTTCTTGTGGGAACCCTTGGGCCTGCCTCGACCTCGTTTAACGGGCGCGGGAGGTTCGTCGTCGTCGGACTTTGGTTGACGCGAGGCGCTGTTGTTCTTCTCCGCCGCTTGCCTCCCTCGCTTCTTCGGCTCCTTGACCGCCGCCGGCTCCTTATCCTTCACTACCTTATCCGCATTTTTCTCGGCGTTCTTCGACGGACGGCCGCGCTTCTTCTTCTGCTCCTCGACAATCGGTGAGCCGTCGTCCGACATATTTGATTTGTTACTTCTTGTACTTTCCTCGATTCACTGCGGAGCGAAAGAGACGAGAATAAAATAATGCGTTAATCGTGCGAATGTAACGAAAATATAGGAACTTAAAAAAAAGAAAGGAAAAAACAAAATCGACGAGATACTCGCGAAGATAAAAATGCCTCGAATCACAAAAGGCAATTATTTATCGCCGAGCGATGGGTACGATTTTTGCCGCTTGGCGGGAGCGCCATACTCTCGATCTCCCCTCTCCGCTCGACGAAAACCTCGATCGCGCGGAGATAGCCCCGTGCCGAGTAAATCTCGAAGTTGGGGGCACACAAACGATGAGATACGGTTATCGATTCTTTCGCACGCAACCGAGCCTCGAGCTTTATTCACGAACGCTTTATAGATTATCAAAAAAGATTTTGTCGAATCGTCCTTACTCTTCGCGGGCCTAAAATTACGTTAAATAAAGAAAAAACAACAAAAAAAAAAGGAGAAAATAAATGAATTTTTTATGGGCCATTGGGAGAAGCGTGACGGATAAGCATATATATATATATATATATATAACGTTGTGTCGTTCGTATTCGTTCCTGTATTGGCAAAATTCGAGCGTCTCCGGACGCGCTCAACGCCGTCGGCGACTTCGGGTCCTCAACTTCGCGATTGCATTTCCTTCCCCTTCGTCGCCCCTCTCCCGCGTCGACGTACCGCGGCGGTTCTGCCATCGGTCGACCAATCAATTTATTCCGTTACACTGCTCGCCGAGTGGAGCAGGTGGAAGCGGCGACGCGGGGGGAGCGAGGGGGAAACCGAGGAAGAAATACACGAGAGAGGGGTTACATTCGTTTTCCCTCGAATAAACCGTCGGCAACGCTCGTTTCCCGCCATTATGAGCGAGACAACGATACTGAATTATATTAAACCCGAAAAAAAATAATAAAAATATACGAGAAAAATACTGAAATTACGCAGAAATCGATCGAATTTCGTTGCCTCGATGAGAAAAAATAGAGCACCGAAATACAAAAATTCCTGCGAGAGAAACGACGAATTCGTCGTTATAAGCGGAAAAAAATATAATAAAATAAATAAAAATAATCAAAAGATCAGTTTAGAATCGTAATTTTTCTCAAAAAATAGACGATAAAGTGCGAATCGTCGGGCGCGTTTGAGCCCGTAGAAATACGATTTTTTGCATCGAAGGACCGAGAATTTTGTAAAAAGGTGAGGCATAAAAACCCCGCCATTTTCAAAGTGAACTGACACGTTTGGGGGGGCCGGCGAGCCGGCGCAAACATTGGCGTCGACTTCCGAGACGCTGAATATCTTTTTCGTTGCATCGTGAACGTTTTTTCTTCTACATCTGCGAGCGCGAGGAAACAATCGCGGGGTGTTTAGGCGGGCGGGCGAGGGGGGGAGGGGCCGAGGAGGGAGAGGAGACACACAATAAATGCGTACGAAGAATATTTAGCAACGGTAGCAGCCGGCGCGTGGGTCCGGCGTCGGCTTCTGCGGGGTTGTGGCGTCGTCGTCGACGCCACCGCGAATTTCCCCGAATAAACACGACGCCGCACACACACTCGCTTTGGCACTATTTACTCCGGAATCGCGGCGCTCGGCCCACGAAAAAATATTTCGAAAACTCCAAAATGTATGAAAAAAAATAAAAATTAATTAACACAAAAATTTTTCGACCTCGGGGCCGGGCCTTGCCGTGAATTCGGTACGAAAATTATGACGGCGATAAAGAAGAGGGGGGAGGGGGGGCGATAGAGTAGATGAGCGTCACGACGCCATGACCCAACGACAAAATCGACGTAGCACAGCGAGAGTTCGCACCGCCGAACTTTTCCGGACGAATTATCACGGCGATCCGCGTGCGATCGGTGGCGAGAAAAATACTCGAAAAAATCGATGATATTTTTTCAACGATATTCGCCTTACCGCGAAAAAAAATAATAATTCCTCACTGGCTATTTTTCGCAACTACAAACTGGGATACGTGGTGTGTCCCGAGAGTGGCTTGCCCGCGCGATCTCGCCCAGCGGCGTCGAGACAGAACTGTCGAAAAAGACGCGCGCACACGACGTTACGATAACCGTCTGCGGACGAAATATTTTTTTTTCTCTCCTATGCCCACTGTTCTCGAGCGAAATTCTCTGATAGTATCGTACCGAAATTCACGTTGCGCCTCGACTCGCGGAGACGAGAAATTCTTCCTTATCGCACTAATTTTTCGCTAATCACGACGAAGACTTCGATGTATATATACCGTGTGCATGCCTCACGGCCCCGCATATACATGTATATTTTATCGCAAACACTCGCGCACGTATATATTTACCGTAGTTTTCGCGTATGCGAATTAATTAATTCGTCCGTGATCCGCGTCGCGGAGAGGAGAAATGTGTATTAGCGACGAGGAAAGTACGATTCGCGAATGACCACGCGTCGACGCCGCGGTACGAGAGCGGAGAGCGGGAAAAAATATATATAGAGAAGAGAGCGAGTGAGAAAGAGCGCGGCAGTCACGGGTAGAACTCGGAGTGCCGGAGCGGCGGTCGGGTACTCACCTACGGGTTTATAACGCCAACGCCACGATCCTCTCTCGGGGGCTCCTTCTCTCAGCTCTGTCCTGCGCTGCTGGTGTGTGCGGTGTGTGCGGCGTGCGCGCGCTGTGTCCGGACAAAGGCGGCTGCTCGGCTGCCGGTGGTACGCGCGCGGCGTCGAATCCCTCGGCGTGGGGAGCTACAAAGTTTTGCCTATCCGCCGCTATGCGCGCTCGCGCCTATCATGGATTATCCGGCTTTCGCGATAATATTATTGTTACAATCGCTTACGCGACGCGAGAGACTAATTTTACGCTCAAAAATCAGCATTGTTTTTTTTGTATTTTCTGCAATGATTTTTTCATTGTTCTTTAGTCAGGTATCTGCGTGGATTACGGTTGCTAGTACGTTGCATCGCAGTTGTCGGGAATTATTCAGATGGCTCGTCATTGGTCGATCGAATTTTCGCGAGCCAATGAGACTCGCGTTGGTTGGCAGTCACGCCAAGCGGTCGCGTTTGAATGGAAAAATGGCATACAAATTAGAGTCGTAATATTTTTTTATCCGATCTTGGAATTCATCGAATTGCTCGGATGCAGAATGCTTCGATGTGTCATCTTGCGTCTTGGGTCTTCAGTAAAATTACTTAATTCCGTCCATTTCGCGGGCAACTTGTCTGCAGCGTTAATCTCGCTTTCGTGACCTCATTCGTCTGCTTACTAAGCATTTTTATTGCTTTTTTTTTGCCATCCTATCGGCCGCCTTATCCGAGTATCAGTATTTCACTCGGTACTGCTTCGCCTCTCCCGCTCGTTAGACGTTCTCGCTGTTTTCTTTCCTTGTCGCGACGGAACGAAACAGGTAACGGCCATTGGCGTTATCGAAAAGGAACAAAATAACAAAGAGGTCATGACTTTGGCCGTGTAATGGATTCCGCTTTGCCAATTTTCCCGCTACTGCGACGACAGCCGAGCTCTATTAATTGTAAACAAATTGATAACGCTTCGCGAATCGCGCGACAATTTGACTTCCAAATAATAACAAAAATAATTTTTCATCAAAATTCTACGACACATGCATTTTCTTCCACTTATCTAATTTCCTCGACGGTATCTCCAGCTGAATATACGCAGAGCTTCCGGTCAAAGACGCCCCACCCTCCCGATCTCCCACTCTCGGCATTCCCGTTTCTCCAGCGTTCAGGCACACGCCGCCGAGTTCCCGCCAAAAAATCGGTCGCTCGGCGGTCCTGCGATCGATCCAACGCTCTGTGGAGGCACGGAGAAGCTAGAAGGGTTGCATTCGTGAGCAATCAAGCCCCCGGTATGCCATGTAGCATGCGAAGAAACATTAGGCGCAGCAATCCGCAGTTTACTCGGCCGCGATCAGAAAATTGGGAATTGAAATTGATTGAGTTAAAAATCATTGATATGCAACATTTTACGGAGCTATATGCATATATCGTTCAATCGAGATGCGAAAAATAGAAAAAACCGAGATTGGCGCGACGGATCGTTTTTTTTTTCGGCCAATCAAAATGACTATAGTTTTGGCGTACACCGATAAGGAGGATCGTCGTGCTGTTGCACTATTATTGATTTTTTTTGGCCTCGCTATTTAATGACTCCACAAAATGTGGGTTCCGAACGCTTTACTGCCTTTTCTCGACAAGCATCCCGAGAAATTTCTAGATTTGTTTTTCGTGACCAACGATTAATCAATCGCAAAATAATTATAACAATTGTCATCGTCGGCGAGCATTGGCAAAATTCGTGTATCGATGGAAACATGCTGCGCCGCTACCGTTACGACACACCGAAATATCTGGAACTATCCATTGTTTCCGATAAATGAAGCTACCAAAAAGGGCGCAGATTTTTTTCGCGCAAGACGAATCATTAATTACAATCCAGAATATCATGAAAAGCCAAATAATTCAACGGATCCATCACGCGAGGGATCGCTTTTTTTCTCAATCTAGAAAAAATGTTGCATTTTTAATGAATTTTCATTTCATCTCTATCGATCGTTGATAAAAATCGAGCCAAACTTGCCGCTGAAAGTCCGAGAGATGACGCATTACGATATCTCGATAGGCGCTTTCTTGTCGCCCATTCAAATGATGCCGTCGTTCGATTCGAGACGGCTATTGGTTTGTTCCGTTGGATATACTATTTTACTCTGACGGAACGGACCAATCGTGGGAGCGGAACAAACGGCGGCATCCACTCATCCCGGTCTTCTCATCGGTCCGTTCTGTTGGATTAGGGTAATGTCCCACCAAACGAACCAATGGCAGTATCGGAATGAGGGATCGGATCAATTCGACGAACGACTGGAAAGCGCCCAATGTGAAAATATGCCAGTACGATACATAACCTCGAAGTTGTTGACGCTAACCCCGTAAAAACCCGGTTTATTGCGTGTTTGTTAGCTACTTGTGTCGCGGTGTAAACAATCATAAAACGTAAGGGCTTAGTTGCATTATTCGCAGGATAACTTTATTTTCGATATTCGAACAGTGTTATTCGCATTCTATCGATCGTAGAGTCAAAATATATAAAACAATCTGAAACGTTACGCGTACGCAAGGTCGGCGTCCAAATTTTACGATTGTTTTATACGTTTCGGAGCGTTTCGAGGCATCGAATAATCTCGCGCCCACCGCGAATTAAATGTTTTCTGTTCGCCAACCGCAGCTCGCTGGTTATAAACGCGCAGACAGCAGTGTAAAAAAAATGGAACTCTAACCTATATTAAAAAAATTCTCTATCTCGTTTCAGACACAATGGATATACGCCCGAACAATACGATATACATAAACAATCTCAATGAGAAGATAAAAAAAGAGGAATTGAAAAAATCGCTCTACGCCATATTCTCGCAGTTCGGGCAGATACTCGATATCGTTGCGCTCAAAACGCTGAAAATGCGAGGTCAGGCTTTCGTGATATTCAAAGAAATTGCCAGCGGCACCAACGCGTTGAGATCCATGCAGGGCTTTCCATTCTACGACAAACCTATGGTGAGTTTCCAAATGTTTTCGTCATGAAATTGTATCGTTTATTTAGAGCCAAATTAATTTTTCTATTTGAATACATGATTCCTGGTCGTCTTCGAGATCCTCTAAAAATTCTTGAATGCTAAATTTGTTTGATTGTAATTAATTTATTATTGTTTTAGTTCTCACTTTAAAGATTCGCCTCAATAAGAATCAATTCAATTAATCATTTTTAGTTCAAAATTCTTTTTCTAGAATTCACCCTTTTTTTTTAATGCCAATTAAATAAGTTCTAAAAAAATCGATATTCATTATGAATCATACTTAATTAAATAATACAGTACAAAATTCTGAAAAAAAAAGTTGATTATTCTGATAGTCCAAAAATTTTTTGTTGCCATTTTACGTTATTAAGAGCAAAAGAATTAAACGTTGTACGTCGTGGGTAAAAGTCCCATACGCGAGGGTAAAAAATGTGTTTTCCTGCATTTTCGAAACTTGTAAACTCTTTTTCGGTTTTCTGGCCGCCAGTTCCGTGTTGCACACTGAGCCGACTATATGCTTCGCGCCAATTCCTCAAAAGAAAAATACACATGGTTTCATTGTTTCCTACCTTTCTTAAATGGCCTTAACAGTTTCGAAAGTGTCCTGACAATGTATTCGAATTTATTGCGGATTTTTTTAACTAATTCATCGCCATGGAATTCTTACATAAAAATGCAATTGCATTCTCTCAAATTAGTCCAATATCGGTGCGTCTTGCTATGATATACCTTTTAAAAAATACGATTTTATCGTTTCGCAGAGGATACAGTATTCGAAAACCGACAGCGACGTGATAGCTAAGATGAAGGGAACGTTCGCCGAACGACCGAAGAAGCCGAAGCGCGTGCCTGCCCCGCAGGAAGAGGAGGCGAAACGCGCGAAGAAACGGGCGAAGGAACAGGCGAAGAATTCCCAAACTCCGGGCTATCATCCGAGCGGCGTTGCTCCTCATCCCGGAATAATAAACACCGCAGTGCCGGAACAACCGCCGAATCAAATTCTGTTCTTGACCAATTTGCCGGACGAAACGAGCGAGATGATGCTCTCGATGTTGTTTAACCAATTTCCGGGCTTCAAGGAGGTACGACTCGTGCCGAATCGTCACGACATCGCCTTCGTCGAATTCGAGAACGAGGTACAATCCGGCGCGGCCAAGGACGCCCTTCAAGGATTCAAAATTACGCCCTCGCACGCGATGAAAATATCCTTCGCGAAAAAGTAGTCGTCGTCGAGCGATCACGGTGATAAAACACTTCTGGTCAACGGGAGCCACGCACTCTTATCTATTAAAGCTTATTTCACCGTCCGTTCATCGAAATTCCGTGAAAATCACAATCTTTTTTTTTTTTGCCTGAAAACAGACGATTAGATCGATCGAATTTTTTTTTTAGATCGTGGCACTGGAAAGTTGCTCGAATCTTCAGCTTATCGTAACTTCTCGTTTTTTTTTCACGGATGGATAAAAGAACTAATAGGCATTTTATTGTACATAAGTCTCGCGCGTGCCGGTAGAATTTTTCTTCACAATATCGATTTTTTTTTTACACCCAAGCGTGAAACTTTTTTTTTTCTTTCTTACCGTTCTTCATTCCACCACGCGCGACGGTTGCTCCGTGCGTCTCGATGATCATCGTATTAAGTATCGAAAAAAGAAACGAAAAATACCAAAATAAATCTTGTAAATTCTTTGTAATAAACGTACTTGCAAAGAACCATTGCACTGCTAAAAATCGTCGATAATTATCGTCTGGTTCTACGATAATTATAGTCGTAGGAAAAGATAAATATTTTTGAATATTTTGTTTTATTCGAGTCTTTTGTATTCCAACGTGTCTTGCGAGACTTCCTCGACGACTCGACGATAATTTCGGGCCCTCGTCGATCCGTCCGTTCGTCGTGTTATCAAAGCATATCAAAGTCGTCTCTCTGAAAAAAGAAAAAAAATCATAAGTCATATTTGGTTAAAAATGTGTGTTTATGCAACAAAAAAAAATAACGATCTTACCGTATCATTGTACTCCAAAACGTGTTTCTTGATCGCCGATGTATCCGTCCACGTGACGAAGTCTTCCAAATTTCTGATCGGAGAAGGAAGCGAAAAAAATATCGTCGTTCATGATTTTCCGAATGCGTTAATCCGATGTTTCGTTTTTACGCGATTATTATTTATTACGGGAAAGTAATCACCTTGTGACGAGAAAGGCCGGATCTTTGACGACTTCCGTGCCAACTCGAACGTGTCCCTGTTCTATAAGCTGCGTCGCCATTTTAATGCCTTGACTCATCTTATTTCGCACCATTACGACCGGCAATCTTCGCCTGCAGAACGAGCTCGCGGTGACATTTTGGCACAGAGACAAGTCCCACTTTGTCGCTATGAGACCCATCATGTACAATTTCTCCAACAGCATCGCGCTCTGCTCTATCCTGAACGGATGCTCGGCATCGAGCGACTTTATTTTCTGTCCGATCTCGCGAATTTCGCGGGCCAATTTGTTGTATCTGTTGAATAATATTCGTTTTTCCTTTAAGGTAATCCTCACGCGTGCCCATTTTGCACAAGTTTGAGAGAGAATTGCAAACATTTCTCGATTGTATAAAAATTAAAAAAAAAAATCATATGTATTAAAGGTCCTGAAAAGATTAATTCTCCATAACAACAATTCCAAAATGTTATTAACAAATTGCTAAAAAAAATTGATCAACCCGACGATGAAAGTTTTTTTCAATGAAAATGTTTTATCAAACTTTTAGAAGCATAAAATTCAAAGTCAATTGAAAAATCTGAAAAAATTCATATGTTTTCGGAAGAATGGACAAATTTTTACTAAAAAAAAGTTGGGGCCCAGGAAAATTGTCGAACTATTTTTGTTTTCATTGTTTTGCTAATAACATTTTGGAATTATTGTTGCACTGAGTAATCATTTCGAGACCTTTAATATGCATGATTTTTTCTTTGTATTGATATTAACATTGATAAATTTTGATTCGTCGATCGCCTATTGGCAAATTTTTAGTTCAGGTAGAATTTGAACTCGGTAAATAAGCGATTGAAATGCTCAAACACAGAGAAAATGTGTATACAAAGTCGGTCGCGATATTTTAGAACTAAAAGTAAATAATCGGAATGTACAAGAAAAAATATCTTTTTCAAAGTAAGTAATAAAACGCTTACTTGGTGTAGTCTTCTCGCTTCTGTATGCGATAACGTTTCATAATTTTGACTTCGTGCAAATTATTGTCAGCCTCCCATGATATGAAGTCGACCTTCTTCAGGAGTTTTTGCTCGTGATGCTTCAATTTTCGTACCATTTTGAGCTATTAATCCTCGAAACTGCGGATAATATTGTCGGAACGATAGTTTTGTTGTTGTGCGATGTGTCGCGCTGTTTGAGGTTAAGTTTCCCAGGGTTCGCGACGCACGCGCACGCACGACATAACCTCCGTTCTCTTCGATCGCAACGTCCAATCGTGTCACGGCATTCGGCTCCGCTGCGCTCTCCCCACCGCGAAATGTCGTCCAATCGGATTTCGCTAACGCGTGGTCACGTGACAAGTGAACGATTTCGCGATTCGCAAACGTTCGTGGCGCTCAGTATCGCCGAATTCGACTGATATTGTCGAAATTCTCAAAAAATTGTCCCTTTGACTAATATTTTTCCGCACAATTTCGTGCATTATCAAAAAACTATTTCTTCATAATGCGAAGCGCAACGATAATTATCGGAAACTCAATAGTTCCGTCGTTCGAGCACGCTCGTCTCGTTTTTCTCTCTAAGCCAATGGGCCATCGACGATTAGTCACGTGATCGCTCGTCTCACTTGAATGCAAATTATTACAATTGGCGAATTCCGGTGGGCAGGGTAACTACTACGTAATAACCACTACCACTAGCTCGGTTAAATCGAATCAATCGACTGGTTCGCGGTCAATCAAAGCCTCTTCTCCTTTCAGTTTCTAAATATAAATCGGATAAACCGCCCCCCTCCCCGCTGTCCCGGCCCGCTCCCTCACCCCCGAGTATTTCGTAATGCGCCGAGTCCCGTGATTCGGGTGGCGCTTATGTTTCGTCGTTGACGCCGTGCCGAGATAACGAAAGTTTAAGTATATAGCGACGTTGTGCATAAGCGTACACACAATGCGTATATCGCACTGCGATATACGATACAAGTACAACGGCACAGAAAGCTTGAAATAAAATATTGAACAAAAAAAAAATTGAACAAAATAAAAAGAAACATATGAAGCGTATTAAACGATATCGGCAGCTCCGCACAAACCGCCGGTGCCACTTCAATTACAGATAAAATAGAAACCGAGGAAGAAACACACGACGACGAAAAATGAAGTGTGGCCGCGCGCACGTATACATATGTAGATGAGTAATGCGATCTATCGAGGGGGTTGGTAATCGGATATCGCGGATTTCTCGACCTCGCGTCAACGAGAACGAGAACGCGGTGTGAGAGTAGCCAGTCTGGTCTATGCCTATTTAGAAATAATTCTTTACCGTTCCGGATAGGTCTCTTCGGTATGTAGTCCTCGGATCATTCTATCGTTTCCGTCCTCTCACTTTTTCGTCTCTCTCCCGCATTGTGAAACGTCGTATCTCTCTCTCTTTCGCTCCTTCCGGCTTCGCAGGATGATACGTCATCGTAAGAATACATTTTTGTCAGCACTCGATCGGAAGTTCCGATAGAGCCGGTAATTTTATAAGGGCGAAAATTTGTCGCATTACCTGTGCGGCTTTATTGAAATTTTGTAGATTTGTGACATTTTTCCTGACCCTATTTTAGCGATCGAGCCGCAAAGTTTATCGAAAAAAAAGCTCACGATTTTCGAATCCTAAAATAATTGAGCGCTAACTTTGATTAAGATTTTCGATGATAAAGTCATGTCCAAAATTTTATGTAATAAAATATTCGACCGATCGACAAAGTGTCTTTATACACATATATACGCGTGTGAATATATGTATATCAAAGATGCTGGCATTTGGTCGTCGTCTGCACCTTCGGAGCTCTTGCCCTTGCGCAGCAAGGCAACAAGCCTCAACTCGGCCTCTTGTTGCCATGGCGCCATATACGCTTTTATATCCCACTATGCCACAGGACCTACTGGCGAAGGCATATAGGCAGCGGCAGCCGCGGCAAAGCTGAGGTCGTGGCAGAGGAGGCGGTAAAGACGTGTACGCGTGTATTCTTGTATTGGCGCGTGCGTGAGTCAACGAAAAGCGATTCACCGAACTATATACATAATGTACATCGGCGGTACTGAAAGTTTTCGGTGATACTGACCGGGGAGTCGGAGCGGTCTCGCAAGAAATATGTTTCATACTCTCTCCGTTCGGCCGTCATCGAAGTCTTCCTCGCTGTTCTTATTATCTACGGAAATAATTCGGTGTCTCATCTGTCTCGGAAAATATCGAATGCGCCCGAATCGCATTCTTCCGAAATGCATTCCTACGCGTCTATGTAAAGGCGGAATATCTTCGGACGGAAAATAAAAAAGCTCTATCGATGAATGAAAAAATATTCGGCCGCGAAATAGCTTTCGGGCGATCCTGACCGCGAAGAATGTTTTTTCACCCGGAAGTGGTGGCCCGCGAAACCGGAATACGAGCGTATAATAAGGGATAACGATTTTTGTAAACATGTTTTTTTTCAATTCTCCTGGAGTATGAGGTCGAAGGATCAAAGAAATAATCGAACATTTTACAAGATTTTTCATCAATTCAGCAATTTCGTTAAAATTCTCTCTATTGAACGAGCTTTCGTCTCTGCTTGCAACACTCGATTATTTCAAGTTAGCGAAGAGTTTCGAATGTCTCAAACGGCCGCGGAGCTCGTGCGGGAGTTTGTCGAGTCTCTCGTATCAGGAATTTGTTTATCTGTCATACTCGATTGATTAGTCTCTATCGGACGTTAAAACTCTTCGGTTTATTCGTGTTAATGAAACACGAGAGTTTTAAGCTCAACGATTTGCAGAGGTGGAGAGATTGAGAGAGAGAGGGAGTGAGATTCGCGCAGAGCTCTCTCTCGCCGGAGAGCCGTGGGGCCTCTCCTCTCCCGTGGACAGATTTGCCGGCGTGTGGCGCCCGTACGCGCGAGAGAAGAAGGAGAGAGAGCCCCCGAGCGCGCACAGTCGTGTAGCGACGGTGCCCGAGTGAGCGCCTCTCCGTGTGTGCGAGAAGCCCCGACGTTGCGCATAGCAGCCGCGAGGTAGCGCGATCGGTTCGGTGCAGGGCCACAGGCAGAGCCAGCAGTCAGTTTTAGTAGTAAGAGAAGAAGAAGAAGAAAAAAGAGAAAAAAAATGGTGATTATTTGGGTGTAGTCGTCGGGGTCGCTTGCTCGATTCGTTAATCATTGCAAGGGACGTTGAATGTGAGTAATCGTCAAAGTGCTGCAAAAGTTTAACAAACGGATACGTCGATTTGTTGATTCTCGTGCGTGTGAGTGTGCGTGTCCCTGTGTGTGCGCGCGCGCGTTTCCGTGTGTGCGTGTGTGTGTTGAATTCACTTTGATTCCTTCCGTCTCGCCTCCCCCCGGCTCTCCGTCTATCTTCCTTGCACCATCTATTTCTCACTCTCGCCGCGTGTGTGTGTGTCCGTGTTTCGCGGACGTCGCAGAAATTATCATCGAATTCCCCGTGTCTGTGTCTCGTCTTTCATCTCCATCTTGATCTCGTCGAT
This sequence comes from Ischnus inquisitorius, assembly GCA_963924025.1. Lineage (NCBI taxonomy): Eukaryota > Metazoa > Arthropoda > Insecta > Hymenoptera > Ichneumonidae > Ischnus > Ischnus inquisitorius. The sequence goes on along the minus strand of OZ001250.1, from coordinate 2,766,784 downwards.
TTTCATTCTCTTTCGTAGCTCCTCTTATTCTCTTTCGCTCTCCTCTCTCCTCCTCGTGTTTTTATCCTTTATTTAATCCCTTCTCTATCGCGATTAACGGTCGGGGGCACACCGTGAGTGACGAACGTCGTCGAAAACTAACTCGCGCACACACACACACACACGCGCGCGCGGGCGCGCGCGCGCACACCCGTGCAGCCGACGAGTATTCTTCGGTTTCGTGCTCTCGGATACAACACATGTATTTATACACTTGACTGTATTCGAGGTAAGAGCCGTGTACAAACGTGTCGGTGCGTGCGTGCGCGTTTAAGTAACGTTGAGTACGTTCGGCCTCCGTAGTCTCGATGCTCGCCGATTGATGAGGTTCCAATTTCACGACTCTTTCTCTTTCCTTTTCGCATTTCTCGGCTCTCTACCGGGAGTCGGTGAGATACCGATAGCCGCATAGGCCTCGGGAAAACATTGACGCGAATGTTCGAATGATAAACGCCGAAAACGTGTTCGTGCCGGATTCTGGCTTTTTTTCTCACGTTACGAACTCTGATTGTTCGTCCCCGATCGTAAAAACGTGTTAAATCGTGCTCGAAAAAAATATATTTGTCGATGAACGAAAACGATGGGAAATCATGATTTTTTTTTTTTCGAATCAATGATTGGAGATTTGTAACAGATTGCGACAAGGTCGCGTCGAGTGAACGGATTAAAGGAGAAAAAAAACGGGAAAAAAATTAGAGAATCCGAGTTTCTAGTTTCGTCGTTCGCCTCCCCCCGGCGGGAGGGGGAGGGGGGACCTCCTCGTCGCAGTCGTCGATTGTCGCCACCGTGTGAGTGTCTCGTGTCGGGTCGTGTGTCCACGCATATCGCGGTCGACGCCGAGACCGCATGACAAGTATATACTTACGTTAACTAACACTCGTCCCGTCTTCGACTACGGCGGATATTACTTTTGTGGCTCGATTACTCTTTTATTGTACCCGAGGATTTGTCCGAGTTCTTATTCTCCCTTTTTTTCTCTCGTGTGTCCACTCGCGGAGTTCGGATTTCTCATTCACGAAAACGCGATCTACCTTTGCGAGACTTTTTTTTACTCTCAGAACGAAAACATGTTCGTTCTCTCGGCGTTTAGTGGTTTTTTTCGTCGTCCGTTTGATAATTCGCTCGATTTTCCATCGGCTCTTTGAGTCATCTCGGTCGTCATTGATAGTCGACTTCGTTTCACCTTTTGCGCGAATTACGCGATGGGTTATTCCTTAATGAGCCTATCGATATCTCAATCGCTAATCGGCCTCGTCGTCAATTAGACGATCTTCGTAAGAAGCGATATTTTCGGGACAGATGTCACATTAACGTGGCGCTCTCAGCGTTGTGTCTACGTGTGTGTGTGTGTATATATATATATATGTTCGTATATAAGATCCTTTTACCTATCATCCCCTCGATGTGTGCGATTGCGCACACTTTGAGTCTGCGAACGATATAGCAACCGTGTGCCTTCCAAATTTTCGCAATTACTTCAATTTGATTTTCTTCGTCGTTTCGTTTTGAATACCTTCCGAAACATTCGCTGCTTTTTTGCGGAATTAAAAATGTTGAAAGATCGAGTTCGGGTTTTTAACGAGATACGAAACTTCGCATTATCGTTCGAGCTAAACTTGGTTTTTTTGGTGGATTTAATGTTGAATTCTCGAAAAGAGCGCTATCGAGGACGAACGATGCAGAAGAAAATTCTGGTACGAAATTCCCAGGGATTGTTGCCGCGGAGGGAAAAAATACACGGCTGACGTTCGTTTCGCGGTTGCATCGATGCTTCGGCTCTGCGTCAAACGCCGCGCTCTCGAGCGTTCAAAAACATCTCGTCGAGTTCTTCTTAATTAAAGCTAGTCTTCTCTCGGTTGCACTAAAAATGTACCTGAGACGATCTTCTCATAGTTCCCGTACTTGATCTCGCCGACTGGCATCGCGTACGTGCGTGTCCCGTCGGTGCACTCTCGGGGGGCTGATGCGAGTGTGAAGAGGGTCGTCGCGGCGTGTCTGTGTGCGCGAACGGCGACTAGGGTCGAGAGAACGAGAACCGCCGCGACGAGTTGCGACTAGACACGACCGGAGAGTTCATGCACGACGCCCCAGTAATAGTTGTTCCTCTATGCTCGACACTACTTTTTTTGTTCTTCTTTTTTTCGTCCGTTTCCTTCGGCTCCGAACAACCTCGGCTCTTTCGGCTGTCCGACCAATCGGCGAACGGGAATTTATTGTTCTATATTTTCCGAACCGGAGTCGGAATGCTCGGGAAAGGCGAGAAGCAATAAAAATGTTTCGAACCTTACGACATTTTTCGAAGAATTCATCGCAAGGTCCAAGTTTTCCTACTCGTAATACAAAGCTAAATAGAATATTCGAAAAACGTAACGATGTATTAATATTTCTTAAATATTTTTCGAGAGATCGAAAAAAAAACTCGAACTTCGAGATTTCGATATTCTCTGATGGTTCTTTGATATTCGAGTAACTGAAAGTCCATAAAAATTTGATTGCACGCGTCGAAGATATCGAATCACGATCGTCGCAGCGTTCCGACATCATCATTTCCGCTTGCGCGGTTAAAAATTCATAATCGTTATTATCCTATTTAGCAGATTCTGCCGTTCGCCGAACGATGACACATAATCCAGCAGCTTTTCTCTCGTCATTTTTTTTCATTCCATCGCAAAATCCATCGGAATCCATCTAGTTTCTCCCACCGGCTCTAAAAAAAAAAAAAAAAAAGAAAAAAAAAAAATTCGATGATAACATTCCAATGATCTTAGCGATGGCCTTATGAATGGAATTTCCATGCGTAGTAAAACCCGGAACCAGTCTACGTATCATCTCTCCGATACGCAATAAGTCGCTTAATATCGCGTTTCCTGGCTCGTTCGCCGCGATTGCCCAATTAACATTCAAGAGATACTTAAAGAGCGCATACGAACTACGCGCATTTCGCGAGGGGCACGTCCACGTGTTTTTTTGTTCATCCGCCCACTATTAATCCTCCGTCTCGATCGTTAATCCCGATTCTAAGTTCCTCCAATTCGCGATTCCTCCGCTTCTCTTATCGCTTGTTTTTCCCGATATTATTTCTCACGTTCTCCACGAGTACCAGTCGGATTATTCTCGTTACGGGTCTATCCGGCGAGTTTACGATTTTCGACTGAAACAAGAGTTAAAAATTCCCACGATAGAAAAAAACAGAATAGAAAAATTTGTCAAGATTTCGTGTATTAGAAACTTTGGAATCTCAATATTGTTTTATTTTTGTCCAAATCGAGGTTCGTAAGTATTCGTAAGTACGGTGTTTTTTCGCTCGTGAATATAATCTTCGTTCTCTCGTCGCGGCGCTATCTCGATGGGCATACGTTACACGTGCACGTGTGCGCAGCGTCGCGACATAGGCGCGTGTGTCGCGTCTCCCGTCTCGCCACTTGCCGCTGCGCACTCGTCGTTCACTCCCTTCCCACGGGCCGCGCTTATACCCACTCGCGTGTAGGCAGAGAGAGAGAGAGAGAGAGAAAGAGAGAGCGCGCGCGGGTATATATTATATATAGCGTAATCTTTTTCGTTCGTACCTAACCTAACCCAACGCAAGTCTGGCAAACTATAAAACTCTTGTCTCCGGAACCTTTCTTGCTCTTTGTAATCGTCGTGTCGGGTTCCCCCTTCTCCCTCGGGGTCACACCTACGCGATTACTCATCCACGACAATCGCGATTGAACGGACTCGGTCCCGTTCTTCTCTTTCCCCGAAGCTATTGAGGAGCTGCTTTCTTTTTCCGTTTTTTCTACATCCTATTTTTTAAAATTGTTTCTAACCTTTGCCGAGAGCGAGACGAAAGACTCGAGGCCTAATGACAATGAATCACGACGATTGAAACCCTTGACTCGCGAATCGATACTAATCGAGATATTCGGAAGGTCGCGCGCGCCTATGTCGTGTTTGCGAGCGCACTTTCGTTTCATTCGTGACGATTCGACCTGAACTTGAAATTTTTTTTTCAATGTTATTATTGTTTATAAGTTATTTATGTTTGCACGATGGTTAGTACGGGGTATCCGCGCGCTCTGTCCTTTAGACGACCTTACGAAACGTTCTCCTCGGTTAGCTCAGGCATTTTCGTTTTTATTCTACTGTTTGTCGGAAAAATAAAAGATTTGCCTGCAGCTACGTTTTTCTCTGAAAACTGTCGAGTCGCAATGCGAATGAGAAAAGTAGCTTTCTTTTCTTTTTTCGGCGATTATCAGTGTTTGCTCGACTTTACTTTTTGTAGAACAGTTCTTTGTTCACGGTATATACGAATTTATAATATAATATATTATTTGAATGATAAAAAACAATCAATTATCTAATATTATCAAAATATATGACGATAATAATAATAATAATAATAGTGAAATGATTACAATTTTTATTATTATATTTATATACAAGTATTTTTAATACCTCTCTTTGCGCGAAAAATAACGAGGGCTTTTCATTTGTCGCGCTTCGTTGAATTTTTTTATCGATCTGTGAGGGTCGGAAAAAAAGGTTTTGAAAGCCACGCGCACTGACTTGGGAATTTTTTGCCGTGGAAACTTTCGACACGGTTTTTCCCGCGACCGAAGAGGAAAGCGAATTTATCGCCCAGCGTGGTTTTACTGGCAATTCAATACGCAGTATGAAAATTCACGCTGTTGCAGTTTAAAAATATCGGAAATAAAATGTTTTCGCAACCAGGTCATTAAGAAAAATGAATAAAAAAATAAGTAAATTCGAAGGGTTTTCAGGCTGATCAGGAATCCACGGTTTAATTGATTCCATAGTGTTCCGTGCTTCGGGTAGTCCTTGGAATATCTTCAAACTTCTTTGTCGCTCAGCCTCAATCCCGTCGATAATGCGCTAAAAAATGTATCTCATGACACTTTTCTACGCCCGAGTGCGAAAAAGTACACTTTTCTATGTCCTAGTGCGGGGAAATACACTTTTCTACCCCCAAATGCAGAAAAGTGCACGCGTTTTATGACTTTTCTACGGAGTAGTGCAAAAAAGTCCACTTTTCGCGCTTTGGCATCGAAAAAGTGTACTTTCCGCACTAGTGCGTAGTAAAAGTGTCCTTTTCCGCACTAATGCTTAAAGAAAACCGTACTTTCCCGAGCTCGATACACGTGCGATAAAAATCAATTTCTCGCACTCTTGTGAAGCGCCGCATTTCACACTCGTCGAGAGCGACCTCGTTTCTCGCACTCGTATCGTAAACGCCTATTGCCGCGATACACATTAATAATCTTCCCCTCTTCCCGTCGTCCATCGGCTATCGGTATTCAATGCCGAGCAAAGCCAAAAATGTGTAATCCCCCGTCCGCGTATCCGTTGCAACGGCCTCTCAACATTCTTCAGACTATTTTTTCCTCGCCGGTATTGAGCCGCGACGATTTCGTGCGCGAAGCAAACACGATCCGGGGCAGGAAAGCTGCAGCTGGAGCGATTGCACACACACACACACGCACGCACAGTATAAGCGTCGTGCGCCAAGCATGACGCGCTTCTTATTCGTCTGTGTCGCAACGGCTTCCGAAACAACAATCCTTTCTTTTCCTTCGTCTCACAGTTATCATCGCGAGTCTCCTTACTTAATCGCTGTGAACTGCGTTCTCACTTAATTGAGAAATATTGAAAAAAAAAAAAGGAATAGGGAAAAAAAAAATTGTTTTTTTTTTCGTCAGAAAACTCGATGATGGATGCGAACATTTTGGCTCGGGCTGTGCGTGACCGTCGTTCAATAAAAGTCCGTGAAAGGTTCTGGACTTTTCTTTCCTCGCTCTCTTCTCTCCTTTTATCCCGTCCCCGCGCTTCCGCGTATTTCACGGACACTTGACAAGCACCCGCTGGCCCGACGGCAGCGGCAACTGCAGCACCAAGCGGGCCAAGCGTAGCTCGTGCTGCGTCATAAAGTTTCGAACCCCGAGCCCGAGAGAACGAACGAGCGAGAGACCCTCTGCGGAGCGAGGAGCAGAGGACAAGCGAGCGAGAGAGTCGAACCGGGAAAATGATTCCCTCGAAATCGTATCGACGATGCCTTGACCTTACCGAACTGCGGCAACGACCGAACACCTGTCGTTCTCGGTTGTTACACGAAGGGGGATGATCTCGGGGTCTCTTCCTTCCACGACGCTCCCCTCGTTTTTCATTCTGGGTTTTACCCGCGCTCGTTGATCGTCCAAACTAACGCGACGACCGCCCGCGACTCTTGGGCGCGTACGTGCCCTAGTGCACGTGCGTTTTCGACTTCCTTACGCAGTTCGATTTCGTTGCAACCATAATCGTTCACAAAATCGTCGACGACATTGAGAGCGGAACAGTCCGAGGAAATGAGAGATTCGGCGTGAATTTCGCACGTTTCTCAATGGGATAGTCTAAAAAAAAATCGAGCACATGGAAGGTGTTCGAAAGATCGATTTTGCGTGATAATTACAAAAAGTTATTAAAAAATTGATGGGAAAAAAATTGTTCAACAAAATACTCGGCGATCTAACTTTCTTTCTGGTGAAAATGATTTGTTAATTTTTCTTAATACGCATAAACTTTTTCAGGATTTTTTCTTGCATTCATTTGTTAATCACTTTTTGGAATTATTATTGTGCAAAGTCAATCTTTCGAACACCTTCCATGTGCTTGATTTTTTTCAGATTTTTTTTCTATTGGGAAACGTTGAAAATTCTCTCATAATCTCACGTTTCCTCGGACATTGAACATTTTTATACTTATTGAACATTTTCATTTAATTTTGAAATCGATTGGTTATCGAGCCGAAACTTACGAGCCATTTAGTTGGGTCGATTTTCTATGTTCATTTAAATTTTTTTCAAAATCATTAGGCTCTTCGAAATTACACGACTTTATAATTTATCGTAATTCTCTATTAATACAATAACTCGATCAATTTTTACGATAATGCGCCGAAATATTGTTAATAAGTGTTTTATCAGAATCTCATAATCGGTATCGAATTCAGCGAAAATTGATGTAATCATTTAAATTGCATGAAATCATTGATTTGTTCGAAAAACACCTGATAACACGATAACTCTTTCGATTTTTGCGATTTCAAACTGAAAATATCTACACAAATAGGCGATTTTTATTCGATAATCGTCATTATTTTCTTATGACTCCATTGAGTCCTAAACACGACCCAAAAAAACGCCCGTGAATAAAAATTTGCATGCGATGTAAACATTAATATAACATTATAGCCGGCGAGGTAAAATATCAAACCATTTTTGTTATAAAAAAAAATCTGAAAGAATGAGACTCTTGTTAGTGATATTCGGAAGCGTGATTTTTTTGTATGTGCAAAAAAAGAATCCCGGAGGACATTCGTACACATTTTTTCTCCCTGGAAAAAAAAGAGCGCTCTATTACCTGAAATCACCGAGTCCTTAGGAGGTTAAACGCTTCGGTAACCAATTATTACAGTAATTAACCCCGTGCCATGCCTACCCGGTAAATTTACCATATTTCCACGGTAATAACGAAGAATCGATGCATAAAAGCAAACGCTGTAATTGCGGATCAGAGAAATACTGCTTGGTAATCGTCGTCGTTAGGCCGATAATTCTTCGCTAACTAAACGAGTTTTGTCGTTCTCAATGTCAACAGATCTTTCACGAAGGGGTCGCGTGACGATGAACGACACCGCCAAGACAGAATATAAATCGCGAATGGAGGAGTGCTGCAGTCGGGACGCTCCGTTCGTTTTTTAACAGACATCCACAAGCCGGACGTTTCAGCGATCGAATCTTATGTTTCCCGAGGACGAGAAACGCAAGAATCTACGTTAAGAGTAGAAAGAAAGAAGAAAGGAGAAGGAAAAATCGCGCGGAAACTGCCGGAAGTTTGAATGACAAGGGACAGGGGCGAGGAAGGTGAGAAAGAGCTATCAAACATTGGAATTCGATCGATTTCCCAGACTCGATAAGACTCGATTCGTTGCTTCGGCGAATCTCTCACAGCTCATCGATCGCCCGATCGATGAATCAATCGATTCGAACTATTTTGATACAGTCACACAGCAACGTTGGATAATCGTGCATTTCTTTCTTGTTTGCTTGCACATTTCAGATTGCATCCGCGAGAGACCGCTACGGAATAGTCCAGTGATCGGAATCGTAACGAAACTAAGGGAGTCCAGAAAGAAAAAGCCGAAAGGTCTCGAGAGAAGATCGAAACCGCAAGAGATAATCTAATACGAGAAACGAAAGAACAAAGTAAACATTGAATTGATTAGATTTCGAGCGATAGAACGAGAGATTCGGGAATTGCGTTTACTTTTCGTTTCCACCGATCGAATGCCGGACGGATATTTCTCATGGATTTTGGATATAGAAAGGAAAGCACCTCGGCAGCCCCGTACCGCGGTAGAAGTAAACTCGGTCGGATCCCTCGACGGGGACGTTACCATTTAGTGAATCAATGAATCGTACGTTCTCGCGGCTAGATCTTTTAATTTATCACTCAAAGTTCCTCGGGCCTCGAACAATCGCAAGACTAATCGATTGCGTTGATTGAATTGATGAAAGGAAAAAGCGAAAAACCAAGAGAACAATCGTGTGTCCAAAGGCGCAAGCTTTCTCAATTTTGTCGAGCAAAATTGACCAAAGTTTCGAGATTTTGAGCAAGCAAAAAAGAAACATTGAAATATATTCATAATCGCTCGCGGACTTGCGTCGAGGAGGGAGCAGAGGGAGAGTGAAAAAAAAAATAGAAGACGTCGTAAACGAAAATATAAAAGGGTAGGGGGTGGGATAGAGAGAATTTAGGAAAAAAGAGAGGCGCCGTCTCGTGTCGAAAGTCGCGGGCGCGTGTGAAATGCCGAGATGCTGCAATGACAATAACAAAGCATTGAGTCCGGTGAGCGGTGCGAGAGACAGGCACAACGGCGATCGCGACGATATCATAACGCTCAGTCCGGGCAATCGTTCGTTGACGATTGGCGGTAATCATAACGATTTCGAGGACGATAATCATCGACACAATCATCATCAGATCAATCAGCCGCTGAATCGCGAACCGGTAGTCGAGAAATCGCACAGAAGGTTGCGCTGCGACCTTAGTCCGGTACCGACCAGCCAAACGAGCGCATTGAGCATCAAGTTACTTAGCTTAAAGGTACTTAACTCCCTGCTTTAATCCCTGGTCATCATACTTTATTTTCCATTCGCGGAGCGACCGTGTCGCGCGACCATTCGATGCGGATAAAAATTTTCTCGGCTCTCAACTGAGCACTTTTTTTAGCTCGAACTTTCTACTTCAAAATGCGCTCCGATTTCTCATTAAAAATATTGCTTTCCATCTGTGATTTTTAAAATTTGACAGTGGAAAATATGTTTTGTTAACGCGTACAAAATTTTAATTCTTCCGATTTAGGTATCGAATGAAAACGATTTACGCAGCATTTATGGAGTTGAATTTGCAGCTTTTGTTCGAATATTTATTGGTCACATTTTCAATCGAAAAATGAGCTTACAAGCAATAATCGCGGTATTCCATTGATTTTACTCTAGCGCAAGGAGGATGCATCGTTACGATTCCGACTAAAAGTGAGATTCCGTGTACATTTCGATTTCTTTTCAATGGAATACAAATTTGAAAAAACGATCATATTGGAGATCTTAAGAAGATTAATTACGCATCATAATTATTTCGAAAAGTTATACCAAATTCATGAACCAATTATTCAACGTATCAATCGGTCAGTTTCCCGACGATTCGTCAAATACATTTTTTAAAATTAATTCCTGAGAAGCTGTAATAAATTATTATACAGAATGAATGCTCTCCGAATCTCACAATTGGCTGGAAACGAAGCGATGCACCCTTCTTAATTTCCGATAACGCGACGCGAGTAGCTTTCACGGTACCTTTTTGCGAATAGTTGTCCGCCTCGGGGACGAATTTAGTCGCAAAAAACTCGATCAACGATATCGAAAAGAAAAAAATAAAAAATTCGTTTTTTTTGCCTCCCGCAATTTCCGTCTGGTTAGCCGATGCGTGGCCCGTCGAATCTTGATTGCGGTACGTTAGCGAGAGGGAGATTAAATATGTGAGATAAACTTTCTATTTTTGCAGACAGATAAAGGCATACGCCAGGAACATCAGGTGAGCACAAGCGGCGGGCACAGGGGACGAGAAAAGGAGGCGAAAAAGAGAGCAGCTATAGGCAACGCAGTGCGCGGGCTCTTCCCATCTGGCCACAGCAGACCGGACAGGTATAATGATGTCTGTATCAGAAAAATCATGCTTCTTACATTGTCATTCGTTTCACACGCTGCATTGCTGTTGTCCCGGCTTTTTTCACATCCCACCTTTCTTCGTCACCTCGCACGATCGGTAGTTTGTCAGTGATAATTTGCGACAGTGAGCTCGATCTGTTTCTCCAACGAAACGGAAGGAGAAGAATTTCGCTTTTCCTTCTCTCCTTGGTCCGTCCGTGCTCGCTTCCTTAAGCGCCGTTTAATCGGGCGCCTCTTATCCACACACGCATCCCTCTCGATTTGTGCACACAGCTGCGAATTTATGTGTCTCAATCCTCGCGTCGTGGCTGTCCCGTGTTTGCTCGTCGCGTCGCCCAGCGCGTCATCGTGTATCCCGCGGCTCATGTCCATTCGAAAATTCGCCAATTTCGCTCGAAAGAAAAACACTATCTTTCGAGAATGAATTCTCTTTCGATGCCTTTCCTGGAGCGAGAGTTCTCTTTTTTCATCCTAAATTAATCCGTCTCTCATGGACCACGAAGTCTGCAAAATTTAACTCGCCACGATTCGTCCGGGATGATTAAAATATCAAAGTCGGCATTGATGTACGTTCGGCGAGCGATGCGAATTCTCTGTTTATCGACCCAGCTCCGTTACGTACGCTCGGTTAATCTTTCCTGATTATGGCTCTGGTTTGATTGCTCTTTAAAAAAAAACACATAAACGAGATACACGCAGACGCGCGAGTAAACAAACTCGGCGAATTTGTTCGGCTATCTCTTCGTTCTTTTATTGGCTAAACTAATCGATGTGGCGGTGAAAATCCTCTTGAAAAAAATGAAAAAGTACTTTATTAAAATGATAATTCGTCAGTGATACGATTGTGGGAGAATAGCGTTGTAAAGGATTTTTGGAATTGGTAATTGCAGGTATGAGACAAGCAGGCAACGTGGGTCGGGCGGGACCGGTGGTGTTGGCCTGTCCGGCCTTTGTCCCAAGCTTGTGGCCGGTGGAGGCAGCGGTGGTAGCCAAGGCGGCGGTATCGGCCTGGGAGTGGGCCACTTAGCCACGCAGGAATCCGGAGGACCCTGCGCTGGCCTCGTCACTACAACCACAGCCGCACAGAGGACACAACACAACAATCACACCCACGGTCATCGACGTCAACGGAAGCTCTCTATCATTACCCAGCCAGCCTCCGGTGCTCACGCGCCTGCCGATCGAAAGGTTCGACCGACTCTTTTTTTTTTCTTCTTTTTCTTACATAACAATAACATTGTTCGAGAACCGGCGCGACGAATAGCCTGGAACGCTGAATATTCGATGACACTAATGTTGCGACAACGCTAATTTCATTCGACCAGATACCGTCCGGCGCAAATCGTTCCTCCGCTGCTCTCAAGAAGCAGCACTCGCGCGGATCGAGCGCCGCGCTCGATCACAGCGCCGATCCCGCCTCGATAACGAGCAATGGTGTGACCGCGGGATCGCCGTCCACGAGGAAGAGACACTCTTCCGGTCTCACAGACGGCTCTTCGTCCCGCTCGAGCATACAGCTGATTGATCAAGGCTCGAGCAGCGACCCCACCTGCAGCGATGCCGAGGAAGCGATCGCTGTTGTCGAAACAATGTCCAGGATACCAGGTAAAACCGAATCAAATCGAACCATCGCTTCTCTATTTCGGCGTTTGAACCGATTGTCGGGTAATAATAGACATTTGTCTCGTGAACCAAGAAAAATTGTAACGTAGGGTCCCCGCAGTGTGTCTAAAAATAGCTGTTCTTAAATACGAAAAAATGAATTGAATTTTTCATTTTCGGAGCTAGAATGTTTGTTCGACGCGTTATGAACAGTGTTACGAACAATCGATCGGTTATCATTTCTCATACGATTTTCTATGGCATAGAATAATAGATAAATCGCGATTTTTTGACGGTCATCGATCCCAGGAAAAAAATATTGACGTTATTCCTTGTATTTATGAAAAAAGAATTGTATAACCAAGTTCTTATCTGCAAAATTACAAAAAATTAAAGCAAATCAATCAAAAAAAGAAAAGACATACGATTTCGAAAAATTGGACATTTTCTGGAAGATGAACAGAATAGAAACAATGAGTACCAAAATTGATTACAATAAAACACAAATTGACGGAAAATGTGATTGCTTGTTGCAGGTATAAGTTCGACACCTTCCACGCCAACCGGCAAAGCTAAACCTAGAAAAATAAGCAATGAGGAAAAGACTGTAGATCGTGGCACGGCCTGCGTCGACGTCGATTCGTCGTCGGCCAGGCGTTGCGACGATCATAAAAATGCATCTCGGAAGATACCGTCCGAGATCGAGGAGGATCGAGGCCCGGCGACCGGAAGTACGAACACGGGAACGTTGTCGTCGTCGATATCGAGCGTCGACAAGACATCGTTCGTCGGGACGGACGCGTCCGGTTCGTCGTGCGGCACGACGACGTCCGGAACGCCGGTGCGAAAGATATCGTTGAGGAACGTCGACGGCGAGAGTTCGTCGCAGGCGAAACGAAAAACGGCGGGACACACGCGCTCGATGGACAGCGCGGAGAGGCAACGTCACGAGCACTCGCCGTCGTGTCGAAACGAGGAGCGTTGCCGCAAATCCTCCAAGGACTCGTCGGAATCTCGCGAAACGCGAAAAGCGTCGGGCGAACGGGTCGCGTCCGTTGCGACCGCGTCGCAGATACCGAAGCGTCGAATATCGAGCGAAATCGTCGGCGAGACCAGCGCGCGAGACAACGCCGACGAGGCGAGCGTCGACGCGAGAAAATCGAGCGCCGCCGAGGGTAGAATGAAGAATTCGCGTTTCGTCACGTCCAAAGTGTCGGAGGAAATCGGCGACGCGTCGTCGAAGGACACGAGTCAGGAGATCGTCGACGAGGCTAAAGGAATTGAGGGAAACGACGATAGGGTTACGATTTACGACGAGGATGACAATGGTACTAGTATAAGCGATATAGTAGCGGCACAGGCGCTTCAGGAGTCGTTGAGCAAAATGGCCAAGGTCGGCGAATCGTGCGAGCACGAGAGCGCCTCGCAGGACGACAATCGAGTGAAAGCAACGGCTAAAGAAGTGGAAGAGGAAACGGCGAAAGACGCGAGGGAGGAGGTCGCCGCCGGTGGCGAAGTCGCCATACAGGAGGAGACCGTTGAGGGTTTCATCGGTCCGTTGCTCGACGAAAATTTCAAGGCCGATGAAAAACTCGCCCAAAAGACAATGGCGATGGAGGACGTTAGGACGCTGCTGATGAAGGTCAAAGTTCAGACGGTCGAGGACGACGACGACGAGGAAAAGGCGATCGGCATATCTCCCGACGGAAGGTTTCTCAAGTTCGAGGAGGAAATCGGACGGGGAAGCTTCAAGACGGTTTACCGCGGCCTGGACACGCAAACGGGAGTTGCCGTTGCCTGGTGCGAATTGCAGGTGAGATTTTTCTCCACAATCTATAAATCCTATACGCGAACGTCTGTCGTTAACGTATCGAATACGCGCGCAGATCTTAATCGCCGCATTAACGACATGCGCGAAACGAACGGGGCTTTGCAAATATTATTCGTACGGCGTAGCCGCCCACCGGGAAAGAAAAATTATTATGCAAACCACGTCATCGCGATGTTATACCAAATAATGAGCTCGTCATGTCGAACTTATTAGCGCAGGATTCGAATTCCTTCACGTAACGTCGTTTCCTTCGAAAATGAATATGCGCTCAAACGTAATAACGTTCCGCACGGTCTTCTAGCGGTAGCGAAACTTCCGGAAACCCGGAGAATTTCAGGCGGTTTCGAGGAACCCTGAAAAATTCTGAAATTATCTGGATTTTTTTTCATTTTATTTTAATCTCGAATGGATCTTTTTTTCAATAATTCGTTTTTTGTACCAGAAAATTATACAATACAATTAGACATTAAAATGGTTCAATTGTTGTTTTAGTTTTTTTCACTGTTTACTCGATTGACTTATAATATTATTCATAGAGAAAGGTATGTGATTTTTAAAAGCATATAAACTGGAAAATCCGTAAATTTGATCTATCCTAGTGTTATTGACCTTACGGAGCACTTATTCCTCAATTTTCAGCCAAACGCGAGGTTCGGTTAGAATTTTGAAGACTTGTCGATGGGATGAAAAATCTGGAAAAAATCAAATCGTCTATGGTTGATTTTTTTCCAATTTTTAATTCCATAAGCAGATGTACGAATTTCACTCGGAATCCCGATCGTAGCTGAATACTATGCAATGACAAAGTTTATTATGGCAATTCAATCTAATGTGGAAAATCGATATTTCATTCGCCTTGAGCAGGAAAAAAAATTGAACAAAACTGAAAGGCTGAGGTTTCGCGAGGAAGCCGAGATGCTGAAGGGTCTTCAGCATCCGAACATCGTCAGATTCTACGACTACTGGGAGGTTACTCTTACCCGAAGAAAGTACATCGTCCTCGTGACGGAACTCATGACTTCCGGCACTTTGAAAACGTAAGAAAGTCTAATTTGTTTCTATGCAAAAAACACAAATAAAGAATGTAATTAAATTTAACAAGCATGATTTCGAAACATGAAACAGGTATCTAAGGCGTTTCAAGAAGATAAATCCGAAAGTGGTGAAGTCCTGGTGCCGACAAATTCTCAAGGGACTTTCCTTTCTACACTCGCGCTCGCCACCGATAATCCATCGCGATCTGAAGTGCGACAACATATTCATAACCGGCACGACCGGTAGCGTGAAAATCGGCGATCTCGGTCTCGCCACGCTGAAGAATCGTAGCTTCGCGAAGAGCGTTATTGGCACGCCGGAATTCATGGCCCCGGAAATGTATGAGGAACACTATGATGAGTCCGTCGACGTTTACGCATTTGGTATGTGCATGCTCGAAATGGCTACGAGCGAATATCCATACTCGGAGTGCACCGGACCCGCTCAGATCTACAAACGCGTTGTATCGGTAAGTAATCGACATTTTGTCGATTGTTGTTTTTTAAGGATAATCTTGCGAAGAGTTGAGCATGAGGAATTTTTTATACCATTTTTGTAACGGAGAAAAGAAAAGCAAATGCATCTGCACTTTAAAAATCTATTAATCGCCCTTGAACACAATACAAAAAAGATGTTAACACTAAAATGGCCTATTTACCAAATTTTACAGGGCGTAAAGCCGCAAAGTTACGACAAAGTCGAGAATCCCGAGGTTCGCGACATAATCGAGATGTGCATACGCTTGCGTAAGGACGAACGTCCGCTCGTCAAGGATCTCCTGAATCACGAATTTTTCGCCGACGACATTGGCCTGAAGCTCGAGATGGTTTCGCGCGACACGGCGGTCGCGGACGCCGATTTGTCGCGCGTAGAGTTTCGTCTGCGCGTTCTCGATCCGAAGAAACGTACGAACAAGCACAAGGAGAACGAGGCGATACAATTCGACTTCGACATACTCGGCGACAATGCGGAGGAGGTTGCCTCGGAAATGGCCAAATCGTCGCTGATACTCGAGGAGGACGCCAAGGCTGTGGCGAAGATGTTGAAGATGCAGATTGCCGGTTTGCTGCGCGAGCGGGAGGAGCGAAAGGTGCGCGAGGAGAAGGAACGATTGGATCGAGAAGCGGCGGAAACGCAGCAGAGTACGGCGGCGGACAGTTTGCTTCAGCAGCAGCAGCAACAGCTCCTGTTGCAGCAGGTGCAAATACAGCAGCAGCAGCAACAGATAGCATCGGGTATGAACATTCAGATGCAGTATCAGCAACAGTTGCAGCAACAGCAGCAGCAACAGTACCAGCAACAGCAGGCGGGCCAGCAGCAGTATCAGCAACAATTGCAGCAACAAAATTCGTCACAGTGCTCGACACCGCAAACGATTCAGGGCGCGCCGCAATTCCCTCAGGTTCAGCAACAGCCACAAATTCAGCAACAAACGGCCCAGATACAACAGCAACCCCAGCTGCAACAGCAAGCTCAACTGCAGCAACAACCACAGATGCAACAACAGCCGCAGATGCAGCAACAGCCACAGATGCAGCAACAGCCGCAACTTCAACAACAGCCCCAGATGCAACAGCAACAGCCGCAACTTCAACAACAGCCCCAGATGCAACAGCAACAGCCCCAACTTCAACAACAGCCCCAACTTCAACAACAGCCCCAGATGCAACAGCAACAGCCCCAGATGCAACAGCCGCAACTCCAGCAACAACCCCAAATTCCCCAGCCATCACAGCAGCAATACATTCAGATGAATCAGATGGGCGTGCAGATGCCGATGGCAAGTCAGACGACCGGACAGTTGCAGCCGCAATTGCAAATCCCTCAGCCTCAGCAGCAACAGCCCCTCGGCGCTCAGGGACAGACCCATTTGCAGTATCCGTCGAGTCAACAGTTGCAGCACATACAGCAGATGCATCAGACCCCCATAAGTTGTTCGCCACCCATAACCGGACAGCAACAGTATTATCAGCAAACGGGCCAGACACAGAGCGGTTCCTACACGACGAGCGCGACAATCTATCAACAGACTAGCATACAGCCGAGCAACATACAAGCCAATCTTCAACAGGGCAATATTCAGGCGAATCTTCAACAGGGCAACATTCAAGCGAATCTTCAACAGGGAAACATACAAGCGAATCTTCAGCAGAGCAACCTGCAAGCGAACATCCAGCAGAGCAACATCCAAGCGAATATCCAGCAGAGCAACCTCCAAGCGAATATCCAGCAGAGCAACATCCAAGCGAATATCCAGCAGAGCAATATACAAGCCAATATTCAGCAGCAAACGAATATCCAAGGAAACATTCAAGCGAGCATACAGTCGAGCAACATCCAACCGAACATCCAACCGAGCAACATACAAGCGAACATTCAACCGAGCAACATTCAAACGAACATTCAACAGGCCAACATACAGCAACAGATTTATCAACAGTACGCCACCGCGACCGGACCTTCTGCGTCCGCCGGGCACGTCGAGATTTGTCCGGTTGGACAACAAGCGAACGGTCAGCAACAGCAGATCTATTCGACGACGAACACGTCGCAGACTTTCGTGCAGCAACAACAACAGGTGCAAATGCAAACGGGAACGAGCGTCAACGTACAAGGCGTGCAGAGCACCGGTAGCGTTCAGGCCGTTCAGAACATTCAATCGAGCGCCGTCACGAATATCCAAAGCGCACCGGCCATAATCGGCGCCGCTGTTCAACAACAACAGACCCAGCAACAGAGCGTACTCGTTCAATTGCAGTACAGCACGAATGTCAACGTCCCCATAAATACCGGCGCGATAACCGTTCAACCGCAACCTATAAACATTCAACAACAACCATTGCAAGCGACGAATATACAGCAAACCCAGCAGACGGTCATTCAGCAACAACCGCTGCAAACGACGAATATACAACAGTCGCAACAGCCGAATATTCAACAAACGCAGCAAGCCACCATTCAACAACAATCGCAACACACCGTCATTCAACAGGTTCTCCAAACGACGAACATTCAACAACAATCGCAACAACAGTTCGTCGGCAACAACGACGTTTTCAGCATCGTCGAAAGGAGCGCCCTCATCAAACAGGACACGATGGAGTCCGTTCAATCGATCGCGAACGATCCGAGCAACGTTCAGGATGCCGCGGTTACGGGCGGCAACGCCGGCGGCTCGAGCGTTCAAGCTCCCAGCTCCAACGACGGGTGAGCTGGCGATTATTGGGAATTAATCCTTGGTCTCGTATGGTTTTTTTTACTGGCTGATCCATTTTTTTTTATGGGGCGGCGAACTAAACGCGGCGACTCTATCTTTCTTTTTTGCTCGAAAAGTTCGCTTTATCGTTGGAATTCCAGCTAAAACTGAGATCCTGAGCGAATTTCGAATACTTCCGGATTGGATGAAGATCTGAGAAAAAATCAACCATCCAAAAGTTTTCAAAAAATATTAATTTTGTAGGATAATAGATTCTCACAGCAGAGTAATAGGTCCTAAAGCGCCAGGCGTTTTTCTCGAATTTTGAAAAACTATCATTTTCACTGTTAAACGAATGAAAATGATAAGATACTTTTTTTTTAATACAGCTTGGAATTTCTATTTGAGGTGGCACAATAATTTTATCTGCATAATTAAATTTCTCAGACGTTGCTGTTTATCACGCGGCGCGTGGGAATAAAAAGTCAATGTAATTGTAAAGAGATGAAAAATTCGAAAATATATTTCTTCATCAATTTGGAGAAATCGTACAGTTACAAATCGGCTTTCGAGCGGCTCCGAGTGCATGTGCCAAGGATTGATTTCTTTCTTTTATGTAAAAAATTCCACGACTAACCAAATATTTTTCAGCATGACATCGGAAAATTCAGAGAGCGTCTCCGTGCCGGAGAGAAGTCGTGTCAAGAGATCGGGCACGAAGCGACGAAAGCCCGGCATAAAACTGACGGTATTGTCGGTGAGCAACAACGAGGGGGCGTCGATGACTGTCGAGTGTCAGCTCGACACGAGCAAACAAAAAACCGTGACTTTCAAGTTCGACAGGGACGACATGGTGCCGACGGACATAGCGAATAATCTGGTAAGCGGATCGAAGCTTCCGAATTCGCAAGAACACTCGCGCAACGCTCGTTAATCGTCGTTTTTTATTTCTTTTTTTTTTTTCAATAAACATTTAATCGATTCGCAGGTAGCGGAGAATTTGTTGCCCCAGTCGCAGTGCGAAACGTTCGTCGAGCTGATCGAGGACATCGTGAAGCAGCTACGACTGGATCCAAATCGAAGCCTTCCGCTCGTCGCTCACGGACCGCCCGATCAATCGGCAGGCGGCAGTCCGGTGACGAGTCGACGACCCAGAGATCGTGACCACAGTCTCGATGCATCGAAGGTACGTATTTTTTCGTTTTGTTTTTCTCTCCGAATCGTATCTCTCTCGTCCGATCGCGGCGAGTCCCGAATCATATATTACGTTACGCGTTCTCTATTTCCTTACTCGAGTTGTGCAACGATACGTATTACAAACGCACAGAACGCAAGAGAAGTATTTTCTCGGAACGTCAAAATTCTACAGATTTTCTGCGATTGATATTTGCAAAGAAAAAGAGAAAAAAACTAACGAATCATCGACAAACAAGTATCTATAGAATATAACGCTCCCGATATAGTGATACTATGTCTTGTGTGTGTGTCTGTGATTTTGGACGCAGCAGGTGAGACACGGCTCGCTGACTCGTCAGAGCAGCCACCGATCTTCGTACAAAGCTCATCGTAGGCACCGCTCGGTGAGTTCACCTTCCTCCAAGAAAAATCGTACCTCGCCCAATCTCCCCGACGCGTCGCAGTCTCTTTATTTCGTTTATTTTTTCCTTTTTTTCTCGTTTCCTGTGACTCACAACCCATATCACGATTTATCGGAACGCGCGTGTCGTACCGCGATACGCTAACGCGGAGAGTATTCATTTTGTTTCCTTCCTCGACGATGGAGAGATTTCCTCATTCCCAAGAAAAATAATGCCTCGTAACAGGACCTTATTATCCCGTATTTGTGTGTGCAGATTTTTTTTGCTGTGAATCTTACTAGGTTTAATGATATTTTTGAGCTTGAACCAGGTGTAGAAAATCAACTAAAACGCCGAACGATCCTGGACAATCGAACGATTCAAGATTCAAGAAAGTCCGAGTGCTTCGCTGACCGGAAAAAATTCGAGCTCTCGCCGTCGAACGAATTCGTTTCTATTCTGCTAAAATAGAATTTTTGAAATCATGAATTCGGAGAATTGCCGATTAATTGAAAGAGCTAATAATTGCTGAAATACCCAGTTTTTTTTCTTTAAAATTACTATAAAGAAAAATATTAGTTAAATTATCAGCAAAATTATTAATGAGCTGGAACAAAAAATTTGAATGAGTTCGACCATCGAACTATCGGTCGTGCGAACTCGTTAACTTTTTTCCTGCGCGCTCTGGACTGTCTTGACGAATCGCGCCTCGATTGTAGTCCTTGCCTGTTATTTCGCCGTGCGTTGTGTGGGTAGCGTAGATTGTTGCGTGCACGAAATATGACTCGCTCCGGCGAAAGATCGCGCAATCTCAATTCGAAATTTATATAACGCTGCAGCGATACGTCGTTTCGAGACTCGGTCGATATACTTCCAATGTTATAAATATCGATACGAGATTTCGAAAGATCCTAAATCGATCGATGCGAACTTGCAATATTGTTCTCGTAAGATCCAATTTTTTTTTCAGTAACAACGCACTAGACAATATTTTATATGGCAGTCAATCCGAGGATTAATATATTTCTCGAAGCTGCAATCGATTATTAACAATTTTTTTCCTTTCTCTGCTGCAATTTCGGGGGGAACTTTTATTGTTTTTATTTGTGTTCGCTATTACGGTAGTCCGAGCGGTACAGTTTGAGGAAATGCGAGATTCGAAGAGAATTCCGAGCTGTTTTTCCGTTAAATAAACAATAAAATTCTGAAAATACCTCGATCGTGGTGAAAACGTAACGAAAGACAAGTAAGAAACGCAAAAAAAGAACAAAAGATCATTTGCAAAATTGCAGCAGGGGAAGGAAAAATAATAATTCTTAATGTTTCGAGTACAGCTCGTTTTTTTGTTAATAAGCATGTACGACAGTTATTCCCTGGCACGCCAAATGTTTGTCAAATTACACTGAATCACGTGTACTCGAATGCTCTATATGATTTCTTTTAAGATCAATAATTCACCGTGTGCACGATCTACGCGCGCGCAGTGGTTGAGAGTGTATTTAATGTATTGTGCAAGGAGTTTGTCACTTCATTCGGGCCTGAATCCGCCTGCAGGCGCTGATATATGGTGTCCAGTGGTCCCAGAAATCCTGGTAGTCCTGGAAATGGTCTTGATTTTTCTCATCCTGGAAAGTCCTTCAATTTCTTCACTGCCCCTAGAATTTTCCGGTTTTTTTCTTGAATACTTGTTTCTTAAACCCTTTTTCATCCCTTACGTACGGGCGACGTAAATGTAGATTAGGCATTTTTTTTCAACCTTTCAATGGGAATCTGAGAAAAAGTATTCGCTAAAAAACACGCAGGAAAAAATACATAAAAATGGATCCAGGAAAAAAATCCTGCCAAGAAGGCAAAAAAAGATCTCGAGATATTTTTCTGTAGGTTTTTTTTGTACAAGAATATTTCTTCAATATCTTGAAAAAAATACACATTGCCATTTCTTATTTTCAGTTTTTTTTTGCCTTTTCAAAATGAGCTTGACGATCTCGAAAATGTCCTTAAATTTCGTGCGAACCTTTGACTGGACACCATGCGATTTGATGCACGGACAATTAAAAAATAATATCTGTACAAAAAAAGAGTTTCGACTATCCGAATCAATCGGGACCAGGTCGATATTTTTTTGCAACACGATTATAGACAAACGTGCAGATTCACAGTTTCTCGAGAACGACACGCTGATTTCACGGCTCCCGTTGAATAAAATTGTAAGCGACAATGTACCGATTCGTCGCTGAGATTCGAGTAATTGAGTCCCCGGATAAGCTACGACGTCGTTCGAGTAATAGAAGGTTCGGATAATCGAGATTCTACTCTACGCGATACACGCTCAGCCAATAGATCTGCGCCGCTGTTGCAAAAATATAATGAATGTTTCTTTTTTTTTCTCTCCAAAAACGTACCCAGCGCCACAATAGACAATCACTGTAAATTATTCTAGTTTTATTTCTGTACCTTGTAAATTGTTTTTTTCCTTTTTTGAAAAACAAGACTTTTCGTCGCCGACTTTGCCCTCCGAATTGTTTATAATTTCTAATAATTACAACCGTTTCGTTTCTTGCTCCTTTCATGCGATTTGGATACAAATGTATTTCGCATTGCGCCAAAGAAGTCGGCAAAGTGTGATGTTTTTTTCTTCATAATTGTGTTGTACGATTTTCAGCGAGACGAAACGTCGAACACATCGACGCCGACGAAGCTTTTGCCGATCGACCAGATAATATCCCACATCGCATCGGTGCCGCTCGACTCGCGTCAGCAGTCCGTCCAGACGCCCGACGGTCAATCGGGTGCGGCGACTGGAACGGGCGACAGCAGCGCCTCCGCCGAGGTGTCCCGTCGCTCGTCGACCTCGACGCAGAACACCGACACCCTGACGCCCGTTAATCTGCCATGCGACAATCTCGAAAATCCCGAAATCGTCGGATCGCTGATGTCGAGCAGCGACAGTACACTGTTGCTGCACGACGGCAATCTCGTCGCCAGTCCGCCCGAAGAGTTGCCGCTGGAAAATCCGGAGCAATCGCATAACGGCGCGATCGCGCAAAATTCACAAACGGAAATTCCCAGTCACGATGGAATCTCGAACGTGGCGAGTTCCCAGAAGAGAGAAGAGTGCGAGACGACGGAAGCGGCGATGAACCTCTCTCAGGAGACAGCGGAGCCGCAGGACACGAGTCGCGAGTCCGTGGAATCGTCGAGCACCGTCGAGGTGTCGAAACCACCGCCCTCGGCGCCGGTGAGAAAGATCTCGCGGTTTCTCGTGAGCCCGGTCGTCGAGAAGAAGCTCTTGTCCGGCGAGTCGGAGTGTCACGCGCCGTCGGAGAGCGTCGAGGTCTCCTTGAGTCGACCGGAAGCCGAGCCGGAGCTCCAGGCTTTTCGCGAGACCGCGAACGCCCCCGAGATTCATCAACAGCCAAGCTCCCAGGGTCTTCAGAACGTCACCCAGGCCCAGATGGGCGTCGCTCATCTCCAGCAATTGTTAGGACAGATGCAGCCTCAAGCGAAGCAGGAAAACGTTGCGATGGCCCAACAAGCGCAGGCCCAAGTGATGCAAAATGTCGTTCACGTGCTTCAGAAGGACATGCAACAGGGATTGCAGAACGTGCAGTCGCAGGCTCACGCTCAGGCGCAGTATCAAGCTCAAGTGAGTCTTCAGCAGCACGCCGCGATGCATCAGCAACAACATCAGCAACAGCTCGTTATGCAGCAAAACATGTTGCAGCAGCAACAGCAGCAACAAAAGACTCAAGCTTCACAGCCGCAGCAATTCGTGCAGCAACAAATACCGCAGCAACAGCAGTACGTCATTCTCTCGGGTCACATGCAACCCATGCAACAGATTCAAGCCCAGGACGATCGCAATCGTCGCGTGTCGAACATCTCCGCCGTGTCGACGATATCGTCGGATTCGCAGATGTCCGAGACCGCGACCGGCCCCTCGTCCTCAACGTCGAGTCTTCAACACGGCGCTATGCAGGACTCGATTGCGCACAACGCCGGACAAGCTCTTCACGTCAACGTCGCCGATCCCGGCCAGCATCAGAACGTTTTGCATCACGCTGCTCCTCCGGGCGTCGTTCCCCTTCAATCGATTCCAGTGGCGATTCCGGGCACCGCTCAACAGGCTCAACTCCAGCAAGAAACAGCGCCGAAGATCAAAACCAAGGAAGTGTCCTCGACGCTTCCCGATCTCGCTCAGAATCTCGCCAACATACTGTCGAATCCCAAAACGAAATCTTCCACGCCCCATCCGGCGACCGGACCGATACATCTCGCCTCGATCAATCAGCAATCCATCGACGTTCCGCAGCCCCAACAATTGTCGGGACAGAATTTGCAACAGAATCACGGACACGCGATTCTCACTAGTCAAGGACAATGGGTCATGCCGCAGTATCACACCGGCGTTCCAACGCCCGCGAGCGGGATTCCCATTGCCGTTGTCCCATCGGCCGGCGTTCCTACGAATGTCGCACCGGCTCTGGGACAAACGCAGATTCAACAGTCGGTCCAGCAGCAATACGTTGCACCGGTGCAAACCGTGCAAACGAGCATGGAACAGAACGAGGGAGTTTCTGGAACGGAGCAACAACACAATTTGCAACTCCGACTGCCGGAACAGCATGCGACGAAGAACGTCGTTGATTATCCGGAATGCAACGTCGATGGGAGTAGCGTGAGCATGTAAGAGACTTTTTTTTTTATGACTCACGGACGTGAGACTTTTTGTCAGTCGCTATAATTATTCAAGAGATCAATTCTGATGCTTCATTTGATGCTGGATCGAAATAATGTAAATCATTTTTTGTTTCCACAGGAGCACCAGTTCGGACTGCCAGTTGTTATTGTCGGAGAACGAAGGTTCGAGTCACGATGTGACCCCCGAGCACACTCTCGTCGAGTCGATAGATCCGATTCTCTACGCTCAGCACCAATTGGCGCAGCATCGCAAGCTGAGCCAACAGAATTCGCTGGAAAAAACGGCCGAGGTTCCCGGAAGCGCTACGGGAACCGGCGGACCCCAGACGATCGCCGATCTTCAACAGAAACTCGTACAGCTGACGAGCCAACCCTCGGAATCGCTCAATGTCGGCACACCGCCGATAAGCCATCCAGCCACTCCGCATGGACATTCCACCGGTGCGGCCGGCTACGACACGTACATGCATTCCCTGCAACAGAAACTTGTCAATATCGGCATGCCACTGTCCTCCGGACAATCTTTGGTAAGATTTCATGCGTCGATCCGCCTAAGAAAGATTTATCGTTTTTTTACCAGCCAAAAGTGAGATTTGGCGAGAATTTTGAAGACTTCCGGATGAGATACAAACCCAAAACAATTCAACCGTCCAGAATATGCTTAAAAGATTCATTTAGCAGACTTTGAGCATAGTAAAAAATACGAAATGTTCTTAAAAATCGTTATCCATTTTTCATTCTTTTGAACTGTCGACTGCTCGTCAGCAATATCTGTAACTTCGGCTGTAGAAACCGAAAATAATTGTTTCGTTTTTTTCAGGGACCACTTTCTCCTCAAACGGGAGGCTCGCAGCATCCTCTCGCGGGTGTCGTGATGGATCCGAGCATGGCATCAGCACTGGAGAGCATGGTCGTCGATCATTCTTCCCAATTCGTACTCTCGCAAAACGTAAGAATCGTTGCGTGTACAAAGAATAATTAACGTCACAGATTAGAATAATAATTTGCAACAATTATTTTACACAGTGCGCGGATTGTGCCTTGGACAGTCCGACACCGGGCGCCGGTTCCACCGGTCCGGATACGATGAGTCCTAGCAAAGAGAGCGTGAAGTCCCAACGAGCTCAGCGCCCGGGTTCCCGGTTGCAGGAACTCGAGCAAGAATTGGCGAAGATTCATCATCGCGGTCCCGTTCATCCGACCTCGTCGCCTCAACCGCTGACGCCACCCATGCCGACGGGTTACTCGATACAGGCACAGGGACACGCGATGCCTCAAAGTTCGCTACTCACACCGGTCGTCGCACCCGTCGCCGTGCTTCCCGTTGCTACTGTAATGCCCAACGTTTACGGCTCTAATTCGG
This sequence comes from Ischnus inquisitorius, assembly GCA_963924025.1. Classification (NCBI taxonomy): domain Eukaryota; kingdom Metazoa; phylum Arthropoda; class Insecta; order Hymenoptera; family Ichneumonidae; genus Ischnus; species Ischnus inquisitorius. The sequence continues at coordinate 2,741,172 of OZ001250.1, read as the reverse complement.
GCACTAACACGCCCGTTCATCTCGATCTTCAGGATGGCGCTAATGAGGTAGTTTATAATTCCCTAAAAGTAGTCAAAGTTTGCGGCTTATTTTACAACGATGTAGTGGTCGCCTTAGTAACTTTTATTTTACTTTGCTACGGTTCCCGATAAAGCTTGACTATTTGCGCGTTTTTTTTTACGTTTTGATCTCGATAGAGATTATCTTTGAAATTTTCTTATTCTTCTGATTATTATAACTCTTCTGAGGCAGAGAACAATGTAGGGAGTTTGTCTTTTTTTTTTAGACTTACAATAATTGTGTCAATTTTTTGTGAATCTCAGCGAGTTCAGCAGCCCCAGCAGCCCGTTCGTAAAATATCGAGATTCATGGTATCGAAAGTAGCCGGACCGCCGGTCGACGACGCTTCTCTGCAAAGTCAACAACCGCAACAGCTCGGGCAGCAGCAGTTTCATCAGTACGAGGACGGGCGATCGAGCGTCTCGTCGAGCCATCACGTCGACGAGATTCAAGGTGACGAGAAATATCTTATTATCGACGACGATAAAAGCGACGACAAATCGTTGAATCGCTCAACAACGTGCCGATTGATTTCAGGTGGAACTTTGCAAGTTTTGCACAGTCGAGAAAATTCTGTTCCGCCAGGCCAAAGCTCTACGTCCGTGAGCGCTCTGCCGAGTGAAGTAAGTTTACGTTCCTATGTCGATTCCAGGTTTAATTATCGCGATACAGCAGCTCAGGAAAAATTGGTGTTAACATTGCTAACTGGATTTTTTTTCTTTTTCAGTCCGAAAAGGATGAAAGACTGTCTGCCGCATTGACCCCCAGCGAAGAGTATCAGTTGCTCATAAAAAGGTTCGTGTATCTCAAAGCAAAATTTCACCGCGATAATCCCGACGATTTGTTTCTCATTTATTTCGTAACATTCAACATTGTTTCGACAGACAAACGATGGAGCTCGAAAGTTTGCAGCGTCGTCACAGAGACGAGCTGGAAAGGTTTCAGCAGCATCAGCTTCAATTGTTGATACAGAAGCAGCAACAGGCTAGCGCGTTACATCAACATCAGCATCATCCATTGCTCTATCACACAGTAGCGACTACTGTAACCGGTAAATATCGGATAAATGAAGTTTCCCAATTAAACTCTGTCTGCTACAAATCTCTTTTTACCCCGAAATCGATCAAATCAGGTCCATCGGAATGTGGCGAAATTTCATTCCGATATCTCGAGCCTTCAATTGATTTTTTTTTCAGGTAGTGTCCCGGTGATTATTAAGAAATTAGGATAGATTTAAAAATCGCATTTTAAAGTTATCAAAACAAAATATTAGTCACATCCAAAATGCCAGCACATTTTTCACAGGGACCTTTCTAATTTTCGACTGTTGTACAGTTTGGCCAACACAGAACGTTCGTTGAATCTACGAAGATAGTAAATCTTCAATTCCCAGACGCACTTAATTGACACTACATTTTTTTATAGACACTTAACTATTACTAGAGTAAATTTTTCCCGAAATCGTTAACAGGTCAAACCCGGCCAATGGCTGTCGAGGATTACCTGATGTTCAGCACGGCATCGCAGACAACGTCGTTCCATCGCATGCCGTCCTATTCGCCGGACACGGACGAAACTCTTCGTCTCGCCACGCAGAAGCTCAACCAATCGCCGCAGCAGCTCCATCAGTCCCAGATCCAATCCTATCCCCAGCAGCCACAACAACAGCCACCGCAACAGCAGCAGCAACAACAGCAACAATCGGGAATTCCTCACGCCTACGTAATACCGATACCGGTAATGCCATCGGAAAACATTCAACAGCAGCAGCAACCGCAGCAGTTGACCGTACAGCAGAGCTACGTAGGTTCGAGCTGCACGTCGGAACTTCCGGACATCGTCGGTTCGACCAACGGTCCTACGACGACGAGCGCGACGACCTCGTCGTCCTCGTCCACGGCCATCATGCAAGACGCCACGGGCTCGCAGCCCTACTATCAATACGCCCAAGTTCATTCCGAGACCGCGAGCCAAGCCCAGGCGCACTATCAGTTCGCTCCGATTATTCCCGACGGCGCGAACGCCCCGCCGTCCCAGCCCCACTATCAATTCGCCCCGATACTACCCGACGTCTCGACCGGCCCGCGGACCAACGTCGTCAATCCGACGAGCCAGAGCGCCAATCTCGTCGCCCCGACGCCGATATCCACGAACGCCCAGGCGACCGGCCAGTATCTTCACTACCACGAAGCCCCGCCGGGCATGCCGAATTTTCAGGCCTTCAGCTACTCGCCCCATCCGGGATTTTTCCTACCCACCGGGTATCGTCTCGTCTACGCCCCGACCGGAACGCCGCAATCTCAGCCCGCAACGCCCGCGACTCCGCATCTCGGCAACTCGCACGACGGCACCCCACCCGGCGAGACTCAACAATCCTCGGACGGTACGAATTTCACGCAAATGGAATAATCACGATTATTTTCTCACGAGTCTCTCCGCGATGCTGAGATTCGCGTAGCCGAAGAGCATACGATTTTTCTTTTTTTTCTACGAGAGAAAAACTCGCACGGATCGATCGCGCGGACGAGAGTCGCGAACTATCGCCTCTGTGCTTCGCCTCGGGAAATCTTGAAGCGGACATTCCTTCTCAATTCTTCTTGACCCGGTCTCCGCCCTCAGCACCTTGGAAATTTAACTTCCCCGAGCTTGGTTTTGCCGTCGAGTGACGCAAACTCGCGCGGTCTCGACGCGCCGCCCGGTCATTTCGAGGCTCGGCGGCGAGTCGACAATATTAGTCAAACGAGCTTTCGTTCCGAACTCGAGTTTAAAGAAAAAAATTAAATAAAACGTTTTTAAAAAAAATGAAGGATTCAAGCGTTCGACGATGGACGATTGATCCTTCGTGCGCTTATGCTTCGTAAGCTGCGAATCGCGAGCGAATCGCGGAGAATGGTAATAACTCGATCGCCGCCCGACTCGCGTCTTTCCCGGCCGATAATCGGAGGAGGCAAAAGGCGGAAGGCCAATTTATCGAGAACGAAAGGTTTCCGTACGATTTTCACGAATCTTTCATTGCGCATGGTAACGAATCGATCGGATATCGCTGCGAACAGGCTGTGCTTGCGTATCGGAATTTCGAAAAAGGGGAAAGGCGGGAAAAAAGTGCGTCGAGTTCGCGGCGAATCGAGTACGAATTAGTTAATTGCGTCGTTCGCTCCGAATCGTCGGCCCGGACGTTGCGGCTTCGTCGATCGTTCTTCGTAAATTACAATTTCTTTCGACAATGAGAATAACAAAGAGCTTTCGGAGCAAAATCGATGTCTGATAATCGTTGAATATTGTTGAATTAAAATCGAAAGAGGATCTCCGCGCGCGTGATTAGATGTAACGAAAAAATAACGAGCGCGATTGAAAAAAAACGCGAAAATCCACATTTCTTCTCGGTGAATTTCGAAGGATCCCCAAACAGAAAGTGTCTTCACTCCCCGTCGACTGTGTTAAAATTATTCGCAAAAATGTTAACAGCTTCAATCCGTTACGATTAAAAAGAAGAAACAAAAAAAATCAGATCAATACAAAAAAGTTTCAAGTCTCGCGATAAAGTGTCACAAATGTAGGATAAAAATTTTTCAGTGAGGGGGAGAAACCCGACGATTTGTCCCCGTTGACTCTATCCATTGATACACGTGTAGAGAATGTACTCCGTAATTCTAATATTTAATGCACGCATCGAAACGGGGTGACGAGATATTTTAAACAATTCAAAATGAATGGTTCTCGTCGGCGTTGATCGAAAGAGAGAAAAGAAATTCAATGACGAAATCAATTCGAGATCGAGAAAATTGTCATTTAAGAAGAAAAATGAAGAAGCCCGGAGATAGAGCGGTAGAGAAAAAAAGATTCCCGTGATGAGTCGAGCGAAGAAAGAAATAAAAGACGCGTAATACGAGAGAGAAGAGACAGGCTTTCCACGCTAGATAAAAAGAAAACGCTTTGTGAGCGTGTATAATTGAACGCTGCTCCAAATATACTATATATATGCGAAAGTATATATATATATAGTATATTATAGTATATTATTATTAAAACGAGAGAAGAGAAAGAAATTAAAAAATGAATAAAAAAAGAAACACGTCGAAGGGCACGGTCCGGATTTATGTGCAGGCCTCAGCTAGTCTTTTACGATCGAAATGGCAACGTGGCCATTCTGCGTCGACATTATGTAATGTGTAACTGTTAATTGATATCCCCCTTGTATGCTTGTGATCGAAGAGAAGATTAAAAGAAGAAAACAACAACAAAAACAAAATGGAAAAAAAGAATAGATTAATCGAGCCGATTGTGAAACCGCGAGCGAATGAGTATATACGAGCGTATGGGACCTATGGGCGAGTTAAGCGTGAGAACGAAAATTGCAAAAAGAATGACTAAAATTAAATATTAAAGAGGAAGGAGAAAAAAAAGAAAAATTAAATAAACAAACTGAGAATGAGTGCGCGAAAGCGAATTAATATAATAGTCACTGTTATGCTTTAATGTATTTCTAGCAATTTTAACTACTTCAATTAAAGAAAAAAAAACAAAAAAACAAAAAATACACGATGCGTTGATAGTTGAACGATGATAAACGTTTAGCGAGAAGGGAGGCGTCAGCAAGGGAGGCGAAAAAGGCAATGAGATGTTGAAGAAACAATAGTAAACGAATACGGAAATCTTTGTCGTACGTTTTTTTTCGTTATTCAGTCTTTCTCGAATGCCCCTCTGCTTTCGTCTTCCTTTCCATATTTTGTTCTTTCAACGCCTCTTCTACCGTTCTTAGCTGTTCATGCACTTTTGGCCAATCGCCGCAGGTTGTGCACTGCAGAAAATCGAAGCTTTTGAAGGACTTTGTTGGGAAAGTGCCTGCGGCACAGTCCGGAGAAATGTCAGATTTGGAGAGAAATTCCCTTCAACAATGCGAAATGCGAAAAAGTCGACATTGTCAAATCAATAACAAACGAGATATTGAAAATAACGATTCGTATATTCAACGCTGCGCAACGAAAGATCAAAGTTTTCTTTACAAACTCTGACAATTATTGTTCAAGTATTACGCGCAGATGTATAAAAATATATTACACTTATTATATCTAAATGTTTGGATAGAAGCGATAAGCGACGATCGTCGAACGAGCAGCGTCGCTTGGCCGTCGTTACGTTTTTGTTGTTTTTTCTTTTCTCGGGCCGCAGAGCGAAGTTCTTGACGAGTCCCATAAAAGCCTTTCGCCTGAAAATAGTTTAAACAACATGACTTTCTTATTTTTACAATTGCTTGTGTTTTTTCCTTTCGAAAAGGAAGATTTGAGAGAAGCAGCGACAGATCGAGAAAATCGATATAAACGACGTAATTCGAATTTGAAGACATTGTCGAGAGCTTACCCGAACCTCGTTCGTGCGCGAGGAACGCTCGCGGCATGGGAGAGGCAAGGAACATCGTTAAGTGGGCGAGTTAAATCGAATCGAAGCGAGTTCTTCGCCTCGCGTAGGCTCCCATGCAGGCGAAAAAACCGACGATTCCGAGGATCAGTCCGATGATCAGTGCCATCGTATCCCCGAAATCGAAACCGCGCGACGCCGCAGCACGGTGAAAACACGAGAGAACGAATATCAAGAAGTACCAAAACATCTTCGGTCGTTCGCGCGACAAAAGAATGATATTCGTCGGTTTATTTTGTTTTTGTACGAAATATTTTGATTTGACAGTTAAAGAGACGATCGTACGGAGGTTACGTCGTATTTGGTATTGGCGAATGTTGGGCGCGATCGCAACGCCACACCCGCGTAAAACTGCACACACTCGCGCCCGCTGCGCTTGATTATTTATATATGTATTTCCACCGATTGGGAGCATTCGTCGGTTGGGCGACGACGTTTCGAACTCACCGCAGTGTGCACGCGACGTTTCTTTATTCTTTGTCCCTCAATTTTCGCGCGAGAGCGAAAAAGACTGAGATAGACAGAGTGCACGCGAGCGCAGCCGGTTGAAAATGACGTTGAGTAGAAACCTAACCTGACCTAATCCACCTAGCGCAACCTGAACCAACGAGCGCCGGTGCGACCTTGCCATTGTAGGCGTGAAAAACGTCAACAAACGACAGTTGCCGTTTGTACGGTGTCGAGTGCGTCAAATGTGAGGTCTTTTCGAATTTTCACGGTGTTAGATGCGATTAATGATGCAGAACGGTGTTACGTTCGTTATCGAGACGCAGTGTTAAGCTTTTTGTTCGTTGTTACTTCTCATAGAGAAACTTTGTTTTCGCGAAAGATGTGTTTTTCGAAAATTTCGTGCGAACGTCTTCGCAATGTTCGAAAAGATAAAAGATTACATTCAGAAAAAGGTTTTGTGTGGGTGTGTGCCAAAAAGGAAGTCAACACGAGAGATGCAAGTTTTGTACGTCCAAGCTGAAATTCGGAACATAAATCGAGTTAATACCAAGGTTGGTTGGAATTTCATTTGGTCCGAATTTTGTGTAAGTGATCGAAAGTTGTGAATATTTTTTAGTTTTCAAGCTCATCACGAAACTATTTCCAATACGTGCTGCCATTTGCGCACATTTTCGATGAATTTGCTTCAAAACGGTAAATCGGCATTCAAAAGTTATATTCCTTCGTTTTTGATATTCATGAGATTTGAATTGAATATTCAATTAAATGTTGATATATAAATTCAACACCGAGCCGTGGCGAGACGACAAACTCTCGTATGAGAAATCCAGCGAAATTTTTATCGGAATAATTGTTTTTAAGTATATGAGAGAAACGCTTCCGAATATCAACAAAGTTTTCCACAAAATGCGCAAACTCTGAGAAATTCGGAAGACTGAGAGAATTATCAGTATTTTTTATGGAGATTTCCCGACCGCAACACTTGTTGCAGATTAGCAGCGGCTCCTATGTTATTAGTGCTTGCGTGCGATGACCGGCGTTGCACTACTTTTTATCAGACCCCTTCGGTACTTCACTCGAGGTCTTGTTTACATTAGGCGTTCGCTCTCCTTCCCCATCATCTCTTTCGAATGCACAATCATTCTGAAACATACTACTCGACGCCTGTTTAATTCATTTATGCCAATAGGTAAATAAATAGGCCTATCATCTCAAATAGATGATATTAGTTATTTTTCAATCGCCAGCAGTGGATGCGCGGTGGGTGCGCGGCTTCGGCGATCACCCAAGTCAAGCAAAATTGCTTGCGGGCAGTACTTGGATGGGTGACCGCCTACCCGCGCACTGGCTGGACCAACCGTCGGACACGAGGCCCGTTTTTCTGAGACTTTGGTGTATGCACTTTAGTTACTTTGGGGTATACATCGGGGAATCAAAAAGAACAGGGCCGTCTGAACCGGCGCGGGTTTTTCACGGTTTCCCCGTGTCCGCTAAGTCGGCTACGGACGCATTGGAAGTTAGATAGTTTAGTAAAGTGCGAGTAAGAACAGTTCGGAGGGAAAAAGTTATTTTCGATATATATGCGAGAAGTAGCCGCGAGTGAGGCCGATTTTTCTCGCACTCGCATCGAACTCCATTCCATGACTTTTCAACGCTCTAGTGCGGAAAATTAAACTTTTCGCTACGCATTTTCCGCAGTACTTTGCCATACTAAACAAAAAACCGTTTAATATTGTCGCGTAATTATCGTCGGTTCGATCGCGCCTCAATGAATTCATCGCTTGAAAATATTGTTCATTTGACGAGGCAAAAATTCAAAGAGGTTTCGCGAATAAGAGTCAAGGAGGCGAAGTGCTAGAAGTTTCGCGATCGCTGGCGGCAGATAAATTCAATTAGACGCCATCAATGCAAATATTGCAGCGGTCCGATCCGAGAGAGCGGCAAAAAAGCGCTCTCGTCATTAAACGGTGGGGAGAGTACCGTCGGCTGTTTATCGGTTATTCAGATAAGCAAGTTGCGGTACTAAGGTCAATCGGCGCGCACAAGCGTGTAAACAAGCCGAGAGTATCGCGTACGGGCGCATCGCCGACGACGGAGAGTGAAAGTTTGTCAATTCCGCTCGCCGAGAGTTGCAACGAATCAATAACGAGACGTACGTGAAAGTTGTTGGATATTAATTTTTTTTCCCTCGCTGCCGTTTTCGACTTTCCTGGAAATTGGATTACTTCCATATTTTTGTATTAAAAAAATAATATACGTTTTTGTTGAATTTTTTTTTATAATTGTATAAATAAAACAATATATTCGTGTACACAAAAGAAGATAAATTTATTGAGAAAAACGCCTTGAGAATACGGTGATTTGAGCGAAAAACGAAACGACAATGGACGAAGAATTCGAGCCGATAATTTGTCGAATAAGAAAACCCGGTGCTGTCGATAAAAATCAACGGGCATCGAGTGATACGAATCTTGAAGAAAAGATCGATTCGCCGCGCGAAAAGAACGTTTTCGTCGATCTTCCGCCGAAAGGACTGGACAAAGAATATAATGAACTCTTCACCAACGATGCCATGGAATTCATGGCCGATCTGGTGATGCACTTCGAGACCGAGATCGAGGCACTGTACAATCGAAGACTGCGAAGAAAATCGGAACTCCGAAACTCGTCGACGACTCCTCGATTCTTCGAGTCAGCGTGCAGGATCGATAAAAATTGGAAAGTCGCACCCGTTGGTATGTAAAGAGTATGCGTTGGTTTCTGCTTAGTTTTTTTTTTGAAAATGTGTTAAAAAAATCACGAATTTCGGATATGTGTTTGTTCGAAGACTGACCATTTCTTTCAAGAACTTTCCGAATGATTGATCAAGCAGATTGACAAATAAAGCTCAAACGACTTTGAAAATAATGCAATTTTCAACAAATATGAAAAACAAAAAAAAATCACAGAAAATTCATATGTATTTAGAAACAATAAAAAAAAATGTTATCAGACAAAAAAGTTACATTGCCGGGTAATTTGTTAAACAACTTTTTTTTCATCAATTTTTTAATAACTTATTCGAATTATTATTACGCAGATCAATATTCCGAACACCTTCCATATTCTTGATTTTTTTCTGATTTTTGTCCTATTGGGAAACGCTTGAAATTCTCTCCGAATCTCGCATTAACTCGGACTTAACCGCTCGGACGACCTTGAACCATAGAAAAAAAAAAGCAAAGTACATTGAAACTTCCTCACATTGTTTTCAACATGGTTCACAGAGCTTAAGGAGGCCCGTACTAGTTAATTAACATTCTCATGAAGTAGGTCTGTGAATCTCATTAAAAACAAAATAGGGAAGCAGTATGCAAAATTCAATTCGCATTTTTTTACTGCATGTATATGTATGATACGCCACCTTCAAAAAATGTTTTTCCATATAAATAGCAATAATAATTTCAAATATATGAGTTATTGCAAATGAATTTTTACGAACAGGTGAAAGATTGAAGAATCGTCATTTGGACCTCGGCGACGTGAGTCCAAGCAATCTCGGGCACTTCGTCGCCGCTCTGCGTTCACCGGTCCAAGGGATACAGGTCGACTTCGACGACGGTCACTGTCCCACTTGGAGGAATCAAATACTCGGTTTGCACAACGTCTATCTCGCAGTGCGCGGTCTTTTGCCGGACGTTCCGAGGATCGCCGAAGCGCCGGTTCTCATGCTGCGTCCGCGTGCCTGGAACATGATCGAGAAAAACGTATCGATCAACGGTCGTCGAGTACCCGGTCCTCTCGTCGATTTTTCCCTCCTGATGTATCACAACGCTCGGCTGATTCACGAAGAAACCGGCACCGGTCCGTCGCTCTACCTGTCGAAGATCGAGGGCGCCGAAGAGACGAGACTCTGGAACGATATCTTCGCGTGGACGGAGAAGCGACTGGCTCTGCCCCGCGGAAGCGTCAAGGCTTGCGTTCTCATCGAGAACATTCTCTCGGCCTTCGAGATGGAGGAGATTCTCTGGTCGCTGAGAGAGCGCTCGTTGGGACTCAACTGCGGAATTTGGGACTACGCCGCATCGATAATCGGCAAATTCGGCACGAACGACGAGAATTTCTTGATTCCCGATCGTAAGAAGTACGTGAAAGCGAGACGCAGGTTTCTTCGAAGTTACATGCGGCTCGTCGTGAAGATTTGTCACGCGAGAGGAGCTCACGCGACCGGCGGCATGGCCGCGAATCTGCTGCCGAACGACGAGAGCTCCGACGACTATCGACGAGTCTTGCGGACCGTTTACGACGCCAAGCTAGCAGAAGCGAGACTCGGATTGGACGGTTTCATGGTCTACGATATCGGACTCGTGGAGACGATGAATCGACTCTGGCGCGAACACGGCGGCTCGTCGAAAAATCAGATCGACTCTTCTCCGGCGAACTGCAGCGTTGAAATCCGCGTCGAAGATCTGCTCTCCATGCCGAAAGGCGGTGTCACCGCCGCCGGACTTGAGCACAACATTCGCGTCGGTATTCTCTTCGTGTTCAATTGGCTGAGCGGTCGGGGACATTTTCCTCACGAGGGCTTCGTCGAGGACTCCGCGACCGCCGAGATCTCGCGATCGCAGGTCTGGCAGTGGATCAGATACGGCGCCAAGCTCGAGAACGAAAGTGGACGAGTCACCAGGGATCTGGTGAGGAGAAGAGCGTGGAAACTCGTCTTCGACCTCGTGCATCTTTACGGAACCTCCGTCGAATCGAAACGAAAGCTCTTCATCGCCTTTCACATGTTTCTGGAACTCGTCAACAGACGAGAATTTCCCGAATTCATAACGACTTATCTTAACGACGAGTACATGTTCATTAAAACACAATCGAATTTGTAACTCGTTGGAAAATTTCTTTCCGGAAGTTTGGAAGTGAGTGATTCTTCTCAAAAGGTGGTTCAACGTTCTTAGAAAAAAAGTCATATTTTCTATTAAAAAAGAAATTAAAACGATTGATTCTTCGATATGGTATTCTCATCACATGGAAAGATTCGGTCTCGCATTATAAAAAATTGTCTCGCAATATAAACAAAATTCCCAGACAATTTTTTAGATCACCTTAATGAACAATCAATCGCGGTAATGAACAAATAACTCTTATAAAAAATGTTTTCTCACGAAAACAATTTAACTAAAAAATATGTATATTTTTGTAAACCTTTCGCAACGTTTCGAATAAATATTGTTTTGTTTACCTCCGTTTTGTGTTTTGGATAAATTATAAGTAGGGACGATTAGTTCTTATGTACATGACAATAATAGCGATTGAAACAATGATTCGATGGAAATGTGAGTATTCAGTGTAAATAAACGCCGGTGCGTGTGATCACAGCCAATTCGATACGTCTTTGGCCTTATCTTTGCTGTTGGCGATTCTCGAGCCGAACTGAAAAGCACGTTTGGGAAAGGTCGCCGTGCGACGCAACCCGATATCGTGAGCGACCAGACGCAAGAGAAGTTTGTCGCCGAGGCCCGCTGGCATTGTCTCGACTGGATAACATCTGCAAGAAAAATAAAAAAAATTTGTGAACGAAAATTTGCGCAACATTTACTTAAGGCAGTCCGATTGCTACGGTTCGAGCGAATGTGAGATTCAGAAAAAGGATTCATTTAGATTTTCAAGCGTTTCCAAATGGGATAAAAATTTGGAAAAAATCAAGCATATGGAAGCTGTTCGGAAGGTTGATTTTGCGTAAGAATAATTCAAAAAAGTTATATAAAAGGGATATATATCGGACCTATCCCACGCATCGAGGTGCCTCACGTACTCAACGAAATCTTCGTCGAGATACGGAAGTCGCGATTGTCTTCCGTGATCGGAAACGACGCGATCGTCTCTGCCCAAGTTTCTCTCGGAGATTCTCGCCAATTCCGCGTCGAGCTCGTCGACCAGGGCTGGCCATCCACCGCGTCGCAGTGTCGTTCGGTGCCTCGTGTAACCGCCGAACAGTTCGTCCGCTCCCATTCCGAGCAGAAGAACTCTGCACAACGATTCGTACGGATTTTCCGGCGAGGCGAGAAATCCGGCAGCTCGGCTGGCGAACCACAACGCGCATCCAAGACTGTCGTCGAGAATCGTTTCGAGGGGATACACGAGATCCCGAATTCTCGTCGAACGATATTTCTGAAGTTCCTCCTGCGTAACGTTGCACTGAAAAACAAATTTCCGTAAACCCGCGAACAATTTTGGGCTCTGAACTCTATGCTAAAAATCGAAATTTTTGCGGATAAGAATAGATTTTTACCTACAAGAATAAATACGTTCTTTTTAATCGCTGAATGAAAATTAATTCTTATCCGCAAGAAATAGATTTTGTCGATTTACGAAAAGAAACGCGTTTCGAACCTCGACAAATCTCCAAGTTCTCCACGGACAAATCTTTCGCAGCTCCTCGAGAGCTTGCCTGCCAGTTTTCCTGTCCGGAACATCGAAATTGTCGACATCAACGTGAGTCTTCGATGAATTCTTCTTCAACCTTCCGAGATCCGTTTTTCTTTTTCTTTCGAACGCCACATTGATGAGTTCTATGCTCTCGACCTTCGGAACGTATTCGTCGGCCAGAGCGGCTATTATAGTCGAGTCCAGACCGCCGGAGAACAAAATTCCCAGTTTGGCATGATTGCAGGCGGCATCGCTGCCTTCGAGAACCAATCGTATGCAATGCTTGCAGTACCTCGGTTTTTTTTTAACTCTCAGCTTTATCGAATTCTTCAAAAGTTCACGAACTCGATCTACTCTTTCTCTCACTTCGGGTATCGACAATAAATTTTTCATGAGTTCGTCAACAATTTCCGGGCTCATCGTATCGAAGGTTTTCGTTCCAGTCTTAGATTCAAACTTTTCCAGATTTTCATTCCTAAGGGAAGTTAAAATACTGTCCAAATAAGCGATACTGTGAGGCTGCGGTTCGCGCTGCCAGGATTCTCTTTCTTTGAGATAATTTCCACCGAAAATCTCGAGTTCGGTCGAGCCCAGACGAGTTCGCAGTTCTTTGATCAATTTATTGCTGCACGATTGGGATCTTCCGCGAGGATGAAGACCGATTACGGAAGTCTCGAGGTCGAAGACGAAGATTCCAATTGCCGGAACTTCGATGATTCCTTCGAGATTTCTACTCGCCGACGACGAAAGAATCAAGCTGTCGCCATTCGGACCAACTTTTAACAGGAGACTGTGCCTTCCGATGGGATCTCTCGCGAAGTAGAGCAATCTCCGTTTCGCCTGGTAATAAACTACGCTGTAAGGCCCTCGAATGCTCATCAGTGTTTTCGGTACGTCTTCGCTCGTTTCGAGAGCATCCAGAAGCGTTTGTGTATCCGAGACGTCTTTGTGGGCCTGGAAAAATGGAAAGAATCAATTATTACTGCAATCGTTCTCGATAACGGTAGTCTTGAAAAGCTTTTTTCCTTCTCACTGTAGCTTGAATTTTCTGAGAGATATTTTCTTAATACAATTTTTCAATTCTGATAAAACAAATGATTCGAGCGACTGGAGATAGTTGAAAGTAAAAAACAAGGGTCTTATATTTGAAGGTTCGTATTCGCACTATTATTTTGGATGATACTTTTTGGACTTTAGATTTTGCGATCCATTACGATTTCGTGGAGAAACTTGCGAAATGTAATTTTTTTTAGAAACAGAAGCTTTTCCAAACGTTGCTGTAAAATTGAATTGCTCAGGCGCCCATTTCGAACGATTAATCGTCGGGTTTCGCAGCCAAAAGTTTATATTTTGAGATAGTTTCATCGTTTTTTTCTGGGGCCTCCAAAAACGAAACAATTTTAAGCTGCGTGAATGTGAAATAAATCAATTCTGTATGTCTTCGACCATTCGAAGAACCATCGGTTGTTAATCCGATTTCTATTGAATCTTGGCTCACCAAGCGTCCAGAGAATATGTCTCCATTCCAGAGAAGAATGTTGCCGCTGGAATCGACGCAAGGTTGCCGCACAAGCTTGGGTCCTTGCATCCATAGAACGCCCGCTCCAAAACGCGCTTTCCACTCGCACGGCAGTTCTTTTGTTATTTCGGCGAAACAATCCGGCCCTCGTCGTTCTATTGCGCTTTTGCAGCTGGCATACTGAAAAAAAAAACAAAGCAAGAAATTTAAAAATGAGGCTTAACGAGTATGGAAACTTTAAACTCTAGCAGACTACAGTCTCGAATCATAATAAGAATGATTACGATCTAGTAAAAAATGTACCTTTAATTAATTCAAAATAAAATGGTTGTTCATCGATAAATGAATTATTGAAATTTGACTCACATCCGCATGATTTTTATCCTCCTTTTCGCTATTACGCGAAATGGAGCAAAGTATGCCGCACATATTTGCCTGACCAGCTTCAAAAGTTTCTTGGTTATGTTCGCCTCCATGCTCATTCACTTGCGACGATACCTCCGCCAATGGTATTGATGGAAATTCCGTTACAATAGAACTTGGAGAGAAGACGAAATTTCAATGAAAAAGAAACCCCGGGAAAACGGAGCTAGATCAAGTTAATCAAGAAAATTAACTCGACTAATCCCAAAACAAATTGAAGGATTTAAAAAAATAAAAGAGATTCAACGCCCACTAAGTTCGTTATAACAGTGTATTCGTACATTTAAATTCATCTCCAGTACACCCTAAAATCTAATCGAAAGTATCGCACGCCTCGATTCGCGTGCGCCTCAAACATTTTGGCTCGCCAAAGTAAACGCAGAAAATTCAACAACATTCGATAATCATTCGTCGAGCTCTTCCAAGTGGGCGAGTTTGAGCTGCTTGGATCGATCGATCTTAACGACGGGTCGGGCTTTCTTGACTTTCTTCTCGGGTTTTTGTCCAACGACGTACTCGGGAAGAACGATTTTGCTGTTGCGAAAGACCGGCTTATCGTCGCGCTCGACGATCACCACCGGTGGTTCCTTTTTCTCTCGGCTGTCCAACGACTTTCTGAAGGGTATGCGAGCCGTGAACTTGCAGCGGGTCGCGGTAACGAGGCCGGCGTCCGGCTCGGGCTCGTCCGTGTCCATCCTGTCCCCGTTTCCGCGCTCGCAACGTTCCCTCTCGCGTCGCGCTCGCAGTTCCTTCAGAAACGCGAACGCCGCTTGAGCGTTGCTGCGATCGGACATCTGCTCGTTCCGCACATCCTCGAGACTGTATTTCATCCACTTGTGAGGATTCTTGTGGTGATCCGGTATTATTTTGCGCACGGCCATCGGCGCCGGCCCCTCCGGGCGTTTGAATATGCTCTCCTTGCCGCGATACTGTCGCATCTCGCTGCGATTCTGCTTCGCGAAAGGACGAGCTGGAGTTCTGACCCTTCCGCCGCGGCCACCCAATATCTCCAGATCCATTTCGCTCAGACTCGTGTCGCCCTGCTCCTTGTTGCATTCGCGCGCGGCCTGCGAGAGCTGCTCGAAAATCCGCTTTTGACGGTCCGCAAAATCATTCCCACCACCGTGAATCACGAAGTTATCCGAGATCGAAGCTGGCGGACGCATTTTTGCGTGATCCTCGCGGTGTTCCGCTCGAAAAAGATTTCGCGACTGGATCCGAAAGAATTGGTCGACTATCGAGGATTCTTCGATCACTCTGGAAATTGAGAAATAATACAAATTAGATATATACGTAATTTTTGTATGCAGAATTTTTTTCACCATACTTAAAGTATTTTATAATAATGACAACTTAAAGGTAGTTACTGTGAAGAAAAATAACGAATGTATATTTAAATAAAATTGTGATTAGAAAATGAAATTTAAAGGGATGAAAAAATTCGAAGATTAGCAAAGAAATTCAAGGCTAGTCCAGGACTTTCAAAAGATAAAATAACTTTAAGGACATTTACAGGTCAAGAGAATTTCAAGGACATCAACCAGGACTTCCAGGATTTTCAGGACTAATGGACATCGTATTATGAGCTGTGTCCCAATAAAATTAAGGTATGAACAGAAAAAACTACTTCTCGTTTCCAATTTGCTGTACGTACGCGTTTTTTGTTATGTTACAAAAATTCGATTAAGGCAGTAGGTCCGTTACAGTCTAATCAAATGTGAAATTTAAAGAGGATTTCGAACATTTCTCAAAGGCATAAAAATCGAAAATGTTCGAAAAAATGAAATGAAATGAATGAATGAAATTAAATGTTCGAAATGTTCTTAAAAATTGAATTAAAATACATCAAAGAGGTTAAAGCCGCATCGAATGCGTCCAATAAATCGTTTTATTTACACCGCGATTTTCGAATAAATACCGAATAGCTCTTTCAATAACGTTCCCCAAATTTATTGAAATTCATACATTTTGACAGACCTACCGTTGCACAATGTTGTGGAGTCTCGCTCGTCGCTCGTTGTTTTTGTTTTTTTTACTCGATGTCAAAAACGCTTTTCTTCTCCCATTCTTTGCGCCGATTATGTCCGTATTTTTTTCGCGGACTGGAAGGTCTCGATAATTGTTGTTTGCATCAGTCTGCGATAATCGAGCACCGCGTCGAAACGTTGTTACGATAATTCGACGATTTCTAGACGATGTGCGATGTACGCATCGAAATGTTTTTATCCGTTCGATGCGCGTTGACTGCACAGCTGTGAGGTTCCCAACTGGGAATTTCACTCGAGCGCCATCTGACGGCGAAGTTCTGTTCTTGCCAGACAGATGGCGCCGAGACTCGTGTCCGCGGTCTTTTGTGCGCTTGAGGCATAGTTTGAGACTCGAGCCGTTTGGAATCTCCAGTGTTATTGTTTTTGTTTTCACGTCGTTTTCGGTGATTCTCGAGTGACTAAAAAAATTCAAGTAATCCGTTGAACGTCGATAAATGAAGCTTCCTTAAATAAAATCGTCCGAAGATTAAGTTTTTGGTTAATCTTTGAGAGGTAAATAAGAAGGGACGGGATAACGCGTATTCGCGCGAATAAAAAATCAACACCGCTTGGCAATCTCACGATCGATTTTATCTTTCAAATATATCGTACAATTTGCGTACTCGTATTATCGACAATTCATTTAGAATGCGCACACCAGCTGTCGGAATGAATTGCCACTTCGCGGCAATCCAAACTAATCACAGGTGAGAATTGATAAAAACTTTTTCTCTTTTTTTTTTACAATAACAATTCGTCGTTCGTGAGGTACACACATATATCTTTCGGCTCGGGTCGCGCACGCTCGTATTGCTCTCGGCCGAAGGTACGGTCGCGAAAACAAAGAGCCCCGATTTTTTTGCGAACGATACTCGAGCCTCTTATTCACAAATACGTTCGCCGCTCGCGCGTACCGGTTCGGTGATTTACGGTGAATCGCCCATTGAATGAACGCGTAAAGAACAGATCAAAAGTTTTTCGTTATACTTCAATCCTTTAGGTACCTTTTTTCTAATATGCGAAAAAATCTAATTCAATATTGCATGGGATTGTTTTTCAATCGAAACATTAAACACCGAAATTATTAAGAATTTCGATATAAAAAAAAAATCGAAAATATTGCCTTGGAAAAGCGAGATTTTTCAGTGAATAAAATGTTGTCCATTCAATGGGCGATTCGCGCTACTTTGAGCACCCGCAAACTCGAAGAACGCAATTCTTTACTTTTTTTTCGTCAACATCTATAATCTTTGAATTGTTTTACAATGTTTGCCTCAGATTCGCGAATCAGAATAAACGTTCGTTTTCGGCGAATAATCGATTCCAACGCGAAATCGGATCCAACAGAATTGCGCTAAGTAAACGACGAAAATTATGCACGGTTTTCGCGCGTGTCTCGTGGAAACAATTGAACTGACATAGATTCACGCAGTGATTCGCATCACGGAAATCTGCAAACATTAATCAACGAATTGAACAAATTGCGTTAATATTCAACATCGAATCGTAACATATATTTTTCGTCTATCGGTAACGTATTTCGTACTAAAAAACACTTTGTCTATAAAAAGAAAATATATATATATATATTAACACAGTAATAATAATAGTTCTCAAAGGAGCTTCGTGGAAAAAGCTAGAATCACATATGGCTATTTTCTCCGCTCGATCGGGCATCGAGGCTCACAACGGGTTGGCACGAATACATCTTTTTTTTTTTTTTTTTTTTTTTTTTTTTTTTTTTTTTTTTTTTTTTTTCGATAAATAAAGCAATCAAAGTTTGAAAAACGTAGAGACCCGTCGTGGATACACCGGTGGGGAGTAAATTCATTCATTCAATCATTCTCGCTCGAAAATTCATTTTTTCGTAATTAAAAAAGTAAAATATCATAGCGGTGGCATTTTCGGTAACAAATGGTATGAAAAGTCCGTCTCGAGATCCTCGGATCTCGCGTCCGTATGTGAGACATTAAATAATAATCGTAAATGCTTCGCGGGCGGGGCAATCAGTCGGATAAAATTATCTATCGCATAGAAGTAATTCGTGTTCGATTAAGCTCGCGAACGTTCGACGAGCGTTAATCGAAGACGCAAGCGAGAACTCGCACGATGCAGTCTCCTATTCGCGCGCAAGCCTTCTGGCCCTGGCTCGCGCACTCTTTTCTGCGATTACGCTTGTTGTCCTCGCGCTCCTTCTTTCCCGGCTTCATTCCCGAATTCGTGCTGTCGGCGCTTCTCGTTCGATTCCTCGGAGCCGACGAGAGTCTGTTCGCTATTCGGACCTGTCGATGACGATGAAAATTACGTTAGTGTTGGGTTTCGGTAGCAGTGCAAGGGAATATGGTTTAAATATATAAATTAGAAAAAATTATGGCCTCCACCAAATAAAAAAAAACAACCTTGCTTAAGGCATTAAAAACATTAATTAAGAATGAATTAATTAATTGCCCGTCAATTTATTAATTAATTGTCCTTTAATTTATCAATTAATTACTCTAAAATTTATAAATCGATCACCACTTAATTTATTAATAATTACGAAGACGTTTATTTGGGGCGAAAGACAATGAGGGCGAAGAGGTGGCTTTACCTGTTCGTTCGTAAGTCCATGATCGTGACCGAGAATCCTCGTGGATATGACCGACAATTCTTCGCCGGTGAAAATCCCGCTGTGCATCGGGCCCTCGATGAATTCGCTGCTGGTCATAAGGAGATATCTCACTTTGTACCAGACATCCTCGCTCAATCGAGTCCTTCGGTTGCAAGCTATCGGTTCGAGACCCTGCCTCCTGCACTCGGCGGCCGACCACTTGTCGAGAGCGTCGAACAGTACTCCCTCGCGCGACAGGCGCAGATCCTCCCGCGACGCGAGTTTCACGACCTCGCGCGGGCTAAGCTCTTCGAAATATTCCTGATGGAACACCTCGTCGGGCGCCGCGTCGATCACGTCGTGACAAGCCGCCAAGAGCCTCGAGCAGGCAACAGCTAAAAAAAATTAAAAATAAACATTTTTGAAGAAAAAAAAAAAATTAAACATTTAACTTTTTTTTAAATATTAATTTAATCAGAATATAAATTTTCTTTATTATGAAATATTTTTTGTAATATGAAATCTTTTTTTTTTTTAATATGAAATGGTGCGAATTTTTCGAAAAGCGATTTGTCGACTCACCGATCTCGCCGTGATCGTCGCCGGGCGCCGGTGGCGCGGACGGTGTTCGCGGAGTTCTCGCCTCGGTAATCGGATCTCGAACGTACAGGTCGAGACCGTGATAAACCCCGAGTACCGTCGACGTGCTGAGATTCGCGATTATGTAATCAACGGCGTTTCGGGCGAGCTCCGGGCACAGTAATTGATGAGCGACTTCGAGGGTCGATCTGGCCGTCGAGACTGAATAAAAGTTCACCGTCTCGCCCCTTAGGTATCTAAAAAATATCGACAAGAATAATAGAAGACGATGTTTCGGGGATAAATTCAGTGAAGATATTTCCATTGTTATTCCCTAAACATTTTTTTTATAGTTTCCACGAAAAAATATTTTTGTTAATTTTTATTTACTAAAAAAACGATTAGAAATGAAAGCGAAAAATTGGCAATAACTTTATCGTAATCGCCGTGAGGATTCAATAAAAAAATCCTGATTATCTTCATCGAAGAGGTCGCGATCTAGCGAAGTTTCCAAAGAGCTGCTTCTCCCGAGAGAGGGACCGGGAAAATTTGACGAATTCAACGCTAGGGTCTGAGAGTCGCTTCGACAAGCGACGAATTTAGGCCGGAAGAGAACGGACAGCGCGGTGATCGATAAAACGATCCACAGATAAGCGAAGACCCCGAGGATCCCGACGATCATCGTCTGTCCGGTGACGCAGTCCATTCGTCGAAATTCATTCCGGCTCCGTGTGACGGCGATAACCCTGACATAGTATTACACTTTTTTTTTTTTCGAGGTGTCGCGGTTCGGACAAACGACGGTCGCGAAAGCTCAACTTCGGAAATTGACCGCGAGAAAACATTTAAAAAAAAAGAAAATAAATTGTCGATTCTTGGGATTAAAAAAAGAATTATTTTAATAAACTAGTAAGAAATAAATTATTAATTATTTAATAAATAATTAACAATTAATTATAATACGTAATATTAACAATAATTATAATCCATCATTATTATTATTAATATTATAAGTAAATAATTAATTGATTGTAATTAATTCGCTTGTTCATTCAATGCATCTCGATAAATCGGGAACATGAATTTCGAGAATTCACGATAGATAGTTTCTCGTTGAAGAAAAAAAAAATAGCTTACTTTAGAAGATGATCGAAGGCCCTTTTGTCCATGCGCTCGAGGGGCACGGTAGGCGGAGGGTCGCTCGGCGGTGGTGCCAGGCCACCGAGAAGGAGGGCCCGGAACCATTCGGACTTTTCGGCTAAGCGTTCGCGCTCGATACTGTACCTCCACGTATCACCGAGCGGGCCGACCTGTTTATTATTCGAGATTTTCAGAATGATACACAAACAAGCCCTACTTCAACATTGTAAACCCTTTGGGTTGTCGCGGAGTATGCATTTATTTTTTCAAAATTTGTTTACTCTTTTTTCCTTTTTTTTTGTATTTTTTTTTTTTTTTTTTCAAATAAAATAAGGTTTTTTATTTTATTACTACACATTCTCACCTCGAGGATCACCAAGTCCCGCGGATTATTTTCGGGCATTCCAGGGTTCCGCGATATCAACGGCACTTGGCTCATTTCTTCGTTGCGTTTGTCGTGAAAATCCCTCGGCAAACGTCCGGGGATTCTCGACCTCGCGCGAATCCTCAAACGCTGATTATCCCGAGAGCGTTCGGATCGACGACCCTCGAATTTATCGTTGATCAGGGGACATGACGACGAATGGTTCCGGTTGCCTGTAAAAAAAAGAATATACTTTAAAAAAATGATTTGAAACAAGAAGATTTTATTTCCGCAATTGATGACGCGAGTTCTCGCGATCCGGATAAAAGTTAATAATGATTAAATAATGTAATGGAAGATAACGCGAAAATTAGATAAGTAATATAATACAAGATAGGCCTCTCAATAAGCTGTGCCGTAACAGTTGATCAAACATTCCGTCAACAAATAGATAAGGCCGATTTGTTTCGCTCGCGAGGCAAATTAATCTGCATTTTTTAAATATCGGTTTTTCCGCTTGCACTTTTGTTCGATACGGCAAATTGATAAATGGTCGCAAAAAGTTTACAAATATCATTCGAAGACTTCTTTTGCATGTCCATTCAATAGATTTTTTTCATCATAAAAAAAAAGATTAAAAAGAAGAAAAATCGTATGCAATATTTAATTAATTTTTTTTATCAACACTTCGAGTCTTTAAATGTTTTTTTTTCCGAGCCGGTCTACTTTTTTAATAATAAATAAAATTGAAATGTCCTAGATGTGTGTGTTCAATGGAGGATTCGTTCTGATCTATCGATTTCGTTTGCCGATGCAATTCGTACATTCGCAATCGCGCCTTGCGGTAAACTCACGTGGGGATTTGCTGCTTCCCTCGCTATACACGATATACTTTTATATCTGGGTGCGTGGTAGTTATATCTAAACCATACAAGGGTTTGGCAATGTTTGCCTCGGCGAGATAGCGCCGGTGCCCGCTTACGCGGACTCGCTCTTTTTTCTTTCATTTCTTTAATTTTTTTTTATTTATTCCTTGCGAGAGAAGCTCTATCGAAGATATTTTATATTCTTCCCACGGGATACATGCGATTGAAAAATTGATTTATTCCATGAACTCCGAGCGGGTTAGATAAAAAAAAAAAAAAAAGAAAAAAAAAGCGCAACGAAACGCAACATCCGGCAGTTTGCGCTATGAAATTCTACGAAGTGCAGAAGCGAAACGGACGAAGGAGAGATATCGCTATCGTAAACAATTTTTCTACTCCGGCAATGGCTGCGAGAATTCCACGGGGAATCGCGCGATCTTGTTTCGATGAAGGATCGAAAGTACAGCTTTTTCCTCGCGACGAACAAGCCGAGCTCGAATTTTGGTCGGTGCTTATCGAACGATTGTACAAATTATTTTAGCTATTCCTGCACGAAAAGGGCTCGTTTGCCGGTATCCAATCGTACACGCAACGGCACATTTTCAATGTCATATCGCACATGAGGACAAAAAAATTATGTAATAATCGCTACTTATAAAAAAACGTATTTAATTAAATCGTTTCTAAATTATTGCTATTCTCGCACGAAAAGGCCTCGTTTTGTCCTAATTGCATCGTCGACAAAAACCGTACATTTTGGCTTTAATTCCGTGATTTAGAAAAAAATTAAAATACTGAGTAACGTCCCTAAAAAAAAATATACACACACTCTTTAAAACAAAAGGCACTCAACATTTCTTTCGTTCATATTTCTATATATCAGAATACTATTTCCAATTCTCGATAAATTGATCATCACGTTCGACACACCGCGAGTCGAGGGTGAATTTTTTTCGAAAAATCCAAAATCGGAAGTTCCGTCACTCGAAAGGCCGACGTTTTTTTGAAAACGTCAATCACAATATTTACCCTGAGTCGCAGCGACCGCACGAGGCAACGTCATATCGCGATTTTTCGTAATAGCCATTTTTTTAAATAAATAAAAAAAAATTTAATTTTTTTTATCACTCAAAAATATTTTCACGTTAATTCTCTTGCGCCCTCGATCGAACGATCTTCGTATCGACGAGTGCAGAGCAGCGCCGTGAAACGGGGAGCACCCTTCCGTCCGAGTGCTCTCGTCGAACTGTGCTCGACCCTGCGTGTTGTGCCGCTGAAGCATGGGTTGCACTCTCGTTTTCTCGTGTTACTTCGACTCCCCGCTTCGTTCCGCGCACACGGGCGGTGACTCAGTTTAAACGAGCGAGAGAGAATCAAACGGGGCAACGAGGAGAAAAAACAAAGTATAGAGAGATGAATGAAGAAAGGAAAGAAATACATATCTCTGAGGGTATTGCTTGGCGCGACGAATATTGTGCGTTCCGTCGCGTATGACGAGCCTTTATCTTGGGTGACGCGAACGCACCGAGCATAATCGCGCGGATTATCGGACATCGCCAAAGGACTCGAGACTGATTTTGCACTCTCGGATTTGGAGGAATCACGAATTACTGCGCCGTACAGTCGAGTCCTTGCGGCAAAGTTGCTCCAAGCTTCTTAGATCCGGCGTTTACGAATTCGGACCAAATTGCGTTTTTTTCATTGCTCTATTGTGTTATTTATTTATTGCCTCCTTTTCGGCTCTGGAGCATCTTTTTAAACGACCTTTGATATCGAAAAAAAATGTATATATTGCAAATTAGATTCGCAGATAATTTTTCATTTCATTTTTAACATCATTGAAAAAATTGGAGAACGATAATTTGCCAATTTTTTAAGGCTCGATTTCATTGTAAGTATTACCCAATAGAGCGCAGATAAACGAAGATAAGAAACGAAGAAAAAAGCGATAACGCTCTTTTTAGAAAGTCTTTAGAAAATTTCAATGCTTCGAGGGACTTGCACCAAATTCAACCCCGAACGATATCAATCATGGAAATTGAAATTTTTGGGTCGTGATCTCGCAAATTTGAAAATTCATCGTGCAATCAGACTTTTTCGAACGAATTCGAAATTCAATGAGATTTCTCACGTGCTTACTTTACTTTTTGAAACATTCTTAACATGTTTTTACTGAAATATCGAATACATCGAAACAAATCTTTTTATTTACTTACTTAATTAATTTCGTTCAGGAGTCCTTTTGCGAATAATGATATTTATGAATACAGATCCGAAAATATGATATACAATAAAACAATTTGCGGAAAAATAGAAAACTATAATACTGCGTTGTAGAATCAGGAAAAAATTGTTCGTCGTCATCGGAAACGGAGAAACGATAAGAAACATGTAAAATGCGTTGAAGCGAATCTATCACAAACCGCAACAAAATATAAAGAAAATGAGATACCGCGATAAAAATTATTATTAGAAAAAAAAAAAAAAAGTAGACGTTCGAGGATGTGTGAGGGGTGAATGAGTGGCATTGTTTGTTGAAATTAACGAAACAGTCCGAGAAGCATAGCCCGGAATACTTTGTACTCCCGACGAAGTGCGTGGCTGAGGATAAAAACGGGGAGCGAGACGAATTATCGACGTAACTATAGTAACGACGGTGAGAATGAGATCGTTCACGTTCCAGAGTCCAGAGAAAAGGGCCTCGGACAGGCTTATAGTCCGAAGCGAGGATTGACATCCGATACCACTCGAGTAACGAGCATAGCCGAGTATATATTATATGTATATATAGTATATACACCACTGTAGTATTAGAAGCTCGAAAATGAAACGGACCATTCAGTGTCGACGACAGCCGATAAGAAAAGTAGTTCCGAGTTTTATTGTTTTCGTTTGTTTGTTGTGAAGAAAATTATATTGTGGATTTTTCATTGAATGGAACGGAATTCCAATATTTTTGGATAATGAACTCAGCAATATATTTTATTGCTTTTATTGATAACAATTGGTAGATAAATATTGATCGATTGTCAATCGTCGTCGATCGAATGTTAAGATACATCTCGAGAAATGTGAGATTCAGAGAGAAATTCGAGCGTTTCCACATGGGATAAAAATCCAAAAAAATCAAGCATGTGGAAGGTGAAAGATTGATTTTGCGTAATAATTCCAAAACGTAATCGACAAATTGATGAAAAAAAAACTCCCGTAACAAATTACCGATGAACGCATCAGAGGTTAGAAAAAAAATATGTTTTTTACAACAAAAAAAATTTTACAAAAAAAAAATTATGAATCAACGATGCGGCGAGTTTAATGGCCTACCCTTGCGGACTGTTCGACGCATCCAGACGACCATGAGGAATTCCTTGCTCGAAGGTTCGATCTCAAACTGTGACCGGCTTAACTGCCGCTTCGTTTCGCTGCCAACTAAGCTATTTAGCTAATTTCGATAAGCCACAGTCGCGTAGACTCGAGGACTTTGTAAAAAAATAATTCCGCGACATGGCACTTAAATACCGCGAGGACAGGTGCATCACCACCTCGTCTGCCACCTCTCCATCTCGCGACTCTTGGGAACGAGTGAAATACTCCTTCGCCGGTATATCGATAATAAACGAGTGACAAAGGAGCCAATCTTTGGACGAGGAATCGTGTTAATTCGATTGCTAACAGAGTCTCGTGGCAAAACACAAAAAAACAACCATTGAAAAAAAAAAAAAAAAAAAAAAAAAAAAAAAAAAAAAATGAAAAACACGTTGGCTGCTTTTCATTCATCGCTCTCCGCATCGCGAGCTCGATGGTGCTAATGCCGAATAATTGAATGGTACCTTCGCGCGACTGAGGTACGGCGAGGTACCGAACGCCAATAATGCCGTCTCTAAACGAATGGCTCTCGTTTCCTCGTTTTTTGAATTTTTTTATTTATTTACTATTTATATTCCCTATCGCGATTCCCGGCTTTCTCTCAGTCCTCTTTACGCGGCTCGTCGGAGATTCTTCGTCGCGCCGAATTCCACCGGGTTCGTTTCTTTTTCGTTCGTCGCGCGAACGAAAATAGATTCGCGATTTTGGAGTCTCCCGCTTGGCTCGCCGCGAGTTATTTTAACGCTACGAAATCGCTCGCCCGAGCGATCTCGCCGTCGTTGCACTTCGCATTCGGGCGAATGGTCAGTGTCGAGAGCCTCTAAATTTGGAGATAACGCCGCGAGACCGCGGCGAAAGGGCGACCTCTTTGAGGACCGCACGCGTGAGTTCGCGAGGCAACTATTACTTGCGAACGAACGAAACGCAGAAGCTACGCGGGTTGCAGATCCTCGCACAAACCTTATCTCGTTGCACGCCATTAATTAAGATCAACGAGGCCGTACGGGATCCAACAAAATTGATCAATTCGTTTAATTAACACGATTGAACGAAAAAAAAAAAGACAATTTACGAATTATTCGCTATTGACCAAATTTACAGATTGCGGCGATACGAATTTTGTTTATTTAATAAAATCAAATATAAATAAAAATAAAAATAAAATAAATAATAATAATCATTATCATTATTGACTTGATAAATAATAATAATAATTATTATTATTGATTTTTTGCATTGATTATTTCGACTTACGAAAAACATTCGTTATAAAAAAAATGTTTAGCAAATTTTTGTTTATAAAAAAAAATACGAATGGTTTAATAATTGGCGATTGTAGTGCGCGTCGTACGCTGCACAAAGAGTTTGTGCGGACGAAAATGGATGCAGGCTCTTAATTCAATTGAAATTAATTCTTTACACTCCTGGGATACCCGCATTTCGCGACCGCTCGTGTCTCGTTACGTTCATTCGCGCGGGCATTATTAAACTAAGCCTGTATGCACTGCGCTACACATTGGTACGAAAGAAAAATAGCAATTGGAGACGCGCCAGTGGACGAGGCTCCATGTGAAAATGTCGATTATTGTTATTATACATCTCGATCGCGTTACTTTGTTGCATTATCGTATAACGTGATAGATTTGTCAAACAAATCGTTAAACCCGAAGCGATCCATGCACTCCGAGTGTATTCGAGTTTACGAATCGCTCTTTCAGCGGCTCGTTTAGGTTCGATAAACTAAACGCGATTTAGAGCAAGCCGAAAAAAAAAGATCGATCGAACGATCGTATTTCTTCGTTCATTTCAACTCATTTTTGAGGAATCGAGCAACAAGTAAAGGAACAAAATTCAATGTTACGTGAAATCATATTTTTATATAATATGCATATTTGATATTTAGTATTTAATCTAATTCCATGTATAACAAGAATAAACAAATGAAAATACGAAAATTGGTTGAGAGACAAGAAGCTTTTTAGGATTTTTTTGCCGTTAAAGGAATTCAAAAAGAGCTTTTTATACATTCACCTTTATAAATAAACATGCACATTGTTTCGTATTTTATCTTCAACGTCGTTTACAAAGCTTCTCCATGATAAAGTTACTCGACCAATCTTTATAAAGAAATCTAAAAAAAACTGTTGAAGCGATGTGAAATCTGATTTGCGTAATTTTTAATGGAATTTAATTTCAAATAAAAAAAAGCAGATAAAAACAGTCCTGACAATTTGTCAGAGATAGTCAGTTTTTCAATCTCGAATTTATAGTTATGAGTATCAGATGTTACGCTCGGCGCTCCCGGAAAAACGAGGCTCGCGGTCTGGTGAGACATTTGTTTAAACAATAGTCGGCTTTGTCACGCTATTTTCGAATTATGGGAGCGCAGGATCGACGGCATACAAACTGAATCACCTTTGGATAAAATTGCGCTTTGAAAGCTCCGAATGCCGGAGCTTTGAGGGAACTTTGACCGGTAATTATGACGACGAAACGTGCCGGAAAGCGATGCGTATGAGCGTTGTCCTGTAATCCAATCGGTCGATTTGTCGTCACGCGCGTGGCTCATTTCGCACTTCAAGCACGTTCCGTTGCCGCATTTAATTCGAAGTGCAATAGCTTCCTTTGCATGATCTTCTTTTTCTTATCAAAGCCTATCGCACGATTACAATCTCAAAAGATTTTACGATCGTTTGTCCTGTACGCAAAAAAAAAAACGAAATTTAGGGTTTATATCAAGGTGACTGAGTCAACTAAATAAACAGAAAATAATTTTTTGTCTCTATTTATTATTGTACATGGAAATTGCATTTCACACTCAAAAAATTCATATGTTGAACTGTGAACCTGATTTTTTTGGAGCCCTATAGTGATTTTATCCGAAATCGTCAAGGTCAAACTTTTTTCACTTGTCGCATGTTTCAGACCGAACGAAATCTGAATCTTCGCTTATGAGGTCTCATTTTGTTCGTTAGATAGTTTATTACGAGACGAATGTGGGGGATTTTTTCGTGAACTTTCGCGGTGGAGTTATGAAATAAAATATCAAAAAAAAATCCAATTTTTGTCTCGTTACCAGTTATACAATGGCGCGTTATAAATCCCTTCGACCTCGCATAAAAAATCCCTTCACTCGTCCCATAACATAGACTGTTAGGAAGAAAATGAGCCGTCAAACACCAAAATCGGTGCAGTCGTTCGGTCCGAAACCTGCGATGAGTATAAAAAAGTTTGATCGTGCTGGTTGCGGACAAAAAGCATTATAGGGCTTCACAAAAATTCAAGGTTACAGTTTAACATATGCGTTATTTGAGTGTGAAGTGCAATTTTTATCCACCGTAATAAATAGGGGAAAAAAAATTATTTTCTATCTTTTTAGGCGACTCAGTCCCCTTAAAATCGGCCGTGAAGATTCGAAACTTCGATGCTGTAAAACAACGGAAGCGGCGAAAAATGGGAAAAGGGTTGACGAAGGTCGTTGAGAATTACGCGCCGCTACCAGCAGCGTTAGAAGCGCGGCATTGAAGCAATGTTACTTGGATGTAGAATAGATGTAGAATCAGCGTGTCAATGCCAGTGGGTCTGGGTCGACGTGCCCGCGTACAATGAGTCCATCACTCTTTCTTTCTCTCCCGTACCGTCTCCGCCGTAAACTACGCATTATCCGCAATTCTTTACATTCTGGTGTGTCAATCGTCCCGACGGAATAAATCCTTTATCAGAATTCTAACGCATCGACGAAGCTGGAGCGTTCGTTGATAAATCAAGTCTCGAGGCCTACAACGTTCAGCCTTTCTTTAATTTTTTGTCCTTTCAACTTCCGCTAAGGAAGCCTCGTTTTTTAACTTCACAAAATTGATATTTTTTTACAAGTCAAAGTGAAAGCTCATAGAAGTAAATACCCAAAGCATTTAGCGTTTAAAATCAATCTCTCCACTTAAATGATTCGATATAAAAAATTATTTATTTGTTTGTTTGTTAATTTATTTATTTATTTATTTATTTATTTATTTATTTATTTATTTATTTATTTATTTATTTATTTATTTATTTATTTATTTATTTATTTATTTATTTATTTATTTATTTATTTATTTATTTATTTATTTATTTATTTATTTATTTATTTATTTATTTATTTATTTATTTATCAACTTATTTATGTTTTTCTAAAACGATAGTTTAATATTGTACAGTGTCGGCTATTCCATTAAAATAATCCAGGTAGAACGAATCGACTCTAAGGTCGAGGTGCCCGAGACGCATTCGTCTTTTTTCTCTCGTTCCGCGAGTTCGATTACCCGCTCGCGTCGTGTACGAACCGGTGAAAGGCAAGGACCTGGTGAAAATCATAGAAAAGTAGAAAAAAACGCGATATCAAGGAAACAAAAAAGACGCTGCGTAGTCATGTGTACAAGATCGATCGTTTTAAATCCCCTAAACCTTGAACGAACTATACGGTTTAAGAAAAAAAAAAAGACAGAGCTCCGTGGTTAAAAGAGCGGTATCCATGCAGATCTGAATGGTATATGAATCATATGTGGGCATGTCAACGCGACCTCTATCCTTTCGGTCTTGGTCTTTCAATTTTTCACGCCTCCAATAATAACGCAACGAGTCGATTTTTACACCTGTTTTTTCCTTTTTTCGATCAAAGGATACTTTTAGCGTGTCACAGTAGTTCGACTGTTTGTCGTAATTGAAAAGCGATCGCGTTATTTGAACAATGGGCGCAATGTGCGAAATGGCAGAGATGCTGATGCCGTCGATGAGCAAATGTACGGAGCAGGTGCATCCGTTATGGATGGAACGAACAATGAGAGTAACGTGCGAAAAATTACGCGCTAATGGAATCGCTTCTTAATTGGAAGGGTTCCCGAGGACGAGGCCGAGAAGACTCGACGGAGGCGAGGATCGAGGCCTCACCGCCTATTGGTCTGACTCTTTTGGATGTCGGTAACAAAAACTGTAATCCATTGTTTTCAAAAGCGTCGAACCGGCGACGAGGCTGATAACTTGCAATTTCAACAAACATGTTAAGGTTGTTCAAAGACATAGATTACAGCTTTTGTTACCGACCGAGTAGTATCACCTCACTCTGGTATTAAAAAATTGCTTACAGTTTTCATTACCGACCGAGTATCTATTTCATTAAATAGTTCCAAAGTCTTAAAAAATCTTGAACTTTAAATTTCCCGATTTCCATCGACTCATTTAATTACCGAGGCCCTCATTCAAAAAGCGTAATCGACATTTTTTTACTCACCGGCCCAAGATTTCACGATCCTCGCGATCCAATCAGTCAGATTCGCCGGCAGACACATGACGAAAATTCCGGAATCTCGTTAAATTGATTTGAACCAAACAGAAACTCAACGCGCTTTGAAAGAGCGCCAAGGAAATTAATTCAACAAGTGAATCTTTTCTTTTCTAAACTCAACGTTATTCTTATTCGAGACACAGGAACACTTAAAAAAAAAGGTCATCGATCATTCGCCTCGTAACGACCCAAAAATGATATTCTCAAATTCGTCAAACTCGCGAAACGCGCTAGATGATCGCTAGATCCGAGCGCGGATAAGCGAGAGCGAGCTCGTTGTATCAAGCTCGAAGCTAATGACTCGAGTAACTATGCGAGCGTTTCGACGACGATTATATATACTAAATATCGACGAAGCGGCCGCGGAGGCTCGACTAACATCCGGTTACAACACCGCGCGACGAGCGCGTCGAGCTATTAACCGGAGCGTCCGCTCGGTCATTAACGCGTCTGCGCTTCCATCCTCGTGGTGAGGAAGAAAGGCTCGGC
The DNA here is from genome assembly GCA_963924025.1 of Ischnus inquisitorius. Classification (NCBI taxonomy): domain Eukaryota; kingdom Metazoa; phylum Arthropoda; class Insecta; order Hymenoptera; family Ichneumonidae; genus Ischnus; species Ischnus inquisitorius. The sequence goes on along the minus strand of OZ001250.1, from coordinate 2,710,156 downwards.
GATATTCGTTACAAGCGCATTGTGGATGTGGAATAAAACCGCGGTTACGGAAAGTCCAGGACAATTGGCGAGAATAACGCTGACCGAGACGACGCACGTTCTAGCAAAGAGTGCGAACAAAAACCGAGCGGCAATTATCCGCGTTTTCTTGGTCGCGATCGGACTGGAAGGGGGACGACGCGAGATCCTTGGAACGGATCATCGATCGCGAGCGCGCTGATCCATCGCGCACGCGCCGATGGAAAAGCGGAATAAAACCGGGAAGTCCTCGGGAAGTCGTCCCCTCGAAGCGGTTACGAATTATGTGTCTCGCGCATCCGATAGTTCTGACTGTGCGCGATAATGAATTCGATAGAAAATAATGAATCACTCGCGGCAAGTTGGGAAATCGATTGGCAATTCGATTGACGCCAATTCTTCTGCAGCAAGACCTGAATAGTTTACCCATATAGAAATATATTTCTCATGTTACATTTTATTACTATTATTGTTGTTTTTGTTATTGTTATTGTTATTGTTAATAATAATAATAATAATGACATTAACACCCATGGTGTAAGATTTTCAATAATGACGACGGTAAAATATTGATCCAACAAATGGGATGTCCTAACAGTTCAGATTGATTTGAAATCTTCCTCGGGAGGCGTTTAAGGTCGTAGGTTCGGAACTGTTCGGTCGAACGTGTGGTTCAAAAATGTAAAATGGCCAGAATTTCTTTCGCCCAATTTCTTAAAAGTACGTTTTCACCATTCACTTCGTCTAAAGAATCACAATTAAAAAAATGTAGACAACATTTTTAAAAAATCACAAGTATTCAGAAAAGCTGACGAATCATTTGCAAATGAATAAAAGTTAGGTTGCCGGCTAACTTGTTGATAACATTTTGCTATTATTGTTATGCAAAATCAATCATTGCGCCTTCCATGTGCCTGATTATTTTCAAATTTTTATCCCATTGAGTAGTCTTCGAAGTTCTCTTTGAACCACGTTCAAGAGATTTACGCGTTATATCCAAGTGCGGAACGGAAGTGAACGATAATTTACGGCTGGAAAATTGTCGAAACCGCGTGTCTTATCTTCGGCTAAACTGAACGGTTGAATGAGGTCAGGTATATTACGTATGTGCGCGTAATAAGAAATGTGCATAACAGAAATTACGGCAATGCGACGATAACGAAGGGAACTGCGGATGCGAGCTGCTTGGCAAATGTGTTTTTTTTTTGTTTTGCATTCTTTCATTCGCGGGACAGCCCGGAACATGGTCGATATGCTTGCATATTAGACATGCCCACGCATACGGATGTCGACTAAATTAGTGAACGGCTCAATGTTTCCCGGGATGCGGAGCATTGGAAAATCTTTATCATGTTCTTAACTCTTCTCTGAATACGACAGTCAAACTGCTATTACGATTCGTCACAGACTCGTTCAGAATAAAATCATGCTTAGAAACAACAACAAATCATTTTCATTAAAAAAAGAAACGTTAGGTTGCCGGGTAAATTGTTGAAATAATTTTTTTTTCATCAACTTGTCGATAACTTTTCGGAATTATTGTCACGCCGAATGAACCTTTCGAAAATCTTACATACGCTTGATTTTTCTCCGATTTTTATCCCATTAGGAAATGCTCGAAATTCTCTATAAATCTCACATTTCGTCGGACTGCACCACTAAAACTACTTCAATCGAATTTATTTTTGTATAAATTATGCTTGTAATTGGAAAATGAAAAAAAATCATTATAATTTTTCTCATTTTTTCGTAATGTCTTATTTTCAAACGACTCTTTTTTGTGGTTCGTGACGAGCGATTCGGAAAATTTGTAACATATTGTAAGAGAACCGACTTCGGTAGGTGGAGGAAAAAATGGGCTAACGGCGTAAAGTGCACCGGTTTAAGTGCACCGTTCGAGTCAGCCGGCCGGCTTGCATTAGGTATAGGTATTATCTCGAGCTCGCGTCACCCGTGGCTCCGTTTACCGCTTATATTTATTAATGAATCGCGTATCGTTTCACGGTACACACAATGACTGCTACGCGACTACGAGTTACAAGAGGCGCAGGAGAAGAGAGGGGCGACGTCGAGTATGCGAATGAACATATTGCCCGTTGATGACGCCGCGAGAGATTGTGAGAGCAATAAAAAATTCCGCAGGGTTAAATCTCGCCACAATTAGCCCAAAAAAATTAAACAAATTTCGAAAAAATAAACATATCATTCACGTACATATATTTTTCATTTTTTCACATTCTATCGGAATTTGATTTAACTTTAAAACCTAATTTGTCAAAGTTAATCTCATTTTTTTTCCAATTATGTCTTAATTTTTTTTTTTCAGTTTTAATCCAAATCACTGAATGATATCTGTTATTATGCCTTCTAAATAAACGACAATTTTTTTTTCACCTTTTAACATTTTCAAACGAAACGCTGCACGCTGAATTTTAGTCGAGCGCGAGATTGTCTCGTCGGAGTAGTAACGCTGGAGCAACGGCAAGTATTGATCAAGTTCAGGTGGCGTCGGTCGGGCTGCCTCGTTCAGAGACGAGAGTCGCGTATTTCTCGCGTTCCATCCGCTCCGTTCTTCGGGTTTCCCGACTTTCCACAGAATTGGCGATACGATGCCCCCTCGTTTAGCGCTCCATTGTTGTCGGGCATCGCATTTCAACACGGTTGAGCGCTTTTCGGAATTCGCGAATCGATACTCAATCGTGACGCACGCATCGAATGGAAAATTGGTAAAATATCAAATTTCATTCGATATTCCAGTTTTCACGTAATTCGCAGATTTTCAAAATTAATTTCAACCTTTGCATAAATGTAATAACAGAACACATTTTCTCTTGTAGAAATTGTTTTTTAGTAATGATAATAATAATAATAATAAAGAAATGAAGTTAATTATTATTAATTATTAATTGTACTATATTATTATTATTATTATTATTATTATTATTATTATTATACATATTTATATTTCAAATTCTGCAGTTTGAAAAATGTTGTTTTGTAAAGATTCAGCATTCCAATCGTTATGAAATTGAAAACGTGTAATCAATTCGGCGAATTGTCCATTAAAGTCATAAAAATACAAAAAACGAAATCCTCGATTATTGTTTCAGATTCATTAAAAACCGATTTCATTGGAAATCGAGGTCCCGCTAATACGATAGACATTAAGGTAATCGTATTAGCGATTCGATATTAAAATTCAGAAACACTAAGAAATTCTTTGATCCAAACGAGTCTTCTTCTATTTTTTTATTTTTAAAAATATTTATTCAATTGATTAATACAGATAAATAATACGATTGGTCATTATTATTGTTAACGTTGAAATCTTGCGCAGTTACGAAAAATATTGTGCTCGCGTGATCCGAGGACTTAGTTACATGAACGCGATGATATCGCGGTGCTCCGAAGGTGCAAACCCCGTTTTATTTCGGTAGGTCGTTGGAGTGCGCTCGTCGCTAGGACGGAGGGTGAACTTGCTTGAAAGTCAGGGCAGTTACGACGCTCGTTCCAGCCGGTCCCCGTGTTACGGCCGTTCACGATCGATCCCCGCGAAGCACAGTAGTCCAACTACTCCGTTGGTCAGACGCGAAAGCCTCGGAGGCTTTTACCTCCCTTCGGCCAATCTGGACGAGCGAGCGACTAATCTTGCTAATTCAATATTGTCGCCGAAGCGATTATACGCGGTTCTACGGGAAACCCGAGACCGACGATTATTCGCTTCGGTTTTGTAGGGCTTTGAAAATCAGAGGTTTTTTTTTTTTTTTTTTTTTTTTTTGCGCGGGAGAGCGAAGGTTTGCTACTGGAATTAACCCTTTGAAGCACGAAGCGACGTCGGCCAATGACCTGGCGAATCGATAGAAAAGAAGAAACCTTTTGCCATTGAGAATTCGAACGGTGAACTTGATATTCGCATTCAACGAATCTTTAAGGCAGTCGGGTACAGTCCGAACACACGTGGGGTTTAAGGAGAATTTTGAACACTTCCCAATGAGATAAAAGGTTGAAAAAAATCAGCCATAGAGAAGGTGCTCAAGCGATTGATTTTACATAATGATAATACCAAAATCATATTCAGAAATTAATGAAAAAAAACCGTTTCATAAAAATCTAACTAATTTCTGAAAAAAAAAAAAAACAAGTATTCAGAAAAATTAAAGAATCATTTTCAATTGAAAAAAAGTCCGATTGCCGGGTAATTTGTTGAGGAATTTATTGTTTCATTAATTTGTTACTAAAATTTCGATATTATTATTATGGAAAATCGATCCTTGCTGCACGATCCTATCACGTATTAACAATTCAATGTCGTGTTCGAACCGTCTTTGTATTGACATTTTTTTTAGTTCATTTATCCCAGAAGAGATTTCTTTGAACGCGATGAATCATATTGAGAGAAAGATTTTTCGGTGCAGCAATGCATGAAGATATAACGAAACATGAGTAACGCGCCTATTAAAAGAAATCTACGTTCTTTCTTTAATTGGTGTAGAGTATATTTAAAAACAGTTGTCGATTCTGCGCGTTTCATAATTCACTTTCATTTGCTATAAAAGGGCCTTAAACTCATTTTTTTTTCCAATTTCGACAAAGGTATTTAAAATTTTTATAAAATAAAAATGATTATTATTATTATTCTAAATTATTAAAATTATCAAAAATATACTTTAATTTCGTTGTACATTCATTTTTTCATTATCGGTATCCATTAAATTTAGTGTAGCCGTTTCATGCATGAAAAAGTGTTTGGATAACATTGTTCCCGAGTACACAGGCGCGCGAAGATCGAATGCACAATAGAAGCGGAAGCCCGCGACCGTCCAAGAGCCTGCAGAAAAAAAAACAACGTTCGAAACACCGCGTGGACGCGTTTCTTGGGCAAACACGCTTACGCGGTAATTAACGTATCGTACCGAGGAGAATAATTATAACCACAAGGCTCCGTCGGCGTGCTACTTAGGGCTCGACAATCAGCGATGGAAAAGCCGCATACGTATGTTTTTTTTTTTTTTTTTTTTTTTTTTTTTTCTATAAGCGCACAGTGACACAAAGATAAGAAGTTCTCGACAATTGGCGTTGCGATAGTTTTGTCAAATATTTGTTCACGAGTATCGTCGGGCTACCGGCGTTCGAACCGAGGGCCGAAATTTACGACGGTGTGGCGGACAATAAAAGAAGCGGAACTTTGATGCAACGTGGAAAGATTTTATTCCCCGAATTAAGGACGCAGTTTCGTGACTGGCGATCTTCGTGAGACTTTGAACTCGTGTAAATAGATCTCAGTTTGGCCAAGTTTCATTGTAGTTTTACAAATATCGCAGGCCTAACGCGCACTTCAAAGACAAGTAGCCGTTCAACCCTATTCGTGGCAGTTTAATTTTTTTTTAATCGAGTGCTAAAAAATTTATTGTAACTATTGACAATTTATCTTTAAAGTTCAATGATTATTATAAATTGAGGTTTTCCTTCGATATTCACGAAAACGTTAACGGAACGAAAAAAAAAAAATTTTAATATTAAAAAAAATTTGAGCGAGATCGCTAAAAGAATGAAAAAAAAAAAAACACGTAAAAGAAGATAAGGAGGGAAGGAAAGGAATTTCGATTCCTTCTCGATCGAGATGAAAATATTTACCTTGAACATGCAAATCGACGCCTCGATCTTATTGCCGGATGTGGAGAATCGTCTCCGCGATCGATCCTATCTATATATAACATACGAACGTTCCCACACGCTTCGAATCACGATCACATTGCTCACTAAGTCACCATCGATTTTATAATCCTCGTTGCACTTCTTCGATCGGCCCGAGAGAAACAGGTTCACTTATCAGGCACGTTGATCTTCATGGACATTGAAATTGTTCGCGGCGTTGTTAACAACTTGTTTTACAAATAACGCGAGTTAATTGAAGAATTATTAAATGATCTTTTTTATTATTGCTGCTTTAAAAAAAAAAAGGGAAGTTGGATGATTGAAGAAACGTAATTTTTTTCACAAGGTTCCGAGGGATTGTTTCCCCGATTAGAGAAAGGGCGTGCTCAGCGATCGGTGACCGAAGCCCCAATGAATATTATTCGCGAGAACACGGAGGAACTTGGCTTCCTCTACTCGCGACCCCGCGGACTCTCTTCATCATTGAAGCTATGTTTAGAGGCCTGGCCAGGCTTGCGCAACGGCACGCGCAGTCGCCTCGCCGCCTCTTTAGCCCTTTTCAATTTTTATCTTTATACATTTTTATTGGAAAAAAAGACAAATTAATCGGCACTATAACAAATGAAAAAAATTATAAAAATAAGTAATGAACTTCAAATCTCTCATCTTAATTTTGTGCGTAGAAAATATATATTGCCATTTTTTGAAACTCTTTTAGAATAACTTGCACGATTTTTAAAAAATTTTATTTAATTTTTTTATTATTTGGATAAGAATAACTAATTGGAATTCTTCTTTGTTTTCAAATACAGTCCACAATCGTAATTCGTTCTAGCGAGATTCCTAGACTCTTGAATTATTCTTCGGCGACATGAATTAATCAGCGAGTCAATTGTTGATCCAAAAATGGACGTAGCTATTCGCTGCCGAGCGAGCATTCACCTTCGCAATTTATTTCTATCGCAATGTCGGCGGACTGTTCCACGGAACGTTGATCTCTCGGCGGTTTTATCGACGAGCCTGAGAATATTTTGTTTTTGTTTTCTTTTATTTCCGCTCGGAGTTTTGTCGACGGGTTATCAATTTTACATTCAGTAAAATTAACAAAACTTAACAAAAAAAAATTCATTTGTCGGGTAATTTGTTGGACAATTAATTTTTTCATTAACTTGTTAACAACATTATGGGATTATTATTATACAAAGTTAATCGCTTCAGCACCTGTTCTACGCCTGATTTCTGTCAGATTTTTATCCCATTGGGAAGTGTTCGAAATTCTCCTTAAATTCCTCGTTTGGCCGGATTATACCAGACCCACGAGCTTAATATGGTAAATTGGGCATGGAAAGACCAATCACTAAATGAATCAACGAAAAACTGATTCCTCAATCAATTCTTTACGAAGGGATCGCCGTCAGAAAGTTGTGACGAGCATGTTTTTCTGCTCCGAATTTTTCAAGGTCACGGATGAAGAATGTTTCCCAAACTAAGCGCAGTGACGAGGGTTCTCGAAGCCTCGGAAAGTAATACGAATTGTTCGCATGCGCGCGAGTGTTAGTTTGCATTGCGTATGATTCACGCTGCAACTGCACCGCGCAGATGAGTAACAACTCGTCTACGAAGAAAAATTGAGGATAATCGTTGAAAAAATAAGCGTTTTCTCGGTGTTTGGAGAAACTGCAGTGGTACGCTTTCGTCTCGGCGTGTTTACGCATACCGGATCGATCGACACGCCGTCGACGAGCCTCTCCGGGAGAGCGCGAGCGAAGAAAGAATAAGCGATAGCTTACGTGACGAATAGGGTGGCGAATCCCGACCCTTGTCCCTCGGCCACTTTGGCCCCGGCGCACAAAACCTCGAGAGCTCGTACGCGTGTATTTTCGAACTTGGGCGGCCCTCTAACTAGCTCAAGGCCATCGCCCGTTAACCCACATTTTATATATACGTATATATCTATATATACGACTATGGTCTATACCAAAATGCGTTTTTTTATAGATTTGTCATCTAGATTTACTTTTCAAATTTTTTGTTTAAATAAAAAAAATGCATTCATTCGACGATCTCGTTATTTGCGATAAACAAGAATAAACTAAGTGGAAATTGTGCGAAAAATAGGGGTTTAATTAAACGAGGCAGTAATCACTAAGATATTTAATATTTTTGTCCGTTTGGAATATGTAATTTAAAAAAATCATTAAACAAAGACAAGGGAACAGCATTTTTGCATCGATTAATTATTCGATTAATTTTCGCGCGAACATTGACGAGGAACAAATCCATCGAGGAAAAGCACATGAAATTTTTTCATGCAGAACATTTCCTTTACAATATTCAATTTTTCGCGTTAAACATTACTACGGTTTCGTGGCGCGCGAGACAAAAAAAACGATTCTGCGAGCTTGTAAATCTCATCGTCGTTTCTTTTTTCGAAAAACACCTTCTAAACTTGCGCACAGTTTCATCCAGAAGAAAAATTACTGTTTTTGAAAGAATAAAAAAATTTGGTCATGTGCAAAATTAGTTAAACAATTGCTAATGGATTATTTATGGCGGATTGATCATTTATGTTCGATATATTTTTTTTGCGCCGATTTCGAGTCGGTTATAAATTATCATGCTATGATCTCATTCTAAAAACTGAAAACTGAGCGAACATTTTAAAAAACGAAACAAAAAGATAAACAAAACGAATTCGATTACTGTAATGATCAATTATTATTTAAAAAGAAATTGCCAGGATTTCAGCTCGCGAAATTTTCGAAATGCAAAGGCGAGGAGGAAACGAAAGATCTAACAACGATTATGGAATTTCAGGGGTGCAACGGAGGAACGAAAACAACATCGCAACGAGGGCTAAACGTGGGATACCTGTAGCCGCTCCCCGGTGCCAGAACGGATGCAAAGCTCCGCGGGCGCCGCACGCTACGTGGAACCTCGCGAAGAAACGTTCGCGCACTGAAACTATCGCTCGTCGGGGAGGAGGGTTGCGATAAGAGGGCCTCCCCAACTGTGCGGAAGTGCGCGTGCACGCGATTGCCCAGACCCGCGTAACCATAGAGACGCGAAACGCTCGCCTCGAATCCTCTGACCTACCTACACATCTCAACAACGTCCTCATAGATCATCGATCCTGTCCTCAATACCCCGAATTGCGTTTTTAATCGCCGAATAACGTGGAAAAAAAAACCGAAAATGCAATTCTATAATGATAGTTATAATCGTTTTTGATGACTTATTAAAAAAGAGTTTTCTTTTTCACTAAAACTCGACAATAGCAAAAAAAGGAAAAAAAATTGTGTCTTCCTAGTTATTATTTCGAATTTTCAATGCGGTTATTGCACAAAATATGAGATTAGTGCGCGAAATTCTTCGACTTTTAGAATTCAAATACCTAATTTATCATTCGTGTTCTTATTACAGATTTCTTCTTTTTTCTAGGTCAAGTTTCCATTACTCATCAAATTCAAACGATTCTCTTCTCGTTCCGTTTAATGACGTCGCGATAGAGTCGATTACGAGAGTATCGACTCGATAAAATTCATGAAAAGGTGCGAGCGAGCCGTGGGTATCGATTCCTGCCTGTAAACGAGAAGCTGTTCAAGGGGCGGGAGGAGATGGATCGGACGAGGAAAAGTGGGTCAAGCTAAACAGATCGGAGTCCCGCAGGCCTGGCCTAACTTCGTCCGATGGCAGAACGCGCGAGGGGGACACGATGATACTTCCGCACAAGAAAAGCGCGTAACGCCCAAAAATATAGGTCATCGGGGGAACGAAATGGTAACACCCTCACCTTGGGTTTTACGTGAGTACGCGTCGTATGAGGAGAAAAACGACCGAGCAAACAAAAAATTGTATTGAAAAACTATTATGCAGAATTTAATTCATTCACGTTATTCAATAATTGATTATTCATTGATACTTCTAATATTATGATTTCAGGTGCTTTCGAATGCTTTGACAAATAATTGTTCGGTAATTTCAGAAAGCAGGGCAGAAAAAAATTATAGTAAAATGTAAATAATATTAATAATAATAATAAAATAAAACTAATAAAAATATAACAATAATGCAAAATAATAAAATAATAAATAAAATGTAATAAAACTGATACTTATAACAATCTATTTATCAGAACATTAATTCGCTCGATCCGTCTTTCAATGATGTGATAAACCGGACTGCACAGTCATATAAATTATTGCCCGAAAATGCGATTCAATTAGTCCGAATCTCTCAATTAAGCTCCCGGTCAGCGTTTAATTGACGGAAACACCGACGCGGAGTCCGAGAAAAAGCTGGCATTTCAAATGAAGCGTGGAAGGAGAGGAAAGTCTCGAGGCAAATGAAGATGAATGGACGTAGCTGTTCCTTCGGTCCAGCGGGCAGACGCTCTAAAAGGTTGGCCGAGACCGATCGATCTTGAAATACTGCGACGCGTTTGCTCATAATAATTATAACACACGTCGAAAGTGTGTCCATCGTGCGATTAATCGAAGTTCATGCTGACAAAACTCACCGGCACTGCGACTCGGTTGTATTCGCCGGTACGCGAAGGGCCGGATTTTTCGGAGCGATGCGGGCCTCGTCAACACTCGTGCCATCTTCGTGTTCAATTGAATATCGCTCGGTAGTCCTTGGCGCGAAAAAATTTTCGCTACACCATTTTTCTCGTTTTCGAGCTAAAAAGAAAATGTAAAAATAAAATCACTCGAGTTTCGATCGTATCGATCTATGCGATCGGAGCTCGGTGATCTACCGATCTGCAACGAAGGATTTACGATCGCGAACTAATCCTAGTCGAAGTCTCGTTTGCTCCAGCGCCGATCCGGCCTACCGGCGATTCTCCGAGGTCGAACGATCGATCGTTCTTTCACGTATACCGGCCGTGCAAAAAGAGCCTCTCGGCATACTTCACAAAAACTTAGAACGACTAGAATAATATTATTGGAAAAAAAAGAAAAACAAGGAAAAAAAAGTGGCCAAGTGCGCTACGTGATTCGTATCGCGCGTGCCTGGCGCGGCGGCCTTTCCCTCTGGCCACGAATCTTATTGTTGTCCGAAGAGCACTTTTCGATCGGTGGCGCAGTTCGTTACGCGGAGGGTCATTTACAGACGTTCGTCGCGAGAGAAGCGAACGCAACGCGCGATGCTCGTCGGATTCACGAACAAATATAGACAATGTCACACATAATCCACTTACTCACGCTACAGATTTATCGCCCGGTGTGGATGTATCGCGTCGTGCGTTCGGCGGTCTCGCTTCTTTCTTCTTTCCTTCACGAGACCCTCGCGCGAGCGCGCGCCGCCGAGCTCATCTTTTCTCTTGATCCGTCCACGATAAGAGGCGTTTGCTCGGTTTATCGCTTCGCTCTATTATCGCGATTTCCGTTCGCTAAGCTGCCGCGGGCAACCGACGAATTTGTTGAAAACTCCGTGAACCAACGAGAATCGGGAATTGAGTTAATAATTATTATTAGAAGGCCGAAACATGGCGAATATAAAGTAGTCACTTTGGCATCTATTTTTGTGCGCTCCAACTGACGCATTTGCGCTACAAAGAATTTCTAAGTTTCGCCGTTTTGATGCGTGATCTCAAATCTAAATAAAGGCATTGAAACGTTTCGAGATTTCAATAAAGGGATTTATTAAAATCTCGAACTCAGGGTTTTTAGATCCTCTTTTTCCTTGTGGAAAGAATAGAGTTCGTGCTCTGGACTGGCTAAATATTGTGAGAAAGGAATTCGATCCTCTGATTTCTTCCACTTTTTCCTTGTGGAAAGAATAGAGTTCGTGCTCTGGACTGGCTAAATATTGTGAGAAAGGAATTCGATCCTCTGATTTCTTCCATACTTGCATTTCGGAGACCAAAGATCAACCCGACGTTCAAGGAGGAGTAGTCTCGTCCGATCTAGGACTAGGGAGAAACTTTCAGACATGATACATTTTTAACGTTTAGTAAGCTGGGCGAGCTCACGAGTCACGAGTGTACGTTGGGGTATCGTACAATCGTGGAGAACCAAACGATAAATATGATGAACAAGACGTAGGCCTGGGCTATGCTTAGAGAAAATGTGTGACTGCGAGTCGAGTGACTGCGAGTCGAGTGACCGCGAGTCACACTTCAAAAGATCAGAGATCGACGGATGAGAGCGAGATACTCGTGACAGATTGATTTGTGTGTGTTTTGGATATTGGAAGGTGGGAAGGTAGATCGATGGGAAGGTGGAAACTAATAGTCACTCCGGAGCGCTTTCGCTTACGCGAAGCCAAGTTCCGGCCTATATAATTCCATGGTCAAACCCCAGAAATGGTCAAACCCCAGAAACCCCAAAAATCTACGTAAGTCAATTCTCCAATCCGTAAAATTTCCGAAAGTACTGTCTCCGAATGGTCGAATCTTCGAATGCAGATTGCTCCAAAAGGCCAAATCTCCGAATTTTCGCATTATCCTTCAAAGGGCTTTTCCCACCTTCGGAAGTCTCATATTGAAAAATATGATCAAAATATGATTAAGAGATCAATTAGTAGTAAAATTTCTTCAAAATTTCAAAAATTAACGCCCAACGTGGGGCTCGAACCCACGACCCTGAGATTAAGAGTCTCATGCTCTACCGACTGAGCTAGCCGGGCATATTGACCCGGGCCACCCAGGAACGCTTTCAGCTATTGAAAAAATTGAAAAAAATCCTCTAAGAATTTTCTTACAGACCAAAAAAAATTCTTATGGGATTTTATATTTGAAAAAAAAAACGTTGTTTAAAGAATTTTTAGCGATAAATGAAAAAAAAGTCATCAAGGGCTTTGATTTAAAAAAATCCCTAGACATTCTGGAAAAAACTAGACAGCAAACAAAAGTCCCTAGTCGCCAAATAAAAAATCCCTATACCCCGGCGAAAGTCCCTATATACTTTCAACTGGAATGTCCCTAGATTCGTTCAGACAAAAATATCCCTAAGAGATTTTGCTAATATAAAAAGATTTTAAGATTTTTCGAAAGAGATTAAATTAAATTGACCAGATCTTATGAAATCCATTTTGATTCCTAGATAAAGTCAACGCTCAATATTTTGAAAAAATATAAAATCGCCTTCAATTAAAAAGATTAATTATAATGTTTTCCATGTCATCTAAATAATTCGGTTTGTTTTCTCTTTTCGTCTATCGGAATGATTTTAAGTTTTCTGCGCGTTATGTAGAAAATTTGTCGAAGCCCACGCTGTGTACTCTGGTTGAATTTGTTCGTACATTTTCCAGATGCGACAGATGTGCTACTTTTATTCGGACAGAACAATGATGATTTCAATATGAACTGTCTTTGGAGCGAGTGTCTAAAAACACGACGCTTCTTCATCGCGTAAAACGATGCGAGATCGACCCTTTTTTTGCGTAGCCATTGACGTGGCTGATGTTAAGGAAATGAAATCGCGTCGTCACTCCTCTTCCAAACCGATGTAATCTACTGCACAGAAAGCAAAAACATATTTTCGAATGTACCAGGGCCGTTTATTCGCCTAGCAAAAGTATGAGTAATAATCTTACCATACCTCATTGATGCGATTCTCTCGTAAACGGAGTATAAAATGTTTATTAACAACACATTATTTTTTCTGTTTTGTTTGTACATTGCTATCAAACATTCGTTCGCCGACATGTATTTCCGGTGCACCGGCGCGTCCTTCGTAAATTCGATAACCGCTGCACGACGAAGGACGCGCCCCCTCGGACGCGAGTCCGAAGAAAAAAATTTGTTGGATCGTCACCAAAGTTCGTTTCACGCTCGCGTCTCGGCGACGTCGTTGCGCTTCAGTGGATTCGGACTCTTCTTCAAATTTATAAAGCACGCACCGTTCGAGGCGTTGTTTTGACCGCCCAGAACGACGCACGCGAGTCCATTGACCGCCGTGTGTTCCCACAATTTTCCAAACCACTTGTCCAACGTCCGGCAAGTCTTGACGGTAGTTTCCTCGTCGTCGAGCTCGTCCTCGTCTATCCTCACGTGGCAGAAGGTCAACGCGTGCTCCATCGCGATCTCGCAAGTTCGATTCACTGAGTGCTTGTTGTTGTTTGTCATAACGAGGCGGACCTGCGGGGTAAATTCGGTTGAGTAAATATTGACTAACAGTTTTCTCCCAAAGCTTGGGAGAAATACGCGAGCAAAGTAAATCGAAGAACGGCATTTGTGAGGCTCGGAAAATCAAACAATCAGAGACATTCTCGCCGAAACTCTCACAGGAATTTTCACACCCACCGACACGTTCACAAACACCCAATCGCAGCAATCGAACAATTCCTTGCTCGCGCAGCTTATCGATAGTTCCTAACGTGCTAACGTCGCCTCTCGTCTGTTACCGGATTTTTCAAGTCCTAACTCACTACGACATTTTTTCAATCCTTAGAAAATTTACCCCAGGATCAAATAAATCGTCGTCTATCAAACTGTGTAATAATCTCTTCTCGTACTTGAGGACGCTACGGTAAACACTCTATCGATCTAATCCAATCTAATCGATTGAATTTATAGAAAATTACGGCCTGTTTCGGCTGTACTCATCATTTATTAAAAAGACGGCAAAAAACCCGCTTGAAATTTTTCGGTGTAGAAAAGAAACGATCGAATCCATGAATTTGTTGTGAAAAGTCTAAAATCTTTTGTAAATAAAGTAGATGGGTTTACCCGCGATTGTTTTTCTTTGATCCGTAAGATCTGGACATAATAGCCCGAACATTCTTCTGAATCAGTCTGGTCCTAATAAACTACGTTCCGTTGTACTGTAATTTTTAATCGATCTCAAAAGCGTACCTGATCCTTTCCGTCGAAATTCGCATCGTCCATGATGCTGAGCGACGGGCTATTGAGATATTTCGAGTATTCGCTCATCACCTCGTCGCTGGCGACGATGGCCGCGGTTTTTTGTTCCTTCGTAACGTGTTTGAATATCGAAAAGCCGAAATTGTGACGATCCGCCTTTCCCGAATTCTTCAGCGCCTCTTCCTTTCTTCTGTCTATGCGAAATTGCGCCGTGTCCATGTTTCGGTGACCTTTGAGAACGGCGTCGCCGTAATCGACGCTGTTTGCGAGTTTGAGCTGGGCAAGCTTCAACGACGCCTGCGAATCCTCAGTCGAACAATGTCCCGCTTTGCCGGCGGCCTGTATGTGTTCGCTCAAAAATTCGCGAGCAAGAACTTTCAGCTTCGTCTTGCGATATCTGCAAACGCGCGATATTATCTTAGATCGTTTATCGTTGGCTACAACTCCAAGGAGAAACTTTCTGAGAAAGTAGGAACGTCTCGAATTACCTGTCGCCGGATAGATTGAAGATAACCGACGTGTCGATTACATATGGATGCATCATCTTGAGACTGTGAAGATCCATGTTCAAACTCTGACCCACGAGTATCGCGTCCGGTGGCAAAAGTTCGCGCAATTTTCCCTGCACGTCCGCCAGCGTTGTCGTCACGTTCGCGAGCATCTCGCTCGTTATACCGCTGTATCTCGTCAGGTAATCCGTGATATCGTTCTCGGGCTTCACGAGACTGTCGTAAACGATCTGTAGGAATGATTTTTCAACTCAGCGGACAGCTTCGATGATTCTTGTCATTAAGACGACCAATTGAAAAAAAGATTCCTATTTGTTCGTAATGCGTAAAAAAAATCTTGTAACTGTTTCCATCCTATTGTTTGCTAACAAATGAGTTCCCATTACGGTCGAATTACGGGAAAGCTCGAGTGACTCACAGCCATTTTTTCGTCGACGATGGATATCCTCGTGAGTTCCAGCAGGCCGGTCGTCGTTCTGCACATCTCGCAGTCGAGACCGAACATCGGTGACTTTGCGCTCGCCTCGACGTACTCGTCCTTCGTGAGAACGTAATCGCTGTATCTATTCTGAAGATTGCCCTTGAGGGGCAGCGGGTAATTTTCCTCGACGAGTTGCCACGGCGAGAGCAACAACTGGGTTCTCGGGAATTTGTCGGACGGCGGCAAATCGTTCAGTTCTTCCTTCGTCAGTTCTTTGCCGTCGGCGGTAATGGCTGGACGCATCGGAAATACGCTTTTCAGCAATTTCACGAGATCCCCGGTGCTCTGCATAGCTGCTTCCAGCGAGCCATATTCTAGGCGTGAGGAAAAAAAATTATTATCGAGCCTAACCAGACTTTACGTCCGAGCAGCAACAATAAAAAATGTCTTTTAAATGTAAGATTCAATTACGTTTTATTAAGCCGTCGCACTGAGTCCCGGTTAGTGGTACGGCCGCCAATTCCTCGATCACCGAACCGCCGTAAGCCGCGGGAGTTACCATTTCGAGACGAAAATCGAGGAGCGTGGTGACGTTGGAGAACAGAGATTCGTGGGAGAGATAATGATACAACGAGAATCCCTCGACGACGAAGACTACCGTGTGCGAAACCTGCGAAACAGAAAAATACATCAACTACGATTCTTTTTACGATTTCTCAATCTCAAAAAATCTTAAACACGTCTTTAATTGAAGTTACGACGTTCATTTTTCCTTCGTAATTTCCCAGTATAAAGATAGTAATAAATTAAACAACCTGGTTTAAAAAAGATATTTTTCGAAATAGCAAAAGGCCATTTGAAAAATGTAAAAATGGATGAAATTATACAATAAAATATAAATTTTTCTTCTGAAACGGAATTAGTGGCTGGGAAGCCAAAAAGAGCTCAAGATTTTTAAAAATGGTTTGAAAGACATAAAAATTTACAAGAAAAATGCGCAGGAAAATGAAAACAAAGGACTCTTCGAGACAACTTTGCAAGTATGGATTTTTCAGGCATTTTTTTACCCTATTGAACTTTTCGAGCTGACACCATCGGGCCGGGAGATACGGCGAATAGTGTCCGAGCAACGAGTACATGAGTAGATGTTGAACGTCGCGGAGAAATATCGGGATGCGATCTTTCACCGATTCTATGGTGAGGCTCGCGCTCTCGCCGAATCCTTTCAGTCGGAATCTCGGCAGTGCTTTCAGTCTCTGCTTGCGTTCCCGCAGTTCTTGCTTGAGCTTCGAGTACTCCTCGCCGCTGAGCCTGCGAAACAATACGAACAAGTTTTTCACCGATTCGACAACGTAACAAAGTTTTTTCGTCGCCCGATTTTCTCGTGGCGCTTCGACGACCTAGTAATTAATTGCCTGGGTTTTTTATTGATGAGTGGATCGATCTCTTCCGTGCTCTCGGTGTCTTTGTCGTTTTTCGCGCTCTCGACGCTCGTTTCGTCGAGCCTTCGAGCGCACGGCCTTTTCCGACACGGCGCCTCGCTCTCCGACGAAACTCCGTCGCCATTGATCTCCTCTGCACTGGCGGCGCTTACCGTTCTCTTTGAACCGAAAGCTTTCGTCTCTCGATCCTTGTCGTTCAATTTCGTTATCTCGAGAAGAGCGGCCATTTTTTTGCGCTTCTTTTCGATTCGCTGGAGCTGCTTCTCCGTTAGAGCCTTCATGCTCCGTTGTTGCTCGCGAAATTTCTAGGCCCAGCCGCATTTGTTGACTGAAAAAATTAAAAAATGACAATTATAATAATACTTTGAGCAGTATAATTTTGTGGTTCTTCAAAAAATTGTGGTTCAGCAACAAAATTAAATTCGACAATAAAAAAAAAATGATAAGCCTCGTTAACGATTTGGATGTTGGATATCGACAAACAGGCGAAACGGCTAACAATTGACATTGTTCTATTTCGCGGTCTGTGCATTCCACGTACAGACGAAACTTTCTCAGCCGTTGTACTCGTTGAAACAAAACGTTATTTATTGATAACGTTACTTGAATATTGTGCGCACGACGAGCTGACCAGACGTGTTGAACAGAACGAAAACATTGAGAAAAGTTCTTGCGAATCGGTGGAAAAAAAAGGTGACAGAATTACTTATTTTCAGGGATTGATGAATCTAGAGAGTTGATTGATTAATTTGTTCCTAATGATTTCTAGGTTTTTGCTCGGTTTGACGTACGCGTCTTCGTGACATCGACTCGTTTTCCGGACATTGTCGCCGGAAAGAATCGACAATCGCCGCGAAGACCAAAAAAAAAACATTTCGCGTCGAACTTCGCGACGGGATTCGAAACAAGTAAAACTATCACGAAACTGCGAGACGCGAAGATTTAATCGGAGAGACCGAAACGTGACGGTCGATTCGTTTATGGGCGCGATTGATTCATTACAATGTTATTAACACGTGCCGAACTTTTCTTACCATTGTCGAGTATTTGAGGTTAGGAAGCTTCGATATCGATTATCTCAATCCATTGGTGGTAACGCGCGCACTTGAATGTTTTGTTGGGGAAGATTGTACGAACGCGAAAGGACAGTGACGATTGAACGACTGTGTGATTAACAATAGGCAAGAACTATCGAGAAATCGGGAACGCGTGTTTTGATGTTCTTGTGCGATCGCGTTTTCGTAACTAAACAGTGCAAAGATGGCGTTCATTGGTGAAAGACACGAGCGGCGAGAGCCAATGGCAGACGAGCGCGGCAATCGCAAGAATATTCGAATTCTAAGAAACTGAAATCAGGACGAAATAACTTATTTTCTAATACTCGGGCTACGAGACTATGCCGTCGCTATCGGTATATAAAAATTGGATCTGTAACTTATTTTACCCGCACTAAAAAACAACGGGCTGAGTTTCGACTCTGTTTTCAAGTACACGCGAAATTTTTCAACTAAACTGACGACGAAACTGCGATAGTTCTCGAGTCATGTTTCCCAACTTTTAAACGTGATATTACGAATGCCTACTCGCAAAAAAAAATTCCGGGTAAGAGTGATTTCCTTCTATCATTTTTATGTATGACAATTACCAGTTTCTGGGAAAGTTCGGAAGTGCGGTTAAAGTACAAAACAGAATAGTTTATCTCACGGTATTTATGATATGTAACAATGTGAGATGCGCTCTTTTCGACGGCTCAACAAAATCAACACCGATTTCGTACAGTCTGAGAATTTCCCTCGTAACAAGGATATAATTAAATGCGTCTTCCTGAGTTCGATTCCGCAAAGGCAATTCGCCGAAGTGTCTTCTCCAGGATATACGCGCGAGCGAGAAATATATTAAACAACATTGGAATGACCCCTCGCGGCTGTGGGACGTGTGGGAAATGCCAACTCCGCGAGATAGAGCGTACACACACAGAGCGGGTGAAAGCGAGGATGGGCAACGAGAGGACCCGCTCCGGTCATGTACAGTTTCTTTGCCGCGAGACGGAGCGAAGAAGCACTTACGTGCTATTATATGCGCGTGGAGATCAAAAGATTTGAGCTCTCGAATACAGTGAGCCCTACTGTTGTGCGTGCTCCTCTCTCTCTCCCCGGTAATCCAACGGCGCTGAAACTCGGCACACATACAGCGCGACCCCCACCCACTCAAGGAGAAAACATTAAATCGGTCTCTCCTTTTTCCCTCCCCCGCGCCTCACAAAGCCTCTCCGACGCCCGACGCCGAAGATACTCTCGCGACTTCTCTCGCGCAAAGGAGAAATTAAACCGCGAATACTCGTAAACATACTTTAACGCGAGAGAAAAAAAAAACATCGCGGAGTCGATGAACTCTCCGATAGCTCGATCGCCGGAATGATTCATCGATCGGAAAAAAGCGTATTTCAACATTTTTCGTTAAGACCGAGCGAACTTGGAGACATTGTTTATGAAAATTAAGAACTTTTTGATTTGAGGTCATCTTGCCCCATACCATGCCGGCCGGGGTATGATGGACCCCAACAAGCCGGGGTGTGATGGACCCCCACAAGCCGGGGTGTGATAGACCCCACGTGCCTCGCACATACCGGCAGGTATATACGTAAGGAATAACCCTAATTTATATAAAAAAACGTATGTTAAGAGCCACTAAAATTTTCATTCGAAGTAGAGGAATGAAAGATTAAGAAGTAAGAAAAGAAAAAAAAGAAAAAGCTGCAGTTTTTTGACACGGCGACAGAGCCGAGAGAATATATATCGGCGGCAACAGAGTCACAGTGCAAAAGCAACACACCGGCCAACAGTATATAAAAGTATATAATGGTTATTGCGTGTATGTAATAACCTAGGCTAGAAGAATAAGTGGTTCGCGATTAAACCGGCCAAGTTTTCTACGTGCCTAATTACCCTATCGCACTCATCAAAAAGCAATTACTGAGAAACATAGGGGCGTTTGTGATTCTCGGTACACGACCCGCTCTGATATAGAAATACGCGAGATTCGTTTCTTCGCGCTCGCGCGGTCAACGCTTTTTTCCACAGAAGAACGAGATAATTCATAGTTTCCACTGGTGTGAGCTTCGCCGTCCTTACACCGCGAATTTTCTCGCGACCCAGTTCGAAACAATTTTCATTTCGTTTCGCAGAGTCTTTCAATGTGCGCTTGAAATAATTTTAATTTTTATGGTTTTCGTTCGAAAAACAAAAAATAAGACGATTTTTAAATTTATATTATTTATTAATAATACATTAATTTTAATATGAAATAATAGATTTATCAATTAATATTTATTAACAATAATAATCAAATATTAAGAGCAATTCATTATTAATAATTAATTGAAGTTCATTAATCACTTGAACTAAGAATTGTTAATTATTATTAATAATTCATATATTTCGATTCTTTTGTTTGCACAATTTTTTTGATCGTTCAAAAAGTATATTCGAATAATTTTATTAACAGTCATTTTTTTCATAGTCAATGGCACCGAAGCCCAGTGGTCGTTACGCGGTTGAATAAATTTTATCGTCATTTCATGATAAAACAAATTCAATCGCGAACTTGCAAAGCCATTCATTTATTTCTGCTTCGCGCGAGAGACATCGCGCGAATTTCATTTTCATTGACTATTCCGTATCGGTGGCGTACAATTAGTTATTGTCGTAAATTGGGGCAAAACGTAGCCAACTGGGACATGCAGCGCGGATCATCGGCCACGTTCATGAGCCGGGGAAAGCTGCGAGAGGTTGTATGAAGGAACTATCGCTTGAGCGGACAAAGCGGCGCGGCGGTGCCCATCAACGTGAAACTAGATAAGTCGTGAAAAAAAGGAAAAAAAAAAAAAGTACAGAAAGAAAGAAAAAAAAACGGCAGAGACGCCTCTGTGCAAATCCGTCCGACACTTTCACTGCCAATCAGTTAGTCGCTCTGAGCCTCGATATTCATTTCTGCCCGCTGGCTTTGCATGCAGAAAATTCGCCAAAGCTATAACTGTTAGTTTACCGGCCGCTCGATCGTTTCGCAGTGAGAAGCCTATAACGTTGCTTGAGCAATAATCGGCTACGCAGTTGTTCTCGCCGAGATTATTCGGAAACTCGTGCACGGCGGAAATCGCGAGACGAATACATTTGCGAGGAATTTCAATTTGAGCGCCGATCCATTGGGTATGATTGAAAAAAAAGAGAAAAAAAAAAAAAAATGGTTAGAGATGTTTTGAGGCAACTCATCGCGAGATACAATCGAGACGATAATTCGTTCGGACGAGAAGTTGCTTCGTTGCCCTTGAAAATCTCTACGGCGTAATGAGTGGATCCCGCACGGGGGCCGGCGAAACTTGCCCAAGATATACATTCAGATATATGTGTATACAAATCACAGCTGTTGAAAATAAATAATGCACATTTATCCAGCCGACTCGTTTCCTGTTACGCGGACTTGGGAATAATTGTGTTTAGGAAATAACGTGGAGAAGCTGCGCAAAGGATAGACGATACGCTTTTTTTTGTTTGTAATTCTGTGAACATATCATAAAACCGTTTCAATGTTGGCAGATACTTTCATCGAAGGATCAGAACGGAAAAAAGAAGTTAAGGAGAAAGGATTTTCTATTACTGGCGAAATAACAGTTATCAATTTCTCTGGAGAATTGTAAATTATTATGCAATGCGAGTGTTGAGTGAAGGGAACGAGGAAGATGATAATTATTATCGAATATCAATGAAGCAGAAACATTTATGAATCGACTTTTGTTGGGGAAAAATTGATTTCGAATTTTTTATTAACCTTTTTGTTGGTATTACGGACTACCTTACGATGATGTGAATCCCCCCGACCCGCGCTCAGTTGGTAACAAAAACTGTAATGCTGTTTCGGTACCGCAAACATTTGAAGGAAAGGAAATTGTCTGTTCTCGCGTCCATTTATTCCGTAGAGACAGATTTTTTTTTCTTAAATGTCTATACTTTCAAAATGGTATTACAGGTTTCGTTACCGACCGAGTCTTTTCACATCGCCTTAAACAAGCCGACGCACATTTAGAATGCCTCTCTGTCGCTCCGCCGCAAGCCTCAATGTCGCTATCTCTCTCGCACTCAATGGGATTTCACCTCGCCTTAAGGGCAAGTGAAGCGACTATGAGTGCGCGAGAGACGGCACTTTTGAAACGGACTATTTCCAATAGTGGCAATTTTTTTGAGACAACGAAAAAAAAGGTACGCGAAATTACCGTAAGTATCCGACTCGAATTTGCCTTTGTCCCAAAAAAATTAGCATCATTGAAAAAAGTTCATTGCAATTTTTGTTACCAACCGCGATATTTCACGTCACCTTAAGTAAAATCGATTTCTCTCTACTATCTTTGAAAATAAGAAATAGAAAGAAATATCGAAATTCAATTGAAAAAACATGTATTCTTCCAGTAGGCACTCAAGTTCTAAACGAAATCCAAAAGCCACCGGTAAAATCTTTCTTTTTATTCCCTTCTCGAATAGCGGTTATCAATTTGTTCCGAGAACTGTAACTATCGAAAAGTCCGAGCGCCTCGTATTCGGGAGGGAGGGTGGGAGGGAGAGAACGAGGAAGAGGATAAGGATAAATATCGTTGCGCCGTACGGCTTAGAAAGTCGCGTTACCGCTGTGAGAATTGCACCTTGCTCGCTTGCAGCGAGCAACATCAGCAGCAGCGATAGAAGAAAGAGATGTGTAAGGGCAAGGGGGGGAATGGAGGGGGGGGGGGGGGGGGGCAACCGACAGACAAACGGGGACCGTTCGAGGGGTCCCACGAAGTTTACGAGAAACCAGCGAGGAGGGGGAGGTCCCCCCTTTGAGTGTTCGAGTTAGCGGTGCCCGGCGAATAAGTTTCTTCGACATTCACTGCTCGTTCGATCGCCGAGCAATCGACATCGACCCCCCCGAAAACAAGCGTCGGTAGTGCTAAGAGAAACATCGATTGTCCCGCAAATCCTAACAAAGAAGTTACTTTATATATATATATATATATATTTTTTTTTATAAAAACTTAATTTTAACAATTTTCTCGACAAAGTAATAATAAGAACAAAAAAGTTCCTAAACTCGTCAGTCGTTCGTTGACGCGAAGAATAATACGAGATAACGATTCTCTCGATCCCGCCGGGCAACCAAGACGGGTGATATGGAAAAGGACCAATTGGACTCACTGGCGACCGTCGCCGTGGGCTCGGAAAAACTTCCGCCGGTCCACAGCCACTACGCCGCCAGCGAGGTTTACTCCGCCTCGGAGTCACCACCGGTAAGACATAATTTTGTGAAGAAAAAAAACATTTGTTGATCAAATAATTTAACTCGTAATGGACGATAAAAAACAGTAAGGCGCGTATTGACGCGCGCTCGGGGACTCGGAAGACCGATAAAGTGGGAATTAATTTGTTAAAAATAATTCTATCAAATCGACGAAAACTATCAAAATTAGTTAGAAAAAAAATAGCTCGGCATACAATTTTTTTTTGCCCCAGTGATTTGGATTAAAATGAAGATTTTTTTTGGAAAAAATGAAAAAAGAGACGCCATATGAAAACTCTACGAAACGCGGAAGCGATTCTTAAATGGCTCCTTAAACGATGAGATTGCGCAATAATTGCACTTAGCGCGAAACAATTCTGAAAAAAAAAGCGAGCGGTTTTAATTTCTGTGATTGTCTCCATCCGGCAGTCACCGTTCTCTTCCGCTGGGATACCTGTTTTTTTCTCTTTTATTTCGTTATTTAGCAGTTGTCGCTTTGTTCGTTTGACATCCGGGCAACTTTCTATCGCCTCGAACCGGAGATCGACTGTAACGCAGTCGCGCACGAGCGCGCTGTGTCTGGTTCTCTAGAAACTTCGATTCCACCGCGACAGTTCCTTGTATTTTTTTATCGGTCTTTTTTTTCTGCAGCCTTTTGTAATTACAAAGTTGTAAATCGTTGCGTTCTACCGGCCGCAGACTTTGAGTCTCGAGAGATAATCTTTTTATTATTATTTTTTTATTTCGACGCTGTTCCTCGAAGCCATCGGCCGTAACTCGTTCGCACGCGAATGACGCACGAGCCGAGGACCGTTCGGGTCACCCGAACTCTCTAACCCGAATCGCGGCTCGAATAACATGAGATGTTTTTTTTTTTGAATTTTTTGAATTCTACCATTTTTTTCTCAGCCGACACACATTTCTCTCGTATCTTTTGATCGCCATCGTATAGCCCGGGTTTTATGAAACCTTTTGGCTCCCCTTGACCCTTCTAGCACTCGCACTCCACTAAGTTTCACTTCTAGTGCGAGGGCAACCGAATTAGCGACATTGCATTTGCCGTGGACACGGTGAAACTGCGGAAAACCCGCGCCGGTACCGACAACCTTGTTTCTTTCGATTCCCCGGTGTACAACCGAAAGTAACTTATTATAATAAGTGCATTAAATCCCCAAAAAAACTGGACCGCTCGACAGTTGATACGCCAGCCAGTGCGCGGCTGAGCGGTCACCCATCCAAGTACTGCCCGCAAGGGATTTGCTTGACTTTCGTGATCGCCGACGCGGTGCATAGACCACGCGTCCATCGCCGGTCACATTTTTCTCGTTCTTTTTTTCCTCTTCAAAAGTTTCGGAAACGCAAGAAAATAAATACAAATTCGAGAATAACAAGGAGACACGAAAAAATAAGAGTGTTGTCAAAAAAATCTAAAAAAAATATGCAGAGGGAATACCTTGTTTTCGACGTCGTCAGGGTAAGATTTCCGGAAGGAAATGAGTTTAACGAAACCAAAATAAGCTTTCTCGCCCGAGGAAGCGAGCGGTAGACTTTGTTGACGAATTCCAAGAGCGGAGGGGGTAAACACACAACGGCACGTCAAGCCTCTCGACAAGACCCCGGCGTCGAAGTCGCCGGTGATTTCGACGCCCCGGGGCAATGTTAATAAACGAGGATCTGCCGAGATGTCTCGACGAGATAAGAAAATTTCGATACAACTTTTCGCGTGGATTCACGCCGAACGAAAATAATGACAATGCGCTTAACGCGTGTCACGCAATTGTTTTCCATGTTGCGAAACCGGTGATTTATTCGGCCTTTTCGGCTGCCCCGAGGCCCGAAACATGTGACTCTTGGGCAAGTTTTTTATTGTCATGCGTTAGCGCATACACAAATTTATCCCGGCCCGGTAGTCAAAATAACATATTTTTACCATGTTTCGTCACGAGTGACGAAATAAAA
Organism: Ischnus inquisitorius; assembly: GCA_963924025.1. Taxonomy (NCBI): domain Eukaryota; kingdom Metazoa; phylum Arthropoda; class Insecta; order Hymenoptera; family Ichneumonidae; genus Ischnus; species Ischnus inquisitorius. The sequence continues at coordinate 2,685,040 of OZ001250.1, read as the reverse complement.
AAATCACAGAATCCGACATGAGAAATGACAAAATCGAAAAAGAATGATTAATGATAAAAACAAAATATCAAAAATCAAAATCGGTGGAAAATAATCTCTAGAGTCAAAATATAAAGAAAAAAGTAGAATAGCCTTTCAGCAATTTTCGAACAGATTCGGTTTTGTTTTACACTGAGTTCATTGATTCCATTTGTCTAAAGTTCGATGACCTCTTTATAGCTCCCAGAGTCAATTAGAGTGACGTAATCAACGCTTTTGCATCGTCGCATAACGAAAAAATTCAAATAAGTTATATTGTACATTTTCATTGAACAAAAAATTGATAACATTTTATTCAACATTATTTTCAAAAGATACGAATATAATGGGAATAAAAAAAAAAGATATGAACAAATTGCAGTTGACCGAATTATTCATTATTCTCGGTGTAATCGATATCGATGGGTCCTCGCATCCAGAACTTTGCGTTAAAAAAAAGCGAACACGAGAATTCACAAGGTCAAACTTCGAAACGAGCAATTCACACATCAGAGTCAACAGCAACAAAAAAAGCGAAGTACGTGAAATTCAGAAATACAAACAAGCAGTCTATCTCGAGGACGCGAGCGCTGCGTACAAAATAAAGTATAAAATACGCGCAACGAGGGTCTTCGCGTGATTCATCGGTCGGACTAAAAATACGACGATACCGGTTCCTCGCGTCGTTGCGTAACTCGAGAAAAACGAATAAAACTCCGACAATACCGTGCGAGTACTTCGGCTAATGATCGTTTTTTTGTTTTTTCTTCATTTTTTCATTTTTATTTTTTATTGCCTTTTTTTTATACTCTCGCTAGTCCGATAATTTCGACAACGAAAAACGCGGCTCACGAATAATTCCGCTTGGCAACAGAGAGCAATTTTCTGCGTTGTGTTGTGTCTGTTGTGGTTTTTAAACACACGAGAGAGCCGCGAGAAGCAATAGCGGCAACAGCGGCTGCGTGCGAGCCGAACGGCTCGGATGGCCTACTATCTCTCGGCTCGGCTCGTCGGAGGCCTCTCACTCGAGCCTTCCCCGCATACACGTCGTAACTCCACTCGTCGTCGTCGTCCATCCACATCGAGGTCATTACGAATCCCGGCTCGCGCAGCTTCCCGCGCTATACCGCCGTCTCTATTCCGTCCTAGAGACGATGTGAAAAAAGAACGAGAATAATAATCATAAATCGGGATCGCGAACGTCGCACTCGCGCCGTACAAGCTTTCCTGACGCTTTTTTACAAACGTATTTGCGGCTATTTCGCGAAATATTGTTAAGCTGTCGCGAGAAAGTAAGGAAATCTTTCGATTTCACGGTTTATCGAATGTTTAAAGACAATTTGTGTGAAACTAACCTCACTTCGAGACAACATGGCGGCGCACCAATCACGGCGTCGAAGCGAACAGCGCCCCTAGCGGACGGATGTGGCACTTCATAGAAAATAAACATTTTCGCGTAGTTTTGGAGACACTGCAACTTCTCATTAACAAATTACTCGGCAACCTAATTTCTTTGTTACGAAGATGATTTGTCAATTTTTTCGAATACGTATGAATTTATTCAGAGTTTTGTGTAATGTTCAAAAATTGCGATTTCGAACCAATTTTAACATAAAGAAAACGCGATTTTCAAACATTAGATACAATTCTGAATAAATTCACACGTATGCCGACAAATTGAGAAATCATTTTCGTGAAGAAAAATTAGGTTGCCGCGTATTTGTTAAACGATTAATTCGTTGATAACATCTTGAAATTATTGTTATGCACAAAAAATATTTCCTGCGTCTTCCATATCCAACATGGAGAAAAAAAATTGTCAAAAATATTCCACGCGGAACTGAAGACTCGCCTTCGACAAGGCGATTTTTTGAATTCTCATTGTTATTCGCAGATAACGCAAACATCTCGCTCTGAAAAAAACGTGCATGTAAAAAAGATTGAATGAAGAACTTTCGAGAAAGTTAGCAGCGTTGCGTTGAACAATTTTCACGTTCAATCGCGCTTGAAATTTTCGCTCGCTATCAGAGAGAAAAAAAATTGCGCGAATAATTCTGATGGAAGAAAGTAAATAATCATTCCGGATGGTTTCGAACGGAATAATGAAGAATGCACTCGCGGCGATCTACAAAAACGGAGAGTATTGTAAAAGCGTTACAATCGCGCATTATACGACTATGTTATCGCTTATTACATTAGTATTTATCACAACAATTCCATCGCGCGCGATTGTCGACAAACGTTCTTTTTCTCTTTTTCTCGGTCGACCGCGCGACCGCTGTCTCCGCGGCGCCGCGGAGCGGGTAATTCTATTGTACGCAGGATCGCGCGATGCTGCCAGTGTCGTCGCAGTTGAGGAACGAAAGACTGCAATTAATTTGCCACGACTGCGACACAATTAAGTGTCGGTGGGGCTCTCGTTCGTCGAAATAATCGCAACCTCGAAAGAATTAGAAAAGCCTCGTTTCCCGCGAGCATCAGTTATATTTTCTTTTCTTTTTTTTCATCATTAATCTTTCGTTCGCGACCGCAAGAAAAAAAAAGAAACATTTACGAGACTTGTCTCGAGCGCCGTTGTAATATTCTTGACGAACAAAAGATAATAAACACAATTTTCCGAAGCCTTTGTCGCGAGGCTCGTCGAAGGGCAAACTAGCTATTTTTCGATTAGCCGGTGAGAGCGCCCTTCGATTACCACAAAGAAAATTCTTCACGCTCGATAATTGCGATTTTCGCATCGTCCGAAACGACGATTATCGCTCGTTTCGGACACAAACAGCGGTGAATCCGCACGTGCGTTCCAAGGTTCGGGTTTGCGTACCCAAAACAATGTCACCTTGACGAAGCGCGCCGAGGAAATTCTCGGAGATTGTGTCGAGAGAAAAAAAAACATAATAATAAAAATACACGAACGAAAGGCGAAGACACGAGGAGCGGACGATTCGATGTATGACTTCAGCGCTGCCGTGGATAAGCCTATAAATCCCGGCGAGCTCTCGTTAACCGTTGCTCCTTTCTTTCTCGGCGTCGAGGCAAGGACAATCGAGGATCTAGTTTCCAGGAGTATTATAAGCTACTTATAGCGCGGCGGCGATCGGGTCTCACCGATGACGCTGAGGCAAGAGGGTCAGACGAACAGTTACAATAGCGCCTCCGCTGGGAACAGGCGCGACACTCTGCGAGGGAACTTCTATGTGATACTGTGTATCCGATTGTATCCGATGTTTTTTTTTCTTTGCATTCTCAAGGTTTTCGAAGGAATGCCACAATTTTCTGACTCACGGAAATCGATTTAAATAAACAGTAAATATAAGAATATAAATGTTTGAAAACGTTAGCGGTTCAAAGGGCGCGCGCGCTTTTGCGCAAGAGGGACTTCACATAGGACAGGCCAGAAAAGGAATATTTTCGATCGAATCTAACTTCTTGAAATCCAAAATTATTAATATAGAGAATCTGCCAGCGCGTTTGAAAGGAGAACTCTGAACATTTTAGCCCAAGGCCTTGGACTTGGAATATTTCGGGCAAGGGCCCTTTAGGGACTTGGGATATTTCGGGCAAAGGCCCTTTTAGGGCCTTGGAATATTTGCGGACAAGCCCTTTTAGGGATGTAGAATATTTTTGACCAAGCCCTTTTAGGGATTTAGAATATTTCCGAAAAGTCTCTTTAGGGACTAAGAATATTTCTGACCAAGGTCATTTAGGGACTTGAAATATTTCGGGCCAAGGTCATATAGAAACTTGGAATATTTCGGAGGGGACGGCGGGCGAAAATATTCTGTCTTTCGATTCTCGTACGCGGCGGCGGCGGTGAGATCTTTTTATAATATGAAGGAATGTATAATAGATTTCAAGAACATGAACCATCCACTATATTCATGCATATTCAAAGTGGCGGAGATAAGATTACTGGAGACTCTTATCGATCGCGTGAGACGCAAAAGATTCCTCCGGATGAAAAACATCGCGTGTTCGGCGAAGCGCGCGAAAAAAAATGCACTCGTTTTCATTCGAATCTAGAGCGATTCTCGTTTTCACCGGAGCCGTTGGAAAATAATCATAGACCGGATTCGAAACCGGTACCCGATACAATGTTGAAATTAAATGTCAATCGACAATCGCGAGTTGCGTTTCGTTCGCCGAACCGCGACGAGTATCGCCCAACCGGCCGGTTTGAGAGATGCGATCAATACCTCTTTTCATTCATTTGCATCCACGAGACAAAAGCAATTATCTCCGGCCGCGAAACGGCAATTAATCCGCCGGAGAAACGGGGCTCGGTTCGCGTGACCTTCGAAAAAAATCGCGAGTTTCTATTTTGTTTTTTCTTTTTCTGATCTCGCGAATTATCATGAAATTTTATAGGTGCGTTTCCCAGTAACTTTCCGTTTAAAAAAAACGATGGGAAAAAAAAAATCGTGCTCGCTTCTGTCCGCTCAGTCGCGTGAATTCTAATCGATATTAATCGGCGCTCGAATACATGCGCGAAGAATAATCGCCGAGAGCCGAGGCGCGGTATGGAGAAGGAAGTAAGTTGGCCGCGGGCACTACGACGAAGTCGGCGAATAACGCACGACGACAAAAGGCCTCGACTCGGTTGGGTACCAAGCGTGAAGCTGGCACGGACGTACACACGAACGCTTTTCGCATTGTCCGCGCATCCCGCGCGGGCCCACGCTGTTGGTACACGTACCGAAATGCCTTTGTACATAATTTATTTTATTTTTTCTCTTCTTTCCCTCCGCGCCGCGCACGTATCTCTCCACACGAGCTTTATGGCAATCAATGACACAATCCTCATTCAGCGAGGAGATTAAAACACGTTCCGGATAATGACTATACGTACGGATGTGTGAATATTTCAATGAACGATACGAAACAAGAAAGAGGTAGCGACGAATTTTTTTTTTCAGCGTTTACATAACGAATCGTCTACCGTGGAATTTTTTTTATGAGTATCATTTTTCATTGCTCTATCCGATTCGAGTTAAACATCATTTCACGATGGAGATTGTTTTGATCGTCGATTTCAATGGAGTTGCGAAATTTAATCGAACGAATGGGCTCGGACGAGGCTAAGCAGGATAAACCGAAGGGAAGGGTGAGGTATATATTTTGTGACCTTGAAATACTGGAACCATTGGACAAACGCGCGGAAAACTCGTAATTTTGGATTTGAAATGAAACCTTGCATTTGACCCAATTTTTCAAAATCGAGGTGTTTGTCGGATTAAAAAATTTTAGTCGCTAATGTAAAAAATCTGCTTACACAAAGAAACATACATAATTTTTTCTCCAAACAACTTTTCTCCGCGTCGCAGAAAATTTTGGGTCTTCTGAGATGAAAATCGCTAAAACATTTTTTTAAGAAAACAATCGATTTTCGATACAAAAAACAATCCCGAGGGCCAAAATTTGTATCTACAGTTATTGTTAACAATTTTCTATTCGATCGAATATCTTTATTTTGGTATAAAACCGATGCGACGGAGTTTTACAATTTCTTTGAATCGAGGTTTTTTGCATAGCGTCTGTGTTCGTCTACGCGTTTACGCAATATTTTTATTGCGGAGTTGCACAACCCTGCGAGCCTGTTTTGTCGATAATTCTCGCGCGCGCGAGCATGCGGAGTCTCGAGCGCGTCTCAGCGTTGCCGGCCTCGGCATCTCCGTAGATCGATCGAGCTGTAAATATTAACGGGCGCTTGAGATGCGAGTCGAAAAAAAAAGAACTGTTTTCAGTGCCTCGACCGACGGAAAATGATGAACGACTTTCACCGCGTCGCGAACGGCTCTCTTGCACACTCTCGCCTACGAAATAATAATAGATTGTCTCTATTGTTTTCTCGTCGTTCGATCCATAAGTGATAGCTTCTTTCTGCTTCGGTCGCCGAGTCTTTTTTTCTAGAGCCTACAATTCTCATATTGATTGCTCGATAAAGAAGATAGTGAAAAAAAATGGAATTCTTTTTTTTCAGGCTTAAAAATTCTTCCATTTGTTGGTTTAAAAAAAAAAATTAAATTTCGTTTTTTTTTAATTTTCAGGCATACACAAGGCCACCGATGAAGAGCTCGGCGGTGCAGATAGCGAGAATAATCGCTACGACGATGATCGCGATTTCCGTCATAATCGGAAGCTTCATTCTCGCCTCGGCTTGGCTGCAGGCGCGAGCGTCGTGCACTCCGGAGTCGATTGCCGCGATGCAGGCACAAATGAATCTTCACCAGTCGCAGAATGAATTCATCAAACATCTGCAGCCGGAGGCCCTCGTTCAGGTAAAAAAAGACAAAAAAAAAAAAAGAAGTCTTAAAAAAGAAAAAAATCATAATGCGCTGATACGGCAAACGCGGATGGCGAAGAGCCAGAAGAGGACAAAGGCGGTTTGACTTACCAAGTAGGCGGCGTAGCTCGAAGAAAAAACATGTTCGAGCCGCGTTACATACAGCGCGGTTTCGTTCTTATGGCTCGGGAATATTCGTAACGCGCTCGCGTCCTCCGTAAGTCGATCTTACTTTCTATACCTGTGCGTAACGGGCCAGGAGGCCGGAAATGGAGTATCGAACTCGAACGCGCTTCTCGACTATCGATGTTATTCCTGTCGCGTTTCACAAGCCCGAAGAAACATTGAACTCAACGAAAACAATGCAATCAAATCCGGTCGCTGTCGGGAAGAAGGAAAAACAATTTTCTTGTTTTTATTTATCTTACTTCAATTTTTTTAGTTATGAGCGCCGCTTTCGACTTGAGATCCGGTAACAAATTAGAATCTTCTGGAAGAAAAAATATCGTGCTCTTTTATTTGCATTAAATACAATTTCTAAATTCACTCTTGAGATGGTATTGAATTTTTTTAAATTAATTTATCTTTTTTATATTAAACTTGCTTTTTTTATTTCTATTTCTGGCCCTCGAATGGAGTGATTACGACGTTCGTTTGATTTATATTTTGAATTTGTGAGTTTTTTAATTACATTTATTTTTCTCTGTTTTTGTCTCTCAAACGTACTGATTTGGATTATTTCATTGAAAACCGAATGAGTTTGTCTCAAAGAAAGAAAATACTGAATCGTTGCGAAAAACCAAAAAAAAATCTTTCATCCTCGCCGAGCTCTCACAACTTCAACCACGGTGGAGTGGAAAATTGTATTTTTTAATTATATATTTTATCATTTTCCGTTACACGCGCCAGTTTCAATTCTCCATTTCTCCAATTACTCAGTTCGGAGTAAAATTTCCACAAAAGTCAAAATGCCGCAGAAGAAGCGGTAGAAAAAAAAAAAAAGAAAAATGCTTAAATGCACCGAGAAGCGAAGGCTATACATCAAAGCAACATGACGAGCGAAACAGTTGATTTTGAGCACGATAATGCTAGAGTTCAGCCTCTCTGTGACGGACTAAGTCGAGGCCTCCTCGGCGAAGAGCCTTAGAGGGAAGATCCTCGCGAGCAACAATTTTTTTTTTCTCTTTTTTTATATGCTCGGTACCAGCGAGCGAGCGTCGGTGAAAAGGCTCGGAGAGGTATAAACCACAGCGGAAAGTGGGTTGCCCCGTTGCACGACTCGGCTACAGCCGCGACCGGGCTAAGCCGCGAGGTGAATGCTCTCTGAAAGGATTTTCTCTTTGGCGATTAACTGTATTGTTACTCGCCGTACAAACTCCCCCCCCGAACACTATCGAGCATGCATCTTCCGCGAGTTCACCATGCACTATTCGAATCGATGACCAAACAATAAAATCGCTCGCGAAGTGTATCGAAACGATGGCGAAACGTTTTTTTCGATTCACTCGTCGACGATCTTCCACTCGTTAATGATGGATCGGAGTATCGGACATTATTTTCGAATGATAATAAAAAATTCGTATGGAAAGGCTTGAAGAAGATTGTTATTAATTCACTATTCGTTTGCCAAAATGAAACAAAAATAATATTTTTGCAATTTTCTAACAATTGGATCGGAGTTTCTGTTCGAAACTCTGAAAAACTTATATAAAAGAAAAATCAGAGAATACGAACAGAAAAAATAAAAATTCATTATTTGAGGATAAAATTTTTTCGAAAAATTCACCAGAAATCACTGACAATGCCAATTTTAGAGTATGAACCAGTTGCATCTCGATCTTTACTCGATTCGCGATAATTATCAACGAATACACTTTTCTTTTTTTTCTCTCGCATGTAGGTGTTAAATTGTCGTAGCGTTTTAGTTGGAAAGTTTCGCCGGAACGAGGCTTTTTTATCTATTTTTTTCCCCTCTAATGTCCGAACTTTCCAACGGTGTGCAAGTTTTGCGCGTGGCGTCTAACGCTTGTAAAAGTCGGCTGCTCGTTTGCTTCTCAACTGCGGCGTATAATGACCGATCAACGAGCCCGAACCGACGGGCGTCCCATTCTATACTTTTTTTTTTCTTCTTTTTTCTTTTTCGAGAAAATATGATATTCAAACGGAAAAGTGGTACGTTACAATTCTCTCGCGTGCGGCGGCGCTGAATCGACGAGCGAGCGCGGACGAAACGGCGCGAGCGAGGAATTGCCAGTCAAGCGGGAAGTAGAAAGTTGTCACAAACGCGCTCGCGGTTCGTACTAATGGTTATTCCGCGGCTCGACACCGGCGCAAATTCAACCGGTAGCCGGAGTCACTAAACTGCTAAAGCGGCGAGGCTGACGCAATTGGCAACTTCGCAACATCGATCTTTCGACTGCATGCAGAAGAGACGCTTGGATCTATTAACGCCTCTGTCTTTTTTTACGTTTTTTTCTTTTTCGTTTCAAGACGACGAGGACTAATAAGCTGCTTCGACGATGAATCACGTTGCCGTATTGGGTCGATCGTCACGCCGAGGCTGCAGATTCGCGATTTCGATAAACAAGAATCGCAGAGAGCGAGCATTGCGGGAGAGCCGCGGTTCGGTCTGAAGAAATGTGAGATTCAGAGAGAATTTCGAGCGTTTCCCAATGGGATGGAAATCGAAAAAAAATCGAGCATATGAAAGGTTTTCGAAAGATTGACTTTGCGCAATAATAATTACAAAAAGTTATTAACAATTTGATGAAAAAACGAACTTGTTCAACAAATTGTTAATAACTTTTTGGAATTGTTATCGAAAATCGATCTTTTGAATACCTTGCGTATGCTTGATTTTTTTGCAGTTTTTCATGCCATTGGAAACCGTGTGAAGTCCTCTTGGAATCTCACATTCCTTCGGACTGTACCGCTCGGACTACCTTAAACGAAAAGGTCGCAATGCAGAACCTTGCTCATCGCTTCCTCGTTATTTTCTACCTTTCACAAAGCTCTCTCTCTATGAGAAAGTCTGATAATTTCGGCTTTCTGCTAGAGGAAGCTTCGGGAAAAATAGAAAATATCCAAGCTTTCCATCCCAACCTCGTTTATTATTCAAGCTTGTGCGAAAAGAAAATAAAATATTAATCGGTGTCTCGAAATTTGCGAAATCTAAAAAAAACATATGTATAAAAACATATTGTTTATAATCAACCTTGCCATTTTTAAAATCACTTTTGTTTATTACTCAACTTCAATTCAGACTTTGCATGAGTGAAGATGTAAAAAAACATTAAAAAAAGCTTAATATTCAAGGAGTTATGAATTTTTTAATAAATTCACGTCAACTTCGTTATTGGATCCAATAGCAAAATGTAATTCCCGCAAATGAGTAATCCTTCTCGTATTTCGCCGCGAGTTGAAGAATAATTGCCTCTCGCCGAGTACCTCGGAGTTTCCAATTTCGAATTAAATATATTACACGTATTCGCCGTTGAACTGCGCTTCGAACATTGTCAACGTCGTTGAGCCGACGCCGACAGCGAAGACGACCGACTTACATTGAATGTATTTCCTGGTCGTGTCAGCGTTTGCCCATCCTCGACACGACTATCGCCGGGTCTCCGTGGGCTCCGCGACGTATCGCCTCGTTCGCGGTTACGGGCCTCGAGGTGAAAGTGAACTCTCGGTACGCTCGGCAGATTATAGTACTCGACCCGGCGGGGGTTGGCGAGGGGGCGAGAGAGAAGCTTCGAGGCATCGCTCGTCGTTCGCCACGCAAACGATGAAAATCGAGTCCGACCGAGCGTGGAACGTCCCGATGATTAATTGCCATTAGCGTCCACCGACGCGAGGTCCCGCGTGTCTCCAATCATAGAAAATCGTCGCTCGATGCCTTCCTTTTTCCTCTTTTTTCTTGCCCCTCGACTCGCGCAATTTCTTCTTCCTCGATCGTGTGTGCCATTAGAGCGTATTTATGGATCGTACCGGCTACGGAAGTGGAGAAACTCTCACTGCCATCTACTTATCCTACTTCGGTCGTGTATTCCGTAGAGAAAAAAAATACGAGAGTTCCCTGAAAAGTTTTACAAGGCTCGTTTTTTTTATTTCTTCATTTCTTCTTTTTTTTTCGCCTTTTTTTTCATCTTCAACGAGGAAGTCATCCACGTCTAGACCTTCCTTTCACTCGCGACACTCGAATAAACTAATGTATGTCTCTTTTCTTCTTCAAGGATCGCGAAGTTGCCAAGGATAGTAACCTGCAGAGCCTCGAATCGTCCACGTCCAACGACAAGGACGAGCCTCAAGCCGACACGAAGGACATTAAGATTACGAAGGACGACGATTCCTCCAAATCCGACAACGACAATGGCGATCAGAACGACTCGGACGACGACTACGACGACGAAGAGTTCCCTCCGGTTCACATCAAACTCCCGCTTCAGTTGGACCTCGACGATCTAGCCGGCGTAAGAAATATCGCAGTGATTCTCGAATAATATCGTCCTTTTTGTATTTTTCTTCAATTTTGATCGGTTACAAAAATATCGAAAATTTTCGTACGGGTGTTCAAATAATTGGTGTAAAACCATTGGTGTAACAATTGGTTGGGTGTAAAACATTGCGGAAGTCGAATTCAACAGAATATCAAAAGATTTAAGAAATTTCCTAATATTTTGTCATCCTTGAAATTGGAAATTTTGCAAATTTCTGCTACAATTCTTCATTTTAGAAACTGTCGATTTCTTCACACGATCAGAACGCAATCGCATTGTTTCTTACGCACATACATTAACAGATTTTTTTTGCCTAAAAAATCAACGGCATTCTTCAAAATTCAGCCTCGGAGATTTGATTCCCATAAAAAAACTTACGAGAAATGTTACGATTGTGTTGACCGTGAAAAAAAAAGTGCAAAGAAATCTATGAAACTTCAGCGTCTACAATTGTTTTATCGTTGCGCAGAGCCTGTTGCAACAAGCGCGTAATCTGGTGTCTTGCGTCGTGGAGCGTCGTCGATCCGACGAAGTTATGGACGGTGACAACGCGTTGGAAAGCAACAGTACCGATCGTCAGCGCATTCAGCGACTGAGCGGCGAGCGCGTTGCCATTCTCTGCGAGTCTGGCGATCCTCGTCACGAGTAAGTTTTCCTTTAGTTAAAAAAAAAAAAAATTGAATCGCCTAATCGAAGCTATCGACTGATCTCGATTATTAATTTTTCTTTATCCTTCCCCACCAAAAGACAACAGGAACAAGAGATGCTGACGCCGATAATCGTGCCTCTGGGAACCGTGCAGATACCTCTACAGCCGCAGGACGGTGGTTACAATCGTTACCAGATCCACAATCAGTTCCAAGTTCCCGAGAGTCAGAGAATCCCCATGCCGGTCGATCCGCGAGGAATGAATTCTCCATTCAACGGCGCTTTCCTTCGGAATCTTCCCCAGGTCTCCGTGGAGATGGGACCGCCGCCTCGAATGATGCCGCAGCCGCATATGATGAGGCTACAACCGGTTGGTTTTTCTTCAAATCCACAAAAACTTGAATACACATTTCGTTTCTTCCATTAACAAAAATTTGGATTTTTTTTTTTTCAATGTCTCGATCTAGATCGAGATGCATCAAATCCCGAATGACCTTCGTCAGTTGAGAATCGATCCGATTCGTGGAATGAAACCGCCAGCGGAACAGGACCAATATGTTCGCGAGAATCATCAACAGCAGCAGCAGCCGCAGCAACACATACCGATGATGTTCCCTCACGCCGATCGTCCAGCAATGATGTACCCACCGGAGCAACAGACCCAAGGAATGATGCCGCCGCCGCCGCCCCAGCAATCCGCTCAAGAGGATCATCAACAGATCCACGAACCGCGAACCGTGCCCTCGATGATGATTCCGCCGCGCGTCGACCAGAGACCGCAGGCCGAGTCGCAGGAAGCTCCGGAAAGGCCCAATTTCCCGTTCCAGGGTATCCCCATTGAGATTCGACGAATCATTCAGCAAGTACCGTTGGAAATTAAGAACATCATTCAGCACATCACCGGCGAGGCGAGACAGGCCCAAAGCCCCGTCCCCGAAGGCGCCAGACGAGAGGTAAGCACTTTTCTTTTCAAGCAGACAATTAAATCGATAAAATTGCTGAAACCAATAAAATCAATAGAACCGGCAAGGACTCGGAAGAATATTACTGATCGATTATATTTCAAACGTGCAGCAGGTACAGGAATTCAAACCATTCCCCGAGGGCATTCGACCAATGCCGGTAAATCCGTTCGCGCTTCCTATCGAAGTGAGAAACCTTCTGGAGCACGGAAACATCGAGGGACGCTCGCAGGAGCGCGCTCAAGACTCCGAGGAGCAGCAGCAGCAAGTCAAGCCTTTCCCCGGACCGGAAGATCAGGGCGAGGAAGCCGAGAGAAAATTCTCTGTCCCTGCCGACGTCAGGAACTTCATTCACCAGGTCGGTTAATATATTTGAGAAAGCTTCATTAAGCTCTCGCGCAAGATAATGATTATTAATGGGGCGACGTGGGAAATCCGTTTTTAGGTCGTCGAAGGTCGAGCCTTCCCCGTGCCACGATTCGCGATGCCGCTGAGACCCATCGACTCGTTGGAAGTTCCCGTGGAAGCTCGCGCTCAAGTTTCGGACAATCATGCGTCGGAAGAACAGAATCAGCAGCAGGACGAAGAACAACATATGCCGCAGCAGCAGCACCAAGTTCGCATGATGGTCGATCACGAGGAAATGCAGGACGAATCCAACCGTCCACACTGTAAGTTGTCTTCCTCTTCTCGTCGAGGACGGTTTTAAGGACAGTTTTCTGTTTTTTTAGATGTGGGATAGCGACTTGAAAAAAAAAAGGCACCGATAAATTTTTCAAAGATTGAATATGTTGTTCTCGAAACTACGATCTTTTAACTAGTATTTTTTAAATTTATTCTATACGAGCAAATATTCGCTGTTTCACATAAAGCCAATGATAAATCGTTCATTTAAAAAAATTAATATCTTTGGAAAGGTGCCGGCGATCTAACAAAAATCTTGCAGTTGCTCGGATATAAGAATTTCGAAGACGGGGCATCACCTCGAAAAAAACAGAAGACCCTCCTTGACTATCTCTTCATCTCTGAAGGAAGCCATAATTATTGTAACACTGAAAATAATAACGATCTTATTGTTGCAGTCGTTCAACCACGATCGGTGCGTTCGGTTCCCGAACCGTTCGCCGCTCATCAGCGCGAGAAGCGCGTCCGTCGCTACGCGTGCCAGTGCGTTTGTTAGTCGGAGTTTCCCCGCACCCAAGAAGAGTGTCGTAACGAATTTAAAACACGGGAATTCGTCGGAAGATCATCAAGAGGGTAGGAGTGTTCGAGAGGAAAAAGCAAATTTAAAAAAACATAAATAAAAAATCGCTAAACGTTCGCGACAACGTTGTTTTAAGAAAACAAAAATGAAAATACGTGGCTAAAAATTCTTCGTATCCGGGTTTTGGAGCCTCCTTGCTTTGAATATATTGATTCAACGATACTAGAGTTTTTTTTCCTTGCTATATCGTGTACATAACTCGAGATAGTGCACAATCGAAGAAAAAAAAGCACGACGAATGGATACAAAGTGATACTGAATTGTACTAACGGCTGATACGCATATTTAAACGAAAAAAAAACACGAAGATTACCAAAATTCCATGAGAGTGATATACATTAATCGTATTTGTCGAAACTAGAACTGATAAATGCAACTTTTAACATATAATATATTTTTTTTGTTTGTTTTGCAATCGACAAAGACGCTTGCGCTGTTATTCGAGGCAATCGGCTACACTCTACCTGTATTGTACATTTTTTTTTTTTACTTAAATACTATTTTTTTTGTTCGTTATCCCCCCCTTCACTACGCAAATACATTATCTGTATATTGATTATCGAGACAATAATAAAATAGATATTGGTTGGTTTACCCTGATATTTAATGCATTCAATCGTTTATTCTTCTAAATGTAATTAAGCCTTCATTAAATCCTGTAAAATCCTGCGAAAGTTGAGAGAAAATTGGTCTTTGAGACGCGGTACTTGTCGATAAAAAATCATTTTTCAGTGTGCATTTGAAAAACAATTTTTAAATCCAGCTCCGAAAATTGAGGGTCGGCGTTACAATAAAAGGACATTCGGTAAAAAAAAAGTTAAGCAAATATTTATCACACATTTTAATGTCTTCGTCGAATATTTACTTATCCTCTACACAATATCACAATTTATTTACTGTAGGTATCACGAAGGTCTTTAATGCTCATTTGCATACAATTTTTACATAATATTCAGCTGTTTTTAGGAATCATTTTTTTAAAATTTAAACAATTATTCAATTCGCGCTTTTTGAAGAACCAACAATTCAAGAAATACCGAAGAAGAATACATTTTTCTTTTCTTCGATGTTCTTTCCCAGACCGAATTGGTGAATTATACATTGTTTAATAAAAAAAAATGCTTACAACTCTACTTTGCTAATTTACAGATCTGAAACGTTCAGCGATTGTGATCTCGGCCCGATGACGTTCCACTCCTCGAGGGCAACGATGACTTCGTTTAGCTTCCGCGACCATTTGTTCAGTTCCCGGGTCGTGTCGTACGACAGAAGATTCCTCAAGATCGTGCACGCGGGTTTGCACTCGACTAGGATGCTGTTTCGATCCGTCGTGGATCTGGGTCTCTTCGTCTCGATGAGAAGAGTTCTGGGCTTGGCGCATATCGCCCTGTCGACGGTCGTCACCTCGTTCGAGACGCAATTTATCAACTCTATGACCTTCAGCGGTTCCTTCGTCTCCTGCTCGCGCGGATAATTCCAGAACTTCAATGTATGACCTCGCAGAACGCACCATCGTCGATTCCAGGTCGCGAGACCGCCGGACTCGTCGCCGTGATTCAGAAAGCCCTCGTGGCTCATGGAAAAATGAAGTCTACAAGCGAGATTGAGATCGATCGTTCCGCGAAGCTTCGAATTCGTCGGCACGTTCTTCAAAGCCCACGGCGAGGATACCGAGAGGTCATTGAGCATCAATTCGGTGTAGCCGCAACGCGTAAACGAGGTACTCATCGTTTTCAGCACGCTGTTGCAACGTTCCAGCGCGCCGGACGAATGATCGACTGTCCTGAAGAATCTCTTCGGCCCCGCGAAGATATTGTAAGAGAGGCACGAATTCTCGCCGTTCCGATACTCGTCTTCGTAGCTTTGCGTGTTTCTTCTTAGCTTCAGCGAGTATACTTCGATACGAATCTTGAAGCCCGGCGTGAGATTCGCTATCGAGACGCGACCGGTGAAGTTGAGTCGCTTCTCACCGATGCCGGAAGTAATCGGACGCGTCGACCAAACTCTGAGACCCTGAGTCACGACCACAACGAAATATTCGTTTACTTCTTCTTCCCGGATCTTCGAGCGAAGACACTCGCGAAGATCGAGACTTATATCGGCGATCGTCACTTCGCCCCTCTCGGACACGATCTTCTGCTCTTCGACGTTGTCTTCCGACGTTATCCACTTTATTTCTTCCAGCGCGGCCTTGCCCCGAAGACTCGCCAGCAGCAATATTCTCTCGGATTCGACTCTCTCGTAACTCTCGACGAACGCTTTGACGCTCTTGCAATGATCCAGCGCCTTCGTCGCTTGATTCATCACGGTCTGCTGGATCTTCACTTCCTGAAGGAGTTCCTGAATCCTGTCGACGTCGTCGAAGCGCGACGGAATCGTCGGCGTTTCTTCGCCCTTCCCGTCCTCGATCGCGAGACTCGAGCGTAATTTCTTCTTTATTCGCTGCGAAACGGTGCGGTAGATTCTCATCGATCTGTCGAGAGTGCCGAAGCTTCGCGGCGGCGTTTCGATCTTCGAAAGATTCAGGGCTCGCATGACTCTCATCTGAAGAGGCGAAAAAGCCTCGGACGTGGAAACGATGCCGGTCAGGTTCGAGATCGTTCTGGAATCCATTTGCGTCGAAGCCGCATCATAACGATCCTTTCCCAGAGCTTCGTTCAAAAAGGTTTCTTCGTCGTAGATCTCTTCCGTTCTTGCCTCGCGATTCGTACAACTCGAAGGATGTTTCGCCGGAAGCGAATCGATTGCCGATTTTTTTGGCGATTCCATCGTCGATCGATCGCACGTTTCCTTGATGAACGTTGCCGATTTTCTCGTCGATTCCATAATCGGCCGATCGAGGATTTCCTTGACGAACGTTGCCGATCTCGAACCGATTTCTTCCGCAAATCGCGATGACGTTATGGAGGAACATTTTTTGAGCTCGAAGTCACGCGGATCGGCGTAGTCGCACCGGATATCGGTAAGTATCGACGAAACTCTTTGGCACATCTCGACGACGGCTTTCGTTGTGAATGCGTTTCTTCCTTCTCGATTTTTCGCTGGCTCGTTAGTCGATGTCGAGAGATCGGAAACCGACGACTGCGTCGGCTGGACGAGGTCGTAATCGAGGATAGAATTCAAGGGAGTATTCCCTTCGATATTCTTCAATTGCGCTATCATCTTCGCCGGAACTTCGATGTGTCCTTCGGTGATTTTTAGCAAAATCGGCGTTTCTTCTTCTTCGGCGACGTCGTTTGAGGAAGAAAAATTGTTGTTCGCGTTGCCGAATGATTCGGAAAATTTTGTATTTACGTTTATGGATTTCTCGTCGTTGTTGTTGTTGTCGTCGTTGCGCGAATAACCGGTCAAGTTGAAGCTATCGCGGAAGCCATCGTCGTCGCTTCCCTCGTGATAATCGGCGGTGCCGCTGAACGGAATCGACGATCCACGCGGTCCGGACGAATCTTCGATCGCTCTCAAAATCTTGAATCTTCGCAGCGATAATTCGGAGCCGGGTTTCATAGCTTCCGCTCTGTCGCGCTCTCGTCGCTGCGAGACTCGACGCAGGATGCGACGAGTGAACGATTCTTGGATGTCGTCCATTTGAATAGCTTTAAGAAGAAATCTGCAAATTGTTATACATTTTTGGGGAATCAGAAAAAACTTTCTTGAAAACCGTGCACATTGAAGAAACGATCTCGCGCATAGACATTTTTTTAGTAAAAACATATCCGGAAGAAATATTGTAAATGCATGCCAAATTTTGAATTAAAAATATATTTTGAGAAGATAGATTAGTTATGTGTAGAACATATTTAAATGTATATTTTTCCATATATTTGCGATATATTGAAAGAACTTTGAAGAACAAAATGTTGCTTTGTCGGTACTCACCGGTGAAGATATGTGAGTGACGATATTCAATCGAAGAAATGGTACTTCTTTAACTTGTTTTGGCACTATCGATATTATTGTTCTCAAACGCGTAGAGTATCGTTTAAAAGCGTAACGAAAAGTGCGACCCGAAGTGTTTGATGGTTAAATAATAAATAGTGCTCTTTCGTTACCTGCAGCCCCTTTTTGTACCCCTAGAATTTTCAGGAGGGGAGAGTGGATTTTCCCCCTTCTAACGGTCAATGGTCAATATAATAACCCGGTATCGTGGATGAAATAAAGATGAAAATTTACAAACCAATGAATTTTGTCTAAAATGGAGACATTTTTTTATTTTTATTTTATCACCGATAAATAATATATTTATGAATTATGACATTTCTGCTGCGCGTATGTCGTTTTAATTATAAATCATCCAATACTGAACTAAAAAAAGACATTGAAAGTTCTCAGTTGATTCTTGAATGTTTTTGCAAGAGAGTTCAAATTTTAAGTTATAATTTATGAATAAACGCATTATCAATATATTATTAAAACGGTTGAAAATATTATTGAAATAATTGTAGAAACAATCGTATAAGAATCATATCGAATGGTCTACAATTTTTTAAATATTTTAAAACATTTACATATAATAAATAAATGTATGATACTATTTCAGATATAATACCCATACGCAGAATTTTTTACTTTATATAAAGCCATTTATCATCCATTTCTTGTCCGTACAAAACTGATAGTAAAATATTTTTCAGTATATCGTCGATAATCTTTGAACGGCAAATATTATTCTATCATTAGTATAACAGTTCATGCAGTTGTGCACCAAATCCGTTAGTTTGACCACCAAATCGATTCGCTAAGTCGTATACAATAAAGTGTTAAAATCCTCGTTTCACACTGAATTATTTCTCAAATCCGTTTCGAAGAAACGAGCAGGTAGCGCCCCGCGCCCCAGGTATATCGTGTTTGAAGGTAAAATACTCGCAGCCTAACATTACGAGTTTTCCTTTCAGCGGGGCTCGTTTTAATGGGACAATTAACGGTTCTCGAATTTGCACAGCCAATTTGCGCGAGCTCGTCTTTTTCGGCTAGAATACTGAGAAACGAACAAGGAAATCAATGTTAACGATAATTTCTCTTTGCTTCACAGATATCGCGTAGAAACTAGAAGCAGTCTCCATCGCGCGGCAAGATTCTCTACCCGAAGTTTCCTCGCTCCGCCGACAGGGGCGCTCCGGACCTCGCGAATTTTTCCCAACGCTCGTCGCGCGGCGCGAGTGGTGGGGGTAGAGCGAGCTCTCGCCGTATGTCAGCGGGCGACACGACGTTAGTGTCGCGAACGACGTTCGGTTCGCAAGTTATTACCCGGGGGCTGCCGCATTCTCTCTCTTCGCATCGTCCTTTGTCCCTAGGGTAGAGAGAGAGTTGTCACTCGTTGTACATACGCGTTATAATCTCTACGCGCATCAGTCGCGTTCGCAAGATGGTGTCGACGTGCGTATCGTCGAGTTTATCGATGATTTTCCTCTAGCAAAGACTCTCGCGTAGTAAATAACAAGCAATCATAACAAACACATCGTCAGAGCAACCAAACGCGCACTTTTATCATTTTTTTTCCTTTTTTTTCTTCCTTCGCGACTCAAAATCGAAGGAAAAACATTGGTTAGAAGCGAGGATAAAGATAAAACGCGACAAAGTTCAAATTCCGCTGTGTCTGTTGGTGTCGTCTCTTCTCGCGGCCTCTTGCGCGTAACGCGTCGGAGAGAGAGAGAGAGAAGAGAAAAAAACAGCGCCCTACGCCAAGAAACGACGAACAGCTGTTCGTTAACCCGTCCTGTCAACGGCTCAAAAGTACTGAAATTTCCGCGACTGATAAACAGAAGTCGCGGAATAAAGTGATGGCGCAACAGGACAGCAGTGGCCATTGCTGGGACAATTTGCCGAGTGTTATAATGCTCGAAATTTTCTCGTATCTGCCGCACGAAGACAGGCTCAGCGCGTCCGTGGTGAGTCGATAGCTGAAACGATTCTCGTCACCCCGTAGTGCATCTCCGCTCCATCTTGTTCTTTTTTTTTTTCTGCTTTTTTTTTTTCACCGTATTTATTACCTCCACCTTCCTTTTTTACCGGAGGGCAGAAAAATCGAAAGGACATTTTTTTGCAAACAATTATGCGCCGATTCGCTTGTGTGTCGCGTGCGCGTGCGATTTTAGAAGCGCGCGAGCGATCGTCGGCGATTGGGTCTTTTGGATTGAGCGAGAGAGCTCGTCGGGGAAACGTCGCCGTTTGTCTCGAATAGCGACACTGAGAGACACGCGAGCCGCGCAAATACGAATGAAAAACCGATAACATTTTCATGGATTGAACGTCAACACGTCGCGCGCGCGCGCGTGTACATAGATATATTATCGCGTGCGCGCAGGAAGAGTCCATAGTTTAATTCGCCAGCCGTTTGACTGGCGGAATTGTATGCTTTTTCTATGTTTTTTTTTCCCTTTCAGAGACCGTCAGTCGTAACAACTGAGGAATATCGGTTACAGAAATACACTAATCGACTAATTATTCGCGGTTGATTCAATAACTTTTGCAAGCGTTTAAGGTCGCTCTAGCGTAGTCTGACTGACGAGTTTGCATGATATTCAAAGAGAATTTGCGAACTCTTCTCTGCGGGATAAAAGTCGGAAAAAAATCAGGCATACAGAAGGCTTTGCAAAGATTAGATTTAGATTGCAATGATGTCAAAATGTTGTTGAGAGATTAATAAACAAATCGATTGTTCAACAAATGACCCGGCACTTTTGATGACCCACTTTTTATTCATGGAAATTTAATGGCAATAATTCGATAAATGCACTGCGATTGCATTGAGTTCGCAAACACTTCGTCGAATTTTAGTGGGGTCAACATTGAATGTTTCTGAAGCGTTTTTCTTCTGAATTCACAACTGCCAACGGTACATTTTTCAAAATAGAATTATACAAAAATGTTGTTCTCTAAAAATAACAACCGCTATTTTCGTTCGATAATGAAAAGGAAAAAAAAATGAATATTCAAGTGTTTATATTTTTTAATGGAAAAAACGATAATATTTCGATTTTCAGGCTTTTCTCATTGACTGAACATAAACAGCAAACCTTTTGAAAGAACGCTAACATTAAGGATTCATTTTGATACATTAAATCTAGTTTTCTTGGCTGGAATGCAGTTTTGTTTGATACAAACGAATACATAATCGAAAAAAGTTTAAAGATAATTATCGAGTTATCCATGAAAAATCATCCTTGATAAAAATTACAGGCAATATTTAATCAGATGCAGCGATTAAAGATACGGTTAAGAAACAGGTTATCTGCATATTTGTCTGCATGTTCGTTCAATGGGTAAAGTGTTTGTTTATTGAGATTTTCTTTGCCATGTTTATTTTTGTCGATTATCGAAAAATCGAATAAATGTTTTGATTCATAAAAAATCGTATACAACATTTTATTAATGCACTTCACGTTTTGTATGTGTTCTCGTCCAATTGATCAAATATTTTAAGGCCGCAAAAATTGAACTGATCGTCACGTGCCCATTCAATGGACGATTCACATTTAAATGGGATTTATTTTTGCTCGCAAACAAATTATGTTTGGCATGCATTTACATATGTCGATTTCTGAAGTCCTTGCCATTTTATTACAATTAGCCCTCGTTACAGTCGACTGCGAATAAATTGAATCACAATCTGATGAATTTCATCCTGGAAGTGAACTTGAAAAATCTCGTGTTCTTTCGCTGGAAAACTTACGGCAGAAAAATTCAGGAGAGAGCTAAATAATACAAATTAATGCCGGAAGGATTCATTTTCGCTTTCAAACTAATTTTCCCCGGCGTGGTATAAAGAAATTACGATTTGAGTGATTTTGGAGCAATTCATTGTAGCAACAAGTATCGAACTCTATTTTATTATTCGTATTAATGAAATTTACGTAGCTTAAAAAAATAGATTTATTTTCGATCGTTTTCGAGTTCAATGTACAAAAATCACCATTACAAAATTAGGCAAATTCGATTCAAGCGTCGCTTCCTTATTTTTTTTGTCCTTGCAAAGCTTCTCCACCAAATATTTCCAAATCACATGAAAATCAATTTGTTTCTTTCGCAAAAACAAAGCTTTCTCGATGAGGAAGGAAAATGATTATTTTACATCTTTGCTTCGTATTCCTGTTTACAGAAAAAACGTTCCAAAGTAACATCCAATAGCGTTAAATCGAACGGTTATTGTCGCAGGTTTGCAAAAATTGGAGACAAGCCCTCTTTCATCCGAGTTTCTGGAAGGAGATCACCTTCGCCTTCGAGCACAGCGACGGATTGCCGTGGGCGAGATATCTCGCCGAGTGTTTCGCGCTGAGTGTGCAAGACGCGACCGTGCGTTGCTGGACGCCGCAGCGAACGGCCGAATTCGACAGGCTTCTCAAGCGCTTCAGGGGAAACAGAAATTTGAGGAGATTAATCATGGAACCAACGTCGTCGAGCCTCGAGTGGCAATGCAATGCACCGGAGGGCGATGAGTTAACGGAAGGGTAAGAAAGAAGAAAAATCGAAAAAGAAAAAAATCCTCGAAGTTAATATTTTTCGATAAAGAATAGGAAGAAACGATCAAATTTTTTCACAGATGGGTCTATCCGATTCTCGATTCGGTCGTGAAGATCATCAATACCTCGAAGCGCCTCGAAGTTCTGACCTTGGGTTGCGTCGAGGATCTGGCGGCGCGTTCGGGCGAAATCGTCGCGGCTTTGTGCAGCAGTCATCACGAGAGATACGTGACGCATCTCGGATTGGCCTCGGTGAAGGACGATCCCGAGGATTACGAGTGCGCGACGCTCGACGGCCCGACGTTGCGCTCCTTCGACAGACTCACGATACTCACGATAGACTACGACAACGTCAGCGATTCGCTCCTCGGTGCTCTGAGCTACGGCGTTCTCAAGAGGCTCGTCATTCACGTTCACAACTGGGACGAAAATCTTCCCGGCACAACCAACGCCGCTTGGCAGTCATTCGTCCAGAAGAAGTAATCGCTTTTTTCATAAATTCTTCGAAATTTTAAAGATCCCTCTACTAATTCTGTTCTTTTCTTTCATTGTTTTCCAAACAGACCGGGCTGTACACTGCGATTGAATCTTCTTCACGCTTATACCGCGGTGAACGTTTTGGACATCGAGATTCTCCGTCCGGCGATGCCGCTGACGCACTTCAAGGCGCTCTTCTGCGAGAGCGTCAACGTTAACGCGCTGCTTCGCATGTCCAACTGGTACACGAGAACGCTGGAGTCCATAACGTGGATAGACTCGATGAGCGCCGAGGAACTCGTACCGCCCACACTCGATCTTTCGGCTCCCGATAGGTGAGAGTGAATTCAAATTTATGGAGCCAGATTCACCTCGCGTTCCGCGAGAGACGAAATTTTTATTCAATTTAAGGAAGGGGAACTTTTCAAGGTCATCTTCTGTTTTTTCTTCATTTTTAGAAGTTCCGCAAAGCTTTTTGCGGGTACTTTGCATTTAATTCGCTCTGATATTGTTTTCGCATAAAAATGAAACGATTTTTGCCAAAATATAGACCGAAACAATTGAAGACCTATAAAAAAATCTTTCCTTCGAAGAAAATAAAACTGTGTTTTTTTTAAATGCTTTCCATAGCCCGGATCCTCTCGTATTGATCGCCTGGAAGTGCACGCGTTTCTGCGAGCTCGTTTACATCGGGCACAAATATTATCAGGAAAATATGCTCGCCATGGCTCGTCTGCGCGGCAGAATGCTTCAGAGATTCGAATTCGCCGACAGCGACATCAATTGCGACAACGTTTCGCCGCACGAATTCAAAAACATTCGAAAGGTAAGCATATCTTTCGTTCGATAATCAATTAATTTAACGATCAATGAATGATCAATATTTTTCAGGAGCTCAAAGAGATATTCGGCGATCATTGGAAAACGTTCGCCGACGACGAGCTCGCAACAGTGATAACGGACGCGATACAGGGCGACAGCAGAGACGTTATAATGCCGTTGGTACTTCAAGACGCGAAGTAACGTGCGCCCGGTTATGTCGATCGTAGCCCGGATTTCATATCCATCCAAGGTAAAAGTCGCGACCTCAACGAGACTGAGAGTAACAAGCAAAACGAAAAGCGAAGAAAAAAAAAAAAAACAAACAAACAAACAAACAAAACCCACAAACAAAAATTAGGGAGGTCGCTGCGTCGAGCGCTGCGACAACTAAATGACGCGGAACGCCGATTACCGAACGATAATCCGTCAATCAAAATGCGAGACGATTGAACACGCATATGCGCAAACATGTGATAAGAAACGGAATCGTCGAAAAGAGAAAATCTGATAATTACGAGGACAAAGGAAATGGTAAAAAAAAATTACAAACAAACGAATAAGCGTAGGAAATTGACGACGACAATTTTCACGAGACTGACCGAAGCTCCGTAGGAGTTTCTCACCAGGTCGTTCGTCAGCCTTTGTACCCCGACAAAGGGAACAAAAGAAAAAAAGAACAAAACAACTGCTAGTCGAATCGGCCGTTCCCGTCGCATGCATTTATTTATAAAATTGGAGAAGCGCGCCACGCGCACCGCCCGGGTTGTCGATTCCGTTTGTTACAACCGAACCATCAACTCGCGTAAGTCGTATTTATTATTGAGAGAAAAAAGAAGAAGAGAAAATGCCAACTAAATGACGAGAAGTTGATCATCCGTGGCACGTGGGAGTCGACCAGATTCGCGATGAGAAAAAGGATAAATCCTGCGCATCCCAAAGACAGCAAGGCCCGGGGAGGCCTCGAGTAACCGAAGTCCAGCGAAGGACTTTAACGAATTCCGTAACGAAGAGCGGATGGAAACATTCGTCGAGTCGAGTCAGACGGGAGGGGAGGGGGGAATGCGATCAATGATTGTCCATCGATCTTCCAACGGGTGACGACGAAGTACGAGTCAAGATTATCAGAAAAGCACGCTTGTACAGAAGAGCCGCACGATCGAAAGCGTATATAAAAAACGAGACAGTGCGCAGCTGAGAAAAAATGATTGATCGACGATCGGAGATTCCAGAATTTTTTGAGCCCGAAATCTCGGGCTTGGCGACGAGAGAAAAGATAAACGAAATTAATAATGCGTAGCTTAGTGACGACTAGAGAGGAATAAGCGAAGTAGCCGGAAGTTTTGCCACTCGAATCTTGGAAATTTGAATATAGAAGAGAGCGAAGTAAAAAGAACGACTATCGGTGGAAAAAAAATTGTTTAGAAAAGAAAAATGAAGCAGTTTAAACCGAAGAAAGGCTGTTAAAAGTATTCGAGAGAAGATGGAGAAAAAAATTACAAAAATTTGCTATTTCGGCGAAGAATCCAGAATTCGCGTGACAATTCGAAACGAAAAAAAAAAAACGCAATTTGACGAAGTTTCGAGTAAACGATAAGATAAAAAAAGAAGAAATTGCCTAGTTTAGAGACGACGAAAGCGAAATTTTGGCGAAACGCGCGAAGCCGCAAGGAGTTTCAGCGTGATAGGAAAGAAAGAAACATAACCATTCGCGTAGTTTTGTCGACGAAGATTTCTAAGATACGCTGTGAAATAACGAGACGAGACAAAGTGCTGTAAAAAGTTCCAACTGTATGAAAGAAGAACGATCGCTGCCTAGTTAAGAGACGAAGAAACGGGGGAAAGAAATTCAAAGAAGAAAGAACTGAAGCTTATGAAAACGCGTGCGAAGAGGATTGTAAAAAGTTTCGAGCGGTACGAGAAATTTCGGCGTTCCATTGTCGACGAGAAAGCTCAGTCCGAACCGAGAGAACGAACGGAAAGACCCAGAGCGCGAGCCTAAGCTTATATTCGAGAGGAAGAGAACAACGGAAGATTCAGAGACCGAGAAGGAAAAACGAGCGTTTATAAATCGCGTAAGTAATGAAAGAAAGAAAAATAAGATATAAAATAATGCAGCGAGTATATCGCGTAGATCGCGAAATACGATGATTGATTGTAGAGCTGTAAGCGTACCCGAGGTTATTTTTAATACGAGAACCAATCGGGGCCGCGTAAGAAAAAAAAACGCGTCGTCGTCGTGTTTTTTTCCTTTTTTTTTTCTGTGAAACGCATTTAGCCAATGTGCTAGCTCCATAAGGGCAAAGCGCGCCGTGTGATAGGGGCTCAGAGCTTCTCGGGGGAGTCCTTCGAGTCCCCTTTCCCTGCCCCGGCAATTCCTGCCCCCTTCCCCCCCGTATAATATCCCCGCAGTTCGTTAAAAAAAAGAAAACACTAACTAACAAACGGAAAGAAAAGCGGACAATGCGAAACACTACTCTTCTACCTCTTCCGAATTCGACGTTCGTTCAAACTACAAAGAAGGAAAATAATGACAAAACGGAAAAAGATTTTTTAAATTCCGTCACTTTAGACTTAAAACATCGTTGATGACGCACTCTCGCGAGTGAAGAGAATAATTCACATAATCGAGGATAATCTCACTATATTAATCCGATCGTCGGAAGTCGCGATAATGGAAGGATAACGATTGAATAGAAAATTTGCTAGTGAATCGCTCCCGACGTTTCGTCTCGTCGATAAATCGAGACTTCGCGCGGCGCGTCGACGATATCGATTCCATTCGCGTGTCGAAAGTTTAGAGGAATTGGACGCGATTTCTTCGTGCGATACGACACAGCGGGGGAAAAATAAATCGAAGCGCAAAATTGCGGGGATGGAGAGTGAATTTGAAAAAAATTCTAAAAAAGTAAAGAAAAAACGAACGAGAGAAACGATTAGTTCGGAGAGTCTTGCGATAGATCGCTGTGCACACACCGTCGTTCTACGGATTTAAATGTACTGTATAATTGTAATCTAAAGATACCGATTAACTGATAATCTACGATATATTTATTACCTCAGCGAGCGCACAGGCATTCTTTTTCTTTTCTTTCTCATTGAATCGGCTCCGCGAGGACGATGCGTCAGTGGAACGAAACGAAAGGAAAATATCTTCGCGACTAAAGCAGTTTTCTTTTGCTCGAGGCTCTCTTCGATCTTAGCGAATCGTCCGTAATTAATTGCGCGGAACAAGAACTGTCGAACCGAAACTAGAAGAAATATTCATTGATTTTGCTCGTTTCACATCGGTGTGTCTGCGTTAGAATTATTCTCAAATTTTCATCCCAATCTTCGCAAAAATACTGTTTCGAGGTTTTTTCAAGATATATTTTATCGGTCGATATCGCGTAGAGCGAAGCATAAAAATGTTGGAAAAACGGGCCTTTTAACAACGTACCTGAGTCGAGAATTATTGTTTTTTTCGTCAATCAAAGACGCGAGATAAATCAATCTCGAGACTCGATTTATTCCATGCTCGCGGCGAGCCCTAACAATTTTCTCTTCGATCGCTCGGAAACGATTCGCGCTGTATCGACGAAAGTAAGCGAGAAACTTAGGTAGAAAAAGAAAGCCCGATAGTGAAAGCCGACGAAGATAATGTACTGATAACGAAAAAAAAAAGCAAAAAAAAAAAAAAACGGCGAGAGACGGCGTTGTACAAAGCTGTGATTTTAGACAGAGTTTCACGCAGCCTCGAAAAAGCAAAAACGAAGAAAACGGTGAGCACAACGCGCAAGAATAACCGAGCAAGGCGACTAAGTAAAACCCACACAAACAAACACACACACACACACACACACACACAAGAGAAAAGAAAGAATTTAAGTAAGACACTGTAAATTAAATCGTAACTAGAACAAGAAAAAGCCGATAAGAAGATTCATAAGACTGAGCTTGCCAAAAGAGGTACGCAACGTAGATACGGTCGAGAGGCTGCGTGCCGTCTGCGAAGCCTATTTAATGATTCGTTGATTGTTTTACTCCGTTACTTCGAGAGAACCGCGAAAAAAAATTGTCTAGAAAAAAAAATAATAGATTTCTATCAACGAATATTTAAAAAAACATATAAAACTCGCTGTGTCGGTAAAAGAAGAAAATTAAAAACAATTATCGAAATTCTTTCGAACTTCCATCGATTTTAAGCACACACAAAGTTTCACCGTGATAACCCGTCGTTTGTTCGCCTCTTTTGAATCCCCTCGATGTACGATAAACGAGAAGCCTCGTCGCTGAAGCTAATTTCGCGAGTTCGTCGGCCGAGCGCGAGCCGACGAAGAACTAAATAGCGTAGCGATCCGACAGAGAGCCCTCGGTGATAAAACACGAAGCCCGAAACGAAGCCGCGTTCCCCAACGAGACTCGGAAGAACGAAGAAGAATTAAAAAAAAATCTCTCAATCAGCCTGCCAGGAATCAAAACGACACACAAAGACAACACTGTAAAATAAATATCAAACGAGCGTTAACAAGTAGCGAAAGAAAGATTAAAAAGCAAATGATAAACAAACAAACAATACACACGAATGCGTTGACGTTGGAAGAAATACGAAAAGCAGCAAAAGGCGAACGAAGCTGATTAAAAAAACAAAGATGCAGAAGCTATAAGATCTATTTTTTAAGCAAACGATCGTATATTTTTTTACTAAGGCAGGCCTTAGTTGTGCGACGAACGAAAAGCTCCTCACGGCGCGTATTATAATAGCGAAGAAGAAAGGCCCGGGATAAAAAAAATAAAAAAACAAACAAACAAACTGTGATGTGTCTGTCGTCGTAGCGCGATTGAATTTAAAGAAACAAAAGTAACCAAAAGCGACGATATCGATTGCGACGAACGACGAAGATGTTTAATGAAAGATGACGAAGAAGAAGAAGAAGAAGAAAAAAATGATTGTAGTAGAGATCCGTAGATGGGCAT
This sequence comes from Ischnus inquisitorius, assembly GCA_963924025.1. NCBI lineage: Eukaryota > Metazoa > Arthropoda > Insecta > Hymenoptera > Ichneumonidae > Ischnus > Ischnus inquisitorius. The sequence goes on along the minus strand of OZ001250.1, from coordinate 2,656,664 downwards.
ATTTATAGATAGCGAAGAAAATAAAATCTTGCGCGTCGTCGCGCTTGGAGTGAGCTGCGCATAAGAATAAAAAAATAAAATGATATCGAGAGATATGACGGGGGAGCTAAGCGAATGAAACATCTGTGATAACAAAAACAAAAACAAAAAATAAATAAAATCTTTAGAGGGATGCGCGAGAAACGGGGATTGTATTGAACGATCAGAAGGTTTTGTGGTATAGATAAGAATTAAAGAAAAAGAAGAAAAAAAATACTGCAGAGAATTGTTAAGAGATGAAGAACGAGCGTGTGTGTGTGAGAAGAAAAGGCTGTTTTCTGTGCATTGTGAGCCAGTCCATAAAAAAAAAACAAACAAACAAACAAACAAATGCAAGATTGCTAGGAGTCGACTTAAATACTACATTATATTAAAGGTATAAATGATTATGATGATGACAATGATGATGATGCTGAAACGCTGTTCGACGTCGATAAGCGAAGAAAGGAAACCATTACCTGAAAAAAAAATAAAAAGAAACAAACAGAAAGAAGATTGAACAAAAAATCTTTTAGCGATCGCCTCGTTCATAAATCGTTGTACTATACATACTAAATATTGTACTATCTGTATATTGTATTCGAAGATCCGTGTGTGTATGTGTGTGTTATCCGTTAACAATCGTACGACAAGGAGAGAAAGAACGAAAAGGAACGCTGGCCGAACGAGATAAGTGTTTCGAAATAAAAAAAATATATGATAAAAAAAAATCTATTCGTCAGCAGATTTTTATCGATCTCAGTTTCGTCATTCCAGTTTGATAATGAGACAGACACGTGCTCTCTCGTTTCGGCCAGAGCTCGAAATAAATATCCGCGTGGAAATTAATAACTCGAGCGTTTGTAGTATAATATATTTAAAAAAAAAAGAAATATAGAAGCAAAACTGCACAGAAGAACGCGCGTTGATGAAAAATCCACGAAAACGACACCACGAACAGTATTACAAGTTCCTATAACGAGAAAGGATGACAAATGATGAATTTTTCTTTTCCATACTTTGAGATTCGATTTGTTGCGAGCTGTGTGTGAGAGACGAGTATGTCCACGAAATACTAAAGGTGATGCACGAAAACACGATTATTGTAAAAAAAAAATGCGAAGAAAATGTATACACACACAAAAGAAATAAGAACAATTCGTTCTCCGCCACTTCGTGAGAGCGTTTAGAGGTCATTCCATTTCGAGGGCAACGGATGGGATCCAAGATCGTTTTGGAACGAGAGTTTTGCCCGCTAAGATAAGAGAGAGAAAAAAACACTGTGCAAATATAGTTTCCTCGAATATCTCGATTGAAACGACAACAAAGAAATAAAGAACGAGGATCAAGCGTGTTTAAATATTATCGCACAATTCGCTCTATTATTTACTGTTCAAATGTTTCGTTGGTTTCGTCGAAGCTGAAATGGAATTTAAAAGAAAAAAAAAGAAAAAAAAAATTGAAGAAACAATTATTCGACGTTGTGCACGAAAGTTTGTAACGAAAATATCCGCGGCGATAATCCGCGACTTTTTAGATGCAGAAATATTCGTATTCACGAAAAATCACACTTGTACCGTACGAAAAGGACGGGTATTCGAATGTGTAAAAAAACGTCACATATGACTCTAATTGTACAGAGTTGATAGAACTCCGTCGCCGCGCCGATTCAAATTCACTTTCGTTCAAATCCATTTGAAAATCCGTCGTTTGAACTGCAGTATATGAAAATATGTAGTGGGAGTGTTTTTATCTTCTTTTTAAATCAATTTTTTTGTACTAAAGAAATCGGCGCGGCTCGCGGAACATTTGAGTTTCTTCGTAGGGTAAAAAAATAGTGTGAAGAAAAGGTGTAAAAAAAAAAAAACAAACAGAATATGCCACGATCTGCAGGCGGACCGCGGTTACAGCCCGCACAATCGCTGAATTTCAAAAGCGTCGACCATCCAAATAATTAAAAAAAAATGAATTAAAATAAAATAAATAACGATCGAACAAGATATGTATACACAAAAAGTATAGTATATTATATATATTATTATAACTGTAAGTGACGACGATGACGACGATATATTTCCACGTCTCTGGCCCCCCAGAGAATGAGCGTGCTCTTTACTATACGAATATTGTCGCAACGATGTTCTAACTCTCATATAAAAAAAAAAAAAAATTTCGTTCTTTTTCATCAATATTCTTTCGATCACAATGGAGAAAAAAAGTCCGATGTTAACTCTATCGCGACAGAAGGTTTCAATTTAAAAAAAAAAGAAAAAAGAATAATAGAGAGATACGATGAATAATTGTCGCTGTGTTATTGTCGTTAAATTGTTCGCCCGTAACTGTGTCTCTTGTAGAATTATGCGCGATTCGCTTGTGCGGTGTTCGTCGGAAATCTCGATAATATATATAATAATTATTAAATTCATATAATACATATTATATATATATATATAAATATTGAATTTTCCGGGGAGCCACGAACAAGCGAAATTGCTTAAAAAAACAAAAATAAGAAAACAGAATTCAAGGATTTAAAAAAATGGTACCAATCACATTACAGAATTATTGGATGGAAGGCAAAAACAGAAAAGATAAACATATGTGTCGAATATGCGCGGATCACGATCTGCGTTATTTTTATTCCAACGAGAGATCTCCTCCTCTATTACTTCTATAAAGTTATTGTAAAACACTCAGATCCCGTGTATATCAATCATTTTGAAAAAAAAAAAAAAAACATTCTACAAATAAATATAATTCGTGTGTGGCAAAACGAACCTTGCGTCAATCAAATCCTCAATTCAGACTTAATCTTCTTTTTCATTTCATCGAAGCCGCGCACCTACCGGTATCGTTTTTCCCGCGCTTTTTCCGGAACGCTTCAGTGGCGCCACCAAGCAGAAAGATTGCCCAATACGCGTTAAAAACACGACACTTCTTTTCATCCTGTTTCGTAAACAAAAAGTTCAGTGTCATCGAGATCAACACGAGGATTGTTCTCCGATTGATACGTATTTGAAAGAAGAGAAAAAAAAGCAATCAAAACAAAGGAAGAGAAACATAATTGTTCGCGAACAATGAACGACCAGGATGTGTCGGTGGTCGTCGTGAAGGCTAAACCAGTGCGAAAAGTATTCAAAGCCCCGGTGCGCGTCAACAAAATACCCCAAGAATTGTTGAACGATCCGTTGCTCAACGCCGCGATCGCCGTGCTGCCGAACAATTACAATTTCGAGATACACAAGACGATATGGAGGATAAGAGAGACGAAGGCGAAGAGAGTCGCCTTGCAGATGCCGGAGGGGCTTCTCCTTTACGCGACGACGATAGCCGACATTATCGAGGATTTCACATCGGCCGATACTGTTATTATGGCCGATGTGACTTACGGTGAGTTACAACACTTTTTTTTCCATATTAAAAAAAAAAAAAAAAAAAAAAAAAAATGAAAAATGTTTGTCGTCACAGGTGCGTGTTGCGTTGACGACTACACGGCGAGAGCGTTGGACGTCGACTTGCTGATACACTACGGCCACTCTTGCCTAATTCCCATCGATCAGACGGAGGGAATAAAAGTTTTGTACATATTCGTCGACATTAAGATCGACGCCGCTCATTGCATCGAGTGTCTGCAAGTCACTCTGCCCCTCATAACGAAAATTGCGCTCGTCAGTACGATACAGTTCGCAGGAACGCTGCAGGCCATCGCCATCGACATGAGAAAAGCAGGTTACGAAGTCACCGTGCCGCAGAGCAAGCCTCTGAGTCCTGGCGAGGTACGTTGCATATTTTACTATTTTATCAATTTTTATAGTGATTTTTGCTCTACTTAAGAAAAAAAAAAAATTCATTCTCCATTTGAATGCTTTTTTATTGTAAATACTTTACACTTTTTCTATGCATTCGAACAAAAATCTGGAATTATTTATACTTTTTTATACGTTTTTTGATACTTTCCGAGTTTTATTATAAATGATTTGTTATACGCTGGAATGTAGTTGTTCTATCGTCACTTTTCGGAAGAAAATGAAATGCAAACACGACTCGTTGAAAAGAAAACAAAGACTATAAACTATAATATATAAATTATAAACATTCAAGCTAATGCAAAGAATAATAGGGAACAAAACCCTATTTGAAGCGCCAATATAATCAATGTTGAACATTTTCAATTTAAGTGCCTTTCTCGTTTGTATTCGAATCATAGATTGCGTTTTCTTCGTCGAATTTTCGCCACTTGTGATTGTTACACGCAGACTACAGTCGGCTAAAGTCACGCGCATAATACACAAATTTCCGTCTGTTTCTACAGAAAGCAGTGCTTCGCCCTTATCCCATTTACCCCATCTCCATTCCTCGATACAACCCCAAGAAATTGTTTAATCGAAGATACGATCTTTTACTCTGTTTCTCTCGGTCAGATTCTCGGTTGCACAGCGCCACAGATAAGATGCGCGGATGCATTGGTCTACGTTGGCGACGGTCGTTTCCACTTGGAAGCGGTGATGATCGCGAATCCGAAGCTTCGAGCTTTTCGTTACGACCCCTACGAGAAAAAGCTCACGGAAGAGTTCTACGATCACGATCAGATGCGCACGGTGAGACGGGAGGCGATAGAACGAGCGGCCAAAGCCGATGTCTACGGTCTCGTCCTCGGAACGCTCGGGAGACAGGGCAATCCTAACGTTCTCAACTCTCTCCAGAGACGAATTAACTCGCTCGGCAAGGAAAACGTTGTTATTCTACTGTCGGAAATATTTCCCGACAAAATCAGCATGTTTCATCACATAGATGCCTTTGTACAGGTAATTGTTTCTCTAATTATTTTATACCAACGACAATGGATTTGTTCTCTTATCGCAAATTTCTCTTAACTTTGGGTAACGATTTCAAAAGGTTCAAAGAAAATACTCAATCGGAGGGATTGGAAACACGGAAATGATTACAAACGATTAGAATTTAACACATTTCGCTAATGACCCTCATTACTATTATGTGGAAACATCATTAACGGCTCTCCCGCACTCCATCCGATGAAGCTTCTAGAAATGTTTTGATTCTATTGGAGATTACGTAAATTGACAAATCCGCTTCTCAGACAAAATATATTTTTCGCGACTACGCTAAAAAGACCTTATTTCATGCCCGGAAGTTGCCGATTCTTGATAAGCGATCAGAAAAGTAGGTGAGACGGAGGAAAAGTAGTACTTTTCTTCTCTAGGGAGGGAAAGTAGCTAACAAGTTGGCCGTTGCGGGCATAAAAATATTGTCATTTTCAGCATAGTTGGGAAAAAAATAGCGTACTCCACTCTGGAGTGGGTGCATTTCCGCCTCGCGTGAATTTTTTATCTGGTTTTGCTCGGGCCGCAAACGCAGTTGCCTCCCATGTAACATAATATACTATTGCGCGTTGTTTTTCTATTTTTACAACTGTTTATAGAAGATGAGTTATTGATCTGCTTGTTATAATTTATTGCGTGAACCAATGTATAACGATTTTACCTTTAAATTGCTCTTCCGTTTCTGCTTCTCTTGCGCAGAATGATAACACCTTCTACCCTTTTACCACTCAATTGCCGAAGGTTTAATACAACATTAATGTCTTATTTTTTTAGAAGATCATCCCACAGTTTTTCATATAAAAAAGTTCCCTAATTAAGACGATACAGCGGTACAGTCCGAACGAACGCGCGATTTTTATTTCGAACAATTCTCAATAGAATAAAAATCAACATATATAAGACGCTGAAACGATTGATTTTGCATAATAATAATATCGAAATGTTAACGAATTGTTTAACAAACCAAGGCAGTTACGCACGCGAATTCAAGGCTGTCAGCAAGCTTTATACCGTAGTTTGACGTATTTTTCTACGCTGAACATGAACCCGATGGCCATTGTTGTCTAGAATTGGGGAGAACACGGAAAATCACTTAAAACGATTTTTTACACGCCCTGAATCTTTCATCTTTTCTGTTGCCACTCTTCCGACTGGATTGACTTCGACGAATCACAGGACAAATTTCGTAGTTTCAAGTCGATAAGTTTCAACAATACTCACACAATATCTCGCAAACTCCTTCTTCGATTTTTTTCAGAAATAAAAATAATTTGTCATTCTTTCGGGATGCTTTCGTATCGTATGATTTTCTTCAGAATTTGTCAAATTATTTAAAATTGCGTTTTCATCCGTTCATTCTGTCAAGGATAAAAATTATTAACCGCCGCCGACGCCTCTCTTTATACTTTTTTTTAAGCGCAATTTCGAAAGGCTCACAGTCATTAAACACGGATTACGAGTGGTCGATCGTTAATTTCCATCGCGTTAAAATTCATAAACTAAATCGACGATATTTCATTGTTATCAGATCGCCTGTCCGAGATTGAGCATAGACTGGGGAACGGCCTTCGAGAAGCCCTTTTTAACGCCTTACGAGGGTGCGGTGACGTTGAAGCTCGCCGAATACGACGAGAGCAAGCCCTATCCGATGGACTTTTACGCATCGGCGAGCCTCGGCCCGTGGACGCCGAATCACAAGCCCGCCGAGCTCGAGAAGCAGACCGACGCTTGCTGCGGCAAATGTAAAGACGGAAAATAAATGGAACGGCAATTGGCAACATCGTGAGTTAATTTTGCCTAGCATTAATTCGAATAATCAATCGAAGGAACGATTCTTCGCTCGTCCCTCATCGAACAGTTTGAGCCATCAAAATCTCAAAAAATAGATACAAAAATCAACTTAATCCTCAACCAATAAACGAGCATCATTGCCTCGAAATATTTGTCGCTGCCTTCGGGCGTTATCGCGCAATATATCGTTACGAGAAAAATTTCATTGAGTTCGCACTACATCCTCGTAATGATTTTGCGCCAACATTCCTCACCCTCATCGACCGCGTGTCTCTCTGAAATTATGATTTTTTTTTTCGTCCCACCCCAACTCGCTCCCCCTTCATTCAACGACCTTATCCCGCCGCGTCTGCATAATAATCGCCGCAGCGATGAAAAGCCTCCAGCGAAGGTGGAACAGAGAAAATCTCTCGTCGATCCAGGACCGAAGGATAAATAAGTTTGCACGCCACACTAACCATCGCCCTCCCCACTTGCCAGGAAGAAGTCTCTGTGCGTGGACCGGGCAGCGGGAGGGATGAAGAACGTCCCACCGCACATTTCACCCCCATCTCCGCCCCCGCTTCCTCAACCTTCCCAGATTTCATTTCGCGTCGAGTTGCACCGATGGATCGGGCAACGGACAGCGCGGATCGAGGGTGGATTGCTCGGAGGGGAAACGAGCAACCGGTTGGTCGTGTTGCGATAATGGGACGGATGGGAAGGGTGTCCCCGCGTGGGCGAATTACGTCATACGCCCACCTGTAGCAGCGACGCATCGAGCCTCGCGTATTCCGCGCTTGCACAACCCGTGTCTCACAAATACCCGACTATCCAATCGTTCCTTTCGTGCTTCTGGCAGGAAAATTCGTTTGCAAAAAAAGAGCTCGCCGCCGCAATCCCACCCTCATCAACACCCACGAGTTTTCACGATCGTTCGGACTTTACCGTTTCGCGGCCCTTTTGTTTATCACGCAAACTTTTCTTTCCTTTGTATATTTTTATCTATTGTTCGCTCCTTATCACGAGTTCCTTTAATTTACAAAAGTATTTTACAAATAGCGTCTTGTTACGATTATTTTTATGTCTTGCAAGACTAGATTCATTAAATACTAATCTTTATTATTTAACTTTTTTTTTTCATTTTCATCCAATATTTTTGTATATTTCGAGACGAGGGAGGTTTCGCCGGGTATGTTTACCGGCGCGAAAGGATATTTGTTTTGCGCTCGATGAAAAATTGCTCACATCTCGGGTACCATAATAAGAATTTTTTTTCGCGGTGTTCTTACGACATCGGAGATACGATTCTTGCTAAGATTGGGTTCGAAGGCGTTCTATTATTAAGGTTCTTAACGACCCGACATTTTTGTTGTTTTTATCGGAAAAACGTATTTTGACTTTTCAACAACTTTGGTTGTCAAAAATATATTTTATTTAATCAATGATGCCGTATTCGAGTAACAGAGCCTTTGCCTTAAATTCTTTCCTCCAACAAGTTTGCTTTCAACTTAGTAAAGTTTCCATTACTTTTCACATCGAAATCTCAGCTGGGAAAAATATTTTTCAAGTTAAAATCACTTCTACGAAAGGACTCTTTAATGAGCTCTCTCGGCAAATTGTTAGTTCTCGGATTTAATAATTTTTTTCCAGCTTCACGAAACTAATTACTCTCCCCTCAACTTTAATTTATCGTAATATTTATCTGCAACTTCTCTAATGAAATATCAATGTCTCGCGGATCTTACTCGCTCGAAATTCTTCATTAATTACTCGTCCACGGGAAACTTGCTCGACGAGCAGCCAAAGTTTGCAATTAACTGAACTCGAACGAGTCGAAATATTATCAAGAGATCGGAAAGATAAGTCAGAAAAAAATTTTTATAGCATAATTTTGGTTATTAAAAACAATTAATACAATGTTCAACTCATTGTCGCAACGAAGAGATGCTCGATTTTTTTTCAGCAATATCTTCTAAGTGAGAACTCTCAAAACAGATTTTTTCGAACGACAGCGGCATTGACCAATTTATCGCGTTTTCATCCCCTGCAACTTGAAATACTCGATCATTTTATCGGGGTTGTCGTACTAGCTTCCTTTTTTTTTCTCAACTCTCTATCGCACGTCGTGTTTCGATGTCGCCGAGTCAATTCTCGGGAGTAAAACGTGCACGGGGTATGTACGAGATTTCCGGGAGGTTTGTTGAGGGTGGAAGGCGGAGCGGCGGCGCCGACCGCACCCCGTCGGCGCGTCGCTACGTCAGTAGTCGTCGTTCCAACGTGGCTCAACAAGTATCTCCGCTCCGTTCACTGGCTGACGCTCCGACGGCGAGTTCAAATTTTCGAAAATTCTCACCAACGACGAAAAAATCGTTCTCCTTGATTTCGTTCTCGTCGACGAGAAAAAAATTAATACAGGCTCTCGAAAATTCTAATATTCGAAAGAAACAAAAACGTGGGCACGAGAAGTGATAAACGGAAGATAATCGAATATAGCGAGAGGATTAAAATTTCGGAGCAAGATTAATCGCCGAGGCGGCGCAGCGTTCCTGATCGACGAAATTGTGAGTACACATCGGCTATCGAGAATCGTCGAACGATTAATTTAGAGTCACTTTTTAATCAACGTTTCTTCGAAGAATCCGATTTCGGTGGTTTCAATTTTTTCACTTTTGTCTTTTTCAGTCGACAATGCGATCGGAAGTGACAAGCGAGGACTCGTTGAGCAAAGACTGGGACGACAAAGAGCCGCGGGAGGACGAGCAGCGTTCGTTGCGTAGAACGTCGAGACGAATAGCGCGTCACAATTTGAGAAGTTCGAAATCGTCTCGGGCTACAACCCCGAGGGAGCGAACCCTCCGGAGATTGGAGAGTAACGAACGCGAACGCATGAGGATGCACAGTCTCAACGACGCGTTTCAGGTGATGATAAGTTTTCATTCCCCAATCGACGGAATAACGCGAGACTCCCGACGAAACTTTGCCGAGCCAAAAGGTTGCGCTCCAATTTTCACGACGAGGCAGGAAACTCATCGAGAGTCTCGATTTAATTAAGCCAGCAACTTCAACTTTCTTTCCCCTTCGCGACTCGTTTGTTGCTCTACATAATTTGATTGGAGCTCGAAACTCCGCTCGTTTATCTTTTTGTCCTCTCGCTCTAACGATTGACTCTTTGCTTTCGCGGCGAAGGCATACTTTGCATAACTGACTCTAAAACGACGTTTTACGAATCTTTGGCACAGTCGCTGAGGGAAGTTATACCGCACGTGAGCAAAGAGCGTCGCTTGTCGAAGATCGAGACACTGACGCTGGCGAAGAATTACATCGTCGCGCTGACCGATGTGATTTGCGCGATGAGGGGCGGCGAGGGCGTCGAGGAGCAAAGCGTCGCGAGGAGCGTGTCGCAAAACGACGGCAAGGTAACCATGGAGGAAGGCAACTCGGAGCGCGTGAAATCCGTTTGCCTGGAGATCAACACGCCGTCGTCGTCGCGCTCGTCGAGCCCCGCGGAGATGCGAAATTTTTGCGAAAGAGAACAATTGGACACGTGGGCGATCGACACGGGCGCGACAACGAATCCGACGACGAGAAACACCGGTTTCTGAAGGCAAATCCGGCTCGTTCGTGTGGCCGGTATATAAGTAACGAGAAGACGAAAAAAAGAGAAAACACCTTAGGAAAATCCGAGGGAAAGACGGTTCAATTAATGCCCGATAAACGGAAGGTTGGTCAACGAAAAAGAAATACGAAAAATACGAGTAAATATATCGCCTAGATAAGTCAAACAGTATTATACGAATTTTTCTAAAAAAAAAATATTCTGCCAATTGTTTTGCTGTTTTAGCGATTTTATTAACGTATTTTCTTCGCGATAAGAGAAATGAAAGTATGACAAAACTAGAAAAACGCGTGGGATTAGCGACGGCGATCGGGGCGTTTTAGGCCGTGCCAAAGATACTTTCCATGCCAAAATATTGCGTCAGTATTCCCATTAAAATAATAAGAAATTAGCGGTTAGAGGAAAGAAATTATTTTTAGACTCGTGGTGATAATAACAAAACAATGAAAATAAGAAGCTGCACGATCGTGAAGCACAATCGACCTAAAAATCGAAATTTCAGAATACCACCGCGGATCGTGGGCGCTTCGAAAACGATAATTATTCGCAGCTTTTTCTACGATACGGAAGTTGCGGAAAAAATTGTATCTTCTCTCGTACAAAAATGTTTTCTTGGTTTTTAATTTTTTTTTAAATAAAATTACCTACGGTACATATAGAAAGTAATAGGAATTGTGACGTCAAATTACTCGAAGAGCTGTTAGATAGATTTGATCGATTAAATATTGCGGATGGATAATATATATAGTACGTACAAAATGTCTTCATAAACTATTGGTTAAGCGAAGAACAGGTAGCGAAAAAAAAAAATTATCAAATGAGAGATATCAAAGAATCATCAGGGTATTAACAGACAACGGATGCTTCGAACTATTTTGTCGGATAGAAAATTTTATTTTCTTAATGCGCGCATCGTGACACTTTTAACAGTGAGAAACCGATGATTTATGCTTTCCCATCGATTTGCGATACATACTCGAAGTATTAATGAAATAAAATCAAAGAAACAAGATAAATAAACAAACTATAACGCCAAACTGCGACATGCGATATAAATATTAGATATATTTAATGAATATTGTATGATATATATATATATATAAATATATAGAATCTATTTAAAAATAAAAATAAATTATATATTTGAAGCGCGATTTTCTTGCGGTTGATTTTGGAAACCCTTAATTAATAAACTCTGAGCGTCATAACGAAAAAAAAAGAGAAACAAACGAGTTAACTTGATCCGAAGGAAATCGGCCAAGCGTCCAATGAATTCAAATCAACGATAACGGCGCTCTCAGTCTTTGCGAACTTTGGGATGGATATCAGTCTCACTGTTTGTCCTTCTTCGCCTGCGAAGCAAGAAAAATAAAAAATTGTATCAGTGCATGAGCGATGTTTCGACTGCTTTGGGCGTCATCGGACTGTTTCTCACCGGTGTGCAACTTTGTCGCATATTCGTCGGCATTGCCGACGAAATATATGTCCGGGCATTCCTTCATCACGAAGGGATCGCTATCGAAGTGCGGATAAGCCGGAAGCGTATCGGGTGCCGTGGGTGCGTAATGACGCCAGACGAGAGTTCTTTCAAGCCAATCAAGAGCCGTAGCTTCCGCCAATCCGGCGACTTTCGTTATATCCTCTATCGGTTGTCCACTCGATCCGGCGACTATTCTATCACCGATTTTACCGATCCACGGATTTGTTACGCTTCGAAGACTCTTGTATCTGTTCGGAACGATTTTATTTTAAGAAATATCAACTTTTACAAATAGAAACGTTATTTTAAGAATTATCCACTTTTACAAATAGAAAAAATTCACACGTGTTCAGAAAAATGCACGTATCATTTTCATCAGGAAAAAGTTACGTTGTCCAGTAATAGCTTGAACAATTAACTTTAGATTATTGCAGCAAAAATTAGAGCAATTTTTTTTAAAGATACAAAACGAAGTGATTCGTGTCCAGCTTTGTGTACTTTATTTCATTCAATTCTTACTGACGAATAGGAATAGAAAAATCGAGTTTTATCCGGACATTGAAATGGCGCTATCGATTTTTTCAAATTATCGTACCTCGATGATTCAGGCAGCATGCAAGGATGCAACGGTTGCTGAGGTAGCGAATGATCCGACGGATCGAATTGTCCGGGCATCAAAATTACCGAACAATTTTCCACGATCGTGCGGAGAAACGAATCGAATTTGTGAGTCGCCACGAGTGATTCCAAAGCATCCGCGGCTTGATGGGACTTTTTCGCCTCGTAGGCCGTTTCCGTTCGTGTCTCCAGATTCGCTCTGACGCTGTTTCCGGCAACGATCACTTGCAGCACCGTGGCTTCTTCCCTCTGAGCGTTGGGAACACCGGCCAAGCCGCTTATCCATTCGCCCAAAAGATCCAAGCTCATGCAATTCGCGCTCGACGCGATATCCAGACCGGAAACGAGCAACAACTTTCCTCTGTCGCGCGACGTCAGGCCGCTTGGAATTTGAGGGCAACAACCCGGATAACACCAATCGTCGACCTGTTTCGAAACGGTATTGAGAGAGAATCGTTCAATTCCTCTCTTTGACTACATTTCGATAACGAAAACCCGTTCAGGCAAAACAAATTCCCGAATATATTCGAATATTTTTCTTAAAAAAAAAACGAAATTGACACCATTACCGCAATAGTTGACAAAGTATTTATATATTTAAAAAAAACCTTTTAGTAATGAACTTCATACGGGAGAATTTCGTCAATTTCTCGAATCGACAATAAAATAAATAATTTTCGCAAATACTGCGGAAATATCGTCACGAAGGTTCGGAAAATAAAAAAGATTATGTAAATTAGATTTGCACATCATTTCGTTCTGAATGTCGACTACAAATCTCCTCCATAAGAAAGTCTCGTAGAGGAATCTTCGTAAACCGCAGTAAAAACAAAACGAGAAACAGATGTGAAAATTCAATTGCATAATTTTTTATGCTTCAAATTTATTACTAATATGACCTGAACTAAACTAAATTGGACACAATTCGCGTGAATGAGTAAATGTCGCATCTTAGCAATTACGAATCGTTTCTCCGTACCCAGAAGCCGCCGTCCTCCGTTCCGTGTCCCAGAACGGCGCAAACGAGTCCCGTAACCAATTCGCTGTGATTAGGATGATTTCCCAAAAGTTTCGTGCGCAACACCTCGTCCTCCAAAAACAATTTGTCTTTGTTGGAGAAATAATTCGATCTTGTCGACTGACACGGCAGCTGAATTTCATCCGAAAGTTCCTTCAGTATCGACGGCTTGAATTCTTGATGCTTGTACAGAGTTCCGACGAGAATGATCGGCCCTTCCGTCTCGTCGTACTCCGAGAGACAGTCTATTCGCAAGATCGGACGGGAACCTTCGCGAAACATTAAAAATTAAACATTTTTTACAAACGTTCGATCGCCGATCGAGACGAGTTATCGAAATAAAAAAATGTTCTTACCCCATTTTCTCTTCGCTTTGTCGATCAGGATCTCCCTCAACGCCGACAATCTCGCGATGTAAATACTGCAATATTGTTTTCCGTAATTCTTCGCGCCGATTTTGAATCTCCCAAAGTCATTGATCTCAGCCGTTCGTCTCTCGAGAATCAACGACGCGGATTCTTTCGAATCCAGCATAGAGCTTCGCGCACCGAGGAAATAACGCACGAAGAAGAATCTATAATATTTATGTACGAACTATCGGGCTTTCTCGTTTCAGAGTTGACGGCCGACGGCGAAACGTCAAAATTTCAAGGTTATATTTACGCTCGACCAATCACGTGATTCCCCCCTCCGTGCTCGCGCCGTGCCGTGATGCACTTTGCGTAGACCAACAGAATAAACTATGAAAACAACGATAATAACGCGTTAATCCTGCCAAATTGCGCGAATCTATAATTATTCAACAAAGTATGTTTCTTAAAAAGTACAATTCATAAGAACTAAAAAATAGCTGTGTTTCGTATTTGAAACTTCTCAGAAACCGCGCATCGGGATGACCGTGAAACCGTTGAAAAGTGTGCGCGCGGTACGTGTGTGAGCTCGGGTTTTTCTCGGTAGTCAACGCACTCGCGTTATCGGAGAATGTGTCCGGAGTATCCAGCCGCAGATCGTTCGCGGTTCCGACCACACGAATCGTCGAATCTCCGTTGTATTCGAATGGCTAAAAATCTCCGTTGAATTAACAGTCGCGCAGAGTTTGAAAACAATCAACAACGCACGACGTGCGTTTGTTTTATTCGCTCGACGCAACGCTGTTCCCCTTTTATCGCAGAAAATTGTCTCCACTCTATTATTGATAATCAAGCCTTTTTCTCGAATTCGATACTTCTTCGTTTTACTCAAATAACCGTCAGCGAGCGGTAACTTTACCGATAAAAATAGAAGCTGACGAGATTTACTGACATTGGGTGTACGGTTAACGAGGCAGCAGCTGCGAGTCTTGCCCATAATATTGAAACACCCCCCACGCGGCTCGAAGGCGAAAACATGACGTTATCTCCGACGGAGCTTGTTTGAACAAAACATGTCCCGTCGCTCGTGAGGCCCTCGACTGTCACGGAGAGCTTTGTGTTGTATATTCTTTTTGTTTTTGCGATACGATAGAGAAAAACAAAGGGTGCAGCGTGTATGAGGCGCACGGGGAAATGACGTGTTGCAACATGCAAAGGACTCGTATGACAGTTTTCATCGTTGCAACGTGCGTCCTGTGCCTCGTCAGAGTGACGATCTGCGATGTTGACGCGGAAAACAGCAAAGCCGCACCGATCGGTGTGCCTGAGCCGCCGGCACAGCACGCACAGAATCCGAAAATCGAAAACACAACGAAAAACAAAACGACGGGAGTGGAAACGCCGAAGCCGAAGCCCGGCGCCGTCGACGTAACCTCGCAATCCGATAAACCCGTCGACCCGAAAAAACCGGCTGAGCCTACAAATGTTCCTTCACCGTCCGAGGTACGTTTTCGTTTCGCGTTACATTCTCAAAAAATGCGAATACGCGTGATTATTTTCAATTTCGCAGTTCATCTGTAAATCTCTGTAAAATAAAAATAGTAAGAGCAATAATAATGATAATAATTTTATAATAAATAATAATAAAATGCTGCGCATATAAAAAAAAGGTGTCAGCCTTATCGAAAACTGAATTATCTTATCGGCTGTGTACTTTCATTTTTTTTCCCCATTGTTGTCAACATGATTTTTTTCCACCGTCAAGCATGATATCGTCATTGACGTTTCTGATGAAAATATGGGTATCTTGCTCCGTTGTTTGAAGCAGCTGCTTTGTATTAAACTTGACGGTTTTCGTCATTGTCGATTCCAGTGAAAATGCTTTTACTTATTTCCGATATTGACAGCGGTCCTTTTTGTTTCAAGCTCGATCGTTACCGTCATCCTCGATTTCAAGAAATTATGTTTCTTTTTCTCTGTCATTTGCAGCAGCGTCAAGGTTGATGGATTCTTTTAGTGACGATTCCGATGAAAATACATTTACTTATGCTTCTCTATAATTTGCAGTGACTTCATGCCGTCAAGTTTGACGGGTACCGTCATGGAGGATTTCAATGAAAATACATTTATTCATTCTCCTTCGCAATTTGCAGAAGCCGCCCGGCGGACACGCG
Source organism: Ischnus inquisitorius (assembly GCA_963924025.1). NCBI lineage: Eukaryota > Metazoa > Arthropoda > Insecta > Hymenoptera > Ichneumonidae > Ischnus > Ischnus inquisitorius. Next base: position 2,640,776 of record OZ001250.1, on the reverse strand, counting down.
ACGTCTCTGAACAGTGGCGCGCTAACCCGAGGTTTCTACGTCTTCGTGGGACTGAGCATGATAGCGTTGGCCTACATGGTGTTCCGCAGCTTCAGAGTCAACAAAACGCGGCCGCAAATGGTGAGAAAGTACGGCGTACTCGCGCACAAGCAGGACATCGAGATGCGTCCGCTGCCATTGGACGAGGACGACGAGGACGACACGACGGTGTTCGACGTGACGGGACTCGGATCGCCCAGGAATCAGTCGTGAGAGCTTCGACACGACGGGAGTTCCGGCGCTAGTTCCGCCGCTTCGTAACGATCAAGAGAACGCTGAGAGATTTTCGGGTGAGCTAACAAGGAACTTTTCATCGATGCATACTATATATTTTCAAACTGAAAACTTATCTCGTTGTAAGCTTATACAAATACAAATTGTTTATATTTAAAGAAAAAAAAACGAAAAAAAAAAAAAAAGACTCGAAAAGAACAAGAAGTATTATCTATGCCGCGTCGATAACGCGGGGGAGGAACCTGCATCGTTTCCTATTCATCGGCACCGTTTAGTTCCTTGCAACGAATTTTTTTGTTCCTTATACTGGAGCGGTAGGAAAAATATTGATCTATACATCCGTCGATCTCGGCGCGCCTAGACGAAACTTTTCATTACAAGAATCCTCGGGAATGAGCGTGTACTATAATGTCGGCAAGGCGATGTCTGCCCTCGGAGGTCTTGATGTTTTGAACTTGCCATATATCGGCTATGTCGACGGCATCTTCGCCCTTTATCACGTCGAGATCGAAGGCCTCGCTTTCGTCGAGCATACTGAAGGGCACCGCCTCGATAGCGAAGTTCACACCGTGAACCCATTGTTCTTTGACCTGCGAGAGTTTAAAAAACGAGGTCGATAAGCAGTGTTTATAGAGAATTTTTTAAATGGAGCAAATCATTTTTTCCCACGAAAGTTTGATATTTACCTCCTCTTCGAACAAAAACCACGGATAAACTTTTTCGGGATCGGAGCCAAGAGCTCTTATGCCGTCGGACAGTGCGCTATGATAAGTCTTGAGCATATCGTCGAAATGTTCGTCCAAAAGCTTTTTGTCGCTGCAAGCGTAGATCAGAAACGACAAATCCAGGACCGGGCTCGCGACTCTCGCGAGCTGAAAGTCCAGCAGCAAGGCTTGCTCTTTGTCCTTGTCGCCGATGTGCTTGGCGAGAAAATTCGGCGCCCACGAATCGCCCTGATTCATCACCGAGGTGGGCGCGTGCCAGCGCTTGCAGAGCTCGAAACTCTTGGCGAAGAGCTTTTTGCCCGGTTCGTAACTGTTGAATTTTATCGTCGCCGGATGACCGGGATATTCCTTGGCCATTGCGTCTCTCGCCACGCGAATCGAAATCGCCTGATTCGGAATGAGAAAATCAATAATCTTCGATAACGTGAAACATTGGACAAACTATTTGTTATAGATTTGTCCATGGCAAAAAAATTATTGAGAAGAGAGCAATATATTTTTTTGAAACGGAAATGCAATTAACTTACGTGGAAGTTTTTGTACCAATTCCAGTGTTCCTCGGAAAAGTACGTTTCGACGAGTAAGTCTGCCATTTCCTGAAACTTGTCCTTGTTCTGGTCCTTGAAAGCGAACGACGTGGCGTGGAAGCCAGCCGTGCCTTTGATCAGTAAATTCATCTGTTGAAGATCCAGACAATTCAGACGAGCCACGGGACCGTATCCTTCGGTGCTCACGTCTTTCAGAGCAATAAAATCGTTCTCGCCGTCCACAACAGCTGCCAGGCACTGCGGAACGGCGAGCAGACGTTTTTGCCCTTTGGACTCGAGGAATTTGTCGAACTCGGATAAAATCTGTAATTTAAAGATTTTCCATCAGCTCGATTCTTCTGGAATGCGCACGAGTTCAGTGAGCTTTGCGTAAATCTTGTCTCGATATAAAGACTTTGCGTTTTTTGCTTTGCAAAAAATTAGTCGCGTTGCATTTCGATGAAAGATTGAAAAGCTCTCCGAAGTAACGAAATTTTCGCGCTACCTTCGTGTAGAAAGTGATCTCATTGTAAAAGAAATCGGTGCTTCGGTAAGTCTTCCTTCGGCCGATATTTTTCGGCAAAGACTTCACGACGAGCTTGACTTCGGTAGGTTTGCCACCCGCCGTGCCGTGAACGGTTATTCTGTCGACTTCCGACAAATAACTGTCTCCCTTTGGAGCGCGCGGTTGAAACGTCCAATCGGTCACGGTAACGTCACTCTCGCCGGTCGCCTTTTGCAAAATTTCCTTCAGCGTCTCCTCGGTAAACAATTTGCTCACGCGCAACAGCAGTGTTGGATCCTTAGTCATTTTGAGGAAAACTACCGAAGGAAAATATCTACAGTCAGTATTTTGGCGAAATCGATAAAACCGTTCGAATTTTATGAAATATCGGCAGTCTTTTTCGAAAATTTCTGATGATTGCTCGTCGAATTTTTGAAATATCGGGCTACAAATTTCTACACCAATGAACTTTTGTTGTCCAAAGATTGTTATTCAATTTTACGACAGTTGGTCGAGGCGTTTTACAAAATTTTAACAAAGTTACATTTTTTTTCATTTTAAGGCACACTTCGAAAACGGGTGTCCAAAATATAGTCCTCAATCCTATGAGAATAATGAATTTTATTTAATTTCAGTGAGATATATCTATGGTTGAGTGCAGAGTATCAAAAGTATAGTAAAATGCATTGTTCGTAAAGAATTCCGAGCTATATTTCGGACGTCCGTTTTTTGCGTGCAAAATTTATATTTTATCGATCCAAGTTTTCGTATTGTTTGCATTTTCTTTCACTGACGTTTTTTAGGTCATATTTAGACTTGACTCGTATAAACAAAAAATTATGCAAGTTAAATTTCCACATGGTTTCCTTATATTGTTTCTAACGTTGTAAAGTAAACGTTGAAAACAAAATGAGGAAGTCGTAAGCAAATCTTTTTTCCGTAATTAAAAAAAATTATCTCAGATTTTCTTACTAAAAGAGCGACGTCGAAATTTAAGCAACGTGACTGTCGACTTGTCGTATCGACATTGTAAACACAAACGTTACCGCGCTCTACAAACGTTAGTTGGCGCGCGTTAGAGAAAAAAAATTGATTTGATCGAATCGCCGTCTTGTTTTCCGGGTTGAATATTTTTTAGATCAATCAAATGATCTATCAGTCGATTTTAGCAAGTTCTGAGGCTACCGAATAAGTGTACGGATTTTTACAATAATTGGATTGAATACAATAAAAAAAAGTAAAACTTCGTACCTTCAATCGCTTAGATGAAGATGCAACAACTCCGAGCGTCAGCGAGCGAGACGTGTAAGCTCTGTTGGCGTTTGTGTTCGAATGTCGCGTTCAATCATCGTTTTATTGACGATGGTCGAACGCGGACGGCGTCCATGAACGCCGGTGTTGGTAAAGTGGTTTCCAACGTTCGACCAATCGCGTCGACCCACATAAATGTTTTGCGAGCCCATCCCCGTTTCTCCGGCGCATCCGAGCCACGTGCAGCGAAGCGAGGCAACGCATCGATGCGCCGTGATTCGTTGAGAATCGCACTATCAATATTTATCGCGCGATCGGCAAATAGTCGCCACAACATTGGAAATGCGTAGAAACGAATGACGACAGTGAGGAATCGTGAGCGAAAGCATTTCGGAGAAATTTCTGTCGTGAACAGTCGCGATGCCGCACGGAGATTTTTTTTTCGGAGCTCCGTTCACAAACAAGCTGGCAAAGCTGCGAGATTGACGAGTTGGTCGATGAAAGCGCGTGCGAAACGAGCTTACGACGCAAACTCAATTACGACGAGCCTTGTGATTTGCGGTCTTTAACGCTATAGGTCATTTGACTAACACGTGACGTTCCCGCCGTCATTTGACCGAATCGCGACCGCAGATATACGAAAGGATGGAGCAGCTTCATATCTTTTCGGGAATTTAAGGGCGTACGAGCGGTACAGCCCAAGAAAATGCGGGATTCAGAGAGAATTTCGAGGGTTTCCCAATTGGATAAAAATCTGTAAAACCTGAAGCGTATGGAAAGTGTTCGAAAGATTGATTTTGCGCAATGATTATTCAAAAAAGCTATTAACAAATTGATGAAAGAAAAACTTGTTAAGCAAATTACCCGGCAACCTAACGATCTGAAGATTATACGTAGATTATAGTTTATAAGTGAAGATTTGAAGATTAAGGTTTACAACACTAAAGATAAAAGTACTTTGTCAACATTGATCGAATCTCTTCTTAGTCTGGAGCTCTTCTAGAATGCATTCTCAACGAAAGCTATCGATATTCTATGTAACAATACAATTTAAAAAAAAAGCCCAGCTTTTTCGAGGAATCGCGTTTCGTCGTAGAGTCGATAAGCATAACCGGAAAGCCGCAGATAAAGACGAATCAAAGATAAAATATCATTAAAGGTAAAGTCAGCTTTCAGCAGATATTGATAAACGATCGTTTTTATTTCGTATACAAAATACAGTTTTTTTACACATAAAAAAACAGCTTAAGGGTGGTAATTTTCTTCAGTTATGATAATTATTTTACATAATATATAACAGTTATTATATATAAAAAATTAATTTATGTATCACATTACATTGTGCGTTATTCGCAAACGATGCGCGATGAAATTATCAAATAATTGACAAATAAACCTGTAGCTTAAGATGGTAATGATTCATTATCTTCTTCTCAGAAACTTCGGGACGACCTCAATTTTCCTCTTCTAAATATCATAAGACTTCTTAACATTTCCGGTGATTTAAAATACTTTACACTTTTACTAATTAGTTTATACGCCTAGAAATTATTTACAAAAAACTTCGGGAATGCGCGTGAAGAATCAGGCCGGCCAAACGTCGTCTGCCGACCGACGTTTTGATATTTTCCACTCTGAAGACCTCGGCCACGTCGACAGCCTCGTCGCCCTTGATGAGGGTGTCGAGATCGAAAGCCTCCGATTCTTCCAGTATGACGAACGGTACGGCCTCGATGGCGAATGTCAAACCGTGGCACGAGTATTCTTTGACCTGCAACAAAGGCCTTAAACTCAAATAGGATCTTCAACTTAAGGTTCATGAATTTGATTCCCGCGTTCTCACCGGGAATTTGTTGAATGAGTCTTTTTTCATCAATTGTTTAGTAACTTTTTGGAATTATTTTTAGGCATTTTTCGGCTCACTTTCCATATGGTTAATTTTTTAAAGATTTTTATCGCATTGGTAAACGATTGAAATTGTCTCTGAATCTCACATTTTCTAGGATCGCTCGGATAACCTTAAGATTCCGAATCATTTTTATCTTATTATTTTCCTCACATTTATGAAAAAAAATCATTTGCCATAAAAGAGAATTAAAATCTTAAAAATCAACTTATTTAAATTGGTAATAATAATCATAATAATAATATGTTAACCTCTTCTTGAAACAAGTCCCAGGGATACAATTTTGCCGGATCCGATCCAAGAACTCTGATGCCGTTCGACAACGTGGTATGATAAGTCTTCAGCATTTCGTCGAAGCGTTCGTCCAACAACTCCTTGTCGGCGCACGAGTAGAGCATGAACGACAAATCAAGCACCGGACTCGCGGCTCTCGCCAGTTGAAAGTCCAACAGGAGAGCCTGCTTTTGGCCGCGTTCGCCGATGTCTCTCACGAGAAAATTCGGCACCCACGAGTCGCCCTGATTTATTATCGACGTCGGCGCGTGTCGACGTTTGCAGAACGCTGCGCTTCTGTCCCACAGCACTTTGGCCGGCTCGGCGACGAATTTCTTCGTTGCCGGATGCTCGGGATATTCCTTTTCCAGGGCGTCTCTCGCCACGCGCACCAAAATAGCCTATTGAAAAAAATTGTCCCAAATAAGGTTGCATGTTTGCTTTCAGTAATTTTTTCATCGGTTTCTGTTTCTAGGGAAGTAAATTCATTATTTATGATTTTCCCAAGAAGCTTGTCGTTTTTTTTGGACATTTTTGCTTTCTTCTTCATCTTCGGGGCATCGAACTTACCCGAAAGTTTTTGTACCAATCCCAATGACCGTCGCCGAAATATGTCTCTATGAGCCGGTCCGACATTCGTCGAAATTCCTCCGGATTCCGATCTTTGTAGGCGAACGACACGGCGTGAAAATCGGCCAGGGTCTTCAAAAGAATATTCATCTGTTCGAGATTCAGGCAATTCTGACGAGTCACAGGCCCGTAGCCGAAAACGCCGACGTCCTGAAGCGCCACATAATCGTTCTCGCCGTCCGTTATCGCGGACAGGCACGCCGGTATCGAGAGCAATTGCCTCTGGCCTTTGGCTTCGACGAACTTTTCGAACTCCGCCGCAATCTGTTTTGCAACGAACACGATGCATTCAGCACCGATTTTCGGGTAAACGAAAAATCGATCGTGACATTGTATTTCGCATAGTACGAAAAATAATTCAAAAATCCGCAAGAGAGATGATCGTTTCCGTTACTTCGAGATGCGCTTTCTAATACGATCCTAAGCGGCGAATCTTAGGCTTAGAAAACTATCCCGGAGGAAGAACTTTTTCAAGCGAACCATAAATTGCTTGTAAATTTGTGGATTCCTCGATTTCTGAAAATGTGTAGTTTTCTACATTTTTTACTCATAGATTTCGGAATTTCGCTTAATTCGTATTGTTCAATTTTTTAATAACATTTTTTTTTATAAAAAAATGTTTTCACTTGGTCGCGTTACCTCGTTGTAGAATGTGACTTCATTGTAGAAAAATTCGTCGCTGCGAAATGTTTTCCTTCGGCCGATATTGTTCGGCAGCGACTTGACGATGAGCTTGACCTCGGCATCTTTGCCGGCGGCTTTGCCGCGAACGGTCACTCGATGAACTACCGACAGGTAGCTGTCGCCCTTCGCCGTCCGGGGTTTGAAAATCCAGTCGGTCACTTCGACGTCCTCTTCGCCGGTCGATTTCCGCAATATCTCCTTCAGCGTCTCTTCCGTGAACAATTTGCTCACTTCCGACAATAGTTTTCGATCCTTCACCATCTCGCGCTCTTCACTGATAATGCGAACAAAAAATTCATTAGGAATGCACTTGTTATGGAATTTAACAATTATAAAAAAGTACTAAAAAAAAAAAAATTTATCAATTGAAAATGAGTGCAAGAAACGCATTCCGTGTTTATCTTCGAGCGCGAGTGGGAAAATTCGAGATAACGTTCCTCTGAAATTTAACGCTCGATGTTTACCGACACTCGAATGGTCGCTCCTCTGAAAAGCTTCTCGCAATTGGTCCATTCGAATAAAATTCAAAAAATCGCAGATCGAATGCTGGGATTTTTGTTTTTGTATAGAAAACAAAACTAAGCAAAATTTGCTTGCCATATTTCGACTGGAAGAAGGTTCGCTGTTGACTCCGTTAGTCTAACGACCGATCCTCGGGATTCCACGAGCCAGCTGTTTTTATTCCGTCCTTCTTCGCGAACGTCGAATAAACAGTGACGGAAAATACAATGCCTGTTCCACGTCGAGGGTTTGTGCGCGCGCACGCGTTAGCGCCGTAAATATTCCACCGACGGCCGCGCGAGTTCTGACTCAGCAACGCTGACACTCAATTGCCGTCTATTGATTCAATCTCCGTTATCAGAATTATAAATCTATCCGATAGACACGGAAGATCGCACGTCCGTGAATCTAACGAGCAAAGTCCCCAAGATTAATTAACTATATGGCAAATTTAAATGCTTTTTACCTGCTAATTTGTCTCTTGTTGAGCTCATAAAAAGCACATTAAAGTTAGTGCGAAAGAAATCTCGGAAATCGCAAAATGATCTTTCACCGTCGACCGAGAATCTCTTCAGGGTGAAATTTAGGGAAATTAAAAAGTATTCGAGAAGTACATAAAAAGCACACGAATATTATGTTAATTAATTTACGAGTAGTGATAAAATAGTCAGCGCTCCGCTTGCTTAATTTAAAAAATTGGGAATTTTCCCCGCGCATATTCGAGAAGCAACTAAAAAGCACACGAATATTATGTTAATTAATTTATGAATACTGCCAAAATATGAAAAAATAGCTTCATAGGAAAAAGCAGAACACTTCTGAATTTTCATTTCCCGCTCGCCGATAGAAGCATACATTTTTTGATTACGGCACGAAATAAGCACATAAAAAGCACTTAACTTTGGCACATAGTAAATTACTTCTGGAGACCACTCTGCTAGCTCCACGGATGTGATGGTTTCAACAACGGCGATAAGAAAAGTCTAATATAGACGAAATATTCCAATAGATAACACATTTTTTTTACACCATTTAGATTGTTTTCTATTTGCTCATTTCTCTGTTTTATACAAAACATCTAACAAACATTTATTATTTAGTATTTAATTATTATAGTTAGGGGTACGGGCTTCGTCAACATTTTTTTTTTCTTGTCTCTTTTCCTTTTTTTTTTTCTTCTTCAGGAATTCTTCGTCGTTTCGTACGCGTTGTACGCGATGGAATCTCAGCAGCAGCAGCGGCGGCTATTATCTAATTTTCCATTTATTAAGCTATTAAAAAATCGACGGATCTCACAAGGCGCTGCAGTTAAACGTAAATCAGAACTAACGAGAAAATCTATGATTCAAGGATAAAGTAACATTTTTTTCCTCTTTTTTTTTTCATTCTGTGTGAGTTGTGCAGCACATCTAGGCCGTTATCGACAATCAATCACTTATTTGTTTCTCGCTTTTCTTAAATACAAAATAAATCATTTTTTACAAGTGCATCACGCGCAACAGCAGGGGAATTCGCTTTTTCTTTCTATGCGTTAATCTATTTTTTCTTCTCTTCATTGGGTTTCTTTTCTCTCATTTATCGTTACAATAATTTTTTTATACCTAAATCGTATTTATTTACAGAACGCTGGCTACGAAAACATTCGCGTGGGCGCGGCTATCACCTTTTTTCTTTTCTTTTGTTCGTTAATATCGACGAAAATCAATTGATACGTTTAATCGCGCGAAAGAAAGGATACTCTTATTCCGTTCGTCCCACGAATTCTCAGGTACTCTTCCCTGTCAATCAGCAGCAGCGGCGGCTAACAATTTATTTTATTTCGTTTCACTTTTTCGTTTTTGCTTTTTTTTTAAATTATCGTCGACCAATTCACCCTTCCACGTCTAATCAACAGCAGCAGCGAGTAACAACTTATTTTCAGCATCAACAACAATTATAACAACGATTATTTATTTATTTATCTTCGATAGTTTTTTTTTTGTTTTTCGTACGGTGTTCCTTCGTCTTCTGCTTCCGGACTCAATTTTTTTTCGAAGCTGCTCGTCTTTTTTCGTCGCTTTCCGAGTAGCGAATACTCTGAGCGTCATTGAAAAAATGTTGATTTCCCTAAAAAAAAAAAATTTCTAGATAATGACTAAGTGTTTTTTTTAAAGTGACTATGCTTCTGGATGACGAACGGGGACGTTATCGCGTTTTTTTGTGTGATTAAACCACCCGATCGATCATTGGCTCGTGGACTAGACGGATGCATTCGAGACTCGTTCGTCGAAGCCCAGGGAAGGAAAAACCTCCGAAATCCCTTTTTCAAAATCTTACAACGAAAAATTCGCAAATCTCTCTCCGGGCTTTGACGAAACGAAGTCCATCGTTTGTTTCTTCATTTCGCCGATCTTCCTTAATCCCCATCTCCTTTTTCTCTCTCGTTTCATTGTGCGTTCGATAACCCAGCTCCGGTCTTTTATCTGCGGCTCGAGAAATCTTCTCGTTCGTGTATTTTTCATTTTTTCGATTCAATTTTTTTTTCAATAAAATTCACAGAAACCCGAAGATAAAGTCGGTTTCTGTGAATCTCTCGTGTTCTGTGCGTTAAGTATTTTTTCTTTACATCGATTGAAAAACCCGAAAGAAAGAATCGTGCGTTTCAAATCAGTGTGAAAGGAGGAGAGAAAACGAAAAAATGATAATAGAGCGAAAGATCGAAAGACAGAGAGACGGTGGAGTAAGTGAGAAGGGCGAAATCAGATGTTCAGTGATTCATTCGGCTGCGACATTCCATAGCGGCGATGTCGTCGACCGATATGAGCTTTTCGATCGGGATGCACGATAGTTCGCCGCCCACGCACGATTGCGGCTGCTGCCATCTCGCCTCGCGCTCGGCCTCTTTCGCCTTGACCTCGGCCTCGCGGGCTCGTCTCTCCTTCAGCTTCAGGGAGAATATCGCGACCGAGCGGGCCCTCTTCATCAGGCTCTGCTTCACGCGGGTCTTCTTCGCCTCGCGATCTTCCTTCGATGGTTTTTCGTCCTCTTGACTGGAGACCGTGCGACTGGAGTCTGAGAGACCTCCGCTTGCCTCGAGGCCAGATGAGCGACGATCCTGATGCTCTCTCTGTTGGAGATAATGTTGTTGTTGTTGTTGCTGCTGCTGTTGTTGCAATTGCTGCTGTTGTTGTTGCTGTTGTTGCTGCTGTTGTTGTTGTTGTTGCAACTGCTGTTGCTGCTGCTTCTCCTTTTCCTTTTCACGCTCGCGCACCCTTTCCTTCTCCGGTGAGAAGCGAAACTTTTGATTCCTGTGCGCTATTGCCCAGGGCGGCGCAGATCTGCGGGTCGATTAAACAATTTTATCGAGTCCAACTTGATTTGCCAATACCCATTTTACACGATTGGGCTGTTATTGTGTTTGAATCGGAATTGTATTTACTGAGATACTCGCTTGCAAGGTAATTTGAGATAAAAGGCTCGAGAGAGGAATAAGAGAGCATTACGAACCCTTCTCGATTAGATAAAAATCTGACGAAATTCAAGTATTTGGAAGGTGCTGAAAAGATTGTTCGTGCGTAACAATAATTCCAAAATGTTGTTGACAAATTAGTGGAATGAAACATTGTTCAACAAAATCCCTGGTAACCTCATTTTTTTTCTGCTAAAATGGTTTGTTAACTTTTATTAATACGTATGTCTTTTTTCGATTTGTTAATAACTTTTTGGAATTATGGTTACGCGAAATCTTTTAAACACCGCCCATATACTTGATTTTTTGAGATTTTTATTTCATCGGGAAACGCTCGAACTTCGCTCTGAATTCTTTCTGAATCTCACAAGTTCTCGGTCTGTGCTTGGATTACTATTTTTTTAAATCGTAATCGATTATTCTGAAACCTTCCTTAACCGTTAAGTGTCCGTGTTCGTATTTCATTTTATCGAGAAAATCAAATAAAAAAACATACCTCAGTAAATCGCTGTCTGACGACGAGGCGAGATCCTTCGACGCAATGCAATCGGTCGATCGATGAAGCGCTAGTTCGTCACCGCTACCGCTTCCGGTACCGGAACCACCGATCTCGGAGTCGCTGGCCTTTCTTCCGGCTCCGTCGAGGCCGAGTCTTCGGACCCAGTCGACGCCACCGTGAGGTCCGATGGTCAGATGATGACTGTACTGATCGTTGCCGGGTGATGGATCCTGCTCGCTCGTTAGCCAATCCCTTGATCGTCTTCCTGCGAGCATAGAATCCAACAAGGTCAAGGTTTAGGACTATAAGCAAACTTCGTATTGCCAATGTTCATGTATGTTCTTCGCTGAACCCGAATTCAATGGCAATTGTCGTCCAAAGTTAAGGGGAACTTCGGAAACCACCAAAAGCAATTTTTCCATCTCGGTTCAATTCACGAAGTGTCGATTTTCGGTATTTCGAAAAGAATGAAATTTTAAATCTAAATCACCTGTTCCCGGATGATTTGTTAAATAATTAATGCTTTCATTAATTTGTTAACAACATTCCGTTATTATTATTATGCAAAATCACTCTTTTCAGGAACTTCCACATGCCTGATTACTTTTAGATTTTTATCCCATTGAGAATTGATCGAGATTCTCTTTTAATCTCACGTTTGGCTCGACTGAACCCGTACTGAACCTTAAAGATTTCAGGTTGGGTAATTCTGGGTCCATGTGTGGATCTGATACGTGAAGGCTTAACAACAAACCTTTTTCTCCTCCCGGAATCGAACATCTCGGGGTGTTGTGGATGTCGCGCGTGCTGCCGAGATTGTAACTGGCGGAGAAAGGACTCGCCGATTCGTTGGCGCTGCCGACGCTGCCGGGAGTTTCGGCGGGCGGCGGAGTCTCGGCGATCCGCGGAACGGACGCCGTACCGATCGGTGTCGCTGGACTGCTCGGTGTCTGAGCCCTCGAGGCCAATGTCGGCGTTCCAACTTGACTGGGCGTCGTCGTTGTCGCGATTTCGTGACCGTTTCCACCCGCTCCGGCCGCAGCCAGACCTCCGGTCGCGCTGGACGAAACCGATGCGGTCTGATTCTGCTGATCCTCCTCGCTTTCACCGTCTGCTGGATGCACCACGAACCTCCCTGAGTTCGAGTTAGATTAATTCGTCGGGGGGACGAGACAGAAGATATTGGCGAAAAATTCGTCACTGACAATGCCGACTCGTCGATAACAACCGATGCTTTCGCGGCGTCGCCGTTCGATTGGGAAATCCATTTGTCGACCGCGACGAGGCAGCATTGCCAGTGGCAAAGCTTGCACGTGGAAGGAAACGGGAATTGGGAGATAGAAGAGTGTTTTGATGGAAATTTGTTGATAGGCGAAAGCATCTTTCGAGCGTTCACTGTTTTTTTATCCCGAGGCGAGGAAGAATTCTTGGAGTACTTTTGATATCTTCAATAGCAGTTGCTTTACCAAAGTTTCGAATTTGATAAATTCCGCTTTGAAGGGCTCTGTGCAATCTTATCGTAGGTGCTGGCTCGAATATCTTCTGGTGATTTAGGATTCAATAGCAAGAACAAGTTACCTATGACTGTTGGAGGCTGTTGCTCCGGCGACGGCGTCGACGACAATCTTCTGACGGCCTCCCGTCTCAGAAACTCCACCTTCGCCATTTCCGTCGCTACCCAATTCGGGATATCGGGAATCGCGCATATTATGACGAAACGTATCGCGAGCATTATGTGCTCGAGGGCGACGATCAGCAGGATCGTTTGCGTGGCGGACATCTCAGGAAACATTCGTTGTACTTGTCCACTGAGCGCTATCAGAGCGCAATTTACGAGTATCGCCACCAGACCCATGGCTTCCATCGCGTTCTGCAATCAAACGAGTATCGATGTAGCTTTGCCTTCGAAAAAAGTCACTACTTCAGTGTTCCGAAAAAAAATCTTAATCGGTGGAAAACGCGGATTTGCACCCGATTTAGCCCAAAACCGGCTCCGAATCGGCCACTCTGGGGTCAATCGTCAACGCGTTTCGCCACATGTTACTTCGTAAGATTTAAATTTCAAAAAGATTAACGGCATCTGTAGCACCTGCTGCTGCTTCGCTTCGCTTCGCGTGTGAAAAAACGCGTTTCTCGCACTAGTGAAATAACAGTAGTTTACGACACTAGTGCGATAGAACTTTTTCTAACGAGTCTGTGCTCGCAGCAGCCGAAGGCGAGTTCAGAGAACGTTTATCGCACGTGTATCGTACCCAATTTTATTTCACAAGGTGTGAAAATGGAGTTTCCCGCCGCCGAGGCGTGCGTAAAGCCGCATTTTAGGCACCGAGTGAAATGAAAATAATTGCGATGCATTCTGGAGATTTCTCGTACCTGCCAAGTTCCTATACTCGAAACTCGTCGACCGAACGGTCTTTGCAGAACGAAGCACAGCTTGAAAGCGTCGCCCCGCAGTTCGAGAAGATTTCCGAGCAGCGCGGCGAGCGCGGCGAGCGGAAACGCCGACGAGAAAAGGCACACGTATCCCAGCTGCGAGAGCATCTCCAAATGTTCCGAAAAGGCTCCGTCGTACTGCGAACAATAATTACGATCTTACACTCGCGTAAGAGACTGAAAAAATCGTGTCTCACACCGATAGAAAACGCATACACATAGGATGCTCGTTAAAGTAGATATTCTAAGAAGAAGCAAAAGCAAGAACATAAAGTGTTTTTCTTTCGTTCAGTCGTGAGTAAGCGAAGAAATGATTTGGACACGAATAAATCGTAATCGAGTCCGAACGGTTTTTTTTTCTCAATTTTCGTACTTACAAAAGAATTACGACAAATTTAGTTGGGGGATCATTTTCGGGGTGAATCTTGTTCGTTTTACTTTAATGATTATTGATTTCGTTTTCGTAATATTACCTTCTTTATCATCTGTATCTGCGCTTCGACGATGGTTACCGAGTGTGATGGTAGGACACGGAATATAATATAAAAAAAAGTTTTGCGTTAAGAGATGATTTTCATTTGATTTCGTTCTTTTTCAGTCAAGTGATTACGAGCACAATATCGACTACATAAAAAATTATGAAAAAATATCTACTTCTGTTCATTAGTGTTTTTTTAATTAATTAACTTTTTTACGGGTAATCATGATTCGTTTGCCGAATTGGTGAAAAAAGTTCATCTCTCGGATTCGTGCACATCGTGATAGGTGATTATGAACACAACGAGTAGGAAAATTAGAGAAAGAAATCGGTACGAAACGAAGGAGAATCTTTGAAAGAAACGTGTTATCGGAAACAACGAGTAATCGATCAAAAGAGAAAACAAAAATTGGCGTAATCTAGACCAAACCTTGAAAGTAACGTCACTAAGTAGAGAATTAGCAGGGTGTCCTACTCTGTAGAGTGAGCTTTCGAGTTCGGCTTGGCTGACGTTTCTCGGCTGTTTCGTTCCCTTAGCGCCGTCAGCCGCGCTCCCGTTGTCCTCCTTTTCGTCGGTTTTCGCATGCTCGTCCGCGCCGCTTCCGGTGTCCTGGTTATCCGCGGCGGGAACGTTCGCTTCGTCGCCCGGCGCGGGCTTCGCTTCGCTCGGGCTCAGAGCCCCGAAAAGCTCGAAGCTCAGCCTCGCCAAGCGCAGTTGTTCGATCAGGTAGGGAATCGCTGATTCTTTTAGATTGCTGATCACCTGGCGCGCTATCAAAAGGGCTGCGAGTTGCTGGAAAAGAAAGAAGCTTAGGTATCGATCGGAGCCGATTGGAAAATGGTGGGATAATCTCTTACAGCAGGGAAACCGCTTTAAAACGTACTTAACGTGAGTTTCCGAGAGAATTTTAAATGCTTCTCGATGGGATAAAAATCAAGCTTGTGGTCGGTGCTAAAAAGGTCGATTTTGCATAATAATACTTCCAAAATGTTATCAACAATTTGGTAAACATTTTGTTTTTATCGAATCACTCGTCGACCTAATTTTCTTTTCGTGGAAATTATTTGTTTATTTTTCTGAATACACATGAATTTTTTGAGATTTTTGTCTAGTCATTGAAAAAATTGCTTTTTTACTCATTCGTTCGATCTAAAAAACACAATTTTAAACGATTAGACATAATTCAGAGAAAATGCATACTTATTCAGAAAAATAAAGAGATTATTTTCATTGAAAAAAATTAGGTTGACGAGTGATTTATTGAGCAATTTTTGTTTTTCAACAATTTGTTTGTATAAAATTTTGATAATATTATGCAAAATCAATCGATTTAGCGTCTTCTAGATACTTGATTTTTTTAAAAATTTTCATCCCATTCGGAAGTATTTAAAATTCTCTGTGAAACCCACGTTAATTCACGTTTAGGACTCTACTTACATGGTAAAAGCATTTTTTTAAATACCTTTACGGTAATTTTCATCAGATTTTTTAACTTCATTGCCAAGCGATTGGACCATTAGTCGGTTTAAAAACAGAGTGCATTGGTTTTCTTACCTCCTTCAGTCTTTCCTGATCTTGAAGATAAAACGCGATGTAGAAGAGCGACAGGAACGAGTTGACGAACTGAAACTAAAAGCGACCGTGAAACTTAGCCCCTTTTTTTCGTTCTTTGCCGTTTTCTCTCGAGAACTCTCGTGCTATTCAAAAACTTCTACGCTCTTTCGAAATTGTTGCGGAACGCGATGCTCTACGAGCTTTCGTCTATTTGCAGACGATGCGCTAAACCATTCTAGAGACGGTAATGTAACTAGAAATTGTAGAAGCACGAGTGCGAGTGAAAACGTAAGTGTGAAGAAAGAATAACGTTCGTGCACAGAAACAGTTCGAAACATTCGTGATGTAATGTCGGGTGTCCTAGCAGCCATTTGACGAATTAGGGGAGAGCGGGGCAAAACGGCATACCGGGGCAAAATGGTATTCACGCACAATGGGACCAGGGCAGAATGGTATTGGGGCAAAATGAGACAGCAAAAAAATCTACTCCAATGGGACCTTCTCTTGTCTTATTTTGCCCTAATTCTATCATACGGGGGACTTTATTTGACCATTTCGTACCATTTTGCCCCGGTATGCCATTTTGCCCCGCTCTCCCCTACTTGGAGCGTAACTAAAATTAAATGATCAACAAATGTGGCAGTCCGCATTGGAAAAGCGCCTCATTTTGTTAGGATGAGCGTAATTTCCGATTTAATTCGGTATGTCAGACAAAAAATAGTCTGAGTGAAAAAACGCTTTTTTTTTTTTACACGTTCCCAGAACAAAAAGATGAGTAAAAAAAAAATTTTCAGAAAAATCCATGGTTTATTCAGTTTTATATAAAAAAATTATAGGATTCTAATGGGTTTTACATTTTTTTTAAATCTTTAGAATTTTTAAATTTTATCGTGAAAGAACCGAAATATCTCGAAAAAAATTCGCACCCAAAACATGGCCCATTTTTATCCGGACTTTTACGATTTATCACTAAAACACCGATGTACTCGATTGAAGAAAAAAGTGTCTTTTTTGTTTGGGTGAAATCGTACGGAACGAAAAAAAACATAAACTTTGCATAAAGTGTGTAATCTCATTTTGCCACAAACCTTGTAGTTTTGCAAATATTAATATTTCAGCATGGATATTAAAAAAAAAATGTATACGTGTGTTTATATATTTATCTATGCATATTAAGTTAATATGTATCTCATCATTACCAGTGCCACCTTGCAGATCAGATGGTTCTCGTACTCGGTGTCAAGACGATAGTTTTCTGCGTCCAACATAAATAAAATCATAGATACTATATCTAACCGAATGGCTCTAAGTGAAATAATGTTTTTTGTTTATTTTGTTTTCGAAAAAAAAAATGCAATCGTAGCTCTCGGAACGCCCGATCATTTCCTGCAATGTTATCTTTTCAGGAAATTACGCATTCGATGGCAATGTTGCATTTTTTTCAATCTATGATGTAAGAGATACTAAGTTTCGTAATACCGATACGATATCAAATCTCGCTATAGTGTCGTCTAGTCGTGCAAATAGAGTATATGTAGGTGGAAGTGGGGCAAAACGGGATGAGACTTATTCTTTTAAAAAAAGTGTTTTATTTTTTTATGTGAAAAAACGACGAGTTTTTCTACATCAAAAAATAAAACATTCGTTTGTAACAATTTTCTGATTATTTAAAAGAGAATTAATTTTTTTTAAGATAAATAAAAATCATACCGGAAAAGTTAACTTCAGTCACTACTCGTTGTACCTGGGAATTTATTTCCCAATCAGAATACCAGCAAAAACAATCAGTTGCATATGATTTTTTATAAAATGGGTTTTTATCAACGAAAAAACGCGTTTTTCAATAAAAAAAAACGTGCAAAAAAATCCTTGTTTCGTCCCTCAAAGAAACTCTTCGCATCTCAAAGCGAAACTGTGCTGAGAAAGAAACAGGAAACAAAACGTGAATGTTTCTTGAGAATTGTTTGCAATTTTTTAGTGTCCCGTTATGCCCCACTCCTTCCTAAGTTGTATGAGATAATCATTGAATAATCTAATGTCGGTGGGTTGTAGAGAGAAAGATAGTATAGATAGACAGAGCAACGAAAATGAGGGAAGGCCTTAATCCTTATCGCTTTTTATCTTCTTACCAATTGGTACAGTACTTGAAATTTTTTCCAAAATAATGAGACATACCTACGTGTGTGAATGTTGTATTTCTCGATTTAAACGTTTTTCGAGCTTGTGAAAATATTTTTAAAAATAATAACATTTTTTATAAAATGGATCGCGCTTATATCGAGAAATGCGTAATTGTGTGGACTGATTGTTAAGGAAAGTATTAATTCAAGTTGAATTCAATGTAATAACGATACTTCGATCGATACTATTTACAAAGACGTTAAAACGAACGAAATGTTGAGGGCTCACCCGCATCGTTGAGCCAGACAGCTATTTTGAAGTAAGCCTCGTCCATCAGAGCGATCACAACAGCGAGCAATACTTTCGGCACGTAACTCAACCAGAAGCCATAACCCGCAGCTTCGAGCTTTGCGTCCCACCAGTCCTGCGGAAACATTCGTTTCGTATGATGCAGAGATGAAGAGAATTTTTCTTCACAATCGAATAGATCGAAATCGCTTCGATTCGAAGCTTACTTGCTGCGATAATTCTTTATAATAATAGAGACCTGTATCTGAAAGCTGAGAATCATAACGACGAAGACGAAAAATAGGGAGACTCCGATAACGGGAACGGTTAGACAGTAACGTGTGATGTTTCGCGCCCAATTGGGATAAGTTGGCTCCAGTCGACCGGTCACGGGTGATATTTGTAAAGTGCCCTGAAATAGCCAAAGATCATTATACATATTTTTTAATTTTTCTACGATTGGTAATCAATTGGGCATTCGGATCAAATTGTATCCAATTGGATCTCCAAACTTGTGCCACATTGTTTCGGCAACGAGTTTCTATCTCACCACGAAAAGCGGCCTCGGCTCCACCAAAAGATCGTCCCTCTGATCGAGGGTTCCCCACCTGTACGCCAATTCCGCGCCCCTTCTCTTCCATGTCTCGAGATAAGCCGTCGCCCATATGACGTTGAATACGGAGAACAAGACGTAGGCCACGTCTTCCACCGCCTGGTTCCTGCCGATGATGCCGACCTGTTCGCGACACGATCGATGATTGCATCGTACCGATAGATTCGATGACTTCGAGAAAGAAACGAAGGAACCATGAAGAAAAGTGCGAAATGATCATACCCAGTATATGACACCCACTACAGCTGGAACGACGAGGGCGGTGGTGTAGTGTCCGAGCCATGCAAAGTACATGGTAATCTTGACTCCGAAATAGTTGCAAATGTCGTCGAGGGGCTGAGGGGATAGAAAAGCGCGGACCCAGCTCCTTTGAAGCTTCTCCAGGGCAGGCAGTTCGTGTAAAGGGAAGACCTGCGAAACAATTATCTCTGAATTTCGTCCGAAAGAGTATTGCGGCTGAGAGGAAGTTTGATGAGTTGAGCCGGGTTGATCCCTTACGTACGCATGGCTGCCACTGGACCTTAAACCAACTTTTATTTGATGTTCGAAAAGTTGCTAAGGCAACTTTAAATTGATGCAATCTAATGCAATTTCAATGAGATAGCTTACATGTAATATGTATTTATTAATTTACATGGTAAAAAGTTAATAAAAACGTCATGAAAATTCCCGTAGCAAATGTAAAACACTTTGCTCCCATTCAACATAAAATATAATTTTAATATGTAGTTTCCCCAAAACTCAAAATGTTTTCATGAAAAATGTAATATAAGTAGCCTAGGATATGTTGTAATTGATCCTGTACAGTGAATTCCAATAAAACTATGTTGACATGGCTAAAAAAGATCATGGAAACCCCTTAATTTTCCCGCAAGCAATTAGATATAACCATTGTAAAGATGTCCGACAGTCTGCAAAAGTCAGAAGTTTCTGTCGCAATTTTCGTGTATCTCTTGGACGACCAGCAGTGACCAACTTTCGGAAATCCAGCAAATCTCGGATAACCAGCCCTAAAGGCCCATGCAAGTATCCAGGTAATTCCTAACTGCTCTGCGATATATCATCAGGGGAGTTGTAAACGTATCTACATGCATGCTGCAGAAATTACGACACGTTTGGGAACACCGAGAGGCAATTAACGCGCGATTAATCACCTGTGATATTATTCCTGCAGAGACACATTTCGGGATAATTGCCTGTCCCTCGACGAGCTTGAGACCGGGAAGACTGGGCAGATCGTGCGGACCCGCTCTTAGGGTGTGAAGAAGATGTAGCACCAGCGACTGGCGTTCCTGGGTAGTGAAGAACCTCGTCTCGTCGTCGCTACCCTCGAAGCAGCTCGCTTCCGTTCCTACGAACTCCTTAAGGCCGCCGCCGTATTCCTCGCGAAGAACTTTCGGCAGATGAACTTCCTCCGCTGCTTTTAGAAGTCTTCGAAAAAACGACAGAAGAGGACAATGGACGCTGTGATTATGGAACGGCTACAATCATGCTCGCGTCCTTCCGGGACGCGGAAGGGAAGCTTACATTGGATAAGGTGCCGTCAGATAGAATCCATAACTGTCGGAAGATGCATGATGGCGAACGTGAACGACGAGACCCGGCGTTCCCGCGCGCAACCGTCCCAGCAGCCACATCAGCGTCTCGTCGCTCGCACCGCTTGGGAACATCATAACTACGTCGCATTCCTGTGCAAACAGACAGAATGCCGTCGTCATTCCAGCGCCTGGGAATTTCACCGGCGTTCCGACATCCGCTCTCGAGTTGAGAGTCCTCCCGATCGCGAAACGGCCTTGGAAAAATCGTTATTATTCGCGATGGCACCGCTGCCAAGAAATCGGAGTGTTTCCAGTGTTGCATTTCAAATGATTCAACGATAATCGCCACTTCAAGCTTTGCCTCGGGATTCGACGAGGAGCGTGTGAAAACAAAGTCGCAGACGACGTTCCGAGACAAAAGCATCGATTCGCGGACAAAGGGGAATCAACTCGGAAGAGTTTGAGGAACAACGGAAGGTGGCAAGTGGCGACAAGGACAGGATAGCGGCACTAATAATACATTTATAAGGTCGAAAGCTGTTGTGACTGGCGGTAAGGCCATAAGACCGTAGTTCGTGCACAACAAAAGAGAGTGGAGGCCAGAGAATCGATTCGTCATTGGCGTGTCGGTGAACTCGCCCCCAGCGACGTAACCGCCCGACGGTTACAAATCGTATATGTATATCGGTTATTATCTAATACTCCTAGACACGCGACGCAGCTAACTACGCGCCGAGTGTTGAATAATAAAACGAACGCGCACGCGTCCTCTTTTCGTTCCTTGACAAACAACAAATATATTGGAGGGAAGATGCCATCAATTTTTATCGCCTCTGCCATTTTGTCGATGCGACTGCGAACTCGTTCGACGTACTCGCAGGGAAAATGGCTGCTACGATAAGGGGAACAAAGTAATGGAGAAAGAACGCAGAAAAGTGGCTGGCATAGTTCTTTTTTTGTTAATCGTAGGCTCGATTCGACTACTGAATTCTGGCACGAGCCGGAAATGTTATTCTGGCTCGGTTCCAAGTTGTTCCATCAAGCTGGGGCGCTCTGTGTGCGCATATCTCGTCTCTGACACACGGTACTCGGGTATGGAGTGCCCAAACGAGATAGAGGTCGAATGGGGGCGTTACACACCCCGACCCCACGTTTACTTCTGCCACTTCGAGCATTGTTTCGTTTCTTCCTCGCCTCTGGTCTTGCCGATCGGATCATATTTTTTGCTCATACACAGATCTGTTGTCGCGCAATCGAATACCGTGAACTCGAAGTAGTTTGGTCGATTCAAAAAGACACCCTCAGCGAGGTATTCCATCTGTGACAAACGCGAATACCGCGTTATTCATGTGCAAACGTTTGTGAGCTTGAAAATTAATACTGCTGTTGAAGTACTCGAAAACAGCCTCGGTTTTCTCGACCTTCGAGATTTCTGCAATATAGAGAGATGACCGCTGATAACGGTGCGGAAATATCCCGGATTGTTTGAGCTCATCAGCTTTATTTGGATGGATCAAATACCGTAGAATTGAAATAGCTCGTTTGGTTCGAGTTAAATTTAACACAGGGTTGCTCGAAATTGTGACGAAGGAAAATCGTGATTTGCTAATTTAAATGTGGAAGACCACGGACACTGATAACAGCATTGAAGAGCTATGAATCATTTGATCTTATATTTTCCATGTAAATCAAATACCGTAGAATTAAAATAGTTCAGTCGACCCAAGCCGAGATGGTCCCTTTAATATTCCAAACTATGGCGGATAAATTTTAGATTACCAGAAATTAAACATCAGAGAATGTGAATACGTAATCTTGATCTCATGAAACGTTTCATTCAAATTCAGGACCGCAGAATTCGGATCGTTCGGATGTCATGCGCTGACACGGTTTCTCCGGTATTCAAAACTATAGCGGGTATTACCGCGGTCTTCTTATCTACATAGGGGATCTCAGCGCTGATAACTGTATTAAAGCAACCAAATCTATTTGGGTTCGTCAATATTTGCCGACTGAATCAAACACCATGGAATTGGCATCAATCAATCTAAGCCGCACGCGTTTCATAGGTACTCAAAACTATGACAAGCAAATATCATGGCATTCATATTCAAACATCAGAGAACGTAAACGCTTTCAGCCTTATTACAGTATCCAAAACCACTTTAGCTTATTAATACTTCTCATCCAAATCGAATACGGTAGAATCAAAACCGTTTAGTCGACTTCAGTAGAAACAGCCTCAATGGTTTAAAACTATGTTGGGTTGGCCTATTCCGGCTCTAAAATTACGAGGAACGAATACCGTAAGGTCTAAATCGAACCATCGCAGAACGCAAGTGTTATCAACGACATTGAAGTGCCCAAAGCTATTTGAGTACCTCAATCAGCCGTGTGCATCAAGTACCATTGAACGTTTTGGTAGACCTGACTTGATTCTGGTGGCAAGTGTCGCCATGGCATTCAAACTATCAGGCCTAGATGACAGGGGTATTCGAGTTCGAACTTCGCGAACCTCGAGTAGCTAATACCGGCATTATAATGCTCAAAACTATGTGAGTCCATCAATTGGCCCCATCGGTAAAACCGAGCGGGCTTCAGCGCTGAACCATCTTCGCCCCTGCTTTCAGTAATTGGCAATGCATCCGTCGTCAATGGAATTTCTCCACTGCGCTCCACGATAAGAGGCCCAAGTTTAATATCCATGAATGCGCGCTTTCATCTGCGGAAAGCGAATTAAACTGCGCTGCGATAGATATGTAGCCCCGGCCTGTACGTTGTTACACATTACGAGGGGTTTTCATTGAAGCATCCTTATCTGGAAGCTCGCAGCGTTCATTGGGAACCATCTCTTGACTCTTTGCCTCTCCTCCTCGCTACTTGGCCGCTCGATCGCGGGCAGGTGGAGGGGCGCTTTCTTGTACCCTCATCTCGAAGCAGTACTTGTTTTCTGCATCGGGCCACACAAAGAGACCGCGAGGCACAAAGTTATTACGCGCCTCGTTGCGCCAACGCGGAAGGCCTTCGACGAGCTTTTTTCTGTTGTTATCGATGGCGCTCCGCGGCTCGCCTGTGTAGCGCCCCGGCACAATATTGGTCAAAGCCTCGAAGAAAAAGTAGCTTTTCCTGATTTATTGCGGCTTCGATCCGTCGTCCGACCGTTTTTCCACTGCTATTAGAGTGTTAACTAGGCTTTTACGGCGTCGTTCGCTGCAACGGAGGGTTTTTATGAACTGATACGCTTTTGAACTTTTATAGATCGCGGTACTCGGGTCTTGAGTAGCGGACTTTTGCTTCGCGGGGTATTACGACTGTCGCGAGCACGTACATGAACTGATAGTCTTTAACGGTCGACTGTATCGAGTCTTTTCGAAAATCACGGTCGGTACTTTCGCGCAGACGTCTTTACTCAATGTTACGCAATCACTTTGAAGCAAGGCGAAGCAACCGAGTCGCGGGTACTGCATGGAATCTACTTGAAGAAATTTGAAAGAACCGATTTTTTCCTGAATGTTTCATGTCTTGAGAATGCTCCCGAAGAAATTCACATTGATATTTACAAAATTGGCTAATGGAATTGTGTATGAAACAAGACAAACAAGTCTTTATTTGTGTCACAACGAAAATAGGCCTCTCGTGAAGCTTGCTGAAGAGGGTGCAATGTAAGGTGAATTGTTGGAAATAAGTTGAAAAGGAAACTAAACTTGGGCCTAACAAAATCATACTCAAAGCTTTGAACGCGTTTTTCTTAAAACACTGTTTTTGAAACCAGTAGACACGATAATTGAAAAACCGTTTGATGGATCCTTTCAAAATTGACACTGAATACCTTGAAGGGCACTCAGTGGGCGTTGAAGACATCAGCTCTTCAAAAACAAGCTTCGTTCTTTGGTAATCTGGTAATTGAAATATCGCGTTCCCAAATTTCAATTGGTCGCCTTTCGGCAAAAAAAAATTGGCGATCGCCAACGACTTGTAAAAGTCATTGTCTTCAATAATCCATCTGGTTTTTCGTCTCAAATTCACAGTTTTGACTGGGGAGACTCCGTCGCCGAGCATGACGGTAATAAAAAGATCTTCCAGCCGCCATATCTCATTTTCAATATTTGTAGATGATTTCTAAGGGCCGAATTTTTAGTCCCAAGTTCAAACCCCTGTTCGAAGTTAAATTGAAACTTTGTTTTGTCAATTAAGCTTGAACTTGAGTACCAAATCAATTCGAGATTCATACTTGATGCACAAGATAAAGCTCCTATTTGAATTCCAACTTAAGTTGAAACCTTATTTTGTGCATTGAATTCAAACTTGAGTTTGATTTTGAGTTAGGACTTGATTTGGTACTGAAGCATGAACGTGGGTCCGCAAATTCGGCGCTAAGGCTCGGATTAAACCTGTGTTCGTGAAATGCCAAACAGCGTACCTCTTCCGAGGCATCAAGTGGATGTGCTCTTTGAGCGCGAGCATGTTTGCCACAACTCCTTCAAGCAGTTAACGCAGAATCGGCTACCCGTACTTCGCGAATTCCGGGTATTCAAGTTCCAAGTACCTCGTCGTCACATCCAATTACTTTGAGAACCGCTTATTACAATGTTACACAGCCGCGACGCGGATGGCAAACCTGAGTACCGGTATTCTCCGGTAAGATTACGCTCCGGACGGAAATCCACCGACTGATATCCGTTCGCCGATCGTTTATAATCGTCGGGTCTCGTCGAGCGGTCGACTCTCGAGTGCATCGGTGCGCTAAAGTTTCGAGCTGGGATTCGTATCGAGGCCAAAGATTGCCGAGCTGCGTCAACTATATCCATTCCCCGATAGACATTTCGTTCGATGTGGTTGCGCGCTTACACGTCACGTGTATATGCAGCCTCGGCGATCAGGCTTAATCAATAAACGACGAAAAGACACGCCGAAACGGAACGGTGGAACTTCGCTCGTAACCGGAGAACAGTTGCACAATCGGTGTAGGCCGAAAGAAAAATAAATAGAAAAAATCGTGAAAACAGTTTTTTCTCCTCCATTGTTCGGGAAGTCTGGTTTTGCTAGCTCTGGATAATACGTACTTGAGTTGGAACCTTTTGTATCCATAGGCGGCGGGGGGTCATCAGGTGGCCGGTGCACGGTATTTTTCGTCTCAAAAGGCGCGAGGCTGCAACAATAGGACAAATGACTTGATTAAGGCTCTTGTTCTCTCTCGCGGGAAAAAAGAAATTCAAACAGACCAGAGAAAAAAGGCAACAATATTCTTTATCGCTGGGTCTAGAATTCGGATCGCCGAGAGAGGCGGATGAGAATGAATGCCTCTCGTAGCTCGGGGCTATTTACAACGAGTCGGTATTTCACACGCTGCAAAGGAATTCACGGCTCGCGCGGGGGCTGAAGATCCTCGGCTTCAACGCCCGCAATGGCGACAAAGGAGACGTCGCGAAGAGAATTCGAGGAAAAGGGACTGAAGCTCGGAAAGGCGCGGAAAAAATAGATATGATTCGAGCGGATTTGCCTGATAGTTAATACGTTTGATCCTTGATTCAAAAAATAAAATTAACTTTCGAGCGGGACGACGTCCTTCGCTCGGCGAGAGAATTATTGGATTTTTCCTCGCAAGTGGCGCATCTAGGGGAGAGCTGGGCAAAACGGCATACCGGGGTAACATGGTATTCACGCACAATGGGACCAGGGCAGAATGGTATTGGGGCAAAATGGGACAGCAAAAAAATCTCCTTCGATGGGACTTCCTCTTGTCCCATTTTGCCCTAATTCTACCACACGGGGGACTTTATTTGACCATTTCGTACCATTTTGCCCCGGTATGCCATTTTGCCCCGCTCTCCCCTACCAGCCGGCGTCGTATTACAACACGTGGCAATTCCTCGCTCGGCAAGGCTGCTCGGGCAACCCTTGAAGTTCACGTTTCGCCTCGAGAGCAATCATCCATTATCGCTGGATTAAATTATGCAACTCGCGAATTTGTCTTCCGTCGCAATTGCGCTTGCCTCGAGTAATGAACTCGTTGAACAATCGAGCAGACGCCGGGAACATTAATTTATTAATTTTGGGAAAGCGAAGCGAATCAAGGACGAATGTGCAAACACGAAGGAGCGAAGAAAAGGAGAAGAAAAAGAAAACGGTGAAGAAGAAATAAATAGAAAATAGTGAAAAGAAGCTTGTTAAACAATCGGCAAACGTCGAGAAAACTAATTTATAAATTTCAAGAATGTGCAGCGAATTAAGAACGAATGTGCAAACACGAAGGAGCGAAGAAAAGAAGATTGAGAAGGAGAAGAAACAGAAAACGGTGAAGAAGAAACAAATAAAAAATAGTGGAAAGGAGCTCGTTAGAAAATCGGCAAATGTTGAGAAAATTAACTTATTAATTTCAAGAATGTGCAGCGAATTAAGGACGAATATACAGAAACGAAGCCGCGAAGAAAGAGATTAAAGGAGAAGAAAAAAAAGACTGTGAAGAAGAAATTAAAAAACAGTAGGAAGAAGCTCGTTGAAGAATTGATTAAACAATCGAGCGTATTAATTTATTAATTCCAAGAATGTGCAGTGAATTAAGGGCGAATGTACAAAAACGAAGTCGCGAAGAAAAGGCGATTGAGAAGAACAAGAAAAAGAAGACTGTGAAGAAGAAATAGAAAGACTAGTAGGAAGAAGCTGACAATGAGGTAGAAAAGGGCGCAACGTCGGAATAAACTGAAGTCGGGGTGAGAATCAACAACAGCCACGAGATAACGCAAACGTCTTGGTTTGGCCGTTCGAACCATGTTTTTTGTGTTATCCGAAAAATCGCTTGAATGAAATAAAGTGCCGAAATGGAATCGCGCGGGGAAGAAGAAGAAGGGGGAATGTAGTGTAAGGGAGAAGTAAAGTCTGCGTGGGTGGCGGTGGAATGGTAGCGCCGTCGGTGCCTACCTTTCCCTTCTCTCGCTCGTCTCGATTCACCCCTCTCGTTCTCTTTATCGAACGAACTCGGTCACCGTAAGTGGGCCGTTCGAGAGGGGAATTTCGAGGGGCTCGGAGAGATGGACGAAACGTGTAGAAAGTTGAAAAAACGAGGGGAGTCCGCGAAGCGGAAAAAAAAAAGAAATTAGTTATAAATAAAAAAAAATTATGCCAATTAGAATCGCGCGTCGCTTACGAATTTATTTTTAACGCTCGCGAAGTTCATTCACGAGAAAGTTGCTCGGTTCGAGTCGCACGATATTTTTATCGCTCAATTTCATTCTAAATATGATCGGAAAAAAAGATTTTTTTTTTGTGATTCCGTAAAATTGTAGACTAAAAATATCGGACCTCGGGAAGATGAAAAAAATACTTGAGCAGTACACGCGCCCGAACGAATTTAATTAGGCTAATTAACAAGCACAAACGATTGCGAGTAAAATATTCGAAACACAAATATTTATAAGGCCTTATCGATTCCGGCCGAACTCGAAACGAAACGCTCTAAGGGCACGAACAGTTTTTCTTGCCGAACTTGAAAAATTGAAATGTGCATATTTATTTATCGATTTCACCCGAATTCAATGTCAAACGACATTTGTGTTAAATGTTAAATTAAATTGAGTAGCAAATTTTTGTTAACGCGTCTTCTTTATGGTTCGGAACATTCCGAACCCGACTTGAAAAACAAAGTCTCTACGAAGAGGTAAAAAAAAGCGAAAGATCGGACAATGGTCAGGGAAGAGACGAAGCAACCGGCGGGGCTAGAAATACGAAGGAATTAAGTTGATCATTGAAAGAAACCACTGCGAAACTTCTTATCTTACTTCAAACCAATTCGGGAAGGAACTGAAAAGAAAAAAACTGGCCAATGAAGTTGAAGTTGGAGTGGAAAACTTGATGAATCTACCCAAAAAAAAGACAAAAAAAATTGAGTTGAAAGGGTTGAATTAGAAATTATAGTTTCGCGAACCCGAGTGCGGAGGCCCTTTCGATATGACTTTTGAGCGCTCAAAAGTTGGAATTAAAACAAGAGGCTAATAATCGCGCGATTGTCTCCGAACAGCCCTCAGCGAAACGGCAGCTTTTCGTTGCCGCCTCTCTTTGCGTATTAATCATCCGACAGACTTTATTCCCAGAATTTCGGCCGTTCTCGCGAAGAGAGCCCGCGATGCCATTGTCAACGCTTCCAGTGGCGCCGTTTATTTTGCACGAGCGTAGCTCCCTAATAGACGAGCGGCTAATTTGTCCGTCTAATTAGCCGGCGCTACTCGAGACTCTGCAATCGCAGCGTTCTTGCCAGCGTTTTCTTCGCAATTTTCTAAGAGCCCGCGAGAGCCTTTTCTTTTTCCTTGTCTCGAGACTGGAGCAACTCTCGCAGATTATTCAGGAGGCATTAAGGAAGATTCCGAGCGAGACGCGGGGTGAAGAATGGTTTTTTGCCTCGCGAATCGCGCCGAAATAGAAACTTGACCTTCGATCTTCGAGAATTCGTTTCTCTGGACCGCAGATCTTGGTGGCTTTCTCCCGAAGTGGGACATCCCCGGCGAATAGTCGGGAGATCGTTGAAAAGAAAAAAGTTCCCGGAACCCGATATTCTTCGGGATCTCGAGTGTCCCGACAGAATGCCGAAGAATCATTCGTGAGAAACGACGAGTCGGGAATAGAATTCTTGAAAGATCCTCCGCGAGGAATCCGAGCGAACTCGTCTCGCCACTCGATAGTTGTCCGCGACGCGCCCCCCCAAGTGCGGGATGGACAATAAGTGCGAGCGAAGCCTTCGAGAAGGATTCCCCCAAGACGAGTGACTGGACGGTCCACGTGACCGCGGGATAAGTCGTAGAACCCAACAGTCGTACGAGCGAGGCGATAAAACTGTGTCGTAACCAGCGCTACCTAATCCGAAAATCCAATGACACTCCAGCTTCGCTACGCTTTTTTCGGACTAGCCTCGTTTTTTCTTTTTTTTTCTTTTACTATTTCTCGAGTCGATGTACTCGAGTCACTCGCAGTCGAGATTGTCTCAATGTCATCGTGGAATACAACCCGGGGCAAGGCAAACATCTCGAACAAAAAGGTCACGGCACAACTCGGGGGACGTTTGATTCGAACGAGCCGAGACACTCTTCGACACACTCTTTCGACTCTTTTCTTCAAACTTTTCTTGTCATCCGGACTGCGAGTGTCCTGCGAACGCTCAAGTATTTCAGAAGTACCGGAGAAACTTGAAACACACCTAGAAATATCGGTCAAAATGAATTCCATTACAGATTCGAATGCGTTGGTAATGTGATTTTTTTTTCTTTTACATCGATTTCGAATTTTGAATGATTTTAACGCAAAGCTTTTACTTTTATTAAGCAACATTTTTTTCGGGAAAGAAACATTGAAGAAATATTACTAACTTGATAAAAGTACATCTGGCATATGTTTGAATAATTTTAGAAGTATTGATCATTTTTTCGAATTTGTTTTCTCAATTTGTTCAGAAATTTATTATGATCGGATTTTCTTTTATTTCGTCAGATATTATCGGTAAATAATTGTTTCACAATAGAATACAGTTTTGAAAAATGTGAGGAAATTGAATAATTTGGAAAAAGTCGCGGATAAAATGTTAATCGACATTCGCTGTCTTCTCGAATTAAAGAGAATTTGTTCAGTAAATATGGATATTGAAATGTTTAATTTCTCTCTTTCTCCAAATAGTCTGTTTGACTGTAAAATTGTTGCTTTCGACGTAACGATACCGATTAAGAGCCCTACGCAGCACTAACAAAAAATGTTTATCAAACGGAAAAAATCGAACTCACTCATCCCCTACATGCAATTTGTTTTTCATTTTAGGAAAAAATGTAAAAAAAAAAAAACACTTCACAAGAAAGTGAAAAAAATTGATAATCTGGCAAAAAAATCTAATCGATAATACGTGTTCAAACATTTGCCGTGTTCTCAATTGTTCTTAATCCTACTAAACAAAAAAGGATAAAAAAATGCTGAAGATTGTCTCATTCACTAAATGCGTTCGACCGTAAAAAAAATTCGTTGTCTTCCTACGAATGCTTTCTATCCAGTGCATCATCTTCTAAGAAGAACCTATCGAGCATCGCCTTTCACGTTCATCCCCCGGAATGCGTTTTGCGGGATTTTCGACCGACTTGCATGGTCGAGAGACTGGCAAGCGGACAATAATGTTTCGAAGGCAGGCAAAAGAGAAACTGCACAAACAAGCCGAGAATCACGAGTCGCAGCCTCGTCAACGAGACGTTGGAGCCTTGAACGTTTCTTACCCTTGTCGAGTGTCTCTTTGGCCGCGCGTATGACCTTTCTCCGTCTGAGGCCGTCGCCCGTCACGACGGTCATCGTGGCCGTATCGTTATCATTGTCATTGTTTGTTGCATTTGTCGTCTTGATTATCGTCGACGCGCACACGCCACTCGTGTCGTTGTTATCTCTCGTCGAGCCCGTGTCACGCTCGAGTCTTCGTAGATCTGTGTTACAATCGATAGGGTCATTCGACCCCTCGCCGCCTGGCATTGTGGGAACCCGATCGCGGGCAGGAACTCTTCCTGTCGTCCTTAACCGAGGACCCTTGCGCTTGTACTGACTCCCGCGTGGCGTTGCCGTCGTCGTCGCCGCCGTCGTCGTCGACGACGTCGTCTTCACCCTCCAATTCCGCCCGAGCCACCGCCGTTCTCCCCCCCCCCCCCCCCCCCCCCCTTGCCCCGAGGTCGGCTCTCTTCGTCGACTCATACCATCGCCCGACGCTTCCACCACCTACGGTCGTCAACGTTCGCCACGACGGAGTTCAGCGACGAGGCTCGTCGGGGCGCAGAATCGGACAATCAAACCGAACATGCGCAAGAGCCGCGGTGCACGAGACCGAATGCGAAGCATGCGCCTTGACGATCGATGAACGAACCCTCCCTTCGTCCCCGTTTCGCCTCCGTCATCCCCTGCCCGCTTGCGTCGCTCCGTCTCACTCCGCCGTCGGCCGTCATTAGTATTCGCGTGCCGTTTCGCCCTGCAGCGGTTAACTAGGCTAGATACACCGATTGTCGCCATTGCTAACCCTGCGGTCGGATCAACTTTTTTCCACGCTTCTCCGAAGTTTCCGAATAAACAGGCATACGGGCGAATGCAACTCGCTCCCTCCATTGATTAGTCCTGCCTGATTCTTCATTTTTCCACCAAACTTGCCCCAATAGACGAAGGCAACCTTTTTCGCAGGGAATTCGCTGTTGGGGGGTTTCGATGATTTTTTAATCGCGAGTTTGCGTGCTCTGCGTCGAATCTTTGTCAGCTCTATTATTACGGCCACTACGATTGTTTTTTTTTTTTTTGCACAATTAAAAAAAATTGTTGCGGATTGTATTTGCACATCGGTTCTTTATTTTTCTTTTAAACGTCGTTGACGAAGCTTCTTACAAAGATATACGACCAATTGTGGCCTCCTTGCAGAGGAAGCCTTGCTTCGATCCGATCTCGAAATTCTTGAGGATTCGATTTTTACGAAATTTCGCCTTCGATAATTTGCGGAAGATAAAGATTTAACGACTTCGGGAAAACCGCGAGGATGCTTTTGATAAAAATAGATTCAAGGACTCGCGAATAATCCTATCGCAATAAAATCTGGCAAGTCAATTCGTTTTTGTGTTATACACGTTTTAGACTTTATTTAGCGCGAAATTGCGTTTTTGAAGGATTTAAACGATTTTAAGCAATTCACAGACGAAGAAAAATAATTCGTTGGCAGAACCAACTGCGGCGCTGGAAAACTTTTATTTGGAAAACTTATATTAGTTGGACGAGTCAATCAATTTCTTAGGCGAACAATTAAATTGGTTGACCCAACAATTAAATTGGCTGACCCAACAATTAAATTGGTTGATCAAACAAGTAAATTGGTTGACCGAACAAATAAATTGGTTGATTGAACAAATAAATTGGTTGACTGAACAAATAAATTGGTTGACCGAACAAATAAATTGGTTGACCCAACAAATAAATTGGTTGAACCAACTGACATTAATTTCCAGCGCCGAAGTTGGTTCTGGCAACTAATTTTTTTCCCCCTGCAGGTTAAAATCTCAATTGTTTTGTTTACGTACCTTGCGAGGAAGTCCGCGAGAAAGCCAAAAAGTGGATTGTTGTCATACACGATCGAGCCTCCGGGAATTGGTTCAATCTGCTGGTGGATTTGTTTGCCGGGTAAATCGTCGAGGTCGTTAGAAGACGATGGTTCGACATATATATTTCGCTAGACGAAAATAAGTTCGAGCACGCACGAGGGCTTCGATCCGGCGTGGCAACCCTTATTCGAGTTTATAGATCCTCGAGCTATTTTCGGGGTGGAATTATTAATTAGTCGAAAGCTCGGGACGGGAAAGCGATGCGATGAGGACGAAGAATGCCCTTGAGATCGAAATTTAACAGGATAAAGAAATGCTAATTTTGAAAATTCAATCATTCATGCAAATGAGCAGAAATGCAATAGACCAGAAACTGCGAGGTCGAATATAAAGTACAAATAAAGTGCAAAAAAAAAGATGGAACGAAAAAAAAATTTATATTTGAATAAAAAATGTTATAATTCGTTTCGAAAAAGGTTGCGAGATATTATCAAAGTATTTTCGAGATATATCAGATTGTTGAAGCCAAACTATTCGTCCTGTGATTGGTGAAGCCGATTCAGTCTCAAGTTTGACAAAACGAAAAGTTAATATCGCTTAAAAAAGTATTTTTCGTAATTTCCCCTATTCTCGTCAATTTTAGACAGAAATACTCATTGGTTTCGTATTCAGTGCGAAAAAGTACATAGAAAAACGTAGCCAGAATATTTTTTCCATTTTTCAATTTTCGACGAAAAAATTGCAAGACCCCTTTGGGATATTTTTGGCCATTTTTCGTCACACGTTATCGGGTTGAAAAAACGTCTTTAAAATTCCGAAAAAAATCTTATCTTGTGTATTTTTTCCCGCCGAACAAAATGGTCGCCTTAGATTTGTCGATATCTCATCGGAAAGCCAAGATATCGCCGTTTGAAAATCCCGAAAATCGCCAGTTTTCGTAAATCAGACCAGAAAGGAAAAAATCCCTTTTCGCGGTTTCCGGCCTTTCCCTTGACTTTAGACAACAATTGCCATCGGATTTGCGTTCAGTGTGAAAAAATACACAAAAATAAATTGACATCGCAAATTTGCTTCGAGTATTTTTTTATTCAATCATCGCCTCGGTATCAGCCTTAAAGACTACTTACATTATACATACAAATGCTTGAGTTTTCGGCAAAAAAAATCCAGCAATCGTTTAAATACAAATAATACAATAATAATAATAACGCATTAAATATCATCGAAATCGTCGTTGAGAGTAAATTACAAAAATGGTAATACGCTACTTATGAGATAAGAATTATTAACAAAAAAAAAAGTGCGAGAAGAGCTGCGCTTCCGTTTTACCGAATGAAATAATTTAACGAATGTATAAGTTATGATGCGCGGTTACATTTTGCGTACAAGCGTCGAGTCGAATCTTGGCAATTCGCGGGGTAATGAAATTTCGCCTCATTGTGTGTCGTCGTTCACGGCTGTTGCAGTCAACGTCGCGATGAATTCCGAGCCGAGAAATTGCAATACATTACTCGAGATACGGGGGCGCGCGATGAATGAACTCAATTTGTCGCACGTAACGCGCGAACGTAATCGTCGAATAAATAATGAAAGAATAGAGGATCTAGGTTAGAGGGCGTCTCTTCGAGGGAGCCGGAGACTCAATAGATGAAAAAAAAAAAAAAAAATCTTCACGAAAATCCGTTCTGTGGCAAAAACTCATTGAAATGATCGATCTTTCCTTTTTCTTCCGGGACCTGCTCGATTCGTGAAAACGTGAAGAAAAATTACGATGAAGGGTTAAAAGTGCAAATTTTTATGATACAATGCCACAGAAAGACATCGAAGTCCCGAAGTACGAGAAAGTTTGACGAAACTTCTTCATCGACGCCTGGCACCCGATCATCTCTCGCCGATCTCTTTAGTAGGTTTGGTCATCACGCATCTGCCTCTGAAGCATATCTCGGTCATGTGCGAGACCTTGGTGGTCGTCGAGGTGCGTAGAATAGCGCCGAGTTTCGTTTGAGACGAATTTTTCGCCACTACTTCCGTCGTCGGATTTGCCGTCGGTTCCGGAGAACTCGAGGACTCGCTCGCTGCATCCGTGGACGAGAAGGAAACCGAAGCATCGGAAGCCAGCGATGAGCTCGACGAGGTCGGATCAACTTCCGCGCCAGCAGTGTCCGTCGATTCTTCGACGTCTCTCGTTGGCTCGGCGGTTTCCGTGCTCTGAGGTCGTTCCGTCTCTTCTTCCGCGACTCCCGACGAGATTTCCGTACGAACTTCCAATTTTTCATCTGCCTCCTTCTTGTCCAGGGTCTCATTTTCGCTCAGAGCAGCTTCGGGTCTTTCCGTAGCCGAAGCAGTCGTCTGAACTTCCGGCACCGTTGTATACTCCGATTCCGGCAGAATCGTCGCAGAAACGTCCCCCAAACTTGAGCTGGTGCTCGAAGCGACTGTGCTTGAAGAGACGTTCTCTTTGACCGTTGAATCGGCGCCTGACGTCGCGTCCTGATCGGTTTTCTCCTCGTCGACGTTCTTCATGGTGTCGAATATCGCTTTGACGTAATCGGAGAGTGTCTTCACGCTGGTGTCACCGTCTGATTTCGTAACGACACCAGGCAAATGGCTCGCCGTTAGGTTAACCCTGGCCCGACGATCGTAATTGTACAAACCGCGATCGGTCGGATAGCGAACTTCGCTCCACTCGCTTCTATGATTCTTCGGATAATTCTCCGTCTCGTTTTCATCTCTCACCGTGTTCTCGTCGCTTTTGACGCTGTTGTCTCGATAATCGTTCGCTTGCACTTCGTTACCCGGTCCGGTCAAGTTTTCGTTCAAATCGGCGTTCTCCTGACGATACTTCGCATTCGCGAGATACTCGCCGCTGTGCATCGCTATCGAGTCTATGTACTCCTTCGTGGAGTCCCAAGATTTTCGGGGAATCGTCATGGTCGTCATCAGTGGCGGGTTCGTCGAAGATTCGGTCCAAGTCAAGTCGTTGCTGGTCTTCGAATCATCATCCACGTTGGTGACAGTAGTCTCGGAATTCGTCGCGTTAATCGTCGTCGTTTCCGGATTTTCCGTGTTTTCCGACAATTCCAAAGCTTTCGCGGTCGTCGTGACCACTTCGGAGCTGTCCGTGGTCGTCGTTATAGGCTCAGGGCTTGATTTATTCACTTTCTTGAACATCTCGTCAAAGAAGTCATCAAACATTGTCTTCTCCGTTGGTTCTGCGGTTGAATATTCCTGATTGATAGTCGACTGGGCAGTCGTTGTAGTGTCTCTTGGTTCGTCGCCAAATCGATTGTATTTGACACGATTGTGCACCAGGCTGTTTACCGCCGAGTTGAAGTGCTGCGATTCCGCGGTTACGAAATCGTCAACAGGTACCGGACGCACTCGAACGCGAACTCTGCGCCTTCTTCCGCCCATCTGTAACATCGAAAAGGGTTAGAATGCTGCCGTAAACTTCACCGATCCGGGCAACAGGTCGTGTGATGGTCTAACTTACTCTTCTGGTTGGTCGAGTCTGCGGGCTCGCGTCATCGGAGCTTCCTGTTTCACTGGTGACAGTCGATT
The DNA here is from genome assembly GCA_963924025.1 of Ischnus inquisitorius. NCBI lineage: Eukaryota > Metazoa > Arthropoda > Insecta > Hymenoptera > Ichneumonidae > Ischnus > Ischnus inquisitorius. The sequence goes on along the minus strand of OZ001250.1, from coordinate 2,604,887 downwards.
CGCTGGAATTAGCGATTCCGGAAGAAGCGTTCGATGTGTCTTGGCTGGTTGGAGTTGGTGTGGTGCTTCGCAGGAAGGTGCTTGTTTTCATTCCGTAGTTTGTGCCCTCCATCGAGGCGGCTTCCATCGCTGCTTCGGCGCTGGAGCTCGCAGATTTTGATTCGCGATCGTCGGAACTCACCACTACCGTTACGTAAGATTCCTCGGGTGCGGCAGTAATGATTTCCGGCTCGTCGGCCGAGGCTTCGTCATTGGCATATTTGTACTTTTCGCTTTCCGAAACGTTGCTGTCCTTCGCGCCGTCCCGCGAAAGCCTGTTGGCCGATGGGCTCGGTTGGAACGACGTACTCGTCAATTTCGTTGACCACTGCGACTCCGCTCCGTATATGTCGCGATCCTGGCTTCCACGACGTGGGGCACTTGCTCGCAAACGCGATCCACCAGCTTGGCCGTACTTTCGGGACGGTTGGCTGGCCAATTGTGCCTGATCCGCTTCCGCGCTTCCTGGTTCCGATCCAAAGTTCAGAAGGAAGTCTTGGCTCGGCAACTGACAAAGAATAGTTGATGTGACGAATGATCGATGTGAGATAAGATAAGCCGAAATAGGAAACAAAGGACAGGGGAATAAGAAGGTACAGAAGGCATCCTTGACCCAGTCATGATACCTCATAAAGAGCAACGCGAAAACCAAAGTAACGATTGCGGGATAAATACTAGATGGTTTCAATCGAATGGCTTTGAGTCGAACCTCACAAGCTTATAGGACCGAATTGACGGTTTGATCTACTCGCAATCAACAGATATTTGCCTTCACGAAGGAGGATCGCCACTCATTATAGACTTACCGAGTCTTCAGTGTGTTGGTGTTGCTGAAGCGGATTACCCGTTACTCCTGCAGCCAGTGGCAGAGATTCGTATTTCTCTTCGTAGTAAGTTTGTCTCTCCGGATCTTGAACGGGTTGTATGGGTCGGGGATAATTTTCCTCGAGTGGCAGATCATTCGTATCCTCCAGAACGTATTCCGTGGTGGTTGTTGTAGTCGTTGTGGTTCGTCTCCTTCCTGGTTTTCTGCCGCGAACGCGGATTCTGTTGTTCTTTGGCTCTTCAACTCGAGTTCTAGGTTTTTCGGTGTAGGACGAAGGATCGTATGTTAGGGTCGTCGTGGGAAGGGCTTTGCTTGTCGGTCGTCGGTTTGGGGATTGATACTTGGGACGATTGCGGGGTACTTGAGCGTGGCTGAGACTGGAATCTTCGGCAGTTTCGTCAGTGGGAAGCACAGATTGTAATTGGGCCTGCAAAAACATAGATTTGGTTATTTCACTTCCAGCTCGGTAGGAACACATTTCTTTATTATGTTTCTAACGATTGTTCACATAGTTCAATTCAGACCCCCACTATTTTTGTGACACATTCAAATGTCTAATAATTAAAAGTGAATAATAAGAAAAGAAGAGTGAAAAGAATATCTTATCCTACCTGATTGTCCACAGGCCTGAAAGAATTCTGGTATCTGGTTTCCACGGGATGGACAGGATTGAAATTTGGTGGTCGAATGAAACCATACTCGATCTCGTCATTGGACTCGTATTCTACAGTCGTTGTCGTGGGAGCGGGAGTCGTAGTCGTTGTTCTGTGCGCGGTAGCGGGTGGTGTCACAATCGTCTTTTGATAAGTGCGTATAGGTGCTTGAATCCTGACATAGTCGTTGCCCTCCGTCTGCACCTGAACTGGATTGTATTGTGGCCGTGTCTTGGATCTGGTCCGAGTACTTTCTCGATGGCGTGTCGTCGGGCGTTCGGTTGTCGGCGTGTTTTGATTGTTCACAGCGCTGAAACGAACATACTCGTCTTGGGAACCGCGAGGCCTCGTTTGAATCGCCGAGTCCGGTCGTCCTCGACCTCCCAATCGTCCGCGCACTCTTTGACGAATAATCACTGGGGCTTCCGTCGTGGTTGATGTCGTTGTGCTAGCCTCCGTGGTGATCTGGAAGATTAATCATTCATTGACCGGATGAATTCCTTCGAAATTTCAAGAAATCGCCCCAAAATTAATTGAATGGGATTTTATGAGTTCACTACAAAAATTACAGACTTAGATTATAGACTTTGCTGTACCTCAAGCGGAGCTTGTTCGGGTACCAGTCCCGTAGTCCTAAATCCTTCCTGATTATCTCTGGAGAAATGATCATAGATCGCATCATCAGTGGATTCAAAGCCCGGATTCTTCTCTTCATTGATTGGGAAGTGGGCCTGAGGTCTCGCGAGACCGTCGTTTGCAATGCGACCAGTATCTTCGCTGTTTTCGTAGAGCGGAGGATGTTGGTAATCGTTGATTTGGGAATTTAGAGGTGTTTCCGTTGCAATTGTAGATCCCTGAGAACTATCGAAGTTCTGTTGCTTATTTTGATAGTAGGCAAAATCTCTGGAAGTCGGCGGGATGGTCGGCGTCGATTTGACTTGATAATTGAATCCATTGACCGGAGCGTCCTCCAAGTTTGTATGACTGTAGTCAGCCGCTGGGAATTGTTCCTGATACTGTTGAGAAACTTGCTCTTCCTGTTGCCTCGTATTGCCTTGCCCGGAAGGCCCGGTTTGAGGATAGTTCAAAGTCTTAGAATAGTCAATTCCGGTGGCAGAATTGTCAGTTCTTCTATCATCTCCTCCCTGCGCAGGATAGTTATCCAAGCCGACGGTTGAAGAAGCAAAATTGTACTGCGGGTACACCGGTTCATTAGCCACCACCTCAGCAGCTTCGGGAAGTCGCGAACTCGCATCCAACGGAGGATTTCTTTCGTTGTTCACAGCTTCATGAGCTTGAACATTGTGCACTTGATTCCTGGATGAATGCAACTTTTCTCCGGTTTCGCGATTCTTGAACTTCTGCGTTTTCGTCGAAGACGGACGTCTGTAACTTTCCTGATGATTGTAGGACCGTTGCGTTGTCTCTGCAACCCTGGACTTTGTTGGCTCATAAGTGTCTCGATATTCCTCAGTTGTCGTTGTGTAACGAGTACGCGATCTTCCGAGTGGCCTTCGTGTTCTCTCGGTGTCGCGGGATTTAGACGGAGGGCTCAGCGTTGTCGTGGTCGTAGTGGTGTGCCTGGTAGGCACAACTCTTCCTCGATGACGTCCTCTGGACCTGACGGTCGTAGTTGGAGCCGGAGTTGTAGTAGTCGTAGTAGTTGTCGTCGTACTTGTTGTAGGCTGTCTGTTCACATACGCAGCTTGTTCATCTTCGTCCAAGAGAGAATTCACCAGTCCCGGTAGCTGAGGAATTATCGGCGGAAGTTCGGCAGGAAGATTGTATTGCGTTGGGCCTCTTAGAGAATCTTCGAAGCCGTTGATTACTCCCGAATCAACTTGACCACTGGAATATTCTTGACCACGCTCATTTCCCTGCTGGCCCTGCAATTGATAACGATGAACAACTTCTCGATGCTGCTGCGGATCACGATTTCCCGACGTCACGTGGGATTGCCGGTTTGGTGAATCTTCGCGAACTTGAGAATAACTTTCCTGGTAGACCGGTGTGCTCGACACAGCATGAGTGGGTTCTTGATAGGAGAAGGACGTTTCGCCAGTGGGACGTTTGTAGACCGGGGTCGTTGATCTGGAGGAATCGTCGTTGTACTGGGAAGGTTGATTCGAAGCGACTTGGGATTCTTCCTGGTTGGCTGGACGCAGCTGCGACTGCTCATGATAGGTAGGTCGAGATTGTGATTGATCTTGAGATCCTGGAGAACTGGGCCGTTCGCCGGCGAAATGTTGACGGAATCTATAGGTCCTTCCAGGACCGCTGACATCGATAGTTGTGTAGGAAGGACTGGATTGATACTTCGCTGTGCTAGAAGGCTCCTCTTGCCGATAGCTTGTGTAAGTGGGTGTCGTAGGGGAATCATAAGTTGTCGAGTAAGAAACACCTTGGTTAGAGCCATCGATAAATGCGTTGGGTTCAATAAGAGGATTCAAGTTCTGCTTTTCGACGTCATCCAGACTTCCTTCCGGTTGCGTGGGATGAATATGGGGTTCCAGGGTGTTTACCACCACGGAACCAATATGGGGCGCTGGGAAGGGAATTTTAGAGTATCCTGGTGGAGGATTGAAGCTCAAAGGTGCAACGAAGAAGGGAAGTTTGTCCACCCGACGTTCGACTCTATTGTTGTCGATGGAAGACAAGTACGGAAGATCGAATTTCGCGTAACCCGAAGGAACTTCGAGATTCGAGGGACCCACGAATACTTGAGGAGCGTCCTGACCAACGCTGTCAAGCACGTCGATGGTTTTAGCGTCTTTCAAATTTTTCAACACATCAGATATTCTTATTACTCGCGCATCAGAACCCAAATTGCTCATGTAGACAGCCAATGGCGGTTGATTCGGCGAAAGCGAAGGCGCCGTCGTTGTTTCCTGCGTCGAACGATCGAAATGGTCGATATTTTGATTTTGACTGTTCAGAGTCTGCTGACGTTGACGAGGCTTGTTGCGCACTCTGCTGTGCCTGTTGTACTTTCCTGCGTGGTTGTGCTGCTGATGATTGTGATGGCTTCTGATGAGCGGCTCTGCTTGCGGCGAGGTTTCCGGCGTTCTTGATGACTCCTTCTGTCGGTTCAGAGTTCTATCGTGATCTTTGGCACGCTGTTCATCCTCTTTTTGCACTCTTTCCAGCTCTTTTTGCGCGGCTATCGTCCTTTCGATTTCCGCTTTCTTTTGTCGTTCCAGCGCTGCCAATCTGTCAATCTCAGCTTGTCTGGCTTCTTCTTGCTTTCTCTTTTCCTCGGCAGCTCGAGCCTGGGCCTTCTTCGATCGCTCGATCTCTTCCAATCTCTGCCTCTCGCGCGACGCCCGAATCCTCTCGAGCTCTCGTTGCTTCGCGGACTCTTCGAGCTTCGCCAGCTCTTTGCGCTTCTTCTCGGCCTCGCGCTGACGTTGGATCTCTTGCTCGCGCTCGACGGCGGCTTGTTGTAGTTTCGCTTGTCTTTGAATCTCTTTCCGCTCTTCCCGCAAACGATCCAGTTCCTTTTGACGAGCCTCTTTCAGCAGACGATCCGTGCCCTCGTGCTCGCGCTGCAATTGCTGAAGAAATTCCCGAGCGTAAGCGTCATCTTCCGGAGATACGGTTGTCGGAGCATTGTCTCTTTCGTTCGGTCCCTGTGACTCTTGACCTCGCTGATTGGCGTATGGACGCTGAGGTCTGGAATCTTGGTGGCCGTATTGCTTCCGGTCATGACCGCGCTGCTGATTCTTGGCATGTCCTCGTTGGGCCAGCGTATCGGCTGGAACGTACACCACTTGGACCTTTCGAATAAAAACAAGTTACGTTAATGGAGAATCATTCAGATAGCAAATCAATGATGAGTCTCGTTAATCGACGAATCAACCGAACCTACCTCTTCCTCGCCGTCTTCACCGATCTCGCCCGCATTCTCCGAGCCCGAGGGAGCTTCCGGCACGTACTTTTCTCTTTCCCTCGGGGATTCCCTCGGTCTCTCGGAATTCCGATAATCCTCCGGCTGACGTTCGACGTAATCCTCGTATTGCTCCTGCACTAGCTCGCCCTGAGGCTCACGGAAATTCTGCGCTGTGTAGACCGGTGGTCGAGCTTCGCCCGGCAGTGGCTGAGGCACCAAGACCTCCGGCGCCAGTTCGGGCAACGTCTGAACGTTGGCTATCGCGCTCTGATGCAGAGATTGCTTGTTCTCCTCGCTTTCGGCAACTCCGTTCGGCAAGTAAGCTTGACCCTGTCGAGAAATCGGTCAGTTAAAGGTATCGCTTCATTGATTCGAACTTCAACAGTGATTCGCCAGATTTTTCATTACCTGCAACAGTTGCTGCTGTTGTTTGAGCTGTTGCTGAAGCACCAAAAGCCTCTGAATGCTCTCCTGGGTCTTCTGCAGCTGCATCAACTGCTGCTGGTACTCCTGACGGAGCTCGGGCGGCAACGATCCCGGAATCAGAGGCTGATGGATCTGCGGCAGTGACGGTGGCGCCAAATTTTGCTGATGTCCCTGCTGACTTCGGGGATTAGCCAGGGGTATCCACTCGCTGTTCGACACCTGCCGGGACCATCTCTCGGCCTCGGACTGACGAGCAATCGCGAGAACGATCAGCCAGATTGACAGAACGAGCGACAACCTCGCCCGGCCGATCTTCAAAGAAAAAACAAGAAAACAGATTCAAATTCAATTTTCCTTCTCTGTAATTTGCGCTACGAGTTTCGATCCCTATAGACACATTTCTTTTCAAATAGATTGCTGATGGATTCGCGGCTTGCGAGCGCAGTTGTCGCGCTACGTTACAAGATACGCCGCTAATAGCTGTAATAAAGGAATCCGCTTGGAGACGCGTGAAGCCGGGTAGGAAAGTAAGTTTTACATATAGCGCCGGAGTTCCAGCGTACTCGCCAGTCCGTGAAATAAATGAAGCGGTGACCCCCGTCCCCGCCGTTCGAGCGACGTAATAATTCCGGGTTTTCGATTGACGCGCGGAGGCCGCGGCGAAAGGAAAGCGATCGCGTTTCTCTGCAGTAACAGCGTCGCGAATCGGTCATCTGGTCTGGATAAAATTATACAACGAGTTTTGCCCGTCACGGATATGTATTCCGATCGTCGGGATAGAAAAGGGGTGTCGAATGGTGCTGAGGAGAGAAAAAAGAATTTGGCAACTCGTAAAAAGCGTATCCGCGAAATCCGGACGATCCAGCCCGAGAGGCAAACGACTCGGCAGACTCGAATTTTCTTACTGCAACGCGATATCGACGGATTTGTTCTATTTTTTTTTTTTTTTTTTTTTTTCGTTTTCTCAACGCTGCACGCGGGATTTTACGAGTCTTTCTCGTTCGTTGCCGTTTCCCCGGGTGAATGTAGTCGACCTTCTATCCGTTCTACGCGGCTCTCGGGTACTTGGAAAGTTTAGTCGTGCTCGACATTAGATACGAGATTTCCGAGACACGGGCCTCGAACTCCCGGCTCGAGAGGCAGACCGATCCCCGGCGAAAGAGTTCTCGAAGTCCACACATTCCCGCGGATCACAGAAAATTTACTTATGCTCGCCTCGAATCATTCGAGGTGGAATACATTTTGGTTAATTTTTCGAAACCGCAGTTCGCATACATTTTTACCATTTTTACGATTTTTTCCAGATAAATGAACAATCATGGAATTGTATTAAAATTAATCACATTCTTTCACATGGTTCAAGTAAATAGTCCAATTTACGGAATTTGCCGAATTGAAAATCTATTTAAAATAAAAATACTAAAATTGAAAATTTCAAAATAATGAAATAGTAAAATTTTATTCAAAATTATAGTTAATTTGATAGTCAATAGTAAATTTTCTAGTAACAATTTAAAAAAATTATAACAAATTTACGCGAAACTTTTTCACGATTACCGTGGCAGCATTGAAGATTCAATAGAATTTTGCAATCGTTGCAAAAATTGCCGAAAAAAAGTTACTATTGCCCTGAAGTAATATCGCCAGTTATATTTCGTTCCGTGAACGAAGCAACTGAAACTCGCTAATTTGTAATTCATCCGAGTTACATTGCTCCGTAACACGCGTTACGGACTCTTCTTATTCAATTCCCCGCTGCGTCGGGAATTAATTGATCGGAGTGAAAAGAATTTTCTCCGGCATCTCGTAGGTGGATGATAATTTTCCTGGCGCATCGTCGCTTCGCCCCGCGATATCGCCGCTCTCGTCGGTTTCGATCGTGAGTGTGCTCTCGTCGCGTGTCGTAATTCCCCGTACGAGATACTCTCGTGCGAGTGGCCTCTCGGAATAATAATTCGAGACAAGGCCTTTAACCACGATACGCGAGGAAGCGCATCCCGAAGGATTTGGAGTGCGACCGTGGGAGCTAACGAACTGTGAATCGGAACTCTCCGAGCTTGTATAAACAGCGCCGAGTTGCCGAGGCTGGAGCGGCTTTGGCCACTTTGCGAATCCGTCGATTTCTAATAAATACGGCGATTTATCGTCACACGGATTTTCTAACTTCCCCGAAGATTTCTCGTTCGGCAGTTCCGGAAAGTTACCACGAAAATCGTCCTCCATGAAATAAAGCCATCCCTTTTCTATGGCGAAAAAATGTTGAAAAACACAAACGAATTTCCCCCGGAAAGATTGTCGAAACGAGTCGCAAATATCGCAACGATATTTATCGAGACCCGTTTCGAACCGGTTCGAACGAAAAGTGTATAATCAGGCATAATGAAATAGGCCCGGAGTTAACTATCAGGCATTTTTCAGATTAGAAATGAAAAGTGAAGTCGAGGATAAGAAACCTACTTTCCTGGATATTAGAAAATATTGATTCGTGTGCTTGAAAAATTCATAGGAATTATGGACAAAATATGAAAATTCATATTTTATGGAAAATATTTTTAATTACGATCGTTAGAAAAATAGATGTCAACGGTATAACAAATTTTTGACGAGGAAAAAATGTTTTTTAACAAATGCATTTTATTCGATGAGATAAGCGGCTTATTGTGGCAATGTTCTTCAGACCCACACTCGACCTCGAGGAAAACAGCATCGCTCACGAGAGAATGGGCGCGCGGTTCGCGACGTGGGATGCAATTTTCCGACACACGTAAACGACTCCGTGCGCAACCGAATTTTCCCTCGCACATTTTCCATCCGCGTCCTTGACGAGACGGTAAAAGTTTCGTTGCACACGACTTTGATGAGCTGAACAATTGCGGCGCAACGCAATTATACATTCATTTCACTCGCAAGGAATGAACTTTTACCGATTCGCGCGCACGTGAGTGGTTGGTTTTTCGACGATTGAATTTTCTCATTATGAACGTTTTAAACCCCAAATACTTCCAACGCGATGCATCAACTCTTAATCGATTCTGCGGGAAAATGCAATCAGCTCGCATATATTTCGAGGAAATCTATTCGCTGAATCTGTTTATCGCATCGGCGATTTCGGTGCTGGGCAAAGTACCGAAAAAAGTATTATTTTTAGTGCTCACATTTGGTACTTAAAGTACGTGTAAAAATAATTTTAATAAATAAATATCCATTTTTCAGAATTTTTTCTTTTTTTTGAAATTTGTTGAAAATTGGATTTTTGAAAAAAGTTGTTTGAGTTGTATTTGCGAATCTACTTGGTCAATCATTCGGGAACTTCTCGAGAATAATTGGCGGTTTTAAAACTAACACATATCCAGAATTGGTAATTTTTCACATTTTTAAAAATTAAAAAAATGTTCAAGGTCAAGAAAAAATTCTGAATTAATTCATACGTATTAAAGAAAGTCACAAATCGGTTCCGAATCGGTTACGAATCTGAGAGTACTTCCAATCCGCGAATAAAGCTTCAGATAGTGTCTGAAGAATCTGCTCCATTTTTCTCTTGATATTCCGAGGTTTTCCGCGCTTCCGAATAATCGGAAAACAATGTTGTCGGGTCGACGATACGATGAAAGAATTATGCGGATCGATTGCGCGAAACACTTTGTCTGCATCGAGGTCGCCGGTCTCTGCATCTCGGCGAGCTACGCTCGGCGCGTGACTTCGCGGACAGCACGAAGTTTGAATAATGGACAACCATTACAGTCGCCGGCAATTTTAGTTCCTCTATTCGCGGTTATCGATTGTCATCCCAACGACACGCACAGTATCGCCGTGTTTCATCTTCGTTAATTATGTTTACCGATACGTTCGACGGGAAGAAATTATTCGAAAATTAGCCAAAATGAACGAGCCTTCAAAGAGGCCCGAGACATAACAAACACATCCAAAATTCGTGATTCTTCACACATTTTTCGAAATTAAAAAAAAATGCAGTGAAATTTCTTTTTTTTTATCCATACATATTTACAAAGAAATCGTTTTTGTCAGAAAAAAAGTTCCGTTGCCGGGTAATTTGTGGATTTTTTTTTTTCAGCAATTCCAACTTTTTGGAATTATTATTACGCAAAACAAATTTTTCAGCCACCTTCCATATGCTTGATTTTTAAAAGATTTTTGGTCCATTGAAAAACGATTGGAATTCTCTCGGGCATCTAAATCTTACATTTCCTCGGACTGACCGCTCGGGCTAGCTTAATCTTGAAGGTATGCGAGCAGTGAGAGCTCTTACTCCACTGACATCCTTTGAGATTACGTCCCGGGACGATGGGCATCCGATATATTTTTCATTGTGGCATATGTATGTCTATTGTATATATATACGTATATATACTCATATGTATAGAGTATCGCGTGACCGTCAGCCGACGCGTCACGCAATGCTAAACTTCTCTTCTGCTTTCCTCGTTAATACCCGATTTCCTATCTCGCCGAACGTTAGACGTGCGTCCTACGCCAAGGCCTTTCCTTCCTCTTTTTCGCACCATTTTTTTTTCTTTTCTCTTTAATAACAAACCGCACACCCGAGATGATACGAGACTCATATCTCACGAGCGGCAAAGTGGCACGATTTATCCTAAAAGATAAGACGTCGATTTTCTTTCTTTTTTCTTGCAAATCATAGTCATTAATCCACGTGACGTAAATTGGACAATAAGAGAGACAATGATTTCATAATTACAAGTACTATAATGAGTATTAATTTCGATGTAACTAAAATAATAACTCACATAGAAAAAGTTTGAGTGCGCTCAATTTTTTTTTTGGAAATTCAAATTCTCGTGAAAAATTAAGGAACAGATTTTACCGATTTTCTGCCGATCCGGTATTAAAATGGTCCAGAGTGGTTTATCGTTCTAAAAAGTCGTATCCTAAAATCAATATTCAAATCAATAAATCAAAATAAACAGTTGCCCCGACTCATTTGTTGAACAATTCATTTTTTCATCAAATCGTCAATTACATTTCAGTATCATTATCCTGCAAAATCACTCGTTTCAACGTCTTTTCTATGTCTGATTTTTTGAACATTTTCATTCCATCGGAAAGTGTTCGAAATTCTTTTTAAATCCCACGTGTGGTCGGGCTCTACCGGCTCCGCTAGCTTAAGTACGAACAGACTGTAAAAACTGATATTTCTTTGCCGTAAAAAAAGATTGTGGGCGAGTAGGATTAAACACGATGCAACCCCCGTCTTACTTTCTAATGTTTGCCGACGGGTCTTCGTGTAATGCCCCGACTAATAACATCCCTGAGATGATTCACGGAATCTTCACGAGAACGTGCGCGCTTGGCCACACGAAAACACGAATACGCCGTCCCGCCCATCCACCTAGAGAAATGACTTTCTCTTTAAGTCTTTATTGTGTATGATACACTCGGTCCAACGCGCTCGCCGCTACGACGGCCGAGTTTCTTTCCTTCTTCGTGAGCCTCGCGGCTCCTTCTTCCTCTCGCGCGCCTTCCGCACCTGCGCCGGCTCGGCCACGTCTTCCGACTCGACTGCCGACAAACGAGATTTCGTTTGCTTGACTAATTATCGATAGCACACGAACAACACGATAGTCGTAACGTACGAGCTGCGGCGCGCGCTGGTCGTGGAAGGATAAACTCGAAGGAGGTCGCCGACACCTTTCTATCTCGGCTCGCCCGCGGCGCGAATGATTAAATATCACAAATTCCAGGCTACTCGAGTTTGTTTTTTTACCAACGATCCTCGTTCACTCCGATGTATCGATAAACATGCTTTTCTGATCCACAATTGCTAGTCATCGGAGCGTTTTGAATTCTAAGCGTTCAGGATGCATTTGGCTTTAAGGGCTTGTAACTCCTGTGCGGCTGGATCGATCGGTACTTAATCTACACAGGCATGTTGATGAGATTCTAACGTATCGATTGCACTAGCTACGAGTCGAAAAATATTGTTTTTTGACCGAGTTACACGGCGACGAAGACGGAGTTGCGAAGTACAGTAGAACCCCGATTAACCGGGCTGGTATCGAGAATCGGCAGATAATTGAACTGGCAACCCGATCTGAAGATCCAAATTGCATTTTCACGAGACACAATGTTCTTCAGCTTCTTCGCAGTACAATCGATTCAGGACATAATCGATATATCTTTTGGGATCGATTGATCGTACAGTAAAAAAAAGTTCAAGCTCCGGAAGCTAAGTTGCAAATATTCCTAGAAAAAAAAGGTAAATCATAAGCGCTCTTTGCAATACTGCCTACTCCGTCTCTCCGGCTCGTGAGGTCGAATCGCAAATCCGAGAACTGCGAGCCCTCGCACGAATTTCACATTCTCTCGATCGTCGACGTTCACCGGCGTTGTCCGTTCGCAAAGTCCCGAAGCGGGGACATTAATGGCTCCGGAGAGACGCGGGGCGACCGCAGGCGTGGCTGTTTGGCCCCCGCTGGCGAAGGTGCCTGTTTGCACGATATAACTTTCTTCGAGATATCCCGACAGAGCCCGAGGTGCACCTTCGCTCGCGGGCTCTACGGTCTCTCGTCGTCGATCAATTTCGTGGGTAACCGTTAACACCCGATCGACGAGCGACGACGCAACCGCAAGGCTTTATCTTCTTTATGGGTAAAAGCGGGCGAAACTCATCGCGCCTCCGGCTCCGCGGTCGTTCGAACTCGGACTTTCTTCGCGAGACAATGCGAAATCTCTTCGGGAACTCTTGACCCGCGCTCGGTCGATAACAAAAAGTGTAATCGATTCATAGTAACTTTTTTCACGATGCGAGATCGTGTTTGCGAAACTTTACTTTTCAAGGGCATGGGAAATATTGCTGTCGGTAATAAAATCTGTAATATTTTTTTCTGGGCTGCGTAAGAAGCTGTGAAGGGAGGTGAAACAACCTTCTTGAGTCCCTACATGCACTCAGTCGATAATTAAAACTGTAATGCTATTTTTTCTGGGGTGCGTTAACTTTACCGTCGGACGGGGATAGAATGTCACGGCAGCGATTAATCTTGCCGTGGCATTCTGTTTTTTTTTAAGGCTGATTTTCACACACCCTGGAAAAAACAGCATTACAGTTTTTATTACCGACTGGGCTCGGAACGGGCATGAGAAAACTTACATCACTTAATCTTAAACTGCATCAAAGAAATAATACAGTGGCACTCTATTTCTGATAAACTCTAAACTTCGCTCATCCTAAAAAAAACGCATTACGGTTTTTGTTATCGACTGAGCACGATTAGGCCGGAAGGGGAATTATATCACATGACCTTAATGCCCATGCACCGCGAGACAAAGTTCCGGAGAACACAAACGATCTTTGAATGAAACGATTAAAATGTTCTTATCAAAATGCAGTTCATTGCCTAAGATTCTTTTTACACTCAATAAATCTCAAATAATTTTCGGTGACTAGAATTTCGAATTATTTAGAATTAAACCTAAATTTTGTTCTGATGAAAATAATTTATTATTGTTTCTAAATACTCATGCATTTTTTTTTTTTTTTTTTTTTTTTTTTTTTTTTAATTTTATACCCCGGGATTCCACGGTTCCTTAATGACCGTGTACGTCTCTTCACTTTCGTTCGTTTTACCATCCGCGCGGCGCCGAAACCTTTCGCTTCCGCGAGATTAGATCTCGCGGATTCGTTTTTTCGACAGTCCGGCGAATTGTTTCGATATCGCGGAGAAAGGCGCAGCCGAAGCCTCGCACGCCAGACGTCGCTTATGATACCCGCACGTTGATAATTCGACGTTAAATTTAATTGTCCCCTGTCGCTAAATTGCCGTAGAGAACAACGGCCACGGCGATATACTTCCTCCTTTTCCATCGCCAGTCTCTCGGCCTAGCTTCTTTTTTTTACCCCTCTTTCTTTTCTTCCACCATTACCGCTCGGCTCGTCAACCTCGCGCCGCGGGGGGACGACAAACGTGAGAGATTTTATGGGAAAACCGGAAGCCTTCTTCTTTTTTCAGCCACGACTTCTTCCACTTTTGCGGCTTTCCATGTCCGGGTTACGCAAGAGAAAAAAAAGTCTCTCGAGTTGAACAACGAACTACGTTTTTTTAAAAAATATTCCACACATTTCCCAGCCAATTCGAAACTCCAATCCTTCAGCAAAAAATCCATCAATGCCCTTTAATTTCTTACAAGGCAAAGGAACTAGAAAAAAAATTGAACGAATACGAAATTAAAGAACTTTCATTAGCGTAAAAAGCAGTCTCTAATTCGCTCGTAACAGCCCGCGATAAAAAGTCGACTGGCGCCGAGACAATTGGAAAGAAGCACGCTTTACCGATGCCCGAAAGATCGGTACGTAAGAATTAATTGGTAAAAGTCACTCGAACTTATTTTCGGATGTAAAACGGTCGTTGTTCGTCGTCAAGGTGAAAGTGTCCCGACTTCGAATCGTGTCGTAACCCCGTAATGCAATTCACGAGTCTCGAAGTCATCACTTTTGTCTAATTCGAGGATAGAAACGTCCTTCTTGTCGGCCCCCGATCGTTGGAACGATTTTGCGCGGAATTCGTTTGCGTTCGACGAAGCGAAGCCGGACACAGGCGCGAGCGGCCGAGCTCGCTGGACCATTCAGAGCTCCCGCGCTGTTTCGTCGTGGAACCAAACTTGGACTTCCGGAAACGTTCGAAGTTCGGATCGAGCGCGGAGAAGAAAAATTGATCGCTCCGACGCCGGAAGGAAAAACGCCCGGGGAAATGCGCAAAAAGAAGCGAACGACGAAGAAGGCGATGAGGAGACGCGACGGCGAGGCGAAGAGAGGCGGCTTAAGGCGCAGCGAGAAACCAACCGGTCGGTGAACTCTCCAGAAGCGAGAAGACAGCGTAGAAGCGAAGCTGCTCACACACTGACCTCCATTCGGGATTCTACATCGAGATCCCGCGGACGGATAGAAACAACAAGAAATAGCCGCGGGTAAGGAGAGTACGAGAGGATCCGAGCGCGCTCAACGAGCTCGGATGACCCCCCCACGGCCACCTGCTCGATTCTGCGATTCTTGGCTTATCTCGAAAATTCTGTTTGCAAGTCGTTAGAAGAAGAAGAAGCGAAAAAAAAGAAAATTTGCATAACGAAATGTAGACAAAAATTAGGGAAAATAATATTATCTGATGATATAGTAAATTTCAGAAAAAGCGGAAAAATCTTTTTTTTTAGAATTTCTATTATTATTCTGACAAAAAACAAATATTTTTGATAATTCATCAAACTTTTTTTTCTAAGAATGTTGTTGTGATAAAAATAATTGTAATAGTGAAGAACTGAGAAAGAGCAGAAAGCGCGTTTTTAAAACTATTCGCATTGAAATGTGAATTTCTTATAAATGCGATAAAAAAGAAATTTCATTTTTTCGAAATTTTTTTGTACAATTTTCAAGAGCTTTCTAAATAGTCGATACGTTCGTGTTACTTTGGGGACAAACAAATTTAGGGAAAGATCAATAGTTTGATAATTTATCGAACGCGTTTTTCTAAAAATATAATAGTTGAAAAAAAAAAAAATTGAAAATAGTGAAGAACTAAACAAAAAAGAGTTGAAAGCATTTTTTTCAAACTACTTCCATTACAATTCGAATTTATTATGAATGCAAATTGAAAAATGTTCACTTTTGTCGAATCACTCGAAACGATTTTCAAAAGCTTTTCGAACAATCGATGCGTTCTTGTCACTTCGGGGCGAGAAGAAAAGTGGAGGAAATGTTTATCCAACGAAAATTCATCCGATAACGTCGATATCGTAAAACGATTTTTAAAATAAATTCAATCACTCACCATCGTGGCGAACGTATATCCGGTCGTAGACAAGAAACTCTACGATATTTCTCTCACGCTTTCGTCGAAGAGTAAAAAAAAAAATAAACCCCTCAAACGCCGAAGAAATAAGCAACGACGAATAGAATCCTTAAATCGATTTCACCCTCTGCACTATCCACCACCCACAGTTCATGTCGCGAGCGATTTTCCCGCCGGAAGTTTTGTTTCTCGTTCGTTCGTCGTATTTGTTCTGTTACTGTATCTTCGCCCGCGCGTATCCGCGAGTTCGTTCTTCTTCGTCGAGCCGGAAGTCGCCCGCGGTTCGGGAACGCGCGTGTCGCGTTCGTGTGAGGCGTTCGCCGGAGCCGCGCGTATGCTCCGTTTGCTCAAGTTATCGCGGATAGTTTGAAGGCGGCTTCGAGGAACTCGGAAGCCTATATAGAGATCCCCTCCACGAGTTGTGCCTCGAAGGCGGTTTGTACGGCGAAGGTGCGCGCGTAGCACCGGCTCCGCTGACGATGGTGGTGCTCCTGCCGCAACGGGCGTAGGAAAAATCTAGAGAAAGAGCCGCCGAAGCACCGAGGACGTGTGGGATGCTGAGGATGAAAAAGACGACGATCCGCGGGACGATCCAGGAGAAAGCAAAGTCGTTCATTGGGCCTATCGTCGCCCCTGAAGCCTTGGAATCGGACATCCGGAAGCTCCCACCCCGACGCCGTCGCCGGTTTGCCGATCTGTTGTTCTCGACTTTCACGAAAATATTTCATTGATCGATCGGTGAAAAAAAAATTCAACAATCCCGCGACCTTCTAATATGAACATTTAACTCGTTTGACATAAAAAAGGTATGCTATTTTTTTTTAAATAATTTAGATTTTTATTTGTAATTGTGTATTCTCTCTTCTAGAGTTCAAATACGGCCTAAAATGCATTTTCAATATCTGTTGATACGAATTGATTATCATTCAAAGTTATAATTCAATCGAACAAAATAAAATAAAATGCAAGAGCCTCATGACCTTCTAATACAACAATTTAAACTTTTTTGACATAAAAAAGAAATGCTCTTTTTCCAAATTTATTTCATCTGCACTCTTGCATTGCATTCCCTGTATTTTCTGTTGTAGAGTTCAAATACGACCTAAAACGCATTATTAAATTCTATGAATACGAAATTAATTGTCATTCAGTATCACAATTTAATTCAAAAAAATAAAATCCATAGCCTCGCGACCTTCTGATATGAAAATCTAAACTCGTTTGCCATAAAAATCAAATGCAATTTTTTGAAATCAATTTAATGTGCACTTTGCACTTCATTTGCTGTTTTTTGTCGCAGAATTCAAATACAACCCGCAGTATTTTTTGAAAAATAAATAATGAGGATTAATTATTATTTAAAAATATCGTAAAAACCAACTTTTTTCATTTAACAATTTTGCCCGAGTTTTAGTGCGAATAATTTCACGGGAATTGATAATTGGTATTGAAGATTATCCGGAATAGTCGCCGGCGAAGAATCTAGGCCTCAGTGGCTCGACCACGCCAGCGTAGGAATATGTGCTTCCCTTTCACTGGAGCAGTATCAGAAACCCACAGCGAGCAGCGTCGTCCATTGGAATGAATATGGCAGTGGATATGCGGCGAGGCGAGTTTAACAGCATAGCCAGAGCATCGAAGTAAAAATTGGCACAGCGCTGTGTGTGCGAGCGAGTCGGGAACCCATTAGGCCGGAACGTGCCCTACTGCATGCACGCACATTCTCTTCGCGGCGCGTTACACCCAGTTGCGAGCCACGCACACACTTTGCTTTCCTTCTTTCCGACCAACCGGCGAACAAGCCGAACTCGCCGACTGTGCAATTTGCCGCTCGATCGCGAGAACCTTCTTCTTTCCTGTACGATTCTCACTCCTATTTTCTTTTTTTTCTTCCGTTCGCCGTCATCGTCTTCGAGATCGATGCCTCGATGATCGAGTTATATCGAGACTCGAACTACCGATCGCCAGTGCTCATTACACCTCGGCCGATGCCGAGTTCTATTTTCGTCGGCGATTTTTTTCACTCGCTCTTTCCGCGATCTAACGAGTTTTCGAATCTTCGATCCTGTACCGGTACTTATTAGTTGGTATTAGTTGGTATTAGTTGGTAGTTGGCCTATTATTGCGTGATTGGTTCTGTTGCGATAGGAGCCCTCGGTAATCTGCTTTTTTGATATTCTGGGTTCCAATGATCGCAGCAACTGCAGCAGAATCGATGGATGGTCGGAGAGTCCCGGATTGGTTGAGAAAAAGTCTGAGAGCTGTGAACAGTCATTTCAACACCCCAGAGTCGATTTTATCAAACGGCAACGTCCTTTGCTTACCAAAGTACGAAGATGAAGTACAAAGATGGTCATTGGCAGAGATTCTGAGATTCTAGTTCAAATATGTGTTCTTAAATAGTCACTTAAAGTTCTGAAACGAACAAGGCATCTTTGAGTAGTGATTTCACCATCTTGGAGCCAATTTTGCTCAAGAGATAGCCACTTGACGGTGCATCGAAGTACCTAAAAGTGTCCATTTCGAGAAAAAGGCGATTCCATGGTCAATGATGATCTTTGTGACGTTCTAGATCTAATGCGATACTTATAAGTAGCCATTGCGAAGTCCGAACGAATGTGACGTATTCGAATGGTTACAATTCATCTAACTCGAACTGACCATTCAAGTTCTCGGCCAGTTGCTGTGAAATAATCATTTTGAATAGTCCAAGATCCCTAAAGAGGCGATGAAACCTGTAGGACGTTTATGCGTCGTCTTTTAGAAGTTCTACGACGAATGAAACGCATTTTAGGGATGATTTCGACATCCTAGAGTCGATTTTATTTAGAAGACACATTTTGCAGTTCAAAGTCCCTAAAAGTGTCTCTTTGACTGAAGATTATAATACATTTGAGTAGCGATTTCGCCATTTTGGAACTACTTTTGATTAGAAGACATCCACTTGACGGTGCATCAAAGCACCTAAAAGTGTCCAAGTACAGAAAAGGCACATTCTGGCCCCAAGGGCCACAAAGGGCGATTTAGATGTTAGGAAGCAATAATTCTAACATTGTTAGTCCAATAAGGTATTGATAATTAGTTATGTCAACCTGGATCCAAAATGAGATCCAGCAAGCCCAGATCCAATATTCGGTCCTCCCAATGAAGAGCTTCGTCTCTAAAATACTTAACTTCCGGTCAAAAACTCGCTGTCCTGAAATGAAATCCTATTGCATCAACACCAAAGCCAAAAAAGAATCAAGAAAAACAGATGCATCCTATGCACGAATGAACAGTGTCGATAAGTAAATTGCACCGTGTCGACTCATCAACTCTCCGCATATTCAAGTGATTCAGCCCGTATATGTATATATATCGTTGAATGAAACCGCAGCGACTAGCGATGGATAAGAAAGAGACCGCAAGGAGTTTTCTTACGTAAGATCGAACCTCAAAGACAGACCGATTTAATTTCTTTTCCCCTGCCCGTTTTCTATGGTCCGCGAGTCACCGATATCCACGGCTCTGCGCCGTCGAGCTCCATCGCGGCAACAACTTCGAGAATATTAGCTTCGCGTACACGCCGCGCCGGAGTAACAGCCGCTGCGGCAACAGCGGCTGGAAACGGGGCCGCGCGATCGTCAAGGCGCCGTGTATCCGGGCATTGAATTCGACGATCACGGCACGCGCGTAGTACAAATTAAAGAGTTAAGGACTCTCATTCCAACAGGCTTCGTTTTTTTTCCCTTCTTCTTCGTCTTCCTCTTCGGCTCCTTCGGCTTCTTCTGCGTCCGAAGACTCCTCCTTTCATTGTCTATTACGGACGGGAATAGGGGAGAGCGGGGCAAAACGGCATACCGGGGCAAAATGGTATTCACGCACAATGGGACCATGGGCAGAATGGTATTAGGGCAAAATGGGACGGCAAAAAAAATCTACGGCGATGGGACTTTCTCTTGTCCCATTTTGCCTTCATTCTATCACACGGGGGACTTTATTTGACTATTCTGTACCATTTTGCCCCGGTATGCCATTCTGCCCCGCTCTTCCCTACACACGAGTATTATACACGCGGCAAGCCTCGCGGATATGCTTTCGCAAGGCCTAATCGGTCCGGCATGAGGTGCCGCACCGACGGAATCAACAATCGCATCTCTACGCCTTGTTCCCCACTCGGATGCGAACTCTTCTCTCGTACGGCTCGTACGATATCTCGCTCGACCTCAAGCGAGATCCGATTCAATCTCGCGCGATATCGTCATCGCATCGACGCCCTCGCAACGAAACCCCGAGCGAAATGCAGTTCTTTCTACGCTTTGATTAGTCCATTTGCCATCTGATTCGTAAATTAATATTGGTCCGGAGCCCAACTCTTTCAATTGAAAATTATTCGTTATGTTTTCTGAATGAGCATGCATTGTTTTTTTATTTTTTACATTTTTTGAAAATTGAAATTCTTTATATGTGCCAATTTATTTTTTCATTAACTCCATTTGGTATTATTTATCATCGAAAATCAATCGTTTCGTCTTCTTTGCGCCGGTTTTTTTCGCAGATTCTTATTTCCTCGGGAAGGGTTTGAAATTCTGCTAAAAACCCACATTTGGCTGTACCGGACCTTGAAGATTCGAATCTGCGAATTGTTTCACGTAGTTGTTTTTATTTTCCTCATAGAGCAAACTTTGGTTTCACGAAATTACGATTTTTCGAGATTCGAGTGGAAACGTATCGAGAATCTTCCAAAATATCGGTAGAACACATTTAGGAAAACATTGCCGACGTGTCTTTGTGGGTGACCGATTTGGAATTTTTTTGACCTTTACGACTTAGGAAGGACTTTCGGTATCGAGCTAAAATTGTAAAGATCGTCGAAGTCGATAAGATTTTAAAATGCATTCGAATGAATTATATTAAATTTTAAGAGTATAGATTTAGACCCTCAAATTTCACAAGACTGAGTGAAAAAATCAAAACCGTTTGTGCAAATATAATTTTTTCTACCCGTCTCGAAACGTCAGTTTTAACTCTTTTTGTCCTACATTTGTTCGACCGGCAGACATTTATTGATGGAGAAATTTTCGATGCTTTTGCAAAAACTTGCGTCGTCGCTGGGCGTATTGAGGATTGCGCGAGAGACAGTTAATTGTACGTTGAACGTGAGTCACTGGCGTGAGTCGCGACCTGTGAGAAATTTTATCGAACGTGACCGGTAGTACGACGAGAGAGAGAGAGAGACCGTGCCTTTTGCCGCTCACTTTTCTCGAACAAAGTCCCTCTTGTTCGAAGCAAATGATATCACTCGCGCACGATCGATTTCAATCGGACAAGCGAAAGAAACGACAGAACAAAAAGGGCGTTCGACGACAGGGAAAAGAAAAGAAGAATACAGTTTTCTGTGGCGTTGGGATTTCTATCGAATTGAAAAAAAATCATATATATAGAGCGTAAATCACGCACGTTTATTTCGAAACTTTCGTCACGATTTTCATCCTCGACGAGACATTCTGCACTCTTTGCGACAGGTTTCTTTTATCACGAATGGAAAATATAAAAATACCGCAATCTAATTTGGTGTACCGAATAATTGAATAGTTTTTGCGCCCGAAGATAATAAAAAGTAAATCAAATTTAGTGCGACGTCACTAATTGTTCTTGAATACATCTTTTTTTAAATTGTATTTATAGAGTCTAACTTGTACACATTTCATTACACAATTTCGTTGCACATGTGTAATTAATTGTAACATGCAACCCGCTCAGTGATATTCCATGATTTTATGAATCGTATGAGCTTTTTGCTATAAAGAAAAATTCGAATTTTTGAAAAATGTATTTCAATATATTATTAATATATTTTACAAAAATTGTTATAAAAATAATGCGATAGATGGGAATTTTCTTTTTGGGGAAGTAAAATCTGAAATAGCGAAAATGTCGAAAAAAAACTGTGTTCAGAAAAAAAGGTGAACGGCCAATAATCTCAGTGAAAATGCATCGACACACATAAGCAGCATAAGTAATGAACGAACGGAGCAATTACGAGTGCAGCTAACGCGCTATTTTTTTTTTCCGCTCGTCGTTGCATTCCGCGGCAAGAGCGGGCAATTCTTCTCGCTTTCGGGCATCCCAGTTTCGCACTTCTCGCGGGCTCCTTCGAGCAAGCTCTAGGTGGTGCATACGCGCGGCCGCTCCCCTCTCGGGCACGGTCGAGCGAGGCCTTCGAAGTTTACCGCTGTTATTAAATAAAATGCGAAACTCTCGTTTAGCATCGGGAATAAGCCCGTGCAACGATCGGGGAAACTCGCCGCCGCTCGCGGAGAGACTTCGCCGGCCTTGCCGCGCGCTTGTCCGCGCGCTCCCGACGGAATTTATGGATAAACATATTTCGCCGTATCGGACACACAATATCCGTTACGAGCGCCAGTTTATCTTGCGCACAAACTCGCGGTGGAGTTTTCACGGTCAGTGTCTCCGATTTGTCGAGATTGCGTTTCCAAATTCATCGCGCCCGGTTATTATAGAGATTTTTATTTCTGCGGACAAATATTTGTCGCGCGGCAATTTGAGGAAAATATATTTTGTCGCCTTGAATTGAAAACACATGGAAGCGAGGAATTCGAATGCTCTGAAAAATGTTTTCGATCAATGCGAAATTAGGTCGAGTTTTCGATTTGTTTCTTTTTTAGTCTCACTTCATGCCGGAAGTGTTTGCGTCTTTGCTCCAGTTGAAGTTGGAGCTCGTTTTTTTCAATGGACTACATTCGATAAGGTCTTAAATGCTTTAGATTACGAATGCACATTTTGAGGCATTTTTTTTATTTGCTAAAGATGGTACTCGTATGTGTTTTAGACATTTTTTCAATAACTTTACTTCATAAGAGTGAAAGTACAAATCGAATCACGCTATTATTATTTCTGTTAATAATCATCAGGGCAGTCCGCCGAGTTTGGGGTTGTGGGTAAACTTAGATATGCGAATTTTTATGTATTTTTCTGCGCTGAATACAAATGCAATGGCAATTATTGCTTAAAGTTACGGGTAACACGGAAAACCACCAAAAACGATTTTTTTCCTTTGCAGTTCGATTTACGAAAATTACCGATTTTCGGGATTTTCGAACGATATCTTGCCTTTCCGATGAGATATCGGAAAATCTTAGGTTACCATTGTGTTCAGCGTGAAAAAATACACAAGATGCGATTTTTTGCCGATTTTTAAAGACGTTTTTTCAACTCGTTAGACGGCGAAGAAAAATGGCAAAAAAGCATCACAAAGGGGTACCCTTGCAATTTTTTTTGGACCTTGAAATTTTTTTTTAAATACTGGCTTACGTAGTTCTATGTATTCGTTCACGTTGAAAACGAAACCTATAGCAATTGTTGTCTAAAATGCAGAAAATTAATCACGGGAAATCGTCTAGAACATTTTTTTCCGCTCCGGATCCGGTTTGAAAAACATACGAACTGCCTGCACTTGGCCCCTTTTCCCGGCCTATCACAGCACGAATAAACCGATAACAATGACTTCGATAAAATCGATATATCTCGCCTATCATCTTTCCAAAAGGGGAAGTCATGATTAAGCCGCGTTCATTATATTTGTATCGAAATGATCAAAGTACTGTTCCATATCATAATAATACCAATAATTCCAACTATTATTATTAATACGGTATAAGCTCTGTTAAATAAAAAAATACTAAAATAAAATATCACTCGATCTTGCAAAACTTAAAACCCTCGATCAATTCTCGTTATATATTTAAAAAAAAAAAAATTCTCTATGAGGAAGCAAAAAGTGAAAACTTATTGACATCGATGAAAATCTGACGATTCTTCGCCCGCTCGTCCAAGAGATTACGCCGTCAGAGCTCTCACGGTTGCGGTGCAGTAACAAGGATCCGTGGAACGAGACCGAATGATTCTTATTGTGTTCCATCGTGGAGTGTGTTCTTAGCTGGCCGGGAGGAACGCAGAAACGAGCCGGAGGAATCGGCTCTCTTAGCTTAGGAGAAAGCGACCCGCCCATAAAGTAAAATGCATTCCATCTCGGTAGTTCCACGTCCCCTTCCCGCTCTCGCGTATGTATGATACGCTCAGCTCGGCTCTTCCTTCCTTCTGGTGATCCGATTCGGAGTGTAAAACGCGATTCGCGCCGTAGCGTGTATGAACATCCTGTTGATTCGGTGACCGGCATCGTATCCGAGTAGAAATGAACATTAATGGTACTAATTGGTTTCATTAATGAAACGCGCTGGTGAAAAAAAGTCTAAACAGTCATCGATAAATGTTTCGACTTCGTGAACGAAACGACCCAGTTGTAGGCGTTTTTTTCGTTTCGTTCTGTCGAACATTTTTGAAAATCCCGCCGAATTTTATTTTTCATTAGCATAATCAATATTATATCATTTGGCTAAATTTAATCCGAGATATAATTATAATTTTTCTATAAAAATGTGAAAAACACTTATTTTTATAAAAAATATTAATATAATCTAATAGTAATAATAATATTACTTTTAATATTATTCATATTTGTAGATATCTGAAGAATTGGAAGAGTAATCGCGTTGAAAGGTGTTTTTTATAACTAAAAAAAAGTTGTAAAGGTTACAAAAAATTCGAACAAGTCATACACACACATCCATACATTTTTTCTAAATATGAGTACCCGAAATTTTGGAATATTCACGTTTTACTGAAATCCGAAAGAAAGATCACAAAGTAAAAAAGTGAATTATGCATGAATTTTATCCTCAATCAAGAAGCAGAATATTAAAATTGCTTTCTAAGCTTCCGGCTTCAGCTTCGAGCAATTCGTTTCGCAACGTTGATTCTTTGTTCAATTTCAGTCGGGCCGAGAAAACGGTTTGATGCAAATAACAAAGTAAAGGCCGATGAAATGAAAAAGAGAAAAAAAAATCGAGATAACAACGTTCGAGTTGCAAAATGATTGAATAAATAATAATACGCCGAAAGTATATGATCGGTCGGAACAAGGGTAATATCTTCGCCGTTCACTCCGCAATTACGAAGGTATTATTTGCAATGTTACAAACCGCGACTCTTCGACTAGCTATTTTCATTTCTCAGCGGGCCTCGAGGATGACGAAAAGCCAACGTCGCTGTGCACCTTCCGCACTTTCCATCACGCCGAAATTCAAACGATTTCTTATCGTGCTCTCCAGGAAGGAAAAAAGTTCTTCTTCTTCTTTGAAAAAAGAAAAAATTTACCCCTCTGATTGACTTTTTTCTCAGTAAAAAATGTATTCCACGAATTTCTTCAGGAAGCCGCAGGTAGGAAAAATGAAGTAGAAAAAAGAGAAGAAAAAACAAAATCGCCGGTGGAATTTCTTACGTGAATCCACGTCCGCGAAGTTACGCGATCTTTTGAAGTCTCTCTTTTATTGTCTCCGCCGCGAGATTTTTGCCCATAGTATTCGTCTTTAAATATTCATGAAGGGGACTCGGATATGTTTGGTATTCAACTCTGGTTCACATCGGCGTCGAGACGCGCGCAATTTCTTCACGTAATTCGAATGCGCTCGCCGAACGGGAATTACTCAACAATTCTTTTCTCAGTCGAGCACATTTTTTCAAAATCCTTTTGAAAGGGATTAAATTCAGGAAAAATTCTATTGTCGAGATCAAGAAGAATTGTTGAACGAGGAAGCAAAGTAACGTGAAACGAAAACGGTACGAATGAGAAGCATCTGAAGTGAACTATTAGAAAAGATGAGGTCAAAATGCTATAGAGATGAAGGGGAGAAAAAGATCGAGGTATTCTTGAAGATGACAAGATAAGCCCGCGGAGACAATGAGACGTTGGATGAGCAATGAACTTGACCGGAAGTGGGTCACGGTGGCGATAACTCTTTCTCTCGGTCCTCGCGGAAGCTCGCGCGTGCTTCGCGACGCTTGGCGAGGAATCGCACGGCTCTTCTGTCTTCGATTCAACATACTCACCTCTGGTACTTCATCGGCTTGATAAGAAACAAAAAAATCAAAACAAAGGTGCGGAAGCACGGGCGGTCCGATCGAAAATGCGTAACTGTCGATAAAATAAAAATGCGAAAAGTTCTACCGTCCTATATCGCGTCGTCGTTACACGCCGTACATATTTATTTGATTTAAGAAAAATCTATTAGCAACAAAATTCTCAGAGACCAAGATAAAAAATTTCGTATTTTTGAATCAGATATCTAGACGTACTTATTTTTGCCTCGTGAAGTTTCCTTCGTGAGGAAGAAAAAAAATACAAAATATTCATATATATAGAAAAATGTTTTGAAAGAAAAAAGAAAGTAATGACAAAATAATGTAAAAATAAATGAAAAAAATGCTTAATGTGTAATAGTTTTAATCAATGAAAAAAAAATGTTTGGTCGTCAAATATTTGACTCGATAGTGTATAAATAAAAATACATTATATTTATACAATCTAATATTTAACAATTATAATATATTAATATTTAAAAAAAATTTAATATTTCATTGAATTAAATATATATTCCATACTGATTTGTCGAATTCCGTGCTTGAAAGAATGAAAATTTTTAAAAACTCAAATAAAATTGGATCTTCTCGTTTTTGTCCTGTTTAATCGTTCTGGAAGAACGAAACGAAACGTTGCGTTAAAGCAACACCGGCGGGAAATGGGTTAATGTTGTTTACCGAGGAAACCTATCAAAGGATCCTTTTGAGAGGAGTTCCAGCGTCGTCGTAAATTGGGAATCTCTCGTTCGCGGTAATGCACCCGCACTCGCATCATCGCGAACGAGCGTGGAACATGTCTTGAGCAATTTCGCCAATTTTCATGACGATTCGTCCGGCTATTCGCGAGCTAATGATGCTTCACCAGAACTTTTTTTTTTTCTTTACTGTTCAGAATGGATTACCGTTGTAATCGTGCAATTTGGATGGAACGATTAGAAATGCGGAGACTGACAGTGCCTTGAGTACCGCTCGCTTGTACCGAACGATTATACTGATTATTGTCGCAACCTGTACGGTAGCTCTGCGTTCTTAACCGCGTGAACGCAAAGTCCGCTACATGAGTCTCGTTATTTTCTCGAGTGCGAAAAAAAATGTTTTTGCTTATACACTTGTCGATGAATTAAGACTTGTATCGGATTTAATTTTAACTGCAAAGAATACGCGGAAATTCATTTTTTATGGGACTCCAAAAATACATAAAATTGTATTTTTTGTTCGACTCCAAAAATACACGAAATCGTATTTTTTATTCGACTCCAAAAATACACACAATTGTATTTTCTATTTGACTCCAAAAATATATAAAAACGTATTTTTTGCGCCAACAAACAGAACAAAAAACATGTCCACACTCAAAAATGCATGAAATTCTATTTTTTATTCGACCCCGAAAAATGCAATAAAAAATATTTATTCAAAATATGTAATTCGGAACAATTTTTCTGAAAAACCTTGAAAAATGGATGATCAATTTCTTCGCTTCGCCCGAGTGTAAAGCATCGGCAACGTTCAGTTTTGAAGCGAAGCGAAGAAAAAGAAAGCAACTGGATCAACGATCTTACTTTCACGCTGGACCACATTACGTTCGTAGCCTTCGGTCGCGGTTCAATGCCAGGGTTTCTTCCTTCGCCCGCGGGGGGACTCCGTCAAACAACTCTCACGAGGTATGCGCACGGATGTCGTGAACGCCCGCGGTGAGACTCGACGCTCCTCGGGTGTGTCTTCCTGCGTAGTCGATTCGCGGTTTCGCGACCGGTCCCGGAACATCCGAATTCGCAAACTTGACCCACTTGAACCGCCCCGCCGATTCCTGCATTTGCATCGGCGCCTCGACCTACTATATTCCGATCATGATTATTAATTCATCTACCAATCGCCGATGAAAGTTTGCGCAGGCGGTAAACGGCATTTCTCACGAGTTCACGTTTTTCTAGCCAATTCACGGGCAACGTAGAAACTGGCCTACAAAATGTCAAATTCACCTTTACATGACCTTACATCATTTCTATCACCTTCGGAAGCTTTATTTAGAATTTACAATTGAACAAAAATGAATAAATAATGTAGAAGGTGCTGGAAACATTGATTATGCATAATAATAATTCCGAAATGTTATTAACAAATTGATGAAAAAAAATTATTTCACAAATCACTCGTCAACCTAACTTTTTTTAAATGAAAATAATTTTTTTACGAATAAGTATGATTTTTTTCAGAATTTTGTCTTATCATTGAAAAAATGCATACGTATTCGGAAAAATGAACGAATCAAGTTCATGTAGTTGCAGAACTGTTGAAAAATTAAGAATAACAGACTGCGGGCTTTTGGCGACGAAAGTCGAGCCCGACGATAATTTATCGCCAATTTCGAAATTTATCAAGCGCAGCGACGAACGAAGGCTCCGCTAATTACTGCTAAAATGAGTGCAATCAGCTCGTTTCAGCGTGTAGGATTGTGATAATTTGTGCACGTTTGTACGAAACGATAAAATTTCGACAATTAATCGAAGATACACGATGTCACACCCGTCCCGGTATCAACTGTCCCGCCGGAAGTGTCTATTTCGGGGTTTCCGGTTGGAGTTTACTTATAATGGAGCATCCAGGCGGAATAGCTTTGAACGGGCTCCGATTTCACGGCCCGAGGTTCGTCTTCTCGACGACTTGTTTCGTAACGCATTACAACTACTGCCTTCAATCCCTTCGACATGAGGGCTGCGAAGCTATTGTAAGTTCTTAATTAAGGTACCGTCCGGCCAGATGCGGGATTTAAGAAGAATTTCGAACACTTCTCGATGGGATAAAAATCTGAAAAAAATCAGACACAGAAAAGGCGCTGAAACGGTCGATTATGCATAATAATAATAATACCAAAATGTTATTAACAAATTAATGAAAAAATAAACTGTTTAACGAATATGTCTCATTAAAACAATTTAGTTTGTCGGGTAATTTTTTGAACAAAGAATTTTCCCATTGATTTGTTTATAACATTTGGTATGATTATTTTGCACAATTAGTCTTTGCAGCATTTTTCGCATACCCGATTTTTTTCAGATTTTTATGGCATGCGAAGTATTCGAAATTCTCTTAGAATCACACGTTTGGCCGGACCTTACCGGACATACGACCTTAATATCACGCGATGTTACCGATTGAGTGTTGAACTGACGGAGAATCTGTACGACCAATTTTAAGAACCGTTCTGGCGCTTCTGGCTGCGCCCGCATATTCGCGACACGCAACGTTCTGGAACGATGAAGACGTTGGAAACACCGGTGACGACGATGGAATCGAAATAGTACCCTTGGAGCTCTACAACTCGGAAGAGAACACGGTAGATGTGAAGAATTACACAGTATGCCAGAAAGCCGATTGCAAAGCCCTTGGTAAGCAGGATCTATGATTTCTCTTGAAACATCAACGAGCTTGTGATTTGACAATTAAAAAAAATGCACATTTCGACAGCCGAGGAGTTCCTCCGCAGTATGAACAAATCTGCCGATCCGTGCGACGACTTTTACGAATACACGTGCGGCGGGTGGAAAGGGAAAGACGTCATACCACCCGACGCAATAGTTTGGTCTCGATTCATGATGTTTCATCGCGGGATTCGTATGCGCGCTAAAGGCAAGTGGAACTCTTTTTTTCCTATCGTTACCCAAATTGGGGGACTGAACAGCCGGAGAGGGTGTAAAATTCTGGTGGCATTTGTGAGGAAACGAAACAGCATACATTTTTTTTTACAATTTTTTTAATCAGAATTTTGGCTATCAAGGTCAGTGGCTTGAAAGATATGAATATCAAATCATTTTTATAATAATAATAATAATAATACTTTAGTGAGTACCTTAGTAAACTTTTAATTGTTCTACTCATCCGAGTTTCTTTTTCGCTTCCGATTTTCGTGCGCTCCCAAACGTGATTTAGGGATTTTTTCGACAATTCGCATCGAAACAATTTTTTGCAACACATGAATTTGCGATCACTGGCGAACGACCTCATCGACTAAAGGACAGTCGATCGACATTGAATGTTTTAGAAGTCCTGGAATCTAAGCCGCATCCCAATGACACGACGCCCTTCAAACGAGCGAAACAATGGTATCGTTCTTGCATGGATAAGGGTAATGACAATTACAACAACTTATTAATAAGTTACAGTATTATATTCGAATTATCTTACTTACCGACATGTCGATTCTTCAAAGGCATGCGAAACGTTGCAGCTGGCAATAAGCGCTAATGCTAGTTTTCCATTGTAGGAAAAAATAAGTCTTTCAAAATAATTAGAATAGCATTGAAAAGCTAAAAGACACAAAGGACTTAAGGCGGCGTGAAATATCGCCGTCGGTAATAAAAACTGTAATCCTGTTTTCTCTAAAGCGCGCAAAATTTAGCCTTTAAGGGAAACAGAATGTTACTGCAAAACCAATAGTTGCCGTAGCATTCTATTTCCATCGGACATAAGGCGAGGTGAAATATCGCAGTCGGTAATAAAAACTGTAATCCTGTTTTCTTTAGGCTGCGTAGAATTTAGCCTTTAAAGGAAATAGATTGCGGCTGCGAAACCAGCAGACGCAGGCATTCTATTTCCGGTTGACGCTAAACTTCCCGCATCCCAGAAGAAAAAGCGTTACAGTTTTTATTATCGACTGAGCACAAGTCGGAAGCCAAGATGCGTGCTTCACATCGCCTTAAGTTATTTATGATGATTTTTTTTAATGATGATAGAAAGTATCGAACGAAGAGGTGTGAAACCGATCGCATCGATCCTGATGCAGGGCGGTGGCTGGCCTGTAACAATGGAGGACGACGAGTGGGCCGATGAAGATTTTTCTTGGAAAAAAGTCGAACTGTATTACACTCGCTTGACGGGGGCACCCACTTTTTACCGTGTCACCGCCGAAGGATTCCCCGGCTTACCAACTGTGAGCATTTGCGTGAAATTCATTTGATCGTTCATTTGATCAAATGAATCATCATTCATTTTTCAAAGATTTTTTTTTGTCTATCTCTGTAGGTTTTTTATCGACCTCTTCTAATTTTCAGATTGCACCACCGCCAAAGCTTCCCATCCGCTTTTTTAAGATGAGCGGTTACACCGGCGACGTTTTCGATATGTACTCAAGCAGAGTCAAAGAAGTGGCGAAACTGATAATCCAAGACAATGAATCGGACGTGTCGAAGGAGCGATTGAACCTGGAAGTTAGAAAATTGGTCAAGTTCGAGAGAAAGATTAACGAGGTAAAACAGCGAATAAGATGTTTTCGAAGCTTCATCGGTAAGCGCCAGGAATTTATTGAGACTCTTTGCTCGTCGTCTCGGTAGCTCACAGAACTCGAAGCCGATTTGCGCAACATGACGATCGATAAATTCCTCGAGTGGTACGACAACGATGTCGCGAAAGAATGCACCGATTCCGAAACGAAGGTAATTACAAGTATGGGCAAACGCAGTTCAAACTCACTCCCAAAATATCTTCTTAGCATTGCTTCGGTAAAGATGGAGTGATAATCTCAAACAATTCTCAATGGGACGAAATTCTGAGAAAAATCAAGCATATAGAAGGGACTATAAGTATTAATTTTGCACAATAATAATTGTGAAATGTTGTTCACAAATTTATGATCTCGCTGCGTTTTACATAAAACTCACTTTTTGCCGCACTCGCCAAACATTCGGGGTCTGCAAACACCTTTTTTATTCGAGGGAAATCCGAAGATTTCCCAATGGAATGAAGAAAATCTGAATGAAGTCAATCGCACAGAACGTCCCAAGAATTCAAATTTTTCATATCAATAATACTGAAAGTTATTGACAAATCAGTTAAAAAATATTGTTGAACAAAAAATTTGTAAGTAGTAGTTTGTTTGTAGTTTGTAAGTTTTGTTTGTAAGCGTTGTATTATAAACAAAATTATTTAACAATATTTAAAAACGCATTGAAAAGAAATAGCCCGACTCTAAAATTGAACCTCGTCATGCCTCACAGATCGACTTCAGGGCAGTGATGAAAGTATTGTTGGACATGTCGGGCCTTCGCCTGGACACATCAAAGACTGTGTGCACATGGCATTTGGAATACATTAAAGGGCTCAGCGACCTTTTGAAGGTAACACCGCCACGAACTATCGGTAAGTTTGGTAAATCAGTGAAAAAATTGAAAAATTGTCTCAACTGATTATTTTTAAAAATTGAAAAATTATTTCAACTAATTATTTTGAAAAAATGGAAAAAATCGATTGAATCATTATCAACAGTGAATTACATCCACTGGAACTTTGTTGCAAATATGTTCCAATATACGTCTGACCACGAGACGGAACGAACATTCCAAGCCTGGAAAGTATTCGGTGTAACGGAAAGACGACCTCGGTATGTGTATTATTGACATTCTCGTTTCAAAATTTTTCGTATTAACTCCAGACATGTCCAAGACAAAACAATACACACATCATGTTGCCTTCTGTTCATAAAAAATTTTAGGAGCAAAAAATTTTCATTGAAATTCTAGAAATTCAAAAAATTCTGCAAAACTGTTGAAATTAAAGTTTGTCGAAAAACTTTGTCGCGAAATTCGCTTAACACTTGGAACAACAAGTAATATCTTTTCAACGTTTAGAAAATAATCTTGTTAATACTATAATTGATGAGACCGTATTAAGAAAATAGGGGCCAGATTTGATGTGTGACTGTGTTAATTATGCAATTATTATTAATTAAACGATGATGATTGAATCGAAGTTGGCTGAAATGCATTGAGGAAGTAAAGATGGTAGAGGCCTACGCTGGCCACCTGCTCAGCGAAAAATATCTCCCCAAGTCCACACTAAAGTCCGTAAGTATTTTGCCCAATAATGATTGCAAAATGTTATCAGCAAATTGTTTTTTAAAAAATTTGTTTAACAATGATGGAATTTTCATGAGTCTTTCGCGTCCACTTAAGGTCCGGAAGATGATAAAAAATCTACAAAAGGGATTGGAGCGTCAAATCGACAAGTCAGACTGGCTGGACGAACAATCGAAGCTTTGGGCTTGGGAGAAGATCGAAAGCATGAAGCTTTTCATTGGTTATCCCGAATGGTTCGACAATGCGACGGCCATCACGAACATGTACAAAGGGGTATGAAGCGCGATCGTTCTCGAAGTAGTAAGTCCGGTGCAATCCGGCCAAACGTGAGATTCAAAGAGCATGACAAACACTTCTCAATGGGATGAAAACCCGAAAAAAAACAGGGATACGGAAGGTAGCCCAAAGATTGATTTTGCAAAATAATAATATCAAAACATTATAAACAAATTGATGAAAAAATTAATTGTTCAACAAATTATCCGGTAATCTAACTTTTTTTTAAATTGAAAATGGTTCATTTATTTCTTTGAATATGTACGAATTCTTTCAGAAATTCTTCTGATTTTCAAATATTGTGTTTTGTAGACGAAATTAATGATAAAAACGTAATTTCAAAAAGTTATTCAATGTTTTAATTTTTTACGTGTTTAATTTTTTTAAAGTTTAGTTGCCGAGTAATTTGTTGAACAATTAATTTTGTTCATAATTTGTTAATAACATTTTGGCATTATTATTATGAAAAATCAATCGTTTCAGCACCTTCTGTTTGGCCGGACTACACCGGATCTACTACCTTAAAAGAAACTTTAAGGATAGTTAATACCGTTTCGGGTTATTTTCATTTGCAGTTAACTTTGGGTAACGATTACTTCGACAACACTTTGAGCTACATGAGATTCGCGGAGAAGCAAGACTTCAGAACTTGGGCAAAATTCGACTTTCTAGATATGTAATAATTTTTTTTTCTTCCCGAGATGATTAACAAACCGAGAGGGAATTAATTTCTCAAGATTGAACGCACAATTGAATTGCAGCTTGGCAGCAAGCGATCCCTTGGGAGTAAGTCCCGCATACGCTCAGCCATTCAATTCGATGAGTATGTTTGGAATAATAACGACTACGAGTAACGATTTTTTTCAAAATTCTAATTCGAATGATTCTATGCCGATTTGCCGACAGTTGTACGGGGGGCGAGTCTGCAGCCGCCCATTTTCCTACCGAATATTCCGAGGTAAGTATATAATTTTTTTTCACACTAATGTCCAATTTTATTACCAATCAATCGAGTACGAAATATGCTGCAATCGAACAATTGCTTCTCAGCAATGTTAATTACGGCATCGCTGGATTCGTCATCGGTCACGAATTGGGCCACGGTTTCGATAACGAGGGTGAGTCATCAACAAGAACTTATTCTTCTTCTTCTTAAATCACTTCATATAAAGGTTCACAATCCCATTGACTAATGCTTTGATATTTTCGAAGGTATCGAGTATGGTCGAAGCCCTAACGGAACTAAGCTTCCCGAACCGGTATTGGATAATTATTATCAGCGTGCCGATTGTTTCATCGACCAGTATGCCAAATACTTCGATCGGTACTACGGGGTGAATCCACCGGAGTCCGGTGGCACAACGGAGACCCCACTGGTTCGTTGAAGGACCAAAATACTCGCATTGTCATCGCCAATCATTCGTAAGCCTCGATTTTCTTTGATGGACCTTTCTCCGATTGCAGGAGATAGTCATGAGCGAATTCACCGAGGCTGAAAACATTGCCGATTCGACGGGTCTTCAAACGGTTTTCGAAACTTGGAAAAAAATTAGCCGTGAGTCGCCGTCCGGTCAGGCGAGACTTCCGGGATTGGAACAATTAACGGACGATCAACTCTTCTTCGTTTCGTTTGCTAACGTAAGTACATCCGATATCGAGACGATAGAACCGGCACGATCGTGGATTTACGCGAGTGTTTCGCGCGAGTCTGATGATTCGCATCGCGATGGAAACGGTTTCCGGAAGCGCCACCGCTACGACTTAAATTTCAATGCCATAACATCCGAGTACGATTTCACTCCTTTCTCTCATTTCACGCAAACTGTATGTAATACATTTTTGTACACATGAATGTGAAATTTTCGGAAACCATTATTAGAAAATCAAACTTTCGGAGAGGTGAAATTTTTTTTTTTTAATCTCCCCGATGTGTGATTCCTTAAAATAATAACGTGCAGAACCGGAGAGTGATTGGAACTGATAGAAACCTTTGTTGTAATTCTCGCAGGCGTGGTGTCAAATTGCCAGGCCGAGGGTGCCGATCGAACGTTATGAGAGGGACGACCCGCACAGTCCCATGAAATTCCGGGTGATCGGCGCGGTTTCCAACACCAAAGGATTCGCCAAAACTTTCAAGTGTCCGCTGGGCAGTCGAATGAATCCGAGCAACAAGTGCAACATCTGGAAGACGCCGGGAGCCGCGACGAGCCGAGCTCGACGCTCTTGACCGGACAATGCAGAAATTAGATGGGACTTCGCGTATTAATCGCATTGGAAACGACGTTCGCGATTTCGACCGAAATGCCACTACTCTGCAAGACACTTCGTTATGCTTTGCCGATTCCTTTTCCAACGAGGCGCTCGACTGCATGACCGAAAGCGGCGCGTTGTCAAGTTTTCCTCCTCGATGAGGAAGCTACGTAAAGGATTTTAAAAATACAATGAACAACTATGGAAAGCAAATGGACATCGATTTTTTTCAAAATTTGGTTCGTTTTTCCAAACCCTAAAATCCGACTTGGGCCATTTGAAGAAAATCCTTTCGCTTCAATAAGCTATGATGAATAGGCCAGCGTCGAAGATGCCAAACCAGTTTCAGCCACTTTTCGCAGGTTTGAGTTGCATTTCTTCCCTTTCCGAATTCGGTAAAAACAGCGTCGCTTCGCACACCGGTCCGTCGCATCTCGATGCCATTTTGGCGAATTAGGATCGACAAAGTGTTGCAACGCGTCGCTTCGATGTCGAACGGACGCGTCCGTTTCTCGCTGCGAGGATACAAAATCGTAAACGGAATGCCGACGAAACTCAACGTCGGATGACGAGTGAGAAAACTGGTTCAACCTGATTTCTTAGGGCGTGAGTGAGTTGCTCGGTGTTCGGTGAACTTTCGAAACTTCGTGACGTGCAGCCGCGATGTTTCATTTAGCATCGTCGCCGTACTGAAACTCGAAGAAATGTTTTTTTCTTCTTTTCTTCTTTTTTTTTCAAAGACCCGATTCATGGCAAACGTTCGATCGCGTTGCATTTGGAGAGACGCGGTGTTTAACGCTCGGTACATTTACGGAGTGACAAATAAGAGAATTATATGGAGGCGACGGTTTCGTTGGGTTTAACACAGTCTATCAGTCGGATCCCGGCGTAGGCCGAGATTGACACGGCCTTACTTTCACCTTCGAACAAGGTCTAGGACGCTCAGCCGAGCATAGATTGCCCAAGCCGCTTCGCTTCGCGTCTTCATCGCTAACGAGAGATCGATTGTTTCTTCATTTTTTTCACGTCGCCGAAGACAATCGAACGAACGAGGAAGCGATGATTTTTTTTAGGTGAAGCTAATGAAGAAAAAAAGGAAGCTAATGCCATACGGGAGATTACCTTTGTGCGGCCGCGCGCGCGCGCGCACAATTGTAATAAAGAAGAATAGAATCGAGTCCCCTTTCTCACGTTACTCAGCCGGTCTTTGTGAAAGAAGAAATAACGGGTTGGCTACGTACGTGTGCCGCAGTCACAATTATTTCACGGACTCCGCGACGACTTTGCGTCCTCACTTTCACTCTCGATGAGAGCTCGTTGTTGTCGCTTCTTCGTCTACGCTTCCATCGCAATTAATTCAAATCAACCGCTTCGCGGGAAGGTTTTCGGAAACGACGATAAATTGACTATTGTTCGCGTTATACCATTCGGAGTGTGGGAAGGCTAACGGTGAACGACTTATCCAATATGTTGCCACTCCGTTTTATAAGTCCTTGTTAAGTGGTTCGAGGGAAGTACATGTAAATGATAATATAATAGCAATTTTTTTGAGGAAGAAAACGTTTTCCATTCATGAAACTTTGGGAACAGTTGGTTGCGATAATAATTAAATAATTATTAATTACTATTGTAATAAATAATTATTAATTATTATAATTATAATAATTATTAATTATTTATTATATTTTATTTGAACGGTTTAATTATGTAGAATTGTGTAATCGTGTAGTTCAATTATGTATAATTAAACTATTTGAATAAATTTTATCATCAAATAATATTGTTCAATGACACTGTTATTGTCTTCGAAGGTTTTTGACGGCACAAAAAGTCTGAAAAATATAACCTGCATTTTTAGTATTTTAGGGTACGAAAACGAAGACGAAGATTTTATGACTTTCAGTAACTTACCTGCAAATCGGCGGTTCCAGGGCCATAGTCCTTCGGCTTCTTCATGTAGCTGATTTTGCAAAAAATGATTTATACAAAAATTGATTACGTAAATCCCAGCGACCAATATAAACAATTGGAGAAGATTTTTTAAATTAAAAAAAAGTACAAGATTACAATTTTTGCGTGATCGAAATACCAATACAAGCATCTGATCGCATTGGATTTTTGAGAAGACTTTTACTGTAATAAAAATCATTTTTACACTAAGATCGCGCTATCTTAAATAATGAACAAAGATTGATTGCAGATTCGTATCCATTGATCAAAGCTGAACAAACTTTTCCTTAAAACTTTTCTTCTAAAGCTCGTAG
Organism: Ischnus inquisitorius; assembly: GCA_963924025.1. Classification (NCBI taxonomy): domain Eukaryota; kingdom Metazoa; phylum Arthropoda; class Insecta; order Hymenoptera; family Ichneumonidae; genus Ischnus; species Ischnus inquisitorius. Next base: position 2,567,620 of record OZ001250.1, on the reverse strand, counting down.
TTTTTGAGATAGAAGAAAATAAACCTTCCAACCAATCAGACGAGAGACGCGATCGTCACGCCATCGATTGCGCGACTCCCATTGGTTCAAACTTCATCGGCTTGTATCTCGAGAACGGGGCACTGTAGAGAAAAAATCCAAAGAAGACATTACTTCAGTTATTGTTTTAGAATGCATTTCTTCATTTTCTGTCCCATTCGAATGTTCTTTTATGCTACGTAACAGCAGAATAACACAAGATGTTTTTTTTTTCTCTCCACGAATTTCATTCTTCATAGTGCACATCTTACGGGTCTCGGAGGGTTACTAATCATGATAAAACAATTTAAATTTCGGGTATTAAAAGCCTCATTTTTTTTCTCTTTATTCACGACAATTGAAATCTTCGTCGATTGAAATGTCATTATTTGTTTATTTTTTTTTTATCACGAAATATCAACGATCGCACGAATTCGTACTAGACAAAAAACTTGATAACGCGGACATGTGTAATAACAACCGCACTACATCCGCCATCGCCGAATAATCGAGACACAAAGTAGTTTGAGACACGAAGAAAAATCTGGAAACATTAGTAGAGATTAGTCGTAACAGTACAAGGCTCTGTGTTTTTTTTGTTCATCTTCTTTATCTTGGCTTTGTTTTTCGTTTTCTTTTCAACAACACATGCAGATCTACCGAAAAACGAGATACACGATCGTACACGAGATTTATTCATCTTTTGCGCGCTCTTCTTATGCGTTCCCCGTTAGTTATTTGATAATTATTAATAATTAATAATTAGTTAGCAGTATCCATTAATCTGCGCTTTAAATATCGGTTTGTTTGTGTCCGTGTCTTGTGTGTGTTCGTGTTTGTGGCAAAATTTCGTTTCCCTCTTTATTATTTTCCTCTTTCAGTCCTTATTATTTTTTTCGTGCTGGAATTCGAAGTTCACAATAATCAGCGTAACGATAACAGCTCTAATAATCGAAGAAATAAATCTCGAAGTTCGAGTCTAAAGAAAAATACGCGAAAAAAATTAATATTCGATGCTTGTTTTACAATTACCAAAGTACGACCGCGGAGTGATGGTCAAAAGGGTTTTACAAAAATGGAAGAGTAGAAAAAGACGTAGAAAAAAGATAATTGTTTCGCATTTTCTTTTTCTTTTCTCGGGATGCGGTTACGGAATATTTAACACGATCTATCTTCGTCTCGACTAAAACCACCAATTTCTTCTTCTCTTTTTTTTCGCAAACAAGCGTGAATTTTCATCCGTTCCTTCGTGTGGATTTTGTGTGTATCGCTTACGGTTAAATTGGTATTCAAAAGGAGTGAAGATTTGTTCGTGTCGATTTAGAGACGCGTCGAATAAATTGAACTGTTCGATTCGTCGGTGTTTTTTCCTCGCGCGCCTCGAGCTCTTCGAATGATTCGACCGATATTTACACGCTGGTTTCGCCACTCGGCTTTGGCGCAGTTTAGATCGGTATCGTTAATCCATTTTCGGCCCTTTGATCGAGCTTGTCGAAATTTCTTTACTCCAAAATCTACGGTCGACAACGCTTCGAAAGACTACGCTTTGGTCTAAGAACGATAGAATTTTGAGTCTCTTCTTTTAAACTTGTTGAAGCCGAAAATGGATTAATCACTACATCGCCCGAAAATCAGACTTGTAAACTCGTTTTTTTTTAAGTGGTTTAAACTCGTTCTACCTAAAATCGAGAAGTCGCGAGTCGACAGTGTTATCGCGCGAAAGCGGCGGCTCGCCGAAGAACTCTGGAAGAAACAATCTAGTTCGGTGTCGCTTGACAATTCGGAAGCGATTTCTCGTTATTCAATTCACAATTACGAACGATCGGCACTAATCGATGTTGTCAACAAACGCTCTCGTCACTCGTAACGATTCCTCTCATCGTCTTTTGTCCTTTTTACTTTAGTTTCTTCTTTTTATACATTATCTTTATTTTTCATTATAATAGAGTTTTAATTAACAAACATTCGTTGAAGAAGAAAGCGAAAGAAGCGTTTCGAGGAAGAGACAGAGATGAAATCACGCGAAACAGTCGTTCGTGCGGAAGGAAAATATACAAATTCATCAAAACCAATCGTCACGCACGCACACACACTCACACAGCACGCAATCGTTGCGAAGAAAATCGACTTTATCGCGCGAAAAATAATACGCTGATAAAAATCTGGAAGGACTTAATCACGATATTGGATTTGAATATAAAATCTTTTTTTTTTTTTATGAACAATAATAATATCAACGATAAGAAACGTCAGAATGTAGGTATAATTGTTTGCATCACGTAATTCATTTTTTCTTCTTCTTTGCTTCTTTGATCTGCGTGTGTAAATATATAATTTGTAATAATTTATCAATATTTATAATTCTCTTTATTGTTTTGTTTAATTCATTCATTTACTCGCGATGCGCACGCGCCGCGTCCGCTCTCTGTGAATATCCGTTTTGTTTCTTCTTTGTTTTTTTTTTATATATAGAAATGAGACACACGAGGCCTACAACAACACGATGGACGCAATTTCTAAATTTGTTCTCTTGATGCATAATTTGCGCGCGCTTCATTTCATTGTCATTTTCTTTGTTTTTCAATATATTCATTTAACTCTATATATGTATTTAATAATAATAGTTATGATACACAACTGTAAGCCTTTAAACGACCTATCTATCGAAAATAAAAAGAAATCCGAAATTCATCGCGAACTTTTGACTTTCTTATCGTTTCTCTTTTTCTCACTCAAATGTGCTCTTCGACAATTTGTCTGGCTTCGTTCATTCCCTCGGGATGTTTTTGGAACTTGACTCCAACTTTCAACAGGGTTTAGTTCGATCCATCACAGTTTGCGCACTTCAACCGACGCCCTGACTAGACTAGAAACCGTTTGCCGTGCGTTGTTTCGGAATAATGATTTTTGAAATTCGAGAAAGAACGAAATGTTGCATAGCAAGTCGCTTCGTTTCTCGTGGTTGTTCGCTAATTCTCCCTAACTCTAACGTTCGAGACGAACTAACGCGAAATACAATCCCGACCCCGGGAACAGAATCGTCTTCTTCTTTTTTTCTTTCTTTTTATTCAGTCTTTGACGCCCTCGCCCCGGGCCTCTGTGGATCCTTTTCGCCTACCAAGCGTGGAGATTAGTTTTCCTCGCATAAGCACCGTCTTGAGAATATTGTTGCTGACGACGGGTGTAGGCGGACCGGCCGGGATTTCGGCTGGCCGCGGTAAAAGTCGTTACGCAGCCTTGTGCTTCTTTCGCTGCTCTCTTCGCGTCGTTGCCGTCGAGCTCGTACTCGCCGACGATGCACCACCTCGCTCGCAGTCCGCCGTCGGCACTGGCTTCAGTTCTCTGCAATCCCAACAAAAATCATATGAATTTTACGAATTCCACCAATTTTACAAATTTTACAAATTTTACGAATTCTACTAATTTTACAAATGTTACGAATTTTACGAATTCTGCGAATTTAACGAATTCTACGAATTTACCTATAATTCAGAAGGTCCTCATCATCGGGCACCCTGGATATAAGGTCGAGAACCTCGTTGTTCGGTACCGAGTGAGGCCTCAAAAGTTTCCTCAGGAATTTGTTAACGCCCCACGCGAGTATGAGATACCTCATGGGAATGAGATAGAGAACGACGGTGCCGAGGATAGTGAGGACAATCGCCAAATAGCTCAGATAAGGTACGGTAAAGTTGAAGAGATTTTTTATCCTCTCGCAAAGGCTCGCGAGGGATCCTATAGAATTTTGAACAGTTTGCGTCACTTCCTGTATCGCTTGCAGGCGTTCCTTCAAACTCTTCTTTTCCTCCTACGGAAAAGAAAACAACACAAAATTGAGAGGCCGCCGTCGAGAATTTCCACGATACTTTGAATTCGAGTGATTGTCTCTTCTCAGCTCACCTTGTCTTTGTCGTCCTCGTCGTCGTCGTCGTCTCCAGGAGTCACGGGACCCTCGTCAGACGCCGCGTCCCCGGAATCTTGGAGATGGCTGACCGCAGGAACGTGGTGATAGGAATTGGAGAACGATCCTCCAGTTACCATTGCAACCTGGCAATTAAATAAAAATGTAAAACCAGCGATACATAAAAGTGATAAAAAAAGGATCTTCGATGTGCGACGAAGTTATCACAATCTCCATAAACTTTGCCAAGAATAAAAACTATTCTAGCTCTTTCGTGCCGCAGATGCTGAAAATAAATATAATTCTGAGAACTTAGGTGATGCTCGATTAGATTATATAAGTCAGAGAACATTCACGCGGATGTATGAGAAAAAAAACGTACCATGCAGTACTTGAGGAGAATGAGAACAGCGGCGGTAGGAATCATCCACGGCTCGAAGTAGTAACATCCGAGTACGAACAGGACGAGCGCAACGATGCTGCGAGTCTTGCTCTCCCATTCCCAGCAGCTCTGTATGTACTTTCCCATGTCGATGAAGAAAACGATGACCGCCTTAAGCCTAAGAACGTTTCTCAGGAAAACTTGGCGCTTGAACTTCACTTCCGGCTCCATGTACTTCTTCTCTTTGGGATTCAAAGTTCTAGCGCAAGCCCTGAGAACGTTCCAGACGACGATCATCTCGAGCAGTATTTGCGGCGAATTTCCCTTCGCGCGACCGCGCAACTTTTTGTCCTTAAGCGCGTACCAGCGCTTCTCGGCGTTGCGTATGCGCAACAACGGTATCGCGACGCGACCGAGAAACTCGACCTTGTGATCGCGATCCTCGTCGTAGACCGTCACTTCGAGCACCGAATTTATGTCCTTCACGTTGCTGCGAAAAGAGGCAACGAAACGAAAGAGTTATTCGAGACAATTCGTTCGACTACCAATATTTAAAAAAAAAAGTTGAAACTCACAATGTAAAGATCTTTTGCCAATTCGGAGCGAGTGTCTTGTACTCCGTTTGAGTCTGCAGCCTCGCGTTGACGAGCTCGAGGACACAGAATGGATCGCTCTTGCCGCCGAGATCCGCTGCCGCGAGGCCTTGTGCTCTGTAAACCTTGGGGAGAAAAAAAAACAATTGTTCCTGAATTATTCGTTCACGAACCTTCGATTTCGATACAATAGTCTCGAAGCACACTGTTTACTATTTACGGTTTCAATGATCCAAGTCTTTGCTTCTAAGTATCACGAATTTGTCAACTAATAAATACCTGTCTTATTGATAAGTTACTCATAAAGTTGAAATCGCTATTAATCAATAACGATTATTAATTATTGTTAATAATATTACTATTAAGAATGTTGCAAAAATTCTCGTCGTCGAGTATCTTCGATAAAAACGCGAAATTTCTAACAAAAAATCCCCGCGAATTTCAATTGGCCGTCATTTTGTAAAAAAAAATTATACAAAAAATCAGCGATCGCCAACGAGTCGTAATATTCATTATGTTCAATAAACCGTTTGATTTTTGTGTTTCAAATGGACCGTTTCGACTGAAGAATACGGCCGATGATGAAAAAATGGAAAGTTCGTCTCTTTTTTCGAGGCACCAGGTGGAAGTTTTCCGCTCGAGTTACTAATGAATTTTTATTTATACCTTCACTGTAAGATGACCAACATCTCTCGGCCTCTGAAGCGTATTTCGAATCGCGTATTTCTGAAGAAGACGAGACCGTTCCTGCGGCGTTTCTTCGTGCGCGGCCAAGTCGCTTATAGTCTCGCTGGCGGTGGTGCCGCTTATCGTCAGGAGAAGAAATATATTGCCAGCACCGTCCTCGAGATCTCGCCATAATCGGTGCGTCGTTTCGCGCTCCATGCTCGCCAGATCTATCGTCGTCCTGCCCATAAGATCGTCCTGGTGACTCTTGTCGCGATCCCACACCGTTACTTCCAATTCTTGGCCGAGATAAGGATCCTCGTAGAGATGCAGATCGAATTGCTCCAGCCAGACGGGACTCAACGTCTTGTTTATCACCTTCGATTTGTACTTTTCCGTTCCCAATCTTTGAAATGAAAATCATAGTAAGACGATACAATGATTATTGGCAAATCACAATCGATGAAAGACACATTTTATTTTGTTTCGGTTTCTTCGCTAAAATTCGATTGGAGTTGGTTTAATTTTAATAATCTTAAGACATATGATACCACTTATCAAGAAATTTTTTATGTGATAATTTGAAAAAAATTTTTTACTTATTTTTTATAAAAATTATTCTTTACTAACCGAAATTTGACGTACGGATCCGAAAGGCCGTCGATGTCCATTGGTAAAAGATTCTTCGCCTCGACGAGGACGATCGTCACCACCGAGCTCCATATCTGCGATTTGAGCTTCCTGTTGACGTCGGCGAGACGACTCGTGCGCTGAAAGTACTGTGCAGGTAACACTGCGAATTAACTTAAGACGTTACGGTGTTGCGTCGGTGAGATTAGCGAACATGCATGTGATCTTCTATTTCGGGGCTATTCGAACCTAATCACGATTTTTACCCTAAAATCTAAGCAGTCTAGGTGCGAATCTCTATCTACAGAGTTCTGCGTTTTTACGCTCGCAGCACTCGTAGCGGTAAAATTGAGAACTTGTCGCATGAGCTGAAGAAATAAATCCTACTATTCGAACTAATTTTTTTTAAATAGCATTAAAATTACGTGGTAATTTCTCTACTCGTAATTTTCACAAAGAAAAAAATAGAAAATGAAGTTGATCCAAAAAAAAAAAATTGATATAAAGAAGTATGAAAATTTGAAATTTTCAGAGCCCTTTCTATCGGACGGAGTATACAAATTGAAGCGAAAATTGTGCACAGAAAACTTTATTATAGAAAACGACGCTTGAAATAAGGCAATGTAAAAAATCAATATAACGACGAATTCTAGAGTTTTGTAAATTTCGGAGTATTTTGCGCGAGAAGAAAATACACTTGTGGGAACCTCCTGAGTAACAATGAACACGGTCCGTTCAGAGAATTGATACGATAAAGTATCTCGACCTAATCCCGATTTCGACGAAGCTTCCAAAAACACGAGATGCGATTGTCTGGCAACGTTTGCGAAAAGTTATAAATATCCATATAATCGACTCTGTACCCTTTGAACGTCCTCGACGCGTTCTTTGAAACCGTCGCGAAGTTTGTCCAAAAAATCGTTTGTGTGACTCTTCTCGATTTTTCCCAACTTCGGTACGTCGCTGGTCGTTTCTTCTTTGCCGTTTTCGTTCTTCTTTCGAATTTTCGACAATTCGGGCGACGATTCCGCCGAGTTCTTTCGACTACCGCAAAACGAAAATGACCTCGTATCCTTCGGACCGTTGCAGTGCAAGAAGCTTTCGTTTTTCTTCATCTTCGCCTCGTCGTCGGAAGTTTTCTTCACGGACTCGATAAAAATTTGTCCGCCCTCCGCGCCATCGGCTTTTTCTTCGTCGTCATCTTCATCTTCATCCTCATCTTTTTTCTCCACGGAAGAAACTTTCTCCAATTCGCTATCCGAGCTCGAGCTTCGACTCTTCGATTTTTGTATTTTTAGCAAATTTTTGTTATTCGACGATCTCGCGGATTTGTAACGATCGACGAGCCAAGTTTCGATCGGTTGAAGCCACGGATGCTTGTCCGCGGTTTCTTCCAGTATCTTCTCGACCCTGTCCTCCAGTATCTTCTCCACGCTCTCGACTCTTCGCTCGAGCGATACTTTGAAAGCGGCGCTTTTCTCCTTCCTTCTCGCGCGAATCTCCCTCGCCAGCGTGAGACAATCCTTTCTCACCAAATTTCGCGTCCTCGTCAATCGCGAAGCTACATTATCGGCGGACAATCTTCGTATCTTCGATTTATCAGCTTTGGCATCGTCGCTCGCGCGCCGCGAAGAAATCGACGCTTCGGCGCTCGCCTCGTCGTTCTTTGCGAATCTCTCGACGTCGTCGATTCTCTTCGCGATAACGTTATTGTCCTCGACGTGGCCGTCGCTCAGCTTGACCCATCTCTCGCCTTCCTTTCTCTCGGCTTTGACGCCCAGAACTCCCTCCAACAATTTCTCTCTCATTCTCGACAACTCCTCGGTCTCCCCGCTCGTTTTAGCTTCGTTCGCTTCTTCCTCGTTCGCGCTTCTCTTGTTTCTCATCTTCACGTATCGCACGGCGAGCGCGTCTCTTCCGGGTATGGTTCTTTCCTTCTTCGACGCTTTTTTCTTCCTTTCCGGCGATTCCGGGCTCGTTTCTTCCGTTGATTCCTTTTCAAGGTCATTCTTGTCTTCCTGCGATTCTTCCGAGTTTAGCGGCTTTTCTTCGTCATTGGCGGCGCTCGCGTCGACGACGTCGTCATTGTCGACGCTAGCGGCGGAAGACACGCTTCGGGGATTCGGCGTTTCCTCGTTCACCGCGTTTCCGGTCCCGGTCGGCGGAACTTCGACATCCATCGTTACGCCTTCCGTGACTCTTCCCTCGTTCTCGTCTCCCTCCATCGATTTTTCATGACGTTCCTTCATTAGCTTCTTTTCGGGAACTTCCGTTTTTCCTCAACCTTTGTTCTTCTTTTCGTGCTACTCGGGTTGCGCGAGTCACCGTTCTGCATCGGTTAGGCGCAAGTTGCGGCCGAGTCACGACGATAACCACGTGGCGCTTCGTTGCCGTTTTTTTTCTTCGTTTTTTTTTTCACGAGCCTTTCTCTACGGGCCTAGCTCGCCCGGCCGATGTGTAACGATACGTCTGGCTACTAATTATCCTCTTCCTACGGCGAGGTCGTGCACTCCGGTTCCTCGTTCCTCGAAACGGGAGTGCCGACCGCAACGCACACTTCCCGAGCTCGATCGATACGATCTGTTTTTTTTTCTCTACGCCGCTCACGTTGTACCCCGTTGTACCCCGGTCGAGTTTGTACGTGGGAAGTTTCGACGTTTTCGAGATTAACGAGAAAACACGGCTATTCGATTTTAGCGTCGGATGATTGAAGATAATTTGAGACGTTTTTCATTCTTTATGGCGAAACTCTCAAAGTCGTTTATAGTTAACTGGCTCACAAACGATTTTTAGGCTGCCGTTTCTCGTAGAAAATTATTGAATTTTTCATTAAAAGTTTAATTTTTTTTAGTGATAATATTGTTATGGCTTTTGTTCGTAGAAAATTATTATTGCACTTTTTATTCAAGTTATGTTTTTTTATAATAACAATTTTATTAGGTTTTTATTGTGGAAGACGATATAAGGAGGATTCGCGACTGTCGGTAGAGTTTTTTTTTTCTCTAATTCGAAACCCGGGACAAGTTCGAGTCCGACCTTTATTTCATTCGGAACAGCTGATTCGTTTGGAAACGACTCCGGGTCACTCTCAAAGTTTTTACACGGAAACTGACCATCGATTCTTTTTTAACAAAGAAAGTTTCAACGTTAGAACACAAAAAAGCTATCGTGTTATCTACTTTTTGATTGTTGAAGACAATTAGTTAATCGCTTCTTTTTTCATTAAAAAAATTCAAACATCTACGAATTCGCCGTTTATTATACTTTGTTTATAAACGATTTTGCGAAACTATCAGTCTTTATGCAAAAAATAACTCTTGTTTTTTAACGTTTGCGAATTTAAGGAAACGTTTGTGAATCCAAAGAAAATAAAAATTCGACTCAGTAAATAATTCAACACTGTCGACACTTGTTTTTTCTATACGTCGAAAGTTGGAAATAATTCGGCTGTTTTTGTTGACATTCAGAACAGCTGTTTCATGCATGAACGATTTCGAGGCTCGTAAAGAATTTTTACGTAGTAAATCACTATTTTCCTTATTCGCCAAAGGTTATCGAAATTAGCTGAATTTTGCTTTCCGATAATCGAAGCAGAGAAGACTTTAAAAAAATGTTCAACACTTTGTTTCTTCACGTAGAAAATAAATACACGCTATCGAATGACCGAAGATAATTCGGCCCTGTCGATAGAAATGCTTTATCACTGACGAACGTTTTTGAGGCACCGCAAACCTTAAAAAAAATCACACCCACGATTTTTCTTTTATTCACCGAACAACCGAAGAAACATCTTCCGATGAGAAATTTTCCATCGTCCCGATGCGAAATAATCGCAACACAATGTTTTTACTTCTTTCGTTTCAGTAGAAACGCAGAAGCGTCGTCGTGGATTATCGTAGACGCGCAAACACTCGTAAGGCGAATGGATCGCCCGGCCCGACTCGCAGGAACGTCTCGACGCTACGACGACGCCGAATACACAAACACGCAACAGAGCCTACGGACATTCGATAAGAAGAGAGAATCGGCGTTGGGCCGTTCCGACGCGTCGTTCACAGAAATGCGGGGAGGGGGAAGAGCACGAGAAGTGCGTGTTGGAAGGTCGAGAGAACGCCGGTGTACACGAATAGCCGGCTTCGACGTCGCAGCCGCGAAGCTTAGCCGTGAATTTCAGTCGGCCGGTTCGCCGTCCGTGCGGACGCTCTTCTGTCCAACGCCAGGAGAATTTTCACGCGCAAAATATTACCATTCGAATAGTCACCTGTTCGTTAACTTACGATGAAAAGAAAAATCACCGAGCGGTTTTTTTATCGTGGATTTTGAGGCAAATGCATCGAATAATATTCGCCGCGAGCGACGATGATTCTTGTTTGCGAAATGAGCAATTATTTCACTCGAACTTTTTGCCGTCACGGCGATGACGAACGAACGTGAATGGTGCAATTTTCTTTTTTAATTGCAGACGGAAGAACTGTACTCGATAAAAACTGCAAAACAAGAGTTCTGCGAGTTGTACTTTTTTTTTATTGCACATGAATTATTTTTTTAATTCTGTGGAAAAGTTTTATTGGGTTTATTGTTACTTTAATTAATCGTATTTATGGATATATGTGCGTATTTCAATTTTTTTACCGATGTGAATTTTTAGTCAATTTAATCAATTCGAAATGCAATTTCTTATTTTTAGGTTTTCGATGTTTTCCCTTTAATTCCAATCTATATTATTTTATTCTTCTTTTTTCGCGAACATTGCTATTTTATTATAAAAAAATATATCGATGGGTATTTTCAATGTTTCTCCGATATTTCGCGATGCTGACTACACCGTTTATATGCGAGAAACGAATTGTTTATTGTTCTGTTTCTAGTAGTCGAGTTAGGAATCAATTCTGAAACCTTGTTGTCGAGGATGGAAGATAAGTAGATAAATTTCAAGTTCAATTAACGTGACCGATAGAGAGGCACGATAGAACTATGCAAAGTTGCGCAATTCGAGCAATTGAACCGCTATTCGACATCGCCGTTTACACTTGAAAAAAAAAGAAAACCCCAAGCACACACACACACACAATCAGAACAGGATAATGCGTGGATTCGCCGACAGTCGTCGAACGACTGAGCGCTGAAGAAATCGGCTCTTCCTCGTCAGTTTGCTTCTATAGGCACTCAAGCACCTTCTCCCACGCGCGAGATAAAGCATTCGCACGTTGACGCTAAATGGGAAAAACCGCGCCGAGCAGCTACTCGAGCAACAGCTCGTTCTATAAAAAAAAGCCGACCTGCGTTTGAAAAGAGAAGCGTCGAGTCGCCCGACAAATACAGGAATTTAAAAAAAAATGTACTTTTTGCATCGATAAAAAAAAATTCTTGGACGGAAAAAAAAATGATAAAAACGATTAAAACGGTCGCAGAGAAACGTGTCGAGGGACAGCTTAGCGAATAGGAAAATAAAAAAATAAAAAATGTACTTTTTGCAATCGATAAAAAAAATTCTTGGACGAAAACAGAAAATGACGAAAACGATTTAAACGGTTGGAGAGGAAAACGCCGGACAGCTTAACGAATACTGAAATAAAAAGTTTACTTTTTGCATCGATAAAAAAAATTCTTGTGCGAAAAAAAAATTGAAGAGCGATCCAACTGATATAAGATCAATTGGCGATGAGTAAGAACTCGTCGCGTTCCGCGATAGCGTTACATATCGTGAAATGCAGTCATCGCATCGGCACACATAGGAATCATCAATTATCGCGTCAAGTATCCACTCCACTTCAAACGCACACGACGTACAAAGTAAACGTAAACCCGACGCAAGACATTACTTAACGCTTACGTTTGTGCCTGTGAAACTACGGTTTGCCGTTTAATTAAACGACGCAGAAATAGCGAGAGCTTGCTAAAAATAATCTTCAAGACTGCAATGTATTTATTGCCTTTATTGAAATACCACAAAATTCGCATTCGCTATAATATTTTTCAATCACTTCAATGATTAGTTAATATTTAGTTTCAAGAATTCATTCTATTTTTTTAAATTTTTTACCAATCTCGATTTGAAAACAATATAATTTTTTTCGCAAATTGATCTATACTTTTCCATAGAACGCAGTCGCTTTAAAAGAGATAAATTCTCGCCTTGGATTAGTGGGCTACAGCATTTTTTTGAATATCAAGTATTCGCAGAAAAAAAATCTCTATCATTAAACAACAGAAGGCGGACTTTGAATCTTTTATCCAAACTCATGAAATAATAAAACTAATGTTTGATACATTAATTCTCGTAAAATGAGCTTGGCCCGTATATAATAAATAAATAACTAAATAATGAAATAATAGATGCGAGGATAATGAGACGATAATTAAAGTGCTACTTCACTATTCCTTTCTACACTGAACGGTTCGAATAGTTCGCGTTACAGTCTCGATAGTTCATTATTTATACGGAGTCCATTCAATTTCTCATCGTCCTCAACGTCGCGAGGTTCCACTTCGCAACCTTGTTTCTTTTTTCTTCTTCTTTATAACATGCAAAAGTGAACCAACGTTAGGTCTATTTGCACAAAGGCCCATCTCCATATCGACAAAGGCAGGCTTCTTCGTTCAGACGTCAACGTAAGTTAGAAGAGAATTCCATAAATACGAAAATTGCGTCACATGCTATTTTTTTTTCTTCTCTCTTATTTTTCTTTAACCGCAAAAAAAATAAAGATATCGATTTGCAGACGAAGAGGGTATCAAGAATGCATAAACACGAGTCGCTCTTCGAGCTCTCGCAATGCTATGAATACACCTTCAATCGTATATTAATACATTTCTATTTTTTTTTTAGCCCTCATAGCCAATCATTTCAAGCCTTTCTTTTGCATATTTTTTTAAGCGCAGCTCCGAGTAATCCGTCGATGAGAAACGAGAACTGGAGCAACGGCGAACGATCGATTCTACTTTTTCCACAATCCCGAGGGAAAATGTTCCTTTCAATCTGCTTCTATTAAGAGTTGGCGGGCGAGATATATCGATTTTAACGAAGTCGTTGTAGGCGGTTTATTCGTCCTGTGATTTGTCGCCAAAGGGGCCAAGTTCACGCGCAGTTACTCTATTTTCTAATTCGGAGCAGAAGGGAAGGGAAAAATTGTTTTAGGCGATTTATCGTGTTCTCTTCAATTTTAGACAAGAATTGCCATTGGATTCGTCTTCAGCACGAAAAAATACATGGAAATCCGGGGTGAGAATTTTTTTTTGCACTTTTCAATTTTCAACAAAAAATTGCAAGGGTACCCCTTTGAGATCCTTTTTTGCATTTTTTCATTACCCTCTAACAGGTCGAAAAAGCGATATAAAAAATCTGCAAAAAATCTTATCTTGTGTATTTTTTCCCGCTGAACACAATGGTCGCCAGAGATTTGTCGATATCTCATCGAAAAGCCAAGATATCGCCGGTTGAAAATCCCGAAAATCGACTGTTTTTGAAAATCGGAGCAGGGAACGAAAAATCGATTTTGGTGATTTCCGGTGTTCCCCTTAACTTTAGACAACAATTGCCATTGGATTCGGCTTCAGCGCGCAAAAATACACGGAAATATGTAGCAAGAGAATTTTTTAAAAATTTTCCAACTCTGAATGAAAATTGAAAGGTTACCTCTTCGAGGTACAACTTAACCATTTTTCAACACACTCTAACTGATTGAAAAAACGGGTGTAAAAATCCACAAAAAATCTTATCTTATGTATTTTTTCCCGCTGAACACAATGGTCGCCTGAGATTTGTCGATATCTCATCGAAAAGCCAAGATATCGCCGTTTGAAAATTCATAAAATCAACAATTTTCGAAATTCGGAGCAGTAAAAAAAATCCTTTTCGCTGGTTTCCCGATTTCTCCTTAACTTAAACTCGCGCGCAGTAAGCCTCATAAAAAAAAATACTAGTCCTTCGTGAAGAACAATCAGCTCTGCGATCTGGCTGCGTGTCGCGAAGATCGATTCTTGCAAATTGCTTCTATAAGCTTCGCTCGATGTCCCACGAGCTCTACATCGAATAAAATTATTGAGCCGGGAAGGTAATTTTTTTATAGCAAGTTTTGATTAGTCCGAGCGAGTGCAACGATTGTCCGACGTTTATATTTGTCTCTTTCGCTTTCTCACCCGTCCAATCCCACCCTCTCGAGACTCTCGGCGTTGCTCCCGTTCGCCCGCGAGACTTTGGCATTTATCGACAGGCCTATGCCACGAAGTTGTATAAATAGCATTGGAGACATTTAAACGCGTCCGAGCAAAGTTTACCGGCGCGTTATTATCACGCGAGCGAGCCGCTCGGGGGCTTTTCCGCGCTCATTCAATGACCGATGAATACAGAAACCACGAACGTAACAACGGCGCGGCAAACTCGCGAATCGATATTTTTTGCACTGATTTTTTACCGTGACGATCGCGAATTAATGTTGAGAAAAAAAGAAGGCAAACTCAGTTGAATTTTAAGGACCAATTATGGAATTAACTTTTTTTCGTGTATGAAACAAAATCGATGCGGCGAGATTGTGGAAAACGATTAAGGTAAATGAGTTTTGCGTATTTTTCAGACAAAGTGAGAGATCGATATTTTTCTATATTAGTGAATATCGATATGGCACGATTGATAGTGAAAAACTTTCTAAATTGCACGCTCCGGCAATAACTGGAAAAAAAATCTAAGCCCTAAATGTACTTTTTTGCTAAAAAATTTTGTCGTGATTGTAAGAACATTGTTAAAAAATTTTATATTTGATTGCATCAAATAATTGAAATTATTATCGATGAATATTATTTGCAAAACGGGAATAATATACCGAAATATCAAATCCAAAAAATTAATAGGCGGTGCAAAATGATGAAGAATCGGAAATTAAATGTGTCAATAATTTTTCTCCCGAAAAAAAAACCGCAAAAAACTCGTTTTTTTTCAATTAATTTCGCACGCTTTAAGAAAAATTTTGAACTGAAAAATTTTCGCCTCACCCTGAAAAGTGTGCGCAGGGATCGAGAGTGGAGGTCGTCGGTTACGCGTTAACTATGGCAAAGTATATAGACCGATAGTATTACAATGCAAACAAGTTTAGTGTGTACAATGATGGACGATGTCGGACGTGGTTGCGTTACCAGCCGATAACAGCCATAATGCGGGCGCGACGGAGAAAAGTAGAGCGCTTCGAGACAGAGAGACGGCGGAATAAGTAATCCTCTGAAGAGCCGGTCGCATGTTTCTTTTTTTCTCCGGCTGATGATGCACGTGCGCGGTTTCAAAGCAATCGAGCCAACCCCACGTTCTCTCTCTCACCTCGTGTCTCGCTGAGAAACTGAAAGGCGTATCTCGAATCTAATTCCGTTGCTCAGGTAGTCCGGTAAAGTCCAGTCGAACGTAAGATTCAAAGAACGCTTCTCATTGGGATAAAAATTTGACAAAAATCAGGCAAATGGAAGATGCTGCAAAGATTTACTTAACAAAACTATCATATCATAATGTTATTTACGAATTAATGAAGAAATTAATTGTTCAACAAATTACCCGGCAAACTAATTATTTTTTTGTATTATAAATGATTCCTTAATTTTTCCGAATACGTATAAATTTTTCTCAGAATTTAGTCTAATTTTTTTAGTCTAATTCAGAAAAATTTACGAACATTTTTCATTAAAAAAACGTAAGTTGCCGGACAATTTGTTGAACTATTAATTTTTTCATTAACTTGTTAATAACATTTTATCATTATTATTATGCAAAATCAATTGCTTCAGCACCTTTTCTATGTCTGATTTTTTTAAAAAATTTATTCCATTCGGGAGTGTTAGAAATTCTCCTGAAATCCAACGTTTGACCGAAGTGTATCAGACTGTAAATTCTGTGAGTTACACCCTTACGTTTCTCAGCGATCGAGCGCGTCTTCCTTAATCGCGCACGATGAAAGCGACGATTCTTCGTTGCATTTGAACGGAACACATGTGGTCACGCATACGAGTTAACAAGGTGATATAACGAGACCGGCTGACATTCGAATGCGAGACGAGATTCGCTCGTTTTACAACTCTGTAGCGTTGAGTTCGTCGTGTGCCAAAGAACTATGCGATAAGCAAGACGTGGAGGGACTACGTGTTGCGCGAAACTCTTTCGCACGATTTGCCCACCGGAAACTGATTAGGTAAAAATAAATGCGAGACTATTGTAAGCTACGAGAATTTGAGTCGTGAAAAAAAAGAAAGAGTTTAATTGAACACGGAAGCGATAAGCAGTCTTGATTAATCATTGCTGATAGGGCGTGTTAGAGCGTATAAAAAAAACTTAAGATAGTCCGTAAATAAAGCTTCACTCAAAAATACCATCCCGTTATTATTTTTGTTTCTTCCACCTACCCATTATTTTTATCACTGCTATTAATCGCCAAAAAAAATGAATCAACTGGTGATTTTTTTATTTATTTTATAATAACCGGCTAATAGGATTATTTTTCAGATCGTGCTTAACGAGAAAAAGGGATAAATTTTAGCGAGGTATTTGTTTTCAGACTTCACAAAAAAAAACTATTATACCGGGATTTTTTTTTAAGAATCAGTAATGAGGTTTATCAGACGCATTAGATATTTTTTCTTCTCTTTTTTAAGGGTCGACTTCTGGCAAAAAAATATCCTCTATTTTCATTTTGATTTTTTTCCCCCGTGGATTTTGTTTGAATCACTGACATTGATAGTAAAAAAAAGATCAAAAGATTCTGGACAAAGGTAGATATTGTTTTTTTAAGTCAAGCTTGAAAAAACGTTTTCAGATCATTTTTGTTAATTCTCAGCAGTTGCCTAAGTCTCTTACAAAGTATTTGAAAAAAACCGTAATAAGCTTCATAACTCTTATTACTTTTTTTTATATTTGTAAGAGCCGATCTACGTGAAAAGCCGTGCGCGGTTAGACGATGAACTGGATAAATAACGAATGTACCTGTTCTTTTTCTTGCTGATTTCGCGGCCACAGGGTTGCTGTAAGATGCAACTCGCCGAGATGCTGCCGCGGACGCGCGGGGTCCTTAAGCTCAAGGACGATGTCCTGAGCGTGGCCGAGATCCAGTTGAACGAGTTCCAGTTGCGCTGCTCCCATGAAGTCGTCCTGAAGGCCCCAGTCGTAGTCGAAGACCTGTAACCGCGATTTAATCGGATACGCAAAAAGGGAGAATTAATATCGTTTAGCGATGAAAATACCTGTTGTACCTGTTTTGATACCGTGTCGGGAAGACCTACCGAAGACCGATCGCTACCTATGCGTACCCCTTTTTTTATCGTACAGTAAAACCCGCCCTAAGTTACGTCCCGAAGAAATTGTTTTCAATGCTCAAAACGATACGAGCAGTATTTTGCACAATAATAATATCAAAATGTTATTAAAAAATAAATAAAAATATTACGTAACAAACTTTTTTCTGAATTAAAAAGAATTCTTCAATTTTCTGATTTTCATGATATTGAGAAGTGTACCGAATTCCAATTTATCACTGAAAGTTGAATAATGGGAACAATATTTGTGTACAACCTTATCGGAGCGCTCGACGTCGCATTAATGCGAATTGGGCAATGCGTCGATCGATGAGCCATGCGGGTCAGATTATTTTATTCATCTAAGAGGTGTATGCGGGACAAGACTGTACGTCATTGTGTCTCATATGTAGGCCGCGAATTACCTTGATGTTGAGCGGCTGAAAGGGATCCTCGATCGGCAGTGTGACACTCTCGTCCCACACGGGATTCAATTCGCGATGAACCGTGCGAGACTTGTGAAGAAGACGACCCGAGCACTTGATCTTGACATAGGGATCGCTGGCGCCTGTAATTTCGAATAATTATCAGCTACTTAAAAATCTGGATCTCACAGCGACTCTCGAACCACGGACAATTTCTCAGGCACGAAAGGAATTCTCTTCGTATCTTCACAGCAAAATAAAAAGAAAAGAAATTCGTAAAAAAAAGAAGACTCAACGACGAATAATCAATATAACTAATTTTTTCAGCGACTAAATCGTCTTTTTATAGAATATAATTTATTCGCGAGTTAAGAAATCATTTTTCTTCAACGACTCAAGAAACTTTTTTTCTTAAACCCTTTTTTCCAAAGAAACTACTTTTTTCATGATAAAATAACAGTGATATGGTTATAAAAAAACTGGCGCACATGCGCGGAAGAAGAAGGGAACGTTCCCTCGAGATTCGCCAATTAAACAACGTTAATTGCCGAAGGTACCGAGAAACTAGCGCGCGCGGAACACAGTGGATACTCGATACGGGGTCGAGAGGTACGCCCGAAGATAGAAACGGGGAAAAGCCGTGAACTCTCTTACCGCATCGATCCATCGCGACGAGATTAGCTCCTCTTCTGATATGCAGTCGTAATTGAAAGAAAGCATGCTGACGAAGTGCCAATTCGCGTCGTCGGCTCGCCTCGTCCTGCAAAGAAGCTCCCGTTTCGCCGGGAAGCCCCGAATCGTCGTCGTTCTCACCGCGCATTATGCCGTCCCGTGAGTATCGCGGATAACCGTGGGAACCCTTCGACGAGCCGTCGCTGCATCTTCCGGGACTGTCCTCGCGAGCGTTGCTGCCTTTCTCTTTGTTACCTCGGGCCAACGGTGATTCTGGAGATATTCGGATGAACCAGATTTTCGAAAGATGAATGACAATTGTTATTTTTCAATCGCTTGGAGGATATTCAAGGTTTCCTCTAGTTTATCCAAACGCCAGCTATTTTGCGAGCCTCGAGGGTTGATAAAATAGAATCGGCTGAATAAAAAATACAATACGAATAAAGCAGATCTGGAAAGATTCAAAGGAATGAAGATCTTTTTAAGATTAAAAATATGCGAAAAAAGGCTCTCGGAAAATAAAATATGCTGGATGAAGAAACATATTGAAGATATGAGAATTTCCATAATGATTGATTAAATGAAATGGAAGTAACAAAAATAATGATAGAAATGATAGGATAGCTAAAGAAGCTTTTATTTCTCCCATTGAAGCTATTAAAATAGTCTTCAGGGGAATCAATGCGAAGTAAATAGAGTAGAACGAATGAAAATAGACACTAGAAAAAATAATAATAGGTAGCCGAAGATACCTGGATGATTGAGACAGTGTCTGGCGGGACTTTGTGTCGCGGACGAGCTCCGACTGTGCTCCGAGGAATAATCCGCGGCATAATCCGACTCCACGCCGATGTTCCTTTGGGGCGAATCGTGAGGATTTATTATGTTTCCCGCCGCGTCCTTGGCCTTCTTTCTCTCTTTGCTTCGGCCCCGCACCCATCGGCTCTTGAGGGTCGCGAAGAAGGTCTGTGTGCGCTGTGCGACGGAGGTATATCGATGATGATGATGATGATGATGGTGAGGCGAATCGCGGTTGCGATTATCGCCGGACGCCTGCGACGAACGTCCGCGCAGCGACGGCGAATCTTCGCGCTTGTTCAGTCTCAACTCCGTCGCGCTTCTCGACAACTGTCTGCTACCGTTTAAATTTAATCCCGATCTCGATTCCGATCGGGATGAATCTGCAAACGAATATCATTTTAGTCTTGCAATTATATCATATATTAAGTGAAAAAAAAAAGTTAAGAATTTACCAATTTTACGGTAATGACGATTTACAGGTAACGTTTTTTTTTATTAACTTTTATAAAAAAAAAAAAAACCCCCCCACAAATTGGTGTCAGTGGAGTTGAGAATTATTGAATTTTTATCTATCAAAGTTATCGGCGATTCGACTCATACACGTGGAGATCCGTCGCGCGCGATACGCGAAATGCGAAGCGCTTCGTTAGTGAATTATAGACGACGACGACGACGGATCACTGAATTATAGACCGTGTCACGTCGAGTTTTATCCGGCCGTTTGGATGTACTTACAGCGAGCTCGACGCAGACGAAAACCTATCGATTACTCAACTCCTATTTGTTTTTTTCTTCTTTTTTTTTATTCGGCCTTCGCCATAAATTACAAAATTGTATCCATCGTTCGTACAATTACTCGCTCGTATCGTCGAATTAGTCTCAATTTGTGTTTTTCCACATCGACTCGCGACGGAATCAACGATGAAAAAAAAAGAGTTTGATGAATTGAAGATATTGTTTCTTTTTTTTCTGCCTCAAGAAGCTTTGCATTGGTGAATGAAAATGTTTTCCGTGATTTCACCGAAAAGGTGTTCCAAAACGTCGAAAAATCGCATTAAAAAAAAATGTATGTGTGCGTTGTGTGCGAACTTGGTACAAAGTTGAACTATTATTAACTAATGATCGGTATTGCATTTGAACAAAATTTATGCGTTTAGTTTTCGCACCATTTCGAATGAGAAAAGAATTCTTTACAGATAAACTATCAGTGTTAATGCATAAATTAAACAACTATAATCTATTCAATCGGTAAGTCAAAACAAATTGATATATATTTAGGTAAAAAATAGCGTATAATTAACTTTTCACAAAACAAATCTTCTCGAGGTGGCCGAAAATGATGAAAAAAATGCTTACAAACACAGCTCGGTAGAGCGTGATAAAAGGGAGAAAGGGAACAATAAGCCGATGCGATTGTCACCATTTGTTATATCTTTATTTCGCTCACCTGGCATCGGCTCACCGTCCTCCGATCCAGCGAGCAGTTCCACGCTCTTGCTCATCGTTTATCCAACTGCCGGAAACTCGTCCGTTCCCTCGGCCCCTTCGCGAGTACTATTACGTCCCGGGAGCAACAGCGACGACGATGGATCCTCGTTCTCTTCGCGTTCCTCGATAGCTTCAAACGTTTCTTGAAGTGGGCCAGACTTACTCGTCCGAGTAACATGATTCTGGCGGATCCTGTGCAGCCTCTCTCGTCCTATGAGTCATGTAATTTTATTCTCGAGCCGCGGCGTCATTTTCTTCCTCTCGTCCTCGCGCGTTTTTTCCCTCGATCGACGAGAAGTGCCTTTGAACTCGGCGAAAGCGCCTAATAGAGTTTCGACTGAGACGTCAGGAGCGCGACGTCGAGCGGACGAGATGAATGGCCTCCGGATAACGCGAAATCGCGTGCCAATCGTGCATTCTGAAAGGAAACAGAACGACCGGAAGCCGGGCTAGAGCGTGGACGAGAATTAATGCACCTCCGCGCGCGGCCGGCGCGTATTTATCATTTAAATTTTTCACCCACCGAGCCCTCGACTTTCACGCTGAATTTTGCATTCGCGAATATGAAAATTTGACGACTCAACTCGGGCACTCGAAGCGTGCATTTTAAATATAATGCATAATGCAAGATGGAAGATAGTAATAACAAAGAGAATAGCGACGAACACGACGCGTAATTGTTAGAATAAAATATCGTGCTGAGTATTTTCATAAATATTATTTATTCATTAAATAAATCACTAATTAATTAATCATTAATTGAGTTATTAATTTTTGTATGAACATTTATAATTATCGTTGTTCCCAGCCGGAAGTGGGAAAAGTGGGAAATAAATAGAATGGTATATTTGGATAAATTGAAAATTTGTACAAAACCTACATTTCAGGGCGAGAAACGAAAGAAAAATAGAAACACTATGAATGGCTCTGAAGCGGAACGTTGTTCGATGCCAACTCTTCGGCGCTATATCGTCGACTGGACAACAGGTATAAAGCGTGGATATCCGCGGCACCGAGTCACGAAACGGACGCGACACTATTGCGTAACGTTTCAAACCGGTCAGAGAGTCTCGTCAGGTCTCCCCCGTGAATTCGTCGCTAATCGAGTTAAAGAGCGAACGAAATCGGCGTTTCTCGGCGCCGCGTGGAAAAGATCATTCTTGAGGATCAATTTTCACCGGCGATCTTCGCGATAGGGAAAATCGTGAATTATCAGAAAATAACGAGTTGCCGAGAAGCGTGAATTATGGAGTCGACACGACAACGGGAACGACTATATTCTAGGATCGATATTTGGAGCTAGAAAAAAAGGCAGCTTAGAATAAAGGGCCTAAAGAGGCTCCGTCACGCATGACGATACAACGAGGGGAAGAAAAATCACGGATCTGCCCGTGCAACGAAATATCCTTCGGACGTGAGCGATATCTTCCTATTCTCCTCGTCGAGTTCTCCCCCGCTTTCACGAATTTCGAAAACGGGAACGTTTTCGAGATAGCGGAGAGGGTGAATTCCACAGAGGCTTGTTATGCGTTGCTTTTTTTGTTTTTTTTCGAGGGATTAACGAGGCCTTATCACGCATCAGAAAACACTGTGGGAAAATCGAGGGTTTAAGCGCATCGGGAACTGTATTTTCATATTGTTCCCTCGGTTTATATTGTTGTTGACTCGGTCTGCGCTTTTATCACGATTTTCAGAAAAGATTTTTCAAAATCTTTGGTATACAATTTTTTTTCAGCTGTATAAGAAGATTATTTTTGATGAAATAACTTTTATGTGAAAACTATACACTAAATAACAAAAAAAATGCGTAGGAATTTCAAGTAGAAAATATTTAAAAGTTTAATCATGCGAAATTCAAAGAAATAAAGAAAATTACACTTTTGGCACGCATTCGAATAAGCGAATTAACTTTTCCACCGAAATAATTGACAGGAAAATAGTTCGTGAGTGAGAATTGAAAAGGTCAGAACGTCGTTGAAATTTGGACAAGCCGATAAGGCAGAGAGCTTCGTTTTTAATCTATTGCTGCGAGCTTGAATTCGCGATACCGTGGCAGACGAGTCCCGAACAATGGAACGACCTCGCGAGCGTTTTTGCGAGAACAATTGTGAAAAAGATTCATCGCATGAGGATGCATGCCAAAACGGAGTTCAATGAGCCGGGCAGAAGATAGAAAAGAATATGTCGCTCGATCGATGTTATGATGAATTTGGAAATAAAATGCGAGAATTCGAAAAACAGATTCAAATTCCACAGGATTTTTACGATTTACCATTTTCAAAACAAATACAAATTCTCAACAAATTATTATTTAATAATAATAACATATTATTATTATTATTATTAAATAAATAAATTATTATTTTCTTAAAGTAATTTTTTCGTGACTTTATTGGAAAATTGTGTATATCAATTTAATTTTGTTTTATAGTTATTTCCTTTCAACGCGGAGGGTTGGTTGCGATTTGCATTGTTCCGAAGACAATGGATGAGATGTACTCTATAGTCTAAACGGAGAACCTAATCGCTCTACTAGAATCTGATGCACTCGAGTGATGGCATCTCAAAGGGATGAATTGCCAGATTGACGTTGCATCCGAGCAACAACATCGTGTTCCCCGAGACAGCGACGATAAACGTCCCTAATACACCACCCAGTGCCTTCTGCACGTGGGCATGTGGACTTGACATACATGTAGATCGCGTTTCAAGGATAGAATCTCCGATCTTCAAGATAAAACATGCTTCACCGCCAACGAAGGCTAAGAAAAAAACGTACCATTTCCGTCGTATTTATGTTTTAGCGCAACGTAAAACAAAACATACAATATTTGATTTAATTTTTTCAACAAATACGAAGATTGCCGAAATGTTTTCAGTGATGTTAAAAAAATGTTCTTTTTAATCATTTATTTGGGTCCATTATTCGATGCGGTTCGATTTTTCGGCAATGTATGTTTGATAAAGCAGAATTTGTTTTCGAGTAATTTATTTGGCCCAATTCTTCGACGAGTTTCAACGTTTTTCCGATTGTTCAATTTGTTTTCGACAATAAAAAAAGAATTTTTCATTCAATAATCTATTTGGGCCAATATTCGACGTGTCTCAAATTATTACCAATGATTTATTACTTTTTTCGAGTAAAAAAAGTATTTCCTTTTCAATCATTTATGTCGACCGATAATCCGACGTGTTTCAAATATTCACCAACCATTTATCGATTTTCGATAGTAAAAATAATAACGTCTCTTCCAATAATTCGCTGCGACCAATTAGTCGACTTTCAAATTTTTATCAATATTTTTCTTATGGAATATACGAATCAGTTGGTGAAGATAGCGAAGTTACCTCGCTCAGCCGCGGTTCGTGTGTTTGACCCTTTGACGTTTCGCCGACACCCGCAGTTTCGTCGGCACCTCGTGTACCTCCGAGAGGCCCGCTCGCGGTGCGTCTCGCTCGCCGAAACGAGCCGTCAAACTTCGGGACCTTGAAAAACTTCGTCGCCGCGCGCTCCGCCGGCACTGATTACATCCGATATCATGTTCCGCTGTCGATAGGCAAATGACGTCCGGGAAAGGTGCACCGGGAACTTCTATCGTAGTTCCTGCCCCGCAGGCGGGAAAGAGCGCGAGCGCCTCGAGTCCGATCGCTCATTCATTTCCGCGACTCTTCGACCACACCACCCCGGGACGTTCGATATTTTGAATAATCCCAACAACACGTTATCCCCGACCGTTGCGGTCGTATTTTCGCACAATAAAAGGAAAAAAAAATAAAAATAACCAATTCCCCGACCAATCACTCAATTCATTTCATTCCATCGAAAGATAAATTTAATCGGCAACGATGTATCGACGAACTTTGACACTGGTAAAAAAAAATAAAGAAACAAATCGAAGCAACGTGATTCTCGAAGTCCGTAACGATCCAGTAGCTTTGATTGATTCACCGACGAGTAACGGCTTAACTATCGTCGACACTCACGCACGATTACTGCATCGACGAACGATTTACACGAAAAATCGACGATTTCCTTCCGTCGGGTCGGTGAGTCTAATAGAAGAGAACGTGTCGTTCGGGCGGAAGATTGTGACGGAGACGAGGGAAGATGAATCGAAAGAACGGGTGCTCGGGGACGACGGGAGGAAGAAAGAGAAAAGGTTCTACGTGACGAATCTCCGGTTCGTTGTTGCTCGGCGTGCGAAACGATTTCCCGACGAACATGTACCGACCCTCGAGCGTCCGAGAGGCCACTGACAGAAGTCTGACGTTTCCCTGCGTCTCGACGCGGCGCGGTGGGGGTCGCGCGAGAGTCGGCGGCGCGGCGGGGAGGGAGGGGCGAAGGGACGAATCGCGCTGGATAAACGCGCAAGACCGCGTCGCCGTAGAACGAGACTGGAGTAGTACGGACAGCGCGTGGGGCGCACACATTGAGAGAACATCGGGAGAAAAGAAAAACAAACGTTCATTTGTTTTCGTTTTTTTTTCCTTTTTCGTAACCGAATAGCCGAATCAATGGCCACTTGTATGACTTCGACATTGATTTCTTTTTCATAGAAGCGAAGATACGTCACTGTTTTTTTTATCAACGCGAAATAAACTCGAGCAGATTTTTCTCGCGCTCGCATGAAAATTTCACTATTTCCCTCCCATCTTCGACTGAACTTCCCATCGACTTTTCATAAAATCGTTTTCGCATTTGCGTCTAACGCGGAGAATTGACGAGGAGCGCGCATATCCGGTCGATTGCAACGTGCACATTGAAAGAACGCGTAGAAGGAACGGGACAAAGTGGGTACTATGTGGCGCTAGCGCGAGAACAGCATAGGAGTACGTGACTCCGCACTATCGACCCGGGCCGCCAATCCGCCCCGAGTTCTCGCCACGCTACGATTCTCACGTGGGAGATCGCGGCCACGCGTTTATTACCGTTTACAAGAAATATTGCAGTGTAGCAGCGGCCCTCGGAGTACCGGTAATCCGGTAAGCTCTCGAGGAAACGAGAGTACTCGTATTCTTGTCGATGTAACGATTACGCAGCTTCCGCGTGACATCGTTGATGCTATTTTTTACATTTTCTTTTCACACTCGCGGAAGCTTATTCGCGGGGGCTATCCCAACGCAAGGGTGTGCTTTAAGATTGACAAATGTGAATGACAAAACAAATTTTTGTTTATAATTATTATGACAATGATTTATTATTATTATTGTTATTATTTGTTATTATTATTGTTATTGTTGTTATTTTTGCTCGTTTTTCATTGTTTTTACGAAAACTGAATGATCGATAATTAAAGAATGCCGGTATTGTGGTAAATTCTACCAAGTACATGTAACCCAACGCATGGTTATTGTCGACGATAACCATCGGCAAAGATAAGTTTCATTGCTTCGGCCGAAGTGATGCGAGATTGTGGCGAACACGTGGAGACACGTGGACTTCGCGTACTTCGACGCGTCGCTGTACTCGCGTATTGAGGGGAGCTTTTTCACACGCGATCAATTGTCGCGTTTAGCGAACTCATTTATTTGTGTTTACGGAAGTAACGACTCGAAGAAATGATCGTATAATATACGGTACCATTTAGCGTAGAAAAAATAAATGGAAAAAACTGGCAAGGTCGGTAATTCCGACGAATGTGCACACGCGACAATTAACCGCGTGCGATTACTCAGACATTTTATTATTACGACGACAGAGACGATTACGGAAGAAATTAAGGTCGAGTGAAAGATGCTCGCGCGGTTTCATGAAAAAGCTATTGTTTCGCGTTTTTATACGAGACGGGTGCTAGACGCGAAAGTCGGCCGAAAGGGTGGACGAAATTATGATTGAATAACCGTACTCGCTTGCGTTGGATCGCTCGAGTACTGGTATTTGCATGCGAGAGCACGCGTATAATTAATGAGAGCCAACAACAACTTCAAGTTCAATTGCACCCGGTGCCATCATGATTTGGTACACTTTCTTTTACACTGCAAACGCGTTCCGTAAACAAGCGTTGTGAATTATTCCCTGTATTTTGGGGGTAGCTTTCATAGTTTCAGTTTGGCTAAAGTGGTATGGTTGCGGACTACAAGTCCGAAGGTCCCGGGTTCGAGTCCCACCCAAGCCGCAAAAATGTATTTCGGTTTTTTTCCAGATATATATGTTCCTATTGATTGCATAGATGTACCTATGAGTAATTAAGTCACTAATTGAAGAGAAAACAAGGGTCGCCAGCGTATTTTCTTCGTTAACCTTCGTATTGTGTGAAACGACTGCGATGCAGCGATAAAACAAATGTCACATAACATGTGCTTTGCTTAATCCTATTTGGCAGCATCCAATTGACTTGTAACGCTTTGGTAACATTGTGTCATTGTCGATTGCATTGGCATTTGCGCGGCCGCTACATTGCCGTGTTCATCTATCGTTGAATAGACGCATTCCAGCGAACGGTCGGTCGCCTCTCTTCCTGACTTCGAGCCATTGCGACAATAGCGTGATGTTATAAAGTCGCCGCTCGCGTACACGATAAAGCCCTCGAGTATCGGTGCTCGCAGGGTAATTTCGTTTCTCCGCGCGCTCGACAATGTTTCCTAATTGCTCCGCGACCGCGAGCAACGCCGATGACAATGCACGCAAGACACCGTGATATATATACGCGTAAAAACATCGTGACGAGGGGCTTTTCATTATAACTATACAGGCGCCACAGCGTCGACGAGGGGGTTGATATTTCAATGTAAGCGAGGGGTTGAAAGCGCCTTTTACGATCCATTATGTTATGTTGAATTTCTCGTCTCGAACTATACCAATTTTTTTTTTTAACGAAAAATATTCTTTTATTCACGATGTAAGAAAGTTCGCAACGACGCCAAGCGCGCAATTGGATAATATAATAGACCGCGTCGGGAGTAGGACGAGGGAGGGTTGCTCGACGATGCGCGCTTGGGATGAAACCGGCACGGCGCTATTATCGCTCTATTTCGATGTTACACGCGGTTGAACCTGCGCATACCCTTTGGCTCGCTTGACCTCCCGACGGATGCCGTCCTCTTTTTTATCGTAGATATATATCTATGTGTGTGTATCTTTTTTTTTATAGTTCGCTTCTAACGTTCGACGATCGATTCGCCGCGTCTCACCGCGTCGATCTCGCTTCACTTTCCTCTCACCGAGGGAAAGAGAAAGCTCCTCCTTCTGCCAAGAATCCCTCGATAATGCATTTTTCTATTGGCTTCCTCGGCCAAGATGTTACTTCAGTTGTTACTTGTTTTCGATTCCTTTCTCGACAAAAAAAAACCTATAATATTTTATAATATTATCAATATTAATATAATATATATAATTACAATAATGAATAATAATAATAATAATAATCATATACATATATTAATATTATTATTATATATTAAAGATTATTAAGTGTTTTTTTTTTTTATGAATTAGTTTTGGAAATCCCGTACATTAGTGAAATTGCTCTTTCCGTCACTCGTCCGTAATTACGGAGAAGTTTCATTAGTCTAATTAAGCCGCGTGTGTTATTAAATTTATAAGTCTTTTCTTGCCGCCTCCGGCGGTGTCGTCCGTATCGGTATTGCACGCAATACACGCACGAATTTAATCTCTGACCCAGTTGAGGGATGACACGGTTGGAGGTGAAATACAACGAGGAACGACGCAAATTTAG
This sequence comes from Ischnus inquisitorius, assembly GCA_963924025.1. Lineage (NCBI taxonomy): Eukaryota > Metazoa > Arthropoda > Insecta > Hymenoptera > Ichneumonidae > Ischnus > Ischnus inquisitorius. The sequence goes on along the minus strand of OZ001250.1, from coordinate 2,539,106 downwards.
AGGATAAGGCGCGCCTGCGGCTGATCGCTTGCGGGATTCTACTCGCTCTTAATAATAGTTCGCCGGTGGCGCTTCACTCCTCGCTGCATTTTATAATGAAGCAAAGGCAGATTTTTCTCTATAACGGGTGAAGATACTTCGAAATTTCTACCAGTTTTCTTTTGCCTCTTCGATACAGAAAAAAAATTATTTAAATAATTAAAAAAAATTATTATTAATTATTACTCATTTTTATTCAAACTAAATTTCTTAGGTTATTCGTTTTTATTTATTTACCAGCCGAGGGTTTATCAATAAACAGTGAATGAAGGTTTTAGTAAAGAAAAAACAGTGTAAATAAAGATCATACAATATATGAAATGTTCCTCAATTTAGGTAAGAAAAATGTCTTGGTCATTCACCGATGGTGGATGCGCGGTCGTTGCGCTGCTTCGGCGACCGCCGGAGTAAAGCACAATTGCTTGCGACTTAGATAAGTACGGGTAGAGATTGCTAGAAGAAGAAAGGGGGTGAAAAGGGTTCGGAAAAGAAGAAGATTAATCCTTTTATCCCTGATAAGTTGCGCATACATTGCTTCGGGGCTAGAATCTTTGGTCAAATTAAACTGCATTTTTCTCACTAACGAGGGGAACTACGACGAGATCATAAGAAACATTTTTTCTTCATTATGAAAAGAGGAACAATTTTCATTGAAACCTTTTTTCCGGATCTCCTCTCGTTTTCTTGCAATATCGATATTAACGAAAAAACAACCGACCGAATGATAGTAAAGTGAGCGAAAAATTATCCATACATTCGAGTATCTGAAAGGGTAAAACAGTACACGGAAGAAAACAGTGAGTCAATGAAGGTACTTTAATTTTCATTGAAAAACAGGTCGCAGCGCGCGGAGTAAAATAAATTTTTCCCAAGCACGAACGCGCGACAAGAGAGCGGCTAGAAAGTGGATTAATCCGTAGCCGATAGCGGGGTTCGTTGAAGTATCGTACGCGAAAATGCGCATCAGGTAGTCGGGATCTTGTGGCACGGAAGCACGCAACGACGCGCGAAGAGGACGAGGATAACCGGCGGCGAAGAGGTGCCGCTGTGTCGGGCTACGACCCCTGCAGCTCGAAGAGCCGATAGCCGTTCTGACCCTCGGGGTATCCTGGCAACCCGTAAAACGCGGCGCCGCGTGTTCTCTGGTTTCTTCCTCTCGGAACCACCCCCACGGCGCTGTCGTTGTCGATGTTACTCACGTCGCTTCGGTTCCCCCGTGCCCTGGCGATTCCCAGAGCGATGGATAGAAGAAAAAAAAAATTGTCAAGCCGACACGCAACTCGCTGGTTGGCGTGCGGAGAACGATGAGATGAAGCCTCGTCGGCTGTAACGGCAGCGGCGAAAGAGGCAGCGATCCGCGGCTGGTGGAATTCCTACATAAAGGCTATCAAAAAAGAAGAAATGAGTTTCAGCGCAACATTGATCTAGCGGGTGATCTCTGGGTCGTTTTTGGTGCTAGGAATTTGAATGAAGTCTTTTCATGGAAATTTGCGGTTCGCCCATAGACTGATAAACGGATTTATTCGTATTTAACAAACTGAGAAACGGATTCGTTAACTGTTGACAAAGCTTGTGTTGGATATGGCGAAATAAATGTTCAATCAATATTAGCAAATATCAGTTGAAGTCATATTCAATCGGGCCAAACGGACCTCGACGACATTTGTTAATGGTTCACAAATCTTATTTTACTACTGACAAAGAAGCATTACTTTTAGCAATTCGTCATTGTGGTTGGCAAGATTGCTATTGGCAAGACTATTACTACTAGCAAGAGACAATTGCTGCTGGCAAGATACCATTAATTGTGTCCGGGTACCATTGCTATTGATACCATTCATTGTGTGAGGGTACCATTGCCATTGAAATGATTCCATTACTATTGGCAACTTGGTACCATCATTGCTATTGAAACGATTCTATTACTATTGGCAAGTTATCATTGGTATTAACAACTGGGTACCGGCATTGCTATTGACAAGGTATCAGTGCTATTTACAAGCAATTGATACGGTACCATTGGTATTGGCAAGGTTCCATCGCTTTTAACAAAATTCCATTGCCATTAGCATGGTACCATAACTATTGGCAAAAGGTACCATCGCTATTTACAAGATACTAATGCTATTGGCAAGACTCTTTTACTATTAGCAAGGCACGATTGTTATTAGCAAGATGCCATTACTATTGTCAGGGCACCATAACAATTGGCAAGATACTATTGCTAATGGCAACATTCTACTACTATTAGCAAGGCACGGTTGCTATTGGCAAGATACCATTACTATTGTCAGGGTACCATAACTATTGGCAAGTTTCTATTACTCTTATCAAGACCCGATTGCTATTGGCAAGGCACGATTGCTATTAACAAGATACCATTACTATTGGTATGGTACCATAACTATTGGCAAGGTACCATCGCTTTTAATAAGATCCCATGGGTATGATACGACAAGTACTAGCAAAAGGTACCATTGCTATTGGCAAGACTCTTACTATTAGCTTACTATTAGCAAGGCACGATTGTTATTAGCAAGATTACATTACTATTGTCAGGGCATCGTAACAATTGGCAAGACACCATTGCTAATGGCAACATTCTACTACTATTAGCAAGACCCGATTGCTATTGGCAAGATTCTATTACTATTGGCAAGGCGCGATTGCTATTGGCAAGATTCTATTACTATTGGCAAGGCGCGATTGCTATTAGCAAGATACCATTACTGTTGTCGGGGCACCATCACTATTGGCGAGATACCATTGCTTTTGGTACGGTACCATAACTATTGGCAAGACGTCATTTCTATTGGTATGGTATTATTGCTATTGGCATGATTCTATTACTATTGGTAAGTTACCATTGCTATTGGCAAAATTCTGTCGCTATCGAAAAAATTCCATTACTGTTGGCAAGGTACCATTCCCATCGGCGATATGTTATAACTGTTCGCATGATTCCACTGATATTAGCAATATAATTGTATCCATTACTTATCTCGTGACGCGATACTACTGCCAAGTTAAGATTGTCGAGAGTAAATCAAACAATAAGATGAACCTTCGACAAATTACTCGTCGAATGTACCAGGGTTGAAAAATGGACTGATGTCACTTAAGAATTTCTCATTTGATTTCTTGAAAAGTGAACCACGTTTTTTTCTTCCAAAAAGCCAATAAAGCAGAGGCTGTTAAAATCATTGGGACTATCTTGTCTTCTTGGCGGATTGTAAAAAAATATACCTTATCTTTGCAACTCGCAAACAAAAGTTCCAGAGATAAGATCGAAGTTTACGAGATAAACGTCCCATATCTTTTTCGCAAATTGCCGAAGTTTTTCTCGAGGAAAGTTCGACGGAACATCGGAAGGTCGAAGCCGGAAGTGCCCCGAGCACATTCGCGCAATTCGACCCCCGTGCACCGGTGGGGAGAGGCGAACGGCTTAAAGCAATAAATGAGTACGAAGCTCGGTGTAATAAAAGATTTTTCGATTTATCTAAACGAAATAAAAAATTTCGATTTACAATTTTCTTTTGTTTTCACTTTCGTCGCGTCTTACAATAAATAATAACAATAGACCGACAAACATTTCGAATCTCGTGTCGCTTCGTTTAATATATAATTTACACGTGTTTTACATTAGCGTTTCGACAATCCATCGATTGTCTCTTTCCCTTTTTTTATTAATCAATGTACAAAATCTTTGTGGCATACACGGTATGCAAATATAATGAATATAACATGGAAGGCGAACGGGGAGGAAGACCACTAACAATCGACGAGGGAAGGGGGGGGGGGGGGGGGGGGGGGGGGGGGGCAGAATATTGTGCGCGATGGTCCGCCTCGCTCGCCTGCGTGTTTTCTCGACTACAACTACCGGGCGTCTAGGCATTTACGATCGATCGAGTTCCCGTGAAACGGCTCGGCTCGGTCCTTACGTTCATTCGCTCGATTCATGCATTCACAGATACAAATAAACGCCTCCGAATCGAGGGAACCGGATTCCCTGCGATTTTTCTCAACGAAATACCGAATTCGTTTGATTTCGAATTCTATGTACGACATATTTTATGTATATTATATACATATATGTTTTTTTTTTTTTTTTTTTTTTCAATCCTACGAACGAGACCCTTTTCAACGGCGAGGCTCCGCTCCCCGCGTTATCGCTTATTACCCCGAGGCCTTTAGCGATTGGGAAGCGCGAAAGCGCGTGCGCGAGCTTTCAGCGTATCATGGAAGCTCTCGGGCTCGCGAGAGCCACCCCCGTCGAGACTTTCGAGCCTCGCGAAACGTCCTTTGACTATTCGAAATGCTTCGAATTTTTTTTTTTCATTCAACTATTAAGTTGAAGCAATTAAAAATTTCAGCTCGGTATGCCGCTGGATAGGACGAATTTTTACTTTATTTTCTATTCTAGAATTTTATTGCACGAGGAATATTAATTTGTACGGGAAGAGGGGCTTGAAAAGTTTGTGAAATTAACGGTGGGAAAAAGCGCTCTAGGCCCAAAGCTGCGGTTTTTTTTTGCCCATTCGAATATTTTTTTTTTCTTTTTTTGCAGTTCGAAGGTACCGGCGCTCCTCAATCGCAGTCATTTCATCTCTCGCCTAACTAATTAATAACCGAGGGGCGGGGGAAAAGAAAAACTATCATTTAATCTCACGCATCACAGCCATTTGAATGAAAATCGAGTCATCTCGATTTCTCTCCCTTCCTCATCGGAATCGTATTTGTCGCGAGAAAAAAAATTATCGTCAATCTCGATTCTTCGCGTCGACAGAAGACTGATTTTTCGTTTTTTTTTATTCTTTTGTTTATTTCTCTATCGTAAATAGCGCTCTCTGTTCGTTCAATCAATACGCAATCGAATTCGTCCGAGCGCCGAGTCGATAATTAAACAATTGAACATTGGTCATTAATTTACAAACAAACGTTTTTTTACTTTTTCTTCGATTTAAAACTACGAACTGATAGGCGCGCCTCTCGAATATCTTTTCTCTTTTTAATCTCTCCCTCTCGTTAAACTCGTTTAATTTGTATTTCTTATCGTAAAAACTACCGGCCACGCGCGACATTAATAACTCGAGCTCGAGACACTGGCGTAAACGGTATTGAAAAGCAGGGGGATAGTGCACGAACGTAAACATTGTATTTTATTAATACACTTTGTTATTTTTTTTTAACTTCCCTTAGTTTTTTCCTTACGAAGTTCGGTTATCTATTTTTTTTTCGTTTTCGTTGACATGCCTGTGTGTGTGTGTGATGTATTTTTCGGGAAGGCTCCGCGGATGAACTGAGGATTCAATTTTGTCTCGTTTTTTGTTTTTTTTTTTCCTACGAAATCGTTGCTATGAAAAGTAAACGGAGACAAATCGCGAATTCCTCGAGCGACTCTCACGGAACTACATGCTCGCTCCGCTCATCGTTGCCTCCCGAAAAGACAAATGAAAAAAAAAAGAAAAAAAAAAAAGCTCCTCAAATCAATCCTCAGAATTTACATTATTGCGAAAATCGATATATAATTAATATAATACAATACATCCAGAAATCTTTTTGTCGTTATTCGTTTTCTTTTTTCTTTTCTTGCGTTTTTTTTTTTTTCTTATTTTTGTACGAGCTTCGATCTTTCCCCAAAAGCGGAAAAAGACGCGTCGAAGAAAAAAAAATGAAAAGACAAGCGAATAATCTATGCTCAAGCTCCCTCCGACTCTCACTCGAGATTACAATATGGACACGTGTGGTTGCTTCGGCGTTTGTTTTTTTCTTCGAATATTTACAATGATGCGCGGAGGAAGTTGCGAAGAAGCGAGACAATCGAGCGACGTGTCCTGAAAAATCTTTCGCGTCTTCATCTTCATCGGTTTACTTTGTTTTCGTTCTTCCTTCTTTTCCCTCTTCGTGTCCGCCGAGCACGGCTCGGGTTAGTATTGTTAAAAGAAATTATCGCTCGAATTTACCCTCGCTCAAAGCTTCGTTCCTCCGAGAGCTTCGACTTTGTCAAATTGCTTTTTTCTCTCTTTTTTTATTTCCCGGGGCTACAAGTGAATTAAATTGTTTTTTTACTTCCGTCGATTTCAGATTTGTCTCTGAAGCTTCATCGACAAAAAGGCTGCAGAATCATTTTCCTCGTCGAGTCTTTTTGCATTTTTTTTTTAAAATAAAAACAATTAATCCAATCGTAGCCCGGACAATAATTTAAATAATAGATTCTCGCTCTTGTGCCGTTCGTCGATCTTCTTATCGGTTGCCGCCCGTCGCGCCGCGCGTTTACCAAGCGTTGCCGCCCCTTCCCCGTCCGCGAAATCCGCCGCCGCCGCGAAATTGTCCGCCGCGCTTGTTTCCCCTCGGCACGAAGGTGCCGATCGGCGGTGGCCCGCGCGGTCCCCGATCCATCCACGGTGCTCTCGGCCCGCCGCGAAAGCCGCCGCGCGCCCTCAGCGGATGTCCGCCGCCGCGCCAGATCGGAAAAGGTCCGCCGGGCGCGACAGCGACCGTCGCGGCGGCGAGACCGGGAATCCTCGGTCGAAAATTTCCGACGGCGTTCGGGCCCTCGTACTCGTAGATAACGACCGGGTGAATGTCGGTCGAGGGCGCCGGCAGCAGCGGACCGTTCGGCAAGAGCGTGCGCTTCTTCGTCGGTGTCGCGAGATTCGCGTCTTCCTCGTGGCACTGTTGCTCGGCGAAACTTCCGTTCGCCGCTTGCCTCTTGAGCTCGTTGACGCCCGCGGTTTTGCCGGAATTCATCAGCGCCTCGAGATGCTCCGACAATTGTCGCGGCGGCTCGTCGGCTCTCGCCAACGAGCCCTCTTGCGATCTGTCCTCGCTGCCGGCCTCCTCGGAATCGCCGGAACCGCCGGGAATTGCGGATATCAGCTCGGCGTTCCCGGGATTTCTGTCGTTTCTCACCGTATCGCCGGGATTCTCCGGTCTCGCGGAGCTCGACGAGGTATTCTCGATCGCGAGCTCGTCGTTCGACGGATTGTTCTCGAGTTCCAAGCGACCCGGCGAGTCTTGAGCGTGGCAAGTGGCATTTTTCGTCTCGGCTCGTTGCGCGAGGCTCAGCGTCTCCGACAACGATTTTACGCAATCGAGATCCGGACGCGTTATCGGTCTTCCCTCGTCGTCGAGGATAACGCAGGTGTCCGGTGGCTGAAGAAGCAAAGGGCCACGATTGTTCGCCGCGACGTCGATCAACGGTTTCTCCAACAATGGCGCCGGCTCCTGCGGCCTCGGGCGTCTGTTGGGTATGTTGCGAGCCGCTTGATTCTGCTCGTCGCTGAATCTTTCGCGTCTGTTGCGCGGAAAGCCACGACCGCGACCACCGCCGCGATCGTTTCTGTGGAAGATCGGCGATTCTCGATGATGCTGATTCGTCTGTTGCTGCTGTTGCTGATGATGGAGATGCAGCTCGGCGAGCTGATTCTGGCCGGGATACCTTCCGCGCAGCGACGAGTCGGCCATGAACTCCGGCGGGCCCGGCAGTCTCGCGTGTTGCTGCGAATTCTCGTGAAAATCGTAATCCTGCTGCTGGCGCGCTTGATGGAAATCTTGCTGTTGCTGCTGCGCTTGATTCTGATGAAAATCTTGAGGCATCGAATGAAAGTCTTGCTGCTGATTGGGCATGAATATTGTCTGCGGGTTTTGTCGCAGTACCGGCGCAAAGTCCTGACGAAACTCGCCGCTCTGCGGACCGTGGAAATCGGCTTGAGCTCGATGAAACTGTTGCGGCGGCGGCAACGGCGGCGGTGGCGGCGGACGTATGTCCTGAAGCATCGGACCGGCTCGCGGCATAACGTTTCCGGGCAACGGGATCATTCGCATGTCGAGATCCTGCATCGGTTGCGGCAAACCACAACGCATGTCCCGATCGTGCTGCGTACGCACGTCAACGAGAACCCGACTCTTCTGCTTGCCGTCGCCCTCCTCGTCGGACATTTCCATGTCTACGCTCTCCACTATGTCGCCCTGCTGACGTCTGAAATTTCAAATGCCGTGTCGAGAATATTTTGGGATAACTGCGAGCGATCGAGCTCCCTCGATAATGAATACTAATTATCTGTGACCCTCTTTTTATTTTTGCTCGCGAAACGAAAGACGAAAAAGATATCAGAGCTTTCACAATCAACTGCGGTGTCTCGACGTAACTCTTGGAAAAAATGTAGGGTGCAAAAAAGAATACGTTGTTTTCTTGAAGGAAATTATGGAAAATTTGAAGAAGGAAAATCCTTCAGTTAAAAGGGTTTATAAAGCAGAAAACAAATTTGAACTGAATTATTGCCCTCTCCAATTTTCGAAAGACAAAAATCCAAATCTTGGTAGTCGGTTCGATATTAGGGATACGATCTTTTCGCCTTTGAAACAAACATATACTTAATAGTAGCCTTCAACAAAATCAACAAACCAAATTTCCTTTTTGTTTCGAATTTTTATGATTTCATTCAAGATTGAAATAAAATTAAAACACATGCAATGTTTCGTGATGTTTTCAACATGTGAAAAAACATAAAAATTTAAGCGACCGTTGAAATCGTAAAATAGTTTTTGTCCGTGATGTATTCGACGTTATTTTTGTTTTTCACTATGGGAATTATCACAGCTACTAGCGTATTTAGAAGAATAATTTCCATACCGATAATTCTGATCCGCGCTCGTCCACACGTTGTTGTTGTTCGGCAGCGACGTGCCGGCCTCGTTTGAGTTCGACGTATTGTTCGCCGGACTTCCCGTCAGACTTATGAGATTTCTGTGATCGACGTCGGCCGCTTTGACGAGACGATGAGTCAAATGAATTTCGGCCGGCATCGGTATCGTTCGAACTCTGTAATCGAATTTTTTTAGTATTTCTTTTTTTTTTCAAGTCAAAAACAATCTCTTCTCGATGTAAATCAATCGAGGACGATTTAATCGAACGTCGGATGAGTCGTGGCTAATTTTTTCACTTTAACCCCTTCAACCCGGTTAATTGCAATTGTGCTCTATCGTTCGATTTTCGTCGTCAGATCTCACCTGTGATCGACGTCCGCATCGCTGCTCAATATCGGCGTTTGAGCGTCAACGTCGTTGTATTCGATGGGAGTGTTGAAACTCGATTTCTCGTAGATCGGCGGCGATTCCGGTGTCTCCGATAGAACATCGTTCTTTCCTCGCATCGTGCTCGTCCACGTTGTCTCGTTACCGGACTCCCACCGTCCTGGATTCTCCACTGTGTCCTCCGACCAGTTCCCGCTAATGTTGTTTTTGCCTGAAAAATATTCGTCATTTCACCAATAGAAAACCAAGTATCGCTCGCAATCGACGAGTCAATTTCTGTCGACGCCTGCGACAAATTTGTTCCTTCGATTTTTTATATTTTATCGCATTTTCGCCACTGTCTATAAGTGCTTCGGATGCATTTTATTTCCTTCAAAGGAAAATATTTCCTTTAAATTTTACGCACCCTAGAAAAAACAGGGTTACAGTCTTTATTACCGACCGCTCCATTTCACACTTTTAATTGTCTTCGAGTTCTCACCTTTTTCCTCCCATTTCCCCGTATCGTTTTTCGATCCCTCGTTCGCCGACGTCCACGTTGGAAATTTCGGTGGCAATTTGTTGTAACAATTTTCCTCGTCGAGAAATATCGGCGGCGGCAGAGGCGGCGGCGGTAGTGGATTTATCGGACTCGCGTTAACGTTTGACGCGTCCACGTACGGAAGCGTCGTCATATTGCTCAAACTATTTTGACTCGAGTACGGCGACGGTGTGTGAGACTCGCTCGTCATGCTGCGACAAAGCGGCAAAGGCGTGCTGTGGGTCATCTGATGATTGTTCAGCGGCGTTCCCGGACCGCCGATCATGCGTCCGCTCATCGGCGTTGAATTCATCTGCCCGGCGAGAGCCCCGTAGTCCGGACGCTGCGGCGATTCGGCTCGCGAATCCACGGAATCGAGACCGAGACCCGGAATTCCACTCGCGTTCGCGCCACTCTCGGCACCGCTGCCGGGTAATACGGTTTTCAGGAAATTCGTGATACTGAAATCCTCGGTTGTCGCTGCGGTCTTCGAAGGCCTCATGTTTATCACCTCGATCGGCATCGCCTTTGGAAGAGAAGAAAAATCAATTATTTTCTGCAAACACTACGAAATTTCATGCTGTTTTAACCCATTATTGGTCTCGCTTTCTATTTGGTTCTGTTATTTGTTTATCTGTTTAAAAAACCATCCAATCATCAATTTGAAAATAAAGAATCGATTCTTTTTTTGGAGGAGAAGTTTAATGGTAAATCGTTCCGATAAATAGTCAAATTTCTCTATATTTGTACCATCGCTATTTTTTTTCATTAAATGGGACAACATCGTATTTTCGATCATTCGATTATAATTGAAGGATAGGCGAATTCGTATTGAATAGAATTTTACCAGAACATCGTATTTTTCGGATTTTGAATTTTGGCCGCAAAAAGGACGTTTTTCTTTCCATTTTCTATTCAACTTCGACGACTCACCTCCGAGGAATCGTTGTACCTCTGATTTCCATTGGTCGGCGTTTCCGATCTGTCGTTGAACAAATTTCTCTGCAAAAAAACGAATTGCTCGGTCCCGCAAAGATCGTGAACATTGACGAATAACATTTTTTAACGATCAACGCCTCACCATATCGAAATCGACGTTTCCTCCCATAAATGACGAAAAATTCGACGTGAAATCTGATGTGCTGTTTTCCGTTGCGAGGTCCGGCGCCGGAACGGGCATGGGATCGTAGTCGTGACCGTAAGAATTGTACATCGACGGTGGCGCAACGTCCATCATCATCGAATCCGTTTGATTCAACGTCTGTCCATCCTCGCCCGGAAGCTCGATGTCGCTGTCCGGACTCGGCGACGGTGCGTTCACGTCCGGCGATGGAATCGGCGAGATCAACGTTGGCAAAAGTTCGTCCAATTTTTTCTTCAAATTCTTCACGCGACTACCGAAATTTCGGTAAGCCTGAAAAATACGAAAAAACAAGATTAATAAAATTCCTTCCATATGCCCGATTCCAAATGCTTTTAGAATCTCCCGTTTGGCCAGACTTTACCGATAGAACTGGCCGAATTTATCAACTTTTTTTTGTCTGTAACGCAAATTACGCATGACAATAATAGAGTTGCAAGGAAAAGCAATCAAGACGAACTCACGTTCGTAACAATCTTCACTTCTCCCCGCTGAGTCTCGTAAAACTGATCCGCCTGTTCCAGCAGCTCGAGGACCTGTGTTCGTTCTCTTATCTCAGCCTCCAAAGCCCTAACGTAATTCTCGACGTTTCTGACCGCACTCTCGACTTCCTTCTCCGCGTCCTCGACGTGTCGTCGATCCTTCAGCGAAGTGCACAATTCCTCGGCGTTGTCGATGTCGACGCTGCTGTCTCGCAGATCGCGCAATCTCGCGTCGGTCGCTTGTTCGAGATTGGCGCAAGATCTCATCGTCGAGATCAGCAACGCCGCTTGAAATTCCTCCGTCGTGACCGCCGGTTGCGGCTCGACTTTTTTCTTCGGCGCCGCCGATATGAGACCCGACAAATCGGCGAGAAACTCCTCGTCGTAGACCTGTCGCTGGTCCCATATCTTGAATATACGCAAGATTCGATGCTTCACCTTCTCGTCCCGCACCATCGTCGTCGCTCGCTGAAGCGTCGTTCCCCAAGATTCGACGAACTCGAAGTTCTTCCGCTTCGAGTATTGTATCACATCGTTCGCAAGGTAGAACAACGTTAGACGATGCTCGACTTTTACTGAAAACAGAACAAAAACATCGAACTTAATTCGAGCGAAACAAAAGTTAAGATTGAGTTGAAAAAAAATCGTCCAAGTAATACGATTTTATTTTTGCTCTCTGACGCTTTGGAACCATCAATTAAACTGTACCGCTGCGTTTGAGAAGAAAATGAGAAAACAGTTGCAGAACTTTCATACTTGCGGGTTTAAAAAATGCTTCAATTCTAAATAATGATATTCTTCGATTATCGGCATTCAATGGGAAAATTTGCATCGAGATATATTTTTTATCAAAAAAGCTTTATTTATTTGCGTTTCATTCCATCCAAGAATTACGATTGCGATAATTTATTTGTAATTTCAGAAAAAAACATAGCTTTCGATACAAAAAAAAACAGAATTTTTTTTAATGAACAAATAAACAATTTTGAAGGTACAGAAAAAGAAGAAACAGGTTTTTGGAGGTCTATTTTGCATTGGAATAGATACGAATGTTAAAATTTATTATAATGCCAATGTGATATAAAACAACTCAGACATTGTTTTAATATTGTCGGTAACAAGTTGCACCAAGTTCTTCAGTGACGACCAGATCGATATATCGTAATAAATAAAAATTCGTGATAAGTCGAGTCTGTGGTGAATAAAGGAGCATCTGTTTAACATCATCGCGCAACGAAATGGCAAAAGCATAATCGTCAAAGACCATCTGTTCGATCTTTCAAGACTATCAGACTATTATTGCTATTTCCGTTTGATATTATTGTATAATTTGAAAAAACACAAATACATGAAAAAATAATATAAAAAAATATGTTAAAAATTAATTAACGATTCAGAATTTAGTTAAAATAAATTATATTTGATGTTCGAAATTGTGACGAATTACAATTTTTAACCCTGCTGCGATTTTCAGACGTCTCTCGAAACAAAACAGAAAAACATTCAAATAAATATAGATTTTTTAAAAAATATCAACGATCATCGAATTAGCTTACATTGACGATTCTCAAAGTTTGTCGAATACGATTTTTTTTGAATGTCGTTTTTCAGATACCAAAACAGTTATTTGACACGGAAAAGAACGGAATAACGCAAAACCGAAGTATCGTTTCGTATTTACCTTTTTTCAGAACTTGAAGCCAAGTGGCGACGATTTTTTTGTGATGCTGCCGTCTCTCGAGGCACCAGCTCGACAGAGCTTGAATGGACTCTTGCGAGTCCTTCAGAGCTTGGAGTCTCCGCTCGAAGAGTTCCGTGTCGAACTCGGCGTTGGCCATTGCTTTGGAATCCTCCGAAACTCCGTTTGTCCTTCGTCGTCGACGCGTCTCAATCGCGGTTACCGCTCTTCGTCGTTAATTCCGTACATCGCGATGCGAAATTCGCGCGGAGTAACGTCATTGTTTTTTCTCTTTTTTTTTCTCGTGTCCGGAAGAGAAGAAGAGCCGTTCCCGAATCGACTCGCTACTCGCTTAACCTTAAAAGTAAAACTCGGCTTTTGTTGATTTTCCGTTTTCGTATTTGGGGGTTAAGAATCCAGATCGGCGTCCCGCGGCTTAAACTCCGAAGTTATGTACGCACGATTGGGAAGAAAAACAACGTGAGAAACGACGCTTTTGCGATAATTTCGATAATTGATTTATCGCGAGTGAAAAAACACACACACGCACACACACACGCGCGCGCGCTCGTCGCGTCAACGAGAAAAAACACTCGCGAGTGCGTTCAAATGATCCTCGTTGAAATGTATCTTCGATTCAATTCGTTTTGATTCGAAACATTCGACGACGTTTCGGAGTTGCGTGTCGGAAAAACGGTGGAAAAAAAAGTACATGTATTATCGCGATGTTGGATTTTCGCCGTCGCGCAAACGGGGTAGAGAGGGAGGGGGCTGCCGCCGCCGCCGCTCACCGAATACGCCGAGAAATCCGCGCGGACTTTTCTTTTTTTTTTTCTCACACACTGTCCCAAGCGTCGCGACACACTCGTACTATTGTTACGGAAACTTGAGGCACGAGATTTATTCGTGACGGAGAATCGTCGTGGACACGAGTCACGGTATGATCCGTTGAATCGAACGCGATTATCGCGTTTGTATCAACTTAGGCCCGTTTGCCCGTAGCAAAGGTCCGCCATTTTTCTGGGGACCAAAACACGACCGCGCAATGGCCGCATTCGAGCGAAGTTCGCCGTTGCTGCGAAAATTCATTGGTGCCACGACACGGGGGCTCAAGTGGCGGGAAATTTGAACTTTGAACAAACTAGGTTCCAATCGGATATCGAAATCTATAAGCGCGCATCCGCCACTGTCGAATCTATTGTAACAATTTCATTCAATCTATCATCACGATATGCATAAATTATATTCTTAAAATAAACTCGATATTTCGCGTCCGTGTTTTTTTTTATATGAAAGAATAAAACGATCATTGAGATTGAGATAAAACATGCTGTAGAGATTATCTACAGATATGTAGAATTCATCTTTCACGTTTGCAGCGAACTTCGCACGGTTCTTACGACGACAATACGAATGTCAACAATTCGGCGATTCACGCACGGGATCGTGGTGGGATCATGACATCCCGAAAGTTGTAAATAAAAACAATAAATTCGTCGGAATCGAACGCCGTTGACAATGACGACGGTGTGCACGAGGGACAAAGAGGACAAAACGATGAGTGCAGTTTCGCAAACGAAAGAATCGGTGATCAACGACGATGTCGCGGCTAAATACGATCTGGAAAAGTGCGTCGATTGGATAAAAGCACGTGGCCTCGAAAGGGTTCGTACAACATTGTTTCTGCGTCAAGTCAATGAGTAACGATTTCTCTCCTGGCTTTTAACGATTTTAAGCTATTTCTCTCGTCGCCGAGTGTTAATACAATTTCGTCGATGTTATTTTTTGCGCGTATTGTTAATCTGTCGAGGTTAAGGCAGCGGTCATTCTTCACCAGCAGCTCGTCACGTACGCCACTCGCGTTGATATTTTTTTTAAACAAATAAAATCTTACTTTCTTACATGATTGTATGAAACGTCGCATAAACAATGCAAAAAAAACCTTTGACAACAATTAGAATTTTGTCAAAATATTGTTAATAATTAATTAAGTTTGTTTACTCATTGAATATTGCTTGATAAATTATATTTGTTATTAATTTATCGATCAACAAACACACTCGAATTGGCTCGGTTTTTTTTTTTTCGATCCAGTACAAAACTTCCAAAAGTTCATTTTTTGTTGAATAAATATTAATTAATGAATAAATATTTTTTTGGTAATATCGAACAATTAAATAATCGTTTTAATCGATTTTAGAGACAAAAAATTTACAAAAGCATTTTAAACCAAAAAAAAAAGACTTATGTAAAAAAAATTTTTACAGGTATGCCTGCAATTTCCGGATAGTCTGCTAGCGGATTCAGCCAGAGTGGCTCTGTATCTCCAGCAACGTCTCGACAAAAAGGTTTATATACTCGGCGACACTACATGCGGAAGCTGTTGCGTAGACGAGATAGCCGCTAATCACATTAAAGCCGACGGAATAGTACACTTTGGACATGCCTGTTTAAATCCCACTGCCCGTCTGGCTGTCTTTCATGTCTTGGAGCGCAGAGCCATTGACGCGGAAGCTTTGTGTCGAACGTTTTCGCTGTTTTATGAGGATACGGCGAAGAAGATTCTTCTCTTTTATGACGTAGCGTACGCACACGCCATCGGTTAGTTCGGATTTCCGATTCTTTCAACGAAAACTTTTTTTTGTAATTATATGTCAGACACATTTATTTATTGTTTTCCAAATTTTTTGACGATATTTTACACCGTTTTGTTTTTCTGTTTACTGAAAAATTATTCAATAAAACTGTGATTTTTCATGCATTCTAAAGAATTTATTAAGAATCTTAATCTTCAGAATTATTGAATTCATTATAATTTATTGGAAATCTTTAGTTTTTTATGTTAATTATTTTATCGATGAATCAATTTATAATCAATAAAAATGACGATTTTTTTTCAGATTCAATCTACGAATCTCTAAAATCCAAATATTCGAAGCTCGTTCTGTCGACGCTGTGTTGCGAGTCGAACGTTAATTCCGCGGTAGCGAATAGCGCAACGAAGGTCTCGATATCGGGAAGATCGTGGACGCTGGAGAACGGCTACAAGATCGACGATTACGAGGCCCTTTACATCGGCGAGAACGGCAAGACGCTCGCGAGTCTCGCGCTCAGCATTCCCGCGAGATCTTGGCACCACACGCTCGGCAGCGAAATTGTCAAATTCGAGATCGTCGACAATCCGTGGCTCAGAAGACGGCGGTATCTCGTTGAGAAACTGAAGGACGCCCGAACGGTCGGCATCGTCGTTGCTACACTAGGAATAAAGGATTATCTCGAGGCTCTCAATTCCATAAAGCGCGCTCTCAAGGAAAAGAACAAGAAATCTTATATATTCAGCGTTGGAAAACCGAATCCTGCGAAACTCGCCAATTTCCCCGAGGTCGGTACCGAAACATCAAGTTTTTTTTTTTTTTTTCCATTACTCCGAAAACCTTAAATCTTAATTTCAATAATAATTCGTCAATATTTTCATCGCAGGTGGACGTTTTCGTGGTGATCGCTTGCCCGGAGAACGAAATATTCGATTCCAAAGACTTCTACAAGCCTCTCTTGACGCCGTTCGAGGTTGAGCTCGCGTTCAACAACGCGCGCGACTTCTCGACGCGCTATTGTCTCGATTTTCGGCAAATACTGCCGGGCGGTGCGAATTACGTCGAGTTTGCGGCGACGACGGAAACGGACGTTTCACTGTTGACCGGCGAGCTGCGAAGTTCGGAGAAAGATGTTTTTTCGGCGGACGCGATGAACGCGCTCAGTTGCCGCGGTTCGGGAACGATGGCGATCGGAAAGGCCGGAGCGAGTTACCTTCACGAGAGAACGTGGAAGGGAGTCGAGCAGAGATTGGGCGAGGACGAGATAAAGCCAGCGGAAAAGGGACGAAGCGGCTTACCGACGAATTACACGAACGAACCGATTTATCGAGAATCGTGATAAGAAAGAAAACGTTTTTCCGGGTCTAACGAAGAGAAAACGAAGATAACGTTTCTATTTATTTACTTAATTGCAATCGGCGATTCGATGTTATCGCCGAATAACCGAATATCCTCTCCATCGGCTCTCTCGATTAATATTATTCGCATCGGTCGCGCGAGAGCTCGATGAGCTCGGCAACGATGTCTCTAAGATAATAAAAACATCTTCGCATCGTTGCATTGGAATGAATCGTAAGGTACTTATGGACGAATTGATCACAGGACTCCTTTTATCCTCAATTCGGCTTTGGCTTCTTCGATTTGCTGAAAATGAGAAAAGAGGACAAAAAAACGTTAGTAAATAAAAATATGATCATGATGTAAGAATACGCGAGATTTTTTCGATTGGGCGAGATGCAAAGAATAACAATCGAATCTCCATTCCCTGATAAAAAAAATTGATAAAATAATTGAATTGTTTGTCTATCGATATCGTCTTCATTATTATTTTATATAGCCGTTATTTTTTGTTTTGCTGCAATCTTTTCTCAATTAGTGCTAAATATTTTTTTTTTTGAAAATCGCCAAAATCTTAATAATTTCAATAAGCTTTGACTTTACCCTCTGAAGTTCCTTGGCGGCGGCTTCGCAGTCGTTGAACGTGAAGACCCTGTAGAGAACGATCGCGGCCGCGTAGAGGCCGAACAGAAACAGAAGAATCACGGGAAGCGGAAGAATGAAGTTTCGCCATTCGGAGACGAGAGACGATTCGATTGTGCCCGTTACCGCGGCGCTCCAAATGCCGAAGAACACGGTAGCGAATAACAACCATTCCATTAGCTTTGTCATCTGCGAGAAAATCGTCAATCTCTTGTTTATTTTGCTGACACGTTGATATACGTTTCCACGTTATCTCGGCTTGGCTTGAAAGTTACAATCACCTTAAACTCGTTGTTTCGGTTTGTAAATGCGATGCTGCGAAATATTCACGTATGTAACAATATCACTAATGTAACAATTCTTTTATTCGTCGGTCACGGAAAAATTCGCGTATTGTTTATCAAGGTCTAACCTCGGACCGGTCTTTGCGTGTCGCAAGCATCCATTGCGCTTTTTTTTTTTATTGCCGAGTTAAAGTCCCTCTGGTTTCGGTTCAGCGAACTGAAACGTGCCGAAGGCAGTTTTGCAGCTTTAGCTGTATGATCGATAAGAACGATGACCATTCGTTCTCGAAAGTCGACATGATAACGAACTTTCGTGTGAAAGTTACTTTATTAAGGCGATGTGACACCACGGTCGGTAACAAAAACTGTAATGCTGCTTTTCCCAGGTCGCTTAAAACTGAGCCTTCAAAGGAAATAGAATGCTACTGCAAAATTAAAAGGCGCAGTGAAATTCTATTTCCGTTCGATCGCAAATTTCTCGTGTACTCTGGAAAAATTAGCATTACAGTTTTAATTATCGACTGAGCACATGTGGGGACTTAAGGAGAGTGTTTTACCTGGCCTTAAAAAAAGAATGTCTGATGGCTTGCATCGGAATGGCTCATGGTCGTGGGTCGATATCGAAAGTTCGGATATTTTGTTACCGACAGAGCCATCTTACATGCCCTTAAAGGCACAGCATTCCAGATTTTGATTAATCGAAGAAGCGCACATGTTTCCACGTAACCTTAATTAATACAACTCCGTTCTCGAATTCGTAAATTCGCGGTAAGCGGAAGTCGCGCGTGGCGCACCGCGCGGCCGTTCCGAAACAACTGTTCCTCACTTCCGGTTTGTCCCGTCGGCTGTGCGGGACTGGAGAAACGTACGTCGTCTGTCTGTGTCGCAACACTCTCTCCGTGCGGGGAGAGAAAAAATCGTTTGTGTACCATAACCGCGACTCTCTCTCTCCGTCCCCGCGACGAGAGCACCGAAATTTTCTCGTCGCAAAAATCCAACGATCGAGCGTGTTGTTTACTTTTTTTTGTGTTCGTTATCTATCGTGTTTGATAGAGAAAATCGTGCATCGTGTCGGGCGTAACGCTTCGGCGCCGGAGTTTCGCGTGTGGCATTTAAAAGCAGCGAGCATTCCAAATCGAGGACAAAATGTCCTCGTGGATGGCAGGTGGGTGACGAGTCTCGATTATCTTCGCCGCCCCATCAATCCCAGCTGACTGCGCTCGTCGAGCGTCGACCAAGACGAAAAAGAGATCATCGTCGTTATCCCGCGATATGCGCGACGCAGTGGACTGAGCCGCCGAACGGTAAAAGAGAGAAGAGAAAATAAAAAAAGGAGAAAAAAAAAAACATAATAAAAAATTAATCACGCAAATGGGTCTGATAATTGGTCGTTGGGCGTTCGTGGCGTATTACAAGGAAAATCACTACTGAACACCCCGAATATTCGTCGATCGACGAAAAACAAAAAAAAAAGAAACCGTGAAAAAAATACGAGCTCGGTAATCATCGAACTCGAGACTTTTGGACAGTGAAAACATCGACGGTTTTTTTTGTTCTTTTTTTTTTTGCTACTCGTGGTTTTATCACATTCCTCGTGCAAAAGACAAAATAAACGAAGCTTCAATAATTTCTCTTCTTCTCGGATATTACGGAAAGAGGGATTTCGCGCGTGATACGCGAAGGAATTTCGTGTGATATTTCTATTACACATTTTTTTTCCTCCCTCTCGCCGGGGGTGCTAATTGGAGGTACAAAGTTGGAGTTTACGCGGCGTTAATTGGAATACGCGGCGCGAAGAAACTACGGGAGGATACGTGTGTGTTTGTGAGAGAGAGGGAGAGGGAGATAAGAATACGGGGCGAGAGCGAGGGAGAGAGAGACGTAGAGCGAGACGCACGATGGAGAAGGGAGACGAAACACCGCCGTCCGTGGACGTCGATGAGAATGGTCTTCTTCGAGGCAAATCGGAGGACGATGAGAACGAAACGACGGAGGAACATTACGGGTGCGCGCACTACAAACGAAAATCGAAATTTGTGGTAAGATATACGAAAAAAAAAAAATTCAGTTATCGATTTTTTTATAAATATTATTATTATTAGTATTAATAAATTGTTTTAAACAATATCGTAAGCATTTTTATGAACGAAACATTCTCGGAAAGACCGAAAGAAAGTGAATGTTTTTTTTGCGTGTCCGGCAATCGATTGGAACTTAATTTCCATGCCTTCATCGCTCGTTTAGAATTATTAACGAAACAGCTATTAAAAAAAAATTATAAAGTTTTTAGATTTTTATCAAAAAAATATCAAAATGATAATCATTATTATTGTTATTAATAAATTATTTTCAAAAATATCGTAAGCGTTTTTACCGTGGGAAAAGATTGTATTTATAGTCCACAAACGTATCGTTGAACATGGCGAATTAAATGTTTAGTTAAAGTTAACAAATATCAGCTGAGTCGAGTAATCGGCCCAAAGGAATGTCAGCAACATTTGCTTATAGTTAACGAATCTTATTTGGCCCAACTCATTTTTATTTATTTATCTATTTATTCATTTATTTAAAGTCAGTTCAACAACAATGGTCATTAGCGACTAGCAATTAATATTTGTTAACATTCGATTAGTATTGTTAACGAAATTCTGTAAAAAAAAATACACTATTCATTTTTTAAATTATTCAAATATAAGATTCCAAACGAATAAATCGAACCGTCCATCGGCCCAAAATATCGACTTGCATGGGAATGAGAATTGCGCGAAAAAATGGAATTCAGATAAACGAAGGAAAGGTTACGAAAAAATTTAAGCATACTTTTCGCCGGTACGAGCGTTCGACAATAATAAAGACGACGGCGACAACGACGATTCATTGATTGATCGATTATACCCCGTCTCGCGTTTCTAGCTCGATCGAAGGTCGTTCGGGTTTGAGTGATCAGCTGTGGCGCTTTTCTCTTTCCTCATTCCGCAACGTCGCCGTCGTCTATATAGATTTCTTCGTTTATATTATCCGTTCGTCGATTATTCGTCGCTGCCCCGCCGTTTTTATCGAACAAACGTGCGAGTCGAGAGAGGCATGACAGTAACGATTGTCACGACAGAATGGGAAGCGGACGAACGGACGGGCAGAGCGAGGGATCGTTATGTATACGAAATGCGTTTTGGGGCGGGCTTGTACTCAGCGCACGTGAACGTGCACCGAGCGTCGTAAGGCTCGTGCATGCGCGCAAACTTCGCTGTTAAAATCAATAAGATTCTTCACGTTGCTTGCCGACGCGCGCGAAAAGATAATAATAACATCGTCCCCCCCCCCCCCCCCCCCCCCCCCCCCCCAGCTACGTCTGCCTCTATCTATAACAATTTCATCGCGTTTCCACGTGTCGGCCTGAAAAAATTAGAATAAAGTACGACCATACGACAAAATTCGAATCGTAAAAAAATGTAATTAATAATCGATGAAAATCATTAGTAATATTAAAAATTATAATCTTAACATTAATGATATTAATAATGATATCATTGTTAATTATTATTTTACAATAATATTAATTATTAATATAACAGATATTATTGGATTTTTTTAAACGAAAATAATGTTGATAAAAAAAAGTAATATACTCACAGGAGATTCTAACGACAAAATGAACTCTAAAGACCATTTTTATTTAAAAAAAACATAATTTGGATTTACGTTTTTTTTATATTAAATATCATGCAAGAATATCGATAATCGTTCCAAGATGGAAATGATCGGTTTGATTAAAAAACCGACCGAAAAATAAAATTTTCATTGAATAATTTTGAACCACAATCCGCTTGTTGATCTTTGTATTTACTTAACTTTTATCGATTGCAGACGCCGTGCTGCAACAAGGTTTATACCTGCCGTTTTTGTCACGACGAGCAAGAGACGCACACGGTTAACAGAAAGGAAGTGACGGAATTGATATGCGTACTCTGCGACACCCGTCAGCCGGTCCAGGCCACTTGCCAGAATTGTCACTGCCGCTTCGGCAAGTACACTTGTCTCGAGTGCAATCTATTCGACGACGACGACAAGAATCAGTATCACTGCGACGGTTGCGGAATATGCAGAGTCGGCGGACGGGACAGATTCTTTCACTGCGCTACGTGCAACATGTGTCTGCCCGTTCAGCTCCAAAACGGACACAAGGTATAACGTTTGTTTTTTTTTTTAGTTATAAATTCTCATATATTTCCGTTTTAACTTAATGCGATTTTTTAATGTTTTATGAAAATTGTTTCACAATGTTTGCTTCGATTCGTCGAATGTTCTTCCCGGAAAAATCAATTTCGATCATTCTTATTTCCGGATTGTCCTCGAAACTCAAAGGCGAAAAAAAAAAACAAACTAAAAGAAAAATTTGCATATTTTTCCATTATTTTATATACATTTTTTTAATGTTCCACCGAAATTATCTTATAAAACTCCGTAGTGGTTACCCGACTCGTATCTGAAATGTGTGAACTTACCTTAATTTAAAAAATCGACAGTTAGAAGAGATTCTGAAAGATGTGAAAATATTGGGAAAAACGAACGAATCAATTTCTGAAAAAAATCAAAACTGGTTAACCGAATGATTGCATAGAATCTTTTTAAAACCAATTCGTTGATCGTTTTTTGGCATTATTATGATGCAAAATAAATCTTTCCGCAATTTTCTGTATGGTTGGTCCCTTCTGGGATTTTTATTGCCCTGGGAAAAATTCAAAAGCCACTCAGAAACTACCTTTCACCGATATATCGATTTATACGCCGTAAAAATATTGTTCAGTTTATATTCGTGCATGAAATCCGAATTTTCGTCGAAATCGCGGATTAATCAGATCATGCCTTGAGTGAACCGTTGAGTTTTTATCATTTCGAAACTGATTAAATCCTTTAAAATTTTTTTCACATTTCTCTTTTATGAGATTATTTAACGATCCTTTTTTCTAACGAACGAACACCTTTGTTTTTTTGCAGTGTGTGGAGAACGTGTCGCACGCGAATTGTCCGGTGTGTTTGGATGACATTCACACGAGTCGCATTCCTTGTCACATTCCCGATTGCGGTCATTTGTTGCACCGTACATGCTTCGAGGAGCTCCTGCACTCGGGACACTACGCGTGTCCCACGTGTCAAGTGTCGTTGCTCGACATGACGGAATTGTGGAGATTTCTCGACAAGGAAGTGTCCCTCACGCCGATGCCGTCCGAGTACAAGGACTACAAGGCCGAGATATTGTGCAAGGATTGCCACAAGGAATCCACCGTGAAGTTTCACGTCGTCGGGCTGAAGTGTCTTAATTGCGGTAGTTACAACACGTGCAGAATCAAAGGATCTCCTTGTCCTGGTAACGCCGATTTCCATGAATTCTATCATAAATTATTCACTTGGACTTGATTGAGTTTAACAAAAAAATGGGTCAAGGAACAATTAAAATAGTCCGTACCGTCCGAGGAAATGTGAGATTCGGAGAAGATTTAGAGAGAATTTCGAGCGTTTCCCGATGGGATAAAGATCTGAAAAAAATCAAGCATAAAAAGGTGCTCGGGAGATCGGTTTTGCGTAAATTATTTTTATTCATTTTGCGCCAAACCGCAACTGAATTATTACGCAATTTTTAAATTCAAAACAGTCATTACGAAATTACACATTTAATGTTAAAAATGATTTCTCGTTACTCAGTATACAATTTATTTTTTCTGAAAATCGTGTCCAGAAGAGTACGCAGTCTGGGTTGTTGCGAAGAAATAATTCTCATTTCATTTTTCGCGGAATTTCGAGATAACGAAGGACAAACCTCGACAAAAGTAAATCATCGATCGATCAAATTTTCCAGATCCGGATTCGTTGGACGTTGCGGCGGGTGGCAGCAGTACGGGCGATCAGGAGCAGTCCGAGGACCGCGGCTCGGAGTAACGATAACGAAAGATACGAGAGAACGGAGCGAAGACAAGATCCACACGTGATCGCGTCCTGATCGGGAAGAGAGACTGCCATCGCGGGCAATCCGGTGATCGGGGTCAATTCGAGACCCGAACGAGAGTTGCACGAGGCCAGAATGCCTCGGTCGCGCGCCTTCTTCACCGTTGGATGATAATTAGCAAAAATTTGTACATTTTTTCAACGTTGCAAAAAACCCCTTCTCGCTCGCCGGAAGAGGAACGACGAAAAAGACGTCGATCGATCACCGATGTAGTTCGGATCGGTTTTTCTCTGTGTCCTATTCACACGCAACACAAACACACGCGACATTAAATTTCTTTCCTGCGCGAGCAACACTCTCACCTTAGGTGAACATTTTTAGAGACTAATGAGAAAAAAAACTATACGACGATTGTTTTTATTTATTATTTTTTTTTATCGTCGACAGCGAAGAAAAAATCGTATCGCCTCGGTGAAAATGCATCTTTGGCGTCGAGGCGATACTTTTGTGTGTAAATTGCAACTCAATTTTGTGATTAGTATAAACTCCCGCTGAGTGTTAACGACACGAATAGAAGACACAACAGAAACAACATGAAATCTATCCTGTAGTTTGATATTTCACTATAATGTTGTAAAAAAACAAAAGAACAAAAAGAAAAACAATCACGATTTCAAGCGATCGAAGACGAACGCGAGTTCTCACCGATTTTCAGTAGAACGAAGAAATTTCGTCGATGTAGTCAGGATTTGTCGTCGGTTGTGTTTTTTCTTTCTCTGAGGCGAAACTGTCACTTAGAGATCTAATGTACGAGATTAATCGTCCAAATCGTTTCGTATCTTTCTCTTTCTTGTTTAGGAATTTTGAAGAGAAACTTTAACATTGCGAAATTGAGTAACGCGCGACGAACGATCGATCGAGCAATCGTTTTCCGGGCAAGCAAAAAAAATTGTTACGGTCAGGTCTTTCTTTTTCCTCGATTTTCTACTCAACATGATGAATTTATCCCGAAACAAAGGTTCGGGGACAGAATCGCATTGTGAACGATCCGATTTTTAATTGAACAAATTTTTATTTTTGTTTACTTTTTTTTTCTTTCTCTATAAAACATTTTTTTTTATCGTCCAAGACGAATCATCGGAAGCTAGTTATATTTTTGTAAGAAAAAAAGAGTCGCTTCGTGTTGAAAAAAAAAAAAGACACGGTGGTTTAGAATTTTTTTCCAAGCTCGTTTTCGCGTTACGCGAAAATCAAAGGTACGTAATTCGTAGAAATCGATGCATTTCCTTTTTTTTTACACAACGGCGAATTCGTCGACTCACAATAATGACATTCGCGCGATATTTCTACCGCTTTTTTTCCTTCCTCGTCATTCCAGCGACTAAAACACATTCCATTTTTATCCTTTTGTTTTTTATATTACCTCGTGGCGGATAAAAGGAAAATGCTCACGAAAGAGAAATGCGATGTTTTTTGACCTAAGCGTTATAAATGTTAATTATTATTACGATTTAAACGAATAAAGCAACAAAAAGAAAAAAGACGTAGGAGATAGAAATTGTATCATAATTTAGTCAATGAAGAAACGCCGATGAAAGTGAACGCGCGTTTCGCAAGTGCTCGTGAAAGTTTGTTGACGAAAATGCAAAGGACAAAAAAAGGGGAGGAGAAAAAGTAAATCCTATTACCTGAAAATTGAAACTGATTATTCACATTTGATTGAGATTGAATAAAGTTGATTGAAATAAAAAAGAAAAAGATGAAGTTTCTTGTCGCCGCGCAGCTGAAAAGAGAAGAGACTGACGCTTTCTTCGCATTCCCAAATCGGAAAACGGCGGGCAATGTTGTAATCGTTGATTAATTAATAATCGTTTACGTTTTTTTTTCTGTTTTTTTTTGTGCGATCTTTATTACTGAAAAAATGTAAGTTTAAATACGAATTACAAAGGCTCTTTGTACGTAACGGCCGCAAATAGTGTTTTATATTAATAATATATATAATGTTCTATCAAATAAACCGGCTATAGTTTTTGTTTATTTTCAAATTTTTTTCTCTCTCTTGCTCTCTTCCTACTTGTTCGCTCTCGACCCGTTTGTGTTCTCTTCGTCGCGAATTCGCGTATAAAAAAATCAACGAAATGTCGCTCGATCTATTGTGAAAAATGAAAAAAAAAACCAAAAAAAAATGGGGATTAAAAAAAAACAAAATGAAAAATCTGACGCTCAGTCTACAAAGTTTTATCCTTTCTACGAAGCTTTGACTAATTTTTTTTTCTCTTAGACCTCTTGGCCGCTCGGACGAGTACGAATCGTTTTTTTTTTTTTTTTTTAAGAAAAAGTTTGTGCTCGGTACCGCTGATTTTTTTTTTCGCCTCGTCCAGCGTACTTTTTCTTCTTCAATGACGAGACGGCAAAGCGAACACATGGAAACATCGCGGTTGAGACCGCGTTGCTCTCCGACTAGTTTGATATTTTTTAGATTGTATCTTTTCTTCATTATTATTACTTTTTTTTTTTTTTTTCGACAATCCTGCTGGGAAATTATTGGTCTCTTCGCGCGAGGACTATCTTTAGAAATTAAGGGAACGCGGGCGCAAGGGCACGTGGCCGTTGGCACTTAGGTAACGACGAGCCGCCTTTGTCATCTCGAGCTGATCGTCCGTCAGGCCACACGCTACCATCGTCCATTGAGTCTCCAATTGTAACTGAAACAGACGAATAAAAACAAACGAATTTCGTTAGTAAAGCATTTTCCGAATCTTAAATGCGAAGCGTTGAATATTAATTAATATTGCAATTTTTTTGTTAAAGATGGATTATTTGAGAGCTTATTAGAAAGCTTTTCGTAACTTTTTAAGGCTTTTCATCGATAATTCTTGTAGCAATATTCATTTTTTTTAGTTTCACACAAATGCAGATAAAGAAACATTTCGCTGCAAGATCAAAGACGTTTTTGAAACTTTTTATATCGACTTTGAGAAGGATTTCTGTCAATTCCCAATGCCCATGACGATGTTCCGTTCCTGTTCAAGTTTCGATCAAAATTCTTTAAATTTTTTTCTATTTTGTGAATCGAACCAGGAGGGAGAAAATCATTTTAGGTAATTTCCCATGTTCTCCTTAATTTCAGAGAACAATCGCCATTGGATTTGTGCTCAGCGCGCATAAATACATGGAAATACGTAGTCAGCATTTATTTTGAATTTTCTGATTTTCTACAAAAAAATTTCAAGGTTACTCCTTTGAGATGCGTTTTTGCCATTTTTCATCACGGTCTAAAGAGTTGAAAAAACGGTTTTAAAAATCCGCGAAAACTCCTACTTTGCGTATTTTTTCACGCTGAACACAATGGTCACCTCAGATTTGCCGATATCTCATCGGAAAGCCAAGACATCGCCGTTCGAAAATTGCGAAAATCGACAGTTTTCGTAAACGGGATTGGGAAGGAAAAAATCCTCTCTGGCGGCTTTCAGTGTTCCCTTCAACTTGAGACAAAAATTGACACTGGATTCGCGTTCGGCACAAAAAGTACATGAAAATACTTAAAAATTTTTTTTTTTTTCCCGATTGTTCGACAAAACGGGTAACTTTCGAAAAAAATTACAAAATTCATAAAAATCAACGGATCAGTTTCTTCGCAAAGAAAAAAGTCAGAGGATCCCCGAAGAATTCAATCGCTAAAGTTTTTTTTTCTTGCAAGTCGTTTGGAATTAACGATTATTAATTGCAATCGCAGGTTCGGACGAGGATTAAAAAATACATATGAAAAGAAAAAACCAAATTGAAATCATAAAAATGGGTGTTGAACGAAAATGGGGATTAAATGAAATTCAAAAAAATAATAAAACTCACCTTGGGACGTTTCGGTGGCCTGATAAGAAGAGGACTGGTCAGATTACAGGGGCTGTCGAAAGCTTCGAAGGTGATAGCCCTCTTGGCATTGGGCTTCCGTTGTACGGACTCTAACTCGTGGGATGTCTGGAAAGGAGATAGACACACTAGCTACAGCCGGCAAGTATATTTCTGGTGTTTTTTTTTAAATCTCTAACTGCTTCAGCTTTCGCTTTCGCCGTCAAGGTTCATAGAGTGAAGAAAAAAAAGAGTTTCTTAAAAAAAAACATCTTGCATCTTTGTGCTCATAGATAAAACAATAATTAAAAAAAAAATGGTATTTGCGTCTTCGGAAAGTTCCAAGAGATAAAAAAAGCGGAAGACGTGAAGGGAGTGAAAAAAGGGTTTTTTTTTTATAATCTCGATTTCATCGATTGTAGACTGACGTTTTTTTTGCGATGACTAGGGGCATTTAAGAAGTGTTCGGGACGAGCCTCTGTATCAAGTATTTGGTGTAACGTCGACAGAGTCGTTTTTCTTTTTTTTTTTTTTCATCGATCGAATCATCGTTTCAGTAGTACGTCGCGCACGCGGCGAATATCTTTGGGCTTTCTCTCTCCTTTTCGTTATCTCATTCTCTTTCGGCTTGTTCTCAAGCTCGAAGGGCGTCGGGACGGGCGAGAGGGGGAGGGAAGGAAGCTTTGGCGCGACGTCGGGGCTGGGAGCAAGGAAATCGAGGTACTTTGGTACGCTAGGCCAGGCCTTTTACAATAATCGAACGTGTACAAAAAAAAACGTTAATTACAAAAAAAAAAAAAAATGGGATCACGCCAACGAAATACGGTGTTATTTGTCTCGCGCGCGTTCTCGTCACGCGCGACAAAACCCCCCAACAAAACGAAACAAAAACAAAAACACATAAAGAATATAAAATATCTCAACCTTTTTCATGTTTTTTTTTTTTCGTCTCAAAGAAAAAATGAATCCCACGTTTAAACGTTCGGCGTTCGTGAAAAATTATCAAATAGAAAACCGATTATCCTTCCGTCAATAAGTTAAGTACGAATATACTATTTTCCGGCGAGACTGCGGAGAGTCTTCCGGGGTCTTGGACACGATATTAAGTTAATGCAATTAAATACGTTTATATTAGAGTGAGAAAAAGAGAAACGAAACGAGATTCAAGAAATTCTCGAAATTCGTTTTCACTTTTTTCTTCTTCTTTCAAATCAATAGATTCAATAAATTAATTTGTCGCGTATCTCTTCAATCATTTTACAAATAATTAACAGGGGGACGACAGGGTGGATGAGGATTAAATATAAATAATAATAATAATAATAATATTAAATAAGGAATCGTTAGAATGAGTTAATATATGTTACATTAATAGATTCTCGAGGGAGGGCGAATTATCATCGTCGAATTTCTTTACTTTTCTTTTTTTCAATTTTTTTCGACGAATTTTTCTCGATTGCTCGAGCTCGCACTCGTTTCATTGTTTGCGGTGTCGACTCGAGAGTGCACATTAGAAAAAAAAAACAGAAGATTAAGTACGATGATTTACGTAGTGAAAGAGAGGTGTTAGAAAAAAAAAGAAACAAGTAGAGGATAGACAGAAAATTTTAGAGACAAGAGACGGCCGGCTAGCGTGTCTACAGGCGATTGGTGCGTGAATAAAACCAGGATAGGGCGGGTTGCGATTGACTTTGGATCGTTTGATTCTGACTTTGGGCTTGGGACTCTACCTTCAACGGGCTTGGTCCTCCCGTCGTTAGAAAACTATCCTCGAGCGCCATCGATGCCGGCGAAAATAATACCGATGTGTCCAGACTTTTGCTCTGCAAATTAAAAATCAATTTTCATTGTCATTTTTCTCTTTTTCGGTAATTAAGAAAATGGAAAATGAATCCATATATTTTACATTTATTTCCTTTAGATGTGAATCTATAAAAGAATTATTTCAATTCACAATAAATATCAGACAAACGCGGCCTTGATTAAAAATCTAAATGAATAGTAAATATACTATTGATCCATTAATGGGGTAAATCTATGAAGATGTAAACTCACCGGTGTCTCGACAGCGAAATTCATGTCCGAGCTGTCGTGAGAATTGGCCCACGCTTGGCACAGAGCTTTTCTCGCTCTCTTGCCGCCCGGCGCGCTGTTCTCCTTGCCGCGTCTTCGCCCGGTGCCGTATCCCGAGTCCTGCAGCATGCTGCTGCTTCCGGCGAGGCTCTCGCGATCGGTTTCCTGTTTGATGATTTCCGTGAGAGCGTCGAGGCGGCTCGGTGTCGCGGGCAATTGGGTCGCCGCGCCGCTGCGACGCTCGAGCTCGGCGAGGGCGTTCTTGAACGGCGTCGGCGTCCTCGGCGTGTTGCCGTCGTTGTGTCCCCGTCGCAGACCCGTCGGTTGCGGCGTCGTCAACGGTCCCGGACTTCCCTTAGGCGTGCTCGCCCTTGGCCACGAAGTTTCCGGGCTCAAACTGTTGAGGAATTGCGACGGACTGAACGGCAACTGTTTTATCGGCGTCGTCGGCGCGGTCGAGCTCTCGGGATTCGGCTGATGCTGCTCGTGCTGCTCCGAGTGATGAATCTGATGACCGAGCAGATAATCCGAGTGGGCACCGCTGTCCGGAGTCGCGGTGCGCGACGCGACGATCGCCTGGTGGAGCGCCGCGCGACGACGACGCAGTATCGGCGGTGGACTAGATTTTTCGCGCTCGTCGTCGTCGTCGATCTCCTCGAGATCAGGCATCGGCAAGAGACGAATGTCCGAACTCGCCGAACCGCTGGCCTCGGTAACCATGTCGATATTGAAGTATCTGCGTTGTGAAGCACAAAGAAAGAGGATTTAACATTGATTTTCATTTCTTTTACCTATCTTCGCGCTTTCCTTCGATGTGATTCAAGCTCCAATCGGTTTTTGGATAAGTTTCTATTGGTTAAGAAAGCTTTACGTACAATGGTGAAACATCGGGCTTGACTTTAGTTTCGATGTTTCGCCTTGGGGGTGATTCGAGCTGGCTCGCTGTAGCGTTGTTGGAACGTTCGCCCCTTATTTGGAGTAGATTTTGGTAGCTGTTAGCAATTGATTGTTGCTGCTGCTGCTGCTGTTGGGTCTGATTGTGATGATGGTGATGATGATAGTGCTGATTCTGCGGTGGTTCCCATGCTCTCGTCCAGTCCAGCTGGTCGATTTCCATGCTTTGAGAGCTCATCCCGACGCCGCTGTCCTCGTGCTTGATCGCGGTCTTCGACGGCGCGCCGTAGTGGCCCTGGCTCGAATTGTCGTCGTGCACGAGGCGAGCTTCGCGCTTGATCATCGTTCCCGTGTCGGAAGCTTTTCTTCTTCCGCGACCTGCGAAGATAAAAAAAAATGTATTAAATTTCGGACGAAATTCTGCGCGGAAGGAATAAAAAATGAGAAAAAAAAAGTTACTGACCTCTCGTTCCTGTGGTGCGACCCTCTTCAACCTCGTACTTTCGTCTCATCGTGCTGTTCCAATGATTCTTGATAGCATTGTCAGTCCTGCCGGGCAAGAGTTTCGCGATCTTTGCCCACTGATTGCCGACCCGACGATGCGCGTCGACGATGATACGATCCTCCGCCTCGGTCCACGCGGTCTTTTTTATTCCCGGATTGAGATGATTGTGCCATCGTTCTCTGCACTGTTTGCCGATTCGTCCCTTCAAGTGTCTCGCTATGAGGGTCCACTTTTTCGCCCCGTAACGCTCGACCAATTCGACGACTTTCTCGTCCTCCTGCGAAACGACCAATGAAAAACGTTCGGGGGTCAAGTACGGCGATGGAATATAATGAGAAACGAGAGATGAGTACACACATCAAATGTCGCATGACTTCCTCGTTGCGTTGATAACAAAAACCGAGGCTTCGGGATTTTTCGCAATTGCATCGAATTAACCGATATTCGAAGCTTTCGAAAATTCACGAGACCAATTTATTTGCGCTAATTGGACATTATCCGCTCCAGCTTGCGCTTTAATTGTTCTTGATTATTCCGCACAATCATTTTTTTTTATTTTGGAAACATTAGTTTAAGAAAGAATCGCATTCAATGAAAAAGCGACATTTCGTCGTAGATTTTCTATTTATAAATAAAAAATGCCATCATCACCAAAAACAATTTTTATTTTCTTTCTGCGACTGTTTCATGAGGTTCATATTAGTTGGAAAAAAAACGCAGTCTCGGCGGGTGAGTTTCAACACTTTTATACCCGATACTTTCGACACCAGCCCGAAAATCGACGATTGACTTTCAAATTTGCCCGCAAAAGCTTCACGCCGACGAATCGCAACCGATAATTTACGAATGCCTGCGAAGACGATTTCGACTTCCCGTTGGAAAAATAAAGACTTTACCTCTCGAGGAGGAAGCAAAAAGAAAAATCTTTCGTCTCTCAATAGCGTTCGAATTGCGAAGAACTAAATTACGGATAAATAACGAGCGATCCGGTAATAAGACAGCTTCCTGGATAAGTTGCCGTCATACATCGGTCTCGTTTTGTCGTATATCCGGGGTGGGGAAGAGGCAAGAGAAGAGTAACTCCGCACGTATATCGCTAATGAATTCCAGGACGATCGAGGAAGACTCACGAGCAAACGTTGTTGCGGCTCGGAGAGAAGAGAGGACGAGAGAGACGGGCGTTTGGCCCTCGTTTCGCGAGCGTGAGAAAAACACGAAAGATAGCGGTGTCCGTGGTCACATCGGCGCGGTTGCGTGTGCGCGATCGGTGGGACGACGCGCGTTCGTGTGCGTGAGCGGGTGCGTAAGCGGGGCTGATGCCGCTTGGGGCTGCTGAGTTAAGAACGAAACGCGGCAGGACCACCGCGGCAGTGGCGACGAGGATGACCAACGAGGAAAAGGAAACCCGAGGAAGCCGAAGGGAACCAAAGGAAACCAAAGGGAACCAAAGAGAACCAATGAGGACCGAAGGGTGAAGGACTGCAATTTCTCGGAACTCACGAAAACTTCGTCCGCACTCGAAAAAAAAAAAAAAAAAAAAGAGTCCACTGCGATCGACATGCAACCGGCAATTTTTTTTTCTTCTCGACTCCGCGTTACATTTTTCATCCCAATCGAAGCAATCATTCGATAAACATTTGCTTCGGTGCCTTGCATCTGCCTCTCGAAAAATGCCACCTTCGTACGAAACACGCGAATTACGGCAAATTAGGTTCGCAACTCTGTAATACGTCTTTCGTCGCGATTGAAATTTGTTCGTTTTTTTTGCGAGGAAATTACCGTCGACTCCGCGGCTGCGCTAAAAATACATTTCTCGCGACTCTCGCTGTGGATACTTTCATTTTGTTTTTTGATTTTTCTTTTTCTTTTATTTTTTTCAACGTCTATGAAGGATTAAATGGAGACGAGGAGCGTCTCTTCGAGGCGGTACTCGACGACAAACGGTGCGAAAGTACTTTTACGATGCGGAAAGTTTGCGCTCCGTGCGAAGGATATACGGGCGAGTTTGTCCTGGCGATTCGCCGTTGCCGAAGCCGACGCGGCTAAGTTTGCCCTTGGCTGTTGCCGAGTGCGTTGCCACTCCGGGGGCTCCCGCGTGCACCAGCATCCCATCGGACTATTCGTCTCTGTTTCTCCTTCGGCTGTTATAGCCTCTTTAGCCGCGAAGAGCTCGGACCGGCGAGCGCCGTTGCTTCAAAGCTTTCTTATTGCATAGCCCGCCCCGCGACCGGAGCCTCGCGACTTTTGCCGATCCCAAAGTTTTCGCGCATGCCCCGCCTTCGTTTATTCGTCGCCGCTCGCGATTCGATTCGAGTGTACAATTTTGTTTGGCGCTTAATTGTTTCAGCGTCGATATAAAGTCAAAAAATCGTAATCAATTATTTCTAAGGTAGTGCGAGGCAGTCCGAGGAAATGCGGGATTCAGATAGAATTTCGAGCGTTTGCGAATGGGATAAAAATCTGAAAAAATTCCTACGTATCAAGAAAACACAATAAATAATTTTCATCGGAAAAAACTAAGATTGCTGGGTGATTTTTTGAACAAGTTATTTTTTTATCAATTTGTTGATAACTTTTTGGAATTATCGTCACGCAAAGTCAATCGTTCGAACGCACTTCATATGCTTGTTTTTTTTCAGATTCTTATGCCATTAGAAAACGCTCGAAATTCTCTCTGAATCTCACATTTCGTTAGACTGTACCTCTCGGACCACCTTAATAATGTAATGAAAAAATATTATTATTATTTGTTTTGAGAGAAATTGTTTACTTTCTTGAGTAGGAAATTCGAAATCGATCTTTTTTATAAACAGATTAGCAGAAGATGACTTTTTTGTGGGTCGTTCGTCGCATCTTGAGTTCCCAGCTCACGTTCCGTGTGCCGGGCGATATCCTCGCCGCGTCAAACGCCGGAGGATCCATCGGAGAGGTTTCTCTCGTTTCCACGCAGCATTCCATCGAGCATTGGCGCTCTTTACCTGCGACTCTGACTGCATTCAGACGAGGTTTTCGCTGTCTCTGTCTGTCTCTTGTTCTTTCTCTATCCTTTTCTCCCCGTACGAAAACAAAGCATTCCGGGTTAGCGGCGAGCGAATCGTGGGCCGCGAACGGCGAGAGAGGAATCGGGCGAGCGCGCGACCCGCGCGCGTCGGTGTAACAGAACGAAATTTGAATTGATATTATTTCGCGTCGGCGAAACGAGAGAGGAACCTTGAAGAGCGTCCGTCGAGACAAATCGATAGAGAGAATTTGCTCCCGACGGAGGGGAGTTTGGTCGGAAAATTTTCAAACGAAAACCAGTTTTGGCGAGCGCGGCTTCGTGGTTCGGCCTAATTGGAAGGAAGGCCTCATTACGGTCGCGCGGCACAAAGGGGAGAGAAACCGCGATAGAGAAAGGCCCAAGCGGGCATCTAATTTTTCGGAGCATCGACGCGAACTAGCCCGAGTACCGTACGACCGGACCCAGGGTTAAGGTCCTCGAAGGTTCGTTCCGCGATGTCGAAAAAGAATAATGATAATAATCTCTTCATTCGGCCACACATAACACGCATGTATATTATTGAGCGGTAAGAAAATAAAAGGAGCGGCGATTTCAAGTAAAATTTTTGTGTCCAAATTATTTTTATATGCAAAAAACATGAATCACTGATTTTGTAAGATTATTTGATGGTGTTTCGATGTTGCAACAAAATTTCGAAGTTTGAATATTCAAATCGGTGAAGAAATTCCATTTTTTTCTATTTATATTCGAAACGAAACTGAGGTTCTTCATTTTTTTAATATTTCGCATGGTCGAAGCATCATTGAGAACTCACAATCGCACCGAATTAGTGATACGACGTTTTTTTTAACATATACATTTTTTTTTTACGAATTTATCAAGCATTTTTTAGTAGTCCGAATAATAATGAAACGGAGTATAAAAAAAAAGCCACCGAGATAACGTGGAGTATTTAAAGCTTCTTCGGCGAACCAGAGCGAAAAAAATTCGATCCGTCGTCGCTAAATCCGATATTGATATCGGCAAATTCGCACGATAGAAAATTCTCCGAGCGAATTATTTTTTATCGGCCTCAAAGCGTGTTCGCGTGGACGGCAACTCGCCAAAGTTACTCATCTCGCGCAGTTATTCGCAGTATCGTATATTTTTTCAATTTACTACTGACCGCAAGAAAAAAAGCCTATACATTTTTTTAATTGTCTCCCTTGTCTTTTTCTTCTAGGAATCCGTGAAATATAATGTCAACTCCAAGGTAAGACCCGCGAACCGGTGCGACAGGAGGGAATATAATAATTTTACCTCTTTGGTCCAGGGTCCTTTGACCAATTCCGGATTGACGACTTTGGCCCATCGTTGCTGGCACTGCACGTCGCTCCGATCGGGAAAGTGTGCCGCAACCGCGTCCCATCTCAGTCCCGTGCCTAATTTTTCGGCGTTGCTCACCAGCTGCTTCAGCAATGAATCCTGCGATTGAAAGAATAATCGATTTACAATCTTTCCTAATTTCCTCGATTTTTATCCTTCCGCTCTTTATCGTTTTCTCACAGAATCGAAGAGACTAGCGTTAGGTCGTGAAATGCCTGAAATCAACGAGGGATGGAAGGATTTCTTTTTTTTCGATCGGAGCTTCTGAATCGAAGGGGTCGAAATTTATATAGAGATTATTTTTATGACCCATTGGATCGGAGAGTTTTGAAGCTGTGTGTGTGTGTGTGTCTTAAGGATAGAGCCCGTGCCTATGTAGGTAAAGTTGAGTCTCGAGCGAGGGACAGAGGGACGAGCGAAACGAGGCAGCAAACCCATCGGCACGTGGGATCGAGGCCTGACGACTTTCCCATGGGAAACCGTATACCTTGCGCAGCGTTAGTCGCAATACAACGCCGAGTTGCCTGCTGCCGCCGCCGCCGCTGCTGCTGCTGCTTCTGCTCATCCCCATCTGTCGCGGGGATTGAGCGCTTCGAAACAACCCTTTTCGCTTCCCCTGTGTGTTACACTGTACGGTGTGTGTCTCACGAAGCGCGAGCGTACCCTCGGACCCTCGCGCGCAACCCTCGGACTGGACCGAACGAGGGGCACTCATCGCCACGGGAACACCCCTCGAACTATATCGGATTCTAAATCCCCGCGACTCGGACGGGAGCTTTTTTTTCTCAATCATAAATTACAAATTCGTCGGTCAAGTTCAACGGAATGAAATTTCTCATCGTTTTCAGAAAATTTACTGCAAAGGGGTTTTTCATAGTTTTTTTTATTTAGAAGAAAATGTCCGCGAAAAATAAGCGTAGGGAGAAGATTAACGCATATGGAGAATTTTAAGAACAAGACAAAAAATTGTTGCCCTTTCCGGAAACAGCTTCTTTTATCAAATTAATCTTAGAATTTTCTGTATGGTTGCTTTGTTTCCGAATGAATTTTTTTATATACTTGTTTTGGTTTTTACCTCTTCCTTGGTCCATCGACCCTTGTTGATGTGTTTTCCCTGTGGCTGATTGGTCGACGTTACGGTCGTAGATGCGGCATTGTTTCCCGTCACTAATCCGCTCTGTGACGATATATTTCTCGTGTGATAGATCGCCGAATTCGAATACTCTCCATCGGAGTCCTCGGCGCTACTCGAATCGTATGCTGATCTCGATCTGCAAATGAATAAATAAAGAAATGAATATTTAAATGAATAATTAAATAAATAATCAAATAAATAAATAAATGTTTAAATGAACAATTAAACAAATAAATAAATAAATAAATAGCGTTTCTCGTGCTTATTCATGCCGATAAACCAGTGCCGGCTTGCAATGAAAACAGAAACGCGTTTCTGCGATCACAGCCCAGCGATTATTTCAAGCCTCCGCCGCAGAGACGCAAATGAGTCGTTGAGGATCATCGCCGAGCAAACAGAAAGCAGCGCTCGAGCAGTGAAGCATGTAATAAGCGTATAAATGCCACAAGTGCAAAAAGAAAACTTCAATCGGGCGAAGGTGAAAAAAAAAAACGAAGAAAAAAAGAAAACATCGAGAGACGGAGAAGCACGTGCTTCGAGGCGTGACACATTCTCGCCGGTGTGTGCTCAAACGGTTCCTCGAGCTTACGCAACAACACAAACGGTTCCATTGAGCGAATCCCCTCTCGCGTTTCAATGCCCCAGCAATGTGCGCACATTTTTATACGCTAAACGCCGCCGCGAAACTGCAACATTTTTATATGCAAAACGCTTCGCGAAACTGCAACGTGATCCGGAGAAACGATGTTATTGGGTCAAGATCTGAATAAAATATTTCGTTCTCGAAATATAATATTTTTTTTACCATTTTTCGACCCCGGAGTCAGAAATTCGATAATCAAGAATCGACGGCATAATAAATCGTGCTTTAATTGTTTTTACTAAAATTATTTTTATTATTAATAGTTATTATTGTTGCAACGATCAATATACATTTTTGAATTTTTTTATACGAAGATTCGCCGCTTTTGTTGAAAAAATAATAGGGTTGATTATTTTAGGAAATTAATTTTTTAAGGAGATTTTCGCTTTCGCGATCGTGCAGGATATCATGGTTCGCGTGTTTCTCATCCTGTATTTACTATTCCTTCGTGACGCTTTTTTCTGTTCCTGGGCCTTTCTTCTGTTTTTTTTTGCCCTTTCTCCTTTCTTCTTCTTCGTCTTCTTGGCTTTTGACTGCGCTCACGGGCGTCGATTGGCTTCTCAGTGCTAAAATCTCCCCCCCCCCCCCCCCGGATATATAACGACCACATCCTGTTGCGGTATCTCCCCCCTGAAGCCCTCTGTATCTCCATCCCCCTATTGTCGTCTCTCCGATGGTCAGGCCACAAGTGTTTCGCCTCCAGTTTAATTAATTTCCTGTCTCGCGACGACAGTTACGCTGTCGAGTTTATGCGCGCCCTATGACTTTTGTCCTCTTGTCTTTCTCCACTCTCCGGGCCCCTCCTCGCGACTGTCGCGTTTCTCAAGTTCAAGGAAGTTCTCGAGAAAGCCAATTTCATCACCACTTCCGTTATTTTATTTATTTTATTTATTTTATTTATTTTATTTATTTTATTTATTTTATTTATTTTATTTATTTTATTTATTTTATTTATTTTATTTATTTTATTTATTTTATTTATTTTATTTATTTTATTTATTTTATTTATTTTATTTATTTTATTTATTTTATTTATTTTATTTATTTTATTTATTTTATTTATTTTATTTATTTTATTTATTTTATTTATTTTATTTATTTTATTTATTTTATTTATTTTATTTATTTTATTTATTTTATTTATTTTATTTATTTTATTTATTTTATTTATTTTATTTATTTTATTTATTTTATTTATTTTATTTATTTTATTTATTTTATTTATTTTATTTATTTTATTTATTTTATTCATATGGAAGTTATACAATTTTTCCATCGCTAATTGAGCGTGAAACTGAGAAGGGCGATTTTTTGCAATTTTTTTTCTTCCTCTCTTGTGCAAGTGGACGATCCAGAGGGTTGAATAAATTTTCTTTTAATGGCCATGACGCTCGTTTGCGAACAAGTGATAGCGCGAGTACCGGCGAGCCGAGTCCGAAGTCGCGATAGACCCCAGGGGAGTCGCGTATACTTCGCTTTCCGAGAAGTCTTCGACGGTTGCATCGATATCGCGAGCGAAACCAGCCGCTCGGGCTCTCGACCCTGTGCGGACAACGAGGACTCAACCGGAGAACGACGGAGCGGAGAAAGAGCCTCAATGTTAACCATCGCGCCGGTCTCTAACGCGCGTGTGACGCAATCCGTTCGCTGTTACTACATACATAGTTAATTCAAAGCTCGATGAGAGCTCTGGTTACTTGCGGAATCGAGTAACCGAATTCCGCTGACGTCAGCCAACGTACTGCTTCGGGTTATTCACTTCTTTTTTTTCTCGCCCGCGCAGATTCTGTTTCTGATTTTCCTGAATCTTTGTGCTTCCTATTCGATTCTTTTCTCCATCGATCTAACAATCAATAATTAAAGAAAGAAAAAATTCATCAGAAATTGCAAGTTTCATCTCTCTTCAGACTTCCGAAATAAGCCTTTTTATTCAATCAATCTATTTTCTGTACAAATCAAACCGAACCTTTCATTTAGGTTTTCGGATTGAAGTTTAAGGTGTACTTAATAACAGTTTAT
Organism: Ischnus inquisitorius; assembly: GCA_963924025.1. Lineage (NCBI taxonomy): Eukaryota > Metazoa > Arthropoda > Insecta > Hymenoptera > Ichneumonidae > Ischnus > Ischnus inquisitorius. The sequence continues at coordinate 2,499,927 of OZ001250.1, read as the reverse complement.
CAAGCTTGGGAATTTGCATTTAAGTTTATAGCACAAATAAAAACTCACATAACAATAGTCAATTCGGGATTGAATCAGGATTCGTATCTAAAATTATTCCTTCTTTCGGGTCGGACGCGATTTTACTGTCGAAACATCGTTACGAGAGTCTTTATTCGAGGGCATGCGTGATATGCCATTGCGGAGACCTAGCAAGTACCATGGAATAGCGTGGTACACAAAAGTACCAAGGGAAAAGGTGTGTAGGTATGATAAGGCTCGTACGCGAGTCCCGGGCCATCTGTGCCTCTGCCCTCGCGCGTACTCCCCCAGGCATATGCTTACGCGGCATGTGCACTCTCTTCATCATCGTCCGCGCGGCGGCGGTGGTAGGCGATGGTGTCCCATGCTCATTGTTATTAGCCTCCCCCAAAGTTTTCGTGGCGCGGGAGAGAAAGAGAAGGAAATCGACGCTGCGAGGTTTCAGGGGTGAATTTTTTTCATTCTTTTTTTTTTTTTTTTTTGGTTACCCCTCTATCTCGTTCGCTCTTTCATAACCATATAAAATGACGATGTCGAAGCTGCTGCGCACACGCAGCTGTCTGTGCAGGGGTCCGAAACGCTACCGAGCGCTCGCACAGGATAATAGTCATCGTAACCCATATCGATTAGATTTGCTTCCCATCCCGTTACTCGCTCTTTCTTTTAGACCAATTTTTCACGCTTCGACGATGCGAAATTTGGGGGTTTATAAGTTTGGTGCTTCGGCAACTACATTCGTGAAGCTTGTCGATTAAATTTGCTTTTCATAGTATTTTTTTTTTAATGAATTTTTCCTGTTTTGTCGATTAATTCATTAGATTTCGTATTTGTATGGGTAAATTAATTCTTTTTTTGAGGATTTAAGGAGAATTTCGAACACTTCTCAATGGAATAAAAATCGGAAAAAAATCAAGCATAGAGAAGATGGTTTAACGATCGATTTTGCATAATAATAATACTGAAATGATATCGAAATCAATTGAATCACATTTATATCGATATTTAAAAATTCGCAATTAGACGAGATTGGCAATCGAGCAATAAATGTGTTTCAATTGCCAATTTCGTCAAACAAGTTGGCCGAATAAATGAATAACGAACAGGCACGTGTTTGAATCATTGCTTTTTTTTCGTTACGTAAATCACATTGCGTTGGAACGCGTGTTCTGTTCAGGGAGATCGAGTCAACGTGCCCGGTGAGCGAGCGCTCGGTCGCGCGCGCGCACGCCCAGCAAGTCTTTTAAAGATCCGCAACGGTCGCGGGTATCCTTGGATTTAAATCCTGACGGCACGTGGCGATAGATTTGCTCTCACTCGGCTCGGCCCCCCCTCCCATATCTTTTCCGGTCCGGCAAGTTTCTCTTCCTTTTTCGCCATTTTACCTCTTTCACTAAAATATGGCCCTTTTCTTCTCCGTAAATAAAAAATTACTGTCCTTTTTCATAATTAATAATTTCTTTATTTAATTTTTTTCATCGTTGCTTAAAAAAGAACAAGTTTTCGTATCTTAAATAATAAGGTAACAAAATGCCACTATTATAATTATTTAATTTTTTACGACGATGATCAATCGAAAAATAAAAATAATAAACTAATACTATCGAAATAATAAAAAATTTTACTACGATTATTAATCGAAGAATTTCGAATTCAAAGATGAAATATGCGCATAATTCGGCGTGGATTTAATTTGAATGATAATGCGACTATAATTATTCAATGTTAATTAATCGAGACAATCGAACAAGATACAAGAGATGGTTTTAGTTTTTTTATCGTATGCAAAGTTTCGGCTCGAGCGGTCGGTAAGGAAATTCGAATGAATGAACGAAGAATGACAAATAAAAGAAAAAAAAAAAAAGAGCACATAAAAGGCGAGACGAGAAGATTAAGGAAGAAGGATGAAGATACTCTCATTCATGTCGCGAAGACGCCCGACCAACTTGTCTGCCTGGTGGCTGTAAGACCTGTTTTCAATGTTTTCTTTTTTCTTCTCTTTTTGCATTATTTACATTTTTATTTTTAAAAAGCTCTCTCTTCTCGCGTTTCTTTTCTTCTTCCATGAGCCTCCTCTCCCCCGGCTCGTCGAGTCGTTCGGCTTCGATGAGCATAATACTGCATTGTATAACTATATTCCGTGCCCGAGCGTCTGGGATCCTTTTCGGCTTTCTCGCGCAGGCCCGCCGAACCATTTAAATCTCGGATGTAGCGAGACACCGGCTTGAGTTTCGCGATTCCCTCGTCCCCCCGAACTTCAGTGCGGCGGCAAAAAAATATTTACGATTCGGACGAAACGCATCGATTTGGCTATTGAACGGTGTTCGACTTTGAACCGGTTAGTTTCGGAAATTCGCGAATGCGAAATAGAGAAATTTAGTGCGAACCCCCAACTTCCGGTTGAATATCGTAGGGATATTAACATTTTTATAATTTGTGCTCGACGTTTCGATATTCATCGTATTGGAGAAAAATTTATCGAGAATCATTTTTCGGATTCGAATGACGAGATGCAAAAAAAAAGCCACGAAAATACATCGTGAAAAATCTGAAAAAATTCACGTAACTTCTTCGAAGACTTGGGTGCAGCAACAATTTTTTCTAGAATTTTTTCGGTATTTTCAGTGGATGAGAATTCGTATTTTCTTCATGATGACAACTTTACGCGCATAAAAATCGTTTCATTGAATGAAATGAGAATAAAAATATTTAAAATCGGGGAAAAAATTCGAAAAAAATCACGCAATGTCTTTGAACTTTCAGCTACGTTCTCAATTTTTTTTGCAATTTTTCAATGACTCTCCATAGGGGAAAAGTCATTTTTTTTCTCCTTCCCGACAACTTTCCCTGAATAAAAATTGTTACTTTGCGAGGACTGGAACGAAACTATATTAGAAATATCTGGGATGGTAAAATTTAACGAGCAAAGTCCTTAATCTTTTCGTTCTTCTTCGTATTTCAATAAAGAAATTTCAAGATATCCGTGGCTCGTTGCATAGGTAACCAGTCTTCCTACGAATGACCCGAGGACCCGATTGCAAGAGGGCCATAACACAGTCGGCAGGTGCACAATCGTCGGAGGAGCGCGCGCCCCGGGGACAGCTGTCTCTCTAGGAGTGTGCCCCGGTCGTCGATCGCGACTTTCAAGCTCTATTTTAAGACGCTCCCGTGGGCCCCGACTGTTCAACTCGCACCCTAAGAAAGGTTTTTCACCTTGGCGTATCGCGGGCAGGAACAGCGGCGACGGCGGAGACGTCGGCGAGCGCGCCAGAAGGAACTAAAAGCGAGGAAGCCCGAGCCCCGAGCAGCTGACAAAAACCGGGGGCCCCATTGCGTTTCAACGCTTTGATGCCGATAGTCGAAGTGGGGGATGGATTTCCGTGAGCAACAAAAGATGGTGGCGCGAGCCAAAACGATCCCGCATAAACGATATCGCGAATGCGGGCATATCGGACGGATTCATCGATGTACAACGAAGACGATGTATTCCTTTTGCCGGTATTGAAAGTAGAGTTCTTGAAATTTATTTTCATGCGTAAGACGATTGAAGAGTCCGACAATGTTCTTATTGTGAAAAAATAAACGGACACGGGATAATTTTGCTCAGTATGAAAAACCGAATTTTTTCAAAAAAGCGTGATTATTTTTTTTTACCGATAGAAAAATCGCGTTAAAAACTGCTATTCCCTTCGAACCATGTAAAAAGAGTCAGTCCCGAGTACATTGATTTGTAGCGGAAGTGTCATTTGTTAAAAATCGTATTATCAATAAGATTTTTCGTACATAAGAAAAAAACGCTTGAAATATTATCAATGCATTATTTACATATTATCATTATTATTAATCGTTTTACAAATTGAAAGAGTAAAAACTCTTTCATTATCATTTCAAGACGTACTTCGAACATAAATTCCAATTAATTTCTTACGAAGGTGAAACTTCACTTCGTGCATTCTTCGCGATGAGGAAGCAAAGGATTCTCGGTCCTTCCGAAAGAAGTTTCACGTTTATTATTCATCTCGCGCTTGACGATCGTTTTTCGTCGTTTTCTCTTCATTCTCAAGACGAGACGAGACGAGACTCGGGCTCGTTCGATTATACCTGGCCCTTTAAATTCTCGGAACGTTCGAGCAAACACACGCACGCACGCACGCACACATACGCGTGAAACCGCTGCTCTCCGCGCGGGTACGGTCAGCTGAGCTTTCTTTCTCGACCTTCCCTACCCGCGCTCAAGATTAGAGTCTCTCTTCTCTCTCGCGCCCGAACTTCGAATTCCCCGTATTCTCATTCCCGTTCGCACGATCCTTCCACTCTTCCACTCGGTGGTCACTAAAATTCTTGCCCTTCTGCACCGTTCCGTGATCCTTCCGAGATCCACGGAGAAACCGTGGATTTCCTAATGGAACTGTTCACCAATCTCTTCGCGCTTGTCCGCAAACAGATTTATCCGAATTTCTGTCCTTTGATTTATCACATTTCTCAAATATGCGATTTAAAAAAATTATAATGAATAGACAATATTGATGCGTTTTTTTTTTTTAATATTTTGTTTGTGATTGATCGTCCCTATGATTGGCTCGCAATTCCAATGAATCGCGTTGCGACGAAAAATAAATCGATTTTTCAAATTAGCATATTAAATCAATAATTTGTTTTCTTTTCGATATTTTTAGATACTAACGAAACAAAAAAAAAAGAATAAAAAATGAAAAGAAACAATTAAAAAAGCAGTTTATGAGAAGAAATAATAATAATCAAGAAGCTTAAAAAACACATTTTATCACGCTAACGTTTGCGAAAATGGGCAAACTTTGTGTTCTTTCTCAGGGGTAAACTTTTGCTGTATTTTTTTTAATCTATTTTATCGCTAAAGCCGACAAAGGCCACGAACGAAATGAATATTTTCTGAAGAACCCGGAGAAATCGGAGATTGACGTCGATCCTAACGCACCGCGAAGCCGAGCGAGGGGACTCCACAGTGGTGTGGCCGTGACACGCGCGGTATTTGCATTCCTTTCGTAAACGATAGATATCCATCAGGTCTCTTCCTCACCCGGTTGATATTCATTTGACCTCGAGAATATAAATCGTTCCTTACCTAACGCTGTTTTGCATAATGCCTCTAATTCTTTTAGTTGACAATTTTTATTATGTTATTGCAGTTAAGCTGACCATTTCAACAGTCACACCCTAGTGCAGCTTGGAACGACCTTTATTCTTACAGAAATCTTTATTTTATGTTCAAAACGATTCGCCTACGATCGAAGCCCGCTTCAGTTTATTGAATCCTTGTTTTTCTTCATTTTTCTTAATATTGGTTCCTCTCTTAACATTGTTTTTTGGGTAAACTTGGCCTTTAACTAGAAATCTCGTTTTCCTACATCTAGAAAAAGTGGTTCATATTTTGTTTCTTATGTGAGTTACATTTTTGTATTTTCCACATTCTTTTTTTCTTTTATCGACTTCTCTCTATTTTTCTTTTACAAACCGGCAAATCAATTATTCTTCCTTCATCATCTCGATCAATATTTCCCGAAAATTTCAAAAATACGTTATTTGAATCTTATCGATTCTCTAAACCCATAAAAATCCAGAACGAAACGAGAAACCTTTCATTTCTCGCCAATCCCGTATTTTATGACTATCAATCTTTTTTTTTTTTTTTCCTTTCGAACCTAACGGCGCAACGTTTCCGAAGAAAGCAACCTAGAGAGGTTCGCAACCATCTGGCACTGCCGCGTGTACATTGGGCCCCGCAGTCGTCGCCTCCGAATCTCCTTCGAGTATTTCGCCGCCGTGTGTTGCTTTCGGTAGTAAAGGGACACCTCCCTTAGGAGGGCTGCGGCATTATTCGCCTCGGGGTTACACAACTACTAGGTACGAGCGCACTCGCCCCATCCAGGAGTCAGTTGTTACCCTCGCGCCTTTCCTGCACCTTTTATTTTCGTCTTTCCCTCCTTCTCGTCTTTCTTCAACGCTCCGCAAGACTCTCGTCGTTTCTCTCTCGGCCGTTCCGCGGCCGAGAACCTTATGGCTCTCCTTGCTTCCCTCTTTCTTTCTTTTCCTTCCTTCCGTGTGGCTCCGCGACGCAAATTCGTCTCGCAACAATAAACACCCATCGCCGAAGGGAGCCCCATCGGGACGGCGACGATCTCGCGTCACGCATCTATGCTTGCGCCCGACGATTCTTAACTCTGGACGGCCTCGCGACGAGACAGCGACGTGGAGGGAAATTTCCTTTCGGGACTCCCGGATATCCCGATCGTTCGCGAAAGATTAAACGAAATTTGTCCTTTCCTCGACTCTAATCTACTCCTTTCACGATGATAACCGTCGGCAACTTCCTACGAAGCGCAACGGGCTCTTCCGTCCTTGCGTGTCGTCAACTTCCCGAAGGGCTCATTTGTCTTTTCGACGGAGTTGAGGCATTACTCGAGAATTGTGCCTCGATTGCCGGAAATGACGAGTTTGCCATTCCACGATGGTTTTTGAGCCTGTTTATCGTTTCTTTTAGATTCTGATTCTTAATTCTGACTCTTCAATACGTAAATTGTTTCTCGGAGCAATCATTAATGCGAATATAATTGACATAATTCATTTGTTATTAAATGATTAGCCTTTGATTAGCATTTTTTAGAATTTTATCATATTATTTTTAAAAAATGATAATTAATTATCATTAATTTATCTATTTGAATTCATTTGGAAAATGCATGCACATTCAGCAAAATTAACAAATTTTTTTCATTTGATAAAAAAAAGTGAGGTTGCCGGGTGATTCGTTGCACAATTTCATTCAATTAATAACATTTTAGAATTGTTATAATGCGAAATCAATGTCTTCAGCTTCTTTCATGCCTGTTTTTTTTTTTAATTTCATCCCATTGAGAAGTGCTCGAAATTCTCGGGCTCTCACGTTTGGCCGGACTGCGCTTGTACCCTTTTAACTCTTTTTTTTTGCGGATAATCAATGATGGAGTGTCGCTATTCCATTTATCAGCTTCTCAGGTAATCGTGAGCTGCGACTTTCGTGGAAGCGCGGTCGCCGCGTGTGATGTACCGCACAGGTACTCGAAGACGTCTCGTCCGGGTAGTCTCATCGAGCACCTTCGCTAAAAATAAATCTCTCTCGAGCAGAGAATCCGCGCAGCTCTCGAGACAAGTCCCACGAGCGAGTGAGGGCGAGCGGGGCCATCAACACGGTCCTGCAATGCTCCCACTATATTCCCTCGAGTCTCCGCTCTCGCATCGCTCTCGTCATTCTCGTTATTGCGCTTGAATGAAAAAAAGTCTTCATTCACCGAGGCAAAGAACGCGAGGATGGCCGGGGAAAGGGAAAAACGAAGACTAGCCTTCTTCTTCGAGCTTCCCCGGTGATTCATACTGCGAGAGGCTCAGTTGTCTTTCGATGGGACTCTTCTTCGCTTGCTGCATAATACTTTTGTGTTCGCATTTGCATACATATATATTCTCTTCGGGAAAGGCGGTTGCGAGATATTAACGAAGTATTCTTGGAAGATATCGAAGTTTCGAAGGCAAACTTCATTTTTCTTGTCGTTGGTCGAAACTTGAGTTCGACCAAAAAATGGTATTTAAGGTACCTTTTTTTTTGTAGATGTTTCTTAAAAATTTCTAAACATTTATGACTTTTTTTAGAATTTTGTCTAATTATTGAAATCTTCCGATTGCACTCTATTTTGTCGGAAAAAATGCAATTTAAAAAAATTTAGACAAAACTCTGAAAAAAGTTATTCGTATTAGAATCAATCTTTTCCCGCCAGAGTATCTTTTTTCAATTCTCCAATTATCAACAAAATTTTTTTGGATTTTTGAAAAAAAAACGATTTATTTTTTTCAAAAATAAGAAAAAAAAAGATGATTTTTTTTCAAAAATTGAGCAAGAATTTGAGTTGAAAGTTCAATTTTTTCAAATCTTTTTTCGGCAGTTTTGAATAAATCTGAATTTTTAAAAATCGCAACTAAAGGATCTTTTTTTCATGAGATAATCGCATGCACCGTGGAAGACATTCCTTCGAGCGCCCACGCGCAATCTTCGTTTTTTTGCTTCTCGTTTTTCTGCTACGGTACACTGTACACAATACACGAAGGATCTATCGCGCGTGGGACGAGCCTCGCGATAAACCCGAAACGAATACCGCCAAGGTATCACCGGCAGGCATTCTCTCTCTCTCTCTATCTCTCGCGGCTCGAGATCTCTTAGAGTATTTTCCCACGCCCACTCCGCGAATTTCTTTCAATTTGTATACAAATTGATATCATCTTTTTTTTTAGGGTATTTTAAGCAATATAAACGCTACCGCGTTCGATCTCTCAGAGATCAAGTTCAAGGGAACTTTTTTTTCTTTTGGTGTTTACAAACATTGTAAGAATCGTGAATTTATGCCGAAGAAAACAAAATTGGAAAGAAATTGAAATACGAAAAAAAAAATGTTTAAATCCCATTAATTTCTCAGCTGTCCAATTAACAATAAATAAACTTTTTTGGCAAAAATAAAAAAAGTTGACGAAAGAAAGAGAATATTGCGAAACGGCGGCGCGTGACATCGATGAATGAACGAATTTTATGAAAGAATCTCGGTGTTTGGGACTCTTTGAATGTTTCTCGGCACGCTCGATCCAGAAGCAGTGCACTTTGCAGTGCGCGCGTGAATGCGGGAGTTCGAAGAGAGCGATGAAATGGAACGGCGATAAGAGAAGCCCAGAGTTTATCGAACATCGGCATCCGGCCCTTCGAAAGATTCGAGCGACATACATTAATTTTTTTACAAGCATTGACAAAGCGTTTCGATCTCGTTCACAAATGTTCGAACGAAAAGAAAATAAGTCAGAAAATTGGTGATAAAAATTCATAATACTCGAGTCGAGATAGCGGATTCTTTAAATTTGTGTAATCGTGCTCGTATTTTTTTAAATAACCAAACGAATCAAGATTACAAAAAAAAATCAAATTTCAACTTAGAACTTTGAATCTTAACATTTTTTATTTTTTATAAAATAAAAAAAAAATGTATTCAAAAAAGTTTAATCTTTTTTCGAGAATCGAGCGAGAAATTTCAAAGATTCATAATAACGATGCGCGAGATCGGAGCCGAGATAACGATGGTGGAAAATTAACATATTCGTCCTACGTGTTGAACCGAGAAAAGCGTTCGCACGTTCTGTCTTTTTCTTTCAAGGGGTCGACTTTTACTGCATCACGATTTACGTTCGCTAGTTGCACGTGTATCGCGTGCACTGTATATTTTCCACGTTTTACAGCGCACTCGTTGCGTCGTGTGTACCGCCGGAGAGACGGTAGAGGGTCAGGGTGGAAGCCCTTGCGAGACATCTGGCCACCACCTGCCTCGATGCCCTTGCTCACTTACATACACTCTCTTTCTCCATCGATAGCGAATTCTACCGAGAAGCTACGTACGCGTCACGTATATATTAAAGTGCACGGGTGCAAACTACCCCCTCCCCGCCTATGACAATCGACTACCTGTCTACTTTAACAAGATTGAACAATTCTAACCCCAAACCAATAATTTACAATTCTCAGCTCAATTCTTTCCCGAATTTCTTACAAAAAATAGGATTTATATTTTTTATATTATTTCAAATTATTATTATTATTATTATTATTGATATATTATAAAGACAATAGAAAATTAACATGCTTTAATTACTATTGAAATTTAATAATAATAATGATAATAAATAATATTATTTTTTATTTCGAACAATAATTGTAATTTAATTTGAACAAAATTGTCGTAATTAAAGTCTATTAATGATTTACTTTTGAAAAATGTTATGCAAGTTTGCAAAAATCCAATAAACCTCAGCGCGAATAAAAGATTGTTGAGATTTTTTTTCGGCAAAGGCGAATTTCACGTGGCAATGCGAAGTCGATCGAGTTGCGACGCGCATTTGTGCTCCGCGGTATCAAAGACCCCATTGCCTTTGTTCCGTTCGGCCATGGTTACGTATTATTTTCTATGGTAAGAGAAATTCCCCCCTCGGCCTACCAGTTCATCCCCCTATTCGGTATAAGTTACGATTCTCTCCCTCCGGCGCACCTATGTACGAACCTCTCGCATGTCCCCGTTGGCCCCTCCTCGATTCATTCTCTTTTATTTTATACACTTTTTTTTTTCTTTCTTTCTTTCTCTCTCCCCTCGCCGAGTTCCTTATGGTGCGCGCGGACAGAGGAACTACCCTCTTCCGTGCCCGCGTTCCCATGACAAGTGCGACGGCATTTTCCGTGTGAATCTTTAATTCGATACTCTTCGGACCAGAGTGACTGCTCGCGAGCGGACCCGAAGGGGAGAAACGCACAGGGCGTGGGAATCGCCCGCGCGAATAAACTACGAGAAGCCATGAGTATGTTTTTTTTTTTTTTTTCTCCAAAGGCATTTGCGAGGGTAGTGTTGCGTGGAAGTGGTCAACGAGACGATCTTCCTTATGCCGCTTCCGAACGCCCGATTATCGCTTCCGGATAGGTACTCGTTGGGTCACACGTGTCGTTAAATGTGTGTGTTTTTTTTTTTTTCGCTAATACCTTACACAAGTTGGTTTACGATTTTTCGCAACACTTGCCGCGGGAGCCGCAGCCGTGAGAATGTTTTTTCACACATTTTTCACTGTCTTCCCGCTAATTTCTTTTTTAAACAGGAAGTAGAGACACATGGCGCGAGGTGGGATTCAGTTATGCGCGTCTCGATTGGCCAAGGCGGGAGAAACGATTTTCAGAATGTGTATTCGTCGAATCGCTAACTACCAATCGGAATTAATGTAAGTTTATTTTCTTCGTTTTTTAAGGACGGTTCGTGAGCGAATTTCGAACGGTTTCTAATGGAATGACAATCGGAAAAAAATTAGGTGTAGAGAAGATTCTGAGAAGATTACTTCCGCATAATAATAATAAGAAAAACATAATAACTTATTAGTTGTAAGAAAAAAATTCTTCAATGATTTGTCGTGTTAGACAACTTTTTTTCGTTGATCCGGCGATTTGTCTGAATGCAAGCGGATTTTTTTTCTCAATTTCCATTATTTTTTTTATTGATGTAAGGTTGTGAATTCTTAATACATCTTTTTAGGACCTTCTTCCGTATGCTTGATATTTTTTTCCGATTTTCATTCAATCGAGAAGTGTTCAAATTTCTCGCCGCGCCGCGCATGAAACTCACTTTTGGCCGGACCCTAACGCGAGGACTACCTCAATTAAGAATGACAAAGAAAAAGCTGATGCTCCATCTCAAAGAGCGAGTAAGCTGCGAACGAGTCTCGTCTCGACCATCTGAAAGTCTCGGCGACTCGAAGTTTGCGCGAATGCTCGGCAGATGTGTGCAATCAGGTCGATTCTTGTGTCTCGAGGCCGGGCAACCCCGGCGGAGCTTCTCGCGCTTCCCGTTCGCTCGGGGCCGAGAATAATTGCTCACGAGTTGCTCCCGGTGGCTCGTCGGGCCTCGTCGTCGCGTACCGCTAGGGGTGCGAGGAGTTTTGCTTCTCGAGGCTTTCTTCGTGCGGGACGACGGCCTCCCCGAAGGAGAACGAATGAGCCAGACGTCCCGAGAATTGGCTGTAGGAAAAAAAAAAAAAAAAAAAAAGGAATCGTAGAGAGCACCCTCGTCTCTCGGTTTCTTCTCAAAGCGCAGCCTCCCCCCGCGCGCCGCCTCGCGAGGAGCGCAGACGTCCCGAGTAAGGGCGTGCAGCAACCCCTTGTCGAATTTGCAACCGGGCCATTTAAGTCTCGCTTTCTTTCTTCTTTTCTCCTTTTCCCTCGGCCGTTCGGTTCGGCTCGTACGCACGAATACGTCATCTTCCATTGTCGATCGACGAGCGAGAAACGCGTCGCGACGCGTCGGTAGAAAACAGCTGCTATCAATTTTCGGTGCTCTCTCGCCGTGAGCGCGTGCCCTTCGAGAAATTCGACGGGATCTCGAAGGAACGAGGGGAGAGATCGCCGAACAGGACAGTGATCCGCGATGGGACACATTGTCGACGGAGAATGACCGACCGTTGACCGGTCCACTCGCTCCTTGTATCGAGACGAAAGCGTGCTTCTCTTGTTATTCCGAATTTCATGGACCGCATTACGCACGAGAGATACTTTGTTTACCGGAGGGTCAAGGCAACGAAGTTCGAGACGAGGCTCGACCGTTATGGGAATGATGGAGACGCAATTGTATCAGGGACGAGGCACGAGATCGGTTTTTTTTTTGGAGATCGGAATCATTTGTTTTGCTGTTCCAGCTATTGTAGTAAAAATTACATGTTGGGAAATTGAAAAAAAAATCTTTTCTAGATAGATGTCGGAATCTTTTGTACCTGCGTAATTTTTAGTTTCCTCAAATTAGAGGTGCGTGGAAAAAAAGTACAAAACACTGATATAATGATTTCTCGAGACCGTACCATTTTCTAAACTTTCGACTATTTCTTTTGCCACTTTTAAACTCATATGGCTTCAGAAATTGAAAATAAAAAAGTATCCGCTATCCGGACATGGTTTAATTCATATGAATCAAACGCGAACAACAGTTAAGCTACAAAATAGCTAGTAGAAACATTTTTTTTTGAAACATTAACACCGTTTTTTGTGCTCCAGCTAAAAAAAATTCTTCGCATTCGGCGGATGTTTGAAATTCAGCGAATTTCAAGAGCGACACTATCCGAAACATTCGAAAGTTAATTCTTGCAAATGAAATACAAGTTCGTCGATCATATTTTCTGCGTGGCGCGATACGTTTGGAGCTACATAGACGTTAATCAAAGGACGTTTCACAAAATGCCAACGGATGTTTGATGAATGAAGGAGAAAAAAAAGAAAAAAAACCGAAAGTAGGCATTCTGAATGGGAATCGAACTCCGAACCGTAGTGTCATTGACACGGTCGATACGTGCGAAAATTTCGTTCGAACACGAAGAAACGCTAGTCGGACGAATAGAAGAGCGAGAACGAGAGCCTCTTTGCGCGCTAGAGACACTTTCACGTGCTCGTGCCATGTGCCGAAATTTGCGAAGAGGCGCGCGAGCAGAATCGCCTCGCCTCGGAATCTCTCTCGCCTCCACACAACGAAACATCACGTTCTATGGGCGCTCATACTTTAGGCATTTCGTTAAATATATGCAAATATATTTTTTTGCCCACCGCGCGATCCTCGCGACCGATCGGACATCAGTAGTTCTCCTTTAAAAACAGAAACTCGCAATTTCCTTCGTTTTTCATCGACTATCTTGGTCGATTCTTGGCCAAAAGAAAGCGAAATTTAATGTATAACATAAATTCGATTCGATATCATGCAGGCCAAATATATCGTACATAATGTATAGTCTATTATTTATAATTGTTAATATTAACAATGATTATCAAAATTATTATGTAACTAATTATTATTGATAATTAATTATTATTATTATTTCTTTTCTGTAAAAAAAAATAGGGAATTTATCTATTAATTCATAAAACTGGACGCACGAATTTTCGGCGACAAAGCCGACGCGCAAACGAAAGTTATCATTGGAAAGACGCCGAGGAAAAGCAATCCTCGAGGATCGGTGCAAGGTGCGCGCCGTCATTGGCCTGTGAGCGAGATTCCGGATTTCTTCGATCCCAAAATTCTGACAGGCAAAAACAGGAGAGGTATGTTGCCAAACCGGATTAACGATCCCGTCTCGCCGCGACTCTCGTGAGATTATTACGATAGAAATCGCGGATGATTTTCGCTAGACTCTGTTTGGAGAACCGAGAATTCTAAACTCGACGCGCCCGGCAAGAGAAGTACACTACCTTTTCCCACACCATCCGTTCTGCCAGGTGAGAACGAGGAGAGAGGGACAACGAGAAAAGAGCGCACACTTCAGTCCTTCTGATTCTGAGAAAATTCTTCAAATCCCTCTCCTAAATATTCTCGATTACAACGCTGTTTTCCGTAATAACAAACATTTATTTTACGAGTTTAGACAATCTTTGCAACACCAATTCATCGCTTCGATGTGAAGTTTTTTTTTTTGAAAGATATTTTAGTTATTTTTATCGAAATCGTTATTATTATAATAATTACAGTAATATTTATTTTATTATTTAAAAAATGTATTATTATTGTTATTATTATTATTACGATTATTAATTTGATTATTTTGATTAATTTCACGTGTTATCGATTGGGGCATTATTTTTATGAATATCTGGAAAATTTATAATTGTAAACGATGCGATTCTCTGCGAGAAGAGAAGAAATAATCGTTTGACAAGTACGCCGCTCGATGATCTTTTCCTTCGCGTTTCTCGTGTTACCCCGGCGAATTCGCGACTCGCGAACAAATATATGTGCAGCAGCATCGGGGCGCCTCGCAGTTGAGCCGTGTGAGAATTCGACGCCGGCGATGGGGAAGAACAAACAGAGAGTCCGTTGCAAGTCGCGAGAGCGCGAGGAAAATAAAATAAGCCTCGTGAATATAAAGAACGGCTCGGACAGCGTACACATACACGCGCGTCGACGGAGTTCGGCCTCTGTCGTCCGAGATAAGGCCGCATCCTTTGATATTGATATCGTAGCGGGTAACTTCCGGCCGCGGAAGCAGCGTGGACCGACTCTCGCCCCGATGTTTACAGGTTATTCGGTCTCGTTACTGTGTTATCGTGTATTTCGTGCTCGTGAGAATGAATCGACGCGATTCATACGGAAATTTAAAGGCTCGACTCGACGATACATCACTTTTTATATTCGGACTATTATTTTCATTATTTTTTTTATATTCCTTTCCGCGAATACCTTTTTTTAATATTTATTATGATTTTTTAATCAAATATTTTGTCCAATGAAATGTGCTATTAATTTTCAAGGCTTTTTGTTCGCCTGTTAACTTACGTGTATTTTTTTATTGTTTTTCTTTTTATTCAAACGGCCTAACGGGCTTTTGCGATCTTCCCGATTGCCTTTATTTCTCCCCAAAACTCCGCAACGTTTGTGCCGGATACTTTCCATATTTTCATCTCGCGGTTTATATCGGGAAATAAATTTTTTAATTGCACGAACCAAAACGCCGGGATCGCGAAAAAACTGATCTCCCGCACGAGGATCGTTGCGCGTGGCCGAGCGGTCACCCATCCAAGTACTGACCGCGAGCGATAGTGCTCGACTCGGGTGATCGCCGAAGCCGCGCGCCGACCGCGCGTCCGCCGCGGTCGATGTTAATTCGCGCACATAAAAACCCTGTAAGAAGCTTCAGCTCTCTCGTCTCGCGAAAATCAAGGTCAAACAACACAGAAACACAGTTAACTCGCATGCAGTGCCTTCGCGCTTCGAGCAAATGTACATGTCGTGTTTGTTATTCATTTCAAACTTACGCTTCGGTTGGCGGCGGCGAGTAGAACGTCGAGTGATAGGTCGCGACGTCGACCGATTTGGCTGCTATGAGCAGATCGTCCCGTGCCATCGCCATCGTTGTTTATCTTCCTTCCGAATCGCGTATCACCTTCCCCTGTCGAATTTCAATACCGTCACAAAGTTTCTTCGACACACGTCGCGCGAACTCAACGAACCCGAACTGCCCGCGACAACGAAAAGCCCCCCCCCCGCGATAAAAAGAATTTCGCCGTTTCTCACACTGTATCCATCAGTTCGAAGGTGCGACGGACTTATCGGCGAGAAGAACAACACAACACCTTGCGAATATTCACTCGACCGCCAGAGCATCCAGTTACGATAATCCACATGGCTGTTTTTTTTGTTCTTGTTTTTTTTTGCCAAAGAAAACACTCGACAAAAATGTTAAAGTTCACTGGGCGATTTTCTCGCGGCGCGATTCGTTAGAAATTATTCCGAGAGACGAGCGACGCAGAGGGGGAGACCTCGACGCTACGCCGTTCGAGCGGCGACTCTAACGCTCCGGGGCCCCGTCGAACGGTTACGAGCGCGACGCGTCTCGACAACAATAATAATCCCCCACCGAGCGGGCCGCGAGAAACATTCGCTCTCCGGCTCTCGGTTTCTACGGTCCGACACCACAGCTTTATTAACGCTTCGCACCAACGGGCAATGAAAATCGAGAGCTACGGAGACTCCGGAATGACCAATGTCGCTTCGCCTTTTAATCTGCTTCCGGCCACCGAACGATTGTACTTTTTTTTTCACCGTAGATCTATTTTCGTCCGCATTTAAACTTCCGAAAACGGGATTTTTTAAATTTCGCTCCGAGCCCCCGAGCGACGATTAGGAGTTTATGAAGAACTTCCGGTCGCTCCTTGATTTTGTTGGTTTCTTTAAGATTACAATTTTTCACACGTGCTTTTTGGTCTGTCTCGAACTCGAAAAAACTCGCCAAGCTCAATTTCCAATTTCCGGTTCGCTGGGATCGAAGAACTCACCGAAAATCACGACACAATTTTTTTTCTGTTATTCTTTCGATTATAAATTTCGTAAACCGAATTTTCGTCATTCCTCGATTTTTTCGTGTTTTTTTTTTAATTGGTTGTTTTTAAAGTGATGAATGAAACGCACAGATAAGAGAATGAGAAGAAAAAAAAAAGAGGAGTTTAGACGTTAGAGAAGTGGCGAGGGAGCGTTGCTTGGCCCTCGCTCGCTCGATTTGAACTAAGGGTATTCCGTGCGCCGCGGCGCGATCGTAGCCACGACAACGCTCTCTCTCGCCCGTTTGGCTCTTGGGGGATTTTTCGCTCTCGGGGACGCGCGCGCGTGTGTGTGCGTGTGTGTGTGCGCGCCGCGCGGAGGGTCTCTAAAACTCTCGAGGGACGACGAGGATCGAGCGATACGGGACGGGGAGTGGGGGATGTTGTATCCCCGCAGAAGGCACGAATCCACAAAGAGCGAGAGCGCGAGCCGAGCGAGATGAGAGATTCGTACGTGAGGAAAGAGACTAACCGAGCGAGGGACATCGAAGTCCGACGAGGACGAACGGATGAATAGCAGACTGCCGGTTTTTAGTACGGGCGGCCCCGAAGGGGAGAACGCGGTTCCCGTTCATTCGTTCACGCTTTCTGTCCTCCGCGCAATCCTTCTCGATTCTCCCGTACGTTGAAAAATGAAAAAAAAATCATTTTTTCGCTCACAAAAATTATTTCTCTATCTGCACCCAATTTTCTTCGGTCGAAGCGAAAATCTCTGTCGATCCTTCGGACGGAATATTGTATTCGAAAAAATCGAATTATCAGGTAGACTCGATGTTTTGTGAACGCGAGCTATTCAGATAAAAACAGCAACAACAATTATTAGTTTAGTCAAATAAGATTTGTTAACTATAAGTAAGTCCTTTTCTCAGTGTAGTATCACAGATAATATACGCTAATATATTGGATAGAGTTACCTCTATAATAATTAACCCTATCCCAATTACGTCATCTAAAATATGTTACCGAACAGTATTTTCATGAATTCGCGAATGGCTCTTTATCTCAGTATAGCGTTGATTCTCTCCAGGGTAAATTTCGCTACTATATTATCGATGCTCTGGGTACTTCTTCGCGTTTAAAAGTGTCCGATGTCCCTTCTTTAACGATCTCGATATTACATCTATTAATATATTCATGAATCAAAATTCATAAGGTCCACTGATGACATAGAACGGGATCGATACGAGTTGTATTCTCTCGGCATTGTTGTACGCGAGAGCCCGGGTTCGAGTGAGACTTTACGAGTTATCGAGGCATGGCTAGGGCCGATGGTGTGCGCCGGTGTGCGCTTGGCGAAACAAACACAAAAAGGGGGAGTAGCCCGTAGGGCGGCGAGCGCGCAGGGCCTCGGGGACAGAGCCGAGAGCTCGGGAATCGGCGTCAATCGGCGTCAGCAGCCCACGCCGACACGCTGCCGTCCTGTCCTGCCCGCGAAGCATGGAGCCATGTGCACACCCGAGTGTGTGCTGTCTGTACGCCTCGGCTCTCGGGCCGCTCTCCTGCAGCACGCGCGCTGTCTCCGAAACTCCATCGGGCTGCTCAGCCGCCCGCTGGAGACGAGCGCGTTCACGACATTACGATGCCTGCGCATAGGTCTCTATCGGGCGATTCTCTATCGACACGAGTGGCAACAGCAGGCCGAGCAATTCACGGCGCACGATTATGGCCAGGCGAAACGAGAGATTAGACCATATGCAATGCTCCGCGAGCCACAAGCTCGGTTATCGAGATGAGAAAAAAAAATGGGTACGGAGACCCTCCGGCGTCCTTCGAATACATGATTCATCCTGTTCCCTTCTCCCCTTCGCCCCTCCCCCACTTCTCATCGTCTCCCTGCGCCCCTTTATCGGCATAAAAACACAATGAACGACTATATCGCGGATTTAGAGATGAGATGCACAAACTAAACGAGAGGCTCGAAGACGAAGACTCGGCTTTCGTTGCGAGAATGTCTTCGGGACTCGCTCGAAGCTTCGATGGGGTCTGGAGAGATTAATTACGTTGTGCAATGTTTTTTCATGGATAATCCAAAAACTCGATAACAATTTTTTTTTTCAGAGTTGGAAAATAAAAAGGTTCGTCGTTTTTTTAGCATTCTTACGGTACTCGCGGGAGGAATTAATACTTGTTGCCGAATTTTTCGGGGTTTACTTTTTTAGTAGTACTTTTTAATTTGTGTACAATTCGCGCAACGCGATTTCTTTCAGAAGATTTCTGATAGATAATTTGTCATTTAAAAACAGATTAAATTGAATAATAAAAAGAAATGTAGATCGACCAGTGAGTGAAAGAATTTTGTTAACGAATAAACAGCTCCTACCGGCGAACGAACGTGTATCTATAACAACGCTAATCGTACATAGACAGTAAACAATAACACAATAGCTTAATAGTTTTTCAAATAATTCAAGGAACGTTAAGAGCCAATTTCGAGATAGTAGGTTATTGTAATGTACGATAAAATCGTAATACATCGAAGTACCACTTTTGATCTTTTATCTGCAACCTACATATTGGCTCGTATGACCGATACTTCTCACACGCGTTTTTTTTTTTCTCTCGTTTGCCCACGAAAGGAAGGAGAGGCGTGAGATACGAACCGATATAAAGAGGATGAGAAGGAGGCGAGAGAAAAAAAATTATAAAAAAAGCTAAAATAAGATCGCAAAGGGTCCGAAGCGAGGATCTATCTCGTTCTCTCGTTTCGAGAGGCGCGATCCCACCGGCGAGTGTCTCTCTCCCTCGTTTCTTCTCCCATTGTTGCAAGCCTGGGAACCCGCGGTCGATTCCGGCGAAACGCGAGCTTGGCTTTTGGAACCGCGAAACACACTTGCAATCTCGGCTTTTCACCCTTTTTCTTTTTCTTTGCTCCTTTTTCTCTCGTTGTTTTTGCGCTACTACGAGCGTGAGGTATATTCTCGGTGCACCCTCGCGAAGTCTCGGCTTGTGGCCTCGATCCTAGGCGTCCACGTGGGTCCCCGAACGTGCGCGCGCTCGCTCAGCTCGCCAGACTTTATTTATAATCGCAATCCCATGAATTTCGCGGTGGCGCGAAGCGCGCGCGACAACGCTCGGACTAGCCGTTCGGGGCGGATTGCGCTTGCAACGGGAGTCGCGAAATAGAATCTACTCGGAGGAGGTCCAACTGCATAATCCTCGGGACGGTCGCTGCGTTACTTATAATTCGATTCCTATCGACAGCGCAGAATATTTTCGTGATCCGAGAATCTTTTTTTTCTACGAATTCGTATTCGGAAAATTTGAAAGAAATTTGACTTTTTTCAGAACTTCACGTAGTTTTTGAATGTTGCGACTCCAAACAAATCGTAACATGAAGAAAGCGCAATTTTCAAACATTGTCTGAAATTCTGAAAAGTTTTATTCGTATTCAAACGAAAGTAACAGACATTTTCGCGAGAAGAAACATTAGGTTGTCGGGCAACTTGTTGCATAATTTTTTAGCTCCGTAATTTGTTAATAACATTTGAGAATTATTAGTAGAGACGAACTTTTCGACAACTTTTATATACTTGATTTTTAGGCGATCAGGAAGTGTTTCTAATTCTCTCATCTTCCTCTCTCAAAATTAAGCGGGCATAACAAAACGACTACCTTAACGAAACTACTTTCGTTAAAATACATTTTTTATCTCATCGTCTCGATTCGTGAGAATTTCAAGCTCGCCAACGTTTCGCTTCTTTTCAAATAACATTCATCAAAAAAAATTTCATCCCAATGATTGCACTTCAGGCTTTTCTTATCAACGAACCGTTTAAGGTAAAATCGAACCAACTAAAAAATTCCAGAATTCGTTCGCAGCGGATAAAAAAATGAACAAAAAAGGTAAATTCCATAATCACCGAAAAATTTGATCCGAAAATGTGAATGGAAGAGGCAGACTTTTAAAGATTCGATGTAAACGAGAAGAAGTGGGCTGGAGAAGCGGAGGAGCGAAAAGCGCGGGTTCGAATAGGAAGAAAGAAGAAGGAAGAAAAGCCGGTCCCGCATTCCAGAGAATGCCCCCATCCCTCTCGTGCGCTTGTTGCCGAATCGCGAGGCCCTCGAAGGCCCTCCCGGGTTGAATACGAAACTTCTCTCTCTCTCGCTCCCTCTCTCATTTCGCCCTTTATCTCTCCGGGGGTTTCGGAGTTTTAGTACTCTCCGGTGCACGCGTGCACGTATCCACGGGAGAGAACCTGCGAGTTCTCTTTTATCCTCTCGCGCTCGCGAACGCGAGCGGGCGCGCCGGTCCCGGCGTACACCGAGGCGTTTTGTCGGAACCACCGCTCGCCGTTCGCCGATGCTCCGCCGGTACTTACGTAAGAAAAGAGGAACTCTCGCCCGCGGCACCGTAATTTCGAAGCAATTGAACCACGACATAGCACGGAGTATAACACTCAACTTGCAACCTCTTTACCTCTTTTCTCTAAGGTTCTACCCCGTTCTTTTTTCTTTCTTCGTTTTGTTTTTTTCTACTCTTTATTCGTACCGAGATGCGGGTATCCGGTCTTCAGTACCGTACACACATTTTCATTACTTTGCACCGCTAAGCGCTCTTATTCTGTGCAAAAAACAAGTGTATCTCGAGCAGAAAATTAGCGAGACTCGGCTTCCTGAAATGGCGCGGGTAAATTTTCATTGCGCCGCTTCGCGGGCGATGTTCAAGCTCACGAAGTGCGCTATAAAAGAGGCGAGTCCGCCGGTAGCTTTTCCACGAGGCTTTTACGGCCTCGAAGGAAATGCATGTTAGCGCTTGAACGCTTCGCGCAATGAGGAACTCGCCAGGAACGATTTGGGTTCGTTCGACTACGACAACGGCGCGGAGTTTAGTCTATTTTTTTCCTATAAAGTTAATTCCATCCCGAAGTTCGTTTGGGGATTTTTTTGAAAGTATATTCTCTAGAAAAAATAGGTCTATTTTGAAAAAATCTTTCGAAGTAGAAATTCATACCGGAAGTGAGCTCGATTAAATGATTACTGATATAAATGAAAAAACAAATAAAAAAGTTAATAATTTTGATTCGTTTTCGGCGCGTTTGAAGTTAAAAGAGGAAATAAAAAAAAACAATACATCTGATTGCTTCAATGGAGAAGTAACGTACGCGAAAGTGATCGTCGAATCGGCCGAAAGGAGTGGACAAAAGATGAGGACGATACGAGAACGCGGCGGCGAAGCTTCGAAGCGCGTTGCCAGGCCAATTCACGCGCATTCTCGCTCGCTGATGGGAGACGAGCCGGAGATTAATTATGACCGAGTCACCGACGGGACTTAATCGGGACAAGACTCGCGCTCGTCGGACTTATCGTCGCGCGGAAGCTCGTTCCACCGCGGCCCGCTTTGTCATGCGAGGCTTCGTTCTCGCGAAGCTTTTCCATGTATGCATTCGTACTTGCGCGAGGAGAGAGAACAGATGGTCCGATCGGCCGAGGGGGGGAACGGCGCGCAAATTAGCGACTGCTTGTTCGCCCGTGAACGCTCAGCTACGCGCGATAATTTTTCACCTTGCGAGGGAGAGAGACCGCCGGCGCATCCGGATACTCGTTCCCAGGCGAATTTATCAAACGTATCGAAGTGGACTATCAATTTTTGACCATTCATGAACCAAATAAAAAAACGCGTGTAGATAATCTTCGTCTCGCTATCGGAGAATTTATGAAATTAATTTGTTTTCGTATAAATTATTTTTTGATAATAATAATAATTTATAATTTATTTATCGATATTAATTAGCCAATTGTTATTAAAAAGCTAGCAATAATCTGTTTCATAATTACTTTGTTAATAATAATAATAATAATAATTTGTAATAATAACAATAATTTGTTTGTTAATAATTTTTGTATAATAATAAAAAAAATTAATAAACTATTAGGTAAAAATGCAGATAATTGTATCGAGATTTGTTATTACTATAATTTCATAATTAATCGAATGTATTAATTAATTGCAATTATTAATTTTATTACTAAAATTTTTGTTAAAAAAATAACTCCCCGAAATCGAGAAGCTCAGGTAGCGAAACGTCAGTGACAAACGCTCGGTTCGGCCGTTTTTAAATTTCCACGAAGATATTCAGGAAACAAAGGGAGAGGAGGAAAAAAAAGTCCCCCGGGAGAGCGTCGTCATCAGATGTGCACCCGAGTTCCTGGATTCCGTTTGCGTCCAGAGTGTGTGTTTGGATCTGGCGGCCATTTAAATAAATCCATCACGTAAATCCACAAGACCACGGGGAACGGTAGTGTTTATCATGCGCACGCAGGATATTCGTGTATCTTTTTTTTTTTCTAAGCAATCCGCGAGGCAAGCCACAGTCGGTACGTGCTGGCATCGCCGTTTTCTCGTCCCGGGCGCTCTCGGCATCGACAGAGAAAGGCCTATTTCAGGCATCACGCGGGTGAAGCCTTCTCGGAACGAGAGGACGGCGCTTCCTGCGTCTCTCGCTGACTGAGTATACCGCGAGAGAGCCGCGAGACGGAGAGAGGCCTCGCGAAATTCCTGCATGTTATTACGGCCCGTGTACGTAGAGGCCAGCGAGGACCGCGCGGGAGGAGGCCTCGCGGGGACGATAATCTCTCGTCGTCGAGCGAACTCGCGAATCAATCGCGCAAAGATCATCAATGAACAAAGTTTTTTGTTTCCATCGACTTCCGTCAACCAGAGTCTCGGCTTCGAATTTGTGTCGCGGAGACTCGTTTTCGTTTTACCACGTAACTTTTTCTATTTTCATAGTAGATATTCAAGTATAGATACGGAAAGTAACTTGTATTTATTCTACAAATTCTAACAAAATTTTAATGTTCATGAAATTCAGATCGATTTATCCATTTCGGTTAAATTTAATACAAAGAAAATCCGTCGATAAAATTGTCGAATTTATAGTACAAAAAAAAAACAAGCTCCCAAAATGCAAATACCGATCGACCGAGTATTCGGCGCGGAGTATCGCGAGCGTGAAAGATCTAGCGCCAGAGCCGAGTCGGCAGGATGTTGTTCCACGGGACTGGAGAGCGCGGAGCGGCGAGAGCCGTCGTAGGGCGTAATCCGTCGAATAGGTCAAGCTTCGTTGTAACAGCTCGCAGGTTTCCTATCGAGTCCCCTCCCTCGCGACGGAACGGAACCCCGACAGCATAAAGCATGCTCTAAAACGTCGCGCTACAGAACCGAAAAGATCGCACACCGGAGGACAGAGAGAGAGAGAGAGAGAGAGAGCGAGCGAGAGGTCGTGGAGATCGAGAGAAAAATATTACGAATAGAGACAGAGACGCTCTTTCTCTTCGGCGAGTTCTGTCCATTCGTACAGTTCGGGCCAATCTAACGCTTCTGCCACTTTATCAATATTAAATTGTCCCCCTTGGGAAATAACGAGGAGGTTGGGTGAAGAGCTGACGTCAGAGTCCCATGTCGTCGTCGTCGGCGTCGTCGTCGTGGCCTATAGGTCCCGCATAGCAACCGAGAAACTCCGGCGCTGTGGCCACGGAAGGACAAACAGAGAGAGAATTCACTCGGCGCGGCCCGCCGGGCGGCGCACGTGGTACAACGCGCGCGCAGTCCCTTACGCGCGTGCGCCGACCCGCCACAAATTCCTTCGAGTCTTCGGGGGCCCCCGGTTTCTTTTATATATAATACATTTATACATTCGTGTGTACAAAATACACATGTATATGTGTGTGTACACAGGCAAGTCGCGTATGGGCGAGAAGAGATCACCGGGCCGCGGAGAAGGCAATACTCGGGCCGAACGAAGACGAAGGGACTCTCCACGAGGTGCGGCATCTCGCCAGCTGCTTTACTGCTGCTGCTGTTGGCCGCTGACGCGCTTCTACTGTTCCCTCTCGCCACCCGTACCCGACAGTACGGCATATATACTTTTACCCTAGAACCCGCGTTTTTTCTTTTTCTCTCTTTTTTTTTTTTCTTTTTTTTTTTCTTATTATCACAAGGCGCCCGTTCGCGCAACCGAGCTAAGTAAATGGGACCGAACGTATATGCATGTCGCACACACGAGACCGACTAACCAGGGTCACTCACAATGACTCAAACTCGAGACTAAGAGCTTTAGATCCGTTTTTTTTGTCGGGGTAAATACGTATTTTTTATACGGTTTTAAGAAATCTCGATTGCATTGATTGATTTGATTGAGGAAACGAGTTTTTTTTAATTCTTTGAACAAACAAACAATTGACGAGTCAATATTCATGCTGTAAACAGGCGCGAGTAATTATCAACTTCCGGTCAGATCGAGAGCCGCTCTTTCGCTGCTACAACCTTCGGATTCTTTCTTGTTACTTTTTTTTCTTCGCGTCTTTATTTTTTCTAAATCGTTCTAACGAGCCGTTCGACGCACCGTGGTCATTAATCTCCCCGTTCTCGGGTGTTCTCGCTTCAAGCGCCGAAAGGTAAAACGCGTCAAACGTTGAGCCACACGTGAAACTCGAGAGTTAGGTGGATGAATTTTTTTAATTTTTTTTTTCAGGCTTTCGGACAATCTCCGCTCGTTGCGGAGCTAGAAATATCTCGGATATACTGTTACGGCGTCTTCGGAAGATCGCCATACGGTTGATCGTGTAAGAGTATACTACGATCGAAGTTTGAGAGGCAGTGAAAAAAAAAAACGGTACCACCCTCGTCGGTGTTCCCGGATGGCCCCGTCCACCTACTTGGGAGAAAGCTGACCCTTTCGTCGCGTAGAAAGGGAACTCTCATGGGACCCCTTTCGCACGGGACACACTATACCCCTGCTGTTACTATAAAACGAGATACTTCGCTCGCGATATTATGCGGAACAACATTGCTCTCGGTGAAATTTCATCCTCCATTGTAACGAATTCTCGAAACGTGACGAAAAATTGCATGGAGCTTTGTTTTTCATCTGAATCGCACGAAGCATGGCAAGTGCTCACCGAATTGTATTCAAGAATTCTATAGTTTTCCGACTAACGAAAAAAACAATCAAAATCAATTAATTGAAAACGTGTACTTAAATTACGTCTTTCGCAATAGGTTTCTCATGTTTTCCCACTCGGTCGGTTTTCTGTTTTCTCTTTGTTGAGCTCTGTAACGGGTTCGCTCGCGACCTGTCTTCCTATTCTACCCGTATTAACTAAAACGTATCATGTAAATCAGAACAAAATAATATATGTATAATAAAATTCTCGATAAAATTATAATGTTTTCATAAAACATCTAAAAAGAATCAAAATCTCCGTTTTATTTAGCTACGATCACTAAATCGATTCTCACAATCCCTGCACTCTCTGTTTCTTTCTGATCCGACAAAAACTGTGTAAAAATGTCAAACTAATTTTTGCGCTTTTTTTCGTCGCCGAATAGCGAGTGAAAAAAAGGAAATGGACCAACGGAGAGTCGATTTACTGTTCTCCACCCTCTATCATCGGGTTTTCGTTCATTCTATTTGAACGCCAGCTGCACCCGGTCGGCTGCTGTCGTCGCCGTAAATGCCTTCATGGGTATATACATACATACATATGTATATATATACGAACAAATATATACATATACATATTATTATGTACGTACATATGTACGTAATTATGAAGGTATGTATGCGTTATGTACATATGTGTATGCTTATGTATGTAAGACGTTTATATACATATGTACATATGTATGTATATGTAAGGTTTCTGCAAGACCTGGCAGGCGCACGATTTTTATCCTGCGGCGCTCGGGCTCTCTCAGAGTCCTTCTCGCGTAACAGGAAAATAAGGGATCGCGGGGACACCCTGCGCGCGATTCGTCGGGGTGGATGCCCCTGACACGCACCCGGGGAATATGCGCGATACGTATCCCCCGAGCCGGCGGGTGCGCGCGGGCCTCCTCGCGACGTCCGAGCCTCGACCGAGGAAACGGATAGTGGCACGAAACGGGAAGCGCCGGAAAGACCGAGACGGAACGAGCGCGCAAGGCCGGTGGTGCTTGTGCGCGCTCGTCTTCGCGTGCCACGTGTCTTGCCACCTGTCTCGCCTAGGCATTCGATAACGCCGAGAAACAAAAACGACCGAACGAACGAAAAGATGTTCGATGCGTGAAAACACTTTTCCTCGCTTCATTTCGATCCGATGTTTCTATTTGATTATGCTAATCGACCGGGAAACAAACGAAGACCCGAAGAAAGTTCTTCAAAGCTTTTTTTCGATGTCTCAAGTTTGAGTTGAGATGTAACTTGGGAGCCGAAGATAGGAATTAATATATTACGATACGAGTGCGATGACGAGTATCGAACATTTTACTTCGCCAATGCGACGAATGACTTTTCTCGGCCGCGCAGCGAAGCGTGCGTAAAAACAGCTTTCACGCACGCCGTGAAATAAAGAAAAATATTGACGACAGAAGAATTTTAAAAAAACACGTAAGTGGGAAAAACGGATTTTTCATTGTCGAATAAGTACGTAAATGTAGGAACGAGAAACGTTTATAAATTCGTCCATGCGTTCATCGATTCGAAATCGACAACAGTCCATCCTAAATAACACATCGACTTATAGCGGCTTCGAGAAGAAAAAAAGGTTTGTTGTTAACGTGCGCGCGCGATTCGCGGTTAATCAATCCTCGGCGGTTGAGCCAATCGTCTCAGCGGCGCTCGAACACCTCTGGATATACCCGAGGCGTTCTCGCTCCGCGAAATATACGAGACTCGCGATCGTAAATTAGGCAAATGCCTGCGCGAGAAGAACTCGGCCGACAACGTTGTGTGCCCGTGTCTGCGGGCCTATAACGACGCCGACGTAACAAGCGAAGGTCGGAAGAGTGGCGAGAGAAAAAAAACATCGAAACCTCGGCGGGACTCGATAAAAAAAAAAAAAACGAACATAAAAAAAACAAACAATGAAAAACTCACCTGTTTCTTCGTGGATTCATGGCATCGTGTTTGTCGCGGCTGAATGGTTTTTTGCTTATCGGTATGAAATTGCGCGATCGATCGATCGGGCGAACCCTCAGCTTCGCGCCCGAATTAATGCACAAGATGGCCGTGCCGAACTCACCCTCGGCGCTTGTCAAAAACAAAGCGAAGATTTTGCGCGACGTGCCGGGCGAAATCTACGCGTTTCGCGAGATGTTCGAAACACTTGCGCCGCTATCGTCGCTCGGCACGGCGAGAATTTCTCACGGAATTTCGCGGACACGAAACGCGCGTCGGAATTCTCATTCGTTCGGGGAGTTATCGAGTGTTTTTGTTACTTTTGCGACGGGGATTGACCGTTCGTCTTGTTTACACGGGGATTCTGCCGGCGGCCTTCCGGGGCCGAATCGACCTGTGACGGGCTTGTGTCAGGGTGACTTTTCGCAAATGTTACCAACTGTCTCGGTCCCGGCGCTTTCGCGTTCAACGCCACCGCAGCGCCATCCCTCGGCGGAACGATCAACCGCAACGAAAGACCGGAATTTCGAAACGAAAATTCGCGCGGTCCTCGCGTTGACGGAATTCGGGTTGCTTTTGACGTCGGCACCGGTGTATTTTCAATAAAATGCATTTTGCGACGTGAATCGTTGAATATTTCAATCAAATAGTTATTGGAAAAGAAAACTACGATGAAGTTTCGATGCAAAATGATCGACACGGCGGCGATGCGAGATTTCACGAGTAAGTCAACATTCTTCCTAACCTCTCGAACAATGTTTTGTTTTCCGATTTATTTCAAGCTTGCTGAAAAATCAAAGTGTCGATTCGCCTGCGAATTTTTTGAAATACCGGTTGAAAATGTGTTGAGCTTCAGGCAGGTTGAGAAATAAGGTTTCGCTACTGTTTTTCGATTTGATAAAAATGTATCTTCGCCAAGTGAATTGTCCTTCGAATGTAAAGATATTCCGATGGTCAAACAGTTCTGTGCATTAACGATATGACTTTCTTGCAATTTCCATGTCTTGCTATTTTTTTTGCGACTCTACAAATTATTTTGTAGCGTTGTCTTTGTATTTAATATAATTATAACTATTTAATGACGAATTAAGATAAAACAACGTTTATTTTTGTGCTATGAG
Organism: Ischnus inquisitorius; assembly: GCA_963924025.1. Lineage (NCBI taxonomy): Eukaryota > Metazoa > Arthropoda > Insecta > Hymenoptera > Ichneumonidae > Ischnus > Ischnus inquisitorius. The sequence goes on along the minus strand of OZ001250.1, from coordinate 2,471,488 downwards.
TATTTTAAGGGGATGTGAGACACCCTAACGCGCACCCGCTCCGCGCTCGGTTGGTAATAAAAACTGTAATTTCTCCGGGTGCCTAAAACTTAGCCCTTAAAGGATATAGAATGCCACTGGAAAATTCATAGACACAGTAGCATTCTATCTCCGTTCGGTATCGCATGCCTTAGTTTTGTTACCGATCGAGTCGTTTTACCTTAAATGGGTGACTCAGTCGGTAATTAAAACTGTAAGACATGCCATTGTCAAACCATAAACATTTGAGAAAAAAGAAGATTCCGTCTTCCTGCGGAATAGATGGTTGTAGAGAAAGACAATTTTTTTTCTGAAATGCTTATGTTTTCGAAATTGCACTTACGACAGTTTTAGTTACCAACTGGGCGCGGGGCGGTTAGGCAGGAGGAAGTTTCACATCGCTTTAAGAGGCCACATGGCTCCTCGAAAAAAAAAAAAAAGTAAAAAAGTAGTATTTTTTATTTTGGCCACAATAATAATAATTATTATTATTAATGACAATTATGATTATTATCATTATTATAAAATTGTTGAACTAAATAGCTTTGTTTTTATTCCCCGAGCCAGATATCGTCAATATCGTCTCGCGAATGTCGAAGATGTGCGTTATTTGCCTGACGCCAACGCAGCTGTGCTTCAACGCGTGCGAGCACGGCGAGCCGGTGATATGGGCCGAATTGTCGCACACGCATTTCTTCAACGAGTATCTCGTCGTCGGTGTCTCGGACGTTCAGAACGAGATATATCTGGAATTCGATGCCGCGATGCTCGCCAACAGTTTGAATTCGCTGAAGCAAACGGCTCGTTCGACGAAGATAAAACTGACGAACAAGCTTCAGCCCTGCTTGACGATCGAGGTCGAGCTGCCCTCGCTGACCAACGAGTCCTGCGTGTGCGTTCACGACGTACCGGTCAGGGTCATACCGAGAAAGGAGTGGCCCGTCTACAAGGCGCCGAATATTCCGGAATTCGACGTAAAGATTTCTCAATAATAATTTTTGATTAATTAATAAAATCTCTGAAACGAGATTCTGCGGATTCTCCATTCGAAAATTTTTATTTTCCAAAGAAAAATAGAAAGTTATTCGTCTCTTCTGTTCTCAAGATATGCATCGACCTACCGCCGCTGAAGCAGGTGCGAAGCAAAGTCGAGAGAATGAAGCACATGAGCCCGTACTTGACGGTATCGGCGGACAAGACGGGAAAATTCGTCCTCAAGATAAGCACCGACTCGGCGAGCGTCACGACGTATTTCGAGGGATTGCCTGTGTCGGCGTATCGTTCCGACGACGGCGACGACGGCGACGACGAAGGCGACGCGCCGATAGCAGCGAGCGTCGACGTGCGAAGATTTCTCACGTTTCTCGCTTGGGAAGTCGTTCATCCGGCCAGCGTTAAGTGCAACATTCTCCACGAACGAATGATCTATCTGTATCTCAATCTCGATGACAACGTTAACATTCACTACTTCATACCTGCCGTGTGTAACTTCTAACTATGTTAGGTCGAAAAGACATCTCCTTTTTTTTATCATAAAAAATGTACATTTCCTGCTCAACAACGTTGAGATTCTTACTGTTTTAATAACATTCCCGCGACTTTAACTCCAAAGTACGACGATGTTAAATCTTTTTTTTCAACTTCAATATTATTGATCTGGCGGAAAATCGACCATTCTTGAGATATTTTTCTTTTGAAGAAAATTGTAGAACGATTTTTGTTCATGAACGTGTACTCATGTATAGTTAATGAACCTTTCGGGTTTGAAGAAAATTGTGCGAGAACGTCCTTAAAAAAAAAAAAGAAAATTAAATTCTTTTTCGCCAGATGAATAGGACCGCTTTAATATTTTTTTTCACCGGTTCGTTTCTTTTTTTAATTATTCACCCTTGAAATCATTTAACGAGGCGCGACGCGGAAAAGATAATGTACAAAAGTTACTTGTTTGTGTGGACGATAAAGCGGCTCGTTAGTTGTAAGCGAGATTGAAGCTGCGCTCGTTCTCCTGTCGAAAGTTTTGATGCATCTGCTCGATCTGCTGTATCTTCTGACCGATGAGAGAAGTTCTCTGGTCCAACCACTGCAGGCTGTTCATGTGGGCGTTGAGAATCTTGCCGATCTGCACGATCGGATCGCTCGAGTCTTGCGAGCGATTTGCCTCGTTCAGATGCTCGATTATTTCCTTGAGATCCTGGGACATTTGTTTCAACTGCTTGTCGAGATTTTCAGCCAATCGATACGTATAATCGCGCTCAGGATCGATCACCGAAAGGGAGGCCAATTCTTTCTCGAGCGGAACCAAACAGTCTTGCAATTCTTTTTGCTGACCGACCTGCGAAAAAATCGAATCGAATCAATGCTCCGAAGTTAAACAACGGTTTGTAAAAAAGAATATATATAAAGTTTTCTTACAACGTAGTCGAGTTCGTGCTCGAGATGCTGTTGCTCCAATTTAACTCTCTCGACTTCCTCGTTCAGCGTCCCGATCTTTTCGCCATTGGTTATCAGCAATTTGTCCCAGGTATTGACCTGCGTTGCCTGATTGACGAAAACCTTCTCTTGCTCCTCCAACTCCAGTGTCCATTTGTTTATCGACTCTTCCAATTGACAAAAATTCATCGTACCTCCCTGACCGCTGCTCGCCGAGCTGACGCTGCAAAAAAATCAAATTTTCAGATTGGAAAAATCCAGGAAACGGAAGAAAAAAAAACATCAAATGTGTAAAACGTAATACGATCAAAGATCAGATCTTTAGTCATTCGTTCGTTTGGCGATGGGTTCGATAATACCGAGACAATAATGTCAGAAATAAATAGAATAATAAAATAATTTATGAAATATATTTATAAAGATAAATTGAAAAAAGTATTCGTACGTCGTTACGTTGCCGAGGCTCGTCTGCGGTGGAACATTCGTCGAGGCCGTCGTCGCGGCGGTCGCGGTAGTCGCGATTTTGTTGACGGAGAAGCCGGTTGAAAGTGCGTTCGTTGCTCCGCCGCCGAGATTGAAACCGCTAGTCGGAGTCGCGGTCGCGCCGCCGCCGAGATTGAAACCGCTGGCTGGAGTCGCGGTCGCGCCGCCGCCGAGATTGAAGCCGCTCGTCGGAGTCGCGGTCGCCGCGCCACCGACATTGAAACCGCTGGTCGGAGTCGCGGTCGCTCCGCCACCGAGATGGAAACCGCTGGCCGGAGTCGTTCCGCTCGCGGAGAATCCCGTCGAGACCGCGGGTGTTGCGGAAGTTTGTCCGATGCCGAAGCCCGAGGTCAGCGTTTGCGCGGTCGTGCTCGGCGTGAGGCCGAAACCGCTCGTGGAAATCGGAGCACCGAGAGGGTTCGTTCCCGGAGTCTGAGCGACACTCGCGGCGGGAATCGTCGTTCCGAAAGCCGTTTGCGGCGCTGTCGAGGCGGCGCTAGCCACGGGAGTTATCGAAGTTCCTCCGAGCGTGAAAGCGGTGTTCGCGGGCGTTGCGGCGCCCATTCCGAAGGTCAGCTTCGGCGTGTTCGAGGCCGGCGTCGCGCTCGTTCCGCCGAGCGAAAATGCCGAAGGCGCGGGCGTCGTCGCGACTTTCTGAGCCCCGAACGTGAGCCCCGAGGAAGACGAGGACGTCGGAGCCGCGGAGGGCAGACCGCCGAATCCGGTTACCGTCGCCGTACCGCCGCTGGTTCCAAAGTTTAAACCCGTGGGCTGCGTCGCGGAAGCTCCGAAAGTTAGGGACGGCGCACCGGACGAAACACCGGGATTCAGACCGCCGCTTTGAATTCCCGCGGTCGGTGTCGCGCCAAAAGACGGGGCTGCAGTGCCGCCGAGAGCGGAACCAAAGAAACCTCCTGGCTTCCCTAGAGAAGGGGTCGACGTCAGACTGAAACCAGTCGACAAGGTTTTTCCTGCATCGCCCGCCGCTCCGGTACCGAAACCCTGCATGCCTGCAAAATCGATAAAGTTGCATTGCGAGCGACCGTATAACATTTTTTTTTATCGACATTATCAATTTGGATGATTTCAATAAACAAACATAAAAAATATGAGATAACATTATTATTATTATTATTATTATTCGATAAAATTCAAATGAAAATTTATTAAAAATGCAAGTAAGAATTGATATAATGGACGATGCAGATTTAAGTAAATTGGGATACAAAATTGATACGGATAAAATGGAAAATTGACAAAATTCGATTTCAAAGTTGACGCAAGCGTCGCAACGATCTAACGAATATTTTTTAACAATCGCAGCTGCGCATTGAAAATCTGCAACGCAAAAAGGATCGTGTCAATTATGTGAAGTTGGAAAAAAATTTACTATTTCAAGAGTTCTATACAGCGATTGAGAGGTTTGACGGAAAAAAATGGATATTAACCTTGATTTGGATTTTGAGGATTCATGCCGGTCTGAGTCTTGGAAGCGTCGAAGAAACTCATTACGGGACGTAACCTCGAAAACTCGATCCGACGATTAACCTCGGTTCAAAAAACGCAATGATACTTTATTGACTGTATAGTTTCAATATTATTAAGAAAAACAATCGTGCATAATCGTGAGTTTATTTGTGTCGTTTGTTTGTTTGGGAATCACATCGGTTTTATTGTTTTTGTGCGTCGCACACAGTGAACGTGACTCATTTACTGTGACACAAGCTCTCGTCGGGCTCGTTCGCACGCAACTGCCACCCCCGGCGCGCGAATTCAACTTGCATCTTATCACTCAATCCGCCGCGCAATTCTTGCACGCCGCCTCGCTCAGTCGATAAAAAAACCTGTAATGCTGATTTTTTATCATGCTTAAATTTCGGCGTTTAGGTAAAATAGAATGCCGCTTAGCTTATCGCTGCGGTAGAGACTTGCCGAAGGTTGCGCATCCTTGACAAAGCAGCATCAAAGTTTTCATTACCGACGGCTGCGTTTCTCATGCCCTTGAAATACATATCGAATTGTAACACATTTGAAGAACATGTCGTCCGATGACGCCTCGATCAAGTATTAAGTCGATAATATAGATTTGCTTCATTTTCCACACCATTTTCCCAACAAATACATGAGTTTTTAACAATTATTGAAAATTGCCAATCAACAAAAAAATCCTACTTAAAATAAAACGGATAAATGTTAAATTTAATTCAATAAATAAACAGCGCTTAAAAAATGAAATTGTTATTTATGATCCAGCGACGAATGTAATTTTCATGATAATTTTCCCTGCCGGTGTATCCACAATTCAGGGATTCTTTTCGTTCAGATCTTTTTTCGATTCGAACAAAAAATCCTCGAAGCTTTTGGCGCGCCGACTGAAGTTCGGTGGGACGTGTTGCGTTGGAGTTGTAGAGCGCGGTGGGATAACAGCTGGGCGGGAGACCGGGAAGCTGCACGTCCCACGGCCGTTCCCTGTCCACGGATATTCATACGCCGGGAGCTCGCCAACGTTCCAGACTGTTCTGCTCTCCCGAGAGCGCAGTCGTAATCGGTGACGTTCCACGGTCGCGTTCAGCACCAAAAATATTCTCGCAGCCAATTGTTCATCGAACCTCTGACGCCTATACAACAATGTTGTTCGATAATATTTGCTCCGTTTCGCTATTGATTTATCTCGCGAGTGCGTCGTCCCTGACGAAGCCACCGCAATCGGCGTTAATCATCGGCTTCGAGAAATCCTACGAGCAATCTTTGCTCGCCTACACTCTGTCCGATCAGGGCATCGACTCGACGCTTATAGTTACGTCGAACAATCGCGAGAAGCTTTACGAGAATCTCGTTGGCATCGAGATAATAAAATTGAACATAAGTACCGACGATTCGGCCGATAAGGAAGCTCTCCGGGCTTGCGAGGCTCTCATCGGAGACGCGAAGGTACTGAAGAGAATACGAGAGATTCAACCGACCTTCGTACTCTTCCCGGCGGTCAGGTAAATCTTGGAACTAATTGTTAATTTGCAATCGAGCCGGCTCTATCGATTAGGCGGAAAATAATTTTTTCATGAAGGCGAAAATGCTCGGTCGGTAACAAAGTTATAGTTATGATTTTACTAATCAGTTCTTTTTACTCATTTTCATTTCTCATCGTTTTTTTTTTTGCTGCAAATTTTTAGTCTCATTCAACAATTTCGTAACAATAAAGTAAATAGATTGTAGGTTTTGTTACCGACCGGGTGTGGGATCTTTCGGATAAATTAGAAGATAATTTTGATGGTTTCTGGCTTTTCTTTTTCAGACACGATGCTTGTCTGCTGCCGTGGATTTCATTCATCTCTTCGATTCCGGTGATCCTGACCTACGGCCCGGACGAAGATATCTACGCGGTGCAACGAACTCGCCTCGCACTGCCGATACACACGGGCGGTCTGTGGTCGGGATTCTGGTCGAACTTCGACTCCAGCTCGATGATCGCCAGTATCGAGAGCAACTACGTCGCGCCGGCTTTGAAACTGGCGAAACAACATATTCCCGAATCGGAGATCAATCTCGAAGATTTGTACTCGAAAGTCGAGCTCGTGATGAACGCAGCAGATCCCATTTTGCGGACGAACTTCGCATTGCTCGGACAACAATTCGTTGATGTTCGTAAAAATGATTGAATCTTTTTTTTTTTTTCGATGTTGACCAATTTAATTGATCCGAGTTTCGATCGATTTCTAGATTGGTTGCCATCACTGCAGAGGAGCCCATCCCTTACCGTCCGCTCTTCAGAAAGAACTCGTCGAATTTCGTCTCGGAACCATAGTCGTCACTCTCGACGATAGTTTCGCGCCCGTTGTCGAGAAGGTGGCTCGCGAATTGCCGCAAGGACGGCAAGGCCAGGCCATCGCTTGGAAGAATGACAAAGTCAAGCTCGACGAAGAAAATCGACCCGAGAATCTCTTCGTTCACAGCGAGGTCGACCGGCAGGATCTTATCGGTGAGTTAAGCTCGTCCGCGAGTTCAGTCCGAGAAAATGTGAGACTCGGAGAAAATTTCGAGCGTTTCCCAATACATTTTGTGTGTCCAAGTTTTATTTGCCTTGCAAATCTCGAAAAAGAAACAATTGACAAAATATCCATTTCCCGCCGCACTATTTTATTTCCGATGCTGAAAAAAAAAAATTGAAAGCCCGTTTTCAGCTCATCGATCTTTGTTTATTCGAGATTTATCATTTTCAGGATACGCTCGCGCGAGAGTCCTGTTGAGTCACTGCGGGGACGCGGAGCTTCTGGAGACGGCGTTTCACGGCACGCCGGTAATATGCTTTCCGCGAAACTCCCACGAGCGTACCAACGCTCAGCGGGCCGTGGATCTCGGCTTTTCCGTTTCCACGAACGGCGACGGGAGCGCGAAAGCCATACTCGACGCCGTCGAGCACGTTCACAAGACTGCGCGATATCGCGAAGTCGCGCGCGACGTTTCTCTACTGATTCGCGACCGACCCCTGCCCGCCTCGGACAGACTTGTCTACTGGCTCGGTCACGTCGCCCGGAGCGCGGAAAGGGCGCTCAAAATGCCCGCACCGAGGGCGAACGAGGTCAGAACCCTCGCCGGCGATTCGCAGCTTTTCGCGAGTCTGATCGTCGGAATAATCGTCGGCGTATCGCTGACACTCGGCTCGATCTTCGCCTGGATTCGAACGAAGAGCAATCACAAACAAGCGCGCAAAGACAAAAAGTTCAATCGATAGGAAATTCGTCAATCAACTCCAGAAATTGAAATGACACCAAAAAAAGAATACAAAATAGGCAATAAATTCAAGGTCAGATCTCGCGTTCGTCATCCTATTTTTCCAACTTAATAAATATCAAAGATTTTTTTTCATCGATGTATTTATAAATACACGTACAGAGTACAGGAGGGTCGCATACATATACAAATATTTTTAAACTAGAGGGTACAGTGGCCTAGGGCCTTTTGCGAAGATTTCTTCATTTATAATAATGTACGAATTAATTGGTTTCATTTTGTTCTTACTCTCTCTTTCCTTCTATCTTTTTTTTCTCTTCCTCTTCCCTTCTTCGCTCTTTTATATCTCATTAACATTAGAAAAAGCTAGGAATATTAATGATAATATATATATAATATATATATGTATAGATGTATTTATATTTTTATTTATAAGTCGTATTCGTGAGGAAAATAAATTACAATTTGTCAATACTGCACTTTGTATATTCGTCGTTGAAGCGAGTACTCGCTCGCGTTTTATCATGTTCTTTTTTTTCTTCGTTCATCGATAATTATGTATAATCGTTAATAATTGATATATTAGTGGTCTAGACTCTTATTCGCGCTAAACAATTCGTTTTTTTTTCTTCTACAGTGTTAAACGCAGCTTCTACGACGATGGCGCTCGATCGATCGCGCTTAACGATCGTTCGATTTTTTTCTCTTCTATAGTTTATATCTCTAAAGTGAAGTAAATCGGAAGAAAGACTACGCGAAACAGAGTTTTGGGATTATCGCCGTCGGACCTTTGCTTATTTTTCTATTTTTTTCCTCTACGCTAGACGGAAAAAATTAGAAGTACGAAGGATCGAGATAAAAAAAGTTAACGAAAGCTAAATTCACAAATATTCTTACTTCAGTTCTGTTTTTTTTTTCTATAAATATATACACATTCATTATCGTAGTATAGATTACTGGTAAAAAGATAAGAAAATTGGGACTCGCGTGGGGACGTGAGGGAATTCGAATATTTACATTATCATTGGCAAATCGGTATTCTTCTCTTTTCGTTCGTTCTCGTTCTTCGCGTCCAGAAGAGCCGAAGCCTCGACGCCACTTAAGTTTCTAACGATATCTTCGTCCAGTCGCGTTCGACATCGAGTTCTTTTTCTCTTTTCCTACACTTATTGGGAATAATCGCGGAAGAAATCCTCATATTACAACTAGAGAGCGTTTCTTTTTTTTTCTCGTTCGCGCAAACGCTTAGATATATCCATTTTAAAGAAGCTAGGATGTACTTTTTTTTCGCTTTTTTTTTGTTTAAGAAAAATTTCGTTGTTCTAACTACAATTTTCATTGGTTATTTTCTTACGCTTTTTTTTTGTCGTTTTGTTTTTCATTCATTGCATCGATATAAATTATTATAAATATAGCTAGAATTTTTTTTTATTCGTACACAACAAATATCCGGGTTTTTTTTTCTTCGCTTCGTTAGCCTCGCGCTCGCAGTGTTTTTTGCCGAAAGAAAATATCTTCGAGAAGTCTCGATTAATCAATGAAACTCATAAATTTGAAATGAATTTTGAAGCTTTTTTTTCGCGCCGGTTGACGCATTTGAATTTTTTTTTGATGATTCAGAAGGTTCGTTCTTCGATTTCGATGCGGATTTAACCGTGCTCGAATCGAAACGGCAGTGGAGCGGCTAAGAGCGTTATCGTAGAAAGGAAAAATCAAGCGTTCCGTCCCGTTTCGAGGGGTTTCGGGGACACACAGACACGCAAAACACTTAATTGCATACATGCTCCTCGCGAGTGTGTCGACACAGCTCGCACTCGACTCTACAGCACCACACGAATTTGCACTTGCACTTCTCCGTAACGTCGCGCACACGCGTCTGATATCCACGACCGCAACACAAGAGCCTGCAGCCGTCCAGTCCCAGCGACGTGCGATTGCATATTCGTCCTCGCGTGCCGGGAATTCCGAGTCTGCGAAGAGAAAGAGGAACAAAAATTAATGGAGAATCAAAGAGAGATAAAAGTTACGAAGGGAATTTTACTTAATGCCTCGAAGAGGATTCGCGCCGATGCAATCGTTGAAAACTTGTGGGCCGCTCGGAACGTATCTACGACGTTCCCCACGCGCGAGCTTCCTCGCGAGCCGGCGCGAGTACCGTTACGAAATGTCATTACTTTACTCTTATCTGCTTCGACTTTAATGACAATTTCTTCGAGGAAGACATTGGAAGAGGAAGTGACCGGTGCGATACTCATCGACAGCGTGCATGCAAACGTTAACGAAATGCCGGAGAGCCGAATGGTTTTAAGGCAGTCCGAGCGGGACAGCCCGAGGAAATGTGAGATTCAGAGAGAATTTCGAGCGTTCCCGAAGGGATAAAAATCTGAAAAAAATCGAGGATGTGAAAGGTGCTCGAAGGATTGATTTTACGCGATAATGATTCCAAACAGTTATTAACAAATTGATGAAAAAAAACTTGCTTAACGAATTAGATATCGGATTCGAATTTGAAGCACATTGATGTTAAATATGGATTAAGCTTCAACTTAGCGTGAATCGGAGAATTTTTTCTTTTTCCCGGAAACATATTTCTCTCAATGAGGAAGCCAAAAAAGCAACCTAATCGCGCGATCAATCGAGAAAGATCTCACAATTTTAATCCCAGTTATAACAATCCTCGTTGCGGTCCGCGTACAAACCTCTCGCGGGCCGTATGTAAAATTTCCGTCGCGGTGCCGGGTTCTCTCCGGGATTGTGCACAAAGTAACATAATAATCGGTCGTGAATAATACTCACGTGACGTTTCGTTCGCAATAATCTGGACTGTCCTCGAGATAAACGAGATCCGTCTTGTTGGGCCGTTTGAGATCCGGTCTCGCGGGTCTCAGTCTGGCCGGTCTTCGGCCACCCCTTTGTGCTAGACGGACGAGAGCCGCACCTTCGTGGAGGGCAGCCAGAGCCGCACCGGCTCCCCTGAACGCCGGTAATCTTCGCCAACATACTCGCAAGCTGCACGAACCCGACATGCCTGTGTGTGCGCGAGAGTTTCGCGTCGCCCGGAGAAGAAGAAGAGGAAGCAAGTGTCGCGACAGCGACACGACAAACATATTAGTTACCAAACGCGACGATTGCGCAAAGAAAATAATCTCAACCACTTCGCTTATTTTGCGAACGAGTGTTAATACGAATTTTTCACATGCAAGACAAGTTCCCTTTTTGTGCCTGTAACGCGTGGCGAAAGTGGCGCTTTTTTAGCAAAGCGAGCAATCACGTACTTTTACGCACTAGTGCGAGAAAGTAACTTTTTCGCACCTGCTCGCCGCGTTACGGGCGTAGAAAAGCGGTTCTTGTGCACTCGTTACAAAAAGTATTTTATTTCACTGGTACGAGAAATGCGTTTTTTCGCCCGGCGTGAAATAAAATGCTATTCTTCGCTGTTTCTTCGTCACCACGTTCGGTGAGTTTGTGATTTTTTTATGCTTACCGTGACACTTGCATACCCGTTGCATTCTCGAGCGCACGGCTCGTCTGCCGGCCTCGCTGTCGTGTTTCCTCATCAATTGACCCGCCAGTGCTCTCGTCGCCAGTGGACCCTCGTCCTTTATCGGCTCCTCGCCACCGTCCGACCATTCCCTCGACAATTTTTCACCGAAATGAATGTCCTGTGAAACGAAAAAAAATCGAATTATGCACCGAATCGGTAAAGTTTAGAGATTCGTAGGATGTAATGAGATTGGAAGAATTTTGTTAACTATTTTTAAGGGTGTCGGAAAAAAAAGGTTCTTGACACTCCGCTAGCGAAGTCGGGTGATAGGGACAGGGAAGAAGAGATGCTTCCTCTCGGGTCGTCGTTTAATCCTTCTAACGCAGAGCAAACATTGTTATCCAGGAAAATAGATGGCGGTCCGTTGGGATCCCGGCGAGTCTCGTTCTCTTCTTCCTCGTGCAAACACCTCAGTGAAGATGTATGTGCGAAATTATTTCTCACTCGGATCCGATGCGTTTCGTTTTTCATTACAAAAACCTTTTGAAAATTTTTTCTCGCAGGGCAAATCGAGAATTTTCGATATTTCTTCAGTAAAAAAACAGGCCATATGCTTCGATTTTCCGTATCTACTTTGATGAGATAAGAAATTGAAAGATTTTCAATTCGCGTCCAGAAAAACAAAATTCTTCAAAATAAATCATTCCTCGAAGCTAATGAAATGCCTGAAGCTATCGTCGTCGAGAAAAATCGAAAAATTTTGCTATCTCTTCGGATTACCGTGGCGAAAGAGATTGCGAAATCCTTTTCGGTGAGATTCGTCGCCGCCGAGAAATCGCCGCGGCTTTCGGACATAAACGCAAAGCTTCGGCGTACAACGAGAACGAGCGTCGTCGTCACCGTCGGTTGTCCCCGGACGTTCAGCCGCTATTTGCACGAGGGGTATTTGTACGTTAACGGATAAGAAACAACGTTTGTGTAAGTGTTCCTGGGGGGGCATTGTGGGTCCGTGTTCGTAGCGAGGCACGTCGTCGAGCCATGCGTGAATCGAGCGCCAGCGCGGGGTGGAGTCGTTGCAACTTAACAAGCTTAGCCCCCTTTAATCCCCTTGTAAGCTTGCAATGTCTACAAGGGGTCACCTGTTCAGGCACGAAATGCATCCGTTTACGTTGACGTTTCGTCGTATCTTTTTTTTTTTTTTCTTCTTTTTTCACGAGGAAAACAAAGAAGAGAATTCGCCACGTACGATGGGAGGATTTCAGAAGAAGAAGAAGAAGAAGAAGAAGGAGAAGAAGAGCTAAAAAAAAAGAACAGAAGAGATATCGGATCGATTACCTCGCTACAGCCACCCCATTCCCAGTGATTGGGGTGTCGCGCTCTGACTCGGTTATCGCACGAACAATCGGTGAGTTCACCTCTCGAGCATGCCCTCGTTACGCTGAAAGCAACACCCGCCGCTGATATCGCGTAAACGAATGCCGCCTCACGGCTGTCTGCAATGAAGAAGAAAAACGAAAAGTGATAAATTACTTATCGATCATTTTCACAATCGGGGTCGCGATTCAATATTTTTTTAACCGAAGAGAAGAAGAAATGGAAACGAAAGCCAGAAAGTCGAGATCGATAAGTTACAGAATCACGGATGCAAATTAATTTCGGAAAATGAACAGTTCTCAAAACTCGTACGAGATTTTGTTACGTAGGTTCTACTTTTTTTACAATAACAACAGATAGACAAAGTATGATACAAGAAATTAAGAATGAAAAAATGGTTAATTCACAATAGAAGAAATGCCGAAATTAACAATTAAAGAATAAAGGAAGACCAAATGTGAAGAGTAATTAATGAAAAACCATAAAGGAAGAAATGCGTCATTAACCGTGGAAGAAATAAAGGAAGACCAAGTTTACACACTATTTAATGAAAAATCGTGACGGAAGAAATGCCTTAATTCACAATAGAAGAAATGGAGAAATACCAAATTTGCACATTATTAATTGAAAACCCCAAGGGAAGAAACGCATTGATTCGTAGTCGAAGAAACGAGAAAAAATACTCACTGACTAGCATTACGCCGCCGAATATATTGTCGGGATTTTCCGGGCTGATCGAGCAGTTCCATCGGGCCGAACGGAACTGATGCTGACACTCTTCGATGGCGAGCCTCGCGCCGGCACTGATGGCCTGTAAAAGACAGGATAACACGCTCGGATGAGATTGACGACGATGACAAGGCGCCGTGCACGGATTTTCTTCGACTCGCGTCAACCGCAAGCGACTCTCTCCTTCGTGCGTTGTTAAACCCGAGCGTTCCTCTCGGAGTACACTTATTCGAAGCTACGCGCTTCGACGGCCGGCGTTTAATGCAGGTATGCAAGCGATCCGAAGGAGTTCTCCGTCCTTTCCTTATTCGAGACACCGATGGGTTTCACGGGCTCGTCGAGCCCGAGATACATCCGAGGCGAATTGCGTAAGGAAGGCGAGATGCAACGACCCGCGGAGTTGTAACTACGCGTCCGGCCCTCCTTGTAAAGCGTTTTATTTTTATTTTTATAGTCCCGTAGAAACCGTACGGAGCGCGCTCGTGTTCGCTCGCTCGGAATTAAAGTCCTATTAGAATAATCGATTACATGGACGAGAAGCTGACTCTCTCGATATCCATCGGCAGAGCCGTCTTTCTCTTCCCATTCTCTTTTCTTCTTTTCTTCGATGCCCTCCACTCCAATACTATCGGCACGTCCGCACTGCGCCTCGAGGGGACACATAACGCTCGTCCAATATGCCCGCGTATGAATATTCATGCGAGCCTTTTTGTCGGTGAGAAACGTTACGTTTGGAGAGGGACTTGTTGAAGATACGTTTAGGTGCGCGGGGCCTCAGTCAACTTCCTTCGAAGAAGCTCGAAACATCGACGCGCAGACTTACTCTTCGATCCGAAGAATCTTTGGGTCTATCCGAGGGCTCACATGGTTATTGCATTAACCCATTTCTCGTTAGGATTTCCTTGAACACGCGACGGAACTTTTTTTTTCACGGAAACACCGCGGCCGTGGGTTTTGGAAGATTCGGGGATTCAACTTCGATACTGAAGCTATGATGTTTATTGTGAGGTCGTGGCTCGTCAAGAGTCGCGTCGATAATAACTCGGAGCTTCGATTTCATAATCGACTCGAGGAATATTAATTTTTCAACTAAAATTATCAATTTCGAAACTATAACTGTAAAATATAGACCCGCCGTCTGAAAAATCTTTTAAATTGTGAAAATAACCATACTCCTTTTTACCATGTAATTTTTTTCAGTGAAGTATCCGACAAAAACACTAACTGCAGATCTGACTAACATTATTTGAAAAAAATCATAAGAGCAATAATAATTAACGAGTGTGCAAAAGTTCCCACGCATCCGATAGAGCGGGCATTTTTTGCGGAAGTAAAAACGCGCAGAGCACATAAACGTGCGCGTGTAGCACAGGAAGAATAAATTTCGCGAGCGAACGGAAGGTTGGGATTGTCGAGTGTTAAGAATATTTTTTCCCAAGCCATGTTCCTCGAGCCAGCAGGTGTCTGCGTTCACTGTGGCGAGAGAGCGCAAAAGAGCCGCGCGGGATCTTCTCTTCTCGGGCGCGTTGCCGCGGTTGATTCCGATGGCTGCCCGCGTGATTCGAATTGGCGATAAATCTATTGGGCGTTAAATGCAGGAGATTAAGATTCTTTTGGATCTTCTGTCTTCTTCACTCTCGCGTCCGTGTGGATAAACGTTATATACCGCTACGGGGCAAGTCGCGCGCTGCACCCCACGATCAGAAGAAAGAAGAAAGAAGAAGAAGAAGAAGATGAGGACGAGGACGAAGAAGAAGAACCCACTCTCTCGTCGGGGGGTCGATGAATAATCACCGTTGCAATAAGAAGCGCCAACTCGTTTCTCCGCCCCAGTGGAGCAACGCGTTTCGCGTGATCTCGCTACTCTGTCTTCTTCGCGATATTAACTTTGCCGCTTAAGCTATGTTCACAATTCGTTACCAACCGCGCTCTATAATAACTGTCTTCTTCTGCTAGGTTTATTGAATCATGGTTGTCAGTAGAAGTGGAGAGAATCACCGTTGATTCTTCGCTATTCAGATATCTTCCATTTGAGGCAAAATGAAGAAATACCATTCCTTGGCATTCCGTGGATACTGATTTTGATAGAATCCAAAGATTTACGGTCGAAAACTAGTCTTGTAGAAAGCAAATCGATTGTTTCATTTCTATTTTTTCTATTTTGTATTTAATTATTTTTATGGTTGCTGAGATTACTTTCTTCAAACTCGAAACCTCATTAATTTGATTCTACAGTAGAAATTGAACTTCTTTTTTTTTCCTCAAGACGAGGTGACAAATGTACGTCACATGTGAGTGCGAGAGATATCTGCGTTTTTCGAATCAATGCCATGTCAAATTCAAAACATTGGGAATGAAAACGAGGCATGCTCGAACGTGGTATTAAATTTCACATCCGGTAATGTTTTGCCTTTTTCCGAACCAGCTACAGCCATTCAATGGCATTCATTACAGTTTTTGCTTACCGACTGAGTCGATTCATTTGGCCTTAATGGGAAGATGAAAAAATGCTGAGATGGCATGTACGCAATTCTAATTGTGGACAGAGCTTTACTCGGTTCGTTCCTTATTCTTTCTGTCTGGGCGGAAGAAGTAGTAGAGGAAGATGAAGAAAGAAAGAAAGAAGAAGAAGAAGAAGAAGTAGAAGAAGAGTGTCCGAGGGGGGCTCACCTGCAAGACCGGAGGCGAGCGTGAACATATCCCCTGCTGTTTCGTCGTCAAGTGGGAGCTCTTGCAGTTCTTTTCGGCACTGGCCGGACCTATGACCCCGGCACCGATGTGCTGCGGCTGACCCGTCTCGAGGCCTCCCGCGGTTTCGCCGTGGGCCGCGCCGCTCAGTCTCGGCTCGACTCCCAAGTACCTGTGAACACACGAAATGGAACAAAAAAAAGATAAATCAAAAGCAACATTATACAGTAGTAGTTGTAATATCCGAGATACCGATGCCTTAACACCTGACAAACGTATTCGCGAAAAAACTCGAGATCTCCAACATCTTATTGAATTGCTTCAGAATTGAAGACGATGAGGAAGACATCATCTTCTTTGTACTCTTCGTACTCATTTCGAGAATGTTAGCGGCAACATTTCGGTAATGCTCGAGTGTGTATACAATTTTTTTCAAATGAAATTTGCGGATGATATTTAACACCAACGAGGATGAAATTACGGTGCGAGAGCTGGGCGGATTCCGAATCCGCGGTGCCCGCTGCTCACCTATAATTAGAGCGAAGGAACACGCGGCAGCTCGAAGATTACAGGTCGCGGGGAAGACTTTCCTCGTGAGGGTGCGGATGTTAAGCCGAAGCATCGCGGCCGGTACACCGAAAGGCGGGCCGCGCCGGTTATACCTTTGCCCCGAAAATAAGTGCAAGGTCCGAGTGTGGAAGGTGGATGAGAAGGAAGATATACCGAAACCAGGCTGAATTGACTTCCATACACCTATCGGTGTCTTAACGAGCCGGTCGAGCCGAGTGGCTTATTAATTTCTGTACGCTACGGCGCTCCGGGTCTCGAAACTTCTCGCTGCTCGGAACTACGCCAAATGGAGGAGAAGAGCTCCAGATGGCTGAAGGTTATTCTTCTCATTGACTTTTTCCACATTCAACAAATATATAAAATCAACAATCAACTGTCTCCGTCGTTGCTGAACCGGAGCAGCTCGGATTTAGTGGGTTAATCGAGGTTGATACGGAAAAAGTCCGAGCGTGTATCTCTTCGGCGGTCCGACTGAAGAAAAGAAGAAATAAACAAAGAACTCCGTTCCGAAGAATCGGGCAACGGACGGCGGCGGGTCTGAGCGCAATATTTATTTGTTCGGGAGAAGAATAAGTGGAGGCCAATGATTGCGACGATGGTCACCCAAACAGCTCGAAGAAACTTCATATGATTCCCGGTCGCGTTGCCGCCTCTTCCCTATCTCGGTGTCTCTCACGTGCGAGAGCTATTTCAAGTTTGTTTGGATACCGATTTTACGACCTTCCGAGTGGCGTTTAACTGCCATTCTGACGAGATCCGTCCACCCCGATGTTATCTTGTGTATCCCGACGCGAGCGCGCCCCGGTCTCTTCGCTTTCCGGTGAAGATATCGGCGCGTTCGGAAATCTACGAAGTCTTCGCCATTGCTAGACATAAGAGCCCCTTTTTTTTTTGCTTCTTTTTTATCATCGAGCACTGTATAGGCTTTATGCGTTCGAGACGAACGAGAAAGTAACGCTCGGTCGTTCCTGGGTGTGTTCAATAAACGCTCGTACGCGTTGTTCTTGCCTGAGAACTTTCTCCGCCTAACCTCTCACGCCGTTATTGCCTCGAGTATGCGCTCCGGTGGCTTCTGCAGTTTCGAGCTTGTACTGATTATCGGAGAGGATCGAGCAATGTATATGGTTGCAAATTGATTGGCCACGCTAGGCTGGGCACGATAAACAGAAGGAGAAGATGAAGAAGAAGAAGAAGAAGTAGGGCTTCTTCAATAACACATAGCCATCGTGTTTCTTCACTGGCATTAAGCAAGAAACTCTTTCGTGATAAAAGAAGTATAAGACTCGAGAGATAGAGGAGAACAAGGATACAGAAGAAGAAATAAGTCATAAGAAGAAAATGAAAGAAGACATTTTCTGCAAATATTCTTTCTATCATTTTTTTAATAATCGGCGTTTCAATCAGTCGGTTTCGCGATATAAATCACAATAAGTTTGTTAATAACGTTTTATTATTATTATGGAAAATCAATCGTTTCAGCGCTTTCTTCTCAGTGAAATTCTGCTTAAATCCCACGTTTGGCCGGACTGGACCCGACCTACGACCTTGAAGATTGAAGCCTGGAGTTGGATTTCAGCAGATGGACGATCTTTCTTAATAACGAATCCTGATCAGTCTCGTATCGGTGCGCCAGCGAGTGCTCGCAAATCCTTTCGCAGTATCGTCAATAACATATAGATTTTCGTGGCTTCGCCGTCGTTGCCGATGCTCGGAGGGGAAAGAGATGAGTTTGTATCGCGGTTGTATTCCGCAGTCTGTATTGACGGTTGGGCTGAGCTTCTTCGCAAACAACGTCGAATGATTTCGCATTGGGTTTTCTGAGGCTCGACTCCTATCACGCGGTATTGAAATCAATAGCTGAAAATCCGTACTTATGCACTTCACGAGCAAACCCTGTACGCGATACACTCCGCGCTACGGGGCTCGTAAATACCTCTTATACATAAAATAAGCGACGAGGATTTGTATGTAGAGATTTCAATATAGCTTCAGCTTTGTCTTTCTCCGTTCGCATCTGCAACGCTACCATTTTTTTTTGCGTCTTGAATACATATGTTTAAACAGAGCTTGGTAACCTGGTTCATTTTGTAAAGACACTCGCTTGACTATGGAATTTTTTATAAATGATTGCGTTCGACTGTGTAAGAATTTCTACGGAACGGTCCGAGTTGCCATCGAGCAAATGGCCACAATTTAACATTAGCCTTATGCGCAGTTATTGCAATGCGGCCCAAATTTGTAGTTTCGAACTACAATCCGTACGGTCGTGCGTTCCGAATAGTTCTAATTACGGCGAAAAATCAATCTTCAGCTCGTTGATCATCGAAGCGGAAGTTGTCAAAGAACGCAGCGCTGTCGAGTCGTCGGCGGTAGTGGTATTGGTAGATGTAAGCAAGAACAAGAAAGGGAACGAGGGAGGGTGAGGCTGCCGGCAAGTCCCTCGGGTAATATGACGGAGGTCTCGGCATCTCCGCGCGGAGACAGATCGACAAAGCGCTTCCACCAAGTGGATGAAAAAAAAAAAAAATCCATATTCAGATTCGATGATGCATTCGTGTAAGAGGAAGAAGAAAAAAAAAACAATAAAAAAAAAAAAAAGGAGCGCGGAATATCTTGCCGGTGAAGTTGAAGCCGGCCGGTGAGCGCGGAGCGAGAACGGAGGCGGGAGAGCTATTATCGCATCGTTATTGCACGTGAATGATGATTATTATTATTATTATTATTATTTTTTTTTTTTCGTTGGGGGTTGGGGATATCGCGTTCCCGTCATAACCACGTCAGTTGATGCTTTGTTCGCGGGACAGTGATAGGGCCCATTTACCTAAGCTACCAACAAGAGACGCGTACGCACAGTCGGCTCGCCGCATAATGGGATAAATCCACCGAAAGCCCCGACAATGCCCGCGTGTTCAACGCTGGTTGAATCCTATACCTGTGGTCTATATACGTATACATTTATGCGGATTATAAAACCCAGGCGGGAGGCAATAAGTACCGCGGACGCAGAACCTCGGCGTATTAGTGCCCGAGAGGCCGTGAATTTTAGCCACATAACTACGAGAATCGCTAATCCGCAAATATATTTCTTCATCCGATGAGGCGTTAACGGAAAAAAAAACGATTCGGTACCCAAAATCGTCGATTATTCGCTAATTTCGATTACCACCGAAATACTAGATTAAAATTACATTTTTGTTAAAACCACAATAATAGTATTTATTGTGGATGCACAAGCCGTGGAAGTTCAGAGCTTTTGTTTCAACTTATACCACTTCATTTTTTCATTGATCATTTTTGAGTTCATTATTTTTTATTTTTTCAGGATGGTATTGTCTTTTAATTCGATGAAAACATCCTTGCGACTTATTTCGGAGAAAAATGTATAATGAAGAGATCGATTTACAATATCGCCGCGTAGGGGGTTCGATGCCGAAAGAGAAGAAATCAAGACGTAGACGGAAGATGTCTGATTCAGGCTGTAGTTCATAATTGAATGAAAAAAAAAGAAAAAAAAGGAACGTTGAACAATGTTCGCTCGGGTAACCGCAGGCGACACCGACAAGCCCTCGGCGGGGCTCGATGAAATGAGCTATCTTCTTCGGGTTCGAAGGATATCGCGTGTCTCCTCGGCTCGTCAAGCGAGAGCAAACAAAACCGCTTATTTGTAACTCATTTGTACTACAACTACATCCAACTGGCGTATCATACGCGGACGTTGAAGCGTATGCGCGCGTTTCAACTTTCAGCGGGCACTTGTGGAGAGTCAGCTGCTGGTGGCCACGACGAGCGGACGACGACGAAGAGGAAGGAGATGAAAAGAAGAAGAAAAAGGAAGACTACAGCGGTCGATCGGTCTACGGTCCCTCCGACTGTCCACAGCCGGATCGAATTACCACCCTCAAGACTGATACTTGTATACATCATCGCGGATATACAGACTTCTACGTGCTCTTCCGTCGTCATCGTCGTCGAGGTCGTCGGCGACGAGGGCACGAAGGAAGAAACGATCGGGATGAAGAGATCGAGCGATTCGCACAGATTCGATACGTTATCCAAACAAATCTTTTCCGGCACGTACGCAGAACGTGCCTGTATCAATCGGCTTCGTTTCGTTTACAGGTCTCTCGCGACTGTTTATCGTATCAGTCGCGAGGCGAGACGACTTTTTGTCGCCGACTCGCCGGCTCATTTTCGCATCTAGTTAATAACTGTTTTGTTCAATTTGGTTTTATGTCGACTTCGCATAGCTTATTTTTGGTATAAACAAAAAAAAGTTTCGAGTAGTTGCCTTAAATGTTTTTAGCCACAACTTTAGCCGAGAATGCCTATTCATTCCGTCATCGACTAGCAGCGCTCAATGGCCCCTTAATTAGGCGATGCAACGGCCATTTTTCTACCGCAAGGGATTCCGCGATTGTTCGAAATCGCGCCGAAGATACGCACGCGTGTGTTGTTCCTTTTGAATTCATTCGTCGCGAGCGAAATAAAGAGCTTCGATAGTCTGCCGCGGCGCGTATTGCGTTTCCGCGAGGAGAAACGCGCTACGTACGGAGGGCACAAAAGTACGATGTGCCGACGACGGGGACTGCGATAGCATGCCCAGGGGATATCAAGTAGAGTACCGTGGCGTACGCAGGTCCATCCTCTTTCACGTATCCAACCACAGTCTACTTTCCGCCTGTGCGGCGAGGAAGTACGTAAGGCACGCATTGACAATCGTGACTGGTAGAATCCGTACGAACGGCGCAACCTTTGCCTTCGCTTCTTTGCGTCATCGGGCGGGGGGCTCGATTCGCGTTGTCGAACGACCCAAGGGCCAAAGTAGAGGCTCGAAAGGTTCTTGAGAAAAATACTTCCAAAGAAGAAATCTTCAATATCGCATCGTAATGAAAATCGTGTGATTATAATCGTTCAGGTAAGCCCTTTTTCAGTAAAGTCAAGTTAATCGAAATACCAAAGTGCAAGAAATGCTTCTTTTCTGACTACGCAAAAGACCATATTTCCTGCCTGAAACGCGGAAAGTTACCGATTTTTTACGAGCGGGAGGAAAAGTAATCGAGCGGGAAGAAAAGTAACCAAGCGGAGGAAAAAATCCTACTTTTGCTATTTCATTGAAGGTAGGACCTTTTCTTCCTAGAAAAGAAAAGTAGGACTTTCCCTACCTAGTAGAGAAAAGTAGGACTTTTCTTCCCTAGTAAAGAGAAGTAAGACTTTTCTTCCCAAGTAAAGAAAAGCAGGACTTTCTCTCCCTAATCGTAACTACAAGGACCGAACAATCGCCAATAACTTGAAATTACCGCAAACGGTAGTGATTAAGGAATTTTGGGACGTTAATTGGAACACGGTGCGAAAGAGGTCGTTCAATTTGATCCATATTCGAAGATAGAGGTCCAAAGTTCGTAAACAAGAGCGCCCTTTGTTGTTTTAGGCTTCGGGGCCGACGCTGGCCCGAGGACTAGAGCGATCATCATCATCATTATCATCATCATCGTCCTCGTCGTCATGAGGAGGCGCGGGACTATCGTTCGCGCGTGAAACAAGGAATCGCTCGAGGTATAGACCCGGTTCGCAATGTAATAGCGGGAGCGTCGATAAACCACACGGGCGAAGGCCTCTCCGCGCGTATGTCGTACGGCGTCGAGTGTTGAGGCTACACCAACATCATTCGATGAATTTGCATAGAAGCCTCGAGGATTTGCATTTTGCATATAGGACAACACGGAGATCACAGCGGAATGGAACAGTACAGCGCACACAGTACGGTACTGCGAGAGAGGCGTATGTGACGCTCGTCGTACACGCGGCGAATAGGCGTCCCTATGTTAAGCACTGTTCTCAAATCGCCCGGAGTTAAAACCCGCGAAGGATGCGTCAGCACAAGCCACTCCACTACCCATCGTGCTCGAATAAGTAAATTCTCGACGATTGGAAAAATCGTATTCACGACGAGCGACAATTGTAATAGCGAAGAAGCGATGCATTTATTGCGGTCTGAGGAAGCTACTCAGAGCTCTGAGAGAGAGGATTATAATCAAGCACATCTTATTCGTTTGTCATTCTATCTGCACGAGCTCGAAATTGTTCTCAAACGGAAGAGTGAGCTTTGGAAGCAGACTTAGGCGCCCATCACAGTTCTGAGAGGATTTCGAGGAGAATAGTTCGGTTCTCCATGAGAAGAGGTCTGAGAGAATAAGTCGATAACCTCCGGTTTGTTGCTTGTAGTTGCGCTATTTAGTAATTGTTTTAAGGAGAATGTGAAACACTTGTTATATTCTCAGAGGCGCGAAAGAGCTCTGAGATCATTCGGAAGAGCAAGTAAGCTCGCAAGGAAATTCTCGACGATTTCTCTGAGGGATTTCTGAGGGAGCTGCACTGAGCTCTGAGACAGAGGATTATAATCGGGTCCATCTCATTTCTTCATTCACGAAATTGTTTTGAAATTGAAGAGTGAGGTCTGGAAGCGTACTGAGACACTTATCACGGTTCTGAGGGTATGTCAAGTAATAATTCGATTCTCCGTTCGCCAAAGTCTGAGGAAATATGAAGTCGAAAAATCGTTGGTAACGAAAAAAAAAAAATTAGCTTCGTATAATCGATTGGGAACTCGAAGAAGCAAGCCGGCGCGAGTGAACGAGATCCTCGTGGGCGAGTGAGGAGCGATTGAAAGGTAAATTTCAATAACCGATAAGTGGAATGGAAGCCGTGAGTCACAGTTCCGGTGAATCCAAGCCGGATATGATTGTGCGAAAGCAGCGAGAGTGCCAATTGGCGTGTAACGAATGCGGCACCGGTCTCTCCCGGTAGTTTTGTGATTCGGGGAATTAATCGAAGGGCTGTAAGTATGGAAGAAGCTATGGAGCGAGATGGAGACAGGGGGGAGAGGCGCGGAGAACGAGGAGGAAGGAAGGAAGGTGAAGGAACGAAAGAAGAGACCGGCTTACGCGCGGGAGTGCCGAAAAAAAAGCGAGGCTATTGACGGGAGCGCACGCTCCGCCTCGTGGAAGCCAATTTAAGGTAATTACCTATTTTGTGTGCGAGGCTTGAAAAGCTAGTCAGGCGGCGCGCCAACGCCGGGGTCCTTTCCAATTATTATCGTGACCTAATCAAAGCGGCACCCCCTAATGGCCTGTAACCGCCGCTTACACGCGTTTCGGTAGACTTATAGCCCGGCGAGGAAGCCGATCGGGAGGCGAAAGACGGGGGAGAACGGCATCAGAACGGGGGATCGACGACATCGAAATTCTGTAGAGTCGAGCGGTAAAGTGGCGAGGAAGAAGGAAGAATAACGAGGCATATCTACGGGCAGAGAGGTGTAAAGCATATCGCTCTCGTGATCTCTCTCATTCGTTCACTCCTGCAGCCCGTGTCCGCGTTGACGCGGACCTCGTTTAATCAGTGTGAAAGACTCGGGATCGACTGCAGTCGTATAATTGGAATGCATTTCGTCCTTTTAATTGCAGTTATCTGGATTCTTCATTTAATGCACACAATTGCTTTTATCAAACGAATGTAAAAATTGTGCAAATTAAATTTGAACATTTTGTTTCTTCTCTTAACATCGTTTGCGAAACGACTGCATGCAGAATTTACAGAACCTATCATTTTTGAACAATCTTCACGGCTCAATTTAATACTAAACATGAACAATTTGAATTTCGCGGTAATGATGTCGACAGAAAATTCAAGAATCGAACTTGGGTGAAATTCCCTATATTGTGGACAAAATACGATTAAATGCCTGAATCCTAAGAATGAATTGTAAAAAATTCCATATTGAGTGAAAAATCATGGGTAAAGCAAATCGGTGGTGTAGTAAAAATCAACTTTAGTTTCGAGGTATTAAAGTAAGCGTACACGCTTGTTTGGTTTCGGAGAACGCGATGTATCTCGCACGCATTTCTGTCAGCGCGCGCAACAAATATTCCGTCCGCGAGGCAGAAAGGAAAAATAAATGAAAAATCATATTCATTCGATCTATGATTGCCCCGGCCACTCGAATGAATTCCAAACAGGCGAGGGAGTTCTATAACGCCTGCTGACGCGTATACCACGAATTCCCACGTCCGATGTTTATAATTAATTTGTCAATTAATTTGCGGCCGGCTGCCGGACAGTGGAGTTTCTATCGAGGCTCGGGCTGTTTGCGTGCGCGTGTACGTGTGTGCGCGTGCGGTCCACCGATAGTTTGCCCAACGGGAGGAAACTAATTACCTCCTCGCTTCGAGCGCCATTCGATTTCCTACAGCGGGTCAACACCGTCCACACCGACCACCCGCCACGCCGATTCTAATGTTTGTTTTAGTCGTTTCTTCGGGGCATTTATGGATAATTAACCTAAGGCAAAGCGTTCAAAACATATTTCATCGATACGCCCTGGAGAAAAAAAAAATAACAGATGTATAAAAATTCTACGTTTAATGAAAAGAGGTATTGAATGCCCCGAATTTTTTTATTTCCGCTCCCTGACAGAGGAATTTTTTTTAATATTTCCGGAAGAACCTGTTCACTACGCTACAAATCATCAGAAAATCATATTCCGGAAAAATGTATATTTTTCAAGCAAGGTTTTATTATCTGCATTTTTTTTCCAATTATGTTTGACAGAATTACATTGAGCCATAAATCCTGAGAAGTCAGAATTGTTCAAGTAACTCTCTTATGAAGAAGCTTTGCAAACGACGTTAGAAGCAAAATGATCGAGTGATCTGCAAATATATCCTTCACAACTATTATTAAATCGTTATGTACCTCGAAATTGAGACCCATCTTCCCGGGTCTTTCATATTTCGAGGCTGAAAAAAAAAATTAAATGTGACGTCATACAAACATGTTACTCGACGTTTCAGTCGGGAAGGTAGAGACGGGAGAAAAAACGGCACACGAGTCGCGCACGCTTGTAACGTCGAGTGTCAGAGCGTTCATTCGTAACGTCTCTCTGGTATCGAGAGTGAGATACGAAGATAAAGGGAAGACGGATATCTTTCCCGGTGTGGGCGGTGAACGGCAATTAGCATAGTCGTGGCCGCGATCAAAGCGGCAAAGACACGCGCTGAAAATTAACGATCCTACGGGGGGCCGGTGGTGCGCGCGCTCCGAAGACGACAGACGGCTCTTTCGGACTCGAAGACGTGGAGGTTCGAAGAGAAACGGGCAGGATGAGCGAGAAAGAGTGGGATTCACAGAGAGGACCGATAAATCGTTCGCCGGATGGCTCATCTCGGTGGAATCGGTTACAGAGGCATATTCAAAGCGCGAGAGATGGCGGAAGTCTCAGTTTTCCTCGTGATATATTCGTCCCATCGACGAAATTATTTCACTTCCTTTGGCCGGCGCTCCGCGGCGCTACGTTATTAGCATCAAAGGACGCCCTTGAGCCCTTTGAAGAGATTTGTAGACTATTATAGAGTAACCCAACTGCTTGCCATTGATCGTAAACAGAATGGAACCTCGACAAACGCGTCCGCGAGGGTCCGCGAGAGCGTCATCGAAGGCTCATGTGTGGCTATAAGAGTTGATGACTTTTCCATGTCTGCGGAAATGTCCCACTTATAGAAAGGTTTGGTGATATCCAAACCTGGGAACCTTTTCGTTTGGACATCACCAAATTTGGACCAATGTTACCAAAGCTTTGTATTCTAAAAGAAATAGAACGTTCGTCTTGAACTTCCCCAGGTCCTTCGCCCGTGGTTCTACAAATTGTTCCCTGATTATCTCTCCGCGACTGTCTGGCAGAGCGGGCAGGAAAAAAAATCAACGAAGCAGCGGAAGCGAGCGAATTGGAGATAGGAAAAAGGGATGCAGGGAAGAGATCGCCGAGATTGGGACAAGGATCTCGTCGTCGTCGACGGGTTGCTGAAGCTCGACGACGGCTGACTAGGCGAAGAATCCGCTTCTGCGTTGGTACTTCTTTCTCTCATCTGCCGCGCAATGCCGGGACAAAGTCTCGATGATATTTTTGCTTCCTCTCTTGGTTTCTTGACAATTCCTTGCTCTCGACGCTGCACGGGATACACAAACCCGACCACGCGCAGGTATACAGACCATTGAGCTTTCTCTCTCTCTCCCCTCTGTCTCTCTCTTGGCTGCTGATATCCTTGGGGAAAGTCTGATTACGTTTTTTCTTATTGGAAAAGTTTCATTTGGTCCGACTCGCATATGCTCGCTCTCGGCGTCTCCGGCGTTGGTTTCTCGACGATTGTTACCGGTATATATACCGTAGTCATGCTTGTGTATCCAGCGAGTCCTCTCTATGAAAGAAAGTCGAGGAAAAAGGGGGAGACTAGACGCTCGGCGCGGAAATTCCATCCCCGCCATGGGGGAAGAAGATGCTCAATTTGCCGGAAAAATCCTCCATATTATACCCTTTCGCCTTGTCGAATCGAGATACCAAATTTCCACTGCGACCCCGGCTCGCGATATTTTCTCCGTTTGCTTTCTCCGATTGAGATTTTTCGTTAGCTTCGAGCTCGTGGACTTATTCAACATCGTCATTCGCTTCGGCGATCCCCGATGTTTTTGAAAAAATTCGTTCGTAGATTTTGTTATTTGGATTTAAATAATGATAATAATATAACTTGTATTTTTCTGACAATTTGACGAGAACCAATTAAATTGAATATCGATTCGATTTTTCGTCATTTTGATCATGAATTTGGATCGATTGCATTTTGGGAACAAAGTTTAAAACGAAACGAGGAAGGGGCATGCTGATTCGCATGATTTTCTTATAGCTTCGATGAAGTAAACGCCGAATGAGCAATAACCGATGTAAAACAGCTCGGATAAGAACGTTTTAAGAACAGTCGATTCGCTCGCGCGCCTCGTGGAAACGGATTTCTCGCTTGGTCATAAATTGTCGAGGCTAACCGGCGATCCACGACGGCGAAGACAATGAAGCTCAGCGAAAATAGAACGAGCTCATGGCGCTCGACGAGAAAAAAAGAAGAGAAAACGAAAAAATCGAGCAAGATATAAAGCAAGAGGAGGAAGATAAAGACAAAACGATAATGTCTTTGATCTGGTCTATCTACATCCGGTTTCCATACCGGCGCTAGACCCTCCGGAACCCACTAACCCCGTCCTGCATCTTCATCCTCATCCGTATCTCTTTTTCTTCCTATATTCTTCGCCAGCGCGGTGAAACATCAAACGACGATTTCCTCGAGAATCTGTTACGACGACTGACTCCTCTACACCAGTCCTGTGGCCGTTTCATTCCTGACTCTCTGTGATTCCGCGCCCGCGTGTCTCTCCATGTGTGTGTGTGTGTGTCGCACGACGAGTTGTAGCCTCTCCTCGTCGTGAAGAAACTTTTACACCGCACTCGCGAGTGTAAACATTTGAGGGGGACTCGCGCGGGTTAACGGAACTTTGCTCGAGGAAATTGTTGTCGTTTGTTCTATTTTTCAGATTTTATTTATAAGAAAAGTGACGAAATCTCTACCATAAGGAAACAAACTATAAACCTAAAAACATCCCGTTATTGAATTAATGAAATTTAAGCAGAAAACAATGCTCAAGATTTCACGAAGTCCTATGCTAAAGCATTTTATAGTCGCGCCGAAGACGTTAAAGGCAAGATTGGTAAAAAGAAAAAAAAAAAAACAAATGTGTTTTATTGGATTGGCTGAGTGCGCGGTGTTGTTCGCAGTCGGCGACGAAGAGGAAGAACAAGAAAGCGACTGAGGCGGCAAGTCAAAGGCCCGGGGGAAACAGTGAAGGCTAGTTTAACGGTGCTAACAGCGACCGTAACACGAAATGTATTACTGTACTCCCCCGCCTCTCTTGGCCAACAGTCTCCGGGGTCGCCCTTGTCAATAGACGCGACACAATTTACATCCTCGTGTGAGTTTAATTAAATTCTTTCTTCCGCAGTCACTCGATCACATCGTATAACTATGCGTAAGTGATTGCCAGCCTTTCGCCACGCTTGTCATATTCATTGATTTTTTCTCTCCGGCTTCGTTTTGAGATAACAAAAAATTGATCGACATAATTGAAAAATTAATTACCACTATTAGTTTTTGAGAATCTATTACAATCTTATTTTATATTCAAATACAATTCTTGAAAAAAACAAATATTAAATAAAATTGATAAATAATAAATAGTGGAACAAATCTTTATTTTCAATATTATAAATAAATACAGGAAATAATAAAATAATTTTCATTCATTTCTGTATTTATTGAAAATATTGAAAATATTGAAAATATTGAAAATATTGAAAATTATGATTTTTCAAATTATTTATTGTTTATCTATTTTTTTTAATATTCGTTTTTAAATAAATGCAATGTTCGAGCCGCGGAAAAGCGAAAGAGGCAAATACTGAGGAGTATCGGAAGTGCGAGAGATAAAATTCTCGTTGCAAATCCGGCGTGACGAGAGTGCAGAGGAATTTTCTCGTGAGAAATCTATTCATCGGATTCTCAGTCGAGGAAAAGGATGGCTCGCGAGCGGAGGCGTGCGGACTATACGAGGAAGGCTCATCCTGAGAAGAACGAAACGTCGAGACGACGGACGAGCACTCCACTCGGGAACTCAATCCTCTCCTCCAGTTTCTTAGCTCCTCGCATCGCGCGCGCGCGCGCGCTCGCTTGTGCGTGCTTCGTCCTTTTCCCTCGCATGGACGTGCATCGATTCCGACGATTCGCGCTTCGTTTAACTTTTCGACGATTTATCGGGCCGACGCCGAACGTCGATCGCGAAGCTCTCACGCTTTGCTGAATTCATCGACGTGATTGTTTTCGAACGCTGCCGATGGATCGGCGAACGGACGTTAGGCGAGCATCGATGATTCGACTCTCTTTCGGTTCGCGTTTCGTTTTCTTTTTTTCCGCCGTCATACGCGAAATATCCTGACGTACGAACGAAGTCGAGACAGGTCAATCCGACACGATCCTCAACGTTTTTGTGCACATTCGAATGCGAAAAAAAAAACAAAAAAACTAGTTTTTTTATAATCAATTAATATTGCAAAAATATCCAATCGATAAATGCATATGAAAAAAAGAGCTTGCCCCGGAAACTAATTGACGGTCTTTGATTTTTAAGATTTTCCTAACTTCCGTTTTGACCATTTTATGGGCATGAATAAAAGGAGCGTATTTGAAGAAATTAAATTAGAGACAATTCAATAAGAATTTTCAGATAATGGCTAGTAAAAAAAATTACCATTAATTGCCAAAAACAGCAACAGCGATTCTGCTCCGATTGAATTCAACGTAATTGTTAGAATATTAGTTAAAGAAACTGTTTTTTGGAAAAAACTACTTCTTGTTTTCGACAATTAAACTTGTTTCGCTTCGATCTTTCGAATTTTATTGAAAAAAAATTGAAGAAACTATCTAATTTGACGAGATTTAATTCAAGAAAGTTGCGAAGATAGCCGCGCGAATTTCAGCACCCGCGCAGCTGGCGGATCTCGTAGTGCTAAATCCTCGTTATTTTTGGCATGGCAGTACAGTGGAGTCGTTGTGGTTTCGCGCTACTAGCGACACGGGCGCGCGCGCGCTCCGCCGAGCGGCAAAAGACAAGTGCCGCTCTCGGAAACGGCCACAGGCCGGTGCCGTCGCTCCGGTTCGCCGCAATTTCTCGCGACCGCGTGCCAAGGTGCATGCCCCCCCCCCCCTTCTCTCGGGCGCGTGACATTTCATAAACATGGAAATCAATTTTTTCCAACTGTTCCAGAAGCACACGGGACGTCGCGCTCTTCTCGCTCGGGGATGGATTAAAGAGGCCAAAAAGGCGATTGCGCCGTGAGAGCCCGGGGCGATTCTGTCGACGCGCGAAACCGCAACGCCGCCGCCGCCGGCAAATGGAATTTATTTATAAATCTTGGCGGCTTTGAATCTCAAACTTCCTGCGGGCGAGTGTTCTATTCGTTCGAAATTTGCTACTCCATCCAGGCGAGCGATTCGAGTTTGTTACTGTCCCCGTGTGTGGTTTCGGCACTCCTTCACCGTCACCGCCCTTCGCCGCGCCCTCCAACGGTGCCGAAGAACCGGAGTGACTTATAACCCTCCCCCACGCCTCACTCTCTCTCTCTTTCTCTGGACTCGCGCGCGGTTGTCGTCTTGCGCGATCTCCTCGCGTTTTGCTTTGTTTTCTTAATCCCCCGCGAGTATCTCTTGTCGGCTTTGCCATCTACGCCTTCCATCGTGGTCCATTTCGAGAGAGACGGTTGTTATCGTTCCGCGACGCGAGAGATATCGCTCTATCTCGAGCGCGACTAGAGATCTTTGTACGGGGATTCGAAATATCCGCGGAGACTTTTTGCTCCATTCGGGATTTCAGACCGTATTCGAGTACGCACAACGTACGATATGAACTGGAAGACCACACACATGGATTCCTGTTTTTTTTGCCTCGTTGCAACGTTGCTGTTGAAAAAATATTTTTTTGCGTTTTTTGGAGTAAAACTGATACGAGCAGATAAGCAATATATATTTTTTTACAAGGTTCGTTTATCACTTTTTTTTCTGCATGAAATTTTTCATTCATCCGTTTTGAAATGGAATTTTTTTCGAAGCTCAATTCTATTCTTTCGAAACTACTTGGCGGAGTTTTTGATAGAAAAAAAGTGTTTGAAATTTTTCCATCGATAATCGAATAATTAACTACAAGTTTACCTCAAAAACAATTCAGCGATTGAAAGCTCTTCGCACAAACGAAAAGAAAAACCGATTGATGGACGTGAATGCCGAAGAAATTCTTCGACACTCTCGTCATTCCCGAAACCGCGGTCGAGAATAGGTCTCTTTATTGCTGCTCGGGGATCGTATCCTGTTCGACACTCAGTGAAATCGAGACGAGTGCGACGAGTCGGGGATTTTCCTCTCTCTCAGGCTCGTCTACGATCGTAAAACCCTTTATCTAGGGTCGTCCGGCGATCCGTGTCGGCAGGATAGCGCGACGACGGAGCATCAACGCGTGTACGACGGAAGATCGATGAGATCGGTGTATGTTCCCAAAAGGATTTTCAACTGCCCTTTGCTTCTTAAGTCCTTTTCTTTTCGTTTTTTTTATGTCACAAATCCAACCCCATTGGCGCTAATGTTTTCCAACAAGATATGCCCGTACCGGTTTTTCCGACTCGTCCTTTTCGTTCCCCCCTTTCGTGGGTGAGTTACGAGCAGTAGCCTCGTCACCCGGTCCGATGACAGGAAGCTGGGGAGTCGAAGAATTTCGGTAATTCGTGTCTGTGTGTGGGGGGCAGCGACACCGATCTGCCTTGCGCGACAGAACGGTGCGCCTCGGGCCGCGGGTGTCTCTCGCGCGAGTTTAGGAGCCTGGAATTTTCGGACTTTGTGACCAACAGGAAGAAAAAGATGAAGACCATAAGCGACGCTTAGCTCGGCAAGTTATTTCCTTGTAATAGAGTCCAGGCCTACGAACTACGGGGAACAATATTTCACGGATTATAATTAACCCGAGAGCCTCGCGACCGCATCCGAGCATTCGATGATGCCGAATCATTTCCTTGCGCCTTTATACTGTACCGGCCTTTATTTTAACTTGTCACTTGCCAAATTTCCCAGAAACAAGTAATATTTATCAACGCAAAAAAAAAAATTCTTCCCATTTTTTTGAACATTCAATTTTTTTTGTTTCTTTTTTATTAGAGTCTTTCACTAAGCTAAGAAAATGAGGAAGCGATGTGCGAATTTAGTTTGGACCCTTTTTTTTTCGATGAATCAATAATTACCAGAAAAAGATGACCGTTGTAGGTGATAAAGTGATTTAATTGCGTTATCTCGCAGAAGACGACCCTGACAAGGACATTTTTAAACGGAACGGCTCGAGTCCGATACCCGAGGATTCTCTTCCTCCTCCCTCCTCCTCATTCTCTGTTTTCATTCGCGGACTTTCGTCTCGTGGCCGTTCATATCCCACGGTGCAACGATATCGCGGTGCATGCCCTCATCGGAAGGCAAAAGCGGGACGATGCAATTCCGAGGAATCCACTCAGCGTAATCTGCGACACTACGGGGCTCTTCTGCTTCGTTCCGCGCTCGCTTCCTCTTTTTCTTTCTTTCCCTTCCTCTCTGCTTCTTGTTCTTCGGCCTCCGGGGAATGAGAGCACATAGCCGGCCGGGGGAGCCGCGATCTTTCCTTTATCTTATTGCCGGTCGGCATGCCGCTCGGACACACAGGGAGCCGCGCGCCGAATCGCGAGAAGGAGAAAGAAAGACGGAATATCGCGAAGCCGAAGAAGCTGCGGATCGCTCTCGATATTTGCCCTCGCCTTTTTCGTTTGAGCTTCCGCACTTGGGAGATTCACGGCTAACGAGAACTCGACGATTCCGCCTAGAGACTGAATGGCCTTTTGGTCACAACGAAATTAGTCTAAACGAGCTGTTTCCCGTTAGCAATTATCCAACACTGGAAGATCGTCCCTTTTTTTACGCGACTCTGTCGTCATTGTTGTGCGATTTTGGCAAAATGGAAAAGACTGGAGCGACTTTGCAGCCGAATTTAGGGCTTTAAACAAACCTCGTAATGCGTATTTTACCGTGCTGACCAAAAATCTAATAGCAATCGTTGTCTAGAGTTGAGGAGGACTCCGGGAAAGCAGGAAAAGCGATTTTTTCCTGTCCGGTCCGATTGACGAAAACCATCGATTTTCGGAATTTTCAAACGACGATATTTCGACTTTCCGATGAGATATCGATAAATCTCAGGTGACCATTGTGTTCAGCGGGAAAAAATACACAAGTTAAGATTTTTTGCGGATTTTTAAAACCGTTTTCTCAACCCGTTAGAGGGTGATGGAAAATGGCAAAAAAGCATCCCAAAGGGGTACCCTTGCAGTTTTGTGTCGAAAACTGAAATCACCAAAAACGATTTTTTACGCGCCGTCGAAATGTTACCATTTTTTTTGTCAAACTTGACACAGGACTGGCTTCAACCAATCACTCACAGGATAAATATTTTGGCTTGAAGAGTTCGATATATTTGGATATAAACTTCGATGCTATCGCCCACCGATTTTTTTAGAAGAGCACGGACGAGCGTTTGGAAAAATAGCAAACATCATGACATTCGAGAGGAATTTCTCAAGAAAACTAAATATGAAAAATGTATGACATTAAAATAGCTGCAAATCAACAGTAATCTTAAAAATTACAAGCTTCCCTACATGATTTGATTTCGATCGAAATTCGATCCAGTTCAGCCCAAATCGCCCTAACGCTCTCCGAAAAAAAATGGCACAAGATTCACTTCATAAATCGAAGCTCCGATTTCCCCTCGCAATTAGTCAATTATCGATATCTCAGAAGCCTCGACGAAAAAATGAAACCAAGGAATCGCCATCCCGAGCCGCGAAGCCCGGTTCATTAAAACACCGTAATAATTGGAGGGTTGCTTTGGGGGGGTTTAGAGAAGCGATAATGTTAATTGAAATCGTTATAATTAGTTGGCTGCGGTTGGAGGATGCAAAGAGAAAGTGGAATAGAGGAATGGAATGATAAAAAAAAAAAGAAAACGAAGAAGCCAAGAACGTGTGGTGAACGCGTTCGGGTGCATTCCAGCGTAGTTATCTCCCTGGGGTATGACGATAGCAGGGGGTGTGTGGGGGGCGCAGAGAGCGGGCGTGGGTAGAAGTTTGATGGCTATACATATACGTAATAATATGGCCGGTGGCAAACAAGCCATGTCGTGTTTTCAGCCTCTCCCGGTACACACGACGGGGGCATAGCGAAATAATACAATGGGGTAGAGGGCGCGCGCGGCACGAGAGAGGCCCCCCGTGCGTTGTAGCTCGTTTTGCTTGTTCATTCGTTCTCGTAGCTATCGTACACCGCAACGCAACCCCCCAATGCTCCTTGCTTCGGGTTGTACTTGCGGCTCCTGGTTCTGTATACTTTCCCTCCCCGCCCCCCCCCCCCCCCCCATCCCTCCCCTCCTCCATCTCCCTCCTCCCCCACGTCTCATCCCCCTCAACCGGAGTACGAATACGCGGTGAGTGCAGCAGCAACCGGCGCTATGCCGGGTAGTATGCACACATGCGAAGCGGTAATTAGCAAAGAGGGTTAGTTAGCCAAGGGCGGAGCCTCGGCGAACCAATGCGAATCGAGATCACCCACGGGCAACCGGAAACTCACTCTCTCTCGCTCTCTCGACGTCTCTCCGCGGTGTGCCAGCTCCGCTGTTTCTCTCGAGGCCTCTCGACGATGTGCACGCGCAACAGCATCGTTGAGAAGTTAACCCGGGGATATGAACAATACTTCAATCGACGAACTCGGATCAATTGTTATTCTTCGATTGTAATGGATTCGCGGATATCGCCAAGGGAGTCGTCATAAAAAACAAGAAAAATCCTCCGGCGAGATTAGAGATTGCCGGGATTAATCTGGGATTGTCGGGATGGAGTTTGTAATGAGAGAAAAATAATGAAAACGAGACGAAAGAGACGTTGTTCGTGAAAGGGGGCTTTTTTTCAAGGATATTGAGATCTTCAATTCTGAGGGACGGTGTGTCTGATCGGATCGGAATGTGAATGGAATTCTTGGTTGTAAGCAGTTATTTCAACCCCTTCTCGAATAGGATCAAATTGATGGTGGATACATTTTTAGATATAATTTTTTTTGTATATTCTTCCTTCAATTTTAATGGAAAAAATAAATTACAGCTTCTCGTTGATGAAAGGCAAAGAGATCCATATTCGCGAACGAGTTCTCTCCGCGATGGTAAATAATACGGGTGCTGTCCCCGCCGCGACTTAGTCCCGATGGTAAACCCCCGTTGCTCGACGTTAGTCGGACGAGCCGGGGTGGAGTAAGCGTTAACAGGAAAGCAGTGGTTTACAACATACTTACATGGGGATTTTTCGAGCTGCGCTCTCGTCGAAGGCACAGGAAGGAAGGTACGCGTGCATATAGACGAGGCCGGAAACAACCGGGCCAAACAAACAGACAAACAAGCCTGGCCAGGGGTATAAAAAAAATGACGAGGAAAAAAAAGGGGGGAAAAGAGAGAAGACAACTTGCATGGAGATAGAGTGAGATGGGTTGAAAAAAAGCGGCCGGTAGGATTGTCTCGTGAATTTTGCAGAAGTCATATTCATTTCCGAGATTGGTTTTCTCATTCGGTGTCGTTATACGTTGCGCGGATTCCAGCCCTACGGAATGTTGAGACCGATTTTTTTTTCTTTCATATCTTCCGCTCTTATTTCTAGCTTTCTTTTTTTCATCAACTCCTTTTCACGTCCTGCGACGGTCTTCGGGAAGGATTTGCCCCACAAACTCTTCAATGCACTATCCCCGTCTTATCACTCGGAGTCGTACACCGCTTTGTGATTACCGAAGCGGGACGAAGGAAGACAAAAACTAGAGAAAGATTATAATCTAGATAATGTATCGACGCGCGGAAATCTGTATAGCGTATTTCACATTTCGACCGTTCACTCTTCCGCGCTTCGCACGACCGACATCTTCAATCAAAAATAACCCTTCAATTTGTCGTATTTTTGTCCTGTAATCGAAAATATCACCATCGAGCCCCGAATAAATTGACTTTCATCCTCTTGCCACTCACTGAAGATTCATCCCCTCCAAAAAAGCAGAAAACCCATCGCTGGTCATCAGTAAGTCCGCTTTTGTGTTTAAGACGACCAACATGCTCCCAAGTCCTCAAAATTAAGCCTTCAATTGTTCTCCAGCCGAACATATCGCCACCGATTCCCAAATTAGTCGACTTTCGTCCTTTTTCCACTTCCTGAAGAATCATCCCCCGTAAAAAAAACCCCATGTTGTTCATCATCAGCCTCTTCAGCGCTTAAGACGACTAACATCTTGCCGAGTCCTCAAGAACAACCCTTCGACTTGTCCTCCAGTCGAAAATATCACCGTCGAATCCCGAATAAGTTGACTTTCGTCTTCTTTCCACTTACCGAAGAATCATCCCCTCAAAAAAAAAAAGGGCGAAAAACCCCCCTCAGAGATCTGCATGAACTTGCCTGGAAAACTCGTCACGATAACAGCTCTCAGGTCTTTCTACCTGGTCTCTCTATCTCCCTGCCTTTCGCGAGTTTTCACTGTGACTCCCTCGAGTGCTCCCCGGTAGCAAAGAGAGCGAAACGAGGAGGGCGAAACGGCACGGAGTGGCCTGGAATGAAGTCTCTCGGAAGTGAAATGGGATTTCGTCCAAGTGGCGAGATATGCGAGGAGAGAAGTGTAGCATGTAGAGAGTAGTGGGCGTTCGTACAAAAGTGGCACTCTTCGCCCTCTCGCATCATCATCATCATCATCATCATCGTCATCATCATCGAGGCAACTCTTCCTTCCGCGGACAAAACTCTACATATGTATATATAGCCAGTTATAAATAATAATAATTGGGTAGAGCGGGATACACGTAGCTTTAATTGGGATCCGGTGTGCCGATTGGCGTATAGCTTTCACAAAAAGGGGGTTGGATTTTCGAGTGTATTGTATCGCGGTGCTGGAGCGTACCCAGGGGTGGAGCCCTCAAGGGTACTCGAAGCTCGGCTCTTGCTCTCGCTCTCTACCTGCCATTCGCGCTACCCGGTAGCTCGTTTCTTCAATTCGTTCACCGGTGTATAATCCCGTCGACTAGATGTTTTTTGCCCCGTAGATATGAAAATGTTCACGTGCTTCGCGGCTCGAAGCTTCTCGAGTGTTCTTCAACGATCGCGAAACACGCATCGAGCTCGAAAAGCTTGTTAGCGAGTTTTTGCAATTTGTTTTTTCTCTCTTCTTTTCTTGTGCCTTTTTTTTTTCATTTTTGCATTCGGAAGAGAATGGAGGAACGTGGGCTCGGAACGATCGCGAGTCGAAATTTACTGCTAACCCCGGAGGGCACTGGGGGATGGAATTTGCTCCGAATGAAATAGAAGGGGTTTCTATGTTTATGCTTTGCCGGCTGAGGCTGAATGCATATTTATCGAGGAAACGAAAAAAGAGTAGTTTGATTCTCGAGCACTCGCTCGGCCAACTAACCTAAATAATTTTGAACTGGGCGAGCCCGAGGTAATTGCGGCACAAAATACGCCATTTTCGTGGCCTCTTTCTGCAAACCGATTAAGGGTTTTTTTTGTTTACTCCTATGTCTTGAATGGCATTTTTTTCGTGATTTATTGCCAACGAAGAATTGGGAAAAGATATTGAATTAATATTATTGATGTATAATAAAATATTATTTCAAAATTTAAAAAAAACTTAATATTTGTGTTTGAATAATTTCGACATTTGAACACTTTAATGAATTGATAAAAAATGTATGTATCACGAACGGCCAATCAATATGTCGCAAAAAGCGACCCGAATTTCAACTACGTAATACTTTATTATGCTTTCACGTTGAAAACAAAGCGTATCCTTCTGAATCGTGGGTTATGTTTTGAGGAAGTGAATAATTTCGATACTACCACTTGTTTTATGTACAGATCTCTCTTTACTTGTAGTGAACTGTTGCCTGTATTTAACGCGCTTGGCTCTCGAATAGGAATGGACGTCAGGTTGGCAGCAGGTCTTAAGGCATGGCCTCAATAAGTATTTTTCAAGTCTTAATAAGGTATCTTATCAGGTCCTAATCGAGTGCGCAACGCAGTCACCCGATACGGTACCGATCAGGCAACCTGACAAGGTCATAAGGACTTAAGGAATTGCCTTACGTCTTCACCAAGCCCTGATAACGTACTTTATCAGGTCCTGATCGAGTGCACAGCGCAGTTGCCCGATAAAGTACCGATCGGGAAAGCAAAGCCCTCGTTAGCCCTCGGTTAGATAACCTGACACAATCCTGATGATGTACAGCTGATCAGTATTGAATTTGGGGAAAATCCGTGCAGTCCTTTAGACTTCCCGCAATTCTTTATTATTTCGAAAACGTCTGGACCAGCCCTAATTCTCCCATTTTTTGAGATGTCGGATTGAAATTTAGACCAAACGTAGGTTTTTATCGAAGGTTCGGAACTGAATCTAGCGCAAATCCGATGAGTAGTTCGAATATCACTTTTAATTTTCCGTAAAAATTTTGTTCACCTGCTATAAGCCGAGGTTTGGGATTGAAAATATCGCGAATTCTTTCGGGATTTCTGACTAAAGTGATAAACGTTTTTTCCTAAAAAGAACTGGACAAACACAACAGAATTTTTTTTTCCTCGCAAGCGAATAGCGTCGTAGAAGGGAAGTTCGTCGAAACGCAGCAATGCTGTCAACCCGTTGCACACCGTGCGCAAATTAGTCGCGGTTTAAAATCCACTCTCTCTCTCGCTCGTCGTTCTTAATCCATCATAAATAACTCGGTACAGATGCGTGCCACGGCTATAGCATATTACCAACTCTACCAGTGTACCAGCATGGTTTATTATACGGGGGCGTGTGTATTGTACTGCACGCCGTACAGTACGTATACAACGCGGGGGTTGTTCGGTCCCCTAAATTATTTCGAAACGATTGCAACTCCGAGGCTTCCCCCTTCTTCCACCTTCCCAACCCTAACTCCGGGCGAGCAGTCGCGCTGGATTTAGCCCTCGCATCCAGCAACCAACGACGGCAGGACATCGACCATAACTATGCTACACTATTACTATTAAACTACATACCTAAACGAAACGCCCGTACGTCGAGGCGCGTCTCCTCCACCCAACGCTGACATAACCAACTGCGTACATATAAATCGGATCTCGGCGTTATAGCCTTCGGACTCCGTGACGTTATTCAACCGTAGGAACGACCTCTCCGCCCGACCCCGCGGCCGTTTACCGGGCTCAAGAAATTTCACGATCGAATCTCGAATCTACGCGCTCTCACTTCTGTTGTTATTGTAACCCTCGACGGGCTATATTGCCGCAATAATAGTTTGATACGTTTTTGCGCTCGCGGACGATGAAGAAAAAAAAACAACCGTGTAAGAGAACAAAGAAACTCGGCTCTTTTTTTCGGCCTCGAAGCTTTCACGCAGATCGATAGACACGTTTTTTATACGGGAATAAAAGAAAAAGAAACGCTTTTTCATCATCCAAGTTATCGACTGTCGATCATAAAATTCTTACTGTATCTTTCATCTGATTTACGATCGTTGCGATTTTTATTATCTTCTTTATCGAACTTAATCCAGTGAATACGATCGATTGGATGTTAGGTGATTTTTTTTCAACCGTTTCGCATTCGAAAAAATGTTTTGCAATTATTTATAGTGCTGGAATTTTGTCTTATTAGGTATCTTATTAATTTCTCATATTTCAGAATGAAAAAACGAAGAACCAACCAACCAATCAATTTTTGGCACAGAAGAAGCTAGTCAAGAACTTTAAAAAATCGTAATACCTCAATTTACACGAAATTATTTTTTTTTACTTCAATAGCCGCCTTTTTTTTAATTTACGAAAAAAGAATTAAGCAAAACCGAACTTGTAATTCGAGGATGGATTGAATTGTTCTAAAAAAAACGCGTAACCAGTGCCTAAAGTTCGCCACAGAGTCGACACTCACGGGCATACACCCTGGGGTATGTTTCTCGGTGCTCAGTTTTCCTTTTTTTTTTTTCTTCTCTCGTAACTCTCGACGCGTACTGGCGGGGGTCGTGGAACTCGCGCACGCAGTCCGGCTCTCGCCTGCTCGCTTATATACGGGAATCCCCAACGGACCTTTAATATTAACGAACAAGTTAGCGAATGCCCTGTGGATACTCGCAAGCGGCGCGTAGGGGCGGGGGGCAGATGGAGAGAGGCACCGGCAATCGTACCCAACGTCCACATGCTCTCGCCTCTATCCACCATATCACCGACTGCCACCGCGAGGTCTACCGTACGAATAACGTCTACATTCTGCATCTGGAGCCACCGAAAACCTCAACCTCCCCCTCCCCCCTCCCCCGGCTTGCGAGCAAGGCTATTACACGAACGATACGGCGAATTACAAAGGGGATGGCAGCAGGCTATTCCCTTTCGGTGTTTTTACAGGCCAATGGCCTATTCCGATCGGAAAAGC
Source organism: Ischnus inquisitorius (assembly GCA_963924025.1). NCBI lineage: Eukaryota > Metazoa > Arthropoda > Insecta > Hymenoptera > Ichneumonidae > Ischnus > Ischnus inquisitorius. The sequence goes on along the minus strand of OZ001250.1, from coordinate 2,431,024 downwards.
TCGAATGTAAATCTTCCCCGAGGTGAATGCTCCGAAATAAAATTTTATATTTTTTCTGCTAAAAAAAAATTGTACTTTCAAACGTTTTCCTGAGTTTATTCATTTTTCAAACATCGGTACAAACAGACGGTATATTTTTACGTAACTGAAAAATCTGTGCGCTTGTACTCTTGAGCTATTTATTTTTATATTTTTCTTTCCTCAAAGTTTCGCAAAGAAACAACCGCGATCCGTACGAATTCCCGTAATTTTCTTCCCGCAGCCGATTTTCTGCTACACTTGCCTCTCGATTTTCTCCTATGCAGAAAAATGAGCGGGGAGAAGTGCAAGAAAAAAGGGGGAACTCGGGGTTGAGAAAAATCGTTGTTCCCTTTCTTATATCGAAATAGGATACTTTGCCGGACCATTCGCGCGGCTGAAAGGAACACACTGTTGCAAAGTTAAACCGAAACGAAGTGGTGCACTCTGTTCCAGTCCAGACTATAATACAGCGAGAGAGAGAGGAAGAGAGAGAGAGAGAGAGAGAGTGGGAGGAGTTGGGAGTGTCTGAGGCACGTCTCGGTGATCGCAACGTTCGAAGAGGTGATCCCTCTGCCGTTTCCATCGCAGGACCGAGGCGCTATTACGCTGCAGCCGGAACATTTCCTTTTCCCAAGGAAAAAGGAAAAGACTTTCGGTGTATGGGCGAGGTCTTCCGTTTGCCGGCTGGCGTTTTCACTCGCTCGAGTCGCGGAGGGCGCGGAGGGGTGAGGGGACGAAAAAATGAATTCGTTTCAGCCCTGCGGGACAAGCGCTGCACAAGCCCCGGCTTCTGGAACGAATCGACGAAATTTTTCATGCCGATCTGGAAGAGAATGCTCTCTCGCGCTCCGATACTCCGATACACGAAAACCTTCTTTTTCTTTCTTCGCCTCATTTAGTCCAAATCCTATCTTCCTTTGTATACCTTTTACTTTTCATTATCGGATTTTTCCGTGAATTCCTGCCCAAAATTTTAACTAACTCTATGTTATATATTATATATGATGTATTATATAATATATAATATATATTATATATATATTATATACTCAATATAATATATATTATATATATATTATATACTCAATATAATATATATATTATAATACTCAACTTTATCTGAGCATCGCAAATTGTGTCTACACACGTGTTTTATCAGCGAATGAATTTAACATGCCCCGAGGCGTGTACATAGGGTCCAAACAGAGAGGGTGGAATCCAAAATAAGGATTTGGTTTTCTTTTCTATGCAATATCTTTGCTTTTGTATTATTCAACTTGCCATTATGGAACCCCTGTTCACCTAAAATCAACGGAGTCTCCGACTTTTTCCTTTTTTTTTCGGAATACACTTCTCGTCTGTATCGAGTCTGCGGGCATAAAATAAAAATTGCATCGGCAACGATCAGGGAAAGGAGGGTTGCGAAATCTTGGGATTGCATTAGAGCAAGAAAACACGAGACAACATCGCAATGGTCCGGTCGTCGTTCCATCGTCCAAATTTTAAATTGTATTCCAATCTTGTGAGATTTCTCGAGAAATCTGGCAAACACCGCGATAGAGCAGATAATTTATCGCGTTCATGCAACGTTATCCGGCCACGCGGATCTTACCGAGAATTGATGGTTGCCGGAATGTCAACTGGCGCGAAGAATTCGGGAGGACGAAAGTTTCGGCCGGTTTCCGATTTTCTCTGCCGCGCGGATTGAAGCGAAAAATATTATTAATTCCCGGGCGCGCCCGGGTGATTTTTATAAGATCACTAAGGCTAGAACACAATCTTGCCGCTTTTTGCCTAAAACAATGAAATTTTTGCAATCAATCTCCTTTTGCTCCAGCGAAAGCTTTTCTTTATTTCCGTAAAATGTTTTCAATTTTTTTTTCTGTCTTGTATCGCGATTTCTGGATCATTCAATGAAAGATATTTCGATCAGCCGATATTTGTATGTTTCATAGAATTTTTCTTGTCTACATGATTTTGACGTAGCGAAATGTATTCTGCAAATTGGAGTTTTTTTTTTTTTTAAACTGTACATTTTTTTTAAACACGTTCGAATCAGAAAATGTTTCGCCCCTATTTGCAGGTCGAGCGAGTAACTTTCGGGCGGTTCGGAGGATACGAGAGAAGTGGCTAAAAAAAGGAGCGAAGGACGCTAACGGTGTGTACATATATATACATACAGAGAGAGAGAGAGAGAAAGGGGGAGGACGTGAGGGGATTGACTACACCCTAAGTGATCTATGGCCAAAGATAAACCACGCGTTCAACAAGTGTGCGCTTTGGAGATAGAGCTGCTGCCAGTGGTAGCGGGTGCTGCACCGTCACGTAGACGACAATCGCGCTACAAGCTTTTTCTATCCTTCCTGGCACCACGGCCTTCTAGCTGGCCTTCCCGTCAAGCCGCCGTCGCGCGTGTACGCGCCGTATAACAAAAAGGACGAGGAAAAGAAAAAGTGGGGAAAATTGCCAGAAGGTTTTTTTTTTTCGTTGTTTTTTTTTATCGAGCAAATAAAAATTCAAAGGGAATCGCGCCTCGGTTGGCCGGCTTCACCGGGTCTTATGGATCATCGAGGATCGAGATTTATCGCGCTGCACCTTCGACCAAAAATATCATGCGTATACATTTTTATACATAGCTATAGGCTCGCGAATAGCGTGCCAGAAGTCAGCTTATGAATTGGGATTAAACTAGTCTGATCAGTCCGAGGAAATGTGAGATTCATAGAAAATTCGGAGGGAATTTCGAGCGTTTCCCAATGGGATAAAAATCTGAAAAAAATCAAGCATACCGAACGTGTTCCAACACTTTTTTTTATATTTCGTTTATTTCGTTATACTTTTTTATAAGGAAATTGTGATAAATTTTTTTTTAATACTTTTTTAATGGTCTTATTGAAAAGCGGTTCGAAAAAGTTCGGTAGTTAGCGCGGCAGCTGCGTTCTCGTTTTAATAACGGATCCGTTTACGTATTTGCGAATGGAGATGTGTTTATGTATTTTCGGGGCCTTCGAGGGACGAAGGTTCGACTGTAACGAGCGAACGAACGTGTGGCAGAGCGGGCTCATCTCCATTACGGACCATCATCCGCTCATCCAGCGTTCGAGCGATCGTGTTACTCGGTACTCCACTCCCGATCTCTATTGTGCAACATTGTACCATACAGGGATACGTGAGGCGCGGCACGTTTGTAGTTTACAGGATGTACACTCGATACCGTTAAAACAGAAAAATGGAAACCAGAGAAACATTTGTGTTCGGCCGGGAATCGTTCGTGAACATCTTCCAATAGGCCAATGCAATTTGCAAGCTTCTTTCAAAACCACGTATTCGTCGGCAAGTCAAAGGTGGGTCAGGTCATTGTGCAAAAGAAAAAACGTTCCTTCTTTTTTTTTTGAAGTTAACGACCGTGGAAATGAGCGATTCGGAGAGAATTTCGAGCGATTCCCAATGAGATAAAAGTGGGTTTGCATAATAATAATTCCAAAAAGTTATAAACAAACTGATGAAAATAAAACTTGTTTAAGGTATTTTACCTTATATATAATTTTCTTTCCGAACCTCCGATTTCCTCGGACTGTACCGCCCGGACTACCGTGAGACCCGTGCGTTTTTCTAAGAGTCCAATTATTTTTTTTGCGATGAATTGTTTATAAAACGACCCATTTCCGTGGCGCTCGGCTCGTTGCGCTCCAGCGTCGAGAGTCTCTCTTATTCCGACGGGACAAATAAAATAACGATCCCTCGGGCTTTCTTGCGGATGGAAAATATTGTATATTCCGCGATAAGGGGCATCGATGCCGCGAGTTTCGTATTTGCCGATAGTTTCGATAACAGGTTGCGTTGCGTTTGAGAAGAAACCGAGAGGATTCCCTCTTTCTCTCGGTTCTCCGGCCTGTGTTTGAAGGCAGATTAAAGAGGTTCGAGGCGAAAGGCGAGATAGAGTCCTGCTTCTGGTAATAGGCTCGGTTTATCCCGGACTCCGCGCGGTATCTGTCCCGAACTACCTGTGCCGTATCGTTTCTGGGGTATTCTCGTCTCGGAGGATTCGAAAATACCAAAATAGGGCTTTCGCTTCCCCATACACTGTCCGCCTCATTCGCCACGCCCGTTAGCGCCTTCGCCATACCGAGTTTCTTTTCTCCCGATTTTCCGTTCGCACTTTGCACACACGAAACGAGGCGCGGCACCTTTGGCCTCTTATTATCTTTTTTCTTTACGAACTCCAATATATATACGAAAAAAACGATGCTCAAACAATGTCCTGACCTCTGAAGAATCCACGAAAAAAAAAATGAAGCTACGTTCACAGTTAGGCAAAATTTACAAATTCTGAGGCAATTGCTTGCGCTAGTTTAGTGAAAACCAGTTAAAGTTCGGACTTAACGCGGAACTCTATTTTGCGCGTTAAGTTCTAACTCGAGCTTAGACCAGATTTGATGCTGAGGTTCGGTTTACTGCACAAAATAGAGTGCGAACTTGAGTTGCAGCTCGGAACTCTAAATGCGTCCCTGAAAGCCGAAATGTTCAAACTTCCAATGGCTACAGGTTTTTTTTTTTTTCATAAATATACCCCCTGGTCGTTCCCGGCGTATCCGAATCCTTAGAAGGGTTAATCGGTTATGATTGTGAACGTAGCCTAAAGTTACGGAGAAAGAAGCCTGCAACCCGTGGGAGAGTGTGGAAAAAGAGAAAGAAGCTGTATAATCTTCATCCTCCTTCTTCCCATTTCGAAGGATGAAGAAAGTGCGCCCGTTCGTTGGTTTACTCCTTTTCTCAGTTACTCTCGCCCGCCGCTGTTTCGTCTCGTCCTCGTCGTTATGACAATATATCTCGAGCCCGAGGGAAACATTGGGCCGAGAAGTTCCCCCTCCGCGCGCTGTCTTACCAAAGCTTGCCGACCTCCTTTGTCGGTGATTTTTCGAGCGAAGACTTGCGTACCAAAACGACTACGGCGGCGACGTCGACGACGACGACGACGACGAGAGCCGGGAAGATGAGGATGAGGAAAAATGAGCGAGAAAGAAAGAAAGAAGAAGAACAAGAAGAAGAGCCGTGCGGTTCGGCAACGGCAACTTTCGGACTTGTCTCGCTCTTTAGCTTCCTTTCTCTTGCCCCCTGCCCGTCCCCCCCGGCCCTTCTTCCTTTTTTTTTGTCGATACCGCAGGACAAGGCAAAATAAGAAGGATTGAAATAACACGAAGGGAGATGGAAGGATGCCATTAGGTTTTTGCCCGAGGCTTGTACCGTACAGTGGCTCGCTACGACCTGGCTGTGCTGCGACGAAGAAACAGGTTGAATCCCCGGTTGGTCCTTTCTCGACTAATTTACTAATTTACTCGTTCGAACAGTCGCACCTTCTACAATTGCTGCCGTAATCGCGCACTCCTTTACAGACCAACCGAATTCGTGGGCGAAAAGACCGTCGTCCAGACGAAGTATTTTTTGCCGAATGACAATTCATTTTTTCTTCTATCAATATAACTTTTTTTTTAACTAAGAGGATTTACTAATTTGCTGGTATTGACTTATTTCAATCAATCGATTTATTTCTCATTTCTCGAAAATATTTTTTTTTAATCTTGTACTTCTACAAAGAAGAAAACCCATGAAAAATCGTCATCTACCGCGCGATCCCGATACGCATCGCAATTTGTCGTGGAAGCTTCGTCGAGTACGCGCTCGCCTCGTACGCTATGCCCCGTGTTTCTCGCCGACCGCGTGAAACCAGTAAGGGACAACTCGTAGGATATAACGTTCGGAAACCCGTAGGAATAAAGGCGAGGGGTAAAAGTCGCTCTATGCGATTACATTTCCTTCGTTTTGGTTCTTTTTCTTTTTTTTTTTTTACGACGGTACAAGAAGCGCCCGTGACCGCACATGTATCGAGCGCGCGCGCCCTTTCGGGGACTCTTTTTTTTTTCTCTTTTATAGGCCTTGTATTATAGGCATGTGCCTCGTATATATATCGAGACGAGGGGTAAGGTAAGGGAGAGCATTTCACGGGATAACGTCGGGAGAGCGAGAGCGAGCGAGAGAGAGAGAGAAGAGAGCAAGGATAAAAGTCACATTTCGATATATATTGGGCGAGTGCGTTGCGTGGCAGGCAACACCCCCATAAAGATCCCATGGCCTGGGTCCTAAAGGGCGACAAAGTATCTACTTCGTGATATATCTAAAGAACCGTCACGCGTCGAGGATGCGTCATCGCGGGGCTATTCGCTCCGTATTCACGAGCTCGCCATAAAAAAACAGAGTACACAATTTTCCTAACGTAAAATGCTCACAAAGTCGCGCACTCGCGATCGCAACGCTCTCCTGTCTTCGAAAGCTCGAGATCGGTTTCGGTAAAGAAAGGAAAAAAAAAAAAGGAAATTAAAAGAATAAATGATTCGTGAGGAAAAAAAGACCCCGGTATGATTTATGGAGACATCAGACGTCCCGAGAGCCGGGCCAATAGCGGAGTCAGAAAAGCGCACAGACCATCGTGCAGTTTACGACTCGCTCTGCATTGAAAAATGTGTATTGCATAAATTTTGTCAAATCTCTGGGAAAATAATGTTATTGGTATTTTTTATGTTTTAGTTGTAACAAATAATAATAATAGTATGTATTATTATTATAATCAATTATTATTTATTATATTATTTTTTGAATTTGGTTCTTTTTTTCATATTTTTTCTGCATTTTTACATTTGTGTGAGGAAAAAAGGAAAAATTCTAGTCCTCTCGAAGAACTCTTCTTCACGGCAGCGAGAAGGAGTGTGTTCTATATGTCTTACGGCAGAGGAGTGTCCGTGTCTCGTCGGGCGTGTGTGTGAGTGACTGAGGAGGCCGAGCGCGCGGGTCTCGTGGCGACAAAGCCAAGGACCGGAATCACTTTGCGTTACTCGCCGCTCGTTCCTTCATCTCACCAGCACGCCACTAGTCGCTCGCTTTCTTATACACACGCACACCAACACGCATCGCCGCTACTACGCTCCTCGCGACGTGCGCGCCATATATAACTATACCATTGCACTCTGTATACTTGCAATGCTTCGATTCACGCCTGATGGAAGGTTTATGAGCTTTACGAGCGCGTTAAAAACCTTTCTGGCTTCAGTCTCGAAATGATGGAGAGCGAGGAGACGAGCGCGTTAGAGGCCGCAGATGAAGGCAAGTCGAAGCTGAATAAAAGCAAGTCAGTCGACTGCGTCGCGCGCTCAAACGATCCCAATTCTCTTTTATTCTTTCAGTTGTGAATGTTTGCTTTTTGCGCCTTCTAATCCGAGATTCCTATTTTTCTTTCGTGTCAATTAAATAGCAGTCTTTTTACTCGTTTTGCCTTCTCGTAGAGGAATCTTCGTTTTGGAGAATAAATATTTTTCACTTTCGAGTGTTATCGAATATGGTTAGAAATAAAAATCGGCGCGAGTCCGTCGAGTCGTTCGAATTTTACGGAATTTTGAATCTTTCGATTTCGCGCCATTTTTTTGGATATCGATTTTTCGAGACAAATTCGTTTGGGTTCCCGCAGTTTTCAAGAGATCGAGTTCGAATTCGATTTAGAAATATCGAATGACGAATTATAATTACGGATTATGCAAATCAAAATCCATCTTTTTATCCGCGCACCTGACTGGTCGTCGCCGATGCGATACGTATCGATTCGCGAGATCGGCCCTTCGAGACTCTCAGAGTCTCGAGGAAATCGTGTATCATCGCTCTCGTTACTTTCATTGCGCGCCCAAGTGTCGTTACGCGAAGCCTTCCATTCAAATCGACTTTGCTCTCAGTCTCAAAGTCGTTCGACAAAAGAGGAATCGTTCGACACGGCTCGGCTTTAAAAACGGGCTCGGGCGTTTGTCGTCGTAAAAAAAAGGAAACGAGCGAGGGGGTTAAATGAAGAAAAAAAAATAGGATTAAAATGAAACAAGGTGGTTAGTCGTGAGACTTTTTTTCTCTCGGTACGCAAACGAGATGAGGGGACGACGTGTCTTTGGCTCAGTTGCCGTTTAATAAAGGTACCCGCGCGCGCCTTTATTAAGCGCGAAGCGACGACGAGCGTTAGGCTCGCCTCACGCGCTTTACCGAACGCTTTTTGTCCGGTATTATAGGTTGAGGTTTACGATAGCGATTAAAAATTGCATTAACGCGCCGTGAGCCCCCCACGGCCCGTTACCAACCGGCCATACTCATTCACGGCTCTCTCTCTGCGAATACGAGGACGCCTAGGTTTTTAAGGAGCGCTTTCGACGAGCTTCGTCTCGCGGCTTTTATACACTCGCTCGCGGAACGCTCGCTGAATCGCTTTATCTCTCTAGGGCTATATCCGACGCTTCTCCTTTCATTTGTCGCCCGTACTCGTATAAGTTGTAATAGCTGAGACGCGAGGAGCATCATCGAGGACAGTGGGAATGAGAGGAAATATTTAAAGGAAAGCTTAAGGCGCTACGGGGACGAGAATCTCGGGGATCGTTAAGGCAGTCCTTACAGTCCGGCCAAAAGTGAGTTTCGCGCGAAACGCGGCGAGCGCTTCGAACACTTCGCGATGGGATTAAAATCTGAAAAAAATCGAGCATGTGAAATTTGCCCAAAAAATTGGATTCACATTATAAGAGTTGCAAAGTGTTATTGACGCGTCGTTGAAATTTTTTTTAAAACAAGTCAACCGTAAAGAAATCTTTTTTTTTTCAAAGGAACACGATTTCGTTCGTGCGGAATGTTCTTGAATATAAAAAAAATTCAAGAAGCAATTTCTTTTTAGTTTGAAAAAATTCATTCGTATTCAGAAAATTTTAACAAATCCTTTTCGTCTGAACAAAAAAGTTGGGTTGACGGGTGATTTTTTTGGGTCAATTTGTTGATAACATTTAGCAATTATATCATGCAAAATCAATCTCTTCGGCACCTTCTGTATGCCTGATTTTCAAAAGACTTTTATCCCATCGATAAGTGTTCAAAATTCTCGCTACATTGATTAAAAAAACATGAGAATGTCAATGCTGATCCTCAAGAATTATACTGAACATTCGTTTTATAATTGAAAACAAATTAATGCTCAATGCTAAAAAAATTGTAACGATAATAATAAAATGTCTATCCTAAAATGCACTATGCGATGTGCAATTCCCTATCAATTGTTCACATTCAAAAAATTATTATCAAATCTCAAGAATTAGTCAACTAATTTGTTTCCTCAATGAAGAAATGTTTCAGAAAATGTCTTCGTCATCATTTTCGCAATTCTTGTTGGCTCATCGGAATGCCTATTGTTTCTCGAAATCCTCATTTTCCCCCGAGCCCCCGAAACTCTGCTCCAAAAATTCCGATCCAAATTATTTTTTAAATCCAAACCCAAGTTTCCCCAATCGAGGTGCCCCAATCACGGGCTAAAAAGCCCCCGAATCGAAGATATCAACTCGGTTAAAGTCAACTAATTTGTGTCCTCAATAAAGAAATGTGTCACAATTTTTTTTCGCATTTTCGCAATTCTCGTTGGCTCATCGAAATGCCTATCGTTTCTCGAAATCCTCTTTTTCCCCCGAGTCCCCGAAACTCTGCTCCAAAAATTCCGAATCAAAGTATTTTTGAAATCCAAACCCAAGTTTCCCCAATCGAGGTGCCCCAATCACGGGCTAAAAAGCCCCCGAATCGAAGATATCGACTCGGTTGAAGCGAAGGAGCGCAACGAAGATCGGTAAGAGAAACATCTTAGAAGCGAGAAAAGAGAGCGGTGTATCCGCAGAAAGGGGGAGGCGCGGGAGAGGGGGAGGGAGTAGAACAAGTGGAGGGGAAGTTCTGCACACGATAGAGGTCGGTAACAGTAGTGGGGGCAATTAATCGGCCGGGAAACCAGTTTGTCAGAAATAAAATCTTCTCAAACGATCGCTTGACCGTTCTCGCTGCCGGGATCGGCATCGCGCATCGTGCCAGCGCGAACGAAACGCGAACTAAGCGCGAGAAAGCATTGGGAAGTAGAAAGCAAAAGAGCCCTCCGCTCGCCCTCCCCCTCGCGATAAAGGAGAGGCCGCGGTATAAGAGGTTGTCGAGTCGACGGGTGGAGATCTACTCTAGTTGAGTAGCGTGACCGCGCGGCGCACCTGGAAAGAGCATCTCGTGTGCAACGCAACGCGCTATCTGTCCTTCTGAATCTCATATTCTTCGCGTTTCTTCTTCTCTCGGCTCTTCTCGTTTCCTCCTCTCGTTCTTCTCTCATTCGCCTCGTCCTTGTTCACTTATTCGTTCGGTGCGTGCGCAATGGCGTTCAGGAATTTGGAGTATGCTTATATTCGCGATGAAAAAAAAAAAAGAGAAAAAAAAAGGGGGATGAGGAGTGGGGAGGGCGCATGCGCGTCGAGGGAGAACAGAGCCTAGGAGGATGCGTTGGCTCTCGTGTGCCAAGGTCGCGAGGAAGAAAGAAGGGAAAGGAGGAGAATGAGGACCAGAAGGATCAAGTGGAATAAAAAAGAAAAGAGATGGAGAGATAGCGGAGCCAACGAGCCCCGGCACTACGTTGATGTTTCGCTTCTTCCCTCGCACTTCTGAACTTCTTTCCCTCGACCTGCCCACATATCACTGAGGAGTTTATTAGGGCTTACCGGGATTCGTTAACCGTTAACGAATGACAAAGTATTGGGTGAAATCAACTTTTTGTTCGAGGTATATGATATATAGAGCAAATGATGATTTGTTAATGGTTAGTAAATGTATGCTTTTATAAAAAGTTCCTTTTATGTAAAAGGGCCAATGAACGTCCAGTTGACTCAGCATAGCAGTGGAATTAATTTAAAAAATGCTTATTAACTGTTACTATTGTACTCATTGAATTGTTCATTGAAATGCGCGAAATAATGATTTTGTTAATTTATAAACCCATATTCTATCATTGCCAATATAGGATTGTATTTATAATCAACCCAATACTCGTGGCGAAGAAAGTAGAATATTGGTAAAAACAACGACCGTATTTATTGCAACGAAGAATCGCCGGAAACGAGATTTAAACGACCTATTTAAGAGCCTATTCGTCTATGACTATCTACCTATCGCGCTCCCGACTACGCTATCGCTGGCTTGTAGAATTTCCGTTATTGAATTGCTCTATAAAAAATGTAGGAACTTGTTCGCTGTAGAACAAGGCTTGTTAAAAAAGACAAAGCGATACTTGTCTCAACTATGGAGTTGGTAACTATTGAGAAATCAGCAGTCGAAACTAAGCCTTGGATCGATGACTATCAACAAATTTGTATCGGATTCAATTCACGTTTTATTTATCAACGAATACCTATTTGCTTCGCCGAGGCAAAAGTTGTGTCGAATGTAACATCGAATAAGTCACAAATAACAAATTGCTCAAGTGAATCGTTTGAAGAAAATATTGAAATAAATAAGTTTTTTAAAATATTAATATTTATTTTTTTATTTATTTATTCATTATTATTATTTTAATATTTTTTTATGTTTTCTTCCACGTCAACTGGAAATATTTAGTTGTGGTGAATGGATTATTTTCCTAGTGTAGGATTCGAAAATCCACGGAGCTTCGACGATACGAATATTAAGCTTGGGAAATGAAAAAAACGAGAAAGGAGGAGAATTATGGTTACAAGCTTTCTCGTATTTATTCTTATTTCGATGCAGGACGCGATTGCGAGGAGCGCATCGATTCAACTGATGAAGAAATCGTACCGTGCGGGGAAGTGGAATAAAAAGAAGAAGAAGAAGAAGAAGATAGAGAAAGAAGCTGCATATCTTTTTCCTTGTAAGCACGCTAATCCGGCGGGACCGAAGAAACTTCTCGGTACGTCTCCGACGAGGCTTCGGAGGCAAAAATGTCTCCCCTTCGATTGTCACGATTGTGCATTGTTCCTTCCCGGCTCAGCGGGGAAAAAATTAGTGGGATGAATACGCATCGCGAGCGAAGAGGAGAACGAAATCAACGGAACTACGCTACGAGCTGGCGCATTTAATCGTGATTTTAATGATGTTTTTCTAAGTATTTTTTTTTCATCCTGTGGAACTTGCAAATCACTTTTTCGCAGAAATTGTTAAAGTGGATCAGCCAAAAACGAGGGGAAAAAATTTTTTCCGGTGGCTAAATCTTATATTTCCATAGATGTTCAATTGTTTTTTTTAAGAGTAAAAATAAACGTGTGTTTTGGCATAAAAATCGAATCATTTTGTCCCATTAAAAAAAATGCAAACGTCGTCTAAACGATTTCATTGTCGAAGTTGAATTTTAACGCCTTTTCGCGTACGATCCATATCTGCGTTCCAATTACGTTTACGTCGAAATGACACTAAAAAACGCGACACGAATGCCGCATGAAGCACATGAATAGCCAATTTTTCGACCGCATTTCTCAAGAACGGTTTTTAGAGTAATAGATCCGGTACAGTCCGGCCAAACGTGGGATTGACGGAGAATTTCGAACAATTCTCAATGGGATAAAAACCTGAAGAAAATAACTCATACGGAAGGTGATGTAAAGATCGATTTTGCAAAATAATAATACTAAAATGTTATCAACAAATTAATGAAAAAATTAATTGTTCTCCAAATTACCCGTCAACCTAACTTTTTTTAAATAAAAAATGATTTTTCAATTATCCTGACTACGCACGAATTTTTTCCAGAATTTTGTCTAATTTTTTGATATTACGTTTTCATAATTCATTCTGCCTAAAGAACGTAATTTCAACAAATTAGAAAAAATTCTGAAAAAATTGATACGTTTGCAGAAATATCAACGATTCTTTTTCGTTAAAAAAAACGTAGGTTCCCGGGTGATTTGTTTAACAATTAATTTTTGCATTTATTTGTTATCAACATTTTGGTATTATTATTATGCAAAACCAATCGTTTTAGCACCTTCTCCATTTCGATTTTTTTCAGATTTTTATTCCACTGGAAAGTAAAATTCTTTTTAAATCCCGCGTTTGGTTGGACTGTACCGGGTCTACTACCTTAAAGATTATTATAGCTGATTATTCTTCATGATTACACGATCAGTTACCGCCAAAACGGGTGGATAACGTTCGATCGGCTGGAAAGAGATTTTTCTAGATGTTTCAAAGAAGTAAAAAAAACGTTGTTGAAAATAAGACAACGCGATCTACTTCGATAATTGAAAAAAATAGCTTGGCCTGAGGTTTCAAATCAGTTCAACGAGCATTCGCATCGAGCCGATATAGTGCCTAAGTGTAAACTTTACCGCGATTGTTTATCTTAATTTTCCTGAAAATCGCATAAATTTTCGTCCGTTGACATGGACGAAGACTTCCTTATCGTCTATCTATTGACTTTTACGTGCTACATCTTCAACCTTCCGCACGTGAAAATTTTTTCTTAAAATGACTCAAACTTTGCCGCTACCGAAACCTTCAAACGGTTTACATTTGCATGAAAAAAAAGAGTTACAAATATTCTGTAAAAAACCACATAGGACTTGTGAAGTTTAATATTTTTTTGTTGAGAGAAAAAATTAATTACTAAAATCTATGTCATCTTGTGCTCGACCGAAGAGCGCGACTCGATTTGCAAAACAAAAAAGTTTGCCCAACAAGCGAAGAGTCGAATCCACTCATCAGAATCTGACCTACCAAATTTATTATTTGTGCCTTTCCCAGGGCTCGCGAAAATATTCTTCATGGCAACTTCAAACAACAGTCAATCGACCGAATTAAAAAAATTCAATGTCTCGAACATGCCTCATGAAAGTTTCAAAACCCGTTCAATTGTGAGTAAAAAAAATTCCAGAGCTAAAAAATGTGTCCAAAGATTGAATTGATTGAAATTCCAATGATTGGATTGCTCGAAATTTGTGCAATCAATGTTCCTAAATTCGTCGAATCCGAGTTCGAAAAATACGTTCAATCGCAGTTGACAAATGGGTCGAATAAAGATCCGCGAAACAATTTGCCCGATCGTGATAGGGAGTTGGCGAGTAAAATTTCTACTCACCACCAGTTCGCCAGAACGCCGCGTTCGCCCGCGACGATCGCAAGCCCGAGGAGAAGAATCTTCTGAATGGAGAGATGCATCGTTGCGATAACGGGGTCTCTTGATCCCTCGTCGAGAGCCTCTCGAGTACTACTGCAAATGCTTATCCGCGTTATAATGCGCCGTCGAAACCGTAGCACTCCGCCGTGACCGAGGATCACACAGTTGGGCGTACAACGACACGCGCTGACAAGAATTTTTGAGATCCTTAACTTCGCATCTTGGCAGCGGGGGTATTATTATCGCTCGTGTGTAAATTTCTTCCCCCCTCGCGAGATTGAGATCGAAAAGCCTTGTCCGGGGAGTTTAGCTCCTTGAAAGAACGAGAGGTCCTTGAGGATCGGCGCGTCTCAACACATGTAAGGAAGCGGCGGTTGCACTCGCCCGCCTCGCTTTCTCGCTCGCTTCGACCACCCCGAGGATCTTGAAGATTCACCGTGCGCTATTCGCGCGCCAAACACTAAACTCGTTCCAAGACTTCTTATCAACCCGGTTCTCGGCGAGTTTTCCCCCTTTGCCCTCTTCTTCTTCTTCTTCTTCTTCTCTTCTGTCTTTCGATAGCTTCTTTCCACCTTTCGCTTTTCGCGCGAAAACGATCCAACACTCTAGACCGATTCTCCGTCAACGATCTTTATCGTCCATGAAGAATTTCGAATGAAAATGAATATGAGCACCGAAGCGCGATAGTTGAGTCTTTCGCTTAACCGAAATGTTCCCAAAGTTCCCCTTCTATCGGGCGAACAATGCGATCGAATCGGCGTAACCGGACAACCGGAAAGTGAAAGAGGACGAGAGGTGAGCGAGTATCCTGTCGGTCGTCGATCGTCTGTGTCTCCGCTTGCGCGTCGGTGAACTCTGTGCCGATGAACAATCGACGGACGACAAGCATGTGGACGCGCCGTTCTATCGCGGATTTGCAATGTTCCCACGACGCTTCTATGCGCGCGTTTTCTTTACATCGTTGCCGATGAATCCGCGACTGTCTCTGCGACGCGCGACGACATCCTTCTCAGCATCGATGATTTATCACGATTATCGACTCGGAATACCAACGAGATTCGTTTCGTTCCTCCGAAGTTTCGTCGCTCTTCGCGCTCTTCCACGCGATCTCGCGATCTTTAAGGTATTCGCCGCTTCTCGCAGCTCGCAGATCCTCGCCGAGTCTTCGCGATCGTTGCGCGGATCTTCGGCGTTTCGCTATTTCCGAGCTTTGATGGTGCGCGGATCTTCACAGTTTCCGAACTTCGCGAGCGTTCGGGCAAGCGGCGCGCGAATCTCAAAGGCTTTGGATCTTCGCGCGTTGCGAGGATCAGGACGAAATTTTCAGTCGCGCCGATTCACCGGTCCTCGTCGGTCGATCCCGAAGATCTCGTGCAAGTGTCGCACGGTTTTCTTTTCTTCTTAACGCGCAATGTCACTGAAACTATCGCAATCACTGCGGCATTCCTTATAACAGTAATATTTCCCTCTGTCTCTCTGCGTATCCGTAGCGTTTCGCATCGACGAGCTCGCCCGGCTGCTGCTGCTGGTCGATCGAGTTTGTCGTGAGCAAAGTTTCGAATCTTCGTAATTCGAAACTCGCAATATTCAGAACTCTGTCCTCGTTATTTTTATCGATTTTTTCGTTTGTTTGGTTTCTACTTTTCTTTTCGGTAGGAATTCGCGTATGCGATCACGAATCGATTACGAATATTCTCGCGCGACGACGACGACGGCGACGATGCGACCCGTTCGACGTTCGCGTACGTACTGTGCGCCCGGAGTCTGGTTGTCACGAGGAAAAGGGCAACGGGGAAACGAAACAGAGAGGAGAAACGCGGGAGAGAAAGATCGCTTGTGAAACATAGGCAACGGGCAAAGGCGGAGCTTAGTCGGGGAAGCCGGTGAACGGGATTGGCCCGACGGGGGAGGTTGGTCTCGGCTATATACTATTCCTTCTTCTACATACATCGGCTCACTTCAACCACCGGCCGATAAGCGAACGATTGTTAAGCAGTTCACGAACGCCGA
Source organism: Ischnus inquisitorius (assembly GCA_963924025.1). NCBI lineage: Eukaryota > Metazoa > Arthropoda > Insecta > Hymenoptera > Ichneumonidae > Ischnus > Ischnus inquisitorius. Next base: position 2,415,009 of record OZ001250.1, on the reverse strand, counting down.
TTGTTTCTTCGGTTTTCTGTTTCCTTCGAATTTTCCTATGTATGCGCCTATTGGTTCGAGGCACTTTTATTTTTCTGTAGATCCGTTTCTCTCATTCTCTTCCCGACGCGGATGATGTTGCGAATCCACGAATGGGTCACGCGATCGCGCTGAATTTCTTCGATTCGCATCTGTAAAAAAAAACATGATTGTCAATGCATTTTTTTATCGCGAGCAGTCGAAAATCGAAAAGATTCTCCAATATCAGTGCAATACCATTTTGGTTCTATTCGAGTATTCAGTCCCGTAAATTTAAACGTCTTTTGTGGGGGAAAAATTGAATTTCGAGAAAAATGGGTTGTTGAAATCTCAAGACAGGCTTGTTTGGAATTTTTGTGCTTCCAATAGACGATTGGTTGATTCTTAAACATTTTTTTGTAATTTCGGTTCGTTCGCGCTGGTTTTTTTTGAAGACATAATCTTCTTTTATATTTTCCGCTCTTCCGCGACGGAAACCTTTGCGAATTCGTAAGAATTGTTATTAAATATGCAGTGAGATTACCGAAGAATTTTCAAATCGTTTCAAGTCCGCGGTGAGGATCGGATTTTTCACAGGTCTCTTTATCAATGTTTTATTCATTTGTATTTCAATGAGTCAGATTTTAGCTCTTCGGCTTTTTGTGTATAAGCATTTTATATGGTCCAAGTTACTGTGTCCACTTTGCGTCTTTATAGATTTCTTGTTTTTCCCATTTTTATATTTTTTATTGATCATTTTCAATATCGTTGAAACACATTTAATCGAGTAAAACTAGATTATTATTAATGAGAAATAAGTTTCTTCTATTTCAAACAAAAACCCGATATTACTCCAATTACGATAGAATTCCGTACAAAAGAATTTCTATTTGTAATCCACCTCTCGATTGATGAAAAAAAATTTGCTTTTTTTCAAAAATGAAAGTTCTGAAATCGCGACATCGTTTGTAACGTTGCGACAATAATTTTTCGAAGGCGAGAAAAAAATTTATATATTCATTTAAACTAAGCGTTCTCATTGACGAAACGAGAAAAGGCTCATAAAATCCAATCGTTTTACTTCGATAATTGTGGTTAACAACGAGAAACATTTTCACGCGGCGAAAGGGCGTCGAGAAGTTAATGAGTTAATTCGCGATAGATTTGTTCGTTCTTTTATCTTGCTTCGCGAGATGTATCAGCGTTCGCCGGAGAACGTTTGAGCTCGTTCGAGCTTCGAGGCTCGTTATACTTTCACTGAACGCACGTAGGTAGGGCGAGAACTGCCGTGTTGTTTCGTTCAGAAACGAAAGATCGTATTCCGCGTTCTTTCGACGCGTGAAACGCTGTGATATACGGCCTTCTGTTACTCCCATTTCGCCGTGCGGCAGAACTCCGTGCGATACAGTATTTAACGGTCGAGGTGGGCATTGCGCGGTAAGCAATGTCCATGTCGAACCGTGGGTGATTAATGTCAAGAATACAAACGAGCTCTCGTCATGCACCTGGCAAACCTCGGTGTTCACCTCTCAACCTCCCGCCTTCTTGTTTCTCGTCTCTTTCCGTACTCATTTTCGTGTTAAAAGGATCGATTTACATTCACGATTGAGTGATAATCGTTTGTTTGCCGAGTGACGAGCGTTCGGCATCCCGCGAAGATCCTTGCTCGGGAATTATTGCACTTTTATTGCACTGTTATCGATCATTGATAAATGATCGTTGCGGTCGAAAAAACAAATTAGGCAAATCCGATTCGCACATCTGTTTCTCATTTTGTTTTCACCGGCCTTTGCAAAGCTCGAGAAAGTTAGTTGACAAATTGTAGCTTACTCATAGAGAAAATGTTGTAAACGTTTTTAAATACAAAATAAATTGCAAAAACAGCACAAATCCTCGTTGAGAAGTCTGTAACGCTTTTAAAAAAAACATTGCACGCCTCAATCGCCGGTTATATGGTTTGAACAGATAAACTCACCCCTTTGAAGCTCGAGGTAACATCCCTCGGTAATATAATGAGCGTCACGTGGCCTCTCGTTTTGACGTGCCGTGTTTATTCTCTTCTGCGTGAACGAGTACAAGCAGCGGAACGAGACGCAGCATCGGGGAAACTCGATCGGCCACTTCGGAGCGAGAGACGAGTCTTGTTTAGCGCTTTTATGCATATAGACTCATCGTCCTCTCGGCGAGCCGGTATATTTCTTCTTCCTCGATCCGTTCCCAAAATTGCTTCTCTCAATTTTTCCTACACCCTGTTCATACAAATTCATATACACGTCTCAGTAAAAATAATAATTGTCGATATTTTCCTCACGTAATCTTTCGTGAAAGCACAAAATAAAACAGAAAATCGATTTTGTTCGATTAGTCAACAATTTTTCGTTGATATTCTTTAACAAAAAATTTATAGAATTACTTAATAATTTGTATAAAATTCAATTTTTTTTCAGGATAAAAATAAAAATTGTCTAAAAAATGAACACTGTTAGAACGTTCACTGTTTCTCTGTCAATACCGCGCGTCAGACAATCGTAGTAAAATAGAAATAATTTCGTACGTTTGTAAAATGAATACTAGATTTTTCTCAAACTTCGTTCAGTCGTTTCTCCCCATCGACATAATTTACAGAATATTTCAGTGGGCATAGCGCGTAGTTTAGTATACGATAAAGGCGAAGTTATAATAATATGTGTATACGAACGGTAGTAACGGGCCTCTCAATTTCTCTCATTCCCCATTCTCGTTTCCTTCATCGTTCCTCCACGGGTTAGAATAGCGTTCGAAGCCCGGCAACAAGGGCTACTTGGTAAATCGTCGACGAAGTCCATTGTTACATGCCCTATAGCTCATTCTGCGTGGCTAATCGGGCATGCTGGTCCTTCTCGTTACGCGCGCCAACACTGCGTAGCTGCTGCCTCTCTGCTCTTCGCTCTGCTCTCGGCGCCCAAGGAACCCCGCGTGTAACGCGGATACGATGCCGCGCCACTACGCTCCAAGAGAGAAAGAAGAGGGATCGTACCAATGCCAACTTATCGTCAGCCTGAGAGCGCCCAAGGCTGTTCATCCGATATTGTAGGACGGGTGGACCACTGTAAAAAGAAAAATTGAGTATCCTTTTCTCCATTGTATCCATGTTCTTATTATTCGAGAAAAGCAAAAAAAAGTGTACAAATTAGATTTGCACGTCGTTCCTCCATATTTTTTTCAAGGTCACTTACAAAGCTTCATGAGAAAGTTACGGAACTACGTTATATAAATGCTGTCGTGACGTTAGAACTGCATTTTTCAATGTATTTGTATCCATTTTTCATTAGAAAAGAAATTAACACAAAAATATGTCTCGACTGAAGAAAAATCGCTGTCGAAAGAAAGTATCGCATTTCAGTAGCCAATTTTTTTTATTCGCACGAGGGGCTTGTTTGTAAATCTGTTAACGTGTTCAAGTTTCTTAATTTCCGAGAAAGGAAATAAAAGAGAAAGAGAAAAAGCGAATACTATGAGGACGTATCGACGAGTTTGCGGCCGGAGTGTCGAACACTTCCGGCGAGTCGAAGAACGCGGTTGAGCCGCTATAGGGGAGAGACGCCTTGGGAAGAGTCAGCCAACTCAGCGTCCTCGTCCCGAGACTTTAGGGATTCCTCGATGTTTGCCGAGTAAATAATACCGCGGTGGAATAAGAAGAGGCCCAACTCCCGCGCGAGAACGTTTAAAATGCTATATCGTTTGGTTTATCTATTCCATGAAAAAAAAAAGAAAAAAAAAAGATGACATATTCCAAGCGTCGGTGGTTTTATGGGTATTTAGTGCCCTCCCCAGGTGCGTTCTGTTTATATTGCCCTTTCCCGCGCGTCGATCCGCGCACCTAGGTAATCTCTCGTGACCCCGACTCTCCGAATAGTCCGGGCTCCACGCTCGTCTAAATCAATTGTCAATCAAGTTTTTCGGCTTTCCGGCTCTTTCGCGCTGTTAGCATTCATTTTCGGAGTCTAATCCCTTCGGCCTACAAAAACCACAGGATATGTACACAAAAATTCTATTGAGAGTTTGGAGCCGCGAAAACAACACTTTTTCTCGGGGCAATTAAAAGGACATTATACTTTTCGATAGTCGTGCGGTAAAGCGGACTTTACCGCGGTCAGAAGTCCGCTTTTTCGCACAATTGCTTTTTCTGTTCGGTTCGACCAGATTTGGCTGATTCAATTTTTTTCGGTAAAAGACAAATTTACGTTTTTACTTCGAATAAGTTTTTTTTCCATAATTCGGTGGTAAGTTTTGAGTCATAAAATTTCTATGCAATTTTCTTTGACAACTTGAAAATCGATTGATTGCATCTTTGAAATTTGAAAATAGGCTAAAACTGTTTTATGAGACAAATGTGTTACTCCGAAAATTAAAACGAATTCGAAAAAATGTATTAGCATATGCATATGCATTAAACAAAAAAAACTTTCGGTATTTCCGGAACTACAAATTTGTTAATTAGAGGAATTTTATTGTATTTTCAAATAAAGTATATGCTCCAGATTTAAGGCAGAGCAAAATTGTAGAACGTTTTCGACTCAAAATTTACCAAAGTATAGAAAGAAAGAATTCGAAATAAAAAAACGATTGTTTAGATCATTAATAAACAATTATTAACCACAATTGAGCGATCAATATTGAAGAAATCGCCCCATATATTCGAGGTCAAGTCAAAATCTATTGAACGCAACAATAATTTTTCAGGGTTCGCAAATTGCATAAAAACCGTACCGTTTGTATCATTCAAATGTTGTACGTGGAAATTCTCATGGTCAAAATTTAAAATGACAGTAAAATAACAAAATAAAGCTGCATTAAAAGAAGATTGAAAATAATCTAAATTGTTTCAAGCTCTCTAATAGGCATATTTTACGTAAAGTTAAAGTATGCGCAAAAAGCAAACAATCTTGAAATATATTGCGTTTCTGCTGTAAAAAGTTGCATCCGGTGAAATAGTCGACAAAAATGTGTTTTTTGCCTAAAAAGTAATAGGCGCGCGACATTAGAAAGCAGTGAAAAACTGCCGTTTTACTGTAAGGACCGACACATAAGAATTTTCACAATCAACATGAATTCGTTTTCCGAGGTTATTGAGTAGAAATGAAATTCTACCAGAATTGTTGAGTTATCGTTTTTAAGAGATTTCAAACATTGGGACGAAACGGTGAGGTAAAGTAGAGTGATTTGTTATCGACATCATCTATATCGAACGAGCTTTACTATAAAAATCCCATCAGCGCGATCCACCAGGTGTTAATGTTTCTTTCTGCATTGCCTACGATCGGCTAGTATTTTAATATCTTCAATTTTCCAGAAGTATCAATCCCATAAAGATGTAATTAAGTTGAAAAAATAAAACCCCAAAATTGAGAATACAGTGGTGAACATATTCGAGTAATTCGTGTATTGATACAAACAACAACACCGTTTTGCCCTCCTTGTTTCTAATATTTACATATGTTTTATTGTACTTCGTGACGTAGGTCTCTCCCGTCAGCACGTTTTTCAGCCAGCTGAAGGTAAATCTTTCGCTTTCGAGAAACGAGCGCGTATTTTTCCATGAGGGAGATTGATGGTCATCTCCCGAGTCATCCCCGGTGCGTGGTCGGGAATCGACAATGAAGCATTGCAACTCGCGTTTGCGCTTGGCGCGATAAATCTAGCGTGAGTCTTCGGGTCATATGGACATCGGTTGCGTTGGATTGTGGTACAATCCCGCCATGGCGTCTTGAAGAGCGCGGAGACAAGCTATTTGCGATTTAAAACCACCGGCTCGTTCGGCTTTCGTCTCGGCACGAACGTGCGATATGTATCCGCGCGTCTGCACTTCCCGCCAGCCCGGCGGTTGGGGTCCTTCGATCTCTTGAACGATCGGAACGTAAGCGTAAGCGGGACCCTCGTCTATCTTCGGTACTGGCATGTAATTCTGCGATCCCTTGCCGAATTTTATTCCGGTGCTGAATTGCGTCGCTTTCGGTGCCGGCGGAACCTTCGCTTTTTCCTTGGACGCTTGCATCGACGATGCGAAAGTCTCGACGATATTCTTCGCGTTACCCTCGGAGAACATCAGCTCGTCTATGAGTGCCTCTTTCTCCCGAATTTTCGCTCTCTTCATTTCGATTTCCTCGCGCGCGAGTTCCAATCTTCTCTCGTCCTCGCGCTGTCTCTCCAGCTCCAAAAGCTCCTCGATCTCGTGTTCCGTTCTGCCGATTCTCATCTTGTTCTTCATTATCTGCTCCTTGTTCTCGCGCTTGTACTGCTCGATTCGACGATTCGTCTCCATCACGTCTATGTTGTTCGCCAAATTGTATATGAGCGTCTCTATCTCCTCGAGATAATCATTGTAATCGCGCAGCGTCTCGAAGTCCTCCTCCTTCTTGTTGAAATCGCGCAGTATACGCTTGCGTATGTCGATCTCCTTCTCGACCATGGAGTCCTCGAACATCTGAACGCGAAAGTTCGCACGACGAAGGGGTATCTGACATTCTGGACAAGCACCCGAGCCTGAAAGACAACGAGACACGGTTAATGTTTCTTCATCAAGAATTCGAGCAGAGTTAGGCGGTCAGATGAACCAAAATGTGAAGCGTCTATTGTACTATTTGTAATCGATCTTTTTCTCAATAACTACGTAAAAATTACGGCTGCCTCTCAAATATTTTTTATTCCCGGGTATTGATTCGTCGCGATGTTATATAAAAAGAAAAAGTATCTGAAAAATTGACAATTGTCAACACGTACTTTGCCATTACCGCAAATAGGCCAATTTCCTCCAATCGTAAGAATTCATTTCTTGACAATTACAATATTTTATTCATTTCCCGATATCGTCTGTTCTTATTTCTTTACGGCCAAAAAATTCAGTTGAAAGTTTTGCAGTCGCCAAACTGTCAACCCCACCTTTGGCGTCATTATATCGTCAATGATTTTGTACATAAACGATTCAAGTAAAAATGCTTTATGCTCGATACATAATTACTAATTTCTCAAATTGAAAAAATATCTTTTACAATGATACGTTTCTCCGCCTCAAGTTCCGTAACGTCATGTGTCAAAATGAATCCATAAAAATTATGACGACCATCCATTTTCACTGTGCATAAATTGATCCCCAAAAAGACAAATCAACAATATATATCGCACCTTTCAAGAACAAAAGATCGACGCAGCTTTCGCACAAGGTGTGTCCGCACACGTTCACCATCAGCTTCAGTGACGGATTTCTGTATTTCGTTGTCTTGCAACGAGGGCACGCTTGTTCCTCCATCTTGGCGATTCGGGTCTTTTGTCTGTATTTATTTCACCAACTTTATCGATCTTTAATCCTTTTGTCTGAAAAGAAATGAAATGACAACTAAAATCGTTAAAACAATTTTTAATGATTGTGATGACGAATTATGGGAGAACTTACCGAGGAATGTCGCGGAGTGATCGGAAAAACTATCGCGTTTCCATGAAAATTTTATTTGGCAATCAATCCGAAGTCAACGATGAAAACAAACGCGAATGTTTTCGCTGATGTAGGTTAGGCGCGTACTTTTCGTCTTTGCGAGACGGGCCCGACGTTATTCGTATTTCACACGCATTTTTCGCGAAGTTTGAACAGTTTTCTTTATCATTGAATCATTCGCGTCAATCGTCGTCACTTTGTTGTCGAAATATTATGGTGTAAACAACGTTGCGGCAGATTAAGTTAACCGACAACGTTGCGGCAGATCAAGTTAACCGACAACGATGCCGGCACTACTGAACGGTAGGGAATGTCAGGAAAAGAGCTAACGGTTTCGAGACGGGTAAAGAGTTGAGACAGTTTCTTACAGATGGCGCTGATCGGTCCGGACGGTGGCGCCTCTATTGGTTTAATCTGGAAGTAGCTGAAATATGGGCGATCTTCGTACAGGCGAGAGTAAATACGATTACGGATTGGGAATTTACAGATCACGATAGGTATGATATTTGTTGATATATTTTTACGCCCAAAAGTTTACTACGTAACGAAATGTGTGATAGAAAACGTAATACCGCGAGACAGAAGAATATTGATAATTATTTGATGTCATGGTTGGTGTCGTTCTTCTCGAGAAGAAAGACAGCACGATCGTGGTTCTGGGGAACCAAAAATTAATGCCTCATTTTGATTGCTAATGTTCCGTTAAGGTGAAGAGACAGACCGCGGTCGGTAACAAAAATTCTAATGGCCGTTTTTCGACTGCGCGGATGCGAGACCGGTAGTCCCATAGTCGGTCGCGGTAGCGCGCGAGAGAGAGCGACGGCTTAGTGTGCCACATGCCCTTAAAGCGATGTGAAATACCCTCTTTGTGTCGCTAGGTATGCTCAGTCGGTAATTAAAACTGTAATGCTATTTTTTCTAGGGTGCGCTAACTTTACTGTCGAAGGAAGATAAAAGTATTGGACATAAAGGCTAAGTTTTACACACCCCGAGAACAACGACATTACAGTTTAACTACCGACTGAGCGCGAGGAGGGCCAGAAAGATGGTATTTTACACAGCCTTAAGGCGAGGCGAAAAACACTTAGAGTGCCTCTCTGTCGCTTTGCCGCGAGCATCAATAGCGCGATCTCTTTCGCACTCGATAGGATTTCACATCACCTTAAGGCGCGGTATTGCTTACTCAGTCGGTAACAAAATCGTAATCGGTTTTTAGCGCAGACGATTTAGATTCGTTCCAACATCTTTTTTTTGTTTCTTCCTCAAAGGAACAAATAAAAGGCGCAACAATAAATTTCATTGGATCCTTCTCGTTTAATCGATTATTTACAACGGTACAAATGTAATAATTACACAAAATTAATATTATTAATACTCTTAAAAAAAGTGCGACAGGTATGTTCTGTATGTACAAAAGGGTAATTATGTGATTGAGACTGGAGCTCGCCCGCATGCTCCGGATATAGGTTCGAGAAGATTAGTAAGCGAGTAGTGTCGTTTTTTTTATATGGAAAAAAAACTTGTTAAAAAAAACAGTTATCGATCTTCCGCACCGGACGAATCACAACATTCCGTGAGTCGATGTACCGGTTTGGCTCTTGCTTTTCCGCGGGCTAAACCGCGATAGGAACGATCAGGACACTACACACTTCTCCGCGTCTTTCTGCGATTGTCCGGGCGTCGACGGCGGTGCTGCTCGTCGTCTCGCGCACGCGACCGCGTCGTTTGGCACGTATGATATTCTTACACCGCCGTAAGCGCGTCGTGGCGGAAGCGCGTACGCCGCGGCCTCGTCCGAGCTGCTCGACGAACTGCAGGTCGAGCAACAACTCTCCTCGTCCTCGTGTCTCGTTCTCGAACCGACGCTTCCTGCAGATGAAAAAAAAAAAGTTCCGTTATTCATCATCGACCGATATAAAAATTATTATTTATTTACTATCTGATTTTAATGATTTCTATTTGTTGATAATAATTTATTAATTTATAAGCACCGATTTAAGACTTATGAAACAAAAAAACATTATTTTTTAAAACTTAAACGATCGCCGTTGGAGTTGATATTTTTTTATTATTCATTACATTATTATTTTTAATTACTATTGTTTTTTCTTAAAAAAAAAACGAAAGCCACGAAACTTACCCCAGGAAGTACTGGCGACCTCTTCGGGTTGAAGACTCCTGGAGCGCGGCACTTGGGGCCTGGAAGACGAGGGCGATGGGGGTGTGCCCGCAGGATTGTTGAGCGGCATCGAGGACGACGATATTCCATGGTGATCGTCGCCTTGAAACCTGACGCGCCTCGACGTTGGCGTGGGCGGATCGGTGAGAGCGGGATTGCCGCAGATATCGGTCGTGTCGACGGACGGGCCTGCCAAACCGATGGTCGACCCTTGATGACCGGTGAGGTGAGGCGGCGGTGGCAATTCCGGCATACTCGATGCATGCGTCGGGGCGCTGTTCGGAACGCAGCGGAGCGGCTCTCGATCCCTTGCTTGCATCAACCTGATCGGACGAAAATGAATTTTTATTAAATTCTTATCTTGATATATCGATTGAAGAATTTGATTACATGAAAAAACTCAATTTGTTTGGAATGAAGATTTTTTGGGGGCTAAATTTCTGAAGCCAATTTTTCGATAGGCTATTTTTCTGGGACCAATTTTTCTAGATTCTCTGATTTCCAAAGGTCTTTTGACTGCTGAATTCATCGGGACGACGAAAAAAAGGTGGTAATCCGGTAATCGAGCCGTACCTTCCAAGCTCGTTGGGCGTCTCTTCGGGATGACTGCTGCGTTCCTGTAGCAGCCTCTCGAGATTCCTCTCGAGTATGACCCTGTCGAGTCCTCCCGGCCTCGAGCCCGTTCCGGAAACTCCGCCGTCGGCAGCGAATTCGATAGCGGAGACAGCCTGAGTCGGCGTTGTGGCCAACGAGGCCGACCCCTGATGATGCTTTCGCGGCATTCGGGGCGAATTTCTCGCCGAACCGATCGTGTGTCTCGTCGTCGGGGGTGGCGGCGGCGGCGGACTCGATGAACCTTCGCTCAGCGTTGACGCTTTTCTACTGCTCCTGAAACAACGACAGCGCCGAAGCGCGAGATCAGTCGCGAGTTCCTGGCTTGGTTGGACAAATAAAAAAAAATAAAAAAAAGGCGAAAGGGAGCCGATGTGGGTCCGAGGAAGGAATCTCCGGATTACGGAGGAACAACGAATGAAGAAACTAAATAACATAGCCGCGCGATAGTCATTATCCTGTTCTAGGATTAGTTCTTTTTGCCTCCATTCCGACGTCTTGTAAACTTCTACCGTCGAAGCTGGCTATAATTTCGCAAATTCAGTTTAAGCGGGCACGTTGGCTGAGAGACAAAAAACGACGGAAGGCTGACAATAGAAGAAAACAAACAAGAAGGCAGAGGGAGCAACGCTGTCGAGTCGGTGAAGGGGAAGAGCACTGTTCAGGGTCACAGGAAATTGCTGTAAATATGTTTTTTATTATCACGCTAATAAACATAATTGTTTTTTTCAATCGTCTCAATGAATGATGACATAAATCACAAGAGAATGATCTTTTTGTTGAGAAATTGGAGAAAAAGAATTGTCTTTTGAACCACAAAAAATAGAAAAACGTCTCCAATAGGCATAAAAAATCTTTCCAGAAGTTCCTTCAATATAAAAAAAAATAATGGAATTAAAATCACTTCAGAGATTTGATAAGATTATTCATTTTTTTTTTTCACTTTTTCAATAGCGTTTCAAGGAATATATTTGTTGATTTGAATAAAATATAAAAATATATATGTTGTGGCCGTAAATGAACAATTGAAAAAATGCAATAAACGCAATAATAATTATATAAAAAAATTGAATAAAAATGACTCAGTCCTAGTTCGACCGGTGAACTGTGAAATGCGAACATTCTTTAGCTTTTTTTTCATTTTTTTTTCGAGATCGAGATGTTAGATAAGATACGGAAAGGTGGGTAATGTTGTACCTGGGAAAGGCAGGTGGCGGAGGCGGCGGCGGCCCGGCCGAAGAGTCGCTAGGCGTAGTCGGGGGTTCCCCTTTGCTGCAAGCTATGCTGCAGTATATGGCACCTCGACGGGGCAAGAAGGGCCGCCCGAGAAGGGACGTTCGACAGGTAGCGCAGCAGAAACATGCCTCGGTCGCGTGCCAATGCTGGCCCTCGTGGGACATTTGACCCTGATCGACGCCTATAGGCTCGCCGCAACTGTCGCAATACTCGGCGAACGATGCGTCGAAACAGTGAAGACAGTAGGGCCGTCCTTCTCTCATAACGTACCTCTGGCCACCGAGCTAAAAAAAACAAAAATTATTTATAAAATCTCTTTAATATTGAATATTGAAAAAAAATCAAAATATTTTTCTCAATATATTAGAAAAAAAAAAAAAAAACATTCTAAGTAAAGGGGATACCGACCTGACGATCGCACTCGAGGCAAGCAAAGTGTCTCATGTGCCACGCTCTGCCCTCGGCCTCGGTGCACTCGTCGGCGAGGATAATCTCGTCGCAGGCGCAGCATCGTGGCTTGAGCGTCTCGGCGTGATGCCTGCCGCAGTACAATCTTCCGTCGCGCCAGAAGTATATTAGATCGACGAGCAATTGTCGACAAACGCAGCACACGAAGCAGGCCGGATGCCAGAGCGCGGTCGGACCGGCTCGGCTGGCCCCGACGGCCATCTCACCGGCGGCTATCGCTCGTCCGCACTCGCGACATCCGGTAGCGTGAGGTCGTTCGAGCTGACTCGCGTGACCCCGACCCAGGGCCTCGCGTTTCCGTTGACCCGCGAATACTCGCAATTCCCTCTTCTCCTCCTCCGTTAAACCGCTGCAATAGCGCGCCTCGTTGTCGTGGGGCGGCAATTGCTGAAGAAGCTGCTTCACCCTCTCGCGCTCACCCGCGCTACCCACGTACGGTATCTTGTCCTCCGGTAGGGCACTGAAGTACAGGTGAACCTTGCCGAACAAAGAAAATACATTAGAATGGTTTTTTTCAAATGTAAACGTTCAATAAATAAAAAAAAAGAACAGATTCATTTTTAATAAAAAAAAAGTTAGTTTGCCGGGTAATTTTCCGGGCAATTGATTTTTCATTAATTCATTAATAAAATTTTGTTATTATTATTATGCAAAATCAATCGTTTCAGCACCGTCAATGTGCCTGATTTTTTTCAGATTTTTTAAATGCAAATTTTGGTTTTAGGGAAGGAAAGTACTTTTTTAAAAAATTGCGATTCTTAGAATTTTTTTTTTCATCGCGGAAACGAGAATGACGCTTGAATATTTGAGGAATGAAAATTCGAGACTTAATGGAGGAGTCCTTCCAGGAAAGTACTGAAGACGCGGCACCTGCCGCAGGTGTGCTAATTTAGCCGAGCCAGGCGCGTACGCCGTACCTTGCAGATTCAATTTTTTTGTTCCACAATGCATCGTTAAATGGCCGACAGAATTTTTACGGCCGGTTTAACGTACCTCTAATTTTCCTGAATGCGTATGAATTTTTTCTGTCCTTTCTTACTTTCGATAAAAAGAAAAAATTCGGGGATAGTCGCGAGTTTTCGATACGTTCGTCGTAACCCAAGAAGTAGATTCGCAAGTACAGCTCAGACTTTAAAAAAATGTCATATCTATTCGAAAAAATAAAGAAATGATTAACTTTTGAAAAAAATTCGTTTACCGCGTCGAACTTTTTTCTCCGATTGATTATTAACACCATTTAATTATTTTTTTAATGCAAATCAATATTTTTAGTATCTTTTATGTGCATACGAAAAAAAAAAAGTTGGAATTTTTATTTGTTCAAACATTTCTTTTGTCGATTTCTAGAGCTTGGTGGAATACTTGAAATTTGACGAAGTGTTCGATGTATCAATTCACCTGGTCGGGTCGCAGGCCGGGCGGCACCCACGTGTATTCCTCGAGGGCGCATCCGCTGTCGTCGTCGCTCTGGGACAGTCTCTGATGATGCATGAGAGGGTCCTGCATGACCGGAGGTGCCTGTACGGGACTTTTGAATGGTTCCTGATGCGGTAAGCCCGGACCCGGAGGAATGCCGCCGCTCTGAAAAGCCATTGCCATTGCCATCGAGGACGCGGGTCCGCCGAGACCGGCGAGGCCCGACGAAGCGCCACCCGCCTCGACGCTCGAGCGTTGATGATCTTCCCTCGGACACCTGCAGCTTCTGCACACCTTTCTGCAAAAGCGAAAGAAAAAGGATTACCCCACCGTCCAATCTCGCGAGTGCGAGCTTCGCCGTATTCGCGAAATACGCGGCGCGCGTGTGTACAAAGTTGGCGAAGAAAAACGAGCGACGGATAATGCAATACAGCGGGAAGAAACGTGAGAGCCGGGCACGGGGGAAGGGATCAGAGAACGGATGCACCGCGGCAAAGTGGCATTACGATGGCAGGCGATACGTGTCTAATCGATTCGCTTTGCGACGAGGAAGAATAAAGGGAAGAGAGTTGGAAATGAGAGGGGAAGACAGGTAGTCGAAGGGAAAAAAAATGAAGACAAAAAAAGAGTAATAATAATAAAGAAAAAAGAAAACAAGAAGTCGATGCTGAGGAGTCTCAAGCTTAGCTGGAGGCTCGGATCCATCCAATTTGGCTACCAGCGAGAAGCCCGCAACTCGAGCTCACGCTGCATCCTACTGATTGTGAGTAATATCAAACGGGTAATATACAGGTCGTATCAAAGTTCTTCCTCGATTAATAATTTCGTTCGATATAACGCAATTGTGTTTGTAGGCAAAATTTAATTTATTTGTACCTTTTTCGAAGATCGAAAGAATCTGAAACGAATTAAGGATATGGAAGGTATTCGAATGATTGATTTTGCGTAATTATAATTTTTTTCAACTAATAACAGATTGACGAAAAACAAACAACACATTTGGAAAAACGAGAGAGAATTCTGAAAAAAATGCATACGTATTTAGGAACAATAACAAATCATTTTTCTCCGTAAAAAAAAGCAAAGCTGGCGGGTAATTTATTGAAGAAGTTTTTTTTTCGTCAGTTTGTTGATAACTTTTTGGAACAATTATTATACAGGGCCAATCTTTCGAATACCCTCAGTATGTTTGAATTTTTTAATATTTTTATCCCATTGGGAACCGCTCGAAATTCCTTACAAAATGTCATGTGAAATACATCGAAAAATATTCGATATATATCTTCGATTCTCTCAGCAATAAATAATATGATACGATAAAATATTCTCGATCGAACTTAGGGCTACACTAATGACGTGTAAATAATCGTCAGCTCGATTGCCGAGTCTATTATCTTTTTTTTGAAAAAAAAAAAAAAAAAATCTTCTGAAACTACCGGGCGTCGGGGCGTTATCGCGTTTCTCGATCATCGCTTAAAGTTAAATTTGACTTCTAGATCCGAAATTTCAACCTTTCCGTGCCAGGTAGAAGAGTCCCGTGTAATTCAATTATTTTTATTTTCGAAGAATTCACTAACAGATTTAAGATAAAATTTTCGAAAAGTTTTACGTTCTTTTTATTGACCTTTTTTTGGGGAAAAAAATAGCATAAGGATGCGTTTGGAGATAAAATTTTCGAAAAAGTTTTAACGACGAAATAATTTCTGTTGCATCCTGTAGGCTCGGTATTGGGCCGCTGTATAGCATCGGAACAGAGAACTCCGAGAGGCCGGGTAGAGAAGCCCGAACATCAAGCGGGAGCGAGGAGAGTACTTCTCTCTTTCGAATTCCAATTAGGGCTCGATGGTCAGCGAGCTGGCGATCGCCTCGAGCATTCGTGCCGTAAATCAAAGTGCGCGGCAACGCGGGATCGGTTTCTCGCTCTTGCCCTCGCGGTATTACACACGATCCTCGAGGAGGACACGCGTGTGCGCCTCGAATTAAATGAAATCGAGCCCGAAGAGTCGTGGCTCGGACTCGTCGAGATTGGCGCGCAAACGCGGAGGGAGAGAGTCGAGACAGGAGGATCGGTTAACGCGGCGTCCGCGGATAGAGACGGATTAATAAAGAGACGAACATCTTCGCCTTCGTCGCTTCGGGGGCTCTATCGCCGGAAATCGTACGAAGCTCGAGGAAAAAGGTCTCGAAACCATTGCGAAAGCGTACGCGAGAGACTTCAATGGCTTCCGAGACGGAAATGAATATTTGCCGGTGTCGAGCCTAACCGGACCGTTTCGATTGAGTTACTACCTGTTCATATTTCGGCCGAAAGTGAGTTTCATGCGAAATGCAACGAGAATTTCGAACACTTCTCGATGGGATAAAAATAGGAAAGAAAATCAAGCATGCAGAAGACGTTGACAATATTGATTTTGCATAATAATAATAATTATTATTAATAATTAATAATATTAATAATTACTAATATTAATAATTACTAATATTAATAATTACTAATATTAATAATTGTTAATATCAATAGTCAATAACTTTTTTTTCGTCAATTTGTTAAAAACATTTTGGAGTTATTATTGTGCAAAATTAATCCCTTTACCTTCGATATGCACGATTTTTTTTCAGATTTTTATATGATCGAGAAGTGTTCGCAATTCTCTCTCAATTATCGCGAAACTTATGCGAAATAAACACCTTGCGCAGGGACTACCTTGATCGATCATCGTCCGAGACCAACACCATTTGTAAGCCTGCTCGTGTGCTTTCGAGAATCAATCCGTGTGCGAATAAAATGCAAATTGCGCGTGCGAGTTCCGATGAGACAAAAAGTGGTGAAAAAAGCCATCGGAAAAACGTTGCGGAGTATAAATCAATTACAAAGAAGCGGTCAGAAGTAAGAAGAGAGTATCGCGAAGAAATATCTCGCGTTGCGAGTGTCCGACGTAAAATCGAATGGCGGAACGGCGGGGAGAGAGAGCGAGAGATACGGGAATATTCGCGACGAAGCTCCGGGGCGGACGAAGAGGAGAACTCGTTAAGGATCCTGCCTAGGACATCGTTCCGCGGACTGCTGTAAACTCGGAAATTAATAACCCCGATCAGAGCTCCGGAATGCCTTTACCAGAGCTCGCGGGGCGAGGGGAGGCTCTTCCTCGCGACGGGGGTACGCGAGGATCAGAAGTTTCTCTTCGGGACTTCATTCTACTATTCGCCGGTGCGCGCTTGATTTTTCAACGGAGAGACGATAAAGACAAGTGCCTCGCTGATTTGTTTCTTCCTTTTCAGTTTTTTCCTTCCTTTCCACTACCACGGACGAGATTCCACCTACACGGCCGGCGTTGAGAGTTGAGAGAACAAACGCGATCATATCGCGATGCATTTGGGTCTTGGGATAAATAACGCCCACGCAGCGGAGAGACTCCGAGTGACGAGATTGACCTCCGATTAGATTTGTTCGAGTTGAGAAGAAAAAAAAATCGGTAACAGATCAGTTGTCGGACGGCGAACAAGGCGATTGTACCGTACGCGCGGAGAGATTCCGCCTACGCAAGTGCGGAGAGTCTGCGCGAAAAAGAAAGACGATTCCAATATTCCGGTGAATATCGGAGTGCTACGAAGTGAAGCTCAACTTTACAGGGTTACGCTAGCGAGAATGATTTTTTCTAGATAAAATACGATACTAAAAAAAAAAATTATCTGAAAAAATTCATACGTATTCAGGAAAATGAACGAACCATTTTCATTTGAAAAAAATGTTGGCTTGCCGGGAAATCTGTTGAACAATTTTTTTTTCTTAATTTGTTGACAACATTTTGAATTTATTATTATGCAAAATTGATATTTTGAGTACCTTTAGTATGCATGATTTTTTTCAGATTTTTATACCGTCGAGAAGTTATCGCGATTCTCCCCCAATTTTCGCAAACCACCTTAAATGGCCACAATGTAAAATTTATGTCCCGGGTACGCAGTGATTACAACGTGTTCCGAGGGTGTAGAAAAAAGTCTGATCCTCGCAGCGCCTTCTTCGAAAGGGCTGTAACGAGGTAGCCCGATGAACCGTGGCTAACGAAACAAATTTCACGGTTTTCGTTTTTCCCTTGTGCGACGCGATCGGAGTGAATCGTGAGAGGCCGCGTTGGTGGACGCGCGTACCGGCCCAGTTTTGAAGGTCCCACGCAATCGAGGAAATAGAAAGTACATCAACCTCGGTGCGGCAAGCTTATGGGATCGAGTCCTGGGAGTCCTCCGAGACGAGGAAGAAGAGTAGGGGAATGAGCGAGTAAAAGGCGTCACGCTCTCGTGATCGAAGGAACGAACGCTTGGCCGCGTTGCCCCGTCCATTAAACCATTTGGCTGAATCACTTCGAATTTTATGAATTAATGAAGATACGATCGTATCCACTTCCTCGCTCGTGTAATCCGACGATCTACGCGTTCAAGTTCCAAGATCAACGATCTGGCCTTGAAGCTTCATGGATTCAAATTTATGGGTTCAAACTCCTCGGATATCCTTAATTTACGAGCTACGCTAGCGAACGAAACATGCCCCATTGAATTCTTCCCAGCCGATTCATTACCGATCAAAAGCCGTCGTTGACTTACTCGGCAGCATCGCGATATCCGGATTGCAGGAGTCTGTCGAGATTGTGCTCGGTAACCTCGAGCTGACACGTCGACGTTTCCTCGTCTTTGTCGCCCAGCAGAACGCTGCTGTCGCCGAAATGAACGCACGAACGCGCACCGGTCAGAAACTCGACGCACTTCTCCGTTGGGCTCGGCCGCGGCACCGTCGACGGCAGGAAGGAACATCCGGACGCGCCGCCGATCGCGCCGCCATCGTCTTCCTCGTCGTTTCGACGATTCCTTAAGAATTCGTCTAGATAATGACTCGCGGCGGTCGCCTCGTCGACGTTGTGGGCCGATGACCATGGAGCGATCGTTCCATGACCATCGCGAAAGTCCGCGACGGTCGTCGACTCGGCGCCGATACCGAGTATTCCGCTCGCCGATCCTTCGACGTTCTTGCGCGAGTACAATTTTCGCAGATACGCTTCCTGATGAGCCCTCGTTGACCAACAACCGCCCTGCCACCATCGCCTCGAACCGAACACCGAGGTGTTTCTTCTTCTAGCGAGACTCGACATCTTATCGAGCTACCGATTGACGATATTCTTCCTTTAGCCAATCGTCGCGATACGGTGAGCAGCATCCTCACGGACAAGTGATTCTTGTTCCGTTTCACTCGCGATCGTACCCTTCACGGATGATGCACCGCACATGAAACATCCGGAGGTAACGTTACGAACGTGTTTCGCCAGGGTGGGCTTCAATCCGATTGCGATGAGTAACGATGAGGCCGATCCAGATAAGTGAGGGCACTTGATGCGTTGGACTCTGGCCAAGGATTCAGCACTTGGAGGCACGATTGCACTACGATTCGCGTATGGTCGAATCCTAAAACGTGATCACCCCTGTAATCTTCGATTCGATCCTTTTCCCGGTTAATCGCTGATTAAACATTTCACGGATGCACCGACACGTTAAACATCAGGAAGCAACACTACCTGGTCCACACGTTGGACTTTCGATCCAATTGTGGAAAACAACCATATGAATGGCGCGGATGAATAATCCCAACGGGTCCGTTTGATGCTCGCCGAGGATTCAGCGGATCGTGATAAAACCGTACGATGATCCACATACGGAACGCCCGGGAATCGTCGTAAAATCAATGGTTCCTTCGATCCGATTGCGAAAGACCGCAACAACGGTGAATCCCCCACAGCGGATCTGATCCCTGGCGAAAGGCAGAAAAATCACCCCCTATGATCCTTGATTCGATCCGAAGCCGAGGAAAACATTCGCGATATTCCGCACAGCCGGATTCGATGATCCAGATCTTGATCGTCGTTTTCTTTGTATCACTGCTCAATTCGTTCGTAACATAAGGACGCCGTAGAATCAGCGGAGGTCTATAATCTTCCGTATCGTCCGCGTCCTACTCTTCGTTGACTTCGGTCTCGATGTTACTCGGGCCCCTTTTGCTGGAGGCCGGTCAACCGACTATCGATACCAGTCATCGCGAGATGATTGCGGACGTTGTTGCACGTTTCTCCGGCAAGCCCTGTGATCCTTGCACGACGACGTGTATTATCTCTATCTCTCCCTCTGCGCTTATTACTCACGGCGACCACGGATACACACTATAGCCGGAATACCCGGGTGAGATTGGCACGCGTTCTCCGGGCCCGGTCTCCCCCCTCCCAGCGCGTAAGGCGTACAGAGCCGGGGAGGGAGATTGCTCTCGGTTCTCTTCTAACTCGTATGAAAGTCACTGCGCCGGGAGGAACTGCAACGTTGCGGTGTGCTCCAACGCGGTGAAAGGGGGAGTGAGAACCGATGCAAAAGCTTGATCCTTATGTGCAAACCGGTAGTGGAGAACGGTTGAGAGATTAACGTTTTAATACGGTGCGGCCCGACTATCTCGGGTGGGCCCTAAAGACTCCGTCGACTCGTCGTCTCCGTCGTTCTCTCGGGGCGCGATAACGCTCGCTTCTATCCGCTTCATTCGACGCAACTCGGGCTATACCTCACAACGAGAGCCAGTTATTAAACAAGATCCCCGCAACTCGGCGTCCCGAAGAAACATCGTCCGGACGGGGGGTTTCAGCTTCATTCGTCCTTTCCGCACCGATTTATCGGCCTCACTTTTACTACTGTCCTCTTTTGGAGATATGCATTTCGGGTCCGACCCTTCTTCCCCGGTCCTACGGGCGCCGAACGACACGGAACTCTGCACCGTTAATGGCTCACTCAAGTCGAATTCGCCGAATGACCATTCAATCCGCGTCCCACGTATCGTTAAGGGCTCTTTCTTAGCAATGGCTTGTTTCGGAACGATATCATGGATGGATTCGCAACGTGCCGATTCGACCTGTTCAAAGACCGATTTGTCCCAATCGAATGGGACTTCCAGATGAAAACCCGCAGCGCTGCGACAGTTCTATTCTTAGCCGAACATGGACGCACTCGTCGAATTCTGAAGAACGTATGATCTTCCGCTTCGGGCTTTGGTATCCAAGTTGGTTTCGCGGTTTCGCTACACGCGAAAGAGGAAGAAACAGCTTTACACACGGAGATCCGTCTATCTCTTTCCTCTGTCTCGATTGCCCGCTCGCAAAACGGTTATACGACCGCGCGCGCTAGCAGCCTGGCAGCAGTATAACAGATTTATGCCACGCGTATGCGCGTCGTATCCAGCGTCAGAGAACTCAAAGGAAAAAAAAAAAAGAAACACGCGCGCACAAACACGTCTTCGTGGTCGAGTTGCTGCTATTGCCCGCGAATGTTACGGGCAAGTTCTTCAACTTCTTCTTTCTGCTTCTTCGTCAACGGCTCTCGCCTTTGTCCCGTTGAGTGGCGGCCAATAATCATTTGTAAATTAATTGCTTCGCTCCTCCGCTTCGACTTCAGGCTGCGGGACCCTACTTGGGCTTGGAACTTTTTGCTTTTGATCCTTCGCGTAATCCGGCAGAATAATCCCTGGCGTTTTTCACATATGACGAAGTACCACAAGCACTGGGTTTAAATGAAGAAATCCTGAACTTCCGGTTGATCGTCGAGGATCCACGATTTCCGGAAGTTGTAATGCGATTCGCGTATCTCGATGAAGCTCTTATTTCACGATAACGACACTGTTCGTTCGGGGGATCGCGTGGACGGGACGTGCTAAGGCCGCGCGGGCACTGAGCAGCGTGCCCTGTCGTTTCTCCGGGCCCCGAAGAAGTGGGGATCTACGGAGACTCGATGAGAGCGAGAGGCAACGCTTTTTCCTGGGGTCTCCGTCGCTCCCTCGCCGAGAGAGGCTCTCGCGGGGCCCCTGCGGCGAACGGGACAGAACTATCGCGAGGGACGAAGAGTGGGACAGCGACGAGAGGACTCGAATCACCGGCTGCGTGTTTATGTCTGCGTCGCGTTTGTGTGTTGCGCCGTTTGCATTGCGTGAAGTAAGGGTGTGTATACGCACCGACACAGGTGCGCGTTTACGCCCACCCGTGCCTCCCACTCCGCTCAAGGGGGAACGCGAAGGATGAGAAGCCCGTGCGGCAACACCATCGGCATGAGACTCTATGCCCCTTGAGGCCCCGCTGTAACCCCCACCACATTGGGCCTCGGGGCGCACTAGCGTCGTAGGTCCTCATCCCATCTCCCCGCGCCGTTCTCGCCTTCTCCTCTTCGTCTTTGCTTTCCCCTTCGAACCGATCGCCGACGAGAATCCAGCCGCAAGCCAGCCGATATATTTATATTCGTTTCTAATACACGCGGAGTGTCGGGGAAGAGAGGCCCTCCAACGCCTCGGGGGCCCACGGCCTCGTGCGAACCGCGCGCGGGACTACGCCAAGAGTCGACTCCGAGGAAGGCAAAAACATAAAGAAAATAAGCAGCGTATGGCTCACGAAAGGAAACATTGATATGGCACTATTTTGCTGTCGCAGAGGAGCTCATGCGGGCGTAATCCGCGAAGAACCTTTCCGCTTGTCAATGGACCAACATGAGGTCGTATTGGCAGACTTTTTTATTTTTCAAAGGAAACGTTAGTCGTTAAAAATCGTGACGGTCGAGGTTCGATCTTTCGCGAAATTATTGAATGCTTTTGATGTTCGGGAAACCTTCGCGGTAGATGGTGCGCTCAACAGACTCCAATCAGGTGAATGGTCCCAACTGCGATCTACAGAATGTTTGAGTACAAATAACGCATATTCAACCTGGATAAAGCATGAAGAGCCATCTGGACCGCTTTTTAATTTCTCTAGAATTTACACCTCGTAGACAATTTTGGAAATATTTATTGCAGGTTTTCGACGGATCGTCGAAATATAATATTCCGGAAATAGGTATTTATAAGTAGGTTTCGTAAATCGTAGGTGCAAGTTTTTAATTATTATATAACATAATATGATATAAATCTATGTAAGTTTCTGTAATTACACTTTATGCGCGGATAAATCCAACTTTATGGTTGAGAAAAAACATTGCACTGATCGACTTCAAGTTTTAGGTCGTGTGAAGTACTTTTTCGTCAATT
Organism: Ischnus inquisitorius; assembly: GCA_963924025.1. Taxonomy (NCBI): domain Eukaryota; kingdom Metazoa; phylum Arthropoda; class Insecta; order Hymenoptera; family Ichneumonidae; genus Ischnus; species Ischnus inquisitorius. Next base: position 2,392,551 of record OZ001250.1, on the reverse strand, counting down.
TAAATTTCAAACAACAATCTTTGATATTCACCACTCGGTGTCTTATCGAATACTGAAGAAATTCATGTATATTCAAGCCTTATTATTTTTTATATAGAACGCATATTATTTTCCATGGAAAAAGCCCGTGGGGCCAGATGGATCCCACGTGCTCTTTAATTCAACGGTCGGAAATAATCGCATGGCTCATCTACTTTCCATACAAGATGCGCAGATTTTTCCGAAGGTTTCATAGACCTATCGATGTCCCACGACCGCTTTTCCATCGTTCCAATTACCCGACGAACTTTCCCAGTCAATATAACGTATTAAAGAACGATCCGTTGCATGAGAATAAAAAACAGTCACATGGAAAGAAAAATATACCTCGAAATATTTTTTTGAGATACTTAATCCATTTTACATGAAAAACTTCCGGTTTTATATATTTTAGAATATACTTGTCCGTATGTCCAAAGTCAGAGGGAAGAGAAACCACCAAAAGACATTTTTTCCATTCCGGTTCGATTTACGAAAACTGTCGATTTTCAAGATTTTTAAACTGCGAATTCTTGACTTTCCGATGGGATATCGACAAATCTAAGATGGTCATTGTGTTCAGCGGGAAAAAATACACAAGATAAGATTTCTTGCGAATATTTAAAACCGTTTTTTTAACCCGTTAGAGGGCGATGAAAAACGGGGAAAAACCATCGCAAAGGGGTACCATGGCAATTTTTTGTCGAAAATTCAGAAATTCAAAAAAAAAATCTAACTACGTATTTCCATGTATTTTTTCCCGTCGAACACGAATCCGATGGTAATTGTTCTCTACATTCCAGAAGAACACGAGAAATCACCCAAAATGATTTTTTTCGAACCCTTCAGAGAGTGAATAGTTTGAGAAGTCTTTCGATAACACTTCAATAGTATCTCGCAACCATTTTTATTAGAAGAGTATTTTTAATACATGTCTTTTTATATTCTTGTTCCCAAGGTTGCACATGTCCAGGTTAGTTGGACAAGAATCCGAAGATTCTTATTCACTGCCCATTTTGTTTAGCTTGGAATTCTGATGTCCCTCTCGATCGTCTCACTAAAGTCGATATTCCACCATCAGAAAAAAAGAAAAGAAAAAAAAAATATCTGGCCTATGTTTCCACACGAGCATTCCACCGAGAAATAGTGGATGTTATTCGTCAAGGGGACACAGAGAGAGTCTCGGGAGACGATAATAGCCGCGGAGACTGTGCCGTCTTATCGCAAAGTCGGGTCTCCCTTTGCGGGTCTCGAACTCTGACCTCCGCGAGGATGGCCCGAGAGTCGTGAGCGGGGGGGAGAGAAGCGGGAAGGGAGGAACCCCGCCGCGAGCCATAGGGACAGGTGGCACGCGGTACCGAGGCTACTTCCTTCGAGACTTCCTTCCAGCCTGTTTTCCAAGCCGCGTCCGCCGGTTGCGGTCTTTTACGCTCGTGAGACCAAAGTAGATGCGACAGGTATCTAATATCCCATTAAACTTCTCTCCCCCTCGTCTCGCGTGCGGTAAGTTGTTCGGTGACTGGTTTACGCTTAATCTTCCTCACTTATTCCCTTCCATTTTTAAATTCCAACCGCGGGCTTTACTCGCTCTCTCGTTATTAATGTTTGCACTAGCATTCGCGTTCGTGAATCTGCATCGCGGGTTTTCTCTGGATTTGTCTTGGGTTTAAACGATTCGTCCTGGAGGGAAAATGAGTAATGACTTATTTTCTCTGGATGAGGTAACGCGTGCGTCAAAGTCATTTCTTCTTCTTTTTTTTCTTCTTCGTCGACTTCTGGCTCTGCTAAGCAGAAGCAGCCGAGACCCCGCGGGATGAAAATGGTTCTCGTAGGGCCCACCTCCACGTTTTTTTTTTCCCACAGTCGACTCATTACAACTTCCTGGGCGTCCGAGGGGGAAAAAGAGGGGACGAGAATGCTCGCTTGCCGATGTTCCCCGTTCGAATTCTCGCGTGAGTTCTCGCACTAGAATCTTAGAAACTCGGAGAGGAATGGAATGAAAAAAAACAAGAAGATCGAGCGGCCTCGCGATGAATCCACGGTGAAGACGATACGCTTGTGCGGATACCGATCGGTTTATTCGACGCTGAACTCATCACGCGACTGACAAATCGATTACGGATTCCAGATCGGCCGATACGTGTAATTGCGACGAGTTAAGTAGTCATAAGTGGCGGAGTTAGCTGAAATAATAGCTGAAAATGGGATTTCCGAAGGCGACCCACATATGGTCATGTCCCGCTTTCCAATCGGCTTTTCCACGTCGCGGCGGTTCGATCGTGACGCGACAGTAACGTTCGCGAGCGGACACGTTCGCGGCGCGTTTCGCGTTCCCGTAGGCGACGGCTTCGAGTGAACCGAGCCAACGAAAGAAACGCAACCCGATGTTCCAGAAGCTGGACGAAAAAGAACGATGAAACAGATAGATTAACATTCTGGAACAAATTTCTCGAGCATTTCAGGAAGCGCTATGGGGAAAACGGCAACAAAAGGAACGATGGAAGAGAGACGGTCATTACCGGCAATCGCCCGGGCAGAAATTGCACGAGTTATGCCCTGCTGAAGACCAGGAACCGATAAGACCTCTTTTCCAGCAGGTTCGATTATGGATTTGCTGATTCGTGTAATTTGTATTATTATAGTTGCAGTAAGAGTGAATTTATTGACAATGCCTCCAGGATTTCTCAGGTCACATTTACGGACATCAGAATAGCACAGTCCTGGCCTCATATTGGTGCCTAAGCTGCCGATACGAGCTGGTATCGAAATGATCACCCTGCCGAATTTTGGTTGTCCGCGTCGACCCAATAACGCGTGCCAATGATAAGCCATCGTTTAATAACAATATTAATATAGAGTAGAAAAGGAACATTTTCATCGTCTGAGTGCCTGTTCAATGCTTTTTTTTGCCGATCAGCACAATTCTGGACCGTTCTGACTCCGCTAGCACTATACCGATATTTGGACATGGGGATTTATGTAATTTGCATCATTATATTAAGAGTAGGAGCGGATCTATTGACAGTACATGCCATAAGGATTGTAAAGGCGGATCAAAGTCGATGATGGTCTCGAAGCCAAAGACATTGGGCGGCATCGTTTTCTCTCGTCTTCTGCGGGACGGACCCAAAAGTAGAATTGAAGGAACGGGAGTCGTTGAGGTCTTCCGGATCAAATATTTGCCTTCGATGCGGTAGCTCTCTTCTCGTCTCTCGAGATGTTAGGTCTACACGCTCGGACGAATGAGACACGAAGCCCATCTTCGTTCGTCCTTTCGTCTCCTTTTCTTCAGTCCGGTGAAACTCATCCGAGTCTCCTCGGGAGGCGACTTAACGGCTTGGCAAATACGCACGCAGCGTCTTCCAAACTCTTTGCCTTCTCTTCATCACCTTCTTCTTCTTCTTCTTCTTCTTCTCCTCGGAGCAGCTCGCTTTTCTGCGTCGCTATTCCCGGTTCGACGATAGGCAGTTCTCTTTCCGTCCTCTTCGATACACCGAAAACTGGTACGGACTCTTACCGTTGTGTGTTGCTGCTGCTTCTGTGCATACTTGTTGACTCAGGCCTCTTCGCTTCACGGTTTCTCCCCGTGCCTTTTCTCCGTTCGGCGAGTTCCACGCGAGAGGAAGAGTCCACTCTCGACACGAATGCTCGGACATCAATGCCAAAGAGATCCGTCGACGTGCGGTGTCGCGGGATATATGAAGTGGCCGACGGGGGCGCGATACAATATTATTCTTTGCCGCGTGTCCCTCTCCCGGAGACGATGTCGTCATAATAACAACACGGGCCTCCTTAAAGCCGTTTTCAAGTTTTTCTAGGTAGCACATTTGAAACTCGTCGTGTATTCAAGGAAATGTTGACTCCAAAATTATTATTATTATTTATTATCTCATACTTTGTATGAAATATTATTCCATTCCTCGTACGACATGTTTTAGAAGGTCTTCAAAATAAAGAGTGAATTTAAAGTATTTCTATAGTGAAATGCAAATAGATCATAAAATAGCAACAGTTTTTTTTGCGTTCAGCTTTTGTATGGCTTTGAATGTTATCACAAGATTAACTACTTTTTAAGACTCAAATAATTTGCTTTAACTTTTACGGTCTTCAACGCAACCAAAAGAAAAACCATTCGTTCATTACCCACTAAAATGGATGATGAAAGGAAGATCCGAACTTCGACTCGTTTTTGAGAAGCCCGATCGACGTGGCTCTTCAAACTCAAGTTTCATTCGACCATTAAGGTTGCGTGAGCGTGCCCGCACTCGTTTCGAGGAACGGTATGCATCGAATTGATAAACAGCCAAACGTGAGCACGAAAGAGCCGTATCTACTTGCGTTCCGAGTATCCGACGATTAAAGTATGTAAACCAATGTGAATGGTTTATCGTTTTATACCGTATAACGATCCAATTTGTCTGTAGCCCGGCTTAATCTCCGAATAAACTACGATGTTGAAAATGGCCCACCCCGAAACTACTGGACTTTACAGTAACCAAAAAAAAAAAAACACTCATCCAGTGAGAAGTGCCAAGATCAGAATTCGAGGACTTCCAGCCGGGCTACTTCGTTCCGAAGAGCCTGCGGATGAAAACCCCGGGAAGGCTGGAGACGTGCGAAGGGAAAAATAATAATAAAATAAGAATGAAAAAAAAATTGAAGTAAAAGAAAAAAACATGGAGTAAAGGCCCCGAGGGCGATGGGTAGGGCCCCATCGAGGAACTTCTTGGGTTCCCCGAGAGCGATGCGTACGAGAACGCAGAGCGGGGAGAAAGAGAGAGAGAGAGAGAGGATGGGAACGAGAAAGGATGAGATTCAGAAGGGAATTATGCAGATTGCAGGCCTGGCCCTGATGGGCCCTGATGGAGCTCGAGCTACGTGATCCTACAGCGACGTGCCGGGCATATATTCGCTTCTGCTTCACTCTCGCCGGACGGCATTCAACTTTAGCTGCCCCTCCGCTCGTCGCGATATACAACGGGCGCTAACCGCGCAAGATGCGCTTCAAACTCTGGCTGCATTTCGATACTTTGTTGCCGATGGTACTGCGCTTCGGGAGAGCATCTTCGGAGATGAGTTTTCAGACTTTTGCCGGTGGCCGAGCGGGGAGAAAACCGCCACGGGAAAGCGGATAATTCTACCGTGGATTCTACGGCGTCTCACGCGATCCAGACTGATCCATATTTAATGTGTGGCGCGAGCTGAAACACATTCGTAACGAAACGCCGATCGTATAGATCGTCGAGATAGGCCGAGCGTCAGAGAGGCGATTGTCGGCGTCGACAAGTCGACGAGGACGAAGAAGAGAGACGGGAATCGCAGCGAGAGACGAGAAGAAACTCACCGCGGCCGAAAGGCAACGGGAGAAGAAGATAACGAAGAAGATCATGAATACCTCACACGCAACATAGTGCGAAAGTGCCGTTTTTGCTCCATCATAAGCGTTCTATATATACTTCCATTTCTTACAAACGGTTTTTTTTTTCTTTTCTTTTTCGCGCGAAGGAAATTAGTCGAGACATCGGCAGAAATTTAAGAGAGGCCGGATACGAGAAGAAGCGAGGATCTTGAAGAGAGATCGCTGCGAAAATGTCGACACCCTTGCGTTACAGCTCGGCTAACGCAAGTTCTACGGTATCTTTCTTCGACGGCGGTGTATGGAACTGCTGCTCGTTTCTCGCTCTCTCGTTCGTCCGCTTCCTTCGCTTCTTCTGTCCCTTTTTTCATTCCTGCGGAGATGCTGGAACTCCTTTTCGCCCCGACGCCCGGGAGAGGCTCTCTCGCATGCACGCGCTCGAACCGCCGCGGCGCATCCCGCGAGCCGATCCGGTCTCTCCCTATCTCGTTCAATAAACATCGGACGATCTTACCGGCCGCGACTGTGCGCTAACAAAATACATTTTGCGACAAAATTTACCTGTTCGGTCGGTGCTATTTTTTTTATCTGTCTGGAAGTCCAATTTTTTTAAATAAAAATTACGAGTTATTAAGAGAAATTTCGAATATGTTGAAAAAATTACTAATTATTAGGAAGAACGATGAATTCTTTTGAAAAATGGTGTAAGTTGAATTCGCACAATTTTTTTCAATGGTACGATTTAATTCGGAATTAATCTACCGTTTTGTTATCACAATCAAGGTCGTATAACCAGGCGATTGTTTTTTATGCATTCTTTTTTTGGGATCTTTCTGCGATTTTTTTGCGGTTTTTTACTGTTTTTAATTGAAAACTGTGCATTTACGGTACACGACGCTTTTTCCAAACGGAACTTCATTCAAGGCGCATGAGTGTAAATGTTTTATAACGTGTTTAATGTTTCGCCGCAGCTGTTGTTTGCTCGCTGCAGGATTATTACAATCTCGCAGCTTCCGAGGAACTGCACTGACCAACCTATTAACGAGTTCTCTGGATAGCGTGGAATACCGGCGAATACACACTAGACAATTTTCTCGAGCTTCCGCCTTCAATGATACACGGCGCTACTCGCCATCCGTTTCCAACTCTCTTCTTCGTTCGTTCTCGAGGGTTCGGGCTTTGAAGCGTGAAATAAAGGCATCTAATTTGTGTTAAAGAGTAATAACGTTTCCATTGAACTCCGGAAGAGATCTTCCCGGCAAACGAAGAAACGATTCAATCGTTTTTACAGCGGCGATAAAAACAAAAAGCGACGATGACTTCTTTCATCCGAAGCCAATTGCTGGCATCATTTTGTTTCTTTCGCTAGATTTCTTTAATAGACCGTCGAATTGAAACTCTTACTCCGATCGCCTTCTCGTTCTCACGGTCAAGCATGCTATTAAAGAAAATATTGATTATTAACATATCACATTTTGCCTATTTTGTCAGCAACTTCAGAACCGACGAGCGGTCATTTCTTCGAGAAGATTTCTCAGAGTCGAGCGAAGTATCGACGGAAGTCTCAGAATGCGTGAAGTTCTTGGGAAGATCAAGGCTAGGAAAAAAATCTATACCCAGCAAACAGTTCTAGACATAGTTTCGAAGATTTATCAATGGGACGGAAGTCTGAAAAAAATCAACCATGCAGAAGGTACTAAAAGCATTCAATCTTCCTACTAATGATTCCACAGAGATGTTAACAAATGAGTTCGAAACCCGAAAGTCCGCCCTAAGCTCGAAATTTTCTATCATATCTAGAAAAATCAGAAACTATCAGAAATCAGAAAACTGTAGAAGAATTGGTTCAACTTTTGGCAAAAACCTTGAGATCCACAAATTCTGCAAAGGATCCCATATTCGTAGAATAAAAAAAATCTATGGCTTAGACCGACACAGTTTTAAGGCCGAATGTCTTGAAGAGAAAGATAAAAAGGCTACGACAATTTGTTCAGCAGTTGTTTCTAGCGTGACGGGGCATGTTGCGGAGTGCGCTCGGAGCCATGATACAGGAACCTGTTGCAGGTCAATCGTTCTGCAGGGCTCCCGTTCGCTCTTCGCTCAATCTTCGCTTGACTCTTGACTCTCGGGCAAGGCTCTGCCGCCTTCGCGAGAGGAATGTTCGCGAGCCACCGGCTCTCGCTCGTTCGAAGGGCGAAGAAGAGAGTCTCGTGGCGGAGCCTCCCGAGGATGGGTAATTACGTTTTTACGATGGAGATCTTCGACGCCGTGTCCCCTTGTCTGTACGCCTCGTGCGTGTGCGCGCCCGACGTGCGGAGTCGTTTCGCGTCTTCGCGTTCCGCCATGTTTCCGCCCATCCTTCGCGATCCTCGCGATGCGTGCCTCGTTCGACGGAAACCCAAACGTCCGTACATAGTAGCGACGACGGTTCTCCATACCCTCGTAATTCATCCACCTTCCTTGCCGTTTTGTAGAAACTTGGCGCGGATCAAAATTGAACTTAAAGATAGAGGCATTTTTCAATTCGTCGAATAGCCCGAGGCGCTATTCGCGTTTGCTTCGGACACACGAGCGTTCGAGTTTACGAAGTGTACAAGGTGAATTGTATGCCGCGGTATCTGCTCGGTTATAATGCGATAGGCGATAATGGCTAGGATGCCGTTGAGGAAAAAAGAGCACAGCCGCGTAAGTTCAGGATTTACGGGACGCAGCGTGTAAATCATCGCGCTCTTGTGGGAAGCTTCTGTCCCGAAGTTCTCTCGCCTCGAATGATGGCCAACGCACGGACGGGGAGTCGCGGCGAAGCTACGTATCGAGCGCTGAGAGATAAAAGGATGTATCCCACGCCATTTCGCCAGGTGAAAACATGCGCTGGACGACCTTCTGCTTCTCAGCGATCGAGATAATACGTGTCCAGGGGGCGATAACATCGACTGGCAGGAATGCCACGTGCGACACGTTACAATTTCGCTAGGTACATGTTGCCTCGAGCACTTGAGCAGCATCTGCGAGATGGGAGGAGGCATGAAGAGTGTCGATGTGTTTCATAGGCTCGTTTTTTTGCAGAATCGCTTCAAGACCGGTAGCGATTCTCGAAGCTCCTCTAACATCGGATGCCGCATTGGAGCTAAGTTATGAAGGGAAGAAATTGTGAAACACTGTTCTGGGGTGCTCCAATGTGACGAATTAGCACAAAGATTCTGCATATTCTGTTAGGAAGACTTGGTATTCCGGAAGATACATTCGACCCTCAACTCTTTTGAGGCCATCCATTTCAGACTGGATTTTTTATGAAATCGCTTTACTTTGAAAGCAGCGATGCCCGTTTTTGATGACTTGGATTGCTTGGACGGATTAGACGGATCAGAGTGAAATGTCCCTCAAGTCGTAAAAATGAATGGTTGATTCCGTGTCAATAAGTGAGGCTACACTGTACATTGATCGACAAGGAGTGCAAAGTAAATCGTTCAAAAATCATAAAATCGTTGAACTGTCGACTGCTTATTGACTGCTGGAACACCACGCATGGTTTCGGCGGAATCAAGATTTTTAGGTAGCTTTTCGTTATCCATTGGCTTTTATAAGTAACTCAACCTTAGAACGACATTTCGTCTTATCATGTTTTTTATCTTTGCGTACAGTTTCTATGGATAGAAGGTCTACAGCTTTCAGCGCAGAGATATTTGGTGAAAACTTGTCAGCTTGAAGAGCCATTGGGTGCAAACCAATTGAGTGGTCTGCCGACGCGTGCAGTAGCGTTGTCCACGATTTGCAGCGTACAGTTATTAGGTGTAGATTTGTTCTTGGGTAAAGTCAATCGATGCATAATTTTTGTGCGAACCGCCGGCAGTCATGCGGTGTTAGGATTTCAATGCGGAGTTATTTGATGTAGAGTTGCTCACGTGTACAGTCGGTGTGCACACTTGACTTTGCAGGCTTGACTTCGTGTAGACTTGGGAAGTGGAAGGTTTAGTCGGCCGCAATCCGATTTACATGAGTTACAAGTTTTGTTACATATTTCAATGATAGACGTACACAATGATCCATTGCATGTTACATCTATCTTATATCGGCGCGCAAAAACTTGTTCACTGGACTATCACGAGAAACTGTGCCTACCGAATCCCCTCGGCGGATCCGAGCCATGAAAAAGTGCGGACAACCACCAATTACGATGCAGTTTTCATAATAGAAAAGCCCATCGAATCAATTATAGAACAAATTATCCACGTCTACCGAGCCGTGCAAACAGGATACTTGTGTATGATCCAAACTGCCGTGAACGCTGTCACCTTGCTTGCCCGCTGGCCGTTCGTTTCCCGTGGTTCCCGAGCCACCGAGCTTGATATCCACCGCGGATAGAGCTACTGGTTTACACGCGCTCGGCTCTCGCGGATTTTCTTGCTAAACGCGTGCATGTCCAGCGCCGAGTTAAGTCCTCTCTCGTACCGGACCGCACATGCGCGCCTTATTCAGGTTGCATTTTAGTCCCAACGGCCGGCTCCGTTCAACAGCTTTCTGCGGCCGCGGCTAACCAGCTCGCAAGTGTACTTCCTTTTGGTCTCAATTAGATTCAAAGACCGCAGGAATTCTGCGAGTCTCGATTACCGCTCGGTCGGCCGTTCCGCAACGCGCATGCTTCGATAAATGTAACTGGTCGACGCTACGATCGCGAAGTTGTTACTTCGTTGCCCCGGCTCTTCTAGGCCGGGCATAAACGAAGACTGCAGATGATACGGGAGCTGTCTCCGCGGGTCGACGCTGCCCGTAGACACTCTTGCTACTAGTCGTCATCTTCGTCGTCTTCGTCATCATCATCTTCTCTCAGCGAAGGAGAGAAGCGAGGCACACGACGTCGATCATCGATTACCACTTAGCCTGAAACTACAGGCACTCAACTTCTCCGCTAAACAGTAATTATCTCGGAGACTCCGACGTTTCTTCGATCGATCTTAACTCTGATAAATTGGATGGGGTTTTCATTGCGGAAGCTTCCTTCCATTGACCGTCGCCGGCTTGCTATCAATGTTGGATGATAATGCGATACTTTTTTGTTTCAACTCGGATTTTTCTGGTCATCAATAATCAAAGTGCCCTAACATCGATGAGACATGCAATAAAAATTGGTTTAAATGCACAAGAGTAGCTCTGAGCGTGGATCTTAGGAAAGAAATATTTGCCACCAACTCACTCTATTAATTCTTTCAGAAATACAATTTTTCGCCTTTTTGAAAATGTTTGCATACTATTCAACAGGCAACATATATTTTCATTAAATCAGAATTTGGTCTATGATTTTTTGTTTATGGAGCGAAAGAATTAATTACAGATGCGCATACATTGAAGCTGTCCGAGGGTCTACGAGAAAATAGATCGGTATTGGAGATAGAAAAGCAGCAGGCATTACGGACCGAATATGTCGAATTAATACGAGGCAGAAGATAGATAGCGAGTTTGAAGTGAGGGCAAAAGGCGGAGTGACTTTACAAAGCACTTTACGTAACAGAAGACGATACGAAGTCTCGAACGGGGGGAGGAGAAGGCAGGCAACGAAAAGTAGAGCCCCCGAGGCCCAACCTCGGGATCTGGCGCACGCGGCAGGCTTTATTCTTCCTTCCTCTCATTTATATTTTTTTTTCTAAATTATAGACCGAACAACTCTCTACCTGGAAGGTGCCTTCTCGCGGTTTCCTGTGCTCCCGCTTCGAGGCTCCTTCGTCGCTTGTTCCGAGTAACAAACAACAGAAAAAAACATCGGTAAAAAACGAGAGGGCCCTAATTGCTGAAATTATTTCATGCGAGTTGGTAAATAAAATTGGTCGGATCGCGAGAGAGAGCGAAAGAAGGAGAAACTAAAACTCCTTTCTGCGCCCTCGTAAAAGGGACTTTGAAATCGTGAATTCATCTTTCTTCCTCAATTACGCACTTTTGGACCATTCCGCACTCTTCAAACTTTTAACTGCCGCCAATGAAACTAGACCTTCATTTGTAAAAAAAAAATATAGAAATTTGCTAATTTCTTTAATATTTCAATTTTTTTTCGCTATTTCGGTTTCTTTGGTTTGTAATGTTCTTGGGTTTTTTGTTCGCCTTTTTTATCCATATTTCAATTCATTCTATTACAGTTTTTTTGGTTTGGGCTACTTTCGGGTATTTTTTTCGGCGCATGTTTGTCCATCGTGATCTATTGCCCGTTAAGAGGCGCACGAAACAAATACATTTGTTATCGATGCTCTTCATCGATCGTTTTACAACTTCCGCTTCTTCTTTTTTTTCCCCCATCTCGTTTCGTATCCCCGTCCATAGTTCAATCTTCGGCGCCCCATTGAGATGAATTTCTCGAGAAGTCATCGAGTCTGTCGGATGGGCGTAACGTTATCTCCATCCTCTTTTGTTTTTTTTTCGCTTTTTTTTCTCCTTCTCTTCTTCATCGCCTCTTTGGACTCGATTCTTCATTCTCGAAGGTTCTCCCCCGTAGCGCGGGCGAGCGTGGAGAGCGAGCGACGACGATGCCGAAAGAAGCGCCCGCGAAAGAGCCAATCCGAGTGCGCATCGAGAAGCCACGACGCCGCGAAGAAGAAGGCTGGATTACGAGCGCGAGCCGAAGACATAGAAAATAAAAAGGATTCCAAGGAGGCAATTTGAGAGGCCTCTCGTCACGAATCTAATGGTCCAGTCTCACACGAAGTTTCGAGCTTCGGGGGCCCCTCGAGGCATGAACTATGAGAAATTCCACTGTAATGTTTTTTTTTTACCAGGTCTTGTATCGGAGGAAGGGACATTCTTGTGTTCAACCGGGTAGCCGGCCGAAACTATAGGCTGGTCAGCCGAATTACGCATGGACTCCCGAAATGTTTTGCATACCTCGAGGAGGTTCTCGTCGAGACTCGGCGTAAAAACAACGACGAGGAGCGCAAGCCGTCCGTATACCCAGCCACCAATTTGTTTCTGAATTTAAGCTTGACGATGCGAAGTGGTCCCAGCCTCCGTATCAGCCTCGGGCCATATTCGCGTCTTTCGCTTTCGTGGAACGAAAAATACCCGAAACACTGGCGATCCTTCGACTCGATGAAAGTCGAGAAATTAGAATGAGGAGACAAGTTCCCTTCTTCGGTCCAATTTTTAACAAAATTCATGCAGACGTTAAGTTTTCAGTTAGATGTAGATTAGATTAGATGATTTTTATGAAGCTCATTCACAAAGCAAGATCGAGAGGAATAATTCTTCGTTTCTCTTATCGGCAATTCCTCTAAGTCGAGTTTCCGCAAAGCCGTTTCAGAGAAATATAATCCCAAATCAGTTACAAGCTGTGTTTTCATCTCCTCTAAGACGAGGAAGTTCATTTTTCAACATGAAATGCCATTTAGTTAGAAATAATGCGAATTCGTATTGATAGGTACCTGTTTTACCAATGGAGAACTCACGCATTGACATCAACAGCATTTAATCCCGATATTGCTCGCTCTATCGGTGTCTAAACTTGCTAGTCGTGTTACTGGCGTCTGACGTATAGATTTCACTGTAAATATGCTCGAATCTATTATATTTCATCAAAGTAGCCAATGCGGACCAAAGAGCAAAAATATGTATGGTCGATTGGGGTTAGCAAATATCTAATTAAGAGTCCATAAGTTATTGACTTTAAATTACGTTCCATAACTCGCGATACTAGTACCCAATGTCGACGCCGATAGGGGGATTCCGAACGAGCCGAAGCGAGATGGAGGATTCCCCTGGTCGCACGCTGCACGGACATTACTCGTTCGGGAGTGGCTGTGTTGTACTGCCTCGAAGCTATCCTGCCCCCTGGTAGCATATGAGGCCGACGCGCGGATGGTGTACGCGTGAATTATTGTTGGGGTGAATGCAACTTGCGGGGTGTGAGGAGAACGAGAAGGGAGACTCGCGCTCGAGAGGCCAGAGCCGCGCGCAAAAGCTGGGAAGCAAGCTGGCTGGAGATACAGAAAAGGATTCGAAGGACCAGGCGATTGGAATTGCTTCGGTGGAGCTATATCATCGTTGACACTGCGACGGTGTCGCGGCGTCGAAAAGAAACCACGAAGAAAGCCACGAACACCGAAAGACACCGTACGAAAGTCGCGAATAAGTTCTAGCAAAGTTGGAGGATTTCTCTTCATGGTCTTCGGGATGTCACTTTCGATTTTTCCTAGATCGTTTGTGTTGAGGTAGAAAGAAATCCATCTAACAACGTAGTTCAGTCTTCAATGACCCTAGAATTTTATTGGAATTCTTAACAGTGCGTTTAACATTGGATTAAGGGTTGTTGGTAAAGCAGGAATTCTTGAAGATACCGAATAGAGGGTCGCAAAAGTATCATCAGCTGCATTTCAACCCGCTGGCATTGGTTTCCTACATATAAGATCGATTCCTAAAGCCCCATGTCCACTATGTCCTAATCTAGGAATAACGAACCACTCTATTCGAGGCTTAGAGCTGATTAACTTAGCGCCAAATGCAGACGAGCGGAAACAGAATAGGAAAATTGGATAACAAAGCTCGTGAGCTTTCTCGCGAAGCTTCCAGAAATAGCTGCCGCGACACTTATCCATAGTGAAATAGAGAAGATATTTCGGTGGCTTTATTGTATATACGGAAATACAACTCGAGATTAAGTGAGCAACGGCTCCAGACGCATTACTATCAATTAAAGCGAGCGATAGTCGCCCCCCGAGAAGGGAAGGGGATCGTCGTAGTTGTTCCTGGTCCTCGTAGCCGACGACATTGGCCTGGCTTGGGTTCGCCGATGCTTACACAGGCTTGAACAGGTGTGCGTAGCACACATTGCTCAGGGCATTGCCGCGCGGAGAGATGCCAGAGGGATGAAAGGGCGAGCGAGAGGGATGGAATTGGTAGGCGGAGTTGTCGGATGGGCCACGAGGGAGCCAGGGCTTAACGGACGCCGAGTAATCCTTTGTAACGGGCAAGAGGCCGTGCTCCTCTCCTATGCATACTCTGCGATACGGATCCTGTTGGAGGTGCCTAACGTTACCATCCCCTCCATCGTACATGTATAATCCTAGATGTGAAGAGGTGTATGCTAATTTACCTAATGCCGAGAGCATCGTTCGTAACGTCGTTAGCCTCGGGAAGGTAGACCTGCCCCACGAATGTGGAGAAGGAACCAAGCGAGCAGGCTCTTCGGGATTCTAAACGGAAATTCCATTTTATCCCGATCGGATCAAACGGACGATCATGATTTATAAATCCTCTCGACAATGAGACGCTAAGTTGCTGGAGGCGTGGTTCAAGACCGTCGATGTTTTGGGGGAGATAGTTTGGAACACAATGCGAGGAATCCCCGCGATGAAAAGACGGCACACTCGATGGTAAAGGCGACTTCAGCCTTCATCATCGATCGGATCGGCGATGATTCCATTGCGGAGAAGGCGAAGATTCGAGAGTGGAGGAAGCTCATCAGTGGCTTTTGGGGGAAGTCGGAGGATATGAAGAATGATGCGGGGAATCCCAGTGAAGAAGCACGCGCTTCCGGAAAACGAGGTCTTCTTAGGTATTTGCCACCCCATTGGAAAATCCTATGAGCGCATTCTGCGATTCCTTGATTCCGCAGGGTCTTCCGAAACTGGGAATCACTAAGTTCGAGATTGGTGGTTCTCGGGCGTAAATTAAGGGGTGTTAGGGCATTCATCTGATTAATTAGGTGGAGCAATTCAAGCGATCGTACAAAGTCTGTTTAATCATATGGTCTCGCTGAACGTGGCCTTCTTTCGTATGTTGTCTGATGTCGACAACCACGCTATATCATGTATCAACATTGGTTTTAATATGTTTTGACGCATCCTGTACCAGGCCAATCTCTTATCTTCGGGATTACCACACGCGACTAACACGCCGTATCGCTAACTTTCGGTAACCCCCTCCCGCTGCGCCCAGTCATTCGTGTTTCCAGTAATAGTATTATGTAGCTTCGAGATACCATTATCTGGTAAGCTGTACGGTATTTGCTGCTCGACTCGACTCGGCAGAGAGAAATCGAAAGGAACTACGGGAATCTCCTCCTCCGTCGCCGATGCGTCGATGCTAATTTCTTGATAACCGCGAAGCCCGTACCCGGTTTCTTGTTAGGCCTTCGCATCTCGAGAGCTCGGAGAACGAACATGGCCATAGAGAACCACTCGAACAAGATGTAATTCGAAATGTAGCTGGAATCTGGAATTTCGGGAAGTTTTGAACTTAAAAGTTCTCTGACCCAAACATTTCGGTAGGGAATTTTTTTGATCCTCGAACCTGAGACTTCATTATGTTGATGAAGAATGAAAGACCTCGGAGGAAAGTTAGTTTAAAAAATGCTCCGCGCCAATTTTTTTGTTATACGCAATTTCGTTGGAAGTTTCGTTTGAACGCAAAACTTTCAATCGAACATCGAAATTTCGTTAATTAAAGACGAAAGAGATGGAATTAAGAGGCGTCGTGCGATGGATTCTCGCGGTGCGCGACCAAAGA
Source organism: Ischnus inquisitorius (assembly GCA_963924025.1). Lineage (NCBI taxonomy): Eukaryota > Metazoa > Arthropoda > Insecta > Hymenoptera > Ichneumonidae > Ischnus > Ischnus inquisitorius. Next base: position 2,376,695 of record OZ001250.1, on the reverse strand, counting down.
CGCGAGGTTTCGAGAGAAGCGGCGCGAAAATGTCTCGACATCTGCTACCAGGAGAGGCAGCAGCACCGGCGGCGACGACGCTCGTGGAAATTATTAATCCTGTCAGAAATAGTAAATCATATCTCGGTTGCGCGGCGGTGAGCGCGAAGGAGAGGGAGAGGTCGGAGTCGACGGAAGCGAATAAGCCAAGGAAAGAGGAGGAAAGGGCCAACGACGAGGGTCCCCTGTCTGCGGCCTTGATTTAGCGTCTTTACTTTAAAACCCTTCTTCTTCTTCTCTCCCGCTCTCTCACTGCCGCGACCCCGATAGATTTATAGCTCGTAGGAAAAGTTCGCATGTCTGTCCTTTCTTTCCTGCTGTGCGCTTCGTGCTGTGTGCACTCGCGTGCGCTTGCGTTCAGCATCTTTGCACGCTGCTTTGCGCCTTTTTGGATTCGCGAGTTGAAACAACACGCTTCGAGCGAAAAACGGCCATGACAATGGCAATTTCAAAATTGTAGTCGATCTTTAAATCCATAGTTCACCAATCAGAAATGGAGAGTCATAGTTTAGAACTTAAATTCACATTTTATGTAATTCTCAAGTCCAAAATCACAATAAAAATAATAAATAAATGATCATAAATAATAATATTAATAATATTATAATAATATTATAATAATAACAAATAAAAATACCAAAATGTTATTAACAAATTAATGGAAAAATTAGTTGTTTAACAAATTAACCGGCAACCTAACTTTTTTTTCAAGAAATTCGTCCATTTTTCTAAATACGTATAAATATCCCAGATTTTTTTCATATTTCTCTATCCCATTGAAAAGTGTTAGAAATTCTCTTTGAATCTCACTATATCATTACGACAGTAAAATGCATAAAATGATTAATATTCTATTCCTTTATTATTTCACGATAACGAAAGTTGAACATAATTTCACAAAAGCAGGATAAATATTTTGAAATTCCAACAATTGCAGTTAAAGATTCTTTACGACAATTCTCAACATTGTTCGAACTAACAAAAAAATAGCGCACAACTCGTCGCAATTAGCTCGCACGCAGAATTTCGCGAATTAACGAAAACTTTACGATGCGAACGAGAACAAGCGTGGTATCTCTTTGCCGTAGAGGCGTTTGCATTCCTCGCTTCGACGTTGTGAATTCCGCGCGCGACAAAAATGTAATATTTTCCGAGAGGTCGAGGCGCGAGTCCGGCGGATTGAGGGTTGAGAAGCGACCGAAGCGTGTGAGCCTTCGTTAATTTAATCGTCCTCGGGGTGTGCGCGTGCAAGCGCCGAGTTCTTCTCGTCTCTCGGCTCATAATGGAATTTCTAAACGCGGGACAACGAAACAGTGAGAAAGCCGCGGCGCTTTCTGGGGAAAGATGGGGCAACAGAAGCGACGAAGGGTCAACTCACGACTTCGTTCCCGACACGTCGAGCCGGTCACTCCGGGAATGTGGAAAAATAAATGAAGACCTTGAGTTTTCGGGGCGGGGAAGGGCATTCAATGAAATCGTAACGCGCGCGAGAAAAGGGATAGAGAACGGGGCAAACCTGCTCCGAACGATGAGCCGCGAGAATGCAACGGAGCCGTTCGGTACTCAGCGTCGAAGTACTCCAGCGCGATCGCTACGAGTCCCTGGGCGGCCGTTCCCGACGAGTTCCCTGTAAACCAGGAAATTTCGGGTCAAGCTGCTTGTGCTCGTTCGCTTCCTGAGGGCATTCGGGATCCCGGTCAGGTGCAGCGGCATTAATTGCGCCCGCGTAGAGACGCTCGAGCACGTTTTCGCTCTGAACCGAGTACGGGCGTTGTAATCCAATTTCGGAACGAAGCTAACTAATTTGGAGTAATTAAAATCTTACGGTCGATATGGGAAGGAATGATAACACGAATTTTTCTATCCGAATGTTAATACGAAAAATAATACATTTATATCGCAATCGTAACGGGAATTCTTTAAACGCGAATATTTTTTTAATTCGTAGGGGAGAGCGGGGCAAAATGGGACAGCAAAGAAATCAACGTCGATGGTACTTTTCCTTGTCTCAATTCGCCCTGATTCTATCATACAGGGGACTCTATTTAACCATTTCATGCCATTCTGCCCCGCTGTCTCCTGATCGCCGTTCGAGAAGAAAAAAGGATCATAATGAAAATTGAACATTTTTGCTTCCCCATAAAGGAAGCTTTGTTTTCCCAAAAAAAAACTTCAGATTTTCCGGCCAAGATGTTTGAAATTCTCTGAAACGTTGAGAAAAGTGATTTTCAATCGATAAACGAATCTACGAATCAATTTCCTAAAAAAAAAAAAACAAGTCGAAGACAATTGTGCGAATGGAGAAAGTCTGAAGAAAAAGGAATCTCGAAAACGATTCGGACGATTATATCGTATATATACATGACAGAACACATTACCGAGTTAAGGTAAACTGGCGAGAGAGAAAACGAGAGAGATTGTCGAAGAAGTGTGAGTACCTTTTGCCGAGTCGTAAGCGTTTAAGGGACGGGGGAGATTTTCACTGCGTGCATCAGGATCGGCAGTGCGGTAGTGTAAGAAAGACGAAGAAGACGAGGAGGGATGAATGGCAAGGCGAAAGGATCGTCGAGGGTCTCGCTACGAAAGAAAGCTCCTAAACGAAAGCGTAACCGAGTCTTTAGAGCGGTTTTTGCGAGAATTTCCAGCGTCGGGCCGTTTCAGGGGTTGCGGCGCGGGACATCGTCGTCATCCCCCTTCGCGCTTTTCGTGCCTTCTCCGTTCCCTTCCCATCGGCTATATAATCTTATGAATGCATAAAAAGAGCCCGTAAACTCCGAGAGACTCCCGGCGAGAGGCGTCGAGCACTTCGGCAGAGAAGTAAAAAGAAGAAGAAGAAAAAAAAAAAAAACCTGTAGCGAGAGGGACGAGATTTTTAGATTTCAAAAACCATTTCTCAAGTGCGCCGAGGGATGACGGTTGTCCCGGGTTGCGTGTGTATTATTCCGGCGGAAGGGCTTTCCCGATTCGACGTGGAGAGGTACGCGCTGTATATAAAGTATCGTCAGGATATGCCGACGATGCGGAGAGAGAACCCACACGTGAGGACCGCTCGGAACTTCTGGCAAACGCACGCGGAATCGGGATACTCGTAAATAATGATACGAGAGCCAGCGTGTCCCAGATGGCAAGTTTCGCTGAAGGAGCATCGGGGGCGGCGTCTCGAAGACTCTAAAAATCCCATCGAACGATAAAATTTTGATGGCGTCCGTGTGTGCGATAGAAATTGGACAATAGGATTTCGATAATGTACGAGACGTGTGTTTCATGAATTTCTAGAGACCACGAATACCGTTCCTTTGCCAAGAAAAAAGGCAAATCGTCTTTCAAATTTATCGAAAAAGATTTTTATTTCGTTTGTAAAAGAACAAAAAATCGTACCAATTAATTCGGCATGTCGATTCCTTCTTTCTTTTAGCAGTCTTCCGAGGTCTGTTTGTAGAAAGCACGTTAACCATTTTTTACTTCCTCAAGAAGCTTTTTTTGTGAACAGTTACTTTAATTATTATTTTTTTACATAATTATCTATTAATTTGCTTTTACTTATCTGAATATACGTATTTAATATTTGGATAGTAGTTGATTTGTTGAAAGTTTTCTATTTAATTATTCCTTTGCATTTTCGATAGCCGCTGCAATTATTACCATTAATACCATTGCTGATGTTTCATTGTCCTAATGATTAGCAATTAATCATGAAAGGGAGAAAGTACCGCTCGAATGTATGCAGTAATTTCGCAATCGACTCCCATTAGCCACGAATGGAACGCGATACCGCTCAAAAGTCTCCAGTGACTTGGCATTGGGCTCGCACTGGAAAAGAATCGCATTACATGCCACTCGAAACGTCCCACTTATCTATCACTGGCGTTCCAATAGCAATGAGCAGTAGAAAGTGCCGCGTCAATCATCGCCACGATTTTTTTTATCGACGTCTCGTCAATTACCTTTCGACTGCACGTAGAAATATTAATTCTTCAACAGAACATTTTTTCAAGGTCATGTTTGTGAAAATTTAGGGCAAGTACAAGATTTGGGCACTTTTAATCTCATTTCCTGCATTTACATGTCCGCAGATCAAAGTTGCTTATTACAAAATAGAAATCAAATTTGATTTTTATAAGATGATACAAATTGCAGATTTCCTGGGATCGAATAAATGGATAATAAATTATGTCTGACGGGATGAAAAAATAGTGTAACTAAATATGAGAAGCTCGGAGAGCCATCAAAGTGAGGAGAGATCACGGGAGCTTCGTGGCTCGTGGAGAATTTTAACGAGCCCTCGTGCACTTTCCCTAATTTAATCGCAATTAAGGGAAACAACCTACTTTCGAGGAACGGCTACCCTCTTGAACTTCCGTGAGAAGAACGTGCTGAGGGATAAAGACGAGAGTGAAATACTCCGCGGGCGCCTGTACGAAACTCTGCCCGTACCCAAGGTTCGTTCGTGTACATCGAGCAGAGGAGTTGAATCAGGCGCTCGAAGTTTCGAAGAGTCGTGGAAAGCCAGAGATGGTGATGAACCGAACAGCAGCGAAGTGAGGCGGGTTGCCGGATGCAGGCGCTAGCGTGTGGGAAGGTATTACAGTCTAAAGGCGCCAACACTTTCAGTTTAAGGTCGCAAGTCCAGTACAATCGGGCCAAACATGGGATTTAAAAAGACTTTCGCACACTTTCCAATGGGATAAAAAACTGAAAAAAATCCAACATTTGGCTAGTGCTACAAAGACTGATTTTGCAAAATAATAATATCAAAATGTTATTAAAAAAATTTATAAAAATATTAAATTTCCAACAAATTACCCGGCATTTTTACTGAACTATTCTGTACAGATCACAAATGTGTTTATGGAGTCGTCTTCACTATAAACCCCCCTATAAAGATGAATTCCAAATTACGAAAATGATTGTCAAGACCTCTCTTAAGACTTCATTTAATATTGATAAATTCAATTGAATTAAAAGGAAAATTAAGACTATAAAGAGAAACGACAAGGGGTCAATCTGTGAAGTGCAGAAATCTGCCGCGAATTCTACGAAGTGGCGAGAAGTCTCCGATACAGTTAACTTTATGCTTTTAGCAAATTAATCTCCTGTAATTCGTGATATTGTGCACAATTTCAATGTTGCTTCTTTACGCCAATTCAATTAACATCGTGTTATAAGGAAAGCCTGTTTTATTCAATGCACTAAACGAAGGAACGAATTAATGCTTTAGGGATGATAGATTACCACGTCGCAAATGTGATTTCGCAGACGCTTCATCGGTGGAGTAGCCGAGCTCAATCGAATTTCCTGCCGATAGTTGGGAAACGTTAGACACACGACCCACGAGTGAAATTAAATTTGGCTGTCTCTCTCTCTCGTCGTGCAATAAAACAGGCGCGTTTGCGGTACACGCTGCGGTGACTCTGTGTACGTATGTATGCGCGTGTCTGCGCAAGGGTGAGGAGGGGACGGTCGTAAAATGCTCAGAGTCTTCTACCCTCCTCTAGCATGTCGCCGAAGAGGCGGAGAACGCAGCGAGAAATCGGGATCGGAATAAGAGCCGAGGGAGAGACGGGGGAGGGTAGTTTTCGCGAGCATATGCTAATGCAAAATCTGCTCGAAACCCTCTTAAATCTCTAATACTTCGCCGATGCGCGGCGCAGAACACAAGCGTTAAAATATACGCAAACGTTCATTCGAATAAAAAAATCTCACTTGTCGCTTTTCTGGGTACTTTAAGAAAAAGATGAAAAAAATAATTTTATTTCAAAAAATCCGTTCGTTAAGGTAGTCGGTCCGGTAGGCCAAACGTACGTACAATGATTCTAAAATGTTATCAACGAACTATTCGACTGATAAGATTCTAGTATGACTTATCCGCTGTCATAATTTATATTTTTTAATATTTCTTTAAAGAATTGCGCGAACACGCGCCAGGCTTTTATCAAATTTTATTCATCGTTTGTCTAGGCTAATGCCGCGCGGTGCGCGTAGTACAATATTCGAGTATAAAATATTCCTCTCGCCGTTGCGACGGAGAAAAATCATCTCGTCGCGAATAATAATCTCGCGGATCGTTCGTCGAGAATCTGGCGCTGAGAGGGAAGGCGCGAGGGTGCTTTTCAGACGAGGAGCGAGTGCACAACGAGCGGAGCAGAACGGAGTGAGAAAGTTACGGGATGAATTTAGAGGCCGCTCGGAGCGAGGCGGCTCCTCGATGGGCGTACTTCCTGCGTCAAGCTCCGCTCAATTTCCGTCAGCGAGGTTCCTCTCTGTGCTCTCGGCGTTCGCGCGACTCGAACCCCGTCGACTTCTCATCCCTCACCCCCCCTAAATTTCTAGATAAGATCACAACTTGTCCCCGAGTTTCCTGCTTACTTTGGCATGGGCGTGCGACGCTCAGACCTCGTCGGTCGTCGCGCTTCCATCAAAGATCTTTCGCGTCCCAGACTATCACCATCGTCGCGCCACCGAGTTGATAAATCTTTTTTATTTTTTTCAAAAAAAAAAATTTTAATGAACACATTTTTTTCGTTGCGCATTATGAAGCCTTCGAAAAGAAGATTCCATTCGCCACATCGCCAAATATGTAGAAATACATATTTATATCCTAAAAAATATCTTCGATGTAAAAGTTGCGCCAAGTACATTTGTAAGTATTGGTTGTTTCTTTCAGAGTCTATAAAAAAAAGTATGTAAAATTAGATGAAAGTCGCCAAGTTCATTATCAACTGTTGTTCAAAAAATAATAATACTCGGCACGCCTATTGTTTGAGTTAATAAAAAGTATGTGCCTGTGGTTTTGCAAATTGTGGGCGCGCCAAGCGTTACAATTTTTTCGAACAACAGTTGATAATGAACTTGACGACCTTTAACTGATTTCACATACTTTTTTTTTGTAGATTCTGAAAGAAACAACTAATACTTACAAATGTACTTGGCGCGAGCGCGGGTCTTCTGGGAGAACGGTGAAAAAATCTTGAGTATTCTCAAAACGCGTGATACGTCTAATAGGCTCACTAGCGATCGTGGCCACTTGGACGGTTTTTAGTAATTCAATTACTTTTAGCTATATAACAAACTGTGGACGCATGAAAAAAACATTCGTTCGAACAATTTTGCGGTTCGGCAGTGTCCTGTGCGTGACCAAAATCAATTTCTATAGAATCATATCGATTTTGCGTTACCGATCGCGTGTCACGGCAAAACATGTTCACGGCTTTGTCTTGCAAAATTGTATTATTAAAAATACAAGCACCTGGATAATTATGCATCGATTAGAATGCTGTGACGACGTAGACATACTATAGAGTAATATAGAATAATTGCGAGTAATTCATTGATGCGAAGATTGTGCAAAAGCTGTTTTATAGATTTTTCATAATCATTCTTTCGTCGAAGCTTGAACTCTGCGTACCTGCGGCATTGTGGTAGTTTACGTCGAAAGCTTCGGTTGCGCGCAAAGAGTTTAGTCATGCAGCTCGCTAAACTATTTCTTGTATTTGTTGCCCTGGTTGGAGGAACGTGTAGTTCCAAACTGATGATCGACTCGACCGACGTGAGCGAACCAAGAAAACTCGAGGATTCGGCTGTAAGTTGATGTTATCAATATACTGTAACGGAACGGCCCTAAACCCCTTACCAGTTTCTCCCGTTTGGCCGCTAGATGGCCAAACGCCGGCGGTTTCGCGCAAGCGGAAGCGCTCTGGAGTACCTACTAGTATCCCACCTTTCTATTGATCCTGATTTCTCTCCAATAATCCAAAACCACAAACGCAATCAAACTTTCATGAGTGCCTCGCCCTCATGCGCTGATCTCTGATTTTTTACCTGCGGCTCGCGGTCCCTCGACTCGCATTCACACATTTTCTCTAAGCATAGCCAGTCTCGCGCGCCATATTTATCGTTTGGTTCCCCACGATTGTACGGTAGCCCAACGTATACTCGTCAGTTCGTCTAACTCACTAAACGTTATACTGTGTCATGTCTCGTCGCAAGCTTCTTCCTATGCCTAGATCGGACGAGACTACTCCTCTTTGAATGCCGGGTTAATCTCCGGTCTCTGAATTGCGAGTGTGGAAGAAATCAGAGGATCAAATTCCTTTCTCGCAATAGCCAGCCCTGAGCACGAACTCTATTCTATCCGTGAGGAAAAAGAGGATCTGAAAAATCCTGAGTTGGAGGTTCCGATAAATCGCCTTTATTCAAATCTCGAAACGTTTCAATGCATATCGTATTTGCAAATGTAATAAAGAAGTGATGCCAATTGAATTGGTTGCAGATACAAATCGTAAGGACTTGCTATGCAAATCAACACAAGACAATCCTACTCCTTGGAGATTTCAGTCAGAATTTCATTGAAAAACTATCTTCCCACCGGTCCTTCTCATTGGTGTTGTTGGACCGCAGGAGAAGAGCGGAGAATGTACATTCCTATTGGATTGACTTTGCGAAAGCCGAATGGAAATTGAGAAATATTATCAAGATGCATAAAGTGCATGTCGCCGTAACAATGGCGGCGACGGCTCGACGGCTCATGGAAATGGTAAAGGCGTTCCAGTCTTCACCGTACTACAATAAACAACTCTACTTTCTCATGATCGGCTGGGCGCCCGATAATAAATACGCGGTTTGCAGCAGTCGATACGAAACTTTTGTGATGTTGTACAACGCCAATCAGAACAGGTTGCTAAATGCCAACTTGATGTGTCGCGATCCTAAGAGGGGAATATTGATATACGGGTTCAATCCGTTCACAAAACGGGCTCCCGAACCGTGGCACTTTGTCAGGTCATCGAGATTATATAAGGGGCAGCATAAACTGTCATATTTTGTACGAGACTATCGCGAAAGTGCGGAACTTTGCGACAATCTCGTATTCGACAAGCTATCCGATTTGGGTGGCACGACGATAACAACGATCGATGGGTACCGCCCCGGAAGAGTTTGTGGTTCAAACCAAACATCAAAAACCAAAAGCCCAACAAAAGACGGACATTCTCTTGAATGGCTCCAAAGGAAAACACGCACCGGTTATATCGTTAACTTTATTAGTTATGTAAACGCCACTAGAAAGTCTGTGGTATACAACATTTTCGAAGGTACCCGAACAAAGCATACGTGGTCCGGTATCGTGATCAGACCGTTTTTCTTAATGAGTGACATGCAGCACAAATCGTACACCTATCCAAATGAAGTAGAATGCATATTTTTGGTATCTCAGTTTCGTGGTACGAAGTACCAACTGGAAAAAATACTTTCGGTGATAGATAGCTTTTCGTGGATTGGCATTTGCATAGTTTCTTTCGTTACCCTGATTTTCTTCAAGTTTGTTATGCGTCAACCGTTGACAGTAGGAGTCATGAATGTTGCTCGTCTGATGTCCAACGTCGGTTTGATAACAGCACCCGCGGATTTGCCATCTCGTATCTATTTCGGCTGTCTACTATTTTTTGTAATAACGATGCAAGGTATTTTTACGGGCAACCTGGCTGCTTTACTGACGCACGATATTCCCGTTGAACAAGTAAATACAGTAGCGGACCTGGCGAAATTTGGCTACACCGTTCGTCTCCCCAAAATGTTTGAGAATTTCTTTGAAGATCCTGTCTTTGATGGTCGTGTCTATCAGCAAGCACCCAACGAAAATTGCATAAAGCACGTCAATCGTGATCCGTCGGTTGCTTGCTTATACTGGGCCTCGCAAGATGCAGGTCAGCTTGAAAATTCCAGTTTATTCGCGAGCCGAAATTGCATTACTATGGTATATATTTCTCACGCGGTGGAATGGCAATGGTTCTTGAAAGAGAAATTCGATAAGTTCTTGGGAATCATTTTCGCCACTGATATTAGGATAGATTTTCAGGTGGCAGTGTACAAACGGAGATTACGAGAAAAAGCATATTTGTTAGAGAGCTGTCCATTGGGACCTAAGGTCATGACTTTAAGAAATTTGAGCTTCGTTTTCTCTATCCTCGGAATCGGATTGGGATGCGCTTCCTTCATTTTTATTGCCGAAATAATGATCTATCGGTATTATCACGGAATCAGGTCAGCGCGAGTAGTCCATCTAAATTGACTTCCACACATCAGGTCGGATGATAGAATCTCCCTTCCACGCATATGAATCACTTCGTACATTAAATTATGCCCCGTGGATGGAAATTATGAAAAAGTTTCGGCATTAATAATAATTAAAGAAAAAATAGGTCGGAAAATTAATGTTCGTATCAATGACGTATCAAGGAACGATGATGTTGTTACAATCGACCTAAATGCTCACTGTAACTGCACGAGGTTATATCACAGTGAGATTGTTGCGAATTAAATTATTCTATTGTATAAAAATGTGTCATGTGGTTTATGCTCAATAAAAATAAAATTGTGGAGACAGTAAAGAAAGGATGAGTTTCGTTCCATTGAATTTCACTCACCATTTAGTGTCAGTTTGCGATTATGAACGCTAATTATGGACTACGATTGACATAATACTTCTTGAGGTATTATGATGTGGTTGAGGTCCAATGCTGTACTCCTTCAAGTGATGTTACCAATTGACACGGTAAGCATTACTGGTATTTAAACTTTTTTAAATACAAGAAAAAAGCTTACGCCGTATAGCGAAAATTGCTTGATTAAAAAAAAGATTCCTTTAGCGATTCTCTCGAAGGCCTTTGCATGATCGCTTATGGCAATTTGTGGTTCCCCTTTCAGAGTTTCTAGGAGTCTCATCTATGTATATATGTGGCGATATTTTACCATTGCTCGTTTCCGTGGAAACCTCGACGATGTTGTCGGAACAAAGTGTCGTTCGGAAAGAATCATCGTCTCGAACGGAACCGACGAATTCGTGAAACCCGAGGATGCGGCCGTAAGTCAGTCCTTTCGACACATGTTCTATTTGAAAATAGATCAGATGATTTCGTTAACGATTCAAACAATTGTAGATAGAGACGATCGCGACTTGTTATGGAAAAGAAGATACAACAATCGCGCGACTTGGAGCTTGCCATGGGAATTTCATTCAAAAACTGTCGTCGCACCAATCGTTTTTGTCGGTCTTGCTGGACAGCAGAGAGCGGGCCGAGATCAACATCGATTATTGGGAAGGGAGATTCAATACCGATTGGAAGAAAAGAAACATAAACAGAAAGCGCAAAGTGCACCTGGTTGTAACGATGATCGCATTTCGTTTTCGATTAGTAGAAATTATAGCAGCGTTCCAAAAATCCCCGTATCGTGTAATCTCAAAGCCGAATGCTCCGGAAAAACGAAAAAAATGTCGACTAGAGGTCCCGCGTGGCTCGAGCAGAGAAAAAGATTTGGTTTACTAATGATTTTATCAATTACGTGAATGGAACTAAGCAATACGCGTGGCACCACGCATCTCGACGATAAGGTAAATTACAGAAAAATTATTTACACATTTTATTTTCATTATTTATTACAAATTCGTCTATTCGCTCGGTCCCAAAAACTCGATCGCTATTAATTATTTTCTACGAGCAACCCAAAATCGTAGACAACGAAACTATATTTTTTTATTTTACGGTAATCCCGACAAACTTTTTTTTTTCATTTGAAATATTTCTCTCAATTCTTGGTGAAACTTCGTGCGAAGTGTCGTATGGAAATTACGGCTTCGGAATATGTTAACGGCTACCGATAACGAGGCCAGCAGGTGACTCGCGCCGTCTTTCGGATGACGTTCGCCGCACTGCAGTGAAAAAAATATGTCAAGGAAATCTTTGCTCAGCTTTAGCCGCTGAATGCGCTGATTGCTTTGGCAGGTTTAACACTTCGATTTTCTCTTTAACCCAAGAATCGAAGTGGTCCGCCCGGTACAGTCGGGCAAGCGAATACGAAAATTCTGAGTTTCCAAAATTACACATTTTTTTAGAACATTTTTATTATGATTTTATTATGATAAACCAATTGGGTTGGTTCAATGACTTTTTCAGCGAATTTGTTAATGATCATTTAATGATAAATAAAATTACTAATCATTATGCAAAATTGATATTTTTAGGACCTCTTGGTATGGTCGATTTTTTTCAGTTTTTTAACCCATTGAGAAGCATTTGAAATTCGCTCGAAAATTCACTTTCTGCTGAGACCATGAAGCCTAGCATCCTTTTGAAGGCAATTGGTTCGCGCGACAATTTTTCAATCCAATCCCCAGCCGACGAATGGCAAACTTTGTCGGCCTTCGTCTCTGCGAATTCTTCACCGAAATATTATCCCAACAATATGCTCTTTCATCGTCGCAGAGGACGGGCCTTACGTCGAGAATATTGCGCGAGACTTGTGAAGCTCGTCGTTGAAAATTTCACTTGCGCGATAATCTCGGAACTTTGACCTCCCGCGGCTTTGGTTTCTCTCGTCCTCGTTCCATTCTCCGGCGGCGAGAGCTTCGCTCTATCCGCGGTAATTTCGAGCAGAGGGCACACGGGAGATATCTCGTAAAGCAGGAGAGTTTCGGTCCGCCGCGAGAGCGAAGACCGAGAGAAGACGAGAGAGGTAGGATGATGATGATGGCGTTGGCCCGAGGCGCTCCTCAAAGCGTGCAGGTATTATTACAACCGAACCGTCTGTCCTATCCAAGCACGAGCGAGAGAGGTGTAATATAGGAGCAGAACGTTTAGCTTATCGCCGTCGACTATCTAGTTTTTGGGGGGGTTGGTATACGTCGCCGAGGCCCCGGAGTCGCAACTACCGTCCAGAAGTATGCCGCCGTATCACGGTGAAGCCCAACTACACAGAATCGCTGGGAGCCGCACCATCGGAGGACGGAACGACGGTTTTCGAGGGGTGTTGGGGCCTCGAGAGCGCTGGAAAAGCTCCTAAATCAAGGGGTAGCCCGCGGCCGGTTAAATTTAAACTAAAATATTATCGGCCCCCGGGCGGTCTGCGAATCTCCACCGTACAACGAGAGGCCGAAACTCCCCGAGCGAAATCCCTGCACGCTTCCACGGGGATACGCGGTGCAGCCTGGACCAGAGATAAGGCCATGGACCTATTACCGGTCACCCTCTTTCCTCCTCCAACATCCACAAACCTCTCTAGCGGGGGGCGTCGGGTTCCGGCGAGCTTGCGGGATCACCAGGGGCTTCGCACCAGATTGTTATCGATAACGCCAAGTGAGAACCAACAATCCTCTCCCGCAAGCCAACGCTGCGGATCTGTTGAACAAAAACCAACCGGAGCTGGAGAGCGGTAATTCCGATTCGCTAATTCGCGGGACACGGGATTTCCGGGGGAGAAGTTCTGGTCATGGTTTTTCGTGGGGATTCGGGCTGATTTTTATCGAAATCCAAGGCCCGAATTCCATCGGTAAAGGCAGAGAATGGTCCGTCTTCGGTTTTTGGGGTTTTGAGAAGCCATCCTGATATTCGTACTTGGGCTCTCACGACCGAGCGAGCAAATCAACTCAACGGCGGAGGATTTTATTGAGGTAAATCAGCGTTTCGTGTTATCCGGCATTCGTGACGAGTGGAATCAGTGAGCGAGCCTATCGTAAAGGGTACCAAGTGCCTCGCTATTCGCGCGCGATTTACAGCCCAGTTAAGCGACGAGGTCTGCTCGTTGCTCTGCGTATGCGCCGAGTGATTCCGACTTAACGCAATTGCCGATTCGACCGAGGTATAAACACAGCGGATATAGTTGAGGATATATCAGCCTGAGTGCAATCAACGAGACCCCCAGAGGCAGGACGAAGTTTATTTTGGTGCTGAGTCCGAAGTCGTGCGAAGGAACGAGGAGCAGGAAACAGATGCAGAGGCGTCTGAATTGAAGCCAAAGGAACGGGGAGACTAGAAGGGCCTGGGAAGGTTTTACGATCGACTGCTAAACATCCCTTAAATTAATTGGCTCCCCCCCTCGTATCGAGTCCTTTCCATCCTCGGGAAGAAGTCTGACGACGAACAGTCGCGTGAAGTCAAGGATGTCCCCATCCTTTGCAGCTGCCATTTTTTCGCTGCATTTTAATGTGTGATAAATATTTATCCTTTTCCCGGTGGAGAAACGAATCTTTATTCTACGGGTAAAAAATATAAGTTCTTTCTCTTTTTTACTGCGCAAGCAAAAAAGATTATATTGCAGAACTGAAGGCTCGACGAGGACCTAAATCCATATCCGATAGAGAAGCTAGCACCGTTTCTTCACGCATACGAAGCGAAATATATCGATGATCCCAAGTCAAAGGAACCTATGAAGTCTCCATAAGGCAACGTCGACGAGACCTTTCGACGTTGGCACACCGACGTGTCGCGGGGAATGGGGGAAAGAAGCGAGCGCCACGTCAGCATATTGCATTATCGCCCTGACTTATGATATTCCATATTCAATATGGTGCGATTCCCGAGGGACGGAGATAACCGAAGGAAAAGCCAAAGCGGCGCAAAGGGGTTGCCTCGAACGAGATTTTATAGTCTCGAATCGAATGTCGAGAGAGTTTTACGTACTCCGGCGCGAGCACGAGAGACATACGAGGCACATGCTTCGCCAGGACGATTCTCTTTCTCTCGATTCGTTGGAGCTTGAATTATTGCATTTTTTTCCACCTCTCAGCGATTTCTTCAATATCCCTTGATTCGACCCAGACGTCGAAGGTATCGCAAATCCGCTTTAAGCTACCCTCATCCGACTAGAAACTGACGTCAGGTCGTCATTGGAACTTTAGCAGGTTCTCACCAGCGCTGCATCAGGCTCTCCGGATCAGAAACGGCCTGGCTATGTCTTAGCAGGTCCTGATCAGGCTGGGACAGCTTTTCCACAATACCTCGTTCAAGCCCCAGCCTTAAACTCTTAATTCTCCGGGCCTTTGGGCGTCACTCGGTGAATTCTCGTCACGATTGAAACCCCTCCCAAAGCTGAGGGCTACGAAAGCTTTCGTGGACTTTGGGCATCGAGCCTTGTGTACCTTGAACTCGCCCACCGGTGAGAGTTTCCTCAGTGAGGGATGGGGAAAGGAAAGACTGTTTGATATTCGCGACGCGAGTTTCTGTTTCGGGCGAACGTGGGCTCGTGGACGTCATTGGCCATCACGGCGTTCGCGAACGTCGAATGGGGTCGTCGTGATTGAATCTATATGGCAAGTTCCATGGGACGGTCCAAGGAAAACGGCCCACTGAAACTCTCCCTTCCCGGCATTTATATCCCCATAGCTTTGCGGGGAGACGAAACAGAAGCGAGAAGGGAAAAGCGTTTTTCTTCTTTCCTTCCCTCCTTCTTTTCCTCTTTCTCTCCCGGCCAAGCCCGAAACCTGCAGTATACGATCTGGACGATCCCTCCTGCGAGGCCAATAGTTTTATTATAGCGAGCACGTTGCTCGTAACGTTCTTGGCCATACCTCCCACGGCGACGACCACGATCGACCACCGTTCATAGGAATATAGCTGCCACGAGCATTGGACTGCCTTCTACTTCTATTTCTACTTCTGCTTCTACTTTCGCTCTTCGCCGGCCACTACCGAGTCGGAAGACAGAACTCCGTTTCGACGATCGTTTTTTCCCCTTGCGCCGGCTTTCGACAAGCAGCTTGTCCTCCCGGCCGCGCGCTCGAAACCCGATGGTATGTGTCGTTCTGGGTAATGGATTCTCGCTTCCCCTTTGACCCTCCTCGCTCCTTCGTCCAGACGATCATTCGACACCCACCCCGTGCGACCCTCCATTATTTCTCCAAATCGCATACGTTATTCGAGAAATCCTTTTCTATAGTCCGGCGACATTCTCGCACCGAACAAGTTTCGCACGTTTGCACAGACCTCGCGGATGCCGGATACGAGAGCGACTCCGTTGGATCTCCCAAATTTGTTGCAGGTTGTTTAATCAGGGCAATTGACGACACGGTTGAATATGCGCAGCCACAAAAATTTATTACCCGGAAGAATATTTATTTGATTTAATAATAACTTATTATGGGCAAGAAAAAACAAATAATGACAAAAAAATTGATTTAATTAGTGTATTAGGTTTAATTATATATTTAAATTTCTTTCAATAGCAGCCTTTCTGAACTTCTCGTTTACTAATTCTATTCCAACGCTATTTTGTAAACAAAATTTGTTTAAAAAGTGTCAACCCGTCAATCTTATTTGATTTTCGAACCAAGCGATATCCCTTTAAAATCACTCGAGTGAAAAATATATGAAGAAACGTCTGCGAGAGATCCATCGGAAGGATGGTGTAATGTTGAAATTTACAGTCAACGCTTTCTTCATTTCATCGACAACCTGCGTCCCCCCGATGCGACGAGAACGGGGGAAAGCAAGAGTCGACATCACGAGAGTGTGATTTAGCAACCCAGTCCTATTTACGAGCTTCGAGACACATTTTATTTCCCCGTTCTCACAATCCGAGATATATATTGCTACGGAGAAGAATTGTACTTTGCGCCAGTTCATAAGGGCCGCTGAAAGCTTAACCCGTCGTAAAAAACGAACGCTAGAATTTTTTTTCCTTCTTCCTCTCTTTTTTTCTTTTTTTATTGTATCGACTCGTGTGTGGCAGAGCCTTTGAGAAAGGCACATGCGTGTCGTAGAAGGGCGTAGAAGCAATTTCAGGGAGAGGAAGGAGAAGAGGTATACGAGAGAAGGGGAACGAAAAGCACAAGAACCCGATGCAACACGCGCATCGCGAGGCAGTGGACAAAGGGGATGGAGAAACTATGAACCCGAGGGGCGCGACGGAAACCGGCTGCACTTTTCGACGTGATGGGATCAAGAAATTCGCAACGCTCCGAGGATTTTCGTCGATCCAGGGAATCGGAATCCGGCAGTTTCTAATCCTCGAAGGTTTTGAATATACACGAAAAATGTGGAGTTCTAAAGATGGTAAAAATTCGTTCAGATACACCCGGAAATTCATATTTTTTCAAAATTTTGAAATTTAATTTTTTCCAAATTTTTCAAAATAATTTGTATATTAATACTTTTGTTTGTTATATATTCACTGAAAAATATTGTAAAATATATCCGTACTTTCCTTTTTTCCACGATTATATACAAAATAGACTTGGGTTTCGCAGCGTTCACCGCCATCCAAGAAAACCGATTGAGATATCTCTCAATATGTAAGTTTCGGGATTTTGCCGCTGCGCCAACGCCCCCCAAAAAACGAATCAAGGCCCAATCCGATGCGCAAATATCAATCGATTAATAAACAAACAACTTAAGTGAAAAATAAATTTCAAAATAGTTGAAAATAAAAATTCAAGTGGAACATTGGCATCATTATTGAACAATTAAATTTCATTATTGAACCAATAAAAAGACAAATGACACTCGTCGACCTCGGTAAGGCTCGTCAGCATTTAATTAATTTTTTTTAATCGCTGCAATCAACGATTATCCATAGCAGCTATCTTTTTAATCCATTTGAAAAAAAAAAAATAGAAAAAAAGGGGAAAAAGTAGGATAAACGCGTTGAACGGAGAACGTTCCCTCGTTCGTCGTAAAATGAATTCATAGGATCGGGCAATATTCCCGGATTCGAGTCTCGTGCGGCCTTGAATACGAAATCGTCGGAGAGCACCGAATTGGATTTCCGTGTAATTAAGGCGTGCACGCGGTCCTCCGACAGTTTTAATCGCTATAGCCGCGGCTGACTGGTGGAGAGTATTAATAGGACTGGCTCTCGTTTCGTGGACTCTCTGTCGTGCTGCCACGCGACGAAGAGAAAGAGTAGTAACACGGCAACGGAAACCAACCAAACCCTCCCCCCCGCCCCTTCCCCATGGAGGCTTTTACCTATACACCACCCTCTGCAATGGCTCGGTAACTTGTCCGGCATGCTGCACGCTCTCTGTATTTATCCTACCTACCTACAGGATACCTCCTACCTTTGCGCCAGAAACATTAGTCAATGTCCGACTCGGGACCGCTCCTTTTTTATACCCGCGATGGAGAACTAACTCGCCGCGGGTAATTAGTCAAAGCCCGTTGAATTCGGGGATTCGTGTCGCGAGCGCGCCCACCCCCTACGCGAGATCTCTTTATCGCAGTCGCGGCAACCATATAAATTTCAACTTTCACCAAACTTTCCTTCCTTCCCGTAAAAACAATATTTGTACAAAAAAAATTGGGCTTATTATGCACATGGTTTTTTTCAAATTAAATTTGAAGATGCAAACTTGGATAATAATTTGGTATCAAGTTTGTGTCGGAAATGAAAATCAAGCAACTTTTTATCAATGGGATTTTGTACTTGCGGCATTTTTTGGAAGGTGGGACGACTTTTTTTTCAACTCACCTGAAACAGAGATAAAATTGCATAATTAGAGATATTTTTTATTATTTTGATGAAGATATGTTTTCAGGTTTTTGGCATTTATTTCTTTTTCGTCGATTTCGTAAAAGTACCCGACCACGGCGAAGCTTGCTCTCGATCTTCACTTTTATTTTTCTACTTCGCTTTTATGTCGCTCCCGAACGATGCGCAATAGGAAAAAAAAAACCGGGAAAGTGGTCCGTATTCTCGGCAGGTTTTTGGCAAGCTCCGGGGTACTCTTATCTCTTCACGCTCGAGAGAATCGTCGCGCGAAGGAGATATTAGAAAAAAAGAGAGTGGAAAAATATATCGCGGCGACGGGAAATAGAGAGCGCTTGGCACGAAGCCTGTCGCACCGCAACACGCTCTACACGCGAGCACAGACGCTCGAGAAGAACTTCCCATCCGCTGCGAGGCTAGAATAAACTTTATGTTAATTTTTCGTTTCGAAGGGCATTTAGCGATAAGTTTTCAGATAGCGGAAAATTCATTATTCCGGCAAAGCGAGCAGAAAAACATCGGTTTCAGATAAAATAAGGCGAAAAAAGGTTCAAAGCCACTCATTTTAATTGTAATTAACGCTACAAACAATTATTCTTTTTATAATTATTTTATATTATTTTCCATATTTTTATATTGTTTTTATTATAAAAAATACTTTTCCAATAATTAAAAATATCCAGATAGTGTTTAAAAAAATTGATTTTTTTTCGCTTATTTGTAAGTTAGAAGTGTTTAAAAAATTTTCAAGCGAATAATAGTCCACAAAGCGTTTATTCGGGCTTTAGGATTAGGCGAAGCTTCGACCGGTAAAGAGAAGAAGGCAAAAGAGCACTTGGCACGCGGCCCCCATGCGTTCACCCGTGTACACCTGGTTGCCTGGCTTCAGGCGCCGCGCATAGAGAAACTTTGCCAACTACGGGAATAAAGATAACTTTTAACGATAGCCCCGAGGCCCCTTTGTCTTTTCGCCGCTCCCGATGCGTTTCTCTCCTCCCACGACCCCGGCGTTTATTAAGATAGGTGAGATTGCGGCCCGCGGGAGGATGGAAAGGGGACTGATACTTCGATCTTCGATAATGAGGGCGAGAGATAAGTTGTCTTTATTATCGAAAAAAAAATTGGATCAAATCTTACCAACCGGGCTGCCTAAAAGAAATGATCTCAGAATTTTCCAACGACAAATAAAAATCGTATTGGTGCTGTTTGGACCAACAATCGATTGCGTCGATACATTTTTTATAATACCAATAATAAATGTTTGTAATAATTTTTGTGTTTTACACATATATACTTTTTTTGTAATAAATGTTTGTAATATTTATAATAATTATGATGTATTTTGCAATATAGAATTACTTTTTCTATTATATAAATCCATTATCAAAAAAGTGTGAAATAAAAAATAATTTTTATCTCTCAGTATAGTCGCGAGATTTTCACACCAAATGACGAGCAAATCTCTAGACTATAATGAGAGAATAATTATTTTTTATTCCGCTTTTTTTTGATAATTCATTTATTACACGTATTTTTACAGTCGGGAGTTTTTTAGCATTTTTAATTGTATTTTTTTGCAATCCATCAATCACGAAGCCGGTTTCACGCGACATTAATTAATTTGCCGTCCTGTTTTGCATCAATGTCGTTGCGTCGATAAAATTACGCAAAAAAGTTAATTTGCGCCTATTCTGAGATATCTCGTCGGCTCATTCCGCGAGCGATTTAATTGCCTTTTCTAGGGCCGGTTTGCACCGCCGTCAGGACTCAAGGTCGTCGCCCTCGTGACAGCGTCACGCTTCGATTTTCCTCGAAACAATTTTATTTTTTTTTCGCCCGCTCGGACTCTCGCGAAGCTTTGGGGAACGGCTTCGGTCTTTTTCTCCGCCCCGTTCGTCGTCGATTCCTCCCTTCGGGGATTTCGGTGTTTCGCCCTCGTCTTGTACACACAACCCCCTTCCGCCAGTCTCGTTTCTCTTTCTCGTTCGGTTCTCCTTTGTCGAGTTTCGAAACGACGATATCTCGTATTCAGAAGGTTGAGTATTCCCATCAAAAGTTGTGCGTGCGGTCACGAGACAGAAGGCAAACTTCGCCTCTGCTCGACGGTAACGCGAGCGCGAGAACATCGCGACGACGATTCAACCCCCTTCGACCCCTCTTTGCCGCTTCCCCGTCGTCTTATTGGATTTTCGTCATCAGCCGCGAAACAGCTCGTCTCCTCGGAAACACAAGCAAAAACCGGCTATCCGAGATTAGGAAACCGCGAAGCAATCGCGAGAGAAACGCGCGGACAATTTTCTTTCCGGAGCGGAGACAAATTTTCGCAATTTTTTCTATCTCGCATCGTTTTTTCTCACTGAGATTTTTCTTTTCGTCTCACTTCAGTTCGGAAAGATTTCCGCGCTTTGTCCCCGAGGCATCGGAGAGTTTGTCATTCGCCTTTATCAAAATTCTCCGGTGAATGACAAAGGAAGAAAACGGGGCTTCGCCGACGGTGGAGCTTTGTGAGGCACGAGAGACTCGGCTCGGCGACGCACAGTGACAAACTTTCGCATATTAAAACTCGCCGGTTCGATATTAAAAGATTCTTCAAGTTCTCTGGCGCGCTCTTCGAGCTAGGGACGAGGGATAAGGAGATAGGGCAAGAGGGACGGAAGATGGACACGGCGCATGGTATTCGGAAATGAAAGCACACGAATTCCTCGCGGTGCAGAGGTGAATTATTCGATGGGGCAAGACGAAATCTTCCAGTCGTCCTCAATCTTCCAGTCGTCTATCTTGAAACGAATCGGGACAAATAGAAATGAGAAAAATCCATAACGATGCTGTAAAGAATTTTGGAATCTCGAAA
This sequence comes from Ischnus inquisitorius, assembly GCA_963924025.1. Lineage (NCBI taxonomy): Eukaryota > Metazoa > Arthropoda > Insecta > Hymenoptera > Ichneumonidae > Ischnus > Ischnus inquisitorius. Next base: position 2,355,550 of record OZ001250.1, on the reverse strand, counting down.
CTTCGAAAATTTGGATACTTTAGAACTTTAGAATTTTAGAATTTTTTAGTTTTTTAATTTTCAAAGTGGGAATTTCACATTGGTGAAAACTCGTAGACATATTTTAAGGATATTGTCTTCGATTTCGCGGAAAATAAATTTTCGTAATAAATAAATGTAATAAAAATTGTAAATCAAATCGAATTGATCGAATTAAATCAAATATCGAGCCAAATGTTTAACGAATGCTTGTGCATTTGTAGTTATGACAAAAAAAGCGTACAAACTGTTATGATTGCACGAGCCAATTCTCTGAGTATCCGAGAAAAAAAGCTAACGAAACATTGAAATCCCTGGAGAAATAATAGACGACGAAGGGGAGGTGAGCGTGTCGCCCCAAAAAGCGTCGAAGACACCGCGACGCTTCCAGTCTGCCATTTTACCCGAAAAAAAAGGAAAAAAAAGCATTTCGGAGAAAAGGGAGAATGACGTGGCGGCGGTTTGGGCGCAAAATCGCGCGTATTAAGGCTTCTTCGGCTTAAACCGGCGATATTTCGCGGAGACGGTAAATTAATACCGTGGGTCATGAGATTGCGTTAAATTTAATACAGCGAATTAACCCTGGTCAAACAAGATAATATTCCGCGCACGTACGTTATTATTATTGTTATTATTATTAGCGAGTATGTATGAGGCGCTTAAGCGTCTAGCTCATCCCTAATATACACAGCAGAGCCGGTTTATTATACCTTCTGGTAGATCCTAATTAATGAATTGCCTTGAACGAGGTACCAATGGCGCGATTCTCGGACGCTCTCTGATTTTTATCGCTTCTCTCGTTATGGTCAACTAATTTCATACTCGTTTTCTTTCAATGAAGCCATTATTAATTGCAATGCAATTCGTGAAATTCTCTGGATTTCGATAAGCGTTGGAAATAGGACCGAATTTAAATAATAGAAGTGGAATTTTCATTTTTTATTCTACTATAACAGGAAATTGTACTAAATGCAAAGAGAGATCATTTTTCAATATCTTCTTTAGATGAAAATCGAAAAGCACAGAATAAAATTGAAATTAAATTTTCATCATGTTAGACATTATTATTAAATTAATTTTTATGAAAAAATAAACGAAGAGAAGGGAATACAAATTGAAATAATAAAGCAAAATATAATTCCTACTTAAACAGAATAAATAAAATACTTTTTCAGCTGATTCCAAAGCGGTGATACCAATGAATAGAAATATATTTGAAATTCATTTTTCACAACTGGTACTCAATTCGACTTCCGTGACACGAACGTTTGCGCCGGTGCCAAACAAAGGACGCTTCCCGCCTCAAAAACAGCCCAACAGCCCGTCCCTAAAATCAGAAGGGCGTATCTTCCCTACGAAACAGTAAAAGATGCGTCTTTCTGATTCCCATCCATTCGTCTTCTCTTCGTTTACAAAATTGCTAATTTGAATTTCGATTATCTGCGAATATGCGCCAATCTCGTTGCGATCGAAAAAATTACCTCACGGTGGCGTATCTGATTTGAGCCCGGAAGACGTTGGTCATTTGCCATCTCGGGCAACTGGTGAAGTAGTGCTGTGTCGGTGAGTGTCGCATCTTGGACCTTACGAAATTCTCATCACAAAACAATCACTCAATCGGCGAGTAGATCAATAATATTTTCTGTCCTCGAGCCAAAACTAAAGCGCAGTCCCGACGTCGACGTCGCACCCCATTACGAGTTCACAAAACTGCACGTATCATAAATCCAAAGAAACTTTAATTTCTAACACTATTTCCAATTCTTTTTGTACTCATCAGGTCGCAATTTATCTCAGTCGCGAATGCGAGATTTAACCAAAATTTTGTCGATCGCGGTTTCAAAAAAAAAAAAGTTTTTTTTTTTTTTTTTTTGACTGTTGTTGATTAGTAATTGTTATTTTCTCGCGTTGCGGTGTAAAGAAAAGCGAAAGATGCGAGCTTGGTTGTGGCGGTTCGAACACTAGCCAGCTCGGCTAGCTAACGGGGGTGAGCACGCTTCGCCGCTACAAGGGGCACGCACCCCTCTGAAAAGGCTCGTGGCTCGGTTTTACCCCCCTCCGATACATACTCCCGTGTAGCGGCGAGCACATATATACATTCGATACCCGATGCCGAGGGAATCCCTCTGTCTAGGCTCTCCAACATAGCGCCGAAGAGACACGCACACATTGACGAAGACACGAAAAAGGGGGGGTTTGGGGGACTCCTCGCGCGGCGAGGCTATGACTAAGAATCCGCAGTACACGTTACACGATGAATATTCGATCCGTGCTACAACACGCGCGGAGTTGGGCCCTTACGCGACTCGTTGTTTGCGCTTTTCGCCGCTATGTGGGACATACCAGTTGCATCGCAACTGCGATCAAAACATCTCGCTATTTTATTTTTTTTTGCAATTTTTTGAATCGATGTGAAATAAATTTAAAAAGTGATTTTTATGTATAGGGACTGAAATTGAAGAATTATTTCATAATTAGCTGAAATGAGGATTTGAAAAAATGCGAAAATTAATATTTCAAGCGTTTAAAAAGCTATCGAGTAACCCCGGTATTTTTTTTTTTCAATTTTTTGTATCCATCCAAAATAAAAAAAATACTTTGGAATTACAGCTTCAAAATTGTAAAGATATTTGAAAATTATTTGTAAATTGAGAAGAGAGTAATTTTAAATGCATTTTTTATTGCATTTATAATTTTCATGACAAAACAGTATTAAAGTAAATACTTTTTCAACATAAAAAAATGTATTAAAGTACTATTTAAATGAATTAGTCAAGTAAATAATAGTTATTAAATTTGTGTTTCTATTATTGTTAATTTATTATTGCGTAATTCTGTTTGGGAGTTGTTTATTTGCAACGCGATAAATTGTTTTCGAGCAGTCGAACGGAGAATGTAGAAATGTTGCGCGAGGGACTGAGAGAATAAGTTAAGCAGCCCAAGGCTTTGTATCCAGTATCGTTTGGCAGTCGATACATGGGGAAGAAAGGAAGGTGCGTGAGGCTTCGGCCCGACGCTTCGAACCCTCTCTCCAGACTTCCTTCTGCATGCTTCGACCCCCCAGTCAATAGCAACGAGAGGGATAGCGTGAAACCCGGGCCCGTGTGCTACAACACCCCGGTGTTTCGCTCCTCCTAATTAGCATGAAAAGGGTTGAACGCCCACGGAAGGTGGACAGCAATCTTCGCTCTGTCCTCCTCGCGATAAAATTCCACTATACCGATAGTTTGCGAGGCGATTTTACCGTCGACAATGAACATAAATTACCGAAGACGATAAATTAACGAAAAATGTTTCTCGATTTCCCCGAAATGATTTTTCCTATCTCGGAGAAATTTCGAACTTCGGATAAGAGAATGAAGGAAAGTGGCCGGTTGGAATTCCTTCGACAATCTTTCGCTTCGGTAGCTCAGCCTTGTCAGTAAGAAAATTGCTACACTTTGGCCCTCTCGAGCTCGAATCGACACCGGAAATTTCGCTTTCACTTGTTCGAAAAGCAATTTCGAGGCGTGACGACGGACTTTTCTCTCGAGTGGCGGAGTCATCCTGGATGTGGAATATATCTTCCCGGCTAGAACTGTACGGGAAGCTACGGGAGCTGGGACGACGATAGTCTTCGGCGGTCATTGCTGACGCTGCTGCTTTTCCTTCGGCGCATCGAATTTCGGAGAGACTTTCGTGAGCCACCTCGAGGGTTTCGCAACAACCCTCGAACTCCCGGATGTGCCGTCAGACGCAAATTTAATTTGGGTAACGCGAGAGGAGCAGTCGTAAACCCTTTCGACGGGTTTGTTGATTGTTTACCGAAAGGGCGCTTTCCATGCAGATAAATATTGATTTTGTTCGCCTACGAGAGACAGTTTCGATGACAATGTCCTGCATAAGCGGGAGCTCTTACACTAAAATGCTGACATTCTGCGTTAAAAAAAAGTGCTTTGCATGAAGAACTTGTTGGATGAATTAAGTTTGTCAGTGAATATAAAATATAAAATATAAAATATAAAATATAAAATATAAAATATAAAATATAAAATATAAAATATAAAATATAAAATATAAAATATAAAATATAAAATATAAAATATAAAATATAAAATATAAAATATAAAATATAAAATATAAAATATAAAATATAAAATATAAAATCGATGGGTTAAATGATCAGAAACAAGATTCGAAGAGACAATGCAGTGCACTTACGGTCGCGAGTGGAAATAATCGATACCCGATACACGTATTCTTCCCTCATCCACGATGAGCTTCTTTTATTCTTTTTTTTTCTTCTCCGAGCTGAGTGAGCTCAGGTGCCGCAATGTCGAACCGATCACTTACGAACGACGCGACGTTCGACAAGACTGCGCAATTCTATCAAATATTTATAGCCCCTCTCAATCTAAGAGAAGAACGTCTGGGCGAAAAATTTCCATCAAAGAAATTGGAAGAAAATCAACGAAAAAAAGGAGCCAATACAGAAGAATAGAGATGAGTTTCTCGAGACGCGCAACGTTCCGTTGCACCCAAAAATAGCGAAAGTTTCCAGAGACATTCAACTCGATGGCTCAAGTCCATAAGGGACAGGGAGGCGAGAGCGCGATAAAAGGGAAATATCTATTTCGAGATGACGCACGTGCGTCTCGCAGGGCCTTCTGTCAGGATTATTTTTAAATCGCTCCTAGCGAGAAAGCCTTCTTTTCGACTCTACTCGTTTATTCGCGACGGTGAAATAGACGGCTTTCTTGTTTACACAGCGAAAATTTATACCGGATGTATCAAAATCAGCGACTAAAAATTTGTTTAACATTATTGTAAAATCATTCAATTTTTTTCTTTTTTTTCTTTACCGAACACCATTTTTGAAAAAAATATTATATCAGCCGATTTAGTTACGTACAAGATCGTAGGCAGAAAAGTACAAAACCAGCGACCAAAGATGTTTTCGAAATGAGAAAAAAGGGGTTTTTTTCGACTCGATTGACGAAATGTGTCGATTTTCGGGATTTTCAAAAGACGATGTCTTGATTTTGTGATAAGATATCGGCAAACCTCAGGTGACCATTGTGTTCAGCGGGAAAAAATACACAAGCTAAGATTTTTTGCAAATTTTTTAAACCCTTTTTCCAACCCGTTAGAGTGTAATGAAAAATGGCGAAAACGCATCTCAAAGGGGTATCCTTACAATTTTTTATTTGAGAATTGGAAATGAAAGAAAAAATCCACCAATGTACTTCCATGTATTTTTTTGTGCTGACTACGAATCCGATGGCAATTGTTGTCTAAAATTGAGGCAAATCGGGAAATCGGCTAAAATGATATTTTCCTCTTCTGGTCCGGCTGAGAAAAAAGAGCACGCGTGTTGTAAACTTGACCGGTCTAATCATAGAAGAAACGAGGGAAAAAATCATGACAGAGACGTCACACAAGAATATTATTGACCATCAACTTTTTGGGAGTGGACTAGTTTATGTGCTAAAGCTTCCAGTATCGGCACGTACGAATTTACAGAATTTTTTTACAATTGCAAATACGCCTGGCGAGCCTTACGGCGATGAATATTCAATCTCTTTTTCATCATTGTCCATGCAACAGCCTCGCGTCACTTCATTTTCCTCCATCCTCGTTTCATTCGCGTATCGCTGTCGGAGCTTCTTCCGCCCTCCGGTAGAATTCCGTGTTTCGTCGAGTCCTCGGTTACAAATGCGAAACGTTAACGCGGTCGGGACCTTGCTCCAGGGAATCTCGAGCGTTAGCGTATGATACAGCATCCAGACGAAGAAGAGAAGGCAACCCCGGCGTTTGCACGCGATCATCATGAGAATAAAGCGCTATTCCCGTCCCCGTTTAATATTCATAACTCCCGGGCGCGCTCGTACTCTTCGTGTATTAACCAGTCGGGCATGCGCTCTTCGGACCCGCACACGGGCGCGAAACACTGTGCCGGAGTCCCGTTTTCCCACGGGGTCAAATACGGCATTTCGCCGAATTTGTATTAATTTAGATATTAAAGTAGTAACGCAGTCGAGCCGAATAATAAATTTGCCCACCTTCATCATACGGTCGAGTATTGTCAACGGGAACGTAGAATTTGCGTCTCGACGACTGAAGTTCTATAATATTTATTGGCATTAGCGGCTGTGAGGGAGATCGCACCCGAAGAGACGGTGCGTTCCTTTCGCAGCTCGCTAATAGGGTTCGACGTTGACGAATTTCCCGGGTTTAGAACTTGCGCTCGCGATTCGGCTGAACAAGCTTCGGGATGGCAAGGCGAGAGGGTCGACGAAACGTTCGCGAAACTCGCGCTGAGTGAGTAATCATCGGATTTTGGGTGGCGAACTCGTTGATGAATTTTAGCGCGTCGAGGAATGGGTTCATCGTTAGTATTTATGACAAAAGGTTGAGGATCGAACGAAAAAGGCAGAAGACAAGTCCCCTTATTTGGTCCAATTTTTAGTCAAATCTAGGCAGCCGTTCAGTTTCTATGCGATTTTGAATGTTTTCAAAAATGTCTGGACGCGCTTTAGCTGCCACGTTTTTTTGGACATCGGCCTCAAATTTGGTACGCAGTTGAACTTAGTTCTTACAATAAACCAATAATCGGCATTGAACTCGATAAAAATCGATGCAGCTATTCAGATTTGCTGCGATTTTCAATATTAGAAGTTCCAATTGCCATTTAATCCCAATTCCAATCCAGCCCAAGTTCCAAGTCCCAATTTGAATCTTTGGGTACAAAATGTTGATTACTAAGAAACTACACCAAACGAAGTTTGCGATAGAATTTGGCGTACAGCCGTTCAGAATTTCGGACTTGTATCAAAAAAAGAAGCTTCTCGAGGAAGCCAAAGGCCATAAACGTACTTCTCTACGATATAAACTTCGCCATAAAATCGAAGCCCAGATTGCATCGCATTTGTCCCTGAAACAAAGTCTCACGACGCTAAAAAAAAATCTCGATAACTCCGAGCTCGGTATATCGTCTCAAGCTCCAACGAATCCTAGTTCAGAAAAAAAGGTCCCTCCGTACATGAAACAAAGTGTTGCCGGAAGCGCCGTGAATTCCGAGCATATCGCCGGGTCGGTGCGCGGAGTCCGAAATCGGATCTTGTCCCACCTATTTGTCCCCGAGACAAGATCCTAATGGGAAACTAATCCCTTACAGATTTCTTGGCTGGTTCGACGAAGCGACGAAGAAACTGCTGGGCGAGCCGAGACTACGTTGATTGCCGCAAGAAAGAACAAAGATAATCTAGGAATGGGAAACGACTCGCGCGCACCGGGCTACATCGGTAGCGCAGTTTGCCGACGAGATAAGAGCGAGATACGGCTCTTCCCGTGTCGCCGGTGTCGCCGGTGAGCGATTTTACGGGATTAGAAGAAGCGCCGGAGGGGGATAAGGGTGTTCCCCGAGTTTTGGCCTTCGGTCGCCAGTCGGGTTGCGGGATCTCCGCCAAAAGCTCAATCCCCAAAAGCTGCCCGAAAGGAGCGAATAACCGCGACAGTCTTGCAGTTGCGTGTAACCGTCGAACCTGTCGAATCCTCGGAGCGGGTCGATTTAATTCCAAACAGGGACCTCGACAAATATTGGACCATCCCGGGGGTGGACCAACTCGAACAAACTTTGACCGTGCCGTCGATGTCCGCGAAATCCTATTCTGTCGTCGGGGCGGAATCGCTAATACCTGTTTTCTCCAAACCCTGCTTTCGGAAACTCTTGTATCGGCGACGGAGATCGCAGCGAAAATGCTTGTTTGCATATTGACACTCCCGCAAAGACAAAGTGCTCCGTCAGATCGTATTTTCGTTAGACTTTATCTGTTCGGTGTATCGATGGAGTTGAAGAGGGAAAATCTTTCGAGCGAAACGTCTGCCCATCCGTAATTCCCAGTCAGAACATGATAGAAGTTTGATGAATTGCGTGTAACGGTAGCTTTTGGAGCGTTAGTTTTATCAGATAACAAACGGTCAATGAATCAATAGAACAATCAATTCGGAATATCAACAAAATGTGTCAATTATTGTTATTAATAGTATCGATATCTCTATTATTATTGTCAATTTAGAACAATCAAATGCTATATTATTTAAGTCAAGTTCAAGTCAAGTCAAAATTGGAAGCTTTTTTTTCTGACGATTTTTAAAAAAACTTTATCTACGTTTCAGTCGCTGTCATACGGATAAACGCGTGCGGACTACTGTCTTCCATTGGATGGACGTCAAAGACTCCGAGAGATTCCACAGGACTGTCCCGAGGCGTGCTGCGAAGAGATCGATAGATAAACCTACATAGACGAAGATAGAGCGGCGCTGCTCATCGCGAAGCGATCTTATCTGCACGGCGGTCCAGCTGCAGAACCGCGTAGCAGCGGGAAAAAAATAAACGGCAGGGCTCGGCAAATTATTTAACGCGAGTCGATGCACTCCAAATACCTCCGCCGGATGATCGCGTGCGATCAACATCAATGCGGTGGCAATGAAAAAAAAAATACTAACACGAAAGTTTGCAGAGGCGATTGAAAGATGCCCGCATAGTCGCGAGCACGTCGGTTCCGGCATGCATAAATGAACGGGGATTTTTATTTTCATTCTCAGAAATCAAGGCCGAGCTCTTTTTTTTCAAACGACTTCGTGAAAAGTTCTCTATTTGCAGACGGTTGGAAGATTGGAATAAAGATAAGAAAATTCAAAAACTCGCAATTATAAAACATGAAATTTGAAATAATATGAATATAACACAAAATCGTCGAGAAGCTTTGTTTCGGGATTTGTTTCTTCAATTGGTAGTTTTTACGTAAATAACTATTCATTTTTTATCTGCTCTTTTTTGATTTTTCGAATATATAATAATCATTCAATTTATTTGATACGATCGACAGTAGTTTACTAGTGAATTTTTTGTTTATTTAAAATTGGCGTGAAAAGCGAACAACAGCATACATTTTGCTGAAAATTGGAATAAATAAAAGATCGATATAATGAACAAAAAGAACCGACGAAAAGACCTCTCTAGAGTGCAAACAAAATGGCCATAAACATCTTCTTTCTTGCATCGGAACGGAATTTTTTTTGTGGATCGTACCCGATTTCACAAGTGCCTTACTCCGTTGAAATTAACTTGTAACGACTGTGCAGAGCCAGTTTTTTTTATTAAATCGCGCATGCATGCTAATTAATAAATTCGCTAATTAAAAGAAGCCTGTGACGTTTGATAGCGAGAGATCCTCTTCCGAGTCGCATGCGGAAGAGGAATTCGTCCCAAAGTGGTGAAAAGAAGGTTGCGATTCTCCTCTGTAGCGAAACCTACCCTTCGCTCCTTTTCCTCCCCTAATGCCGTCGCTATTCTGTTTTCTCTCCTTTGCATCTGACTCCAGACTGCGTGCAGGTGCGTACGAAAAAAAAGAAAATAAAAAAAAAAACGCAGACTCGCTACGCGCTCATTTTGTCTTTCTTTCTCATCTTCAGTGCAGTCGGTGCACGGGAAGTGTACGCGAAACGAAAGAGAGAAAGAGCTCGTTATCACGCCCTGACGTACCGGAGATATTTCCCGGCATCAACAGCGTCGCCCTCCTTCCCTCGAACGTATGCGCCGAGGGGATACTCGCGAAGGGACAGAAGCGAAGAGGATCGACGGAGACGAGAGATGTCCCTCTGTGGGACGGAACGCTGCGCGACTTTCGCCTTCCTCTCGAGTTTGCCCTTCTTCCCTTCGCTACCCTACTGTCTGCTGTTGAACGACTACCAGCCAGTTCTCGAGTGAAATTTTCCTATTTTTTAGATTTTTTCTTGCAAGAATTCCTCGCGCAAACCGGGAGAGCCGGCAATTCGAGAGGAAATTAAAGAGTTTGTTGAACGATTAAAATCAGAGTGAAAAAAACATCGAGATGCCTCTAAAGAGGGTTGACTGATACATTCTTATCGGAAAGCGAGACTCGAAAGGAATTTCGAAGACTTTCCGATTGGGTGAAAATCTCAAAAAAATGAACTATACAGAAGTCACAAAAAGAATTTATTTTTCATAATCAAAATAACTTTTTAAAGTGATCAACTTACTAGTTACAACAATCATTTTTCAATCATCCGGTAGCCTAATTTATTTTTGGTTTAAAAACATTTGGGAATGGATAAAGAATCAATTTAATAAAATTGAACTAATTTGTTGACCTTCTTTTGACATTACTATTGTACAAAATGCATCTCAATAGAACCGTTTATGCTAGAAAATGGTGTATTCCTCCTTCCGAATATGTGTAAATATTTGCTGAATTCTCTCTGAATCTCGCATTTCCTCGGACTGTACCGCTCGGACTACTTTGAAATCATTAAATACTTTTTTTTTGTTTTTTCTTTTTTCGTTTAAAGACTGAACCAAACTCACTTAATCGAGTTTACGGAGCTCGTTCCATTCAATGGTTCAAGAAAGTATTTATCGCATTTATCGGAGTTTACGCGGCGAACGATAATCGCCGCGGAGGTGGAGCAGACGAAAGAATCGTAAGGAAAAACGAATGAAAGAACTCCAGTGAGACGCTGCTGTTCGAGTACAAGGCCAATCTTTATGAGGGCCGTGCACGGTTCAACGAAACCCGAGTGATTCGAGCACTCTCGGGTAGGAGGGGGGGCCTTTAACCGAGTATTTCTCGGAGAGTATTCGAGTGCCGCAACGCAGAGTACAGAGAGGAAATGGAGTCAAGTTGAGTCCGATGACTGATGCAAGTGAAGCGTGTGATGATTGCTCGGTAAAAGGTTCCGGCCTGCGATCACAGAAGTCAATTTTCCACCTCGGTGCGGATTATCCCTGCGCGAGGCAAACGTCTTCACACTCATATCGAGTGAAAAATTGAAATATTCGCCGTATCGCTAATAATCTCGATGACGTTTGAACCCGACGAAAAAGTAACTTTTTTTTTTTCACCACTATTTCATACAATTTTTCTTGAATGTGGCATTGCGAAAAGTCTTCACGCTCACATCGCGTGAAAAATAAAAAAATTCTATGTTTTTGTATTTTTCATATTATAAGATTCTGTCTGCGAGACCGATTTTGCATCAGCGCACTGTTCAAGTGAAACGAAGCCGAATGAAGCAAGTTTCTTAACATTAATTAGACTTTTTTTCAAGTTATAAAAATACGTCACTCAACGAAAAAATAATTATGGAAGATGAATGTAAATACAAAAATCCGCAATATTAATTTTTTCAATTCGAGACATCCCATTTTGCCTCGAACTGTATCTTTCCACACAATGCTGAATTATTTAAGGAAAATTTCATTTTTCGGCAATTAATAGACAATATTTGTCTTTGAAAAGTTCACAACGAAATGTATTTCTTGGTAATTCTCTTCCGAAATGCATTAAAAAATGTCGTTCAAAAGAAGGAATAAATCAGAATTTTACCATAAAAAAAGTGTATTGATTAAAATCACGTTTGATCTTCGAGCGAACTTTTCGGCGCTCTCATGCCGGCGAAACGAATTTATATCGACCAAAGTGACGTTTAGAGCGTGAGCGAATGCGTTTCAGTGGAGTAACAGCGGATTAACGATTCCTTGTCACGCGACAAGTCGCCCGAATATTCGCTCGAAGGAACGCGTGCCACGCGGAGTTATTTCTCCGCAACTCGAAATCGAAGAGCGCGAGGAGCGCCGTGGTACCAAGCAATAAGAACAACTTCGATCCGTTTCCTCAAATGATGTAAAAAAAAAAAAAAAACAAGGTTAATCACCACAAAAGTTTATTCCATCCATCAAAGTCTTTACCTTGTTTTATCGAAAAACTAAACGAATACAAATAAAAAGAAGATCGCTAATGATGAAAAAAAAATTAATCATCGATCACAGTATTACCTTGGTTTATCGAGAGCAAAAAGAACAAAGTTAATCGCCAAAACGGTAATCATCGATCACAATCTTTACCTTGTTTTATCGAATCTCAAACTCCGTCATTTGGACATTCGTCTCGTAGTCTCTTCAGCAGCGTATCCTTGTGCACAAAAATTCACCGTCGAAACTTCCGTTTCCTTTCGATTGATAGCGATCAAAATCGACGAGATTTTTCACGATTCGAAAGTCACACCGAATATAATTTCATGAAAACCGAAATATGAAACTTATTTCAAATTCGCATTGGACAAATTTTTTTATGAAACAAAAAAGAAAAAGTCTGAATCCGGATGAAGTGCATGAAGAATTTGAAACCGGAATTCCACGCGAAAAAAAAGGAGTGAAATCGCGGATGAAGAATTATCGGAGCCGAGGAGAAACGAAGGAGAGACAGATCGTTGGCGCGGTGCTGTAGGTTTAGTCGCGGCACGCGAACTAAACTGAGAACATTCCGACACAGTGCGAGCCGAGGGGGAATCGAGTTGAAATCCGAAGTTCGTAGAAGCTCGGCAACTCCCGTCGCGGCTCGGACGGAAGCACGTGGAGCGCGAGCCAACCCCCGAACTCGACGGGGGTGACTGCGCCAGTGTCAAATTTGCCGCCCCCGCAATGAGCTCCAGCGGCGAGGCGTGTATATTCCGCTATCCGTCGATCGTCGTCCTTCAAAATTTCTTTCGTACACCTCGTTCTGTTCTGAATTATCAAAAAAAATCCTACCTCTCTATAAAGCTATGAATCGTTCCTCTTTTTTCATTCATTAAAGTTATTTAATTTCTCAATTATTATTTAAAAAAAGGCATTTCAAATGAAAAAAAAATTTATTTGCGGCATAAGAAATCGCGCTTGGACTATTTTTTCATCACGCTCGGAACACTATTAAATTTTTTTACAATTTTCGGATTAACTTTCTGTTTTCCCAAAACACAATTTGAGCAGTTTATCTGTGGGCTTGATTCTGGAACGCGTTGTGTGTCCTCGCTAGGCGAGGATCGAGAGGTGGGGCAGTTGTCCTCGGTGGGCTCGTGAATTATTGGGAAAACACGTACACCCTCGCGGAGATTCCCCATCTGCGAAAATGAGTGGAGCCCAGCGTGCGGCTTCACTGCCGCCGGACTCCGTTCCCCAGAATCGTCCCCCTCGACCGCGTTTCATCACGCTTTATTACGCACACCCGTTAAATTAATGAAGAAAAGGCCGAGTTGTGTACCCGTAGATTCGGGCGTACAGCGCGCAGTGCAAACTGACAAAAGCCGAAGGCACTTCACCGCATAAAATCACGAGCCAATTCCCTTCCATTAAACCTCGAAGAGAAGCGCGAGACGAGAGAAAAGCGAGCTGTATTTCTCTTCGAGTCGATAACGGGGCGCGACGCTTGCTTGATTGATCGATCGGCTATCGAGTTACGTTTGACTTGTCTCGCATCGCAGTATTCCCGCTGCCATCTCGATTTCGAGCCGATGTTATAACTCTCGGGCATCTGCTCTCGGCAGAACGTACGACAGACGCAAACATTATTCTGCGGAGGTCGTACGAAGGATGCATTAAAATATGATGAACCTTTTTTTGTCTATATCATTTTTTACATCTTTTCGCATCGTTCGCATCGAATTTGATACGCGTGTTTAATGAGGATAATAGTTAACGTCTGATTTTTTCAGCATGCATGATCGCTGTGACGATTCGTTCCAATTTTTTATGAGAAAACATCGAAATTTGATTGTAACATTTATTTGCATTGATGTAAGTTTTTATTCAAATTTTCAGACCAATCATCGGTTTAGCTTTGTACAAAGTTTTACCCGATATGAATGTTAAATAAATTCCGAAAAAATGTTGGGTAAATTCTGCAAGTACGCGTTTGTGAAATTAAGAAAATTTTCGCAACAACAAACGAGAATTGGAAGGCGCGCATTGCGTGGCAAAACTGCGAAACGATGAAGTAGCGAGTTCGTGGCCGGAGGACGAGGGAGGCGAGAGGGATGTCATCGCGTTCAAAGAGGGAAGCGAGGAAAACTCGCTGGGACTATCTCTCGGGGGGGTTTTGCTTTCGGGAGGGTTGAAACCCGGGGTTATATCCAGGCTGAAGCCACTGCATTTGTATTCAACGTGGATATCTCGCTCGGTTGATGAGCCCGGGCTGACGTATCGTCCTGCCAATCCCCCGGCTCATCTCTCGCTCTCGCTCTCTCTCTCTCGGCTCGACGCCTACGTGATCAGTCTGACAGAAATTCGAAATCGAAGAGGCTTTTGGCCGCCCCTGCGTCGCGTCAAGCTTCATCGAATCATCGCGAGACGGACAGGTAAATTTCGGACGGAATTTACTCACAACTAGCTTCGTCATTCTTTTTAAGTAGGTAAACAAAATTTTTCTTTGTGAAAAAATTTAATTTTTTTCCGTTCAGGATTGGAATTGTTTCATTATAATTTGCAGACGTGTGATTGGTTTGTGGTGACTGAAATAAAACCGGTAGCTCCGTTATTCTAAGTTCCTGAATTTCCAAATTACGCATTTGAATTTTTTCAATTTTTCCCCAGAAGAGCCGTAACGATTTTCTTGGACAATTACTTTTACTATTTTATTTAAGCATTTTTGGGCCTCGCCAAGGATATTTTTCCATCAGCAAAGATGCGCGCAAAGGATCGATCACAGACTTCTTATTTCTGCCGAACTCTCTCCAATCCGATCAGTTCGCAGTCTGCCATTGCAGGGGCGAAGGGACGATCTATATCTACGGTTCGATAACGAAATAAATCTATCAAGAATGAGGAATATCTATCCATCGATTCATCCGTTCATTTGTCCGTCTCTCGTCTCTTCTATCTCTTTATCAGTGACGCGCTCGAACGGAGAATCAAGCCTGCAGCGCTCGAGTAAAAGCAATCCGAGATCCCTCCGTTATCTCTATTCGGTGCTATCTGAACTCTATCAAATTAATTTCTTCTTTCTCTCTTTGTTTGTCTCTTCATATGCGCGGTCTCTTTATTCTCTTTCATTTCAATTCTCATGAACGCTACTTCCCTGCATTCAATTTTTATTTGTCCTTTTCTCTTTCAACATCATCGATTTTCTGCCACGAGCCGGACTCTCAAAAGTTATTTCAATTTTTTCGTCAAACAGCTTTGCTCCCATTTTAGAGAGCATTTCAAAGCATGCACACCGGATATGAAATTAGGAAAGGAAATTGCTTAGTAAGCATTACATGAAATCGAACCGATAACATTTCTTCGTTCCACCTCCCGTTAATTGTTATGAGGAATCATTTTTTAAGGTAGATCAAACAGACATTTTTTTCGAGAACTAAACTTTTTTTTTGCAAAGTTTGCGTTTGATCCCCCGAAGACTGAAAAAAAAAAAGACCATTCTCGGTTCCGCCGATTTTCGTTCGCGGAGCGAAGATCCCGTGCGTATAGTTCGAAAAAGACGTTGCGGTAGAGCCGCTGTAATAGCCCCGATCGCCGATAATCGTTCGATTCCGGTGAGCGCAGGAAGATAATCCCCCGGAGCAGAAGCCCACACAAGTGAAGCGGGAGCGGCGGAGCCAAATCCCCGGTAAACGATAGGGCCGCGAGATAACAAAGTGTTCCTCTGGAATAAACTGCTGTGAAGCGTGTCTCCGAATATCTAATTATTACCTCAACGCTTGTACCGTGAATTCGCCTTCCGACCTATGGGCAGGATTCAAGAACTGCGATGGTCGTAAACGGCGCTCTTCGGCGGAGAAGCTCGCGAATAGAATTTGCGCTCGTGGCGCTCGAAGAAAAATAGGAGAAAAGGGACGACACGCGAAGGATTCGAAGGGTTGCGAGACTTAGATTCAATGCCGCGGTCGCGCGGATCTCCCGTGCCCACGGGCTTTCAAGGATTACGAAGAGAAAGCAGCTATTTAGCTAGAAAATTCGCATTCCCGCGCGAGCACTTCTGTATCTGGATTGGAGCTTAGACCAGTCGAGCTTTTGCCGTCAGGCAATTGAGAAGATCCTGCTCTCATTGTTCTGAAATCTGTTCTACGTTCCTCGGCGAGGAACGAATGCAGGAGTCGTTTTCCAGCTGGACTCTGAGGATCTAGAATTCCCTCAAGCGAGATGCTCCTCCAGCAATGAGGTTGTTTTTCGCAGGCAAGTTGATGCTATTGGTTGTATACAAAAATATGTAGTTGCCATATGGTCTTTGCTGAAGTAGAATTTAAAAATAACTCGCGTGACCAACTGTTTTTACGTACAAGTCGCTGTAGCCCCAAAAAACTGTGAAAACCTCCTCAAAAGTCTATTCTTTTCTGTGTCATGCCTCTAAATAGTCCTCGTCTCGATTATCCTATCAGTTCACGAAGTCGGGTGTCTCAGAATGAATTGCTACATCGCTTGCTCATTCCTAGACCTATTGAACTGCTTGTTTCTATTAGGCTGGCACGATTTTTGCACCTGCTAGAAAACTTTTCCTTTGGTTAGATCTCATCAACACTTTTAACATAGCGGAGCCCAAAAATCTGTTTATCATCTGCTTTTGTGTACCACTCGTTTCCTTTGACCAAATTTCGGATGGAAACCAAAGGAAAGAGAAGCTTTTGGAGCCCTCGATCATTCGCAAGCTCTCGAGTGCCTTCATTATATTTCGCAGCCGGGAGCTACGCCTGGGACATGGATACATAGGACGGTGTAGCGACGCGCGTGTACAGCGGGTCTTCTATACGCTGGGGTAAGCCACACGGAGTCTCCGCGGTTCTTTCGTCCCCATCGTCTTCCTGTGTTACGTCGAGCGACTGAGCTTTGCAACCCTCGAAAAGCCCTTGGAGCATTTTCCACGAATCCAAATAGAATTTGTGGTCATGCGGTCTATTCCCCTAGCGGGAACTTTTTACTCCGGCTTCTGTATCAGCCGCCACTTTGAATACATCTCTTCGCGCAACGATACGTCCAAAGGGAAATAGACTGCCGCTTTTCGGTGATCAGAGTCTATGAGGATTGCCTTCGATGTCGGGAACGGAGATTTTTTTTAGGACTTCAAATGGGAGATTTCTCAGAGATCCCGACGATTCGGTATAGCATGGTATGTTATGGCATGCTATCCTACAACGAAATCCTAAGCGTGCCAGGTGTCGCCTCTGGTTTTACGAGCGGTCACCAAAGGGCAGTATAGACCGGATGTCGTTTACATGGGAATCGCTCATCGGGGAACCAGAACCGCTGCCCTATTCCCTGGCATTGTTACAAGCACCGGGTTGTTCAAGCAGGATTTCGCCTTCCATCAATGTCCCTCTTCAACCTTCTCCCTTACCGGACAGAGTCTAGATTCGCGCTTGAATTCGGCTTGAATATGATCTATTTGCGGAACTCCGTTCATAGCTTTTTACCAGTGAAACGAAGTTTAGGCGCGGCATTACTGCGATGGGACTCGTTGGACGTAATGCGGATGCGCGCACGAACGCGCGCGCATCGACCTAAGTGGAAGTTTATGCAAAGCTGTCAATCCACTTTGAGACTCTCGCGCTCGTCGAACCCCCTTCGACGGTTCAACCCTCCGAAACTCATTCGAACTCATCTGTACTTTTGTTTCAAGATTCTCTTTCGCTGTATAATCGTTCGGGACAGTTTTCCGTTGATTTTGCTTATCAACGAAGGGAAGTCGAGTTGGAACTGTGAAGATGGTTAGACATAACTGGCGCACCCTTGAAACGCAGAGTTTGAGTTTTGGGTGAAGACTGTTGTACGACCCAGCAGCCCCCCTCTACGAGAAACGTCCGACTCTTGGAAGACCGGTGGTTTTTATTAGTTCCTCAGGACTGAACAGCATCCCGGGGGTCCAACACTCTCCTGAGACAATTGAAACGATACATCAATGCTGGGCAGACCCTCGTTGCCGTTCTTCTTCGTTCTCAGTCCCTTGTGTTGCGTTTCCCGGCCTCCTTATGAGACTTCCACGTTCCTCTAACGGAACTGCAACGTTTGCGGGTGGCTCGTATCAACTCGGCAAGGCGTGTCTCACCCTTGGAGACCCACAGGGTTCCTAACATTCGACACAAATCAAGGTACAAGTGGCGGGAAAGGCTTTGCGCTCTATCTTCTGTCTTGGAACGCTCGGACGTCATCTTTTAAGGTAGACCAACATTCGTGAATTGTTTGCGGTTGTTCATGTAAGAAGATTTGTTTCCAACAAATAAGTCTGTTTTTTTGCAATTCTGGTAAAAATGCGATGCATGAAATTGCCGGAAAATCTCATTTAGAATTTTTTTTTCGATCTATGTGCGCGTGTCTGTGACTTGATTATTACATTTTGGAAAGTACTAAAATCAATAACTTTTACAATTAAACCAATTAAATAATCGATTTAATTTTTTTTAACTGAGTGATAATTCTTAGAATTTTTGACAAAACGGACTAGATTTTTTTATACGAATTAGCTATTACTATCCGGCGATAGGTATGGGTATTTTTCATTCGTACTCGAGAGTAGACTGAGATTTTAAAAAAGAATGCAAATTAGACTAACACACCAAATCCGCAATTTCGTTCACTGTATGAGGAAGTCGAAAATGATTTAGTACTATTCATAAGGGAATTTCGTCCCTGCTCATAGAGAAGCTTTGGAAAAAATGGTAAAAACGATCTTAGAAACCGATATGCAAATCCAAATTGCCGCTTTTTCCAAGTCTCATTCGTGGTAATCATCAATCTTATTTAATGTTTTATTCACATATATTGATATTTCACGAAATATCGATCTTTTTTCAAGATCTCGATAACAATTTCTCATTAAGAGCTTCCCTTTTAAGCTTCACATAACACCCTTCGATTGTTTCAGAACGTTTCGTGCTTTGCGTGACTTGCTTCTCGTTTTTTCGATAGAACGACAATTATCCGGAAGAAAGAAACGGGCGAAGTGAAAAAAAAATAAATAAAAACACCGTCTCACTGATTTTATCTGGAAACTTTTCCGGATTGTTCTCTCGGGATCTTTTATAAACGCGCGTTTAAGAGAAAATGCGTTTGTCGAACGAGCGAAGCTCATTTCCAGCTTTTACACCGTCCGAGGCACTTGATCCTGAGCCAGGACTCGCTCTCGCCCTCGTTACTTTTTATTTTCGACTTGTATTTTTGGTTCAACCCTCCCTTCCCGCTTTCCGCTGTTGCAACGAGGAGAAGAGCGGAGGTTGGGGGGAGCAACGATTCTTTTCGGAGCGAGAAATGGGGAGGCGGGTCTTTTTTTTTTTCTTTCCTGCGGTGGTGAAGAAAATTCCCCAGAGAGAAAATAAGAAAGAAGAATAAGAGAAAATGGGAAAAGAGAATCGAGCCGAGGACATTTGTATTCGAAACACGCGGGTCAGAGCATCGATACGCGAAAATCGAATGTCATGCGAGAATTTGAATAAACGTGCCCCCTGCCGACTATCCCACTCGTGACTTCTGATCAGCATATTCTCATTTATTTAACCCACCTCGATTCCTCTTGTTTCATTCCATTCGCTTCGCTATCGCATTTTTTTCCCATATTTATTTGCTTATTTATTTATGAAAAACTCGCGCATTCTTTTTTTTGGTGTTTAGAACGAAATCGTTCCTTTCCGAACGAAAGGCTGTGGATAAATTCTACAATAATTCAGGGACGATGGAAGATAGTTTCTTCGATAAAACGCAAAAAAAAATCTATGTATACAATATTTATAAAAAAATATTTGAAAAAACGTTATAATAAAAAAAAGATTGTAAAGTTTTTCTGAATGTTTCGATGCAATTGCCGAAATAAAAAAAGTTTCAAAAATTAAAAAAAAATTGTCGGTGCGCAATTATGTAAAAAAAATGTTACGATAATGTTGGGGAAGCTCTTCGACGGGGAGAATTCGGCCGGATCGAAGCTTAATGCCTCGCTTCCCTTCCTCTTGTCGTCGTGGTTGAGAAAATTGCGACACAGCGCAGCGCATATACACCGCACTGCATTGCAGTACGCCTACGGCGGAGCTTTCACTCTCGATTCGAAGTAGACTGTGTAGGTTCGTCGTGCTGAAACTGTCTCACCGAGTTTTCGTCGAGGAAAGATAGAAGCCTCGCAAGAGTGTCCTACCCTCGTGTGCCTCAGTCAGCGAGTGCATGGCACTCCAGGAAAGTGCTCTACAGCGAAAACCATTCCAAGAGTCGACTAGTTACTCCGTATTTCTTTTTTTTCTCTCGATGCACCTTAATTGGAGAGTTTTTTTTTGTTTTCGTCAGAATTCGCATATTGCGAAATGTTACATTCTTTCCTCCAAAATGATAATGACTTTTTTAATTTTTAAATTGAGGACAAGAAAAAACACAATTTTTGATGGAAAATTATGAATTACAAAAAAAAATTCTGTGCCGATTCGCAAGGAAAAAAATTCTCGAAAATTTTATCACAAATGTGGGACGATACTTTAAAAAAACTTCTAAAAAAGTCCGACTCTTGATTAAGAAAAAAAACGAAAAATTAAACTTAGAGACGGAAACGAATAAGTAGAGAGAGAATCGCGTGAAACATCGCGGCGGAGAAAATCTCTCAATTCCCACGAGCACTTTCTCGAACTCGGCGGGGGCGATGCCGCGACGGCTCATAAATTCTCCGGGACGTTTTAAAATGTCCCTCGTGCTGTATAGACGCGAAAAACTACCCGCTACGAAAATTCTCTTCCGTCTTTATTTCACCTCTTTCTCTCCCTCGTTTCGGGTGTCGCGCGCAGTTTTTTTCCGACTTTCTCACTCTCCTCCATCGAACGAGCTACGGTTCGCGGGGCTCGCGAAGTGGCACTTTGTGTGCCGAAAAAAATAAAGAAAAGCTGCAACTGCGAGAGGAGATCGGCGGGGAGTCCCCGAAAGCGAGCATACGTGCGTGGCGCACGCTCTTTTCGCGGGGACGTCGACGATATCGTAGCGCGGATGACATTAGCATTCCGAAATCGTGCAGACTATTCGTCTCGTCTCGGCCCGGAGGGAGGGCAGCGACGGGAATGGGATAAACAAGGAATTCAAACGATTTCCCGATCGAATTTCGCGTTGTTTTCCTCGGCTCGGGGGATAATTTACGAGGGTGGAAAAGGAGGAGAAGGCCATCCGAGTCGAAAATACAGCATCGTAACCGCACTCTAATAGGGATTCCCCGCGGAGTGAGGGAGTCGTCGCAAAACGGAAACAACACCAACGGATCCAGTGAAACGAAGGAACGATACAAAATTTCCTAGCGCAACAGGACCAACGCGATCGTCTTCAAATGTAAAGAATAAAAGTTGATTTAGGAACTAAAATTCCGAGCTCGAAATTTCTATCGATTCATTTAAAAACGATTCAACCTTCTAGAAAGGATTTTTTTCAGTGCCAATGAATATAAAAAAAAACGCCATCGAGACTAAATAGCTACGACAATAATAGTTACAAAGATCAGTTGCGAGATTGCGTTAACGAAAAATAAGCGAAGAAATAATCCCAGCTCGTTTCATTGAGAGTCTCCCACTTGCGGCAAAGATTCGGCTGTGGGGAAAAAAAGAGATTGGGGAAAAAGCTCTTCGAACTCGCGCGAATAATACCCCGGGATGGTATTTACTTTTAATTGAATTTCCACGATGAAATTTGATCGCACCCTTCTCGTCTTTTTTTTTCTTCTAAAAACACATTTTTTCAGTCTCTCTGCTACGAGAACGAAAAAAGTGTTTTTTTTTAAATCCGTGAATCATAACCGTGTGGGACATTGTCGAAGAATATTTTTCACCGCCGTTATAGAACGAGCGCGGGAGGATGGAAGTGGCGGAAATATACAAGAAAGAAGATTCCCTCTCGACAATTCAACACGGAGAGTTGCAGTTATCCGCACGTGTTGCCGATAGCGGCGACGATGCCGAATATCACTGCATATTTTTCGCTCGCGACTTCCCGTATTATAGAATATTCGACGGAGGTTCATGCCGCACCGGGACTATATAACACGTATCCGGTTAGGTACGATACACTATATGTGAGAGAAAAGCTTCGAGCATTCGAGACTCGCATTGAAATGAAACGCGAGGGGCGCGCGAGAGAGTAGACAGTGGGCTCACCCTTTTACGGTATGCTGTGCGGTAAAATTCGTCGAGGAAAAAGCCACGAGATATTTCGAGCGGGACATCCGCGGGCTTGCGGATACGGAAAGGGAGACGAGTACCGTTTGAAGCATTTTATACATTTTATAAAAAAAAAAACCACCCAAAACGTTAAATTTCCTTGCAAACGAGATTTTCTTGAGTAAATACGATTTTGTCCTATCATCGGTGGGTCTTCGCGAAATTATGAACAACAATTTCGATAATAAAGCGATACAAATTGATAATATTAATCTGTAATATTAAAATAACATTTCTTTATGCATGACATTATTTTTTTACGTATAGCATTGTATTGAGAACACATTTTCGAGTCTACGAAATTCCAGCTTTGAGTGTGCTAAAGTCGTTTATAATTTTGCATTCGCATTTTCGCGTTATCAGTTCGAAAGCAAGGAGGTCAATGCCGGCTCCGAAAATAGCGTTCGCGGAGAGTTCTTCATTGATTGCGCTACGCTGGACCGCCGGATGGAACCTTTGCTCTCCGAATCTGAATTCTGTCGAGCCGGCCATCGCATCCTGTCGGGATATGATATTTCAACGAGCCTCTGTCAATATGTATCTCGTCGCGTGTCATATCTACTTTTGATTGTCTCAAAAAGTGTAAAGCTCTCCCACTACTGAATTTAACTCGCGGTTATAAAAAACCTGGTCCGACAAAGGAGTCGATCAGACGGCGAACAATCGCTCGTCTAGTTCCCCGAACAGAAAACCTTTCTCTCCGCTGTTCTTAATACAAATTCACAATTCCACGGGCCAAGTGACGGAAAATTGGGAAAATGACGATTAAGAGAATCTTGTAAGTCCATAAAAAATAATTATTATCATTTCTAGGCAATTCCAACTGATGCTTCGAAGAAATATCTGCAAAAGTGAGAACATCATAATTTGATCGATTCCATTGAAGTTTCTCGAGTATTTACAATGTTACAAAAATTTAATTAATTGTGTTTGATGTACTGAGCTTGTCTGCGCAATCAGTGCGAATAAACAAACACGTATTCGTTTTTTTAGAATTATTTTGGTCACCGTTGCTGCAACGACTCCCGTCTACTCGAAACATGTATTAGACAAAAAGGAGTTGATATCAGATTATTACGATATTTTTCCGGATCCCATCGAAGTAGAGTATACGTATTACAACGAGATAAACTTCGAACCCACCTTTTGTGGAACGGACGATTGCTTCAGAGTCGGTAGGTGATTAGGCGATTCAATTAATCATTCGAATATTTTGATCGCCTCTTTCGTCAACGTGGTATCGATCGATGAACTTTACAGCCGCGAGAATAGTCGGCGCTATGAACAAATCGGTGGACCCGTGCGTCGATTTTTACGAATTCACTTGCGGCAATTGGAACAACGATCATCCGATTATACCGAATGCGATGGTTTCCAATGAGTTTGAAGTCAACGACAGGATTGTCCAACAGCGCATAAGTGGCAAGTAAACAAGTTCATTAGCTCAAATTCTTCGATAGATCGATTAAAGTGCACCACATGAATATCCTCAGTAGCGTTATTTTGCTTCTACTCGGCTTTATGAGAAAAGAAGTCACGAATATTCTTTTATCGTTCTGCAGAAATCTTCGAAAAGGATCCGGATTCTAGCGATATTCCACCTGTTAAAATGGAAAAAAAATGGTACCGTTCGTGCATGGACACAGGTAATTGGCACAAATTTATCACTTTTGATTCCTCGTAGAAGAAACTAAGTTTTCAAAGAATTGCGTTGAAGACTTCCATGTCGGACCATCCGAAATCTTACGAAATGTCGAGAAAAGTTATTTAAAAAAAAGATTTGTTAGCACTGCAGCAATCCTTCAATGTAAAGAATTTTTCAATATAATTTTCTCATCGTGCGGTACGGCAAACGGTGTCGAACATTCGGATGAATCGGCCTTTTCGCATCCACAGAAAGTCTCAACGCAAAAGGTATGAAACCCATTCAGGAGATTTTGAAGCAAGTCGGTGGTTGGCCGCTTTCTATGGGGGAGAACGAGTGGAGCGCTGAAGATAATCCATGGCAAAAGATCGAAAGCTTTTATGCCGGATTGATGGGTCGCAATGTTTTTTACGACGTGCAGGTCGGAAAACCGGGCAGGGATTCGAAAATTGGACGCATAGTCGTAAATATTAACCAACGAATTTGGCCATCGCACGAATGAACTTCTTCGCGCGCGATGATTTTCATTGCTCTTTGAATTTCGACAGCTGCATCCGCCGGAGCTTCTCGAGAAAAAACGGGCCGGAATCTTGCGATATAACGGAATGTACACGAGTTTGATCGAGAAAGTCGTCAAGATGATTATGAAAATCACCAAGGCTGAAGTCCCTCATGCGGTGCTGCATAAACGAATTCAGAACCTCACGCAGTTCGAGAGTGAAATTTTGGCGGTATGAATCACAGAATCTAAAAAAGAGAATCTGATTCTGTAGAAGCAAAAAACTGTTATCCTTCTTGCAGAACAACCCTTGTTGTACCTATATTGACAAAAATGGACTATAAATAGCGGTTAAATCAACAGACAACGCTTCGTAATCATAGACGTCCAAAGATAATCATATTTTTTCAAAAATTCCGCTACGAAATAAAATCCGAACCCGGTACGATTTAGAGCTTTTTGAGAATAATTGAATTCCGATATAAACGATAATCCCGTTAAATCGCCATGCGAGTGAAAATGTCCCGCATATACAGTTTTGTCCGTTCATTAACGGGTGTTGATGCATTAAAAAAAAGTCGAAAAAAGTCAAAGAATATCGCTAGCCGGGGAGCTTAGTGAAGGATTGCCGAATACGAGAAATCAATGTGTAAGCCATACCGATGATTCCTCATTCTTCATTGCTCCTAATTTCATTACCACAGCTTATAAAGGAACCTTCACCCGGCAATTCGGTATACTGGCCGGGGAATCCCCTGAAGTTCGGTTATTTAGTCGATTGGTACTCGACTTGGATGAAGTATAAGTATCCGACGAGCAAAAAGGCGGTGAGCGAATCTTTGTCCTCTTCTCCCAATCGAATGGTGTAGATTTTCGTTTGTTACCTCGAGAAACAAATTTTAGATCGACTTTGAGACGGGAATCAAACAAATATTTCGACCCTTGGCCGTCAAGATAAATGTAACGGAGCCCATCATTGTCTCGACTTTCAGATATTTCGAGAGAATCGGAGATCTCTTGGAGCGAACGCCAGCACAGACAATCGGTATGCATGCCATTAGTTGAACAATCAATCGTCATAGACGGGACCTGCTTTGTCGAAAATGAGAGATCTCGCACGTTTACAGCATTCCGTGGTTTTTTTATTTCGCCTTCAGCCAAAATTGAATCGTTCCCATATTACAATATCACTAAGACCGCAATTTCATTCCGGTCTTTATTCGATTACAATTGCAGTGGATTACGTGCATTGGAACTTCATCGCCACGGTGTTGAAGCACACAACGGAAGAAATAAGAGATGACCTCTTTGCATTCTCATCGTATTACGGACCTTATTTGGGAGCCAAGAAAAGATCACCACGGTAAAATTTTCACAACTCCATTGTACTTTCTCTCGTGTTATTCGATAACGAATTGCGACGGCAAATAATCGTTTCAGCTCGATAGAATGCGCAGAGGAAACGACAATGAGATACGCGGCGGCGTACGCTTGGGCAAAGAAGTATTTCACCCCGTCGACGGAAAGCGCGGTGAGTGGTCAAGTTTGTATAATAACAATTTATTCTGTTTTACATCTAATTCATATCGTGCGCTGTATCCGCAGGCTAGAGAAATGATGAGAAATATACAAAAAGGGATGGAGGATAACATTGAAAACTCCGATTGGCTCGACGATCAATCGAAATTACTGGCTAGGTCAAAGATCGAAGTTACGCCCGTTTTCGCGGGTTATCCAAAATGGTTCCGCAACGATACAGCAGTGACCAATTATTACAAAGGCGTACGATAACTACAATGATTATTGCGATCTATCATCGGAATATATTCAATTGCTTCGCATTTCATTCGGATGAATTTTTATAGCTCACGATGGGCGACCAATACTTAGACAACGTTTTGAGCTACATGCGGTTTGACATTAAACGGAGAATGATGGCCCCGGTGATTTCTGGCGACGACGAATAGTCAGTAGTTTTGCATTATGGAAAAAATTATAACAGATACGCAGTTGCAGGATTTCTATTCATAGACCTTTTTCCGTTTGATCGACAGCGATTTTATCAACCCACTGAGCGTCGGTGCTCGGTACAATGGATATCGCAACAGTGTCGGTAGGTTCTTACTCGTATGAACACTTTGCAGTTCTGATCGTAAGGATCTTTGGCGGTTCAATGATCTAATCGACTGAGTAATAATCTGTGCATTTCAGATTTGCCACAAGCCATATTTCAGCCGCCTCTTTTCACTCCCGGATTGCCTGAGTAAGCTCGACTTCAGTTCTTCCGCGCATGAAACGGCATTGAACGTCTGTTGATAATGATCATTTTTTGTTGTTGCTCAGGTACATCAACTATGGGCATGCTGGTTTCCTTGTCGGTCACGAATTCGGTCACGGCTTCGATGACAAAAGTTCGTATATAAATCACAATCCGGAGCTTTCGCTTCCAGCGTGTTGGTAACTAACCGATACCATCGATTCAAGGGTTCAATCAGTTCAAATATGGAAAATTGGGGCTACGCGAACAGATAGAACAGAATTATTACAAGAGGGCTCGGTGTTTTATCAATCAATACAATACGTACTTCCGTAAGAATAAAATAGCCAAGAACAAAGATCCGCTAGTGAAGGATCCGGTGAGTTTGAGTAGTACGACGCACGAATTCAAACGATCAAATGAATACGGTGATTGTAAAAAAATGATTACGCAGGATGAGGACGTTAAATTCGGTTCGAATTCCCAATCGGAAAATATCGCTGATTCGACCGGCCTGCAGGCGGTTTATCAGGCTTATAAATTGCTAAAATTGTCCAGAGGAACGAATGAACCAAAACTTCCGGGACTCGAAGGATTCACCGATGATCAACTTTTCTTTATTTCCTTCGGCTCCGTAAGTCGACGCTCGCATCGATCGAAGTGCACCAGCGAGATGTCGAGTCAGCGTTGAAAATAATTGGGATGCTTTTTGGTTTCTTTGCAGTCGTTTTGCAACCGAAAAACTCCAACTTCCGATAAGATTAACGAGGATAGTTCGTACAGTCCGGCGCGTCTTCGGATCAACGGTCCGGTGTCGAATACGGACGACTTCGCAAAGGTTTTCAGTTGTCGAACGGGGAGTCCGATGAATCCGATGGACAAGTGTAGCGTTTGGAGAAGAACGAGTACCGAATCAGGAGTGATCAACATAAGGTGGATCGAGGATTAGAATCATCACTGGATCGAACAATGGAATAATCAGTGCATCATTCGGCAATATTGTATTTCGATGAGCCACTTATCATATTGCAATACAGAAACTTCAATATCTCGAATACCCATGACATTATTTACCTGGCTTAAACGGTCACTAAACGTCCTCTTTTTTTAAACTTGCGCAAACCCTTCTTGAGGAAAGCTTCTTCTTACCCCTTAAATATCCCACATAATCCATAATAAAACCGCATATTCCGAGAACTAAAACTTGAGTAACTTTTATCGATAAATGAATTTCTTTACTTCTGTCGTCACGAGGTAAGGCTAGTTCTGACTACTCTATTAAAAATGTTGAATTTTTCGATTTTGGTAATCCGAGCGATAACGATAATTCTCCCCGAATCAGAAATTCCAACGATTAAGGAGAGACGAGAGCGTTGAGCTCGATGGTGGTCTCGCGTGGTCGTCGAGTAATCGTAGTTAGTTTCGGAAATCAAAGCTTCCACGTGACGGAAGAGCCGTCAGGATTTGCTTGAATTACCACAGGCTGCTGCCGTTCGCCTCGCACGGCAGGTGTGGCGAACGAGTATTTAACAGGAGTTCCGTAGATGCTAGACCGACCGCTAATTAAATTAATTTCGAAGCATGCCTCCCCCCTCGCCTTCTCTATTCATTCACGAGAATTCGACGCAGCGTCGTCGAAGGGTCTGGCGGTTTGGGTTTGTGCCTCGGCGAAACTGCGGGGCATTAAGAGAAACGAGTATTCACTTCGAGAATTCGAATCAGAATTTTTTGTCTTATCCACAATCAACGTTTTTGCGGCGACAATGATATTTATTCAGTTCATTAATTTCCACTATGGTAATAAAATTAATTCAACGATAGCTCCGAATGCGATGAAACTCGGATAGTCGGTTGAATCAGTCGGATGGGCAGTCAAAACCCGATAGGCAGTTGAACCAAAAGCTTATAATCCTTTCCCCAATCGATCCTAACGAGAGAGCCTTCGTTCGCACCCTCGGCTGCTCGAATTTCTCGCGAAAGAAGAAGAAATAACGGAAAAAGTGGAGAGGCGTCTTCGGAAATCGAGTGAAATCTTTAGCGAGCCAGCCGAAAAGCGTTGGGCGGGGAAAGGAAGAAAAGAGAATGAAGCGGGGATGAGTCGTCGCATCAGGCTTTCGTTTCAATTAACGCCCTTTCTCGAGGATCCGCGAATTCGCTCAGTTTCGCTTTCCCTCCGCTCGGATACACCATCGAGCCTAGCGTTGGCTTTCTCCTCGTTCCCTCTGGTCCTTTGTTCCCTCAACCGAGACTCCAGAATGTGGAGGAAATACTGCCGCGAGAGTGAGACTCGAGAGGCACCGGAGAGGTCCAAACGGAGGTGGGGAAGACCGAGGTCTTTATCAGAGGATAGGCTCTCGATGCCGAGGTGCGCCAAGACGGAAATAAATATACAGGACGCATCAAAGTTTCCGGACAAAAAGTGAACCGCATTCGCACGCCAAAACTAAACGCACTATTCAACTTCGTCGATTGATGAAGGTTTAGTAAAAGAAATATCCTACACGGAAAGAAGTAGGGTCTATATCACTTTAGGGCAATAGTAATCTTTTGTAATTCTTCGAGTGAAAAGTGCCTAAGATAGTCCGTTAGCACTCAAAAATTGGATGCTTTACAAAGCAACACATGCCGGATGTCAATTGAAGATTTACCTCCGTTTCTGACACGTTTCAAGAGGAAATATCCAAATCTGCCTTCTGAAGCGCCATGTACGGAAGGACACCAGCAAAGTTTGCCCAATACTTCATTGGAAAGAAAAAAAAGGCGAGACACTCCGGCGGAACAAGGCGCGGGGATGCTGTAGCTTCCGGTGTTCCGTTTTGATGGTGTGCCGTGTTCGAACGGTAGGTTCTTCCAGCGGGTAGAGGAAGGAAGGAAGACTTCTTCGTCCCGCGTGAATTTGCATACAGAGCATCTGTCACCAGCCCCTTTAGACGGCTTTAGCCATTTTCGACTCGGGCGCTCCTTCTCGCTCGACCTACCCGCTATCATCCGCCTCGGATCTATGCGAATAATGGCAACCATTCTTATGGTAAATCCCACCGGGAGGGTCGTATCACCCACCCGGATTCTGCTTCTCGCTCTTGTACTTCGGTAGCTTTTCGCTCGCAGGCATTCCGCGAGTCTCGATGCTCTCTCGCTGTCCTCGTCGTTATCCTCCTTGAGCGCGAATACCGCGCGTCGTAGTTGGCACCGGAGAGGGTCGTCTCTCTTGTAGACACTGTGCGCGGTACGGCGCTACGGAGGCGAAGAAAACTTCGAAATTACGTCGCTCGATTACCCATAAATTACTCGATCGACTCGCGAAGAGAACGATTCTCGGAGATTTCTTCCAATGCGTTAACTCGATAAGCAGCCGGCTTCCCAAAGTAGCCGTGAGATTAGAGGATTCTCCTAATTCGCTCGTGAAAGAAAGTTGCCGGGTGAGAGAAACTGAAGATACGAGCTCGAGCGGTGATAAGCGTTCATCCATTTTAGCGCGAAGATATGAAAGTTTGCTTTGGCAGTGGGCGTTGAAGTTTTGGATCAATGTTTTATCGTCCGCCAGGGGGGAAGAAAACGCTTGAGGTTGGATAGGTTAAAAAATGGGGAAGAACGCGAGAAGGGTTGTTTCTCGAGTGTTTTGAATTCGAATTGATCTAGGAACGGAAAAGAAGAATACGGGCGCAAAAATGATGCAAGAAACATGTTGCAACTTTTATTGCGTAGGCTTTTTACGCGAAGGCATCAGGATCGATAGACGATCCAGGAATGTGCAAAGAAGAAAGTGAAGCAGCGCAATTGACACGTATACGCCCCGTGCATGCCGTTTCCATGGCGATCGAGCGGCATTGTCCGAGAGAAAAGCAAGAAAATCGAGTCCAAGAAGATCAGAGAATGAGAGATAGAAGAGCAAAAAGGGAGGCCGCCGAAACTTTGTTGGCCTTATCGAATCGACGGAAGGTGAAAGGAACCTGCCCGCCAGCGCGCCGGATTCACAAGCTCGAAACTTTTCGGAGAAAGTTGTCGGCGGAAAGGGACGAGAGGCGCGAGCAGAGGGAATAGGGCAAGGAGAAAGGCTTTTTCCCCGATCGCGCTAGAAGCTTTCCAGGCACGAACTCGCGGGATCCATTGAAATTCACCGCGAATTTCGCTTTCCATTTCTATCCGAGGCTCTCGCCTACTGCGGGCATCAGTGAAGCGATGGAACGGGAAGACCGAGAGACGGTTGCGTGCTGGCGGGCAACAAAAGCGTCGAACGCCCGTCGAGGCCGGAGTGAAGCATGAATCCAACGATGTCGGGACTACGGGCTGTACGCGCAGTGCGAACGAGAGCGAAAGCATCGAGGTTCGGATATCCTCGGGGCCACTTTGCTTTCCGATCACATCCTCCTTTCTTCCACCCCACCCAACTAGTTTCCTCGTCCGCCTCCATTTGACATCTTTCTTTTCCCACGAACAACCGCAAAATTTTGTTCTCTCCGTCGCCGGATTCCTCGAGAAGAGAATCCATTGGATTAGCCGCCGCTTGTGCCAAATACAAAAACTACGTCATCACTGTGTAATTAGATAGATAATTCCTTACACTGAAGGAGTAAAGAGCTCTTGCTTGGAAACACAAGACCCAAGAATGGCCATTAAGATTTGAAAGACGGGAACAAAAGAACACCTTCCTACATCTCTTCGTTGAATTCGCGGAAGACCAAGAACCAGTTAACATGACGAGTGGACGCTGGGAATGAGTTCCACAAGTCTTGGGAATCGCGAGGATAGAAGCTGGAAAGTTTAACCAGCTACACGGAACGAGACGGGACTCGGTGCGCGAAGCGGCGACGATACGTACACGTCGGTGGCTGATCGGCGAGTGAGTTTCACCTTGAAGACATCAGAGAAGAAGTTGAGTTGGCGAAGGTAGAATAAAGATACGTTGGGCACCTGTCTGCAGAACGTGACCTTGCTCGCTCCGGCAAGACAAGCGAGCGCATTCTTCGGCCATCGGAAACGAGTTTAACCGGCGAATTTCGCGATGGAAAACCATCGGCTTGCGCCATTAGGGGTTAGTCGGAGAAAAATAAAACGAATGTAACGAGTCGGATAGAGATGAGAAGTGTGTGGCGCGTGTCTGAACGACAGGGGTTGAACACCCGAGCGTAGCGAGGAGAAAGAGGAGAAAAAGTCAGCAGCCTGTGGGTGAAAAATAGCGGCAACTTATTAAACGGTAAAAGTTGGTTGGCGCGAGACGAACGAGGGCCCGGGCATCCTCGTCGTCGTCGTCGGGGTGATATATCGCTAGC
Source organism: Ischnus inquisitorius (assembly GCA_963924025.1). Lineage (NCBI taxonomy): Eukaryota > Metazoa > Arthropoda > Insecta > Hymenoptera > Ichneumonidae > Ischnus > Ischnus inquisitorius. The sequence goes on along the minus strand of OZ001250.1, from coordinate 2,323,889 downwards.
CAAACTTTACGAACAAAACCTTCCTCCACTTCTTACTCCCTACTTTCTCTTTATATATTGGCCATTGTCAAATTAAGGAACATTTTTCAATGCCTACAGACATCTCGATTTATACCAGAGAAGAAAAAAGAGATTTCTCGCTACGGCTGGGAATAAAGTAGATGCGCCCGATGCATTTTACAGGTCGTTTCTTTCTACGATGAGGGGGTTCAGCTTCAGACGCAATCCCTCAGTAGGAACTAACTTTTCAGAGTCTGTCGTCGATACGAAATTTTCGAAGGGAGAGTTAAACGATTGACCAGTTAAGCAGTTTCGGCATAACCGGAAAACAGGTTTACAAATCGGAAAGCAGAAGGTGTCAAATCACATTTTAGTGTCCTGACATAAAATTAGACACTTTCATTGATGGTGGTTTTGAAACAATGCCGAAAAAATGGACTTCTCTCCAATAGGAGTAAAATTAGATACTGATTCTGCGCGACTAACAACTTGAAGATCCATTAAGCGCAAGCATATTTGACTTACTTTACATGATGAAATACGAATTCATAAAAAATCAATTCTGCCTTACGAAGTTCAATTGCCTGCCAAAATAAATGATAGTACTTTTGGCAATATCCTATAGGAAAGAATCGGAGGGATGGTATATCCGACTTTCATTCTATATTACTCAACCATGTATCTTGCCTTGACTTCCCAAAAATCTGATACGGTGCTGTGAACTGTCGTGTTACGAGTAAAGTTGAAGGAAGGGATATCACGCGACATATCCATATTGTTCAATGGCAAGAATTTATATATAGCCCAGACGTCTCAATTGTTGATCGTAATCCGGGATGAAAAAAAATCCAAACGAACTGCAAAGGTATGAAAGTATAAAAGTCCGATGTACGAGGCTTCGCGTAGGTACATCTCGAGTAACGACGCTTCCATAGAGAATCACGTTTATGGGGTGTAAGCCGGTGCTTGACGACATCAAGCCCTGATATTCAGCATCGAGGGAATCCTCTCGTTCATCCAAGCATTTCGCTAGCCGAGAATCCTCTGGCTGACTCTCCTCCGGTAGGATCAGCCTCTTTAATGTCCCGGTGAAGTTCTCCCTTCAGTCGCAGTCATTCTTCTCGCTACTAGATTTCGCTGCTTGTCGTTAGCTTTTAACGTTCGCCACTGGCAGAACGTCGCGAAATCCCAAGTTTATCTTCAAGCAAGAAGGGAACGGCCCGAAACCTGCTGCAATTCCTTCATTTTCGTTTCTTTACTTCGACAATGTTGGCGAATGAAAATGATCTTCGCAACGATGCCGCATTTTCTTTGCTCACGAGACCAGCGAGACGAGCTTCTAGTTAGTAGCCAGTGACTTTTGACTGAAGGATCGCGTGCGGTAGGAAGAGAAGCAGTGTAAAAAAGAAAGTTCGTAGAGCAAATCCCGCCAGCTTTGCCTCTGCCGAGACCGGAGATCCGCGCGTGGACTCGGGATTGCTCGTTGTTCTTGTTGCGATGCCCACGCCACGCGGTTTTTGCGTCCTGCAACTGCGTTCTCGCGCCCTTGCCCCTTTTCCTCCTCTGGCAGTCGCTTTGATTTAATAGCGAAAAAGACAAAGACAGAGTCGGTCGGGGCCTGGGGAAATGAGAGCAATTTGAGCCTCGCCCAAGCATCCCTACCCATCTTCCTTTTTTCTATTTTTTTTCACCACTCACACTCTGACTCCCTGCGGCTGCCCTCGGACCTGCACAGTAGAGAGTCCAGTTGGAAACCTCGCGCACCGGCTGCGCCCGCTGCTATCACATTTATTATATTACCCGGTAGGAAAGGAGCGAAACGAAGCGAAGCTAAAAGGAACACGTGAAAATAAGAATGCTTCTATCTGCCTGGGATATACACGCTTGGGTTGGTGTAAGGCGTATAAACTAGTTTCGCGAGAGCTAACAGCATCACGATTCTTCCTCATCGATTCTTTTCCTGCCTTCTCCCTTGTCCTCTTTCGGGGCATCTTTGCCACTCCGCCGTAAAGTTCCATTCCATTGCTGTATTCCGACAGTGAAAGAAATTGCTTTTGCAGCTCGATTGTGGCTCGATGCACTTTATATTTCTCTCGGTGCACTCTGCGGTTGTGATACTCTTAGGCATCGCGCGCTATGCTCCAATTCCGAAGCTCTGATCCGATGTTGTCGGCTTCGTTCTCGAAAAGGGAAGCCAGGAGAGGCAACACGTTTGGCGCGCGTGGAAATATGAATGGCAAGAAGAATCGGCAGCAATATTTGTTGCATACCGTTCATCGAACATCAAGATTACCTTGGCGGGAAGACTCGGGGAAAAAATGTCGATATTGGCTATCATCCAACGGGTCGTGCGGCTGTACTGAATTGCTTTTTTGCGACAAGCGCACGCAAAGTTATCCTTGACGCGACTTGAACGCGTAGCGTAAGTAGCGCTCTTCAGCAAGGCGTGTGACTACAAGCGCCATGTACTTTAGTGGGCACGGTTTTCGAGCTCATTCGGAAAACGAACTTTTCTGCGCAACAGACCGCATTCCGATATGGCACCGACAAGTTACGATTTTCGCGATGAAACGATGGTTTCGCTTATCTAATGCAACGACCGATTCCACGTACCAACGACGAAAGAACGGACAAAAAGAGCAACCCGAAGACGAGTAGCCGAGCGAATCTCGCAAGATCTACCGACACCGAAGTATACAACTCTTGTATTCTGGCCTTGCCACCTGCGGCTAATTCCTCTCGCTTGACGCTGTTCCTTATACTCCCCGAGATAGACATCTAGACGCGAAACGGTGAGAGTGTCGACTCGTGTAATGCACACTATCTACGAAAGCGAGAGTTCGAAGTCGCTGCGAGGGTCGCCGAAAAAGGATACGGGTTCCCTCGGTCTCGACGCGAGCAAACCCGAGCCTTTCACCGTCGAACCAGACTGAAACGGACTGGTGCTTTTTGTCGCAGGCCTCGGAACCGATGCAGCCCGACGACGAAGAAAAATACTGCACACGCAGGTCCAACCGGAAAAGTTACCAGGAAGAAAAAGCTGAATCTCATACCAAATGCTAATGGAACAGACTTTTTTCCCGCTTTCAACAGCAACCAACATGTATGAACATCCGAATTAGATGCCTTTCCGGGTATCCCAATCCCGACGGACCGTCTCTACGAGGGCGCTGTGATGGAGCTGTCGGAATGCGTAGTTCTCCACGTGGAAGAAGCCAGAGCGAAAAAGAGAGAAAAAAAAAAGAATTTCCTCCCGGGAGTTCGAAAACTCGGTGAAAAAGTAGTTCCCGATCGTCGAGTCCTCTCTAACAAACTTATTTCAGACGGCGCGTCCTCGACCTCTAGACGCGGTGTTCCGGAAGGAGGGAACCGACGGAACTGGGGGGAGAGAAAACAAGGACCGAGGATCGAAGCATCGTTCACCTTCGCACACGGGAAACCCGTAGGAATTTTGCCGCAACGGAACTGTGAGAATCGAGAGATAGAAAAATAAACAGGACCAGAAGAAAGGCGACGCAGAAGTTTGAGGTTGACGAGATGAAATGAGATGGCAGCGAGGAGTCTCGCTTCGCCGGGTCGACGAGTTACGATCAATAATAGGCCTGGCGAATAGGTGCGCCTGTGGATGATGTCGATACGCCGAGACGCCGTCGAACGAAAGTATGAGAAAAAGCTTGAGGATGAAAGGAAGGGAGACAAAAAAAATAAGGATGGAACGAAGCGCGGAACCGTCGAGAATCGGGTGATTCGTGCGTGGACGAAAGGCTCGTCTCTGTGTTCCTCCAAACGAACTCTACCCTTCTTCTTCCGGTTCTTATAACCCAGCATTAAGCATGAGGGACTGTAGAGAATTCGCTGAATCGGAAGGGAAAAAAATGTGATTATCTTGACCAATCTATCTGTTTCCAGCCCTTTCTGATTAGCAGGTCATTCTGCCATCTCGTTCGCCGATCGTTCAATGGTAAATTGTTTCCTAACTCATTACTGGGTCGAATCCAGCGAGAATTCGATCATCGGTCACTGGCCGATTGGTTTTCTATGTGAAGCCATCGTATGGCGTCTACCGACTCCATCTGCTTCTATCAGTCCTTTGCGAATGGGAGATCGCTTTGCTATTTGGTTCTCCGATCCTTTAATCGAAAATCGTTTCGAGACTCTTTTCTGGTTTGAAGTCGAATTAGCAGGTCATTCTGCCATTCGTCGATCGTTTAATGGTGAATTCTTTCCAAACTCATTACTGGGTTGAATTCTGCGAGAAGCTGATCATCGGTCAGTTGCCGATTGGTGTCCTATGTGGAGCCATTGTATGGCATCTACCGACTCCATCTGTTTCTATCAGTCCTTTGCGATTTGGAGGTCACTTTGCCATTTGGTTCTCCAATCGTTCGATCGGAAATCGCCTTCAAAGTCTCCTCTGGATCGAACTCCTCGAGGATCCAATGATCCGTCACTCGCGAATGAGTTATCGGTACGACTGCCGATCCACTATGCGGAACTATTATATGGCGTCTGGACAGAAGATGAAGCGAAGTATGATGACCGGAGGAATCTATGAAGCGTATACGATCTCGAATGGGAGCCACTGGCCGCATAACCGGCATAGCTCGAGGCCTTTCTCGGTTCTTCTTTCTTCGCCGTGTATCTGTCGGCTTCTTCCTTCCCGCCTGTACCCGGCCAAGCTGCGCACCACCTCCGCCTACCACTTCTTCTTCCTCCTCTTCTTCTTCGCATTCTAGTTCCTCCGGCATAAGTGCAACGAGACACAGTGAGTACGCGAGCCAAGAGTACCTAATACACATTCTTATATAGTACATAGCGGCCGACGATGGTTGTATCTATAAAACCTCGCGCGTCGGATATAGATAGAAGGTAGAAGGTTGTAGGTATAATAGGTAGTAGGCAGGAGGTAAGTCGCGCCCTAGCGGGGAGCCCATTATCGCCTCCCGGCAATCTGCGCGCAACTTGTTTGTTTCTTATTTGCCGCTTGTTCAGTCACCTTCAAAGACCGGAAGACACGGTTACGCCGGACGTGTCTCTTCGAGCCAGATGAAACGGCGATAATCGCCTTCAGCCGATAGGGAGAATCGTTCGTTGAATCGACACCCGTCAAGGAATTAACAAAATTCACTTCGCTGTAAAGTCTCGTTTCCAAGACGATTTCTGCATTGCTTTTTAAATCGAACAAATGTGAAAATCCAGAAGGCAAAACTGCCATTCCAAATCCCGGGATTATGGACTGACTCATTAAAAAAAATTCTTTTAACCACTAGTTTCTCCAAGATCCCACGGGAATCCGGGAATGGAAGGTTGATTACACGCACAAGGTATGCGTCTCTCCTGTCAATTACGATATAGGAAAAAAACGGAGCTCGGGCGCTTGAAAAACGAGTTCGACGACTCTGTGGGTACACATGATCGATGAGAAGTGGATCGAGTGCTACGATGAGAGAGTATATGGAGATCTCTCACGGAATACGAGTGAAAGCTGGAGGGAGAGCCAACAGCGTGGGCAATGTTCTCTTCCAGCATAGTCGATCGAACACACGACGAGAGCATCGGACTCTCGTGAGCTCCTTGTGGATACGCTGCAGAATTCACAAGCGGTGTTTGCGAACCCGATGGTCCGGAAATCACGTGATAGCTTCGAGATCCGTAGAGCGGCCGAACTTCGCCGGGCAATTTTTTTTTAGTAAGAAATCTTATTTCTCGCAAACATTGGGTCAATGATTTATCGATCAGTTCGCGGCGATCCGTGCGACTGGCAAATTTGTCTCGGGCTAATTTTTCAATTTTTTGCCTCGAACAAACATTTTGGCTTGATGATTTATCGATCGCCTTGCGGCGATCCGCCTGACTTGCAAATTTGTCTCGAGCTAATTTTGCTATTTTTCTTTTTTCAAACATTTTCGATCAATGATTTATCGATCAGTTTTCGGCGATTCGCGGGCTCGCGAATGTGTCTCGAAGTGATTGTTCGTTTTATTTGTGCAAACAATCATTTTGCTTCAATAAATCATCGATCGCTTCGCGAGGTCGCTGGCAACGATTAACTCACAGCGCAAAGTGTGCTAAGCTCTCCGATCGATTCGCGAGCTTTATTATCCCGAGGGACTCGAGTTTTATCGAAAAGCCGAGCGAGCCCGCAGAGAGATAAAGCAGAACAGGAAAAACAGTGGCTACACTCGCAGTTGCGGATCGTCGAGTGCGGGCCTCATCCGAGCGCGCAGCTTTCCAATATCTGTAATTGCCAGAACGTGTGGAACCTCGACGATATTTCATAATTTTCCATTCCCCATGGCGAGTGCGAGGTGTGTATCAGATCGGCGAACGAAAAAAAAAAAAAAAAAAAGATATAACGAAAAAAGAAAAACTGGAAGGGACGCAGGGCTCGCGAGGGAGGATAATCTGTATTTAACTGCTCTCCCCCTGGGTGGCACACGTGCTCCGCTGCGACGCAAGGTTGCAGGACATAGCCGTCGCTGCGAAGCCGCTTTGGCTTTCCCTTGTAATAAAAATAATCGAATCCAGATTTAAAAAACTGACCCTTCCTCGTTTTATCTTAAAAAAGCAAAATTGCCAAAAAAAGAAGCTTCATCGGTTGAAAATCATTTTTTCCACCGCTAATCGAGAAAGCTGCCTTAAAAAAAAATAATAATAATAATAATAATAATGTTGGATCGCATGGCGAATACGTGAGCTTCAGATTTTCGTGGCAAAACTCACATGGAGGTGGAGAAAAGGATATCAGCGGAAGAGGATGAAGGGAAAAGAGCCGCAAGTATGATGTACTGCGTTAATAACCGAACCGAGCGAGGCCACGAACCATCCTAACGATGTTTTAAGCTGTAATTAATTTACTGTGTCGCAGGGGGGGAATTCCCCTTATCGCCTCTCTCTCTTTCTCTTCATCACTGTCCCTGCTTTATCCGCTGGTCAGAACTAATACATCCGCGGGGCTCACGAATACGCAGAAGCCACGACCCGTGTACTTCGCAAGGGGGCTTAAATCTGTGATGAAGAATCAGGGATGTAACACACCGAGGATGGAAAAACTTTCGACTGGGAGAGAAATTCGTAAATAAATTCTATCAACACAAACCAGTGAAATAACAATTAATTCGCGCATCAAAGGCGGAAGATTTCCTTACATCAATGACGAAGAAATCGCGCGATTGTGATCTGCAATCAATTGTTATTTCACTTTTGCTTCCTCGAAAAGCTTTGTTTTTGCGAAAACAAGTTTTTTCGAGATTCCAACGAGTCGCCAATGCCGGGAGTTAGAAATTGAATAATCACAAAACAAAACTTAGGAGGGCCAGTGATAAAATTTCCACACAAAGAGAGCTGGACAGACTGTGAAGGAAATCGAAGAGAGGATGCACTATGATCATATAATAACGAGCTTCTTTTATTGTCGATACTATTTTTTCGCCATTCATTATCTTGCTGAGAATTCTTCGATTTTTCGATCCACTATTTCTCAATTTTCATCAAATTACATTCATTTGATCGCTGAATTTCTTCGAAGCTGCGACGATCATTACGCCGATGGTATCATTAAGAAGCGCTCAAGGAACTTTCGTCGTTCCCGAAACATCCTTTCACGGCGGCCCGCGGAGCCGGAGCCATTCTAGCCGGTAATCGAGCACACAAGCACCCACGATTGTGTCGCGCGACGGGAAGAAAGATACAACGTGCAGAAGATCCATGGCAGGTGAACGCGAGAGCGTCAATGGAGACGAAAGAATGGGAAGGCGTTGTGTCCCGATCGCGAGCGAACGAGAGAAAAGAATGATGATACGACGAATGTGACGGAGATGCATAAGCAGCGAGACGAGAGATCTCGCGACTGTCGTGAAGTGAAGACACAACGGTGACGAAGCGAAGAGAAAATCGAGTGAGAGTCGAAGACTTCGGTGGAAACGCTGCGCGGGACTTCGGAGTTGAGGAAGAAAAGGGACTGGTTACTCGAGCGGATTCACCGTATCGGACGTCGGACGTCTCGGCGTACCAAATCCTGGTTAAAGAGACACGAAACTCAGAATTCGGGCATTCACTATCGAGCAACTTTCGTATAACTTGTCATGACATTAAAAAAAAATTGCCGCAATCAAGTGAATGGCTCATCGGCCGAAGAAACGTTTCATTTAAGGTAGTCCTTGCGCATGGTGTTCATTTCGCATGAGTTAGCGGAAATTTAGAGATTTGCGAGCACGTTGATACAGAAATCTGAAAAAAAACCATGCATATTACAGTTACTGAAAAGATTAATTTTGCATAATAATTCCAATTCGTTGAACCATTTTTTTCGCCAATTTATTAATAACATTTAGAAATTATTATCGAGTGAAATGAATCTTTTCAGTAACTTTGATATGCATGATTTTTTTCAGATTTTTATCCCATCGAAAAGTGTTGGGAATTCTCTTTGAATCTCACGTTTGGCCGACCTGTACTGGACTTACTACTTTAGGCAACTTTTTAATTGAGAAGCTTTGAAAACTACGTTAAAAAAAATAAAAAATCGATCCGTAATTCTAATTCGGATGAATATTTAATTTCCAGTCCAATATTTTGTTTCACGCTACCAAAACATGGTCCTAAAAAATCCTTCCCAAGACATTTTTTACGCAATGGTTTTTGATTTTTTTGAAGTGGACTATTTTTTCCCAAAGATGATTTTCTTCCCTCCCGAACACTCGAGCGAATCCGAACGAACGGGAGATCTTCGAAGATTTCGATCTCGCCTCGAGTTCTCGGAATGCGTGCTATGAGCTCACGCGGGTATTATTCACGTTCCGCAGAATTCCCTCTGACTCTCTAACGGAATGGAATCTCTCGGTCGGTTCGCGGATTCGCGATGTTTTCCCGGAACGTTGGAAAACAATTTAACGAGTAGAAAAGTTGGCTCCGTGAATCCTGTCTCCGGCGAGTCCGCACAGTTGTAGATGCTACCGGGCACGGGTTATAACGTATAACCCAGTACGTATAGGTATTTTACGAGTGAACGAGGTACGAAAGGATGGGCGGAGATGGCGAAGAGGAGAGCGAGAGACGCCGAGCGTCGCGACGCCAGACATCGTGGCTCGGCGCCGGGCATCCTAGACGACGACGGGACAATGCCCGGGCTAGATAATATATATGTATTGTATACATATATACTACATATACACTACTATGTGTACCTCCGCGAAGCAACGTCAGCCACAACGGAGCGGATATGTTTAGGTGCATAGCGGAGAATCCTGGCCAGCATCCACCGCGCTGCACAGCCAACGACCGGAGAAGAAAAAAGAGCTCGCGTAAAGGAAAAACAGTAACGTTATGAGACAACCGGAGAGCTTCGTGGCCACTGCAGTAGTGTCTCTCGTTTTCTCTTGCGCGTTATGAGCAAACGAAGGAAAGAAGAAAAAGAAGAAACAACGCCGCTGCCGGTGCCTCTTGACGCTTTATTTCCATGCGAAGAATGAAAACTCGCTCGCCAAGGGTCTCGTTGTGATTTTCTGCTCTTCCTGACAATACGCGCGTACCCGCCGAAATGACCGTGTAGCTTCGCGACTGATACTCTGAGCGCCAGGACTTCAAGATAGATTAAACCTTGCTTTTAGCGAACGACATCACTTTTCTTCTGACCCGAAATATTACTTTTTTCTGACGCGAGTTGCAATTCGAAATGTTGAGGGTGTAGGAATGAAATTTCTTTTTTTACCTTTCTGAACACGCATATATTTTTTTCAGAATTTTTCAGACTTCAAGATAGTTTAAACCTTGCTTTTAGCGAACGACATCACTTTTCTTCTGACCCGAAATATTACGTTTTTCTGACGCGAGTTGCAATTCGAAATTTTGAGGGTGTAGGAATGAAATTTCTTTTTTTACCTTTCTGAACACGTATACATTTTTTTCAGAATTTCGTCCATTACTTTGAAATTGTATTTTTGTTCGTTCATTTAGTCTAAGAAAATCGCAATTCTATATTATTGGACAAAATTCTGAAGCAATTCATAGGTATTTCGAAAAATAATCAAACTATTCATATCTACGAAGAAAGTTAGGTTGATGAGTGATTTGTTGAATAATTTTTTTTTTGGCAATTTGTTTATAACATTTTAGCACTAATTTAACATAACCATTTAACATTATTTCAATATATTATTTCATGTTGAATAATTAATTATACATGTTTGAAAAAGATCAATTGCTATCCGCCAAATGATTTTCGGATTCATTGTTTTCGGCTAATTGTTTCTCGGCGAGTTTTCCGTAGACGTTCCTAACCTTCGGATTTAATACGAATCGCTGCGCGGAAAGAGCGCGGGAACGCTGAGGGGGGATGCGCGGCGTTGAGTGCATTATAAATAACATTCGAGTCGGTGGCAGACAGTGAAATGATGAGAACGCGAGAGTGCGGAGATAGAAAGAACGAGAGAACGAAAGTCGGAGGATGAGCGGAGTGGGTGATTTCGTTGACAGGCTAATATCACGCTGCGTGGTTTTGCTTATTAAAGCAGGGAACGTCGTCACCTGGCGGTCGTCGTAACTGGGAAAACGAATTACAATTTCGCGAGCGACGCGAAAGCCACGGGAGTCCGTCACAGAGTTTCCAACCAGCCCTTCGGTCTGAGAGGGTTGAAGTTACAACGAGGGTAGAAAACAGAGATTTTTTTTCTATTTTTTTTTTTCATCCAAAACCGTATTGTATTAATCAGGTTTAACACGTAATTCCGCGGAAATTGTCTTTGGAACGACAATTGCAATTAACAGCGCTATGCGAGCTTGTCTGTTTTTTGTCAGACCAAAATTAGATCAAAATTCGACCATCCAATTTTGAAACAATACATTTTTTTAGCAGCTACTTTTTTTTAAAAGCGCGTCTTTATCATCTGTAAAGCCAAGAACCACGAAGCCGCAACCTGGAAAAATCACAGCTCGCCTAAAACCGTCACCATCCCTCGTCAGTCTTGATGACCATCAGAGCGAGAAAGGTCGTTGAAATCCAAAGTGGCGGCAACGACACAGTTGTCCTCGAATTGCTGAATGTAGTCGCGAAGATCGGAGTCGAGTCGAAAGCGAATTCCTGCGAGAGGGTAAAGAATAAGCTCGAATCTTCCGAATTCGGCGACGGTACGGAGGAAAGGGTGGAAATGTAGGTACGGTGAGTGAGGGGATGGCTTTCTATCCTCGAAAGTCCTCGGAAAGTCCCGTAGCCCGGCATTTCTTCCCCGAGCGAAATGAATCTCTTCGCAGGGGTAATTAGGCAGATTACTTTCCGTAGTCGTTTAAGCCCCGGTTTCTTACTTGCCTTCCATGGATTGGTGGCCACGAGTCCACCGGGGAGGAGAGAAATAGAAAGAGGAAAGAGGAGAAAGCCGTGTGCCTCCACCCGCGCGCGAAACTTCTGTCGGACAATTAAAGAGAAGGACATTCTTAGGCGAGTCATGGATGCCGAATTCAACCGACCGGGCGGAGAACAACCCGCGCCCGCGTCGCAGTAACCGACGACTAATCGACCAAAAAGAGCGGTGGCGCATTCCTAGCGGAAGTAATCGTCTTCGTCAGACACCGAAATTCCACGAGACCCGGTGGTCTTTGCTCGTCTCAGACAATGCTTCGGTGATTTCTCGCGGGTTGCGCAAGTTCGGAAGAGCCCGAACGACGAGAAGAAAGACTCTTCTTCTGCGGGGAAATGAACGAAGTCCCCGATCAAGTGATTCCAAGCGGTTGGTTGCCGAGGACGTTAGGCCTCGCAGGATAAACGCAAAAGGAAGTCTTCAGCAATGACTCGTAAAAGCAGCGTGAATAAGTGTTCAATCATCGCGCTGATCCTTAACCTCCGCGTTCGTGTATACAAGATCCATAAAGTGATCCCCACCGATGGCCATACGGACAGGCCACGAAAGAATGAAGTGGTCGCGGCAAAAAAGGAAGCGAAAGGAAGACTAGTATGCGCAACGCGAAGGGCCAGCATGCGATCGTCGCGGGTAATGTGGAACGAGAATAAGGATAGACGGAGACGCGAGAGAAGTCGAAGCGCTTAAAAAGATGATATACCTGTTTTTATTAGAGGCAATTCCGGTTGGAAGGGAGCAGAAGCGGAGAAACGAGAGAAACGAGAAGGGAAGATCAACAGAAACGGTATGAAGCGTATTGCAAGGTCTCTCGAGATCCAGTGCTCCGTTGGTATTGTAGGAAACTACCAGCACCTCAGACTTCTATCGTTAATTAAATAATATTTCTCTCTGCGAGCGCGCGCGCGCTCACGGGGTCGCCTCCCTGCGTAAATCTACGATAAGGGCCGTGGGGCCATCCCACGAATGGAAAGACCGCAAGCGAGACAAGCGGAGAGCTCCGGATCGAGGGGGGAGGAAGATGGAAGGACGAAGGGAAGAAAAAAAAGCATGGCACCGCTAAGAGCACTTATTGCAGTATTGAGATCGTAACTCAGAAGCCGGCCTCGTCATAAACGTCCCCAGCGTAGCCGGTTGTATGGTCCACACTGCGGTCTCTTCTCGCAGCCGTGTCCTTCGTCGTACCTTCTTCGTTTATCGTCCGGTTACGGTGCGCACGTAACGCTCGCTTCTCGTAACGCGCACTAATCCCCTGAAAATGCCTCGGGACGCTTGGCAAAGACTCCTGACTTCTGCGATACCATTTTTAGCCACAAAATAATAAACTATCCTTTTACTGCACGGGTCCGAGGGAAAAAAATATTTTTTTACTAAATTGTATCATCGTTTTCTGCATCGAAAAGTGGGCAAACATTGGCCTTCTTAACAATCTCTACGATCGATAGTTTATGAGGCACGTTAAACCTTCAAGCTTTTTACCGACCCGGGACGAAGACCGATAATTTATTTTACAATGTGAGAGGCGCAACACTGTAATGATTCGTCCTACTGCGCCGACAACCTGGTGGCATCAGACCATCAGCCTAACATTGGCAAAAGCTACCATTAATTACCGTTTCGAAATATATTTGGTAATTGATGCAAAACTTGTTCCCAATACCTTAATTTATGGACTGAAACTAAGAAAGAATGTATTTGGAAAAATTGACACAATAGAGCGGCAAAAAATCATCTTTTCCCATTTTTTGCTCGTTTTTCGCTCGTACGATTGGTAATTACTTACAAATATTTACCAAATCGTAGATAAAATTGAGTTTCATTCGACGAAATGAGCCATTATCCGGTCTGATGTTGAAAATTGTTGAACCGATACGAAAAAAAGTGGAGATTGAAGTGTATAAAAAAAAGTGGTCGTCGAGCCACTTGAGTGTGAAGGGGGTGAGTTCGAAAGCCCCGAGGGATGCACGGGAGAACGAGGAAATATTCATAATGCCTGGATTAAGCGTGGGAGTAGCCTTGGGGGGGGAGGATATAGCGCAGTCCGTCCGAGGGCTGAATCGGCAAACTAATCAAGAGTCCGCCCCATTTAATTTCCCACCCTCGCGCGTCGCATCTCCGTCTATCTCGTACTCGATTTCGCTCGCACCCTTCCACAAAAGACCGGGAAGGTTCTTGTTATCGGGGGAATGCCTCTTGGCCTCTTCGGCACCTCTTCTCGTGGATCTTTAACCGCGAAAGGAGCAATCGCATTTAATCAGCTGAACTCGAAAAAATAATAAAAAAAGAAAAAATCGAATTATATGGAACGAAAATGTAATTCGTAACGCGTAGTAAAAAAAAAGCGAATTGTAGAAAAAAATTAACGAAGAGCCGGGAATGAAGAGGAGAGAAAATTATAACGCACAACCGGGTCGCGCTTAACGACTGCCGCGAAGGGTTGACGAGCATTCGGCGAGTCCAATGACGAAGGGACATCAAGAACGTGTCACGAACCCGCGGGGATGATGACGTGCGGTTCATGCGGTTTCCCGGCTGGCAGTGCTTACCGCCGAAACTCTTGGCTAACGTTAAGATTAACGTACCAGATAATGATTGTCGTATGCCGCTATGATGGTTTTGCCTTATTTTACCCCGAAAACCCTCGCGGCCCTTAGCGAGGGCTCCTCCCGACACCCTTTTATCCCGCGGCCGATCTCTCTGCCAAGATCCACCGGATATCTCGCGCTTAATCGACAGTCCCTTGGGAATAATATGGAAGGCTCTTGACTCGATTTATTCAGTCAAAACACACTGTCAAGGTACCCTGCCCTTCTCGGGACACGCTAATTCCTAACGTTTCGGCTGTTTTATCGCTGTTCTGCAGTATTCAAACAAATCGAGCCGTGAAAAACTTAATTGTTCATGCGTAGATCTTATTAATCCTTTATTTTGTCTGAAACAAACTATTCATAAATATTTTTTTTGAATTTTTTTTACAAAAGAAAAACACTATCACTTATTTAGCGTTTTTTATGGTCTCGTTGAACGAGCATTTTTTTTCGAAAAACCCTTCAACTCCCGCCCGGTTGCAGGCGTAAAATACAAGAGACATTTTCGCACCGATCGCTAATCTGCAACGATGTTGCCGTCCGATCGTAAAAATCCAAATTTGAAAAATATGTTCGTTTCAGCGTGACTCGATTCTCCTGTGAAAAATAATCATCGATACGTCCATAATTTTGCTCGCCGAGCTGTTGCGACAGTTGGATCGCGTGTATCTCGTTCGAGCGGCTCGTATAACATCCGCAGTAACTTATCGATACCATGGTCGGTGACGAGAGTTCCAGCAGCGCCGAGAGCCAGTTTATCGTGGGCTCATCGGCTATCGATTGTCGCCCCGGCGCGCTCGTACTCGCCAACATTCGAATAGAAGCTTCCACCGGTTTGCATTAAAGCGATGAGTCCCGAGCGAGACAGACGCGGACGCGCGTGCTAGGAGGGTTCCACGCAGGCTGCGATTTGACGCGAGAGTTCCCCAGGCCCAGAGCTTCACCTCTTTCCAAACCGCGATCAGCGAGGGAGGCAAAATGGACTATTAAAAAGAATATCTCTGGGGAAATATGTTTTCGAGAACTCGTCGCTTTTCGAAAGATATTCGCAATAGTATGTTGTGCCAAGGGAGAAAAATGCGGCTTTTCTTCCTTGTTTTATTTTCGAGTGAAAATGCAGCTTCTTCCGAGTAGGATATGCTCTTTTTTCCCGACTATGCTAAAATCGACCATGTTTTTGTGCCTGCAACGGTCCAGCAACTTGTCAGCTACTTTTCCTCCCGAGGGAGGAAAACTACTACTTTTCTCCCGCTCAACTGGTTTTCCCTCCGCTCGAGTAGTTTTTCGTCGGCTCGACGTACTTTTCCTCCCGCTGGGCAAGAATCGGTAACTTTCCACCCACCACCCTCTGAGCGAGAGGAAAAAGCGCAACACAGGAACTAGTAAAGGTTCGTGTAACTATGATGCAGAAAACTGCTCGCCGCTGGGCTGAAGAGGACCGACACGAGCTTAAAAAGCTGCGGGTAACTCGTTACTCAGCATTATCAAAGAACGAAAACCGGTTGATGAAATTTGGCCCTTTTCCCTCGACGAAATTGATACGTGACCATCGGAATCGTTCGGTATCGATAGGGCAACGAACGCCTGAGATTCTTTTCAAGGAAACGCGAAGCAACGAGCCGCTCGGTCGGGCTAACAACGCGAATAGCTAAATTGGACGAGCCCGAATCCAAAGAGAACTGCGCAAGCGGTACCAGTCGAAGAGGTATGTTGTCCGGAATCGGCCGAGTGAGAGACGGAGAGTCCGGGGAAATGTGGAGCCGTAGGAAGATAGAAAACCGGTGGAGATACAGAAGAAGAAGGAGGCGGAGGCTCGCCGTTGATTTTATGTTAATGTATGCAGGCACCTTGCGCTGCTCACTGCCACACTAGCAGAAGCGACCGCACGCTGGCTATTGGCCTTAAACCTTTAAACCACCCGAAGGCAACTAGCTATGAACGCATAATTCCTCATTCTCCGACCGTTTGGTCACGTTTCATGAAACTCCGCTCTCAGACCCCGCATGAAGACGTTGAAGAAAAACGGACAGGATTATCATAATATCACGAGATGAGATTAATTCGTATTAAATGTATTTTCGTGAATGAAGACGTTGACTCGACAATTCGAGAACACAAATACATACAGGTTGTTTCATGAAGAAATTCGAGTGTATAGTTTTTTTCTCCAATTCACGATCAAGAAATATTGGACTGCAAAAAAGTTTGAAATATGTTTCTTTGATATAATACTAAGTGTTTCTTTTATTAAAATGATTAATTCACTTAATTTTTATGCGAAAGATATAGTTTTTGTCAGTGTAAAAATAAATAAATATATATTAATCTACATTGGTGTTTAAAATAGCTTTAAAAAACTATATTAAGCTCCAATGATTGAGGCGCAAGCATTTTTTTTATCGCAAATGCGAAATCGCAATGTTCTGACTGCATCGAATTACGTTAAAATTAGTTCGAACTAATATTAACCGAACTTATCGCAATTGGGCCGATCGAAAGATTATTTCTTTAATATATTCTTATCGTCGACTTTTTCCGAAGATATCTCCGCCAGATAAATTGCGCACAGTATCATGTCGCACTTAGACAGCGGCGAATCATAGTGAAACAACTTTTTTGTCGCGAGATATCGAAAAAAAAAAAAACAAACGAGTTATCTGTGCATTGCTTCGTATTCAGATTATAGACCTAATGGATATTCTCACATTGCTCTATAGAGTCGTCAGTGTTGAATTCGTGCTCCAGTAGGCGATCGTAGCTCGAGACGAGACATCCGAAAAGCACCAACGATGGCTCTCATTCTTTCGATTATAATTGTTTTTCTTATGATATACAAATTGCATTCTTTCGTTACCGGGAAACCGCTCAATTCGCCACCAGGTAAGAAGTAACATTAAATTTAATTAACTTTCCAGACGCAAAAAATAATAATTTTTTTATATTTCATAGTCTTTGAGATTTCCAATTTATTCTGGACGTGAAACTCATTAAATTTCGTCAAGAAATTTCAAATTTTCGATGTGAAACAAAAATGTATCTGTTCAAATTGCATAAATTATTGGCTCGACACTTTTTTTGCACACCCGAAATGAATTAAAATTCACCAGGAATTCCGCGACTGCCGATATGGGGCTCTTATTGGTTTCTCTTGTGGGGTGATTACGAATTTCCGTACAAAACGATGAGCTATTACGTGAAGAAATACAAATCGAAGATAATCGGTTTGTATCTGGGCGATGCGTACACGATTGTCGTCAACGATTATGCGAGCGTCAAGGATGTTCTATCGCGCAGAGTCTTCGACGGAAGGATGAACGACACGCACATCAAGAGAGCGAGAGCTTACGGGAAAAAATTGGGTAATTATCCTGAAACGCAACTCAATCGTAATTCATTCGTTTCTAACGATTGTCCTCGGTTGACAACTTTGCGACGAGTGCAAGGGTCACTTTCGTGGCATTGAACTACTCGCTGCTGACATTGCGGACATTATTGATAAGCTTCGGTGGAAAAATTGTGTCGTGACCTCATCGATTATACTTCGTTCGATTCGATCAACACCGAAGCGCTTGAGCATCAAATTTGTTACGATTCGCGTCATCAATAGCAATGTTTAATCTATCAAGTAGGCGATTAATTCTCATTTTTCGTCCCATCTTATCGACAAATAGTAGCATGGAAAATAAAATGTTGGACAGCTTTACTAAAAACATTTATCGTAAATCCAATTGACTAAATAATTTTTATTTTAAATCAAAAATCAAATACTAATAATAATATTGATCACTATAAAATGTAAATAATTGCCATGAATAAAATAGAAATTCAAATATAAAATTGAAATAGTCGATTGATTAATTACTTTGATTTTTTTTTTAATTGACAAAACCAACAAGAAGGCTAAAAAAAGTTAAAAACAAACTAAGAGTAAGAAGCATCGGAATTTTTTTCGCAAACTCGTGCGTGTCTGCAATGATTTTAGGAATTTTCTTCAACGATGACAGCGATTGGCTGGAGCAGCGAAGATTCACACTGCGAAATATGCGAGACTTTGGTTTCGGTCGTCGTCACGAGAAATTGGAGACTATCGTAGCGAGTCAAGTCGCTATCCTCGTCGAAACTCTGAAGAACGAACCTATCAACAAATTGGAAAAGGTTGCGTTGATCGCTGGATTCATGAATCGTTCCCACGATTCGTCAGCCTTGTCCAATTTTTCTTTTTCTTGTATTTCAGACAGTGGTGAACAATGGTTTGGCGCATTTTCCCGATGTGCTCTATCCTTCGTGCGCGAATCCCATCTGGTTCATCATGTCCGGTGAGATTCGCGAACCGGAAGACAACGAAATATTGCGAAACCTGTGCCGTTCGGCAATGTTGTTTCAGCGAAACGTCGATACGACCGGCGGTGCAATCACGTTCACTCCGTGGCTGAGACACTTCGGTGAAGGCTTCGGAACCAAAGGTTTCATGAAAGCGAGCTATGGAATTGCCGATTTTGCAAAGGTACTTCGGAATTTTTATATCGACATTTTTTCGATAGCCATTTATTTTTATTTTTTTATTGTTTTTCAAATTGTTTGTCTAATCAGCAATTCGTGAACAAACGACGAAGCGCGATCGACGAAGAAACGAGAATGGAGGGATTCATCGACGTGTATCTCAACGAAATGAAGAAATGCGAAGGTATCGGCAACTTCACGGACGAGCAACTTCTCGTCGTCGTCGTCGATCTGATGTTTCCACCAATGTCGGCCGTTCCGAGCATGCTCACGCATTATGTGAAATACATGATGCACTATCCGCGGGTTATGAGAAAGGTTCAGCGCGAGATCGACGATGTCGTCGGAAGAAATCGGCTTCCCGAATGGAACGATCGAAACAAGTACGGTTCAATTCCATTGCCCTTTGAAATTTCCTGAGATTTTTCTCATTGCTATTAAAAAATTGTTATACGGCCAAGCTTTGGCTGAAAAATCGTTCATTAGCAACATGTTTGCTGAAATATCGCTAATCAACTAAAATTTCGCTAAAAAATACCATTCGAACGGTAATCTTTTGCTAAAAAATCACTAAATCGGTAAAATCCTTAATTATCTAATTTTTCTCTGAGATTTTTTTTTTCTAGAACAAAGCAATACGTATCATACGAGGCACAATTTAAATACAATCGAATTTTTTTGACGATATAGAGTAACGATAATCGACAATGCTTTAGCTTGAAATGTTCGCAAAATCATTGTTGTTAGGCTGCCATATACAGAAGCGGCGATGCGCGAGGTATTCAGGATAGACACGGCGACGCCCTGGAGTGTAGCTCACAGAGCAACGGAAGCCACAACCCTAATGGGTTACGATGTTCCCGCGAATACCGCGGTGGTGACGAATTTGGCCGAAATGCACAACGATCCCGATCTATGGGGCGACCCGGAGAACTTCAGACCCGAAAGATTCTTGACTGACGACGGAAAACGCCTCGTGAAAGACTTTTCCTTACCATTCGGTTTTGGTGAGTTGGAACAACAATATTTGATATAAACATTTTTCGTAATTTTTTGCGATGCGTCAAGATCGGTATCAATAATATCGATTTTTGCTTCCTCATGAAGGAATCTTAATTTTTGGGAGAAAAAAATAAGTTTGCGCGATTTTCGCGTCGCGA
This sequence comes from Ischnus inquisitorius, assembly GCA_963924025.1. Classification (NCBI taxonomy): domain Eukaryota; kingdom Metazoa; phylum Arthropoda; class Insecta; order Hymenoptera; family Ichneumonidae; genus Ischnus; species Ischnus inquisitorius. The sequence goes on along the minus strand of OZ001250.1, from coordinate 2,304,293 downwards.
CAATCAAAAAGTTTGGTTTTCACGCTAAAGCGCGACGATTTTCGATATACAAAGCTCAAACGAAATCACAAGCAAACAATTGTTACATTTGTTTTTGATTTTGGCGCGAATTCGTCACAGCTTTCAAAATTTACGAAATATTGGTAACTTCGTGAAAAGTTAAAAACAATGAGGAGGCGACGTGCGAGATTCGACGTTGTAATCATTTTTTCCAATTCTCGTGTCGTGAAGGACGACGCGTATGCGCGGGCGAGACTTTCGCTCGATTCGTTCTGTTCGCTCATTTCGCCGCGTTGATGCAAAACTTCGACTTCGAATTCGTCGCCGGCGAACCCACCCAGTTGAGCGACATTCTCCCCGGATTAACGACTACGCCCAAGGAAACGTGGATACGCGTCTCTTCGCGATAAACATTGAATATAAAATCAACGTCACAAATTGTATAATGATAGATAAATACAAATTTCGGCAAAAAAAAATCATACAAGTTAATTTTTCGCATCTAAAGAAGTGCCGTGTAAACCTAATACAATTTCCATATTTTATTTTATTTAGTGGACTGGAAGCTCCACGAAGGATATACCTAATACAATTCCCACATTTTATTTTATTTAAGTAAAAATGTTTAATTTCGATTGTCCGACATAAACTTCGATACCAGACGTCGATACTATTCACGGGAATGCGCGTCAACGAGGAGGGTATCGATTATTTTGATCGAAAGTCGATTGTCAGATCGAAGGCCGGAAACTGCAGCGGTGGACTGGAAGCTCTACGAAGGATATACGGTCTCGGTTACCAATATGCAGTAAAGCACGCGGCTCGCAACAATGCGACGTGTCCAGCGACGGGAGGGAGTCGGAGCAAAAGGTAGAACGGGCGCCGAAACGCCCGCGCGATATCCACGGGCATGTCTCGTTAATCAAGAGCGTCCCGGTATCGCGCTCGAGCGGGGAATACAGCTTATAGTTGCAATCCACATAGATATAGCTCCGGTATGGATTTAGGCGCGGAAAGGGAATCCGAAAGCGGGCAGTGCGACGTTCTAGCGCCGGCACCGTCGAGAGAGGGGCGCTCGCGAGCCCCTCCGACAAACGCGCCAAGCGGCCGCAGTGTTTAACGCTTGACAAACGAGCCTCGAGGTACGCCGCGTAAACATCGTGTTTGCGTTCTCTGTCTCTCGGGCCCTCTGGCCGGCGCTCTTGGCACCGCTGTCGCTTCCATATCCCCACTGGATCTCGCGTGAAACGCACCCTGGACGACCGGGAAAGGTCTGTCGTGTATTACCTACAACCCCGCGGGCGCACCGGCTCCGCGACCCTCGAATTTCGATGGTGAAAAAAATACCTTATAAATCTTTCCATTAGCCCCGAATGATTAACGATTTTCCTTTTTTTTTTTTTTGCCTTTCGGGGAACGCGACCATCCGGACTCGGATTCTGTATTTCAGCCTCCCATTATGTTTACCTTTCCCACGAGCGTTACATTTTTCTGCGCTGCATTCGCATTCACATTTGTGACTTACGTCGCGGAGAAAGATAATTCGTTGGCGGAACTGCGGTGCTAGAAAACTGATAATGGAAGAATCAATAATTTGCTAGGCGAACAAATAAGGTGATTGACCCAACAAATGAATTGGTTGACCCAAGAAATAAATTGGTTGACCCAACTAATATTAATTTCCAGCGCCGAAGTTGGTTCGAGCAAACAATTTCCCTCGTCCGTGCATACTTCAAGAAAACGAAGCCAAGGGCACTAAATAATAACGAAGTTGATCTAATAACGCATAAAAGTTGAACATCAATTATTTCGCAGGCGAATAAACGCCATGGTCACGTTTCATCGACCCAATTTTACGGGTGGGAAAAAAACCCTCATTTTCACTTAATCCAGACTTTTGGTAATGAATAAAGCGCCCTCATGCCCCGGAATATGATAGAAAGATGGCCAGGGGCTCATGAGCGATAATTTAGGAGTTTATTATCGCGGTGCAAGGTCGAAGGAAGCCCCGCCATGTGGGGGACGTCGAGCTCATTGCCGGTCATTCGCACCAGGGCTGGTCGTTCCGAAAAGCATAAATAAACCTCGCTGGTGGATTTTCATTGGGACGGCGAAGAAAGTCCGATGGACCAGACGAGCGGAGCAGACGCGCGAAAAGAAGCGAAGGAATTGGCTCGGCAGAGCCGTATCGCGTCACGTGCGGGTGATTCCCTCGAGCGGACGATACGGAACGGTCGTGTGTTTGTTCTCGGTCCCTTCAGGACTTCTCGACCTTCCTTGATTAGGGTCCTTCGACACTCGACCCATTCACACGTAGCTCGGGTTAGAACCAAGTGTGCCTGCGGGAGAGACCGAGCGGTGAAGTTGCTCCGACGAAAGAGAGGCGAGCAAGAGGAACGGGACGAAGAAGAGCCCGGCAATGCGAACTGGTCAGTCCCTTCGCCGACGCCAGGCCACGACGTACCAAGAGGCATCTGGTGTACCGTTAAATCTTGCTCTTCTTTACTACTCGGCCTCTTTATTCCTCCGTTAAGCGCTACGTTTCATTGTCGTTATGAACATAGCGGATCCCGCGGAGAATCAGCCAGCAACGAGTAGCAAGTGCAGTCTTCTGCGGATAGCGCAGTTTCAAATGGATTCGAAAGGAGACGGATTTTTTTTTATCATTCATAAAACTATTATTTAGTTTATAAATGTCGCCCTAATTTCTCTCGTGATTGAAATACTTTCTCTTTCCATAGTTCGTAAGCGATGAGAGATTGAAGAGTCTCGCATCGTCATAAACTAGATAATGGATCGAACCAGCGGGTGGTAGAAGGCTGAAAATGACATAGGACGACGAGGCACCGTTCAGGAAAGATTTTCAAATTTCTCGAATAAACCAGTCGCCCCCTGTGTCTTTTAAGGGTTTATAATCATCCACTTCAGAACCGACAGAGCTGAGCTCGTATCGCGACGTCCGGCGACTCGAAGCTCAAAGTATCAAGGAATATAAGATTGTCTCTTCGAGTATGGTAGCCGATCGCGGTGGCAATAAATTTAACGATTGCCCCGGCGGTGCGACCGCCAACCATGTGAAAAAGGCTCTCGTCTCTCGGCTCGGTCATTTCCTCTCGGCCGTCTCTCACCGGTCGCGCGAGTCGAAGAATTTTCTCCATCTCCGTGAGAAGTCGGCATATGCCGATCGCGAGAGATGAAGAAGAGACGGAGACGGGAGCGGGAGCGTTTGTTCGCTCGCGCAGTCGATGGCTCGGTCCCACCTCTCGCGCACCGGCTAATTAACGGGCGTCGAAGGCAGAGCCGTCTCGTAAAGAGTCGCGATGAAACGCGGCGAGAAGCTCCGTTCGACGGAGCGAGACGAAACGACGCTCGGCGGAGTTTCGTCATCGCTGTGCGCGACTCTGGGAATCCTCTCTAACGTGGCCCACTCGACGAAGACCCGTACCCTACCCTATCATCAGCGGGTCTCCTTTCGGAGTCGGCCTTCGGCTTTCGAATGGTCCTCCAACGGGGGATCCGTTATCTAACGTATTAAACCGCGACGAAACCGATACGAGGCTCCACCGACGGCGCTATCGGGCCAACGATTTTATTCACGCGCAATCGTCTCCGCGACGCAACCGGGTTCGCCGTTAGGCGAGGCCAAACGACTCCCGAAAGACATAATCCCGAAATTCTTCTCGGCCTGGCGCCTCCGCAACGGCATCGACGTCGTCAATTTTACTCGGTAACAACGGCAGCCGGCATTGCGAGATTATCCTTTCCACTTTATGCTCGGGAAAGAAAGGGAAAAAAAGGAAAAGAATAGTCGGCAACGGCTCAAAGGAAGAGACAAGAGTGCGGGTAATGGGACGAGAGAGATAATTTGTCGAATGCGCACGTAAATTGAAGCTCTCTCAAGGTGGTCCGACGATTCCGGAGAAGAAATACGAGTGTTTCGCTTTTTTTGGTTATGAATTTTTCTTAAATGTCAATGATTTCCCGCGTCCCATCATTAACGACGATCTTACGGCGATGAAAAAAAATGCAATCTTTGAAAACATGTTGGAATTGAATTTTTTCAAAACTATTCTTATTTTTGTTACTATTGTTTCATTTATTCTACTTTTGACAAAACATCTTTCATAAGTTTACTAATTTTATTATTTACTAGTTAATCATTTTTTAATATCCATTTGTTCATTTCACTTAGAAAAAAACAAAAACTAAGCGCTTTTCGGCCGGAATTTTCAGTGAATTTTTTGAACCAAGCGCCGATTACGAAAAATATTGGATACACCGGGGGTAGAGAAGGACGAGAGTTCCGAGGCGAATCGGGAGGAGCGATAGAAAGGAAAGAGAGAGAAATAGAGATGAGTTTCGGGTGGTTTGAGGTAGGAGGAATGAGGGGGTTCTGGTTTTTGTCGGTCGAAACACAAACGACATTCTTTCTTTCCCTCGATCTTGCTTGCATCGTTGCCCTCGCTCGCCTCGCAAGCCCGATCGTTTCTCCGTCGAGAGCGAGCATCAGCGGCAACGGCAGAAACCGAGGAGCCCGAGAGAGTTCTCTCTTCTCGCGGCCGTTGGCCGTTGTCGAAGCTCGGCCTGGCTCGGCTTGGCTTGCCGTGAAAGAAGAAGCGATCGTGAAGCCGCTGCGTCAGAAGCAAAAGGCCAATGCGAAAGGCATAAAGGGAATGAAGAGGAAAGAAGAAAGATAAGCCGTTCTCCTCTCCCTCTCTCTAGAGAGAGAGAGAGAGAGAGGGAGAGAAGCGGCTGGCAGCTCTCAGGATCCGAACGTGCAATCGATATACGGTATGAAGCGACTCTTTCGATCGCGATTCCAGATCTCTCCTTGCGCGCGAGCGAGCACGAGCGCAAAAGCGCGCTCGCTGTTGCCGCGTGCGCGAAGAAAAGAAGAACGAGATCCTCGACGATTCTTCTCGCCCCGTTGCGAAACGCCTCTCGTCTCTTTGCTCGGGCTGCGCCGAGTTTCCGTAACCGAGGCACTCGGGCTTGTTCGAAACGATGAAAAACTTGAAAACTTTTATCTGTTGACGCATCGCGCTGTTTTTTTCCGTACCGCGTTCGCGATGGGTGAAATACACGGTCGCGCTGATCAATAGACGATCGGCGAAGAAGTTAATTTATTATACAAGCGCGTAGGCACGACGCAAGAAGTGTTGATTTCAGAATGGATCGATTGGAGTTACGGTGAATCAAATGAATTAACCAATAACAGAAGTGTGCGAAAGGAAGGATGACAATCGAGTGTAATAAAGGTTGAATTTTTTTGAATTCGTTTCGCTCGTGTCCATTCGCATGTAATGCGATTCTACGAAGTGATCGGAAACCTACAGCAATCCTGGACACTCGAGTGTTCGAGAGATGAGATGGAACTGTAAACTGCGGTCGTCGCGAAGCTGAAGAACTTTCGTATCAAAAGTCTGTGTAATCTGTAATTGGCAGGCTTCCCGAGCAGAAACTGACGTCAGACCGTCCGATAACCTGCTTAAGTATAGCCTCGGGATGCCTGATCTGGCAAGCCTAATGTAGGTCTGAAGAGGAGCCTGATGAGTCACAGTTAGGGAAGCTTGATGTGACGATTCTGATTCCCAATGAAGTAAGCCGGATGTAGCTTTGATGAGGGCCTGATAAGACACACGTAGGAAAGCCTGACTCAATGGCCCCGATTCCTAACCAGGTGAGCCTGATGTGGCAGTGTTGCGGGCCTGATATAGCTTAGGACATCAGGCCATTGAAATGGTCAATTCATCAGCTAACAGACAGAAACTCGGACTCGAATGATATCACTACTGGTCATATAGAGCGATTAACCAAGAAGATGGATTTCCATCGGCCGTTTGAAAATAAAGTGTCTATAAGACCACAAGTACCATGCAATTTCGCAGAGCCGCAGGTTAGAAGGCGCGGTCAAGGAACGCAGTGAGTTCTTCGCGTGACCACAGCGACACGAAGATCTCTTCGCCGTGGAGAACGAATTGCTTATTCTTATTGGGAGGGAGGCAAAATGGACACACAATCTTGCCGACCGGGATTTCGCGGAAACGATCTCGATATTATAAATTACTTGCTAAGGAAAGAAGCGTGAAAATACCATCGATAATTATAGGAATTAGATGTTTAGGTTCGCAAACACATCCAGATACGGCAGAATCTTTGATATTTTAACAAAAATAACCGGTGTTTCTCATCGAAGCTCAACGCAACTACGATAATTTATTATTAAAAGGAGAAAATTTCTTTTGGTGGTTTGCGGTGTTTCTCTAAACTTTAAACAAACAATTGCCATCGGATTCGTGTGTAGCGCTGAAGGATACATAACATAACGCGATACGAAGCTTATTTATTTACAAAGACGCTAAAACAAATTGCAAACGACGGATCGAACTGTTTTTATCGTTATAAAACAAACAATCGATTAATGGATATCAGTCATTGAAGTACAACGACTTTCGAAGCGAGTCCGCGGCGAGACGAAAAAATGCAACCTCAGCGAGTTGCGGCTCTGAAAGAATCTCTTCGATGCGGTGATCCAGCATGAGGGTTGAAGTTTGAGCAGATTGCAATAGGGGCAGACCGAGAGGATGAGTTCGAAAGCCTGAGAGATCGAAGCAGAGTATTAAGCGTAAATACTCGACCAGCCAACGCGAGTGCACTCCGCAAAGCTACTCGACTCTCGAGTCTTCACTCCCGCGTTGGTTACGCATGCTTCAAAGTCATTCACCAGGAAAAAAGGCGACGGGGGATAAAGGGCGTTGCTCCTAAAGGCTCTAAGTATCAAGCGCGATCGAAGATTAAAATTCGAAAACAAGCTGTGCTGGCATGCCATTCAGTCAAACCCGAAGAGCGTAACAAAGACCCATTTTAAAAGAAGTTTGGAGACATTTGGATGGCGGGTTTGAGGTTTGAAGACGTATCCGAGGATCCGAAGTGCAAAAGAACATTGCAGATTTTTTACGTTCTGGTGGCATTTCTTGACCAATTAAACGCACACATGCCGGTAATCGGATGATAGTAAGAGAGTTAGTGAAGGCTTTCTCGAAAAGGCCTTGAGCGAAGTAGGCCACGCACCAAACTATCCGACCATCGAGTCTTGACTCTGGCCAACAGAAGCACGAGCACAATAGAGAAACCTTGTTCGCCGGGTTACCGAGAATCGCGTTCACTTGTTCGCACTGCACCCATTCATTTCCTGCTTTTCTCGCTCACTGCAACTCGGCGACATAGAATCGCGAGTTGGAACAATACGGGAGAGTCTTTGGGCTAAATTGCAAGGGCACGACCACGTGCAACGTCGACGAAGCAAGGAATACGGAAAGAAGCTAAATATTCAAGTGGTTCATGATGCAATGGACTGGTCCCAGGCTGATATCGATGTTATCAGAATCCAGTCATTGCATTGTATTGCATCCAACAACATTGAATTGGATTGGAAGCCCATCATGGGATCCGGATTACATCGGAACCAAAGTTAACAATTCCACCCCTGACGATAAATAATCCGTGCAAACGACTATCGCACCTATGCGCTTCAATTGAGAAGAGCAGCTCGAAATAAATAACAAGCCGCTCGCAGGAAGTGACCAAGATCCGCGCAATCTGATCCTATGATTCTCGCCCGCAGTAACGAATGAAAGAGAACGATTTTTCTACGCCACTTATGAACAAATAATCCACCATTCCGTCCGTTCCGTATCGTCTACCGGGTATCTCTCGAGTAGCTCTGATCCTTTTACAGCGATACACAGTGAGGCCCTCGCGGTATCGCGGAGCACTATAATTCAGGAATAACGAAGCCCTCAATAGGCAATGGGGAATGAGAATACTTGGAGAAACTCGAGGAAGGTGAGGATGAGAGAGCTCAACGATCCCTCCTCTCCCGACGTTATTTCCTCCTCTTCCTCGGTTCGCCCTCGCTCGCAGACGAGATCCCTCGAGCCGGCCAACGAACATTACGCCGAGGTTTGGTATGTTAATTACAGTGAAAGCAACGGCCATATAGTTATCTCTCCTTCTCGCTCTCCGGTAACCCAACCGAACTCATGGGCCAGTTCACCCGTCTGGCGAGAGAGCGATTCGTCGTGGACGAGAGGCGGCCGGCTGAGAGAGTTTCAGGGTTTCAGGGAGGCCCCACTGACTCCGGACTGTTCCTCTTCTTCTGCTTCTTCTCCGTCTTCATCCACAGCGGTGGCTGCGATGCTGCTGGTACGGTTCGGGCACACACGCAGCTCACTCGCGTGAGCTCGGCCACTCGCGCAGATTCGACCTACGACCCCTTGGGAAACGATCATCCGCCTCTCTTTTACCCTCCTTTTTTCTTATTCCCTCCTCATCCCTTCTTCATCGGTGGCCTTTTTTCTTCGCCGATGGCTCGCCAACTATACGGAACGTACACCGGCTCAACAGTATCCCGCCCCAGCGACTCCGCGAGGCTTCAACTCCTCCCGTATTCGATGGAAACTATACTTTCTCACTCGTTCCTTCGTCCGGCGAAGGATTCGATGCCGTTGCATGCGGCAAAGAATCTGGAGAGCGATTATGGGCTGCACCGTTTGTGGCGGCTATTAATTCATAGCCCACGCATTTTTTCCGCATTTTCTCCGCCGATAATATCGCACAAGGTTCATCACGAAGGTACGACCGCTTTGGCGAAGTTCTTGGAAAGAGGCAATGAGAATCGATGAACGTTCTATTGATTTCCGTTCGTGTCTCACGTGAGATCGCGCCGAGGAAAAGAAAAAAATATCGTACTGCTTGTGTGTGCTCCAAAAGAAGTAGGCGAAGAAGATGGTGGAGGAGGATCGGAGGAGAGAAAGAAGGCGCGTCGAGATGCCTTCATTCGATATGGATGATCGATTCTCTCCGAGACACCCGGTGCACTCGCGCGCCTAAAGCAGGTTGAGTCTTTCTTACGACGATGCATCACGTTCGCGAAGAAGAGCCCTGCTCTTCTTCATGAACGTGAAGGATGGCGCGGCAAGGAACAACGTTCATAGCGCTGCACTTGCTTCATTCGAGCCGGTCTCCGCCTGCAGAGAATCAGTAAGCGCAGGGCTGTAACGTGTTAAACAGCGCAGAATCGAATGTGGATGAAACACGTGGGTCTTGAAGAAAAGAGAAGACAGAGATTCTCAATGATAGTTTCCTTACGAACCATCCACAAGCTGAAACGGCATCCGATGCTAAATTGATTCCAAAACTTGGCTGGATCGGATACCTTCATGAAGTCTACAGAATTTCCTTTAGATGTTATTGAATGAAATCTGTGGACTGCTTGTAATTGGATCTCTATCAAATGCCGGTCCAGCACTTCAGGTTCACAGCATCGAATAGCATACCAGATTGAAGTTTGGAAGTCATCCGACACCAGAAGTGAAAGTTGTCCAATGAACCCATGTAGGTACATTAAAGTTTTTTATAGATCATGCGTAACCATGTCTTTGGGCAGGTTTCCCCATATGATATTGTCAGGGAAACGATCTGAAAGTCTAAATAGCACAGCAAAGTTGTTGAATCCAACTTATCTACATCTGATCCCTTCGTGACGCCTACAGAACCTACTTTAGATGTTATATGTATTAATATTGCACTTCTAGAATGGATTCGGTCTGAAGAACGCGTGTAACACATGAAAGTACATGATAAGCCATGTGAAGACATGGATTCCAGTTAATATTCGGCTTGAACAGTTTCCACAGCAAAAAAATTATTCCCAGAATGATGCGATATAAAGGTCTTTGAGAAGATCTGTGTTAGAATTTTTCTAATGCAATGGCGAGACTAATTCGCCGGAAGATTGCTAGGACATCATTATTGCTAGGTTGATTAAAAGAAGAGAGAATTTTTGAACATGAGAAACGCTGCTGGGAAGCTCGTCGTGCAGCTTTCCAAATGAAAGAAGCTCATCGATTCGAATCACAAAGTTGCTAATGGATGATGCAAGAACCCCGGCAGTCGATGGGAACTTTTTCTCACTCCACTCTTCTACGACAACCCTGAAGTCTACGAGAATCCGAACGATGACGAAGGATGACTGGGCCGCGATGAAGAGACAAGAAGATTCATCAACACTTTCTATTGTGAAGCCGGACGGATGATAAGTCGGATAAGGGGCATGGCGAAGAAGTTAGAGGATCAAGAAACGAAGAGGAGAACCCGATGTATGTACCGTTTGGTGAACGTATATCAAGAGTCGAGGAAACAGGTAGCCACGACGAAGATGACCAAACATGCTTCTCGAGCGTGTCCGCGCGGTGTTATCGCCCCGCGAGGGGCATTTATACCTTGACTGCTTTGCCATTGTGCTCGAACCGCGAAGGAGCGTGGCGAAAGGAACCAGGACTACCGGTTTCAGAGGGTATCCACGGATATTACAGGCTGAATCAGAACCAATGGATTTTCGAAGCTCATTAAAGATATTTTTCTCTTTTCATCACAGAACATCCATCTCTTTAGGATAATTTTTTAATGTTGTTAAACAAACGGAACATGCACCGAAAAATTAACGGTTACCGAGGTAAAAAAAATCTTTAATTGTAACTTTTTTGCGGGATTTCGGAATCAGCGAAAATCCAACGGAGATATTGAAGCTCATTAGGAGCAATTTTTTTAAATTGCAATTTATTTGTAAAACTCCAGACGCTGTGAATATGTTTGATTCTACGACAAAATGGAAGCCTCGTTTATAAATAGCGCAGATCCGGAAACGCGATGCGGACCGAATCTTCGTGTAAATTAGAATGAATCGCTCATTGAGCCACTTCGGGACTGCGGCGGTAATTAAAGCGAACATGTAGGATGTCGCAAGATGGGCATGAGATATGGGTATAGGAAGAGGTTCGTGCGGCGTGAAACGGAGCTCGGTCCAGCACGAACTCGCCAATAACATTCGCCGAACGAGCGCGCGGCTCGCCGACGGGACGATTTCCGTCTCGACAACGGTGTCGTGTATATGCGCCGGTCGGACGGAAGAGGATTGAACGGGAGAGCAAGAGGGGAAAAAACAGGTGGTATACGATGATTGGATTGGATACGAGACGATTAAAAATTTGAGCGAAGTCATCGCGCCTGAGAGTATTCATCGGTTACTTTAATAGTTTCCTCAGTGCCCGACTCGCTTTACGATTCTTCTTATTCGCCGAACGCCTGACCCGCACTTAAGCTCTGAACTCCCTTGCATTAGATGATCTCCTTCAATATTCATCAAGTGCAAATCCTTAGCTATGTGTTATACAATTATTCATAATAACATAGTTTGTTTAAAAAAATTATAATTGGCTTATATTTGTGGATTTCATAGAAATTAATCAACTTCTACCTCGATATGTATAATCATATAATATTGATATAATTAGCCGAGTTTGATGCCTTTCTTTATTCTCGGCAAATATTGATATTAAGTTGAGTCAAAGAATAAGGAAATTGTCAATATAAGTTGGCTCAAGTAGATTGGTAAAAGGTCTTATAATCCAAAGAGTACACCTGTGATATGTAAGTAAATTGTAAAATAGAATAAACGTCTGTAAAAAATGAAAAAATAAAACGTAAATGATATTGATAATTATGAAATTCATAAATAATCATTCGATATCGATTATCTGCAATCTTTTAAAGTTCTCTCGACAGTAATTTAATTAATGGTAAATCTAGTTTTCACGATCGCACTATCGTACAACTGTGTTGGAAAAAACAATCAATTATATCAATTAATTTCCTTTTGAAGACCCGTTCCGCGATACGACGGGCCGTTATCGTATCCGGAAAGTATAGAAATAGTTATGTCCCCGTCGTATGAAAGCGGTAATATAATATCCGAGGCGAATAGAAGTGTGAATAAACGTGGTGACTAGAAGCTCATACGGCGCATTCGAATCCCCGCGAGCCTCGAAGATATCGCGACTTAGACGGCCGAGTATGCAGTAAGTATGTAAGTTTGTATGGGAAAACGAGACACCTGGTATGGTTAAGGAGGCACCCATTGCCGGGACGACTAGCGAGACTTCGCTACTTCTGAAAGCGCCCACGCTTACTTTACAACACGCCAATGAGATAGAGAGGAATGGCCAATTCTCGGCTTATTCCACGAACGTTTATCGACCCTATAGGCTTAGGGGAGAGCGGGGCAAAATGGCACACCGGGGCAAAATGGTACGAAATGGTCCAATAAAGTCCCCCGTATGATAGAATCAGGGCAAAATCGGACAAGAGAACGTCCCATCGAAGTAGATTTTTTTGCTGTCCCATTTTGCCCCAATACCATTCTGCCCTGGTCCCATTGTGCGTGAATACCATTTTGCCCCGCTATGCCGTTTTGCCCCGTTCTCCCCGATTCGCGCGAGAAGAAACGACTGCAGGAACCGTTCGGTGGATTATTCTCACCCGGGAGCCCGGCGGGACGCGTCGCTGTGGCAATAATCGGCAAACGAACGATTCACACTCGCGGGTGGAGGTGCTCGATGCACCCACGCGGATCTCGAGAGGACAAGCCAGAGAGAAGTGCAAAAAGATTGCCACTGCATTTTTTTCTTTTTTTTTTTTCTCGATCAATTTAAGAGATAATCTCTATCGCTCGTTTCTCAAAGATTTAACGCAGGTTTGTTGTTGTAATATGATTTTGCGATGTAGAATTGTACGTTTGCTAAACGAATTTCTCATTGTTGCGATTGTTGTTTCTTTTTTTTCGCGCATAAAATTTTCCCATGCTCGTTGGGGCGGAAGGAAAATCGGAGTAAGAGAGGACTCACCGCCAGAAGTGAGGCACGTAACCGGTGGGACAGAGTTCCCTGCATTGGCTGCACGGCGCGCCTTGAAACGCTTGCACTGGGTTACTGAATCCGTTTCCTCCGTTTCCCCCGTTGCTCTGCCCGCTCGTCGACAGCATCCTGTGAAATACAACAATTCGCCCAGAGGGGCTTATTAATACATGTTTAATGCGTGAGAATGCGTTGAGTTTATCGTCAGGGTACAGTCGTCAGCGATGCAAAATTGAAAGCGAAGACTCCTGTAGTTGTTATAATTAAGATCACGATTATTGAAAAGTATGTAATTCTGCGAAGGGTTCAGACGAAAATCGTATCATCTCGAGAGTGTTCGAGACAAAAAATAATTAAAAATTCACCTCAGTTTTCAATCTTAAGAACAATTCCCAATTGCATAGAGATCTGGAAAAAATCAGGCATAGCGAAGGTGCTGAAACGTTTGATTTGCATGATAATAATACGAAATTGTATATTATAAATATTTCTATTTTTTTTCTACGTCCTACTTTCTCGTCCGATTTTTTTTCCCGGCCCTTATTTTCGCGAACCCATCAAATCCAGAGTTTATTGTCCGAGAAGCAATAAATTGGTATCAACGATTGTCTCGAAAGCTCGCGGACTAGTTTGCTTATCGTTACCGCGATTAAATGCTGCCATAACGACCAGGATCTTTTATTCATGCGCCGAAGGATAAGCGCAAAGTGCAACGAGATCGAGCAGAGGTGCAACCAGGGTCGTTGGTGCTCCGCCGGTTGATGATCGATAGACGAATCGCGGCTTTAGGATCGAGGCGCGAGGCGCGACGTCGATCGGGACTATCGAAAGGCCAACTTGCCCCCCCGAAGAAACGAGATGCAATTAATTAAGGCCTCTCCCGACTCTAATACCCAGGGAAACCGATATTTAAGCGAGGCAACCGCGAGCCGCGTACACATCGGCGAATTAATAACCGAAGCGCATGATAATTAACGGGTGTCGCGCGAAAGAGGCGAGAAAGAGATAAAACGAAGCCACGGGCGTGTTTCCTCATCCTTTTTGCTTCCTTGTGCCCGAGTGATAGGCCTCTCGATCGCGGAGCGATTAGCCCCGCTTGCACCGGAGCCGAAGCTTCAATTATACGCCCATCGTTTTCCACTTCGTGCCCTTGTACACCTTCCCTTGTTTATATTCGCTGGAAAACCATGGAAGCGACGCCAGTCTCGCGGATTTGTTTTTAAACTCAATGAAACTTGCACCGTCTCGAGTTACGGTTTCCGTAGGAACGATTTAATAGAAATCGCGCCCGTCAATCAATTAGTCTTTCATTTTGGTATTCGATTTCTCATTCGTTTCCGATGATTTTGTTTTGTTTACTGGAAGACTGGAAGAAGAAGTTTACGGACTCGTGCGAAATTCGATCCTGAGACTTATTCAGTGAAAAACTTAATACATTATTTCCATTAAAAAAATTTGTTTCGCCGGGAACATCGCAGCTCATTTTGTACTTCAGGAATTCGTTTTTCAGCAACTTTCGTATTCTTGAATCTTTTCATGCTTTCGTCTCATCTCAGGTGGCGTCAGACTCCACGAAAGGACTACCTTTAAGGTCGATTCGCACTCGAACGACTATTCGTGCGTAATCCTTTCGTGTAAGACATTCTCTGACCGATTCACCAGTCGTTCAGTTTCGTTTTACACGACCGAGACAAGTTGTGGCAGTTAAGGGAGGGACGGGGGGTCTTTTACAGGCCTGTAAAGTCCACTCGGCGGTTGCACTTTGTAAAATCGTTAAGCGGCTTATTTATTGCGTGCGCCTACGCCTCTGTAGTTTCACTCCTCTCGACGTTTTCCTCCCTCTTTTCCTTGCGCTTGTGTCTTACCACGATTTTTTGCCTTTTGTTTTTCAGAGGATTCTCCGATGTCGTGTGAAAAAAATTCACGGACGGAATTGTGAGAGAAACGTTGGGTGCCGAAGAAGAAGAGGAGGAGGTGAAGTTGAAAAGGAGCGTATATCGTTCACCTTCCGTTATCTGCAGAGGAGAGAACTTTAATTTATCGCGGGTACGCAACGGCTCGTATTTCATTGTCGGATAAATCGTCGAACGATGGATCGATATGCGTACGGGAAGAAGGTTCCTTGCGCGGATACACTCGGCTCTCAACGCTATCAGGATTATCTTTGCGGCTCACCGTGAGGAAGACAAGTTGGAGCATTCGAGAACGAAGGACAAAAGGGAGTGTGTTAAGAATAGCGTATAGATTGTTTCTAGATTAAAGACCGATTGTCATACAAACTGTGGCCTCTAGGAGAAATATGGCCGGAATCTTTTTTGTAGAAAATTGCATGCTCTGCAAAAAAGGATTCTTGAAAAAACAGCGTCAGATGTGCCTTTACCGTATAAAAACGCGATTGAACGTTTCTCTGACATTATTGAAGTTCATTCACAGCGAACCAACACATAAACGAATGATTATCTCGCAAACCGTTGGATTAAAAACGAATAGGCTCGGGACAATTGTTGTAGAGAATGAAATGCTCCGAAAAAAGGTACTCCTGCACAAATACCACCAGACGCGCCATTATCGCGGGAAACGCGAATAAACGATTATCATATATTTTTGGAGTCATTTGAATCCAATCAACGCATAAACGAGCGATTATCTCTCAAACCATCGAACCAAAAACGAATACGCTCGGCACAACCGTTGTAGAGAATGAAATGCTCTAGAAAAAAGGTTCTCTTACGAAAATACCACCAGGCGTGCCAGTATCGCGTGAAACGCGAATAAACATTTACCCGATGCACAGAGAAGAAAAAAAGTAGCAATTCTCGCGTCGGAGGAAGATTACACTTTGACTCTCAGTTTCCAAAGTACGAAATTTCATCGTGAATTAAGAATCGAGAGAATAAAAAAAGGAGTAACGAAGCAACGGAAATGCGAGGATAGCGGCGAGGGCAGCGGCGAGAAGAGCCGGAGAACAAGATGAAGAGCGTGAAAGTAAGAAAGACGGACGGAGTGAGAGAAAGGTAGACGTAGAAAAGCACGAACGTAGGTGCTTATTAAGGTTCGCTCGGCAAGATTAACGAGCGGTAATGACCGTAGCACCTACGATGCGGATTCTATCTCGTTCCCCTTCGCTCGCTCTTTCTATCCCGCGCCGGGGCTCGGCGCAGCATCTCCTCGCGTAGCTCGAACTCTCGCTCGTAGCTCAGCTTATCACGCGGCACCAACAGCGGCGAGAGGGCGATGGAGAACGGGCACCGGTACCACCAGCAGCACCGGCAGCAACAACGGCAGCAGAAGGAAGGCAGAAGGTAACAGCGGAGTAGCACGCGTGATCCTATCCCGTGCGAATTCGCGGATCCGCACGCGAGTACACAGCGAAAGCTTTTCGCCTTCAACCTCCGGATCGCTCGTCCAAACACATACCCACAACTACGAACTCGCATCCACGGAACGAGTACGCGATATTCGCGCGAGAGGTTCCTCCACGGTTGATTCGTGAGAGCGCGGAAACTATATTATTCCTCGATGTTGCGGGGAACTCGGCCAAGAGAATTAATGAGCTGATGCCAAATGGTTGGGAATACACGGGAAAAAAAGAGCATTTTTAACGAAACAAAAAAAAACAACAAATTGGAGTTAGAGTTCAACGCGGCAGACTATTATCCACGACGTTTGGACTAATTTTGCAATCTTACCGAGAAATTGCAACACTTGTTTTACTTACTGGCAATTTTGTTAGATAATTATTATTATTATCCTTGCGCAAATAGCATACTTCCTTTTTCCTTCGTGAGCATGTGAAGTTTCAATAAAATGAGTACAGTTGTTCAGTTTCACCCTATTTTGAATTACACGAAAGCGTAGAAAAATAATAAAATCGGATGATCTCTTGGTGCTTTGAATGAACTCCAGAAACGTCGGAGAAACGTTCAAGTGCGTTTTTACACGGTCAAGACACATCTGACGCTGTTTTTACAAGAGTGCTTTTTTGCAGAGCATGCAATTTTCTACGAAAAAGATTCCTACCATATTTCTCTAGAGGCAACGGTTTGAAGGAAAATCGGTCTTTAATCTAGAAACAATCTATACGCTAATTTCAAGATTAGAAGATCCAGATTGCGCATCTTCTCTTGCTTCGCGTTCAACGCGATCCGATTGAACGAAAGACCTTAAAAATTTTCTTGTTTCCGCAACTTCGCTTAATTTCATATTTACCGTCGAGTTTGTTTCTTTCTCGCGATACGGCTCGAAGGAATATTAACGCGAGGTCCAGCTGGAGAACACCCACACCACCCGGGGATAATTATAATAAAACCGGGAGTCGGGAGGTCCATTAACGAAGGAATTCATTAAGTGGATCAGCGAGAAAGATTCCCTTCGCGTGTACTCTCGAGCTGCTCTCGTATTCTGATTCCGCAGTGACCTCGTTCCGATAGCGAGAGGGTCGTAATAAAAGATCCACGAGTGCCGGGGACGGCGTGCACGTAGAGCGAAGCGGGCGATAGAACAGGAAGCAACAAAGACGGAACAACGTCAACGATAACATACATCCCCATTCGGCCCACTCGAGTATCGAGTGTCCAGACTCTCCGCTCGCGAATGAAGCCTCAAATCGAAATAAACTATCCAATAAGGCACCGCGGTAATTTACTCCAAAGGGCAATGACGCGATTCACAATGTTATGAAGCTGAGTTCATAATAATGATTATTATTCTTACTATTAATATTATTAATATTGGATCTATTTATTATTTGAAGAAACCAATTATTCAGTCTATTATTATTGTTATTAATTAATTAATAATTATAATAATAACAGACTGAACAATTGATTTCTCTAAATAACTAATAGGGTTTTCGATTTGGTTTCCTTTACTGTGCTCCGTAAGCTTCGTAAAATTTCACTATTTTCTACGATATAAAATTCCAACCCTTTGCATTATAATATATAATACGAGAGAAAGAAAAAAAATTATATATTTTGCCGAGTGAACGAAAATTATAATGACGTCGGATAAGAAGACGAGGAAGAAGTCGCCCGGACAGAGACGAGTAATTAGCCAAGTTTTTGCAACGAATAAGAGTCGTTAGTTTCTCGGAGTCTAGTCCGATAGCTAAAGAGAGCCAGGCGAGTCGCGCGGTATGTTAATGGTCGCGATATGAAGAGAGGAAGGACCCGCGGGGCCCGAACACTCCGCATCGCTGTGTGGGTAATTCGTGAAACGACCAATTAACATTCCCCAGAATGGAATAAGCTTCTTGCCGTTGGCGAACGTCGGGGCTTCGAGCCGCAGCCTCTTCGCCGCTCGCCGTAGAAAACGGTAGCTTCACTTTCGTAATTGTCGCAGATACCGAGGAACTCGCGCGGGCATGCCGAGCGCCCGAATCGAAAGTGAATTTCGCTCCGCTCCATCATCTTCGGGCTTTTCGTAAGTCTTTTTATTCCTTACTTTCGGTCCTCGAAAACTTGCCGTTTATGGGAGAGGCAGCTTTCTCGTCTCGCAGTTTTGGAATTCTTCATATTGTTGGTTTAATTCTTTTTTTCTCTGTACGTTCGGAGAAGCCTTTGACGAGAGCTTTTTTTCAAACGCGTGAAATCTTTTATTGCTTCTAAGAAAATTCCTCGCGTCAAAACGAGTTTCTTGCGGAGAATTCGGGCGTCACTATTTTGGAGAACATTTTTATGACATTTGCTTTGTAAAATTAACGCTCGAAGCGACGTGTCGTTTGGATTCAGCTGTATCGATTTTCGACCGAAAATTGAAAAAATTCTTTCGTTCGCAGAGTTACACCGAAACGGAGAGGGGCGGTATGAGAATCGATGGATTCCACGAGAAATAATTTTAAAAATCGGATTCGCGCATCGGGCTTTGCTTCATCTTCGGGCCTGTATTTTTTATCATTTCTGTTACGTGTCTTTCAAATTATTTTATTACATGTATTCGCCACCGCGACAAATATTTTTTACTAATCGCATCGATTTCGTCACTAAGATGAAATATTGATTTTCGGTGAAGTCACGCAACTCCGATGACGGAATTGCGTAACGAATGTGCCGACGAATGTGCTTCTGAATTCAGGTAGTTCGAGTGGTACAGTCTCGGAATTTGGAGAGAATTTCGAGCCTTTCCCAATGCGATAACAATCTAAAAAGAATCAAACATATGGAAAGTGTTCGAAAGATTGGTTTCGCGTGAGAATATTTCCAAAAATTATCAACAAATTGATGAGAAAATAAAAACTTGTTCAACAAATTACCCGGGAACCGAACTTTTTTTTCTGATGAACACGAGTCGCCAATTTTTCTCATTAACATCACGCAAAACCAATCTCTCAAACACCGTCCATATAGTTGATTTTTTTCAAATTTTTATCCCAATGAGAAACGCTCGAAATTCTCTCCGGATTCCCTCCGAGCCTCACATTTCCTCGGACTGTACCTCTCGGACTATCCTAACAGGTCAAGTATGCGAACTCTGCGAGAAAGCTAAAATGGTTCATCCAAATGAATTTGCATATCCGAATAATCGATATAAATCCACTTGGACTAATATCCTTACGCAACGTATTATCGTCGGGGATTAATGGATGAGTAAAACCATAATTCTCTCCTGTCTTCACATTTCATGAGATTTGAATAACGCTTAAAATAATTTGAAGGAACATTTTGGCCTCGAAATTCTGTCGATCGTTCGGCTTTTCAACAGCGTCAAAATGCGATTACTCATTCTATGTTTTAAAGCAACTTCCTTCCTAATTTATAAACCCAGAAAATGATCATTATTCATTAATCGTGTACTGAAGACAAAAAAAATTGTCAAATACAAAGGAAACGGTCCAAAAGTGTATGAATAATAATCATATAAGAATAAATAAAAAACTATCGTATAGTAAAATAGACCCATAAAAATCGTAGTCCTCTCGATGCTCGGGGCTCGAGGAACGAGAGCGCGGATCAACATGAAACCCGAGCGCAAACGCCCGAGCTTCGTTTATCTCGCGCGACAGTCGAGGGAAAGAGGAAACAGAAGAAAAGCAAAAAAATAGGCACCGTTTGTAGAAAGAAAGGTAACAAGAGTCGAAGGGATAGTTGATGCCCGTACAGCTAGGACGAGGATGAAAAAGACGGAAAGAAGCCGGGTAGGAGCGCGCGTGGAGGAACGCAGTAACCGAGTGAACGTATCCGCGACGTTCGTACGTGATCGGCATACGAGTTTCCTCGAATTTACAAGTATCTCTCTCGCATTGGCGCGGAGAGACGAGCCGAGCTACGACGAGAGCTTCGAGAGCGATACGAAGACGAGAACGAAGAATAAGGCGCGCGCGCGCGAGCGCGAGCGCGGAGCGGTGAGTAGGTAGAGAGAAGTCCTTCTCTCGCCGTGAGAGCATAACATCGACTCGGACACGGGAGGCTCGTTTTATCGGGACCGAATAAATTTGTATACGTGCAGCACGCTCCGTTCTATCTCACTTTTTCTTCGTGCATTCATATATCTGCGCGATGTATCTCACTCTCTCTCGCTCCCTCGCGCGTTTCTCTTCTAGTCTTTCACCCTCGAGGATTCACGTTTGTGTGTACACGTAGTTAAGTTACTCGCGAGCTCTTGACTCGCCGCACAGATTCCGTATCCCCCGTATCTACGCCGAGCGCGAGGCGGACGAGAAAATAAAGAGAGATCCTTCAACCGCTTTGACCCGCAATAATCGCTGCAACGGAGCCCCGCGAAGACTCGAACGAGAACAATCAGTGTAAAGGAAAAGATTGCGGACAATGTTTCGAGAGACTCGTGCATTAAATATGATATACAAATCGAGAAACATTAACGTAGAGAATGGTGGATATTTTCAAATTTCATAAATGTGCTTAAATGCAGTGAAATGAATGTAAATTGTTGGATTTCACGGAACTTTTGTAATAAAATTGAACTGAAATATTGAAAGTAAATTTTTATAACTGTAATAATTTCATTCTAGTAAAAAACATTCTAAGTAAAAAATCAAAGTAGAATATCAATAGCAAATTATTATTACTACAATTATTTACTTTTAATATTTCGCTTCAATTTTATTGTAGAATTACGTTTAAATCAACAATTTCCTTCAAATTCACTATACCAAAGTGCGCTTGTTTTTCATTGCCATTGCACCTCAATTTCAGTTCACCTGTTCGTGCATAAAATTGCCCGATTCTTTTTGAGAGCCCGTGAAATTTTCTACCTGTTTCGAGAGACTGTTCGAGTAAAAACACATGCTACATGGTCGGAATTACAAGGTAACGGGGACTCGAATCATTTATGCGTCGTACAGTTCGGGAAATGGAGACTCGATGGTCATTGGTGTTACAAGATCGTAAAATTCTATGGCTCAATTTCGTTTGATTTGTGAAGGTTCTCGTGATGGCACCGATAAGATATCACGAGAAGATTCATGTTGACACTGAATCAAACCTATTTCTATTTAAGAATACGACGCTAAAGTAGTAGGTAAAATATTGCGTTCGAACGTAGTCGAATTGAGTAAGGATTTTAAAGAAATGAAAATAAAAATCAATAAACAAAAAAAATGAATTTAATGAATATGATTGAATGGGAATAAAAATTCATCAATCTAATAGTTTCTATCCGAATCTCAGTTTTCGCGAAAAATCTAAAGAGCCTTATTCGCGAAGTCGAGGTGCCTCCTTAACACTGCCTGATCCAACAAGACCCCAAAAAATGTTATTCTCGTTGGACCTTTTCGTTTCGCATGCCAACCGTCCATAATTTCGTCGTCATCGATGGCAAAGTGAAAAAATCTCGAATAAAAGAGAAAAAAAAAGAATAATGTCCTTGCGCCGTCGAAAATTCCGGTTTCTTCCATCAGAGAAGAATCCGAAGTCGCGCGCGAAAACGGCGAACAGAGACAGAAGCTCGTTTCGTCGTTATCTCTCGTCTCGAAGCAGGTTGATCCCCGAGTGCCGCGTCATCGGCATTCCCTTCGTAGAAACGTTCTTTCGGGCGCACAAACGCGCGCGTTCGCTCTCGCGCGCGCGGACGTCTCCTGCACTCGGGAAGGGATTATCTTCATTACGGCGATTTTCACGATTGAATGCGAATACACCGCTCGTTTGCATTGTGGGACCTGGTCTCGCGTGAGCGCGAATACGAGCGTTTCACGGTGACTGTCTACCTTTTTTTTCTTTCATATTCCATTACCATCTTATACCCTAACATTTTACCAAACCTTCCCTAAAAATCCATCTAAAAAAAAATCATCCATGCTAAAGGTACGGAAAATATTTATTCTGCGCAATAATAATTCCAAAGTGTTATTAACAAATTGATGAAAAAAGAAAATTGTTCAAATTCAATTTGTTAATAATATTTTATGAAACCTTCCCTTCATAAAAACAAAAATTATCCATGTTAAAGCTACTGAAAAGATTAATTCTGCGCAATAATAATTTCAAAATGTTATTAACGAATTGATTAAAAAAGAAAATCGTTCAAATTCGATTTGTCAATAACATTTTGCGATCATTATGCAAAATGAATCTTTGCAGTAACTTTAATAGGCATGATTTTTTCAGATTTTTTTTCGAGAAGTGTTTGCAATTCGCGCGAACTTATGCGAAATGAAGACTATGCCCAAGGACGATCCGACGAACTATCAAACTGCCGAATCCAAGACGATCGCCCATCCGAGTACTGACCGCGAGCAATTGTTTGACTCGGGCGATCGCCGCGCACCGACCGCTGTCGGTTCTGTCTGACTGCTATCGCGAATAACTGCCAAAGCCATCGCGCGCGAGAATAAACTCACCACGCGCTCTTCCTATACGCGCGATTATAAATCCCGACAATGTTTGTGCGCTCCGAGTACACACATGCGCGATGTGTTTCTGTGCCCGATAGAAACGTGGCCGACGTACCTGTTGCTCGATCCTTTGTACGCCGCAGTAGAAGAAGCAGAAGAAGGAGAAGAAGCAGTCGAGTTCCCCGCAGGAAACTTTCACTGACTCTTGCCGATGGGTAATTCCCGCTCGGAGGGGAATTTCGCGCAGCTTCCAACTCTTCCAGCGTTGCTTCGAATAATCCTCTCGAAGTTTTCGTTATCCGACCGAACGCACTTCACTTGCACTCTATTTTTCTTTCACTCGATTCTTCGATAAACAATCGGCAACTTCACCGAGCCGCACATCGAAACTCTCGAAACACTTTTTTTTTATCACACGAATCACCACGATCACGACATAGCGAAACTAATCCATGCGGCACTCGCGAGGGAAGAAAAGCACAAACGCAGTCGGAACCTCGGAAGTAAACGTCGCGCGCGCGCGCGCCACTCTGAATCGGGACGGTTCGTGTCGAACGACGGAGATACGAGAATCGATGCGCGATCGCATCACGCGCCCCCGATCGGTGAAAAAACGGATTAAAATCGCCAATTATTCGAGACAAAAGAAACGCCGAATGAGCGTTTAGCAAAGAGAATTCGAAAACGATGAAAACCGGAAATATCCCATTTTTTTAATCGTATAATCGATTTTTGTGCCTTCATTGAAGATTTACCGAGAGAGTAGCGCGAGCCTTGTATTCGGGCCCGGGTCGTCGCAGACGTCCGAGAAACGTGAGCAGAACGTTGCTTCCGCGTCCCGGAGACATCTTCGATATCGGTGAAAAATTGTCCGAGAACGAAAGAAGCGAGACGAGACCGAGGCGAAAATATTGGTCGTTGAGGGATTCGGTAGGGGCAACGAGTGCTCGTCAACGACGTTGTCGTTGCCGCCGATTATCGAGATTCACCTGCCTCGACGGAACCGCGAGGCCGCGAGACTCGGGGACCGAATCGCGCACGGGGTGCATCTTCGGACTGCGACGATTCTTTCGGGCCGAGCGGGTTCCGCGCGAGAACGAGAAGCCCGCCGGAAGGCCGGCGAATCCGGCGCTAGCGGCGAAATGAAGAAATAAAACGATTCTAAAACCTACGAACCGATTCGTACGGATTCTTTTGTTTCTTTTTCAACGTCTCGAGGAAGAAGGGCCGGTAAATCAGTCCTACAGGAACGACGAAGCGAGGAAACGCATCTGGGACGTCTCTACGAGTCCGAAGTGTTTTTGTTGTTTGTTTCTCTCTCTCCGTTTCCTCGTTTTTCCTCTTAAGTTACATTTATAAACTATCGTGGCTTCGAGGCACGACGTGAATGATGCGTCTTTCTTTTCTCTTTCTCGTGCGCCCCGGGAGAACTACTATACTCTTTATCCCGAGGATCTGCGACTGCCGCTGCTGCTGCCGGCGAGAGCATTAAAACACACACGGACGTTGCATTCCTCGGCTGTGGTAGCGAGGGCTCGCTCGTTTCGAAGAAGCGGCGCACTCCGCACGGTGCAAAACCAACATTGATGCTCTGTACGATTCACTGTGCGGAGTATACACGTATGCGTGTATACGGACGTGTGTATCGTACGTGATCCGGTTGCACGTGTGCGCGAGGGAAGAAACCGAATGGACGATTTGTTTTTTTTTTCGAACGATGAATTTTGGAAAATTGCGATTCAGGTTGGAAAATTCAGTAGCGGGGAGGAGAGGGAAACTTGGATCGACGAATCGAAGGGTTGAGCGGTCGCGGCGCGATCGCTCTCTCGCGATACGAACGACGAGACTCCGGCCGGACTCGGAGTCGTACTACCGTCGCCGCGCAGACGAAGGCCCCGCGAGGGACCTTCCCCCACCACCAGCGCCCGGCTCCGTCGTACCTACGCGGCGAGTCGCGCTACCACCACCACCACCTGCCAGGGCGCCCGCGACGGGACTCACAACTCTGCGTGTCTCTCCTCGCTCCGGACGAGCAGAACCCAACCTTCCGAGCTTTTTATGTCTTATTTATACCCGCTCGGTCCATTCGCCTCGAGATTTATATTTAATTTTCATGGCGACACGTCGTAACGTTCCTTTTTTTGGGCTACAATGTAAACGACTTTTTTTTTTCGTTCGCATTTTTATATCGATGTCGACATTTTTTGATGGTTTGTTTGATTTATCAAAAGATGCTTCGAAAAATGTGAAAAAATATTATCGCGTTTAAATTATGAAATTCGTCGAGATTATGAGAAAAAAGGTGTGTTAAAAAATCGCGGATTTTTCATTGACAATTTTGCGTTTCAGCATTTTGGGTTATTGCATGGAGTGCATTTTTTTTGCGAGGTAACCGGTAATGCAACGGAAGCACGGAGGTCCGCGGAGTCACTTTTCGGGGATCCCGAAAAGCTGCTTAAAACACGACAAGCCGTTCAAACTTGCGCGGACCCGTGAAGGAACGCGACTCTCGGACTATCTGATGTATGCGGTGAGACGATCGAGTAAAGCGATATCGCAAAGGAAGAAAAAGGAAGAAAAATTGTAGTAACACGATCTTCTTCTCGTCGCGGGAACATGCGGTATTTGCCTTCTGTCCGGCTGGCTTCGTCGAACCGACACGGTATCGACTTTCATCCCTTTACCCGCGTGCTTCGATTATCACGTGATCGTTTTAAAACAGTGGCACAAACTATTGAACCGGCGGTTTTTTTATATACATTTTTTTTTCGTGAAATTATTCTCAAGATTTAATCAAGTCAATACTGATTAAGATTGATTACGAAGCCTAATAAATGAGAACAACACATTGATATTTATCCGATGATAATAATTATATAGTGAAAGAATTTTAAAAAAACAGAATTAAATGATTTTTGGTCTAATACCGATTTCTCTAAAAAAGGGAAAGTAAAAATGTCCCTATTTAAATTTTTTCTTTTTCTTAATTTTATTTAACACGTATGAATTTCCTCTGAATTTTGCACTGCCTCAGACTATAACCGGTCGAGCTACCTTAAGCGTATGATAAAGATTCTTTTGAATGAAAACTTTTGCGTTTATTGCAATTGCGAACCATGCAAATATTTTACAGTCATAGCCAAGAGCCTCAAAGTCCAAGCGGCGAAAATAAAGTAAACATTCCAGCCGACTGGTTGACGAAAACAACTCTTCAAACCCCGTAAAAGTCAGTGAATTTTTACAAAGTAAACAGTATCGAACGTTTTGTGGTATATAACGCGCTTCAACATTTATTTACGTGTAAAAAAAAAAAGTTGATAGAAAGAGAATGCCAAAGGAACGAACTAATGAAAGCACGGTTGTCTTCCGCGGCACTTCGTATTTCGCGCGCTTGCCGCGGCGCCAGCGCCGCATAGCGGCCAGCGACGTAAGTGGAACAGCGCATGAGTCGAGTGCCAGGTGGCCGGGTTTCGGCATTGAATTGCATGGTAAATAGTAAACATGCCTTTACAAAGCAATAAAAAAGATTTGAGCCAAGCCATTGATACTTTTCTCTGCTTAGAATCACTTTCCAAACAATAAACTAGATATACAATGATATTAATCTCTTCCACCCGTACATCGGCGTATCCCCGAACGAAACGTTTTCCTCGTTCGCAATTGCCGCGCGCCGAATCCGCTTCCGCGCGGTAGCTTCGCGTGTCCTCGACAATTCTCGGGGCCCGTCGAAACGGGCCACGTGACACGGTGTGTGTCCCTCGAGAGGAATAAAGAAAGAAAAAGAAAAAACATGATGGCGTGACGCGATGGCCGACGCGAATTACGAAAGAGCAGACGATTTTACGCGGGGGGGTTTTCCATGCAAGCCCACCGCTTCGCTCGGCAAACGTCGGGCCGTAAATTTAATATTTTTCTGTGCGTTCACGCGATCGAGAACGATGCTTTACGACATAAGATGGATCATTCCGAGATTGAGGAACACCGGAAGGCTTTGGAACCTCGCGAGCAGTATTACCTTCGCCGCCGTAGGGCTATTCTCTAAAATCATCATAGGTGAGCAGATCTTTCGTTAGGAAAACCTCAATTTCGCGCATCAATATCACATTTTTTTTTTTAAATAATCGATTCTCGCCACGATCGTCGGCTGCGTTACGCGCTTTTTTTCGTTTTATTCGCGTCAACGCGATTTGACGATCGAAACTCGCGTGGGCTCAGTTTTTCCTTTGGTTTTTATTCTTTTCTAACCACACGCTGAGATTTCCGCCTGGCCTTGATCCTTGGTGCATTTTTACGCTGTCGAGAATTACAATATACGTCGCGCCAGGCAACCTTGAGACGAGCGATAGATTTTTTTACTATGCAAGTCGAACGATCGAACGGCTTCGGTTATCGTTAGCATTCGGCGCGTCGCAATGACTTTTCGATACGTTAGTATTTTTTTGTTTAGGCCATCGTTCAATTACGTTAGAGACTCGATTAGAATGATTCGTGACTTTTCGAACCGATACGAGTAATCGGAAACGTAACAAGAGAATTTATGCAACACGAGGTTCGGAAATTTTTTCTTGGAGCAATCTTATCAAGTCACCGAATATTCATGACGAAGACATTGTAAAAGATTACTGTCGCGTCTACGATACATATGTAGATCCCTTTTTATTAGCTACGATAAGTCATCGTCGCTCCTCGCAATTTCATACATTTTTTGAGATAGAAACCTTTGCGGTTTTTTTTTAACAGAGCGAACTTTGGTTGCGCGTCGAGAATTTGTTTTTTGTTGTAATTACAGTTTAAACATTTTTTAAATTAATTTGTTTATTTTTATTTAATTGGCAAAATCTTTTTACCATTACAATGTTTAATTTGGCTCCGATAATATTTATAAAGATAACAATGAAATCGCGGTTCTAAGCAAAATAAATCGTTTTATTTATCTTTTTCAACTTTTTCAACACAAATTTTATACATTTATCACAAAAAAAACTTTGCGGATACTTTGGAATGAAAAATTTTTTTGTAATTTTCCACTGATTTTTTTTTTTGCAGAATGGCTGAACAAGACGACGGTTTACAACAAGCACATAATGTTAAAAGCACTGGACGAAAGACCGAAGAATGTGCCGCTAATCACAGTATCGAATCATCACAGCTGCTTCGACGATCCTGGAATATGGGGTGGGTTTAGAGGAAGAGACCGCTAAAGAAAGAGCGTCGCTCGAACGTCCGATCGGCGGTAACGATTCATGCGCTAAGACTCTGAAAACAAAAAACAAAACTAACGTTTATTCTGTTCGCCCTCTCCCCCACCCTCTCCCGCGAAGCGAGGACAAGAGACGAATATAAACAAGTGGTAATGAAAAGACTAAAGTTTCGGAAAGACACGAAATTCCTAGTATCGGTGATTTTTTTTTAATACGGGAATCTGTTTCTTATCCGAGACGACGAGAAACAATTTCATGGTGTCCGGTCGTCCTGGAAATCCGGAACATCCTGAAAATTTTCTCGAACTTTTATTGTCCCAGAAGAATCCTTAAATGTCCTCAAATTCTATTGCCTCTCCAATTTTTTGATTCTCTTAAATTCTGATTTTTTAAGTCAATTTTTCTCCTCACATGCGGGTGATGTGAATTTATTTCAGAATGATCACCTTGACGAGAAAATTGAGTTTTCCCCCCAAAATGAATGGTGAAACCGTAATTTGCAAAAATTGGACCAAATTTTGGAAAAAATTATATAAAGAAAAGAATTTTTTGCCTATCATTCACTGGACACCGTGAATTTCTGAAAAAATGTTGGCTCTAACTCATCGCGCGTGTATTTATGCGTATTTGTTTATTAATTTTTTCGCATTTCTTCAGCTACCCTGGATTTTCGGCACATACTGAATAGAAAAACAATGAGATGGTCGATGGCGGCCCACGACATTTGTTTCACGAATGTTTGGCACTCGTACTTCTTCATGACGGGCAAGTGCATACCGGTCGTACGCGGCGACGGCGTCTATCAAGAATCCATGAACTTTTGCATAGAGAAATTGGGCTGCGGAGACTGGGTTCACGTGTTTCCCGAGGGAAAAGTCAATATGCTCAAGGAGCACATGAGGTGCGTGGTTTTTTCTTTCTCTTCTAAAATCGAAATTCGATTCATTGAAAGATTTAGGGGATTTTAGGCAGCGAAGAGTATTTTTTTATATATTTCTATCGCAAAAGGTCTTTTCAGCAAATAAATTTGCTCTTTCTTTAAACCAGTACTTTCAAAATTGTGCAAACAAAATTGTTGTAAATTCATGTATTCAGCAACGTGTGAGGAACCTGTAAAAAAAATTGACAAAAGGGGAAGTATTTCTCGTGCAAAAGAATCTGCTCATCATCATATTAACATTCTGATACTAATTTTTTTCTCGTAAATTATGCTGACTTCCACATTGCTAATTTTTATAAATTCTTCACGCATCGGAGAATACGGTTAAATTTAAAGGAAATCGAGAGGCACATTATTGAGGAAGAATAATTAATTAGAATTAATTTTTGCTATTTAACAAGTTGCGTTTCATTTTACTTTAAAGTATGCAGTGTCCTCGCTGGTGCGTGAGGAACCTGATAAAAGGATAAAAAAAATTATGATATTAATGTTATTACATTTTCTTTTCCTGAGAAAGTTCTTCGAGGTCCACTTTTCCAATTTTTTGGTAGACTCTTTATAGGTTGCTGAATACTCTGGGAAATTCGCGACACGATTAAAGCTGACGAATTGAGAGAAAAAAAGAAGGAACACCTTGAACAATTTTTTTCTTTCCATCATTTTCTCCAGGATAAAGTGGGGCGTCGGAAGATTGATATTGGAATCGCCGGTTACCCCTCTCGTGATTCCGATCGTTCATCTCGGTATGGACCAAGTGTTGCCGAACGATCCCCCGTACATGATAAGGGTCGGCAAGAGGGTAACGATGAATTACGGCGAGCCAATAGACTTCAGTGAAATGTTGGCCGATCTCAGGGCTTCCAAGGCGAGCGAGGTTGACGCGCGAAAGGCAATAACCGATCGTATCGAGGACGAACTTCAGAGGTAAAAACAAAAGTACACAAACATTCGATTTCTTCCTCCAAAAATTGTCACTCCTATCTGTGGTAAGCGAAAAAAGGATCCCAGATGAAAAACCCCCGAAAAGTATGAAAATTGTGAAGTGAACATTTTTTTCTGGAGCTGATTTTTCCGGGGTGCGTGTCGAGATGCACAAAGTCATCTAAAATGTATAGACAAGAAATTCTCACCATTTTTTCACCGAGCTCTCCCTAAAAAAATGGAACAAAGCCTCATTTTATGATTTTTGTATTTTCCGGGAGGTTTTTTCCGAGTTTTGTTTCGGGATTCCGAAATGGAATCGAACATTTAATCACCTTTTTTCGAAATTGATTCGCAGGTTAAGGGCGAAAACGGAAGAGCTCCACGTGAGGCTTTGACGTCAGAGTGGCGGTTCACGCCGTCACTCTGTGTAGCCTACAATTATCGCCAATAAAACAAACGTCCAAATGAAAGAACAAAACGAAACATCGATGATATCTCGACGACCGGTCGAGGCTTCGATAATTTTTCGTTGAAAGAGAAAAAAAAAAACAGAAAACTGAAAAATCAACAACAACAAAAGAACATGTTTTGAAGAAGGAAACGAAGCTAAAGGACACTTCTCGGTGGAGAAAACGCGAATTCGTCGATCGAAGTTGCCGCGAGCGCTGTTTTTCTTTTTTGTACATAAAGCGTCTTATCGCCTAGATTTGAAGGAAAAAATGGTTGATAATTCCATTCGTCAATATAGTTTCACAATTTTCCTGCGTTTCGTCGTTGCCATATCAAGCGATCGACGCTCGAGGCGTTTCAACGTTGCGAAAGAGAAAGAAACTCATTAATTTCATCGAATTAGAGTCGACAGAATAGACGAAATGCTCGAAATCGATCGAAATTTGACGCGACGCAGCGGCGATTGAAGAACAATATAAGCCGAATGGAAATTTTAGCTGTGCGACGATGCGCGCGCTCGCGCAACCGCGAGAAACGAAGGTCGCGAGGGCCGTAAGCTGCGATCTTGAGAAATCGGCGACTCTCGAATTTGTCTCGATATCGCCGACATCGAAGTCATCGAACTCTCGACGCTTCCCAAGCTTTTCGTACTTACGATCCAGAGTCGCGGACGGAAAAAAGAAACACACACGAGAAGATTATGCGATAAAAGAACAAACACAGAAGAGATTAATCGTGATCAACGGCCTCGAAGAAGAATGCGTAAACGGCCTCGGGAAGAACGCGGAAAAACGCGCAACTCGATTGGAGTTCCAATCGGGACCTGTGTCGAAAAACCTTCGCGAAGCCTGCCCCTCATTTTGTATATATAATAATCCAACTGCGAATGAAATGATATAGGAGAACTTCGAAATCCATGCCCTACCGTATTTACGTTGAAGAAAAAAATGTACAAAGAGAGACGTGTACGCGCACTCTGAACTTGTTGAATTTTGTCGATAAAAAAAAGAAAAAAAAAAAACAAAAAATGTTACGATAAAAAGTGAAACACACGGAAGTATGAAAAGGGTGGAATACATTTTTGTTGTTTTTTTTTTGCGTTTCATATGACATACAGATTAAACGCAACAATGACGATAACGCGATACGTACCTTATATTTTTAATAGAAACATGGCAAAACGTTAACTTTTGGCTTTTATTTTTCCACGCGAACCTTTCCTTCGCGACAGAATTTTTTTACGTTGTCAATTCTTTTTTTTTATATGAATTATGGGCATTTAATTTTTTTGTTTGTTTTCGATTTCGCGGAGAAATCATTTTTTCTAAGACCTTTTGTTTTTTATTTCTTTTCACCTTATGAATTTTGTGCAATATCTAGAAAAAAACAATTTTTTCGGTGAAGTTTTTTTTTTTCTTTCTATCGATTTTCTTAAATTTTACGACGAAATAATTGTTTCGAAGATCTTTTTTTTAACCCGCACGGGTATTTTTTTTGTTATATATTAGACGCTTCATTGAATATTCACAGACGAGAGAGATATAGTACAGAGCACATTCAACAACATTATTTTTTGTTTCTTTTTTTTTTTTTTCGTTTTTCAACACATAGTTGTACAACTAATGGTAGTCAACACTACGGGTAAGTATAGAAATAGAATAGAACCTACTATTCGCGGAGTAACACGTGTGACGAGACGAGAGATTTGAATCACGGGCACACGGGCGAGACGACAACACGATTCGAGGGTTCGGGGTTACGTCCCAGTTGGCACAATTCCGTACTTTTGTTTTTACGCCCTCGATTACCCGGTAAATCGGGGACTCACAAGATACTAGCACATGAAATCAACAAATCGGCGTGGAATCTCATTAGTCTCGTTGAGAACGATCAAAATGACTCGATTCAATTCTTTCTTCGATAGCTCGAATGGCAGCCGACAATCATCGAAGCTTCGTCATAAATAGCGGAAGGTGCAGAGAAATTTATAGCCGTTACAATTTTCCTAGCTACGCACGAATTGACGCTAGACGCGAGGAATAAGGGTGTAATTTGGTCGATCCTTCGTTTACGAGGAAAATACTTCACGAGAGACAAATCACTCTTTCCTCAGCTCGAACAACGATGTTCGTGTTTAGAGTTTAGAGTTCATATATATATATATATTATTTTTTTTCCATACGATCGTCAAAACCTTGCTTTGAGCTATCCCTATACAAATTATTTCGAATTTTATTTGCCGTCTTTCGTTCATTCGAGCCGTTCGGGGATCGAAAGTCGCTCGACGTTGCGACCTCGTCGAGCGCCGAAGAAAATTGCCCTTGGCCGTTGGCCCGAACAACGACTTTGGAGTTCGCAATCGATTTCATTTCACTCGGCGCGAGAAATGCGGTTTTACGCACGCTTCGCGTAATTTCGACACGAGTGCGAGAAAAAGATTTTTCTCGTCTATTGATTTTATGACTTTTCTAGGCACGAGTGTGGAAAAGCGCGCTTTTGCGCACTAGTGCGCAAAAATGTGTCGTAAAGCCTCCTTCCGCAAAAGGTTTTTCCGCAATCGTATCGTAATGTACTGATTCCTCGGCAACGTCTTCGGCCACGCTTCGAGCTAGCTCTGTGTTCTTTTTTTTACTTCGTTTTCACGATTCGCTATTATTCGACGGCGTTCGTCATTCAAGGGCCGACGTCGCGATAGTCGCGGAAATTGGCGAGAGTTCCGTTGCTTTCCTTTTTTCCTTGCTCGTACAACGATATTAAAGTTTTCTCGATTAATTTTCCGCGCGGAAATCGCGAAAACGATGCTTCAAGGCGAAGTGGCCTGCGGCGCGCGATATTAAAAATCTCAATACTCTTTTTTTCTCGAGGAAACGCCGACGTTAAACCAAACAGAATCTCGCGCACACAATCGCGCTCGAGTATCTTCGAGGAAAAAAAGTATTAGTTTTTATTACAAACCGGCAGACACGAGGAGGCTCGTGGAATCTTTATCAGAGTTCCTTTATCAGAATTCAGAAGCAAAAGTCTGCTTGAGAAAAAAAAACGCGATCACTTTGGATATCTGAAAAAAAAAATCCATCGTACAGAAGATCCTAGGAATATTAATTTTGCGTAATAATAATGCCAAAATGTCGAGAATAAATTAGCGAAAAAAATTGCTCAACGAATTTTTTTCTGAATGCAATTCTTTCATAATGTCCTCTCATTTTCTATTTTTTTGATTTGTTATTAATGAACGTCTAGAATTCGGATACGAGTTCGTGGAAACACTGCGGATAACACTCATAAAGTTTGCGATCGATTTATCGAACATATTTGCAAATGTCGATTAAAGGTTTTTCAAAAATTGGAGGCAGCAAAAAAAACGTGATAGTCCGGAAAAATTAAGGAATGAACTTCTGCTAAAAAACATTAAGTTACCGGATGATTTATAGAGCTTTTTCCTTTCTTACTAATTTGATGAGAACTTTAAAGCGCCTTCTGTATGATTTATTTTTTTTATAGATTTTTATACCGTTGAAAATTCTTTGAAAGATCTTCTCTTCTTCTTCTTCTTTCTCTTCTTTTGACTCTTCAAATCACACTTCTGATTAGGAATTCAACGATAAACCCTCCTTGTGGCCTTCGTGAATTTCTTTTGGATTTTGATTTTCCCCGCGTTTCAGAAAAACGAGCAGTTTGAAGCTCGAAAACGCACCGCGCAAACTCGCTTTCTCGTGCGCGAGAAAAATTCTGGTGTGTTCGAGCAAGAAATTCGCTCGGCTTTCCGGAACCTCGCATTTTCATACTCCTGCCGACTGGATTATCGTTAATTCACATTCTTACATACTTATCTATACATATGATACACATATCATATATATATATATATATATCTGAATTTAATATATCTATTTATGAATAATAATTCATCGCAGAGTCCGACCTTGCAGCAAGGCATTCTCCGTTACATTATTTCTTTTTTCTTTTTGTTATCTTTCCTTCCTCTTTTCAACAGAATGATAAATTCTCTTCGTGCCCCCGACTAAAATCGCCTATTCGAGGACACGCTAATAACAGCCATATAACAATAAAAAAAAGCTTTTCTCCCCATCTCTTCCAACTGCACAACTTTCGAATCCCATGATTTTACCATGTACAACAATATACAAGAAAAAAACGTAAAAAATCGTCCGATTCACGAAAAAACTGTTCTTGAACACTAAAAAAACCGGCTCTTTTTCTAGATCTCACAGAGATGCCAAAAAATCGAAAAAACGGTTGAAATATGTCGGAGGAAAAAAAATCAAATTGCTTTCGACGAATGTTCAATTCGATTTTCTTTTGTTTTCTTGCAACGAGTTCCACTTTATCACTTCTTCTTTTACTCTACCGACGGATTTTTTTTATGATATAGTTTTTATATAGAATTCTTGTTTCTTCATATATGTGTGTGTGTGTGTGGGTGTGTGTGTTCTATAATATTATCTCGAGAATTTTCGTTCGAGGCCTTCATAATTTTATATATATATATTTTTATCTGCATTATCCTAACTTTCGTGACCTAAAGAAGTGAATTCAATGATTCTCATTGGTGACTCGGCGAAGATTAGTCTTGTTGAAGTTGCAGATACTGCCGAGCAAGTCGTTGCGCAGCGTCGACGGCGAGTCCGCGGGATTCGCGTTGCCGTTCACGGAATTTCGCTGCGACGACCCGTCGGCTTGATGATTCTTGTTGCCAGGCGTGGAGATGTGAGAGGAGGAAGAGGAGGAAGAAGACGGCAATGGTAGATTCATCGGCGGTGGCGGCGGCACGTTGACCGTCGAGTGGCTCTTCACCCTGGACGGGTGATTCGGTAGTTCCGTGGAACCTTTGAAATAGATTTTTTAGTTAAATTCGGTAACGAAGGCATCGATAACGGGCAAAAAGAAATTTCTAAGACGATACGACGACAGCAGACAGGATTAAATTAAGCGGGGATACGAAAGGTAGAAAAGAAGACATGCATGCAGAAGACATGCGCCTAGATACGAATTTGACTTCCGAGGCGTGAGATTTTACTGCTCCATTCGCGAAACCGGCATGAAAATTTGGCGGAAATGTCGTTTAGGTATCGCCGAATCGACCGCCTAGGAGTTAGTGAAATCGATCCGCTGGAATTGTAACGCTGTCCTCTTCAACATGCGCAAATAAATGTATAAAAATAGACAAAACTAACGAGCAATTGGTATAAAAGGTAAAAGCAAGGACACAAAACATCGAGAACCGCATGCCACGTATAACGATGAAGACCCCAGTGAATTAAGAGTGTATCGAAGAGAAATGAGAAAGTATGAACGAGACCTACGTGAGATGAATGATCGCAGTACGCGCCATCAACTCTTGTGTCCACCTGGCCGAAGGGTATGCGAGTAGCGAGAAAGCACAAGGTTAGTTATCGGCGCTTTACGAAACGTTTTGGCTTGTAAACTTTTTCTTTCGCCACTTCTCTGCGTTCGAGATGTGAAAAAAAGGAGAAGAAAAGAAGAAGAAGTCGAGTGCGACAGGCTTCCTCATGAAATGTGTATGTGAAAAGAACTTCAGCAAAGAAATCACACCGGGATTTCATCGGGAGGACGAAGTATTTTTTTCAACAATTTTTAAAGGACTTTTTAAACGCTT
This sequence comes from Ischnus inquisitorius, assembly GCA_963924025.1. Lineage (NCBI taxonomy): Eukaryota > Metazoa > Arthropoda > Insecta > Hymenoptera > Ichneumonidae > Ischnus > Ischnus inquisitorius. Next base: position 2,268,598 of record OZ001250.1, on the reverse strand, counting down.
TCAAGAAAACTTTCTATTCACAAGCCTCGCCAAAGATGTTTTCACATAATTAATAATTCATTAGCCCGAACGTTTCGAACTTCGGTCGCGTGTTATTATTCATTAGTTAGCAAAGGGCGGATCGTTGAACTTGAGAGGTACGAAAATACGCAAACACAGAACAATTACCGTGCGACGGCGGGGTCAAGGTTCCGACGCTCGTGGTCGTAGAGGTGCTCGTAGGACTGTCCGAACGCTCCGGACTCTTTCCGTTTATCTGCTTGACGCCGTTCGTGCCCAGTTGACTCGCCGATCTTTGCTCCTGAGCCAATTTCTGTTCCTTTTTCTATAATATTATAATACAAAAGTTTATACACATCCACAAATCGAGCTTCGACAACATTGCGATGATCGTAAGCCCGATAATCGTCCGAAATTTTCACAATTAATGCAGAGTTAAGAAACAATAAGATCCCTTCTGTTTCATTCTAAGCCGAAAAAACATGATTTCGCGAAACGCGATATCACCTACCAATTTGTGTTTGCGTTTCTTCAGCTCCTCCTCGGAGCTCATGTGTTCCTGAACCTTAACGAGACGTTTTTGGTGTCTCGCGACCTTTTGTTCGTTCCTCAGACGCAGCTCTGCCTTGTTCGCGGCATCGACGAGGGCGTCTTTAAGATGAGTGCTGAGCTTGAAGTGCGGCCTCTCGAGGATGCCGGCAGACAGTGACGAGCGTCTCGCGCCGTCTAGAAACGGATGCTCGAGAAGGTTCGCCAATGTCGGAAGATCCTGATTCAACGCCTCTGGCGACAGTATCACCTCGAGAAGATTCTTCAATCCGGGATCGGAGTGCGGCACCTCGTCGCACGTCGCCTCGAGCAATGGCCTACCAAAGGCCATCTCGTAGAGAACGTGGCCAAACGAATAAACGTCGACTTGTGTCTGAATGAAGAACGATGCATCCGTAAAATAAATCGCTGGTTTATCTTCTCCTTCGTATGGGCAACCTTATTATGTACAACAGTTTGTATTCCTTTTTCCAACGCTCAATCTTACCGTGGCATGAAGTTTTCGCCTCTGAACGACGTAGGGCCGATAGAAAGCCGGCAAGCCCAATAGGCCATTTTCGATATCGAGGAGCTTCGCTCCCGTCGGTGTTAGAAGTACGTTGCCGGTGTGCAAGTGTCCATACGGTAGTCCCTTCTCGCTCAAGTAGCTTAGGGCTTCCAATATCTCGAAAAAAAAAAAAAAAAAGTGAAAACAAGCATATACGAATCGCTTAGCAATTTCATTCGATTGGGAAAATGCAAAACTTGGTCGGAATCTCACTCTAAGCTAACGGAGTAAAATTGAAAGAAAGGTAAAATCCTCTACACGTTTACTAAAAAATCGCATAAAATGATCATTTTTTACCTGATACGCATAATTAGCGATTTCCGATGTTGTCAGACACTTTGGCTGCTTCGGATTGCCGTACTTCTTTATAAAAGGTTGCTTCGGCTTGGCGTTGCAAAGAACGTCGCGCAACGTGCCGTTTTGATAGAAATTTCGTATGGTCAGTGCTCCGGTATCGGCGACGTGCTGATGAACGATACCTTCGATGTGCGGATGCCGCAGAGTCTCGAGACTCTTGAATACACCCTGCATGTCTTTGTCGTGAAGATGCTTGTCCGGCCCGAATTCCACCCATGCTAGTAACAAATCCAATTTCGGATTCTGACGATTCTTCACCGTGTAGTAATGCTTCCTCAAACGCCATCCCATGTCCGGTATCGCTTTGCCGATCTCGTAATTGGCGTTGCTGCGCAACGCCAGCGACACCTGTTGCAACGCTATTTCTGCAAATTAGAAAAAAAAAGAAAATTAAATAAACGTGCTGTTTAGAAGTCTGAATGTGTTTTTTGATAATGGATCGCGTAAGGAAAATCTAAATTTAATTTTCCAACGATGAGGCTCGGGGTTGATCGAATTTGTAAAAGTTTTCTCTAAGAATTCGATTATTCACCGAAAATAAAAGGCCATCCCTGTGAAAAAAAATCAACTATATCCGATAAAAAGAAAATTGTTTTTGGAAATGTAATTTGATTTGCACGAACAGCCTTTTCAACGTGGAAAAAATGTACAACTTATCTTGCCGAAGGTAAGATATCAACTTTTTTTGAAAAAAACTTGATAAAACGTAAGAAAAATGAAGTTTCAGATTCGTCGGCGGGATTTATTATCTTGGCTCGAAAAAAGATTATCGATTGCAGTCTCCGCTACCCGAGAAAGCTGTAATCAATGTTCACCGAAGGTCTCGAACATTCATGTCGAAAACAAGACTTTTATAGAAAATGTAATCGATTTGAGCAAGCAGTGAATGTTTTTTATCATGCAAAATCAATCGTTTGCACACCTTCGCTATGCCTTTTTTTTCAGATTTCGATTCCATTGGGAAATTTTTTAAAAATCTCCTTAAATACCATTTTTCACGTTTATATTTTTGTTGTTGTTTTTGGTGGAATCTTTTTTTTCTTCTTTTCTTACCGTGCAACGGTGCCGTGTAGTTGTCAGGATCGAGGAAGTGTTTCATAGGCAAAGACGAGGCGAGTATGGGATTCATTAGTACTGCGTTGAGATACTTCTGCAATGCGATTTGTCGTTGAGCTACGAAGTCGGCGTCCATGTTACCGATGATACGCTTAGGTGGCAATGGCAGGCTGATGCCCGACAACGATAGCGCCCCGTTGAGTTGCACAAAGTCATTGTAGCGTCTGCTTACACGCCAAGATCGCGCCGGAAGTGGACCCCTCTGCGTCTTTATCACGTACTCCTGCGCGATGACGACAACGACGAGATGAAATTAGAGGCGCACGTGGACCGTATCAATCCGAATTAAGGATTCGCGCTAACGAAACGAGTTTCGTGGTACGAAATTCGAACCCACTTGATCCAACTTGAAGACAACATTTATTCATGACGTCCAATTCAAGACTCTATTCGGATTCTACGAATTAAAGAATTAAGGTATTCCGAACTGAATAAAAATATTAAAAAATGCAATCACATAGAAGGTTCTAAGAAAAATGTTTGTAACCATTACTCCAAAAAGTTGACAACAAATAGATTGACAAAACTGCTTTACTGAATTATTCGGTAAACTCACTTTTTTGGAGCAGAAATCGAACCTTTTTTCACAATTACATGATCATTTTTTATTTTGTTTCCCTATTTTCGTTTTTCCAAAAAAAGAATTGTCGAAAAAAAAAAAAAAAAACTTTTTTAAAAATAATTTTGTAAACTTTTTGATATTTTTATTATGCAACGTTAATGTTCTCGACAGTTTTTTTTTCGTTAAAGATGAATCATTTCGTTCATTTCATCATCCTGGAAATTCCCCGACAATTCCCTGAAGCCCTGCATTATTTTTATGGTGCCCCGACAGTCCGGGTTTTTCCGGTTTTCCCTGATCCGCGAAAGGTTCTGTAGTAATTTTTCTGGATTTCAGTAAAAAATTGCCTTTCTCAACGTTTCAAGCGGCTATGAGCTCTTCGTGACGAAAATTCTGCGTTGAGAAATCGTTTCTCTGCGAGAACATGTAAAAACAAAATTTGCTTTGTATTTAAATGGAAAGTACGAAATTATATAATTTCTATGTGGACTCGGAAGTACAAAAACGAAGATTTTTTCGGAAGAAAAAATCGCGGCAATTAAAATTGGAACATTGCGCTCTCATAACGGTCGCTTCTGGTTTACTGTGTAATTTCTTTTTTGGGTCCCGCGAATAGGAAGTTTTGTGTTTTAAATTACAAATTCAACTATTCGTTAATGCCATCCGACTTCATGCAATTATAATAATTTCTTATTTCGAAATGTGAAGAACGAATTATTTGAATTGGTAGATAATTATGTTTATTTAGACAGTAATGTGATAATAATTAAATAGTGGACCAAATTTGAACCTCATATTTAAAAAAACTGCTATCAAGAAATCGCCACATACGGAAATGTCGTAAAAATCATTTTTCTCAACGTTTTAGAGCATTTTGAACATAAAAATCGGAATTTTTTTTTCTTGCGAAAACGAAGCTTTTTTTATAAGCGAGCAAAAAACGAAATTCAAGAGAAGTTTCAGTCCCACCGAGACGATTAAAATTCAATCTAAAATATAACCATCTAACTTTCCGATCTTTTTACCTCTTTGTCTTATCGAACCTTATCTCTTTGTTTATCACCTTAAGTTCGCGACAATTGCAATTGTATCATGAAAAGAGGACGGTAGAAAATCCATCAAAATCCATGAAAACTCGCAAAACTCCGAGTTTTCGTTCCCTTGTCGAATAACGAGAAACTACTGACAAATCTGCCTGAAGTTGCAAATATTTTGACTAGAAACTCTTTAGAAGAAAAGCACAAATATTTTCACGGTCATTCTCGACTCCGAACAAAATCTCCATAAACTGTTTACATTTCGTCTTTTTTTTTTCCGTCACGTATTCTAGTTTCTTTTTTTTCCGGAGCAACGTACGCCATTGGGCGCCAGTGGAGCAAAGAAAAGTGTCGTTCGACATGACGAAACGTTGATTGCACGCAATTTACGAGTCGTAAATAATCGCTCGCAACGTCGCGCGGTGATATTATCGATAAATACCGTATGTCCGTCGATAGTTCTTGCATTCTCAATGACGCTGGTCAGCTCTTCCGTATCATCTAGGAGCACTTTATTCGTGTATCTTCTCTCAAATAGAGCCATTGATTATTAATCCGTCGTATAGGAGGGCCCGTGATGGGCGGGCTTCGAGTCCTCGTCGTCTTCCTCGGCCTCTCTGTCTCTGCCGCGTAATACACTTGCGGTGCCATAAATGACGCGCCTGAGCTTCATTTCAACATCGGGTTTTGGATGAATGATTTTTTTCAACGAATGCCCGTTCGCCACTCGCGTCGCGTGCGTGCACGGGGCGAGAACAACAAAAAAAAATTCACCGCTCCTCCTCCCCCCCCCGACCGTCGCCGCGACGAAACAACGACAGACACCGTTTTTTTTTTTGTGCGGAAGATTGCGAGGCAAAACAAAACACTTCGTCGACACGTCGGGAGAGCGAATTTTCGACGGGTACCGATCTGTTACACCGCCGAGAGTGATGTGCTCGCGGAACATTCGACGGGCACAGTGTTACGCCCTTTCGCGCGACTTTGCGTCGCTCACTTCGAGTCGTTGCCCGAGGAATTTCGGGGCCGCCGGTTGGCAGGCTTCGCCGAACGCGACAGTGGCGACCTCTCGCGCGATAAGACCGAACTGCGGGTTATTCGAATGTTTCGCGGGTTTGTTCTTTGCTGCGGTTTTGAGAAGGATTATTATATGTCAGTGAGATTATGGGCCGATTGATAAGGCATGTTATTTTTTATGCAACTCTTTTGTTTTAATACACGTGTTTTCTTTCGCTATTACGGGATTTTAGCCGACGGAACTGAAACTCCACGATGATGAAAACTATAGTGATGAAAATGGTATGTTCTCTTCGCACCCGCTCGGCAAGGAAATAGTCACATTGTGATACGAACTGAAGTCTATTGTTTTCTTTTTCAATTCAACTTCTCTTACTTGGTGCGTTAATAATTTGATTATTCTCATAAAATGTTGGGCGAACAAACGTTTATTGAATCAACCCAGATATGAAGAAACAATAATAATAATAATAGTATATAAAAAAAATGGCTATTTGATTCTTTTGTCGATTGAAATATTGCTGAATTATAAAATAAACCAAAAATATTAATCATCATTATTATTATTCAAATAATTCAGCGCCGAATAAATAAACACAAGACGGTTCATAATGAAACAGTATTTTTATTAGAACTTAACTTAAACTTAATTTTCGAACGAGTATTGAAAGAAGAAATCGTTTTATCGTCTTAAATAATGGAAACTTAAACAGTAGCCGGAAGTGGAGGAAACACACACGGATGGTTTGTTAAAAATATGAGAAAACATAAACCTCGGCCCTCAAAGGGGGCGTGCTGTATTGACACTCAAGATGACAAACGGTATTTTCTCCGTTATGCGTGCAGTCCACGCTGCAAGACCGCGCGACGGCAACGAGATCTATTATTTTAGCTTTAAATTTACACAAAAGGTCCTTCGCCGTGTTTGGACAAGCGCGCTCGTTCTCTTCGATCCCCGCTCGGTCTCGTCACCGCATCCTTCTTTTCTTTCCTCCAACAACCGGAAGAGCTCCGACGTGCACTTAACCGGCGAAACTTTATATTTGAAAACTCTCACCGAAGCTCTCTCGGACTAGTCGCAACTCCAATAATAGATTTTATTTGGTAAACTAGCGCGAATACAACTTTATCATTAATTTTTCTTTTCTTTTTTTTTTATAAATATATTTGGCTCAAATTTTTGTAATAAATAATTTTTCGAGAAAGAAACAAAAATTTCGATCTAGAGTTGGGATTTTTTTTCAATAGTAGGAAAGCTGCTGGGAATCGTGATTGTGATTATTCGAGAGATGCTGATGCGACGAATGACCGAAGCTTTGAATTTCGTGACTTTCCAACTGATTCTGACCCCGATAATGATGACTCGGGCTCAACGAGCTCGACGTCGATGACACGCCGCAACTGTTGTTCATCAACATCGGCGTTCCCGTTCCCTGAATAGCGAAGGGCCAAGACTGTCGAGAAAAAAATTATTATTCCATACATTTCATTTTTATGATACATTTACTGTAAAATTCGTTTTTATTCTACGGGTTCATAGGTATTACGTTTTTCGAGCGAGTTACATTGTAGATAAAACGTCGAAGAAATCGCGACGAAAATTGAAAAATTAAAAAATTATTCATATAGATAAGATTTATAATGCAATCACTCGGATGGCAAAGTCAAAAGTTGACCAATACGCTTGAAAAAGTAAAATTACGTTTTTGGAGCAAGTTGGATTATAAAGAAATTTCATTCTCAAGAACGTCGCCATAACAATTCAAAAAAAAAAAAAAAAAAAAAAAGGAAAGTCAATTTAAAAAAGAAAATAATTCATGAAGATCATGTACAAATACATTGACAAATACATTGAAAAAAAAGTAAAATTGCATTTTCGGAGTAAGCTCAATTATAGACCATTTCTTTCACCAAAAAAATCGTAATAGAAATTATTTTAAAAAATGAATTGAGATAATTCATACTGCAGTCTACGTGAATGACGAAGTCGAACGTTACCAATACATTTAGAAAGGTCCAAAAACGTTTTCGGAGCGTGTTGATGAATAATCTTTCTTTTGAAAAATATTGTGATAAAAATTCTAAAAAGAAAATAACAAAAATCGATTTCTCGTCGTCGACGAAACGAGCGAATGGATTCTCAGAGAGCTCGGTACAAGGCCGCTGGGCCGGAACAACGAAAACGACTCGAATTTAATGGTGGAGCATGTTATAGTTAACAAGATGAAGAAGAAGAGAAGAGGACGGGGTCGCGGTGATTCGGTCCACCTGGCAATACGTAAACAGAGATAAAAGATGCTTTTGCTCGAACCGCGAGGAATCCTCGCTCGCGTCGACACCGAGTGGATCCACCTGGTACAATGTTATTTCGCTTCGGGCGCGAAGTTTCTCTCACTCGCCGGAAGGATATTTAAATTAATCATCGTTTCTTCGTAATTCTTCAATGAAATACAAGTTACGCGTTTCGAAAATCCAGCAAGAAATCGCATCTCATAAAAATGTTTACTTAATTAAGATATGATGGAATTTAATTTAAAATACTCTTTTTTTTTTTTTAACTAAAAACTTGAATGCTCAATTTTGTTTTTTGAATAAAATTACAACAAAATGGAATAAAATTCGATCAATTTAATTTAAAATCCGAAATACGTCGGAATTACCTTTGAAGGGATTTAAATAAAAAAAAAATTCTCACCAATGCCAAAGACAAAGATCTCGTAGATTCCGGATGCGCGTCACCGTCCTCGCGTAGCACAGCTCGGAGATGCGCGATGTACGTCGCCGCGAGTCTCAGGGTATCGAGTTTGCTCAATTTCGTATCCGCCGGAACCCAAGGAAGCGTGGTCTTCAGTCTGCAGAAAGCTTTGCTCAGTACCCTCATTCTCGCTCTCTCACGTGCGTTCGCCGCGTTTCTCGGCGCTCTCGTTTCACCGTCCTCCTTGCTGTACTTTTCGTCGGGCATGAAATCCTCGTCGTCCAATGACGTTATCGAAGCTCGGCGCTTACGCGGCATTTCCGATTTCTCGTACTTTTCTTTCGATTTTGCACTTCACGTTTCTCTTTTTTTTTTTTTATCAAGTCACGAAGATTGGGACGATTTTCGGGTCAATAACTTCACACGAATAATTTTTACGCGAAAGAAATTTATAGCCGGCCAAATTTTTGAGCTTTTTGAAATTTGCTTTTTTTTTTTAAGGGTTCAAAAGATTGTCAGATCGAATTTGGTGTGACCGACACGCTCCCGCTGAAGAGCCGGAACTAATTGCTCGGTGTTAAGTGGATCCCGAAGAGTCGTCAGCGAGAAAAGACGAGGATAGAAGAAGCGAAGAAAAAAAAAAGGAGGAAAAAAAAATGCGTCGGGGAGGGATTTGGGACGTTCCGACGGTGACGGGCGGAGCTTTCGACTTCCACCTCCACCGAAAATTTTCCACGAGGCCGAATTTACATCTTCGCTCTCCACCAATCTCGTTCGAAATTTTCGACATATGCAGCCACCTGGTATTCACACTTTTTTTACTCCCTTTCGCAGACAACGCGGCGCCAGAGAATTGAATATACTTTTTTTTTTTCAATCAAATTAACATTGATTTGTGATTTTCGAAATTTTTTACAATTATTTTTCTATTGTTTTTCACGTTTTTCCCCCTTTTTTTTTTAAACTTCTGTCGGCTCCGATTTACTCACTTTTTTTCGGAGTCAGAATTGCATCGAGTCAAAATTTTGCACTACTTTTTTTTGCAATATTCCTTTAAACAAATTGCAAATTTTATTGCTTTAGTTTATTTAGTTCTCTACGAATTTTTAATTGTCTTATCTTATTCTTTATCGGAAGCACAATGGCGCTAAGGGAGCATCGAATATTGTTTTTTATTTCTTAATTTTTTATTTATGCTTTTCAAAATCAACACTGATTTGGGATTTTTATAATTATCGAATTCATTTCAGATTATTTTCTAGATTACTTTCAATTTTTCATTATTTTTCATTTACGACTTTTTAGAGGTAGAACGGCGCCAAGTCAACGTTAAATTCTCCATTTTTTCAATTGAAGCTCATTGTCATTGAAGATACATTTTTTAGCACTATTGAATCTTTTTTTTACTCCTTTCTTGCGTTTCGGAAATTTTTCATTTTTTTTACTAAAGTTATTTTACATAATTCTTTGGCTTCATTTTTGAGCTCGTACTCAAAAACTGGGCTACATTTTTTCGTTGATCATATAACGAGAAAGGAAAATTGTTATTAACGACAGAAAATAATTTATTCGAGTCGATGGAGTTGCGAGGAAAATTATTCGAAGTGTCGAATGGCCGAAGGGCGAAAGTATATTCCAAGAAAAGTGTAAGCATAGCTCTGACCCTCGTTGAAATAGGAAGGATGGTATCTCGTGTCAACGAGACTATCTCGTGTTACAGGATCCATTCAGTATCCTCGATTCTGCGTAAGAGTTTAAGAAAGAAGAGAAAAAACGGGGTTTTCTGAACGAAAGGAAGGGGATTTGAAGGTGGATTAAAGCGTCAAATATATTTCATCGTGACACTTCTTCTTGAAAGTCATTGACAAATTTCCTATGTACTACACAGTTACTGCAACGGGAACACAAAATGCTTAAAGTTACAAAATCTTTTTGAAATCGCACTAATTTTCGTGTTAGTTATTGTTATTATCCAATAGCGAATTGCGCGTATCTCGTCAAAATCGAAAGGGCGGATGTCCACGCTCCTACGTAGCACCATTATCGATTAAAAAATGTTCACCTAATTTTAATAATAAATTGACATATTCTGCAACATTGAACTATGTTTTGAGAAAAATTATTTCAAGTTTTCTAATGTATTGATAATAATATTAATTTGCGATAGAAAGATCGAGCAGAGCTTCATATACAACTATTTCTAGTTATCTTATTTCTTTCGCTATCCGCTTGTTATACTTTCATGGGGGTTTCGCGTTTTCTTAATTAGTTAAATGAAAACGAAATAAATGTGTAAAAAGTCAAAGAGAATCAAGTAAGAAGAAGAACAGAACCACAGTTACTTTCATAATTAACTCTCCATGATGTTATCTTTCAATCAGATTTCTATAATGAACAAGCCCTTCAAAAATGTGTATACTGTCTACACAATTTTTTAAATTTTGCGTCGTGTTTCAAACAATCAATGACGACAAATACGTTTCCCCGAATAAAGAATTATATTAACCAAAAACGCTTTGAATGCAAAGTCAATTATTGCGATTGAGACGCGAAGAAAAAAAAATCAATGCAGTTCTCGCTTCGAAGTAGACCGAAAATCGGCGCTCTTGCGGCCCTTCTAGTTCGAGAGCTCGACGCAAGGCGGCGTGGCAGTAGTGTCGAGCGACTCGAGCCTCGCGTTACGTGACGCGTGCTCGATTTATTGTTTGGCTCATTTCCTCTAATTATTTAACACGTCGGACACGAAATAAAAACGAAAACAAATCGGAATTCGCGTTGAAATCTCGGCCAGCGAAGGCCGTTGACCCAAAAGTGTTTTTTTCTCTAGAATCAATAAAAAAAACAAAAACAATCAAGTACCGTCGCAGGGCCTTCCGAGTTTGTCTACTCTGAATTCGTCAAAGTTCCTCGCGAAAATTCGCATCAACACAATCTCTCCTTTTCGACAATAATTTGCAAAAGGAAAAAGGAAGCCACGAATTTTCCAACAGATCGAGGATTTTTTTTCGAGGTTAAGAACATTCGACGAGTTTCACCGACTTTTGAGTGAGTAAAACTTTTATCATTACGACGCGCCGATAACTTTGACAGATAAATTAATATTCATCTTAATTTTTTTTTTCGAGTTCGGGGAATCGGAATAATGTCAGCGGAACACGAGCTGCCGTCCGATTCGGACGAAGACGACGAGGATTACGTTCCGGAGGGCGCGGACGCTGAACAGGCTTCGGAAGTAGAGTCGGAAGGCGATGACGAGAGCGTCGGCGAGGACGAAAATGACGAGAACAAAGCGGAAACGAACGACAGGAAAAAACGAAGGAAAGGCGGAAAGAAGAAAAGCGCCAAGAGACGCAGGCCGGTAATCGCGGCTGAGGAAAAACCAGAGGAAGAAGAGACGGAACAAGACACAGGAAAAACAGTGCTCAGCGAGGAGGAAGAAAAAAAACGAGCCGACTCGCTTTGGGCAGATTTCATGAAAGACACAGGTTCGTTTCTCTTTGAAATTTTTTTCGTTTTAAGAATAATCTTCTCATAACAAATGCATATCCAAAATTCGTGATTTCTCACACAGTTTTTCAACATGAAAAATAAGTGAAGATCGTTCAAAGTGAAGAAAAAAATAAATTATTAAATAAAAAGCTGAGAAATTAAATACGTATCACAAAAAATTAGCAAATATTTTTCATGAGAAAAAATAATTAGGTTGCAATTTGTTAAGTTGCGCCGCATGCGTCGATCCACTACTATTATGTCTAAAATAAGACCGAGTGATTGAACATACGATCGATTGAATTTTGCAGGTACAGTGTCGAAGCCAAGGCCAGCGAAGCCCGCGAACGGAACAGCGTCGGCGATAAATCCCGCGGTTCCGTCGAGGACCGAGGAAAAAGTGAAAATCACAAAGATCTTCGAATTCGCCGGTGAGGAGGTAAAAGTCGAGCAAGAGGTGCCCGCGGACTCGGCGGAGGCTCGGCTGTCGTTGCCGACGGTCGAAAGAGTCGCGAAGGAGGGAGTCGACTCGGCGGCGAAGGCCGAGCGAGGTCCGTCGTCGCGGGGACGGGGCGGTAAACGCGCTGGCGGTCTCGGCGGCATATCCTCCGTTCTCGGCCAGCTCGGCAAAAAAGCCAAGATCAGCACTCTCGAGAAGTCGAAGCTCGACTGGAACAACTTCAAGAGAGAGGAGAACATCGACGACGAGATAAACACCCACAATCGCGGCAAGGACGGCTATCTCGAGCGTCAGGATTTCCTTCAGCGCGCTGATCTACGACAATTCGAGATCGAGAAACAACTGAGACTCTCGAGACGCAGCACTCGATGAATCCTCCGACACACAAATATCCGTATAGAATTAACAAAAGTGATAATTTATCGATCGCTTTGAAGATTAAAAAAAATGAAAATTGAAGTCGAAAAATACTCGATCGGAACTTTCCTTCGCACGAAAATCAGGATGAATATCGATGTTTTTTTTTCATATAATTTCGACTTCAATTTTTTATACTGCACGGTAACTCGATTCAGTGCCTCCGATTGCCGAAAGACTGCTTAAAAAACGAATGAACAGTGAAAAAATCAATTACGCTCCTCGAAAAAAAAGTGATTCAATGCTGCAGCACGACAAGCAAAAAAAATATTTAAAAAAACATTAAAGTAAATCATTCCAACTCGTCTATCTTCAACGTACGTAATGGACAATGTATTTAATCTACAATCTCTAATCTTCTATATCGTAATTCGTCGTCATGACCTCGAATAGGACCTTTAAAAGATACTTTTTTTTTAATACCGCAAAACGAAAGACTCTTTTCGTTCGTTACTGCCGCGCACTGTTGAATTCCTAACAAACGTAAGATAGTTTCTTTCTCTAAAATGACAGAGAGCCGACAGGACGAAAAGGGTGATTCGATCGAATGAATCGAAAAATCTTTTTTCGAGACAATTCACTAATTTATCCGCTCACAAAAAAAAGTGTTCTAATCGCGATTTTATCGACGATCTTTGCCCTCGATGAGTAAAACCAATTGTATCAATTAATAACCATCGTAAACGCTAATAACACGTTTATTGACTATCGATAGACAAAATAAAATGAAAAAAGTGGATGAAAGGAAAAAACAATTGAGCAACGAAACCATCGTTTCTTGTTCTTTTTTTATTGTCGAAAACTTTGGCGTCCCGGTAGACACGTGTAAGGCCAGAAAAGAATGTCGAACATTATTAGCAATGCTTTCGTAGATTTGCTGGATTTTTTTCTCACGCAAGCACGAGCGATGTCGCACTCTTTTCCGTCGAATTCCGTTGATTCGGCAATTTCTCTCGAAATCGACGATTTCGATGGGAAACTTGACGAATTTAATGCCGCGCTATCTTCCAATATTTCGCGATCGTCGATCAATGATTTTGTGGAACGACGACGCTTTCCACGAGTCTTGATAGCCGAGAAACTTCGGACGATCGAACCGCGAATACCGGTGTCGGATTCGTTTTTTCGTTTGCTAAAAAAAATTTTTTTTTTTTGCATAAACATTTTTTTTTTGCGTTAAGAATAGTTTTTTTACCGCGATCGAATTTCGGGTACTTCTCGTTGACCACGGAAATTCAGAATACAATTATTTTCCTGATTCGTCGCGCGCGATTCCTCGGGCTCGCGAAATTCCCACGACTGCGCCACTTCCTCTCGCGGTGTTTTCTCGGAATCGCGCAGCTCGTCACTCGAAAAGCGTCTCGACGCGGCGACGAGATTTGCACACTCGTCGCACTGCACGCATTTGCTTTCGCAATCCGGTCGGCAGAAACGACAATTGCAGCGGCAAGTATTATCGCCGTTCGGGAACTTCGCGCATGACGAGTCGAGGCCCTCGAGGCAAGAGCAACACTTGAGGATAAGTTCGATGAGTCTCGAACGAACTGACGAACCTGAGAGCTTCTTCTTCTTCTTCTTCTTCTTCTTATTATTATTCCGTTCGATTCCGTTCCCTTTATTTTTTTTCGCTCGTTTTGTTTTCTTTTCGCGCTGCGAATTTTTCTTCGCTCGTTTCTTCGCCTCTGAAGTGCCACTTCCGGCACCGGTACTCGCGCTGTCGGCGAAACGTTCCGCCCTGCAAGGAATCAATTTATAGTTTGCCCTTTTTTTTTTCGAGAAAAAAATCCGTTATTAAAATCCAAGCAGTTTTTTTCACGCATTTTATTTTTCTTCGAAAAATAATTTCATTCAAAAATGGGTTTGGCTGTACGAAGAAGATGTTGATCGAAGTTTACTTCGTTTTTTTTTCTACGGGCCGTGCGCCGGTGTGATTGCATTTTTTTCTTTTACGATTTCGCTTCGATTTCCCGTCGTTTCTCGCCGACGAGGATCGGCAGCGCGAGGCTTCTTTGTCGCGCGTACGCGAGCGTTGTCTCTTGGTCGAGGGTTCAATCGCGCAAGAAGTTTCGTCTCGCGCGGACGAGCTGTACTCAGGATCACGGCATCTCTCGGACATTTCGTTTTATCGACGAGCCGCGGAGAATTTTTTTCCTTCGGCCGGCTTCGCACGGGCCGCTGAAACACACAACAGCCGGTGAGGTGAGAAAGAGCACTGCGAATTTTGAGGTTCGCATCGAAGAATTACGGTTACGTTTTCCAGTCATTTTTCGTATCGATTATCCGGGCCGGAAAACGCCGACCGGACGTTGCAAACGAAACGGGAAATTTTGCGCGACGAGGCATCTTCGACAAAGCGCTATCACATCCTCGTCTCTCTCCTGGCCCAATCGGTTCTATTCCATCGATGACACGTCTCCAGACCTGTTTGAGCCGTTTCTAGCAGGCTTTGTAATATCATTCGTTTTTTTTTCGGTCCGAACATTCTCATCCCAAACCGAGCCTGAAAGAAATTTTTTTTTTACATATAATTCACAAAATTATGCATTAAAATAATAATGATAATTCTATTATTGTTGATAATTATATTATTGCTATTAGTACTACTACTTTTTTTGCTATTAGTAAATACATATCCAAAATTCATGGTTTTCTACACATAAAAAAAAAAATCCATACATTAAGAAAAATGTACAAGTAATTTGCATCAGAAAAACAGTTACGCTGCCGGTTGTAGTTGAATACTTTGACAATTATTTTTTCGCGATCGAAAAGGCAGTTATTGGTGTCCTCATCGAGCGGAACGTAAGAGTATCGAGAATGTGATAGAAATTAACGTCAGCGAGGGAAGGAAAAGAAGAAAACAAAGAAGCAACGAGGAGCCCGTATTGGCGATTCGAGTCACGCGCGTTCGCACCTTCGATCGATCGTCGTGGAAGGTGGCGGAGGCGGCACACTGAGAGGATCTCACGGGGCTCTCGCGGCGTTCGACGTAAGCAAACTCGCATACCTGCCTCTGTCGCGCTCAAAGTCGTGTCCGCGCGCACCTAACTCGATGTCTTGTGTGCGACCGTTTGCTCTCGCGGGGGAAAAACCTCGCGAGAGAAGCCGCGATGAGAAAGGAGGGGAAAAAAGGGAGATGGAGAGAAAGCCCAACCGGTAGCGATGCCCACAGATATTCCGGTTGTCGGTGAATAAATTTGTACCCTCAGGCAAGGCCGCAACCGGCGTCCAGCGCGAGCGCCAGACTGGCGTCGATGCTTTATTTATAACAGCCGCCGCCACAGCGCTCGCGAGGAAAGGAGAGACGATATCTTCCACGCTCCGGGATCATCAATTCGTATTTACAACCGGCAACTCTCTCGCTCTTCTCCCCCCCTCCGTCTTCTCGTCGTCGCGGCTCACGCCGGAAATTTTTCGCAGACCAACCCCGTTCAACGAGACAAACAAATTCCCTTCGAAAGAAAACAACACCCAATTATTGAGCGCTCACTTTTATCGTCCGGATTTCATAGCTTCATTTTTTTTTTCTTTTTCGTCGATATTTGTCCAGATTTTTTTGTAATTTTGCATCGATGCTTTGATGACATTTTTTTGCGAGTTTTTCATGGAAACGTGTTCGGAATTTTTTAAATGTCGAAAAATCACCTTGAAAAATAGTGCCAATTTCTTCGCGATATGTAACTTCCGGCACTCCCGAGCTTTTCTTCGTTGCACGCCGAATCGTCCGCGTTTTTCCTCCGGCAAGAGTCGCGATCGTTGCTCTCTCGCCTCGATGAATATTCCGAGCCGGGAGACACAGCAAAAATTAATGCACGCGGGCCGTTGAAAAATAGAGGAGCTTCGAATGCGAAAAAAAAAGTAACGAAACCGACGAAGAAATTACGACTCGAAGTTTCCGCGCAGAAGAAACGACGCAAGTATACTTTCGACCGGAGACCTCCGACAGTATCGTTTTTTTTTTCCTCTTTTCGGTTATTTCTTTTATTTTATTTTTTTCTTCATCGCGAGCAAACTCGTCTGGGCTTGTCTGCCTGTCCGTCCGCCTCGTGGAGCGTCGAGCTCGATGTTTTGTACCATAAAGCTGGCCCAAAGCGAGGATTTCAGGGTCGAGGCCCACGCGGCCTTGCTCTCTCGGCTTCGAGAGCGCAAACGAAAGAAGAAAAAAAAAAGTAACGGTAGCGAGAGAAGAACAGAAGGACGGAGCAACGAGCACCGATGTAATCTTAAACCGAGAATTAGACCACGTAATTAGTAGTCCCTGCGACGAAAATCCCGCCTTCGAAACCACACGTCTTCATCCGACTTAGCTATAAACCCTGATATTACAACATTCGTCTTTTTTTTCAATTTTTTTTTATTTTTTCGGGTATCTCGAAACCTTGAATTTTCAACGAAACGTAAAAACCGCTCACGGAATCACGATGAATACAAATGCTATTAAACTGAAACTGGAAATACAAATGGTTCTCGGTATTTTAAAATAATTCCATTGTACTCGGTTTCACTTCATTCGCTTTGGAACGCAATTTATTTACAAAATAATTTTTATGCAGTTCTCGTATCATTTTTTCTGTTTCAAGAAAATCAATAAATGATTCAAAAAAAAGTATATCTCGATAATTATTGAAATTTTTTAAATAATTATTTCGTCGAAGAAAGTGAAATATTGAATATGAATATATAAATCATGTATGATATTAGTATGAAGATCGATTTCTTCAAGAATTAAAAGAAAATAATTTTTTACTAAAAAATTTAAAAAATTTGAAATCTTTCTCAGAATGCATAACGAGCATGTCTGAGATCCAACTAGTTCGAAAAATGTGTTTAAAAAATCGCGGAAACAAAGACGGCCGCGTCGACAAGTTTGAAGCATGTTTGAATTTTTTGTTTATTTTTTCTATTACTTCCTCGCGAGTCTTTCGAGTTAATCCGGAGCGCATTCATTTCTCTCTCTACTGTAGCATGTTTTATTGATGAGCGTCTAGGGCGTACCGGGTGCTGGCGCCAGTACACGCGAATCCCGATACTTCCCGCTCGTTCTTCCCAAAGATAACGCCTTTGGCGTCACCGAGCTTTGTTTTATCTATTCAATTACTTACCCATCGTTATGCATTTCCAATAAATTACGGTTAAACTCCACAAACACTGTGATTATAATTTTCTTGTCGAAATTTAATTGTGTCACAATTTTTTGAACAATTGAGTAGATATTTTTGTTAAATAAATTACCAACGAAAAAGATACTGATCTTTAATTATAATGAATAATATTTATAATTAAGAAATTATTATGATTACATAATGTTTATCAATATTTTTTCATCCTTAAAATTTGATTCAAAAGAAACATTAAATGAAGACAAATAAATAAAAATCGCGGCAATTCCTTTTTTTGCTTCTTCATAAAAAATTGTGGAAGTTCTCGCACGAGTGCGGAAAAGTGTGCGGAAAGTACAATTGTACGCCTTGCTAAAAAGCGCCCCTTTCGCCACGCGTTACGGGCTCGAAAACGAGGACTTTTTGCGCATGTGTTACAAAAAATATTAACGACTATACCCATATTAATATTAATAGTATCAATGCCGACGTTCGACGAAAAAAAAGCAGGGAATCACTTCCAGTACGTCACGCTTAATTCGACGAAGAACTAATGGAAGTGATACCGCGAACACCTACGCGGTATTTTCCACGGACGATAAAACTCGTTAGTGGATTCTCGAGGCGAAGGCGCGGGCGATGCTTCATCATCGCGTCTCGTCTTGGACCGTGGAATCATGACACGCGGCCCGTCGGTTCATCAGCCGAATTCACGCGTATAGGAATCATCGTCGTTTAGTCGGCCGAGAACCTGACTCATCCTTCCACTTTCAATTCCCAATAGCTTCGTCTCTCAATGCTACACCGGCTTCGTGCTCGTGACGTAATAGCGCGTTATCGCATCTCTTTAAACAGGTGAGAGGGCCGTTCCGCGCGCATTACTAGGGACGCATTGTGCTCTCTTGCTCGGAAAACTAAAGAAGACAGTTGCTTCGTAGCTTTCCTTATCTTCTTTTCATAGCGATTTTTCTTTTTCGCTGTGCGCGATTTTTATTTTTTCACATCTCAAAGCGTCATCTGAACTTCCGGTAAGAAAAAAGGGACGCCAATTATAATTATCGGAAATAAAAAAGCCTGGACTGACAATATTCATTCGCAGTCTCTGATCTTTAACTCGCATTATTCACTCAGAAAAATGAATTTTCAAAACTCAAACGAAAATACGAATCCGAATTCCATGCCTCAATTGCTATTTCCACTGAGCCTAATTTTTTTCGCCTATGAAAATTCAGGCACCGCGCAAGTCTCGTCGGAATCCCGCAGCGAATTCGAACACGAGAACTCGCGCGTTACCCTTTCGCCTATTATTAATCGACTCGCAGTCCCGAGTACATAAATCCTCGTGTCGCCTCAATGCCGCACCGGCGAAGCATTGACCCTTCGTACATCAAACGACAAGCTCACCTATTAGAAAAAAAGGAAGAGAACAAACGAAAAAGAAAGGTCGAAGAGAGAAGAATAAAAAAAAACGAGCGATCGAGTGGCGGCGTCGAGGACTACGGAGAAGCGAGCCTGCCGGCGCGGATAGACGCGTTCGGCAATCCTCGCGCGAGTTCGGGCGCTCTCGCGTCCCAGTCGCGGCGGACTACACCGCCCCGGCTCGGCAGTCTCGCGCGCAGCCTCGACGGGGAAGGTTCGTGCCCTCGCGTCGTTTTTTCTGTATACATTTATTCGTTTATCAAATTTTTTACATTCGCAACACTTTCGTTCCTCTCGCCTCGCCGTTGTCGCGCGTAAGTAACGACGAGCACGCCGCGCAATCCTCGTCATTCGTTTTCGTCGCGCTCGACGATACATCGAAGCGATGGTGATCTCGCGGATAAAAAATTGAACAAACCAACAACAACAAAAAAAAAGCCCGGCTTCGTCGGGTGTCCCCTCCGCGCCGCGGTCTATCGATCTATCGCGATAAAAGCCGAGGCGACAAAGAGAGAAATACTAAACACCAGTGCGTTTCTGTTTATTATTTGTTCTGTGTGCTGAGTTCGATCGATTATGATTATTGCTACGACTACGTGCAACGCCCAACGACGCCGTTGATTATCGTGGATTTTTCGTTCGGCCTTTTCGCGAATGTGCGAACCAGCGCGGGAATAGTTTTGTTTTGTTTTGTTGTTTCTTCTTTTGCGACGAAGATGCTGCCACAGACACCGGAAATCATACCGACCTCGCTGAGCCAGGTGAGAAATATGTTTTTTCGGGGACATCCAAGTTTTTTGCTCTCATTCGTCGTCGAACGGATCGCGCGCGAGTTGAGGTTCGCGACTCGCGCCGATCGTTCGAAATCGCAATGTTTCTTTCGTCGCGAGGTTGTTCAACCGGATGCGAGCGAAATTGAGGACCGTCGGGACCTTGAAACGCTTTCGGGCTCCGACTGAAATATTGAAATTGGTTCGGTTATCTTTTTTCTATATCGGCGAAAAGTGAATGTAAGCACCCGATAAGGTCGATGCTGTTTAGCGAATGATTTTCAGCGATAAAAATCTGAACGGCGAGGCACAAAAATTTCAAGAATCTGACCGGGGCGATTTGCAACAGCCTTTGCGCCGCGTTATTACTGTGGAAGGTGGATTGAAAAAAAATTGAAAAAAATGTTAGGTGTTTGTGGTAACGATTCGAAGGCGCGATCGAAGTTTGATGATTATTCGTCGAGTCGATTGGGTAGAAAAATTAAGTCAACCGGGAAATCGAGTGAAATTTTTATTCCAAAGGGTTAAAGTAGTTCCTGCGCATTTTTAAGGAACCTGAGTGACCGGAAAGAAACGGAAAATTAAAAAAGAATACTCTATTCAGACTAAAAAAATAATAATAATAATAATAATAATAAATAAATGAAAATTGTCATTTCGCACCCCAAAAATGCATAGTTAATTTTATGGTGCCGGTGCATTTTATGACACCGGCACGGCCAAACTTTTTTCACTTGCCACACCGAACGACTGCACCGATTTTGGTTTTTGACGGCTCATTTTCTTCGGAATAGTCTACGTTATGGGACGAGTTCGGGGATTTTTTATACGCGGACAAACGGTTTTCTACCGAGCAATTGTATAACCGGTAACGAGACAAAAGGTGGATAAAGTAGATTTTCTGCGACATTTTACTCGATACTTCCGCCGGGGAAGTTTACAAAAAAAAATTCCCGCACTCGTCCCGTAATATACGGTCTAACGAACAAAATGAGACCTCAGAGGTGAAGATTCGACACTTCGTTCGGTTTGAAACCATTGACAAGTGAAACGAGTTTGACCGTGCCGGTTTCGGCTAAAATGCACTATAGGGCTCAGAAAAAATTCAGGGTTATAGTTTAACTTATGCAGTGCAGTCAGATGCGGCCCACTATTGAATTATTATCCCATTATTATCTAAATAAACACAAGAGTCTACCAATTCTAAAAAACTGTTCCTCACATCTTAAAAAAGAAAAAGATTATAATTGCACAAAGTTGGATCGAATTAAAAGCCGCTGGGATTTGTAACTAATAACACAACAAAGTTTCCTTTATGAGAACGCAAAAAAAATTACTCAGTAAACAAAAAGCGACCCTAATGAGGAAGCACTGTTGCAATTCGAATTACAGCGATCTTTTTGAATTTTCCAACGCGATGTATTGTCAAAGTCACCGAAGTTTCGGCACCGCTTCAGGTGGGAACTAAAAAAATTCTTATCTTACCTTCGTTCGCTCTCACGGTCAAG
The DNA here is from genome assembly GCA_963924025.1 of Ischnus inquisitorius. Lineage (NCBI taxonomy): Eukaryota > Metazoa > Arthropoda > Insecta > Hymenoptera > Ichneumonidae > Ischnus > Ischnus inquisitorius. The sequence continues at coordinate 2,247,556 of OZ001250.1, read as the reverse complement.
TCTGTCGTGTTTTTTCAAGTCACATGTAACCTTAAAAAAAAAAAAACCGAAAAAAAACCTTCGTCACCGCCTATACCATTCGATCGCTAATACGATTCGTCCACAGGCGAGATTATTTATTCAAGCGAGTTTTTTTGAGCGTAAAAACGAGAGAGCCCGCGTGCTTTGTTTGTTTTACTTCCGGTTTAGTGATCGCGCATGCACAAAAGCGAGCAGTAAAATTTTTTTTTCAATTACTCGCCGACCGATTGGCCTGGAAAATTCTTTGTATTCCTTAAAAAAAAAAACCAACAAGAAAGGAAATTTCATTTCGCGCTCACTTTGAGCGGAAATGTTCGATATCGTTTCGGCGATATCGATTAAATGTCACAGCGCGCGGAGCACGCGAATATTGATCAGAAGAGGCGACAACGCCGTCGATTACACCGCCTCGAATTCTCCGTATATGTGGATCTAAACACACGTCTCTTGTAACACACATTCGCTTCGCCGACGAGCGTAGAGTCACGAGCCAAGTCGAGCTATTTACTCGCAGATTTCCCGTTACTCCCACGAGAGATAGTCGATACGTACTACATGTATATATATATATGTATATACATATATGTATGCATGTATAGCGCGTTATCTACTCGACACATGTCGACATAAATACACACGTACACCTCGTTTACCTGTCTGAGACCTCGCCGAGGTGTCCAGTTGTGCCAGTGACGCCATTCGAATTAAATTCCATTCGGTTAACACACTCCGATCTCGAACGGTCTTACAACCGTACGCGAATCTGCTCAACAATAATTTTAACAGAGCCGACAAGTCGCGGCGAACGTGACGTCAGATGAATTGCATAACGAGAAGCGGAAGGACCGGCGAATCCGGGAAAAATCGAAACTATAACAATAGATCGACGATAAGCGAACGAAAATTGTGCCCATTACACATTGTCGTTTTGTTTCCTCCATCTTTTATCACGGGCTATTAAGTTCTGTTTGTAAAAACGGAGATTCATCGTTTTTGGCTCTCTCGAGAAGATTTGTGAAAAATTGCTTCAATCGTTATTCTTCACGTAAATATCTATTAATTTACTTTTGACTATCGATTGAATGGACTCATTTAATTGTTTAATAGTTATGCTGTTTATTTCTTGTTACGGGCAGTAGTTTATTTGTAGATATTTTTTTCTGATAATTCGAAAATGGCGCATAAACTGAACGCTTGGACAGATTTTGCCCAAACTCGATACGGATCGTTAGTTAATAATATTCTAACTGCATACCATATTTTAACTCGGTATCTCAAGAATTGTGGCGATCAGAGCGGCAGAAGACATTTTTCAAAAAATCGAAAGTGGTGCGAGAGCTGAATAACTGGATAGATTTTGCTAAAAATTGGGGAAAAGAAGGGGGCTTGACCCTCTAACATGTTGTATGAATTTCTATCTGATATTTGAAAACAATTATGGGAATAATAATATTAATCAGTGGCGAAATGCGTATTTAAGAATAGAAATGTTCACAATTCCATTTTTTTACACTATGTGACATGAAGAAAACAAACAGGTCGTTCCGAAGCAGCAGAAAGGGAGAAAATGATTATAACGATAATAATTAATCTTTGTTATCGATATTTATATATATGGTATATATATATATATATAGTACATATATTCATTTTTGTTTTTCGACCTTGCGGCCACGCGTGTGTTTCCGTCTCGGACAATGTTTCGCGTCTTATTTTACCGACGTTTCGATTCATATGCCAAGGACTATCGTTGAGTTTCGGATTTCTTGTTTTCGTAACGTCGAAGAAAATTAATGACTTTATCTTCGACGAAACATCTGACCGTTGGACACGAAAAACATCGCGATAAAAGCCAACGCGCCGCAGTCCGAAAAAAAAGAAAACGATTCTGATGATACCGCAAAAGATGATTCGATTTTTTTCTATTTAGTAAATTTGATAAAAAAATCGTTTTATATGCAAAAAATGACAAAAGGAAACATAATAAAAATATATATTTTGGATATGTCTCTTATAAAAAAAATAGAAAAGATAAAAATAAGCTGAGTTCACACAAGCATGTGCTCCCTTGAACGGGAGCTCCAATTTGGTTAAAGCATTAAAATCAACCCCCTCCTCGTGGGCTCGAAAAAAAAACTGTTCACGCGTGACGCGCTCGGTGTAATACGGATTAGGGGAGAGTATCCGTTACAGTGCGCTCGGTCAGGCTTCATTCTTCATCCCCTTTTCGTTTCTTCTCACTTTTCCTTCTCTCCAGCCGAATTTCTTCCACGGTTCCTTGTTTCTTTCTTCATAAGCTGTATATATGTATATATGCAATAATGTAAAAACACGAGTCACGCTTTGCGTGAGACTATCCAGCTTTTTTGGATAAACCGACGCGGGGAAGCCATGGGGGAGAAATTCTCCGTATTATCACTCCGTGTCGAATTTCTTTTCGACGCTCGGATTATCGGCGCTAAACAGCCACTGTTTTCCATTCGTTAAACTCACGACCGAATGACAATGTCTTTTTTTCTTACTGTTTTTTTTTCGCGGAGTTAATCGGTTGAATTTATTAAAGTTTATGTTATAGAAGAAAAAATTATTCTAATCGCGTTGATATACATAAATGAATTCATTATTTTTGAAAATATTTTCACAATCAGTACATTTACAATTACAATCACTAATTTATTTAAATTAATGTTGCTCGATGGGAATTGACGACTTATTGGATTATAACAATAAAAAAAGCTCGGTATATTTTTTCAACCGGTCGATAGACAACATAACAATAGGATGAGACGAGTATGAAACTTTGGGCCAAAATCTTGATGGAGATGAGCGAGATCTCCGATTGAGTGAAATGCCGAGTACGCTTGGCATGATTAATTGCGCAAACGTTAATCCTCCACGCCCTGCTCGAGTTATGCTCTCAACGCCGAAGTGGATCGTCCGTCACTCAAGCTTCGGAGTCGTCATCGTTGAGCATGTGGCATTGATCGACGTGCTGCTGAATCGGAGCTGAAACGCACGACGACAAATTGCTCCTCGACGAAGACAGTCGCTGTTCGCGACAGCTGATCGCAAGATGGAAAAATGCGTGAAAAAAAGCGAGCGAGAAATTACAAGATCGCGTCCGTTGACCGACTTTGAAGTTTTTGGCGAGCTCATCGGTTCTGTGACGGCCGCGAGTGAAAACTGATGGAGCATTATAATTATTTAATAATTTATTAAATTTATTTATTCAATAATTTATTGAATTTATTTATTTAATAATTTATTAAATTTATTTATTCAATAATTTATTGAATTTATTTATTTAATAATTTATTAAATTTATTTATAAGTCGTTTCTCGGAGTGCGTCGAAGATTGTCTTCGCGAGTCGGTAGTTCGAGAGAAACGCGTCCGGGAAAATGCGAGAAAGAAGCGTTCGGGTTGTCGAGTCATCGTCGAGGAATCCTCGCGAGCCTCTTGAATGGTCTCCACTGACTGATTTTTCCACGTAACCGAAGAGCCGAAAGAATGCACGAGGCCACGCGAGTGAGCCTTCGAAATTTCGAGCTTAATAATCCGAGCTTGCCCGAGTGAAAAGCCATCTATCGTCACAGTCACGTTTGGAGTAAGTGTAACAGTAGGCCAATTAGCCGCTACGCTGTAGTGCCACGATCTTTCTTCGCCGGTTAAAAGGTCGTGAACACCGTATCGCGGCGAACATCCCCTCTCCGTCGTCTCTTATTCGCGCGTGCGCGCCTTTTAATGCGTTCTAAATTACCGTTAGTGGCGAGCGTTGATGCTTATGCACATACCGACTCTCTTACCTGCACAGTGTGCGAAAAGGAGACGACGGAGGAATAGCGAGCCGAGGTAAGCAGCCGCGTGACCCGCGAGCCGATACCGATTCGCGAGCCTCCTCTTCGCTTGCCTTCGAACCGATCTTAGGCGTCTTACAAATTTCATACGCTTCAGACAATCGCCAGCCTACACGATTCGTTTCAATTTTCGGACTCCAACAACTTTCGTGCTATTCGCACTAATTTCTCGATGATTTCAGGCAACTTTTTGTCATTCCTTAACGCATTTGCACCAATTCTTCGTACTAAGTCTCTTTAATAAGCTTAGGAGCTATTCGAGTAATAATTTTTCTGATTAGCTGATCGTCGGTGTTTCATTCGATGTTTATACCTACTTTTGACCCAAGGCAAAGGTAAAACACATTAAGGTAGTCCATTCCATTTGATTTTTCATTAATCCCCAAAAATTCGAAAAATCGCAAACATTTGTAGCGCGATTTTTTCATTTTTTATTTACCAATCCAAGAAATTTGGTTGTAAAATAAAGAGAACCGCGGCTCACATTATTGATACCGAGTTGCACCTTCGCAGTGGGAAAATGAATCATAACAATAATTCTTGATTAGTGGTCGACAGTTTGTCCTCGGGTGGTCCAACCGAAATTTGCCTCGCGCCGTTGATGCTCGGGAGTCACGCACGCCCGTTGCCCAATGATAAAATATCGGAACCCCCACGAAGGAAACTGGTTCAAGCCGAACCGTTGTTTCGTTCGGTAACCGCAACGCGGCCTTTTGCTCGACACGCCGGTTCAAGCTCATTGCCATTTTTGGACACGACGCCGCGGCTGCGTCGCGATTTCGCGAGAGTTTCGTTATTTCGCGCTCCTCGAGTGTCTCGCGGGTCGGTATCGTCGTTCGAATTGCAATAACCGAACGACCCGACTCCGTTCCTTCCCATCCGAGGAGGCGAGCGATAGAAACGCGCTGATTCCGCGATACGATCGACAAAAGTACGCAATTATGCAAAACAATTCGTTTGGAACTTATAGAAAAGAATCAAAACACCTGTCCAATTATTCAAACTCACCCAATCTATTTTTTAACAAATTTTACATGATTCCGAAAAGGGTTGAATTGGTAAATTTGTATTTTTTTCATTCACATTTTATTGCGGAAAAATGATCTCTTCGATCGGCAACGAAATGTGATTGGGAAATCCCAAAAGAAGTTTCCGTGCTTTAGTGTGATTTTATTAAAAGAAATTAAAGGCAATTAAAAAAAAACGAGGTCATTCGGGATGAAATAAGTTGCCGAAGAAAAAAATGGCTCAATGAACGTCGCTTGCCGATGAATCATAACAGTAAAAAGCTCGAGGAAAGCTCTCTCTCCTCGGTATACCTCGAAGGACTGCTCGTTACGTGGGTGGAATCTTGATTCAACGTGACATTGACCACGCGAGCTCTCCACCCTTCGGCTTCTGTTGCTTCAACCCGGCTTTCGTTCGCTTTTGCCGAACGAAAATCGAAGAAAACCGAGGTTGCGCCTGCGGAGCTCCGGAGATCACCGTTCGGATATTCCGACGACGGTGGTAGAGCCCGGTGGGACACGATCGATTGGTCTACGAAGCGACGACCCCTGCGAGGCCACCCCTCTCGCGACATTCAACGCCATCGGCGACCTTTGCCTAGCACGAAAAAAAAAAAAAAAAAAAAATCCAGCCAACGAAATGTTGATGATCCCGATTTATCTTCGTTTTTCACCGATTTGGCCTTCGATGGAAAATGATGAGAATATCAAAATAAAGTTTATGCGATGTTTCTTCGTTACTCTTCGTTTCAAGCGCATTTTTTTTGGATCCAAAAAAAATTGCGAAATCTCAACCGTCGGAAAGAATTCGATTTCATATTGTTCTCGTAATTTGCATCTCCTAACGTGTCGCTTAAAGAAATATATATAAATCAATATAACATTAAGTAAATATTACATTTATAATAATAAGTGGATATTAAAATTGGAGTTCACGCTCCAATTCTTGATTTAGTCAAATCTCGGCTACATTTATTTTTTGCAATCAAATTTTTTAAAAACCTATAATAATGTCAGTCCCAGGATTTTCAGTTTCATTGAGATTATGTAGAAAAATAATAGTCCTATGCGTATCCTGTACAATGTTCGCTTCACGACTCAATTCGTCAATTAATTGCTCATCGATTTCCGTTGCGAACACTTCCTCGACAAAGTTTGTCAATAAAGAAAAACGTGCATCGCAACCTGGCTTATGTTTTGCGCTTCCTCTTTGTCCCTTTTGTTTATTTCAACTCGGAGCCAGCGTCATCGAGCCTCGCGGCTCTCTCGTTGTCGCGATATCTTTGCACCCACACGTGCGATCCGCAAACAGTAACTGTACGTACTTTCTTCGGACGATTATATACAGCCGTCTTCTTACGGGCCTCCACTCGTGTAAGCTCTGAAAATATCGTCTCTCCGATGGCAACACCCGATGCCGAACGACAAAACCCACACACACACGCTCGCTCTCTTCCTTCCTTTTCCCTCGTTCTTATGTGCAGTCGTTGCGAAATCTTTTCGCACACACGCCATGCGAGAAGTCGCTTCGCGGAACAAAATTGCAAGCCTTGCTAACCATAAGAGAGAAAAGGAAAAAGAAATACCAGAAGCTCAGGAACAGAGATTGTGAGAACTCTTTGAACATTGTCTCGTTCGAATTTATTGTTCATTTTTATTCATATTTTTAGTCCTTCTCGTCGCTCCGATAGGCGCAATTTCCTTATACCTTATCGCGTATCATCTTCCGCGCAAATTTAACGAAATAATCGCTAGAAATTCCTCTCGAGACCAGAGACAAATTATCTTCGATGGAATATTCGATGAAGATTTGTGAAAAAAAAATGTTCCAATGATAGAAAATTGATGTTTGCGAAACTGAGTTAATTTCTGACCGGCGCCAGACGGCCGTTTATAATACAGCCTATTATTATGAAACGCACATTTTTCTCACATTCTTGCGTAATTTTCTTTTTTTCGCAACTGATAATTGCAACGTTTCTAGCGAAGAGAAAGAATTTGCCATTATTATTATTATTTTTTTCATTACAAAAAAGTGAACAATTCCTTCGATCTGAGAAGTTTGAGCTCACTCAACGTCGAAGGAAAATGAGATTCGGAGCCGCGAACGCGACAGAAGCGACGAGAGTCTTCGGCCGAGGAAGCTCGAAAGACAAACTTTGGTGAGAAATTCTCACGGTTTCGTCCCGCGCCCGTCTTTTCGGTGCGCGAGACGAGAGCCCTTCTTCGGGATACTTTGACGCTTTACTTTACCGAAGAAGCTGCGTTGGGCTCGGGAGCCTCTTCTCTCCCCTTCTCGGTCCCTCGGAATACCCGCGGTGAACCGCTTCCTCTTTCGTCACGAATTCTTCAACGCGAAAAAAAGAGGCTCCTCGAGAAGTTTCGGTTCGGACATTGATCGAATTGGATTACAATTCTTATCGCCCGTTATCATATCGTCCGTACCGGGTGATCTTAAAGTTGAAGGTAGAATAAAAAATATTTTTAAATAATTATTTGAAATAAAAAAAAAAAAAAAAAAAAAAAAAACTTAAGGGGACTGAGTCACCTAAAAAAACATAATTTATTTTTTTCCTAGCCATTACTGTACATAAAAATTGCATTTCACACTCCAAAAATGCATATGTTGAATCGTCACCCTGATTTTTTTCGGAGCCCTATAGTGGGTTATATCCGAAGCCGGCACGGTCAAACTTTTTTTAGTTGTCACCCCTTTGATAAGTGTTCGAAGTTCTCACGCCCTTTTACCGAAATCTATTTTTTTTCTCATTAAAACAAAGCTCTTTAAGAGAGCGAGAAGAACATGAAAAATAAACAGCGAAGAAGAAGATGAAGAAGAAGCGGATGCTCGAAGGTTTCCTCTCGTGTGGAGCAGGTGGCCGTTCTACCTGCCACGGGCAATTTTACTTTTCCATCCGAGCTATGCCCATCGGGAATCTCTCCCGTCTCCCATCCCCGTTCCTTCGTTTCTCACCGTCTCCGCGTACGAAGCATCGGACTCGTTTCTCCTTCGCGATTAACTCTGCATAATTTACCTCGCGCCCGACCCCCTCGTACGCGCACATTAGTCGCTTTGCTCGACTCTTTTTTCCTTTTTATCTGTCCCACGTCGTCGTACGTGTACTCGGCTGCACCGACGACGCTGCCTCGACGTTCCCGTTCCGCTTAAACGTGGCGCGTCGCGAGTCCGCGCCATCAAACCGATAAGATTAGAAGAAATCGTTCGTACGGGCAACTTTTATCGCTGACCAAACGATCGATATGGCTTCGCAAACTCCTCGGAGCGAACGAGTTCTCTTGCGATGCTTTTCTGGAACGCTGCTCTGTTATTATTATTTTTTTAACTTGCACACGTATCGTCGGGAGGAATCGCGAGATATCTTCGCGACGAAAGAAAACCGAGATATTGAACCGTTGGCGCGATTAAAATTGTTCGCCTCTTACGAGCAGCGAGACTTCGAAAATGTATCCTCGATAACGATTTTATTCTCCAATTTGCATTACATTTTCGCTGAAAAACGTTGCGAGATAAACAAAAAATATTCAGTCTCGAAACAAGCCAGAAAAACAAAATTTTCGTTCGGTAATAATTTTAATAATATCTTTTTAATTCGTTTTTTTAACAAAGCTATTTTTTTTGGTCGGTGATAATTCATTTTAGATTGTCTATTTGTTGGAGAATCAATTTTTTCTTCAATTTGTGTCGAACATTTCGATATTATTATTTCACAAGATCAATCTTCGCAGCACCTTTCATGTGCCTGATTTTTTTTCCGATTTTCCAATCGGGAAGTGTACGAAATCCTCTTTGAACCTCACGTTTGACCGGTCTGTACCGGACTTCAAGTCCACGTGTCAATGCGCACAATTGATTTTTTCAAGATTCTGTTTGGGCCCTGGAAAAAAATCGAAAGTCTCTGTTTTTTTTTGCTCGAAGCAATTTTTTTTAAATCTTAATTTTCTCTCCCTCGTCTACTTCTGCGACTATCAAAGCTCTCGAGCCTCGAGACTGGCGAGTGTCACACTCTTCGCTAAGTGAGAGTTTTATGCCGCTGGTGGCAACGACTTTGTCGTCGTTTTTATTATTTTTTTTCTCTATTTTTTCTCCTCTCCCTCTCTTTCTCTCTGCCAACGACCCTCGGAAACTGGAAAGTGCAACTCGCGAACACGTCAACGGCAGAGTACAGAGAAACGGAGGCGGGCAAAGAACACTTTGCATGGCGCAGTGTGCGTGCATTCGTGTCGGCGCGTTCTCTCCGGGGTTCTCTCTAAGCTGCGCCGAGGTACGCTTCCGAGGCAAAAGTGGCTACAATCTTGCCACTCCTCTCCGGCTTCACTCGTTGACTCTCGCCGTCGCGAGACCCTCATCTCCCGAGTCAACCTCCTCCAGTCCAAGTACACAACGGAATTATTAAAAAACCCGGGGAAAAAAAACCACGGAAAACGGACAATAACAGAATAAAGTAGAGTCGCGAAGCAGTCTCGGGAAATTTAATAATTTTCCGAGGCAAAAGCTCTTCGTTCGTTTCAACGAGACGAGGATTCGAAAAAACGCGATCCTCGGCTGAGGCGGCTGAGAAAAGTCGGTCTTATTTCCGTTTTCTTTCCTCAAGAAGCCTTGTTTTGTTCAACATTTATTCGAGATATTTTCAATGCAACGTTATAGGGCATGTTGGCGGCTCAAGTCCCCGTTTCTGGTCCAACTTTCAGCAAAATATGGAATTGTTCAGTTTTCACGCATTTCGAATAAAAAAAAAGTGCCTGGAAGCGCTCTAACTGCCACAGATTTTGAGATAACGGGCTAAGATTTGGTACAAAGTTGAACTATTATTATCCAATGGTCAGTATTGAATTTGGATAAAATCTATGCAAACGACCAGTCTTTACGTCATTTAAATTTTTTTCGAAAAATATTTGCTTGCGCTCTCACTGCTATAGTTTTTTGAGATAAAATATTAATTTAGATCAAAAACTACTAAATGAAGTAACTAATCACGTTATTAAGCTTCTTGACGAAGCCGAATTTGATAGACGTACTTTCCTATAAACAGAATTTCTTAGGCAGTGAAAAAGCAAAGACAGGAAGCAATTTGCCAAAGTAATTGGCACTTTGTTTTTTTAATCCCACATATTAACGAAATCTTGACCCTTTTAGCCCCAATCAAAGTAAAGCAGAGACGAAAAAGCAAAAAAACAAAAATAATGAAGAAAAAATTGCACGTAGCGGCAGAGCGGAGAGTATAAAAGGGCACTCACCGTTTCAGCGTGCTTGCTACTGAAACTGGTAGAAACGTTCTTGGAGAGTGTAGCGCGAGATGCGAGCCCGAAGTGCACGGGTAAGAATATTACAGACGTTTCGAGCCCGGGCCCTGGAGGCTCGAATAGGTTGCGAAGAAAATGAGAGCGATCCGGTCGCGGCGAAATGACTTTCGACGAAGAGTAAGAACAAGAATAAGAAGAAGAACGAAGGACTATATATAAGAGTTATATATATATACATCATTCGCATCTGAAACTTCAAAACAGTGTCTGGATATCATTTTACGGCAGTAAAAAAATAAAACAAAGGCAGAAGACCTGTTCGCGTTTCGATCTTTGCCGGCTCAAAACATGTTTCACATGTTTGAAAAAAAAAAAATTATCAGACTTCATTGAGCGATAATTGTGAGCCATTAAGCAAGGTAAAATCTACCAAAATAAATAAATAAACAAGAATAATGTTTTACAAAAAATCCGAATGGTAATATTTTTGAGCCATGAGAAAGATACTTCTGTCGAAGATGGAACAGTACTTTCGTCTATAATACGGAGTACTATAGCGCATAGTAGTCCGTTGTTGTGCCGGAGTAGACACACGTCTTGAAAGTTCCCTCTCGGCCGCGACCCACATCGTGCAGCCGCAGCGGCATAAGCATCACAAACGTGCACCTAGATATTTGACCCGCGCTCAAGACCCATCTTGATTCAGTCATGGACGTGGAATATACATGCGTGTACATATTTCCTCTATCTCCGGTGTCACAGAGCTCGATTCTTCGTGATTCCACCGCCGATTATACTGGTTCCACCGAAACGATTCGTCATTCCCGTAGGGAAGACATCAATGAGACATCCTGCGAGGGAATTCTCACTTTATTTCGGCTCTTCGTAGCGCTTCGGAGCTGTTCTATCGCGGACGGATCGAAATCTGACTGACGGGATTACTCGGAGATAGAATTTTCGGGATTAAGGATTACAGATACGTCTCACTTACCGCACCTTTACCGGATGTATTCGGGGCATGAGCGTCTCTGAGGCTCCCAGAATGCATTTTTAGTGATCTAGACGTGTGATCTCTGAGAGAACATATTAAAAATTCGATCTTCGCGTTACCGCAATCGCATTTCGAGTGCTTTGGGCAAACTTCGCAGGCCGTTTGATATTACCAGATTTAATCAATTTTACCAAACCTTTATCTCGGTGACTCTAAAGTTAAGGAAAAGACGGGAAAATCATCTAAAAAAATGTTTTCTATCCCGGCTCGATTTACGAAAACTGCAGATTTTCGGGATTTTCAAACGGCGATTTCTTGGCTTTCCGATGAGATATCGGCAAATCTCAGGCGACCATTGTGTTCAGATGGAAAAAATACACAAGATAAGATTTTTTGTGGATTTTTCAAACCGTTTTTTCGACCCGTTAGAGGGGGAAGAAAAACGGTGAAAAAGCATCTCAAAGGGTAACCCTGCAATTTTTTGTCGAGAACTGAAATTTTTTAAAAATAATTCTGGCTACGTATTTCAATGTATTTTTTCGCGCTGGAACTGGAACTGATTTTAAAAAATGATGAATAATTTGCTCCAATGCAAACTTGTTCGACTAAAACGAGAAGCAAATCCGAATGAAAAAAAAAGACATGGGAATGCGCAGAGAAGACTAAAATGTCCTCGCGCGTTTCTGCACATTACGATTCATAAGCCTCACTATCTCGCAGAACTAACTGCCGCAAAAGCGATACAAGAAGCAGATAGTCACGAATAAGAGAATAAAAGATGAAACCGCGGCCAGGGAGAGTGAGAGGAGGGCGAGGGGGCAGAAGGGGACGGGGGGAGGGGTTGGGGGTCGAATAGCCGAGGGGACGAGGTGTCGGTGCGTGCTTACGAGTAGCACTTGCTTTCGTGTACGTTAAAACGTGTAACAGAGAGTGTGCGTACTCGTTGCGAACCTCACGTAAGCCTAGAGGCTATATTTAGAGTCGACTTACCGGTATATAATCGCTACGCGTGTATACACGCTTGCCGAGCGCACATTACAATGGAGCAACTCTCCGTACAACTCTGACTCGGCTCGCAATTTAAATAATTCCTACCGAGCAAGACGACGAAAATTATTCGAAGCCGGAGCGACGGAGATTTTTCTTCTTCATCTATTTTTTAAAATCTCAATCTCTTTTTATTCATTTAGTGTCTTCATAGCGAACGCACGCAAGTCATTCGAAGATTTTCATTTTTATTGAATCATCTTCTTTCCTTACTCTTTTTCTTGTATTCATTCGTTTGTAATTCGGAGCTATGAATCAATTCGTAGACGAAGAAATTTTATATTTTTATCAACTTCTTATAAATGTTTTTTTAATTATAATTAATTGATTATTTGAGAAATTCTTTTTTTGGTCGTTTTTCGTTAATAGTTTCCTTTTCTATCGTTTTTCTGCAAAATCAATCGGTTCAGCACTGTCTCTATACCTGATTTTTCGCCAGATTTTTAACCCATTGTAAAGTGTTCGAAATTCGGTTTAAATCCCACGTTTGTCCGAGCTGTACCGCCGACTAGCTTAAGGCATGGTTCAATCGTGCGATTCGTATCCTCCGTGAAACCCGCATGATGTTCCGTGTGATGATCCGTTCGTCCGGTTTCGAAGACTCGCCCGTCTCTGCGCGCCGCGGTCGTCGAGACGGTCGAGATTCACTTTCCCGTATCCCGACGATCGTATCGTCGAACGGCTTGCGTTGATTGAGAATTCGGTGGAATCGAATGTGCGCGCCGTGTAATTCGAGAGAGCGGAGTCGGTTTTTAATTCGGTTCGCACGCGTGTCGAATGTGCGCCCTGCGGGCCATCTCGACGCTCGAGTCTTTTTCCTTCGTTTTCCCACAGCTAATTAGGCAGGCTCGTTAAACTTGTAACGAATGCGCGGGCGTCGCTCCCCCCCAACGACGACGACGACAGATGAATGAACGAATGAATGAACAAAGTCGACGATGTTTACGCAAGCTCGATGTTCCCTCCGCGCGGCCGTCTCTCGCTCTCGACGCTTCTTCGCTTATTCACCGAACTTATGGGCTCGTTCCCCGTCGCATGCGAGACACTCTTCGTGTTCCGAGCGTGTCCCTCGAGCGTGTGTAGTCGTGACAAATTTAGGAGATGCCCGAGAGAGCCACCGCCGTTTGGCGGCTGAGAATCTTTGATATACGAAGCGTCTAGACCGGCCGCGGTCTTCGACCTCCGAGACTCTTCACGAAGTCTCAAGTATAAATATATACGAAAAAAAAAGTTATACATCATTTTTCTTCTTCATAGATCACATTCTCTACGAAACGAAGCTACTTGGTTGATATGAAAATAAGTTATGTCAAGCCCTTTGAAAAAATGCACTTTTTCGGATTCATATTTTGTTGGTCAACGGTATCTTTACTCTATTTTATTATCATTATTATAAAAATTATTGTTATTTAAAGAAATTTGATAAAAATACGTGTAATTGAATTAATATTGTCCGAAAATTAAATTTTTTCTGCTAAATTATATCGAAATCGATACGTCCGACTTTAAGCAGTAAGTCTTTCGTATGCCATCACAATAAATCAGCCCATTTCCGTAGATTTATTGAAAAACCAAATACATAAATCGTGAAAAAAAATAAAAGTCAAGTTCTCTACGAAAGAAGCTCAACGGATCAATCTGCGATGTTTTGGGATTAAAACCCTCTTTTCCCTGAAACAATTTTGAATGTTTACTCGCTCGGTTAGTTCGACGGAAAAATAAACTTTGCCGGGATAAGCCGCGATCGGCGATAATCGATTGTTCCGAGTGTCCCGACGAGGGTCTAATGCTTATTCAATGGACCCACCGGGTCGTCGGTGTCTGGTGACCACGTGGCGCCAAGATGCACCGTCCACTTCGGGCGGTCTTACCGGAGTCGTAACTTTCGTTCTCTCCTCCCTCGACTCTTCACAAATTTACCAGCTCGTTTCTCTCGCCTCGGCTTCGCACCGCATAGAAATGGAGAGAGAACTCGAGGTCCGAGGAGTCGGCTACTGCACAGACGCGGTGGAGAGAGTCTTCGACCCCCGTTCTCGGAAGAATATTCAAGACGCACCGTCGGAGCTGGGAACAACGGCGGTCCAAAGGCCGAGCGAGAAGTCGTAAAACGGCAACGTCGAGCGAACGGACGGAAAAGCCCTCGCGCGAAACGCCGGGAACACCGGTTGACCATAAAATTTGGCTCGCACGTGAGACGAACCTGCGATTCGCCACTTGGCTTTTCACAAATTCTCGAGGTATTCGGGACCTTTTTTTCTCGCTTCGCCTCTCCTCGCGAGCGTCGAGAAAGCCGGAGTCGGCATTGTCGTGAACTTGCTCCGGTAAACATTTGCGAAACACGTTGCGTCAGACTGTGGGACCGGAAATGACACAAAGATGTTCTAATAGTCGTTGGACGAGTGGATGGCGGGGGGCAAAAAGAATCGTAGGGAATGACGAAACGTTGAATGGCTGGCGAGTATTCCGGGATTCATTAATACGCTTGGCTAATCACCCTCCGAAAAGGCAAACAAATGAGCTAACCCCCCCCCCCTGGAGAGAGTCATCCGTTCGGTTCGCGGTGACTCATTGAATGCCTTCGTATAGCGTCATTTTTCGCTGCAGGAAGCAATGCGCTTCCGGATATTAAAAAAGAAAAATGGGATACTAGTCGATATGTTTTGTCACGGTGTTAAACAATGATTGATAGATCTTTTAATAGAAAACCTCTTAATAGATTCGTTTAATAGGAAACTCCTCAATAGATTTTTTTAATAGTAAAATCTTGTGTAATTTCTTGAACAATTAATGTTTTCATGAATTCGTTGATAAGTAGGCGAGAAATAAGTGGAAGGAAGGATACTCAAATAAATAACCAATTTTACCAAAACACATCACCCTTCTGAAACATAGTTTTTAGCAAACAATGCCTTTACTTATTTCTTCCCAGCTCAAGCAAAGCTCCAAAAATCGCAATCATCGATTTCTCAATGTAAGGCCAAAAGATCTCACAACACAATTGAAGAAACAGCAATAAAATCAACGTTTTCACGTCGCAGCTGCTTAGATATCATAAAAAAAATGATTAAAAAAATCGTGCACGATAATCCGGCGAAAAGAATAATAGTCCACGCGATGAATAATTTTTCGACCTACTGGTCAGCGAAAAGTGTGCGTCGTCGACGCGGAATTACGGAAGCGGAACGCGGCGCAGCGATCGGCTTACCCGATGCATCGATGCGGCAACGCGCAGAGCTCCGGTAAACGCCGTTGCAATTGCTCGCGTCACTCCGGTATTCGCAACATCGAAGCCAACGACAAGTGTACGCGTGTACGTATACAATATGTGAGCCGTTGTTGCTCGTTGTGCGGCCGTTGTGCAGCGAACCGACGACGAAGAGTAACCCGAGAGGCGTCGATGGTGCTCTCCATCTCGTCGTTGACTGCACGAGCAATCGACCACCCCTCCGCGAAATCCAGTCACGCTCTTTCCCACTCCGAGCGCACGGTAACGGATAACGAGCAGACGAGATATCTCGATTGCCCGATACATCCAACCCTCTGACACACAACCCTTCCCCATCCGAGCACGTTTTGGCCTCTGAAATTGCGATTGTTCGTGCGATCATGTTCTTGCATTGATTTACGGTTTCAGCTATCTCGGCTATTCGTTACTTCAATATCGGCCGAATTTTCTTTGGATTTTTGCATCGTTCGACATCTTACATCGCGACGAGGGTGGACGATGTTGAAAAAATTATGCTAATTGCTTTTTTGCATTGGTTCTTCATTTTTTTCTATCTTTCACGAAGCTTTCTCCAGGTCTTCCGATTACCAGAGCGAGCTTTATAAAAGATAGAAAATTATGGAGAAGTCGTGTGAAAGCTTTTATTTCGCAACGTTTTAATTTGTTCATTCAAATGATTGCGATTTTCCGTCTTGGATAATTCGTCGTTAATGAAGCTAATGAAATGGGCAGAGAACTGAGAGTCGAAGAAAACTGGAGATTTCTTCGAAATCGCAGTTTTCTCTTCAAGGATCGGCGAAAAGGTTTCACGGACCAAAAGAATTGGGGTAGCTTGAGAAGGCGATGCTTCGAATCGGGAGTGTAACGCGATAGTCAATGAGAGCAATCGGTGTAACTCGTTCGCGCTCCATTGAAGCTCATTCGTTTTATTCGGATTCATTGAAACGCTGGCGGCTTATTGAAGCCTTTTCTCTCCCTCTCTCCCCCGAACTATCTCTCCGGTGAATTCGAAACCGCAAGGACCGTTTAAACTGTCCGGCGGGGCAGTCGGAATTCATCAGTATCGCTGGCGAATGAATAAATCGATCGATTAGCGCAGACGATGGGTCAATATGGATAGACCGAATCCTCCGCAAATATTTGCATTTCCATTGTTTGCGCTCGATGAATAATTTATTTCGAAATATTCTCTCAATATGGGTTGGAATGCTTTCTATTTTTGAAAACACTATAAATAAAATTATGATAACATTAACAACGCGATTTAAATGATTTTTTTCTTTGTTTAATTAATTTGTATACATAATTCATGAAATTCAGACATTTCACTCAATATCTCTATTGACGAATCGTTTGTGGCTAATTTTTTTGTTTAGCAGGAGCAAATCTCTTTTTTATTTCTCTAATTAAATTTTTCTCCATTTCCAATTGACCCACATTGATGAGATTTTTCGGATTGGATGAATGAAGAGATGGGAGATTCGATTCATGGTTTTCTCGTGGAAAAGGGGCGCGTCGAAGAATGAGAAATGGAATCCCAAACGAGGTCTGCCCGCGGGGAGGAATGAAGAATAAAATTTGCATAATTTAATACCCGAGTCCGAGAGCTTCTTGAAAATTCCGACTAGATTTTCCCTTCCTTATCGTCCCGGTATAATTGAATCCCGCCTCGGATTCATCAAATCGCACACATTTTTTTTTCTTCAAGCGATCGCGTTATGCAATGAAGATAAATGAATATCAGGAGCCTCATTTATTCTTATAATTTCTCATCCTCTCGACGGCTCTCGTTTTCACAATTTTTTTATTTTTTTTTCATAGCATTCGTGTAGAAAATTCGGAACAAAGTTTCTTCTTGACTTTCGGAGTGGGTAGTCGCAAAAAATTTGAATAATATAATACAATATTAATTTGATTATTCACTCACAATTAAATTTATCAAATTTAAACGAAATTACTGTTCACGAGCCGTTCGAGCTCGTTTTTTTTTTCAAAGAATTACCTTTTCTTTTCTCAATGGGACAAAAATCTGAAAAAATTCAGACCTTCGGGAAAATCAACGAATCATTTTCATGAGAAAAGGAAGTCAAGTGAAAAATCGATTGTTATGCAAAATCGGGATGCTAAATTTGACTACTGATTTTCGTGCCAACAAAGTGGAAAGAACTTTCGAACTTGCTTTTTTTCGAGCACACAATCGATCAATTTGCATGCCTTTGAGTGAGGGAAACATCGATAAAGTCTCTGGAACCTCTATTTTGGTTATGATATCGACGTACTCCAGTTTCTTTGTCCCGGTTAGTGGGAACGAACTAGAGTATGAATGAGCCGGAGACTCTACGACACAAGGGAATACTCGTGGGACACGTGCTAGCCTCGGGGATGTAATTTCTCCGGCAAACTCGAGCCCGCGTATAGGATCCCCCCTCCTCGCCGCTCGTGCATGGCACATGAAGTATGCAGGCGTGTGTATAAATGACGACGATGTAAAGCACACCAATATGAGCGCACGCGGTGAATAGAGAATAACGATAAGTCGCTTGTCTGGTATGTTGTCTGGATGAAAAAAAAGAAGAAAAAAAAAAGAAAAAAAAACTTGGTCGATCGTCCGCGACGGGGTTGAGAGTCGGCTATTTTAACGTCACGCGGGGTTCCCTTCATTCAGCACAGCGCGGAAAGTACCCGTGGCTCTTCTCGTGCGCCGAGTTTCGCTCAGACTCGACGTTGCGCGCGTCCGGGAGCACCCTTCATCTTCGTCTGAAAACCTGTCGGGGCCACATCGCGGAGCTTCCAGTAATCAAGGCCTCTCATAGCCGTCTCCTCGTTCCTCTCTTTATCTTCCTCGTCGTCGTAATTACCCCTCGAGGGACACGACGATGACTCGTCGAGAGGATCCGGTCGATTTAGTATCAAACCGCTTAGACAAAAGAACGCGCCGGCAACGTTTTTTAACCCTTTGCGCGCTCGCACTGCGTCCGAACGCGGCGCGAATGAATTTTTGGAGCTCGAAATCCGCGAGTGCCAACATTTCGAATCTCATTCCAGGCGAATCTTTGTCACGACAAATAAAACCCCGTTTTTTCAATCAATATTCTATTCTTTCCTGGACGAGTTTCGAGTCCATTGCACTCTGTGTGAGCAATGATAGAATATAGATTTATAAATTAACGACGTTAACAGTTAACAAATCATGGTAAATACAAATAAACATCGAAAATGGACATTAACGCAGGATTTTTTATTTCAAAGTACCGCGTTTTGGAGGTAGCACATGCGAGAATTGCTCTTGAAAAAATGAAAGTTAGGGAAGTTGGGATTTAAAAAAAATGGAATTCCACAATTTTTTTTTATCATGGTGTCGTTTGAGTACAGAGTGAGTTATTGTGCTCATTCGTATTGTTCCTACCTCGGGGCTTTTCGGTAGGTAAAATTTATCGTGGCTTCGCTTGTTTGGAAACTCGACGGGATAATACCTTGACTCATAGGAGTCATGAGTGGAAGAGCCGGGCGGTCTTTCGGACTCGTGTGCGCTCGCCTCGATGTGTGTTGCTTCGCTCGATGCGGATGAAGCGTTTACCGAAAACGTTACAAGGCACAAGGCACGGAAAAACATATGAAACGTTTCCATAGAAATGTAACGACGAGGGGGCTACACAGGCGTGTGCGGTCCCGCCTTGAAAAATATTGGCTTAGGACCAAGACCCACCCTCGATTACTAAGATAGTACAGGTTTCTATTCCATTCTCTATTCTTCTTCTTTTTCTTCCTCTTTTTCCTCTTGCGCCTTTTCCTTCAACGATCACTCGCTTTCTTTACCTTCATTCGCCGAGTTCTCCGCGCGCAGAAGTTCACGTTAAAGCATTAAGACAATCACGTTTGTTCTGTGCTCACAAACTTCGTCGATTGTCCTCTACGCCTTAATAAACAATTTTTTTCTCCGAGACAACACATCTTTTCTTTTAACTCCTCATCGTGTGATATTTTTCATATGTTCCGTTCGTGAATTGAAGTAAAATAGAAAAATTAGGACTGCTAATTTTTTTATTTTATTTTGATTCGCGATTGAAACTATGAAAAATTGTTTTTATTGTTTTTTTATTTTTCAGTGATATCCTTCATTGACTGTAAAATAAAAATACACGAAAAGAAAAAAAATAACGATGCTTGGACGGGAATAGCGCGCACAGGAAGAATCAGAGAGACGAGTCTCTAATCGGACCGTGATTAGATCAAGGACGATAATTTCCGTTCGATTATTTACTACCTTTCACGTAACTCGTCCATAGGTTCGAGCCAAGGACGAGACTCGCATCCTACACATATAGAGCTCGATGTTGCCGCTAAAAATGCGCTTATTAAATTCTCGCGTCGAAGAACCGCGGCCGCGAACGAAATGGAATGTCTTCGACTATTTCCGGCATTTCTGTTATTCAATTTCCACGAGAGCGCCGTTTACCGTGAAAAAAAGTAATTAAATGTTTTTTTACATTATTTACATACAAGCATGAAAAATACGCCAATACAGCATTTGAATTGTGCGATAAAATTTCACGAGAATGGTTATATTATTTTAGATTTCGGCTTTTTTTTCCTAGCTCGAGGAATTTAATCCACGTATTAGAATATCGTTGGGCGAAACCTAAAATTGAACGAAGCGATGAAAATTTGTTCGAGGAAAACGCCGTCAATTGCGCGTCGCTCGGCTGCGTTTCATCGCTCGAAAATAATTACTCCTCCGCCAATTACTCGCGTCGAGGCGGATGAACGAGCGCGACGTTCGCGCGGCTAATTTAGAAAGTTTAGAGGAGCCGCGCGCTCTCGCGCAAGGGTTCGCGTACCCAATTCGCAGTGAAATTCCTCAAAGTGTCGCGCGCGCATGAACTCGGATGCGCGGATGCTCGTTGAACTGTAAACTTTATAAATACGCAATAACGCCAGACAGAATTATTAATAGTAGAACAAGCCGCGCTACCTCCTCATTCGCTGACTCGCTGAATGTGGAACGAATTCGCTTTTCACGCGCCGCCTTAAAAATTAGAGGCTTGTTGAAAAAAATCTAATGAAACCGAATCTCAGAAAATGAGTCGTAACATTTTTATCGAATAACCGAATCATTTTTGCAAACGATTTCCATTTGCCAATAACAATTAATAGAATTTGTTTTGTCAAATATCCAATTGTTTTTGTACAATTCGGAAATTTACAAAACATTACACTGCATAATTTACCTTCTTTTTTTATTGTTCTTTCTTCGCGAACAGTCGCCAATTCACGTTACGTTAAATTCATTTGTTAACTGTAATTTCCGATAGAAAAAAAATCCACGATCAGCAAAACTATACTTATCGCGAGTAAAATACCGAAATCATTCCCGTCAGAAATATTCACACGACCTGTTTTTTATGGCCCGGGCTTGTAAATACTCCTCGAGAAAAAATCAAGCGCGCTCGAGTTTCGCATAAAACAAGATGAACTTCTCAAATGTATTTCCGGCGCGAAAAAAAAAAAAAACATGAAATGTGCAGACCAGAAACCTTCTTCCAGGAGAAAAAACGAACTATAAAGTTTCATTGATACAAGACACTTGTTCCCGTATCGAATTCATATCGCGAAATCTCTCCAAAGTGTCTCTCTGGCTCCACATTGAGACTGCTCTTCGTTCCATTTCCTCTTCGTGTTCTTCGGATGACGTCAATATTATTTCTTTCTTATGCGCTCGGACGGGTAAAAAGGGGGGGGGGGGGGGGGGGGGGGGGGGTTCGGCGGCGAACACTTTGCTCCCTCGGTTGCTTGTCCCGTCCCCGAGTGGCTCCGTTATGTTCCATTCTCGAGCACTTCAATTGAACTCACTTGAGGAGTTGAAACTCGAGACGCGAGTTTTCAAACTCTTATTCGCCACTCTCGCGTAGCTTCTTGAGATTCTCCCGGCACATCCCGCGTACACACACACGCTCACACACAAACATTATACATTGATTCGTATAACCCGCCTTTCTACATGTAAATAAGCGCATTTCGTAGATTCCCATTTGAAGCTGTGACTCTAATGAATTCCGTCTCTTTTTGTTTGTTCTCCAGCAGCAGAAATGCGTAAAGGCGCGGGCACTTTACGACAACATTGCCGAGGCGCCGGATGAATTGGCCTTCCGGAAGGGGGACGTTCTAACTGTACTCGAACAGAACACATCGGGACTCGAGGGATGGTGGCTTTGCGCTCTACGAGGCAGACAGGTAATTATTTCGACCTACATTCCATTACAATTTTCCCCTTTTTTTTTCACCGCAATTAATCACACCGGCGCCGAGTGCTAAAGCTGCAATGGAGTATCGAAGTCTGACCTTAGAAATGATACCATAGCCGGAGGATCGAATGATCGACGATTTATCCTCCCGTCCGCTCGGCGATAAAACACCGCCGAGTCGGGCGGCGATGAAAATAAAACCGACGGGAGAAAGATGAAATGTCCGACGGAGATGAGAATCGGCCTCCGGCTATCGTTCGCTTTCCATTGCATCTCACTCCGAGATATAATGCATCCTGCCATTCGCGGTCCGCGCGCATGCATAATTTCCCATTGCGCGGCGTTGCTTCCACATGGATCCTCAATGAGACCTCGATACGAAGGAGCATTCGCGAATGGCGCTTCAGCGCGAGTCATGTAAGTTTCTGCACGCTTCGACTCCGCTCGAAGCGCATTTCCCGTCGAGCATCTGTCGAAGACGCCAGCGAAATGGCGATAGCGAGATAGTTTCGCGGTCATCGCGCAAGTTCTTCGTGAAACCCGCGGGCGATAGTTGCAGTTGCTGTCTGCAACCCTCGTCGAGACTTCGCGCGATTCTGCCGATAGCATCGTCACATCTGCCAAAACGTTAACGACCTAGTTCTTTTTCTACTCCCGACTGCCCGCCCGGGCAAGAAGACCGGAGTTGGGAAAAGCACCGATGCTCGAACGATTAAGAGCATCTCTAGCAGATCGAGCACAGTGGCGGGCAGCCAAATAGCAACCGGATGCATTTCCAGAAAAAAGAGACGTTAAAGGTCAGCCGAAAACAACTGACAACCAAAGACCAACTGAAAAACAACTCGCGACTATCTTATTTCTGGTTAGGTCTCAGTTGTTGAAGTCACCTTTGAAGCATCTCCATGTTACAATATTTTTCAGAGTGGGTACCCAAAAGTACTTCAGGTACAAAGTACAAAGTACTGCAAGCACTTGAAGTACTGACTTTTGTACTTGACTTACCTTCCAAGTGGTCTTTCGAGCACTCGACGCGGTTACTTTCAGAGTCTGAGGCAAACATTTCATCGCAATTAGAGTAAAATCTGCGAGTAACATGATCATAAAAGAGTCCTAAAAACAGCTTAGAGATAAGACCGCGTAAGGACTTTTTTCCGAAGAAAAACGAAGAATAGGATGGAAAACAAAGCAGCAATTGTAAAAACGGCTACCATAAGCCAAAAGTGCCCTCGGTGGCTCCTCCGAGAACGCAACTATAGAAATCAGTCGTAAAAAACCACATCTATGAAGAGATCTGCCAAAGATAATCACAATTTTCCGAAAGAGATCCACAAATATTGCATAGGATTCAAAAAAATATGTATGGCATTTTTCCATAATTACCAGAAGTCAACGCATTCGAAATCTCAATGACGGAGCACTTCTAAAAAAGATCTAATTCCATTTACCTGCGGTAACCGCATCAATATGGGTGATATTTCTGCACTCTGCACGGGTGATATTTCTGTACGTTCCGAAAAACTCGTACGAACGTCAGCCAGCTCGGCTTAAAACGCGAACGCGACGTCAGGAAATTTGAACCACATGTTCCGTTTCGTCGTTCGTTAAGTTTTAATATTCCCCGGTTTATTTTCGACGACCCGGCGTTTGCGTCTTCCCGTTCGATATTCAATTATTTGTTTTGAATGATTCCTCGCGACAATATCACAATCGGGGGCACCGAATGGGCTTTCGGTTTGCTCGGCAAAATCGATTGGACCGTTGGGATTGAAGAGACTGGATAACGGGAGCAGATGGTGCGGACGTGGCAATCCTGATGCCCGAGAGCTCTATACCGATACCGCTGACTCTACTATCCAAACGAAAACTCTTGTGTACTCTACTTCGCCTGTTCCCAGCAGTTTCGCGGCCCGCATATGACTCTTGTGGATCAATTGTGTCCTAATGGAAGCAAACTGACGGGCTACTACAACAGTCCGGAGTCATCGTTCTCATCGAATTGCGTAGACCTTCAATCGCACAATGATTCCTTTTCTCGTTGGGTTCTTTTACAAAACAATTCTTCGGTTACTCGTCGAATCGAAAGCCAATAATTTCAAGTTTAATCGACGATCTGAACAAACGAGGAAAAAACATTGAACTAGCAACACTGCAGGCACCGACAAAAACATTCTCACGGGAAGAAGAAGATTTCCGGATTTTGCTCGTACTGACACCGCACGAATTCCCAAGCTGCGACGCACGGATCTTCGTTATATTCTACGAACACGACAAGAGGAATGGTCAATTGAGAAAAGAAAATTGGAATGTTCAACTTTGGAGCGGCTTACCCAAAGCCACGCAGTGGTGCGCAATTGCCGTCATAGGCGCTTGCATCTCCGCAGGCATGAATTTCACTTGTTTGAGTAGAGGTTCGAGCTGAGGTTTTCCATTCTTAAGCTACATGGCAACAAAAAAATTGTGCTAATTACTTCGCCATGTTGCTTCCTCTCTTCCTTTTAGCGCAGTCTATCAAGTTCTGTTTAGGAAAGTATCTTCATCATATTTGGCTTCCTCAAGAAGCTTTGTTCCGTGATTAGTTACTTTGATTGGTAGTTTTTATGTGAATATTCATTTATTACCTATTCTGTTCTTGTTTATTGAATATATAATAATCATTGGATTTATTTATTATTACTGATAGTAGTTTGTTAGTAAACGATTTTTCAAAATTATTTTTAGATGATGTGAAAACTGAACACCTGCACACATTTTGCCAAAATTTAATACCGACCATTAGTGCATATTAGTTCGACTTTGTACCAAATTTTAGCCCGATATCTCAAAAACTGTGGCAGTCACAGCAACACTAGACAATTTTTCTTTCAATTCAAAATGGTGTCAGAACTGAAGAACTGCATAGATTTTTCATGTCTCATCCATAGCATCAATAGCTCAGCCGAGTAGGATCAATTATCCTGATGCTATTCGACCTGCTCGTAGTCATCAAATACTAGGATTCATTACCCGTAAAGAAAATGATTACTTACCGATTTCACTATAGACATCACGCATTTGAGATAGCACTGGAATTTTTCATCCGGAGGAAATTGCCCGCTCTTCATACCATTGAGTATCGCTTATCGGAGAACGGCATTAATAAGGAGATAGAGTAAAATCGAATTCATCTCGATATTTCACGACATCCTACCTGTATCGGCTCCGGTCTTTCCTTGACAAGTGTTTCTCATTCCCTTCGCCATGTTCTCTATCTGAGCCATCGTCATCGCCTGAAAATCGATCGTTACAGCCATCACTCGTTTTCAATATAATCAGTAAATTCATTATTTAAACAATTTCCTTCTTACGCCATCGGCATAATTATTGCACAGCGAAACCGCAAAGATAACTAATAAAATACAAATGTCACCGCGTGACGACATTTTTCTACGCAAAAACGAATAACAAGCACAGAATAGGTTTTTTTGTCAAGAACGACAATTTAGAGGAAGCATCGATTCCAGACTTGCGACTGTCCACTGGACTGTTGGGATGTCAGACTTTTATAATGTGTCCTGAACGTTGAAGGATGCAACGAGAACGAAGCGACTCTAATTAACGACTCTGTTGATTCTTTGATTGCATGCAATTTCTCGGTCACTCATTGGTGGAGTCGAACACAAAGATTGCGCAAGATCTCGACGAGAAAAGGAGCTACCGGAACTCGGAAGGAGTCGGACGCGATAATTCGATGCTTTACTGTGATTTTGCATATTGCGCATGTGATTAGTAGCGAAATGTGAACGACGGAACAGATACAAAGTTCGTTTTACCATGGCAGTATCGAAACTCCTCATTCACGCTGAATTATACGCTTGCGATTGGACAAAACACAACGTATCGCTGATTATCCGTTGTGAAAAATTGTCGGTATGCTCATTTGTGATTCCGAATAACAACTCGATGATTGCATACGACGGACGGCTAGTCCTCTTCTTCTGGTCTTGACGACTGAAAAAAATTCTCTCGAATTCGTGGACGCAATTTGGAGACGCAGTGATTTGAGACTGTTATGCGAAAGCGACTCGATCGGTAACGAATGATCCGTAATAGTGTTTATCCCAGAATGCTGAAACGGCGAGACCAAAAGTGAACCGGCCTTCACTGCCGAACTGATCAACGCAGTCAGGCTTGATGTTTCTTCGAAAGCAAAGTTTCAACATCCGTGGAGGATGGTTTATTGCAGTTTGTATTACCTGCCGACTGTTACCCATGCTGGCGAAACATTGCGGTCAAAAGCAAATTAGCGTTTCCTGCGCTCATTAGCTTCACAGAGAAGGCTGTGGACTTTTACAGCATGTGCAATGTTCACTGCGATTCATAAGCGGCCTTGGAAAGAAGATGAATGCCCACCTTTGTTACCGATCGAGTCTTCGTCACGTACTCTCAAGAGTAGTCGATATTGAAAACTGTTAAGCTTCTTTCTTTTTGCCGTCAGGTACTGAAAATCATGACAAAAGTGAACTGCGACTGTTGCTACGGACGTGGTTATGTAGAAAGGAATTTCCCTTGGTCTTACGTCGATGAAGCTCAATCGGTAACAAAACCCTAAATCGAGTTTTTGTCTAGAGAATCTTGAAGAACTACTGCAATTCATCTCGAAAGAATCTAACCATTCTGGAAAAAAAAACTTCTCACAGATTTTGTTACCGACCGAGTTTAGGTGCAGCGAGAAGGTCCAAAGTAGGCTCGACTAGCTGAAATAACATATCCAAAGTAAACTCGTGTTCGCGCAGATGTGACATTGCGAATGGAAAAAAATGGAGCAAAATGTACAAAAATGTGGA
Organism: Ischnus inquisitorius; assembly: GCA_963924025.1. Lineage (NCBI taxonomy): Eukaryota > Metazoa > Arthropoda > Insecta > Hymenoptera > Ichneumonidae > Ischnus > Ischnus inquisitorius. The sequence goes on along the minus strand of OZ001250.1, from coordinate 2,221,081 downwards.
TCAATTTTTTCAACAGCGTTGCCGACAATGGCTTTGATGTCGAGATGGAAATGCGAATCGAGCCCGAATAAAGCGATCTATCCTCGATTCTGATTCACCCTGTAATCTAAAAGTGGGGTTACGCTGGTTTGTTATCCCCGAGTCGGTGTTGGCGGGTCCGAGCGTGCACTCGCCATCAAGCGTCGGAGCCTCCTCCGCCACTATTTCCCCCCATTTGCATACCCATTTCCATACAAATTGCGTTCACGCGAAGCTCGCCTCGCGCTCACCAACTCTAACGCAATAACTCACGTGCCAAGATATTCCAGATAGAATCCATGAACGGTTGGGGGTTACATGAAATTATAATTAAACGAACGTAATGCACACGGGTCTAAACTGTTGTTCATAATTCTGTCTGTCGCATTCGAGTGATGGCAAATCTGTTCTTGTCGGCTATCAAGGCTCGGTCGATAACAAGACTAGAGTCCTGTTTCTTTTCATTGATTCCGACGTTTCCGAAATTCTTCTGATTCTTGCAACAGATAGATTGAAGTGCTTGCAAGTCGTTGCCCCAGGACCTTTGACAGCCCCAAAAATGTGTTTTACAGATTTACAGATTGTGGTCAATTCGGTTAACCTTAATCGCGATTTTCTTGTTACCATCGACAGGGTATCTGTCCGGGAAACAGACTGAGGCTGCTGGTAGGCCAATACGACAATGGAGGATGTTTGGGCGGCAGCAAAGCAGACCTGAACATCTCCGAGGACGGTCTTCAGCGTCACGGAAAGCGCAGGAGTTGGCACGTTCAACCGAACAGGGTGAGTTTCGTTTCTATTTCGATTTCAATCTATCGAAGGTGCCGTCGTCTCGCGAGCGTGGGTTGACGATCGAAAAACTTGGATGAAACCGCTATCCGCGCATTGTTGGAGTTGAGCGTAGAAGTGTCAATATTAAGGCGGGACAGGAAGCAGCTGAGGCTTCGAGATAGAATTGTAGGGCTTGCATGTTTCCAATGGGGAGCGCGTGCCCGCATTCGAAACGCTTGGAAAATCCTCCGAGAGCGACTCGAGAGGCTCCGTCGAATCCTTTTGTACCGCAGCAATTCGAGACCCTTTTTCTTCAGTTCCATCTTCCAATAGATCATTGTCGTGTTTCTCAATACTTCTGCTTTACATGTAACTCGATTAGCAAACCGATCGTATTCTTCACGTACTTGACAATTGTAGACATTTATTTAGTCGTATAAACGACAATAGAGACTTTTCGGATAATCGAATAGGTGTAGAAAATACATACAGTTGCGGTTGTTAGCGAGAAAAAAAAATCGACGTATGGACCGATCGGTAGTTAAAATTCCGTACGACTCGACGTTGCGCGACTTTTCCAGGCTTTACAGATAGTATGAACGATAGTGACGGGTTGTACGGATGTATTGGGTAAATAATTCGACAAAATATCGACAGTTGCTGGCGGTGACCGTCAAAAAAGTTGGGCGCATGGACCGATCGGGCGCCGAAACTCGGAGCAAAGGTCCACCGGACTAATATCGATATCCATTAACCATACCGGTGTGTGTACGCTCGTACACCAAACTAATTCATCGAAGGGCTCATTCTGCCCGCAGCACCCCATCAATTACAAAGCCCTGCTGCCATTCCGAGGCTCCCATATGCCGCAGGGCGAGAAGAATATACACCGAAAGGGAAGCATCAACGGTGAACGATCGCCGGTTGCTGGAGTCCCTTTTGCCCTTCGCAATAGAACCCTTCGCAAGCAACAGCAGCCGCACATCGACTGGCCATCCATTCGTCTCGCCACTGATCTATATGCGATCAAAAGTTTTCGCAGCTTTTCGATCTGCTCTAGTCGATCTTCGATAGCTCTTCTGTCGGCTGTGCGTAGCTCCAAATGTCGAGAATAGCCCCAAATGTCAGCTCAGACAATCTACATTATTTGAAAACCTTTGAATCCAAAACTGAACTCAACAATTACTCACGACTCGATTCCAGATATGAAGAATCCTATTTCCGGAACCTACAAAGTGTGTTAATCAGTACAGAGATTGCAGCTTTCAAAGAAGCATGTAAAATGGCTTAAAGCATAAAACCCTGAAGTCCTTCGAGAGTAAATTCGAGGCTCCGAGCCTCGAAATTAACGACAGAAACACCGGTTATAATTGACGTTAAAGCACAGTAGCGAGATGCTAATTGTGTCCAACAAGCGAATCACTTCACGGTCAAGCTCTGCTTAGTCATCTCAGTATTCGCGCGCGTCTCCGCGCCCGGCGAGCGGTCGACCGTTACACGGGCGATGTATTTTCGGCTTCTCATTTCGCTTCTTTCGTTTTTCTCCTCTATCCTCCGCATCTCTTCTGCAACGCTCCGACGCTGACTCGCGATCTTCCTGTTCCTTCTGGAGCTCCGACTCCGCACTCGCCCTACCGCGGATGTCTTGTTTCGCGCCGCTGCCTCGCGGTCTTCCCTTTCTTTGCTTGTTCCCTTCTTCGACCGGAGGTTTCGCCTCTTCTCCGGACGTAGCGCGCGTTGAACGACGTTCTTACGAGATAACGCTACCGGCCTGTGGCTGGAGCTGCATATCTGCCCGCAGAGTGCTGTTTCTCGGAGGCGACAGGAATACGAGACTCAGAAACGCGCTTTCCGCTATTCCTTTTGGTCTATCCTCATTCTATTCGTTTTTCTCGTCTTCGGCGAACGAGAAGAAGCGCGTCGGGCGCGTCTCGGGTCAATGGAACTTTAACGATGCTCAAACTTCCCTCGAGAATTTCCTACCCCCGAATCGTTATCGATGTTCGACGCCTCCGATAACTTGGAGAAATTTCCAAGGACTTCTCTCGTAATACATCGATTTTCCAAGTTTCTCCGAAGTTATCGCCTCGCGCTCTGAGCGCTACCAATTAACTAATTTTGTTGGTTAACTCCGGAACTGTAATTGAGATTTCATGAAGTTTAACGGAGAAACAAATAACAAGGCGTTACACCCGGAAAGACAATTTTAGTACATTTTTTCTGGAAAAACGTGTCCTGTTTAATTTTCTTGTATTATTTTAAATATGTCAGATATTTTAATTAAATTCATACGTATTCAGAAAAATAGACGAATCTTTTTTATAAAAAAAGAGCTGGTTCGGCAGGAAATTCGTTGATATGTTCTTTTCATCAATTTCGATTTTTACGCCATCGAGAACTGTTCGCAATTCTCTCAAAATTTTCGCAAACTTATGCGCAAGGACTACCTTAAAAGCTAGAGCTTAACAGGATCAAATTCGCTGAGATCTTCATAGAAACCGAAGAAAAGAACGCCGAACGTTGTTCGAAATGCGCATATGGATTGTTCGGGATCAACACAAGAGAGACGCGCGAGCAAAAAGGAACGGATCGTCAAACGAGATCCGATCGGAATTACAGCTCCGCCGACAGTTAGGTCATCAAAGATCCGCAGAAGGAAGATACTCGGAAGCGAAGGCCGAAGAGTGTATTTCAGAAAAAAGTATGGTTAGCCGATGTTCATCAAGATTCCCGGCCGATACTCCGCGAAAAGTACGGACGTTTCGTTCGTCGCGTAGTGTCGGCGAGCTGGACGGACCCTGAACGATCCGTAGATGGAGCAGCCGGTTAGCCTCCTCTCGTCCTTCCTTCTTCTTCTTAGCCTCGCTTCCTCCTCTCCCGCCCCGGCGTGGACCGTGTTTTAGTGTCCTTATAAGTCGCCTCGAGTGTCGGGAGGGCCTCGAAGCTCCGCGCGCAAAAACCGTAGACAATGTCCCCGACGAGTATTCACCGTGCCCTTGTCCTCTTCTTCTTCGTCGTCGTCCTCCTCCTCCTCCTCCGGGACAGTCTCGCTCGTTTCGCTTCTGCGGGATCCGCGAGCGCGATTCCACACGGTTTCACCTACGTCACGCACAAAGTGGGGTCGCGTTTTATAATGTACGGAGTCATCGCGATGGAATGCGCGCGCGGTTCGAACTCAAAGGGCAGGGCGAATCCTCGTCCCTACCGCCTGTTGTCTCTGTCGCGTATCACTTCTTACCGCGTCATCTTCCCAACGCGTATCTTCATACCGTTATTGAATTAATGCTCGTTCGGTCTTTCCCACTGTTATCTTCATTGCACTCCGTTTTGATGGCTTCCTCCGCGGTCGTTACTTTCACCGTTTTCTTTATCACCTTTTCGGCGTTTCTCTTGATTAATCGGATTGGAGCTAGTTCGGACTAGTTTTTTTAAATGTTTGTCTCAAGTCATTAGAAGTTCTGTTGATTATGCTTATTTTCAAGTAAAGATCACAATGGAACAGACTAAATAAATTCGTTCAATGGAAGCATCAAAATACTCTTCAGAAATGCATAAAAAGATTGTCTCCAGTTTAGCTCTCAAGTGGCTCTTCCAACTACACGGGGAAAAATGATTAGTTGTCAGAACTGCGGCGTTAGAAAACTGATATTCGTTGGGAGAACCAACAAGTGTCTTAGGCAAACAAATAAATTGGTTGACCCAACAAATATATCAGTCGTATCAACTAATATTAATTCCCAGCGCCGTTGCTTCTGGCAACTAATTTTTTTTCTCCGTGTAACCATTTTTTGCTTTCTTTGCTTTGTTTTTTGGTAAAAAAAATACCATTGGACGGTGCATTTTCGGCATTACTCTCGACTGACGATCCGCAAGACTTTTCACTCGTCGCTATTCGATCTCGTATTGGACCACGAGTAAGCGCAATTATCACCCTGCCTCGAAGAAGCAGTTGATCGAATGTTCTTTTTTCATTTCTGTGACTCAAAGTATGAAGCGTCTCGTCGACTTCCTCCGCGCGTATCAAACGTAATTTTAATATTGAGCTCGAGTCCTCGCATCCTTCTTCACGAGTAGCCGGGGGCTTCATCCGGCTCGGTGTCTGATCGGCCTCGCTGCCTTCCCGGTAGCTCCGCGAGTACGACAGTCGTGACTCTCTCTCTAGCGCTCCACGGTGAAATTCAGCGCGGCGAGCGAGAGGCCGAGAGAGGCGGAGAAGGAGACAGAGAAATGCCATGCGAATAATCGAAAGTTGTTGCAGCAGCCGCAGCCTCCCCTCTCCCACGCTGCAAACGCCGCCCATAAAAATCCCCATAAACAGTCCAAAAAAAAAATGCAATACCGAAATGTATGAAAAAGTTTAATTCCGAAATTGTCCCGGGAAAACAGTTCACGGTAGAAAGTAAGCTCGCGATCCTGCGGATGAGTTTCATGCGAGTCTAGACTCTCACGAAAGTGGATAAAAAGACGAGAAAAAGATAGAAAAAATAAGTTACTGTGGAAACGACCGCGGAGGCTGCGTGCGCGAGGATACAGACGGCGCTGGGCGTGGGTCGGATTCGCTTTACCTACCACGCGCACTCGCACTCGTTTCGCGGTATCAATGAACTGCGAAACTTGTTCGCGTGGGATTATATCTAGCGAGTCCCTCGAGTGACCCCCCCACCTCTTGCGTGTGTGTGTGTCTGCATTACGTATGTGCAAGCGCGTGGGGCTCCGTGCACCGAGTTGGAGAACGAACCATAACGGCCTCAAGCGCACCTCTTATCGTCGACATAAAGTTGCGTTTAAAAGGTGGCATTTCCAGAAGTACACTTCCACGTACAATTAAAACGAATTCCGTACAAAATTTGCCTCGAATGATCATTCTAATAAAATAAAATGTTCCATCGTTAACAATTTCTGCAAATAATATTTTCTATTATTTTTGTCCTGAAATTGAAGCTTTATCGAGAACAATTGGTATGATTGGGAGAAATTGAAAAGCGAGAAAACAATTGATCACATATCGCAAGATGCGACCGCTCGAAAAATAGCGGAAGCTACCGAGAATTGAAATCAATGAATAATCGTTAGACAAATAAGGCAGTAAGACATAAAAACGCCCGGACCTAAAACGATGATCCGCACACATCTATAAGAGAAGCCATAATTTTTAATAATAATAATAATAATAATAATATTGCAATATCTGGTGAGGTGCGAGAAAGGAGTGGCTGCGAGGAAAAGTAAACCAAGATATCGCTTCGTCACGTCCGATTTAATTTACTCGATTATTTATCGTCCTGTCGCGGTCGTGGTCCCGCACACGTGTGGGCGAGTTACGCTCAAAGCCCGGCAACAGCACGATCTGGAAGTACTTTTCACATTTTATAATTATCCTTCCATCTGGAAACCGACCCCTTCTATTTTCGTGCTCGCCCATACGTATACATATATATATATAGATTTTTTTCTTCAATTCTTCGTCGAACAGCCTAATTTCACTGTCGCAAAAAGTCACGTACCATTCGGTAGTTTAGGCGTAGCGAGAATAAAAAAAAGTGGAAGGATTGAATAGAATGGAGAGAACCGGCTGGGCTCGTTGTCGGCCGCCTGACTGGCGGCACGTGGCAAAGCTGAAATTGACGCCGTCCACGGACGTCAACAAGGGACCCCGAATTCTCTCTCGAGCGTGGATCATAAAGGATACGGCGAGCCGACCGCGCGAACGTGTGCGCCATCGAATCCCCGGCGAGTCCGCGAAAGCCCGGTGCAAACACAGAATCATCTGCGCGAAAGGGGGAAAAAAAAAACCTCGTAAAATGCAAACGTAAAGAAAATTATGGAAAAAGAACGAAGTTAACGAACCGACTCATAAATAAAGAAAAATTGCACTCGAATATATCTTTTGAAAAGAACGGCCGTGAAAGCCATCGGAGTCAGACCGAAGGTCCTTGGTACCGCGAGCAGCGAGCGGAGTTTCCTCGAGAGCTCTTTTCGCGTTTCTATGGAAACCGTGAATTCTCCGGCTCTCGCCATCCCTCAGGATCTCTCGCGTTCTCTCTTCCTCTCCCGGCCCGAATAATCATCGTCTCCGTGCTCGTTCTCTCGTTCTCTCCTACGGCGCGTACGCGCATTCGGGCGCGCGCGGAGGTCATACGCCTTTCCGAGGGGTGGTTTGTGCGCGCGTAGCGCCGCGACGCCCGGTATCGACCGACCTCAACCCTCCCAACAGTCCCGAACAGCCTTCGTCGTTCGCCTCCCGTTCCGCCCGCTCTCGCGGTCTCGCTCTGTTTCACTCGGGACTTTGTACCATCACAACCACGACCACCGACACGAAACTCCCGTGGAAAATCCGCCCTCCGGCTGTGGTTCGCGCAGCCGACGATTGTGGTGGTAGTCCGAGCCTCCGAAGGTGCACGATCCTGGATTGAAAACGTTGACTCCGCTCCAAACTCGACGGCGTATTCTACCGCGTGTGCAAATTTGCGATAGTATTGTCCTTTCGCAATTGGCTATCGCGCGTTGAGCTCAACCATTGGTAATCCAACCGTATATCAATACCATTGCACCGCGACAGATATCCATATTCCGCTGCTACTATGGAACCGTTCTCTTCCGTTCATGCAAGCGCTCCACAACCCCACATTGACGGGCCCGACGACGTATTGGTGACCCACACGAGCGCCGATACAATGACGTCGAATGGAGATGGCCTGTAGAGATTCTGCGCCGGTATTGGTGGCCCAACGACCTCCGCGATTCAGCCGTGCCACACGCACACCAGTATTCCTCTGTTCATTAGTATCCCGCGCCGGCAACTCTCTCGGAGCCCCACACGCCGAGAAAAACTAGCGCACAATGCCGTATTGGTGTTCCGTGCATGAATACCCATTGCGAGCTCTGTGGCTACACGTGAAAAACCACCCTTGCGACCTGCGGGGCATTTCACGCACGAGCCCACACAAGCGAAACTTCGGAAAGCAGCCAACCTCGTAGAGACTTACAGCGGCCGTACACACGCGAACATTGGATGCAGCCCCCAATGCCTCTTTGAGCCGTCTTGCTCGGCTCTACGACGACGAGCGAAACTACCCCAGTGCCTACTTCCGTCCTACGTGCGCTGCACCAATACTCATCAGCGCTGCGGTTGTGGCCCATCGCAACTTTCCACTAGAAAGCGTAGAAATAGCGAAATCGCGTGAGCTTAATTCACGGCCGTTTGTACGCGACAACGTGAAATCCACCGTGCGCACACGTGGTTGGATTGTACGGGAGTCATTGAGCGCGCAGGTATAGTTCAGGTACGGCGCTTTCAGGGCAAATGGTCAGGCATCGCTTTCGTGGCCGTTGATGCCAATTGTTCTGTTCAGCACGAACGTTGATGAGCCAAACTTCAAGCAGAAACGTGGGTAACCCCTCTGGCGTAATTAACGACGGTGAGAATTTAATTGGTGGATCGACGAGGCCGCAATGGAGCAACCCCTATAGGCGCATCCTCGAGGATGCCTAATTCTGCCTTCTGCCAGCGCCGTTTCTCGCTTCGATTCTCCCTCTGTGGGCTCATCGCGATGCTTGTTCGCCGCACGCTAGCGAGAAACGCAACTTCGGGTGATAGGTTGATTCGCTTAGTTTGCTCAAGGTAATTCGGGAGATTCGCCACACCATTGCGATAGACGAGCTTTGATTTGGATATTGGATTGTGATTCCGAATGCTCTGTTGCATTTCGTGTCACACTGTGTAATTTGATGGTGACGTACTTTCCCATTCCGATAATAGTCGTGCCATTCCTCCGTAGCAGGATCTGTTTTTTGCTGTTATGTTTCTATCTTCCTATTACAATTAATTTCTTTGCTTTGCTGTCATGATCGTTATGCTCACGTTAGTTTCTTCGCCGTCCCGTTTTAATCTTCTTGCAAGCATGTTGTTTTCTGTCGTCCCATTATGATGATCATCGTGTCATTATTTTCTTTGCTGCCCATTACGACGTTGAAGCTATCATTCTTTTCTCTGCTGTTCTGCTTTGATCTTCGTGTTAACGTTATCTTCTTTGTTACTCCGTTTCAATCATCACCCCAGCGTTATTTCCTTCGTTGTTCCTCTTTAATCTCAACGCGAGGGTTATTTTCTTCGCTGTGCCCTTGTAATCTTCGTGCCAGCGCGATTTTCTTCACTGCGCCGGTTTGATCTTCACGCAAACCTTATTGTCGTTCTTATCCCATGGCGTTCTTCACGCTACCCGAACAATGTTTTCACTGATGCCATCGAATTTATTTTATTAGTATGATCTTTATGCTAAGGTTTCCTTTATTTCCTACCTTCTTATTTTTCTAGGATTGGTAATCGTAGGCTCGCAGGTTCAATCCGATTCCCAGGCAGAGCATTCTTTCCGAAGTTTCCAGCGTATAAGAGTAAATGAGCGATAATGGAGTCATTAAATCCCACATTATAAAGAAGCATTGAACATTTCACGCAGATAAAAATGTTTCGTTCTTACTCTTTGTTAATATTGTTATTGGAAGATTGCTCAACATTGACAACCACTACTGCGCCGAGGCTGACAACCAGTACCGGGAAAGAGTGATCATTTCAATACAAGCCCAGTACTTTGTATTCTATTCGTACCGGGCGTCGACCTCTGCAAATAGCGCCAGTTTTGGCACCGATACGAGATCAGAACTGTGCCATTCTGATATTCCGTAGATGGGTCGTTGCAAAATCTGCTGACCAGAAGAAATCCAACCAGCGTTCCACCCGACATGACTTCACCGTTACATCGACATCCAACACCGTTTCGCCGTGTTCTTCAACGTACATCCGATATACACCAGAAACAAAGGCTCCTACCCCAACGACTTCCATATTTCGCGCGCTTCGCTCGGCAAAGCCCCCGATGCGAGAACCAGATTTGAAATCATCCCCTGCGGCGATTCACCCCTTGATCGTATTCAACGTGACTCAGAGAGAATTCTTATCGGGAGGCAGGGAAGAGGAGCGAATGAAGTGACGATGAATCGGCGAGGTTGGTCAGTTTCCGTTCTTCGAGGGGGTGCGTTCAGCACTGTTCGCAACCCGTGCTGCACTAACGATAAAAGTCGCGCTATAGTTTGCCAGCATTAGCGAGACAGTTCGAGGCGAAAAGTGTGTCGAGGATGGGCTCGTCACTCGTTGGAACGGATGGAGTGGCCCATTTCTTTTTTCTCCGACGATACTTCCCATTCCAAATGCGCTCTCTCGTGCATACAATCGCGCAGGACACACTGCCAAGCCTCTCGCGATACCTACTCGACCTCGTTTCTCTTCCACAAATACCCCCGGACAAATCCTATCCCGATAGTTGAAAACTTCCCCTCTTCTTCCTCTTCTTCTTCTTCCTTTCTTTCTTTCGCGGCGAAAGAAACGAAAGGATAACATTGCCAACTCGTTTGTCCGATACACTGCTCACTGGAACTTTACAATCGTCGAATCCTTTCTTGCAGCGTCGTCCTCGTTTCTTTTCCTCATCCCGAGATAAGTTTCTGTGCCCGTCGAGGAAAAAATCGGGTATTGCGGATTTGTCGATAGAACGACGATAAAAATCGGGAATAAGACGCAAATGGAGCGTGACTATTCCAAACTGTGATTCGTTCCATCGCGGTTGATTTCTCGTTTTTGTCACCGCCAGGAGCATCGTCGGGGCCGATTTTTCTTCGATACTTCGACATTGTCGGCAGACCTCTTCAGAGCCTTCACAAAGGCCCCGAGGAATGTCTCTAGTGTTTTCGTCACGTGGCGCATGACAAAAAGGCGGTTTGTCGGAATACGAGAGACTCGTCGCTCCGTTCGCTGTGGGCTCCTCTCGGCAGAAGTGCTACTTCGATTTACAAAACCCAGCGCCGCTACTTCGACGGCAAGCCATGCGAGAGAATCTCTCGTGCGCGAGGAATGAAAGGGTCGCGCTCGGGAGGGTTTCGCGCGTGTGTAAAAAAAAAGTAAAAGAAGAAAAGAGTAAAAAACTACCCCACATGCACAAACGTGCATTCGCCGGTGATGATTCGTCGTCATCCGAGCGCGAGGAGACAATGAACGATACGATTGTTAAACTTTTCCATTATCTTCTGCTCCCTTTCTTCGCAGGTGGTGACACCGCAGAAGTGCGGAGATGTGTATCTGTACGATCTTCCAGCGAGTCGGGGAAGCCCGGCCCCACCGTCGAGACGAGATTCGCCACTCAATTCGAGCACGAATTCCGAACACTTGCACGCAGGTATGTCGTCAATTCTTTTTTTCCTTCAATTCCTCTTACCGAGCAAAAAATCAAGTCCCGCATACGAACTAGTTATGCATAATAATATATTATGCCAAAAGTGTGTATAATTGTTTAAAAAATATATATATATATGTTTTATAAATACAAAAAAAATTATACCAATATCAAATATATATTATATTCAATAATTATAATATATATTCTATAATTAGAACAAATCTAAAAAATTAATTAAAAAAAAACGAATTAAATAATTGTTATATATAGAACAAATCTATCAATTAAATCGTAGTTTAGGCACGAGTGCTATTCGATCGCGGATCGGACCACAGTCGCTTTTCGGTTACTTTCTGCACTGAAAACAGTGTGTAAAATCGAATTTTGCGCATACTACGTCGAAAAAAAATTATGTTACGTTTTGGGTCATTTTTGGGCTATTTATAAATTATCTTCCTCGGTGAAAACGCGTTCGTTTTATCTTTTTTTTTCATTTTTAGTGCACCGATGTACTTGCAACGACTACCGTAATCACTCGTCATTTTCGCATCCGGTAAAACACGCTTCGTCTTCCCCATTTCGGTATTTTTCTTTTTTTTAATCCCGTTTCCTAATGGCGCGCCCGTAGCCGCGGTGTATGTTCGACACGCGATACGATCCAATTATCATCCGCACGACGTCGAGATGAGGAAGTCTCGAGCGTAAAGGAGAAAAAAAGAAAAAGATTTCAGACTTCGAAGTTCAAGGTACGGAAGAAAGCGATGAAAAAAAGTGCTGCGTACGAAAAGCGGGGCTCTCACATTTGCGCAGAAAATTCGAGGCTCCGAAAACGCGAAGATGTTGCCAGTAATTACCGCAATTATACCGCTCGGTGTGCCGAGAGTATATTTTTTTTTACAACGCAGAGGGTCGTCGCGTATCCGGAGTTGAGTGCGGAGACTCCGTGAAAACTGAAAAAGACGAGAAAATAATGCAAACACGCAAGGGTGCGGCCTCTTTCTCTTCTTCCCATTACTTGGAAAAAAAAAGAAAAAAAAAAATCCACCCTCGTAGAGTGCATTTAACGCCACGCTGGGTCTGGCGTTTAGGATTTAATGCCAACAGGAGAAGCTCAGGAGAGTTTGTACGTTCGTTGGGAATATTTGCCTTTTATTTTGTACACTTCTGGCCGTCGCTTTGTGGATGACTGCACCCCGGAGTACAATCGCGTTTCTTCAACCCTTATGCCGTTTACGGGGTTGTCGGCCGCGTACCCACGATTCGAGGGTCGTCGCGAAGGGCTGAAAGAGCGTGCGACTGCTTCGTATTCGCAAACTACGCCCTCAAGTCCGACTTCATTCTGTCGTGTGCGAAGACGAGAGGACGAACTTCCAAAGCGGTTGCCCAATTGAAAGACAAGTAGCAGAAATTTGTATTCTTGGCTGTGCCCAACTGATGGTCACGTTTTCGCCACAATGGAGAGATATATTTGTTATATATATTTTTTTGGAATAAGGATTCACGTTATTTTTCTCTTCCATCGTTTTCCCGATAGCCAAACTGCTGCGGATCACTTTGAACTTGCGCGAAAACCTATTCAAACCGGTTTCGAACTTACTGAATTTGTCGTTGACCTTCACCTTACTCTCAGGACGTTTGCGAACTACTCTGAACACGTCGGAATTATTAACGAAGCCTCAAAGCACCCTTCCGAACCAGTGCGAACAGGTCCAAGATACTATAGATAGGTCCAACGAATTACGCGGTCTTAACACTAGTAGAGGCCGCTTTTGAAGTACCAAGAAAACCTTAACATGATTCGGGAATCCCTGCCTGAGAATCTTGCAACTTTGCGACCTTATTGAATATTTCCGAATACGTTTCTTAATAATGGTCCGGAACACTTCATAATTATGCAAGGACCTTCTTGAACAGGTTAGAGTCTTTTCACATTGCTGTAGACACCTCCGGCCCACATTGGGAACGTTTCTGAGCGACAATGGCGATGGCCGAATTGCTGTGTAGGCTTCGAACTTATTGCAGACTCCTCCGAACTAGTTCAAACGTGTCCAAACTTCCGTCGATACGTCCAACTACTTACTGGAGCTTTGCATTAATTCTGGACTACTTAAAAAATACTGACAAGACCTTTAAATTACTTGGGAATCCTTTCCAGAAGACTTTGTAACTCTCCGAACTTACTGAATCTTTCCAAACATGTTTCTTAAATGAGTTAACTGCTGCGGAATACTTCGAGACTGTGCGGCAACCGTCTCGATCTGGTTGGAATCCTCCAATATCGCTGTATAGACCTCCAGCCTGCATTAGGAACGTTCTAGAACCACAGCGACTATTTCCAAATTGCTGTGTAGGCCTCGAACTCATTGCGGACTCCTCCGAACTATTCCAAACGCGTCCAAACTTCCGCGGATACGTCCGAGTACTTACAGACGCTTCGCATTAGTTCGGAGCTACTTAGAAAATACTGACAAGACCTTCAAATTACTTGGCAATCCTTTTCAAAGGACTTCGAAACCATCCAAGCGTATCTTTCCAAACGAGTATGGTGCTCTCAAAACCAGTTCGAAGGCGTTCGGAGTCTCGTTTCTCCCATGAAAACTGAACTCCTAAAAAAATACTTCCCATAACTTGGATAGGAGTGGGCAATATTCAAAGGGATTACCAACGCAGTAATGCCTTTCCTTGAACCGACAAATTTCTTCGTCTTCCAGGTCGCTTCATCGCGGGACCACAGAATTCCGTGGACAGCGGCGGTGGCGGTGATATGAGCGATTGCTACGACGTACCGCCAAGAGCCACGCCCGTTATTGCATCCCCTGCAAGCAGTCCAAGCCCGGCGCCGTCTTGTTACGACATTCCCAGGCCGCCGACATCCTGCACACCGAACTCCAATTGTTCCGGTGGTTCCGGTATCACCCCATTGGACTGCTACGACGTGCCGAGACCCCTTCAGCCTCTCACGCCAAGCAGTTCCGCTTCCAGCCTCACCAACGATGGATCTCTCAGTGGATCAAACAGGTAATGACCATCCTTCAAGTTAATATTGTTATCGATATAACCGACAATTATATGATGAATATTATAAAAAAATATAATATATTATTGTTATTACATTACATGAATCGAAACATTACTGTTGAATTTACAAATTGACTTTTCACATCAATCATCACATTTTTTTTCACTGAAAAAAATCATGATTTCGGACATGCATGTAGCAATTTCATAACATAAAGTGATATTCGTCTTGCAAATAAGCGATTCGTTACGGAATGATAAAACGATACGCGAATAAGAATCTGAAAAAGTATACATGAGAAAGAAATACAATACCTATCAATTAATACTGTACAATTGAATAGACATTTGGTTGCTTGCTCTTGGATCCAAGACACTAAGCTTGATTTTTTAAAGAATTTAATCCCATTGGGAAACGCTCGAAATTCTCGCGGAATCTCACATTTCCTCGGACTTTACAGCTCGGACACCTTAATAAATGAATTTCTTATAATCGTCCACGTTTGTCTTACAATTGTCGTCATTGTTTTTCAGATCCAGTCTCACAGCTCCGGACTACGACGTTCCCCGGCCGCGTCTTCCATCCTCCTCGTTATCGTCCCGATACAACACTCCAGTACCGAAGACACCGACGACGCCGCCGCCGTCGCAGCAGCAGCAAAATCGCGATCAGCGCGACTCCCAACAGCAGAACAATCACCACAATCAGCAGCAGAATCAACAGACCCAACAGATCTACGACGTTCCGGTGAGCAAGGAACTTCCCCTGGAACTCGAGTCAGCCTTGGAAGGCCTTCAAAGGCTTCAAGGCGAGGCATCGTCCGCGATCGCGAGGTTGCTGGGCTTCGTCAGTCCTGGATGGAGAACCCCGCAGAAGCTGGACACAAGCCTGATGGATCTGCGACTGGCCGCCCTCCGTCTGCGTACCTCGCTCCACGATTTGGTGGAATTCGCCGAGGGAACTCTCGGCAACGCCGGCAAAGCGCCGGACAAGGGCCTGGCGACGAAGTTCAGGCCGCTCGTCAAAGCGCTTCGGGATTCCGACAAACTCGTGCAGGAAGCCGCGAGCGAATTGGACACGATAGAGTGGGACGCGACGAAGTTGTGCCGCGGCGGCGGCGGCGACACTCCGACACCGACGAACGGCACACCGCCCCTCATTACCAGCCTTCTGCCCGATCCTCTCGATCAGTTGATCGCTTGCGCCAGAGCCCTCACCGAGGATGTGCGCCAAATCGCGAGCTTCATCCAGGTATTTCAATTTTATCATCGCGGATTGGGTCTCGCAATTTTTTTATTTCGTTGCGGTTTGCAGTGGCCGGTTCAATTTATTTATTCATTCATAGGACGGAAAATAATCTTTTGCAACGTTTTATAGAAGTTCCAATTTTAAGGTTTTTCGAAGAAATTTGAATTTAAGTATTCCGTCGATCCCAGATCTTTCGCTTGATTTTTTTGTGATTTTTATCCGAAACCATTGAGAAACGCTCGACATTCACTCTGAATTCTCTCTGAGTTTCACATTTCCTCGGACTACCTCAATTACTTGATCAATTCGAGAATTTGTAAAGAAAAAGAACTCTTCGTAGTTACTCTCCAAGGCGAGATCCTGATTTGTTTTTTTACGTTATAAGAACGACGGGGCGTTGACGAGCCGTTTAATTAACATTCTTCCTTATACTGCTCCGTTTTCACAGGGTAATTCCACGCTTCTCTTCAAGAGATCCTCGTTAATCTCGAGTACCGGAAGTACGGGAAACGGCGGCAACGCCGACGACTATGATTACGTGAATCTCGATTCGCGGGAGGTCGTCGCGAAGCAACGCGAGGAGCTGAGAGCCGCTCTGCCGCAGGAACTCCGCAGCAGTTACGATCTCCTCGTTAACGAGGCCGACAACGCGGCTATACAGATGCCACCTTCCACGCCGACGCCGATGGATCCCAACGACAAACAATTGCTCGCCTTTTACGCGGCTCAAGTTATCACGCACGGGGCTCATCTTACTCACGCGATCGACGCTTTTCTCCAAACCGTCGAACACAATCAACCTCCCAAGGTAACTTCATTAAAAAAAAAAGATTCGAAAATTTTCTACAATTTTTTTAGATTTTTTTTTCACAACTGGACGTTTTGTGTTCGCAGGTTTTTCTGGCTCACGGCAAATTCGTCGTGCTGAGCGCTCACCGTTTGGTGCACATCGGCGACACGGTCCATCGTAACGTGACGCGTAACGACGTTCGAACGAGAATCTTGCAGTGCGCGAATTCGCTCAACGAGGCACTGGCCCAGACTGTGTCGAAGACCAAACAGGCGGCACAATTTTTCCCGAGCGTCACCGCCGTTCAGGAGATGGTCGACAGCGTCGTCGACGTTTCGCATCTCGCCAAAGATCTCAAAGTCGCAATGATACACGCGGCTCAGCAGCCTTGAAAGGGATAACTTCGCGAGCGACATGTCGCCGAAATTTTTTATTCGACACCGAGCTGAAGGGGAACCGAGAGACGACAACAACAGAGACGAAGAGTTATCGATAAAAGTTTCGCGCGAGATTCTGTTATCGATACGAGCGTATCCCCGAGGCCTATTAAGAAAAAGAGAAGAAAAAAACGCTGAGATTTACCATTTCAACACTCTTTTGCCCCGCGGTGTTGTCGCAATTTTTCAACGTTTTTTCAAATCAAAGTCGAAATTTATCGAAAGAAATTAGGAATTTTTTTTTTCGACTTTACAGTCGCGCACTACTATTGCCAAAGCATAGAGATATAAAGGGACGGAAGCGAGAAAGAACGAGAGAGAAAGCGTTTGCTAAAGAGTAATAAAGATAAACGAATCAAACGCACTTTTAATCCAGGAACATAAGTTTAAAAAAAAATACTATAATGGCCTTTCGACGAAGAGTTGAACGATAAAAAAAAGAAAATGAAAAGGAGAATACGAAACAAAAGTGTAGCTAAACGTCTGTTAGAAAAAATAGTAGGCTTAATGTTTAACGAGATCGAACCGAAATTCTCGCAGCGAAGTGTCGCGAAGAAAAACACCGAATCGCTCGAATGAGCGAACGAGACCTGCGAAGGAAAAAAATGCGTTTTTCGGTCGGAATTTTTCTCGCCAATCGCGAGATGAACATTTTATACGAAAGCTTTTTATCGAGCGCGGGACGAAACGGGTTTTCATTTTTTTTCGGAAGAAAGGGGTGGATTTTTTATACTACGAACACTTTCAGCGGTATTGGCGGAAAAAAAGAAAACAATAAAAACGTAACGCGCGAATGATCAACCGCGATTTTTTTCGCTGCGGTTGCGTTTTTCACGATTCACGATTCGTTTCATTGTATTTCCTCTCGGCGTAATTTTATCATGAGCCATTCATACATTTAATTCGTTGAATTAAAAATAAATTACCGATTTTAGAAGTTCACTTTTTCAAACAGAATGGAATTGAAATTCAATTATTTATATCGTTCCTTGAGCCGGAATGATGCAAAGCGGTTTCTTTTTATTCGCGTACGATGTTTCTACTGTTAGCAAAAAAATTATAGATATTAATGTCTTTCTACCAGAATCATCGTAGGATCGTGATTTCAAAAAAACCTTATAATTTTTATTTATTTTTCTATCGTTTTCCATAGCCGAACGTACAAGATTTTTGGATTGAAAAAATTATGCCGAGAAGACTACGAGAAAAACGATTTCTTTTTATACATCCTTTTCGATAAAATTAACAAACTAACAACGACGATGGACAGCCGCGATACTTGCGGCAAGTCTCGATAGACTGATTTTCTAAGAGTCCATTCCCAATCATCGATCTCCCATAAAATTCGAACTGTGACCCAAACAGATCCAAAAGTTGAACTTTCCAATAATGTTCCGATTGAAATATCGAACTTCGATTATTTTTCGTCCATTCGTCGTGTCGCGGGAATAACTTGACGATTGGTGTTTTTTTTTAATTAGAGTTTTTATTTATTGTCGCGAGCGCATTGTGAGTATAATTTATACGCAGTTATACGTGTATAGATAGAGAAGTGAGAAAGAAAAAAAAACGAACAAGACGTAGAGTAGCTAGGGAAAGCGAAACAAAGAAAAAAAAGCGCTTAGCGCTTACGGCTCTTGTACGATTGAATTGTAGCGTAGAATTCAACACCATCGTAAAAAGGACAAAAAAACCGACACATTTATCGATCATCCCAGGTGAAGACCGGCGCGTTATTTTAACGAACAAAGTTCCTGATGCATTTTGTTCTCGAAATGGAAAAAAAAATTGTGGCGAAGCTCGCGGTAACCGATACAAAATTTCATTATTCCCGAGAAAGTTTCAACTACTTTTTTTTTTCTCTCTTGAACAATAAAAATTGCTCCGAAGGCTTCGACCTCGAAAATCATTGCTCGCAGCAAACTGAAAAAGTTTTAACATCAATCTTGCGAAATATCGATATCGAAATATATCGCAACTCATAATTTTATTGGATTCCATTGAAAAAAAAATTGCCATCCACGATCTTTCGATTTCGAGCGCAAACGATAATGACGTGTATGATGACTTTTTTGTTTCGTTCGATCGACACAAGGAAAAATAAAAATTGGCAAAACTATTCTTCCGATGAACGATCGAACGTGTTTACATCGCCGGAATGAGGTTTTAAAATACTCGCACTGGTGCGTGACTTAAAGCCAGTGACGAAAAAAAAACAAAAGCTTTCGAACTGAATCATTGAAGGAGAAAATCGTTAATTTCGAAACATATACCGATATATATACCCTGTAAATAAGCATATTTATACATATTAGTAACGATATATATTAGATATTAAAATAGTATATATATATATATATTATATATATGATAACTGTGACGATTTTGAGAAGCGCATTTTACGTGACGCGAGTGAAACAACGGTAGAAGTGTGATCGCGGAAATCGTGCAATTACGACCGAGAGAGAAATTACAGTATTGCGAGTGAAAGAAAAGAGAAAAAAAGTTATATTTGGCAGCGAAACATTGGCGACACAGAGGCGCAGCTATTCGAGAATTTGACGAAATGTCTCTCACGATTCTTGGCAATCGACGGTGTCGGCGATGCTGAAACAGTGGATTTACGTTAATACGTCGGGCGCGTTACTTGTATATTTATATTATACCTTCGTGAATCAATAAAAATTACGTGATTACGAAAGAACGTAGAAAAAATCTAGGGTATTCATAATTATTTTTTCGCTCAAGCAAATGCGAACGAACCCACGTAGAAAAATGAAGGCCATCGATCATTCATATTTTGGGGCCACTGGCGAATTGATATGCGCAATTCGGAAGCCTTTGGCATCGTTTTTTTTTTTGTAAAGCTTCATTTGACGTTCATTTGTGGACGAAAAATCACCGTGAGCTTATTTTTTTTTATATCTTAGAAAAATGTTCGGAAATGCCCGATTCCAACATATAAAAAAAACTTTAAGTGCCGATTTTTTGTTTCGTTTGTTATTGGATAGGTTTAATTTATAAGTGATTCTTCTCGCTTAAAAAACTTTGAAAATATAATAATCGCGATAAAATTCACGATGAGATAAAAAATGTCGCCCAAAAAGAAAGCAACCGGCCTCGATTGATTGATCGTCGAAAAAACGAGAATCGTAGCAGGATTAAAAGACGATAGATCGTATTCCGTTGAATCCACAAATAGCGTCTAGTTTTATTAAGAACTTTCGACCAGCTTAAATCTATCGTATAATTGGCCCGTTCGTCATCGTTCCCTCTCGTCTCCCCTCTGAACCCGTCTTCGCCGTCGAATTCGTTGATTCTCGACGAATTCCTCGTCAGGCGAGCTCTTTGTATTTTTGTTGCTTCCTCTCAGCCTGGAGATCCGCTCTACGAATGATCGCAGCACCTTCCCGTGTGCGTGTGCGCGCTGCCCGCGTCCTTAATCATATTCTCCTTGGCGGCATTCTTTTCCTGCTGAAAGCTGCTCAAGTCCCGTTTCATCGCGTACGCGTCCTCGCCGTCGGCGTAGTACTTCGGCTCGACGTCCGAGACCTCGAATTGCAAGCTGCTCGTGTACAGATTGAGGGCGGCTCTGTTGCTCCTTCGAACGTGCAGGGAAACGTAATTCGCCTCGAAACACTCGACCATCGCTCTCGAGGCCTGATTCATGAGCTTCTGAGCTATGCCCAAACGCCTGTGCGATCTCTTCACCGCGAGACTCGTTATGTGACCGTGAGGATTGTCCTCGCAATCCTCCTCCATCTTCGCCAGCACATAACCGACCACTCTGCCCTTCTCGTCCTCGGCGACGTAGCTCAATTGCGGCCACGACAAAGCGTGATAAAGATAATACTTCATCTGATAATTCTCCGGCAAGCACTGCAGATTACAGTGCTGTATATTCAACAGATCGTTCGTGTTCGCGCAACGAATGTTTATCGACATTCTCGACGATTTTGCTTTATCCTACTGGTATCGAGAAGAATCTTTGTAGAAATCGTTCCTCCAATTTTTCCCGCACGACTCGCCCTTCTCAGTCTCGCCGCAACTTCTTTATCCTCGATCTGCCGTTCTTCAAGTCGTTCACCGACGACGATTCGCTCATTCCACCGAGCAACTCGCGGACAAAGCGGAATCGGGAGAGGAAGAATTTCCAAACTAGATACCAGCCTGCGAAGAACAGAGACAACGACAAATCAACAAAGAATCGCAGCGTACGAAGCTCGTAGATTGCGAAATGAGTTGACAAGAAAAATTTGACGTGTCGGCAAAAAAAAAAGGACAAAATATTTTGACTCAAAAAAAAAAATTCAATATTTTTTTTCCCACATTCAGATTTTGCCAAACATTGAAATATTGTTAAAAAAAACGCTCAAGATTTCACGAAAATCGAAGAAGAAAAAAAAAAACCCGATTGAAAAATAAATAAATTCCTTTTTCTTCTAACTATTATTGTACATCAGAACCGCGAATCGCGACGTTGAAATGATATCAGCCAAGTGCGCGTTGAAAAAAAAACAAAGATGAAGATTTTACTATTGAGGTTATGTATCGATCGTCGTCGGCCGTGAGCAATCTTACCGAGTAGCGCGAGAGCGAAGACGATGAGAAGGCTCGATATGACGGAAAAAGCAGCGAGCGCAATTTCCTGCATTATTGAAACTGCCGGTATTTTTTTTATTTTATTTTTCTTAATACAAAACTTCGATTCGTAACAATCGACAGTTGTCTAACTGAAACTTGTAACAATTTCGAAGAGTCGTGATCGCGACGGTCCAGCAGTCGAGTGTGTCATAACCTCGACGGGTGACGATTAATTCGCGCTTCGACGTTCGAGACTTCGTGTCGAAAAAATGGAAACAGAAAAAAAAACATGCGATAACAACGCGAAGACGAACGGCGATGCGACGTTGACGATAAAGTCGATGAGACGGATGTGTATATATTTTCTTGAAAATAAATCGCTACAGATTAGAGACACTCGCGAAACGCCATTTTGGAGTCACGATCCTAATGTTTTTGTACGGCAACGAGGTTATATCCTCGTTTTCCTACTTCGCTCTCCTGCCCCTACCCCCGCGCTGCCCCGAATTGCCACACGCGACTCACGTCGGCGTTGTGCACGGAAAAAGTGTGAATCTTCATTACGTACGCCAACTACGCAGCTTACCAAAGTCCAAATATGTTGCACTTCGGCACAATTGCACGTAGCCGCACACTTATCTCTAACGAGATACACCACCCGCGTAACTCTACCCTCTAATGGCAATGGGAATACCTTCGTTTGAATACGAACGGAAATTCGAGCGAAAAAATGCAACGACAAACGGGAGCTTGAGCCTCGTGGTTGGTCTGACGCGACGTCCGGTGTTTGCGAGGGGTTGCGCGCGTGTCCCGACCGATGCGCCCTCGGGGCGGCGATTTGTTGAATTAACGGTCGGTGCAATCATACTCAAATATCTGAGACACGAGTGCACGGTTTATTCCTAAATTTGACGTAGTCCTGTTGCTTGGCGTTCCTTTCGGATAGGTTCGAGAAAAATGAGAGTTGCGAACTCTTGTCGATGATAAAAAAATCTGAAAAAAATTCATTTATATCGAAGGTACCGAAAAGATTAATTTTTCATTAAAATGATTCCAAAATGTTATTGATTGATTGAACGACAAGTCTTGATACTCGCGAGCATATTATATTTTGTATATAATTATTCTTGAGAAATTATACCGATCTTTCTTTTTATTGGCAAAAGACGATTCAATAACTGAAGTGAAATAACCGAACCGCATACAACTCTTTTTTTATATCTCTTTATTTGTACATCTTTGGAAAAATTCGTACATAAATACTATTTATCTTGATCGAAGATATTTTCGTGAAACATGTATACAAGTCGATTGTTGCTTTTGGAGTATAAATTGACGATAAAAAACTTTTTTTTAGGCACTTGGCGTTGCAACGTCTTTACAAAAATTCGCAAATCGGCAACGATTAATTGTTTGACACTGTAGAAAAATGTGCTATTGGAACTGCTCGTTCATGGAAAATACAAAGAAAATATCGTCAGTCGACGTCAAAGATATAGATCAAAGAAAACAACTATTCTCGTATCGAGTACATCACATTAGTTAACAATTGATAAACAATCTTATTGACTGTGTAGGTAACTTCGATTGGCACAGCGCAAATTTGTTAGCCCTATGTTAACAACAAGAACAGAATATTATAATATATTAACGTTATTAAAGTTAAGCCTATAGTAAAATATATTTCACAATCGCCAATCGCAACAAGAAAATATTGGCTGATTTCACAGCCGTCTTCGGCCAGTACGCTTCAACAATGTTTTACTTTCAGCTCGCGATAAAGCCACGAAAAATGCCGCATTCGAATCTATTTTCCATTCATTGTTTTTTTTTTTTTTTTTTTTTTTCAATCTGCGACTTATGAATATTGGACAAGCCGTGTTCGCCAATATTTCCCTCCACCCGAACCATAAAAACTTTGTTATGTTGTTGTTGTTGTTCTTGTTTGTTTGTTATCTTCTTCTCCTTTGCCTTCCTTTACCTCTACCTTCAATTCTTCAGGTATAATCCATTTATCCTTTGAAGGAGCTTTGTTGTAGCTCGTTTGAATTAGAATCGGAGCCGTTCGATCAGTTTCCTTGCCGTCGTAATGTTGAATCTTTACAAATACGGTTCCTTCTACGGGAAAAACGCCAATCGGTTTTCCATCAAGGTATTGAGCAGCGTACGCTGTTTCTGGCATAATCTTATTAAGGTCCTCTACGTTAATCTCCAATGACGCAGATACATATTCGCCGCTATCCTTTACACCTGGCTCGTACTCGTTGAGCTTCGCCACAGCTGCTTTACTTTCCGGCATCTGCATCGCCCAGTAAGTCACACGCGCAGCTACATCTCTACTTATGTATGCAGTCTTCCCTTTATTTTCTCGTTCTTTTTTTCCTCGCTTCGTCTTGTTTTCTTGTGGTTTCGAAGCTTCTTCCGCACAGTACGTTCCAGGCGGTATCACCTTTGCGTCCATTGCCTTCTTCACTTCGAACTTCAGTGTCTTCGGATCGTGAATACACGTTCCGTGTGTATCGTACAGGGCGCACGATGTAGGATCGGTCGGTGCCGCTTTGTGCTTCTCACTTTCCGCGCAAAAAGTATTGTAAAAATCCATGTTATCCGGACGTGGATCACTCAATGGTCTCAATTCCGGGCCACCTATCGACGTTAAGTATTCCCTGGATGTATCGCCGTCCGGTTTTCTATACTCCAATTTTACGGGTTCACCTTTCAAATGTTCACCGTAAGTTTTTATCAAATTGCCTTCCTTATCGTAGATCTCGACTTTCTTATTCGTCTTAGCGGATGCGGCCTCCACTAGATCGGCCGTCGTCCCCTTGTAAGGAATATGATGGCCTGGATGGGCCGGATTGGGTTTGTGCGCTTTGTTGGCCTGAAAAGGGAGCGCGCCATCGGCTGGTGTAAGATAATTATCCCTTGTTTCGTCGGGGTTCTTGGCATCGAAAACCGCACCGCCTCGCGACAAGCTCATTCTCGAATACATTTCCAAATGTGCTATATCGGTCGATTGTTTCGCCAGTTTCTCTCTGTTGTTCGCCATTGTTTCGACTGTTGCATTTTTCAGGCTGCGCGGATCGAGCCCACTTACTTCGCCAACGACGTTGTAAAGACACATGTTTCTACCGCCATTGTTAATTGCCGGTTCTCGACCTCCCGGTAGGGTCCAGTGCCCAAGTTCATCACCATTCCTCGGCTCGTGGTATTCGATCGCCTTGGCTGGTCCTTCCAAATGCTCGCCTATGGTATACATAAACTGTCCATGCTCATTGTAAACGTCCAATTTGCACTTTGCCGCCTCGCTCAATGCACCAAATTCCACGAGGCCCGCAGGTTCGTCCGCGCGTGCCTTCTCGATCAGCTCGTCCGCCTTGGCCAATGCCGCTTGTTGATTTGTATTTGTGTCAATGATGTCCAAAGGTTCCTTCCGATCTCCATAACCGGCATTCTGACGTGCAATTACACGATTGCGCGCCTGTATTTTTCGTTCCTCATTGGCCATAGATTCGTCGACACTCGCGGTTATTTTTTTCGCCCCCCATTCGACACCGGCGTTGACAACGGGCGCTATCATCTTTCCTTGTATGATGTTTAACATACTCTTCGACGAGTCTTTGATGAAGACTTTGGCAATGGCTTTGGTATTCCGCCGTGGTCTCTCGTCGAACTTTACTTGTTCCTCTTTCACGTGCACACGCCTCGGATCTATATCATTTTCGTGTGCATTACTTGAATCATTTTCCATTGTCATTTCATCCTCCTGTTTCTCCTTCGCAGTCGACTCCGTGAATTTTTCGTCGATCTTATTCTTTCTAGCTTCCTCACTTATCCTCTCATTCAACTCCTTGATAAACTCCTGCACGAAGTGGTATAAATCCCAGGCACCTTTGAGAGCAGCGGCGACCTGCCGTTGCACCGCAAAATTCTTCAGCTTCCTGTCCCCTATGCGCAATGCGATTTCTAGGCCTATTTTCACCAGGGTTTGATTGGTCTGTGGATTCAGGATCTCACGCCCAATCTGTATGATACGATCCTCGTAGTAGTGATTCTTGTTCACTTTTTCGTCTAATTCCAGCATCTTCGCTATCATTGGATTGTTAATCAGCGCCTCCTGTATGGGTCCTTTGATGCGATCTACTATTGCCTGCTCAATGAGCGGCACCATGGTCTTGTCTATACCATAATGAATCAGAGCTTTACCCAACTCTTTGCCGGCACCTTTTGCCAATTCCCAGCCGACGCGTTTAGCCACCACCTTCCAACCGGCGGTGAACGCTGTCGATGCGCCTTTGGTTAGAAGAGTTTGAGCACCTTTCGCCGCGGCTTTTGTACCCGCCCATGCCGCCTTTGCGGCAGTTTTTATCCCTTGCAGACCAGCGCATACGATCGATACTGTTATACTAATAGCTTTCTCGATTGCCCAAGTTGCCCAACTGAAGCTGCGATTTATTATTCCATCCTTTATCGCGGTTATGATGTCGCTGATACCTTCGCTTATGAGGCCCGCACCGAGTGAGGCTCCACCACCAAGAGTAAAGACACACAGAGCGGCACCGCCGACCAGTTGGGCGAAACCCAGTAGGAGTAGTCCGATAACGGCGGTCCAATCTATCGGCGGCACTTCGGAAATTTGAAATTCACCGATAAAACCGTTCCTCTCGAACTCCTCGATCTCCTTCTCGTGCGTACGGTAATCATCGTCCGGCAAACTATCCTTCAAATCTTTCAACTCAATTTCGATGTCATTCTTGGCCGATCTAGCCTTGTATATTACACCAACGAATTTCTTCTGTTTTTTCAAATTCGCGATCTCCTCATTAATTTTGTCTCTGTCTTCGGACTTCAGATTGTCGGATTTACGTTGCTTTCTGAGTTCCTTGATGCGAAGCTGTAGAGCCTCGCCGTCGGGACCGATCGCGACATCGATCGCATTCTGTTGGACGTTGTAGAGATTCAGCTTATTGCGCACTTGCTCTGACAATACTTCGCCGTCCGAAGCGGTTTGAATCAAATTCAATGCGTTCTGACGATCCCTTATCAACCGTCGCGCCTCTCTGAAATCATCGGCCGCTTTGTCGATGTAACGTATACTATTACTAAGCTTTTGTCCGTATTCGGCTATGTACGCGTAGCCGCGATTGTAGCGCGCATGCTCCGCGAAATCGGGATCCAAAATGATGGCCCGATCGTACTCTCTTATAGCTTTGTCGTACTGTTCGATCTTCAAATATGCATTTCCAAGTGCCACGTACATGTACGGATTTTTTATTAAGCACCCATCGGCAGCGTCTTTCTCTATCGATTTTTCGAAAGTCTCAAAATATTCGAAAACCTTTTCTCTGGGCTCCTTTTCAATCTTGTCGTCGTTGATTTCCAACCAAATCGCAAAACGTTCCTCTACGGCTTCCCGCTCGAACCTTTTTCTTATTTTTTTGTCAGAGCCCTCCCTTAATTGCATTTTATCAATTAGCCGACAGAATTTTTGAAAAATCATGTCCTTGGTCGTCACCGTGACGATCTCTTTATCCGCTCTTTCCATGGCTCCGATCTCCCTTTCCGCACGATCGGCCTTCAATCGAACGATATCATTCTCGTCAACGTCACAAAGAACGAATTGACTGGTACCGCGATTACCCGTTCTCGACGTTCTCCCCATATTCTGAAGCTCGACGCGAGAGTTTCGCGGAAGAAATGTGATGCACACGTGAAGACCGCCATTGACGTCGATGTCCTTCGATAGTTTCACATCTGTGCCACGTCCGGCTATGTTCGTCGTTATTATGACGTGTCCCGCTTTCATTTCCGACTCGACGACCCCCGCGTCAGCCTCCGTCTTGTACAATTTTATCTTCGAACTGTCGTAGCCGTAGTAATCTTTCAGTATCTCCTCCAGCTTCATCGTGTCGTTGATGTACTCCATTATTATCAAAGCGGCTCTTCCATTGTTGAGCTTTAGTATGCAACTCCGGGCGACTTCCTTGTACCAATCTTCGCGATTGTCGACTATGATCGGGGCCAGCTCTCGGTGACGTTTCAATTTGAACGGCGGAACGATAACCGAGTCGACATTGTAAGTTCGGTTCAGAAGCTCCTTTGTACCGTTGGTGCCCAAAGTTCCGGTTAGACCGTAGAGCTTCGGCGGATAACGCTTGAAGAAACTCACGTTCGAGATGAAGTTCGTAGTCAGGCTTTCCGGCGTTATTTTCGCTCCGTGCTTAATCTGAAGAAACTGATGAAGCCCGTTGGACCATTGACTGTTCGTTCTCACGACCCCCGTATTCGCTGCATCCACTATCTGTATGTCACCGTCCTTCAATATATAATCCTTGTCCTTCTCATAATTGCATATCGCTTGTATGGCTCTCTCGATCCATTTCGTCAATTGGACCTCGCACACGAGCTCCCGCAGGTGTTTCGGTATTTTCAATTCCGGAAACGATTCTTCTTCGGGTTTGTTCTGTCTTATCAACAATCTGACATAGCGGTCCGTGCAATCGGTTAGAAAGTCTTTGACGGATTTGATAGGAATCCAAGTTTCAGTGACGTCCTCCTTAACGTTTCCTTTCTCGTCGTATGCGTTCTCCTTCACGACAGCGTAGGGTTTCTGGTCTTCGCCATACTCGATTGACTTTGCCGCGTGACGAACCTGTATAGAGATGGCCGCCAGGACTTCCTCCAAATGATTCATCGCCGGCATGTCGGCGGACAACATGACGATGTAGTTGTTGCCGTCTACCAGCATGTTGTCGACTTCGTCCACTATGGCAAGATCGCAAGTTCTTTTGCGTCTAGTCTCGCGTTTGCGAAATTCGTCCCGAAGAATGTCTCCCTGGAAGGCTTGCGACGTTCCGTAGACCACGTCGGCGTCGTATCCTTGATTGTGATTGTCAACGTTGTGGTCGACTGTGAGTCCCAGCGCGGCGTAGAACGGACGCTGATCCTTGGACTGTGGTTTCGCCAGTAGCGGCGAGCTCGTTATTACGTCGACTTTGGTACCTCTCATTGCGTGATAAGCCGCTATCATCGCTATGATCATCGTCTTTCCCTCGCCGGTGTTGATCTGCGCCAAACGGCCCTTCGCGTCCTCGGTGTTCAGAAGCAAGATAACGGACAGCAGTTGCGTGGTCCGTACTGGAAAGCCCGAAATCAGCTTGGCTGTTCGCGTTATCACGGCTATGCGCTCGGAATCGCTGACATCACGGCCAGGCTCGAAATTACGTGATCGTTTCTTTAAATACTCCTCGTCGTTGTTCAGAAACACGTCGATCAACGTCTGCAATGGCTCCTCCTTGACCCGAGTGCGCAGCGGATGTCCCGCCAATTTTTCGGTCCACTTCTCAATGTCGCCCTTCTCCCAAGTGTTTATCGCGCCGCTACCGGGGAGCAGCTTCGATTTTCCATTGTAAGACTCCATCACGTCAGCGTACTTCGTCATCAACAGCTCCTTGATATTTCTCAATCCTATTGCTTCGCTCGAGTTCAATTTCACAAATTCCTCGATCAGTTCATCGAACGACATCTCGTGCGTACTCTGAAACGCTTGCTTGATCGCTTCACTGTGAATCCTCTTCTGCACATCGTGCGCTCCTGATTCCAAAAAGATTTGGCAAATTTTCTTATGCGTCATACTGATCTCGTACTCGAGAAGAATATCGAGGGCGTTCGTCAGCTGCACGATTTTGTCCTCGCTGTCGAGACACTTTATCAGGGTCTCCATTATGCGTCGAAATTTGTCAGACCAGCCGCAATTGAGGATGAGCCGCGACATCTTGTCCTGCAGTTTACGCAGTATTTCGCATGTCGCAACTTTCGTTTCCATCGATTTCTTCAGATTGTTCTTCGACGAGTCGCGACACTGAAAATACGTCGTTTGTGTCTTAACGCTCGCGCCCGCGGCCGGCAGGACGTAACGTTGATCGATACTTCTCTCGACGTCGAACGGAGCAAAGTACACGAAGGACTTGTACTCCGGGAATTCGCGACGTATCGCGTGCTCGACGAATTGAAGATACAATTCTTTCTTCCAGTCGGCGATGCTCGTCTTTTTGGCTCTGTCGTCCCTCAACAAAAACGTTTCCTTCCACTTGACTTCGAGATCGCTGTTCTTCAACAATTTCAGGAAACTTATCAAGTCTGTTATGGGAGTGCGAGGCTTCACGGCGGCAAACAACGAAGCTATCGCCTTGTCGGAGTACAAAAGAAGACGATGGAGCTTCGCCAAGGCCTTATCATCGGTATGGACGATTTCGTGACGCTCGCAGAGTTTCTTAACTCGCAGTATCGCCAATTTGTCGAATATCGTTGGGAGAAAACAGAAATCTTCGGTTATCAGATCCAGACATTCTATGTTGCAGCCAATCGAATCGAGAATATGGTTTATGAAGCCAATGTCGAGTTTGCAATCCTTTTGCGTGTCTATCAGTATTATCAACACGTCCTCGATGGTGTGCCGAGTATCGCAATCTTTGATGTACACGTCGAGGTCGTTTATCCTGTCGACGAACAAGCGCGGAGCTTGGTCGCCGTTCCACGAATGGTTGTTGGAGAGTAGAGCGTAGACGAGTGACTCCTTGGACCAGGCGCGCGGTGGAAAGTAATTGAATATATTCATTGTCAGACCACTGTTGCTCTCCGACAGTGCCACCGACAGAGCCTCGAGAATTCGGAACTTTTCGATCTTCTTGCAGGCCTCGACGTGCTCGTCCAATTTGTTCAGCGCGACACTTTCTTGCAATTGATTCTCCCGCAATATTCGATCTTTCACGCGCATACCGTATTCACGGTAAAAATCGTCGACGAGATCATTCGCTACGGTTTTGAGACACTGGAAGGCGTATCGCTTCAGACGAAAGTGTAGCGAAGCGTTTCTTTCGTCATCGCAGGCTTCGAGAGCGATACGCTTCAAGTCCGAAACGACGGATTCGTGCTTCAAGATGTGTTGGTAGATCGATATGTTTTTTGAGATGATTCTGAGAGCGTCGTGTCGCAGGGACGGATCCTTGCGAGAATCCTTGGCGATTTCCAGAGCCAGAGGCAATATCTCGGGATCGCATTTCTCAGTCAAACTCGTGGAAGCTATAAGCTCGTCCTCGGAACTCAATTCCGGATCCTCCGGACCCGGAGATGTTGTATCTTTCTTCGTCATTTTTGTAGGTAGTAGCGCAGTGACCTATGCAACTGGCATCGTCTCTAACGTCTTTCAATTTAAGTGAAGATTTTTTTTCAACTCATTGGGAAGCAATCTGGAAACATAAAGTTTTTTGTTTTTTTTTAGAAACGATCTAGAGTGTAGCCTCTGAGGTATTTGCGTAAGCTTGAAATTGAAGTAAAATATTTTTTTTATTGCCATTTTTTAGCGTAGGAATTTGATGTCAATTTTTTTCACGTATCGATCGAATTTCTACTCGTTCAATTAGTAATAGTTATTATTAATTCGACCGGGATTCGATTCGTGGTTCACCAGGTTTTTTCCACAAATACGACGAAATGTACCAAATACTAAAAGAAAAAATTACCGTCCATCAGCCCTTTTATTATTTGAATGAGAACAATAAATTTTATCGTTACACTTTGACTTTCTCAGTCGCCTCGGTGGGGGTTTTGCTGTCGGATTCGGCCGAAGCATCGTCTTCCCAGCCTCTCTCGATCAGAAATTTAACGATGCCCGCATGTTCTTTATCGACCATGTGTATCGCCGAGTCGCCGACATCGTCCTCGTGATACATATCGGCGTCGAAATCGTCGATCAGTATGCGAACCAATTCCTCGTAACCGTTGAGCGCCGCAATCTCTAATACGGTACGATTATAGTTGCCCCGGTCTTCCGAATCGACGTCGACTTTATCGTCTCTCAGCAATTTCACGACCCTCGCGATATCGTTCGTCTCCGCGGCTTCGAAAAGTTCGTCGACCTTTTCGTCGTTCAAAAGTGTCTCGCCGTACTCGCGAGCGTCGGAATTCTTTTTCAACAAATATTTCGCGATTTTCATCTTGTAACTGTCGCACGCGAGTTGGAAGGGAATCTTTCCGTAGCTGTCCTTGACAGTGACATCAGCGTCGTAATCGTCGACGAGAGTGCGCGCCAATTCGTAATGTCCCTTATAAGCGGCAATGTGAAGAGCCGTACGGTCGTTGGTCGAACTGTCTCTCGCGTTCACATCGACGACTTTCGTCTTCAATAATTCGAGGGTTTTGGCTATGTCGTTGGCTTTTACAGCCTGGAAAAATGTCTTTGTCGCTTCGTTCGAAGCCATCGTGGTGCCTTGAGAAGAAAATGATCTTCAGTGCATTCAATGTTGCACTTTCGCGTCGGGTACTCGGCCGATATACTCGATTATCCGGTAAAGTATGCTCGCAATTTAACGATGAAGCTTAGTTACCTATGTATCGCAAGCTACAGACGAATTTTCTCATCTTTGAAACATTCCTTTTTTTTTCCTCGAAGCTCGCGGATGAATCGGGACGAATCGACGATCCGGTAGTTGAATTCAGCCTTTGCTGCAATTTATAATAATACAGATTTAGATACACAATTAAATTGTGCGGTAAATTATATATCAACGTATGCATGCAAATTACTTTTTTCGTTGGCAGTTCTGCATTCACCACCGAAACCACTGACCCGCACAACCCACTTGGATACCTGCTGGACTGAAAAAAAACTTATTGACTGACAATTGAAAAAATAATGAAAAATGTTAAACAAGAATGTATATGGAATTTCTATCGAATTTCCTGCACTTTTTAAAAATTAAGTTTTTTTTTTTATTTTGGAGCTGAATCCGCCCATCTATTTGCCCAATCGTTCGGAAATTTCTCGACTCTAATGGGTTGTTTTGTGACGAACCATATAAAAAATTCGTATCTTGGCGCGCATTTTTAAAAAAGTCCATAAAACCAAATTTCGATGATTAAAAAAAATTCGAAAATAATTAACAAATCATTTTTATTTTGAATAAAAAACTTAAGTTGACAGGTAATTTGTTGAACATTTTTTTCAAAAACTATTTGTTAATCACATTTTGAAACTGTTATTGTGCAAAACCAAACTTTTCCGCGCCTTCTAAATGCGTGATTTTCTTCAGAATCTTATATTATCGGGAAGTTTCCAAAATCCTATCTGAATCTCCGCATTCGAAGGAGTTGAGCTCCGCTGCACGCGGGGACTATCTCGATAAGCCCGGAATAAATTTCTGTTCGGAAATATCTTGCCCAAACGCAAGAAATATCTAGTATAGAGTTAACACTTATTTAATCAATAAAATAAAATCAATTATCCCCGATATACAATTATCGCCTCGCCACTTGTGTGATGAAAATGATTTCACGCTGTGCGATTGATTTTTTCTTCTCCACAACGCGAGATAGACGACCGGAAAAATTGCGAGTCGCCGGTGGATTAAGTTCGAAAAAATGCTTGGTAAGCTCCGCTACAATAAAATACGACCTATCTCGCTTTCGCGCGAGAAAGAAAAATGAGGAGTGACGAGTCGCCGAGAGAACGGAGTGATTCACCGCCGAGCATTCCATCGCGAGAACAAAGAGACGCGAACGCGATACGTCGAGCGCGCGACAGCGCAGCCAATGGGGACGCTCGGGAGTCACGCGACGCATTAACTGCGACGAAGGGGAAGCACCAGACGAAAAGAAGCATCGACCATTACGATTTTTCAAAGAAATAAACATCGATATTGCATCATCTCGTTTTCTCCGAGGGGGAAAAAACAGCTAATACCTTTAAATACCCTTAATTCACAATCTTTTTTTATAGAATAAAAAAATCGTTCCAGCATAGATAGTCAAGGACACTTTTTACGTGCAGTTACTGCGATGAATAATTGAACATCCACGAAAAAGTTGAAGCTAAACGAAACAACCAAGCATCGTCACAATATTCTCGCGAAAAAAATTGCAGGATAAATAAGAAGCGAAGAACATTGTTATAGTTGATTTTTTCACGCAGTCGAATTCCATTTTGCACAAAACGAGAATGACCTTGAAATCGTTTCCTCGGCAACAATGACGATTGCGTTATATCGCGCGGTTTGAATGTTTGGAAAAACTCACCAAATTTGTTTTCCTTCTCAACGAAATCCTCGATAACCGGCGATGTTTGTTCCTCGAGTCACGATTGGATAAGTCTTAAAGGTCCAAACAGCGTGGGAGTGGTAATCTTGTTTGCTCGCTTTGCCGACGAGTCCTGCGCTTGCAGCCGAGAGCCTTTTAACAATAGACGTTGCCGGCACCGAGAGCTCGAGTGGAATGAGCAAAAATGCGCTGCGCTCTCGAGGTTGTCAGACGAACGGAAGTTCACTGAAGCCACTGACGTTCTGGAACTTTGTCGAATGTTCCGGCTACGGAGAATCGCGAAAATGATGTCATTTCCCAGCGCGTTATGCGAACTAGCCTTACCGACGCGAATTCACCGAACTCGGGTATTGCTAGATACCGGCGTCAGTAGCGTAATGCAACTTATAACGCCTTCGGGTCTTTTTTTCAGAACGCTAATTTCGACGAAAACTTCCCAAAAATAAGTGCCTTGAGAAATATTTCCCGATTCTATTGGGTTTCTCGGGCCTTTGAATATTGTCAAAATCTTGATAAAAAAAAACATTCGATGTATTTCGTTTTATGAGGCAATCCTGATACGTGATCAGAGTTTGCAATGCGGCGGACCAATGGAAACGCGCGGTTCATCGAGAGGATCGAGGGATGCCCTTGTTATGATTGCGAGATTCTTCGTGGACTTTGATAGAAAAAAGAACTCTTTGAGAGCCGCTGTCTCAATAAGCCATATAAAGTAAACGGCCCAGTTTGTGACCGAGTCCCGATTCCTGACCAGGGTTAGAACCGACAGTTTTAACACTGTCGACTGCCCCCACTATTCTATATGGAGCCAATCAGCAGCGCGCGATTGGGGCTCAAAAACTGCGACTCTCGGCTCCCTGTTTATCCCTATGATAGGAGACACTTTAAGGGAGAGAGTTGCTTAGAAGGGTCACAAACTGGGACTTTTACTTCTGATAAAGTATTTCACCATGTGAAGAATTGACATTTGAAAATTCATCGTATGGGTATACAAACGGGAGCTTTTTCTTCGCGATAACACTTATGAAAATCGTTTCTATGTAACTAACCTATTTTTTTTCGAGTCCAAACCTCCCGACCCTCCCAGCGGTCCGATCCAAGAGTTGTTCGCACTCGATACTTCGAATACGCAAGGGTCATCCATCCAAGTACCGTCCCCGAGGAATACTGCTCGATTTGCGCGACCGCCAAAGCCGCGCACCAACTGTGTATGCACCGGTGTCTGTTATCTTGGGTTTTTTTTTTTTTGTCGAATGCGCCATCTCGCGGCCAATCCTGCTATCGCGTTAACTGCATCGCAGCAGACGACCGCGAGCCATAACACTCCGACGTCAGAGCGTACGTGTGTGTACGCCAGGGAGTTGGAACGATGTTGTCCCCCGCCGTTATTACGCGTGAGTATTCGTCAAATTAATCGTTCCAACCCGCCGATCGCGAATCCTTCGAATACCGAACAACAAAATGCGCTAACAATACTCTCGTCAACGATAACAATGCAAGTGTCGTAACAGCGTATTCTAACCTACAAAACGCGCTCGATCGAACGAAAATGAACTGAAACGTAATAGACTTTCGAGACCACCCCCGAAAGCCTGGGAAGCTTTCAACGCGCGAATATTGCAACAAAAATTGTTTCACGAAATTACGTAACGTCGCGAAATCCTATACAATACTTTGAATTGGAAACGATCCCGTGAACGTCGGCTGATCTATTTTTGCAACGAATTCCCATAACCTCGAAACGCGCACAACCGAAGAAAATACGAATTGATAGGAAAGAGGATAATACAAAACAGTCGAATTCGAAGAAATATCGAATACACCGTTCAATGTAACGACAACCAGTCGAAGAACAATGAAACCTATTTGACACTAAGAAACAATCGAAAGATTTCGTGAATGACCAATCTGCTCATTTGTGTGCTTGTCAGGAAAATCCTCCACCAATCACACACAGAAAAAAATATGCAACTAATCAAAACGTCTTTAGATTCTATTTTAGCAAATTTTTTTTTTATGCTAAAGAAAAATTCGTTGAGATGGGAAAAGTTGTTGAAGCAATAAATGAAAACTCATTTGTAACAGTCCGAAGTCCTCATTGCTCCGAATAATTATTTATAAAATATTTTTGTCGCTTCTTCACTTTGCTCTAAAATTTCACTTAAGACCTCTCGATTTGCGTTCTGCTTGAATAAAATATTTTTAACTTGAATCTTTTGGTGTGTTAATATTCTTTTCCACGACTTCCGTCATTGGATTTCCTTAAAAATCTTGTGTAATATTTAGACTCTGTGAAAGTAAAAGCCATGCGATTATTGCGTTTACTCGTGAAAATTTTGTGTGAAAACATCCTCAGTAGATAGTTTTAGCGTCGAGATCAGGATTTAAATTCGATGTATTACACGCTCAGTCGGTAACAAAAACTGTAATCCAAATTTCACTACCCAGAAGTTTATGGGTAAAAGACGCGAACGTGGTTCTTCGTGAAAGAATTCTGAAGAGCTACGTTCTTGCCTTTTATCAAGCGTGACCGTGAATTTACAGATCTGACGAATAGCTTTCTCTATGTCGCACCTTTACAAGTTTCGCATTACCTTAAGATCTTCTGGCAATTCTTTGCCAGATCCATTTCCAATGTAATCAGCGGAATGATGCCCTTAAAGTTATCTAAATAATCCCCTTCAATGATACACGCTGCAAAAGATCGTCCCAAACTCCATTCCATGATCAAAATCTAAATAATTCTTCTAAACCCAAAATAATGAAATTGATTAATGAAAAGCTCATTCGCAGGCAATCTGCAACAGGGTCTCCGCGCCCTGGTGCGTAGCAATGCAGGCGCATTCGGTCCGGTTTGCGGACAAGTCCGAGACCTGGCGACGGATGTTCAAACGCAAAAATCCGGTTCCTCGTTGCCCGAGAAGGCGGCCAAAATACCCTACAGCCCTTTCCAGAACACGAGTAACATGGCTGAATACGCGGTAGCCCGCGTCGACGATCTTCTCAATTGGGGACGGAAAGGTTCCTTGTGGCCGTTAACATTCGGCCTCGCTTGCTGCGCCGTCGAGATGATGCACATCGCCGCCCCGCGATACGACATGGACAGATACGGCGTCGTCTTCCGTGCCTCGCCGCGACAGGCCGACGTTATTATCGTCGCCGGCACGTTGACCAACAAAATGGCACCGGCGTTGAGAAAGGTTTACGATCAGATGCCGGAACCGAAATGGGTCATTTCCATGGGCAGCTGCGCCAACGGTGGCGGATACTATCATTACAGTTACTCCGTCGTCCGGGGCTGCGACCGAATTATTCCCGTGGACATTTACGTGCCAGGTGAGCCATTGTTCGCTCGAATTTCATCGCGAGCAATTGTCTTCGGTAATGCCGAATATCCTTGAAGATTCGGAAAAATCGTCCTTGAATTCTTCTTGTCCTGAAAAAGTTTTGAAATGTGTTTCAATTTTTTCTTCAGACCGGTAATTCGATTTTTCTTTTTCACTCACATTTGTACTTTGCCATTTGTCATGGTCCGTTTATTTTACCAAATCTTCGATTCTTTCTCGGCCTGATTGCCGCTGGTCCTGAGCTTTTATGAACTGAATTTTTCATGTTAATGTTTGAAAAGACCTAAATATATTATATCGGCCTTATTTGTTGGATTCGCGATCGAAAAAGATATTTGGAGAGAATTTCGAATACATCCCAATGGGATAAAAAGCACAATTAGAACCGTACAAAAATTGCTTGGAACATTCTGCTGATAGTATTTTCACAAAGTCGGTTATACCAGAAATATGCTAGAAACGACAGAAGATACGATAAAATTTGTTACTGTGCCGTTTCTACGAAAATTCGAGAGCGAAAATGAAATTTTTCAACGTTTCCAATTCCTCAGGCTGTCCCCCAACGGCGGAAGCTCTGCTCTACGGTGTACTTCAGCTTCAGAAGAAGGTGAAGCGCATGCAGACGGCGCAGGTCTGGTACCGGAAGTAAATAGAATACAAATTAGAATATCGACTACCTGGGTGCCACCGTGCGGTTGCTGCCGCGGTTGTGTTGGAAAAATAGCCTCCGTCGTAGTCGCGGATAGTCGTCGAAGAGGATGGAAAAGAACCCTCGTTCCGTGACGGTGGAGATGCAAAAAAAAATGAAGATAAAAAATGAATTAAAATTGTATGCTAAGATAAATCAGAACGATTGTACAGTGACAAACTCTTCGATTTTACAGTAGCCGAGAAGTCGACAGTCGAATCTTCTCGTTCTTGTAATTGAAATAATATTAAGAATAATAAACAAAAAAAAACTATGTAATAACAACGCGTTTTGTAGTATTTACTATAATTTCTTTCTCTTTTTTTTTTCGCTTTTCTCTCTAGTATCTTAAAAAATACATTACATTTTGTGATAAAACAGCCTGTACAAGATCGATGAAATCGTAGACTTTCCATGTCAATTTCGTCAAAAATTCACTCTCGTCTTTCTCTCACGCATAACATACACACGCACACACATAAGCTCACCCGACGTTCGTTTCGCTCCGCGTGGGCCTCCCCACTCGTTTATTCGCACGAATTTTGACGCAATGCAGCCTCTCTCGAGAAGAAAAACAATGTAAAAAATAAACGAGGAAAAAAAATCAGCAACAGACAATTCGTCGCTTGGATCCTCGGTCCAACGATCCCCGTTTGCGAAAATTCGTCGGTCCCTCTCCGCATCGATAGACCGAGTATCGTTTAAAAAATAAATAACTCCTCTACTTTCCAAAAGTATTCTCTATTGTTTTGTTCTTTCTCGCTTTCCTCACTCTCAATCCTATGTACATCGCCGCGATAATTCTTATACTCTTCGCTTATTCGATCGAGGCCTTTTTCTACTTCGTGAATAAAAAAAAAAGAAAAAAATTGCAATTCCGCGGAAAACAAGAGACTTCTCGGTCCTATCGCTGAGAGAAACTTGAGCGAGCTTCGTTCGCGATTCGTGACGCTGATTCTTCGTTGGGGATCGTTTTTTGACACTGACGACGCACAAGTTTCCGAAAACCCTGTTCAATAGACAGCGCAAACCTATTCAACGTCTCTGGAGCACTTTTCGAATGTTAAAATCGTTCGCGGATAAAAAGCAAAACTTTTCGTAGTCCAAAATCGACAAAGTGCAAAAAACAAACGCAATTGGCTGCCGGAAACGACCGTAATACGTGAAGAAATATGCCTAAAATTACGAATTACTTTAGCGATTTCGTCACACTCGTCAGAAAAAGTTGTATCGCACTCGTACCGTAATGTACTATTAATGAATTTTTGATGAATCATTTATGCATTTTATCTATTTTTGGACCATCGTTTTTCTTTCTTTGCTGCGACTTCGGAACGACCATATGTTTTTTTTCCGGCTCTAGGTTTTATGAAAAACAAAGCAAAAAAGTCCGTTTCTTTGTTTCAATCCTCTTAAAATGTCGATAAGAAAAAACCATCAGGTCGCAGCAAAGAAAGAAGAGAATCGTTGAAAAATCGAACTTGCAGCGCGTTGAATGGTTTCAAACTACGCCGATTTCAAAATAGAATAGCTTCGACCGTGTTCGTGATTTGAATTTTCAAAAAATAAATAATAATGAATATTGCACGAAAAAGAAAAGTTTATAATTATACGAAGACTCCTTCATATGTTTCGCTAATTGCTGGTTAAGTTCCTCGCAAATGTTTTGCTTTTTGGCAATTTCGGACACGCGATATTTCCCTTGTTTTCCGCGAACGATTCACGAAAATACGCTAATTTGCTAGAGACGCTGGACAGATTTCTTTTGCCCTTTGAATGGGACTCGCTTTTGGCTACTTCTGCATTATCGCTTTGATCCTTCGCTTTCCGGGCGATGCGTAACAGTGTGTGAAAGAAATGTGCACCCTCCTTCCCCGGCAAGCGGGATCTGTGCAGTGTTCAGGACCGAACCGTCAGATTTTTCGCTTTTCGAGTCACGCTAGACATTTTGCTAGCAGTTGAACCCGTCATAACGTCCTCAATACAGAATATCCGAATTCCGAACGTGAAGAATAAAAAAAAATTAATTATGTACAAGACGTCGCGATGAATCGATGACGTGATCGAAATACAAAAAAAAAACAATGGATAACCCACGTTTTTTTTTGTTGAGAAACGCGCTCAATTTATCGCGAACGTTAAGGCCCCTGTGACGCCACACAATACGCGTCAGGCTTTTCGGTTTTTGTTTGCTTCTTTTTGTTTTCTTTTTTTTAATGCTTACACGTTTATGAGGTCAGTTTTTCATAAATAATAAATCGATTAATCGATTTTTCTTTTCTCTCTTTCGACACCTTCGAGACCGGGATTCTCCTTCCCTCTCGGTTCTCCTCGCTAACGCAAATACATCTGCCGTTGATTCTTATTTTTGCTTATTGCAATTTCTTTTTGTCTCCGTACGTTCGCGTCGAAAGCCTGAAACGCGTTCGGCTCGCTCGTTTTTTTTTGTGTTTTCTTTCATTTCTTCGAAGTCACGGAAAAACTTTGTCACGCAAGTTAAACCAATTCTCCGACAATTGTGACCGAACGTTCCGTACTTGCTGCACGGCAAAGCGGAATTATCGTCCGGGAAGAAGAGTCGATTCCTCGAGATAGTCGATTTATCAAGTCGACATTCGCGACGACTCGGCCCCGTTGATTGTGACGCGTTATAAAATTGCCTGCGACGTCGAGGGCGGCGGATTGCTCGGCAATGCCGGTACCGGACCGTC
Source organism: Ischnus inquisitorius (assembly GCA_963924025.1). NCBI lineage: Eukaryota > Metazoa > Arthropoda > Insecta > Hymenoptera > Ichneumonidae > Ischnus > Ischnus inquisitorius. The sequence continues at coordinate 2,181,149 of OZ001250.1, read as the reverse complement.
GGTCCACTGTATCAACGAGTGCTCGACCATTTGTGAACTCTGAAAGTGATCCTTCAGAAGGGTCTGAGAGAAATTGTTGTGCATCGCGTAGGCCTCGTTTTCTCGACCCGGATCGCCGCATATTCTGTAGAGATCTGCGAAATTCAAGGAATTATCGATTTATTAGATATTCAGTATTTTTTCGATAAAAAGAATCTCTCCGGGCGAGAATGAATCTCTATTTTTTTCAAACCGTAACTTGTTATATAACGCTAACTGTTATCAATATTATTATGAAACGATACGAAAACTATGATAATTTTTTGTTACTCAAAATGCCCTACTTTTTCTATATCCCGACGGATTCACGTCAAATCCGATCCGAAACCTATTTGATAGCCTACGTATAATTCAAATTGGAATTCACATACTGCATAATTACATATTTTTTTCCGAAACCCGCTTCTTTCCAAGGATTACAAGATTTTTAGTGTCCCGACATGAAAATCTCGAAGAGAAATTCTTTCACGAAAGAAAAGCTTCCAATATGAAGCAACACGATTTTCTTCGTTGATGAATGAAACGATAGGTATTAAAGTGGAAAATTTACCCTTGAGTATTGCAGTGGCCCAAAGTTGCACGTGAACGTCGGGTATCTTCGACGCCAATTGCATAGCCGGTGTAACCATGTTCAGGGATTCTCGACTGTTCGCCAGAGACAAGAATATGTGTCCCAACAAAACGAGACTGCACGACGTGAGCCTGTTCAGGTCTTCGGAGTTCGCCATCTTCAGAGTCTCTCTGAGATATCTCCTGGTGATAAAAATAAATGAATTAACAACGATGAAACGGCCAAGAAAAAAAAGATCTACCGATTCACCGAGCACAGCATTAAGGGGACGGAGTTACCTAAAAACGAGCCCTATTGTGCATTGGAACGCAATAAAGAATCGTCAATTATGAGGTCTTATTTTATTCGTTGGACAGTTTATTACGGGATAATTGTGGGCAATTTTTTTGTAAGCTTCCCCGAGGGGGTATCAGGTTAAATGTCAATCTATCTTCTAATCTACTAGAATCTTCTAATCTAATAAAAATCTACTTTTCCACTTTTTCTCGCATAAAAAATGCCCTCACATTAAAATCGGTGCAATCATTCGGTCTGAAGTCTGGGACAAGTGAAAAAAGTTTGCCCGTGTCGGTTTCTGATAAAAATGCACTGTAGGGCTCCAAAAAAATGCAGGATGATAGTTAATTTTTGAATATCTGAAGCAATTTTTTTTGTACAGTAATGGAAGGATAAAAAAAATTTGTTTTCTGTTTCTCTAGCTGATTCAACCCCCTCAAGCTATGGACTTCAAATTAAATCAGTTGAGTTGACACAAAATATTTCTAAAAACTCGTTGCGATGACATGGCCACATAATTCGCATGATTTCCAGTCACTCAACGGTTTTAGAACGAAAATTGAGAATTAAGAAAAACCAAAAACTCACTTTGCTTCGTTGTATCGAGCTCCGAAAAACGCCTGAAGTCCCTGAACGTAATAGGCCGCGGCTCTCAGCGAGTGCGAGTGCGACGGCAAAGATTCGGGATTTATTCTCTCGAGTAGAGCGCCCAATTCGGCGTCCCTTTTCGTTCTCAGGTACACGATCGCTAGATTCAAATTCGCAAAAGTCCGAAGTTCTCTTTCCGGTGATGTCTGCGAAGGGATCGTAATCGATGATTCATTCCGACGAAATTATAAACCATTGGCAATTTTCATTTTCAAACTATTGGCGACTCGACACCCGAATTTGTTTGGAAGGAGAAGAAAAAGAAAAAGGTCGCTTACCCTGAGCGCTGCGGTGAATTGGGCCTCGGCGGCTTCCATGCAATTCATGGACATCGCGTAGAGTCCGAGAAGCGCGTGAAGCTGAGGTCTGTGGCCCTGCAGAAGCCTCGATTGTCGCCTGCACAGCTGGCAGGCTTGCGATATTTCCGCGAGGGCGACGCTCTTGTTTCCCATTACTAGCCTGCACATCACAATGTGCTCGAGCAGCATCAGTTGAAAGACCGACAATATTGGCTTGTTGTCGACGACTGCAAAACGAACGAAACAATTCGTTTGATTTATCATTCGATGCAGTCGAATCTTGCTTGTTCATAGAGAAAGCTTTGTCATCGCAAAAAAAAAAAATGGATACAAAAGAGAAAATTATGGTGTTATGTCGATCTGAAAAAAAGAAAACGAGGGATATGAACACGAGTCGTTCGTTCGGCGCTACTCACTCTTCAATTTTTCAATCTGCAGCAAAGCCTTCTCCGTATACTTGTGCGCTTTCTCCATGTATCCGGCTTGCATCGAATGCATCACAGTAACGAGATACACGAGTACGTACAAATGTTCCTTTGGCATCCATATAAACATATCGCCGATATTCGAGCCGGTGACGATTTCGTCCGACGGCCAATTCGGCGACATAATCGTCTGTATGCTTTGCTGCAATTGCTTCAGACACGGCTTAACGCTCTTGACCTGTCCGGCCATGAGAAAGTGGCATACTTGAAGTACGAGAAAGTAAACTTTCAGATATTCCTTCTGGTGCGGATTTCCCTGCCAGTTCTCGACGTGATGACCCGCCGAGTTCAGCAGCGGATGTACCTCGCTGAATTTCTTGTCTATCAGCAGCAGCATGCAGCGACTCAACAGAAACAACACGCGCGTGTAACTCGCGTTGCTTATGTGCGAGTAATCCACACCGACGGCCAACAGACTGCTGGCCGCTACGAAATCCTTCTCCGACGCGTGAATTTGCTGTATTGACAAAAAAGTATAATTATTGATCGATTTCTTTTTTTTTTTTTTTGTAACTTTCGATGAATTCGAAGATCGAAATTATTTTTCGGGAATACTTGCCGCCAATTGAAATATAAGCCGGCAGTGCCAGTAGACATTGTGCTGCGACAATTCTATGGCCTTGCGGAGAATCGGCTTGCTCAAGTTCGGCTGCTGTTGCTGCTCGTACAATTCCGCAACGACGCTCGCCGCCTCGAACTTAACGTCGTCGAAGGTATTGATGTTCTGGCTTAGCCGCCACTGTGGAAATAATCGGTAATTCACGAGATTAGTACCGAAACAAGTAGAATTTCGTTTCACAATGAGATGAAAACCTGAAAAAAAATCAAGCATATGAAAGGCATCTAAAAGATTGATTTTGCGCAACAATAAGTCCAAAAAGTTATTAACAAATTGATGAAAAAAAAAAACGAAATTTAACAAATTATCCAGCACTCTAACTTTTTAATCTAATGCAAATTATTTGTTAATATTTCTTGATATGTATGAAGTTCTTCGAAATATTTTCTTACTTTTTAAAATTACTCTTTCACCTTTCCTTTTGTTTAAAAAAAATGCATACTTAGAAAATTCAAGGAAATTCCGAAATTCATACATATTCCGAAAGATGAACGAATCATTTTCAATTAAAAAAAAACAGTTTAGTTACGGGGCAATTAGTTGAACAATTATTCAACAAATAACAATAATATCAAAATGTTATTAACAAATTAATGAAAAAATTAATAAATTTGATAATTTATTTATTAAACAATCAAAACAACAACGTACTTTTAAACAATGTCGTTGTCGTTGTTTTGTCACTAATATGTTAATAACATTGATAATATTATTATGTAAATCATCAATCTTTGCAGTAACTCGCAAATGCCTGATTTTTTTCAGATTTTATCAGAGTGTTTGAAATTCTCTTTGAATCTCACATTTGGCCCGACTCTACCGGACTTGATACCTTAAATTTATCGAAAATTATGATGCATAATTAACTTAGAATATATGAAAAACTTTAGCCATAGTTTCGCTTTCGATCATTTATGGCTTTTCACCATCGAAAAGTGCATTCATCTTTCAAATTGATTGCAAACCGCTGCACCACTTATCCAAGATTTTTCTCACACAATTGGTTGATCGGAATTCCAAAACAGCCAACTGCATATATATACAGATAAACATTGAACGAAAAACCAAATAAACCAATGCACAAAATCCTCTGTATTATCTTTCATATCGAATTTATGGTATAACGATTATTTATTATCGACATACTTCCGCGTATACAATCGTTCGAATCAACAGAATCAAGACCGAGTCGGGAATCGCTTTTGCGAGGGTTTGTTATTGTTGGCTGGAGAACGAAAAAAGTGGTCTTTAGGTTAGAATCGTTCGCGAGCAATCGGAACAAAAAAAAACACGTATCCTCGTCGGCAGCGAATTTAAAAACGGCGATGAAAAATCGACCGAACAACACCGAAGGAGAACGAAATCAAAAAAGCGAATAAGCATATACGCAAGTTGGCGAAATAATTCATTTTCGGAAATCGTGTACACATATATATATATTTTTTTTGCTTACCGCCTGTTCGAGATGCGAGCGCGCCAAGTCAATGTTTTTCGTGTGTGTGAGTAATATATTGCCGAGTTGGAGATGAGTGCGGGCCTCGACGCGGGGCGGTGGCTTGAAGTTGAATACCGCTTGCAAGCACTGTATGCACGATTTTATGTTCGGCGGGCTGGACGTACGAAAGTTTTCGGCCAAACCGAGCAGCGATAGATACCAAGCGTCCTGCGAAGACGCCATTTTGACATTTCTCGATGGTTGCGCTAACGTCTCACACTGACGTGTGCGCGCGTGTGCGTTCCGAGTGGGTGCGCGCCGCGCATGCGCACGTAGCGAATCCTTCGCTGCTGGGCCGCCGTCGCGTACCGCGGCGTGACCCACCAATCCCCGTCCGCCGTCACTCTCTCTCCCTCTCTCTCTCTCCCAACCCAAAAATTCGTCGATCAAACTTTCTCACACTCCTCCGTATCGCCGAGCGAGAATAACTCGCGTTGTTTTTCACGCGATATATTATGCTTTTCGCGCTATTCACTCGCGTTTCACGAAAGATCGCGAGAGGACTGGATAGATCGCCGATTCATCGAACTCATTGACACTATTGCGCGTCTCTTTGTACATATTTATCAAATTTATCGACTGAGATTAGAGAGGACACACACACGGATCTCGTCTCGCACTTTTCACGGACTGCGCTCACGGCCCGACGGTCTCCCAGACGCGTTGAACTTATTCCGCAGTTCGGATTCTCGACGTCGGTGTCGCACGGAGCGGCGATTGTTATTGTTATTGTCGTGTGCGTCGGCGTTTTTCACCGGCACTGCGAGAGCCGAAGGAACAGAGATTTCGGGTCAGGAAATAACAATGAGTTACGGAAATTTAGCGAAGTCAAAGTCACTCGACACTCGCGATAGCCGCGAAATATTGAAAAATCTAATTATTTTGTAGTTACAATGTGGTTTCTTTGTTCATAGTTTTTGTGCTTTTTACATTCTAATCGCCATTGTTTGTTTACTACGTGCGAACCGGTAAAACCGATATCGCCGACGAGACAATGAAAAGGCGGAAAAAAATGGATTGCAGCAACCACACAGTTTGTACTGAGAAAATCGTGATTCCGAAGCTTCTACTGCGATTATTGAAAAGTATATAATAAATGTAAGTTATTGAAATGTTTTCACCTATTGCGGCGATGTGAAACTTCTGTAGGTGCGAGAGAGACCGAGCTACTCGTGTGATCCGTAAATTCGCGGTCAAGCTCGGTCTTACGGAAAAAAGACGAGAACGTAGCTTTTCAGAATTGTTTCGCGGAGAGCTACGTTTTCGTCGTTCATCCGGAAAACCATTCTAGTCGGAGAAATTGGGATTACAGTTTTTGTTACCGACCGAGTACTATCACCTCGCCTTAAGGTCATGTGAAACTTCTATATTAAGTGCAAAAGAGACAGCGCGATCGCCGCTCTCGGCGGAGCGAGAGAGACCCACCGAGAATATGTTTCGCATCGCGTTAAAGGCTTTATTTTACGCATCGCGATAAAAATCACATTACAGCTCTCGATGCTGACTGCGGTGATCATTTTTTCACCTCAACATTGGCTTGGCTCGTCCGCCGGTAAAACACGAAAATCTCGATACCGGCGAGATCTCGATCTATATATATCCGGTGCCTTGACATATATGTATATACGTTTGTTTATGCACACATCTCGCTCTTTCCCCCCGATGGGTACACCGAGAGGCGGGAACGGCGAATTCCATCGTGTCACCTGGCCCCCGTAGCGCAATTATACGAATATATCGGAGCTGGTAGTAGGCGACCGAACGTCCCACCGATCGGTACACACGATGGTTTCGCGCTCGTTTGTCACATCCGTCGTTCTACTTTTCTACGCGTATCTCGCGTCACTCGATTGTTGCACGGGCCAGGGAAACATCACGAGCGCAGAGGACGACGGTCAATCCGAAACCGCTCTCGCCAAGTTGGTCAAGATGTTCTCCAAACCCGGTGCCTTCGAGAGGGTACATTTTTTTTGCTTTCGAAACAAATGTTTTATCCAGAAATTGTTTAATTTATTTTGCGAACACTTTCATTTCGCAAAAAATACATCAATTTTAATCGTTCGATTTAATTCCGATAATGACTAATTAAAATTAACATAAAACGGGAAGAAAAATAATTTGGCGATTTTTCGAAATTAATTTGACGAAAACTTTTTTCAATTATTTCGAAATTTTATATTTTTAATATATTTAAAGTGAATCAGTGTAGAAAATTTGTTATGCATACTTTTTTTTTTAGGTAAACACGATTCTCGGTGAAAATTCCATTGAGGAATCGTCCTCGTGTCCGAAAGGCGAGGAGGGCTTGGATTGCCGCAGGGCCGAAGCTCGCCGATCCGTGGATTGTCCTCATGGTGAAAAAAATGAAAACTACTAAATTCGTTCGAATCCGCATGAATGTAATACACATACCTTCATACCATTGTTCCGCAGGCACATTGACGCTTGATATTAATTTTAGAAAAATAGTTTAACAAGAAATCCGAGAAATGCCATAACAAAAAAGAAACTTCGATCGCATTTCCGGCAATTATAAAAAAAAATACACCGTGACTTTCCGCATTCAACAATAGCACGATCGCGGTAGCGGCCTTGACAGTAGCCACTCCCAGATAAGTTCATTTTGTCGTTTGTAGCACAATGGAATGTATTACTCTTCTCGATATATGCATACATGTATATAATCTCTGTTAGTATTCAGTCCAACATAATTCCCATCGGTTTAGATTGAATCTAAGCATTATTTGATTATGAAATGAGAAAAAAATTCAACTTTCGATTCAAGCTCGAACGAAATGAAACTCACACCGACCCGGAATAATTGAAATTTACAACTGTTCCAAATTCTTCTGTTCACATTTAAAACTTGAAATAAATAAATAAACAAACAAACAAAGAAATAAAAATATAAATAAATAAATAAATAAATAAATAAATAAATAAATAAATAAATAAATAAATAAATAAATAAATAAATAAATAAATAAATAAATAAACAAATAAATTAATAAACGAGTAAAGAAAATTTTATTGATTGCAGCGAGAATGTTGTACAGGACATGTTTTTTCTTCTATCGTGACTGCGCGCGTTAGCTTCAACATAGAACCGCTTACTCGCGCACTTTAAATTCAGACGAAAGCGAAACTCCTTGCCATTCCGCTGCAACGAACTCGTATGTCACTCTCACCCGATACAGCATGTTAATGTAATCTACATCTGTTTATATATATACATATATATCTATTCGTGTCTCGATTTCGAACCAGTTTACTCGAGTCAAAGCCATCGAGTATTCCCGGTGCAATCCTATCGACGATCTCGAATTTCATCTCGTGAAATTTCCATACAATTCCGTCGCGCAATTTTTCGCTTCACAATCTATCAGCATAATTCAACGATTCAGATTAATAATCCGGAATAGAGGTCATCGCTTCGATTATTCTATGCTAATGACTTTTTTTTATCTAACGAAGAAAAGATTGTGTTTTCGAAAAAAAAATATGAAAGGAGTTTCCATTTTTTTTTTTTTTTTTTTTCAATCGAACGATTCGTTCCACGCGACTGGGGCGAGCGGAACATATTAAACAATTTTATTCGCGAGGTTGCTATTGAAAAAAACGCTCCTAAAAAAGAAAGTTCGAACTTTCTATATGGTTGAATTTTATTGGATTTTCAAACCATGGGCAATTTGAAATTTCTCTCGAATCTCACTTTTAGCTGAGAATTTCACGATACACCTTTAGTTCTATCGGTAAATCGATGCTAAATAGAGCCGCGTTTTCCTCAGCCGTCCAGTTGCGTTTCTAGAGAGAAACTCGTGATGTGGTCTATTTTTTTGAACCTTCCGTTCGAACCGAAAAATTCTGAATTTCTCATATACGAATTTTCAGGTGACTGTTACTGCTGGAACTGCGCGGCCGCAGGACCGGAGATGTGGGCGCCGTGTTGCCGCGAGAGTCTCCGATGCTGCTCGCACCTCGCCGCCGCGTGCAGAAACTGCGATCATTCGGCCCTCTATCCGTTTTGCTCGAAGCACTTCAAGAAATGCCTGGATCAGATGAACAATGAGAAGAACCATAGCCAGTACTAGAGATCAGAAAAAGTTGAATCTTGGAATCGGTAATCGGAAAAAAAAATAACTCCATTAAAAAAATTCGGGGCTTCCCCGCGCGTTCCTGCGGTCCATGACGCAATTTTTTTTAAATCTCGAACGAGAACGAAATATGAAAAAAAAACCTGAAAAAATTCTCAGGTGTACCTCGGAGTATTTTTTCAATGTTAAAAAAAGGAATACAATGATAATGGATCTTTCTTTTTTCAAATCTCGCTTCAAATCTGCGACGATCGGACATAATCGAGTAAAAAAACCCGTATTGAGAAATCTTCGTACAAAAAAAAGAAATGGTCTCAACATCGTCCAGACGTTTCGTAACTTACGACCTCCCGCGTGCGTGCATACAACCGGAATACCAATTTCCATAGAAAGCCATCGAAGGAGGAGATTGCGATACCGGCAATCACGAAATCACACGCGACTGGTTTCACCGGTCTTGTCAACTCCCGTCGTGAACCCCGACGTCTTCCGTGAAAATTATAACGAACACCTCCTTTTTCCATGTCGTCTGTGTATCATTAACCCTTTTCGGGACGAGACGCTTTTTTTAATGGCAGTCCGAGCGTTACGGTCCGAGGAAATGTGAGATACATAGAGAATTTCGAGCGTTTCTCAAAAATCTGAAAAAATCGGTCATATGAAAGGTGTTCGAGAAACTGATTTTGCGCTATAATTCCAAAAAGTTATTTACAGATTGATGAAAAAATAACTTAGTTATCAAATTGCCCGGCAAACTAAATTTTGTACGTTGCCGGATCATTTGTTAATGTGTGTTTTCCATCAATTTGTTAATAACTTTTTGCCACTATTACTATGCAAAATCAATCTTTCGAGTATCTTCCCTATACTTGATTTTTTTTCAGATTCTTATCTCATTCAGAAAAGCTCGAAATTCCCTGCGATTTCTTTTCTGAATCTCACATTTCCTTGGATTGGACCGCTCGGACTACCTTAAGGGCATGTGGCAAGCCGACCGCGTCCGACCGCACTATCCGTTTTTGCACCCCGGCAGTCTCGACAACTGGGTCACATCGCCTTAACGTCGTCTGAAACATATTCTCGATGTGTCTCTCTCGCTCCGCCGAGGGCGCCGATCGCGCTATCTCTCTCGCACTCATACGAGTTTCACATCACCTTAAGGCGAGTTGAAACGACTCAGTCGGTAACAATAACTGTGAGGCATACCATTTTGAAACCATACCATTTGCGAAAACAGTAAATTCTCTCTCCCTGCGGAATAGATAAAAACGGAGAACGATAACTTTCTTTTTCCTTAAATGACTACGGTTTCAAAATGGCATCGCTTATAGTTTTTGGTACCGACTGAGCGTGCAATAGGGTGTTTCACATCACCTTAAAAGAACGAGGCGCAGACTCAGTCGGTAATAAAATTACCTTCCCTATTTTTTCCATAACGGTTGCTCCGATGACTAAAATCAAATTAGCTTTTCGTAGTCATCAGATTTTCATCAGATCAGTAAACCTAATTTGCTTTTCGACGTGGAAGCAACCGTTTCGAAGGAAAGGGTAATTATTACCACCGGAGCAACTGTCATTACTGTGTCACATCGCCTTAAATCATAAATTATTAAAAAATGTGATGCCTCAATCGCAAATGAGATTCAAAATAGTACTTCCGAAGATCTATAATCGATTAGATCTACGAAATGGTTTTTACGGGGGGCGGGCGGGAATTTTGTTTGTTTAATACAATTATTGACAAGCTTTATTTTCATTACCTTTCGTAACATTCAGTATTCAGTGATTACCTGCTAAATTCTATCGATCCGGGATGGACAGTGGGTTCGAGGAATTCATCGGGGGATATCTGGACGCGTTCCGGGTGACCACGGACTCGAGGGGACTCGGAATTGTTTCCATTGTGTTGCTTATCTTTTCTTTTTTCCCTGAAACTTATCGTGGCAATAATATCGTCGTCCGAAAGAAGAACCAAAAATTTGAATTTTTCTCTAAATTCCCCAAAGACGAATTTCGATCTATCCGAATGTTTTCGAGACGTCTGGACATATTTTTTCCTTTTCGAGTCACAATTTTCGAATTTTTCTTCATGATCTCGCGAGAAGAAAGAAAGCAAAAAAAGAAGATTGCCCAAACGATCGTCTTCTCGTTAATATTTACAACTTATAGGCTCGCGGGCACTGTCGGGGCGGGAGGGGACTCGGGGAATGAAGGAATTCTACATTGTTTTTCGATACATTATGCGATCGCAGCGCGACATACGACGAGTAATTAATTGTACGGCGGATAGAGCGGGGCGGGGACTGTGTTGTGTGTAAAGTTTGTTCTCTTTCTTTTCCTTCATTAATATTCGCTTGTTTCACTTTAATCTTTTTCGTTCGAGCTCAAGATCTATTGCGACATGTACAAAGATAGAGAATGACGATGAAGAGTTGCTGGTATTTTTATCTTTTCTTTCTTCTGTCTTTTCTTTTTTTCGATTATGCTATTAGATTAACGTTAATTGTACCATATTATACGGAGAAATATTCAAGATTATTAGCGTTACTTTATTACTCGGATGAATTCTCGGGAGGGACGAGTCGCTGTTGTTGGGATATGGAAACAGGGAGAGCGCGATTGTTGCTGGCGATCGATAGGATTAAATAATCGATACAATTGACATATCGATATCGTTTGGATCGATCGATAGGATCGATACAGTCGATCGATCGATACATCGCTCAATTGTCGTGACGGGGGGGCAGGGGCGGGATATATTTTTCGATTAATCGACGCTACCGAAACGTTCGATTAATCGATACTATCGACACATTCGATAATGATCGAGACGAGGTCTGAGACGCGCACATAGGTCCGAAGTATCTATCGACAATCAACTAAAATGTGATGAAGAGAAATTAACGTATAATTACAATTGTTTGCTTTTGTTTTTTTGTGTTCTACGATAACTTATTCGTTTCTAACGACGAATCCTTTTCCCACTTAAAAAAAAAAAAAAGAGAGAACACATCTCGAAGTCTTTCCTGCAGCCTCGAGAAACCGATCGCGCAAATTTACCGAAGAAGCGACGAAGAGTTTTTCGTGATTTGTGTGTGTATGTGTGTGTTTTTTTTTCTTTTTCGTGAAAGGAAACAACGAGGAGTAAGAAGAGAATTATCACACGCTCATTCGTTCTTTAGACAGGCTAAATGTTTATCGTGAAAAAAATTCATCGCCCGGAGGCTACACAAACCGACACACGTGAAACGGGGCGGGTGAGAAGGGAAGTTTCTCCGTTTTCTCGCCGACGGGACAGTGTCGGCGCTCGGTGCTTCGAAAACCCGTCGATTCGGACCGAAGAAACCAAAGAAAAAACAAAAATAATAGCACAAATACGCGAGATTACCGACTTGGGGGCGGAAAGGGCACAAAAATTCGGACGAGTATTCGGGAATTTTTCGTTTTTTGTTTCGTTCTGTCGTTTCCGGTGCAATATTCGATTGGTTCACGATTAATTATGTATTTTTTTCTTCCTTATTTTTTTTTTCGTCGCCAAGCACCCACACACTCGACGATGAGGTCGAATACGTTTCTTCGTATCGATATTATGCGCACAGACACTTTGCAGTTTATTCGTTACTTTTTTCGCTTTCTTGTTCATTTATTTACTTATTTGTTATGTTTCTTTTTTTTCATCGCTTTAATTCTCGCGTCTTCGCTTTCGGAAGATCTTCGCTTGTTATCCGCGAATTCATTCTTTTTCACCTTCGAAACTTGCTTCGGGTATCTTTCAGACGCCCAATCTTCGCGAATGGAGTTTTTCCTTGTTGTTGTTGTTTCTTTTCTTTCCTCATTTCCGGAACATTCCGACGATGGTGATTAAACGCGCCGGTATACTTGTGATTCTTCAACATCGCGGCACGTTCGGTTACGTTTTCCAGTTGTGGGGATGAGCGCGCGGCGGCGCTTGGCTACCCTGACCCTGCGACGCTTGCGACGGTATCATGTCGAGAAGATACTGGCGCTGAAGATCGGCCGCCTGACGCTGAAGCTCCACCAGGCCTTTGCCGCTGGCGGCTTGCGCCATCGCCAACTGATAAGGATATAGGATCGGATTGAACGGTGCCATCATGTGCGCCGGCAGTGGCTGATGCGGCGGCAGCCCCGGTACCGGATTCTTCGTCAATTCTGAAAAATTTCATGGAAACATTTGTAATTGTGCGAAAGAAAAAAAATCTACCAAGCTAGTTCGGCATATTCCTTTTTTTCCCTTTCTTTTGTCAGGGTCTTAACAGTCGTGTTTGTTTGTGAAAAAAAGTACGTTTACCAGTAGTGTATTCCCGAAGAAACTTTTTTTCGCGATTACAGCCCGAAATCCCAAATGAATATCCGATAAAAACCTGTGTTTGCTATTTCTGGTTAATCTTGCTTATCAATAAACCCAAGCAAAGTGGTACAAACTATAATTATTCAATAAATCATCTGGTAATTCAATGTTTTTACAAGAAATTAAAACCGTATTTTTTCTGAAAAGGATTTTTTTTTAGAATCTGTTCGAATTTTCCACATTTTTTAAAAGTTGTCTTCATGGGTGAATTTACGAATTTCTCGTTGCTAATATTTCGTTGAAATGAGTAAAAGAAACAACAATTACCACGCAGAAGTTGTTGCTGAATAGCGGCAGCAGCGGCGGCGTGATGTGGCGAAAATTTGCTGCTTTCCGCCAATTTAACGAGGGGATGTTCCTGCATTTTGGGTGCCGGTGGCGTAGGAGCGGGCGGCGGTGCCTGAGGTTGCGGAGGAGGCGGCGCGGGCGGCGTAGCGACTCTTCTCGTCGGTGTCACGGCCTTTGGCACGGGTTTTGGTGGCGGTGGATCGGGACTCGGACATGCAGCCTGTGCCAGTCTCTGCTCCATCTCCTGTTCTTGCTGCAACGCCTTTACGAAGGCGGTTTTCAATCTGCGATTCAAGAAAAGAAAAACGAGCATTAACGATGCGAAACAATTGATCTATCGCATTATGTACGCGTTATAATGTTATTAAAATATTGTATAGTTGTAATTGTTATTAGTTAATTCTTGATATTAATAATTAGTCGCAATTTTGTTATAATTGGATTATAACTTACCGATTCGTGTGTTCGGCCTTTAGTGCCTTTTTCACATTCGTCGTAACGCAGTGTTCACATATAACACGAGGATCGCGGCCGGCCGGTGGCCTCTGAAAAGTCGCGTGTTGTCCCCTCGGTCCCACGTCCTTCTTGCCGCCGCTTCCCACCGGTTTCTCCCATTTCCAAACGGGGGTGAAATCCGTCTTGCACTGCGTACACTCGAACGGCTCCGGTGGCGGTGGAATCGCCGGTTCTTTCGTTATGAAATCAACTACGTGCTCCAAACCGACGAGATATATGAATTCCGTGTTCGACGGATTCGGAACGAAATGCATCTCCGGCGGCGGCGGCTTGGGCGGCGGTATTTGCAACAATGTCTTCTCGAGTTGCTTGCGTAGCGCCAATTTCGCTGCCGCTTGACGCTGCGCCGGCGACTGGGCGTCTTCCCTCGGTCGTTCCTTTTTTGGAACGATGAACAACAGAAAAAAATGAAAAATAAAAACAGAACGAAAAAATCCATTAATTTCGCAATTAATTCTCGTACACGAATTTTACGTGAAATAACATTTTTCTACGAGGCAGATGACTAACGAAAGGCGTTATGCTTTTTCTTGCGAATATTTCGACAAATAAAAATTAACTAAAAGGCACTTTTTTTTAAATTGTAGCTCTAACGAAATGTTATCTATTGAAGACTACTCATAACCGTGGACGACATGCCAGAGATAGTAAGCTTCTAAAAACGATGCTTGAAATTCGGAATAAACAAATTTCGCAATATAGAGAACTTTTTTTTTTCTAGCGACTTGGCAACAAATACTTTTAAAAACATTGCAAGGCATTTCGAGAAAACAGTGCAGATGTCGATACATTCAATTTCTTATTGCACGATCGTCTGATTTTTTGGATACTTCGGAACTTCGAGAAGTTTTTTTTATTCGCGACTGAAGAACTAACTTAGAGTTGCAATTTTTTTTCATTTCGGAATCTTTGAAGAAAAAACAATTCTGTTCTGTTTTCCCACGTTTCCAGATAAATATTTAAGAAGGATTTGTCTACTTTTTGCTGCGATACCTGCTCCGGTATTGCAGGGGGAGTCGGATTCATAGTCGGGGTTGGTTTATTTTCCTGGGGCGGAACAACGAGCTGCATTTCCCATTTTGTTTGTTTTTTGTTTTTTTTTTTTAACAAATTCAACGTTTGATTAAGTCGAAGCTCAACAATCACCGTCGGCACACTTTCAGAAATCCTTCGACTAACCAACAGATAATTTTTTTCCTAGTAAACAACTATTTGCATCGAATTTTCATCTCTGAACAACCTCGTTCGAATATTTATCATGAATATTTATGTAATATTTTTTGTATAATGTCGAATACTAATAATTTTTTAAATATTGAATATTTGAACGATCAGTAAAATCGTCGGTGAGCTCATAGGATTTCTGCGATTATTCGACGGTGCAAATTTGAATTTTCCTTTCTTTTTTTTTCTGGTTTTCGACGATTTTTTACCTGATGAGCCGGCACCGGGGTCGGATCTTTGGTAGATCTTTCCGTTCGATCGGCAGGCGCGTGATAACTGACGCTCGTCGTTCCGGCGACCGGTCGACTGCGCGGATGCGGTGGCTGCGGTATCACCATGTTCGGTGGCATTCCCGTGCTCGAGGTCGAGCTTCTTCCGGCGGTCGGAGGGAGCAACATACCCGGCGGCGGTGCGTGCGAACTGCTGCTGCTTCTGCTCGGGGCTGGTTGACCGCGCAAAAGCGGCGGCGGAGCTTTCGCCGTTCGATGACTGGAATATACGAAGAGACTGTTAATCGCTAATTCGTAACTTTGTTTCCTTATCGCCTTCCAAACTCTTCGACTCCGTCAAGCTAGTACAGTTCCGGTGCAGTTCGGTCAAACGCGAGGTTCAAAAAGGCTTTCGAACACTCCAACGGAGTGCTCGGCTCAACTTGCGGATAATGTTAGGCTGAAAAATTCGAATAGATACGCGCGGACACCGACGACGTCGCCAACGAAGAGTAGTGACGCTAAAAGCATCATTCTTTTTTTCTCGATATCAATAATAAACGAAGCCATGAACCGAGCCTCGAGCGAGTGGTTTTCTTTTTCTTTCGCACCTGTGTGACGTCTGCTGGACCGTGACGGGAGGTGGCAATTTGGCCGGCACTTTCGCGACAGCCGCGATATTTTCTTTGAGCTGCTGCGACTGCCGTAGTTTCTTCAGTAGCACCAATTTCATCTCCTCGGATCTGAGCTCCTCGCGCAATTTTCTCAACGTTCTCTCGCGCTCGGCGAGCTCATCCGACGAGAGTTCCTTTATCGGGAGTAACGGTGGCATTTCTCCTGGAAAATAAAAACACAAAAATCAATCAGAAAAATCATTCGATGAAAAAAAACAAAAAAATTACAGTTCGATAAAATGTTTTTCGGCAATGTGAGTTTAAATTGGTTCTTCTTTATCTATTTAGTTTGATTATGTGAAGAATACAAACCTTCGTCACTGTCGGAAGCATTTCCATTCAGATAACCGTTTATTCTCGGTTCGTCCGGCGTTTCCGCGTAGCTTCGTTCCGTTCGCGGTCGCAGGTTTCGTCTCGGTCTTCGATCCTCCCCGGTCTTCGGCGCCAGAATGCCCCTCGATGTATTCTGTATGTTGCGCGCCTCGGGCACGTTGTTCTCGACACTCGGTGCGGGAAAGTGAACACCCAAGTCGAGCGGTGCACCCATTTCGGCGGGCGGCGTCGCCTGGACCGATGGCGAGTCCCGTCTCGTGCTGCTACTGCAATATTTGAATAATTGAAAAAAAAATCAATAAATCCAATCGATTACAAACGAATAAATGAAAAGAAAAGACAAAACCGCAATAAG
The DNA here is from genome assembly GCA_963924025.1 of Ischnus inquisitorius. NCBI lineage: Eukaryota > Metazoa > Arthropoda > Insecta > Hymenoptera > Ichneumonidae > Ischnus > Ischnus inquisitorius. Next base: position 2,164,655 of record OZ001250.1, on the reverse strand, counting down.
ACTGTGGAATATTTTTTGAGTCGATATTTACGAACTATATATTTATTCTAAAAATTGTTAAAAAATACAGTAAGGTGTAAAAATTGTTTATATGTTTTTAGTAAATAGTAAAAAATGATAAACTTGTGAAAATGTATGAAAAAAATTATAAATATTGGGGAAATTGTTTAACAAAATGTAATAAATTGTAATGTGTTTAGGGCTTCAAAAAAATATACACAAAACACTATTTTGCAGAATCGTCATCTTACGGAGAGCAAAAAAAAATGCTTTTAACGCCACGAACAACCGTCAACGTTTTTCATGACAAAATTTTACAGCATTGCTCTTGACACTGTTATTGTGAATTTAAGAGATTGCTTCTCGCTCAATAATTAAAGGTTGCGAACGCCACTTTTCGCTTCCGTCATATTTGACGAGGAACGATTTTTGAAAAATGTCCAATTTTTCACATAAGAATCAAGGATGTTGAAGTTCACTCACCCAACGGACAAATCCACAACGGCGTCGCCGTCAAGATCCATCGCTTCCATTTTCACCGGTGCCACGATCCTGTGGAGCAAAAAATCAAAATGTCAAACTCGCGTAACAGACCTTCTCTCTCTCCGTCGCAATTTTTTCATTCGTTCGCTCGAGGTTTGACAAATTTTCTTGTTCATTTAAAATTTCTTGTTTTCCTTTCGACGCCTGTTATTGACAATGACAACCGGGCGTTCGTCATTACGAAAATGGCCGATGATCGGCTGTTTCGACGATTTCACTCGATTAACCCCAAAGCAGAAAAAAATGTTGAATAAAAAGAATTCGCGGAACGAAAACAATTTCGAAGCGTTGCTCGGGCGAGTCGGCGCCTCTGCGTTGTCGAATTCGTCGGGTCGCGTTCCGACGAATTGATCGACCAGTTTTACTCACTTTTCGGTTGTTTTTCGATTTTTTTTATACTCATGTATATCGTTTTTTTGTTTTCGGAGTCGAGAGACACGGACCGACTCACTCACACACAGACAGACAGACAGACACAGTCACGCGAAATCTCGGAAGTGGGATTCCAAATTCTAACCTAAGATCGCGTACGCGATTTTCACGTCCGTATTCGTACGGCAGTAGAGCGCGCGCTAACGTGTTCGCATGTTCTCTTCGTCGCGCGACGACTGGGCCGAGGAGGGAGAGAGAGCGAAAAAAAAGCTGCTGTATTTTCTTTTCTTTATGTTTAATTATTGTTTACTCGGATTTGAACTCGCGGCGTCAGTGGTATCTCATCGATCTCGCGTGCGAGATTGAATTTTCGGGCTCTCTATCTTTCTTCTTCTCTCTTTTTTGGTGGAGGGAGAAAGAGGATTTTTCGACGAGCGAAAAATATTGTTCGCGAAATATTTCGGGTGAGAATCGTCGCTGGCGCGGCGTGACCGAACGCCAGCGGGGAATTAATTCTGATGCTTCGGAAGTGGCGTCTCCACTCCACAATGGCAGCTAAACGCGTTGCGCTCTACTATCCCCCTCCCCCCTCGCCGCCACTGTCCCCCTCACCGTCCCTCTGACTCCTCAGCACTCCGCTCCCTCCCCGCCCGCCTGGTCGAACGACCGATCCGATGGGAGGGAACGCGAAGGGTGGACACGCGGAGGGGCAAAGGGCCCCCTACAGAAATCCTACAGAAACATTCTTTCCTACGGAAATGTGAAAGACAAAGTTCAAAAAATGTTATAAAAATGTATTTTTAATAAAAAATAAAATTAATATAATATGCATATTATGTTACTATATAAATAGATATAATAATAATAAATAAGCGTCATCAATTTGCGCCGATTTCAGACAAGCAAGGCACGATATATAACTATAAAAGACATGTATCTTCGTGCTAATGCGCGTCGATCGTTTATCGCATTCTACGTGCCTGTTTTCAAGGGTAAAAATAAACGGTCTTTACGACGAAAAAATTAATAATGTTTATCGCGACATTTCGAGGATGCTCTTTCGATTTCCGGAAGCCTATTCGATCAACAACGACAATATTCCCTCTTCCGTTTCCGGTACCTCGAACATCGAATTATCTCGCGCGAACCCTCGAATCTGAGAATCATCGAAATACAACGCTCGACAAAAGATTTGCTGCAGTGCGTCGTTGTTTTCCTGTTCATTATCGCTTCAACCGCTCTGTAGTAACCGTTATATTAATAACGACGATTTCGTTGATAACGCCGAATATCGATTGTTTTGAATGGAGACAAGCGAAAAGAGAGACGGAATGGAGGTCGAAAAGTTGAGGAAACGAGAGCGAGAGAAACGTAGAAACTACACCGAGAACACAGGGTCAGAACGAGTGGGGACACTCTGTCGCACATTAATTACTTTTCCCCTCGTTTCTTTCCTCGCTCTGTCCCTTCGCTTCTTCCGGCGAAGCCTCGTCTTTCTCTTGTCTCGGATACCGTTCTCTCGGTTTACGCTTGGCTCCCCCCCCCCTTCTCTGCCGCCCCGCTCCCTTCCTCGGTTCCCTACTCGCCCCGGCAAGCATGCGACCGTCGACTTATACGCTCAAGTTGGTCGGAACCTGAAGATCCGATACCCGAGAGACTTCGACTACCCGAATTTATTTAATCATATTTTTCTATACTTTTTTTCATCTCAATGGTATTTAATTAAGCCTTTTTTTAAATTTGATTACCATTGTATACCCTGACGGGTTTTTACGAATCCTTCCCACCGTCCTTGTCCCTTCTAGCATTTTTGATCCGCACTTCACGAAGCTACCTAACTTCCCGTGCGTCCGCGCCGACTTGGTTGTACCGCATTCGCCGTGGACACGAAACGGCGGAAAACGCGCGCCGGTACAGACGGCCCTTTTTTTGCTGTTTCTTCGGTGTATCCCCGAAAGTAACTTACTTAATTAATTGAAATACACCAAGTACTCGAAAAAAACTGGCCTCCCGCTGCACGGTGATGGGCCAGCGAGTGCGCGGCTGGGCGGTCACCCATCCAAGTACTGCCCGCGAGCAATTTTGCTTGACTTCGGTGATCGCCGAGACCGCGCACCGACCGCGCAACCAATACTTTCGGAGACTCAATCGGTTTTTGCGGTGTATGAGTAATACATACGCAAGAGGGATTGAGCAGCAATCGTACTTGATTGAATTCTAAAATGTAAAATATCAAATTCTACTTGAATCGCGAGTCTTTGGGTCAAGTTCGCAGATTCAATCGACGACATGTCGTCACGCGTAGTTCTTGTCGTAAAAACAATTCTTTACGATCGTTTCTTCGAGACTGGGTTTGGTTTTGTTTTGTTTTATCGACAACTATGGCCGGGCGCAACTTTTCCGCGAAGTTAGCGAAAAGTTGTCCGAACGACCGGCACGCGGATCCGTCAAGTTCGCAGTTCACCGTGTACGATCGAAAGTTAACTTTTCGACACTGGTGACGAGCGAATGTAACGAAGCGCTCGCGAAACATCTTTCGATCATTTTTGACTGATTCTTCGTCACGGTAATTCTGCCGCCACTCTACCTGAGCAGTGTAAATTATTTTTTTTTTTTCTTAAAGCAAGGTTGCCGGGGAATTTGTTAAACAAGTTTTTTTTCCGTCAATTCTTTAACAATTTTTTGGAATTGTTATTAAAAAATCAACTTCTCGAAAACCTTCTATACGCTTGATTTTTTTCAAATTTTCATACCATCGAGAAACGCTCGGAATTCTCTCCGAATCTCACGTTTCCCGGACTGTCTCGAAAATACAAGACATTTTTTTTTCGTGTTTGAATCTATCCTTATTCGTTATCTCGTGTCTTCGTTAAGAAAATTCGCGAATTCCAGAAGCCGGATGAAATGTAGTGTAAAACACCGGTGCGAGTAGACGAAGGTGGTTGGGCGGTGGCGTCCACCACCAGAAAGCAATATCGGCTCACCCACTCTGGGCTTTGCCTCCCTCTTGTCCTCCCGCGCTTTCTCTCGCCACCTCGAAAACTCTCTCTGCCTCTCTCTCTCTCTGTCCTCCCCTCTCTCGCGCTCTTGCTCTCACAGACGGTCTACGATTTTCGCGAATTTCGTCTCCCAACTCTCACCGCGGTTGCTCTGTATACATGCAGATATATATATATGCATGTATATATGTATATATATATATTGCGTCTGTGTGCGGACCGACGAGCTCTACCGCTCGGGCCGCAACGGTCCCCGGCGAGAGCGCATTTGTACACAACGGGAAATCGATTTTTCACCGGCGAGCGCGAGAGACGCAGGGCACGATGAAGAGAAGAGAAGTGCTCTCCCGAACGCCACGCTTTCATTCCTCGTCCATCGCTTTACTCGAGTACGCGTGCATGTTTCCCCCGCACCGTATATCTACATATCTCCATATAGTGTTTATATATACGTATATACACTTGTATATGTGTGAATATGTAGTCGTGTGTGTGTTTTTCTCTGCCCACGTTAATTTTTATCTGTTCTCTTTTCCTTCCCTTCTTCGTCAATTTGTTTTTTTCAGACCTTTCATGTTGTTGTTTTTTTTTTTTTCCGTTTTCCGTTGCTTTTTTTTCTATCAGGTTATCACACGGCGAATTCTACGGAATATATTTTTTTAACGAGTGGAAAAGAAAGAAATATTTTTTTTGCGCAGAGCGAAAAAAACGAAGTTTTCGATGAGGTTTTTTTTTATTCGACCTTTTCACGAAAGTATCGAGGAATTATCGATGTAAGGGTCAAACATTGACGATTTTGTTCGTCAGAAGGACTTTTGCCATCCGAATTGGAAATGGATTTTTAACGTTTTTTTTGGGTACTTTTTTTAAAATTGCTGTTTCGTAAGTTTCAATAGAATGGAACGTTTGAAAAATAGTGTGGTAATTCTTTTTGATGGAATTAAGATCGAGAGATTCATCGGACGTTTTGAGAAAACTTGGTGGATTGGCGAGCTCACTCTCGTATTGAATCATCGACGAAAATACATTTTTTTCCTCGTTTCCGGGATAAAGTTGGATTAATCGGTTGATTCACGTTCAGCGTAAAAGAATAATACGTCTAAAAATACGATATAGCATTAAATCTACGAGTGACAATAATTTTCATTGAACGATCGATTTTCCGATGATTAATCATCGGCTGAAAAAAATTGCAGAAGGTCGGAAAATAAGCCCAAAAAAGGATGATATAAAAACGCAAACGCGATAGCCGATGCGCCAGAAGCGTAGCTGTAAACAGAGCACGGCTAGAGCCCATTATCGGTTGCCGATCCTCTCGAGCGATTTTGTAATTATGCGCATCGAGGTGCGTCCCCGCGTTAGCGGGCATGTCACGTCGTGAAGGAGTGCAATCGAACTGATAACGAGAAAATCGGAAAAAGCGATGAAGCAACGGAAGCTATTTCTTTATCTAATCGCGTGTAAACCAAAAATTTCCATTTAAAATTACATGTCGTCCCGAATTTAAAAAAAGTCCTCGCATGCAGTCGTATTGTTAATAAAAAAAATCGCGTCCTTACGCACCGAGAAAAAAATGCGGTGAAATTGAACGAAACGCTCGATTGAATACGCGCAACTGAATGTCGAGTTCGTTCACGAAGACGATTAATTTGGTGAACAGTCCGTTGCATTAAACAACTACCCAATAGTTTTCAACCAAATTTTTCATTATTTTAACTAAATATTCAGTTGCGCATATTCAACCGAGCGTTCAGTTAATTTTACTAAATTCGTTTTCTCAGCGCGTCGTATTCGTCGAGTCAGCGAATTAATTGAAAAAATGCGCGTAAAGAATAAACACAACGGCGACTGTTTCCGTGAATACGTTTCTGCGACCAAACCAGTCTCTTAATAAATCTGACTCACGAAATGCTAAATTTTGTACCCAAATTGTCCTCTATTTTGATGCTCAGTTCCTAAAACTATGTTTACTTGAGAATATGCGGAGTTTTCCATTGTTTCAAATTAAAACAAGGTCGACACAACTCGAATTGTCCCAAGTTTTTTAAGCACAATTTTTCGTGCTTCCTAAAGTTGAAAAAAAAACGGTACCGAATAAAAATTGATCGAGAAATCGACCGCGACTTTTTCTTTCGATTAGCCGGCGAATCAACGCTTATTATTTCCAATGTCTTTCCATTATGCACAGTCGCACGCAAATGCACTTGACCCAAGTTTCTTGACTCAATGTTTCGTCTTTTTCAAATTCTAAAAAAAAAACCCTTCGAATAAAAACGGATCGAGAAATCGATCGCGACCTTTTTTTTCGATTGGCCGAAGAACTGCCGCGCGTGCCCAAAACATCGAAAAAAATCGCTTCAAATTGTATACGTAAATACATGTATTTATGTTCATATCGTAAAGTAAGTATAGCATGGCGGATCCCCAATGAGAAGTGCGCGGGCGGTCGAGGGGAGGGGGGGGGGAGGTATGCATAGATAGATAAGGGGGGGGGGGGGGGGGGGGGGGGGGTCCGGAGTACCTGAGGGTCAATCAGATTCGTCCGAATTCGTCGTCGTGCAAAAGCACAGCAAGCTACAGAGTGAAATCGATTTCTCCATTGCACAAAGGCGAAAAATGCCAAAAGGTAACAAGCAAGGGTGTGCGGACGGGGGCGGGAGGGGGAGAGGGAGGGAGGCATGGGGTAGGGGAGGGGGAGGTGAGAGAGAGAGAGAAGATTTATGATCAAGTTAGAAACTCGTACAATTTTAGCGTCCCACGAATTTGTCTCCTCGCTTCCGTTCCTCTATGTTTCCGTGCAATATTCCTTCCGATGTGTCGGAGCGCCTCAATATCTCGGGTACCCAATGATCCGTCGTTGCCGCCGTCGATGATGACTTGGCCAGTAGTCGTTCACGGTGTCGTCGTGTGTATATCCACATACGCGTCGACTCGAACGCACACGATCGTCACCGGACACTATCATAACACAGTATCACGTATTATCGACGCGGAACACCGAAAAATTATATATATATACATATATATACATACATACACATATGTATCACGAAGGAAACGAAACACAGGAGTAAAAAAAAACGGAAAAAAAGTTACGTTTTTTTTTAAGAATTTTTTTTTTTTCAATCACGTTTCGATTATTATGCCCTCGACTAGGTCGGATTTTTATGCGACACGGCGAAGCCCGGTCGGGTCGATCGCGAGAGTGACAATTCGTTGATTCGAAAACAAAACAACGAGAAAAACTATCGCTAGTCGGAGCGCACTGTGTGATGATCGAGAGAGACGCGCGTGTGCCCTCCCGGGCGCCGACCACGACGAGCGACCAACTACGCGGGGACACACCGCCTGGCCTGCACTAGAGCGCGGCGATTCCACCGACGTATACACTTTGGGGCACACGCTTCGACGCTCGGCACCACTCGAGCCGCCGCAGCAGCACCGGCAACATTTATCTCTCGCGGTAATTTATTTTCTCTCTCTCTCTCGCTCTTTTTTTCTCTTTCTTTCGGTAGCTTCAAACTGCGCTCGATCCCTCGAGAGAAGCACCGAAGGAATCGTGCAAACTTCGATTTTTACACTGTACTCGCGTGTTCGAAGTTTCTTGTTTTTCTCTCTTCGTTCGTGTTTTTTTTTTTGTTTCACGACCAGGGTCGTCCGAGCGGCAATTTTTTCATCGCGAATCAGGCCCGGGACGCTGCACGATCAGCGTCGGCTTCCGGTTACGATGAGAAGTCTCGTCGATCGGCGAATTTTGTTTCCACGACGTTGTCGAGGATCGTGATTGTGGCTCGTTTGTCGACACTGAATTAATTGTTTTTTCGATCGTGACGAGAAACGTTGAAGTACCGATTGCACGCCGTCGCGGATGTTCGCGCAAAAATTACCCCGAGCTGGGTGAATATTTCAATATGGCGGACCTGCGAGCGGTTGCCGCCGACGGGCGCCACCGTCGCGCTTCCCCCACTCTTCGGCGTTTCGGGCGGCGCGTACGCGCTTTTCTTTTATTCCTCCTCGCCGCTTCGAGCGCGAGCCCGATGTAACCCTTTCGCCGTTGCGCGTTTCCCCTCCGCGCCTCGTTCGCGTGAAATAATTCATTAATTGCGAGGAATTCAGGCGCAAGAATCGCGGGTCATTTTACCGGAAATATCTGGGAGTCTGTCAAGAGACCGATCGGCCGCGGCCGGCGTTCACGGCGCATGCTCAGGTCCGCTTGATAATAACGCATGAATACCTTCGCATATTAAAACCCTTTTTCAGCCTACTCGCATTACGCTCGAACGAAACAACGAAGCTTCGAGTAATTCGAAGATATTTCTACTGATGTGACGAAGAAAAAAAAAATTATTACCTAAGGTCCCACCGAGATTTGAACTCGGATCGCTGGATTCAAAGTCCAGAGTGCTAACCATTACACCATGGGACCGATTGAATACACTTCTTTACACGGTATCTTTTGAATATCGGAGCTGCCTAAACGTATCGTTTTCGTAAGGAACAGTTTACAACGATTGGCCAACAGTTAAAAAAATATATTTCGATAATGTCTCGAGACACTGTCAGAACTTTCTGATAAAAAAAAATGGAATCCTGTATTAAAAATAATAAAATGAATCAGAGTTACCTGCAGCGTGAAACATTGAAAAATGTATAAATAATTATTTTGTATTGTGCTTTGAAGATGATGATAAGAACCTTCGCGGAATCCTGGTTTTTCAATAGGACAAAACAAGATGTACGGACGCGGGAAATGATTTTCTACTCTGCTTGCTCTCTCCACTTACCGACAAATTTTCTCTGTCAGAAACCTCCATCGTTTTTCTGTACAATTAAATGGTGAAACCACGAGGCGGCCGTCTTGTCTAGAACAAAACAATTTGCTTCCAACATTAAACAACGTCGAATAGTAATTAGTCCCAACATTCTTTTACAGAAAACTGTTTTATCGACGGCTTTCTGCGCGCGACGTTCATCTCGAACTCGAAAAACGTGCGAGCAATCAATTTCGTGAATTTATCGAAAATCGAGCCGGAAGAATGATTTGACAAAATTGAATTATTATTTTTACGAGGCGAAGAGAACTTCTACTCAATAGAAATCTCTTCTACCATACCGGAACTGTAGAAGCGACACACGGAAATAGTTCCGAACAAAAACGCGCTCGTTGCCAATCACCTCCGCGTCGGTGGCACGGAGAGCGAAAACTGATGCGAGAGGCGGTTGATACGGACTGCGTCCGGTCGGCGGCGGGGGCGCCACCGGCGGCGCCGCGCCGCGAACGCCGGATAACGCAAATGGCCGCCGTCATGGTGTAAGCAGCGCGGTGGTGCAGGGGGCCTCCTCGTTTCCGCGTACAAAACTGGTTCGGCAACGATTAACCCGTGAAATATGTCAACCGCCTGACGAACAATCCACAACCTCGGGGTTAAGAAAAATTTCGTTCTCATCGTTTCGTCGCGAAGTTTTCGCTCGACTCAACGTGTGTCGAGATCGGTGAGTTTTTTTTTCATTTCGTTTTTTTTTTCGTTTCAATCGTGCGGTATCGGTGTGTGCTAAAGACTGGCCAACTATCAATTCCCGCTAAAGACGAAGAGGGAGACGTGCGGGACACGCGCCCAGTTCCTATCCGGCGATATTGCCTCTTTTTCGGTTTTTTTTCTTTTTTTCACAAAGTTACGACCGACACTCCGCGCTTCTGTCGGACCACAACGCGTGAGAACTTTCGAAATAATAATTTTTTTTTTTCGCACCGACGAACCCCGCGCGATAACGTCGAGCGTGTTTATCGTTACGAGAATTACGAATTTCTCTCCTCGGCCGAGACACGCGGGCCGTGTACGCGACGGGAAATACAACGACGAGGTAAACAATGCGGTTGGCGCGGGTGTTCTGCTTCGGGTTGCCGCGTGCTCAGCGCTTTTTTTTCCGCGATCCACATGCTACGCTCGAATAGTCACGTCGCGACGGTTCATCGCCACCGATTCGCTCGGAATCGCGAATTCGACCCGCGCAAAGCGGCGATATAAACATTTTTGAAAAAGAAATATTGAAAAATTTAATCACGACGTTTCCCGTACGATTGACGAAAGTTGAATTATTGTAGAAAAAAAAATTATAATTTAATAGAAACAGCTCGAATACATTTTATCATCATTTCGGAGACACATGCTGCGACGGCATGGCCGACATACTTGGATCTCGATTCTCTGAGCAACTTTTTCGATTGCCGACAGGAAATTTTTGAGCTCTCGTCTCGCGATTGAAAATTACGCCATTGAATACAATCAATTTTCATGACCGTGCCGTTTGAGATTTTGAAAATTTTTACGATTTGCAAAGCGCTATATCGATATCGGTGATTTTACAAAAAAAATTGTATTTTATTTTTAATTTTAGAATAATAATAATAAACTAAAAGCAAAGAAATTTCATGAGTAGAATTAAATTTTTCTTTTGCAATATCTCTAATTTGTCGCTATGCATTCCGTTGGTTCTCGGCAGCTATGAACGAAAAAAAAAATTGAAACTTGTAATTCGCGATGACAAAATTCGAAAATGTAGAAAAAAAAAATTCAATTGTTATTACCATTGTTTTTAATATTATCATTATTTCACTCTTTAAAATAATAATAATAATATTAATAATGACAAAAAATTGAAAGCAAAAAAGTCTTTTCATTTTCTAAGTCACAAATTAATCGTTGCTCTTTCTCTCAGTTCTAGGCGACGAAGATAAGACAAAATAGAGAAGAAGAGGAAAAAAAAATCGCGAGGATCATTCATTTGTGATGCCTGCGGTGAGCGTTTGCGATCCCGTCGCGGCAGCACTCCGTCACTCGTTAGAGTTGGGACAGAGCAAAGTCGCGACGGACTCGTCGATAACGTCGTCCCTCGTTGGCGGCGCAACGAGAATATTACAGACCGAGATAAGTTACGAGGAGACGGATGGATACGGCGCTAAGGTACTGGAACAGCTCAAAGCTAAGTACATAGTTCTCAGCTTGCCGAACGGCGCGGACAACGAGAGCGCGAAGGGCGCGATTGTCGCGTCGTCGAAGAAGAACACGTCGAGAGAGATGGGTCCGAGCTTACCGGAGCCCGCGACGACCCTCTACCAGGCGGACAAAATAACGCTCGGATGGAAGGGCACGTTTCCGGTCGGCGCCGGTATGTACAACGTCGGCAACACGTGCTATCTGAACAGCACGCTGCAGGCACTCTTTCACGTGCCCGCGCTCGTCAATTGGCTCCTGTCCGATTCTCATCACACCTCGAAGTGCGAACAGAACGGTGAGATATAGAAAAATTAAAAAAACATTGTTAAGATTGTAGGTGCGGCAAATTCCGGTCGAAAGTGCGATTCAAAGAGAATTTCGAACGCTTCTCAGGGGAATAAAAAATCTGGCCTGTGGAAGGTGCTGCAAAGATTGATTTTGTAAAATAATGATAGCAACATTTTTTAAACGAATTTGTGGAAAAATGAATCGTACAAAAATTACCCGGCAACTTGGGTTTTTTAAATTTAACATTTTTCGTGCATTTTTCTGAAAACAAATGAATTTTTTCAGAATTTTTTCTTCTTTGTACAATTAACATTTTTTGTGTGATGGAAATGTCCTTGAATTTTTATTGCCTAGAAAAGTTCTTGAACACCCTTTCATCTATAAAGGCCCGAAATACACGTAAATTCCTTCGTTTCTTTCATTACTATCTGCTGTTCTTTTTTTTCCACTTGAATTTCGAGTTTCTGATACTTGTTCGACCGTACAGTCGACGTTTGCGCGATGCGCACCGAGGCCACTTCGTATGTTTCTCACTAATGCCCTAATAAGAAATTCAATTGTTAATTCACAACATCGTCTTACTCCACTTTTCAAAGAATATCCCGAAGTATCTCGAGGATAAGAAATTAGTACACAATGTTAAATTCCACGATGCGATGCACCATTCGAATAATTTATTACTACTGTTTTTATTAACTTGCTTAAATGTTTTTTTTTTCAGATGGCGGAGGAGAGTGCCTTACGTGCGCGGTCGCCAAGACTCTTCAGTTCAGTCACGAAAAGTCTGGTAGCGCTATAAAGCCATTCTACATTTACAACAAGCTCAAGCGTAAGCATGCATACGATTCAATCGACTAATTAAATCGAGTAAATCGTGCACTAAGGGTAGAAAGTTTGTCATTCTTGACGAGGGACTTGACTGATGCCCGAAGTGTGCAAAGACGGCCCCTGTTAATTGAACATTTTTCGCTGAGTAAAACTCGTCAATAGTCCCCGATAGGAGAGGAATGTGCTTTTAATAGTCCGATTTGAAAGGATCAATGAGAGACTATTGAGAAGTTTTGCTGAAGAATCGCTCCGGTTCAATGATCGAGAAAAAAAATGAATGATCGATATTTTACAGAAATTCAATTTTTTTTTACAGTAATTTGTAGGACTATGGTGCCCGGGCAGCAAGAAGACGCCCACGAGTTCCTGAGATATTTATTGGAGGGAATGGAGCGAGCCTATTTGGCTCGTCACCGAGCAACGAAGCTCGACAGTTACTCAAAGGAGACCACTCCGGTGAACCAGATCTTCGGCGGTTACATTCGTACCGAGGTCAAGTGTCTGCAGTGTCGTCACGTTTCGACGACGTTTCAACACTTCCAGGCAAGCATTCGTTTCTCAATTCGCCTATCTATCGGAATAGAATCTTATCTCGTTTGAGGAAAAAAAAACAAAAAGTACTCAATACATCTGTGTGTACACACGAAAATGTTATGTGAAAAGATCCTCAATCGCCTCGTTCGTTCGTCGATTCTTTCGTATTGCACTAACCATATTTTTGACTCCAAGTCTTTCTAAAAACCACGCTACACTTAAATTACTCGAGACTTCAGTTTCTCAAGAAGGGTCACGAAGACTCAAGCTTATCGTTATTCTTGAATTTCGCAGGATCTACTGGTAGACATAAGAAAAGCATCGACCCTCGACGAGGCCCTAACGTCGTACTTCAGTCGTGAGCAACTGGACAACAACGATTACAAGTGCGAGGCGTGCAAGCGTCGCGTCCCAGCGACGAAGCAATTCAGTCTCGAGCGCGCGCCGAAGGTGCTCTGCGTTCAACTGAAGCGCTTCAGCGTCCTCGGCGGCAAGATATCGCGTCACATAGGTTTCAAACAGACGGTCGACATGGGTCCGCATCTTTGGCGCGAGCCCGGCGAACCGCAGCGACGTTTGAATTACAAATTAATGTCGATGGTGACGCACATGGGACCGTCGGTCAATTGCGGACACTACACGGCGGTGGCGCAAGTTTCTACCGGACAGTACTACAGCTTCGACGACTCTTGCGTTCGCCCCGTCAATATGGGCAACGTTCTCAACACGAACGCCTACATAATGATCTTCGAGATGGAATCGTCCTCGCAGAGCGCTAACGCGACGACGCCGACGGTGAAGGTCAACGGCGCGAGCGTCGCGAAGAATCCGACGAACGGCATGACCGTTAAATTGCCGAGTAAACCATCGACCTCGGCCATTCCGGCTTACTGCAGCGAACCGACGAACGGCCTGACGAAGAAATTCGTCAACGACAACGAGACAACGATCGTCGCGATGAAGAACTCGAACTCGAGTGCCTCGAGCGCCGCGAACAAGTGTCCGAGCTTCATCGGTCCGCAATTGCCGGCGAAGATCGCCGAGAAGACTCAGCCGCGACTGGTCATGCACATCAAGAACGGCAAGGTATTGAGCGGCTCGAGTCTCGTGCCGTACGACGGTTCGAGCGACGACGACGACAGCAATTCGCCGTCCCAGCAACAAGCCAAGACACAAATTTCCAACGCCAATACCTCCGGCCCGAAGAATTCTTCCGGAAATCAAGGATCGTTGAACGGCTTGGCGAAGATCGCGACGACGAAGGAAACGAGCAGCTTCGCGAAGATCGCCAGTGCAAAGGAGTCGACGAAAACGACGAAGAACGGCGCCGCGACGCTGAGCGGCGAGACGAGAAACTCGAAGGCTCAGGGCGGCGCGAATTTCGCCGGAACGAAGACGATCAACGGAACGAACGGGGGCAACAACGGCGTTGGCGCGGGCAACGCGAAGCATCAGAACGGAAAGGCCGAGGTCAACGGACGAAACGGCGAGTCGAACGGCAAGGAGAAATGGCATCCGATAAGGGCGAAAGCCGGAACTATCGCCGACGACAAAGTCCTGACGAAAGCGGCGGCGAGCAGTATGAACGGATGGCAAGTCTCGAAGGACGCACCGTCGCCGACCTCGGGCGCAACGGCCAACGGATGGTCCGTGACAGAGAACAAGTGCGTTTCCCGAAATACATTTTGTCGATGCACGGAAGTTCGCTTTGGAAAAGCTCTTTGGGAATCATTGCTTGAACAGTTTTTTGCACTTGGGATTTGGATGATTTTCTTTTCTTTGCTGTCTCAGATAGAACCATTGGGATTTTTGGATTGGTGTTTCTTTTTTCAATTTGTTTTTTTTTTAATATTCGAGCAGATTGAGTTCGGCACGATTTTTTATTTCTTCTATTTCGCGCTACTTCTAGCTTTCTCGAGGATTTATGAACATTAACATTTTTATGCGACTAACGTAGATTTCGATAGTTCTAAGTCAAATTTGTGGGGTTTTTTTTCTTCATCGTATTTTTGGAATATTCGTGTCGATTAGAAATCCCTCGAGTTTTTTAACCACCATGCTGTGAATGTTTATGATTTTTCTTTTTCCCCTTTAGAGTTTAGTTTCGTAACGCTTCTTTTCCTCATTGTCACATATCCGTGTTCTCCATTATTTATTAATTTTCCAAAAAACATACTCATTTTCGTTACTAACTGATTAAATTTTCTCTTAGGCGTATCATGTTTATTTTCTTTTCAGAATTCACAAAAAATTGACAGACATATCTCCCTGTAATTCCCTTATCCGCTATCCAAAGTTGCGCTCCAATTATCCAAGAATTTCGATTTAGAAAAATCCTCAATCGTCTTTTTTAAAAATTCTTTTCAATTATTTTAGTTCGCCTCATAGGAAAAGATACCCGAAGACTTCGTACAATGTTGTTTTCATTTGTTCGAATGTGAATGCGCGAGTTAAAAAAATTGTCTGAACCACAAAAAAAAAAGATTTCGAAACTTCTGAAATTCTATTCAACATTTTTTTCTTCGACATTTTCGAGCTGAAAAGAACAATTGAAAATCAATAATTTGTAGAAGCGTTTTTTTAAATTAGTGCCCTGCATCGACATTTATCGGGAACCGCTTCCTCTGATTTAATTCCCGTTCTCCCTTCTCTCTGTTTTCTCATCCGAGGCACCTTATCTCTAATTTTTTTCCACTCTCAGTCATTTCATTCAATATACTAATGTTCTTTCATCGAAACTGGATTTTTTTTATGAATCTATTTTTCTTCTTCCAGGGAAGGAAAAGCCTCGAGTCAGAGCGTCAACGCACCGGCCCCGAGTGCAGCGGCGCCGCGTAACTTCAACGGAACGAATCGTTCGGAAACGGTTTCGCACTTGTTGAAGATGTCGAATCGCGGCTACGGCACGTCGTCGGGTCAGTACAGAGAAAAAGTCCTAAAACAAACGAGAATACCGCTCGCGCGTGCGAGCAACGGCGTTGGTCGCGTCGATCGCGATAGAAAGGAGAACGTCGTCGACTTGTCGAAAAAGCCGCGAGTCTCGTCGAGCAGCGCGATCGTCCCGAGCTCGCGCTTGACGGAGAATCGTTGTCAGGCTTGTCATGCGAGAAACGAGGTTTTGACGATTTCGAGCGAAACTGCGAGATTCGCGAGGCCGAAGATCATCGCCGACGATCGGAGGCTCGCGAAACTCGGCAGATCGACGACGACGAATGGACAAAAGACTCGCATATCGATCAATCGCATTCCCATCCGAAAAGCCCTTCTTATCGCTTCGTAATCTAGCAAAACAGAAATATATCCTTTCCCTAATGTAATTTGCCTTTTCGAGTCGAAAAATATTTGTCGTTTCTCGATTCAATCGTCGAGAAACATTTGAGATTCGAAGAAGAATATGAGAATTGGCAAATTTCTGTAAATTAAGATTCTTCCTTCCCCGTTGAGTAACCAAGTTTCTTTTTCGTTTATTGTGCAAATTTTATTTCCCATTCCCTCGCATGAAATACATCATTATTTTCACGTCGTTGTCCAGCGTTTTTATTCATCTGGCAGATATTTGGGAACAAACTACACGTAGCTTTTTTTTTTAAATGACCGACGAAAGTACGATCGAAAAATATGAATTTTTGAAGATAAATGTTTGGTTTTTCATTTATCAAATTAATTCGCGGAATATTGTCGGCTTTGAAACTCATCGAAAATTTTATTAAACAAGTTCTCGCACTTCGTGCTTGAAATCAGAAAAATGACTATAAGTTCCTATTTCATATTTTTATCCAATCGTGAAGTATTCGAAATTCTCTCCGAATCGCACGTTTGACTAATTTTCTTTGATTCTCGATAAAAACTTGAAGAAATTTGTCTAAAAACATGAAAATAATACTCAAGTGTAAGCGGAATGATTGGTTCGAGAATTCAATGGTTTATTTTTCATTTTTTTTCTCGAGCAGTTTCGAACTGGAACGGCGGAAGGGCTCATCTGGAGCGCGAGGTCGACAACGAGAGGCGAGAGGAGCGCAAGCGCCACCACGATCCGGACGACGAGGAGATCGATCGCGGAAGAACGAAGAAATCGAAGAATCATCGGGACTACGAGTCCGGACGTTCGAATCCCGGTTACAATGCATTCCAGGAGTATCAGAACGGCAAGACTTGGAACAGACAGACGAGCAGTGGTGGTTCTTATCATCGACAGAGACACTATTACAACACGTCGAACGGTCGTGGCAACCGACCGCGCCACAACGGCGGCAATTATCGTAATCACAATGGACAGCAACAAAACTACAGATATCACAATCACTCGCGCGACTCGCACTGGCAGCGCAGATAAAAAACAAACAAACAAACACTAAAAACCCAATATGAATACAATAGAGCATTTATGAGGAGAAGATCGAGAAGATTAGGGACGAAAATTCGCGCGAAAACTCGTTTTGTCTTCTTTTTTTTTCAGTGCATTTTTACCGAATTTTTTTTTAACTTCGCGATACTCGCGGGGCAGATCGAGACGCCGGGAAGTCGAGAGAATCGTTTCCTTTTCTTTCTCCACTTCCGTTTCAATTCAATCAACCAGCTTCGAGGTTCACGAGTCGCGAGGACAAAAAATGATAGGAAATAAGACGTTCGCGAGAGAAAAGAAAAATAGTGATAAAATGACAAATAGAAGATAAAAAGGGACGATTTTCTGCCTAATTCAAAGGACGATACGAGAGTCGTAGGGTCGTTCTTCACATTCGTTCAACGGTTTATTATATTTGTACTTTCTTCTCTGTCTCGTTCCATTTTCTCCAATAAAACGCGGGCGAATTTTCGAACGGACACGGGATTTTCTTCTTTTTTATAATACTAGAATGTGTCTCCGTGAACTATTCGAAAGAAAAACGACTTCGTTGTCTTGGCAAGCCTTTTCCTTCGGAAAGTCGAGTTAAACGGCGCGTTTTTCGATAGCAGCGTTTTTTTTACACATGTTTGCCATTCGCTCGTAGAGATTGAGAGGCTAATAAATAAATAACGAGTCAATGACGACAAAGTTCCTGGTGAATTTCTTTTTTTTTACGCACAGAGCGTCAGTTCGATCGTTTTTTACCGGAAGTGACAACAAGTACCGCAAGCATCCGTCCTCCGTTTAAAGAAAAAAAGCACGCGCATCCTCGACCTCCGTTTCTTCGTCTCGAAAAGTAAAAGCAAGAAATAAACATCGGTAAAAACGTGAAAGAAAAAAATGAACAAACAAATAAAAGTAACATTTTTAAACGAAAACTTGGCATTTAAAGCGAAACCTAATGAAAAGTGGTGTTCGATTTATTTTCGCGTGAAATTAGAGCGTGCGATTCGTGCTTAGTAATCCGCGAAATAGGGGAGAAGAAGAGAAACTTAGCGATAGCGAAGATAACTAAATAAAAGCGAAAAAAGGAAAAACAAAAACGTTCGATCGGGATGAGCAAAAAATAAATGCTGTTGATAGATCGGCGATGGTTTTACGACGATTAGATATTTAAGGGCTTAGCTTTTAAGCTGTATTCTCGAAGTGAAGATAATGGTGAAAAATACGAAAAAAACAAAAAATGCAAGCAAAGCATGAACAACAACCGGCGAATCATAAAAAGACACTTATCCGAGTATGAAATTAAAAAAAAAGCTTGGATCTTCGTCGATTTGAAAAAAATAAAAAACATACATAAAACGAGCGCGAACGACGGGACAATATCTTATTTAAAGAGCGCGAAAGCGCGAGATTGATTTTACAATCTCGCATCTCGCGATGTGAGTTTCGTCGTTTCTCGCGCCCGCCCGAGTCGCCCCCGCGCCCCAATATTCCGCGTCTTTCGAAGCGCGGCTAATAATACCTCGTTATTATCTATTCTACGAATTAATACTAGCCAAAAAGTTATATATATATATTATATTATATTATATTGTACGATTAATTAAAAATAGGAATTTCGAAAAAAAGAAAGGAAAAGAAAATGAGCGTAGACGGATTAATTGTAAAAAAGTAAAAATCTCCGAACCGCGAGATTTCTCGTGTCACCTTCCGAAATTCGATGAGATTGAGAAAGGAAAAAAAAATTGAGGGTGCGAGATGAAATATGTAAAAAAAAAAACAATTGCAATTTAACACTTGATTTGTGTACCGATTATATAAGTTTGAGAAAAAAAAAGAAGCAACCAACAATTGTCTTAATTAAACAAAACGAGAAAATGACGTTTATATGTATATTATACGATTATTAACTGATGGCTGGCTGTTGAAGTAATAAAATGAGAGAAAAAAAGAAAGTGATGAAGAGCGAGTCGAAAGCAAACGAAGAAAAAAAAACCGAATTTCTCTCTTGTCGTTTATTCGATTCTCACGGAACCCGATTCATTCTTTTGTTTCTTCGGTGAAAAGTCGAGATCGTCGATGCGAGAAAACAATTGAAATTCGATGCTAATCGAGCCGCCGTTCGTTTGTCGCTCGTCCAATCGCGAGAAAAGGAAAAAAACGAGCACGATGATGAGAAACGCGATCGAGGGAATAAATAATCCGGATTGCGAGGAAACGAACGAAATGCATTCGCCGAGAAACGACGAGACCTCCGGTTGCAGTCTCGTCGAGACTTTGGAAAAAAATGTAAGCTGTCCAACGAAATTATTTATGCGAGAAAAAATGTATAAAATGAAAAATGAAATAATTTTATTTTAGTTCGCAGTGCTTCGCCTGGAGGCTCTTCAAATTGCCAAGCTCGACAACGAGCTGGAGACGAAGCTTCGCAGCTTCAATGAATTGTCGAACGCTGTCACGTGCAAGCTTCAATCGTTGATGGCCCTGTCGGAATTGCGTTTCGGCGACAAGGACGAGATCAAGCAGTTCGTCGAGCAAGTAACCATGAGCTGGCTTCGCACGAATGAACAGGTTTATTAAATTATTATTATTATTAATAATAATAATAATAATAATAATAATAGGTTTATTAGATTATTATTAATTATCATTCAATATTTATTTGTTTAAAAAATTAATAAAATTGATAAACAAAATAAAGAATATTTTATTTGTAATCAGTTATTATTGAAAAAAAAATGTATTTGCAAGTATGGATAAAAATTCTTACCAAACGATTAATCGATGTTCGATGAATCGTCGAACATCGATCTTCACTGGCGATCGAGAAAAAAAGTCCACTTTCTGCAAAAATTGATATTCAACAAATTTTTTTTATGGCTGACTAGAAACAAAAATTAAATATAAGAGAAATACAATTTTCAGATGGTGAAAGAGTGCGCCGGCATTCACGTGGCGAGCCGCACGATGAGCGGAGCTCCGTTGTCCGCTCTCTTGGAGAAGAAGAAGAAGGAATCGGCCGCGATAAAAGTATCCCTTCAAATAGGATCCGTGATTTACGATCAGGACTATGTTTTCCGGGGTTACAGGACTTACGACGATATATGTCGAGTGCTCGAGAGCATGGATCGCTGCGACGACAAGGTAACAAAAAAACCTATCCAAATTGTTAAGAAATTGCAAAAAAAAAATTGCGTGAACCTTTTTTTTTTCGCCGAAAAAAAAAACTAACTTATTTTTTGCGTTTCAAAAAAAAAAAAAAAAGATTCGGCAGTACATGACGATATGCAGAACGACTCCGTGCCTTCTGGACCTCTCGTCTTCGATAGATAAATTCGTCGCGGAGACGGATTTGTTGCCGGCCGGCGACGTTTGCTCGGACGCCTCGAATCGATCGTCCGAAGATCTCGAAGCGTTTCGCTTCGTTTCGCAATTGCTGACCGGCGAACTGTTGGGCCACGAACCGACGAACCCGCGACAAATATTGGCCGACAACGCGCCCAGAAAGCCGGTCTTCATAACGTTGAATCGGGCATCGAGCAATAAACGAAAAGTCGACGTTGCGAGAACAAGTAAATCGAAGATGTTTCGCAGCACCTCCTTTCCGCCTTCCCTTAGATCCAAATGATCACATTATCCGCGGAGTAAAAAGAAAAAAAAGAATTGATGTTCAATATCATTAATTAACAACGAGAACGTGATTAATGTTATCAACGGCAATTAATTTTGATCAATGATGTTGATTAATGTTGATCAATCTCGATCCATTGTAATTCATATCAATTGAAATTAATCCATGTTGAATGAATATTGATCTTTTTTGGTTCATGTTGATTAAAATTGATTCATGTGGATTAATATAAATCAGCTTTGGTTTAGGTTGAACAATATCAATCAATATCGATCAGTATTGATTTATATTGATCAATATCGATCAATAATATCAATTAATGCCGATTGATGTTAAGTGAAAATCAGTGTCTATAAAAATCGATTAACGCTAATCAAAGGAAATTGCGTGAAAGAAAATGTCAACTTTTGATAGAATGACGTCATGTTTCTTTTAATTCCATTCGTACAGTCGCTCACGTTTGCCGTGCAACGTTCAATAATTAATCTTTCAAACAATAAACAATTACCTTTCTACAATATTTTCTCGTAGATTTCTGTATCTTTCTTTCTCTGTTCCGCGTCGATATGCATCGACGATAGATCGAAGATATATCTCCAATCATTATTTCGTATAATAATTAATTTACACGGGGCGCAAAGGCGCGCATTTTTCTCAATTTTTTTACCTTTTTCTTCGGAAGTTCGAACCATCCTGCGGGAGCGCCCGAGAGTGTCTAAACGCTTCGGGGAACTCCAATGATCTTTCGTGGCTCCGATCGCGCGTAAAAACAAGCGGTATTCGCGTCTAGAAAAAACACGCGCAATTTTTATAATTTACAATTATACAAATAGGAATTGTTGTTTCGTTTGTGGAGAGCTAATGGTTAGATCTGAGTATTGACAAATGCCATTTGAATTGGGAAGAGACCGGGCTCGTTGTAGAATCGAGTAACCGAGCACCTTTGTTTCATTTTCAAGCCTTCTTCGTCGCAGTGCGGGGCTCTTGTTTTACGATGCGAGACGAAATTTCAAGAAGTTAAAAAATCGCGCGTTTTGTCCTTCTTTTATGCAATTCGAACGCGCTAAGACTAGATTAAAAAATGCCCTCGAGATCCGGCAAAACTGTGGGCGCGCCGAGCCTCAGCGTTAGGTCCCGTCGACGCATGAATTCGGGCGGCAAGATGTGCCTTCTTTCCTGTAAAATTTTTTTTTTTTTAACATACTTAGATCAAGAAGTATAGGTCGGTCTATGATTAAATGATTCAATTTTTCTTTTTTTCGATTGACAAAATAATTGTTAAAAATTTGAAAAAAATCAAGTATATGGAAGTCGTTCGAAGCATTGAAAATTAAGCTTTATCAACTCACGGGAGGTCTGGGTCGCGGAATCTCGGAGGCGTTCGTTGCAACGGGCGCCCAGCCCTTGTCGTCGAGACACTTGTAGCAGATCCTCGATTCGCCGAGGCATTGGGCGTGAAACGCATGACCGCAGTTAAACAGAACCGTGTAATCCGGGCACTGGCTCAGTACTTGTCGGCAAACCGGACAAATCTGCGATCTGTTCGCGCAGGCCCGTCCGGCGTTTCTGAGAGATTTCTTCAGGGTCTCGTGGAGCTCGAGACTGACGAGCCGCGCCGTTGTCTCGACGAGAACTTGTTCGTACCGCGAGTGGGTCAACACTCCGGTCAGTAGCTGCCTTATGTCGCCTATCGTGCCGCTCGTCGCGAGCGGATGCTTCAGTATTTGTTCCAGCACCGTCGAAAGCGCCGTCGTGCCGCTCAGAGTTTCCAGGACGATCTTCAACAGCTTGCCCCGTAACCTTTCCACTGCAAATGGTATTGTAAAGAATCAGAATTAGACAAGAAACCAAAAAGTCATTGAAAAACAAAGTACTTTTTTACTTCAAGAATTTTGGGTATTTTTTGTTTTAAGAGCTTATCGTTATGTGCAAAGATGAACGGTATGCGTCTCGTCCAAAGTAAATTGATCTAATCGTAATTGATCTACTTCGGACGAGACGGCTCATACAATTTAGACCGAACTTAGGCAAGTTCGTTCAATCGTACGAATTTACCGTGTCTTACACACCCCCAAAATCGTCTCGGATAAACAAAGAATGTGCAAAATCGTTAAATTCTTTCGAAAAATTCTACGAAACCTCGTTGATTATTGTTTTCCGATTGTGGCTGCAAAACCGCCTCGACGAGTGGCATCCAATCCAAATTTCCCGCGGATCTTCGACAGAGACCGGACAATTGTGTCGTCGTCCTCACCGCCTCGTCGTCCGAAACGTCTTCTCGATGATACTGAAATAAAAAAGAACAAATTAGCACCTCATAGTCCCTAGAAATCATTTTTTCCATGCAACTGAATGGACAATAACCGTTTCCAAACGTTCGTGAAGTCCTGCGAGAAGTAGATCGAAGGCTTCCTGATAATTGCCCAATTTCTCGAGCATGACCGCCTCGGCCTCGCGATGTGAATTCTCCCGAACGATCTTCAGTGCCTCGTCGAGCCTGCAGCCGTGATGAGAATTCATGTGATTCACCACGCGCTCGGGCGCGTGTCGGCACATAAGCGAAAGATATCTCTCCAACTGTTCGGTGCTCAATTCGTATTTGCTTTCTTCCTCCTCCTTGTACTGTCCGACGTTGTAAAGCGCGGCGAGAACCGCGTACTCGAGGCTCGCACCGTTGTTGCTCAGTCGCTCGAGGATCTTCGACAATTTTCCGGGTATCCTCGTCGAGGCGATCGACGCGAGACGCGCCGCGTCGATTCTCGCGAGCGACGCGCAATGTGCGAATATCACCGTTTGAAACGACGACGTCGACAATCTCTCGAGCCAGGACCAAATTTCGTGATGCCTGAAGGAATCCGAGATCATGCAACGGCACACGGATATCCAGTCGTCTCGAGCCTCGTAAAGCAATTCGGAGACTCGCAAGCTGCAACATCGAGGTTTCAATTTCAGTAACGAAATTTCATAACGTGGAACATTTCTTGAAAGTTCCTTCGATTAACCGAAAGATAAACTAATGTATCAACGAAATTAGTTTGTCCTTTTCTTATCTTGTTGTGTTTTGATGGAAAAAAAAAATTCAGCGATTTTTCACACCTTACTTTTCAAAATATCGCAAGTCTCTGTAGAAATTCATAATGACGATTTGCTCAAAAAAATTTCCTTTTATCGCGTAATGTAAAATTTAGCTTAACGTAATGGAGGACTTACAAGTTGGCTCTCTGCGCGAGATTCAACAGGTTGTTGTCGGTGATGCCGGTCAATTTTTTCGAATGAAGAAGCCGGAGAACGGCGTTCTCCCGTTCGATCCTTCGTTCCCTCGTCGTCGTGTTCGCGACGTTGCCGAAGGTGTTGCTCTCGGTCGTGAGGACTTCGATCAAACGATTCAGAACGCTCGACTCGAGGCTGACGTTGCCGTCGGAAACTTCGTTCGCGACGAACACGAGGACCGTGGCTTTCTGATCGTTCGTGAGATAGTCCGGATTGTCGGGACTAACCGGTGTCGTCGGCACGACGATACCCAGAAGAATGTCCACCAATCTCTGTCGCTGCCGGAGGCCCATCTCGGACGTGAATTCGGGCTCTTGAAAGGCGATAGCGATTACGTCGAGAAAGCCGCGAGCGTCGAAGCGCAGCAGCGTGCGCAAATAGGGATACTGCCGCTCGGAATCGGCGGCGAGGCTGGAATGTTGCGAGAGTAAGGCCCGAAGAACCTCGGCTTTCGTTCTCTGCGGCAAACCCTCGGGCAATTCGCCGCGCGGAAAGCCCCGACCGGCGAGGCAGCAACTCGCGTAGACGAGAAGCGCGTTGCCGAGTCTTATGTAGTCGCGCGGCAGAGTTTCCTGCCACGTGGAACTCGCCAGGAAATCGTGAAGAAGAGGCACCAACTGATGAATCGGCGCGGTGTAGTCACCGAGCGCCGCGGTCTGCAGATGAATCAGGGCTTCCCACAAAAAACGCTGTCTGCAGACTGTTGTTACCTGAAAAATATGCAAAAAAAGCATGAGACAAATTGGAGTAAAGACGGGAGACGCTCACTCTAGAAAACGATTTTGAGAATCGATGTGATTCCTTAATTCTCTTTGTAGGGCTCTTTTTTAAGACGATCTGAGTACATTTTTGTCAAGTCCAGGATCAATTTTAAAAAATTTTTTTTTTTTCTTCATATTTTACCTGATGAATATCCAAGCAATCGACGTCGAGCAGCACAGCTATCGCTTGAAGCGATTCCAAGCGTTCCTCCTGATCGTAGAGAGCGACGAGATGTTGAGCTATCAGAGGCGGCAATCGGGGCGGAAGACTACCGTCCAATAGGGGGGCTTCCAGCGCTCTAAGATACCCCGCCTTCAAACCCTCCGACTCCGAGACCAAGTCCCACAATCGGCCGAACAATAGCTCCGTGTTTTCCAACTGTACGCAGTAATCGACGCAGGTCGAAACAATGTCGGAATCGGCGGTGTCCTCGATCGAGCATTGATTCAATTCTTCCATGTACTGCACGAGCACTTGGCAAACCTTGTCCCGCGCGATCTGTTTTCTTCGCTGCTTCGAGCCTCGCAGACCCACGACGGCTTTGCCTTTGTCCTGATAGAAGGACAAACCGAGAGCCAGCGCCTCGGGAAAGCGTCGCTGAAAAATAGGCATTTTTAAAAAAATTTTGCCGCAATAACGAGAAATTAATTCTTCAAAGACTGGCCCTAACTTCCAACATCAGGGACGGAAGTAAAGAAGTAAATCTTTACGAGGAAAACGATATTCACCTGCATCGTCAAATGTCGCAGTCTCTCGGTCCAGGTTCGTATACAAACGGCGTGTAAGCTCTTTGTTCCCAAAAGCAGCAACTGAGTACCGAAAGTGATGACCGTGTTGTAGCAAGCTCGTTCGCCGGCCAGGGCCATCGCCTTAAAAAAAACATTGCATTAACAAAACATAAAAAGACAAAAAAAAGAATATGTCGAGAAAGAATCATCGTAAGAGTAAAAAATGTACCTTGGAAACATTGCCACCGGTAGAGAGGCCCTTGAAGTGACTCGAAGCGTAAGAAATACCGACTCTGCTCATATCCAGAGTCTCGAGATTATCCTGCGTTCTCACGTCGAGAAGGTGCAAACGCTCTTGGGTGTCGAGGATCGCGAGCGAGCGCGCGTTGAGCCATCGTAGGTTGCTTATCGCGTAGGACAGAACGACTCGGCGCAACGGCGAGAGCCTGACACGGGAACCAGCTTCGGAGCATACCTAATAAAAAAAAACGATCATTTTAATGCTAATGCAAAAATTTACCAATCAACTTCTAAAGAAAAAAAAAGAGCTGGACGGATGATTCGTTAAAAAGGAAGCTCGAACTTTCGATGAAATTTTATCGACAATTTTACCTGATAAAAATGAATGGTCATGTCGCGAGCGAGTGCGAGCACCGGGTCGATGACCCTCGAAGCATCAGCCGCCTGTATGACGACCAATTGCCAGGACACTTGAGGCGGCGCTATCGAGGAGCCGAGCAGAGGATGCGTCAGTACGACGCGCATCCTCGGCCTTATGCAGACCACGATGACTTTCGACAGCGTCGCGAGCGCCACGAGGGTGTAATTCTTCAACGGATGCGTGGGAAGATGATTCAACAGCAACGGCTCCATAGTGCAAACTTCGCCGCGCGAGCCGCTGAACAGACACTTGCTATCGCAGCCGCGAACTCCCATAACTCGTGTGAAACTCAGCTCGAAGACCGAACCACCGCTGTCGCTGCACAATGCCAGCGTCGGGGAATCTGTAAACTGCAAAATAGCGTTAATCTGTCGATTGGAAAATTGCGAAAAGGAATTCTTATTTTTGAATATTATGATCGTGAATAAATTTCCCTAAGATTGAACTAATGAGAAATATGAATGAAAAAATGTTTGTTGCAATAAATAAAACTCATAAATTATGAAATAAATTCAATCAAGAAATAATTTTGATAAATTGCATTGAGATTGAATTAATGAATAAATCATTCTAATAAATCGTACTGTAGTTTGTTATTGCAATGGAATTTCTTTGGAAAAATAGTGACGATTACGAGAAAAAATGTATTACAAAAATATCCGTGGTCGTTTCAAGGCATAAGCGGATATGATCGATTCTGTGAGTTTACTTTGACGTGAAGCACGGCAGTCCCGGGCGGATGAACTTCCGTCAGCGTTCGCAGAACTTTGCCGTTCGAACTGTCGATCATGAGAATGTGTCCTCTGGCGAATCCCGCGAGTAGTCGACTGCCGTCGTGGTTGAAACACAGCGCCGAGACTGAACCCTGGTGTCTCGCTTCTTGGTCGCACCAGCGCAACGTTTGCGTCGCATCGAAGCCGAGAACGAGACCGTGACTCGTGCCGATGACCAGCATGTTTCCTCCCGCTGCGACCGCACTCGCCAGTCCCGCGTTGACTCTCTCCTGGATTGTATTTTGAAAAAATTGATTTTCATACATACTATTAATAAGATCCGTCGTTAAATTCGGCGAAATTTCATATCACTTTGTCCATAGAATATTTTACCGTTCTAAGTATTTTAATCTTGTGAAGAGATGGAACGCAAACATCCATTCGTTAAATCATCATCAAAGAGTTTTATGAAAAATTTTCTGATTAAGAAATGACAAACGATCGTCCTATATTCCAACAATTCGACATTCTATTTTATTTTTCATTTTAACAGCTTCTATCGGAAATTCCATCCGAATTCCATTAAAATAGTCAATGAAATTAAACAAAAAATCGTATTTTTAATTGATAAATTTTTCAACAACTTTGCATCACAAAGAATTGCCAAGAAAATGTTTTTATTCATACAATTGTACGACAATGGGTTTCTTAGTTTTGCTCGTTCACAAAATGAGGATACTCAAAAAGGTGAACAGAAAAAATTACAAAATTTGACGATGCAAGTATCGTTTTTTTTTAAATATCAGGTTTTTTTTTACGTATTTGAGATCAAAATCAACTGAATCCTTTTACAAGTCAATTTTTTTGAACAACAAGATTCATCGAGAGCTTACGCTGGCGGAGACGATCTGCGAGGATATTCCTTTGAGAATAACATGCCTGAGGATCGCCGCCGTGGACGTTAGATGAGGAGGTCGTAGGCCTCTATTCAGAGAATTCAGGGACAGGAGGCTGCCAACGCTGGCCGTTTCGCTGCCGCCGAGCTTGTCGATGGAAACGGCTCCGAGACAGTCGTCGTCCGTTCCAGACAAGGAGCCGCAATCAGGCTCCGTGAGGATGCTTTCCAGCGACGGCAACTCGTCAACGGCCGGAATCGCATATTCTGCATCGTCGAGCTAAATGACAAATTTTTTAAAAATATTGCTTTTAAAAAAAAAAAAAATTCAACCCGCATCTCGTCAGTACCATTATTTTCAAATCCATTAAAAAAAAATAAAAAACTCGCAGAAATTTCGTTTTTTTCCGTGATTTTTTTTTTCTAAATCGTAATTCATTTTACCTGCCGGAAAAAAGGGTGGCTAAAAAAAAATTATGCAATCTCGCATTGTTGACACTTCTCTCGGTGTTGTTTTGTTTGAAAAAGTGGGAGTATAATAACCTTAAGGATACGCCAATTGTCATGCGTATCTCGGTGAGAAAAACAATAAAAAAATGTTCGCTTCGCCTTAATTTTTGAAAAAAATAATAATAATAAAAGTTCGTTTTTTTTTTTCGAAATTTCGTACCTCCTCGATGTCGAAATTGATGGGATCGGCGGCGAGATTTTCCTGGGAACCAACGTCAGATCCAAACCCATTCTCGGCCATTTTTGTTCCACCTGTCAATCTCGCACTCGGAGACAGCTGATACACACACGCCGCGGAGTAAACACGCGCGCGTCGTTGTTCTTATCTCGCCGCGGTCGCGGCGCCGTCGAAAGTTCGTGACTCGTCGAGACACTCCATAACAGTGACGAAAATATTTACAATTCGCGAACGACAATTCGAGGCGGATGCATTTTTTATTTACACGCGTAGCCGACGGAGTTGATGTTTCGGGGGAGGATCTCTCGGGGATGTCGGCGAGAGCTCCCGTCGACGCGTTTGGTTGAGCGCACGGGGGCAGGTGGCGCTGTGTGTCGGTAAAATCGCGACGCGCGATTGCCGGACGCCGGGTGAGATTCCCGGGAGCGCGAGGCCGATAAAGAGATGAATCGACATCAACAGCACAATCATCAACGATCTTAGATTTGAAAAATCATTCGATTTAGTCATGCAAGACGATACTGCCTTAAATCGATTTTCTCGCAATCGGGGTTTATTCCAATATTCGTGGGTCGGAATGTTCATTAAATGACTAGCCTTTTCTCTGCTATATTTAATTCACGAGAAATGGTTGTACAATCGTTTTATCAACATCTTAACTTTGCGCAACTATGTGAAGGGGTGAAATTCTTTGGTATCGCACGAAATTTTGAGAAGTCAAAGTAATTGACAATGAATTAATTACTTACGACGACAAGAATGAATGATCGGTTCCCGCGATCGTTCAAGGTCAAGTGAAAGACCCTTCTCAAGTCCCCGCGAGTGCTTAGTTGATAAACAAAACCGTATGCTATTTTTTGCATCTAGAGAAAAATAATGAATTGCCAGAATCAACCGCGGCGCCAGAAAACTGATGCGAAAAGCGGGAAAAAAACTATGGATGTATTATTGAAAATCAATGTGATAGTCTATAATTATAAAAATATATGATAAAATAAATAAGTGTTATTTTTGAATGTATAGCTGTATCAATAAAAAAAGTTAAATGTATTATTAAATTTATTTCGAAAAATAAGGGAAACTCTTAGTTATAATACTATACCGGTCATTCAACCGGTTCTCTTTGGTAGATCAAAATTTGAAACGACGATATTTTTAAATATGTAACGAAAGAAAATTTCATGCGCGTTCAACATTTAAGATACATCATAGAATCATTTATAGAATCATATTTTCAACGATGATTCTAAATAATACATTTTCAACACCTCCCGCTTGTGTGAGTTGTTATTCACGATTGATTTCCCGGAGTCCGTCGTATCCCCGGGCAACGCGCTTACGCGTTAAACGTTTTTTACGTGCAAAAAAAAAATATATCGTCGATCTCGACGAGCGAGGGTTGTGAAAAAATCGTCACAATCATTCGGCGAGGCGATGAATTTTTTGTGAAATTCCATTGAAAAGTTTTCCTGCATCGCTGGCTTCGGGATTATAAGTGAGTACAATGCAGTTTCCATGGTTTTTAATCGATTAGTGCATGCAGCTGGTTAAAGCTGCAGTGAAAGCCTCAATCATTATCACGGAAGTGATGAAAATGACATTTTTTAATTGATGAAAGAAAATGAATTTCGGATTTTTTTTTTTTTTCAAAATTTGCATTTTTACCAAATTATAATATTTTTCAATGCGCCATAAAATTTTCGATCGTTTGTCCGTGATAAAGTTGTAGATACAAAGTCTGAAATCCACTCGTAGATAATGAAGGGGTTGACGTGAGTGAAATTCGTCCGTCGTTTGTCGGAGATAATTACTACTTCCTTGTACAACTAAAACCGTATAATCCAGCCGGCTTGCACAGGATCTAATGGGTCGTAGGGGTTGCGTGTTCGGTGCAATTGACGACGAACGCGACAACGTATAATCGTTGTTTAGAAAATTGCAGTATTCAATATAAATTAATTTTTTTTTAATACCGAAAACAACATTACGGTAGACATTTTTTTCGTAAAAAAATATAATGAAAAACAGCTCTCTTATAATAATTAATTTTTTTTTTATCATATTTTTCATTTAAAAAATACTCGTAGAGGTGAAAAAAAATTCGTGAGTACTGAAATTATTTTTCGAGCATAAAAATCTTTCTGCTCTTTTTTTTTGTATTTAGTCTCACATTTTTTCAACACGTTTTTATCCAATTCCGATAAAAACATTAGAAAATAGTTTACGAGGTGGAAATCAAAGGAACAACATGAACAAAGGGTTGGGAACGATTCAACTGTCAGTTCGAAACAGGGGTAACACACGTTACGAAATTTATGTGAAAGCTTTAGCTCAGCCCACGAGGTTCACGTGATCGTGAATCAACGCCGGACAGCAAGCATTATTATATGCGCTGGGTGAGTTCTCAAGATTCTCGAGACTCCCGCGGTAAAAGCCACGACAAAATTGCCAAGGACTCCTCCTCTGTCCCCATTCTCTCCCTCTCGTTTCTCCCTCTGTATGTTTCGTGTGCATGCTCATAAATGCCTTGGACACGTTAATTACGTTTGTTTTGCGGTATAGCTCGAATCGACCCGATGAAATTGCAAACGCTTCCCCCGTTCCATTCTTCGGTCGTTCGTAATAATGTGTTTGGGTTACCAACTAAACTTTTCGAACGTTCTCCTCATTTATATTTGCCTCGCCTTATCCAGTTTTTTTTTTCCTTTCAAATAGACGAAAAATAACTATTGGTCACATTTTCGTTAAATAAAAGCAAAAATAAAAGCATTAATAATTTTTCAAAAAATGGGATTCACGAAAACGGTGAAATCAGAAAAAAATGTTTGTTGCTCAGAACATTCATGCTATTCTATTAATTTTATAATAATAATTTTATTGATTAATAATTCAAAAAAATTAATTCTCTTTTCACGTTTTTTATATTCACAAAGTAATGACTAATAAACGTCTGTTTAAAAAAAAATATCGCAGCTGTTATGTTAACAATTTTTTTTAAACCAATTTGTTATAGAATCTTTGGGATTTTTACGGAAAAGCGATGTTTTCGGTACTTTCTTTATGGTTGAAGGTGCATGTTCTAGATTTTTTTTCGGTTCGAAAATCATTCGAAATTCTCAAAAAAAATAGAAGAAACGCAAATCGTTCTGTTATAATAAGAAAATTTTCTTCGCGGGTATGCAAGGTCACGGCTTGTCCGTGAAAATTCGAAACAAGATATTTTGGCCTCGTCGACCTTTTTTGCAATTCATCATTAAGGGTATCCGAGAATAGTTCGCAGACTCTTTGCGATGTACATCGACAGTTCGTTCGATCGCTTCTCGAGGAAGTAATATATTACGAAAATACGCCGAACCGCGGGCGCGGCGGTTTTTTATAATTCGCCGACTGATGAATTCGAACGGAAGTTGAACAAAGAAAAGAAATCAATCAATCGTTTGGCGGGATTATTTTCGACGTCATTTCGGGGATCGAGCTTGCGGCTCGGGTATCTTGTAATAGCTTCGATTTGCATTGCACGACCGACGGGAGGAACGTAAGTCAAACCCGAGTCC
This sequence comes from Ischnus inquisitorius, assembly GCA_963924025.1. NCBI lineage: Eukaryota > Metazoa > Arthropoda > Insecta > Hymenoptera > Ichneumonidae > Ischnus > Ischnus inquisitorius. The sequence continues at coordinate 2,132,867 of OZ001250.1, read as the reverse complement.
ACTGTAATTATCGTCGGTTGTGTTGGTGAAGCGAACGAGCGAGAGAGATAACTTTTACTCTATAATATTTATCCGTGCAAAGCGGTTCGCGTGTCCTCGGATTTACCGGCTCGATGTCACCGAGCGAGAGACTCCATGCCCTTATAAGACCGGGGACACGGCTAAAATCAGTTTCAGTGTTTCCACGACGAGCGCTTACGGAGCTCAGGAATTTTTTTTACTCAAACACTGGGAAACGCCAAATTAGAAATTGACTATTTTTTTCATAAACTGCAAATTTATATTATTAAAAAAAATTAATCTAATTTAGTATTTTTGTTGTAAATAAGTGTTGAAAAAATGTTGGGCAGAAAAAGGGTATGAGTTCAGATCGTTCGAGATTTTTCGTTACTTTTAATGGTAATTAATTTTTTTTTTACGACGATTCAGGGTGGTTTGAGCAAAGGGCGAAAAATGGCGAAGAAAAATACACCGGCGGCCCTGCAAACGGAAGTCGCGACCGACGAGGAGTGGGCGAAGATATTGGAGAGAAAGGGATTAGTAGGCAAGAGTATTAATTTCTTTTCTGAGTTGATGATTTTTGTTTTAATTCACGAAGGACCGGTACAGTTGTAGATATCTATTCGGAATGGAGCGGACCCTGCACCGGGATGATCAGCATTCTGAAGAAAATTAAGATGGAAATCGGCGGCGATTTGCTCAGCTACGCGACGGTATAAGAATTTTACTTCAAATGGTCAAATTTTTTCATTTCAAGTCATTTCATTTAAGAGTAACCTGTTTCGATAAAACAGATATAAAAATAGACAAGTAAAAAAAGTTTATCTCCAATAGTGATTAAGAAATAAAGAAAATTATATTGACTCTTCGATTATGCAAAAATGGCCCTTTGAGAAAGATTCTATGGAAAAATCTTCGAGAAATATGATTTTTTTTACGTTTAGGCCAAGTGCGACAACATCGAGGCTCTGGAACGATTTCGGGGCAAGAGCGAACCCACTTGGATGTTTATTCACGTAATTGAACATATTAAAAATAATTCAAATCCATAAATTTTTGAAAAAAATTCTCAGGAATTTGCAGAAAAGAATTTTTTACTTCTACGAGACGCAATTCTTTCACAGAACGGTCAAATGGTTAATCTAATGTTCGGCGCTTATTGTCCGGAGTTGCAGAAAATGCTCACCGATGAGCTGCGAAGAGTGCAGAACGACGAGCCTCACGAGTGAGCCGTAAACAAAATTTTTTGCCCCATTTTGCATTACACAAACTCGTGAATTTCGATAATTAATATTACTAATTTTTTTGTTTCAATTTGAAGTTCGAAGCTTCGATATTTAATGCATTTCATAATTATTTAAATTAAATTAATTGATATGCGCTTCGTAGATTTTGCATTCCCGTTACCGAGAGAAGTCCCGAAGAGGAGAAACGCGCGAAGATTCTCGAAGAAGAGCGAACCTCCAAGGAAGCCGCGAAAAAAGCTCAAAAGGGTTAGAAGTGATAAGAAATATTGAACAAAAAATTAATCGATTATGCTTCATTATTTCTTCGAAGTCACCGAAAATCAATCGCTTCAACGAATTCCATTATTATACCGGATTTTTTTTTTTATTTCAAACCTCAAGTTCTCAAATCGTTAGAAAAGCATATTTTTATCTTATATTTTACATTACCGGAATTTAATTCCTGAATTGAGCAATCAATTAATTTTCTCCAAATTCGAACCTAACGAGAGCAATTTTTTTTCGATTTCTACGATACCGGAAGTAACTCTTTTCGCCGGAATTCTGCGTTAGCGAAAGCAATTTGTCTTCCCTAGAAGCGATTCAACCGGAAGTGATGATATTTTTCTCTTCGCAGAGGCAGAAATAAAGGCAAAGTACGATGCGGAAATGCTTCACTACACAACGTCATTGCAGGACGAGACTCTTCTCCTACTTTATCCTTGGGTATTCAAGGACGAGGAGGGTCACAAGCGTGACAAATTTTGCAGTCCGCCGTACGTCGAGCTTGTGGAAACAATTTTGCCCGGCAACTACACCGTCTCGCAGGAGTTGCGGAAGCGTTTGGACGAAGAGACGTTGTCGAAAATGTTCGTCGAGGTGAGGACAATATTTCTTTCTAAAATCAAAAAAAAGTATGACGGCAAGATCTTCAGATTAAAAAAATAAAATAGACATTATAAGTGAACGCGCATTTGTCGCAGTCGAATTGGGAGGTAAACGAGAACGCGAAGAAGCTCCTCATGGACGGTAGATGCATGTTCATGAGGCTCAGAGTTAACGAGAAAAAACCTGAAATGGACGTGGAAAAATATCTGCTGAGCTTGCTGTTCGGCGAGGCGAGACTTCCGGATTTGACTGAGAAACTCCCGGAAGGCTGGTTTGTAATAAAAATATTATATATGCACCGATTATTTACTTGAGTACTCGAATATCTGTGATGGCAATTCTAGAAAATTAACGAAACGGATTTTTTTCGTCCCGGTCCGATTTACGAAACATGTCGATTCTCGGTGTTTTCAAACAGCGATATCTTGGCTTTGCGATGGGATATCGTAGAATCTCAAGCGACCATTGTCTTCAGCGGGAAAAAATACACAAGATAACATTTTTTACGGATTTTTAAAACCGTTTTTTGAATCCATTGTGGTGTGATGAAAAATTGTGAAAAAACATCTCAAAGGGTTGCAGTTTTTTGTTGAATATTGCTAAATAAAAAAAGATGTTCTGGCTACGTATTTTGATGTATTTCATCGCGCTCAACACGAATCAAATAGAAATTGTCGTCCACAACTGAGGAAAACACCGGAAATCACCTAAAAAGATTTTTGCTCTTCTGCAAAATTTTCCTCTCAGTCTTCCGAACAGAATAGAGTAAAAAAGGTTTTTGTTTGCAAAAAAAGCGAGCGCAAAGATTCGAAAGGCCTTTAGGTTCGCGGTTCGCTACAAACAAAAATAACTCGGCCTCTCTTGAGAAAAACTCGACGCGTTAACAAGACCGTGTCGAGTGATCTCGTCTATTCGGGGCTTTCTTGTTTCCTTCGAGGAGCTTTCTCCGCTCACGTATATTTTCTCCCGGTCGCACAGTTTCGCGGAGCGTCATCGACCCGCTTTTCAGAGCGCCGAGAGCAACGAGTTTCCGGTGGTCTGGGCGCCACCAAATTCCCAAAGCAAGGCCACGATCTTTCGGGTCATATTCCGGAAGTACGTCGAAACGGAGTTTCCCGTAAGTAAAAAAGAAATTTCGAAAATTACACGACGAATATTAAAAGAATCAAACTGTTGGCTGCGATTTGTCTCTTTTTTTTTTTTCAGTACGAGGACAAAACTGCCAAAGCACCGATAATCGTTTTCAAGTACGACAGCACGAGACGCAACGAGTTGAAAATGGTTCTGGAGATGCAAGACTCGGAAGTCGTGAATTTCGGAATATTCGAGCGCGACAAACCGCCGGAAGCGAAACTGATAGCCACGAGTATCGATGAGTTTGACGAGAAAATCGAAGAAAAAACTGGGTGCGATAGATCGAATTTGGTCGTAGAAACAACGAAAGGGAGATGAGAGAAAGCACAGAAAATTAAATACGGAAACTTTCATCGCTTTAGATACGAGGCTTTCGTCTGCGTCGTAAAGAAAGTCGGATCCGAGGCTTTCTTAACATTCGCCGGTATCGGGCCTTATCACGTCAGCGAAAATCCCGAGACCGCGATCGAGGAAGCAAAGTTGTACTTTCCCGACGTGAGTTGCGTGGACGACGGCGCCTCGGACGACGAGGAGAAACCCGAAGAGGGCGAAGGAAACGCCGAGGGCGAGAACGGCGAAATTACCAATGGAGAACAGGTATGAATTTACGTACGAAAAAAAATGTATCCTAATTCACCGAAAATCTTCAAGAAAAGTTGCAACTCAGAAGACAAACCTGAATTTCACAAAAATCATGTAAAAAATTTGGAAAGGCGATGGTACTTTGTAAGAAAATAAATCGTCAACGACAAGAATTAATCAATTTTGAAAAAAATAAATAAAAACATTCGATATTATTTTTCCTTCAAATTTGATATGTGCGAGATAAAAAAGTAAATAATGCACTGATGTTTGAAAACTGAGCTGTTTTGACGAAATAAAGAAAAGAAATTCGATATCGTATCGAAACTTCGGAACTGAACTATTTGGTAGAATTTTATATAAGAAATATGCCAGAAAGATTGATAAATATCGAAAATACTAATCAATCATTTTTTCCGCAGTAGCGACACGCGTGATTGTTCCAAAAAATTATATCGATGCGCAATAACTCATAAGAAAATAGAAACAGAATTTTTTATGAAACAATTAAACTCAAAATGGATTAAAAGCAAAAAAAACTATAAGTCGCTCAATGAATACTTATGTTCAAAGAAAAAGAAAAATTTGGAGTAAAGTGGTAAGTCCATTCGTTGGAATTTTCTATGTCATGTTTATTCTCGGTGTTTACCGAAAAATCCGGAAAATATTTAGATCCAAAAGAATCGTATGCAACCTTTGCTTACTATTTGAATCAACAGAGTATGATATACGTTTATGCGATTCGTCTACTATATCAAGTCCGAAAAACTTCATATGTACCTTACGTGTCCATTGTATCGACGATTCGCTCTACGTTATCTTTTCGCGATGCTGCCCCACAGGATGGAAAATAGGAATCCACGCGGCGGGAGTTAAATAAATGGAATGCAAAAGAAAGAAGAACCATTAATTTTGTGTCCGTCAACATTCATTTCCCACTGAAAATCTCACGTACATGAAAATAATTCCGCAAACAGTTAGATAACACAGGTACTGCGAATCGAACGATATAAATTGAAGAGAAATGGAAATAAACAAACGAGAAGAGAATCCGACGCGAGTACCGGGCGCTCGTGGAGTTTCAGTCGAATGAACGATGACGCGGCTCGTCGATGGTCGTCGTCGTCGTCGTCGGTGTCTACTTCTTGTAACCGCAGCTGCGCCTGCGACCACGTGCCCTCTCGAACTTCCTGCCCTTCGAGCGTACGAGCGGCTTCGTGTGCGAGTGAGGAACACCCGGGGCCGGGCCGAAGTGTTTGACGGCCTCGCGCGCCTTGCGACGTCCCTGCATCAGCACCGTGCGCGTTCCCGTCGGTGCGCGGAGCGCCAACTGATCGAACGTTATTATCTCACCGCCGGCCTTCAGAATACGACCGCGCGCCTTCTCCGTCACACGGAGAGCGCAGACCTGTATGGAAATCCGAAAAATTATTCAAATTTGTATACGTTTCTTTTGTAGTTTCTTTTGTAGTGAGAATAACCGACGATAATTTTTTACGAATCTACGCATAAAAATAAAAATAAAAAAAAAGTAAAAGAACATTGTGTCGGCTAGTATAATTGCCCGAGAGCAAATTTCTCTCGAACAGAATAGGAAAGCCGACTCTGTTTGATCTAGCGAACTTTCAAAATTGAATCAGCCCATCGATAAGGAAACTGACACAGAGTGCAGCTCGCAAAAAATAAGGAAGTTACTATTTATTTCTTTTCATCAAAAGTTAAATGGAGTATTAATTGATTTATCAATAATTCGTTTAATTTTCAAGATGATTATTTATATACCTTATGACACTAAGTTGAATAAATTATTTCTACAATAGTATCATTAATAGAAAAATCAAGTTTAATTTAGAAGCTCAAATTTGGAAAAGCGTTTTAAATTGCCATCAACTCGAAAAGAGTTATATCTGTAATTGTAAAAGATTTGTTTTCGTGAATGAACAAATAAATAAACAAAGAAATTGTTTTTGATTCCATCTGAGGAATCTGATTCTAAAAATGTTGCAAAAAAATACACATTTTTTTAATTCCAGTCAAACAAGTCCAAAAAATGGTTGAAATACAAAAAAGATTCTCTTTTTCTTCGCTATACTCACGGTAAGCTTGGGAACTTCGAAGATTCTGGCATCATCGGTGATGGTGCCGACCACGACAGCAATGCAGTTCTCGCGATTGGGTTTCTTCATGAATCTGACGACTCGAGCGAGAGAAATCGGCGGACGATTGATCTTGCTCATGAAGAGACGCCTCAGTATGATCTTGTTGAACTTGGCGTTGGTGCGTCTCGCCAGGAAACGGTACAGCTGTTATAAGCCAAAAATAAATATTACCATAAGACAAAAAAAAAGCAAAAAAAAACGTCCACTCGAGACGTCAAAGACATAATTTGTGGCGACTAGTATAATCAACTCGCAGCGAATTCCCGCGAGTCGGAATAGGAAAGTCGCGTAACTTTGATCTGGCGAATTTTCAAATTGAATCAGTCCACGGAAAAAAAAACTGACACAGAGTGCAATTCGCCGGTTTCTGACGAATGAAAAGATAAACGAAAAAATAAGAAAAATGATCGAAAAATCAAATTTCTCGCGTGGGCCGAGACGCCAACGTGACGTAACCTAAAAAGGTTGTTTCGATCGACGCAACACAAACCGACGGAATGATTTTTATGAGACACGGTTTTTTTTGTCACGAAAATATTTTGACACAGAATGGATTTTTTTTTACGTTATTTATTCGGATTGTCGAGTCTCACCTCGACATAACCTAAAAAGTTTTTCTGACCGATGCGAAAACAGAGACTAATTTTTTATGAAAAATAATGTTTTTTTCACGAACATATGCTAATTTTGTGTTTTTTTCATTCTATATTCGGAATTGTTGGAAACTCTTACCTTGACGAGGAGTCGCAAGTACACATCCTGCGACTTGGGCTCCGTTCGCCGAACTTTGCGATCGTGTTTATGATTGATGTCGATACCCTGCGGATAAATATCATTGTCGTTAAATGATCCATTGTCTCACGGGTCTCGTCGATGACTTATTTTCGTTCGATTGGGCGCGATTAACGTCGATACGAACGGATTATATTGCACGGAGTCGCGACACGCGTGCCGTCTTACCATTTTGACAAATCGGAAAGAGACCACCACTACGACCGAGCGTGGAAGCCTCGGGAAAGAACCGGATATTGTCGAGATGGCGCTGCTCGCGCGACGCTCTCTCGCGTCGATCACTGCGCAAGTCCAGCCTTGCAAAGTATTCGTTCTTCGTTGTTTCTAATTTAAAACGTTTGCGCAAAATCGTCTATTCTACGAAAGAAATACGAGACCGAATAATCTTGGCCCACTTTTATTTATCCATCGTCTTGTTTTCATCGCAACGGGGCGTTGAGATCGCAACGATTCGATCCGAAAAATTTGAACCCCGGAAGTCGAATCATCGTGTCGGATGAAAGTGGGGGAAAAGACTTAATCGACGCTCGATTGTTTTCTCTCGACGCGTAATGAATTAATTTGTAACGAGTACTCGTGTCGCGTTACGAGCGATCGAAAGAAACAATAACGATAACCCTGGGATATCGACCGTATCGACGAGCCCGGTTACGAGTTCGGCGGCAGAGCGCGCGAGATGGCGCTCGCGGCGCATTCGAATTTTTGGAATCCGCTGGAGTGGCGAGAGGCGCAATGAGGGATCGCGAGCTACAGAAGCGTGCCAGTAACTCGAGGCTCGTCGAGCTCGTCGGTTTGGGATATCGCGTCGCGTCGCTCGCTGGCCCGCAGCATCATTAAAATGCACCGAGATCCAAGATCGCAGTGAGGAGTCTTCAGTTAAATCTGACAATCGTTCGGGTCATTCGTCGTTCGTGAATCGAAAAATTCGCTGACAATCCGGAATCGCTCGACTTTGCGAATCTTCGGCAGTGCAATTCAATTTTTTTTTCTAACGACGACGAGGGGGTGGGAGATGGAGGGAGGATGAATCGGGGCACCGGTTGCTGCAATTTTCACCGAGATAAAATCCAGAGGCGCTATAACCACGCAGACTAGATCGAACGTTGGCCGGGGTGCATTTTCCAAGGGATCCCTTGGATACCGTAAAAAAATTTAAAAAAAGAAATAAAAAAAATTATCGCGAATTTTCGTTCCCCTATCAGCCGATTCTTCCGTGACGAATAGCCGCTCTTATCGCGACGTTGAAAAATGGATATCACGGATTGATGGATAGAAGGAAAAAAAAAAAAAAGAAAATAGCGCGAATCTCGTAGCAACTTCTGATTAGCAAGAAAAAAAGTCGATCGCGGAAAACACTCCCAAGATTGATACACGATGGAAAAATATTTCACGCGTCGATCGTAATACGCGTCGCGATTCCCGACGACTTTTGAACCAGCGATTATCCGCCGAAGATAAACACCTGCCAATGGAATTTCCGTGGACGTCTTAGGTGGCGCGAAAAAAAAAGGAAACAAATGCGCGGAGGCTCGTCATAATTCTAGGCTCCGATTCCGCAACCGCAAATATCATTTTGCCTCATTGTACAAACAATGTTCGAGTCGAACGATACGAAACGTTGAAGCGGCCGGTCGGACGGCGTTAATCACAGATCGTACAAAAAAAAAAGTTGACACAAAAAAGGTACGAGAAATCAGCGGATTTGAATCAGACAAGAGTTCAAAGACGTCGGAAGTGAAAAAAAAAAAAGCGGGCGTATTTGGAAAGATAAACAAATCGGATCAAGAAGATAAAAACAACAAAAAAAACCTAAGATGGAAGATGATTCTCAGATGCACGGATCGAGCACAGTGCTCGAGGAGACGTTCTACATAACGTCGAAGAAAAACACGTTCTATCGTGTAAAGTTGACGGAGAAGGGCCTTAGCCTGCAGAAGGAGAGCAACGGCGCAACGAAAACCGAGACCATAGGTCTAAACGACATAATAGGCTGCAGGTGCATGCGTTCGAAGCGTCGGAGCGCGGGAAGCTGCGCCTGCCGTCCGAGCGTATCGAAGAGTCAGCTGAGACTGGTGGAATCGACCGAAACATTCGGCGCATGGGACGAGCACGATACGTCCGCCTATCTGTACATATACGCTTACACGCTGAAGAAAGCGAGGGTGAAGGGAGCCCGAAGACGGGAGAGAACAACCATAACGCTGCGCTTTCGGAGCTTCGACAAGTACGAGGATAATCTTAGGGAAGCGAGCAGATGGAGGCTCGCTATTAAGTGTCTTATTACGAGAGTCGCCGTGCCAAGAAACCTCCTCAGTCCTAGCCATGGAAATCTCGAGTCACTACTCAGCGGTGAGAACTTACGAAACAAACAATTTTTCTTAACCATTCTCTCGCTCTCCGATGCTCGTGGAGACGAGGATTTCGAAAATAATCTCCGGCAACGGTTGATGGAGTTTTTCGAATGAGAAAAAAAGCAATTGCGTGAGCATTCTACCATTGAATTACCGATTATTTATTCGTTACACGATTTTAAAGAAGTATCTAAGTGGAAAAAGAGAAACGAGGTTTCACTTTTTGTGATATTTTTGATTTTTGCTTCGACCGCTGAACGGTAACACAGGAAAAAAAAAAAGTTTGGGAAATTTGTTCTAAGAATTTTTGATGATTTGAGCAATGATTGAGTTATTCGATTTTTCTTGGAGCTTCGCGAGCGCTCGATAGTATCGACCTCACGATCTTTGCGTAATCGTTAATTTCTACGATCACACTGATAAGAAGGCAAACAACGGGTTCGAGGGAGACCAATAAGTCTTTATCTCTCCGGCTCGACGGAAGAATGTTTCTATTTATACCGCTACGGGATGTCCACTAATTATCGAGTTTCGCGTTGTTCGCCGTCCGAAGCGTCTCGCAAAGTGTGCTCCGTTGAATCTTACACCAGCGAAGCTAATCCAACGATTCGAGTAGAGACAAGCGTCGTATCGCGGAACATTAAACAACCATGCTCGAAAAGATAAATAACATTGGGGACACAATCTCGGAACGTGGTTGCGATATTCGAATTAATCTCTCTAACAGTCATGTCTCGGGAGTGCGACCGCACTCGGCGGTAGCGCGCAATATTGTAAACAGAAGTCGAACAAGCATGAGTAAAATCGCGATAGTAATGCTTCAACGAATGCCGCTTATTAATTCTCTTTTTTCCGCGTTCTCTCATTCGCGTGTTTGTTTTTGCGAGAAAAAAAAAGTCGTATGTCCATCGTAGCTGCGATAATGACATTTGTAATGCATACGAAAGACGAGCGTAATTACATCCAAAAGAGTTTACATACGCTCCGTACACGCGTACACTTCAGCTCGTTCGCGATGTAACGTATTAATGGATACACATGTTAGAGGCTGAAAGCTAGATATATCACAAATATGCGCATGTCCCGTCCGGACGTAATCGCGGGAAAAGCACGTGTGTGTCGTGTGTCGGTCGTAATCTGAGTTGTGACTAGCCGTGTGTGTGTGCGGGCCGAACTCAACGGCGAGCAACTGCACACGCGGATGGAGGACTACAGGCGTTATATAACAGAGCGTAATAGCTCGTCGTGTACCTGCGCTCGTCGGTGAGGTCTCGAGGAAGAGTGGCTGAGCCTGCCGGGTCTGCACGCGGAGAGCAAAGTCCCAAAGTCATAGTCGAGATTGTCGGTTCCTGTCCTGCTATACACTGTTACCTTACTCGAAAAGAACACGTTCGTTATGCGTCATGTCTTTACCTGCAGTTTCCGAGAGCCTTATTTGCGAGGGAATATTTTCTTGCGCAGGCGGACCGTGGAACTCCTTTGTGACAGACGTTTTTTAGGTGTCCTAACAAAGTCCAAAGGAAGCTTTGGAAATAATGGAGATCAAAGACCGATCACTTCTAGTTTGAAACAACTCTGTGGATATGCGGTGAACGAAGTTCATCACGTTCCGCATTCAGAACCCAATGCTTTCGATGGCAGACCTCTGGGCATTAATTCAGATCTCGACTCAAAAGCGCAGAGGTACAAATGAGAGATCAGAGTTCTGCAAGAATATCGGTTTTTAGTGGTCGTCCGTATTCGCTGATAGACTTCGTCGCACAAAAAGTCATGGATCACCGTGTGTGTTATAAAGGATGCAGAACGCGGCGACAATTACTCGCAGAACAACTTTGAAGCATTCGATACTAAATGCTCAGCGCATTCAGTGGTCCGAATTTCCAAACTGATATACAATCTCGAGCGTGGGCCTTGTGCAGAAGACTAGGATGAAACGATTGAGGATATAAACCTTCGTTCCCGCGCGTTTGAGGAGAATATTTACGGGGTCATACACGGGAGGGCAACGGATTATTGATTATTCCACATGGTTGCACCAAAACTAGAGAGTAGTACCTCGGAGCCGCCTCGTTGCAGCTGCATGTGCCCTCTCGGACAGACAACACCTCGAGGCTCGATGCCCACCCGCGCGCTCTCCCCCAAACTCGTGGATGTGCAATAGGCAACACGCGAAGGGCTCTCCCCCCATCCAACCCTCGTTTCACGGCTGCTGACCAACCAGCAGTTTCTCTCGTGCCGCCTCCAACACGTCAGCAATAAATTAGCGTGCACATCATCAAGTCTTTTCTCCTCCCTCTTTTATATCGGGTGATGGAAAAGTCCTCGAGCGAAACAACCCTTCGGGCGTCTTGGAGGCTTTCTAGGACAATGGATCTCCGGGCGAATGATATCAGGTCGCCAATTGTTTTCCGGATGCCATTGTCATCGATCGATGCTCATCGGTATCGGGCTCTTTCATCGACGCAAACTCTCTCTCTCTCTCGGGTGACGAAGAAAAAATAAGCTGTCGCAAAGCCACACATTTGGAGGCCCGACAATTTTCTCGTCACCCTGTACTTTGTGGACTCTTCCACGGTAAACCACGTTGCTGCACCCGCTCTCGCTGCCTTGCACTCCGCCGGTCTTCGAACGAACCTAAGCGGGGGGCGCGATGCAGTCGTAAATCTGTTGACCGAGTCACTCGTTAGAGTGAATGCGGGACAATTATCCTCGACCTGGACTATCACCTCGTTCCGAGCTTAGCTTCGATTCGAGGTCACTCATGACCCCGAAGGCGATTCCTTCGGCGCGATCGCGGCGTCGAGATTTCGTTCGCTTCGGGGAAAAACCGCCGATGGAACGTCACGCGACCGACGTTCCAGTCATTAAGCGAAATAAACAACGTGTCGATTAGTAGAACAGGAAATTTGAGATGCTCGTTTGGCTTCTGAAACGTCGATGAGATACGGATCGTCGGAAACTTTGGACGAGGTCACTGAGCCTTAGGAAGAAGTGTCGCTCGTCCCGAGGAATTCCCGAAGATTCCATTATTCAATGTCAAACGTTTCGAATCGATTACAATTGCCAAGGACGCCCGACGGGACTGAGGCTCGAAGTTATTACAACATCGCGCGACAGCAAATTACAACACATCATCGATGGGTTGCGTATCAGCGCGGAAAGACCTCCGCGACGGATGAGACCCGAGTCAACGACTCAAAGCAGATTTCTCGTCGCCCTCGTCGTCGCCTCTTTCTCATTTTTATTCATTCCATATAAGCTCGTCAAGCGTCATTTCTTTGGCCTTCCCGACGAGGCTGAACACACGAATCACGGCAGCGTCGCTGATACAAGGCTTTTTTTCGTTCACATCCGTTAACAGCTTGTAAATAGAACCAGCTGACTCCATTCATGCCTGTATAATCGCGCACTCGGTGCGGACGCGCTCGTAACGCGATTGCCCACACGCGAGGAGCCGAAGACGCAGGCGGCAAACATTGAGACGGAATAAACAGAATCGAAGGATAACGAGTTTGCGGCCGGTGGGAAGCGCCTTAGTCGAGATGTTAGCTGAAATCGATTGACAGTCTCTCTAATTAGGCTCGAGACGTTTTCCTTGGAGCCGAGACGAATTGATAAGCGAGGAAAAGCGACGAATTGATAGGCTCTCGTGCTCCAATTACCAGCGACGGATGTTAAACCGCTTAGCGGCGAGCCGGGGAGTGGAATCCATAAAAAAGGGAATAGACATCGGTCGATCGACGGCCAACGATCGACTCGCGTTAATTATCAAGATAAATAAATTAATTAAGGCGTTTCAAGCAATGAAGACAAGTTACGTTGATTAGATTTATCAAAATCATTCGACTTTATGCCATTTCAATTCGCGTTAAAAGAGACTTCTACCTGATTGGATAATCAAATAAACTATTTTTGTAGGCGTTTTAAAAAAGATAGAATTTTGCAAAAAAATCGTAAAAAAAAATTCAAATCGATTCGTATCGACGAAAAAAAGGTCCCGGAAGGTTCCGGCAACTTTGTAGGGACGAACAAGTTTGTGAATGATCTATCGAAGCTGCGCGCTGCGAATTGAAAAATCTCGCTGATAGATCTTCGAGGCGGCCGGAGTGAAAAAGGCGAGAACGCCGAGCGGCAAAAAATCGTGAGACGGCACAGAGAGCCGCGATAATCCGCGCGGTGACGCACGAGGTGGCTAATAGACAGTAGATCGAGTGTCGCTGATTGAAAAAGAAATTGTTGCACCGTGGCCGTCGACGACGACGATAGGCGAGTCGGTCGCGGTGCATAGATTTGTTATTCAAACGTCAGATTTTATAAGCGCTCTTTGAACCTGGCGCAGTGAACGCTCCGCTGATTGCTTCCGCTGACTGCTTAGAAAACGTGTCTTTTTTTCTCACTAATGAGTATGGAAAAGTTATGATATCAAAACAAGACGGTCTTTTGAATAAAAAACCGATCGCTCGATATGCGCGAAAAGGTTCTTCTGCATTTGCATATTTTTTCTCGTTCACAAGATAAACTTGTCGTACTGGAAAAATAGGAAAAAAAAAAAAATTGTTCGAAGCATCGATAGCGTTCGATCGCGCATGCACCGCGCGTAGCGACTTAAAATTCGTCTCTGTTCATTTTCCAAGGTCTCGGCATCTCGCCGAGTTCACGGCAAGTAAGATTGCCCGTTTAGAAATTTCGCCAACGTACAATACGACGACCTTGAAGAATTCTCTTCAAAACATTTTTTTCTTCTTTTTTTTTTTTTTTTTTTCCAGTACCTTGTAAAGCAACCGCGCTACAGTGTTTAATTCTATTCTCGAGGCGAGCAATTATCTCGAAGCAGGAGAGACAAAGGTGAAGCCGATCGACGATCGAGCAAGCGAATAATATCCGTCGTTATGACTCGCTGGAGTCGTTGTGTTCCGCGCGCTTGTGTCGCGCTTTCGTGTCCGCGTCGTTGAAATGGCGAAAGAGGAAAATCCGCGCCAGTGTACGCGAGAGAGCTCGTTGTTCGATCTGAGCGCTCGCGGCCGCAGAGCAAATGCCTCGGAAGCACTGGCGAACGAGCGTACACACGCGCGACGGGCGCGTATTAGAAAGGAAATATTGGCGTTTAATGGGGACACTCCGGCAGACACTTTATTGAGCCTTTCCGACGATTCTCCTTCGAACGAACAAATTTGCGGCAACTCGCAATCTTTCTCGTTATTTCCTCGTCTCCTCGCTGCGACGCGAATGAAAATTCGACGGAACGTTCGACCAGGTCTGAACTCTGTTGCGCATTGAACTACTCGATCGCAACAACGAAAAAACTCTAATCGGGTTATTCGCAAAAAGTGAGCTATTCGGAATTTGTATTCATCATTCGATCCACGATTTTAATAGTCATGTATTATGGATTGAATAATTGCTCGGATTAATTTTTTCTATCGCTTTTTCTTCCATTTATCGATGACTTTTGCTTCATCATTTTCTTGTCCAACTCAAAACAAAAAAATCGCGGAATTGTACAACAACAAAAAACATATTGATAGACATTGTTAATTTTACAACAAATTAATTTTTGAAGACTTCAATTTTTTTCAATTAGTTTAATGATTCCGTTGTTTTCTCTGTCGTCATTGAGTGGTTTCCAATTCGACGGAAATTGTTAATGATAGCATTGTCGATCGTGTTTCGTGAACATTGACTCACCTTCGAAGCTGAGCTCCGCGCACGTTTCGTCTGACTTCTCGTGACTGTTCGACGGTGTTTCCGAAAGGAATTCGTCGATTTTATTGACATAGCGGAATTTTTTAACGAATTGCGATCCCAAAACAGATGTCGCACTTGGCACACCCGGAAGCGGACAGCTTCGTCGAGAAATTATTCCGAGATCTCCTTGGCTTGTCCAAGTTTTTGTGGCTTGGCTCTCGTTCGGGGTCGTGCACTGTTACATGCACTTGCCGAGAACGAAATAGAGGGGAAGGGAAAGGAACGAAGCTTGTAGGTCCCGATAAGCCACCGGGCGAACGTTAATGACCATGGAAATGAGTGGACTGTTAATACCGGGATTTCACCACTTCTTCCGCGATGTTACGAGACACGCGAGTTCACATATTTTTCAGCTGTGCCGATTGAATAACCTACCGGAATACGGAATTGAACGAAACAGCCCCAAGCACTTTTTGATGCATTTTTTAGACTTATCGATGTTGTGATTGATGTAAGGGAGAGCGGGGCAAAATGGCATACCGGGGCGAAATGGTACGAAATGATCAAATAAAGTCCCCCGTATGATAGAATTAGCGCAAAATGGGGCCAGAGAAAGTCCCATCGAAGTAGATTTTTTGCTGTCCCATTTTGCCCCAATACCATTCTGCCCTGGTCCCATTGTCCGTGCATACCGTTTTGCCCCGGTATGCCGTTTTGCCCCGCTCTCCCCTACATAATTGCTGTTGTTAAAAAAAAATATTCATACTCGGCACGTCTACAAACGGCCAAATAAATGACCCACAGTTGGTTGGTTGGTTGGTGGTTGGTTGACGAGCGATCTATGTTTGGTCTAGTGAAGTGGTTGCAGCCGCTCTGTTAGAGCAACCGATGTGTCCAGCAAACAAGAGTGTATGTGCAGTGTCTACGTGGAGAACTTATACTTAGAGAATGGCTAAGTTCATCCTCGAAAGTGTAGGGGAGAGCGGGGCAAAATGGTACGAAATGATCAAATAAAGTCCCCCGTATGATAGAATTAGGGCAAAATGGGACAAGAGAAAGTCCCATCGAAGTAGATTTTTTTGCTGTCCCATTTTGCCCTGGTCCCATTGTCCGTGCATACCGTTTTGCCCCGGTATGCCGTTTTGCCCCGCTCTCCCCTAATATAAGGTGTAAGATTGAGTAAATAGGGAAGCAGATCCCATTTTATTGGAGAATCGGATGATGCTTCATTTACACTTATAGAAGGTTCGGTTCGAATCTCGTCGCTTCGTTACTTGTTGCCTCGTTTTTTATTTCAAATTATAAGTTCCGACGTCGTCATCGTTGCGGCCCGATTTGATGGTCATATGAAGTCGTACGAAAGCTTCGCTACCAACATTGCATTGACAAATTCAGTTGCGTAAATTAACAATGAAATTATTATTATTATTAATAGTTACAGAAAGGAAGTTAGACTTGATTGACTGACTTGAAAATCGATTGACTATCCTATATATTATTTTAGTAGCCAGATCAACCAATCAAGATTGTTGTGGGGAATGTCAACCAATTATGAATAGTGGAATTAACTAATGGTAGATCGTCAAACCAAAGAAGCAGATAGTTGTGGTAATTTGTCCCCAAATAACAGATGTTGAAGAGCCAAACAGGCTCGTGTTTCAAAATACCAAAATTGGGATCAACATATTAAAGAACTTAATGAACGGAATTTGGAACCTTCATTTTTGGATCATGCAGAACACGTTTGAAAGGCTCGGAAAGGATAACATCCTACGCACTGCAATATATTTTATTGATTAGCCATAGAATTATCAATTGTCTCATTGCAAGTCAAATCGGACGATGGAGAACTTGAAAAAATATTTTTTGACGCAATTGGAGGTCCTCGTGGATAAACTCCCACATTTCGTATGGTGGGCCGAGGACAACGAGCGCACGAGTGAATCATCACAAAACATTGATCGAAATTTTCGAGTTTCCTTTTTTTACCCCTACGCTTTTCTTTGCGATGGAGGAAAAAGGAGCGAAACGCAGCTCTGTGTCATCGACAGAACAGCGACGTTCGTTCGTTTGATCATCCGTCACGCTTTACCGGTCCTTCCCTCGTAACTCTCGGTGGCGAACGGGCGTTGAATCACCGAGGTGGCAATCAACGGCCGACAAGTGAATGCGGCTTTCCGCATATCGTATAAGGAGAAATACGCACTTGCCGCACAAGCCGACAAAATCCCACTCGCACGGATTGCGTTGCGTGCCGAGTATCATCACATAACGATCGCAAAATCGTCACGCATAGCTTCACATTATATTTATAATTAAGGTTGTGGCATAAATACTACGTGAAAAAAACCTTCGGGCATTTGCTAGCGAAGACATGCTATAAATTAAGATATTAAGGCGACGCGAATCCTTCAACCTTCTCGGTCGGTAACGAAAACTGTAATCAATTTTTTTTCACGCTAGCGCAAAACTTTTCGAAACGATATTAGTTATGAATCAAGTTTAGATTGATAATTGTTTTAATTACGCAGGTGCAGACTTGGGCATTTGCTAGCGAAGACATGCTATAAATTAAGATATTAAGGCGACGCGAATCCTTCAACCTTCTCGGTCGGTAACGAAAACTGTAATCTATTTTTTTTCACGCTAGCGCAAAACTTTTCGAAACGATACTAGCTATAAACCAAATTTAGATTGATAATTTTTTTAATTATGCAGGTGCAGACTTGGGCATTGCTTTCTCATTCGTTTTCAATGTCATTTGCAAAACTCCTTCATGAGAAAATTAATCAACGTTGGCTCAGCTTTTTAAAAACAATCTACTTATGACTTGAATTTCTCTATATTTAGAAAATTCTAGACGTAGCGCGCTCGAGTGAAGTCACTTGCTTCGCAGGTTTAAACGGTTTCCGAGTCTCTTGACGTGAAAATCTCAATAACATATTTTTTTCACGAAAACATAGTCTCGCCTGTGACGAAGCGAAATGACGAGGAAAATGTATAATCATTAGAAGAAGTTTCGCGTCACTCCGCGTGCTTCGAGAATGTTGGGAGGAAAAATCATTCCTCACCGTGGAACCGAACGGAAGTCGTGAAAAAATTCTTCGAATGTTTGAATAGCGATTATTATTCCACAATGATGATCCACGTGGATATTGCGAGATCGATCGGCTCGTTGCAGAATAAAATTTGTCCCAACTGTTGATTCAGTTGGCGCGAGGAGTCGCGTTTGTGAGTTTTTACGAATTTTCATTCGATTCATTACAATCCCATTCATCCGACCGATTGCTCTGAATGAACGGTATTTTCGGTCGAAAAATGAAGACGGCGCGAAATGGACTCGGTAACATAAATAAAAAAATAAAAAAAATATATGTATAATAAAAAAAAAAAAATAATAATAATAATAATAATAATTTATAATGAAATATGATATATTATATAAATTATTAGGCTGTTAAAACAAATTAATATTAATATTAATGTTTTCTCATGAAAAACTTTCGTATTCCAAAAAAATGTGTTTTAGAGACTTTAGTGTAAAGACAACAAAAAACACACACTCACGCACACATTTTACACATTTTATTATTCATAATTAATATTATTGTTGAACGATATCGAATGTCTTTACATTAAAGTCTCTGAAACACATTTTATTATGATAACAACAGTTCTTCTATGAGAACGCATTTACCATTACTAATTATTTTGATATTATTAATCATTTGTTTTTATAATTTATCAATCGCGAATGATTATTGAAATGGACCATTATAAGTAGACCATTATTGAATATAGTTCAAGGTCAAATTAAGACCGAATCCCCCGAGTCCTTCAAAATTTGGCTAATTACGAATTAAAAAAAAAACTGATGTTTAAAAAAAAACATCAGACCCAGTAACTATTTACGAATGATGTAAAAATCGTCCCAAATCATGAAAGCAACGAGTGAAAATACAAATCTATGCAATGTAGCTCATTTAGATCGCATGAGCCATGATTTCAATTATGCTTTCCCCGATCGCCCGGGTTAATCGAGGATCCACTGTACTTTCCAACTTCTTCAATTACGGTCGTCGAACAATTGATCTCCCGGTGTCGAAGCGCTAGACGAATCGTTTCCCACGCTAAGTGACGATCGAGAGTCTTCGAGGCGTCGAGAGTTCGACGAACATCGGCGCGCCGCGCTCTCGTCGACTGTGCGGACCTCGATTCGGACTCCGACGATTCTTCAATCGGTTCTTGCGGATCGTTATTAATCGATGTTCGTCGACCAGTGGAGCTCGCGTCCCGCGAGGACGAAGGCGAACCGAAGAAACGACGGAAAATAATTGAACACTTTTTGTCGAGCGAGAGAGAGGGGGAGGCGGGAAGCGGAGGTGTACATCTCGGTTCTCGATGACGACGTCGGAATGAGCCCAGTCTGGCGTGTCCGCCTGGTCCAATGAACGGCTAATCTAGACCCATTAAAAACAATATGTGTTACGTGTACGCGCCGGAGTCACGACACTGTTACGAGAGCGGCGAAGCGATAGCCGCAGGAAGTACCTGCGGTGCATGCCAGAAGCCGGGCGTACCTGCGGGATGGGGCGAGAAACAATATTCCAAATTTATTCGGGCACGAGTTGATCTTGAGATCGTGCCAAAGCTCCGGAGAGCGGCCTTCCCGCCCTCCGCCGAAGTTGGCGGAGTGAAAAACCGGATGAGCCCAGTCGATGAATTAACTTCTGGATATTATTCCGTCGACTGTGCACTCGATTGGAGTCATCGGAGCGTTAAGAGACGCGAAATTGTGGCATCAATAACCGCTCGATGTCTCCATAAGCTCGAGCTCGCGCAATCGTTGGCCCAGAAAAATGCATTCGCCGACTTCGATGTACATCAAAGCCAACGCAAAGAAAAATCAGTCAATCGAAATCTTTTAGAACATTTTTATCCTCGCTCATGAATAAAAAGTAAAAAAATTTAACATTCTTAAACAAATTTATGTTTTCTTAGAAATTGAAAAAAAATCGAAACGAAAAATGTTGTTTCTTCATAATTTTTATTTATTAGCCCACTGGAATCATTTTCAGAAGATTTTTTAAAACTCGATCCTACCAACGAAAATGCTTTCTTTTTCTTTGAATTCAATTTTTTTTTTTCAAATTTCGGCAAATCTATTATATTTGATTATTCAATAAATAATTGTAATAATGAGTTTGAGAAACGCGAAGCAATTTGGAAAAATATCTAAACCGAATATGAAAATAGTTGCGTGAAAAGTTCCATTGAATATTTCTTTACGAAAAAAGAAAATCAATGATTTAGCGAAACAATTTTTTTAGAATAAATGTCTTTTTCCTTGCAGCGTGTCCCGGCGAGCGAAGAAAGCTTCTCGTTCTTCTCAATCCGAAAAGCGGGCCCGGAAGAGGTCGCGAGACTTTTCAGCGTCGCGTGCACCCGATTCTCTCGGAAGCGGAGAAACCTTACGACGTTCACATAACTAAACATTCGAATTACGCTCGGGAGTTCGTACGCACGAGAGACATTTATCAGTGGAGCGGCGTGGTGATGGTCGGCGGCGACGGAATCGTCTTCGAAGTGGTCAACGGCCTGCTCGAGAGACCCGACTGGGAAAAGGCGCTCATGGAAGTTCCACTGGGCGTCATACCTTGCGGCTCTGGCAACGGACTTGCCAAATCCATCGCACACGCCAAACAGTTAGTCATTCTCGATAAATTTTCTCATTCTTGAAATTTAACAAATATTCGATAAAGATCGAAAAAAAAAAACAAGACAAAAAAGAAAATAGAGTTTACGAAATATTGTATCATGTATTTTCGGAGTTCTGGATTTTTCAAATGAGTTGATTATTTTTAACAACCAAAAACAATTGTTTTACGTCAACATTCCTTTCAATTATGTTTTTTTTTTCAACATGGAAACAGGTTCTGAAAAGGTTTTCAGACCATTAATTTTTTCATTAATTTGTTAATAACAATTTGGTATTATTGTTATGCAAAATCAATAGTTTCAGTACCAAGCCTGATTTTTTTCAGATTCTTATACCGTCGGGAAGTGTGCGAAATTCTCATTAAATCCCTCGGACTAAACCGAATCCACTGCCTGAAAATTTCTTCTTTTAATGTTTATTTTATTTTTTTGTGAAACAGGGAACCTTTCGATCACAATCCAATGCTGATAAGCGCCCTATCCGTCGTAAAGTGCAAGAAAACACCGATGGATCTTGTTCGCGTCGAAACGAGAAATTCAATACTTTTTTCGTTTCTCTCGGTCGGCTGGGGCCTTCTCGCCGACATAGACATCGAGAGCGAGCGTCTCCGCGCGATCGGCGGACAACGCTTCACGGTATGGAGCATCGCCAGGCTCGTGGGACTTCGCACCTACAAGGGCAAAGTGTCGTATCTTCCGTGCGAAAAAATTCCGAGCGCCGACACCAACAAGACCAATGGAATATACGAGAAGGATAACATTAAAAACGATGAAGTCATCATTCCGCACGCGAAGAGCTACGGCGACGAGCTCGATCGGTACGCGATTTCGATTGATTCGAAAAACCGATTTTTATCACCATTTTTGAAAATTTTCTTACTCGAAATTTTTTTTTTCAAATATCTTCACATTTTATTCGAGATTTTTCAAATGTTTCTCATCTCTTCAAATTTCTTCGAATTTCTTCGAATGTCTTCAAATAATTTCGAATTTCTTTTAGTATTTTTGAATTTTAAAAAGTATCTCTCAACGTCCCTCTGAGAATGGAACTTTGAAAAACGACACTTTTTCATGTATGTTGCGAACGCGCAGTTACTGCGGTGTGCGAGAATCGAAGAGCTACCACGACGCGTTGGACTCGGCGAGTCAGGGACTCGACGGCGATATGTTCAATTGCGACGACAACGAAATGACGACCGAGAGTCTGGCGTTGGAGACGGAGACGCAGGGACGTAACAGGCTCGACAGTTTTTACTCGGCGACGTCGAGAAAATCGACGTACTTCAGTACCGGCTCGATGTCGAGCTATCACAGTATGGACGATAACGAAGGCTCTTCCCAAGGTTTGTTTTCGCTTATCTTTCGAATATTTACACGAAAGCTTCAGATTAAAAAAAAAACTCAAAAAATAAGGAAAAAAATAAAATTTCGTATTCCAAACATTGTCAAAAAATTTTCGAACAAATGATATTAGGAATTATTTTCAATTTTTTTCGATACCTCGAGAAGAAATAGATTTTTAACCATTTTTTTTATTCGTCGTTCGCAGATAACGGCAACGCGGCCAATCATCGAGTGATGTACGGTCCTTCCTCGGCACTTCCGGCTCTCACGACGCAACTTCCCAGTAGTTGGACCCAGGTGCAAGGTTCGCGCTTGCCTCTCTAAACCTCTCTTCGTTCGACTCGAACCTTAATCTTCATTATTCATCCGCGCTAACAATGTTTTTTCATCGACACAAACTGTGCGAAAGACATTTTCATATTTAAGAGTAATACTTATTTTACCCTCGAAATTGAATGGAATATTTTTTTCATTATATCAAAATTTCATTAAGGTAATCCTTGCGTGGAACTTAAATTCAATTACGAAGTTCTTTTACCCTCACTTTACAATTTTTTTTCTTTTTGCTTCTTTATCTTCGTTTTTCGTTTTTCGTCTTCAGAATTCATTTTTTTTTATCAAATAAAAATTTCATTGAATAGTAAAAATTATTGCTCCAATTTGTTCGAATGATTATCTTTTTTTTTATAGGCGAATTCGTGATGGTACACGCAGCTTACCAATCGCATCTCGGACAGGACTGTTATTTCGCGCCGCGGGCTAAACTCGCTGACGGTGTTATTTGGCTGCTGATAATACGGGCCGGAATAACGCGAGCTAATCTCTTTCAATTTCTGCTCGGCCTCAGCACGGGAACGCATCTGGCTCTTTCCGGTGTCGAGATGATACCGGTGAAAGCGTTCAGGATAGAGCCGGCGGAGAGCACGGGCGGTCATCTGGTCGTCGACGGCGAGGACGTCGACTACGGACCATTGCAGGCCGAAGTTTTCCCATCGCTCGCCACGGTCATGACCGCTTGACGCGAAAGTTCGCTCGCCGAATTGTAAATAGATTTTAAACAAAATTTAGACACCGAGATTTTCGGTTTTATTAGGCAATTCCACCCACTACTGGGACATTCGGCGCTGTTCGCGCGAATGTACGAGTCGGGCGAAGAAAACAAATGATCGAAATTCGATCTTCGATCACGTTTCGGCGATTGCGCGATTATCGACGAAAAATTGTGTTCCCCGCGAATTATTTGCGCTCAGAAAAATCCGAAAAAATTCTAAGACCATCATTGATAGTTGTGGTAGGTTGGTAAATTTTTTCGGATTTTTTTGAAAAGTTGGGGCAGAAGGAAACAATCGAGCGATTCGAGACAAATGAGAGAACTTTTGCCCGATCGTTCGTACAATATCGTAGGAAATAGAGGAAAAAAATACCATATCGATGCCGAGAACACAATTTTTTTTCTCAAACCTGCGCAACTTGCGGTAAGAAATTGATCAAATTTTTCGAATGTTCCGTTGATTTGAGCCGCTTAACCCTTTGAAGCGACGTGATTAATTTACTATCGATAATTCGCATATTCAGAACCGTGCCCCGTATCGTCTGGACGACTCGGAGAATCTTTACGATATTTGCACGTCAATTTTCAGATACGACACACAAAATCGATGAAACTTTCGTATATTTTTTCCTCCAAAAGTCGAAGATAAAATATCATTTCAAAGGGTTGACGACGAAGAAATGTGTTTGAAGAAACGAGGTTTTGCTACGAAAATATATCGATAGTCGTCGCTTCTTCTACGCGAATTCTTCAATCGTAATTCAAATAGACTTCTTCCGTAGCCTCGAGATCAATTAATCGCGAATGAAAGCAGTAGTTGAGAATTTGAAGAAATTTAAAAGATAAAAGAAAAATTCGTCCGGTCGAACTGAGGATAGTCCCGCGAGTGGTTCCGTGTGTAATCCAAGATCGCCGAAAGCGCTGAAGTTCTGGTCGATCAATTGTCATAAACAATGTTTCGTTGAAAAACTTAATTATTTTTTTATACTTGGATAAATTTTTATCCTATACTTCGGTCATTTTTGAGTCAAAAGGATCATAAACTGTCCTAAATTTCTATGAGACCTTTTTAATTAAAAATTGATCAAAGGAGTCGATAAAAATTATTGCATCATTAGAAGTACTTTGAAATTTTTTCATATAAACAATTTTTTATATAATATTTTCCGTCATTCAATTTTTTTTTTCTTTTATATAATTTTGAATATGCCATAATTTTTTTCTAAAAACCTTGTTTCATTCAAGTTTCAAAAATGTTCATTGCTCCGAATTCGAGGGTCGTGGAGCAATAGTGTATAAGAGCTTTTACACTCGAAATGTACCAAAGTACAGGTAAAAAATTATTCGAAGCTAACGAATCAATGGTTCAGTTTCTTGATAACGATTTGTTGATAACAATTGAACAGCGAGGATTTCAGGAAAACGCCTGATATAATCGACGACCTCGAATTGCATACGAAACCCCCTGTCGTTTCGGGCCTGCGAGAGTACGAAGGCAAAACAAATCCATCGATATCATAATTGTTATTGATTGGATTGCGGACCGTCGTTGTCAGGATCGGCGCAGTTAGCGAATGACTTTTTCATTGCATCGTTAATATTTCTCTGTACTCCGGCCGCGTGTCGGAACGAGAAGTTATAGCTAGTACAGTCATTGTTAGAGTCTAATTTATACCGGGGATCGAGAACAATAAAGAATCGATCGTTAGCGAGGAGTAAAAAAAAGAAAAGAATTCGCGATCGTAACAAACGACGAGAATTAGAGATTCAAAATGCGCGCGAATCATTCATTGAATAATGAAATTTCGCTCTCGGTTTGCTCTATCGTCGATTATCCGCGATTGGCCAACAGCAAATTCGAAACGAGATACAATCAAATCGACCAAAATATACACGATGAAACGAAAAGAATCATTTATACCCCAGAAATAGAACCGAAGCTCGAAGAGGAAACAAATCAACAGCACAATCATTTTTTCTAAGTTGTCCAATTTCGCGAATAATCGAGGAATGAATTAACGATCGAATTCGAAAATATTACTCGTAGTTTTGAGCTCGCGAAAATTGAGGCTAGTAGCGATTAAATTCAAGGTCAATCAACCGTGACGATTCCTTTTTCAATTCGTCCTCCAATCGATTGTCCATTTTTTTTTTTGACTGTAAATAATGTAATCCGAAACTAAACGATTGACTGGCGTAGAGAAAGAGCAAATTCCATGTAGATCATGTGTTAAATTCGCTGTTATAAAACGATACAATATAACTCGGTCGGTAACGAGATCGGCGACAGAATTTCTTGTTTTTCTCTTCATGGTTCGCGAAGATACTTCCGGGGTACTGTCAATATTCAGCGTCTATCGATTGCTCGCAGCTTTAGCGTTTGTAAGATTTAAAGAAAAATTCTCCGCGTTACAGTTTTCGTTACCGACCGAGTCCCGGGTAAGAAAATTTTTCGGCTAATCTTGCTGTAAATATTGTGAACGATAACTTTAAAAATTATGAAAAAAAGCCAAAATCAACGTTAAACAACAAGATCGACGTCTCGTATAATGCGGAACTGGGTGTTTTTTTTTAAATTCGATCCCTGGCTGATCGAATTTTTTTCGATAATTTTTTTTTTTTTTTTTTTTCGAAACTGTCGAATTACAGTAGTGTAAATATTTATTCGTATTGTAATATATAGATTTAGAAAGCGTTATGTCAATGCCAAGCGGTCGAGAGGAAGGAAACGGGTGAGAGAGATAAAAATAATGCGGGAAAAGAGGAATAACAAAAAGCGAAAATATGGATCGGAGAGTCGACTATTTGGCCCGAGTCCACAGAATTATGTATATTTCCTTGGCCCCCGGGAGCTTTTTAGGGTATTATTATTACTATACTATTATGAAAACAAAAGAAAGAAAAGAAAAAAAAACGTTGTAACATACTTGTTGAATATTTTCTAGCACTTTTACCACGACAGAATTTTTCGTCGTTCGCCTTAATTCATTAATGTATATCGATTATAAATTGTCTTATTGATTTCCCTCTGAATTTCCATCCGATATTGTTACGAGAACGCCGAAGAAAGATGAGAGAAAACCAAAAAAAGAACGACACATTCCGGGTTCGTATTCATATCGTAGTATTTTTTTTCTTCTTCGTTAATTCGTTTGTACAATATCGCGATATCGTTTCGGGGAGGGGACGAAATGAAATTTTGTGTTTTTTCTCGAGATAGCGAGATATTGCGAAAACGATGTGAAATAATAAAGTGCAGAGTATTATTGAAATAAAAGATAATGATAGATTTGTAGCACGACTTTTTGTCACCCTGTGAAGCTTGGCGAATTTCTTTTGCGCGCTGTTCTTCCTTGCGAAAAGACTTATCGTTAAATATCGGCCAGGCACGGGCGAAACGAGCTGTAAAATATCGATTTACGAGCATCCGCGTCGCAGGCATGGAATATGGTCATTTTAACTTAGTCGAAAAAAAATTAATAATTTGCATAACCTTTCTCTGAATGATCCAATCGATTTTTTTGTCGGTCTTCAAAGGTCCTCGCAAAAATGATAAAGAAAAAAAACCCCGATGATAAAAGTCCGATAAGATGCAAGAAACTTTCGAATTGAGTTCCATCCGAGTCCGACCGGGATCGACAGAAAATGCGGGGCAACTAATTGGCTTTTGTATTTAATTTGTTTACTTTATTCGATACTCCACATCAAATCTGTCTCGTACAAGATGCTTAACTCTGACATATCGATAGTAATTACTCATGCGTATCTTTCGCAGTCGTTAAAATCGAAAGGGTGAGAAGAGTCGCTGCGCGCGCGAGTATGCGAAGAAAGAAAATTATACATCTTTTATGTACAGCTCGCGCTTTCTACCGTCGAAACTCGTCAACGAGTTTCGCTTCGATAAAAAGGAAATGAAAAAAAAAATTGCACGCTCCGTTGGCCTCTTTTTCTCTGATGGCATCGACCGAATAGTGCCGGGAAAATAGAGGGAAAACGCGAGTTATCGGGGGCGCGAAGACATTGTCGAAAATCAAAAATATTATGGAAAATATCGAATTTTATCAGCCTTGAATCGCGCTGCTTCGAGATTTCGTTTTGAAATCATCCAAACATCAGTGCGAATAAAAAAATTTCTCGACTAAAAGTATCATGAAAGATGATTTTTTTTTCGTATGAAAAGATTGCTTTGGCAATTTGAAAAAAAAAATTAAAATTAAATAACGGAGAAATGATAATCAATAAGATAAAAGAGAAAAAAGTAAGGAATCAAAAACGAGCGAATAAACGAGTTTTCGATCGAAAGAAAATTGTGAAACGGAGGAAAAATAATCATTTGAAAGATGAAAAATCAAGGAAAACGTAAGATTTCTCGTTTAAGGGCTTTAGCTGTTCAGTCGAATGTTATCGATGTTGGTGAGAAGATTTTGAACTTCGTTCTTTACCTCGTCGGAGGTATTGGACAGAGTCAGACGCGAGCAGAACGAGCTCAGCTCTTCGACCTGATCGCCGAAGCCCTCGCGATTCTTGAGAAAAGCCGTGAGCATGTTGACGAGCTCTTGAACTTCGGACTTCGCGATGTTAACATCGTCGCCGCGAGAGTCCTGCATCAAGCGAAGCTTCGACTTTGCCAATTGGAGCGGACTGTAGCCGTGATAGTCGGGCGATTGCGGATCCGTTCCAGCCTCGAGTAGCAGCGTTACGACGGCTATTTTGCTCGTGACCGCGGCGAGATGCAACGGCGTATTGCCGATTGCGTCTTTGCAATTTGCGTTCGCGCCGTATTTCAACAAGAGATCCACGATCTCCGTGTAGCCCCTTAAATGAAGTAGAATACAAACAATGAAAAAGAAAAATGAAATATCGTTACCGATCGGTTATGTTTGGCTTCATTCGTAACGTCGACGACTATCGATAAGTGGGTAACATGTAGATTGCCGAAAGCAAATCACGTACAATGTCCAATACAAAAACCTGCGAGAAACATCCGGCACACATCCGGTTCGCGGACGATAAAACCCTTTTTTCGGCTGTAAATGCCGGTATGCACCAAAAGAGTGGTTCACAATTTTTGATACCGAAAAACGGTAATACGGACCGTACATTCTTGGATTGGCGCTCGAGCCTTTTTTGGTTTCGAAAACCGAAAACGGACCGAACTCAATTATAGGGGAAAAAAAAATTCAGCTCGTTTTTTGGTTTCCTCAGCTGGAGAAGGACCAAATACTTATAAAAAATGTACGTTCTGTTACGTTGTTTTTTACGATCCGTTTCGTTCCCCAACGGACGTGTCCGTTTTTCGGTCCTTCATCTTAAGGAATTTACTTTCCGCCACTCGAGTTAGCCTCGGCAAGTCATTGATGTTAGAATCTTTTTTCCCCGTACAATGTTCATGGAAAAAAAGCCCGGATTCGGGTTCGCTCCCGGAAATTTCTCAAATGATGGTCTTTACCTGCCGGCAGCGAAATGCAGCGGCGTGCGACCCTGCGGGTCGCTGCTGTTTGGCGATATGCCTCTCTGAAGAACGTTCCTCGCCAAATCGACGTTGTTCGTCGCGGCGGCCAAACGCAGCGTGCGCTGCAATCGCCCCATGGAGAAATTTCGAATATAAGGCGAAAATCTTCCCAATTTCAAACGATTGCCGCTTATCCTTTCTCTGTTTAACGGCAATGCTACCTAAAATACCAAAAATTTTACATTAATCCGTATACTTTTAAGGGTGTCCAAGCGACACACTCCGACTTTGATCACGTTTTTGATCACGAAAAATTAGACGCATTCTGGAAAAATTCAGACGTTTTCGGAAAAATCAATGAATCGATAAATAAATAAAAAATTGTTCAACAAATTTTCCGACTGCGCAAACTTTTTTCAATGAAAATTGCTCCGCCATTTTTCTGCATGCGCGTGAATTTCGCCCAGATTTTCAAATTCGTCGTGAATTCCTTTTTTCGATAGGGAAAAATGTGTGGGAAATCGCGAGAATCGAAGTGAATTTCGAAAATCCGGAAAAATTCATATGTATTCAGGAAAATGAACGAAGCATTTTCGTGAAAAAGAGAGTTGGATTGCGGGGAAATTTGTTGAACAATGTTTCCGTTTCATCAATTCCTCAATGAACTTTTGGTATTATGATTATGCAAAATTGATCTTTGCGGTATCTTTGATACGCATGATTTTTTTCAGATTGTCATACCGTCGAGAGGCGTTCGCGATTGTCTCGCTATTTTCGAAACGATGCACCGTTTTCAAATTCTTATCGATAATATTAACGATACAAATTTTTTTGTTTTTTCTCGAAAAATTTTCCACTCGTAGCATTGACGTGCGAACAATTACGATTCAGAAGTTTGCAGATTACAAAAGCCTCGCACCTTAAGATCGTCGAGGCTTTGCTTGCGATTCGGGTCTATGCCAGCGCTGTGCATGGTACGAAAGAGCGCGTCGAGGTCGTCCCCTCGTCGTCCGTCTGTGCCAATCGGCTCCGTTATCTTGTCATCCGAAGACAACGACGACTGCGGCTTGTTTATATCGTCCGTCATGTAGCTCATCGAAATCGCCCGCGCGAATGATGCGCTCGGCGGCAACGACCGAGTTCTCACGAGAGCCATTTGATTGTATTTTGTCGATTTGAAAGACTGCGGTTCGATTGAGAACGGCTTTGTCGGGAAGTCGTTGGCGCTCGTAACAATCGAATTGGCGCCGAACGACTGATTATTAGCGTCAATCTGGGCGATCGCGCTGTCGTTGGAATCGTTTCCCGTCTCGACGCCCGCCCGACGCGAATCGGCCGACGAGACTTTTCCATTGTTTACCTCAATCCCCGATTTGCCAAATGTCACGCAGAATCTCTCGATCGGCCAATCGTCGAGTATTCTTCGGGGATTAATTTCCTCCAGTTCATCCGTTTCGTCGTTTTCCGCACACGGCGACGAATTCATGTCACGGTGTTTCGTCGTTTCTCCGTCGTATTTTCCTTTCCTTTTTGTTTCGCTCTACGAAACAACGCGAGAGCCTGTTACTGCGCCGCGCATTGGAGAATTGGTTCTCACAAACTGCGAGGGACGAGACGGGAGAGCAAAGAACGCAGCGGATTGGAGACGAGCTTCGAGATTTCGAAGAACGATGGCGCTGTAGTCGCGACTAGTGGCGCCTCAACCTGATGCATTGTTTGATGGTAATAAAGATATTCTGGGGGTATGTTTCGAATTAAGCGCCGAGCGACTTTTCTCTCTCTCTCTGTCTCTCTCTCTCTCTCTATCGTGAATGAGTTCAAAGGCATCGGGGACTCCCGGAGTTGTTTACAATCCATCACGTAATGTGAAACATATTCTCAATACGTCTCTCTCGCTCCGCCGAGAGCACCGATCGCGCTTACTCTCTCGTACTCATACAAGTTTCAAATCACCTTAAGATGGAGTGTCATGCGTATAAGTGCGAGGGAAACAGTGATTTTTTCGTCAACGTTATTTTCGTCGACAAGCTGAGCGATTTCGAGCAAAAAAGTGTCATGTACTTCGTAATTACTAAACCTATTTTTCCCATATCCATATTTTTATGTATTCTTCTTTCGATTAACATTCAAGGTCACGAATTGAATATTCTTCAAATGCACGCGTCAAACAAAAAGAGAATCAGAATGAGGAGTAGGGATAGCGGGGAGCAGAGACAAAATGATACATATTTTTGGTTATGCACAAAAGTAAAGAAGATATCTTTAATCATTTCGATATAATAAACCATAATGATATGAATAAACCGTAATCATAGAAAAGGTATTTGCCGGTCAGAATAATCATTTTTGTCGTTTCACCGTACGCCGAGATGAGAACATTTTATTTTACGCGTAATTTCTTCTTTGGTTGCATTTTCGTCATGCCCTGAGAGATCAATTGCAGTACCAAGTTCGGATATGATTTAGCGAACGACGCGTAACGCTCAGTCTCCATTACTCTCGAAAGATTCGAAATAATGAAGTTCATCGTGATCCTCTTCAGATAGTCCGATTCGTGAAGATCGGCAAATATCAATATATCCGTGCAATTATCGATCGTAATATTGTTGAGCATTGCCACTTCGCACATGGCTTTGAGTCGACCCAGATCGTACTTATCGGCGGCCGCTAGTAGGTCGAGCGTCATCTCTTCGAGCTTCGCCGTTTTTCCCGTGTACATGAAGCGCAGCATCTCGCGGAACACCTCGGCGTCGACGTCGGTTATGTCCGCCCGATTACGTTTGCTCTCTTCCAACTCGCGCTCGAACATAGCCGACAATACGGAACTCTGAGCCGCGAGGATAGCCTTGTGAGCGCGTATCTCACGACCGCCAACGACGAGAGTCACGTCACTGAACTTCTCCGTGTCCAACAGGTTGCCGATTTTTTCGACAATATTACACTCCGGTATCGCGGTCTCCAGCGCAATGCTGCTGACGGGTTGCAAATATCCTATGACATTGCAGACTAATATCAACTTTCCGTCGTACAAAAAACGGTCCAACGAGGCGAGATTTTGGGAGCTCATTAAGGTCTTCCACCCGATGTCGTTATTTTTCGAATAGTCCGTATCGAATTTGATCGTGGGACCGGGATTGGGGTTCGTAGCTTCCGAGGCTATGCGACACTCGAAATGGATTGCGCGTATTTCATTGAATTTTTCAGAGGTTGGACACAGCTTCAGCTGGACGAAGTAGCCGCCGCCCCAGTCGGATTTGTCACAAACGTTCAACTTTAACGACCATTTGTAATCGTCGTTGCCGTTGCTCGAGAATAGCGGCGATTCGATTGTCATGCGCATTTTAGCGCAAACCGCGAAGTCGTTAATGGTCCAAGTGAACGTAGATTTGCAGCCTCGCATCTTCGTCTCGGCGTAATTCATCACGCCGGACGCTTCGTTCGGTATGCCCAGAACGGTCGAAACTGTAGATGCTTGTCTCCCTTCCATTTCGCGAGAATAATTGAAATTTCTTCGTGCCAACACCATTCACTCGAATCCTTCAATAGCTTTCGATAGCGTAGTTACTGATCGTGGATGAAGCTTGGAGAACAATGATCGCAATGAGGATCATCGATCGATGGGATTGTAAAGGCCTTTCAGCCGGGTCGCTATAAGGTGCCCGAATGACTTCGATGCCCTACCACCGGATCGCTCTGAAACATCGCCTCCTCGGCCACTAAAATACCTAAAGTGCCAGTGATCACGGCTCTAGTTTTGCACAATTCACGCTCCGCGACATCTGCCCATTAGTAGTTGCAACGATCTTTGCATTACCGACAGCCTGAATTCGGCCGTCGGTAATTTATCGTCATGGCGTGGTCTACGGAGATAATGGTTAGCGGATGGAACTGGTGAAACGCGTGTTCGGGCGGGAAGCGGCCGTGCGAAATTGTGATGCGAAGAAAAGATCGGCGCGCGTACGTTTAAACGCGCGAGGGAAATAAACAACAGGAAGCGGTTGTAGAAAAAGGATTCGTCACTTAGATTATTATTGCTAAAAATAGGATTTGCGCCCGGAGATTCCCGACTCTTATCGACTTTCTGAGGTACTCTGAGCTACGGAAGGACTTGACGCGCGGAACGCCCGGTTCTGGAGCGAGAGAAATTTAAGCTCCGCGCCAAAACTTGCAATTAGCCGAGGAGGCGATGTTTCAGAGCGATCCGGTGGTAGGACATCGAAGTCATTCGGGCACCTTATAGCGACCCCTTTCAGTCAGCCGTACAGATTACGTTTCTTTTTTTAGTGTTGACGCGCAGGCGCGCGCTCCTGCCGGATGTCGATCTTTCAATATTTTCCCTGTTAGTCAATCGAAACGCGCGGCGTTGTTCCGCCACAGTCCCGCCCTAGCGCGCTAGTGCACTCAAATTCAGCTTTCTCACTGGAGGGCATGTGGCGCACCCCGAGCGCGTGCTCGCGAAACGAAACGATTCGGAATTACCGCGCTACGGAATTGATCGCGGACAGTAAGCGCGGCAACTTCGAATCTCTTCGTTTTTCGCGATTTCTCAGTTTGACGATGATCACTGAATGTGATATTTTATGTTGGTAAGCCTGTTCAAACGCTTGCTTCCTGATTCATCCCTATTGACTGTGTATTCCCGCATTTTTTCGAAGACTCGGTCACGTCAGTAATTTACGATTTCGACCATTTGACTGCGGGACGATGCATACTCTTTTTTCCAACAATTAAAATTCAATTAAATCTTGAACTAGAAAGAATCTCGGTGCAAGGCCTCGGCGTGTTTTCGCGCTTTTGTTTTCGTTCAATTTTCCACGGATGTGAAGCCCGCATTTCCGGTCGAAGAGACCGTGTAAATGCAAGCGAGTTATTCTAGTCGCGAGAGTCAACCGAGCGACTGCGAGTGCACATGGCCGCTGCCGGCGCGCTGCGGCTGGTTATTTATCGTAGCACACGCGAAGTACGCGTTCGAAAGATTGTCCCACGCAGTGAATAGCGAAGAGATCGGTGCGCGCATGCATCGAAAGGTCTCGTCGCGATTTTCCGACGAAAAATAAAACGCGTAAACACGATCGAGCTCAGAGAATCGAAAGTTTCACAATGGCGCATCCGACGAGCGGATCGGAAAATTCTAACCTAAACGGAAACGTGGCCGCCGCTGATACGCCGGGTAATTCCGCCGGTTCCGTGGAATACCTCGTGATACCAGCCAAAAGAGAAAATGACAAGAAAAAGTACAGGTAAACGTTTGCCAAACTCTTTCGTCATTGTTGACAACAATTTGTACACTCGCCGGAATTCATTATTAATCAACCGGCGCCGTTCGATTAGTTAACTATCGATAAGATTGTTGTCATTATCATACTTTTTCTGTATATATATTTAAAAAAAAAAAAAAAATGTAAGTTGCAATTTTTTTAAAATAATAATTGTTTACATTGCTTTGTTTGGACTCAGCTATGTAATAATAATAATAATAATAATGTTGTTGAGACAATTTTTTTGCTATCTCTCAAACAAATTGCGCCGATCATGGATCCGTTTTAAGGTGACGCGAAACACACTCCGCTCAGTGGGTAACGAAAACTGTAATGCTCTCTACTTCAAAATCGTAGAGATTTGAGAAAAAAGAATATTGCCCTTTCACGTGTCTATCGATTCAACAGGGAAACACTTTTTTTTTTGCTCGAATGTCTATGGTTTAGAAATGTCACATGTGTGACAATTTTTATTATTGACTGAGTCGTTTCACATTGGCTTAAAAAAATTAAAATGTCAAGTACTCTCTGAATGAATGATTTTCTCATAGGAGGATGTTACGAGAGAAAATAATTTGGATTCCTGGTAAATTTTCAATTTCAATTCGAGTGTGTTAATAAATCGAGTGAGAAAGTTGCATTTACGAAAATTATCTACAAGAAATATGACTTCAATCGATTCTTTTATGTATCCAGAATTTTTTATATCTTAGTTGATCGGAGATTCTACAACCGATTAAGGCGATGTGAAACTACTCAGTTGGTAACCAAAACTGCAATGAATGCCACTTCGTAACCATGAACATCCAAAGAGAAACAAAAAGAAAATTTGAGATTTTATGAAAAATGTATGGTTTCGAAATAGCATTTGTTACAATTTTCGTTACCGATTGCCGGTAAAGAAAATGAGACTTAATTTACCATTTTGGAAACGTTATACAGACATTTGAGGAATCAGAAATTCATCTTCCTTCGCGTCTATATGTTCCGGGAGGAAGCACAGTTGTCCTTGTTAGTTTTGAAGTTTCAAACATTAGAGCTTTCGTTACCGACGGTGGTAATTCACACCTTTGTAGTAGTCACACGTTCGAATGGTAGGATAAAACGAGAAAGATTTCCCACTGAAATCCGTTTCCTTTTGTCTGTACATTCGCTCCGTTTCATTTCAAGGTTCTTTTTCTATTTAACGTGATGTGAAACGACTCAGTCGGTAACGATCGGATTTATATTAGAGTGATAAACCATTGTAGAAGAGCAAATGGAACTCTTTCCATCGATAACTTGGCATTGTAGATTTCAATTTGTATCGAAGTATAAAAAAGAGAAAGATTTTAAATATATAATCGGAATATCCGTTGTGGGACCGATAGAGCGAAAAAAAAATTGATTATTTCGATACACAGGGTCATAAAGCTAGCTAATGGTTTCAAAGCCCTTCTGATCGCTACACCGGATGCGTCTCAACGCACGAGAGAGTCTCCGCAAAAAAATTCCAAGAGCGAGAATGACGAGGCGGCATCAGGTATAGTTTGTACAAAGATGATAAAACGAATATCGTTCGTCAACAACTGCGATTTTATAAATGGATAAGCAGTTGGAATTCGCGTCACTCAATTTTATCACGAATAGCCAAAGTCGAGAACAACGATCGGGCAGAGGCCGACAAAGATGATGAACGCGAACCGAAACTCAAACGATTGAAGACCGAAGAAAATATCACAATCGCGAAAGGAGTTGACGAAAAAATGGTAAGTGAGATGAATTCTTCATTGGATCGACACGTGAAAGATGTATAAAGTTTTCTGGCCTTGAAATAGTAGATCACCAGAACAATAGGATGTGAAAACGGTGTCACTGATTCAAAACTAATGAAATATTCCATACGATTTATTTTAAATAAAAATATTTACACATTTTTTCTATAACTGAGTATAATTAAGAAAATACACGAAAAGATTGGCGAAAAAGATGAGCTATTTGCCCTAGGAGGAAAATTGTTGAATAAAGAAGAATCTCTGAGAATTCTCTGAAACGTTTTATTCCCCCGTAGGCAGCTTGCGGACTGGCCGTGAACGTCGGGACTTTCAATGATCCGCGAGAGTTTCCGGGAATGGCTCATTTCGCGCAGCGCATGATCGTCCTCGATTCCGCGAATGAATGGCAGGTAAATTGGTATCCTTTCGAAATGTGCATTACATTTTCGCTAACATTCGATTCCTTTTTCTTTTGTTATCACGATTTTTTGCGAGCAGGACGGCGACTTCGAGGATATGGTAAAAAGATTCGGCGGCAGCGTTGAGGCGCACACGGACTACGATCAAACGAAATTCAAATTCGTCGTTCCGTGGGAGTATCTGCGGATCGTGCTCGATCGTTTCGCACGATTGTTCATGAGTCCTCGATTGAACCGGGACATTGTTAAGCAGGTTCGGCAGTTCGTGATCCTGCGCGAAAACCTGAGCGACGAGAAGCTGTACGAGAATCTTTGCAGATTCCGAAAGCGCCATTACCGAGCTCACAACATGATGCTCACCGTCGAGGTGAGAGTCCGATTTACGTCGATACCGCGATGAACCGATCGAACACTGAAGGACTGTCGAATTAGAATTGCGAAATTAAATAGTATTTTATGCTACAAAGGGGGGAAGTGCGTTTTTCCACCGATCGTGAAGTTTGATGCCCGAGCGAACCGAGGGCAGAAATTCATTATTAACGCAATATTACGATTATTAGCAAGCAACGATTATTTATTCAACGGTTTTTATTACGGTGTTGCGTCCGAAGCGTCATATCTTCCATCGGATCCATGCAATTCCGTCAGATTTAAAGAAATCCCCACATCTTTCAATACCCTTGTGTTTTGGAAACGATTTTTTTTTCATTACAAAAAAGAATGAGGTAAATCTTATAGAACTCGTGAAACTATATGAAGGTACATACACTTTCAACGCAATCGCACGAATAAGATTGTTTCATCGTAAATTTCTTGCTATTTTCTCCATGCTGAGCCCTTCTGCATGCAGCTCTATTAATGCAATCTCTACAATGATAACGACTCTATTATGTAACGACAATGATGTCTTTCTATCTAAACTTCCGTATTTACTTGGTCTGTTTTTCCTTTTTTTTCGTAGACTGACAAATTTCTATTCATTTTCTTTTTTCGTATCATTTGATACTCCGCGTTAGGCGAGTTTGACGCTCGAGAGTTTAGAAAAATATGTCGAGGAGTGCTTCGCAACGTTGCCCGACGATAGTTTGCCGGTGGAATATTTTTCCGAATTCAGCGGTCCCGATTTGTTGGACACGTCGGGATCGCAGAGAATTTTCGAGATAAAGTCGGTCAACGGTGATTGCAAGGTACGTGGTTTTACCTTCAACAAGATGGTTTTCTTCTTTTCTGTTTGTGAATTTTTCTGAAATTGCTCTTTCAGATAGAACTTATATGGACGATCCCATCGCACTATCCGCTCTATCGACGCAATCCCTTGCGCTACATATCGTGGATATTGTGCCACAAGGGCAAAGGTTCCCTGTTGAGCTTTCTGCGAAAGAAGCAATGGTGCAACGACATATTCCACTCTATAGCGAGAACCCGCTCGAAAACATCCACGTACACGCAGTTCAGTCTCTCACTAGTAATCACCGTGGAGGGGCTCAAGTACTGGATGAACGTCGTGCGAGCCGTCTACTCTTTCATTGGCATGATGGTACGAGACGCCGCTCAGCAGAAACGAATATGTCACGAAATTCGTAAAATCGAAGAATCCAAATTGAGGTAAAACTGCGGATGGTTCTCGCGAGTTCTGCTTTCTCAAGGAATTTCGTTCACGTGCAATATTCTTTTTTTGGAACTTTCATTCCAACTTGTTTAGTGTGTTCAGAATTTTTTTCTTAAATACATCTAGAAAAAACGTAACGTTAAAAATATTCTTAATGAAATAATATCGGCAAATTAATTTTGTTCGCGAATAAACTACTATTAGACGAGGTTTGGGATTGGATTCGTTGTGAATCCGTTTGGAATTTCGAACTATTTATTGTATCATTGTTATTTTGCAACGCCGTTTCGGAGAGTTTCAATTTCTCGCAGACTGTCCAAGGAGCCGAGACCCATCGATCTCTTCGATCTCTATCACAACTTGTGCGTCAATCCGTCGATCGAGAGCTCGAGCCCCGCCGAGCAGACTACCGACAACTATCTCGCATGGCTCAAGTTGTGCATGGACGCCCTCACGCCGGAGAATGCCAACGTTATGATATACTATCAGACTTGGGACGAAACGAAGTGCGACAAAGTCGAGCCTTGGTTCAAGATGAAATACGAGGACACGCAGATGCTGAAGAGTTCCGTGAGATTCTTCAAGAACGGCGAGGCCTCGCCCGAGCTTCATCTTCCGATATCGAATATCTTCATAACCGACGATTTTACGCTCGTCCCCACGCCCGCGGACTATACCGCGACCACTTCCGCGTATCCGGTCAAGATTCACTCCGGCAAATCGTCCGAAATTTGGTACAAGCACGACAACAAGTTCGGCGTACCGGAATGCTGTATGAACTTTCATTTCATATCGCCGCTGCCGCTTTCGTCGCCGGAAAAGTACGTGAAGAAACGCGGAAGATCCTGAGAAAGACTCGGGCTTTTTAAGACAGCACGAGCGGCTCAGTTTCAGGAAACGTGAGATTCTGAGAGAATTTGGCGAGGATTTCGAGCGTTTCCCATTGAGATAAAAATCGGACAAAAATCAACCATAGGAATGGTGTTCGAAATCATTATTACGCAAAATCAATCTTTCGAACACCTTTCGTGTGCTTGATTTTTTGCAAATTTTTATCTTATTGAAAAATGCTCGAAATTCTTTCCGGGAATTCTCCGTGAAACTCACATTTCCTCGGACTGCACCGCTCGGACTATCTTAATCGCTGTTTTATGTTCAATCTTTCAGCGCGGGCATGCTCGATCTGTTCGTCGCTGTGCTGAAACAGCTCATCCTGGAGGAGTTGTATCCGGCGACTGCGGCTGGATTGAAGTACCGCATCGATTCGAGCGAAAAGGGCTTGAAGGTCGAGGTTCACGGTTGCAATCAGAAGTTGCCTGTAAGAAAAATACGGCGCTTTGTAGCACTATTTTTTTTTTACCGAAATTTCATGATTTATTTGTTCACACGAATTGTAGTGCATTCTGGTATTTTTTTGCAAACATTTCTTAATGCTTAATAATAATTATAGACCAACTGCAAGCCGATAGCAGCTTCGACATAATATTATATGCAATACATTATTTGGAAGCAAAACGACTTTTTTTTTCAAAAAACGTGTTCCAAAAGTCGCGATTCTTCGTCCACTGGAAGGGAAAAAAATCGAAAATTAAAAGGAATTGTTTTATTAATTTATAAGCAAATTATATCGATAATTTTTTACACAAGTCGGTGGCAACTGTTCGCAAAAAAATCACTCAATCCATGGATCCAATACGAGCCATGAATAGAAAAGAAAAGACTAGGAGTTCGGATTTTAGTGTAGAAAAATCGATTCTAACTCGTTTGTTGACATCCTTTCAGCTTCTAATGACATCGATAACGCGCTACATAGCGCAATGTCCGAAACTCATGGCCATCATGTCCGAGGATTTTAAAGAAGTGATAAATGACCAACGAAAAGCTTACTATAACAAATTCTCGAATCCTGGCCAACTAGCGGAGTAGGTCATTTTACGATTTCTCTCGTTTGCATGGAATCAATTTTAATAATCGAATCATATTTAAACACAAAATTATCACTATTTTTCATACTTAAATATTTAAGAACGAAATATGAAAAAAAAACTTTATGATAAAAATAAGATTTATTTTTTCTCATCATCATTCGAAAGGCGATTAACGCTTTTCGCATACAAATTCGAGAAACCACTTACTTGAATGTTTCAGAGACGTGAGACTGTCGATTCTGAGGCTCGTTCATTGGTCGACGGTCGACAAGCACGAGGCGCTTTTTCGCGTCAATTCTCGGCAGTTCGATCATTTCGTGAAACATTTCGACGATCGAGTTTACATACAGTGTCTCGTTCAGGGAAACATGAGGAAGGAAGATGTCATAAAGACTGTGCAGGATTGCGTCGAGATGTTGCATTGCGGCCCGCTGCTGCCCCTGAGGCCGCGAATGAGAGCGACGGAAGTACCTCTCGGAATGACTTGTTGCCGGGTGAAGAGCTTCGATACAACCGATTCGCAGTCGGTCACGATGAATTATTACCAGTTCGAGAACAATCCCATCAAATGGGCCGCGATGATCGAGCTCCTCAACGTATGACCTATTCTTTTTTTTCTTAAGAAGCGCGCATGTTGCTGCGCTCACAGCCTAAAGAGAGATTCAAACAGTGTTGCGAATAATTGCGGACGCGAAAAAAATTAGAAAATAATCAGAAGGCTTCAAGCACATTAACTTTGAATAATAGCGTTACATTTTCAAAAACAAAACATACAATTATGGAAAGTAATTTTGCACATCTATAACTTAATTCGCTTCCAATGTTTTTTACAAAGCTTCCTTCTTAGCAAGATTGATTGACCAATTGTATTTTCCTTGAAGTTGAAATTTTGCACACCATTCTGAATTCATTCAATCTAACGATAAAAAAGATCGATGCAACGGTATGCAGCGTTTCGTTTCAATTGCAAAATCAATCTCATTCCAGACGATTGTGAGCGGGTCTCACTTCGAAGTGCCCGAGGCTCGAAACGGACTGGACGGCTCGAAGTATCGACTGGTGGCGGACACTACGTGCTCTCTCGGCTACACGATCACCGGACGCGATCGTAACTCGCGCACCGACCGGATCGACGAGCGCATCGAGACATTTCGCAAAGTCTTCGGCGAGAAACTGAGCGCGATGTCGGATAACGAATTGCTCGCTTTCAAGGAAACGTTGACGAGAATGAAGCGCGAAAGATCGATGAGTCTCAAAGACGAGGCGAAGAGAAACTGGGCCGAGATAACGTCGGGAATGTACATATTCGACAGACTCAAACGCGAGCGCGACGTTATCAGCGAAATAACGATAGAAGACTTGAGAAAACTGATGATCGATCGCACCACGGACTCTTGTAATTTTCGCAAATTGAGCGTGCAAGTTAGCGGAGGAGACAGCGGCGAAGTGCCGAGGACGATGCAAGGTACGAATAACGAATGCCTGCAAATTAGTCTCGAGAACCGTTCGAATCGCTGTCCTATGACTCAAAAAATTCTGATAGAACCCTACATTTTCATTGACCTCTGAATTGTTATCTTTTTGATTCTCTCCTTCGTTTCTTGCGTTTCTTATGTTTTCCCGCATGACCCTCGTCTTTCTGGTCCAGCGGACAGCAAAGAGTGAAAAACGATCATTCCATCATAATATTAATGAATGATAAACTATTATTACTTCTATTTTCTACTAAACAAAGTTACGCAATAATAAATTCATTCAATAATTCTATTTGATATTAATAATTGCATATTTTTGCTATTATAATGCATAGTAATTGTTATTCGAAACTTGATTTTCTGCAAATAATGACTAAAAATTATATTTTTGTTTCGTCGAATGTTTTACAAACTTTTTTTACTGGACACTGTTCCAAATTAGAGATCAAGCGTGATTAAATTGATTTCTTCTTTTTTTTCGCAGGTCCCAATATTCGCGGTTACAACGGCAAGGCCAAGTATTCGCTGGAATATTTGAGCGATCCCGTGAAGGATGGAAATGCAACCGACGACCGTTGCATAAACGACATCGAAGAGTTCAAGTGCGGCCTGAACGTGTTGCGTCTGCAGAGTTCTACCTCATAACGCGCCGCAAACGGCAAGAATTCGGTGGGTATTGCGTTGCAGACGAATGGAGGATTTACCGAGCCCTAATCGTATCGGCGATACGCATTTGACGGTATTTGGTCCATTTTAAAGTACAGTCATAACAGTGAGAATAACGAGTTAATGATATGCATTGAAGTCGGTTCGGTTTGTCGCGAATTCGATTAAACAGTCGAATGTTTAACGACGACGAAGTTAGAAACCTTTCATTCAATGTCCCAGACGAAATTTTCAACGCGGAGGAGACACAAACGGCCTTTTGTCGATGTGACTCGATATCTTGGCGCTATTATGTCAATAGCAGTGATAACCGTAGCAGTATGTAAAACTCTCGCAAGCCTTTGAGTTTGAACGAGTTTGATATTATGGATCTCGAATACGATTGATTTCGTATGTGTACTTTTTATAAAAAGACTGCTGGGATTAAAGTATATTTTTTTTCGATCATCTGCTTCTTCCGACCCGTACCTAACATTCTTCGTGTTCTTCAACCGAGAGTCCATTTCACGGTGGAGGCTTGAGTGATTTCGCCTTACTTGCAGAAGAAGTTTTTCTTCTGTATTTTTATATTTCTAGCTGAAAGCGAGATTCGCGTGGAATTTCAACTGCGCGCGTGAGTTTGGGGCTGTGGAAAAAGTTTGCATTAAAACGAATGGAACGGTGATTGTTTTCTAACATTGAAGAGATCTCGGGAAAACGCCGAAAACGGTTTCTTCTCCCGGGGTCCAACTTACAATAGGTATTTTCGATACAAGTGCGAGAGAAGAGATCACCTTAACGCGATGTGGAACACACTTAGAGTGTCTGTCGCTCCGCCGCGAGCGAGCGAGTGATAGCGCTGTCTCTCTCGCACTCGGTAGGGTTTCTACAGAGTATTAAGAGAGGGTGAAAGTCGTTTCGCACTGTCCTCCTCGCTCCATCGCGAGCGCGAATAATGCTATCTCTCTCGCTCTTGTTACGTGGTCACGCGACTTTCACATCCCCTTAAGGTGATGTGAAACTCGTATGAGAGCGAGAGAGAAAGCGCGATTGGTGCTCTCGACGGAGCGAGAATGACGCACCGAGAATATGTTTCACATCACCTTAAGAGGTGGTGCAATTCCTTTCCCCCCACTCATTCCGGGCTCAGTCGGTAACAAAAACTGTAAACGACGCTTTTCAGATTTACTGGCATTTACAGCTTAAAGAAGAGTCTTATTATATTGTATGATCGTGTCCCCGTACGATTATATTCTTTTTGTAAACTGTAAATGCCAGTACGCCTGAAAAAAGTTGTTTACAGTTTTTGTTACCGACCGCGGTATTTGACCTTGAAGTCCTGGCGGTAAACTTCTGAAATTGGCTCGGCGCACGCGCGTAGCATTGTTATCCAATCCGATCCGAGAACGCTGCGATTGGCTAAAAAAAAAAAAGCCAAACGCCGCTTCGCGTCCCGGCGCTTCGCCGATATACGGAAACAATACAAAATAAAAGCATTTAATCGCCGTCGAACAAAAGAATAATACGTTCGATCGATTCCCGCCCAAAAGTGTACTTTCGATCTTGATAATATCAGAATCTTTCAATCGTCATCCAACGACAATTGGGGCGAGGTTAAAACGAACAAATTCGCGAATGGCATCTCACAGGAAAAAGCAGAAACCGCGATATTTTCCGA
The DNA here is from genome assembly GCA_963924025.1 of Ischnus inquisitorius. Lineage (NCBI taxonomy): Eukaryota > Metazoa > Arthropoda > Insecta > Hymenoptera > Ichneumonidae > Ischnus > Ischnus inquisitorius. The sequence continues at coordinate 2,089,719 of OZ001250.1, read as the reverse complement.
AAAGAAAAATTCGGTGTTGGGCTCAACGGCGTTCGAAGGCAGCGGCGAGCGTGAGTATGCAAACGACGAAACTCGTCGAGGAAAAAGAATTCGGGACGCGAGAATTGTCGGTCCTTCGACCGATAAAGATTCACTCGAACGCTTTGTTGGAAATTTGGCAAAAACACGATTCGTCGAACACAGCTGCGGAGAGCACGATTTATTTTCATTACATTTCGTCGATATTATTCGAAACGACAGAAAAGTAGGTAACGAAGAGCGAGAAGTTGCGAGAAAATTCATGACGATTGGCATTGACCACGCGCGATTTATTTTCAGCGTAGCCATGTTCGATCTGTTCGTGAAGGTCGTCAAAAACGTGACGAAGAAACTTTTGGATCCGCTCTTGTTTGACGACGTAGATTCCGAAATTTCGGCCGGCCTCAAAGGACTCTCCGTCCGTGCCAAAGGCTACAATCCGAAACTACCCGTAAGGAAGATACTTTTCGCCGAAGAAACGATCTATAAACGGACAATTCATTGACCTTTCGAGACTCTTTCTTCAGATCATTCTGAAGCATATCACGAGCTACGTTGCGCAATGCCGCGATTTCCTAAACGACGATCTGTTCGATTTTGTGAAGAAAGAAAATCTCCGAATGTACCATAGGAATATCATGGATCCCAAGAAACTAATCGAGTGAGTTACTAATTCTCACGAGAGCAACCGAGAAGTCGAAAAAAACTGATGCAAGTTGAACTTTTTATAGAGACGAATTTGCAGGAATTTTTATTTTTGAATTCTCAAATTTTTCGCACATTGAGCACGTTCATTTCACCGCCGAACTCATTCATGATTTTATTGTACTCATATATTCGTATTTGTACTTTTTTCAAAATCAAATTACTTAATTTCTTTATATCCATTTTTTTTTCGATATATTTATTCATTTATCATTTCTCTTCATTTCTTCGTTTTTAGTTATCGTCGACTTTTCTTTTCTCAAGGCGAGGTAAAATATCGCCATCGAGAAAAAAAATTGTGCCATTTTCTCTGGGGCGCGTAGAATTTAGTCTTTAAAGGGAATAGAATTTCACTGCAAAGCTAATCGGTGCAATTTTCGTTCAACGCTAAAATTTCCTCGAAAAAGAATCGCTACAGCTTTTATTATCGACTAAGCACAAGTATTGCGCTAAAGAGGCTATTTCATCTCGTCTTAAATGAAGAAGACAGTAATTGTGACCTCGTGCAGTAAATCTACATTTATATGTCCACGATTATTCGTGGACAAGCCCAATTTAGTGAATAATTCTCATCAAAAAGTGCACGAAGAAAATGACCTTCCGATACGCAATTCATTCTTCAGCTCTTCAATCTTTCTGCTTCCATCAGTTTTCCTCCGTTCACAGACTGTTTGCACTGAATTATTCGTCGCACGGTGCGAAAAATTCGATTGTTTCAGAGACGTGAGACAGTCGCTTACGATACTGTACTATTGGACGAACGCCGAAATGTACGAGGCACTGTCGAGAATAGAGCTCGAACAGTTTCAAGATTTCTGCGAGCATTTCGCCGACCACATGTACGTACAGTGCTTCGTTCAGGGCAACATGGAGCGAGCGGACGTAGTCGCCTTGGCACTGGCGTGCGTCGACATTTTGGACTATCATCCATTGCCGCCGAACACGATGCCTCAGCACAGTATCAACGAGATTCCGCGCGGACTGCACGGCTGCCGCGTGCACGGCTTCGATCCGCAGAACTCGCAGTCGTTCGTGTCGAATTACTACCAGTTTCAGGATCCTTCCTTCAAACTGTCCGCGATGCTCGACTATCTGAGAGTAATGGAAAAAACAAACCTTTCGAACGATCGTATCTTTGCGATCGATCTCATCGCATCGATCTCCGTCGAATGATTTCACGAGCAATTCTTTCAGTTGGTCATGGAGCAGTTTCTTCCGAGCGACGTCGAGTGCGATCTGTTGAGGGGCAATTTCGGGATGTTCGGTTACGCCATAATGGGAACGGTCGTCGAGGGCGACGCGGTCGAGGACGTCGATTGTCGAATCGAGATCTTCCGGCGTTTCTTCAACGAGACCTTCAGGAATATGAGGACCGACCAATTGCTGCGCATCAAGCGAATCTTCATAGCAGCGAGAACGGATGATCTTCGCGAGATCGATCGGGCGGCGGACGAGCGGGAGAACTGGAATGAAATAATAACGGGAAAATATTGTTTCAATCGCGAAGCCCGAGAGTTGGAGGTGATGAAAAAAATTACCTCCGAGGAGCTGCGAATGTGGATGACAAAGTTCACCGCGGGAGAGGATGATTGCCATTTGCGCAAGATCAGCATTCAAGTTGTCGGACACGACGCCGCACTTGCGGCAGCAGAAACGAGAGCCTCAGATAACAATAACGGCAAGGAAAAAATATGATTCTACCAAATCACGCGACTGATGAAACCTGATTGAATAATGGCTACGATAATGATCGAGTTTTGTGGCATAAATTCAACGTTGAAACGACCATCTATGAGCGACAGTATGGTCGTTTTTCCAACTAGGTAACAATTTGTTGTTAAAAGCGCGTCGATCGGTCGTAAAATCAACCGAGTAATTATTAAAATAGCACCATTTCGACGAAATGATTCGAATAGAACTGGCTATAACGATGAAACGTGCCAATACGAAAAGTTCCTTTTTCTTTTATGACATTATCGTCAGGAGAAAAAACTATTCATAATCAATATCTTCTCATGGAATTACTTTATAACCGAAACAATCCGATTTTACATCTGCAACTTTGGCTATCTGGGTAGAAACGTCCAAAAAACGACCATACTGTAACTCATGGATGGCCAGTTTGTAATAATTCATACGTTAGATTTTTCACACGAAACGACCGATCGTTGTTTCAGGGTCATTCAAGTCGGCCAAACCTCCTTTAGCTCAACAAGTTTCTCCACCTTTTTAGGCGAATCGACCGAATTTGCACTACGGTATTTGACGAGCTTATCGGAGGATACAACAAGGACAACGGGGTACGATCGTTACATTACCGACATCGATGAATTCAGACAATCGCTCAACATTATACCCTGGGAGAGCTCCAGTCGATGATCTCGGAACTGCTTCGAGGAGAATCAGGATTTTCATATCGCGAAGTTTTCGACGCTTAAGACAGAACCAAAATCGGAACCTGCCGGACAGGTAACGTTCATTAAAAAAATCCAGCCTGAAGTCAAGTTATAGATAGAATATAGGATAAATCATGCGAAAACAGCATCGAGCAAGCGAGCCTTTCAATACTCGAGACAATTGGCATTAAATGTCACCGTGCTTTGATGATGTTAAAAGCGAAACGGAATTGTGATGAATTCTATCACGTCGCTTCTGTGTAGACCGTCAGTACTTAGCCGCTTAAGTACGAATCGTGTGGAAAAAATATTTGCTTTCTCCAGTTGATTCGAGTACTGGAGTTTCACTTATCGCTCTTTTCAGTACCGCTATCGTAAGCGTGTTACAATACCTCGACATTGATATTATTTACATAAAAATTTCATTTTCTCATTTGCCTGTGACAAACAGTAATTTTTTATTTGTTCATCGATATCTCAGACGAAGATCAAACGCCCTGTGTTTACTTAAGGTCAGGAGGCCAATTTTCATGCGCGTAGATTTAATGGTGAATTTTGCCCATGAAGCATTTTCGCCTTATAGTATTAGTACCACAACTATTTAGAGCGAGTAAGACTATCGTTCCAAGAGGTGACTGAAAAATACCGTCATTCCGATATGCATTATTGCATGATTTTATTTTGCACAACGCAAAAAAAATCAGTATACATGCAAGTAAAAAAAATCGAACTGAAATACCCGTTTGAATAGAAAGACGCTTGGATATTTGTGTCTCCTATGGATTAATGTTTCGGTGGAGACATTCTATTAACGAGAATTATACTTTTGACCAACCCGGGCAGTTTCCTTTACGATTATCATTCATGCATCTGTGATAATCACGTAAATGATTTCAAACGTTTTATGGCCAATGCATCATGGATGAGAAAAAAATGAAAAACCAATTGAAATTACACTCTTTCATCGAATATTTTGTATTTACTTACCAAAAACAACGCCAATTTCTGATGCTCAACGGCTCTCCAGGGTGGATTCGCAGTATTCAAGAACATTGATAATCGGGATGGAATTTTCGGGGAGAATCAGAGAAACAACAGAATATATATAACATCATGTATAATAATTCTTCCAATAGGCTAATAGTGCGTTGCTACAATACATAATATACAAGTTTCCATATTGGGCTAGGTTGGGTTTCCTTGTTGTGTTCAGAGCGAGACAAGACTGCCCAACGAGAGGCACACGTTGGACATACGTGTTATTGCATCGAAGTGAGCATCGTAAAATACGACATTGCCGTTTGCAATACCTTAAAGGAATTAGATATCGTTTGGAATAAGAATCATCAGTGTTGACGAAGTGCCCAATGAACATTGTCTGGCTCACACTGCAAAAGTTTTCCATTGACATGACGTACAATCGTCCAGCGGCGATGGTACAAGGTGTGACGGTCCGTCTCAACAGAAGCACGATCAATCCTCTCGATCTTCGAGACATCAAGTACCACTGTGTGCAGTATCTGTTTCGCGGAGAGAAATGAGTTCCTTTCAAGAAAACGCGTGGACAATGTTACAAATATTGCGATAATTTTCCAACGAAGCGGTTGTAATTCGAAAGACTATCGTTTCCCGAAACACCCGACAAAATGACTGGACAACCGATCAGTTGGCCTTTTTTGAAGCAATCATCGGAATCGCAACAAGAGCGGTTATGAAAAAACCGTCGTGATGAAGTTACGGACTTTTCTCGTCAGATTTTCTTCTGCCCGCTTTCTATTGGACACAAACACCGGTCGTTCCCAAAGCCGTTCAGATTATCATTCGGGGGATTTGAATACTTACGAAGAATCACGAATCCGGGAACTGCTTTCCATTATCCAATGTCCGGGCAAAGTATTGCAGAACAGATGGACAATTTGAGCGATGGTGAAACATACGAATCTCGTGGCGTCTTGTCTCGATGTCTCGACCGCAACGGCCTTCACGTAAAATTGAAATAATCATATGAGAAAAAAGTGCTGTAACAGCCAATGAAACTTACCATAGAGCCCGTTAAGCTCATGCACACCAGGCTGAATCCGAGTACGCAAACGAGAACCCACTCATTCGAGGACTCTATGAGACGTACGAACCTGTGTCAACGTACGAACGAGCTACTCATTTTTCTGCGCACAGCAGTTTCCTTCGGGACTTCGCGGAATCAATCATTAACTCGTCACTTACCGTATGAGACGCTTGTGAGTCTTGATGCAAGGAATAATCTGTTGATAACAAACGTCGTCCCGGAGATCCGGGTCAAACATATCGTCTGCCGACTGAGTACGTTCATCCTGTCGTATATTCTCCAGACGATATCTGCACGCGTTAAAAACTTATAATGAGCCGATGAAACCGTTCCGAGACACAATTGCATTGTGATGCTGATTAAAAAAAAGTTTGCACTTTTACGTGATTTTCATATTGGCATAATCGTACGTTGAGAAACGTCGCGACTACTATCGAATTTTGATGATACTAGCAACACCGCGCGCGCTTTCTCAATTGTCGTATGAATATATGAATTTTGCAATTTGTCATTAAGAATGTACGTTCATTTTCAATCAAAATGCCGAGCGCCGAGATACAAAACCTGATACGACGTCGTATTCTCGTGTCGTGCCGAATATATGCGCAGTAACTCGTGCCGTGTGAGATATATGCGCAGCAGCGCTGACGTCACACGGAAAGAAAATCTGATTGGTCGGGATAGCGCTTCCATGATTTCGATAGATTTCGAGAGTTATATCTCGAAAATTCGATATTTCGATTCGATGTCCATGTCTTTTTTAAGAGAGGATGTCTTTTTTAAGAGAGGATTTTATTGGTCGCCTACCGAACAGAATTATGGTACAAAATATCGCTAGACATTGCACTGCACAACTAAACTCGGGAGCGGACAGACGCGCGCTAACGAATCCGATATAATATTCGTGTCGTGGATTGGCAAAACTTTCGAATGATATGAATAATACGAATAATAATTTCACCTCTCATGCATCGGTTCATTTGTGAATGCGTGACTTTGTATAGCTAGTTCGGTAATAATTCGTATCATGAACATTGTCACCTCACGATCCGAAACATCGCGCAAATGTGTTGCGCCATCGCCATGTAGAGGGTGTCAATGGCCACAAGCATCATAATGCCGAAAGCGCAGGTGAGCGATCCGTGAATGAGGATCGGATAGAAATATTTCTGCGGGTCGATTAGATAGTCAGTCTGAAAGAGTACGATTTCGGGTCGCGTGTGGTTTAGCGGCGCGACCAAATCCAGGAATTTCGGTATCATTGGCGTTAATACCCAACCCGTTACAATCGAGTAGATTAGGCCTAGAACGAAATAGTACTATTTGTAAAAAAATTCTATTCAATTATTAGAACAGCATGAATAGCCGGGCTTAGCTGACTTATGTAGCGTATCGTGCAAAGTCTTCCTTTTTCTCCGTACTCTTCAAGAATTTTTATTTCCGCTGGATTTCGCGTAGATTCCCAGTTGAATTTTACCTCATCGAGCATCTGCCTTAACTTCAATATTCACAATTCAATTTTCACAACAGCATGTCGCGGATAATAATGAACGACATACTATTAATAATGGAATAATTGTTTTTAGTCACCCTGCTGCTGTAGAGAACACTATTTAACAGTTTCAAATAGCAACCAATGTGAGCTACTAGAGGAGCGAGACACTCGATAAAGAGATTGAGATTGCCCCACGATTGAATCGCCTTGCGGGCCTTCAATGCACGATTATATATTCGGAAACGCAAAAACCAAACAGATACAATATCACAAATAAAGGTTGATATCTGAGTTTCTTGTATCCTGAAGCGATTACACACCAAATCAGCTTGATTTCTACCGTAAATTTCTTAAATTAACAAAAATCTTCGAAAGAAAAGAGAAATTGAAAGAAATCGACAAATAGAATTGTGATCCATTTTTATTAAAAAACCCGGAGAAATGTAAATTATTCGAGCTTTCCTTTAAATGTTTCATACGCAAAAACGATTTGACTCTTCTCATAATAATGTAGCACCATTCAAAAATGAGGTGACAGCTTTTGAGACTGATCTTGTTATTGATAAAAATAAAAACGCATTAAAATACAAAACACGTAATCGAAGAAAGAAAAAAGTGCATCTCCTTTGTCCATATACCCAATACGCAGAGGTTTCGCTACAGTGGCAAACTATTTGATCAGGTCTGCTTTGGTGTGTCAGTCAAACCATTGTTTACATATTTATATTATATTGTTTCTATGGTCAACTATAGTTATGGCTTATTGAACTTCGCGTTGAGACGGAGCCGCGTCTCTTGATACGGTAGATAAAGCTCTACCTGTGGTATCAAAAAAGTAACGCAAATGGCAATTGAACCGATGACCCTGACGGTTCTGACAGATTTGGATCGATAGGGCCACTGGCCATTTATTGAGAGCAATCGTTTGTTAATGACGTAATATCGTGACTCGAAAAAGTCATCGTTGTTCGTTGAAATATCACTTTTGTGCTCCACTATTTCCGTATTCTTTGTCATGGCTACTTTTCGAACATCGCCCAATATGGTTACACCAAAAGAATCTGAGATACTTAAATCGATCACCGCCTCAGTTTCCGCAGTGCCCTTTTGTCACAATAAAAATAATACCGTGCGAATATGAACGTACCGACCAATTAATTATTATGAACGAACATTGCGATTTTTCAAAACAGGAGGGTGTTCCTATTTTTAAAGACATGTCAGAGGGACATAATTCTTCCGTCCACTCTCCTTCCCCCAAGAACGCACGTGCATGACGCTGCGGGAAGGAGAACCAATTTGCATAGTTTATTATCAATCGTGGCAATTTGCATGTGGCTAATAGAGCTTTTCCGTTACGCGACAGTACGGAAGGAGGACAACCCATAATTTTGTTGTCTGACACGCCACCCCAACAGCCCATTTGACAAAGCATTCTATTCTCTGACGCCGACGTCCCCTTTCTATATCAATTGTCTTACTAGATTTTCTCAAGAATTATGCTGGCAACATAGCGTTATCGGCGCTTGGGGCGAATCGCCCCAGCGGCTTTGATATGATTGCCGGTAGAGTCTGAATGGACTGATCGTTCCATGCAAAAATTTTGATTTTATGTGGCCGTGCATTCAAGCATTATTTCAGTCGTTCACCACCCTTCCAACCGCTGTTGTATGTGATCGTCTTCGCGTGACTTGTGCAACCGTCGCGCGATTTTTACTTCAGATCGAGGGTTAACTCTCCGACACGGCATATTTTTGATTGCCGCTAGCAGTTATACATTGTTTGATCATGTACATGGAATACCTCGCATGCTTATCAGTTACTGATTCGTCGTTATCGCTCTCTTAAAAAGTTGGTGAGTACGATATTTTATCTCGAAAGTATCGAAATTCGAGATACGTATTGTTGTCGCTTTATTCGTGCCGTGATTGGTCGAGATGTGACCGAAGGTTATGGGCGCGCGCAGCGCGCCACTGTCGTGCTAGTCTTCGCTTTTGAAAAAGTTGGTGAGTAACGATATTTCATCTCGAAAGTATCGAAATTCGAGATATGTATTGTTGTCGCTTTATTCGTGCCGTGATTGGTCGAGATTCGACAGGAGGTTATGGGCTGCGCTGCGCGCGCGCCTGTCGTGCTAGTTCGGTTAACATACGCCTTCAAAATTTAGGAATAGTTTGATTTTTACATTCGACATTGTTTATGGATAGAATTCGTACTGACCTTTCATAAGATATCATGACAAAATTCAACTTCAACATTTTTTAAATGTTGCGTTTCTTAATCGTGATGGAGTGTACGATAAGGTTGGTAATTAAGAATATTGATAATCGGGATGGGAACTTCAGGGAAAATCGGACAAACAGAGTAAGTATAACATTGCGTATAATAATTTTTCCAGTAAGCGAATACTGTATCGCTACAATATATAATAGCATAGTTTCCATGTTGAGTTAGATTGGGTTGTCTTATTGCGTTTAGAGCTACCCGAAGTAATTATTGCATCGAAGTAAGCATGGTAAAATACGACGTCGCCATTTGAAGTACCTTCAGAAAAAGATATCGTTTAGACTGAGAACTATCAATATTAACGAAGTAGGCAATGAACATTGTCCGATTCACACCACAAAAGTTTTCCATTGACATGACATACAGTCTTCCGGCAGTGACGGTGCAAGGTGTAGCGGTTCGTCTTAACAGAAGCACGACCAATCCCCTCGATCTTCGAGACATCAACTACCATTGTATACTGTATCTGTTGTATGGAGAAAAATTAGTTTACTCCGAGGAAACGTGTGGACAACAGTGGTATTTATTTGCAATAATTTTCCAATATAGCGGTGGCACTTCGAGGCATCGTTTCTCAAAAAACCCGACACAATGAATGTGAAAACGACCGTTCGATCTATGCTCGGAGACGACTCTTAGAATCAACACGAGACCGATCCTCTCCTAAAAGGTTGGTGTGTCACGATATGTATCGATATCTCGAAGTATCGTTGTCGCTTTAACTCGGGCCGTGATTTGTCGACTAGATTGGGCTCACAAGCCCGACTCACGAGGGTGCGAGCCTCCGTCACGTCAATGTTTTCTATTACTGAATAATGTGGATTTTTATACCCGACGTTATCTTCGGCGAACGAAACGGACCGTCAAAAACGGTAAAACGGACCGTACATTTTTGGCGCTCGTTTCTTTTTTGGTTTCAGAAACTTAAAAACGACCGTACGTTTTTTTGTGGATCGTTTTACGCGTCTTGCATTCAATTGAATTCCTTTTTATATCCGTAAATCGATTCAGGAACAAGAATATCGATTAAGACGTGGCAAAACCGAGCGACGTTTTCCTCTGATTTTGCCTCGGTGATCTCTGGTAGGGAAGACTCGTCGTGATACGGAATTTGTTGTTCTCATGCGAAATGGGCGCGCAGCGAATTTTAGTCGGTTCCGCTCAGACCTACGTTCGAGCAATTGTGGAAAATCAAGGCTGGAAAGAACGATGACAAGGTTGGGAAAAGAAAAGAATACGTATCACGTAGCAATATATTAATCGTCCTCTATTCAGATGTAATATCCTACAAATTCGTAGCGACTGGTGAGCGTGAGGTGAGATGATACTTGAATGAAGATAGCGAGAAAGGTGTTCAACGTCGTGGGGGGAGTGTCATTGCGAGCGATGTCGCGACTAAATTGCATTACACAGAGTAAGAAATTAATTCCTCGAAATAATTACACGTTATTTTCTCCGCAACAATAATCTACGAACATTATCACTATTCGCTGTTATCATTATTTCATTTTTTTTCTCATTTCGAGGGGCCGATTAATTGACAGATTCATTGGATTTTACGTATTAAAGTGTTTTTACATTTCTTCTTCCTTCTTCCCCGACGAAAAAAATTGCGGTGTGAGTTTTAACGAAATACAAATGAAACGTGCGCGTTGCGACGATTTTTCGCTTTTTCTAGATGAAATGTTTTTAACGATTTCTGGCTCTCTATCGACTGGACTTAGTGTTTCTCGTTATTATTATTACTTTTCTTTTTTTGCCTTTAATTTAACTCTCTAATTGCAGTTTAGAAATCTTTAGACGGAGATACGCTACAGTCTTGGCTTTTCGATTTTTAGCATTGTTTTTTAAACTTTACTTCCACCCATTCTCGGACAGCATCACAGATCTTGAATATCGATGGCTTCTTCTGGGACAATTGCGGTTGAAAAATTTAACGGAGAAAAGAAAAATTCATCTCGCCCAACCGTTATCACAGTCTGAGCCTCTGATTTCTCGAAAGAAACGCGATTCCATCCCGCGTAATACGCGTTCGGGAAATTCTTTCCCTCGGTTCTCACAAAAACGTGTCGAAACACCCCGAATTTAGTCTCTTTTTTTTCTTCCATTTCATTTACACATTTCTCATTCTTTTTTCGTTTTAATACTTCGAAGAATAATAATAATAATATGAATGTGTAGAGAGCAGTTTGCCGCTAAATAAAATAACAATTTCTTCGTATCACGAACATGTTTTGCGTCTTGATGATGTATATATATATATATATTTTTTTTTTCTTTTTTAAACAATGAAGATGACGCGAGAGATCGAAAGTTGCGGATTAAAAATTTGAGACTGACAGAGTAAAAAAGATAACGATAATATCGAGAAGCTCGACGATGATTTCTCTTTTGTTTTTAACGTAATAATAATTCTAACATTAATTAATTAATAATAATAATAATATTAATAAATTCAATAATAACGCGTAGGCACGACCAATCGGTGCGTCAACTATTTCGCGGCCTGTGCACCGTTCTCGCTCCGTGCATTTCGCCTTTTTTGTTTTGTTTTTCTTTTTTTCTTCTTCCAGTTCCCTTCTTCAGGATCGACAATTATTTACACGCGGTTTCCGTTGTATTTTTTTTTTTTTTTGTTATGACATCGTTTTTATCTTGATAAAAAAAAACAAAAGAACGATTCTTTCGTTACAGAGATTCGCTTTGCCTCCGCGGGCACTTCGCATTCGTCTCGTTGGAGCGAGTCACACCCAAACGTCTCGCTCCAATTAATTTCCCGTATCTTCTCGAACTCTCCTCTCTCCTCCCCTCCCCCTTCGTCTATTTACAATGTAATTAAAAATTGCTGTTAACGCGGCAATCCCATTGATATGGCGAAAGGTATTTCATGTTATGGATTTTCCGCAGAGAAAAAATTCCCAAAGAATCTATCGTTTAAGAAAAATTCAAAAAAGATTTTCATAATTTTTTTTCTTTTTAACAAGGTTTTTTTTCCGACAAACTTTAAGATGAAGTTTCCATTTATCACAGACGTTTTTAGTTTTTTCTTTTTCAAACGAAATTTCGAGGAGTTATTGTACCAATCGTTTCAGTGGAACTTGTCGCACCGCAATGCGCCGTTCTCTGCCGATGAATGAAAAATTATAATTTTTTGTTATTTAAAAAATCCGTAAAATTGCTAATTTTTCGCCAGATCAATACGACTGCCCCTTTAAACGTACGCTATCTCGCCGAGAAGTGGTCGCAGTGGGCTTTGTCCCTTCAGCGACGAGATCGATTAGGACGGATTTCGGCCAATCGGGTCTGGCTACGAAAATAAGCCGCGCTCGTATCCCCTCTCCCCCCTATCGAGACTAATTATTCAGATTCTTCGTTTCTGGTGTTTCTTTTTTTTTCGCAAGTTTTCATTTTTAATAATAATAGTTTAACGTAAGAATTTGTTTTCTCCGCTGTTTTGCTGTATAATTTGCGCTTCGTCGCTTGGACGGCTACGATTGCGACGACTGGACGACGACGTGTTCGTCGATCTTTTCATTAGTCGATGAAACACCAGCGCCCGCGTAACTGGCGCTCGGATCTTCCGTCGTCTCAGACTTTTCGACGTTCGATCCGCGACTGTCGACGCGCCGCCGAGCGCTCGCGAGACTATCGTTCGTTTCTAATTTCGTTATATCTACAATTTGTTCAATGGCGATGACGTCGCTCGACGCCCCCGACGAGCCTTTTTGGTCCCCGATCGTTCGTGAATTATCGCCGCTCGAGGAAACATCGCCCGCACCGTTCGCCTCGCTTTTATCCCGAATCACAGCCGCCGAATCGTCGCTCGGCAACGCGCCGCCCGTTTCGCCTCCAGCGTCAACGACGCTTTCGTTAATTTCCGCTCTCGATGAACCTCTCACAGCCAAATGGTCTCGATTTCTCGTTATCGATGACACACCGATTTCGTCGAGATTCGAATGAATATCTTTCGTTAACGACGGTGTCTCCTCCTGCGTCGGAGCGAATACGATCGAATTTTCTGCGATCGTCGATACCGATTTTTGACCGATTCTCGACGATTCGTCAGTCGTAAGTTCTTCGATACGGTTTTCTCCGGGCTTGTCATTGGACGATTCTTCGACGTTTATCGATGCCGATTTATTACCGATTTTCAACGATTCGGTACTCGTAATTTCTTTGACACGGTTTTCCTCAGTTTTGTTTTCCGCCGGGATTGTATCGTTAATCGATTCCAATTTTTTACCGATTTTCGACGTTTGGTCTCTCGTAATTTCCTCGACTTGTTCTTTCTCGAATTCGGATTTTTCGTCGCCCATCGATACCGATTTTTTATTGATTTTCGACGTTTCGTCTCTAGTAATTTCCTTAACTTGTTCTTTCTCGAATACGAATTTTTCGTCGCCCATCGATACGAATTTTTTACCGATTTTCGACGTTTCGTCACTCGTCATAATCTCCCCGACTTGTTCTCCCGCGAATTCGCCTATCGACGATTTTGAATTTTTTGTCGTATTATCGTTGACGATTTCGATAGTCGGAATTTTCGGTTGTAACGATTCTCCATCGTCGATCTCAGCTTTCGGCGATACGATCGTTTTCGAAGAATCCACGGCGATTTCGAACTCCGAAGCTTGCGCTTCCAGCGATTCGGTTTCTTTCAGTTTGTCGTCCAACGATTTTTCAATTTTTCTTGAAGAATCGGCGACGACTTCGATCTTCGGAGTTTGTAGTTCCAATAATTTTTCATCATTACCCTTTCCCTCCGGAGTTTCCGCCGTTTCTTTCGAAGGATCCATAACGATTGCGATCTCCGAAGCTTTCACTTTCAGCGATTTGTCTTCACTTATTTTTTCGTCCAGCGATTTTTTGATGGTTCTCGAAGCATCGTCGACGATATCGGACTTCGCGATTTTCGATTCCAGTGATCGTTCATCCTCGCTCGTCGCTCTCGATGGTTCCGCCGTTGTTTTCGAAGAATCTTTGGCGAATTCACCGTCAGCGGCTGCCGATTCGAGTGACTTTTTATCTTCGCTCGTCGCTTTCGCCGTTTCCTTCGATGAATCTTCGATGATGAGCGATTTTTCCGTATCATCCGAAGTTTCATTGATCGCCAGCGCGTCGCTCTCCTTTGGTGGCGTTCGCGGAATTTCCTTGTCCGATTTTTGGCCATCGGTATCCGGGATGCGGTTTTCGATGCCCATATCGTCGTCGGCCTTGGCAGTCCCGCTTGTCGACAGTAGATTCAATTTGAGTCGGTCCCTCGTGTGGCGCAACTCGCCGAGCTGACTCTGTTGCGCCATCTGTTGTTGACTGTCGACAAGTTCCAGGCCGCGAGCGTTGCCGTTCGTCTGCATCGTCAGTGGCGCCGGGATTTCGACGTGATCTACCTCGTCCTGGGACTCCTGGCAATCCTCAGCTTCCCGGGATGGCATCTGATGCTGCTGCTGCTGCAACAACGTCGAGCTCGCTCCAGGAAAGAACTGGCTGACGTACTTACCCTCGCCGCTTTGAAACTGAAATGGACGATTCGAACTACTCACGTAGAACTCCTCGTCGCCTAAAATCACAAATGAAAATAAAAATCGTTAGATTCGTATCGATAAAATGGGTCTCTAATAATTTAAGGCGATATGAGGCGACTCTGTCGGTAACGAAGACTGTAATCCATTATTTAAAAGATCTGCATTTTTTTTCGTAAATGGAGATTATTAGCGTCTATAACAAAACAACAATTAAATTGAAACTACTCGTTAAAGTGCGCCGACAATGACTTAAGACGCGGTGAAAACTCTCAGTCGGTAATGAAAACTGTAATCGAAGACTAACGGTTGTAATTCGTTATCAACCGTCTTTACTGCTATTACGAAGGCGCTATTATTTTTCAATTACTAGAAAAAAATGTTACTAACAGTCTTTCGTGCTTTTACAATTGAAAGATTATTTTCGACATACCGGCGCGATTGGACTCGTCGTATTCCATCGGGTAGACGTCCAATCGAGGCTCGTCCATCATTTCTTCCCAGTCTACGGATCACGGATAAATATACAAAATTAATATTCACGCTTATCAGTTTTATTTTTCATGTATAGATATTCAAATAAATTTGATTTACCAGCATACGAGGTTGGTTCCCAGGTCGTCGCGGCTTGATCTTGACCCCCGGCCATCGGTGTCTCCTTCGGATACTCGTAAACGCAATGATAGCGCTGCTTCTTGAACCAGACGCTCTTCTTCTGATCCTGTGAAAATCAACTTGTTTCGATCAAATACGAGCCCTAATAAATAAAGAATAACAACATAGAACAGAAAAAAAGGAGTACTTTCTTCTCTTCAATCGAGTATAAAATGGAAAGAACGTGTATAAACGTGAACTAGAACCGAGCGTGCGAATGTAATTTGCAAACAAAAGCGTTCGAGCAATTGAAATAGCGACATTCTTCTTTTTTTCTTTCAAAATCGATCCTACCACAACATACGTTAACGAAAGTATCGACCCGGTCCTTTCGTTTTTTTAACCGTCGTAGATGAAAGTTTGACACACCTACCAATTCGTCCTGGCGGCAAAGTAGTGAATAGAATACGATTCAATGGTTTTGTAAAGTTGGAGAAAAATAGCATACGGAATCAGTTTTGGGGTGGTTGAAAAAAATGCTTCATTTTTGTGTTTAATTGCTGATCTAGATTATGGTACTCGTTTGGTAAGAAATGGAAGCCTGCACAAAAATACTGCCTTTCAATTTACAAATTGCAAAAAACAGTGGCAGAAATCGCGTTAAAAGAATGTGAAGAACTTCCAATAAACAAATTTTTCGAGATTTTATAATTAAAGATAATCGACTATTCATCAATATTCCCGTGAACAAAGAAAACGATCATGTAAAACCGAAGGTCAATACGATTTTTAACATCGCAACAGTAAAACAAAATCGTACATGGCTCTGCTTTCGCAAAATCGTTTCTTTTACTGAAAATTGCATTCGAAATTTTCAAAGTTCCCGTAGTAACAAATAACTATAATGCTAATGCTAATAATAATAATAATAATAATAATATAGGAATATTTTTTGACAAACTCTCGCGTGTGGGGCCGTTAGTTTTTTTAAATCTAAAAGTCCAATAATCTTGATGAGTCCGTTAACAAAAAAATGATGCGTTTTTTTTTACCAGCCTCGTAGATAACGAGTCGGTTTTTCTCGAAGAATTGCCGACTATATTTAGACTAGGCAAGCGAAGAAGATGAGAGTGAAGAAAAGGACTCACCCCAGACTTGAGAGTTTTTTCTGGTGATCTTAAGGCCGATCTATGAGGCGCAAGGGTAGCGTCCCATGCGGAAGGGGTGAATTCTTCCTCTTCCTCGTCGTCGTCCTCGTCCCCTTCGTCGTCGTCCTCCAAATCGGCATCGGGTTCTTGAGATTTCGGTTTGTTCGGTGGGCTTCGCGTTGCGACGTTTTCCAGATCACCGTGAGACTCGTCGTAACGCTAAATCGCAAAAATATTTAGTGCCCGTTTTTTCTCTCACTATCTCATCCAAACTTGTGACTCTTGTTCGATAAAAAAATTACCTTCCAGACGAATTCGCCGGAGCTCGAACTGTTCTCTTCCTCATCTTCCTCCCCGTCGTCGCCATCGTCTTCTCCCTCGTCGTCGTCCTGGCTGTCCCAGTCTCTGTCGGTGCCGAAACTCGTGCTCATGAGATCGTCTTGCATCTGCAGAGGGAGCGGGAACTGCTGCTGCCACTTGCTTTCCTCCTCGGGACTCGGCAGCGGTGCGCCTCCGCTTCCCATCGTGATTCTTTTGCTTTCCATTCCCCTGTTGATCGTACGATCGATAAATAGAGGCTTCGTCACGAGTTCGTATTGACCCTTAAACGCTTTAATAAGTCAGCCATCTAAAGCTTTGTACGGCCGCTCTGAGTAAGTTTGAACCAGTCCAAGCGCATGCTTGGTTAAAATATAACTATACTAATTTTCTTAAATCAAATTAAAGCACAACCACAGAGAGACCTTCCTATTTAGCTCCAACTGCATTAATAATCTTGTAATCATAAGTATCATCGCGACAAACCTGTTCAGATTGTTCTGCGGATACTCGAGATTCTCCTCGTCCGAGAAATCCCCGTGCGAGGTGTCGCGATCGTCGTCCTGCTGCAAATTCGACGATTCACCGTTGCCCGTCGCCGTGCCCTCGAGCATCATGGCCCTGTTCGTTCGGGTATCGACGACGAGAACGTCCTCGGAAAGCGCCGAGACTCTGGAAGCTATGGAAGCGTCGCGGGAATCCTCCTTCGACACCAGAGACTCCGAAGTCCCAGCGCTCTCGCGTTCCTCCATTATCGGGCTCAACGGGGTTCCGTAGATGTTGTATCTTATCGATATGTCGACCCCGCCGCTGCCCCGTTCCAGGCTCTCGTCCGTCTCCTCGTCCTCCCATCTCTTCGTTTCCGCGTCCTCGTTTATCGACGGCTCCTTCTCGTCGCGCGGATCCAACGCCTCGATAACCGGCATTTGCGCGCGGGGCAATTTTTCCCGCAACTCGTTTCTTATCGCCGCGACGAATTCCTCGTCGAGACCGAAGGACACGTACGAATTGTCGCTGCGCAGCGACATCGTCGAGCTGTCCTCGTCGTCGTTGTCGTTGTCGTTGACGTTCTCGCGCGACGACCATTGTTCCGCGTCCGAATGCCCGCTGTCGGCTCCCGGTCGGGTCTCCATCGAGACGTCCGAAGTCTGGCATCGATCGGTCTTCAGCGGCGAGCCGCTCGTCGAGTCTTCCGTGGCTTCGCAAAGTTCCGATGCGTCGACGGGCGATCTTTCGAAGTTCTCCGACTTACGATCGGTTCGCGCGGAATCGCTCGTTGAGCTCTCGGTCGCGCTTGGTTTGTCGCAATCGTCGGATCTTCGATCGGTCCTCGGCGGCGATTGGCTCGTCGAGTCGCTCGACTCGATTTCCGGTGCTTTGCCGATCTCCGAAGCGTCGCACGGCCGAAGATCCAACGAGTCGTCGGTGCTGATGTTTTTGTCGGTCTTGATCGGGGATTCACTGCTCGAATCTGCCAGATCGGCGACTTCACTGACGATCGGCGATTCGTTGCGTCTCTCGCCGTCGTCGTGCGAACTCGCACGAGCCGCGCTCTCGTTGCTGGCATCGAATTTTTCTCGCGACTCCGACGCATCGATGATCGAACGGCGCTGCTCGGTCGACAAATCGGCGTTACGATTTTTCTCCGAATCCGTCGACAAGCTTTGTCGCGCGCTCGCGCGATTGTCCGTCGACGTGTCGACGCTCGGATTTTTGTCGATTTTCATCGAACACTCGCTGCTTATCGAATCCGCCTCGGTGGAGTCGCAAATTTCCAGCGAATTCTTCGTTTCCTCCCTTCCTTCGTTCTTCAAAAAATTACCGATCCTTCGCAATTCGGTCTCGTCGACGGTCTCTCGCGCGCCGCGACTGTCCAAAAAATCGGGTTCGCACGAATTCGCTCTGACCGTTTCGACGACGTCGGTCGATTCCTCGGACTCGAGAGATTCGGAGAACGAGCGATTCTTTCCGACGACGTCGTCGCCGTCGTCGAAGTGAACGCGCACGTCGCTCGACGACAGCGCGTCGCTGTCGTCGAGCCTGTCGGAATCGTGGAAGCTTCCGTAATACTCGGCGTCGAGGATCGTGTCCAATTCGAACAATATTCGCATCTGTTCCTCCTCGGCCGAGGCGGAGAAAGGCGACGAATTCGTCGCGTTGCCGGACGACGATATTGCGTTGGAGATGATGATGTTGGAGACCGCGTTGCAGGGTATCGGACTCTCTTCCTCCTCGCACGATTCCTTGTCGCGAAAGCCCGAATCCGAGCTTCTCTCGTCGTCCGGCGTCGAAAGCAACTTGCGATCCTCCTCGTCGTCGGCCTCGTGCGACGATCTCTTCGTTACGCCGCTCTCGAGTTCTTCGCCGGTCGACGAGTCCTCGTCGCCGTTGCCGACGGAATAATTGCCGCGCGACTGAGGCGTGTCCGGCGCCGACGACGAGCCCTTCGGAATTCTTTCCGAAGCCTCGAGATCCTCGCCGGTCGACGTGTCCTCGTCGCGATTACCGATCGAGTAAACCGCCACCGAGGACGAGCCGTTGATGGGATCTTCGTCGACGACGTCGCGACGTAGGTGTCGAGGCGTGTCGGGCGCCGAAAACGATCGGGTCGTCGAATTTTCGTGTTTGCTCGGCGTATTCGGCACCGATGACGATCTATCGATCGAGTCCTCGTTATCACGAACGTCGCGATAATTCGTCATTCCGATCATCGTTCCACCGATCATGGAATCATCGACGATCGACGTGTTGTCGAAATTCTCGAATATCGTCGCGGCGACGTCGTAGCGTGGAATTTTCTTCTCCAGCTCGCGCGCCAACGCGTTGTTCCATAGATCGACGTCGACCGAACTCGCGTTCGCTCGCGCGATCGCGTGATCGTTCGAGAAATCGGCAGGATTCACCGTCTCGTACGAAAGAAACGAATCCAAGCGCGGTGCTTTATCGGCGACGCAGGTTTTTTCGGGCATCGCGTTGCCCTCGGGAACGTAACGCAAGAGTGGAAGTTCCGGTTCCCCTTTGGACACTAATCGCAACACGTGAGCCTCGACACGCGGGCTCTCGGTTCTCGCGCTCGAGCTCGTTTCTCTCGTCGAATTTTCTGCTTCTTGTTCGTTCGCGCGGTTCGAACTCGCCAGTGGCGAACTCGTCGCCGTATCGACGATTCGCGAGTTTTCCTCGCGCTCACACGCGATAACGTTCGGAGAACTTTTTGTCGCCGCACCGCGATCCAGATACTCATCGACCGTCGTATCTCCGGAAAGAAATGTATCTCCTCGATCATCGATTTTTTCGACTGTTATCGAGCTCGAAGGATTTTCCGGATTTCCGAGTGACAATCTCAGGATGGGAGTTTGGCCCTGTTGCGTTAGCGTGAGGAGTTTCGGTTTCTCGCGAATATCCGTCTCACGTTCGTTGTCCTGATGATTTTTTCCAATTTTCGGAATGGCCCCGTTGCAGACCGATGGCTCGCGAAGCTTTCTCAGAGCCTCGTCGAACTCGTCGGCGAGCACGGTGCCGCGAAGATCCCCGTCGCTGCCGGACGCGGGCAAACGTTTCTTGGACGTTTTATCGCCGCTCTGAGGACCGAGCGAGATCTCCGCGTCGGAATCGGAATCTATGTGCACGAGGATCATGAGATCGGCGACGGATTTCGATTTTTGCTTGACCTTCTCCGTGTACGCGCCGCGCTCGACTCGACCCCGCCAACTCTCCTCCTCGGTTTCCGAGCCCGATCCTTGCTCGCTCGGTCGCGAGGTCGGCGCGTTATTGACCGGCTCGTCGGGACCAAGACGGAACTGCGCCTGAACGACGTTCGTCGAGGTTCCCTCCTCGCCGAACTTCTCGCTCGCGATGCTCGCTCGCAAATCGTGAAGGCTCGCGCTTCTGTTGCTCTCACTCGTCGCATTGGGTCTCAAGTTTTCCCATCTGCTCTCGAAATCCTCGTTTCTCTTGCCGCAGATGATCTCGCGCGTCTCACGGAGACTCGAGCGTTCGTCGGGAAAGAATTTCCTCGACGACTCGATCGCCGCGACGAAATTCTGCGCAACGGCGAGCTCGTCGACGCGCAATTTTCTCAAGGTCGCGAGACCGTCGCGCGACGAGAAACTCGTTTTCAGGGAAAATATCATCTCGATGACTTGCTCGTCGCCGAGATCGTCGTACGGACGCTCGCCCCACGTCGCCATTTCCCACAGCAGAACGCCGTAGCTCCAGAGATTCGCGCGCGGTGTTATCGCTCGCGTTTCAATCGTCGTCGCCGTGCAATCGAGGCTCTCCGGCGCCGACCAACGTATCGGCAGCGCGCGATCGCCGACGACGTAATAATCACTCGGATATTTTTCCACTCCGGTTCCGTAATCGCCCAATTTGATCGACAGATCCGGCGCCACGAGGCAATTGCGCGCCGACAGATCCGTGTGGGCGAAGCCATTCTCGTGCATGTGCTCCAGCGCGTTAGCGATATCGAGCGCCATGCGCGTCGGCACGTTTTCGCGTCGCAGCGCCTCGCACGTTCCCTTGTCGCGATTCGAGCGCAGGAATCCTTTCAGATCGCCGGCCGGACAAGACTCGAACAGCAAAAGATACGGATCCGTTTCCAGACACGAGCCCAAAAGCGTGAGAATCTTCGGATGTCGAAGCTTCAGATACGGCGTCGCCTCGCCCAAAAACCACGCCTTTTCCCTCGTCGTTGCTTCCTCCGTGAGTATTCGCACCACGACGCCGCGGCTCTTCGTTCCGTCGTCGTCGTCGCCGTCGAGCGTCGTTCCCTCGACGACCTTGCCGAACCAGCCGCGCCCGATCTCGCGCAGATACTTCAGTCTCTCGCGCGGCACGTGAACGCTACCGCGCTCGTACCACTCGCGACACGGCTGATCGCGCAACAAATTCTTCTCGTGCTCCCGCTCGTCCGAGAACAACGACGGCGACGGCGGCTTCGGCTTCGACGATGCGCGACAATCGGCGGCTATGCGCTCGATCGGCAACGACTCGAATTGCACCTTGTCGAGACTCGAGGCTAACGCCGACGAGCCGATTCGCGGCACTTCGAGCTCCAAACTCGCCGACGTGTGACGCTCGATCGTCGTTTCCGTTCCTGCTGTACTTCCGTCCTTGAATTCCTTGAACAGTTCAGAGAAAATTTTCGGTGAAACAAGCGCTTCGCGGTGCAGTCCTACGATCGGGAATGAGGGATTTCTAAGGATAATCTAGAGACGCTGATAACTACGGTGCATTCGTCTGGTTATACATGTTTTTTTTTTCTATCTAATGGACCGATAAGAACTGTATGAAAGATATATAAGGTATATATGTATGTATATATATTTTGTTTCCAACGATTATTAGTGCGTGCTCGTCCAATGCCTTTACCTTGCCATTTCCCGCATCGTCCTACAATTGAAAGAAAGAAAGACAGATATCGTATTGGTGTTTGTAATATCGCAGCTTTGATTGGTTGTTTCGCTTTCTTTTTCCTATCTTATAGCGACCGCATAATCGCTAAGAAGCAGAGTGTTTTTTTTGTCATTTCATTCGCTTCGCGCCAAAATGACCGAGAATTGAATTAGAGAAGAATTGTAGATTCCCAGAAGAAAATTAATTTTGAATGATTTAATTCGCAAACTACATGTTCAACATTACAGCGCGGATCTTGATAGACGATTTTTTTTTTTTTCATATATTTTCGTCAACACGCTCTGCGAGGCAAATGGATTCAATGTTCGCTCGTTGGGATCTAATTTCATGATTAATTTCCCTTTCCTCGCTGCGGCTTCGGAATAGTCTGGTTTCGAAATTTTTATTCTCGTCGATTGTTAGGAAAAAATCGATGTTGGAAAGTTTTTAGCGTGGTCACACAAAAGAGAACCAAATCCAAACCTAAATAAAGCGTAAAAAAGAAAATCGTTATAAACGAAATAAACGCACCGATCAAGTAGGACAAAAAGCTGACGAAATACGCTCATAAATCGAATCGTCAGATGAATAAAATTTCGGAAGCGGCCTCTTATCAGGGTGGGAATGTCACAACATGGATTAATCTCTTCAACAACTGACCGAGGAACAATCTCAAAATCAGACCGTTACGAAGTCGCAGCGAATCAAGAAAAATTCGTTTCATCGCGCACAGCTTTTCAAATGTTTATGATCAATTCCGGTCATTTTGAGTGTCGAGCGAGTACGCAGCAGTCGACTACAAAGTGCAAAGCTGGAAAAATGAGAGAAAGCATCTTTTCCTTTTTCAATTTTTTTCATTTCTATTTACCTGGAATCCTTTGGGGCGACGTTGTCTTCGGCAACAGAGACATCCCGCGAGCGTGAAGGCGACGACGACGAAGCCCAGAGTTCCGATCGTGTATCGCGGCCAGTGATCTTCCCAGTGAGAAAACCAAGTTGCCCGGTTGCCTGAACAAAAAATCGAAAATCAATTAAAAGTCATTCGAAAGTGGAAAACAAAAAATTTTGAAAAACATGTTTTGATCCTTTTCGCCAGTGAATGTGGCAATTGAAATATTTTCTTTGTAAACAATATTTTCCACGTTGGACCAACGAATACGCGTCTCCGAATGTGTAGGAGAGAGGACTCGCGTACGTGCATAATTGGAGCATCGACACTCGAGATTACTCACTAGTTGAATACTCAAGATAATGAGCTCACGTTAGTCACACCGGACGAAGAAGGCTCACTGCGTGTATGCATGTATATGTAGGCTTGATACTCGTTTTTCGCGAATACCAGTGCCGATTTTATACCAATTATAATTTTTTTTATTTTATTCTTTATTTTTTTCTTGGTTCTTCGAGAAGCTTTAGGTGATTTTTTTTTAGGCATTTCCATTTCAGCGAGGTCGAAAGTTCGGAAACATCTAAAAAAAATGCATCCAGAAAAATTTTCCGGATGTACGCGTGCGTTCATGATTTGACCGACTTAATGAAAAATTCAATTGTTCAACAAATTACCCGGCAACCTAACTTCTACAAACGCGCCTTTAACAAACAAAAATAAAAACAAATTCAAGTTGGTAGATCCTTCAGAATATCTACTGAAAATAAAAAACAACAGAAATATGCTAAGATCATAAAAAAAAGAGAAAGAAACGCCAATGCATTTTGGAACATTATTTTATCGCCGACGAATTTATCTGTAATATTTGTCTGGATTCTTGCCAATTTTTGAGATTCTCGACAAAAATATCTCCGACGGACTTCGCCATCTAATTTTGTTTTTTTCTTTTTATCCTTTTCTTTTCTGGCAAAGAAAATTGCGCAATTTGTTCGAAAACTTCTTTCGCTGCGAATGAAGCTTTTTTTTTTCTAGCAAACACTATTTTTGAGATATCGAACTCACATTTGAAACATAAACCGTTGAAAAAAATTGATAAAAATTTAATGGGCTTATACTGAAAGTTAATATCTTTTCTGTGTCTGACTTTTTATGATTTTCGCCACATTGATGATTTCTCTTTGAATCTCACCTTTGACCGGACTGTGCCGTGAGAACTACCGTAAGTCTAGGCCGTAATATATGGTCTGTGCAACCCAAGAAATGTATTTATCTAGAATTTGTCAATGACTGCGAATTTTTATATTTGTTTCCGTTTGTTTATTATCGTTTGTTCGTACGTTTGTGTGTTTCGTAATTTATTTTGTCGATCATTTCCACAGTGAAATTGAAACGCCAGATCTCGCCCAAGCAGACAGTGGCGTTTCGCGAATCTAAAAAATAATTTGTCGAATAGCCATTTAAAATAAATAAAAAAACGTGGTATGATAAATTGTCGAACATGCATTGGCTCGCGTC
Organism: Ischnus inquisitorius; assembly: GCA_963924025.1. NCBI lineage: Eukaryota > Metazoa > Arthropoda > Insecta > Hymenoptera > Ichneumonidae > Ischnus > Ischnus inquisitorius. The sequence continues at coordinate 2,065,377 of OZ001250.1, read as the reverse complement.
GATCGTTCAGATCGGGTACGCCGATTAACAGTTAATCTGACCATTTAAACTTAATGGTAAAAATAACTTGTGAAAAGCTTATAAAAGGATTTAAAAAAAAACCAAAATTCAAGAGAATAAGAACAAAGTTGAAGGAGCGGTGTCGGAAATTTGAAGACATTCCAGAACTTTTTCATGGCGAGAAAAGTTCAAGAAGATTTGTGGGGTTTCCAAAATTCCGAGAACCACCGGGATGACACCATGTAAATTGAATTCTTCTCTCCGATTACCCGAAGTCTCGGAAGAATCGATGGGAAAGGCGAGCAGCGATGGTAGGCCTTCCCACAGGTACCAGCATAACACCAGCGTGTTCCGCATCTCTGTTTGCGTTACTCCCGTCCCTCTGCCGGCGTTGCTACGTCATCTCTTCGCAATCGGCTGCTCGCGTCTCGTCCTCCGAAGGCATAGCCGGGTACGTCCTCTCCGTCAACTGAACATTTCCGACGCGATGCAACAAAAAAACAATTAGCGAACAGGGTCCTCGTCAACAACAATTCTTACAAAGCAAATGGTCATCCCACAATTGTTTATTTGTAAAACAAATGTCAAATTTTTCAAAAGTCCATATTTTTTTCAAAATTTGTCTAAAATATTTTTCTTCAAAAATTCATCTGAAATATTTGTGATCAAAAGATTTTCGAAAATACGTGTTTTCAAAAATATATCAACAATACGATTTTTCGACAATTTTTCAAAATGATTTTTTATGGAATGCTTTTTTTCAAATATATTTTTTTCCGAAATTTGTCAGAAATATATTTTTCGCGAGATCGCATTTATTTTCGAAACGGAAAAACAAAAACAAGAGGCCGAGCGAGAATCAAAAGATTGCCCGAGGTTCGGAGCCCCTCGTCCCCCGCGGCTGGCAGGTAGGCGTGTTACGTGCGTGTGTATTCATTAATCGCACTATCGGCACGAATCGCGATGAGGAAAAAAGCGAAAAAAAAAAAAAAACACTCGCGCATTCACCGCAGCGAGATATACAGATGCACGCACCTTGGAGAATTTCTATCGCCCGTGAAGCAGAGCAAAGCGAAAAGCCCACGGAGAAACCATTTCGCGAGAACGTAATTTTTCCGTGCGAAGAAAAAGGAAAACGAAACAAAAAAGAACACGCGAGATCGTTTGTTTTATTGTTATTGTCGTTAATCACTATTGTCGTTATCCCGTTGGCGACGAGTCGTACATTTTTCGGTCGACACTGTGTTCAATTTTGTTTTCTCGTATTTTTGCTTTATTTTTTTCTCGTATTTCCCCGCTCCCCCCGCGCGATCGCGGTGTTCTTCCGAGACGAGTCAATTCTCTTTTGGTTACGTTCTCTAATTCTCCGCTACTCTCTCGGATGTTATGTCCGTCTTTGTCCGTCGCCTTTGGTTCTCTCGCTCCTGTTGGCAGCGGCGCAACCCGCACACTGGCGCTCCCCTCGCCTCCTCGCCGTCACTGCTACTCATGCCGTCCTCGATTATCCTCAACAAACACCGAACTCACTTGCTCACTCCGAAGTGCCCATGGAACAGCCTCCGATGACCCAACGAGTTTTTCGTCTCGCTCCGTTCTCCGACTTCTTCGCCCGTGAAGGTTTTATTCTCTCGTACACGCGTCGTTTCCCATTCATCCGAGATTTCGCGCTCCTCGTCTCGCTTTTATTCGCGCGATCACACGATGGGGTTATCTCGCTCTAACGTGCGCTCTCGCTGGACAAACGGAGGCTCGAACGCGTTTCCATTGGACGATGAATACGACGAGTGTAACGCGGACGTTCTGATTGGTCGAAGGTTCGATGTCTTGAATAAGACTGTATTGGCTCGCATCGCTTGTTGAGATACTGCGATTCGTTCGTTCCGTTGCGTCCCAATGAACTAACGAATGAATGACGTGTTCCACGATCCCATGATTGGTTCGTTCCGTCGGATTAGAACAGTGACCACCCAATCGCAGCATCGGAATAAGCGACAGTATTATTTAAATGGTCGACTGGAAAGTGTCATCATCTTCCCATAGGTGAAAGATCTTTTTCCTGAAAAACACTTATGGTTTCACAATAGGATTCTCTACAATTTTTGTTACCAACTAAGGACGGAGCGGTTGAACGTTAGCGCGTTTCATCATACGCATGTCATGTCGCTACATGCGATTTCTCAATCGGTTCTAACCCGACAGAACGGACCAATCAGAGGACTGGAACAAGTCATGACGATCACTATGACGAGCCACTGGGAAGTCGTTAATGTCACGTGGTGTTTTGCGATGTCCAATCATAATAATAACGTCTTGTTTACATTCGACATAACCTCGATACGAAAAAGACTGCGAAATTGAGAAAAAAAAAAGTAATTGCGGATAAATCGTAAAAAAATCGCAAACGTCGGAAGCGAAATCCTTCGATGGATCTCGCACGTCTGTCCCGTCGGTTTTTTTCTCGATCCGCGACACGACACACCTCGATTTTGTCCCAAACTAGAGAACAAAAACCCCAGAAAATCGTCGAAAATTCGAACGACACTGCGGCGAGTCCCGAACGAAAGATAAGCAAGGAAACTATCAAAAAATTGGAGAAATTGTCTCTCGTGGATTTCGGGAACGAGGCGGGAATCGAGCGATTGGAGGCGGCGGTGCGTTTCGTGGAACGCTTGCGCTCCTTCCCGTTGGAAGAAGACGTCGAGCCGATGTACAGCGTTCTCCAGAATCGTAAGCTCAGATTGCGAGGCGACAGAGTGACGGAGACGAATCGCAGGAGCGAAATTCTGAGGAACGCTTCGCTCGTCGAGGAGGAATACTTCGTAGCGCCGCCGGGCAGCGCGTCCAAGAAGCGATGAGTCTGCAAAGCGTAAAAAAAATACTCGCGGCGTTGGGCGAACATTTTTTGAGTATCAGAGAACGAAAATTCGTCTATGGGTCGCAGGGCAGATTTCTGCGTCGAAACTTCGAATCCTTGTGGTTCGATAGTTGCGTCACGAAACCACCTTACAACGTCTTTCCAACGAAGTCCAAATGGATTTCCAACACGATGAGGAATCTCGCGGAATCGGCTTCCGACGGCAGACCATTCGGCCTGGCCATCGTCGAGGAATCCAAGAACGCGTGGAACTCTCATATTTGGCAAAGCGACGGCAAGAATCCTTTGCACCGAATCGCCAGGGTCGCAATTGTCGTCGACGAGGAACACGCCAAGGACACGTATCACAGGAAGCAGAGGGAGCGCAAGGTTTGGTGGAGAAAATACGCGAGAAATCCGTCGAGATTCGCCCTCACGGAGGCTAAGAAAATCAACAAGAATCACGAGACTATCGACATTACGGCGAAATTCGAGTTCGGCGACGTTTTACTCGAGACTATCGTTTATCAGCGCGACGCGAAGAAAGTCTATCCACAGGTATGAATACCATCGGCGAAATATTTGATTTTACTTAGTTTCTCATCTATTGATGTTTAGTATACGATTTTACTTTCTTATATTACTTGTGAATATTATTGGATTTTACCTTTGCTTACTCTTGGAGGAAGCTTTGTTCCTGTTAATTTATTCATTTATTTACAGAACGAATCCTTTCGCAAACTCAACAGTTCACAGGGAGAAAAAAGTTGCATTTTCACAGTTTCACAGAAATTTGCGTTAACATTCCTTAGAACGAAAAAAATGAGCATATTCAATGTCTAAAAAAAATAGAAAATAAATCATTCTAGAATTTGAAAACTATTTGAAGAAGATCCAGCTTATTCGCGACCTTGGAGTAATCTTTGATTCAAAACTGAGTTTTGTGTAATAAAAAACTTGAATTTTTTTTTCTAGATTGCTGAACAAAAAGATGATACTCCGGATCCCCACGTGATCGAGCACATTGTTTCGTTGGACTGGGGATGTCTTGCGATGCTCTGCGACGGCTTCGAGGCGGCCGGGCCCGCGGGCGAATGGAACATCCATCCGAAACTTTCGCCCTACAAGGTCGGCTTTTGTTTAGAGACCAGTGGCGACGAGGACGATCCAAATTCCCAGGAAAAGTCTCGTTTGATCATCTACCTGAATAATTTATTGAAATCGAAGGGTCTCGAGACGGTGTTGACGCGAAACAGGCGCGGAATCGAGACTTTTCGCGTGCCGTTGATCGTCACCGTCGACGATCTTAGCTTACAGAACGGAATTGTCGGTGTGACCAGTCGATTGACCACGATAACCGAGGCTGTGCACGTCACGGAATTGCCGAAATACGTCGCAGCTCGCTGCGCACATTAAAGTATTGAGTTCAAAGTTTAGAGTTTAAAGTTTAAAGTTTGAAATTTTAAGTTTAAAGTTTGAAATTTTAAGTTCAAACTTTGAAGTTTAAAGTTTAAAGTTTAAAGTTTGAGATAACTACAATTGAATTGTAAGTCATAAAAAAAAAAGAATGAACAAACAGTTCTTTCCTTGCCTGTAAATAACGGTATTTCACTCGTAACTCGACCGACGAACTATAACGCACGTGAATCCTAAAAGTGCGACATTGCAATAGTAAACAGTATAAATAGCAGAATTGTAAAAGGACTACAATTATATTTTATAAAATGTCAATATAAATTGGCGAGATTCGAGAATCTCTTAAATGTGCAAACATCTGACCTCGCGCTCCGCACTCAAAAATGTTTCATGCTACAGTAATCGACGACGAAAAAGCAATTCAATTGCTAATCGATTTTCCGTTCGATAAATTCGATTTGTTGATGGAATCGAACCCGAATGTATCTACTCGATATGAAACAACCATCAATACGGACTTTCAATCAATATCAACGAATCCGCAGTTTCCAGCTATGTGTATCGTATTTTCTACATCGTAAGCCAATTTCATCGGCTTTTTCGAAAAAATGTAGCTGATAAATAAAGCCTCATTGGACAACTCATTTTGTCTATGAAGTTTCATTTTGTTCTTCTTTCCATATCAACCGTAAACATGAAACATAAGCACGCCTCGTTTACGCACAAACATGAGCATGCTAATTAGATTCACTTTTTTTTTTCTCTACCGAAGATAAGGAAATGTTCCCAACTATCAAGGTCAATGGTTCGGTTGATCGAAAAAAATACGCGCAAAGAACGAAAGCTTGGTCAATTCTTTTCTCTTTCCGAGATCCGAGTAAGGTTGAGTCTGGCAGAATGAAAAACGATGTGCTTTGCAATAATTGCCGTGATGAAAAGAGCCACGAAATTCCATTCTTTTTGTTTTCTTATCGATTGTTTGCACACACGTGCAGATTACGAGAAAAACGAAAAAATAAAGCTTGATGTGTGTACAAGAAAAACATGGAACATCATTTTAATCGTCGCCTTCCGACGTTTTTTAACGAGTGTCTGAAAAACAGCGAAATAAATGTTTCGCTACACTCTCTTCGTCGCAGTATTCGATCGATAAAAATTGCAAAACTTCATAATTAAGTTGCGCGCGTGTGACGGGGAGGGAAAAATACACGAGCCTGGAGAAAAACTTGATTGGCTTTTTTTTCCTTGTTTTTTTTTTCATCAATTATTCTGTATAGTATATATAATATATAATAGATTAATAATTCTACTCGGTTTCTAAGGGCACAAATGAGAAGGTAACGGTTTCCGAAGACCCGCTTATTCGTTTGCTTTAAAACTCGCGACTTCCTTCGTCCTCGTCATTTCAAGCTTCAATCAAGCTGTGTTTTTTTTTTTTCTTCTTTTTTTTACAATTTTTTTTGTTTTTTTACCAAAAAAAGAACTTTCTTCGTCACGTTTGGCGAAGCCGAAAAATCCTGCTTTATCAATGAAAAAAGCAGCTATATTAATTCATTGTGAAACAGTAATAAAAAAAAAACGGATAAACAAAGACGGCGTTTAATTTTCAAAATTAAATTTTCTAATTTTCAAAGAAGAACAAAAAAGTCCAACTTCGATCGCAAACTTGCAATCGTCGTTGGAGGATGCTGAACGATGCGTGAAATCGAGCTTTAAAAAAAAAAAAAGAGAAAATTTAAGCTATTGGAACATTCGCGGGTCGTCCCCACGGAAAATGTACAAACGAAAGTTTTTTTTTTCTTTTTTCGTTTGAGACGACAGAGCGTTCCGGAAGTACGTGACGAGGAGCGCATTTGAGGAGCTTTGCGATCCGTAAAAAAAAAAAAAAAAAGAAAAAAAAATGAAGTGAACGACAGGAGACTGAGCGGAGGCGGAGAGAAGGTTCAAAAGGAAGTCGGATCGCGGACACGGATCGCAAAGGTATCCCGAGGCTGGCTCGAGGAATCCCTTGGGCTCTCTTTGTGCGCGTCTGCATTATTATCATTTTCTTTTTTTAATTTTATCTTTTTGTTCCGTTCTGCAAGTCCCCCTCAATACCGCTTCCTCGCAGGCCGAGAACGCTCGTCGCGAGGATTTCGAGGCACTCGATCGATTCGCGCCCGTGTTTCTTCATTATCGAAAATTTCATCAATAACGTTCTCTCTCTCTCTCTCTCTCTCTCGGTCATTCTCGCATCCGTAAACATATTCTCGTTACAATTCGCACGCACATGCGCTTCGACTTTTCTTCGTATACGCGTGTAACGAACATTTCTTTTCTTCTTCCCCCATTTCTCTTCGGTATTTCGCTCTTCAGATCTTACGGTTATTTTTTTGTTTCAGTTTCGAGTTTCCTTTCCGGGCTTTGTTTTTCTTTTTTTCGTTTATTTTCTTTCTCTTCTTTTTCGTTATTAACTTACTCTCGCTCTCGTTTTATTCACGCGCTTGCATTTCGTCCCGCTCGCCTTGCGTTTTTCGCACTCAGCATTTTTTTCTCTTGTGTCTACGACGAATTAGTTCGTGGGAAAAACTGGCTAAGCGGGCAATTGGAGCTTGTTGCCTCGTAGTACTTTGGTGATGTACAGGTAGAAAAAGTCGCAGTAGAGAACGGTCTGAACGAGGCCGGCGACGATGGCGATTAAGTCGTAGTGGTCCTCGGAATAATAGCGATAGACCCAATTGAAGAGATACAAGCCGCGGTAAGAGCCGAGAGCGAAGAGATAGTGACTCGTGATGCTCTCCGCCTCGCCGGTCTTCGACACGAGGAACAATTGCGGCAATATCGCGACGGACTCGAGATAGATGCTGAAGGTCCACAATACCTCGAGAAACGTGAACTCGTGGTTTATCAGAAGCGACAGCGCGATCGCCGGTATTATCAGAAATTCGATTCTGAAACAGACAAAAAAACAAACACCGACGTGAGTCGTTTTTTTAAACACAAACTTCATACAAAGTTGTATTATCGTTAATGATCGGTACTGAATTTGATAAAAATCCATGCAGTTATTCAGATTTTCCGCGATTTTTAAATTTTCTGAACGGGCTCTAACTCTTTAATTTTTTGCGATATCGGATTGAAATTTGGTCCAAACATAGGTTTTAGTTGAGCAAGTCTCAGGGTTGAATCTGGCGCTAATCCAAGACGAATGATTGAAATTCAATGGCAGACGGAATTTTTTGAACAAGATGTTGTTCACTAATAAACTATCGGACCGGGTATCAATTTGGGATTGAAGTTGGCATGAATTCGTTCAGAATTTCGGACTTGTATCGAAGCAAAGTTTCTTGACAAAGATCCGGATAGGCTGCGATGAAAGAAAGATAATAAGCAATATGCCAACTATTTTGCACTAATTTTAAAAAGTATAGCGGTAAAGAGTAGGTATCTTAGAAACACGACGATGAATAATTTCCAAATTCGGCGCACACTAAAAATATACAAATAACAATAACAACAATATATATATATATATATATTCTTTGGTTTTTCAAGTCTCACCTGAACGTGTCGTGATTATGATCGTAGGTAGCCTTGAATTTGCCGTATATGAGATATATCGTCGCGTACGCAGCGGCGAGAAAGACGACTTTCATGAAAAAGTTATAAGCGGATATGTAAGTCGTGAGAAGATCGAGATATCTCGTGGTGTATACGATGACGAAGAGGATCTGCGACTTCCCGCTGATTCCTGCTCCGAACCGAGAACAGAGTAAAAAAAAGCGCAACAGTTGTTAGGTGCACAGAAAATTGGTTCCATCAAAGAATTATCGTCATGATTTGCAGAAACAAAGTTATGATCTCGTGGAATCTGCTTCGGTGTGAAAAACAAAAAAAATTTGACAGTGCGGTGCGCTCGTTGCGTTGGCTTCGCACCTCGACACGTTCGCACTGCACCTTGACGAAGCAGTTTCCGAAAAAAAAAAAAAAAATTATTGAACAAAAAAAAAGGCCGAAAAGTAATTCTCGCGTGGCGCTGGCATGACAAAAAAGCGCCGACATACCGAATATGTCGCGATGCCGCGTTGCACGGTTCGTCGGCAATCGATTCCAATTCACGTATTTCTGTGAATCGATGCTCATTCAAAAAACGAAAAACGGAGTCGAACATATATGAAAAAAAAAAAAAGCGTGCGTAACATACCGGCACAGCTCCTCGTCTTCCATATTTTCACGAGTAGAACGAATATCGCAAGTAAATGCGAGATATCGCCGAGTAGACGAAATATATTCATTTCCGTTTCGTGTGTTTTGTTTTTCGATCTGGTCCGATGAATTAACGACGGATTTTTCGCGATCCAATTGGAACGTCGAATCGAACGTGCGCGTTGAATTATTATTGGCAAACACGACGTTTCCACACGCTCACCGCACCGAACAGTATTTTTTTCCTCTTATTTTCTTTTTTTCTCTATTCCTTTTTTGTTCTCCTTCTATTCGATATATAACAGAAGCAGCAGCAGCAGCGAGCAGCGGCAGCGGCACGGCCACACACAAATATGACGTGGCTTCGGCTCCTAACATCGGCTGCCCGATGGCCGACGCGGCGGCTCTTCGGGCCGCGTCGGATGTTTTCGGAACGAACGATAGCGCCAACTGTCGACGCTATCGTACGACCGGCCGCCACGACATCAGCCGCATCGTCTCTTCTGACGTTACTATACATTCCCTCCCACAGGCGCGCGGACACGCGAACGCGGCTTTGCCACCCAAATGCCTCGGGAGAACCGGAGATGGGGGAGGGGGGCATTTAGGCACGGTTGAACGTGGCTGATATGATAATACAATTTGTACAAGTGATAATCAATCGATTTAAAAAAATTCCGGACCAATTTTCTCGAGCAAACCGCGAGGGTTCGAACGGTGATGGATTTCACGGGATCATTTTTTTTGTTGTTTTTCTCTTATCTTTTCTGTTTGTTATCCGTTTGTAGATTAACGCTCGCTTATCAGTGACGAATTGCGTGGAATTTCTTTATTCCCATCCACACAGTTTATCTTGGGATATCCTTTGCAATCGGAAAGTCTACCGATTACTATCGATAATCGCTTCGCTGTGCGTTATCGCTTCGCTGCCCTTCCCCTCTGCGCCAGCAAACAAGTTCATTACTCGCCGAATGTGACTAATATGATCGCACCGAGATAAATCATTTTTCGTATTCGTTTCCGCGAATTCCGCCAGTGGGCTCAAATTTGGTTCGCTATTGCACTGACCAATCAGCTGTTATTCTGTTCCTACATCCAATCCCAGTAGAATAATCCTTACCAACCCTACTTGAAAAAAAAATTCTATACATTCTTCATGGAGACTCTAGTCTGTTTCCCATGGGAGAAGACTCCGATTGGTTGGAAGCGCCCGAAGTTAGCCCCGGCCCGGTCCGTCGCGACGCTAAAAATCGGTGTTTGTCGCACAAATTTTCACACGAAATAACAAACAAACAAAAATCACAAACAGCGCGACAATGCTATTTCGTCCAAAATAACTCTGAATTACAACATCCGTCAGTCGTCGACACTCGCAATGCCGTTTTTCTTCTCGGCAACAAACCTAACCTAAAAACCAAAATAATGAATTAAAACGGTTCAAAAAAAAGAATCAAAATTCGTCGTGCGTGAAGCTTGTGGACAAAAAATTCGAAAAAAAATGAGCAAATTATGGTGTTATTTAATTTTTCTGGCCTGGCTGTCGTATCTCCTGAGTTCCAGCCTTCTCGTCTTCGTCGATGGGTTTTTTCTCAATCGGGTCGCGAGAACGGAGCGATCTCAGTGCGTATCATGCGCTGAAACGGATAATTGCGAAGCTGAAAAAATCTTCAAAGATGCCCGTGATTCGTCGTCGACGCCGACGTGCCTCGAGCCGAGGGCTCGAGTGGTCCTTCTCGTCGTCGACGCTCTGAAGTATGAATTTCTGGAGTGGTACGACGACCCCTCAGCCTCGTCCACCTATCATCGCAACAAAATACCGATAGCGCGAGATCTTTTGCAAAAATATCCGAACAACAGTCGTCTCTACAAATTCGTCGCCGACCCGCCTACCACGACGATGCAGCGACTCAAAGCCCTCACTACGGGCACTCTGCCGACTTTCATCGACGTCGGTTCGTAACTATCCCTCGTTAAAGCAGGCCTAATTAAGTTTTTCAAATTTTCTTTTCAGCGTGGAACGATTTGCGAATGAACGATTAAGATAGAATGTCCGATACAGACCGGCCAAATGAAGGATTTAAGGAGAGAATTTCTTTTTTCTGGTAAAAAAAACAATCGATTCTTCAATGAACAACGTTTCATATTCTTTAAGGTGTTAAGAATACGCGTGCCAAACCTACAATCACTCACACTATCAGATTTTTGAAGGAAACCGATTGAATTTTTTTTACGTATGCATAAAGAGTTGATAAATCTACATGCCAAATTTCACCTTGATCCGTTGTATAGTTTCTTCACCAAAAAAAAAATCCCCCTTAAGGATACTGAGTCACGTCAAACAAAAGAGAATAATTCTTTTTTCTTTCCAATCCATTTTTCTGAATACTTATGAATTTTCTTCCATATGCTCGATTTTTTTCAGATTTTTATCCCACCGCGAAACGCTCGACATTTTTACGGAATTCTCTCTTAGTCTCGCATTGTCTCGAGCTGTATCGGTCGACCTAGCTTAAAACGCACCTCTTTTTACTCATTCTAGTTTATATTAGTCAATAAACTAATAACTCATTGTTCTGGTAATCGCAGGTTCGAATTTCGCCACCGAGAGCGTGGACGAGGACAACATAGTCGAGCAGGCCGCCGCTCGGGGTGGCGTAGTCTTCATGGGCGACGACACGTGGACCTCCCTCTTTCCGGGCAAGTTTCTTCGGCAATTTCCCTCGCCCTCCTTCAACGTCTGGGACCTGGACACGGTAGATCGCGAGGTGCGCAACAGAATATTCTTCGAATTGAAGAAGAAAGACTGGACTCTGCTTGTGGGCCATACTCTCGGCGTGGATCATTGCGGCCACAAGCACGGTCAGCTTCATCCGGAGATGACGAGAAAATTGAGCGAGACAAATCGTCTCATCGAGGAGATCGTCGAGGCTCTCGACGACAGGACCGTTCTGTTCGTCGTCGGTGATCACGGAATGACGGACAGCGGCGATCACGGCGGCGACAGCGACAACGAGATTCAAGCCGGAATGTTGGTTTACTCGAAAGCCCCGTTGATTCCAAGAAAATCGGACAAACCTTCGGACGCGGTGAACCAAATCGATATCGTGCCGACTCTCGCCGCGATACTCGGAATTCCCATTCCGTTCTCGAACATCGGTACGCTGATAGTCGACTGTCTGCCGCGCGGCAAAGATCGCAAGGATCATCTGTGGTACGCGGCGCACTCCTTGCGAAGAAACGTCGAACAAACGAAGGCCTACGTCGACGCCTATTCGGCCGACACGTTTCTGTTCGCCGAGGAGAGGCTGGCGGAGCTCGACAAGATGTACGAGTCGATCGGCGAGGAATCGAGACTCGTCGAGGACGAGCGTAGCTTCGATGAATTCTACGAATCTTCGAGATCCTATCTCGCATCCATAAGAGAATCTTGCCGCGAGATATGGATTCAATTCGACGGTGGTTTGATGACCAAGGGCTTGATACTCTTCTTCTGCGCGCTGTTCTTCGCTTATCTTCTTCTCACCGCCGTGCCAGAGAGTCGCATGAACAAGATAATGGAATCGTATTTCCTTCGTTTCGTCGTCGGCGCGAATATCGTAACGAGCGTGACGATCTACGCGCTCCGTGCCTTCGAGTTCATCGACGAATTCAAAAACACGAATTTCTTCGCCAACGGCATCGTCTCGATGTCGTTGCTCGTCATCGTCGTTGCCCAGAATTGGGACACGATCGCCGCGACCTGGTACAACGAGGCGAGACGCGAAAAGATCAATTATCTTCCTCGGGCAATTTTGGTACTCATGATCAGCGGATTGTTCTCGAACAGTTATGTCGTCGAGGAGGACAAGGCGACGGCCTTTCTTCTCGTCACGACTGTCGCGATATTGATTTACAACGCCTGCGACGAGGACAGTTCGATTCACGACAACAACGAGCGGAAAATGAAGAGCGGAAAGAACAGCACCGGCACGAGAAGACAACGAAGCCTCCTGATTCTGATTGGCTTCGTCGCTTGCGCGTGCGTGAGAATGTCCAGCTACTTCTGGCGCTGTCGCGAGGAACAGGATCGCGATAGGTGCACGAGCTTGGCGGGCAAAGCCGGATCGACGAGTCCCGAGGGAGCCGAAAGGATTTTGCTCACCGGAAGCTTGATCCTCCTCGCGCTCTACATAACGATTGCGCGCATATGGCTCCGAAATTGCGGCAATCTATCCGGCTTTTCGCCGAACGTCACGATCGCGCGATACTGTCCCGGCGTCATAGTCGTCTGCATTGGGTGCTATTGGGTTCTTCAACGATTGCCGAAAGACGCGAAAGTCAAGCTCGCCGTTTCGTGGCAGATCAACGCGCTGCCGGGAATCGTTTATTTCTTCGTCATATTGGCGATCGGAGTTTTGTACCTGAGACCCCTCGGGGTTTATCTGTTGCCGAGAAGGAACGACACGATCGACGTCTATCACGGCGAGAACGTCATTCCGAGACTATTCGACAAGGTCAAGGAGTTGTTTTACACGAGGAAGTCGAACGAGGAGCCGGAAGTGCCGGTCGTTTACGGCTTGGGCACCGTCTACAGCGCCGCTTTCGTCTCGTTGAGCGTTTTCGTCGTTCTACCGTGGTCACTCCTGCTGGGCAACGTTCTCGCACCCGGCACTTTCATGATGTTCGTCGCCTGTACCGCGGTTCTGGGAATCGTCGCCATGGAGAGGTTTCGCAATGCCAATAGCGTGGGTCAGTTGCGTATTTCACAATTGTTACTTTCAAGCACTGTATCGGAAACGAACGGCCGTTAAACGACCTTTTATCTTAAAAGAGTGATCGTTTTTTATTTCGCAATTTTTTATTTTACTTATTTTACGGCTTTTAACAATATATTATACGGTAAGACTAGTCAAATATGTTGTAGAGCTTGAAGAATAAATTTGTATTTTTTTGTTTTCAGTTGAACTACTGCAAGTACCGAACACGGCTGTGATTTGCTGGTTCCTCATTGCTGAATACTTCTTCTATGGGACTGGTCATCAACCGACCTTTCCCACGATTCACTGGGACGCGGCTTTTATCGGGACTGGCGGTCATTTCTACGGAAATGTACTACCGGCGATTCTTATAGGCAAGAATAATTTTTTTTTAATCAAATTTATTCCGATAAAATGATGCGATGGTAATCAATCGCCTATTTTATTTTCTTGGAAACGGTTTATCGTTCAAACAAAAGCAGATCGAATTTACTCACTGTCTAGCCACTACAAAAACCTTCTTAGGTTTTAGTGGAATGTACAATTGTTTCGGAAAGAATTGCGAAGATGTCAGTAACACAAACTTTAATGGAAATTTCTCGGTCTAGGGTAGTTTTATGGATAAAAGTCGCGAATGTTGCTGTTTGCGAAATAATTCCGGAGAGCTGCGTTCGTACTTTTTATCCGTAAGACCAAGCGTGACCGAGAATTTACGGATCATACGAGTCGCTCTGTTTCTCCCACCTGTACAGGTTTCGCATCGCCTTAAAGCGAGTTTACGCCTTCATCCACAGTCGCGTTGACTCTGAAAATTCGATTTTTTCGACATCGTCGAAAAAAAAAAAATGGGTTAAAGTTTTTATTACCGACTGAGCTCATGTAAAGCGACGGTAGGAAGTTTCACGCTAAGCATCCGACATGGACCTAGACGGTTATAAAAACAGTAATTTATTTTTATCCGATTCTCGAACACTCCGGCAAACAAATTATTCTCTTTATCGAAATAAAATGAATGGAAAAAAAACGCGTGAAAGTTTCTGATTACCGACATTCGACAGATGTTGAACGATGGATTTGCATCAATCTTTCGTGAATTACAAAAAAAATGTTGTTCACAGGAATAAACACATTTGGCAGTTATCTTATCATGGCGCTGACGCTACCACTTCTGGTGGTGGTTCCTCTCACGGTCTACGTGATGATACCCGAGCTAGCCAAGCTGAAATTTCGCGTCGACGAAGACATGAGAAAAGGGGAATTGGTGCTCTTCGAGCGCGACTCGGCCTTCCACAACGCTCTTTTTTCGATCTATGGAAAATACATTCTTCTACATGGAATACGGGTGAGATTGCACTGGAATAACATCTCGCCAGCTCGTTTTAGAGTCTAGGTTTGACATTATTACAAAACGCGTCTTCGGACCAAGTCCGTAACTTTTCTTTTTAAAGAAACGAGACGCTCCCTGTAAGTTCATGCCAGAGTTCTAGAAATGGGCCGAATTTTAAGCGAATGGTTCTTAAAAACTAAGCGTCCGCACACTTTTTTTTTTCGGCCGATTTTGAGATATCGTCGCGAGCGTTTTTTCGGTTTTATAACTTTTTTCTTTTTCTCTCTCTTCCAGACCTTCGGATGCATGCTATCGGCGACGATTCACTGTCGTCATCTCATGGTGTGGAAGATCTTCGCGCCGAAATTGATCTTCGAAGGCTTGTCGTTTCTCGTGAGTCTCGGCGGTGTCTTGGCCTCGGCTTTCATGGTCGTGCGCATCGATCGACAGGTGGACGATCTGATATCGCGCGTCGTAACGAAGACGAGGTGATAACGGCGAATCGAAGGTAGAATCGTTTTTCAATCAAACTTACCGGATAGATTTTTGTAAAAAGAAAACGCCTTTTATTACACAAGAATGATCGCGGTGATTGATTTCACTCGGTGAGCTACTTGCAATGGTCCTCGATGCCCGGAATCGATTTCTTTCAAATTTTAGATCTACGACGTGTCCATTAAATAATCTTTGGGCGATATCCATGCGTAAATATATGCCATTTTTCACTTAGGAGCGGTGAAGTGATGCGAAATAGTATCGATACCAAAAAGGGTCAAATTCGGAATTTTCTTATACGCACATTAGTTAAAATGTTAGAGTTTTATTTTCGAGGGACCACGTTGAATCTAAACGCTTCGAAAAACGAGACAAAGATTGATTTTTTTTTAATAAACTATACGGAAATGTAATTAATATCATTCTTAAGGTGATGTGAAACATTCTCAGTGTCTCTGCCGCTCCGTCGAAAGCGCCGATCACTCTATCTCTCTCGCACTTATACAAGTTTCGCATCACCTTAAGAGGACGTGAAATACCACGGTCGGTAACAAAAACTGGAAACAACTTTTTTCAGCCATACTGGCATTTACAGCTTAAAAAAGAGTCTTACGGTATGCGGATATCACCATAGCAGACCGTAAGACTCTTTATTAAGCTGTAAATGCCAGTATGGCTGAGAAAAGTTGTTCACAGTATTTGTTACCGACCGTGGTATTTCACCTCCTCTTAACTCCAGACGATGAGAAATTACTCGGTCGGTAACGAAAACTGTAATCCATTCAATTTTTTTTTAGAAAAGGTAGCCTGTTTCTCGAAATGTTTTTATAAAGTATAACTCCGCAGTTGGGTGGTGAATAATTTTTAACTTTTCGCCTCTAGTCGCTAATTTTGTAGATAACAACATTTACACGATGGCGTTTATTTAGTCGACGGAAGAAGCATCGTATGGTTAGAGATACGATTTATGCGCTGCCAAATCAGTTACATTTTTTTGCGATCCTTTCAGAAAATGAAATAAATAAATGTTCTTCGACTATTATGAGGAACTCGCGAAAAACTCGATCAAATGCAATATTTATTTATTTTGTCAAAAAACGAAAAAAAAAAAAAAATAATGATCCCTATTGTTATTGATTTTTAAATAGAATAAACTCCAAATTCACTCTTTGGTAACTCATCACTCTTCTTTGTATTTTACACAAAACAGACATTTTTTAAATGAAAGGATCCGCTATTTTGGGTTTTTATCGGAGAACTGGGTATCGAGGATCTTTGCTCCGATTGTCGAAAGCTCGATCGCCAATACAAATGTACCGAAGTATTACTCGCGCGGATCGAAAGCGAGACATTAGCGATGTTCTACTTATCGTTTTTGTAATTTATTGTCCTACCGAGACGAAACCGGGACTGTTACGGGCAGCTTCAAACTTCGTCTTGTTATTGCTAACATTATCGCCATGAACTTATCGGCGATCGATCGTCTCGCTCTGAAATGACTTACCGAGTAGCTGACGAAACGTCGTCGTTCGGATTTTTTTACGATACATGCGAACGCGAAACACTGCCTCCGTTATTTCAGTGGATTTTCTACGAATGTAGATATCGGAATGGAAGACACAAAAAAAATAGATGCCAACTAAATTGGCATATTCCTTTTTAACTTTCTTCTATCGCAGTTAACCCGGCTCTGTTTTCAGAAAATATGTTCATCACGTTTGTCTTCCCGACGAAGCTTTATTTATAAACGATTTTTTTTAAACAATGTGCCATAAAATTTGAGTCGCTCAACGGATCTACGGCGGATTCGATCCGAAACGTTGTTCAATAAAAGTCTATGTTTCGTCTGATACTTTGAAAATTTTTTTTAGGGCGCAATGTTGATTTTTCGAACAATCGAATTTTTCTCGAAATTGGACCAAGGAAGGGGAATTTACTCCTCAATATGCCGTAGAAATTTTAGCTCGATATCTTGAAGAGTTCTCAAGTTATTAGCTCAAATACTGTGCACATATTCATTATCGCTGGTGTTTTTTTTGGGTGTTTCGGAATATTTTGAGCAGAGCCATGAAAATATTGAAAAAAAATGTTTACACGAAAACAATGCTTGCTGAGAGACCAAAAAATGTACGGTTTATTATTAAATTAATATAATACCATAAAACAATCTGGTTTTGTTTGTGGGTTGACTATTTCAACAGCCAACTTAGTTTTTTATCCCTGTCGGCACCGTCAACCACCTTCCGACCAGTTTGTAACGGACCGGCAGGTTTTTTGCCTGAAATGGGTGACCGAACAATAGGAAAACAATAAAAGAACAGCGAAATTAGGTCCAGAACTCGGAACCTTCAGACTTCTGGCAATTCGCTTTAACCACTGAACTAACTCGCTATAAAGTTGGAAGAGTCATCGTAATGCTATTTACGTTTAAGTTGGATTTGTGGTAGATAAAGCGTTAATGACGATCGAATAATAGAAAAATCACAGCGAGTCCCTATCGAAGTCGCATATCTCGCACGTGGTTGATTGAAAGGGAGAGAAAATCGATTTATGAACCTTTCGCGCAAATAGATTCGTGCCTTTCAAACACCACTACGGCAGTACAGTTGTCCATGTTAGAGATAATTTATCCGACCTTCGCCTTTGCAGGTTTGCAAATGATAAAATCGCGATACGCTTTTACGTATCGGGAGACAATCTATTGATTGACCTTCGCGTGACTGAACCTATACTAACGGCTTGCACGCGTTTTAAATTTTCAATGGTTCTGGAAAGTAATAAGGGATATCACATTTTTTTGCGCCGATTTTCATAGGGCTGTATGATGCTAGACGTTGAAAGTTGACCTGGAAAGATCTTAAGACGTTTGAGTGTGATAATTACTGCAAGGCCTGCTTGTCTGGAAGAAAATAAATCATGAAACGGTACGAGCTACAAATAATGCAAAACCACTCTCGCGCATATGCGCAGACACATTTTATTTTAAACAAACGTAACTGGGAAAGTAATCACTTTCAAGAACTTGCATTACAAATATTCCCGAAGCATTCGAAAAATCTTATTTTGCAAGCTTGTCGACATCGACAACCGCCAATAATCAATGGATAGGAATAGGAATTAGCCAATGACTGGAAAACCGATAGTTGAGAAAAGGAAATACCGAAATCAGGTCTAGAGCTCGGAATCTTTAGACTTCTAGCATTTTCATTTAACAACTCAACTAACCCGGTAAATTGTTATACAGTCAATGGTAATGCTATTTACGCTTCTCTACAATTAGTGGCCGAAAAAGCGTGAATGGCGATGGGAAATTTGGAAACCGACGGTCAATCGCTATGGGAAAACAATAAATCGACAGCAAATCGCTAGTAATTGCGATTGTAGAACGGCTTGCTGACGATGGTTCAATAGCTAATCGCTACTCAGTCGATTGGCGGCCGATTTCAGGCAAGAAATCTTCCGATCGAGTTTTCTGCCGAATGCTGGTGGAACAGTCGGTCACCGGTATTGGCAGGGAAGCACTAGCCTATTGAATCCAATAACAATGACAACCACGATGGAAACCTCCGTGAAGACCGCCACGGCGGTCAAGTGACAAAAGAGAACAGTGTAAGCTACCACGAAACCACCTTCATGACTGTTTGGACTTTTGCAGGCGGTAGTTTAACGGTGGTTTCGGCGTTGACATCTTTGGAAATGACCGTGGGTTTTCGGTCGTTTCGACAGTTTTTTGTCAGAGATCAACCTTGGGCAGCGGTTTTGGTGGTGGTTCATCAGGAAACTGAAATTTTTTTCGCACAGCGCTTTCGCAGTCGTTTTGACAGTGGCTCCATGCGATAGGGTATGACTTTTTCGTCAACAACATTCCATCGAATTCGACACATTGTGATACATCGGACACATGTGCAATAATAACAATCACGCTTTGGCCGAAAAGAAGTGACGGGTGCAAAAGACGATGAAAATGTACGAAGTACATCGACAGTCAGATTTTATTTTACGTCTGAACTCACATAAGATGATTATTGGAAAAGTTTTTTTCTCTGTTAAAGGAATATTTCTTACGGCATGCCAATATCATCGATAATGACGACAAACTGACACATATGCAGGGGATATCGCTGTCGCGTGCTCGATAGGTTACTATTTTGAAATATATTGAAGGTCTCGATAAGCTATAGCAATTATTCGAATTGCAAACACGTGGATAATGGCAGGTCGATTTGTACCGATATCGACATTCTCTCTCAATTTCATCATGCCTCATAAAAATATAACGTGCGAAGTTTCGACTGGAGGGTTGTATGCAATTTCTTCGAGCATTCAATCGTCGACGCTTCTCCTTGTTGCATCGTGTAAACTAACACTTGGTTCCGACACATTCGCTGGTAGGCAGAAAGGGTAGCAATGCAGCTCACCACTGTTTTCCTTGCATTTCTGGCTCTGGGTGGAGAAACGTGTCGTTCGAGAATAGTGATGGACGTGAACGACGGATTAGCGGAACTCGAGGATGCAGCTGTAAGTTAATCCATTTTGACATATTCTATTCTAGAAGTATACAAGTCCACTTCCGTATTTCACATATTCTTCAAGTGCAAAGTACATTTTTTGAATACTCGGACCAAATACTTGGACAATACTTGAAGTTCAAAAAGCATTTGATGCTTTCAAAGTACCTTCGGTATTTTTTACTTCCCCTTTGAAAGATTTCTCGGCACGTTGATATTATTTAAGAATTAAATGATTGAACACATATCGACTGGTTACAGATAGAAGTGCTGACGACTTGCTACGCAAACAAATCCAACGTGATCGCACTTGTTGGAGATTTCCCTGGAAATTTTGTGCAAAGACTGGCGTCACACCAATCCTTTGCAATAGTTTCAGTGGCCGGAAGGACAAGGTCAGAGAATAATGTTAACCATTGGACTGAAGATTACAAATTGGATTGGAAAGAAAGAAATATAAATAGAAAGCATAAAGTGCATATCGTCGTAACAATGGCCACAACGATGGAGCGATTAGTGGAAGCGTTGGTAGCGTTCTACAATTCACCGTATTCCAATAGGGCGGCGGTCCTTTTGATAATCAGCTGGGCCCCTAAAAACAAGTATGCAGGCTGTGGTGGTACTCGAGAAACTTTTAAATTATTATATACCGCAAGATTCAACGATTATACGAACACCAAGGTGATGTGTCGCGATCGCACTAAGGGAATCGTTATGTACAGTTTTAATCCATATACAACTAAGGCACCCAAACCCTGGCAGTTGATCGCATCAGGAAAACTATACGGTTATCCCGGTTATATGTCTTACTTCGTCAGAGAGTATGGAAAACATGAAGAAGTGTGCAAAAATCTTGACTTCGACCAATCATCCGATATGGGTCGCTGGTACATCACAACAGTGTCAATGTGTCATGCTAAAACTCCATGTACCGGCAATGATCATCCGTCATTATCGGAACTGCCTCGTATGCGGCTTGAACAACAAAAGCGCTTTGAATATATAGATGAATTTATTCGTTATGTGAACGCAACTAGGTGGACGGTATGGGCAAACCCGAAAGAGGACGAGGCTTTCACTGATCCCATGGGCGGTATTTTATGTCAACCAGTTCGGATGGTCGGCTGGGAAGCAGATCGTGCAACCCGCACTTACCCACATGGAACGTCATGTTTGCGTATAGTAACCCAGTATCGCGGTAATATGTCTCAATGGGAAAAGATTCTATCTGTGGTAGATATCTATTCACGAATTGGTTTAGGTATAGTTTATTTCATAACCTTCATATTCTTTAAATATTTTCTGCGTCAGCGACTGATGGTCGGAATCGTAAATCTCTGTCGTCTAACTAGTGGTAGTGGTCTTACCATAGAACCCCAAAATGTAGCACCTCGCATTTATCTGGGTTGTCTACTCTTTTTTGTGGTAACTATGCACGGGATTTTCACCGGGAATTTAGCTGCTTTACTAACACACGATTTTCCTGTTCGACAAGTAAATTCGATACAGGACCTGGCAGATTTAGGTTACACTGTTCGTGTCGCCGGCATTTATAAGAATTACTTTGAGGACCCCATCTTTAAAGGTCGTGTCATTGAACAGGAACCTAACGAACTGTGTGTAAGTTACGTAAATCGCGATCCTCTAGTTGCTTGTGTCATCTCAGACTATGCCGCTGATTTAGCAGTTATGTATTCGAATACACACAAGAGTGACCGTTGTATCACTGAGGCATACATTGTTGAGTTTATCAGAAAACAATGGTCCTTGGAAGAAAAAGTCAACAAGGTTCTGGGAATCTTAAGTAGCGGTGGTATTATGATGGACTTAGACGGGCTCGTACATCAAGTAAGAATGCTTGAAGCCGAGGCTGAAGAAATCATTTTAGAACCTAGGATCATGACACTAGGTAGTTTAGGCTTTGCATTCGTTATTCTCCCAATTGGTTGGAGCTGTGCGCTCATAGCATTCATTTGCGAAATAGTAATTTATCGATTCAACCACAGAGTAAGAACAACGCGAGTCATCATTCTAACTTGATGTCAAGACATCAGGGTCAATGATAAAATGTTGCCCCCGCACAGATCAACGATTTGGCACTTTCAGTACTTTTCAGTAAAAACCTCTTATCGGGTGGGATTTCTTCAGCTCGGAGTCGAACAACAATTTTGAGAAAAACTTGTTAATCATTGTTGCAAGTATCGTGACACGGTGCATGCGCAATACGCGTGTGCCTGTACATAATAAGTAATACCAATGATTGGATAAGCGATTGATTATGTACATTTCGTGCGAATAGCGAAACTTGTTGAAAATATATTACAGTACTCTGTAAGACGAATGCGAGGAACCGAGATTTCAGTCAAAGTACTGCAAGAAGATGCGAAGAATTTTCAATAATTAACGAACCAAACTGTGTGATTTGACTCTTCGATTGTGATAAATTATGTAAGAAATTGACGCACGAATCTTCAATGTGATTAAAAAATATCCACGTATTCATAAGTACAAAGCTAGTTACAGCCAGCTTTTGCCAGTATATATTTTGGAGTGTGTAAATTTCGGACGCAACAATAAAAAGATGAAATCAAAGAGAACATTTTTAAACCAATTGTAATTATATTTCTCACAACCGAACCACCACACATGGCAAAATTCTCTGTTCGCGAAAAAAACGGAGATAAATTAATCAAGTCAATAATATAGTCAAGTAGTTCTTGTTAAGTGTCCACAGGCACATCCACGCTTGACTTGAAGCGACAGGCAAATCCGGTTTAAGCAGACGATTATGATGTTCTACAGCACGCTAACGCTATCGTGCGTGCAGTGTTCCATTGTTCATCGCAGATGTACAAGGCAACGTACTTGATGCAGGATTGTCTCAGTGCGTGTGTTGACGCTTGTGTGATTGATAATTGCGCAGCTTCCCAACCCAATTGGCAGTTCTGTACTGAAATTGTGAGTCCAGGAAAAATGTATTTTTTTTGGCGATCATTTTGTCGGATTATAATATCCTCGTGGAAAGGATAATTTAATTAGATGACGGATGACAGATTTACGGAAATTTCTTCGCTGCGTAAACGGTTCATTGGAACGAAGGTAATCGAATGAGATTTATCCGTTTCTTCGATGAGAATTACTTAACACGGAATTATACTTGTATTACTTGTATATAATATTCTGCTTCTTTTGCTCCACTACCAGCCAGTCAACATTTTCGTCATTGCGATCGATCGAATTGAAGGAAAGAGGAACGAGATTCTCGTCGTCAGCGAGTCTAGTGATGATTGTGATGATGACCGCGATCTGGATTTTAATTCTTGAAGTATTCGGCTCACTCCGGCCACTCTCCCCAATCGTCTTCGTTGGTCAAATGACAAAAATTAACAGTCCAAGCCACCATGAAACCACCTTCATGACTGTCTGGATGTTTGCACACGGTAGTTTAACGGTGGTTTCAGAGATGACATGTTTGGAACCCACGGTGGGACTTCGATCGTTTCGACGGTATTTTGTAAGAGATCAACCATGGGCAGTGGTTTTGGTGGTGGTTCACGAGGAAGCCGACATTCTTCGCGCACAGCGGTTTTGCAGTGGTTTTGACGGCTAATTTCTGTCACTCTAGCACCAGATGTTTGCTGGGTCGTTTTGAGAGTAGCTCGATGCGATAGGGTATTGACTTTTTCGTCAGAAACGTTCCATTGAATACAATATTTCATAGATTAAAGAACATCCGTGGTAACAATCTTTTTTTTTTTTGCAGTCATAAAGATTATGAAACATTACATTTACGATTTACGATTATGATTACATTTTGGGTAAGTCTCATTACGATGTAATGAATTTTAACACATTACATTATTCAAGACATGTGCAATAATAACATCCACGCTTTGGCGGAAAAGAAGTGATGCCTGCAAAAGGCGATAAAAATATATGAAGTACATCGACAATCCGATTTTATTGTACGTCTGAACTCACATAACATGATTATTGGAAAAGCTTTTGTTTCCAGGTGAAAGAATATCTTTTACTATACGCCAATGTAATCGCTAATAACGAAGAACTCGGTGCCGTGCGTGTTACTCGTACAAATGAAGCAAATATTACAGATGCATATCGATATCGCGTTCTCATTAGGTTCACTATGATGAAATATATTGTAGGTCTCGATAGGGTTTACCAATTATTCGAATTGCAACCATGTGGATAATGGCAGATAAATTTGTACCGATACCGACTTTTTCTCTCAATTTGAGCACGCTTCGTAAATTATAACGTGTGGAGTTCTAACAAGAGGGTTCTAATGCCTTTTCTTCGCGCATTCAATCGTCGATGCTTCTCCTTGTTGCATCGTGTGAACAAACAGTTGACTTCGACACATTCGCTGGTATGCAGAAATGGTAGCAATGCAGCTCACCACGGTTTTCCTTGCATTTCTGGCTCTGAGTGGAGAAACGTGTCATTCGAGAATAGTGATCGACGTTAACGACGGATTAGCGGAACTCGAGGATTCAGCTGTAAGTCAATTCTTTTTTAACATATTCTATTCACCACAGCCGGCAGTACTTCAAGTACCAAGTACTTATTTGGCAACTGAATTACGTGCTCGATGTATACAAGGCCACTTCCGTATTTCAAGTATTTTATAAGTACAAAGTACCATTTCTGGATACTTGGACAATACTTTATGTTTAAAAAGCATTCGCTGCTTTTTAGGTACTTTGGTATTATTTAAAAATTAAACGATTAAACACATATCAACTGGTTACAGATAGAAGTGTTGACAACTTGCTACGCAAACAAATCCGAGACGATCGCACTTGTCGGAGATTTTCCTGGAAATTTTGTGCAGAAACTATCGTCACACCAATCCTTTGCAATCGTTTCGGTAGACAGAAGGACAAGGTCGGAAAATAATGTTGACCATTGGGTCGACGATTACAAATGGGATTGGAACGAAAGAAATGTAAATAGAAAGCATAAAGTGCATATTGTCGTAACAATGGCCACAACGCTGAAGCGATTATTAGAAGCGATGTTGGCGTTCGAAGAATCACCGTATTCCAATAGGGCGGCGGTCCTTCTTATACTCAGCTGGGCTCCTAAAAACCAGTATGCAGGCTGCGATGGTACTCGAGAAACTTTTAGATTATTATATACCGCAAGTTTCAACGATTATACGAACACCAAGGTGATGTGTCGTGATCGCACTAAGGGAATCGTTATGTACAGTTTCAATCGATTTACAACTAAGGCACCCAAACCCTGGCAATTGGTCGCATCAGGACAACTATACGGTTATCGCAGTTATTTGTCTTACTTCGTCAGAGAGTATCGAAAACATGAAGAAGTGTGCAAAAATCTTGACTTCGACCAATCGTCCGATATGGGTCTCTGGTACATCACAGCAGTGTCAATATGTGCTTCTGCAACTCCTTGTACCGGAAATGACCGGCCGTCATTATCGGCAGTGCCCCGTATACGCCTCGAAGAAAAAAAACGCTTTGGATATATAGATCACTTTGTTCGTTATATGAACGCAACTAGGTGGTCGGTATGGGCAAACCCGAAAGAGAATGAGTTTTTCACTGATCCCATGGACGGTATTTTATGTCAACCACTTCGGATGGTCGGCTGGGCAGTGGATCGTAAATCCCGCACTTACCCACATGGAACGGCGTGTTTGCGTATAGTAACCCAGTATCGCGGTAATATGTCTCAATGGGAAAAGATTCTATCTGTGGTAGATATCCATTCACGAATTGGTTTGGGTATAGTTTATATCATAACCTTGATATTCTTCAAATATTTTCTGCGTCAGCGACTGACGGTCGGTATTGTAAATCTCTGTCGTCTAACTGGTGGTAGTGGTCTTACCATAGAACCCCAAGATGTGGCACCTCGCATTTATCTGGGTTGTCTACTCTTTTTTGTGGTAACCATGCACGGGATTTTCACCGGGAATTTGGCTGCTTTACTAACACACGATTTTCCTGCTCGACAAGTAAATTCGATACAGGACCTGGCAGATCTGGGTTACACTGTTCGTGTCGCCGGCACCTATAAGAATTACTTTGAGGATCCCATCTTTAAGGGTCGTGTCATTGAACAGGCACCTAACGAAGTGTGTGTAAGGTACGTAAAGCGCGATCCTCTGGTTGCTTGTGTCGTGTCGTCCTATGCAGCCGATATAGCATTTGAACATTCGAAAATACACAAGAGTGACCGTTGTGTCATTAACGCATACATTGTTGAGCTTATCGCAAAGCATTGGTCCTTGGAAGAAAAACTCACCAAGGTTCTGGGAATGTTAAGTAGTGGTGGTATTATGATGGACTTAGAGGCGCTCGTGATCCAAGTTAGAATGCTTGAAGCCGAGGCTGAAGAAATCATTTTTGAACCTAGGATCATGACTTTGGGTAGTTTAGGCTTTGCATTCGTTATTCTCGCTATTGGTTGGAGCTGTGCGCTTATAGCATTCATTTGCGAAATATTAATTTATCGATTTAACCACAGAGTAAGAACAACGCGAGTCATCATTCTAAATTGATGTCAATACATCAGGATCAATGATGAAATGTTGCCCCCGCACAGATGAACGATTTGGTAGGGGAGAGCGGGGCAGAATGGCATACCGGGGCAAAATGGTACGAAATGGTCAAATAGAGTTCCACGTATGATAGAATCAGGGCAAAATGGGACAAGGGAAAGTCCCATTGCCGTAGATTTTTTTGCCGTCCCATTTTGCCCTAATACCATTCTGCCCATGGTCCCATTGTGCGTGAACACCATTTTGCCCCGGTATGCCGTTTTGCCCCGCTCTCCCCTACTTTCAGTACGTTTCAGTAAAAAACCTTATTTCGGGTGGGATTTCTTCAGCTCGGAGTCGAACAATCTTAAGAAAAAATTGTCAACTACTGTTGCAAGTATCGTGATACGGTGCATCCGCAATACGCGTGTGCCTGTACATAATAAGTAATACCAATGATAGGATAAGAGATTGATTAAAATTGCGTACGAATAGCGAAACTTGTTGAAAATATAGTACACTACTCTGCGACACGAATGCGAGGAACCGGGTTTTCGGTCAAAGTACTTTAAGAAGATGCAAGAAATTTGCAATAATTAACGAACCAAACTGTGTAATTTGGCTCTTCAGCTGTAATACATTATATAATAAATTGAAAAACAAATCTTTAATGTGTTAAAAAAATCCACATATCCATAATTACAAAGCCTGTCTTAGCAAGCATTTGGTAGTATTTATTTTGGTGCGTATACATTTCTGATGCAACAATAAAAGGGATGAATTCAAAGAGAACGTTTTCAAACCGATTGTAATTATACTTTTTCCAACTGAACTACCGCACATCCAAAATTCCCTCTTCAGGAAAATAACGGAAAAAAATTAATTAAGTTAAGAATATAGTCAAGTAGTCCTTGTCAAGTATCCACACGCACATCCACGCTTGTCTTGAAGCGACATGCAAATCCGGTTTAAGCGAAGGTACGATTATGATGTTTTACAGCAAGCTAACGCTACCGTGGGTGCAGAGCAGTGTTCATTGTAGATGTACAAAGCAACGTACTTGATGCAGGATTGCCTCAGAGCGTGAGTTCACGCGTGTGTGATTAATAATTGCGCAGCTTCCCAACCCAATTGACAGTTCTGTACTGAAATTGTGAGACCAGGAAAAATGTATTTTTTTTGCCGATCGTTTTGGCGGATTATAATATCTCCGTGGAGGGGATAATTTAATGAGATAACATAGGGAAATTTCTTCGCTGCGTAAACGGTTTATTGGAACGAACATAATTAAATGAGATTAATCAGTTTCTTCGAAAAGAATTAGTTAACACGTAATTATACTTGTGAATATTCTGCTTCCTTTGCTCAACTACCAGCCAGTCAACACTTCCGTCATTGCGGTCGATCTAATTGAATGAAAAAGGAATGAGACTCTCGTCGTCAGCAAGTCTAGCGATGATTGTGATGATGACCGCGGTCTGGATTTTAATTCTTGAAGTATTCGCCTCACTCCGGCCACTCTCCCCAATCGTCTTCGTTGGTCAAGTGACAAAAATGAACGGTCTAGGCCACCACGAAACTACCTTCATGACTGTCTGGATTTTTGCACGCGGTAGTTTAATGGTGGTTTCAGAGATGACATGTTTGGAACCCACGGTGGGACTTCGATCGTTTCGACGGTTTTTTGTCAGAGATCAACCATGGGCAGTGGTTTTGGTGGTGCTTCACGAGGAAGCTGAAATTTTTTGCGCACACCGGTTTTGCAGTGGTTTTGACGGCTAATTTTTGTCACTTAAGCACCAGGTGTTTGCTGGGTCGTTTTGACAGTGGCTCGATGCGATAGGGTATTGACTTTTTCGTCAAAAACGTTCCATTGAATACAATATTCTATAGATTGAAGAACTTCCGTGGTAACAATCTTTTTTCTTCAATGCAGTCATAAAGATTATGAAGGGTGTACATTTTGGGAAAGTCTCGTCACGATGTAATTAATTTTAACACAGTACATTATTCAAGACATGTGCAATAATAACAATCACGCTTTGGCGGAAAAGAAGTGATGCGTGCAAAAGGCGATGAAAATATACGAAGTACATCGAAAATCCGATTTTATTGTACGTCTGAACTCGCATGACATGATTATTGGTAAAGCCTTTTTTCCCTGGTAAAGGAATATTTTTCACTGCCTGCATGCCAATATAAGCGATAATGATGACAAACTCATAGATATGCAGGGGATATCGCTGTCGCGTGCTCGATAGGGTACTATTTTGAAATATATTGTAGGTCTCGATAAGCTATAGCAATTCTTCGAATTACAAACACGTGGATAATGGCAGATCGATTTGTACTGATATCAACATTCTCCCTCAATTTGATCACGCTTCATAAAAATATAACGAGCGCAGTTTCGACTCGAGGGTTGTATGCAATTTCTTCGAGCATTCAATCGTCGACGCTTCTCCTTGTTGCATCGTGTAAACTAACACTTGGTTCCGACACATTCGCTGGTAGGCAGAAAGGGTAGCAATGCAGCTCACCACTGTTTTCCTTGCATTTCTGGCTCTGGGTGGAGAAACGTGTCGTTCGAGAATAGTGATGGACGTGAACGACGGATTAGCGGAACTCGAGGATGCAGCTGTAAGTTAATCCGTTTTTGACATATTCTATTCTAGAAGTATACAAGTCCACTTCCGTATTTCACATATTTTTCAAGTGCAAAGTACATTTTTTGAATACTCGGACCAAATACTTGGACAATACTTGAAGTTCAAAAAGCATTTGATGCTTTCAAAGTACCTTCGGTATTTTTTACTTCCCCTTTGAAAGATTTCTCGGCACGTTGATATTATTTAAGAATTAAATGATTGAACACATATCGACTGGTTACAGATAGAAGTGCTGTCGACTTGCTACGCAAACAAATCCAACGTGATCGCACTTGTTGGAGATTTCCCTGGAAATTTTGTGCAAAGACTGGCGTCACACCAATCCTTTGCAATAGTTTCAGTGGACGGAAGGACAAGGTCAGAGAATAATGTTAACCATTGGGTTGAAGATTACAAATTGGATTGGAACGAAAGAAATATAAATAGAAAGCATAAAGTGCATATCGTCGTAACAATGGCCACAACGATGGAGCGATTAGTGAAAGCGTTGGTAGCGTTCTACAATTCACCGTATTCCAATAGGGCGGCGGTCCTTTTGATAATCAGCTGGGCCCCTAAAAACAAGTATGCAGGCTGTGGTGGTACTCGAGAAACTTTTAAATTATTATATACCGCAAGATTCAACGATTATACGAACGCCAAGGTGATGTGTCGCGATCGCACTAAGGGAATCGTTATGTACAGTTTTAATCCATATACAACTAAGGCACCCAAACCCTGGCAGTTGATCGCATCAGGAAAACTATACGGTTATCCCGATTATATGTCTTACTTCGTCAGAGAGTATGGAAAACATGAAGAAGTGTGCAAAAATCTTGACTTCGACCAATCGTCCGATATGGGTCGCTGGTACATCACAACAGTGTCAATGTGTAATTCTAAAACTCCTTGTTACGGAATACCGTCATTATCGGAAAACCCCCGTATTCGACTTGAACAAAAAAAGCGCTTTGGATATATAGATGACTTTATTCGTTATATGAACGCAACTAGGTGGTCGGTATGGGCAAACCCGGCAGAGGATGAGTTTGTCGACGATCCCATGGGCGGTATTCTATGTCAACCACTTCGGATGGTCGGCTGGGATATAGATCGTAGATACCGCACTTACCCACATGGAACGTCATGTTTGTCCATTGTAACCCAGCATCGCGGGCATATGTCTCAATGGGAAAAGATTCTATCTGTGGTAGATATCTATTCACGAATTGGTTTAGGTATAGTTTATATCATAACCTTGATATTCTTCAAATATTTTCTGCGTCAGCGTCTGACGGTCGGTATTGTGAATCTCTGTCGTCTAACTGGTGGTAGTGGTCTTACCATAGAACCCCAAAATGTAGCACCTCGCATTTATCTGGGTTGTCTACTCTTTTTTGTGGTAACTATGCACGGGATTTTCACCGGGAATTTGGCTGCTTTACTAACACACGATTTTCCTGCTCGACAAGTAAATTCAATACAGGACCTGGCGGATTTGGGTTACACTGTTCGTGTCGGCGGCGGATATAAGAATTACTTTGAGGACCCCATCTTTAAAGGTCGTGTCATTGAACAGCAACCTTACGAACTGTGTGTAAGTTACGTAAATCGCGATCCTCTAGTTGCTTGTGTCATCTCAGACTATGCCGCTGATTTAGCAGTTATGTATTCGAATATACACAAGAGTGACCGTTGTATCACTAAGGCATACATTGTTGAGTTTATCAGAAAACAATGGTCCTTGGAAGAAAAACTCAACAAGGTTCTGGGAATCTTAAGTAGCGGTGGTATTATGATGGACTTAGACGGGCTCGTACATCAAGTAAGAATGCTTGAAGCCGAGGCTGAAGAAATCATTTTAGAACCTAGGATCATGACTTTGGGTAGTTTGGGCTTTGCATTCGTTATTCTCCCAATTGGTTGGAGCTGTGCGCTCATAGCATTCATTTGCGAAATAGTAATTTATCGATTCAACCATAGAGTAAGAACAACGCGAGTCATCATTCTAGCTTGATGTCAAGACATCAGGGTCAATGATAAAATGTTGCCCCCGCACAGATCAACGATTTGGCACTTTCAGTACTTTTCAGTAAAAACCTCTTATCGGGTGGGATTTCTTCAGCTCGGAGTCGAACAACAATTTTGAAAAAAACTTGTTAATCATTGTTGCAAGTATCGTGACACGGTGCATGCGCAATACGCGTGTGCCTGTACATAATAAGTAATACCAATGATTGGATAAGCGATTGATTATGTACATTTCGTGCGAATAGCGAAACTTGTTGAAAATATATTACAGTACTCTGTAAGACGAATGCGAGGAACCGAGATTTCAGTCAAAGTACTGCAAGAAGATGCGAAGAATTTTCAATGATTAACGAACCAAACTGTGTGATTTGACTCTTCGATTGTGATAAATTATGTAAGAAATTAACGCACGAATCTTCAATGTGATTAAAAAATATCCACGTATTCATAAGTACAAAGCTAGTTACAGCCAGCTTTTGCCAGTATTTATTTTGGAGTGTGTAAATTTCGGACGCAACAATAAAAAGATGAAATCAAAGAGAACATTTTTAAACCAATTGTAATTATATTTCTCACAACCGAACCACCACACATGGCAAAATTCTCTGTTCGCGAAAAAAACGGAGATAAATTAATCAAGTCAATAATATAGTCAAGTAGTTCTTGTTAAGTGTTCAGACGCACATCTACGCATGACTTAAAGCGACAGGCAAATCCGGTTTAAACAGACGATTATGATGTTTTACAGCACGCTAACACTACCCTGCGTGCAGAGCATTGTTCACTATAGATGTACAAACCAACGTACTTGATGCAGGATTGCCTCAGTGCGTGTGTTGACGCGTGTGTGATTGATTATCGTGCAGCTTCCCAACCTAATTGGCAGTTCTGTACTGAAATTGTGAGTCCAGGAAAAATACATTTTTTTTGGCGATCGTTTTGTCGGATTATAATATCCTCGTGGAGGGGATAATTTAATTAGATGACGGATGACGGATTTACGGAAATTTCTTCGCTGCGTAAACGGTTTATTGGAACGAAGGTAATTGAATGAGATTTATCCGTTTCTTTGATGAGAATTTGTTAACACGTAATTATACTTGTGAATATTCTGCTTCTTTTGCTCCACTACCAGCCAGTCAACAATTTCGTCATTGCGATCGATCGAATTGAAGGAAAGAGGAACGAGATTCTCGTCGTCAGCGAGTCTAGTGATGATTGTGATGATGACCGCGGTCTGGATTTTAATTCTTGAAGTATTCGCCTCACTCCAGCCACTCTCCCCAATCGTCTTCGTTGGTCATGTGACAAAAATGAACGGTCTAGGCCACCACGAAACTACCTTCATGACTGTCTGGATTTTTGCACGCGGTAGTTTAATGGTGGTTTCAGAGATGACATGTTTGGAACCCACGGTGGGACTTCGATCGTTTCGACAGTTTTTTGTCAGAGATCAACCATGGGCAGTGGTTTTGGTGGTGCTTCACGAGGAAGCTGAAATTTTTTGCGCACACCGGTTTTGCAGTGGTTTTGACGGCTAATTTTTGTCACTTAAGCACCAGGTGTTTGCTGGGTCGTTTTGACAGTGGCTCGATGCGATAGGGTATTGACTTTTTCGTCAAAAACGTTCCATTGAATACAATATTCTATAGATTGAAAAACTTCCGTGGTAAAAATCTTTTTTCTTCAATGCAGTCATAAAAATTATGAAGGGTGTACATTTTGGGAAAGTCTCGGCACGATCTAGTGAATGTTAACACAATACATTATTCAAGACATGTGCAATAATAACAATTACGCTTTGGCGGAAAAGAAGTGATGCGTGCAAAAGGCGATGAAAATATACGAAGTACATCGAAAATCCGATTTTATTGTACGTCTGAACTCGCATGACGTGATTATTGGTAAAGCCTTTTTTCCCTGGTAAAGGAATATTTTTCACTGCCTGCATGCCAATATAATCGATAATGACGACAAACTCATAGATATGCAGGGAATATCGCTGTCGCGTGCTCGATAGGGTACTAGTTTGAAATATATTGTAGGTCTCGATAGGCTATAGCAATTATTCGAATTGCAAACACGTGGATAATGGCAGATCGATGTGTACCGATATCGACATTCTCTCTCAATTTGAGCACGCTTCATAAAAATATAACGTGCGCAGTTTCGACTGGAGGGTTGTATGCAATTTCTTCGAGCATTCAATCGTCGACGCTTCTCCTTGTTGCATCGTGTAAACTAACACTTGGTTCCGACACATTCGCTGGTAGGCAGAAAGGGTAGCAATGCAGCTCACCACTGTTTTCCTTGCATTTCTGGCTCTGGGTGGAGAAACGTGTCGTTCGAGAATAGTGATGGACGTGAACGACGGATTAGCGGAACTCGAGGATGCAGCTGTAAGTTAATCCGTTTTTGACATATTCTATTCTAGAAGTATACAAGTCCACTTCCGTATTTCACATATTTTTCAAGTGCAAAGTACATTTTTTGAATACTCGGACCAAATACTTGGACAATACTTGAAGTTCAAAAAGCATTTGATGCTTTCAAAGTACCTTCGGTATTTTTTACTTCCCCTTTGAAAGATTTCTCGGCACGTTGATATTATTTAAGAATTAAATGATTGAACACATATCGACTGGTTACAGATAGACGTGTTGACAACTTGCTACTCAAACAAATCCAACGTGATCGCACTTATTGGAGATTTCCCTGGAAATTTTGTGCAAAGACTGGCGTCACACCAATCCTTTGCAATAGTTTCAGTGGACGGAAGGACAAGGTCAGAGAATAATGTTAACCATTGGGTCGACGATTACAAATCGGATTGGAACGAAAGAAATATAAATAGAAAGCATAAAGTGCATATCGTCGTAACAATGGCCACAACGATGGAGCGATTAGTGGAAGCGTTGGTAGCGTTCTACAATTCACCGTATTCGAATAAGGTGGCTCCCCTTTTCGTACTCAGCTGGGCTCCTAAAAACAAGTATGCAGGCTGTGATGGTACTCGAGAAACTTTTAGATTATTATATACCGCAAGTTTCAACGATTATACGAACACCAAGCTGATGTGTCGCGATCGCACTAAGGGAATCGTTATGTACAGTTTTAATCCATATACAACTAAGGCACCCAAACCCTGGCAGTTGATCGCATCAGGAAAACTATACGGTTATCCCGATTATATGTCTTACTTCGTCAGAGAGTATCGAAAACATGAAGAAGTGTGCAAAAATCTTGACTTCGACCAATCGTCCGATATGGGTCGCTGGTACATCACAGCAGTGTCAAGGTGTAGTTCTGAAACCATTTGTACCGGCAATAATCATCCGTCATTATCGGAACTGCCCCGTATGCGGCTTGAACAAAAAAAGCGCTTTGGATATATACATGAATTTATTCGTTATGTGAACGCAACTCGGTGGACGGTATGGGCAAACACGAAAGAGGATGAGCTTTTCACTGATCCCATGGGCGGTATTTTATGTCAACCACTTCGGATGGTCGGCTGGGCAGTAGATCGTAAATCGCGCACTTACCCACATGGGACGGCGTGTATGCGTATAATAACCCAGTATCGCGGTAATATGTCCCAATGGGAAAAGATTGTATCTGTAGTAGATATCTATTCACGAATTGGTTCAGGTATAGTTTATTTCATAACCTTGATATTCTTCAAATATTTTCTGCACCAGCGACTGATGGTCGGAATTGTGAATCTCTGTCGTCTAACTGGTGGTAGTGGTCTTACCATAGAACCCCAAAATGTGGCACCTCGCATTTATCTGGGATGTCTATTCTTTTTTGTGGTAACTATGCACGGGATTTTCACCGGGAATTTGGCTGCTTTACTAACACACGATTTTCCTGCTCGACAAGTAAATTCGATACAGGACCTGGCGGATTTGGGTTACAATGTTCGTGTCGCCGGCAGTTATAAGAATTACTTTGAGGACCCCATATTTGAAGGTCGCATCATTGAAATGTTACCTAACGAACTGTGTGTAAGTTCTGTAAAGCGTGATCCTCTGGTTGCTTGTGTCGTGTCGTCCTATACAGCTGATAAAGCATTTGAATATTCGAAAATACACAAGAGCGACCGTTGTGTCATTAAGGCATACATTGTTGAGCTTATCGAAAAGCATTGGTCCTTGGAAGAAAAAGTCAACAAGGTTCTGGGAATCTTAAGTAGCGGTGGTATTATGATGGACTTAGAGGCGCTCGTGATCCAAGTGAGAATGCTTGAAGCCGAGGCTGAAGAAATCATTTTAGAACCGAGAGTCATGACTTTGGGTAGTTTGGGCTTTGCATTCGTAATTCTCCCAATTGGTTGGAGCTGTGCGCTTGTAGCATTCATTTGCGAAATATCAATTTATCGATTTAACCACAGAGTAAGAACGACGCGAGTCATCAT
The DNA here is from genome assembly GCA_963924025.1 of Ischnus inquisitorius. Lineage (NCBI taxonomy): Eukaryota > Metazoa > Arthropoda > Insecta > Hymenoptera > Ichneumonidae > Ischnus > Ischnus inquisitorius. The sequence continues at coordinate 2,030,225 of OZ001250.1, read as the reverse complement.
GCTGAATTGATGTCAATACATCAGAGTCAATGATAAAATGCTGCCCCCGCACAGATGAACGATTTAGTACCTTCAGTACTTTTCGGTAAAAAACCTTATTTCGGGTGGGATTTCTTTAGCTCGGAGTCGAACAACAATCTTAAGAAAAACTTGTCACTTACTGTTGTAAGTATCGTGACACGGTGCATGCGCAATACGCGTGTGCCTGTACATAATAAGTAATACCAATAATAGGATAAGAGATTGATTATGTAAATTTCGGACGAATAGCGAAACTTGTTGCAAATATCGTACAGTAGTCTGCGACACGAATGCGACGAACTGGGTTTTCGGTCAAAGTACTGCAGGAAGATGCAAGAAATTTGGAGTAATTAACGAACCAAACTGTGTAATTTGGTTCTTCACTCGTAATAAATTATAAAATAAATTGAAGCACAAATCTTAAATGTGTTAAAAAATCCACATATTCATAAGTACAAAACTTTTTTTAGTCAACATTTGCCAGTATTTATTTTGGCGTGTATACATTTCTGATGCCACAATAAAAAGGATCAAATCAAAGAGAACATTTTCGAACCAATTGTCATTATATTTTTTCCAACCGAACTACCGCACATCCGAAATTCCTTCTTCGGGAAAATAACGGAAGAAAATTAATTGAGTCACGAATATAGTCAAGTAGTCCTTGTCAAGTATCCGCAAGCGCATCCACGCTCGTCTTGAAGCGACATGCAAATCCGGTTCAAGCGAAGGTACGGTTATGATGTTTTACAGCACACTAACGCTACCCTGCGTGCAATGCATTGCTGATTGTAGATGTACAAAGCAACGCACTTGATGCAGGATTGCCTCAGTGCGTGTGTTCGCGCGCGTGCCATCGACAATTGCGCAGCTTCCCAACCCAGTTGCCAGTTCTGTACTGAAATTGTTAGTCCAGGAAAAATGTATTTTTCTTTGGCGATCCTCTCGCGAATTATAACATCCCCGTGGAGGGGATAAATTAATTAGATGAAATACGAACATTTCTTCGCTGCGTAAACGCTTTATTGGAACGAAGATAATTAAATGAAATTTACACGGTTCTTCGATGAAAATCAGTTAACACGTAATTATACTTGTGAATATTCTGCTTCCTTTGCTCCACTGCCAGCCAGTCAACATGTCCGTCATTGCGGTCGATCGAATTCAAGGAAAGAGAAACGGCATTCTCGTCGTCGGCGAGTCTAGTGATGATTGTGGTGATGACCGCGTGCCGGATATTGGTTCTTGAAGTATTCGGCCCACTCGGACCACTTTCCCCAATCGTCTTCGTTGTTCTGCGAATTCTGCGAAGAAGTTTAAAGAAACGTCAATGGTGACGATTAAAAGATAGCGCTGAAATGTAAGCCTGAATCTCGATAACTATATTAATCTATCGCTTTCTTCCCGAATCATCAGAGAAATAACGCGTCGGTGGTTTTTCCAACAATTTCCTTCAAATTCCTAGTTCATATCTCTAAATATGAATATTTATTATTTTTATATATTATTGTTATAATTTCTGTATGAAATATATTTCAGAAAAGTCCAATCCTGAGAGAGAATCTCACTTATGGCTGGGAATTTAGCGAAACACCCTCCTTGAACTCGATATAATTAATAGAAATCATGCATTCGAATGTCTCGCATTGAAGAATCTCGAAATGATAAATAAGCCTTTACGATTTTTCTAACATTATTTATGTAAGCTGAACTAACATTTTCGATAGCCTGGCACGCGCGCGTTCGTGGCGGGCATTTGAATCTGCGAACAGACGCCAAATGTTAAGAGCGATTGCAACGAGAAGGAATGAGAAATAAATCCGAGGGCCCAAAACCTTCAGGAAAAAACTGAATATAAAATTCGAACGTTCGCCAAGATTTCAAGCGCATTTACAGAGAGCAAGAGAATGATTGAAACATAATTTTCGTGAATGAAAATTCTGAAGAAGTTTGCATTCATATGATATTAAGAATCCCGATGCAACATTCGACGAATAGGTTTGTCGGAAAGAACGAAAATCATCCAAAATCCTTCAAGGATTTTTTGCCATCTACTTGGTAACCCATTCCCAATTTCACGGCCGCGTTATCTTTCGACCGAATTTTCTTCAATTACTCACAAGCAGTTTGATACCGCCTCCTTGATGTCCGGGAACGGAGCCACCGCCAGCCTGAACGGATTCTATCGTGCCGGGTGGCATGCTCTGGTAGCCCTGATGCATCTGCATCTGTACCGCCCTCTTGTATTGCTCGCGATTTATGCCGTGATGATTTTCCGAGTACTGGGGAATCTCGTAGTCCTCATCCTCGGCGGCCCTCTTGGCGGGAGCTGAATCAGAGCTTTAGGATGAGCAACCCAAAAGGACATCGGTGACTTTGCCAGATGTCCAGCATTTCTTTACCTTGGCTATCAGCTCCGATGGGCTTGCTGAAAGTGGTACCAGCGACCTTGTCGAGATTGGCCAGACGGCTCTTGATGGCGTCGAAGAGGGTACTATTGTAGGCGGAAACTGATTTAGCCACCGAGTCATCATAAGCGTTCAACATGCCTGCGGCGTATGCCGAATCAGAACCGTCTGCGACTACGAGAGGAGCCTGAGCTTCGTTGTCGTCAACGATCGGTGCGTCGGTGGAGGCCTTGATCGCGTCCTGCACGGCGATGGATATGTTCTTTTCGAGTCCGGACAGCATGTCGAAGACCTGACTGAGCACGGCCATTCGCTGCTTGAACGGCAGAGTCGGATCGGCGGTTGGCGGAGCGAAGAACGCGGCGAATGGCGACGGCTTCTTGAACGGCGAGACTTTCTTCGCGCCGGGAAGGAGCGGCGCGGTCTTGACGTAGAGGATGTAGTCGTTCAAGGTGCTGACCATGTCGGTCTTGAGTTCGACGAGCTCGGACATGATGGAATCGACGATGGCGTCTTTGGCGGCCGCGATGGTTTTGATGTCTTCCAACGATCTGGAGTAGAGACTCTTCGGTTGCGACAGATCCTCGCTCAATGATCGCGACAAGATCGTTTTGCCGGTACCGTCGTCGACGGCCGCGCTTGCAACGGCGGTCTTGTTCACGATGTGGGCGAACAGTTTGTCGAGGAAGGAGGCGACTTTGTCGGTGTACTCGCCGGGTCCGGGGATAATAGCGCTTGGTAGCCAAAAGTCGGGTGGGACGATGGTGCTCTTCGGTACCGGAAGTTCGGTAACCGCGAGGGTCGGATCAACGACATCGGCGGCGGGTGTGCTAGTGGCCAGACTCTTGAACAGACTGTCCAAAAAAGCGGTCTTCTTGGCTGCCATCATCATGGGATCGACCGGGGGAGCTGCGTACGGGCTGAAGGGTCCGAATGGGCCGAACATTCCTGGGAGGGTCTCCTTCGGGGTGGATGCCGGATCGTAGAGCTTCAGAAGCTTGGCTTCGGCGCTGGCGGGCTCCTCGGGAATGGGCGCTAGACCAGGGTATTCCGGTGGTGGTCCAACCGTCTTGATGCTCGGGCCATCGGACGATACGACACTACGGCGACGTCTCGAGGATCCGGCATCAGCACCGAAGAATCCAGGTCCGAATTTGGATGGTCCACCGCCGAAAGGTAGTCCCGCAGCTGCGGGTCCGAATTGGGGCCCAAACGGAAAGAAGCTCGGCGCAAACGGCGAGAAGGGCACCGCCTTGGGAGCACCGTATTTAGGACCACCCACACCGAATGCCCCGCGCTTCATTTTATCTTTGCCAACGAAATCGTCACTTCCGACGAAGTCCTTGATACCTTGGGCCTCGTCGACGCCATTCGTGGCGTACAGAACCGGCGCCGGACGCACGAAGGTCGGCGGATACTGCGGAAGCGGTCCGGATTCACCGACGGAATATCCGGCCGGTCCTACGCCACCGAATATATTGGTCAGCATGTCGGTCTTCTTGGCGATCATCGATTTCGGATCAACGAATTTCGGGAAAAACGGCGAGGTCTTTGGCATGTATGGCACCGAGATTGAACCCATTCCGGGACCGAAGAAGGGACCCAGCGAGCCCAGAGAAGCGGGCGATGCTGAAAGTCAGTTTATGGGTATTATCTCACTATTTGTGGGCCGTATCTCATTGATTACGCAGGCCCAACCACAAGGATCAGCCATTACTGTTACTGAAGGTAACAGAATCCGGGAATACTACTTATTCATCAAGAGACGCAGTAGCGAAAGAAGAAGAAGATTCCGCCAAGAAGAAGAAGAAGAAGAAGAAGAAGAAGAAGAAGAAGAAGGAGAAGAAGAAGAAGATTTCGTTAAGGTCGCGTTTCGATAATTGCAACAAAAAAGGACTAAATTCACCAATTTAGGAGAACATCAAAGAAATCAAAACTAAATCCCAACAAGGTAAAGATAATCGACATGAATATTTTCATACAGTGATTAAGCGACTGAATTTTAACTGGTTACTTTTTTTCTGTATTGTAACTTAATAATTAAATTGAATCCGAATCATTAAAATAAAAAGTTATTTTCAACTGTAAATCAAACAATAAACCTAATACACATTTTTACACTTAAAAAAATCGTATTCAATAGATGAAAACAAGTGTTAACGAAATAAACTAATTCGTGCCGAAGGAGAGAAACGAAATGGCAACTGACTCTCACCTGTTTTTCCATAGCTCGCCCATGGACTCGGCGTTGGCGGCGGCTTCGCGACCGCGAGTACCGCGAAAGCCAGTACGAGAACACACGTCTTAGATCCTGTTTGTCGGAGCATCTTCGGACTGTGAGAAACGGCAGGTCCAGCGGAGCTTTTTATACGAAATGCGTTCGGCAACTTTCCCCTCTCCGGGACGGACAGCGATGAACCAAACGGATGCGTTGACTCCGTCGCGGTGGATTATTCGATCGGTATGGTCTCCGAACGTTTCTCACTTCATTACAATAATCTCCTCTTCGTTCGCAGACACTCGAGACGTTCACACTTGAGGATTAGCGGCGGATATCGCTCGGTGCAATTTATTCAACGAATTCTTCGATAGATTCACACTAATAGCGATGATTGTATGCCGAATCGTCGTCCTATCGATGTTATGTTTTTTTTACAATATTAACTTTTTTATATTATTAATTCTATTAATTGATAGGAATCATTTTTTTTTATTATAAAAAAAATCAATATCTTAATAAAATTAATATCATCCACAGTATGTATATTTTTCATTATAGTTTGGTTTTATCATCAATAATCTTCGTTTTATAATACTAAAAAACAATTCGCCTTTTACGAAATTTCAAGGTGAATTTAATTTCTAGTTTTGCTTTCAATTTATTTTTTATTTTTGCCTCTGAATTTTATTTATAAAAAAACGTTTCAGAAATCGAAAAAGCTAAATTTTTCCCTTCCATTTCATAGAACTTTTCCGCTATGAAATATTTAGTGCAGGGCTTGCATTTAGTTGAAATTTTGGTAAATATTCCGGACCTTTTGTACGGTTACAATTTTTCAGATTTTTTATATTTTTCGGATTTTCAGTGTCATCAGCGATCTGCCTTGAGAATCATTAGAAGGTAGGTTTCATCCTTTCTATTCCATATGCATTTTTTCGGAGCGTTTCAATATTTTTACATGTGTACAAGATGACGCGTCGAAAGAAAAAAAAATGTTTTTTTGAGTACATTGTTCCGAGACGCTACCGCACACCTTTTGATGTATGCATGGCATTGCTGCTTCGTGCGGATGTAATTTCGTGCTTAATTAAATCGCTCGATACCGTCGGCTCGGGATTACGATTTTATAAATAGTCGATGATACCGACCAGGTATATTCGAATGCACACCCTACGGCATCTGTTCTGCGAATATTCTCGTTCATTTTCCGAATAAAAACCTCAACCTCAAACACATTTGTTGGTTCCAGTCGAGTTATTTTGATGCATAGTTGAAGGATACTTTTGTCGAAAATCTGTTACTCTACCTTGCCAGCGAATGCGCGCGCACCTTGTCAGGATTTCGAAATTACTTGCACAAGTTACTTACAGGGCGCTGTTGCGCCTATGAAAATCTAGCATCAAGCAGGGCTCAACCAATCGCCTTGCGGTAATGCGAGCGCGATGGTTGGCGCGCGCCTCTCCAATAGGATAGCTCCGAGCCATCCTATGGTTCGGTCGCCGGATTTTACGCTCGCAATTCGACAAGACAATTCGTACCAAGAAATAAGCAAATAATTTTCTTAATAAGGAACTTGGTCAAGAGGCATAAATAATCGACGGAGAAAGGAGAAGAACGACCGTTCTCAATTCTCAATGAATTGTAAAATATATTTTTTCATTCGAAAAACGTGATTGGAACGCCATTGGTCGAGATCGGCGATTGGCGGACTTCGAACCGGATGCAACCTCAAGAAAGAAGCAAAAAGCGAACAAACAAGAAACAAAAACGATCGTCGAAGCCGATCGACGAATGTTATTAAAGAACTAACCTTCATTTATTCCTTCGTTTCGATGCGAGGAAACTTTTTATTGTCAGAGCGCAAAGCATTGCGCGGCTGTCTTACTGACTGTTCGTTGGTTATTACGTTATTAATTGTCTCGATTATTTCATCCTCCGCCGCGTGGTTTCGCGTTATTCGTTCACTCTTCGCGACAAAAGTCTTCGCACCGTTTGTCGCGAAATAATTCATCGACTTGGTTGACGAAAAACAAAGACGTTTAATTTGCGTTGATTTTTGACGAAAAAAAAAAAAGACGTTTAATTTCCGTTGATTTCACGTTGGACGGGAGGTAAAGAAAAGAAACGAGAAGAGAAACTCGAGTGGAACAAGCAACATGGCTGAAACGACGGATCGTAAATATACATTATTTTCTTCAATTATAGAAATTATAGAAAAAAAAAAAAAAATTAATGTAGTGTTTTTTTTTTGTTCAATTATTTTGTGGTCGTTTTTTGTCTCACTAATCTCCAGCGTAAGTTCTATCATTTTTTTTTCTATGTTCGAGTCGCACAGCGCAAGAGGAATCCAGTGAAGAAAATCGAAGACTGTTTTTTTAGTGCGCAACGTGCAAAAGCTGATTTTGGGATGAAGATGCGGATCCAAAAAATGTTCACACACTGTAACAAAATGTTTGTTACATTTTGTCGAATACGTACGACGATGAGATACTGTACAATTTTTTTCAATACTATCGCCGTTAAACCTATTGTTGACGACGGAGCGAGCAAGAAAAACACATTTTTTAAATTAATAATTGTAATTTTCTATTTTCATTATCTGAAAAAATTTACTTTAATTTTTGTTTATCAAAAGAAGTATCAGCAGGGTCGTGAATCGTCATGTGACGGTTTCTTGGCGGTGAAAATTCAATTCATCAAACGATAATTATTCAACGATCAACGATTTAAATATTCAATTGTCGAATTGCTTTCTTCGATTAGATAGTTCTCTCATTGTAAAGATGCATTTTTTTTTTCAATGATCATTAGCTTATCAATAATTAATCATTTTTTTATCATTTCTATTTTATATAAACAATAATCAGAAAAATAAACCAATCATTTCCATCTAAAAGAAAATTGCGTTTCCGGGAAATTCGTTGGAAAAGTAATTTTTTTATTAATTAGTTAATAACGTTTGGGAATTATTATTATCGAAAATTAATTTTTCCGGTATCTTTGATGTTCATGAATTTTTTGAGATTTTTAGGTCATCGAGAAGTATTTGCAATTTGCTCTCATTTTTCTCGACCTTATGCGAAATGAGCGTGAAGCGACACAACTAATTGACCGATGAGGCTGTTTGATTTTTTATTTCACCCAAATCGCTAAAGAACGCCCAAATCGATTTTTCAGAATCATCCAGCGACGTTATCGATGCGATCCGTCCGGATTTGGAAGCCTTCGCATCGTTGTGGTCGGCCCTTCGCACAAACTATCAAGGAACAAATATCACCAAGACCGTCGCGCGTTTACTACACATGTATCAGCCTGAGGAGGGTGTCGTCGCTTACGAGCGTCTTCTTCGAACGCTCTGCGTTCTTCTCGAGGACTTTGACGGCGACGGATTGCGCCTGTTGGTTTCGATGGTACCACCACCCAAGGGCGTTCCCGACGAAACCATCAAAGACGTCTTCCACAAAGCCACCGGCTTCGTCAGACTCAACGCGCCGATATTTCATCGAAAGTTCGTACTTTTTTTGCGAAATTTTTTGACCTATTGAAATTTTCTAGATTTTTAAATCGTTAAGCATTAAAAAATTTTTATATCGAAGCTTTTGGATGTTCGAATATTCAAAATTTGAAGCTTTTGAATTCCTGAGCTTGAAATTTTTTAAATATTTTACTTTTCGATTTTTCGACATTTCAAATTTCGTCGATTGCCGAATTTTTCAACAGTTGTATTCGGCTCAATTCTTTTTTGGCAAGTTTCAACTTTTTTTTTTCTACCTTATAAACGTTCTCAATTTGTACGGAACTGATCCTTTATTTTTTAATTAAAATGATATTATTTCGGCAACAGCAACGCGTCGACTTTGGAGAATGAAAATGAGTTCTCGTCGGACGGTAAAATCGGCGGCGAAAGCTCGGATCCTCGAGCGCTGACCGTCGATCCTGACGCTCCTCGAGCTAGGAATTTTCGCAACGCCGCGGGAAATACTCATGGAGCATCGACGATACTTCGGGCAGTTGTGAAGACGGACACGCCGCAGAAGAACGAAAATTCGTCTCAAGTATGTCTTTTCATGACGGCTTTTAAATTGGCGTTTTTCATAATAATTGAATTTTTTTTTTGTGTAAAACATACTGGATATTGCAAATTTACGTAAAAACTATCGATTTAAGTAACTAATCGCACAACAACGCTTCTTGAAGAAGTCAAAATTGATAAACGAAAGCGAAATCCAAATGTGATTGGCGGAATTTTTTTTTACAGATTGCAAGAGATTCAGAAGTATTTCGCGGCTTTCCCACGAATGAAATAACGACGACTCAGAGTCACGCCAGAAGTTATTACGGGCCAGCGGCGAATTACGGCGGTTATGCCGCGACTCAGAGATACGTAGAATACCGTCATGGGCAGAAAGCGGGCTCGAGCTCGAACCAACCCCGTGGAATCGACGCGTCGGTCGTTTCGTCGGCCTATCGACTGAAATGGTTCGAGACACCGATGTTGGTGAGAAAAAGCAATTACGACGGCAGTCCCGCTTGTCCGGATCTGATACTGAAGACCTCCGACAACAAGTTCATAAGACTGCCGATCACCAAAGTCAATGGACCGCCGATCGGCAACTACTCTTCTTCCTACAATCCTCTTCAACCGCCATATCAGGTTTGTCGCGATTTCTCGACATTTCGCTTCCTCAACAAGCTTCGTTTTCGTAAAATAAAAAAAATTTCGAGATATTCACGCAAACGTGTTCGGAATGTGCCGAAACGTCGAATTCTGCTGAACTCCGTCGAAAAAAGTGGGATAAAACGAGTAATTGGAAACGCTGAGCGCACGGAAACGGAAATAATTTTAGAAAAATCTACTACTCGAAGAAATTGAATTAAAAAAAAATGTTGCACATTTTTCACAAATTTTCAGACGTATCACCAGAACAATCCAGCTCACGTGAGAAACGACGCGTTCATCGAAAGCTCGCATGCCAGAAATTATTCGACATTTTTCCCGTCTCATTCTCGTGCGAAGAATCCGTTGGCCGATGGCGAAAGAACGAACGAGTCGACGGCCCGCAAAGTCGTTGGATCGAAGGTCAATCTGATCGATCACGATTACGAGTTCACGAAATTCGATGAAGATTCCGCGGACAAGGAGAACGGCGCTAATGAGAATTCGACGTCGCCGAGCAGCGTGGCGATCGAAAAATTTCGGGACTTTGTGAAAATTCGACAAAGGGCCATTCAGGAGGATATTTATCGAATGGACGTCGTGCGTTCCGAACATGAAATTGTCGACTCTTCTATCTCGGAACTACAGGTGACATTTTTTTCTAATTTCGTACGAACTTGTGTGGATAAAAAAAACACAAAACAAAAACTTTTCGCTCAATTGACTTCAAAAGATATCTTTTTCGTATCTCCTTCAAACTTTCGAAAAGTTCGAGTCGTCCAAACGGAGTAGAATATTTGGTATTCTCCATACTCAAAGTATTTATATATATAATAAATATTTATTATTATAACTATTTTATTATATGAATTATAAATATACATATTATAAATATTCATCCTTTCAGACAATCGACGTGGAAAGTTTATCGATTGCCGAAGAGCTGAGGAAAGGGGTGGAACATTTTCTGAAACGAGCCGAGGAGGGAAAATCTTTCGGTAAGCCCGAAGTTCCCGTCGGGCCGCAATATTCGACCCTCGCACATAAACTATTAATAACCAATGCATATAATCGGAACAGTGAACTCATTCAATTAATTTATTTATGAATTAATTGTTAATGAATATTATTATTAATAATATTTTATTTTTCTTATTGATAATAATAATAATAATAATTATCATTATTACCAACTCGGATCGTTTGGGAATTGTAATAATAACAATTAATTAAACAATAACTATCAATAACAAATTTCAGAAGTTCTGCCATTTCCGCGAACCAGAGCATTGGAACAGTCGAGCGACCGTTCGCCCGCGCTTTTGAAGCCTTCGTCGCGAATGTGGAAACTCGAGCGGCTCGCGGAATATCCGAGAAGTTGGAAAAAGTCGACGGACATACGAGAAAGTTTCGTCGACGACAGGGTGAGTGCTTCGATTCTCTCTGCCTCGAGCGCGAGCCGATGTTTCCACGGTGAAGAGGGAAGAAATCGTATGACGACAAAATCGGAACGAAATTCGCGAGAAATCTCGAGCCCGGCCGCGATATCTTTGGACGGAGGTCTTTCGTTAGCGACGGAGGAAACGAACGTCGGCGCTTCGAGTCGCGAGGCGACATGCGCCGAGCCCGAGCCGAGGAACATCGACGCGTTTCGACAGGCGAATTCAATGTCCGAGTTCGTCAATTATAGGAAACAGTACTACGACACGTTACTCAGCATACAAAGGGCCAAAGGTGAGGAGTATCTTCTTTTTTCGTCTTCAATTTCATTGAGGCATCGTAACTCATTTTTTTTTTTTGTGTGTCCTCAAACTTTACTGTGTCGGGACCGCCGTTTTAAGGTGGCTCGGGCGGTGCACTTCGAGGAAATGTGAGATGAAGAGAGAATTCCGAGCGTTTCCCAATGGGATAATAATCTGTAAAACAATTGAGCTTGGAAAGTGCTCGAAAGATTGATAAGTAATTCCCAAGAGTTGCTTTTAAATCATTTTCTTAATTTAAAAAAATGTGTGAAACGCGAATTTTGGATATGTTTTTCTCATAAAACTACCCACTACACCCACAAAGTTTCCGCACGATTGATAAAGTACATTCGTAAATACAGCTAAAAATTAATACAAAAACGCAATTTTCAAAAAGTATCGGAAGTTCTGCAAAATTTCATGTATATTCGGAAATGTTAAAAAATAATTTTCATTTGAAATGTTTTGAGCACCTCAAATATGCGTGATTTCTTTTAAGATTTTTATCCCGTCGTTCTCGAAAATTCTACCTGAATTCTCACTTTTGAGGGAGTTGGTCGCCGTCCCACGCAAATACTGCCTTAATTGGACTGATTTCTTTATATTGACCATTAGTTTGTTTTTCGAAGTCTTCTTATCAATTCAGATAGTTTTTTTTTACTATATAATCTGTTGAAGTTGCGGTTGCGAATTCGCTGGCGATATCGTCCTCGCAAACGTCGTCGAGCTACGATCCTCGAGTATTGCAGTATCTGCAACAGCAGCATCGTATGCTGCATCAACAGCAGCAACAGATGCTGATCGGCTCGCAACATTCGATGGCGCGCTCGCCGCTGGCGCAGACCGGATTCAACGATGCGAGAAGCGCCGCGGGCTTGTGGATACGACCGAGCGATTGGAAATATCCGTCTTGCGGACGGTACGCGTTTCCGCGTCAGGTTAGTGCCGATAATCCGGGCTCTGCGCGTTAAGCCGGGAACGGTGATTATCTCTCGCTTATTCCTCGCATACCATTGACGAAACATATTTTAACAGTAGCCAAGACTGCGAAGTATGATTTTTATTCATTTTATTCATTTGTTCGTGCAGTCATTTATTTTACTCTATTATTCATTCATTTTATTTTGGATAATTTTTTTTCCAAGGGAAATTGTAGAAGATATTTTTTCACGCGTAGGGTGTTCATAAATAAATAGTTTTTCATGCGAAAAAATTCATGAAAGTGTGCTAATGTTTGATGAACGAAAACTGCGAGGTAGAAAAATTGTTCCACAATTTCCTGAGAAAAAATAAAATTAAGTTTATGAACCTATTCCTCGCCAAATTAATTGGACTACTAGAAAATTAAATTTTCTTTTCTTTAAATTGGACTAGAAAATTAACATTTTCTTTTCCGTAGGCGCTTTCGGTGCCTTCGCCTTCGTGCAATGCTCAAGTTCCAATGAGCATGCCGGAAGATCCTTCGATGACGGTGGATTCGCGTCGTTCCGCGCGCCTTTTGTCCAGAACTTCGGAGAGATTGCCGGTGAAGCGTAGAAAATTGGAAGAAATCGTTGGCAAGCTGAAAGAAACCGACGACAATTAAAAAGAAGAAAAAAAAACCACATGTCGATACAAACAAGGAGTTTGGAGAAGCTGGTAATTCTCGTCCGTTCTCTTTAAACTTCGGACGGTTGTTTTGTAAAATATTTGTTGTGGCCGCTGTCGTTGAAATATCGACGAATAGCGGTAAGAATAATTCAATTTTTCATCAAAATTCGTTTTTTTCTTTTTCGTGTTACGAAACAATTTACGTACTGAGTCAAATACCGAGGGAAGGGCTCAGTACCGGACGAAACTTATTTTCATAGTAATAAAATGTATTTGACGGCACGAATGACGAAGAGCGTCGATTTCATGAAGAAATGCCGATCTTGTCTATCCAAAAATCGACGATTGAAAAATGTGCGTTATACAGATTCTCAGCTTGCGAATCGTTTCTCGCAGAAAAATGCACAACATTCGGGGATACGAGGATTCGTCGACGTTAGTGAATATTCGATATTTCGATTCCCAAGAATTTAATATTATTCGTTTCACTATAATGTATGAACAATCCGGTGAGATTCTCGAATTTTTTTTTTTTTCGATAAATGCGCGTTAAACGACGATGCTTACAACGAAAATGCATACAACGACGGGTCGGTGTTGATCGTGGAATCGAGATTCTCGAATCGGCAAACCTAAACGATTTTTTTCAATGTACACGCTTTCTTACAGGCAAAAAAAATCTTATGTCTTGTCATCTCCGTCTTTAGTATTTTTTAAAACTTATTTGTTTTTCGAACTTCCTCCGTCTCTGTACAATAGCAATTCGATGAGAATGCTCAGTTTCTTTTTTCCTGTTCGCGAATTAAGCTCGATCGAACGTTCGATTGCGATTAAACGATCTTGACCTGATATTTTCCGGATCCAAATATTATCAACGACTCTGTACATACCATATACTGTATGCAGCATGCTCGGTAAAATGGTTTCGAAAACATGAAAAACGTCGCCAAGCAGCTTCGATTGATTTTCGAAACATTTTTCCAAATTTCGTTACACTCTCAAATTTTTTGAATTCGTTATAACACCGAAAAAAAGTTAAATCATATGAGCTGATCGAAATGAAAAGAGAAGAAAAACCATGACTTGCCCTCGTTTTCTGCTCACACGTGGCCGCAACAGTTTTTTTTTCGTTCCGTGTCTGTTTGTGGGTTTTTGTTTTGTTATCGTACTTAAAACAAAAACAATTTATGTTATGTTATGCGAATTTAATTCAAAATGATTCATTAATTTCTCCAAATACGTATGAATTTTTCCAGAATTCTCGCTAATTTTCCAAAATTGCATTTCTTTTAGACAAAATAAATGGGTGAAAACATTTCAACCAACTAGACAAAATTCCGAGTAAATTTATACGCATTCAAAAGAATTAAACAATCTTCTTCATTCAAAAGAAGTGAAAATATGATTGTGCAAAATCAATCGTTTCAGCACCTTTCTCTGTCCAATTTTTTTCATATTTCTATTCCATTGGGAGGTGTTCGAAATTCTCCTTAAGTTTCACGTTTGGCCTGAATTTTCCGGATTTACTGCTTTAATGCGACCGCTCTTCAAATTTATCCCTCGATATTTAATGATTCGTTTGACGTTGATGCGAAGAGAAACGGTCGTACCTAACGATAATACGAAGTTTCGATAAGGTTCAAGTAATTATGTAAAATGTATGTACAATGTACGCGCTGTTACATTTTTTATTGTTGTTGCGCACCGGAATATGCAAATAATTTCAATCCATCGGGCGCTTTCGATTCGTTCGAGTCCATTCGCATTTTCTCCTCACTTTTATTTTTCTTTGCTTTTTTTTCATGGTTTTTCTACAACGAGCGTAGATTTATGGTCAGAAAATACACATTACAGCGACTGGCGATTTTATGTACAATCCCAGATTCTGCGATGGACAAATAACGATAAAATCGATCGTTTCTTTTCTTCTCCCCCATGATTTATTATTTTCTCCATATACGTTTGTGCCGTCGTTAACGTGTGCATTTTCTTTGCTTCTTCGCAGAGCAAAGTTGACAATGAAAGGTCGAAGAGAAATAAATGAAAAACACGAATCGAATACGATTCGTTCGTCGACAATTCACCGGTTTACGGGATTGTACGAGAAAAAAAATCTAGTGTAAAATAACATCAAGAAATTTCAATTATTATTAATGTTTTATTCGTTGGAACAATGAAAAAATCGTTTTATTGCGACTAAAACACTCTTTCGCATTCGCATGAGCCCCACGACGCGCTGAGCGTGATGCTTACTTTTTAATTTTTTTTCAACAGAGATCATCGCTCAAATCTATCCCGCGGACGTGATTCGTTTTTATCTTCTTTTGGCAGTGTCGTGAGTTGTCATTTTTGTTTTATCTTTCGCGAGGAATACTACGTAGATCCGTCTACTGCGAAGCATGTTTCATGTTGAAAGAAAAACACTTGTAACAATCTGAAGCTTATCGAGTTCGAAATGAGATTTCGCGACAAATAACGCAATACGCCGAATTTCGAGATCCGGGTATCAGAAAAAATCGAAATTGATTCTTTCTATTGCCTTGAAGAGACTTGTCCATGAATTTTGTAAACTTGAAAGTGGCAATGAGATTTATTGGTTTTAAATGGAATATTCGTTCATTTGCAAAATTCGCATTTTCATAAGAAATTCGAATCCTCCATAATTCGAATATTTCCGAATGAATACAATATTTTCGGGTTGATTGAATATTTCGGAATGATTCGAGTCTTCTCAAAAAAACTCCTCAAACGCGCACGTTTATTAAAAACTATCAGAATTTCCGAGTTTTCCGAGTTTTCGAATTTTCCGCGAAACGGCAAAAAAAAAATTCCCTGCCACTTTATCGAAATTTACAAAATTCATACGCGTAATCGCTCGAAAAAAAGGGCTCGTCGCATTCGACACTGACGAAGTACGATGCAGTTCGAGACTGTACATGAATTGAAGATTGCAGAAAGAAAAAAATACAAATTTAAACAACGAGACGAGATATTGGTTCGTTAACTTATGATTACGTCGTTACAATACTAAGTGAACACGCACGTTTTGTTTTTCCAACTCTCTCCAGTTTCTTTTTTCTCTCTCTCTCTCTATCTTCGCTCTTAAAATCTAATCGAGTCGATACGACGATGACGCACTTTCGACGGAATTACCGTAAACGCTAATTTTACATAATGTCGTATAAAAAGACGAATTTTTAGTTTATAATTTTTTTTCTTTTTTTTTTTTCTCGTGCTTTCGTGGAATCATTAATCGCGGAATAACCGAACGCCTCCGTCTACGGGGCCGCTTGGGGCATCCGGGGGTGCCGGTATTTAATTAATTATCAGTATAATAAAAACTAGTGCTGCTGATTTCCTCTTGAACGATGAAAAATGTGGAAAAAGTGTGTATTTTTTAAATCCTCTCTTTCGGTTGATAATAATAATAATATTGATGGCAAAATAAAACCATTATTTATCTCGAATTTCGCAACGGAGCGAAGGCAGAAAAATCAATGAATACATAATTGGATAGAACCGAATGTGTGAGAACAAAAAAATACATTAATCGCGATATGTAATCTGGACTACTAAAAAAATACGTATTTTTCTGTCGATCCGAATTAACGAGGATGACGACGAAGATGCGTCCGCGTTACTCGCCTACGCTGATGTCGAATGATTTTTTCTTGTTCTCTCGGTTATCAATGAATATTCATTGCGCACTTTTTCGTTTCTCTGTTTCGCGCGCAACTAAGTCGATTGCGTTAAGGTCGTCTCGACGCTCTTCCTTAAGTGGTAATTTATTCTCAACGGGCTCCTCGTCGCTGACCGTGTCACACTTTTTCTTTTTTTTCTTTTTTTCTCAATACTCCGCCGAACGAAAACTCGGACGCGAAGTTCCACCCAGTATACAACATGCCAAGCGCGGATTTTCCTGCGTTTCTTCGAGCGCGGAAATTCCGCTTCGAGCCAACAAATCGCGGGTCGCTCGGAGTAATATCTAATACGGGCCACAAATCACACAATACAATTTGAGTTACAAATGACTAGAACACACGGTTTTTTTTATTTGAATTTCTTTTTTTCCGTTTTTTCTTTGCTTTCTACCTCCGCATCGTCAAATGTGCGCTTCGTCGGCGTTGCTCAATGACGATGCTCTCCTCTCGCGACAATTTATCAATGATTTCATTTTTTTAAAAACTTACGACTTACAACGATACTTGGTACACGAGATTGGAATGAACTCAGTTTTGGTTTTTCTTTTATATATGTTTTTTTTCGGAATTTTTTTGCATTTTTTTTTCCTCCGTCTTTCACGTCGAGTGCGGAATCGCGGCGATTCAAGCGATTCGGGGGACGAAATTCTTTATGGCAGCGTAATTTACAAGGCGGCGATAACTTTATACAAGAACCCCGGGCACTCGGATGCTACGATCATTTTCAAATCATTTTCATCTTCATTCAATCAATTTATACGGCGATTCTTGAGACGTCGCGAAAGACACCGCCGTCTCGGCGAATTTCGGAAGAATTTCTTCGGGATACACGCGAATGCGTTTCAAACCCGGACACTGGTGGTCAATAATTCGATTACGATATTTTTTTTTTCATTTTTGCACCTCAATGTTGTGTCCTGGAGTCCTTTTTCTCTGTGTCAACTTTTTTTAAACAGAATTAAGAGATCTTTCGTAAACGCGACAAACTGTCTGATAGATGTTTCGCACGGATTCGATTCGAAACTGACCGTGGGAATAATAAGTGTGCCGACTTGGCCACTTCCGATCCAAACGCAAAAGTATTAAAATTGAAAACCCAGAGAAGATCCCATAAATCCGAATGACATTCGTTGTTTCCCGGATAATTTCTCGAAATGTACAAATTCACTACAGCGAGAGCCGTGTCTTCCGCGCAGTCTCAACGCTCGATGCATTTTCCTCGAAGAAAAAAGGGACTAAAAAGAAAATTCGATTCTCATCGAAGGATCTTATGTACCAATCGTGCATCATTTAAATCGCAACTTTCGGCAGTTTCTTCGTTTTCGATAAACTTCGCCCTCTCGTTACTCAATGAGATTGTTGTTACCAGAAAAATCGGTATATATACATACACACACACACATATATATCTATATATATATATATATATATCGATTGAATAAATATAAACGATTACGCGAACGTGTAAGGATCGGCAGTTTTGCTCGAGCACGGTTGTACATCGTCCGGTTGGGCTTGCCACTGTCCGGACCACATGGCCGCTTGCAGAATCGACACGTCGACCGGCTCGCCGATTTCGTTCGTGCCCGCACCGCTAAGTTCCCACGGCAAGCCATTCGCGGTCGCGGCGACGTTGCCGCGCCTCGCCGCTTGCGAAGCTCCGACGCTTCTCACGGCATTCTCCCAGTAGAGCTGCAAATCGTTGTTCGTCGTCGATTGGGAGTGCGCATTTTTGGCGGCGTTCTTCGTCGCGCAACCGCGACGGTCGACGACGCTCTCCTTGCCGCAGCCCTGCTGCGGCCTCTCGATCTGTCGCAGCGGCAATTTTCGCGGCACTCGACGCAGCTGATTCTCGTCGCCGCTCGCCGTGCTGCCCGGAGCTTTCGGATTGACGCCGCCGCCGCCGTTGCCGCTCGAGCTGTCGCCGCCGTCGCGTCGTCTTCTTCGACGCTTGCGTTCGAGATCGCTGCTCTCGTCGCGCTGCATCGACGAATTGACGATCTCGTCGTCGTCGTCGTCGTTCGTCGTCAGGAAGTGCTGACGCGCCGAGGCCCAGTGATCCTTCTTGCGCTGGCCGGGCTTGTACTTGTCGCAATTCCCGTTGCCCGTGTTCAGGTGCGACGCGCTACTCGTGTCGGCTCCGGCGTTTCGCTTCTTGGATTGCTGGTTTCGCACCACCCACGAGGGCGGCTGCTTTGCGCTACGTTCTTTCAACGTTACCTAGGAAATGGAAAAAGAAGTTTGAGCGTTCATCCAGTTTGCAGAGATTCGCTGTACGATCTTTTTCTCCTACTGGGCTAAAATGACCACTTTCCTTCCATCACTGGGCTAGAACGTGGCGATTTTAGCCCTGTATGGAAAAAAAAACTATTTCGGCCGCCGTTCACGCGCATTTCAAACGATTGCGCTGAAACTTCGCGCACGAATCAATTGATCGCTAAAGGTCGTAAGTTTATAATTTGTCGGAAATCGGTAAAGTGATTCAAAAGTTATGAGTGTTTTATACTTTATATTGATGAAATTTTGATTCGAATTGGGACGGAATGTTGACGAATTATGATCGATGCTCGGTGAGAACTTTGTTCGATATTGCTAGCTTCTCTACCGATCCAACAGAACTGTAATTCTAAATTTTTGTTTAAACATTTTTCACTCAATTCCTTTCGGCTCCAAAAGTTTTGTCCATGAGGAAGTGAAAAAAAGGACGGATATGTAAAAAAAATGAGATTCAATTACTGCAAGGAAGAAGTTCATTTGGAAATTACCGCGATGTCTCTCGCACTCACAGTCGCTTCATGTCACCTTAATACAATAATTTTGAAAATTTCGTTATCTAGGATAGCACGAATTGCCTTTGGACGTCGGCATATGGCACTTAATCATCGAGTTCAATTACCCCGGAGGACGATGAATTGTCAACGGGTTTGTAGAGCTGATTGGGCGTGTGGTCGTGACTCGATCGGTCCTTGCAACCGGTACCGCGACGCCCGTGTATCCATGTGAGCAGAAAAGCGAGCAGGGCGCAGGAGAGGCCGAGACCCGCGGCTGCCGTGAGTTGCGAGCGCGTTCGTCGCGGCACCCAACCACTGGCGTAATATTCCCATATCGAGGAACCCAGCAGGGCACTTCCCGTCACGTAGGACAGGCCGATACCGCTAAACACCCATACGTTCTGAAAAGTAAAGAAAAATCATTAAACCCATTTTTTATTATTGACGCTAATTTCTCTACACTACAGGCGGTTTCTATTGTTATTACAGAATACGAAAATAATCCACAAAAGGTTCAATTATCCTAACAATCTCGAGAAAAATATCATTTTCTGAAACACTGAAAGCTACAAAATCAGTCTTTTCACCACCTTCTATGATTAAAAAAATGATGAATCAATGATTTTTCAATCAGATTTACGTGTAACACAATGACTCGATAATTGATTCTCACCAGTTTGGTCCAGTTGAATGGAAACATGTAGACGACGTGGGAAATGTCGAGGAAGAGAAGAAGCGCGGTCACGAGGAGGCAGAATACGGCGACGAAAATCATGAATCGCAGACGACCGACGAGGGGCAACATGAAGAGGCTGACCTTGGCGGTGCCGGAGCTGCACAGAGTCGCCAGACAGGCCACCGATGTTATCTGTTCGAATTTTTGATAAATCGATTAAGCATCGTTTAAGCGATACATGATGGATAATACGAATGGGGGGCAGGTTGATCGATTGGAACGGACTAGCGGAGGTGGACGCAGTAAATACCTATAAATTCGGGCAATGATGGAACTTTCATTCAACTACAAAAGGAGCATTTTATTCTGTGGTCAGCCGATAAACGGACTATAATGCATTTTTTTTCTAGGCCGCAAAAATTTCGTTTAATAAGAGAAATTGGATGTTACTGCATTCGTCAGTTTCGAATTTAATTTACCCATTTTATTTCAGTTAGCGTTGGGAAGAAATTAATTAAAAAAAAAATTTTATGTGATGTACTAACGAGAAGCAAGAGTCGGACGAGGCCCGGCGTTGTCCGCAGGTGACCCTGAACGTCGCAGTAGAGAACGAGATGGCTCGCCCCCGGCCACGGCAGTGCATTGGCAGAAGAGCCATGCCTTCGGTCACCGTGGCCGTAGTGACCGTGGTAATTGGCGTGTGAGTCCCATGAGTGGACCGTCGAGTGGACACCCGGCGAATCCAGCTCCGACGACTGGGAGCTGATGCGCCCCCCTGTCCTGCTGCCTGCTATTTTCAAAAAGATCGTACATGTACACATCGTCATTATTGCGACATTGTTTCTTCGATCGGTCTCGATATACCTCTGGATCATCGTCATTGTATCGTTGAGATTTACTCAACGTCGAAGAATGAAAACACAAAAATAAATGTACGACGGATAAAAATGAAGCTTGAAATAAATTTAATTCAAATGGCAAAGAAATGTAATTGCAGATGTTGTAAGCTATTTTATGTAGAAAATGCGTAACATAAATCATTCTCCAAAATTGCGAATTTAAAAAATTGCGGAAAATTGAAACTTACGCATGAAGCGTTCGTGAAAGTAGCCATTCCTTCGAATTCTTTTTTTACGCATGAAGATTTGACGAGAGCAAGATTATCAATCGTACGTCATTGGTGGTGCTTTGTTAAACTTTTTTTCGAATTTTAGCGGCATCGTTCGCTTCGCCCGCGAAAAAAATCGTTATTTGTGATCATATATAGTCATATAAAATTATATAGAATTATATAGAATTATATATAATTGACCATATATGATCATATATGATCATATGATCATATGATCATAAATGATTACATATGAATGAAAATTTCCGGTGTGCGTGTGTGTGAGCCAAAACGGACGTTAACACGACAGAAATTTGGTATACAAGTCGAGGTAATCCCAAGGTTGTATTGGTAAATATTCAAATTCACCAAATAACTGTTTTGCACTGCCGTTTCCCCAAATTTTGAGCAATCAACCTTAAACTTCGCGCACAATTTTAGTCACCTCTAAGAGTGTTTCGTTTCGAATTTGGCTCATATCGATAAAGTGATTCGAAAGTTATGAACATCTTTGTTTTCGAAATTGATAATTTTTCAAATTTACCAAAAAACTGTTATGGACTGCCGTATCCACAAATTTTATCCAATTGAGCTGAAACTTCGTGAACAATTTCAGTGACCTCTAATCGTGTTTCGTTTAGAGTTTGGCTCAAATCGATAAAATGATTCAAAAGTTATGAACATCTTTGTTTGCGAAATTGATAATTTTTCAAATTTACCAAAAAACTGTAATGGACTGCCGTTTCCGCAAATTTGGTGCAATTGAGCTCAAACTTCGCAAACAATTTCAGTGACCTCTAAGAGTGTCTCGTTTCGAATTTAGCTCATATCGATAAAGTCATTAGAAAGTTACGAACATTTTCGTTTGCATAATTTTTGCCAAAATCATCGCTGCTTGCGAATTTTTCAATGGATAGGGCTAAAATTATGCGAGCATGTGTTACTATCAGTATACTTTCTTGTTCTCAAAAATGTTTCCAAAACTATTTCCGCAGCTTCGTAAACATCGCTGAAAACAAAACGAGAAGGCGAAGCGGGAATTTTCAAATTATTTTCTAGAGTATTCGTTTCGTTTCTGTCATGTGGATAGCTATACCGATTTCGAAATCCTGAATGTCCTCGGGCCTCGAGTACGCCGAGGGCGGCGGTTCCAGGTCCCTTATTTCCTCCAGCAGTAGCACCTCTATTTCGTCGGCTGCATACAAATCGGAGACCGAGCGAAGGTGATGCCGAGTCTCGCTCATCACTTCGCGCGAGCTCCTCCCTCCCTCCTTCCTTCCCTCGTTCGCCCTGTCCTCGTCGTCTTGCCGTTCTTCAGCTTTCCTTTACCGCCGTTCTCCGGCAAAAACATTCGGCGCTTCGAGTCGTTCACATCGCCGTTATCCATCCGTGCTTGCGCGGCGACCTGCAGCTCTCTGCTTCCATCTCGCCAATTCTGCAATTTGCGACGACACGTTTGTAACGTCAACATTTTTTTTTCCTCCGACGAGGTTTCGATTTTTTTCCCTTCGTGACTTTGGTCCGCGAAGTGGAGCGAAGAAAAGAAAAAAATGGTACATCTCATGGAAATATAATTGAAAACAATTGTTTCGATTTTATTTGTCGCACTGATTTTCGAACTGCTCGAAAAACGGAAGAAAATGGCGCGAAAGACGCTGACAATAATTTTGTCCGATTTTTTTTTTTTTTTTTTTCGAAGGTTTAGTCTTTTGTAGCGCACACCGTGCTGCTGGCACGATGAAACTGAAAGATCGCGATAAATTCTCGGGGTTTTCATGCGATTGTCGTTGGGAATCGCGGAATTTCGCGAGTTTACGAGTGACTGAGAGAAAAACGTCTTACCTCGATTGGTATGGATATCAACCGATTGTTCGTGTTTATCACATGTTTTTGTAATTTTTTTCACGGCAAATACCAATGACTGTTCTATCGAGTGTCGCCATTACCGCTCCGTTTGACACTTGCGCCGTTTGGCTTGTGTTGCCTCTTTCGACGGTTCGCGGAAACTTCACGGATGCGACATCTCCCGGCCGAACGGTGAACCTCGCTTCGGTTCGTCGGTATGTCGTGCATCTTTACCGTAGGATTCTGTTACCCTTCGATGATAATTTGGAACACGTATACGTTTCTATTCGAATCTCGCAATAGTTTGTTTACGATCATTGGTGCCTCGTGAGGTTGAAATGCGAGGAAAGCAACAGAAGCAGCAGCGAACATCGCACGATCAACGGTGACCAGAGAGCGAGGGACAACGTAGCGGGAGTTGAGGAGAGCGTCGACGACGACGGAGGTGTCGCATTTCGTCACTGCCGAACCGTCGTTAAGGTGATGTCAAACTTGTATGAGTGCGAGAGAGATAGGGTTTGGTGCTCTCGGCGGAGCGAGAGAGACAACACCGAGAATATGTTTCACCTAATCTTAAGAGGAGGCGCAATCCTTCTCAATCGGTATCAAAAACTGTAAATATCTTTTTTCAGACATATTGGCAATTACGGCTCGGAGAGAGTCTTATCTGTATTGTATGGTGATGTCCGCTTACGATAAGACTTTTTTTGAACTCTAAATGACAGTACGCCTGAAACGTATTGTTTACAGTTTTTGTTACCGACCGTGGTATTTCACCTCCCCTTAACAACGATTTTACTTATCCCAAATTAATAAACGATAATTGTTTTTTATTTATAAATTGTCGTTGTCCCTATTTCGATACAATAGAAATATCCATAGAAGCTTCGAAGTCACTTCGCTATAAACGCAAAACTCTTCACTGTATCAAATCGATCAAAACTGCGATTGCGAACTCTCTTCAAGCCCAGATAAATGCATAACAGCCTTTGTTTGTTCCACCGCGAAATAAAACCAGTTTATACTTGGAATTAATGGAAAAACGTTGTTCCGAGAAAAATGGACGCGTAGTCGGCGATATCGCAGCTGTTACAATCTTTCGCGAGGGTCGCAAAGTACAGGAAAAAGGAACGTGTATAGTGGACGAAGCGTAAATCTACCCCCTTGGACAGCCGTCACTCATTGCGTCGACGAGTGATTTGCACGTCTATCAAGGTCAATACGCCGTCTCCTGAATTGACAATGAGAATGACTCAATGAAGCACGAAATGAAGCAAGTGCCTGGCATTTTAAATGAGGAAAAAGCCTCCAGAGGGCGAAACAGCGACAGTGTTGCAAGCACAATCATCGATGGAGGTTCGAACGGAGACGGACTTGTTTAATCACCGCTATTACAGATTGAATAAGCTTTTACTGGAAACAATCGGAGCATGGCCGTTTCAAAGTACACGTGCTCGCATAGTCATCCTTTCAGCCATATATTTTCTCACTTTCAGTCAAATGATACCCCAGATAATGATTATTGAGAAAAACAATTGGAATTGGGACATTCTCATGAAATGCGCTCCAGCGCTAATTTTCGGCGTTTCATGCGCCAACAAGCTGATACTTAGCGTATTTAACTTGCGAAAGGTACGTTTTATACCAAGCTGAAAACTGCAACAACGAAAGGTGAGGTCGACTGCGAATGATTGTCGTTCATTGGCGAATTATCCTTCGTTACGTCCAGATGTTAACTTTACTGAATCACATACGTATGGACTGGGAGGTTTCGGCTCACGATAACGATGTCGATATTCTACACAGATACGCCGAAAAGGGACGAAGGCTAACTGTCGCGTACACAGGTTTGCCAAGTCGTCGTGAAGGACAATAAAAGTATTTGTAAAATTTACACATGTTTATTAATATTGCGTACAGCCGTGGGTTATACAACTTGCGTGATTTTCGTAACTCAACCGGTTGTATCGAAGATAGTGGACGTTTTATTGAAGAACGACACCGAGCCCGGTCAATTTCCAATACCCGTCGATTATTACCATGTCGACATGCAGAAATATTATTTCCTCATCATGCTGCACTGCTTTTTTTATGCTTCGTTGGGATACGTTGTCTCAATAGCGTATGGCTCCATGTTCGTAGTATACGTACAGCACGGTTGTGCGTTATTCGCTATCGTGGGGTGAGTCGAAGATTAATCTCAGCTTAGAAAGTTCACATCACGTCTACGTCCATAATATAACCATGGAATAACCACGTATCAATCGGAACCATTCAGACGCCAACTGGATAGGATCGGGAAAAATGAAATATCAACAGGAAGAATTGCGTGCGAGTTGAGAAAACCCATTACAGCGTTTGAACATGTTGCTTCGTGCATCGAAAAACACAATCATGCCATCGAGTAAGATGATTCGAACACACATCTAGTAAACCCGATCAAGACTACTTATATATTTTTAATTATTGAACGGTTGCCTGCTCGCAAATGGACTAAATTTAACGAGGCGTCGTGAAGTCAGAGTCAAACAGAGTCAGAAACAAGAGTACTTTGTGCTCTTCAGTAATAATGTGTCGAATTGTTCAATATGACCCAAATTCTGTGTCCGATATTAGTTTCAACTTCGCACGAAATGAATCGCCAATTTTCAGATATGCCAAGCTCGTTGACGCAACTTACTCGTTGTGTTTTCTTTTCAACGTGGCAAGTCACATAATCCTGTTGAGCCTAAATGGAATTGAGGTAAAAATCTTGATGTGTATTGCGCTTCGAATCGACGGACGATTTGATTACTCTTTCAGACTATTACGAGATCGAACGACCCGAAAGATGCTATGAGATTTATATGCAGCATCGTGCTGACTATGGTGATTCTTTACATCGACAGCTTTATGTCTCAAATGATAATAGATCATAGCATTAGCGTTCTGAATCACATGTGAGTAGTAGAATACGATAATGAAAAAAAAAAAGAAATGCGGTTTCACAAAAAAAATACTATTTTCATTCCGTAGATTCCACGGTAAATGGTACAGTTTACCACCGAAGACACAAAACCTTCTGCTGTTGATGATGATGCGTTGTAACGTGCCGTGCAAACTCACGGCCGCAAAGATTGCTATCATGTCCATGGAATCTTATGGCGTTGTAAGAACAGTATTTCGTCACGAACTGTCGATTCCGCTGATTCTCATCAACCAAATTAAATACTTAAACACTTTTGGTCTTCAGATTTTAAAGACGGCGCTGTCATACTTCACGGTTCTGCGCTCCGTTTGAGGATGTATCTTCCAGAGATCGCAAAACACACTGTTTCGCTTTTAGCGATGTTATAGCAGTCGCGGGTAGTTCTATTAATAGTCGCCCTTAGACCCTTTACATGAAATTATATTAATTGCTTTTTTACACGTTTTATTACATTTTACGTACATTTTACGTACTTGTCCGAAATCGATCGGCTTAGTGATTTTTTATTTTTCCGAATGAAATTGGATTAGTAAAAGCGGAAGGAAGTCCGAAAGTCGGACTCGAAGAGTCGAGCGGTGGGAAGTTTGACCTCGTTCATCCGGTTCATCCTTAAATAAATCGATTATGAACGAAAACAGTAAACACTGAAACCTTGAATGCCAAACAGTGACAAACAATTTACGCTGCTTATCGCCATTCGCCAGCTAAGTGGCGCTGGTGCTAACTATTGCGAATACTGTACTGTCGAATGTTATGAAAAATTTGAATTTGAATATTACGGAAATGCAAATTCGAATATTGCCAAAAATTTGTAGATGCTTCGCTTCGTGTGCATGAAAATGCATTTTATCGCGCTCGTGAAACAAACTTTTATACGATACTCGCGCGAGAAACTTTTTCTCAACTCGCATTGTAGTTTTACATGAGTGCTATTTCCTTCTTGACTGTCTGCAAACATCGAAACGCTGTCGGCCAATAGCGCCACGTTCTACCTTTCAAACATCTGCGTTTGCTCAAGACAGAAAAGGTGCTTTCACACTTTCCTCGCTGGGATCGTTACCCAATACAGTTTCTATTGCGTTCTGTGCGTATGTGTGCATACGTGTGTTCTTTTTTTTCGCAAAAATTTCGCGTTTTTGATGGTAAGTAAATATTCGTGTCGGTTTATATTTGACTTTTCGTTTTAGTATATAAAGACCTGTGCTATCTAGAATTGACATTCGTGCCATAGTTGAAGTTACCTCAAGCCACTCGGTCAAGATGATGGGTCAATTCGCGCTATTCGCCGTTTTAGCTCTGATAGTAGCAGGTACGTACCCGTAGTATCGAGGAATTAATTTTCGATACGACCTTTAATTAACCAATTTTTTATTCATCGTTAATCGATTTTTTTTTACATTTGTGATTCACCAAAAATGTGTCGATACGACAATTAATGATTAATTACAATAGTTAGAAGGCCCGGGTAATTAGTGAATAACAATCAGTAGCTGGAGATGTGACAGTGATTTGATACAGTCGCTGACGATCAGTTCGCTGACCCCAAATGAATGGCTCCGTCACTTTATATCGCAATCGGAATGAGATCGCTCTCCCTTTCAAAATCTATTCCATCGACACCCAAATGCTCATAGCAAAAACAAGATTCGAAAGAATCAGATCCGAAAGCCAAACACTTTCCCAAAAGACGAAAGATTTTTTATAGAAAAATTCGCTTGTAGATCCTCGAAATGAGTAATTTGAAAAATGTATGTTATAGCGAGTCTGCAAATGAACTTCCTTTTCGCTAGTCCGTTTTACTTATTTTGCATTAACATTTGTCCGCAGCGAACGCCTCCAAGCTTATATGTTACGAGTGCGACAGCCGAGAAAATAGCCAATGTACGGAGAATTCTCCTCCCGATACACTTCCCACGAAAGCAGTCACTGTTCCTTTCAAGGTCGGCGGAAACATCTTAGATCTCGGCTGCATCAAAGAAGTCTACACAGACAACTCGTCTTGTATGTATAAGTTATTGTTACGTTATCCAAGAATATATACGCTCAATAGGCGTATGCAGATTCGAGTGAACACTGAGTAGTTGATAATAGTGGACCGATGGAAAATAAAATGTTTTTTTGTTTATTTCTCTTTAGTGCCACCGAAAATCTGGGTCGTTCGAGAACACGACATCAGGCCTACTACGAGGAAGACTCCCTGTGCAACTGAGGTCAATGGAAGTATTACATCCGAAAGGTGCTTTTGCACGAGCTCGTTCTGCAACCTGTAAGAAATTGTAAAGTTGGTATGAATGCCGGTTGAGCGTTACGCGCATGTGCGTCGTTCAACGGGGTCGTCCGGTAGCGAGAGGACGAGGCAGTCGAGCGAGAGAGAGACGAGCGCACGGTTGTGTATGTGGAACTCGAAAACGTGCGGACGGTGCGAAGCCTCGTGTACGCGATTAAGTTTAATTCAACAGTGGCGCAAGCTAAGAAATAGTACTTTGTATATATCGCATATTGGTTTTTGTAACAAATGCACGAAGCGCCAGGTTATGTACGGCCGGCCGTGACAGGACGGGAACTCGAACTGATGTGCGCATGCGCGTCCAGTATTTTCGACACGATTCTCGTATTTTCGATACACCATCTCGAAAAGCGCCATCTTCTGTCACGGCTGGCCTATACAAAACCTGTCACTTTTCGTGCATGCGTTACAAAAATATCTATATGTAAATTTATAAACGATCGGAACAAACGAAAAAATCTTCATAATTGTAGTACATTACGATACTAGTGCGATAAAACTTTTTCTGACGAGTGTGAGATTGCAGGTCGAGCCGAAGGCGAGTGTTGCAATAAGTCGAAAATATGTTTCATTTCTGTGAATACATTTTACGAAAAGTCGCTGTTACGCTTGCGGTTGTTGCGTGCGATTTTGAATTCTAGCAGAGATCACTTCTATCCAGTGAATTGATCTCCAGTCCTTTCTTCGAAAGCGTGCCGATAGCAATCGTTTGATTCGGTCGTTCCAGACGAGTATTACGAAAAGTATCGGGCCTTGCAGCATGATTGGCAACTCCAAAATGACCCCAGCATAGTCCGGACCGTCCAATCCTACCATGTCCAGTATCTCAACGACCCACTGCACTCCCATGACGACGAAAAGCTTCAGATAAAGATAGAATCTGTAAGCAATTGCGTCATTATTTTTCATAATGATTAGGATCCATCAAAATAATCTAGTTCAGCGATCCAATGGAAAAATTGGGCGAGTTTTTCCATTAGCCTGGCAACGAGCTGTTGACATACCTCCCTTTCTCGACATTGTGGCGTTTGCTGTCGCCACTTTCGAGACGCTGAGCCGCATCGTTCTTTTGCCGGCATATACTCACAGCCGCTGCCGCAAAGAAGCATGTGTTGAAAACCAATGTAATCGCCATGGGTACGAAGAGATACATGAATTTCGCACGTTCGTCTGCGAGAACAAGAGATGATTTATGTGCAAAATAGTTTGGCACATGATCAAAGCGTCCTAGTAATACAGACTTGCGACCCAGCAACCGGCGTGTATTCCTGGTTTGATCACTCCCTCCCCCAAATTAGGAACAAGCTCTAAGATGAGGCCAACTGCGATAATCAGCATCGAGTTTCCCCACGCGTAAATCGAGTAAAAAATCCATTTTTTTCGGAAAGATTGTCTGGTGCTACTGTTCGGCGACCTAAATGGATGGCGGACGAAACGCAAAATAGTCTCCTCGACATACGTTGGTGTAGCGACGGATTTTGTAACTCACCGGAAGGCCCACCAAATATCGAAGCACATGACATTCAGCCAAAAGAACGCCGCCAGAAACGCGAAGTGCCGGATAAAGGCTGCGAATAACAGACAACTGATTTGTTATTGAATTGTATATGCACAGATGCGCGAAGGACGAATTACCTATGGGCGAATAGCAGCCGGTTACCGGCCGTATTATCATGAAAACGTATGTCGCATATCCCACGAAGCAACACGACAGATAAATGCGAAGTACTAATCCGTGAAGATTCTTCAGTTCCGGTAGAATCATGTAGACGACGAACGTCGCTACGAAAAACGGCAAAGAGATGCACAATTGAACGATGAAGAGTATGTCGTCACCAGTTATAACAACTGTTTCATCGTTGAAATAGGCTTTGTCGTATTTATCTTTCTGTATTATCCAATTAATGTACGACTCGCAAGCGCTCGCTAAAGCCTCCGCGGTAAAAGATCCGTTCTCAATTGCGTGAGAAAGGAAGCAAACATCACCCGTGCTACGTCTGCAGGACATGTACACTGCATCGTTTGTCCCAACGACGTCCGTTGAGTAGAAGTCCGGATAGCAGATGACATTGCTCCTGCAATGTTGATTGTAGGTCTTTGGAATGATGGTCTCGTCAGTGGAGAACGTTGGAGAAGACACATTCCAGTAGCACGTCGAGAATCGTTTATGCACCTCGTCTACGATGCAGCATGTGGTTACATTGTGTTCAACGCTTGATATGTTGGTCATCGTCTTCTCTTGGTATTCTCGACCTATAATACAGCATGTATGAAGTTAAGACTGGTTACAAAATAATCATTTGGTTTTGTAAACAAATTAAACGGTAACTCATCACTTTTAAACAAAGCACCGGCCAATTTTCATTCTTTTAACAAATCAAATAAGAATTTGAATGATCTTCAAAGCACAATATTATAGATATTTTTTTGCCTACCCTAGTTTTTGCATATCCAGGTATGTATGACAATAAACATACTACATTGAACGACGTATTGTCCTTACCATCAACGCGTCTTTCTTTTTGTCGCAGAACGTTAAGCTATAATACAGCAGTCAACGAGATGCGTGAGTAGACTTGCATCGATTTTCCTTTGTATAATCTTCGACATCAACTTATGTAATGCGAATTCTCGCCCCACTCTTCGGTAGAATTTTTTCCGCAATGTGAATTGTGAATTCCTGCTCATTCTCACGGTGAATCATTAAATTTCAGTCGATCGTCCAAGGCTCCATCTCTAGCCGGATTGAAAACGACCTTGACAATCGAGACGTTGCTGAGTACTATTTTTCAATGTTGTTACTCTTCTCCGAAGCTGGTGATTACCCGAGTGTGCTGGTGCATATATATCTAGTAGAAGCTGCCATGGAGGAGCAGTACATTATGCCACTTAAAAGGAGGTGCAATCCCTTCCCCCCCACCCAACCCGGGCTCCATAGATAACAAAAACTGTAAACAACTTTGTTCAAGCATACTGGCATCTATAGGTAAAAAAAAAGTCTTACGGTATGCGGATATCACCATAGCCGACCGTAAGACTCTTTTTTAAGCCGTAAATGCCAGTATGGCTGATAAAAGTTCTTTACAGTTTTTGTTACCGACCGTGGTATTTCACCTCCTCTTAATAATATGTGCATAGATTGATTAAGGCAAATCTCATGCGAGTAAATAATAATTACTTCTCACTCTTTCATAAATTTGAAATTTCCGAGAAGTTCAGTTTTCGGCGCTTATCGGCCGGCCATCCGTTCGATTCATCTGTTGAGGTATTGTGTATTGGAATATGAATTGGTGTTCGCAAAATTAAACAATAACAGAACTACGAATACCTTATATATATTTATTCGCGCTTCGACAGATCAGTACATATGATTTGATTTCTTAATAGATTCACGAGAGTTCCCAAAATGTTGACATCTGTTCATGTATACACAAATATACGCAGATGGAAACACATACTCATGGGTATTGTATTCTTAATCCATCGCGCAATCCGTATTGACTACTCGAGGATTTTTATTACAGCATTAATGTACTATCGTCGTCACAACTTGGTTGTAATGTCCGCGAGAATCCATGAAGTTTCACAATCTCTTTTAGTTTTCTCGTTTGGCAGATTAGTTTATTGTGAAGTTATTGACAAAGCCAATCGTGAATGGTGACGGGTGTGACTTGACGGTGAATTACGACGATCCTCACGTGTAGGTCAAAATTGTATTGAGCACGCATTCTCCGTGTAGACACATCTGCAATGAGTTTTTTTTCTTAGTTTTTTTGGCATTTCGATAAGGAAGATGAAGGAGAAGAGTGCGACTTACCATTCCGTTATAGCACTCGGTGCCGTCCAGGGGTATGCCTGCATAAGCACACTTGCTGTACCAGCGATCGTTCGCGCAGATCAGCGAATCGCACTTCATCTTGTTTTTCTGTAGACAAAGAATAGAAGGAACGGCATTTGAGTCGGACGTGCAGGATGAGTTGCTTTACGAAACACATACATCACATATTTTTCATCAAATCTAGCTCATGGCATTGACAAAAGTGAATGAACGTTGATTACAGTGAACGGAACCACGTTGATGTGGTTTCAACTCGTAGCGATTTTTCTAGAAGTAGATTCTGAAGTGAATTCTGATGAACTAACCGAACAAACATAGCCATCCACCCATCCGCGTGCTACACACTGTTTCGATGCCGGTAATACTTTTCCCGGTAGAATCGTCTCTACCGCTTGGCCGGGACGATGGAATTCTTTAGCTACCGCCAAGCACCATCCGTCGCTATAACAGAAAGTGAACACCAACGTTGCATGAAAATACCGCTTTTAACGACATACTTTGCTTTGGTTAGAATTATTCATTGGAATATGAAAAACATGGATAACGCTGAATATGAATTTTCTTACTTCTCGAGACTGGCCCGGATGGTGTCCAAATCGCATGGGGTCCAAATTCTGCCGTCCCAGTTGCGTTGGTCGTGACAAAGTACGTGTTGTCCTGTTCCGTGTCCCAATCTGATGGGAATACGAGCATTAACGAATTGAAGAATGTCCAACAAGCATATCAATATTCAGAATCAGAATTGTGACCCCAATATCGTTGATTAGCAACGATGTGTGTGAAATTAAAAAAATCGCTACTCCGATCGAATCAATGTTCAATATTGATGAGTGATAATATTATCATATGCTAATCCGTGATTACGATCTCAGTTTGCGATTTGAGTTGATTCGAAATGGTATGATCCGTAACTAACATGCGAGCCATCATGTGAACAGCAGTCTGAAGTCCGTCGAAAGCGAGATTGTCGTAGACGACAAGACCGCCCGTGGGTTCGTCGATATCATAGTCGCAAGGAGGTCCATGCGTAGATGCAGCTGAAACATGTATTTCGAAGTTAAACAATGAGGTCTACCCATTTATCATCCATATTAATGTAATATAAAAGATCCGAAAATCTTACCATATTCATTATCTTCCGCTGGTATAGAGCTGTGTGTTCATGGAACAGAAATTTCGATCACAAATGTTAAATCCAGTTGAGGATTACATTAGACTGGGAAATAATGGTAAAGTAAATGTCACAATTCTTAGCACTAAAACTTTGACGCCCGAAAAAAGTCAGACCCTATCGAGTTTGTCAGTTCCGCAGTGGGGACTCGCTACAGTTGGATGCCGAATTTTTCGCACCGTCGACAGAAGCCTATTTCAATAATCAATCTCATCCGCATAAAGACGGAAATACAATTGTGACACCTACTGAGGTCCCAAAAACGATGCTTACTCTGTCATAAGTCCGACGACGTTGTATACGCCCCTCCTGAAGTCCTTGTTGTCTTTGCGGACTTGGGTGCCCCAATAATCCAATATATTCTCTAAGGATGCCTTGTAGTTGAAAACCACAGCATCCCTGTATTTGTTCAAGTGCTTGGTTGCTTCTTTCTCCTGCCCGAGTTGAGGAAAAATCATTACGGTCATTATTTTGGATCACTTGGGTTGACGCTAAGGGAAATATTGATGAGCTTACGCAAGCAATGACGATTCCAGAGAGACGGATCCTAACTCTTGGGTTCTCGATCGGTCTCAGCTGAAGATCAACGCCATTCCAGAAGGCCAGGGCGTAGATAATTTTTTCCATTATCAGTTGACGTTGTGCTCTACAAAAGCGTTCAGAAAATGATTAATACAATTGTCGAAGGGTAACATAGGTGTTTGTTAACGGATCATGTTAAATACAATTGTGCAATCCAATCCAATCCAATTGTTTAGACAATTGGATTGGATTGATTGCCGTTCAATTGTAATCCACGCCAAGCGTTGATGCAATTCACCTTTAAAAGCATTGAGAAACATAGTACATGGTCAAGTGACCATAAGATTTTGTTGAAACCATCAAAACTATAGTAAACCAACAACTATAGTAAAAGTGGTAAACCTAGATATGAAGCGTGTGCGTTTGTGTAATGACTATTAAATTCAAAGAAATGTCCTATCTTTCGTCAAACATATCTGCGAGTCAAACACAAATAGTCAATACAAACATGACATCGTTGACATTGTGTGCCATTCTTGTTGGTGTTTGCTTATCAGATATCTTATCACCACTTGGTCATTAGCATGTTTTCACAAGTGATTCGACAGTCAAAATGTGTTGAAGGTTTCGTGCAAATCAAGACTTGTCATTTAACATATTTAGTTTTTAACCACCAAAAACCATATCGACCGAAAATTTATGTTCGACAGTTGCTCACTTTTCGTCCGTCGGCCAGCTGCCTTCGTATTCCATCACGGCCAGCACCGATGGATGGAAAACCAAGGGTTTGTCCTGTCGCTTGAGTCGTTTGGGTCTGTGAGATACCGAAGGTTCGGATTCCTCGACGACTTCGGGCTCGTTGAATTCTTCAGGATCTTCTTCGAACTGTTACATTGGAATCAATAATTAACTAAAGTCGTATCAATAGTTTGAGTATTTTCATCAAACGCACTATCAAAAAGTTGAATAGCTATAATAGACATAAAAATCTATTTAACTCACGAGATTCACGTTGTCCTTGATGCTTCGCGTTCGCCTAGTGATGCCTTTGAATTCATCAGATTTCCAGTACTCCATCGCTTGCTTAACGATCTGTAATACCAATAACATTAATAACGGAACCAATAACAGGAATTAGGTATACTAATTCACGAAGAAACAGGTATACTGTGTTGACTATGCCATGATCAATGACTTAATCAACATGAAGCCTGATGGCTCATCAGGGTGGATGGGAATGGATAGTTGGAGTGGATGATTTTGGATAGTTGGTAGTGGATGATTTGGATAGTTGGTAGTGGATGATTTTGTACCTTGTCTTCAAGCTTCGTATAGGTGATGTTTTGGGAGTCCGGGCGGTGAGCAAGCCATACTGGAGTATCCTCGCCAGCCAGGAAGCTTCCCTTTGGATCAAGGATCGTTTTGACGGTTTCGGCAGAGCGGAGCAAACGCGGTTGTTCTACCCTTCGGCTCGATCCATCAGCGATCTGTGGATAGACGCGTGGTAACATACAATCCATTTTGATCCAAATGATTTAGCACTCGCATAACATTCATTAACTCACCTGGCATTGGGCTTGACTGAATGTCACAGCCAAGATTATGAAGCCGCTTAAAAGTGGAGACATGATGGCCATCCGTAATCAACCAGGAATGGAGCTGAAAGTGGATCCAAATGGCATGAAGAATGATAGTACTGACTATTGAAGAATAACGCTACGAGTTGTTAGTTCGCGAATCCGTTTGTGTAGTTAAATGAAACTGTTTGATAGATCTAACGACTGATAGTTTGCAATTTGTAAACCAACTACAGAAGGAAGGACACGCCCGCGAAGTGATCGCTCCTAATTTCGGAAAAAGTAATTACACAGTTGTGTGTGTATATACCAGGATTTTCTTAGCATGTTGGCGTCAGCAATTTTTGAGATTTTGCGCTCAAATTCACCCCATAAGTAGACCGTAGTATGATCCGGTTGGAGATTGAATTCAAGCGAATCCGTTTTGATATGCAAGAGCAGCTCATTTAACAGTCATTTCAAGTAAGAGAAATCAGAAAAATCATGGCGAGCACTCATTTTTTTAATCCCTTTTTGGATGAATACATTATTTATGATTTCAATTTCAATAACTAACCGTTGATATTTTGGGAGCGATGATATAATAAGTTTTACTTTTTTCAAATGTTGAAATTGCAAGAGTTTAGGAAAACAAACCCGCCTTATAGCAGTAGGTATTCATTTTATCGATCAACTCGTATCTCTTCAATTAGTGCAGTGCGTTACTGTT
Organism: Ischnus inquisitorius; assembly: GCA_963924025.1. Classification (NCBI taxonomy): domain Eukaryota; kingdom Metazoa; phylum Arthropoda; class Insecta; order Hymenoptera; family Ichneumonidae; genus Ischnus; species Ischnus inquisitorius. Next base: position 1,994,410 of record OZ001250.1, on the reverse strand, counting down.
TTAGAACAAGCTAATCGACACAATGAATCTCTGGCAACTGATGAAAGTTAATGATACGATGATGATGTTCGGAACTCACCTCAAGAGTCTTACAGCGTTCGAGCTACAAGAGACTTCCTGCAACTGCAAATTCTCAGCTGCCGAGGTTGGTCTTTTAAACATGCAACATTTCGCCGACAAATCCCCACTACTTCGTTAATTAGCCAAAATCTGTTTCGCACACTCGTGCTGAGTTCATCATCGCTGGCATCATTAGTCCGATTATGTTTGCTCTGCAGAATTGTGGACATATAATTTAGAAAATTGACAAAGCGCGATAGACCAATAGTTCTAGTATTTGAACGTCTTATATATCTGAGAATTTGATGGTAGATGTTCCGTCTGGCGACGGACGACAAATTTAGCAACGTATACAACAATGTTTGCATGCCGATAGGATTATTTACCCGAAAAATGGAAATTGCAAACGAAAGCAAGAGTGTACATTGTGTATCTTCATACAGCAAATGGATACAAATGTGTACTAATACAATTTACAATTTACTCACACTCGGCGACTGCAACAAACGTGTTAATTATATCGGCTTCGAGAAATCTATGTCATTGTCATTGAACATATCGATAAGAAGTCATCGCTAATGATCCCAATGATCGTATCAACGATGTGGGCGAAGTGATTTATTAACCTTGTACACCTGGCAGGTGTTCCGGCTCTGCCGAAAGCAGTTGAAAATAGCGACACAAGTTCAAAGCAGTTTACTCAATTGGTGAAGATATCTTTCTAGCTCGCTTCGAAGGAAAGCTATCGACAGATGTGGATAATTACTTCCAATTAAAAAATTTTTAATGAGCTATTTTCGATTTTTTTGATCCATCTGGGTTAGTTAAGTGACGTGCAAGCAACCGGCTAGTGATATATTCAAGAAGATTCATGTTTGAGCTACAAACCTTCGAGTTCGAATGACAGTCTCGCTTTGCACTTGGACTTCGCGGGTACATTATTAACCCTTTAACGGCCAAGCCTCTTTCCCATTAAGAAACACTATTTTTCTCTACTGCTCGAGACATTTTTGTATCAAAATATGCCAAAAATGTCACTTTTGAAAAATTCAGTTTTTCAATTTTTTCACTTAAACTATTTTTTCATCAATTGAATTTTTCAATTGATATTCTGGTGGAAAAACTTTCATTTGTATGCACTGCTAGACGTCAAATTTTGTCAGAATTTTTCACGAGGATTTAAGACGGTTTAGGGGCAAAAAGCTTTTTTTGCCAATGTAGCATATTTGCTACAGTTGGCAGTTACAGGGTTAAGTACATCTGCATTGCGGTGCGAAAATAGAGTTGATTTTTTTTTAGATTTTTCTAGCAGATTACTATTTTTTCGTTTCTTTGGTTGCAGTAAGGGTTGCGTTTGTTTTAGCGGTCGTTTAAGAGTTCCGTTTGTTTTAGGGATCAGTGGAAATTGTTTTCAGTCGCCAAACCGCAAAGGAACCACAATGTAACCAAAGTACAAAGGCTTTTTTTTTCGGAAATCATCATTTTTCATTTTTCCAAACGGGAATTCAGTTGAATAAAAGTATGCTCTTGTCGTCTTATTACAAAACAATCGTTTGTTTATTCTTTATTCGAAACAACATACAGTCACGTGTGCGAGACATTCATGTTAGTTTTTTTTTTTTTTTTTTCAGTCATACGGAATCGTTCGCGGACATTTTCGAACAATTGTTTGATAACCATCCGGCAATTGGACATTTTCCATTGTTTTTCCCATTATATTGGTCAATAAAAAAAACTATCAATTAGCAACAAATAGGACAACCGAGACGATCCTTCGTCGTCTCGATGGCAGAGTTTATTATTACGATTCTTCCTTTCGGAACCAACTTTTCTCTATTTCACGATTCCAAAATGCTTGCGAACAATTTCGTATCGATTAATTTTATATTTTAGAATCCGTCGCGGTCGCACAAATATCCCGATTATCGTTATTACTATTATTTCTTCAGCGCTTTCGCACCCAAAGAAGGTGTTCTCGTGTCAGCGCAGTCCGTTCGTTTTTGTCAACATTTTTTTTATCCACCGCGGTGTTTGGTTTTTGCTTTTAATCCTCCTCGAAGGGTTTCGTCGCGAACACCGAGGTCGGTGCGAAAAATTCGGGAAGGAAGGAAAATAAAATCGTAAAATCTTAGGGTCGATGATGATCGATCGAGACTTCGCTTGCAAGTGGAAACTATTTACAATAGTACATTGGCACACACGAGGATACATGAGATACGCGAGATTAACACGATTTTCGCTTTTATTCTTGGTATAGTTTTTTTTTCACACTCATTTTTTTTTTTTCCCTTTAATTCATTATTATTACGTTACGACGTCACAGCAATGTTTCCGGTGGAAATGAGATGGGCTCGTTTACTATTCGACATTTATCTCGTATCTTCTGTTATGGGCGCTGCATATTTTTTTTTTTCGCCAATCGTTGTAAGATCTTTGTAATGTATTACGCAAGGATCTTCGATCGCCGAATATTGGAATTAGGATTTTTTTTTAGGAACATGCTCGTTCCTTTTCGTATTTTATTAGCGCCTCGACTCTTCCACCAATGTTTATCCGAATAGGAAAGAAATAATAAAATCTTTTGAATAGTTTTACAGACGTCGTATTTTTAATTGTGCGCAGCAATCGCAGTCTGTTGAAAAAAAAAAAAAAAAAAATCTACGTTTTTGACCTCAAATTTGGCTTGACAATGTGCAGAATATCTTTTCTCTCCATTAATTGAAATTATTCGTTGTATTTGTTTCCAAGGTCGACCGCTAAAAACAACATAAAAGAATACGTAATGATTTTTTTTGTTTTTCGCGCGTTTTTTACTTTGCAATACGGAAGAGTCTCGGGTCGACGGCGCTGGGATCGCTACAGGATAAATATATTGATATATATATAATTATATATATATATATATATTTTTTTTTAATTCAAGGACCGTAGGATTACGATTATCATTACGAAGGTTACAAAAAAGATTCGATATCTTAGAATCTATCGATATTAGCGTTAGACGATGGAAATTTGGCAATTTTTTTTAAATCTCTCTCCGTCGTTTCGTCACACTTGAGAGATCGTGAAAATTGCTTTAGAAAAGCGAAAAAAAAAAAAAAAAAACACAACATTCAAGCGATCAACCCTAAAATAGAAAATTCAATAAACACGGAGCAATAATAGGCGCAAGTCGGCATGAGGTACATTAGATTGCAGCTCTTTTCCGCGCTGTTAACGTACAATATAGGCGAGCAGTCAGAAACTGGGCATTCGAATTTTTTGTGTTTTTCTTCATATTCTTTTTTTTTTTTTTATCGTCGTTAGTCTTAACAATTATTAACACATCCTCTATCTTTAACAACAACAGTTTAACAACATCGTCCTCGTATCAACAATATATATGCAAAAAATCTTCGCGGCGCACTCTCCGCGTACGCAAATTCGAAAATGATAGTAACAACGTCAATGATAAAACGACAATGACCGAAGCTCGGAAAACACGCGCGCTATTAGGAATTTCGAAGTTCTCCGAGCTTCTCCGCTCGTTAAGTAACGATGAAAAAACGAAGGATCATCCGTATCTTTTTATTTCTCAAAATCACGAAAACCGCAACGCCTAGCTAAGAATTTTTGAGCATATTGAACGTCCCGAAACGATAATTTGACGAAATCGGTGATAATAATATTTAGAATATTCCGTTGTTGACCTCGATATACACACTTACGTATAGCGAAACGCGCGCGCGCGGGCGCGCTGTGTTAGCTCTTATAATATCTCCGTTTAAACATTGTTTTGTTATAATGGTGTATTAAATATAGAATATATAGAATATTTTATGTGTATATATATGTATATATATATATATATCATACCGACGCATTTACACTAGTTATCCGACATTTAAATTCAATATTTATTTAATATGATACACATCGATTTTATCCAGCAAAGTTTAGTTTTACGTTAATATCCATTTTATTCATTATCTTTTTTGGTATGACATTCCATCAATCGTTCTTTTTCTTCCCCGTACCGAGGAAATCGAGAAAAACACCCGTATTGTGAGACTTGTCCTGGTTTCGAGCAATGCCCCTTAAAAAAATGTAACTCTTTCACCCGAGTCCCCTCCCTTTTCGCTCTCCCGCCGCGGTCTATTCATTCGATTGTTGGTGAATTTTTTTTTCTTCGTATAAGCTTCTTCGTGTGACGATGAACTATTTACAATTGTTCCGAATAATCTTTGGCCTGATATTGGCGATTTTCGAGCCACGAGCCGGCCGTCGGTAAGTTACCGACAAACGGTAAGAGGCGTGGCAACCGATATAAACAGCTCTACGGGTGTGCTTGCGGGTCCGTGAGCTTCCAGTCGAAGCTATGGTTCTTTGTTAAGCATCGCGTCGGCGACTTATCGATTGTGGCTCGAAAAAGTCGGTAACAGTATCGAGCTTGCAGCTTTCGTATTTTTCGAACTGTCTTCACTTTTGGTCAGAAGTTGAGCTTCCAATGACGTTTTAAATGATCAAATAGCACGTGTTACAATTTTGGCGCGAGCTTTCGTTTGAATACCATCTGCATAGATGCAAAAAGCTCCCCGGGGTCATTTGAGCCGGTATAATTTTTTCACCGTGCAAAAACGACTCCGCTAAGTCGCACCGGACAATCTGGAACGACTCGAAGAGCGGAGAGTCAAAAACGAATAAGTGGACATCGATAACTGCTTGTAAGCTTTTTCGGAACAGCTCAAAAAGATAATAAAAAAAATCGAATTCGGCACCGAGTCTTTTGACGATAGCGAGTGGAACTAATTTCCCAGCGATAATTTCTCAGACGGCTCGGTTGAAGAAGTTCCGTTTGGACTCTCGAGTGTATTTTTTTAATCAATTAAATTCCTGTCGCGATGGTGAAGAATCTGATGTATAGTTTCGCGCTCGTTAAATCTCAGGACTTCGTTTATACCACGGATGAAGTTTCGCGACCTTGACGAGGTCCTCGAAGAGGTTGACCCTGAAAAGGTCGTCCATCGCTGGATTCTATCACAGAACTGTCTCGATTTCTGCTATTTCCGTCCGCGTTGACTCGTCCTCGGGTGCTCTGAAAGAAGAAGTAGTTAAATCGATGCGCATGCTTTTCTGCATCATAATCGTTCTTAACGATCTGTTCATTACCTATAAATCTCCGTGGGCAAAAAGCTTTCGGCGTATTCGGTACTGACTACGTGATTTCTCGTCATGTCTCTAGGCCTGACAACTTCGACGGCGTCCACGTACCTGGCGCAAAAAAGTGGAAAACAAATTGTCGAAGTGTGTTCGCGAAACGACGGCGAAAATCGCAACGACGACTTTTATTCTAGTGCGCTCGCGGCTGGAAGGAAAATTCATGTTTACGCCGTTTCGCCGAGCTTTCCGCATGCCATGCCGTAAGAAGAAACGAGTAGGAATAATGACCTCACTTCGCATCGAGTTCGAAGTGAAACGTAAGACAATCCGAGGTAACTACTACTCTACGAAGCAAAGCCGCTTTGATCTAATGAAGATTGCAATGGTTCGATTTTTTTGAATGCGATTTGAAGTTGCTTTCGTCAGACTTACGAGTCGAAGTAGGGAGGCAGCGGGTGGGGCGCCTCGACGGCGAGATGATCGCTGGACGACCGAAACTCCGAGGCCTGTAGGCAACCGCGCCACCATCCGGGCCTACCCGGTTTCCTCCTTTAAAAAACGTCCACCATTTTTGCAACGTCGTCGCGGCCAATTCGTTCGTTCATTGAAATCTCGGCTGCCTCTTTCGGACAACGACCGCTCTTTCATGTAACTTTCTCTCCCTCTCGAAAATCGTTTCGACCTACTTTTCTTTTCTTCGGTCGCAACTCGCCAATTGTCGACGACAATTCGTCAACTTTTCGCAAGTTTTCAACTGATATTTTGTAAAACATAATCCGTCCGTTTTCGTCGCTTTGCTCGCGCGCCGATCGTTAGAAATCTACAAGCGAACATGATCGAAGGTTTTTTTTTTAATTGGGAAAACGCTGATTGAACGAAGCTGTAAATGTTAATTGTTTGTAATTATATATCCTATATCGAGATTTTATTCCTTGGGCTGCCTCGAAACGCCCTTAATGATTCTTCTCTTCTCAGCGTTTCGATCTCGATCGAGATCCTAGTTTTTCTTTTCTTCGCCTCGGACATTGCTTTCGCTCGGCGTTCTGTTGTATTCGCAGGTTTCGGAACTCTAGTGTTTCTTTTTTCATTTTTTCGGTTTTCGACCGGAAACTCCGGTTATAGCTGTCTCGTTACACTTTTCGTCTGTCAGGGAAGGGAAAGTCCTTAAAAGTACACGAAGGAAAAATTAATGATTAAAGGTGTGGTTGTTTCGTGTATTGTGTTGTGTCTTCTGAATACTATAATCGTATATTACCTGCAGTACAGATAAGTATTTTCTCACTTGTCTGCATTTTTGTAAAAACCCGCGAAACAATGTAGAATGAAAAAAAAAGGTAAAAAAAAAATATCGATACGCGGCGCATGCCCATTTTCTAAATTGGGACCAACTGTGGGTGATTTATTTGGCCGTTTGTAGACGTGCCTAGTATTAAATTTTTTTTTTAACAACAGCAATTATGTAGGGGAGAGCGGGGCAAAACGGCATACCGGGGCAAGATGGTATTTACGCACAATGAACCAGGGCAGAATGGCATTGGGGCAAAATGGGACAGCAAAAAGATCTACTTCGACGGGACTTTCTCTTGTCTTATTTTGCCCAAATTCGTACCATTTTGCCCCGGTGTGCCATTTTGCCCCGCTTTCCCCTACTCGCCTACCGGTAACTGATTCCGCATATTTTTTTTCCAATTGGACGGAAACTTGTACTTACAAATGTATCGGCGCAATTTTGCTTCAAAGATGTTTTTGTACATTTCGAATATATTTGTTTCCGGTCGACTCTTAAAAAGGAAATCTTACAATGCTCGGAATCAGCATCAATGGTGCTTCCGTCCAGGAATCCTCGAGTCATAAATCCAAGTCGTACTCTATTGCGCCTTTCGCTCTCTCATCGAGCGAACTTCCTTCGGATGAAAAAGTGTACCAGCGAGATTTTCATGCATGTATGCTTATGTATGTACTGTGCGTGTGCGTGTATTATTATATTATGTATATATGTAATGCGCGTGCGCGTGTGTGTAGCCAGGTTTTATTAGAACTCGAGCGACTGCGACTTTTGGAATAACGAGCGCAAATTTTAACTATTAGGAGGCTGATGTTGAATGCTTGGAGTTGAATTCGAAGCGAATGCGTCGAAGCACTCAAAAACTACGGCGTTTTGAATTTCTTGAAAATTTTGCTTTCCGATCTTTAATCGGCGCAATTTTTAGGGTATCAGATTCTTGCGCGAAACGCGAGATTCGAAATTTCGATCCGAAGAACGACGAAAAAAACAGAATCGACATTCAAAGAAATAAAAAGCGAAATCGAACACTGAACGTCGCTTCCGGCCGATCTTCGCGAATACATCGACGGTTCCGGTGGGCGCCAGATAAGTTTATTTCGCCGGTATTAGAAAATCAATAGGACCAACCTAGAGGTCGGTGGCAAAATGGCATTCACGCACAATGGGACCAGGGCAGAATGGTATAAGGGCAAAATGGGACAGCAAAAAATCTACTTCGATGGGACTTTCTCTTGTCCCATTTTGCCCTAATTCTATCATACGGGGGACTTTGTTTGACCATTTCGCACCATTTTGCCCCGGTATGCCATTTTGCCCCGCTCTCCCCTAGTAAATCTGGTTTAAATCCGATTAATCTGATTTCTGGTTGAAATTTTGAGAATTTGGTCATACGGATTAATATTTTCTGTACAAACAGATTTAATCATAAAAATTGTTGCAAATTAGAACCTTGCGCATTACGTGCTTATTATTTTTTACCTTTAACGCAGCTTCCCGTACGAGAAAGCTAAAATTGGTCACCACACTTTCTCGCGAAGGGAGCTTTGCGAACGGTGGAAAACAATGAACAACGAATTTGCAAGATTTCCGATTGCAACGACTTTCTTCTTCCCAACGAGAACGAAGACATGAAGTGAAGTAAACAAGAACCTTCGAAATATAGGTTTAAAAAGCCTTGTATCAATAGCGGAAGAGTTGTAAGAAGCTCCTACACTTGTGTTCCCGATCCCGTTGATGGAAATTCGAGAACACTTCGGATCATAAATTCTGTATGTACTTTACAGAATGAAACTCTAACGATAGAATACGTACCAATTGTTATAATTAAGGCCGATACTTTGTAAAATTTTGGATAATAAAAAATGAAAAAAATGCAGCAGATCGCGGAATAACAATAAAAAAAACACGTACACACGAATTTGATATGTTGCATTATAAAAAAAAATTAACTCTTCGTAGTCGCTCTGGCTCGAGACAACCGGTCAATGAACTTCGGAGTCGGACAACTGACGAATGACCGCGAGCACTTGATCGACTATTTGTTAAGATATTGCCTTTTTGAACACGTATGATCGTCGCAATTTTTTAATAATATGTCGGCATTTAATTCCTCATAGAACAATTGTTACAATTTTTCGCGATTTTCAAACTATGTTCTATTTTGCGACTCAATCAGACAGACAGCTTTCACATGGTAATAATCGAAATTTCCGTCAGACCGAGTTGGACCGGTGTGACCTCAGCGTGATCCCAAAGAAGCGTGACTACGAAGGGTTAGTGATAACGATACGCATGGTGCTTTATGCGACTGTATATAAGTGCGTCCGAATATATTATAGAGAATATAACGCATATTGTAATGTATCGTAACGTGAGATAGCATACAAAAATACGATGAGTAGTACGAAAAAAAAAAAAAGGAAAAAAAAAAAACGAAGAAACGTAGAGGGAGAGATAGAAACATGTAATTCGAGAGTCGTCCATAATATGGAACTTCAGACTGTAATTCATGCTGCGAGGAGATCAAATCGAAAGTAATGCTTTTGATAAAAAAGCTAAAAAAACGAGGTCCAAGTACTGTGAGCCGATCCGGAGAACCATCTTTGCGCTTGTCATCAACAGTGCTTTGGTGCTTTTCCGGATTCGAAAGAGCGAGCTTTCGATACTCTACAATTCCGAGCTTGCGCGCCTCGCGCGTAACAATTTGATTTAACTTCCTTTGGATTTCGACAATACTTGAGACCTCGTTAGCTGAAAGCTTTTTATGTTATTGAGCTTCTTAGCTTCGGATGAGCTTCCTTAGGTTGATTTTCGAGAAGCTTCTGTTACCTGGCTTGAGATGGTTTAATCCCGTGAGCCTCGAGGTCCTTCTCGAGTTGCCTTATCCTCAGTCGCGCCATGTCCAATTCGTGCTTGACCTTCCACAGATGTGTGTCGCAAATGGGATCCCTGCATCGGTGATGCCTGAAGATGTCCTGGGCTTCGTAAACGGCGCCGCGAAACGTCAGTGACTTTCCCATGCTCTGAAAATATCAGTGGCGAAATGTCGAAAGTACAACGGCGTGTGACGGACGGGTCCAGCTTTGCATATAAGTAGACAGCAAGAATGATGGAATCATATGGGTGACATTGGCGCAGTGGTTAGCGCTCTTAATTAGGAACCAATCAACCCGCGTTCGAATCCCGGGGTCACAATATTTTTCTATCATTATTACTGGACCTGCCCGTCGCATCACCGACCATCATCTCTCTCCTGCGAAGTTTCGGCCGATCCTTACAAGAGGAAGGGCACATTGAGCGCAAGCGTAGTAGAAAAAGCTTTTTAGATTGATGAGTAACTTCAAAGGTTACCAATCCCTTCCTCGAGATTTCCTACGAGCGACAACTGATGGGACAAAAAATGGGGCGAACGACCATCATACCCTGAGTTCAACTTTCTAAACCTCTTCAGGAAGCTAACTTTGGTCTCAATCAAAAGCTCTTCTCCCGTTACTTTCTCTCCTCGTTCTCAATCGATCAACGACCGCTCACTGGCCAAGCGCCGCAAATACAATCTCACAATAATTCCTTCCCCGTCATTTGAGCTTGCAATGCTTCATTTCCGCTTTTCCTCATAAAACTTTTGATCGGGATTCCATGCATGGGTTTCGCGAGTGCAAAGTGAAGGCTGAATGAAGAAATATCCGGATTATCGCATGCTGCAGCTTTGGATCTCTTAGATCTTCAAGGGCCATTATTGAACACATTGGCGATGCGATTCGGTGCCTTACCAGGCTGATGAGAGCGCAGCAACCACCTCTGTCACTCCTCGCTAAATGATGCCTGATGTACTTGAAGTAGAGATGCTCGAGGAACAGGAGCGCGCCGGCCAGTACGATTCCCGCCATCAGAAGGAGAAAAGCACTCAAGAATTGCTCGAGGGCCAATGGATCGGAGCTCTTCTGAACTTCCTTTCCGGGCTTGCAGGTCCCAGTCATCCAGTATCGTCTGAGACGTTCCAAATCGCCTGAAATTGATGTTATTTGGATGACATTAAAACAAAAATGATAAAATTAAAAACAATTCAAGTGCAGTCTCTCCGATCTCTCACCGTTTTCTCGATAATCGAGCAATCGTTTGTTGAACATCGGAAGATACTTCGAATTTCTAGCGAAGGCGAGGCCGTAACCGGTCATCGCGTACCACGAGCCGACCGTCAGGAGTCTGCAATCTTCGTCCTGCGCCACCAGATAGTCCAGGACCGTTCCGTCGTAGAAAAAAGCGTCCATTTCACTATAAATTGGAATGATGATTTTTTGCTTTTTCATTCTCACGGGCATGTTCTCCTTGCGGCGCTGCTAACGTTGATGACATTGAATACCAACCCGCTGACCACCGCGTCGATACCATCGTAAACGCTGCTCTTGTTGAATTTTCTCATGTAATTGTGCATCGCCGAGAAGTATTTGGCCAACGTGCTGTCGGTGTGACTCCACGGTATGGTGCCGAACTTCAGCATCGGCTTGTGAGACCAGGGCTTGGTGAGGCGCGGGTCGTCGATGCCCGTGAAGTCGTGGAATTCCTCGCGCGTTATCATGAACGCCGCCAAGTTGGCAGTGTAGATGGCAAGAAACACCACGGCGAACATCGCCCACATGTTTGTCATGAATCTATAAAAACGAGAAAGAGTCCATTGTGGTGAGACTCAAATTGGATTCGGAATTTGGAAAATTTAGAATCGAAGATCGGGCTAATCGGGGAATCGAAAATCAGGTTCATGGGCTCGTTGCAAAAGTATTACCTGGCTGTGAAGCCGCGGGGCGAGTCAATGTGGACCGCGGCCTGAAAAAGCACCGCCCAGACTAGCCAGTAAGTTCGCGACAGCGAGAAACGATGATTCGGCGATGGATTGACCTGAAACCAAGAAAACGGATCGAAATTTGAAGAACCCATGCAAAATCGTTGGATGCAGTTTCTGAATATTTTACAAATTTGTTAGAAGATCCGTCGAGTTGTTTGAAAGTATTGCAACGGGAATTCCACGTCGAACCGTGTCGAGTACACAAGCTCCGAATGAAAATTCTGGGGAGCCACTCGAAGAGCAAACGTGCGACGGTTCTGAATTTTCTCTGAGCATTCCGAACACGTAGATGGATGATCTTACGCGCGGAAAGACCACAATTTATATGAGTAAGTATACCGTCGCAACGTCGTCATACTCTCGTGTATGTGTCGTTCTATATATGTGCTCACAGGATTGGCACGTATGAGGACTAGACAGTATGCAAATTCGGCATTTTCAAAAAATCGGCTGATTTTTCAACCCTGCTGTGCTTTTTGCGCAATAAAACTAAATGCGTTTGATGTAACGTTTTTTCAGCGAATTTCGTTCCGTGTCTTATTTACTTATTTTGTTGTGTCGTCAACATTTTGTTGTGTTGTCAACATTATTTGTTGACAACACAATTATTTGTTGTTAAAATTATTACTCCAACATGCGATTAATCGAGTCAAATCGAAATATGAATCATCCCTCATCAGACCCTCATCTTCGACAGAACATCTTTTGAACTCTTTCTACTTCGGTGCTAATGACTTCCGGTGCGTGTGAGACTGTCATTTAGTGTCTATTAGCATCTGTGTGAATGCCTGTGAATATCTATGCGATGTGTGAGCGATCGCGAGTCTCGAATTTTCGACAAGAAATTTAGATGAATCAACGCACGTAGAAGCGCAATTTCGCGACGAATACCTTCATGTTAAATCCGGAGGGTGAGAGCCACTCGAAGAGAAATATGACGAACGTGGCAGCATGAATGGCAACGATTCCCACGAGCATCCAGGACGCGGTATCGAAGGGCTCTGCAAGAGAAAGATGTTTCTTTTTCGGTCACGTGAAAACGCGATGAAATAATACTGAAACTTTGGTAGCATAAAAGAAGATGATGATTACAAATGTTCATGTCATTGTTACGAGGACCCGAGCTCAATGACATTTTGTTGATACACTGTAAAGGATATCGGTAAAAAAAAAATAGATAACTTTGCATCCGAGACTTACCTAAGAAAGCGGTTGGTGAAATGAGGCCGGTTCGCTTAGCCACGACGATCGCGATTCCAGTCTCCATGTAAGGCACCGTAAAATCAACGACCGCTTCTCTCTCGGAATTTATCATCAGCGATGTAAGCACCATATCGGTCTTCCGGTTAACAAGATCCGCTATAAGACCGTTCCACTTGCCGTGCTGCATCGGGCGATAAAAAGAACGATGAGAACGTTATTCGTAAAGCTGAAAAGCATTTGCGACAATCGCGCGGCGGCGGTAAGTTTTTTAAAATCTTTTTTACTGTCGAGTCGTTCTGATCTTGCAACATTCGACCTTCGGTGATGCGAGCTTTTACGACTCGATGGGTTAACATACAGTTAGGGTAGGTAGGGGAGAGCGGGGCGAAACGGCATACCGGGGCAAAATGGTATTCCCGCACAATGGGACCAGGGTAGAATGGTGTTAGGGCAAAATGGGATTGCAAAAAAATCTACTCCGATGGGCCTTTCTCTTGTCCCATTTTGCCCTAATCTATCGTACGGGGGACTTTATTTGACCATTTCGTACCATTTTGCCCCGGTATGCTATTTTGCCCCGCTCTCCCCTATACCTTTTATGACCTTTCGTTATCAAAATTCAGGACAGTTAAAGTAAGAAAGTTCCAAATGCTCGAGCTTGCAAGCTCGAGAAAAGCTTGCAAGCTTGCACGGCGAATCTCGAAGAAAGCTCTGACGCATGTTTGCGGAACATACGAAGTTTCCAGATTATATCACCTCCAATACACTTTGCCCATCAGCCACGATTCTTTGACTATTTCTGTGATGCGATCTTGAGAAGCTGTCGATAAGCTCGCAAGCTCGCTCACAATTACCTCGAGTGTTCCCCATTTTGCATCTTCGACTCTCACGAGCTCGTAGGTGAATCCAATCTCTTCGGAGAATTTCTGCAACAGGTCGATGCAGAAACCGCTGCAACACTGGTAAAAGCTCTCGTTCCTCTGAGCCGATTGCATGTCCATTCTGCATTGGAGAGCATGTGGAGCAGACAGAAAGCAAACACAATTAAATTACGATTGTAGATCATCGATTGTCATTAGGAATCCTCATTGTTATTCCGCGCCGTTTTATTTTCCAATGGGAAGCATACGAGCTGCAAAGCTCAAAAGCTTCGCGCGGATCAAGTCTGATGAAAATTTAAGCCTTATTGGCATTACACTCCGATTCTCGATCCCAATCGCATCATTTCGGAACGTCCAATAGGAAACTCGATATCATGTTTTTTCTATGGGATAGACCGAAAGGAGATTACGATGGAAAAAATCGACTATAGTTCCGAGAATTGTATGCTTATTATTTAAAAGATCACTGCAGAGTAGAACCTTTGCATGATCTCTGCATGAAAGCTCGATAATCGGTGTTGATTTCCTCATTCCGCTGCAACTTCGGAGCAGTTGTTATTTGTTCTTCCCTTGATGCTGTCTTCTGTCCTTTGGTTAGGGATCAATCGAGGGCTCAATTGTACGTTTCTACCCCGATCTAGGTCGATCTTCTGAAGATTTTTCCTCTGACTCACGATGATTGTTCAATTCCCCTTGTTTTATCAACATTTAAAATAGATTCACTGCAAACTAGGAAAAGTAGAGTTCGATAACAAATTCCGAATTTCAAATTTCTCAGTAGAGCTTGCAGAAACATTACATTTATCATTACTCTGCAATCGAGCTTGCAAGCTGTGCACGGAATTGAGTACACGAGTGAAGAAATTCGATAGATTTGTAACGGAATTCATCCGCGATTCATCCAGAACTCATGAAAAGTCGATCAACCACACAAAGCTCGGAACGTCCATCCGCGGAGTTGGTCAATGCCGACAACGTGATTATCCTCGAGAGGGTCAAGTAGAATTTTCCAACCGAGGGAGCATCAAAAGTCACGGAGACACGATGAGGGAACGACGAGGGACTCTTCTTTATCCTTTTTTCCCCTGTTGCTCCTATCGTTGATGCAACGCGTTTACCTCCAAGAGCTGATCATAAATCAAACGAGAAAACTATTTCTCGAATCAATTCTTCCGCCGATATCTCCGGACCGTGTTGAATTATCCGCCTCGAGTCACCTCAAGGTCAGAGCTTTTCATGTCGCTAAGCGCCAATTTTTTTCCACGTTGTAAGGCTTCGGCGTTTGGCAGCGAACACTAAACAATTCGTACAACAACGGACGAGATCGCGAAATTATACACCAAAAAAGTAACTATTAGGAAAAATAAATTGCGCGCTTTTACTGATAATCCCGCAACGTGAGCTTGTAAACAGGACATTATCGGCGAAACGATAATAATATTTCTCGCGGCAGTGTATTCTAATAGCCTTAACTTTCTCCATTTTCCCCGTGCACATGCGTGAAGGAACGAGGCGGAAGGGTTCAGCAACAAAGCTTCCGCGATAATGCTTACTTCGTTAAGCTCCGTAAGCTCGCGTGTATGCATCGATGCTCGCTTCGGCTGCGCCGTCGACTGCGTCGCGCGTCCGGTGGTTACCGCGGCTAATAACTGATGTCAATTTTAATATCCGGCTATGTTTCGCTACCTGCTGAGAATGGGAACGCACCGAACGTGACCATTGCTTGCGGGCTTTATTAAAATCATGCGGTACATTTGATGTCAGCGATGTGCACCGTAAAATGTTCAATCGAGCTTTTTCCATGTCAATGAAAGGGGTTATTACAGAACGCAACGCAACGCATCACATTCAAGGTCAGTTCTAGAAAAATGCTGCGAGCTTTTTCGGCTACATTGTCTGTGAAATGAGTTCTGGAAGCTCAACATACAACCGGCCGGGGATACTTTCATGACTCCTCTTTTGTGCATGTCAATGAAAGGGGTTATTACAGAACGCAACGCATTACATTCAAGGTCAGTTCTAGAAAAATGCTGCGAGCTTTTTCGGCTACATCGTCTGTGAAATGAGTTCTGGAAGCTCAACATACAACCGGCCGGGGATACTTTCGTGACTCCTCTTTTGTGCATGTCGAAGAATGGCTTTTCGTAGAACTCGACTCTTTTAGTATATCCTCGCAGTGCGCCTCTGGGAGAGTTCAAGGATCTTGTTGGGTCAAAAAAAAGCTGCGTCTTCAAATGCATTAGCCATGAACATTGCAACCGAGACTTGTGAATAGTCCCTAAGCACACATTGAGACGGAAGCTTTAGGCGCTCGCGCTGAATCCGGTCCTGTTCAACATTTCGCTGATTGGCTTTGGAGGAGAGCCAATAGGAGTGCGACACGTTTGGCTACAAGCACACATCATTCCCGAGGCCGCGTTACATTTCGCATGGCCGATTCGTTCACGAATACGAAGCGGTTCTCTGTGATTCTCGATGCCAGTGCTAGAATTCACATGGCCGATTCTTTCCCGAATACGAAGCAGTTCTCTGTGGTTCTCGATGCCACCGCTGGAATTCGCATGGTCGATGCTTTCTCGAAAACGAAAGAGTGACAGAACTTCAATATAAAGGCGACCGCGCAACCACACTGGATCGGTTCTATCACCGATGCTGGACCGGTCATTTTCCTTTTTTGTACTTCCGAGCATTCGGTGACGTGAGCTCCTCAAGTGCCCCATAATTCTGGGCAGGGTTGATATTGCCGATGGTGACGAAGGTTCAATTGCTGTACCCTAACGTGGCTCGGGGACAAGGCTAGGCCAGCCGGAAGCGAGTAGCGGTTCGACAAGTGGTGACACTGTCTACACCCCAGTCGCGTGGAAGCCGAATTTCTTGAAGAGGGCGCGGCTGATACAGGAGCGACGGGTCGACAGGGTCGTACGTCATATCCTCATAGGCGTTACTCCCTTAGTGCGGCAAATTTGCAGGATGTAAGATTGAAATAAAAATTTCCCGCGTCGAAAAAGTCGTATTAAAAATTACAAAGGTAGTTAGAACAAGCGCCGATAAAATAGAAATTTTTGGTTTGCATGTTCTTCGAAAGCGAGTTGGAAAATCATAGTTCTTACCAAATTGACGACTTCTAAGAATTATTCACTCGTCTCGAATACCAATCTTGTGAATTGTACTTCGAATGAGCTTTTAATAGAGCCTTTGAGTCGCAGACTAAGCTTTTAAAGCTTTCGTGTAGCTTTCGTTACAACTGGAAGCCCTTTGTGCAAACAAACACATGGAAAATACGACACTCGCAAATATGCCGCTATTGCAAATAAACATATCAATGTGAACTATGTAAAAAGGCTTTTTCTCCAAAAGGAACTTACTTGGCCGGGACGAAAGTGTTAAAAAAAATAGGTCAATGATAATGAAAGCAAGAAAAGTTTCCAAACGTGTTTGAGCTTCCCGTGTCATTCCGTCCTTCTGTGAGCGGAAAAAAGCTCCGTCACAGCTTTGTATACTTGTGGGAAGCATCGCTTTACGACGGGGTCGGGTGGCGAGTGGAGCTTTTTCAAAGGCGCTGACGCGGAAGTTGAATCCGGAAGTGGAATATCCTTCGGTAGGAAGCGCGAAGCTCTACGTAGTGTAGAGCTATACGGAGATACACGAAGAAAGGAGCGGAGAATAAGAAAAAGCGGAATAGCGAGGTCAGAATGAAAAGTGTTTGAGCTCGAGCCAGTGAGCGAGCTTGCGAGGAGCGAGAATATGGAAGTTCAGAGAACGGAAAGGCATGTCGTGTATGTGTCCAGCGTACATCGTATCCATCATATCATTGCATTACCATTCTATTCTAGTAGCAAGCCTTGAATTTCTATCATCGAGAGTGATTTTTGGACCACAATTTATCGGGCTTCTTTGCACGAGAAAAAAAGCTCATATCTGATGAGCCCTGCAAGCTCATTGCCCTGCGCTTGCTCGGCTCACGAGTTGCGAGCAAATTTCAAGACGCATCCAGAACTCAATTTTAGATCGCCTTTTTTTCAGTCATCTTGGCACAAGTATAATAACTGAAAGAGCCACATTTGTCAGTGATACGCAAACGTTTTTGTTAAAGCCCCGTCGTTATTCTCGTCTTCGCAATGGTGACACGCTGGTTCGCTCGCGGCTTCTGATACGCATTCAAAGCGCGGCCGGCGGGGAAGTTGTGGTGAGAAAAGTGGATTTGCGTTAGCGGGATCGTTTCCGTGAGCTACAGTAGAAGCTAAGCCCGGATTTCATGGCTTTATTTCGCGATGCCCCTACTTTCATCTTTATCTCTAATCTTCAAAACCTCTCTCTCCACTGCCAACGTTCACCATCCGTGGTCCGGAGAGTCACGAATATTTAATCCTTCACCGTGTTAAACGATCGCACTGTGGACGCAGAAAAAATTGGTTATGTGCACGAATTATTTATGAAGCTCGAGTTAACTTTGAGGAGAATTGCGTATCGCACTTTTTTTGTCCGTCTCTGCCGGTGGTTCTTAAGTCGAGTCCGTCATCCATTCTCGTTACCACGAAAAAAAGCGTTGAAGTCTGCTCGACATTTCACTCTCTTGAAGGCGAGGAAATTACTTTGCAAAAATTACGCTGCGAGGGAAACACCTTTTTTTCCCAGGGAAGTGAACCATGTTATTGACATACTCTTTATTGATATCGAAAGCCGAAGTCGTTTCAACGCAACGCTTTCCGTCGAGGCGCGCAAACTTTCCGAACGATCGTTCCGAAAGCTCTTGTCAGCGCAAAATGAGCGCAACATTGCCGACAGCGTATTCCAGAGGTAACTCCGTGCATGTAGAGTAAGATTCGTATGCGAGACTCAAGCTCGACGCCGTTGCGAACCGTAAGCGGCGAGGCAGCGAGCACCGGAGAGTTTCAACTGCTCTCGAGAAATAATGCAGTTACGTTTCTGTCGTCGGTGAAGTGACGTAGAACGGCAAGAGAGTCCGATGGGAGTCGGGATATTACGAAATAAGGCGAGGGAATTACGGATAATGGTTTCAAGACGCACGGCCGGTCGCTCAAATTGAATTTCCTCGAACCCGAACCATCTCGCTTCACCCTAGAAGCGACACGATTAGGGATGTACCATTTACGCAACTTACTTCGTAACGAAAGCTCATTCGTGCATTTGCTTCAGACACGTTGGGACAATCGTGGAATATATTTGTCGCGCGTATTTCCGTATCTCGCACCGCGGTTTCGTGAAACGATAAAGACCCACGACTGCTTTAGCGCAGTTGCTCGGAGTTCGACGATTCCCCAGAGCGCCTCCACGCCGCATGACCGGACATTGGTCAAACACCAGTCCAACACGATCTTCCACGAACTCCCCTCCCGCGCCTCTTAATCGCGATTTTTTCCTCAGAATTCCGTGGCAATGTTTCCTTTCGACAAAAGTGCCCTCGCGTCGATGAGCTTTTAAGCTCGTCGACCTTGCACGTCTTCTTGGAACCTCCCAAACTCATTCCGCGAACCACTGCTACGTCTTGCGTAACCTACCACACAGAAACAATGCATGAAAAATCTACCAATACCCTAAAAACTCTTCACATACAAATTTCTGGAGGCTTGCTTACGAGCGCCTCAGTTCTCACACCGTGCACGTGTTCTCGTACACTTGACGCCCATAACTTTGGGCTAGGCGCGCATCTAGCCCGTCAGCGGCACACGGTCGTAAAACTATGTCCACGCACCCAGTCCATGCGTTATCGGGAAGACGCTTGCATCTCTGTAAAAACTCGAGCGGCAGCCTCCGCGCGCACCGCAACATAAAGATCGCGCCTTCACGACTGTCCCCTCGTCTATTAATTTTTACCAAAAAGAGTCTCTAGATTCACTTCATCAATTTTCTACTTTATTACTCTCAGTTAATAGATGAATACCGCAATCTTTATGCGTCTCTAGCGGTAAACTACTTATGCACCGCAAAAGCGAGAGCCGCAATAACCCTTTTGTCGCTTATTCGGTTCCACCGAGTAGGTCGCTAAACTATTACTTTATCAAACATTTTTATGAGACACTACAATAAACTGACCCCACCGCTCTACCATTTTTACATTGGAAGCATAGGGTTAAAACTAGTATAAAAAGGCGAGCATTTTCGTCAGCAAATCAGTAGTTGCACAGAAGTTGTTCTATCACCATCATCTAAAGAGCGTGCAAGGCTCTGACCAACGAAGTTCTCTTCGATAGCCCTGCGTGGCTAAGTTCATCGAGTGTTCCAACGAGGAATTTGTAATACGGAAGTTGTATCATCATCGAAACGCCGAATATCAAATAAACCATAGTTAGTAGTAAATCTCCGACAAACTCTTCGATTATATCCCTGCATGCTCTACAATAGTGCAACGAGACTCCCGATCACCAAGATCCTCCCAAGTGTTCCTCCTATCTACGGCAGTGCAAGGCGAGGTCTCCGTCCCTGAGTAGAGGTCCAACGCCTTGACTCGAAAGTGAGACCACCGTTACACATGTTCTGAACGAACTCGCGAGTGCTCGTTCCGGACGTAACACCACATCACGAAAGCGTCAAGATGCCATTAGCAGCTTCTCACCTTTCCATCTCCAACAGAACTTTGACGCTCGTCAAGAAAACGGAAGTTCACTCCACGAAATTTCCATAATTTCTGTGGCATTGATGGTAGCGCGCGTTTCGTAACACGGAAAACAAACAAGAAGTAAAACAGAAATGGGTTGACCATGAATGCGAGTGTGGAAATTTAAAACCCTTGCTGTCGAGATGCAGGATAGTTTCACTGGGCATTATTCGATTAGGGTCTGGTAGAACTATCTGGTGGCTGGCATTGTATGTAACTAGCAGGATGTCGTGGCTCGGGCGCTTCGCGCTCTGGCATCAGCGATGCGTGTCTCTTGCAGCGGTTCCAACCAAGTTCTTGAGTCTCTTTTCGGCTCGAAATACTTTAAGTTCCTCTTTGATCCGAAATATTTCAGGTCCCTTTAGCCGGAAATATCCTAAGTCTTCTCTTGGCCTAAAGTGTTCCGGGCGCCTTTTCGGCGCGAAATATTCCAAGTTCCTGGCCGGAAATGTCCCAAATTCCCTGTCTTCTATTACATATACGGAAAAATGTTGGTCCAAAGACGGCCATGCAATATTCAGGCTCTCTAAAGGGGGCTTAGAATATTCAAGCCCAATGGCCGTTTAGGGTGGTCCTTTCGTTATGTCGGACGCAGCCTATGTTTTAGTGATACTTTCGGCCCACGTTACACGCGATACTTTTGGTAACAAGTGCAGAAGTACGGACGCTTTGAGGGGCAGTCTTTGCGGGGCGCGAAGTGGTTGGTAACTAAGTTAGAAACGTTCAGCCCTAGGGCAGAAAAAAGAAAATAGGGCAAGAAAGTTAGTATTTTTATGCTGTAGGGACGGAAAGTAAGGTAAGGCGCATTCGCGGACCTTACATTCGATACTGCTGCGAAAAGAGCTACTTTAGGCCTGCAAAACTAATACGAAAAGCGCCACTTTTCTGCACGAGTTACAAAAAGACGTGTTTATATCCCGACCGATTACCTTTTACTCCACCATTGACACTCGACACATCCTGGAATGGCT
The DNA here is from genome assembly GCA_963924025.1 of Ischnus inquisitorius. Taxonomy (NCBI): domain Eukaryota; kingdom Metazoa; phylum Arthropoda; class Insecta; order Hymenoptera; family Ichneumonidae; genus Ischnus; species Ischnus inquisitorius. The sequence continues at coordinate 1,973,415 of OZ001250.1, read as the reverse complement.
TTTAAACGCCGCAAATGATGTCATCACCATGTCAGGATATGTCAAGTGTAAATTGACCAGCAAAGTGGTCATTGATCGAGGCGCGAGAATCTGTTTTTGCTGCCAAGTTAGGCTCCTTCTTATTCAGGAATCCTGACTTATTCAAACTTGCTAGTTACTGGGTTTAATCCAGTGTATCGTCACAAAATGCCCACACGCTTGTAAAATCGTCGTTAGACTTACCCAACCATGTCGGATTCCTTGGCGATCCGACAGTGAACTCCACGATCCATCAGACATTTTCCACTGACCGGATCCGGCGGTGCCAAATTTATGTACGGCGGTTCTTCGAGAAAAGTTATTTTGAGATAAAACTTTTCCGGCACTCCCTGCGGTGGCGTGTGCGAATTTCCCGGCCATACGATGTCCTTTATGTCCAGTCCCTCCTTCTGCCACGACTTCCAGACGCCAATCTTAAATGCGAAAAATACATTTTTCTTATTTAGTAAAGTAACTATTAATGTACGCTTCATCAATGTGATGACAATCGACTGGTTCCAAAGGGAATCTTTCGGTAAGTGTTTTTTTTTTAATTTTCATTGAAAAAATTGAAAATTATAGTTATTGTTTTCAGTTCGATTAATGTTTAATTATTTTTAAGTTGATTTAATCGAAATTCGTTTAAACAAGTAAAATGCGTTTTCTCCCACGGCGTGAAATAATAGTGGATATTTGTGCGGGAAAGCGGATATTCCACGGAGATTAGAAAGCGGCGCATGAACCGATCCGGGGCTACAGTGACACGAGGCGGAGCCGAGTTTTGCTTGTAGCGCGAGAGAAGGCGAGCGAACCTGACGTTTCATGACTAACGATGGAATTGATGGATGGAAAGTTCAAGCATATCCTTACCAGAATCGCGAGGGAGATAGGCTCCGTTGAACGGGGCAGTTGCTGTGCGAGAAAGAAAGATTCTACGAGGCATGCGAGCTAAAAAGGGATCGCGCTTCCGTTTCCTCGCCGGTGGGTGAAAACTGAACCGTAAATCTTTTTTAAATTTAAACACACTCCGTATTGAAGGATACTCGTTAGTTAGGTATTTTTTTCATTTTATCAACCAGAATCTGCGAGAAAAAAAGGCAAAACCGTCTTAAAAAAATGTTCTTCAAAACTTATTGAAAAACTGACGCGTCATCGAAATACCCAAAACGTCAACTGCAAACTTCGATTGCCGTCAGTGAAGGATCCGAAAATTCGAAAAACAGAAGTTCGAGTAGTTCAAGAATAAATACGCAGAATATCGGTCCCCGATACGTGTAGAATGTTATAGGGGAGAGCGGGGCAAAATGGCATACCGGGGCAAAATGGTACGAAATAGTCAAATAAAGTCCCCCGTATGATAGAATTAGGGCAAAATGGCACAAGAGAAAGTTCCATCGAAGTAGAATTTTTTGTTTTCCCATTTTGCCCTCATACCATTGTGCCCTGGTCCCATTGTGCGTGAATACCATTTTGCCCCGGTATGCCGTTTTGCCCCGCTCTACCCTACGACGATGGAATCGATTACGAAGGAAGAGGCGAGAGGAAACGGTGAAACGGAGCGAGGACGAAAAATGGAAGACGATAAGTAGAGCGGAAGGGATGATTTACAGGGATCGCGAAATCGATGTGCGACATCGAGACGGATACCTCTTACATATTCAAAACGCGGCTCCGTTTGACGGTGGCCACAACGCGCTTATCCCGACTCAACCGTCGCACAGCTCCGTGTACGTCTGACCGATCTCTTTTCCACTACTGCCAAGTTCAATTGCACCTCCTCGCGTCAACATCTTTTATTTATCTTCGTCTCGCTATGAAAAAACACGTCGCCATAAAATTCGAAGTTAAAGTTGAATATTTTATTCTTCCATTTCTTGGAATTTTTAAAATTTACGAAGAGACAAAATGTTCATTGCAGGAATTTTTGTAAGTTTATTTTTTATTGTTCATTTTTTTATTTCATACTTATCATGCTGGTATTAAAACGGGAACACACATCTAACTTTAATCCACTTAATGCTGTTTAATTTTCATCCTTTTTTATTCGTTCGTTAATAAAAAATTCTATATTTCATATTTCCAAAGTACGAAGTGTACCGTGCACTGTATTTACGGTTTGATACTTCACACTTTTACGACCACTTTAAGGTTCACTCTACATGTGTTGTACATAATGTAAAACGTCAAAGTCCTCAACACGCGAAATTTCATGGCTGATCGAACCGAATTCGCGTATTCTACGCGTTTCCTAAAATATTGTATGACTCCGAATGCTCGAAAAGCGTGGAATTGTTCGTAATTCTATCGGGAAATAAATATCAATTCCCGCACACCTTCGGAGATTTGCCTATTTCTGATAATTCGGTATAATTTCCTTTTGTAACCGTGCAAAAATTCTTTCGGATCGATGAAGGACATCTTTTTCTATTTTCCATTAATAAATGGTGAGTTTAACTATAGCTGACGTTAAAAAGCTTTCAAACTGTTTCAATTATAATAAAAAAAATTGAAACCCAAAAAAATCTGCGAAAAATGATGTGTTTTACACCTCAAAAACAATATATCATAAATAGTTGTCATAAATAAAAATAACGACGGTAAATAAATCGAGTTCGCGAGAGATTCCCGTGTGTCAGAACGGCACGTCCTCCGGCATGATTGGTATTATCATGATGGTTTTGCGGTTCAATACAACGGCATTGATCTGTAACAGCAACAGCGGCGTACCAGACGCGACCCGGTATATTTGCCGTACCAATACATGCCAATCCGAAACGATACCCGAGGCAACACATTTTCGCTCACGCGCCCGCTCGTCCGTCCCTCCAATCTGTACGCGAAATCAGAACGATTTGGCAGGCGGCATACAATCATCCACGAAGCATTCTCATAATCGGATTTCCCTTATCTGATAAAGATTCCGATTTTATTTGCAATGTACGACGATAAATCGACGTATTAATGCAAATAATCAACGTAATGCAATTTAAGGCCTTATTGACGCGATAAAATTCAAAGTTCTTAATTTTCCTTCCTCAAGAAGCTTTGTTTTGGTGACATTTTTTTTTTTCGAGATTTTCATGAAAGCGTGTTCAGAATGTTGCAAAACATCGAAAAATCATATTTAGAAAAAATGTCTGGATGTATGTGTGTGTGTGTGTGTGTGCGCCTTGGTAGGCCTCATAACTTGGAAACGGTTTGAGATATCAAGCTGAAATTCATCCCACATATTGAGGGATTAAGTCTCCCACGTTGGTGCAATTTTTGGCCAAATCTATGCAGTCGTTCAGTTTTGACGCCATTTTGAATTTTTTAAAAAATGTCTGGTGGCGCTCTAGCTGCCACATTTTTTGAGATATCGGAGTACAATTTGGTACGAAGTTGGACTATTATAATCCAATGATTGGTATTGAATTTGAGTAAAATCTACGCAGTCGACCAGTTTTGACGCAACTTTGAATTTTTCAAAAAATGTCTGGTGGCGCTCCAGCTGCCACATTTTTTGAGATATTGAGACATCGGCTTAAAATTTGCTGCAAAGTTGGACTATTATAATCTAATGATCGGTATTGAATTTGGGCAAAATCTATGCAAGCGTTTAGTTTTGGCATCATTTTGAATTTTTCGAAAAAAGTTTCTTTACAAATATTTTAATTACTTTTGATTCCTGAATGGTTAGGAACATTTTAAGCTTTACAGAATTGAAGAATTCCAAACATTGTTAGAGTTGAGGCATTTAGGGCGTAAAAACAGAAACAAAAATTTCAATGACACAAAAAAATATAAAAAATGAAATAGCGACAGAAAATTTAGTAAAAGAATGTTTAAAAAAAAAAGAGAGCTGACGCCGACCTGAAATACATGGCCGCTGAGACTGTCGGTTGCGAAACGAGATCGGAATGTCTAGCCAGTGAATGGCTGAACTTAAACGGACGAAAATCGTGAGTAAATCGAAATTCTTCCGACATTCGAGAACGAACGATAATCGTGATATTGGCCAAGAGCCACGAGAGGACGTAACGTGCAAGCAACCGTTTTTACGAGCGATCGATGAGAAAACGACTCGTAGATTCATTCACCGAAAACCCGAGATCGGTATCTAAAGTGGTCAAGAACTATCCTGCATCAATTCCGACAACTACACCGGAACACAACATCTGGCCGGAAGCACTTTCTTATTTATTCAATATTTTTATTAATTCAAACGCGTTCAGTTCAGTTTTTAGTTTTCACGCTATTTTGAAATTTTTGAAAAAATAAATTTCACTAACTAGACTATCATTAGTATTAAATAAATGTAATGATTATTGTATATTCAGTAAATAAATGAAAATAGAAAATAAATAACGAGATATTTGCGTAAAAAGTACCAATCGAAGTAATTAATCGCGAAACGGATTTTCTCGAGGAAGCCAAATTTGATAAACGTACTTTCCTAGACTAGACTGTGATAAAAGAAAAAGAGGAAGCAATTTTTCACTCTGCCCGAGTAACTCGGAAGCTTTCAAACGGCCGAATGCCTTTCCCGAGGTTCCATCTTCAAAAAATTGTTGAAGATCATGGTAGAGCCGTAGTAAAGGTTTTAGGTGTCTCGCGAGACTCGAATGCACACCAAAGTGGTAATAGGCGTAGGATAGACCTCGACATCGCAATAGCGCGGCAGCGGAAAGCAAGCTCGAAAAGCTATGGACTGCAAGTTTGAGTATCGGAGCTTGCGATAAAAGCGCCGAGCGATAGCTCTTTGATGCTTCGATGCACAAACGTAAAGTGAAACGATTCTCCGAAGAAACTTTTCGCGTACGGAACTTCTCGTATCTCGTTTATCTTTGTCTATTTGAACTCAACATCAGTTTGATTGCATGCTGGTTATTTTCGCAGTCGTGTTTAATCTTTGTGAGTCGTCTCGTCATAAATAATAACATAGCATAGTGAAACGATATCATTTTAAAAGGAACGAGACGAAATAAAATTCGAGTCGATCCACCGAAAGTTGGAATAACTAATAGAAATAATCGCATGATGGTTATGGCTACGAATAAAAAAAATACAAAAGTACATTCCCAGAAAAGGTTCAATTTCCAGAGCTATCTGGCAACTCCATGCTCGTTTCCCAACGACCTTGAAATTAGCCGGAAAAAAGCTAGTCTATGCTTCATTTAGTAAACATTAATTAATAAAAATTATTAAGGTCGTTCCGAAGCCGCAGCTCAGGAAACTAATTGAATAATTAATTAATTCATGTAGTAACATTGTAAACATTCATTAATTAACTAATTAATTAATTCATTTATGTAGTATCATTGTAAACATTAATGAATTCATTCATTTATTTAGTAACATTGTTTCGTGTAAACAGTGTCGGGTAGCCTACTTTTCCCTACAACGATGGTTCGCTTGGGGCTTGCTTGACCCGTTTCATCCGAACGTTCTATCTCGCCCCGTTGCCCGACCACTCGATAGCGCGATTAGGGCATCTTCGAAATTCCAACGTTCCCGCGGGCCATAAGTACGCGTGAGAGGCTCGAGTGAATTGGTATCGGCTTGTACAATGCAGCGCACAATGGGTTCATTCATTATCGCATGGAATCGCGATACACTCTGGGTGTCTGACCAAAGTGATGCTTATCCACTTTGTTACTTCAGTTCAATGGTTGTGAATAGGATGGCTCGTCGACGCGATCGATCGTCGATTGTGCAGCGAAATAGACTGTCTATTGAGTATAAGCACAGTAGGAAACCGCATGAATGCATTTTAATGATTTTGTCTCGGCTGTGGCGGCGAAAATCGTACAATAGCGCGAATCATAGCTGTAAGTAGTCACTGCCATTTCGAGTCAGACTCGCAATGAAGTTGATTCTCGGGATAGTTCGCGTTGGTTTTTTTTATCAAGGCTGATTTAACATCTCGACAAATATATTGTTAACCATTTTCAATAAAAAAAAAAAAATCAGCGAATCATTTCTTTTGTGATAATAGCGCCCAAAGTTGTAACTGTCTTTGCAATGAGAAATAAAATGAGAACATACAATCGCGAAAATGGGATGTATGAAGGGAAAGAAAAGGCTGACGAGCCAAAGTGGGTTAAGCGTCAACGTAACTAGAATAGGCATCGCCGTAGACTCGACGGGATTACGGAACGTAATTAGATTCGTGATCGCGGGCTCTTCTCCCGGATAAGCGAGTGTTCCAATTAATTCCGAGCAAAGTGACGTTAGTTTGGACAACCGGCGGTTCGGGGATAACTGTTCGGAGTTTATTCGAGTAATAATTTTCGTGGTATTAAACGAGGGGTCAAATTATCGTCGGTCTATTTTTCAATTGGATAAATCTTTCGTGCCGTTTTATTATTATTATTAATTCTAGGCGCGAAAGTCGGCCCTCATAGGATCTTTTGAGTTAATCGACCTTTTTGCTCGCGTCCTAATTAGCAGGAAACATTTTTCAGCAATTAGTAGTGAAAACCAATTTGTTTCAAGTGATAAAGATTTTTTCGATAATAAATAATGTTATTAAAAAAACAATGTGCATCAGCCGTTGTATCGGAATTAATATTTTTCATTAACCATTTTTCATTTCATTAAAAATGTAAAGTTTGTGGATCTAAAATTGGAAATAAAAAAAAAATTACAAAAAAACTTTCATTATATAAAACCCGAAATATTGAACTTGGACGACGTCAAATCGAAGAGATTCGTGAAATTAGTTGGAATGATAAAGGCGGATGTCCTGGAATTGGTACCAGTGATGTTTTAAAAGAAAACAGAAAGAAATTGCGTAAACAGATGCAGATAAGAAATGTAATGGATCGAAAGCAAAGAAAAAAAAACAAAAAAATTCCATCCCTCCCCGAGGGGAGTCGTTCGGTTTTATTTATATCGGGCTTCGATGTGTCGGTTAGTTTTGCTTGTGCCGATTCTCTCCCTCGCCCTCTTCGTTTCGCACACGCTTCAGTGATTTTTTATTGCATGCCCCCCCCCCCGCATAACTTGGCTATTTATCACACCTATACGCAATAGGGTGAGAAAAACGCTTCGAGAGATAGGACGAACCGTTGGTTGGCAAAAAAGAAAAAAACAAAGTTAAAATTATTGCCGCAATAAAATAACAATATTAATCGATTTTCTGTCACTTGTTTCGTACCCATTCTTAAGTTTCCCTTCGAAATGAAGTTATCGAAGGGACAAAAGACCCTTTTCGATCAGAAAAAAATTAGAAAAAAATCGAGAATATGGAGGGTGCTGAAAAGATTGTTTGCGCAGAATAATAATTTAAAAAATTTAGTAAAAAATTAATGAAAAATGAAATTCTTTAAAAAATTACCCGGCAACGGAATTGTTCTTTTATTATGAAAATAATTTGTCAATTTTTCTAAATACTTATAATTTTTTTCAGAATTGTATTTCATTCTAATGAACCGCGTTTTCTTTATATTAAAATTTGTTCAGAATCGCAATTTCCAAACATCGCATAAAATTTACGACAAGGCTTCTATTGTGTTTAATTTTTTGATGTCTCCATCCAATGCGTAGAATTATGCAGTGATAAAATTTTGCGAAATTGCAATTAAATAACGAAATAATGAATTCTGTTTCTCAACGTTGGAGGACGTCGCAGTCAAGCTTGCAAATTTGTAGCGAGACAGAAAAGTTAAGCGCAGACGGGTTGTTAGTGCGAGCGGGCGACGAGTTCGCGGTAACTCGGAAAATGTCTATTAAAGTTGCTCAGTCGCGAGTTAAGCAAGATAAGTTTAGGCGTGCGAAGCACCGCGATGCTTCAATTAGAGCTCGAGTTCACACGGCAACTGTCGCGGGGAGAATTGGAAAAATACAAGCGGATGGCTGCCGAGAATGCGCTTGGCGGATGGGATGTTGTTTCAATTGGTTCGCCTTCGGCAAACAACCCGGTGGGATTTTGTTGGATGTTCAATAGCAATTAGCGAAATGGATGCCGAGAGCATCGCGAGCTTTAAGTAATCATCGCGAGAGTGACTGAGTCATGCGTGCAGGATCGGACTCACCTCTTCCCAGACCAGTTGTTTGCTAACGCCCGGTCGAAGATTCATGATTTTCAGCTCGGCGGCTTTGAGGACTCCGTCCTGAGTGAACTCGACGTTCGGCTTTCCCTGATCGCCCTCCACAGACACGTTTTTCAAGTACCTGGAACGATAAGCACGAAAAATTGTATCATTAATAGTTAAATTTCGGGACCACAGCTTTTATGTTCCTCTGATTCTCATTTTGCGAAAGCTCAAATATGACATTCAAGGCTGAATGAAGACAAAGCAGAGAGAGCAACAAGAATGGCGCGAGTCGTAAGTTCAGGAAATGTCTTCATGATTTTTTCAATAAAAATTCAATACTTTGTGTTGTTTTTCTGCGGCTATGGAACGGTCTTTGTTGATTGGTTAGTTCCGATGGTCCATGAATTAACCGTTTTTTTAACGTTTCTACTCCGATCGGAGTCCTCCTCAGAAGTTCTTTATTCTGCGATATTTAACATGTTTATTTACATTAGCGTCTATTTTTACTCTCAGTATTATCGTTTTTCTCCCTCCCCTTGTCATATTGCTATACAGTCTTTGCTGTTTCGACTTATTATTCATTTGTTTATTAAGGATCTGACCAACCTTATATTGTATCCGTTCTTATCTCACTTATAAAGATGTGAATATGTTCTAAGTCCTCTCGTCTCTTCCCTTTCCTTAGTCACTTAATTAAAAAAAAAAAATTTTGTCAAAAAATTAAATTCATGAAGTCAATTAACTAAAATAAAATTTTATGGATAAGATTGATAGAAGTGAAAGTTTTATGTAGACAAACGGATAGAATCGACACAAAGATCGTAGTTACTTGACATCACTAAGTTAATTGATTGACACAAAAGATTTACTTGACTTCACGAATTTGATTTATTGACAAACATTTTTTTTTTTAATTAAGTGACTAAGGAAAGGGAAGAGACGAGAGGACTTGGAAAATATTCACATCTTTATAAGTGAGATGAGACCGGATACAATACAAGGTTGGTCAGATCCTTAATAAATAAATAAATAATAAGTCGAAACAGCAAAGACTGTATGGCAATTAGACAAGGGGGAGGGACAAAAACGATAATACTAAGAGTAAAAATGGACACTAATGTAAATAAACATGTTAAATATCGCAGAATAAAGAACTTCTGAGGAGGACTCCGATCGGAGTAGAAACGTAAAAAAAAGGTTAATTCATGGACCATCGGAACTAACCAATCAACAAAGATCGTTCCATAGCCGCAGAAAAACAACACAAAGTATAATATATCGGTCACAGTGAGAACAATAAAAAAAAACATTAAAAACGTTTCTCACTTGAAAAATCGATCGCCCGTGTTCCATCGGGATTCGCCGAGACCCTCGCAGCTCAGCGCGGTGTTCAGGCTGTGATTGTTGTTCTTCGGATCGTTGACAAAGTCCTCGACGCCGTAGGCGTAAACCTTAATGGCAGTTGCAATTTCATTAACGAGACTCGCGCTGCTCGTGTCGAAATGAACACCTGCAAGCACAGATAAGAATGGAAAAAAAAAAAAAACCAAAAGGTTTAAAAACAAGTCAATCACAGAAGTCAATTATTTTTTTGCGGTCTTCGAATAACAGTGATGGAAACGTGCCAATCAGAGAGTTCAAATTGCAAACTCTGCTGAGCAGGCATCTTCTTTCGGATAAAAGCTTTCGAACGCTACCAAATTGGTTTATACTCAACAACGGGTACCCTTTACGCGCGATTGAAGTGGAAATTCTTTACTTTCCAATATTTTCCGATACATTTTACGACATGTTAGTTCACCGTAAGTCTGTGTAACCGATGTGAATAATCGTTTAACGGTTTTAGGGGGTTGGATTGAAGTTCCAAATGTTAGCATTTCAAGGTCAACGAATCTTCTCCGGAGATAAAGAAAGTAATCAAAGCTTTGGAGCGCTCCCTCTTGGAGAATCTCGCGTTCGGACATTCGCCAGTGCGGAGAATCTATTTTCGAAAATTGAACCATTCGGAGAGAGCTTTCGGGAATTTGACCGTTCGGCGAATGTCACCGCACTAGACCATGAACAATACGTGATCGTAACAATTCCACTACGTCAGATGTCGCCAGAGCTTTACCAAAGCTCGAAGATTTTTTCCGAATTGTCAAAAGCTCGAGTTCACTTAGGGGAGAGCGGGGCAAAACGGCATACCGGGGCAAAAGGGTATTCACGCACAATGGGACCATGGGCAGAATGGTATTAGGGCAAAATGGGACGGCAAAAAAATCTACGTCGATGGGACTTTCTCTTGTCCCATTTTGCCCTAATTCTATCATACGGGGGACTTTATTTGACCATTTCGGACCATTTTGCCCCGGTATGCCATTCTGCCCCGTTCTCCCCTAACAAGCAGCTATTCGACTCGGGGTAGGATTTAGTTTCCGAAAATGTAAGAAGCGACAGCTTGAACAAAAAGCGGTGATTGAATTCAGTAAAGAAAGCACATCTGCGAATAAAAGCATTGAATCTTCGACGCGAAATAAAGTTGAAGCTTTTCGCTCAAATGAAGCCAATAATGGGACAAAATTCGCGCAGAAGCTTACAAAAGCCACACGGCGGAGCACCGAAAAAGCTCAAACGACATAAGCTCGAATTTTAATCGTAGCTCGGTGCGCGAAACACGTTCGGATCGCGGTTCGTCGTTGCAATTAGATTTTAATGACGAACTTGCAAGCTGCACGATATCATACCGTGCCGCGAGAGTGCCATGAAAAGCTCGAGTGGAAGGCATCCGCGAGTTAATAACACAGCGCATTACAATAACAAGGGGTTTTCGAACCGAGAGGAGGCACTTCGGTAAAATATTAATGGACTTTATGCGAGAGCTTTGTGTGTTATCCCATTAGCGTAAAATTGATGAGAATTACAATAAGAGCTTCCGCGTCGTTAAAAGTAGAAACGATCGACGCCTCGTTGTGATGAAAATCAAAATGGACCACGTGCTCTGTGCGTTCATACGAAAAAAAAAGGTATAAAAAAATAAACGGAATGATATTTCGAAATATCGGAAGCCGAACGAAATGCCTTTAAGCTCGGAGATCGAGCTTCTTCGTTCGAGATAACGTCATGCGGGACTTTTCCGGCTCGGAAGCTCAAATCGACGAGGGACAGGATATCCTTTTGCCGACCTCGCTCAGCGCGACGTAAATAATTCAAGAGGCACTGTTGCGATCGAGCGCAGACCGAACAGACTTCCGCCAGCTTTAAAGCTTCGTGTCCCCTCCACGGTTAGCCACTTCCTATGACGCGCTACAACCGTCGCCTTATCCCGCGCCCCCAGAGAAATCAGGCAATTTTCTAATTAGGCGCTACCGGCGAATTGGATTCAGCAGAAGAGATCTCTCAAAGAATTTGCAATTAGCGGTATATTTCGTATAATGTCGCACGAATTATTTTCACCGATGACATTTATTCGAATAATTCGCCTCGACCGTCTATATTTTATCATTAGATCTTATGAAATGGTTATTAACAGTAGGAATTAAAACCACAGAGAGCCGGGGCGAAGCGGACACGTCGAGGAATACATGATAATAATTTCATAAGCAAATTTACTGTTTGTAAAAAAGTTACATAATTGGCAATGAAAAAAATGCAGACTTCCGAGAAGAAAAAATAGAGTTCGGGTCAAAATGGGGCACCACCGAGAATAAATTGAATAAAAACAATATTGTTATGTGTAAAATCGATATGTGACATTCAAAATGTCATGAAAAATCCACGTGAACGTTAAAAATGTAAAAAAAATTGTTAATGAAACATTAAAAATGTAAAAAAAAACCCTCATATTTGACAATTTTTAAAATACATATTTGAACAATGACTAACCTACTTAATTATGCAAAAAGGGCCAAAAGTTGGCGATTCCGATGAGGGCGAGGTCTGTGGTCAAGCAAAGGGTGGGCCGCAATCATACGCGGCACAATAATCAATTTGGAATAGACAATTATGTGCTGAGCTGCACATTATGTCGTTCATATCGAATGACTGTCAAAACGACTGTAAACCACTTGACGGTTAAGTGACAACAATCAAAGGTCGAAATCACTGCAAAACTGGCATACGCAAAAAACTGTGATTATGGCAGTTTCCTCATGATCTCGAATATGCACATTTTCCTGAGCATTGAACTTTTTGTTTCCTAATATCGTAATTATGGCTTGTCGGAAAATAAATGAGGACTTTCCGCATACCGTTGGAAACTTGACCTTTACTGGGAATATAATTTTGCATAATTTCTTCTTCGCAGCCATAACGATTGTCGGATTGCTGCCATCGATTATTCAGACTTGCAGTAGCTTAAAGCGTCGTAAAATGTATCAGGTGATGTATTATTTAATCGGGCTTCCGCAGCATCGAATTGTTAACGCGTGAGAATTTGATCCACCGCCCTTCTAGCGAATAATTAATTGGATCTAATTCAAATGTAATTAAATGCTGTAACTAATTTGGAAATTTTATAATTTGTGGATTTACTTCTATGAAAGCGATGCGCGATTGGCGTACGGTTAATAAAAAAAACTGTAATGATTGTTACTGAATTTCAAGAAAATTACTGTGATGAAAAAATATGTAATTATTTTGGACTCACCGAGCATTCCAACGGGAAATTGATTGGGCGTCTGAAGATTTTCAATTACGCTCTGCGTCACGACCCAAACATAATTTTCCCCGGTGATCTTGTATTCTCTGGCGTCGGCCAGAATCTGCGTAGCCTCCTCTCGCGTCGAGTAAAGGAGCATCACCCTCGATTCGCTGTTCACGAGCTCGACGAGATCGTCCTTTTTCGTAACAAGCACCGCGTTCAGTATCGTGAACTTGAATGTGTCCTGCATGTCCGATATTCGCTCGCGCACCGCCTGAATGAAGTCGTCGTGACCGGCGATCTGGGATGTAACGATGCTGAACTGGTGCCACTTGTAACGCTCGAGGATGCTCAGCATCGCCGCCGTCTGGTGCTCGAGCGACGGTGCCAGTTGCAGCTGCAAGCTGCTCTGCGATGCTCTCTGCGGGAAGGTCGAAGAAGCGCGTGAAGCAATTTGTCGTCGTGAACCGCCGAACATGAATTCTTTTTTTTTTAGGGCTCTGTGAGTTTGACGACACGTCTGAACATCACCAAAAAAATCACAAACAAATGCTACCGATCATACTATTCATTCTGTAAGGTAGAGCGGGGCAAAATGGCATACCGGGGCTAAATGGTACGGAACGGTCAAATAAAGTCCCCGTATGATAGAATTAGGGCAAAATGGGACTAGAGAAAGTCCCATCGAAGTAGATTTTTTGCTGTCCCATTTTGCCCCAATACCATTTTGCCCTGGTCCCATTGTGCGTAAATACCGTTTTGCCGATTTTTTTGCTGTCCCATTTTGCCCCAATACCATTTTGCCCTGGTCCCATTGTGCCTGAATACCATTTTGCCCCGGTATGCCGTTTTGCCCCACTCTCCCCTACTATGCGCATGAAAATGTCGATATTCCAGGACTCGAATCCGTGTGCAGAAACGTACATACCCGCACTAGTGCGGGAAAGTGCACTTTTTTACGAATGCCAAAAAATGCCAAAATTTAACGAAGCTTGGTTTTACCGATAAAGCGTATTCAAAACTCGCGATAATCACCGGGTCAAGAACCACATTCCAAATCATACATTTATGGATGTCCAGCTCCAAAATCTCTCCACGAGCCTTGTGGACTCAGTGCGATCACGCGACGATACAAAGAACTCGGTCGAGCCGCCCAAAGGCAACAAATTGAATATCGAACTCACCCTCTCGAGTCCGGAGTTATCAGCGTTCCACGCAATCACGGGAATTCCAAGATAACCGGCGAGCTGAAGAAAGTACTGGGCACTCGCTGTACTACGGCCGTACTGCTCGTAGTTCATGAGATACAGAATCGCCGAAACGTTTACCGTCAGAAACTGATGACACAGAGAATTCAGAATTGCTGAAACAGACGAAAAAAAAACCAAAAATCGAATGAGTTATCGAAAGTTCGTTCAAAGATTCTCCGACAGGGCGAGAATTCACCGAATCTGAGAAAGCTCAAAAATCGTGAAGTCGCTTGAAAAAATATACATCCGTATTGGATCAGGATTTATCTAAATCGTTCAATCGTTTCGAGCGCGTAAAATCTGATAAGGTATTATCGTTTATCCACTTATATCTTATTCATTCGTTTTATCGCCAATAAGAATACCATAAAACCGGTACGTGACCGCGCGGCCGAATCGTTGTTCGGATCTTCATTCTCTTCGTCCGCAAATGTGCGACAATAAAGACCGCAGCGGAGGCAAACATATACGTTTTTATCATTTATTTATTTATTTCTCTGCTCGTGGATTCGGCACGTACTCCGCGGCGCGAAGACGGGGAGGAAGGAGCTCGGACGAGCGTTCGTTTGCGAGGCCGGCGGAAGCGCGATAAATGCTGGAACACGTAACCCATAAGTTTTTCGTGAGATCCCGCGTGGGTTGTTCCGTTTTCCGTACCGCGGGGAGCAACAGCCACCCGACCGTTATCACTCGTGATATAACCGCTCTTTGCGTCGCGTCCATCATTCATCGTTATCTTTGCACTATCTCGCGCTTTTCAGCCGCCGCCCCGACCGAAGAGGATTTGATTTACGATTATTATTAATTTCCACTTTGTGCAGAGCGTTAAAAGAGATACCTCATTATAATTAGCCGGCTCGAAACATCGAAAATCACTTCGAGAACGATGACGGAGAGTGTTGAAAAGGCTCGTTAGGGGAGAGCGGGGCAGAATGGCATACCGGGTCAAAATGGTCCGAAATGGTCAAATAAAGTCCCCCGTATGATAGAATTAGGGCAAAATGGGCCCAAGAGGAAGTCCCATCGACGTAGATTTTTTTTGCCGTCCCATTTTGCCCTAATACAATTCTGCCCATGGTCCCATCGTGCGTGAATACCATTTTGCCCCGGTATGCCGTATTGCCCCGCTCTCCCCTACGATTTCCCAGTAGAAATCATTTTTTAGTCGGCGATTTTCTTCATTTTTGTGATATTATTTTATTTTTCTTGGGCTGTTATCCGATCCTTAATGTCTTCTCAGCAATAAACTCATCGAGTCATCACCGAGGTCGACTTTTCCTCGCGATAATCCCGTGAGCTGTCTTTGCGCTCCGTATCCGTCGGTTTTTGCTTCGCGGACCGCTGAGCCAAACAAATGCGACGGGATTCGCGAAGTCAAAGGGAGCGGACGGCCCTTAGGTATGCCGAGACCTTCGAGATTAGAGACGCTCGTGATTTGCGACCGAATTTTTCTTTCTTCTCGGCCGCTCCCCTTTTATCCGGCGCGGTTGGTGGGCGACGATAAATCCGGAAAACGTGCTTCATCAAATTGGTGGATGAAAATGAAAAAAATTAAAAGAAAAACCGAGTGAAATTATAAATCGAAAAATATTTCATGGGTCCGACGGTGTTGAGTCTCAAATGCAAAATGTGCTGTGGTTGGGACAAGAATTTCATTGGACGATATTCAATGCATGGCAAATGGCATTTGGGTAGCAGCTGGGTGGTTAATTAGACAGGATATCATACCGCATTCTGGTGTCTGTTGTACCGGAACCTCGGTCGGCCAAGCACCAGCCGATGCATTAATTTCAAAACGCAGCCATGGCAATCGTTCTTAATTAACTATGCACCTGCGGATCGATTCCAATTCTGGGAATTGCACGACACGCAAGTGGTGCACCATTGCGAAAAAAACGTGGTGGTGTAAGTAGCATAAAATTTGTTTTTTAATTCTCCCCAAGGCTGTGTCATGATTTTTTGAAAAATGGAAAAAGTAATTGTCCCATTTGAATTTTCGCGCCCTGCAAAACATTGCAATTGATTGCGACGTATGAGAAAATAATGATCTACTGTCTATAATACTAAAGTACTGTCTATATTGAAACGTTTAGGGATTTCAATAAAAGGGATTTATTAAAATCTCGAAATTAGGATTTTTTAGGTCCTCTTTTCCCTTACGGAAAGGATAGAGTTCGTGCTCTCGGCTGGCTAGATATTGTGAGGAAGGAATTTGATCCTCCGATTTCTCCCACACTTGCAATTCGGGGACCAGAAATAAACCCGACATTCAGGGAGGAGTAGTCTGCTCCGATCTAGGAATAGGAAGAATCTTAAGACGAGAAATGACACAGTTTAACGTTTAGTTAGCAGGGCGAGCTTGCGAGTCACGAGTGTACGTTGGGCTACCCGAAAATCGTGGAGAACCAAACGATAAATTTGACGGCCAAGACGCAAGCGTGGGCTATGCTTGGAGAAAATGTGTGATTGCGAGTCGGGTGACCGTGAGTCACGCGTCAAAAATCAGGGATCAGGGCATGAGGGCGAAATACTATTCAGAGTTTGATTATTAGAGAGGGAACAAGATTGATAGGAAGGTGGGAATAAGTAGGTACGGCGGAGCGCTTTCGTTTACGCGAAACCGCCGGCATTTGGCCATCTAGCGGCCAAACGGAGGAAACTACCAGCGGGCCGCTCCGCTACAATATATGCACAGCCGATATGAGTCATTTATTAATGTCCAACTGCTCGTCTGGACAATAATATAAGAAAATGCGTTTCACTGAGGTCTCCTAATTTTAAACCAAATTTGGTAGTCTTGTGTTCATAGACCGGAAAAAAGTGTGTAATAAAAAATGGGTGATAAGTTCCTCCCTCCAAGTCGGCAAAAGGATACGAGAGGGATGAACGTCAATAAGTATCTCGTATCTTAATCTTTTTTGCATTACAGTTCTGCAAAAAATTACGAATCCTATAAAACCAGTAACATAGTTCTTGAAAATAGTCGTAACTAACAGACGCAACTGATGTTACCGACGTTGTATAAAGAATGCAAAGGTGTTTTCTCAATTATGAAAACAAAAGCCAACAAACAACAAAATCTCGTTTTGATCTGCTAATTGACATTAAATGCTGTAAGGAATGAACGAAAAGTGTGTTGGAAGAAAAATACAAAAAGATGAAATAACCAGCGGAGAGTTGAATGCCCGGATGAGTTGCGCCTCTCCGGGCAGCCCCTCGATTTGCATTCGCTCAACTGGCGCGTGTTGTGGAGGACGCGCGAGTTATGGGCAAACAGCTCGCTGGAGGATTATTATGCACGACCGGGCGTACGTTAATGTTTACTGACGGCGTGGAAACCGAGCGACCGAGCAGCGTTGGAGTATTGCGCTCTGGTGCAGAAACATCGACGGGAAAATGAGCCATCAGAGGCCAACGGGATATCAACTATACGTCGACTTACCTCGACGGAGAAATTAATTACCGGCTCGTAATTGGAGGAAAGCACGCGCTGAACGTCGCAAAATAACATCCCTGTATTCGGTAGCCAGTTGTTTGGCAATCCGGACATCCAAAATCTCTCAACATGTCGAGTTCACGGTCAGAAATACAATTTCGAGGACAAAACTAAATGAAAGCGACTCTTTGAATGTATTTGAAGAATCAAATGAATTGAGTGAATGATGATGAATGATTGAATGAATTGATATTGGTTTGAATTTGATTTTTTTTTACTTTGAGTTTATTTGAGCTGCGCATTTAAGATCTCGTGAAAGACATTCAAGAAAACAACTGCTGTAAATTGCTGTAATTGATATATTGCTGTAAAGTGTTGGCAAGCGTTAAATTAAAAAATGTTAAAACCACTTGAATCTTGAATGAGATGAAGAACGTTAACCTTGTATTGCGGGAAAAGAAATGTACAGTGAACTATGGGTATGTGCTTGTTTTGGATGGGCCGGGAGAGACTCGTTCAGACAGTCGGTAACGCGCGAGCAGCCCGCCGCAGCTTGTACGGCATGTAATGCTGGAGCGCGTTTCGCCGGACCACAAGCACACTGTTTGTACTTGCCACAGGCGGATAGCCTGCGGCCAGTGGCTTTGTAGCCCTACCGCCGCAATTTGTCTCATGTTCATTTCACGGTACGCCATTACCTTGCCGTGCGTCGAGTACTTCCGGATTAACAATTAATGAGTAGTTAATATTCATGAATTTTTAACAATTACACCGAGGGAACATTTTTGCTGATTCGAACGAAAGCAATTAGTTGATGGGAGATTAAGTTGAACTAACGGGCTTTTATTCAACGGAACGCACTTTCAGGGAAATTAAAAAAATGAACAATGTTAGCTGACTGATCCGGGTCAACAGTTCTATTCAGTTCAAGGCGTAGCTACCAGTTAGTTTTTGTTAAATAAGTAATTATCTCGACAGTTACTGTGACAAAGATTTTGAAGAACAAAAAAATTTATTAACAAAGGAGGAATTTATCTTCAACCTGGTAGAGTAATGAAACAGCTTGTGAAATTTTCTTGTTCTGTTCGGGTGTAATTTGAAAAACACATTCTCAATTCTTGTTATCGACTTTCATTCGAAATTAAGCAAAGAAATAATTTTTTTTGCCTGTCCAAGATATTGCGAGTGAAAATATACAACATATCGGTCGTTGACTCTCAAGTTTACGATGTGGCCGGATGTCGACTCGTCAAAATGCCATTGTTCCCGAGTTCCCGAAGGCGCTGGAGATCCTTCAGCGGTATTCTAGTAGCTGCTCCCTTGAGTGTCCTAACCACGTCCGACCGATCATTTCGCTCTATATACGTGCTTACACCCCACTTCGTGGGGTTCGCTGGTCACCGGAAGTGCCGCGGTGATATCGACTCGATGGTCCTCAGCGAAACGAGTGAAAAGTCCGAGTGATTTTCTTTTCGTCGATGGCAATTTTCCTCCCCAAAAAGTCCAACGATACCAATTGTACTCTTGGCAGTTTCGCCAGAGTCAGCTTCGCGCTTTTTTACAATTGTTTTATCATTTTTGATTGTTCGCTGAATAAGGGAGAGGGGCAAAATGGCCTACCGGGGCAAAAAGGTACGAAATGGTCAATCAAAGTCCCCCGTATGATAGAATTAGGGCAAAATGGGACAAGAGAAAGTCCCATCGAAGTAGATTTTTTTGCTGTCCCATTTTGCCCCAATACCATTCTGCCCTGGTCTCGTTGTCCGCGAATACCATTTTGTCCCGGTATGCCGTTTTGCCCCGCTCTCCCCTACGACATATTGAAGAGGAAGAATTTTTTTTTTCCGTTTCTTATGAAAATGTTGGACAGATTATTTTCGTGTGTCAAGAAACGCGGCAGAATCTTTGGCTAGGAAAAATCTTTAATTTCCGAAAATAATGAAATTTTTATTTTTCAAAATTTTGAAAAAAAAAACAAAAAATTACGTTATCTTCTCCTCTTACCTGTCGGACTCGGGGTGAGTTCCATCATGACACTGGTCACATTGTTCTGGGTGAAACCGTATTTCGATAGAAACGAAAATTTCGGCTGACCCCTTCCCCGATGAAGGATTCCGACCGCCCTGTTGATCGCTTTCGTGTACTCTCTCACCCCGAAATTGGTGTGGGGCACTATAAGGCCAATGGTCAGAGTCGGCAGGGAGCCATTTACCGCCGGTATGTCGGGAACTGCGTTGCGCGACGACGATCTCCATTCGTACGTTCTCGCGAACACGAGATTCCCGAGAAACGGCACAATTATGCACAACGAGAGTTTCATTTTCATTCTTTTATCTCCTCTTCCTCTACTACCGAAGTCACGAAGGCACGTTTTTACGACGATTTGTTTAATTAATATGTATTTGTACGCACTTTTGACATATCTGTGGCTTTTTTTATATACTTATTTTTAATGATTTTCTTTTTATATACTGTTATACGTGGAAGACGGTGAACACTTTGATTCTTTGTAAATAATGCTTTGGCTTGTTTGTTTCATGTTGATAATCTGTAATTAACATTGCAAAATCATTATCGATTCATTCCGAGAGTTGAGTATTGTGCGTTTTATTTAGAATGCTCGTCGAGTCGCAAAATTTCGAGACGTCTGTCATATGCAAATGTTCATTGATAAATTTGGACAAATAAATTTTTCATAAAAAAAAAAAACATTTTTATATGTATGTTTGGCCAACACCAAAAAACGTGGCCATTTGATGACATGCGATAAGGGTGAGGTCTGGAAACGGATGAGACTCGAAAAAAAGTTGCGATTCACAAAATCAAAAGTCCATCGAGGAGCCCGAACATCTGGAAGGCCAAAAAATTCGCGACGGCTTCGCGCGCCGGTAAATCGATGGGAGAGAAAAGCTCGATGGAGCTTAAGCCAGTTACCGATAATTTGGTACGTGTCGCGAGCGGGTGAGACCAGCTTTGACGCTGCATCGGCATCAATTATTGAGAATTTTCGATGCTCGGAAGCGTGCAATCTCCGGCTGATTGGTAATCAACCGAAGGCGCGGATCGACACGAGTTCGTTTCCTCATTTTGCGCCTCAATTGGAAGATGCTCCCGTAGCATTTTTCAAACTTATTCTCAAATTGCGAGAAAAAAGAGCTACGGTTAAGGAGGGAAAAGATGCTTTATCGAAAAATCAAACCCGATTTCCAGTCCTCAGAACCTGTCGATCCTTCATTGAATGTTCGCAAAATGCTTACTTATAGGTTCGGAAGCTCACTTTTTCGTCATCAAAAAAATTCGACATCAAAAAAATTGCAGACACGGGGCAAAATGGGGACATCGAAGAAATAGCAAGTACGAGGCAGAATGAGAACATCAAAAGAATCTGAGGTACGGGGCAAAATGGGGACGTGCGAAGAAATTGCACGTACGGGGCAGAATGAGAACATCGATAAATGTTAGGCACGGGGTAAAAAGCGGGTGTCAGAAACGATTCAAACATGAAGAAGATGAGATCGGCAGAGTTTCCGAATGTGTCTATCGTTTAATAACTATCAAATCTGTTATCGCAAATTTGATAGAAAACATTAGGTTCGACCGTCCTAACTGAGCGCTAGCACGTCGTCAGTCCACTACTGCACAGCTCGCTCGGCCCTATTGCTTTCTACCACCGACCCCCAAATTACTTAAACTAGGCACGACGTTTTTCCTGATTGTTGCAAGTTTTTTTGCATTGTTGTTCCTCTCCCTATCGATCAAGATCAACAGATACGCAAAGTATGGGCCTGCGCACAACGATACGACGATTGAAAATCTCGGTAAAAAGGGAGAGTAAAACTTAGGACCCCACTCTGCCTAGGTCACCTATCTTTTCCGATGGTGAATTCACGCTACTACAAACAACACTGTCGATATTGGAAAACTGTGCGAAAATTTGGGAGTACCCCGGTCTGCCCCGGTCAACTTTTTTTTCCAATTGCGAGAAAACAGACGTAAACTGTATATTTGCCTGCCAAACAGTCAATATACGCCCCTACAGGCAATTCCATCCATATTCAAAAAATTAGAAAAAATCTGAGGGTACCCCATTCTGCCCCAGACAATTTTTTCGTTCGGACGGGCAAAAACTACGGCAAATATTTTGTTTTTAGGGTACGAACAGTCAATATACGCATGTTGGATCATTCTAGCGGCATTATTCGCTTAGCGTCCCCATTTTGCCCCGGCCTACCCTACTGTGTAACGCGTAACGCGTTGCGCACGAAGCGCAATGGGTAACGCATTAAGCGCTGTCGTATCCTGTGAAAACGCAAGACGAGATCAAAGAAATCTCTAACACATCTGACTCAATCTCCTATGAAATGGCAGGGTGCAACGCGCAATGCACCGACTCGCTGACCTACGAAAGTGCGAAATGTCGCCAAAGAAGTCTCACTTGAAAAAAATCAACCCTCCACCCAGGGGCAAGGTAGCGGATGCGGATTATCGATTTCATTTCGACGCGTACGGTCAAGTCGAGATTGTCCAAGGGCCGGCAAAAAAAAGCTCTCAAAAGGCAATTATCCAGGCTTCTGCGCCAACCTGGATGCGGAAAATATGCAGATGTTCTCGCAGCGAGTAGAAAAAAATGAGTATGCACGTGTTTTAATGAGAATGGTGGTCGCGCGCGATTGCAAAGAACAATCCCGGTACAGAGCCTTTGAGAGGGAGCGGACAAGCGGAGATGCAGGACGCGAGAATAATAAAGTATAGCCGGCATGTGCACCGAATGAGCTTAGAGGTGAGTCGAGGTAAAAGACTGGAAGAAGAGGCCAACTAAAAAGCGACGATTTTCGGTGACAATGGGGACGACATCCGGGGGCAGAAAGGAAGAAGGGGGCGTGGGCGAGTTGATGAACAATGAAGAGTCGGACGATGTCTACGATCCTTTATTCGCTCTTCCATTCCGTGGCTTGGCCTTGGCGCGAAAGCTTTTGGACATCCTTCCGTGGGTATGAGAAAGACATTCAAGCCTCAAACTTACAATGCATTGGCCGCTAATAAATCGATCTCCCAACCTCCTCTCGTCGTTAATTCACGTCACTTCTACAAGTGAATCGAAAGCTCTTGAATGGACGAATTGAGCAAGTGGTCCTCGGTCGGGTGGAAGGTCAAACGCGCAGATAGGGTCATTCAACCGCTCTCATTGATTGCTTGCAACTGAGAAGTCCTTAAAGAGGGGATAAGCTTTGAAAGCTCAAACAGCATTACATTGATGTCCAAATGGACTTATATATAACTACATATTTTCCTAAATGGGATGAAAATAGTCTATAGTTATCGGAATTCGCACTGATTCATATTCTTTTACCATACGATGTGAAACTGCACATAATTCGGCACAGATGAAATCATTTGGAACCTCCGTTTCCTTAATTCGTATGTACGTAAATATGTAAGAATCAGTCATTGTTTTATTTCGTTAAAAAATTGGGTACAATTAATGTAACAACTTTTCGACCAAATTTGGTAATCAGCAATAAATGTCCTTTCCGTTTCCAACAAAAAATGATCGTTTCTCGACCGATTTGTTGACCATCGACGGATCTACGGCCAATGACAATGGAAGAAATGTATCAAGTTTTGCTCTTCTTTCCGGCGCTTTCATACAATCTTAATGCTCGGATCGTGAGTGAACTATGTCAGGGTACGACGTCATAAATAATTCCTTGCTCATTGATCCGAGAATCGTTGATGACAGAGGAAATAACAGAAGTCTCGATGATGCGTGACGCGATGTCCTGTGAAATCAGGGGGAACGAAGCACCCTTGGGTATTCGCATCCCTCGCTCGACTCGCCTACGCTCGAATCTCATTTTGACCGTACCCTTATGTTCGTTTGCCCTCGCAATTCGTCCTGTCCACTTCTCGTTCATCGACTCATTGAACCCTCGATATTTTTTCTTTCGCAACCCCCATTTCTATTCGCGAGCCCAATTTACACTCGGAAAAATATTTATTTGCGTCGAGGAAAATTTATTCAAGCGCAAGAATCCGTTCTTCGTCTCCGATAAATTTTCATTAAGTTAGATAAACATTTTTCTGTACGCACAATTATACCTCAGCTCGTTGTAGTATTCGCGAAATTATGCGAGCTTTTTATCATTGTCTTCTGTTTTTTTTTTCTCCCTCGTACGAATATTTTTTTTCTTCTCCTTTACTTTGCGATCCTTCACATCCATCTTGGTCGGTTCTCGTCACGTTCACCCCTCAAATCAACGTGGTACACCGAAGCGCCGAGTTATCGACCCCCACGTCTCGTTATCCGTGATAGACTCGAGTCAATCGAATTAGGGAATTCCTCCGAACACACTGCGAGCGGTTCCATTATCCAAACTTTTCGCGCGTCTCCCTCGCTCTGACCTTTCGCCGATCCTCGGGGATGAGGGCAAATTGCGTTAGGCGAAGGTAAAGAGATCGCGAGTGCGCGAGCGAGACCTCGCGAGTGCGATAAATTGAAATCGTTCCCGACGAGTGCCGTCCGCGAAATTACAACCCATTTCATCGCGGATAAAAAACGCAAATGAATAAACTCCAACCGCTCGTCAGATTCCTCGTCTTTGAGATGAATCGCGTTGAATTTTTCATCGCCAAGATGAACCAACATAATTGCCGAGCAAATTGAACGTTGATCTACATTTTTTAATTTCGAAATTTTCCCAACGCTCGGCGATAATATCGTTATCGCTAGTTCACGATATCAAGATAGTAGCTCTCGCACATTCCGGACAAACGTGAGATTCAAAAAGAATTTCGAACACTTCTCGATGGAGTAAAATTTCGAAAAAAATCAGACATATGGAAGGTGCTGCAAAGATTAATTTTGCAAGATAATAATATCGAAATTTTGAAAAATTAATAAGAAATTCAATTGCTCGGCGAAGTACTTGGTTACATGTCAAAATATCACATGTAAAAATAACACGTCATAATATCACACGTCAAAATAACACTCACAAAAAAAATCCACAAAAAAATATCACACGTGAAAATAACACACACCAAAAAAACCCACAAAAAATAACACAGCAAATCATCCAATCACGCAGCGCACGCGGGATAGCATTCGCATTTAGGTGGAAACGAAACATCAGCAGTTCTTAATTACCGCATTTCGAGATGTGTCTCTTCTGTTTTTTAATTCTGTTATTGTGCCGTATGCTTCAACAAATTTCGCGATTAAATAATAAAAAAAAACAATCTACCTTCATTTGTGGGCCACTTTGTTTGCCGTGTGTTTATTTTATGTGATGTTGTTTTCGTGTTGTGTTTATTTCATTTGTGTTGCTTTGACGTGTGCTTTTAATGATGTGTTATTTTTTTGTGTTATTTTTGCCAGTGATAACACAGATATATGTTATTTTGACGTGATACCGAAGTACTCGACAACCTACTTTTTCAATGAAAAGAATTCGTTCATTTTTCTAAATGTGTATGAATATTTGCAGATTTTTCAATTTGCCTTGAATTTTGTGCTCTTTCACACTTTTCTTATATAAGAAAAAAAATAGTGAAATAAAAATAGAAAAAAGAATTTAAAGATTGCCGTAAAATCGGAGTCACGCGTAACGGGTAAAGCGCGAAACGTAACGAATAAAGCGTTTTCGGTGAGTATTCGACTTGCTCTACCTTAACAATGTGTAACGATCTCGAGGTAGCTTCCGAAGTGAAGCTTCTTCGGGAAAGTTTTGCACAAGATACACACGACTGATGGTATTTCGGTCGAAAACAATTCGTAACAGGAGCGAAGTTAGAATTAAGACGCAAAATGTAAGACATCTGTTTCTCAGCAATTCGGAGAGGAAGCTCGGAGCTCTCGACGAAGGGAAATCATTTAATATACCTTCAGCATACGGTTCGGTAGTGAAACGAAATAATTCCACTATGTACCGTCGTAGTTCACAAATTGCGGGGCAACTTCTCTCGAGACTCGGGAACGCCACGGATATCGATATAGCGCGTGCTTCGTCGTCGCTCTCGCGACGACCCGTTTCCTCGGTGAAATAGCTCGTTATTTGTGAACACACTGCGGATGAATTATCTCGGGAACGAAAATTTCGTTTCGCCGAGGTCACGAAGCTGAGGCGGAGAATCCGGCGTGTCATTGAAATTTCTAAAATTGTGGTAGAAATTTATTATTGTGTAAGTAACGAATTAAAGAATGCGAAGAAGCGCAGAGTTGAAGAATGTAAGAAAAGTAAATCTCGAATCTGTCGGTGATCTATTTTTTTATTGCAGAAAATGATCGATCGACCTTCCTAAATGCGACTGAATTTTATAAGCATTTTATCAATTTTTCAATCAAGTTCAATTTTTTTTTATTCTAAAAATTTACTAATCTTGGGTCCGAGTTCGGAAAAACGCCGTAGATGATTGGGAAAAATTGTAAACATCCATTTTTATTCAGGACAATTAACGAATCAACTTTTGCAAAAAAAAGTTAGTCTATCGAAGATTGTTCGTTGAACTGTTTTTTTTAAACTAATTCGGTGACAAGTTTCTGGAATTATTCTGAATCAATGTGGTCGGCTGAGAATGTAAAGGTACACCATTCTTAAACTCGTTTCCACGTATTTTAATTTGCAGGCAAATAAATGAGTTATTCTCCGAATCGACGTCAGGGGAAGTCAAAACGCTTACGCATCCACGTCGATGAAGAAGACGTGAGCGACAGAACATTTGAGACACGTATAGGACATATATGCAAAATCGATAGACCTGATTTGCGTGTCAGCCAGAAGATGGATAGGCCGAAGAGTGAATATAGCGAGTGATGGATGTGACGTCGACAAATGGTACTGAGAAAAAAAAAAAAATTCACGCAGATTCATGTCAACGAAAAAATATAAAAAAAACCTCATCCCCAAATTATACAAGTATGTTCTCTAATCATTATTTTTTTTGTATTTGAATTTTTAAAGAACATCGAAAATGTCACAAATTTAACTTGCATCGTTATTAATTATTTTTATCAGCAAACTTCTGCTATATGAAATCACCTTCCGTTTTTTTTTCTTTTTTTTTTCTTATAATTATAATTGTTTGATAAATGTGCTGATTTGAACCTAATTAAAGATCTAACTTCGTTTCCAGGTTATGAATAGATTTTTAATATCTTGAGTTACAAATCTATAACAGCGCAATCGATATATCGTCATGTTTGTCTAATCAACCTTATCGGTTGAAACGTTATCAGCTCGTAACGTGGGAGCTATTCAAACAACCGACAATTATCTGATATCAAAGATTATCAGTCATTTGTTTACCAAGTCCATCAGTGTGGAAACAAACTTATATATTTCATTAAGACGATTTCGAAATGTCTCGATACTGTTATTACGATGCCATTCCCGTGTGGTTCGAACTGCAAGCTGAAGCTTCGCAAACGTCGAGACCTGTGTCTGATAACGTGTACACCGAACAACATTTCGTGTTTGCGTAGCTTGAGCGTGCGGTCGGAAACGTATACGCGAAGCTTCAGGCAATAGTCATGCTAGTGAACCGATTCGACTGTAGCGTAGGGAAGAGCGGGGCAAAATGGCATACCGGGACAGAATGGTATAAAAGGCTAGAGTTCCCTGTATGATAGAATTCG
The DNA here is from genome assembly GCA_963924025.1 of Ischnus inquisitorius. Lineage (NCBI taxonomy): Eukaryota > Metazoa > Arthropoda > Insecta > Hymenoptera > Ichneumonidae > Ischnus > Ischnus inquisitorius. Next base: position 1,946,435 of record OZ001250.1, on the reverse strand, counting down.
GACGAAATGGGACAAGGAAAAGTACCAATGACATTTTTTTGCTGTCCCATTTTGCCCCTATCCCACTATGCTCCGGTCCCATTGTGCCCCATTTTGCCCCGGTATGCCGTATTGCCCCGCTCTCCCCTATATATAGAGCTTGCGTCATACCTTGAGCTTTCAAGCTCGCAGTTTGCTCCCGCGGGCGATGGTTGGGGTCGCGGGACGTGCTATGTAAGATTTACATTTCAATTAATGTGTACATGGGCATATTGTCCACCCTCCCGACCAATCCTCTATTTCCATCGTGTCTCGCTCGCGAGCCGGAACCGAATGGGGCGGAAGGGTTGACAGGTGGATGGACGGGGACGCGTAGCACCTGTCATAGGATTGGGTATGAATCTCCAACGCAGGCACACGAATTGCATACTATCATCACGGCAAACATCGAACAATGCCTGTTTATCTGCTATGCAGGATAGATCCTTCGGGATTTGAGTTCTTAATTATCCGAGCAGTCGGTGATTTCACTTAATACGGTGTCGAATCTAGTCGCAGTCGGTCGTGACTTGTCGATGCAAAATTGTCGAATTACGTCGGAAGTTTGGACTTGAAGCAATTTAGATTGCACATTAGGCATGGCATGTCACCATACGGCATTGACATCGTTGATTCTTGACATTACTGCAACCATTACATCGGACATGGGCATTGCCAGTTGTTATTGCCCGTTTAGAGCGACTCAATTATGTGGACCCAGACAAAACAAATTTGTGTAATATCATTTCTGCAGAATTGTACTCAGTATTCTCCATTCAATCGTATCGTATTCGTTTCCATCAAGCAGGTCGCGGTGTCTTCAATCAAATCTGCGCTGGTTAAGAGTGGCTCCAATTGGAGCTGTAACGAGTCTTATTATACTTCTTTGGATCTACTCATCGGATTCATTATGAATGGATCCAATTGAACATGCAGTCGATCTTAACGCATCCAATCGCATCTGCAGACTACCGTCACGTATTCAATTCAATCTGTAGACTACTTCATGGCATCCCCTCGAAGCCGTACCCAATTCTGGTGTACATAAATAAGTAAGCAATCTTATCGAATCCTAATTGTATAAGGGAGAGCGGGGCGAAACGGCATACCGGGGCAAAATGGTATTCACGCACAATCGGACCAGGGCGGAATGGTATTGAGGCAAAATGGGACAGCAAGAAAATCTACTTCGATGGGACTTTCTCTTGTCCCATTTTGCTCTAATTCTATCATACGCGGGACTTTATTCGACCATTTCGTACCATTTTGCCCCGGGACGCCATTTTGCCCCGCTCTCCCCTATGCGTTCCCCGCGCAAGTTCGTTACTTCGACAAGAACATCGTCAGTGATTCTTCGCTCTTGCGGAGTCTACTGCACAACTCTGTATTTACATCGAGCACATCTTCAGAAATACCGACGTCGCAACCACCGCCGAGCCGTAGAAAGGGAATCGAATTTCTTGTGTGCTCTGGCGTCCCTTCATCCCTCTTTGACTCTCCCGCCCTTGGGTTTTGTTTGCCCGATCAATATACCCACGAATTACGTGCTCGTTTTGGTTTTTCCTGCACACATTCCGTCGTCCAAATAGAACAGTTATTGGCCAGATTGCGCATTGCCGGATTCGGCAGTAAATCGAGGCGAATCGCGATAGAAATAGACAACAGTTCGATTTTTCGACAGCTTAACATGACCAACCACTATGCCGTGTTCTCGCTACTGGCATCTCCGGTAAATACTGCGATGTCCAGCATAACGAACAAACAGTGGTTGGAAATAGAACCAGGTCGAACCTGAAGGGCTAGAAGAAGCACGGCCCGTATAGATCGATGTGCTATTGTCGATGATTTTTCTCGGGATTGACAGGGAACTGGAAAACTGACGCTTCGGTCTCGCGAAGGTCAATCAATCACTATTGACATTTTACAGCTCGTCCTCTCAAATCCTAGTGTTTTATTGATGAACGATCGATTTTATCGAAAGATTTTTGGTTTTTTCGCTTCGGTATTTTTTGGTTTTGTTTTGGCGAAATTATTTTTCTCTCGAGATTGTCAGGTAAACGTCTTCAGAATGTTTCAAAGCGTCGAAAAATGAAATTTAAAAAAGATATCTGTGCGTAGATTATAAGTAACTAATTCTTTCATGTAAAAATTAAGAATGAAGGTGACTAATCTCTGAGCAAAGGTGCTCGATAAAGCCAAAAATGATAAATGTACTTTCCTACAAGCAGCGTTTGGTGGACTGTGATAAAAGGAAGACAGAAAGCAATACGCCAATTTAATCGGCACCATTTTCAGTTTCAAATAGTGCAGAATAATGTGCCGTCGATGCTCCGATCATCGGTGTGTATGAGCAGTCATCGTCGATAAATTGTGAAGCATCCAAAAGCGTGCGAAGGCAATATATCGCTTTTTTCCGATCTGCCGTGTCGTAAAATATTTTCTCCCGTCTCGTAACATCGTACGGTGTCAATATTTTCTCATGCATCGGCGAACACATGCTTCCCTATCAGCGGGACGTTCTCTTCGTGAAACAACTTTCGGTATATCGGAGGGGTCGCTCGGAAACGCCCGGGGACACTCAACCGCGAGACTACGTGGAACAGCGAAGGGAAAATGTGTCCGGATAGTCAGGCGGTGATACTTTCCAGAGGGAAGAGAACTCGTAGAACAATGAAGGGGCTTGGGAAAGGGTGGATTATAAAAAGCGAAAAAAAGCGGTAGAAACAAGTGGGGACGAAGAAGAAGGCAGGAAAGAAGCTCGATGACCTGTCTGCCACACCCTGCTCATATTACCGCAAGATATTCTTGAACCCACTTTGTTTCGCTTCAAAAGGCTCTTCCAACGGGTCGCGATTTCACGAGAGAATCGAAAACAATTGAAACGGTTATCATCGTTTACCTTGCGCGAATATTGGTTGCAAACAATACACCCAACTGAAGTTTGAACTCACAGAGAATCTTTATTTTCTGATCAAACTTCGGGCTCGAACTTGAGTAACAACGTTAGTTGAGACTTAAGTTAAAATCAAGTTAAATGAAACATCGACTCTAGTCAGGCTTTAAATTCAATCCTGAACTGATTTTTGCTGCGCTGTGAAGAATATCATCATGACAATAAGTGATGCTCTTTTCGAATTATTCTTCGTTAATGATAATTATTAGTAAATGATGCATTTTTTATGTTTACAGTCGACGGTTGCGATTGAGGAAAGCAATTGGAGCAAAATTGGCATCGAAGTATTCGTATGAAGGAAAATGTCCCTTTAGGTAAATTACACCTTTTCTTGGTATTAGGAACCAGTTAATATGTATCGACATCGAATGAAAACGCAAAATATCGTCAAGTAGTATTATGGTGTTAAGACAAACATAAGCCAGGTTGAAAAGTTGCAAAAGTAGGTTATCATAAGAAAACGCATAATCATTTTTCCCCTTTTGGGCAGTCGCGAGTTAAAAACGGATGACCAACGATGTGCGAGGCCTCGAATTACAAACTAGCTAATAAACAAAAACTAACAAACTAATAAAGAAAAATTCGAACTGTTTTTGAAATTTGACTGCTATTTGTTAATGAATCGATGATAATCGACTTCGGGTTGCGCAAACCATGAGTCCATTACTTTGGTCGTCCAACGCGTTACGATTGCCGATGACGTCTTGAGAATTTATTAGTGGCCGCTTTTGGGTTATTAATCGTTTGTTGGGTACACAAAGCGGGATAGAAATTCCACCGAGGCTCTCCGCCGAGTATGGAAGTTCTCACCCTTGTTTTCCCGTTTCCTCTTACTCATTAGCCCACGTCTTCGAAGCTATTGTATTGTTGCACGCGCGGATATCGGGGACTAATAAATCACCGGGAAATTAATTTAACTTCGTTAGCGGCGAATCGTGCGAGTTCGTTCGCTCACACTTGACGCGGATATACTCAAGAAATTGACCCCACTACGCAACAAGACATATATCATTGTTAATACTCTCCAGATTGCCAAACCAATCAACCCTTCGGTGTTTCTCAAGAGGGCAAGTAAATTGACAAATCTAAAAAAATTCATACGCATTTAGACAAATAATTATCATTAAAAAAATTGGATTTCCGGGAAATTCGTTAACAAATTCATTTTTTTATTAATTCGTTAATGCCATTTTGTGATTATTATTATGCAAAATTAATCTTTCAAGTGCCTTCAACATGCACGATTTTTTTCAGATTTTTATACCGTCGAGAAGCATTTGCTAATTGCTCTAACTCTTCTCGAACTTATGCAAAATGAGCGCGAAGCGACGTAACTGCCTTTGGGGACTGAAAAATGAGCCCCGAGTCGAGCGAATTAATGCTCTGAATCTAACAGTGTAAGGACGGTTCATTTTCTGAATACTAATCATAATTTGTCTTTACATATGTTGGTGATAAATTCCGTCTCACGAAAACAGCTGGTTTAACCAATTAAAGGTAGTTTTCACTAGGAAAACAACAGTTTCATCGAGTAATTGTCTGAAGCAGTCCCAAGGAGTAATAAGCAATAATAGCTGGTTATAACAGTGGGCCACTAAAAAAAATCTATTAGTGGCCCAATTGTTTGTATTTTATGGAAACCGGTTAAAACCAGTTATTATTGGCCTCCATAGGCAAAAAACTTTTGTATAGTGGATGGAATAGTCGGATAATGATTCGCCATTGCGCGTGTTGCTGAAATCTTCCTTCCGAAAAACGCTCATGTTTATCAAAGATAGTTTCATCTATTAAAACATTCGCATCGCAATAAAAGTTCGTTCAAACCAGCCCCAAGTGGTAAAAATCAATAAAAACCTTTTTAAGAAAAGCGTCAAAAACCTTTTTAAATATTGAATATTTAATATTCAATTAAATATTATTTGCCACTTACTCCAATTGCTTTAAAAAACATTTTTCCATATCACTCACGCAAAACCAATTACTTTTACCGCCCACCCATCAATTATCCTAAATCGTTCATTCAAATCTTTAAACGGGTAAACAATGTATTTTGTCGTTCGCGCGGGACAGCTTTAATCGTCTCGAAATTTTGCGCTTTGTCCACGTTCGCAAAACAGCGAAGTGGCGAGCGCGGTGAGCGATCGAAGCAGCTTCGGTCTCACCTCGGTAGTAAGGACAGTGATTGATCAGGCAGCGTTTACGATTTACACGATGAATCATCCCGGTGTGCGAGTTATTTTTTGCAATTTTTTTTCTCCTCCATGCGCTACTATCTCTCAATTGTTTGTCCGACGATAAATCATTCCCCTCGCCCTCCGGCAAACAAGTTGCAACCCCTCTCACGAGCGACGACAAAAATTACGCTCAACTTTTCGTTGCCTTCCCGAAAAATTCATTTCTCAAATCAAATCGGCCGAGCGGCACGCACAATTCGCAACTTCCCGAGCGATCGGATATATTTCTTTCTCCCATTCGACCGTAGCGCGTTTCATCGGGCATTCCGGCGGACTAACTTTTGTTTACAACTCTCACCGAAACTTCCATTAAGGCCGAATCACTTTCACTCTCACTTTGCACTCTCACTCTTCCGCTATGGGAACGAGGTAATTGCGACGAAACGGAAGAAGAAATAACGGTAAAGGGGACGATGTGCGAGAGGAAGAGAGGAGGGACGAGAGAGCGAGGGAGGAAGTGTAGAGGAACGGGAAGAGGAAGGAAAGCTTTTGCGATCCAGGAGTGTTTTGGCAGTGCACGCGCCACCCCATCGCGGACCAGCCGATCTTACACGCTCCTCGGCTCATCCACTGAATTCACTCGTCGCACTATGAACCAAAAAAACTACCCCTTCGAAGGTCTTTTTTTTTTTTTTTTTTTTTTTTTTTTCTATAGAAAAAAAGTTTCACTCTCAAAACTTCGACTGTGCGATAGGCGCGTAGCTCCGCGCGATTCCGTTCCACGAGCGTGCCTCGTGCGTTGGCAGACACCGCCCAGCTGGCAGGATCCCCGGGTGTGCCAACGCGAAAAAGCATCCCCCTTGCCGTATCATTCGGAGGCCGTGGCCAACGGAGACGGGAAGGGAGAGTATAGAGCGCAAGCGCCCCCCACGTGGCCATGGCAACCTCCTGTTGTCTCCGTCGGGCAACGAAGGCGAGAGTGAGTGCGAGAGTGAAAGCGTCGGGCCGAAGGGGGACGAAGGAGTCACAAGGGATGCTAGGTCAGCGTGCTCGATCACGCGGCCTGGACCAAGACGCGTATCTCCTCCAACATCGTAAAAATATACCTCCTTCGCGTACTTACCGAAGATTCCCAAGCAGCCTCTCGCACACGAGACTGATCGCCGTATCAAGAATATTGAACATTTATTTTTTCTCCTATGCTCGCGGACAAATGAGTGACGCTTAATTATCGGTTCAGTATCATTTTTTTCAAGGTCACTGATTCAATCTTTCGTTTCCGCAACGAACGTTGTTTTTCATAAAATGTTGGGATGCTTTGGGCGCTGAACGTTTTTAGAAAAATGGACCATTTTTATAGGATGATTGGCATGAAATTTCAGGGCGATTAATTGGTATGATTGAATTTTACACGGACGTGTTTTTTTTTAGCTCTTAAAATTAAGTTAAATGAAACATCGACTTTAGTCAGGCTTTAAATTCAATCCTGAACTGATTTTTGCTGCGCTGTGAAGGATATCATCATGACAGTAAGTGATGCTTTTTTCAAATTATTCTTCTTTTGTGATAATTATAAGTAAATAATGCATTTTTTATATTTACAGTCGACGGTTGCGATCGAGGAAAGCAATTGGAGCGAAATTGGCATTGAAGTATTCGTATGAAGGAAAATGTCCCGTTAGGTAAATTATACCTTTTCTTGATGTTAGAAACCAGCTAATATGTATGGACATCAAATGAGAATGCCAAATATTGCCAAGTAGTATTATGGTGTTTAGGCAAACATAAGCCAGGTTGAAGAGTTGCAAAAGTAGGTTATCATAATAAAACGCATAATCATTTTTTTCCTTTTGGGCAGTCGAGAGCTAAAAACGGACGAGCAACAACGTGCGAGGCCTCGAATGACAAACTAGCTAATAAACAAAAACTAATAAACTAATGAAGAAAGTCCCGAATTAAAGGGAGACGAAGAAGTCACAAGGGATGCTAGGCCAGCGTGCTCGATCACGCGGCCTGGACCAAGACGCGTATTAATTATCGGTATTGTATCATTTTTTTCAAGGTCACTGATTCAATTTTTCGTTTCCGCAACGAACGTTGTTTTTCATAAAATGTTGGGATGCTTTGGGCGCTAAACGTTTTTAGAGAAATGGACCATTTCTGTAGGACGATTGGCATGAAATTTCAGAGCGACTAATTGGTATGATTGAATTTTACACGAATGAGTTTTTTTGAGTTCTAAATTGATATTATCCCTCAGATGGAATTTTTTTATCCGCGTAATTTTTTTTTCGTCAGTTCAGAATAAAATTGAGCCACGAAAAAATTATGCAAATTGGATCACTACACTTGCTATAGTGAAATAAAGAATGCTTACCGTTTTTATAGTCCAGGGAGAAAAAATCGTCGTTCAACGAAATTGTTATTTCCAATTTCGTGAAAAAAGTCCATTTCACGTTTTCAGAAATTCGTTTGAATTTTCATTGCTCATTAAGCGATTAGTTAAGACAGGTACACTCATAAATTGGCGAATTAATTTCTGGTAAAGAAAAGTTAGTTTATCGAATTATTCATTGAACAATTTTTAGTCACACTGATTTGTTAACTTGTTTTCGGAATTCAAATTATGTAACATTAATGTTCTCAGGCACTTCCCAAGGGTCGATTTTCGACACACTTTCGTGCCCTTGGAAAGTCTCCGAAATTCTCTCTCAATATAACTTTTCGTTGAGAATTAAATGACGGACCCTCCTTCGAGGTATGCGTGTCATTTTGCGCGTTCGCTCGATCCGCCTGTCTCGACGCTATGTATTCAGGATTGTGAACTGTCCAAAGAATGCCCGGGCTCATTAAGTGGGTCGGCCCGCTCTTCATGTCTAAACAATTTAAAGAGACCGGCGCGTACCCTCTTTTTCTTTGCTCTTCGCCGCCGCGGCTTTTTCCGCCTCGGCCGCTCGGGCCTAGGATTAAATAATTAACCGCGAATCGTGTGGTTTCATCAAGCCCGGCCGCGTTACAGTCGGGGCGCGAGAGTAATCTCGTATCTCAAGATTGAAATTTGTTTCATAATTCCGCGAGTTTACGCGTAGATTTTTCATGAAATCTCACTCGCGCAGTTTCGCTCGAAATGTTTCCATGCAAATTTCGCTGCCACGCGTGCGATCCTCGCTCGGCGTCTCGTAATTAATTTACCCTGAGCACACGTTCGCTCGCGCGGCCGGCACGATTGAATAATTACATCTGAATCTTGTAATTTAATGGAGCTCGAACGCGAGCGGGCCGCCAGTAAACGATAGTCCGCGAACTCTTCAAACACGAAATAACTTCGAAACTGTAAGACAAACTCGGGATTCCTCGCTCGGTCTCGCTGCGAAGCGAACGGAGGGCTCGAACTTTTCGTTACCTACGCTCCTGGAGTCGCGGAGCGCCCCGATCGTTTAAGCCAAGCCTCGGGGGTGGAAACGGTGAAAAAAGTATCGCCAGCGCGCGGGGACGAGGAATGCGGCCTTTCGTCCCCGCTGAATACGACACTATGGAAAAAAAGACCCCTCCCCATTCTTGTTCCAATGACATGGAACAAAATTCGGACTAATGAATTGTCTGACAACCGCGGTCCGTCTCCACTTGCGACACGATTTGTCAAATGTCGGATTATTTATTTCATCGGTATCGAATTGAATAACAAATTGAAAAAAAAAAAATTCCTGACTGCAATAGGAGTGTAATAAATGTATTATGAAAAAAGAGTGAAGAATAAAAATTATTCTTCCCTCATTATAGTGGGGAGATGAAATTCTTCATTTAGTGTGGACATTTTTAGACTTGATGAGGGAATACTTCTTTTTTATTCTGCTCTTATTTGATCGTTTAATATATTCCTTTTAGAGTCGGGAGCTTTTTTTACTTTTTCTTCCCCGAGAAGCTTTGTTTTCGTGAAAAAAAAAAATTCAGACAAATACAAGAATTCGATTTAATCTCAAAAAATCTCTCGTTCGTACTCGGAACAGTATACAGTTTTTGAAGCTCTCTTCGCGATGAGTGAAAATGGAATCAGCTTCAGATTGACTTTCGATAACGATGGGAGATCCATATCACTGAAGAACTTTGCAGGCCAAAAAGCGTAATTGCGAGAGCTGGCAGTCTAATTAACAGCGATTGTTCAAGGCCCTTCAAGCACGAAAGTTTCACCTGAAAAATCCCAAAGACCTCGAAGCGACAAAAGCTCATGTCAATGGGGCGTTAATGGCAAAGGATCGATTTGTCAAATGTCATATTATTTATTTCATCGGGATTGAATACAATAACAAATTGAAAAAAAAAATTCCTGACTGCAATAGGAGTGTAATAAACGTATTATGAAAAAAGAGTGAAGAATAAAAATAATTCTTCTTTCATTATAGTGGGGAGATAAAATTTCTCATTTAGTGTGGAAATTTTTAGACTTGATGAGGGAATACTTCTTTTTTATTCTGCTCTTATTTGATCATTTAACATACTCCTTTTAGAGTCGGGAGCTTTTTTTACTTTTTCTTCCCCAAGAAGCTTTGTTTTCGTGAGAAAAAAAATTCAGACAAATAGAAGAAAGAATTTGATTTAATCTCAAAAGATCTCTCGTTCGTACTCGGATCAGTATACAGTTTTCGAAGCCTCTTCGCGATGAGTGAAAATGGAATCAGCTTCAGATTGGGTTTCGATAACGATGAGAAACCCATATCACTGAAAAACTTTGTAGGCCAAAAAGCGTAATAGCAAAAGCGAGCAACGAAGTATTGTATTTCAATAGCAAGCTTGAACATTCTATATAAATTCTAGTTAACAGCGATTCTTTAAGGCGCTTCAACCACGAAAGTTTTACCTGAAAAACCCCAAAGAAGTGACGAAAGCTCATGTCAATGGGGCGTATACGGGAAAAGGATCACAGTGACCCTCTTCGCCAATAGTCGCAGGAAAATTAGCAATCCTGGCCCATTATCCAGACAACGTGATGGCACTATCCGAAAGGCAGAAGACGTGACACTAATGCACTAGTATCTCATTCGCAATTATCTCTTTTGCAAGGATTGCGTGGAGCGAGAGGAGGTCCAGCTGGTGGAGGATCACAGGAGGCCATTAGGTAATCGAAAGTAAGGTTGTTGTATGTATTTAGGAGTGTGGGTCGTCTTGAGAATGCACGAAGAGCCCACGGGAATCGTGATTAAGTTGAAGCGAGCGAAACCCCGAGAGAGCTGCCTGCGTGGAAGCGTTAGAGCTTTTTGCAGCTTTCAAGGGGATGGACAGCTGCGTTGTCCGGGTGTAATCCCGTTTCGTCCGCCATTCCACCGATATCCGTTCGCTACACACGGCACCGAATCCCAACCAAACCGAGAAACTCCGCGAAGCTCTCGGCGAAAGCGCGCAAGAGAGCGGTTAAACGAGGGAGGGTCAAAGAAAGCACTCCGGCGTCTTTGTATTCTAGACGAAGTTTCGAGAAATCGTGTCTTGCACCCTTCGGGCAAATTCAGCTCCTTTCGTACTTGTAACAGCACTGGGCGAGATGGTGCGCCTACTTATACATTACGATAGTCGATTATACCTGTATACTGATGTGTATTCCGAATATATCTCAAGCCCAGGCGAAAAACCTTATACATTGTGAGGGAACGGCCCTACCTCCTGGTAGTTTCTCCCGTTTGGCCGCTAGATGGCCAAACGCCGGCGGTTTCGCGCAAGCGAAAGCGCTGCCGCGTACCTACTAGTTCCCACCTTTCTATCGGTTCTGATCCCTGATCAGCGGATCAGATATCGTGAAGCGGATATCTCGGGCAGGCTAAAACGAAATGGCCAAAAGAGGTACAATTACTTATTGACGCAAGCGGATATCTCAGGCAGGCTAAAACGAAGTGGCCAAAAGAGGCATAATTACTTATTGACTCAAGCGGATATCTTAAACAGGCTAGAACGAAATGGTCAAAAGAGGTTAACCGGGGTTAGACCGGCGGTCATCGTCGGGGCTGGCGGAGGGGCGAGGAGGCAGAACCGTACAAAGCATCGGTGATCGTCCGTGAATGGAAAGCGAGAGTGGAAGCATTGGAATCCGTGAGGATAATTCAGTATCGAACGGTCCCTCGAGTGAGCTCCCTCCGCTCTCTCGCTCTCCGGTACGTTTTTTCCTTCCTCGCTTGCCTCCTATCTGTCAATTCCTATTCATCTGTCCGCGTATATACATGTACATACCACTCGCGCGCGATGCCCGGTGAATTTTTCGACACCCGAAAGGGCTCCCGGTTAAACGAACGAACTTCTCTCGCACCCTCGGGAATTCGCGAGAATGTAATATCCTTCGGTTCAGAATTTCTCGAGCGAGCGAAGAGAACCGGAGCGTCGGGGCGAAAGAGCGGAACAAAATAAAACACGACGCTATGTACATCTCGCCGGATAGAACGCCGAGAAATGGAGTCGAATATATTGCGCGAGCGATACCGCGCGATATCAATTTTTATTTACACTTTTGCTAACGTTTTTCAGGTTAAATATATTTCGGTTTTTTTTTTTTTGAGAGCCAACAAAATTATACGAACAGCGCGATAGCAAAAGCGCTTGGACAAATACAATAACGGGATAGGTCGCGAACTTTCGGTATGAAAAAAAGAATCACGGAAAACGTGTAGCGTCGATTTTATTCAACGGCACGAATGCACAGAGATCGGAGTATTGGACGGAGTTTCATAAAAGCATTTGTGTACTTTGATGAAAGTTTTACAAAAGCTGAGTGCAGGGCAGGTGGCACGGTAATTCTTGCACTATTTTTCAGTCGTATGTGCCCAGTCGAATTCGATATTTGATACTCTTCGCAAATAAAATAAATATTGATTTATATGTATTTTTATATTTTTATATTGCATATTTTATTTTCTTTTTTTTGTTTTTTTTTTCCATAGCGCAGCTACAAAGCTGAAGCGATTTTCGTAGGTTCAAAAATAAGAAGATTTTCGAATGAATCTGAGAAAGAAAAGTTTCCCAAAATCAAAGTTTCTTCTGTAAGGAAGAAAGAAAACAAAATTTCGAACGAAATTACAATTTTTTCACAACCAAATTATCTATCGAGTTTTCAACGAGTATAGTCGAAAATATTTTTTGGTATATTTATTTTTCAAGAGAACTCTGTTTTTCGGCATCGACAGTGCTAAACGGTTACGGAGTTCCGACAAGGACGAAGTTGACTTGAAAAGAAAAACATACGTTTACCAACGGCAAGCGAATTTATTACCGAGCACGTGAGTGTGCGCAAGAGAAAGCAAAGAAACGAAGACGTGCCCACGTCTTTTCTCGAAGAAATGCCGAAAAAAAAAACCGGCGCCCGGGGTTGTTTGACCGAATAACGGCCGCCCTCGATTCGATTTGTCGGTGGCTAGACTTGTGTATTTTTTTTCCTCCCGTCCTTCCGCCCACGACGGATTGTGGAGGAAGGGCACAGAGGCGAGAGCGAGACAGGAGACAGGATCGTAAGAGGTCGTTCCTCCGTCGGTCGTTCCTCTGCGCGAAGGTTTTCCGTGCGAGCTTGCGCGCTCGGGCTAGTTTTGCACACCGGAAGGCTCTCGCAACCTCTCAAACCTCACCGCCCGTTACGACCGCTCGAGCTTTTCGGACCGTCCGACATACTCGGCATCTCGATGGAACTGCGCCGGCAAGCAGTTTCGCCGAAATGTGTTTATCTCGAATGGTTTTGCGGCGCGTTGCAAGCGGAATGAAGTAGAGGAGAGCGGGGCAAAACGGTATACCGGGGCAAAATGGTATTCACGCACAATGGGACCAGGGCAGAATGGTATTGGGGCAAAATGGGACAGCAAACAAATCTACTTCGATGGGACTTTCTCTTGTCTCATTTTGCTCCAATTCTATCATATGGGGGTCTGTATTTGACCATTTCGTACCATTTTGCCCCGCTCTCCCCTATCGAGGGAGAAGTTCCGTGACCGGAGTTTCGCGCATTTGTTCTCCTCACGGCCCTTCTCTTCGATTAAACGATGACAGCCTCCGAGACGTGCATTGAAACACGAAAGCTCTGGTTCATCATTGCGTGAAAAAATAAGAAAAGGTGCGAATTAAATTTGCTCATGGCTTTCCTACTTAATAAATAATGTAATTATTTAGAAAAGGGGCTTTTCCCAATTTGCATGAAAAAACATTTTTCTTGGCAAAAACGGACGCAGTTTATTGTAAACTTGAAGAATCGTGCGGGGGAAGCATGAAAAAATTATGATAAGTAATTAAAAACCCCAAAAAACCTTAATAAACTTGAAAAAAAAACTTGTAAATTAGAAAAATTATTAAAAATAAATTCGAGATTCCTCTACCCCTCTACGCTCCTTACTGACACTACGCTCGACGAGCCCCGCAAAAAAAAACGAGAGAAAAAAGAAAACAAAAAAATCTTGATTAAAAAAACCGCCATCGTTCGCTACTCTACTCGGAGAAATGCGCCCCCCTCGCCCTCGCTGCTGCGCGCTATTGCCTTATAAAGCAAAACATAACAAGATGTAGTGCATTTCGGAGCGCACTTCGGATGATGAATGCCCAATTTTCCAACACTACATAAGCGTTACTGGGGTGGGGGGCTGAAAACAACTTTGTCTTTAGACTTTACCTATTAGAAATGACCAACAAACACCATTTGCACACACACATCGAGGTGTTAGTGCCGCCAGGCGCGAGCGGCGGACGCCGCGAGCTCACGCAGGCGGATTTTTACAACTTTTGGTTCCATTTTTTTTCCATTGTTTTTTTTTTCAGTCTCCCCCGCCTGATTCTTCAACTTGAAGGTCAACGACATACTTTCCCGATGAAAAATATTGAGATCGACGTAATTTCGGAAAAGCCCGTTTCTAAATAGTTAGGGGAGAGCGGGGCAAAACGGCATACCGGGGCAAAATGGTATTCACGCACAATGGGACCAGGGCAGAATGGTATTGGGGCAAAATGGGACAGCAAACAAATCTACTTCGATGGGACTTTCTCTTGTCCCATTTTGCGCTGATTCTATCATACGGGGGACTTTATTTGACCATTTCGTACCATTTTGCCCCGCTATGCCATTTTGCCCAGATCTCCCCTACCATAAATAATTGGCGTTTGAGTGCTAGCGGTTTATTGCGATGCTTGCAAATACTGGAACGCCAATTATTTACAGCAGTTTTCTTGCATCAAAAAGACAATGGTTTTTGCCATATAGAATTGCTTCTTGTGTTAACACTTGGCCCATATCATTTAACTTATTTTTTTTTATTTAATCCCGCTCCAAACCGTAGAAAGTCATAGATGGAATTGAAAATTTGCTATTCAGGCAAGTGGATTGTTTCGGAACACACATTGTTTCGGAACCGAGCGATTGATAAATATCAGGCCATTATTTCTGAATATGATTTTTCAACATTCCCAAATTTTATGAAAACGTCTCTATTAATAACTCAATATTTTTTACACCCAAACGAAGATTCTTGTGAGGAAGCAAACTCCGACAAAAAAATTGTCAGCCGTAATACTTTCTTCCGCAATAACTTTATCGAGGGTCTATGAGTCTGTTGAGAAGACTTTCTCTTTCTCGCGCGTCAAGAATTCCCGAGGGACGGTTGGGTTGTGTGCGAATCAGGAATTCCGGTCGTTCCGCAACCTCGAGCTTCCGCGTCGCGTCCCGAATGGGAACGGCCTCGATTCATTTTGCTTTTCTTTTCTTCTCTCGTCTCCTCCTCGTCGAGTCGGACTTTGTGCGTCGCGAGAGCGAATTTAGTGCACGCATGGGACGCGTGAATCAGTGAAATGAGACACGCGATAACGAATGTCCTCGCTGCAGTTGTCAACGTGGAAGCCCGCGAGAATAACGAAGAATGAAGTTGGAACAAAAATTTGATAAACAAAAACACATTCGTCCGGAAGTGGAAATAGCTTCGATTTATTTTGCCTCTCTTTTTCCTCCCTCATACGATGGAAATAATAAAAAGACGCGAACAAAAAAAAAAAATGAAAAAACAGAAAGACATCGACGAGCGATTGACTTTGCCTTTATTTCTAGAATAAGGTATTCTGAAGGAAGCGCGAACTCCGAATTGGTAGCGCCGAAACATCTTTGTCGGTACCACATCGGTATGACAGAAAGTTACATACCACGGTCGGTAACGACAATGGTAATTTCCTTTCTTTTATTGCAACATTTGTGGAAAAAAAATGGAAAACCGATGTGTAAATCTAATTTGTATTATCTCTAACGCCCCATTTGACTCGGGTCTGGCGATAGAAAAGTTGTCCCTTCTCCTCGACAATGGATCGAACAAGAACAATTGTTTGTCCTGATCTATTTCCGGTACACTCGACTTTGAGAAAAGATCAACAATTCGAATGAGAGTACAATGGTTGACTCGCACTCGTGCACTCTCTAGAACGACTATCGAACGATACACCAGTCAGAGCATTGTTATGCACATTCTACTTTCGTTCGGTTACACCGTCCCGAGAGCTCGAAACTTTTCGAGTAGACGGTCTTCTTTCGGATGAAAAACTTGAGTCGCAAGCGCGGTAAAAACGAACAAAAAAAAGAAGAGATAGAGTCGGGCGCGAAAGATAGAAAAGGAGGGATTAGACGGAGAGCAAAGTTTCATTCCCGCAAGGACTTGCCGGCCGGACGGGCGTTGGGGTTGGCGGGGCGTAAAGAGAACGTATGCCAAAAGTCACTTGATTTTCACCTCTTCCACTTCTGTTTGCTTAGAAAAAAAGGAAACACACAAAACGTACACCGCTGGGCTTTCAAAGCCAAACGACGGAACGAGAAGCGCATTTCCCACACCTGTGCAAGCCGCATGTATAAAAAACGTCAGAATTGCCTGGCTATCTTGAAGCTTTGATAAAAAGCTCGATTTTTTTTTAACCAAAATAGACTCTCGTCTAGAAAAAAAAAAAAAAAACACGAGTATCGAGATTACAAGAAGCGTTTGAAAAACGTTTCACCGAAGCTTGTAATTTAGTGGGTTGTTTGTGTAGAATTCTGTTCGTTACAAACGTGGTCGACGGTTAAATAAACGAATTGAAAAAACAATTCGCAAACAAAACATTTCACGTTGCGAGGAAAAAGTGCCCAAACACTCGGGGCGCCTGACCCAGATAAAAAGAGATGTAATTGGAAATATTTTGCTGGCAACAGTACGGCAATAGCGCGACAAACATAGCCGAGCGATTTTGTAATTATTGCATTAAAAAGCGTGCGCATCGGCAGGAAAGTTTGTGACATCGAATTTCGGCAGAAGCATCCGTTAATTGTTGGTCATAACAATGCAACTGTTGCAAATATATCTGCGTTTTTTTTTTCTCAGTCAGACGATCGAGTCCCAATGATAAGAAATAGTCGAAAATACTCGAGTACTATCGTACTTGCACTATCGTGAAAAAAAAGTTATCTGGGTGAACGGCTGATCTGGTTTTTGTTGTTACGAAACACGAAAACCGCTCGAAAATATTGCGAGCTTTGGAACGTAGATAGCTTTACGTAACGTCGTAAATACTTCGAAAAAGGGACATTTTACGCCGCGGCTGTATCGGGTTTAACGCGTTTTTTTATCAAACTATTTTTTTTTTCATTAATTTGTTAATAACATTTTGCAATTATTGTTATGCAAAATCAATCTTTCGAGCGCTCGACTATTTTCAGAATTTTATCCCATCGAGAAATATTTAAAGCTCTCGCTGCATCTCACGTAAAGGTCACTTTTGGTCAAACTGTAATGCAAGGGTTGCTTTAAAAGTTCCTGAAACGCATTTGAGGGTTGACCTGTTGTCAGTATTGACAAGCGTTAGTGCATAGTTGGTATATCCATCTGAACAGGTAACGAAACAAATTGTTCTGTGATATGCCAGGCGGTCGGGGGATCAGAGTATGCGGAGCTTTCGGTCGACGACAACGAATGTGTGTGGATTCTTGAGGCTCACAAGCTACTCGGTCGATCCTTCGGAATGTCCACCAAAATACGCACATGAAATCACTGACCCACATATTGACGGGTTGGGTCGATAATTGATTTTCGATTCCAGCATGAGCTTTCAAGCTGGGCTTTGCCTGTGATAGGATGATTGAACCCGTCCATTGACCAAACAGAATAAAAAATAAATAAAAACGTTGACGAAACATTGAGTACTATTAGCAGGGATAGAAGGTCTCAATTAGGAAAGGATCTAAAGTGAGCTTTCAAGGTCACAGAAGTTTCACGGTTCACAGAAGGACTGCAAGTCCTGCGGGCTGTCCGCAAGCTCTTCAAGCGAACGGATGTCGAAACATCCGATTAATTTTCTTTAGACTTGCAAACTGAAAGTATCGACTCTTATGTGGCTCTTTACCTTTTGGAAATCCATGCCCGGTTTGCAAGCTCAGAAGCTTTATTCGTTTAAGGTTCTAAATTATTTCTATAAAAATACGAAAATTCATAATTACGAAGTACAACATACGACCCTTAAATTAACACGAATGCGAGAAGCTTGCAAGCTTCGTCACGTCCAGCTTGCTGTTTTTCTTCAACCGTCGCGTCCCAATTGTTTTGCTTTTCGCATCGATAATCCTTTTACCGACGGAGTAGTTCGAGTCACTGAAGTACGGGAAGCTTCACGGCAGATGGCGCAAGCTTGCAGCTACTGCGGGCTTTACCGACTGACGACCTCCTCGCGAATAATCGTTAACACATGGGAAACAAAAAGTATTCGATAAATTGTCAAATGCCAAGTTTCCTCGGTCGATAACTGTTCCATCAAAGCTCGCTACTTCGCTGAGCTTTGGTGGGTGCAAAAAAAATCCAACCTAAACAAGATTGCTTCTTGCAATCGCTTCGACTCTCGATTAAACATCGATGAAAAGCTCCAACTGGAAGGGCATAAAAAGTTTGTTTTTTTGCGCTTGCAAGCTCCTTTCTGGCGTTCGAAGTGGTATCAAGCGTTCATGGTAAAAATAACAGATCGCAGATTCCATTTGATCGCGATAGCTATTAGCCTCGTTCGGAATCGACTTTCGTCGCGCAACGAGCCCGGTGGAAAGTGGAAAGCGCTCCAGCTGGCTGCGGCCAGCGGTGCGGCTGCACAGCGGCCAACGACCGCGATGTTCAATTTGTCTCTGTGTCCGGGCCATTTCCGGTCTGTACGATCGCCGGACAGGAACCGAGAGGCTGTAGAACGAACCTACTCATACCCCTCCGACGCTCGGTCATCATTTCGACACACCCCGCCCTTCTGACCCTCCCGCGTGTGCTTGCAACGGTGTATCACCCTGTAATCCGCTCGGCTTATCTGTTGTTAACTTCGGTAAAACTTTACTGCCAGTCCGGTGCCAAAGGCCCAGCGGACAAAGGACAGGAGCTTCGAGAGGGTGGCGCGATGCGGGGCAAAGGTGAAAGTTGGGAAATGAGCTTTCGGTCGCGGGTTGCTCGACGCCGAGCGCTTTCACGAGGGGAAATAACCGTTTCGAGAAGAGTTACAGATACGGATATGGGGGACGATGTAAAAAGCGTTGCGATGAACTACGAAAGCTCGCAGCGTGATGTGTGTGCACAACGGAGAGGAATATGCGTGCAACAGTGACGGGAGGGAAATGGAGAGGATAAAAGATGCAAGAGGTATTAGTAACGAGAAAAACGCATTTACGGCCCCGCGTGTACTTGAAGCCGGAATTTACGGCTCTCGGCGTCGCGTAGCGTCCGTGATAGGTAAAAATAAAATGTCGCAGCGCGAGTAAAGCTCGCGGGGTCGAATAGACAAGACTGTCGGCGATTCGAGTGAGCGAGTAATAATGGCCCGTCGCGTTGCGCAGAGTAGGTCAAAGAACGAAAGAAAGAAAGTCTACGTAAAAATGAGGATACAGCGCGTGGACGATACGTTTATTCAGGAGCGATGAAGAAAATCAAGCTAACGAGGATCGTTGGTACGTCGAGAATGTCGCTGTATACACCCAAAAAACAGTATTCTTGAAACAAAAAATAAAATGCTTGAAACAAGAATAACGATATTCTCGACTGGTGTTACGATTGATTAAAGAATATATATACTTGTAATAAGCATATCTGATGGATCAATTCAAACATCAGGTACCTTGATCCAAGAATATTTTATTCTTAGAGTACTTATGGTTGCAGCAAGCATAAATGCTTCGAACAAGTATTTATATTCTTGTCTCAAGCATGTTAATTCTTGTAATGGCCACAAGCCTCGTGCCCGTCTCATGATTGGCGATCTCATTAAGATTCCCGAAGACGAGAAATTGTAGTATCTGTATCGAACATTACGCAAGATTGTTGACATCCTCGCGACTCCAACAGTTCATATTGATGAAAAATATTTACTGTCGAATCTAGTTTCGGAACACCATAGATTGTACTCCATAGAGCTCTTCCCCAATGACAATCTTAAACTAAAACACCATCTAATGCTACACTACGGCGCAGTCCTTGGAGACATAGGGCAGTTGTCACGTGTTTCGTGTCTTCGCTTCGAAGGAAAGCATAAGCCCTTTAAACAAGTTTCCCGAGTCAGTTGCAACAACAAAAATTTGCCGTTTACCCTCGCTGTTCGACACAAGTTGAAATTTTGTTACCGTTTGCTATGTGGCAACGGGTTAAAATTAAAAGTAGCCACTGGGCCCGGCGACTTGCTTCCTATAGATTCGAATCCCAGCTTCGCCGAGTTTTCCAGTACCTTACCCCCCGATCTCGATGGGATTCGATCAATAAACTGGGCAACAATATCAGGAACGCGATATAAAAAAACATGGTGCTCATCGTATCGCTAAAGGACGAATTTCCGGTTTTCGGAAATATTAAAGCGATTATCGTAGATAATGAAACGAATGAGATTTCGTTTTTATTAACACAGTACGGTACTATTAGTTTCAACGAACACTATCATGCGGATGAAGTTATCGACGCAAAAAAATGGGTATTTATTAAATATGAACAGCTGGTTTCGCACGTGCCAACGCATATCCGGGCAGGCTTCGAAGGCCAAACTTGCATAACGTTCCGTTATCAATTCTAATAATACAATCTACGTAGTTGTAATGATCGCTTATAAAGAAAACAAGACTGATAGGCAATAAACAATCTTGATAATTTTGATTCTCTGTGTATTGAAGTTATTTTGCATCTTTACATCGATGCAGATATATATTGCAATTACATCGACAACCGAAATGTACCTATATTCTAAATTCAAGCATCAATATTCTTGAATTTACGCAGATGCTTCAATTAAGACTATTTTGTTCTTGATTGAAGCATGTATATTCTTGGCGCTATTTTAAGAATAAATGTAGCTTGAAACAAGCATATTAGCATTGCTTCAAGCATACTTTTTTAAGGGTGATATGGATTCGCTGAGGGAGCAACAGTTTGCGAAACGTGACGGATGTCAATGGTTTCGTTGGAACTGCCTGCGTTGCCGGCTTCTTGGTCATTGAGAGAACATCCCCGAAAGTCGGCATCGCCGGTCACCGAAGCGCACGGGAGTCGCAACGTTTCGCGTGCGGTCGAACGGAATTCGGGGAAAAAATGTTCACATCCCGACGGAACTGAAAGTACGCCCTGGACACTCAATGACAGACGCGCCGGATAAACCACCGATGAAGCGGCGTAATGGAAGCGGTCGTACAAGCGTAGCTCGAGTTTGCTTCTCCAGTCGTGGGAAAAAACTTTCTCCATCGAGCCCGGCTGGGAAAGCTTTCGAACGTTTTGCTTCGAGCCATTTCGAGGACCAACTTCGGGGCTTTTCCGGAGGCGCGTGACAGCTTGATGGAGAGGGCCTGATGTTGAAAGGGTGATGAGAAACGACGGGGAACTGGAGTAGTATAGAAATCGTACATCGCTCGGAATTGTATATATGTGATATATATATATATGGGAATTTAGTGGTGGAAGTGAGAATTGTTATGAGAATGAGACATCCGAGGTTCGCCATGACGAGTGCGGTTGACTTGTGCTGGGAGCCGCGTGTCATAATGTCGTGAAACATCCCCGGCCGAGATTCGTCCGCCGTATCTGGGACAAGGCAAAAAAGTCGGGCGAACACCTGAGTTGAAATTTATACACCCTCGTCATGTACGCTGTACGTGGAGGCAGAAATTACAATCCCTGCACCGACATTTTTCATCCTGGTTATCGAAAAACCAGCCATTGGACCAGTATCGGATTTCTCAAATATCGGAAACTGGCATATAGAACGAACGTTGTAATTATTGTTAGTTGTTCCTCCTCTTGTTTTGGTTCGTTAAATAGTTATTTGAGCCATAATTAAGGCTGCATGATGGCTACAGTTTCGCTAAACGAGAGTTAACGTCAGTTTCGGAGAGAATTTTGAGCACTTCTCGATGGGATAAAAATCTGCAAAAAATTACTCGCGTAGAAGGAAGCGACAACGGTGAATGCGCGGTTGTCGCGCGGCTCTGGTGATGACCAAAGTCTTCGGGCCGGTACTTGGATGGGTGACCGCTTAGCCGCGCGCTAGCTGGTGCTTTAATCGTTGAGCTGATTCGTCCTGTATTTGTCCTGTATTAGCATGGAATTACTTATATAGGAGAGAGCGGGGCAGAATGGCATACCGGGGCAAAATGGTCCGAAATGGTCAAATAGAGTCCTCCGTATGATAGAATTAGGGCAAAATGGGACAAGAGAAAGTCCCATCGACGTAGATTTTTTTGCCGTCCCATTTTGCCCTAATACTGCCCATGGTCCCATTGTGCGTGAATACCATTTTGCCCCGGTATGCCGTTTTGCCCCGTTCTCCCCTATTACTTCAATCTATATTGATAACTGGCCTTCCATCATAAAATCGCCGTGTCGAATTGTGCTGAGTCATTTTCAACCGTTTGTGCTAAATAATCGCTCATACTCGTAAAATGCATAACTCCCGTTGTCTCTTTGCTCCAGCGACTGATCGGGAGTTATGAGCACGAGTCGATTCTTCATCGGCAGCGCTCCGTCAAAAATGGCATGAAATACACGACGATTCTTTGACGAGCATAAACGGAAGTTGCGCGATGGAAAGGGCGGATGATGGAGAAAAAAAAGCTTGCAAAAAAAAATGATCCGATTTATCATCGTTTACTCGAGCATTGTCGAGTGAACGTGGAAAGATATCAGAATGTGTAGCAAGGAGGAATAAGGAGAGAGATCGCGAATAAAAACTTTCGAAGACATGCCGACGCGCGCGTTAGAGCACCAACTGTAACCCGCTTTATATGATAAAAAGTCCCCGACGCACCTCCATTAGTGTCTTTATTCGTTCCTCCGCTCGCCTTTTATCGTCGAGCCCTCTTTTCGTCCGTTCTCCAAAGGAACGACACTGTCGAGCGAGCGGGGCCGACCTCTCGCGCTTTGCATTAATTTAAATTTGTTTCACAGCACCGAAGGACATTCGCGGACCACTGTCGCGCATTGCATAGGCCGATATCGTTTGAATCCTCGTAAGCGTTATAACGAAATATCGGGATTGGCGCATAGACGGAAAATCGAATTTATATCGATTCTCGTGCAAGCTCCGCGCCTCTGTGTCTCTCCGGCTGCGAAATGAAATTGGATTTTTTTTTTTTTTTGTTTTCTTTATTTCACTGTCGAAGAGAACAAAGGCATTTTTTCACGGACGGGCGAACAAAAGTGGAATTGATGGAACGCTCGATGCTGGAGATAACAGGTCGTACCGCGATAACGAACGAACCGAGCTATGATGATGCGATATGAACCGACTGAATTAAAGCAAACATATTAAAACTGTTATGTTGATTCGGGGAAATTGACGCAATTGTGTTATCACGGTCGAGAAGGTTATCGGGTTTATTTTCATTTATTCGATTATGATAATTTTCCACATCGCGATGCCTGCTAATATTGCTTGTTTGCAAACGTCTGTTATGTGTCTGTTTTTATATGAAATCATGTACTTATTTTTTTTACTGTTTTTTTTAATACTGTTTTTTTATTGTTTTGAGAATTATTGTAGTTTTTTTGTTTATTATTGTTGACAACTTGCTTTTGTGCACTTTTTACAATTATTTTTCGACTGAAGCCTTCAATATATTTTGATTAGCAATATGTCGATTAAAAGTTCTTCCGCCGCATCTGTGAAAACTGTTCAGTGGGAGTCAAAACGATTCATTTCCAGATGGAAATGAATGATAGATATCCGGTTCATGGATTTGGAACGGCATCGTTCCACGTGTTGCGAAACAAGCGAAGGGATTAAGAGCAGATTAAAATTGCAAATTTGTGCTTCGAAAAAAAAATTAGTCATAGTTTCAAACATCGCTAAGTGGGCAGATGTATAACGGCTTTGATGATATTCTGAACTTCGAAAATAATTCATATCGAATTAACGACACGCCTGTGAGGCAGACGTCGTGGATTGCGACAGAGTTAATCTCATTATCGAGGTTTCCCAAATGTTTGGGGATTCTCATCGGTTCGTTTGACAATCGCCATCTGCGACTATGTACATAGAAATATTTAGATTCGTAACAAATAAGTAAATAGCACGTGTCCATAGTGCGACGGTTATTTGGATTCGAATGATAAAAGTGTTTACATTATATGGAATATAATTATTTTTTCGCTTCGCGGAAAAAGTGTTGATAATTGAATCGCGCGACTACGCGAACGAGGATCGCGAGTGTGTCTGAAAGATATTTCGTATAGATAAAGCAAAAGAAGTTTAAGTTTGTCGGGCACATGCGTCATTTTGGGCATGACGTGCTATTAGAAATAGAAACAAGGCTACGTTAATACGCTCACAGTGATTTTACTCGGGCAAATATTTTCAGCAACGCCAGATTTTTCATCAGATGAGCCTCCATTCCATTCCTCCACACTCGTGGATTTGAATTTCATGACTATTTTGGTTCGCGGATAATGAAAATATACAAAATTATTAGCATTAAAAAAAATGTGTTTGATTTCCATATTGACTCTTCATTTTTGGGAGTTGCCGTCGAAAACGCTCACTGTGAGAAAGTTTATCAACGGGTTTCCTCGTGATTCGAAAAACTTTAGGAAGCGCATCCTACACATACTTAATAAAAATGTTCGTTTTTTAAAACAGTTCATTCAAAGCTGTGCACCTCGCTGTATCTCATCAGCTGCAACTTTTTCGAAGCCCAACTCAATCTCTTTGAGTCGCCATCGATGCCGCTCTGGTCGTCGGACCAGCGACCGTGACAAAATTAATGCTATCGGGGACAGTGGACATCAAAAGACGGGACGCGGAAGCGTCGCGCAGCTAATTAGTTTCTGAAGAAAATAACTCGCGCACCAAACAAGCATTATCAAGTCGTTATCCGCCAATATGAAGTTTGAAAGACCTTTTTCTTTAAGCAGACTCGCGCAGAAAAAAAGTAATACGCGGCTCGCAGCGAAAGTTCTTGATGGAATCCGGTGCGGAGTTCGAAGAAATCTCGCCGAGAATCTTGCATGGAATGCAAGCTCTGAGCGGTACCGCTTTTTCTATTTCTCAGAAATTCAAGTGGGACTTTCGCCACATTCTTTGTGTGAAAGGCGAAAGAGAAAAAAAAATAGACGGCAGGAAAAATACGGAAAATGAGGAAATTTTCCCCGTATCAAGTTCCTGTACCAAACTTACATTGAACATGCAATATATAGTAAAGGAACGGCGATTTTCCTGCCCGGAAGTCCTGCTCGGAATTTTCCCAGACTATATTGCTGCTTTGACAGAACCGAGATTCTTTGCAATTACTCTATCCTAGAATCTATTGAGACTCTCGACAAAAATCTCCACAGCCTTTGTCGGATTCCGAAAAAAATTCTTTCCAGAACTCTCGTCCGGATATGGAGTTTTTTAGGCAGGGACGCCGGATTGAAATATCACCGGCAAGTTTAACGTGTAAATTTGATAGCAGTATCAAAATAAACCTAAAATCAGCTTGGCTACTTGATGCGGAGATCTAGATGTAGTATGCAGTATTTAAATAGCCAAGGCCAATTGAGAAGCATAATTTTTTTCTATTGCCCATATTTTCTATTCTATCTTTATAAAAATATGCCACAAATGTCATTTTGAGAAATTCAGTTTCAAATGGTCAAATGCTCAAACAAAACATTTTAGCTCGGACTTCGAAAAACTTTTATTTGTATGCATCGCATGTCCTATTTTAATTAAGATTATTATTGATTTAGAGATTTCCAAAATTTAAGTAACAAAGGAAGTGTCCCATTACCAGGGATCGGGATCCGTTGCTGCGAAAACGCGAGTCGTCTCGTTGGTTGGAAGGAATTTGCGCTTTGTCCACTGAAGGTGCTGTTACTGTTGTCGATCTGTGCTTGCAGACTGAACCGAACCGATAGCTACCACCGCAATTATTAACTGCTGTGAGCAATTTCCCGGGAGACTCCGGTTACAGCAACTCCTCTAATCCCCCTCACAGGCCGTCATTCATCTCCGTTAATTGTTCCGTTTCCCGTTCCAATAAGAACTATTGTCATGTAGTGCCCGAGCGACATCGCCTGGACAAAGCGTTATCGAGCATGGTCGATTGACTCTGTTAAAATCCTGCAATCCAACCGCTACCACCGATGCCATCGAAAGAATCGGTGCATAGTTACGATTCTGATTACTTTTTACAAAAATTTGATTGAACTGCCAGATGCGAGATTGTGTGATGAACATTCATTCAATTTGTATGGAAATTAAACAAACCTAGTCAATAATAGAAGAAGAAATAATGGAAGCTTTGGGTAGAAAAGCTCAGTCATTTTGTTTCTGTGTAGAAACCGTCAATATTGTAACTCATTGTCCTAAAGCTTAATTTATCCTAAACTATTTTCCTAAATTATCCTAAAGTTATTAGCATTATCTATCAATAAGTCTATCGAATTTTCAAAGAACTTCTCGTCGTCTTGAGCGAAGATCGGGTGACCGGTTTAGAGTCTTGAGAACGGCTGTTCTGGGTCCTCGATAGGATCGTGCCAGTAATTCCGAAGACCGGGTTAACAGTGATTCCTTGCTGAGAATTTCTCTGAGCCAAGTTCGTCTGCATTCTTTTGGTTTTCGAAAGGGTTTGTTTCGTGCTCTGTTTGAACAGAGCCAAGTCGTCTTGGATCAGTCGTCGTTTTTGCTTTCGTAGATGTTGTCTGGCGGTTTTTCTCAAACGAGAAGAACTTTTGCAGACGCTCATCCACTTTCTGGATACTCTGACGACGTTCAGCAGAGAACGAGGATCCAATTTTCGCAGAATCATTTCGGCAATTTCGACCGGGAGAGCAGCAACGAAGTCGACGCCATGCTGCGGAACTCCGAAAGTACACATCAGCTTGGCAAAAGAGTCCATGATGCTGCTGCTTGCTCGGCAGGTCACCGAATGATGCACCTCTGTCGAAACGACCTTCTTATATACGGACGAGCAGCGTTCCGCATCGGTGATTCGGCCAATAAGGATCATCCGTCACGATTGGTCGCGTCGGTCATAGCTGGCGGAGCGATTAAGAAAAACCTCAATCATGTGTATCGCAGCATGATGTGTAAGACAAACAAGTGGTTTGCAGGAGATTCTTGCAAAACACAATTGGCTAAACGTCAATTAGCGGTGTGTGAACAATTCTATTCTAATCGTAACATTCTCAAGTGGCAACGCGATTACAAAATGCTTCCCAAATTCACCAAAATAGATATTTAGTTTCCGAAACTATGGCTGCTGCGCTTGATACAATAGTTTAGATCATCCACGACAAACAGTTTATCGAAAAAAGAAATAAACCAAGGAACGCGGAACTTACCTATGAGTTTGTAATTGCGACTATTTTTTTTTCTCTTTCAGTGCACCAAATCATATATGTATACTGTTGCGTATCATCAAGCTGGTAAACCAAGTTTGCACCAGAAGTGCGTAGATAGTTTACGAGTAAATACTAGTTCAAGTCAGTTATTGATTTCTCAATAGTGACTTTTGCACTTCGACCTTTACATCGATATAATGTTGAATTGATGTTAACCAGAAATGATTATTATATAATCACGATTACCAGACGAAAGATCCAATGCGGTATTCCCCAGAGGCCAGGGTGAATCGTTTCTGCATTGCGCGAACCTCGGTGAATTGATAACGAGTGAAAGAAAAGAAATCGAGAGCCGGTTTATCTGCTAGTTAACGACCGCGCGCTGAGGTCGGGACAGTCTTTTGATTATATTATCTCTTCACTTCAACGGGCATTTAATACACTTCTTACACGTTGGTCCTATCGCCGATGCTAAACTGTTCATTTAAAGTTATCTGTATATTGGCTAGGCCGGATTTCCCCAAAGGCTCCAAGAAGCAGCCCCTTCGCGTGTGCTACCCTGCTGAACCACGGATATGAAGGCGAGGGAAGCGCATCAATATCGGTCGCTTTACGACCCTGTCTTATTGT
This sequence comes from Ischnus inquisitorius, assembly GCA_963924025.1. Lineage (NCBI taxonomy): Eukaryota > Metazoa > Arthropoda > Insecta > Hymenoptera > Ichneumonidae > Ischnus > Ischnus inquisitorius. The sequence continues at coordinate 1,918,893 of OZ001250.1, read as the reverse complement.
TATCGGTACAAAAAAACAGTATCTCTTTTAATGTAGCACAAATATCGGGAATATTGGGTTTTCCATCTTTCGACACGCTGATTAAGTCCGGGTATAAATTGCGAGGTGAGATTCACCGTGGCACCGACGGCAACGAGACGATTAAGAAAACGTAAGTTTTGCACCGTATACAAAAAAGGTACAATTTCGAAAATTTTCAGTTAGATAGAATACGCGCTTAGTTAGAAACACGTGGTAGCATTTTATTTTGGGATTTCGAGATTGACCTTGACTTTTGGCGCTTTCGCGCTATGAATCGCAGGATCATTTGAACGACAAAGAACAATAGTACATGTTCATGTTTCTGCAGTCATAGACCACATCCGGACCTTATGTCACTACGCACGGAGCCCATCGCTCAAACGAAGTAGCAAAAAGATATTCACGTGTAAAAGTTAAAGTAGAATTACATTGTTCCATGTATGAGTAATCACGAGCTCTTGGATGCATGACTGAGCCCATATAATCGAACAACTTTACATGCGAGTTTATACGGTATCGTACATACATGCATCCATGGAAGATTACACAGAATCGGACCCTTAAACAATTAGATACAACGATACGTACCATTATATTATTCGACATAATGTTTTTTTGCCGGAAAGTCATTGAATTTATGTATTTTGTACAGTGCATGCTATACACACTGCTGTTATTAGTTGCAGATATTCAACTGGTGAAGGAAGATTGAGAAAATGTGGATGTCAAGAATAGCAGACGTTTTTCTGGTGGCGATGATGCTACTTTTCGCCACCTTTGCTGGTAAGTCATTTTTTATATATGCGTAAGGAAGAATCTCAACAATAGCATGAACAATCAACACAACTAAATTGATACAGTAGTACCCTTACAAATATATTCAAAAGACATACATTTTTTTTTTATTAAATATAATATTGTATCTGTAATATTATATTGTATTGTATTGTGAACAGAAACCAACGGACAAGAAAACGTAACCCGAATCGTAGGCGGATCGAACGCTGCACCCAACGAAGGAACGTTTGTCGTTCGGCTCTCATTCGACCCATCCGGGGAGTGCACTGGTGCGATAATCGGTCGTCGCCACATTCTCACCGCTGGACATTGTGTCAAAGATCAAACCGGAGGACGCATTTACGGTGGTAGCGTTAATCGCGATGATCCAAATGCCATAGTCACCTATATGTCAAGACTTCACAGGCATCCAAAATACGGCACTGCTTTGGGAGGCTACGATCTTGGTATAGTTGAGGTAATTTATTGATCTTTCCGAATGATCGAGCTATCTGTAGAGACTGCTGTAGAAGTAATGTGTGCATCAGATGTGCTACTTCTCGTATCTGCCGAGAGTGTCATAAGCGGCGCGTTACAACCAAGTCGCACTTTTGGTATTTGGTTTCGGTTCTGGCATTTCTCGCACACTTTGCCGGCGCCACGATCAGCAGGCACGTCACTAGCACTTCTCCTTCACTTGTTGCCAAAAGTAACATCCGCTTGTACGACAAAGCGGACTTCCGGCGCCGGTTGTGAAGGACCTGCACTCGCCGTCTCTCATTTGCACATATTATGTTAAATTCTACTGAACATTCAATGACTTGAATCGTCTACAAAAATGTTCAGGTTGCCAGTGACTTGGATCTCAGTGGTCGCCAAACTTCAATCCCTCTGACAAAAACTGAAATAAACTTCAACGTTAATGGATTTCAATTTGGTTGGAGTCGGTGCGGTAGCATGAACATTCGGGTACTCCAGAAGATCCCTGTCAGTTTCTTGACAAAAGAAGTTTGCAGGAACCGCGGTGGTAATGAACAGTATCCACAATTGCTCTGCGTTGACCCGGGTGCAGGTTCGAGTTGCGGGGTAAGTCGGATTGGCACCACAAACGAAAGTACTTTTCATTAGAGTCTCATGATGAAATGTCTAACATTTATTTCTTTCTGAACATTTAGGGCGACAGCGGTGGTCCGGTTATATCTGGTGGCCGACTAGTTGGTATACATACGTCAGGAGCAAACAACCTCGGAGATCCGATTACTTCCCAAAACGTCTACTATTATCTCAATTGGATAAATTCTATTATCAGCAATTAGTATCACCAAACCTGACCAATACCACATTCACACGCATTTATACAACGATGCGTTTCCACCCTGCACATAGGAAAGCTCGTCTCCAAACTTGAGCGTCAATGGGTCGTAAATGTGAATTCTGGTGGTATAGTCTCGGTAATCCGATAAATATTGGGCGCGTCGCACCATCAAGCGCAGATTCTTCTTGAAATATAGATATGTGATCGATTGTTTACGTTCAGCAAGACGCGACTTGCGTCCCCATCGTGAGGCAAAGTCGACTAACTGCATCGGCACAGGTTTTCCGTAGTTTCCCTGTGCTCGTTGGCGAATGCGATACAGTAGAACGTAATTCGGCTACGGACGCAATCAACGATACTCAATAGAGCTGCTGAAACTATCTTTACCTTGACAGGACAGTTGGAGTTATGTAAATCAAAATGTCCCCGATAAAAGGTTTCAGTAAAGAAAATAAAACGACTATATATAAATGGAATGTTCAAATATATCGATCTTTCTCCTAAAAAACCCAACCCAAAGGATGATTGCCAATTCTTGTGACCGATTCTTGGCTTTACCGTAAGAAAACACTGGAAAACATCTATAGCGGCCCAATCAACACTAAACAATCCATAAATACTCAAGAACTGAAAAAATAGTTTCGATATTTCAATAGTGTCTAGAGAACGACAATCTTCTTTTTTTACGATCGAAATATTTTGGTTGCACGACTTTTTCACGAGGTCTTCGAGGTCTTCAAACTTACACGACTTTGACGATAGAAAGGGTTTGAACTAAAGGGCATGAATAGGTTTCCAGCTTGTTGCTGCCAAATTGTGCAAAGAAATGAAAAAAATGTCGACTGCTAAAAAAAGAAATTCCATTGGCAAATCAATAACGACGTGCAGACGTGGAACTACAGTTGTTCCAAATGTTTTCTGTCGTAAGAGCAACAACTGAAGGGCATTGCACAATACTGCACGGGGACCGTAGATCCAATATCTCGTGTACAATGTCCGTCATTGATGCGTGGATGATCGGATGCAGGAGAAATTATGCACAGCGTACCTTCAAATATTGGTTACATTGGCGGAGGTTTGATTTTCGGTGGTTATCGACATCCCTCACGGAGTGCGGATTGGACTTCAACAAAAGAAAAATCCTGTTCGCTTTAAGAAACTACCGTCAAGACAAGCGCATGATAGTTTGGAAACTCGATGATGGTGTCTTGACGAAGTTGCTTGTGATAGCAATCTCGACCTGCGTCCACAATAGTTTTGCGATAACATGACACTTGGGACAGACTCGTTCGGTAAATTCGGGAAGCTTTACATTATAATGAACGTAACAGGTAAGTTTTTTCATAATTTTTCAATAACCATTACTGTGATCGATGGCCTGATGTGTAATGAATGATGAACGTCGATTGAGTGTTACAAAAAGTGGGCAAGACCTTATTAGCTTCGTTAGCTTGGGCGAGAGTGCGGTCTTACAGCCTTGGCGCTCTGAAGAGAACTGACTAATTAAGCGTTGGAGCTAAAAGCTTCAACGCCAGTTAACATTGTGTAAATGCGCGCTGATAAGGGTCGTCGAACGCGGCGCGAGCGCCCGTGAGAGACTGGTCCTGCAACCGTTGGCGCCAAAACTGATGACAGTTTAAAAGATGTAAGCATCCATTCTAGGGAGGAGGTACGGATGCTAGTTGAATAAATATAGAATACGGCCATCGTTGCAATTATAGAGGATTTATCAATGGTATATTGTGTATGCGTAAACTTATTTGTCAATCAATATTCACCTCACATGTTTGTAACGATGTAAAACGATGCTAGCCAGTCGCTCTACCCGTACATAACGTCCCAGGATACCAAAGAACCTTCACGTTTACGTTCATCTCTGTTATGTGAAATATCCATGTCAACTTTCTCAACTTTGACTCAACACACATTAACGTAGCTTGCTAAGATGTTTAAGAACAGGATTCTCTTGTTATCTTTTCTTTGGTCTACTTCCGTATCTAAAAATTATATTGGAGTAAATATTAAATCAAGTCAGTCATCAATTGCTTGTTAGTGACTTTTGCACTCGGAGCCATGCATCGACGTAATGTTGAATTGGTATTAACCAGAAATGATTATTATTTAAGCAGAATCACGAGAAGAAAGATCCGAAGGGGTATTTCCCAGAGGCCAAGGAGAATCCTTTCTGCATTGCGCGGACCCCGCAAAATTCATATACAATGGGGAAAAAAATCGAGGGTCGGTTTATCGGCTACTTAACGACCGTGCCCTGAGATCGGGACTGCCTTTGTATTATATTATCTCCTCCATGTGAACAGGCATTGAATACCACACGTACTTATACATTGGCCTATTGGAAATATTGGGATTTCCGTCTTTCGCCGCACTGATTAAACAGAGTATAAATAACGAGGTAAGATTCATCGTGTAGCATTGTATTCTCGCACAGACGGCCACGGGACGATCGAGAAAACGTAAGGTTTACGCTTTATACAAAACGTGTTCGATTACCAAAACCTTCAGTTTGGTAGAAAACTCGGTTCAGTAAGAAATACGTAGCGGGTGCTAATCGAATTGAGCATCTCAATGAGCTACAAAAATTGGCTTTAGGATTTAGAACTCGAGTTTTCATATTCTCGAGCTATGAATCGCAGAATCATTTTGATGAACGAAAAACTACAAAATTGTACATAATCTTTTGTTGCTGGAGGGTGATTTGAATTAGATTCATTTTGTTTAGTATATGCTGTACATCTGCCGTTATTGATTGCAGATATTCAACTGTCGAACAAACATTGAAGATATGTGGAATTCAAGACCAATAACACATGTTCTTCTGGTGGCGATGATGGCACTGGCCGTCTTTGCTGGTAAGTTAATGAACTTCATTACTTATGCGTGGACAAGGAAGAGTCTCAAAAGTTACATGAACAATGAACACAAATAAGATAATAAGGCAGTGTTCCCAACTTGCTTAGAATTTTTGTCAGACAATTACCATAAGATGAATAAATTAAGACCATTGAGACTACTTGTGCATGTGATTACTCCAAAAGATCGCTCAGGAAAATGTGATGAAATTCTCGTTACTCAAGTTTATTTGCAAGACATCAAATGTGTCTTCTTTCGGTCAATGTTGTATTTATATTTGTCAACAGAAAGTACTACCGAAAACACCAGAATCTTAGGCGGATCAAACGCTACCCCCAGCGAATCATCGTTCGTCGTCCGACTTGTATTTCAACCACCCTCAGAGTGTACCGGTGCGATAATCGGTCCTCGCCACATTCTCACCGCTGGACATTGCGTCGAAAATAGCACGAGTGGAGTTATTTACGGTGGTACTGTCAGTCGCGATGATCCAAATCCCATAGCCACCAACATGGCCGGATTTTACAAGCACCCACAATACGGCACTGCATATGGAGGCTACGACATCGCTGTAATCGAGGTAACATATTCATCCAGATGAATGCCAATGGTCGAAAATGATAAAACACTTTTTTCCATTTCCGTTAAACTGCCTGTTGCTTGCACTAATTATGTTTCGATGTACTGAATATCCCATGATTCGAATGTTCTAAAAAATATTTCAGGTCTTCCACCCCTTGGATCTCAGTGGTCGCCAGACTTCACTCGCCCTGACAAACAGTCCAATAAACTTCAATAACAGTGGAACTCAATTCGGTTGGAGCCGGTGCGGTTCTGTGAACCAGAGGAAACTCCAGAAGCTCCCTGTTAGTTTCTTGACGAAGGAAAATTGTGAGAGGCGCGGTGGTCACGATCAGTATCCGCAATTGCTCTGCGTTAATGCGGATGTGAATACGAGTTGCGCTGTAAGTTGGATTGCACCGCGATTGGAAATAATTGTTAGTAGAGTTTACAGGTCAAATGCTCACGAATTTTTTCGCTTCCGTGTGCTTAGGGCGACAGTGGCGGCCCAGTTATATCCGGCGGCCGAATAGTTGGTGTTCACACTGGAGGAGCAAACAACCGCGGAGAACCGATCACTTCCCAAAACGTGCACCACTATCTCACTTGGATCAATTCCATCGTCCGCAAATAGTACCACCGAACCTGACCAGTACCACATTCGCATACATTTATACAACGATGCGTTCCCAGCCTGCACATTGGAAAGCTTGTCTCCAAACTTGTCCGAGAAAGAGTTTCTTTTATATTGTATCCTTTTTTTGTCCTCTTTGGTCCCTAAAATGTAAAAAAAAAAATTGAATTGTAAGAGCTAAAAAAATCTAAGCAACTTTTCGCGCACGAAAAGTTATTGATAATGAATAACTATTCATGTCCAGGAACTGTTGTTATACCGATAAATAAATTTCGATAAAATTGAATGAACAATTCTGTGGGTCAAATTTGTTAATTGGTGAGATCAACTCTATTAATCTCCCAGCAGTGACTTTTATACTCGGAGCGTCCATGCGTGTATTCTTAAATGCTCGGAGACTCGGAGGTTGTTCGAAGAAAGCATCGGTCAAGAATTCCCCAGAGACCACGGGCAATCGTTTCCGATTAGGTCGAACCCGGTCAGATTGAAGAAAAAAGAAGAAGTGGCGCACTGGGTTATCGGTCACTCGACGACCCTGCCCGGCCTCATGCCTTTTTTATCTTAATATCTCATTGTATCATTTTCTCACCTTTGAACCATATTGAATAACACTTGCAACTGTACATATGTTATTTATTTATGTTTATCGGTACACGACCCGATCTTCATTACTTACGCGGCCAGTGCGCGTTGATCACCAAAGACCAGTACTCTTTCCGAGTTCAAGAAACTGCTGTTAGGGCTGCAATCAATATGCATGCATATGTATGCGAAGAGTAAAAAAGTTTCAAGAGGTCGATCACTTGAACTGCTAGAACTGAGGCAATAGAATTTTTTATCTCACTTTTTCTTTCGCGCGGTCTTTTATGCACCGTGGGAGATGAGAGAGAGAGAATACTTTTTATTTAAGCACCCTAATGTACAATTGGAGAAAAAACGTTTTCATTTCTACGTGACTCAGACCTCTTTTTAGTTCACTGGCCAAGACGCAGAAAGCTTTGACTGGTAGTTCACGATTTGCGACGTACTTCTTTCGTGCATATTTACTCAATCAATATCGCGTCTTTGGAAAAGTAGATGATCAAACAAAATGAGCAATAACACATTACTCCATACACGTGAAAAAAGTATGATCTAATATTTCGTTTGCAGATCGGCCAAAATTGTTCGAGGCACTTTGTACAAGTAATTGAATACGGTTCCCAATGGAATTTGACGTCAATAAAAATTTGTATCACATAATTAATTAGTTCTATTTCGTATCCTACGCCAGTATAAATTGAAGGCGTTGATTAGCGTTCAACCAGTCTTCAACATTCACCACTCGTGACGGTACGCATTCACCCCTTCTTAGGTATCGGTTTCGTCATGATAACTAATGACGATAGTCGTCTTTAGAATTTTATCTCTCATATCTGGCTATAGAAGTATATTTGAATGTAAGAAAGAAAATCGATAAGAAACAACTATGACGGAGTTATAATTGCTTCCAGCAAGAAACGTTTTTAGATGATGTAGTCACAATGGATGATGTTACAGATATTCTTGAAGTACGACCTACAGAAAACATGTGGAAATTCGCCAGGAAAGGTGGGGTCTGCCTGACGTTGATGGTGGCGTTAGGAGCTCTAATTATTGGTAAGTTAACAGACTGAAAGTACGAGATGTTGAAAAATCGAAAACTCAAATCTTCGAAACGCGAAACCCCGGAAATATCAAACTAGGAACAGAAAAAATCGTAATAGTAAAAATCCAAAAGGTGTAAAATCCGAAAACGATCTTGTATGTTTGTTAATAGCGGTAGCGAAAGCTTCTTCAAGTATAGTGTACAAATTCAGGGATTTGCCTCATCGGAGACATCTGCATTAGAAGATTCGCCCTTCAGTCTGCATTTTTGTCATATTCGGGGGTATTTTCAACGAGTAGGGGAGAGCGGGGCAGAACGGCATACCGGGCCAAAATGGTATTTACGCACAATGGGACCAGGGCACAACGGTATTGGGGCAAAATGGAACAGCAAAAAAACTACTTCGATGGGACTTTCTCTTGTCCCATTTCGTCCTAATTCTATCGTACGGGGGACTTTATTTGACTATTTCGAACCATTTTGCCCCGGTATGCCATTTTGCCCCGCTCTCCCCTATGCTTTGCGTACATAGAGAATTTCGTGCCTCAGTCACGGTCATGCTCGATGTTTATTTGCAGAAACAAACGCGAAACCACCGAGTCGAATCAGAGGCGGAGACGACGTTGCTCTTAACGAAGAGACCTTCGTTGTTCGTCTTTCACTCGACGACCCGAAGGGAGCCGCCGAGTGCACCGGCGCGATAATCGGTCGTCGTTACATTCTCACCGCTGCTCATTGCATCGGCGACGGAAACAGCGGTACGGTTATCGGCGGTACTCGTTATCGCTGGGATCCGAATCCCATCGTCAGCAATATCGCGCGAGTTTACAAGCATCCTCAATTCGACGCCGCCTATGCAGGCTATGACGTTGGTATCATCGAGGTAAGTTATCATTAATTCCGGACCGAACAAATTGATAATAGAACCGAATCGATAGAGTGTTGCTTATAATATAAAAATTTCAAAACATTCATTAACAATGAAAAATTCAATTAATGCCCGATAGTGCAGAATGGATTTCATTTTATTCATAACGCGACATCCTAAATTGCCGATAGAAAATTATATTTCGGCTGTGTTTATTTTTTACAAATTCTCTGCTTCACGAATAAAATATTTTTCATCGGTGTCAAAAGAAGAGCCTATCTAGGGGAGAGCGGGGCAAAATGGCATACCGGGGCAAAATGGTACAAAATGGTCAAATAAAGTCCCCCGTATGATAGAATAAGGGCAAAATGGGACAAGAGAAAGTCCCATCGAAGTAGATTTTTTTTCTGTCCCATTTTGCCCTAATACCGTTCTGCCCATGGTCCCATTATGCGTGAATACCATTTTGCCCTGGTATGCCGTTTTGCCCCGCTCTCCCCTACTCGTAGATAACGTCCCAGGACACCGAAGAACCTTCACGATTACGTTCATCTTTGTTATGTGAAATATCCAACTATTCAACTTTGACTCAACACAGATTAACGTAGCTTGCTAAGATGTTCAGGAACAGGTTTCTCTTGAGTTATCTATTCTTCGGTTTACTTTCGTATCTTAAATATGATATTCGAGTAAATATACAATCGAGTCAGTCATCAATTTCTTATTAGTGACTTTTGCACTCGGAGCCATGCATCGACGTTACGCTGAATTGATATTAACCAGAAATGATTATCATTTAAGCAGAATCACCAGACGAAAGATCCGAAGGGTTATTTCGCAGAGGCCAAGGAGAATCCTTTCTGCATTGCGCGGACCTCGCAAAATTGATATACAATGAGGAAAAAAATCGAGGGTCGGTTTATCGGTTACTTAACGGCCGTGACCTGAGGTCGGTACTGGCTTTTGATTATATTATCTCCTACACATACATACCGGATACATTGGTTTATTGGAAATATTGGGATTTCCGTCTTTCGCCACACTGATTAAGCAGAGTATAAATGACGAGGTAAGATTCATCGTGTCGCATTGTATTCTCGCACAGACGACCACGGGACGATCGAGAAAACGTAAGGTTTATGCAATATACAAAACGTGTTTGATTACCAAAACCCTCAGTTTGGTAGAAAACGCGTTGAGTAAAAAATACGTAGCGGGTGCTAGTCGAATTGAGCATCTCAATGAGCTACAATAATTGGCCTTAGGATTTAGAACTCGAGTTCTCATATTTTCGAGCTACGAATCGCAGAATCATTTTGATGAACGAAAAACTACAAAATTGTACATAATCTTTTTTTGCTGGAGGGTGATTTGAATTAGATTCATGTTGTTTAGTATATGCTGAACATACTGCCGTTATTGATTGCAGATATTCAACTGTCGAACAAACATTGAAGATATGTGGAATTCAAGACCAATAACACATGTTCTTCTGGTGGCGATGATGGCACTGGCCGTCTTTGCTGGTAAGTTAATGAACTTCATTACTTATGCGTGGACAAGGAAGAGTCTCAAAAGTCACATAAACAATTAACACAAATAAGATAATAAGGCAGTGTTCCCAACTTGCTTAGAATTTTCGTCAGACAATTACCATAAGATGGATAAATTAAGACCATTGAGACTACTTGTGTATGTGATTGCTCCAAAAGATCGCTCAGGAAAATGCGATGAAATTTTCGTTACTCAAGTTTATTTGCAAGACATCAAATGTGTCTTTTTTCGGTCAATGTTGTATTTATATTTGTCAACAGAAAGCACTACCGAAAAAACCAGAATCATAGGCGGATCAAACGCTACCCCCAGCGAAGGATCATTCGTCGTCCGACTTGTATTTCAACCACCCTCAGAGTGTACCGGTGCGATAATCGGTCCTCGCCACATTCTCACCGCTGGTCATTGCGTCGAAAATAGCACGAGTGGAGTTATTTACGGTGGTGCTGTTAGTCGCGATGATCCAAATCCCATAGTCACCAACATGGGCGTATTTCACAAGCACCCACAATACGGCACTGCATTCGGAGGCTACGACATCGCTGTAATCGAGGTAACATATTCATCCAGATGAATGCCAATGATTTCATTGTCAATCATTTTGAATGACAATGGTCAAAAATGATAAAACACTTTTTCCATTGCCGTTAAACTGCCGGTTGCTTGCACTAATCATGTTTCGATGTACTGAATATCCAATGATTCGAATGTTCTGAAAAATATTTCAGGTCCCCCACCCCATGGATCTCAGTGGTCGGCAGACTTCAGTTCCCCTGACAAACAGTGAAATAAACTTCAACGGCAGTGGATATCAATTCGGTTGGAGCACGTGCGGTTCTGTGAACCAGAGGAGACTCCAGAAGCTCCCTGTCAGTTTCTTGACGAAGGAAAAGTGCGAGAACCGCGGTGGTCACGATCAGTATCCGCAATTGCTCTGCGTCAATGCGGATGTGAATTCGAGTTGCGCGGTAAGTTGGATTGCACCGCGATTGGAAATAATTCTTAGTAGAGTTTACTGATCAAATGCTCACGGATTTTTCGTTTTCGTATTTTTAGGGCGACAGCGGTGGCCCAATTGTATCTGGCGGCCGACTAGTTGGTGTTCACACACTAGGAGCAAACAACGTCGGAGAACCGCTCACTTCCCAAAACGTACACCACTATCTCACTTGGATCAATTCCGTCGTCCGCAATTAGTACCACCGAACCTGACCAGTACCACATTCGCATGCATCTATTCAACGATGCGTTTCCAGCCTGCACATTGGAAAGCCTGTCTCTGAACTTGTCCGAGAAAGAGTTTCTTTTATATTGTATCCTTTTTTTGTCCTCTTTGGTCCCTAAAATGTAAAAAAAAATTGAATTGTAAGAGCCAAAAAAATCTAAGCAACTTTTCGCGCACGAAAGATCATTGATAATGAATTATACATGTCTACGAACTGTTGTTATATTGATCAATAATTTCCGATAAAATTAAATAACACTCCTGTGGGTCAAGTGTGGTAATTGCTGAGATCAGCTCTACTAATCTCCCAGCAGTGACTTTATACTCGGATCGCCCATGCGTGTGTATTCTTAAATGCTCGGAGTCTCGGAGGTTGTTCGAAAAAAGCATCGGTCAGGAATTCCCCAGGGACCACGGGCAATCGTTTCCGATTAGGTCGAGGCCCGCCAGATTGAAGAGAAAAGAAGAAGTGGCGCACTGGGTTATCGGTCACTCGACGACTCTGCCCGTCCTCATAACTTTTTCATCTTATCTCATTGTATCATTTTCTCACCTTTGAACCATATTGAATAACACTTGCAACTGTTCGTATGTTATTTATTTATGTTTATCGCTACGCGACCTGATCTTGATTACTTACGCGGCCAGTGCGCGCTGATCACCAAAGACCAGTACTCTTTCCGAGTTCAAGAAACTGCTGTTAAGGCTGCACTCAATATGCAAGCATATGCATGTAAAGAGTAAAAAAAATTCAAGAGGTCGATCACTTGAACTCCTAGAACTGAGACAATAGAATTTTTCATCTCACTTTTTCTCTCGCGCGGTGTTTTATGCACTGTAGGGGATGAGAGAGAGAATACTTTTTATTTAAGCACCCTAGTGTACAATTGGAAAAATAAATTTTTCATTTCTACGTGACTCAGACCGCTTTTAAGTTCATTCACCGAGACGAGGAAAGCTTTGGCTGGTAGTTCACGCTTCGCGACGTACTTCTTTCGTGCATATTTACTCAATCAATATCGCGCCTTTCGAAAAGTAGATGATATATAATTAACCGTATCACATTACTCCATACACATGAAAAAAAGTATGAACTAATACTTCGTTTACAGATCGGCCAAAATTGTGGAAGGCACTTTGTGCAATTAAATTGGATTTAATATGATTCCCAATGGAATTTGACTGTGTCTGTGAAAGGAATTAAATTGCGTATGATAGGTATTTGCGTATGTAAAGCGCAGCAAATAAGACGCTACCGGGTGAACGTCTGCGTAATACGTATAGTGATTCGCAATACGTCAATAACTATTTGTATCGCATAATTAATTAGTTATATTTCGTATCCTACGTTGGTATAAATTGAAGGCGGTGATTACCGTTCAACCAGTCTTCAACTTTCACCACTCGTGACGGTAAGCATTCACCTCTTCTTATTCTTAGATATCGGATTCATTATGATAACTAGTGACGATAGTCGTCTTTAGAATATTATATTCCATAGCTGGCCATAGAAATAGTCTTTAGAATATTATATTCCATAGCTGGCCATAGAAATAGTCTTTAGAATATTATATTCCATAGCTGGCCATAGAAATAGTCTTTAGAATATTATATTCCATAGCTGGCCATAGAAATAGTCTTTAGAATATTATATCCCATAGCTGGCCATAGAAATAGTCTTTAGAATATTATATTCCATAGCTGGCCATAGAAATAGTCTTTAGAATATTATATTCCATAGCTGGCCATAGAAATATGTAAGAAGGAAAATCGATCAGAAACAACTGTGTGGGAATAATAATTATTTCCAGCAAGAAACGTTTTTTATATGATATATCCAATACGGATGATATTGCAGATATTCTCGAAGGACGATCAACAGAAAACATGTGGAAATTCACCAGGAAAGGTGGGGCCTGTCTGACGCTCATGGTGGCGTTGGGAGCTCTAATTATTGGTAAGTTAACAGACTGAAAGTACGAGATGTTGAAAGATCGAAAGCTCAAATCTCCGAAACGCGAAGCCCCGAAAATATAGAACTAGGAAAAGAAAAAATCGTGACAGTAAAAATCCGAAAGGTGCGAAATCCGAAAGTGATCTCGGATGTTTGTTGATGCGGTAGCGAAAGCTTTTTCCAGTATAGTGTACAAATGCAGGGATTTGCCGTATCGGAGACATCTGCATTAGAAGACTCGCCTTTTTAGTAGAGTCTGCATTTTTTTCATGTTGGGGGGTATTTTCAGCAAGTATGAGTTTCGTAGAATAGAGAATTTCGTGCTTCAGTCGCGGTCGTGCTCGATGCTTATTTGCAGAAACTAACGCGAAACCACCGAGTCGAATCAGAGGCGGAGACAACGCTGCTCTCAACGAAGGGACCTTCGTTGTTCGTCTTTCACTCAACGGCCCTAAGGGAGCCGCCGAGTGCACCGGTGCGATAATCGGTCGCCGTTACATTCTGACCGCTGGTCATTGCATCGATAACAGAAACAGCGGCACGGTTATCGGCGGTACTCATCATCGCTCCGATCCTAATCCCATCGTCAGCAATATTGCGCGAGTTTACAAGCATCCTCAATACGGCACCGCCTATGGAGGCTATGACGTTGGTATCATCGAGGTAAGTTATTATCAATTCCGCACCGAATAAATTGATAAAGCGAATGGAACCGAATGGATTAAGTGTTATTTATAATATAAAATTTTTATTAATGCCCGATAGGACAGAATGAATTCCATTTTATTCATAACACGACATCCTGCATTGCTAATAGAAAATTATATTTCGGCTGCGTTTATTTTTTACAAATTCTCTGCTTCATGAATAATAGTACTTTACGATACTAGTGCGATAAAACTTTTTCTGACGAGTGTGAGTTTGCAGAACGAGCCGAAGGCGAGGGTTGCAATCACACGAGTCAGAAGAAGGTTCATCGCACAATTATCATACGAAATGTTATTTTACGAGGTGCGAAAATGGGGATATGCGCACGCGATGCGTGCGTAAAACCGCACTTTACGCACGGAGTGAAATGAAATATTTTTCATCGGTATCATAAGAAGAGCCTGTCTATATTCAGTTGAAGGAAAGTGAAAGTAAACTTCTTAATATCTACAGATTTTTTCTTTATATATATTTTTTTTTCATGTTTTAATTTTCAAGAAAAAGCATTCGGTTGAAAGTGTGTTTTCCATTGGTTGACTTCGAACCGAATGTGTAATCAAGGGTATACTAAACGGTACAGAAAAATTTCAGGTTGACAGAGATTTGGACCTGAGCGGACGGCAAACTTCCGTGCCTTTGACGACGAGCGAAGTTAACTTCAACGGCCGGGCAATCCAACTGGGCTGGAGCAAGTGCGGCAGCGATAACATTATGGCGCTCCAGAAGCTGAGCGTTGCTTTCTTGACGAAGGATATCTGCGAAGACCGCGGTGGCGACGACCAATATCCCCAATTGCTGTGTCTTGACACAGAGTTCGCCGAAGTTTGCGGCGTAAGTTTTCATTGCCAAACGTGTGCGAAGTTCATGCGCTGGAGTATCCCGATGGAGTGAATATAAAAAGACGTTCGTGATTTTTTTTTTTGACAGGGTGACAGCGGTGGTCCGATTGTGGCCGGTGGACGTGTCGTTGGCATCGCTTCAACTCGTGCGAATAACAGAGGCGAGCCCGCTACTGCCCAAAACGTTTATCACTATCTGCCATGGATCAACTCTATCGTTGGGCAATAATACGGTTAACCGGACGATATTTTATTTACCTTTGTTCAAGAAAATGCTGCCAATAAATCATATGAATCAATCCGACCATTTTTTTTGTTCAATGCTGAATACGTCACTTGGTTCGAGGGTAAAATTTTAGCAACAAGAACACTCAATTCCTACAAATTGTACCGGAACTGCTTTTCCCAAAGGGATGAATCAGCTTCACTTCTGGCCAATTGCACCGACCATGCCAAGGAAGCCAATGATTCGTGTGAGAAAATAACTGAACTTGTTGATAAGATATTACAGCGAAATAAATAATAACACGAGGATAATGTTCCTTTTCTGAAAGCCTGAGCACACAATTCGCACGCTCAACCACTATTCTTCAGAATTTTTCCATCCAGTCTTCACTTCTGTTAACTCTCCAAATTTATTACGTAGATCTCTCGCTGTGTCTTTTTCTCACGCATACAGTCGCGCCCTACCAGATATTTCAAACTACGTGTACAAAATATTGTGCTTCGTTATGCGTGCTCACCCGTGCGATTAAAGTTCGTTTGCTAAGTTACATATTTGGTGCCGCATATAATTAATTCAGTACACAGAGTCAGATAAGATACGATTGTGAAGATTATGTGCCTAACCGAACCCAGTTTGCCTCCGACCGAGAATATCCCAACCTTAGACGTATTCAATAGGTTCGGTAATGTCGTTGTGAATATCGAAGACCCATTGTTTGGTCTTTGAAATTTTTTTCACTTACAAACTAATTAATAATTTTCGGATCTCCGAGAATGGGATTTTCAACCTCATCTAAAGCCGACACAAATTACTCCTCATTTAGTTCAAGATTTAAAAGTTGGATATGCCAAGCAAAACGCAGTATTAAAAATGCTTATTGCGTGTGTTTTTTCAAAATTACGTTTTACACCCCTATTATAATTGTAAATATTCGATAGAAATTTATTGCGCGAAGAAACAGGCAAAAGTTATGAGGCGGCGGTGCGCGTGGCGCGTAAAGCAGGAGGCGGAGCTCTCCCAGTAACTAACAAATATTAGATGAACCCAAAAATGCTATTTTGCAAAATTCAGTCGAAGGATCACCCGTGTACCGGAAACACGCACACGAATGCAAATAAAAGCAACTTCGTTATTTTGATTCACAACTTCCGCTTTTGCAATTTGTCAATGTTGCTCTCAGTAGCGCCGATAAGAACGGAGCACTATTTGCGATCATAGATAATGGACGTTGCCGACTTCGGTTTGCATGTTAGATCGCGAGTACTTCTTCACATTTCACACGAGGATTATTTATGGGGTGTTGAATTTGATCACCGAATTGTTAGTCGTGATAAATGTCGATCTAGCGTATAATGGTCCAATAAATCAAATACGACTTCGAGAAATTTATGTGCCTCGCGAAGTCTAAATTTCACGAGGTCATTTTGCGCTTTGCGTGTTTTACAAAATTCGTCGAGGGGGCCCCCCTAGGATTAGAGTAGACAGAAGTGGGGTTCGGTGACCGTTTCCGCGAAGAAGCGACTCGTCTCGACTATTCGCGTATTGCACACCGTCATTACACGAAGTTTACGCCGTTGCCGTGTCGCGTTTTCTGACGAAAAGCTGCATTTACCACCGCGAAGAATTTTCCGAGAAGCTCAAGTTCCTGCGTAGCCGCCGGTGAAACGGGCCGAGGTTGGTTTCCAATTATTTCACCATTTCTAAGTTCCATTACCATCTTAGCCTTTGCCAAAAAAGTAGTACGAGCGATATCGTCTGAACGAGGACTCGCGCTCTTGCGGCTGGCGCCCGGTAGAAGCAAAATTCGAAGGATATGCGCAACATTTGAACTTACCCCGAAAATCATTGCCACAAAATTTTTTACACCCAACATATGACTTTTGGATGAAAAATTTGATTTTCTCCATTCATCATAGGACGGATTCATCCATGATTACGAATACACTGCAAAAAGTACCACATACACCACAAATTGTAATGGAAATCGTTGACCTTGGTTCCGCATGATATCGAAACGTCTTTGACTTTGGTAATAACCGCGTGTACAGTACAACCCCGGGGTTGGGCGGGGGGTGTTGAACTAAGTTAAGTTAAGCAAAACATTCCGCAGGGCAAGAACTTTCAGCAGGAGACATGAGCGTATCCTTCTTTATTTTGTTCGCAGGATATATACAACACATTATTGTGTAGGTATTTTCGAACTGCTGCCGAAGACATGTGGAAGTCGACCAGACAATCTGGGTTTTGTCTCACGTTTATGGTGACGTCGGCAGCCATAATTGTGGGTGAGTCAATAAAGTCTCTGTATTTGATGCGTGATCATAGTTGTACCATTATGTCCGGTAGTCGGGCGAACGGTCGAAACTGAACTGATAATGGGGCAATACACAAGTCCTTTTTGAAGTCGCGTAGCCTCGAAAATTCGTATAAAAAAACTGGGTGTCAATTTCGTGGCAATTGGCATAATTCCAAGTGGAATCTCCTAAGACCCACCCCCTCCCAAACACACCCTTCATTCAATACTCAGTCCCCCTTGGACATTCTGGTTCCACCATGGGAACTTAGCCCAACTCATTCATTCAGTAGAAAGTCCCTGAGGAGCTCACAGATACTGATTTAGTCATTATAGTAGAAGCCCTCTTTTCTTAACTCGGCGGGACCAAGCGCTATCGGTCTCCGGGCCTCCACAGTCCGCACCCTTGGTCACTTCTTCTTCTTCTTTCTTACAATTTGGCCGGACCCTAAACTCCACGGAAATTACCGATAGAGGGCACTCCAGCCTGGCCCCAGTGAAACACGCGCCGGCCAAGACTCCAACCCTTGGTCACTTGCTGCCGTACGGACAGCAATGAGCAAGGGTAGGGATGTAGGGGCGGTCAAAGTGGAGTAGGCAAAAATCAAGCGGAATCGTTACCACGGCAAAGAGTTCAAATTTGCAAGCTGCTGAGTTGGATGAAGTTAAGAAAATAGAGATCCCATTGTACCGAGTAGGTTCAATTTATCCAATAGTTTATAATATAACCGGAGCGTTCATGAAACTTTAGTGTCAATTATGTACAACAGTATTGTTATCTACAACGCCTAACTCCGCTCGGAGACTCCACTTGAAAAAAATCTTATCCGTCTAACGGGTCTTATAGTTCCGTCGACTGAGCCATCTTATCGACCGGTGGTAATTGACGACTATTGAATTATTGGTTTCGGTTTAGCGCGTGCTGTATAGGAAGCGCTGAGATGTATTGTACAAGCTATGTTGTCCATTGGTGATGTGTACCTCAACTTACAATTCGCATCTGAAGATTATTCCAAAAATCGCAGGTGCAACGGTTGCACTATTATTTTAATCCTTCTCGACCCGGTGACGATGTTGCTGTGACTGGGACTACGATAAAAAGGTTTTGTGCTTCGCTCACTGTTATGCTTGACGTTCATTCGCAGGAACCAACGCAAAACCACCGAGCAGAATTAGAGAGGGAGCGGACGCTGCTCCCAACGAAGGGACTTTCGTTGTCCGTCTTTCACTCAACGGCCCGAAGGGGGGCGGCGAGTGCACTGGTGCGATAATCAGCCGCCGTCACATTCTCACTGCTGGACATTGCACCGACAACATGACCGGCGGTACCGTTATCGGTGGTACGCATCATCGCTCCGATCAAAATCCCATCATTAGCAAAATTGCACGACTGTACGAGCATCCCAAATATGGCACTGCTTATGGAGGCTATGACGTTGGTGTCATCGAGGTAAATCATTGTCGATTCAACGGATAAATCGATAAATGGAATTCGATTGAATCGCCTGTGTAAATTTTTCCATAGGTTCTTTTACAGCCAGTGATCAACAAAGTTTAAATGGTCTTAGAAAATACATTAGGGGGGAGGGGGTCAATGCCGGCAAGTCGATAATAACGCTGGAACGGATTTTAAAGAATCGAGTGATGATATAAGGATAAATTTTGAGTTATCTCATTACCCAGGCGAAAACCAACTACTGAGACAAGTTTTATCCTTTTACCTAGACTGGGAATTATTCAGAGCGATGATGGGTTTTGCTGTTTTTCATGTAAGAATTACACCACATCCGGCTGAAATTTTCTAGAAGACAGCCTATTTTGACATATAAGTAACGATGACGCACCGCTTTGGTATTCTTACACCTGTACTTTGAGCTCCGGCAGAAGTGAAAATGTTGAAAAATAGTATTTCAATAGTATTTCCGGGTAATACCGGTGACCACGTATTCAAATGGGGTTCACGAATTAAGGTTTTTTCACCCATCAAGTACTTGTTATGTTTCCAGATCAATCTTTGGATAGTTATCCATTTTTAAAGACATTATTAAATGAACACGCTGCGTTATTCGGGTTGGCAGTTGGCTGTTACAGTTTGGTATCAAAAAAGAAAAAAAATAGCCGTTTTTATCGGACTGCCTGGGGTGACAACGGTCAAATGACCATTTTTTTCAATAGTTAATAATCAGTTGCGTATAATTTGATCGCTCCAAACACCAGTGGTTGTTGGTTAATGTTACAAAGATTGCACTACTTCATGATTCGTATAGATTCGTTACTTTATGACGAAAATCATAAAGTTTTTCTCCTAAGCTTAAGACTTTCTCGTCCTTCCCATTGAACTGAAATGGTACACGAATTCGAGGAAAAACCTGATGATACAGAGATATTTTAGGTCGACAGTGATTTGGATCTCGGCGGTCGTCAGATTTCGGCGCCCTTGACGACAAGCGAAATTAACTTCGATCGCGTAGGATTCGTATTCGGCTGGAGTAAGTGCGACGGTGACGGTATTATGGCACTGCAGAAGCTCACCGTTAGTTTCTTGACGAAGGAAATCTGCAACGAGCACGGTGGCTACGACCAGTATCCGCAATTGCTCTGCGTTGATGCGGGTTTGTCGGGAGCTTGTCCCGTGAGTTGGATCGCATAACATTCGGAAGTTACAGCTTTAAGGATTTTCTGATGGGATACGTGTAACACGTGAGCCGTTTCGGATTTTTTTAGGGCGACAGCGGTGGTCCTATTGTATCTAATGGTCGAATAGTCGGGATCCTCACGCTAGCGGCGAATCACCGGGGAGAACCACTCACTGCCCAAAACGTCTACTACTATCGCGACTGGATCAACTCAATCGTCAATCGAAGGCACGAGTAATCAGATTCATCGTGCATGGGTACGCATGCATTATTGGTGAATATTCATAATTCATGAATACTCGGATGACGAACACAATCTTACGAATTGCTAGTCTGTAAAGTATGAATAAAATTGGAAACGACATGAGTGGAAAACAAAATCCGTTACCTTGTCCAAAAATTAGTGTTCCGAAAAGTTGTTAACGAATGAGAGAAAAAATTAATTGTGCAACAAATAGCTTAGCAACTCAACTTTTATTGTTAATGGAAATGATTCGTCAATTTTTCGAAATACGTATGACTTTTTTCCAGAATTTCGTCCGATTTTTTAGGATTGCTCGTTTTTCGAACGAAATGAAGGATGAGCTCAGTCGTCGAAGAGACATCGTGTTTTTGAAACATGCAACGCCTCACGTGGTATCATGGCTGAATAACATGGCACTGTGTTGAGACATAACGAACTAACACGATATTTTCACGGAGATCAAATAAACACACTCGATTTCGAAAATCCATTCATTGATACAAGCAATTCCAACGAGCTTAGTCACTCGAAACCACCACACCTGGTGGATTCAATGAATGTGGATCAGATTCCAACGCAACCAACGGAAAAAAACAGCGCGCCGGCTTTCGACCTTGATCATATTAACTAGCATTCATAATGTCTCGAACAAAATATTGTTCGCAAAAGTATCTCCAAAAAAAATATCTCGTCCGCAAAATATCCTCAATTCATGAAATCTAATGTAAATTGAACCACACAAGACTCTAAAAATATATTTTCTCGAATAGTGTCTCGAATAAGAATACGAAAACATTTTATACATTTTATGAGTCTGATACCTAAGTTAAATAAAAGTTTTTATGAAAGTACACAATAATTCTAAATTGAATGTCAAGAGTCTCAGATTACAACTATTTGAAAGCTAATTTCTTTCTTTCTTCAATCAATTTGAACGTAACCATTGGTAAATTTATTGACGACTAATAGTTGCATTTTTTCACTTTCATCATTGTATTTTTTTTATCAGGAACTATTGCATTTTGTGAGGATAGGATTGGTGAGCAATAATAGTATGAAACAAACAGAAATACAAATTTTATTCTTGCATTATCATGACCATTACTTATTTCTATTTTGTATATGGAAGTCTGAACGTTCCGGTCTAAAAACAAATTTCTCTCGTAATATAGGACTTGAACCAACGACCTTCGTGTTACCAGGCTAGATCACTACGCTGCCAAAAACTTCAAATTTTTTGCTTCGATGCTATCGAGTTAACATCGAGGTCCTGTCAATTGATAAAACATATCCAGAATTGCCCCCCGTCCTTCCGTCCGACCCTCAGAGCTTCATCCGTCAACTGCACCAAGGATTCGCGAAGCGCGCCAAAACACATAAGCACGCGCTTAATTTTTTTTTTCATTCAAATTTTGCAATACCGGATAATCTATTTCGATTGTTATGATGGCCAGATAACAAGACCAAAACCCAAATACGGGGAGGAATTTGTGTGATGGTAGCGTTGCGGTGACCATCTGTCGTTTTCAGTCGAACCGATATTTGCGGTGTTTGCAGATGAATGTTGAAATGTATCGAGTAGATTTTTTATGAATCGACAAAACACTGTGTTATTGAGACGCGATACCTCAAGGTCACGACGTAATTGTGCTAGATTCTCAAACCCGTATCGAGATCAACAACGCGGCAACAACAATCGAAATTGCGAAAGTTTTCAACTATTTACGTGAATATGCGAAAACACTTTGCGTGATAGAGCAGTATAAATTGGAGTCGACGATTGCCATTAGCATAGTCTCGAACATTCGGCATTTGTGACAGCAACGATTCAGTTCTCTGCAGATTCCAAATTTGCACCATTACAGATTACACGGCTCGATTATTCAATTGACAAGTCTCGAAGTAAGTAAATGAATATTTTTGGAAGCTTTCAAACTTTGCAACGCATACGCGCCCACACACACGCACTAATACGAAATTGCGATATTTCACGATTCACTTCAAACAATTTATGGTTTCAATTTATTAATAACTAGACATAGAAAAAGAGGTTGCTTATTGTCGAACCTCTTCATAACCATTCAAAACTAATGTCGAATGAACAACAAAGCTGTCTAACGTTCACAAAGGGCAATGATATAGTCGATTCAGAATTCACCGTTTTAGGATTGTGCGAACACAAATTTTTCCGTCAAAGACGAAACCCGATCGGAAACGATCATTAAGGAAATAATAATTTTCTGAAAGGCACATTCGGAATTATTTCTCATTCATTCCGACAAAAAGTATACAATACAAGCGTTGTTTGCAGATATCAGTGAAAGGCAGTCTACAACATGGGGAAGTTAACCGGAACAACGCGATTCGGTCTGATGTTCATGGTGGTGATGGCGGCCATTATTGCTGGTGAGTACACGGTCTTGTATATTTCACCGCGTATCGCAGGCTCAATTAGACCCTTATTGCTAGAAAAACTCGCTTTAAACATCTTTGCAATCGACAAGTTTCCCATAGCTATTTTTTTTTTTATATTGGTTACCACCGTATACCCTGACGGGTTTTTACGCGCCCTTCCCACCCCCCTTTCTTCACCTACCACTCCCTACCCGTACTTCACTAAGCTACCTAACTTAGATCTTCGACTGCGTCCGCAGTCGGCTTAGCTACACTTTTGCCGTGGACACGGGGAAACAGCGGAAAACCCGTGCCAGTACAGACGGCCCTGTCCTTCTGATCCCCCGATGTATATCCGAAAGTAACTTACTTAAGTGTATACACCAAGGTCTCAGAAAAACTGGCCTCCCGTCCAAGGGTTGATGCGCTAGACAGTGCGTGGCTAAGCGCTCACCCATCCAAGTACTGACCGCGAACGATTGTGCTCGACTTAGGTGATCGCCGAAGCCGCGCACCGACCGCGCATCCGCCGCTGTCGGTAGTTTCCCGTAGCTATTAACTTCATATCAATAAGTTCAGGAAACAACTGGGTTTGCGACAAGTGTCGACACATCATGTCCGAAATGAATATTACATTCTTCAAATGTATCGGTGCATTCTGTACGGCTCAGACTATCTTCCTCGTGCCATTAACTTTGATTACTTTTCTTTTTCAATTCCAACGGCATCTGTGCTTTTTTTCATTACCTTGACGTCGGTTGAGATTGTCGAATATCGAATATCAAGGAAAAAGAAATGACGGAAGTAGAAATAAGAGTTTCACCGACCAACTACATTTGGCAAAGACAGAGACATTGATTGATCATTTTATTATACCTTAGTGAATCTATTGAGCAATATGGGGAGTATATCTTGTATAGCAGACTTCAGACTAGTTGCATACGATGTGCTCGTTCGTGAGTGCATTCGATTCAGATCTCTACGGCAAAAAAGTGTTGAGCCTAGCGAGTGGCTTTCATGAGCAAAGCTAGATGTACGCAAAACTAGGAGCAAAGAAGAGAGAAAGAGTTGTCTGCTGAATCGGCATCGTGCTTGATGTTCATTCGCAGGAACTAACGCAGAACGTGAGGGTAAAATCGAAAACGGTGTCAGCGCTAGCCGAGGTGACGGAAGCTTCGTTGTTCGTCTTGAACTCACAGGCCCTAAGGGGGGCGGCAAGTGCACCGGCGCGATAGTCGGTCACCATTACGTTCTTACCGCTGCTCATTGCCTCGAAGGCATGACCGGAGGTAGCGTTATCGGCGGTACGTCTCGACGCTCCGATCCGAATGCCATCGTCAGCGATATTGTGCGTCTTTGGATGCATCCTCAATTCGACAGTGTTAACGGCGGCTATGATGTCGGTGTAATCCAGGTAATATATTCGTCCAAATGATTTCAATCTATAAACATTGTTTTAGCGTACATTCGTGCGAAGAGAATTTGAAAAAAGATTTATAAAGTTTAATGCGGTTCTTGCGGTACAGTGAGGTGAGCACTAGAAGGACTAAAAATGTTGAAGCACGCTTTACATTTCCGTTAAATTGCCTGTCGTTCACACTGATTACGTTTCAATGTACCGAATATCCAATGATTCGAATGTTCTGCGAAATATGTCAGGTCGACCGTGACTTGGTTGTCCGTGATCGCACGGTAGCAATTCCCATCACAAGCAACGACATAGACCCCGGCGTGCATGGACATCTGTTCGGTTGGAGCAGTTGCGGTTCTGCGAACCTGCACAGTCTCCAGATCGCCATTGTTCGTTTCTTGTCGAAGGAAGATTGTGCGAAACAGAGTGTTTATGACTATCCAGGAATGATATGCGCTGTTTCGGACACGAGTGCATCTTGTCCGGTAAGATGGATGATACCGCAAGTGGAAATAATTGTTAGTAGAGTTTGCTCACGAAATGCTTACCGATTTTTTTTTATTATAGGGCGACAGTGGCGGCCCAGTTGTAACTAGGGCCCGAATAGTTGGTATTCACACAAACCCAGGAGGGGGGCTCGGAAAACCGTACGGTGGCCAAAGCGTCTACTACCATCGCACTTGGATCAATTCAATCGTCCGGGATTAGTACCACCGAACCTGACCAATACCACATTCGCATACATTTGTACAACGATTCGTCTCCGACCTGCACACGAGAAAGCTTGTCTCTAAACTTCTCCGAGCAAGAGTTTCTTCTATATTATCTCTTTTTCTTGTCCACTTTCGAAATGTAATAAAAAAATCTTTTACGATTCCAAAAACTCTCGATTGTGAAGGGCATGTAAAATAAATGAGTTATTGAAAATCAGTGAAACAACGAATAATATTCGCGCATTATGTCTTTGGAGAATATAAGAGCTAAAAAAAACTAAGCAACCTTTCGCACACAAAAAGGGCTTGAGAAAAAAGGGTCTCATGTGGCGCGAAAATAATTATTATGCCATTTCTTTCGTTGAAATCAATCAATATCAAGTCAAGTCGGAAGTTTGTGGTAAACGGTTAGAGGAGAATAGGGGAATGAAGTGCGTTGAAATATGATGGCATTGGGTTGCGGTGTTTTATTTGAAGATGGTTTCAAATCATAAAGATAATGAAAAGCACGACAGTAAGAATTATGATTCACGTTGACTTTTTCCTTAATATTCACTGTGGAAGCTCGAAGACTTTTGGAAGGTCAAAAGAGTCTTTTTTTTATTATTTTTTCTCGTATGCTTTCGAAACCGTCGAATGAATCCCACGGCGAAGCGGAATACACAGAAGCGGGTGCGAGAAAGCACGAGGCTCACACGTGCGTCCTCGCGATTGGGTCATAAACATGTCGGGCGGTCTTTTCCCGGAGGTTTACTCGCACCCACGCCGATATCTTCGTCAGCCTCTAAGAACCGACTTTATACGAGCTTTTCTGCAGTAGCTACCACGCTCCTGTGGCAGAACTCGAAGTAGCGAAGGAAGCTATGCTACGGTCATACAAGAATCATGCAACGTGCGATGTCTCGACATAGTCCTTTTAACGCCTTGTCGCTTTACGATATCCTCACGTCACGCTTCACTTATGGATGTTTTCGGTTATTCCCAACGAAGTTTCAATACACTTGAGAGGAGGTGAAATACCACGGTCGGTAACAAAAACTGTAAACAACTTTTTTCAGGCTTACTGTGATTAACAGCTTAAAAAAGAGTCTTACGGTCTGCTGTGGTGACATCCGCATACCGTAAGACTGTTTTTCAAGCTTTTTTTTAAAGCTGTTTTCGGTTATCCTCAACGAAGTTTCAATACACTTGAGAGGAGGTGAAATACCACGGTCGGTAACAAAAACTGTAAACAACTTTTTTCAGGCTTACTGTGATTAACAGCTTAAAAAAGAGTCTTACGGTCTGCTGTGGTGACATCCGCATACCGTAAGACTGTTTTTTAAGCTTTTTTTTAAAGCTGTTTTCGGTTATTCTCAACGAAGTTTCAATACACTTGAGAGGAGGTGAAATACCACGGTCGGTAACAAAAACTGTAAACAACTTTTTTCAGGCTCACTGTGATTAACAGCTCAAGAAAGAGTCTTACGGTCTGCTGTGGTGACATCCGCATACCGTAAGACTGTTTTTTGAGCTTTAAATGCCAGCATGTCGGAAAAAAGTTGTTTACAGTTTTCGATACCGACTGAGCCCGGGATGGGTAAGGGGAAGGAATTGCACCTACTCTTAAGGACGCAACACATGTGTTTAGACATTTGTACGTAACTCAGCAACGATAAAGTTGCCACAAATTTGGAAAGACAATTAGCATTTGTTGAATTGTTACTCACAGGTGGGACTCGGAGTTAGCTCTTTCATGTCGATTCGCACGTCGAAGTCGTAGATGTTGAACAACTCCAGCTTCGGGCCTCGCGTGCTCTTCTGCAGCATGTGTAGCGCCGTCGTGATCGCCTTCGTGTATTCCCGCACTCCAAACGATTTGTATGGCACGACCATTCCCACCTGTTAAACAAATCGATTTTCGTACCCAAGATTAAAAGTCGCATCTTCCGTACAATTTTACTCTCAATAACGACTGAAAAAAGTTTTGAGTAGAAAAAAAGGAAAAAAAGCTTTGAAAGGAATGATGAGATGGACCACGTGGAATTAGTGGAATAAACTAAACTGTAAGTGGAAAATCGTTTATTCGTCCATCAAAAGCAGGTCGTCAATCAATAACTCTCATTAAGGGAACTCATAACTTCGAATTTTATGTATATTTTTCGAAAATATTTGTGTGCTCTCGCGTTTGATCCCTTTTCGTGTGTTCACTTCTGTGATAGATCCCTTATTTTCTGCTCTCTTTCATCTGACGCAGGCCCTTTTTTTCTCGAATCTTTGGATTTTACATAAAAATGTTCATAAAGTTGTACCGCAAAAAAAAAATAATCGGCTGCTTTAGATCACCATGGGTTTCGCCAAATGTGCAAGTGCCGTTGTCACATTCTTGTATTTTTTGTAGGTTTCGCTGAAGTTCCCGTAGAAACGTTCGAAAAAAACTAAATTATTCTTCATCTTCGTGGGAGGCCCTTCAATGATCGTTGCTTATTCTGATTCTCCTTGAGAATGTTTTCCTGGCCAGGTCTGTTCTAAGTCCTCTTCGGAGAGTGCACCACGTCCTCATTATTGTAATTTTCCTTAAAGCGATTTCGCAAGCTTTAAATATTTAAAAATAAATACAAGAGCCCACACGAAAGAGAGCGTGAATATCGATGGAAAGAAAATGGATCTATCTGACGTTTGCTATCCAATAGCGTTTCGAATAAACTAAATTAAATCACGATAAATACTTCTGAATAAATAAAATTACATCGAGCAAAGCCAACGATTACAAATTTAAAAATCTCTTATTATTTAATCTTTGCGCAGAATGACATAATCGTAGCTGTGCTTTGATGAGAAATTTCCGTCATCTAATTCTCGACGTGCTCGAGGTGTTAATCAGGATTTGCTTGACGCCGAAACATCCAACTTTGAAAGCCGTGTAAACCCCCGAGGCGTGGAACTGCGCGAACCGGAAAATAGCCGGCTGTAATAGTCGAGTTATTGTTGGCGGACCAAACTCCTGCGGAGCCCAAAGTAGCGGCTATGCAATAATAATATCCGGCGCGCATTCATTGTGCATGTGAACTACACTTATTTGGCGTAACGAGATAACGAGTTGACCGTGTCGATGTCCAACTTCATCGGACCACGATTTTGGCGCGCCGAAGTCTTGTTAACAGTTGTCCGAGGCTAACATTGACCGTTCGACGATGTAACAAATTCATTGTATTATTATATTGTATACAAATGTATGAACAGACATTTTATTTAGGGGGGAGCGGGGCAAAATGGCATACCGGGGCAAAATGGTACGAAATCGTCAAACAAAGTCCCCCGTGTGATAGAATTAGGGCAGAATGGGACAAGAGAAAGCCCCATCGAACTAGATTTTTTTGCTGTTCCATTTTGCCCCAATACCATTCTGCCCTGTCCCCATTGTCCGTGAATACCATTTTGCCCCGGTATGCCGTTTTGCCCCGCTCTCCCCTATGATTTATCATTTTTGAACGATGAGAAAAAAATATAAAAATTAATTACGAGCTCAATTCATTTTAGACTGGTTGTTGCGGGTGTTATGGAAGCTCCGGTCAATGAAGCGGTGCCCATTTTGGAACCAAAGTGGAATCAAATGTCAATTGTTAGTATTCATTCCAAAATATCACGTTTCTCTAAACTTGCGTAGAATACAAACATCTAAAGCGTATCATCGGATCAGAACATGAAAATTTTCTTTATGGATTCTCGGCTTTCATGGATTCTCCATAAATAGATACAAAAAGCGCACCGTGCTTGTTCCCGCAGGTCGACACGCAGCCAATATTATATAGGATTTTTATTATCCACACGAACAATCGACTGGTGTGCTTGCCCACCTGTTGCGAGCACAATCGATCGTTGTGAATGAAGGGGTGAAAACCCGCGAAAGCAGACAGGCGAGAGCTTGCAAAGCTGATTCTAACATTCCCCTCGACACTTGCGGGGCTTGTGAACCTCGACACAAAATTTAATGTGGATTCCTATTCGACTGAATGATTCAATACAAATACCTATATTCAAGAATCTTGCTTATCAACTGCAATTGTCTTTATCTTTATGTGTAATCAGAAAATCCCTAAATAATTGGCTGACGCTGACGATTATCAATTAATATCTCTTTGCATTATTAAAATATTTCACCGCCGCCGACGCTGCTCTATCAGAGAGCTCAATAGGGGTGAGTGGGGCAAAATGGCATACCGGGACAAAATGGTACGAAATGGTCAAATAAGACCCCCGTATGATAGAATTAGTGCAAAATGGGACAAGAAAAAGTTCCAACGAAGTAGATTTTTTTGCTGTCCCATTTTGCCTCAATACCATTCTGCCCTGGTCCCATTGTGCGTGAATACAATTTTGCCTTGGTATGCCGTTTTGCCCCGCTCTCCCCTAGAGCTTTGGTCTCTGGGGGTCTTAGACCTCGTGGCTCGAAATATTCCAAGTCCCCAACCAATGTCAAGAGACGCAGTAGAGCCTCGACGCCAAGTAGTTAAACATTTTTCATTTCATTATTATTATTATGAAATTATTATTTTTATACCAGAGGAAACTTCGAATATTTCCGCCAAGGGGAGATTGAGAATATTTCGTGCAATGGGGTCTCAGAGACCCCGGAAGCCCTTCAAGCTCTCCAGGGCAGCCAATCGCTTTATCCCCGAAAGCTCGATTTTCGAACATGACAGCCACGGCGGGATCTTTCTATAATATTAAGTATTATAGTATGACAGATTATAGATTTCAATATTCTATAGAAATTTATTCAGCGAAAGAACAGACAGAATTAGTTGGGGGTTGGCGTGTGAAGCGCGCAAGGGGATGGAGTGCCCTTACTATTATCAATATATTAATAATGACAGAGTGACGTATAGAGCAAAATTGGCAGAGCGTTCGTGACGGAGCAGCAGGGTTGGAAAGCCCGTCACGGAGGGACTGCGTGAAAGTAACAGAGTGAAACAGTGACAGTGACAGGCTGACAATGTGGCAAAATAATAGGCTGTCAGAATGACATTGAACTATCCAACCGGGATTTCGTCAAAATGGGCTCATTTGTTGAGTAATTCAATCCGTCAAATCCGTAAATCTCACTGTGACGTAGAGTTGTTTATAACAACTTGTTAAGAGCTGTTCGAAATCGGGAAAACTATTAGTAGCACGAAAATATAATTCTCTTATGGTTCTCTGATAGTTTTGAAGCCCTTCAAGGTCAATTGTATAGGGGAGGGCGGGGCAAAACGGCATACCGGGGCACAATGGTATGAAATGGTAAAATAGAGTTCTCTGTATGATAGAATTAGGGCGGAATTGGGACAAGAGAAGGTCCCATCGAAGTCGATTTTTTTGCTGTCCCATTTTGCCCCGGTATGTCGTTCTGACCCACTCTCCCCTACATTATAGCTGGTCGCGGTGCGCGGGATCGTAAACAGGAAATTGTTTTTTTTTTTTCATTTTCGACGAATCATTATAAAAAAAATCATCATTTACCTTCAAATATATTTTGCTCTGATTCTTCGCAGCGAGCGACGATTGGGGTGCGGGTGGTTTCATAAAAAACGGTTGCGCGGTCGTGGTCGTTGTGGTAGTCGGCAGAATTCTCAGTCTCGTTGAGTTGTGTGTTCTGCCCTCGCCAATACGAACGCCCGAATTGACTCTTCCGGTGCCGGTGCCTCGTGTGCCGGTTCCAGTGCCAATCTTGATCCCGCTTTCGCCCCGTATGACACCGCTGCCACCGTAAAAGCTGCCCAACCCCCGGGGAACACCGGCAAGTATCGCCAGAGCCACCGCAAGCGGAAGTAGCGACCACATTTTGTCGCGCCTCTCTCTTACCTTTCCTCCTTAGTATTTTCTCCCCTAACGAACACTCTATTTCCGCGTTAGTATTCTTTCCTTTGCGATTACTTCTTACGTATTTCTTTCCATTTCGTTCGATTGTTTGCCCTTTCCGGTCTCATCCCACATTACTCTCGGCCGAACTCGGGGTCGTCGGTCTCCAATTCGTCAGCTATTTCCTTCCAATCTCTGCGAATCCCCACCGACAGTGACCTCTTCGCTTCTTCATTCCTACTCTGTTGAAGCTTTCCGAACTTTTCTTTCTCGGAAATCTATTCGTGGCGCAACTTTATCGAAAGTTCTACATCTTGTTCGACCCTTTTTTTTTCTTCTCTCACCGGACGTCGCGATAATTCTTCAGCGTACTTTCGCGTCTATTTTTTTTCCTCACCTTTGCATATTTCTCTTATCCGTCGGGTTTTGCCGTTCGCAAATATGCCTCTGTAATCGTGTTTCCGGTCGTTGCGTCCGGAATTGAAAAAAAATTGTTTCGCCACCTCGCGGTAGAGACGAGTGATGTATTCCGAAAAATTCTCGAAATTATTTGTCACGTTGACAAACGACGACTCCGCGCGAATAGGGCCAACTTTTCCGTTTTCTCGATTATTCCCTCGTTGCGGGTTAATCTCGCGTCTTCGCCGTGTCTCGGGTTGCAAAGCTTCTGAAACACAAAGCCGAATGGAATAATGAATTATCGTTCGGTTGTAAATTTCATCGTTCATTGAACCCGCTTCGTTCGTTGAATTCGTTGGGAAAAGAAGCGGTAGAAAAAAAGCTTTCAGAAAAGCTTTTAGATCCGTTGATCCAAAATTCATTTAATAATTTTCATTGTGCTAATGAACCAACAATTTCGAAGCACGATTGAAACTTTCGGATAAAAATTTCCATGCACGCGATACAGTTAATTATAGTTGAGGATTATGTTCGCGGATGCTAAAATTTAATTAACCGCATCAACGCGCTGTTCGGCGATAAACAAGGCTCATCGATTATTTCCGGTACGAAGCGCGATACTTTAAGCTATATTAATCGCTGATACGACTTGATATCGGAGTTTCGAATCGTTGAATGCGCCACAAACGGATCGATGTTTTTTATACCTTTGTAGAAACGGTTGAACAAAAATTTGCTTAGCATGCGAATTCCTTGAAATAGCGTTGAGAAATCCGTTAAACGGAGCTTTAGGAAGTTCATTATTGGGAAATTATGTTGCTTGTTTTCGTCGGCCACTCCATAATTTAACAGCTTAATAAAATTTTGATTGCCCTTCAATCAAATTGCTTACTGAATTTTAATTGTTGTTAATACGATCGCACGAGATTATGGGCAGCGCGTTATTGCGAGCTTGCGCAAGCTCATTCCACCGAGACAAATGGAACATTCGCTTAGCTTTTACTGTAATATTGTCTACGCACAAATTATTAGGATGGACAATTTAAAGAAAGCTTCGTAGGGGGGAGCGGGGCAAAATGGTACGAAATGGTCAAATAAAGACCCCCGTATGATAGAATTAGTGCAAAATGGGACAAGAGAAAGTCCCAACGAAGTAGATTTTTTTGCTGGCCCATTTTGCCCTGATACCATTCTGCTCTGGTCCCATTGTGCGTGAATACCATTTTGCCCCGGTATGCCGTTTTGCCCCGCTCTCCCCAAACTCAATCGGCGGAGTCTGCAAGCTCTAATGAAAAAAATCTTTAATTCTGCAAAAAATTCTTGAAGAAAGCTCACTATTGTATTTCACGACTTTACGCTGCCGTGAATATCAGTTAACCTTTTGATGAGCCAAAAAGCTCCCGTCGATGGAGCTTTTACACTGAACGGTGCGGCGCGTATTCTTGTCGCGATTAACTATAAAAGGGACTCCGCGAGCCAACTATCGAGATGTCTGCCAATCACAAATGCTTCGACGAATCCGAAGCTCGCGAAAGCTCGATGAAGTTAATCCTTGCATTCCCCGAAACACAGAAAACCGTCTTGCTGCGGCATTTTCGAGAATACTTCATGATGCGAAATCAATCGTCTTGTTCGAGGAGCACGAATGAGAACGAGTATTCCAGCTTTCATTAGTTTCACCGAGCCGAGAGTGGGAAGAGCGGCGGTGAGTGGGAGCTTTTCCATTGCGAAATTAGAAGCGAGTGAAACGGATTTATAAAACTCTTTGTGCTCCACCTTGAATTTCCATGTTCGTGAATTGTTCGTTGTGGAATTTCCAAGAAGAAGCTGCGCATTACAAGCTTACGGAACAAGGTTTTAAAGACCCACGGCTTCGAATTCGCGGAATGGCATAAGTGACTGCGTGGCCATTGCGAGTCGATTCGTTGCAGGGCATCGAATAACAATGGTTCAACGACTTCTCATGTTCGTGAGCGGGCGAAAGCTCAAACATAAAATTCTATAGGGCACTTCGGTGCTCGCGTACGTCCGCGCTTGCGGCAAGTGGCGAGCTTCATAAAAGCACACAAAAGCTCTCTCTGCGCGACCACATCCGGCGAGTGTCCACACGATTTCTGGATGTCTCGGTGCTTTGCTGGAATCACCGAAAACAAAGGAACACTCCGGCGTTTCTGTATCATCGAGGAATGCCTAACTACGAAAAAGCGCGTCCTTTATTGACGTGCGCGATTCGTGGAAATAGCCGCACAAAATTACTTTCGCGTCTCGTGGTCGGCAACAGAGAAAAAGCACAAAAGCGAAAGAACAACGCGAACGATATGTTGTAGCAATTTTTCCGAGCAAGCCGTACCGACATAAGTGTAAAGTACCGGACGTCGGTTGATGCCACCGGGGAGGAGCTTTTTATTCCGAGGATGTTCTGTCGCTTTCGAGACGGCGATTGAATAGCAATGGGACGCGAAGTTGAGGAGTGCGCGAGGGCGAGTCAAATGCAAAACGGAAGAAAGCCGATCGGAACGAGAGCCGCGAAAGGAAAACTACGAAAAGGGGGGTTACGTTGTACCGCATATTTTACCTGAGTCATAAAATTCTTTCCAGATTTCCCAGGGTAATACGAATATATTATCTTGGAGCCATGGACGACATTGAAATTTCCCTTCGATCGAGTCTGTCGCGAGGAATTTATCCGAGACGAGAACTTTGCGCAAGCTCTTCAAGAAAAATTCAATCCTTTGAGGTTAATACAACGAAGCTTTTGGCTGTGCAGCTAAGCTACGAGTTGTTTTTCCCATCAAAGCGTCGCAACACAGTAATACGTGACTTATTTCAATTCGTTTTTCACGATCTGCACATTTTTATGTCCCGTTTATTGAATGATTGAAAAGAACTTACAAGGTTTTGGTCATCGTTGAAGTAATCGATGTTGATAATCAATGAATTAGCGAAAAATACTTGTGGTGTCTTACAAATGTACCCTACCAGTTAGTAATGAATGCTTGAATCATATGAAAAAGCGCGAATGAAAAAAAATACGAACGACCGGATAACGAATCCATTATAAAACCTTTCCGACACGAGGATCTCCGCGAAAGCTCGTGAATATCTCAATGGACCGAATACGGGAGGGTGCTTCCTAATGAGTTGCTCTCGTGGTGGTATTTATCGTGATCCGCGGCTAAGCCCAATCACTCGAAAGCTCTCTACCTGCCGCGAGCTTTCGAGCCGTCGCATATTCATCCCGTCGTCTCTTTCCGTAAGCTCGGAATCAAAAGCACATCAGATGCTATCAAAGCGCTGCGATACTGGAAGAATTTTTTCATTATCGACGATGTCTCAAATGATGTGATACATTTACGTGGGAAACAAGCGCGGCTTGCGAAAGCTTTCAGAAAGGTTGATTCGATATCCAATAATCACGAGATGCATCATGCCCCGCGATTCGCACGAAAGCTCTTAGACCCTTCGATAGTTCCGCCGGCTATGCGCCAGAAACGGAGTGAGCTTTTACAAGCACATTGGGGCTTTTACTGTCTCGACTCAGCACAAGTAACGCCACAGGGGTTAACCTATGTTCAACCTCAGGGAAACTGGCTCAGCGTTGTACCGTCAGCTTGGGAGCTCCTTCCGTACCCTTTCCACTGGAAATTCCTAAGACCCGAGCGTGGTAAGCGCGTACGTTCAACTCTGGCAAGCCAGCCAAGGAATCGATACAACGCGTTCGTCGAGACCCACGAGCGATAGAACATCGACCACACACTCAGAGCTTCCCAGACGAAGAAAAAAAAACGCTCAAAGGAGTGTAGAAGAGGATGAAGGCAGGACACTCAGAGGGCTGAGGATTTCTTCACCAGTGCAAGCTTATCGCTTACCTAAAAAAGCACCTTCCATCGAAGAGGCAAAGCGAGCAAGAGCCTCGAAGGATTAACCGGCATCTCCGCTATCAAACATCGCCATCTTGTTTCCCTACGAAAGACCCGTCGCGACTCTTTGAACTTTGTTTGCATTTCGTCTTCGTCTACTTTGCTCCAACGTCGGGAAGTCCCTGAGCTCGCAAACACAGGATAGTGAAAACTGGGTGGGGTAGTTGTGTGAAAGTAGTTTAATGTGTTGGCCAATCGACCTCGTCGCCGTCAACGTGTGCACCAAGTCAACTGAGCGCTTTTGTGGAACATCAAAGCTTTCGCTGCGTCTCTATATTTGACTTGTTTCTACCTTAACTTCCTTCCTCAGCCTGTCTCAATGAATTCATGACAGACGGCCGTTCTGAAGAGACATTAATGAATTTAGAACACTCTCGGAGCGGCGCGCCGGTAACTTGCGGGACCGGAGCTTGCGAGCTGCTCGAACGTCAGGACTCGATTTTCGATGAGCTTGGAGACATCGAGATAACGACATTTGGGCGGTCCAACACGCTTCTCAGGACTCCGCGACTTCCTTCTATCGACACTCCGTTCACCCGAACTCTGATAACAACTTCTCACCGCGAAAATTTGAATAGCGAGCTTTTGATTTTCAGTTCTCCGAAACTTGTATCGATTATGAAGTCCGCTTCAACTTCAACTTCGAAACAATGTAACTTGCAGTCTTTCGGATCGAATGAAATTCGATATGTTCGATTTGTTACGCTGGTCGTGCCAATGTCTTTAGTTCGTCGTTCCGCTAATATGTCGCTGACATTCGGTTCTACACAAGAATTGGCTTTGAAATGGAACAAACTGAGGTTTGATTACAGCTCATCGACTATTCTAGACAAATAGAACCTTGCCTTGATAGAAGCAAATTTGAGAGTCTTCCAACGGGAAGAAAATGAGTGAAAGCCCAGTCCAGCTGAAAGAACGTTGCAATAAGCCTAATCTCACCCAGATTCGCAAATTACAATGTCGTTCGAAAGGAAAATCAGTCGAAATTCGAAAGCCCGACAAAAAGTCAACCAATTCACCGGCAAAAAGCTGTAACAATAAAAGCTTTTTTTCCACGATATATTTATATGGAGCTAAATTTATAAATTCCCGGTTGATTTACGAGTTGTTTAGAAAGCTCCGAAAGCTCCACCCAACCATACAGGTCAGTATTGGCTCACGACGACGTGAATGACCCTAGACCGGCGTCGGTGGTTCGAGCTCCCAAGGGGACTATCGGCTTTCACGATATTCGAACACGTCCCGAATCGATGGGTTCAATGAACCAGCCGGTCTCCGATCGTAGATTAATGCGGCATGACGCGAAGCCTTGATCACTCTGCCTTTCGCTGTACCTTCAACTTGCCTTCCACAACCCTGTGCTTCCCTAACCGTCCCACCTCATACCACTAACCATTTGACTGTTCCGAGATTGAGTTCTGCAAGCTTGCTCTCCATGAGCTTGCGACCGACGCTCGTGTCCTGAAGTGCCCCCCCCCCCCCCCCCCCCCCCCCCCCCCCTCAATCATCCTCGTCGCGTTTGACTCAACCCAACCGTGCATATAGGACAAGCTTGCGACGCTATCTTCACGCAGCAAGTTCATTCGATCGAACGATGACACTCTGCACCCTTTCACGTGTTTGTCATTGCCAATTAAGCAGAACGCTCGGCAACATCTCCATTTACACTGCGCTGCATTACACTTGGAGTAAATAAAAGCTCCGATGTATCTCTTGATGTTATATCGGCTCAAAGGAAATAAAACTCGGCCAATAAAAGCTATTTTACAAAAATGCAAAATATCCCGACTGGAAAAGGGAGTGCAACGTCGCGGTATCAAAGAAAGAGCGAAATAAAAGCTCCAAAGCAAAGTGAAGCATATTTATTCGCATATTACGGCTGGAGAATTTTTACACTCAATGACGAATAAGACCCTTGATTAAAAAATAATCTATAGGCTATTGGACTGTAGTATGTGAAAAAGAACGAGTGCTTTACACTCTTCAACAATGTTTCAACGATGAATAGTAAAAATATAGTATTTTTTCATGAGTTACCTCCGAGCCAAGCAATATGCAATCATGCAATTTTTTAACGACCTCACTGTCGAATAGATTTTTTCATCCTCGCACCTCAAAAAAAAAGTTTTTGCAAATTGCTTCATTTGTTTTCAACGTCGAATGTTCGAAGATTTAAGAAGAAGGACCCTCCAACTTTTATTTTTCTCCTTTCCGGCCATTATCCCGCTGGGAGAAGCCAAATTGATCGAAGATATAGAGCCGAGGCTTTTGCGGTCGTCGGGCAAAGTTAGTTACGGTGGGGGGATTGTGAGAAGGTGGTTCACGAAACGCGGAAGGAAGTGGAAAGAAATAGAGACGCGAGGGTAGAGCGCGCAGTTGAACGATAAATTCAATAAGGCAAAAGTCTGAGGAACGAGCGTGTACGTTCTTGCCGTCGGTCGTTTTTTTTTTTTTCGTGCAGTTTACCGTCGCCGTCCGTGCCGATGCGACATAGGATGCGATGTCGCGAAGGTCTGAAAAGCGAGAAGAATAGTTTAAGTGCGACGAACGATGGAGGCGAACAAAAGAGGGTCAGTCGTATAACGGCACGGAACGGAACCTCGCAGAAGTAAAGAAGATAAATTGGGTAATTTCTGTGGCACAGGACAAAAGTAGCAAGCTCTGTTCTACCGTCCCTTAAAATCCCCTGGGACCATTTTCCTCCCAGTTCCCTCTTCCGCGCTTTTCGTCCACTTCTACACACGGTCATACGCGCGTAGCAGGCCGTACAGGAATTTACTCGGGCTGTCGCGTTAATACAAAGGGACAGCATGGGCTCAAAGTAGTCCATAAGAGGGAACCAATAATTGGGCCCTGCAAGACCTGTTACAAGTGCTTGCGGCACAGCGTACTTCCTGGTACAGTGGAACCTCCATTTTCTCAACTTCAGTCGACTCAACCGCCCGCTTACTTGAACCCGTTGGAATGGCAACGTTTTCGCTTAACTCAATTTCCTCTATCACTGTTTGCCGCACTGAAAGCCCTTTGGGTACGACTTTGAGGGTCGTCGTCCCTGCCGACTAAAAGTCGAGAGTGCAGGGAACAGAATAGCGACAGTGTCCAGACCCGCCGAGGTGAGAAAACAGAGGTTGTACTGTCAGTATCGGTTCTCGTCTCTGTGAGTGTTTGCGCACGTTTTGGGAGGGAGGCAGTAAGTGTTGATCTGATTGCCAGACTGAGATTTTTCATTGCTGGTGACTGCAATGAGATAGTCCATGTCAGTTGCTCCTTGTCTCGTACTTCATTGATATGCAGATATGGAATAACGTCTTCGTCTAGAAAACCATCAGCGAAGACAAGTTGAACTTATCATTCCCGTGACATGCGTGGTCCGCGAATAGGGGAGAGCGGGGCAAAACGGCATACCGGGGCAAAATGGTATTCGCGGACAATGGGACCAGTGCAGAATGGTATTGGGGCAAAATGGGACAGCAAAAAAATTTACTTCGATGGGACTTTCTCTTGTCTCATTTTGTCCTAATTCTATCATACGGGGGACTTTATTTGACCATTTCGTACCATTTTGCCCCGGTATGCCATTTCGCCCCGCTATATTTTTCAATGTTGACTATCTCATTGTATAGCCGCATTCACGGGGGTTTTAGCAGGGCGGATTCTGCAACGAGTCGATATTTCCATAGACCATGCCGGCGACGATAACTCCGCGTAAACAGAACAAGCCTCCCCTGCGCTTCGCTGTAATCCCTTTTCATCCATTCGTCGCTCCGTCCGTTTCATGAATCTACCGCAGTCACGTTCGCGCGACAACATTCAACAGAATGCGCTTCAGGATATCCGTCCTCGCCGTATCAAAACAAAAACACTGCTCCGTTCGCGATTCCGTATCTGCCAGTGCGTTCCAGAAATACCGACGCAATAGGTGACAACAGTTGCCAAGTTCCGCGTGACAACTACCGTAATGTGCTCCGCTAGCCTCCAGACCTCGGGAAAGCTATGGAGCCGGAGCCGCCCACAGAGTTACGCCGTCGAGCATCGCCACTCAAAGGGCGCCACGCTTTTTATTACTAACTCGGCGAAACGCCGACCCGAAACGATTATTGTTACGAGGCTGGCTCGAGTGACAAAGGAGTGAATATGCGGGGGTCGAACGATCACCCGAAAATAAGACCAGCGACCACAAACTTGCTACAGCGTTTCGGTTGTTTCATTCGGAGAATCTATGAACAACGTATAATTCTACTCGAGCCCTTTTTCTGGCGATTTTTTTATTCAAGATCGTTCTAGAAAATTTATAACGCGCAATAGAAGTCGCGTGGCTCGGATGCCTATAATTAACAAATAATGTTCTAACAGCAATTGATCTCAGGGGAGAGCGGGGCAGAATGGCATACCGGGGCAAAATGGTCCGAAATAGTTAAATAACGTTGATTTTTTTGCCGTCCCATTTTGCCCCAATACCATTCTGCCCATGGTCCCATTGTGCATGAATACCATTTTGCCCCGGTATGCCGTTTTGCCCCGCTCTCCCCTACTAGATAATATTTATTGAGTTTATTGAAAAAACCGCTAGACTTGCATGCGCCAAAGTCGAGTGAGGTCGATCAGTCGAAGGGACGTTCGTAAAATTAAGCCCTTCGGTCAACTTTCAATCACATTAATTACCGAAAAATGATCGGCTAATTCGTAGGTAGATTTAACGCGAAACGCGATCCGCCGTTTAAACCCTGACATGCGCTTAGATTTACCTGCATGCAGTTTCTGTATCCCTTTTAATACAACGGTGAACACGAAAATTTCACAACCTCGATTAAATTTTGCGGCGAGCGAACGAGGCAGTGACGTTTACAGTCATCTGACTTTAATGGCCTTCGGCATACCGAAAACGAGTGCCTCTGACGGCCGGGACGAAATAACTGAGCGCGACATTGTTACGCTAGTGGGCAGAGCTTGCCGTTGGGTAAAAGTATCCACGATCCGAGATAAACACTTTTAAAGCGTTTCAGGGCAGTACTAAAAGGACTCTTAAAGCTCGATAACGCGTTAACGCAAAGTATTTCAAGCACCATACAATACGATACACGATTTGTGCGTATTTTGACAATTTTATGCACGCTCCTCTCTGGCCAAAATACACGTAAATACGCTGTGTAAATAAATATTTTCGAAGAAAAAATGGATTCAAATAAATTTCAAAAGTAGATTGCAAATGATCGTAAACGGACGCTCGAGAACGATTTGTTTGTCAATTATAACCTCGAATGCTTTGAGAATTCTCTGAACTTTCTTACTCTGAAAAGTATAAAATGAAACATTATTTTGCAAAAATGAAAAAAGCTCGGACTGGATAATGCATGTAACTAATAAATTATCCGAACAAGAAATAGGAAAATACTCGTCAATTATTTGTACATTTGAGTCGGAGGATTGTCGTATCAAATTATTGAACAATCGCGCGACTATGATACGCAAATAATTCATTATTATTGCAATAATTTTCGTTGATACAATTGTTGTTTCACATTCTCTTCAAATCAGAAGTTCATATTATTTTCGCCCCATTTTTCTGGGTGTCTTAGACGACTTCAATAATGAAAGCTCCTGAAAGAAATATCTTGAATACAATTTCAATATGAATAGAGCTTTTCTCTGTAGAGCTTATTTTTATCTGTAAGGAAAATTTTAATACCGAATTCAGAAACGGAGCAGGAAAAATCAGACTGGTCCGCTTATGTTCTAGATTAATACAACGAATTTCAGTGCAAAGCGGTTTAGAATGAAGGAAAAACAAAGGGAACAAAGCTTTATAAAAATTCTAACAATGTTCCAACCCTTGTCAAGAGAATGTTGGACACCTAAATTGCTTTCGCCAAAGATACCCGAGTTTAAAACTTAGCCTTCCTTTTCACACAATTACACACCCACCTTTTCCCGTTTAAGCGTAAATTTCCCCCCCGTCGTTTGTACTCCTCGCGCGAACGCTATAATCGAATTTCCGCATTTCGAGCTTCGAGTAAATTTTACAGCTGATGCGAATCGGATGAGAGAAATACTCCTCGCATTGTCTCAGCCGAGGTAGCTCGATGGCACGTCTCGGAACGACCTATTTCCGTGCATCTTGCAGCAGAGTGTCGCAAGACGATGGTGAGCGTGGAAAACGGACCATTATGAACAAAAATTCTCGAGCGATATGGCCTTAAAAAAGGGGAGTTTCTTTCCGCGGAAATGAAGTTTCTCGAATCGTGAAAAAGCACTCGTCTCGTTCGAGGGCGAAAAATACATAGCTTCTTAGAAAGAAGAAGAAATAATCGAAGGAACGTCTCTCGCCTAAAATGGAGGACTCAGAGGCAGAGCTGATGCGAACGTCTCTCGAGCAGATAGGGGAGAGCGGGGCAAAATGGTATTCACGCACAATGGGACCAGGGCAAAATGGTATTGGGGCAAAATGGGACAGCAAAAAAATCTACTTCGATGGGACTTTCTCTTGTCCCATTTTGCCCTAATTCTATCATACGGGGACTTTATTTGACCATTCCGTACCATTTTGCCCCGGTATGCCATTTTGCCCCGCTCTCCCTTATGTTTTGTAACAATTTTTCGCAATTTTCTTCAATGGCTCGTTATGTTTCCATTTATCCGCGACAGTACGCCGTATCTACACAATGCTGCGCTCGGTGTAACTACGCGATGGAAGAGGCCTCGGTAGGTGAGGATCGGGTGTCTCGAATTGCATGAGAATCGCAGGGAAGCGAACGGAGAATGAGAAGCACTCCGAACTCGAGAATCGCCGAATCGATTCAGGCCGTAACACTCGAGCCAACGGCGAAAGCTCGAGTGGTCATTATTAGCGTCGTTATCGTTATCCGTAGTATCCTGTGAGCTTCTTTTTCTTTTCCTTTTGCCGTTTATTTTCATTGCTTTATTTGCGTCTATTGGTTTTTCGCGCCTTCGTGGACACACGTTTTTGGCGATCGTGATTTGCGATTATGATTGCGGAAATTTTCGAAAAATGCTATGTACTATAAAATTTAAGACACGAGTTTGCTACAAATTCAATCGGGAATTTTATTCAATAAAAGCTTATGTTCGATCCAAAATTCAGCCTGATATTTCAATAAATGTTTCAACTAGAACGCGTTCAGCCATGTAGAAAAAAAATGGAAATTTTGTAAAACCTAAACGACTGCGGAGATTTTGCACAAAAATGTAACTAAACAGGAATAGCTGTCAAACTGTGGGTTGACATTAATTTGAACTCATTATCTTAAACCGTTCTCAAGATATAATATCAAATAATGAGTGTACGCAAATACACGTACACACACGACGACATTTTTTCTGGATGTGTTATTTGGATTTTTTTGCACATTCCGAATATGCTGACCTGAATGTCTCGAATAAGTTTTCTACCCGAAAACAAAGCTCCTCAATGAAGCTAAAAAACGGGGTTACACAATTTTAAACTGTCCCGGTTCAGGCAGGAAAAGTGCGTGGATGTTTTTGAATGTTCAACGAATGTACCTGCGAGATCGAAAAAAAATTGACCAACAACGTAACAAATAAATCCCAAAAATATTCCGATTTTTGCCGAATTGCAAACGCGAAAGAATTTATTATTCGGTGTGGAGATTTAACTGTTCGTACCATTTTATTGCGAAGAGACAAACGTAGATGTAAGGGGCGGAGCGAAGAATTTAATCCTGTGGTCGGAGAAATTGGATATTCTCACCACCAGCCGAGAATCGCATTCTCCGTAGAATCGAAACACGTGGTAGCGGCTTATTTGATTATTCACGAATACTCTAAGTGGTGAACTATCGTTGTATCACAGTGGTTGTACGTAGGGGAGAGCGGGGCAAAAGGGCATACCGGGGCAAAATGGTATTCACGCAGAATGGGACCAGGGCAGACTGGTATTAGGGCAAAATGGGCCAACAAAAAATTCTACTTCGATGGAACTTCCTCTTGTCGCATTTTGCCCTAATTGCATCATACGGGGGACTTTATTTGACCATTTCGTACCATTTTGCCCCGGTATGCCATTTTGCCCCGGTATGCCATTTTGCCCCGCTCTCCCCTATAGACGCTGGCCGTAATGCGAATAAGTTAAGTGGGTAGTCTGTGAGTCGATCTTCTCTTTCAACAATATACCTTCGAGGGATAATCCTGCGGCGGAGAAATTGCCACGAGAGCGAATATCATCGGCCATCCTTCTTTGTTCCTTGGCTATGCATAATTTCTGCGCCTTTTTTCAAAAAACTTTTCCAATTTCCGGAGCCCTTCCAGAATGTACGAATTAGGAATTTACAAAATCGAGGACGGAACGAGAAAAACAGTTTTTTTTTCTTTAAATTGAATCAAATTGAGTCAACTAAGTCCTGCACAAATCGCTTC
This sequence comes from Ischnus inquisitorius, assembly GCA_963924025.1. Classification (NCBI taxonomy): domain Eukaryota; kingdom Metazoa; phylum Arthropoda; class Insecta; order Hymenoptera; family Ichneumonidae; genus Ischnus; species Ischnus inquisitorius. The sequence continues at coordinate 1,875,492 of OZ001250.1, read as the reverse complement.
CATCGCATCAGGAACTCAATTTTCTTGTATTTTTCAAAATTGTTAAAATACATAACAAAATTAGGATCATTCGAGCGAGATTGAAAATAATTCGCAAAAAATTATGTTTCCTTCCGACGAAGCAAAAATGACCATGGACCGTTTCTGCAATGCGGGAAAAGTGCTTCAGCAGAAGGAAAAGTACCCGACAAGCCGTTGCGCCGGTGCAGACATGAAATATGATCAATTTCGTGCAGTCGGGTAAAAAATTGGGTTTTCCACTCGGAAGCGAGCGTAATTTTTACCGAATTTAACTGCGGCAAATTTCACACTTGGCCGCAATTGTACATTTCCTTTCCTTGAAGCATAACTTACTATACATCTCTATTTCAATTATTGATAATACATCACACTCCCAGTCAACCGTGCCGAAATTTAGATAGAAATCCAGCTTCAATTCTTTCTTGATGTCCGAATTCGAAATCGGGATCCAGTCCGATGTCCAGTCAGATCTCGAACGTGAGATCTAACTCTTGCAAATTGGATTCCGATCGGGGTTCCAGAGTGGATCCTAATCCCGATTCCCGTCCGGATCCCATCCGAATCCAGTTGCCAGAATTCCACCACTGTTTATGATTTTTATCAAATTGGATTCTGATCGGGATACCGGATTGGATCCTTTCCGAAGGTTTATTGGGTGCCGTCTACGTTCAAACAGTGCATGAAAACGAATCACACATTGACGATAACTGCTACACTGGCTCATGACTTTGAGATTCGCCTTATCTATTTTATTCAACATGGTTTTCATTTCCATTAAACGTATTTCATGTCACCAATCTTTATCTTTTGTAACGTAATGCTTATTACGCCGTCGTACTTACATGCAGCGCTAAGTGCCGCTTTGGGAGCTCCAATTCCAGGGCTCTGTCGCTCCCCCTAGCCCTATCTGTGTCACTAAGTATGCACGTGTCATGGCAGCAACAGCCCCATATAACTCGGAATGCTCCGAAGTTTCGTACCGATCGGCATAACCGGGTATACGTAACAATGGGAATTCAGCCTTCTCTCTATCTTGTCATACAAGCCCGAAACCTGAGATCCGACCCAGATACTCGAGAGAGCAGCATCCGAAATTCGAGGGTAAGACGGGGCGGTGGCACCCGAGAGGGTAGATGATCTCGAGCGATAACAATTCCCAGACACCAAATTGCCCCTATCTCAGATCCTTTAATGCGTCTTGTTACCCGCTCACTCCTTTTCGATGGTCGTTCGCTCCGTCCGTGTCTGTTCGACGGTGAGACCCTCCGGAGCTTGGGGCTTTTTATTCCCCCGACAATTCGAAATCCATACGTCCAATCTTTATCCTCAGCGAAAGTGAGTCGAATCGACTATTATGGCACAAGTTTTTTTCCAATTTCACCCTCTATTCAAGCAATTAAACCCCTAATATTGAACCATCGATCCCGTGGACTCGAAACATTTTTATTCTGGAGTCTATAATTGTAATTCTATTTACGATTGGAAATTAACCATCTGCAGCGACGTCGCGTAGATCCAGTTGCATCTATGTCACTGGAAATGGGTAACAAAGTGTTAAGGTTCACCTAAAACACATATCAACAAGCATAGGAGGGCAAATTGGATTTTCCAATGAAGTGAAATAGTAGCTGTGTTACTTGCAGAACTTCTGTTTCAGAAAACAACTTTAACCTTTCTGACTCGTTGTACCTCAGGAGCGGAGGAGGAAATGGAAGTGTATCTCATTGAATGTAGAAAAAAAAATTAATTAGATTTGCACATTTCTCATTTCGTTTTTAACGTCGTTTACGAAGTTCCTCTATGAGAAAGTTACTCAACTAATTTCAACACACACACGCGCACGTACGCGATAAAACTCGGTACTGGGACGTTCATGGAGCCACTTATTACGGATCTGAACAAAATGATATCATAATGCAAAAATTTCGTGCTTGCCAAATAAAGTCTGAATGATTTTTGAAAAAAACGTCCGCGTGCAATTTCTCGGTATAGAAATACTTAGAATGAATTCTTCGATTCCGGCCCGAACCGATTTCAGAGCGCCTACAATGCGATTAAGCCTACATTAGATGATGTGCTGTTTTCCGACGGTCAGCTATTTTGAATTCTTAAGTGTTCAATTCAAATCCATAAAGAGTAACTACGTATTAAAATTTTTTAATCTACACCAGAAGTTGGTGACTTCGAAAACCGTCGACCGATTTCAAGTAAATTGTGTAAGTAAAAACCGAAGGGTCAAAACCAAGGGGTTAAATGAGAATTGGTAGTCGAAGGATATGAGGCCAAAACCATGTTGTCATCATATTTGTAGCTGCATCAGTGTAACATATCAGTGAGAAAATCCCGGTATTACATAACAATTGTTTACTCTACAACCTTATGTAGATTTTTGTCCGATCTCTACGTTGTTCCGAAAGTTAAGACCGAACTGAAATGAGAGAAGATGAACCGAAAGCTCAGTCGGTTTACAAGAAATAAACTATGTGGGGTACACCAATTCAAAGCCCCACATAGACAAGAGCGAACGCATAAGGGTCATAAAGTTCATGAGGATCTATCCGTTGGGGTGAGGACGGAGTACCCCGACGGTGTGTGCACTAGCACTACATCCGAGCAATGTGCGCACAACCTGCTAGGGCAACCGATGATATATGTATGTTGTACTTGTTGTATAGGCGTCAAGACCTGGGGGGTGCGTTCTTCATTTGCATATCTTTGTGCCGCGTCTCAATGTTGTATTGTGTGTATATTCCTTCAGCATTTTCCACACGACTGCGATATAAAAAGGATATTGCGAAGCGAATAAAAAAACCTTAGGGTAAAGAGTGATAAGGGTGGTATGAAAGGAGAGGCAAATAGTGAATAAAGGAAGAAAAGAAAATGCTTTTTTCTCATTTGTAGCCAACTTCTAGGCCAACGACACTGGAAGCCCGCTACATGCGCAGACAACCTTCAAAGCGTCCATTTTTTGTTCCCTTTTTGCGTCCGATTGCGGGGATTTTTTTTTTCGTCCGATCGCCCGATGGCGAAATCAATGAAGAAGGTATTCTAAAGTCTGCGAGCTTTTCGCCCTTGTCTCCGGCTGGAAGGGATGAAAGGTCGTTTGTGCGCGACGATGTTCCGGCGATGCTGATGCGCGGTCAATGGCGGTCAAGTCCTTTAAAGAATGGGCGAGAAGCGAGAGGTATTCCGTGCTCGTCGGGAAAAGCTCGCGCCAGATGCGAATGGATGACAACATGAAAAAGCTCCTGTGGGAATGGAACGAGCTCGGACAAAGAAATCGCGGCTCCGTTTCTTGCGGATCCGTATGTGGGTTAGCTGCAAGCCCGACCGGGTAAAATGGGTGACTTCATCAAGACCCCGAGGGATAATACCGCTTTCCAAGGATAACTGTGAAAGCTCGAGCTCGCGACCTTTCACCCTTCGGCTCGCTTCGCTTCAACGAGACCATATTGGCCGCCGCCTCGGGGCTCTACGAATGCAAGGAATGTAGCTTCATGGAAAATGTTGATGTTATCTCGGAAAAAATCGGCAATTTTCGGAGAAGGCTGCGAAAATCCACCGTTGACAAGATCGAAATAATGACTACCGACGAGCGCCCGCGAGAACATGAAGAGTACGATGAAGGCCTGAAGACTCAGCATTGGGAGCGCGATTTTCATTGACGAAATCGATTATGCGACCGCGTTGGCTTGCGGCGGCGTCATGTTTTGTCAAGAGGGACTCCATTTAATTGACGCTGGCGTAATTAGCGGTTTCAAGTTGCGGTAACGCCTACCCGCACAGTAGATCGAAACGTTCGCATAGCCACCCATCCGACCTCCCGAATATCCCTACCATGTTGTACATGGCTTAGGTAATTACGTTAAGCGGATGGATTTTGGCGGCAACTGCGCGATTCAACCAGGCTCGCGAACCCGATGCTACTTACACCCTACGCCCTATTTTGTTCAGTTATAAGGTAGGACGTGGCGAGACTGATCCCCCCGGGTCTCCGCTTCGCCAACCTTATTTCGAAGGCCTTAAAAGCATCGATCAATCAATCAATCTTCGGCGTGTTGTGCTAATTGCCGGATGTATTGAAGCTCGTACTGGCGCGCAAACGTCAACTAGTTACTGACCTAGACTAATGTCTCTTAGGGGAGAGCGAGGCAGAATGGCATAGCGGGGCAAAATGGTACTACTTAAATGGTCAAATAAAGTCCCCTGTATGGTAGAATTCGGGCAAAATGGGACAAGAGAAAGTACCATCGAAGTAGATTTTTTTGCTGTCCCATTTTGCCCCAATAGCATTCTGCCCTGGTCCCATTGTGCGTGAATACCATTTTGCCCCGGTATGCCGTTTTGCCCCGCTCTCCCCTACGGCAAGCCAATAATCCAGCTCGGTCGCAATTCATTGACGAAAGCAAATGAAGAGTGTGTTGTTTTTTTCACAAAAGTTACTTTGACTTTACTATATTTTTTGTAAATGTCATCAATTTCCATGAGTTTATCTACAATGATATTTTTTCTGTCTAGGAAACTTTCAAAGAAGCATCGTATGGAGCTTTCGCGAAGATCTGATATAATGCCAAGAGCTTTCGAGATATTAAAAAAAAAGTCGAACTCTCGAGAAAGTACACTCAACACCTTTCGGCTGATTATAATAAAAGAAGAAAATCATAAAAGATAAAAAGTTTCGGGACCGAAGAAGTCGTGCTTTCGAGTGTCCCGACAGAATTCGAGGACAGCCCCTCGAAAGCAGTGGAAAGCGCAGTGACGGAATTTCTCCACTCTCACACGCGCAGACGAACAGAGTTGTTCTGTTTTTACGTTAGACAGCTTTTACTTGAACGGACGAAATGCAAATTGTGCCAGGAGCTTTATTCCTGCAACGCCAAAGGCTGACGCAAGTTTGCAATATAATTTCGTTCGATGGCACGAAAAATTACCGTGTCTTCGCGCTGCAGGAAATACGTGCCTTAAGAAAACTCGCTTGTAAACCAAACAAACTACTCGAAACTTTGATATCGCCGCTTCACCGTGCGGCACGCGAAGCTCGCAAATCCCGATGGTAAGAAGTTTCCGCAGTTATGCAAGTTTGATTCGAGACTCGCAAATTCCGTTGTTTCAGCCTTCCACTCGCCCCGCAAAAGTGTCTTTTAAGTGATCCGGAGAGCTCGAAATTCGCGAAACGCTCGCGATTGTGCGAGCACGAAATAAGCTTGCGCGCTGGTCGCTAACTCTCTTGGAAAATGTTGGACGCGCCCTTCAGTGCGTCCCTTTGAACGAGGTCATCACGCTTAACCCGTCCTGTGAAGATCAACCGAATACTATGAATACCTGCAGATTTTTAAGCGAGCAAAAATAATTTTTGTCTTATTGATCAATTGCAACATCGCACCTGGTGCGAGACCGTATCGACGTGGTCATTTCTGGAAGGTCATTCGACCCTTCGCATTCATTCTCCTGGTTCATATCACTCATATCACAGCATAGCAAATCACGGACAGAATCATCGAGACTGTCTTGGTTCTTCGCAGCTCGAATAGAAGAGCCTGACGCCCTTCCGGTGTTGTTAGATCATCGAGGTCTGGCTTACAATGTGTATGTGTAGCTTTCTCGATAAAAAAAGAGCGCGCCGTCGCCGTGACCTTGAATGAAAACAGCTGGCGTCGAGCGGAGAGGGAAGTGGTGAGTCTGGATAATTCATTAACAAAAAGGCTTCGTCTTTCTCGGAGAATCTGAATTTAGAGAATTTAACGGAATGACGAAAAAAAATTTAGGAATCTAAAAGAAAGAATACACATATTGGGCACTCGTCGCCAAGATTGAGACATCAAAAAGCATTAAAAAAACAGTCACCACGACGGGAAAATCGAGAAAAAAATCTGCGTTCCAGTTGTCACACGAGGATTAAAAAAAACCATTGTGAAACCGCGCCATGACAAACACAAGACAAAACCTTGCGAAACATCGAAAAAACGTTGCGCAACATTTGTCACACGAAAATGTCGAATGAGAGTTGCGAAACAGTCGCCGAAGACATGAAAAAACGTCACAAAACAGACGCCACCGTGCAAACATGGAAAAAATGTTGCGAAACCGTCGCCGCGACGGGAACCATGAAAAAACGTCACAAAAGAGTCACTGCGGTGGAAACATCGAAAAAACGTTGCGCAACAACCGCCACACGGAAATATCGAAAAACGTAGCACCGGGACAAAAACGATCTAAAAAAAGCGAGAAACATTTTTAAATAGTAAAAAAAAAAAATGTTGACATTGACAAAAAAATTGTCAAATGACACTAAAAAAATTTCGAAAAATAGGTTTCAAATCGGTTATAAGCACAGCGATATTTCAAGAACGATAAAGATTTCGTGAGACAGTTTCCGGGTGCAGATTAATGTCGTCACTCGACGAATTAACCTACCATTTTGCCCCGGTGTGCCGTTTTGCCTCACTCGCCCCTACTTCAATCGCTTTTTCTAAAGTCGGCAAGTCCAAAAAAAAAAAAATCTTTCGCCGAACGCTTCGAACATCATCGACATAGCAAAGCTTAGTATGCGTGAGATCTACAAACGTCTAAAAGGCGGTAATGTTAAAGTGCGGTGTTTGAGGCCCGTATTTGCGCGGGGGCGTGTTCAAAATCGCGCTCTCGAACCTTGTCTCACACGTTTTTATTGCGCCAATGTTGGATCGTCTCTGACGGAAGCTTTACCTTCATTGAGGGTTCGGTCAAAATGATAAAAAGAAGAACTAGAAGCGAGTCAGTCTCTATTAGTCGCTGTTCTTTTACGGCATTAGACTAAAGTAAACGCGAACTCGAGTAACCAGAATTGTGGAATAATTTGTATTTTACTGCTGCTAGTGATCCGTAATATTGCAGAAAGAAGATTTATACGATACGAGATACCCTACAGGATGAAGCTTCAATATATTTTGTTCGTGTTCACTGGATTTCTTCTCATTGATTTCTCAAGTAAGTCACTTGTATGAAAGAACAAAATCTAATACTTTCTTCTCTTAATTTTGTACAAATTATGTTCACTCACATGATTTCTTCAATGAGAAATAACCTGCCGTGATTTGTTTTATTCTGTACAAATAAATATTTAATAATAAAGCAAAACTGCAATTTTTCATGAAATCAAATTCTACTTATGCAGAATTGTTTCAAACTTTTTTTTAAAGAGATTTGGCATCGCACGACATTGTTTCACCTTTTACGATCATTGCACTTTATTGAGGATTCGATTTGATGAGTAAAGCTCGATTTATTAAGTGAAGAAATATGCAGAAATATCAGAAGAAATGTAATTGAATTATCATCATTTCAAGCTATCAATGATCAATGATTCAGACATTTAACACAAAGAAGTTCTTTGTGTGATGATAGTATTTTGTTGAATTGTGACGATTAACTTAACATACCCACTTCAATGATTAGTATACTTTCTCGGGTCATCTTAATACTTTCTTACGAACAGAGTTTGGTAGACTGTGATAAAAAAAAAGACAGAAAGCCAATGATTATGCCAATGTAATTGGTTCCATTTGTTTTTTTTTTTCACGGATGAACTTGGGACAGGCTGAATCGCTTGATGGCCCGTAATGACTCTTAATCTGCTACGTTTGGAATTTGAGCTTGCGATTCTTTTGATAATAGCTTCCTCTTCCGTAATCTTTACGGTATCTCAAAACTTTGTATCGCTCGAATAAATAATCCCGTCGAGATACGCTCGTTGTTCTTCGAAATGAATCTTCCATTAATCGTCCGCCGCGATATCTGTGGATAAACTTTAGCGGGAGCTTGCGAAAGCTCAAGATCGAGCATCGGAGAACTGAAGGGATTTTCGCACGCACACATTAGCCGTACCGCGCGCTTCCCGTGAAAATTTCCAACCGCGCAGCGAGAGGCCATTTCTCAAGGCCCCATAAATCCTATAAACTCACGCGGGATCACTTACGTCGCGGTAACCCAACGGGAAGCCCGCAACCCAACGACTCGATAACGATAAATTTTCGAGGGGAGCGCCTTAAGCTCGCGCTGGATGAGAAACGAAAAAAGAAAACTCTCCGCGGTGCTTTGGCACGTACCGCTATATGAGATTGAATGCTGTACTTGTTGGTCGTCAACAACGACTGCCCGCTTCGGAAGCTCCTGCCAATTGCTAGGGGAGAGCGGGGCAAAATGGCATACCTGGGCAAAATGGTACGAAATGGTCAAATAGAGTCCCCCGTATGATAGAATTAAGGCAAAATGGGACAAGAGAAAGACCCATCGAAGTAGATTTTTTTGCTGTCCCATTTTGCCCCAATACCATTCTGCCCTGGTCCCATTGTCCGCGAATACCATTTTGCCCCGGTATGCCGTTTTGCCCCGCTCTTCCCTATGTATTTCTTCTTGGCTTGCTGATAATTGTGTCGCTTTTCGTACCGCTGCATATTTTCGTGACCGAACTCGCTTCACCAACAATGACAATTGTAACTCCATGAGACGGTAGGCCAAAGTGGCTTTTACAAATACTGAAAAGCTTTTGTAGCACCGGAAATTCGTTCTGGCGAATAAGAGTGTTATTTCTATGGCAAATTTTTCTCACAATATCGGGAAATTTGTCACGCAGAACGGAAAGCAGATATTTTGCTCCAACATGGAGGAAGCTTTGTTTTCGTGAAAAAAATTTGCTTTCGAGATTTTCAGGTCAGGGCACTCAGAATCGTATAAAACATCGGAAAAAGTAGTTCAGAGAGAAATGTCTGAATGTTTGTCGGTGTTCTAGCGGCAGACATTTTTGAGGTTTCCAGCTCAAATTTTTATCATGAGTAGATTGCTGTTGAATATGGTTTGGCATTGAATTTGGCGCGGATGCGTCAGAGCGTTCATAAGTTATAGCATTTCCAATTATTTAAGAAAATTCAGGTTTAATTTTATAACTCGCACAATTTTCAAAATATCGGATTTAGATTTGACCCACAGGTATATTTTTATTATATATGCATTGCGTTTGAATTTGACACGATTTTGAAAGGTTTTTCCTGTTTTTTGAAGATCGTTTCTGTTCTAATTCTTGTACATTCCCGCAGTAAATGAAGAAGCAATGTTCAAAAATAATTAGCATAATTAAAAAAATTCGAATTTCGATTTTAGCTGAGACCGGTATTCTAATGTATGAAAGTATAATGTTCATTCCTTAAAATTGAAAATTTCACGAGATAAATATTGATGAATTGTTAACGGTCGCCGATTCGAGTTTCATCCCTCGGAGATATTACATTAATCAGAACTTTCCGGCTCCCCTATCGCGAGGCGAATGTACGTCGCGGCGTATTTCTTAGAGACTCGGAGGATGAAGAATTTCGAGCAATCGTATATCAGACGGAACGACGATAAAGTAATAAAGGAAGATAAAGAAACTGGCTCGCGAAGCGCGCAAAGGATGATCGATCATGGTAGAAAGGACGAAAAAGTCAATAAATTAATGACGGATCCAATCCGCGAATGCTCTCAATAGAGCGCAGTAGTAACAGTGAGAATCGGTCAGACCGGTCTCGAATCATTGTTACGATTCTTTTTCTCATCTCTGTTATTATCTTCCTCGAAGCGTAGAATTTCACAAATACATCGTTGCAAAGTTCCTCAATGCCGAGAGCCGATAATCTCCGGCCTATTGTCTAGTCGCAAAAATGGTCAGACATCTAAAAAAAACCTCTCCAATACATTGTCCCACTGGTTCACATCGCGCCCTTGAAGACTGAGCTCTTTTTTCTCGTTTACGTAAAAGCTCGAGATGCTTGAACGATCCCCGACGGGGGAACGTGGCCTATAAATGGTGTCTCGACTGTCGCAGTAGAAACAGCCCAACTACGTCAGACAATCGTGTCAGGCCAGTCAGCACTTCTCTGGCATAATTTCGTTCCTCTCCGCTCGCTTATCAACCGGTCCTCTGTCCCCTCGATGCCATTCTATTTCATTTCCATTTGTATATTTGTATTTATTTCCTTGGTTTTTTTGTCTTCAACTCCGAACGAACGTTGAATAAAATGGCTTTCCTCGATCGGACGATTGGCAGATGTCCGAGTTTGCAGACTGATTGGCGAAAGGGACGACCGACGTTGGCCTACCGGTGGATTCCGCGGTTGTGTCTGACCTTGGCCCGATGTCTCCAATCGGGAACTAACATTGGTCCCACTGGCGCATTCTCGAATAACGCTTTCTCGTCGCTTCTCACGTCCGCAACGTTTTTTCGATTCTACCTCGTCGCGATTTTTCCATATACATTTTTTTATTCCTCGGTCTCGTTTGATAGCTTTCGGGAGGAAAAAAGTGCTCGACGACTGTCACATCGCATCGCGCTACATTCGCAATGAATTCGATACGAAAAAAAAAAGCCCTTGGAGACGTTATTCGCGAACCATCCGGACCGGTTCGCGTGGTTAAAAATTCAATTTTCTCATTGATGAAACAACGTACGGACGAGCCTGTAACGTCAATTTGCGGCCGCCTCGTATCGTCGATATCTTGCGGCGGATTCCATTTCGAGAGTATTGATGAACTTTCTTCATCTGGCTCTCGGTGCTCCCACGCCTACGGAGCGTCCGACTGCTCGGCGTCGTGGCGGCGTATCGACAGGAATATTGATGGAACGAGGCACAGACGAGACTGGCGCGCCCCCGTTCAACATGTGTAGCCGATAGCGGCACAACAAATAGAAGTAACTCGCGCTAACGCGACAAAGTGCACATTCAACCTTCAACTCAGAAGCGATCGTCCGAGTCTCTTTTTTTCTTTGTCAGTCGAAGAATTCAAAAGTGGTCGTCGGAGATGCAACATTTCTGCACACTCAGAAAAAGGTATAGTACCATCAAAGAAAATCTGTTTGAGTCCACTAAATGCTGCAGTGAAATAGAGCGGACGAAATGTATCTTTGGAATGACCGTAGAATTTAGTTGAATTCCTAATAATGATTTAGTTACCTCAAATCTAGTTCAGTTATTCAAATCTGGTGATCAAGTTAGCGCAAAAATATTTCTAATTCATCGAAAGTCAAAAATATTGGGCTCGCCTAAATGTGGAATTGAGGCCTGGGCTTTTTTCGACCGGGATTGTTCCTTATTAATACGATACACTATTGCCATGCACATTTTAACTTCAATTATCAGAGCTGCTATTCATATCTTATAGTTATATTGCATTTTCACAACGTACAATCCTATCTAGTTAGCGGGCTCGAACCCTTGGACAAACGTTTACTAACACAGCACCTTACCACTACGCTATTTCTACTTATTGACAAGTATAATTTCTCATCGGATGTATAAATTGTTATCTAAATAACAATTAAGCCTTCGTTTTCTTTAACCTTCAGCTTTCAGATTTAGATGCTTTTACCTATTGCTATCCATAGAATATTCTGATATAAATGGCAGTGACAAGAATTATTGACAAGATGAGAAAAATTCAAGATAGCGGTTATGCGGCGAGGCTGCAAACACATTTTTTTCACATCAACAATATAATTTCTCAATTCAATTGAAGCCAATGTCATTAGCATTCATACCCTGAATGTTCTTATGACAACAAGAAACACTATAAAAGACAAAAAGCCAAAAGAGGAAAGTTCATCAATAATTAACAAACTTTATTTGGTTCAATAAAAATTTGGTAAAAATTTTGAAACACTTTTTGTACTACATGCAATACATTCAACATCGATTCGTTAACATCAATCCTATCATTTTCTCAATGTCAAAAACTGTTTATTTTTCATTGAATCAATCGGTGAGTTGCTTTACGCAATTTTTTTGGTTCTATCGATCAAACAATTCAACATTTGCCAACCGAAAAATATGACTCAATCAATCGTTCACATTGTTAATAGAAACATCATTTGCGTTGAAACTAACAAACGAATTGATAAAAAAAAAGAAACTATGAAGTTCAAACGGAATAATATATTTAGTTCAATAGACTCTAGTCTAAATGCGCCTATGTATTATTTGGTTAAACTGTCATTGTTATGTCAATCGAATTGTTTAGTTGGTTCATTGAATTTCTTAAATCAACCTTGCCAGGGTTTGTGGAAACAAAATCGAGTTGCTCGAATCGAATACATTTTGACTAAATATCTGCAGTTGGTTTTACCAATCCTTTTTCTGAGTGTGAGGACAAAGTTGGGAGGCAATTACATTCGTTGCGAAAGATTTTTCACTGCATTCTGTCACGTGTCAGTTGTCGAAGGTTCGCAACGAGGCGGAACGCGACGGACAATCGTATGACGCGGTCCGAGGAGTATCAAAGTTAAAATCGGCCGTTCGAGCATAATGACCGTTCCGTACAGGCGTATCTACTGCAGCGCAAATGCAGCGGATATTCCGTTACATCGTGTACAGAACCGGGGGGGGGGGCGACTTGGAATACCGTTGTAGCGGGTCTATTGACGGTATGCCGCGATGCGGAAAGCGCAAAGTGACGGAAGAGGAAGCGAGCGGCCAAAGAGGCGTCGGTGAACCAACACTGCAGGGCTGAAAAGCAAATAATCCCGCATACGGACCCGATGTTTCGCGGATCCACGAGCGCAATACGAACGCATTGATCGCTCGTCCACGACGGATGGATAAGCACACGATGACTGTGTATTTTGCAAAATGAAATTTTATCTCCGGCACCGAACAATTAAAAATCAATCAATCAATGGTGTCAATCAATTACGATTTTCACGGACGATTGGTTTCGAGCTTTTCGAATTTTCATCCCGTGCACAAATGCAGCGTGACCGAATTTTACGACGGGTGACTGACGGAAAAAAAATACGTGTTTGAAGAATTTTTCGAAAAATAAACCGTGCTTCAACCGGACGCATTGGCCTCGACCGTTATCTGTTTTTAAAGGGCGCTCGGGGCGATCGAGATTCCAGTGATGGATAAAATAACGAATTCGGAATCCGTCGTTCAGCTGCGATAAAAAAAAAGCACTTCAAATCAATGCGGAAATTAACAAAATTATGGTAATTCTGAACAAATTCATATGTGTTCAGAAGAATTACGAAATCATGTTTATTTGAAGAAAAAATTAGGGTAACGGGAAATTAGTTGAACAATTTTCTTTCACCTATTTGTTCGTAACGTTTTAAAATTATTACTATGCAAAATCAACATATTTCGCATTCCCTGTATGCTTGATTTTTTTCCAATTTTCATCCCACCGAGAAGTTCCCTTTCTCAGATGTCTGGTAATTAATTGCGGCTTCCTCGTAGAAAAAGCTTCATGAAACCTTGAAAGTGATGAGGACGAAAAGTGCAGGGTTTCACTTCGCGACCTTATTTAGGATTAAGCCTGTTTCTGAAGAACACGGTAGTTCACATGACGGCCCTTTCAGTCCATCGACCTTTTTTTCGTCGATTTGTTCTCATCCGGCCTTTTACTCTGCCAACGCGGAGACCCATCAAGGGTGAAATGCGAAATCCTTCGAGCGCGAGCTTGCACTGGAGATCCAGTGAAATGGCAGAACCGCCTCGATTGCGCGGCTGAATACGACAGGTAGGGAGAATCAGCACGCTCGTACCAGGGGAGAATAATATTTGATTATCGTAACGGAGTGCCTCCGGCTATCCGATAAATAACCCTTCGGTCTACCCGGTATTCATTGTTATTATCGAACCGCAGTCATGTCACTATGATTTATCCTTCGAATGAAATTTCGTACGTAAACCCTCCCCGTTGTCATTGCGCTAAAATGTTTATACACAATGTAAATAATATATTTTACCGTCAGCTTCGCTATTGGAACCACGGAATTGGCATAAATTATTTATCGACAATGGCAAAACAACCGAATAATTTGCGATCGCAATGCACGACGTACGATTATGGATGCTTTCAAAATATTTATCGCATCGCGAATTATCGCGACGCAAATGCAACGAATTGTTAATTTTAATATTGAACGAAGCGGAAAAGTGGGATTTGTAGCGAGACAATGCTTTCACGCGCATGGGGCGGAGCAACGGGAAGCGAATAACCTGGAAAAGCCCCAACCTTTCCAGGCGACTTAAGGCAGGTTTGTCGCTTCGCGCTCGTTTTGCGTGAGTTCGAGAAAAACGGGATCAAATTGCGAATACTTATCGACGGTATAAGAATCTGAAAAAATGGAAGCATAGGGGAGAGCGGGGCAAAACGGCATACCGGGGCAAAATGGTATTCACGCACAATGGGACCAGGGCAGAATGGTATTGGGGCAAAATGGGCCAGCAAAAAAATCTACTTCGATGGGTCTTTCTCTTCTCCCATTTTGCCCTAATTCTATCATACGGGAGACTTTATTTGACCATTTCGTACCATTTTGCCCCGGTATGCCATTTTGCCCCGCTCTCCCCTATTATAGATACTGAAGATATTAATTTCGCATAATAAAAATTGTAAAATGTTATCAACAAATCAATCAAAAATGCATTTTTCAACAAAATTCCCGGAAATCCAATTTTTTTTCATTCTTTCGAATACGCGTGTTCCATAGATTGATTTCAATTCCAAGCACAGGAGCGGTCCATTTCTATGGGAATATTTTGCCCTAAGCCCTCGAAAATTCGAAAAGTTTTCCCCTCATTAGGAATTTTTATTTCGGGGGAAGAATTATATTTCCCATGGAGTTTATCGGAAACTCTTTAATCGCGACATGGGGAATAAAGCAAGAGTAAAACAGCGCAGTCGGCAAGCTCAATGAATAACTCGTTGGTTTTGATATTCTCGAAGGTAATTTCCATTGTTGCAGTACATTCTAGCGCGATGTGAGAAACGAGGAATAATCCAGGAGAATCCAATCCCGCCGACTTTACGGCGAAACCGGCTTACTTCTCAACCGGAAATTGCACTCGCTACACCTTCCGTTGTCCGCGGATATATCAAGTTTGCTTCTCCGTCCTGCACGATTTTCCTTTAAGGCGGACCGAGTCGACTGATAAAATACAAACTAGACATTTTTTTGCCGTATCTGTTACCGTAAACAAACATTGAGTTTTACACTCGAAATTAAGGATTTGAGCCCGACATCTCAAAAAGTAGGGCAGCTACAACTCGTCCAGACGTTGAAAGAAAATTTAGAAAGGCTCAAAAACTGCACAGGTTCCGTTAAAAATCCGACCGAAGAAGGAAATTTGATCCCTTCACATGTGGTATAAATTTCGGCCCGATAGGGGAGAGCGGGGCAAAACGGCATACCGGCGCAATGGTATTCACAATGGGACCAGGGCAGAATGGTATTGGGGCAAAATGGGACAGCAAAAAAATCGACTTCGATGGGACTTTCTGTTGTCCCATTTTGCCCTAATTCTATCATACGGGGGACTTTGACCATTTTGTACCATTTTGCCCCGGTATGCCATTTTGCCCCGCTCTCCCCTACCCAAAACGGTCTTCTCGAAAATCGAAAATCTATCGAAACTTCATTCGTCCCAATCTGTATTTCGCCATGACCCCTACTTTGCGTTTGTCTCACTTTTGTTTTTTTTCACTGCCTGTTTTCGGTCCTCTGTGACATTTTCCTGTGCCCAGTAGCGATGGCATTTCGTTGGAAAATACCTGGACCTGGTGTTGCCAGCGCTCCAAAGTACAATAACAAAGATATCGAGATAAAACGGCCGGTGTTGAGATATCCGTTGGGCAGACAGCCCTATTTTCTTTGTCTTACATTTCCTTTCAACGCCGTGTTGGGCGTCCTGCTGGGCTACTGTGCCGACTTCGTCGGATATTTCTCTCTTGTGCGAGGAGTAGGCGAGCGCACCAGAGGCTCTGGGTGGCAAAGGCTTGCGATATCGGGAGGAGTAGGCGAAAAAAAAGGAGAGAATAAAAAAAACAGCTCGACAAACTGTGCGAGGCAAAGGAAAGAGGCCAACCGAGGCTTTGAGAGAGTGTTGAATTTTGGTCTTATCGCAACGCGTGTTTCCCACAAGGATTTTTCGCATTCGTTCCGAAGATCTTTCACACCCCGGCCGTTCTTTCAATTGCATCCGCGTGGAATACTTTCGCATCCGGCAAAAAATACCTACAAAGTAAATGTACATTTCTTCATCCTTGAATCACATTTGACGCAAGCTTCCAGAACGGAACTTTCCGTTCCGAGGTGTCATGCAAAAATTCAACAGTCACGTTGGTTATCAACAATAACCAACTTTCGGCCCTTTTTGCATAATGCAATTCTATTCTTTTAACAAGAAAAAATTCGTCGTGAAACAAATATATTTTATGTTATTTATCAATTAATCACCATCGATTACCGTATCTCTTTCCTCAACGTCTCTAATCTCATGATTCCATTTACTTACGAAGAGTCCATCGCCTTCGATCCGCTACTGATGTTGAAAGTTCTTTAATTGCTAATTTAATAGTCCTACGGAGTATGCCAAAGGCCGTGGTAAAAAGCCATCGACGGGATGGAAATAGAATCACTTCCTCCGGCGGACAATCGATAATTCCAAATCTAATTTCCAATCAGGCTTTTAGCCTTCAATCGCGCGCGCGAATTAGAAGTAAAACGATATTTCGAGGCTTCTATCGGCGTGAGAAATCACCGCAGGGAATTGATTCCAGGTTAATTAACAACATTTTAGTCCCGTTTGTAATTAGGACGAGAGAGTCGTCGGGGTTGAATGGCGTAGTCGGGTAGGTGCTAATTACAATCGCGCGGCAGTTGCGCACTCGATATTGAGAACGGCGAGCTTTCCCGTACCGGGAGCGGAAGCGATGCCAGGAGTAAAAGTTGCCCGCGACTGCGATGGGATTGCAAAAGGTATAGGGGCTTCAAGACTGGCTATAAAGGATGCACAGCTGGCTTGTAGTTCATACGTTAATTGGACCTTACCAGTGCAGTCACATCCCGCGCTGCAATGAACTTTCCATAGCTAATTAACACGCGTAACCCGACACCCCGGAGTCTCGTAATCCAAAAGTTCCGAAAGCTCCGTCATCTTCGTAATGACAAAATGCATATCATGCACTTACCATATGCTATTAAAAGGCAACTTTGGCGATGGGAAAGGGCAACGAAAGATATGCTTTCATTAGACGAGAAGGAAACAGCTAAACTTTGAAGGCACATGTTGAGTTTGCTTTTCGACTACACTCATGCGCGCGTGAATAATTTTTTTAAATAACATACTTGAAGATACGACCCAAAGAATCCTTCAGGGAGAAGGTAGAAATAGAAGACCAGAACGAGAGTTCTAAATAAGTCATTAATTCGACCACTTTCTTCTTGAACGCTCTATAGAGGAAATCGCCATGAAACGTTGGACAATGGTCGGTAACAAAAATTTTTATGGTCTCTTTTCGACGGGATGGAATTCTTAAGTTAGAATTTCACCCAATTCTATGGTGATCAGACGAACTTTCCTTTTGCACTTCTTTAGCTGCTGCATTAAACGTGACTTATTTCGGGCCGAAATACCACCATGAGATCACTATCAATCAAATGGCACGTTCTCAAGGCCGCGTATTAAGTATTCGTGACTACTTTTTATTAGACTCACGCGCACCTGCGGAGAAGTCATTTTTACTGTGTGACACGGAAACTTCCTTGTCAACATGTATAAAGTTTCATTGCAATACGACACTTTAACTTCGCTTTTCAAGACCCGTTTACGAGTCTCCGTCCATCGTTGATTGGTAGATTCTAGCTTCAGTTTTTATGTGTTTGACTATGTGAGAATGCTATAAATCGACTGCTATCGGGTCACATATTCTCACAGTACATCGGAACTGCTAGTCGTGATGGTTTGACACAAGGCAAAAAAAGGAAGTCTTCACCCAAAGGAAGAAATTCTTTGCGTCTTCACTTCACAATACTATACCAATGCAACATATCTATTTGTCTATCCTTGTTTAACAAGAACGCAATATTATGGAACCGAGGATCTTGTTTGTTTCGATCTTCATAATGTTACTCACGATTGACGTTGCAGGAACGTTATCTCTCGGATCCATCAAGGAGTCACTGTTTTGCCGCGATCCTGAAGTGAATAGGGTCAGGCACATCGAGGACGCTCATGGCGATGAGTTCGCTGTTCTGGATACCGTAAGTTTGCGAATGTTAAACTTTTGTCCAGATGATTCGGACATTGAGAAATAAGAATGACTGACCATTCGAAGAATCGGGATTGTTCAACCACTATACATGATTCCATGAAAGCTACTCGAATTCAACTGATCAGCCATATTTGCGACTGTGTGGACGCGCTTCAAGACTCAAGCCATCTTGTGACTTTTTCATCAGGTTGGCCTTGTCGAGAAACATGGATATCCGGCCGAGCAGCACGAAGTCACGACCAAAGATGGCTACCGAATCGTATTCTTCAGGATTCCGGGAAGCCCAACTTCACCACCGGCGGTTGGAAAACCCGTTGTTTTCATGCAGCACGGAGTGCTCGCCTCTTCGGATACTTGGGTTCTCCTTGGACCCGGCAAGGATTTAGGTAGGTCACGAGAACATGACAAACGCATTCTTCAAAGTGAATGACGTAGACTTACCTAAGAAACAGTCGGTTGATACTTTAAGGGTGTATGGCGGTACAGTTCTCTATTTTCATTCAAAAAAAGTTAGGTTGACGAATAATCTCTCAAATTTTTTTTTTTTCATCAATTTGTTGATAACATTTTGGAATCATTGTCATGCAAAGTCAATATTTTTAGCACCTTCGACATGCTCGATTTTTCCCAGATATTTATCCCATCCAGAACTATTGAAAATTGTCTTAGAAACTCGCGTTAACTCGTGCTTGACGGGACTGCGCAGTCCAACTCGACTGAATTGACGACACCACATTTAAGCTTTAAACGTTGTATGTAATGCGCACGTGCTTGCAGCCTTCCTACTCGCCGACGCCGGCTATGACGTGTGGCTTGGAAACGTTCGCGGCAACACTTACGGAAGATCCCACCGAAATTTCGCAACTTCGAATGCCAAGTTTTGGAATTTCAGGTATTGAAATCGAATACAAAATTTAAAAAACTTGGCACCTTCCGTTTCTCGTGCATCAAGCAACGTTTGTTGGTATTGGAAGGACGCAATCCAAGATCAATACTATATGTCGTGCTTAAATTACAACATTTCGATTCAGCTTCCATGAAATCGGTACAATCGATCTTCCAACCATGATCGATTATGTCCTCGAACACACCGGCCAGAAGTCCGTTCTCTACATCGGATACTCCATGGGCGCGACAGTTTCTTTAGTGTTGTTAACCGAGAAGCCAGAATACAACGCAAAAATGCGGCTGAACGTCGCTTTCGGACCTGTCGCTTACTGGAAGAAAACTCCCGGTGGAATCTATGACGATGCTATCAGGAATATCGATTTTGTTGAGGTGAGTCGATAATAAGAAACATTCACACTAATTCTGGTCCTATCAAAGGCATGTCCAGCACCAGCCTTTTTTTCTACAATTTATCTTCAGCGTGTAATTCTTGGATTTTTTTTCTCTTGCGCAGGGACTATTGAACGTTCTGGACATTCACGACCTGGCGCCACTGTCGAAACAAAGTGCCAGGCTCACCCGAGAGTCTTGCACTCCCGGTTCATCGAGTCACATCCTGTGTTACGGGTTCGTGAATTCGGCTGCCGGTACATTCGCTAAAGATCTGAATAGCGTAAGTTATCAACATACCAGCGAAGATTATACACATATTCATGAGCTAACAAGTTGTGGCTCGGATGCTTCGCGCCCTCGCATCAGTGATGCGTGTCTTTTGCGGCGGTTTGATGGGTCAAGTCTCAACCAAGTTCCTGAGTTCCTCTTCGGCTCAAGATATTCAAAGTCCCTCTTTGCTCGAAATATCCTAAATTTCTCTTCACTCCGAAAAATGTCAAGACTCTTTGGCCCTTTGACTTCAGACATCTTGAGTCCTCTCTTGAAGTGAAATTTTCCAAGTGCCTTTGACACGAAACATTCCGAGTTCCTTTTTGGTCCGAAATATCCCAAGTCCCCTCTGACCCGGAATATTCTTGGCCTGAAACTTTCTTTTCCGGCATTTCCCCAAAATATCGCGAGTCCTTCATCTTACGATATTTTTCTGGAAATATTTTGAACTAAAGACGGCCGTAAAACATTCGGGATCTCTGAAAAAGATTGCGGGATAACTGCTGGATAATCGAAAAACAACGATCGCTTTGCTTTGATTTTCCAGACCAAACTGGCTTACATGTTGAATTATTATCCGGCTGGAACGTCGACAAAGACGTTCTATCACTTTGGCCAAAATGTTAACTCAGGTAAGACGTGTCAGATATTTTTCAAATTAATAGATAAAAAAAAGGAGTTTCCGTTCAATCGAAGATCGGACGGTGAGCTCGAGTGCAATGACGATATCTCGTTGAAATAGCAAGTTTGCGAATTAACCGGAAGAATCTTCGAACGCGCGTTTTAAACTCTGAATACATTGAAGATATTGAAGAACTATCAATCGATCTAGGTCACTTCGAGAAATATAATAAGGGCCCAGCCGAAAACTTGAAGCTGTATGGATCTGAAAGTCCTCCGAGCTACGATCTGACAAGGATCACAACACCAATGGCCTTGTATTGGGGTAAAACGGATGTGATCGCTCCCGAAGAGGTAATGACACCGGAAGCATTTTTTGAACTGCAAAGCAAGTCACAAGCCTGCAATATTTCATGTTACTAATCCATTTTTTTCTTATTTCAAATACAAACGCGTAGAATATCGACGAACTGGCGAAACGACTTCAGAACGTTGTTGCGCGCGAGGCTGTGTCTGAAGATAGCTTCAATCATATCGATTTTCTACTGGCATCCCGAGTCAAAGAGCTCGTCTACGATAAGGTCATGAAACTTATGTCAAATTATGTGAATTGAAAAAAGTGTCATCCAACCTGCCTTCCAGGGCCACTGCCAATTGGCTTGCAAGATATTTAATAAATTATTAAGCAGTGGCAATGTTAAGGGTAGCTCATAGTCAACATTATTATTCAAGACAGTTATAATACAGTTAATATAGACCGACAGCGGTGGATGCACGGTCGCTGCGCGGCTCTGGCGATCAAGTCAAGCGAAATTGCCTGCCAGTACTTCGATGGGTGACTGCTTAACAGCTCACCGACTGGTGCATCGACCGTCGAGCGGAAGGTCAGTTTTTCTGAGATCTTGGTGTATGAACTTGAGTAAGTTCCTTTTTGGTATACACCAGGAAATCCCTTGTGTCCAAGGCAAATACAGTGCAGAGTAGCTAAGTCAGCTGCGGACCCACTGGAATTTAGGTAGCTTAGTGAAGCGCGGGAGGGGAATTCTAGGACGGATAAGACGAGTAGAAGGTTTCGCAAAAACCCATCAGACTATACGACAGTGATGATATATGAAAAATATGTATATATGCAATTAACATACAGGAAATACGAAAATAATGACGTCTCAAAGAATCTTGTAAAAACAGCGTGAAATTATGTGAGCTATGGAAAAAAAATAAAAAATAATCTGGTATCAGATGCTTCACGTACGACCTAGCTAACGAGCTTTTGTTTTTTAATTTATTAGGTCCTGACCATTTTTTGGGGTATTTTTTGTATTATTATCGATCGTAATAATACTTGTTATTAGTTGTTATCGTCGAAGGAAAACCGCTAGATAATCGTTTTACTCGACCGGATATCGCATGCAGGCATTTTTTCTTATTATAATGTTGAGTACGTGTTTGCAAGGCTTTGTTATTTTTTGCGACCTTGTGCAAAATGAACACCACGCGCTGGATCTACCTTGAGCTCCCGAGCGAGTATTCCGCATCGATGTAAAAAAAAGCTCGTGAAATTGTCTCATCGAGAGCTTTGAGGGCTCTAACCGAATTGACAAAATTTACCGTCCGGGAGAAGAAAAATTAATTCGATTCTACGCAAAGAAACGAAGAAAATAGTGCAACGGTATGTTCTGCGCGAATTAATTCGTTCGCTCTGCGCGAAGGCACGGCGCGTAATAAATTCAATCCAACTCCATTGGAATATTACTTTTCATCTATCTGTGTAACCATCAGTGCACACAAGTCTGTATCAATATATCTTGTTCGCTCGCGATTCATATAAACTTGCATGATTGTCGATCCCAACTAGCGATGCAATCAAGCCCGTTCTATACAATATCACCCAATTTCGTCTTGTTTGCATGGCGTGTTCTATCCCATTCGCGAGGGTTGAAGATCGAAATTCGAATTTGCTACATTCCATGCTCACCGAGCGAATGTAAAAAAAGGTCGTTTTTTCAATGAGAAAGAAAAAACAACGTGTCACACGAGAGGGGCACTGAGTGCGAATTTTCCGAAGACTCGACGCAGCGTAGCGTGTACCGGAAAATAATGGGCTTTCAAGAGATGAGCTTGAAATAAAACATCAAAGGGAAAAACACGGCTCACGACCCGCAAAGGGGTTGCGAGCGAAAGAGATCGGGGAAGAAAGTGAGGACATGTCCAAAGTGCACTCGAACCGGCACTTAAGAAATAGGCGAAGAGTTCGTTCTGCTTCCAAATTTATTCAAGACTTTCCAACGGAACTACCGCCGTCATCCGCTCCTTCCACCTTTCCCTTCCGAACCGGGCTTTCGCTGTCCCTTCCATTTTTCCACCAATCTCGCGCAAGATTTACCTTGCACTCTTCCATCATTTCGTAACCTCAGAATACCGTTCTTATATCTCTCTGTGTTCAAGAAAGTGGCAACGACTGTCCGCTCAAATTCTGCAGCGGTCACTGTCCCGGAGTGACTACAGTCACGGAGGAGTTAAAATCACAGAGTAGCTGATGTCACGGAGGGGTTAAAATGATGAGAGGTCATTCTACTGCAAAGCTTTCCCCGCGCGACTGATGCGCATCAATGCGCGACTACTTGGCCAAGTCCCAGGAAAACCCTCCAGAAGAAACCTTCATCGACTTCAATGGCAATTCTTGGCTTTTTCAGGGTTTCATTCCCCAGGGGTTACTTTTTTCGAGGACTATTTTTTCCGAGGGTATTTTTTTTAGCAACAGACTGATCAATTTTACAACGATTCATTAATATATTGTTTTTTGAGGGGAAACCATCATCGCTAACGCATCGGCATCCGATAAACTTTAGCAAATTCTGCGGTGGATAACTGTGAAGAAAATATTCCACGGCGAGTCGGGGTGTGCGAGATAGAATCATCGGCGGAACGCGTCCGAGGAGGATTATGATTCCGGTATGTGGTCGGGATCTCGCATCGTTATTAGGGGGCTCGAGTTCAGATTCGACCCAGTCGGCTTTGGCCTGCTTCCACAGTTCGCTCGTAACGATAGAAGATTCCATCGCGAACCGAGCTTGTTCAATATTCATGCTCACACCGCCCATTCCCTGCGGTAATTGAGGAACGACTAATTGCTAGTCCTCCATCATTCCACATATTCGTTAATTTTTATTTCAAAAAATCTCCACTCCAGCCCTCAGGGCTTGAGCGTAAATGGACTACCAGTGACATCCCTGCTGAGTCCACAGAGAAGCTTATTTTATATTCATCAGCGCGCTGGAAGGGTTTGATAATTCCGCTAAGTATCCCTGATTCAACCCTTAGTATTCATTAGATTTTCGCCGGGCGACGATTAGCACAATCAGCCAACCCTTGGCACTGATCATTTTTCGAGCCCATCATTAATTGTTATTCATGAAGCTTTTAGAACGAAAATAATGATCTTCGTTTCCAACGCGGGTTAAGTTCCTCATGAAACGGCTCCCAGTCGCGGCTATTTGTAATAGTGCGTGGTTATCGCACAAATGATTCGACACTCATTCCTTCATTGTGACACGTTTTGTAATGTACATTTTCGTCGTTACTCCTACTACGATCAATCAACAGTAACTCAATTCTGGGGAAGGGAAAGAAGGAAGAGAACGAAAGAACAACTGAAACATATGTCTAACTGCGCGTATCAATGTAATAGGGGAAAGCGGGGCAAAACGGCATACCGGGGCAAAATGGTATTCACGCACAATGGGACCAGGGCAGAATGGTATTGGGGCAAAATGGGCCAGCAAAAAAATCTACTTCGATGGGTCTCTCTCTTGTCCCATTTTGCCCTTATTCTATCATACAGGGGACTTTATTTGATCATTTCGTACCATTTTGCCCCGGTATGCCATTTTGCCCCGCTCTCCCCTACAGGAACCGCTTTCTGTAAATAGATTCTCCGTCGTTTTAGCTGTAAATACCGGATGTACTAAATTGGCAGATAAGTAAGTAGATGCAATTTCGTCGGAAACGGTAATTGCAGAGCTACTCTGCGACTTAAACACCTCCTTAACTTAAAATATACCGGGTCAGGTAGCTTCTAACAACACTTGGGAAATCCCAAGTCTGGAGGCCCTTTAAGGGAGCGACGTCTTCCTCGATGGTTGCTATGAAAATTTGGGTTAAACTATAAACGATTATCGGCTATTCCATACATGTAACCTATTGATCCTCTCTTCCTTGAGCGCCTGCGTGACTTCAGCCCTTCGACGGCACTAACGTCTTAATGATTTCAACTCCGTGATTTCAACTCCTCCGTAAACTTCTCACTTCTGTTTTTTTCGCGTTTTTTCATTGGTCTGTGACTTCAACCCCGCCGGGACGTTAACTGCCACTGCAACTGTACTCCGCAACGTGATCTCATCTCTTTGTGATGTTAGCTCGTCTGCATCTTCATAATATCGTCTGGGTAGGGGGGGAGCGGGGCAAAATGGTACGAAATGGTCAAACAAAGGCCCCCGTATGATAGAATTAGGGCAAAATGGGACAAGAGAAAGTCCCATCGAAGTAGATTTTTTTGCTGTCCCATTTTGCCCCAATACCATTCTGCCCTGGTCCCATTGTCCGTGAATACTATTTTGCCCCGGTATGCCGTTTTGCCCCGCTCTCCCCTACGTTGCAATCAGCGCGTCGACGGCGACAACAGTGGCGCTGAAATATTCACATAACACGCAAAAATACCCGTACGACCCAAGTTTGGTTTACTATCGATTTAATTCGCTTAACTTACATTTGCCAACGATGATCAAACATTTATTTCGCGCATATCCAAATATACGTTTGTCAACTATAAATGAATCCTGTTCTCGGCGCAGCATCGACATCAGCTGACCTGGATCCCGGAACTGCTCTGTACCTATTTGCAGGAATCAAACTTCTATCATAGCGGACAACGAATTATTCAAACACGGCGCCGGATATTCGGATGTCAAACACTACGCTCTCGTCATCTTTGGGCATCTCAACGGCCCGTCGGGGTTTCCTATTCGACGTAGCTCGAGGAGACGTAAGTGTCTATCCGAGTGCTACGCTAGTGCCGAGCTTCTGTCGCGAGTACACATTAATTTGCATTCGGTGATTAGGCAACGGCGCCACGCTCCGGCGAGCACTCCATTTGCCATGAGGCGACGAAATTCCGTCGGTTCGATGCAAGCGGCAGTGTGACTGTATGCAAATGTGTGCATCCACTCGGCGAAGCCTGGACAGAAGTGGAATTGAATGAATGACCGATCGAAGGCTTAGTTACACGTGTGACCCATTGGCGGAAGTTTCGTTCCGTGATATTTAGCCCCGAACGAAATGCTAAATATGAGACTGGCCGATGGCGCAATTTGTATGTAGATCATGCGAGCCCAGCCTTTGACAGCGCAAAACATGCCGAATGCAAATGCGAAGCTATTGGCTGTAACAATTTCCGGTGAAAACGCAGGTGCGTTATCCAATCCGTTGTGTTCCTTTCTTCCCAGGTCCGCTCGTATGCTAAAATTTAGATTTAGGAATTTGGACATTTAGAAATTTAGATCATTAGAAGATTTAGATCATCTTCAGGATGGTGATTATGGAATATCTTCATCCTCGTGGTTCGCAGAACTTCAAGACAGGGTGAAAACGAAACGATCGAGTAGGGCGCGACACGATATTCAAATTTTATCGGACATCTGTAATTTGAATTTCCCGCTGAATTTTTTGAATATTGTGTCATACGCCACAGGTTGCGCAAAGAAGAAGAAGAAGAATGCATTAGTGCATTAGCGCAGCTGCATTAGTTTTACAGGTCGTGATTTATTGTCGCGATTTTTAATCTTTCATTATTAGAGTCATTGACAATTGTGGTGAGAAATTTTTTCATGTCACGCTCGTTTTTTTCATGTGGAAAACTGCAAACGATTTTTTTGTACCGAAGCATTGTGTCTACGGTAAAAACTTTATAGATGTTAACACAATCTTAAAAATTAGTTTCATTATGCGCTTTTTCGAGTTTAATGGCAGATGCTATTAATTAACAACTAACTTTTCATCCAAATTTGATTCTAATACGTTTCACAAATGTGGTTCAAATGTCAAACAACAATATACAATGCATAAATATAATATTTTTTTATTCATTCTTTAATGTTTAAAATTGTTTTTTAGTCCACAAAATTAACCTTATTTTTCGCGTGATTACAATACAATCCCGTTGTCGCTTACACATCCATTCTCGACGCTGCGAACGTACATTCGGAAATGTTTACAATTGGTGTCTGGTCGTTGGTTAACGGTGGTAACGGGACAAACTGCAAACACGTGTATTCCTCCCAACGCGTTCTGCGGCACTGCGGTGTCCGGTCCCGAGAAATTGGAGCGTTTCGTCCGTGAAATTGCGGACCACCGACAAAGAGAATTGATATGACGAAGTATTCTCTGTCAATTGTCATCTGCAGATTGCACGAAATGGCAGTACGAAGGGACACTAATCGTGATGGAGCTTTTCTCTGTTCATCGAATTGATTACAACATATTCGAATCCTTTGTTTATGCATTAAATCTGTAGAGAAGTTTTCCGAATGATGCGTTTTTTTACGAAAAATGATTTACTGGGCATCGTTTGTTATAATAGAAATTGTTATTAGAACTAATCCCCGGAATTCATCAGTCTCACGATTTCGCCTGCGCGTTTATGCATTTGTTTACGAGCAAATGCGGAAATCAATACCGATATTTCAAAAGCGCTTTGTTCGAAGTGACTCGTGACGGCGAATTTTGATTGCGATTTAATCGTCGTCTCGAGAGCTTCCCAATTGTGGCAACGATCATCATCAATGGTTTGGCAAAATTACATTTTAGCATGAATGATTGAAATGAGATTTGCTATTAAATGACAAACTATGCGGAATACAAATTGTGTTTCACGATGCAGCTTACAAAGGCCAAAATTAGAGTTGCATATTTTATACAAAGTCTTTTTGACAAATAAAAATATATTGGCAAAAAAAATCTGAACAAATTCATACATATTGAGAAAAATGAACACATCATTATCATCAGAAAAAAAAGTTAGGCTACCGGGTAATTTGTTGAATAAGTATTTTTTTATGTATTAGCTAGTAACTCCTTGGAATCGTCGTGAAGCAAAAACAATATTTTGAACTTTTCATATGCTTGTTCATTTTTTTTGCAGACTTCGATCTCATTGGGAAACGCTTGAAATTTATAGTTGGCAGATGCAACTGCTCAATAACAAATAAATTTCCGAACATATGATTATTTGATATTCCGCTCTTTTGACGATACAATTGCCGTATTGCAGTTCATTTATATTTCGGAATTATGGAATTTTTCGAACATTTTTTTTCCTTTTGTTCAATCACATTTTGACCATGAGTTTTATCAGAATAACACGTGGTAAGATAACTTCGTTTATCCGTTCGTCCCCGTGAAAAAGGACGGCCGTAGTCGTCGCGGAAGGTTGAGTTGAGAGCGTCTTCTCCTGCGAGCCGTCCGAGTGGCTCTCAGGCGAATTTCATTAGCCCCCTCGCTCTAATTACGTAGCTCGGTGCAATTTTACTCGCTTCGTCGCTTCCAACCTCCTCGCAACCTCCTTTCTCGTTCGTATCACAGGACGGGAGATCGCGCGCGGGTGCGTGAAGAGCCAAGTGAGACCGAGTGGGCGATTCGAAGGCGACGCTTTACGAGCTCGCACGGCAATTTTCTGTGTGCGTACACTTGTCTCACATCGGAGTCCTTTGTCCGCGAAAATTTGCCCATTAATTGCCGTAAAGTGCATTCACGATAGGTTCCGGACGTTACGGCGCTTGAGGCGCTACGAATTATGAGACTCACAAGGACTGATCGAAATTAACGAAATTTGACCTTCTCATTTTCGTTCTTCGATTTTCTTCGATGACTATCGATACGCCGTTCGCTTTCCAACTTTCGGGAATTCTTATATTATATTGCGCAAGATGTTTAATTATTATTCGTGGACTCACTTCCGACTCTTGCATAGACAAGATTTTTAATATTATTTTTAGGGGAGAGCGGGGCAAAATGGTACCAAATGGTCAAATTAAGTCCCCCGTATGATAGAATTAGGGCAAAATGGGACAAGAGAAGCCCCATCGAAGTAGATTTTTCTGCTGTCCCATTTTGCCCCAATACCATTCTGCCCTGGTCCCATTGTCCGTGAATACCATTTTGCCCCGGTATGCCGTTTTGCCCCGCTCTCCCCTAAGTTCTGAACGGCCGAGCAGACATGGTTGCAGACTCTCTTAAAAAGTCCTTCTTGAACTAACTTGTTAATAATTATTTAGTACTATTATCGTACGAAATTGGTGTTCTCGAAACCTTCTGGAATGTTAATTTTTTTAAATTTTTGTCCCATCGGAGAATCTTTGAGATTCTCTATTGAACAGCTATCTAGATTTAGAGAAGGGATTAATTAATTTTCGTGGAGTTGCAATGTTGCCATTGGTTTAATTTATTTAACACGAGCAATTAGAAAATATGAATAGGAAGTGTTTGTTCGTATCCCTATTGTGTTTGAACGCGCGGAATAGAAGCGCGAAATTGGCGAAACGATTTTGAGAATGAATGGATTTTATTGTTATTGTTATAAATTAAACGCTCCCCATTCTTCAGTGCAGTTAATTACCCGTACGTTCGATCGAACGGCCTTCGAGCTATTTTCGCTAAATCAACGAGGCAATGGAATTAACCAAGTTAAACAAGAGCCTCGGGCTATTTCTCCAATTATCATTGATAAATATCGAAATTCCATTACAACCCGCTATGGATAGCGTTCGAAAATTTCTCGCTGAAATAATACGACTGTTCGGTCCTGAAAAAGCAGTAGTTACGAGGATGTGATTCGCGTCATTTATCCATATTTTCGGCAGTAATTTATTATTTTGTTACCAGTTTCGTGCAGGCATTTTGCCTGAAGTAAAATAATAAAATAAAAAGATATATTTTTTTGTAAATAATGTAAAAAAACATCGCCAAGTAGTTTAAAAACAGGTTGCAAACCATTTTTTGATAATGAAAAAGGAAAAAAAATCATATTAGCCAATAAACTATGAAAAATGGAACAAAAACTTTGCTCGTCTGTTCATTTCATGCACCTTTTTTAGTGTTCTAATAAATACGTTCTTTCCATAAAAAGTCTTTTTTTTTAAATATATTTTTCAACCAATATTTTCGTATCGTCAACTGCGTTTGTACAAGACTGAAACGCTCGCTTGATACTGTCGTCGATGGGATCATCATATAATAGCGCCTCTATCGTTATCTGTGTGTATGTGTGTGTGTTTTGTCTTTCACACGTCTCCAAACCTCACATCCAAGTGTTCTAAAAATTTAATGTCTTCCGTCGGAAGTTAATATTTGCTTCAGGTTTATTTGAACTTTTCGTTGTAATATATAAAGAACTGTGCTCTTCAGAATTGACATCAGCACCAAAGCTAAAGTTGAGTTAAGATGATCGCTCAATTCGCACTATTTGTCGTTCTAGCTCTGATAGCACGAGGTACGTATCTGTAGAATCGTGGAATCGATTTTCGATGGATTCTTCAAGTAGTTGATTTTTAAAAATCATTGATCGATACTTTATCTACATTAACGATTTATTTAGTATCTGTTTTCATATGAACCTTCGGTCAATTGTGTTAAGTGTAAAGATGAAAGAATAAAAATTAATTGGTTAAAAAATTACCCGGCAAACTAACTCTTTTTTAAATTACTAGGGACAATCACGCGCGCTGACGCGCGCAACCGGAGGTTTGTTAGCGCTGCAGCGCTCCGCTGCCCGTGCGCGCCCCAGCGCTCTGATGCCCGAGCGCGCTTGCGCGCGCTCGGGTCTGTTCGGAAGATTGATATTGCGTAATAATATCTCACAACAGTTATCAACAAATTGAACAAAAAAAAAAACTTGTCTAAGAAATTACCCGGCAACTCAACCTTTTTCTGCTGAAAACAATTTCTTAATTTTTCTTAATCCGTGAGATTTTTTTTTTTTTTCATTTTTTCAAAACTTATAACATTTTTTTTTATTTTGAAAAATGTTTGGAAAACCACGCATTCTTCATACGTTTTTCTCATATGACCGCCCATTATTCTCAAGAAGTTGCTGAATGAGGAATCAAGTAGATTCGCAAATACAGCTCGAACTTTGAAAAAAAAAAAGCGATATTGAAGAAATTTCAAAGCCTGGATGAAATTCTGAGATAATTCATAAGTATCAAGAAAAATTAACGAATAATTTTCATGGGAAAAAAAAGTTCCGTGATCGGGTAGTTTGTTAAACAAGTTCTTTTCCATCAATTTGTAGATAACTTAAAGAAAATACAATCACGCAAAATTAATCTCTCAAGCCCCTTCCATGTGTTCGATATTTTTCAGATTTTTTTCCCGTCGGGAAACGTTCGGAATTTTCTCTGCATTCTCTCTGAATCTCACATTTCGTCAGATTATACCGTTCGGACTACGAAAAGTTCGAGTGAGTTCGAGTCCAATTTCCGAATTTCGGAAAATCTTGAAAGTCTTCTCTCAATTGGACATTTCCTCGGACTGTAGCGCTCGCTACAACCGAAACTCCGAGTGAATCCAAGTTCGAATTTCTGAATGTTTTGAAAAAATTCATCCGTATCAAGAAAAATTAACTAATAATTTTCATCACAAAAAAAAGTTAGGTTGCTGGATAATTCGTTAAACAATTTTTTTTCGTCAATTCATTAATACCTTTCTGAAATAATTATTACACGAAATCAATCTTTCGAACACCTTCCGTATTCTCTGAATCTCACATTTCTTCGGGTACTCTGTACTCCGGTCGACGTTGGAATTTTCTTCGGAGACTGAGAGGCGCGCGAAGCCGTATCAAAAACACTCGCGAGACCGTGGCCACGAACGAGACTTTACCGAATTCGGAAGGTTCGCAAAACCATAAGCACGACTTTCGGCGTTCTCGAGAACGGATCGAAATTCGCCAACTGTCAAACTGACAGAGCCGGAAAAAGATCGAAACAGCGCCCACGACCGATCGCGCATCGCGCGTCTCTTCGTCGTCATCGTCGACCAATCACGGCACAAATAAACCGACAACAATATAAATCTCGCATTTCGATAGTCGAATCTCGAATGCGCGAGATATTGCGAGATAATCCACCAACTTTTTAAGAGGCCGACAAATGATCCGATAACTTGTCTGTATACGTTTGAATTCTTTCTCCGAACTTTTTGTCTATTTTGTTAAAATTGCGATTTCTTAGACGAAAAATTCGGCAAAGTTCTGAAAAAATGTATAAGTTCTTCTTCGCGTAGAATGGGCGTAACCTCTTAAGAAAGAGGGTTTCAAATATTTTTGGGCGTATCGATAGCGGATTGTTGGGCCGGTATGAGGGTATGAGATTGCGTTTCCACGGACATTTCTTGGCTCAGGGATTAGTATGATTTGCACCACCTTCTATTGTGTCGGGGAAAAGCTCATGGTCAGGGTAGCCTTCTTGATGTAGGTAATAACTCTTGTCGCTTTATTCGACAGCTGTTTCTTCACCTCCCCGTTAATTAGTTCGTATCGCTTTTTTCCGGTGTATCCAATTTCTGCGTATTTATCAAATTTCCTTTGTTGCAATTCCGTTGATCGCCAAACACATTTGCGTGCGGCGAGTCTAGAAATCGTTGGAGTTCTTCATCGTTGTGATATAATGATTGACTGATGACTATGTTTTTACATCAAGCTCATGCCTTGCCACCGCAAAGGATTTCCGGGGGTGAAGATGCTGCACCCGGTGAGTTTCCGTACCAGGTATCGCTGAGGATTCGTGGTTATCATATCTGTGGCGGTTCGATTATCAGCGATCGTCATATTTTGACCGCTGCTCATTGCTGTAATAAGCACAAAAGCCTCCGTGAGTTCACCGTTGTTACCGGTGCATTATGGAATAGACGCGATGGTCAGAAGCATCGTCCATTACACATTGAGGTGCATGCTAATTTTTCGGAATCGGCACTGAAGAACGACATCGCTATTATCTACGTAAGTTGCTACTGATTATTCTTCGAATCGGTGTACTCGAAAACTGCGATCGTTGGACGGCTAAGAAAGATACGTATGCTTGTGCCTGAAAAACGCCACAAAGCAACAGTCGAAGCAACCGCACAGCCGGATCCTTTAGGACTTAATTTTTGAAGACCCCCATCGATGAGCAGTGAAATCGTTACACGTTATTTTGTGTGTAGCATATTTTTGTCTGAGATCGCTATTGAAAAGTTTCGTTTGCTAAATGGGACCGAAAAAAGGTTCAGGAATGGCAATGTTGCGGGTACATAAAATTTCACGGAAAAAACCGAACTATCTACGATCAACGATACTTGGACATTCTAGCTATTGTTTGAAGATTAGAAATCAATCTTACTGATTCAATTTCAGCTTGCCTCACCGATCGAGTTCAGTGATACCCAGAACAAAATTAATCTTCCGTCGGCACCGCCGCTCAGTCATGTTATGGCTACCGTCTCGGGATGGGGCCTCGACACCATGATTACGAACGGAACTGTCGGCAAGCTGAAGAAGCTGCAGGTGGAGACTTTCACCTCCGAAGACTGCGGAAAACGCTGGTCGCCCTGGGCACCCGTGCTCGACGATCAGACCATATGTATCTGGGCTGGAAATGGACGCAGTCCTTGTTCCGTAAGTTTTCACACGGATCATAGTCATTGACCAAAAATGGATAATCATTGATCGCAGCGCAATCATATCACTGTTTGATTCTAGGGTGACAGCGGCAGTCCTACAGCTTACAATGGCCAATTGGTCGGCATTTTTGCCCATGGTTTCGGTTGCCCGACTACGGTACCGGTATTCTCCGTCAACGTCTATCACTATCTCGACTGGATTACAATGATGATGGATCGCTTGACCAATATGGGCGACAAATGATCTATAATTTGAAATTACCTGAGTTACGTGATCGTGTGCGTGTTTCACTTGTGATTGCTTCGTTAAACAATGAGAAATTATCGTTTTATTTAATTAAAAAGCCAGAATTGGCATTTAAATTGTTCAAAAACTGAAAAAAAAAAACGAACCTTCCGCCCTCCCCACTTCGACAAATATCCATATCACAGTATTAATTTCACGCGAAGAACAATTGGGATTAAAAAGTCGCGTACACCAGTAGCAAGTATGAAGTATAGCATTTTTTTTTTTTTTTCAATACATTTCACGTCGCATAGTAATAGTGCAATATTATGGTGTTTATTGTAACAAAGTAATGTGTGCTGTATTCGACAATAAAGAACGATCTAGATCGGAGCGGAACTTTCATTTAGTTTCATTCAACGCCACTTACTCGAAAAATCATTTATTCAGGGGCCACGAAGCTGCTGCACAGCCGGCAAAATGCCGGAAGTGAATTTATGCTATTCTTGAAAATACTTTTTCGTCGTAATAGCCTTCATTAAAACGAACAGCAAACGTTGTTGTAGTTATCGTGTTACGTCAGCGAAAATTAATAAACGTTGCAGACCCGCATGTGGTAAATGGATAAC
Organism: Ischnus inquisitorius; assembly: GCA_963924025.1. Lineage (NCBI taxonomy): Eukaryota > Metazoa > Arthropoda > Insecta > Hymenoptera > Ichneumonidae > Ischnus > Ischnus inquisitorius. Next base: position 1,841,676 of record OZ001250.1, on the reverse strand, counting down.
GATGGATTGTACGCCTGGAAACAATAGCACCGCGTTAACAACTATGTACGAAAGGTTGTGGTAAAAAAAACATCATTTTTTTTTCCGTGCACCAACTATCGACAGTTCGAACGATACACTTTTATAACGCATTCGAGAACCCAAAAGCAAGTTCCGAACTTGTATGTGATTATTCGGTTACATGTCAAAATATCACATGTAAAAATAACACGTCAAAAGAACACACACAAAAAAACCCCAAAAAAAAAAATCATACGGCAAAATGACACAGCAAATCATCCAATCGCGCGGGATAGCATATAATATTCGCATGTAGATGAAAACGAAACATCAGCAGTTCTTAATTACCGCATTTCGAGATGTGTCTCTTCTGTTTTTTTACTTCTGTTATTTTGCCGTATGCATCGACAATTTCCACAGTTAAATAAAAAAAAAAAAAATCAATCGACTGTCACTTGTGTGCCAATTTGTTTGCCGTGTGTTCATTTTATGTGATGTTGTTTTCGTGTTGTGTTTATTTCATTTGTGTCGTTTTGACGTGTGTTTTTAATGATGTGTTATTTTTGCCAGTGATAACACAGATATATGTTATTTTGACGTGAAACCGAGTAAGTATTCCACCGAGAAGAACGTAGAACACATTGCGCTTAGTTTTTTTTGTAAAAACGCGATTTGCTACACATGTGCAGAGAGCAATTGAGCCTGTTTGGGTGACACGATATTTCCGGCCGTCGAAAAAAGCCATTCGTTTGTGGTTTAATCGGCCGGAATATGTCAATATTTTCCGTGTCAACGTCGCCACTTTGCCATTGCCGTCGCCGAAATAGAGGGACGTGTCAAATAGATTTCCCAATTTGGACTTGGGCTCGCCCAGAAGAAGTTTGAAGAAATCGTGTTTCCACGAGCAAAGAAAGAGTGAGCGTTACACTTCAGAATTGCATGAAACATTAATTAGTTTAGATTTGATGATTTAGAATCATGCGTTCAAAATATTTACGTCTCGTCTAAGAACGGGTGTAAAAATTATGGGTAATCGAGAGTGAATTATGGACGTGCTAGGCCGTTTCCGTTTGCGAACGAACCACCAATTCTGCTCTTACATTCCTTATTTCCATGAATAGTATTTTTTTAATATTCTTCGAATAATGAAATGTTCTCAGCCGACAGTGCTACTTTTTTTCGGTTCGTCATCTGTGTTTGAACAAGACCGGATATTCTCAACGCTTTATCAAGGATTTATATTTACTCTAACACTTTACATATCGAATCATATAAAGATCTGTGTTCTTCAGAATTGACGCCAGTTAGAAAGCTGAAGTTCAGTCAAGATGATCGGACAATTCGCACTATTCGTCGTCTTGGCTCTGGCAGCTCGAGGTACGTATCTGTTTAATCGAGGTATCAATGGGATAGATTGAAGTTTGGAATCTTGAAAGTTCGATGGTGCGAAAGACTGCATTGCAACATTTTTCGTTCATTGATTTCCCGAAAAGTCACGATTACAACATCAAGAAACAAAAAGATTCAATGCTTAGAAAAGCGTGCGTATTTAATTTATGGAGTTGGGAACATTTTGATATTCTGGATTCCCGAAATTTAGTTAAAAGTTAAGTTTAGTTAAAACAAACATGGCCATAAAAATCGAATCTCGAAAAGTTTTTATTTGGAACGTTCATAAAGAAAAAAAGTTATATTTCCGGGTAATTTGTTGAACAATTTATTGTTTCAGTTTGTTAAAAATGTTCTGGTATTACTATTACGCAAAATTAATCGTTCTAGCGCCATTGAGAACTGTCGAAAATTTTCCTCAAATCCCACATGTGGCCAGATTTGACCGGACCTACTATCTTGGTTTTGTACAAGTATGCCATACTTTGTCAAAGACATGTGCACCGTCTAGAAAGGCTGCCGAGCGTACCTTTTCTCCTCCCGATCTTGATTAATGACATTTACCACTCCGTGCACTTGCTCGATCGTGAAATGCTCTTCTGTACAACCTGATGAGATATGAGTCCTTTTTCCCTCAGAACCGAGTTAGCCTCTTGAGAAAAAGTGTCTCAAATATACTTTTAGAAGTGTCGTCTGCAGACTGTTGGGCTGGTATGAGGCTGCGCAAGGACTTTTCTTGGCTTAGGGATTAGTATGATTTGCGCCACCTTCCATTGTGTCGGGAAAAAGCTCATTGTCAGGGTAGCGTTCTTGATGTAGGTAATAACTTTTATCGCTTCATTCGACATCTATTTCTTCGCCTCATCGTTAACAAGCTTGTATCCAGGCGCTTTTTTGGGTGTCTCCAATTTCTAAGTATTGATCAAATTTCCTTTGTCGCGACTTCGTTGACCGCTGAACACATTCTCGTGCGGCGAGTCTAGAAATCGTTGGAATTCTTTCTCGTTGCCATACAATGATTGATTGATGATTACGTTTTTATATCCAGCGCACGCCTTGCCGCCGCAAAGAATTTCCGGGGGTGAAGACGCTGCACCCGGTGAGTTTCCGTACCAGGTGTCAATAAGGTTTTATGGTGAACACATGTGTGGCGGTTCGATAATCAGCGATCGTCATATTTTGACCGCTGCCCATTGCCTTAACATGCACAGCGACAACCGTGACCTGCGCGTCGTTACCGGTGCGTTATTTAGAAGACGAGGAGAGGGTGAGAAGCATAAAGTGTTACATGTTGGGATCCACGATGGTTACGCTACATCGAAGAATAACGACATTGGTCTCATCCAAGTGAGTTGCTACTGTTTGTTCCTCGAAAATGTGTACAGCAGCATCTCTCTAAGAAGACGCTCGCTAAGTGCTCGCATACCTACTTACCTTCGATCCGTTGTCAAGGCTACACTTACTAATCTTCGAACCTCGGCTCTCATTAGAGAAAGCAAGTAATTCGGGGTGGGAGTGCACTTGCCGCTGTGGTAGGTTCGCACGGATCGGTGGTAAGTCTGCAAGTGCGCGTTTGCCTCATGCAGATAGGAGCGCACTTAGGAAGAGGCTACTGTATTGATAGCATACAAGAAACGAAAGGAGTCAAATGTTACACTTGATCTATAAAACAAATGTCACATTTGATCTATAAAACAACGTAACGCCGTTACACGACATTTAGGTCAGTGTCATGGTTCATTTTTGAAACAATACTGTCAATGGAGGATAAAATCGCACTCAAACAAAATGTAAATGTTACATCAACATACTTGCGTCGGATACTATTTTAAAGAGTCTGATATAAAGACAACTGAAGACTAATTTGTCAATTTCAGCTTGCCTCACCAATCGAGTTCAGTGATACTCAGAACAAAATTGATCTTCCTTCGGCACCGCCGCCCAGTAATGTTATGGCTACCGTCTCAGGCTGGGGAATGGAGACCGGAGTTTCGAGCGGAACTCGGCGCAAGCTGAAAAAGCTCCAGATGGAGACTTTCACCGCCAAAGACTGCGGAAAACGCTGGACCGGTTGGGCCTCCGTGCTCGATGATCGGGTCATGTGCGCCTTTATTGGCAAGGGACGGGGTGTTTGTTCGGTAGGTTCGAAGACGAGATTTGGTCATCACCGAAAAAATGGCTGATCAGCGATCGCAGCGGAATCATACTATTCTTTTTATCGTAGGGAGACAGCGGTGGAGGTCTGGCTTACAATGGCACATTGATCGGCATTGTTTCCAGGGCTGATTGCCCTACTTCGGTACCGAATATCTTCACCAACGTCTATCATCATCTCGATTGGATTACAATGATGATAGGTCGCTTCGCTGATATGGGTGAATGATCTATGATGTCTTCATGATTTTCGTCACTCGGCATCTTCCAATAACATTTTCCCTTAATAACGCATTTGAAATTTTCCTGGGGTGCGGATCACGAACGACAAACGAGTATCGGATCACAATTGTTTGTACAGATTGAGGGTAATTGCTGAATAAATCGAAAAATAATTGTTTGGTACTTTTTCTATAAGTGGTAGAGTTTGGTGGTAACTTTCTTGTTCCGACGTTACCCCCGATCTCTTTCAACTAGCCGACAGCTCCTCGCTAGACGAATATCCTGGAAAATTGTTCGTCTAATTGCCGATCTGATTCGAAACATTTTTTAAATATAAATGGAACAAATAAGTGGGTAAATTTCAAAAAACCCTCTAAATCTCTCTTCAAGGCTTTTAAAATGTCAACCTACGGAAATTAAGTTGAGAACCCGAAGAGCCAGGTATGGCAGTTCGAGGGTAACAGTTTCGATGAAATGGCCTAAGCCTAAATCCCTGCTGTGCGATCATCCCTTACAATCGTATATACATTTTTTTTCCAACGCGAAAATAATACTGGTCTCGGGACGTGACATTGAAACGCCGCCGCATTCAAGTATTCCGCATCCCGTAATCCATTTTTCTATACACAAAAGCATCGATATTTAATATCGCTTTAAAACCAGTAAGGCTTTACCGATTCTCCAAAGTCCCTAGTTTCATATTCTATACGCTTTATTCCTCCCGATATCAATATCCTGTACAAGCTTGAACCATGCGACGGTATATACCGTGACACCTTCACTGTTATTCAGTTTTCAGTGTCGATTTCGTTCCCTACACCTTTTTACTTCATACCGACCTTCGCGTATATCCCGGCTCGCTCGCGTACGATATTGGAAAAGCACTTCGCGCTCCCTTTTTTTTGTCTTCTTTGTCTTTTTTTTTCAGGACGAGTTTGAAAAAAAGCTGATTCTCTTTCGCAGTCGCTCTTTCTCTCCTCTCCAGCTCTGCTGATACGCGCAGACTCTATAACTTTTTACGAACAATCGCACTTTTTTTTTTTTTCTCTCCACGGATAACGTTTCGCTCCCTCGAGAATCTAAATAATAAATTTTCACGGCGTCCCGCGCGTTTCTACTTCCAAATAGCCTTGTACCGCTAACTTCGCTGGGTTTCGCAATGCACTCTACGTTTTTCTCGTGATATCTTATTCACTATGAATAATTTTTTTGTATATGTATATTTTTTTTTTTACAAGAATGAGATATTTACAAGCAACTACAGGCTGAGCGTTGCGCACGATAACTCCATCTGGAAATTCGTCAACGCCATTCAATTTCGTTCGATTGCCTTTTGTTGTAGCATTTGTTCAACATTTCGGTACATTTATGCCGTTGACATTATTTTATGCAAAATATAATTAATTATCCATCGCCACTTTCCACGCTAAAGTTAAATTTTTCAGCGAATTTCGAAAACTATAGTCATCATTTTTTCATAAGTGCATTTAAAAAAAGAAATTCTGTAACAAGGTGAGTTAACGAATTTTTTGTGGAACGTCGTTTTTTTCTCAACAAATTTGTTAAAAGCTTTTGAAGATTAAACTTCTGAGAGCCTTCTGTATGGTTTATTTTCATAGATTATTATTCCATTGGGAAAAAAATCGAAATTCGTTCGGAATCGCACTTTTCGCGAGGACTGCAGCGAGCGACGGACCCTCGTGAATTTCTACTCAATTGCTTCCATTTGTTGAGCGGTCCTTTCATCCCAGATGTGATCCCAATCACCGTGGACGATTAATTCATTATCACAAATGGGAATCCAAATATCATATTTTTCCACTTCGTCGCGTCCGGTTTTTTTTTAGTAAATACTAAGTCCGCTTTGTCACTCTATTATCACAAAGTGCTATAACCATTTTTTATTAGTCACGAGTTAGTCGATTCTTGGAAAGCAGGTCTGTGGATAAAAAGGTTTTTTCCCTGCTGAGCTGAAACAGCCACATTCCTGCCCACTGATGCGAGGAAAGTCGTCACTTCAACCCGGTAGAAGAAAAGTATCGCGCGCTACGCAAGAGGGAGCGGATTTTTCACCCCGTGTGATTTCAGCCCTTCCTTCGCCGGGGCCGCAAACTTCACCCCCAGCAAAAATCACGCTTTTCCTTCCTCGTGGCATGATATACTATTTTCCGACGAGTATCGCACAAAATTTGATTTGACAAGGTGTGAAACTGCGCCTCTCGCACCGAGTGAAATGAACGCTTCCACCATAGGGTTACTAGGGGAGAGCGGGGCAAAATGGCATACCGGGGCAAAATGGTATGACATGTTCAAATAAAGTCCCCCGTATGATAGAATTAGGCCAAAATGGGACAAGCGAAAGTCCCATCGAAGTAGATTTCTTTGCTGTCCCATTTTGCCCCAATACCATTCTGCCCTGGTCCCATTTTGCGTGAATACCATTTTGCCCCGGTATGCCGTTTTGCCCCGCTCTCCCCTACACGCATACTTCGAATCGAGGACTCGCTTTGTATGAGGGATTATTTCTGGTAACTATTTAGAAAAGGGCTTTTCCGAAATTACGTCGATCTCAATATTTTTCATCGGGAAAGTACGTCGTTGACCTTCAAGTTGAAGAATCAGGCGGGGGAGATTGAAAAAAAATCAATGGAAAAAAAATGGAACCCAAAGTTGTAAAAAGTCTCGATGGTACAAGACTTTTCAAGGAAATGATTCTTCTCTAACCACAATTATCGAGAAAATGCTGATTCGCGAGAAACATTAGCGCGTATTCGTTCAGAGTTTCGGACTTAGCGCGAAACAAAGCTTCCGCAGAACGCCAAACAGAGCCGGATGGACTGTGATTAAAGAAAGAGCGGAAGCATTATTCCAATGTAGTTAGCGAATTCTTTTCCAAGTATTTGTCGTCGAGTCGCTACTCCGTCTCGTTACAGTAGTCGCAATGAGTTTAATGAAACGTAACGTTTCTGCGTTTTCTTTCAGATTGTGACGTCGGAACGACGGGTCGAGAAGTAAAAAGGAAAGTAATTAATTCTTGTCTGAAAGCGGTTCCATAACTAATGGTTTCGTCACGATATAGTTATGACAAAACATCGCAACGAATCTCCCGAAGAATCGTCGGAAAAATGCGTCGAAGGTTCGGATTTCGACCGAGCGACCGGTTGAGTTTTGTCGGAAACCGCACGCAATGCCCTTTTTTAATATAAATTTTCTCGCTAATTGGGGACCGCAACTTTGCCCGGTTTTCAGTTTAACGAAGCGAAGGAAAATTGTTATCCGAGCTGAAAGACCATTGGAATTTGCAATGCCATAAACTCTGGTAATATTGGCCCAGCGTAGTCGAACCGGAAGGGAATAATAGGAGTGACGTTACGAGGGGGCTGGTTATAACACGAAGCGACGGAATCTTCGTGACAGGATTCATTTTTCTCGGCTTCCATCTCGTCTACGTGTGCTCGGCCGGCCCAGCGTCCGGCTCCTCTCGTTATACAAATTGTCCTTTCTGCTCCAGAAACCACGATTTTTATTTACATAAAACATTCGGATTTTCATACCGACGTGACCCCGTCCAACGTCACGATTTTATCCCAGACCATCCCGTTGTAATCGCCGGAAAGGGTCGTTAAAGCTCCGACGCATAACTTTGAGTCAATTATTTTCCGTAATGCCTTAATTCCACTGTTGTCGGCGTCACTTATTTTTCCAGTTATTAATCATGATTTTTATCGTCAAATAAGAAAAACTTCTTTCTACATCAATATTTTTATGAAATGAATATGATTTCTTCCCTTGTTAAGAAGCCTTATTGATTTTCTTGCGGTAAAATAACATCCGAACCAACGAAGCAGGAAGATTTTCCTCGCCGGAAGTGCATCGTGTTTCTTTAAGGAGGGCGTATCGCTACCTTTCCCGCTAAATGTGCGATTCGGTAAATATTTGGCGGCTTCCTGAAGGGATGGCAATTCGAAGAAAATACCCTCATAGAAAGAAACCACTGAGAATATTAGTTAATAAACAAAATGGGTTACAAACATTTTTATTTTTACGAATCGTCCGGTAACTAACATTTTTGTATGAATTTGGCTCCCTCCAGAAGCTTCGTTGGTGGTGAAATGTTTTTTTTTTCGAAATTTTCATTTGAACGTGTTCAGCATTTCCAAAGCGTCGAAAAATCATATTTTTGATGGTATCGAATTGAAATCTGTTGAAATGAATTTGGATTGAATCTACGGCAAATTTGCTGAGTGGTTCAAATTAATTGGCAGTTCAAATTTTGCAAACAAAATTTTGTTTATTAATGAACTGCTATCGGACGAGGTTTGAGATTAAATTGGCGTGGATTAGTTAAAAATGTCGGACTTGTATCAAATCAAAGCACCTTTAAAAAGCCAAAAGTGTAGCCAAAAGCCTACAAACAGGCCCGCGGGAACTGCGACAAAAGAAAGAGAGGAAGCAATGATCCGACTGCGTTGGCACTATTTTTGTTGTCATGCAAGCCGTAACCGGCGGCCGTGACGCGCGTCGAATCCAGCAAGTGGAGCTCCGATTCGATGATTCGATTAACTCATTACCGCTCTTCGGCTTCGGTGGAAACAATTGATTCAATAATTGCGAGCTCTCGGCGCGAACTGCATAAAAATTCGTCGAACGAGAGCGGAAAAAAAGTCGTTGAACGTGAGATTGATATATGAAAGAGATATGAGGGGTTGAAACAATGTGTCGATAGGCGGATATTTTTCAACGCCCCCGGCGGTGACGCACGACGACCCCACCGCCCGTCGATGCATCCCGGGAAAACAGATCAGCATCGCGAGAGACGAGACGGAAAAGAAGGAAGAAAAAACACGAACCCAGGATAATAAAAATCGAATCCCCGACGGAAGATCACGTGCGAAGAGCAACAATATCGCTGTCACAATCGAGCCAATCGACCGAAGAACCAATAGAAAAAAATGTAGTCTTCAGCCACCTGCGATAAAAGAACCTGATTTTTTTCTTTTTTCAATATTCATGAGAGAAAGTACACCCGCATACTAAGATAAACACGGTTTCAGGGGCAGTTTGTAATTAAAAGACAGCAACCGAGATAGGCAACTGCATGGGCGGGCAATGACCGATGAAACACGAGCTTGCAACGAGGACGAGGGGGATGAAAAAGTGTTACTGTTGTCGAGAGCAGTGTTCGCAGCTTTTCTCCACCCTCGTTCTGTCCGTTTTAACCGGCGTTCCGCCCTCCGAAACTCGCAATGATAAATCAACCCTAATCTTGGTCCTCTCTTTAATGAAATCAACGTACGGGTTGCGTTGCGATAGAATCGTCCTTATTTTTCTGGCGCCGCTCCAACGACTCGAGAAACACGCGACGCTCTTCGCCGTCCATTATTTTTTTCATTCTACGGCGACGAAAACAAATTGGAAGTTTTTATGCGAAAACAGGTATAATAAATTTGATGGACAACGGTGATCAAAAATAAATTCAGTTTTGTACGGTAAAGTTGGAGCTTCGTATTGAAATTTCAAGTATCTCGATAATAAAAGTGAGTAATAATAAAGTTGACTGTGGACTTTAGTGTAGTTTCGTAGTAAAATTGAAGTTAATAATTGCGAGTCGAATATCGACTATGGTTTCAATATAAATTAAGTGTAAACTTAAATTTGACGTACCGTTTTATGCGTCAGTAGGTCCAATATCGGGGCGTTAAACTTTAAGTTGTTTTTTATTTACCGTGCAGTAACTTATCCGAGCGAATAATTTTGTTCGGTAGCTCTAAATAATTTGAATACTTTGTGGGACAGAAAAAAAATTCACTATGATTCTCTTAATAATAATAACTTCGTTTTGAGACAAATCCGAAAAATCCGAAATTCCGAACGAATGTACGCCAGATTCGATAATAACTGATGTAACAAAAAACCAATGTTTGGACGAAACGTCCCGGCGATCTCTTAAAGAATGTAAGAGCTAGAAAAATGTCTGGAAATGTCTGGAAAAATGTCTGCTAAATGCCCGGGCCCGTCGAGACATTTTCGAAAAATCGAAAACGCCGTAAAAACTGAACGACTCGATAGATTTTGTCAAAAATTGGACGAAGGAAGTTATTTTGTCTCCTCAACATGCGGTGTAAATTTCAGCTTGATATCTCACACCGTTCTTAAGTTATGAGACAAAATAATGCGCGCACACATACACTTTTTTTCTGAATGTGATTTTTCGATGTTTCGGAACATTCTGAACACGTTTAAATGAAAATATGAAAAAAATTAGATTTTCACCAAAACAGGCTTCGGGGAAGCAAAAGGAATTTTGCATTATTTTGCATCTACAAAAGTATTCCATTACAATGCATACACCGGTCCTCGATGATGTTACAGTATTCGATGTTATTCGAGAATTGGACGATGTTTATGAATTCCCGGAAATTTTACACCACTGTTACCGACGTGTATCCGATCGTTGATCAAATAACCGCGGTGATTCATTAATGTTATATTGTTTTTTAATTCAGTTCACATTTACTAATATGATTGCGAAAAATGCAATTAAAATTCGATGCCCCGCGCCGTCCGAAGCGTGAGCTTTCACGGCGGGATATCCCCGAGCTTTATTGTCAGCACCACATTATTATTTCATTATAACTCTCACCTCGCTGGGGACCGAACGATCGCCGCTGAGTGGCTCTAATGTATATTTTCACAGCGTTCAGAGAGTTAATCACCCCGCCAATCAAGCGGCTGCGAGGAGATACATTTTTATTTCAGCTTTATCGTTTTTCTCAACGGAAATCGAGAATCCATTGACTCGCCGCTATTTGCGGATCAATTTTCGCGCGCGTATTTATACCGTTTCGCGAGCCTGTCTAGTGCAAGCTCGGAAAGTGTTCAACTACCGGAAGGAGTGTCGACGCCAACGAGGCCCCCCCTTTCCCACCTACTCAGCCCGCTACTCCGGAAACTCGACCCTTAAAAATCATTCGCCGACGAGGGTAGGTCATGCTCCGCGTAAAGCATGTATTCACTTCGAATAAGACTCTCCGACGTCTCACAACTCAACGGTATTTCAATTTTGCAATACATTTTTCGACACTAAATTCTTTTTTTCGTTCCCTGCAATTTCGGGCAAACAAAAAGTAAATTTCATGTGAACACAAAAACTTGGATAAGATTTTTTTTCATTAACTATAAGCGATGTAAAAGCCGGACTGATTGTTATCGCCTCAGTTAAAAGTTTTGTTGCGCATCGTTGGATTGCCGAGAATCGATCGAAACATTCGAACTTTGCGAGACTGCATTTTTTACAATGTTATTAAAACATCGATATTTTATCTCGAATGCAAGATACATTTTTTTCTATAATTATAATTCCAGCGGGGCATAAAAAAATGGAGTGCTTTCGCACGTTGCCTTTTCATCGTCGATTGCAAACGAGGGAACCAAAATTGGTCGAGTAACTTTGGACTAACTCCCGGAGGAGATTTGTAAACGACGTTGAAGACGAAATGAGAAAGCGACGAAGTTTGCGTTATTTGTCCCGATCTTTGTTTCACCTCAACTCGCGCATTCTTAACAATAACTTCTCGTCTCTTCGCGTTCATCGCGAATATCATGATTTTTTCTCGTCCCGATGAATGGTCGCGGGACGCATTTTTTGAAAATTTTCGACTCGACACCATCGTTTGCATCCAAACTCATCGAACCGTCCTTGACCTACTCTAATCTCGCGACGGAATTCACGCACGCAAAATCCACCGCAAAGTTTCTCATCGAGACTTCGACCTCAACATTAAGATACAATAAAGTCTCACCGGTTCCGTCGTGCCGCTCGAAGTCTCCACGAAATTTCCGAGCTCTTCACGCTGTCATTGTCGGGGGGGTTGACCAAAAAAGAAAAAAACAAACGAACTCCCCTTTACGATTCACGAATTCCTATCGCAGCTCGCGTCCTCCCGAAGTCCATTGTTGTCCACTTCTCTTCCGCGAAGTTTGCACACACACTCACACGAACACACACGCGCGCACGGGAACCTCATAAATTCGAAATAGTTTCGTCACATCTCAACTTTCGATATTGAGGAAATGTGTTTTTTTATTAATCCAAAAATTAAACAAAAAATTTCGTTGATTGTTAAGGAGCCGGTGGGGATTAGTTTCTTTCGCTAAATTTATTATTATTATTATTATTGTTCTTATTATTATTATTATTATTATTATTATTATTATTATTATTTCGTTGAAAAAGATCTCGACGCGGTTGGAAAAGCTCGACGGGCGTCGAAGGAGCTTTGCGCAATGCTCGAGCACGGGTCGCGTACCAAACCCAACTGAGAAGGCAACGTCCCTGTATCCACGGCCGCGCCCCCGCTCTCTGTCGCTAAACCACCCCGGTGGTCGCGCACGCGTTCAGACCCCCGAAAGACGTAAGCGAGAATCCCGCCACCGTCACTGCCACCTCCCGTTCCGTTCGTCCCGAAGCTTTTCCATCGTCGGTTCTCCAGCCGCGCCGCCAAGAAGATGGACAAGAAATACGTGGATGCTAATGAGGGCCACTGGTGGAGGAAAAAAAGACGCTCGAAGCCTCGTAAGAACGGCACTCCCGAAGAGAGTGCTCTCCAACTGCGCACCGCGATGCATCTCCTTTACAACCGATAGACAACAGTTTGTTTCGTGCGGGTGGGACACGCAAATGTTGGCACGGATTTTATAAATGCATTTTTATCGGCGTTTCGCTACCACGAGAAACTTGGTAAGGGAGAGCGGGGCAAAACGGCATACCGGGGCAAAATGGTATTCACGCACAATGGGACCAGGGCAGAATGGTATTGGGGCAAAATGGGACAGCAAAAAAATCTACTTCGATGGGACTTTCTCTTGTCCCATTTTGCGCTAATTCTATCATACTGGGGGACTTTATTTGACCATTTCGTCCCATTTTGCCCCGGTGTGCCATTTTGCCCCGCTCTCCCCTATTGGATAAAAAAATCTTTTCTTGAGCATTTTATAAAACGTGTTCAGAATTTTTGTTTCTGTTTCCAGCAGTTTTTTTTATGAAACTATTTTATTACTTTGCCGACATCTTCAGTGTGGAAGACAAAAAAAAAGTAGCGTTAGTCTTCACGACTTTCTTCAACAGTCAGCGGAAATGCTCAATATTGACCCTCAGGATGCGAGCTTAACGAAGGGTGCTTTTTTAATTGTCCGTTTTGGGACTCCAACGAGAAATTCTCCATTCAATCGACAGCGGAGTCCTCGAAAATTATGCCTATCCTCGAGAGTATCTCGAGTGCGTAGAAGTTCCAACTGCAAACTGAATTGCAAGCTCCTCCAAACTTATTCGCCACCGGGAAAAAGTTCGAGCAACTTTTACATATATTCGCGAAACGAATTTACGATCCGCGGCGACTATCTCTCAAGGGACTCCCCGACAGTCCAGGCGGACTTGTAAAAGCTCAATGTTCGTGGAGCTTGCGAGCTTTTCGACCCCGAATATTGCTGGTTCGAAACATTTCTTGAAACATCGCGAACCTTACTCGCAAACTTCGTGCAATTAAAAACTTAAAAACCGAGCTTTCGAAGCTCTCGTAGCCATTTTCGTCTCCATCGTTCGATATTTGATGATATGATCGGCACCATTGCAGAAATTTGGTCCGTCATCCGCGATAAGGAAAAAGTCCAGTACAGGCTTACAACAGGAATCCGTACTGTGAAATTCATTATTGAGCGCCCAGCGAGGTCTGTTTGTGTGAATTTGTTAATGGGAACAGCCAAAGAATCGAGTTGCATGAGTCGCGATGAGCTTTAATGGCAACTTGTACAAATTCGACGAAACCATTCACGATCTGCTCACCCTACACATGCATTGATCGACGGAAATGCATAAAATTCGCTCGGCGACGGTGCTATTGTGAACGCTCGGCTCATCTCGTTTTGCATAAAACAAAGAATAGCTCGGCCGAAGCTTCACATATGCCAGAGCGAAGCTTCGAAAGCTCCCGCATATTTTATGCCTAACAGGCTGAAGCTTTCGAAACGCTCGAAACGCTGAAAGGCCTCCCTAACGGAGCTTGCGATCTTTTTGTTACATTCTTTTCGCTCTTATTGTTCGCTCTTGTGCAACAAATTACGGCCGAATTGTTGTACACAAAAGGATCCGAACTTTGTGTGTACCAAATGCACGGTAGGCATTCCCTGGAGTTTTAAATATTTTCTACGAAACGGAGCAAGCTCGATGAATAAAAATGGACATTACTAAATTGACGTATTTTGTTTATGACTTTTGACCATCGATCAAGACGAAACGTTCACAGAGGCCAGAAAGCTCATTTTCAAACGACATTGCAAGCTTCATTGTCCCATTAAGCTGAATTTTAAATGTAGATTTTTAACGCAGCTTACCGTCAGTGAAATTAATTAAGAAGACACGAGTGGATGGCCCGTTATCACGACAGTGAAGTACAAAGCGCCCGAGATAAATTGCACGAGTAAGCCGCTGGTGTTTGAGAAACGTTCGAAGCTTTTGGTTCTTTAGTTGTTGGGGGCTTTGGGCGCGAGCTTCGGAAGGGCGAATCCTTCCGGCAAGGGCGTTCCGGCGCCGTGCCATTTGTTTTCTCCGTTAAATGGAAGGTAAAGAGGCGCGACCGAGGGTCAGACAGGGGCCGAAGCTCTTACGCAAGCTTTGGAAGTTAACGCGAGAAAACGAACGCAACGGAAGATGGATCAGGCTGACAGAGACACGGGGATCGGGGATTACTTCGACGAAAAGGAAAGTTGTCCGTTGGGAGTGAAAAAAAAATCAATGGGCTCGAGTCCATTACCACTGTGCTGAACCACGGGTGGACGAACCGCCGGTTCGTAATTGTTTTCGAATGGATCCATCACTCCTTCGATCTCGGGCGTGAAATTGGATCGGATACACTATCTGAGCCATTGCGGCTCGTCGCGAGATAAGGACTTTGAATTTTATCTTTTTCCCGCAAGTGTTGCCAACGCAAATTGCGTCTCTCGCGAGAAAGCAACGATCGTCACTCCTGTCGAGTCCAATTAACGGATGGAATTACCTTCGAGCAGACCGAGAGCTTTCACTTGAATTTTTTTCTCGAAACCACTCGGCAGTCGGCCCTCATCCCGAGAACGTCGATACGTTTGTGAACCCTTCGAAAGCCTCCCGAGAGACGTCTACGATATGCAAGCCAAAAGGCAAAGGGCCATAATTCCTCTTGGCCATCATTCTTGACGTCTTCCTTCATCCGAGCGGCCGTCCGCTATCTCTCTCGAGTCCGTCAAAGTGAAAAGACCAAATGGATTCCTTCCAAGAGGCCCGATATCCTTTTCAGCACTCACTCGGGTACTCGCGGGAGACAAGATAATAGTACTCACCCCTTGGGAACTTACGATCGAGATACATCATCTATGAAAAATTTTATGCGCCGCCGGCACGAAAAAAATAAAAAACAAAGTTTTGCACGGACCCGAAACGGTAGCCTGGAAAAATATATTAATGGAAAAAAATTTGGTTAATTCGGCTATTGCTATTCGACTCGCGCATACGTCTGCGTAGTATCTTGAGATTCCTTTATTTTTCCACTGTACCCTCGGGCACCGAATGTCTTTGGATCATTCCGGAGCGATCGGTTTATACGATATGATTATCCATTAGGCGATCTTATTATCGTAATGTACACTCAGAAAAAGGATTGGTAAAACCAACTGCAGATATTTAGTCAAAACGTATTCGATTCGAGCAACTCGATTTTATTTCCACAAACCCTGGCAAGATTGATTTAAGAAATTCAACGTAATTGAACCAACTAAACAATTCGATTGACATAACAATGACAGTTTAACCAAATAATACATAGGCGCATTTGAACTAGAGTCTATTGAACTAAATATATTATTCCGTTTGAACTTCATAGTTTCTTTTTTTTTACCAATTTGTTTGTTAGTTTCAACGCAAATGATGTCTCTATTAACAATTTGAACGATTGATTGAGTCATATTTTTCGGTTGGCAAATGTTGAATTGTTTGATCGATACAACCAAAAAAATTGCGTAAAGCAACTCACCGAATGATTCAATGAAACATAAACAGTTTTCGACATTGAGAAAATAGTGGGATTGGTGTTAACGAATCGATGTTAAATGTATTGCATGTAGTAGAAAAAAATTTTACCAAATTTTAATTGAACCAAATAAAGTTTGTTAATTATTGATGAACTTTCCTCTTTTGGCTTTTTGTCTTTTGTAGTGTTTCTTGTTGTCATAAGAACATTCAGGGTATGAATGCTATTGATATTGGCTTCAATTCAATTGAAAAATGAAATTGTTGATGTAAAAAAATGTGTTTGCAGGCTCGCCGCATAACCGCTATCTTCAATTTTTCTCATCTTGTCAATAATTCTTGTCACTGCCATTTATATCAGAATATTATATGGATGGCAATAGGTAAAAGCATCTAAATCTGAAAGCTGAAGGTTAAAGAAAGCGAAGGCTTAATTGTTATTTAGATAACAATTTATACATCCGATAAGAAATTATACTTGTCAATAAGTAGAAATAGCGTAGTGGTGAGGTGCTAGGTTAGTAAACGTTAGTTCGAGGGTTCAAGCCCGGTAACTAGATAGGATTTTACGTTGTGAAAATGCAATAAACTATAAGATATGAATAGAAGCTCTGATAATTGAAGTTAAAATGTGCATGACAATGGTGTATCGTATTAATAAGGAACAATTCCGGTCGAAAAAAGCCCAGGGCTCAATTCTACATTTAGGCGAGCCCAATATTTTTGACTCTCGATCAATTAGAAATATTTTTGCGCTAACTTAATCACTAGATTTGAATAACTGAACTAGATTTAAGGTAACTAAATCATTATTGGGAATTCAACTAAATTCTACGGTCATTCTAAAGATACATTTCGTCCGCTCTATTTGACTGCAGCATTTAGGTGACTCAAACAGATTTTCTTTGATGGTACTATACTTTTTTCTGAGTGTAGGGGACAAAAATTGTTTTTTGTCCATTTGAACGAGAGGTCACTTGAACCAACTTCATCCGTTGTCTCAACGAACTGTGAGCTATTCCAGATTATATCTTTCAGCAAGAATGCACAATTTACCTAATAAGTGTACTTTGAGTCGCGAATCGACAACTCGAATACAACTTCCAAGTTGAGAGCGATCTCCGAAACCAAAAGATCAGTCGAAGAGTGACTAACAAAAGGAAGTTTCCCCAGCTAGATGACATCCGACTAATCCATATTTGCATCGCGCTCATTTCACGTTTCCGCAAATTGCGTACGAACTAGCACCTACGACCGCGATGCGCCGAATTCACCGAGCTTGCGACTATTCCGAACGGAACGCCCAGCTCGCCCGGGAGAGGGAGTTTGTCTTCGCTCCGGTACGTAGTAATGGCTAAGGTCATGGGGTCGTCGTACCGGCGATATTTGAAATTCTCCAACCATAATGCACACACAGTGTGGCGGAGCATTGTTTGCGAACCTCGTTAATAAGGCACGCGGGAATTCTAGCCGGGAATTCTGACTCCCCGCAGTGTAGTATGCGCGCCCGCGAGCGTTGGCTGCGCACACACAAAAAAGCTCAGCGAGCCTCTCGAGACACTGACGGATTAAAAGACGCTGAAACTACGGGTGCGGCGAGAAAATATTTGAACAAACATTACGGCAGATTATCATACATTACCCACGAGTGACGACGAAACATTGCGTCGATATATTTTTTACGGACGGCGGAAGCGCAAGCTCGAAAGCGCGAGTCTTGTGTTGTGATCGTTCAAGTCGTGACGGAGGACGACGTGCATTCGATTCAACATACACGAGTATATATGTGTGTGCATGCGAATAACATACAGTAAGATTAATGGACAAGCTGACAACCTGACAGGAACGTTAGTAGAGTGAATAGTGGCTTACCCGTACTGTCTTACGGCATGTTTCTACTTGAAATTGCTGCTGTCGCTAGGACACTTGGTAAAAGAAATGAATGCCCTGTTCGAGGATTTTTTTTTATGCTCCGCATGTCGGAACATCATTTTCGATGATGCATTCCTGGAGGAAATCATTTACTTGTATGCATCATCAATTTTTGCCCCCCTTGGGCTATTTTCCCGGTTTTTCCCCCTCAACGGAGATGCGGAAAGCCTAGATTTAAATATCTCGAGCTTGCGTCTCACGCGAATCTCCAAACAACACGGGATAGGTCGATATTATTACTGGTCTTCGCTGTCGGATCGATGCCAGCAAGAGTGTGCCTGACTTCTAGTGGAAACAGACGGATTTGATCAGACCGTGCTCGTGTGGGATTGCGGAGGCAGAGAATCGTGCCTCATGGTCGGCGGGAGGAGGAGCGGAGGGAAAAGGAAGAATACCCAAAAAGAGAAGAGGAAGCTCAGACGTTTGGACATTTTCAGTGGCGTGTGCCTTCCCTGGATACGACGGGCTCCTCAATTCCGTCTATACTCCCGAGCATTCGGATCTCCCATGCGCCTCCGCGAGCTTATCGACGGAATTCAGGATCGCTGAACGTGCCTTCGATTTGGATGTCCCGAAAGCTCGGTTAACGCGCAATTTGCAGATGGTGCTCGTTACTAGCCCCGGATATTCTAATGTGCATCTGCTCGTTGGTAATGCATTGGATAAAACATGGTCAAAACATGGTTTAGAAACATTCTTGTTAGCGATGGAATCCTTGAAATATTGAAGGGTATTATTGTCGATTTGGTCGCTGCTCGATAAGCTGTCGAAAGGGTTGAATTTGCCGGAACTCTTGAAATTCCCTTCCAAAGGCATGCCCGAGGGGCGGGATAAAAGTCCCGAATGCTGAATATCCAGACGGGCCTCATTCTCGATTTTTTTTAACACTATTTGAAATAACCAGAAAATCCGGCTCACCGATATTTTGAAAGTAGAAAAGCCAATGTCCCGAATTGAAAAAACACGAAGGAATAAATTCCAGAAGGACTGAAGAATCGCTTGAAAAGTTACCGACAATAAAAGTGACTACGGCAAAGGAAATCGAATTTCAATTATCAGAAAGCTTTGAGCTCCGAACAGGTTGCAGCAGCGTGCAAGCTTATCGGTGAAAATCCAATTGTTCGGAAATTTAATACTCCGAACAGAGAGTTACCGATATGTAAATATTTCGAAATGTATTAGCGGAAAGGTTAAAAATACGAGAGACCATTTGGTCGACAAACCGAAGGTACGAGAGGTCAGAAAATCGAAAACTTGAATTTTAGAAAAGTGAAAACCCGAAAACTTAGAACTACGACGAGAAAAAATCCGGGAGGTTTAAACTCGGAATAGCAAAAATCCGAAAGATCAGAAATTCGAATAATGTAAATCCGAAAGGTCAAAAACCCGAAAACGAACTCGCTCTTGTATATGCTCGCTAACAACGGTGGGAAAAGCGTTTTGAAGGATAATGTATAAATTCGGAAATATGACGCTTCGGGAAATTGATTTACGGAGATTTTACCGTTCGCAAAATTTGTATTCGGTACTTCGAGCGTTCTGCATTGAATCTTTTCGAAATTTGAATTTCGTGTATGCGATCGTTCTTTAAACTGAGATTCAGGAATTCAAGCTCTCGAAATTCGCCCCATTCCTCAAATTAAATATCGAGTTTGTACATTTTTCTGAGCATTAAACGTTCTCGTTTTCCAATATCGCGATTATAGTTTGCCGGGAAATAAACACGGAGTTGCCGCGTACCTTCGTGAACTTGGTCTTTTCTTGGAGTTCAATTTCGTTTTATCCCTCGTTCATCGTTATAACCATCGTACGATTGTTTCTATCGATTATGCAGACTTTCGGTGGATTGACCCATCGTGAAATGTATCAAATGAGATATTTCGATTCGGGTTTTTGCCCCTTCGAAGTTTGAACATTCGGAAATTCAAACCCGCCCCATGCCCGTGTTGCAACAGCGCCGGTATTGATTGCTTCGCGCCGAATTATTCATCAATTTTTTGTACTTTATAATTTACTTGAACGCGCCTCATAACGTCGAAACTTTTAAAAGCTTCGGTGCAGTTTTGCGGAACGGAAATCCGGGGAATCGGTTTCCCGGAGTCCTCGACGCAGCGCGAGTACACAAGTAACGCGGCCAATGAAACGAAACGTACTCGGCAACTCGCTCGTATCGCGTAATTGAGCACTCGGAAAATTCTCCGCTAAGTATTCGAACAATCGGACTCGATAATTCGATGAGGAGTTAACTGATTGTGAAGCTCCGGCTCACCCATTTTCCCCACCGGAGCACCATTCATTCGAATCTCGCTGGCAAGTGCTTTTCGCTTCTCTTTTTTCGATCCGACGAGAGGCTTTGTTTCGGTAAAAAAAAAAATTCTAGATTTTAATGGAAACGTGTTCGGAATGTTCCAAAACGTCGAAAGATCACATCTAGAAAAATCTTTTGGTTGCGTCTGTGTGTGTGTGCGTATCGTTTGACCTCGTAACTTGAAAACGATTCAAGACATCGCGCTGAAATTCATGTTGGGGGTTCAAGTGGCCTCTTCTGTGGCCCAATTTTTGGCAACATCTATGCAGTTGTTCAGTCTTCGTTAAGGTAATCGTTCAGTCATTTGAATTAAATTGAGCCATAAAAAAATTATGCAAACTAAATGTTGACCTTTCGTTTGTAACTTCATTTACAGAAAGAGAAAGGTTTGTGAACGACGTAAAAAGCAAAACGTGGAAGCGATAGGAAAATTCTATTTGCGTAATTTTTTCGTTCTCTGCGAACTATCGGTCGAGCAAGGCGACGCATATGTGGGAACATGCTGATTTTAATCCCGGGAAACACAAAAAAAATATTGAAACTTCTATGCATGAAATGTAAACGAAAGTTAATAAAAAAAGGAAGTGAGCAGAGATGCGATAATTAAAAGAATACCATTGAAAATATTGGTAATCTACTGAAATGAATAAATAATAATGAAATATTAGATAAATTCATTTAAATATGCATATTGAATAAGTATAGTCAATAATGTATAACATAAAGTAAATAAAATTTATCACATGTACATGTTCATTCAAATGATTAAATTGAATTTATTTCACCTCAAACGTAATAATTATCGTGTTTGTTTTAAATTGAAATGATAACGAATCCGCGCATCGGTAACGATTGAAGTACTTCACATGACAAAATTATCTCTCAATATAACGACGCGAATGAGAGAGCTTGCAAGCTTCGTGGGGATTCGGACGAATGGAATGGAGTCGACTGCGACAAATTATTCGAGAGAATCGCAGGTGACATTTTAAGGAGCCAAGTAAATTGGCTAACAGAGTAATGGTTTGTCGTATTCTTAGAACGAGAGCCTTGGGGGGTTTATAAAGATATCATCGTCCTGTCTACTGTACACGCACAGTTTATTGCACAATCTCGAAAGCTTTGCATAGTTGATTTTTCACTTAGGGCTGAATCAATCGTAAATGATCGTGTGAGTTGTTCGAGCTTTTAAAACTACGGAATACTTTACTTAATAACAAATTACGTAGCGTTCTTCGTGCAATATTTTAACGGGTCAGTCCGCTTGAGCTTGCGAAAAAATCCATAATTTTGCTCCCTCAAACATTTTTTTTTTTGAGAAAAATCTTTTTCACGATTTTTTATCTATTTTGTTATCACGCCAAAACGTGACACCAGATTAAATTTGCTTTGGTTGGATATCGACGAGACCATAAAAAAGTGGTTCAACATTTGTTTACCATTTACTTGGCAAACTTTTCTCGGCTGTAAATCGACGCGTCACGATACAGGGAAATCGGTGCAGCTCTCACGAGGAAATCGATGCATTATTTATTCACCGCGTCCGAAGCTACACGTTCGAAGTTGCTTTTTTTTTCTCACCCTTAGGATCAATATTTCGCCGAAGTGTCATTTCAATCGGGAAAATGGTTTTCCATGCGATTTTAGTTCTGTTGTAACAATGATATTTACGTTAGCATTTTTGTTCTTCAACCGTGTCGCAGGAAAACACTTCGATTCGGTGTTTTTTATATTTGTCCGTGCATTTCCTTTCGTTGCGATTAATTTATTATCGATTTTATTATTCATGCCTAAACGACTTCTATACCACGATTGTGTATTTTTAACCTATCATAAATCCTTCTATGCTTATTGGGTAGGTTTTTACGCGGCGAGTGTTAAATTGGCAAATTTTTTGTAATTTATTAAATCAATCCATTAGAGAAATTCTTTTTATTTTTGTATATTGTATCGTCACATGATAACAGAACGAAATTGTATTTACGGACGTGGAGCTTGCGGGTGGTGTATTTTCGTCGAATCTATAAATCAAGTCCGAATGGATCGGATGATTGACGCGCTCTCCCTGTGTTTCTCGATGAAATTCTATTGAAAATTAGCCACCATGGATCTGGCTTTCCGCATTCAGCGCTATCATCAGACCTCGATTATTCGTCGAAACTGTTTAGGTTGGTGAATATCCCTATCATCGAGGCTTTCTACTCTGTCTGCCTTCGCGTACTATCAACGTATCAATTTGCAGCGCCAATTTCAGGAGATGTATCGCGTCCATTACCAGCGCAAATTCAGATTGGTAGAGCTTTTCAGACGTCCCGATGGGATAGAAGTCTGAAAAAATATCAACGTTATACGAGCTATTGGGAGCATTGATTTTGCATAATAATAATGCGAAAGGTAATTAAAGAATCAATCAAAAAAGAAATCGTTCAACGAATCCTTCGGTAATGTAACTTTTTTTTGCTGAAATTGATTCGTTACATTTTCTGAATACATGTTTTGTTTTCATTTATTCATTTACTTTTATTCATAGTTGGAATTCCATTTTATTTACATTTTTTTCTATTTTTTATTTATATTTATTTATGTAATATTTTTACTTATTTACGTATTTTCAAATTTCTCGTTTTTGGGAAAATTATTGAACGGTATCTGCAACAAACTTGATCTAAATGGATTGGAAGATTATTATTGATTTTTTTTTAATCATATATATTTTTTTTAGGGAAATATAGTTAATAACATCGCACAATGCAAGATATTTCAGACACACCCGGCCTTATGAAACAAAAACTCACTTTTCCAAGATTCACCTCCCGAACTTTGGGAAAACAAAGAAAAACTCATTAACGAGCACAGTCGCGGGGGAGGGGATCATCATTACCGCGCCATTCTTCGCGAACGTGAAGAACGAGCAAGGTTTCCCTGCAATTCGCGTCCCGATTCGCGTACTCTCCGTGCCGAATTAAACCACCAGAAGCCAACCCTCAAACCGTAAGTTTTATTCGCCACATTTTACCATAAATCCCAAAAAAGGACTTTTTTTTTTTCAATGAACTATAATTTTCCGCACGGAACAGTATAATTTAAAACAGCATATTTTAAAATCTCATCGGCACTGATTGCGACTCCCGGGAAATACGGATTTGAAATTTCGATCAATCGGTCGTCCTGTTCAGAAGACCAGAGAGCTTTGAAATATTGACAAAATGAGAAAAAAAAATTGCATATATTTTTGTATAATTCTTCGAATAATACTTTTCAATACGCGGGCAAAATGTATTGCGTTTATTGCATGACCAAACTGTTTTTCAGCACGTACCGGATCCGAGACGGAGGCGAGTGCAGTTTGTGATAGAAGAGCGGGAAAGCGGACTTTCGACGACGATTGTGAAGATAGTGAAATTAATTAGGAAACGGAGATCGAATCGACGAACCACCGAGGCATTGAAAAAAAAAAAAAAAAAAAGAAAATCGTTTTATCGCGTGTCGAAAATCGCGAAAATTAGCTGCTCCCATCGGGGTTGGAAGGTTAAAAAAAAAGTTCTGCGTTAATCCTGAAATTCGTCCGCAATCGGAACGGAATTACCGCGTTCGCGTGACCGCGAAAATTTGCCAATTAATTTTTTCTTCTCTCGTCGAGGACAGCGGAATAAGACTCGCCGGTTTAATTAATTCGACGTACGGCGAGTGTTTGCTTTTGCCTTTTTTTCGCAGGTTAAATCGACGGAAATTTACTCTCGCCCGTCGTAGCTGATCTTCGGGAACTCGAGTCCGAAAGCTCGGAATCTTTGCTCAACGCCGTCGAGGCTGGTTCACGAGTGGGATCGACCCGGGCGAGACGGTTAGCTCGCCGGTTCTCCAACCCCCATTTTATCGCGACTACCACTCGTGTTGATCGTCTCGAATTTCGCTCGTCGCTTTTTTTCCTCGACGACAGAGGTCGATCGTCTCGGAAGCGCGTCGTCGCGAGGGAGCATTTCCTATCTCGGGCGAATTTACCGACGGCACGGCCCCACCCCGAAGGCACTCGATGCGCGCCGACGAAACGTGAAGATTGAACCAACGCCGGGAACATGTAAGTGCGAGCTTCCGGGAATGCAATAAAAATCTCGAATCGCATCGAAATATCTGTAGACACGCGAGGCTCGACACATGAGACGGCGAAGTATCGAGTTCCGTTTGAAAATGACAAATTGCAGAATTTGATGGGAAATTGGTAATTGGGTAAAAAAATCTCTTCCAATGATATAGGGGAGAGCGGGGCAAAACGGCACACCGGGGCAAAATGGTATTCACGCACAATGGGACCAGGCCAGAATGGTATTGGGGCAAAATGGGACAGCAAAAAAATCTACTTCGATGGGACTTTCTCTTGTCCCATTTTGCCCGAATTCCATCATAGGTGGGACTTTATTTGACCATTTCGTACCATTTTGCCCCGGTATGCCATTTTGCCCCGCTCTCCCCTACAATTTTTTTTTCCATGAATAACGAATCAACGAAACGGTGAACGAATTAACAGAGCTTATTCACTCAAATTGAAGGTCGACACGGCGTACGGCAGTCTTTGCGTACAGTTTAACGCCACCTAAGATTGCGAAAGGATCAGAGAGAATTGCAAAGATTTCTCGATGAAATAGCAGAAAAAATCAAATCCATGAAAGTCGCTGAAGTTTTTTTTTTCATTTTTTCAACGAAAGGCCGGTAAACCTTCTCGATGAAAATTTGCATTTTCTTCATCTACATTACATTTTACATTTTTTTTTTTTTTACATTTTTTATAAAAATTTGCATTTCAGTATGTCGCTACAAAGATATGCTCGCGCGAAAATGTCTTGTCGATTGGAATTTTGTGAATTTCGATGTGTCCGCAGAAACGGGTGAAGGGAATTCTCGTTGGTTCCGTCGCGGTGATGAAGCACACCGCGAACTCTCGACAACTCGAGATCCTGCAGGAACGAGAGTTCGAGCTATTCGCGATACGTCGCAGCTTCGACGAACTTCGCGACAAGTTTTTACAGCTCGAGAGCGCGTTTGGGAGCAACTTGCGCGTTCAGTTCGCGCTCGAGAGCGAGCTCGAGCTTCTCAAACTCGGCGGAGCTTCGGGTGAGGTTTATTTTCTTCTTGTTTTCATTTTTTTTCCCATCACGACGGCCTTTATCGTCGTTCTTATCCGTGAACCGTGTATCGAGCGTGTCGGCTGTCTTTCAGGCAAATGGAAGAAAATATTCTCGAGTGAAATCGAGGACGACGATATAAAAGCTCGAGCGCGGCTTCGTTCGAGCGTGAAAAAGATCCGGGCGGAAAAAAATCGGTGGAAAGAAGCTTTCATTCGCCAGAAAGAAATCACCGAGACGTGAGAGTTCTCGTTATTATTTCACGCCACTTAATTGTTGAAAGGCTTTGCTTTTTATGGGCGAACCAGGGAGGCTCCGGCCCTCTGCGCACCAAACGCTCTTTTTTTAATCCATTTCATAAATTTCAAATCCATAATTTCTATGCACTCAGAAAAAGGTATAGTACCATCAAAGAAAATCTGTTTCAGTCAACTAAATGCTGCAGTGAAATAGAGCGGACGAAATGTATCTTTGGAATGACCGTAGAATTTAATTGAATTCCTAATAATGATTTAGTTACCTTAAATCTAGTTTAGTTATTCAAATCTAGTGATCAAGTTAGCGCAAAAATATTTCTAATTGATCGAAAGTCAAAAATATTGGGCTCGCCTAAATGTAGAATTGAGCCCTGGGCTTTTTTCGACCGGAATTGTTCCTCATTAATACGGTACACTATTGTCATGCACATTTTAACTTCAATTATCAGAGCTGCTATTCATATCTTATAGTTATATTGCATTTTCACAACCTAAAATCCTATCTACTTAGCGGGCTCGAACCCTCGAACTAACGTTTACTAACCTAGCACCTTACCACTACGCTATTTCTACTTATTGACAAGTATAATTTCTTATCGGATATATAAATTGTTATCCAAATAACAATTAAGCCTCCGCTTTCTTTAACCTTCAGCTTTCAGATTTAGATGCTTTTACCTATTGCTCTATCTATATAATATTCTGATATAAATGGCAGTGACAAGAATTATTGACAAGATGAGAAAAATTCAAGATAGCGGTTATGCGGCGAGGCTGCAAACCCATTTTTTTCACATCAACAATATCATTTCTCAATTGAATTGAAGCCAATATCATTAGCATTCATACCCTGAATGTTCTTATTACAACAAGAAACACTATAAAAGACAAAAAGCCAAAAGAGGAAAGTTCATCAATAATTAACAAACTTTATTTGGTTCAATAAAAATTTGGTAAAAATTTTGAACCATTTTTTGTACTACATGCAATACATTTAACATCGATTCGTTAACCCCAATCCTACTATTTTCTCAATGTCGAAAACTATTTATGTTTCATTGAATCATTCGGTGAGTTGCTTTACGCAATTTTTTTGGTTGTATCGATCAAACAATTCAACATTTGCCAACCGAAAAATATGACTCAATCAATCGTTCAAATTGTTAATAGAAATATCATTTGTGTTGAAACTAACAAACAAATTGATAAAAAAAAGAAACTATGAAGTTCAAACGGAATAATATATTTAGTTCAATAGACTCTAGTCTAAATGCGCCTATGTATTGTTTGGTTAAACTGTCATTGTTATGTCAATCGAATTGTTTAGTTGGTTCAATTACGTTGAATTTCTTAAATCAACCTTGCCAGGGTTTGTGGAAATAAAATCGAGTTGCTCGAATCGAATATGTTTTGACTCAATATCTGCAGTTGGTTTTACCAATCCTTTTTCTGAGTATGGAATATTTGAAACTATAATTTACTATCTCTCCACATTATAAAAATACTTCTTATCAAATGACTATAACAAATGCGAAATCTGGTTCCGCTACTATCGGGTGAGGAAAACCGCGAATTTCTGCTCCGCGGAGATAATGGAAATCGTTGCGTACTCGTCATTGGATGAAAATCAACATTTTTCGCGACCTTGTTGCGAGCGCGCAATAAGTTTATTTTTTACCGAAAGCGGGAAAATCGTAGCGTGCGCTCCTCGGAAGGGGGCGTAATTTTTGCCTTGTGTGATTATTTTCCCCGGTTCGCTCGGGCGATAAACATCACACTCGGCGAAAATTACGCATGTCCCTTCATCGCAGCATAATATACTGTTTTCGAGAATGTGCCTGTTTTATTTTTTTTTTTGCACTCGGGCGAAAGTTTGTTTAACGAGCTGCTTTTTTTTTCTCGCGAAGCTTACGAAAAGCTCCACCGTTCTCGCTGTCAATTATCCAGACAAATAGTCTTCGTCGAGCTTCGTCTCGTCCCGTCGACGCCCCATATCTCTCCGAGAACACAGTATTTCGTTCGCGAGCTTTACAGGGATACTTTTTTGAAATAACACTTTATTGGCTTCGCGCGCGCTCGTTTTCATCGACTACCTAGTCGATACGCCGAAAGCATTTCCAAGATAATGTTTTCTTTAAGAACCCTCCAATGACTCTTCTGCAAACAACCAGCAAGAAGTACGAATCGAAAAAAAAATGTGCCAAATTAGAACAAAAAAAAATTTCGGTCGCGAAATATAGAATTGATAAAAATCCCGAAAAACGAAATTGGCCTCCGCCGAAGATACCAATTTTTTCGATGTATCTTTGGTATGAGAAAAAAAGCCTTCGCTTTTTATCTCAACGAGGAATCGCAAGCGTCGAGCAAATGCGTCGAAGTTGAACGGCAAACCTAATTTTCCGATATTCAATAAGCATATTTGCGCGAAATTTAATTCATCCAATTTGGCTCTCGGCGCACCTGCAAGCTCGATTTAATCACGCGACGAAGTTTCTCACGTGTTCCTTCAATTATACACAATTGTACGGAACGGTACAGGAAAATTGGGGGGTGGAGGGTGTACGATACGGTAGCCATGCGATCTGTATGTGCGCGCGTAATTTGGCTAAATTCGCCAAAACGCTATTTCATCGTGTGAAATATGCGCGCACGTTTCCAGGAGCTCGGAGGGCTGCCTTCGGTTGCCGACAAGCCGACTCCGAAAGCTCCGCGAGACAATTCAAAGGATTCGGAAAATTGAATCCCCGACGATGACTCGGCGAAAATTGTACCCTATTCACGATAAATTGTCGTTTTCCGTCCAAAATAACGCGAACAGTCAGGCGTTGAATGTGTAAAGTCACCGAAGGTGATAGAATTTCCGAATTTCCAAAAAGTACCGAAAATTCTTTAAAAATTCATGTTTAAAAAAAAAAAAAAATCAAATAATTTTTATTAACGAAAAGTTAGGTCGTCGAGTGATTTGTGATTTTTTTTCTCTTTGGAAATATTCAAAAATTGGAAATACGATCGGAGCCCCACTACGAAATATCATGCGGTGTTATTGATAAAGTTTTTTTTTTGCCGATAAAAAAAATAAAACAGGTTATTAACATGCAATTTTTGAAATAATGACGAAATATGAAAGTCGGCGGAGCCGCAAGTGTGGTATGAAACGCAAAAAACGAGACGTTTTTATAAGGTACAGGAGACGTTGTTAACGGCACCGAAGTATTAATAATGGTGTCATAAATTTCAATGTTGTTAGAGCAAGGCGCAGAGGGGAGAAGCCGCGTGAGGCTGCACTGCGCGAAGCTCGAACGACCGCTTCCTCTCCAGTAGCGTAGCCCACGAGATCGAGAGATACGACCGCGAGAGAGCGTCTCTCGCGAGTCGCAAGATAAATAACGAGGGGTCAGGTTACCATCTCGAAGACTGTACACAGCTCGAAGACACCCGATAAAGATGGAGCGGCCAATACAGGGACAATACTGAGAACAAAAAAAATCAAATTCAAAAGAGACATAAAATATCTAAATGGAAACTTGCGATATTTATTGTAAAACGGAAAATGCGAAACTAGTCTTCAAAAAAGTAAAAAAACGTAAGCCGACGACAAGAACGGTACACAAGTCATCAATTAAAAAAAAAAAAATTGTTGAAAAAAAAAAGAAAAAAGAAATCATAAGCCAACTTCCTACAGAAATACATATACATACTTAGAGAAATAACTATAAAATTGTTTTCAATCCGTTTTATAGCGAAATTTTGACGACAGTTCACGGTCGACAAAATTTTACCGACATATTGAAAAAAAATTCAACTCGCATTTTTTTTCTTCGTCCACAGTTCGTGATGAGTAAAATAAAATATTTGTCTGGGTTTTCCAAGTGTCAGGCAAGGGTTCCGCCTTAAGTAGAACTATCCATTCGGTGCTTTTCTTCGTGTGCAACCGCATCTGAGTGGCGGTATCCCAGAATCCGAGGAATATAGCTATAGGAAAGCTCGACTGGATCGGTAGAGTCGATTTCGCGAACGGTTGTACGATTACGAGACGGAAATGCCCATCGAAAGCTTCACGTGGGTTGTCGCTATCCTGCTTCGCGGGGTAAATAGAAATGTGAGAACGGCCACGACCTCGTGTGTACAGAGAGCGAAGTGGAGGTCGTCCTTGGAGCTTCTGAAAGAGGGAACCATAGAACGGAAGAGAGCTTTCAACCTAGAACACTGCTTGTTTCATACGGAGAAAAACAATTTGTCTTCCATTCTCTTCGGGAGAAATACAATTGTGAAAGAGAGAAAAAAGCTCCGGCGAAGCTTG
This sequence comes from Ischnus inquisitorius, assembly GCA_963924025.1. Classification (NCBI taxonomy): domain Eukaryota; kingdom Metazoa; phylum Arthropoda; class Insecta; order Hymenoptera; family Ichneumonidae; genus Ischnus; species Ischnus inquisitorius. Next base: position 1,811,942 of record OZ001250.1, on the reverse strand, counting down.
CGCAGATAAAGCTTATTGCATTTTATAATCTCGGTACCATGAATTTTATTGATTTTCGCCCAGCTAGTCAAACGATTTTCGCGAGATCCGCTTCCAAACGCTCGGAGCTGTGTTATTCGCATTCTTCCTTCCATCCTTCGTCTCAAATTACATTTTATTGAGTCTCGTTCCCGCATCGCTTTGAAGCTTAAGCTTTCATTCGAACGTGTCCTACAATGCTTGTAACGCGAACTTTATAGCTTATCGCGTTCGCAGTCGAGCGCTTCTCGCGGTATGTACTTGTGAAAATGGAGCTTTAAGTGTTGATTTATCGGGGTATGTCCAACAAAAGCTTCAGGACGATCTTTCATCGCCAGTTAAAGACGTCCTTTTATTTTCGGTCTCGATGCCAGAAGTATTGTGAGAGCTTTTTTACGCATCGCCAAAGCTGAGCTTTTATTCGAAAATGTAAGCTGTCGCGCTTGTGCTTTACGCTTTGGGATCATTGTAACGCGAGCTTCATTGGTTATTTCCTCCACTGTAAAAGGGCTCTCGAGATAGTACTCGGAAATACGCGAAAGTTTCAATGTCATCTTATTGAGCTTCTTTCGATGAGGATTTCAAAGTAGCCAGTCGTCACCTATGGAGGAGCTTTTGTTTTCACACGTCTTAATAACATCGGTATCGCCTACGTTTTTACGTCGGTTTCGCATTCCCAAAAAAACTCCATAGAGCTTTTGTGTTCGGGCAACCGGAACTTTTTTTAAGATAAGTTCTTCTCCATTGGATGTTTCAGACAAAGGCTGGAGAGCTTGCAAACGATTGAAGCGATGCGGGACGAGTGTGAGAATATTTTGAAAGCCTGCCGGGAAAGTGGCGAAAAGCACTTTCGTGAGTTGCTGTTGCTTTACGAAAAGTCGCGCGAAAAAGTGAGTAAAACACGGTATCCGTCATAACGAGCTTTCTGGTCAATCATCGTTGACGAGATGGATTCTCTCAATTTTGGAACGCAACTTCGTTCGAGCTTATTCAAAGCTTGATCCCCTTTAAACCGGTGAAAAACTCGCACTCATCAACCGGAGTTTTAAAGCTCCGCGAGCTCCGACACTTTCGCCGCAAAGAGGAACGGCGAATTCTCAATTAATAGAGAAACTAACTTTCGCGTAATCGGCAAACTTTTTGCCTTGCCCACATCAAAGGTTTCGAGGGAGCTTTTAACGCTTCGTGCTTCCGACGCTTTTAAGTTCAGGTTTTAGTTCAGAACGCACTGACGCGATTATGACACGACAGTGAAGAAGGTGCGAAGCCTTTTGAGAAACTTCAAACGGTTTGGTATTGGATGATCAGGATTCTTTTTTTTTTGTATAAAAGCTCGGAAACGTTATTACTAGAACCTTAATCATGATATGTTGACGTGTCTGTGAATAATTAAACTCTGCCGAGGTTCGGCAGGCTCATATTTGGACACGGAACAGGTGAGTCTGTTGGATGGGACTGTGAAGACCATTCAAGCTCGAGAAAGCTCGACCCGAGAGCGCGTTCTGGAGCTGGCGAATCTCCTCGAGACACTGGAGAAATTTGATGGTGTGAGAGTCGAGATTGTCTGTCGGCGCTCAGCCGAAGGTAAAATTGCCGGTATCCTGCAAGCTCGGCTCACTCCGCATTTATGCTCGAAAGCTCGAACGCGACACGATGAATCCTAGATGGTATGTTTCGACACAGCTTTGAGAAGCATGTTATCGGCCGATGCGGAATTGCACGAAGAAGCGATGAGGAAATTACGTCAAGCCACTTGGGACGTTAAAGCGAACCACGAAAATCATGAGACTCTGGAATTTCTGCAAGCTCAAAATTCTGTTCTACGACAAGTTGTCAAGAGTCTGAAGAGAAAAGTAAGTGTCAGGCCTCTCCGAAGTCCTTATCGTATATTGTTGGGAAAGTTTTAACGCTCTGAAAGCTTCGCTTGTCCCATATTCAATGGCTAAAGATACAATATCTCGCGAATATGCGAACAGAATTTTTCTTCGCGAATGGTAAATTAAATTTGTAAAGGTAGCTTTCATTCCCTTTGCGCCCTCATCGTTAAGTGTCACCTGAACTTTCTGTACCGAATATTTTTCAACACACACGCGAATCTGTGTATGCATATTTAGTTTGTCAAATCCATAGAGCTTTCGAACTGCCGTAGGCCTTTATCGTCAAAAGTCTGAGTTCTGCATCTATGCCTGTTGAATCGTCGTCTGTGCTTGCTTTTAGGAAGTCGTAAAGCTGACAAAGTGCATTTTTGAGCTTTGAGCTATTAAAAAGAAGGCCAATGTAAAAGACCATGTGCATATGTGAACAGACGAACTCACAACGTATCTACTGAGCTTCGTCGAGATTCTCGAGCTTTTCGAAGTGACGATAAAATGCGAAAAGCTCGCGCTTTTGAGCATATTTCACCTTGCATTAACAATCGAGCATCTGGAAAAGCTTGTCCACGCCCGAGTTGAACCAACGTGCCTGATTAACAATCACGCCAATAACATCATCAAAGTCAAATTAATCCACAGCTAGCGACGAAAAGCTCGCAAGTTCAGCATTTGGACGCCGTGTCGCGAGATAAAATGGTATTTTGTATTGCGAGGGTGCAGAAAGTGGAAAATTCTGAGAACGGAATTTAAAGGACCGAGCACAAAGCTTTCGAGCTTTCTCCGGTGCCATTCGTCTGTAGGGGAGAGCGGGGCAAAACGGCATACCGGGGCAAAATGGTATTCACGCACAATGGGACCAGGGCAGAATGGTATTGGGGCAAAATGGGACAGCAAAAAAATCTACTTCGATGGTACTTTCTCTTGTCCCATTTTACCCCAATTCTATCATACGGGGGACGTCTTTTGACCATTTCGTACCATTTTGCCCTGGTATGCCATTTTGCCCCGCTGTCCCCTATACAAATGTTAATTAAGCATAACACCGGCGTCTCTAAAACCGTTGCAACCAGATAAGTTTGAAGGAAGCCTCCAAAAGCTTGCACGCACATCGAGACTGCTATCAGATTTTTTTCGATTCTCTCGAGCTTTTCTGTCTATCGAATCACTGTCCGTGAAAATGATCAACGATGAGTACGCTCCAGAAATTGACTTCTTCGCCCCGAATAAAGAATAAAGGGTTTTCGGGCTTCGGAGTATATTTTGCATCGCAGAAAAATATCGAGCTTTCGACGAAGCTTCGCGGCTTACAAGTTTTCGCCACTCGCGTGACTCTCCGTTGTTGGGCCACACGGTGCAGTGGATTCTGTTGTAATGCCGGTGCAACGAGAATCAATACAGTGTGAAGCCTTCGAGGACGACGAGCAAGGCGCGAAGCTTCCGGGCACACGAAGTGTGTACACCTGCGCTCTGCGCCGGTGAATTTTCCGCGTCGTCAGAGCTTCCCGAGTTTTTGAGCTCGCTGTATTGTAAGCAATATCGCACGTGTCACGGCATATCGAATTCAGATTCCTTTCTCTTGCCCGTGTCAAATTACGAGCACAGCGACACGCGTCAATGAGCCCATTGTGCTTCACGGAGTAAGAGAACGTTCTTTGCGCGCATTACACGAGTTTTCTCTTTCAAAAAAAAAAAAAAAATGGCATCCGTAATTGACTTTTAGGCGGTTAATTACTAAAGTTCGAGACCAACTATGTAGGGGAGAGCGGGGCAAAATGGCACACCGGGGCAAAATGGTACGAAATGGTCAAATAAAGTCCCCCGTATGATAGAATTAGGGCAAAATGAGACAAGAGAAAGTCCTATCTCTGGTAGCTTTTTTTGCTGTCCCATTTTGCCCCAATACCATTCTGCCCTGGTCCCGTTGTGCGTGAATACCATTTTGCCCCGGTATGCCGTTTTGCCCCGCTCTCCCCTAGCCGAAAGTTCTTGCGGTCGGACGACTAATTGTACAACGAAATTTAACCCCCCAACCACCCCCCTTCCGTCTAATCCTTATCTTCTCTCATCATTCTCGCGCCGAAGTTTCAGGAACGGTTTCATCGAGAAACCGAGCATTTTCCGGAGGTCGTAACGATGAATAATGACCCCGAAGGGAATTTTCAAGATTCGGAAAGTGGCGAAGAGGACAAAAGTGTGAGATCCATTGAAAATTCGAGAAGCGCCATTCGCGACGGTGAGGAGAAGATCGAAGAAAAGGCAGAAGCGCCGGTCGATGATTCGGACGAAAATCGAAGTAAAATAAAAAATTACGAAAACGCGAGCGGAACCGCGAGTTTGGAAACTTTTGGGGCTCGAGCTTGTTCGCGCGACGAAATTGCGGCGAAAGCAGCGCAAACGAGTGGACGGCGCAAACAGTTCGGAGAACGAGATCCAATTTTCGAGCGAATTTACGCCGACGCGACGGAGTCGCACAGAAACGGAATTCCCTACGTGGAATACACCTTAAAGTTGTTTAACGATCGGCCATTAAGGATCAGACACTGTAACGCCTTGGAAAGAAAAGATTCGAGCCTGCTCGTCGAGTTCGTAGACACGGAAAATGGTTTTCAAGAAGCGCCGCTGGAGCGAACGGTGCTTTATCTTGGCGACAGGGTGGAACTTATTTCCAGCGTTGAGAGAACGGGCATAAATTGCGGAATCCAAACGAATAGAGTGAAAAATTGCGAACGACTCGTTCAGACGACCGTCACGGGGATCAATGGATTTGCCCGGATGAGCGCCGGCTCAGGGGTGAGTCTGTGATAATAATGAGAGTTACACGCTGTTTGTTTGTTATGGATGATGGATTTTTGCTTTTTATGCTGAGACTTTGGATAAAAGCGAGCGGGGCAAAACGCACCCTGAACGCACTCGGGGCTAATTTGCACGTAAAACATAGGTGACAATTGAAAAAAGAAATGCTTTTAATGAAATCCGAAAAATTAAGTACCGAGCATTGAGAAGAATTAGGGGAGAGCGGGGCAAAACGGCAAACCGGGGCAAAATGGTATTCACGCACAATGTACCAGGGCAGAATGATATTGGGACAAAATGGGCCAGCAAAAAAATCTACTTCGATGGGACTTTCTCTTGTCCCATTTTGCCCTAATTCTATCATACGGGGGACTTTATTTGACCATTTCATACCATTTTGCCCCGGTATGCCATTTTGCCCCGCTCTCCCCTAAGGTAATTCTTGCGTACATTTCAGTCAACGGCGAATTTCACGCGAAATGCAGCGAGAATTTTAAACACTTCGTGATGGAATAATAATTGGAAAGAAATCAAGCACATAGAAATGATTCCCGGAATTATGGTCCTGAAAAGATTGATTGTGTATAATAATAATTGCAAAACGTTATTAACCAATTATGGAAAAAAGTTTGTTTAACAAATCACCCATTAAACAATCTTTTTCCAGTGTTGGGCAGTACTTGAAGTACCAAGTACTTGTTTGATACTTCAAGTACGTTTATTATTATTCCGAGTACAAGTATTTTGACCAAAAACGCTAGCGTTTCAATGATTGCAATATTTTTCAATATATTACGAATCTTCGATAAAAAAGCATATTAGTTTTTTTTTAATTGCCTGACGACTGAACGACTGCATAGATTTTGCCCAAATTCAATACCAATCATTAGATTATAATAGTCCAACTTTGCACTAAATTTTAACCCGATAGTACCAATCATTGGATTATAACACTTCAACTTTGTACCAAATCTTAGTCAGATACCTAAAAAAATATGACATTATCGGCCATTTTACAAAACATTTGAAACTGCGTTAAATCTTAATGTCTGCATTTGGCCGAAATTGAATACCGATGGATTATAATAGTCCAACTTTGTACCAAATTTTCACCGGATATCTCAAAAATTGTAGCAGTTTAAGCACTATCAGATATTTTTCAAAAAAATTTAAATGGCGTAAAATCTGAACTGCATCAATTTTGCTTGAAATTGGATCAAAAAAGAAGACTCGACCCCCAAACATGTGATTTAAATTTTACCACGCTACCTCAAACTGTTTCGATGTTGTGAGGTCAAACAATTCGAACACACACATACACATCCGCACATTTTTTCCCAAATGTGATCTTTTGACATTTTGGAACATTCCGAGCACGTTTTCATGAGAATCTCGAAAAATAAAAAAATTCACTAAAACCAAGCTTCTCAAGGAAGCGAAAGAAAATGAGATATTTCGCGTCCGCAGATGTTGAACACCGAGAAGAGAGCGATAGAGCGAAGCCTCGTGAAGCTGGAAAGAACTTTATCGTCTCTGAAGGAAAGTGCTTTGGACGAGGCGCGCTCGACGATTGGAAGGGACGCGAAAATGTTGGGTAATGAATTTTTCAATTGTGTCAGCCGTCTCGAGCGTTGAAAACGAATAACGAACGAATTTTCGCTCCGACGTTAACGAGGAAGGAGCGTCTCTCGCGCCGGAAATTTTACGAGGCAGCAACGTTTCATTATCCTCAAGATCGAAACGACGATGAGGAAGGTCACGCGAAGAAAAAAAAGGAAAAAAATAGCTGCCTTTTTGTGTACAAAGGCGGTTCTATACCTTAGTTTATTCTTACTCGCAGCTAGAAACGTGTTTGCGTGAACATTTTTTTTCGTTTTTTCTCACAGTTTCCGTCGTTGTTTTCCTTTACACGTATCAATGTACATACATATACATAAATACATACATATATAAATATGTGTAAAAAAGTCTTCATTAATCTAATCGCCTTGTCTCATTCAATTACTCGTCGCAATGATTGAATATCGTTATGCATTTTTTTTCTCTTCCCATTCCTTTCGTCCGCATTTATTCAAACTTGGCAATTCATTTTCATATCGCGGCCTTCCGGTACGCAGATACATCGCGAAGAAAAATGTTTTCTTTTCGATCACTCGATAAAAGTCATTTTCGATCACTCGATCTTAAACGCGCGCATTCTTTTTCGTCAATTCATGAATGAAAATTCATTTTTTTTTTTTCATCATTGCATATCATACTTTTTTCTTCAATTTTTTCGGGAAGGAAGAATTTCCTTTGCTTCTCGACTGCGTGTAGAAAAATCTGTTGTTTTCATTTATTTCGTCGCTCGTTCGTCACTCAACGACAAGGCGCTATTTCGTACAATTGCAGAAGTTCGAATCAAAGAAATATCTACACGTGACTCGATTGTCATCGGCTATAAAATTCCTCTACGCATGTCTCGTCGTGAAAAAATTATCGTTATTATTGTTATTTTTATCGTTACAATGTTATGTATAAATTAATTACACTAGTTTAGCGAAACTTACGATCTACTTGTCTAATTAGGCGGATCGGGTTTCTATTTTCATTACTCTCTTCTCTCGTCTTCCGTTCAATTTCGTTTCTTCTCTCTTTATCTTTCGTTTATAATCCGGGAATGCTCGCCGCGGGCGAAGAGTCGAGCGAAAAAATTTCAGAGATCGCTCAAAGAGGAATGTGTGTCGCTGCGTGGATCGCTTCGAAGAATTCGCGTTACGTGAGCTCGTCTAAGTGGTGTCGAGAGAGAAAAAAATTACAATGGTTTGTGGAAAAAAAAACACGCGAAAAAATCACTCTCGTTCGTTAAAAAAAATCGGTCGAGAGGGAAATTCGCGTATTTGCTTTGTTGTTGTTTTTTTTTTTTTTTTTTTTTTCGTTTTGCTTCGTCGCTTTTGCTTCTCGACATTCCCGTGACAGATTGGAGTTACGCGGGCGGGACGCGTTGAAAAAAAAATATTGTGGTATTCATCTTTTTTGTTTTTTATGCCTGTGCGAGAAGCTTCGACAGTTATCGTTGCAGGGGGCCTGGCACTATGAGTTCGCGGTGTTTCTCGTTATGCTCTGCACTACTCGCTGTCCCCACCATGCCTCCAAATTGAATGGTTCGAAATCTGTAAAAAAAAAAATATATATATACACATTCATATATTAATTTAAAAAAAAACGATACGGTAAAAACGATATGAAGAAGTTGGCTTTGGCAACTAATTTTTTGCTCCGTGCGATCGAACGCTTTTTTTTCTTACCGAGGCTTCTTTCGCGATGATCTGAGTTCGACACTTAATTCGACAGAAATCGGCAAAGCGATGGAAAATTCTAGTTTTCAAATATTTTGACCACCACGCGCAAAGCGCGGTGCTATTCGCGAACATTTTAAATCCGGGAATTTTTTTTTTCAAACTTAATTTTTCGAGTCATTTGTTAATAACATTTTGAAATTATTATTATGCAACATTAATTTTTTCGGTACCTTTAATGTGCATGCATTTTTTCGGATTTTTATACCATCGACGAGCACTTGCAATTTTCTCTAATTTTTCTCGAACTTGCGCGAAACGAGCGCAAAACGACGTAACAACGTTAATCTTACTCGATTTTCGGGTCATCAGGTAAATGTACACTCTCACAAAGGCACGTTTAGTTTTCTGGGACGAGCAAGAATCGTCGCAATTCTATTCTTATCGGTGGAAAATAAAAAATATAATAATTATAAAATAAATTTAAAAAATGTAAAATATTTTTTCGCAAATTCTTAAACTCGAAGTCCGAGAGAAAAGAAAAGTTACCCTTGAGCTGAGGGTTGGGTTCCCTTTCCTGATAATATGTCACGGAAGCGCCGTTTCTGTAGTTCGTCGAGTCGCCGTGCGATTGATTGTGACACATGTCCAATTCTCGTGACACGTTGTTCCATGCTGCAAAATAGAATTCGGATCAGATGCAATTCGAGATGATCGAAAATAAAAAAAAAAAATCGAACTCACATTCGAAAATATATTTGATGAGATCAAAGTGCTGCGATGAAGATTCCAATTGGGGCTGTTGTTGCCGCGCCGGAATCGACGATGGCCTCTTTCCGTTCATCGCAGTCATCTGTGATCTGCTGCTGACGGTAGAAACATCAGATTATCGTTACAATCGAACATTCGCAACACATAACGCAAAATAACGAGTTTCCAATGGTACAGCGAATCGCCGAATGGAATTGTCAGGTGTCACCGATGAAACTGACGGCAACCGGTAAAAAAATTGTATTTTTTTTTTTTTTCAATAAAAAAATAGTGGACCTTTTTGTAAAATATCAAAATTTTTATGAATATGCTCGAATTATTTTATTTTTATGAAATGAATAGAGCATATATGTATTTTTTTGAATCATTTATTTGAAGCGGTTTTTTTTTTTTTTTTTTTTTTTTTTTTTTTTTTTTTTTTTTTTCAAAAAAACAAAGAATTCCCTAGAATTTTTTTTTCCACAAGCGAGTATCGTCGGTAAGAAATATCCACAACAGTAGAAAGTTTTAGCCTCGGCGGGTTTCGTTTGCGGTTGAGCGCGAAAACTTACGAAAACCAACGGCGCAGTTGAGAGGCAAAGTTAATACTAGAGTGGAATTAACAATGAAAGTTTGATAGCAACAGGAACGCGGAAGAGTTTTGACGCCAAAGTGCAACTAGCCCTGGCCGGCCGAAATAGACAGTGGTAGGTCTGCGTCTCGGCCGCCAATTATTCGGATGAAACACGAACGGCCGTCCCAGTTTACGCGCGTTGACAAAATTTACGAGTCCGGGTCACCGAAAGCCATATTTAAATTAGCTAAAACTATCGCGCCCCGGCACAGCTATTGGCCACTATTCTCACCCTGATCTACAGTTATTGGCATCGCGTGTTTCGATTAAATAAAAAAATTCATTTTTTTTTCGGTTTGCGAGAAATAAATTATTAGAATTGGTAGACAATTATGCTTATTTAGATAATAATGTGATAATCACTCAATAATGGACCAAATTTGAACCCGATATTCGAAAAACTGTGAGTATTAAAAAGAAAACAACATTTTTGGAAAAAACTATAAATGCCATAAAATTTTTATTCCTTAACGGATTTATTTCTACAATTTTATAATCAATTAATTACTTTATATTTATTTTATATTTATATAAATAATTTATATTTCTGTGAATATGTAAATTAACAAATTTATCTTTGTATCCATAATTATTTATCATGTAAAATATTTCGCTGAAAGTCGCTCGAATGACGTTAAAAAAAAAAAATGATTTTTCATTAAAACCCAAGCGTTTGTGTATTTTCGCATTCAGGAACGAGTCGATAAAAAAAAAACTGACTGGGGCGTTAAACGAGGAAATATAATGTGATAATGCGATTTCAATAAAAACGTAAACAGCGACAATGCGACCTCGTCGCGCGAGCGAGTGAGACGGAGCGAAACGTCAGTTGCGACAAACATGGCGTCCAAACACGAAGGTGTTCGACTGCGAATGCGCATGCGCGGTGACGCTCCGCCGTAAAACGGTTTTCGTTCTGTCCTTTTCCAATTCTTTCGACTCACGCACGTTTAACTCCAACGAGGAGTCGCGAAGACGCTAATTACCAAAAGAAAAAAAAAATGCTCACTAATCGATGAATTAGCCGTGGAACGAAGGTGAATTGACACGAACGATGCGAGCGGATCGCGACGGGAGGGGAGAATTGGAGTAGGCCGATTGGCGAGTGAAAGCGACGCCGAGCGCGACGAGAGAGAGAGAAAGACGCAACGAAAAATCAGCCAAACTGCTAGAATCGAACGCACGGATTATCGGACAGACAAAGATAGACGCGTGGCTCGATTTAAGTCACAAAAAAAAAAAAAAAAACATAAAAATGACATTACCCAAAAAAAAAAAATCTGAAAATTCGCACCACATTTCACAATTTTGAAATAATATTGAAAAATAAAATACCTCATTTTATCGAGCGTGACGTTCACGTCGTATTGGTATCCGTTAACGGATATTTCACGATTCAGCACAAATCGCCTTTTCCAACGGCGGCTCCGGATAACAATATTTTGCCTCGACGCTGTGCCTTCCACGTTCTCTTTCCGTTACACGTTCTCCTCTTCTCGCGACGTTGAAAAATCGCCGATTTCTCGGATCGACGATGGACTCGATTATACAGTTCGGTCGAAAACCCGCAAAAACGAAACGACAGTCAGCCCCGAAGAGCAAAGCAAGGAAACGAACGAGATGCCACGGAAGAGTAGCTTGACAGAAGTGCGAGACCCCTCCCTCCGATACCTGCTGGTTGTCCGGCTTTCTCGTTCGCATTCTCTGATCGTTCGTTCCGTCCTCGTCGATCCCGCGAACCAGCTGCTGCTGGATCGGTAATTTGAACCTTGGTAAATAAGAACTCGTAGAAACTACTCAACCGTTGGATAAGAAGAAAATTCGTACGCAGCGCCATCTACGTCGGTACGTTACCTACGGTCGGTAACCGTGGATTCGTCTCATGATAACTGTTCAGGTACTAACTTGAGGTAAGTAGGATTCAATAGAAGAAGTTTGTGTCAGCAAATCGTACTAAAGTTAAGGCAATCCTTCCAATAACTGCCGCTAACGAAGATTAAGAGAAGCTTAAGGGAGAATTACGAAGACTTCTCGATCGGAGAAAAATCTGAATAAAACCAAGCATTTGAAAGTTGCTGAGAAGATTGTTTTCGAATAATGCAAATTGCTAAACTTCATTAAAAAATTACTAAATTGACAAATTGTGCAACAAAATTTTACTATCATCAATCGATAATGGGGATCGAGTTGTGAACAAAATTTGTGCAATTGTTCAGATTTCATGTGTTTTCGAATTTTTTCAATAAAATCTGAATAAAGATTCAAAATAAAAATGCAAAAAAGATTACTCTATGGAAGCTATGCTGTAACCGCGATTTACGGATTTCACTGTCTATAAAAGTCCATCCTCTGGAAAAAGGTCTCATTACGAAATATATCCATTTTTCCGTCGAAACTGTGTGGTGTTATTTCCCGAACAGTTGCGTGGTGCAACTCGTTAGCCGCGAAACGCGGTGCTGCTGAAAAGTCGAAAAATCCTTTTGTTTGTTCTGCACGAAAAAAAATCACAAATGTGCAAAAAAGCATAATAACTAAGCTAATTTATAAAAAAATCGCAAAACTGCATCCAATGAAAAAATACGAAATCTTACTTACCGTTAGATTAGCAAAAGCGCTGCCTTCATAATGAACGCAATCAGCATTTGATTGTGTTGTTACCAGTCGAGTGTTGACAATAATTACTGTGTTCTCAAATAGTTTCTCGTATTATTTGCAATCCCAGCGGGGCACCCAAAAAGCTGTTTCAACATAGTGAGCCATCATAATCACGAGGCTAATCGACACAAGCATTGAATTAATCGCCGTTTTCTCCTCGCCGGTGTCAACAACTGCGTAACAAATGGTCGCGCGATATCGTGGCAGTGTGCCATAAATGCGGGTTGTACGCGTGGTGCGACGGCGATATCTCTCCCTTCGCGGTGGAAGCGATAAAAAGGGGAGTGGGGGAGGGAAATGGGTGGTGGATTCCCATTAACCATTATTATATCCACCGGCCGAGGCTGCTCCTGCACGGTCGACCAAGAGAACACGAAGAGCATGGCAGTGCCACCCTAAACTCGTCCACCTCTTGTCTGTCCTCTTCGTCGTTTAGGCGCAAAGAACAAAAAAACGGAGGGAAAGAAAAAAAGAGCGAACCGAGAGAAAACCGTGGCGGCAACGTCGGTGCCGTTTTCGTAGGGCATTAGTTCCTTGGATGGCGCAAGCCGCAGTCTCACGCTCTCTCCATTATTGATGGAATATCTACTTGGGATCGATGACGCGTGACGGTACCACCTGGCGCATCGACGTGGAGGTGCACCCAGCAGTGCCGCGTACCAGAAGCACTGTAGGTAACCCTATGGCAGTAGCCGTATAAGCGTGCGCAATAGCTATATCGCGTCTATCTATAGCGAGCTCTATAGTTGATGTCGAACAACATACAGGTATAGGTGTGGTACGCGGAGATCGCGAAATTATTCACCCGCTCGTATCGGCTTGACCCGAGCGGTCATCACCTGACAGTGCTGGTACTGCTCGTATTGTTTCTAAGCCCTACGGCTTACGTCTATCGGCTATGCAAAGCGTGTAAGGTATACGGGATACACGTATATATATGCATATTATTGACGACGCGTAGAGTCCATGTAACGCACCATGTGGGCGCCATTTGAATCCTCGAAATTATGAATGGTTCCATAGCTCAGTCGGGGATTCCTAATTGGTGCTCTATTCTCACGTCAAGATGCGAAAATTTCGGACAGAGTTGCAGCAGGAGTAGAGGACGAGTGAATACTGTTTACTGGTCGTTTGTTTTGTGAACAATTTTTTTTTTACAATTAGTTAATAACATTTCGAAATTATTATTGCGTAGAATCGTTCATTCATTCGGTCGTACGTTCGTTCGTTCCGCAATATTGCGCGGTTCAATAAATGGAATGGCCATTTCGTCGCTATCCAGAGTTCGGAGCATCGACCCATTCAACGCTTTTCCTTCATTCGCTCCGATTTTTACTTCGCATAGCCTGACCATAAGATAATGACGCAGGTCGTCGGATCGTACTATATCCATATTAAATATCCATGTCCCCAACGTTTATCGTGTAACGCTGTTCTGGTTCTGCATATTCAATTCCGATTCGACAGTTTCTCGTTTCTTACCATTTTACAGTTAGTTCTTAGTGATATGTTGTTACAATTTCATTGCCCGTTTTTTCTTGCACATCCGACGCATTTCACGCTTCTTCAAGATCGTCGAATCCTGTTTGACGGCTTCGATACACGTGCTCGATTGCTCGAATCTTTCGATCCTCCTCCGTCGGGACTGGGCAAAGTGCTTCAAGTACCAGGTACTTGGAGTACCATGTACTTGAAGTACTGGAGTACTTTCGGTACAGAACTTGAAGTCCTGGAGTTCTTTAGGTACAGTACTTGAAGTGCTCTAATACTTGTATCGCTTGTATTCGAAGTACTTCCAAAGCGCTTACATCGCATGAAGGACTTCCGATTCTGACCTCCAGGCCAGCTGAGCCGAGCTCTGTTCTCCGGTAGCGAGATCGTTAGAATCACCGGTCAGCAAATCCATTTGCATTGCCATCATAGACCTTCTGCCAAGCCCGTTGCATCAACAACCTGCCACGCACACCATCTGCCCGCAATTCACCGATGCTCTCCCGTACTATCGTATGCTCGTAGCCATCAAGTCGTCGACGCGATGAAAAAGTCTTCTTGCTTTTCTTTCTCGAGTCTTTAAGGAAAAGCCACCTGACACGTTTTCACTCGAACGGCTAATGCCCGTTCCACAACCCTCGAGAGCCGTAGGCACGAGCCCCTCGAACTCGCTCGCCGATGGGACGAAGCGTGCTCGGCGCCACGCATATACACCTGCACGGCGTGTGTAACATCGTCGTGAATATGGCCGCTGGCTACCTGAAATGCGTGACTTACAGCGCTATAGAATTCATCGGGCAACCAAACACCTGCGCCCATGAAACGGTGATAATTCAAAGAACATTAAGGCCGAAGGCAACGAGAATAGCGTCAATTGTCGTAGGAATATAAGACCCTAAATGTCTTCAAAACTTCTGTGACCGGAATTGTCAACACAGACGGTCTCTTTCGAACTCGCTACAATTTATGGATCAGCGCGATACAAAAAAAAAGGCCACAGCGCGTTATCTCCTTTGATCGCTAGATATGAAGAATCCGAATTGGGAACTAGTGTTGAAACATTCATGGAAGTAACTGAGGCCGTCAATTGATTTTCTTCGGGAAATGAACCATTTGGATCGAAGACGTTCACCAGGATTTCGCGAATCTTATCAGTATCAGCTCGACGACTAACGCAACCGGGGGTTTACATGCGTTATCGGTAACCCAGCCGAATCATGAATATTGAAAGTTCCTTTACTGTTTTAAGTCCAGGCGCCACAGTGCTGTCTGCAATCCGCGGCCGCCGCAACAACTTTGTTGGAGTCGTCAGATTTTGACCATCTGAGCTTGGTTACCGCTTTTTACTGCCATCTCTTTGATCGATCAGTCTACACGAAACAAAGTATTTGTAGCGAATAAAACTATGACTCATTTTTGCTAACAAGCAATTGCGATTAACAATTGAACGATCGGAATTTCGGCAAATGACCTTATACATTCGCGTTCAGGTGGTGTCTGGATTATTTCCCTCGCAGCGGAAGTGAGTGATAAAAGAAGCTCTGAAAAATCCACGAAATCCGTCCGGAAACTTTCCCCGAATATAGCGCATCGCGACTTCCAACCCGCGACAGCGATAAGTCCGTTGACGCAATCCGTCGTATAGAATTCCCAACCGCGTCCGCATCTCCGCGGTAGTCTTCGTGATAAATCCTCTTTGCCAAGGGAAAATGGAGATCGCGCTGGATCCATCCCCCTCGATCCGAAGACTCGAGGAATTTGCGTGAATGAAGAGTTCCAGCCGTGCGAGACGCCGAGTCGGGAGGGCAGAGTCGGGGATAAAGAAGGATCGAAGTCGGAGCAAGCGAGGAGAATCGCCTGCACGTAGTCGCCTCCTGGAGTCGAGGATCGACGGCGTACACGGCATCGTTGGCGTCGGCGCACCTGATGTCGCGCTCCAACCATGACTCCCCTCAGCTCCGTTTCTCGTCTCTGTACGCGTAACTCCGCTGTCTCACTCCCCCGCACATCGAAACCTCCCTCCCCACTCCGTACCCTGTACCTGCCTGCATGACTGAGCGCCGTGCCCTGCTGTTGCCCCTCCACGCGTTCTTCATCTCACTCTTTGGGCTAGTTCTTACTCACTTACCGAGGCCAAATCTGCCTGTTTGTTCACAGCTGTATTTCACCGTGGAAATTGATGGTCCGCAATCGCGTTTTGTGCCGTTTGCGATCAATTCGTGGCTCATCGTTAATTACCCTTTGCGAACCAGTTTCGCATTCGAAATGTCATCAACATGGTGCTTAGAAATCTAAGCTGCTGTTAAGTTTTGTCACGAACGCGAACCGATTTGTTAATTTCATGGAAAATGCCCATCGATGTTGGAAATCTGCTGCGCATGTGGAGTCGGATTACAGATTCGGGTTATGCGTCGCAATTATAAATGTCTCGCATCTGCGCGTCGTTCAAATTGTGATTAGGTTAACACTGATGTTAAAAATCTATCACAAAACGTACTTACCAACCCAAACTGCCGTTGGAATTTGTCGCAAAGACGAAACGAAAAGTTTCATTATAAATGCAGACTGATCTTTGAAATCCGTCGCAGATGTTAAGCTGGGTTATGAATATGAATTATGGTTTATAATTCGAAATGACGTGTATTTACATGGAATTGAAATGATACTCACCTGCTAACTATTACACACACAACACAACTCACAATTTCGTAAAAAAATGCGATTCGGCAAAATTCATCACGAATCTGTATTGAGTTTTGAATACGGGCGATGAGTTCGATTGGATTGTCTCGAATCCACGCCCAATAAAAATTACGAGTCTAAACCTAAAAAGCGGTCATTTCTCACAAATCCAAAACGACTTGGAATTTCATAAAAAATGGAAACCCATGTTCAGAATCCACCGCAAATGTGAAATTGGGTTACGAAGCACAAAATGACTCGCAAAATCCCAAGCGCGAATTTGATGCATTACACATTACAACGTCTCACATTCGCATGTAATTGTAATGGTGCTCGAAAACCATCTGCATCTGTTAAAATTTGTCCCGACCACGAAACGAGTTGCACTTTTGTTTAAAAAAAAATCAAACTTATGCCTGAAATCCATCGCAAGCGTTAAATTGGGTTATGAATACGTGCGATGCGTTACAATTTCAAGTGTCTCGCACCAACCCAGCGCTGGTCGCGTTGCCTAATTTGAATTTGTGTGAACGTACCTTTATTGCGCTTCGTGTCGTGTGCCACCCCCGCCACTTCCCCGTCGCCGTCCTTGTGTTTCTCCGGCGTCTCCATCGGTTTTCCTATTCGTTCCACCTGCCGTCTCGCTCCACCACCACAGCGACGCCCGCTGTCGCGCACCTACGTTCGTGACACGGAGCGCAGCACGCAAAGGCAATCGGGGGCTCCCTCTAGGCTCTCGCTGCTGCAGCAGGGGGAAAACACCAGCGGCTGAGAACACCAGCCGCGGATAGGCGAACGGCACCAACACCAGCAGCGCGACGAGCGCGGCGCCCCCTCGCCGCGAGCCCCGCGCCGTGTCTACCAGCGCTCTCGACTCTCTCCCCCTCTCTCGTCTCTCGCTGGAGGAACGAGCGGAGGAACTGTGTGGCGGGCGTTAGGAAGCGCGAGGGGGCAACGTCGGTCAGTCTATCGGCAACCTGCGTACCAGCCGTGTCGCAGTGCTTACGTAACATATAATTATTATTCCTTATTACTTGTCAGTGTTTTATTTAACTTTACGTTCTCGCCTTGTTCGATAAACATATCCGCATAGACAAACACAAAAAAAAACAACAATAAATTATTAAAAAAAAAAAAAAAAAAAAAAAAAAAAAACCCGAGGACGATAATTAGAAAAGGACAAAAATTCAATAGTTCGACTACACATATCAACGACAACAACAATTAAGCTCGATCGATGGAAACGAACGGATCGACAATCACCGGACGACATTTTGACGAATGCGTCGACAAGCGAATTGATTAATCACGACGAAAAATTGTCGATTCGGCGGGCTCGGAGATTATTTATTTGTTTCACAAATGACCGCGCAGACATTGAACAGGTGAAAGGGTGAGCGCGAGACAGAGGGAAGGGAAGGAACGAAAGAGCCCAACTAAACGACCCAAAAACAACAACGTCGCGTGAAGGAAAATTGTGACTAAAAGAAAAAAGAAGTTTTTTTTTTCTTTTCGTGGAAAAAGGAGCGTTTCGCTCGTCGACGTCGGCGAAGCGAAGAAAAGCGCCTCTCGTGATAAAGCAAAACGAAGCTACTCGGATAATGACACATTTTTCATCGACTATCCAGTGATATGTAATTAAATTGTAATCAACTATTTTTCCTCGTGGGTCCAAAGGGTAGAGAACGGGACTGCGTTGCCGATTTGGATTAAGGAGAAAAAAAAATAAAACATCCAAAGGGTGGAGACTTCGATTGGCAGTACGCAAAAAAAAAAAAACGTTTCTGCGTCATTTAAGCTCTGCCGAGAGGCCGAGAAAGCTCGAATTTCGTCGAACTGCCCGAAAAGATTGTCATCGCAGATTTTCACACGCAAAAATTCTATATATATATATATACACACATATATATATATATACACTCTCTCTCTCTCTCTCTCTCTCTCTCGCAAGCTCGACGAAAGAAAGCTCTCCTGTACGTACGGAAAGCCGGAGTGCGCGGATAACACGGCAGGACGCGGCGCTCTGTTGGGTCTCCTCCACACGGCTCGGTCGTTATATCGATTACTTTCGAAAATAGAAGGCGGCAGCGTGTGCGCCGGAAACACCTGCTCCTGGTGTGTGCAGTGGACATCTCTCGCGAGTCGAATAGCGCGGCGCGCGCGTGTTTCGCGGCAGTTGTTCGCGCTACGCAGGCCGACAGGTGCAACGGCGCTCGAGAGCGCAGCGCTCGCGTAACCGGAGGAGAAGGATAACAATAATTAGCAAGATAAGGAAAAACGAAAGAGAACGACAATTCGTTTGGTTTGTTTTCCTCCATTTTTCAAACGCGAGGCCCTTCGGTTGCGGTGAAGACGAAACGGCAATAGAAATTACAAAAGTGTGTGAGACGGAAGGATTTTCGGAGCAAAGGGAAAGAGTGAAAAATAAAAATCGAATCGAAGAAAGCGCGAACAAGAATCTTGGAGACGAGGGCAAGAGGTAGAAAGGAAGCCACGGAGGACGAGGGGACGAGGGGTTTGATAGGAAATTCGGAGTTGATACAGTCGTGGAGGCGCCCGTCGTCTTCGCCGGTACAACCATAACGCCGCCCGCCCTAAAACGCCCGAGACGGGAAACGGTGGACTCATCGCCGCCACCCGCTCGCATCGCATCATCCTCAGGCACGTCGACGTCCGCCGGCAATCCCGGTACGTCCAACGACTTGGCCTGCATAAACAGCATGGACGCGCCACTGTCACAAAGCATGGACTCCGTTAACACGGTGGCTACGTGCGAGGACGAGGTGAGAATACCAAAATGAAAAAAAAAAAAAAACAATGCAATATCATATATTCCCATTGTATTAGCAACGGCGTGACATTCATCGAAATTTGCATTTTACAAAAAGAAACGCTTATTTGAAAAAATATCGATTTTTTATTTAGTATTCGTCAGTTTTTTGTGGGATAGAAATTTCTCAAGAAACGCTTCAAAATAGTTTGTTCGAGTCAACGCGGTCGATTTTGGTGTGGATTGCGCGGAAGTTTCTCAACAAGGGGGTTAAAAAATTATGGGGTTAAATTCCGTAGAGTTTTTCTCATACCCATTGTTATTCTACTGTATTATTACATATAGTGTGTATGGATGAAGGAAAAAGTGCGTTTAATCGTGTTTTCAAAAAAGTTCGCCGATTACTTAGCTCTGCGACAATTTCAATAATCGTACATTTCACAAAAACTCTGCACGATTCCACGAATTTGTTTTGTTAATTTACAAATGAAATCTACATCTACGCGAAGAAAAATTCGCAAAATTATTTTTTGCCGTGTGTACGGTACCGAAGAAAACCCAAAAAAGATCATTTCCCTCGGTGAATGTGAGGAAAAAAAAAATTAGGAAGGGTTTAGGTTATGAGCAGACGAATGCAAAGCTCCTGGCACCGAAAAGCTCGCGATACGTTCCTGCCACAGCCACGAACTAACCAACCCTCTGTTTCTCGGGTCCCCGCGTTCCTCCTCACCTCCCTCTATCGTCGTACCACCCTCCGATACGCTCCCCTATGGCGCCAGGCTGGCTTCGTCCATATGCTCTCGGTTGAGCGTGCACGCAAGCTCTGTATCGCCCCACCTTCGTGTTCGCCGGCTCCCGCGCTCTCTTTCTCTCTCTCTTTCTGTCTTTCTTATCTTTCGGCCTTTTTACCTTCCTCCTTTCCATCCTCTGTTTCGCTTCACCGTCGATTCTTCCGCGGACCTTTCATGCTCCGACCGCCCTCCGCGGCACCGTCTACCCTTCTTTTTTCCTCCTTCCCCTCCCGACCGTGCATCCCCCGATTCGCGTAACTAGCGACATCTCTCACGTACTCGAGAGCCTTGGCGCAAGTGCAAGCACAAGCGTGGCTTTGCGCCCGCGCACTTGAACCTTCGACCCTCCTCGTCGACCCACCGCCGAAAAAGAAAGAAAAAACAAGGAATGAAAAAAGTAACCCCTACCGCGTACGTAGCCGACGTTTCTGTACAGGCTTATCCAATTACTATTTCCACCTGACATGCCCGCTTTATTCTATATCGTCGGCGCTACGCCCGTTGGCATGGAAACTCGCTTGTCTCAACTCTTTCTCTCTTCGTCCCTTAAATTTCGTTAAATCTGCTCATCCACACGCGCGAAAAGCCATATTCTGCATTTCTTCTCGGCTACAATAGCGAGCCGGCGATAAATCGCTCGCGGGAAGAGAATCCAAATTGCTTATGATTCTGAAGCAGAGATGTGAACGGCAATGTTTTTGAATCGCGATTTTTGCCGCTTCTGCTCCGGCCAGACATGGGATTTAAAAACTCGGACACTTCTAAAAAGGATCAAAATCTTACAAAAATCAGGCATAGAGAAGGTGCTGAAACGAGTGATCTCGCATAATAATATCAAAATGTTATTAACAAATTAATGAACAAAATTAATCGTTAAACAAATTAGCCGGCGACCTGAATTCTTTTTGAATGATGTTTCGCATGTACGAAAAAACAGCGAATTTTTTTCAAATCTATCCATTTTCTCGTCCAGTGCCAATTGCAATTTTAGTTCTGACTTCAAGCATGATAGCGAATCATGTCGAGAGTTCACAGCGTTATCGTTAAGCTCGAAAATACATGCGTGTGAACCGATTTTACTACATCGATTTTCACATGCAGTCATAAAATCAACATTGACGTTGAACAGAGACGAAAGATACGTGTCGCGACGGCGGGTCAGCGTCAAGTGCGGCGGAGGCGAAGGGAAGAGATATTTAGGGGTGGAAGCGGGGGAGGGCGAAGGAGACGCGCAAAGAATTGTAGTTGTCTTGAGGGCACGTGCGCGCGCACACACATGCGGATGCTGGTGTGCAGGAAGAATAAGGGCCTTTGGGAGGGGAAAGCATGCACGCTTACGCGTGTAAGAGGGTGAAGTGGAAGGAAGCGGGTGCACCGAGGACGTTTGGGCTCGCGCGGGAATTCGATCGGTCGTTTCCGCGTCCGCTCCTGTTCCTACAGCGACCAGGTGGTGCGAGCATTCGCGCGGGTCCGCGAGTCATACCGACTCGGGGCTTTCTCAGCTCCGGGCCTTAGGGAGTCGCGCTAATCCTGCGGGATCAAACGTGACTCGAATTTAATCACTGAGTCATTATCGCCTAAATCGAATAGGCAATTCGAACTCTTCGGGATCAATGAAAATTGAACCTTGTTCAATCGCGCTTCGGAGTAGAGTAAAAACGTAAGGCTAGGATTCTTAGGGGAGATGGAAGTTTGTTGATGCTGAATGTTCGGTTTTTAAGGAATTTCGTGCTCAATTTTGTTGGCAATTTGTGGCAAAATTGGAGGGGTTACCAATTTTTTGTCCGGTGGTTACCATCGATTACGGTGACTCCTAAACATTGACTCACCTCAACTTTTTCGAATTTTGGTCGTGTTTCCTTCTTTTTCACGATTGGCATACTTCCGATATCTCGTTGGCCACGTTTCTGTCCATTGCTTGGATCGACCCTTTCACCTCGTCGCATATCTCCCAGTCCTTTTATTCCAGCTTTTCGAGCGAGAAATCGCTTCAAGGTCTCCGGCAGATCTGGGCAAAAGCTCTAAGTACCTGCTTGGAGTGCGCTAGTACAGCAACCGAACAAATCACGGGAATGCTTAGTATGCTAGGACTGGATCCCTACGAATACCTCAGACCCACGGCCCACGTACTGAGGTACTTGCGTATACCAGGAGGGCTTTCGTCCAACTCTGGTCTCTGAAAACCGCACATTTAGACTCCCTCGGAGATCGCAAAGTTGCGAGCTTGACGCTCACTATTTTATTACAACCCCATTTCTTTTTTGGGACAAATGAAGAAACGTTTTCCCCGACTTCATTGGCATTTGCAGACAAATGTCAAAGCCAAACGAGAACCGCGATGGCAATTTCGTTCGCTCAACCCAATCAAGGCCAAAAAATAGGGGTCGCTACAGAACTTCTTCTCGGATCTTCCGGATTTCGGATCCATATTTCCAATGTCTCTTTGCGTAAACGATCTTCGAGAAATTTCGATGATTTTTCCTGCTGTCAATAATCCGCATCACAGCGTACGAATTGTCAACGAGAGCCAACGATCTGAGCCACGACGATCCGCGAGGCTTACCTCGCCAGTCCGGCTGAGCTCGCTCGCTACAGCGCCACGAGGAAATTTGAGCCTCGTGGCTCATGCCTGAAGCATGCTTGAACCGCAAGTTCCGCACCTCTCTAATACATAGCGCTGTCGAGCCTCTGGCCATGCTTGTTATTGATTTTTCTCCGAGGCGGAAGCGAGCCACCGGTACAGAGAGACCGAACGTTAAGGAAGCACGGAAACCCGAGCGAAAAAATGAACCCCAGTGAAGACCCCCGGAGAATCGAACGAATCGGATAATGGGACGGGGCAACAAAACGGAAATGCAAGATACCTTATACATAAAAAAAAAACAACACACTCAGAAAAAGATATAGTACCATCAAAGAAAATCTGTTTGAGTCAACTAAATGCTGCAATGAAATAGAGCGGACGAAATGTATCTTTGGAATGACCGTAGAATTTAGTTGAATTTCTAATAATGATTTAGTTACCTTAAATCTAGTTCAGTTATTCAAATCTAGTGATCAAGTTAGCGCAAAAATATTTCTAATTGATCGAAAGTCAAAAATATTGGGCTCGCCTAAATGTAGAATTGAGCCCTGGGCTTTTTTCGACCGGAATTGTTCCTTATTAATACGATACACTATTGTCATGCACATTTTAACTCCAATTATCAGAGCTGCTATTCATATCTTATAGTTATATTGCATCTTCACAACGTAAAATCCTATCTACTTAGCGGGCTCGAACCCTCGAACTAACGTTTACTAACCAAGCACCTTAGCACTACGCTATTTCTACTTATTGACAAGTATAATTTCTTATCGGATGTATAAATTGTTATCTAAATAACAATTAAGCCTTCGCTTTCTTTAACCTTCAGCTTTCAGATTTAGATGCTTTTACCTATTGCTATTCATATAATATTCTGATATAAATGGCAGTGACAAGAATTATTGACAAGATGAGAAAAATTCAAGATAGCGGTTATGCGGCGAGGCTGCAAACACATGTTTTTCACATCAACAATATCATTTCTCAATTGAATTGAAGCCAATGTCATTAGCATTCATACCCTGAATGTTCTTATGACAACAAGAAACACTATAAAAGACAAAAAGCCAAAAGAGGAAAGTTCATCAATAATTAACAAACTTTATTTGGTTCAATTAAAATTTGGTAAAAATTTTAAAACATTTTTTGTACTACATGCAATACATTTAACATCGATTCGTTAACACCAATCCTACTATTGTCTCAATGTCGAAAACTGTTTATGTTTCATTGAATCAATCGGTGAGTTGCCTTACGCAATTTTTTTGGTTGTATTGATCAAACAATTCAACATTTGCCAACCGAAAAATATGACTCAATCAATCGTTCACATTGTTAATAGAAATATCATTTGCGTTGAAACTAACAAACAAGTTGGTAAAAAAAAAGAAACTATGAAGTTCAAACGGAATAATATATTTCGTTCAATAGACTCTAGTTTAAATGCGCCTATGTATTATTTGGTTAAACTGTCATTGTTATGTCAATCGAAGTGTTTAGTTGGTTCAATTACATTGAATTTCTTAAATCAACCTTGCCAGGGTTTGTGGAAATAAAATCGAGTTGCTCGAATCGAATACGTTTTGACTAAATATGTGCAGTTGGTTTTACCAATCCTTTTTCTGAGTGCAGGATCAATCGCTCAGTTCAATCGAGGATTGGTCTTTCGAACGAGTACCATTTTTTATGCAGAGTTGAAACCAGTAAAAATCAAAGTCTAATTATCTTCCGTCGGTACGTCTGTTATTGATTAACTTTGTTTCTACGAAACTCGTGAAAAAATCATATTTTTCGGATTTTAATGAAAAAATAAATAAAGCCCGCGATGAGATTATTCGCCGTTGGCATCCATCCGCATGTCCATACGTGCTATATCGCTCGGCGAGGCTAGACTAGGGGTGTACGTAAGCGCGCGACTCTGACAACTCTCGACTCGCTGTGCTCGGGGAAGCGCGCGATCCCACGTTTCCCCTTGAAAATTCTCTCGCATCCCTTTCACCCGTATCGCATACCTCATACCGTCGGTACACAACCGTGCGCATATCCGTACACTTTACACAGAAGCTCGGATTAATTCGCGCTCCCGGGCGTGTCATTCACCTCAACCCGAAGAGTTTAGCGGATTTGCGTTACGATTTTTTCGCTCGCTTTCCTCGTTTAATTTTTCTTTCGATCGAAAACAGAAAAAATGTCCGAGCTCGCTAAATGTTTCCCTGAATTTTGACAAGTTTTTGCTCGAGACGCTTATTTTTCAAGCTAAAATAAAAAATAAAAAAAAATACAAAAAAAAAATTTCATTCTTTTTCTTTCTTTTGTATCCGAACGCGAGAGTCGAACGAATGACCGCTTTCAACGCGCACGCCCATTCGTTATATCATGCGAAGTTGCAATTAATCATAGGATCATTAATTATCGTTGAGCCAGTGTCTGACCTATCGACCGAAAGCAATCGATACAGTCGCCCAGACGAATGCGACAGGGAGCGTCGAGCGAGGGAGCGTGAAGGCGAGCAAATCGAACGAAACCGAGCTCGAGGCAATTAGCTGTGAAACGAGAGCGTTTCGACTGGCTGCATCGCTTTTTGTGCAAACCAGGATCCCTTCCCTCTTCGGCCCTCGCCCTCCTCGTCTCCCCTCCGGCCTCCCCCAACCTCCTTCTCCCTCCGTGAAGTGTCTTCGAATTTGTGCCTCGTTCAGTTATTGCCATGCTCGCTCGCTCGTAGCTCGACGATATCCATCCGACGGGATTAAATAAAGCAATACAAATGCCTTTGCTTCGATTAAATGCGAAAAGGGGACGCATCGACAGCAGAAAAAAAAGGAAATCGCCGGGGCGAGTGGGTCACAATGTGCAACCTTTTTTTTCAACAAATATCGAAAACAGAGAACATTAATTCCGAAAAAATCGCGACGGTTGAAATTGCAACATTGCTTTCTCATAATCACTTTTGTTTACTGTGTATTTTTTTTTTTTACTTCTTCATAAGGGAAGCTTTGTTGTGTCCTTAGTTACAAATGCTGCCATCCATTAATGCGAGCTTTATGCAATTACAATCATTTTCCTTTTTTCGAGACGCGAGGAACTTTAATACGCAATTTTTTTAATAGAATTCTGTTTAGCTTGAAATCGCATTTTTTTAATGGTTGTTTTTGGAAGAACTGTTTTTCAAGGAAATAAAAATTTTTTATTGTATTTAAAAGTTATTTGAAAGATTGACCGAATTAACTTCCGCTGAAGAAAACTTCAAGGTGCTGTAACATTCGTTGAACTGTTTCTTAAGTTACTTGTTATACAATTTGTGGCTATGTTACTATGGAAAATCAATATTCCTGGAAACGTCCGTAAGGTTGATTTTTTTCAGATTTTTGTTCATTCGGGAAGTCTTCGATAATGCGAATCTTCCTCTTGATTATAAATCCGAACCCTCCTTATAATTTGGACGTTCGAGCGTCAACGCACTTTTGCGCACACTTTTCGCGCCCTCGTGCGAGAAAGTAACTTTTTCGCGCGCTTTCGCCAGGCTACCTGTATAAAAAGGGGGTTTTTGGGCACTCCTTAAAAAAATATTTTGATACGCATGCGAAAAAGTGAACTGCCAACTGCGGTAGAAAACCAGATACCTGTAGAAATACTCGTCGAAAGTCCTCTTTCCCGCACTTGCATTACAAAGTGTTCCCTTTCGCCAATTTTCCAACGCGCCCTTTTTTTCGCATGGACCGAATGGAGCCAATCGTCCCGCTATTTGAGAAATGAAAGAAATATACACACACGACGATAAGTGTAATAAAAAATAAATGCCACATTGCGCACAATTGCATCTCCGTTCCTTTGTGTGTCACAACACTTCAGATTCCCTTTTGCCTTCTGGCAAAATGTCTCCCCGTACCCCCGGCCTCGTCGTTGGGCTCTTACAACTTTTTTTTTCCCCTTTTTCTCTTTCTCCTCTCTCCTCTTTCAACTCAACGAGTCACGAACCTACGAGGAATATTAACCTCCGGCCTTTCTCGTGGGGCCAACTCTCTTCAGTGGCTCTCGTCGACGAGCGACACGACGACGATGTCGTCGTCGTCGTCGTCGTCGTCGGCGTTGCTCGTCGACGAACCGCGGTAGGATGGAGTGGAGAGAGAACGGCGAAGCGAGGCAGCAGAGCGAATAGTGCGAGCAGGTCCCGCGTCGACGTCGACGTCGACGTCGACGTAGTCAACGTCGATCGATAGTCCGACACACGTAGGGGGCAGCCACGCGCTTAAATATATCACACGCCACTCGGGTACTCTGAACCGAAGATACGGAATGAGAGGGAAAAAAAAAACAACCAAAAATAAGAAAAAATACCGGCAGATAAACAGATAACAGTCGCATTTCATTGAGTCGACGAAATTTCGAATGGCAAAGATAAATTGCATTTTTCCAACATTTATTTGTTATCGTTTCGACCCAGCGGGCAGCATTTAATTATCAATTTGTCCGACGAACTTAAAATGCTCTAATGAAGAATGTCCAATAGCAAATATTAATCGGAAGGGCATTTTTCTCACATTTACTGTTACGACGGATTTTCTTTTTTTTCGTGAATCGTTCGAGCGAAAATTTGGTCGTTCGGTCTGTTTGGCTTTCACACGAGCCGCGCGAGTGTGGCAACGCGAGAGGGCACAGTCACGCAGGTAGTTTAACGCACCCTCCGACGATGCACTCTCATTACCGACGAAACGACACGATTCGTGGGCTCTTTTTTCACCTGGTCGCTTGATAAGCACAGCTCGATCGATTTTTCACGCGGCGAATATTCCCTCGAAACTAAAAAGGAATTCATCTTTCAAAACGAATTTCGACAATTACAATTACAGGGGGTTGTTTTATAACTTTTTTGATACCTCTATTTTTTTCAAGTAACATAATAAACTTCATATTGAAAAAAGGAGAAAAAAAAAATATTGCACTTCATATTGGAAAGGCAATTGAGTGAATGGAATCGTGGTCGGTGAAGAGGGCCGCAGTGAAAAAACTGTGAAAACAAATCCACGGTGATGGCACATCGGGAAAAGTCGTTAAAATCATATCCGAGTCATTGCAATAGCTGTCTTCTATTCAAAGCCCCGAATGATTTAAAAAAAAAACATTTTGCCCAGGACCGCCCGGCTTGTTGGTCGCAAAAGTGGGACGGAGTCGCGAGACTCGGCCCACGATGGTCCCAAAATTGTTCCGTCAATTTTTCCAGAGAATGTAAAACGATAGAAGAAACGTTTATTTTTCTTGCTTGGATAAAACAATGTTCCCGTTGCCCAACGCGCCCATATGCGTTCATCCGAGCGTCGGACAGCTGTCCGTGCGACCCGTGCTTTTCCTCGGTTCTCCGTCTCTCCTCGCATGTACGAGTCGCAGTTGCAACTTATAATACTCACGCCCGGCGAGGAGCCTTCGACAGGGACTCGCAGCAGCGGCGACAGGTGTTACTGCGAGTCACCTACGGGGAACGGTAATGTCCGTCATCTGTCCGGCTTACTTGTCGATCGGCAAATGTAAAGTCGATAAAAACATTTCGCGTTAATCTTCTCGAGCATCGCTCGCAGATCGAGATGTTTCTCCATTGATAAAAAATATCCAAGAGCCTCTCTGAGCTTTCGAAATTACCGAGTTTGGTATTTTTGCATTGTAGGGGAGAGTGGGGCAGAACGGCATACCGGGGCAAAATGGTATTCACGCACAATGGGACCAGGGCAGAATGGTATTAGGGCAAAATGGAACAGCAAAAAAATCCACTTCGATGGGACTCTCTCTTGTCCCATTTTGCCCCAATTCTATCATACTGGGGACTTTGTTTGTCTATTTCGAACCATTTTGCCCCGGTATGCCATTTTGCCCTGCTCTCCCCCACGTTCCTAAATTTCCTGAACAGCCCCAATGCTATTCTAATGCTCTCGTAGAGTCGCGAGTTTGTCGGATTATCCGGATGGCGTATGCGTGTTAGACGTCTCATAGCCCAGGTCTCAGCGACGTTCGTCCCTTTCCATAGCTGGTTTTTCATAAACCACAAAAATGGCCGTATTCTATTCGAGAATTGTTTTATTACTGACGAATTTTGACTCAATTACTTGCATGGTTCGAGCAATCTTGGAATTACGAAATTACTTCGTTACTCAGAGTATTGCGGTTGCTGAAAAATGTTGGAATTGCTCAAACACCTTTTTCAAATACGCAATGGAAATTACCTCGAATCATCGATGTAAATGCGAAAGAAAAAATGAACTCCTCTCGTCTGGTTGCCGATCGAATTCGCTTCGTGCACGCGAGTCGTGTGTACGGTTTCATAAAATCGTTTTGCGATCTTGAGCGAAGTACGGAGAATGACGAATGATTGTATAACGAACGAACAATGGGATATACGGGAGTAGGGGACAGCGGGGCAGAATGGCATACCGGGGCAAAATGGTCCGAAATGGTCCAATAAAGTCCCCCGTATGATAGAATTAGGGCAAAATGGGACAAGAGAAAGTCCCATCGACGTAGATTATTTTGCCGTCCCATTTTGCCCTAATGCCATTCTGTCCATGGTCCCATTGGGCGTGAATACCATTTTGCCCCGGTATGCCGTTTTGCCCCGCTCTCCCCTACCGGCGCGGCGGTGTATTATGGCAGTCGTCGCAGTAACATTCAGGCGGAGATACAGAGTCGCGAGTGGAAGCAACAGAATAGCCGGGCAGAGCGGATGTTGTATAACGGTTAGGCAGCCAAGAGGAACGCGCGCGCCTCGGCTCTCGGCGCAGCCGAAGCTAACCAAGCCGTGAACGCGAACGCTCGACACACAACTCCTCCTCCTCGCCGTGCACAACGAGAAACATTTGTGCGGTTTCTCGCGGTTCTGTCGTTGTGGCGAAATTGTAAAATATTTTTGCAAGGCCCTTTCCCGTCGTTTCGACACACGACGAGGCGAAGCACGCGACACAAAATTGTCGGCTCGCGAACGTTTGCGGCGAAAATGTTTTCGGAAACGGTAAAGGCTCAGTCGGTAACGAATTGCCTGCCCGATTTTTTTCCAAAATAATTGCCGAGGCGATCGAAAGCAAATTAGATATTGGCAATTACTTGATTGGCGCGTCAAAGCCCAATTTGCTTTTGGTAGAACGATCAAGCGTTGCGATGAAAATAGGATAAGGGATTGGTTACCATGGGAGCGATTTTTTGTCGAATGCATCCCATGCTCTTTTTGACTTGTATTCGGAAATATTCTTATTATCTCGGTGCTTAAAAAGACACCCAAGTTACTTAGAAACGAACACGTTACTTCATTACTGGGTTATTCGGAAGTTGCTTTGTCCTACTGCGAATTGGAAATACTTTAAAGTTTCGAAGTTGCTCTTTTATAGTGAAGGTCGGACTTTGAAGCTCTCGAGTTACTTCGTTCGTTGGATCCCCGAAATTGTTCGATACTCCGAAAGTTTTAGTTACTTCGTTCCTTAGAAACTTGAAGTTACTTCATTACTTGGAACGTTGAATTTACTTTGTTACTTGTAGAGTTAGAGTTGAATCGTAGCTTAGAAAGTTGAAATTACTTTGTGACTTAGAGCGTTGAGGTTGCTTTGCGACTCAACAACTTGAAGCGCTTTGATAGCGCCTCGTCAACTTGTACATTAAAGAAAATCAAAGAGGCAGCAATGTAAAAATATGAACTTATCAGGGCATTTCAAGAATGTTCAAGGAGGTGTATCGACTTTTTTGTCGAAAAAGAAGAACAAGAATGCCGGCCCTTTTGGCGGCAAACATCATCTTGAAAATCATCACCGTCCCAAGATTATTAAAAAAATTCTCCAAGATATAATTAATGGTTCCTGCGGAATGTAATTCTGTTTTCACTGTAAATATTGATGACGAATGCGTATCATTCATTGCATTCCATGTCGAGTCGATGCCGAAACGCATCAATCACCGTTCGATTCGTCTGTGCACAATGAAAAAAGTTCTTACGCTGTTGTCGGAGCTCGGGAAAATATTCCAACGGAAGAGGTCCCTCGAATTAGTTACTCGCGTTGACGTAGCGTGGAATAAAAATTGATAGCGCACGAATTCTCCGGATAACGAACCCGCGTAGTTTTCAAGTTAATTACTTAATTAATATAGCGCGGAGACGCAAAGCAGCCGGGAGGCAAAGCGTTTATCTCGGCTGCATTACGGAGATCGGAGAGAAGCATTTAATTCAGTATGAATACGCGCATACACGCGCATAATTATTATACACGGACAAAATACCCCACAAGAGTGTTTGCTCAAATGCGATAGAAACATAGCGATAGGCGTTGAACAAAGCGAGAAAGCTCGGATTTCATAGGACGAGACGAAGAAATACGGTGGCGAGTTTCGTGAATGAATGGGATTCCCGACCTACCGTAATTCAGCCTCCCGTCGAGCCACCGCCGTGCTGCATCGGCCCCTTTCCACGCCAGCCCCTGTCTCGCGCATGCTGAGGCATCCGACTGCTGGTGATTCTCACCACAGTCGCCACCAGCGGATCGCGTTTTCCCGCATTTCGCGAACTTGATCACGCATTTTGCATCTCGTGACGAGACAATTGAATGTCGCTTCGTTCTCGTGTCAAAACCGGTCTGGATTTCGATTTTTCACACTGAAACTCAAAAGGTAATTTTCCTTTTGAGAATTTCACGCTTGTGAATTGTCAGCGATGCTAAATCAAAATGTTGGAACTAAACTCGACAAGTGCACGAAATTTGTAGGGGAGAGCGGGGCAAAATGGCATACCGGGGCAAAATGGTACGAAATGGTCAAATAAAGTCCCCCGTATGATAAAATCAGGGCAAAATGGAACGAGAGAAAGTCCCATCGAAGTAGATTTTTTTGCTGTCCCATTTTGCCCCAATACCATTCTGCCCTGGTCCCATTGTGCGTGAATACCATTTTGCCCCGGTACGCCGTTTTGCCCCGCTCTCCCCTACATTATCCGTTTATCGATCGTCGTGGAATCTGAATGAAAAACCAAAAATTTTCGAAATATGTCCATCTTCCGGGCAATCGGTTTCTACGACTGGCGTTTCCATGTATTTGCAGCATCGTCTTTGGTCCTGGCGCTACTAAATATTCCATAATTACTTGTGATATCGCGGGCTGTCGTACTTCTGCGTCGTCGAGCTCGTTCGCCACAAGCATGGGGAATCGGTTGAATTATTCCGAGAGTTCGGTCACCTCGTACTTTAAATCAATAACACGAGCCCGTCGGATTTTCCGACTTGGCTCGTTTTCTTCTCGCGGACGTTCATTCCGGCTGTGCTATGCGCGCTTTTCTCTTTTCTCAATGACTGGTTATTCGTCGCTTTTTTGTGTTATCGCTGCTTCAAGTGCGATCATCGATTCAGACTTTTGCCAATAAATTTTTCATTTCGCTGAATATTTTTCCGTTTTTTTTTAGAGCTTCGTTCAATGCCGAGAATACATCGCCGACAACCTTTTTTTCTTCTGTTCCACCTTCGCAATAATTAATCGGTCCGTCGCGTCCATCTGGCTCTTTGTCTTTCTTCGGACTCCCGTGTCTCGTCGGAAATCGTCTTTCGCCGCTTCTGCATACCGCGCCGTCTTTGTTCCGCGGCGCACTTCAACGACGCAAAGGGATTCGTTAGAAGACTCGTTGAAGACGCGAAAGTAGAAATGCCCTACGAGTCGCCGGGACAAAAAAAAATCAAATTAGTTTCGTCTTAAAAGAAAAAAAGTTAGCTAACAATTCTGAGACTTAAAGAGGATTTTTAATTAAGATTTCGCGTGCTTTTCTTTTTGAGAAAAAGAAAATAAGCGGAAAAACGAACAGCCTCCACCGTTTTATGAGGTGAAAGTATTTTTTTTTCAACACAAACAACGAATATCATTCGGGGTAGAGGAAAAAATGTAACGCCGCGGAGGGACGAAAATGACGCTTTCGGAGGGTCGGACAAATGGAGTCTGTAAATAATATTCCGTTCTCGAGTAAATCGAGACTTTATTCCATTCCAGAGCCTGCGGATTCAATCTTCCGTCTCAAAGAAGCAGCATTTTCCCTCCGGCGCGAAATAAAAGACGATGGAGACAGAGAGAAAATGAGAAAGTATTTTGCCAGGGAAGGAAGCCAAAGGCACTCGCAAAGGCAGTCGCGAATCCTATCTTGCACATCTATTTTCTTTCGCTCGCTTTCGTTTTTATTACTCTTATTTTTCTCGTCTAACGCCTATCTTTGTTTTATTCAGCGTCGGTTAACTCTCGATCTGACCGCGGTGGATAATTCAGTGGCGTTGCGATGATACTCTTGCAGCTCCCCCTTTTCGGATGTGATCGATTCGAACAGGTTTCACTTGCTGTTCCGCGTCGTTTCGTTCTTTTCTGTTGGAACAACAATCGACGGAGGGCGAGTTTCTCGAAAAATGCGGAAAGCCAACTGGTACGAACTTGTTCTATATTGTTTGGTTCTTTCTTTGGCCGAACAAACATCGCTTGATCCAAAGATTGTCAGAAACTTAGTCACTTTGATTTTCGACTTTTTTGATTTTTTTCGATTATGGTCACTCCCAACCACTACGAACTGGTTGTACTTCGTTCTCAATGTTGCATTTTCCGTTCACGATCGAAACGTGAGTCAAAAGAGGTCATTTGCCCCGTAAGTTATCAATTCGTCTGCAGATGAACCAAAGCAACCTATGTTTTATTCATTCGAAATTATTAAAAAAACTAAAGTAACGCAATTGTCGAAAAAAAAACTCTTTTGGCGTCAAACAATCGAATCGCCACCGCGAATAAAAGTGATCTTGGTTAAATGGAAATTCTTCCAGATGATTATACTATTTCATTTTTTTTCATCGCGCGCCCCACGAAACATCGGAGGGACGTTTTCAACCGATTTTCGCTTCACAGTGGTCGGAGAAAAAAAAAAGTGAATAGAAGGCAAGGGAAGTAGATAAAGGTTCGTGGCAAGCGTGGAGGCAGACCGAGCCGAGAGATACGGAGTTGTAGAGTCGAGCGGGGGCTCGTAAGGCCGGAATCATTTCTCGGGGCATGAATAAGTGATCGGCGTGCGCCGAGTCTCTATCCTTCTCGTTTTCTTCTTTAAACCCCTCCACCCCCCTTCCGTCTCTCGCCCTTGCAACGATTCCCTTGCCTCCCTCTTGCGGCCGAGCCAGACTCGCTGTCGCCGTGCCGCAGGCGCGCTCGTGTAACCCGGCACCGCGGCACGTTCCCTACACTTATTTACTATAATCACCTAGATACGTGAAAAAATATGTAGCCACCGATGCAATTTATACCTTGCTTTCGCTGTTTTCTTCTTTTCCTTCCTATGTTTCACAAACCTTCGCCAACCCGGATTATCGATCAATCATAGCTTTTTTTTCGAACTTTCACGAACAATCAAAATTCGAAAATGTGAGAGTGAAATTTTTCAAGCTTCAGAGTCTCAAAACTAAATTTTTTTTGGATAGGGGAGAGCGGGGCAAAATGGTACGAAATGGTCAAATAAAGTCCCCCGTATGATAGAATTCGGACAAAATGGGACAAGAGAAAGTCCCATCGAAGTAGATTTTTCTGCTGTCCCATTTTGCCCCATTCTGCCCTGGTCCCATTGTGCGTGAATACCATTTTGCCCCGGTATGCCGTTTTGCCCCGCTCTTCCCTACGCCAAAAAAATGAAGATCTCACAGAATTAACAAGTCCTCGGGACTGCAAAATTTCAACTTGAGCTTCAAGCTTTAGGCTTCGGTGATTCGGCCTCAAGCTTCGGTTTGAAAGCTTTGAAGCTTAACCGTGCTTTGAAGCAGCGATTTTTTATTCAGATTTTCATAAGGTTCGAAGGGCTTGGTGGATTTGAAAATTCACCTCGCAAGTTCATAATTTATCGTATTCGAACGTTGCTGCGAGGTAAACCTGCTCGTCGGCGTATTGTCGGTATTTGCGTGTGCTGAAGAGGCCGTGGTATGAACTGTCGGTCACTCGCATTACAAGTCCCTGAAAACCATCGCGAGCTTCCTCCGAAAGTTCGACGATATTGATTCCGGTCTGCCACGAAGCGTCCGTGGCTGGGCTAAGGGTGAAGTGCCTACTCCACCTCGCCACTAGGCATCCTTCTAATTCTGGAACATTCACGAACTCGCGAAACCTTCTCTGATGTCTCCACAGTTGACTCGGCACTCGGGGCTAATTGCCGAGTGCGAAGCGTGTCGCGTTTATCGACAAGATTCCTTATGCAATCGGTCGGTAAATGTGACGCCAGATTTGCCGTTCGATCTTCGCAGGAATTTATAAATAATTCTCACCGGTCTGTCACGAAAAACATTTCCCTGTTTTATGATTACGCTGAAAATCCGGAGTAATAACGGTTTACAGTGTAAAGTTACCGCGGGCGTTTGCGCGCTCGCGGGGAAAACCGGGGCAAAATGGCCTACCGAGGCAAAATTAACCAGGCCAACCTGACGCTATTGCGGGGAGAAATGAGCTACTTCAAAATATGGAATAACTAAGGTTACGCGGAGCTCGCACGCTACGCGCGCTCGTGAAAGTAGCGGTGAAAAACACTGCCATGTTCCTTTTGTCGGTACGACTGTGTTGCACTCTCGGTCCCCACTAATGGCACTCCCCTTTCAAAGCCACTGCCTAATGCAATCGTTGCTATGGCAATGCTAACCTCGGCGGGTGGTGGACATTTCGAGCTACTCGATGACTCGAACGTCTCTGGTTAGCTGCTTCGTGATTTGAACACCTCCGTGATTTTAGCCGCTCCGTGACGCGAACAAAAAGGCTAAGCTACCTTTGCATGGCGGCGGCGACACAATGTTTTTTTTTACATGTATAGAAATTTCCATCATTGAAATAGGGGAGAGTGCGGCAAAATGGCATACCGGGGCAAAATGGTACGAATGGTCAAATAAAGTCCCCCGTATGATAGAATTAGGGCAAAATGGGACAAGAGAAAGTCCCATCAAAGTAGATTTTTTTGCTGTCCCTTTTTGCCCTGGCCCCATTGTGCGTGAATACCATTTTGCCCCGGTATGCCGTTCTGCCCCGCTCTCCCCTGAGTAATATAGCAGAGAAAAATGGGACTGAGTAAATATTATATTGTATCAGAATCACATAATTTTAAAAGGATAAAAAATATTCAAAGTCATATTATAAACCATAGTCGATGCATGGTGCGTTAGTTGTTAAATGACAAAGCACAAGTCACTGGGGAGATAAAAGATTCGGGGGAGTCTAAGCCGAAATAGGGTACCTCCTGGTGCCGTTCTGCCTTTTTCACATGGTTATAAATACGGATTTGCTACACGTGCGAACATTTTTTCGCTTGCTACTCAATTCACACGGCTTGTCTGGCTAGTTCGGTGTTTCTTACTGTTTAAAAATGTAGGCCACCGAAAAAGAAAAATCGAAAAATGGAACCCGTGACCATCGTTTATTCATTAGTTTCCAAGTTTCACAAAAAAATCCCCGGCGAACAGGGATAATTACGAAAATCGCGGAATGGAAGTCGCTGTATATTGACTTTCGCTAAAGTTAGCTTTGAAAATACATCACAGTAGTCCCATTTGTGCACATAGTTTCGATTTGAAAGCTCGAAAAAAACGCAATTATGAAAAATTCGATATTCTTAAAGGTAGTCGATTTTTCCGCGAATCACTTTTTTTTTCGTGACGAGATTTCGTATTTATTTTTTTTATAACAGTCAATTTATGCAACACGAATTATCATATTCGTTGGATGGTCCATTTTGCCCCGGTTTTTTTCTTTCTAGAACGAAAGAAGCGTCGGTGAATTTTTTGCAATTAGTTGTCGGATTAAATCCATTTGTTTTTCGCTCATGGGTTCGAAAACGTTTATTTCAAACATTTTTGAATCGCGAACCGGGATTCACTGTCATCATTTTGTATGACAAACCTCGCGAAAATATATCGATCGCGGGTCGATGCGCCAGCGCGCTTACCGCAAGGAAAATTCTCTCTCTCTATCTCTGGCGCGCTACCTCGAGCGAAACTACTTCGACCCTCGTAACCGCTAGAATATTCCAGTTACTTATGAGACACGGTATAACCGTACGAGTTCTATAGCAAAGCGAGTTCTGCTTCATGCATTATACCACTGTGTACATGCTTGGTATGTGACAGCTGGTCTCTCTCCACGCTTTGCCACTGTCACACGTCAGTCGCCGGGGATTCAACAAATTATTCATGCTCTGCCTATTGATCCTTGGGAAAAACGTTTAAATGGTTAAAGATTTTTTTCTCTTTTTTTTTTTTCTCTATCTCACAAATGTTTTCATCGTGCAACGTCAATAACGATGGAACTGGTGATAAAAACATCAAAGCCGCAACTGGTTCTGTTTTTTTTCTACTGTCGTAACGCTAGAAAAAAGAACTCGGCAATAAAACAATACATTTTGATAATTTTTATAAATTCCTGAAATTTACATGTAAAATGTATATTGAATGCCGTAAAAAGAATAGATAACAAAGTATTGCTGTAAAACAATAGATCATGATAGAGTTTCTTTTTTTTTTTTAATATTGTTATGAAAAATAATTTTGCGCAACCCAGAAATAGCACTGGTCGAATCTAACCGCAGTCTTCGTAAGCGCATGAGACTAAGGGCCGGTCAAAGGTAAGTAGCAACAGTCGAGCCATTGTTCGGTGTAGGGCCAGGGTTATTGCATTAGCCGCGGGTTCGAAGTAGTAGTAACAGTCCGTTAATGCACAGACCGAGCGAAGAGCAGAGAGTGGATACGGCCGGGATGCGCAGAGTCTGTAGGCAAACGAGAGGAGTCCAGTTCGCTTAAGTTACGGTTTCAGTGGAAACAGTACGAAGTGCACGGACTGTAGCGCCAGGTCGATTGCAGCGGAAACCAGCCATGCGGCCAAACAGAAATGTTTTCGCATTGAATACTCGGTGGTTAAATGCGCACACAATAAGACAATACAAATAAAACAAAAAGACTCTCAGCAGCGTCGTATTCGCAGAAAAATTCCTTTTTCTTAATGTCTTAGTACGCCAAGTACTTGTAAATCAGGTCGAATAGGAAAATCAGGGTCAACAAAAGAGGTGCAACAGAATGCATTGAATCTCAACAAAAATGTCTAATGACAAGAAATTAAAAAGTTGCACCACATAATAAGCATCCCATGCTCTCGTAAACTGTCGTCCGTGACGTACTCCGTGACGATGGGTAGGTAGGACGCCAATTACACGCTGCGATTTGGTATCTTTTCAACACTTGCCTTGGCCGACCCGATTCAATTTTTTTCACAATCTTTTTAACACTGATTTTCAAACCGTTTTATTTTCTCTTGCCTTAGGGCTTTAGGATACAACTTTTTTTTGCAATGTGATGATTTATGACTTTTCACTTCGACCCTACACTTTTCGACAATTACTTTGATCGTTGATTTAAGCCCGCGAAAATTTGGACACTGAATTGTATTCAACACTCGTACATCGAAATCAAAAACAAGAAAAAACGTTTTGAGTCATCTTTTAGTCGATGAAAAATGTCAATTGGAAGTCTCATTTCCTGTATATCGCCGTTTTTACGCACTGGGGCATCGCGACGTGAGAAAAATCTTTATTTAAGGTAATACAGAACTGCGCCCCCGAAAAATCGGCTTTAATGGGAAGGGTCTGAATCTCCTCCGCCAAAATACCCCAGGACTAAATCCCTCTCGATTGCAATCTACCCGCAAAAGAACCTGTTCCGTTCCATGCTGCAACATCCACGTCCGCAACGCAGGGCTGAGGCCGAAGCCCCTGCAGGATCTAAGGGGGGATGAAGATAGGGGGTTTGGGCGTCGAATCTCTCCGACTGTCAGCATCGGGTCCGGAGGCGAAATCCCAGTAGGGGCTGCAAAAAAACAAGGCTTCACATTGTAAGCAACGTCTCTCACAGAGTATTTCATCCCGTTCACGAAAATCGGTACAGAGTCAAAGGTGTCGCAACCCAATATTGGGTTAGCCACGATTGCCATATCTTGTTTACCGGCGATGAAGCAGGGGAGAGCGGGGCAAAATGGTACGAAATGGTCAAATAAAGTCCCCCGTACGATAGAATTAGTGTAAAATGGGACAAGACAAGGTCCCATGGAAGTACATTTTTTACTGTCCCATTTTGCCCCCATACCATTCTGCCCTGGTGCGTGAGTACCATTTTGCCCCGGTATGCCGTTTTGCCCCGCTCTCCCCTAGTACTGGCGAACAACTCGATCGCGGAGCGACCTGTGCAGATCGCCAGTACTCAGCGAATTTAAAATGAACCCTCCTTCCAATTCCCTACACGACCGCATTGTTCGTCTCCTTTTTTCTTCAACGTTATGCAGAAAATGTTGGAACGTTAAAAAAAAAAAAAAAAATCAAGAAATTGTTCTTTTTTTCTTTGAATTCCAATTCCCGGTATCGCATTGAAAGTTTCTATAGCTAGTAGCTATTACCTGTTGTACAGATTGTGCCCTGTGTGTAGCGTGTACGGGCCGTGTGTAGTCCGAACGGGCAGCGTCGGTGGCGGCAGCAGCCCACTATCAATAATAAAAAGCGTGCGAGGTCAAACCAATTGTAATGTAGCCGGGCGTACTACTCTCCGGCTCTTGCCCACAGGCTCACCGTCCCGTCGTTGTTGAATACAACGACGGGACTATCTGTACGTATATGCGCGCATACACGCGAATTTAATACCGTAGCTCAACACCCGAAGCCCCCCGCGCTTCTCTTCGCTCCCCTGCCGCTCTCTGAAACTTTGCAACTAGTCGTTGCACTTCTGTCGGGTATATGCCTAGAACTTGCCGTCCAGAGCGGCGGTAAACTCCGCAACTTTCCACCGCTCGCTCTCTCCGTTCCCTCGCCGGGAACGCGATATACGACGCTATGTACTTCGATCCTCACATTTGCGTCATTTTATTAAATTATATCGCGAAAAATGCCAGCATCGAGGAAAAAGGGATTTCATTCTATCTTTTTTTTTTATGATGAGTTATATATTTTGCGATAATATATCGTTGCGATTCGATATTCAATTTTTACGGAACGTTGTTACAACGGAACGTAATATAGATTTTCATTAATTTTTCTAAAACCGAATTTATTTCTCGGAATTTATCCATTTTTCAGCGGTAAATATTGTATATTTTTCGAATCAATCGGACTTGCGTGGAAGAACGAGTTTTCCGAAAATCTCGTTCACGAATTCGATATTGCAGATGTATTCGATTTATAAAATGGAGAAAAAAACTGAAATTATAAAAAATATTTGAATCAAGTTTTTATGAAAATTGAGTTGACAATTTGTTTCACCTGCCATCAAACTCGAAAAATCGCGTAATCGAACGGATCTTCGAGATTATGTTGACTGATATAGAGTTTTTATCGCAGACACAATCTTTCGTTACAAAAAAATCGTCTATACATTAAAACATTAAATTTTCACAAATTAAAAAAATTAAAACTTTAAATTTTCATAAATTAAAAAAATTTCATAATTTTCACATTAAAAAATGGAATGATAAGATAAAAATTTGCAAACCGCTGTTGTCGACAACAATAATAATAAAATAATAAAAATCGCGAAAATCAAAAACGTCCTGTCAAAGTATTGCAGTAACTTTGTATTTAAAGATAACGTTTATAGCTTGAGCTTGCGAGTCGAGCCTCAAACGGCGCGACGAGCGCCGAAAGTTCGCGACGCCACCTGTGGCGTATCCCATAATGCTGAATATTTCAGCGGCAAATTTGAATTACAAATGTCCGACGAAATTTGAATATCATGTCCCACATCATTGATAATTGTGCGCGACTCCTTTCTTGATTATTCAAAACTATTTTGCTCAGGCCGGCCGCGTCGGATTGATCGAGATTCTCGAAAACAACACTCCACTAGCTTTATGCAAACAATAATTAGGATGAAAAAGTCACGCGTTGCAACGCACGAGCAGCAACTGCAAAGAACTCAATTCGTTGCACTACCGCAACAGCGCTGACAAAAGCAAGATTGTGCAAAATTTAACAATTGAATCGACTGATCGCAAAAGAAATCTTCTTGAGAAAGCCAAAAATAATAAACCCACTCTTCTATAAACAGAACTGGACAGTGATATAAAAAAATCGTGCCAATTACATTGGCATATTGCTTCCTCTTTGTCTCTTATCACGGTTTGCTAAGCTCTATTTGTAAGATAGTACGCTTAACATTTTTGGCTTCCTCAAGAAGCTTTAGTTTGTGAAGAGTTTTTCACACACATCTCTTCATTTACTTTTACTTGTTTATTAAATATACTTATTTAATAGTTCC
The DNA here is from genome assembly GCA_963924025.1 of Ischnus inquisitorius. NCBI lineage: Eukaryota > Metazoa > Arthropoda > Insecta > Hymenoptera > Ichneumonidae > Ischnus > Ischnus inquisitorius. The sequence goes on along the minus strand of OZ001250.1, from coordinate 1,771,341 downwards.
ATAGTTCTTCCATTTATTTTTTTGCGACTGATAGTATTTTTTTGTAAGGAAACTTTTTTCGATAAATTCAAATTGCTGCGCAAGCTGAACGCTTGCATAGATTTTGATCAACTTCAATACCGATCGTTGGTTAATAATAGATCAACTTTGTACCAAATTCTAGCCCAATATCTCAAAAAATGTGGCAGCTGGAGCGCCACCAGATATTTTTTGAAAAATTCAAAATTGCGTAAAAACTGAACGACTGTACAGATTTTGCCCAAATTCAATACCAATCATTGGATTCTAATAGCCCAACTTTGTACGAAAATTGCACCCAAGTGGGAGCCTTGATCCCTTAATATGTGGTATAAATTTCAGCTTGATATCTCAAACCGTTTCCAAGTTATGAGGCCAAACAAGGCGCGCACACACACATACAACCAGACATTTTTTCTAAATATGATTTTCCGACGTTTTGGAACATTCTGAACACGTTTTCATAAGAATCTCGAAAAAAACAAATGTTCACCGAAACAAAGCTTCTTGAGGAAGCAAAAGGAAGCGATATGCAAATATGATTGGCAGCATTTTTTAAATTAATTTTTGTCCCATTGAGAAGTATTCGAAATTTTTAAATCTCGCGTTTGGCCGCAATGTACCGTTGGTAATATCGCGAGAAAAAAACGATTAATGGTTCGAATAAACAATTTGGCACGCGCGCGTTAAAAATTAGAAACGAATCAGATATCATCAGTTTGTTCGAAGAGGGGGGGGGGGCGACTCGCTGATCAATTTCGTCGCAGAATCACGCCACGACGACAATCCGATATGTCGGTAATAGTCTTTCGCAGTCGTAATTCACTGTGGAGTTTCCGGTAATCAACGTTTTCCAATCCTCGCTGTGCCTCTCCGTTCGTTCGCGGCAATTGAGAGCTGTTTGTGTGTGTTTCGCTTCGTCGTTCGCCACCGACGCTCTCCTTGCCCCCCCAGCCGAGCTCCAACTTCCTCCTCGTCGTCCTTGTCGACGTTCGTTTTCGTAACACACTCGTAATCCCAGAGTTCGTCGTTAGTCGAGAGTTTTACCTCTGCACACAGAGAGAATCGTCGAATGAGCTCGAAACGGGCACACGCCCGTGTTGGTTTCACCTCCGGTGTAGTTATTTCGCCGTTGCCATCCTGTGTGTCCCGCTCGCTACCGTATCGACGCTTCCAGCGCGACGTTAAATTTCGTCCATTCACACGAGCGAGCCGAGTCCGCTAACTACGGGAATTGGGGATGTGGGACGCTGTTTGGGTACTTTATTCACCCCACCGGAAGGATACACACGAATTTTCGGGCACTCCGACGGGACGGAGGCGACGAAGGGAACGGGGCGATTGTAACGTAACGTTAATAAGTTAATTGGCAATTGTAGGAACGCGGTAAAATTAACGCTATAGCCGTTAATTGAGTTACGGATAATTGGAGCTTGGAGCGTTGTTCTTTCGGCGCTGAAATCCATTGGGAATTGACAAAAAGATCGTCGGACTTGGCGTAACGACGTTTTTTTTTCGCAATTCTTCTAAATTTATCAGCGAATATGGATGCTCGAAAGTTTGTATCAAAATTGCTCATACGGACGGAACTGGCTTGTTGATCGTTGGAATTGTCGGTTCGAACTGTTTGCATATGCAAATTTCTGTCGGGAAAAAAAGTCGCAGTTCGGATTTATTCGTCATCAGCAGCGGGACGAAATAAACTGATTCTTTTTTCGCTCACTGATCTTCTTCTGAGCCTTTTTGTTATTCCGTTTTTTTCCGGATGGACAATTAATTTTTGACAAAAAATGTTCACCAGTTTCCGAACCAATAAACAAAGGAAGCTCACTGTTAAAAGTTTCTTCAGGCGAATGTTCCGCTGCACTCGAATTGGCTCGTTATCGGCTTGAAAACTCGCGAACATTGGAAAACGGAAGCCTTCATCCGAATGCATACGAGAAGAAAAGAGGAAAAGAGTATCGAATTATCCCGCAACTTCATGGAAGATGAGTCGGGAATAACGAGCGAACGAATATGATGCGTATCAGCGGTAATTCCGCGGGCAAGCGAAGAATAATGTCGACGCGATACGAGGCGCTCGGACGGCCAAGCAAGGGAAGTAGTAGAAGGCAGGAGCGGCCGGGGAAGGGGGGGTCAAGAGGAACGAAAATCCGAGAAGCGTACTTCCGGTCGTCGGGACAAAATAAACTACCGGAGCTCGGCCTCGATGAGCACGGACTGGTTTACAACGTGACCGGAGGCCGCAAAAAGCAGAAGCTAAGCCACGCCAGTGGCGAGTTCCTTGCGCTGGCCTGGCCTCGATCAACCGAATTTTCGTTTTTCTTTCCACTCCGTTCATTCGAATTTCAAACTCCCACGTTCCTTTGCGATACGTTTCCCGGTTACCAATTTTTTTCTTTCCTTCAACGAGACTCTCACCTTCTTTAGGGAAAGCCAGTACAAGAATAGGTCATTTGAGATCCTCACGGAGGAAGGTTTGTTTGCGCAGTGATTTGTTTTTTCGATTTTTTTGCGTTGTAACATCAAAATCATCTGAATCGTCGAAAAAGGTAGTTCAAAGATAAATGTATGTGTCTGCGTCTAGTCCTGCATTTTTTTAGCACTCGAGTTGGCTTGGTGGATGAATCAAATAGTCAGCAATAGTAAATTAACAACTTGTTAATAATTTGTTGGTAACTATTGAGATTTAAATAAATTTCAGTTAATAATCAGTACGGATTATCAGTTGATTTTTATTTACAACAAATTATTACGTTACAATACACGAAGAAAGTACTTGTATTCATAAATGCAACTGATTCGTTGCATGTTCCTCAACGAACCTTTTAATAAGGTATTGGTTTTGGGGCAAAATGGAACAGCAAAAATATCGACTTCGATGGTACTTTTCCTTGTCCCATTTCGCCCTAATTCTATGATATTGGACTCTATTTTACCATTTCATACCATGTTGTACGGGCATGCGGTTCTGACCCTCTCTCGCATACTCGAACAGGGCTCAGACTTTGCAGTCATAACTGTCCGTGTTCTGGACGGTGCTAAGAACGCTGGACTTTGCCCAGTACTGGCAATCAAGGCTGGCCCATTCGTGGTCAAGCTGTTCCAGAGCCGGTAAACAAGACCCGACAATCGTGATTAACCCAATACTGGGCCGATCTGACACCTCCGGAACAGTACCGATATCTGGACATTGGGACTCGATTCGGAACTGCAGCGAAATAATTAAATTTGCAAACTATTTGCGTATTTTCAATGCGACAACGAGCAATGGCCAGGGGAGAGGGCGGACGAGCCGTTCGCGAGATCAAGAGCCGGATTACAATTTGTTGGCAATTAGCATTCGACGATTGGCGTTTCATTTGCGAATAAACAAACCCCTCCGAGTGGAATTAGGCGTTGAGTGTCGGTGTGGGTGCGCGCGTGTGTGTGGAATACACGCCGGGGAGCGAATGTATATCGGGGTGACGATCGATCCTCTTCTCGCATGTTGGTACTCGATGGAAAGCCGCGCGCGAGGGCTCTCGAGAGCGCCGGACCAGCGCTCGGCTAACAATCTATACGATCTACCAGCGGTGCCGTTGCCGCTGTACTCTCGATATTTTCTACAATATCACTCGAGCGATACTCGAATAACCTCCCGGCCGATCTTGACTGGGGAATTAATTGAACTCACTCTCTCACTGTCTATCTCTCGACGCGGCTGTATCTCTTCCGTGCGTCTCTATCGCGCGGCTCCGCCGAGAACTCCGGCTCGATTCGAGCGCATGCCCATTTGAAGCTCGTCGCACTGCGATACGTGCAGAGCACGCAGTATTCTGCACGCTTCTATAGGTTTTTTTTTTTTTTTACAGATGATTCTAGACCAAAATTGAGTCTTCGATGATCCGATGAAAAAAAAATACATAAACATGTATATATATTTGAGTGGCGAGGTTTGCAGACGGAGAGGAAAGAAAAAAACGAATGTGTTAACGGTACTCGAGAGTCGGTCATTGTTGGGCGGCGTTGCCTGTCGGTTGTTCGCTCTGCTAATTCTACCTATGTAGCCCGGCCGTTGTGGCCTCGTCGGCGAAAGAAAAACAATGAGCGAGCGTCGAGAGTGGCGCGTGTACACCGAGCATACTTTGAAGCAATTATAGTGGTTATTATGCCGCCACGCTGTCGCGAGTCGAGGGGGGAGCGGAGGTTTGTCATAACGATCGGCATTGTTGCGAGCTGTGCTCGGAAAAGAAGAGAAAAAAAAAAACAGTTCTGAACTAAATTTATTGCTGCACGGAACGATAAAAGTATACAAAGTATCGGCCATTACGACGAAATTTCGCATGAAAATAAGAATCGTAATTGACGGGAAAAAAACGATTGCTTCGCACGAATCCGCGTACACATGTATTGGCAGACTGCAATTGCATATCGACCGATCGTGATAATAGTGATGGAAAATCATGTATACGAAATGATCTATAGATCATTGTGTAGAAAAATGATCTATGGATCATTGTGTAGAAAAATGATCTATGGATCATTGTGTAGAAAAATGATCTATGGATCATTGATGACAAAAATGATCTATGGATCATTGATGACAAAAATGATCTATGGATCATTGATGACAAAAATGATCTATGGATCATTGATGACAAAAATGATCTATGGATCATTGATGACAAAAATGATCCATAGATCATGGATGACAAAAATGGTATATAGATCATAGATGGCACAAGATATTGCATAGATTATTATTGACAAAAAATGATGCATAGATCATGGATGGAAAAAGATTTATGCGGATCGGATTTGCATATCGCTTCCTCATTCTGTTTTTAACACCGTTTGCAAAGCTTCTCCCGTAAGTGAGGTACTGTATCAATCTTCACTTTCTGATAGAGGAAATTTAGAATACTTTGAATGCAATATACACAATACAATAAATGGCAGCGTATATAGAAAGTGCAGTTAGTATAAGAAATCAAATGCCAACGTAATTTGAACAAACTTATACGAAATGGTCTGTCAAATACCCTTAACCCGTTTTCTTCGGTCCTGGTTTCGTTTTCCATTTTTTCCATCATTCCGCAATGGAACGTGAGAACGATTGTAAACATTCGCCAAATCTTCTGCCTCGTTTATTCTTTCAAATAGGACTTTTCGCTCGATGTTATAAATAGGACGAGTTAATGCGTCTTGAAGCGACGTCAACCCACTTCGGTAACTGTGGCGGGGAACGATTGGCGAAGCGATGAATTACAGTCGAACGAAGCGTGAACAATGAGAATTCGACGACGCGGTCAATTGCCTGGCACGATTGTACGGTATAATTCAGCCCGGTAAGCATTCGAGCCGCTGGAAATGGATTCGATGATCCGTGATCCATTGTCTTCTTAACCGTTTCAACTCGTCGACGACTACGACGCTCGTCCGCCGCGTTGTTCACATCGGTTTCTCGTCCCGAATAAATCGGTCCCAAACAATACCGATGTTTCGTTCGCGCGACGACCGCGAAACAGGCAAATCAATCGGATTGCCTACAATCCCAAAATAATCAGTTTTCAATCAATTTTTTCGACCTTATCGAGAACTACACTATCGTAGGTATTGATCCGTGTCGTTTAGACGCGTTTGTAGGTTCCCAAGAGTAGGATTTACGATCTCATCGACAGCCGAGCCGATTCTTCCGTCGGTTTCGGCTGGAATAGTTGTTGCTGAAGGCAAATAGAGCTTGGAAAACCGGGACCAGCTGGAACCCGGCCTGCTTAAATCACGTGGCAAAAAAGTCAGAGCGTTCACGTGGTCTGGATTGCATTGTAAGAAATTACTTACCGTACTTTCCAGTCTGATTCATTGCCGTGCCACACTCCCTGAGTGAAACCTCGGTTAACCTTGGTCGCTAAACAACGTCGTAGATCCGAACTCAAGTTCGATTTCACACTGCAACGATCGCACTCAAGAACTACTTTAAGTTTTCGAATATCCACTTTGCATTGCCAGATTGTGATCGGTAAGGGTTTCAGCGACATTGCAGCATTTTTTTCAATGTCTCAAAAAGGAGACAATGAAAAGAACGATCGTTGCCAAACCGCTTTCACTATAAACGAGTAGAACGAAAATTAGCATTTCTCGATGAAACAGCGCGCCGCCGAAGACGCGCGAACGAAAAATATTACACAGTCGCGGGGGTTGATTAATCCATTAATGCGACGATGAGTCCTTTCTTTATTATCGGCCGGCCACATTCAACGAGGGTAATTTAATCAAAACGAGCGAATCAAGCTCGTTTCATAACGGCAGATTGGAAGAAAGCTTTGAATGCGAAGCCAAGAGTCCGAATGATTAAGCTCGGTGGAACTGAAAGACCGAATGTTCCGGTTGTCAGAGCCTTTCGACTTCGGGACTCCGCGCTACTTCGTCCTGCCTGACAATTACCTTAATTAACTCAATTATCGTTTTCTTCGTCTCTTTGCAGGTGCGCACCTTGTTCGTGAGCGGCCTGCCGATGGACGCCAAGCCGAGGGAGCTCTATCTTCTCTTCAGAGCGTACGAGGTACGTATCGCTGCATCTATTATCTCTTATCGCTTTCCTGGTTATAAGAATGAATGGGGGAAAAAAAAACAGATCTAACGAAGAATTTTTCAAACATTCTTTCACGACAAAAAATGTTCACGTCACCGAAAAAAAAAGACCTCAAACACGAAAAAACAATACCAATTCATTAAGAATATATACTTCATAAGGTTCTAATAGAAAAAATTCTTTCCTAATGGAATTGTTTCTTTGAATAAAATTCTATAAAAAAACGAAAAAAAATTGATGAAATTTCGTAAATAGTAAATGCAAAAAATATGATAAAACTTTTTTTTTTTTCATGTCCAAAATTATAACAAATTTATTAAGAACATTCGTGAACGGTGAACGGATCGTACGAAAGTTGACAGTGAATGCACCGCGCGATGAATTGCATTAATGAAACTCGTAATAAAGTCCTTTTTAATTGCTACGGATAATTGACCTCTGCGAACCGCCGGGCACCAGGCCATATGGCGTCACGAATTCTTGTTTCCGCGCGCGTCTGGGCATGATTTTAACAGCGGGGAAGGTGGTGCAGTCGTAGCATCGTTAAGTGTTCGTGAGCACTCGCCTCCCCCTCGACCCGCTGGCAGACCCAGCGAAGCGTCACACGGCGCGTTAACTCAATTATTTGTTGTTGAATTAATTCACGTTATGGTCACCGTTTTAATGAGCTGAAAAAGATTCTTATCAACCGGCCCCGCCGGAGAGAGTAACATCTCGTCGCGACCAATTTTCTAGACATGGGAAAAATGTTCGTTGTTCAAACAACGCAGTTGTTTGCCCGATCGATTTGTTCAAATTCGAATTTTTCTTTTTTTTTGTCAAGAAACGTACAAACCAATTGCGATCGAATTCACGTGGATTATCTACGTTTCATTTTAAAAATTGGATGATTGACAATTTTGCAATTATTTTAAAACTAGAATTGCAATTTTTTTTATTGAAAGCACTCGCTTCAATTTTAACGGAACTTCAATGCGCGAATCTCGAGACGTAAATTTCAAACAAATGTTTTGAAAGAAATCTCAATTTAGATCACAAACTTTTATTAAAAAATGTAATAAACTTTAATGCCTCGGCTAATTCACGCCGGCTCTTATCCGGAAGCTTATTCGGTAATATTCCAATAGTCCGTCAAAATCGAGCCCGTTATCTCAAAAATTCATAATCTCTACGATTCATAAAATGTTTTTTTTCAACAATTCACTGTGCCATACATTTTGAATGCTACGACGGCTCCGGATTAAATTTAATCCATGCATTTAATCATGCCATATTCAAGGTAGTCCGAGCGGTACAGCCCGACTGTTCTGATATTCGTACATAAGTTCGTGAAATAAAAACGCGTCAAATATTCAAACCGCGACACTCAAGTTGTGTTTTTTGTATATGCCATGGCATATTTTTTTTAGTATCCACTCAAAACCAATTGTTCATCTCGGCTCATTCCGAAGAGAAATTCCATTAAATCTTAGCCTTTTTTTCAACCAGTCACAGAAAAAGATAAAATGATATCACAATTATTATGAAATCGGATAAACAAATTATCCGGCGTTTTGCGAATATTCGATGAGGAAAAAAATACGATAGCCGGAAATGTATCGATATTTTGTCAGTGCGAAAAGAACCTTGAAATGTGTGAAATAATTTTTTTCGACGAACCGAAGAATGTGCGAGGCGTTATCTCGTCTTGGAGAGCTATTTAATGTCGTAGTCGCGGGTCGGTACTCTAAGTCTTGCGCAGATACACACACAGTAGAAATAAGAGTAGGGGAGAGCGGGGCAAAACGGCATACCGGGGCAAAATGGTATTCACGCACAATGGGACCAGGGCAGAATCGTATTGGGGCAAAATGGGATCTTCTTCGCTCTAAAACGACTCAACGTCCGGATCGGCACAGCTCGTCCAATCGCGACATTCAAAAAGAATTCAAAACGTTTCTGAATGCGATAAAAATTTGAAAAAAATCAGGCACATTGACAGGTGGTGCAAAGATTGATTTGGCTGAATAACAATATGAAAATGTCATTTAAAAATTAATGAAAAAAATCAATCGTTTAACAAATTATTCGGCAATCGAACTTTCCTTTTACTTGAAAACGATTCGTTTATTTTTCTGTACACGTTGTTTTTTTTTCCAGAATTTCGTCTAATTATTTGAAATTGCGTTTTTATAGACAAAATGAATGGTGAAAGCATGATTTCAAAAAATAAGACGGAATTCTGAAAAAATTGTTACGATTTCCAAAAAATTGAATTGAATTGAATCGAATATGGTTTGGTATTGTCGTTGCGGTTGGTTTGACTTGCTTTCTTTATGCCAGATAAGCGTTTACCCGTTTCGATATGATTTTCGTTACCGATCGAGTCTTTTCGTATCGCCTTTACATCGAAATTCTCAAAATTCCGCGAAATTTAAATGTCCAAGGAATCGACAGCAACATTAACCGTTGAATACCTTAAAAAAAATTAACATTCGCCCCATTTCAATACTCACTTCCGGTTATGAACATTTTTTTCTAGAAATGTTACCCGTCGACTTTGCAATTAAAAACTTTTTGTGCTAAATTATCGCCCCTCATATTCAATGTACTTCAACCTCCGTGCCTCGATGTCTGACAAAACAAAGTCTCATTGTCCACTGGGAACCGGCGGAGCTTACCGCGGAGTCCGGCGAAACTTCCGAAACCGATTGTGCGTGCCGAAGGTGCGGGGCTTGCGCGCAGTATCCGACGGCAGCAACGGCAGCTCGTTACTCCAACTGCGGCATTATACGACTCGTAATCTTGGATAACAATGATTCCGTCATTAAGCGAAACGCGAACGAACTAGGCGGGGTCGAAACCACCGACGGTTCTGCGCCAATGCCGTTATTGCCATTACCGGAAGAGCTTCGTCGAGCGCACAATTTTCGAGTGAATATTTCGCGAAAGCGAAAACTGCCGGAATTCAATTAAGGTTTAAAAATGTGCGAGAGACAAAATGGAATTGTTGAATAAATCAACCTAACTTTTTTTTTTATAAGATTTGAACATTTTCTAATGAATCAATGAAAAAAAAGAGGTTCAACAACTCACCCGACAACGTAACTTCTTTCCGAACGAAAATAACTCGTTAGTTCTTGTGAACACGCATGAATTTCTTCAGATCTGAATTACGATTTTTTTTAATTGCATTTTTTCAATGTCTGAGCTGTATTTGCGCACCAATTTGATCAATTGTTCGAACACTTCGTGGATGTCACGGGAGGTTTTATTGTGACAAACATATGCGAAATTGATGACGACCCATACATTTTAATGACCAAATTAAAATATGCGAATTTAGAAAAAAAAAAATATATGAGAAAAATCGTGCGTATTCAAAGTCATTACGGAATTTACTTTCATTAAAAAAAAACTTAAGGTGGTGGGTGAATTTGAACCATTTTTGGGTATTTATTAATAACATTTCGGGGTTACTTTCATGCAAAATCTCTCTGCCCAGCACCTTTCAAATGCCTAATTATTTTCAAATCAGGTCCCACGTTTGGCCGCACTGCAGCGCCTTAAAGACTCGACCGTGTTAACCGCGATTGTTTTCTTTCGTATTATTAATCTTTAACTTTTACACTTTTTTGTGAGTTCTAAATGACGTCGAGGAGTGCGAAAATAAGAGAAAAGAAAATACGACAAACTCGACCGAGCCGGCAATGCAAAGGACTCGAGGTGTGAACAGGTGTCGAAGCAGACGCCATTCCCGTTGACTTGGACGTTTTTTTTTTCAAGCCCGCAGCTTGCTCAGCCACGTGCGTACACACAGAACAACGAGATACGAACTCGTGCTCGTGAACTGTTAAACGCGATGAAAAATTGCATTTTTTTTGTCGATTCTGAAAATAGAATGGACAAAAAAAACGCACGTTCTTCAAAGCATTTTTCTTTTAATTAATTTTATTATTAATGAAAACGACCGGTGCGACGTTTCCTTTTGACATTTTTTCGTCGCACATAATTATTTTTTATAATTATTATTTTCCTTTCGATGGAATGCGCTCGCTGATTTGTGTATGTGTATTGGCATCGACGTTGGTATTAGTGAAAGGCGTAATACATCGGAGTTGCCACATTAAATCGGCAGAGTCGTTCACACGCAAGAACGCAAGCACCACGATAAAAGCGACTGATTGCCATTCCCCTTCTCGCCCCCCCCCCCCCCCCCCCCCCTTCCCCCTTAAAGGAAAAAAGAGGCAAGCGAACGAATGAACGATTCGCTTGAGAGTATTTAGAACGAGGTCGCACTTCCGTCGTATTTAGATTTTATCGGTGAATACGTCATTATATATATACATATATCCATATCTTTTTGTCCATGATTGATGGAACTTATTGATCTCCTTAATGCGAAAAAATTTCGTCCCTTTTGGTTATCATTTCCAGAAAATGCCCGTAATTTCTATACTTCTTATCGTTATTCTTTTTTTTTCCACTGAAGAAAAGAACGTTTCCGGCGGCCCGTGATGATCTTTGGATCGGGAGAAATTATTGTCGAATAATCCTTACTTAATTCTATTTTTACCTTACACTGATTCCAAGTCTTCGTATTGAATAAGAATGGTTAAAAGTCGTTACGCAGAAAGAATTTTTCCAAATTATAAATTTTTCGCTCTCGACCCCCTTAAAGTTGAAGATCACATTTGGGGAAAATTTGATATAATATCCCCTTAAAATAATACTCACTATTCCTTAATGGATGATGAATAATAACAATAATAACTCACCAGAATTCCAACATCGTGGATCATGTGACAATGGTAATAAAACTTTGTCAATTAATATAAAAAAGTAATTTGGTTATTCATGAAAGAATGGCCGAGAATCCAATCATTCGTGAGTGTCGACAGTCAAACATGAATAAGAAGAATTTGATGAATTTCATTCGTGGCTCAGTGAAGCTTTTCGAGGGCATTTTTTCCCCGTTTTTCATTAACTTTTGTTGAATGAAAAATTACCAAGTTCGGATGAAAACAATGGTTCGTACTCTACTGCCGCGATAATACCTACCTTGAACCTCCTCAGACTCCATCGATGTACTGTGAATTGTAGGTTGAAACGAGGGTCTAGAAATTTCACTCGGACAATCTTAGTGTGGGAGAAAAAAAATTCGTTCTCAGAACCAACTATCGGTGGAAATTAATATTAGGTGGTACGACTAACATATTTTTTGGTTCAACCAATTTATTTGTTCGCTCAAGAAATTTCATCGTTCTTTCAACTAATCAGCAGTTTTCTAGCGCCGCGGTTGGTTCTGGCAACTAATTTTTTTCTCCGTGTGGACTCAATCGGCGTTGTTTCCTCTTAAATTTCTCAGATGCACTATTGTTGCTTGCAGCGTTCAAGGGATAGAGTTAATTCCTTCCACGCCTTCTCGTCGTACAAAGATACAGGCCGAGTAATGGAAGATCGAAATTTGATCACTTTCACTCAACTTGACTCCTTTGTCGAGTTAATTGCCACATCATCGTTCCGAACCGTGATAATAGATGTACCTCTAACGGTGCCGGTACAAATCAATGTATAACCGGATCTTCCCGTTCCCCGCCCTGCCTGCCGGATAACAATAATTCAATCTCCGATAATAAGCGGCTGCGACGCCGCGAGATGAAGGGTAGGATTTCAACAGCGTTTACAAGATGGATAGGCCGAGGAAGCGACTCCCAAAATATTCTTCCGAACTCAAATTGTGTCGACAAATAGACAAAAAAATAATTACAAAAAAAAATGTTAATTGTCAAAATGAATCAAAACAAAATGAGAGGGACTGACAAAATTTTCACCATTTATAATAAATCCATAATAAACCATTAATAATAATATTTCTTTACAATATCAAAACATATGATAGTTTATGTAAAATTTAATAAACGAAGGAACAGGCGGTCGAAGCCCTCCCAGTAATGACAATAAGAATTTATTTATTTATTTTCATTTATTTATTTATTGACGGGACGGACCCTTTTACAATGTTTCCGTTATAATTTCTTCGTTTTCCGTTAGTTGCTTCCGTTATAATTTCTTCTTTGACTTAGATCCCCCCCCCCCATTATTCTATAGTATTATATAATCATATCTTATTAATAAATCTTTTTAGGTACAGGATAAAACGAAATCATTTAAATATATATGTGTAGAGTTCTTTCAGTGTCACATTTTAAGTAATTGCAGTTTTTCTTTTTAATAATAATAAGATATAATATAATAATAATAATAATAGAAAATTCGATAAACAATCGCATTTTATTTGAAAACAAAGCAAAAAAAGAAGGACGAAGATATAACGGTTGTGCGAGAAAATTGGGCGATTTATCGTTTCGAAACAATGTGAAATTATTGCATGCGGAACGGAACAATTGTTGAATGGAAATTTCGAGCGCATCGCACTGCAGCGATTTTCCCCAACCGCTATGAGATGTTCTCGCTAACCCCATGCGCCACAATGTAATGCATAGGCATCGGGGCCGCTGTCGCGGCCACGAGGCGCGCCACCTACTGCGGTAAATCCCGCGTTACCGAAATTCGCGGCCCAGTGCCCTTAAGCCATCCTATCACGTACGTTATCCGCCGCTCGTATATACTCGTCGGGCTTTCTGTGTTTTGTTCGGCGAGTCGAATGCACCCTTCAACCCTCGCCGAAATCCGAGATCGTGATTTATATCGCTGATTTACCCGACCTCGTATTACTCGAGGATGCCGCAGAGATTACATTTCAACGAAAGTTGAAAAAAATTCAAAGAAATCCGATACGATGATATTTTTTCAAGGGGTACTTCAATTATTGACATTCAGACTGCCTCAACCTTCGCGCGCTTGCGGCCGCCGGTTTACTGTATTTAAGGGCGGGGTAAAGTTAATTCGGCGAAAAAAAGGCATGTTTTTAAGATTTTTTTTTTGGCGTAACGGATAGTGTTCGTTTATTGAAAAATTTTCATATAATAAGGTATCATTTGAACAACATTCTCCTAAATTTTCATTGCAAAATATTCAAAATTGAGCGAGTGAGAATTAAACCCCGGAGGCGCCTCGAAAAAAAAAGTTGGTTTGCCGTGTGCACCATAAATCGCAACAGAATCATCTGAATCAAAAAAATCAAAATGCATTTGTTAAAGGAGATGTTTATCGAGGTAATGACGGAAGGATTTTTTTTTTTTTTTTTCGATTTTTCGTACCACTTGGGAGCCAAAAACCCGATTATCGCTAAAAAAAATCGGCTAATTTGTTGTTGAAAAATTAGTAATTATTAATATAAACAAAAAAGCTCTCGACAATACCTGGGGAATTATGTGAAGAAGTACTGTGCAAAATTTCAAAACGATTGGTCCAGTAGATTTTGAGTTATCGTGCACACGGACTTCAAATATGATAAGTCTCAGAAAAACGGTTTGAAAAACGCAGAAGAGTTTGGTCGCTTAGCGCTCATTGCACATAAGTTTGAGAACACTTCTCGATTGCATAAAAATCTGAGAAAATTCATGCATATTAAAGGTACTCAAAAGATTAATTTTGCATAATAATAATTCCAAAATGTTATCAACAAAATGATGAAAAAAAAAAATTAGTCAACAAATTTCCCCGCAACCCAATCCCCCCCCTCCCCCCGCAATAGACGCTCAAATACTTATAACTTCGTCAATTTAACTCCGATCGACTTGAAATTTTAACACAATATTCTTGAGATATCATGCATTCATTTAAAAAATTTTTAAAAAATGGAAAAAAAAATGTAAATGCTTTACCCCGCCCTTCAGCCAGCCCTGGCGCATAGGGTTCGTTTTGCATAAGTTTGCGAAATTTGAGAGACATTTGCGAACACTTCTCGTTGGTCTGGTAAGCTGACAAAAAATCACGCATATTAAAGGTACTGAGAAGATTCATTTTCCAGAATAACAATTTCGAAATGTTATTAACGATCTGGTCGGAATTGCTTAACGAGTTTCCCGGCAACCCAAGTCCTTTTTATGAAAATGATTCGTTCATTTTTCTGAACACGTACAAAATCTTCTAGATTTTTAAATTGACTTTGAATTCATTTTTTCGTGGGGAAAAATGTGTGGAAAAAACGCGAAATCCAATATTAATTTCACAATCTGAAAAAATTCATACGTATTCGATCTATTTTGTCGACAAATCGACAATTTCACAAATGCACAAATGTGTTCTAAAAGATGTCTTTTTGTTTCGTTCCAGGGTTACGAGAATTCGTTGCTCAAAGTCACGAGCAAAAATGGGAAGACTGCGTCGGTGAGTACTTGAATGATTAATATTTAAAAAAAAAGGATAAACGGTTATGATTTTTATTCGTGGAAAAGTCCGCGCGTAATATAAATCTCGCGACGACCGAAGGAAGAGAGTGAGAGTCAAGTTCGAATGTAAATAGGAACGTATTATGTGCTTATTTTCACGTTTCTATCGTCAAAGAGATTATTCGAGACGGGGCTTTCAAACTCTGTCCGGAAACTTGCCGAGCAGCAGTCGTAGCCGGAAAGGGGACGAGCGACGTTTCTCTGGCATTCCGCAAAGCGACCTCGAGCTTCGCGAACGCGAGGAAAAGCCAAACGCGGAGAGCAAGATGGAAAAGTTTATATTGAATTTTCGGACGACCAAAAGCAAATCCCGATAGCAAATGCAATGACTAACGTGAGCAAATGGATAAAAAAACAAACCATAAAAAAAATAAGTTGGTAAAGCAAAATGAAATAAATGACTAGAATTTCCGCTCTAATTCGAATCTATGAGTCGATAAAACGGATCCCAAATGCGGAACGGACACGTTCATTCGAAAGAAAAAGCTCGCAAGCATCCGCAACAGTTTTTTATGTTTTTTTAATCCTCCGCGTGACGGTAGCCAGACGACAACCGGCGACATCTGATTTCCTTTCGAAATTGGGTCGTTGATGACGAACGTGGCGATAGAAAGCTCGTACAGAAAGCTTTAGAGGTAGTCGGTTAAAAACCGTTCATCATTTTGCAAACGGCACGACATGTTCCGGGTAAAATAATCGATGCGGGCACGAGAACGAGCACGGCATCGGTGGCGACGGAATACGAGCTAATAGCGTTCGTGAATAGAGCTTGCAAGCTCCGAGCATCTGAGTAACAACTATGACCGCTGTATTGAAAAAAAAAGCCCCGCATCAAAACACTGGAACATGTCACTTAGAAGCTTTTGAAGCACGAGCTTCCGCGAGCTTCGAGCTTTCACCACTTGAGGCGGGATAATTAGATCAGAAAACGAGTGCGCCGAGGTTCGAAGCGATTCGAGCTTGCGAAGCTTCAAGAATGCAAGCTCATGCCACTAAAGCGAGTGGTTACAGTTTATGGAAGTACGCTGTTGATTGAAAGCTCTTTTTGACCCTTTTGGTAATAATGAGATACAAAAAAATACCAGTGGCGAAGGCTTTTCCGAGCTTTTTCCGTTATTCGATGAGACAGTTTTGCTCTATCGGAAATTAAAAAGCTCTTATAACAAAATGTAACCGATCGGGCTTGCAAAAACAATATTACAAAAGAAGCTCAACTCGAGCGCTTCGGGGTGCGTAGTTCGGAAACTCCGGTCGATTAATATTGATCGAGGGACAGGAGAAGGGGGCAGGGGAGAAACGTGGATTAGGGTAAAATCGTAGTTGCAAACTTTCGGATGAGCTTGCGTACCCAAAGTTTTCGAGCTCGCGGGCGTCGCTACATCGGCCGGTTAATGCTTGCGCGATTAGTAAGAGTGGAAACCAAACCGGGGAGCTTTCGAGTTCTAAACTTGCGAGCTCGATATAGTGGATTAGCTGGCCGGTAACAGTGAAGAACAACGCAGGGAAGCCGAGCTTGGCTTTCAAACTCGTCCTTGCGAGCTTTTTTTACGCAATTACAAACTGTAAGGCTCAAATTGCCCTATAACAGTTAATATCGCATTGTTCGCTGTTATTTAAAGTTTATTCAATGGATGGTCTTGAAAATCGCTTTGCGAGCTTGAGCGATTCTCAGCTTGCGTTACTCTGAATAGGTTACGTTGAAATCGATCACTTTGAATCATTCAATTCCAGATTTGCGGACTATTCACATTGCAGCCTTGCAAGCCCCCTCTCAATACTCTACTCAATACTCGTGACCCAGAATTCTTATAGTACAAATCGGATGAGCGAGTTGCACTTTTTGTCGATTAATTCATGCATACAGATTTCTTCAGTGACTACTCAATTTACTGATAATATATTTTGAGTCTCTCAGCTTGCAAACTGACCTTTTCTAGTCCATCTGTCGTGTTTATTTACATTCGACATTTTTTTAAATCAATTTTTTGTTCAGCTTTTACCTTCTGAAGTTTCACAGCTCGATATTTTCGATCGGTTTGTGTTGATGTTAATACACAATGAGAGCAAACCGCAATAAGTTCACTTCGAGCTTGCAAGCTTTGTTGCAATTCTAATGTCTGCTGCAAGTGATGCATAAAACGAGAAAGGGCGCAGACGTTCACACCCGGCCCTGGGGGCGATATCTAAAACTCAACCCTTTGTTGTGTGTTTTGGGCTTGCGCGCTTTTTTGCGCTATTCCGCGTCGTACACAGCGGAGAGTATCCTCTCAAATCCTCTTAAATATGCTACGTTGAGTACTACGTATGCTACTTAATCCTATTAAATATGCTGCGTTGAACCGGCAAAGCTCGTAAGCTCAGCTGCCGCAAGTCGTTTACAGTAAAGTGAAAATACAATAAACTTTCGCCTTCAGCTTTCGAACTCCGACTGGATAATTGCGCGAAATCATACAGCGCGTCCCAAATACGTTGGAAATCCAACCTCGGAGCTTTTAAGCCCACCTCGGCGGACTTTTTACAACGCGAGCTTTCGCAAGCCCATCCACCTTAGTTTTATGTTGCTCGCGCCGTAACAGTGGTAACGAATTACACGGAAAACAAAACGTACGAGCTTTCGACACGCTCACCGAGAATTCTATCGCGCAAAATCGTTATGTTGCTGGTGTCAATAATACATACCTGTCAAGCCAGGCTTTGTTCGTGGATTCTCACACCCGTATATACACTGAATTCACCGGTTCCAACGCGGTTCAAAGCTTTCAAGCAGCTGCAACCAGTTTTTATCGCTTCCAACCGGTCCCAAATGGTACCAAAAGCTTCTACCCGGCTCATCTCACCGGAACCAAACAGTTCCAACCAAGTCTGAGACGCCTAATAATGCAGATAAATAATCTGTAAAATAAAAAAATTATGAAAAAAATATTTTGAACGTGTTTTCTGTCATTCAGAAGGGATGATTAAAAAATTGCATATAGGACGAACGATAGACGAGGTGCCGGATTTTTTTTTCTCCGAAGCGAAATATAATGGTAATAAAAAGAATCGATTCGGGGGTTGATAAATAATCTGTAAAATAAAAAAATTATGAAAAAAAATATTTTGAACGTGTTTTCTGTCATTTTGAAGGGATGATTGAAAAATTGCATATACGACGAACGATGGACGAGTTGGTGGATTTTTTTTTCTCCGAAGCGAAATATAATGGTAATAAAAAGAATCGATTCGGGGGTTGATAGATAATCTGTAAAATAAAAAGATTATGAAAAAAATATTTTGAACGTGTTTTCTGTCATTTTGAAGGGATGATTGAAAAATTGCATATAGGACGAACGATAGACGAGTCGCTGGATTTTTTTTTTTCTCCGAAGCGAAATATAATGGTAATAAAAAGAATCGATTCGGGGGTTGAACGGTGCTCGAGGGTAGAATGGCAAACTGGCACCGTTGGGTACGGGACGCCCGACGCGAATCGATACACTCCGTCTCTCTCTCGCCGATCGACCCTCGGCACTCGGCTCTATATTATTATACAACGTCTATTCACCTCCAATCACAATTTTCTCATCGCGTCGAATAAATATCCGGGAAACTGGCGGCTCATTTAACCATCTAATTAGGCAACATGAATCAATCATTTTCGTCGAATTTCCCGCAGATGAATATACATGTTGAGCGTAAACGAATTTCGATTTTTTTCGACAATAAATAAAATGTTGTTTTTCATTGATTTTATTCATTTTTCTTCTTTTCGTTTCAGCCAGTGGGATTCGTGACCTTTCACACGAGGGCGGGTGCGGAAGCAGCGAAACAAGACTTGCAGGTAATAAAACTCTTCTGCGATATGCCGAGCGGACCGATAAGAAAGGAAATTGAAAAAAAAGTGTGCCCGCTCTATTAATGGTTTTCGTGAAAAATCCGTCGAATGAAAAAAGCCGCAGGTGCTCACTGACGACGAAGGACAGTTAGAGAAAGAGGGATATCCGAAAGAAGGAAAAAACCGAAAACAGTCTTTAAAAATTATTTAAATAACTCCGCGACTTACCTCCACCCCCCACCCCTCACCCGAAATCTTTCGAAAAAATCTAGCACGTGGGTTGACGCTGTATCGAATAATGAAACCTATTGTTTTTTTTTTTAATCATTAATTAGATACCCTCGTTCATTTTTCTCCACCTATCTACTGATTAATCGTTATCGTAAGTTTTCCTCTATTTCGAATCATTGTTTATTTATCTTATTTATTTTATTTTTTTATTTTTTTTTTCACCCTGTAGTTCACGATTTTCACGGAGTCCTTGTGGTGAGCAGTAGCGAAAAGAATGATAGATTCACGAAAATTGTATAACTGAGAAAAAAACAAAAAAAAATGTTATCTGTTCTCTTCTTCTCAACCACGACACGCAAAAACTTGACCTCACCGCAAACTGCAATGTATAGCCTCTCTTCAACCCGAATATTCGTAATGTCGAATTTTTGCAGATACGTCCGACGATTTGTTTTCTCTTCTATTCTTCAATTTTTCTTTGGCAGCTCTGAACAACGAGACAAGAATTTCGTGATGTCGCAATGAAAATATGTCGAAAACCACGCTCGACTTGTAGTCACGAGAGCTCTTGAGCCATAAAAAAAAAAAAAAAAACACATTTTTCTCGAGAAGAAACCGAATTGAAAAAGAGAGACGATACTTTCGTGATTTTTAGTTTATACTGTACTAACAAAAACACACTGAGTTCGATACTGTAGTAGCTGTTGTGCATTTACTCCCCACCACTATTTATCCCCTCTACTTTTGTCGTTGCAAAAAAAAAAACAATTAAAATTGTACATATATATTTATAAACGAAAATAAACAAAAACATAGCTCGATATGTGAAAATGGAATTCAAATTAAATGAGTTATTTTCATGAAAAAACATGAAATTTTATTCATTCCAATTGATCAACTCGAAAGCAATTAATCCTAGATTTTTTTTATTCGTGCATTCATTTATTTGTCGTACAAAAATACTGAATAAAAAACGTTTCACATTTTTTTGACGTATTTCACTTCAGCCACACGCCAGTGAGCTCTGAAAAATTATTTTTCGAAAAAATTTCATTTTCGAAATTTTAATAAAAAATTTCAATTGTTTTCGATCACAAAATTTCAATGCTCGATGCTGATTTTTCGATGCACGCAGCGACGAGGGTAGAGAATTCACAAAAAAAAAAACCGAATGAAAAAACAAAAAAAAGAAAAAAGTAGTACGATGTGAATAATTCCTGATCCATCGGCGAGAACGAAAACAAAGCCGATAATAATCGCCATCACAGTACAAGCACATTCGTGCAAAAGCGCATCCCCGCCCCTGTCGCCACTGTCGACCCCTCGCCCCCTATCACAACCACATCCCCCGTTTACTAATTTAGGGCTATCTATCTATTCCAGCAGGGGGTTAAATTCGATCCTGAAATGCCACAAACAATACGTTTGGAATTTGCAAAAAGTAACACAAAGGTTAGCAAACCCAAGCAACCAGCCGCTGCAGCAGCCACCTCGCACCCCGCTCTGATGCACCCTCTAACCGGACGTAAGTATGCACCACAGCCGCCACCGTCTTCGCGTTCACTCGCTGCTATCAGTTTGTTCTTCTGTCTCTTTGATTTTTCTCTTATCTTCTCGAAACCTTCCTCTTCTTCTTTCATTTTTTCTCTATGCTTCCCCCATCGAGACTCTAATCCTCTCTGTCACTCGCTTTCTTCCTCACTAATGTGTTTCAATCGAGTTTCTTAGCCGCTTATAGTGTAATACTTTGTCGAGGTATCATTTTTCGTTTCGACGCTCGTCTTTGCAATTCGAAATTGTCTGTCGTCGGCACATTCGGTGTTACAAAAGGACGAAACCGTTTCTTTTTTCCGACACTGCGAAACAATGAAAACGACGCTCAAGTCGACGTTGCTCTTCGTTTTTCTTTCTCTCGTTCGTGTCGTTCTGTTTCCATTTTTCTGTTATTCCTCGTCGTATTGGTGAACGAAGCGCAACGAGTATGAACCGTAAACACCAAAGTGAGAAAAAAAAAAAAAAAGAAGAAACAAACGAAAAAAATGACATAAACGAAACAAATTGAACAAACGGAAACAAACGAAAACAAACACATAATTCTTTCGTTTGCTACGAACAAAATTGACGGTTTCTTTTTACTTAAAAACGCCGATTTCCGGAACCAACAAGCACTCTCGGTATTTCCTATCGGACGATTAGAAACCTTGAAAAAAAAAAAAATTCCTCCGCGTCTCGTTACCAATACGACGCGATTTCTGTGTCTCAATTCCATTCCCAAAAACTCATACGACCCATTTTCCGCAATCTGTTCTTCCTCTCGTTTCGATCTCTTGGATCTCTTCGCTCTGTATCACATCTTTCCCTGATCACTCACGAGCACCGAACCATTCGAAAGGCTCACGCACTCCACGTGACATCCTCTCACCCGTGCAGTCTCGTCTCAGGACATACGCTAATAATATACTAATCATGACAATAATAATAATAATAATATTTGTGACGACGAGAAATTTCATATGATTAACACGATTACATATGACAGATAAAACTCAATTAGGATCCGTTCAATCCAGTGGATTTACAATATTTGTCTGTACGAAATAAGTGACCACGGCTTTCATCCTCGGCTCATTGGTCGTGCCAAATGTTGACATTCGAAATGAAAAAATGAAAATATATTTTACGATTTTTTGATCGTCAGTTTTTCGAGGAAACTTCGTCCTTTGAATATTTCCCCGAAGAATTCGCGCCAACGACGGCGAATCATGTCGCGACTGCCTAACGACGTTGCGCAAAGTTTAAACCCATTCTCGTCGCAAACTTTGCAACCTTCGCGAACCCATTCGCGATAGAAGCGCGCTCAGTCTCCGTCGTCGTGAATACGCTCGCGTTGCGGCACAAGAGACGCAGGATGCATGGTAGTACACATATTTGCAATCTTGGGGGCGTGCGAACGAGCCCAGCCGAGCGTGTCGAGCCGCTGCGTGTAGGTACGTTGCACTTGAGAAAATATAGTAGGGGAGAGCGGGGCAGAATGGCATACCGGGGCAAAATGGTACGAAATGGTGAAATAAAGATTATAAATAAAGACAAATAAAGATAAAGATTTTTTTGCCGTCCCATTTTGCCCTAATACCATTCTGCCCATGGTCCCATTGTGCGTGAATACCCTTTTGCCCCGGTATGCCGTTTTGCCCGCTCTCCCCTACCGATTCGTTGGGCGGCGAGTATGAGAAAATAGGTGTATCCCCCTTCGTATATTTAACGCCGGACTATATTGCGCCCAACTGCAGTACACACTCGAGGGTGGGAGCGATCCCCGGAGCCTCCAGGACTCTCGCAAATATTTTAAGATTCCGCAAGATTTATGCCCGTGCACTTTTTACCGGGAGATAAATTCACCGAGATACGTGAATATACGTAAAAGCGGTCTTTCATTCCATCTATTTTTTTTTTTTTTACGCTTTTTTTTTACTGATAACATTTTTTAGTCATTTGGTGATTTTCGAAAATTCAAAATCAATTTTTTTAAACAATAATATTGCTTTGTCGGACGGCGATAAAAATTTTTTTTTTCAAATAAAAATTAAGATTAAAATTTAAATGTTTTTGAAAGTGTTGCCAATTTTTTTTTGTGCCTTTCGGGTGTTTTGTCCATCGTCGATACGGGGATAATTTGTAGAAATCGATATAGAGGAGACAGACCGGTCGGGCGACACAATAGGTAATTCGAGACTCGTCTGGCGTGTCGAGGCTCACGAGAGCCACCGAAGTTACAAATACGCGAGCTTATCGCAACGTAACTTCGGCCGAAAGTTATATCGACGGCTCCTCGTCCGCGGTACTATCGACTATACAATTATGCGAATTCTGCTTCATATGCGATTCGTCACTGTCGGATACGTTTCAATAATAATTCTAATTAAGCAATGGCACCCATTCCGGAGGCGAGCATAATTCTTTCACGTTAGTTACTTCTTGTGGGTTATATTCGAACTTTGCATAATTCGCGAATATGTTAAATACATCAGTGTCAATTAATGGAGTTCAACGTAATCGATGATCGGACCCTTTCGGTTCGTGGAGGAACGTAGACCGAAAAAAACAAAATTGACGCATTAAAAGTAGCATTCGAAAAAAGTGGGACGTTTTCCATACGGTATCTTAATCACGCTTGAATACTGAACAAACTTTGCCTTTGCACATTTTCATTCAAATCGCATTGTTTTCGAGTAAAGAGCAAACGAAGATCGACAAGTGCGCGGTTACGCTCCGACGACACGGGCGCCACCTATCGACGGCGTCCTTAACTCGCAAAACTTTAATTGCTCATACTATGGAATCTATCGACGGTAGAAAAATATTCCAAAGGAAAAATATTATTTTTTTTTGCTCGGGAAGATAACCCAATAAGAAAAAAAGGTTTTATCGTTTTTTTTTAGTATCCATGCAAAATTTATAGCTGAAAAACACGCCGTTTTTTTTGCGATCGTCAAATGTTCAAACGACGTTTCGTTGAAAAACATGCTCCGCAAAATCCTCGATTGATTCGTTTTCTCTTTTCCACCGCGTCACGTTATATTATTTATTGTTATATATAGACCAGATAATGACATAGGCCGCGAGTAATCGATATAAACGGCGACACGCGCACGACCCAGCGGAATCATGTTTAAATTATTGCAATATATATGCCATGCATTTATACTACGTACGATGCTATTTGCGCAAAAGTGAAAATGGCGGTATTCTCGTGTTACATGCCGAGGCTTTACGTATATTCATTGCTGCCGGCTGAAAGCATTCCCGCTGGTTGATAACGCGATATTCCACTTCCGATAAAGACTCTACACGCGAGTAGCCCCCACCGCCGTGTCTCTGTACCACGCGCGCGCACAGATATGTAATGCATATCGCGATCGAAGCTTTTTGCACTCCGGAAAAGCGCGCGCATGTTCCGATGGCAATCACTCTCCGGAACAACTGTTTTTTGTTATTTTTACATAGAATTTTCGAATGTTAATTCGAGCGAAAAATGAAGAACCGACTAAAAGCATCGATACGGTGGTGGGTCCAGTCCGATCCGGTTAAACGTGAGATTTTCAGAGAATTCGGAACACTTCTCAATGGGTTAATAGTCTTGACAAAATCAGGCCTAAAGAGGGAAGTGAAACGATTGATTTTGTATAATAATAAAACCAAAATGTTATTGACAAATTACTGAAAAAATTTATTGTTCAACAAATTACCCAGCAAGTTCTTGAATTTTTTGAATTTCCGTTTTCACTTTTCATTTTGTCTAAATAAACGCAAATGTAAAAAATTCTTACGAAAAACTAACGAATCATTTGCGATTAACAAAAAACTTAGGTTGCCGGGTCATTTGTTCAAGAACCATTTTTTTCAGATTTTTATAGCATCGAGAAGTATTCAAAATTCTATTTGAAACTCGAGTTAAGTCACGTTTGACAGGACTGAATCCCATACATGCTTAAGGTTAATACAAAAATCTTAATGTCGGAAAAATATTTTTTTCTTTCGATATTCATAATAATGTACAGATAATGACCCGAGGATGAAACCTTTCAATAAAAAAGATTTTTATATATATAAATATAAATAAAAAATTATATAAAATAATATATCATCATATTATATGTATTTTTTATTTATGTATATATATATTTACTCATAAATTTACTTATATATATAAATGTAATGACAAAAACAACAACATGGAAAATGTACTCGGATGCTCGAAGTGTGATTATGGTGAAATTTTCCAGACTTAGGAAACCCATTCTTCCCGGGTGGACCGGAACTATGGCATCATCCATTGGCATATTCGGCGGCAGGTGAACTGCCGGGAACGCTACAGCACGCGACGCTCGTTCATCCCGCGTTACATCCTCAGGTCCCCGTACGTTCCTATCTTTGACTATCTGCAGACAAAGCTCTGGAGCCGCCGACGAGCGCCCCGATGCACGTTAGTGATGATACATGACTATCGTTTTTTTTTCTCGTTCTCTTTAAGAAAGCTTCATTCATGAAAAACGAATTGAAATAAGAGCAACAGTCCAGAAATCGAAGAAAATAATTGGAAAAGCAATTTTATTAAACGTAAATTAAAAATCGACGAAAAAAAATGATAAATATAATTGAAAACATTTTTTTTTATTCTAAAAATAAAAAAACAAACATTTGTCGACGTTAGTGACAAATATATATATTTTTTTTGTTTCGCGTGTTAAATCAAACATTTTTCTTAATCGCATAATCATGTAGATTTTTTTTTTACATATTTGTTACGCAGCCTATAGTATAAGGGTTCGTATGCGTGTCGTGCACGGATGATTGTTGTTACAAAGAGTGAAAGAGATCGACGGCACAAAGAGGCAGAAACGATCGTGCTGGAATGAAAGGCGACGTAAAACCATGATGGAGGTTCCAATCATTTTGTTTTGTTTCTCTGCCTTTTTTTTTTTTTTTTTTTTTCGTTGACGCCCCAGGTTTACGCGGCTGTGTAATAAAGCTCCGTAACTACTGGCTACCGCTATAGGCTCTTCATTGCGGGCCTTTTGTTCATTGTTTTTCATCAATAAAAAAAAATACTATTGAAAAATTGATGAGATTGGCGAATGCACCGGACCGCAGCCTCATAAATGGATACTACATAAACCACCCTCTACTGACGATTCTTTTAAAAAAAAAAATTTCGAATAAAAAAAAATTGTTGGTGCAGTTAGCTGGGATATGTTTTCCGTACAATTTTTCCGCAAGCGGAGATTTGTAAAATTGATCCGATCGCGAGTGAAGGACTGCCCATTTTGGTTCCTTTAGCAAACACCGGAACATTAAGGGACGCTTCCTCGATTTTTCTCTTTGTTTGCATTTTTTTTAAGTGGAAAAAAAAGTGAAAAAATGCACAAAATTCAAATTTTCAATTTTTCAAATTCATGCGTATTTTAAAAAATGAACGGATGATTTGGATTAAAAAATGGGGTTTCCGAAAATTCTACTACCGTCGCAAAAGCTTTCGTTAATGATGTTTTCTTCGGATCCGCAACGATACGAATATCAATTTCTCGTTCACAATTTTTCCTTTCGTATTGAGAACAATATTTTTCTATTTTCGTTGACGGCGATATCGAAGGCTACGCGAGTCATCGTTTGCCGCGGGAGTTACGTTGAGGTTTCCATTCGCGTGTGTAACATCTACACACGCCGCGAAAAGTCGATTTCTATCGTCGAATGGTCGGGCAACTGTAGATATTTTCTACCTCTCGTTTATGTATCCGAGGACGAAAAAAAAAAAAAAAATTGTATATATGTATACTACTCGACGGTATAGCATATCAGGCACGGGAGACCGCGAGACCATGAAGCGGTCTCCCCTCGAACCACTCGTACCACGGCGCTTCGCGTTATTTTATTGCTATCATTATTATCGCAGCCCCCCCCCCCCCCCCCCCCCCCCCCCCCCCCCCCACATTCGGTACAGAGAAACGTCGATAAACGTCGGAACTAAAAGTCAATTTGTGTCGGATATCCACAAAAAATAAAAAAGCAACTAAAGCGCTACCGATCAAATTTTATCTCGTCGCTGAGGTCTTTTTTTTTTCAAAGATGAAAATTCAATAGAGCGTCCGAACGACTTGAGGGAGTCCGAGCGGTACAGTCCGAGGAAATGTGACACTCAGAGAAAATGCTGGGAAAATTTCGAACCACTCCGAATGGAAAATAAATCTGGAAAAAAGCAAGAAAGATCTTCGAAAGATCGATTTTGCGTAATAATAATTTCAAAAAGTTATTAACAAATTGACAAAAAAATCAAATTTACAAAAAGGAATGATATTTAAAAGTTTGGACTCGAAGGTTTTTGTCCGTACGCCGAATTCGATGCGACGGACATGCGCCCGCTCCAGTTGCCCGGCTTATTCGGCGACCGACCAACGATGTGTTTGGCTTCGCGTCGCCGTCGGGCGAAGGCTCGAAAACGTCGATACCGAAACCAATAACGCTGGGTTCTTGTCGCATTGAGACACCGGCACGTCCGACGCGTGCTGCAAACCGAACGGAAAACCCTCGTCGTCTACCGATCGGGGTTTCATTGCGATAAGTCCTTTTCGCGAAGTCAAGTCAATAAAAAAAAAGTCGCAACAAAACGGTTATTGGCACGGGCGTAGAAAGCCAGTCAGAACTGCCGTTTCTACGCCCTTTTTCTACACATTCTACACAATTGTTTATAACAAATTCACAAAAATCATACTTTTCGTGTTTGGAATGCGTGAACAAAAAAAAAAAAAAAAAAAAAAAAAAAAAAATTTGAAAAAATGAAATGAATTGAAAAAATTGAATTTAACAAATTGAATAAAAATAAAATTGTTAAAAGAGTTGAAAAAATATAAAATTCATTATTCTTCGGCGTCGTTTGACATAGTTTTAAAAGCCCACAACATTTTTCTTTTCGCCCCTCGAATCTGATCGTTGCGTGAAGAGCTTGGAATAATTGAGTGTGAATGGCCGAGTAAATGAGTACTCGAGTATTCGAGTGTTACGAACATTCGGATGCTCGAGTAGCCACGGGGAGGGGTCACGAAGAGTTGTGACTATATTACGTTTAATGTTAGAATTCTTATTATTACAAACAGGCACCAATGTCCCTGCCGCATCCAACAACGCTGACGTCGATACACGCATCTCTGCCACACTTTTTGCCGTCGCCGGCTCTGGCATCGCCGGTGGGCTCGTCGTCGTCCCAGCCGAGCATCGCAGTGAGCAACGCTCCGTGCTCGACGCTCTTCGTCGCCAATCTCGGACAATTCGTATCCGAGCAGGAACTCAACGAGATCTTCAACAGGTTAGCGAAAGACAGAATGCAACGCCCTTATTGAATTGTAGCGATTAAATTGTACATTTAATTTCAATTAGTATTATTGTTATTATTATTATTATTATAATTATTATTTTCTTTGCCGCGATCAACGACCACTTATCGTAATCGAGTTTCCATTTTTATTTAATAAAGACTGTATTTTGGTTCGTTATTATATTATTATTTCTTCATTCTTCCGTTTTCTTATCGTTCATTTGCCTATATTTTTTTCCGCGAAGAGGAATTTTTTGTCGCACGAAAAGTTGCGGGGAAAAACAATGTAATTGAGAGAAATGATAAAAAAATTGTGAGTCCATCTGGCTTGGACTCGCGAAAATTTTATGCGAAAACATCTTCAGTCGTTTTGCTGGTTCAGTCTTTTGTTCAAATCGTACTACGCACAGGTCGTTTGAGTCTACGGAAGGACCGTAACTGTTTTTGAGGATATCCTTTTTTTCCCCCGGAAGACCCGTAACACGTTTTTAAGACTCCTCACATTCGCGTCCTTGCAAGAAGGGCCGTAACGCTTTTTGAGGACATTCTTTTTTCCCCAGAAGACCCGTAACACGTTTTTAAGACTCCTCACATTCGCGTCCTTGCAAGAAGGGCCGTAACGCTTTTTGAGGATACACATCTTTTAACTCAATTCCCAGAAAGCCCTTGACGTTTTTTAACCATACTTTCTATTCGATCTTCCTTTTCTCAAAGGTAACTGAACGCTTTTTTGAGGTGATTTTGAAATCGTTCACTGCGCATTCCTTCACTTTTCACCCAGAATGCCCATAACGCTTTTGTCAAAACGTCTCGCACTTCTTCAGCTTTCTCTCAGAAGGGCCGAAACGCTGTTTGAGGACACTTTGAACTTTTTCCCTTCTTTTGCCCAACCATTTTGCACTTTTGAGCCCCGCTAAAGATGTTTTCGCATCAAATTGACCAAAAGTTTGCAAGATAAATCATCAAATTTGTCTCGGTTCGTAATTAAGGGCGGGACGATGAAAAAAAGGCATTTTTTCGTCGAATAAGTGCAATCCGGAAGCCCCTCGACGGAAAATTCGAGCGTTAATTACAGGGCGAAGGGGGGGGGGGGGGGGGGGGGAGTCGGGGGAAGCCCAACGAGGCGGGTTAGGCGAACGACGAAGAGGCCCGAGCCGTTTCTTTCATGGGTCGCAACGGGTAGGCGACCCTCAAATTACGCGGGCCGATGCACCGAGGCCCGGGTTTCCCTGTCTGGACGCGAAACGCAACGAGAGCTTGTACGGCATGCAGACGTGGAAGGGGGTAGTAACAGGGATAGAGAGAAGATACACACGTAGGCTGATCCAAAAGCTTCGAACGGCCGCTCAATCGATGCGGAGAACGATGAAAGAGTCGCGAAAGAACGTGACGAGACAAACGACGAAGCCTTCCCTCGATTGTTTCACGATGAAGAGCTCGAAGCTGACGGCGCTACCGAAATACATGCATATTTTGATAAACATTGAACTGCATCGTTCGACCTAAAAACCGTTCCCGAGCGCGAATATTCGAGATCCGAAAAAAAAAAAAAACGGTGGCAATTGAAATCGCAAAACGGCTTTATCAGGTCTTCTTTTTTGCTTCGATCACCGACGAAAGTTGATGCGAAAATCGAGGTAGGGAAGAGCGGGGCAAAATGGCATACCGGGGCAAAATGGTATTCACGCACAATGGGACTAGGGCAGGATGGTATTGGGGTAAAATGGGACAGCAAAAAAATCTACTTCGATGGGACTTTCTCTTGTCCCATTTTGCCCTAATTCTATCATACGGGGGACTTTATTTGACCATTTCGTACCATTTTGCCCCGATATGCCATTTTGCCCAGCTCTCCCCTAAGCACAAGGAGAAAAACTGCGGAGAGTAAAGAAACGTCGAGGGAGACGGGGGAAGAAAAAAGGAAAAATTTTTACAAGAAAAGGCGGCGCGTCGACGTTGGACTCGCTTTCACGAGTTATTCATTTCGCGGTTTGCCGCGACTTGCCGAGCGTGAAATACTGTATCAAGGCACTCGAGAAGATTGTTGCGGCGACGTGAACGGCCGGTCGGTAAAAGGCGTGAGCGCGCGAGATATATCTCGAAATGTGTAGCGGCGCCGAACGAGCCTAGTAGAAAAACTCCGACGATGAAACTCTAAACTTTCTCACGATCGTTATTTCATCTCCCCGCCCCGATTCGCTCCTCGTCTATAATTAGCGTTATGATTTCTCCGCGGCTCGTGGCGGCTCGAAAACTATTTTGCAACATTGCCCAATCGCCACGGCGAAACGCAGGTGTCTCTCGCACTGCGCTTCATTGTTACACTTTTTAATTGGCGATGCACCGTTGATCCGAAAGGAAATTGCCCAAGTTGGGGAAAAGAAATTTCGCAAGTCGAACGGATTGGCGCGGTAGAGAAGAACGAAAAACAGTCTTAGACATTTTTGGGCCACCGATTACATATGAAGGAAGTCATATTTCAAAAGACCAGAGTACGCGGAAAGCGAGAAAAATTAATTGCCGTTACAACGTCGTTCTATTTTACGAGGGACATTGGTAATTGGAGTTCGGGGAGAGCGGGGCAGAATGGCATACCGGGGAAAAATGATATGGAATGGTCAAATAAACCTCCGTATGATATAATTAGGGCAAAATGGGACAAGGCAAAGTTCCATCGATGTAGATTTTTTTGCCGTCCCATTTTGCCCCAATACCATTCTGCCCTGGTCCCATTGTGCGTGAATACCATTTTGCCCCGGTATGCCGTTCTGCCCCGCTCTCTCCTATTATCGGCTGCTCGGAAAACTGTGCACAAGAAATCAAGGCTATCCTTCGACTCCAAAGTGTAGTTAAAAGTATTACCAGTGTTATGTCCCGCACAGGTTCCCCCGGCAGTGACAACAGAGCCAATACTTAAGCGTGTAATGGCTTCCATGTTCTCGCATGCTATCATTGATAAATCATGAACTATCGCTGGCTGCAAGAAGTGGCAGGCAATTTTTTCCAATTAAAGACTACGAGCCGTTTGCCACGACTGGGTTCCCCCAGCGGTAACAACAGGGCCAATGATTGAGCGAGTAATGACTTCCATGTCCTGGCATGCCATCATTGATAAACCATGGGCCATCGCTGGCTGCCAGAAATGACAAGCGATTTCATTAAAGACTACCAGCAAGTCGCTACGAGTGGGTTTCCCCAGTATCGACCACAGGGACAATACTTGAGCGAGTAATGGCTCACATGTGCTTGCATGCCATCATTGATAATGGGCCATCACTAGCTGCCAGAAATGACAAGCGATTTCTGTCTATTAAAGGCTACCAGCAAGTCGCTACGAGTGGGTTTCCCTAGTAGTGACAACAGGGGCAATACTTGGGCGAGTAATGGCTTACGTGTGCTTGCATGCCATCATTGATAATGGGCCATCACTGGATGCCAGATATGACAAGCGATTTCTGTCTATTAAAGGCTACCAGCAAGTCGCTACGAGTTCGTTTCCCTAGGAGTGACAACAGGGACAATACTTGAGCGAGTAATGGCTTAGGTGTGCTTGCATGCCATCATTGATAATGGGCCATCACTAGCTGCCAGAAATGACAAGCGATTTCTGTCTATTAAAGGCTACCAGCAAGTCGCTACGAGTTCGTTTCCCTAGGAGTGACAACAGGGGCAATACTTGAGCGAGTAATGGCTTAGGTGTGCTTGCATGCCATCATTGATAATGGGCCATCACTGGCTGCCAGAAATGACAAGCGATTTCTGTCTATTAAAGGCTACCAGCAAGTCGCTACGAGTGGGTTTCCCCAGTAGTGACAACAGGACCAATACTTGGACGAGCCTATTTCTGCCTATCAAAGGCTGCCAAGACTCGCCCGGAGCAGGTCCGATTCTTCGACAGGGTGGCAAAAATTCGGATTGGCAAAGTTAATTAACAAAAGTCGCAGCTAAGCGATTCGCAACCAGGTTCTTGTCGTATCAAGTAGAGTTCGCAATTAGCTTACATCTTTTTTCAATCTTAGGTGACGTCAGGCTCTACGAAAGGACTACCTTACTCTCAGAAAAAAGATGCGTCTTTGTTGATAAACAACGAAAATTATCTTTTTTCCAACCAAAAGTTCGTTGGAACGACGACAATGTTGTTTTAACAAATCTTTCTTTTGAGTGTAATTGTCGTCACTGTTCTTTGCGTGCTTACGTACACGTGTTGGTTATAGTAAAAATGGCCCGGTTCAGAGACGTTTGACCTGTAGAAATCGAGGAAAAGTCCTTTTTTCCCTTACATCCGAAGTTGATCAAGATTATCGAGAATCCGTGGAGTGACTTATTGGAAAACGTACGGTTCCTATGGTTTTCTTCTTTTTTCGACAAAAACCACCAGGAAGCACGACGGTATATGGCCCGAGGGGCGTGGGAAGCGAAACGTCGACGGAAGCATTTGAATATTATTACGGGAGAATGGACAATCCGTGTATGCCCGAGGGTCATTCGAGATTCGTCGCATTGAATCGATAGCATCACTATCGCAGCTATACATTTGTCGCCGCCGTACATGCCTTTTCCCTGCCTTCGACATGCATACGTCTACACGCATATCGATTTCACTGGTCGCATAGTCGATCCAACATTGTCTGCTCCTTTTGTCAACGGTTCGAACTGATGTGGCGATTGGAAAAACAAAAATTGCAAAATTTAAAAAAACCACGATTTAGAAAAAAAAATCGTTTTTGATTCGGAACTCGAAAATTCAATTTGGTTGTTCAATGACTTGATTGTAAAAAAATTCACTTTTATTGAATAAAAAAACATGATTTTGTTCTTTTAATAGATTTTTGACGTTATTGCAGTTAGTCGGTTAGATGCTCGAAGCTTTGATGACAAACGATATATGCACATTTCATCTATTTGAATTCGATTGGCCTTCCGAGTGCAAAATATTTGACTGATGATTCGGCGAAAACGAAATTTCCCGCTGCCGCCGCTCGCTAATTAGTGCCCTCAATCAATAAAATGAAACGCGTGGCTTCCGATTGAATCCGTTATACAGTCTTTTCATCCCAATTAGTCGAGGAAAGTCTAGACGACGAATCAAATATTTGATGTCCAGTCGGGTTCAAGTACACGGGATCTTTACAGCGTAAATATACACTGCTTTCTCCGCACCGTTTCCAATTAACTAAAACGCTAGCGATTGTCTTCTTTTCTCTGCCGATCGCGGTCAAGAAAAAGGAAACATTTCGGAAGCCGAAATTCGGATGATGAAACGATCACGTATGAAATTCGGATTTCGAAAAGATTCGATTGAGAAATTCAAAGCCCGCGTAGGGGAAAGCGGGGCAAAACGGCATACCGGGGCTAAATGGTATTCACGCACAATGGGACGATGGGCAGAATGGTAATAGGGCAAAATGGGACGGCAAAAAAATCTACGTCGATGGGACTTTCTCTTGTCCCATTTTGTCCTAATTCTATCATACGGGGGACTTTATTTGACCATTTCGGACCATTTTGCCCCGCTCTCCCCTAAGTCAATTGTGTTTTCGATACATTGTTTTCTGGCAATTATGTGAATTGTATTTTCGGTTAATTAAATTTTCGGTAAATTTTCCGGGGTCGGGATTTTCTAACTTCCGAATGATTTTCGAAAAACAAATTGAATACGTAGTGAAAACGAAACAGCCCAACGACATGACGCGTCTGCGCACAGAGAAACGGAATGAACAGCAAAAAAACACGGCAAATACGCAGCCAACGAAAATTGGGATGTAAATAGAATTAAGTGGAAAAAAACCGGTGACGTCGAGATTGGATGCTCTTTCTTTTGTTTCTCTCTTACCGATGAGCCGACCGCGATTACTCGGCTCTACCGTTACTTCCTCCTCTCGCCGCCCCTGTCCTTTCGCTTCGCTAGTTCTCGTTGTTTCCACAACGCCCGACGTTTATTTCACCGGTCCTCTCCCGCGTTCAAAGTTACTCCAGATCTTTCACTGGATTTCGAGCGTACGCGTTTGTGCAACGAATTTTATAGCGTTGGTTGGATTAAAATGAATTTCATTTTCTTCTTCTATTTTTTTTTTCATGTTGTAAGTTATTTTCAGAATGAAAAAAAAAAAGAAAAGAAAGCACATTTGTACCGATTTTTTGAGTTTGTTTTTTCTTTTTCAGTTTCTCGAATTTTATTCCGTATAATTTTTTTTCCATGTAGTTATTACTGCGGTAATGCGTTGAAATGCACTATAGACATTCTTTCAGATCCAGCCTGAGGGAGGATAAGTAAATGTCGACGATATTGGTAACAGCACAGCGAAGCGAAACTTCAATCTTGCATATTTGCCTCCTGTTTATAAGAACAGAATTGTGCTGGTGCCAGAATC
This sequence comes from Ischnus inquisitorius, assembly GCA_963924025.1. Classification (NCBI taxonomy): domain Eukaryota; kingdom Metazoa; phylum Arthropoda; class Insecta; order Hymenoptera; family Ichneumonidae; genus Ischnus; species Ischnus inquisitorius. The sequence goes on along the minus strand of OZ001250.1, from coordinate 1,737,131 downwards.
GCGATATCAGTACCGATTATTTGTCGACTCTCGATGGAAAAGAAAAAAAAATTGCCGATAAAGGAAAAAGTCAATGCGTCGACAAATTTCTGTTTCGACGTTTCGAATTTAAAGGGATGTCCCGCTAAATTTTTTTGAGAAATTCGACAGTTTCCTATGCATACGATTACATGTTTTCGGAATCTGAATTAGAGAAGCAAACGTTGGCGGTTTTTGATCATCAAACCTAAAACGAGGGTTTCGATTGGTTCAATCTGTAGAATTTCGTTACAAAATTATCAGAGCGCGGAATATATTACGGTGAAAAATTTTTCGCTTCGAATTCACTTCATTTTTTGTGTCAAAAATTTTGGTGACATTATAAAAAAAGAACATGTCTTCGCTGCATTTTCGTGTCAAACAGCATTTTAGAGTCCGGGCATATCATTTGAATGGATATCAAAAAAAAATCGTAAACTTCTTTTTAGGTGGAAGCTCAATTTTTTTTTGTTTCATCCAATGGACATTTTTGACCATTTTTTCCTGTAGTTTCAGTTCCAATATTGATGATGGAATTATTTCAAAATTTCGAAACGCGGCCTATTAATTACCGAGTTCTTTTCGAATTTCACGGTTGAGCGAGCAATACCGCTGATTCTGCCTTCAATTTCTGTTTGTAAGGCTGAAAAAATGCAACTGCAGCCCTATTTTTATCGGGACTTCCCTTTAATGAAAGGGGTTGATCTTTGAACGATTTTGTAAAAAAAAAAAAAAAAAAGTAATCGAGCACGTATCTGTACGCTTCTCTTATTTGTGCACAGTTTTTCTGGTTTCTGTCGGCTTCGTATGCACACGAAGGGAGGCTCGCCCGTGGCATTTGTCGAATTTCAAGACGTTCGCTACGCTGCCCAAGCGATGGCCGCACTCCAAGGATCCCTACTCCTCTCCTCCGACCGGGGACCGATACGAATCGAATATGCAAAGTCGAAAATGGCCGAGGTGGGCTTTACAAATCTCTGGATCGAAGTAGGTTTCAACTCTATCCTATTTGAACAATTCGATTTTAATGTTCCGCGACAATACTGTTATAAAGTCCAAAGGGAAGAGAAACGAAACAAAAATGCATTGTTTCGACGACTAACATATTTCGCAAGGACTTGTCCGCAGTGGACTTGAAACGCGTTTTTTTTTGTTTTATTGCAGGTAAATTTCGATTAACATTGTTTTTCTTTAGAAAAAAAAACATTATTCAAATCGCATTCACCGCGAAGTGGTCGAGTCGATGTTAAATAATTATTCACACTCGAAACAATAGCCCTAATTCGATATTTCTATTTTTTTTTTGATATATTTTACGATAACAGAAACAAAAAAAATGTACGAGATTAAGGTCGATGCTTTTGTTTATTGATTCGTTTACGTTTCCGTCCTTCCGTTTCCGTTAAGCGATGTTTTTTTTATATTTTTAATTGTCACGTTAGCCCTTACGATGATCCCGAAAAAGTGCACTATCACACTATCGAGATGTGTAGCGTAAACTAAGAGGAGAAGCTTTGAAAAAGAACGTTTTAGGCTCAACTTTCTCTGCAGCTTGCATATACACGATATTTTTGTTATTAATAATAATAATAATAATAATAATGATAAAAGCTTAATGCTTTTTAATTCCGTACAAAACGAAAAAACAGAAAAACAGTGCTTTGCCTTTTGTCGATTTCGTCCAGATTGTACCGTTCTTTTTCTTTCTTTCAAGGTAGTTTGAGCGACTTTGCGACTACATAACTCGGGATGAAAAACGGCCTGGATTTTGAAAGGGTAAATCACGTTTTTTTCAAATAAAAACTATTCTTTTTTTGCTATTCTACTCTTATGTACGCTAAACGCTGATTTAGTATATTGATTGGATAGATTAAAAAAAAGTGTATTCATGTAGATAAACTGCTGCCGATCATTGTCGCGGGTCGTGTTTCAATTCAAAAGTTTTTCAGTTCGCAAAATTGAGTGACCGATGACAGTTGCCGGAGCTTATCGAAATTTTGGACTCCTAGAAATCGTAAAACGACATTACGCGATGAAAAACGACAAGACTTTTCTTTTGCCGGATTTTTCTACGAGCGATAGTTTCCGAGATACGAATGATCAAAGTATTTGGTCAACGAGCGCCGCCGACAGATGGCGCGCGCTGTCGGTGGGCGCACAGATGGCGCGCGCGCTCGCATGCGTCGTAGCCTAACTGCCTCGATTGACCGACAACTGCAACCGCTCGTATCTCGAGAACCGTAGGCTCTAGAAAAAAAATTCAAAGACAAAATCTACTCGACTATAAGCCCCGATCACGATCCTACATTCATCGCGCCCGATATCGGAAGAAAAATATGCTTTTGTTGCAAATTTATGTTTAATTAGATTTGCGTTAGAATTTGGCGAATGCTTTATTTAGCCAGTCACGAAATGGTCCGGGTAATTACTCACTGAAGTTTTTAAAAAAATGTCAACGTCTGCAAAAATATTCAAAAAAATGTTCATATATTTTGCAATCTTACCGTTTGTATAGCTTACAAATCGCGCGTTCATCCGAGTCTGAACTTCGTACGGTAAAAGAAAAACAGCTAATCGCCCGACTTGGTATTATTAATTATTTTCCACGCCCGTCGCATTTCTATTAATGAGCAAAGAAATATCGCCGCAAAGTCGTTAAAACTACCTCAATTTGACTTATCTTCTTCGTCTCCGTGCACCGCAATCTCTCTCTCGGTGTCTCGGCGCGCGTCTTCGCCGGGTGAATTAAAATTCCAGTCTCGTGCGGCGAGCACGGGGGTCATTGAAAGGGGTCCGTGAGACCAGAGCATCTACCGGTGGATGGAATAGAACGCGAGCGACGGAGGGGCAAGGGGGAGGGAGGGCGGTCACAACTCAGCCTTTTGTCCCTTTCCCCTTCCATCTTTTACTGTGAACTATAAACTGTGCATTATACCTTTGCTCTGTAAAAAAAAAAAAATGAAAAAAGAAAACGAAAACTTGCTACGGAGGGCAATGAGATACGAAATAGGGAAAGAGTGCCCGGGGTTTGAGGAAGGTAGATAGATCTATGGATGGACACCGGTGGTTCTTAAACATTTTCCTTCAATGCTGATGAAAAAAAAAGAAAAAAAAAAACGAGAAGCAAAGAAAAAAGAAAAGAAAAACCAAAAAAAAAAAATGAGAGCTTGCCCAGCGTCGCTTTTTTCCCCCGGAGCAGCGCGTTCATGAAAGAAAGACGTCGGAAAGTGCGCTCTATGCGCGCCTCGTCTTTTCCGCCCTCTTCACTTTCCTTGCCACACTTTTACCCCCCGTCTTTTTTTCTACAGAAATCGTAATGAGGGTACACGCGTGCACGCGCTCGCGTTATACGGCAACGCTCGACTGTCACAACGTCTCTCTTCATTTTTTTTTTTCACTTATCCTCCTTCCCGTAGAGCTTTTATACTTTTGTCTTCTCCCGAAATTTCTGTATATGCACGCCTCGAGGATGTATGGGCCGAACGTTAATTTCAACACATTGGGAATTGAATACATTCTTTTTTAACAATTACCATTTCAATTTTTTTTTTTTTGGGAATCCCTTTTACATACCCTTCACATATTACATTTTTCAAAAAACAAAAACAAAAAAGAAAAGTATGTTTAAAGCACTAACATTGTTTTACCGTGGAGCGCGGCGAGTTACGTCGGATCGATGATGATCCACTTTTAGTTTGTAGTATTGTGTCGAGATACGCTAGATAAAAAATATAGTTGCACCATTATTTTATGAATTATATTCTACTTTACTCTATCATTACAGATATATTACATGTCCCAAAATGATTGAAAAATTTCGCAGCCGTCGACGTGTACAGAAACCAAGCTTTAGGCCCTGAAGTGTTCCATTGCACTAGAGCGCTGGATGGACTTTGGGGGGTCTCTCAGATCCTATTCCCTTAAATGTTCCAAGTCACTCCTTGGCTCGAAATATTCTAACTCCCCCCTCGATTCGAAATATTCCAAGTCCTCCTTTCGCAAAGCATGTACAGTACGCGCGCTCGCGCTCGGTCTGGCTATTATAAAAGGGCCCTACCCTAAATGTAAAAACTCCCGATTATTGTATGGAGAATATTGATTGGGGACTGTCGGGAGTAAGGGAGAGCGGGGCAAAACGGCATACCTGGGCAAAATGGTATTCACGCACAATGGGACCAGGGCAGAATTGTATTGGGGCAAAATGGGACAGCAAAAAAATCTACTTCGATGGGACTTTCTCTTGTCCCATTTTGCCCTAATTCTATGATACGGGGGACTTTATATGACCATTTCGTACCATTTTGCCCCGCTCCCCCCTATATTTTGAGCCGATAGGTTCCCCAAGGGGAGACTTAGAATTTCGCGCGTTATGGAGGGACTTAGAATATTTCAAGCCAATACTTCGAGTTTAGAGGGGGCTCAGAATATTTCCGCTCAGGACTCCAAGGCCCTAAGCTCGATTGTCCTGCAGAGCGGTAACGGCGGCGGCGGCGAGACATTTTTATAACAAAAATGCACAATACGGGGACTTTGGAATAAGCATTAAGATTCCTACCAACAAACTAAGCATTTTTTTTTCCTCCATTTGTTGAATACGTAAATGTAAACCATCCACTTTTGCACACTTTTTTTTCATTGAATCCTTGGTTTTTTCCAGGGATCAAAGGGAGAAAAAAACGGGCAACCTTAAGATCGACATAAATGGCATGTGAGGAAGTGGGACGAAATTTTCATAACGAGGCTCGAGAAGGCACGAAACAATGGAACGGCAGAGCGCGCGAGGCACGAGGGAAAGAAAATTTTCGCGTCTCCGGTGCATCGATGTCGACCAAACATAGAAAAAAAAAAAGAACACCATTCAAAGGACAACGTTGACGAAGAGCCCGAAGTAGCGATGAATATTCGACGCGGAAGCGATAATGAACAAAAAAAAGCGCAACAATCGAGAAGGTAAGATTAGGGAAAAAGTTTATGCGGAAAAAGAAGAAAAAAAAAGAGGCAAAAGAAATTCGGCGACCAAGAAAGATGACGAGTTTCTATTTTTTTTTTTCTTCGTCTCACATTCTCATGCGATGGCCGAAGGGCTCGCGCGACGTCTAGGAAAAATGGTAACTAGGACAAATTTTTTTCGAGATATAGAATAAAACGCCGAGAAACAATTTCTTTCTCGCGGTTTAATAGGAAAAAAAAACGATTTAACGAAAACAAAAAAAAAACAACAAATGATTATTTTCGCGCACTCGTCGAAAACGGCGCTGGGTTCGGTATTGAGTAAAAAAAAAAAACAATCGAACGAACAATATTAAATTCGATTACATATATATTTTTTCCAACCGCGGATCCATCGTTTTTGACTGTCAAACAGCGCAAACGAACAATTGGGAAAACAAGTTTCCACCGAGAGGAAAATTAAAAGAAAAAAAAACGTGAATTAAAGAAATTAGAGGTAAAAAAAAAGAATTTATTTCGGAATGCAAAAGGAAACAAAACCTCCCGAACCGGCTCAACGCCGCGAAATCGTCGCGGTGCGTGGAAATTTAGACAATTAGAACGAAGCGTTTATTAACTATTAACATATATCGTCACCGTTCGCGTGACGCTTATTATTGTCATTATTATTAGTATATTATTGTAATCGTAACGAAGCCGAAGCGTCGCTTCGATCATCTTTCTACGACTTTCATTCTTCTTCGTTTTGCTTTTATTTTCGTGTTCGAAAATTCCTTTTCCTTCGATTCGTGTATAAAATAACGAAAATGGCACTGTTAAACGCATCACCGACGCAAACGAAAGTAAAAAAAGAAAGATGAAAAAAAAAAAAAGAAAAAAAAATCTACAATGCAGATATAGTCGCACGCGTATGTTGACGCAATGTTTCCATTGCATAAATATAAACGACAAATTTTTAGATAAATCGACGTAAAATCGAATTCTCTTGTTGAACGACAAAAAAAATTGATAATAAGATGAACGTGTTCGTAAATTTTCAAAAAAGAAAGAAATCCTTTTTTTTTCCTTTACGAATACGTTTCGAATATGTAAATAAAAAGAAAACTCGTTGGAGTCTCGAAATGAGAGAAATATCTATCGTGGAAGAAGGAAAAAAAACGGACCGAGACGGACTTACGGAAACTCTTTCGAACGAGCGGCGGCAGTCATACGATTAATCGAATAAATATCCGTGACGCGAGTTTAGAAAAAAAAAAACAAAAAAAAAATAAGAAAAAAGAAAACAAAAAAAAATGTCAAGCTTAATACCAAAGGTGCCCTAAGAAACGTGTATTTATGTTTTTATCATCGGCATCGCGGCGAGCGCGAGCGTGTCTTGTTGAATTAAAAAAGTGCGTGTTAGAATTGAATGACGATGAAAAACAAAGAAACAAACAAAAAAAGAAAAAAAGCGAGAAAAATGAAAAGAAAAAATGCGTTTTGAGTGAGATGACAAAAATGAAAGAATTTGATAATCGTCCTATTATCGTATTAAGGATTTAACGAATGCGAACATATCATAGGGTTAAGTGGGGAAAGGTGGAGAATTAAAAAAGACAAACATATTTGAAAGAAACGACCAGAAACGAAGAAAGACATTTTTTCATTAATTTCGAGAAAGTAAAGAATTTAGAAAAATGCCTGCAATAGGAAAATAGAGAAGGGGGAGCGAGGTGGGATGAGACGGCCGACTCTTGGCGTACAATTTGCTCAAGAGCATTCCCATGAGGTGAAAAATGATTGCACGAAATTTCGAAAGAAAAATAAAAAATATTATCGCGACGAAGCGCCGTCTCCGTTTCCGCGACGAAGGAGAGACATGCTTTTCCGAAATAACCGGACATTACCGTCCCCCGAGAAAACCCAATTTTTTCTCCGTTCGTCGATATCCGAAAAATTAATTTTCATCAAATAATCTGAACTAGCGAAAAAGAAAAATCTCGAGAAAATGATGAAGAGAAAAAAAATAACATACACACACGAAAATTTGCCAATCGCAGAATTCCGAGCGAGTAAAATACATATCAGGCACGCAACTGAGTCCTAGCTTATTCTATCGTATCAACAGATATTTATTCTACCTAATATTAAACTAATATCTTAAAGAAGAAAAAAAGAAAAGTGTATCCAACCGACGAGACCAATAAATTGATGCATTCATTTGTCGGTCGCAGCAATTGTCCGCTATAGCTTTTACTAATTGACGAAAAAAAAAAAAACATATTCGTTGAATTATGACGATTTTTTAAAAACTCGAAAATACTATTTAAAAAAAGAAAATTCATTCGAATATACATAAATCGATTTTTGGGCATCGATAATTTTACAATCTACAAGTTGATTCTTATTTTTATTTTTTTCAAACTTCGTAATAATGCCTCTTCGGTAAGACGAAACGAACGCGGCGAATGGAGAGTTCGATCGTTAATCTTTGCGCGAAAAAAAAAACACCTATTCTCCTTGCAACGACAAATCATTATGTTTCGTCTGTGAATTCTCGCAAAATTCATAACTGCACTTGATGCTTCGCCAGTGATCCGCCGCTTTCCTTTTTTTTTATCATCGTTTTCTCTCGACCTGTCGTCGATGGCCGTGCAAAGTTGAAAGCAACAGCAAAGAAGCGAAAGAAATAAAAAGTTCTACGTTGAGAGTACACTCGGTTTTTCGAGAGCCATTATCGATTCGACTCAATTACCTCGAGAGCTCGAGCACAGCGATGAAAGAAAATTGAAGCGAAGCGGAAAAAGAAAATCGTCGGTAAATCTCGAAAGTAGAAAAAAAGAAAATTAACCCAAGACAAAAAATACGTTCGTTAGGCAATCTCAAAAACAGAGGAAAGAAAAAAATTTACAAACAAGCAAAAAAATATTTGCCGGAAAATCTTGGACATAGAAAAAAAAAACTAAAGAACAAGTAGATAACGATCCGAAGCAATGAGAATTTTTTCAAAAAAAAAAAACGGATCTCCAGTAAGCGCGAAGAATGAGAATGAAGAAAAAATAAAAAAAATAACCTAGCGTAAGATTTGTGATCGTAACGAAGGATGAAAGTATATTAAAAGAAGTAAAATCGTTTTGTTCACTGATGAGAACAAAGAAGGAAAAAAAATCGAGAAGATTAGGAGAATTTTACGAATTAATGAATTCCTTTATTTACATCCGTGCGAGGCCTTAAAAAGCTCATTGCGTGCCAGTTCCAAATATTTACAATCGCCCGATCCGTGTGACGGAATTCTGCGTTGACGAATTTTTTCGTTGTCGAGAAAGTAAAAGAGAGAGAAAAAAAAAACATTTATTTTCAATTGTTATTCGTACGAAAACCAAAGTAGGAGTAGAATACATTTTTATAGATCTCAGCAAAGAGAGTCAAAGTCCCGTTAGGCGGACGCGACATTCTCGTGGATATCTTGGATTAAAGCAACAATGAGAGGAACGAAAAAAAAAAAAAGAAAAGAAAACAATAACAGGAACAAACCAGAGGTAGAAAAATGCGTGACGTGAGAAGAAATCTCGACGTGAAATGCACTCATGAAAAAAAAAAAAAAAAAAAAAAAAAAAAAAAGATGTGAGAAAGACGTTGGAGAAAGGAAGAAATGTAGAAATGCTCAGTGCTAGTGTTCAATTTCACGCCGCGATGAACTCGACGCTCTAGTTTGTTCCTTTATTTTTTTTTCTTGCCTAGTTTTCTTGTCTTTCCCGATGTCCCCTCTCCCCCCTCTGACCCGTCCCATCCGCTACGTTAACCACATCGAGATGTTTTCTTCAACCTTCCGGTAGCCGAATTCGAATAATCAACGTTGTTTAAACTTCTTTTTCAAGTTTCAAACTCGCAACCCGAATAGTAGCGAGAAGTCTGTTTTTTTAATCCGGACGTTAGCTGACCGTTAACTTTCCGTGGCTTTCTTCGCGAATGAATGCGACTAAACAATGCCAATGAAACAATTAAGAAGGGTTCACTGCTCGTCTCTGACAAAATTAACCGAAAGCCATTGATCGAAATTACAATTAACCGAAAATACAATTGATCGAAATTTACCAAAAACGCGACTGAAGCGACTTTTTTTTAACCATCGTTTCTAAACTATTGCTTCGAAAAATCGAAAACTTGTGCTTTGCTTATCCGAAGGTTCGAAGAAATCTCTCCCCGAGAATCCTCCGATCCCCAACAAAACCGAACCATTCCCAATTGGAAAACAGAGAGAAAAAAACGGAAATAGAATATCCCTGAGAAAATGTGAAAAATCGACTCACGAAAGTAAACAAACGAAAAACAAAAAATGCGATTGTATCATGAAAGTAACGAAAAAAAAAAATAAATAAAGTAACAAATGCGTGTTAGAATAATTGAAAAAAAAAGTGTGACGAACGAACACGAGTGCGACTGTGCGAACGTGATATATATATATATATATATATATATATATGAGTATATATATTGGTCTAAGACGATTCATAAATTTTTCTCGTTAAATCTTGACGACGAAAGTAATCGCGAATTATCTAGAATTCGTACGGTTACACCCTACATATTTAGACGATACGTTTTAAGAAAAGTAAGAGTGAAATGCAGTGAAAAAAAATACATTGATTCATCGATCGAACATAGAGAGAGGAGGATGGGGAGAAATAATTAGGCGAAGAAAAATCGTCGGATCGAAGATGAAAATAAATAGGTTGGATTTAAAGTGCTTTACAAGTGAAACTAACTCATATCAGTAGATAGTAAACGCTATACATATATATTATACATAAATACATACATTAGTATTATTATTAATATTATTATTATTATTATTATTATTATCATTATTATTATTATACAAGTAACTTATAGAGTGGTATTCGCGTAAGTTTATTAGATTAATTATGTATACACAAGATAGAGGAGGAAGAAAGTTTTGGGGCGTCCAAGCTGATAATACGATAGTAAAAACAAAATTGCGAGTAAAAAAAATCTACCGAGCCGACACGTTTTTACATACTGTAAAGAAAATGCGAAAACAAAAACCAAACAACAGAAGTGGGTCTTGCGAACATTAACGCGTCCCAATCGGATATTTTCTACGCTAATCTATTAGCTCGATTAGGGACATTATTTCTTTTGTTGAACATTTTTTTTTTTTTTTTTTTTTCAAATGTCAAATCGAGACGTCCGCTCCACGTGGCAATTTATAAAACGTGGTATTTAAAAAAATCTTCATCGTCGCGAATAGTCACCAAAGATTCATAGATATTCTATCGAATATTTATCCAAAGATTGTGTAAAAAAACATCCTTTTTTTATGCGAAATAATCGAGAACTATATTGCGAGCTTTTTTAGCCCAAAAGAAATCTTTCAGAGAATCGAGAAATTCGGAGTCTGTAACCGTTGTAATGATTTGGCAAACGAGCCACTGGCACGTCGATAAACTTATCGCTCACATTCGGCGCCTTTATCGAATTAGCAAAGTATTATCTCGATGAAGACGGTGCAAGCCTTTTTTAATTGTTTTTATCGTTAAACGTATAAATTCGTCCAACCGAAATTATCCGCGATGAAAATCGATGCTGTACTTACGTCAAGCAGGAGTGAGAAAGAAAACATTTTACAACAGTGCGAAGAGTAAACATTTAAATTTTTTTTTATGACCAAAAAATTCGGGAAAATATGTATTTATTAAAAAAACAAAAACAATGTACGTCCTATCGCAGTGGAAGGAGATTCACATTTTTCTCAAAGAGGCCACATCTATCTGGAATCTTGAAGAAAGAGTTGATTTTTGCATTTTTCTGATAAATTATGAGAAGAAAATTTATTGATTTTTTTAATGCATGCACTAGTGCAGAAAAGTACACTTTTCTACTCTATCTTTTTTTTTATATTTCCGAGCAGATGTGGCCCCGCAAATATATTCACTTGCGATTGTGTCCTTTATTTCATTCTCGCTAAATCCAAAGAGATTTAAATATTGAACTTCATTTAATGATTCTCGATAGCGCTACGTAATGATAGCTGAGTACAAAAGTCCGGAACGTGATAAAAGAGTAATCCATGCGACGATATCAGTTGAAACCTTCGAGGTGCGAATCGAACGAGTTGACTCGGCAAAGAATCGATACATTTTTTATAAATTCCATCGATTCGGTCTGTGAGTCAGACCCGAAAACCGTAAATACTTATGAGGCTCAATAAAAAATAATAATCATAATAATAATTAAATCGGAAGCGATTTGCCCGTATCAAATGAATGTGATCGAAAAATAATGAAATAACAATTCACTGCGAAAAGATAAAACTCCGATTATAAAAATTCCCAAAAGTGATTGAAAATTGAAAAATATGTAAATTAAAAAAAGAAAAGGTTCCGGCTCATTAAAAAAAATCACAAATGGCAGACTTTGGACTATCCGTTTGAATTTCGCTCGAAAATTCGTGAAAAGTTTCTAGATTCACCTCGAAGTGGCTAATGTTTTATTACTTAAACTTCTCGGGTCGAGAGACGAGAAAATTCTCTATCCGTGCGATTATTTTCAAATTACATTATTCTATTTTTTTTTTTCCTTCGCTTGATACCACATCAACGCTGCATATCAATTCGGTGAGACACCCTCCAAGTCATGATTAATAGTAAAAAAAAAAAAAAAAAAAAAAAACCAAGTATGTACGAATCGAACAAAAAAAAAGTGTCGCATGCGACAAAAGGTGGGAGGGTCGCCAGGGATGAGGTCGTGACACGCGATAAGAAGTCCGCAATGGAACTCGCGGTCGCCGAAACGACGTAAAAAGCAAAAATGCTCGTCTCTTCGGAATGCGTTCGGAGCGCACGCGAATCCAAAAAACACCGAAAAATCGTCGAGAGCCAATAAAATTTCGTGTTTCGCGAAATCCGAAAAAAAAAAACGAGAAAGATAAATTACCAACAATTTTGAAAAAGCGCAGATACGAGTTGAAAAAAAATGAACAAGGAAACGAAAATCAATGGGAAGAGCGCAGAAGTATTTGAAGCTGCTGAAAGAGTAAAAAAAAACACACAAAATGAAGATTAAAAAAAAGAAAAAGTAACCGTTTCACGAAGATGTGCGACGAGCGAGGTACGAGACGCTAGGATAACTTATAAATACTTTAGTCGATACAGCATTAAATTTAAACGACAGAAAAAAAACGTAATTAATTAAACAAATAATAATATTAATAATAATGATAAAGGAAAAAAAAAAAAAAAACATAGTGCAGCTTTCTGTGTGAGGTTATTGTGATATTTAATGAATAACTTTGCAGTAGTCGCGACCGTTGTGGTCTCCGGGAGTCGAGGTGTAACGAACGCGGTAAAGAAGAAAATACTAAATACGATTAAATACAACTAAAAAGAAAAAAAAGAAATAATAATAATAATATACAACAAAAGCGAAAAAAACCAGCTTCAACCCGGGGCCACGGATGATAAATCGAAAAGACGAAAAAAAAGAAAAAAAAAAACTTTAATTAAAGGTAAAGAGTAAGATTAAATAAATTTAAAAAAAAAATCTAGCGAGTGAAAATATTCAGTAGTGGCGGGGCTTGAGTGACTTTTTCTCCTCGCAAATGATGAGGGGCGCCACCACGACGCTGTTCGTTATAAATATAATATATAAATTACTTTAAATACAAGAAGAAAAAATTAAAAAACGATATCGTTACGTCGGGTAACGATGTTTTTTTTTGTTTTTTTCTTAAGCGATCGAAGAGGGCGAAGGCTATTATGGTAACATGAGAGCGTCGTGGTTAGCACACAAACACACAGTAAATAGAAAAAAAAAAAAAAACGAGGCAGCAATCTTTGGCCTCGTCGAGTACTGCCGGATTTCGTGTGGCATTTCGAACGATCGAACAAAAAACATTTTGAATTAATTAGTAGAAACAATTAATTTTTTTTGCGTCGAGATACGTGCATGTGTCGAGAATAATGGTGAACATGCAATGACAATGGATATGCGAAACCATGTGAACGCAAAGGGGGCAACACTAAGAATTTTTTTTTTATCTAGCGAACACTTATTGGAAACTTGGTCTCGATTAGTCGGAATGCCATTTTCGAATCTGGATTAAATCCGTCCATAAACGTGTCTCGTCCATCACGAACGAGGCACCGCACAAACTTGTGCATATTAATCATTGGGACTACAAAAACATATCATCATTATGTAATTATACTATGAAAGATTTGGGGGGGGGGGGGGGGGGGGGGGGGGGGGGGGGCGTCGGGCTGGGAGGGGGATTTATGATCGAAGATGAAAAAAAGAAAAAAAAAAATATTAAGCAATAAGATTTTATTTATATGCCCGTGTAAGTCAGCAGTTAAGGATAAATTAAATAATTAAATACCGTAAAGTGTGAAGAGAATTTCGGTGAGGTGAGGAGGAATATTATTGAATTAAAGTAAATAAAGAATAAGTAAACAAGCAACAAGAAAGAAAAGTAAAATAAAAAAAAATAAAAATAAACAAACAGCAACAACATGCATATCATTCGTGTGTCTGGGCAAGGAATAGCTTATATATATTATATATATATATATAAAAGTATATATATATCTATAATCTTTACTTCGTCATTGTCAGGCGTTAATGTTAAACTTAATTATTATTATTATATATTATTACGATTATTATTAGATTGTGAAACGAATAAGAACGACAACAAAAAAACAAATGATGAAAAAAGAAAACAAACGAGTAATGACATTACTTCGGGTTCTAAGCGAAATTTGGAAATAATAAAAATGAACAAAAAAAAAATCTGTTTTATGATCATTTTTGTCTCGCCTCCTGTGTGTCCCGAAGTCCGTTGATACGGATTTTTTTTTTCCCCAATTTTTTTCAGCGCCATTTCGCAAGTTTGACGAATCATTTCTGATCGAAATGCAAAAGAAATCCGCAGCAAGCCAGACCGTAGCGAGTTTCGTATCAAATTTGATTCCGCCAAATGAAAATTGACATTTCCGTTACACCCGGCAACCGAACTATCGAACTCTCGAGCGTCAGATAGATCGAGACGCTTCGGTGAAACGAATTTCTGCACGTCGAAAAACTATTTTGGTCAACGGATTTCGCGATCTATTATTCACGATAATGAAGAGTGATATGCCACTCGCGAGGACACATCATTCGAAGTGTATAAGGCGAAACGTCGCGCGGCCTGGTAATGTAAACTATTTATAGAGGTGAAAAATCGATTGTTGCTGCGAGGAATAGAATATAACCGGAACAGCTTACAAAAAAAAAAAACGTAAAAATATGTATGTCGCGCAGAGCGATTATTAAATACCAAGTTTATCGATTGCGGAATAGAAATAACGGTCATCGGGATGCGGCGAAGAAGAATATTCCCCAAGATTCTGCACAATCAGGATCTTCATGAATGTAATGTGCTGAGCGGTTTTATTTATCGGTCGAGATTTGAGAAAAAGAAAAATATATATATAGAAACCTACTTTATCGACGGATGGTAAGGGTGTCGAAAATTGCGTCGAAGGGATTTAGTGGTAAGTTAAAATCTTCAGAAATACTCGCCGGGTCTCTCCATCCTCAGAGTTTCAAGGACAAAATCGAAATCTACTTTATCGACGGATAGTAACAGCGTTTTCAATAACATTGGGGTTGACGATAGATCGTCGGGAGATACTCCCATGGTAACGAATGGTCTTTTCTATTGTTCCCAAGAAAACCGATAATTCTTCCAAAAGTAATTTCGCATTCGTGAGGTCCAATTATTGCTATTCTATGATGCAATTTCTCTTCGGATGGACCCATTGAAAATCAGAGAGCCGATATTAGTTACCGACAGAGAACTTATCGCACGTCCTCAAACCTTTATTGAGGTAACAAATATGAAAAAAAAAAGAAATACATATAAATGGTAACAAATAATACTGTGTGTGTAATAAAGATAGAAAAATATTTTATTAACGATTGTATCTGCTCGGAGGAAAAAAAAATCGATCAGCAATTTTTCACTGTCCTCGCTCGATTCCGCTTGATATTAGGATCAACCTTATCGTCGTCATTTAGCTCTCGGACACGGCGACAATGCATAAGTCTTGAAGCCTCGATGAGCATTGCGCAGATGATTCATTAGGCGAAGCTTCATTTCTTCGAGCACGTAGAGCATCGATTCGCGACACGGTCTTGTCAAACTCTCGTTGAATCTCTCGAGAATGGCCATGTCGATTTCCGGTACGCCGTCCAGATCCTCGGCTATCGCCATCGCCTCGTTCACGTCTTCGGTTAAGAAATCCAAAGTAGGATTTTCCACGGAACGACTAAAAATTAAAAAAAGTATGTACCGGGAAGGGTCGGAGAAAAAGAGCCCCTTAAGAGGAGGTGAAATACCACGGTCGGTAACAAAAACTGTAAACAACTTTTTTCAGGCATACTGGCATTTACAGCTTGAAAAAGAGTCTTACGGTCTTCTATGGTGATATCCGCATACCGTGAGACTTTTTTTTAACCTATAAATGCCAGTATGCCTGAAAAAAGTTGTTTACAGTTTTTGTTATCTATTGAGCCCGGGATGGCCGGGGGGGAAGGGATTGCACCTGCTCTTAAGGGGAGGTGCAATTCATTCCTCGATCGACAAGTATACCGAACGCCTGAAAGAAGCTTACCAATAATTTTCTTCCTTCTCGATGTACTCGCAACATTTTTCGTAAAAATTCAGACAATCGAGATCGTCGTTTCTGCGTGCCTGTTTGAGATATTCTTTAAACATCTTGCGACCCTGGGGATGAGTCAATGTTTTGTGTATGTGATCGGTCACGTGGTCGAGTTCCTCGGGCGTCAGACCGGAAGTGCACTTGCCGATGCAGCCGACGAGTCTTCTCGGCACCGAGGTCTGCATTGTTCAAATTTGTCTGAAAGCGCACAAAAACGTAATTATCATTGCGACGATCGATGAAAATGAAATTTATTCACCAACAAGATGAAGCATAGACGATTTCGCGTGACACACATTACATGTGGAAGTCATTGTCGATCAAGTGTTCGTTACGTAGCATCTCGCGACAAGCGTATTCTACTCAGTTATCAGTTACACAACCGATTCTACGATGGAAGAACCAGAAATGTTGAATAAAAGGTTTATATTTGAATTCTTACTCGGGGATTTTTCAAACGGGGTTGGAAAGTATAGAATTCGTGGAGCAAAGTTCGGCCAAACAATTGAATACATTCTTTTTTATTATTATTCGTAATCGTAACATTAATAATCCTTCAAATTCGGGGAGTTATAGACCGGAAATGGAAGTTTTTCCAAAATTTAAGATATATCAATAATAATCATATTATTATTATTTATGACATTTTTGGAAAGCGTGTACGTATAAGAAATCTAATAAGTATTTCTAACAGGTTGACCAGAATCTTGTTGACCTACCGCGGTCGGTAACGAAAACTGTAATGGTCTCTTTTCAACCGGATGGAATTCTATGTTTAAATGCAAATAGAATTCCACTGAAGCACTGACAGACGCAGTGAAATCCTATTCAATTTTAGAATTTCGGCCCGGTCGACAAATAAGCATTACAGTTTTTTATTACCGACCGTGCACGGAGTAGACGTGAGGGAGGGTTTGGCACTTCGTCTTAATAATGCGATTATAAAAATAATGTGTGAACGTTACGTGATTTGGAATATAATTAAACAATAATCAGCTCCTTTTCATTATTTTCAACAGGTACAGAAACAAAGCTCTTGATTCTTTGCAAACGTAGTTACAACTCCTGTTTGATCAATGAAATTGTCTTGTCCCGAAAATTAATTCCGTTCATAACTATTCTTTGGCATGACAAAAATTCAATTACACTCCAATAATGTAAAGAGCCGAAAAATGTAAAAATAGCAAAGTGCGCCATTTTGCACTATCATCAAAAAAATTCGGAGGTACTGTTCGAGTCACGATCCATTGATTTTTTTTCTTACAGTTGACAAATCTGCGTCTTATCGTACAAATACTAAAAAAAAATTTCGACCGAAAAGAAGAAAATCGATTTTTAACCTTGAAACAGCCAAAATTTTGAAATAATCGAAAAAACACAAAAATATTATTTACCTGCGTTTTTTGTCGTTTGCATTAATTAATCCACTTCCAATCGTTCACCCACCATTAAAAACATCTCGCACGCTTCAAAGCTCGGAATTGATTCCATTTATTTTCCCAATCAGCGAAAAAAATGTATCGTTGTCGTAGGCACGTTTTTCTTTGGTTCCTTTTAGCTAAAATGACGATTCGCTGCTCGCCGAATCGTCGTAAGGCCTCGGTGGTGTTTATCGATCCTTTGCTCGTCTCTACACCGCTAGTCTCACGTCGCACCTGGCTTGACGTTGCTCACGAGCCGGCTGTTCGGCACACACTGACGTAAATTTCCTTGTAAAGTGAATTTTTTTTTTTTTTTCGCGTTTATTCGCCTGGGCATACGATGAGAACAACAGCGAGAACGATCGGAAGCGAAGAACGGAGGTCGAAACGACTCGAGCGTGCTTCCTAAGGGAGCAGCTTCTTCGAACTGAAGACGTGAACTTACAAATGCGTATAAATAGAGGCGAAACGAGCCAAGTCGCCACTCGCGGACGCCGGCGCTTTGACGACTCGCCCCCCAGACCCAAATATATGCACGGCAATTTTTCAACGATACATTTTTGTTTTTATAAAAAAAAAAAACAAAATTCGGCAAAATTACGACATTGCAAAAAAGTTTGTTTCATTCAATGCTAGCGATGGCAATTGCGATAAGTATTTTTCAAATTAAACAATTGAAAAATGTTGGATTATAGAATTCATGTATAAATATATAATTCAAATACAATACATAAATAATTTATAATTTATATATAACATATAAATCATTTGTAATTTATATATAACATATAAATAATTTATAATTTACATACAACATAAAAATAAACGTAAAACACGTTTTTTTTATGCAAAGTCGATTCGCAATTGGCGATGAAACAATTTTTTTTTCCTGTATTCACGCTTTCGTGAAAGGAAATATACGCCTGGGAACTACAATCACGGATTTGCAATGATATCGTAACGATGACGCGGGTCACGAAAGGTTTACACTGGAGCGAGAGGATTCATACGCGGCGCTATTACTTATGTATAGAAGCGCAACGAAAGTGTGAGTTCACCGCGAAGACCGATTAGCGTTCGGTCGTGTAGCGATAAGGGGTCTAAACGGTCTAAGAATTCGAAGCAATACCCGTCTAACTGAGTGTCTTGATATTTCTTTACATTAAATCACCTTGAAACCACAATTCATTTAAAAAAAAACTTGTTTCTTTATGGAGAGTTATTTTGTTACTATTTTTTCCGACTACTTGCCAAATGTCGAAAACATCAAAAACGAAATTTAGGCGAAAATCTATAAACATGAGTTATTTTATTTCCATCTAATAACGAAGTTTCAATCGTTCTGTTTTTCATTTTCTGTTACCGGCTGCCGGTAACAGGAAAAATGTTCAAGTATTTAAACAGTCACGGAAACCTCTCGAACGATATTTACCCGCGGATCAAATGGATAAAAAGATCGAAGCTAAATGCGATAAATCAGGATGTATCTATTGCCGGTAAGTTACCGACGGCCTTTGCATAAAAGAAGACAGATGGCGCTTCTATCGATGATAGAAAAAAAAATGTTTGACTAAAAGATCAACTGGACAAACGTTTCTTATCATTCATCTAACACACGGTCTCAATTCAAAGAATCATTTGCTTTTCCTATTATTTCCTAAGTAAAGATATATTTGCTTAATTAATCGATTCCTGATTCGATTAATCGACTGTCATTACTTTTTTGGTAATTTTTTCCGTCGCAAAAATGCCAGACGAACATTCTAGCGTGTGACGTGAGCGCAACAATCTTCGAGAACAACGGGAAAAAGAACACGTCCGTTGAAGAACGAAACGAACCACTGAAACGGTAAAACAGACCGTACATTTTTGGATCGGCACTCGGTTCTTTTTTGACTTTGGAAACTGGAAAAGGATCGTAACAGGATCTTGGTCATTTTTCAGTTGCGCAAACCAAAAACAAACCCCACTGAATTATTGGAAAGAAGAAGTTCGATCAGCTTCCGGTTTCCTCAACTGAAAAAGGACCAAGTGCTATAAGAAAATGTACGGTCCGTTTTCCCGTTTTTTACGGGCCGTTTCGGTCCCCAATGAACATTTCCGGTTTCGGTCTTTCAACTTCCGAGTGCTCTTATTTATAATCGCTGGGTCTTGGCCATTTTCGTCGTGTTTTCCAATTCAGCATTCATCATGTGACGTTCACATTACGACGTCCACATCGCTGAGTTCCATCGATTTAGCAGTTGACTTCCTATCGAACGTCCGGTGAGCGCAAGTCGTCGCATTCGCAGCCGTCGGCATAAGAAGCAGAAACGACGGGAGATGGTCTGTAGCCCATTTCGGATCAGCAGCGACGCTTTCAGACTGACATTCGTATGAAACATCTGTGACTTGCTGCGCTTGCAATACGCGCCATACACGAAGTGATAGTATCAATTTGTATTGTACGTGTACGGACAGAAATCGGTCTGGTGCTTTCTACTGTCCGGCGATCCGACAATAGGCGTCATTCGTTCCAATCAGCACATCCTCATTGGGCATCGGATCACTGCCGTTACTACTGGCTGCCGTATCATTCTCTCATGGCTCTCCTCGTGCGTTCGTTACGAATTGTTTCGCGAATTTGTTCGCTGATACGGACGGCCGTCGTGGTCGCCACTCGCCGTCTACGCGAATGTGTCGAATCGATGCGAAAATCCAAGTCGTCCCGAGTCGAAATTTGGAGCCTCCTCAGGATGCTAACAGAGCCTATTTCCTTTGTGGTGCAAAAGCCGCCACCCTCCGCAGAACCTGCCACAGCCTCTTTGCCAATTTGACCACCACCATAGAACCTCCACGCGCCCTACTATAACCTCCGTTAGTCCTCACGCGATTCTTTTCGACCTACTATCCCCTACCATACTCTTCATGCAGCCTCTCAAAATTCTTTTCGCCCTACTGTACCCTGCATTAATCCTGATAAAATGTATTTCGCTCCATTATACTCTATGGCGACCTTCCAAACTTCCCTTTGCCCTAGTAAACCCTCCGTTGAATCTCCCAAGTTTGACTTCGATAATCAGGTTCCCAACGAAGCCTCCTGGACTCTCCGTTTAGATGCAAATAATTGCGAACTACCGCCAGGTGGCTTCGAGGATGAAGTGTTTCTCTCGCAAGCGGTCCGGTACCTAGCAAGTTACTATATAAGAGTCACTCTTTTGATTATCATACAAGTTAGTCTATGATGGGTAGGATGGTTAGGTAGGATAAGTAGAATAGGTTGAAAATTGAGGCGTTGATGAATAAGTTTCTCAAACCCTGTCCAGCAGTTAAGTGCTCAACATTTTTTTTTTCGAGCCAATCGAATTTTTTTTTCGTTCAACAAATTTTTTTTTCAGTGTGATTCATAATTATATTATAAGTTGCCGTTGGTATCGTAGAATAAATGAATTAAAAAAATAAATCGCAACGAGTCAATAGTATTTTCACGTTTATCAACCATTACGTATTCCTTCATACCCTCTCTGTAGTCTAAACAGCGGCTTTGGAGGGCCTGTGAGGTCCCCGGAGCAGCTCCAGAATAGGCTACAAGCAGAGTATGGAGGTTTCACGGCGTGTCGAGAAGAGAGCAAAAGAAGTTTTCATAGGTTCTGTACACCCTACGGAACTCCGCATAGAGAAATGTTCACATTCCGCCACATTGGAGGTTTTACGGAGGTTCCAATTTATACGTGCTGCGTACGCGTCACGCCCTCGCTGGAGCCTCCAGACTCCGTAATTGTTGCCGCGAGAAAATTCACTCGCAAGGGAGCTCGGAGGCCTTGCGGAGGCTAAGAAAATTTTCACTCGGGGTATCTTTGCACGATTCGGTAACGCAAAAAATGAGCGAGAAAATTTGGATTTTTTTTACTCATGTTGACTCGAACAGTCCTTCGCCCTTCCGATCGATCAATTCCAGCAGGTCGTCGGGAATGATATCGGAGCGAATCGGAGTTCGAAATTGCCATCGATTCGCGCGCCCGGAGCTTCCGTTCGATTTCCCGACGTAAGACGATTGCCATCGTCGTTCCTCATCTCGCTCCGGATGGACTTTCGAGACATCGTCTCGATCCGCGAGCGATCGTCATTACCGAGGCGGCTATGACGTTTCGAGTTCCAGAAACGCATCGATCCCTCGAAGCGCCGATAAAATACTTCATTCATATCCGAGCTAATCGCCGCGCTTCTCACGATCCATAGGAACCCAATATAACAACGATCGTTCATGCAATTCTTATTAGCAATTGCAGTAAAATCGTTAACGCGCGAGCACCGAGATAACCCTTTCGACGCAACGAAGAGCGCAGTCTCGTCGAGGCTTTTATCAATTTTATTCCACGCCACTGCGAAAATAATGGTTGAGTAACTCGAAAATCATTTTTTCGCGAAAATTACGAAAAAAAAAGATGTTCTTTCTGGAGCCCTCCGCAAGTTTCTTGATTATTTTACGATTTTTCCGACTGTCGAATCGCACGATTCTGTCGATTGGCTCGACCAAGGGCGAAGGACTATTTTCAACGTTGGCGTAGGATTTTCCTTGGTGAGTCGGGGTGCGATGTCCCGGGCACCTGTTACAGGGCGTAAGATCGAAAAAAAAAAAAAAAAAAGGAAAATACAGCGTTCACCGCCAAATGCACCTATCGCGCTCGATGCGCGGGGGTGAAAAAGGGAGAGTACGTTCGAGAAAGTGATAGCGAAAGATATCGAGGAAAGTACGATGAGAGGGCGACGTATGGAGTGGGATAAAGAGGGGCGTGGTAGCGGCGTCGAGCGTATCGTCGCCGACAGCGCTGGAGGGGAAGCGTTGCCAGGCAACAGGCAACGTCGCACACCGCGGCGTCGTTCGTCGTCGTCGTCGTCGTCGTCGTCGCCGCCGCCGCCACCGACGCCGACGCCGCCGTCGTCACCGGGAACAACCGAGGCGAACCTTCCAGAGTTCGGGTGTGTCGGGTGTGCGACCAGCCAGCCGGCCGGCCGCGTCACGCCGGCCGGCGAGAATCCCAAAGCCGGCGTTTCGACCCGTACACGCCCTTCGCACACGCCGACTATCCTAACCGTGATGGAAATTCAGCCGTCGAACCTCCCAAACTGGTTGAATCGATAGACAAGGACACTCGGCGGGATATCAATGAACCATTTGATTGGAATCAAATCAATAAGAACTCGAAAACAAAATCGTTAGACTAGTACGAGTTTTGTTATTTTTATTAAATATTTAATAATAATAATAATAATAATAATAATAATAAAACGCATCGATTGGAATTGTAACATTACTACCTCATAAAGGGAGTTTTGTTGTTAGTTACAAATGCCACATTCAAATTGTTGCATTTCGAGATATGATGAACAAATCAGTAGAATTAGTAGACAATCATTTTTATTTAGACAATGATGTAATAATTCGATAGTAGGCCAAATTTGAGCCGGACATTTTTTAAACTGGAAGCTAGAGCGAAAGCAAACTTTTTTTCACCCCGCATGTAGGCTAATTTTGCAAGTAACAATATGACAATAGGAAGCTAATATTGTTTTACGAACAATAAACATTTATTTCATAAATATTTTTTGTCGCGAAAAAAACTCGTTTTTTTAATTGCCAAACGCAAGTTGAACGAAATTCATTCGTAGCTACAAAACGCTTCTCAATTAGCGCGCGCACGTAAAAAAGGAAAAAGAAAATCGTTTCAGCAACTTCATAAATCTTGTATTCCGAATTTGTCACAATTTCGATTAGGCCTTATTCGGCAAAAATCTTTTTTTCCCGGGATCTCGGGTAAATGTCGTCCGTCTTTTTTTTTTCCCATTCTCCGTAATACCCCGGGGGTGCTACGTCGGTTCGCGTGAGGCACCGAGGCGCGTCGGTCAACGTGGAATTTCGCGAAGGAAGAAAAGAGCCGAGCGAGGCGAGCCCGAGCGAGAGGGGACAAAGGATCTCTCTCCTCGTCGCTCTCGACGCCGGGGCGTCAAAACTTGCCGAACCGCCGATGTTTCGGAGTCGCCCGAACAAAGAAATCGCGAAATTCGTCTCGTCGCCTTTCCGCGATGATAACGTCAAAGACAATCTCGAATCTCGCGCCTCGACGATTAGCGACAAAATGCATCGGTCGAGCGCGAGCTGCAAAACGAGAGAGAGAAAAACAACGGTGAGAAGAAAGAGATATGACAAAAGAACGAAAAAAGGGGCACAAAATTCGAGATGGAAAGGAGAAAGCCCGAGACAAAGCGGGGAGCAGCCTTCGGCTCCGTTCGGCAGGACTCGGGGGGGAACTACCAGACGCGCGCATGCGCGCGGCCCCTCTCGACGCGCGAGCTCTGTCTCGCCCGCGCGTCGGCCAATGGGCCGTCCCGCTCGTCGCGCTCGACGACGCGAGGGGAAGCGCTCCTCGCACGGTCTAGCTCCGACACGCACAATCCCGTGGCAGACTGAAATCGCACGCGTAGTCAGAAGCGAGCACTACCGGCTGTGGTTAGAGGGACGCGAACCGCGCGACAGAGAAGACACGAGACTCTTCGAACGACGAACGCATTAAAGCCCGAGTCCTTCCGAACCGAATAAAGAAGCAAAGTTGACGAAAATAAATAAAACAACAACGCTGACCGACCGAATCGTAGAGCCGGAAGTGGAAAACGAAGAAAAAAAAAACGATTGCATCGATATTTCGCCGATCTCTCGAAACTTCGTGCGCAATTCGAAAAAATTTTCAGTCGCGAATAGAGAACGAAGTTTTTTCCTCGAATCTTTCTGCGACACGTCGGAATTATGCGCGACTCGAGCTCACCGAGGCGGGAATAGGAACGAAAGAGAGATAATCGAAAAGTTTGTGAAACCTTCGAAGAATCCGAGCGCCCGTTCGAAGTCGTCGCGAAGAGCGGTCAAAGGGGTAAAACAAATCGCGAGCCGGATAAAATAATAATGGCGGAAGAGAAGAACGAGACGAGCCCAGTGGCCGAGGGCGAGAAGTCGCCCCAGGATGCCGGCACCCCGCCGAAAAACGGCGACGACGACAGCAGCAACAAGGAGATTAAGGACGATGCCGCGGTCGTCGCCGTCGGGGCCGACGAGAAGGAGAAGAAGATCGAGGAAAACGGCGACAGCGAGAAACCGAAGGAGAACGGCGAGGAGAAAACTACACCCGAGCCCAAGGACATGCGCGCTATCGTGCTCAACGGTTTTGGCGGACTCAAGAGTGTCAAAGCGCTCAAGAAGCCCGAACCGGCGCTCGCCGAGGGCGAAGTTCTCATCAGGGTCAAAGCATGGTGAGTTTTGAAATGTTTTTTTTTTTTTTTTTTTTCTACAGTTCATAAATTCGATAATTCGAGCGCTACAACCCGAGGAAATTTGCGTCGCGGAGTGAATTTCGAGCGTTTCTCATTTATGTAAAAATGCATCGGTATAAAAAAAAAAATTAATGAATAATTTCCACCGGAAAAAAAAGTTAGGTTGCAAATTTGTTAAATTTGTTTTTCGATTCGGGTAATTTGTCTAACTTGCAATTTCCTTTTTTCGTCCATTTGTCGACAACTTTTTGGAATTATTGTCACGGTAAATCAATGATTCGAACATTTTTGATAAGATCGATTTTTTCGCGATTTTTATCTCATCGGGAAACGCCCGTAATTTGCGGCGGGCTAACAAAAATTAAGTGGTCTTTGAGGTACTTCGAGCGGCACAGTCCTGGAAGATTTAAGATTCGGCGAGAATACAGAGAGAATTTCCTGTGTGAAAAATCTTTTTTTTATTGCAAGAATGTTGATATTTTACTGGACATTCGACTCGCGATGTTTTTTTAATCGCCCTTGAGTTACTCAAAAATACGAAAAAAAAAACTTCTCATCAATGTTGCGACTCGTGAATTAAACATTTTCCTTTGCTCGGATTTCCTGCTACATTTACTATATTCTATATTTTTTATATTTTTCCCCCTAATTCTTATAAAAAAAAAAATTAAACACTTTTTTCTAAATTTTTTATATTTAAAAAAATGCAATATTTCTTTCGCGTGATCGATTTTCCTTGTCCGTTGGCAACGCTCGGAGGTGTCAAAAAGCGAATCGAACACGCGCACGCGTTCACGGGTGACACGGCAATTTACTCGCGTGGAGCGGTCGAGGATCGTCGGAGATCGTCGTTGCGAATAGCGTAGAAAAATGAATGCGTTGCTTCGGGAATCCATCCGATCCTTTGTGGCGTCGCGGCCTGCGACTCCGGGCACCCTATAGTAATAGTTTTATGGATATGATCTCCGTATACATATATATATTTTGTCGTTTTTCTTTCGCGTGTGTACGTTTCGTCTTATGGTTTTTTTGTGCCTCTCGTGCCTCGCGAAGAGGTTCTTCGCAACGGCTAACGAGATTCGGCAGTCGGAGACTCTCCGAGGATCTCTCTCGTGTTATATCCATACGCGTGTATTTCTATATATATATATGTATATATGCATACACATATAAAGGCTACAGCAAAGTATCGCGGTATCGAACGGAGCGGGCGAAATAGCCAAGGAAGAAAAACGAGAACGAGAAGAGCCGAGTGACTTTATATTGCTCTACCCGAGAGAGGCGCGGCTCCGACGTTCCTCGCTATAATTTACCCTGCATCTCGGCTATAATGCTCGCACTTGTCTCGTTTCATCGATTTTATTCCTCCCCGATTCGACGTCGAAAAACAAACGAATAAACAAATTTTTTTTTATTGATACGAAATAAAAAGAAACGTACGAAATCCATCGATTTTTATCGTTCATTCGGAGTGCCAAAAAATCCAATATGCGTTTAGTCGGAAATTTCAAAAATTTCAAATTCTACTTTTACCCGTAAAAGAAAATTTCGTAAATTATTGTCAACCTAGAATTTTGATTCTTTTTTCAATAAAATATACTCATATATTGTGTGAGCCTGTTATTATAGTAATTTTATATTTTATTGAATTCTTTTTTTTTTATGTGTTGCAATAAAAAGGGAAACTTGAGTTACAGCGGTGAAAAGTAGAAAATTTCAAGTAGACGTACTTTCGGTTAATGGGGAAAGGGAATGAAGTATGTTTGTTTTAAATGAATTATTATTGATATATGCACCGGCGAATCTGGAGTGCGGCGGCACGCCGGCGTGTCCGCGGCGCGCGGGGCAATAGAAAGCGAAAGTAACCGAGGAGAGTCCGAGACGTCGGTGGGGCTCGCTCGGGACTGTTGCTTCTGCGAGCCATAAGGCGCACACATTTTCAGCGGCTCGGCGACAACACAACGTCGTAGGTGCGGTATCAGCTGTGCTGCCGCAAAGTCAGTCTCTCTCGTCGTGTATCTTTTTTTTTCTCTCCTTTCGGTAGACATGTATTGCTTTCTGTATCATCGGCACTGTGGCTCGCAAAGCTTCGCAGGCGCCTCGCAGCTCCGTTTCCGTTTCGAAAAAGAAAACAAAATTGGCAACACGAATTTCGCCCGATGACTCGTACTGTCGAAAACATTGTGAGGCCAGTTTTTACCCATTTTTTTCATCGCGCGAAAAAATTTCGTTTCAAGAACTCATTTTCGGGACAATTTTTTTATTGCCTTTGGCTTTTCTTTTTTTCTATTGATCCAGAATAATTCGACAAGTGCCCTGGAAATATCGATGATTTTTATTTTTCATTGATCATTCTTTGCATGGCATTTTTCTTGTTTTTGGAATTATCCAATGTTTTTTTATTTTTCAATCGGAATTCGCTTTTTCGTCGAAATTCGAACGAGCAAGGGAAGAGCGAGTGAAAATGATTGTTTTTTTTGTTGAATGAAGTTTGGATAGTTTTTTTTTTTGTATTTATGTGGAATTCAGTACAAGTGGATGGAATTCCGAGGGGAATGTCTGTATTTGTTGTTTTTTTTTTACGCGGCGAGTGTCGCGTTTCGCTCGCTGTAACGTAATCGGCGTAATTCTATCGCCGCCAAGTTCGATCGCACCTGCGGCTATGAACAAAGTCGCTGGCGGCGAATATCGAACATTCGAACCCGTTGAGGGCTCGCTTCTCTTCATTCTCGAGAAAATGAAAACAAACGCGCAACAGAATAATCGTCGGGAGTTCAAACGCGAATGTAAATACGGGATGTGAAGCAGGTCAGAAATCCAACACCGCTCAAGTTACACCGAGAGAGGTAACTGAACTTACATCAAACGTGACAATTGACGGCATTTGTGTCATAATTTGAATGATTTTACTTCAGGATTTCTTTTGCTTTTTGATGCTTTAAAAAAATGCAACAACAAAAAAAATACATTGAATATAAAAATGAAAATATGATTAAAAATGCTTCTTCGGAATCGAATCAAACGACAATAAAGACGAATAAGCTAATATGAGAGAAAGAAGAAACGCGGATTAAATTCATAATGTCTGCATTTTTTTTTCTCAGATTTTATCGTCGTTTTTGTTGAATTTTTCGTCGAATTTTTGTTTCCATCAAACATTCTTATTCTATTCTCGTGTGTCCATTGTGCCGGATTTTTTGGACGGATTTTGACGAACGGTCGTCGTCGAATGTGTCGATCGACACGTCGAGTGCGACGCGGCAGCAGCGTCACAGAAGTAACCGGGATATTTTCACGCGTGACTCACGATTCATAAAAGCCTCGATGGCATTGATGAGAAAATAAGCCCTCCGGTACACCGGGTGCCCCCCCCCCCCCCCCCCCCCCCTTGCTTCCCCCTTCTTGGGCTACGCGGGCGAGCCTATAGAAAAATATAATGCGCCTATGGTATTATTCTCTCACGAACAATTCGACCGGTACCCCCGTCTGCCGATGGACGAGCATCAATCGGCCACGTACCAACTCGAGTTCTCTCCTCGACTCTCGAATCCATAAAGAAAAACATGAAAAATGCTTTTTCCTCGATCCCCGATCGAGGGAGGAAGAAAAAGAGAGAGAACAAGAGATAACGAGATGAAAAATCGGAGCCCCTATCATCTTTCATACCCTCGAGAGTGCTCGTTCCACGAATGCAACTCAAGACCTCGAAATCCGACAAGGAAGACTTTCATCCAGAAAAAAAAAATATCCGTGGGGATTTTTTTTTTTTTTGTTAAAACAATCTTTTTTTTTTTTTTTTCGTTAAAATGAATTCTAATTGATGCATTTTTTGTCACAAATATGTTCAATCGAAGGAAAACAAAACGATATATGTTGGGTGCAAGTGCCGTGAAAATGAGAGAGCAGAGAAAAGTTACTTTGAATGGATTGTTTTTTTTTTATTCTTTTTTTTTATTTTGCCTTATTGGAACAGTGACGCGATAGTTTCGAGAGTTCTTTCCATTAACAGCTTCGATATCGAAGTCTCGTTAGGGCGATAAGCGGCGAATTGTTTTTCCTTTATCCGACGTGTCGAGAGCTTCGCCCGTAAATGCACGGAGTAAAAAAAAAAAAGTACAAAAGACAATGGACAGCACTCACGGATTCTGAAACGCGTAAATTTCTATCCGTTTCAAATGTGAAAGAAACATTTATCGCAAAGCATGAATATATTTTCGAGCAGTATTTCATTTCTCATTTCCGCGTATCTTCGAAATTACTGGTTCTCGCGCGAGAACTGTCGATAACAAAAATGCACAGCGTTGCATTTTCTTGGAAGAACGTTTTTAAGATTGTTTCGTGTGAAGCAAAGTTTTGACGAAATAGAACCAAACTTACCGCGACAAGACGCGAGCCGGCTTAATTTGCAAGTAGTATTTTTGCTTCTTTCGCGTGTACCTTCGAAATTACTGCTTTTTCCGCAAAAATGGTTACCAACAAAAATATAGCGCGTCGAATTCTCTTCAAAAAAGGCCCTCAAGTTCTTTTCACATAAGTCAACGGTTGCTCGATAAAACGAGGCCAAAACTTACCACACTCGACAACACTTGTGTTCTTGAACAGCTCAATTTGAGAATAGAATTTTATTTCTTCTGCATGTATCTTCGAAATTACTGATTTTCACGCAAAAATTGTTGACGAAATCCGCCCGAAGTTACGGTAATCGGAAATGCAAGAACAAATGAATTTTAATTGTCGTTAAAAAAAAATGTTGCCGAGTTGTAAACGGTACGGTTTTTTTTATTCTCGGCTCCGCGCATATCCAATGCTGGCCCTCGACACTCGAGTACGCTTCAACTCTCGCCGAGTACGTATGAATGAACAGTCGGTACGCTCTTACTCTCGCTCTCGTTCTCTCGCTGGACTCTCGAGACTTCATCCGTCCTCGCCTCTCGCCCCCTTCAGCCCCTTTTCCATGGGCCTCGAGAACCTCTCGGACGTTGCAATGATAATCTGAACGGAGCTCCGCGTTTCTCTCTCGCTCTTCGCCTTTCACGCGTCCTCGGCGTCGCGCTATCTTAATTATGCAATAATCTTATCGGACATATATTTATGCGCGTATATACATGTATAGAAATCCCTCGGCGGAGTGCAGTTTTTTCCTATCGAACGCGCCTCGTTAACGTCTGTATTTTTCATCCGAGAAGTTTCGTTTCGTTATTTTCTTCCCTCTCGTATCATCGCCGATGCGAGACTGTTTTTTTTCCGTCATTAAACTAATGTCGGGGAAATGGAAAGTTATGCAAAATTAATGTTTCGAGCAGCTTCTGTACGATTTTTTTTTGGTCACATTTTTTCCTATTGGAAAGTACTTGACATTCTTTTCGAATCTGCACTTCCCTTCATCGTTCACGTTTTCTTTTATTCTCTTCTTTTTCATGAAAATATTTCATCCGCCTATCGCGTCGCCTGTTTTTTATTTTTTAATAGCCTCGACGGCATTCAAAATTGTTTTATCGAATATTCGAGGCTTCGTTGCCCGAAATCTTATTATCTCGCTTTTTTCGTCGATATCAACAATATCTTAGCCGAAAATAAAATCGCAGCGTAAAAGAAAGATGGAGAAGAAGAAAACGACGAGGCACATTTATCAACGATGCAGAGATATATCAATATTTTTATATAAATTCTATCGACCGGTGAATCATCGCGTTGCTATTTTGTTGTTCACGACGATAAACGGAGAATAATCGTTGTCGTGTCATATGATAGCGATTAGGAAGATCGTCAGAAACGGCGGACTCATCTCTTTGCAAATCGTAAACATTGTCGAACAATTTTTTTGCAGTGCACCAAAACTTTAGTGGTTAGAAGAAACAGACCTGTGGAGAGTGTGACAACAGAAAAGGACTCCATACGCCTTTTTTTTAGTAATTTTTTGCCCCGTTTCCTCTATCTAGGAAAGCAACAAATGAAAAATTAAAAGAGCTCTACTTACATTGGTACTTCTGGTTATTTTATAAAATCAATCATTTCAACCAAATTTTCCAATTTAAAAAATGAACAATCCGCATTGTCGCATTTAATTTTTCACTCACGCGATACGATGGCGTAAGTTTTAATACACGCTAAAATACAAATGCGACAGAACTTTTATTTATTAATTTTTTTTTTTGGAATTTCGAGAAGAACAAAGATTGCCGTGCGGTAGGCTACGAAAGCGAATTGAATAGGTTAGATCCGCGTTCTACCGGTACAAGGTGGTATATGGTGGTAGTATTGATCGGACCACACCCGTGTTTCGCCGCCAGCAACAGCCGCCCCACCGTACATCAGCGAAACCGGAGCAACCCCATACAGACCTCATACGTAATTCGCTTCACTCGCTCGATCGGATCTGCTTTGCATTTGACTGCGTTAATTTCGTTGCAATATGCATCGAATATCGATGAAGGCACGTCTTATCTGAGGGACACGCGTATATTTCTCAAGATTTCGAAAAAGCTCGAGAGTATCACAGATCCGCGTGACGATGGGCCTTCGACCGATACGATTCAGAAAAAAAACGTGTATTTCGTGTTAGGCAAAATCTCGCTATCGATATTTTTATTCAATCGGGAGTTCCGTCGAACGTACGTTCGAAAAAAAATGCATACACTTCTGAATGAGATGAAAATCTGATAATAATGAAGCATATAAAAGATGCCGAAAGGATTCATTTTTCATGATAACAATATCAAAATGTTATTAACAAATTATGAAAAAAATGGTTGTTGGAAACATTTTAGTATTGTGCAGAATCAATCTTTTTGGAACCTCCTTTTTGGACCTTTTTGGATGAGACTGATTTTTTTTTCGTTTTTTATCCCATTGAGAGTTGATCGAAATTCTCTTTCAATCACACGTTTGACCGAACTGCACCGGCAGTGTCTTAAGATCGTTCTGACAGGAGGGCACGCATGTCGAATGCTCGGAAAACGTATGGCAGACGATTTTTTTCGTCCAGAGTACTCGAAACGCGGGTTCTTCGTTGCGTCGAAGCAGGACGACAGGAAACTCGGCTCTGCCTAGGCCAACATCGACCCCTCGCGTCCCCCCAAGCAAACTTCCACACGCACGCCCCCGTCGCTCCTCTGACTGCTGGCTGCGTAGCGTCAATAATCCAAAAGGGTTTCCAACCCCCTCGGCACTCGATCTATGATGGACACGCATGTCAACGCACACGATACTGTGCTCTATCCAATTTCTGTACTCGCCTTACCTTTCACAAGATTTCCTGAAGTTTCAGACGTGACAAAGAAAAATACAGAATTTGGGACATTTTTTTTCTCATACTTAATTCATTAATTCCACACCGAATTGCGAATAGTGGAAGAAAATTAGAATGCAAGTAAGTGTAGGGGAGAGCGGGGCAAAATGACATACCGGGGCAAAATGGTCCGAAATGGTCAAATAAAGTCCCCCGTATGATAGAATTAGGGCACAATGGGACAAGAGAAAGTCCCATCGAAGTAGATTTTTTTTTCTGTCCCATTTTGCCTTAATACCATTCTGCCCTGGTCCCATTGTGCGTGAATACCATTTTGCCCCGGTATGCCGTTTTGCCCCGCTCTCCCCTAAAAGAATAACACGTTCGACACCGGTGTCTCTCTTTCTCTCTTCACGTTCGCGGGAATGTCCCAAGTCGAACAGTGTCGGCCCGAGTGCTATTGCCACGCCGGTATTGCTGCTGTGCCGTTGCTTTCCATTATCCGAACTGTCACCCATTGTCTCGCCACTCGGCGAGCCACGTTGCTTTGGCCACATTGTCGGGTGGTAGGTAGTTTCACGGTGATTGACGTTTCACTAAAGCCCCCACCTCCGCCCTAACGATACAGAAACGGATACGCGTACGGAGAGTGTTTCGCGCGCCCGTCGCTCGGAGAGCCGACCGAGCAGAGGTGGTGACGCAGAAAGCTGACGTAAATTGACGATCGCGTATTTGACTATTGGCACGAAATTGCACCGTCGAAAACGGATTAATTTATTCACCGTTTCGTCGATTAATTTCTAATGACGAGCACGCGATTCGCATTCGCTTCTTGAAAATTTGACCAAAAACGCGTTTCAGTATCTTCGAATGGCTACGTAATCAAGAGACGGGGGAGTGTCTCGATGTTAAGTGCTTAAAATAGTACTTTGCGATATCAGTGCGAAAAAGCGGACTTTAGACGAAGGTTGGAAAGTTGGCTGAACAAGGATACGAGACGGAGTCGAGGGTTATAGCGCGAGGGAAGTGAGACTAATTGCTCGTTCCCGCCGGCTCCCGTGTGAAAAAACGCATCCGGAAATAAAATTTTGTACAGCGCTCGTGCGAGAAACTTTTTCTCCACTCATGTGATTGCAACACTCGACTTCGGCTCGCTCTGCTCTCATTCTCGTCAGAAAAAGTTTGATCGCACATCGACAATTCTTCGTAAATAATTAATTCCAATTTGTAAAAAAGGAAATTCGTTAATTAAATTACTAATAACAATAATATCAATTTGAATAAAAATAATAATAAATAAATGACAATTTGTAATAAATAATCTATATGAAAGATCTGAAGGCAAAAGGAGAATAATTTCTAATGCTGAACTGGAGTTAGTAATTGAAAAAAAAGGAAACTCGACCCTCCCACGGCTTCCGAGGCTCTTTAGGTTTCAAGATATATTTATTCAATCTCCGAGAGGGTTCATGCTATCGGGCACTCAATAACGAGAAAATGAGAGATGAAACATCGTGCGGGTGGAAAGGCACACGTGGTGCGCGCGCGATAGTGGATGAGGGCTTGTCAAAACTTCCTTCTTCCGTCCCAGCGCGCTTGTTTATATTCACGGAATATTTATGCGAAGAAACGTCTCAAGTATTTCCACTCGACGTCCCGGCCAACCCCGCCGGCCTTGCTCAATCTCATTTTCCCCGAGAATGAGATACGACAGAAAAGCACCCTTCATCGCGCCCGGCACATGCCGCCAACCTATGGGAATCGGATGGCAACCAAGTTCCGGGAAACATACGACGACGAAGCGCTCCCCTATATTCACTTTTCTTTCGCAGTCAATTTTTCCTGGCCTCTCGAGCGTTTGCTCTTAAGAGGAGGTGAAATACCGCGGTCGGTAACAAAAACTGTAAACAACTTTTCTCAGCTATACTGGCATTTATAGGTAAAAAAAGAGTCTTACGTCTGCGATGGTGACATTCGCATACCGTAAGACTTTTTTTTTACCTATAAATGCCAGCATGCCTGAAAGAAGTTGTTTACAGTTTTTGTTATCTATTGAGCCCGGGATGGGTGGGGGGAAGGGATTGCACCTCCTCTTAAGGTCGAGTGTCAAACGTATGGGTGCGAGTTTTTTGTCAACCGCACTTTCGTCGACAATTGAGAGATTTTGGACAAAAACCGACTGTTATGTACTTCGTAATTACTCAACCCAGCAAATGAAAGTCCGCTTTTGTCCGAAGTCTGGATGGTCTTCGAGAAAATACGATTACAGTTTTCTTTACCGACTGAGCAAGTGATCACCTTAAGTGGGCGCGTTTCAATATAAAACAAATGTTAACAATAATGCAAACAAAAAGGGTCATCAGGAAGTGTTTTCCTCATCACGTAGGATACAAAGTACAGTTTTTGGTATCGTTGGTCCACTTTTGGCCACCAAGTTCCAAATTATTAATTTGACTCGCGTCAAACCAGAAATCAAGAAGAAAATTGTAGAAAAAAATGGTTTATTCTCCACTAAACATTGAATTTAGGAGTAGGCGAAGCCTACCGAGTGCGAGAGAGATAGCGCTATCGACGCTCGCGGCGGAGCGACAGAGAGTGTGTGTTTCACATCGCCTTAATGGGAAGAAACTGTTGTGTGAATAAAAAAAAGAAATTTGTCTATGCGGGTTAGTTCGAGGAAAATTTTTGTTGATTCGTCAAATATCAATTTTCATCGAAACTGCGATAAATATCAGTTGCGAGATGTTTCGTCGAGCTTATGCGGGCTCATTTGTCGCCCGTTGGCTTCTTTTCTGTGGTTATTTGCGTTGAATGAATGTGGATGTGGGTGACGGATCGTGCGAACGAACAGCCACAAGGCCAGCAACCTCTCGTTATGGGTACAGTCGCATTTCACCCCCCTCTGGTTTGAGGGCTCGACGACAGATTTTTCGTTCGCCGACGACCGTTCGGATGTACCGAACACACTCGGGAGTGGCCTACACTGCGGGAGCTGTAGCGGCAGCAGCACCAGCAGCCAGAACGTTTCCCCGGCTACGTGCCAGCTGTAGAAACCGCGGCTAACATCTGCTTCCAGAAGCGCGGCGGCGCACCACCCCGCCCTGCTAGTTGCGCGCAGCCTTTTTTTTTTCGTCCTTCCAATGAAAAAAATGTACAGAAATATTTTTTTTTACACATCAATTTGTCAATAATAAATTATTCGACAATGATGACTAGGGAAAGAGGAATCGAAAAATCGAATTCCATTTGCAATATATATTTTTTAAATAACCGAGTTTAAAAATCTTTGAATAGAGCTTCATTTTTTGTCAATAAAACATCGGGCTCCGGAAGCGAGGAATTGAGAAATCAAGCCGTTGAAATGAAATTAGATTTAACAGAAAAAATAAATAATATACTTTCAATAGTTCCTTTTTTATTTTATTTTAGTTTTTTTTCTTTTTTTTTCAAGGGAAATAGATTTTTTCAAGCTCAGAGTGCGCCTAAATAATGCAGAGTTTTTGACGACCCGTTGAGATTAGCGTCAATTGGCAATTCGGCAAAACAGGAAGTACGCCCACGTTAAAAAATTGTAGAGGAGGTTTTATCGTTACAGTCCCAGCTAAAAGTAAGATTTCGTGCCAATTTAGAATAATTTCCGATAGGATATAAATGTTAAAAAATCAATCGCAACAAAGATCATAATAATATTGATTTGGCATAATAATAGTGGAAAAAAATTATCAAAACATAATGCGGAAAATATAACGAATGTATTTTTTGTATGTAGTTTAGAAAAATTAGATTGCCGAATGATTCGTCGAATTAATTTTTTTCCAAAGTACTTTGTTAACAACTTTTTGAAGTTATTGTGGAAAATTAATGTCCCTATTATTGTCGTGAATGGTTGATTTTTCCCCAGTTTTCCGAGTATCACGTTCGACCGGAAATGCTATGATTCATCCGTCGTAAAATACGTGCCCAAGAACATGAAACGCCAATTTCTTACGACGCAAATCCCCGTATTTTTTTTTTCGATACAATATGAATCCATTTTCTTTTTTTCATCTCACAAGAATCGCATGAGTCAGACTCTTTTTATCTTCGCCGAACACTCGCGGATGTATTGTGCAACAATTTTTTTCTTTTTTCTGCACGACAACGATAAACAGTCAGTCTGTTTATAGATATTATCTTCCTTGCATAAAATCGTCGAGGTGCGCGTGAAAAATGAAGGACAGCTTTTTATATTTCCGTAACTAAAAACAGAACTTTTCTAGAATTTAATTAGCGATAAAAATTTAATCTGCATCTAAAAGAAAAGCTAATTTTTATGAAAAAAAATTAATTCAATGCAAATCAAAACAAATCTTAATTAAAATCGCAAATATAGAAAAATTGTCTACACGAATAAAAATAAATTAAACGACAATTTGACCTATAAAAAAATTGTTCAATTCTAGAAAACACAAACAATGGTTTAAAAAAAAAAAGATCGATACGAGTAATTGAAATCATCGTTTTAAAGTTGGTAAATCGTTAAAAAAATTGTTGAATCCTTCTCAGCGAAATAATAAAATATTAAAATAATAACAGAATGGAAATATACGTTATTCGCTCACAGCCGAGTTGTTAAGATAAAGAGGGTTGAGAAAAAAGAAAAAAAAAAAAAATTATAGTAACGGAGTAGAGGCGCATAATGCTCTCCTCCCCTAGCATTCCTGCGACGAGTGAGCCACGGCTGAGTCACAAAAACAATGGTAATCTATCGCGACTCACAGCTGCTGTTGCTGCTGCTCTGTTCTCGAGCCCCGTTTTCTCCGCTTCTTTTTTCTGCCGCTTCCCCCTCCCCCCTTTTTCCTCCTCCAACGTCATTGACAGTTATACAGGGTGACGAGAAAATAAATGTGTCACCGGAAAAGTGCATGAACGATATTTGCTTCCCCCTTCTCTGTCGCTCTTGCGACCGAGACAAAATTTACTTTAACGCTTTATTATTATTTTAATTTTTTTCAATTCATCAGAAATATGTAGGAGATCCGGGAGAGTGGCCAAGCGCGGGTTTTTTAGGGGAATTTCGAACACTTCCCAATGGGACAAGAATTTGAAAAAAATCGGGCATGGAGAAGATGATTAAACGACTGATTTTGCATAATAACACCAAAATGTTATTAACTTAAAAAAATGAAAAAAATATTGAGACGATACGAGATTTTGTTTTTCAAAAATATAAATTGTTTTCTATCATGTCTTTACACTTGAACGTTGTGTGCCGTATATCTATGTATCTTGTGTATAATGAAGATAGTCAAGTGTCCCTGAGACTAACGAGTAGAAGCACTTTAATCGACAACACACTTGCGCTTCGTGTAAACTCCCGAGCCTCGAGACACTCGAGACTCACAAACAAGCTTCGCATCGATCCTTGCACTCGCTTTATCCCCGATGCCGAGCATTCTGCGGCGAGTGGCGCATAAAAATAATCGAAAAATAAAAAAAATTGTTCGCTGCAAATTCGATGAAAATAAAACATTTTGAATATATGCTAAGAAATATTATTACACTAAAGAAAAAAAAACAAAGAAAACGGGACTCGGAATTAAAGTAAAATTGACAAGAAAAAAAATAATTAATTGCAAATTCGATCGAATAACGCAATGGGGAACAAAAAGGATTTTTCACTCGAATTTCGTTAGATCTATAGAAAAAATGACGAATAACTCGTTGAAAAAAAAAGTCAGCAATGCCGTCGAGAACTTCGTTGAACGTTGAATGCAACGTGTTATCGTTTATCGAAGGCCACCGGGGCCATCGCTTCGACTTTTAATTTCAATAATAAATAAATAACAGACTCGCGCGCCTAAACTTGTTATTTTTTCGATGCGCAGTTTCGCAGTTATCGCTTCAGCATATTTACATTAATATGTACACACTTAAAAAAAATTTATTCAATAAAAAGAATAAAAATAACGGGATGATTCAGAAAAACTAATGGTAATGATTTTTTAGCTATATCCTATGATATGTTCGATAAAAACCTATGTTTGCAACGAATTCCAGCCCGATGGCTTCAAAAATGTAAGAGTTTGGGCCCGTTCGGACTTTTTCGAAAACATTCATAATAAAAACGAAAAGATTGCACAGATTTTGATCAATGTGAATAACGATCATTGGTTTAGAATAGTTTGACTTTGTACCAAATTTTGCTGAAAATTGGACCAAGGAAAGCACTATTCATAAACATTATAGCGATAATATAATATACCAATATTTATAGAATATAATAACCCTTCAACTGCAACTGTAGCAAATATGCTACATTGGCAAAAAAAGCTTTCTGCCCCTAAACCGTCCTAAATTCTCGTGAAAAATTCTGAAAAAATTTGACGACTAGCAGTGCATACAAATGAAAGTTTTTCCACCATAATATCAATTGAAAAATTATTTGTTTAAGCGAAAAAATTGAAAAACGCAATTTTTCAAAAGTGACATTTTTGACATATTTTGATACAAAAATGTCTCGAGCAGTAGAGAAAAATTGTTTTTCTCAATGGGAAAGAGGCTTGGCCGTTGAAGGGATAATATAATAGACACTATTACAATTGGTATCAATTGACGAATCTTTTGAATTATGATTATTCATTATAATAATAGAGAATTACGTTAATATTTTTTTTTCCATAAATGGATGTACAAAAAAAAAGGAGGAAATTTATGCGTAAAAATATTGATGGTATAGATAGGGCAAACGGGACGAGGCAGACTGAAGTGAATTGTGCGGCGACTGCATGAAATCGATCGGCGGGAGGCTCGCTCGCTCAAACTTTAATCAAGATGATTCACGTGTCGTGTACTCGCGTAACCGAGAGTGACTCATGTCGTCGTCTCTTTTTCTCTCCTCCCCGCCCCCACCATCTGTGTCTCGGGCGCGCTCGCGATCGCGCCTCACTTTCACGTTTTAATCAACTTCGCAGTACTTCGCATCGCAACGCCGATTTACGCTAAGGAAATCGCACTCGTTTCCTCAAAATCTCTTATGATGCATCGTCAACTCAATCATCGACCGCCAATGACGCATCGTTTCGGTTATTATTGTTTTTTTTTTCCCACTATGACACTTGGAAAAATTACTAAGACGAGACTGCGGGCGCGATCGATCGCAGTGGCAGACAATGAGATTCCGAGTGAATTAGGAACTTGTCCCAATCGAATGAAAATCTGAAAGAAATCAACCGTGCAAAAAAAATAAAATACGTAAAAGCAAACTTAACGAACTCGGCAGGCTAACTTTTTTTCTCAGAAATTGATTCATACATTTTTTTGAGTACACAAAAAAAGAAGTTGCATGGCATTCTTTTTTCTTTTTTTAGAAACTCTCTTTTGTATTGTAATTCGTAACATGAAACATATTTTAAACCTTCGCATTCAATTAATTAATTTTAAAAATTATGGAAACCCCTTTCACAGCTGAATGAATCGTATGAATTGGAAAAAATTTTTTTAAACAATCTTGTGTGCGATCTATTGAATTAACGTTCTGTAGTAATGTTTCGAAAAATTAGCATTTCCGTCGTCTTTGACGTGGTAGCGATTTTTCATTTTTTTTGTACCAATGCGTGCCAACATTGTGATCGAATAAAATTGTCTGGCTTTTTATTTCCGCGTATTAATGGTCATAATTGGCTTGAGATACGTGTCCCAATTGACGATCTAAAAAATTGCGATTTTATTTTGGGTCATTGCTCGAGCGATTTGGACAGACGAATTGAAGGCCAACGAAAGAAGGCTTTTCGGCAACTTTAGCTATCCGAGCGATAAGGGCAATACAAGCCCATATCCGCTTCCCGTTCCGGAAACATGCGAGTTGAGATTAACTGTCAAGGCTAAAATTGCCAAATAGAAAAAAAATCATAAATTCCTGAACGTCGATAAAGAATGACCACAGAAATGATAGAAAAGCACTCACGACTTTGAATCGTGAGCTTTGAGCCGGAAAATTTTTGAATCTGTATCGGCCATCGTGGCAAAAATTTGATAAACCTAAAATGTTAATTTCGAAATAATGAAATAAATAACGAAATAACTTTTTGAAATGTAATTCGAGTTTTTCAATGGCATCGCGCGCTTTCAGCTTCGCTCGGCGCACGATAGATCGGAATTTGAAGAACGCGTCGCAAGACCGGCGAGAAAAAAAAAGGAGAAAGTCCGACCCTTGAGCGCGTCCGGCTTAATTCCCTTAAATTGCGTCAAATTGAGAGGAATAATTTCCTCTATTCTTGTCGGACAATTGAGGAGGCGAAACTACGTGGCCGGGCGACACGCAAGGCGCGCTGGGACGAGACTCGCCCAGCGCCGCTATCGGTGCCTCCACATCCTTCTTTTTTTCTCTTTCTCTTATTATAAAAACCCTTGAAAACAAGACATCAATATGTTACACAAAAAAAATCCTCGGGGTCAATGTTCCCAAAAAAAAAAAAAAGAAAAAAGACACTATTACAAAAATAAATAAAAAATCCTCAAGCTTTCCGCGGAATTCAAACGATCTGACTAATAATAAACATTTTGTTTGATGTAATTTTTATACAATTGTAAAAAAAAAGGTTAT
This sequence comes from Ischnus inquisitorius, assembly GCA_963924025.1. Classification (NCBI taxonomy): domain Eukaryota; kingdom Metazoa; phylum Arthropoda; class Insecta; order Hymenoptera; family Ichneumonidae; genus Ischnus; species Ischnus inquisitorius. Next base: position 1,696,922 of record OZ001250.1, on the reverse strand, counting down.
TGATTACAAACGATCGATTTTTGTTCATTCGCTCAGCAAAAATTCGCGGTTTATTTTACGTTGAGTGTATAATCTATTGTAGGATGCCTGCGCGCGATGCCATAAAAGAAGCGTTTTTTTTAACGTATCGTTCATTGTCATCGTTTTTTGCGAACTATCGGGAACAGTCGATAGGCTGCCGAGGGACGTCGAAATAGGCAGACACGAAGGCGCCCGACACAACGGCGCTTCTCGCCACGCGTTCTCCCCACATCATCGCTATGCCCCTCGCGTTCTCCGCATACCTCGTAGTCTACGACTCGTCTACTATCGTGACTAATACGTAATACCTGTACCTGTATCCAACGATCTCTCTCGCTATACATAGATATACATCGTATATACGGGGTGTCGAGGAATTTCATGGTTTTTTTCCTCCGTACTTGACCCGTTTGCAAAAAATCTCTAGTAATAAAGTTCAACTTCTTCATAATGAAAGCTCTGCGAAGGCTCGCAAAGTCATAATTAATGAGAAAGCAACGTCGAAGGTTGCACTTTGGGATCTTATTTACGATTAAATCTGTATAAAAAATGTATCCCAAAATTCAAAATATTCAAAAACAAAGAAAACATTAAATATTACAAGAATATACATTACCAAAATTGATCCTTTTCCCATTGAAAGTCATTGGTTTCAAGTTTAATGGAACGTTTACTTGAAATTTCCAAAAGTTAGAAACACAAACGACTACAGCAGTTTAGTGTCCCTTCGATGGTATTATCTGGCGCCCCGTCTCGTTTGCGATGTCGACGATACCAAAAACGGTGAAATCTTTTTGTACATTTATGGAGATATTGTTCGTACATTGTCTAGGAAACGACGTGGTTTTAGCGAAAAGGGTTAGCGCGAAAAATAAATGGATCTGGCTTACAACTCGAACACCCTGTATGCAGCGACGCTTCGGCTGCCGAGAGAGCGTATTTGCGTGACCTCGGGAGCCACACGTTCGAGCCCTATGTAGTAACCGAGACCTCGGCTGACTACACGCCTACCCTCGCCACAGCGACGGAGACAGAGAAGGGAGAAAGGGAGAAAGCAATTTATCGAGAGCGAGAGTCAAACAGGGAAAGCACTATTTCTGGCACACCGCTGATAGTCGCCCTAGACTGGAATTATGTAGGAGCCTCGAGTTATACATGTATCTCCTAGCATTACCTTTCATGCATGTACTGGGGGAGAGCGGGGCAAAATGGCATACCGGGGCAAAATGGTACGAAATGGTCGAATAAAGTCCCCCGTATGATAGAATTAGGGCAAAATGGGACAAGAGAAAGTCCCATCGAAGTAGATTTTTTTGCTGTCCCATTTTGCCCCAATACCATTCTGCCCTGGTCCCATTGTGCGTGAATACCATTTTGCCCCGGTATGCCGTTTTGCCCCGCTCTCCCCTACGTATCGGTAACTCTGTTGCGCGAAACTTTCCATTTCTGCGGGAAACTTTTGGGGCGCCACATCTACGTTACTCTCCACACGGGGAGCTTGCGGAGCAAAAGAGTTTGTCCATATTACTCGAACTTTGAAAAAAATGGAATCATGAAAAAAGTGACGAAAACTTAATAATAAAATTCACAGATTCGGAGAGAATTTCGGCTATTTCTCAATGCGACAAAAATCCGAAAAAATCAAGCACGTAGAAGGCGTTTGAACAATTGATTTCGCGTGATAACAATTCCCAGAAGTTATTAACGAGCTGATAAAAAAAACTTAAAATGTTAAAAAGATTTTTCCAATCTATCCTTTGATCATTTCATCAATAATTAAATTCATAATTTGACAGATAATTTTATTAATTTTATTAAAAATTTGAAAAAACAATAATTCGAATGTTAAATCTCGTGAGGCATTTATGGTTGATGCACGATAAATATTCGATCTTCTATTCTATTCTGAGATCGGCTAAACTCGAGACTGCGAAGAATCGAAGTACGCGATATGCGCGTGTACGGTGAGCCGGTTGTTATTGCGATGACGCACGCCTATCCGTCGTTACACTCGAGTGCGGCGTCTTATAACTTCGAGAAGTCTGTGGTGAGGATACGAGAAAAAAAAAATAATAAGAGAAGAGATTATAAGTGTCGACTCGTGACTCTTTCTCACTTCGCCAATCGGGCAACGGCGATATATTATTTGCCTTTGCATACCGTCGCTCGAAGAAACGGAAGGGCTTATCTAGCGCGATTTAACATATGATTCACGCTCCTGATATTCGACCTTATGTTTCTCAGCCGCGGATAGGGGAGAGCGGGGCAAAATGGCATACCGGGGCAAAATGGTACGAAATGGTCAAATAGAGTCCCCCGTATGATAGAATTAGGGCAAAATGGGACAAGAGAAAGACCCATCGAAGTAGATTTTTTTGCTGTCCCATTTTGCACCAATACCATTCTGCCCTGGTCCCATTGTCCGTGAATACCATTTTGCCCCGGTATGCCGTTTTGCCCCGCTCTCCCCTACTCGAATGTGTACGTATTTGCGTACAACAACTGCGAGCACTCGGAATTCGTAATCAGGCTCCTCGCGTGGCAAGTGTTGTTATTTTCGTCTCGTTGTGTCCGTCTTTTGCGCACGGACGGACATTCGCGAGAGATTATCGACGGGGAATAATAATGTTAATAAGCATTAACCCGACTCGCCCGGCGACGCATTATCGCTCCTCTATCGTTTCGACAATTTCTTTACGACGTTTTTTTTAAATTCTTTACAACATTCGATAAGTGTTACTTTGCAAACAAAGATTGCATGTTTGACAATTGCGATCTTAGGGATGGGGAAAAAATTAATTGAATTTCACTCTCAAGAACGGCGAAAAAATTCATACGTAATCAGAAACATTAACGAATCATTTTCAATTAAAAAAAATTTGTTCGCCGGTCAATGTGTTGAGCACTTAATTTTTTTATTATTTTGTTAATAACATTTGGGCATTATTATTATGCAAAATCAATCGTTTCGGCATCTTCTTTATGCCCGATTTTTTTCAGATTTTTACCCCACTCGGAATCGTTCGAAATTCTCTCTAAATCTCACCTTCGGCCGGCCTGCACCGGACCTACTACTTTAAACAATCATTTGAGCCGATTAGATTTTGACAATACTAATAAATTCCTTATTTCCCTCGATTAGAAATATCTTCAAAATTATTTTTTGATTTTACAAAAACAATTTGCAAAATATACGCATCGCGAGCGCGCAGCACCCTTAAACGACGAAAAAAAAAACGTGCCATTATAAAAGTTGCACAGTTTCATGAGTGACACGCGAGCACAGAAGGCGCAGCTCCAATAGCGGCAATGCGGCACTGGCGTATCCTTGACAGCAATAATATTCATATATACGGATCAATTGAGGTCACGATAAAATGAAGAAAAAAAAAAAAGAAAAACGAAGTTGATGGCAAAACGCAGGAAAGACAATGTTATCAATAATTGAACGTACATGCCCTCTTAAACCACAAAACATTTGCAAAAAAAAAAGGTCACTGTAAAAGAATGAGTATGTGCATAATTCAGCCTAGCTAATACATTGAATCGGGTTACATTGAATTGACCGAATGAATGAAGATCGGAATGTGGGGGTAAGCAATGATGCCGGTGTCCTCCCCTCGCGCGGAATTCTATTTATAAATGGCACGCCAATTTATACTCGCCGCTAAATGGACCGTGTTATCGCACAGGGATCGCCTATTAATAAAAGTCAATAATGAAAAAGAAAAAATGCGAATAACTCGTAGAGCAACTCAATCGGTGGCTGTTACCGCTGACACAAGCTGAAAGCTCATTTGTACCGAACGTTCGCGATTAGAGCCCTGAAATTCTTTCATATCGCAGTTATAATGGTCCATTAAATGAAAAAATCATCAAATATGTTCGACGATATACACCATTTTCCGCATATCCTTTTTTATGCAGTTTTTTCTCCCTATAACTCATCGCAGAGTAAGAGGGTTCATTCAACAAGTACTTATTTTTTCTGCATTTTTTTATTAGGCTTTTAACAAAAGTCGACGATGTTTTGATTCGAGACTAAAACAATTTTTTGCAATCTTCTGCGAAATGAACACTGCGCAAGGACAACCCCAAACTGCTCGAGCGCATTTGCGAGGTAGATGTGGAGCGCGAAGTAGTCACTGTCTCAAGTTGTCAGACAGTTGTTCTGCATCGGCCTAGACTCGGACTAGTAGTTGTGGTCTGTTCCGGTCAGACTCCGTTTTCTTCCCTCTTTTTCGATATTTTGTTGACCTCATTATTTTTGTATATTTTTCGTTAGACGTTTGAAAAAAAAAATTCTTTTACGAGTTTGTTTATAGGCCGATAAAATGTATCGACTGCCACAGTAGTCGCGACTCGATCGTATCGGCTCAGCCACAACGCAACAACGTTTTCATTCTGTTTTATTGTTTTTTTTTCGCTGACTCAAGTATTCACAGCGATAAATTGGCATCGTTGGGGAGGGGACGATAGCGGCTGAGCGTTTCGCGAGCTGAATAACAAAAACGTAGGAAAAGAAATTCGTAACCCGCGATGCCGCTTCATTTACCTATCTTTCTGGGTCGCTCGCGCGAGAGCAAACGACAGTGATAACCAAAAAAAGTCGGCGACGGCGTAAGCCTTTGAATTGGCGAATACTCGCCACTGTTCTCCATTCGCGTGAAAATATTTCCCGGGTTCTGAAGTATAATACGCCGGTTTCCTGAATATGTGTCCAAAATTCATAAACCTTCATGCATAAAAAAAAAAATTCATAAATTAGATCTAAGAGTAAAATGACCGTAATTCAAGAAAATTACAGGATCCCTTTTTGTGCAAATAAGTTGGATTACCGAATTTCTCAATGAATTCTTTTTATTTCTAATTTTCTGTTAATTTCTCGGTATTATTTTTATGCAAAATTATTCTTGAATAATTCGTATTTAAATATAATTCGATTCAATGGTATTAATAATTTCAAGAACTCGAAGGGGGCACGTGGTGTATCGTCTTCGATGTTTCGTACCGAGGCATATCGTTAAGTTTTATCGTCGCTCTCGTGTGTATCCGGGATATCGAACGCGACGTGTGTCTATCGAATGGAGTACACGGTACCGAGAGCGAGACCGAGGGATAATTTTCGCGCGTCTCACGAAGCGCTCGCGTGCGACGCCAGCCTCGAACGTCGGTCTGGTCGGTACGGCGCCTACTACTAGTTTAAGCCCCTCGCGCTCCCGCGAACCCCTCGCCGGTAGCACCGCTGAGGGTGCTCCGCGCCAAGGTACGGAACCGCGGTCTCTCTTTCCTGCGTGTGTTGCGCACATACAGGCTCATTAATACTATACGGCAATATAAGAAAGGTATATTTATAAGAGGGAAAAGGGAAGAGCCCTTCGTTGCCATGCGAAAAATTCTATTCCAACCCTTTTTTCTTTTAATCCTTCCGGCATACGCGCCACCGTACGCACGCGTTGCCACACTACTTCGAGGAAAATGGGGAATCGTGCGGCGCGTTCGCAACGCCTACGCTCGGGATATGGACGATTTCATGAGTTCCCGGAATTTTAGGACTCCATTAAATTTTAACACTAACATTTCGACTTCGGTGATATTTTGTAGATTCTATTTCGGCTCATTGTAAAAGAAACATCTGCAAAAATTAAGAAATGCCAAATGAAAAACAAACTAAATGAAAAATAAGTGAATTTTGTAAATTGGATAGTGACAATTATTACTGATATTTAATCATTATAAATATCCGTCCATCACTGTCAGGACAGTCGGGGGGTGTCTTTCATAAACATGACAATCGTTTGCGGCGACTGAGTCACCTAAAAAAAGAGAAAATTAATTTTTCCTTTCCCTATCCGTTACTGTAACACGATAAATACAATGACCTCGGAAAATGTTCGAACAATGACGCGGGTGAGAATCCTAAAACGTTTCGTACTTCGAGATTAAAAAAAGCAACTATGGATAGTATTTTCCGCTGCAGAAATGTGCGAGATAGCAAGCAATTTTCCAAATGATTCAATAGCATGTAATTTTTTGAACGTATTGTTCACATTTTCAATTTTTCTCGTTTCAGTGGTTTGAACTTTCAAGATTTGATGGCGAGACAAGGGGTCATCGACTCTCCGCCAAAAACTCCGTTCATCATGGGCTCGGAATGCGCCGGCGACATCGAACAGGTCGGCGAAGGTGTCGAGAACTTCAAAGTAAGAAAAAAAATCCATTTATAATTTTTTTTTTTCCATAAAAAAAATATATAGACCAGGATTTTGCAGAGCTTGAACATTAAATTATTTGAAGTTCTTTATATATAAAGATATATGTCTATGCCATGTATTGAATTTGATCTATGCGACCAATTGCCACCCCAACGTGAAATTACTTTAGCCTCCCCCTTCGAGCGCTACCGGAATTACTTTCTGCGGCTGGTTCACTCGGCGTTGCTCAAGAGAAACCTCATTATCGGATGCTAATGCGCAGTAACGCCGTCGAAGTCTTCGCGACGTGACTTCAAAACGATAAACACCTTCCTGAGACACCCCTATACGTACATACGCACACAAAGTAAATTTTCCCCATCTTTCAGCTTTCATTCCGTTGTCAATTCATCATAAAACTATCCGAGCTTCTCAAGAAAATTCAATTTCTGCGTCCTACTTTCCCTTCTTTCTCTATTGTTGTAAACACTTTTTTTTCATTTCACTAATATACATTTTTCAAGATTTTCCATTAGAACGAAACCGGATCAAAACTGAAATGAAATTGCTCTCAGAGAAGTCGACAAGAATATCAATTTTTCACAATAATAATGGTCTTTTTTGTTGCAATGATTCAGAAGCTTCATTTCAATTTTACAATATAACGATAAATGTATCGTAAGCGAACAAACAGAATTTTTAAAGAAGTCGTGTAAAGAAAATTCAGATGAGTTTGAATTATCGTGAGACATCGAAGAAAAAAAGAACTGCTTTTCATTCCAAAGTGTTCGTGTAGTAGAAAAAATGTGCCGCGAAATATGCGAGTTGAGAGCTGGAAAAGATCGACGCGCCTTCCGAATTCGGCTCAAAGTCCTCAGGGTCGTGGCGAAAAGCCGCACGTGTAAACGACCCGCGTAGGTAGTTGAACCGGGGTGACGGTTCGGAGTGGTATTATTGCCGAAGGGCGAGGCCGCGCTCGAAGGGGTGGTTTCACGATTCCTTTTTCCCTCCTTCGCCCGCGCGTCATTATGCCTCACTTTCCCCTCCCACCAGCCAGTAGCAATTTCAGCGATCCACTTTGCTAGTTAAATTTTTTTTCCCCCTAATTTTAATGACTCTCAGAATCTTTGTTTCAATTCAATTGCTTTCGACGAATTGTTCTAGACAAATTGTTTTAATCCAATTTTCTCAAACGAATTGTTTTAGACAATTGTTTTCAGATGAATTTGTTTAGGGGAGAGCGGGGCAAAATGGCATAGCGGGGCAAATGGTACGAAATGGTCAAATAAAGTCCCCCGTATCATAGTATTAGGGCAAAATGGGACAGGACAAAGTCCCATCGGAGTAGATTTTTTTGCTATCCCATTTTGCCCATATTATGCTTACCCATATTGTGCGGGAATACCATTTTGCCCCGGTATGCCGTTTTGCCCCGCTCTCCGCCAAGACGAACTGTTTCGGACGAATTTTCCGGTTTGACCGCCCGTCCGAAAAAATGTATTGATTAATAGGAATTAATGTCTTAATTTTTTTCATCCAGGTCGGTGATCGCGTCGTCGCCCTGCCGGATCACAAAGCTTGGGCCGAGCTCGTTGCTGTCCCGGCTACTTCGGTGTTCGCACTACCGGCTGGTATGAGCTATCTCGATGCAGCTGCCATCACCATGAACTACACCGTGGCATACATATTGCTCTTCGATCTCGCTTGTCTGACACCCGGAAAGAGCGTACTGCTCCATAGCGCCGGAGGCGGCGTGGTACGTATTGCCTTTTTTTTCCCCCCATTACAATGGTCGTTCGAAATTTCTTAAAAACACAATCAATTACCATTCGATCGCGGCTTTATCGTCGACCGTTGCGGTATCTTTCTGAAACTTTTGTTGCGATCATTCAAACGCGATCAGTTCCACGCGACACCCGAAAATACAAAGGGCACTCCAACGATTCCGTTGAATGATTTTTTTCCAGTCAACCAAATTTTTCGCTGCAGTTATGCTTTATTGGACTTCATTCGTACTTATCGGAGATAACTAAGAGACTGAGATATTCAAAAAAATGTATTTTGATTGAGTGTACTCGCCGTGGCGAGTCGAGTTAGAAATCGTGGATCTGGAAAGGGTAATCGAATTCATTCGTGCCCTTTGATTCGGGACTCGTTGAAGGAAAATAGAAAATATATTCGCGTCGTGCCCCACCGACGACCGGAGCTATCGTCCAGCCCAAGAGTTTAGTTGTCGTGGGATTTTTGTGCCCTTAGCCTCGTCTCGTTAACTTTCATTGGATAATTAAGGACCGGCATGCGGCGAAACGAGAGCCTATGTCGTAATGTCCGTAGCCGACTCCGCTTCCACGGCCGACTCCATCCATTCGCCGTTCGCATAGTTCTGATCCCTGACAATTGACTGTCGCCCCTTTTTAACTTCGCTCTCGCACACATTCGCCTTCGTCCTTCGTATTATACCACCCATTCACCGAACGAAGTAAAATCGAATTATTCACATAGAAAGAATTTTCGAAGATATTTTGATATTTGATTTTTATTTGATTTTTTTTTATATTATGATATTTTGATATTTTGATATTTTGATATTTTGATATTTTGATATTTTGATATTTTGATATTTTGATATTTTGATATTTTGATATTTTGATATTTTGATATTTTGATATTTTGATATTTTGATATTTTGATATTTTGATATTTTGATATTTTGATATTTTGATGAAGTACTTGAAGCATTTTTTTTTAAACTATAATTGCTTTTCTGTACTACGCGCGAGAAAATGTCGATATTCCGGAACTGCAAATCCGTGCGCGGAAACGTAAATTCCCGCACTAGTGCGCGAAAGTGCACGCGGGACGAACGGTGAGCTTGCGATAGATTGAAAACGCCGACGAGAAAATTTCCCGGTGGATTTCCGTGGGAGCTTTCATTGGTGAATTTAGCGAGAACGCTGAGCGAGTTCTCTGTCTTCATCTATTGGACCAGCAGTAGATCGCTTCGGATCAGTCCCAGGGTCATTCGTGTAAGCATCGTCGACTCCGTCTCATCCTCTGCCCTCACCTTTTTATCGTCCCTCGAGTAATTCGCTCGCTTCGTCCTTTTTTTATCCTTTAATGGAAGTTTTTTCTCTCGCGTCTCGTCTCGTAAATAGAGCTTAACCGATGCGACTCCGAGCTCGTGGAAGCGCCTTCGAGTCCAATATAATAATAAACACCCGAGAAAGCATTCACCGGCTTAGAATCCGGGGGGAGGTCGGGAAGCTTTCAACAATTCGCCGAGCGAAATCATCGCTTATCCGACTCTCACGAATGGCGCGAATCCGACAGACGAAGTCGGAAAAATCCTCTGACGAATTGCCGTACGGGAATGGGAAACTTTTTTTCTGCAAAGAATTGTATTTGAAAAAAAAAAACCAGCTATAATTAGTTACCAACATATTTGAAAAAAACAAAAGGCAAAAAAATGGTGAAACACGAAAAGTCGAATTGAATCAAAGAAAAAAACGCTTAGATGGGGAAAATACATTTTTTGGATGAAAATAATATATAAATAAAAGATCAATATTCAAGAATATAAAAAATTGAAGATTAGATTGTTTAAACTTCTTATTAATATGTGATCCATGTTTTTCAATTTTATTTATTTTATATACATATTTCGTCATATTCTTATCGTATTAAACCAGAGGATCATAAAGGAGGATCCGATGGAAATATAGAATGAAGCGTCTATACTTTTTGACTTACGGATTTTACTTCGGATAAAACTTCGACAAATACCCTATCCAGTGCGTGACTTTCCGGCGACGAAGCACTTTTTTATTCAGAGTTTCCATGTTTAGGCAAATATATGATCGTTTAGAGAAAATAAAATTAATTGCCATGATCGCGGCTTAGTTTATTAACGTCACTAGAAGTAACATGTTTTTCCTCAATACTCAATTATGAATACTACAATATTATTATTATCATCATTATGTATTACAATTAATATCGATTGTAAATTATTCACGATCGAGAAACGCAGCTTCTAGCAACAATTTAACTGCAATCAAGAAAAAAGTTTCAAATCGAAATACATGAACAGATCGAAATTTAATTTCCGTAGTGACGTTTCTTCATGAAATGCAACGATATTTTTCTATGCAACTCGTGCTGATTCACGATCAGTGCGGATTTGCACAAAGTCCGGATTGTCTGGCGAACCGGCGTTGGCTTCGAAAATTTCAACGTTTGTATGCCCATGAACCTGGGCATCGCCCAAGATTCCGTCGAGGATCAATACGGTTCAACAGGTTACACCCCCACCGGACGCGTCACCCCTTGAGCGTCCTCCATCCCTCGCGTTCGCTCGGCCATGCCGCGAACCGAAGTCGAGACGAGAAGATGCGAAATCTACCCCCTCTGCTTACTACCTTTTCCTCCCCTTCCCGTCGAATCCTACGGGGATGCTGGAACGCACCGCGCCAACTACGTGGGGAGTTTCCTGCGAATTCGTTGCCAGGCAACACGATCTCCCCCCCCCCCCCCCCTCTCCTCCCTCCCCTTGCCGCTCCCTCCCCGGTTTCCATTCCTCTCGGTCCTTTTCTGTCTGCTGCAACACAATAATAATAATGATATCCATAAAACTACAGACAGTTTTTTTTTCCCTCATTTATATCGTTCTTAACTGGGGCGAAAAGAAAATTTATTGCGAGCAACTTTGATGCTGAAAAAAAATGTCGCCTCTCCATCTTTTTCTTCATTCTCGTTCTCGTGTAAAACGACGGAAAAAAATGGTACCAATTACTCTGGCATATTGCGGCCTCTCTTTATTTTATCACAATCCCTCAAGTACTTTGTGTAGGGGAGTACATTCATCGTATTTGGCTTCCTCAACTGATGGTAGTTCAGTCGTAAACATTTTACCATTTGGCCATTTTCTTTTGGACAAATTTAATAGCGATCATTGGATTACAATAGTCGAACTTTGTAACAAAATTTACTGAGTAGGGGAGAGCGGGGCAGAATGGCATACCGGGGCAAAATGGTACGGAATGGTCAAATAAAGTCCCCTGTGTGATAGAATTAGGGCAAAATGGAACAAGAGAAAGTCCCATCGACGTAGATTCTTTTGCCGTCCCATTTTGCCCTAATACCATTCTGCCCATGGTCCCATTGTGCGTGAATACCGTTTTGCCCCGGTATGCCGTTTTGCCCCGCTCTCCCCTATGAATTGCTTCATTTTTTTATGACTCCATTCATTTTCGAATATGAACAAAATAACGCCGAATATTTTCATCGCAATTTGAGCTTCGTTTTGACTTACTATCATCCTTAGATTTTTCATGCTCGACTGTCGCAAAAATAACATATTGAACGATTGGCTTTTTTTATCCCGACGATGGGCAATTGCCGTTAGTACATTTCTATGGATTTTTCGCTGCCCGTCCGCGCCTCCGGCTCTCGACGTAGAGTTGAGTTCTCGCGGCCATTGCACTCGGCGATCCACGTGGCGCATTAAAGCTCGCTTCGCGAGCGACCTTAAAATCACGTGGGCGTAAAAATTCGCATCGTTTTCTTTTTCATTCGAATTTTCAACGACACGTTTCTTTGGCCCAATTGACCATTCTTTTTCCCCTGGCTTTGATGGCACGTGGAACCGCAACAGATGCTCCGATGGTAACAATTCGCATTTCGCATTTTCACCAAAAAGCTTGACCGGACTTCCAAGAGCAAATGAAGGTTTTCATACGCCTATCTAGCGAGTGCGAAAATCTCCCTTTCCCTTTTGATCGTTAAGGTGACCTGTTCGGGAAAAAAAAAGTAAAGCGTTTTTGTTACCGACCGAGTCTGCGGGTGTCCTTAATTTCGTCGGGGTGCTTCGAGGTTCCCCGTATCAAATTGGGAGAAGAAAAATCGCAAGGGATGAGGAACGACGATGTACGGGCTGACGCGAAGAGGATGAAAGTCGAAAGCTTTAGCCCCGACGTGACCTCAAGCTCGGTTCTGCGATTCAAGTGAACTCGAAGCTTTCAGAGGGTCCGCAAACCATCCACTTCTGGACGTGACCAGCCTCGCCGAGAGCGGAGGGAATCGCGCTTGACTCTCGATTCCATCGGGGTCTCCCGAAGTGCGTTCCGTGCGAAAGTTTCGCTTCGCACCGGCCGAACAATTACCGCGGACTATTCGTCGTGGTTGGCCGAGCGCGAAGTTTCCGACCGGAATTACATTCGCCGAACTGGCGCGCCGCAATCGGAAAATTGTCAAGCTTGGATCTTGAAGCGTGGGCGTTGTCTGGGATTTCCGTGAAATTTCGCGTGAGAAAAAAGAGATTAAGCCCGCGTTAACCTCGCGGTCATGAAAAAGAACCGACCAAGCCTCGACGCCACGACGGAAATACAATCGACCGGAAATACCACCGCGTTAATTTTCCTTTCGAATCCATGCAAAAGATGTTTTTCGTACGAGCAACGTTTCAACATCCGAGCGACAGAAAGAATTCGAGAGATCAGAGGTAGAAGTGCCAAGAGATGAGTTTGCCGCCCTTCCTGGAAATAATGAATGCCACTTCTGTTGAAAAATCTCTTGCGCCTCACGCGAGCTGTACACGCATCTTCGTTTCACGCTTCTTTTTCATCCTCCTGCGTCTCTCCCTCGCTCTCCCTCTCTCTTTCGTCGTTTCGAGGACAGTAGGACCACACAAGCCACTTTCTTGTTTTTCGCGCGTATCAAAGAACCTTTTAGATCGAACCGAGTTCTCGACATACCTCTTCTCCTCATTACGACTGCCACTCTCTGTCCACTCGACAAAAGGCTCGAGCTCCGGTTGCAACAATTACGGGACGAACAAAGTTGTCCTTAATCCAGTTACAAACGAAATGAACTTCATTGCAAAGAAGTTAGGTCACAAAAACCCTTTTTTTAAGATGTTTTCGCTCGATCCTTGGATTCCTTCGCGGCCATTTTTTGCACTTCCGGCACTGTTGTGCGTTTCAAGACCGAGCAGCAAAGCCGAATTCCGAATTTGAAAGAGACTTCGTTATCGCAAGATCTAAAATCCAAACGATTGCTTCGTCCCTGGGAAAAAGGAGTACGACAAATGGCTAATTTTTTCATGTCTCCATCTTCACAGGGTCAAGCAGTAGTCCAGTTGGCCAAGACAATAGCGGACGTCACGATCTTCGGCGTGTGCGGCAAATCGAAGCACGAGGAACTCAAAGCTGCCGGCACGATAGACCATTTGCTGGAACGCGGAACCGACTACAGCAACGAAGTCAGAAAGTGAGTTGCTCGTGATTTTGCGGACGAAAAAGGGAACGGTAGATCATTGACGACCTCGCGGTAACAAACGTGTCGTTTCTATTTTCGCAGAATATCGCCCGAAGGCGTGGACATCGTTCTCGATTGTGTCGGCGGTGAGGAATGCAACAAAGGCTTTTGCCTTCTCAAACCAATGGGAAAGTACATTCTGTACGGTTCCAGCAACGTCGTTACCGGTGAAACTAAGAGTTTCTTCTCGGTAGCCCGATACGTGAGTTTTGCACTATTGTTCTTTTCCTTAATCGTGCACGAAACGTGGTTGTTGATGTGGATGTGGACGTGGATGTGGATATTGAAGCGGATGAAGGTGTGAAGTGGATGTGGATGTTGAAGAGAATGTAGATGTAAATATGGATGTGGATTCGGACGTGGATGCAGTTGACACGAAACAAATACATTTCAGTGGTGGACGATGGACAAGGTATCGCCGATAAAGCTCTTCGAGGAGAACAAGACGCTGTCGGCGTTGAATCTCCGTCGTTTGATGCACCAGCACGGTGCTCATTCGTTCGTGAGGAAGGCCGTCGACCACGTGTTCAATTTGTGGAGCGAACAGAAGATAAAGCCGCGCATAGACTCGACGTGGGCGCTCGAGGACGTTGCCGAGGCGATGCAGAAGATGCACGATCGCAAGAACATCGGCAAGATCGTGCTGGATCCGAGTCTCGAGCCGAAACCAAAACCGGCGACACCGGCGAAGGGCAAGGCGAAGGACAAGAAGGCCGCGAATCAGGAGGACAAGAAGGCATCGAGCGTCGAGTCGGACGAGGGAGAGAAGAAGAAAGAACCTGAGCTGACCAATGGAACGTCCGAAGACAAGTCCGATACCGGTTAGTACCACTTGCCGATTCGACGAATTCCTAATCGCGCGTTGTTACCATCATTTGAATCATTCGAGCAGAATAACGCTCTCAGCTGTAGTTGTTCAGTCATTTAGTAGTTCTGTCGTCGTTACAGTCGATTTCGACTAAATTATCGAAACCTTGTCGATTCGCAGATTCGAAGGAAAAGGAGTCAAGCTGAATCGTGAGATCGGGCAGCGAGTTGAACACGAAGCCGACATCCATCGAGATCGAGGAAGGGGAGTAGAGTATTCACGACACACGACAACACCGAGGGGGGGAAATCGATCGATACAACATTAAATAAAAATCGTCATCTACAGCGCGCTCGAATCAAACTCCTCTCGCCAATGGAGACCGACGAAGACACAAGAGAAAGAGAAAAAAACGAACAAAGAAGTCCCGCAGCGTTCGCGTGAAAAACACAAGAGAAAAAAAACGTATGGAAGCGAGTAAAGATTGGATGAAGAAAAGAAATATGAAAATAAATAATCAACCAAATAATATCAATTCTGACGCGGTCCACAAGTAGTTTGCAGAACGATGAGAAAAAGAGAGAGGAAGGAAAGATGAGTGAATATGATTTTATTTTTAATACCATGAATGACTAATGACGATGATGAACGAGAGTGCCGGATGAGATAATGGATATCAGTTAATTTTTCATAAACGACTTAGAGAGACGAAGAAAACAACACAAATCGTAAAAAAAAAATATGAATACACATGGAATGCCACGAATAATATCTCTATTTACTTATGAACTGCGACGAAAAAAAACTATATAAAGCATACTTTCTACTACGATTAATCATTAAAGCGCCTCTACCCGCTGTCGGAGGAGAAAGGGAAAAAAATTTATTAATCGCTAATACTCTAGCTATCACTAATCAACGCCTGCCATTGCTAAATAATAATGCTGCTGACAAGAAAAAAGTCCATTTTCGTTCTTTGCTTTACGAAGAAAAATTTTACGATAAAACCAACTTTAATTTCTTATTCGTCTTCGCGAACGTTGCATCGAGTAACCTTCTTTTTTACAATGGAAGAGAGTTTGAAAAAAAAAAAGAAAAAACACAACGCAATGCGACGAAAGTATATATTTAGTAGTGGTAGAAAAATATCTACGACTGAAACGTTCAAAACCCACAGGGCCTTCGCCGACAAACGAAAGATTTCACTCAATTTTTCCGTTTTTTTTTTTTTTCTTCTCTTCTATCTCGATATCTTCGATATATTCTCCTATGAAAGTAAAAAGAAAATCATTTTTTTAACGCGTAAATAATATATGAATGGCCTCGAAAATCTTTTGCTACTAACACCGATCTACCGTTTTTTCTGATTCGATCGATATCGAAACGTAAAAAAAATATTTAAAAATAACAAAAAAGTAAAAAAAAAAATTGAACGTGCATATCTCGGCCGAGGATTCGGAAGAAAATTTTTCTATCGGTAGACCATTCGTTCGTTTAGAATTTGATACAATGAAGAAATTTAGATAACGAGAAAATAACAGAGACGACAACGCGCTTTATTATTATAAACACAATACTTATACTGTATTACCAACGAAGTACGTGAAATTGATAAATAAAAAGTAACAACATAAATCCATTCATCATTGAAGATTTAAAAAAAAATCGATTGTTGTCGAAGAAAATGAAAAACAAAATCACGAACAAAACGAACGCTACCGCTACGAAAGAAATTCGATGGAACGAAAAGCGCACGCGCGAATTTGAACGCGGCCAGCGGACGGTAAATCGAAAAAATAAAATAAAAAAAAAGGGACGAAACAATGGAAACAGCAACGCGCCCAATGAGACACACAACAAAAAACGCACATACTACACACAAATGGAAGAAAAAAGAAATGCCGAAAAAAACATTATAGTTAACGAACGAAAAAAAAGAACATTTACACGAACAAGGAACACTGTATATTTTACGTAAGGCTTTAAATGTTTCATCAAACAACTATCTATTATATTATAATATATCTATATATTTGTAACGACCATTTGTCCCCTCCGCCTCGTCGCCCTTCGCCCCCTTTGCGAATCTTTTTTACTTTGAGTTAAGCGGCTGGGACGAAGAATGTGCGATCGAATTTGTTGACCAAGGAAAAATCGTTTTGCCATTTTCTTTTCATTTTTTTTCCTGTAATTCGATTCAACGAAAAAACACGATTTTTTTTTCGTTCAATTCCGTTGCGCACTCTATTCGCCCACTGTATTTAGAGAGTAGTGAAAATCGTTTTTTACCTTATTTTAGCCGAGTTTGTGAGATTAAAGAAAAAAAAAAAAAAGAAGAAGAGTGATTTGTTCGGAAGCTGCTTTTTTTTGCGCGCGAAAAAAAACGAATTTGTGTCGCCTGTTAATACGGTCGTTTTCTTTTTCGCGTGTAAAAAAAAAGCGACACCCGTTCGGACTCGCTTTATTTTTCACTCGCAATTCTCCGCGTACTTTCCATTGTATTTTACGAATTGTGAGAGAAAGACTTTTAACGAAAAAGCGAGTGACCGAACGGGTTGGAGAATGAAAAATGAGAAAGATAAATAAATAAAATTGCGAGTTCACTCAGAAAAATATTTCATTCGTTCGGTGAAGATTCGTTTGGCGCGAAGAAATATTTCTCGGACTGTAAGGTAATCTTTTTCGCGTCCACTGAATGATCATTGAAATCGAGCGAAAAGAATTCCGAATATATCGAATAAGATTGGAGTTCGGAACGAAAAAAATGTCTCTCGGTGAGCGAAAGCGAAGAAACAAAAAGATCGAGTATAATCGAAAACATCGATACCCCTCTCTCGCTCTCTCTGTCTCTCTCTATCTATTTTTAATCGATCAATAGAATGTACAATATATAATCTATTTTTCATTTAGAATTCGCCTGTCGCCTCGTATTATTTAAATGAAAAAAATGTCTCCTATACTTTATTTCGCATATGTTCATGAAAAAAAAAAAAAAATTGAAAAAAAACCCCACTTTGTATAATGGAACAGCGTCGTCTTCGCGTGTTTCCCGCTTGTGTGCGCGCGCGCGACAGAAAAAGGAGATGCATTCGTTTCATTGAGTGATCGATTAATTAGTTATTATCAATTTTTATCGCTTGGTTGTTCGTCTCAACGACGTCGCCGGGCGTACATAAATGAAAATGCTAAAGTAAAACGGAAAAATAGAAAGAAAAAAAAAAAAAAAAAATTATGCAAAGCGTGTACGAAGGATTATGTGTAAAATTGAAAAAAAATTACTTCGAACGTCGACGTGGGAGACGGGTGCGTGCGGACACGTGCGTGTACAGACACAGTTAGTAGAATTAGGAGTCACGAAGGAACGCGTGCTACGAGTAAGAGAGCCGAAGGAGGGAGGGAGGGGGACGGTGGATAAATTAAGAAATATATCAATTTTTAAAAATACATTTTTTTATCAATTATATCATGCTCGGGGGCGAGGGAAAAGAAATGTATTTTTTTTCCCATTTGTTTATTATCGATAAAACTAGCGTAGAGCATGAATCATTTGTGGATGGAATGATGCGTCATTCTGAAGTAATATTATTATTATTATTATTATTATTATTATTATTATTAAGTTGATGGAGAAAAGGAGAACGACGACCGATAAATCTTCGCACCCGATCTCCCATAAGACGGCTTGATATAATAGATTGTATTTTTGGCTTATTATTGTAAGACTGACTATGTTGCTATATTAAAAGATTGCTTCGAAAACAAATCGACGAATTTTTTTTTTACATGTTTCACTGGAATGTAATAATGAAGACTTGGAAAAAAAAGAGAAACCCGCTTGAGGAAGTGTTTATTTCACGGGATATACAACGAAGCAACTGAAATTTCAGTTATCTAAAAAAAGTTTCAAACGCGCGCTGCTTTTCTTGTACTGTTTAAAACGGCAGTAAGATATACATTGATTTAGATTGTTTTTTGAGGCGCGGTTCTATCAATCGAGTGCGATCATATTCCGAAATCTCGCGGAGTTTATTTATCAACATTTTTACATCTTTCGAAGTTTTTTTATTAGCAAAAAAGAATTAATGATTAACTTATCGGCGGGTTGCGCCGAAATGTTGTGCAGAATTATTTTTCGAAATATCGTCTGAAAAACAAAAATATTTTAAAAAATTGTTTTGATGCTCGTCAAAAGACGAAGAGAGTGCGCGGCAGGACTGTGATTGAAGAGATTGAAGGAATAGTCATTGAATCGAGTTGAGATAAATAGTGGCATTCAATTCGACATTTGAATTGAATATTGAAAAAAAATGAATTCTCGAAATTTGAATGAGTTATTCAACTAATCACAAATTTCATATATCATAATAATCATAAATCATAAAACAATTCGAAAAAAAAAAAAAATTGTTCACAGATATTTCAAAGTATTCGGCGTGCCGTTTTTTCCATTTTCATTTTTGGGAAATTATTATTACGGGAATGTTTGCCGATAATACGGTCCTCTCAAACTACTTCAGGACGTCATTCAAACGAGCATCGAAAATCTTGAGCCGGTCGAGAGTCTTTGTGTTTGCTTCTCCTAGTCAATGCGCAAAAACAAAGCACTTTTCTCCCAACTCTAACACAGGAGAAGCTGTTTTGTCCTTGCCCGGAACTAAACTCTACAATTGCCTGTTCTCCAGCGCATTGCACTCAAATTATCGGAGCACCGGGTTTCCACCGGACTCGATATTCAACTATTGTTCCCTAGCTTCGATAGCAAGATTCGTCACTTTTCTTCGAGTCTTCTCTCGCAGAAAATGTCATCGAAATAAAAAAGATTAGCTTGCATCGTGCACGATGTCTTCATGGCAACAAATACTGTGCAACAGTGGGTATCGATTTCGCGCTGTAATTTGCAATATTGCTCTCTGGCAATCTCATTTATTGTTTATTCCTGAATATACACTCGTCATCGACACGTATGAACTTGAACGTGGCGTTGATGCCAATTGATTCGATGAATTTCTTATGACCTCGATGTCCTGCATTGATATGAACTGTAACGTTTTTATAAATTGCGCAAAACACTCTCTCGTACCACGACCGCGGCGATATTTTGAAATTCAAGCGCGAGCTCTGCATATGACTAGTAAACGAATAAATAAATATATGAGACCTCGGGTTTCCGAACCGATTCTCATTTGGAATCCAAGTTAGGATCGGATCAGGCATCCCGATCCAGTTTTGATGTACGAACGTTACACTTCATGTCTGAGAACCGATCGGACGCATCATTCGATTTCGGCCAGAAATCTGGACGAGGACTGGGAAACGAACCGGATCGCGGATGAAATGTCTGCACGGACTGTTGCATATCGATTTCATGTTTCGCTTCGCCTGCTTCTATGATATGCTTCATGATACCATAGTGATATGATCTACCGAGATTATTTTCGCAGATAAATATTTATCGGTGAGATCTAACGCCGCGATGCAGGGTGGGCACGCTTCGAAACATACGCTTCCATCAGACGTTTGCCAGACGCCTTTACCGAGCATTCAGTCACTGGCTTTGCATTTGCCGCATCACAATCCGTGATAGTTGGGATCGACGCGTTATGATCTCGTGAAAAAAAAAATATAGCGATGCAGTTCGCCAGGCGTTTCGTTGTGGTGGTAACTCTGATCGGAACAATATGTCAGTGTCATTTTATGGTCGACATACGCCAATCGAACGAACCCGTCGAACTTGAGGAAGCTGGCGTAAGTCAATTTTCTTCGAAAATTATACAAGGTGAACGTTCCAGTTATTTATCGCATCGTTAAGGTAGCGTAAGATGTTCACTTCGCATAAGTTCGAGGAAACTGCAAACACGTCTCGATGATATAAATATCTGAAGAAACGCATGCACATTAAAGGTACTGAAAAGATTCATTTTCCATAATAACCATTCCAAATTGTTATTAACAAATTAATGAAACAAAAAATTATTCAAGAAATATGCCGTCAAACCAACTTTTTTTTATTATGAAAATGATTCTTTAATTTTTCTGAAAACGTATGCATTTTTTAAGATTTTTTTATTGACTGAAGTTTTTTTTTATATTGAAAACATGTGTGGAAAATCATAAAATTCAGTTAATTGAAGAATCTGAAAAAAATCATACGTATTCAGAAAAATAAAAGAGTCATTTTCATAAATAAAAAAAAACTGTGTTGCCGGGAAATTTCTTGAACAATTTTTCGTTTCGTCAATTTGTTAATAACAATCTGGAATTATTATTACGCAAAAATAATATTTTCAGTACCTTTAATGTGCATGAATTTTTAAAGATTATTATACCATCGAGAAGTGTTTGCAATTCACTCGCGACTTCCTCGAACTTATGTGAAATGAAAACCATACGCAAGGATTGCCTTAATGGTGACAGTTCGACAGCAATCAGTACCACAATCGTCGGGGTTTGCTCGGCGCCACTAAACATTCCGTTTCCCATTCATCTATCGGATAATCGAAGACTGGGATTTTCACTTTACGCACAAACGAAATCAATACTTTTAATACTTTCACGTGTTGCAGATTAAAATATTAATGACTTGCTATGCGAATCACGACAAGACAGTAATTCTACTGGGGGATTTCCCGGAAAATTTCATCAAACGACTGTCGTCTCACGAAAACTTCGCTCTTGTTCTGATAAATGATCAAAAGAGGGCGGAGAATGTTGGAGGAAGGATAAATCGAAATAGAAAGCACAAAGCATATGTTGTCGTAGCGTCGGCTTCCTATCATAGACGGATGAATAACCTTTTGGGCGCGTTCACGAGGACTCTATACTACAATTCGATGGCTTCGATCCTCGTACTCGGCTGGTCTCCCCAAACGAAGTATGCGATGTGCGACGGAGTCAGGGAAACCGCCAGATTAATGGTCAACGTTGACCGGCATAGATGGCTGAATTTGAAATTGATGTGTCGTCATCGTACAGACGGATTGGTTCTTTTCAATTCTAATGCTTTTACAAATCAAATACCCGAACCCTGGCAGTCAAGTGTAATCGTCTATTCCGGAAAAGTCGGACCGGATTTACATGTATTGACACAAAAATATCGACAACACGATGGGATGTGCAAAAATCTAGACTTCGACAAGACTCGCAATTGGGGTGGCACGACGATCGAATTTTCCTATGACACATCTGCAGGGGATTTGGTTGTGGCTGACACTTCTGGGAGAAAAAAGCCCCCTATCGTCGGCAAATTAATGAATGAGAGGAGGCGTCGAGTGAGTCGCATGGACATAGTTGACTGGGATGACGCAAACATTTATTTCGACGCTTTTCTCAAACATGTGAACGCAACTTCGGATCTTGTCACCCGCGTAAAGATTCCGGGAGACCTCATAAACCGTGCGATGGATAAAGTCGAATTGCGACAAGGTATACTCAAGAGTGCATCAGTATTGTATGTGAAGAGCTATACCTACCCATTGCAGAGGAGGTGCTCGTTTATAGTAACCCAGTTCCGTGGCAATAAGTCACAACTTCGAAAGATCATCGACGTGATAGATCGGTATTCATGGTTCGGAATGTATGCAGTTTATGCCATTACTCTGATATTCTTCAAATATTTTCTGCGTCAAACGGTGATAGAAGGAATGTTGAATCTAGTCCGTCTAACGAGTAACTTTGGACTCACGACATTACCCAGAGAGGTAGCCTCGCAAATTTATCTGTCATGTTTACTTTTTTTCGTGGTTACTATGCAGGGTATTTTTGTGGGTAACTTGGCGGCTCTCTTAACCGAGGATATTCCAGTTCAACAAGTAAATAACATACAGCATCTGATCGAAATGGGTTACACAGTTCGTGCGGATATCAACTATTTACCAATCCTTAACCGTCCAGAGTTGAAAGGCCGTGTCATTGTGGACCCCATGAACGACAATTGCATTCCCTACGTGCAACGCGACCCCCTGGTGGCTTGTATATGGATAGGATCTGATAATGCGAAGGCGTTCATTTTATCATTGGATTTGTACGTGAGCAACGAATGCTTCGAACCGGATTATATAATTCACCTTCTCCCGTGGGGTTTCGCGTTAGAACAAAGGTTACACAAGGTTATGGCCAGCATGAATGCCGGTGGCATTGTATCGAGTTTTAGGGCGATGGTGTATCGAAAAAGAGTAGCCGAGGCAGAATCTCAGATAATCGAAGCAGAACCCCGAGTTTTGAAGTTGAACGATTTGGCTTTTGCATTTAGAATCCTGGGCGTTGGATTGGTGATCGCTTTTGTAGCATTCATCATCGAAATAATTGTACACCGATTTCATCGCAGAGTCAAGACGACTCGAGTAATCGCCTTACGTTGATTTGAAACCCGGAAGACAGAAATTGTAGAATATGCTGGCAAAGCTTTTTTGCATCGTTGCTCTGCGATGAATCCGGGTTTGTTGACGTATTTTCGACAATGAAGTACCATTTGGTAACTTTCGTTAATTTTGGCTCGCTCCAAGTTTCACGAGGCGATTTCTCATTGCGTCTATGCAATTAGCTTTATTTTTGATAACATTCGTGCAATAAATTTCATGTATCCGCGCCTCGGATGAGGGATCAATCAGGACCGAACGATGAGAGGAAGCATCGACTTTTGTCGTAGATCTTCAGCAATCGTCACTGTCAAAGAGGAGTCGTCAGCAGAGAAGACTTTCATAACGAGAGAAGGGACACCGCTTTTTCTGGAGACGCCACCTGCATTAATCCATCTACCACAGTCTGGATCTACTGTCTATATAATCTATCGCGATTCTCGCTCTTGCACGTTTGATAGTACTAGTTTGCAGTTGTTAATTCGTTAGTGAGAAAGATGGTGGACAAAAATGGTGATATGCAAAGACAATCATCTATTCGTAAGGGTTAATACTCGCGTGTTCAAGAGTCACGTTGGTGAATTTTCGAATTTGCGCTGACACTCGATTAAATAAAAATAATCTTAATCATCAAAAAGATTTTTTTTCAATAAGGATAAATACATGTGTTATTTTGAATATATGCAGTAAAAGATTTGTGTTGTAATGAAAAATAGGTTTGCGAGTATATAATAAAAAAAAAAGTTGTTAATAAATGACAAAATGCAATGTACATTTCGTTCCATATATAATTTCGTTCAACGTTCAGCAGCTTTCTTCTAATAATGACTTAGTACGAGACTGGTGCATACTCATCCAGGGCTGACTGCATGCCCTAAGACGCGAAGACGAATAAAATATTGGATTGCAAGAAGTTCTTTGCGGGTCGTGAAAAAGCAAAAAAGCTATCCAACATATGCTTATTTTGATAATCGACGCGGACGATTTGCGTCATCCCGGAGGCAAATGAAACGAACGTATTATTGGAATCGAATGACCACCTCCACGCACTGATACGTGTCTACGAAAACTTCATGAAATATTACATAGTATTTTTCTCGCATACAAATATCGCAGAATTTCATAAGGATTTTTGTTTAAGCGATCATTTTCCATAGAGACGATACATTTCCGTTATGTCAGCAATGTAAAAAAAAGAATATTCAACTTTTCTGCGTCGTACTACGATAACTTTTACGATTCTTCGTTATTAATCAGATAGGATACACTGATCGGGATATTTTCAGTTGAACGAAACGTGGAATGTTCAAAGTTTGCATTTCTTGGATATTTTCTTATTGTCAATGTTAATGTTCGGCGATCTTCGAGCTGGCCGCTACTCAACCAATTTACCAAATTTTATTGTGAATGACATCGTACGTTCAAGCCGCGCGAAAAAAATGGATTAGGGAAAAAAACGGATGTAACCATAGTCCACTATAATCTTCGTTGCAATCCTTCTCAACTCTCCGGCTAGGGCCAAAAGACGATAGCGACGACGATAGACGATGCGTTTCATTGAGACAAGCGACTTCGTTGTCCGGAATGTTCTTGCAAACGGCTGAAAATAACTTAACGGATATAATATAGGATAGGTTAAGCTCAGAAGATCATTTTTTATTTGGGGCGCGTTTATATTCCTGAATCTTCATAGTTCGCAGGGGCGAGACCGCGAATCGAAATATCTCACTCGATACGTTTCTCGATGGGTCAATTCACCGAAAGTCTGAATAATCCATAGTCGATGTCGATAGTTTTTGTCTGACATCAATTTCGCTATAGATAGGACCGATTCTGCAACGGTTAAATGTTGGTAGGAACAATATCATAAAGGATGTAACAAAAGTGCTCTCTGCTGTCGATTTCCTATGAATAGCGTCGGTGGATTGGATGATGCATGTAGTATGGAAGCAGCAATAACCCAGTTCCCCCTTCCCACGATGCAATTTCGTGATCAATATGATCACTCATCACTTAACGGAATGACCAAACTCCAGAATAATATACTGCGGTATCGCTTTCAGCGACACATAAATGCGAATCGAACGAGGCAATGTTACAGTAGAGTGCGCGCTCTTGAGTCGAGCATTACAAAAGGACGCCTTCATTGATCATTCCGAGTTCAGCGGTTGAGCCGGGCTGTACGATGCTTAAATTGCGACACGATCTCAAAGATCATGCAGCCGAATAAGATTCTCGTGATCTTTCTGTTCCTAATTGCAAGGATATTCGCTGCCGGTATTCTTCGACAGTTTGCTGAACCGAACGGAGCATTGGAAATAGACAAAGCAGCGGTAATACTTTGTCACACTTCGTTACTTTGCAAAAATAGCAAATGTGCTATAATGTACCAACAATTTGATATGTTCCAGGTGAATGTATTACTGACTTGCTACAAAAACCGCGGCAATGCGGTGGGAATTCTTGGGAACGTCTCGGATGTTGTCATCAAATCATTGTCATCCGAACGAATTCCGACCGTTCTAATCAACGAATTAAACTTGCAAAACAACCCGGAGCTTTGGGAAAAGCCATGGAAAGCTAGACAAAAGCTGAAAGTGTTCGTGATCGCGGTCGAGTCGCCCACCGATCTCCAAACACTCAGGCATAATACATATCCAACTATCTGGTGGAACAACGAAGCATCGTTCCTTATACTCTACCGATCACCCCACGGTTGTAATGGTGCCGACTACGTATTGTTCTTCGGTTGGTCATTCCACTTTATCCATGCAAAGCTAATATGCTTCGATCATCAGTTTGGAACGCGGATTCTTGCATGCAACTTCTATGGCATCGTGGCACCGGAACCATGGCGGTTAAGGGGTAAGTGGTCAATTGAGGATGAAGGCATAATGTGGGAGAATTTCATGACGTTTGAAAGATCCTATAACAATGGCAATGAAATCTGCAAGAACCTGGACCTTGATAAGCTGAAGGATTTGAACGGTTATCCGGTTGAGATAATGTTTAGGGACTACAGTTATCGTGAAGATACATTTGACGATAATAAGCTGAATGACTTGGTAAACATTACACAAAAAACAGGAATCAATACCAACAACGAGGAGCAGCCAGGAACTGCCACTCGCTCGCCAAACGTGAAATCCGTTAAAAAATATGGGGTACTTCTTACCGATTTACTCATTACAACGATTCGAGCTATGAATGGAACGCCATATCGAAGAATCGTAGCTTACGATGACAGTGATAAATATTTGAAGTACTTTCGCGACCTTACCCACGGTGCTTCCCCGCTAGCAGCTAAAATGCATACGCCTGAAAGTTACAGCCGGATATTCGACGAAATCGACATGGTCTTTTTAACTCACCATCGTGGTTTCAAAACACAACTGGAGAAGATCTTTTCTGTCGTTGATCTCTATTCGAACATAGGCGTGGGAAGTGCTCTGGTCGTAACTTTCATTTTTTTGAAATTTTTCGCGTCCCAGCCTACGATGCCTGGACTTCTGAACATTGCTCGTATAGTGTGTAACACGGGATTCACGAACATACCCCAGGATACACCAAGCCGCCTTTTTCTAACCGGTGTGCTGTTGTTTGTGGTAACGATGCAAGGAATTTATCAAGGCAACCTCGCGTCGCTGTTGACGAACGAACAGTCTTTACCCAACGTGGACACACGACAAGATCTTATGGAGTCTGATCACGAAATTTATGTTCAACGAGGATTTGAACATTTTTTGACAGACGATTTTGAAGAGCGTTTGATAATACAGGACGGGCAACACAACTGCATGGAACACGTCCTGCATAATTTATCGACGGCTTGTGTTGCCAATTTCGACCAAGCCATGGATGCGCCGGATTACGTTCACGTGAGCAAACCGTTTCTTACAACATTGTCCGTTCTGACCTACCGACAAGATTGGCTGCTCGCCGAGCCATTCAACAATATAATCGGGAAATTGTTCGAGGCAGACCTAATTTCATCTTTCGAGTACAGAGTAAACCACATGACTCTGGCTGAGTTTTTATTGAGTCAGGATCTGAGGTATACACAAGATTTCAGAAACATGACCCTGCGCGACTTAAGATTTGCATTTGTGATACTGGGCATCGGGTTGACGTGTGCATCTGTAACCTTCGTCGTTGAAGTGGCCATGCAGCGAATCAGTGCGAGACCTCGGATAAAACGCGTGATGGTTATTCCGTTCTCTCCTCCCACTTAGAAGGGCTATAATTGTCCAAATCTATAATTGCACATAACTAAGAATGTATAATGCACACCGATGATATAAATGCATAACCTTTTGATGTAATAACAAATTTCGGGAACAATTTGCAAGTGAAAGTTCGAGTTCAACTTTGATACATTAATTGCAATTTCAAGTTACAAATTTTATTCACCGAACATCAGAAAATTGATGTAATTACATCCGCAAGTCTGGTGAATTGCATCGATGCACACTATTAAGACTGGGCGACACATACGCATTTACATTTCGATTGCAGCATCCGAATAATGTATTTAAATCATTCTGAAAGATATTAAATCAAATAAAATGCACCAACAATGGTATAAAAATCTTGGAACAAGTACATTTGCATGCAAAACCTGGACGCATAATAAGATCGTCACATTTATCGAGTTTGAAAATTGGACACGAAAATGAAGTTCATTATCTGAAAATCTGATATTCGAAGATTCAAATTATTCGAAAAGAACCTCTCCGGCTGTAGTATCAAATTCATGAAATTCGCCACTGGCGTCTTTGTACGTATATGAATTCATGAACACGCGAAAAACGATCTCGGATCAACGAGTCGCAACAAGGACCTTCAACCTACCATCGACTCCTTCAATGACTCGGAGACAGGGCTATCGAGACTTAATTCATTCATCGTGACACCGTTCAACCCTGACGACTCGAGAAGAAACGCTCTTAATTACTATAAAAAATAGAACAAACTTCAATTGCGGTGATAAGGTAATATTTTAAAGCGATTTAAACAAAAATTGTTCATTTTCAAAATTCATCACATTTAAATATCAACTACAATTTGTATTTTGGATATTTTAACATTTTGGTGAATTATCATTTATATTGTGAACACCCTTCCAGTTAAAGTTATTTCGAAGTTTAAACATTGTTTTTTAATCAATTGATGGTGAAAATTTCCATAGAATCCTTAAGTTAGAATACCGGGAAAATAAGTAACGCACATTCAGTACGTGGTATTAAAAGAGGTCAGTGAAAAGAAAGAGATAAAGAGTCGAGTCATGCAGCGGACGAGTGTGTGGAGAGTGACATTTATAAAAGTAAAAGAGAGGAAGAGTAGGCTATCATAGGAGTTTCACGAGACAAAGAAAGGTAGAATATAGAAGTTTGACTATTTCAAATGCTCGGTTCAGTGAACGCGAGATAATACGATACTTCGATTATTTTATTAAATTAACCGAGTTCGCATTCCCACAACTCTCATTATGATACAATATTGACACGAATAAATTCAGATACGTCAGACATGATTAACATTTTATTATTCCTGGAAGTATTATTATTAGTTTTGTATAGAACGTAAAAGAAGGCGAATTCGAAGTAATAAAAGGAACCAGTCATAGCCTGGAATGAGGAAAAATTGAGGATGTCTTTCGAAGGATTTTGTTATAAATAAATAATAAAACCTATTAAGGCACCTTATTCGAATCTCGCTGAGAAGTCTCTTATCGATTTTCGGCGTAGCAAATAGATTTTCGAAATCAGAAACCGTATCTCAGTTTCGAGAAGCATAATTTTGTATTTTCATTATTCAGTCGAAATAGTTTGCCCACTTTGCCTGACGTAATTAGTAAACATTTGAGATATCATCTACACTTAAATGACGCAATTTGATATTAATTGGTTGGGTACCGAGCGACGTGCAGAGTAGTTGTCGGCGCGTGCAAAGGAGCCGAGCTATCACAGTATTTTATTATTTACCTATTAGAAGACCGATGGACAATTTAAAAAATTCGAACTGTCCTTGAAGGACTTGGAATACTTTGACTCAGAAGAGAGGCTCTTAATATCCTACACAGCGTCGGCGGCGGCGAGATACATTCATAATATAGATAGAAAGCTATTTGGATGTTCACTCGAAGCCTTATCGCGAGTTTGTTTCCGGAAGGTTAAGCTTAAAACAGAGACAAATTCCCAATAAAGCGTCACTTCCTAATAACGTGTGACGAAACGGTGTTTATCCTTCTTGACCGAGATGGAGCAAAAATTGCTAATTGGAACGTAACAGCTCATTGGCCGAGATGAGGGCGGCGTCTCAAGTAAATTCACGATTAGCGACGCATCCGTATCATGCGGAGCGACTGTGTCAACATTCTTCAGCCTACATCGCGATTAGTAACGCAGTGAAGACAATTTTAATTGCGAATAATTTCAACTATTTATCGTATACGTAAATATCATTCATATCAAAATTTACATAATTCATCGGTATAAATTGAAAGAGTTAAGTGCGATTCGAAGAGTCTACAACTTTCGAGATTGGCGACGGTAAGCATGAATTTCGTCGCAGTATTCAATTTCTTTCGGAGCATAATACGCGAGTCGATTAATCTGTTACCGTAGAAACGATGAAGTCGGTTAATGCATATTCAGTTTCAATTTTCGTTAATTTTAAATAATTTTCGATGACCTTTAAACTGAACGAAGTCAACTAATGCATACTCGCGTTCGTTGACTACGCAATTTAACCGAATAATTTATCGTCGCGATTCGTTATTGTTAGAAGGATTTTTGCGTACTCGAAAACGAAACTCGATTGGAAACGATATCAGAAAATGTATCATTTCCAGAAAGGCTCATTACAATACGAGTGTTATTATAGGTAAAAGTGAATCGCAATTAGAAACATGTGGAACTTGACGAGAAAAACTCGCTCCTGTCTGATGTTCGTCGTCATGATGGGCGTCATTATTGTCGGTGAGTACAGAAATTTCTATGTTTCATAGTAGATTTTTCATATTCGTGTCGGCATGTTTGCATTTGTAAGAAGGAACAAGGCTAAAAAAAGGAGGAACACGCGCGTTTGGCAGGCCCGACCTCGACCTCCGAAGGAGGACTTGATGTAAAACCATCGAAAATTTTTCTGTACCCCATTCACATGTTATCGATAAGTTCCGAAATCGAATAATATTTTCACAAGCGATTGATGTTTAAAAATTAATCTGTCGAGTTTTTATTCAATTCCCGTTATGCATGTGGTTCATTATATCTTTCACCCTCCGTTATGTGGTTCTATTTTTCAAACGTTTTCAAACCCAGCGTGGAATAATCTTTTGCCGACCAACTGATTTCCCACTTGATGAGCTCGCGTCAGTACGACTGGAAGCCAATAAGAAACGTCACGAATGCGACTTGTATTGTTTCTTCCAAAATGAAAAAAAATGCAATTAAAAAAAAATGGACTTTCATCAGCTGAAATGATATACTTACGTGCGATAATCTGGTTTTCGTGCTTATCTCACGTCATGCATTCACAGGGACCAACGCAAAACGGCCGAGTAAAATCAAAGGGGCACAAAATACCGCGCCCCACGAAGGATCCTTCGTTGTTCGTATTGAACTAACCGACGACTATTACTGCACCGGCGCCATAATCAGCAAGCGCCACGTTCTTACTGCCGGACATTGCGTCGACAAACTCGCTGCAGCTACTGTTATCGGTGGCACGGTTCGTCGCTACGATCCAAACTCCATCAAGACCAAAGTTGCGCGAGTTTACAAGCATCCCCAATATGGCACTGGTTACGGAGCCTACGATGTCGGTATCGTCGAGGTAAGGTATCATTTTTTCCATATTAAATGAGTAGATCGACTAAATTGAATTGATACGATCCTTCGAATTTCATAAATATCAATATTTAAAAACATGCATTCGCAACGTATATATTTTATCAGAAACTAAATGCGTACTCAATAGGAAAAAATGTATTTTATATTTCTTCCACGTACGACAACATACATTCGTAATTGAACATTTTTATTGCGCTAACTACGCGAAAATTTACAATTTATGTACAAAATACTAATTGATATTATAGCGTATTGATATTCAGTTAAAGGGTAATGAGAGCTACCTGTACAGTATATTCAACGTATTCTTCTTTTCCTTTCCTCATTATCAATTTCTCTCATTCATCAGCGTTGAAGAAGACTTCGAATTGAGAGATCCTACTTCTTTTCGTTGATTTCAAAATCAACGTATAATCGAGAGTGAACCTAACGGAACAGAGATCTTCTAGGTCGATCGCGATTTCGATCTCAGTGGTCGTCAGCGATCGGTGGCCTTACCGACGAGCGAACTGGACGTAGACGTAAACGGATTTCTATTCGGTTGGAGTAAATGTTACAGCGACGGCATCTCGGAACTTCAGAAGGTCAATGTTGGTTTCTTGACGAAGGAAGCTTGCGAAACGGCCCTCGGCGCGGGCGAATTTCCTAAAAAAATCTGCGTTCACACGGGCTCAGCCAGAGTTTGCGGCGTAAGTTCACACGCTCTAATGTGCAGGGTATTCGTGTGCTCGGAGTGCTTTTCCGGAATGAGTGTAATTGGACGTTCCTTATATTTTTAATTGTTCTTCCTTCAGGGGGACAGCGGTGGCCCGATTGTGTCTGGTGGACGTGTCGTTGCTGTTGCCACCAATGGGGACAAATCGCCCATTGTCGCCCAAAACGTCTACGAGTATCTTCCATGGATCAACTCTATCGTCAATCAATAACATGGTTGAACGGACGCTACTAGGATTTATCTTCGCCCATCAACTTACTGGCCTCTAATGAGTCATACAAAGTTATCCGAAATGTAAATATTTTTTCGACCTCAATCACGAATAGAGCCACTTACAAGAACTGGGAATACTTCATTTTCTTCACGTGTACTAAAACGCTTTTTCCCAAACCGGTGTAACAAAACGATCGTTATGAAATCATGCGTGGAAAGTATTCGAACCTCGCAGTGAGCGCCTGCACGTGCGGTTAAAATCATAGCAAAATTTTACATATTTGCTGTTGTTTGTGTTAAAACCGATACAGGTAGTAAGATAAGGATTCGATTGAGAAAATTATATCCCCAATGGAGTATGTGAATAAACGTTTTTTATTTTATTTTTGCTTCCTCATACTAGAAATTGATGCCCTCGAATATAATGATATGTGTAGTAACAAGTAGGCTGTAACAAAAAGTGCGAAGAAGTCTCTCATTCCCATGGAACGTGGAAGTAATGAGAAACCTGTTAGCTTCGTTTCCCAAAAACCACCTCCTTTCACTGGAAAACATTTGACTGGACAATCAACAGCTTTTCAAGTTGTTAATTCGTTATTGGGAAAGATGGTGGACAAAAATGGTGATATGCAAAGGCAATCATCTATTCGTAAGGGTGACCACTCGCGGTGTTCAAGAGTCACGTTGGTGAATTTCGGAATTTTCGCTGACACGCGAATAAATAAAAATAATATTAATCTCGAAGAAGATCCTTTCTTCAATATGGATATATACATGTGTTATTTTGAATATATGCAGTAAAAGATTTGTGTTGTAATCAAAAATAGGTTTGCGAGTATGAAATTTAAAAAAAGTTGTGAATAAATGACAAAATGCAATGTACATTTCGTTCCATATATAATTTCGTTCAACGTTCAGCAGCTTTCTTCTAATAATGACTTAGTACGAGGCTGGTGCATACTCATCCAGTGCTGACTGAATGCGCTAAGACGCGAAGACGAATAAAATATTGGATTGCAAGAAGTTTTTTGCGGGTCGTGAAAAAGCAAAAAAGCTATCCAACATATGCTTATTTTGATAATTAAAAAAAACGAATTCTCGAAATTCGAATGAGTTATTCAACTAATCATAAATTTCATATATCATAATAATCATCGATCATAAACCATTTAGAAAAAAAAAATTGTTCACAGATATTTCGAAGTATTCGGCGTGCCGTTTTTTCCATTTTTATTTTTGGGAAATTATTATTACGGGAATGTTTGCCGATAACTACTGTCCTCTCAAACTACTTCAGGACGTCATTGAAACGAGCATCGCAAATCTTGAGGCGGTCGAGAGTCTTTGTGGTTGCTTCTTCTAGTCAATGCGCAAAAACAAAGGTCTTTTCGCGCAACTCTAACACAGTAAAAGCTGTTTCGTCGTTGTCCGGAACTAAACTCTACAATTGCCTGTTCTCCAGCGCATTGCACTCAACTTATCGGAGCACCGGGTTTCCACCGGACTCGTTGTTCAGCTATTGTTCCCTAGCTTTGATAGCAAGATTCGTCCCATTTCTTCGAGTCTTCTCTCGCGGAAAATGTCGTCGAATAAAAAAATATTAGCTTGCATCGTGCACGATGTCCTCATGGCAACAAATACTGTGCAACAGTGGGTATCGATTTCACGCTGTAATTTGCGATATTGCTCTCTGGCAATCTCATTTATTGTTCATTCCAGAATATACGCTCTTCATCGATACGCATGAACTTGAACGTGGCGTCGATGCCAATTGATTCGATGAATTTCTTATGATCTCGATGTCCTGCATTGATATGAACTGTAACGTTTTTATAAATTGCGCAAAACACTCTCTCGTACCACGACTGCGACGATACTTTGAAATATATATACAACATATGCTTATTTTGGTAATCGACGCGGACAATTTGCGTCATCCCGGAGGCAAATGAAACGAACGTATTATTGGAATCGAATGACCACCTCCACGCACTGATACGTGTCTACGAAAACTTCATGAAATATTACATGGTATTTTTTTTTCGCATACAAATATCGCAGCATTTCGTAAGAATTTTCGTTTAAGCGATCATTTTCCATAGAGACGATACATTTCCGTTATGTCAGCAATGTAAAAAAAAGAATATTCAACTTTTCTGCGTCTTACTACGATAACTTCTACGATTCTTTGTTATTAATCAGATAGGATACACTGATCGGGGAATTTTCAGTTGAACGAAACGTGGAATGTTCAAAGTTTGCATTTCTTGGATATTCTCTTATTGTCAATGTTAATGTTCGGCGATCTTCGAGCTGGCCGCTACTCAACCAATTTACCAAATTTGATTGTGAATGACATCGTACGTTCAAGCCGCGCGAAAAAAATGGCTTAGGGGAAAAAACGGATGTAACCATAGTCCACTATAATCTTCGTTGCAATCCTTCTCAACTCTCCGGCTAGGACCAAAAGACGATAGTTATGCGTTTCATTGAGACAAGCGACTTCGTTGTCCGGAATGTTCTTGCAAACGGCTGAAAATAACTTAACGGATATAATATAGGATAGCTTAAGCTCGGAAGATCATTTTTATGTGGGGCGCGTTTATACTCCTAAATCTTCAAAGTTCGTAGGGGCAAGACCGCGATTCGAAATATCTCACTCGATACGTTTCTCGATGGGTCAATCCACCGAAAGTCTGAATAATCAATAGTCGATGTCGATAGTCGATAGTTTTTGTCTGACATCAATTTCGCTATAGATAGGACCGATTCTGCAACGGTTAAATGTTGTGTGACGTATTTTTCTTGACTCTAAACCGCGAAACTCTAAACTCAAAATCAACAGAACTAAACCGAAAAGAGACGAAATTTTAGCTCAAACCAAACGGGAGCAAAACGCGAAAACGAAACTTACGTCACCTTCGGCTGTTTCTCTCGTGGGTGCATCGGCGTCCCGGTGGGCGCCAGTTAATTTTTGTATCGCCGGTATTAACAAACCGGACTAATCTGGAGGTCGATGGAACTCGACCTCCGCAGAGTAGATTTTTGTTTCGCCGGTATCACCGAACCGGACTAATCTGGAGGTCGGTGGAACCCGACCTCCGCAAGGACGAAACGAGAACGAGACACAGATCGAGAACTCAACGAGAACTTATCGAGAACTCAACAACAAACACCGACGCACGCACGAGAGCGAACGGTTGCGGAAATGCACGGCTGCTCAGGATGCGGTTTTTGGTAGAAGGGTCGCAATTCGAGGCCGATAGAATAGCAGACGAGATCGCACGCAAGTGCAGCGAGGAGCGCTCAGCCGATCGAACGATCGAGGCGAGCAGCGAGGACGAATTTCTATTCGCGAACGGGAAAATAATCGAAAACGATAAACTCACCGAAAAGCCGAATTTAGTCCATGAATTGGCAGGATCCGCATCTTTCGATGCCACGAGAACGTACTCACGAAAACTGCACTTCGAGAGCATTCTTTCGAATACATCTCGATCACAAAATTCGGAAATAATTCGTATCGGAATTATCACGAACTGTCATTCTCAATCGTACGCTGAACGCGAGCGAACGAGAGAAGCGACATGTAGCCCGAAACCCACGAACACGAACGAGAACACAGTATCGGAGTACGCAGCAGCGAGAGCGAACCCACACTACGCGCGACTCACGACACACACACGAGAACACACGACAGGCCGAAGCCAACGATAGCGGGAGCGCGAGAGAGACCCGAGTTACCTCTAGGGCGGCCCTCGGTAGACTGATTTGCCTACGATAAGACGCGCAATCGTCATTATCATTATTTCGGGAACTTTAACCGATAGCTACTGCCCTCTCAACTACTTCACTACGGGATCTAGACGGTAATCGATAACTGAACGGTATCGGAAGCGGCAATATTCGAGGATCGCTGCGATCGCTACTCTCTGTTCGATGCGTGAAAACAAGGCTCTTCTCTACCCAAACTCCAACTCTTACACAGCACAAGGTGTTCCACCCTTGCCTGGACTAAACACAAAACCTCCGCCTGTTCTCCAACGCATCGAACCTTACCATAATACTCCACGAGAGTGCCGGGCTTGCACCGGACTGTGGCGTATTCGCAACGAAACCTCGTCGAGTCTCCACGCTATTCGGGTATCTCAGTACTTCGAGATTCGCACCACCGAATAGCGCGGAGATCTCGACTAACGAAACGGTAACTAAATTAATCTGAAACTGAACGTGAAACTAAACGTGAAAAGTATACTTGAAACTCAACGAAACGGCATCTAAAAGAGCTGAATCGGATCGGAAGTAGTGTGGGAGGCAGCAAAACGAGATCGAAAAGCGGTACTTTACGATAATTTCGGTTTATTTGGTTTCTGTGACGTTGATTCCAAACAATCACGTCACAGTTAGTAGGAACAATATCATAAAGGATATAATAAAAGTGCTCTCTGCTGTCGACTTCCTATGAATAGCGTCGGTCGATTGAACGATGCATGTAATATGGAAGCAGCAATAACCCAGTTCCCCCTTCCCACGATGCAATTTCGTGATCAATATGATCACTCATCACTTAACGGAATGACCAAACTCCAGAATAATATACTGCGGTATCGCTTTCAGCGACACATAAATGCGAATCGAACGAGGCAATGTTACAGTAGAGTGCGCGCTGTTGAGTCGAGCATTACAAAAGGACGCCTTCATTGATCATTCCGAGTTCAGCGGTTGAGCCGGGCTGTACGATGCTTAAATTGCGACACGATCTCAAAGATCATGCAGCCGAATAAGATTCTCGTGATCTTTCTGTTCCTGATTGCAAGGATATTCGCTGCCGGTATTCTTCAACAGTTTGCTGAACCGAACGGAGCATTGGAAATAGACAAAGCAGCGGTAATACTTTGTCACACTTCGTTACATTGCGAAAATAGCAAATGCGCTATAATGTACCAACAATTTGATATGTTCCAGGTAAATGTGTTACTGACTTGCTACAAAAACCGCGGCAATGCCGTGGGACTTGTTGGGAACGTCTCGGATGTTGTCATCAAATCATTGTCATCCGAACGAGTTCCGACCGTTTTAATCAATGATCTAATGTTGGTGGACGATCAGAATTCCTGGGCAAAGCACTTGAGACCTAGATACAAGCTGAAAGTTTTCGTGATCGCGGTCGAGTCGCACACCGATCTCGAAACACTCAGAATAAATACATATTCAACTATATGGTGGAACAACCAAGCATCGTTTCTTATACTCTACCGATCACCGCACGGTTGTAATGATGCCGACTACGCATTGTTCGAAAGTTGGAATTTTGCCTTTTTCCATGCAAAGCTAATATGCTTCGATCATCTGTTTGGAACGCGGGTTCTTTCATATAATCTATATGGTATCGTGGCACCGAAACCATGGCGGTTAAGGGGTATGTGGCCAATTAACGATGCAGGCATAAAATGGAAGAGTTTCATGACGTTTGAAAGATCCTATAACAATGGCAATGAAATCTGCAAGAACTTGGACGTTGACAACTTCAAGAATGTAAACGGTTACCCGGTTGAGATAATGTTTATGTACTACAGTTATCGTGAAGATAATTTCGACTATAGTGGGCTGAATGACTTGATCAACATTACACAGAAAGCAGGAACCAAGAATAACAACGACGAGCAGCCAACTCACTCAGCCACTCAGTCGCGAAAAAACGGAAGCAGCGTCAAAACATACGGGTCACT
Source organism: Ischnus inquisitorius (assembly GCA_963924025.1). Classification (NCBI taxonomy): domain Eukaryota; kingdom Metazoa; phylum Arthropoda; class Insecta; order Hymenoptera; family Ichneumonidae; genus Ischnus; species Ischnus inquisitorius. The sequence goes on along the minus strand of OZ001250.1, from coordinate 1,659,721 downwards.
TCTTATCGATTTATTCGTTACAACAATTCGAGCGATGAACGGAACGCCATATCGAAGAATCGTAACTCATGATGATAGTGACAGAGTTTTAAAGTACTTTCACGACCTCGTCCACAGTGCGTCCCCGCTAGCGAGTCAATTAGGTAATCCTGAAGGTACCAGCCGGATATTCGGCGAATTAGACATGGTCTTTTTAACTCACCATCGTGGCTTCAAAACACAACTGCAGAAGATTTTTTCTGTCGTTGATCTCTATTCGAACATAGCTGTGGGCAGTTCTGTCATCGTAATTTTTATTTTTTTTAAATTTTTCGCGTCCCAGCCTACGATACATGCAATATTGAACATTGTTCGTCTGGTATGTAACACCGGGTTCACGAACATACCCCAGGATACACCAAGCCGTCTTTTTCTAACCGGTGTACTATTATTTGTGGTAACGATGCAGGGAATTTATCAGGGCAACCTCGCGTCGCTGTTAACGAACGAACAGTCTTTACCCAACGTGGACACACGACAAGATCTTATGGAATCCGATCACGAAATTTATGTTCAACGAGGATTTCACAGGTTTTTGACGGACGACTTTGAAGAGCGTTTAACAATACTGCAAGGACACCACGACTGCATGGTACACGTCTTGCATAATTTGTCGACGGCTTGTGTTGCCCATTTCGACGATGCCATCCGTGCGCCGCATTACGTCTACGTGAGCAAACCATTTCTTTCAACATTGTCCGTTCTGAACTACCGACAAAATTGGCCGCTCGCCGAGTCATTCAACATCATAATCGGGAAACTATTCGAGGCAGACCTCATTGCGTCTTTCGAGTACAGAGTAAACCACATGACTCTGGCTGACTTTTTATTAAGTCAGGAACTGAGATATACACAAGATTTCAGAAACATGACTCTGCGCGACTTAGGATTTGCATTTGTGATACTGGGCATCGGGTTGACGTGTGCATCTGTAACCTTCGTCGTTGAAGTGGCCATACATCGAATCAGTGCGAGACCTCGGATAAAACGTGTGATGGTTATTCCGTTCTCTCCTCCCACTTAGAAGCTATAATTGTGCAAATCTATAATTGCACATAACTAAGAATGTATAATGCACACCGATGATATAAATGCATAACCTTTCGATGTAATAACAAATTTCGGGAACAATTTGCAAGTGAAAGTTCGAGTTCAACTTTGATACATTAATTGCAATTTCAAGTTACAAATTTTATTCACCGAACATCAGAAAATTGATGTAATTACATCCACACGTCTGGTGAATTGCATCGATGCACACTATTAAGACTGGGTGACACATACGCATTTACATTTCAATTGCAGCATCCGAATAATGTATTTAAATCATTCTGAAAGATATTAAATCAAATAAAATGCACCAACAATGGTATAAAAATCTTGGAACAAGTACATTTGCATGCAAAACCTGGACGCATAATAAGATCGTCACATTTATCGCGTTTGAAAATTGGACACGAAAATGAAGTTCATTATCTGAAAATCTAATATTCGAAGATTCAAATTATTCGAAAAGAACCTCTCCGGCTGTGGTATCAAATTCATGAAATTCGCCACTGGCGTCTTTGTACGTATATGAATTCATGAACATGCGAAAAACGATCTCGGATCAACGAGTCGCAACAAGGACCTTCAACCTACCATCGACTCCTTCAATGACTTGGAGACAGGGCTATTGAGACTTAATTCATTCATAAGGTAATATTTTAAAGCCTTTTAAACAAAAATTGTTCATTTTCAAAATTCATCACATTTAAATATCAACTACGAATTGTATTTTGGATATTTCAACATTTTGGTGAATTATCATTTATATTGTGAACACCCTTCCAGTTAAAGTTATTTCGAAGTTTAAACATTGTTTTTTAATCAATTGACGGTGAAAATTTCCATAGAATCCGTAAGTTAGAATACCGGGAAAATAATTAACGCACATTCAGTACGTCGTATTAAAAGAGGTCAGTGAAAAGAAAGAGATAAAGAGTCGAGTCATGCAGCGGACGAATGTGTGGAGAGTGACATTAATAAAAGTAAAAGAGAGGAAGAGTAGGCTATCATAGGAGTTTCACGAGACAAAGAAAGGTAGAATATAGAAGTTTGACTACTTCAAATGTTCGGTTCAGTGAACGCGAGATAATACGATATTTCGATTATTTTATTAAATTAACCGAGTTCGCATTCCCACAACTCTCATTATGATACAATATTGACACGAATAAATTCAGATACGTCAGACATGATTAACATTTTATTATTCCTGGAAGTATTATTATTAGTTTTGTATAGAACGTAAAAGAAGGCGAATTCGAAGTAACAAAAGGAACCAGTCATAGCCTGGAATGAGGGAAAATTGAGGATGTCTTTCGAAGGATTTTGTTATAAATAAATAATAAAACCTATTAAGACACGGTGCCTTATTCGAATCTTGCTGAGAAATCTTATCGATTTTTGTCTCAGCAAATAAATTTTTGGAATCAAAAACCGTATCTCAGTTTCGAGAAGCATAATTTTGCATTTTCATTATTCAGTCGAAATAGTTTGCCCACTTTGCCTGACGTAATTAGTAAACATTTGAGATATCATCTTCACTTAAATGACGCAATTTGATATTAATTGGTTGGGTACCGAGCGACGTGCAGAGTAGTTGTCGGCGCGTGCAAAGGATCCGAGCTATCACAGTATTTTATTATTTACCTATTAGAAGACCGATGGACAATTAAAAAAATTCGAACAGTCCTTGAAGGACTTGGAATACTTTGACTCAGAAGAGAGGCTCTTAATATCCTACACAGCGTCGGCGGCGGCGAGATACATTCATAATATAGATAGAAAGCTATTTGGATGTTCACTCGAAACCTTGTCGCGAGTTTGTTTCCGGAAGGTTAAGCTTAAAACAGAGACAAATTCCCAATAAAGCGTCACTTCCTAATAACGTGTGACGAAACGGTGTTTATCCTTCTTGACCGAGATGGAGCAAAAATTGCTAATTGGAACGTAACAGTTCATTGGCCGAGATGAGAGCGGCGTCTCAAGTAAATTCACGATGAGCGACGCATTCGTATCATGCGGAGCGACTGTGTCAACATTCTTCAGCCTACATCGCGATTAGTAACGCAGTGAAGACAATTTTAATTGTGAATAATTTCAACTATTTATCGTATACGTAAATATCATTCATATCAAAATTTACATAATTCATTGGTATAAATTGAAAGAGTTGAGTGCGATTCGAAGAGTCTACAACTTTCGAGATTGGCAACGGTAAGCATGAATTTCGTCTCAGTATTCAATTTCTTTCGGAACATAAAACGCGAGTCGATTAATCCGTTACCGTATTATAATTTATCGACGCGATTCGTTATTGTTAGATGGATTTTTGAGTAGTCAAAAAAGAAACTCGTTCAGAAACGATATCAGGAAAAGTATCGTTTCCAGAAAGGCTCATTACAATACAAGTGTTATTATAGGTAAAAGTGAATCGCAATTGGAAACATGTGGAACTTGACGAGAAAAACTCGCTCCTGTCTGATGTTCGTCGTCATGATGGGAGTCATTATTGTCGGTGAGTACATTAATTTCTATATTTCATAGTAGATTTTTCATATTCGTGTCGGCATGTTTGCATTTGAAAGAAGGAACAAGGCTAAATTGATAAATCGGCACCTATGTGTTGATTTTCTAAATCGACTTATGTCACACGCGCGTTTGGCAGGCTCGCCCTCGACCTCCGAAGGAGGGCTTGGTGTAAACCTTTTCACCATCGAAAAGTTTTCTGTACCCCATTCATATGTTATCGATAAGTTCCCAAATCGAGTAATCTTTTTACAAGCGATTGATTTTCGAAAATTAATCAAACATTTTCAAACCCAGCGTTTACCACTCTTTTGCCGACCAACCGATTTCCCATTTGATGACCTCGCATCACTACGACTGGAAGCCAATAAGAACCGTCGCGAATGCGACATGTATTGTTTCTTCCAAAATGAAAAAAATGCAATTAAAAAAAAACGGAATTTTATGAGCTGAAATGATATACTTACGTGCGAAAATGAGGTTTTCGTGCTTATCACACGTCATGCATTTACAGGATCTAACGCAAAACGGCCGAGTAAAATCAGAGGGGCACAAAATACCGCGCCCCACGAAGGATCCTTCGTTGTTCGTATTGAACTAACTGACGACTATTACTGCACCGGAGCCATAATCAGCAAGCGTCACGTTCTTACTGCCGGACATTGCGTCGACAAACTCGCTGCAGCTACTGTTATCGGTGGCACGGTTCGTCGCTACGATCCAAACTCCATCAAGACCAAAGTTGCGCGAGTTTACAAGCATCCTCAATATGGCACTGGTTACGGAGCCTACGATGTCGGTATCGTCGAGGTAAGGTATCATTTTTTTCACATTTAATGAGTAGATCAACTAAATTGAATTGATACGATCCTTCAAATTTTTTAAATATAAATATTTAAAAACATGCATTCGCAACGTATGTATTTTATAAAAAACTAAATGAGTACTCAATAGGAAAAACATTATTGAATATTTCTTCCACGTACGACAACATACATTAGTAATTGAAATTTTTTATTGCGCTAACTGCGCGAAAATTTCAACTCTGAGTGTAGAAACTCACTTTTTTTTTCTCCATCGCTCATGGACAAATCGACGTATGTGCGATGTTCGTCACTTTCTACGCACTAGTGTTTAAAAATAGCCTCTTTATGCACAAAATTCTAATCAATATTATAACGTATCGATATTTAGTTAAAGCAAAATGAGAGCTACCTGTACAGTATTTTCAACGTATTCTTTTTTGCTTTCCTTATTATTTATATTTCTCATTCATCAGCGTTGAGGAAGACTTCGAATTGAGAGATCCTACTTCTTTAGTTGACTTAAAAATCAACGTATAATCGAGGGTGAACCTAACGGAACAGAGATATTCTAGGTCGATCGCGATTTCGATCTCAGTGGTCGTCAGACATCGGAGGCCTTACCGACGAGCGAACTGAACTTGGACTTAAACGGATTTCTATTCGGTTGGAGTAAATGTGGCAGCGACGGCATTTCGCAGCTTCAGAAGGTCAATGTTGGTTTCTTGACGAAGGAAGAATGTGAAGACGCCGTCGGCGCGGGCGAATTTCCGAAAAAAATCTGCGTTTACACGGGCACAGCCAGCATTTGCGGCGTAAGTTTACACGTTGTAATGTGCAGGGTATTCGAGTGCTTGGAGTGCTTCGCCGGAATGAGTGTAATCGGACGTTCCTTGCATTTCTGACTTTTATACATTTTTTTTCAGGGGGACAGCGGTGGCCCGATTGTGTCTAGTGGACGTGTCGTTGGTATTGCTACCAGTGGGACCAACTCGCCTATCGTTGCCCAAAACGTCTACGAGTATCTTCCATGGATCAACTCTGTCGTCAATCAATATCATGGTTAAACGGACGCTACTAGGATTTATCTTCGCGCATCAACTTACCGTTTTGTAATGAATCACATAAAGTTATCCGAAAAGTAAATATTCTTACGACCTCAATCACTCAATAGAGCCACTCACAAGAACTGGGAATACTTCATTTTCTTGAAGTGTTCTAAAACGCTTTTTCCGAAACCGGTGTTACAAAACGATCGTTATGAAATCATGCGTGAAATGTATTCGAACCTCGCATTGAGCACCTGCACGTGCGGTTAAAATCATAGCAAAATTTTACATACTTGCTGTTGTTTGTATCGAAGCCGATACAGATAGTAAGATAAGGATTCGATTGAGAAAATTATATCCCTAATGGAGTATGTGAAAAAACGTTTTTTATTTTATTTTCGCTTCCTCATGCTAGAAATTCATGCCCTCGAATATAATATAAGTAGGCTGTAACAAAAAGTGCGAAGAAGTCTCTTCCCCTGGAACGTGGAAGTAAGGAGAAAACTGTTAACTCCGTTTCTCAAAAACCACCGCCTCTCACTGGAAAACATTTTACCGGATATTCAACAACTTTCCAAGTTGTTAAGGAGAAGGACTGAATTTTGAAAATCTCATTTATCAGAGAGGATCGGAGAAGAATAGAACCATTAAAAAAAATTGTCCCCCTCAGTCTTATTGTTCATCTTCATGCAGAATTGCTCGTTTTCGAGTTGAGATTCGAGTTTTGGGGTTAAAGGATCCAATGATCTATTATATATCCAAGGGATCGTTCATTCGGACGGGATAGGTGAAATATCGGTAATGTTAACATTCGATTGAGAGATGTAGGGTTTTGCGAACGCAGCTTCAGGACGTCCGCGCGTCACAAGACTACCGATTTATTTAAACAGTCATCGTTAATTTGAGGGACGACAAGATAACGTGGTCGATAGCCGTCTGTGCGCTGTACGAAACTTCGTATTTACCGGCTTTCAATTCATCACTGACCGAGCCAACGTACTCTGGGTAGGCGGGATCGATGCGGCCCGACGTCCCCTATGTCGACGTTGAATTCGATGTCAAGATACATCGTTAGAAACGATTAAAAACATGAGAGTACGATGAAAACTGTAGGGGAGAGCGGGGCAGAACGGTATACCGGGGCAAAATGGTATTGGGGCACAATGGGACCAGGGCAGAGTGGAATAGGGAGGAAAATGGGACAGCAAAAAAATCGACTCCGATGGCACTTTCCCTTGTCCCGTTTTGCCCCAATTCTATCATACGGGGTACTCTATTTTACCATTTCATATCATTCTGCCCCGGTATGCCGTTTTGCCCCGCTGTCCCTTAGATATAATTACCGGTCGAATTGGACAAAGTGGCGTTCGCTTTCGTTTCGGTGGTAGAACAATGCCCTTGAAAAGTTTCACTACCAAGCCTTCCCAACTATCCGCGGCCGGCTTTCCGCAGACGTTCACAAGCGTTCCCGTGTACATTTTTTCATCGTCGTCTTTAAAGAGTACCGTCGCATTGATCTGTAACACAATTTCCCTTAGTCCGAAACAGCGTTGCTTCGGAACGAAACCGGCACTCGAAGTGCGGTAACTCATTAACTTTATCTGCATATTGTTCTAGCTCTTTGCTTCCTCACGAAGCAAGCTTTGTTTTCGCGAAAAATACATTTCTCTAGATTGTTATGCAGGGACGTTCAAAATGCTCTAAAACCCCGAAAAAAGTGATCTTTACAACATGTTTGTATGTGTGCGTATGTGAACATTTCTTGTTAGCGCGACAGCACTCGCAAATTTGAAGATATTTATTATTTGTTGAGATATTTATCATATATTTATATTTTTATTATATTTATTATTGAACATTTTTCAGACGTCGGCGTGAAATTTGACTCACTATTGAATTCTTATCACATCATTATCTAGATAAATTGTCAACCGGTACATAAATAATTGTCCACCAGTTCTAATAACTTGTTCCTCGGATCTCGAAATGTAACTATTTGAATCTGATATTTGCAATCAAGAACTCAACAAAGCTCGCTTGATGAGGAGGTCACAGAATATTCGGCTGAAACATATTTTCAAATGTATCGTTACCAGTAATTTTTTGATTTGCCTCATAAAATGAGTTTCTTTTGAACCCCCGAAGTCCTCTTTGATGACCAATACGTCGTTAGGTGGAACCTCAACTTTTTCGATTTTTATATTCTCGAAGTAATATTGCTTGGCATTCACCTGAAGAAGAAATTCATTTTTTTTTTACATTTTTTGAACGATTGGATAATTTTTCAAGTTTTATTGGTCGAAGAATATGTTGGAAATTATTCAACTTTTCGCGCGTTACTGCGTCAAGCGCTATCACGAGAACGACCGATGCGCTGTCCGCTTAGAACCTACCAACTGTGTTTCAATCGTTTTTTGGGCCGTTATCGAAAATATATCCTAGTCTAATGTTAGAAAACAGTCTTAATTTTCGTCACGCGCTAGTTGGCAAAAAATGGCGCAAAATGACCAGTCGTTTTGTGGGCTGTTTCTCAGTCATTTTCAATAACGCTAGAGAAATTGGTGCGTCGAAAAAAATCAGTAGTTTTTATCGACGGTACTTCAATGAGATTAAACGACAAAACTTACTGTGCAAAGCGTTTTTGTACCGACAAGAGCGAGGATAACAATGAAAAAGTTCATGACTAACATAGATCGTGAAAGTCGTGTTTATCGAGCCGAACAACGTACTGTATCGTTACGAGTCCATGGGTTCCTTTTAAAGTGTTTCCATGTGCTGACACGTGCTCGTTAAGGCAAGACTTATCTCATAAAATCACCTTGTCCGGAATCGTTATTATCTTTTATCTGTTATTTACACGCTTCGGCCGACCGTATTTGCATATTCCGGCAATTGAACGAAATGCGAACGGGTGCGGATGACTATGATAAATCGGCTATTACAATATAATTGAGCTACGATTAGCACAAACACAACATTCCAACAAAAGTACACAACCGCTGAACATGTTCGAAGATCGTCTGTATGAGCAATTTTCAGGGGCATTAATGTCTTCCAACGGTGGAAACGTATTTGTTGACCCTTTTGACATTTTTGCCTTTCTCGTCCCACACGAAGCATGGAAACAGAAAGTATTGCAATGGCGAGAAAAAAATAAAGCCTGATATATGGACTATGGAAAACCAGTTTTGAACTTCATAGAATCTTAAAATAGTACATTATGCTACAAGGGAGGAAAGTGCGTGATTTGATGCGTGAAAATCCGCTCCTCCCGAGTTGCATACGAAATTTTTTTTCCGACTACGTTGAAACGTCTATATTTTTATGCCTGCAAGGGTGCGACAGAACACGCGATAGCCACACGCACAGGAGCGAGTGGGGTCCAGGGGCAAAGCCCCGCTGGGAGGGTGGGCGGCGAAGCCCCCCCACTGACGACATAAATATTATCATCAATAGTATTATTGTTATTGGTATTTATTATTGTAGTCTTTAGCAAATATACGTAGGCATCGTAAAGTTTTAGTAAAGTATTATCACAAAGTCGCATTGATTAATTAATAATTATTGATCATTATTTACTCCATTTTTTTTTTTATTGATTTGATTTTTTAATTATGTTTTTTACGAAAAGAAACTGTGGCGGGAATGAAATGATTGATTAATTTATTAAATATAATTTGAAATGTAATTTTCTATTTTTTATTTTTATGACAAATTTTCAATCATGTTTTATTTCGATTTTCAAAAATTAATTCGTATTTTTTCATTTTTCATTTTACAAAAAAAACTGCCAGGGCAGAAAAGTACCACTTTTCTGCCCTCTGCAGCACTTTTCTTCCCGCTGCAGCACTTTTCTCCCCGCTGCTTCACTTTTCTCCCCGCTAGTGAAAAATCGGCCACTTTCCACCCGCCTTGCAGGCATGGAATGTGAACTTTTCAGCGTAGTCGGGAAACGCTATTTTGTCCATTGCGACGCAATCTGCCATATTTCGTGGCGCGAATAATTTATTTTTGCCCTGGAGCATTTCGAGGAAGAGGACGATCTAAAAGATCGTTGGTCTTCACTAACGCCGCTGTTCTTCAACAGCGGCTACACGGTACATCGGTTGGCCAAAGCCAAGAAGTGAACTTGAAAAAAAACCATGCTTTCACCGGAGGTGGCATAAAAACGCGTGCTGGGCTCCTACATTGCGCTCGTCAGACATGTCAAGCAATCTACAGCGGACCTGGAAACATTTTTATTTCTAATTGGCCGTTTTTTTTTTCACAAGATGTTGTACAATCTATAACCACGGATTATATTACCAATCGTCGGCGTTTTACCTCATCGTAACGAGACTAAAATATCACCGCGGAACTAACAGAAGCTTTCGCATTGCATTTCCGTCGGACGCTAAAGTTTCCACACCCTCGAGAGAAAGTAGCATTGCAGTTCTTGTTACCGACCGAGCGCCGTTGAGACGAGAGGATAAGTTTCTTCACAATAAATTATGAAGTTGAAGTCACTGCGGATAATGCGGGAAACTCGGCGATGTCGGGTTGGCAAATGTGCCCGAGAGCCACATCAGTGTCACTAAGTGCCACCTTGTATCGAACGACTGTCATCACTTCGTGCATATTCTATCGGTAATTTTAATTTCGAGCCCTCCGTTGCAATCGTACGGCGGCCTTCTCATGTTCCGAGCGTCTGTAGTCCGGCGTGAAACTCTCGTAACGCGTTCCTCGGCCGCGTCGGCCCCCGCCCCCGTCGAGAGTCTCGCAATACGACGAACCACGACCGCCGACGGAGCGGGCAGGTGGGTCGCGGGGATTTTCACCGACTGCGAAAGGTGAAAGGTCAAAAGTAGCGAGCGCAGTGAATATCGACTGACGGGGTCGAACCGGAGGGTTGGAACATCGGGAAGGGGATGGAGAGCCGCGAGACGATGGGATGGGCATGGCCCCTGGCCTAGCGCTAACCAGGCAAATAGGTTAAAGGCGCACGGGGGACAAGTAAGAAAAAAAGATTAAAAAAAAAAAAAAAAACAGTGATCAAAAATACTATTGGAGGTTACGAGCGTGAGGAACTTGGATGCATTAACAATTGGATAAGAATACAACTCTTTGCTCAAATGCAAATGTTGAAGAGAAAATATCAATATTAAAGGCTTAAGTCTAGCTAATATTTTTAGAAAATACCGGTTTCCGGTTTTTTGCGGGCTCTCGAGATATTTTACAAATTATTCTCTGTAAAGGTCAAGTCAACCTGTTCAAAATTAAGGTCGTAGGTACAGACTGGCGAAACGTGGAATTTAAGAAAACTTTCATGCATTTCCCATTGGGATAAATTTTTTTTTTTAATCTGGCATAGGGAGGGTGCTGAAACGATTGATTTCGACGAATAATAATATCAAGATGTTATTAGCGAACTAATGAAGAAAGAAATCATTCAACCAATTTCCCGGCGCCTAGTTTTTCTTTTTAATGAAAAAAATACATTTATTTTTCTGAATATGAATACATTTCTTTAGAAATTCGTCTATTTTTTCCAAATTATGTTTTCGCAGTAATATTGTCGAAAAAAATGCTGTTCTAAAACACTAGACACAATCCCGAAAAAATTCATACGTGTTCAGAAAAATGAATGAGTCATTTTCAATAAAAAAAAAGCTCGGGTGCCAGGTAATTTGTTAAATAATAATTTTTTTCATCACTTTTTTAATAACATTTTGTAACCATTTCCTCAAATCCTTCATCCAATCACTAGACAATGTCGTACAAAAACTCAATGCATTTGATTCCTGTCAAATGAATTCACAGTTAAGGACTTTTCTCAAACAGCGTTCCGCGCAAACGAAGGTATCAACTGTATAAATATTCAATAAAAAAAATCATAAAGATTACTCGAAACTATACTCTTCAATGTAAAAAAATATCGAAAACTCGTATACGTTTACCGAGAAAAAAAATTCTCGGGAACTCCTCTCTTTTTCGGCCGCGAGACGAAAGCTCTTAATTGCATTGAAAAAAAGTTCCGAAAAAAAATCCAATATAACACGAAAATAGCGGTTATTTGAGTATACTCTGCGAGGTACGAAAAGCGAGATTTGTAGAAAAATGTAATTTTTCGAAACGCAAATGAACGTTTTATATTTTCCATTTATCCGATAATGAGTACCGCGTCGAGAAACATAAAAACTGGCAATTGTCCTTGCCCGCGAGTCGCAGGTGGCGCGAAGGAGACGCTGGAGGAAGTTGGGCAAGAGGAGAAAAAAACGGTGCGGCGGGGAGAGCGAGGTGGGCATCGGACTGAGAGAGAGATCGAGGCTTGGAGAGGGTTCTCAGCCGCGCCACCGCGGAGTCAGCACGCAACGCGCGCACGAGTGTCCGATAGACACATATTCGCGTGTGTACCGCGTGTGCGCGAGGATGGCCTCTATCCATCTTCCCTTCCACCCTTATTCCCATTAACTCGCCAGTACGTTCGCCAGCGGCGCATCGGCTGCTCGTCCTCCGTTGTTCTCCGTTTCGACTCTTATTTCGTTCTCGTTTAGGGTGTAGCTTTCGATTTTTCCTTTCCGCGTCTCTCAACGTGTGCCGTGTCGGTAACGAAAGATAAAGCGTAAAGCGAAGAAAAAAAAAAAAACAAAAAGAAATGTAACAATGCCAGTGTCACGGGTAGGCGGGAACAGTGCGCGACGAGTTTGCGAAATTGCGTGACACCGCGGAGTGACGCGAATCGGAAAACAAAAACAAGAAGCAGAATAGTGGTGAAAGTGATTTTCCGCCGGAACGGCGAGTGTTCGCGAATAGCATGAAAAATAATGGTCGAAGAGACGCGAATCGTGTCGATTGACCGAGCAATCGGCCGGGCAGCATCGTGAAGCGTTATATTTCGAGGACGGCACGAAGATAGACGTGAGAAATAAGCGAGCGCGACGCGAGGAAAGCGAGGACGAAATTTGAACGAAAAGAAAATCTTACTTCGCCCCGCGTCGTTGTGCGTCGCTTGTCCGCGAGTGTGAAACAATGTCGATGAGGGTAATCGGCGTAGTTTGACGATATCGTGGAATAAATAACGCCAGTCGTGATTGCGGCGGTGTTGCGGACGCTCGATACTGGCAGGCGAGAGGCGCCGCGGGCGCTGCTGTTGTCGTTTTCTCCTCGAGGGATCCGCTGGAGTCGTCGTCGTCCCCGCGAGAGCAACGGAGAAGAAAAGTATAGTCTTATGAAATAAATTTTCAAAAAAAAAGCAAGAGTACGTCGAGAAACGCGACGAGAAAAAAGATGGCCGAAAGAATCCGAGCAAAAGTGTGGCCTTTGACGTTGTAAATAGAGAATCGAGCGTTCATGTCTTCGTTCGGAATCGAATCTCTCGCGAGGTTAGCGAAATGCCCGAGGAAGAAGTGGAAAAATCGCGATACCGTTGAGGCATACGCGATATCCGCGGCGTGAAACGACACCGGTGACCTGGTGATATCCGGGTCGTGGTCGTCGTTCGATGTTTTTGGATCAGTCGGTTTCCGGCGAAGGAAGCAGCGGAAGGGAAGAGGGAGAGGAAGAGGAAGAAATTGTCGCCGAAGAGACGCGCCGGACAGCGATGAACGGGAACATCCTCGAATTTCGCGACAACGCGACTCGATTTTTCGCGATTGAACAGCCGAGATTTTCCAGAGGGATACACTGAAGAGAGAAAAAGATCGTCGAGACGAGCATCGAAAGTGTACGATCGTTGAAACAAGCATTCAACGGCGGAAAGACAATTCGCAAAAGCGTTCGCTACTTTCGCATCAGTCTGGTTAAAGAAATTCTTCCGAGACGCTTCATTCGGTTACGAACGACAAACTGAAGCGATATTCAATGTGGATGTGACATTTTTCGGCCACGGACGAAGAGGAGGCTCGATAGTCCCCAAGGAAGAACGAACAATCAGCCGGAGGAATGAAATGTACGAAACAAAGATGATCACGAATTAAGATATTCGACCAAAAAACCCAAAAAATATACCACAAAGCATAAGGAATCGTTTCAAACGACGAATCAATCGGCTCCGCTTTGGAGTAACCTTGAATATTTCAAAGCTTCCGGTTCCGTTTTCGGAGCGTTTCATCGGATGAATCGTCGGGCAAGCGTGAGGAGTGAAATCAACGAGAAGAAACGTCTCAAATCTTCGCACGCCTGGTTTTTCGATGTACAAGAGTTGTGGTTGAAGAAACGCGAGGAAGACTAAGGAACAATGCGTCGGAGATACACCGAAGATACCGGAGTTTCATAATCAATTGACTGTCTAGTAATGAAACGCTCGAATATTGAATCGTTAATAGAAAAATCAAGCGAAAACGGAGCGAATCGACTCGATAAACTGCTCTCGATATCTGTGCGGGTTGTTCGTCGTTCAATGAAAAATCTTCGATTGAGTGTTGTTATGCCCAGCTTGATGCTCGCTTTGCTGTCGTCGTTTTCATCTTCGTCGTCTTCGTATCCCCGTCGACGTGCGTTCTTCGTTGTCTTCGCTGTATTCATCCGCTGATTCTTGTCGCAAGCTGTGTTGACCGCTCGTCTTGCTGTTCCTGCTGCCGCTGCTGCTGGTTGTTGCCGTTGTTCCTGTTCGCTGGAATCAATTTCCTCGCCGGGGGCCGAGTGTTTGTTCATTTATGTTTGAAGCTACAACCGAGAGCGAGAAAAAAAACATGCCGTCGCAGCGTCAAACGATTGAAATTTCACGAAAAAAACGGGGGGAGGGGCGAGTCGCAGAGTTCGAAGTTTTCGGGCTTCCCCCGATTTACTTTCGTTCCTCCGACTCGCACACGCGTGGCGAATGAAAATTGGGATGGGAAGAGAACAATTCGAGCTTCATATTAGTGGGGAACGGTTTTTTCCAATGATCAGTTACATACTTGGGTTCACGAAAAAAAAAAAAAAAAAAAAACCTTACCAATTAATAGAGTCAGGGCCACCAGCCAGCCATACAATGCAACTATCTACTGTATACTATGAAATAATTTTATTACCAATATTGAATAATCTTTCTATATCCGCGTATCACGATCACCGGTACCACCTAGACCATCACCTAGAGAACGCATAGAGACGATGCTACTTTTTTTTTCTAATCACTCAACGATTTTCTATTTCGTTTTGTTCATCATCTGTTAAAAAAAGGAATAGTGTAGAATTTTTTGAACGAAAAAAATGCAGTTACATTTTTTCGAAATTTAATTGCATTTTTTCATTTTTTTTTTTTTTCAAGGATTTGTGGAATGTAGCAATGGAGGTTTGGGAGATGAAATTGCGGAGCACGCATCCGATTTTTTTTTTCTTTCACACGTTAACGTTCCTCAAGCTCTCTATTCTCTCAATGCCCACCCATCTCCCCGTTCCGGAAGCCCTCGTCGCTTCGAAAGCTCGTGTGCACGCACGGTATCGTTGCTTTCGCTCGATATTAAAGGACCCAGCAATCTACTATAGTTACGCCTGACTTGCCAGCTTGTCTGACTCCGCTACCTACTGACCTGCATTTTTCCGCTCGATCCCTATACGGCCGATGTTCCTTCGCATACGTTCTTCCAATTGTGACCACACTTAACGTTGCGTTTTTTTTTTTTTTTCTCTTTTATGATGAAAGAGCCATTATTTCTTTACGCGAAATTGTCGTCGCCCCATTGTTTTCTTTATTACATATAATTTGCGAATATTATTTTTCTTCGGTTTTATCCATCGGTAAAGCAGTTCGTTGCATAAAATACCGCGTTACATACGAATTTTAACGATTCGTCGTGGAAAACCAAATGGTCCCGGCCTATATTCGATAAAAGACCTCGAAGGAATCTTTTTTCGTACAAATTCACGACAATTCGATGAATTAGAAGTCACCCATTATGGTTCTTAAGGTGATGCGAAACGACTCAGTCGGCAACGAAAACTCTAATGCCCGTCGTTCTGGAACAGTGGACATTTGAGAAAAAAGATAATTTTGTTTTCCTGCGAATTCGATAGGCGCGGGGAAAGACAATCTCCTTTTTTCTGAAACTCCTAACGTTTCAAGATGGCATGCATTATAGTTTTTATTTACCGACTGAGTCGTTTCCTCTACCTTTTTTTATCTGTTCCCCGAAGAAACACTATTTTCTTCATACTCGAATGTTTATCGTTGCGGGTAGCGTTTATCACCGTTTTCGTGACCGACTGAGTTTTTTCACATCACCTTAAGCGGGCAAGTGAAGTTTTTCCTTATCTTCACCGTTAACACGCTTTGACACAGATCAATTTATTGCATATCTTTTTCCCGCATTTTGTAGCACAACCCTCGCTTCTTTCACCTGTCTGGGCTGACCAGCTCGGAGCCGCATCCCTCCTCGCCGCGCTTATGATTATCTGACATTGACCGTTTGTAAATACCTAATGAAAGAGCAGTCCCCGTGATGCTTGGCGAGTTCGGTGGCGAACGAGAGGCGCGGAGAGTCGAAAGGGTGGGAGGCGCGTTCATCGTTCGTGCTCGAACCACTTGACCTATCCAAGCGGATCGTTCACGGGGGAATACCGGACTTCGGGGTACCGGAGTCGATAAAGCCAACCAACTGGTCGTCGGCTTGACCCGTAAGGACCGCGGGGTCACGAAAAAAAAAAACCTCGGTACGTTCGTCCTTCGATCCGTCGTGGAACCGATTTTGCCCGCATTGCCATTTTGATCCGCAACGAAGTGTCGGAAACAAATTAAACGCGATTCAAATTCTTCCCGCCGTTTTTCGTTTCTTTGATTGGCGAGTCCCCTCGCGATGGAACGATGATGGCGCCCTCGCGCGGAGCTTCTCGCGTGCGTTTCGCGGGTATTGCGCATGCGCGAATGCAGCGATTAACCTAAAAACGGTGAAAGACCAAGATGAATGACGAGATAGTCGGGTTTAACTTCAAAGTCTACATTCGAACCATCGCGAAACTTGGCTAACCCAAATGCTCACGCGAGAAGCTCGATCCAAACGCCTCCGTGCTTGTAAATACGTTCGTCACGCTTGTTGAAATCTATGAGTATGCAGTAACACGATAATTGCCTGAGACTCGTCTAGAGCTAGGGTCAGCTTTGTTCAAGCCTTGCGGGTTGTGGGGAATCCCGACGATTATTACAGAATGCCGATTTTAACGGACAGCGAAAATCGAACTAGGCGAAGAAGAGGAAGCCGCCGCGACGACAAATGAAGAAGAGACGAGGACGAGGCAGGGACGATGCACGAGATTGTGACTGATTCTTAACGGGGGCAGCGACAGAGCCCCGCGGTCGTTCCCCCGGCGGTGGTTTCTGCCTAAAATTCTCCAAACCCTACCCCGATCCCTTCCCCGAAACACGGGACTCGTCCTCGCTACAAATCATAGATTAAACAGACAGAAGTCCAAGAAGGAGAAACGTACGACGGAAAGGAAGATGCGCGCAGCTCCGCGTCTCGGTATGATCCGCGACGATTGCCCGTTCTGTACAGCACTTTAATACAGAAAGCAGAATAGCGCGGACGGGATTCGAAGAAAAATCGGAAAATCAGGCATAAGATAAAGGGGGAGAGAAAAGAATGTACGCGGCAGCGGGTGGTGCGAGTATAGCGAACCGAAGAAAGCAGAAGCGTCTACAGTTGAACAAGCGCGACGGCAGCGGTGCTCAAGCGGCGGCTGCGCGCGCACGAAGTATCTCGGCGAGCGGCGGTGCTCAGCATCAGATCGGAAAATTCACGACCGGTCAGCATGCCGCGCCGACGCTTCAACTGCAACTTCCACCCCCGACGGTCCAGCCAACATACGGATTTCACTCGAGTCACGAGCATCGCAGTCGCGCCAATCGACGAGCCGCTCAAACGGAACGGAAGTCGTCGTCATCCGCGACGAACAATTACCATAACAGTCATCATCACAATACCGATCATAATCGCCATCGTCTACTGGCACCACCGCCGATATCGCCGATCGTACAATTTCCCATATCACCGCCACCGCTATCACTGGAATCACCAAATTCACTGATCAATAACGGCACGCAAGCTATAACGAGCAAGTCGAACAACTGCAACAACAATAATTCGAGTACAGCTGCGGCAGTCGCTTTTCCCTTTCCGCCGCCCTCGTTCCTCGACCTAAGAGTATCGCCTTCTACTTCCGAGCTACAGGTGGGTAAAAGCCGAACGCTTCTCTTTATCTTCGCTCTTTACCTTTACTTCGACCTTCGTAATTGCGAGCAATCTCACCGGTGACCTTCGCATTTCTCACTTCGGACGCTCGTTTCCGTGCGCCGAATTCGAGACGACCACGCACAGTTGGTCGAATCGTTGATTTCACGTCGGTCAATTGTTGTATTGTCATTTGTATAAATTCTTCGCAATTCGAACGCGGTATTGGAGAATTAGTTTGCAAATTGCGATACCTGGTGGTTCAGAGGAGATACATACGAGTTGCCGATGATTCATTTGGTACATATGGATGAGAGCTGCGCCACTACTTGAAGCACCGAATGCTCGTTTGGTAACTTGAAACCTGAAAAGTACTCGAAGTAGAGGAAGTACTTGATAAGTGCTTGAAGTAGATAAAGTACTTGGGAAGTTCGTGAAATACAAAACGTTCTTCGGAAGTACTTTCAAGTGCGAAAAGTACTTTGTGCATCCTTAAGAGGAGGTGAAATACCACGGTCGGTAACAAAAACTGTAAACAACTTTTCTCAGCCATACTGGCATTTACAGCTTAAAAAAGAGTCTTACGGTCTGCTATGGTGATATCCGCATACCGTAAGACTTTTTTTAACCTATAAATGCCAGTATGCCTGAAAAAGACGTTTACAGTTTCTGTTACCTATTGAGCCCGGGATCGGTGAGAGGGAAGGGATTGCACCTCCTCTTAAGTGCCTTCAACACATTGCAAATGCAATACTTGGTTCCTACGAGTATTTAGTAGGGGAGAGCGGGGCAGAATGGCACACCGGGGCAAAATGGTCCGAAATGGTCAAATAAAGTCCCCCGTATGATAGAATTAGGGCAAAATGGGACAAGAGAAAGTCCCATCGACGTAGATTTTTTTGCCATCCCTTTTAGCCCTAATACCATTCTGCCCATGGTCCCATTATGCGTGAATACCATTTTGCCCCAGTATGCCGTTTTGCCCCGCTCCCCCCTACTCTGTACTCGAGTACTTCTCGATACTTTGCCTAGCTCCGAATTCGAGTTTGAATATGAAAAAAACAAAAAACAGTCGAACGGAGACTGAAATTATGTTCCATTACATCCGAAGCCGTTCTCATACTTTCCGCAACTCCAACTGCTCAATATAGCACGAAAGTATCTTATTGCGAGACGTTATTTTCCGATCGTCATTGCAAGTTGACCGGAAATTCGAAAATTTACTCGTAGTCACGAAATCCCGCTTACACCAGCGCATCGCCTGGCAACTTAATTACCCAATTCTCGAATTATTGTTCCATTTAGGAGGGAGTAAGTTGAATCGCCTCTAGTAATTCGAACGGCATTTAGTAAGAAGTTTGAATCGATCTCACTATGCGCGCTATCTCAATGCACAAGTCTTCGCCTAAAACGCCTAATAACTCTAACGCTACATTACCGTATTTCAATCTAGTTACACAGCTACAAAATAACTTGATCTGCCTAGTAATACAATGATTGATAACGATTAATAGCAAATCTTTTCTTTCGTTTCGTTAGTGAAATTACGGTCTATCTTTTAGTTATTTTCAAATGTATACAATACATCAATTATCCGTCCACCCCCCGATGCACCGCACTCACCGGCACTCACTGCCGGGCACGATTATTATTATTGTTCATATATATACATTCCCAAAAGATATGTCGATATATAAACAATTGATTGACACCATCGATCGGCTGTCTGGTGGCGCGTAACTTGTCGCGAATTGTCTTTGATTTATTTATCTTTTATTACTGTTCGGATCATTATTGAACGTTCGTTGATTCGTTAATTAATAACGCGCACCTCGGCGCTCCGGACGATCAGCTGAAAGCGACTAGCCATTGAAATTGAATGGACAATCGTTCGAAAAAAAATTACAATAAAGAATTTGCCGTCGCTTTCCCAACTGGCGCACCGAGGTTGCAAGTTTGATTGTCTTTAAAGTGTATTCTAATCATTATAAAGATAAAAGAAAAGAACAAAAAATCTATTTTGCTTCCACAGAAACGATAGTTATCGCGACGATGATTAAAATGAGTTGAAGTTAAAAGAGCAAAAAAAAACAAGCAACACCATGTATCATAGTGAAGACTTTGAGGGGCGGTGCTAAGGGAAAATCATTAGTGAGTTTATATTGCGTATATATATGTATTACGTCATATACGTGGTGGAAGGGGTGGATATCGATGAGATCGATGATATATGCAAATGAATGAGCGGAATGCAGGCTGCTCTATTAATTAGAAGGGAGAAGCAACGTTTAAGGGGGGGTAAGGCGGTGAACTTTAGGGAGTTGCCGTCCAACTTGGCTACGAGGCTCATACCGCCGCTACCACGTTATCCCCCGAGATCTTACGTTTACGGGGTGAGTATCATGAAAAAGTATTTAAAAAAAAAAAAGCAAAAAAAAAACCACCGAATGAAAGAAATGCACAAAGAAAACCAAAAATAAGCAAGAGTAACGAAACACCGGCAAGCATCGTTCCCGTAGGCGGGTCGCCACCGTCGTGACGACATCTGCAGTTATAGACCAGAATTAGAAGATTCCTCTAGAAGACGTTGAACAGTGATCATGTACCAGTGAATGGGATTCCCTCCTGTTTAGAGAAAACGGTAATGGACGAATTAGCCTCCGGACGATGACACAGAATTCTAAACCGACGATACGATGACAAACGCCTTTTGACATAGTAATTTGATATTGGACAAAAAACTAACGAAATTCGGTGAAGGAACCAAAAAAAGGAGGCAAAAAAAAATCGAGTTCCACGCCATCATAAAATCGCCCGTAACTCGAGAACCGTCAATTTTAAACGGAAAAAGGTTTTAGCACTTTATAAAAGTAAAATCGTGAGAATGCATATGGATCAGTCGTTTTTTAACTGGAACCAAGTTTAATTGGCTGGGTAGCAAAAAAAAAAAATCGAGTTCCACGCCATCATAAACCACGCCTCCTTCTTTTTTTTGATCTTATGAGTCGGACGATATATCTCAGTTGGTAAAGCAAACTGCAATTAATTGTTATTGAGAATCTTAAAGTTGCTGGATGAAAATCTATCGGTTGAACGTACGCGTGAAATTTGTTTTTCTTATGTTGACAAAATTTCGTAAGCTTGAAAGAAAATTGATTACGCTTTTTATGATCGTTGGACCAGTGATAAAAACTGTAAAAACTGTTTTTCGCAGTTTTTAACTGTTATGTAAAAACTTTTTCTTCCAAAATTGGAGCATCATTGATAGAAGTTAACTGCAGTTCTTATTACCGACCAGATACTGATAAGCTTGAAGTACTACACTTTCACATTGTCTCAAAATGACCAACGCGTCCGGGGGCTAAGTTTTTCCGTCTCATAGAAATACTCACCCGGTTCCTCTAGAAGTTGTAAAACCTATTATAATGTAAGAATCGACATCCGCAGCGTACAAAGGAAGCTGGTCCCGATTTAGATCACTAGTGTAACGGATAGTAACTTTAACAAGGCAAAGTGTTAAGTACAATGAGATTTCCATTGACCCAGGTCCATTCAGTCCGTCCTCTTGAAACTTCGTTCTAGATCCCTCTAGACTAGAAAAGCAAAAAGAAAAAGCTACTTAACGCCTTCTTTGTTCCCTTTGTCTGCGAACCCGCGACGATACTATTTATAATTGAATAATAGATGGCACACCACACCTTTGAGCGAGAGAGACAAAAGAAAAGAAAAGAGAAATCCCACGGGACAAAGTCCTCTCGATTCACAGTCGCTTTGTCGTCGTTTCTTTGCGAATCGGACGGTTAAATCTGTGGCCGAATTGTTGCAGTGCGGAGGCCAGGGACCGGGGAAAGCGGCGTGGCAAGGATGCGCCAGACCCTCACCGCTTCCTCTGTCTCCGGCGTCGCCTCAAGGCTCGAGAGGCGAGGGCTACAAGACCAAACAGTGTGAGGCTCATCGGCGATGGATGAAGAGAAACAGGGTAAAGCACAACAAAGCTACTATCATTCAATGCAATAAAGTATGTACTTTACAATCGTAGGTTAATAGTTATGATAATAGCACTTGACCTTCTGAGTCGCGCGTCGCGTGCAAAATCGATCAGCAATTGGACGATCTTGCATGGGAAGAAAAAATGAAAAAAATTATTCATTTCGCGTCCTGACCCTTACACTATTTTACTTATAATTATTCACGAGAACCATTTCCCTCTTGCCATTTTATTCTTTGCCGTTTCAACCCCTAATTTCGAGTTGGAACACCGGAAATTCGTACTCGTGTTTCATCGGCACCGACTCGCTCCCAAAGCGGCAACGAGCACGAGCGACTTTCCGAGAAAGTCGCCCGCTGATCGTTCACGCTCCGATTCTAAATCGCACCATTTTTAATCAGCGGTATTTCACCTACCGATGGAACTTTCATCGTATACTTATGTCGGTACTTCGTGTATTCACGAACCAAAGTCCGTATTCAGGAGTTTTCGAAATCATTTTTTATTAAATACGTTTACCAAGGCTATGAGTAGTTACTGACGCCGCCGCCAGGAGCGCGTCGATTGACACCTAGCGGCGGCGTAGCCATCTAATTCCCTTAAACTAAGAAACCGTGACATAAATTCCAATATTTCAGAAATTCGTATCTCTCTATATTATATAAATAAGTCGCTGCTGCCGCCGCCGCCGCCGTGTACAAGAATCGAGGGACTTAGAATATTTTCGCTTGGGCCCCTCCAATGGAGAGGGGAGGGGGGAGGGGCCTCGGCCCGAAATATTTTAAGTCCCTATTATATATTATTTATTATATATTAAAGACTTAAAATATTTTCCCAGAGAGAAGGGGGGGGGGGGGGGGGGGCAAGCAGAAATGTTCTAATATATGTATATGTTCGAAAAATTTTTCTAAAAGAGCTTAGGCTTTAGGGACTGGCCAAGGCCCCTTTAAAGCCTTAAAATATTTTCCCGGAGGGAAGCAGAAATGTTCTAATTTCTTAATTTTTGTACACGGCGGCGGTGGTGAGATATCTATATCACATAGAGAGATATTTCAGTCGATTTTAACCCATAGCCGCGAGCGCGCGAGCCCGCAGGTCCGCTAGTTCGCATATATAAAAAAGTCGTCTAATGGTACAATTTTTTAGATACGAGACGCGAGCTACTGTTACGGAAGCAGCGGGGAGGACGACGATTACGACGAGTACGAGGACGGAATCGTCGGTGCTGGTAGCAGCCACGGTGGTCGGGCATCGGCGCGTCGTCGGGCCGGCGAGGTGAACGCAGCGGTGAACACGGTACTCTACGCCGGTCTCGGCACGACGGCCCTCGGTCTCGTGATATCGTTCGTCGGTACCGGCGAGAAGGGATTCCTCAGTCCGGAACTGCGCCTCGTCGGGCCATCCCTATTGTGCGCCGGACTTCTTTGCTGTCTTCTTCGCGTGTTGCTCTGCCTATGTCTGTGTCGTTGCTGCGGCGAGTGTCGTTGGCGACCGTGCCGAATGCTGAACGCCGGCAAAGAGACGAAAAAAAAATCGGCCGGACGCGACAAGCGTCGCGGTGGCAAAGCCGAGACGGTCGCTGCGTCGTCATCTTCCGCCACGAGCGCGCACGCGCCGTCGAGCTCGCACGGCAACAAGCGCGGTCAGACCGCGACTCTGTTGCCGATTCATCCGCCCTCGACGTCCCAACGACAACAGCCCCCGGTGCCTTCTTCTTCTTCGTGCTCAACCGCAAAGTCACACAAGGGTCACGAACTTCTTCTGTCGCCGGCGCAGTTGCCGGAATGAGTTACAAACAATGCGGAATTCGATGGGAATTCTCGGAAACCGAAAGATAAATAAAATTGTTCTACGATCTGTTTTACCGACCGACACCGAGTGAACGAAGCAAGGACTATGTTTACGATTAGCGACATGTTCCGTTTGACGACACCGAAGCCATACGTACACGCACCGAAAAATCCCGCCCGTCGAAACTTTTTCTACGGATAATAACAAAATTTCTACGATAAAGACAGATACATACCGAGGACAGACGACACACGTAATTATGAGCAAACGCGACATTGGTTAATGAATAATTAGATAAACAAAGTAATAATAATAATTGATTATTGATAAAGAGGAATAAAATGAAAAATAACATCATCTACTGCCGGTTCTGTCCAGTAGCGTGCGGCTTAGCATCTCGAGCGAGGTTATAAAGATTAAGCAATGGCATTATTACGAAGAAGAAGAAGGAGCAGAAGAATACGAACAATGTTGGACGCACTAAAGAACAGCCTAGAAATCTATATTAAATATAAATATATATACATACATTTAGTTTTAAAAAAACGACGTGATAGCGCTTTACGATGATATTCAAAATAATAAAGCGAATGATTTTTGTTTTTTCGTAAATGAGAGTCAATTGTGTTCAAGCTCCCGTGCTTTCATGCGTGCGACAAAAGTGTCGAACGGGGACCGTTAATGATCTTCATTGACGCTAATCGAAGTAATTCGAAAATTCTGTTACCGATATTTTTACAACCGAAAAGGCAAAGGCCCAAAGTGGTAGAATATGAAAGAATGGAATGCCAGAAAGGCCGGAAGAACGATTGGAATTACTGACAGTGAAAACGGTTGCAGCGGGAAAAATTGAAACTCAATGATCGGAGTGCTTGGAACTCGGAATAAGTTGCCGCAGCGAACGAACCTTCGATCAATAGCCGATTTTTTTAACACCCTGAATTAGGAGTGCCCATAGGTAGATATTGAAAAAAAAAAAACATTCGAAAAAAAAAAAGAAAATCAATCGAGTTTTTGAAACAAATTTTACATTTTTCGGGCCATTTTCCGGTTTCCCCCGAAAAAGCGACGATAGCACATGCTGGGGTGGAAATTAATTGGTAAGGGCAGGTTTGTATCGGCACGGTAGATAAATTGAAGGGCATCGTTACGAACCGAGAAAATAACATTTTTACTAGGAAATAATCTTATTTGACAACGTACTTGTTTGAATGGGCTTTTTTGGCTCGGTCATTATTCGATAAATTCCCGCCATTTCGATCGAAGCAGTGAATCGGATTATATCGCAAATTTCCCATTTCAGTTTGCTATCAGTTTTGATCGGAAAGTACCAGTAAAAGTATCCCATTAAAGTATTGAAGTATCGATCTGCACGATATCCCTGTTGAAAGCGGTTCATCAGTTTATCACAGGTTACAATAAACTCCCATTGAACTTTATTACTTGCGATTACACGCCGATACGATAAGAACCTTCGAAACTCATTACAAAACAGATACTTCCGATACATTTATTCATGAGTTATTTACTTGTTCATTCCAAGTTACGAAGCTCCCATTAAAGGAAATGTCCGAGACAAATAATTCATTCATATCGATTCATTTTCATTTATCGGCTTGAACAAGATCTTTTAAGCAGGGAAATCACCGCTAAACCACCATCCGTGAAAATTCAAACTGTGGTGACGATGGATTCGTGATGGTTTCGGCTCTTTATGTTTTTTCGCTTACGGGGACTGAGTCACCTCAAAAAACAGTCATGATTTTTTTTCCCCAGTCCTTTACAGTGCATAAAATTTGAATTTCACCACGATTGTCCTTTCGGGTAATTACAATTTTTTTTACCGACCGCGATATTTCATAAATACCTATCTTCAATTTATCAACTTGAACTTATAAAAAGCTTAGTTTTACCTACAGATTCTCGTGAATTTGTGCAATTCAGGCCCGCGGGTGGATAAAAAATAACAATTGACAAATATCGTTGTTCTCGCATGGTATAGAAATATAATAACAAGAAGCCAACAAAATTGTACTTAATCACGTCATATATTCTTGTATATCCTTTCATTCGAAATCGTTTATGTTTCTTCGTTTTCTCATAATCGTTATATCTAATTAACTTTAATACGAAAAAAAAAAATAAGATTTGCGTAGCTAATTCATCTCGAGATCGAGATCGAGACGGATCCATCGTCATTCCTCCATAGAAGCGGACTCGCGATCCGTCGACGAGGATTCCAGCGAGTCGTCGGAATCGTCGACTGCCGACACCGCGCTGTCGCGTAACATCGATCAGGACAGTTGAAACTGCATCTGATCCGACGACGAGTAACTGTAGATCACCGGCGTGTCCGAGGTCGTTGCGTTCGACGCCGTTATCGCGAACAGTTGTTCCTCGTAGATCGTGTTCTGGGGCTCGGTTTTCGTGCTTCCGGTCGGTGTCGTCCCGGGCGGATTGTCGCCCTTCGTCGCTTCCCGATACTTCTGCAGATAGAGCTTCAGCGGCTCGACGTAATTGTCGAAGCCCAGTGTCGTCATCGCGAACAGTATGTCCTCGCCGTTGATCGTTTTCCGCTTCTCCATGTGGCAACGATCGCTCGCCTCGGATGTGATGAACGAGATGAACTCGGACACGCACTCTTGGACGCACTCGCGAGCGTCTTTCGCGATCTTGCCCGCTTCCGGTATCGCGCGTTTCATTATCTTGGCGACGTTGGCGATCGGTAGAAAACGATCCTGCTCGCGGAGAGGACCGGCAGCGCCGCTACCGCCACCGCCGTGCAGCGGGTCGTTTCCGCCGTGATTCGAGTCGTCCGTATTCTCAAGGTCATCTGAGCATCAAACAATTCAATGATTACGCATGCCATTTCGCCTCGATAGACACACCTACCTCGGGATAATCCTTAGCCGGTTATTTGCACGAGAACGCGAATCGCGATAATGCGAAAAAACTCGGTCGGTAACGAAAACTGTAATAAGCGCAACTTTTTAAACTGTAGGAATTTGATGAAAGAAAATTGTTTCCTTGCGAATGAGACGACGCAGGAAAAGAATTTTGTATTTTCGTCAAATATTTGCGGTTTTAGAAAAGGATTCATCAGAGTTTTTGTTACCGACTTAACGACAATAGGGATCTGTTTTATCGGCAACGAAAAGTAACAATTGTCGATGGCGATAGGAAGAAGTTTCAGGCGAAACAAAAAATCTCATTCGCGTATTCGAACGAGCTTTTTCGGGGAAGCGGCGTTCGAAAAATCATCCGGATTGGTCGAGTGAATCGAACGAATGGGCGCCCGTGAGTCGTCGATTTCGGCGAACCAGGGGCGAACGGGATGAAAACATCGTTGCCACATTGCCGCCGTGTTTAATTCTTCTCGATGAGAATAAAACACACGCGACACACGATTATCGAAATGCCGATGAAAAATTCGCGAACGAACGATTCGCACGCTTGTTTCTTTTCTCAAAATTATTTTCTTGCGTTGGCGAAAAAAATTGCGCACGAAAACAAAATTGTCCGCGTACCTTCTAAATCGTCGGATTGAACGCCGATGTATCCAGCGGAGACTCCGCTACCCGTGAGAAAACCCGACGTACCCAGCGGGGTCACGTCGTCGCCGCTATCGCCGCTGTTATCCATTTGTTTGTCGCGATTGTTTTCGCGTATCCGTCGATTCTTGATTTTTAACCTCGAAAACTCCGTCAGCGAATAGATACACAAATGCACGGACGCTGATCGACTTCGCACCGCGCAGTGGCGAGCGAGCTTCACGGTGTTATTATTCTCTCGTTTCCGATGCCCCGCCGTCAACTGCAGGTGGCGCGCGCGCGCGTATCTTAGAAGCTTCGCGAAGAGTCCGCCAGGAGGGCGTCGCGTTCGAAAAATACGGGGAAAAAAACAGAAAAGCAGGGAACTGTCAAATTCTCGACAGAAAAGAGTTCGGTCTCGCGACGTGAGTTTATTGGTTGTTCTGTTTCGTTTTTTTTTTTTTTTTTTTTCTTCATTCGTTTATCGGAGTAAACAATTCGATCCCGAATCAATTATTGGTCGAACTCGTTTAATAGCAAGGCGGGGGGGAGGGGTTGGGGGGGCGCGTTCGGTCGCATCGGTGTCCGAATATTATTATCGGACACATGTCAGAGTCGAGGCTCGATGATACGGCGATGACATCGAGCTCGAGCCTAACGAGCGACGTCAATCGGGTATTGAGGTTAAACGTCGACAAAGCCGCGAACAATTCGCGATATTTCGCGCTACCGTGGAGGCAGAGCGTGAAAAATGACAAAACCCCGACGACGAGGCGGAAAAACGACGAGGACGTCGACGACGACGACGTCGACGTCGGGACCGTAAATCATTCGAACGCGAAGTTGTCGAATGGATTTTTGAGGAACATTAAAAAACGTTTGCGCATCAAAAATATCAGCTTGTGCAAAAATAAACAAAAGGTCAGTGACGATCGTTTTGTTCGCTCGATGATCGATGAAAAAAGAAAAAAATGGAGCGCAGTGAAAGCGCAGAAGGTTGAATTCGGAGGAGCGTCGTTAACAATTTTATCTTTAACGCTAATCTAAATAATCTGAAAATTCAAATTAGCGATATTGTTGGAACAGTCAAGTCTGTCCCAAAATATCGGGAGAATTTAGGAGATTTGCTCATTCGAAATATCTACTGTATCGATATTTGACCATTCCGAGAGAGTACTTGCAAAAATTTGGCTTTCGGAGGAATTTACTTGCGGTGAAACCTTTGTAGAATTTTTATTCGCCAGTCCAAAAGTTCTGAAACTCTTCGAGGCTCCAATCGCGCGTATACAATTGTTCTTTATACAACTGACCAGATTATAGAAGAAAAATAAATAATTATATTTTGGCCACTTTTCAATAAAAAATTATTGTTATTGTTATATAGTAAATTAATATTGTGAAAAAAAAACAAAAAATCGGCTATAAATGTTCAGAGATTATTTTTATTATTATCGGTATTTATTGTTTTATATAAGAATATTTCAAACACAATTATTATTATTATTAAATTAATTGCCAACCACAAAATATGTTAATAATAAGAATATCTTTAAAAACCGAAATTTCTTTTTTTCTCTCGCAATATGCGATTCTCATTTCGTCGTGCAAATCGTCGCCGGGTCATTTCCGCAGGGATGACTCAGGAATTTCCGGAAGCGCCGTGTCAACGGCTTATCGTTATCTGATAGCGTTTCTTTTTTTGCTTTCAGATAAAAGCGATAGACGCGCAGCGTCCTGCCGACGAGGTCGCCGGACAAGCCTCGACAATCGACGAGAGGCGCCCCTCAGGCGGGGTCGATCGCGATCCGACGCGATCGAACTCGCGTCTCGCGTCAATCGGAGACGATTTCGCGGCGAGCAACGAGGTCGATTGCGGGCTCGAAAATCCCGAGGCGGACGCTTGTTGGGACAGTTATCTTGCCCTGGCGGAGGCCCGCGACGGGGTAACAACCTCGTCGTGGCCCAACGATCCGGCGCACGATCGATCGCACAGCGATCATGCCCGGCGAGACGATTTCGCCGACGGCGACGAAGCCGCCGAAGTCGCAGGCCCGATCGTCAGAGCCGGCAATGTCGCGGAGCCGCAGTCGACGAGCGCGCGAGAGAGCATCGAAGATTCGACGGCGTGCGTCGACGCGCAACTGGCGAACGACACGAGAGCCAAGGTCAATCTCTCGGAGGAATTGCTCAAGCTGAGCAAGTACGGATGGTACTGGGGTCCCATATCGGGCGACGAAGCCGACTCGAAACTCGTCTCCGAACCGGACGGCGCTTTCTTGGTTCGAGACTCGTCCGACGATAGGTGAATTTCCGTAGACTCGTCACGTGAAAAATCTTGTTTTCTCATAGAGAAAAATTTGGTTTAGTAACTATTTTTTCGATTTCTCAACGAAATACTAATTTTTGTGTTTTTTTTTCCTGTGATTTCAGATACTTATTGACGCTGAGCTTCAAGTCGTCGGGTCGTCTTCTTCACGCGAGAATGGAGCACAGCGGTGGTCTGTTCTCTCTTTGCGATCAAGGCGACAACGAGGGTTTCACGTCCGTCGCCGCGTTGATCGATCACTCGATGAATTCGAGCCAATCGGCCGTGTTCTGCTACTCGAGGCCGAGGTATGAGGGCCATCCGTCGTTTCCCGTGCGGCTCACGAAGCCGGTCAGTCGTTTCACTCAGGTGCGAAGTCTCCAATATCTTTGTCGTTTCGTTATACGACAAAACACGAGACTCGACAACATTCACAAGTTGCCTTTGCCAAAAACTATTAGAGGATATGTCGAGGAGGCTCATTATTGATTTTTTCGCTTATTTCGGCAATGATCTAACGAATGAAACTCTCATTTCTCCGTTTTTTTTTCCCATGTAAGGTAGTCCCGTTGTTGCAGTCCGGTCAAAATTGAGTTTCACGCGATTCGCAGCGAGAAATTCAAACACTTCTCGATTTTTCTCATTTTTGTCGAACTTGCGCGAAATGGACAACGTGCAAGGAATACCTTAAAACGACGTAAAGTCGAATTTTGGGACAACTCCGTCTCGCAAGTCGTTGCAACGAGCTCAAAAAAAAGCTGTCCTCATCGGCGAAATATTGATAAAGAGTTGAGATGATCGTATATATATATTTTTTTTAACGAATAAGTGTGGTATAGAAAAAGAGAATCGTTAATTATCGTTTTTTCTTCTATAGCGCGGCAATAATTAATCGTGAGAAAGAGACTTTATATTCTTTGTATATAACATACAAATACTGTTCAACGTACACATAGTAAGAAAATCGCTTCGCGAAATATTGATGAAAAGAGGAAAGAAGAGAATTATATATCGGTACGATATACTGATCGCGCATGTCGTTGATTTATTTTTTGTCTTTGCGCGCGATCGCAATTCATCATTGTCTTGAGGAGAATTCATCGCTACGTTCTTAGCCAAGAGTGAGATTCGGAGTGAATTTTGAAGACTTCGAGATCGGATAAAAATCTTTAAACAATCAATCATACGAAAATTAGTTAAAAAAGAATTGTTTACCAAATCATCAGGTATCTTCATTTTCTTTTGCCGTAAGTTGTAAGTAAATCTTGCAGTGGTTCTCGAAACTCGCCGTTAAATTTTGTGGATTCGCATCCAGTAAAAAAATAATAGTGAAAGTCAAAAATATTCTAAAAAAGTTATGTGTATTCCGAAACATCAGCGGATTAACGCTTGCGCAAAGACAAAAAAAAACAGTTAAACTGTCGCATGATTCGTTGACTCGTTTCTAAAAACTATTTTTTCATTCACGTTTTCGCGTTGTTTTTGTGCGCAGTTGAATCTTCTTGCAATCCTCTGTATGATTGATTTTTTTCAGACTTCAATTCCATTGGAAAATATTTGAAATGCGATCTAATGCATATTATTGGCTGGAACTGCAACAATACGCTAAAAATGTTTCTTTGCTCGTACATCGTACTCTCGAACTGCTCAAATTTTCTTCGTTAAGACTTTTTTTTACTATAAATATATTTATTACGAGTAATTCGTACCGAAGACCGGAATGGAAAGTCTTTTTTTTACCCATTGCATTTGTTGGCTGTTTGATTCGAGACAATAAACGAAGCTTGAGATTATACATTACATTCGAGAAATGATTATGCAACACACAAACGTACGCGTACATACGTACACAGATACGAATTGTTGATAAAATGAACGATATATCGGAAAAAAATTATAATAAAAAACGAGGTATATTTGCCATATAATGAGTGATTGAATAATATTTCTTAATATTTTTTTTCTTCTTGGTATTCAGACAATAAAAGGTATAAAAGATCGTATGTTAAGTTCCACGATGACTATTTCTTGTTTATTAACATCCTCTTCATCGAGGATCAAACTAGCTTGTGTTCGTTTTTTTTTTTTTTTTTTAGTTTATAAATAGTTACTATGGCGAGAATACTTTTTTTTCTTTCTTCTTCGGCATTTCCAATACTTATTTACCTATTCCAGTTGAGTCCTAGTATATTACGTGCCTGCGGAGATGAAAAAAATAAGATTAGCGTTAAGATCGCACTTAGTTTCGCCTCTCTCACCGTTGTGAAAGCCGCGCTGGCAGCCTCGGTGGCGCGACTTAGGGCTTGATCCGGCGGCGGTAAATCCGACGTCACCGACACCACTCGGTGAAGCTGTACAGCGTCCTCGATTCGTCTTTCCATAAATTCCCACGTTCTCGCGTGATCCTCACTCTTGTCCTGGAGAAGATACAGCTCCGTTGTTTTGTAAATTCCAGCTAAAATTACCCGTCTGGTATACCAGTTAAACTGTAATTACAATTTTTACATATTTAATAACGCTGCTCGTCGATACGAGTTAATACTCACACGGAAAAGAAATTATTTACAATGATAACACAGAAATTTTGTCGTTTTTTCGTAATATCGACGGTGATTCGATATATTCGATAAATTCGATATATTCGATAAATTCGATATATTCGATAAATTCGATATATTCGATAAATTCGATATATTCGATAAATTCGATATATTCGATATATTCGATATATTCGATATATTCGATAAATTCGATATATCCTATATAAATCGATACATACGATAAAAATAGATATATTCGATAGACATCGTTATATCGAACGGAAATCGATACATTCGTTGCTCAAAAAGTTTGATTTTTGATTAAGACTCACGTCGACGGATCTGTCGCCAGCGTAATAACAAATATCATCGACAAGAGTGAGAAGATTGGCCAATGATGTCGGAACGTTCGGTGGCAAAGCCATAAGGCCGATCGCTTGCGGCCACGTGGATTTGTAAGGAATTACCATCCTCAGCCTCTTCTCCAACGCATCGCGAACCTGAGCCTCCGGAGTCTTTTTCGCCGCCGAAGGATTCGCCTCGATCGCCAGTGCTTCGGCTTTCAGCATTATATTCAGCTCGGCGTTGCAGCTGGCGTAGAAATGTTGGACCAACTCGGCACCGCCGTTTGGAAACATTCCGTGAATTATTCCCGGATAACCGACGGACTCGGCGCCTTCGGAAGTATTCTTTTTTCAACATTAATTATTCGCCGTTTGTCGTCGAATAAAAAAAACTGCGTTACATTACCGGCGCTTATAGCTTGCTGACTCCATCCGAACTCGTTGACGAAGTTCACCGATGCGCTGAGTATCTTAGTTTTGATGCTTCTCTCGTATTCCTCCTCGCCCTCGTTGCCCGAAGAATTTTCTTTGGTTT
Source organism: Ischnus inquisitorius (assembly GCA_963924025.1). Classification (NCBI taxonomy): domain Eukaryota; kingdom Metazoa; phylum Arthropoda; class Insecta; order Hymenoptera; family Ichneumonidae; genus Ischnus; species Ischnus inquisitorius. The sequence goes on along the minus strand of OZ001250.1, from coordinate 1,627,099 downwards.
TTTCAGCATTTTCCTGGTTTCCCTGGCTCGCGAGCAACGTCCTGGATGTCCACAAACTTCTAACACCTGAGAACGTCAATGAGATTCGTTGTGACTTATTGGGGCAGCTTCGTATTCATGATCGAATGATGTTTTTACGGTTCAATAACTTAATCCCTCATCGACCGTTTATTATGTTAGTTTTATTCCTTCGGAAGACTTTCGCTAGCTATTTCGCCGGCTTTCATACGCTTAAAAAAAAAAACGAATACCGCTTCCTCTAATATAGACGTGCTGAAAAGTCCTCAGCCGTGCGTATAAAACAGTTACGGAACCATTACTCGTGTAATTGCAACCTCAGCACAATGATCCTCAGCATCAACTTGATGCACAATATACTACTTTATTTTACACCGAGAAGAACTCGACGGCGGTGCTGATAATAAATCGGTAAATCATTGTTTATTCCCAATGAAAACAATGCGTAAGTCTATGCAAACATACAATGGATAAACCCTACGGGTTATTTAAAAAAATCGTGCCGCAACTTCCTTTAAAACCAAAATTGAAACAATGACCCACTTTCCGTCAGATCCCCCAAATCTGCCTTCCCAAATTTTCAAGCAAAACGAACATTTTCATCGCAGGTTTTCGGGCCAGGGACACAAAAACATCATTGCGCATAGACAATTTACAAATTCGTATATTTTTCCCACTCTCATGTTGTAATTTTCGTTATTTTCTTTACAGTCAGAGAAACGACGCGCGAGATGGTTTTCAATCCTCGCGACCCTCGGCGACGACCCTCGCGCGTTTATCTTCCACGCACTCGTTCACTCTCGTGAGAATGCTCTCCATAACGTCGAGAGCGTTCAGGGCCTGATGGCAAAATTTGATCTTCTCCGTGACCGGCAACGCCGGCAGTTCTTTTCCACCGACGCAGACGCTTATATCATCGCCACTCGCGGTTCGCGCATCTTCCTTCGCCGCGGTCTTTCTCTGCTCCTCGAGATCCTTGACCTTGACTCGCCAGTGGGCTCTGGCGAGATCGATTCCCTCTCTCAACGGTTCGAGATATTCCGTCTCCAATCCATCGATCGCGTGCCAAATGCCCGTCGAGTCGTCGCGATCGCGAATCGTCAAGAATCGCAGAAGATTCAGCGCCGCGATCACCTCGTCGGATATCTCGACGAGATCGGTAGCGCTGCCGTTCGACAGACGGCAAACGATCTTCAACAGACGGCGCAGATTGCGTCCGAGAAAGTAGTCGCATCTCGGCGCTTCGTCGAGACAGCGTATTATCGATGTCTTGGCGATGCCGATCAAGAGGCTCAGCATACCCGAGTGATTCGACGTCGCGCAGAGATGAAGAAGCGCGAGATACCGCGCGCGATAGTCGTAACGATCGACGTAGTCGCGAAAGACCCGCAGCGCCGATTTTCGCGACGCGTCCACGTCGCAGTAGATCATCACCTGCGCGAGACTCGCGAAGATGTCGCGATAAATCTTCGTCTCGAGGTACTCGCGAGGCATCGTGAATCGCTCGATCCTCGCGATCGTCGTCGCGACGAGGCCGAGTCCCCTCGTAACGCTAACGTACTCCGGTGCTCGTAGCATCAGATTCGCCAGATAGAAGGAACCACGTGACAAGTACAATGCGTCGTAGATCTGCGCGGTATTGCTCATACCGATTTCGGTGCTCGAAACGAAGTAATAAAAATGCGCGAACGCTAAGTCGCTGATTTCGCTTCGAAGCGTCTCAGTCTCGCTCTCGTCATCGTCCTCGTTGGTTTCTGCGCGGTCCGGGATTCTTTTTCTTCTCTCGTAGCTTCTCTCGTCTACGATGCTGTGAACCCTCAAGAAATTTTTCGTCAGCTTCGACATGCTCGACAGAGCGGCATCGATAAGAGTTTTAGTGTTCGGCGACGCGTCGTCCAGGTAGCAAAACGGAGCATCGAAGAGTACGAGGTGCAAGCCGAGGAGATAATTTCTCGTTTTAGTGTCTTCGGGCTTTTCGCATGCTACGAACTCGACGATGGGCTCCAGAAATCGTAGTATCGACTCGAAATCGATGCGAAGTCTCTCGACTGTGGGATCTTCTTCCTCGCCGATCTCGTTCTCGTCGGGTTTTTTGTTCTCCGGCTTTGGCAAGCGCGTCGCATAATTCTTTATGCTTCGGAAGCACCAATCGAGGCAGAGAAGGCCCGTGCGTATAACAGTCTTGCTGAGAAGCTTCGAGAACACTCGGAATTTCGCTTCGTCATCTGTGGCGTTGATTTGGTCGATGAGGAGCAACAGCGTCTCGCGTGCATTGCAATTCTCGGCTATTCGGCAAAGAAGACTCTCGCACGTGAGACGCACGTCCCTGCGGCGGAATCTTTTGTTTGTGGCAAGACGAGACGAAAGCAATGGCACCAAATCCCAAAGACTGCGATCTACGATACTCTCTTTGAAGGCCGATTCGTAGCAGCTCGCGGCTTCCTCGCACTTGCCGTCTTCCAAGAGCTCTTCGAGACGAACCAAGAAGAGTCGATCGTCGGACTCGAGTTCCTCGGCATTAGACATTTTTTTGTTTTTTTTTGAAAATACAAAAAAAAAAAAAATTAAAAAAAAAATTTGAAATTTTTTTCTTCAAGGGGAAAATTTTTCAGGCGCGTTCCAAGAGTCTTGACTGCGAACGATATTGTCGAACATATATATATATCGTCGTTGGATTTTCGGGCATTGCGCGAGAACGCGCAATTTTTTCGTAATCGCGACACTTTGTTGCGGACGAATGTTTTTGCCTGCTCATTGGCCCGAAAAAAAAGGAATTGATCGCGAGCGCGAGAGCGGCGACTTTTCGATCGATGATTTCTTTCCTTTCGTTTTTCTGTTTGAATATTGTTTTCGCTTACCGCTCACCGTAAAATGCTTTCTCAGCAGGAGAAGAGTGGACGCGGCCATGATGGATAAACCTTGTCTGGCGCGCGAAACACGCATGCGCGCGTTTTTGCACCTCCGGGCCGCGTTGCTTAGTTTGGGCGCTTTCCAATCGCCGGTTAGAACGATGCTGATACTGCTATTGGTTCGTTCCATCGGAAACTATACCATTCTGACAGAACGAACCAATGGTAGGACTGGAATAACTTACGGCATCATTACTGCTTTCCAGTCGGACGTCGAGCTGATTATCTCATCGGCCGTGTTTTTTCAGTCATCTGGATTGAATCTTTTATCAGTCTGTCTCTTTCCAATGCATTGTTTCGAAAAGAGACAGAATAATAAAAATATTCAATCGGAACGAATTAAAAACACGGCACATCAATCGCTTGTTTCGGTTCTCCGATTGGTCATTTCTGTCAAATTAAATCAGTAACCGACGGGACGAACTAATAGTTGTATCGGCGTAAGCGACAGGATTATCTTTTAGATGAACGACTGGATTCCAGTCTCTGGAAAGCCGTTAATGGCGTCGCGCCAATCGTCGCGTTTTCTAACCTCAAAACACTCGTAAACGTAAATACGAAAAAAATGAATACGACAAAGTGACATACGCGTTTTCGGTTACATTGTCGTGAAAGGCAGATATCAATAAAGTCCGACAATGGCCGAATCGGACGACGAAAATTTCGCAACTTATGGCAACGCTCTGGAACCTCTGGACGAAGGTTAGCGGTTTTCTGGTATTAACCTCAAAACAAAAAGAAACGAAAGAAATGACGTTAAAACAATTTTTTCTTATCGCATAAATCCAAGACGACATTTCATTCATTTTCGTTAGACTACAACGTTTCGTGATCGTTAATTTGTAAATAATGGTATTCGTTACGCCTCATTTATTATTTTGACCTCAGTTCAACCTGGTGCGAAAAACAAACAATTGTGTTTTAATGTGTAGGAAGAGTAATTTTGGTTTCACTCCAATACCAATAATAGTAAGCATAATTTTCATTCCAAGAATTTCCCCTTTACACAATACAGTACACGTAAGTAAAAGAACTTTTTTTTTTCATACTGAATCGCTCAAGCTTTTCATTTTCCTCAAATGTTAATCAAACTTGGATTCTAATCTAAAAAATAGTTTTAATCTATTCTTATTCTTTTAGCGCTACATAAGTAAATATTCTGTTATTTATTACATCATTTTATCATTATTTTTATACTCCGATTATCATTGTAGTTTATAAAAAAACAATTTCCTATATTAATATTTCTGCAGCGGACGCACATTTTACAACATAATCATTGTACAAATCGAATTCATTTTTAAGGTAATCCGAGCGGCACAGTCCAAAGAAATATGAGGTTCAGAGAGAATTGCAAGCGTTTTCCAATGGGATGAAAATCTTTAAAGAATCAACTCTACGAAAAGCGTTCGAAAGATTGATTTTGCAGGATAATAATTCCAAAAAGATAACACATTGATAAGAATAAAAACTCCTTTAACAAATTACCCGACAATGTAATTTCTCTTTTCGATGAAATTCTTGGAATTATTATTATACAAAGTTAACATATTAATAATTATAACAAATTGATGAATAAATGGTTCCCGTGCGTTTTATTTTTAATTTTTGCAGATTTTCATTCCATCGAACATTTTTTGCGATGCTCTCTCATTCCTCTCCCAAAATCACGTGGCGTCAGCCTCCGTGCAAGGATTTCCACAAGCACTGCATTATATTGCATTGTTACAAACAAAATTTGAAATGAACTTCAAATTGTGATTGCACGCAGAAAATTTGCCGAGAAAGAAGCCAGTTACGATAGAAGATCAGTATGCGCTGGATCAGCAAGGAAGACGAAGATTTCACGGGGCGTTCACGGGCGGTTTTTCGGCCGGATACTTCAACAGCGTCGGCACAAGAGACGGATGGAGGCCGCAACAATTCAAATCGTCGAGGAGCAGCAAGGCCGACGGAGTTTCGCAACGTCCGGAGGATTTCATGGACGAGGAGGATACCGGAGAGTTCGGAATAGCCCCGACGGGCATCAGAGCCAACAGCGACTTTACGGATCACAGCCGCAGAGGAACTAAGCGAGAGAGATTGCGCCGGGACAATGACGGGCCCATTCCCGGTGTTCCGGTCCTCAAAGAGCTCCTGAAGCCTGTGAAGTATGTACTTCATTAGCTTTGATCGATTTTTATTTGGATCACTCAATTTTTAACGGCCTCGATTATCACCGCATTTTGGTTCCTACGCCAAAGAAGACGAATATTTGATAAAAAGTGGTATTTCATGATCGATAATCGATGATAATTGTTGTAGGGATACAGTGGGCGTGACGTTGTTGAAGAAAATGGGCTGGCGTCCGGGTCAGGGTATCGGTCCGCGCGTCACAAAGCGCGAGAAGACGAGAACCCGTCGAAAGAACGAAAAAACGAAGATCTACGGTTGTTCGTTGCCGAATCAATCGGAGAAGATCGAGGATTCCGACGTTTCCGATTCGGATGACGAAAGGACGGATGTACTTTTCGCGCCCGACGACTACGAGCCATTCCTCTGCAATCCAAAGGACAATTACTTCGGTATCGGTTACACGGGCTTGGACAGACGTCCGGTGCTTTCGGGTCACGTGAATCTCTTCGAAGAGCCGACGTTGAAGCTTCAAGAGAAAAACAAGAAGTTCTCGATCCGCGGTCAGGCATTCGGCGTGGGAGCTTTCGAGGCGGACGACGAGGATATTTACCAGCGTGACGACATGTCGCGTTACGATTTCGCTCTCGGTCCGGAGAGCAAGAGCAAGTCGAGATGGTCGAAGAGCGACGTCGAGTCCTCGAAAGAAAATTGTCTCGATGGGTTTCAACCGGCGAGAAAGGAATTGGCGAGAAAGAAAATGTTCGAAGCGCCCGAGTTGCCGCGCGGTTTCGAGCCCGTTCACAGGTCGAGAAAGAGCCGATTTCATCCGCCGATTGAGGCCGTCGATCGCGGAACGCTCGAGGACGGCAGGAAGAAGGGTCTCGCCCGGCACGACTTGAACGCTCATTCAAGAGCAGCGATTCTCGGTGATTCGTCGACGGAAATTGCTCGAACCGAAAAATCGTCAAGCTCCGAGCCCAAAGGATCCCAAGTGGCCTGCAACATTATCGCGCGAACCCTCAATCTTCACGGCAAGGATCAAACCGAGGAGAGAAGATTGCAAGAGTCGCAGAGAACGAAAAGCGGCGGCGCCACTTGGTTGGAAAAGCTGAGCTCTCAGAGCTTCGTGAAGGGCGGCGTGGAGGGAAGCGATCCCAATGCGTCGGGAAGTTTGAAAAATCTCGAAGACTTCAGATCGAACGTTGCCGAGAGCGCGAGTTCCCATGAATTCTCCAAGCCCTTCGTCGCCGATGCGGATAAGCAACGGCGATACGAGAAATTTCTCGAATTAGCGACCAAAGGCGAGAAGGACAAATTTCCGAGTGTTCAGCCTCTGACGATGACGGAATGGGAGCGCGAACACGAGCGTGGCGAGTTCGAGCAAGCGGCGCGCCTCTTCGAGAGAACGTGCGACACGGGCGAGACGACGAAGAGCGATTATTTGAAGAAATACGGAAACGAGAGTAACCCGATGGGCGACAAATTCGTCGGTATCGGCGCTGAGGTGGCAGCGCCAAGCGAGGCCGAGTCGTCGACCGAAAGAATGAAGAACGCCGCGAGAATGAGGCTCTTCGGCAAGTTGACGAGGCTTCGCGAGCCTTGGCAACCGGCGAGTTTGGTCTGCAAGAGATTCAACATACCCGAGCCGCGCACCGGCTGCGCGAAGCCCGACGAGCGCGCGAAGAACAAAAGATTCTCGGTGTTCGATTCGTTGGAAGTTGGAAGCTCCGAGCGCTTCGAGCGAGCCACCGATACCGCGGGAAGTTTCAAGGAACCTCACATAGCCTACAAGCCATCGGTGAGATCGCGAAACGATGAGACATCGACGTGCAACGATTCGTCGAGGATCATCGATACTTCCGACATCGATGCGTCGTCGAGCAAGTCCTCGGAGAAGATAAGAAGCTTCGAGGCGTCTTACGAGAAAGTATTCGGTCGAGCGAATCCGGTCGTTGCGACGACTAGCGCGATGAGAGACGCCGACGTGATCAACGAGCGGGAAACAGCGGCAATGTCGAACGAAGCAACAACGCCGAGCGCCCCGAGCGCGAGCGAAAATACCGCGGAGAAGAAGGATCTTTTCAAGGCGATTTTTCTCAGCAGCAGCGAAGATTCGGAAACGGAAAACGACGAGGACGACAGCGAGGCGGTGAAGTCTTTGCTGATCGGAAAGCCTCACGGCGAAATAAACGCGCAGAGAAACACGTCGCCGCCGCGCGGTATATTCGCGAAGCTCGATCTCGACAGTCTGACCAAGCCGGCCAAGAAGGACGAACTTTCGAGGGAGATTAAGGCATCGGGAGAAGCGAAGTCGACGGAGAAAAGTGTCGCCAGTCCAGAGGTCGAAGTTGCCGTTACGCCGGAAGTGGAACTACCACCGGACATGTACGGACCGGTTTTGCCAGCGAAGGGGCCCAGAAGCGACGAGATTTCGAGCAAGGATGAAGCGACGTCCTCCATGGATTCGGCGACTCACAGACCGATTTTTAGAAGTGTGGTAGTGCCCAAGACAGACACCGGTGATACGGACAGATTAAAGGGCAAGTGGGTCGAGAGAACCAAGTCGAAGAAGTCGAAGAAGGAGAAGCATAAACACAAGCACAAGGAGAAGGAACGTTCGAGGCACAAACACAAGTCAAAGAAGGACAAGCGTTAAGGATTCGATGCAGTTATTTAACAAATTTAACAACAATCAATGCAGTTCCATTGTCGAGTAAAGAGAGTTCAAACGAATGCTATTCACGAAGTTCCTTTGACTTTATTTTAAGTTGCGACAAAGTTGTGTTCGGGAATTCAGGATTCCGAATTTTCCACTGTTACTTTAAGAGAATCTGAAATACCACGGTCGGTATCAAAAACGGTAAGCAACATTTTCCAGGTAAACTGTTATTTGCAGCTCGAAAAGTCACCACAGTATACGAAAGGACTCTTCTTCAAGTTCCAAATGCGAGTATGCCTCAAAAAGTTGCTTATAGTTTTTGATACCGATTGAGCCCGGAATGCGGGAGCGATTGCACTCCTTATTGGCTTGTGCAGCCAAGACTCGGTCGGTAACATAAACGGAAATACATATTTTTCACTAATGTCAAATTTTCATCAGAAAAATCAAATTATCAGTGGCAAAGCAACCGTTTGAAGAAGACCTTCCAAATGCGCTCAACAATATTATGAATAGTCTCAAACAAAGCTGGATCACAGTTTTTCGAACCGAACCGCTTTTCGAATCGTCTGAAAGGGAAGAAAAATGGGAAAGAGGAATTGCAATTCGAAGTAAATAATCCGACGGTCGTGTTTTCTTTCTTCTTTACAATAGAAACATTTATTTATAGAATTCGTCGTTAAGATACAACGAATTTTTGATTCTGTATATTTCGACCTACCCCTGTAAAGAGGGGTTGCGGTGTGTAGTCCGTGCGGGATCAAGATGCCCTCTCCCATTGCGCTTGCTCCGTCCCGGAGTCTCATCCGAGCCGGGGCGTCGACGATTTTTTCCAACCATCGAAGGAAACAATCATCCCTGCGCGGACTACGAAATAAGTGCACACGGAGACACAGACAGGTAGATTCTTTTTTTTTTTTCCGGAGCATGAACGACGAAAAATTCGCGAAGAGGCAAGTTTCCGTTGAGTCGTTTTCCAAATAGATCCCGTCGACACGGTCGTTCCTCATACTCTCTATCGATTGTCTTGACGCTCCACTCGAATTTTCGCCACTCCCCCTCCCATTCGACTGACGCGAGTTTCACACGAAGTGCCGTATCGACTTTGGGTAAAAACACTCTTTTTCCTCATCACATTCTCACAGTTCTTTACAGTTTTCGATCTATCCCACAGTCGGTAACAGCGGAAAAGCACTAGATCACGTCACATCATTTTTCTTTTTTTTCCTTCATATTCAGTAGATAAAATTGCCAGTTGTGGATAAAAAAGAGATTTCTCATGACAAAGTGACTCGTGTTGGAAAAGAACGGAAGAAAAACGGTGAAAGTAGTTAAGGTCGGTGAGTGGTCGGACGTGGAATAAGAGTTCAGTCGTCCCCACGATTAAGTTCATCGAAACACGAGATCCGTTCGTAGCCACGGGGGAACGTTGACGCTGTCATCTTGAGCATTTCTCGAGGCTTCCTTTGCCGCGCAGCGCAGAGAGAAATGGACGCCGAGAAACGCAGGTCAGACCTCGGTTACTCGCTGTACGGAATTCATGTCAAGGGCGCAGTTGCCGTTCGTGTCCGGGGATTCGAGGAACTCCTCGGAGGGCCTTATCCCCGCCGTTTTCATCTCGTCCCTGACTTTTTCCACCTGAGGGAAAAAGAATTTTGGAAAAATCGATTTTTTTTAGCTTAAACTCAAATTCGAACTCCAAGCCCTTTATAATTGATTGTAGTTAGTGATAAAAGTTGTTAATTAATTGAGCAATTCGGAACTTCATTGAGCTTTTTTTTATTGACAATCTGCGCGCTCCAACTTTTGCAAAAGTAAAGTTGAAGATTGGCCGAAATTTGAGAATGACCTCGAGTAAAAAAATCCAGGATGAAAAATCCAATTGATGACCAGATTTTTTAATGAGAAAAGGCTTGGCGAAAGGGAGAAAATAATGAAAAAGCAATGTGCAGCGTTCAACTTTACAACGATTTTTTTCTTCTCCCTTACGACTCAGGTGATCGGTTAGAACTCGTTTGTAGCAGTTCGAAGAGGTTTTGGAAGTTTCTCGAGCGAGCAATATATATGTATAAGCTCACCTGTCTCAGAACCCTGAGTAAATTGAGACCGGCAACTTTCTTCAGGTCGACGAAGTTCCACTCGCCGTTGCGCAAAAGTTCGGCGAACAGTTCGGGATATCTCGAGACGTCTTCGAGGCCTCGAGGAGTTCTGCAAACGACAGAAACGAGTCAACTCTCGATACATTTTTTCCAATTAAATCCTATCGATAGAATAAAGAAAAAAATTTGCATATTGTTAAATTCATTGCTTTATTATTCTCTACGGGGTCGATGATTTTTGGAGCGAACATTGAGAAAGTGGTCGGCAATGGACGTGAAAATAAAAGATTTCTCCAGCTGGAGAGGAAATGAACAAATGCCTTTGGGACAAGTTTTTCGAGCGAGCTTCAATTTCCGGTTGAGACGGATAAGAATCTTCGGGGGCGGGTAAAATGGCTTCGAGAGATTCGATAATAGGTAAAAACAGTAATCGAGCGTAAAACGGCTGGAAAGGAATAAAAGAAGGGTGTGTGAGATTGGAGGGAAAACCGAGATAGAGAGAGAGCACTCACTTGTTGATACCGTCGAAGTCACCGCCAACTCCGATGTGCTCCACTCCAATTAGATTTCTAATGTGATGAATGTGCTCGGCTACGTCGGTGACGCTGGCCTCGGGTCCGCACTTCACGAAGTAGTTGTAGAACGTTACCATCACCAGACCACCGTTAGCAGCCTGCACAAAAAGAAGGAGCAGCAGATGCAAAAATTTATTAAAAAACGATCTTTGCAAAAATGATTAATATCGGTCTGGGAGGTTGAAAAGTTCGTGAGAAATCGATTTTCAAGAGAGATGTCAAATATAGAGCGACGACGAGCGAGGCAAAGGATTCGATAAAAATCCGGAGGGTTGTTCCATAGCAATACGGAATCCGCGAGGGCGTCGTGAAGAACGCGAAACTTTTCCTCATCCTCCGATTTTCGCACTTTCGACTACTCTACGACCGATAAGGCACTACCGCCGCCGCGACTTCGCTCACTAATACAGAGCTCCAGTCGTGTTATTACCGAGCTCTTTCTCGGCTCGAACGTACCGTCTCTTTTATTGCTCGACGTTTTTTTTTTTATTACTTTCCACGATGAAAACTCTCGTAAACGCTTCAATGGCTCGACGAACCACGACTGTCGACAGTGAACCGTGGACACGATGAAAATATGGTTCGCTCTTTTTCGTTTCGCGTGTGGCCGGGAATGGAGATTCTTTTCGGTATTCTCTTCTTACTTCCCATTTCGATATCTTTCCATAAATTTTTTTCCATTTCATTCTCGTTCCGTTTGATGTCTCGTGCCGTTTGATGGCGACGGGAACGCGGGTTTTCGATCTCGAGTGTGACGAAAGTTTCCCAGGCATCGAGACCCGAAGTCTTACACATGCAACGAATCGTCTGACTCGATATGCGCCGTTACTACTGCGGATATTCGCATATAGACTGGCTGATATTGGTTTCCCGTTGACTCAGAGATGTTAAATTTGAAATTTCAATTACAGTTGGATTGGAACCACTGTAAGTTTAATAAAGACGAACGAGTCATGTGGGTTTTGTCAAAAGCGAACATTAATTTCAATGAACAATCGGTCAATTGTTGATCATATTTAAATCGCGATGATCGGTGAAATGTGATCACTTAGCAAACAGACTTCAATTTCGTGATTCAGACGCATCCATTTAATCTCCGCTGTTATACGCTTCATTACCGGGTAATTGTAATTGAAACTCGATATCCGAAAAACTGTGCGAGCTAAAAAGCGAGGAGGCAAAAATGTATCATTGTTTAGGATTAGGAATACCATATTGTGTCTGTTCTGACAAAGAAGAATGCTATAACTATTCACGGATATCCCACGCCCACGATATGTAACCCCTTCGAAATTGTCCGTTCGTAACGTTGAAGCTAACGCGCGCGTCTGATCGAAGCGCGCTATTACTACTTCGACATTTGCATGAGCTCGATTACGCTCGGTCTGACCATGCAGGCTTACTACTACTCGGTCATCCGGTGGAAGTTCGAGCGGTCGGTGGACGATACGACGATTGCAATTTCAGCCGACTGTCCGCATAACCGCACTGACAAATAATTGTCTATTGTTTTATTAATAGGGTTTATCGAACCCCGGAGTTCGCTCGCAGATAATGCGAATGGCGAACGACAATTAGCTTCATCCATTAGAGTGATAACGCGCTCGCCCCTCGCCGGCTATGCTCATCCCGTACAAATGGGCACCACGTCGGTGCACAGCGACGATTCCTCGTCGTTATTGTGTTGTCAAATTTAGAAATGCTCGCGGCCTCGAGGAAGTAATAGGGTCGAAAAGGCTATGACCCGTACCCCATTCGATTGCGATGCACTAAAAGGAAACCACCGATTGCAATTCGCGTTCGAGTTACGTTGGGAGTCGGCAAACTATCGTTTTCAGTTGCATTAGTTTTCCGGTGTCAGATTCAAAACAAAGGGTAAACTAGAGAATCGTACATCAATATACGAGTGCGGGAAAGTTTTTTTCTCACCGTGGCGAGGTTGAAGCACAATTCATCATAGATTGTCCAAAATTCGGAATACAACGATCTCCCAACTTCGCTGAAAGAATGTCTGAATGATAAAATCAGCTCGAGATTCGCCATAATTTGCACGAGTTTGCCCTCAACCGCATGTACAACCATTTTTAAATATACCCACCGCCACATTATCAACACCAGAGCATAAGTTTGTGAAAATTGAGGGAGAATTTCGAATTGCCTCCCCTATTTTATCCGAAATGGTTGCTCCGATGACCAATTCCAAACCAGGTTTTCGTGCTCGTCAGATGGACGCATGAAAACCTAATTCGACAGAAGGCAAATTGTTACCATCAGAGGAACTCTCATCGTTGCTCCACAACGCTCAAGGCTCATAGAAACCTAATCACGACCTCGTTCCTTTCACTTTGAATTATGATTCAAGATCAAGCGTTCGAAATTCATAGAATGAAGACCGGGGCATCTGAAGGATTGGTCATTAAGCAGTAGACATTGGTTGCTTTGGTGCGCGGGTGAAGAGGGATCGCTGATTTACCACTTCGTTACACGAGTACATGCATATTCATATGAATTAGTGTGAGTGTATTCGCTCGCGTGTGCGAGTACACAGCGAATTGCTTCTCGAGAATACTGTAATTTGTGGCAAGCAGACAGACCGAGCGTGCAGGTGCAGAGGGAAGCGGATGTGGAATCGTGCCTAGTGCAAATTTGTCGAATAAGCGTTGGAGGCGGATACACATTGAGCCCGTTCGCCCATTACCTACATATCACTACATAATCGTATATCTTGCATCATTCGCAAAGGGGGCTGCTGATCGCAAACTCGGATGGGGATGGAAGGGCAGCTGTTACGTTGGCATGCGCACATATTCGATGCAATTACTCGTCATGGTTTGGCTGCTTGCTTTCATCCGGCGTTCATACGGGCCTAATCAGAATCATTTAGGCAATATACTTTGACCCTTTCAGGGATAAATCTCGATGATATGATGATCCTTCAGAGCGCGGAAGCCTCGAAATCAACGAATCGTGCATGCTCTGTGTCGATTGAAGAATTGTATTATCTTGAGATGATATGTCGATGTGCAGTAAAACCTCTGAATTAGTCCCCTTTGGATTCCACTCTACGATATTCGAAGCCGCGCCTCTGTAATAGCCGGGAGGTTCTCCCTACCTTCTATCTACCCAAACCAACTAATCCTAGCCAGAGGTGCAACGCTGTTACATCGCTAGTAACGCATCCGGGAATCACAATCGCGTGGCCGTCGCAGGACCATTCATAAAATGCTGCCAATATTTGCATATTGCTTTCTCTCTTTTCTTCTCCATCTCAGGTTACCCCCCCTGGTGAAAGTATTTCTCCGAAAATTTCTCTGACAAAACTCTAACCTAACGACTTCCGTGGATTTCAGATATTTTCTGACATTCTTCTGCGTGTCTCTAATAATCCACACAAATTAATAAATAATAATAAAAAATGTCATTATTGATATTCATTACAATTTGTCGTAATCAATTAGTATTGTCGACCTCCGAGTTGACCGATTCTTTTAAAAAATCCAATGATTGGATTACTTCATGAATTTGTCCGATGGAAAAAAAAATCCATTGGTCTAATTGAAATGTAAAATATTTAAAAAAAAAAAATTGTGGTTCGAGCGATAAATTGTGAGTTCATAAACATTTCAATTATGTCGACTGGTGGTCGATGATAGCGCCATCGTAAAAGGGGTGGAAGTGAAAACAATCACCACAGTGGCCCGAAGCGGTGGTACAGCTTAAACCGAGACACGATTGCCCGTGTCCGTTGAACTGTGCGTGGCGACGCACCCGCTCTGCATCGCGTGACGTTTTATTGTCGACGATTGCCGCTGTGCGCGGATAAACCATACTTTCCAGATGCGTCGCCGGTTTCGTTCGCAAACGGGGTTGGTATACAATTCACCGATACAGAAGCGATAGAGGTACGCAGGGTCAACAGCCCCGTCTATCGGAAAACATTTCTATAGGAATTTCATACCAGAACCCAATTGTTCAAATATTATGAAGATGTGTTCAATACCGCCGTGAAATAATCTCAATTATCCGCGAATTTATCGGCGCGGTTTTCACCCCTGTGCAAACTTATCTGCATAACCCTGACATTCGAAAATAATCCCGATATGTCCCGATGATTTTAGAATTATTGTTAGGGGAGATAGGGGCAAAACGGCATACCGGGGCAAAATGGTATTCACGCACAATACCACCAGGGCAGAATGGTATTGGGGCAAAATGGGGCAAGAGAAAAATCTACTTCGATGGAACTTTCCCTTGTCCCATTTTGCCCTAATTCTATCATACGGGTGACTTCATTTGACCATCTCGTACCATTTTACCCCGGTATGCCATTTTGCCCCGCTCCCCCCTATGCAAAATTAATCTTTTCAGTACCGTCTTCTATGAAGAAGACACAATTTGTCAAATAACTTCCTCATAGGAGCCTGCGTGAAAGATGGAAAACAATTAGGAGGAAAATATTTTTCACATACGCCCAACACGCACATTGCCGCCTTCAATCGAGCGTTGCCGAAAGAAATCGAAAGACACTGGTTTTCCAAAAGCAAGTTCCAAAGAATCGGTACTCAGGGTTGACGACCGCATCGTGACTGCAGTCGAGTTTAATCCATTTAAGTACCGAAGCCGCCAAGGTCTGTAACTTCAAACAGCTCGACGGTGTTTATCTACCGACGAAAGGATTAGAACACCTTCCATTTCCGACAAAGTGATCCTTGACTCATGGTCGACGATGTCCAGACACTTTTAGCGGCAACTCTACGCAATCTCATCAAGTCATTGGCGCAAGTGTGTTTACCGTTAGAAGTGCCCAAACACTTTTCAAAATTAGCTGCTTGCTGTTACGGCGAACATTTAATTTTACAGGAATTGAAACTACTTCTGAGAAAGGTCTCGTTTTAGTAAAAGGAAAAATTGAAAAATTCGTAGAGTCGCAATTTAGAATGCACGTGATTGTTTTCACGAATCATATTCGGTAACCGATATGAGGCACGATTGTCGAAAAAAAATCTAAACCATGAGATACCAATGAATAAAAAAGCGCAGATATCGCAATTTACTTCTTTTGTTGGAAATCGTGAAGGTATCGTGTGAAACGTGTTACGAGAGCCCTCGACAATAATACTACGGCCCGTTTGGCCGAGGCGTGCTCGTTCCATTCGAGCGTTTATCCGTCTCTTAAGCCTCGTTTCCCGCACTCTCATTTTTACAGCTAGCCTGCATTCCGCAGCACTCGCTTCCGCTTGTCCTACATCCGACTCCAGTCTATCGGAGATTGTACACAGACCGCAGCGGCATTATCTAATTGCGCGCAATACGATAAAACAGCATCTCATTGCTCCGCACTTCAATCTTCGTTTATCGGTACTTCTGTTATTCCTTTCCTTCCACACTTTGCATGCTGCAGGTTTTGCGATGGGTGTATTTCATTTTATTTTCGAGAATTTTCCAAACTCCACGAGAATTCTTAATCCCTCTGACTGTGCGTGGAACTATTCTGATATCGTTCCAATCGGATTTCCGCCGTTCGCCGAGGGTTTCAATTCGTGTCTGACCGGTTACGAAGAAATCGCCTTATCTACTAGCACTGCGTTCGGGACGAGAGCTTAACGCGGCGAAGCTTTCAACAGCATCGGTGGAGTATACGTAAGCACTGGTACGACTCTAACGTGTTGCACTGTGGGTGTAGCATCGAATCGAGCTCCTTAAACGCTTCGCCACCAGCGTCGTTGTCCCATCGCGATCTCCGTGGAGGAAGCTTTAACGGTCCCCTATACCGTCTGACAACAGCGACGCTTTATCTACTGAACTCATCGACCCTTAACCATTCCGCGCGGAGACTCTACGCGCTCGCACGGGTAATATACCTCTAACGTCTCACCAGAAATTCGTACTATACCGTCTCCACCCCGACCATTCGTTTTATCACTCGTGTTTACTGTCCAGCATTATATAACCGATAAACATCTACGCAACTTCACGAATACTGCCATGTAAACTAGTCCGCTATCGGCTCCCATTTATCATCTATGATTCTCAATACGGCGATGCCGAGACAGTTCGAACTAATCCTTCTCTACAGTTAAAAGCTATCGTCGGCTTCTTCATAGGAGGCATTCGTCATCAATTGGTCCACTTTTTTGGCAAGTTCTTGGTACAGATCGAAAACAGCTTTTTTGCATTTTTCAGACTATCGAGAGGTTCCAGATTCACATTCCTTACTTCATTCCAGTGTATCGCAGTAAATGTTGATAGCTATAAAAAAGGTTGGAGAAAATTTGAAACCGCTGGAGGGACCTGATGTTTTGTAAAAGGAGATTTGGTAAATTCAGCGACGGGAGGTTTCTTTTGCAGATACCGGTCCACGGGAAAAGTGAGTTCTGGAAGCAATGATATTAGGCTACATTGCCTCACAGAAGGGTAACCAGGGCGGAATAGGTAACTGCGTAAACAGTTACTTGGCTAGCTTGTAAATGGTTACATGGTTACCGTGTAAAGAGTAACACGGTTACCCATTACGGCGGACGGGATGTAAATAACTTTACGCTTTACCGCTACTCCCCAGCTGAGTTTACCCGGATGCCTTGACGAGCGATCTATGTTTGGTCTAGTGAAGTGGTTGCAGCCGCTCCCTTAGAGCAACCGATGTGTCCAGCAAACAAGAGTGTATGTGCAGTGTCTACGTGGAGAACTTATACTTAGAGAATGGCTAAGTTCATCCTCGAAAGTGTAGGGGAGAGCGGGGCAAAATGGCATACCGGGGCAAAATGGTACGAAACGGTCAAATAAAGTCCCCCGTATGATAGAATTAGAGCAAAATGAGACGAGAGGAAGCCCCATCAAAGTAGATTTTTTTGCTGTCCCATTTTGCCCTAATACCATTCTGCTCTGGTCCCATTGTGCGTGAATACCCCATTTTGCCCCGGTATGCCGTTTTGCCCCGCTCTCCCCTAATCACCATTACGATGTTTTATGATAGGTACATTTTGCTCCCAGCGTAAAATGTACCGCGATAGATTATTTATCTCGCATGCAGGTAATGTGAGTCGATGTTGAAAATTGACTTTATCGAAATTTCATTACATCACGGCAGAACTCTACTTTGCTCCGTCACCCGTGAATTTCGAAAGGAACCTAATGTATCCCTGGAGTTCGATACGTGTCTCGCTCCAGCAATTCGGATAAACTTTCATGCTTCGATGTTCATCCATCATCGAGCAGCAGCTACTTAATATGAGCGCGTCTGATCCGCGAGTAAAGCGAAGGCTACTATCGAGGGTGCTATCGAGAGACGCTGCAGCGTCTCAGCCGCAAGTGCTTTAACAAATTTTTTTGTTAAAGTGGCGGAACGCTTGACTTAAAGCATGCATCGATATGCCGGAAGTGGAACTTTCGGTCCATACATCGGAGAAGCGAAACGTTGAATCAAATTTCGGTCGACGCTTTTATAATAATGGCGCGCCAATTTTTCGATGGCGTCGACTTACGAGTAAAGCGATTCATTCGAATTTGCGACATCGGACCCGCTAATTCCACGGGGAAAAAAACAGTATCGGATCTGGAAGAGCAGTAGAATGACGCGTAAAAATGTATATAAAAATGTTTCACCGAGTAATAAAAAATTTAGTTTACAAAAATTATTTTCAATAAATAATCAGCATTCCGGTATTAGCAAGCATTGCAAAAAACCACCAAGCGAGTTTTCAATTTTTCTCGTAAATATCCTTGCATAACAATAATAGTTCTTGCCGTGTAGGAATTTTTTCTTCTTTTATACTCGACCCACATCATTAAATTTATTTTTATAAACAGGTTTTAAAGCACTTCGCGAACCATTCGTTATTTTCATACAAATATTTTGCGCTCGCCAATTAAGCAACAAAACAAAGATATACGTAGGGAAGAGCGGGGCAAAACGGCATACCGGAGCAAAATGGTATTCACGCACAATGGGACCAGGGCAGAATGGTATTGGGGCAAAATAAGACAGAAAAAAAATCTACTTCGATGGGACTTTCTCTTGTCCCATTTTGCCCCGGTGTGCCATTTTGCCCCCCTCTCCCCTACGTTTTTTTTACTATCCATGGATCGCCATGCCTCGATATATATCGATCAATCTATACACTTTGCTTCCCTTGAATCAACCCTTATCCTATGAACAAGTGGCATCGGAGATACAACAAAGCAACATCGCTGCATATAAAAAGAAAAAAAACTCGGCGTTATGAAGACAAGATGGCAGAGGGGATATAATCGAACTTAGGAGAACAATGATAATAACAATAGTAATAATCGAGGGATGCCGATGCTACGATAAAGCGAACACGAGTGCCCAGACGGGATGTTAATTCTTCGGAAGCAGAGTAGATAGCAGCGAGTGAGGCGTAAAAAAACCGGCATGAGGCGACGAGAAGGAGGGGGATGGTAGTTGGTAAAAGAGGATAAGGGCGTAGAAGCGCCACGATAGTTTAACCCGTTAACGAAGTCGAGAAGGGGTTGATGTTAAAGGGAAGGGGATGGAGGGGTTGCAAGTGGTTTTCTTAATGGAGTAGAAAACTCGGCAATGGAAAGGAATCGTTGGTGGTAATTGTTTCAGGCCATTGGAAGAGTCGCTGGCGAGCTGGATAATTATCTACTCCCCCCCCTATTCCCCTCGCGCGGGGGTTCTTCTTCGTTTCGTCCCTCTGCGAATTGAGGTTTGGAAAATGGAACGAGAATTGGAGAAGGCAACTTTAATTCATTCCGCGCGGATTAGACGGTGAAAAATTGCGGAAAAGCTTTCACGTCGTGATAAAGAAGTTTGCGATGTGGCGAAACCCTCGGGGGTGTGACAGACCCCCACGTCTGGAACGTACCGGCGAAATTCATTCGAACGTATTTCGAGGGGTACACTTTTTACACAATGGTTTGCCGTCACTAATTGCGCGGTAGAAACCACTTACCCCCTTCAGCCACCCCGAGTCGACGTTCCACATTCAATATTTAAGGTGTTCGAAAAAGTTATGTGACAAATTTGTACGTTCTCGATGTAGGCTCGAGATTGGAGAGAATTTCTCTCCATGGAAACTTTCTACTGTGGATGGTTTTCAAGTTAGAACCAACGGATATTGTGATGACTTCCGAATAATAATGACCTCATTGCTCATGGAGAAGCAATTCTCGAGTACAATGGTACACATTTGTTAGTTTCAGTTTTCAGATAAGTACCCTAAAAAAATGGTGCTAAGTAGCTTGCATATTGCTTCCTCTCTTTCTTTCATTACCGTGTACCCAGGTCGGTTTGTAGAGAAGTACGATTATCACTTTTGACTTCCTCAAAAAGCTTTGTTTCGATACAAGTTCGAAATTCTGAACGAATGCACGCCAAATTCAATCCCAAACCGCAGATAGTCGTTCATTAGTAAGCGACATTTTGTTCACTAAATTCAATACCAGCCATTAAATTTGAACCACTCAACAGATTTGCTCGAGTTTGAATCCTAAGACTTGTATAATAAAAAAGTACATTTGGACCAAATTTTAGCACGATTTCTCAAAAGAATGGTAGCTGACGAGTGTCCAGACATTTTTTTTAAATTTCAATGGCCCAAAAACTGAAGGCAGAAGACTTTTTTTCAATCGCGGAACACGAGCGTAGAATCTCCGTTCCGATTTCTGTTACACGTTTGCTTTAGTTGATGCCCCGAAATAACGAGAACGACAAAGTTTGTTGCAGCGTCACGGATCAAATGAAATATATATCTGCCGAATAAATTCGTGAGAGTAAGTGCGAGTGCAATTAGTTGGTAGTTGACTCACCAGCTGCTCGAGTATGTCGTCAGGCACGTTTCTCGTCGAGTTGCAGATCGCGAAAGCCGAGGAGTGTGAAAATATTAAGGGTGCTTTGCTGGCCCTAAGGGCGTCCCTCATGGTCGCTCTCGCTGTGTGACTCAGGTCTATGAGCATTCCCAATCGGTTCATTTCGCGAACAACCGATTTCCCGAAACTCGACAGTCCGCCACCTGAATTCACATTGAATCCTGTTATTCGTCGAAATTGAGAGAAAAGCAAAAGAAAAAAAAAAGCGTTTACTAATTGCCAATTAAAAGTGTAATTAACAAAGTCCATGTAGAATAAACGACATTTTTATGCGGAAAATTAATTGTCGAAATGAAAATTACGGAAAAGAAGACGAAAACAATCGATCGAATTTCTGTAAAAAACAGGAAAAAGAAAAAAAAACACCAATAGTACCATCACCGTCGTCCTCTTGTTCCACCGACGAGCTTTTCGCCCACGGTGTGTTGCACGTATGCGTGAGCGTCAGATAACGAACACCCAATTGATATAGAGTCCTGAGAACGGCGAGACTGCTGCCCAGGCTGTGACCGCCCTCGACCCCGATGAGGGAAGCTATCCTACCCCTCGAATGAGCGTCCAGAATTTCTGAATAAATCGATAACCGCGCGACATCGTCGTTTACAAATTACTCGGTTTCCCATGCGTTAGTCTCAAATTTATCGTGTAACTTTCCTCTTTTCTTTCTCACACACTCACCTCTCGACGATGCGGCGAATTGCATGTGCTGGGAATACTTTTCTATTAGCCTCTTTATCAGGTCAACCTGTTCCAGAGTCAGCTGCACGGCGTTGAGATACTGAGACTCACAGGGAACGTATGCCGCCCAAAACTGAAACGGAAAAGAAATTTTATCACATTTTTGACGAATGACAATTTGCGAAGATTGGCTCGAGTCACCGAAGATACGATTACCCAAAAAATTTTTTTCAAAAAAAAAGGTACGCCAAGTACGTGAAAAATCTGTTTACGAAAAGTATTCGACAAAGCAAGTAAAATTATATGGGCCAAGAGTCATACAGGAAACACTTCAGTATGGCAAAAACTATTGTCTTTTTAATGCAAAAAAAATTGCTGTAAATAATTGGCGTTCCAGTGTTTGCAAGCATCACGATAAACCGCTAGTTGTGGAACGCCAATTATTTACAGCAATTTTTCTTGCATTAAAAAGACAATAGTTTTTGCCATACTGAAGTGTTTCCTGTATGACTCTTGGCCCATATAATTTTACTTGCTTTTTTGAATACTTTTCGTAAACAGATTTTTCGCGGACTTGGCGTACCTTTTTTTTTGAAAAAAAATTTTTGCGGAATTTCATTTCTTCTTGAAAATTTAATAAAAACTCGACAAAACTGTCAGTGGCGACGTAATAATAATAGTATTTAAAAAAATAACAACCACAAAAATACGCACTTTTTTCGAGCCAAACTCGAAAAACTCGGTCCCTGTCGACGTGAAAAATAACAGCAGACAGTTGAGCCGCTGTGGCGACGAGCGCGCCACCGCGCGGATTTTTCGTCGAACTGATGTAGATAGTTGACACATATATTTGGGACATTTTTATAATCGTTTGGACCCTGTGAAACTTTCGGTACCAATATCTCAGAATCGGCTGAACCAATTGATTTGTAAATAGGCTCTTTGGAAAGATTAGCCCCAAATTATATGATAGAACTGGCCTTTAAAATTCGTGTCGTTGTACCGTTCCTGAGATATATCGATCGAAAGTTTCATTTCCGGCATATTGGCGTATTTATAAACGGTAGCGTTACGCCACGAAAAAAAAAAAAAATTTCAGTACTTGGCGTCGAGACGCTACCGCGTCTCTTGATGTCGAATCGCTGAACCGTGCGGACGGGGCTGAACGTGAACAATAATAAATTTTATAATATGTTCGTTAAGCACTGGGCTTGCTAATTATCCTCGATAATTAGCATCAGCGCGGATGTGTCACGTATGTCTGTGTCGGAGGCCAAGAAACTGAGAAGAGACTCAGTAAGTGAAGGGTAGGAATGAGCCGCGAGGCACGGAAGTGAGAGGGAGGAATTCATTGGCCCGTTTATACGAGCTTGTGCAATTACCTTACCACGCGGTCTGAGGGTGCTATACGCTACGTAGGAGTAGCTTTGCACTGCGGAGAGATCCGGCGGGGTTCGGGGTTGGAATATATAGAGCGAATGATATATCTTCAGGTGGTGGCAATGTATTACAGCGACAAGTGCACCGCGCTGGAAGCTAGATGTTACGAGCGCCGGAACGGGAGCGAGTGAGAAAGGGCGAGAGCGACTGCGATGGTAACCGGGAGAAGATCGTTGCCAGAGTCTCGTCGACGGACTCGAGTGTCGCAGCGTTGTGACTTGCGCTCGGCAAATATGACGAGGGTTAAAATTGTAAGAACGAAATTTCGATGGAAATTTATTGAGCAATTATACACAAAAATTGAAAGCTTTTTCTTTGCCATCGGAACTTCTTCGTCTTGGAATAAACGGCGGATTATAATTGGGTCCCTATGGGGCACTGCTTATAGAGTAAACCCCTAGGCCTGCATCGGATCTTGATAAGTTACCTCGTCAGCACCTGATCCGGTGTTTAAGGTACCACCAAACCCAATAAACGTTTGATTAAAAATGTTCTGCGATATCTAATTGCCGCGCAATCAACGATCGAAGATTTCCTGGCGGATCAAACAACGGTTGAACTATTTCAAGGAATGTAAGTGAAAAGAACAAAGTACTGCCAGTACAAAGTCCAAAGCACTGCGTGTACGAAGTCCAAAGTACTGCGAGTACGAAGTACTGCGAGTACTTACAGCAAGCATGGCAAGTACTGCAAGTACAAAGTGCAGCAATCCTGCAAGTACTGCAAGTACAAAGTGCAGCAATCCTGCAAGTACTGCAAGTACAAAGTACAGCAAGTACTGCAAGTGCAAAGCACAGCAAGTACTGCAAGTGCAAAGCACAGCAAGTACTGCAAGTACAAAGTACAGCAAGTACTGCAAGTGCAAAGCACAGCAAGTACTGCAAGTACTGCAAGTTCTGCAAGTACAAAGTACAGCAAGTACCGCAAGTACAAAATACAGCAAGTACTGCAAGTACAAATTACTAAGTACTTCGTCAAAAACTCGTACGAACGGTAAAAAATTGGTTCTGTGGGTCAATGGTGGGGATTGAAAATTATGCGAAACTGCAGAAATGTCGCCGAGTTTTTCGGTCACGAGCGTGGAGTGCGAATAGGGGAAGGAAGAAGAATAGGCGATAGAGTGGCTGCATCTGCCACTGTCCGTTTTTTGCAGATTTGACTTGTGCAGCTGAAGAGGAAGTAGCGTTCCGCGCGTTATCATTGTTCTCCTTTGTCCCTTAGTTATGCGGGACAGGCTATATCGATCTGTGACCCAATCCCTTCTACACGTGCATTCTCACCAGACCAATTTCTCATTGCCTCCCGATTATCTGCATTCGGTCTGGGCCGTGCAACTGGAGCGTCGCACGTCGCGGAGAAGCGAATGATGCCTTGCCCGAGCGAGCTTGCAAGCTCAATTGGGTCCCGAGCATCAATGCAATTGACACTTGATTCAACGAGCGATTGCCTTCCTACTAAAATCTAGCCAAGTGATGGTTTTTTCCACATTTTTTCGGCGCATCAATCTTAACGTCGTATTAAAAGAACTTATTCGTTCTGATGTTGGTAAACAAAATCTACGGAATTGAGAGGTGAATCCCGCACATCTCATGCCACAAGTTAATATAGCCGGGCTTCCCTCCGCTTGAAGTTAGGGAGGACAAAATAAAGCACATCGAAATGCGGATTGACGGTAACAAGAGTGGCTCGAAGTTCATCGAGAAAGGATTCCGCGAGAGCGCCGGAGGAAAAGGTACAGGGAAAAAAGGGCAAAAAGGAATGACAAAACACCAGCGGGAGAGACAGACCTGGCGACGAAGGGATAGCTCTGAAAAATTGTAAGCTCGTACAAAGGTGGATGGAGCTTCCTCCTCACCGCCGAGCTTGCAGCGTAAGGATGAAAAGATGGAAGACAAGCAAGAGCGCAACCATTGCGAATGGCAGCAAGAAGCTGAATACCGCGACACAGGCGCATCAGGTCGATTGAGAAAAAGGTCGGAGGACAGGGTGTATTGTGAGGGATGGAGAATCGAGGGGTATGGATGAAGCGAAGAAAGGAACAGAATAGGAGCGCCATAGCGAAGGGCAGAAGGGAGAGGGGCGGCAGGCCTGGATAGGAAAAAAAAATAGAAAAAAGAGGGAAGAAAGAAATGGAAAGAGAGTAGAGAGTCGAAAAAATCATGACGAAAAGAGGAGCCGAATAAGCGTGGGTGCTTGCGAGCGATCGCAAGCCGAGAGCTTTATCGGCAGAACGAGAACTGCGACTCGGTATACAGGATCGATGAATTCTCAATGCTCTCGACCACCTTCTCCTTTTTTTCATCTCGTCTTCGTGCTATTAACACGAATGACGAATGACGAGTTTTACTGAAAGATTGCTGAACATAAATGGATGAAAGATGTTCAACAAAAAATGGTGAGTTGCAAATCACAGAAAAATCAGCGATTCTTTCGCACCGAAGAATCTTTGGGTTAAAATCTTATAATATGATAGTGAGAGAATTTCTATCGATTGCGACTGCGTTTTCCGTTATGGATTATCGGAACTCCAAGGCTGACGGTGCAAGTGAAGTCGCAGTTGTTGATCAAAGTGGAGCTACGGAAGGCGGGATCGGAAGGAATCGGATGAATAAAGAATAATAAGTTTGTTATACGAGCCCGTCTCGCCCCTCGCGCTCGCCACGCTGTTTTTTCCGTTGCAAATTTATTCGCCCGCGTGTTCAAATGAAAATATGAAAAATCTATGTTACGGGCCCGCAGTTGCTCAAAGCCGAGCAATAGGAATCACGTTGGAAGAGCTTGAGGCGGAAGTTTCGCCTGTTTCGGAGTACGACGAAGGGACGCCGGAGAGTTGAAATGGTTCGAAAGCTCTCCCGATTGAGTAATCAACGGCAGCGATACTCCCGATAAGTCTCGATACGTCGAGAGGGGCAGTAGGTCACTGGCAGCCTTTTTTTCTGGAGCTTGAACTAATTGCTTTTCGAGGATTAATAATGCCCGTCGACGAGGGGTTGCGCCTGCAGCTCCCAATCCAGTCGTTTCTCGTTGGACGTTGAGCTATGCGACTGATATCAGCAATTAGTTATTAATCGAAATGATACAGTGATCAAATTGTCATTGTGCGACAATGTTCTTTTGTTACCGGGTTTCCATGAACTTCTTTGTGTTTCGCCAGTCGTTGCCCTGAGATAAGTTTTCGTTCGTCCGGCAAAGAAAAATGCAAATGATTTCTGAGTTAATGAAAAAAATATGTGTTCTGAACCGTTTTTTGATATCATAAAAATGGCAAAGACATTATAATAGTTCGCATATTTTTATTGGGAGAGACGTGCCAATTTGTTTTTCGCTCTTCGCAGATTAATCTTATTTATAGTTACGGACAAGCATTCCAACTTGTATCACGCTATCTTGTGCGGTAACAAAGTCCTCGAGTTTGCATCATTCTTCGGTATTCGCCAATTACCGTCGTTTCTAACGCTGCGCAGATACGCGTCGCAGTGTGTTCCTCGTCTCTTGGGGCGCCACCGGCTTGTACAACTTCGGGTTTTCTACCCGTGCAACCGTTATCCATTACTCGGTAATGCACTGCAGGTAAATTCTGCGGTATACGAGTCGGCGACGTTGGTAGCGTTAGCGAGGGATGATGCCAGAGGGGGTGGAAAGCTCGTCGGCCGGGCTCGGGTTACATCGACGGGCACAAACGCTCGTGGATGTTCTTGCATTGCTCGACGCGGGAAGTCACCCGAATGTTTCTCAAAGGGGAATGTCAAACACCTAGACAAATAATTATGGTGTATAATTGAGCAGCAGCGGGCGAAGTGTTTACAATGACCCGAGGGAGACGCAAAGACTTTCATCAATGTTGCTGCTTCCACCGTACTTTCGGCACAAATGAACTTGCTCGAAGCACGCATGGCCAGCGAGATCTCAAAGTCAGACATCGTCGTTGGTGCTCACGAGTGTTCTAGACCTTGCAATGAAGTTATTTGGCAATTGTAAACAGACACAAATCGACATTGGCGACGAAACAGGAATTTTCGCGGTCTGACCCAACGGGAACAATCTACTCGGGACGTTCACAGTAGTAAGAGTCTTGTTTGGTCAGCCATCGCAGAGGTTTCGTTATTGTTTAAATTCAGAATATTCAAAGTAATTTCTTTTTATCCGTGGCGGATGTAGCCTTCAATAGAAGACTAACATTTTTCTTGAAAAAGCATTTCATTAGGTATTGTAAAAATTTTCTCAAAACCGTCTTTAAGAAACAACATTCGTACATTACACGTAATTGCCATGTTACATTGCCGCGTGTTTGGTGGGATTTTGCACGAGAAAAACTTTTGTTTGATCGCGACAACATAAATAATGAAATGCTTCAATTTCGTTGTTGCGAGAAGACGCGTCGTTCTGGGTGAGAAATAAAAAAGTGGAGAAAACAAAGGAAACGAACGAAGTTCATACACTGTTCCGAGTTAGCCAATCCTGCGAGCGATTCAATGAATAAATGATGAAGTTGAAGTCGGAGGGTGACACAACATAGTTTCCTCTTGAATCTTCTATTTGCAAGAGATAAATGGACCGGAAACTCCGGAGACTGCGGGTCCTCGCGTCTCCGGAGATTCCGACTTCTTCATGCACGTATTAATAGCGACATTAATGGTGAGTGGGGTCAGTTTCTCCGGGAACGTGACTTGCATTCTCGGGGTATAAGAAAATCAATGAATAAGTTAGCACCCCGTGACTTTGGGTGCGTTCGCCGGTAGCGTAGTGCACGGAGGATCAAGTTTCAAAGCAGAAACTTCTATGAACTGCGGAACATGAGTCCTTAAGGAGGATGTATCGTTGCAGTCCCGGCTAAAAGTCGGGTTCCGAACGAATTTCGAATTCTACCAAATGGGATAAAAAATGGAAAAAATTCATCGTCTAGAGAAAGAGTCCGGAGAAGACAAATTTTGCATAATAATGTTTCGATGATGCAATGATGACCGTAATGATTTTTCTCCTTCTTTGCGTTTCTATCTCGATCGAGATCCTCTTTAGGCATGTATTTTTTTTCTGTGTGCAATAATTTTGGATTGCAATTCTTATTAACTATTCTTACAATTATTGATTGCCACTGTCGTTTTTCTTTACTATTACTACTACTTTCAGAATTTTTTTAATGCAACAAAATGTTCTCAGTAGTGTCGATCTGTATGGTCGATTTTCATTCAGATTTTATCCCATTGAGAAGTTTTCAAATTACTTGAGTAACTTTCATTGAGGAGTTTTCTCGTGTCGTTTGCGACGCTGAAATGAAAATGCGGAAGCGATCTGCGAGTCTGATTTGCATAATTTTTTTTCACCGGTAAACCGATCAGCGAATGAGCGACGCTCAAAGCTGTTATGTTTAAATTTCGCTGTTCCCTGACACGGAGGTTGCGGAATATCGCAAAGTCAGTGGGACAAGTCAAAGTGCAGGCGAACGGGAAATGTCGCACTCTCTCGGGTCGGAGGGAAGGAAGCATTGGTAAATCTCGTGTGAGCTCGGCGCAGGTTTATATGCTAACAGAAAATGGAATTGCAAACGCCGGAGGTAGTCTGTTCCAGGCTCCGTATCACGACGTAACGTGGAACGTGCACAAAAGCGTATAAAGCAACTGGCCCGAAGCGCGCGTTACGCCATCACGTTCTCACGGTAAATTTAACGGCGGAGAAAAAAAAAAAATTTATTGCAAAACGTGCTCGAGTTTTAGTTCTAGTTGCCGCAAAAAAAAAAAAAAACATTTCTTTCATGAAAAAAAAGTGTACTAGACGCATTATTTGAGGAAATGAAAAAATTATTTAAAAAATAGGGGAGAGCGGGGCAAAACGGCATACCGGGGCAAAATGGTATTCACGCACAATGGAACCAGGGCAGAATGGTATTAGGACAAAATGGGACAACAGAAAAATCTAC
Source organism: Ischnus inquisitorius (assembly GCA_963924025.1). Classification (NCBI taxonomy): domain Eukaryota; kingdom Metazoa; phylum Arthropoda; class Insecta; order Hymenoptera; family Ichneumonidae; genus Ischnus; species Ischnus inquisitorius. Next base: position 1,598,840 of record OZ001250.1, on the reverse strand, counting down.
TTCGATGGAACTTTGTCTCGTCCCATTTTGCCCTAATTCTATCATACGGGGGACTTTATTTGATCATTTCGCCCAGGTATGCCATTTTGCCCCGCTCTCCCCTATATCCAGAAAGGGATTTTCCTTCGATGATTTGTTCATAGTTTTCGCGACAAAAATTACTTTTTCTTAGACAATTAATACATTGGAAAATTGGCAGTTGTCGCGGATTGAAGGACGACGAGAAAAGAAATTATGGCTCGAGGTGGAGAGGTCGTTGTAGTTTATTTTTTCCTATTTGAACGAGCGTACAGGCAATACGACGATGCTCGGACTGCTGAATTGGATCGGGAAATAAGACTCCGCGTCTTGCATTATGTATTTTACTCGTAAAAAGGCGACGAAGGCGAGGATGGGTTTGAGGAATTCCTTCGGTCGCATTTCTATGTATAGAAAAGTATATTTCATACATGACGAAGCGCCGAATGTGCCCACGGTGTTCGCAAAATTGTCGAATAAAAATTGGCGGGATACGAATTGTCGAACCGAACAAACGTTTTCCCCGGGCGAAATCAATTCCGCCGTAGGATCGTCGGGGTTACGGAACGGCCGAAATCAGACAATCAGGGCAGCGATTTGCCGACGTCGCTGCGATAGATCGGATCGTCCCTGTTCGGTGAACATTGTCTCTTCACCGGATAGCCGTTTCGACAAGAAAAAAAGCTTTCGGAGGTCAAACTTGCACGTGCTTCCTCATTATTTTAAAATTTTCATAAAAAATATTTTCGAAAGTGCTTCGTTTAAAGAAAAAAACGTCTTCGGTTGTCGCAGATTTCAGAAATATTAGGAAATTCCATTTTTTTGAATTACAACTCAAGTTTTTTGGACTTTTTATTTTATAAATCAGCGCCAATTTTACTGTTTTTTTCTCAGGGTATTTTCCATTCACGCGTATTGCCTTGTCCTTTCCTGTACACGTTTTCGCGCGTGTAGTGAGAAGTTAAATGTACGACGGATGGCGAGAAAACCGAGCGATATCATGATTCGATAAAAAAATTGTACGAGGCACGAGTTGAGAAACACGTACGCAGGTGCACCGGAACGAGGCGGTCGACAAGGCAGGGGAAAAAAAAATTGGTTGGAAAAGATACGAGTCTGCATGGAAAGCGTGTACGAGCATCCATGCTACTATCAGGGTTCGGCAATATAGAAAAATCGAAGAAGAGGCGAACGGGGCATGAAAGTTTGCAGTCGCGACACACATGAGACTCGTGAAGACGGAAGCGACGGCGTATCGTTGGGGAGAAAAAAAAGGACACGCTCGGAGGAAAACGAAGAAAAAGACGAGAACCGATAGAGCACTCCGGAGGAGCTCGAGGACGATGCGATGCGCACACTGCGGCGACGGAATATTTCTATGGATATTTTTCGACATTTTTTTTTTTTGAGAATAAACCTTTAGATGGTTGGTCTGGTTTTCCGAAAGACAAAATTGTTTTATCAAATATGGGGCTTACATTCGAACTACAAGTAGAACGCAATTAGATGAAAAATTGTGATTTACATCTTCATGAATCCGGTAAGAAATCCGGACTTTTTCTTAAATGCTCGTTCCCGTTTGAACTCTTGTAAATTTCAAGTATATCCATCAATGGAAAAATACCAAGTTCATATTTCAGAGACGTATATTCTCGTAATGTTTCTTTCTTAATATTATTAATATCAATAATATTTCTATTTCACTAATAGACTACTATCGGTAGCAACAAACAAAATGAATGATTTTTAGATATTCGACAAATAAGAAATTAATAAATAAATAGATATTTACGTGAAAACTATCGATCAAAGTAACTAATCACAAAAAAAAGCTTCTCGAGGAAGTCAAATATGATAAACGTACTTTCCTACAAAGACAACTCGGTAGACTGTGATTAAAGGAAGAAAGGAAGCAATAGGCGAAAGAAATAGGCCCGATTTTTTTAAATAGACGCCAAAAAGTGATATCGCAAGAAAGCGATATATGTTTGCATTGAGTTGTGAGATCTTTTTACGCTCACCTGACCGCCGACCATGCCCTGACGGAGTCGCAGTAGGTCCGTCTGACTCCAGGCACTCTTGCTCCAAGGTTCGATCTGTCGTAGATCCTTGTCGAAGTCGAACTCAGCGAGCTGATTGTGCACGAAATTCCTGATGTTCCAGGGTAGATCATTGTGACCGTCGATCAGGGGCACTTCAGCGAGTACCTGCCGCACGGTCTCCAATCTCTCTCGCGTCGACGTGATCGACGCTATTTCACCGTCCGCCGGGCGTGGACCTACCCTACCTATCCAACTCCCGAGTGCGAGAAAGGTGACGGTCGCTGTCCAGACGCCACTGTGTCCAGCACCCTGAGAATCATCAAAAAAGAAAAAAAAATCGCATCAGTTCGTCGCTTACCGATTCAACTCCGCACCGCTTTGCCAAACAATTTTTTCAATCTTGTTAATTATCGGAATGGTTAATTTTCAATATCATTTGGTAATTCCTTAGAGGAAGCTCTTTTTACGCAAAAAAAAATCGTTTCTGAGATTTTCTTGGTGATGACCCCAAAATCGCTGGAATCTTCGTAAAATGCAGAGATCAGGTTTCAAAACGATTTCTTATTCTAAAAAGAAAGCAATCTTATACAACGAGTAAAATTAAAAAATTAGATGCGTTTTTGGCATACAAATAAAGAATGTAGGCTTATTAAAGGCCCCGCCAAGTTTTCTTGAATTTTAATTATCTGTACCCCAAAAATTTACAACCTATCGTGGATAGAACGAATGCAAGATTGCAAAGCAGAACTTTGCATAGTGCAAGAATGCGGCAGCAAGTTCAAGGGTTTTGGTTTTCAACCTTGTTTTCAATACATAGGTCCCTCTCGACTTGAGTAATGGCTACGATAGGATCTATTGGGAGCATTCATACATGAAAACAGAAAAAAAAGATACCAAATCTTTAATAACGATCGATAAAAGGTGATGACGTGGAAGTAGGTAGAAGTTTGGTATCGGCTTCAAACTTTCAACGTCTTGGGTCGCGCCGCACGACGCTCTGCCATTCGCCTTTTTAATCAAACACCAGACTCCGCCGAAGGGCGATCAATCATTCGTCGATGAAAGCGATCAATCACGTTCCTTTGAATTACCTTTGCAACTCGAAAGAAAGAGCGGGCGCCACTTTCGCCGAATTAAGTGGAAAGAGCTTCGGCGTAACGTTTTCAATAAAATACACAGAACTCCCCACTTAATCATCCCTTTGTTTTAAAAACAATTTCAAGGTCGTGGAAGCGCCACTGCCGAAAGCTTTCAAGAGGTCACATCCAGGTTTTGCCGCGGTTTTGACAGTGCATTTGACGATTAATTTTTGTCACTCAACAACCAGCTTTTACAGTGATTTCGACAGCGGTTCTAAAAAGATAATCCACCGGAACATCTCATTCCAGGTCTAAAATCTACGCTTTCCTTCGAATTCTCTTCAAGCTTTAATCACACATCGCAAAAACGCAAGGCACTCCCTCGGCAAAAAAAAAGGCATATTCGCGCGATATTTGCAATTCACGAGATTGTAAATTATTTCGGCGCGGAATTTCGAAGCGCGCACGTTTTTCCATATCCGCTGTGGGACCTCTTTGAAGGGGGTCTCGTTCTGAAATATATCTTAAGGTTGTTTTATTTCGTTGCTCGGAAATACTTCGCGGGAATATGTTGTCGGGCGGGACGGAGGGGAAAAAAAGTTCGTCGTCGTTTAATCTCCCGGTGCTCGCTCCGCTTGCCGTTGCGCCGAGCTCTTCGCCGGCCCTCCGGCTCCGGTTCGCTCACTCATCCTTAATCCCTACGTCGAGCTTCTGGGCTATGTGTATCCAGGCATCAGAGAGGCTACTCTCACCCAGCCGCCACGGTATACAGCTGGATATATTATTCACGAGGAACCCGGGCGCAACGGCGTTGCGTACGGTATACACGTTAAGTATTCACGATGTAGCATTTCGTACGATGAGCCCTACGGCTCTTCGAGGCTCCTGACCGGGGATTCCGAGTTGGCCTTGGAGCCGGCGCATTAGACGAAAATAAAAATAACCGAGCTTCCCCTTTGATCTGAGATATTAAATGCGCGCTCATTCGAAAAGCGTAGTTACGATTCCGGGCGAGAAAATCATGCAGCCATTCGCTTGTTGCTTTATCTTTCATTCGCGACACGAAAATGGTAATTGGAAAAAGAAATTCCACCTTTTCCGTCTTTACTATCTCAGAATTTTCGAAGCGCAAAGAATGAAAAGTATACACTCAGAAAAAGGTATAGTACCATCAAAGAAAATCTGTCGGAGTCAACTAAATGCTGCAGTCAAATAGAGCGGACGAAATGTATCTTTGGAAAGACCGTAGAATTTAGTTGAATTCCTAATAATGATTTAGTTACCTTAAATCTAGTTCAGTTATTCAAATCTAGTGATTAAGTTAGCGCAAAAATATTTCTAATTGATCGAGAGTCAAAAATATTGGGCTCGCCTAAATGTGGAATTGAGGCCTGGGCTTCTTTCGACCGGAATTGTTCCTTATTAATACGATACACTATTGTCATGCACATTTTAACTTTAATTATCAGAGCTGCTATTCATATCTTGAAGTTATATTGCATTTTCACAACGTAAAACCCTATCTAGTTAGCGGGCTCGAACCCTCGAACTAACGTTTACTAACCTAGCACCTTACCACTACGCTATTTCTACTTATTGACAAGCATCATTTCTTATCGGATGTATAAATTGTTATTATCTAAATAACAATTAAGCCTTCGCTTTCTTTAACCTTCAGCTTTCAGATTTAGATGCTTTTACCTATTGCCATCCATATAATATTCTGATATAAATGGCAGTGACAAGAATTATTGACAAGATGAGAAAAATTGAAGATAGCGGTTATGCTGCGAGGCTGCAAACACATTTTTTTTTACATCAACAATATCATTTTTCAATTGAATTGAAGCCAATATCATTAGCATTCATACCCTGAATGTTCTTATGACAACAAGAAACACTACATAAGACAAAAAGACAAAAGAGTAAAGTTCATCAATAATTAACAAACTTTATTTGGTTCAATTAAAATTTGGTAAAAATTTTGAAACATTTTCTGTACTACATGCAATACATTTAACATCGATTCGTTAACACCGATCCCACTATTTTCTCAATGTCGAAAACTGTGCATGTTTCATCGAATCAATCGGTTAGTTGCTTTTCGCAATTTTTTTGGTTGTATCGATCAAACAATTCAACATTTGCCAACCGAAAAATATGACTCAATCGATCGTTCAAATTGTTAATAGAAATATCATTTGCGTTGAAACTAACAAACAAATTGGTAAAAGAAAAGAAACTATGAAGTTCGAACGGAATAATATATTTAGTTCAATAGACTCTAGTTTGAATGCGCCTAGGTATTATTTGGTTAAACTGTCATTCTTATGTCAATCGAATTGTTTAGTTGGTTCAATCACATTGAATTTCTTAAATCAACCTTGCCAGGGTTTGTGGAAATAAAATCGAGTTGCTCGAATCGAATACGTTTTGACTAAATATCTGCAGTTGGTTTTACCAATCCTTTTGCTGAGTGCAAACGTGGCAAGTGAGTCGGGACAAATTGAGCTATGCAAAATACTGCGGAAAGCTGAGACGGAATAAATTTTGATTCGGCGGATATAAATTTGAAGAATTGCTACTGACCGAGACGAAGTACAATGTTGAGGTAGCGTTCGAGCTTGCTTGATCGTCGACGCTCGAGTTTCTTCATTTTCGTCATTGTCCTTTCTCCCTGATTGCAGTTTATTAAACCCTCGAGACATTTTCGATCCCGGATGTGGGTGAAGGTTCGAATGAACTTTTTCTTCTCGCGAGATGATCCCGGCAGAGCAGAAGCGTCAAAAGGGAAGTTCCCTTAATTCGAGACGCGGAGCGGGCAGGACGATGAAATTATTCTCGTCACATCACCGTTATGCCCTCTAACGCTTTCAGCTCTCGCAGCCCCCACGAAGACATATTAAACAGCCGCGCGGGATAGGCAGGCTCCAATTTACAAGCAATTTCTTGACAGCGATTGATGAAACTTTCTTAATAGAGTCGCGGCTCCCTCTTCTTTTATCTCGCGTATTCCACCGCGGTCGAAACTTTGCCTTGTTATGTATTAGCCCCGACGGGCAAGCGCGACGTCAAAGTAAGTACGGCGAAGAGTGCGCTCGCGTTATAAAAAACATAATACTTTTTTATTTTCACAAACCGAGATGAAAAAATGCAAAGCAGATGAAAACAAAAGTACATCGTGCAACAGGGGACGGAAGTTGGTGATTGCCGATCTCGAAACCAAGTTGCACGCTATGCTTTTTACATCAAGGTCAGGCACATTTTTCCAAACGTGATTTTTCAATGCTTCGTAATATCCGAAAAACGTTGATATAAAAAACACACACGGAGATTCGCTTTTTTATTTTTCTCGACCAGAAAGTCAAATTCACCTGGTTTTCGACGCAAAAGATTCTTCTTCGAGACGACACCGTGATTGCCTCACGGATTACCGATCGTCGAATTGAATCAGCTACAATCGTTTTTTTTTTTCATCAATGACTTTCGGATTTTATAATGTTTGGTTTCGACTGCCCGCGAGCCTCTGATACGCTGTGTGGGGGCTCGAGGCAGATAACTGCGGTGATACGTGGATAAAGAATGATGGATCGTTGGGGGATACGTCGTGTTGGACGTATTGGTAGAGGCGTGGGAATCAGCCGTGTCGATCGTAAATCCATCCCAGAGTTTCTGGCTACCTAGTTCGGACTCTATCGGTACGATTGTTCCATAACCCGGAGACGGACGTTGAGGTATACGCAATTGGAGCGGGGACAGATCTACGACGGTCTCGACATGACGGTTAATCAACGACCGGGTTGGTCTCTGTAAGAATGTGTACCGCGCTGATATCATAGACCGGTCTTGGCCATTGAAGTCCAACATCTGGACAGCGACTCGTCGTGAATCGGCAATTACGACATTTATATACGAAACGCAAAAGGAAGAAAAAAGTCAAGTGCACGATGATACAAACTAAGCTCAGTCTAATCTGTACCCTCGTGATGTATCTTGATGGTTATAATAATAATTTTAATAATAATTTTAATAATAATTTCAATAATTAAAATTTGTCAAAAAGAAAGTGTGTCGATACAGTATAAGTTAGCTTAATTAACCATTGCCAGTTTTACATGTTATTCCTCACCCACGCAGAAATTTTCTCAGGGCTCTTCGCTTCGAGGAATTTTTTTTCTGAGTAGCACCCTCGATAATGTATCACGTGTGTAGTGTGTCTCGATAATGTACCCCATGCCTTCGACGGTGTATCAATTTTTCATTTTATTCTGATTTCGACTGCGGCGGACGTAGAGAAGTTTCGCTGCAAGAAGAAACGCCGGAAGCGATTAAAAACAATCCGCGAATGCGCGGCTGATCTCACCTAACGAGAGTTCAATAGCGATCGCGGCGGGTGCGCGAGCCAAAAAGGAAAATTAAATTTCCTTCATCTTTTTTTCACCACCTGGTTAAGTCCACCTGGCGGCTCGAGCTCTCGACTTATCGTTTTGAAGCTTTCCAGAGGGGTTGCGGCACATCAGCGGGGTCTGAGAGGGGGATGAATTTAACGCACAGAACGAGGGAGCCAACCGCCACTATCGTAAATATCTTTGCACGGTTCCAGAGGGTAGTTTGGTGTCTGGACGAGGTAGAAGGCAGAAGTAGAGGGATGAGGCGGGTCGGGGGCAAGGGGGGGGGGGGGGGGGGGTGGGTTTCAGAGGAGCCGAACTGGCTCGCATCCAAATGCCGGGGTGTAATAAAGGCTCGTATTAAAAGGGTCGTTGCTACAAAGGCGGCGTAATGTCTTTACGGGGGTTGAACTCTTTTCCAAGCCCGCCTCCCCCCACCCCCGGCTCCTTTCCCTCCCTCGCCTCGATAGCACAAGTTTGATCAATCGATTGTCGAGAGGCTCCGTGTCGAAACTGCCGCCGAACGGTGAAACCGGAAGGGGCAGGGGAAGGGGTGAAATGGTCTCTTCGCCTCACGATCGTAGTTGGAATCGAATCTTCGATAACCAAGGAAATTTTCACCAGATATGAAATTCCCATCGGAACAAAAGATATTTCAAGGCGCAAAACGATAGTGGAATCGAGGATAACGGAGAATTTTGACTTCTGCAGGAGTAAAGGCCTAAACATCGAAATACTCGATCGAAGAAGGTGCCTTTTTTTTAAAGAACAATGTTACGATTTATTTCGACACAATAGCATAATTAAGTCAAGTTAAATGAGTTGAGCGCAAAAAGTGGTTTTACACCCAAAGGAATGTGAATAATGAGTTCCGCAACGTCATACTTGGATTTTATTAATCAACGGGAAAAATGTCACGAATTTGAAACGTTGAGTAGCGAGACCGATGACAATGGGAGGGGAAGATCGCCGCTGGCAATGGCGAGCGGAGTGAACGCAATTGGCGGGGATTACCGCGACGCGAGCGACATCGAGTACCTGCGTCGCGCTATCGGAGCCCTCAGCGCCGATTTCTCATCCTTTCGAAGAACTGTCAAAGTGAGTTGATTAATATTCCACTTCCGACCCGAGTCTTCACCCTCCGGGCTCACGGAATATTCATAACTTCGTACTGTCTGTAACTCCTCAAATCTATTGGATGATTCAGAAAAAAAAGCCTCCAACTGCATTGCCATTCTGCTTTCACTTTTCTTTTTATCGTCGTCTACTCAGCACCAGTCCAGTTTTTGTAGGGAAGCACGTTTGCCACTTTTGGCTTCCTCAACAAGCTTTGCCGTCTGATCAGTCGGAAATTCTGAACTAATTGACAAATTCGATTCTCAACCCCGGTTCAACCCTGAAAATATTTATTCTCAATCCCAAGTGCCATCAAATCCGAATACTCGGAGGAGTTTCGCCAGATTCAAGTCCAAACCACATTCGATAAAAATGTATCTTTGGTCCAAACATCAGCGCTAAATTTAGAAGCATCCGAAAAAATTCGAAATCGTACAAAATCTGAACGACTGAAAGAAATTTCCCCAAATTCAATGCCGAACATTAATTCAAAGTAGTTCGACTTTGCGCGGAATTTTAGCTCGATATTTAAAAAAATATTTGCTAATAGAGGGCGCTCAGATATTTTTTAATACCACTAGCGATCTGAGTGTGCGACTTCAAGTTTTTGACACTGCAGCGCTCTTATTGAAAAATCACACGTAACAATATGAAATCTGGTGGATTTTTTTAAACTACTTTATCCCAGTCGTCATAATTTATTGTAATAAAATTATACACAAAAACCCGAGAATTTAGATCTTTCGTTGAATGGGTCTAAAAAAATGAATTTGCATTATGGATCATCCTGTACACATTTTCTACTCCGAGAGGGGGATCGAGCTTGCTTGAGGGTCGCTTTTGATGGGAACAAGAGCGAACAGCGAGGAAGGGATGAGAGGTTAGAGGGGGACTGGGGTTTGGTTAAGGAAGGGATGTTTTACCCATCCATCTTATCCTTATCCTCTCGTCTTTTGTATGGATCAAACCTACTATTCCGTCTTCCCACAGCCAGCGCGAAATTTCTGTCATCTTCGGGAGTTATTGATTCTCAGAATAGATAATCTTCGAAAGAAGCGTACATTTTTTCTTGGCTTCGCAGAATTTCTACATAAACGATATCGCGGTTTTGAAGAAAACGGTCGATCGTCTCGTGGAGGCCATAACGTATTTGTCCATTCGGTCGAATTCGCCGCCTCCAAAACAATGAGTAAAAAAATGTTCGCCGGTTAACGACAAGTTCATCCGAGGTCCAAAAACATTCTCTGAATAATCTCTAAATAATAAATAAAGCGATTGGTCTTTTGTGTTTCGATTGCAATCGTATCTTAGCACGATTTTATCGATGTCATCAATAAAAAATTGCTTCAGAAAAACATTAGGGACAAATAATTGAAAGATCATGTCTTCGACACATTCCCTCCAATATATCGGCATTACTCGAGTCGCAGCGACGTCTGCACAAACGTGGATTCTTCTCCTCGCCTTGGCGATGTTGGCACAGATTGTGACTCGAAGCATGGCCAGACGTGTTCCGGTCGTCGACGACGTAGAAAAGTTGCAACGCGTTGCGTTACGGTGCTTGGAAAAAAGTTCCGCCACGGGGACTCGGGGGTGGGCCGAAGGAGGGGTCGGTTGTCGGAGGGGATTCAGAGGAGAAATCTCGTTTCTCATCTCGCGATCATTCCTCGCGAGTCTCGACGACTTGATTCATTGGCCGGACCGGATAGGATCGATCGATCTCGCGCGCCACCCCGACGCCGACGTCAGGGGGGTAGTTTTTTCCTTTTTTTTTCTCGTTTTTTCGTTATATTCCTTTTTTTCCATCTCTCAATCCTCTCCGTCGTCTTTCAACGACGCTTTTTAATCCGCCTACCGAGTTTGTCACGAGAGATTAGTCTCCGAGCACCGACGAACAATTTTTCAAAGCTTCCGGCCCTCCGCGAGCTCGACTATTTATTTCGTAAATAGATTTCTCTTTCCACCCGCGAATCGATCATTTTCATCCCTCATTTGTTATTCATCGAGGACCTTTCGTTGTTTATCTATGACTAAGACTTTGAGATATATTCACTTCGCCATTGAGGATGATCTTGATGAAACTTGTAGCGCGCTTACTCGAGGATCGATAGCCACTCTTCTGGGTCCGAACAATCCTGGCGCCCTTGCGAGTTCCTCATTGGGACGAGGCGCCCTGGGAATTGCCCAGGCTGGCGGAGGATTCGGTAGTTTCGGTGCAGTCGCAGGTGCTCCGTCGTTGAGGGATGAGCTAGCTCAGCTCGTAGACGCCAATCTGGCTCAGCAGACCGGTGGCCAATTGGGACAGTCTTCGACTCTGCAGAATCAGGTCAGTCACTTGCTATTGTCCATCGAACGATGACAATGGGTCGCTGATTGTGGCTGGGCAGTATGCATTCAAAACGGCGTCCGATCAGTCGGGAACCGTGATAACGGGATTACCCGCTCGAGATTGGGTTCCTCTTTGTCACGTGGAAGAGCTCAGCGTCGTCTTCTACTTTAGAGACTTTAGGCCCGTGACAATTTTCTGGTTTCTGGCAATCTGGCTCGTCTCGTAGTCCTAGTTTGGATTAGTCATTACTGATTCCTCTGTATCGAATTTTCTGATGGATCACTATTTGAGATGCGCATCGTTATTTTGGCCTTGATAAGAGGATCAGAGAAAGCTGATAAAGCTTTGGTTCTCTTGTTGCATTTCGTCGGACATGACCGTAGCTTTAATCATTGGCGCTCGGATAGAGTTTGAATTGCATGCGGTTCTCCAAAGGTCGCGGGAACTTGAGGTCCTTTTGTTGCTCAAGTATCAGACGAGCTGGGGATGGGAACAGGGTTGACGGCTGGCAGAGATTTTAATAACGCTAATTCATCCATCCCTTTCCCCATCCGCCGTCGTTGGTCGTAGCCTCGAGGCAGGCACGTAGCCCTTTGACCAGGTGCATAATTCCGGAAGATTCTGGCAAGCCGGACGGGCTGGGGCTTCCGGTGAGCTCGTCGGTGAAAGCAGGCACGCCCGGTTGCAGGACCGCGTTGCCAAGTATCTCCCGGCTCGGTCCGGAGAGGATGAAGCTAGGAGATACTGGAGGCTGGGAGCGTAGCTCCGCACAACGGAGATACCGAGAAAGGAAAAAAGCGAATACAAAGAAGAATTAGATAGAAAGTAAAGCGGACAAAGCGAGCACGCGTGGGGGTAATAGTGTATTATAATGGAGAAAAGAGCGTAAAGCCGGATTACAGTATGTGGGGGATAAATAAAAAAAGAAAAGCGTATCATTCTGTCGTATCTTCTTCAACGAGATGAGGACGTGGTACTTCATGCAAAGAGTAGCAGAAGTACAAATGACTCTATTGACGCATAGAGGTAAAGTTACTATCTATATACGTACGAGCCAAACAGCGAAGGAACGAGAAGCGAAAATCGTAAGCGCGAGCAAGACGCGCAACACCAGCGCGACAACAATAGCCTAAAGCCAACAGCACCGAGAGCAAGAGAAATGCTTCAAATCCCTCAAGGCGATCCTCGGTGGACTGATTTGACTACGATAACAACGCTAACGAGACATTATCATTATTATGAGGTCCTTGATCAACAACTATTTCCCTCTCAAACTATTTCAGGGCGTCAACCGAAAGGGGAGCCGAAAACTATGACGCCATAGATTCGAAACAGGGGATGTGAATAATAGGAACACCCCGTATCAGTATCAACATCAGGGAGATGGTGGCGTTTCTTGTAGTGTTTCATACCGTTTTTGCGAGCGTACCCAACGCGCGATTTCTATGAAACGCCAGTGGGAATCTACATTGAAACGTTTGCGCGAAATATCGAACTCACGATCTTCTAGATCGTCTTTTTCCTGATGGGAGGTACAGAGATCGTGCTCCGGGCTGGCATGATAAGGCGTGCAGGAAAGGTTTCTCGCATATGCTTCGAGGGTGGGAGGCAGCTGGATTGCTGCCCCACTGATAACGCACACAATGCGTTATCAGACCTTTCTTCCACATATGACGAGAAGAGAACAAGGAAAGAGGAGTTATCTAGGCCTGCAATTCCGGGGACCAAAGATCAACCCGACATCCGGAAGTCGATTGCTCTCCCCGGGTGTGTCTACTATGCTCAGAGACACGCATGCTAATACATGCGTACTTGCACAGTCTAGGAACTAGTTAAAAGACGGCCCTTTCGGGGGTTACCCCGGAAGATGTGGTCAATTCTTCTTAGGGAGTAGGGAAGGACCGTGAGTGAGGGACGGGTAGCGCTCTTATACCGTCCAGGTAGCCCCTTCCGCTTGCGAGAAACTCGCTCGCAGCGGCCATCTAGCGGGAAAAGCCAGAACTTCATATACGTATAAGCCTAACGAAGTATATTATAAAATGACAAGAGTGTGAGGAAAAACGAAAAATGGAGTTGCGTTCCATTATTCACACGGCAATAATGGTACACTCGTTACAGCGAGAAACTACCCTTCTTTCTCCTTAAATCACCTTCACCGAAGGCTGCATGCCTCTTCTACATGTGTCGGACGCGAGTGGAGTAGTATTCGTGTTCGTGGTATCGCGGCGGGCAGCAAGAAACTACCCTACTCACCTTCCACTTCGAGGGCTTACCAACGCCCACCAATCTTCTTCTACACATGTTACGGGACCACAGCGGAAAGACCATGCACTGAGAGACACCGTGGCACGGCGATAGAAGATGAAAAAGTCTTTTACGGCGAGGGACCGAGGCAGCTGCCTCGTAAATATTAGATTCAACCTTGCCGGTGAATAGCTTATATCGCGAGGGTAGTTTTCCTCGTTGCCTGCGCGTTAAAGAATGAAGACGGCGAAGAGCCGAGATAACTCAAAATTCTTCCGAATCGTCCACGAACAACAAGAAGAATATATTTTTTTCATCGTACCCCCCGTTCGAAATACACCGAGCATTCTTGACACTCTGAAGTTCCGAACTTGTGAAGCTATCGATATACGATATCGCGACAAACGTGTGGCTTGAATGTTGAAGTTCTGATTTCACTTCATAGAAAAACCGTTCCGAAAGTATTGAATATCGAGTTTCCAAGTATATTCCCAAAGGGCTTGTATTGAGAAAAATTACGCGTTGGTACGTAATGGTATGTAATGTAACAAAGAAGCTTGCGACCTTATTTGCAGCGTATGCACGAAATCCAGTCCGAAATCCTGTTCTTTCCGATAATCGTCCATGTGGACTACAGCTTTCGAAAGCTCCGTACATAGATATGTATATCACGACTTGCTTAACTACGTATATACACATGTGCATATGTATATATCGAAGAGGGGGTGAAAGGGCCGAGGCAGGAATTCCCTGTGGATTAATAAGGGTCCAGTGCGCTTTCGGCTATTCGAGCTTCACTTCTCTTTTCCCCTCGGCTCCTGGAGATTACGTCCCCTTTCCAGACTTTCCAGGTAAGTAGAAGCCCGGATTGCTCCCGGCTGTGCTGAGACACAGGAGCACACACGAGCTTCCCCCGCGCGCTTATCATGCATTTGAAGGGTATTTTGTGCACCCAAATACATTGTCCGACTGCTCACTGCTCGGGAAAGCCCATTTTACGAAATGCTGAGGGTTTGAGCTTCGATGACTACGAAAATTGAGCTATAAAAAGACAGGCAATCTCTCCGTCAAAGACGTCCTTAGATACCAGTCATTTATTTCACGAATTTCCCAAAAATTATGTACACAATAAAGGTCAAAAGTAAACCCAATGAATAGACGAGAATTACAACAAAAACAGACAAATATTTCAATACGCAGTACACGGCATGCAATAGCACTTTTTTATTCTTCATTTTATGACGTTGCTTTTATCAATACTGTCATCTAGTCAGACATATATTCCATTTTGCTTTTCGGTCTATTCAGAATGCTGGCATTTAGTGGAAAATATTGTTATGTGGTCAGACTTCACAGATCGCATTTTCTTGTTCGATCGCAATGAAGTTCGATTTGGGTTTCGTAGTGCATAGACGGATAAGGGAGAGCGGGGCAAAACGGCATACCGGGGCAAAATGGTATTCACGCACAATGGGACCAGGGCAGAATGGTATTGGGGCAAAATGGGACAAAAAAACATCTACTTTGATGGGAATTTCTCTTGTCCTATTTTGCTCTAAATCTATCATACGGGGGACTTTATTTGACCATTTCGTACCATTTTGCCCTGGTATGCCATTTTGCCCCGCTCTCCCCTATGTCGACTAGTAAACCTTTCGACTAACTACTCCCGCGCTGTCTACATCTGTTTGTATTTATATACGTCTGCACGCGCGTTCGTGTGCACGCTCATACGTAATATTCAGAATTCGTAGATGTGTCTGACGCCTCGTGTAGTACCACTATATTCAGTTATGTTATGCGAGGTTGGAGCTGCTTCTGGTTGTATTGCTGCTGCCGCTGCTGCTGCATCATCGCAGTATGCCGGAGAGCACTGTCTACTGGTTCAGAACCACCGCCGTTAGTACCTCCGCGTTTCTGGCAACGGCATATGTAATGGCCTGTCGGCCGTAGCCCGCGACTACTTTAACCAGGAGTTACCGATCCTCGTGCACTATGGTCTTACTGCAGACACGCGCATTACAGCCTACACGAGATCTACGAATGTTTTTGGTTTTTTTTTTTTTTTTTTTTTTTTTCGGAAGACAAAAAGTACGTCCGTCATGCGGCAAAATGTTACCATTTTTTTCCATTTTCCGTTTACCGACCAATTTTTCATTTTTGCGCAATTAAAAAACATTTCAACCAGCGGCGGACATGAGAAATACAAATGTAGGTGACTTTTTTTTTTTTCGGTTGAACGAGTTCCAAATTTATATCTCATTTCCGCATATCTACTCAAAGGAAAGAGAAGAAAAAACGCCCGCGGAATTCGGAGCTCGCGCATTTCGCGTTACACTCGTTAACCCGTTGCTTTGGTCCATTTAACACTCCCGCGTTTCTCGGCTGGTACATGAAAAATTATTTTAACCAGCGAGCGGATACTTTATTTTGCAGCTAACGCGCGAAATGAAATTCGCAGCTTTTTTTTCGTCTTTTAACAATTTCGGTTTTTTCTTTTCCCGACGAAACAGGGGACAACGTATTTTTCTTCGACATCCCCTTAATGAAACTTTTCTGGTGCGTTCTATGTTAGCATAACGAGAAACAGTTTTGTAAATGATCTTTTAATTTTTTCTCATTTTATTCGATAGGTATTTTCAACATTTTTAACTCAGACCTCGATTGGGGCCTTGATCGTTTTTTTTATAGCTCTCGGATTTTTTGCTTTTGGTTTCTTTGGGGTTTTTTCTTCCGTCGCATGATTGCGCTCCAACCTACGAGCTCGCAAGTTCGCGTCGGTTTCGATGCATGTTCTCGTCTTCATCGCCGGTAGAGAAATTTCGAAGAAGTTAACTTGTTCGTTTAACGGATAAAAAAACTCGCGAGGAAAACAACGAGGGCGACCCGAGAGATGGGAGATTGTAGGGCATTTTATAATGAAAAGTTTTTCATCGAGGTTCCGAGTGGAATGAAAAAAGAAATAAGTGAAGCGCGCCTCCGGTTCATCCGATGCTCAGACAAACGCGGCGCTGTTTCGTTTCGATAAAAATTGAGAAAAAAAAAGGACGAAAGAAAAAGCAAGAAGAGGGATAAGACGAAATGAAACGGACGCTGGAAAAATTTCAATCTCTGTCGGTTCACTTCTCGTCTTCCGTTGTTCCTTTTATGTGCGTTTAATTAAACTACGTTTTCCCTCGAATCCCCGCACTCGGGGCGAGATAGTATCGAATCCTATCTTCTATCTTGTTTACTTGATAGAAAAAAGTTTGTGTTAAATAAAAAATTTAAACGACACAAAAAAATGTAATTCAATAACTTCCGACTGTAACAAAGGAATCGTATCAACTGAAATAAGTGAAATAACAATTGAATTATTCGTATATGATAGTCGAGCGGTTTCTTCGTCATTGACTTCTTCATACAAAAAATTTCCGGTGATAAAAAAAAGTACATGCGAGTTCAAAAGAATGGTAAGAAAATATTGTCATCTCGTGAAGTAATTAGGGGTTGAAGAACCGAAAGGTCGCGTAAAAATTCCGTCGTCCGGTCCCCGTGCAAGAAGTGCTTTTTGCAATTTCTTTTTCTTTCTCGTTTCCGCGTACATCAACTCCTCTTAATAAAACCGTGCTTAATAATGTCTCCGGATGAATATTTATATCACGTATCTATACGGTTACAGGCGAGAGCGAGAGACGTTTTACGAGGAAAACAAGCGGCGGGATCGTAAAAAAAAGGCGTAAAACCGAGGGGGTCGTTTGCCAGATGATGGGGGTTGCGGGGAGTTTTGCGGGGGTGTGGAGGAGTGAGGGGGGGGGGGGGGGGTGTAATGTTGATATATCCAACGTCCTTGATCGCTCCAGTCGACGTCCACTGTAGTTTCTTCTTTCGTACAATAATCAGCGCTACTTGATCGTTGCTCTCCATCTCTGAAGCCTCGTTCCTGGAACGCGCCCAGAAACGCGAAGCTTCAAAACGACCACGCACTCTTTGACGATTCAGCTGGCCAGCTGGACGTCTACTCGCAGTTACTCGTTAAAAATGTTTCACGTGGCGTTGCAATTTTCTGATACTCTCGAGCTTCTTTCCCCTCGGCTTCGAACTTGCGAAAGCTCGTGTTCCGCGGGTACGAAGAATAATCGTCAAAGGGTAGAAAAAGAAAAAAAAAAACAAAAAGTTATAAAAAACTTCGGATGGAAGCCACGGTTGAATGTTGAATAACTCCTGGCAGCGGTGATTCGGCTCTCGGGCCTTAAAAACACCCTTGGACATCCCTTTAATTTTTTTTTAGCATAATTTCCTCTTAAGATACACCACAGTTTGGGAGACCAAAGGAATTACAAATAAAAAAAGAAGTTCGTGCTCGAAGCAGTGATCTTCCGAGAAGAAAAAAAGTCCCCGAAGAAGAATGAAGAATAAGGAACAGAACGTGGGGGATGAAGATGAAAAAGTCAACGGCAGGGTTGATTTGACTGGCACTGCGGCGAGGCGAACTTTTCGTCCGTTCTATCCGCCGCAAGACACTATACCCACTGCCTGCCTGCTTGCCGAGGAACTTTGTTGTATCCCAAGGGATTCGGCGCCGCCGAGGAGGGTTGGAAGCCCCACGATAGTTGGGAAAAGGGGTTGTTGCAAGGCGGTCGAGATTCACGCCCAGATGAGACGGCGAGTCGACCGGCTATCTGATGCTCGCATGCTATGAAGATCGGCGGGCTTTCGAGCTCGCCGAGATAGAGAACATTGCTGAAGTAATGGAACGTTGGTGGGCCTGTCGATGGGCTCACCAACTTTCCTTATAGAGCTTCGAAATTTTTTCGGGATCCAGTATATTTTGCGTTGGCCGACTTCTGACTACACTCTAGATTATTATCAATTAAAAAATGGTTCCAAATGGAAGCAAGATATGAATAACGATATTAATCCTGCGTGAAACATTCCGAAGAGTCGATGAACCTCGAAAAAGTGAATCGCGTAGCAAAGGTGAAAATCGCACAGTAAATCGAGGTTCCACGAGTCGTATGCGGAAAATTCATCGAAAACAATTTATCGAAAAACAATTCATCGAAATTACAATTTATCGAAATTACAATTCATCGAAATTACAATTCATCGAAATCACAATACATCGAAAACAATTCATCGAAATACAATTCATCGAAAACAATTCATCGAAAACAATTTATCGAAAGCACAATTCATCGATAACATAATTCATCAAAAGACCATTTCATCGAAAGCACAATTGATCGAAAATGCAATCAGCCGATCAAAATATCTTACAAATACGACTGTACCTGTAACAAATGACAAAAAAACACGATTTCCACACACACATCGAGGTGTTAGTGCCGCCAGGCGCGAGCGGCGGAGTTCACGCAGACGGATTTTTACACCTTTTGATTTTTTGACTTTGTACTTTCCGTAAATTGTGTTTTCGATGAATTGTGCTTTCGATGAATTGTTTTTCGATAAATTGTAATTTCGATGAATTGTCTTCTCGATGAATTGTCTTCTCGATGAATAGTTTTTCGATGAATTGTAATTTCGATGAATTGTCTTCTCGATGAATAGTTTTTCGATGAATTGTAATTTCGATGAATTGTAATTTCGATGAATTGTGTTTTCGATGAATTGTGTTTCGATGAATTGTAATTTCGATGAATTGTGATTTCGATGAATTGTGTTTTCGATGAATTGTTCTCAATGAATTGTGTTTTCGATGAATTGTGTTTCGATGAATTGTAATTTCGATGAATTGTAATTTCGATGAATTGTGATTTCGATGAATTGTGTTTTCGATTAATTGTTTTCGATTAATTGTTTTCGATGAATTTTCCGCAAAGCCCCACGAGTGGATGAGCTTCCCAAAATGTGCTTATTGCTCATTTGCTCATTCCCCTTGAGCCGAAATCGCGGACACGCTTCGCATCCTCTTTGCGTCGTAGTCTCGGCGCGCGTTTCCGGTTCTCGCCTTATCGCCGCTGTGCACACGTTACGTAGACGGAGCGGCGACGAACGCCATCCTATTCCCATTTCCTCATATTCTCACACCATCGTCACTGTCGAAGCTTACTTCTCGGCGACATGAGCTGTTTTCAACGTTGCCTTCGAGAGCGTTCAATTTCGTTCGACGCATTCCATAACCAAGTTTCGAGGAAATTAATTAACACTCACGAATTTCAGTTGATTACTATTGTTATTGTTATTATCATTACTATAATTATTCACGGCACTGGTGCGGGAATGTACGTTTTCGCGCACGGATTCGAGTCCTGGAATATCGAAATTTTCACACGCGGCGTACAGAAATATTTTTCCAGATTTTTCCATTTTCAATGATTCTTTGGCATATCGCTCGTTCTCTTTACACGCGACGTACCATCGGAAACGATGAATTAATGGAGGTTCCACGAAACCGACTAATAAACGCTTCATGAGTTCATGTCTGGCCGTTTCCCCGGAATCACGTCTGACCCGAGAAAGCCGTTTCCACTGCCGAGCGCAGAAAATAAAGGTCCTTTGGCAACGGAATCCGAGAACTCGACCTTCTCGGAAAAATAAGAGAAACATGCTAGAGCGGTAATCCGATTAAAACTGCTACTCTAACAGATTCTCAAAGTAGATTCGAGACCTCCGGAACACCCGTGCTAGGCTCTTATCTGATTCGGGAAAGAAGAGTCATTTACGATTATTTTTGAAAGTTCTTCGGGCTCACGAAGTTTCAACCTTCGGCCATTCAAAATCCTCGAATGTCTCGGATTAGGGTAAGTAATTTTATCCCGAATCACGCGAAGATGCTATCGCAGAAAAATATCATTAATAGGTAATTAAGGATTTTTCACCGGTTTCTTTTTCAACACCGATGCTTGAATTTTTTAGGATTTTTATCCAATCAAGAAGTGTTTGTAAGCTCTTGCATTTTTACTTTTTTTCATTTTCACGATGAAAGAATATTTTGAATTTTCTCATCGTGTCCGATAACGTTCCGTTACGATAATTCGTTTTTCGAGATATCGAGTGCAAATATTGGTCATTGAAATGAGAATGGGACGAACATTTACAGAGTTCCCGTTATCAACATTCGCTTTCCCTATCTCTGTGCAAATAACGCAAGCGCCATGGAGACTCGTAGCCGAAGAGATTTTCTCGACTTAATTTCGCCTCCGGCTTCTCGAGTCTGGTTCGCGAAGCGTCGCGGCACTCGAAGTGGAAGCTCCGGCAACCCTTCCTGATTGCCGGTTCGTTGAATAAACCTCCGCCCAAAGGAGGCTAAAGTCTTTCTTGCTTGCGCGCAGGTATTGCCCATGACGTGATTGGAGGTAAGACCGCACTGGAAATTCGGGCACAGCCGTTCGAGAGAAACCGAGGTCGAGGGACATCGAAAAGAGGATCAATCTCGGGTTTTTCCAACGCGGACCTTCGAGAGACTGCGCCTGACACGAAAGTTAACGAAAAAAAAAAAAAAAAAAATAACATTGCTTATTCAGGAAGTGAAACGACGAAAACGAAAAGCAAATGGGGGAGAGCGGGGCAAAACGGCATACCGGGGCAAAATGGTATTCACGCACAATGGGACCAGGGAAGAATGGTATTGGGGCAAAATGGGACAGCAAAAAAATCTACTTCGATGGGACCTTCTCTCGTCCGATTTTGCCCTCATTCTGTCATACGGGGGACTTTATTTGACCATTTCGTACCATTTTGCCCCGGTATACCATTTTGCCCCGCTCTCCCCTACAACGAAAGTGGAGATTCGAGCGGAAGGACATCGCAACGATATGCATAAAAGGGAAGCCTCTATAGGGCCTGTAAAGGAAATCTTTAAAGGCCCAAAACTAAGATTCCGGAATCATCGAAGGGTTGCAACGAAATTCCGAGCGTGCATTCAGCAAAATCTTTTTGATCGACAGAATGTTAGTCTTTTTTGCACAACGACACCGAATGCGGCGTTTCTGGTGTCTCTGTCGATGCGTTCGGTTCGTCCCTTTCGCGTTTAATTTATCGTCGTTCGACCGCGCATCCGTCGTTCGCGAATTTCATTTGTATTTGTCCCAGAAAGTTGAACGAAATATATTTTCGATTACCGAAACGATTTTATTTCCTCGTAATTTCCGATTAATTAATTTTCCTCTTCAGCGGCATGAATTACGAAGGATTAAACGGCGGGTGTAATCAGTTCGTCGGCCGACACAGTCATTCAAATTAATCGATGCGCCGTCGAACAAACCCCCTCAACCGCCCGGCAATTATTGCTACGTTATAATTTACAGTCGTTTCTCTGAAAATGAAACAGGATTACATTTTTTCGCGACCACATTGAAATTAAAAAACGGCTGCATAGAAATTTGTCTCGCGTTATCTTTTTCGCGAGAAGGAAAATCGCATTCCCGCGCCGCATTGCCACCCAATTACGTTCCATTGTTCGCGTTTGTACGGCAACATCCACGAGCGGAAGGAAGCTACCATTTCCCTTTCTCCTCCTTCCCGTCGCTGACTCTCATTCTCGCAGTCTCGAGTGAGGGACTGCACATTTCTCGAGTGCATCGACAATAAATCACTGCACGGATTCACGCATAGGGGAGAGCGGGGCAAAACGGCATACCGGGGCAAAATGGTATTGACCCACAATAGGACCGTGGGCAGAATGGTATTGGGGCAAAATGGGACGGCAAAAAAATCTACGGCGATGGGACTTTCTCTTGTCCTATTTTGCCCTAATTCTATCATACGGGGGACTTTATTTGACCATTTCGGACCATTTTGCCCCGATATGCCATTCTGCCCCGATCTCCCCTATGCCAGAACGCATGCGTGCGTGCATGCCCATCCGAATGCACACACACACAGTCACAGGAAGCCACGAGCTTTTGTATTTTCTTGACCGAGTTGTATCCGCAGTGGAAGCTCTCAGGTGGATCCCAGAAAGCCCGCAAGGGATGAACAGTGTTCGGGCTGACCATTATAAGGGGGAAACGGGGCGGGGTTGGACTGCAACCATACCGGTCAGGCGACGTTAATCATGCATTGTTGGCACGGGAATTCCCTGATTTCGAAACGTCGAATCGCCTAGACCGCTCGCAATTGCGGATTGTTAATTCCTTGCAAGCTCGCCAAGCTATCGCATTTCGCCAAGCTCCAAAGCTTACCGGACATTCGATTGTATATGTGTAGACAAATGCAGAGACGTCCGCGTGTATGCGCCACGGCCAAGGAATGCATTTGCATCTGATGCATATCTCGTACAACTGCGTCAGTGGCTGCGAAGTTCGATGCGCTGTTTGCGCATTTTGCTTCCTCACGAGGAGCATTATTGTTCGGAAGAAAAAAGAATGTCGCGATTTGACTGTTCAAGTATTAAGAACAACTCGAACATTTTTTTTAACAAAAAAAAAGGCAAGTACTTTTTTTTCGAAAACAGTCAAATCAATATGAGCCAAGTGAGCGATTACAATTGCATTTTTTCATCAAGATTTGGGTAAAATAATAAAAAACAAGAGGTATTGAAATAATTTGCCTCACGTCATACAAAAGTATTGGAACTCCAATTATAAACTTTTAACTCGTTTGGCTCGAATTTTGACTTATCTTCTGCAAGAAATTCGCAAGGGCTGCAACGCGAATGAACGTTTTCAGAAATAGCTCCATATTCGATAAATTTCTGAGTTCCATAATAATTACTTGACGACTTCAACCACAAGTTCTATTTTATTGCGTTCGACTCGTGGTTTTAATCGGAGCCAGATGTTTTGAAAATTGCGCTAGTAAGACGGTGAACGGAAATCAGTTGTATTAGGAATGCCATAATTTTGAATGCCTTGGCGAATTCAGACCGACTTCAATACAAAAGCTGCGTGAATTAGAATGAGAGCAGACATTTTTCCAAAGTTCAAAACGTCATTTAGTTTTTGCCAGATTAACACCAAATTCAATTCTGAACCATAGTTACCATCAGTCTCCATTTGGTCAAGTTTGAGTTCGATATCTCAAAAATTATAGTTCCCAGAGATCCAACGAAATTCGCCGCTACACACACCCACCCATCTTTACATGTTCCTCTAAACCCCTTTTCCCGAAGATTCAGATGATATAGAATTTTTTGACATGGAAATATCGAAAACAAATTTTTCCACAAACCAAAAGCAAAGCGTTTGCATGCCGTTTAAAATTCTTATCCTTATCGGAGAACGCATAAGAGTTCCATCCCCGTACATCTTGGAATTGAAAGCATCAACGAATGCAGAGTAATAAATAAAATTTAGCGGAAACATAAATTTCTCGGTGCCGAAGCCGAAATTGTTTAATTGGAAGACTATAAAAAAAAAGTCATGCGTAAATTACATTCGCATCTATTCGAAAAAAAAAAGAAGTGCACTGGTGATGAATGAATCGCAGGCCAAGTTGACGCGAAGCTGGGTCGAGAATTCTGGAGATGGAGCCATTTCTAGCATCGAGGTGAGACGTATACGTGGAAAAGGGGTAATACAAGCAGCATTGGGGCGACGCGACTATACATGTATGTCGAATGCTCGGCTGCACCCCGATTCCTCGAAGGAACGACAGCATCTCGCCCCGTTCACGTCCCCTCCGCCCCCTCCGGTCGCCCATTCTCCTTTCATCCCACCGACGCTTCCGGTTCCCTCAGATATGTCTGGCGTGCTTGGAATTCGATGACGCCGAATAGGAACGCCGCACAACAGACGTATACCTCACCGTTATTCTCGCCTTTCTTCTTTTCAACCGTTTCGTACCTTTCTCTGTCTGTTTTCACTGCAACCCAAACCCCCCTCGCCACCCCATCAGCGTCGCCGTCGTCCCGCATTTTTTGCCCCCACTACGAAAACCACCCCGTATCTCTCTATGCTACGCTACGTTTTTTTATTTATTTACTCGCTTTTTTTTCATCTTCTTTTCTTCTCGCTCACGTAGGAGAGAGCGGGGCAAAATGGCACACCGGGGCAAAATGGTACGAAATGGTCAAATAAAGTCCCCCGTACGATAGAATTAGGGCAAAATGGGACAAGAGAAGCTCCCATCGAAGTAGATTTTTTTGCTGTCCCATTTTGCCCCAATACCATTCTGCCCTGGTCCCATTGTGCGCGAATACCATTTTGCCCCGGTATGCCGTTTTGCCCCGCTCTCCCCTATGCCCAGAAGCCAAGAAGAAGCCCGCGCGACGTGCACGCGAAAGCGTCACGTGGGCTGCAACGCAACGCCACGTCGAATCTAAATGTCGTGGAAAAATGGTGGAGCCGGACACGGAATACGTGAGTGCATACCCCACTTTCGGATACGACATGCTTTACCTACAATATCGCGGCGTGACTGTACAGTTATCTCTCGACTCGTTTGAAAAATATTTGGTTACATTCGTCCAATTTTGAGCCTGTTTGCCTTTCATTCGTTCCTTTTCGCCGTAAAGCTCGAAAGGTATTTTTGTTGCTTCGTCGAAGCAGCGGGGACAGAACAGAAGTCCCGAATGGTCAATATTCAGACGGACAGCGAACTGGAATTTTTTTTTAAGCTACTTCAAATAAACCGGAAATTTCTGAGTACCGATTTTTCTGGCGATTCAGCCTCTAAACGGCGATCGACGATCGCGAACAAGCGAAAAGTGGGCAACGGCAAGTCCGTGCCGCGGGTGCTCAAAAAACGAATCGTTCTGTATCGCGAGAATTGAATAAAATTGCGAGGAACGAAGGAGCTCGGTTGGAGTGAGGTCGGGTTTATTGGTTTTAGAGTCTGTTTGCGGAAACTTCACTCGTTATCGAACGAGTTTTCTCACCATAAACGAATTTCGAAAAGGAGACTGTAGTTCGTTTCGCATTTTTGCCGCTCTGGCTTTCGCTCTCTCTTCTTATCCACTTGCGCTCGGACGTAAGCTCGAACTCGAACACGACGGCGAAACTTTTACACGGCTACTCGCGGCGGTTCCTTCTTCGCTCGTCCTTTTTTTTTTTTTTTTTTTCGAGAGTGACTTCGAAACTTTTCCGTCAAACAATTTTGCCCCGCTGGGCTATGTGCATGCGGAAAAAAGCTCGAAAGCTGCAGCTCGAGTCGATTTGAGCTGCTCCTCATCACATGCACGGAATGAAACGTCGGAGTAGGAAATAAATTTTATTCGAGAATGAGATTGAATTGTTTCCTCTCGACTGTGTAATAACTGTATAAAACTGTTAGCTTCTTTTCCATTCGGCTTAAATTCTTGAAAAATTTCTCGAAAATCGACGATTTATCGAATTTATCGACGATTTCGTACCCGGAAGTGAAAAATTAAGAACAACGAAATGGAGGTTCAAACTCGTCGCTAGATTAATTTTTTTTAAATTTTTTATTTACATATATATTTGTTTTTTTGCATTTTTTAATAACATTTTGATATAATTATTTGTTGATTATAATTAATTTTTGACAAAATTATTCCTTGCAGCAACTTCCACACGACCGGAACGCACAAAAAGGCACCTGCTCGCAGTGTGAAAATAGTGAGGGAGTCTTTTATATTTCAGTTTTCGAAAAAAAAAAAAAAAATTGCAACGCAGTGAAAATAAAGTTTGAAGTCTGTGGGTTTACACGGAAAACAGTGAATCGTAAAAATGCGAACGGCGAGCGAGCGATTCTGAAAAATATTCCAGCGATATTATACTATCCCGGGAAATAAATAATTTCTTTCTCCTGTTGAATAAACATCAAGGGAGCAGAGAGCCGGGAGGGGGGGACGAAAAAGGTCGTGCTTCTCACGACTCTTGCGACGAATCCAATTTTAAACGCAAGAAAAAAAAGTAAGATCCACACACTGAATATAAATAAGTGGCGAAGGAAGAGGGCGATGGAAACGTGCCTGAGGGTGATATTCCTCAAAGTTCGTTGAAATTTCGAACGCAATCTTGCCCACGTATTCGCACACATTCTCGTATTATCTACTCTGAAATGCACTCTTATTTGTTTTTTTTTTCGTTTTAATATTTTTCATATCAATTTCAGATCAAAATGCACTAAATCTAAGAAAAATGTTCCGTTTTATTTCGTCTAAGTGAAGTCCGAAAATGATTTCTACGATCATTACGAATGTTTTAGTCTAAAAAAAAAGGTTAATCTAAAAAAAAAATGTTGAAAAAAAGCTACCACGCGGAAGGTCTTGAGAAGTTAATAATAACAAATAAACAAATAAATGAATAATAAGACTATTTATATTGTCACAACATTTTTTCGACATTGTCGAATGAGGGGGTTCACATTTAACGAAGAGGGCCAGCGTACTTTGGTGGAAAATTGGTTTCCCATCCTTTCATTTCGCGTCCTCCCCTTATTTCAATCCGCTCCGCACACTCGGCAGCTGCGAAGCATCTCTGTATGTTTCTCTTCGTTTCAGCTCGGGGGAGATTTTAATATCGAACTTCAGGATTCTGCATCCTCTTTCTGGCGCGTCTTCGGAGTTGCCCCGCGCTGAGGCGAGAGCATCGTTTCGAAAATTGCGGCGCGGGTCGCTGGCTGCCTTCGCCGCGTATCAGATGCTTCATTTTTCTCTCGCGCAACGGCTCGGCACTTTTTGCTCAACGTGCAGAACGTGAAATATTCATTTTCATTGCTTCTGTCAAAGGTTGACAGCACGAATTTTCTATTTTACCGCTGTTCTTGGGGCAAAAATATCTTTCGCCGAACTTCGATGACAAAAAGTTCCTGCCGGAGAATCTAAAAGACGTTCTTCTCGAATTTGAGTAAAAAATATCACAGATGTCTTCTAGTTTTACTTTTGAAACTTCAGCTGAAAAAAAATTGCAAGTCTCCAAAGTGAAAAAAAATAATCCCATAATCAAATTTCCAATTAGATTACTGTAATTCAGTGATTTTCATCTTGCAGCTGATTGATTCTGCGTTTGTTTCGTTCTTGTAAACAAATATTGCCACTTTGGAGTAACGAAGTGATAGTACAATAGAAAGAAAGCGAACGAGAGCGTTGAAGCGAATCGGGGAAACGAAATCGAATTTTTTGGCTTCGTTAGCTAAGAACAGTCATGGAGGAAGACCCTTGATTCTTGATAAGGCACCCGTCGAACAATCTAGGCAAGCTTTCTTCTGTAGCTTCGTTAGGGCGTCTAGTTTCGAGACTCAAGCCCCGAATACAGATTTCGCGGCTTGCAGTCCAAGCACATCCGACGATCGAACCTAGAGGTCATCAAACTTACAAATCCGAACGCTTGCACAGTACCATTCGTTTCTTAAGTTCTTGACGAATTTTTCATTTATCCTCCATCTTCGTAGCAAAAGCAGCACAAAGCACATTTTTTTAGTCGAATCAGTCGAATCAGTGTCAGATCAGACACTCAGTCAGTGAGGCAGTGGGCCTTGTCTATGTCAGTGTCAGTGTCAGTCGTGTCAGTGTCCGATCAGTGTATTTTCTTAGTCGAGTCAGTCTAATCAGTGTCAGATCAAGTCAAAAATTGAATATTGAGAAGAAGTGTAATTTTTAACATCGTAATCATTGCCTCTGATTCCAGGAACATCGAAAGCACCTTCTCGTGAAGCACTTATATCGCAAGCTCAATTTATTGTTCCATTCTTATGATTAGTAGACGTCTTTCGGC
This sequence comes from Ischnus inquisitorius, assembly GCA_963924025.1. Classification (NCBI taxonomy): domain Eukaryota; kingdom Metazoa; phylum Arthropoda; class Insecta; order Hymenoptera; family Ichneumonidae; genus Ischnus; species Ischnus inquisitorius. The sequence goes on along the minus strand of OZ001250.1, from coordinate 1,571,063 downwards.
TGGTCTAGAAGCTCAAGAATTCAAACCTCATTACAGAGAGCTGATAAGCTCGTGTATGAAACACGTGTTCCAATGTCAGTTCATACGAAAAATCAACATTTCTGCAGCCCCCATTTGGCATTCGATCCACAATGGAAAGAAAGCTTCACGCCCATAGCTTTTGTTGTCTCGTCTTTTTTCCAATTCATTTGTTTCCGGCTTTCAGACCTGGTTCGAGTTGCGACTCACCCCTAGCCAATGGCGCGCTCATCCCCCGTTCTCGTACTCCGTCGACTCTCCCGTTCCGTTGAATGGTTTTGTGCTTTCCTGTCGAGGGGTCTGGCAGTGAACGGGATTCTCGAGGCACAAAGCTTCCAGACGAGCTTCAACCGCGAAGGGTCATACATATTTAAGGAACAGTGTGCAGGTCTCCAAGGTGGATAACTAAGCCCGTTCTTTTCGGCCTAACCTCCCCCCTCCGTAATCCGTATCCGCGTCGATCCGGACGAAAACCGACGGCTTGCTCTATATTCGGAATAGGGGATGACGCTGCCTTCCATTTTTCCTTCCTGCATCCCGATGTCGGAAAATGCATCGAGAATCCGCGGACGTTTTCCATCTCTAAAATACACCTAATTCCGCGCGTGGTCATTTGAACAACAAGAAAACGAAGTCCAGATGGAAGTCCAGATGGAAGCAACGGGAGAGCGGAAATTCACACGAGGTGAAAGTGCACTTCCTTCCGAGTGGACTACTTTTTTTCCCCTCGACTGTGCCGAAAGTGGCCATATTTGTATTCCTACAACTGCCCAGTGGTCCAGCGACTCGCCAGTGATTTTTCCATCGGCTCAGCTGCTCTTCCATCTACTTGACTACTTTTCCGTAGAAATTAGCGAATCATTTTCATTCAAAATAAAAAAATGTAAGTTTCTGGGTAACTTGTTGAGCGATCAATTGTTTCATTAATTTATTAATAACATTTTGATATTATTAGTATGCAAAAGTAATCTTGGACACATTTTCGATATGGCTGATTTGTTTAAGATTTTTATCCCATTGAGAAGTGTTTGTAAATTCGTTTTGAATCTCACGTGAACGTGATCGGAGTCAAACCGCAGGCTAGTGGGCCAGGAATAAGAAAATAATCGTCATTAGATAAAACAAATAATATTTTGTCGAATAATGCACATACACTTCGTGGGTTATGCATTGTTAACCATGGAACGTCGTAGTACTAAACTCTATCTGTCTTCCTTCATGCATGCCAGCCCCGCACACACTGAATCTTGTTTCTTCAATTCGTAATCAAGCAAGTCTCGTCCGCCGCGCATTTGAAGCCAGACGCTCGGACGAGTATTGACTGGCTCCAGCGCTCGAAGATGTTCGGAACGGTCGAGCCAAACTGGGAACACTGAGGGAGAAAAGCGCCGTGGTCCTCATAAATAAAGTAGCCGCATCGGTTCCGATTCCACAATCGAAAAAGGATCCCGCCACGTACCACGTGAATTCTATTTCTCGGATGAAAAAGCTTTCGGAGCTCTTTTTTGCGCTCCTTTCCCGATAATCCAGAATTATTCATTACCCGATCGACGGAAAGCCCCGAACGCGAACTTATTTTCGCATGCCGAATCTTTGTATCGGATAAACGAACTTTCGAAGGTATTTCCTAATTTGAACACCCGAAGCATTTTTAGCCGCTCGACGAGACAAGAAGCTTTGGGGCGTCGAGCCAGAAATAAATGTTGACCTTGTGACCCCTTTAAAGCACTACCCAGTGCGGAGCATTCGGTTATCCATCGTTTAATGGGACAATTTAGTCCCGCAAGCTAACTCAATTTATTCGTGACACAAAAACAGATATCCGTTTGTCGTCGGTTGATGACTGATGACTGAGAGTACAAAATTAGCCGGCCTGAAAGGTCGTGTGTAGCAAAGGGTAAAAGTTCAGCCTGACTGCAGGCCGATTTGGAAGGTCGGGTTTTCCGTAAGAGGGATTGATATTCATATTTATATCGCCGTGTTACCTAGAGGAAAAACATTGGTCGTTGGAAATATCACAGAGGCCGCAAGGAAAATAGCTCCACATGACGGTGGGCGTAGAGGAGAGCGGGGCAAAATGGTACGAAATGGTCAAATAAAGTCCCACGTATGATAGAATTCGGGCAAAATGGGACGAGAGAAAGTCCCATCGAAGTAGATTTTTTTGCTGTCCCATGTTGCCCCAATACCATTCTGCCCTGGTCCCATTGTGCGTGAATACCATTTTGCCCCGGTGTGCCGTTTTGCCCCGCTCTCCCCTATTTCGCAAGTCAGTTCAGAACGAGTCGCAAGCGAGCTTTTGCACCATCAGTTGTGAAGGTTATTGATGTGCCATTATTTTTCAACACCCTCATTATCACTCAACCTTTCGAGCCTTCGCAATCTTCATGTTCGCTCGTTGTGCCAATTGCCGCATGATCATAAATTGCCCATCGGAATAGACCTTTGTAAGGATTCACCTTAACGACGCAACCGGCAGTATCGCAATTAAATGAAAAGTACTTTCTGCGGTAAAGGAGAAATGAGAACGAGGTCGAGCCGATGCAATCTGCAGTTTGCAACTTTACCGAAGTCGTTGGCGAAGGCGGAGAGACGAGGGGAGGCGAGGGAGGACGATTGAGCTTTCCTCCGTGTACTAGGTCGAATGGAATCGGAAACTGCAACGAGGTCGAGCTAGTTTTCGGTCCACATACGGTCATCGACGATCCTGCATCCGGGGCATGCTGCAGTTTGAGCGTCGGCCAATAGCGCCCAATACCAAAAGGATAGCACTCTTCGTTACTCGAATGATATTGAAGGCGCGAGCTTTGGCTCCGAAAAAGTTCATCAATGCGACGTATGGTTTTTCGGGGATAGGGACGTGCATCATCTTGACGGTCTTGGATGACAGTCGTGATGTCCGGTGATGGGGACGTTAGACGTTACAATCATTTGTCGTCCAAGAAGACATCAAGAAACATCAGTGTGGAAGAGGAAGAAGTGCTTGGTAGTAGATCAAAGGGATATGATTACAAGGTTAACTTTGTCCATGACATACGTTTTATTGAGGATCATAAAATAGAAGTTACAGCAACAGATCTGGAGTGATTGGAGATGATGTAACCATTTCTTCCTTGTAGTACGTAGCAAGAGCATAACATGGAAGTCACATGTAAAAGACCAGGGGCCTGCAACCGCATCATCAAACCTCGGAGCGTAACGGGTCTCAAGTATCAGGTTCATGAAAGAGAATTGAGCTTTCGTCAGGTACAGCGTGGCTCTTGCGCGATCCTCGAGAAAGAGTATTGGCGACAGTTGGATCATACTTCATTTCCGTTAAATTCAATTCAACGGCAACTTCACTCTTCCGGTAAGACGAGACAGAGCGGAGACGGAGGACGAAGATGAAGTGCATCAACAAGATGGGTAGAGAAGAGTCGTGCAGGAGGACACTTCTCGACGTAAGTTACCAGCGATCCGTAGAATTCGATTAACCCAGGTACTAAATTACTGCCTTAACGAGGTTAAAAGGGAGTGCACTAGCTTGCAAGAGTTACCAAGAGGTGAAGGGGGGCGAAGATTGAAAAGCAATAATTGGTCTAGAACGAAACGCGGAATGGATGCGACTGGCAGCGAAGCGTAAATGACGAGAATGAGGGAAGTGAGGAAAACGTTGACAAGGAGAACGTTATGATGGAAAATTAATTCCGTACGCTCCGGCAACGATCGGGCTGGCTGAAAAAGGCAATGAGCAATCAATATCCCGTAATCAGGTAGCAAAGGTGAGTAATAAATCCGGATTTTTTTTTTCCTCATACAGACGCGACGGATATTTTTATAAAATCAGGAACCAATCACGATGAGTCTATGAGTCTTAGGCGATATATCGCATCGCAATTGTTTCCGTCAGATGTCGTTTTTAAGCAAAGAAGGATCGAAAGTTACGATAGAAACGAAAGAACGCAAGGATGAAAGATGACATCAAGCAAATAGTGCAAGTTACATTCACAAATTGCATCCTGAATTTTTTTTCTCAGTGTCGTTTATCATGATATATGAAAGCGCGAAAATTGAAAAGTCGATCTGACAATCGAGGGGGATTTGTATGGGGCGATGAAGCCATGGACACGTTAAATTTGCATTTTTATCGCTTCTTACTCCCATGAAACGACGAAGTTTTCGAAAGTATAAACATCGTAAGCTCACGGATGTCGAGTAGTGAATTAGTGCGTTACCAAATTAAGGGAAGCTCGAGGTCTATTAAGCTCACAAGGGTGTTATGTTTCCACCCTCTGCATTGTGGAGTCTATCGCTGGGCTGGAACGCGCCCGGAAAAGATAATCGCCCTCCTCATTCATCCTTCGTTCCTGGAAGGCAACGCACTTTCCTCGGCCCTGTTTTCGTGCCCTTGTTCACGAATGGAGCTTCCTTTATCGTTGCTTCTCCGCGATAGCGCGAAGCCTCACTTTCCCAACGTCCCTCCTTGTTGTCTGGCTAACTCACCGTCCCCTGGAAACGCTATCTAATCATCAAGGGGATGATAACATTACGCTGGCCACGTAGAAAGTTCCGGATACGCGAGCAGAGTTCTCCCCCGGTACGAACAGTTTTCCATCGTACTCCCTCAAACGCACCCCCGTCGTTCCCATGCATGCTGAGCAAGGCCGACTGGACCGCGAACTTTCATAATTATGGACATTTATTACTCAATTAATAAGTTGGCCGTTGACGCGGCCGTAACTGAACGGCTCTCGTCCACGAAATACCGGGCGAACCACCTGCACTGTGCTTTTCCGAGGTTTCAGAAACAAGGATCAGTTACCGCATTTTTCTATTACGAATTGTATCATGTAAGGTACGAAAAAAACTGGTAATTTCGTTTCAGACAGTGCAAATGGATTTTAGCATGCTCTGGGAAGCACGTGGGATCTGCTTAACCTCCATCTGCTCACTATAAAATGCTTTCTATGAATCACAATAGAATCTAAATTTCTATCAATCACTTGCTATGGCAACCGTGAACCTAAAAAGTAATTTGGAAAAACGTTGCCTCTGCCAATTTGCCAATTTTTAATTTTTCTTCCTCTTCTGTTCGCACATAATATGGAAAAGGGTTTAGTTCCGATGAAGCTACTTACTATTCTAGGTTCGTACTTTGGAATGGAAGTGGGATCCTTATAAAGCCCACATGCTCCCTCTTGCGATAAATCTGTACCACACGCGTATCTACCACATCCCATGAGCTCGCAATATCCGGTGGAACGCGTCTTAACTATTCAACAATGACGTAGATCGGATCAGAACCAATCAGAGTCTTTCATGATACATTCATGAAAGAATGAGAAAAACTTGAATAACTTATATTCTCAACGTATCACGCTTTTTTGAATGTTTGGATACATTTCCGCATTTGTACGGAATTTGTAGCTCGAGGATGTTTGGAAAAGTGTTGCTTGCAGAAGGGACATTGATCGAAATCCAACGCGTGGAGTCCTCGATGAAATCTAACCAAGTCCCAACCAAGCATACCTACCATAACTAGTCCAATTTGTGAGGTGACCTTTGCAGATGCGAACAACGAGGAGTAGGGGAGAGCGGGGCAAAATGGCATACCGGGTCAAAATGGTACGTAATGGTCAAATAAAGTCCCCCGGATGATAGAATAAGGGCAAAATGGGACAAGAGAAAGTCCCATCGAAGTAGATTTTCTTGCTGTCCAATTTTGCCCTAATACCATTCGGCCCTGGTCCTATTGTGCTTGAATACCATTTTGCCCCGGTATGCCGTTTTGCCCCGCTCTCCCCTATGAAACCCTCACAATGCCTATGCCTGATTAATATTGTTGCAGGTGCAATCATTCGGCCTCGTAGGGCTCAATTTTGGATCCCCGGCCCTGAATTGCCCGCGCAAGTCTGTACCGAATTTGTACTTTATCGCGTAGGCCCGACTGAATTCCAGCCGAAGGAGTTGCAGTTGCCAGTAATTATATTGGCGTTCGCGCGGTGCAATTTTAATGGCACAATGAATGGCGTGTATCGATAAATTTGCCGTTGGTGTGAGGTCGTCGCGAGATGTCAAATAGTTCGCGTTCAGGAATCTCGGTAATGCGGATTAGAAGTTACGTGGTGGGCAGGCCCGAATTGGCACGAGGGCGAGAAGGAAGTGCATACGTTGACACTATATAGAATGCAAGCTGTTTGCCCGCTCCAATATTCGGCGGGGAGTGCAAGCAATGCCAGTGGCCGTGTCGCAGATACGCAGAAAATCGATTTAACCCGCTGCTATTACAGCGAACGCTTTCGCCGTTCCTCAATCTCCACCCTTCGCGCAGACAACCAATTTTGCACTCGCTCTCCGGGCGTACACCTCTCCCGTACACCTTCGTTAATTTACCACCGTTCGGATATGATGAGCGCCGGGTAAATCCCGCGAGGGTAGAATGGGTTAAGAAGGGCCTTCCCTCACTCTTCAATTTTCATAAATTCAACCCGCCCCGCCGCAAGCCCACCTTCCCGAAAGGGAATTGAAAGAGGGACGAGTAATTAGACCCTCGGCAAACGACACGTTTGTCTTTGTGATTTACATTAATTTCGCTAATCGTTTTAGCCGAGCTCGAGGGTAACAACGCAGACTCCTTGTTTCGATAGATCTCAGTCCCGGGAGAGGCTCTCGAGCCAGCCAGAGCCTTTCTCGCAACTTTAACAATGAAACATGAACAATATTCGCGAGACTGTTTTCGTTCGTAAATTTTCCACTCCGCTGGCAAGTGAAATTGATCATTCCGTATGCAAATACCGACGAGCGTTGAAGTATTCTCGCGGGCGGAACGAACTTTGAAATTAATTGGCTCGTTTGTAATCACGTATTCTTGGTTCTGGCTCGGTTGCGAAGTCCAAATTCAACCGTACATCAGTCGTATCAGTGGTTACATCCCGGAGAAATGCTGTTGTACACAATGATGTAATCTAATTTAGCTACGATATTTATTGCAATTTCTCTTAGTTTCGCTACGCAGCGAATTATTATTATTTTCTTTCAGGTCTTCTTTCGCCCGCATTTATTTAATAGCACTTGAAAGCTTCATTTTCACTCATCATCACCTCAAATTTTTCCTAAATGTGCCTCTACACTCAAAGAAAAAAAGAAGACCCAAATTAATAATAATTGCTCATAATCAGTAATTCCAAATAACTAGAAAGTTATTTTGGTTCGCGTGTTCCACCGTCACATCAATTGTTTCCATCGTCGAAAGTCCGATCGACTACACAACTTTCCATAGCTTGGAAAAGATGATCCGGTTGGAGTACTTGAAATGTATGACAATTTGTAGTTTGTTCGCGAGGAGCCTCCTCGGCCAATGAACGTTTGAAATTTCCATGCGATGATGAACACTCTAAGGACAGAAGTATTTCCGGTCGTCGTAGCCTCGATTCGGATTGAGTACCGTGCGATGGGAACGCCTCGTCTGGCGGGTGTTGAGGCAGAAGTTGCGATAAGTAAGAGGGTAACCAATTGCTCAGGTGCGAGAAGCAATCTCGGCACTCCATCTTGCCACTCCCCTTTCCCGGCGTCACAGTGAACGGGCACAAAGATTCTCGAGTAATACCGGAAGCGTTGCGGAGGTAGGTCTATGGACGTGGAAGGCCAGTACCGGGTCCAGAACCAGGCCCCACCCATTCTAACTCATCCCAATGGTAACGCCATTGCTCTAGCACCGTTGCCAGTCCAAGTTTCCACTTTGTGAGCAGGCAACTTGTATGTGCCGGGGAAACTAGTTGAAAAGTTGGATTAGTTTGCCGCGCCATCTTGGAATGCAGGGCATGGCAGGGTGAAGAAGGTATGAAAGGATCGGAAACTGGTCAAATCCCAGTGTCTCGTGTCTCAATGCATGTTTCGCGGGGGAGGATTGGCTTCGTACTTTCGGCGAAAGCATTCAATTCCATCGGTTTCTGTATAACTGCATTATCTATACATCAATCCGAGATTTGGCCATTTCTATCGCGTTACATCTCCGTCGCGGTATCACGCCCGCGAGACTACTTGCCTCGCTTTGGATTGCCTTCGAACTTCAAATCGAATTGTTCGATCTCCACGGTACGTGCCGGCTCCCATCGTCGCTATATCCATGGATTCCTATTTGACGATGAACTTCCCAATGCCTTGTGTTTCACTGTAAAAGACTTCCGCTGCATCCCACGCAACTGGCTGGAACTGCTTTGAGTGTAATTCAAACTCATTCAAGCACCAATAGCTTTTGAAACTTTCCTTCCTCATAATCGAGAAATGGTAAAAACTTCTATTTAAAAGATTTCTCCGGAATAACTTCGATGTGTACTTCACGAATGATGTGACAAATGTTCACTAAATTTGCGTAATGAAATGAGTTCCGCAAGCACAGTGCTTTAACACCTCTGGAAATGCCGCGCGTACTGCTGTTGAGTGGTTCAAGCAAGTGCCGGCCGACGCTTCACGTATCCCAAGCGTGAAAATGTAATACCCAGGCTTGTAGTTGCGGGTACGTCGTCGTTGAAAAAGCTCGTCGAAGCACACTGTGAGTCGTCGCGGAACAGGATGGAAAGCACCGAAAAGCTCACACAGAACTGGAGCAGAAGCTTTCCCACCGCGTAAATGCGAATTAAGCTCATGCGGGAAAATCTCCACGCGGAAAATCCGGAGTTTTGTGTTCGCCCGGCCGAGCGCGAAGAACCTCCAACAATTTCGCTCGGGTACAGTAACGTCATGAGGTAGAAGTGAAAGATGAAATGTCATAACTTGGGGTAAATAGTCAGTTACGCATTTATTCTTCATGAAAGCTCGTAATTTCCGGCAATTAATAGGCGAGCTTTTTGAAGCAACTGAATGCGTATAACATTGAAGCTTTGCACTGCATGTTTTCAATGATTTTGTATAGGGGAGAGCGGGGCAGAACGGCATACCGGGGCACAATGTTATTCACGCACAATGGGACCAGGGCAGAATGGTATTGGGGCAAAATGGGACAGCAAAAAAATCCACTTCGATGGGACTTTCTCTTGTCCCATTTCGCCCCCAATTCTATATTGGACGGGGGACTTCATTTGACCATTCGTACCATTTTGCCCCGGTATGCCATTTTGCCCCGCTCTCCCCTACGCACATGTATATATGTGAAGCTGGAGAGCTTTGCAATGTGCAGAAATCCTTCCGTTTCTTCAAAAATCGTTATTCGATAAAAATTGCAGAAACACACGACCCATGTGATTAATTGAAGTAAGGCTTCTGTGGGATCCGACAGAAATAAGCTTTTGGTATTGTTGGGAACGGAGTAGTTTTCCGGTATCTCGAAAATGGCTATTTGCATCGGGTATCGCGGAATATGAAAATCAACATGGATTCTGTTATGTCTATGCGGAAAGTTTCGGATGCCCCGTGGGCCTGATACCTTCGAGCAAACTTTGCGAAGCTCCCGCGAGTTATCGGAGGGTAGCATCCCCCACCCCCCGTCGGCATCCCCCCCTCGCTTACTCGACGATGGCGAAGGCAGTGGAAGCTTGCGGCCTGCTGTCGAGTCGCGCAGCAGCAACTTAATCAAAATTATGATTGCATTTCTCACAGGGCACCTCGGGCGCTAATGTGCTTGTACTTTGCAACGCCAAAACCTCTCTTCCCTTCCCGCATCGCCGTAACTATCCCCTAAAACTACTGTGTATTTCTGGCTTAATATATTATGACCTCCCGGAAAGCTCATTTCCATTATACATAGGTAGTCGTGTCTGCCAAACACCATGAAAAAATGACTTTGCATCAAGAAATCTGGAAAATCGCCTTCGATGGTACTTTTCCTTGTCCCATTTGGCCCTAATTCTATCATGCAGGAGACCATATTTTACCGTTTTATACCATTTTGCCCTGATGTGCCATTCTGCCCCGCTCTCCTCTATCTCAGAAATGAAACGGCGGATCAAATTTTTGGTTTCAACTTTTATAATATAAGTTGGGGACTGTCCTTAGAAGCTCGTCTGCAAAAGTGCGCGTCAAGGTCAGAATCGCGGCCGAAATCTATCAGAAAATCCAGCAGGACTTTGACTGGACGTTGGCGAGAGTCTCGGCAGATTCTGGAATCGAATCTGCATGGAGACTCGCATGGGAATGCGAGATGAACTTTTCTACAAGCTCAGCAGCCCAAGATTCTTGACCAATTCTTGGTCACTCATCGATGGATTGATTGGAGAATCAACTGAAGAACTCATTCATGACTGAAAGATAACGAAAAAAGAATCACCGTTTTTTCACTATAATTTCTAAGATGGCTTGTTCAATGCAAATTTGGTACCGGAATTTGGTTCTGAACAAATTGCTTTGTTTTTCATTTCTTCCTCTTCTTTTTTCTCTATTCAATTGATTAGTTATAATTTTCGTAACTGCTGAACACATCGGAAAAAGTTGATGTGCGGTCAGCGAATTTTTTTTTAGTTTCTAATTCACTTTCAGAGGCATTTCGTTGCTGAGGCGTTTTTTTTTCTGCAAACTTCTTGGGGTCTTTCTGTTGCAAATATTTGTTTAGTGAGCTCCGAGGTAAGGCAACTCAGACTCGAGTTTGATTAGAAAGTTTTGTTTGCCTTTCGGCAGGAGCGGCGAAAGGTCACCTCATAAAATAGTCTGTCCAGCTATTATTGACCCTGCTCGAGGTGGATTTAGTGCAGTTCTTTTTTTCAATTTGAGATGCCGGGCTCGACCTTTCGATAGATTATTCAACTCGCTATTTGAACGTCTAAGACAAATGTCATTGAAAAACTGCGTTTCATTTTGAGTTTCATGGTAATGAAAAAATGTACATTGTAATTTGTTCAGTGACAGAAAAAAAATGATTAATCATGAAAAAATACACAAATATAAAAAATGTTGGAAAGTTTTTCAACAGTTGCATTAAAAAAACAAAAAGAAACAATGTCCTGAGACTGCGAAAAAGTTTCGCGCTTTGCAACTACCCTCAGAGTCTGGAGTTGAAATTTATTTCGCTATCTTGTATTAATCACGCATTACGAATGTCTTATTGGAAAGTTTGAAATTGCCAAAAGTCGATTTATAATATCGATCAATTCATGGCTCAAGACACAAGAGAATTATGAGGGATATTTGAGACATCGGTGCGGAGCTCGGGCGCGCGCTCAACGTTATTGCTGTTCTTACGATATAACCACCAGCAGAAGCGGAAGCTTCGAAATAACCGTAGTATAACATTACCCAAAGGTTTTACGACTCCGGAGCCGAATCGCGCTTTCCCGTGTTCGAATTTATAGTTTTCTGTGATCAACGCCGGACGTTTTGCGATCTGATTTCATGCATTGCAAAAACTGAAAGTTTTCATCCAAAATAAAAAACGACCGATGAATGAATACTAAAAGAAACTCGCAACGGAAAAAAACATTAACAATTAACAACAATTATTATTAATTATTAGCGATCAAAATTAATAAAAAATTATATTATTTGCAAACATTTTTAACATTCCCAGCGCATTTTGAAAAAAGTTAACGAAACGTTGAAACAAATTAATTGTATTAAAAAAAAAATAGTTGTTTTTGTTGTTATTTTTCTGGAGTGAACTATCGTATGTAGAGGCAGTAGATTGTGAACTTAATGATTTATTTCCTCGTTCCGATGAAAAATCGTTCTACACTACGACACGGAGTACACGTGACTCTTTCGGTGAAAGTCTCCCCCGGGAGGATAAATCAATTTGTCGCTCGGTCTCGTGTCGGATAGGAAGGAGGGAGTGAGCCGAGTGCGGCAACCCCTGCGCAAAGAGAGAGCCGGCTACCGCAAGCTTTTGATTCGAATCTATGGGATTCACATTATATAACGACAGGAGGGTGACGCACCGGAGGAAGCGGATAGAGAGAAACCTCTCGAACGGATAAATCGCCGTTACATCCAACGATATTATGTTACCAAGAAATATGATTATACGATATCGAATATACGAGGCATTACACAAAGGCGACTATGAATTTCATGTTTACCCAACAGATCGTTCAGTCACGGGAAGAAAAAAATGATTATGATTATCAACGCGCTGGAGTCTCCACTCGAAGTACTTATATTTTTTTTTACGGTGGTAACGGATCGAAAGTGAAACTTTCAGCTATGGTAGTGACTAGGGGAGAGCGGGGCAAAACGGCACACCGGGGCAAAATGGTATTCACGCACAATGGGACGAGGGCAGAATGGTATTGGGGCAAAATGGGACAGCAAAAAAATCTACTTCGATGGGACTATATTTGACCATTTCGTACCATTTTGCCCCGCTCTCCCCTGAATTCATCGTTGAACATTCATTTTTCTAAATTGTTTATGAAATTTCGCATTATTGTTACGCAAAATTAATCTCCGTAGGAGTTTCCGTAGGGTCAGTTTTTTAATATTTTTATTCTATTGAAAAACACTCACTTTTAGCTGAGGCTGTGCACTCTCCTTACGTTTATGGTGCTTAAAAGTGTATTATCCTTTTTGGGGTTTAACGTTTTTTGCTCGAGAATTTATGAGTCAATAACCTTTATTTTAAGCGTCTTGAAAAAAATAGAAAAAATTGATTTTTTTTTCTGCGCGTAACGCGAGTCGTGGTGAGCGAACTTTTATAAAACCCTCTCTTATAGCGTCTCGATAAAGAGCTTAGTACGCTATAATCGTATAACCGGGTATACGAGAAACTATATTCTGTTATGCGCTAAACACACTGTGGACAATTTACGCACTGGTTGAAATATCCTAAATCTACACGGTAGTAACAAGTAGTCGCGCTGACCGCGAGCATTTCGGCGGCGCGAGTAGTTGCGTCTCGTACTAGGTCAGACGTCGCGCTTCTCTGCGATTCTCGTCGCTCTGCCTCGTCCGCGTTCGTTCTTTCTCGATGAATTATGCTCAAGAGAAAACTTCGCAACGTTCCGTCGGACATTCTCTCCTTCTCTTAGGGGAGAGCGGGGCAAAATGGCATACCGGGGCAAAATGGTACGGAATGGTCGAATAAAGTCCCCCGTATGATAGAATTAGGGCGAAATTGGACAAGAGAAAGTCCCATAGAAGTAGATTTTTTTGCTGTCCCATTTTGCCCCAATACCATGCTGCCCTGGTCCCATTGTGCGTGAATACCATTGCGCTCCGGTATGCCGTTTTGCCCCGCTCTCCCCTACTCACTAATTTCCAACTCAAAGGAAAACAAAAGTCCCGCAGGCGCTTCAACATTACGTTTACGCTCCGAAGGGCTCGAGATTCCTTTTTAATTTGCTCGACACACTTGGACCTTTGCTTTGCTAAAAAAAAAAAGAAAAAACAAACCGGGAATGTGCGGTGAGAGTTTTCGCGAAAACTTTGCGCAAGATGTGGAACTACCCGCGGAACGTTTTTTCTTCTTACTTTCTTCCTTCTCTGAGACGCGAGTCGAGGGAGCCCTTTGAAAATTTTCCTCGTTTCCACAAACCGAGATGATTTTCTCAAGGGAAATTAGTCGTTCCAAGAGCCGTTTTTTAACCGAGCACGCGACTTCAAGGGCCTCGCGTCGACTTTGACTCAATGTGATTACGCCGCGCATTCTTCAAACGCGCCGCAGGGATTTTCGGAACTTCACTGACGTTAATATAAATCTTCGTTCACGCGAACGAACCTGAACCCTAAATGGCTGTGCGTTATCGAATATTTTTCAACCTACTTCCTGTATCTCTTGTTAATGCAAATCGACAGATATTCATACAAACTTTAACAATGCAAAATAAACGTGTTTGGCATTTTTTTCGTCGACAGACCCAGCCAAACCATTGCCAAGAAAGTCATTGCTGCAGCGTCGTTCGGGACAAACGTCGCTAAAGTAAACGTTCCTATGACTTAATGTACCTCACCTCAGTTGGAAAATGAGTCGGTGAAGATGGGATTGCCCTCAATTCAACTCACCTGAAACAATTTGAAAAAAATCACATTAGCTCATGCTCACGAATTGTTAATGGAACATACAATTAAATATACGACACTTCATACGTTCACCAACAGATTACAATTACAACGAAACAAACTTGACCCTTTTAGGGGAGAGCGGGGCAAAATGGCATACATGGAAAGTCCCATCGAAGTAGATTTTTTTGCTGTCCCATTTTGCCCCAATACCATTCTGCCCTGGTCCCATTGTCCGTGAATACCATTTTGCCCCGGTATGCCGTTTTGCCCCGCTCTCCCCTACTTAATCGACGAATTTTCGTGAAGTTTGCACATTACCGAACTCAACTCGGCTAATTACGATTTAGGTGTAGATTATTTAATAATGCCGTCGAGGTACAGTTGGTTGTTAATTAATAATAATACTATCATCGCAAGACAATAATCCTCCGCGTTAACAAGAGTCGGCGCATCCGACCTGACCCCTTCAACCCTCGCGTTCGTCTCGTCTCGCTAACGAGCCTTCGTGTTTGCAATAAATAAACGGCCGGTTATGGTCACCCTGCGAGCATTGTGGGCTCGGGAACGATGATTGTTTTCACGGCTCACTGCGAGCCCGCCGTGGCAAAACACCGGGCATCGTTCACACTCGCCGACGAGCGATGTTCAAATTTCGCGGAAACTTTTTATTTTTCGTTAATTGATCCCGCGGATTTGTTTCCATTTGAGTTGAATTAAAAACCGAACAAGTACGGCCACGAAACGTGGGCTCTTTAAATGGGAATGCTCTACGCGAATTGGAAGCAACTGCGTTGCTTCGAATCAATGGATCCGCAAAAAGTCGTAAAAACATCAAAAAAATTAAGGGCATACGACTAATTGGTGGTTCGAAAAACAAACCATATTTGCTGTTTTTCAAAAATAATTTTTAGAAATAGTGTAATTTTTTATCTCTCTCTGATACTGATAGTGATTAACAATAGAGTGGAAAAGCTGCTACAGCGGCTGATTAAAGAGGAACTTTCGTTGGGGAGATTTTTTTTTTTTTTTACTTTATTTTGTTTTTGTTTCAAGGTTTATAACGCGAGAAGACTATCGTACTTTCGAGCTTCGTACGGACAACAACATACTCGGCATAATTTCAACAGTATGCAGACACACACACGCGCACGACTCGAGAGTAACTTTCTTCGTTCTCTCGTTCGGTCGTTTTGCCCCTCTCTTTTCTAATTGCGATAGCGCGCGTGCAACGGAGCGTATAATTTTCGCGTAATCCCCGCCACGGTTTAAGTCCGGATTACTCGGTCGCCTCTATGATAAACAAGAAAAAGTGCCGGGTGAACCGAGAGGGATGAAACGATGGGTGATACGGCTCACAGCCTCCGGGGAGTAAAAAAATCCTCGTGCTAGCGCTGCGCGCTCGCGAGTTTCGTGAACGGACAAAAGAAAAAAAAAAAAAAAAAAAAAGAAAAAAAAAAAAAAAAAAAAACGAAGCAATAAAGAATTAAGAGAAATGAAAAACGCGTTCACTCTTTTTTGCTTTTGTTTTTACTTGTTATGCTTCTAACACGCAACGCGCGTCGAAGATAGGGATGGAAAAGTTGTAGCAATTACAGCGAAATATTCCACCGAATCTTATGCAAAATCCGTTCGAATTTCGATGAAATAAAAATTGGAGTTTCTGCAAAAATATCACGTCGGAGAAAATTTATAATTTTTTTTTTATACACGTACAAATCGACGGAAAATTCGTAATGGTTAGTAATTGAAATTCATTTAAATTTCATTCACTTCCACCGTCATTCTTTCGAAGTATCCGAAAAATGCCGAGCACTCGAAGAATGTGATTAATGTTTATGACTATTACTATATCGTTTTGAACATACGCGCGAATGTAAAAATGTTCATTAAGAAATTATTCAACATGAAATAACCGGACATTTTTAAAAAATTCATACGCGGATTTTGTTTTATTTTTAATGTATTATTTTTATAAAAAATGAAAATAAACACCACGTTGTTGGGTGATTCGTTGATGAATTCTTCATTTTAGTAATTTTTCGATAATATTTCGGTACTGTTATTATGAAAAATCGATGATTGAGCACATTCCATAGGTTTTTCGCAGAATTTGTCCCACAGTGGCGGGTTTTTTTTCTTTGAGTCTCAAATTTGGCCAGACTTTATCTTCTTTGATCCTTACCTTTAATGATCTTCTAAAATTTGTGAGAATTGATAGAAAAAAAAAAATTGAGCATTGAAAAAAATGTTCTTGTCAGATTAATTGTCACTATCGAATTATTCGTCATCTTCTTCCGGTGGCGGTGCTAACCGCTCCATATTCCTGTTCGTCTCGTTTCGTCAAATCGTTTGATTTCCTTTTCTTTCTTTACATCCCTTTTCTTCCGTCACATTTTTTAACTCAAAGGCACTTGCCGCAAACTCGCGAGTTCTCGTCGTCATAACATTCGTAATACTGCCGCGGCTAAACCTGCGAGCGAGACGCTCTCTCTCATTCTGCGTTGTAAGCCACACACCAGATGTTACGTTTTATCGCTCGTAATTTTACTTTAGCGTCGCGCGGCAGACATAAAGGTTGGGAAAATGGCTCGTCTTCGCGAGCGTAACTTCTCCTCCGGTGTTGAGCTTTTCGGAACGGAGCTTCGTGTGATCTATCTGTCTTGGACAGAAGTGGAAAGACGGGAAGGAAAATAAAAATAAAATGAGACATCCCTCTTCGTCGAGAGAACTTGTCGCGCGAGAACAGCGCATTTTTTTTCATTCCCAAGAACAATATTTTACAGAAATTGAAAAATTTATTAAGAAAAATGAGTGAAATAACGCTTGATTATTCACACATTATAGTCGGACGATTTATTCGTTATCGATTCTAAAAATCTCCCGAGTATAATATGCGAATAGTTAAATGTTGTTTCAACTTTCTTTTTAAACCAATTTTTTAGCATACACTTTTTTTAAGCAAAGCGAGGACTGCAAGCACACGGATTGTGAGATTGTGAGATTTTTGACCTTCGTCCCGAGGGAAGAAAAAAGGGTAGTCTGATATATAAAAAAGCTGACAATTACATTGTTATAGTGCTTCCTCTCTTTTCCTTATCGTGGTCTACCCAATTCTGCTTGTGTGGAATTACGTTTATTATATTTGGCTTCCTCAAGAAGCTTTGTTTTGTGATTTGTTAATTTCTAGCTGTTAGTTCTTACGTAAGTAAGTAGTTTTCACGGATGGCGTCAGTGACGTGGTCGCGCTTTTGTCGCTTATCCGAATCATCTGTCGCTTCGTCTGAATCATCTGTCGTCGGGATATATATGACATATTATTGTAATTTTAAAAAATGTGGCAGCTGGAGCACGTCCAGACATTTTTGAAAAAATTCAAAATGGCGTAAAAACTGAACGTGTGCACCGATTTTGCCCAAAATCAATACCGATCATTAGTTTATAATAGTTCAACTTCGTACCAAATTTGAGCAAGAAATCTCAAAAAATGTGGCAACTAGAGCGCAACCAGACATTTTTGAAAAAATTGAAAATGGCGTTAAAACTGAACGCCCGCACAGATTTTGCCCAAAATCAATGCCGATGATTGGTTTATAATAGTTCAACTTCGTACCAAATTTGAGCCCGATATCTCAAAAAATGCGGCAGTTAGAGCGCAACCAGACATTTTTGAAAAAATTCGAAATGGCGTAAAAACTGAACGACAGCACAGATTTTGCCCAAAATCAATACCGATGATGGGTTTATAATAGTTCAACTTCGTACCAAATTTGAGCCCGATATCTCAAAAAATGCGGCAGTTAGAGCGTAACCAGACATTTTCGAAAAAATTCAAAATGGCGTAAAAACTAAACGACTGGACAGATTTTGCTAAAAATTGGATCAAAGGAGGGGACTTGCCTCCTCAACATGTGGTATAAATTTCAGCTCGATATCGCATACCGTCCTCGAGTTATAAAGTAAAATAATGCGCACATACACACACACACACACACACACACATACGGACAGACATTTTTTCTAAATGTGATTTTTCGATGTTTTGGAACATTCTGAACACGTTTCCATGAAAATCTCGAAATTTTTTTTTTTCACCAAAACAAAGCTTCTTGAGGAAGCAAATGTTCATGGATATGGAGCTTTAATCCCGTCGTGGGTTACGTCAACTCGACGAATTTCCGGAAGATACTGCAGAATTTTTTGCTATCGCCCGAAGAATACGTTCGCCAAGCGAAACCACTTTCGTAACCACACCCCGAGGCTCTGAAGGAAAAATCTTACTCGCTGTTCTCTTCGGTAAATTCTTCTTTGCGCGATCCAAATATGGTTTTTTTTTTTTTCATCTATTTTTAATGACTCGTGTGCACCTGCCTAGATTAAAGGTTCAGAAACTTCATCCCCATATGATTGAAGCATACGCTCGTTTGAAGGCTTCCAATGAGTTCTCATCCCCGAATATTCGACGTGGAAGCTCCGCGAGACTGGAAGAACTGTGGAATGAGAATTTCAGGCACGGAGACGGAAGACGGCACCTCGGCGGAGCCACAGAAACGAGAGGGAATCAATTAATTTTCGAAGTACATTTGTCGTTGCGAGCGTGAACCGAGGATTGGTTTGACAAGTTGGAATGAGAATCGGAACATGATTGCTTGAGTGATCGACGACGGACTGAGCGAAGACTATAAAAAATTGTTTTTTGCACGGCAAGGGCGCGAAGGATACAAAATTCTCGACCGGAACTCGCTGTTGCGTAATTCGAACAAACTTTTGCATTGGACAGTTTGACATTGAGTGTACTAAACTCGATAACTTGTGTGCAAAAAAACTTTTTTCTTACTCGTGCGTAAAAAGCGACCTTTCGTGTCGGTTTTGCAGAACGAAAGCGGTTCTTTTCGTAGCAGTATCGCGCATGCGCTTTACTTTATTTTGCGTGCCCTACAGAAAACATAGCAAAGGGGCTTTTTTCCATACCGGGCGAAAATAGCGGAATTTTTGCCCACTGAGGCGAGGAAAACAAGTTGGAATGAGAATCGGAACAAGATTGCTCGAGTGATCGACGACGGAGTGACGACTGAGCGAAGACTATAAAAAATGGTTTTTTGCACGGCAAGGGCGCGAAGGATACGAAATTCTCGACCGGAACTCGCTGTTGCGTAATTCGAACAAATTTTTGCATTGGACAGTTTGACATTGAGTGCACTAAACTCGATAACTTGTGTGCAAAAAATCTTTTCTCTTACTCGTGCGTAAAAAGCGACCTTTCGTGTCGGTTTTGCAGAACGAAAGCGGTTCTTTTCGTAGCAGTATCGCGCATGCGCTTTACTTTATTTTGCGTGCCCTACAGAAAACATAGCAAAAGGGCTTTTTTTCCATACCGGGCGAAAATAGCGGAATTTTTGCCAACTGAGGCGAGGAAAGCAGTGATTTTAACCCAGTAGGAAAAAAAGTATCGTATGCTACACGAGAGGGAGCGGATTTTTTACTCGTGTGATTTGAAATCTCGCTTCTCACGGCGCGCAAACTTCACCCTCGCGAAAATTACGCTTTCCCTCCCTTGCGACATAATATACTATTTTTGCATACTTTTTGTTAGTTCTAGTTTCTAGTACATGACGTACTTTTTTTTTACTAGTTGCAGCAGTGATGCGGTTTTTTTATAATATGGACAGTCGCAACGCAAGTGCGTAGCGCGCGTGCCCGGCGAACTATTATCTCGGCTGGTTGCTATGTTCGGACCTTAGGATAGTTATTTGACATGTCGAAATTCCGCATTTGGTCAGACGTCGATACGAGATTTTCTACACCATCGTTTTCCATCATAAATTGATTTTCGGCCAAAAAATAAAATAAATTGTTCAAAGATGGAACATTCCTTGGAAACGAGATCGGAAAAATGGAAAATTCGCCGAGGTGTAAATCTGGAGCCTTTGCTGCCGCCGTTCATGTGGCTGAGGTCGCGAACTCCTCGCAATATCGAAAAGTGCGCAGATTTTTCGATGCCCGAAGAAAAAATCGTTCGCGACGAGTTGCGGTTGCGCAGCGTGAAAAAATTCGAGCCGAGCTCGCGGATTCTTCCCGAGCGTCGTAACGCCGACGATTCGATCGGGACGTCGACAATAGATTTCGTATCGTCCGAGGAGAAAAAAATATCGACGAAAATATTCGACACGACCCATAACTGTCCGGATCATTCGACGACGGGGGATGAGGAATTTACGACGAGCCGCGCGAATCCCATGGTCTCTCACGCCCTGTAAGAATTCTACTTAAGCTTCGAACTTCGAACGAATCGACTCGAGCGACGGAAAATAGGAAAAACTTGGTGGGAAAAGAAATTTCGTATCAAAAGAATTTTTCAATTCGCTTTTACGTTCAGATCGACGTCGTACGAACGACTGCCGCGATATTACAAGGGAGATGGAACGAATTCGGAGTACGAACCGGTTCAGTTGGCGAAAAGATCTCGATCGCCGATCAGGTAATGGATTTCTCATGCGAGCAAAACCACGCCCGATATTACGAAATTTTCTCTATCTTCGTACAATCACGAGAACAGTGTAGAATGTAATATTGATAAGAAAACAGATTGATTAAATTAATAGAATTTCAACGTTTTTCATGATGGAAAAAGCGAACATTTTTATTTTCGTAGAAAGAAAACTTTTAACTTTTTCCGGCGGAGTTTCTAAAAATTCTGTACAATTTGTGATGTTTCAAAGAAGCGATGCTACATTAAGTGCAAAGTTCTACCAATAATTGCGGCAATTGAATCATAATTATCAGGCACGTACTTGGCGGAAAATTTGATCTCGAAGTTTCGAAAAAGAAGCTTCCAATCGCGGATGATTCAAAGAGTTCGAACGTTCGAACATCCGGAGAGGCGAAAAATCGTCTCTACAATATTCCCTACGAGATCGGACCAGCGTGTTTGCCTCTCGTTCTCAAGGTCATACTCGAAGAGATCGTTCTCGTCAGTGCTTGCAAAAGCTTGGGCCTCGAATTACAAGCTCTGATCCATGCGGTCACATTTCGGTCATCCGATGAGCTCGACGCTGCGGAGCTCGCGAGAGCCTTCGAGTTCTCGAAAACGGAAACTCGTCGCAACGGTGGAAGTAAGCGGAATACATAAAAATGATAATATCTTTCTTGTGGTTCCTGAAAATCGATGAAACTCTTAAAGGACGATCTTGTCGAGAAATTTTAAGTAATTCGAGCGATACAGTCGGCGGAAATGTGAGATTCAGAGAGAACTTTTCAGAAAGAAGTTTTGGTTTTGGAATTACCGGGATAGAATTTGGGACAAGATTGGGCTATTATTAAAAAAAACAAAAAAGCTCTCGACAATACCTGGTGAATTATGTGAAGAAGTACTGTGCAAAATTTCAAAGCGATTGGTCCAGTAGATTTTGAGTTATCGTGCACACGGACTTCAAATATGACAAGTCTCAGAAAAACGGTTCGAAAAACGCAGAAGAGTTTGGTCGCTTAGCGCTCATTGCACATAAGTTTGAAAACACTTCTCGATTGCATAAAAATCTGAGAAAATTCATGCATATTAAAGGTACTCAAAAGATTAATTTTGCATAATAATAATTCCAAAATGTTATTAACAAGATGATGAAAAAAAAAATTGGTCAACAAATTTCCCCGCAACCAAATTCCCCCCCCGCAATAGACGCTCAAATACTCATAACTTCGTCAATTTTACTCCGATCGACTTGAAATTTTAACGCAATATTCTTGAGATATTATGCATTCATTTAAAAAATTTAAATGAATGGAAAAAAAAATTTTAATACTTTACCCCGCCCTTAACCAATGATCGATATTGTATTTGGGCAAAATCTATGCAGGCGTTCACTTTTGCGCGATTTTTCATATTTGGAAAAAATGTCCTTACAAATGAACTACTATCGGAAGTGGCAAATCTTCTTGGGTAGGCAAATGATAAATCTCTTTTCTTACAAACAAAGCTTGGTAGACCGCGATAAAAGAAGGTGAGGAAGCGAAATATGCCAATTTAATTGGCACCATTTCGGGTCGTTCGCAATTGCTTGCTAAAATGCTGCGAGTCAGTGTCCCAAATTCTGAGCCCCGGAGCTTTTGAGGTCTAACGACGCATGAGCGCGATGCCCCGTTCACTTTTCAAGGATCCACCGTTCACCGGAGCTTACCGTGGCACCTATTGTGCTGCGGCCACGAGGCCGGTGTAGTCAGCATTTATCGAAACGTAGCCGATTGCATCGCCGACAAAATCGCCGGTGCACAGGAAGACAGTGAAAGAGCGGCTCACGTACCGGATCTGGCCTGCTACCACTTCCTCCAACTTGGCAAAACCTTTCCGTGACGAAAAAAAAAAACAAAAAATAGCTACGAGGTTCGCCGTAAAACCGGATTTCCGGAGGTTTCGCAACTCGAAATCCGATACAGGAAGGATCGAGGAGTTTCCTCGTTGCAGTTGATCAGCTTCGCACAGAGAAACGAAAGCTTTACGCTGGCTTTCGTTTCGAGGCCCGGCGCAAAAACTTTTGTCCATGCTGTTTGCCAGCTTCCCGTTACGTCGTTACAAACTTTCGACGGCATTAACTTTGAGAGCAAACTCGGTTGACGAGGAAAAGAGAATAACTAATTCAATGAACAATTTCGTTTCATTCCTCTTGTCTAACGATTTGATCGTATAGTCGAAATTATATTTCGGAGCTTTAGAGTCTTGAGTCGGCTGCACTGATGAGCTCGGAGGGCTTTGGGGTCTGTAAGACCCCATGGCACGAAAGAGAACATTCCAAATCATGGGGTCTCACAGACCACCAAGGCTCTCCGAGCTCTCCGGTGAAGCCGATCATTCAAGAGTCTCTCAAACCCCCAAGTCTCCTCAAGCTCTCCTGTACAGCCGAGCATTCCAGGGTCTCACAGACCCCCAACGCTCATTGAGCTCTCAAGCGCAGCCAAGCATTGCAGGGTCCAACGAATCTCCAAGGCTCTCCGATCTCTCTAGTGTAGCTAAGAATTCCAGGGCTCAAAGCTCGTTTGTCCGACACAGCAGTGACGAGATATTTCTATAACGTAGAGAGCAAAAGGGAGCTCATTCCGTAATAAAAATCGAACGGCATATGCTATTCGAAAAATGTGTGTAAAACGCGTAGTTTCTAAACAGCAGTCTCCGATGGCACGTACAAATATTCATAGCTAAAATTTATTGAATTTCCACAAGACCGTGAATAAAAAACGTAACATCGCAAAAGGAGCTCAGAACATTCATTTTACGTAACATTACTTCCACAAAGTAATGGCCAATTGTTAATATTAAAATGAACTTAAATTATTGGAGGACCGAATATTGATTAAATAATAAAAAAAATGAAAAAAAAAATTATTTTACTAGACTTTTACTAAAAATTATATATATCTACAAAGTTGTAATACACAAAATTGAATTGAATATTTAATTTCCTTTCATTCGCTCTTTCAAGTCCCCCTTCGTGATTGATTTCCGATGGATAATATAAAAGTGTTAAAAAAAGTTATTTGCTGAAATCCCTACCTTCTATAAGATTTGTTACAGCTGCAATGAGCCGAGCAGCGTTCGAGATTGATCGAACGAATGCAGAGCATCGAGATAGCGGAGGGGAAAAAAAAAAGTTACAATTTGATGTTCAGTGAAATGTTCACCTTTGGATTTACAGCACGTCTGACCGATCCAGTTCACTGCATTCGACTCCTGCCACTGTTGAACTATTCTCGTGTAACGCCTGCGGGCATTATTCGAACGCTCGAGGCATAGCAAATGGCAGAATCGATGCATCCGTACGATCCGTACGTGAGAAGATGAAGTAACTTTGAAGCAATAACCATCCCACCGGCCTCGAGTCTTCGAGAAAGTAAGCTTTGCCCGCGGGCTCGAAAGTCGTTCCCGATCTTTCCACAGATCGTTTCAATACAAAAGATAAATTGGAAAGCTCGAACGAACGAAGGAAGAATAACTTTCCGCGCAGAAGTGAGAAACCTTCGGATTACTTTAACATTGCTGGATCAAAGAAAAAAAAATTAAACTCGCTATAGGGGAGAGCGGGGCAAAATGGCATACCGGGGCAAAATGGTACGAAATGGTAAAATAAAGTCCCCCGTATGATAGAATTAGGGCAAAATAGAACAAGAGAAGGTCCCATCGTAGTAGATTTTTTGCTGTCCCATTTTGCCCCAATACCATTCCGCCCTCGTCCCATTGTGCGTGAATACCATTTTGCCCCGGTATGCCGTTTTGCCCCGCTCTCCCCCTATGCGCAGTATCGTTTTTTATATCTCCAAACTGTATTTCACAGAATTTTTTTTTACAGAGAAACCGAAAATTCAAGTACTCGTTACTTACAGAATGTTCTTTGAGTAAACGCCCCATAAAAACTCAATACACGAAGTTCTATCGAGGTGTATTTCTATTATTTATCATCGGAATATTATCGAAGTTCCTTTTTGCAAGTAAATCGAACGCGCTTAACCGATGAAAAAGTTTATTCAACATTTTTTCCGCCTTGATCCACCGCTCGTTCGGTACTAACACGAGTAAAAAGCACGAAGAGCCGCGAAAGCGCGAGGAAAAGGGATAAAATGAGAAGTGGGCGAAGAGCAGTGGTTCGGCGCGCTTCTCGACGGTTAATAGTCGTTCGATTTCTCCCTAGCCGGAGCCATTCACCTGGACGAGTTGCCGATTCAGCGCGGAAATTACGTCGGTTTCTCGCCACTCGACGCTCCCTGTTCCTCCCTTTTCATTCCTTTTGTTTTATTTTCTTTATTTTACCCTCTCACTGCCAGGCGCGGCGAGTTCCGGACACGGAAATCGAGAAACAAAAACATTTTTCCACTGCCTCCTGAGCTTTCGAGCGCGGTCCCCGAGCGCGGGAGGATGGGGCTTGAGAGCTTGCGGGTACGAGCTCATCGCCGCAAGCTCACCCCCTCTGCCCACCGGGTCTATCGTCGCCATTCAGACGCAGCCCAGGCTTCGTTGTGGTCGTGGAAGCTCGTCCTCGCGAGCTCCGGGGAGAGCTTGCAAGCTTCGGTGATCGATGAGGCCTTCCGACACTCTGGCGACCACGTAGAACTAGAAATTATTAATCGTTCTTCGCCAACTCTTCTCAAAAGTTCATGCGAAGATGACGTTTCTTTCTTTTTTTTTTTCTCAAAGTTCATTGACGTTTATAGCTTTTTTATGAACACGAAGGAAAGCTTAATGCTTCATATAACTTCTTTGTATATTCACTGAAAAAACCGGCTCTGAAAGTAGATAGTAGAATAAAGCTCACGCTGTCGAACGTATAACATTACGATCTAGGCACCTTTTCGCCATCCATTTTTGCGAGCTTGCAGTTGTGAAGCTCGGCGAGCATTATTTCCAAGAATGGATAAAAGATTCGATATTCTATGTCGTATTATGCACATATATACAACCTATGCATATATACTGGGCAGAATGTAACGACAGCTTTCAACTGACAGTATTCTAATTAGCTTAATGAGGAATAACTTCCAGATCCACATAAAGGAATTTGTAAGGGCCCAGGTGGTTTTGTTGATTAAACTAGTAAGTTGCGACAAACATAGCAACGTATTTGTTGGATTTCTCTTCCGCACAGTTGACGAAAGCTAGAAATACGCTAACGACACCCCAACAAAATTTTCGCACGCTTTGCAGATCTTTCACTTGTGATCCGGAGCTTCGAATTGTGTGCTCGTCTCCAATTGGAACCTGCATAATTAGGTGCTAAAGCACAGAAAACGAGAAATGCGAAGTTCCACGAGACGGCCTCATTTAACATCCACTTTTCTCGTTCCATGTCCACGCCTCCACCTTTCGCCGGCTCGAATTTTCAAAGATCTCGCATAATCGCGCGCAGTCCCGAACTTTCCGCCGTCTTCTTTGAGCTTGCTCTGACAAAAGCTCGGCGGGTCTGTAGGGTCGTTGCGACAGGCGTTATGCCTCCGCGTGAATCCGTTCATCCTTATTAGCGCGCCGAGACGTATAACACCGGCTTCTTCGGAAGTTCAACGAAATTAGTAGCGACGCGTTTGGACGCTTTCGTCATCTTCCCGTTTCTCTCGTTCTTCAGCATCCCGTCCCTTGTTCCCTTTAACTTGCTTCGCGGCTAGACATAGTTTTACTGCCGCTAGTCGAGGCCGCGAAGGGAAATATTTGCGACAAAATTGCTCGCGACTGTAGGAATTTATGGCGACAGATGAGGGGGTCGGAGGGCTGATCGGGGGTGAGAACTCGGGTACGTAGTTTCACGTACCGACTACTGCGACGTATTCCTACGCCATTCCCGTTCCGTGGCTCTTGTGCAGTTACAGCGGAATACACCCTATCTCTCCCTCCCCTACAACCCCTACATCCTTTCCCCCTCGCAGCCTCGTGCTGCGCAACGTACTGCGTACTTTGTGCAGTCCTACCAACACCAGCGCTCATCCCTTCATCCCTTCACGTCCCTCTGACCCACACCTAGCTCGCTATGCTTTAGCTACCCACCACAGCATCTCCCCTTTTGGCTCTGCCTCATACTCCACTGCGCCACGTCGACCAAACCAAACGAGATGCGAGTTAACTTGTTGCGAGCTCGTAATGAGATTACGAACAAACCCGGCGAAACCGCATCGCGCATCAACCAATCCGGCCGCGCTCTAACCCCCCGCGAGCGCAACCACCTCACGTCAATTGTTCCCTAAACATTTGGCAAGCCTTTCAATGTTTCCATTACCGAGTACTGGATCATTATTGACACTTCGGATCCACATTTTGATTAGTCCTCCTTTGGATATCGCTAGTTGTGCCTGGTGCGGAAAAGCTGGGAGAGCTTTTGCGCACCTGCTGTCGGTCGAAAAGCGGAATTATGTACGACTTTTTTTGTTCGGAAAAACTGGCCTGACTGCTTCGATTGGTAAAATGATTATACCCGGCCCTTAGATGTAGGGGAGAGCGGGGCGAAATGGCACACCGGGGCAAAATGGTACAAAATGGTCAAATAAAGGCCCCCGTATCATAGAACTAGGGCAAAATCGGTCAAGAGAAAGTCCCATCGAAGTAAATTTTGTTGCTGTCCTATTTTGCCCCAATACCATTCTGCCCTGGTATGCCGTTTTGCCCCGCTCTCCCCTATCGATTATATACAATTTCTATGCATACGTTCTTAACTCAGAGAGTTTGTAGCACCAAGCGTAGATATTTGGTGATGACTAGTTTCAATCGACAAATTTCTTCCATTCTGGAACGTGGCGCGGCTCTTCTAGAGGGATTTAACTGAAGCAACTAAGAGGTTTATTTAAAACAGCAATCAAAGTTGCACGATCGTTTTGCTCGAAGAAATGTACATCCATTAAGCTAATTGGTAATCATGTTTGAAAGTTTGGCCGTAGGTTAAACACTACCATCTAACGACTCTTAGTTTTGCGCAAGATCGCGTTTTGATCTAGCAGTAAAACGACTCTTTCAAGACGAGTTGTGGTTTTTTATCGGGAAACCATCCTGCGGCATTTTTAGTCTGCGATTTTTTCTAACTTTCATATTAAATTATTCTTATCTCTTTCATTATCCTGCGGTAAGCTCCTGTTTAAACACTTTCGGGAATGACGTTTAAAAAAAACCGCTTCAACACCGAGTTAGACTTTCGTCGGGAAAAGTTGCAGTGCACAAACAGCTCATAAACGCAAGCGAACGTTAGAACGTTGGGGGGGTGTACGAGGGACTTTCGTTGGGCAAACTTCCTTCCTCGAAGTGGGTAAGAAATTACTGAAAGTTCAAGAGGTCGAGAAATGTCGAGGCCAGAGAGACGTCCGGGTGCAGAAAATCGTACCGGCCTGGGGCACTAAACTCTCGAGAGTTTCGTCGGTGTTACGAGTGTTACATTCTTCCGTGACCAAATTTCAATTCATCACGACGAAACGGGAATCTTCGGAAAGTCGCGAAAGTTTCGAAAAAGCTCTTTCGTCCAAGTGTAGCTTTTGAACTCCGAAAATTTGCCACGTTGAGCTTCCAAGCTTGACTTGCAAGGGTGCCTGGGGCGGAAGCAGCGATTGAGCCAATTAAACCTCGTCTGATATCGCAAGCTCAGAAGGATAAGCGTGCGATGGAAAGCTTCTATTAGACTATCGACAAGCGAACGCATGTTTCTCTTCGTGACAGAGGAGTAAAAAATCCAAATTGACCCACCCTATTTGGGCATTGAAAAAAATCGCGTGGTGAAACGTTCGAAAAAGCTCAAGAAAATTGCAAAGCATCGCATTTGTAAGCTCTGGACGAGAAAGCATAAAGATAACATCGTGATGACGGCGAGAGATAAGACTTTCGAGAGCTTGCAAATACCATGCCAAGTGCGTGGACGAGAGGGAAAAAAAGAACCGAGATTTATTGCCGTTTGTGAGAAGCTGCAAGCTCGGAACAATTTCCCAATCAAGAAAGCAACGAATCTTCGACTTGTCTTAGCTAAACGGACAAAAAGCAATTATTTATTCGTCAATGAAAGCTTCAGACACCTCGAAAGCTGGTCAGTATCGTGAAATCCTGATACAGAACGGAAATTCCTTTGAATGGACGGTTATTGCATAGAGATTTTGATATTACCGCACAGTAACCGTTCAGCCATTCGTGTGCCCGGCGGGTTATGGCTGTACGATATGACTTTACGGTTGCGGCGAAACATTTCGGAGTGTATAGAAACTGTGTATATTAATCGGCGAGTTAAGTTTTTGGATGGCCCGGGATTATAGAGGGTGTCGGGTAGATGGGTTCCTTTGTCGTATCGTAACCACCAACGACTGAGACGGCCTTTCTCTGGTGCTGATAACACCACTACCAAAGCTTGAATTGTTACCTTAGCAAATACACTCGACAGAAGTCTGTTCCTTGTGTCTGGCAAAGATAGCAGCTTTTAGAACATCGTGGTTACATTCAGGCACTTTCCTCTATTTTTCACCTTACCATTTTGAGCTTATCGTTTATGATCGCATCCGGAGAATGTTGATTTTTGCTAGGCACGTATTTCAAGGTCAACCTACAAGCTGGAAAAATCTTCCCTGCAAGTCCTTGGTAGACTGTGATAAAAGGAAAAGAGGCAGCGATATGCCATCGACGTTGACATCATTTTTTTTATTAATCAAGTACTTATTTTGAAGGATCCAAAAATAGTTTTCTCCTCGTCACAATGGAAGCTCCGCTCAAAAGAAATTCAACGAGGAACCGATGAGAAAATTTGCATATCGCGCAGTTTTTCGCAATAGGAACATTTCATACCAGGGCGACAGGGACGCTTCACGAATGTGATTCATGTACCGCTCATTTCCCTGAAAGCTCGCTCTAAGCCCTACAGTTGCAGATTTATGTGGACCGTCGAGCGGCCCTAGTGTCGACATTCAGCCGGTAAGCGTTCGGCTATTACTATACGTATTATCAGGCTCTCTAGCGTTGTTCAGCGGACTTCATGTCCACAGTGGTAGCGACCCGTATCGTTCAGACTCGCGTTTCGAACTCCCCCTCCCCCCGAAATTCCCCATAGTATGTACATGCATCCCTCGCTGGTTCTGCGAATCCCGATGCGATACCTGCTCGCCTCGACGAGTTTGACCGCGCCACGGTGAAGCTACACACCAGCCCGCACCGTCGAAAATGACCGAAGTTCATTGTCCGGGCTTCAACATTGCCGAATCGTAAAGCCTCCGGAGCTTTTGGTTTACGACGCCAAAGTCTGCCCGCTCTCTCGCGGCGCGTCTCTTTCTCTATCTATTGTCATGAATATTTATCAAGTTAGACCACGCTCTCTCTAACTAACTCAAACGCGTGTATGCCGTCGATATTGCTGTGTACCGCGGATACATTGCGTTTCACCAGTTTCGGCGCACTTTTGCTCGCGAGCCAGCGGGCCAACGGGCCGGGGGAGATTGTTTCGTCGCGCATTGGACCATAAATAGCTGCTTTATTACCCGCATTATTCGCATTCACATCAGTCGGGGAGTTGACAAAACGAGAAACAGTGATCGGCAATTTTCCAGCTGTTTAATCGTCCACCTTACTCTTTCAATTCGCGATTCGATTCCGCGCGGATCGGTGCGAAACGCGTCGACAATCCTGATTACACGCGAGGAAAATTTAAAAAACGAAGAAACAAACAAAATGTACTCGTCAAAAAATAAATCATTTTTTTACACGTCCCATAGTTCTTATTTTTCAAAAGTAGGCCTTTTTTGTTGAACTGCCAGATAACTGCGATCCCTTAATGCGCCGTGCAAATATGACAATGTTTCATGAGGCTTTTCAATGGCCAACAGTGCTTTGACGAAATGTACGAACAAACAAATGAAGGCAATAAAGTGAAGAAATTTCCCGGGACCGATCGTAAGCTCTAATGCATTCTCTAAAACTCACATTCAGCTTGGTTAGCCGCATCTATAATGTTCATTCGTTGAGCGTATTGGCTATAAATCGTGGCAGATTGGAACTCCGTCGAAACCTCTGGCGCGGCCGAGTCCCAGAAGGTGCACGAAGAAAATCGCTGCCCGGCGCAGCGGAGCGGCCTCGCAACGATATTTATCGCATCTACTTTCGGCATGCCGTCGCTTAGAATGAGAAAAGAATTTGGGAGGACGAAAAAAAAGCTTTGACGAGCTTTGGGTAATATTAATAATATTATCATGACGTCAACTAAAAGCAAATGAATTTCGATGCAGCAATCGTAATCGAGGTGAGGTTAACACAAAAAAAAAAGAAAAATATATGCCGGAGAGGGCTAAGAAGAAAGCTCGGAGGAAGAAAGTAGAAAGGCAAAATCGGGTGGTGGGATACGTGACTGGTTTCTCGTCCGCTCGGAGGCTTGGAAGTTTGCCCATGCGACGCTCGACTCGCATCGTTTTTACGATTACTCGTGAGGGGCCGGTGCTTTCCAGGGTCGATGGGAAGAGAAAAAAATTGGCTGTACGGACGAACTGCGCGGAGAAAGGACGAAGGCAGGGGATTGAGGTGGGCAAGCTAGACCCTGAAGACTCGACGTCAGAGATTGTACGTGGCCCGGCCTCGAATTATTGGCGAGACGAGCCGACCTTTGTGGCTCCTGCTCCAGAATTGCGATGGTAGAGGAACCGGCCAACGGTTGAAGACTGATCGATTCCACTGTCCGTGGTCGTTGTAGCGTCGAATTGCTAATTCTCTCATCAGTTACCGGTAATGAGACGAGCTTTGGCGCGGTAAAATCAATACGAAAGAACGATAGTAATATTTCCGATCATGTATCATGCGAATATATTGTATATAATATGTTCGCAGGATGTAACTCATTAAAACGCAATTCAATTTCCATGATAAAAGAGCACTCGAGCTCTTAAAGGTACTGTCTACACCATACCAATTGGAAGCACACGAAATAAAAGACACCACCGTTCGACTTCTGATTGCCAACCTTCCAACGGACCATTAATTTTCGATGAATCCTGACTACGAGAGCGCGACTGAGGCTTTTTTAACGGAAGCTCTTCGAGCCTGAATGACGATAAATTCGAAATTCTCACGGTCACGTTCTATAGGAATCCGGAGTCTTTCCGGAAGGGGTTGCAAGCCGCCACGACCCCTTAAACATTTGTTCGTGCGTGGGAATTCTCCAGCCGAAGCTCGTGAGTGGTACGCGCCAGGGTTGCGGAAGCGAGGGCGGAAAATGAGTTAGTCTCGAACAGAGGGTTGTACTCTCGTGCCAGGGGGTAACAAATCGTCAGTGATGAGCCTAAATACGGCAGGGCATTTATCATCCCCTCTCCAACGTTGGGCCAGTAGCGTAGGCTACCGGTATCGAAAAAGGGAAGGTGAGAGTCTCTTTCCCTCCCTTTCCCCAATCAGTTTATCTCGGCGGAACAACGGCAATTTGGAAATTCGCCGAGTTGTCGAATCAACCGAGTGCTGGAAGGTGCAAAATCGTTTTTGCAACATTTCATACAGAAAGTGTCGCGGATAACATATTTTTCAATTTTCGCTGTATCCCTTCGAGTTTCCGGTCGAGCTTTTTGGAGTTCGAAAAACCTTTTCCCCGCCACGGAGACAAAGTGTATCGAAGCCATGCCAGGCGTATAGAAGATAGCGTGGATTGGAGGTGACAGGGAAGAAAAGAAATAACACAAGGAGAAAAAAAAGCCCTGCAAGAACAGTTGTAAGTGGAGCGCGAAGGTTGGGAAAATCTTTCTCTCTCGCTTGCCGGAAGTTGGAAAAGCTCGGATCGTTTTTCATCTTGTTCCGCCCAGGTTTCCCCGCTCCTCTTCGTCCCGATCCCGTTCTCATCTTTCTCCAGCGTCGACGTTTCGTCCTCTTTCTCGGTGGCACTCGCTACTTCGTACCCTTCGCCTCGCAAGCTCGAAGCTGTTCAGCTCGCAGCTAAATAAGAGGACACTCGAGGCAGATTTTCATTCGGAAAAATTCATTTCTGGCTTAATCAATGTTATCTTGTTATTAATTTTTTCTTGCAAAGAATTTATACGATGGATATAACAGTGACGGGAAGTTTCAGCGATTAATGTCGACAGTGGAGGAAAAAATTGTCGCGCTAATTCGAGCCGGGAAAACTGAGATTTCGTAGTCTTTCTTTCTTCTCCTCACCGCCCCACCGAGCTTCATTTGCTGAGAACGTGTCTCGCAGAACGAGGAAATAAAACGGCCGCGAGATGAGGTACAGCCGTGTTCCACCTGTCATCGTGACTCTCTTTCGTTTTTTTCCCCGCTGCCAACGCAACTGCGTTCATTCTCGTTCGCAATATATTTTGCACATTCGTGCCCATTTCATTCATCGCTCGCTCATTCTCCGGCGTGGCGGCCCTCTTTTCCGAGCGTATTATCGCTGCTATTCTATTTCAATGCGATCTCCGAGATTAATGACACGTAGCTTTTTCACTCTCATTGTCGCCCTTGACAGCAGTAAGACGGTAATGACGGAAAAAGAGTCCGCGGCTGTTAGAAAAAAGTTCTGGAATCACCACAATCATCGAGTCGAAATTTGGAGCCTCCTCAGGATGCTAACAGAGCCTATTTCCTTTGTGGTGCGAAAGCCGCCACCCTCCGCAGAACCTGCCACAGCCTCTTTGCCAATTTGACCACCACCATAGACCCTCCACGCGCCCTACTATAACCTCCGTTGGTCCTCACGCAATTCTTTTCGACCTACTATCCCCTACCATACTCTTCATTCAGCCTCTCAAAATCCTTTCCGCCCTACTGTACCCTGCATTCATCCTGATAAAATTTATTTCGCTCCATTATACTCTATGGCGACCTCCCCGACTTCCCTTTGCCCTAGTAAACCCTCCGTTGAATCTCCCAAGTTTGACTTCGATAATCAGGTTCCCAACGAAGCCTCCTGGACTCTCCGTTTAAATGCAAATAATTGCGAATTACCGCCAGGTGGCTTCGAGGATGAAGTGCTTTTCTCGCAAGCGGTCCGGTACCTAGCATGTTACTATATAAGAGTCACTCTTTTGATTATCATACAAGTGAGTCTATGATAGGTAGGATGGTTAGGTAGGATAGGTAGGCAGCCTGATTAGGTAGGATAAGTAGTATAGGTTGAAAATTAAGGCGTTGATGAATAAGTTCCTCAAACCCTGTCCAGTAGTTAAGTGCACAACTTTTTTTTTTTTCGAGCCAACCGAATTTTTTTTTCGTCAACAAATTTTTTTTTCGGTGTGATTCATAATTATATGATAAGTTGCCGTTGATATCGTATAATAAATGAATTACAAAAATGAATCGCAACGAGTCGATAGTATTTTCACGTTTATCAACCATTACGTATTCCTTCATACCCTCTCTGTAGTCTAAACAGCGGCTTTGGAGGGCCTGTGAGGTCCCCGGAGCAGCTCCAGAATAGGCTACAAGCAGAGTCTGGAGGTTTCACGGCGTGTCGAGAAGGGAGCAAAAGGAGGTTTCGTAGGTTCTGTACACCCTACGGAACTCCGCATAGAGTTCAAATGTTCACTTTCTGCCACATTGGAGGTTCTACGGAGGTCCTAATTTATACGTGCTGCGTACGCGTCACGCCCTCGCTGGAACCTCCAGACTCCGTGATTGTTGCCGCGAGAAAATTTACTCGCAAGGGAGCTTGGAGGCCTTGCGGAGGCTGAAGAAATTTTGACTCTTGAGCCTATCACCATAGTGGTCATCACAGTTAATTTATGGTCAATATATTGTAATAGCCAAACTGAAATAAGCCTATTTAATAATTAACAGCGGAAATGAACAATTGAAATTACGCCTAAATATTTCGAATATATGTCCCACGTCTGTTCTGACAGAAAAGCCCGGTATAGGAGGAGGTGCATAAAAACAAAGACATTGGAAATTTATGAAATTTGCCATTATCATATAATTGATGTATTGATCATACAATTTTTTTTGCACATTTGGTATCCTATGCTTGCATATATTGATGAATACATCTGTGATTTCAGGAACGACCGAGAATATATCGCTTTCGTTTGCCACTTTCGGATTTTCTTTTTTCAGCGCTGTCTCTATGGAGATGCCCGCGCTCCGCAGACTTTCTTCTCTCTTCTTTCGTCTGCCACGAGAATATTTTCGCCTTTATCTCTGTACGGTCTGAGCTTGGAGCTCGCAATTTCTCGGGTATTCCTCTGGCAACCATTCTCATTCCGAGGCCTCGGAGATTCTCGCAATTCCCGCGTCCTTTCCCTTTCATCCGAAGCTCGCGCTTTCACTGCCGCAGCTTCCAGAGCTTTCGTCTCAGCGTCACGTACAACTCGTGTCGAATACGCTTAGGCCGGGGAAGAAAAAAGAGAACGCTCGTCAGTTTCGGCAATGTGAAACTCGTATCGTTACCGAAATTCGACTTGCAATTCTCGGTAGCACCAGCCGTGAATTGGAGCTTCAAGAAAATCTTAGCAGGCAAACTTTCGACAACGCTCACTGAAAAGCATTGTGTTCAATCGTTTTGTCGATGGTTAAAAAAAGAAGAAGTTTGTATTTTACGCACTCGCGATTTATCATTACACGTAAAGAAGAAATTCGTCCAGAATTCCGGAAACTGTTTTGAACTATGAGTCGGTGAATGCGATGAGAAAGCTGGGCCGGCAATGTAATATTCGATGCAAGCTCGAGCAAGCCCGGTCGAGCAAGCCCGAGCAAGCTCTTCAATTCAAACGAATTTCGAGCCGTAAAACGTTTGGGTAGAGCAATCGGTGCTTCGAGAATTCTACCTTTCGAAAGCTCCTCTAAACTAGCTCGAGGAAGCTCTCTCGGACTCTCCGCCGCACTCTTTGCCGGAGCAACGACGGGTCCGAATTGTGTGTACTTTCGACGTTTCGCTGCTTTCCGGTAAATCCGGATTTGAATTTAATGAAATTCTGTGCAGTTAAACAAACATGCTACCGTTCATGATTGATACGCATTCAGCGAGAGACGCGGAAGCTTTTTGATGCAACACGTTAGCGATATTTTTCTTTAATCAATAATATCAAAGGTCTTCGCCAACTATTACGATTTCTTCAACTGTACTGTTTCTGTTGTAATCGTCGTTGTATTGCACTTTTTGAATATGATTCCATGATATAGCTTGACATATTTTTTCCCGGTTTCGGAAGAGAAAATAACTATTTCACTCGGCATCGGGTTTCCTAAGCTCGGCAACCCTCGAACGGTTAACTGCAAGCTGGAGTGGACTCAACAAGATGTACCCAAAGGCCGAGAATATGGAATTGCGTGTCTCTTATACCCAGGCTCTCGCATAAGTGGCGTTGGGTTAGGGTCCCGGAGAGCCTACATACGAAAGCTCAAAGCTCTCACACGCGTTAGGCCTTGAAGAATCCACTTGCTTTGACCACGGCCATGTGAAGGATCGGACGGAGAGCTTGGAGGAAAGCTCTCGAGCTTGCATGCCGCGGTCATCTTGACATTAGATCCATGAGCGTAGGCGTGGTCCAACTACCGAAGAGCTTGCGACGGTGAATCGAGCTGCTCCGATTCGTGTAGCAACATTCCCAAAGTTGTCACTTCCGGCGTTCGGAACAGGAGCTGCAGGTCAATTAGTACGAACGCTTCCAACTCCAAGGAATTAATAAACTATTACGAAGTCTCTGAATCACTTATAAATTTCAAACCAACTTCAAGGTGTCTGTACGACAGGGATGTTAAAAATGCCGCAGGTATTACGTCCAAAGAGCTGGGAGGGCCTCACAGTTGAAATCTACCGACGCGAGAGGCGTAATTGCCGCAATTAACTGGAAAGCTCTTGAAGCCCGCGGGAATATTCATCTATTGAGCACAGCATTCTGTCTGATTCACCTATGTCGAAGGGAAGCCAGTCTACGGCCGGTCATCTTGAAATTAGCCGGCGTATTCAGACGTATTCGAGCCGTCGAGCTTTCTCCCGGAACGGGTGGTCCACTTGGGTTCGAGATTCTTCATTTTCTCGGCTTAGTTCGGAATCGCTGCAAGCGAAGGCTGGGGATCCATTAGCACGAAGGCTTGCAAGCCCATGTGAATGAGCAATTACTGAATCATTTTCCGGAGTTTCATTATGAATTCTACTTGAATCGAGCATCCTCGAAAGTTGAGAAGCACTTTTTTATCGAGCTTGCGATATCTGCAGTGAAGTTCCATAATCCCAACAGCCGAATGAACGTGCGGCCGTGTCATGTAACTTTTTGATGAAGTTAAAATTGAAGATACTAATTGGTTCAACGCTGAACGCATTATTAGGGAATGCTTTCGCGCCATTGCAGTGTCCGCCGAGCGTTTTCGTATCACTGGGAATATGAAAGCTATTCGTGATAAATGGGAGAGAAGCTCGAAAAGCTTCATTACCAGCGAGGCGGAGATAAATTTAACGCGTCTAAATAACCCCGCGCTATCTTTAAATCTTTCTCTCGCCCCCTGTACTCTATCCCTGTAGCCCCGTTCTGGAGCATTCTCGTCGTTCTGCCTGGTCTCTCCGGCTTTTCCGGAAAAGCTGCGCAGCGTTTTCCGCGGCCTTTATATTGTTGCTAAATTGCCTCCTAAATAATCCTCGAGCCCGGTGGGCGGCCCTCTTCGTCTGCTACCCACCCCCTCCCTCGCCCTTTCCTCCCTGTACTAACCTTTCCAGCAACCCTCAACCCCGTTAGTCTGCGTACCTCTTCTTTCGTCCATGGTCGTTTTGTTCGACGATTTTTCAGCTTCGGCCCGCGAAGCTTAAGCACCCTCGACCGTGGCTCGACGACTTCAATTTCGAGAGTCGGCGTTTCTATATATGCTGGTCGTTCTCTTTTCGTCTTTGTTCCTCATGCCTTCTTATACGCCTCTTTGATATCTCGCGAAGATCCAAGCCTGGCGGAGTTGGCTCGTCGGTTCAAAGTAACTCCAAAGTGCGGGCCCGAGAGAATCAAGATGTAGATATAGTGAAAGTCATCATTACTTTCCCGATTTTTATTAATATTTACATTTAACTTGGTGCAGATATCGCATGAAAGCCCCCGCTTTCATGCGATCTATCGAGATCTATCTGGGATCTATCGAGACTCACGCCATATCCAGTCAAACGGTTGCCGGATTCGACCAAAGTTTTCGGCAGAGATTCTGTCCTGAGCAGGTGCTTTTCTGCATGACTAAAAGGGCGCTGATCGAATTTCGATCGCCAAAGGGCTAATTCGACAAAGGTTGATGAATCCACGAACTTCCAACGCCTGAACGTTTTTTCGTAGCGCGTTGCTTTCCTTTGATGCCATCTATGACTTTGACATCTCTGCAACATCCCGCAAAGTGTGTAGCGCTATTATCGGTGGGATCAAAGCGAAGCGAGCAGGTACGAGTGAATCTGGAGCGGTTGACTGAAGGCTCTCTCTCGTGTACTCAATGTAATTATCATCTCCTCGCGGCTCTTATTAATATTTATATTGATGCTGTGGCATTAATGATCCGAGTGGACTCGAGTGAGGACCGAGAGGCGCAATAATAATTCTCCACTCCGGAACCTTTGATGCCATCGAGCTGAGCTTTAGATTGCTTCAAGTTCAATCAACGACGTTTCGGATAATTTAACGCTCGATGACGCTATATCGCACAGTGACGAGCACACGGATTTTCGTCATTCCAACGCAGGAACGAGGACACTTCACCGCCGAATACATGGAATCTGACAATTTATCCGTATTTAAGTCAGTTTCCATGTAAAGGGGAGAGCGGGGCAAAACGGCATACCGGGGCAGAATGCTATTGGGGCAAAATGGAACAGCAAAAAAAGTTCGAATGACGAGTTTTTCGACTACGCTCGACACAGTTGCATATTTGCGCGCTTTTCACACTCCCGCATATTGTCGCGGAGTTCGCGCGAACTTTATTGCACGAGAGTTTAGAAAAATGTGTTGTTCTGTGTACACGACCGTCAATATCCGAGGAGACTCCACAGCGGTCACGCATCATCGGAGAACCGTCCGTCGAGCCGGACGTCCCAAGGGTGCTCAACAGCGAGATCGTCCGTGCCGCGCTGTACCATTAAATCGCGGCAGGTTTTCGCCCGACATAGTTCACTGTAAATAGAATAAATTGTACAAC
This sequence comes from Ischnus inquisitorius, assembly GCA_963924025.1. Classification (NCBI taxonomy): domain Eukaryota; kingdom Metazoa; phylum Arthropoda; class Insecta; order Hymenoptera; family Ichneumonidae; genus Ischnus; species Ischnus inquisitorius. The sequence continues at coordinate 1,532,599 of OZ001250.1, read as the reverse complement.
ATTGTTGGGTTTGTTATACCCAGAGCCGCGGCGAGGGGGGGAAAAGGGGTGGATACTCGTGTGTTCCGCGCGTCCTGAATCTGACAAGCGGTCCGACACCGCAAATATCCGACCGACATAATTCAGAGGTTCGAACGAGTATCTTCAAAATTGCGAATTTCGCTTGGCCAGCACTCCCCATTCGCGACCCTCGACAAATAGTTCGCCACCACTCGTAAATTGTTCTAATATTGAAAAATTTCGTTCGTCGAACGAGAATTCCGGTTAAAAATTGAGTTTTCCTCTCTGCTACGGCGCGCTCTCATCGAAATTTCTGTACCGCTCTACCACTCCAAAGTAATCATCAATAGCAGCGCGAAAGCGCAAAAAATTTTATTCGTGGTTTTGTTGATCGACCGTTATTGACATAACAATGACAAGTTTTGAATCGCATTTGCACATAGATCACTGATTTCTCAACTGCCGACTGCCCGCAAATAAGAAACTTTAGGCAAATTGGATCTGCGCATCGTTTCCTCATTTTATTCCCAACGCTATTTACAAAGCTCATTCTCGATAAAATTACCTAATCATTTCAGGCTCCGTCATTGACGAATCTTTGCGAGCGACGTTAGAAAAAAATGAGACTACTTGGTATAGTCAGAAAAAATCTAAACACGTGAACAGAATTAGCTTCGATCGTACGAGTCTTCCGCCCTGCAGAGACCGATTGAAAAAAATCATCTGCATTCTCTATAGATCAAAGGAACCTTTTTCAGATATGTCAGATGACGCACTCAATTCAGGCAATGACGAAAAAAAAATCCAACGAAACAATTTTGTTGACAGGTTTTGGTTAAACATCCTAGGGGAGAGCGGGGCAGAATGGCATACGGGGGCAAAATGGTACGAAATGGTCAAATAAAGTCCCCCGTATTATAGAATGAGGGCAAAATGGGACAAGAGAAAGTCCCTTCGCCGTAGATTTTTTTGCTGTCCCATTTTGCCCCAATACCATTCCGCCCATGATCCCATTGTGCGTGAATACCATTTTGCCCCGGTATGCCGTTTCGCACTGCTCTCCCCTATTAGTATTCGGAACTCAATACTCAGATAAATTTCAACGAGATGGCTGGGGACACAAAAGCAAAACTTTTTTTCTTACATGCATGATTTTTTGGCGGTTCAGTCTTAAAGATCTTTTCACTGAGTTCTTGAGAAAAAAAATTGTGCGAGCAAAGTTTTTTCTTCTCTTATTCCGAAATTTTTTATCTCAACGAAAAACAACAGTGTTTCCACCATATGCGCGTTTGATTGGATATGGGAGGGATAAATAAATTCTCGTCCAACTCTGTATTGCGGATCCCCTCGACAAGCTCGCCGGGGGGTTGCACGGAGCAAGAATGCGCGTGGCTCCCGGCCAAATGAACCGAAGCACAGCGACGACGAGTGTCACGCTGTGCGAATGCTCGTTCGAGGGTGGCTAATTTCGTGGCGGGGGGGTTGTTGGCGTCGAGGGTGGACGCCGGTCACGAGGCAGCGGTGAAACTATAGCCCTCTTCAGCCCATGCCGAGCAACGACCGCAAACACCCCGACCAATTCTAATTCTCTTTCCGTGCGGCGGCAACGCCGGGACCCGCTACGGTCGTCGAGCTTGCGAGCTTACGAGCTTGCGTACCACGAGTTAATGCTTAATTTCATACGAACGCATAGGCGTGGCTTGACCGACCCCGAACAAAACTCGCACTCTATTTTCGCCGGAAACACAAGCCGACACATCGCTACAATTTCATATACCATTGACAATAAAACGATGATGTATCATTTCCAATTCGACTGTTTCGCGAATTTTCTTCGCGTAAAGATAAACCATTCGATAAATTTGCATTCCAAAAGTTACAAAACAAAAAATATATAGAAAATGTATTCAAAACTAAACAAACTTCAAAGAGAAATAAAAAACCGAACGAATCCAAAATCAATGAAACGAAAAAAAACGGAAATGTGGAAAAAAAAAATTATCAATTTGTTTATCAAAAAAAAAAGGTATAAATTTGTCATTGAATAAAATCTGACCTTGCGAATGACGAAAGAATTCGAGCCGAAGCTTGCCGAGAAGACGATTCGAGACACTTCGTTGTAGCTTTCCACGAAAACCGCATTTGCAACGCTCGAGCAGATTCGCGGTAAAGTTTCAAGAGCTTTTCCGAGCTGCACAATCTACGAAATATCCTCTCGCCTCTTCCTCCCCCTCGATATCATGCATATTCATGATGAATCGTATTTCCACGGTAATTAAACGGGGAGAGGGGTCGGGACAAGAAAACAGCGCGGAGCTTTCGGAAGCTTTCCAAGTACTCTTGCTCTAAGCTTTGCACATTAATAATGTTAAATGATTGTTATTGTTATTTTGACGTCGGATAGAATATCTGGAACGGTTGCCGCGCTGCGGTGAGCGGCGCACAACCATTATCATACCTTCGCATTCTGGCGCGAGATTGCGTGCTTTCGCTCGAAATTTAGGAGCCATATCTACCTGGGAATATTGAAAAACATCACCGAATGCTACATTCCTTAAGACTGTTCGCTGAAAATGTTACACCAAGAGACTCAACAGCGTTGCCAAATACTAGGGGAGAGCGGGGCAAAATGGCATACCGGGGTAAAATGGTACTAAATGGTCAAATAAAGTCCCCCGTATGATAGCATTAGTGTAAAATGAGACAAGAGAAAGTCCCATCGAAGTATTTTTTTTTGCTGTCCCATTTTGCCCTAATATCATTCTGCCCTGGTAGCATTGTGCATGAATACCATTTTGCCCCGCCCCTACAAAAAATATTGTTTTTAACGTGGCGCGATCTCCGAGCCTAATGCACCAATGTTGGAGTTCTTATTTTTTTCTTTACAATCTGAATAATCGATATTTAATAAATTAAAGTGTGTCCAATATTCGTGAAGCCGTTTTCATTCGCAGAACTCGCACTGCTCGAAACCTCGTTCTCGCGGTACTTTCGCCAGCTCGCTTCTCCAGCCTCGTCAACGACTCTGAATATTCTCTCTTTCATACTGATTGGTTCTTCACGCTAAGATTTTAAAGAGGCCGGATGTAGGCATGCTGGTGGAGGGTTGAGGGTGGAATGAATGGGAACGAGAATAGAGAGACGAATCGGATTCCTCGCACTCGACGAAACTCGACGAGAGTCTCGCCGTTTGTCGAACGAGATGTTCACGGCTTTCAAGCCTACACTCTTTCTCCCTCTCTGACCCCTATTCGCGAATGAGCCTCCACTCGTCGCACCCGCCAAACGATGATTCCGTTTCTCCATTTCGGTGTCTGACTCGTTCGTTTAATGTATTCACGTCGCTCACGAGCGGGGCAAAATGGCATACCGGGGCAAAATGGTATGAAATGGTCAAATAAAGTCCCCCGTATGATAGAATTAGGGCAAAATGGCACAAGAGAAAGTCCCATCGAAGTAGATTTTTTTGCTGTCCCATTTTGCCCCAATACCATTCTGCCCTTGTCCCATTGTGTGCGAATACCATTTTGTCCCGGTATGCCGTTTTGCCCCGCTCTCCCCTAAACGAAAATGTGACACGATGAAAATTTTTTAAAATGTTTTTAGTCGGGTCTATCATTTTATTTCCAGCCAACATTTAAAGATAAGCCAGTAAGACAGTTAAGATAATTGTTTTTTTAGAAAAAAAAATCCCTTCGCGATCATCAAGGAATGCATGTCGTTTTTTTGTCCCGCGAGTAGTTCAGGGTTCAAAAAGCAATCCCGATGAAAGATTTCCTTCGTTGTTGCGAGGAGCGATACCGAAAGTCACTGTCTGCGAAGATAATTATCTTCGAACACGGCTCTTTCAGCATTGCCATTCATAAAAGCTCCGGTACTACAAAAAGGCGACGCGTTAAGAGGCTTAATTAACTCTATTGTTCTGCACTCGAGGCACGCTCTTTAGCTCCGGTCAAGACTTTTTATCGTGACGAAGAAATGCGAGCGATGAAAGAAAAGCGATAGGAACAAAGAAATAGCAATTAGGACGAGAGTGAGAGGAATCAAACTGGATTCCAGAAGAAAGAACCAATCTCAATTCCCTGGATTCGTAAAAAAAATGCAAATTTTCTGTTATTAGCAAATTTTTATTTCTCATTTCCGGTATGATCTTCATCAAAGTAATGCGAGTCGTTTCGGTAGCCGGAAGTTATTTCTAAAGTTAAATGCGGTAGCAGAGTCGCGTGCGAGAGAGCGTTCCACTTCGACAATGTCGGCAAAAAAAGCGTTGGAACAAAAGCTAAGCTTGAAGAGAAAAAAGAAAAAATCGAGTAGAGGACGAAAAAAGAAGTAGATGAAAAAAAGCAGTCGTGAGCTCGCAGAGGGATGAAAGAGGAAGCCGCGGGAGTGGAGTCGAAGGGAAAAGTGTATGAGGCGAGTGCTCTCATGGTGGTCCTCGAGCCTCTTCGAGGAGAGCATTGTCCACGTAAATGAGAATTAATGACGGTTTCTGCACCCGCCTCGTTCTTCCCCTCCGACAAGAAAGCACTGCAAGCTTTCCCAGTCCCGAGAGTCCTTACCAACGTGCTAAAGCTCCGCTGTCCTGTCTCAACATTTCTCACGGACTTTGGAACGATTCCTCGGCTTTCAAAGTCCATTTTTTAGCGTTTTAAACAATGATATACGGGCACGCGGAGCTTTTTTACACGAAAAATTATTCGGTCGTGTAAGCCCCAGCTTCGTCTGGACTGATCTTTTTTTCTTTTACCCTCCCCGGCGTTAAAGCGGAAGTTTCTTACAAGCTCGGGAACGAAAAAAGTTCACCTTTCATACACTTCAAGTTTCATGCTAAATTAGAGCTTTTTGTATACATGAATCTCAAGTTTCAAATGGTTCTCATTATGGAAAAAAAGTGATGTAAATGGTGTCGGAAAGGACTGTGCCTTTCTTGCAGTTCCCATATCCAGTTCTTAATAGATCGTTTTTCAGCGACCGCAGAAAAGCTCGGAGCCTCTCGGATGATCGATCCCATACGCCAGAATAATCTCGATTGTGGATCGTTCTCGACCTAATTAGATTCGAGGACATTCTTCTCTCTTTTTTTCCCACAGAAATGTTCTTTCAAGTATTTGCCAGTTGTATTTTACTTTGCAGAATAATCGAAAAACGATTTGCGAGCTCATGCGATCGTGTGGGTCCGATAATCCGAAAGGCTGAGAGCTTTTTCAGGATGGCTGAAAACGATTTACAACCGAGACTATTCGGGCATCTGGGATTGATCATCCGATGGTTGGGAGCTTTTCTGTGTCTCGGCTGAAAAACGATATTTTAAAGACTGTGGCTGTGAAACTGGAAAAAAACCATATTCATTTCGAATTGTCTCGTCCTGTTTTTTGTACTCCCTTCCAAATTAGCTTAACATCCTCAAATTAACATTTTTCCGCTATTTACCGCCCGACTTCACGCCAGGGCAAAAAGACAAGCGATTGGCAGGCCTTAAAATGAATGGCCCTTACAAATGGCCGATTCGACGCGCCCTTTATTACGGCAATTAGTTTATCGACCCTAAATAAACTGTTTGTTATGATAAATTCACTTTGTCCGCATTTCCGCAAAGTTTGCAAAAGCTACAAGCGAATTATTGAAAGCTCGAAAACAAATAACTTCAGCAATTCGCGACTCATAATGAGACTGCGTAATTGTCTGACGAATACAGAGCTTTTCTACTGAAATTCATTTCCAAGTTTGCCACCGCCGCGGGAAGATACTCGAAACAAATTATTCCCGGTAATATCGTATTTCCTTTTACCACCAAGAGCGCCCGATAGAATTCCCAAGCCCTCTCTCTATTTTGCGGCCGGCTCGATGAAAATTGATCCTCCGACACTCGAGTAAGTTGCACTTCGTACACGTTTTTTTTTCTCTTGCGGAAGGCAAAAAGCACTTAAGGAAAAAAAAACACCTCGCAAGCGTGCAACAACTCTCACACGGCGATGGGCGGGGTGGAGCGCAAATGCGCAAGAAAATGTACACGTGTACTCGGTGAAACGGGACGGAAAAATGTCTGCATCGACGTTATGTAAATTACACGCGCGGTTATGGGTCGATGCACGTGACGGGTGTAACGTAGCATTGAACGTCGAGCCTCGGGTGTATTACGCCGGTTCGCACAGTGGAAAATACGAGCGAAGGGTGAATAACCAACGTCAAATAGAGAAAAATGTAAAAAAAGTTCTTGCATCGTCAAACTCGAACAATTAATTAATAATTTAATACAATTTTCTACTATCATTGATTCATGTCAATAAACTCGAATTGAGATTTGAACAAAAAATCAACCTTAGCGATAGAAAAAGAAAAAACCCTAGCGCGTAGATGTTGAAAGTAACGAGAAATAAAGTTGATTTAGAAGAAGAGAGTTTTCTCGTCCCCAGGAATTCATTCGCCAGCTTGGTCGACTGTCTACACGTGTCGCTCTATCGATCTCCGCTTCGCTTGCCCACAGCTGCACTTTCCGTCTCCGGACCCCTTTCGATGCCTTTCCTGTATTCGTTCGAGGTCACCCCCACTTACGACGGGGCGAGACAGAAAACGGAGTAGCAATGGCATGTTTCTGTGTAACTCCGGTTTCATCTTTCCACGATCCGTTGCACTTTCCGGCTCATTTTCTCTGATTAACCATTTCCCGATATCCATTCATTACCGTCGATCCAATGAGGCTCGATAGCACCACCGAAGCAATGTTTTATTAATGCGTTTACCTAAAATTTGCATTTTTATACGCTTTTTTTTATCGAAGTCCGACGCTTAATTCACGATTCGCACATAGCCAGTGGATGGTTCTATAACAGCAATGTAACGGTAATGTAAGCAATTTTTTAAAATAATATCGCAGGGTTCATCGCTCTTGTCAGTTTCATCTTTAGTGGATAGACATTGATTGACTTTTTCACATGAACCGATAGATCTCGGAAGAAACGCAATTTATTTTTATGACGGGGGTGGGAATCGAATCTGGAAACATTGGATTTGTGGTCTGCAACCATTCCTGCTCAGATAAACTGTAATTGGCACTTAAACATTGTTATATCGGTCGGATAGCTAATTAACGAATCTTCATTGTTGGTGTAGGGGAGAGCGGGGCAGAATGGCATACCGGGGCAAAATGGTACGAAATGGTCAAATGAAGCCCCCGTATGATAGAATTAGGACAAAATAGGACAAGCGGAAGTCCCATCGAAGTAGATTTTTTTGCTGTCTCATTTTGCCCCATTACCATTCTGCCCTGGTCCCAATGTGCGTGAATACCATTTTGCCCCGGTATGCCGTTTTGCCCCGCTCTCCCCTACATGCAGGAAAGACTTGCATTTGACGCAAAAACTACTTGGGGCGAAGTCGCTACCGTGTCTCATGACGAAGACCTCATTTATCTTGGAAGGCTTACATCCATGTTCACTTGAAGCCGGACATATCGCGATTGTTACATTAAAATTATTCTTATTATTATCATTACAGTAGCGGCGATGGTTGGTCGAGTTGAGGTAGTCGGAACGAGGCTGAGCGAGCGAGTTTCGCTTTCGTTCTCAGCCCTCCGAGTTTCCCTTAGCGGAAGACGTCGCGAACGAGTGAGGCGAATTCGCCCCGCGGTACACCATTAGCCTGGTAGCCTCGTACCTCCGGGTGTGGCAGCCAGTCTCCGGAGTCTCGAGTACGTATAACGGGGACCTAATTACTGTTGCGGTCGTTAATACAGCGGGAGTACGATACTCGCCCGCGGAGACTCGAGAAATTCGTGGTCCGTCCCTATCTCTCGGTCCGACAAGACTCTCAGCATCATCCTTTTGACGAGTCGAGTGTCGTCCGAGAAGTACCCACCGACGGAGATAGAGGCAGAACGAACTAAAGAAGTTGAAGATGTAAGAACGAAAAAAATAGAAGAACTGGCGAAGAGAATGAAAAATGAAAAGAAGAGGCGAGGCATAAAAATTCGCTCCACTTGACCGGGTCCCAGTGAACTCTTGCTCGAGCTTGCGTTCCAGATATTACATCTGAAAGAAAGTCGAGCCCGGAAAAGCCATTTGTAGCCGCAATAATTTGAACTCGAAAAAAAAATCTGACGACATCACTTTGTTAGTCAAAATACTGTAGACACAAGCTTGAATCGCTTGTGCAATTCATTTTGTCTACAGCCGTCTGTATCGCATTGCTCAGTCTACCAATATAAGTTTACCTCTTTCGCGACAGATCTCGTCGTTTTAGTATCCAAAGTTTGCCGAGCTTTCGTTATTGAATACATTCATCCCTGCCAACTCGGCTCTCCGTCGGGGCTTTATCCTTCGCCGGACTGTCAACATTTCGCAATACCGAAGGCTATAAAGGTGAGATGGGATTCCTCGCGAGCCGAGAGTGGAAAGTGCATTGGTAGTTTCTGGAAGCCGGCGATGCTCCCGCGTGCGATTTTCTTGCCGTGAAAGCTCGCCACTTTCGTCACTTCCACGTGGAACGCTGATGGTCCCACCTGGGTACCCGTTCTCGGCTCGGCAGCTAACCCGGCACGTCCGTCCGGGGGCCGGAAACTTGAATCGTTAAACTTTATGGAATATCGCGAAGGTATTTACGGTTCTCGGCAGTGCCCGGAGGAATCCGGCGCAGGGGTTGGGACAGAGGTGCCGGGACAGCCTCCCCGGGACGAATATCCGGAGAAGAGCTTTCGGCGGGTGCTTGCGACGTTGAAGAGCCAACGTCTGGACCACCCTCCGCAATGTCCCAGATGGGGGGACTTCGCTCCCGGTCTCTCGACGAGCTTGCGCAACTTGCATCTACTAACTTCCACGAGCTTGGACCAACTGCTGTTACGTGAGCTTTCGCTCTCCACCGTGCAGGTGACGCAGAGTGGCAAAATGCAGATGAAAAGGCCCAGCGAGTCGTCTGCCCCTTATTTGTCTGATCATTTATCTTCCTTCGCCGTCGGATGAGCCGACGAGACGTCCAACTGAATTTCTGCACGGGGGTGGAGGAATTGGCTGCCTTGCAAACATTAAGCGAGTTATTAACTTCTCGTATTATTTATTTTCATTAGTTTAACTTGCTTGTGGCATTCCCTACTTCGTTTCCCATCCCCGCCTCGCTATCCCATTTGCCAAACGAAATCGCAATCGCGCACGTTCGCAACATCGCCAGTCGATCCAACTGTGAGGTTGGAACTTCGCAGGGATAAGACTTCGCAACTTCGAAACATCATTAGCTCGGAAACTAATAGCATTGCAAGCTGCGTGGGATGCGAAGCTTCACCAGCAAGTAACGTCTCGAGTTCAAGTGTCGAGCTGAAGCGCGAAGCTTTCGATATTTTATCGATGTCTCGCAGTTTTTGAAGGCGCGCCATTGTTTTCAAGAATCACTTTTATTCGTCTACGCAGTGGGCATGCATACTGTTACATTTTACCCTGACTCCAGCACTATCCAGCCTGTGAGAGCTTGCGCAACTTTGCGAAGCGAAGCCCTTGCCTATATCCGTGACTGCGACCTCTGTCGGCGTTCGGGAAACCACTTATTCTGCCGTTCGCCACGAAAATATCAAAGAAAGAGGAGAAATCAGATAGGATGGGGTACTCTCGAGGACAGCATCGAGTCTTGCCAGATCGTTCGCGGTTGCGCAAAACGATCGTTCGCTGTTTTTTCAGGGTCTTCCTTTTATGTGTTTCAGTTTCACCATTCCGCGGGACGTTACCGCCCGATGGGAGGATGGGCTGCGCCAGCGTTCGCAAAGTTTCCCAAGGCAACCGACTAACTCACCGCTCCGATTCTTTTATCTTCGCCATTCTGTTCCTTCTGTACATCCGCTATCGCGTCTCGATCGCCGTTGCCACATTCCAGCATGCTCACTCTCGTTGGTTGGTGCCTCGCTCGTTCGGTCCGCATAAGCGGCTACCAGAACAAAATGGAAAGGAGGAAAGGCAGTGGAGAATCAAAGACGAAAGGAATAATCGTCGGCACGGTGCGAGGGTAGTTTCGCTCGTGAAATGCACAAAATTTCATCCACCGCAAGGCCAACGTCTGCGTGACGACGGTTGTGGTTTTCTTGTACTTTCGTTCGACGACTACAGCGCTCTCCTTCCGACGGCTTTGAATTCGAAAACCTGCTCTGGAAATCGATTTCTGATTTCTCACACGCGAATACTCGAACGACGTCGCTCGACGGCAAGTCGAGAATGGCGGGATGAGTCGACGATTTAATTCGATGGATATTCGATTATGAGTTAACAAAGACGGTTCGAGAGATGTTTGATGGTCTCGTCCCTTGCCGATCGATTCGATCACGTCTGGAGACTTTTTCCGCGCCCTTTCCGGTGGTAGTAGAGGGTTTAAGGCCGTTTTGCCTAGGTGGATAGAGTAGGGGGCATATTCCGTTAAGGAACCAATCCACGGTGTTCCAGGTTGGGATTTACAGCTATACAAGTGTGTAAACTGCAAAATAGCTCCGTACAGAACCGCACAAATATGCATCCGATTAGACAGCTAAGTTGCTTTGCAAGCATTAGAGAGGTCATCGAAAGTAGGATCAACTCACGCCTGGTGAGTGACAACCACAAACGGCCGATTAATCGAGGTTCTACTGTAGGTCCAAACCAGCGCTTTAGATAACAACGCAGCCTTCATTTGACGACAAAACTAGCGTGCCATCAACTAAATTTAATCAATGTCGTTTCCAGCAATGGAATAATCATTTTACATCAGTGTATCCGGCACGAGCGCTATTTTGGGTCGAGAATGGAGAATGGAAAAGCTATTCCTGTAGTGGTTAATCGAAATACCGTTTCTGGTGTTTCTATTCTAACCACTTCTGGGATAAAGAGACTGTCCCTCGAATGTATGCATTCCGGGTGTTAGGCAGCATGAAAGCTAAATTCTGGAGGTCCATAGTCAACATTCCAGTCATGCCTAGCGAAAAAGGATCTTCACCTGCTAGTCTCGACTCGATTCGGCTCTTTGCGTTCCACGACCAAACGTGTGCTAGCCATTTGGAAACGCGCACGACTGGCAACTTTATCCTTGGCTCTTTTCGCCCCGTCCACCGATCGTCGTCGTGTTTCTCGAGAGGAAAATTCAAAAGGTAGTTCTCCCGGCAGTTCGATGTTCACACGAGCCCTCGATTGTGAGCCGGTGGAGGTTTCACCGGCCGGGACCGCAACGCCCCGGATGTGCTATGTCGACCGTGGCTATATTGGGTCGAGGGTGGCTCTAGCAGGGTAGTAGGTCGGCGAGGGTTCGAACATCGTGTCGCGCCAGCAGACCGTGGAAAGGACCGAAGAGATTCGTATTAAGGGGGTGACATGGATGCACTTTAACGACATTATTACAGTTTTCTATCGCGATTCGCTTTTTTCACGCGTGAAAATGGATCTTTGAGTTTCAAGCATCGAATTCGATGTTGGGAGTCGCCGCTTAATGCCAAATAGGGCAACTCGGTTGAACAGAAGAAAAAAAACCCATCGAAATTTATCAAGGACGTCGGAGGCAGATCGAAACGCTCAGCTCGTCCGCGATAGAAAAAAACCGGCTTGTAAGTATGAGTACATCGAGCTTTCGGTTCCAATCAAGCAAGGGATACCGCGGAAAAAAACATACCAGATGAAGAAAACGAAGAAAGTCACGCGTAGAGAAACTGGTAAGAGACGGAAGAGTGCTCGAGGAAAACAGGAGGATCCCGCCAACCGGATTCCACATCGACAGCGGGAATTCGAAAGTCTTCGAGACGAGAGCGCAGGCTGAAAGAAGTGAGTGCGGTACAGTGAAGCACTATCCGTGCCTTACTCGTTTTCCATGTTATTCACGTAACAGGCAAATTTCACCTTACGTATGCACACGTCACCCGTCTACTCGTTCCTCCACTCGTGTCTTCGTTCTCTTTATTCTTCCCCGACCTTCCACGCCACTGGATCCGTTACAGACGTTCTGTTTAACTTGTAAATTGCTTTCCGATAGATGTCGATATATTCGCGCGACTACGTTGGATTCCAAGCATTTTCAGTATGCCGAGTAATTTATTCTTCAGCGAGTGTACAAATGGCGCATCTGAGAATCTCACGGATTAAATATATATTAGTAATATTGAATGCTCGATTTATACGCACAGATAATGTGTAGTATAAATATGAACAAAAATTCATATTCAATTTCCGAAAGCCCAACCGATCCGCTCGCAGTCCAGAGGAAATAAATTTATTACATTATTTAGGGGTGTATTCCTATCGGTCCGAGTGTCATGGATGGTCGGGGGGCGTATCGGTCCGGATGACTTATGAATTTATGTGCGATAGCCCCGAACGGCGGTTTTTCATGCAGGACCGTTTCTTGCCGGTTCGGTCGGTGGGCCCTCGCCCTTCGCGCTGTGACCGTAAACCATAAAGAAGTCCAGACCGACGACAATCCCACGGGGTACTTTGGTTTGTAGCTCGTAGGTCGGTACCCGAAGACTTCCTTTCGCCCTCCGCCTACCTTTGGGACTCATATTTCACGGGAGCTTGCGAGCCAGAGGACGATGAAGAATAAGGCAAGGCCGGCTCGGAGGGTCGCCGAAGCCCTTGCGGCATCTTCCTCGCTTCTTACCCGCCTTGGCTTATGTGGACACAGCGCTCGGATACGCGGGGTCTCGGGCAAACACGTATTTCTACGCTTTTAACGCCGACAACATCACTACACTGGCTCAACCTGATATCCAGGGATGGGCGTGAATTTACGATTCTATCCAACGGAGAAGTTTCAAAAGCTACTCCTACCATCATTTTAAGCTTACCACTACTTGCTGCAGCATCGGACATTTGATCAATCACCAAGTCGTTCGTGAATTCATATGCTAGAATCATCGAAAGATCTCCGGGCGCTATTGACGAAAGCTCCGACGACCGCCAACATGAGCTTTAGATTCATTCAGCGACTCACAGGTTTCAAGTGAATCGAAATGGTTTTGTGCGTGAGCCATGGTTTAGGACTAGAAAATTAGTAGCTCTCCCAACTCTCATTCGTGTACTCAACGTTTTATACTCGCAAGACTACATATTGGTAACAATTTCCGATAGAAGACTTGCAGTTAGGGGAGAGCGGGGCAAAACGGCATACCGGGGCAAAATGGTATTCACGCACAATGGGACCAGGGCAGAATGGTATTGGAGCAAAATGGGACAGCGACTTTCTTTGACCATTTCGTACCATTTTGCTCCGGTATGCCATTTTGCCCCGCTCTCCCCTAAACGATAGCTCTTCAGGAAATCATGACTATTCGGGAAGTATTTGTCTTCATTCGAACTTTTTACGCTGCCGTTACAACGGACGGCTCCCTTGCAAATGCGCTGCCGCGTGCCCAGTAGGACGATGTTGTTCCGCTTTTTTTACAGCCAACGAGCCCTATACGAGTTATCCTCCAGTACCCAGCGCCAGAGCTTCCATTTACCCGCGCTACCGGTAAAAGCTTCGAGAGCTGTAAAAGATTCGTAAGCTCGGTTTTGTTCTCCACTATGTTGGGCGCTTTTCGTTATCACCGCAGTACCGAGCGGTCAAGAGACTGAACATGCACGAAAAAGCAACACTCACACGCACGCGCACGTGCATTTTTCTCTAAATAATTGGTCTCGCGGCTTTAGACGACTTCAGTTACGTACATCAACGTGGAGATTTTTTGAATAAATTTTTTCGCAACAACGAGGGTCTCTCCGTGAGAAAGTTTGAACGAGCCTCATCAATTTATTCGTGCGGTGGACTAGAATTCTGGTGCAATCTGCCGGCTGCGGTCGGGGGCGAGGGGGCAGGCCGAGGGGAAGAGTTACATATAATTTCGAAGGTTCGCGCGGAAATGCGAGGGCGATATTTATGGTTTCCTATGTTGGTCGATCGAGTGCGGCGCACCATGGCTGGATTTTGCTGTTGCCCACTGGCTGTGGTGACTATAAAACAACGTTTACGATCCGCCGGCGACGAGATACGAATCTTCGTGGTGCGCTCGCTGTGCGGCACGAGAGAGAAAGATATTGTGCGAGACAGGCAGAGATTCGCCCCCCCCCCCCCCCCAAAATTCGGCCCTATTTCAGCCCTCTCCCGGAGCCGTCGAAAACCCCCAAGCATAAACGTTGCCGATTGGGGTGTGCACGCTCGTCCGCTTGCATTCGAACATTGCGTTACCTTGCTAGCGAACGGCCCCGCAGGAAGCATCGAGCGAAACTGGACGGGCCGGTCGAAGCCGATGGAATGTAGTTGAGCTTTCGCTGATACGATGAATTAATGAGCAAGGCATTTCGAACAATCTCCACTGACGTGATCGAGCAATTTTTTTCCCGCCACTAATGGAATACGGGATCGAGTATGCGCACAATTTTCGTTCCGTGCCCAATTCGAATAATTGAAAGTTCGCGTTGGAATATTATTTATTCAAAGCTCGGCAATGTAAATGAACGTCATCGTCATTTTCGCGCTCGAAATGTTGATAAAAAATGTTCGCTACGAATTTTGGTGAATGAATTGCTAAAAGCGAGCTTCGGAGTCCAAATTACTGAGCCGCAACGGAGCTCCGAGGGGTTTGGGGTCTGCCGGACCCCATTACACAGAAAATTCGGAATTCGGCCCTACAGTCGGTTAAGTTAAGCGAAGTTAAGAAAACAGAGGTCCAACTGTGCTCCCATTTCTTGGCCTTGCTGTAAAACCTGCCAATGACTGTACTTCGAGAGAAAACTGTAAACTCTTCGCTCGAACGGTCATACGTGAAAGACGGTTCGTAGATACGGAACAATACGCGTCGGACAGAGCGTTTGAACGGAAGTGACTCAGTCCGCTTGGAAAAGCGTGCTTCTCTGCTTCCTGACCCCACAACAAAAGGGGTGGGGAGGGGGAGGGTTTGGAGTTCGAGTGATAAACTTCACTGGAAAAACGAGAAATCCGTTGCGCCGAGTTAGCAATGAGGAAGCAGGGTGAGCGCGGGAGGGCCAGAGGGTGGATGCGGAAAAGCGTAAAAAAGCACGGCGCCGGTGCGCGCACCCAATTCGTCGGGAGTAAAACCGATCGAATGAATAATCTACGATTGCTTTTTGTGTCTCCCGATTCACGGCACCGTCGAGCGCACTGTATATCAGCGAAAAATCCGGGATTATTCTTGCCCGGACAGCGCGCCGAAATCTCGAAGGTCATTTTTTACACGGCAACTTCACACCGTAAACGTAATTATTTCGCAACGGTGAGGGAACGAACGAAATTGGATTGACAATATTCGAGCTTTTTTTTTCATGGAACTTTCGAGCGTAAACTAGTTTGAAAAAAAAAAAAAAAATGTTGTCGGATGAAACGCAATACATGACATCAATGACAGGGGTTGAAAGGTTGGTTACTCAATTTCAGTTGTCCTTTTGTTATGTTTCAATTTTAAAAAAAGTACAACGATTCAATCGCTAATTCGATGGAGCGAAAAATGTTGATAGAATCGAGAGCTTTTCGAAAATTCTCAGCGTCAAAGCGGCCTTTCGGCGCGGTTCGGTGTACGAGCTTGCATCGAAATCAATCGCGAACGTATTTTCATCTCGAATTTCTTGCGATCGACTCCACAAACAGACGCAATACGAAATTGTCGAGAGCTTTTGAGCTTTGTGAGCAACGTCGAGAGCTTTTTTCAATTCAAGACGAGCTTTTCGACGTTGCGCGCGGTTTGGATGGAGCTGATCTTGATTGCTCAGCGATCGATCGATTGGCACTTGCCTCGATAAATTACCGCAGTCGACACGCACCGGGTCTGATATAATTTCCGACAAAAGCTCAATTTCAAGCATGCCTCGGCGTTATATTGTATCCGAGAATGAGAATATCGTATGCACGAGAGTAGGGGAGAGCGGGGCAGAATGGCATACCGGGGCAAAATGGTACGAAATGGTCAAACAAAGTCCCCCGTATGATAGAATTAGGGCAAAATGGGACAAGAGAAAGTCCCATCGAAGTAGACTTTTTCGCTGTCTCATTTTGCCCCAATACCATTCTGCCCCGGTCCCATTGTCCGTGAATACCATTTTGCCCCGGTATGCCGTTTTGCCCCGCTCTCCCCTACATCATTCGCGACGGCACAGTCTCGGGTATCTCGTAAATATATCTTCAGGACTGTCCGCCTCGGGCGCACCTGATTAGCTGCAACGACGCGTCTGACAACGAGACGTCATTAAGAGCGCGCAGAAAGACGAGTAGATCAAATCGTCGCGTTGTTCACCGGGTAATCGCAGTGCCGTTTTCCATTCGAGATGGGGATCCGAGCTTCCACGAAATATTCTCAAACTCTCTTCGGCAAAAATATTTCATAGTTTTTCATAATCAAACAAGATATGGATGAAATACCGGATGTAGAATATTTTGTCCCAAAATGGACACACAATATTTCCAAGAGGGAATTTGAATATTTCGGGCCAAAACGGGACCAGAATATTCCTAGCCAATGAAGGACCAAGGAAATCGCTCGGTGGGACAAACCACCGCAAGCAACATGCATTATTGATGCGAGAGTGCGAAGCTCTCCAGTCACGACAACCTGCTTGCTTATATAGAGCGATATATAAGCTCATAGCAGTCGATGGGAAGTGCGTCGCATTTACTCAACTGCGAGTCAAACCGGCAATAGTTGTCCCGAAGATGCGATCGGATGCGAAAATTTTCTGTAATTCAATGACATAACTTGGTTGCTTTGCATTCATTTAGTTGCAAATGTTTTACACACGTCACAAATAAATAATTGTACAGCGAATTAATCTACGAAATTTATGTTTGCCTGACGAACAATCAGCATTTGATTATGAAAAAACAGAACATAAGCTCAAATCTCATACAGAGAAAAGGAAATTGAAAAAGGGTGAAGCGGAGGTTGCCAAAAAGGTCATGGAAGGAACAGGGAATCGTTTGTTAGTTGTTTTTCTCGGCCTTTATTTGTCGATACCGAAATTTCGGCGTCTATATCGTTGCAGGCTGACTTTTGGAGCCACCTGTATCCACTGTCGTTTGACCGTCGAACCGTAAGCTAAATGATTATTATTTTTTTTTAGCTCTCCGAGCGTCACGTGAAATTTACTGGGTCAACTCCGGCGTCCCGCGGTGGTACATGGCGATCGAGCTTTCGCCCGTTGGTGCGCTCTCTTTTCGCCCGATCTCCCCGTCACCTTTCCCTTCTTCTTTTTCGTTTCGCGAGAAAAAAGCTTCATCGATCGGTTGTTTATTTCGTATTCACCGTGGGAGGTCACCGATACGCATAAAAATACACGAACGTCCACGGCTATTTTCTCCGTATTATCCTCCCCTTTTTCTATCCCCCTCCCCGCCCCTACCCCGTAGGCTGCTGTTCCATTGTTGACCGCGAGAATGGAATTTTTACTAGACATTTCGGATGATCCAGTCAAAAGAGCTTTTCTGTGCGCGAACCTGTTCGACGCATTTTTTCTGTTTTTTTTTTTTTTTTTTTTTTTTTTTTTTTACATAGCTCGCGAATTCCATGTCACCAGGGAAAGATTTCACCAGCTGGACGGGAAAAGTGGAAAAATCGGAATAGCAAAAAAAAAAAAAATGCGTGATATTCGAGCGTCACTGGCGACTGGCGTTTTTATTTGGGGTGTTTTTGTTACGCTTTACGTAGTCATAACGCAACGGCAATTGTGACTGAACTCTGAAAAGGCGAGCCGTGCCAATAAAATTCAATATGCGTCATCGATTTCGTCACGTGCAGGAAAAAAGCTCTATCGCCTTTGCGTCGAACAATGTTTTTTTTTCGGAGAGATTACTTTAATTGGACAACGATAGTTTTGTTATACGGTATCGATCACGCTGTCCGGTTTCAATTCGCAACTACAAATGCCTCTTGGCACTTTTTTTTATCAAACTAGCGGCAATTCGGTAAATTTTATCGAAAAATGTTTTCCCTGTAAAAGAACACATTCGAATTGCATGATCCGCACTCAAATCGTGATGCAGATTTTCTTTTTATTGGCGATGCACAGGGCGAACTTGCGGTGGACATTTTTTTCTATCCTCGTACAAAAGCTCTCTTTCGTTTGAGTGTAACTTTTTTTTTCCATTTTTCAAATACCGAATTTCCGTGAACCACGCTTACAAAATGTAAAACAGAATTTCGTCGAAATTTGTAAAAAGTCGAATGGAAAACACGGTGTTCCCATTAGCGAACTCGTGAATATTCGATTCTGGGCCTCCAGACCGTTCCTCAAACCCCCGTAGTATCGAGACGAAAGTTTCTTTCTCTTTCGACCCCTTCCACGGCCACCACTCAATTCCGGTAGGTCTCGAGTCGAGAGAAGAAGAATAAAAACATTCTCACATTAACGAAAGTAAGGCGAAAGAGAGAAAAAGTTTTTACAACCCCCGCGCTACCAATTATTCTCGCGCTGCAACCGTCAACGCTATAGAGCTTTCGTTCCACCTCCTCCGGCTCGTCGGCTCTTTTTAAATTCTTTTTTGCATTCTGCTCTATTCCTACTCGCTATTTTCTCATTCAGCCCTCTAACCCTCCATTCGTCCTCGTCATTGTGCGACCGACCCCTTTGAACCCTCATGGGGAAGGAGTTGCAGTTGAAAAAAGAATTTCCCCGCAATTAAGCTTCCGATTCGCGAGCCGAAAGAGAATCCCCTTCTCCGAACCACTGGTACATCATTTAACGTTTTTTTTTAAATACTTCTTTTTGTCTTATACCCTCTTGTAAGCCCTATGAAGGGTTGAAGCTTTTTTCGCCCCCCTTGGGAACCTCTCGCTGGACCTTCACGGGCGGTCTGGCGTTGCATCTTTTTAAACGTTTCCTACTTTTCGCTACCTCTTTTGTGTCCCACCGCTGGGGCGATACCACTTCCATCCCCCGGAGACCGGCGGGAAACCCTCGGAATCAGTCAGTCCCTCTTTTACTCCTCCCAGCCGCTACTTTCTCTCGTTTCTCCTCTGCTGCGTTCTCTACCTCGGCCTCTTGAATATTCGAGCGCATTCGGGGTTACTCGTGCGCTCGCTACATCTCGAGAACGCAAACGCGAGAGCTTTCGAGCTTTCGCGACAGCTACCTACAGACAAGCTCCGTCCCCGCGTCAACCCATCCGTGAACGTTTTTTCCCCCCACAGTACCATCCCGCAACTTCTCGTCGTCTACCCCCACGTCTCGTTTAAATTAATTCTCCGGAGACTCTTCATCCGAGCTTTCCTGTAACTCTTTTCCATCTCCTTTCCGCTCTACTTCGTCGCTTGTGTATATTCATTTTATCTTCCGCAGCTTCTTAACTTATCTTCGTCTTAGAGATAACTCTTTACAATTTTTTTCTACTTTCGAGAGCCGTAAAAATGTTTCAGCGGAGCTTTCGAAAGGGTTTTTGAAACGGCATCTTTTCGCGGAGCTTTTCGATCAAAATGTGTAAGTCTCTGCTTTTAGTCGAGAGAATTTTCTTAACGAATATGCTGATAAATGTCGTGGCTCGGAATTTCGCGAGCTTTACGAGAGCTGTTAGCGACAGGGTGTCAACCTGTTCGTTTATTTAGTCCCCCTTTTCATTTTGTACCGCGTCAACCCTTCGTTCACCTTTTAAATTAATACCCTTGGGGACTCTAAGCCCGAGCTTTCCGGACTAGCTCGCTCGAGCTTTTTCCTCCACCTGCCTTACAGCCCGCCATGGCACCGAAATTTTACTATTCTCTTTCTCGAGAGTTTTCCACGAAATCGTTCATTCGAGCGATCTTAAAGCTTAAAGCGCCCCAAGCGTAAAAACCATGTTAAACCGAGCTTCAGCGACCGCTCGATAAAGCTCTTATTGAGAACAGAAAGTAATTATGTGAGAGAACGTCGCTTCGCTTGTACGTGGAATCGTGAGGTGTGCGAAATCACGTCACACCGCTCGCCCTTTCCCTCTCCCCGGCTCTTCCGCGTACAATTCCGTATTATCAGGATACTCGCAACCAGACAACAGTAATTACAAGAACACCGCCGTCGGGCCACTTGAAGCACCCCCGTCGCGCAACTGGTAATTAAATCGTCGATACGCCGTTGGGAGCTTGTGCAAGCTTCCACCCGCAGCCTTCCTAGTAACGAGCCTCTGCCATCGAAGCTGCGAAAGCGAGACGGCTCAAACCGGTTGGGTCGAGCTTGCGTCTCTCTCAGCTTCCAATTTCCCGTAAGCTGTACCTCCTCTTTGCGAGCGCAAGCTCTTCGATTTGCTTGAATTCAGAGACGCAAAATTCATCCTGAACATGTTATGTAACGGAGCACAGCCGAGAGGAAAAACGCCAAAGCGCAGGTGCTTCGTATACTTGACTTCAATGGAAAAGCGCAAAAGCAAGAACACTCACGTCCTCATTTCCATTGAAAGCTCTGAAGGTAAATTTCACGTCTCTGCGTTGGGAGAGACTTTCGGTAATTGATTACTCGCGATTGCGACAATAACGATGATAGGTGCTGGCTTTGTTGAACAATCTTGCCCAATCTTGTCTGAATGTGAGCTTTCGTCCTTTTATTGCAAAAAAAAGCTCGTGCTCCTGCAGCATAATATTTATCGTCGCATATATTTTGAATGTCGCACAATCCGAATAGAGCGTGCTTTTGAGAAGACACGCTTTGTATCCCATACTTTGGAAATGCGAAAAGGGATGAGGGGGCGCGGGGAAGGGGGGTTAAGGAGAGTGAAGAAAATATCAAATATATCACTTTGCGAACAGGGAATAACAGGACGATACAGAATGACGTGCGGACGACTGTACCATGGATTGATCAAACCACTATATGGACGAGTGAGCCAACTTTTCGAACCTAAAGGGAATTGTCGTGACGGTTACTCGAACAACCCCTGAATCCTAGAACTGGGTCAGAAATGTAACGAACCACGCTGGACAAGCGTTGAAAGACGCGATGTAACTGGACATTCGGGAATCAATCCCTCGTGCGATGTAGGGGAAAGCGGGGCAGAATGGCATACCGGGGCAAAATGGTCCGAAATGGTCAAATAAAGTCTCCCGTATGATAGAATTAGGGCAAAGTGGGACAAGAGAAAGTCCCATCGACGTAGAGTTTTTTGACGTCCCATTTTGCCCTAATACCATTCTGCCCATTGTCCCATTGTGCGTGAATACCATTTTGCCCCGGTATGCCGTTTTGCCCCGCTTACCCCTACCCAACCCCTACCCCTTTTGAGGCCAAACTTCGCCTCGAGGGCGATTCTCACGTGTCCTTCCAGGCATTACCTGACCACAAGGACGAACGTCGAGGACGTTGAAACAGCGTTAATTTCTCCCACGACAAAATTTGCCCCCGAGCAACTACCCTCGAATTCGGCTGGCCCTTCTTTCTCGCTTTTTCTTCATCCCACTCATTCCTTCTTCCCCTTCGCACCGTTCCCTTTTCTCGTCCGTTTAAACTTCTTCCAATTCGGTGGATTCGCAAACTCACCCGAACGCGTCTCTCGCATTCATTATATTATAATTTATAATTCATCGAAAGTTCGTTAGCGAAAGCTGGCCGAATTATCGAGAGGGTCGACGTTTCCCTATGTTATTATCGTATAATATAGTCGAGAGGGCGGAATGATCGACGGCATTCTTCGGGTTTAATTATAAATCGTTTCAACGTCGAGGGGCTGCTTAATCGGGGGTAATTTTTTTTTTTTTTTCCATAAACGGGTACTTAAATGCAATTTTCAAAAATAATAATTGCGGATTGTTATCCGACGCCCTCGCAAGCACGGCAGCGCCGGGAGAAAAATTGAATTGAATGATCTAATAAACGCACAAACATGCGAAAATTATCGATCAGATTCATTCAGACAGTTAATTAAGCTCACAGTTTGACGAACGATATTTTTTATTTGATTTACTCAAAAATTATAAAAGATTTATTATTTCTTACCAGAAGGTACATGTGTCGGCATTTCCACAATAGAAATTGAAATTGAAATTAATGGCTTGTGAAAGAATGTCTCGAAAGAACTCGTGCTCAGAGAAATTATCGAAATATTGGCAAGTTAAAAAAAGAGTTCTGCCGTTTGAAGAGAAAATATTTCGCGAATCGGTGGCCAATTTGTTTTCCAAATGACAAGGTAAATTCTTCAAATATTCTTTGATTTAATTGATATTTTTCGAATTCTCGCGCTGTCTATTAAAGAGAAAACTGTGCTTTGGCGAAAATCGCTATACCTCAATTGACTCGAGCTTTTTAATTTGAATAATCGGTTTTGGTCATCTTCGCACCATTTGGCAACGATCGTTGTGTATTTCAATTTTTCACTCGTTCCCTTCGCAAAAATGAAAAAAAATTGACACGATTTTCGAATCAGCAAGCACCTGTAACCCCCGCGATAAATCCGCCTTGGGACAGTCTGGAATCTGGAATCTGCCGCTTTGGTGAACCAACGTCGAAATAAAAATGCAAGATACAACGCGGACGTATAGCGTTGCGAAGCGTCGAGAGAAAATGAAAGCTTTAAGTGTAAGATTGGATGGTACCAGCAGATGTGGGCGTCTCGATCCTGGGGGCGAATATTACGTCGTCTAAATGAAAAAACGAGCATGGTAGTGGTGAATAGACGAGGGTGCAAGGATAAGGGGTCGTCATGTTTGTCGATGCTGTAGGACAACATAAAAAAAAGAAAGGAAAAAAAAAAAGTAAACGAGGGTCGAGAACGCGTTGTGTACTTTCAGTCACCGTCGTACAATACAGTGGTGTATGAACGCGCGTCGATGTGTGAAGCGAGAGGAAAGAAATAGAGGCGTGTGCGTTTATGTGTGTCTGCACAAGGTGGGTTGGCGGGGAGGGGTGGGGTTGGGGTTGAAGGGGGGGGGGGGGGGGGGGAATATTTTCCGTTGCTGAACTGGACGGCTATACAAGTGTACACAAATAAAGTATACCTATACAAAGTTTTACTCGTGTTTCTTTCCATCCCCCTTAGACTCGCAAGCCCTTCCACGCCCTGCCCTCCCTTCACCCCGCCCCGTCGACTCTCTTCAATCCAACTCTATCTTTTTCTCACTTCGCCTCTGAGATTTTTATACCCCGAGATTATTGAGAGTGCTGCCGTAAAACTGTTCGAGCGATTTTTTTTTTTTTGCCTTTTACCTCCATTCTTCTTCACCCTCTCAACCCTCTCGTGAGCGTGACGAGCTTTGCACCCCATTCGCAAAGATTAAATCTCGGAGAAAAAACTCATCGCTTCGAAACAATATCATATTTATTACGTGCTCTGTGCCGGAGCATTTACAACCAATAAAAAAAAGCATTTGAGTGATGGAAAAAATATTGCGTGCACCGTTCGGAGTATTTTTCGAAAACGCAAAAACCCTTTTCAATGTTAACACTGCTACGTTTCGAGCCCCTTAAGCTCAGTTCAAACACGGTTAGTGGAAATTACTAGTGGGTTATCGTACGAAAAACTACAATTAATATAGTCACCAGCATTTGTAGTGAAAACGACTGCAATTGGCGCTCCATTTACCAATTATTTTTATCCATGAAGAAGTCTTTCGATACCGATTCCTTTATATTAAAAATGAATATTATTATTATTATTATTTCAATTACGACAGAATTCAATGGCTTGAATCATTGGCACTTGACGTGATTTGCATAATAATTAATTGAACGGCTATTTATGTTTTGTAGCATATAATTTTATTTTAACAAAATTCGTTCGAACAAGCACATCGAAATAATCGGGTTTTTGTGAATCGGAATCGAATGCATTTATACACGCGGCGAATACAAAATTATCGCTGTAATTCATTCAGCGATTCAATTTTATCGCGCTTGCAATTTCTTGAAAGAAAAAAAATTCTTTACAAATAAGCCGCTATCAGACGAGCTTTGTATTAGAATTTGATTCAAACTTCGTTCGCAATATCCGATTAATCTCGAAACCAATCTCCCTGAAGAAGCGGATGCGATATTCCAGGTCGCATAAATTTGAAACATTTTTTTGCAAAATTTTATTCCAATGGGAAATATTGGAAATTCGCACGCAATCGCATGTTTAGCTGGTCCTGTAGTGATGAATTCTCCTCGAGTCGCTGAGACAGCCACACGCACAAAACGCGTTTCATTTTCTTTTTCATGGTTTTTATAGAAGAGTAGGGAAGAGCGGGGCAAAACGGCATACCGGGGAAAAATGGTATTCACGCACAACGGGACCAGGGAGAATGGTATTGGGGCGAAATGGGACAACAAAAAAATCAACTTCGATGGTACTTTCTCTTGTCCCAGTTTGCCCTAATTCTATCATACGGGGGACTTTATTTGACCATTTCGTACCATTTTGCCCCGGTATGCCATTTTGCCCCGCTCTCCCCTACCATTCGTTCGTTTCCCGTATTATATTTAGCGCCAACGCCGAGCGGCTGCGAGGCTACGCGATAGATTAAACCTGTCCTCGTGGCGTGAGGATAACGTTGAAGATTTGCTGAAGATTCCTTCAGAGTTACCCACCTTCGCAGACAGGAACGTTGGGCGAACGGTTGTAAAGGAAGAATATTACTTCGCTCAAATGAAAAGCGTCGGACCCGAGTCCTTCGGCCTCGCAGCTTACGACTGGGCCGGGGGGGGGGGGGGGGGGGGGGGGGGGGGGGGGGGGGGGGGGGGAGGGTGTGGACAAGAGAGTGGGATATCTTGCGTTCTTTCATTACGAGAGGCAACGCAACACCAACAGCTCCGAGTACAAACGGCTGTGTCGACGGGGCGCTTACCCGTTACTTCGAATTATTAATTTTCTACTCGAAGCGAAAATTGGAATTTATTATCATTCTCTCGGCTACTTTTTTTTTCTCAAGATAATGGGTATTAAATTATTATTAAAAAATTACTTTGCGTCTTCCACCCGGTAGTGGAAATTTTCTATTATTTTGTCCAACGACAGTTGCAGACTTTCTGTTTCTTTACACAGTTTCATTTTGAAATGCTCACAATACAGTTGCTGCAGTGAAATAAAGTCGAGAGAACGGGCTGAGAAATTCATTCGATGAATGTGCATGAATTTATGAAAATTCTTCATTTCTTCGCAGTTAATTGCAATTTAGATGAACATTTTTCACATCTCACAAAATTTTTTGGCCCATTGAAAAAATAATCAGTGACTTTGGCTTGGTTCGCTTCGTCCGGGAAAAAGAACTCGATGGACGCGCGGTTAATCCGACGCCGATTAATGAGAGTTCTACTGTACATCGTTCATTAACTTTGCGAGCACGGAAGGTATCGCAGCCGGTGATTCTACCATCCTCCCGGCTACTGCGGCCCGGAGGGCTGGTGCTAGCTCGGACCAAATTGATTTCACTCTCGGCCTTCTCGCAGGACGAGAGCGTTATATACAGCGCACGACTGGAGGGACAGGGCAGAGAGAGACAGATAAAGTGGAATAGGAAAAGCATCGCCTTGGGGCACGTTGCCCCGTTAATTCGCCGGGTTCATGCGGAAAATCTCCCGACGAGGTATAAATCCAATGTTGCTCGGGCTGTGCCAGACACGCGGCAACCATGCGCAAATTTTTTCCCGCTCCGTGTACCTTTAATCTCTCTTATTCCTAGCTACGACGCAAAACCCCCCAGTTTCCCTGATTCCCGATCTCCTTCGTCATCTTCGATCGAGCGACTTTGCCGAACGATTCCGATCTTATGCGTCTCTCTGCGTGAAATGGTCCACAACGTAACGTACGACAACCTGTAGTTCGTATTTACCTCATTTTTCCGAACAAATTTTTTTATTAATTGACCCGAATCAATCCAATCGATCCTGAAGATTGAACTGTCTGTAATCTGTTTGCGAGACACTTTGCTCTTCAAAAAGTAAAAGTGCGCGCGCAGCCCGTCTTGGCTCAGGAGCGCTGCCGCGCCCACCTATTCTAAACTTGCGAAGCGCGCGCCCGAACTCTAGTTTTATCAAAATTTAGCTGCAACAGCGGTGAAGAAATTTCATAGCGTAGACGGATGAAACTTGAGTCCGCTAGCTCTGCAAACCCGTAAGACATACACCCATAGAGGGGTAGATCGGTCCGATTAATCCATTCGACGTCTTTGATTCAAATACACTTAGGGGAGAGCGGGGCAAAATGACATACCGGGGCAAAATGGTACGAAATGGTCAAACAAAGTCTTCCGTATGATGGAATCAGGGCAAAACGGGACAAGAGAAAGACCCATCGAAGTAGATTTTTTTGCTGTCCCATTTTGCCCTAATACCATTTTGCCCCGGTATGCCGTTTTGCCCCGCTCTCCTCTATACATTATCATCTACATGATTCCCAGTCCCGTATTAAACATATCAACGTCACTATTGTTGGCACACGTGTCCCCGCTATTCACATTTTTTATTCCGATTATTGACACTCGACTTTCTAAACCACAATCTTACAGAAGCGTTGCTAGTCTCGCTACGGCTGCGGCTGTAGCGACTGCCGTGACTTTAGACATTTTGTGACATTACCTCTTTTGTCACATTAGTGCATTGGGGACTTCAAACCCTATCTAAAGTTAGCCACTCCGCAATGTTAACACTGCCGAGACATTAGCCGCTCCGTGATTCTAACCCCTCCGTGACATTAGCCACTCCGTGATCTTAACCCCTTCAGGCCGTTAGCCGCTTCGTGATTTAAATCCATCCCTGATATTAGTACTTCCACGATTTCAACCCTTTCGTGGCATTAGCCACTGAGTGATCTTAGTCTCTTCGTACTCTTAGCCCCCTTCTCGTCGGTAACTTTACCACATTGTCCAAGGAACTTCCTTCTACAAGATTACAGCGGTAGCAGCCCTTTTTTTTACATATATAAAGGAATGTTTTATGTATCAGAGAAGGGTGTCATAGGCCCATTTTATCTAACCTATTCGATTCCAAAGTATTCTATGTGATCGTAGGGAAGAGCGGGCAAAACGACATACCGGGGCAAAATGGTGTTCACGCACAATGAGAACATGGGCAGAATGGTTTTAGGGCAAAATGGGACGGCAAAAAAATGTCCGTCGATGGGACTTTCTCTTGTCCCATTTTGCCCTAATTCTATCATACGGGGGACTTTATTTGACCATTTCGGACCATTTTGCCCCGGTATGCCATTCTGCCCCGCTCTCCCCTCTATCGTTTTCCTGTTTTGCTTTATTCCGAATAGAGAGTGCGAAGGTGATTTTGTACGGTGGCATCCTCATAGGCGTCCATCGTAAACATTTCTCGTGCGTTTGCCCGCACCGCTTGAGTCTATTCTGAATTTCAAATCTACTTATTGGATGTAATATGTGTTTATCGACGTGAGCGCAGAGCAGAAGGACAAAGGATCGGTTTTTTCGAGTTACGCGAGCGCGCCGAAAGCTTCGAGAGCTCGCCGAGTTTTCGAGCTTGCGGCAACCGCATCTCATGTTTACCGCTCTTTCGATCTCTTCCGTCAGTCGCTATTTTGTACGGCGCTTTTTCACTGCGGTATCTCCGCTCTAGCTCCGGTTCATACTCGAGGTTTAACAGAACGCTTTTCGGTCCATAAAGCTGAGATCCTCCGCAATGGGCTGCCATGACGGAAAGATCGGTGGGCCGATTATCGTGGAATCTTCCGGCTTCAAATTCTACGCATTAAATCCGGCAACATTTATATCGCGACAGCCTTCGGATAATTCGCTGTGGACTATTTGCAGTAACACTGTTTGCTCTTACCTATGAAAAAAATAGATCACTTTACTTCCTGAAATTGTCGGAAAAAAACGCTCTCAGCCCTTTAATGGCAATAGATGAAAAATCTATTCCGAGCCAATTCGACAGAACGCGTTATGCTTCCGGCCAATGATCCGCCAGCTCCAGAACGTATCTTGATTTTCGAGCATTCGACACAGTTCTTCAAGTTCATAGACGCGCATGTGTCAAGCTTCTTGAACGGTCGTCGCAATCAATACGCGCTACATTCGTCTGGATATTTATTTATCTCCGGTTAAGAGAAAGATAAATCCGTCGTGCAGGGGTGAGTTATGAGTAAGGGGTAGTTTCGAAGTAAAGCCAAAGTCGGGCGATAAGCGGAACGAGGTTAAAGAGAAGAAAGAAAAGGGAGAATAAAGTTCTTCTCGCACCTTCCCCTTTGCGCAGCGAGATATCCCATAGAGGAAGTGCAGCGGGGCAAACGAGGCGCCGTTCCATTCCCGTCACGTCGAAGGACTTAATTCGCGAAACGCAAAAGGCGGTAAGCATGAATAATCGTTATGTGCCCTGTAGAGGGTGCGAAGGGAGGAAAATAGAGGCGAGTGAGCGTTGGAAGTCGAGAAAGTGAGGTAAGAGCCAGCACCGAGCGACGGAGGCAGACTGGAAGCTCGGCGCTTGCAGCGAAACCTCGACTTTATGCAAGCCAGGTTGTGCACCTCTCGCGAGCTCGCTGCAAGCTCGATGGGGGTCTTCTTTTTCACCCTGCCTGCCTCCATTATGGATCATTATCGAGTCACGATTTATGATCCACTCGAGCGTGAGTCCACTTCGAACCACCGCGCCCTGAGGCTATACGGGCTGAGCTTGCGAAGCTATACGAACCTATCGTAAGCTCATAAACTTCCAGCCGTAGATCGAGAAACGGAGCGGGAAGGGATAATGGACGAGTCGCGTCATTTTGCTTATAACATGAACATGCGGTTAGAATTCCTCGAGATACGGGGGAGAATGGCCGTCGAAGCCGGGAAAAGCTCACGAGTAACTTTTAAGGCTTTCCGAGCGGCACGATCCGAGGAAATGCGAGATAGGCAGAGAATTTCGAGCGTCTCCCAATGGGACAAAAATCGGAAAAAAATCAAGCATCCGGAAGATGTTGGAAAGATTGATTTTGCGTTACAATAATTCCAAAAAGTTATTGACAGATTGATGAAAAAAAAACTTGTTCCACAAGTTACTCAACAGCCGCATTTTTTTTCTGATGAAAATGATTCGTCAATTTTTCTGTATGGGTAGGCATTGTTTCTGTACTTCGATTTTGTTTTTAATTTTGAAAAATGTGTGAGAAATCACGAATTTTCTAGATGTGTTTGTTTCAAGACCACCCATTAATCTCAAGAAGATTGCGGATGATCGATCAAGTAGATTCACAAATACGGCTCAAACAGGTTTTAAAAAAATGCAATTTTCAATAAATATCGCAAACAAAAACATCTACTCGTCGCAGGGGGTTGGATTAGCGAAATCTCTTGTTCGTCATCAGATTGTGTTGCTTAGCGTCCGGACGGAGGGAATTTTATTAAAAGGCAAAGTGTCAAAGATGAGTCAGGATGTGACGCGAGCCGCTACAGGCGTTACTTGAATTTAATTAAGCAATATTGTGTTTAGTGACTCATCAAGCCTTCGCTCAGATTATATGATAATTCGAATCGATACTATGTATTGTGCGTTGAAGTTCGAATATCAATAATTAATATGACCGATGAGATTGCCAACGAACGATTTTAATTGGATCTCCGCGAGGAGATTTATTTGATTACACTGGTAATGACATTCGTTCAATCCGAGTGTACGCTGTTACACGATCATAAAATGATTTTGGTCCAAGATAAGTTTGCTCACATTCTGCATGACAATCTTGCTGCGATATTTCATCAAGGTGCGACGCACGGACGATTGTTCGGTAGATTTTTATCAATGATAAAATTTTATATGCTGATACAATTTGAAGCATTAAATCGTCAGAGGCCCAATTAATGAGATTATTGGATCCAATACGGAATGGAAAGCATCAATGTGTTATTATATTGACGTAGGGGAGAGTGGGGCAAAATGGCATATCGGGGCAAAATGGTACGGAATGGTCAAATAAAGCCCCCCGTACGATAGAATTAGTGTAAAATGGGACAAGAGAAAATCCCATCGAAATAGATTTTTTTGCTGTCCCATTTTGCCCTAATACCATTCTGACCTGGTTCCATTGTGCGTGAATACCATTTTGCCCCGGTATGCCGTTTTGCCCCGCTCTCCCCTACTCGTAAGGTGTTGAAGAACTGCAAACTTGTTTCCAGAACAACGAAGATTTTTGTTCTTTGTCCAAATCATTAGCTTTTTGGCATGAAAAGGCATTAAAAGTCGAACTTTTGCAGAATGGTGAACAAAATACATAATTCACACATATAAAACGAATAACATTAACGTTTATCATAAACCACTTTCATATCGCAGTTGCGTATATTAAACGTATCGTAAACCTTCCCATGTTTATTGGAACCGGTGCTTTGCGCACTTCTCGCACAGGAACCAATCTTGAACCGGCGGTTCTGCTGGTTTGCTTAATCAGCGATTGAGTTTCATGATTTTAATGAGGGAATCCGAGAATGCGAAGAGCCGCTGGTAAAGCTTAATGGGACAAAGAAGAGTGGGAACGAAAGTTCTAATAGTAAAGGGGTAGTCAGATATTTCTAGTAACTCGTCGGCTATCGCCCATTTTTCTTACCGAAGGATTTCTCCAGGGGTTGAGACGGGCGAAGGAGGACATTACTTCCATTTCCATGCCTCGAGAGACGCTCAACTTTTCAATCGAACACGGCACTCTCACTGGCGTTCGGGTAAGAAATGTTTCTTGCATCTATTCGCAAAAAGCTCCGCCCCGGTAGCTCGCCGATCGGGCGAAAAACTTTCGCTCACCCCTCGCGCGTCCCACTATCGCGAACAAAACAAATATACCCATTTTCCCATTACGCCGTCGCATGTATTCGATATAAGGACAGAAAAGCTACGAAAGCTTCCGATGGGCGGGTGGCCTCGAGCTATTGTTAGCCCACATACTTTTCCATACATTACAAGGATAGATGGCATCCAATAGTTTCGGAATAGTTTTCGATTACATTTCTACGCGCTCCGAATATCAAAATGATAAGAGGAAAATCTTCGAAAGCTCGGGTGAATTTTCACTTCCGCGAATTGTTTATTTCATGCTGGAGCCATAAATTGACCGCCATCCACCATCCATCATCGCGGCCAAAACAAATATAGGGGAGAGCGGGGCAGAATGGCATACCGGGGCAAAATGGTACGAATGGCCAAATAAAGTCTCCCGCATGATAGAATTAGGGGCAAAATGGCACAAGAGAAAGTCCCATCGAAGTAGATTTTTTTGCTGTCCCATTTTGCCCCAATACCATTCTGCCCTGGTCCCATTGAGCGTGAATACCATTTTGCCTCGGTATGCCGTTCTGCCCCGTTCTCCCCTACACGTTTTTCCATTACGTTACGCGTGTGTCGCGATTGAAAGAGAAAAGCTTCGATGGGCGATAATTTCTCGGCAATTATTTTTTTTTACATTTTTCGCACACATCACGAAATAGACGGCATCCAATTGATTGAGTCTTTGGTGGCACATCCACATTTCGCGAGTATAAAAATACAGCTAAGCAAAACTCTTAAAGCTCAAGTGGATATTTACTTTTCGCCGCTGTTTACACGTATCGTACACTCCGCGCACACACACGAGGTCTAACTGGCAAGGATAAAATTCAATAGCGTTGCGGGCGTTTTTTTGTTGGCATCCATTTAAGCTTCTTTTTAGTCGGAAAGCTCGAAACATGAGAACAAGAATATTATGCTTCGTTTGCCGTAACCGCGGGTGATAAAAGCTCGACGTCGAAGAGGTAAACGGTTGCAATTAAAACTTTTCGTAACCACCTCCATCTCATTATGAGCGTTTGATTATGAATCTTTTGAGCGTACAGCGGGCAGCAAAGCCCGTCACAGATTTCCGGCCAACCGGCAACTCGTTGAAGAGCCCTCGAACATGGCAAAGGGTAAAACTGGCCAGCGAAATCCGCTAAAATGTGAGGCACAAAACGACGCGACATTGGAGCTGCACAGCGAAACCTCGAATATAACTATAATGACTTGATATTGTATATTCCGTGCGGAAATTCAGACCGGCCGCCGGGATAAAATAAAGGACCGGTAAAGGCTTATGCGAGGAATCCATATAACATGGAATTCAAAATTGGAACCTTGGAAGCCCAATTAAAGTGACCATATAAGGTAAAACAATATTGCACACGCGCTAAACAATATCTGTTACTATAGGGGAGAACGGGGCAAAACGGCATACCGGGGCAAAATGGTAT
This sequence comes from Ischnus inquisitorius, assembly GCA_963924025.1. Lineage (NCBI taxonomy): Eukaryota > Metazoa > Arthropoda > Insecta > Hymenoptera > Ichneumonidae > Ischnus > Ischnus inquisitorius. The sequence continues at coordinate 1,500,567 of OZ001250.1, read as the reverse complement.
TCATGCACAATAGGACCAGGGCAGAATGGTATTAGGGCACAATGGGACAGCAAAAAAATCTACTTCGATGGGACTTTGTCTTGTCCCGTTTTGCCCTAATTCTATCATACAAGAGACTTTATTTGACCATTTCGTACCATTTTGCCCCGGTATGCCATTTTGCCCCGCTCTCCCCTAAACGGTGAAAATGAATTCAGCTACTAGTGTAAATATAACCAGAATAATCTATAAACAATATGCATATATGCAATCCGAATGTCCGCCCGAAAAACGTTTCAGTAAACATTACTTTGTTTGTTTTATAAACCACTTTTAAAACGGATTTTCTACGTTCTCCGAAAAATGCATATTTATCTCAAATTTCCGTCGGACTTTGAACTGCAATGAAAACAATTTGAAAACATTTAATCAGCGTTTATAATATCGAAAACAGAACCAAATATTATTTTCGTACAGTCGCAACCGGTCAATTTTCAATCAATGGGATTACAATCTGAAAAAACAAACGAGTATGTGGAATCTGTTCGAAAGATTGATCCAGCGTAACAATAGTTCGAAAAAGTTATTGATAAATTGATGAAAAAATACTTGTTCAACGAATTATCCGGCAAGCTAACTTTTTTTTCTGATGATAATGATTTGTTATATTTTCTCGATACTAATAATAAATTTTCTTATTCCATCCTTTAGTTTCCCTTATCGCCGATTTCGAGATGTCCCCTTTAGTAGATGAAAATTAGAAGTCTCCGCGCGAGACCACCACCGAAATTTCAGCACGTTCGTAGTTAGCTACGAATGTTTGCACATTTTCGCAAGCTCGAGGAAAAAGATAACCCCATGTGTTCTTTCGCAAGAGTGCCGTTAATGCGTGAAAGCGTGCTTAAGATGCGAAAAATCGTCCACGACGATGCGTACGCAAGTTTTTACAACTCAATATCCATAAAACACAATCCCTCGACTCTCTTAAGGCCGAACGATCCCCGAAGAAATTTCGCAATTTTTTCCGCCGGCCGTCACTTCGAAAGTACTTTAAGGGTGTCAAGTGGGTAATTAAGGGTTCCCGAGCGTCGGGTAATGGGGCTCGGTCGCGATACTCGTATATCAGCTTGGAACGAGATATCTGCCCCACGGAGCTTTGCCGCTACAAACTGTTCGCCAAGAAGTTCGTAACACCCCTGAACGCACGAGCATTTCACGTGTATATTTCTCGCTCTCTCATTCGCTCTCCATGTCCTCGCTTGTGCCGTAACTGTTTCGAACGACGGAAGTATACGCTTGGCTAACCCAGTGCGGTTAGAGCTTTTTCTCTCGATTCCCCTCCCCCCATACACGACCGTGGAGCCTCGCAAGCTCTCGCGAGCTTTTCTCCGATGTTTCTACAATGTTCGTACTGTTACGAGGTTAAAGGGGCAACGGGAATCCGGGAAGGAGGGTGGCTCGTTTCGGGAATGAGAAATAACGCTGCTGTCGCCGTGAGTGTCTCGACGTTTCGGGGGTTGGTTTTAACCCCACCTCGCTCGTCTATTCTATGGGATCGTATTCGGGCTATCGTTCTTTCTCCATCTTACCGGCGCGATAGCATTGCGAATGTGTGTTAGGGCGGCCCAGTGAACCCTGGGAAATAGCACGCTTCCATCGTTACCGTAAAGCCTTAAGGGGAGCGAAAGCGAGACAGACAATGAAAGAAATCGAAGGGGTGTACTTTTGCGGAGTACAGTAGCACGTCGTTCAACCCTTCGAAGAACTTTGTTTCAACCTTTACTCCGTCGAAATGGGCGCTTTTAAGAAACCGTTTTTCTTCCGCATTGAGTCTTAAAGGGGGGAAAAAGAATTGTTTCTTAGTAAACCTTTTTACGGATCTTTAATAGGAAGAGACTCACCGATAGTTTAGGTGGAGACGATTATTCAACGCGACATCGTTTCTGCATTGCAATTTAATTAGACCTCTTTCCTACTCGTTGAGCCTCTCTGCTTCTTCAAGCTTCGCCCCTGCGTGAAAGCTTCGCATTCTCACCCCCCATAATGTACACACTGAATATCCTCTGCCGCTATTCAGCGTATCCTTCTGTCGCGTATGAAGGTGAGTGGCGCGAGGGTAAGAAAAGAAAATTGCGTGTACGGGAGAAAATATACGAGAGATACTCACCCTCATGATCAAAAGCTCACATCGTCCCCTCGACGCTGAGAAACACCTTCAGCACCTACGCGACGTGGATAGAAGCAGACACCGCGCTTCAGGTAAAAGACGTCGACTAGCTGGGTGGCTGCTGTAGTAGCATAAATCTCCTCTATCGCCCATCCGCCATAGGGAACAGGTAAAAAACTGATATACACACGAGTCGCACTGTCACACAGAAGCCCACACCTTACTCACTCGTAACATGTAAAAGATAAGACATTAACTCGAAGACGTCGGAAAAAAAAAAATCGACGAAATTTTTTTAAGACTTCTCGAAGGCTGAGGTACAAATTCTCAACCGCATACAGGAAATCATGCCGCCACTATCGGCAGGATTTCTTCACTCGTTGATAATATCCAATGTCGGACCTTATGTAAAAGTTGAAAAAAGTATGTGTTTACTGTTTCAACGTCACTATTTGTCACGATTCAAATAGTGAATAAAGTTCGAATCAAAACGAGAACTGTTCGCGTAATCCACCCTTAAATGCGGGCGGAGGGATGATCGAAATTATCCTCATTCAATCGCGCGTCTGCGTGTCCGATCGCACTCGGATGACTTCACTGGCAAGTTACGTTCGAACTTCGCGAGCTTACAGTTTCATTTGCAACACTTCACTGAAGCCACAAGTCTTTGATGACTCGTGCACTAAGTAAATAAAACAGTTCACTGGAAAATTCCACCCTTAAATAATAGCGAGGGGATGATAGAAATTGTTTTCATTCAATTAAACACGTCCGGGTTTACACACTTGGATAATTTCACTGGCAAATTAGGTTTGATCTTCATGAGCTTGGAATGCCACTTGCAACCCTTGAATTACAACCCTTACAGACAAAAACAAGCCTGCGACGACCCGTGTATGTTAAAGTAAATTAAAAAAATTATTTCACTCTCGAAATAAGGGCGGAGAAATGATAGAAACCGTATTCATTTGAGCGCTCTCGCGTCTGATCGCACTCAGATTGCTTCACTGGCGAGTGAAGTTTGGAATTCGTGAGCTTGCAATTCCACTTGCAACCTTTAAATTCCAACTGTTAAATAAAACTACACTCGTGATGACTTGCGTGACGAGTAATAAAGGGTTCACTAGAAAATGTCACCCTCAATGACGATAGGCATAGTTTACATTTAATCATTCACCGTCGATTCTGATCACACTCGGATAACTTCGCAGGAAGATTGAGCTGAACTCAAGCTTGAAGTTTCACTTGCAATCTTTGAATTCCATCCCGAAAATAAAACTGCAAACTTGCGATGACTCGTGTAACAAGTTTCGAACACGTATTTAATCGCGCACTGGTTTGAAGTAGCGGCGATTGTTGAAGTTCTATAAAAACCACGCTACAGCCGCGTCACGTGACGCAAGCACGTTGAGCCTTCGTAGCTTCCGGCGAGACGATTTCTCTCGCGAAGTACGCGGAATTATAGTGTACAGAGAGGGTTGTTCGGAGTAACGCAGAGACGGATGTAACTCGATGTGAGGCCGTGGCCCGGCAGCCTCCGACTGGCTCCAGTACGTCAGCCTCGCAAGCTCCGCGGCCTCGAAGGATGGTTTGGCCTCGCGCGCGGCCACGCGCAAGCCCCCGCCGTGGCGCGGCCTCGAGGGTGCCAGGGATAGAGCGAGAGAGACTCCAATGGCAAAGCCGGAGAGAGAGTGGAACTACGTCGTCGACCCTAGCCGCGTCGCGAATTCTTGGCGTTGCACCGGCAAATTTTCCCACCTCCTTTCCTTCTTCGCTCTTTTTACTCCTGCCCCATTGCTCGCCGTAACGTCCAGTCGTAAACCAGCCCCTGTTCCGCACCGCAGCACGAACTTGAAAGCTGGTCACGAATGCGCTTAAAATCATTTTCTCCCGCACTCTCGCGCACCGTATATTTCGTTTGATCGGGAATTACCTTAAAATTTTCGAGTTGTTTCAAAGACGAAGATTTATTGCATAGAACAACAAAAAAATTGGCACGAAATCGTCGCTTCTAGCGAAATTGCGTCTAGTTACGGACCAATTTTTTGTCTTGCATTCGCGAAATTAAATTACGCACAAGATTGACAACAAATTTTGGTGTCCCTCGAGAATTTCTTTTTTGTAACTTTCCATTGCAAAATCTCATATGTAAATAACTTACATCAAATTCGATTTTAAAGTCGTCCCTAATCGTTCGTGCAACCGAATTGGAAATATCCGCAGATATGCGTGAGCTTTTCGATGAGCTATTTGAGCTCCGGGACCGGTTGAGCGCATGCACAGGTCGACTGAAGAATGAAAAGCTCCGGCACTCGGGAAGAGTCAGTGTGAAAGCTTCGCGGATGAAACAACGCCCGCGGTCGTAGCGAGTTTGCTAAGCGGATGTACAACCGAGCTCGAGTAGCGAGTACAAGTGTAACTTCGCGAGTTCGCGAGTTTGCCGTAACTCCGGCGAGTCGAGCGTTATGAGCAAAACAACTTTTCATTAATTATTCGAAGGTTCCCGGCGCAAAATCGACGCATTAGGCGGAAGAAATTTCGCGCTTTTGCGAAGCGACGAAGGGCTCGTTGGGTAAACGGCACAGAAAACACGAAGTTCTCGATTAAACCCTTTCCCTCCCCTCTCTCGGAAGCTCTCGCGTTAACCGAGGAACGTTAACTGGGCACGTTAACCCGGCCATGAGCCCTCGATAGCGGCAAAATGACCGTGGCCATCAAGACAGCTTAATTATCCTCGATCTTGCCCACCGCTCGTTCTGCTCACGAAGAACATCGGCCGTTCCAACATTCGCCACTCCATTAAACTCCCGCTCAAGGTCCCACTCGAATGACCTTAAACGACTCTGGGATTGTTGATTGTCATCGGTATTGTCGTTTACACTGTCATATAATTGTTGCTCATAATGGGCTTTGCGTTTGTAGCTTTTTCCAGCCGAATGAATTTCCGTAGCTGAATGAACGATATTTTTTTACGATAATGAGAAAAGTTCCGACTGGTAGGACGGCTGACTGAAAAAATTGAAGGGCTGAGAGAAATGAAAAATAAAATGCAAACAGAAACGGCGCATGAGTAAAATCGTTCACCTACCATTTACAAGGTCAAGCTCGCTTGTCGCGCAACATGAAAGCCCCACTTGCAATGTCTCCAAAGATTCTGGCTCGGATAAGCACCGCGGATATCGTTTTCCGCGTAAGAAATCAACAACAATTAACAACAATTTTCCAGGGAATCTTTCGAAGTTTGAGAAAATGAAGAGGTTTTGAACAAAGGCCGACGCAAGACACCGAAAAAATGGTTGCAAGGATTAAGATGCTTTTCGAGAAAAGCCCGACAAAATCAGCTTTCGGGGGGCGAAAGCTCGGTGACGGACAGCTCTTAGGACGGGGTAGCTCGACAACGAGATGCTCTTAAGCTGCAAATCAATACGGAGACACTTTTCACCGACGGTTATGCTTTTCGCTCTCAACATCCCGGAACTTTTTCACTGTCTCAACCCACACAACGCATGACAGTAAGGAAATGTACGCAAAGAAAATAAGAAAATGTTTCGTTATTCCGGAAAATGAATCGCATTACATTTATGGACTTTATTCAACATTAAAGAATATCAAAATTCAATAAGCCTATTCAAAACTGGTGCATAAAAAAAATGTTGTCCTTGTTAAAAAAATTCTGTCTTGATATTTGTGACTCGTTGAATGAATCAATTTGTCGATTTCCGGGACCCGAAAGGTTTTTCTCCAATGCGAATTATCGCAGAAAATTTTTTTTTGTATGTAAAAAATGTGAGAAAATGTAAGGAAACGCGAGAAATTGCTCTCGCCGCAAATTCCGAAATGTCGTTCACGGATTCGATAAATCTCATGGTCGATCCATCCTCGGGTTATTCGTTATCAAAGAGATATTTGTTTTGGCTTTGACCACAACTTTTCAACGATATCGTTTTCCGTACTTTATTTCTTCTTTTCGAGCTTCGCAATGGTATTTTCGCGCTCGTCCGCCTCGTCCGGAGGTTGCATATGAAAAATTTCTGCGAGTCCCGACCCGGCTCACAGTTTGATACTCGGATATTCGTATCGCCTCGTCGGTGGAGCGGTCGAAAGATTTGTTACGGACATTTGGCCGGAGAGATTGGAGTATTGCTTCGCAAGCTCGCGGAGTATTAGCGAAACGCTTGAAAGCTCCCCCGGAGCGACGCATGAAATAAATACACGATATAAAAAATTTAATGAATCCCACCGAACAGTTTGAACGCTACTGACCGCTAATTGAAATATTCGAATTAATGAGAAAAGTGCACGAAAATTAAAAGTTTTATTGTCAGAGACACAAAAAGAAAAAAAAAAAAATCGACAAAATATCATCGAAATGTCGAAAACAAAGGACAGTATTTCGATGCGACGATGCGCTCTGAAGATTCATTTTGAAATGATGAAATAATGAAAACAAGGAGAATCGAGCGAGCGAGCCTTTGGTGAGATTTCACAGCGACGAACGCGAGAGGTTGAGTTTCGAGATAAAATAAAGATGAGTGCTCGCCGAGTCCGATTAATATTCAACGTTGGAAGAGGACTCCTTCCCGAATCCGCCGGCTCGCACGGACACCACTTCCATTCCTTGCCCACGACGTGGAGTAATGTCCTCGACACGCTGAGAGATGCTCTCTCTTATCCGCTCTCGTGTGCCCGCAGAAGAGAAGATAAACGAAGAGACCGAGTGCCGCTGGACAGGAATGCGTAACAGAGAAAATACATTTATTTAGTTAACCCTTCGATGAATTTCCCGCACGTCCGGCCACGAGCGCCTCGTACTCTGTTTCAGCATCGGTCGATTCCGGCTAACACACGATAAAAGGGCGGCTGAACACCCGATCGCTCGGTAAGGCAGAAAAACGAGAATTGTGCGTTCAATCGATGTTTGCAAATTAGTCCTCAACACTACATGATTTATCATGCATTAATGGGAATCCAAAAAAAGCGCATGTATTCTGAAAGATCAATTTTGCACAATAATAATTTTGCAATGTTATTAAAAATAATGTCCCAGCAAGCCAACTTTTTTTTAATAAAAATGATTCTTTCGTTTTTTTATACCAACGAAAAAAGTTGAACAATATCGACGTCGTATCCACTTGATTTCAGCCCAATTTGTTCTCTGGCGCCGACCTGGAAGCAAACAGCAGTTTTGTTCTCACCTGAAAGAGGCTATTTTTAATTATCGAAGCATAAATTCACCTAAGTCAATGAAAAAAGGGACGAAAACAAGCAGGACGATTGGTCGGAGTGGGGATGGGCGTTGAATTTATGTATTCGACTCATCGTCTGCGGGAGGTTACATCCTTTCTAGGATTCTCCAATTCCGAAGGGGCGTGCATCCATTCCTGCACGATCGGAATGACCAGCCGCGGCAGTGGCAGCGGCGGAACATGCAGCGGCTTCGAGAACCGGACAGGTACGAATGGTCAGACTTCGCACGACCGTGGATCTTCGTGATTCGACCTCGTAAAACTCTCGATCGCGTCGAGCTTACCAACCCCGATGTACCGTCTCGATGATCCTTTGTTCGTCGAATGGAAATAAAAATCTACCGTTCGAACCGCGTTAGCGTTCCGAAGAGCTGCTGGATAAAGTTTTACCCAAGGGAGTTCTGTCGGTCAGTTTCACCGCAATTTATCTGCGGAACACGAAAGAACCACATGAAAGCGATTCTCTAAAAGCTCCAAGATTGGACATGTTTCAAGATATGGATTTGACCTCATCGTCAATCCTCGTTGTCCGTACACCAATATTATTATTATTATTATTAATGCAATTGAGCAAGATCGTTCGATAATTTTTCGTCGACTTTCGAAAAAAAAAAGGTAACATCCGGTAATCGTGGAGACCTTTTTATCGTCCGGTACTCGACTTGAGCTTTGAGCGCGAGTGAAGAGCCGCGCGTTGCCGTCCAGTCGACCGGTCGGCCGGACTCTAACGACCGCCACTTATGCATAATGATTGAGAGGATCGTTAGGAGGCGTTGATAAAGTAAGCGTCGCCAGTGGAGAGGATGCTCGCAAGCTCCTCCTGGACGGAACTGGAATCCTTCCAAGTCGAAAGGTCGCAGCGGATTAACGGTGAGGAAGCTCGGAAATTCTCAAGGTTTCGCCAGCGGCCGCTCGGCAATGTTCGAGTCAATCCCAGATTCCCGCGAGGCGTTCGGTCAATGTTCGCACTGTCGTGTTCGCGATAATTGGTTCGGAAAGATGAGGAATGGAGCTCCACGCAAATGGGGTTAAAGATAACGGAGCTTGATAGAATATGACGGATGACTCCTGCGGAACACGCCAAACCTTTCGCGTTGAGAAATTGGTCCGTTGATACCGAAGAGAAGAAAAAACGAAAAAAAAAAGATAAACATTTTTCGGTCGCGGGGCAAAACACAAAAATGGGGCGTAACAACAACATTTGAATAATGAACGCGAAGGGAAAATAAGCGAATGAATTGGATGAAAATAAATTGGGGGTGGGAAAAAGCGAGTGAGAGCTTTTGGGGATGAGCGAAAAGCTCGTTAATTAACCGACTGTCGAAACACTGGAAGCTTTCCAAACGAGAGCTCTCGCCGCAGATTAATAGACAGCCGGTCGAACTGCAATTAGTTTGAGGGGGTAAACGCGAGCGCGGCTCGAGTGTTCCCGTGAATTCGTCGTGGCGAGCGAAGAATCGGCGCAAAAGCTCAAAGCTTTCCCGAGCACCACATTCGACTGGCTCGCTCATCGAACGCTCGGCCTCTCACATCGTATGAGAATAATGCACGAACATTCGTTGACTCGAATCAACATCCATTCGCCTCGTTGACAATTGTTTTCGCGAGCTTTCGCGGTCATCGCGAAAGTTCGAGCGACGCGGCAAATGTCGCATTTCGACAATTTCATCGCGCAAGTTCGAATGTCTTCATACCAATTTCGACAAAAATCTCACGTCTGTGGCGCGCAAGTTCGAGACACGTCGTTCAAGGTCATTGAACTCGAGGCCGGTGCCGCACGAATTCGAACAATTCAGTGAACGCTCGGACAATCTGGCAATTGCATTGAACAAGTTCAAACAACCCCGGCGCAGTTCGTAAAACTTGGTAATTGCATGGTAATAGTTCCAGTGAGTTCGCAGACTTTGATATTAAGCTTCCCTAACCCATCGGCCGATCGTGTACCAGATAAAAGCATGTGCGGTCTTATGAAAGCTCAAACGATAAGACGAGAGTTCTCGCGATGATTCCTCCCAGTCTCCGTCCTCTTCGACAACAGCGATATTAAAAAGAGCGAAGCCGATAACCGCTGAAAGGGGAAGCCCGGAAGCTCCGTAAGCTCAAGGACGATCCTTGTCAGCTGTTCGTCGTCCTCGAAGCTTTCGAGAATGTTCTACGTATTCCCGGGCGTCCCGGCGTCCCTAACAAAGCAATTTGCTCGGACAAATGGTGCCGGCTGTGCGGATGTGCCGTGGGTTCGTGGCTACAGACGAAGCGTGGAGTGGTGGAAGGGGCTTCAATGGGACGTGGGTGGCAGACCGTTCTGCGGTCTCTCGGACAACCGCGGCAACGGGGATCAAGGGGAGCGGGGAAGGGGAATTCAGGGGGTCGCGGTGGACAAGCTCAGCGCGTCTCTCCGCACACCCACGGAGAGCTTGCAGCGGAGTGCACGAAGCGGACGGGACGTTCAGTAACAGGTTTAGACAATGCTCGGAGCGTCTCGCGGCTACGCGCATGCATTCCCATCCTTTTCAAAACCTTTTCCTCGACTATTCATGACCCTTTCTGATACCCATTGTTCAGTGTACTATGGAACGTACAGACATACAAAACGGATTGCACTTCTGTATAGCAGGAATTATAGTTTACCCATAGAAATATAAAGAGTACATGCGATGACGATAAATCGCCTTCGTAAATCAAAAGACGTGGCGGCGTCTCGACGCCAGGTACAGTAGAGAATCAGATAAGTTGAAGATTCGGCAACCGTTCCTGGTACCGAAAAAACTTTCCCTTGCCGTTGCTGCGCAGCGCCGCGAGTGGGGATGAGAATGACCGTGAAAATTGCCGCAAGGTTCGATCTCGCGGTCATTTTTATCGTGTGAAAAACACCATGTACGATGATTCCTGGCATTGGGGCAAAATGGGACAAGGGAAAGTTCCATCGAAGTCGATTTTCTTGGTGTCCCATTTTGCCCCCATACTTGCTTTTGTTGTAGCTATTTTTATTGAACGCGACTCTCTGAGTATTTGACATACGTTTTTCGTAACTCTTTTGAAGTAAAAAAAAGGAGTATTGCATTGTATTTACATACAAGTGGCGGTCTCTGAATTTTACGAGAATAGTTCGAGAACTGGGGTAACCAATACCGGAGAACACAGAAGTCACTACAGGGCTTGTTATTGGCCTAGTTGTGTACGACAGTCACCATTGTTGTAAACTTTTATACTCCGCGCACATGTGGGTGCACGGTGACATAGCAATGACGATATCATTCACGCTTCCCAGTGCCATTTCTGCTCGGGATTGTCGGGTTGGAGAATTCCGCGTACAATGGTCGGCTCAAGCTCGTTGCCGGTGCGTCCACGCGGGCGTTTATATCCGCGGCGAGATCGCTCAAACTGCGCCCCGACTCGCATCACGCCATCCCTTTCAAATTCAGTCACGCTAACCCGTTTCACCTTGATCCGCCCGTCGCCCCCTTCCGCCATGCGCTATCTCCGTCAAACTGACGCGCGATCGGGTACCAATTTCACGCAACGCCCACGTAACCCACGTAGAGCGGACGAAAGCTCTATCGAAATTAATGATTAGGCCTGACGTGACGAATTGACAACGTTATAAAGCGAACGAGGCGGGAGAAGATTCTGCGCTCTATCTGCCCTGTTTATCCTCTGGTTTTACAACAGTTTTGGGGGCTTTAAGACAAATTGGTTTGCGGATTAAATTGTCATTACTTGATCCACCTTCTGTCACGAGGGTACCAACATATTTTCAGCATGTTCGATGTGAATTATCCGATATCAGCTGTCGACACTGAATTCTGAGAGCTCCCAGTCGAAAATTGCGCTACTGCTTGTAGAATGAATGCTTAGGGGAGAGCGGGGCAAAATGGCACACCGGCGCAGAATGGGACGAAATGGTCAAATAAAGTCCCCCGTATGATAGAATTAGGGCAAAATGGGACGAGAGAAAGTCCCATCGAAGGAGATTATTTTGCTGTCCCATTTTGCCCCAATACCATTCTGTCCTGGTCCCATTGTGCGTGAATACCATTTTGCCCCGGTATGCTGTTTTGCCCCGCTGTCCCCTAATAGAATTGGAAATTTACGAAGAGGCGCGGCTTTTTGTTCGTACGTAATCGATTCCAGACGCTACGGAAACCACTGTGCGGAAAAATCCGGACGTGCAACTTTTTTGTCCGACTTTAAGTTTTTTTACACGATTGCGCGGCTATTGAGGGTTCTCAGTCTCGAAACAAGAATTCCGGTATGTGAAGGGAATTTTTCTGTTATTTCTAATCGCATATTGGAAAGCTCCGTCGGGATATGGCCGCAATGATGCTCTCATTTATTATACGCCCGAAAGCCTCAGATTACTCCAGAAGCCATCGATAATAATTACAGCAGTTGTAGTTACGAATATCGCTGCCCGGACAACGATGTAGTCAATAACAATTGAATTGCCACGCGAGTTTCGAGTTACGAAATTCTCGCCGGCGCTTAAATTGATATCCAAAACGCAGGAGAAACCAGCGTTCGACCAAAGTGGGGGGGGGGGGCAGTTTTGATTGCTCTGTATTTGACCAGTCGGTCTTCATAGAGTTTCGCGTGTAACATTGCGTTTGCGCGTCGATATAGCCGAAAATATCGTTCGCACCCGAAACCACGCCAATTCCATTCGTTGAATTTCGACATGTGCGGTTGTATCGTTGAATGCATTTAAACGGTTTGAAACTGACCGCTAAACGATACACGCCGAAAATATCGAATGGACACAAATAAAAAAAACCGTCGGGCTGACGCTTTAACTCCTTATTTATGAATTATGTATTATTTAAGCGAAAATGTTGTTCCACGCTACGCTTCGCGGCATATTCTCTTCCGCTCGGAGCGAATTTAATGTAAATTATAATTAAATTACTAAAGTTATAATTGCGTCGCATCGAATCTCCGATATTCCTCGGCTTCCGCCTCGTCGAATCCTCCGCTGCGGCGGAAAAATCACATTTCATCGAACCTAGAAAAAAATCAACCATTCCTCGTATGTAATTAATTGTCTTAATTTTATTCTTACCGCAAATTATCGATCCGGAATTGAAACTCGAGCGTTCACGTAATCGCCAAACATTTAACACACGACTCTCGCGATATTCTCGAGCGCACTTCGCGCCGCGCGAGATTCGAATGCCTCGTAGACCGTAGTGCAGTTTTCCGCCGCGAGATGGCGAATCCGCAACGAGTCTTTCGCGTACGCGAAAGAACGTCGCCGCTTCCTTAAGAAGCGACGCCCAAGCTGTGGGCAAATGTTTTGAGGTCTCTTAGAATTTCTTGTTGGAATTAGGAATTGAAAAGTGAATGCAACAATATTAGCGTTTGGTATCGATTTTTATTCACAATCTTCATGAGAGTCGTCGTCGAGCTGGAAGAATGATTACAGGGGTTAAAGCGTAAGGGGGACGGGTAGGGGAGAGTGAGGCAGAATGGCATATCGGGGCAAAATGGTCCGAAATGGTCAAATAAAGTCCCGTGTATGATAGAATTAGGTCAAAATAGGAAAAGAGAAAGTCCCATCGACGTAGATTGGTTTGCCGTCCCATTTTGCCCTAATACCATTCTGCCCATGGTCCTATTGTGGGTGAATACCATTTTGCCCCGGTATGCCGTTTTGCCCCGCTCTCCCCTACGGCTGGGGAGCAAAGAGATGAACGAAGGCAAAACAGCTCAGCACCTCCATCGAATTCTCGACAATGGATTTCATCCAACAATACCTCGTGCCTGAAGCTTTCGGAGCTTGCAGGGACACGATAGAGGCAAACAAGAACGACGACGACGACGAATAACGAATTCTCGTGAGCATTCTCTGGCGCATTCATTCGCATCGTTGGGCGCATCTGCTGCGAACCACTGCGAAGCTTTATCTTCCCCATGGTTAGGGAGCATTTCGAAGTGGAATTATAATGAATTGCAATGACCCCTTTTCCAATCTTTTGCCATTTATTCGCCTTGCTTCGCATTCACCTATTCGCAAGGAATGAAACAACTCATCGTCAGCGAATTTTCCGTTAATTTTCATTCCGAAAAGTTCCATTGAATACCTCTGAATGTCTGGCAACGGTATTTGAACACCAACGGTGTCATTGGAACTTCCACAACTATTCAATTTCGCATTCGTTTTTCAATTAGGTGAATTGCGATGTCATCCCATTTTTATTTGTATATTTTAATTCGTACAATATTCGTGATCTTTGTAGAAGTAATAGACTGGGATGAAAATCTATTAATTCCATCTGTAGACAATTATTTGTCGGATTCTTCGAATGGGTTTGATTCTGAATTGATAGGAATTTCATAATATGGAGAAAAAAAAGGTCGGACAGAATACGCTAAACGGAATTTGTTTTATTGACAGGAAAAACAATATACCTTCAAATACGTGCTGTGCATTTTTGATAACAAAAATTTGTGAATAACCGGTTCATCTGTCAACTGTCAGGATATTTCGACACTCAATGACGAATGAACCTGCCAAATGAGCGAATAGCTATTTGTTATTTCATGAGACTTCAAACCGCACGGACGTATCGCGAATCGATATAAATTGCGACTTTCTTTATCCGGGATTAATAAACAACGCTCGCATTCCTTTTTATAATAAATCGGTGTCCATTTCTTTTGCGTGAACGTAACAATATCATTCATTTTCTTATTTATAAGCCGCTGGTTTTTGTATTTTTGTAAAAAATGTGGTTAACTTCGTTTTTTTCGTATTTTTCGTTGCCACCGATTTTCAACTACTTGTCATCTAATTTTTTTTCGTACCAAACAAATTTTGGCAAATTATTTTTCACGGTGGAAAACTATACAGATTCGATCTACTTCGACGAATATTTTGGGGTACTGAATCAAAATTGTTTTTCGCAATTCGCAAATTTCGTGCCGTAGCACAGTTTTGCGCAATAAATTGATAGGTTAACTCGTAATTGGCTGATTAACGTTAATTACAAAGCTCCGAATCATCGCTACTCATTGTTATTCTGCTCGAGTATGTGTAAGCAGCTCGGGATTAAATTCGCAAGCTTGCAAAGCTTTCGCCAACACACCTGTGCCCACATACGTATATCGCGCTGGGACAATTATTCATGCGTGAAATTTGCACAATGTCGCTGATTAACGTCGAATGGATAATTGCGTTAATTCCTGCCCGGCGTATTATTGACCCGATTCCCGAAGTTACAAAACGTTGTTAGGTTTTTTTCAACGAATGTAAAACTTTCAAGGTTCATTTTTTTTTTTTTCGAAGACGCGTATTTTAATTAAACTTCTATCCAATTAATATAATGTCTCTTAACGATCGATCGGGATGGGCATCTCGAAATAACACGACGATTGGGAATTAACACACGTCGAAGGTGAACGGCTCGTTCGAATTCAACCTCTGTTGTATTCCATAATCAAGGTCGCGTCCTTGAATTATTTTTGATCATGAGAAAAAGAAATTTGCCGAACATTATTGCGATCCGTGATCTTTGCCCATCTTTTATTGGCCTCACAATTGGTGCCTCATAGATTTTGAATAACAATGCCAAAAGTCATTAATATCCACGCTCATTCGTGGAGAAATTTCGTTTGCAGTGGAAATAGTGTATTTCCCTCGAGTATCGTGCAAAATTGTAATTTACAAGCTGTTAAAATCTCGCGTGTTAAGTGAAATGAAATTAATTGTCAAAAAAAAAATGCAAAGAATGACACGTTTTGTTTCCTCACAGAGGAAGCTTTGTTTTCGTAGACTTTTTTTTTTTCAAGATTTTTATGGTAACGTGTTCGGAATTCGTGGCATCAGAATTGATGTAGGGGAGAGCGGGGCAAAACGGCATACCGGGGCAAAATGGTATTCACGCACAATGGAACCAGGGCAGAATGGTATCGGGACAAAATGGGACAGCAAAAAAATCTATTTCGATGGCACTTTCTCTTGTCCCATTTTGCCCGAATTATACCATACGGGGGACTTTATTTGACCATTTCGTACCATTTTGCCCCGATGTGCCATTTTGCCCCGCTCTCTCCAAGTCCCTTAATTAAGTTCCCGATACTCGAAAATGTTTGTTACAAAAAAAAATGATAAATTTATATTCATTTGATTTATTCGACAAAAGTGAAAAGGCGTTAAGAATCTTTTGCACCGATGTTCATTATTTCGGCGCGGGGAATTCGTGTCCCATTGCCGTTGGGCGCGAGGCCGGAATGAACCGCGCGAGCGTTGCTCGTTTCGCCGGAGCGAAGAAGACGCGGGAAAAATAGAGTTAATGGAATAAATAAGCAAGGAAGCCGTCGACCGACCACGCACTCTGCTTTTCTGTACCGGGAGCATTTTAATTTCCTCGCGTGATATTTCATCCGTCGTCGGCTGGTTCTCTCCAAGCTGCTGCTGTGTGTGTGTGTGTGTGCGTGAGTTTTTTTTGTATGTTTCTTTTGCTTTTTAACACTTTCCCCAGCGAGTCTTATAACCGCGGAAAACAGTTATGTAGTCTCTCTGCAGTCGCTTCGTAGGTGCGCTTTTTCCTCATTCAAACGCAGCTTTACGGCTCTTCTTCGCAATGAAATGTTGTCTTCTCGCTTCTTTTATTCGCGACTTTTGTACGCGCGCGTCTTTCACGTTTTTTCTAAGTACAAACGCGCGCCGACGAGGACGTCAGTGACTTGTCTTTTCATCGGCGATTTTCAAACGATCTGCAAATATTTTTTGCACTATTTTTTTCAAATTTGTTAATAACATTCCGGCATTGTTGCTCGTCGGGTAGTCTCCGTAATTGTCGCTGCTTTCGGCTGGCAATATTGCGGTGGAACCTACTTAAATTGATGAAATTGAAATAACCGTTCGTTGTCCATCCTCAAACAGAGATCGTGGACTCTGACTAGAGAGTTGGGCTCGGTCTCGTAACGATCGCTAACGAGAAACAGAGCCGCGAGATCGTTTCGTGCGAGCGCGAATGACTGCGACAAGGAGAAAGTATATGAATAGTGTTTTTTCTTCGACTTCACAGTCGAATCGTCCGCCAACCGATCGCCGCGGCGGATCGGAAAGGCACGTAGAAAAGGGGCGGGTCGAGGAAGGAGGGGAAAGGATGAAGTAGTGAGATCGTCCCACAAAACTGTCCGTCCCGTGTTTGCTCGCTCGGCATCCGACAGAAGTCTCGATACTCGGCAGCGTCGAGCGAGTGCCGACGAGAGCGGGACGGAAAATCGGTGAATGTCTTCGTCGTACTTACCGATTACGGCACCCCCTCCAAACTGTCTCTGGTGTTTCTCGCCGATACCTCAGTAGACTTCGAACCGGCGTGCCGCGCGCGCTTGTGCTCTCACACTCGCGTACCCGATCGATCGTCAATCTGATTAATGATTCATCGGTCATCTTTCATCGACGATTCAGTGATAAATATTTATAAAATAATAAATTTTAAATAATAAACGAGGAATCGAACGATCTATTGGAATTTACAAGGAGGTGAGAAAATCGGTGACACTCGATCGGTCGATCGAAGAACGCAAAGAATTCGTACCGATCTGCAGATTTTTCTAAAAACCAGAAAGAAAAAATCGAGGAACATTTGACAGAGATATTCTGACAGAGGGTGATTTTTTTTCGTCAAAATCGGTTTATTTCGTTCAGTTTGAATACCTCGAATATAACAAAACCATGGCAAAAACAGCCAGAGTTGTATGCGAGCCTTTAAATTGAATTGCTCATTATTCATCGCAAATATTCTTCGAATATTCGCGAATTCTTGATTGAGCGTTTGTTGAAGAATCCAAGTAATACATGGGTTGTGTACACTGCGCGGAATGATCGTTTTTCGAGACTCATCAATTTCGAACGTTCGAAACCCGTTTCTCTGCCGGTTCGCAGTTTTTTATCGGAAATGAAGAACAAAATAAAAATCTTTCCGTAGCCCAAAATGTTAATATTGAAGCACGGGTAAAAAATAGGTACTTCCTGTGAACAAAGCTCTCATTCATATCATACATTTTTTATTCCATTATTCCGACAAAATTTCAAAGAGTTATTGTGTTCAACACAATGTCGTTGCAACGCGTCCTGCGTAGGGGAGAGCGGGGCAAAACGGCATACCGGAGCAAAATGGCATTCACGCACAATGAGACCAGGGCAGAATGGTATTAGGGCAAAATGGGACAGGAAAAAAATCTACTTTGATGGGACTGTCTCTTGTTCCATTTTGCTCTAATTCTATCATACGGGGGACTTTATTTGACCATTTCGTACCATTTCGCCCCGGTATGCCATTTTGCCCCGCTCTCCCCTACAAGTCTGAGTCGAAAAATGATTATTTTTTGCCGATGAAGAAATTCATGAATATGAATAAACCTCCAATGAATAAACTCCGCGAGTTTGAGGAAAAATCGTCAACTTGCGTAAAAAAAGAAAGAAGCCCGCAATCAAGATCAACCTTTTCGCCAGATCGATAGAGGCGCCTCGTTGACAAGAATCTGGACTCGTTGGTCAATATGTCGCAATATCGAATATTTATGTCGACGGATTGTTTGTCGAGGCGTATAAAAAATACACGTGTTGCTTACACAACATGGCGCCGGGCGGTTGCAATTCGGTAATCGTGATTTAATCGACTCTTCAAACAGACGACTCGATCGTAGCGGTCGCGGCGGTGGGATTCCGCTACTGGCTCGACGCCGGTGTATCCGTTACGTTATGCACGCGGTCGTACGATTAATCGGGAGGAAGTAATTTGTTTGTACGAGCTGCGTTCACTCCCACGCTCACCTGGGAGAGGGCCCCCCCTCTTGCGCGCCACTGCTCTGTGATTGCGCGTCGCTAGATCGATCGATCTCCAATGGTTCCTAGACTACGATTTCCCCCCCGGAAACTCGGCGCATCGTAAATTATCCGGCCAAACTAGCTCAAAAGAGAAATATTGATTTACCGGCGTTTCGGCCGATTTTCAACGGACAATCACATTATTATTAACGTCGTTAAACCCTCCCTGCGCTACTGGGAATACCCCCCGCGATTACCTGCTTTTTTTGCCGTAATCCGAAAAATTTTGTCCCGTTTCTGCGAACGCCAGTGTAGTTGTGATTCGAACAGGTTTGAAGTAGTTTTTGGCATGTTTCTTACGACCAAGGATTCATATGTATTTAGAAACAATAACAAATCATTGTCATCAGAAAAACAGTGAAGTTGTCGGGTAATTTGTTAAATAACTTTTTTTTTCGTGCATTTGTTAGTAACTTTTTGGAATTATCCATTTCGCAGACTGTACTTATCTCTTGGTCTACCTTGAACTTGCAATTCAGATGGGATATTCGATTTTATGCTACAGATTAATGCAGATTAGTTGGCGAAAAAACGCTTACAAATGCCTGGCAAATGCCAGAACGTACCCGGGAATCAGGATGTCCCGTTATAACACATGTTACCTTCTGCTTTTTTTGCCGTGAACCGAAAAATTTTGTCCCGTTTCTGCGAACGACAGTATAGCTGTGATTCGAACAGGTTTGAAGTAGTTTTTGGCACTTTTCTTACGACTAAAGATTCATATGTATTTAGAAACAATTACAAATCATTATCATCAGAAAAACAGTGAAGTTGCCGGGTAATTTGTTAAATAACTTTTTTTTTCATCCATTTGTTAGTAACTTTTTGAAATGATCCATTTCGCAGACTGTACTTATCTCTTGGACTGCCTTGAACTTGCAATGCAGATAGGATATTCGATTTTATGCTACAGATTAATGCAGATTAGTTGGCGAAAAAACGCTTACAAATGCCTGGAAAATCCCAGAACGTAGCCGGGAATCAGGATGTCCCGTTATAACACATGTTACCTTCTGCGGGGTTGGAACCTGAGAATGCTGCGGCTGTCGTGCCTTAATTTCCTCGGTATTAACATCTTGCGTAATATGTTTTCTCATAGTCTACACGCAGTGTGAAGAAAGTTCAAACACGCGATTGGGTGAATAGTTCCATAATTGGGACTGGAACTATGAAAAGTGAAAAGACGTTCAAAAAAGACACGCCAGTCGATTATTTCAGCTGAGACTTATTGTCAATGACTAAAAGTACCCCGATTTCTCAATTGAAAATTTCACGACACTTTATGCGTTTTAACAAATCAGGTTTACCATAAACTCGGTGCTCTAGAATGTTTGGCAAAACGTTTCTTCTGAGTGTAGTCGCCGTGGTCGAATCTCGTTCAATAAAATCATCCATGAAGTCCAGTCGAGACCCAAAAGGGACCACTGCCGAGACTTTCGGAAGTCCCAAAGTCCCTACAGTGGTGGCTCCAATTTGGGCCCACGTGCTCTTGATTGGGATCAACGCGGCGAAGTATGAAACTCTCTCTCTGATTAACACAACTTTGTCTGATCAATATTGCTGCAAGTACCTTTATTGGGTGTAGGGCCCAATTAAGGATTTTCTATTGTTAATACGTCGCGCAAGCATTCATTTGGCCTCTACTTTGTCTTGGCATTACATTTCTGCACGGGCATGTTTCGAACAAGTTCTCAAAGGATTAGTTCTCAAAGGTCAACAGTTTCTATTATGATTCGTTGGACCGTATTCAAATATCTGAAGCGAAACGAGTCACCGGGTCCCGAACAGGTAACTTCGCGATCGAAACCGGTGATCGAAGAAAGAAAAAAAGCACAGTAGAAATAACCAATTCGAACGGCGTAAGAATCGGCTACCGGTTTTCGCTCTGTGTGCTAATAGGCAGTCGCGTGTTTCACCTCGGCCCGGTTCCGGTTGTTCGTTAAACGACGCAATCTCATTATTTCTTCGGCGCTCTCGCGGCTTAGCGTGACAATAAAAAAGAATTTAATTGCGCAACCCAACCCGGTGATGCCGCGATGAGAATTCGTTCGCGAAATCGACGACTTATACCGATTGAATAAAAAATAGCTTATATTCTCTGCTTCAAGTGCGCGAGTGGCAAGAGCTGATTTTCATGATAAAAAGAAACCACTCGGGACAAGGATATACGAGAGGCAGGACGGAGCGAGCTGACATTGAACCGTATAAAACAAGTTCGATGTGGTACGAGACGGGTTTATCGATGTTTCGAGCGTGTCGGACAGTGCAGAAACGTCGAAGCGACTGAAGGAAAAAACAACGGAGGAAAAACGCATCGCTCGTCGGAGTAACTGAAACTGGAGAGACGGAATTGTTGAACGGAGTTCGTTTAGCATAGAAAGAGGAGCAGGAGTGGGGGTAACACGGACGTGGAACAACGCCGAAAGCTCGGCTGTACCATTGGGATTCGACCTTTCGTGAAACTTCGTGCAAGGTAAGTCGAACAACTATCGGGGCTAGACTCTGCAGTAATACTTCCCGTCCGACTCGAACACCCCTCAACCCTTATTCCTCCACCCCCGTCCTCTTCCCTCCGCTGTATTTACCCTCGTCCCGCTATTCCGGCTCTAACTTGTCGGAAGAAGTTTCGTACAACGTCGGAGCCGTTCGGTGGCTGACCGGAACACCGGAAACGTTGGCTTCTGCATCGCGCGTATTGTACTTTTCTCGAAGAAACGCCGATAAAAAAAATGGCCCAAACTCGATCTGGGTAACTTTTTCCCTCGTATTGCTTCTCACGCTAATTTCAAAGGGCCTTTACGAATAAGTTAGGGGAAAGCGGGGCAAAACGGCACACCGGGGCAAAATGGTATTCACGCACAATGGGACCAGGGCAAAATAGGACAGCAAAAAAATCTACTTCGATGGGACTTTCTCTTGTCCAATTTTACCCTGATTTTATCATACGGGGGACTTTGTTTGACCATTTCGTACCATTTTGCCCCGGTATGCCATTTTGCCCCGCTCTCCCCTACTTCAAGGCGCGAAGGGCAAAGGATTTTTTCATCGAATGGAAAAGCAGTTGGGTCGATTAGAAATAAGAGGAAAAAACACACACAATGTTTAGGTAGAATCGAATGAAATTCCGATACGTGTTTGTATCTCGTTTGGAATGCCCGTGCCTGAATTGGAAAACGTGAGTAACGAAGAGCACGTGCTCGTGTACACGCCGAGGCCCTCCGCTCCCGCTCTCCCTCAGTACCTAGATCCGCGCTCGTAGTTATTATACTACTAGTTACGGTTACCAGCGCGCTACTGGGCGCGTTCTACATTGGACCACTTGTATGCATCGCGAAAGTATTGCATAACCTACGCGAGGTTGGTTAGTTATTCGTTGCCGATCCAACGAGTAATAATGCAAGCCGTGATTATCCGTGGACTTTCGTCATCTATCGGTATTCCATATGAAAATAACATTTATTCTTCACTCTTCGCGCTTCGGTCGATCGATTTGCCAACATCGGAAACATTTTACATATTACTTAATGTTACAATTTGTTATTAACTGTTGTTGTTCTGGTTTGTTGACTTGTCGAGTACATTAAAAAAAAAAAAAAAAAAAAAAAAAAAAAAATTATTACAATAATTAATAATAATAATAATAATTATTATTATAATAATAATAATTATAATAATAAATAATATTATAATATTAATAATTATTATTATTATTATTATTATTATTAATTATTTTAATAATAATAATAATAATAATAATAAATTATTTCAATAATTTTTGAATTTTTGAAAATTATTTTCAATTATTATTAATTATTATTATTATTATTTAAAATAAAAAATAATTTTTTTTTTAATTCGTTAAATTTATATTATTTTAATTTTCAACAAATAATACTTGAAGGCCATGCTGAATTTTCATGGAATCAGATTTTGCACTTTTCTGTTTCAATGTTTTATCAAGAACGTGTTTTGTTTTTTTCATTTATTATTAATCTTGTTGAAATGCTCGATAAGATAACCGGAAGAGAAATGAGAAAGTAGAATAGGCGAATTAGGGCTCGTGGAAGAGCCGTTCGGACTCTCGACCCACATCAGTGGGTAACAGGTAGAATCGTTCGATCTTGGGTGAACGGGTCCGGAGGAGCCGGTGGTGGACTCTCTTGTGCATTGCGCGAGTTTCTCGCGGCTGGCGAGCATACCAGTCAACCAGTGGCAAGAATACCCGGCGTGCCAGGCTCCTTCGGTGTGCAGCGAGATTGCCGTGCCCTCCCCGGGCACGTGCGCACTCACCTTACCAGACCGAATTAGCTGCTACTAAACGACTTCCAATGAAATTCGTTCTCGCCGATTCTTACGATGTTTCGAGTAACGACATTCTACCCGAATGGAATCGACTTTTCTTTTGGTTTTAGGATTCCTTTTATTTCGCTTTTACAAAATAAAAGAATTTTCACTTGCACGTCGCTTCCTTATTTTGTTCTCGACGCGACAGTGGCGACCAAACGTGGCTCAAAAGAAAATGTCGAACGCTTCTAAATGGGACAAAAAGCAAAAAAAAAAAGAAAATCCATTAATATCGTTGGAAACACAAGCTAAAAATATAAAATATTTAATGTGTTTTTTTAATGCCATATTAATGGGAATAGTTGGACAACCTTCGAGGAAGTAATTTATTGCCTATTGAGTTTTATCGATTATTAATATTCATTATTATTATTTTATTGCGGAGTATAATTGTTATTGTATCTTATATTTTCATTGCTCAACGGTAAAATATGTTGATGTGTCTACACAAAAAAAATTTTTTCCGTACTTCGAGAAGCAAATATAATTTCTATCGAATGATTTATCGTTGGTGTAATGACGAACTTTCGGTATAATTATAAGAATTTCTTCTTTGCTGCGCCATCCGTGTTATAAGCTCCCAGATTTCGCAGGAAATTGCAAATTACCGGTGAATGATCGTCAACTCTCGCCTATATTATTCTATTCTATCGTTTCACGGTAATACTTTTTTTTTGTCGTTGTTATTTCTTACAATTTTAATTCATTCGTTCCGCGGTTGCCCAATGTCGTGACGGTCGTTTCGTTCAATTTTTTTACTCGACCTGAAATATCGCCGCGACCTCAAATTTTCACCTCTCCTCTGTCATCAAGACTCTCGAACGCCGCCGCGGTTCGTTCAACCGTGAGATTATGATAAATACAGTGTTTCGTTACAAAAATAATTTGCAAAAAAAAATAGGAAAAATCATCAAAGAGAAATTCTTTGCGATTTCGTTTCGTACAAACAAAAATAAGGTGGGCGCGGACTTCGACGACCTTACTTAACGGAGGGGAATCCCCGAACTCCGCCGGGGGTTTCGCCTCCTGCACCCTCACGAATTTTTGACGCGGCACATTTTTTTCGGAGGCTAATTTTGTTAGGGGATCATTTTTGAAATTTTTTCAACGGGGATAATTGGACGTACAGTGGACGATCAGATAATTCCAATATTCGGGAGCCAGACTAATCCGCCACCATCAGATAAGTTGAATTTCCTTCTACCTGCTTGAGGGCTTGCCCACTGCCCCTTAAAAAACTTCCGCCGAAAAAAATTCCCTCTCCAACGCTGTTTTGCGTCGCGCGTGGAGATGCGAGTAGCCGCTCGTGGAGCGCCTGGGGATGAGGACAGTTGTAAAAATTACCGTAAGATTCGATCTTGCGATCATTTTTACCGTGTCAACAACGTCATGTACGGTGGTTGCAAGGATAACTTTCGAAACAATTTTTTTCAACTAATGCAAAATTATAAACCACGAATTTTTACTTTTTTTGTGTTTCGTGGTTAAATCATTTAACCAGGAATAATGTTTGGATTTCATTCTTCATTTCAAAAAAAATCAGATTCCAGCCAAAAAGGCTAAGAATTGCTGTGGTAAAATATTTTTGTGGGTAATTTATAAATTTTTATTTTTTATTATATCGTATTTTGTATTATTTTTCATTTACTCATGAATATCGCTTGAATCGATATGATCTTCGCCCGATTTATTACCGGTAGCTCAATAGCTATGCGAGTAATCAAGAGGGTTGTGAACAATCGAGCCCACCCGTGGTTACGTGTACAACCATAGCTGTTGTTATATTTTTATTACTTTTTTGCGGTTTCGATGGCTGGTTAAATGGAGCATCATTATGTTTATTCAGATTCTTTCATGACTGGACTGGACCGCTATACCTTCTGAATTTAAAAAAAGTAAAAGTTTTCTCAACAATATCCAGTGAATATTAAACTTAATATTACAAGTGGTTAAAATGATTTGCCGTTATCGGGGCTAATCGATAGCTAATCATTTTTATTACACCAAACGCTAATCCTTTTATTGCTCCCGGCCACAAATATGACCATTTATACTACCTTTCTCATACGACCCAAAATTCTTGTATTTCCGTTATAATGACAACCATGGTTTTTATCACTTGAGGCGGAATTAAGCAATTAAATTTTTTTTATCAGCAGAGCACCTACGATATATAAACTGCAGAAAATCACGAAAACTTTGCAACAGCGATATTTATATTCCGGAAAATTATTCATTCAACGAAAATGATGAAAAAATCAATACATTTCAAAACGAAAAGCAATGCATTAAGTCGATTTCTGCTCGACTCTGCAAATAAGTATAAGCTCGTTTTGCGTATTACTCGTATTTCAATTTTTATGAAATATAAAAAAACGTTTCTGATAAGACAAATATCTGTATCAATAGCGCATCATGGTTCTACGGCACGGGTCTACTTTTGCTTTATGGTAAAGTGACGGAATGTGTCCGCTGCTCGAATACGAAAAACTGTGGAGTAGGAGAGAATCGTCGATCTTCGTCTCGCCACATGCTAGCCGCCACGTTCTTTCTCTGTCAGACAAATTTCAGCAACGATATTATTGGTAGATATCTAAAGGGAAGGGGACTGCCGTTGCCTCGCCGAGCAGGTAGACGGAGCCGAAAAAGGGTCCGGATTCAACTTACTTGATCGTCTTTTCCTTAACTTAACTGATGGTTGGAATTATCTGAGTTGGAAATACGTGATCTCCCACTGTACACTGAAAAAAAAAGCCCCCCATTTTCAATAACATCAACCATTGCGGGCTGCCAAGAACATATGTTGTTATTTTAACTTCGTTTCAATTGTGATAATTGCAAAGAACCTTGAAAGAACGACATATTTTTTCATGCATTTCTTTGCTATTGGTTCAATTTTATATCACATTGTAAGAATTAGAATGAAATTGAATTAACAACATATGACTTCATCGACACGCAATGGTATAGGTCATTGAATTCGAAACATCTTTTTTTTCAGTGTAGGATATTTTTTGTCTTATTGTCTTTTTAATGCCCTATTGCGAAGAAGGTTAGTGAGGTTGAAACGTGGACATTTTCACGCGGTCGGCTCAAAAAAAGCGTGTGAGCCATCGGCGAAATAGCAATTCGCAATCGGCAGCCAATTTTTCAGTAGTGCGGAATCGCCTACTTTTTGCATCTTTTTCAACCACTTGACAAATTCGATAAATTCGGATCCTAGAAGTATCATGACAATTATTTCGATCGGTTAGGAATCAATTCGAACGGTCTACCGCAACGTATTAATTGATCGTCGGACTTAATTGGAGGTAAACTGATTCTCGGCGAAGTTGCGCGCGGTCCTCAAAGTTTTGACGTTTCCATTCGTACCGACGATCGTTGGCAATGAATCCACGCCGAGGCAATATAATATGCGAGGAAAGTTTCCGGGTACAAAACGACCGCCGACGGCTCGACGTGTGTATTATCGATTTCATGCTTTTGCGTACGCTAATGAACCACGTACGGAAATTCCTTTTGATCGGAAAAAACATGATTTTTCAACACTCATTTATCGGTTATAAAAGTTTCAACATCAACAAACCTGATAAAACTTCTTCTTGAAAATGATTCGTTAATTTTAATACGTATACATTTTTTCAGAATATCGGCTAATTTTTAAAAATCATGTTTCAACTTTTATTTTGTAAAAAAAAATGATATTTCGCAAAATCAATCTTTGCAGCATCTTCCATATGCTTGATTTTTTTTCAAATTTTTATTTTATTGAGAAGTGTTCAAAGCTCTTTTTGAATCTTACGATTGGCCGGAATTTACCGAACCTAATACTTTAATTATCGATCTCTTTGTCGATCGCAAAATCGATAACGATTGAGTCCTTGAGAGAAATTGAACTTGAATGTTAAACGGAGATCAGGTAAGTTGTCGGAATTCAAACCAGAAGTGGTAGAGTCCTCCACCCGGGGTCGTAATTAGTACGTTTCCTTTTTACCGATCACTTCAATCAATCGCTTAATGACTCGAAATGGACTGTGGTCAAGCGCGGTTCGATTTTCCGTCGGGTTTTCACTGATCATGCCAGGACCGATCGAGAGACAGAACATATTTTCGTCGCTTCTTTATAGAAGGACAGAGAGATCCGATTTATCGATCGATCGCTGTAGATCGGTAAGTATCGATCGTTCGAGAGATCGAGAAAGCAACGCGCAGAGGTATCAGGAGATCATGAGCGACGATGAGGCGTGCGGAGAGATCGGTACTAACAGCTAGTACGATCGTCATCGAGAAAAATCTACTCAACAAGAAACAAAAACGTAAAAAATAGTCTTCAAATTCGGTTTCTTTTAAATTATACGCGAAATAGATCGTCTTGAAGACTCATTTCTCATCCAGTTAAATCCTGTTCTGTCGAACGATCCACGAAAAAATGGTAGATCGCTTCGAACCGATTTTTCAGATTGTATTCTAGAAAAATCGGATCGAGATGAGCTGCAATGATCTTTTTAAAAAATGAAAAAAAATGTATATCACATCGACCGAGAACAATATAAGACGTCAACGATCGATCGACGAGGCGCGTGTGAACTTTCTCACTTCGGCGTTCGAAAGAGAATCGGCCTGCCGCACAGGCCACAGGTTAATCTTGTCGTGAGGTGAGCCAACAGGTGCACACGATCAGGGTATCAGGTTACTCGAGAGATCGTTCGGCTGCAGCGCCCAGCTCTCTGCAGCAGGTTGAATTTCCCTGCCGGTTTAGTCTGCCGGTCGAATAACGATTTTCATTGTTGCGAATGAAAAAAGATCAATAGCCTGCTCGGCAAAAACAATGCGCATTCAAGTTTAACAGATTCGCTTCGAGATCGGTAACTAAAAAAAATATGTAATCGATTGAAACGTCAATAAATAAATCATAGAGTGTGTATCACTAAACTCTTGGGCAAAAGTGAGATTCGTAGAGAATATCAAAGACTTCCGGATGGAATTGAAATCTTTGGAAAAATCTATTTTACAGAGAGCGACCATCAATTTCGCATAATGATAATTGCGAAAAGTTATTAATAAATAAGTTTTCAACAAAAGTTTGTTCGACGAATCTTTCGGTAAACGTACTTTTTCCCTATTAAACATTTTTTTAAAATTTAGGTCAACGTATGACTACGTGAACAATTTTCAAATAATTTCTTAATAACTTTTCGAAATTGTAACTATGGAAAATTAATCTTAAAATCTTCTACATGCTTGATTTTTCCCAGATTTTTATTCCATCAGGAAATATTTGAAATTCTCGCAAAATTTCACTTTTGGGCGGGTCTCCAACCATACACCCGTCGTAATTACAAACTGAAATTGTTCTAAAAAAAAAAAAAAAATACTATACAATTCGATTCGGCGAAATTTCCGACGTGAAATCGTCATTTGACTGGAAATATGAAAAGCAAATGGAAAAAAAAAAAAAAAAAATCGGTAGTATTCACCGAGCAACAATGTGAAAAGTAATTCGATCCGGTAACGCATACGTTATGAGAGTATCTTTAAGATCTTAGGTACTCGAAGTATAGTGAGTAACCGCATCGATCTCCCATTCCAGCTGTTGTCCTGATCGCGCGCACCTGTTCGCGCACCTGAATCACCCGAATGGTATCTCCACCTGCGCACGAGGCGCGACAGAGTCGGGCGACGATCGAGAAAAGGACAAAGACACGCGGTATAAAACTCGGCAATCTCCTCTCTCTCGCGTTACTCCTCGGATCCTTGCGTCTCTGATACTCGTGGAGTCGTTTTATTCTAACCCTTCCTCGGAGTCGACTCGATAATCCTTCGCCGTGCACTTTCGCCCCGATGCGCTTATCGATTCGAATCAAATTCATAGATTCGCGACGATCGATCTTTGCACGATCTTTTCTTCAATAATCTTTTTTCCTCCAAAAAAAAATACGACCGTGTTTCGTCGGAGAAAATAATTTTTTTCATCAACATAATCGAAATAGCCGAAAAACGAGCGAATGGATTAATTATAGAATTTTCTTGAAAAAAAGGAAAAAAAACAGGAAATAATATCGGCGGTAAAAAGATCTATTCGGCAAGCCTTTCGACACGGAAGACTGATAAAAAGCCCGTAGATCGTTCGTAAATAAATGAAAAAAAAAATATATTTTCTTCCTAAATTAAGATAATAGGTGAAGAATGAGTTTTGGCGATATTCGCGAGTTTCACTGAATCCCATCGTTCTTTGGACAACGCTGTTGACTCGGTTTCAGGTAAATCAGCCGTTTCCGCAGGCCAGGAGAGCATCACGCTGCTGGACGTACAGGTTGCATTTCTCTTCCTCCTCCTCCTCCTCCTCCTCCCGCCCAACTTTACCTCCTTCTTTTCTCGTCACACTCCTCTCTGTCAGGTTCGACGTTGCTGTGTGTCTCCTTGCGAGGCTGCTGGCACTGCAACGCCGTAGCGAGCTTGCTCGAATGTCACGTTTCGTCGCTCGTGCCTCGTCAGCGAAACGTGCGAACAGTCGGGAAAAAAAAAATAAGCGTCCTATCGTCGACTCGCAAAACACTCTTCAAAGCTGTGTCGAAACCTTTTTTTTCCTCCGATTTTTTTCGACGTTTACCAATCGAGCGGAAATGTTAAATTGAAGAAACAATGATTAAGATTTTCTGCCATTTTCGCGTTGGCATTCAAAATAATGCATTTGTCTTTCTTTTCAACTGATAAGCTTCTCTCGAGAGGATAAGACAAAGCGAAGCATTGTCATTCGGGATATTAAGGTAGTCCTTTCACATTGACTGACGTCGCCTAAGTTCGAGAGAGGAATACGAGAGCATTACAAACCCTTCTCGACTAGATAAAAATCTGAAAAAATTCAACTATATAGGAGGTATGTAAAGCATTGTTTATGCATAATAATAATTCCAAAATGTTATTAACAAATTACTAAAAAAAATATTCTGCGTCAAATTATCCGGTATTTGAATTTTTTTCTTTTGCAAAAGTGATTGTCTTATTTTTCTGAATACGTATGAATTTTTTTAGAATTTTATCTAATGTTTGAAAAATCCATTATTGTATGCTAAAATTTGTTAATTTAACATGTAAAAACCGATTTTTCAAACATTAGATAAAATTCTGAAAAAATTCATACGTATTCAGAAAAATAAGACAATCACGTTCGCAAAAGAAAAAAATTCAATTACCGGATAATTTGACGCAGAATATTTTTTTTAGTAATTTGTTAATAACATTTTGGAATTATTATTATGCATAGACAATGCTTTACATACCTCCTATATAGTTGAATTTTTTCAGATTTTTATCTAGTCTAGAAGGGTTTGTAATGCTCTCTTATTTCTCTCTCGAACCTAGGCGACGTCAGTCAAAGTGAAAGGACTACCTTAAATTAATTGCAAACGGTAAAAATACCGTGGCAATTAAAATTGCAGCATTGCTTCCTCGCAATAGTCGCGTTTTCTTTACCTTTTTGCCTTCAATAACGCTTCTCTACGAAAGTAAAAAAGCTGACAATTACATTGTTATAGTGCTTCCTCTTTTTTCCTTATCGTGGTCTACCCAATTCTGCTTGTGTGGAATTACGTTTATTATATTTGGCTTCCTCAAGAAGCTTTGTTTTGTGATTTGTTAATTTCTAGCTGTTAGTTCTTACGTAAGTAAGTAGTTTTCACGGATGGCGTCAGTGACGTGGTCGCGCTTTTGTCGCTTATCCGAATCATCTGTCGTCGGGATATATATGACATATTATTGTCATATATTGTTGTCATTATGGTATACCATAGTATTTAAAAAAGCTTCTTGAGGAAGCAAAAGAAGAATTAATAGTTCTCCTCAGCAGTATTTGTAATTATTCAGATTTAATTATTCATCTATCTTTTTATATGTTTAATTATCAGCAAAAAAAACTCGTTTGTACAATATTTGAGCCCGAAATTTTAAAAAATGTGGCAGCTGGAGCACGTCCAGACATTTTTGAAAAAATTCAAAATGGCGTAAAAACTGAACGTGTGCACCGATTTTGCCCAAAATCAATACCGATCATTAGTTTATAATAGTTCAACTTCGTACCAAATTTGAGCAAGAAATCTCAAAAAATGTGGCAACTAGAGCGCAACCAGACATTTTTGAAAAAATTGAAAATGGCGTTAAAACTGAACGCCCGCACAGATTTGGCCCAAAATCAATACCGATGATTGGTTTATAATAGTTCAACTTCGTACCAAATTTGAGCCCGATATCTCAAAAAATGCGGCAGTTAGAGCGCAACCAGACATTTTTGAAAAAATTCGAAATGGCGTAAAAACTGAACGACTGCACAGATTTTGCCCAAAATCAATACCGATGATTGGTTTATAATAGTTCAACTTCGTACCAAATTTGAGCCCGATATCTCAAAAAATGCGGCAGTTAGAGCGCAACCAGACATTTTCGAAAAAATTCAAAATGGCGTAAAAACTAAACGACTGGACAGATTTTGCTAAAAATTGGATCAAAGGAGGGGACTTGCCTCCTCAACATGTGGTATAAATTTCAGCTCGATATCGCATACCGTCCTCGAGTTATAAAGTAAAATAATGCGCACATACACACACACACACACATACGGACAGACATTTTTTCTAAATGTGATTTTTCGATGTTTTGGAACATTCTGAACACGTTTCCATGAAAATCTCGAAATTTTTTTTTTTCACCAAAACAAAGCTTCTTGAGGAAGCAAAATGCACCAAATCTACATTTCAGCACCGGGCTTTTTGTAAATCTGTATTGTAATCTTCACGATTGAATTTGACCCGAAAATAAAATGCCAATTTAATAAGAGACACAATTGCCGAGTTAAAAAAAAAGGAATGTTTGATTAAAAAATCTAATTGCGGATGCGGCGGATTCTCGCGAAATCCTCTTTCGCGTCGTTCTTCGTCTCCTGTGAACAAAGTCTTAGATCCGAGGCGAGATGACTGACGTGTTCGACGCGTCTTCTCGCATAACTTTTTACTATCCTGTTACCTGCGAGGGTCTTTTACCCCTACCATACATCAAATCTACGCATATTCCGATGACCCTGCACGCGCCAGGTAGTCGCGCGGCTCTCTCTCTCTCTCTCTCTCTCCCTCTTTCTCTCTCACTCTCTATGTACACTCTCTCGTTCCGCGTCTCGCACACTTAATGTCGATATACATGTATGGGCGTTGAAATGAAATAGCGGTTGCGAGAGGTCAGAGGGAGCGGAAGAAGAAGCCTCACGCGAACCGACATCCTTCCACAGCTGTTATCCTGCTCGCCCACGCTCGAGGAATTCACCTGAAAAGGAAATCTCTCGTCGCGCATCATCGCGCTGCAGGCTCGACGGCCGAGCTCCTGGGACATTGTTACCTCCTCGCCGGTTCTTCTGTCTTTGTCGCCGCGCAACTTTTCTATCGTCATTCTCGCGTCTACCTCCTCGGCCTTCGGTCCCTGATGAATTTTGCCGCACATTTGGATTCGCCCACAAAACAACGAAACAAGGCATTCGGATAAAACGCATTCACGTGTAGAAATTTTCAGAAAGTAATGATACGTAGGGAAAAAAGGGATAAAAAAATTCTTTTTCGAGTTATGAGGAACGAATTATAAATATTGGTAGACAATTATATTTATTTAAATAATAATGTGGCAATAATTCAATGGTCGAGCAAGTTTGACCTCGATTTTTTCAAAACTGCGGGAGTTAAAGTGAAATCGAGAGTTTTTCAAAAAATTCGAAATGCAATAAAATTTTAGTTTCACATCGGATTTATGCGAAATTTTTCCCAAGCACTGTTCAATGACTATTTACTTGTGAACCAAACTTCAGTCGGATATCTGAAAAATTATGGAAGTTAGAGCAAAAAACTTAAAACTCCATAAAATTTCATCCACTTAACGGATTTATTTCGCAACCGATCCTCAGCGTTGTTCAATTATTTAAAAAAGTTGAACCTATACATAAATAGTTTTTTTAATTAAACAAAATATTTGGAAATAAATTAATCATGATTTGGGAACTCTGCGCAACGTCTGCGAGCATAGATGAAATGAGATGCCATCGAACAAGAAACAGAAGGTCGTAACCTTGATCTTTTTGCGTGTCGAACGATTTTGCGATCCGGCCTTCTGTTTCTGAGCGATCGATACTGGAGCAGAGAAACAAGTCGACGTCTTCATCGTGTCTGAATAACGCAACTCGCTGCAAGTTCGCTCTAGACGCGGATTGGTATTAAAACGCAGGCGCACCGAGTGCCTGTAGTATTTTCCGTGGTGGAGGAAGTTGGATTCCAACTCTTGCAGCTGTTACCCTGGTAACTGGCAGCCATTCGAATCACCCGGACCTTTCGCATGTTTCACGATAACGAACAATCCGTAGCCGTACTTGTAACATTATGCCCGGATGACGAAAGTCGCTTTTGTCTTCCAAGCAACATCTGAGGTTGGTCCGACCGTCGCGCGCTCACATCGAATACTTGACGAAAAATCATGAAAACCCCTGTATTTTCCAGTAAACAACTGGATATGACCCCTTCGACAATAGGGTGGAGTAACCGACAACGTCGAATACGCGGTCTGCGCGCGGTTCGGTGTTCGCCCAACACAAGCAAAACTGCTTGTGGGCAGTTGCTTGGCTAGGCGACCGCTTAGCCACGCTGTGGCTGGTGTATCAATCGTTCAGCAGGAGGTCAGAGCCCCTGAGACCTTGTTGTTCTACCCTTCAGCAAACACTGTTACGACCGAGCAAATGAAAAACGCACGCATTTGGTTTTGGAACGGGAATGATCCATTTCCCAAGAAATCAAAAAGATACGCCAAGAACTTAAAAATTTGGGGGCGGGTTTGACTTTCCGAATGTTCAAAGTTCGAAGGGGCAAAAACCCGAATCGAAATATCTCATTCGATACATTTCACGATGGGTCAATCCACCGAAAGTCTGCATAATCGATAGAAACAATCGTACGATGGTTATAACGATGAACGGGGAATAATACGAAATTGAATTCCAAGAAAAGACCAAGTTCACGAAGGTACGCGGGAACTCCGTGTTTATTTCCCGGCAAACTATAATCGCGATATTGGAAAACAAGAAGGTTTAATGCTCAGAAAAATGTACAAACTCGATATTTAATTTGAGGAATAGAGCGAATTTCGAAAGCTTGGATTCCTGAATCTCAGTTTAAAGAACGATCGCATACCCGAAATTCAAATTTCGAAAAGATTCAATGCAGAACGCTCGAAGTACCGAATAAAAATTTTGCGAACGGTAAAATCTCCGTAAATCAATTCCCCGAAGCGTCAAATTTCCGAAAGTACTCTCTCCGAATGGTCGAATCTTCGAATGCAGATTTCTTCGAAAGGCCAAATCTCCGAATGCAGATTTCCCCGAAAGGCCAAATCTCCGAATTTATACATTATCCTTCAAAACGCTTTTCCCACCGTTGTTAGCGAGCATATACAAGAGCGAGTTCGTATTCGGGTTTTTGACCTTTCGGATTTACACTATTCGAATTTCTGATCATTCGGATTTTTGCTATTCCGAGTTTCAACCTTCCGGATTTTTTCTCGTCGTAGTTCTAAGTTTTCGGGTTTTCACTTTTCTAAAATTCAAGTTTTCGATTTTCTGACATCTCGTACTTTCGGTTTGTCGATCAAATGGTCTCTCGTATTTTTAACCTTTCCGCTAATACATTTCGAAATATTTACATATCGGTAACTCTCTGTTCGGAGTATTAAATTTCCGAACAATTGGATTTTCACCGATAAGCTTGCACGCTGCTGCAACCTGTTCGGAGCTCAAAGCTTTCTGATAATTGAAATTCGATTTTCTTTGCCGTAGTCACTTTTATTGTCGGTAACTTTTTAAGCGATTCTTCAGTCTTTCTGGAATGTATTCTTTCGTGTTTTTTCAATTCGGGACATTGGCTTTTCTACTTTCAAAATATCGGTAATCCAGATTTTCTGGTTATTTCAAATAGTGTTAAAAAAATCGAGAATGAGGCCCGTCTGGATATTCAGCATTCGGGACTTCTATTCCGCCCCATAGCAAGCCGTTCTGTAATGGTAGGTCACAAGTGCACATCAGCTCAAGTACTGACTTCTCGCAAGCATCTGCCGGTATATTGTATTACCACTGTCCCAGCGCTGATGCCATGCAAGATGAGCGTGAAGATTCTCAGATAGCTGAGCTGGAATTGGCGCCAGTCTCAATAGTACTCTCGCTGATCTTGATAAGCTATGGCCAAGTGCATGATGTCGCAGTTCCGATGTGGTCCCGATTGGGGCTTCACAAGAGACATTCAAGAAAGCAGCAGGAGGTCAGAGCCTCTGAGACCTTGTTGTTCTACCCTTCAGCAAACACTGTTACGACCGAGCAAATGAAAAACGCACGCATTTGGTTTTGGAACGGGAATGATCCATTTCCCAAGAAATCAAAAAGATACCCCGAGAACTTAAAAATTTGCTTTGCAATGCGTGCATGAAAAGTGGTACTTCTCGTGCCTACCGAGAGTGGCGTAAGTGGCGCATTATAGCAAGCCGTTGTGTAATGGTAGGTCACAAGTGCACATCAGCTCAAGTACTGACTTCTCGCAAGCATCTGCCGGTATATTGTATTACCACTGTCCGAGCGCTGATGCCATGCAAGATGAGCGTGAAGATTCCCAGATAGCTGAGCTGGAATTGGCGCCAGTGTCAATAGTACTCTCGCTGATCTTGATAAGCTATGGCCAAGTGCATGATGTCGCGGTTCCGATGTGGTCCCGATTGGGGCTTCACAAGGGACATTTAAGAAAGTCCGACTCAATGACCCTGATCCCTAACGAGGTGCCTGAGCTTCCGAACTTAATGTGTCTCTAATGGAGACCTCATGAGCCATAGTTAAAAAGCATGACTTGATGACCCCAATCTCTAAGGATGTGCTTGATCTCCCAATTTTCATGTACCTCTGATGAGGGCCTCAAAAGATGCAGTCAATGAAGTCTGACTCAATGACTGTAATCCTCAACTTAACTTAAGTATTGAACATATAATCCATCCAGGCGTGAATGCGATTTCTTTCATTATTCACTACGACACAAACATTATAACGCCGTACCATCCACCTAATTAGATGTGTAAGAGCTTGAAGAAAAGTAAATGAAGCGATCGCATTATAAAAAAAAGCAGTTGATGCATTTTAATCCACGCTTCAAACAATGCAACTTGTTAAGTCATTACAAATTCTATTGATTCAATCAAACGCCTTTCAGCCGTGTGGATGGAATGGAGATTCGAGCACATTTATTTTTCGTTCAAGTTGGTTTTAATTGTGCAAAATGACTCCCAGATGCATATTCAGACTTCGTGGATAACATCAACGAAAGGAACGGAATTCGGCGGCGAAATTTCACGAACGAGAAATGAGGTGACAAAAATGACGAGGAAGAGACCGCCGCGAATGAAAGGGAGACGTTGAATCAGGTAGAGACGGTTGCACCTCCGAATCCCAGGCAAACAGCGCTTGGAGAATATGAAAATTCGAGAAGGGGGAAACGGGCGGTGTTAACATCGTTCACGATGCTCGTCGACTCTTCGTCAGTCGTCGCAGACGCGGCCTCACATGTTGCCTCCGTCTCATTCACCTTTCCCACCATTTCACCGTCCGTTGACGCTCCTCGTGAGCATTATCATTATGCGTGTTCCAGCCGGTGGCCTCGGGTAGTCAACGACCCGGCTTCCCCCATCTCCCCAGTGCACCCGCGGGCGCAACGTTCCAGTACTTTCATTTTAATACGGCAATGAGCATGCCATATCGGTTACTCTTGTTTCCCATCGACGCAACGGTAACTCCTATGAAGTATTGTTCTGGCCTATGAAAAATATGTCGCATGTCGCTGGAGAAAATATGATGGAAAACAGATGCGTAAAGCTTTTAGGAATATTGCGCTTTTTTACATTGCAAAGTTTCGCCACATCTACCTTACGAGATTGAAAAAATCGTTTTTCTTTCGACCGTCGGGTTTTATCGGAGCTCGGAAAAAGCTACAACCTGCTTGGTACACGCAAGTGCAGTAATCGAAAAAGTTACGTGACCATCTAGTATTCTGGGACAGAAGCTCTGTACGAATACCATGTACATCCAATAGCCCAGGTACTTAAGTACTTAAGTACACTCAGTAAGTACTTAGAGCTTTTGTCCAGCCTTGGGTTTCGTTGAACAAAGTTTAGCATTGAATCTGGCGTAAATGCGTTGAGTGGTTCGAAATGGAATTGGACTTTGAATTTTTTATTGTGCTTACAAATGAACTGTTATCGGACGAAAGTCGGGACAGAATGTGGCATACGTTCGATTAGGATTTCGGAATAAGCACGAAACTTCTCGAATCAGCCAGAGACGATAAACATACATTTTTAGAAACAGAGATGGGTGATAAAAGAAAGAGAAATTTCCAAACCGCCGCATAGAAGTGGCCCCATAAGTCAGATAATTCGAATTGTTTAGCTCGAAAGTTGAACCACGGGTCGCTTCGAGCCAATACGGTTACGAAGGCCTACGAATACCTATTTACGGATGGGCTCCTCAAAGTCTTTACAAGTTATTTGTCCGGGTATTTGGAATTTTCTTTGCCTCGAGCTCTCTCGAATCGTTGCGACTCCGCCTTGATTGATGCCGATAAACACGACAATTAACAATCTACCGTAACTTTGACGAGCGTCTCCCGAGGCGACGGTTCGTGAGGATGGCCAATTGACCTATGCGCGCAGGTGCACCGAGTAGAGACCCATTTCCCGCGGTCGCCGAGGTGCGCAGAGTCGCTGGTTATTGGTTTCGACTTATCAGGCGTACAGAAGACGTCAGGAATTTTTCAACCTCCTCCAATGGCAGACGACCGTCTGCGCTCTGTCCCTCCGTTCGCGCCCCTCGAACTTCCATCTCCTCTTATTCTACCTCTCATCTCACTGCTCCTCTTTCGCTTTATCATCATGCCCGACACGCCGCTCAACTCCGGCAAACTTCCGGCTTTACATGAACAATGTTTTATCATTCGATTTGAACTTTCCATTGAAAAATCACGAATTGTTTCGTGTCAATGGCTTTTTCCATCGCGTGGGACTGGATCGAATATTGTGCATTCGTATCGAATATCGGACTTTGATTTCAACGTTTTTGGGAACTCATTTAGGTTTTCTTAAAGAGAAAAAAAAAAATTAATTGTGGCAATAAGAATCGAGCTAATTGGATTGGTGGTAAAAATCTTCACATTTGCTTAATTTAAGAAAGTAGGTCCAACACAGTCCGACCGAACGTGAGATTCGAGAACAATTTCGAACACTTCGCAATTTCAAATTTTGATACATTTTGTTAATATTACTATTATCATTATTATTGTTACAATATAATTATTTTGCGAAATAAATCTACGCCTGTGCCTGATTTTTTCCAGATTTTTATCCCCTTGACAAGAAATCTGCACAAAATCAGGGATGTCAAAGGTGCTGCAGATTGATTTTTCAGAATAATGATATCAGAATGTTATCAACAAATTATTAAAAAAATAATTGTTCAACAAATGATCCGGCAACTGGACTTATTTTTTTCATTGAAAATGATTCGAAAATTTTCCCACATAATTTGTGATGAACAATTCATGTTTTCATTGAATTGTTAATAACATTTTTGTATTATCGTAGTGAAATATCAACCGTATCGGTATCTCATCTATTCTCAGACTTTTATCCCATTGTGTTCGAAATTCTTTTCAAACTCTCCGTTCGTCTACTCTGTGCTGAACCTACCTTAATACGCGAATGTGATGATCAATAGTTAGGGAATTTTGTACTTTTACGATGAACGTGAAAGATTGTTTACGGTTGTCTTCATTTTCGATACTTTTTTTGTTCTGTACGTAAGTGGGTAAATTCGGATGATAGTTTTCAGAATTAGATTGCGGGGTTGAAATGTATATTCTATCTCGTGATCCCCTGTTACTTTTCTATCGCTATCTCGTTTCGCCAGCGTCTTCTTCGTGACGCTCGAACGCCGCCTTTCTCCGCGCGTTCATTATTCACTCTGTCGAGAGGTTGGTTTAGCTCGAGCGCGGTATGAGAGCGGAAGAGGGACAATGGGAAAGCCGATGGCCGTGCAGGGGCAATGGCGCCAGAGCAACCCTGGACTCGTTTAATTATAACCCGGAAAGGTGAACTGGTGGCGAGCTCGGAACCGGGTTGCAGCAGCTTCAGAAAGTCACTTCCTCTCTTCGCGATCCTTCACTGCACACTTAGCCTCTCTCTTTCTCCCCTTCAATCCCCGTATCGCGTTTTGTTAATTTTTGCTCGATTAACTAAAATGAAAAAAGAAAAAAAGAAAATTGTACACAATTTATGCGATTCGGGACTTTCTCATAGGGGAGAGCGGGGCAAAATGGCATACCGGGGCAAAATGGTTCGAAATAGTCAAATAAAGTCCCCAGTATGATCGAATTAGGGCAAAATGGGACAAGAGAGAGTCCCATCGAAGTAGATTTTTTTGCTGTTCCATTTTGCCCCGGTATGCCGTTCTGCCCCGCTTTCCCCTGACCATTGTTAGTTGGGTAATGTTAGTAATGTTTTCGTTCGAATGATTTCGACTAATCTGACTTGGACGGCGTTAACGGAACTTCAACAAAACTGAGTTACAAACATGAATAACAACATGAAAAATAATAGTAATAAAGAAGCGTGCTCGAAGTTTGGCACTAACAATTCTCCAAAGATTCGACGCTGCCCAATCTCCTCGAGCTTTCTTTGCTCTCGTTCCCTTCATCAATCTCTTCTT
This sequence comes from Ischnus inquisitorius, assembly GCA_963924025.1. Lineage (NCBI taxonomy): Eukaryota > Metazoa > Arthropoda > Insecta > Hymenoptera > Ichneumonidae > Ischnus > Ischnus inquisitorius. The sequence continues at coordinate 1,461,190 of OZ001250.1, read as the reverse complement.
TTTTTCGGCTCGATTCCCGATCTGCTTTTTCCGTCTCTACTCCCTACTTTCTTACTAATCAGCGAAACGAAGTTTTCCTCTTCGGTCGCTTCGTGGCTTCTCATTAGGCGGGTTAACCGGGTCTCCCGGCGCGGCCGCGCTAGAGAATGAAGAGAAAACTTCTTTCTTTTCTATCAAAACTTTTCCATTCTATCGGTCCCCTGACGAGAGCTCCGCCGCGTCACGTGACGAAAGTTTCGGTCTTTTCTTAATTATTGAAAAAGAAAAGCTGCGACTTTCCCTCCGCGCCTCGATGCGATTCTTTCGAGTTCGCTTTTTTTTCTCTTTCTCATCTCCGTTCGATGTCGAAGTTACGTGCTCGAGATAGAAAAAAATAATTTCACAAAAGTCTGATCCACGCGGTAGAAATCTACTGCGCAGAAAGATATTTTTCACGGCAGGTCAACCGACTTAATGTTTCAATATCTTGGGAACGGATTTATTCTCATCTTTCCTACAATGAGATACTAGCGAATATAGGGGAGAGCGGGGCAAAACGGCATACCGGGGCAAAATGGTATTCACGCACAATGGGACCAGGGCAGAATGGTATTGGGGCAAAATGGGACAGCAAAAAAATCTACTTCGATGGGACTTTCTCTTGTGCCATTTTGCCCTAATTCTATCATACGGGGGACTTCATTTGACCATTTCATACCATTTTGCCCCGGTATGCCATTTTGCCCCGCTCTCCCCTAATTCTTGGATGCTTGAACTGCACGTCTGATCATTGCGGCTGTATCTACTGTTTATGTTTTCTTTTCTCTTATTCTTTACTGCGTTTCAAGTGAAGCGATGTACACGCAAGTTACGAGGCAAGCATAAAGTCGGAGAAAGCTTCGACGCGATCCACGATTTGCCAGTTACAATATTTTCTGGGCATTTCGCACCATCATCGTGTGCGAATGCAGTTGCGTGCGTTGAAACAAATCTACCGGACGAAATGAATTTTTACTCAGCGAACCTGCAAAATTAATTTTTCGCTCGCGCGTAATCTCGACAAGCGTGCGGACCCGAACCGCTTTTTCTGCGAAAAATATTTTCCGTGTTTGTTAATCCGTTTTTTCATTGACCTCTAATTATTCATGTCCTCGCGATCGAGCGCTTCGCGCCCGGAAACACACAAATCGCAGAGCAATTATTTTCAAATTAATCCGATAAGCGGTGCTATTGAACTAATGCGCGGTATCTTCCAAATGAATGCTACTCGAAAATATGAAAAATACATGAAAAAACATACATAAAAATAGTGCTATTGTAGTTGGCAAACCTTAACATTTTTTTACAAATTTGTCGAATTGGTCGAATTAAAGACGCATATTTTTCGTGGAAATTGTGTGAAATTTTTTTTTTCAAGTACAAATTAATTCGTTATCATTGTTTTGCTTTTCTTCGTTTATCTTCGCTTTTTTCTGATGTACGAAAATCCCTCTTCGTTAATCGTTGATCGTAGCTGAGAGCATGTTTCCGTCACGTTATGCACAATTACCCGAAATCCTCATGAGCGTAATGGACAGTGTTTGCTCGAACACGGGGTGGGATTAAATTCCCGAATGTTGAAAGTTCGATGGCCCGAAAGCCCGAATGAAAATATTTCACTCGATGTATTTCACAACGTGTTAGTCCATCGTACGTCCGAATAATCAATGATAATAATGGTATAAAAAATCGATAATAATGCCCATTCGAATATCCACTCAGCACTTTGATTGCGCCTCCCGAACTTGTATCTAAGGATTGAAAATTTTCGCCTATAAAATAAAACGAAAAAATGGGAAAGTAAAGCAAATTCTGAAAACCTGTGAATAGATTCGGCAAAATTGACGGTGCCATTTAAAATACTTTATTGTATCTTGAATTGCACATTTTTGAAAAATAAGTTTAGAAATACAATTTTCCACTGGAAGTTAATCACTTATTTGTTATTTTATTTCAAACAGGTTAGAATAATTAACGAGGGGACATTTTTTGCGTCTGAACGAGACTTAATCTCAACGTTTTCATATTCTGATGTTAAGAAGGAGTGCAAATTTGTCGAAAAAAGCATGTTACGTGAAATATTTTTCTCATAAAGGAGGACACGAAATTCAATATTCTGTCCAAAAATTCTGAAAAACGAAAGTTATTACAACCATATCGTTGTGCATGTGGGTCAGCGCTACCGAAAATTCGTTATTTCCTTGGAAAGCCTCTTCCGGCGTTTCTTCGTCTTTGTAGTTTTGTAACGATAAAACCCCGCCCCCCACGGTGAGTGTTCTTGCTCCCTTCATTCACTCGAGCAATTTTCCCTTTGATCCACCGAACAGCGCGCTCAAAGGAGCGAACGCAGGCGAGTGAACTTTCACCTCATACCACACTGCGTCGTGCCCTCCCACGACGATTATTATAGAAGCTCCTCTAGCGATTTACTTCAACGCGATGGAACGCAAACTCGACCGTGGAACCTCATTATCTGTTCGGAGTCTCGAATAAACGCGACGTGAAAATCATGACCTTAATTCCTGTCGATCATCGTGAGAATCATTAATTTCGTGTCATTACCGCTTAAGCTCAAGAGCTTTTTCGGACACTCACTCGAAAATCGGCAGAAAGTGCCGATTGAAAAGAAATCCAATTCTGAATCCTCGCTGCTTCGGGCAGCAACACTCGCAATCACCGACTTTCGGCCCTTGCTGCAAAATATCCTATTAATTATTGCTAATAACCAGGAAACTGCTTTATCGCAGACTGCATCAACGATCAACCTCTGGCTAATCATGAATGCTAATCTTGATATTAATATGGAACTTCCAAGCGCTTTTGTACATTCAGAGACGTACGAATCATAAACAAATTCACTTACGGTCCGTCGACGATAGCTATTGGATTAGGGAATCGATTGATGCAATAACATCGCATCCGTGTCGGTGCATTGATGGTTTCGAATATCAATATAGTTGTAGAATTTCGGCTATTCGGACGAGTGCGCATCTTCGGCGTTTATTCGTTCATTCCTGTTAATATGTGCTATTCAACGGAATATGTTTAATCATATCGTTTGACCCGACACGCCCGAAACCACGGAAATGTCAACCGGACCAGGATGTGTCCGACCACCTGTTGAGTCCTTATCGCTTCGCCGGCTTTATTAATCTCCACTGTCCGAATCATTACAACTACTCGATGATTGTGCTATTCGAGAGACGGTAAGCGACGAATTATCTCGTCTTCTATCAGGACTTCAAGAACAAAGTGCATGTATCAACCACAGCAAATTAGAGAAACCAACAGAAACAATACTTGCATATGAAACAACTTCGATTGCCTGCTAATTTTTGCTGATAGTGCGTGAGAGATTGTCGCAATGTCACACCATTTACTACGATAATCAGCATTATCTGGGCTCTGATTGCTTTGGATCAAACTTCTTTCAGAGAACCATTAAACCTCAATAATGGCCCTTTCAAGGGCCAGCTCTTGAGCGATGATTCATCTGAGTTCTCGAGGAGGTTCAGCCACAATCCAATAACTCTATTCTAAAACTAAGTACCGGTTATTTGACATTGATAGCTAATTTTCATAGAAATTCTTCCGCAAGTACTCCTTTCCATTTTTCTGTCTTCTGGTTTTTTTTTATCAACAAAATGCCAAAATAGTGCGCGGCCTGTATTTCGACAGAATAGAATTTTTTTCCTTTGTGCCAGTTTTATTCCTACCGGACAAATACCCAACCAGCCAAAGAGCCCGTTTTACCCCATCTCTTCTAATCAATACAAATTGCACATCCCTAAGCGGAGAGATGACCTGCAGATCTTCTCCATGATCGCTTCGATGTCGCGTTAAATTGCACGCAAAAGCTCAACAGACGACACGACTACAACATTGAACCGCCTACTTTCCCGAGTTGTCACGACGTGCAGCCCCTGGTAGCGCAGTACAAAAGTGCATGCTCGCCACAAATGTTCGGTCTTCGCATGTTTAAACTGAATACGATCGTTACTCCTCAAATCGTGTCAAGTCTCCAAGATCAATGCATCTAAACAAGTACCTCGTTGTGTTGTTGTCTGTGAGCGCTTCAATATCAGGAGCTGAAACGATTCTTAAAAATGCTGACCCGAACGAGGTTTCCGAAGTGCACAATGCAGCGGTAAGAGGATTCATGGTTAGGCAGGCTTTATTCGGGACCGAAACACGTGAAGAAGTCGACTTTCAACTGTCTAATAAGTTCCAGATTACCGTATTGACATCTTGCATCGGAGGCCGTGGAAAGACCGTAGGAATCGTGGGAAAGTTTCCGGATTCTTTTGTGATGACACTGATGTTAGAGCAAATTCCGACAGCATTGGTTGACAACTCGGCGCGGATGGCGGTTGAATTTCTCGTTCACCAAAGACCTTTTCGATACAAGTTGCACATCTTCGTAGTGGCAGCAAAGACACCGACGGAATTGAGGATTAGTCGTGACGAGATCTGGCGAACCTTATGGTGGAATCATATGGCAAATTTTTTGATCCTCTATCAATCTCCGAAAGAGTGCATAGGAGCTGAAGAGCTGCTGCTAGAAGCTTGGAATCAAAATATGGTTAACGCGGAGTTGATATGCTTCGATCGCCTATCGGGAACAATGATTCTGGGCTACAACCCTCATGCGAACCAGGCTCCAAGTCAATGGCGACTAAGGTCAACACTTCCGGGTTTGAGAGACAATCGTTCCTTCACGGTGTTCGATCGTCCCTATCGAGACGGATCAGAGATTTGCGAGAACTTGGAAATCGACAAAACGAAGAATCTGAACGGTTATCCGGTCGAGGTAATCGACAACGGGTGGAAAACAGGGGCGCATACGAGGCGAAGCAACAACACGGGCAAATTTATAATCGTGAGCAACAATATTTTATTGAGCGTTGTTCGTGCCATGAACGGAACTGCGAATGTACTGAGAGACATGACAAGAGGGAAGACCTTAGACTTGTATCTGGGCCCTACGCAATTGCCTTATGGGCGGTACATACCGATGAGTCGGATCTGTCTCGAAACTGGCGTAGTTGCCTTCACGCAACACGGTGGCCACATGTCACAACTGCAGAAGATCGTATCAGTCGTTGATCGTTATACCAATTTTGGCGTGTGCATTGTTATCGTGGTCACTCTGGTTTTCTTCAAACTGTTTGCTCATCAAGATCTAGAACTGGCGATTCTCAATATCGTTCGCATCGTCTGTAATACCGGTTTTACAAACCTGCCGACAAACATTCCATCGAGGCTTTATCTGACTGGTCTGTTACTATTCGTAGTGAAAATGCAAGCGATTTATCAGAGCGACTGGGCATCTTATCTCACGACAGAAGTGGCTTTCCCAGTCGCGAACACATGGCAAGATCTTGATGATTTCGGATACACTATTTACCTTCCTACAGGATCAGAATCGGTTTTGCCGGATGAAACGTTGCAGAAACGCATGGTCATAAAACCCAAGTTGGAAGACGTCGTAAAAGCAGTACAAAGTAACTCCTCCGCTGCTGGTGTGTGCTTGATTCCTGTTTGCATGGATCTAGCGGAAGATTATCACCTGCACTTGACCGAGCCGATCAACCGAATGTTCATTGGATTTGTATTCCGACCCGACTGGCCTCTCGAAGAGCGATTCAACACCATTTTCGGAAAACTGTTCGAGGCTAACGTCCTCATTCCTTTCCATATCAAAATTATCCATAAAACCCTCGAAGACTTCAAGTTCGATGACGAGGTAAAAAATAACAAGGATTTCAGAATCATGACTCTGAGCGATCTGAGTTTTGCATTTACCATATGCGGAATTGGTTTGATATGCGCCACGATCACTTTCTTTTGCGAAATCGTTATCGATCGGTTACGACTCAGGACCCGGATAATGCATGTGGTCGAGCATTTCTTCTAACCCACTTGGAAATACCGATTTCCCAATTGCCCCGCCACTTTACCGTCATTCGACGATCAATTTTTCCCCTGCTGGGCGCAGACTACTTGGGTAGTCTCGGATCAAAAGGATCTAAGATCAACTTTTTTTCCATACTGAAAAACAGTCTCACTCTCGCACTCACACAGTACGATCAATATAAATTGCACATCCCTCAGCGGAATGCCGTGGACGGGTATGCTTCAATGTCGCTTGTAATTCTACGCAAAAGATCATCACCTGTTTCATCTATAACATTGAATTACGTATTTTCTATGTTGTCACAACATACTGACAGTGGTCGCGCAGTACTAATGCGCGTGCCATCCACATACGTTCGTGTCTCGGTTATTTGAACGAAATATGATCGTTGAGGCCATAATCGTGCCAAGTATCCAAGATCCACGCAACCAAACATGTCCTTCGTCGTTTTGTCGTCTGTTAGCGTTGAAATTGCAACTAGATTGATCCTCGAAAATTCCGAACCTAATGGGCTGAAGTGCACGAAGCAGCAACTTCACTGTTTGATAAAACGCCAAAACAGTGAAATGTATTTGACAAAATAATTCGTCCCTTCATCGGCTCAACAAAGGCATCCGTTTTGCCCCATTATGACTAATTAATATGAATTGCACATCCCTCAACGCAATGCCCCGGAGAGTTGTGCTCTAATGTCGCCTCCCATTGCACACAAGAACTCATCCGATGACCCAACGATAACATTGAACTGCGTAGTGTCCCGAGTTGCCCCGAATCGAACCACTGGATGCGCAATGCAGAAATGTGCACCATCCACAAAGTTCGTTCTTTGACCGTTTCAACCGGATACGATCGTTGAAACCCGAGTTGTGCCAAGTTTCTAAAAACCATGCAACCATTCAAGTACCTCATTGCGTTGTTGTCTATGAGAGCCGGAATATTGGCGCCTGAAACCATTTTCAAAAACACCGCACCATATGAGGTGTCCGAAGTGCACAGAGCAGCGGTTAGATGTTTCGCTATCAGACATGCCTTACTGGAATTCTAAACACAATGGGCAACTTATCCGTCAACTGGTCAATGGGTTTCAGATAAGCGTGTTAACGGCTTGCATCGAAGATCGGCGAAAACCCGTAGGCATTGTCGGAAGAGTTTCGAATGCCTTTATTATGGCGTTGAGGTCACAGGAAATTCTGGTAGCATTGGTCAACGATTCGACGAGAATGCCGACTAGATTTGATCCAATGCAAAGATCATCTCTGTACAAGTTGCATAACTTTGTCATAGCAGCTACGACGCACCAGTCGCGAAGTCTACCGAACGATATGGTGGAATCGTATGGCAAACTTTTTGATACTCTACCGGTCTACCAAGGGTTGCATAGGGGTTGAACAGTTGTTGTTGCTAGCTTGGAACCGAAATATGATCAATGCAAAACTGATATGCATCGATCGGCAATTGGGAACAATCGTTCTTGGATACAATCCGTATTCGACCCAGGCACCAGGACCATGGCGACGAAGCTCGATCGTTTCGATTCGAAGGCAAAATCGTCGCTTCACTGTATTCGATCGTCCCTACCGGGATGAAAAGGGCATCTGCGAGAACTTGGAAATCGACAAAACGAAGAATCTGAACGGCTATCCAGTCGAGATAATGGACAACCGGCATAGTCCGGCTGTCCTTACAAGCAACAACGCGCGCAATTTCGTCATCGTAAACAACAATATCCTCTTGAACGTCGTTCGTGCTATGAACGGAACTGCGATTCTAGTGAACTACACACGAGGAGGGAAAATCACAGACTTGTGGTTAGACGTGATCCAACTCCATCGCGGTCAGTTTTTACCGATCAGTCGGACATGTCTTGAAACCGGCGTAGTCGCTATTACCAGACACACTGGTCACATGTCGAAATTGCAGAAGATTATGTCGATTGTTATACGAGCATTGGCGTGTGTACTGTTCTCATCGGCACACTCATTTTCTTCAAACTTTTCGCTCATCAGGATCTAAAACGGGCAATCCTCAATATCGTGCGCATCGTCTCCAACGTCGGCTTCACGAACTTGCCTGTGGACATTCCGTCCAGGCTTTATCTAACCAGTGTATTGTTATTCTCGGTAAAGATGCAAGTGGTTTATCAGAGTGACTGGTCGTCTTTGGTGACGACCGCAGTGGCTCTACCGAACGCAAACACGTGGCAGGAAATTGACGACTTTGGTCACACCGTCTACGCTCTGGAAACATTGAAGTATTTGTTGCCGGATCATTCATTGCGGGAACGTTTGGTCGTAATGCAGAATAAGACCGATTGGATACGGACAATATTGAGCGATTCTTCCGCCGCTGGGGCGTGCTTGATTCCCGTTTGCATGGACCTAGCGGAAGTTTATCGATTACACCTGACCGAGCCGATTAAACAAATGTTGATCGGATTTGAATTTCGATGGGGCTGGCCTCTGGAAGAGCAATTCAACAGGGTTCTCGGAAAACTGTTCGAGGCTCACGTGCTCGTTCCCTTCGATATCAGAATTAACGACAAAACTCTCGACGACTTCAAGTTCGATGAGGACGTGAAGAACAATGCGGATTTCAGAATTATAACGTTGACTGATCTCAGTTTCGTATTTGTAATATTGGAAATTGGTTTGTTAGGTGCAACAATTACTTTCTTTTGCGAAATATTAATTTCATGCTTTTTCCCTGACGGTACGTCAGGAATCAGGAATACGCGTGAAACGGTCAAGGCGTTTTTCTCATTGACCGAAAAATGTCTGTTCACATCAATCAAAGCAGCGAATCGATGTCGCCACTGATTCTCCTTTCGTGTTTCGATTGAATTGTTGTTTTCCATCCAAGCTTTTCGAATATTTTTTTTTTTTTTTGGACTGTTTCACTGTTTTTCTTCCTATTCCGATACTCGTGCGTTCCTTCCGTTTCTCTCCAATCTTCCGGAAAGCTGCCCATCACAATCTCGACCAACATGTCGAATTTGTATTTTCCCAATCAAAGAGTACCGAAGCGGTGGAAAAGAGTCGCGAGGCGCGAGGGGGCCGAATGACGTTCTGCACGAATAACTCTAGTAATTGAACGAAATTCGATTTTGCAAGTGTGGCGTCGTGGATCGTGCCCAATTCGTTGCTCGGGCAATAATCAGCGTGGTAATGGGAGGGAGTGTGCGGAACTCTGATTGTTCCACGGCTTTTTTCAATCCGTGATTGAACTACTTTTGCATCGGTAAATCCGATTATTCGTACATTGAGTCGATTTCGTACTCTGTCAACTTCGTTTGACAATCACAATAAATTGCTCACATTATGGTGGTTACGATCAATAAAAAGGTTCAAATAGAATTTCCACATGGCGTTTTTATTTATATTAAAAAAAAAATGTATTTATATTTTGTTCCCATTTTTTATGTTTAATATTACTCGTTACCTTTCACATACTCGTTTAATAGTCAACGTGAACTTTGTTATTATGTGGAACGTATAACGATCTGAAAACGTACTTTCCCCGACTGCAGTCGTATTTATTTATTTTTCTCTGCGCTGCCGCGCACGACAAGTGCCGGTGAGGATGAGAATTTATTATTCGACGCTCTAAACGTCATGCATGAGTGTCACATTAAATTCTACTATCTTCTACGTAATGCGGGAGAGTTCCGCATATCATCAAGTTATGTAAGTGTACGACGGAATAATATTAAATGATTTTTATTTATTTCTATTATTTCCCATTTATTTATTATATTTATATGCCCTGTAAATCTCAGCTCGATAATTTACGACGTCGTCAAGTTGTAGATTACATTTTTTTACTTCGCCACACAGTCACAGTTTCAGACATTTTTTTCTAATAATAATTTTCCGAAGTTTCGAACATGTTGATTCCGTCATTACTAAAATCTCACTTTTTTTCTCCATCGAATCAAAGCTCTGTGAGAACCCAAAAATTTCCAATGGAAAATCAATCTTCCTTTTATATGTCGATTTTTCTCCTCTTCGCGTTTATTTGTTTATTCGAGAATTTCTTGTTTGCCGCCTTCGAGGCCCGCGGAGAGACGATTTTTCTTGCCCCTTTCGGATCCCATTCATTGGTCGGACCGCACACAATGGTTGGAAGTGTAAATTGTGGTCTTCCAGCGATGGTAGTTGGATTGCGAAGTGAGGCTCGCCGAGGGAGGTCCTGACGTACCTGACGAATGGTGAACATTACCGCGACAGCGTCGAGGTAAAAAGGAATAAGGAAGTTCGTCGCGGAGATAAAAGCGCGAGAGAGTGAGAACGAACGAGAGAAAAGGAAATGAAGGGAAAAAAGGGAGAAGAAAAGGGATAAAGCGAGGACTGTCCATTACTCGTCTGCGTTGCTTCAGACTTTGTTTTCCTGTCGCAGCTCCGGTGTCGTCTTAACTCTGTCATTTCTTCATTCCCGTTCCATCCCCTCTCAATGATATTCCCGGAGGATTCGGGGCTTAAACCCGACGTCGGCTTAAAGGAAGACAAAGCAATTCGGCATTCGAATGACTCTCTTCGCGACCGTATTCACGACAAATTCCGCCAAAGCCGCTCTGATGTGCACTTTTTTTCGAAACTTGCCGCCGAAAACAAACTGCGCGTCGAGCATCGTTGTCTATGCAAGCTCAGACCGTGAAGATTTTTCGATTTTTCATCGAATGTGACCGAAAAATTCTTCTTGTGGCCAAAAATAACTAGCCTCGATGACTTCGGGAAGAAAATCTCTTCGTACTCGAGAGCGGTCAAAGATTCGAGGATGAATAGAGCTTGCAAAGACTTGGGCAAGATGCATAGATTCCACGCGAGCTTTCGCGTCGAACCATCGGAGCTGAAAATTAGCCAAAAATTCCTTCAAACCAAATCCGACATATCGGATTTGGTTTGAAGGTCCATAGACAGCAAAAGTTTCGCGGTCATTCGAGTCTTGCCCTCATAAAACCGTTCATTCATACGTTTTTCTCCGTCACGTTTTTCCTTTCTCTGGGTTTACTACTTACTTCATTTTTTTTTTTTTCTATCGACGTTGAGAATGTCGCAAGCTCGGAAAATACTTCCTAGGTGAATATTTTTCGATTTTTCATCGAATGTGACCGAAAAATTCTTCTTGTGGCCAAAAATAACTAGCCTAGATGACTTCGGGAAGAAAATCTCTTCGTACTCGAGAGCGGTCAAAGATTCGAGGATGAATGGACCTTGCAAAGACTTGGGCAAGATGCATAGATTCCACGCGAGCTTTCGCGTCGAACCATCGGAGCTGAAAATTAGCCAAAAATTCCTTCAAAGCAAATCCGATATGGAGAGCAAAAGTTTCGCGGTCATTCGAGTCTTGCCCTCATAAAACCGTTCATTCATACGTTTTTCTCCGTCACGTTTTTCCTTTCCCTTGGTTTACTTCTTACTTCATTTTTTTTTTTTTTTTTTTTTTTTTTCTATCGACGTTGAGAATGTCGCAAGCTCGGAAAATACTTCCTAGGTGAATATTTTTCGATTTTTCATCGAATGTGACCGAAAAATTCTTCTTGTGGCCAAAAATAACTAGCCTCGATGACTTCGGGAAGAAAATCTCTTCGTATTCGAGAGCGGTCAAAGATTCGAGGATGAATGGACCTTGCAAAGACTTGGGCAAGATGCATAGATTCCACGCGAGCTCTCGCGTCGAACCATCGGAGCTGAAAATTAGCCAAAAATTCCTTCAAAGCAAATCCGATATGGACAGCAAAAGTTTCGCGGTCATTCGAGTCTTGCCCTCATAAAACCGTTCATTCGTACGTTTTTCTCCGTCACGTTTTTCCTTTCCCTTGGTTTACTTCTTACTTCATTTTTTTTTTTTTTTTTTTTCTATCGACGTTGAGAATGTCGCAAGCTCGGAAAATACTTCCTAGGTGAGCGAGACGTCCGACGCGAGTATCCGGGGGCGGCTAACCGTGAAACGAGATACGTGGACAGACGTTGGCAAGGGGAATGGGTGGCGGGTTTGCTTGCCGAGCTTGCGTCGCCCCTCTTCATCTCCCGAAGTGCCTACGGTCGCCAACGGACTAGCGATAGATGCGGGTCGAACGAGACCAGTGAGCAAACCCTGATCCCGTAGGGGACCGAGCGAAGAGTTGAGGGACGCGGCGAAGTAAGCTCGGTTGCCTAGGCGCATAAACGCGCACAGACTCACCGGACAGAGGGATCACTCTCGGTGAGGACCACCACTCGAGATCGTCGGGCATGTTTTCCCAATGGAAAAAATGGCCCTTCTCTCGTAAACCTTCGGGGTCAAAATTGCAACTTTTACCGACATTTATCTTCGCGCTTAGTTCGGGTAGCTTTTTTTCTTCATGTCACGGGAATCCCACACGACGCATCGGTACAAATGACTCGAAACATGTTCGAAGATGTTTGCGTCCTGTCGACGAGGGTCTACTCGAGGTATCCCGACGGAAAAATGGCACTGCCAATCCATCGAGGAATTTGAAAAATTGACAACCATTACCACTTCTCGAGGCATAGAAGGGCGCGACAAAAAATTGTAAGAATCGGATTAGAAGTTACAGAGCGAAGAAAATGGATAGCGATTCGCGAACTTCCAGATAAATGTCCCCAATTGAATGGGGCTTCGATACCCTAAAATGTAGAAGCTCCCCTGAAAAAGTTTCGTTCAGAAGCTTTCCATCGCATGATTTACCATGGTGATAACAGACACCAGATTCTCGTCCCTAGTCGATAATCCGCCGTTGACGACAAATAGAATTCGATCCTGACATTCACTCTCGTTAGTGGGTTCTGCGTGATCATATTTATCGTGCGCGACAGGACCTCTCGAATGAGCTTTTAATGGAGTATCGGGGGACAGACTGATCGACGGAAAGACCGAAAGAGAGCATTGTTGCCGCTGAAGGGGGATGCTCTTTGACGTTTGGATAATCGCTCAGGTTACTCTATGGTTCCGTTCGCTCGACGGCGGGTTTCAATTTCAATTGGTGCAAAACAGGGGTGTCGAGGTCAGCTATGTATGCATTTCGTTTCATGCTCTATCTACGGTTTCCAGTTTGGCCGGCGATTTATAAATTGCGCCTCGATTCGTTCGGTGTATTAATTTCATCGAGTCTCAACTTTCCAGTTATCCACGAGTGATATTCCGCCCGGTTCTCCAACCCTGAAAGGGTTCACTTCCGAATTCGTCCGCTAAGGGCACGCAGGGCATTTGTTGACCCCAAGTTTAAGAAGCCGCTGTTCCGGCTGTAAAAAATATTTTTTTCAGACCAAAGCAGAATTTGTCCGAATTGTTCAATAGTTTAAGGCGTTAAGGCAGTTCTAGCCTAACGGTGCACAAGTCCCTTAAATGTTGACCTTCAGATAGAACTTTGGGCACTTCTCGATGGGACAAAAATCTGAAAAAAATCAAACATATGAGAGGTGGGGAAAAGATTAATTTTCCAGCATAATGATTCTCAAATAATGAATTTCAGTAGTCCAACCCAAGCCAACCAAACCCTGCGGGTAACCCAATTAGAATCCAATTTGCGGACATGACATTATACTTCAGGAACGGAATATCTGAGTGGATCCGGAGTGAAAGTATCGAGTCCAGTAAAATCCAGCTTGCGACTGACTGGAATTTCTCCACGGATTGTAGGAACCATCGATCCGCAGAACCATCTGTGAAGCGTCGTATGACGACGTTGTGCGTAGTGATTCGTGTCCTTGCCATAACTCGCTACGACTGCTGTCCGTTCGTATTATTCCTTGCTGTTCCCAGTTCCTGCTGCGAGTCTCCGTATAACTAGGCAGGCATTTTATAGACAGTAGACGAGCCAAAGTAACGACATCCACCACTAGTTTCGTGCCGCGCTGTACGGTCCGTGTGGAGCTGTGTGGGCGGCAAGTAGAGACTGCCTGTGCGGAGCAGACAGGATTATCCGGCAAGCGGGGTCGCTTCCAGGAAACCGGAAGGGCCTCATCCGCACGGTTTCTTCCGGTCCGATTGTTCCGAACGCCGAACGAACCTCAACCAACCCCCCACCTGTCGAATCATAACTGAATACCAAATTTCGACTTGATTTAAGGAGAATGTATCGCTACATTCGCAGCCAAAAGTCAGATTCGGAGGGAATGTTGAGGACTCTCTGAGAGAATAAAAACCTCAAATAAAGCAAGCTTGGCGACGATGACAAGGACATTGATTTTGTTTAAAAATAACGATGAGAAATGATCAACAAATTATTAATTTTTCCGACGAAATATGAATTTATCTTCAATTGTGCCCAACATTCGACAAGCTTGTTCATGGAAAAAAAATTGATCATCCTGAACTCTTCGACTGTAAATAATGGATTTCGGAACGAAGAATGAGCTTTTCCAGCTCGGATAACAAATATCCGTGTATTAGCCCAATGAAATCTTCATTTGTGGAAGTTTCCAATGATTCTTTAGCTTTTCAAGTCCGATAATCAACCTCTTCGATTTTAATGATATTTAGAATTCTCTCGATTTTCACGTATCGATCCTTGAAGAAAATCTTTTTTTTCATTTTTCAGGTGCAAAATGGGCAGGTGCTGGCTCATCGTTTGTGTTTCACTGATGTACACGACAGTCGTTCTGCCCCAATACCGGGACAAAAATATAAGTGAGTACCATAAAGTTTTAATGTCCGCCGATGGCGGTCGCTTGATAAACCTTACGGTCGAGAAGAAAAAGATAATGAAAAATTTCGCGAGACAAAAGTCGGCCATCAGCGAGTGCGAGTGGGAGCGACAGCTGTGGGCGTTAGTTGAGCGCGTATATGAAAGGGAAAGAAATTAATTTAAGGCCGACTGTCGACGTGGCCCGGTGCGCACTGATTCCAGCAGCCGAGACTCGGCGGGAAGAATAATTAGAGCTGAAGGTTTTGCGAGATTAGCGAATAGCACCGATTTCTCGAGCCGTCGCAATTTCATTGATATGACGGGATTCAATTTAACATGATTTCTGATTTGATTGATCGCCGATTTATTGGCAAAAAAAAAATAAAAATTCATTACCCAAACAGTCTGTCTTGTGGAATGTATCGAAATTCATTTCTCAATCCACGGTGGAATACGATTTTTCGAAATTTCAGAACGTTTTTAGAAAAATATCGAAAAACAACATTTTTCATGGAAACGAAACGGTGTATGCGTGAAAAAGCAGGAAAATAATGGCCGAATACCGATACTTGAATGTATATGTTGGGTCGGTGACGCATTTGTAAATCCGATCGATCGTTCCGCCTCACGGCAACATTTTCCGAGTTGGAGGTAATTTGGTAGCGCGGCAGCGCCACCACCGAGGCGAAATGCTTTTCCGTGGGATTAAATCCTTCCCGAAGGGGGGAAAGAGAGAGAGAGAAATTGGAAGGAGACTAGCGTCGACAGGAAGTGGCGTGCCACGTTGCGTCGAGAACTGGGAAGCCCGAAGGGTGAAAGGAGAAGTTAATTTCGTCCACGCGTCTCTCACTACCAATAAGCGGGGCATCCGACTCACCCTTCTGCCGGCCTCGGAGCAACGGAGTAAACGCGGTTTCTCGGCTCTTCATCTTCAACCTTCCTTGAACTACGCTATAAACTTGCTTTACGAACTGTCGGCTGTAGTAGGTCGAATAGTAACGGATTGCGATGCCAAATTCGAACATCATTGGCAAGTAACGGTGAGCGAGTTTTACGTCATCAAAAATTTTAGCCATCAGAAACGACCATGGAGAAAAACGTGTAGAGGAGAGCGGGGCAAAACGGCATACCGGGGCAAAATGGTATTCACGCACAATGGGACCAGGGCAGAATGGTATTGGGGCAAAATGGGGCAGCAAAAAAATCTACTTCGATGGCACTTTCTCTTGTCCCATTTTGTCCCAATTCCATCATACGGGGGACTTAATCTGACCATTTCGTACCATTTTGCCCCGGTATGCCATTTTGCCCCGCTCTCCCCTAGTTAGGAGAACCACAATGGAGTTGCGCTAACAACAAGCTGTTGTCATGACATCTGCATTGTGGTTGCAGACTAACCGTATTCCCTTTCAACTGGCATCCGCGTCGGAAGCGAAACAAGCGATTTGTCGATGTGTCTCATAAAAAAAAAGAATGAAAAACTTTTTCAGCGACGCAAAATGAAAGCTTTGCGTCGCGTGGAAATTTCGGGCAATGCAAGCTCGGGCTTGCCGGGAGCTTGCGGGCTTCTGGGATGACAGTGTATAGAATGGGACGAGGGAGGAATAGGAGAGGCTGAAGGGCGAAAGGAGAAGTTAATTTCGACCGCGCGTCTTTCGCCACCAATAAGCGATACGGCGCGTCAACCCCTAACGCACACATCTTACGCTCTCCATCCGGCCGATAAACTCAGCATGACGAAAGGCCGCGACGGGACGGAGGGACAGGGGCGCTAGGTGGGACGAGAGAACCCGTCGAGAACCATAAAGTCGAAGTGCGACAGAAGAGAAAATGGGGGACGCGGAGGATAGGAAGAGACCGGCGGAATGGAAGCGCGAGGGTATAGGACGTTCCGGAATGCCCTCCCCCACGAGGACTCAAAGGACGTTGAATGAGGTCGAGGAAAACGACGATCGAGGCGAAGAGCGAGCGACAGGAACGCGAGGCCGCGTGAGAGATTGCCGAGTGGATCGGCAGCCGAAATCCACCGCGAAATTGAAAGGCTCAACCGGGTAACCTTCAATCTGTGACGTCGCGCAACCCGAAAAGCTTACCTACCTCTCGCGAATTCTTTCGGGGTAGAGAAAAAAAAACTGGTTCGACGTGAAATATCAAAGGCTTCGAGCTTGCGAAAGGGAACGGCAACCTCGAAGCCCTTTCCGTTGGTCGCCAAAATCTGCACCTTTTTTTCGACAAGTCGAGGATGCTGCGACTTATTTGATTCTTAAATGAAAAATTGCGTTGCAGCAGCCGTTCGTTCGCTGCAGTTCTTTAATTTGTAGCTCAGCTAAAGAAGCTTCAGATTTTGCACCAGTAACTTGTCTCAATGAATTTCTGAAGGTGCACCTTGTTCAGATAAGACTGTAGGTGGAGAATCTGGAACTGTTTTTCATTGCGGAGCTTCCGACTTGCGAAATCTTGACTTTTATATAGATTGCATTATGCTTTTATTATATTTATAATTTATATTATAATTTTATATATAACAAAAATTTGCATTATTTTCAATAAGTCAATTCAATCACCGGTTCAACCCAACAAAAATGTACTCGTATAATTTCATTCGACTCCGAAAAGATATTTATTTCCTGCGGTTCGTTTTAAGTGTTGCAGTTTTACTGCAATAAGTTGCGAATCTACGGATAATATATCGTTGAATAATTCATTTTCTTTCGGGCGACCCAAAAGCTCACGGAATCTCTCCAACTCGGTCGAGGTATAAACGCGCGAGTGAGTATTTCTCGCTGTCATTTTCTCAACGAGCACAGGAAACGCCTGCACTACGTCGTGCGGTGGGCGACTTTGCAGTCGGACCGCGAGATCAGGTTGTGGCAAGCGCTTTTCTGGAAAATTAGATTCCAGGAAAAGCGGGCGCGCGGTTGTCCCCCACGTCGGTGAGTACCTACACCGAGTCCAGCGCCCAGGACGACAGCGGCCGCCTTCGTTGCTGGAAGGACGTGCATCTCCCTTTGTATCTCTGTTTCATTTTTTTTTTCTTATTGCTTTTTTTTTTTCTTATTTCAAGCGCTCGGGTATTCGTCATCCTTGCACAGACTGTGTTAAAATCCCACGGGAACGAATGCTCCTTTTCCTCTTCCACTTTTCTACCGTCCTCGTACTCTTCCCACTTGCTCCTCGCGTCTCCGCATTCTTTACGCTTTTTCTCTTCTGCTTTCACCGAGCTTTGTTTATCGCTCTTTCTCACAGATTTGTAACTTCATCTGTTATGCTTTTGTTATCGATAATTAGGGGAGAGCAGGGCAAAACGGCATACCGGGGCAAAATGGTATTCACGCACAATGGGACCAGGGTAGAATGGTATTGGGGCAAAATGGGACATCAAAAAAATCTACTTCGATGGGACTTGTCCCATTTTGCCCTAATTCTATCATACGGGGGACTTTATTTGACCATTTCGTACCATTTTGCCCCGGTATGCCATTTTGCCCCGCTCTCCCCTATATTTTTCGCCACGTTCCTTTTGTCCTGAACGTGCAGTTTTACCTGTGATAAATCTCGTTGAACGTAAAAACTCGTTTTTTTTGTATTCTTATCGGAGGGTGGATTTTTCGAGAAGTTCCCGAGTAAAAATTTAATCAGGTTGCCTGATGTCTTGTCGGGTACGCATCAGGTATTAGTAAGGCATGACGGATCAGGCTACCCAGATAACGCCCCGATCAGGGCCATGTTACATATCACGAAGAGTCGCTTTATCTTACTAGCCTGATATAGCCAACATCAGGGCCACATCAGGTCATAAAAAGGCATAACACTACTTGTATGATCAGGCTGGCCAGACAACATCACGATCAGGGCCATATCAAATAAGTCTAAGGCTTCCCCTATCCGGGTAGCCGGACGTTATTGATAACATAGCCAAATTATGTAAGAAAAAGGCCTCCCAGATAGGATATTTCAGAAGAGTCTCGTTGGATACAATTTCTCAATAATTGCTTCATGAGCAGTAACTAATTGTTTTTATAATTATTAAAAAAAAATAGTTATGTTTTCATTTTTATCACATGGACAAAAAAAAATGTTGCCTTATTAAAGATGTCAAGTAGATTGATTTCGTATAATAATAATGGAAAAAATGATTAACAAATTATTAAAAAATATCAACAATAATAATAGAGAACGGGCAAGCGTGTAGGTTTTTTTTCTTATTACGGAAAAAGTGATTGATTTTGAAGTTTTCGTGGAATCACCCAGAAATTCCTTGATTGCAATGTGGAATCTTGCTAAAAAAACTGTTCTGAAAGTCGTAGGTTTACGTTTATTTCTTGAAGTCACGAAAAAAATGGCTTCTTAAAAGTCAAACAATTGATTAAAAAAGAGCTTACCTTATCACGAAATACCAGAATTTTGGTCGAATGAAACTTTCAGTTGAAAATGTAACAGTGAAATTACGTTAAGTTCATACGGAGGGTTGTCCGGACATAATAACAATTAACTAACAATTTTTAACTAATTGTGTACTCATTGTTTACTCATAGATAATCTTAAATAGTATTCGAAAACAATCGATTAATTAATTCTTTGACGCTTGCGAACTTTTTACATGTAACAACAAAAAAAGTATGTACTTTGTTATGGTGGTAAAAAATGTTAAGTTCGAACAATACACGTTCGAAAACTTCCAGTGGTTTTTATAATGTATTGTAGACCAAGTCGTTCAATTATGATTAGTAATCTTACGTCCGACCCTTATATAGACAAATTGTTGAATATTATTTCCAAGTTCTGAATAGCCGAGCGGGTATGGTTGCTCATTACTATCCAGGCGACCCGAGTTCAAGTCTCACTCGTCGAAATATTGATGTCGTTCTTTCCGAGAGAAAATAGTTTGTCTTTGTCGAGTATGATCAACTACGAAAGAAATCAATAAAAAATGAGTGCTTAAGTTGAGACAAGACAATATTTTATCTATTTTATTGTTGAACCTAGCGATGAGCTATGATCAGGGCTGCGTCAGGGGAGAAATCCGGCCCGGATCGAGTAGCCTGATCAGGGCCAAAATCGAAATGCCGTTACATGCTACATCTGGCCCTGTTTTTTTGCCGGATATGAGCCGGATCAGACTGACAGGGCAAGCCTAACACGGACCGGATTCCAACCTGATTCAATTTTTACTCGGGTTTCAGACACTTCCAAGGAATTTCTTTTCTCGTCACTAAATTCGTATGGAATTCCTATTCGCGATGTTGATTCGCCTTAACGAAAAACCAAATTGTTTTCGCGAAAAACTGTAAGCGACGTCGTTGAAAAATGAATCGTACGAATGATACAGTTGCCGAGTGGAGTTCGTTAATTAATTAGAAGTGGCCCGAATCGCAGCTCTCGTCGAAAGTGATGTTTATTATCATCAGCGTTGTATTCAAGAGAAAACGAAACGAGACACAGCCGGCTCGGGCGAGAGTCCGTAATCATTGTTGCTCACGTGCTTCACGCTTCGTGTGTATAATTCAATTAGCGATTCGCGTAATCTCCTGCATGCGCCGCTACGGACTGGCGGTACATTTATACGCAATTCATCGGGACGCGTTTCTACCCTTGTTTTCGCGACTACGGGATGAGATTTCGTTTTCGAAAACCCGTCTACTTGCAGGCTCGGCTTCGCTCTCTCTCGCCATTTGTTCTTGCAATCACAGCTTCCATTATTTTGTAATACGAACGGGAACGGGAAGTTATAACGCGTTTCCGCAAACACGGAAATTCGATATTCGATTTTATCGCGGCAACGCGCTGCTCGCCCTCGATTTTATCAGAGAATCCCGGCGAATCCATGATTTCATTAGCGTTTAATATTCCAGAGATTTTATTTTATTATTAAGGGAAAAATTTACGCCTAGAAGGGTAATTATTGCCAGTTTGCTCTGGAACTTTCGAGAAATCCTCGAATCAACGTTTTTCCTACATAAAAACATTTAAAAAAACGACTTACTCATCCCAATTGTTATTTGCATAAAACTCGTGAAGTGTTTTCAACAATTTCGATCAATCCGGCGCGCCCAGTCTGAGCTATATGTACTTTTGGCCCGATATCGCGAAGATTGTAAGAAATTTTCACGATTTTTTGTATCCCAGAATTGTCGACTGAAAATGTCAGATCTCATGAAGATCAAGAAAATATCTCGATAGTAACAATGCATAAACGAACCGCGGATAATCGAAAATCCGAGTTTGCGAATAAAAAAAATTGGCCAATAAAAAATATTACCAACCAGTCAAATATCAATAGCCGCGACACCTTTGGCGCATAAAAATGTTTATTCGGAACGTATTTCAACACTCTCGTTGATTTATCGACAACCGCCCGTGGGGCAAAAATTCGTAATTATTTCACGAGGCGTATTATCGAAATTTTTAGTGCTACTGCACAGTCGGGACGATAATAGCGATTACCGCGACAGCGTAAGCGCCACTCGAGCATAGACGGGGATTATCACGCCTCGTTCTCTCGTCGAACGAAACTCGTTTCTTTTTCACTCATTCGTAATTAATTCGATCATTAATTTAACATTTCACTGATAACGTCAGTTCGGCTTCGAAACCGGATGCGGGGTTTAATGGTATTTTAACGCGAACGGGAAAAACCGCCGTATCGTAAAAACAAATGATTATGGGTTAGTGGCCCTAATTTTCAATTTTACTCAACAACGAGGCATTCTTTAAAGGGCCGCACAAGATATTTAAACTATTATTTAGTATGGTTTTTTCCACCAAGAAAGTCTTCGCGAACTGCATTTGAAGGCTTCGAAAATACTTAAAAAATACTATTTCAATACTTAAACTACAAACGACAACTTTATCCAACGCTTGTTTTAGTTGTTTCATACGAAATATCACAACCGCGCCAATGTCGTGGGTATGCAAAAAAGTCGTTTTTCCAATAAGGAATCTCTTGAATAATGCAAAAAAAAACGGTATAATTCATTTGGACGATTCAGATTTTTTTACTCGTCACGCTGTTAAGACCGGAACTTCGTAAAAAAAAATTCCGATGAGACTCGCGATTGGAACGTTTTCTGATAGAATTGTTTCTACGAATGAGCGAAAGTATCAGCACGAAATCTGTGGTTAACTATCATATCGAATGGTATGTGCTGTGCTGTGCATTGTATGCTAATCTCTTCCATTACAGTTCACGAAACACTATTTTACACTCACGATCTCTCAAATAACTTTGCTTAACGTTAAAAAAAAACTGCAAAAAATATATATCTGGGAATGATCCGAAAGCTTGTTAACTTTTTTATCATTTAATGTTGTTATTTATATTCAAGAAAAATTGGGAGGATTATTAATTAAAAATGCCACAAACAATATATTGCATGTAGATCCATGACTTGATTCAATCACTAATATGGCGAACAGTAATTATACAATTTACAATTACAATTACAATTACAATTTACAATTTTACAATTTTTTTTTTTTTTTTTTATAATTATACAATGTTGGAGTGAAATTAAGAAAAGTCTCATTAATATTTCGGAGGTGTCGTAGAAATTCCGTGACGATTCGATGAGCCCTTCGAAAGATACAGTGACTCAAGAGATAGCGAAGACAGTCGTCCGTGTTCTGCAGATTTGAGTGCCCGGGAGCCTTCCGAAGGCTCTAAAAATACGTGCCTGCCATGACCAACAATCTTACGGTCCCCCGTAATATTTCTCGGCGCAATTATTCTTTCCACCCTGCTGTCCGAGTGCTTTCGCGTTTTTCTTTCGGTGCCGCGCTCCGCTCCGAGAGGTAACGCGAGCTGCTGAGCTTGCGAGGCATTCTCGCGCCGTCTCAGTTTTCATCCGCTCGTCCCCCAACCGTGTCGCCTATTAAATATCGTCGCGAAGTAAGAGCGAGAGTGAAATACCGAGAAAAATCTCCGACTGTAATTGCTCTCGCGCCGTTTCTCGAGGCGTCGAGCTTGGAAACAATTTTTTACCACTGCAAGCTCGCCGCCCTTTCCACGGTTGCGAGCCGGTTTTCTTCCTTCTCTCGGAGGAGAAATCTCACAGCAAGTGCCAGCGTTTAAAGCTTTTTCTCATTGTTCCGTGCAATCATCATTATTGCGCATAAATTGCCGGGACCGGCGCTTTTGGGCTTTCGGCCTTTAAACGCCAAAGCTTTCGCAAAAGAGCCTGTGAGCCGTGTATTGCCTCCCGTTTCGGTGCTTATCGTCATTATTTTTACTATCGTCCGATCATTATTGGAGGGAATAAAAGAGAATAAACAGTTTTTTCGTGCTGAAAACTGAGGCATTCGGTTTATTGATACGGGAGCTTTTTTTTTATATAGCTAGTATCGATTCGTGTTGGTATCGATTCAAACGAGGCTTTTGTCGTCGTTCCCTTTGAGTGTTATAATTGCGAATAAATTCTATCTCCGTTTCCGATCTTGGAGCTTTGATACACTTGCAATGACAAAGCTTTCAACCGGAAGCTCGGAGCAGCGCAGCTTTCGAAACACCACCGGTGCAGCTTTTATTATTTTACTGTACAATAGGGATTTTTTTCAATTGTATTTCGAATAAATTCTACCACCGTTTGTGATTTTAGCTATGAAAACCTTTGAGCTTTGAAACTATCGTTCGTCCATATGGTACCGAGCTTTTACCTTATAAAATTGTCGACTATGGTTTAGTACGGGCATGCACGGGCGGTGTTTGTCATGCAAACACAGACGCTCGATTGCCATCGAAAATATCAAAATGTTTCGCGTTTTCAATGCCTCTGGCGTTTTCGTTGTCAATCGATCATGATCTGGCCTCTCGAGTGTAAAGATCTTTACATCTGTAGGGGAGAGCGGGGCAAAATGGCATACCGGGACAAAATGGTACGAAATGGTCAAATAAAGTCCCCCGTATGAATTAGAGCAAAAAACAAGACAAAGTCCCATCTAAGTAGATTCTTTCGCTGTCCCATTTTGCCCCAATACCATTCTGCCCTGGTCTCATTGTGCGTGAATACCATTTTGCCCCGGTGTGCCGTTTTGCCCCGCTCTCCCCTACTCTTCGACCGATAGCATTTCGAATAAAAAAATCCCGTAACCAGCGGGACCAACGGATTCAGTGACGCATTTAGACGTGTTGTTTCAGACGAACTGTTTTAGACGACTTTTCCGCAAATCCTCTGCATGTTCATTTGCGCTCGATAACTAAGAAATTCTAATACCTACAATGCCGACGCAAAATCAAACCGCGCACACATTCACATCGATGGGTTATTCTAACTATCGTTCGTCCATATCGTACCGAGCTTTTACCTTATAAAATTGTCGACTACGGTTTAGTACGAGCATGCACGGGCGGTGTTTGTCATGCAAACACAGACGCTCGATTGCCATCGAAAATATCAAAATGTTTCGCGTTTTCAATGCCTCTGGCGTTTTCGTTGTCAATCGATCATGATCTGGCCTCTCGAGTGTAAAGATCTTTACATCTGTAGGGGAGAGCGGGGCAAAACGGCATACCGGGGCAAAATGGTACGAAATGGTCAAATAAAGTCCCCCGTATGATAGAATTAGAGCAAAAATGGGACAAGACAAAATCCCATCGAAGTAGACTTTTTCGCTGTCCCATTTTGCCCCAATACCATTCTGCCCTGGTCCCATTGTGCGTGAATACCATTTTGCCCCGGTGTGCCGTTTTGCCCCGCTCTCCCCTACTCTTCGACCGATAGCATTTCGAATAAAAAAATCCCGTAACCAGCGGGACCAAAGGATTCAGTGACGCATCGACGTTCGGAAAGCACCGACGACCGATCTTTCGAACGAAAGCTCCGAGACTCCTACGACTTTCAGGAGTCGTTATGGACTCCCGAGTGCAGCTTCCGTCACAATAAGTCATATTGAAGCTTCGTGAAAAGTTCGAGGCCAACGGAAGCGCGGAGATGCCGTACCCAAGACCGGGGGCCGGAACCTCGAATAATTGCTGGCGAATCCGGGAATAGTTTGAGCTTTTTTCCGAGCTTTCCGTGGCACCGGCGTCAACCGTGAAAGTAGACCCGCTTCCTTTCTCACCAGCCATCTCCGGCGCATTTTGCCTCGAATCCTTTAGACATCCCTCCGTTCCCCCTTTCCCTATTCCGTTCCGGCAACTGCGCTAACTTTCTGCCCCTTTTTCAGTACGGATGAGGCGCATTTCCAAACTCCAAACTATTGTTCTTACCAGTACAACTACGGCAAGAACAACGAAACTGAAGATGCGCTCTTCGTGCGGCTGAAAGCACAAATACCCAACTCGAGAGCAAGGTCGATAGTTTTTTGTCATTCGGAAACGGCGATTGAACACAATAATCACAATAATAAAGTAAGCTTTTCGAACCAAAACAAAATTTATCGTTTTTTTTTACCCTGCATTAAACTTTCAAGCATTGGTGGATTCAGTAGCGTTTGCAATGTGAGAGTTTGTTTTTTTTCGCTTTCTCGTAGTGAAAGCTTTTTTATCAGGCCTTGATGCAAACTATACGTAAGCTGCATAAAATTAAGTTTAACAAAGTAAAGTGTACAGAATTGATCGAATATTGATTGTTCTTGGTTTGAATTTGAATAATGTAAAACTTGAAAAAATCACAGAATAGCATTCACGACTTATCCTCGATGCTCGTACAATGCATAAAATGAATAAAATTGGATGGAACATGCGAAATTTAGGATGCGTCCGAGTGTGATTGAACGTCGAAAAGTCGCAGTAAAATTGAAATGAATGTTTCGAGCTTTATATCGAATTTTACATCGCGGCGTTGGAACCCTGCCAGAATGTCCTGAAGCGGCCAGGTCGTACTTTCTTTGAACTTTTCCTTTTTTCGTCTTTTGGAAACACTCTTTAGTAGTTATTCCTTATTTTCTATAGTCAGGGGAAATCAGGACCTTTCCCGCCAATTTTATGGGGTAACGATGCAACTTTGAAGTTGTGACCGGCGATTAAAATGATTGGGTTCGTTTCGCTGACCATATTTAGGATTTTTTAGCCACTGATTAAGGATAAAAATAGTCGATCCATTGACGAATGCCGAGCGGCCGTTTTTTCGTCGTGAAAGTGCACAGACTGAACGATTAAAAAATCGATTGTTACCGAAGATTCGACGTCGTGCCATTATTTTTAGGAGTTCAGGAACGATATTTTATCGTTGAAAAATTAATTGGTTTTTTCACGTCGTTGGGGCTGACATTCGTACGTGAGTTGCCCGTTGGATTTCGCCAATTGGCGAAAAGGCGGCGAGACGTTGAAGAGCGCGAGTGTCGAGAACGCTTTCGCGGGGGTGGATATTCGTGCGAGCCCTTCGGTTCTTCCAATTACGCAACACAAGGGGAGACGGCAGAGGGAGAGGAGGAGAACGGAGAAGAGCGGCTCGGAAAAAGGTGGACCAATTAGGAAATGTGATTCGAGCTGAGCTCGCACGACCTCGGCAAAAATACAAAGGAATATGTTAGTGGAAGTAGAGATGAAGGGCGACGGGATGGGGGGCGGAGGAAAAAATAAGAGGGATGAAGTTGAAACCACCAGACGCACGCACGGATAGCGAGGAAACGAGGAGCAAAGCTTTCTCGAGGGATTCTTCGTGCTTGCCGGTGAAATTCAGTGAAAATGCCCTACGGCCACCTGCATGACTGCGAATGATTCGTCTCGCTCGGCTTCCACGTTGCTCATGAGAAATATATATCAAGAGACGCAGCAGCGTCTCGACGCCACGTACTGAAAAAAAATTTTTTTTTCGTATCGTAACGCTACCGTGTATAAATACGCCAATATGCCGGAAATGAAACTTTCGATCGAGATATCTCAGGAACGGTACAACGACACGAATTTTAAAGGCCAGTTTTATAATATAATTTGGGGCTAATCTTTCCAAAGAGCCTATTTACAGATCAATTGGTTCAGCCGATTCTGAGATATTGGGACCGAAAGTTTCACAGGGTCCAAACGATTATAAAAATGTCCCAAATATATATGTCAACTATGTACATCAGTTCGACGAAAAATCCGCGCGGTGGCGCGCTCGCCGCCACAGCGGCTCAGCTGTCTGCTGTTATTTTTCACGTCGACACGGACTGAGTTTTTCGAGTTTGGCTCGAAAAAAGTGCCTATTTTTGTGGTTGTTATTTTTTAAAATACTATTATTATCACGTCGACACTGACAGTTTGGTCAAGTTTTTATTAAATTTTCAAAAAGAAATGAAATTCCCCAAAAAAAATTTTTCAAAAAAAAAGGTACGCCAAGTACGTGAAAAATTTGTTTACGAAGAGTATTCAAAAAAGCAAGTAAAATTATATGGGCCAAGAGTCATACAGGAAACACTTAAGTATGGCTAAAACTATTGTCGTTTTAATGCAAAAAAAATTGCTGTAAATAATTGGCGTTCCACAGCTAGCGGTTTATTGTGATGCTTGCAAACACAGGAACGCCAATTATTTACAGCAATTTTTTTTTCATTAAAAAGACAATAGTTTTAGCCATACTGAAGTGTTTCCTGTATGACTCTTGGCCCATATAATTTTACTTGCTTTTTTGAATACTTTTGGTAAACAGATTTTTCACGTACTTGGCGTACCTTTTTTTTTGAAAAAAAATTTTTGGGTTTATTTCAACGCCGAACTTATTTCTTACGCGAAGGGGAAACGACGGCTAGAGACAAAAAAAAAAGTGTTGCATTAAAATTGGGTTTTTCACGATCTCGCGAAAAAATTGCGTATCCTGGCTCAAGGGACGAGGCGCGTTTTTCGCAGAGTGTGAAGTTTGATACCCAAACGAAGCGAGGGCGGAAATTCACGCGAGGTGAAAATGCACTTCCTCCCGAGTGGCATTTGCTATTTTTTTTCCCCGACCATGCTAAAATTGACGGGATTTTTATGCCCGCAACGGCCTATCGGCTTGTCGGCTACTTTCCTTCGCTTTTCTTCTCTATTGTCATACCGTTTATTTATTTTTATTATGAACGCGCTGTGTCGAAATTCGACCTACTGCCAGATCGAGTTTTCGGTGTCGAATTTTCATCGCGTTGGGCTTTTGATGTCGAATTTTCGTCAAATTTACGCCGAAATAACAAAAAAGAAAAACTTTACCTCAAAACACACACAAAAAATAAATTGACCGGAGAAGCCAAAACACGAGCTGATATGAGAGTGAAAAAATATCAAGAAGGTATTACACATTCTTAAAAGGACCCGAATTAGGGCCGAAACGCAAAGAAAAAACGTGGGCATGACATGAACATCAGAATGGCACATTATTTTAGACCAACTGTTTAGACGAATTTTCCGCAAATCCTCTGCATGTGTCGTTCATTTGCGCTCGATAACTAAGAAATGCTAACACCTACAATGCCGACGCAAAATCAAACCACGCACACATTCACATCGATGCGTGATTCGATCACCGACTGTTCTCGACGTTTGCGACCGACTCGAGTGACCGTTCATGAAAAATTCGGAACGAAATTTTCGTACAAAAATAAGAGTTCCTCCGGAAGGAACGAAAAAAAAAGGACAAAATTTGAATAATCTTTTAATAAAGCGCAATAACAAATATAAGAGGCCGATGGTAGTGTGTTTGAAAGTAAAGTTGTCCAAGTATATATACATATATACGACGAAAGTGAAAGAATCGGGAGAATCCCGGCGGCAATAAGAATCGGAAAGTTGCCAAAGGAACTTACGATCGAACGATTTCAAGCTTTACGGTACGCCCTACCTGGCTTCTCTTACTTTCCGAACCTTCTCCTTCGTCCCGTCTTTCTTTTTCACTTCGCCCCCTCGTGCCCTCCATCCCCGTTCTCACATTCGTCCCGAAAGAATAACTCGGCTAGAACGTAACGCGAACGATCCCCAGGCGGGGCGGAGGAGCCGGGAAACGTAATAGAAATAAAGAAGAGAGAATCCATTCGGCAAGTTCATACACCACTTCATTCCACGGAACGGATATAAAGTTGAAATTTTTATCGTTTGATAAATTTTTATATCTCGCGAGAGCGCTTCTTCTTTTTCTCCGTCTACCTTTCACCGTGCCGGATCACTCCGATGTTCATCCGCATTGAAGAGGGAATTCATTCCAGTCATTTTTTCACTATCGTAAAAAAACAATTAGCGTAAGGGCACAGAATTTCA
Source organism: Ischnus inquisitorius (assembly GCA_963924025.1). Taxonomy (NCBI): domain Eukaryota; kingdom Metazoa; phylum Arthropoda; class Insecta; order Hymenoptera; family Ichneumonidae; genus Ischnus; species Ischnus inquisitorius. Next base: position 1,432,489 of record OZ001250.1, on the reverse strand, counting down.
AATGCGAGATCGGTAAAAAAAATTCTTTACTCTTTAATCCTCTTCGTACTACTTGTTACGAAAGGCCCTCACGTTTTAGAATGATGACTTTTTTTTCAAATACGGTTCTCATTGCTGGATTGTGACGGATCAAAGACAGGAAGCAATGCGCCGAATTTCTTGGCACCATTTTTACCGGCAACGAAGCTTCGTTTTGAAAACGTATTTGGACATTCTGGAACGCATTTGCGTTTTCAATTTTTTTTTCTATCGTCCAACGGCATGCGATGAGATTCTTTATTATGGATTAATAGGCAGGATGATCGTGCTAAATGATATAGAAGTTGCTCCGTAATGCCCGGAGTACCTTCAATTTCCCAGGTTACCGCGGCCCGGTAGATACACAGGAGATGAGAATCTAATTACACCGTTCTCATAGCGAATTCGACGCCTCTTCGATCCTAACAGGGAATTAATGGCCTCGAATGACCAATCGAACCGCGCCAACAGAAGCACGAAAACACACGGACGCGCACGGACACTGTGACGCCGCATTAGAAGTTCCATTAGTCGAGTATCTCGTTAGCGAACCGGACATCATCTGGGCGATGTGTATTTCGTTGGAGCCTCGACCAGTTCAATAGTTTCGGAACGGTCAAACAACGGGGAAAGGAACTTTCATTAACGGCCGGTTACGACTATCAATGTTCCAATCTAATAATAGTTACTCGCTCGTACGTCCAGAGTGGAAAATTTTTTTTTTCCCTGCGCTAAACTAACTATCTTTACGCCTGCAACGCGGGCGGGGAGTTACCGATTCTTGACCAGTGGAAGGAAAAATATCCGAGTGGCAGGAACGAAATTGAGGTCCGAATCTCATATTTTTACTCACACTTCGAACCGAAACGAGAAGGCAACCAGCGAATTTAATTTGCATGGTTTTTTTTCTCTTTGGTTATAATTCTTCCGGATATCGAGTTATCGCGATTTGCGCTTTTTTGTTTTTCGCGACTCATTATTTCCAGGAAAGAACTGAACGATGATCATATTTATTTTGTTCGTTTTGCCAAATATGCAGATGGGCATTTATCAACGTTCCTGGATGTTTACATATGATAATGAATGCCAATAAAAATAGCTCGATGTTTTCCGGCTCAACCTCGATCGTCGAATAATCAAATTCCCCAAAAAATTTGTTTAAAAAAAAAAAGGTACGCCAGGTACGTGAAAAATCTGTTCACGAAAAGTATTAAAAAAAGCAAGCAAAATTATATGGGCCAAGAGTCATGCAGGAAACACTTCAGTATGGCAAAAACTATTGTCTTTTTAATGCAAAAAAATTGCTGTAAATAATTGGCGTTCCAGTGTTTGCAAGCATCACAATAAACCGCTAGCTGTGGAACGCCTATTATTTACAGCAATTTTTTTTTGCATTAAAAAGACAATAGTTTTTGCCATATTGAAGTGTTTCCTGTATGACTCTTGGCCCATATAATTTTACTTGCTTTTTTGAATACTTTTCGTAAACAGATTTTTCACGTACCTGGCGTACCTTTTTTTTTGAAAAAAATTTTTTGGGGAATTTCGTTTCTTTTTGAAAATTTAATAAAAACTCGACAAAACTGTCAGTGTCGACGTAATAATAATAGTATTTAAAAAAATAACAACCGTAAAAATACGCACTTTTTTCGAGCCAAACTCGAAAAACTCGGTCCGTGTCGACGTGAAAAATAACAGCAGACAGCTGAGCCGATGTGGCGACGAGCGCGCCACCGCGCGGATTTTTCGTCGAACTGATGAAGATAGTTGACATATATATTTGGGACATTTTTATAATCGTTTGGACCCTGTGAAACTTTCGGTCCCAATATCTCAGAATCGGCTGAACCAATTGATTTGTAAATAGGCTCTTTGGAAAGATTAGCCCCAAATTATATCATAGAACTGGCCTTTAAAATTCGTGTCGTTGTACCGTTTCTGAGATATATCGATCGAAAGTTTCATTTCCGGCATATTGGCGTATTTATACACGGTAGCGTTACGCCACGAAAAAAAAAAAAAATTCAGTGCTTGGCGTCGAGACACTATCGCGTCTCTTGATACGCGCACGAAAACTGAAATTACCAAAGAGGTTTCTCGATCGACGACGCTTTTAGACTCATTTCAGCTTCCCCGAGCCTCCAACGAAGCGATAAAGTTTTATTTACCGAAAGGTTACGAAAATTTCATATTCCCGAATTAATATCATCGGTGAAGTTGCGCGCACTCCACCGATGTCTGCGGAAAGCCCTCGAGCCATTTGCCGGATTAACGGACGACACATAACAGATCCGAACGCCCGAGGTGAACAAAAAGCCGGGTGTGCGGTTTGTGGCACGGCGAGAGAAAGAGAGACGGAGAGTCGAAATGGTGCGATAGCGAGGGAAATTATTACACCGGGATGTCCCGAATATTAGGACACAGCTTTCAAACATTGTTCGAACGTCGCATATATAAGCCACATATTATTACTTTCACGTGCCGCACGAAGTACGGAAAAGGAGAAAGTATTGTAATCGCGACGAAATAATAACGACAATGTTTATGGCACGAATAAACCCTTTTAAGCGTCACAGGAATGAACGAAATTGGGCACGAAGAAGTCGCTATCGCGGTGTCGAAACTCGAGACTTTCTCATCACGATCGTTATTTCCGTGACGGTAGTAATATTTATATTTAAAAAATTCCGGCCAATTCGACACAGCCTGAACAAAACACTTTTAAGAAATTTGTAAAAAAAAAAACAGGTGTGGTGAAAATTGATCAACGACGCAGGTCTTTTCAATCGAGAAAACTCGTCGGAATTCTCGACGAATCCGACTCTTAGCTGAGAATGTTTGCTCTCCTTGAATATGTAGATTTTTTTACTCGCAGGCAAAGCTCGGCAAAGTACTTGAAGTACCAAATACTTCAAGTACATAGTACTTCCAATTTTTTTAGAAATACAATACTTGAAGTACTCGGTACTTTAAGTACCATATACTTGAAGTACTCGGTACTTCAAGTACCATATACTTGAAGTACTCGGTACTTCAAGTACCATATACTTGAAGTACTCGGTACTTCAAGTACCATATATTGAAGTACTCGGTACTTCAAGTACCATATATTGAAGTACTCGGTACTTCAAGTACCATATACTTGAAGTACTCGGTACTTCAAGTACCATATACTTGAAGTACTCGGTCCTTCAAGTACCATATATTGAAGTACTCGGTACTTCCAGTACCATATACTTGAAGTACTGATACTTGAAGTCACAGCAAGTACTGCAAGTACGAAAAAAGGGTACGTCGTGAAATATTCGACGCCTAAAAAATAGTGCAAGATTACCCAGTAATGCATTTCAAATTAGTTCATTCGTTCTTTATTTGAAATCAACAAAAAAATATATACGATGGAATTACTCCAGCTTGCGTCCAGTATTGGAGAAATTTTTATCTTTCAACGCATGGCATATTAGAGCGTTAACGATGCTCGCGACAGAAAAAAGTCTTTCGACTGGAGCAGACAATGGGAACGGCGTGTTTAGCTCAAAGAATAGACGTTTCGCAATTGGATAACGTTCATACATTGAATGTTTCTATTTTTTTTAGTTTGTTTTATTCTGCTTTGTTTCTTTGAATAAAAGGATTATTCGAGTCGTCGGATTGGTCAAAATATCAGTATTTTTTTTTTCGATGGTGAAACTTTTCTTCAATTTTTATTTGTCACCGTTTTTCAATAAGTTCATTTTCTTTAATCCTTTCATGTAGAAAAAAATTATAGTTAGATTATTGTGAACATTAAAGTATTTTTCTTTTGTTTCTTTTTTCGATGGTAGAACCATTCTGTGATTTCGTTTTTTTTTTAATTTGTTTTTTGAATTACAGAAGTTAATTTTCTTTAATCCTTTAGACACGATTAACAAAAAATTATAGTTATCGAAGTTTTTCAAAAATCAAAGTATTTTTCTTAGTTTTTTTTTGTTTGATGATGAAATCTTCCTATAGTTATCGAATTGTTTCAAACACCAAAGAATTTTCATAGTCTTTTTTTCGATGATTGGTCTTTCTTTAATTCTTTTCTTATCTCTCACTGTCGTGACCTTTTTTACCTTTTTTTATTCAATAAATTAAGTTTCCTTGATATTTAAGATCCAAGTAAAAAAAAAAATTATCGATTTATCGAATGCTTGAGAATATCAAGGTATTTTTTCTCGACGCTTGAAGTGTCGTACTTCAAGTACTAAACAAGTACCATATACTTCAAGTACCGCCCAGCTCTGCTCGCAGGTAAAAAAATTTGCCATGGGATATGTCGCGCGCGACAAATTGCTCAAAGCGCTATTGAAGATTTCATCGAGAATTCGATTGAACAAAACAAGGCCTATATAACATATATAGAAGCGCGTAGGAATGGAGTGAGAGTGGATTCGCCGTGTATAGTCAGACGATACGACTTCGTTGCGAATGGATGTCGGAATACCATCGTTTGGATCGAATAGCAACGCGTGCCATCGAGATGCAGCGCAATTCTCGCCACAAGGCTGATCCAATGATACCGATGTGTGTTAGACACGGTGCGTAAACAGCAAAATGCATTTCGCCACCTTCCAGCGCGGTTGCGAAAACGAGTTTTTCTTTTTCCTCTCATCTCGTCGTACGTCCATTACGCTTGTGCATCGTGGCGTTCGATAAAATGTCATTGGGAAAACGGCCAAGTGGAGACGAAACATTTCAGATGATCCGATAAACAGTCTGACCATGCATGGACACATCTACTTAGGACGCGAAGGATTAGGAAGGAGGATCTATGGAAAATCAATAAGGACGATGTACGAAAGAATTTACGAGACAGTTTATAATTTTGAAAAAGTTAGTTTACCGAATGACTCGCTAAATAATTTTTTTTTTCAATTGTTAACATCTTTTGAGCGTTATTGGGCAAAATTAATTATTTGGGGACCATCTGCCCTTGATAAAGCTTATCGGAAATGACACTCGCGTCATGAAAGGCCTCTTTGAGACAGTTAATGGAAAAAAATGATTTAACGATCGCGCGTCGACGACTTTGTCGTCCGTACGATTTTCCATCGAAATCACTCGTGAATCTTGAGGTAAGCGGGACTCTGACTGGCTTTGCGTTTCTCGTAAATCAAATTGTCCGAAGACCTCCGATAGATCGCCGCGAAATCTCGAAGTTCTTGATTAATCCTCGTCCTCGGGCTCGACTCGAGAGGTTCGATGAGCGAGTGGAGATGCAGTCGAACTCGTTTTCGACGCGAAGGACAACTACGAACCGCTCTCATAATATAAGTCCTCTCCGTCTGCGTCGATGCTGTTTTCGTTGTTTTGGCTCGAAACATCCACGTCGAAGTGGAAACGGCATTTTCGGTCAGACTCGACCGATCGTCGTGGAAATCTTCAGATTTTTCTTTTCCGTTTTTATCCAACAAACTCGAAACAATGTTTGCACATTCTTTTCCCATTTGTTGGACAAAAAATTGTTTTTTTGGGTCACTTGATCGTGAATTCAATTTCTCGGACTGCGGAGCGAAAAATTGCGTGCTTTCGGACCGATTTTCCGGGGACGAGAAGGTTTGAGAATCGTCGTTGAGACATTCGGAAATGATCGTCAATTCTGAATCATCGAAAATTGATGCAGACTCTTCGGTTTCCCGTTCAAATTCGTCAACGGATCCGACTGAATATTTGGTTTCGAGTGCCAGACAATTTTTTTTGGCTTCCAAACTATCGTTTCTGTGAATCGAATCAATGATCCGTCAACTGGGGCACATTAAAATGTTATTTTTACGTAAGTACTTGCGTACGCTTTAGAAGACTCGGCGTCGTTTTTCACATTCCACTTGAAGTTCCACGTTTCCGATCGGACTCGCTTCGCTGTCAATTTAACTCGTTCCCTTTGTTTTGTCAGCTCGACGCTTATCATTTTGCGTATCGTCGCATCGAATTCGTCCTCTTCTTCGCTGTCCCCGCATTGTCGATAGCTGAATAAAAAAAATTGTTTCTATTTGTATCTAAATTTCAAGTTCAAACATTTTTTTATTATTTTTCAATACCAATAAAAAAAGAAAATGGTATTAATTCTTTTTAATTTTGACATTATTGATATTATTCATCTGTTTCGCTAATAAATACAAGCCAAAGCAACACTATTCGCACGATACTCACTCCGACAAAAAAGGTATCGAATTTTCTTCGTGTTCTTTTGAAGAAGTCACTTTCGACGATCCAATATTTCGAGAATCGTTAAATTTCTTCATTTGTTCGTCGCACATATCGTCCATGACCATTGGAGCTTGAAAGATTCCACACATGTTCAGTTACCTTCTCTAAAATGTTATCTTAACCATTTGAAAAGCAAAAAAAAGTATGAACATTTGCACAAGATAAAAATGATACTCTCCACGCGTAGCAATTTAATTGAGATATTAATTTTTCTTGCCGATGCCGAAATTGACCATATTTTTATGCCTACAATAGCGCAACTACTTTTTCCCTTTGCAATTATGGCGTATGATCAGCTCAGCAGAAACCGAAAAAAATCTTACCGTCGTAACCGGAATTGCTTCATAAGAACGTTAAAATAGTTCAATTAAAAAAAAAAAAGAAAATTAATTTTTCCACGCTTGTTTTTGTGTACAACTAGCTTTTGTTTGATTATTCACAAAAATAAAAAATGGAAGAAAAAAGAAAGGAAAAGCGGGAAGGGGTGGTGTTGGGCTTCGACCTTGCTGCAGCGGGCGCTTAGTAAATTGTTACGGTCAGCGTATATTCGATTACGAGTGATCAAAACGTGTCGGCGGGTGAAAATCGAGCAGAGGCGAAAGCGTCAAATAGCGCCGTGTTATATAATAGCGCGAAAGGGAGAGAAAGAATTGCAGATTTGTCGGTGGAAAACGTACAAAAATTCGGACGACCAGAACAAATAAAGTAATCCGATTATTCCTCGATCGTAACCGTACAACCGAAGCGAAAAACAAAAATATTTGTGTGGTTTGAATTTTCAGTTTACCACCAACGCTTCTCTCGGAAGAGACTTTATTTTCAATCTCTCCAGCTCGATGAACAAAAACTTCATGTCCGTCGCTATAATTTTAACCCTTCGCAGTGGACCGGGGTCAGGCGAACCCCAAGCGTAATTTTACGCCAAATTTTTTAAGTAATTTTTTTTTCATCGTAATTTATTTAAGTAATTTTTTTTTTCATTTTTCGTGATTATCGTACTTTTACCGCGAAATAGACCCTTTTCAGATAAATCACTTTTTTAAAACGCCCACTATGGAGTTGTGTTTTTCCCCAAACCATCATTTCTCGAGAATATCGGCCTAAAATTTTATGAAAATAAAATTAAAAAGTGCAAAAGTTTTGATTTTTTTCTAGTAAAAATTTGTAATCTCCAACAATGTGAAAAGAGATCGGCAGAATTTTTTTTTCTGTGAGGTTGATGTGATTACCGAAGTGAAAAAATCAAAAATGAAAATGTGCGCGCGTAGCTTCGAAGGGCATTGAGCGTTCGCTCTCCGATCGACGTAGCGTCGAATCTGCTGGAAAAATCATTTCGACCGTTATGCAAACTCGTCTATAAATTTCATCGCGTGACTGGTGAAAATGTCGAGAGTGGCCCTCGCTGCGGTGAAAAATCGTGCGTTAGTAAAAATGAAAGCAGAGTTTAATGAAAAAAAAAAAAAGAACAAATAAAAATTTGATATAGAAAAAAAAATGTTGTTCCTAGTGGATCAACAATCGAAATGTCTTTTCAACGTACAAAAACGTATCGCGGTGCGTTCGGTCTCTAATATTTAAAAAAAAGATCGCATTTCTTTTTTTTTCTTTTTTTTCAATCCGACTAAGTTTATTCAACCAACTCGAGCCAATTCGGGGGATAAATTGAGAACGCGTGCGTTTGGATGTTTCTCGCTCTCGATGCAAAAGGACAATTTACAACACGCTGGTAATGCAATCGCCCGGGCGGACTTTTATTTTTCCAACGAATGCGTTTCGTTGCGCGCGTTTGGTCAGCGATCTACGCGCCGACGGCGAATGGGCTCGGCCGCGGTGGCGCACGAGTGGATAAAATACAAGAAACAAAATGCAATTGCGGCGAGCAAAGCGAAACGCAGAGGTGATAAAAAAAATAACCGTAACGAAAATCGGCTCAGAGTGTAATTACTAAATAGATAAACGGCAAGTAACGAGAAGAAATTATGTAGATCATGATTTTTGAAAAAAAAATAGATAACTTTGATGCAAAAAAAAAAATCTTTATCAGAGATCGGTGAAAATCATGATTTTTGAAAAAAAAAATAGATAACTTTAATATTTAAAAAAAATCTTTATCAGCGATCGGTAAAAATTAAACAAAGATACTATTTTTGCGTTCAAAGATCCGGATTCGCGTACTCAAAACAGAGCTGTAAAGCAAAGTGTTTCGACCTGAGAAACGGCCAGCGCGTGAAAAGTTTATCCGAGCTTCGACGGCGAAATGCTCGCCTGACTTTTCCTCGTTTCACTCTCGTCGCGGAAACCCAGCCTCGGGGAATAGCCCGAGGATTCGTGACGCTCGTCGTCGACGACGCTTCGCTACCGTCGATCTGCGTGATCGATTCTTCCGGACGTAACGGTATCGGAATCACGTAACCGTTTACGAAGACCGATAGAAGAACACCCCGGAGAGCGAATGCCAGGAATGTCATGTCAATTTTTTTTCCTATACTAACCGTTCTTCGCCTCGTCTTGTACGTGAGCTTACTCTCGAATTTTGCGGACTTCAACGTGAAGTTTGGTTAGCTGTCTCCGTGCGGAAGCGAGAAAAAAAATGAATCATCACGAGCGTACCGCCTATTTTTATATCGTCGGTAATTGAACCGCATAGGGGAGACCGGGGCAAAATGGCATACCGGGGCAAAATGATACGAAATGGTCAAATAAAGTCCCCGTATGACAGAATTAGAGCAAAATGGGACAAGAGAAAGTCCCATCGTAGTAGATTTTTTTGCTGTCCCATTTTGCCCTAATTCCATTCTGCCCTGGTCCCATTGTGCGTGAATACCATTTTGCCCCGGTATGCCGTTTTGCCCCACTCTCCCCTAACTAATCGCAAAAAAGAATTAGACCCAAGTTTGTGAATTAATTCATAAAGAAGCATTGTTTTTTTTTCAATGTAACAAACTTTGTCAATAACTCTCAAATGGTTGTCAAATACTTTCGCAAGAATGGAAGATGAACCGGGAAAAACTGTTGCATGTTGCGAAGAGAAAAAGTTGTTTGCGAGGCCGACGTCGAGGACAAAGTGCGAGTGCGATGCGGGAATCGAATTTGCGTCTTTCCTTTTTCGCGATTCGAAAATTTATTACAAAAGCATTGATATCCGGATGGGGTCTTTTGATTGCGAGGGAAGGGTCTGCGGGGCGAGAGCGCGCTGTCGACAGCGAGGATGGCAGCTCGACGAGAGAGGTTCGTTGCGCACCGCTTGTATCTGCATTGACGTTGACGTTAACCCGAAGCGCGCTGACGACCCTCGAAAGATCCTCAATGTCCAATGCAATGGGCTCCGGCGCGCGTGTATGTGCCCTCGAGGATACTGCAGGCCACGAGGACACTAGCCAGAGGATGGTGGAGATGCATAGGAGAGAGCGGGGCAAGGCGGCATACCGGGGCAAAATGGTATTCACGCACAATGGGACCAGAGCAGAGTGGTATTGGGGCAAAATGGGACAGCAAAAAAATCTACTTCGACGGGACTTTCTCTTGTCCCATTTTGCTCTAATTCTATCATACGGGGGACTTTATTTGACCATTTCGTACCATTTTGCCCCGGTGTGCCATTTCGCCCCGCTCTCCCCTATGCCTGCTCGTGGTCGAACGTTCAGTCGGGACAGACGGACAGTGGACCCGGCGTACGCACACTTCCTCGTGCAATGGAAACTCTCGAGGTTTCACGTACAGAACGCCTAAGCCGCGGATGTACTGGCATTGAGGTCTGGCGTGCATGACGTCGAGCGCTGTAAAGGACTTGTCCGTCTAGCACGTTCTCGAGACTATAACCGCTTGCATTAATCACGATATCGTCCCGCAGAGCTGCGAAATAATTTCAACAACGGATGATTCTTCGCGTTTCCATTCCGCGTGTCAAATAGTCCTCATAAATCAAGAGGCGCGGTAGCGTCTCGACGCCAAGTACTAAAAAAGAATTTTTTTAGCGTGACGCGCTGCCGCTCCACTTACATACTCGAGAATGCCGGAAGTAAATCTTTGGTTCATGATATCTTGGCAATTGCATGTCGGAGAATATTTTTAATGAGACTTTTATCATATGAATCGACGCCAAGCTTTCCAATGCGCTGAGTAGCGATTGAATCGCTTAAGAGGAGGTGAAATACCACGGTCGGTAACAAAAACTGTAAACAACTTTTCTTAGCCATACTGGCATTTACAGCTGAAAAAAAAACTTTTTTTTTAACCTATAAATGCCAGTATGCCTGAAAAAAGTTGTTTACAGTTTTTGTTATCTATTGAGCCCGGGATGGGTGGGGGGGAAGGGATTGCACCTCATCTTAAGCCGTTGCTGAGACCTCGGCATCGTGACCGTCGAGGGGTCCGATTTATTATAAAAAGTGTCCTGTTACGCTGGCGTTACACGCTGTACTGCGCATGCTCGAATCGCTTCGCTCGGCTCATCTGTCGTCTGCTACTGTCAGTCGACGAATTACTTGACAGTAAGATTTTTGGTACTCGGTTATCCGGGACCGTAAACGTTTAATAATAATAAAAAGTTCAAAGTAAGGGATTGAAGAACGCAAAATAAAGTTGAGAAAAAAAAGTTAAATTTCGAGAAACGTTCTTTTAACTTTCGTTAAATAAGGAGTTCAACGATAAGCGAAATTTCGTGTGAAAATGTTCCAGGGAATATCTGTGTTAATAACGAATGAAACGTAGCTTAGCAGGTAATTTTTTGTACTTTGATAATGGTTCATTCGTAATTATTTGTGGCGAATTCGTACTGAACGAGCGAAACGCTACAAAGTGGGATGAACCTAAAAAATGTCGCTTTCCGCGATCTGTATATCTTAACCTCATTTAAGCTTTCTTTTACGGTCCCTGCAGTAATGAAACCATAAATTGTGGTTTTATCATGGACACACTCTATTGGAAATATTAGCCAAAAAGTATCAACTACCTCAAGAGTCATCCTTTACTCATAATTCACTAGTTTTCAAAGATAAGTGAAATAAAATCGAAAACTTTTTCTTCCAAAAAAGTAAAAAATTACGCCAAGTACTAAAAAAGAAGTGTATTCTAAACAAAAAATAGTAAAAAGAAGGTAAATCAATATGAGCCAAGCGTTCGCACAACAAAAGTATTTTTATTTTTTTAATAAAAATTGTATATAAATAATTGAAAAAATAAAAATAAACTATATTATTGGCGTCCCAATGCTGTCGTATGCCATGAGACTGACTTTTTCTGGGACGCCAATAATATGGTTCATTTTTTTTTATTTATTATTTATATACAATTTTTATTAAAAAAATAAAAATACATTCGTTGTGCGAACGCTTGGCTCATATTGATTTACCTTCTTTTTTTCTATTTTTTGTTTAGAATACCACTTTTTTTTTAGTACTTGGCGTAATTTTTTACTTTTCTGGAAAAAAAAGTTTTTGGTTTCTTTCACACACGGAAAAACGTTTTGTCGTGATCAAACCGTATTGCGTTACTTGCGGCTTGCGGCTGCAGCAATGACATGACATTATTATTATTGTTATTATTAGTCAGTACATTTTGACACATTTTGATTTCCCACAGAGCACCTGCAAATTTAAGTAAGGCCCAAGATTGGATTCCCCATCATGGATTCCACGCGTTAGCCCTTACTTCATTTTTTTCCAAGTGATTGAGCTTTCCTGGCCAGTGTAGAAAAAGCTCCCACATTGCCCATACGTAACGCATTCATTACACGGTCTGCAGATTGCTCCGAAGCTATACGAGCTCATGTTACCATTTTATTTTCCATGCGGAGCTCGTTACGGTCAACGGAGTCGTGGCATTTTTTTGCAAACGAAAATCATTTCATTCGTATTTTACGGCTAGGATAGCTTTTATCGGGCGACACTCCGAACGAACTTTCGTTACACGAGTCGCGGCGAAAAAACGATTGAGGGGAATGATAAAATAAAAGTTATCGAGCGGAAGTGGACGTCACGGAGCGCGGACGTCGGGTTTTGACGTCGGCCAATCTCCGCGCTAGTTGAAATTTAGCCGGCGCGGTCACGCGGGGCAAGTACACGAAACGTCCGACGATATATATTTTTTTTATTTTTATTTTTTTTTTTCATTTTATATGAAAAGTAATAAATTTCGCGGTATTGAATAGAGAAGCAAAAAAATGAAAATAAAAGCATCGCCCACAAAACCCGCGAGGACAAAAGCTTCCGTGTCTATCTGCGCTACAAAGGGTCACGGAGAAGACCATAAATATCTGGAAAGAACGGCCAGGTAGTATGTTGTTCTCGTAAATACGGAAACAAAATGTACGAAGAAAATAAAACGAGCGGGCTCACACATGTAACGTCAAAGGGGAATTAGAACAAAGGATAAATTGCAAAGCGAAAGCTCAGCTTTTCATTTCTTTTCCCCTTCGTTTCGTCTCTCCTCTGCGGCGATGTATGGAAAATGGAACGAACAGAAGATTCGAAAGCTTTTATATCACGAATTTGCGGCCGGAGCACGTGAACTGCGAGTGACAGACTTCGATCTTCAGAAAATCGAGAAAAAAATTGGTATATTCCCTAAAGTCGAAACGTGCTTCCGAAATTTGTATCAGATTTTTCTTACTCGACAATGCTGAAGAGAATTGTTTTTCAGTCGCTATTATCGACGATACTTCGAAATTCTCGCTATCGCGACTAAGGAAAAATTTGTAAAAAACCCTACTAAAAAAAAAAAAACTCAAAACAACGTTTCTCACAAATTTCAAGAAGTCGTCGAAGATTCGAGAGGGGAGGCTGGAATGGGAAAGAAGAGTGACGAGATTCATAGACGTCAACGAGTGACAATGTTTTATCGTTTCCGCAAAAATCCTGCACTTGAAAAAAAGAAAAACAAATTTTCCTAATTTCCATCCCCTCCTCTCTCTCGCTCGATTTCTCTCGACGCAGAAAAAAAAAAATTCAACGCAAAACAAATTTGGAGGAATACGAAATTGCAAAATGAACATATCTTGAAAACCGTCGAGTTCGAGCGAGAGGGACGAACATCTCCGATCTCCGACAATCCCGAGAGATAAATATTGTCATCTGCGTAATGATCATGAACTCGTCGGTCTTCTTTGGCTTTTTCAGGCAGCGCCGAGAGCGACGCGGTACAGGCATTGCTGGCGAAATATCTTCAGCGACGTCTGCAGGGTAGTTCGCAACTCTCGACCCCGCCGCCGCCCGCGGTGCTGTTCAGCGCGGCCCAACAGAATCGTCAGACGGCAAGGCGAGCTAGCCCGAATTTATCGCCGCTCCAGTCGCTGGAGCAAGATAACAGGGACGATATCAGGCGACAGGAGAGGAGAGAGCGCAGGGACGAGTACGACGACTACGACGATGACCTTGAGGGCTTTGAGGATAGCGACAGAAGCAGAACGAGAATTAATCTGCTTGCCGGTAATGGAAATTTGCAAAGAAAAAAAAAATCCTGATAAAAAAACACCCATGTCAATTTTTTCTCTACTGAAAACGAAAGCTGCCCAACTTGATCTTCTCGAAAGGCTGTGATTGTTCGAAACAAATGAACGAAACAGTGTTCAAGTGATTGCATTCGTAGGGGAGAGCGGGGCAGAACGGCATACCGGGGCAAAATGGTATTCACGCATAATGGGACCAGGGCAGAATGGTATTGGGGCAAAATGGGACGGCAAAATGTTCTACTTCGATGGGACTTTCTCTTGTACCATTTTGCCCCAATTCTATCATACGGGGGACTTTATTTGACCATTTCGTACCATTTTGCCCCGGTATGCCATTCTGCCCCGCTCTCCCCTATTGGGGCGGGATAAAAGTCCCGAATGCTGAATATCCAGACGGGCCTCATTCTCGATTTTTTCAAACACTATTTGAAATAACCAGAAAATCCGGATTACCGATATTTTGAAAGTAGAAAAGCCAATGTCCCGAATTGAAAAAACACGAAAGAATAAATTCCAGAAGGACTGAAGAATCGCTTGAAAAGTTACCGACGATAAAAGTGACTACGGCAAAGAAAATCGAATTTCAATTATCAGAAAGCTTTGAGCTCCGAACAGGTTGCAGCAACGTGCAAGCTTATCGGTGAAAATCCAATTGTTCGGAAATTTAATACTCCGAACAGAGAGTTACCGATATGTAAATATTTCGAAATGTATTAGCGGAAAGGTTAAAAATACGAGAGACCATTTGATCGACAAACCGAAAGTACGAGAGGTCAGAAAATCGAAAACTTGAATTTTAGAAAAGTGAAAACCCGAAAACTTAGAACTACGACGAGAAAAAATCCGGAAGGTTTAAACTCGGAATAGCAAAAATCCGAAAGATCAGAAATTCGAATAGTATAAATCCGAAAGGTCAAAAACCCGAAAACGAACTCGCTCTTGTATATGCTCGCTAACAACGGTGGGAAAAGTGTTTTGAAGGATAACGTATAAATTCGGAGATTTGGCCTTTCGGGGAAATCTGCATTCGGAGATTAGGCCTTTCGAAGAAATCTGCATTCGAAGATTCGACCATTCGGAGAGAGTACTTTCGGAAATCTGACGCTTCGGGGAATTAATTTACGGAGATTTTACCGTTCGCAAAATTTTTATTCGGTACTTCGAGCGTTCTGCATTGAATCTTTTCGAAATTTGCATTTCGTGTATGCGATCGTTCTTTAAACTGAGATTCAGAAATTCAAGCTCTCGAAAATCGCCCTATTCCTCAAATTAAATATCGAGTTTGTACATTTTTCTGAGCGTTAAATCTTCTTGTTTTCCAATATCGCGATTATAGTTTGCCGGGAAATAAACACGGAGTTGCCGCGTGCCTTCGTGAACTTGGTCTTTTCTTGGAATTCAATTTCGTATTATTCCCCATTCATCGTTATAATCATCGTACGATTGTTTCTATCGATTATGCAGACTTTCGGTGGATTGACCCATCGTGAAATGTATCGAATGAGATATTTCGATCCGGGTTTTTGCCCCTTCGAACTTCGAACATTCGGAAATTCAAACCCGCCCCGATACGTGCGAGAAGCACATTAGTTGAGAAGAACCAAAATATCCCCAGCCCTATGAGACACCAATGGTGTTTGAAGAGCTAAGGTTGTCTCCGCTTTAAGGTAGGATAATCGGATTTCCATTGACGATGAGTAAATATAAAAAAGGCGAGGCAAATGCCGAGCAAAAGAGGGGTGCACTGGTTACGGCCGGGGGCAGGAAGGAGGGTGCAGGGACGGCGGGCAGGGGAGTGTGAGGGAATCACGCTTGGACGCCACTAACGCGATAACAAGGGTGCAGGGATACGTGGCAACGACGTCACTACGACGCCCGGGATGATCAGACGGAGCTTGCAAGCTCTCGACGCCCGACTGAACCCTCGAGGATCAGGTGAACCGAATCGAACGGTTGCCCGACTGTTCTGCCTGACTTTCCGCACTACAGAAATCCATGCCCCGACTGCGCCGCGTCCCCGATAACTCCGCGCCTTCGGTAATACGTATACCATATCCTCGATGCGATTTATTCACCGTAAAATACAAAAGCTCCGCTCGCACATGTGCCGAACCGCGACAAATTTAGATTCTAATTCGAGCCTCGCTCGAGCATCCGATCGATGGGACAGAAGCTTTTGCTTTTTTTTCCACAGCTGTATTTTATTCAAACGATCAAATGAAGCTCGAGAATGCTTATATTGGGCTTGCGGAAATGCTTTTTAACGCCGTTCATTCGACCGCAATGATGTTGATTGGCGATCGAGATTCAGATTTTTTTTTGGTCAATTGGGAATATTTTCCATCGGCACAATGACGAGTGCTTGCGGGTCAAGGGAGGAAAGTTTGCATCGAAACTTTTTACGCCTTTGACGATTTTTCGAGTGTTCCGACATGACGAGCTCGAACATTTCCGAAATTCTCAGAGAAACGAAGTTTGCTCGACAGAGAGGCCAACACCGATTGTGGATCATCGACGCATCGGTCGTTAAGCTCCGCAGTGTTCCCCCGTGCACGATGAGCTTTTGTGCCCGTGCAATGCGAAAAAATAATCGAACAAAAGATTAAATTTGCCGAACGGAATGACACGGAAAACATTGAAACGGCGTCGTGGAACGTGCGGAATTTTGCCGCTTTTGCACGCGTATCGTTCATTCGTGGATCGATGCGGCGCTTTTTCCGTACTTTCGAGCTTGGAATTCCCTCCCCGTCACGACCAAGCTTTCCCCTCTCGCCCGACCCAAAAGCCGGTCACTGCAAACGGAAAAACGGAAACGAATGGATTGGCCATAGTCGTTTGACGGCTGCGTGAGCGTATCCATCAAACAAAGAGCGTGAAATACAGATGAACGAAAAAAAAAAAAAATCAACAAAAGAATCAAAAAGGTCCCCCGCCCACTGCCGCGCGTCCTTTGCCTTTTTACGCCCCCCGTCGCCCTACCTGCCGCGATGCTGGCTCACCGTTCGCCATACCTCGGTCTTTCGCACTTCGCGTTTGACGCGCCCGAGCAGGGGGAAGCAAAAAAAGACGCAACGTATTGGCGCGAGCCTTCTATTTCGGTAGGTGTTCGGTGTGCAATGCCCAGCCATATGCACGCTTGCCAGCCCTCTTCTATTTCAATTCTCTGTGCGGTCGTCGAGCCACTGCCTCGTCCTCGACGCGACTCACACCCCTCGCGAATCCCAACCCTGCGTTTGCTCGCGTGATTCTCAACCGTTCCGAGCTTTACTCTTCGCAGAGCGCCGGAAGAGAACGGCAAACGTGCCGTATGCCACTCGAAAGAAGATGGAATAATTCCGGTTCGCCGAAAAAATATAAACATCCTTTTTCCAATCGAGGCGAATTGAAGGATATTTATCATTTTTATTGAGAGATGTCTCGAAACACGTCTGGATAGAGATGAAGAAAGAATTTTAAATTCCTAACGGTATACATTTTTTTTAAAATCAATCGTCGAATTTAGGCTAATTCCATCGAGTCCGTTAGATCGAAAACACGTCAATCGAGCTCGAAATCTAAAGCGTAGGGGAGAGCGGGGCAAAATGGCACACCGGGGCAAAATGGTACGAAATGATCAAATAAAGTCGCCCGTATGATAGAATTAGGGCAAAATGGGACAAGAGAAAGTCCCATCGTAATAGATTTTTTTGCTGTACCATTTTGCCCCAATAGCATTCTGCTCTGGTCCCATTGTGCGTGAATACCATTTTGCCCCGGTATGCCGTTTTGCCCCGCTCTCCCCTACGATTGAGCGTCGTTGAATAAATAATTTCAAACTTATTTTCCTCTTTCCGGAACCCACTCGATGAGGCTGATAGCGCCCATTACTTTGTTTGGTGTTGCGATAGAAGAAAAAACGTAGTATCCCGATATTTATCGACGAATCCCGGTAGTTGGCAGAGGAAAAATAAAGTAGAGGGAAACGAGCCGGGAATGATGAGACGGGGCGGCGGGGAGAGGCGAAGGGCTCAGAGGAATTGCCAAAGTCCTTTGGAGGAAGCCTCGTGTAAGTTCGAACGGGTAAATATAACCAGAGCAAACTCCTCGCGTCCCGGATAAACCTGCCCTGCCGGGTTAACGACGTATTTCGTCCCGAACAAGTGAGACGGCGAGAGAGTCGCTCGGGCGGCGGCGTGCATGTCAAAGTTTATTCAACGAGATATCCGCTCCACTATTTGACCTGGTGGAACCTCGCGAGGTTCCGAGTACGCGGCTTCCACGTGCACCTGAGCCCGGAGCTTTCGCGCGCTACGCGGCTCTCCCGCCGGAAGTGGATACACGAGGGAAAAAAGCAAATCAAACGAGAAAAAAAATCAAAGATAGTTTTTTATCCGTTTAGTCGTATATCGGGCAAACTTTTACTGTACAAATTGGAAAGTATTCAATTGAAAAAAGCTTAGGAAGCCAGCGCCGCGGGGAAGTCACAAAATGGTAAACAGTTAAGGGCGAGGTAAGGCTAATTCGGTGAAAGAAAGGCATGTTTTTGAGATTTTTTTTTGGCGATACAGATAGTGTTCGTTTATTCAGTAAATTTCCATGCAATAATATAACATTTGAAAAACATTTTCCAAAATTTTCATTGCAAAATATTCAAAATTGAGCGAGCGACAATGAATCTCCGGAGGCGCCTCGAAAAAAAGTTGATTCGCGGTGTTCATCGTAACACGCAACAGAATCATCCGAAACGAAAAAATCAAAATGCATTTGTCAAAGGAGATGTTTCTCGAGGTAATGAAGAGAGGATTTTTTTTTCGATTTTTCAATTTTCCGTAGCACTTGGGAGCCAAAAAACCGATTTTCGCTAAAAAAATCGGCTTCTTTGTTGTTGGAAAATTAGTAATTATTAAAAAAAACTAAAAAGCTCTCGACACTACCTGGTGAGTTATGTGAAGAAGGACTGTGCAAAATTTTAAAACGATTGGTCCAGTAGATTTTGAGTTATCGCGAACACGGACTTCAAATGTAACAAGTTTCAGAAAAATTGATGTTATTAACAAATTGATTCAAATGTACAAATGTACAAACAAATTGACTTCAAATGTAACAAGTTTCAGAAAAATTGATAGTTATTAACAAATTGATGAAAAAAAAAAATTGGTCAACAAATTTCGCCGCATCCCAATTTTTTGAGACGCTCAAATACTCATAACTTCGTTAATTTCGCTCCGATTGACTTGAAATTTTAACACAATATTCTTGAGATATTTTACATTCGGTTTTAAAAAAGCAAAAAAAAATTTAATACCTTACCCCGCCCTTAACGATTACGCTTGAGCGTTAAACCTTTCGTCGTAGGTTTCGTCCATCGTGCTTTTTCTTCGCGCAAGTACGTCGTGAACGCACTGAGAAAACGATCATAATATTTACCATAATTTCGGTATCTCGGGGACACAAAGGACTTATTAGAACAGTCAATAGAATTACGGCAATGATTACTATACTTACTTGAGTGATTACTGCAATTATGGCTATCATTACTTCAAATGTATTAACTGTTCCACTAAATCCTCTGTGCCCCAGAGTCATGAAATAACAGTTAATATGAAGATTATAGTGAATACGATGATTAGGTTCTGATCGAAAGGTTGAATGTCTGATCATTATTCATCAATGGCGAACACAATAGCCGTGTTAAATGTTTTATGATTACTAGTTTGGTGTTTCAATACGTTCAACTAGATTTACATACAATGTTTAAAAAAATTTGAATGAACGAATATTTATAATTATTAATTATCAATAATAATCATTAATATCCACTATTATTGCCATGGAAAATGTGTCATTTCATACTTTTTAGATTTAATTTTTGTATAGTTTTTTTTATTTGAATGTCGCTCAACTGAGGTGCTTCGTTTAGAATTTTAAACAACACTAAGCTCTTGGAATAGACTCTGACAAAGACAGAAAGAGCGCAAGTACGGCCCGGACTTAATTACAGTTCTCGTGTAAATATGCCCCCCCGTTGCCCCCTTTTTGTTGGGCCACCGGTAGTTTCGCCGGATGTGAGAAACCGAATGTGCTGTGACGGGCTGCAGGAAGCGTGTTACACCGTAACATAACTCGACTGTTATGAGGTCTTCCCTGTGGGCCCGGCGACTGTGTAACTCCAGCTTCCATACATGCACGCATGCATATTCAGCTGCTCGCTGGTGAAGATCGGTAACGGTAAAGCTCGCAGCCGGCAGGTAAGCCGCCGCGGGGAAGGGGGTGATAATCCTCCCGGCTTGGACTGCCCTTTCGCAACACAGAAGCTACAAACATGCTCGCAGCGTTTCGAAGCCCGCAGGCCGCGCTCAAACTTCATTCTGGCTCGAGAAACTATTTCGTTTGACCCATCCCAGTTGGACCACCGCACCGCAGCAATGAGAATTGTTCGTAATGTAAAATTAGCTTGGCGGTCCTATTGGCCGAACTTTTGCATTTCGAACGTTTTTCTTTGCATATCGTATCGGTTCGAGCCGTACACTATTTCGCTGCGAAATGATCTTTAGCGTTAACTAAAAATGCTAAGGACTCACGGAGCGTTACCTGCTCTCTTGGGGAAAAAAGTTAAAAAATGCAGTTTCCTCAAAAAACGTTACGGGCCTTCTGGGAAAAAATATGAAATATGCAAAGTATTCTTGAAAGGCGTTGCAGCCCTTCCGGAGAAACTTGAAATAATTAACGTGTAAGCTCTTAGAAAGCCTTCGAGTATTACTGCAGGCCCAAAATGACTGAAGATATTTTTACGTATAATTTTCTTCATCTTCATCTTCATACAGATGTACGTTCTTTTTTTTTTTTTCATAGGAAATGCGTCATTATGGAATATCGAAAAGTTAATGTTTGATTCCACATTACATGTCGATATTCGAGATATGAATTCAATTAAATGAAAGATGGCTTTTCAGTTTAATGAATGGACGTGGAAACTGGCCTTTCTTCCTCTTTTGGGTTTCTTTTTCCTTTTTTTTTTCGTTCCGCTCTACTCGTCTGGTCCGTCGCACCCTCGGGCGCCTCTACAGAGCTAACAACCCTTCCGGCAAATCCGTCGGGGTGCCGCTCCAGCCCAGGAAGTAATTAATGGCGATATTATCCTGACGGGACAATTAAAATTAGTCGCGTGCAGAGAATAACGCTTTGGAGGAGGAAAGAGAGATATCCAGAGGAGTGAACCCAAACGGACTCGTTATCGCGATTCACGGAATTGTTTATTCATCGCGTTACCTTCCTATTCCATTTCCGGGTTACTTTTTTTTTTTTCAACTTTTCGTCCTCTCGACTGCAACATTCGCACGAAACTACACGATTGGTTGAAATTCCGAAGAATGTCACAAAAATCTGATTACCATTTTTTTGAGCGTTCAAAATTACGTTTTTCCGAATCTTTCCCTTCATCTCAATTGTCAATATTCGTTGTCGTTTACATAATTTTGATAGTTTTTTTTTTCTTCATTTTTTTTATTTATTCAATTTAGAGGTATTAATAACATCGTGGCATTTAAGCTCGTAATTTGGTGCAACCAATTTTCTTGGGTATCATCATTCTCCGCAGTCTCGTCGGGCTTTCCACGTCAACTGGTGCTCGTTGATTAATTAATTACGTTCTCGTTGGTCTCTCGCAACCTCGAGGTTTCATTTCCTTGCTCCTCTTCGCATTTCCCTTCGCTTGTGCCGCGCTCGGGATTTTACCGTCCCGATGTTGATTGAGACCGTCTCGGGGAAACGGCGAGCTTGTTTTAGCTCGTAATTAATTTTCGCGTTACAGTGAGATCGCGAAGCGGCGAATGATTACGATTTTCATCATAAAATTCTTCTATCCCTTTGAAAATGTTTTCCTTTCTCCGCGTTCCTCGCCGGCTGTATCGAACGAAACGGGAGACGGGACGAAGGTCGATCGAGGATCAGTCTCAAGATCGGCAATGCGCTTATAACATTTATTTCCAACAACTTTATCGAAGAGCAAAGGTGAGAACGAGCGAAGAGCGTCGCTCGTGAAACAAAGTTACGAGGTGGAAGGTCGCGAGAGACTCGCGAACCACTCGATTCTCCCGTCACGGGACATTCGCCAGCAACGATCGCGACGATCTCGAGTAAATGTGGCGTGAATCGAAACCTTTACGTCCTCGTAAAAATGCCCGAAGAGCTTTTTTTTCTCGATATTATCCCCGTACAAAATATATTCTTCCATAGGGGAGAACGGGGCAAAATGGCATACCGGGGCAAAATGGTACGAAACGGTCAAATAAAGTCCCCCGTACGATAGAATTAGGGCAAAATGGGACAAGAGAAAGTTTCATCGAGGTAGATTTTTTTGTTGTCCCATTTTGCCCTAATACCATTCTGTCCTGGTCGCATTGTGCGTGAATACCATTTTGCCCCGGTATGCCGTTTTGACCCGCTCTCCCCTACTTCCCAAAGCCACTCGGTTTGATACAGGTTCTTCGTTGTCATCCTCGAGTTTTTTGGATACTCGTAAAAAATTTCTGGTTTCGATCCCATCGGCAAATGTTCAAATTTCATTCGAAATCGCACATTTGGCTAGGAATGTGGAGATCCGCCTTCCTTGAGTCGAAGAAATTCCTTCGGTAACGCGGTCGGCCGGAAACCGGTACAGGTTCGTCGAGATCCAGAAGTCGTTAAATCGATCCGCGACTCGAGAGAGAATCGGCTCCGCGACTCATTTTATGTATTTAAGTAGATCGTGCCTGCAGTGGCAAGGCCTCGCCCTACTCGCGAGCTCACACGCCACGGAGAAAGTCTTCGACGATCTTTTACTTTCCTTTTTATAACCCCTTCCCACACGGCGCGAAACCCGTTAAACGGTGCAGCAACATCCCCCGGTCAACCTTACGACAATTCGTTGTTCCATAATTTTTCGTTCTCTCATAAATTAATGGAACTTGAGAGGTTTGAAAAAAAAAAAAAAAAAAAAAAAAAATGCACTCATATCCGAGCGATTTTGTAATGCACTTACGAGCGTTCGGGGGCGCAATTGTAGTGCATCGTAAACTTTCTCGATCCTTATCGAGACCGAATGTTCGTACGGTTTGCTTTTACGAAATGTCAGCATCTCGTCCGATTCCACCCGGTGCTTAATTCCTTTTTACTGTATCGCACCAATTACCCGCTTCTTGGGTAATCGTTGCGAGGGAAATAAAAGCGAATTACGTGAGCGAAATTTATTTGGCTATCGCATTAACGAGCATCGAAAGAGTTTCGATTCTGTGCATCGACCATTGAGATGCAAGCAACAAAATAATCGTGAGAAAATTGTATTTTTGCCTGCGGAAAAAGATACGAACGTTTCGTCTCGAATGCCAGTTCTTTTCGTATACATTTTTTTGCCATGGTTAGAATGAAACTGAGTCAATGAAAATGGTGCAAACTAAATTCGCGCATCGCCTCCTGATTTCATTCTTAGGGGAGAGCGGGGCAAAACGGCATACCGGGGCTAAATGGTATTCACGCACAATGGGACCAGGGCGGAATGGTATTGGGGTAAAATGGGACAGCAAAAAAATTTACTTCGATGGGACTTTCTCTTGTCGCCTTTTGCCCTTATTCTATCATACGGGGGACTTTATTTGACCATTTCGTACCATTTTGCCCCGGTGTGCCATTTTGCCCCGCTCTCCCCTAATGTCGTTCACAAACCCATCTCTATGAGGGAACCAAAATGAGTTAAGCAACTTTCTCACGGCAAAGCTTCGCAAACGACCTCGGGAAAAAAAATGCAGTAACGATGCGAAAACTTAGTTTGCGCGATTTTTTAGATCCTGTATCCGGAAGTTATTTCCCGGTACCCCGAAGGTGATAGACGGTCGTGGGATGCCGCAGCCGGCGGGCTCGTTCGTTCGGAATTTCGCGGATTTTCCACGGTGCACGGGCGAGCCCGGTTCCCGATTCGTTCTCGGTTGCGTCACGATATTGCGTGCATAGCATATGGTTTTGAACAATGAACAATGGATACAGCGGATAGATCGATCTCTGAATTCGCTGAGGTTACCCAGCAATTTTGGTCGGCGGCTTCATTACGTATACGTATTATCAATCACCGCAAATGACCGGCTCGTCGAGCTCGCGGTAATTCTCAGCGAGTCGAGCGAACGATGGATACTCGGCCTGCCACTTGGCCGGGCATGTGAAATATTCCCGCCTCGGGCTCTTCCGATGAGCGCCGCAACGATTCGAACTACGATTCGAATTCTAGCGTGCGTCTGCTGACCGAATGTTTTAATTAAACGGACAAGTACGTTATTACCGCTGAACGGGGCGATCCCGGATACCGGTATTTGACGGTTGAATTGGGTAGGAAATGCTCGAGTGCCCTTTGTGTCTTATCGCAATGCTTGACTAGGCGGTTCTGCCGAAGCCGACACTCGCTGCGATCGTTTGCCATGAGTACAGGTATCTTGAAAAAAAAAAAAAAAAAAAAAACTGTAAACTCCTCGGTTGGTTATTACCCACTTTACTGAATACAGTGGCAACGAGGCATCGATTATTTCTCAATTCCAGTAGCGTTTGCTCGATGTAATTTGAGACAACGAGGCCGATGCAAATACCACGGTTCATGGCTTACCGAATATTACACGTGATTTGCAGTGTGCTCGGATACAACACTAATTTCTCCACCCCTGGAGTAACGAATCTGACTAGGGGAGAGCAGGGCAAAATGGTACGAAATGGTCAAATAAAGTCCCCCGTATGATAGAAATAGGGCAAAATGGGACAAGAGAAAGTCCCATCGCCGTAGATTTTTTTGCCGTCCCATTTTGCCCTAATACCATTCTGCCCATGGTCCCATTGTGCGTGGATACCATTTTGCCCCGGTATGCCGTTTTGCCCCGCTCTCCCCTACGCTGTCGTTGCGATTCCGAAATCTTTTCGGAATTGAATGCATACCCATTGAGTCATTAACACTATGTTGATAGGAGAGTTTAATTACCATTAATGGAAAATTCATCTATTTGCGTCGTATTTTATTGCAAATACCGACTAGACATGAATTACACGTAATTTATGGCAGAGTTCCGAAAGCCCTGAGGCTCGTGTAGATCGTTTGGTAACTGATTTATTTCCTTTGTACACCTGTGAAAGTAATTTGAGGCAAATACCAGTACTCGTTGATAAAATACGATTAATCGCGGTTGAAATACGGCTCTGGAGTCGAACATGCTTTAGGCACAAACGGAGCTTACTGGTATTCTCATGTCCCGGAAAATTTCAATCGTAATTCAGAAAAACCTAAGCTGCATTTTCATACGCGATTGAAGTTATGTGCATGCTTGTGTAAGGTTTTTGAGACGAATTGACAGTACTTTTTTTGCAATTGATTTTTTCATCAATTTGTTAATAACATTTTGCTATTATTATTATGCAAAATTGACCGTTTTGGCACCTTGTCTATACCTGATTATTTTCAAATTTCTATCCCGTCGGGAAGTATTTGAAACTCGCCGTATATCCCACGTTTGATCGGACTTAACTGAACGTGCAACCTTAACACAAATCATGCATGATACAGGGGAGGGCGGGGCAAAACGGCATACCGGGGCAAAATGGTATTCACGCACAATGGGACCATGGGCAGAATGGTATTAGGGCAAAATGAGACGGCAAAAAAATCCACGTCGATGGGACTTTCTCTTGTCCCATTTTGCCCTAATTCTATCATACCGGGGACTTTATTTGACCATTTCGGACCATTTTGCCCCGGTATGCCATTCTGCCCCGCTCTCCCCTACTTCAATTTCTAATACAGTGATGGAAGACTCGTCCATTCGCCACGCATTCTCTTGTGAATACCGACTAATTATGTATACACAATTATTATCATTATCTTTATTGTCATCATCATTATTATTATGATTCTATTATCTTAATCAATACTTCGAGTAGCAGGTACTTTTATAGCGGTAACGACTGGCTCCGACAGTACTAACACGGCATATTAGAATGCATCGTACCCTAATATTTTTAAAAGTGTCCAAACGAACTGCCGAAATCCGCGACGGCATCTTATTAAAGGAGAAGAATCTCCGCGAGCGGCGCGGGAGTGTAAAATCATGTGGGTCACTCGCCTGGACTCCTAAGGAAACCGGTCGCCAACGACTTTCATTCGTGATTCGTGTCTCGCTGATTCGCTGCACATACATGAATACGCGACGACTGAAAATTCTCAACGTGGACCCGGCTGGTCAACCTTGAGATATGAGGTGAACGTTCAGAGGAGACTAAAACGGTACGCGACATTTTATTCGTGTTATTCACGTGTCTGGGATATTTCCCTCGCCGATTGAGCGGCCGTATCTACTTGGCGCCACAAAAAAGACTCGAGGGTCGGATTTTTTTGCACGAATCGTGAGAAATAAGCGAGTTTTTTTGTCTTGCACGTGCATATATTTCGGGCAAAAAATCGATTGAAAAATATCGAACAAAAAAGATACGGTTGTCGGACCTTTTCTTTTTCCTTGAATGTTCGGCAGTGGACACTCCGCAACCAAAACGATTTACTTGAATAAAAGAGACAAGTCATTCAAGTCAAGAGACATCAAAAGTCGCTCGACCATTCTGAAAATATTTATTTCTTGCCGAATGGTGACGAATTGAGATTCGACTTCCAAATATTTATTAAAAACTTACCATTTTTTGGCGACATTCTGAAAAAAATGCAGGTCGATTTGGAGAAACTAAAATTTTTGAAGATTTCTAAATGTGTGGAAACTTATGTTGCGCAGATTGGGATGGACGATCTGTAGCAACGACAGCTTTACAAGAGGTCGATTTTCATTGTCACGCCGACAGCAAACACTTATTTCGTTCCATGTGAACCCCTTCTTTGGCTTGTTTGATAGAAAATGTCACAACCGCGTCTATTTCGTAGGCATCAATGTGAAATTTTCGGAGAACATTCCCACGGACCAAGACATTCGGAAACTGCGCAAAAATCTATCGATTCGATCTTCCCCGTGTACATGCAGCCTTCGAAATTAACGATTTGGCCAATCGAATTGAGCAATCGCTTCAAAGACTCCTAGAAACGAGAATTTCGTTGATCTTTCGAAATTTTTTTTGGACAGAATCGAAGATAGCTCGATATTCAACCTTGAGACTCGAAAGGTTAACGCTCTCACTTCGGAATGATCGATTTCGCGTTACATCACCGAAATCTCCGGAATGCATTGAGCTTTCTATAATCGGCTATGTAATAATTTATTCGAGATTTTCTTCATTCGACTAAAAAGGCCATTTGACACGATCTTTCGGACCTTGAAGAATCTCAACTTCGGGTCCGACGTTGTCCCATCGCCGTGGCGAATCTCATACCGGTTATCCTTCCCGATGTCCAGGGCAGATAACTAACTGGCTCTATCGTCTCGGCGCTGGTACATCGACGAACGTCTTCCTTTCTTGTGTCCTCATTCTTCATTCGACCTTGCGATTTTTTTCGTCGACTCGATCCTTCTTTTTATTCGCGAATTATTATTATGTACGACTCATTGCGAATATCTGTATACACATGTCGCATCTCGCAACAGCAGCCTTTGTCAAGGTCAATGTTGCGAAATTCATATTGCCAAGTATCGTTGGTCTTCCTACGATATTCCAAGCCTTCGGTACAGTCTCCTTGAACTTCCGTACTTCATAAGAATATTCGAGGAAATACTCTGCCGATCGGATCGAAAGTTATTGTAATCGCTTCGTCGATATTTGCACCAACAATTGCAGGTACTATGGGGTGATCAAGCCAGCGAATGGAGCACGTGTATAAAAGACTTTCGTTCACTGGGTATTTTTATCTGCTCAACTGACCATTGGTTGGCAGAGTCACCTCACCTGCGTAAAATTCGAAGTATTGACCAAAGACAATACTTCGTGTACTTCGAATACTTATATCGATCTCTTCGTATGTCCGGGAGTCCTTCGACCTTCTCGCAGGTCAGAAAGACCAGATCGATCTCGTTGTAATTCTGGGAGTCGAGGCCAATCCCTTCGTAGTTACAGGAGTTCAGCTTCGCAGATCCAGCAGGCCAGATCGATCTCGTTGTAATTCTGGGAGTCGAGGCCAATCCCTTCGTAGTTACAGGAGTTCAGCTTCGCAGATCCAGCAGGCCAAATCGATGTATTCCGGGGGTTTAGGTTGATCTCGTAGTTATGCCAGCGCGGATCGACCTCTTTGTGATCTGGATTGCTGGTTCAAAGGGGAGATCGAGCCGGACTTTCAAATCTACGAAGAGATCGACCTACACTCGTAAAACTACAAAGCGATCGAGCTGGACTCTCTGGGCCACGAAGAGATCGACCTGGACTCTCTAAGCTGCGAAGAGATCGACCTGGGCCTTCAAAACTACGAGCAGGTTGAGCTGCACTCCAGAACTTACAAAGAGATCAGGCACATTTGCGTATTCAGGTGAATCCACAAATACCGGGATGATGACATAACTGAAACTTTCGAACTTACAAACTCGAGCCTATTCTCCAAATGAAGTTCCTTACCCGATTCGTTACTGCTGTGATCACGTTTCACGCAAATACACGCACAGCCGAAAAGTTTAATATCCAATCTGTATAATGTGATTGCCGAAGATCTTTCGTTGATTTACTTTCGGCATGTCGAGTAATCCCGTGGCATCTCTCGCGTGTCGAAAGAACGCCTACGGATTTCCGGTCGGACCGTTATGCGTCCTAAATCATCGTTTCGGATGTTCAACTCCCATTGTAACACCTCCGAATATGAATATCTTAATTCTACACTTTCGAAGAAGGCGTCGACGATCTTGCCGCAAGCTCCGATTCATTTTACACGTTTCGCGGTGCTACGATAGTCGGAGAGGTGAAGAAAAAATGACGATTTCCATCGGAATCGAATCGAATTCCACGAGACGCGATCATCGGCATCTTTCGACTTGGTAATAAGCCGGTGCGTACGCACGGACTATCGTACTCTCGGTACGATAAATACTTCGTCAGCTTCGTTGGCACGAGCGCCTTTCTAGCGTGACCCTGCGGTTGCAACATCCGCCGGTTGGTGAGCCTGGGCCTGTACAGGCCGGGACTCACCGACGGCACCGCAACACACGCAGGTACCACCGACAGCGTCCCGGTGGAATCTCGACTTTCATTTTCTGCCGCCAAAGTCATACGACCGAGACACCGCGCGTCTCGGTACCGATGCGCGCTACGAAATCTCAGAAATCTAACGATCAACTATTGCCCGGCGGGCGAATCGTTGCCCGGCGCGAAACACTGGAATTATTCTTATCCAGAGATCGTTGCTTAAATTAATTCAAAAAAACGCAAATAAAAAATTGCACATTGTCTTCTTATTTTTGTTGCAACGCCGCATACCATATTGGTTTTTCGTACTATTGGACTTAGGGTCATTTGTTGGACAAGTTTTTTTTTCCATCAGTTTGGTGATAATTGAAAATGAAAGTTTCGAACACCTTCCATCTTGATATTTCCGAGATTTTTATCGATTGGGAAACCCTCGAAGTTTTCTCTGAAACTCACATTTCCTCAGAGCACTTTAACGCCCGCAACGATTCTGACGAAGCTTCAATCGAAACGTGAAAGTTTACTGCCTTCCCGTGCCCTGTAAGTTTCGAATTAATGACTGCGGGCATTCTCGAGTAATAAACGTTTGGATTTGTTGACTTTGGCATGCACATAAAGAGAGGCGTATAAACACACGCAGGCATTTCTTCTAAATGTGCTTTCCCGACGTTTTGGATTATTTCCAAAATGTTTATAATGAAATGGCAAGGTTAATTTTCAATCCGGAGAAAAATGCTCATGGGTTTTTTAATATTTCATACCCATTCGTTGCTATTATTATCTATACGATTATATAGATATGGCAATGATACGAAAGTTAATCAGCAAATAATTTTTCTACCTTACCGACGAGCCGCCGCAATAATTATGAAAATTGAGGGTTTTTTGAGGAATTTCTCAGCGACGACCAATGACGGCTCGAGGTATCGCCTATGGCGCACGCATAGGGGAGAGCGGGGCAAAATGGTACGAATGGTCGAATAATGTCCCCCGTATGATAGAATTGGGGCAAAATGGGAAAAAAGAAAGTCCCATCGAAGTAGATTTTTTTGTTGTCCCATTTTTCCCTAATACCATTCTGCCCTGGTCCCATTGGGCGTGTATACCATTTTGCCCCGGTATGCCGTTCTGCCCCGCTCTCCCCTGCCCCTTGTATGTGGTCTTCGGTGCGAAAATTCGTAGGCGAATTGCCATAATTTGGCGAAAGGTGACCTCAAAAAGGAATTCAACCAGATAAGTGGGTCACTCGAGATCGAAAGTAGACGGCGGCCGATGGTACAATGGGTCTTGGGCTCTGATAGAAATGATCCGAGTCCCCATTAATAACGCTTGGGAATAATGGTACGACTGACCCAGGCCTACATTCCATCGAGGTGTGTTCACCGGGCGAAACGAGTGCCCGACGCGTTCCTATGCTCCGCGATCATTGCGACACCGAAATACCCCAGGCGTCTTCATCGTCGTCATCATCTTCCACATGTTCAAAAGCATAACGCTACTTAGAGTCCGACCAGTCGGCACTCCGTCACTCGGCGAGTCCCGTAGCGCCATTAATGATTTCACTCGTATATCCATCAATGTATGGTACGAAGCAGTCGACGAGACGCTGACGATACTGGAAGCCGGTGAAGGAAGACTTTTATTCTCTTACATTAAAAAGTCAAATGACTCCCGCTCGTGCCATTTTTTATTAATCATTATCATTATTTTTATTAACATTGCGCCGAAGGATGTGATGCGAAGAATTCCGAGCTCACGTAAACAAAATAACAAGTATACTAATTTTTATAAATTATGATTCTTATCATCAATTAATCGTGAATTGAGCCGTTACGTGATAATGTTCTTTTCGTTACAATCTCATCTCCGAATATCGGTGCCGGAGGTGTCAGAACGGTCGAGAATGGGGTAGTCTCGATCGCCGAGTCTTTTTTCCAGCTATGGAACAGTACTGGTAAACAGCTTGACCACGAATAGACCTGTGCAGTTTGCTAGTACTGAACGAAATACAGAGCTGCTAATATGATCCAGAACTGAGTTATGGCTGTGAAGTCTTTTGTGCCGGCCCTTTCCGAGCGCAGATGATGAACTTTATCAAGAAGGGCCAGTCTTGATCGCCAGCACCGGGCAAAGTCCTAAGACTGCGATACGGCCCAGACGCTGAGGGCCGGTATCGGTCATGTGTGATCATTTCAATACCAATCCAGTATTTACTCTGCATTATGAATGTATTTTGGGCCTTGACCGTCCGCCAGTGGGCACCAATGCGAGGCCGGGGCCATTCTGATATTCGTAGATGTGAAATAGGGGAGAGCGGGGCAAAATGGTACGAAATGGTCAAATAAAGACCCCCGTATGATAGAATTAGTGCAAAATGGGATAAGAGAAAGTCCCATCGAAGTAGATTTTTTTGCTGTCCCATTTTGCCCCAATACCATTCTGCCCTGGTCCCATTGTGCGTGAATACCATTTTGCCCCGGTGTGCCGTTTTGCCCCGCCTCCCCTAATAGTCATCACTTTTCCCATTCGATAATTTTACCGGGGAAAGAGAAATAAGCCGATTCATGAGAAGCGCAATGAAATCCACTTGATATGCAAAGTTCAACGGGCCTTGTCAAGCGCCGAACGAAATCCTATCGTCATTCGGGCACGATAACACGTGCGTCTAGCGAACAATATATCAACGGTCTCTCCCCCGTTTTTATCTTCCTTGTCGGGGGAAAAAAAAAAAAACAACTATTCGAGAAAGCGGCAAACATCTTGGAAATACCCCGCTCAGTTTCTTCGAGTCACTTTGCGAAAGGAGCCGGGTGAAGTAGCGACCGCCAATTTATGCTTCGATTTATTCAAGCGCGAAAAATGTACTTTCGTCGACGCGATCTCTCGACCTCTAGCGCGCGGGGTCCAGAGAGAAATGGAGGACAAGAGCGAAACGAATTCCCAAGGCTGACAATTTCATGACTAGCGTTGCGCTATTCCAGAGACATTGTCGAACGCACTCTAAACAAATTCGAATGTTTCAAATCCTTTTTTTTTTTTTCATAAAACCATGAAAAAATGTGGCAGGTAAAGCCACCAGACATTTTTCAAAAATGCAAAATCGCGTGAAAACTGAATAAGTGGATAAATAAATTAATAAAAATAAATTTCCGCAGGAAGCTTCAAATCCACGGCCAAAAATCCCCACCGAAACAAAGCTTCTCGAGTAACCAGAATGTAATTCACTTAATCAATCGAATTAACTGCAATAATTCAATGAATTCGATTCAAATATTTATTTCTTGATCACGGAAAATATGAGGGAATTAATGAAAATAAAAGAAACTATACGGAAAAAAAGTCGTTTCTCGGCGCAATGTTCATTTTTTAAATGAATTTTTCGATTCCCGCCATAATTGGCATTCGCGTAAGCTTTCGCAGTCTTTTGAGCTTTGATAAATGAGAATAAACCATTTATCAGACACGACTCCTTGCTGAGCTCGGCTTTCGTCGAATAACCGAGAACGAACGGGATGCGACGTTCATAAAATAACGATGTCGCTTCGCGGATCTCTTTTCTCTTCGTCCCGTCAAGAGTATCGCTTACCGTGTACCATTCTTATTATATCATGTTTTTCCTCGAACAGCGCACCGTTCTCTTTGCTTCCGCAAAATATGATAACAGAAAATACATTTTTCCGCAAAATTTCGTCCCTCACTCGTCGCCCTTGTCGCTGCGGGATAACACTAGATCTGCATTCTTTCTTCATTTTGCGTTCGATTAATTTTATATCAAGTAAAAAAAAAAAAAAAAAAAAAAACTGCGAGAGATAAAGAAAACGAACCAAATGGGGAAAAAAATAAACAACTCTTCGTCGGGATCTCCGCGGAGGATATGGCGAGTGTGTCAGTGAAGTAGGTAACCGGCAGTGAAGGTCGGCCGGTCAGGAATCCGATTGAAAAGCGAATGGCTCGTCGAGCCGGTACTCAGTAGTCGATCGTCGTTTGCCTTAGAAGGTTGAATCGGGGAGTGTAAGTCGTCGCGTTAACCCTTCCGTCGGCCACCTGTCCATCGCTCTCATGAATATTCTCGTATACTTTCATCTTTCGTTCGTGTTATCGCATTCACTCGAGTCGCTCGTCCGCGTGTGCGTCTGTGAAAATTGTGTGTTGACCCCATCGGGCGACCTTCGATCGTTTTTATCGTTCTGCCGGACCTCGCACGAGAGCCCAACCGTTGGGTTACGAAAAATGGCCTATTGTATCGGTAGTTTCGTTACGAAATGCGCCATGCACGTGTCGATATTTAGTGATCCGTTACTAAGTTGATGACCTTATTCTTCAGGATACCAAGACAATGGTCCATTTTTTTTTGGGACTCGCGAGCCACGTTACATTCACGGAGAATGCGCGGAAAAGCGTCCATTTACCAAGCGTACTCGAAGCACGAGCAACTCACTAAAGAAATTCGAACATGACATTACCGAAGGGGGGCGGGATAAAAGTCCCGAATGCTGAATATCCAGACGGGCCTCATTCTCGATTTTTTTTAACACTATTTGAAGTAACCAGAAAATCCGGATTACCGATATTTTGAAAGTAGAAAAGCCAATGTCCCGAATTGAAAAAACACGAAAGAATAAATTCCAGAAGGACTGAAGAATCGCTTGAGAAGTAACCGACAATAAAAGTGACTACGGCAAAGAAAATCGAATGTCAATTATCAGAAAGCTTTGAGCTCCGAACAGGTTGCAGCAGCGTGCAAGCTTATCGGTGAAAATCCAATTGTTCGGAAATTTAATACTCCGAACAGAGAGTTACCGATATGTAAATATTTCGAAATGTATTAGCGGAAAGGTTAAAAATACGAGAGACCATTTGATCGACAAACCGAAAGTACGAGAGGTCAGAAAATCGAAAACTTGAATTTTAGAAAAGTGAAAACCCGAAAACTTAGAACTATGACGAGAAACAATCCGGAAGGTTTAAACTCGGAATAGCAAAAATCCGAAAGATCAGAAATTCGAATAGTGTAAATCCGAAAGGTCAAAAACCCGAAAACGAACTTGCTCTTGTATATGCTCGCTAACAACGGTGGGAAAAGCGTTTTGAAGGATAATGTATAAATTCGGAGATTTGGCCTTTCGGGGAAATCTGCATTCGGAGATTCGGCCTTTCGAAGAAGTCTGCATTCGAAGATTCGACCATTCGGAGAGAGTACTTTCGGAAATTTGACGCTTCGGGGAATTGATTTACGGAGATTTTACCGTTCGCAAAATTCTTATTCGGTACTTCGAGCGTTCTGCATTGAATCTTTTCGAAATTCGAATTTCGTGTATGCGATCGTTCTTTAAACTGAGATTCGGGAATTCAAGCTCTCGAAATTCGCCCTATTCGTCAAATTAAAAATCGAGTTTGTACATTTTTCTGAGCATTAAAACTTTTTGTTTTCCAATATCGCGATTATAGTTTGCCGGGAAATAAACACGGAGTTGCCGCGTACCTTCGTGAACTTGGTTTTTTCTTGGAATTCAATTTCGTATTATTCCCCGTTCATCGTTATAACCATCGTACGGTTGTTTCCATCGATTATGCAGACTTTCGGTGGATTGACCCATCGTGAAATGTATCGAATGAGATATTTCGATTCGGATTTTTGCCCCTTCGAACTTTGAACATTCGGAAATTCGAACCCGCCCCTATGCTTAAGAGGATCAGAATTACGCGGAACCAATATTTCGAACACCTTCCATATGCTCGTTTCTTTATAAATTTTTATCCCATTGCAAAACGAAGTTTCCTCTGAATTCTCTTTGAATCTCACATCTCCTTGGACTGAACCGCTCGGGCTAGCTCAAAGTATTGATTCATGGATTTTTGATTAATGCACAGAAAATGATCGATGCTTTCATTCAACTCCAGGCCGTGTCGTACATGCAATGCTCGACGATACTTTTAACACCTCGATAGTGTCGGAATGCACGGGCGAGCGGGATTTTCGCCGCCGCGGGAGGGGGGATGAATGAATACACAATTGACAAAAATTCGTAATACCGGTTACCGATCGCCGACGATCGAGGCCTCGTGCGATTTCTCGTCGATTCTCCCCGGCAGTCCAGCACCGAGTCTCAAAAGCTGGTGCTGGACGGCGCGTATGTTAATGCTCGAGGCTCTCGAGACATTCACTCGGTGCTCGTGCGAGGTCCAGCATCGCGAACGTTTCGTCGTCACTTCCTTCTGCAACTTCTCATTCCTCGGCCAAAAAATTAATTACTTTTTTTTTCGCCTCACATATTTTTTTCCGGATGTTGATTACAACAGTGATTCGATGTTTGTGAGTGAGTTGTTCAACGAACTGTACAACATGCAATAGGCATCGGTAGTGAAAACTAAGATCTGTGAAATTCACTTCATCGACGATACAAAATCGATCCGGACTAATCAACGAAAATCATTAAAATGACAAGGATTATCGGGTGTGTAGTCATCGTCGGCCTCGTGGGATCGATTCTCGCGATACCCGGTCGTCTCAATGGTATGTTCACAAAAATCGTGTCGTTCACTGAAGACTTCCCCAACCAATCGTTTAACATCGACGAAAATAAATCGAACATTAGTTTGTTATACGAGGATACAAATCAGCAAATATAGTTTAAACCTCTTTGAAAAAACGCTGTTTTCAACAAAAAAAAATTAATAAAATTCACACGTGTACAGAAAAAATATAAAAATTATTTTCATCGGAAAATAAGTTAGGCTGCCGGTCAATTTGTTATTTCCCCACAATGAGGATACGGAGAGTGAATTGGTTTTTCGAAAGTCGGTAATTAAGTTTCGACAATATCGTCCAATGACGCGATTGGTCAATGACTAATTATTGTTATCATCGCGACACATTACGCGAGAGTTCATGACAATCGTTATTATTTGCGCGTATGGATTACACGAGAATTTGCGCCGCTGCACAATCGCACCGAGCGATTCGTCGCGCTCGGTAATTACGTAATTGAATCGTATTACGTACAGTACAAAGAGGGGGTGAAGGGGTAGTATCGGGGATAGGGTAGCACTTCCATTATTGCCCGGAGCAGCCTCCGGGCATTTGTTATTGCTTGCACAGTGTCTCCGGCACAGCCGAGAGATCTCACGAGACTTGCGGGACGTGCTGGACGCGCAAGAAAGCGTAGTTTCTCTCACCGACAATATATCGCTCACCACCTGCAACTGTATCGTTCGCAATTCTCCAACGATCACAGCAAAGGATATAAATCGTTTTTCCATAACGCTCTTATGAAACTCAAATTTTTCAATTTTTTCGTCACGCCGGAAAAAAAAACAAACCGTAGCTCGAAAAACGGCTCAAACTGAAATTCTCACAAAGATTCGAAATTTCAGCAAAAATGTATAAACAAACCAAAATTAAAGTAATCGTATCGCTCGCAATTCTGCGACGATCGCAGCAAAGGACACAAATCGTGTTTCCATAACGCTCTTATGAAATACAAATTTTTCTATTTTTTCTTCACGCCGGAAAAAAAACAAACCGTAGCTCGAAAAACGGCTCAAACTGAAATTCTCTCAAAGATTCGAAATTTCAGCGCAAATGTATAAACATACCAAAATTAAATTAATCGTATCGTTCGCAATTCTCCAACGATCACAGCAAAGGATATAAATCGTTTTTCCATAACGCTCTTATGAAATACAAATTTTTCTATTTTTTCTTCACGCCGGAAAAAAAACAAACCGTATCTCGAAAAACGGCTCAAACTGAAATTCTCACAAAGATTCGAAATTTCAGCGAAAATGTATAAACAAACCAAAATTAAATTAATCGTATCGTTCGCAATTTTCCAACGATCACAGCAAAGGATATAAATCGTTTTTCCATAACGCTCTTATGAAACTCAAATTTTTCTATTTTTTCTTCACGCCGGAAGAAAAAACAAGCCGTAGCTCGAAAAAACGGCCCAAACGATCTGAAATTCTCACAAAAATTCGAAATTTCGCAATTTTGAAGTTCGCAATTCCCCAACGATCACAGCAAAGGATATAAATCGTTTTTCCATAACGCTCTTATGAAACTCAAATTTTTCTATTTTTTTCACGCCGGAAGAAAAAAACAAGCCGTAGCTCGAAAAAACGGCCCAAACAACCTGAAATTCTCACAAAAATTGGAAATTTCAGCAAAAATGTATAAATAAACGGAAATCAAATGAATTATAAAGACAAAAAAATTGGGCAAAGTAAATTTGCACAAGGTCGTTTACAGAGCTATCGGTGAGAAAGTCGCTAAGTCAATTTGGGCTTTCTCGCAGAGGAAGCTCTGTAATCGACGTTAATAACAAAATGAGAAAGCGATGTGCAAGTTTTGTCGACACCATTTTTCATGACACAGTTCAAATCTAATAATGACCCAAAAAAATTTGCGGATTGAACAAATCATCCGGCGTGTTTGGAACGACGGTTGTTCGTCGGCAATCTTTCGATGTGGGCGACCGAAAAAAAATGACAAAACTTTCTTCAAATCGAAATAGTCGAAACTTTCTTGCCAGAAATTTTATATCATCAATCAGTCATTTTACATTCGGCCAGACCCCTCCGTGATTATACCGTCATAAGGAAAAAGTTTGAGTATCCCGTGCAAAAAAAAAACAAAAGTGTGTCGAGAGTCGAAATATCCTCGGAGTTTCGGCGGAGAATAATTTTCTCGCAATTAACCGCGGGGTCTTAATGTCTGTTATTATATTATCCCGGCAGACGTAATTACGGATGTAATGTAACGCAACGATACGCTACGAATCGAAGAGTCAAAATGCCAAAGGTCCGGAGGATCTCGTACAAGACCGCCAGCGATGAAAAATTTATCAGTGCGAGAAATAAAATTATCGAACTGCAAATCAAATTTCGTATTTGGTTTTTTTTCTTTTTTTTTTGAGAAAATTGTAGATATAGAAAAAAAAGACCAAAGGCGAATGCAATTTAATTACAATTCAAGTGACCACGTACGATTAAAATTTGTGGAAAATTCATTGTCCGGCGATGACAGTCGATGGACAATAAAATCATTTTAGCGTTGGTGAAAATTCACAAATTTTGTCTTTGTCGGCGAGCGAGATGGAGATAGGACAGGGCGACTTTCACTGGCCGTGAATGTTCTATCGGCTTTGCTTGACTATCTATACATGTGTCGTATATATATACATATATACACACACTCAACCGTATAGACACAGATTGCGATCAGCCCACTGCCGCGACGCTAGTGCCGTACTCCATGTACGCTGCTGCTATAATAAATACGACTGGATAACTTAATAACCGTGAACTTGAATACCGTTCACGATTCAATCATCCGTCTAATACGAATTCACCTCGCAGCAACAGGTGACCCAATTTTCGTTATCGATCGATCGAAGGAAAATAAAAAAAATTGACTTTCCTCGTTTATTCCTTCTTAACTCTCATAGTCTCGTATCCGAAAAGCGTGCATCGCTAAAATCTCAGTTTTTTAGGTGCATACATCAAATTGTCTGGAAATCTCATTCAAATGAATTTCGAATATTGACAATTCCGGTAAAGGTCCCCTTAAATTTAAGAAAATGAGTTTTCAAAAAAAACAATGGAGCAACAAATTATTCATTGACTCAACATTTTTTTTCTGACATTGATCCGTCAAACTTTCCGAATATATACAATTTTTAAAGATTTTCAAACTAATCTTTGAAGTTTCTATTTTTTTCATGGGAAAAAATTCACGGAATTGGCTATGAATTAGCAGTTATTAGGTTTTTTCTTGCAAATATATATGTAAATCTTTCAATGCTTCACGACCATAGCGAAGCTTAGTAAAGGACCCGTAACAGATTAATCTATTGTATGAAAATAGAACCAATTTTTCAGAAAATATTTATATTATCCAGCACGAATGAAAAAAATTACTTAGTACTTTGAGTATTTCGAGTATGGTTCGGTACATTGGCGAGATTTGATTTTGAATCGGCATGTACAATGCAGGTACAACAATCGGATCAGGTTGGGAGGCCACGTCTTCCGGTTCGTGGAGAATCCTCCGTCATGCGATCCCGTCGCTTATCGTATCCTCTCGGTCTAGACTCGCTGCCGGCCCCACCGCGATTGTTTGATAATTGGCTCGGCGTTTAAGGAACCGCATCGATCATGTTTCCCGGCCATTGTCCCTCAGGCTTCCTCATCCTTGGATTCCATCCACGGGCGCTTTGTGCCCGCAAATCTATCCCCGTTGCTCGCCACGATTTCGTGCCACGGACTCTATTTGATCAGCGGAGTCTATTTAGATTGTTGAACGCCAGCAGAGGTGGAGCATGGTTGGTCCGACAGTCGACTCGGCTCTCCGGATAACTGGAATTATACGGGTACCCCGAAAGTTTTGGACCCTCATGGTGGATCGATCGGTCGAAACTTTATTATCTCTAACTCGATGATCGTCTCCGCTTCGGCAAATTTTCTTCAACCAAATCTACATCTTAATGTCAGATTTCAGAATTTTCGTCTTTCACAAACGACTTTATCTGGAGCTACCCAATGGATTTTTCAACGGATTTTCGTGCCACATTGCCTTTTTAACTTTGTTTACAATCTTTCTCCGTGAGAAACTTGCTTCGCCGATTTTGACGATGTGCTAATTTGGTTTGCGCCACTTTTTTTAGTTGTAATTTGACCTTGATCGCGATTCGATCGATTGTATTTGCCGATTCTCTTGCCAACACTGATTTTTGAGTAATTAGGGGAGAGCGGGGCAAAACGGCATACCGGGGCAAAATGGTATCCACGCACAATGGGAGCAGGGCAGAATGGTATTGGGGCAAAATGGGCCACCAAAAAAATCTACTTCGATGGGTCTTTCTCTTCATCTAGGGATGGGTCTTTCTGATGGGTCTTTCTCTATCATACGGGGGACTTTATTTGACCATTTCGGACCATTTTGCCCCGGTATGCCATTTTGTCCGCTCTCCCCTACGATCCTACCATTCTTTTTTGCATTTTGGAAATAACGTACTTACATTGGTCAGGGACGCAACTGTACTGCATGCATCGTTGCTGGGATACTGTGTTAATCGAGATTGCGCTTCGAATCGACGGAAAAAATTGAATGAAATCGTTCCTCGGCAAAGTAACGCCTCTGGGATGGACTGGAATGCGATAAGTATGTCTAAGCGTTCCAGTTAACTCGCCAGATCCATCCACTCTGCAAACATATTTTACGGGAACGAAGCTTCGCCGGGCAAACTTCTCGCGGCATGGATTATATTCCGCCGCAGAGCGCGAATGCCGAACTTTTCGAATCTCCCGGAATTCTCATCGAAAATGTATGACTTCATCGGAACCTGGCTCGCGCGGAGCGCAGCGTACGGAAACGAGTAGAAACTGGCAGTCGTGATCAGACCGTGAAAAATTAAACACGCGCCACGTTTATTTATTAATTAATGCAACGGCCCATTTGAGACGCGCTCGGCAAAACGGATTTTTTTTCAAACGACGCGAGAGAATTGGACCAACTTTCTCGTGAATAAGTGATCCATTTTTTTTTCTTTTCGATCGCCTTGATCGCATGAAACGGCGTTAATGTGAAGCTACCGACGTCGCTTTGGTTACCAAAATATTTTATCGAGAGCGAGTAGGGGAGAGCGGGGCAAAACGGCATACCGGGGAAAAATGGTATTCACGCACAATGGGACCAGGGCTGAATGGTATTGGGGCAAAATGGGACACCAAAAAAATCTACTTCGATGGGACTTTCTCTCGTCCCATTTTGCCCTAATTCTATCATACGGGGGACTTTATTTGACCATTTCGTACCATTTTGCCCCGGTGTGTCATTTTGCCCCGCTCTCCCCTACAACGAGGAGTCTGTTTGACTATTCAATTGGCAAACGCAAACATGAATGAATGAATTATTGTTATTAATGTTAATCTGTCTAGACAATTGGGTAATAATACGTTACGCGAGCTATAAGTGAACGATCGAGAAACGTATCTGCGAGTTTGTGGCTATTTTGCGTAAACTAACGTCCGACGTGCGGAAATCTGTGAGTACGAGGCTGAAAGATGTAAACTTTCTCGAGCTCCGGCTCCGTGCGTAATCTCGAAATTTCTATCACGGGTTTTTTTCTTTTAACTCACGGCTTATTTTTACTATATATACATTTTTATTTCCTTTTTATTCACTCGAAATCAATTGACGTCAACGAGCTCGTTGCATATTCGTCACTTCGCGAGCGTATGCGAAACGATGCGAGACGCGAAGCTGCGATCGGGTGAAAGTTGCCTTAGTCGCTCACCTCGATGAAATTTCACCCGATAAGGATTCACTCTCGAGCTGTTGCGAGGAATTTGACGCTGTCCGCGCGTTAAATAGCCGCAGTTCGCGCGCTTTATCCGTCGTAGCTGCGAATTTTTGATTTTGCACACCCGAAGACACTTTTCTTCTCATCGCAGGTCGTCAATAACGATACGCGTGACGATACGAAACGTTTTATCGAATAGAAAAAAAAAAATTCTTGAAAATCAAATTCGAATTGAATTTGAGAGGAAAAGTTTCGATAATTCGATATTCGGAAAAATGGCGAATCATTTTTGATAGGAACAAAATTTATGTCGCCGAGTAGTTTATTAAACAATTTACTTCTTCAGTAATTTTTTAATAACATTTTGATATTATAAGCAAGCATAAGCATAAAATGAAGATAAAAACTTGACGAGCAAAGTTTTCATTTTTATTTTTGTTAAGATTACTTGGCTTATTGGATTTTTCTATTATTATCGAAAGATGTTGGCAAACTATTTTCAAATTATTTGGCGTCGGTCTTTACATTTTTAGCAACAATTCTCTATTTTTTATAATGCCAATACCGAAGAGATTCGCCTGTTTCGGAAGCTTCGAGTATGACATCAGAATTTTCCAATTCGGAGAGCGCGTCTACCATCCGCACGGGATTTTCTCGATTTTTATCGTGATCCCCAGAGGGCGTTGTGCCTGGTTCGCGCGATTTTTCATCCTCGCTCGAACGAGTCCTGAAGGGACTTCCGCGGAGATTGCTTGTCCGCGGTCGCGAGAGCCATGCCAACGCTCGTCCTTGCCGTCCTTGCATACTAATTTTTCAATCCGCCACTCGCCCACCCGAAATCCCATTCATTCTCATATATTTTCATCCAAATTACCAAGCCAATCTTCGTAGAATCGAAATATCCGAAGCAATTTTTTTTCGTCATGAGAATCATCAACGAAACTCTTGGAAATATCGTTTTTTATCGAGGATAACACACTCAACGTCAGATTCGCATTTGTAGAATCAAAAAATTGTCTACCAATCGATTTTTCGACCTTGTTTGACCCGAAAGACATAAACCAAAAAATATCCGGGTCGATTAAGCAAAACGGAGCAGGAATTGCTATTCATCTTTAACTCGTTTCAATTTACTTAAAATTGTATACGATTTTTTTTTAATTTCATGTCAAGTTTCGCAGAATGTGTCTGCAATTTTATGAGCATTTCAATAATTTTTTATTTGAACTTTTCATTTAATGTTTTTTCAACGTTTCAAATAAAAATCGCCGTTCTTGCTCCAGTTTCACTCACACATTTGTCGTTACAGATTTTTTGCATTAATCGTCAAAGTGTACACACCGGTAATGCTCGTGAATCCGACTCCGCATGCGCGATCGATACATGCGCGTTCGGGATTAAGCTCCGATTGTCTCGCATTAGTATGCATTGCCTCTGCCGTCCCTTTGCGTTACGCAGGAGGTCTGGTCACTTTATACTGGCTCCGGTCGCTCTGTTTCCCGAATTTGTGCATACCGCCCGATTTGTACACACGGCGGTGCCCGAGTACATTGTACAGAATCGTATAGATGCAATCCCCTGATTAGCGTTGTGCAAGTACATGGAAAACCATGTTTCATAACTTTTCATTCGATTGTAGGGGAGAGCGGGGCAAAATGGTATTCACGCACAATGGGACCAGGGCAGAATGGTATCGGGGCAAAATGGGACAGCAAAAAAATCTACTTCGATGGGACTTTCTCTTGTCCCATTTTGCCCCAATTCTATCATACGGGGGACTTTATTTGACGATTTCGTACCATTTTGCCCCGGTATGCCATTCTGCCCCGCTCTCCCCTATCATTGTGGACACCGCGTCCAAATCCAACTAACCGTAACGAGAAAAGTTTAGTTGCCTAGTTTTTAACCGACAAACCTACCCATCCATTGTTTTTCTTATTGCCTCGCGAATAATTCGAAGCGAAATAAAATGACTCGGGAATTTTTCAATTATTCGTTGAATAATTTGTTTATTTGTTTATACCAGTTATTCCCAACCTTCGTCGTGAGAAACTTGTCTGACGTCTTTTTTTTTATCACTCGCTAACTTTGCTCAAGGATGAAAGATCACGAGCAATGTTTGCCCATCAGCGCGCGCGCTCGCGCCC
Source organism: Ischnus inquisitorius (assembly GCA_963924025.1). Lineage (NCBI taxonomy): Eukaryota > Metazoa > Arthropoda > Insecta > Hymenoptera > Ichneumonidae > Ischnus > Ischnus inquisitorius. Next base: position 1,389,260 of record OZ001250.1, on the reverse strand, counting down.
AAACACAACCCGGACACGAGAGCGAAAGCACTTCGGTGGTCCGTGAAGAAAAATTGCGCGCGTCTTTGAGAGCCTTTCCGCTCGATCAACGCCCAAATAATTCCCGGCTCCCCCGGGGAATTACGTCCTCTCTTCGTCCTTGGGAAATTATGATTTCGTCTCCTTCAACCCCACCCTCGATTCCCTCGTTCCCCGACTCATTCGGGTCGTGCGTTCGCCTGTGTAACGTGCAACGTGTACGCTCGAGATGTCGTCGTCTAATCGCCTCTCCTCTCCGAGACGCACTCCTCGAACCCCGAACTATTCGCCCCCTCGAAGCTTACACAAAACACTAATTTGCCGCTGTCTTGAATGTACGGAATCGATCTCATTCGATGAGAAAAGTTTGGCCGCTGAATGCACAACAATTTTGCCTCGAAAAAACTTTTATCCGCAGTCGTATTGAAAGGTAAATAAAACGTCTTAACGAACCGTCGATTACCGAGCAGAAATTCACGTCGGGCTGTCTGACGCTCTATCAGCCGCTGCTAAAATAGGGGAGAGCGGGGCAAAATGGCATACCGGGGCAAAATGGTACGAAATGGTCAAATAAAGTCCCGCGTATGATAGAATTGGGGCAAAATGAGACAAGAGAAAGTGCCATCGAAGTAGATTTTTTTGCCGTCCCATTTTGCCCCAATACCATTCTGCCCTGGTGCCATTGTGCGCGAATACCATTTCGCCCCGGTATGCCGTTTTGCCCCGCTCTCCCCTATTTCTCAATAAATGTCCCGCAATGTTTTTCAAAGGATAATGATTCGTTCATTTTTCGAATTATACATTTTTTCAGATTTTTCAATTTGCTTTGAATTTTCCTCTTTTTACGTTTTTTTTTTCCATTTAAAAAAAAATTCAATGCAAATTGAAAAAATGCAAAAGTTGCGTGGGTTGAAGAAATTTCGTCAGATCTCGCGTGCGAAATACGCGATCGAGATTCCAGCCGACGAGCCGGGCGGAGTTTCGCTTTCTGAGCCTGCTCATTAAATTCTCCGTTACATCGGCCCGTCCGAGCGGACATTACAGCGGAAAATTATCGACGAGATTTTTCGTGCATCGCGCACTCCGCTCGCTTCTCCGCAATTAAGTACCGGTCTATCGTGTGCTCGAAACGAACGCGGAAGCTGTGCAAACAGTTTATAGAAAATGAATCATGATTTGCGTCCGACCGGGAGATTATTGGAGGGAAAAGGTGAAAATTTCTCGAACACAGTCTCGGACTGAACTTGCGAAATTTCCGTTATTGCGCCGAATGGAGAACTCCAACAAAGTTTATGCCAATGAAAAGTCTCTTCTTTTCAAACAAAAGCCGACGAATATTTCTTAATATTAAATACCGAGCAAATATATAGAAAAAAAAAAACTTAAAAAATCAATGTTTTCTTTCCAGACGACTGTCCGAACTGCGTGGACGAACACGCCGGAGGTCTTACGCCATCGAGATGGACGATGCCGCTTTTGAAGCTCGGCGAAAAGAGATACTATCTGGGAATATTCTTCAAGGTACTTATAGAAAATTCAACTCGCATCGGTTCTCTCAATCGTGTAACAAGCGTATATGAAAAAAAAAAAAAAAAAAAAAAAAAAAAAAAAAAAAAAAAACTAAATGAATGCAATGAACGAAAGAAACAAACGAAAATAATGAACGAACAGAACTAATAAAATCAGCATAATCCGAATTTGTCGATAACTTTTTCGAAACATTATTGCGCAAAATCAATCTTTCAAACACCTACTTTGTGCTTGATTTTTTTCAGATTTTATTCTCATTGCCAAACGTTCGAAATTTTCTTCAGCTTCAATTCCATCCGCTATTTCTTAATTTCGAGACGCATTCACAGCCCTTAATTTCAGCGTAGTAAATTGTACACATACTACATAATCGTAACAGCAGTGAATAACAACTATGGCATTCGGGTCGCGGGATTGTCCACGCCTTGATGCAACGTGCTCGTATCAATAAGAAATAAGTAATGAAAGTTAGCGCAACGGGAATAGGACTGAGGAGCAATTCAGTATGCTCGTATGGATGCGACAGCGGTAGGCACGCTTCAAGTAGATGTAGACAGAATTACGTATCTCACGCGGCATCTCTCGCGAAAGCATATATTCTTGCGCCACGTTCATCCGGTTTACGGCCTTGCCGCACGTTTATAATACTCGGTACGATATCGAGCCAACCGCGTGGGTGAATGTGATGTAATTCTGACGTATTTATTATCGTTTCACGAGATTGGAGAAATTCCACAACATTTTTTTTTTTTTTTTCATAAATATCGTATAAATTTTTTTGTTAAAAACAATGCAATCCCATAATAATAAAATAAAATAACGAATTTATACGAGAACTTCAACAACGACACTCGAATTTCATACCATTTGTCAGATCAAAATTTTCGGAAATTTAGTTGAACTAACAATTTTTTATGAAACGGAAACGAAACCTCAGTGAAATTAACAACATGCAGAATGTTAGCTGACTGACCCGGGTCAATAGTTGAATTTCGTACAAGGCATATCCATCAATTTAGGCGATTTGCGAAACGATCGTTTCGTTGAAAGACCACTTTGTAGAAGGAAAAATTAGGGGAGAGCGGGGCAAAACGGCATACCGGGGCAAAATGGTATTCACGCACAATGGGACCAGGGCGGAATGGTATTGGGTCAAAATGGGACAGCAAAAAAATCTACTTCGATGGGACTTTCTCTTGTCCCATTTTGCCCTAATTCTATCATACGGGGGACTTTATTTGACCATTTAGTACCATTTTGCCCCGGTATGCCGTTTTGCCCCGCTCTCCCTTATTTCGTACGAAAACAAAGCTTCTTGGGCAAGCAAAAAACGGTCTTCTTTGCGCCGTCGGAGACGCGAAGTTCGAGCACAATCGAAAGATAAAGGAAGAACCGGTAAAACTGGCGATCGTGAATTCGGTTCGTCGCAATCACGCGCGTGCCTGCAGGGAGAGTCGCGTCGCGTATCGCATTTTATTTGCATACCCGACGCGTTAGTGCGCTCTCTGTTTTTTTTCACTCTCTCCTTCTCTTTCTCCAAAGGTCCTTTCTCCGTCGACGTTGTTGTCGGTTCTTGTTTCATTTCACATTCGTTATATTTCGTTCTCCCGGTGTTATTTTTTTTGTTATTCATCTATTTTTTTTCTCGTCACGCGCTGCCGCGCACTCGATGTGAAACATCGCGCGGGCTAAACGAGTCGACTGCAAATTTGCCACGAGGAAAACGAAAAAAACCGACGAAAGCCTCCGAGTTAAAGCAGCCGAGGGAAATCGAAAATGATAATATTTTTATCGTAGCGCGCGTAGAATTCTATTCGTATTTTCGCCGAATCGACCGGACTTCCGATGTTTAAAATATTGAAAAAAGAAACCTGCGACACATTTTTGCGAGTAGAAAGTGAAACAAATTTCAACTTTTTCGGTTTCGCGCGAGTTGGACATTCGGTAAGAAGAAAATTAAAAAAAAACGATATTCCTCCTGTCATCAGTTGATAGAAAAAATCCGATATTGGTCGAGTTTACCTTCGACGAAAATCAGGAAAAAATGTTGTAACCGACGAGAATTAAAATTCTTTTTTCTTTTGCTTCGTTGCTTTGAAGGCTAACTGGTACAGGGCGTCTCAGTACTGTCGCTACCACGGAATGCATCTGGCGAGTATAGCGTCGCAGGAGGAGAACGACAGACTCGAGAAGCACATCAAAGACTTTGGCCTGGGTCACGAGCATTTCTGGACCTCCGGCACGGATCAGGCGGAGGAGGGAACGTTCTTCTGGATGGCCAACGGCAGGCCAATCACGTTCGAGAACTGGAACGTCGGGGAACCAAATAATTTCCGGTATAGACAGCCGTACACATATTTAAAAAAAAAAAAAAAAAAAAAAAAAACTTATTTTTTCATCCTACGTTGAACAATAACAAATGCACAGGTACGAGAACGGCGAGGAGGAGCACTGCCTGGAACTCTGGAACAGGGACGGCAAAGGTCTCAAGTGGAACGACAGTCCGTGCAGTTTCGAGACGTTCTTCGTGTGCGAAGTGCAGTGATAGCGACGAACATTGTCGAACATTTTTTTATGAGCTTCGACTACTAAAAAAAAAAAAAAAATCTCAAAATACTCCTTGTGTCTCGTGTCGCCTCGTTGCGATCGAACAGTGAGCAAGAACTGGACGCGTGTCACGTCCACGTGGTTCCGGGTGTCGGCGGGAAAACATAAAAATAAATTAATAAACAAAGCGGCGTCGATGGCGTTCTCGAACGAGCGCACTTATCGCGATCCAATCGACGAACGACCGACTTTTCGGCTCGGAGCTAACAACTGTTCAGACTTTTCTCTTTCATATTTATGATAATACTCAATTAACGCGAAGAACGACGATCGACAGTGTTGAGAAACTTAATTTTGTTATTTTGTTCGTCAAACGCCAATCTTCGCGCTTGCGACGTTCGCATTCTCGTCTGTAATATGAATTGTAATGTATAATATTTATAGTGTCGTCGTATTTTACGCACCCTCCGGTAAACAGGGTTTGAAAAAAAAAAAAAAAAAAAAAAACAAGGCAACAAACTCTCGTTAATTGCTGTACGGCATTATGACAATGATAACTACTGTAATTAATAGGTCGCAAGTTAGATATCCGTATGCGATAAGTACTTGAAAATGTACAGTCACGAAAGATGTGTGCGATAGCTTGATTAAATGCGTGCGATTGAACATTAATTAAAAAAAAAAAAATACCAATCACTTTTTGCTATCCTCTCTTCGCATATTAATATCCTACACAATAGCCAGCGTAACACATACGTTTCTGGAGAAAAATCAACCCACTCGGAGAAAATCCACGTGGAAACCATTCTTCGTGTGTCCACACGACTGTTCACAACTGTTGGTGTGTGATTCATTGTCATCACTCGCAAAGTTCTAGAACGCTATAGTATTTTATTTTAGGTAAATTTAATTCAGTTTGAGCAATCTTAACAATTTATTTATTATGTCGAGTAACACAATTCGTAATAATTATATATAATAATCTTAACTTTTTTTTTGACCCCCCTTTTTTTTGGCATTTTCGAGTTCCGTCCGTTGGGGAAACAACGTACATATACGGCAAATCGTCGCCAATCGTAGGTTTCCGAAGATATTTGCCCTGAAAGTTGGGCGTAATGTCCGGCGACATTTGAGTTTTTCGCGTCTCCAGGCGTTTTACGCGCGAAATATGTCCACGCGAGCGAGCACGTGTGTACAACTACACACGAGCATTCTATTGAATGCATTTTTCTACCCCATGCCCGCCAAAAAATCAATAATATCGATTGTTATTTGTTTTTTACAATTTCGGCCATATGGAATTTTTCCACTTTTCCAGCCGTGATGAGGGCTCAATGTCGAGATTTTTCATGTTCTCGAGTAGCGTCCGTGTGGACAGTAACGAATATGAGCCCAAATCCGCTGCCATGTGTATTCATCTTTAAAAAATAGCTACCAAAGGTAAGCCAAATGTCCGGCGACATTTCACTTTTTGGCGTCTCGAGCCGTTTTGTTCGCAAAATATGTCCGTGTGAGCGTGTATGTGTGTGTGACTACACACGAGCGCCCTGTTCGATGCATTTTTCTACCCCATATACCCTTAAAAACGAGTAATATCAATTGTTGTTTGTTTTTTACAATTTCATCGATAAACGATTTTGTCGCGTTTCCAGCCGTTCTCAGGGCTCAGTTTTACGATTTTTCGTGGGCTCGAATAACGCTCGCGTGGTTCGCTTTTACAGCGTCATCAAAAAATGTTCTTAACTATTAAAAAAAAATTACATAGTAAAGTCGTGTTGCACATTTTGCAAAGCGGGACATGTGAAATGGTACCTGATAGTTCTGATGTTGCTTACTTTGGGTTTTGACGATGGGTCGGAGATGATATTCGGCTTCGACTTCGTATGTTGGTACGAAAGTACGTTTACTTGTGCAATTCATGGATAAGATGTACATTTTGGGGACGGGAAGGTCCGAAAATGGTACCTAACCTACTGATGTCGGTTTCGCGGCTTCTACTTCATAGATCTCTGCGTTTACGTATGCGATAGAAAGATTTGATGTACATTTTGTTACATTGATGGTCCTAAATGGCACCTGACGGCCGGATATTGGTTTCCCTGCTTCTGTTTCATACGTCCCTTTCTTCACATGTGTAATAGACAGATCAGGTGTATATTCTGTCGAATTCAAGGCCCAAAATGGTACCCGATCAGATGTTGCTTCCTCAGCATCTCTCGTCCAGGTCGCTTCTTTCACGTATATAATCGTTGTATTGAATTTCCGTCGGTTAATGTATTTTTCTTTAGGGTTATGTAATAGTCGTGTTGTACACACTATCCTTCCCAGGTTTTTGAGCCATGGTTTTTCCTCGGGACTAGGGTAAATACCGGGATAGTGTTGTTAGGTCGTATTAATATTTGAACGGACCATGGCAATCGAACTAAATTGATAGGATGATAGAATATTTAAAAAAATGATACCAGCGTTTTTACTTCGATTTTTGATTTTCATGGAGTTTTAGAGAATGATTTGAATAAAAAACAAAGCTTTTTGAGAAAGCAACGTAAACGAACCTAGTGATCGGGCGCGAAGCGCACGATCGTTATTAATAATAATAATAATAATAATGTAATGCAGGTGTGTAATAATGTTGAATCACAGTTGACGGTTACCGAAAGGGCGGACTTTTTTCGATTCCTGTTTGTCCAACTTATTTAATTGCCGTCCACGCCGGAGAAAAAAGGTCAATTACAGCGGTAGTTCTCCGATGACGAGTGCAACACAGGGAGCGCGGGTACCCGTGTAACGAATCCTTTACCAGGAGTGGCCGGAACAATTGTCTATCTTCTCGGCCCGACGGGCTTCAGCGGTCGGCGAGGGGTGGAGGGGCTTTAGAGAGATTCGATACTCGCTCGTTCGTTGGATTGACAGAACCAATTAGCGGTTTGTCGATTTTTTTTACCGGGTGTAACCGGAAAACGAGATTCGTTCGGGGAGTTACCGTGGGCTTGTAGGGCCGTTGGAAAGGGGCGGGTAACATCGAGCGACTCAGCACATCGCGTATCGCGGGGTCGAATGTTTTAGGGTGATCGCTACCGAGTCTAATAAAATAACCGGATCTCCGTAGCGAGAATTAAATTTTTTTTCAATCTTTCATACACGCCAAGATTCATTGGGACAATTCGGCCGGATATGAAAACTGTAGCTGATCTTTTGTGATACTGCAAATTGGCATTTTTATCTGCCGACTGCCGATTGCGGGAACAGATCGGAGTTGTACTTCCATCGAGACAGGTGATTTTCGTGAAAAGTCATTTGTTTCAGGACTTTGATGTGAACACGTTTGAAATGTTGGAAAACGTCGAAAAATCGCATTTAGAAAAAATGTACGTATGCGTGCATGCATGTGCGCATCATTCGAGAATCAAGAAAATATGTGGTTTTTTCTGTGCGCCTACTCCGTAACTCGAAGTCCTTTGGTCTCCTGCAAGGTATGGTTGGAAGTCTGAGGGCGACATCTAGGACGTTCCGCACATACACTCCAATCACTTCTGTTACTGCATTACCCTTTCCTGGTATTATCGATGCATTGAATCTCAACCACTTGTTATTCCTTCACACGTATTGGCGACGGATGGCAATCGAATTCGATTGATCCGGGCACCGGCAGATGGTCACTTACGATGGTCACGTGTGGTCAAGTAAATGTAGAGAAATCTTTACCACAATTTTCAAGGTTCTCAAGGCAGTCGAAAGAGTCGTTTTAAACAATTAGCACATCGTTATGCGATTTGCAGTTTTATTTTTGCCGGAAATGGCGATTCCGAAATGGTCATTGTCAACACCGTCCTAGAATAAATGTCGACAATTGGCAAAAACGCCAGATCGTTCTGCAATGCGTTGCAGTAACTGGGCAGTAGCGTGTGGGGCTGGTTCTGTATTTGGTCGTGCGTAAAGTATCCACTTTGTAGATTCACTCGAGATGGGCATCAACTACAGTTCTGCATCCATGCATCTCAGTTTCCATCGTTGCAAAAAGATGTCCTGCACCAACATTGTCTCAATACGAACGTGCCGGGTTTGCCATAATCGTTTACTACACATCCATCTTCTTCTTCGACATAACCGCAGGTCCTTCGCACCGACTCGAAGACAGGTTCGCCTGAAATGAAACAGAAGGTCAAGAACTGAGCGATTGACCATCTATCGAGTTTGGTCATCATCGCGCACGCTGATGTGAATCTCTGAAAATCTCCAAAAACTGTAATGCTATTTTTTCCATCGTACCGAAATTTTACGTATCCATTGAAAGTAGACTGGTAACGTTTCTAAAAGTTCCAAAGTCGGAATCTGTTTTTTGTTTTCATCGGAAAAATGCTCAACGTTCTTGAAAAAATGACATTACAGTTCTCATTACTGTCGGAGCCATTTCTCGCATACCGAATATCTTGGCAATTGAATGATAATTTATTCACACCTCCCTGTTCTGGGTGCACGTAGTAAATTTGCCTCACACATGCGGGTTCCAGTTTTTTATCGTGCTCGTCACCGTAACGACACGTCACCGTCCGATTCGGCGAAGCATGAAGCTCGCTACAGTCCGATTGTGCTTCGCTGGTGCAGCTGTAGCATGTAATATCTGCCTGGACTGCAAACAAATGTCAACGATAAATGTGTGAAACGCAAAATAATGCATGATGAAGCATGATCAAGCTGCCATGGCCTCTTCATTCCGTATTTACTTTATCTTAGATGAATTTACGTTTACGTCAAGCAAAATGTGATAAAAATGAATCGTACAAATCCTACGAATCATCCAGCGGCGGATCTTTTTTCGGCAGATTTTTGTTGAGTTGGTACAATACATGTATCATAGACATGTGTCAGTAATTTACAATAAAATTGCAATCTGCAATGCAATTTCAAGTTTCTGGGTCCTTTCATGGTCAGAAACATGGCGTATTTCATAAGACTGCTAAATCTCATTCAGTCGCGCCGCAAACTGCTTCTTAAGAAAATCTTTTTGTAAGAACACCGTGAAAATATTCTTCATGTCCTTACCTAAAAAATGGATGAGGAGGACGTTCCAAGTGACCACAATATATCGAAGCTTCATCCTGGCAGATTCTTTCCAAGTCTTCTTTGTTTCGAATTTTGTGGCAAAGGGAAAAAGGACCAAGTACACGAAGGACCAAGAAGGGGCAGTTGATCGTAACGTGCAAGTAAGCGCCACAATTGAACACTCCGAACGCCGGCTCGGTACTCGAGGTATTCGAGGACGTCCATTATACTGACACTCTCGCGTTTTGTGCCCGCACTTTATCGCGCCCGTATTTGTCCGCATCAAATGGTGGGAGTCACTCGCGTCACGACAGCTGGCATCGTACATCGTGAGACATACTTCTGGTATCTTAGTGAAAACGGGTCATGTACGAAATAACGTTTGTGTATCGTTAGTTTCGGTCGTGTATTCTTGAATTGTCTTAAAACGCTTCGGCAATGAACGACCATTGTTTTTTTTCCCTTTACCTTACGTTTCAGCCCTTGTCTGCGTCGTCTTCAGAAATAGACTAACTAAGACAGGTAGGTGATAATGATAGATTTAAATGAATTGGTAGGCATAACTGTGAATAGAACAACTATAAGAACGCATGGATCCATAGAAATAAAAGTCTGAAGAGGATCCAGACAAGGTTTAGTTAATAATAGACCTTTAGTTAATACTAAGGTTTAGTTAATACTAAACCTTTAGTTAATACTAAGGTTCAGTTAATACTAAACCTTGTTTGTATTAAAAGTACAGAAAGAAGTTTAGTATCAGTGAATTCCGCAAAGAAGCTTCAACGGTATGTGAATTACCGCGGTCGGTAAAAAAAACTGTAATGAACTTTTTTCAGGCATACAGGCCTGCAAAAAGAGCCTCGCGACCTGCAATGGTGACATCCGCATGTCGTGAGGCTTTCTTTCAGCTGCAAATGCCGGTATGCCTGAAAAAATTGTTTACAGTTTTTGATACCGATCGAGCCCGGGGTAAATGGGGTAGAAGAAGGAGTCGAACCTACTTTTAATACGTTCTGCAGAGGGTGGTGGCTTTTGCTCCGCAAAGAAAAAGGCTCTATTAGCAAACTGAGGAGGCTCCAAATTTCAGCTCGGTCAGCGTCATAAAGACTGTCATTGTCGTCCCCACAGCATTATGACACTGTGTAGAATACGAACAGATGTTATCGTATTGAGGGTCGGAGTGATAACATCATTTCCACGGGATTACCCAACACAAATTATCCGTTGCATCTGCAACACTCGCGTTTCGCTCAGCAAAGGGGTCAGCTGCAATACCATTTTCCTGTCCCGTTTTTCTCGCGTTGGTGAACGGACATTGCATAAAAACAAAACTATGACTGTTTAAACACTTTCGACCGAAGTATTCGAGAAGATTTATCTTTTATTGCGTGTCATTATCGTTGGCGGAGATCTAATTCGACATGAAATTCGTTGTTTTGTCCTGCATACTTGGGTCTGTATACTGTCACCTTCCCGTTGACGACTATGTCGTCTCCAAGGACCCATTGGTCACTCACTTGGTACGTTTTAATTCGTTACGTTTACCATTAAAGATTTTTCATCATATCGTCTTCAACATGTCGTCTTGGAAATTGTTTGCTGCATTTTTTGGCTACAGCCATAATCTTCGACGCATTTTTTGCATTTCGCGTCCAGGTGTGGTTCGATATGAAAATCGACGATGCGGATGCAGGGAGAATTGTTTTCGGCCTTTTCGGACGTACCGTGCGCAAGACCGTGAAAAACTTCGTCGATTTGGCGAAACCGGACAGAATATACAAAGGTCACAAGACCGGGACATTCGATTACGTTTTCAAGGGCGCGGAAATAGCTGGAGGAAATAATGGTATGATTAATTTTCTCAATTCACCACTACGTAATCGTTTGCGATCTGTACGCATAGGTGTTTTACATCGAGATCAATTCATTGACAGCTTGCGACAGCGATTATGGTTACAGCTTTCCCAAAGAAAATTTCAAGCTAAAACACTGGGGCGCCGGCTGGGTCGCCGCATTCAACAGGGACAGCAAGTCTGCCTATACTTGCAGGTTTTATATAACTCTGCGAGAATATCACGAGCTCGATAAGAAAAACGTCGTGTTCGGAAAAATATTACATGGAATGGTTGGTAAACACATAGTTTTAAGATTCACGTTGGCTCTTTTGCTTCCTTAAAAAGCTTTGTTCTGGTGACAATTCTTTTTGAGGCTTTCATGTGAACGTGTTTAGAATGTTCCCAAAAGCTCAAACACAGTGGGGAGGACAAGTCCCATTTTTTGGTTGAATTTTTCACAAAATCTATGCAATCATTCAGTTTTTACATAATTTCCAATACTATAGAAGATATCTGGACGCGCTCGAGCTGCAACATTTTTCGAGCGATCGGGCTGAAGTTTGATCTAGTTATAGGTTTTGGTCGAACAAGGCTTGGGATTAGATTTTATGAAAATCCCGTCAGCGGTTCCATCTTCCAGTTTGGCGCACATTCGTTCGAGATCGCTTAATCGTCGAAGAACAAAATTTCCTGAGGAAGTCAGAAGTGATAAACGCTGATATGATTGTTTATTTACTATCGCGATATCTTCAATGATCCGGGGCGATTAAAAACAATACCGAAACGATTGAAAAGATATTTTGCTCTACACGTTGCATGAATTATGTTCGACAGAGAGTGATCGAGAAAATAAGCGATATCGAAGTTGATGATAAAAAATTGCCCAAGCGAGTGGTGCTCATTGCAAACTGCGGGACTGAATTGGCGGACCCACCATTCAGAGTTCCCAGGACAGGAGCCACCGATTAGTATTCCAACGCAGTATCTCGCCGATACGAAAAACGTCGTTCAGTACGCCGACGGGATGGGAGGTTGTTCTCGTGGGTGATATTCATCGCATAGAGAGTGTTATTTTTTTGTTATTTCAAAAATAACTTATATTATCGCGTGTTTGTAATAACGCGGATGTACGCGTTAAATAAAATGTTGTTTTGCCGTCTGTTTTTGGAATGTACATATTAGTGTATAAGACGGAAATTTGTGTCTGAAACGGCACTTTTAGTCAAATCGACAAACTCTCCGGATCGAGCTAAGAACTTCCGGTAACAATTGTAAAACCATGCTCATTTGCCGGTTTTAGAGGTCCAGTTAGGGCCGCGGTGGGAAAAAGCTGTAACGTGTAACTACATGTATGGTATTCCTTCATTTCAATATCCGGTAATGCTTAAAAGCTTTAAAAAATATAACTTCTCTGGTAATTGCGGAAAAAAGTGTTTATTATCGCGCAAAATCGATGTTATGTCCACAGAGATAGTTAACAGTTACTCGATAATGAACATTCGTCACATAATTTTTTTTGTTTATCTCCTTAGGCATTTGTCCGCGGTAGATCAATCGAATAAAACAAAATTGATCGTTCAAAGATTGATCTCGTGGATGCGATTGACGCGAACAGTGCGAAAAAATTACATCTTTTCGGATACTTTCATTTAGCCAAAAGTTCGGAGACGCTAGACACGCATACCAAGTTCTTTCAAGATTGTTGCCACTTCACGAATTGTCGCGCTATTATTGTCTAACGCCGCACAGTAGGTTTCCATGGCTTTGGTGCAGTTATTTATCGCTTGTGTGAGCTTCTCCAACTCGTCTTTCATCGGGTTAGATTCCGCATTGGCAGGTTGGAAGACGTCGTCGCCACTCCTTCTTGACAATCTAGAACAAACATTATACTTGATTGATAAGTATATAAATAAGAGTATTTGATGCATCATTTTGACACATTTCGACTGTAGATGACAAATGGATGGCTGAAATCAGAAGACACTTAGAGTATCGTTTAATGATGGATCATTTTGCAAATGCATTTTGTTCCAAGAGACTTGATATGGACATAACGCGGGGTGGCTGTAAGCCTCAATATTAAGTCAGGACATCATGAGAACATTGGTTCCAAAGAAACGGAATCTCTACTACCTGCTGTTGGTGAACCTTGGTTGGTGAAGCCTTTGTTGTATGCAACTGCATCGAATTCGTACATGATTGGTTTCTGCGGGAACGTGTGCTTCGGGAACCTCTGCCACTCCACCTGGCACCGTTCGTGAGGACCGCCCAACTTTTTGCTGTGCAATAGCTTACCGGTATAGTGCCAAATCTCGTAACTCAAAGCAAGATAATTATAATTAAAAAAAAATGATTCCCAAATTTCTCGTACACGAAGTATATCCGGGTGAAGTTGGCGAAATGTTGCCCATGGAAAACACAAATGACTTACAAGGCGAAGGGAAAATGTTCATCCGAAGAGAAGCACGTCAAAAAATGTTCACCGTCGGGTGACCAGCCTTTCCAAAAGCTCATCATCTTGATGTCCGCGATTTTCTTCCGTTCCCTAATATCCCACATCTCTTGAATGGGTATTGGAATCGAAGGAAACAAACGCCCCAAATTCAAAAGTTCACTGGAGTTAAGGCAACTATGTTACAACACATGTGCTCAACGCCAATGCTCCAGCCAGAAAAATCAAATGACAAAAAGGATATTATTTCCTTGTGGATTATACGTCGCGTCTAAGAAAACTTTGTTGCTATCACCCTTCACGCATTCGAAAGTTGACTTGGCGGTTACATTGAAGACCGTGACGTTGCATCCTCCGTTTCCTTTACTGATGATACAGAACTCATCACCGGTCGGTGACCATGTCACCGATGATAACTCGTGAGCAGAATTTCCTATGGAAAAACCAACGCCATTGTAATTACCCTAAAGTTCTATATGGCTTGTGATTGTGGTCGATAGATAAACCATTGTTCCTTTCTTGCTGCGGTTTTAGAACGCCCTCTTTGTACTGGATGAGGGCGTAAGCCGTCCCAGTTAGGCGTTAGAATGTGAAAACAAATAAGTCATGAATTCGAGGGTCCAAATGTTTGAAATGTTGAGGAATATTTATACATATAAATATGGTGAAAATATATTACCTAGCGTAATTTTCATACTCTTTCCTTCAGTGCTGAAACAACGTGAGAATTGTAATGCCTCACGACGAATAACAGACTGGCATCCGGGCATTGTTGGAATACGGTCGGTGCCGACCGTTTGCATGAACAGGAGTACTCTTGTACCTTGGCCGTTCCAGCGAATCCAATTGTCAATCTAAAAAATTGCACTGAACGTTCAATGGTGCAAAAATCCGAATCGATATCTCGCTCGATACTTCTTGAGCCGTCTTAGTTCACCGAAGGCATGAATAATCAATGGAAACACTTGTTGCTCATAATTTAGAAGGGAAAATTATACGATATTCAGTTTCCAGAATCGGCCAAGTGACCAAAGGTTTGAAGTAACTCCACGCTAATTTCCTGACGAGCTCCAATAACTGTATGATAAAGCAAGAACGTTTGATGCTCCGAAAAATGTACCGATTCGAAATTTAATGTATGAACCACGGTGAACTTTGAAAGTCTGGATTGCCAAAAGTTAGCCTTTAGATCAATTGATCTTTTGGTCTTTGCCGCATTCACTTGTTCACATTTCATTGTTCCGGGATATTTGAATTTTCTGCTTTTACAATATCAGCAACAAAAAATTTCGGATTCTTTCGAGCGGTGTCGAACAGATCGACAATTATAATCGGTTGACTATTCAACATTCGGCGCTTCTATCTCATCCCAGCAAACCTCGAGAAACGGAGGCAGACTGATGATAGGATTATTGATGACGGCCTCGGATAATCCCAACTTCGGGTATCGAAACAACTTCACAGACGCAGCCGGTTCGGATCCAGGGCACTCGTCACAGTTTGCGCAACCTTGCGAAAGTATGAAAGTTTTTGTTAATTTACAATATTATGAAACATTAAATTTGAGAATTCGTACGTGATATAAAAAGAGTAACATTATTTACACATGCTACGATAGAGCACGTGATATGGTGCATTTCCAGGAGATATGTGAATGCTGCTATGGGGCCCCATCTCAATCGTTTGAGCGTGACTAACAAAGTTGCCATTTTCGAAAAAACATGTCTTATCTTTCTCTCGGCACACGCACACGCTTTCGTCGGAAGTCCACTGGGCATTGCTGTCAGAATTAAAATGCGAATAAGGAGACAATAACATATGGGATAATAACAATAAAGATAAGATAAGATCAAGTTTTTGTACTCTTGACTCGCATCGCATTGAGGAAAACTCTTAAGCAGTTGTCCACTGCTGACCATCCATATGCGCAGTTGTTCTTTGGGATTCTTCGCGTCGACTGTTCCCATTAAGAAATAAGAGAATCTCAATTAAGATAGATCGGTCTTGAGATGCGAACATTGGGAATTGTGACCGATGATTAAATTGAATTGCAGAAAATACAGTTTGCGTTTGAAGATGTTCTTCTGAGGATCTCAACGTGTCCTTTTTTCGTCTTTGATTCGTGTCGAAATACATTTCTATATACTAAACGAACAAATGCCTACCGTGAACTCGCGGTTCTTCGCAACACCTTATATACGTGCTTTTAGGAGAAAACGCAATCCGACATTCCGAGTCATCTTGCGAGCTTCGTCTTGCCTTTTCGATAACGGTGACAATCTTCCATGTTTCGCAGAGCGCAATCTTAATAGAGCGGCCTGCACACCATGCGAGATACTGTCCATCCGGACTGAAAACCATACTCGTTGACGACTTGTCATCTTCGGCAGTAAACTCAGCGACTTGGTTGTAATGAGGAGGTCCGCTGCTGATGCTTATTCCATCCGAAGTTAGCACTGAAAAAGGCAACGCGATTAACGGACCAAGTCCCCTTTGGAGGGTCATATAATACATTATGCTACTAGGGAGTAAAAATCCGCTCCTCCCGTGTAGCATATACTACTTTTTACCCGACTACGATTAAAAAAACCATATTTTTATGCCTGCAATGGTACAACATTACAATATAGGTGTCGTGAGAAAAGGCACAACAATAAAAGAAATATAATGTCACGAACAGCGTACGGCGAAGTGGGTCCAGGGGCAAAGCCCCGGTGGGGGTTCGAGACGCGAAGCACCCCGACTGCAGAAAAAAAGAAATTAAAACGTAACAATTCAATTGGATAAAAATAAAAAAATTGTTTCTTATATTTTCGAGATATTTACATGTTTTTTTTGCCCGAAGATTTACTTTTCTGTCCGCAAAATTTACTTTTTCGCCCGCTGGTCAAAAATTGACTACTTTCCACCCGCGTTGCAGGGATGGAATATGGTCTTTTTATCGTAGTCGGGTAAAAACATATTTTTCACTCCACGATTCGACATAGCGCAAAAAGAATGGAACGAAATAAAAAATAAGTTACATAGGTCACGTTTTATTCACGATAAACTGTGACGAAGTTTGTATTTCATCTAAAGGTATCAAATTTGATCATTCGAATTCCAATGGAATGCGTCACGCATATGTCGGTTTTTAGATGGCCCAGTCCTCATTCGACAGCAAAATAGAGGGGAAAATAATTCTAAAAAAAAATTTCCCGCCAAAGTGAATTGTCCTAAAAAGATCAAGACTTACCAGCGATGCAAGGTGATTTCACACCCATATTGTCGGCTACAGTAATGTTGGAACACTCGACGTCACGTCGAGCCGACGCCTGAGCTACGTATGCCAAACTATCGAAGCCAAGCGAATATGTGTCTCATAGAAAAATGCAATATCGTCTGATAATATCTATTTCCGTCGCCTATCGACTGCAGTTATCAGCATTTTTCCTGTATATACCGCCGTCTGTTATCATTTTGCAGATACGAAACAAAGGAGTGGCCATTACTGGTCGGTGGTACTTCCCCGTACCGTGTCTCGCCGAAATACGAAGTACGGGAAAACTTCGCTAGTGAACGAGAGAAGAGGCGCTCGAAGAGAGGCCATTATCTTCTCCGTGGCCTTGCATCCACGTATGCAGCATTGCACAGAAAGTGCCCTATTTACGTCCCCAATATATTTGTTGATCACACGTACTATTTGTATCAGAGGTGATTCATAGAAGTTAGGCGAAAAAAATGACAAATACTATGTTTCGTCCAATTTGAGTGAAATGGGTGCCATTGTCTGTCCCACTAACGAAACTCCAGATTCTCATTGTGAAAAGACATTGAACACGATTAAGGTTTGACGCCCAATTACTTTTTTCGAGTATGAAAACCATCGCCACCAACGTGAACGCACACAAAAGTGAAATCTTTGAACGGGAACTAAATTGCACTTTTGCGCTATCAGATGTATATAAAACATTGCCTTGTTCGAATACATTACGAGAACATGAGTAGTTTCATTCAATATCTCTACCGGCAGAGCGATCTTGAGATTGATAATTGGGTATTTACCATAATAACAAAATTAAGATTGACGAAGATCAAACTTGCCATTGCTTCCTCATTCTAGTTCGAACGTTGTTTTCATAGCATTCAATGAGAAAGTCAGATGAACAGATCTTTCATCCTCATAAAAAAAGGTGTGTAATTGGTCTTAAAGCTAGAATGAAGACGCGGTGATTTGATCAGCATTTTTTTTTAACGTTTAAAATTCATTCGAAACGTGCGAATGGATATTTTCGCCAACGCTTAAAAAAGAATACGTAGTAAAAACTCGTATCGGCCAGGAAACTATCGATGTTTTCCTTGAATTAAGATAACACTCGTTCATGTACAACTTAAACTGATATCATATCATTTGGTATCGTCAGACAGTTTCAAACACTCTGACACACACGCTGGAGAATCAGATGCACCTAGTGGCGAAACAACGAAGGGGTGTTGCAACTATCACTGTCACCCATTTCGCGTTTATTCATCCACGTCAGCATTTTCAGCATTGTCAATTTTTTTTTTTTTTTTAAGTCTACATTTCCGGCGTACGAACATGGCCTTCATCCACATAGAGAATAACCCGGTTGCTTTGCAACTGTTTAGTCCATGAACGAGCTTTCCTAAAAGTAGAAGACTTTTCGTAACAAAATCGTTGATCAAGGAAAATATTACTAATACTAATACTAATACTAATATCATATCTCGAAGGAATTGCGTCGTTATTTAACGCGATAGAGCAGTTCTCTGTGCCATAGAACGCGGCTGTAAAGCGAGAAAGATTCGTTTAAGGGACCTGAGTCACCCAAAAATAAGAAATAAATTGATTCTAATTTTTTTTCTGAATGTATATAACGTGTACTACCTACACTACAATACTAAAATTCAGATAGTAATTCCTAAAATTACCGAAGTTAGAAGCATTTTAGTGGGGTTATACATATAATTGTTGGGCGTATTATTGAAAAATTATTTTTTATATCTATCTATTTATATTTATCTCGCGGCTGTAAAGTAGGTGTTTGGTGCTCATACGTTTCATTGTCGATCTTTTTTTTTTGGTTTTTCCTAGCTGATGTAGGAGAAAATAATGGTTGAACAATAATTAACACGGTGTATTTATAACAGTGCAGTTATTTATTTTTCTGTTCAAAGATTAGACTGATAATCTTATCATGTTAGGAGTACGTGACATCGATTGTGGCACAGTGCAGTGTATGTTGAAGGGTCGTTTTATCATTCTTACATTAAAACTGTATTACCTAAATTACAATCCGTGATGCCGTTTACGAAAATTATCGAGGCGATTCCTATGCATACGCTGAAGGGGACCAGTCCGATTCGTCATTCCCAAATGGCTTTTTCAAACACCTCATCACGGTAGGCTGTTCGGGAATGATAATAACAAAAATGAACAGTTGTTCGATGAATATTCGAATAAAATGAACCTGTGTATGACTTACCGGACAGTGCCAAACATCGAATTCGCTATACGGGCATTTCTCTGTCACTTGGGCGGCCCTTTCGTCAGCGGGACATACCATAGTCATCATTTCGTGATCGAGCGTTTCTTGCTGAAATTCGATGTAATTGACACTTAAAAAGGATTCATGTTTCGAACATTTTTCATAACGGATTATCATTGATATCTAATCGACATGCAGTATGATATCGACACATCACACATGGAATCGACCCCGACAATTGCGATTACGCTAGAACCTCGATTTCCGGCACAGCGGCGGGACCAGCGTCACTTGAGATAATCGAGGTGGCCCTTGCCTGGCCATTCCCTGCCCATACTGACTGGGAATCGAGAAGATTCAAAATCGAGGTTCTAGAGTATCGTAATAAATATGTTGCATATTTGTTGGGCAGATAGAACAGATATCAAAAACGAATAGACTGAAATTTGATTTCCATACCGTTTTTGCCGGTACGCTTGGAATGACATATCCCGGTCTCGGAACGGTTGGTTCTGTATTCACACAACTGACTTGAGCGCGCTGTTGCAAAACAAAATATTAATGTATCTAACCGATGCGGGTTCATTAAAAAGTTGAATGAAATGAACAATATCATCACTCACCGGGCATTCGGAACTACTTCTTGCTCCTTTTGGGCAACTTTCTTTCACGAGCGCTTTAGTTTGGTAGTCCCAACAGTCCATCCAGGTCATATCCTTCCGATGATCTCGTAGCTAAACTCAATATAATGAAGGTTTTTCAAAGAAGAACAGTGTTTTGTACTCTAATCATTATGCACCTATGCAAATGGGTCGGATGCGGTATTTGTTTGCGATACCACATGTCTACACGTATCTTAGGTCTCGTGCTAAGTTCGAAACATTGAACATGTGCGTGGGTGCGTTAGTGTGCGCGTGTGGTGCATGTGTTTATTGAAGCATGAATAGAACCGGCTTCGTGAAGAACGATTTTCTAGATCATAGAAAATTACCAAGTCTCTCTAATGAATAACAGCTAGGTTGAATTGTACGGGCTTGTATGGAGCTCTGGTTGTAGGATGATACGATAAATAAAGCTACGCCTTCCTCGTACGCGCAGCTAAAGCAGAGTTGGAAGAAGAATAGTCTTAAAAAATGGTGCGATTACCGTTTTTTTGAACCATTGCGAAAACTCGATTCGAGGGTCCTCTTTACCGGGTTGGTCATATCCAAACCGTGATGGAACACATCTGACCTCCGTATGCTGATTGCAAATAATTATAATTCAAACTCGCATTTATTTAATAAATATTTCAATCAAACGAATATGCATATGACCTACCGAACAGCCGGCACGATCCCATGGACTGTCCACGCATTCTAGTTTTACTAGCGCTGGCCTCAGTCCAGACTCACATTTCTTATCCCGCATTTCTTCTTCAAGCGCTGCTAGCTGCATTCAATATCGTGAACAGTGAATGATGATTACACTTGCATGAAATTTGTTGAATAAAATGTCTTGGATTGATATGCGACACAACAGGTGAAAGAAGAGCAATGGATTAATATTCATTCACTGACACACCTAAAGTGAAATTGGAAACTGAGTAGGTTAGAAATTTTTTTGCATACCGATCTTGGTGACGATGCTGCGAGAGTGCCATCCGTCGGCGGAGTATTCACAAATGATATCGGAACGCATCTGACCCTCGTGGCCTATTCATAAATAATTATTTGTTGTAATGATAAATCGAAGTCATTTTTCATTGTAAAACATTTCAACGGTGTAAGCAAGTTTATAATTTACCGGACAGTCAGCTTTATCGAGTGGTCCTGGTGGGCATCTTTGGACTACGTACGCTGTCCTTTCCCCGAAGGGACAACGATCGTGATCTAAAGCCCACTTGAGCTGGTCGTCCTAAATTCGATGCAAAGGACAAAATAGATTGTTTTTAGGAGCATTGAATCGTGATGAGTTTTTTTTTCCAAGTTCGTTGAATCGACTCTGACAACGGAGTACTATTTTCTGAATTTCGCTAATGGTTTCGATCGAATTGTTAATTAAGAGTAGTATTTAAACGATATATCGTCTTTCATTACCGAATACTGAACCATGTATCCTATTTTTCGCGGTGGCTCCTCGTCAGGTGATTTATTCACGCACTCAATGCGAAAATCCTAACATGAAAATGTTCAACAATCAATAAACTCTCCGGTCGGAAAATATTCGAACGAGACAAATGTTGAGAACTTACAGAACAGTCTTTGTTGTCTGTTGGACCAGGGCATACGTTTCGCACTCGCGCTGGTTTTTTCGCAGACGGACATTGTATCTTTTTCATTTCTCTTTCAAGCTCGGCGTCCTGAATTCAGTGTAATTCAAAGTTGAACAGATTTTAAAAATCACAATATCATTTTTGAAAATCTGCCACTGGATTTGGCCGAATTGATTATCCAGACTATTATTCGACAATATTTCGCAATTCAATACCGTTTTTGGTGTTCGCGTTGCACCGGTCGCTGGTGTAAGTAAGATCGTCCCTTCGTTCATTACGCACTTGATCGCAACGTACTTGATGAAAAGGAAAAAAAAATATATATATATATACATTTTTGTTCAGCAAATATTCGAACGACGGACAACTGTTCAGGACTTACGCCACAGTCGAAGGGGTCTACTGGAGCAGGGCATTTATCGAACACCAGTGCTGCATGTTGGCCATCGGGACATACCGTATTTTTCGTCTCTTGGTCGATATCATCGCGCTGAAATGCAATGACACGTTGAATGGATTTCGTTCGATTCGGTCGATTCGATCGAATTGTTAATTGAGAGCAGTGGTTGAAAATATTTCGTATTGCAATACCGAATTTTGTCGTCCTGCTAAAGCGCCTGGTATGTCCAGACATAGCTCTCGATGGTCCTAAATAAACAAAAAAAAAAATTTTTAACCGACAATCGCGTTATCGTAGTTCTTCCTCTCTTTTATTTATTTTATATTCAAACGAGAGACGAAGTTCTGGGACTCACTCTGCAGTCACTGGCCGGTTCCGCTCCGGCGCATTTAACGTCCACTGCTTTTTTTTCTTGTCCAGGAGGACAGTCCGAAGGATTTCCATGAACAAAAGCCGAGTAAGTTAACAGCAGCAAGTAAAACTTCATGATAACTGTTCACTGCTGCTTCAACTATAAAGTTCTTCCCGCGACTGACGCCGATTGCCACCGAATTTTCTATTTAAATTGTCAGAACGTTCCGGAAATTTGATCCACAATGCTCAGTCCACACCTGAAACAACAGATTGCGACAATCTTCGAACGTTGCTGGTTATCAGTTTTCTTGTCCCAAATCCAGACTTTCAGTATATTTCGACATCAGATGAGATTAGTGTGGAAAAATTACATGAACGAATTTGGGTTTCGCGCACGTTGATGCACGTTTCTGCATCGAGGCGTTTAGTGATCGTTTTTCATCCTGCCACGATCGATACAAGACTGATCGGTATTACAAGAGCCTTGTCGGGACTTTCGAAGTGAGAAGACGCGCAACACTTCGAGATCGAGATACTTAACGCTTCGTATTATTAATAATATTCGCCCCAAGCCCAAATATGTGCGTTACTCATTCGGTCGATCGATTATATTATCAAGAGACGCAGAGAATGCAAAATAAAGTTGCTGTAAATAATTGGCATTCCACAGCTAGCGGTTTATTGTGATGCTTGCAAACACTGGAACGCCAATGATCTGCAGCAATTTCTTTTCATTGAAAAGACAATAGTTTTTGCCATACTGAAGTATTTCCTGTATGACTCTTGGCCCATATAATTTTACTTGCTTCTTTGAATACTTTTCGTAAACAGATTTTTCACGTACTTGGCGTACCTTTTTTTTTGAAAAAAAAAATGTTTGGGGAATATACATACACATCCATGCAACCCGGACATCTTTCTTACATACGATTTTTCGATTTCCGTTTTTTCTTACATACCAATCTCCGTCAAAAGTCGACGATAAAATAATTTCGTGTACTTACGGAAACTGGACATGTGAAAAGACTGTTGAAGATCTACTGAAGCCGCGGGCCTACGATCACGTGTATTAGTACTATTTCGAAGTCGTACAAGATAATTCCGAGCATAAACATTAAAGTATGCGACTGCTATCGTTGTTATGCCTGCAAAATAATATAGATACAAGTTATAGCACTTCCGCGTGTGAATCAGAGACATAAATACACCATTTGTTTTTATTTACTACCTTGCATTATTTTCGATACAACGTTTTTTGATGCAATTTTGCAGAGATTCGAAGATACATTGAGGATGTATTTTGCCCTTTTGCCGAAATTTTCCCCATTGCTACTAAACAATCTTCCTTTACGCATGTCAATTTCTCTATGAGGAAGCACTTGCAATGCGGAAGAATATCGCATAAAAAAATAATGTCTGTTCGAAAAAGCAATGAGGAAAAAATGCAATCTACTGACACGTGCGCATTTGTCGCGAGAAGGCGATATTCCGACCATCAAAATTTTTGCGAGCCTCGAACTACCGCATTCATTATTGGGATACGGCTGTTGTAACCGGGATATCGGAATTACTGCCACTTCCGCAGATTCCGTATCGCCAACGTCGAGATCTCATCGGAATGATTACCGTCGTCAAGCCTCACCCTGGGCCAAAGCACAGAGTGGAAACCCCAAATTCTCGTCCATCGCTGGATCCTCCATCTGTTGCTCGCGCGAGAGCTTAGAACGCTCTCGAATCCATGCATCGCTCTCGCGCGAGAGCTCAGCAAGCTCTCGACTCATGCTGCACCGTCGCGAAGGGCCGCTCGCATGATTTAAACCGTCGCGCGACATTTCTGTCGATTTCTGACCAATCGTCGAAGGGGGCAAGAAATCTGTGTAGGCCGGGGTGGGGGCAAAGACACTCGAGAGCTTGCGAGCATTAATCGTGTCGAGGGGTCGGAAGGACGTCGCTACCATGGACATCTGTGCACAATGTCTCACGAGAACATAGACTGTTGCCCCGAATTCGCGATTTGGGATCATTATCCGAAAAAATTCGAAAGATTTCCCCCCGTGATGGAATTCACGGCAAAAGGAAGGGGTAAGAACGCCGCTGGAACGGGGCAAAACTAGACTCGCTATCGTGGTGACGGCGCGTTTCGCGCGGGCTTCGCGCAACGAATTTTCGGGGAAAAACTAATTGTCTGGGTTAAAGTAACTACATTCTGATGAACGCTTTGCAGGGTTTCGATTTTTTTTATTTTGAATTTCTCGCTCTCGAACCATCATCATTATTTCACTCTCGACTCTCTTGTACTTTATCTTTGACTTTGGTAACATTTTTTCCCCTTTATCGATATTTCATCTATGCTGACCCGAGAGCCGTTCGTATTATTGACTTCGACCTTATTTAAGTTGTCGCATCCGTTTTGAAGTCTGTGAGACAGGCCGTTGGAATAAGTTCCTGCACTGGAGCTCTCGCGAAGGGCGGTACGACCCCCGTAATTTCGCGACGCGACGTTTTCCTATTGATATGAATAATATAATTAAAATAAATTTATTTATTGAATTCATTAAATATATCTCTAAAATTAAATCTTTTGAAAAAAATCCAGATATAAAAGGAATCCCACATAAAGATAAAGTTGAACAATTAAATATTAAACTAATTAAAGGTAGATTAATTAAAATTATTCTAATATTAGGGAAAAGTTGCTACACGACATAGAGAAGAACAGGGGAGAACGGCATACCTGGGCAGAATGGTAGGGAATGGTAGAATAGAGTGCCATGTAAGATAGAATTCGGGCGAAATGGAACAAGGAAAAGTACCATCGACGTCTATTTTTTTGCGGTCCCATTTTTGCTCCCTCTTTGCTTTGGTCCCATTGTGCTCCAATACCATTCTGCCCCGCTCTCCCCTATATTGTGACACGCCAAACTTTTATGTGAGGGGTTCGTAAATGTCACTGACATCTGGGACATTTCTCAATTGCTCTTTATTAAACCAATTTTACAATTTGACATCATCAACAAGTATCATTTGACATGATACTTTCAGTATCCGTTATGCACGTAATGCCCACCACCGTAATTTGGAAAGCTATCGCGACACTTTTCGTCGACGCACATGTTGGAAGCTGCCATAAGCTCCGATGGAACACTGAAGGTAGACTACGAATCATGATCTTTCGAAGCAATATCCTTGCAAGCATATCTGAAAGAAAACCTCATTATTATGGAGCTAAGTACCGATTATCACGAGAGCATGTTAAAGTAGGTGTGTTAATGAAAATGTATATCATTGTCGATACGAGTTACGAGTTAAACCTTTCTCTATATCTCCCCTTGTAATTCCACGAATACATTGTCATCATGCCCAAATCCCACAATGCTGTCATTGTCACTCGACATTAGCATTGACACTTATTACATGCAGGGAAATCAATGAAGTGGAAATATTCGAGTAATCCAGCTACAACTTACTCCTGTCCAGCTACTAAATTGCCCAGTGCAAATTGTGCCATCGAGGGTCGGGTTGCTGTATTCCCATTTATTGCGGCACGGCAGATCACTCTCGATATTGGTGCAATAAAGCCAGTTGCACATTGGATTTTTCTGTGAATCGGTACGATGATTAGCGCAAAACCGTGGTGCATCTTGTTTCAGAAGGATATTGCCCATTGTAACAACGTGATTGCCACAAAAATTGGCCAACTACCAACGGTTTATGAGAGTCGATACGCCAGTAACCAATTTCATCGCTCGCTGATAATGCAACATGTAAGAATATTAATGCTGAAGCTGACTTGTCCCTCAACAGCTTCGGGCCAGCAATTGGGATAGTTTTTCTTGTGCCATCCGTGCGCCTCGCATTGACGTTGCCACGAGTAAAGTTCGCCGGGCAAGATTCGGGTCACTGGATTTCCTGGTGGATGATATTCTTTCGGCTTCGATATGCATGTTTGTCTGAAAAATGACAAACTGTTATGGACATCAACTCCCAGCCGTGTCGAAAAAAGTTGTATCGAAGGGAGATTAGTGCAAGTACGCGCAGCACGTGAAACATTTTTCGGGGAACATTCTGACGAAGAGTTGGATGTAAGTAGGGGAGAGCGGGGCAAAATGACACACCGGGGCAAAATGGTCAAGTACCAAGTACCGGAACGAAATGGTCAAATAAAGTCCCCCGGTATGATAGAATTGGAGCAAAATGGGACAAGAGAAAGTTCCATCGAAGTAGATTTTTCTGTTGTCCCATTTTGCCCTAATACCATTCTGCTCTGGTCCCATTGTGCGTGAATAACATTTTGCCCCGGTATGCCGTTTTGCCCCGCTCTCCCCTAATCATGAACAATGCGAAGCCTTACGCCGGTTTCAAGTTTCGTATAGACGATAGGTTGATCCGGATGTGGTCGGTCAGCTGTGTAAACAGGAATGTTTTCTCCAGCCAAAACTCCTATTGTCGGAGGAAACGACTGCAATAAATTATATTCATGAATACGAGCATGTCAACTCTGATTTTGCAGGGGATTTTGCACAAGACGGTGTCTGTTTGCCCGCTGATTGATATACAGAGTTAGAACATTTTTACCCCGCTTTGAGATTCAGCAAGTGCAATCGTCGCCGCAGCCAGGACAGCAAGGCAGCTGAACGGAAGAATTCCAATCGCCATGATTGATCGGTTATTCAGATGGAGCTGCAATAATTGCATCATTAGATCAGACCAGAAATCGCACATCAATCTTCAGATGCATGCTTCGTTCCGTCCTAATTTTATTTTCCATCCGTCAAGCACGTGTCAGAATTTATGTTTATCCGTACCGGAAAAACTTCCTTCTTTCTCTCTTTCCATTATCAAAGCTCAGTTTGTAGGAAATTAGCTCATCATTTTTTACTTCCTCAAGAAGGTTTGTTTTTTAAGTGATTACTTACAAAAATTATTTACTACTACTCGCGGTAGTTTATTCGTGAAAACAACACTTTTTAAAATACCAAATGTCATGAAAACTGAACGAGTGCGTGAATTTTGCCCCAATTCTGCCCAATGAAGAAAAAATGCACTCTACCGGAACGTTCGCATTTTATGTTATTCTAAAGATAAGATATTTCGACCGTCAATATTTTTGCAAAACGCGAACTTCCGCATAGATTACTCGGATAGGACTGATGATCTTCATAGATTCATCAATGAAAGTTGCTGCGAAAGCACGATTAACAATATGGATTTCGTTAGTTAAGCGAAGTAAAATTATAACCCATTAAAGATACTTGCTCCGTATTGTTTAAATGAAAAAATGGCAAAAACGAACATATTGTCATCAGCGTTGGATAATAGTGTTATTTAGGAAAACGAAAGACGAATTGCACAATTCAATTGCAAAGCAATTGCGTACTTCGATGAGGAACATCGCCAACCATGGCGCAATGCAAAGGTTGACGATACTGTTTTTCAGTTCAATAAAAGTCCGCAGGTCTGGGTCTTTTGATGATGACGTCAATTCCCATACTAATGTCATTTCGAAATGTATACAGACGTATATTGACAGAAAAGAACTTGTATCGAGACAACGTTGAACATCGTCGCAACCTGTTGTTTCAAGTGCGATTTCAGCAATGTAGTTCGTAGGCTCGCCTCGGTCTAGGATCTCCATTTATGTAATTACTTGTCAGTATAATGCAATAATCAGACTACTTAAGTGGAGAGTGAACAGGCCATGTCATTCATACACAGAATCTTCTCGTCCAAATCCAAGTGAGCAGTCATCATGAAGTTCTTCCTGCTGTTGTCGTCTTGCTTAGCTGTCGTTTGTCGCTTAACGAGTGCTGCGCCTTCTATTCTACATTTGCCGGTAAGTTATATTAGTTTCAAGAATGAACGGTATGTAGGGGAGAGCGGGGCAAAACGGCATACCGGAGCAAAATGGTATTCACGCACAATGGGACCAGGGTAGAATGGTATAAGGGTAAAATGGGACAGCAAAAAAATCTGCGTCGATGGGACTTTCTCTTGTCCCATTTTACACTAATTCTGTCATACGGGGGACTTTATTTGACCATTTCGTACCATTTTGCCCCGGTATGCCATTTTGCCCCGCTCTCCCCTAGTCACTCACATCACCGGTTATTCATTAAAAAATGTGATTAAAATTGTGAAAGTGATATTCAGCTTGTAATTATATTGATTTTAGGAAGACGAGATTGACGATGCAGTGATCAATTTGAAATGTCCTACTGGGGAAAGGCCAGCCATAGTATACGCTCCATGCCCCTATGGTGTAGAACTGTGTTCTGTAAGTCCCAAATATCGATTTGTCGTTCGAGTATCGAACGAACGAAAATGTACTGAATTTCGAATTATTTTTCATGAAGCATCTTGGTCTTCGATGCGTATCGGACGCATGGTATGCGGACGGTCAGCCAAGTGGGTCATCAGGAACCGGTTCAACGAATGCACGAAAATCGGTACGAAATACGAAATATTGTCAAATACTATCATTCACGAAAATTCGTTGAAATGCAGTGACACGTTGTCAGAAATAACATTGTGTCGCCATAATCTATTCAAATTGCGACTATCCTTACTTTAGGACGAAGAGCTTGAAAGAGAAGTCGCAAATACGCAATGTCCCGCTGGGCTAAGGCCATCGCTGGTGAAAAAAACATGCCCCGACGCAAGAGACCCCGAGGACTGTCCTGTAAGTCATACACATTTTCTTGTTCGTTCGAATATTCAGTGAACAAATATTTATTGATTTTTTTTTTCTTTTTCCCGAAGCCCCCTCAAGTTAAGTGCGTACCGAAATCATTTGGAAACGACCAACCAATCACGCAACGACCGGGAACCATTTCAACAAATCCATCACTGACGGTATTTAAAAAAATCGTTTATCGATGATACGATGAAATCCATTGAATATTTTTGTTTTCGAATATTGTAAATACGATACTAGTGCGAAAAACTCTTTTGTGACGAGTTGTGTATCGAATTCTGCGTCGCAGAGTGTGAAAATGGGGGCTCAATTGCTACTTTCGCCTAGAGCGGGGGAAAATAGTATTTCGTCAAAATCTATTCAACAATGTTGGATGTTGATGCTAGAAAAACACATCGCATTTCCTATTTAATGTTGGAAAGAAATAACTCTTATTCGTTTATTCCATGGCCTTTAGCAAGCCGAGCTTGAGCGCGAATTGATGGACATGACGTGTCCTTTTGGGCAAAGGCCAGCGTTCGTGAAAGAAAGATGCCCACCAGGAGCAACCGATACTCGCGACTGTCCGGTAAATTATGAACTTGCTTTTACCGCTGAAGTATCTTCGAAAAAAGTGATTTCGATTGATAATTGCAACAAATAATTATCTGTCAATAGCCGATGGCCGTCAGATGCGTGCAATCGTCATTCGCAAACAATCAACCCAGTACTCCGAGAACAGATGGCGCTCGTCCAATGGCAGCTCCAAAAACGGTACTTAAACAAATTTCTAATCCATTCGTTTCTCGTGAATGCGCATAGATCGTCTTCGGCGCCTGGTGCCGCGTTGGTTCGAAGAACGAAGATGAAAAAAAGTAAATTCACTATATTTAGTATTTACTTTCTGTTATATTCATTGTAGAGAGAAGAGCTCAACCAAGAAATGATGCATTTGGAATGTCCCTTCGGGCAGAGGCCAGCGCAAGTAAAAGTAAAATGCCCGTACGGTGCAACGAATGTTTTCGACTGTCCGGTAAGTCATGCATATGTTTGCATTGTTGATATATCGATCGAATAAAACCCAGTTTCATTTATAAATATTTGTCATTAGCCTACCGAGGTCAAATGCGTCAGGTCCTCATTTGGAAATGGCCAGCCGGGTACCGGTATCGCGGGTCCAGGCGGTTCAAGACCCTCACCAAAAACGGTAATGGAACCATTTTAAGGCTCTATCCTTCTTCCATTTCTGCTTAGGCCGCAAGTGCAAGAAATCTGTGGCTTCATTCATTTTATTAGCAAACAACGAAAAGCTGCGTATAATCCCGCGCGAGTCGTCTTAGCTGCTGGTTTCCCCTCGAAAGACCGTCGTTTTCTTTGATTCTGGAAATTGTTTTTGAGGCAATCGATTGCGTCTTTCGATGCAACGGAACTTGGCATGAAAAATTCAATTAGTGTAGTTGTCACGAAATATAGTATTTCTTTTGTCAAAATCTATTGAACAAATTCAGGTGAACCTTATGGCAATGATATCAAAAAAAAAAACCCATTCAGTTATGTTCTGATGCTCTAGATATTCTCTTAATGTATGCAAAAAGATCTAAAATAATGTTTGTTCTTCCACTACATCGAATTTAGCAATCGCAACTTGAGTCCGACTTGATGCATCAGCAATGTGCGTTTGGGTACAGAGCAGCGTTCGTAAAGGAAAGCTGCCCAACAGGAGCGACCAACACTCTCGATTGCTATGTAAGTCATGGAATTGTTTATTCCTTCGAATTTTCAATGAGCTCGAATCAATTCGGATTATCATTATTTCTTTCGAAATAGCCAACTGAAGTCAGATGTGTGCAATCGTCGTTTGCAAATGACCAGCCGAGCACTCCGAAACCGAACTCCAACGGTCCGAGGGCCCCAGCAAAAACGGTATGGAATTCAACATTCAGTCTATTCATTTTCAAAACAGGCTTGGGAACTTGGTTGGCACAATCTGTCGCAAAACACATGTATATTAATGCGCGGAAGTGACTCTCCAGCGTCATAACAACCTGCTAGTCTCTATTATAATAATCGACATCATCGGCGTCAATGTCGTTCATTGCACTGCATATCGAATAAATATTTATGGGGTTCCGTTAAGAAATAGGGGAGAGCGGGGCAAAACGGCATACTGGGGCAAAATGGTATTCACGGACAATGGGACCAGGGCAGAATGGTCTTGGGGCAAAATGAGACAGAAAAAAAATCTACTTCGATGGGACTTTCTCTTGTCCGATTTTGCCCTAATTCTATCATACAGGGGACTTTGTTTGACCATTTCGTACCATTTTGCTCCGGTATGCCATTTTGCCCCGCTCTCCCCTATCCTTAAAACACGATTAATTTTCATCTGTTTATTTTTATCTGTTGACTTCAGCAAGAGGACCTGGACCGAGAAATGATGCACAAGGAATGTCCCTTTGGGCAACGGGCGGCACAAGTGAAAGAAAAATGCCCATACGGTGAATTCGATACTCTCTACTGTCCCGTAAGTTGTACACATGCTTATGTTATCAGAACATTTTTTTGAACAACCGTTAATATCATTCATTATTATTTCCGAATAGGCTACCGAGGTCAGGTGTGTTCAATCTTCGTTTGGAAATGAACAATCTTGAGCCACGTCAGGGTAGAAACCGCGATTGTCCGAATTAATTATGTAAACGGCGCCACGAATGATAAAACGATGATATAAATTTGCTTTCGATGTAAGAGTATCTCTGTACGAAAAAAAAAAATACGCTAATCTTTGAAAATGAAAATAAATAACTATGCTAAATGAACAACTGCGCGGTTAAAAAACGTGCCGATTATTATTCAACCATTCTTCTTCCCCGCGTCAACCACAAGGAATACTAAAAACGAAACAAGAACAACTATGAAAAATATTAATACCAAAAATAAAACTTTATAGCGCAGAGATTGCGACTGATCGTGATGACAATTTAAAGATCTCACCACAGCAGGTTGGTCGACCGAGCTCACCCTAAAACAGGACTCTAAAGACAACAGTCGCTTGATGCAGGATACAATAGCCTCAATATTCTTGGCGCTAAATTTAAACAATTTTTTTTTTTTTTTTCAAGAAAATTTCATTTTTTAATTTATTTGATTACTTGTCTTCTGGGTGAAAATAAGTTCCACTGACGGTAAAATTTCGAACCAATCATCGAATTTGCATTCACCGGCAAAATGTAAGGAAATTGCTATCGAAAAATCATCATTAACGTTACGAATATCATTAACTCACCGAATTTTTCCTCGAATTATTTTTATTTCTATCGAGATACATAAGAAAGATAACGACACTCGGAAGATTGCATCGAACTATTGTGTTAAGACCCCATTAAGTTTTGTTCGCAGTTTCAGTTCTACCATATCAGATTAGGCAATACATTTCAGCAAAAATGTTGAATCGTAGGTAAAAAAAAAGTCTTGCTGGAGCGTCGTCTTTTGGAAATTCAGGATTCCGTCAACAACCTGCAGGCAGCGTCGATCGCACGCATCGCGATGAAGGTTGATGAAAGACAAGGCTGCCGGGACACTTCAGTGCCAAAATCTGCAGAGCACTGCCGTCCCAATGGCACAGAAAGTAAGATTGACCGCATGCGTCGTTTTCGTCGATGTAACGACCACTCGTTGTACAGGGTGCAGGTGTGGTCGGCGCTGTTGACGAGGTTGAACAAGTATCCTGCGCTGCTCCAATCGTCACCATTATCAACGTAACCATTAAGGTCACCAGAAGTATTGAGATCATCCTCATCGTGAAATCAAAGAAAATTCCGAGCCGTATGAGAAGTTCTCTTGAATGATTTTCGAAACCGAACTGTGGGTGCACGAATTGTCGACTACTCGTTCGCGGTCGAGACGGAACGAACGTTACCGATGTCGCGCATTGCCATTATATCCGGCGAAGTCTCAAATCTAATGCTGCTTTAGTGTTCGTATTAATCTCGCTGCACAAGAGCAAGGTTAATTGCTCCGCGAATTTCTGGATCACTCGGAAAGATCTTGAGCGATAAAAATTATTATTATCGGGATTAAGATCACACTTGAGCTCCGTTTACGACATTTCGCAACACGCAACTGGCGATAATAACGGTTTATAGCTTAATGATGAAGCTTCTTAGCTTCTTCGAGAATGAGGCCGCTTCGAAGAATCTTTCTGGTTGTTGGAATCTGCGAAACGCGCTGCTTCGGACAAAAGTCATTACTAATAGTGATATCAGAGAGTATTTGCGGCGATGTGCTGATATCCTTGTCAAAAAGTATCTCTGAACAAAGAAGCATTAATGACGAAAGTGAGAGTGGGAAAGTTCGTAAACCATGAAAAATGCATCGATATCATTCCTTGGACTTTTTGTGATGGAAAAAAAGGTGTGAAAAGACACGAAATTCAAAGTAAATTGGAAAATCTGAACAACTTCATACGCGTTTAGAAATGAACGAATCATTTCCATGAAAAAAATTAGGTATCTGAGAAATTTGAACCAAAAAAAAATAGTTAAATTTCAGAATTTTCATTATACAAAATTAATCTCTTCAGTACCTTTAATATCCGTATTTTTTTTTTTAATTTTATAAAAGATTTTTATACTATCGAGAAGTGTTTGCTCTCAATTTTCGCAAACTTATGCGAAATGAGGGCGAAGCGACACAACGACTTTAGACGAAAATCTGACGCGAACTTGAGGAGAACCTTCATGGTTCGACGTGCAACTTGTACTGCCGGTTCTATTTGTATTTCGATGCGCCGCGATAGAAGCGCATAGTCCAAGCGGAAATCGATCGCGGATAGCAACACTGGTGTTAAATATTTTCCATGCGTTGTTCAACGCGTCTGCAGCGTCGTCCGGGCGGCATCAGCACCGGGCGAAAAAAACCGCATCGACAGATACGTCACGTTTGCATGAAACATGCAGCTCAATCTGCCGAGTTCTCGAGGGGCGTGGACGAGCAACGTTGTACTTGTAACCGAAGCGATGTTTCCACGCCGCCACGAAATGTTATGAAAAGTGTTGAGCTGTCCATCACCGTCGTTGCCGGGGCGAGTAATGAGTAGCAAAGAGTTTCTCAAATTGGTAGGGGAGAGCGGGGCAAAATGGCATACCGGGGCAAAATGGTACGTAATGGTCAAATAAAGTCCCCCGTATGATACAATTGGGGCAAAATGGGACACGAGAAAGTCCCATCGCCGTAGATATTTTTGCCGTCCCATTTTGCCCCAACACCATTCTGCCCATGGTCCCATTGTGCGTGAATACCATTTTGCTCCGGTATGCCGTTTTGCCCCGCTCTCCCCTACTTGTAACCGAAGCGATGTTTCCACGCCGGCACGAAATGTTATGGAAAGTGTTGAGCTGTCCATCACCGTCGTTGCCGGGGCGAGTAATGCGTAGCGAAGAGTTTCTCAAATTGGTACGTCGACTCTTCACAACGCTCCGACAGCAGTCATCCAAAACATTTGCCGAGCCAGGAAGATAAAGGGGGGAAAAAGGAGGATCCGGCGAAAGGGAGTTTTTCGTACCGCCGCCGCACAACAATGAGTTTCTTCGATCAGCGTTACTACGCAACGAACAAAGGCCTCATGTCCCGAATCGGCATTTGGCCGGAACAGTCGTCATTCGTGAGGAGTATTTGGCCACTGACTATATTCGCCGTTCTCCTATCATTCGTCATTCTTCAGGTAGCGGTTCGAGCGTAATTTCTTCGGCCTTTCGTTTTACAAACAATTGTACAAATGATCACACAAATTATGAATAGCTCATCCGATTGCGCGACGTTAAGGGAGATCTCGACGCTGTTATTACTTGTCTACCGGAACTCTTGTGCGCAGTTGTGAACTTCGCAACGGTATCTAATAGTATTCTCAAATGCGAAACGGTAAACAGTGTGTATGTGTAACTGATTACAATTCAAAACGTAAGTCTAGGCAGAATCACAGACATAGATCGGGATATTTCAAAAATACAATAATGCCTGTCGTTAATAATAATATTGTTTGAAATAGTCAATGTGGGTATTTTTTAAATATTACTCGACACAATCGGAAGTTGGATCCACAACATAATTAACGAATTCGTGGTTTGTCGATTAAATGCAGCACACGAGGGTAGGGGAGAGCGGGGCAAAATGGTATTCACGCACAATGGGACCAGGGCAGAATGGTATTGGGGCAAAATGGGCCAGCAAAAGAATCTACTTCGATGGGTCTTTCTCTTGTCCCATTTTGCCCTAATTCTATCATACAGGAGACTTTATTTGACCATCTCGTACCATTTTGCCCCGCTCTCCCCTATAGAGAGGCGATTCGTGAACTTGGCGATTTCGAAACGAAAAGGAGTACAAGATAAATGAATAAAACTTCAGCATTTCGCTGGATAAAATTTGTATAAAAAATATATTCGTCTTGAGAGGACGTGAAATACCACGGTCGGTAACAAAAAATGTAAACAACTTTTTTCAGCCAAACTGGCATTTACAGCGTAAAAAAGAGTCTTACGGTCTGCTGTGGTGATATACGCATACCGTAAGACTTTTTTTTTTACCTATAAATGCCAGTATGCCTGAAAAAAGTTGTTTACAGTTTTTGTTATCTATTGAGCCCGGGATGGGTGGGTGGGAAGGGATTGCACCTCCTCTTAATTCTCGAAATAAAGTCATTAAATGATATCCCGAAATAAATGCACTGCTAATATTCATCGCTCACGGCACAGCTCGCACGGCACGGTACCAAAAATCGTGCAAGACTTATCGTAGACGGACGAAGGCACGAACTGATCGCCATACTTGAATGAATTCACATCTCTCGTTAAACAATATTTTTGACCCTTCGCGGTCACAAGTACCAGCTCGATCCGAAGCGTTTGAAATATTTACAAAAATCGACGATTTTCTGTACAAGATTCTTATATACTAGTGCCATATCTATCTTTGTTTCCGAATATGGGTAGATAAGGACAAGTTACTTGTAGCTTATAGTTCCGAACTCGCCGTCTGACGATAATTTGTTCGATTAATAAGTGAAACTATCAATAGGGGAGAGCGGGGCAAAATGGTATGAAATGGTCAAATGAAGTCCCCCGCATGATAGAATTAGGGCAAAATGGGACAAGAGAAACTCCCATCGAAGTAGAGTTTTTTGCTGTCCCATTTTGCCCCAATACCATTCTGCCCTGGTCCCATTGTGCGTGAATACCATTTTGCCCCGGTATGCCGTTTTGCCCCGCTCTCCTCTACGTCGTTTCATATTATTTACAATGCCCTTCCATCGAATTTTCCGTCAATGCACTCGTCGATCCCAATTCTATCTGGAGCATTACAAAAGACAAAATACCCACATGAAAATTTGGCGCAAGAAAATGCTCCGCGACTTTCAGTAACGACTATGAATCTACTGGGTATTCGTCACAAGTCAAAATCAGCAATGTTACAGATGAAACTGATGCTCATGAAAATTGAAGGTCATTGGAAAATATTCAAAAATACATCAGCCGTCATTGTTCTTCATAAGTACGCCGAGCATGGACGTTTTCTTACCGCCGCGTACTCGAGTAAGAGAATTTTCTTTTGCGTATTTGACCATTTAATGGCTGTTCAGTGAAAAGATCTGATGAATCCGTTCATGGTTACTGTTGATCACATTTGATTGTCATTTAGTGTATATCTATGCATCGCTAGTCTTAGTCCTCTTTGTACCGCTAGTACCGAGAATACTAGACGTTGTCCAACCCCTCAATCAAAGCCGACCAACAGAACCGATGTACCAAGCGGAGTACGGCGTCAATCCGGATGAGTATTTTTGGCCTATTCTCGCACACAGTTATGTCATAGCAACGCTGGCCATATCCATATTCATTGCCATCGACACCATGTACGTAATGTGGGTTGAGCATGCCTGTGCGCTGTTCGAAATTGTTGGGTGAGCATACTCGTTTGTCCAATCAAATGGTGCCATATTCAATTTTTTCGATAGTTCCATTCCATTTCATGAAATGCATAGTTCATATGTAGGAAACTATCGTCGGGAGATTTTCTGGGCATTTCGTTGCGTTGATCATAAAGTACCCATGATCACAGCTGACCTTTTACAGATTCACATTGCAAATGACCAACGCTGAATACAGGACAAACAGAGAAAATGGCATTGCCATTCACGATGATGACAATTATCGGAAGATCAGTGAATGCATCACCGTTCACAAAGAGGCGATAAGGTTCGTTAGATAATAGAGGAGAGCGGGGCAGAATGGCATACCGGCGCAAAATGGTCCAATAAAGTCCCCCGTATGGTAGAATTGGGGCAAAATGGGACGAGAGAAAGTCCCATCGACGTAGATTTTTTTGCCGTCCCATTTTGCCCTAATAACATTCTGCCCGTGGTCCCATTGTGAGTGAACACCATTTTGCCCCGGTATGCCGTTTTGCCCCGCTCTCCCCTAGGTAAACATTGAGTCGAATCGCGGCTTATCCAATGTTTCCCCGGTCAATGACTCGATTTTTCGGCACATCAGTTTTGCCGGTATGATCGAGAGCGTTTATTCAGGATCTCTGATAGTGGTCGTGGGCGTCAGCACGATCATCATGAGCATCACAGGTTTGCAGGTAGCCCATCAGTCGGTGCGATTTCGAATGGTTATTCGATGTTTCGACGAGTAGATGATGATTACCGATTTTTTCAGGCCATGATCAATATGAAAAATCCCAAAGTGTTGCTGGGAGTGCTCAGCTTCGTTGTTGGCCAGGCGTTTCATCTTTGGTTCAATAACTTGCCCGGCCAGAAGCTGATCGATCACAGTTCGAGAGTTCACAACTTTGCGTGCGTATATTCAAGCCACATGCCCTGAAAAGCGTATCATGGGTTTGAACTGCTCTTAACTTTGATCGCTGCTTCATAGTTATGATTTCGAATGGTACGACATGCCAGTGAGAACTCAAAAACTGTTGATTCTAATTCTCCTGCGAAGTCAGACGCCCTGTTTTCTTACCGCTGGAAAAGTTTACGTGCTGTCGATGGAAAATTATGCTTCGGTAAAATATTTCACATTTTTTATGCATCGACTTTCTACAAATCATTCTGTTGACTACAGAAAATACGCATCGACGAACATTAGTTACATACATAATTTATTCGAACGGGCTTTAAGGTAATGGAAACAGCTATATCGTACTTTCTGATATTTTTGCAACTTTATTAACGACTCCAGTCATAATTGTGTCCGGAGCAAGGTCGGACATATCTTTCACGATATTACATATCAGGCTGGAGATTCAGGAATCGTAATAGTCGTTGTTTTATATCGTCAATCGTTATAGTTCGATTTAATAAAACTGTAACTACCCGCAACTTGTTGGCGTCTACTTTTTTACGCGAAGTGAAATACAACAATAAAAATACAAAACATATTCTTTTTATATCAGCTCCAGCTCACCTTCTAGTAATATTTTCATTGGATCTCCCATCACTGTTTTTTGATGACAATGTTTCACCGATGGTTGCTGTTCATGCTGTGTCCTGCGTGATTTGATATTTTCTAGCAGCGTACCCGCATGATTTGTGTTCACAAAGGTGGTCGGATCGAGGACCCCAGTGCGGTCCGTTCCAACTGTCCACGCGCAGAGCCGAAACATCAATGAAAGGCACTGGCAAGTAGAAACTATCTACTTCTTCGAGCAAGTGCCGTCAAGTTAATGTGCCGTAAAATTGCCGTATGTGTGTACTGCCGAGGGTAATCTTTTGGAAGTAATATTTTCGAGCGTTCATTCTTCAGCAGCGTAATCGGTTAAGAGTGTACGTGTTGTGATAACATCATTGACATATGGTTTTATAGCGTATAATCCACTTCTCCGTCATCATTTTCATGACATGTCATATTTATAAAGAAACCAAATTGGAATTACGTACGCAGTGGAAAGACACGCGAAAACCTTATTTGCTTTGACACAAAATACTTCGCACATCCGGACGATGTAAATATGAGTTTATCTATTTCTGTCCCACCGTATGCTGAAAGAGTAAATACAAATCCATTCCTTCAACACAACTTAATTTATTATTATTTATTATTATTTTATTATTATATTAACCTTTTCTTGGAACAGATTATGTTTTACGATCATGGAGACCTTCTTACATAAGTCATTTGTATCGATATATCAACACATTCTCACTCTAACATCCCCAACACCAAAAGCCCCCGAAACCCCCTCATTTGCTATATTGGAAGGTTGGATTATATCATTCAACTTCCCATCCTGCGGATGCACATCTGTGTCTTCCCCACATATTAATTCCATTCAAGATATCGCTGATCGAATGCCTTTTCAATCGCAAGCTGATATCTCAGCATCGAACCGATTGAATCGCAGCACGTTCAAAAGCTGGTCGCTGAATTGTATAATGAATGAGTTGCCACTAATTTGATTGGGGGTTTAGACTTTGAGAATCATCGACCGACATTTTCACTTCCGGCATATTGGCGTATTCCAAAAAGCCGTAGGGCCTCGGTTGGCCTCGGGCTAGAAAAATATATTTTTCCGCGTTTCCTGATCATGTGGACGGCGAATGATATCTATTTTTTATTCCACTGTATTTAATAACATGTATTATAAAAGTATCAATGGTGGTTAAGGCATCAATGACGACATATTTGTGCCACTTGTGCAAACGCCGTCACAACTAAATTTCGCATAACACCAGGTTGGAGCGGGGCGTAGAAGATTTTATCTACATGT
Organism: Ischnus inquisitorius; assembly: GCA_963924025.1. Lineage (NCBI taxonomy): Eukaryota > Metazoa > Arthropoda > Insecta > Hymenoptera > Ichneumonidae > Ischnus > Ischnus inquisitorius. The sequence continues at coordinate 1,349,895 of OZ001250.1, read as the reverse complement.
GTGGCGTTATTGTAACAGATATAAATACGCGCAAGCGAGACCAAACAGCTCAAAGTCACGGTGAATCTTGTACAACGTCCACAAAGGTAAGCGTCTCGGCCGGAACTGATCGGTAAATGAGAGCATTGCAGATGTCAAAAGAATCAAGTTAAATATGCACATTGCTTCTTCATTTTCTTCATCAGACTTTATGAAGTCCCCGTATGATTAAGTCAGCAAGGAGCTTTTCGGTTTGCTGCTAGAGGAAGCTTTTTTTGGGATTATCAAACTCTGATTGCAGATCCGATCAAACGACATGCTGTGTGTTAAGATGTTCATCCCCAGTCTCTTGGTTTTAATCGCAGTGGCATCTGTTCATTGTGACGATGTAAGTATTCTTATACCTGTAACTTGTGCCTGTTCACACAGATTTAACCATACATGTCGACACTGTCAACAGGTGCCGACAGTTGACCAGGCCAATGCTGCCGTAGTTTCCGGTAACTATGACGTCCAATTTACTAATTTTGTGTGTGATAACGTGAAAATTGTAACAGTGAACCAATGACTAATCTATATAACTATTCCAAAGATGCCTTTGTTGGTCGCAACAAATCACCGGCGGATCAATGTCGCGACCGGCTGACTTCGGCTGAAACGGGAGTCTGCAAGGTGACTCATCGATCTCAGATTTCAGACTAAAATATGCCGCTTATAAATCATTGTATCAATTTTTATCTCCAATTTGACTTTAATTCAGACTGACGATCCAGCCAAAAGATGCGCGCAACTGGTCTGCACTCAGGCAGGACGAACCGATATACCGAGGCCAGTGGAAACCGGACCGGCTCTCGATGGAACTTACTGTGGCGACAAGAAGGTAATTTGTGCTTCATTAAAACTGCGTTTTAACGAATTGTCCCTCCAATTTCTCGAATCCACGCAATCGCATCGTATGAAAATGTACACGTTTTTCAGATCTGCGTCAAAGGCTCGTGCGTAGATGACACACAGCCTCCGAAGAATCTCTTGAAAATCAACGACTGGCAATACGATTGTCAAGAATGGTGAGACCGTCAATGAATCGAGATTTTGTTTTTCGTTCCATTGGTACCAACCTTATCTCACTGTTTTTAATGTAAAATTAATAAAATATATGAAACACAATCAAAAAGACTGGTGTCTTGAGGTGAAACCTTCAGAGATCTGAGTGGAGCGGGATAAAAGTCCCGAATGCTGAATATCCAGACGGGCCTCATTCTCGATTTTTTTCAACAGTATTTGAAATAACCACAAAATCCGGATTACCGATATTTTGAAAGTAGAAAAGCCAATGTCCCGAATTGAAAAAATACAAAAGAATAAATTCCAGAAGGACTGAAGAATCGCTTGAAAAGTTACCGACAATAAAAGCGACTACGGCAAAGAAAATCGAATTCCAATTATCAGAAAGCTTTGAGCTCCGAACAGGTTGCAGCAGCGTGCAAGCTTATCTGTGAAAATCCAATTGTTCGGAAATTTAATACTCCGAACAGAGAGTTACCGATATGTAAATATTTCGAAATGTATTAGCGGAAAGGTTAAAAATACGAGAGACCATTTGATCGACAAACCGAAAGTACGAGAGGTCAGAAAATCGAAAACTTGAATTTTAGAAAAGTGAAAACCCGAAAACTTAGAACTACGACGAGAAAAAATCCGGAAGGTTTAAACTCGGAACAGCAAAAATCCGAAAGATCAGAAATTCGAATAGTGTAAATCCGAAAGGTCAAAAACCCGAAAACGAACTCGCTCTTGTATATGCTCGCTAACAACGGTGGGAAAAGCGTTTTGAAGGATAATGTATAAATTCGGAGATTTGGCCTTTCGGGGAAATCTGCATTCGGCGATTTGGCCTTTCGAAGAAAATCTGCATTCGAAGATTCGACCATTCGGAGAGAGTACTTTCGGAAATTTGACGCTTCGGGGAATTGATTTACGGAGATTTTACCGTTCGCAAAATTTTTATTCGGTACTTCGAGCGTTCTGCATTGAATCTTTTCGAAATTCGAATTTCGTGTATGCGATCGTTCTTTAAACTGAGATTCAGGAATTCAGGCTCTCGAAATTCGCCCTATTCCTCAAATTAAATATCGAGTTTGTACATTTTTCTGAGCATTAAACCTTCTTGTTCTCCAATATCGCGATTATAGTTTGCCGGGAAATAAACACGGAGTTGCGGCGTACCTTCGTGAACTTGGTCTTTTCGTGGAATTCAATTTCGTATTATTCCCCGTTCATCGTTATAACCATCGTACGATTGTTTCTATCGATTATGCAGACTTTCGGTGGATTGACCCATCGTGAAATGTATCGAATGAGATATTTCGATTCGGGTTTTTGCCCCTTCGAACTTTGAACATTCGGAAATTCAAACCCGCCCCGTTTGCGACACCGAGAAACGATTGCAAACAACGTTTAAACCGAAACAAAAGAATAACGTACATGGATAATTCACATCATGTTTTTATGACCGAATCTGATTACAAATGCCCGCCGTTTCTTACAATCATATTGGAAGCAGCCCGAATGCGCTTGTATGCTCGCTCTTCGGGCGCTACGTCCACCGAGGTCTCTACCGCCGGAAGTGCAACATTGAACTGACCCCCGAATCGTCTATACACTGGCGAAAAAATCAATCAATACCAAATATAATTCGGAGAAGAAACCGAAGAAGAAATAATAGAGGACATTGAACTTGGTGGAGAAAAGTGGAGAAGCGCGTTGCAGCGGGGAAGGGAGAAGAGGGGGGCGTCAAACTTGTGGTCTTTACCCACGTGCATAGATGATGTCTTCATTAATTTCTGACTACCATTTCGCGGCCCTAGCGTTTCGCGGAAAAGAATCTAAATATCGTTTCTCGGAGATACAATTTCGATCGTCTCGTCGTTCATCTCTAAATCTTTGTTGTGCGGATCGGATGAATTCATTATGCCGGTGAGTTCGACGAAAATTCACCGCTACGCATGCTAGAAATGTTGCAATCGCGGACGTGAGCTCGTTTATTGTCATTTTTTTATAAACAAAAGCTTAGCTATTGAATGGTAATGTCAAATGTACGAAACCCTTCGACTGAACGGAAAATGATTTTTCAAGAATAAAAAGAGAAGACAATAGTTGGTCTGTTTAAAAACTAATGTTGAACGCACCGTATGCGCGGAATGACGGATGGGAAAAGACGATCGGCCCGTTTTTCGACCCACATTGAACCGTTCGAAAGTAGTGCCATTTTTTTTTTTTCAGTATGTCTTCGAAAGAACGAAAGATTTCATTTTGTGGCACAAAAGATCGATGGATGTCGGTGGTTTATGGCCGCTCGAGGAGCGTGGCGTAAGGTTCTACGCCTTTCTCGTCTATTCGACCGTGCACCTGTGCGCGGCGTTCGCCGATCTCGCGCGTGTTTTCGGCAACTTCGATCTGATGATCGGGAATTTGAGCGAAACCGCGCTCATCGTAATGGCATTGGCGAAAGTTCCCGCCCTGAAATATTCGACGCTGATGCGAAACGTCGTGAGGGACATCGTAAAAAGCGACGACGACCGCGCGGATTATTTCCAAAACGAGGTGGAGAGGAAAATTTACACGTCTTACAGCTCCGAGTGTTTGCGACTGTTTCACCTCGCTTTGAGACTCGGATGGATCGCGACGAGTGCCTTTTACGTAAAGACACTTGTGCACTTCATCGTAGCCGGTGAGAAGATCGCAGTGATGATTTCAATTTTGATTTATTTATATTATTATTCTTTTTATTTTTTAGTTTTAATTTTTTTTTTTTTGAAAATGAGAAAAAAAGTATATTTCAGAAACGTTTGGCGATGGATCCGCGATCTACGCGTTGCCGTATCACGTTAATTTTTTCATCAACATCACCGACATTCGCATTTACATACTCCTGTACGCTTATCAAGGTCCGATGATCTACGTCATCAATTGTCACGGCATAATCGCCGGCTTCATGTGGTCGTTGACGATCCACGTGTGCGGCCAATTGGCCGCTCTGGCTTTCAGAATAAAGAACATAAAGGCAGCGCGTACTGAGAAGGGCAACGAACATCTCGAGCATGCTTTTCATCAGATCATCCAGGAACACAACCGAATTATTGAGTGAGCAAACGGAATATAGACTACGGTATCCGAATCATTTACTCGAGTCGTATCTCGAAAAATTGCGCCATCGATTTGGGAGTCACTTTGAATAAATGATATTTTGAATTTGGAATGCAATTTTTCGTAAGAGAAATTGTGGGAAAAAAATGCAAACACTATTTTATTAATTAAGTTTACATGAAAATCTTGAAAAAAAAAATGTTTACTAAAATAAAGATTCTCGACGAAACGAATAGAGTCTTTTCTCAAAGTTGAACTTCTTACGCAGGCAGAAAAAAAGATTGTTTGTATGGGATAAGCGTTATAGGCACTTCGGGGAACTATGAAAATGATGACATTAATGGCTCGTGCGATTAATGCGTCAATTCACTCGTGCGAACTGCCGTTCTCGCTTCCACGCTCGTGCAGGATTGCCTTCCTTTTCCGCTCTTCCCATTCATATAACTAATCGTTAACATTTTTTTTTTATGTACTCATTAAACGTTTTTTTATTCAATTGTGTGTATCTTCGAAACTGTCTACAAGAAACGTTGTACTGCTGCAGGACTTACCAAGCTCTCGAGAGAATCTTCAGACTATTTCTCTTGGACGAGATTGTAATCTGCGCGGTCGTCGTGGGCCTCTGTTTGTACAGCATACTCGTGCTGGTATGTTAATAAATATGAGAATTATCACATCAATCCTCGGAGGCGCATAATCGTCGCCTTCATCAAATGTGTATGAAATCATCAATAAATTCGAAAAACTATATTTCTTTTTTTTTTTTTTTATTTCTTTCGAACCTCGTTTATAAAATCCCAAAATAACATCTCGATTTTTCACATAGCACAGGTGTTTTTGCACAACACTGCAGCAACGTGACACGGAGGATTAAGAGATCAAATTAGTCCACAATAAGTAAACTGACAAGTTTATTTATCACAGAATGCAAATTTGACGGCGCTTCTCGATTTTTTTTGCCTCACGATTTGGATCTCCGGTCTGTTGTTGGCGACGTTAGGATGGTGTCTCATAGGGGACATTCTCAAGCAAGAGGTGAAATAGAAAAAAACATTGTGCGACTTTTCCTCGATTGTGCTGATTTTAATTGACTCTCGATGTATCGCACCAATTCAGAGTTTGAACGTTCAGGACGCCTACTACGAGTGCGAATGGTATGATATGCCACACCGATGCCAAAAGCTCATTATAATATGCATGATACGTGCTCGATCGCCACTTTTCCTTACCGGTGGCGGTTTTTATGTCTACACTCTGGCCAGTTTCACCGGCGTGAGTTTTCCTTTCCTCCGTCTTACAAAGCAAATTAGCCACCCTCGGGACGTTTTTTCTCAAGTCCTAACCAATTCAGGACTCGTTTGGGGCCCCGCTATAAACTGTGATTATTTCAAAAATATTCGCGCCAAAATAGATCTGCGTTTGATGACTAACAATCGGCTGAAACGTCGAGGTGGTCTCGAGAAAAATTCGTGTGCTCACACTGTGTAGTTTTTCGCTACGTATCAATTCGGATCACAAGTAGGGGAGAGCGGGGCAAAATGGCATACCGGGGCAAAATGGTACGAAATGGTCAAATGAAGTCTCCCGTATGATAGAATTGGGGCAAAATGAGACAAGAGAAAGTGCCATCGAAGTAGATTTTTTTGCCGTCCCATTTTGCCCCAATACCATTCTGCCCTGGTCCCATTGTGCGTGAATACCATTTTGCCCCGGTACGCCGTTTTGCCCCGCTCTCCCCTAGTCTATCATTAAATGCAGTTTGGGAATAAATTTGTCGCGATTCCTTCAAAACGTTCACAATTTGGACTGTTTTCGCACAAAGTTTTCCGTTGGTCGAACTTGCGCAATTCGCAAAGTACGGAGCTCCAATTTGAATCTCATTTGTATTTTAGTTGGATATCGTTTGAATTTTTTTTCTGGCACGAATCTGTCGATATGTACAGAAATGCATGGCATTTTCAATTTTTTGTCCCCAGTTATAGGACAAAACAGTTCTCGATACTTCAATTGAATTGCACGAATAAGATTTGCTTTTTCTCTTCAGGTGATCAAATCCGCGATGGCTTACGCTTCGATGTTGCGCCAAGTCAATTGAAGATTAAACATCGAATGTTCATTGTCAAGAACCAACCAATCAATGCGCAAGTATTGCGTTAATAAACCATACAACATGACAAAATATTCCTTTCTTACCACATGCAAAGGATGTGAAAAGAGAAAGTATTGTAATTGCAAGAAATAATAACGCCAAATTTATGGAGTCAATAACTTTTTTTCAATGTCAATTATGCACAGGACAATTTATAAATAAGATCCAAAAAAGAGGAATGGAAATCGAAAAAAAATAACACGATCCGCCAAACTATTTGTTTAGCCCCGGCAATTGTTGAAAAAAAAAAGTAAACTTCTCTTCACCTCAGAATTGTGAAAGAGTTGTAATTTAGAAAGCGATTGCTTGGTCACAATTTGATTGCACTTGCACTTGTAAGATGAAACGAATCGAGGTCTTTACCGAGCCAGGTGCTGCATCGAACTGACACCCGAATCGACTATAGACTGAAAAAAAAATCAATCGATGGCAAACATTATTCGCCGTATCAACGATACAAAGAATATAACATAGGTCAGTGAACTCCGAGGGATGTGGGGAGAGTACGAGACGAGAGAAATAAAATCCGTCGTTTTTTTACCCACGTGAATACATGATAACTTTATAAATTTCTGATTGACTCTGCCGAGCCTAGAGTTTCTGGAATTAAAATCTAAATGAATTTTCTTTCCGCGGTACAATTTTTCGTCGCGTCGCGCACTCGTTTGTAAATCTTTGTAGTGGGGGAATTGAGTGAATTCGATTATGACGGTGAGTGTGCGAATTTCCTCGATGAAATCGATAATCCCAGGAATAATGAAAAAGCCGCCGAAATCCGATATCTAAAAGAAATATCTATCGGATCAAAGAATCATTTACAAAACCACAACAAAATTTCAGCAATATTTTTTTTTGAGATTTTTTTTTTTTTTAATAGACCGATTTCTTTTGGTCAAATATGATTTGATTGGAAAGAAGTTTCTGATTTTAAAAAACGTGAGCGTGTAAATACGGATAAAAAATTTATTACCGAAATCATCATTTTTTAAAGCATGTTTCATAGCATTTTTGAGCATATTGGTTACTTAATTTTTTTTTTGTATCATAAACAACCAATTGCCTTTCAACGTTCTACGATCACGGAAAAATGGTTTTGAAAGCGGAACAAAAAAAGTCGCGTATACGGTGATAAAATTGAAAGAGCGTAGAACTGCAATGTCATCGCTAGAAAATGATTATTTCAGTCTCTCATCGTGATTGAAAAAAATTTCAGAAGGTATACACGAGAAAGACAGACTTTATTTACTGGCACAGAGGGTTGCTCGATATCGCTGGTTTGTGGCCCCTCGAGCCGCGCGGCATAAAGTTCTACGCGTTTCTCGTCTACACGACCGTCCACCTGTGCGGGAATTTCGCCGATCTCGTGCAAATCTTCGGAGACTTTCGACCGATGGTCGAGAATTTGGGCGAAACCGGTCTTCTCATAATGGTGATAGCGAAAATTCCGGCGATGAAGTGTTCGAGCTTGCTGCGAAAGGTTGTGAGAGAAATCGTGGCGGACAATCGCGAAGACGGTGGGGACGGTTGCGAAAGCTTTGCGGAGCGAAAAATGTATATTTCTTACAGTTCCAAAAGCTTGAGACTCTTCAAAATGTCGCTGCGAGTCGGATGGGTGGCGACGGGCGCCTTTTACGTCAAGACGATTGTGTACTTCGTCATAGCCGGTGAGAAATTCTTACAACCGGAAGCGATTAGTCTCGTTAGTTCGCCGACTTTAGCTTAAGAACTATATCCGGGCGCTTCGAAAAAAGTGACCATGTTTTTGCAATTTTTGTTCCCAAAAAGTATGCGAGGAAATGAGCTGATTTTTTCCTCTTCGACACATGTTTGTTTAGAGCTTAAGAGAGTAATGCTTTAAAAAATGATTAAATAAAAAAAAAAACAATTTTTTTTTTTTTTTCAATAAAAAATGTTCATTGAAAATATTATATCTCTTTAAGTTTTCTGATATTAAAAGGGGGAAAAAAAAAAATTAAAGACTATATCCGGGCGCTTCGAAAAAAAAGACGATGTTTTTGCAGTTTTTCTTCTCAAAAAGTATGCGAGGAAATTAGCTGATTTTCCCCTTCGACACATGTTTCTTTAGAACTTAAAGAGAATGATACTTAGAAAAATTATTCTTTTGAAAAAAACAATTTTTTTGTTTTTTTTCAATTAAAAATGTTTATTCAAAATATTATATCTCTTTAAGTTTTCTGATATTGAAGGGAAAAAAAAAACATTTCAGAGATTCTCGGCAGTGGAACGAGGATTTACGCGATGCCATATCACGTCTATTTTTTCATCAACATCACAGACATACACGTTTACATGCTCGTCTACGCTTATCAGGGTCCTATGATCTACGTCATCACTTGCCACGGCATAATTTCTTGTTTCATGTGGTCATTGATAATACACGTGTGCGGACAATTGTCCATATTGGCGTTCAGCATTAAGCACGTCATGGCAACTGGTTCGGAGAAAAGCGACGAACATATTGAGTATGCCTTTCGTCGGATCATCCAAAAGCATAACAAACTCATCCGGTGAGTAATTGAAAAAAAAAAATACAAATACAAAAAAAATTATTTGTAGCCAGATTAATTGGCTCGCACCATTAATTTCGTTCATTATTAGAATTTTTTTTGCCACCGCAGGACTTCCAAAGCACTCGAGAGGATTTTTCGAATATTTCTGTTAGACGAGATCGCTATTTGTGCAGTCGTTGTGGGACTTTGCATGTACAGCATACTCGTGATGGTACGCAACTCGTCATTGAAATCGCTTAATCGGCTCAAAACACAATTTTTGTATTGCTACAAAATTTTCAAGGGATTTACGACAATCGATGAAAATGATTGTTATTTATTTATTTATTTATTTATTTATTTATTTATTTATCTATTTATTTATTTACTTACTTATTTATTTATTTATTTATTCATTTATTTATTTATTTATTTACAGGACTCCGTTTTGTCAGATGTTCTCTTATTATTTTGCTATATCATGTTCATGTTCGGAATGTTAATGGTAACGTATGGCTGGTGTCTCGTCGGGGATATTCTCAGGCAAGAGGTACGAAAGCGTTAATAATAGTCTATTGCTAACCTCCCAGCCGAATTGAGATTCGAACGAATCTTCATGATTTTACAATAGAAAGATAGCGATGCACCATTGACAAAAAAAAATCATATTAATATTTCAATTTACCATGGCGAATTCAGAGCTTGAACGTTCTCGATGCGTTTTACGAGTGCGAATGGTACAGCATGTCACCGCGTTGTCAAAAACTTATAATTATATGCATGATTCGTGCAAGATATCCACTTTATATTTCGGGCGGTGGTTTTTATGTCTTCACTCTGACGAGTTTCACCGGCGTGAGTCTTTGATTTTTGTGCACACAGCGATACTTTCTGTTCAATCGGGCTGTACAGAAGAAACAGTTTTCGATTGTTTGTTCAAGGTGGTTAAATCGGCGCTGGCCTACGCATCGATGCTGCGCCAAGTCGGTTGACGATCTAGCAACGAAGATCAATGACGAAGTTCATCGATAAACGTGGCCGTTTCAACGCCAGCGCATTTTTTTTAAGCAACTGGTCAATCATCGAATGGTGTTGATGCAGAATCTTTCTTTTTCGTTCATTCTTCGAAATTCTAATCGTCACCCAATTTACTGATCTCACGAGCAGACTTTTCCACTGACGGCACTCGATACAAGAAAAATTCAAATATACTTCTGTGGGATGTTTGTATTTGGGTGTACTTTTTTTTAAGTTCACGTCAATCGAAAAATCTGTCCTACCGAAGAAAGCGTTCAACCCCGCCTGCGGAAAATTGACCGAAAACAATTGACTGAAAACAATTGACCGAAATCACAATTGACCGAAAGTACAATTGACCGAAAACAATTGACCGAAAAAACAATTGACCGAAAACAATTGACCGAAAACAATTGACCGAAAAAACAATTGACCGAAAAAACAATTGACCGAAAACGATTGACCGAAAACAATTGACCGAAAAAACAATTGACCGGAAGTACAATTAACCGAAAATACAATTGACCGAAAGTGCAATTAACCGAAAATACAATTGACCGAAAGTGCAATTAACCGAAAATACAATTGACCGAAAATTGAATTTGCCCAACGAAAAGATCTCACAAATACGACTTTACCTATGACGAATGACCAAAAAACACTATTTCTACACACACATCGAGGTGTTAGTGCCGCCAGGCGCGAGCGGCGGACGCCGCGAGCTCACGCGGACGAATTTTTACACCTTTTGATTTTTGGCACTTGTACTTTCGGTCAATTGTATTTTCAGTCAATTGTACTTTCAGTCAATTGTACTTTCGATCAACTGTATTTTCGGTCAATTGTATTTTCGGTCAATTGTGCTTTCGGTCAATTGTACTTTCGGTCAATTGTACTTTCGGTCAATTGTTCTCGGTCAAATGTTTTCGGTCAATTGTACTTTGGGTCAATTGTATTTTCGGTCAATTATATTTTCGGTCAATTGTTCTTTCGGTTAATTGTTCTTTCGGTCAATTGTTCTTTCGGTCAATTGTATTTTCGGTCAATTGTGTTTTCGGTCAATTTTCCGCAAACGGCTCAACTCACTGCGAGGGCATTCATAGCTGGACATTTGGGATGTTAATAACAATTATTTCTTACCGGACTACTCAAGGCTTACTAAATCGTGAATACGTTTTCCTGTCGATTTTTATACAAAGGTTAAATTGTCAAATACGATTTTCCGCACAAACTTCGTTAAAAGTCTTTCGACATTCGGACATCAAACAAGCTCTTCCTCGTACGAGGCGCAACATTGGAATGACTACCGAATCGCGTGTAAACTGAAAAAAAAACCAATCGATACGAACATTGTTGTAGCACAAGTGAAATAAGGAATCGCCGAGGCTGTTGAACTTCCAGGGGATGAGAAAGCATCGGACGAACGAAACCAATGTTCTTTACCCACGTGCATGCGCGACAACCTTATGAATGTATAATTGCCTTCCGCGAATCTAGAGTTTTCGCGATTCAATTCTAAATCCGATTTTTCTTTCAACCGAGGCAGAAATGCGGCAACTTTGTATCACTCGGACGAATGTCTTTGTAGCGGCGATTAAATAAATTCACGCGACATGCCGGTAAGTTTTCCGTGTGCCTCTGCTATGGATCAATACCGCCGGAGAACGCGACAATTGCGAAAACAAATCTCACCTTCGATGTCGTTTCCGAAGGAAACGAAAAAAAAATAGTTGGTCTTGGACACATTTTTTTCAATAACTTTGTCGATGAGGAAACCCCTGGCGAATTGTGAAAATGAACATATCACACGCTTCCTATTAAGTTAAAATATAGACCGCATAATCCTCGCCATTCTACCGAGGTTCAAATTAAATAAAAAACGCACTTTTGTGTCTGTACAAGAGAAAAAACAATTGTCAAAGAATTGAAAAATCTGCGAATTAGTGTAAACAAAAATTTCATTGAAAAAATTGCAGACCTCGTACGCGAAAGCATCGGATTTTATTTTCTGGCACAAAAGATTGCTCGACCTCGCCGGTCTGTGGCCGCTCGAGTCTCGTGGCGTGAAGTTCTACACATTTCTCGCCTACTCGACCCTGCACCTTTGCGCAGCCCTTGCCGATCTCGCTCGAGTCTTCGGCGACTTCGGCCTCATGGTGGAAAATCTGGGCGAAACGGGCCTTCTCATAATGGTAATGGCGAAAATCCCGGCGCTCAAATATTCGAGTCCGCTCAGAAACGTCGTCAGAGAAATCGCCGACAGCGACGAAAATGACGACGAGGTGGAAGGTCACAAAAACGACGAGGAGAGAGAAATTTACGTGTCCTACAGTCACAAGAGCTTGACATTCTTCAAAGCGGCTTGCAGATTCTCGCTGTTTGCCACTTTTTTCTTTTACTTCAAGACGCTGCTGTACTTCTTCATTGCCGGTGAGATTTTTTTTTTTTTTTTTTTTTTTTTTTTTTTTTTTTTTTTATGATCAAAGAAAATTACAGAGTTTTTCGGTGACGGCCCTACGACTTACATATTGCCTTATCACGTGCGTATTTTCATCAACATCACCGATCTTCGGCTCTACATTCTCGTGTGCGCTTATCAGTGTCCAATGATCTATGTTTTCGCGTCTCACTGCATCATATCGTGCTTCATGTGGTCACTGGTGATGCACGTATGCGGACAATTGTCCGTGTGGGCCTTCAGGATCAAAAACCTCAAGTCCGTTATTTCGGAAAAGAACTGCCAGCAGCTCGAGGCTGAGTTTTGTCGGATCATTCAGAAGCACAAAAAAATGATTCGGTGAGCGGAACTGGGTGAAGTAATTCGTCAGCATGTTGTTTTTCGGTGCCGTCTCGTTTTTACGATTTTCGAACGAAAATACATTGCGGTATAGGAAAGAAAGATTTACTCTTAATAAACAGGGAACGAGACATTTTGCACAATCATAATTAATTTTGGTTTTTTTTATATTTTTTTTATCAGCAACGATTGGCAATGTAATTTTTTACACTTGTGTTCGTTTTTATTTAACAAAAAAAAACGAGCAAGTATCGGTAAGATCATCAATTATAACACTCGACTCGAATAACAATTAATTTATTTATAGTTTTTACATTTTTTCGCAATGCACGTTTTGATATTGTTTCTGTTTACAATTCTTTCAGTCTGTGTTGCTCATTTAATAAAAATTCTGAGCAATGTCGAAGTCAACTATCTTCTTGCATTGCGAATATTTTTTTTTTACATATTAGGTCTTTTTTAAAAATAATCGACTTATCGCTACAGGACTTCCGAAGCTCTCGACAGGATCTTCAGAATATTCCTTCTGGACGAGCTTGTAATTTGCGGTGTCGTTGTGGGACTTTGCATGTACAATATACTCGTATTGGTATGAATAACTACAACCAATTAATCACTATATTTTCAAGCATATATTTACATCGTTAAACAATTTTTGTGAGTTTTGAAAAAAATTTCGAAATTCTTTTTCGATACGAAAAGATGATCGATTTTTCAAAGATTCTTAAATAATGGCTATCTTAAATGCACTTTGTAAAAATTGTATTTTTTTCACTTTTCATCCCGAGAAACATCTCATTTTTACTTTACAAAGAACTTTTGCCCTTTTTCAATTCCCCCCTTTGTTTTAATTCAAAAATTTCACTCTTAACTTATCAAAAGTTGTTCTCGAGCTCTGCAACATGCTATATAAAGGATTGACCGATAAGATTGATCGACGATAAGAATATTGAGTGCTTTATTTGCCGTAGAATGCAAATTTGTCCGACCTCATTGTATTTTTTTGCCTCGTGATGTTCATCTCCGCGATGTTGACTGTAACGTATGGTTGGTGCCTCGTTGGGGATTTTCTTCGGCACGAGGTATGAGCACGAAGTTTTAATTTAAACAAAAAAAAAAAAAAAAAAAAAAAAAAAAAATCGTATTTTGCTAATAAATTCGACTTTTCGAATTTGTCGTCTACAGAGCTTAAACGTTCTTAACGCGTATTACGAGTGCGCCTGGTACGATATGCCGCTGCGATGTCAAAAGCTCATCATAATATGCATGATTCGGGCGCGATCGCCGCTCTACATAAGCGGTGGCGGTTTTTACATCTACACACTGATGAGTTTCACTGGCGTGAGTCACTCTTCACGCGTAGGGGAGAGCGGGGCAGAACGGCATACCAGGGCAAAATGGTATTCACGTAGGGCCAGGGCGGAAGGATATTAGGGCAAAATGGGACGGCAAAAAAATCTACTACGATGGGACTTTCTCTTGTCCCGTTTTGCCCCAATTCTATCATGCTGGGGGCTTTGTTCGACCATTTCGTACCATTTTGCCCCGGTATGCCATTCTGCCCCGCTCTCCCCTACAACGATAATCCGAATAATCCGTAACAATAGAATGGTCGCTCTCCCGCAGGTGGTTAAATCAGCGATGGCTTATTCTTCAATGCTGCGTCAAGTTATTTGAATTTCTTCGCAGTTCCTTGAGAAAGAAAATATGGCATTCGCTACTCGATGATGGCACGAGCAAAATTTTTGGTTTTTCATCATTGTTTTTTCTTTCGCCGACCAACGGCAACGATTGTAATTGCGAGTTATCGGACGAAACCGAGCGCCGCAAGGAACATTCTAGGAAAGTCGAGAGAATGTAAATCGTTTCGTAGTGAAATAAACTAATTCCACGTAGACCAGCATCTTTCTCTGCAAGCCCGAGAGAATCTTCACGCTTCGAGTGTTCAGATCGTACTGCGCTTCAATTTGCACGAAAAAAAAAAAAAAGTCGATCGACAAATTCGTCGTAGGTATAGAGCGACGAGGAGGAGAGAAGGACGAGTACGGAGAGAAAAAATAATAACGAAATGTAGCGACGCTCGGTGTGAATCATAAAATAAACCTTGTGTCGATTTCCCACGTGCATGTCTGATACTTCCATCAATTCTGCATTAGATCGGAGGATGGAACAAACTTTTCACGCTATTGAGTGTCAAAAAAATCTCGTATTTTTCGCGGAGCTTCAGCGACAGCGAAACTCTCGCGAGCGCAAATGTACGATAATAACTTTATCAATTGTCGATTCGACGAAAAAAAACAATTCATCGATTTCATTTGTCCGGACAGAAACAAACGCCGCGAAGGGGGGGCCTCGTTGATATGCGCGAAAAAGACTATTGGCGCTCCGGTCAGTCTTCCGTGAGCCTTCATTGTGGCAAGTTTCAAGTTCAAGGACAATGTTCCGAGAAACTGTTGGACTCGAAGCTGCAAACGAATGAACGAATACAAAGCCTTTCCGGGAGGTTCAAAAAGAAATATCTAACTTTACGTGCGAACTACGATAGTATATTGTGCAACAAGGGTCGAAAGTTGGCGATTGCGACGAGTGTGAGGTTTGCTGCCCGAGCGAAGCGAGGGCTGCAATCACACGAGTCGCAATCGCCAATTCGACCCTCGTTGCACATCATATTTTTCGTAACGAGTGCATGAATCTGCGGCACTTGGAATGGCAGTCGCGCGAGACGAACACTGAAAAGTGAGGTTATGACTCTAGGGGCGAAAGTAAACTCCCAAGGGCCGAAAGTGAACAAAATACGAACTGCGCATGCGCGACTTTATCATTTCACCACGGATTCGCGACTGGCATGCTATTGGCCACTTGCGGCTCGCAAGACTGCCATGGAAAGTGCCGCGATTCATGCACGAGTTACGAAAAATCATTTGTGAAGCATTGGCTTGAAATATCACTACTAGTAGGGGAGAGCGGGGCAAAATGGCATACCGGGGCAAAATGGTACGAAATGGTCGAATAAAGTCCCCTGTATGATAGAATTAGGGCAAAATGGGACAGGAGAAAGACCCATCGAAGTAGATTTCTTTGCTGGCCCATTTTGCCCCAATACCATTCGGCCCTGGTCCCATTGTGCGTGAATACCATTTTGCCCCGGTGTGCCGTTTTGCCCCGCTCTCCCCTACGCCGCTTCGCTCGTATGGCTTTTCAATTAATTTTTTTCTCTCCACATATTAAAAATATTGTAAACCACTCGACAACATTTCTTCTTTTGATCATTCGCATCAAACATGTTGTTCATTTTTTTGTTACGCGAAGACCCAGCGCGGTTGGCCCGATGATGACACACTTCGACATTGCCACCTGAATAAACGAATTGATCTTTGACAATTGCACAACCTAAATAAAGAAAACTTAAATAATTTGCGAGTGAGCTTCGCGGTATCGGTAGCGGGTATAAAAACGAATAAACTGGCAGTGACACGATTAAAGTCTTTTGGATCTTCAACGTGGCTCATTCAGGTAAGTTTCTCGGCCGGATGCTGTTGGCGGATTCTGATAACGAACACATGCTCCGTATTGTTTGATGACCGTCAAATCCAGATATTTGTAAAACTCAATCGTTATCTTTATCGTCCCAAATGCGTATCATTATAGAGAATAATAATGATTCAACGAATTGTTATCATAGTTCCGGTGAAAAAACACTGCGCACCATGAAGATTCTTTCCGGTTTCTTGGCTCTCGCCGTCGTGGCGTCCGTGCAATGTGCCACTGTAAGTGAAATATACTCAACTCAATGATTCGCATCCGATTTTTCAGATCTGAGTATCAGCACTGTTCGCGTTTGCTCGTTTATTAGAAATGATTTATTATAAATATCTGCCTTTTGTCAACAGGTTCCGTCTGGTAAGCTGACCAATGTTGAATCCGGTAACTCATCATCAATCAAATCATCATCGCTCTTTGTTACATTAGAACAGAGACAAATTGCTTTTTCAATGGCCAATGAACAAAAAGAATTGTCTTCCCTAGAAAAACATTCCTCTTCATTCCCGTGACAATAGGGGAGAACGGGGCAAAATGGGTCAAGAGAAAGTCCCATCAAAGTAGTTTTTTTTTGCTGTCTCATTTTGCCCCAATACTATTCTGCTCTGGTCCCATTGTGCGTGAATACCATTTTGCCCCGGTATGCCGTTTTGCCCCGCTCTCCCCTATGTCACAGGATATGTTGCGATTGATTATCGACCTGCACGTTATCTTGATAGAACAAACATTGTAGCTGGTATGACAATGTCCTCCGCTTGCACTGGCGTGACATTGTTATTTGCATTCGATGGCAGATGCCTTAGAAAAACAAACGTTGAACTGATGACTGATTGTCTGACGACTAATGGAACTAATTCGGATTCACGTAGACGTAGCAACCGCCAATGCTAATGGTAAGCTTCCCGGGCGCGAAGTAACTCCCGGAGAACAATGTCAGGATCGTCATTATTACAATTACGGGGGAGTCTGCAAGGTGATTCATTTTATCAAGCGAATGTCAAAGTTTAAGATATTTGTCACACAACGAAAGGTACCAATTGCAAATGCGATGTATTCTCTAGACCACGGATCCAGCTACGAGGTGCTCCCAACTGATATGCGCTGAGTTATTACGAACCAGTAAGCCTGAACCACTGGAAACGGGCCCGGCTCTGGACGGAACTTGGTGCGGCGATAAGAAAGTAAGCAGTTCTTCAACTCGACCGTGTACTCAAAACTTCGCAACAATCCGATCTCGGTGAATACGAACACATTTGAATTGTTGCAGATTTGCTTCAAAGGATCGTGCGTAGATGATCCACAGCCGCCAGAGAATCCGCTGAAGATCATCGACTTTCAATACGACTGCAAACGGCCATCAGAGTGATGAGACAGAAGTAGTACCGACCGCTCGCCTCGACTACAATTCAATTTGACTGGAATTTTTCCTAATAAATATTTGGAACACAAATTGCAAGGCCAAACAATCAATTGAACCTTTTTATGCACATTTGCGCATAAGCCGCCACTAAGTTCGCCCTTCAAACAAACGTGTTCTTCGCGTTGCCCTACGTCTTTCGCGCTTCCAGAAACCCATTTAACTCAAATCAAAATTCGGCTGCGGCCTCTCGATGGCTACCGAACCTGAAGTATCTCGTCAACGAAATACGTCCACTCAAGAGGTAAGGTATTGATTTTCTACCTGCACCCAAACAGCTTCAACGGATAAGAGCTTCGATAGATACCGGTGTGAAATGCACATGAAATCGGGCTGAAACTGAATTCCGTGATGTTGAAACGTCGCAAGTTCGAAACTCCGAATCGAAATTGGACAACTCAGCGTTCCTCTATAAATCGAACCTGCGCCGTTGATTCGCGAAAGCTCAATCAGCTATAAGATTGCGAATTTTATTTACCGGAAAGTTCGATTACTCGGTCGGTTGTCTGTTGGTCAATGAAAAAGAAGTGGCCGTTTGATGGAGTAGAGATCGTGATGACGACATACTCCAATTCGCCCACCTGAATATACTTTGTGCTGCGCAGTTATTGCGAACTGAAGCGTTAAGGTATATTTACGAAAAAGTAAATACGATTCTAAAAGCAGATGATCTTAAGTGTATGGGGGACTCGACTATTTCGGATATAAATTCGAGTACGCGAAACTCGTTGAGATCATAGCCTCATTGAATCAGTCTTCAGCATCAGGTAAGTTTTCTGGTTGATAGTTGGTCTAATTCGGCATTGAATGTACTTTGTGTCTTTCTTGCCGACGCTGCCGTGAAATAAGGTCGAAATCTCGTAATTGCTGTATAGGGGAGAGCGGGGCAGAACGGCATACCGGGACAAAATGGTATTCACGCACAATAGGACCAGGACAGAATGGTATTGGGGCAAAATGGGACAGCAAAAAAATCTACGCCAATGGGACTTTCTCTTGTCCCATTTTGCCCTAATTCTATCATAGTGGGGACTTTATTCGACTATTTCGAACCATTTTGCCCCGGTATGCCATTTTGCCCCGCTCTCCCCTAATAAGCGATTACTTCGGGAAATACGGCCGGAAATAAGTATTCATAAATGGCACATCGTTATTCTCAACTTTGTTCGAACAGCATGCTTTCCGCCACGATGTATATCACCACTTGCTTGCTCTTGGTCGCAGTAGCATCGGTACAGTGCGCCGTAAGTAAAATGTGTCAGGCTCCGTAAAGATATCCGAGTGGACATCGTTTTTTTCACAACTAGTGATTTATTTTGAATTACACATGCATCGTCCTTTATTAACAGGTGCCTACCGCTAAACCAACCGACGCCGCACAACTTCCCGGTAACTATAAAAGCCAAAATTACTCATAAACTCTCGATAATAACGCAGAGGAAAAAATCGTTTTCCCATTCCGCATTATTCGAATACCTTGTCCGAGCCGAAGACGGGCGTACAATATTCAGTCAGAGGGCCTCAAATACACCAAGCATGTTACGGAATGTTATTTCATTATCTCCATATCAGCATTAATCATGAATAGGAAATTATGAAAAATCGAGCACCTTAAGATTCCTATTATAGACTAGTTATATAACTTTTTGGAACAGGTTGTAGTAGGGGAGAGCGGGGCAAAACGGCATACCGGGGCAAAATGGTATTGGGGCAAAATGGGACAGCAAAAAAATCTCTTCGATGGGACTTTCTCTTGTCTCATTTTGCCCTAATTCTATCATACGGGGGACTTTATTTGACCATTTCGTACCATTTTGCCCCGGTATGCCATTTTGCCTCGCTTTCCCCCTACACCTGATGTTATGACTGACGGCATTTATCTCAATCGTAGATGGAGCGGCACTTCCGGGACGCGCCTTGTCTCCCGGAGATCAATGCCGACAACATCGGCCACGGGGATACGGAGGAGTTTGCAAGGTAATTCATTGGATGAATTGCGTATTTTGGGATCGATTTTTTTACCAATGACAATTTCTTCGATGTAACTTTAGACTGACGATCCAGCCACAAGGTGCACCGAACTGAACTGTGCTGAAACAGAGGACTACGACATACCCGTGCCGCGTGAAGTGGGCCCGGCTCTTGATGGAACGTGGTGCGGCGATAAAAAGGTAAACCATCACTTGACACGATTCCATTCCCGATAATTTCAATTAATACACCTGTGCTACATATGGTAATATCCAATGGTTTTAGATCTGTCTCAAAGGATCCTGCGTAAATGATCCACAGCCGCCCGCAAATCCTTTGAAAATCACCGATTTCCAATTCGGTTGCGAAAAGTGGTGGGAGTAACAATGAGGCGATGCAATATTAACGTCATTTTGCTATTCTAGTAATTAACATTTTCCCCGTTGGCCTATGTAACATGAATAAAATATGTGAAATCTAATGGAATCAGCGATGAAATTATTCAACTAATCGCAATGACGTAACCTCCAGAATTGCAATGAATCCCTGTTGATATATTTAGTTATAAGTTTCATCGTTACATTTCGTATGATGCGCTGTCATACACGATTTATTAGAGTTCAACTTCCAGAAGCGCGTCAATAATGAATTGAAGGTAACTCTATAAGTCGATTCAAATTTCTTCATTGTCCGATCGACGACGGAGCTTTGCCTCAAGCATTTCCACTGACATTACCGTATGACGTTACGTTTTTTTCCAAACGTCACACTTGTTCGTTGGATTCATTGGACTTCCCAACGGGCAATTGAAAATTTCGGCGAAATCGTTTGTGTTCGACACGGCGCCGTTAACTTGACGATGCGCCGACTCGATCGAGTCGCTTCTCAACATTGCGCCAACAGCCGGCCGTACGGAGCCACACGAGAACTGCAATGACACAGAAACCATTCACAATCTGTCCCTCCCAATTGAATTGCCACGGTTGCGATTACTCACGCTGCCGAAAGCGATAAAGAAGAGTTGATCGTTGGTAAATTTTTCGAGTCCTGGCAGCTTGCGCTCCGTCCATTCTTTCGTTCCCTTCAGATTCTTATAGGCTTGAAAAACCGCCTGCAGGCCAGTCGAATCATTTATGTTTATCGTTAATTTTGTGTCCGTCCCGCTGGTTTCGACCAGATTCTGAAAATTGGATTTACCATCAAGTAATGCTCATTGGATATAGAGCATGAGTTCGATTGTGGTTCGAACTAACTTCAATCTCTCTGGCAATGTCGTTGTCTTCCAGTTCTGCATTTACGCCGTTCTGAAAATTGGCTTCACAATTCAAGTATTGTATCTTTGATATAGGGCGTGAGTTTGATTGTGATTCGAACTAACTTCAATTTCTGAGGCAACGTCATCGTCTTCTAGTTCTGCATCTACACTGAAGTACGTGTTGTATTGATCGGCGAAACATTCCGCTCTCTGGTAGTAACTCTTTATCGCGTTTACGGAGAAGTCCACGGCGTAGCCATCCTCGCCGGAGGAAATGCCTACGACAGCATCGAATGTTGTATTCGGCAACATTAAAGCAAGTATTGTTGTTTGCCAGAAACATGACGGGTAAAAATGTTTGCTGCGACATTATCTAAATAAGAATTCATGGCATGATTTGGAGCGGGGAACTAAATTTGTCTTTATAAAGGGTTCATATGGTTCGATTGTGGTTGTCGTATCTGGTGCGATTTTGTTTCGAATATATCTCTACTCAGGATACAATTTTCACTTAGGGGAAAGCGGGGCAAAACGGCATACCGGAGCAAAATGGTATTCACTCACAATGGGACCAGGGCAGAATGGTATTAGAGCAAAATGGGACAGCAAAAAAATCTACTCCGATGGGACTTTCTCTTGTCCCATTTTGCCCTAATTCTATCATACGGGGTACTTTATTTGACCATTGTGTACCATTTTGCCCCGGTATACCATTCTGCCCCGCTCTCCCCTATTTATATACCCAGAAGGCATCGAATTTCGGATGAAGCTTTCAATATATTTAAATCCAACTACGAACCTGTTTCATTGTAAGCGTCGCTCAATTCGTAACCAATAAGATACCCGGTGCGTCCATAGTTGACGTTACTGAAAACCGAAAGCTTACAGCAATTGCACATAAACATTATATGCAACATTGTATTCATAGATAAAGAATAAACGGGCTAACTTACTCGGGAAGCTCCGGGGTCAAAACAGGCCACTGGAAGATCGCTGGTGGTGTATCTGAAAGATATGTTGCACATTCATCGTTCGCAAATCATAATTAATCTTGGAACAGAGATAGGGGAGAGCGGGGCAAAACGGCATACCGGGGTAAAATGGTATTCACGCACGATGGGACCAGGGCAGAATGGTATTAAGGCAATAATGGGACAGCAAAAAAATCTACGCCAATGGGACTTTCTCTAGTCCCATTTTGCCCTAATTCTATCATTCGGGGCCTTTATTTGACCATTTCGTACCATTTTGCCTCGCTCTTCCCTACACAATCGTGCACAGAAAAATTTCCCTGCTCTTGGAGGCTTATTTATACGTAAATTTGAGAATCAACTTACTCAGAACGTTCGTGTCCATGAAATACTCAAGGTTTACAGTTATAGGATCCATCAACGTGCTGTAAATCAGTAATAATCGTTATGATCCAATTATTCAACAAGTCCTCGCATTTCAATCGACAAAAGTCGATTATGAATATTGAGTAATCTGATTTACGCATATTTGTTGAGAATATTGTATTCCGGCATGGTGTAAGGCATCAATTTCTGTCTCCTCTCGAAGATCATGTAGCGCAAAATGTTACCGATGTTATCGGGCCCAACAACTAACTGTTTAAAATGAGTTCGTTTAAATTATCCGAATTACGCTGGCTGGGCAGTACAACTGTGATTAATTATGTACTACGATGTTTTGTTCCATACTTGACTGTAGTAATTCGTGACTGCTTGTCTGTTATTGTACCATTGCGGGTACTTGGTCAATACGGCCATATTTTTGAATATATCTTTAACAAGAGGTTTCGAAAATCCATCGACCCAATTGGAATAATCGATGTTTGCCTCCAGATTTATTAGTATGTTATCCGTCATTTCCCGTGCCTGAAAATATGGTCTGATGTACGGAAATCGTACGATGCAATCTTGTCCTCCCAACGTGCTTTTCTTACTTACCGCTCTCTGAGCCGATTCTGGAAAATACTTCTGGGAATAAGCGTAAGCTGAGGCGTGCGTCATCTTCATGCTCTTCAAGCATTCCATCCACCTTGCGCAATTCATTGTATTCACAATTATTCCGTGGGTAATTTGACGAACTTATTTTTTCAATGCTGTTATCATACCGTGGTTCTCGTTTCTTGACGCCGTACAATTGATGCTGTGCGGATATATGAAAAATTGTGTCTCTCATATGTTCGGTCGTGTGGAGCAACATATTGGCCATAAAATTCCAGTGTATGTAGTTCACTGTTGGCACAAATTGTACATATGCGTTATAAATAATGTAATCAGTAAGCGCATCAGCGTTTCCGATAAAGCACACTGACGGTCATTTTGCTAATCAGAAACTATCAACATTTCGTGCTGAAACGTAAGGTCGATCATAGTACGACTATAGGGGAGAGCGGGGCAAAATGGCATACCGGGGCAAAATGGTACGAAATGGTAAAATAAAGTCCCCGTATGATAGAATTAGTGCAAAATGGGACAAGAGAAAGTCCCATCGACGTAGATGTTTTTGCCGTCCCATTTGGCCCCAATACCATTCTGCCCATGGTCCCATTGTGCGTGAATACCATTTTGCCCCGGTATGCCGTTTTGCCCCGCTCTCCCCTACGATTAATGGCACTTACCGATAGTCTCACGTGGAGTTTTCTTCAAAAGTGCGCTAAGACCTTCAACGTATCCAATGTTTTTGACCAAAGTAGGCGTTGTTGGATCAAGCTTGATGTAGAAGAGCTTGAATAAATCCTGGATCCCTTCTCGCCAACCAACCTGAAGTGTTGCGTCAACAACAGAAGTGGGTGAAAATGAATAGGCACGACATGACTATTTCGAGACTGTCTTCAAGAAAAAGGATAATCATTGGCTCACCACGACATTGCGATCGATCCCTGTTCTGTCCTCGTATCTACGAACGAATTCGTTGAGAGGTATGAAGCTTTGGACGTGTTCATTTATGTTTTTTACTTCGTTGTCTGTGATGAGCTGCGCAAAGAAAGACATCGGTCAGGAAAATGAAGTACACGTACGAATGGTTGTGTCGTTTTCCGAGTGTTATTGACTTGGCCTTCGTTTATTCGTACCGATCTCACGAATGTTTGAAATCCATTTTTAAGCCCCGACTCTCGCTGAACATTATGGAAACTCGATTCGTACATCAGTTCCTTATTTCGTTTCCAATGTCGTTAAGGAAGCTTCTACGTGGAGAAGTTACTCAATCAATATGGGCTTTCTCGTGGATGAAGCTTTCTCAACGACGTTAAAAACCAACCGAGGAAGCGATGCGCGAATCTAAGTTGCATAATATTTTCATAGTTCTTTTAAAACCGTTACTCAGTAAACAATTTTACAACCGCGAAGAAACCAAAAAGCAACCGTTGCTTCGGGACAAACTACATATTAAGTGCACCCGATAGGGGAGAGTGGGGCAAAATGGGATACCGGGGCAAAATGGTACGAAATGGTAAAATAAAGTCCCCCGTATGATAGAATCAGGGCAAAATGGGACAAGAGAAAGTCCCATCGAAGTAGATTTTCTTGCCCCATTTTGCCCCAATACCATTCTGCCCTGGTCCCATTGACCGTGAATACCATTTTTCCCCGGTATGCCGTTTTGCCCCGTTCTCCCCTACGGATAAGGTCTACATCAATCACACTCCAGTTCCGCCAAAGTTGTGTCATCTTCATTTTCGTTCATATGTGATTGCCTGTTGTTCAAAAACGACACTTGGGTAGCCACTTGGGTAGCCATTCTAAAGGTTTGTTTGGATTGGATTGCATTGGATTGTGAGTAATTTGGATGAGTGCTGTAAATACCTTCAGAAGTCGTCTTTCAAACAGAACGAGTGCACGAATTTTGGCATTGTCGGATCTGGGTAGTACAATCCGAGGCCCTTTATTGTGCTTCCTATACAACTTGATCGCACTTTCTACCAATTTACGGTATTGCGTTGCAAGCACGAGATGTTTTCGTTCAACGAGTAGATCGGGCGGGAGAATCTAAGAATAATAAGGATCTGCTGATCATTATTTGCGCGAATTGACATTCCGATAAGCAACCTAAAAGTATTATTACAATGATTTTGCCGGTTCTAGAACCGTCCGTCGGAGGATCGGCTACAACGTCATAAAAAGTGTTGTGCCCCGTCCATGAAGCGTAATATCGATCTATTCTTTGCCAAGAATTTTCATCCACGTATCGATCGTTGCTGGTCATTGGCCAGCCACCGGCTAGCTTAACGAGTGTGTAGATCATTCCCAAACCTTGGCGATCTAAAGTTTATGCGAATGAAGAATATCAGAAGAAGTTCGGGTGCATCAAAAATATTAAGAGAAGTTTGTTAAAATAGGGGAGAGCGGGGCAAAACGGCATACCAGGGCAAAATGGTATTTACGTACAATGGGACCAGGGCAGAATGGTATTAGAGCAAAATGGGACAGCAAAAAAATCTACTTCGATGGGACTTTCTCTTGTCCCATTTTGCCCTAATTCTATCATACGGAGGACTTTATTTGACCATTTCGTACCATTTTGCCCCGGTATGCCATTTTGCCCCGCTCTCTCCTCCTACTGCAGAAACACATGGAATTCTATGATCATTACCATTATTTGTCGTACAAGAACGATACCACAACTTCGCTTGTCTTACAGGCAGAATATCCTTGGCGTCTGGTTCCGTTTTCAAAATTTCTATAAAACGCAATCACTTTGGTTTATTGCTGATTTCTTGGTCGTGCACTTTATTGCGCGGAAAGATTTTTATTTACTGCTAATACGATGTAAAACTAGATCCCTGTAGATCCGCAGTGGGTTCGACTCCACGGCATGGGCCATAATCGGATTACTCGCTGACCATTTGCCGCACGTAAACTCGTAGAAGTTTTCACAAGGATTGACGGATTGATTCATCGATCCGACAATACGGTCGGCTGTTAGGGGTTTAATTAATTTGACAATCAATTCAACGACTTCTTTATGGCAACGCAAAGTACTTCATGAACTTACCAACTTTGCGGCATTCTTCTGTACGGCACACTGTATCCTTGGCTACTCTGTTATTCGAATGAGCGAACGCCTCCAAACCCCTTCGCAAAGGCCATTCGTCGATTGCAGAAAAATCCTGATCAGTCCATAGGAAAGCTCGCGAACATGCGACAGCTGTTGCAGCAACTAGTGCGAAAAAAAATCTGAAAATCATAGACACTAGATTTTAGGGAGGGTCCATCGTTATAGGGTTTTTTTCGGAACTAGGATATTCGACAACATTAACACATCAGCTTTTCAGAAAATAAACCGTCGGGGAGAGCGGGGCAAAATGGCATACCGGGGCAAAATGGTACAAAACGGTCAAATACGGTCCCCCGTATGATAGAATTAGTGTAAAATAGGACAAGAGAAAGTTCCATCGAAGTAGATTCTTTTGCTGTCCCATTTTGCCCTAATACCAATCTGTCCTGGTCCCATTGTCCGTGAATACCATTTTGCCCCGGTATGCCGTTTTGCCCCGCTCTCCCCTACACAAACAATGAATCGATCGGATTCGTTCAACACCCTTTTTTAAACTGATTTGTTTGAAAATTGGAATGGCGTTATTTAGTATTACCGAAGTATAAAAGCTTACAATTTCCTGTCGTTCCCCATGACCAACAATATCCGTGGCTTGCAGTGCACTTCTATCCAAGCGAAGAACGAAAAGTTCACTTCATCATGCAGTACGATCGTTCGATCGGCGTCTGAACGTTCGTTTTCCGAAACTTGTTCTTTATAACCGAAGGCAACGCGGGGGCGGCAATGTTTTGTCGGTTCCCATTGCTGTCTCGATTTTCTGTATCTCCAAAAATGCCCGCACGTACACCGTCTCGTAGCCGGAAACGATAACAACACCCACTCGAGGGACAGCTTGAAAATATCTCGCGCTTCCATCCGGTGGAGCAGCATATTTCGCATTTGGGATTTTGGTATGGCTAATAAAAAAAACTTGTTTTTTTTTTTTAAATTGCACATAACATTGCCAATTGTTATTGAATAATTTTTTTAATGTTCTTCGAAAAATTGAAAATGCACTCCGAAAAACTTTTCAATATCGGAAAAAGAAATCGTTCGCTATCGTTGGGATATTCCAGAGACATTAGATGGAAAAACCGAAAACCATCATAAGTAGCAAGGAAGCCAGAGGAAAAACTAAACATAGCGGTATGCCTGCATCTACGACAAACTTCCTGTAGAGGAGAGCGGGTCAAAATGGCATAGCGGGGCCAAATGGTACGAAATGGTCAAATAAAGTCTCCCGTATGATAGAATTGGGGCAAAATGGGCCAAGAGAGAGTCCCATCGAAGTAGATTATTTGCTATTCCATTTTGCCCTAATACCATTCTACCCTGGTCCCATTGTGCGGGAATACCATTTTGCCCCGGTGTGCCGTTTTGCCCCTCTCTCCTCTACTCCGGTACACAAAAGACTCCTTGAATCAACTTGGCGCAATGGGAATGAAAGCGTACGCCTCGGATTCAGCTGGAGGTGGTCGCGTCGATGAACAGAAGGGCTGCGTGCGGCAAAATGGGCGAGGATGAGTATAATATTATAGAGCAGTGCAATGTCAACCACGTTCTCTGTGTCGATTGATTGATCGGGCTGTCGTTGCAACTCTATTATTTCACTCGAGCTTCGCTCAGTCTTTGCGATGTGTCCATGCGATGCACAATAATTCCTCATTTCTGATCGGTTTGTAACATTTTTTTCTAATTCGGAGAAATTTTGACCCGGTCAATTGGAATGTGATGGTTTCATCGAATTAAGGCGTTTCTCAGAAGGGACAGGTTTAACAATCGTATTCTGAGATTACAATTGTTTCGTCAAGAGGAGCTCTTCGGCGGTGAACTCGAGCACAGCTGAAAGTGAGTGACCGAGCGCCGAAAGCTCGTGTCAACGCTTTCGTGAAATCATGGCAGCCGTCAATTGCCCTTTCTCGAGGATCACGAAAATGATTTTGTTCTGCGTAATCTCGATTTCGATCGACGGGCGACTCTGTGCTCAGGCTCAATCATCATCACAGCAGCCGGCGACAACTCTCGCCTCCGTAAAGAGTACGGAGGCGGAGCAATTGGGCAAAACGAGACCCGTGAATCTAAGTAAGTCTTATATTTACCTCAACACTCAATTCTGTAACTGTTATTCAAAAAAATGGATGCGTAATTCACACACATAGCAAAACTCGATGGCGATACGATAATCGGATATCGGATTGGAGCAATTCAGAATTTCCCGCCGACAAAAGTTGAATCCGGAGCTTTTTGAGGATTTTTTAAAAATCGCAAAATTCGTAAACTATAATTTATTCGAAATGCTTCGAGATTTCGGTATCGCCTTGAATCGTGGGGTTTGGCGATGCCGCACGGATGCGCCAAGTGATTGTTCCGCAAAAGCCTTAATCATTCAAGGGCCTCATATCGATTTAGCTTCCTGTTTCATGGAATTTCCATGAGCGCACGAAGTAGGGGAGAGCGGGGCAAAATGGCATACCGGGGCAAAATGGTTCGAAATAGTCAAACAAGGTCCGCCGTATGATAGAATTAGGGCGAAATGGGACAAGAGAAAGTGCCATCGAAGTAGATTTTTTTGCTGTCCCATTTTGCCCCAATATCAGTCTGCCCTTGTCCCATTGTGCGTGAATACCATTTTACCCCGGTATGCCGTTCTGCCCCGCTTTCCCCTACCGCACGCGAACACGTGTGTCTTGGTTTCCTTTTCTATTTCCGGGCCTTTCGCGTTAGCCAGTCGAAGGATTGCGAAATAGAACCGAACACGCTCATACTATTATATATAGTATGCATGCATATTATGTATAATAAACACACTGTATTTTTGAACGTGTACGTATCGACATTACCTTTCCGACTGATACCGCTAAAAGCGAATCGTTCGTGGATCAGCGAAGGGTTCACCTCGCGTGCGTGCTTGCTATATAAAAAAATTACGCGAAATGCGCTTCAGTGACCATGAAAACGACGAGTATGCGAGTGAGGGGACGATATACCAAGCGGAGTTGGATGTTGACTTTTGGCGGAAATGTTACGTTTCACATCCAATAATGCCAATCTAATTATTTCCTCGGAAACATCCATTTGTCAGCATTTAACATTATTTCATTATCAGATCGACATAGAAATATCGAGAGTTGATTGCGAGTTCAGAGTTGTCTGAATAAGTCTTGAATACTTCCCGCTGATTATTCAAATCGCCAGTATGGAGATGGAAGGTCGGAAAAACATGTGTACTGACGGTAGGTTAATCTTTCAACCAGTTATCATCAACGACGCGACCAACGAGGTGGCGAACAAAAGCGTGACGAATGCCTTGAAGACAATCAAAGACAAGGATCCGGATTTGATCGGCAAAGTATTAACGGTCAAGGTCAATGCCGGGGATCGGACGACAGATATGGACGAAATATGCAAAGTCTGGGATGCTGCGATCGCTCAGGATTCCACGGAAGTTCCGGATATCCTGTTGGACACAACCAGAGTGGGCCGCGCGGCGGAAACTGTTAGCGCATTCACCGCTGCCGTTGGAATTCCAACGCTTTCAGCGCAATTCAGCCGGGTCGAAGGTCAGAAAAATTGGCGCTATCCGGACGCCGATCAGAACAAGTATCTGGTGCACTTCGTACAACCGACGGATCTGATGCCTGAAGTCTTCCGAGAATTGGTTTTTCAAATGGACATCACCAGCGTCGGCGTCATATTCGACGAGAGTTTCGTCATGGAACACAAGTACGGCAGTTTATTCATCAACTCACCGCCGAGATTGATAATAATGCCCTCGAAGCAGTCGCCCGATGAGATTCGTCGAATTCTCGTGCAGTTCCGCGAACGGCATATACACAATTACTTCGTGCTTGGCGGTGAAGAAACCGTCAGAACTGTTATGAACATTGGACAATCGTTGAATCTCACTGGTCCGGTTTACGGATGGTACGCGCTCACCGAACAAGACTTCGAGCCCAGCTGCGATTGCAGAAATGTATCCATTATGATCTTCAAGCCGTTGATAAGTTCAGCGGGTAAACAACGATTCGCCGACCTTCCACTGTCCGCGGAATTCCCGCTAACGTCGTCTTTTTACTACGATCTCCTTCAGTTAGGGACAAAGGCAATGAGTCTGTCGATTGCCAGAGGGAAGTGGCCCACGAACGCAACGTATTTCGGCTGCGACGCTTTTGACGGTGAAAATACACCGATCCGAAAATTCGATTATCTCAAAGACCTCATCGATGTCTCGGCGGAATTTCAATGGACTCTCGCGGGTATCGCTTGGGGACGCGTGGATGATCAGCACAGGGCGAAATTCGACATGACGGCCAAAATGGTAAGGATCGTTGCTGGCAATCCCATTTCATCCAAGGATGTTGCCGTTTGGCCCGCTGGACTGGAATCGCACATCCAGGCAAGTGGTTTCTTCTTAATCCTACTCCTATTGATCGCCGACAGCATTTTCTCTTCAGTCATCATTGAAATACTTTTCTCTTTGGTCATCATTGAGGTCATTATCTTCTCAGCCGTCGCTCAAGATCGTCGCCTCCTCTTCGTTTTCTCTCGTCAAACATTTATTTTTCTTCATTTCACAGGTTGAAGACGATGCCGTCGTGAGGAACCACACGGGCGTACCGAATTATCGCGCGAGCGCGATGGTTAAAGTTCCATTCGTCATGTACGATCCAAAAACCAAAGTTTGGTCGGGCTACTGCATAGACGTTTTGAACGCAATCGCGGCCGAGTCCAACTTCACTTATGTCATTCACGAAGCGTACGACAAGAAATTCGGCTCGAGGCACGAAAACGGAACGTGGAACGGCATGATAAGAGAGTTGCAGGACAACGAAGCCGATATCGCTCTCGGTAGTCTGTCCGTTACGGCCGAGAGAGATTCCGTCGTTGACTTTACGGTGCCTTATTACGATCTCGTTGGCTTCTCGATACTGATGAAGAAGCCGAGCAGCGCGACGTCTCTCTTCAAGTTCTTCAACGTCTTCGATGACGCCGTGTGGTTTTGCATAATAGGCTGTTATTTCTTCGCGACCATGCTTCTGTGGATCTTCAATCGTTGGTCGCCTTACGCCTATAGAAAAAATCGTGAACAACCACTGGTTGGGGATGAGAAGAGGCGAGTATTCGACTTACGCGAGTGCCTATGGTTCTCGATGACCTCGTTGACGCCTCAAGGAGGTGGCGAAGCTCCGATGAATTGGTCCGGTTGTGTGGTCGCCGGAACATGGTGGCTCTTCGGCTTCATTATCACGGCTTCTTACACCGCTAACTTGGCGGCTTTTCTCATCATAACGCGCTTGGAATCGAGCGTCCGATCCCTCGACGAACTCGCCAACCAGTACAAGATTCAATATGCACCCATAAACGGCTCCGAAGCTCACGTATACTTCGAAAAAATGGGGCGTGTCGAAAGCATGTTCGACGGGTGAGTATGTAAATCATGTTGGAAACGCAGCATTTGAAGAAATCAAAGCCTTTGGAAGGTCGAGATCGTGGATAGTAGAGATGGCGTAAACGAGTGTTGGGGAGAACGGGGCAAAATGGCATACCGGGGCAAAATGGTACGAAATGGTCAAATAAAGTCCCCGGTATGATAGAATCAGAGCAAAATGGGACAAGAGAAAGACCCATCGAGGTAGATTTTTTTGCTGTCCCATTTTGCCCCAATATCATTCTGCCCTGGTCCCATTGTGCGTGAATACCATTTTGCCCCGGTATGCCGTTTTGCCCCGCTCTCCCCTACCTCCTTTACGATATGCTCTATTTTATCAATTTCTTCTTCAGCATTTGGCAGGACATGATCTTGAACGAAAGTATCAAGTACCCGGAGCGCGCTGAACTGGCCCTTTGGGATTATCCGGTGGATGACAAGTACAGAAAGATCCTCAAGGCTATGAAAACTAGCGGGCTTCCCGTTGATATGAACGAGGCTCTGAACCGCATACGACACGTATCTTCTCCCAACGCCGACGAGTTCGCCCTCATCGGCGACGCGGCCGACATAAAATATCTCGAGTTGACCAATTGCGATCTTCTCAGGGTCGGATCGGAATTCGGCCGGAAGCCATACGCTATGGCTGTAAGACAACGGGCCGTTCTCAAGGATATACTCAACGCTGGGTGAGCAAATATATATTGCTGATTACGATTAGCATGTTGCTTCCCTTCTTTCTTTGATCGCGGTGTACCCAGCGCTGTTTGTAGGAAAGTAGGTTTCTCACTTTTGGCTTCCGGAAGAAGCTTTGTGTTCGAATAATGTGGAATAGAATAGAATAGAATAATCTTTATTGGGTTCTGGGTTTAAGTCCCCTGAAGACCGTGGATAGAGGAGAGCGGGGCAGAACGGCATACCGGGGCAAAATGGTATTGGGCCGCAATGGGACCCGGGCATAGTGAGGTAGGGGCAAAATGGGACAGTAAAAAAATCAACTTCGATGGTACTTTTACTTGTCCCATTCCGCCCTAATTCTACCATACAGGGGACTCTATTTTACCATTTCATGCCATTTTGCCCCGGTATGCCATTCTGCCCCGCTGTCCCCTACAATGGTAGGTACAATGGTACAGGATGAACCCTGAAGAAGTACCCTGACTGAAGGAGTTTTCGTTCAGAAAACAGTATCAACCGGTTCACTTGAAAACCAGGTCAAGGTGCCTTTATATCACATGCGTAGAAAACGGCGCTTTCCGCGGCAGCTTTTCGGACAATTTTTATGCTAGCGTTTCGAAGGTAGGTTCGCGCATGAGCGACAGCCACACCACTTTTCCTTTTCTCCTCAGGGCGTTTCGTTTTCGCAGCTCCCAAGGGACGACACTAAATGCTTGCCCGCTACACATGCCCCGATTCAACTCTCTAACATTCCATGACATTGACCTCTTTTGTCAATCGAAATGCAACACGAAGCACATGTTTCCGCGCACTCGATACAAACAGTTGTTGCACAATGCATTATTTCATTTCCCCGCATAATTCACAAGATCCCCTTGAAGTATGAATAAAATCATCGTCTGCAATTAAAAAGACTTGCCAGAAATTGAATTGGGAGTTAATCTTACGAGAATCGTCGACCGAAAGTTTTACTTCCGGCATATTCGCGTAATCTAAGAAGCGGCAGCGGCCAGCCTCTTACGAATTTTTTTTTTTTATGTACTTGGCGTCGAGACGCAGCCGCGTCTCTTGATTATTGTCAATTATTATTGTTAGGATTTTTTTCAGTCTGCTTCGGTTAACGGAAAATGGCATCTTGGAAATACTGAAGATGCAATGGTGGGAGCTGAATCCGAACAAGAAAATATGCGACGAGATGACGGAACAGAGCGACGGTATAAGTATAGCAAATATCGGTGGAGTATTCGTCGTTGTATTGGTGGGTATAGTCGCGAGTTGCTCGATTCTGGCATTCGAGTACTACTGGTATAGCTGTCGACCGAAGCACAAGAAGCAATTGATTCGCAATATCGATTCCGGAACTGCAGCTCAAAACCCATCGGCGATCAGATTTACCGTAAAACCGGCAAAAACGCCGGGTGAACCCGATTCAAATCCATTGCACCACGATTGCAATTAGGTAGGGCAATGAAATTGTCCACATGCTGTTTCACTGAATTTCTTTCGATATCCGATTGATCATAGCGTCGTAAATAATCTGCAAAATATAATAGGGGAGAGCGGGGCAAAACGGCATACCGGGGCAAAATGGTATTCACGCGCAATGGGACCAGGGCAGAATGGTATTGGGGCAAAATGGGACAGCAAAAAAATCTACTTCGATGTGACTTTCTCTTGTCCCATTTTGCCCTAATTCTATCACACGGGGGACTTTATTTGATCATTTCATACCATTTTGCCCCGGTATGCCATTTTGCCCCGCTCTCCCCTATTACGGTGTTACGTACTGACCCTATTTTCACACACATTTTATCCTTACTTTATTTTTCTTTAAGGGAATATACATAGCCAAATTCGAAATTTATTAACTTCTCAAGAGAAAGAAACTCGACGATAAAGTCGCGCGACCGGATAAGAATATCGCGTTTCCGCGAAATCTTATCCGCTCGCGACAGTTCGCGATCTCCTACGATTTACTTGAAACGCAGACACCTCGTTTTTGCTCGCGCGTGCCTTGCGAACTCAGCGTTCTGAGCCGCTTCGCGACGACCGAGCTCTTCCCAATTTTTAGTCAGTCTACCACCGTACTCCGAACGATAATCAACTAAATAAATCGAGTATCTTCCTCAAGGGAAAACTTATAATTCTGTAATTTCTGCACAAACACGAATTTGTATCTAGACAAAGGTTGCTTCGTAGAAAATAAAAACACTCTGTCGAAAGTCGAACGGGATTTACATCCTAATCGCGGAACGATCCTCATTCATTCAAAATATTCACAAGTCGAACGCGTGTTTGGTTGAGACTTCCGGACGAGTCTTCACCTCTGAGTCGCCGCCGGTCTAGGTTGAAAGAGACCAAAGTACCTCTGGCCCGGCCGCGAACAAGGTCCACGAACCTCTGAGTCGGCAAGCTCAAGGTCAACACTCGCGCCAGACCGTTGAGACGTAACAACGGTGAAAACCAGAATATGGGTTTCCAAACTCCGTTCGAAAAGTCGCAACGAGCCCGAAAAGATCGAGGAAACGACGATGTTACGCCAGTAACGAAATTTTATTGCTACGTACAAATTTCATACAACTTATCGCCGAGATCTCGAAATTCGGCGGATCCTTCGCAGTGCTCGAGAAGTGCCGGGCTGATTTTCGTCTCGCCGTAGTACGCGCCCGCCAGAGCACCAGCCATTGCGCCTATGGTGTCCGTATCGCCGCCGAGACTTATCTGCCATTTACAACATAACGCATCGATAAGTTTGTCGAGTTCGAAAAGGTGATATTGTCTCACCGCGTATTGGATGGCGCGTCTCCAAGGATTATCCGTCTGTATCCCCGCGATCGGCCTTTGAGCTCGCAGAAAACAGTATATCGCAGTCGGGACGGAACGTATCGCAACCACATCGTTGCCCAACTCGTGAACGATTTTTTCCACATGCGGTCCTTCTCCCTCCTCCATCAGAAATTTCTTTATCAGATCGAGCTGGTTCTTGTACGGCTGCGCCTCAACAAGATCCAATCTTCATTCAGAAAAATCGATAATGCAAAAGTTACAGGAAAATTCAGAAAGTTGAATATTCAAAGCGTCGGTTTTTTTAAATTCCCGTTTGCTGGTAGAATTGGCAATAGTAAAGAACTTTACGAGCATATTTTTATGATCGAACTTTTCTATGGTTTTTGCGAAACTACTTCCCTATTTCCACTTATCCCTCGGAACTCATATGCATTTTTTAATGGAAACATTTTTCCAATGTATTGCAAGATGCCATTACTCACTCTTCTTCGTCCAATTCTATGAAATTCATCTTCTCGATTAGTTCGTCGACGAATTGGACAGTGTCGAGTTCATCCTCTGGATTCAACAAAAGGCTTTGCTGGATTGCAATGGCCTTGAAGAAGAAAACGAAACATTTCTTTCACACTTTGGGTGGTCGAAGGATTAATCGGCTTACCTGAAGAATGGCGCCGTCGACGCCCAATTTATGAGTGTGCGTGATCTCGGTCTCTTGTCTCGTCATCTCCAGCAGTTTGTTGTACTCGCGATGACAAAACAATGCAATCGGCGCGACCCGCATAGCACCGCCGTTGCCCAACGAGCCTCGACCCTGAAATTGTTCCTTCGCCGGTCCGAGAACATCGGCGAATTTGTTTCCTCGCAGCTTCTGAAACACCTGCTCGACCGAAGAAAAAAAGTCTTTTATTTCACCGAAATCCCCCTCACTTCTCTCGGAACGAGGGAAAAGAGGCGCGAAAAAGAAGCTCAAAATTCTTTACATTCGTTCGTTGATTCACTTGAATTATTCGCTCGACACTTTTCTTCCGTTATTTCGCTCGTTCTCACGTTCCGAATCTTTCGCTCTCGTCCTCTCGAAGGAAAGGAGCAAGATTTTGCTTTTCTTTTTAGATTATCGAATAACCATACTAACGGTCACGACGCCGGGACCGTAACCGCGATGCGACTCTTGATAATAACTCTTGACGAATTTCTTCGCCATGTCGCAGATGTCCAAGCCTCGCTTTTCCACGAGCGACTGAGCCACCGAGCGAGTCATCGCCGAGTCGTCCGTGAACTGCATAACGGGAGCTGCCGGACCGAAAAAACATTATAATATTCCGTGTTTTATTTCATTACGCGATTCACGTACAACGCATAGAATTAGAGGATGTTCACATCGCTATCGTGAGATTATCGCGTGTTCTATCGAAATACAAGTTGAAGTCAGTTTTCGGAAACTCGTCTCGTTCTTCTTTCTCGAAAATGATAGAAAAGAATTTTTTTTGTTTTAATGGCAAAACAAAAAGGTGAACGTGTTCAGGGTCTCACAATTTGTTTTTAAATGCTTTGGAAAATAAAAACTAAGTTAAAACTCAGCCGGATATTCATTAAATTTATGAGGCAATATATGATTTATGAATTGTAAATTGCAGAAATGAGGTCTTAACTTGAAATTTCCTCATCAAAAAATTCACCTTTATAATTTTCTCAAAGAAATTAAATGAATGCATTAATTCTACTCACTTACTTTTTACATAAAAAATTATAGTATCAAAGTTGCAGTATATATTTTTGTGAATAAACAAAGATATATTCAAGGACCTTTCGTGTCTTTTCGGGACTTTTCCAAGAGCAAAAAAGTTCCCGGATATTTCCAGACAATTCCAGGAAAAGAAAAACTCAGGAGTGTTCGCGGACTTTTGTAGGAAAAGAAAAATTCAAGGACTTGTCCAAGATTTCCAGGACTAAAGGACGCTGCGAATTGAGTCGCTGCAACTCACTCAAAAAACACTGTGCGAACCTTTGTAGGACGGTCCTTCCAGTTTGTCCAATGACTTTTGCAGCATGATTCTGGAACCGCCGCTCAGAGTGTCGTCGTTCTCGTAAGGACTACCCAAGCAATCTCCGGTGAGGACGCCAAGCATCGAACCGCGAAATTTTTTTCGCAACATTGACAAATCCACCTTGGCCATTGTTTGTATTCTCATGAATATCGTATATTAAAAAAAAAAAAAAAAAAAGCAACGAACGAACGGCGTATCGAAGACAATTTTCGTCCAACTTAACCTGAAAATAATTTTGAATAATTTTAAATAAATAAATAAATGAAAATAATTTTTTTTTTCACACAATACTTATTATTGTTTTTAATTCAACATGGATTCGCAAAATAATTTTTGTTCCTATTACAAAGAATTATTCTTTTTTAAATTAGTTCTTCTCATTTACTACAATAAATATCTTTCGGAAAAAAAATTCGTCGAATCTCGGCGGAGTTAACCTAAAAAACAAATATATTCGACGATGTATTTGTTATTTTTACGGCACTGTGACAAAAAATACCTTTTTTCTGCAGAACAATTCTTCGATGCCGAGATATTTGTTTGTTTATTCGCCGACAAAATTTCGTCGCATTCCCGACGGGGCCGAGGATTTTTTTTTGAAGCCGGAATGTCGCGGAAGATTGGGGTGGCGCTGTCTGGCGGCGAAGTCACGAAACCTCTTCGACTGGAGTTTCCCGGAAGAACGAGAGGTTGTCGAATGAATTATCATTCGAGGTTTCGATCGGCGTTTGAGTTCGCTCCGGTCGGTCGAGATGGCGCCACTGTGAGATTCCCGGGTGCTGAGAAACGAATTGACGGGACACCGGCTCCCGAAGCCTTATATTATTCTGGCACGTTGGTACTTATTGAATAGGAAAAAAAAACAGTCGTCATGGAAACGTAGAAAGCATTTTCGGAAATTGACACTTCTGCATCTCGACGACCGTAAACAAAACGCGAGATCGAACGATTTTTCTAATTTTGAAAAAACTGTATTGAATAATAACATCCGAGAAATATCGATAGTTTGACAAAACTGTGAGTAGATCGATAGATTTGAGGTTTCGGCATTCGTCACATCACATTTCTTTTCGCATCGTCTTTCGGCGGATCTTCGCGCATCGGCAAAGAAATTGCATCTCGCAGCGACGGAAAATTGTGTAATTATAAAAATCAAGGTATTTGAATTTTCATACATATCTATATGTTTTTTGGGAATTTTGTTTTTATAAAAAAATAAAAGAAATGAAAGGAAGCCGAAGGCATTTTTTTAGTTCGCGTTGACCTTGGGACGCGTTGAACGCGAACAAGACTAACGAATTCCGGCGATTTTACGAAACAATTAATGATCCGTTAGGAAACATGAGCAGTTTATTAAAAAGAAGGAGCACTCAACAATTCTTTAACATCTTCGGTCGACTCTCGCTACAATAATAATAATATTCTTAACGACTAGTATTTTGTGTCTATGCGTCTCTCTGTTCGTAATGCCTAATGATTCGATCAAGCGATTACTCGGGAAAGACGTGTTTTCAATATCTCGACAGCCCGCCGGACAGAAGCCGGTTATTTAATACCTTACGATCTCAAAATGTCTCGGCACCGAAAAAAACGGTGCGAAAATTCTAACAGCAATTCATCACGATGAATTATACGTTTGCGATAAACACGTGTTTACCTTTTTTTTTTTTGTTTTCTGGCCATCCTAGATATAAGACGCGCGTGTGCACACCAATTTTTTTTTTTTTTTTTTTTCATACTCTAAATATCCGCTAGACGCGTCGATCTAAATTCTTTCGCTACGAAACATTTAATTCAACGTCGTTACGTCTCACGCGGGACGCTCGTTTTCTCTCTGTTGATAATTTCGCCCGCTCTGTTTTTATCCATATATTTTTTTTTTTTTTCTCTTTTTTTTCACTCAATCTCTGTCACTCCCGCAAAAATTGATCATTTATTCCAAAACGGCCCGAGGCTCACTTTATTTTGTTCACACTCTTATACTCGTTCCTTATCTTACATTTTTGTTTTGATATCAGAAGGGGAGCGGTCAAGGGTCTACAATCTCGAAACTAATCACTCGATTATCGCGCGAAAAAAAAAAAAAAAAAAGATTGGATATTATTAATTTTTCATCATATTCAAGAATTTATCAAATTCGAAGAAAAAACGATTGTCGTGGCTCACGAATAGGGTCATAAAGAATATACGATTGAAAATTCAATACGCCGCTCTTGTTGATCTCGTTAATTTTACATTTTAAATTCGTCCCATCAATCTTGTCCGCTCCTCCCCTATGGCTTGGTGTTCTCATTGTCGTCGATGTTGATCATCAAATTCTATTTTATTTTATCTATAATCGTTTGTCCTTTGTTCTTTCAATGCGAAATTTCACTTCGGTGCATTTATACACGAGAACACGTTTATCATGTAACGCTATTATTCTATAATATGTTTACTAGTGTCGTTATTATATTATAATAATCGCTCGGCTTGCGAGAATTTCATTTTTCGCTTCAACGAATCTTACAAAATTGATTTCAACGGTATTTTCAATGATACGAAAATTAATACAAATGATGGCAATAAAATTAACAATAATTCATAAGAATAAAGTCCGTAGCACGCTTCTGCGATACAGACAATTGGAATAATATCTAACGCAATCGATCATACCGTAGAAGTATATTTTCACTCGAAAACGCACACCAGTGGGACATGAAGAAAAAAAAAACGTACATTCACGTCACAGGCCGCGCGAATTGATTTCTAGAAACCGATTTTCATCCTCAATAGGGGAGAGCGGGGCAAAACGGCATACCGGGGCAAAATGGTATTCACGCACAATGGGACCAGGACAGAATGGTATTAGGGCAAAATGGGACACCAAAAAAATCTAAATCGATGGGACTTTCTCTTGTCCCATTTTGCCCCGATTCTATCATACGGGGGACTTTAATTGACCATCCCGTACCATTTTGCCCCGGTATGCCATTTTGCCCCGCTCTCCCCTGATTCTATCATACGGGGGACTTTACTTGACCATTCCGTACCATTTTGCCCCGGTATGCCATTTTGCCCCTCTCTCCCCTACGTCGATTCCAATTGGCGCTGATTTTTTTTTTTTTTTTTCGTTACGATGACAAATAGTGATTTTTATCACATGGAGATGATCCATGACGATATTTTTTTTGTTAGTGTTTTTTTTTAAATTCATTTCATTGGTCTTGAGGCAGTTACAAGCATCGAACAAGAAAGAAGTCGCTCGACAGCCGCTGGTATTCGCGTTACTTTGTGGGTTTCATGGTTAGTGTTGCTGTAAGTTTTGCTTTCGCCTATGTTGCAGCGAATCGTTACTGAACATCTCGTGGCGCAATGTTCGTTTATGGTTATTCGGTACGCAACTTTCGTGATTTACAACCGATTTACCAAAAAAATAAAAATTCATCAGTAAAATTCGTCAAGAGTGTGCGAAACATTCGATTTCGGATGTTTACGATGGTTAATTTTTTTTGCGAATTTCGAATATTTACCGACGATAAAATTCTATCGAAAATCAACCATATACGAGTTTCCAAGATCAATTTCGCATAACAATTTTTCCATTTACCGTTGAAGGATTAGTTGTCAATTATTTTTTCGAATAATCGGTTTCTCGTCGTTCAATTGAACGTCCCTGTAATCACAACTTGTGTCGTCTCTCTCGGATAGCGAAAAAATGATGAATGGCCGATTGTTCGTTTCAACGCTTATTTTCTATCACATATGAAAATATGAATTTTGTTCTCGAAAAAATTTAGCAAAGCAAATTTCGAAGTTCCCCCGTCGATGAGGATTTTTCGATTTCTCTCAAACGGCAAATTCGTCCGGAAAAGAAAACTCGACAGATTACTCATTCGAACGATTTCTTATCTACATACTCTCACTAAATTCGCTATCAATGTTCAACGCTATTCAATGATATGAGACTTGCTAAGTACATTATTATTATACCGTGTGACGGAAGATACAATGACAATGAAATTTCACTCGTCACCGCAAACGTCCTCGATAAAACTGTGCATACAAATAATTAACGTGTTCGCGTCTCGTGCATCGTTTTGAACTCTTCCTCATCAGTCGCTATGAATTGTTTCTTCTTTTGATTGTTCCGTTTCTCACATTCCCAGCGATGAAGATCGTTTTGTTTTTCAACTAATGAGGGTTTTCACTTTCTACTCGTGTACCTAATAAAGGTGCAGGTCGTTCACCAAGTGATCTCGATTAAATTAAATCCTATTGACGATGAAAAATAAAAAAAGTTATAATTGCTGTTTTCACACGTGATTCCGTGATCCATAAAAAAAAATTAATTAATAATAATTAATTTAATTTAATTTTTTTTTAAATTCAATTTAATTTAAATTTTATTTATTTTTCCGTGAAAAATAAAAAAAGTTATAATTGCTGTTTTCACACGTGATTCCGTGATTTCTCACGGTTCGAACGGTTCGACTGTTTTTACAAATTTCTTCTCGCTCGCGTATTATCCCAAAGTATTTCCATTCCAATCTAAGTAACCGTTTTATAACTTTGTATTGATTCATGTCAATGAAGAAAAAAAATATTCCCATGATTTATCATCAATAACAATGGTCAATCGATAACAATTAATCATTGCATTATTTTTGATTGAATGTATTTGAAAGAAATTAATAATACATTTTTATCATTTATTTCAATCGATTTTTCTATTTTACCAACTGACAATGCACTTCTAAGACGGGTCTGAATTATGGAAAAGCCGATGAAATATAAAAAACTTTGGGGTTTCGACTTAATAATGTAAAATAAACAAATACACGTGACTGCTTGTGAGAATGTTGTCATTTTTTCTATTGAATTATTCGGATTCAGACAAAAACGGCAGAGTTCGTTGAAAATTTGAACTACAGGCGCGGGAAGAAACATTTTTTTTTAAAGCTCCGAAAGAATAATACAATGTCTGTTTTTAGCACCGGCGTCCTTTTCGCACGAGGGTTGCGGCGATCCCTTATGTTTGAGATATTGGGGGGTCCTTCGGAACTCTCGATTAACCCTTGAAAACCTCGCAGCATTAAAGTAGGTCCGGTGTAATCCGGCCAAACGCGGGATTTGAAGAGAATTTCGAACACTTCTCCACAGCAAAAAGATCGAATGGCAATGGCAATTTATTTATTAATTATTTTTTGCAAATGAAAAAGAGTGTCAACAGATTGATATGTGTCGGAAAAAATTAATGAATTAAGTTTCATTTTTTTTTGCACAAAAAAAAAAAAATGTAAACTAATATTGTGAAAAATGCATTCGCATCTTCCGTGCGGTTAATTTTGTTCTCATCTGCGTCCCAACGGAAATTCATCGCCATTCTCTCCGAATCTCGCTCTTGGCCGAGAACGAATCGCCCCTCGTAACTTTCGGTCGATACGCGGTTTGTCTAAAAATTAATTTGCGCCTCTCGCATTCGATTGTGAAAGTTTATTACAGATATACTATATAGACCTATGCGTATCTAATATGTATAGTCGTCGGGACACCGAGCTAATCACATCGAGACGAAAATTCCACTTTCGTTTTACAGCTCTGCGGTTATCGGTTTTTTTTTTATTCACTATAAAACGCTCGAATTTATTGTTAACCTCATTCACTAATTCATTATACGCCTGTAATAATGTTCACTTCGAATACGATTCGTATAACATTCGCGCGAGTGACGGGGCCCAAATCTTGGGCCCGCAGCCCAAACGCTTGGAAGATCCATGGAAATCGCTATAATAATCTGTAATATACAGTTAACTCTTTTTTTTCTTCTCTTTTTTCACGTTCTCTCCATCTCGCGTGCTTTCACGGATTTCCTTTCTCTATTTTTCTTCTTCTATAATTACATCAACGATTCTTTTTTTGTCTTCTTTATTTTCTCCTCGGGCAAAATCCTATCATCGATTATCTTTATTGATCGGTAATATTTATCGCTAAATCGCCAGTTTGTGTGTGAATGGGGACTGTTTACGAGCAGTCGAAATCGTATTTCATCGTGTTTTTGTTTTAATTTTTTTCAACGCGTCAAACTTTCGACGAGTGAATTTTGCATTAACAATGCGCAGTCGTCCTGGCGCTGTTTCGTTGCAATCTGCAGCGACGAGAATATTTTTCGGAATGGATCGATTTCATTCGAAATTCATTACTATTATTGATTTAAATTGCGTCTAAAAACACCTCGTGTTCATTAGTTCTGCTTTTTATCTGTACAACCGATTAGAAATTGCGAAAAAGTGTTTAGTCTCCTAAATTCGTCTGCTAGTAATACTTTCGACGTGTAACGTTTTACGGTTTTTTTTTTTTTTTTTTTTTTTTTCATTGGTGATATATCGGGCGAATTTTCGAGTTTCATTAACGACAGTATCTCGCTTTAACAACTGGATGGCTTGAATTCGTTTTTGAGCTTGAATTTTTCACTGTATCGGTATTTTTCGAATTTTTTGCGTTTTTTTTCGTTGGCTCAATCCAACCCTCGATGTTCTGATATATCGGAGTTCTGATGATTATTCGTCCGAGCTTGCTGTGTTCTCGTTACTCCACGAACGAAAAAAGGTTCGGCAATGATTTCTCTAATATGCTACAGTAGTTATCTCTACCCCTGTCCGAGCGTGCGTAGGGGAGAGCGGGGCAAAACGGCATACCGGGGCAAAATGGTATTCACGCACAATGGGACCAGGGCAGAATGGTAGGGGGCGAAATGGGACAGCAAAAAAATCTACTTCGATGGCACTTTCTCTTGTCCCATTGTGCCCCAATTCTATCATACGGGGGACTTTATTTGACCATTTCTCACCATTTTGCCCCGGTATGCCATTTTGCCCCGCTCTCCCCTAATGCGCTAGTTCTTCAATTGGGACAATTATGATTCCTCTCTTCTCCGTGTTGTCTCCTTTTCTTCGCCCATGATTTTGATCTATTGATATACAGCAGGTCTGATAACGATGTGCGTTCGCTCATGCACGCTAAACTTCCGCCTCTCAAGATAGTCGTGCCGATAAGCTTATGATTCGTACAATTCGATATGACTTGCGTAAACGTTGATTTTGAAATCGACAAAAAGTCCTCTGTCCCATTGTGCATTTTGCAGCGACATTCTCATTTTTCTGACAGCCTCCTCGACTATTATTCGATCGCGCATACTGTTTCGTACACATATTCGAGTGCCCACGTCCAATTAACGGCATCTGCATTACCGCGGTCGGTAACACAAACTGTAAACGTCTTTTTTCAGTAATACCGGCATCTGCAGCTTCGAAAAGAGTCTCACGACCTGCTATAGTGATATCCGCATAACGTGAGATTTATTTTCAAGCTCCAAATGCCGGTATGTTTGAAAAAAGTTGTTTACAGTTTTTGTTACCGACTGAGCCCGGGATGGGT
This sequence comes from Ischnus inquisitorius, assembly GCA_963924025.1. Taxonomy (NCBI): domain Eukaryota; kingdom Metazoa; phylum Arthropoda; class Insecta; order Hymenoptera; family Ichneumonidae; genus Ischnus; species Ischnus inquisitorius. The sequence goes on along the minus strand of OZ001250.1, from coordinate 1,305,717 downwards.
GGAGGGCTTGAATGGCTAGGAGGAGATGTTGGATGCGAACTGCATTCGACGTTTCTACTTTGCCTGGTTTTGCCTCGCCCCCGTGTAGGTTTCGAAGCGAGTAGGACTATTTTCAAAAACGTAGCTTACCGACTAATTTCGATTTCGCCACACAGAGGTCCAATGTAAAATGAACCGAGTTGCGGAAAAACACCATCGGCCTATCGACACGGCTACCGCGACGCGGACACGACTTTGAACAATTACTTTTGTAAATCCAGCGATAACGGCTAATAACTCGCTATCGTCTCGTTGGTTTTCTCTAATCGTCGCTACGATCGTTCTACAAACATCGTTAATCTTAACGCTTCATTCTAAAAACGATTTCTATGATACAGTTTGTCGCAACTATCTGCGGTAACGCTATAGAGACTAATCGACCCACAGGTACATCGCCGGGAACTTATTCAATGATCATATGAATTACCATCAATGAATATCATTATCAATACAAAATGTGAACATCAACAAAAGTGATCACGTGTCTTCCATTTCAGGCTATTTGAAATACGCGCCCGCGCTATTTTGGGCACTACGAGTGTGTCGTCTCTTCGACTCCCTTTGCGTCCGGGAATCGCAGCTAATCTAGTGTTGATTTCTTGTTTTATTTTTATTCTTCTTTACCGACATCCCAGTTGAAGGAAATCGGCTCATGGCGGTGTTTCGATCTTTGATTTATTCAAAACGTTAGGTAGTGTCTTCTTCTCCGACGGCCTGCTGAATTTTTGTTTTTATCTTCGTTCGTTCAAACTTCGGATAGCCTCGTCAGAAAGCTGGATTACGAGCTGGTCCCACGTACAAACTTTTCACAAATCGCTGTCAAACACTTCGAACTTGATCCCTTCCCAGATTCCTTGGCAACACTTCCACGCGCGTTGCGCGTACATCGACGCGCAACGTTCTCTCTTTCGTGCGATACTCTTCACTCGAGAAATATTCTCCGATATCCATAAATTCGTGACGATAAATAACTTCGTCCATTGCTTCAACGGCACTCAAAAATGTGATAATAAACATTATTTCTTGCGTTCTTCGTCCCCGTGACCTTGGTTGATCGTATTTTTCGAGGGATTGTTTTGCTGTGTCGCCTCGCGCTGTTGCGCACAATTTTTACAAATATCCGGTCACCATTGGATCATGAATGATGCAGATAGTGTTCTTCTCAGAGTGGGATCGGTACTTCGTCTCGAGTGTCTGCGGAAAAGTTGCCACTCCGAAATCCGCGAGAAGACTGCTTTCCGTCGGCGACTTCACGAACTCGAAACTGACGACGACAAGTCCTTCAATCGATTGCTGCCGTATTGTCTTTGGGACACATTCTCGTTCCGCGCTCATACCGACCAAGTCGTGATGGATTGCTGGTTTCATTGCCATTCGTGTGCTCATCGCGTAACTTCACCGAATATGATTTGCTGGAGGACTTCAAGTATGGAAACGGTTTTCCCGGATGGTCCCATCGATAAGCTCCGAACAAGCAACGACCAATCGACGGATCTTTTCACAGTTGATCTTTCTTTGCGCTTGAACTTTCTTGATTCCTCAGCAAGTTGACCGCGAAACTGACCACTTCGCACTCGAGTAGTCATCGGCGGCATCTCATTTCGTCTTCAATCGTCGCTCCTGAATCCACCGACTCTGCCATCGTTTGTCCAACAGAATTTCAGTACGTTTCGGCAGATGCCCATTCTCGTCTTCTGTACCTCCTCGTTCCAATCGCTCATTCGTTACGTATGGAAAGGTTGCCATCAATGAGTTCAGATCCGAGGGATTGCGACCGATCAACATGTGGTCGTTCACACATGGTCCTTTGGAATATGTAAAGTTGCATAGAAAAGAACGATAATACGATCATCGCACCAAAAGAGAGTTCTTTCGAAATCGCGAAATCAGCGATTACTCTGTTTCTGCAACGCGATTTCTTCGCGCTCAGCACCAGCTGCATTAGGATGGCACTCGCCCATGTTTTGCCCAACTTTAACGGACTCAAACCAGTCTGGTAACACTTGCGACTGGACCTAGGAACAAGTTCCAACAAGGCAACGCAGACGAAAATTAGCTTCCTCTCTATTGGTTTATGAATCGCACCGCGCGAAAGCATCACCAATTAAGACTACGGAAAGGAGCAGTGCGGGCGTCCTGATCTCATGATCGATCCGAGAGGCGTGTGGGACGTTACTGGGACTAACAACGGGTCAATCGTGGGTAGGAAGATCCACGACGATCTTCTTCCACGTTCCACGTGATCGAAGCGATCTCGAGATATTCCATAGTCTTCAACAGAACAACGGTTCTTCCGGCTGATCCCACCAATGAGCGCCGAAGAATAGATACAGGTCCTGATCTTGGAGGGAATAGCCGGGCGGCGGTTGGACGGGCAAGGGGGGCGGCGGCACCGGCGGCAGAAGGGAGTAACAGGGTGGCGTCGGTGTCGAACTAGTCAGCGACTGCGAGAAAGTTGTACCGGACCGAGGGCTCGACGGCGTTTGCAGCACCTGCTCCGACGTTCCGGCCGCAACCCCCGATGACCTTGACGGACTCCCGTTCGCCGGAGATCAAAGCTCACAGTCGAACATTGCCAACGATCGGGTGATCACTTCATCCTGAGAATCAGAGAAATTCGGTGTAAACACTCCTTCCCGCTGTTTCTTCCCTTTCGCAGGTTTCCCTTTTGTTCAGAATTGCCTACTCTTTGCACTCTCGTGAACACAAATAAATGTGTTTCACCGAGAGATTGCTTTCTTTCGAATCAGCGAAGTGCGCTCATGCAATGATGCATTCAATTTCCGTATAACAATTGTACGAAAACATATTTAGAAAAATGATTACCATTCAAGAAAAAGTGGTGAAGATTAGAATTTCCATGATGCATTAAATACTATGAATTACGTATTGAACTCACTTTAAGGCAACTTTCGATGAACTCCTCTATCGTAATGACACCGTCGTGATTGAGATCGAGCTTTTCGAAAACCCTGTCGAGCTGTTCCCGGGCCTTTCGTTCCTCCTCCGCCGGATGCTTTCGGCCCATTAGCTCGTGAACCGCTGTTACGACTTCTCCGAGCTCGCCTCTCGTTATGCAGCCGTCACCATTTATATCGTAAAGCTTGAACGTCCATCGTAATTTCTCGTAAATACTGCCTCGCAATAGTGTGGAGAGCGTTACTAAAAGATCCTGAAACATGACAATCTTGCCGGTAAATAAACTCTTTCTTGATCGAATAATTAAGTAATAATTCAAATCAATCTTTCTCGCGATGAAAATGTTTTTGCTATGTGTTCATAAATCTATTTAAGAAATTTCGTCAAAAATAGGCCAAAATCGATAGAACCTGTCGCGGTAGAAAGTGAAACACAACGAAGCTCTGGCACTACGTCGTAGCAGAAAAGATTTCACATGTTCCATACATTGACGCATATAGCGGAGAGTGGGGCAGAACGGCATACCGGGGCAAAATGGTATTCACGCACAATCGGACCAGGGCAGAATGGTATTGGGGCAAAATGGGACACGAGAAAATCCACTTCGATGGGACTTTCTCTTGTCCCATTTTGCCCCCAATTCTATCGTACGGGGGACTTTATTTGACCATTCGTACCATTTTGCCCCGGTGTGCCATTCTGCCCCACTCTCCCCTACAGCAAATATGAACACGAATGTTCATATTCTACCATTTTTTTCCGGACGGATTCGAGCAAGGGCGTTTGCATGTCTGTTGCAGATAATCTAATAGAGTAGCTTCCTTTAATTACCCTGAAGCTGATAGCCCCGTTGCAGTTAACGTCGAAGGCCTTGAACACGTAGTGGGCGTAGTAGCTCGAGTCTGCAATCATTAGTCGTGTTGAGGAGGTAGCTCTTCGCAAAATACGGAAGATATGAAAGTGGCGAGTGAAGCAATTGATTTAGGCGCTACAATTTGAAACGCTACTCACTTCCGTGGGGAAAGAATTTAGCGTAGATGTCCTTGAACGAGTCCTCGTGCACGACACCCTCAGGACATTCCTGCGAACAATCAACGAACGATACATTGTCTCTTCCACACTTTGGTGGCCCGCAAATTTTCGTCGGCAAATAAACGTCTAAAAGCGAAAATATTTGCATGAAATTTCATCGAATTTTCAATTAAACAAAAACGTTCGGACAAGATTAATATCGTAAATTGAATAATAAACATGATTTATGAATTGGGTTTTCGTGGATGACCTTGAACAATTTTCTTAAACAATAATTTCGCCATTGCGTAAAATATTGTTAGTATCTAAAAGTAAACAACGAAATATTCTAAGGTCTAGGAATGGTTTCTAGATCTCTCTGCGGTGACGAAAAAAAGGCTCGACTGCGATTAATCGACGATGACAAATACAAAATAATCGTATGCTGATGAACTAACGATCACCTAAGAGTCAAGTAAGCGTCGAACCATTCGAAAGAACGAAGATGAGGCTACCTCACACGATCCCGAATAATGTCGTTGAGACGTACAGGTACTCTTGTTCATATTTAACTGCATTTTTATGATTACCATTCGAAGTAATGTACTAACGTATCTATTATTGTAGAGGAGAGTGGGACGAAACGGGCACATTACGCAGCCAGACAAGCACGCTGATGCAGCAAAACGCGACTTTTTCTGCGAAACTAATTGAACATTTTGGATAAATTTTTTTTTTATGTTTATAAATTTTTTAAATAATTTTCGCGTATTTTCAATTCATTGCCATTTCTTTTTGCATGAAAAAGTTTTTTTATCGAATGTCGTTTCGTTATGAGAAAAAATACATCATAAACAATCGAACATTTATTTTTACGGAACCTTCGGCCAAAAAAGAAATTGAACCAGATCGGAATCATGCCTGGATCCGGATAAAGAATTTTTTTTTTATTCCACTAAACATTTTTTCAATTTAATTTTTCTTTTTTCACAAATTTAATGATTTCAGTCGTGTTAACGTTAGCCTTAATTAATTGCACCGGACCAGCGTTGCGTCCCACTCTTTCCCAGCGGCACTGAATTTCTATCGATATTTTCTACCAATACTTCCAGGCAATGCGGTAATCAGCGTAATTCATTATTCATCGTAATATCATATTTTCGAAAGTGATACATTCCTATTGCAAACATTTTTCGAATAAATAATCAAATTAACACACGCACAAAGTGACTGAATGCGTCAGTAAAGAAATTTGCGAAAAATAGTTATTTGTATGGCGAGGGCGAAAAAGTAGGCAATCCTGCACTTCCGAATTGCCTATCGCGCCGATGCCATACACACAATTTTTCGTGCTGACTACGCACTAGCGCGTAGAAAGTGTCGAATATTGCGTCGACTTTTCTACGCGCACTGTGAAAAAAAGTGATTTTCTGCGCACTGAACGCGGGCGCGAAAATTCGAACTTCGCGCGCAGGCAGCACGAAAAATCCATTTTTGTATTTTAACAAATTACGGTAATAAAAATTGTTTATCACAATTGTTTGCCTGGCTATGAGAAAATTTCATCGACAAAAACTTGAGCGTCTATCCTATGGTGTCGCTAGAACGACTAAGATCGCAATGTTGTAGCTTAAGCGGATGTCGCATCGGTAAAGATTCAAAAAATCGCATTCCCCTTGCAGTCGATGCTTGCAATAATAACAATACATTGTCAGATGCTCGGGACAAACAGTCCTCCTTCCCCGGGAGCGAGGTCGCCTGATTCGTGCCGAAGACTCGACGTGGGACGACGCGGTGATCCCCGAGCTCAGAATCCTCGCGTTAAGGGTCCTCGTTGAGCGCTGGAAGGATTCGCCGATTTTGGAGGAGCTGCCGACCTGCGTCGACCGGGACGCTCTCTTGGAAATCCTACCGATTGATCTTCCGTTCGACTTGATCGTCGAGAGGATTCCGCACGAGTATTATTGGAGTCGAGCTGCCAAGCACAGGTGAGAAAAAAGAAAGCGAAACAAGCGATTTTGCGTCGATTATCCTTCGAGTGACGGTGAGATTAACGCTATTTTTAAACCGATTTTAATATCCATTTGAAAAGTGGGTAGATGTGGATGAAGAGTGGGCGGAAAAAAGAAATATTAGCGGAAGTTCAATAACAATTCAATTAGGGGAGACCGGGGCAAAATGGGCTAGCGGGGCAAAACGGGCTAGGGTAATTCGATGCAGCTGCGGGGTAAAATGGGCTGCCCTACAATTTTTTTAAATTTCATATTTTTCGAGCGAACGGTAATGAGCACTGGAACAAATCGGACTACGCAAGTATGAGGTAGTTCTGCGGCAAAATGGGCTTTCATGTTTAATCGGGATCATTCTTTACGTAGTTATCGCGCCAACATTCCGACTTCGCATAAGTTTCAGAGAAATGAAGAGAAATCGCAAAAACTTCTCAGTTGTCTAAGAATCTGACAAAAAACAACAATTTTTGAGGCGATGAAATTATCGATTTTCCAAAATGTTCCTTGCAAAATGTTATTAACCGATCGTTGCAAAATTGAATTTTTCAAAGTACGTGGTAGATTTTTTTCAAATTTCGTGAAAGCAAGGAAAGGACACGGACAGACATTTTTCCTAAATGTGATTTTTCGACGTTTTGGCACATTCTGAACACGTTCACATGGATATCTCAAAAACAAATTTTTTCACAAAAACAACGGTTCTCGAGGAAGCAAAAAATATTTCAACAAATTTTTCCGGTGATTTAACTCTTCTTCACATTTTATTATCGATAAGCCAATTTTTCCGAATACGTATGGACTTATTGTCGAGTTTTTTAAAATTTCCGGAATTTTCGTACATAAGGGTAGCCCGTTTTGCCCCGAACGACTTTTTTCTTCGAAAACTTCATAAAATTGGTATGAATACATTTTTTTGATGGATATCCATGTATATATGCAATCAGCCTCGATGTAACATCCTGTATTCTTTAGGTAGCCCGTTTTGCCCCGCCCTCTCCTACATATAACTTGTTGACACTTTTGAGATCGTAAACAACACTTTGTGATATCCAAAAATCGGTCCTTCGGCGAAACATGTGAAGTCGGCTGCTTCAGCTGCTTCAGTACTGCAAAAGTCAGCCTTTAGCTGTCTCATCGAATAAATGTGAAGTTTATTAATCGTTAATAAAAAAATCCAGCCGATAGATCTGATTCAGTAGATTGATCTCCATGCAGATGGGAATACAACACCCCGGAGGATCACGGGAATTCGTGGCGACGGCTTTACTGCGAGCGCCACTTGGCCGAGTATTTGGAAGCCCTCGATCCCGATCATTTTGGATCGCAACGGGACGAATGCGAGAAGCTCGTTAAACTGGTCCAGCCTCACATTCGCTCCCTCAAAATTCGATCTCTGGTGCCTTCCAAGTGAGTCGAAGCCTTTTGTTCTCTAACTCGTCTTCGGCAATGTCTTTGTCAACAATGTTAATGTTCTCGACAACGTTCGAGTTCGAGGCAAGAGAAGTTAAGAAAACACAGTTCGATTTATCTAAAAATCTTCAAAACAACAAAGAGTGAGTAATTTCTTTCGTAACGGACGTCAGAAATGGTTAATCTTGCCCGAATTCCGTCAAGATTTTCGTTGAGATGGTCCGCAACCGAGGAAGAAGAAAAAGATCCGGCGGATGCAACTGTAGAAGAGAAGGAAAACGATCAGTGCATTTCTCAGGAAGACTCCACTGTTCATCATATACCATTCAACGCGATACTCCCACAACTTTCGGAGATTCGTGAACTCTGGCTGAACTTTGGCATGAGTTACATGAACGACGGTTTCGAGTGGCGAGACTTCGAGTAAGGTTTTTTTTTTTTTATGCCTGAATTGGCGAATAGTTGACGATAATGTACGGGGAGTTTTTTTCACTTGCTGTTCAATGTGAAAGATTTTCCGTCGAGGACTGCCTTGAGCTGGGAGAAGCGCTGACGAACTGTCCGAGGATGGAAAAGATCAGCCTAACGAGAAGTAACCTCGATCAGGCGAAGGCTGCGGCCATTCTTCAGGGAATCGTGACTAGCAGGACCGTAAGATGAATTATAAATATCTTTGCGGCGCATCTTTGAATGGCTCTGTGTCTGTTTAAAATGACATAATCGCGAGGAATCTTTTTCAAAAATTCGATTTTTTATTTTTTTTTCAACTAAACAAAAATAAAAAAATTATTTGGCATAGAATTTTACAAAAATCTAAAAATTGACCAATCGACCAAAGGGGACAGGAGCGTTGGGACTTGAGGAGGTTCGACATGTTTTTTTCATAGAAATCACTTTCCGAACAGATCGAGGAAATCGATTTCTCGCACTGCAAACTCGGCAATAGTGGCGCACATGCGATCGGTGAATTTCTGAAGACTCACAAATCCCTCAAAATTCTTAAATTGGCCAACAACGGAATTGGCGACAAAGGATTGGCGGGTGTAGTTCACGGGCTTCTGCAGGAAACCGGAACGCCTTTAAAGCACTTGGATCTTCGATTGAATCCTCTGACGGACGCCGGTGGAGTTCATATTTGTGCCCGTGAGTTTCACAAGCATTAATTAAAGTAAATTAATACTCCAGTTGGATCTTTCGAATGGGGTATTTCGAATATTCGAACATTCGAGTACGCGGATATTCATTTATCTGAATATTGGAGTACGGGAGAGCGGGGCAAAACGGCATACCGGGGCAAAATGGTATTCACGCACAATGGGACCAGGGCAGAATGGTATTGGGGCAAAATGGGACAGCAAAAGAATCTACTTCGATGGGACTTTGTCTTGTCCCATTTTGCGCTAATTCTATCGTACGGGGGACTTTATTTGACCATTTCGTCCCATTTTGCCACGGCGTGCCATTTTGCCCCGCTCTCCCCTATTTTTTTTATTATCCTATTTCTTGAATTTCAATCGACAACAACGATTCTTTCAACTATTGATTCCCGACAGTTATAATTATTTTCTTCGCAGTCATTTTGCGAAATGCAATTTTGGAGAGACTGAACATAAGCGGCTGTGGTCTCGGCACAGAAACTGCAATGGGCTTAGCCGAAGTCATATCGTCGGGCTACACAAAGTTCTCCGCATTGGAGATCGATTTGTCTAACAACGATCTTGGACCAATCGGTAAAAATTGATAAAATATGATCCAGCCACCTTGATCACACATGACAGTGGACTATATCCGTACTAACAGACATATTTTCTCTTTGAACCAGCCGGAGAAGCTTTCGATGTGGCAATGAAAACATGCGCCTCCATCGTTTCTATGGACGTGAGGATGTGCAATTTTACGAAGGAGTCCGAATGCGCCATCAGCGAGAGTATAGTTCGGTGAGCAGATCAATTGTCTTCGTAACACGGGCACGAAAAGTTGTCCTCCACACCGCAGGATTGCGGAACGAAAATGAAACTCATTTCAATATCGTCAAACTATTTTCGTGCATTTCGCACGAAGGAAAATCGCGAAGCTCTGCATATCTTGATCTTTTTGCTACGGGCCAATTATTCTTTTTTGGCTTATTTCGCGTTCGGTGATTCTCGTGGTTTCGTGCCAGGGACGATTAACCGACAAAAGAAATTGCGACGATATATGTCCTCGTGTGATCCCCACGATCCGACCGAATGAGTTGGAAAAAAATTGCACCGTGAAAAAAGAAAAAATAGACGGAAAGAAGAGGCGAAACGGGAGAAGTCGTCGGGCTGGGTCGAAACTAGTGCAAGTCTGGCAAGTTGCCAGTCCATCGAGATTGATCGTTCCTCGCATCGTTCTCTTGCACCCGAGTTCGTGACACCGCTCTTGTGCTTTTTGTTTTCTCACGCTCGTCTCGCCCATTTCACCAGAATTCTCTTTCGCACACTTCTGGCCGTTTTTCCTGCGATCGGTATTTGTCTTTATTACAAAACTACAATTGAGCTGGCGTTGATTGCGATTCTCTAAAAAAAAATGTAAATCAAGCTTGTAGAGAGTATATGCCATTTTTCGCGGTTTCGAAAGTCGAATTTGTAATATCTGATTTTCGTTCTAACAGTATGGTACGTTGGTCGAAGTCGCCTGTGGCCGATATATCAAAATTTTCCGTTCGTCGCTTCCCCTTGCGGGCAGGTCAGCAGAAAAAACATTACTCAAGTATTTCTACACATTTTGGCGAATTAAGGAACAGTCATTCAGTGCGTACGTGATAACCGCTTTCAATGAAAAGCTTCTCTATACAGTGAGGGTCTGAAGTCGTGAGAGAAGTTGGTTTTAGTTTTTTTTCTCTACCGCCAGCGATATCTCACATATTCTTGAGGGGGTTCTAGGCAGCAGTAGCAAAGAAGGTCAAGGAGTTTCAGGGAGTGGGCTGGGGTGGTGGTTTAAGGGAGTCCGGAGGGAGCGCTATAAATAAGGGTTCTAGGGGTTTCAAGGCAGGAGCGGAAAAGGAAAAGACTACTTGTAGAGAGGAACGTTTCAAAGTGGTTTCATGATTTCACTTCGGTGGGAAAAGACATATTACAGTATGGCATACGTGGAATTTCAGGTCCACGCCACGCAATATAATTCAAGAAAGATTTGCATCAATTGTGTTGTAAAAATGCAACGAAATACATCGCGCATCACATTGTTATGCATGGCTGCATGGCTCCATGGCTGCATGGCTGCATGGCTGCATGGCTGCATGGCTGCATGGCTACATGATTGCATGGTTGCATGGCTACATGGTTGCATGGTTGCATGGCTACATCACTGCATGGTTGCATAGCTACATGCTGCATGGTTGCATGGCTACATGCTGCATGGTTGCATAGCTACATGCTGCATGGTTGCATAGCTACATGCTGCAAGCTGCATGGCTACATCGCTGCATGGTTGCATAGCTACATGCTGCATGCTGCATGGTTATATGGCTGCATGGCCACATCGCTGCATGGCCACATCGCTGCATGGTTGCATAGGTGCATGCTGCATGACTGCATGGCTATATCACTGCATGGTTGCATAGCTGCATGGCTGCATGGCCACATCGCTGTATGGTTACATGGCTGCATGGCCACATCGCTGCATGGTTACACGGCTGCATGGCCACATCGCTGCATGGTTACATGGCTGCATGGCCACATCGCTGCATGGTTGCATAGGTGCATGCTGCATGACTGCATGGCTATATCACTGCATGGTTACATGGCTGCATGGCCACATCGCTGCATGGTTGCATAGGTGCATGCTGCATGGTTGCATGGCTGCATGCTGCATGGTTACATGGCTGCATGGCCACATCGCTGCATGGTTGCATAGGTGCATGCTGCATGGCCACATCGCTGCATGGTTGCATAGGTGCATGCTGCATGGTTGCATAGCTGCATGGCTGCATGGCTGCACAGCTCCATGGCTACATGTCTGCATGGCTGTATAACTGCGTTGTCTGTTCCATTACAGATGCTACACTACTGATCCAGGAGTTCTTTGAGTCTGAATAGCTTAAAAGCCGTTGGCGGCAATGCAGAGTAAATAGGATTTTTGTAAGGCCACAATGCAATTTGTACCAGGGAGAGATGTTGATCTGATTGGCCGGAGTGGAAGCTAGAGGCGTACTAGCATTTCATATTTATCGAGCACACGTTTCTTTAGAACTTCAGTTATTTATTTAGTTACTTCGACCATGCTTCCTTTCATTTTCTCAGCTTGCCCTTCCACCGGATGAGGTGAAAGATAGATAGAAGTGAAGCGATACATGGATGCGAGCGTTAAAGCTTCCCATTTCCGATGCTCCATTGGCTTTACGAGCGGTATGAAGTTTTACGGTCAACATTTCTGAACACAACGTGCAGAACGGGACGTAACGAGGGGTTTGCAGGGGATACAGAGTTTAGAGCCTTTGAAAATAGACCCCCGGGAGGAACGTTTTCTGATCTTCGTTCGCGTACCGACGGGACTAAAATTCAGTTTCTGTATCTGCTAAAAGCATTTCTCGACTATTTCGACGTATAAATTGTTACCGCTAACTTTTATGCGCTATCCGGTCTTTACAATTGTCATCTGAAATCTAACGTAATTCAAAGGCAATTCAACGCTGAAAACGATCGTTAAACTCGCTTGTCAACAATTGTCACAAAAATGCTACATTAAAGAATGGAGGAATGACGGCCGAGGAAGAAGAAACATTAGCCTATCATGCAAATTTAACGTTTTTAGGCACCATCTGTAAGGTTGATTTTTTAAGATTTTTATTCAATCTGGCATTCCGCGAAATTCCCTTCAAATCTGTCTTTCGATCGGGAATGTAATATAATCTTTTTAGAAGCCGTGTTTTAAATATTTGCGCTTATCCGACTCGACTGCGCCGTCGAGGGTGCCGTAAATTGGCATTTTTAAATCACCTTTACACAGGAGAAATTAATGCACCGCTTTGTCCAACGCTTGCAGGAACAGAGAAGAGAAGAGGAGAGAGAGGCAAGCAAAGTTCGGAAACCCTCGAAAAAACGGAATTTCCGTTCGAAACGGGTCTGAAAGTTTAATGTCATCCACCGAATTCGAACGCCTGCAGAGACGCCAACAGCCGTCCAATCTACACATAGAAGGATCTCTCAAGGGTCTACGCGCCGAGGAAGATCCAATAAGTACGTGGAAAGTTACTAATTAATGTCTACTCTACGGTTCCTCGTACTCTGTAAACAATAAAAACTTGCCGAGTCCTTAGAACACAAAATAAATCAATAAAAAGGTCCAGCAAGTTTTTTACTTTTTTCTCCACCTCTACTTGGCTCATGACTTTTTTCTTTTTTCATAATCAAAAATTGTTTTGCAGACTATTTTTGAACTTTTACTTTTTGCTCAAAAATGTCTTTTCATTTTGACTGAGAATACGATGAGTTAAAAAATCACAAAAAACGGTTTTCGAAAGTTTCTTCCTCACGGGGAAAAATCCAAACATCATAATAAAATTTGTCATTCGTCTGTTATTTCACATGATATTTTGACCTTGACAGCGACCAGTAAATACGCGACAAAATCGATACTGAAAATTGGCTCAAGACAGATTGAATTGGAAAGCACCAGCAAATCCACAGTGCCGTCATCGACGATGCGTTCGAGGATTGACTTGTCTTCCGCCAGATTGTCCGCAACAAGTAGTCGATAATTTGGGGAAAAACGCCAGTCATCGTTCGCTCTCAAGTCGAAGGGATTGAATCATTTTGACGGGGCAGCCGGTGATGTTTCAGGAGCTGACTAGGCTCAGGTTCGGCTTGTATGGGCTTAAAATTAATGAAAAAGGGACACGCGATGGCCATTATTGAAATATTCAACTGAAAAACCTAATAAAGCGAAGGTAAGCATCATGAAAACAAAAAAAATTAAGGATTAACAAATTTTTATTGCCGAAGCCATTTCATCTACCTCTGTTATCGCTTGCCGTAGCTACAGGTTTTTTTCTGTTAATGTCAGTATCACAAATAATATACGGCAATACATGACTAATAACATGATTAAATAGTTCACAATAATCAGTCCTATCTCTATACGTAATAAAGTCATTTCTTTGCGACAAATTTCACAAATTATGAAATTTATTTAAAAAAATTAAAAAATTAAAAAATTAATTAATTAATTAATTAATTAATTAGTAAATTTTTATTTATATATAAAATTATTTTGCGCCTCTACGATAATAAATATGATTTATTATTATTATTTATTATAATTTTTTTAATGCAAAATAATTTATTGTTATTATTATTATCATATTTATTATTACGATAATAAATATGATTCATTATCGCGTGTCATCGAGAAAGTGCCGTTTCAATTTGTCCAGCGCCTTGCGTCGGTGAGAAATTTGATTTTTGACGTCAGTCGGCAGTTCGGCGAAGGTTTCGTCGTGGCCGTCGGGTTGGAAGATCGGGTCCCAGCCGAAGTTTCGCGGGCCCCTCGGACTGACGATGCGTCCGGCGGTGCGTCCCTCGAAAAGGATTATCGGCTCGTCCGGATTTCCCGACGAGTAGGCAAACGTGCACACGGCTTCGGCGCTCTTGTCGTCCCAGCCGTCGAGCATCCTGTGCAGTCCCTCCGGTTGCAACTTATCGAGAAACCATTTGACGTACGGTCCCGGAAGGCCTTTCATCGCGTTGTAGGACAGGCAAGTGTCCTCCACGATGACGGGACCTTTGATCAGTTCCGCCGCCGCTCGGCACTTCGCCCGGCAAATCTCGTCCGCCTCGCCCTGGTATTCCGGAAGATCGATTTTTTTGCTTATCAATTCCCGAGGAAATCCACTTCCCAGTACGGCGACTACTTCCTCGAGCTTCTTCGCGTTGCCGGTCACGAAGACGATCGGCGCTGCCATATTCTGCAAGTTCGCAACACTATTTTATTCACCGATTTTCATTTGGGCGCATAAAACATTTTGACGGAAGACAAAACAAAAATATTTTAATCCGATTCGATGACTCATTGGTCGTCGGACTTTTCGTTTGGCTCGAATTTCCGCCGAATAATCTTTGGCAAGGAACAATAAGATGTAATGTTACTTACGAAGACGATGAGTCGTTGCCAAGCTCGTATGGTGCTGATTCACGAACGTTCGCAGTTAGACCGTCGAGCCAACAATGCCGATTCGTTTCCGTTCGATGGATTTTACACACAGAGTTGGACTGGATGAAATATGACTCTGATAAAGTGATGACACAGTCGGGAAGTAGCTACTGTCAGCTCGGTGTCACCGTGCCGAATGTGGCAATGCAAAGTGGCACGCGCTATTTAACCGTTCCCACTGCCGATTAGCTGGCGCCTGATTGGTCGAATTGCATCGCTAATAGAATTCGCCGCAAGGTGGACGCCACGGTGGAGCAGGTGAGCGTTACCGTTAATCGTCGATTCCAGGTATAAGGGTTGGCGCGCACTCATCCACGAACCGGTAACTGTTCGCATCGGTTACCTGGATGTAACAGGTTGTATTGTAATGCAAGACTTCATTATACCGTTTAGTCATTAATATTTCGTTGCTGAATGCACGAGTAAATAAAATATCCAGATGACATTGCTCGCGCAGGGTGTGAATTGAACATTTAAATGTCATTGGTACTTTTAATTTCAACCATATTATTATTATATTATTAATTATATAATAATAATATAATATTAATAATAGAGAATTTGAAACCGAAGGGAATGAATTTTGAAAAAAGTTTCTACGTTCAAATTTACGGTTTTTATGCAGGGTTAAAGGTTGCTGAAATGTTTATTTTCAATGTACTGTCTTGAGAAAGGCTTAAAAAAAAAACAAAACAATAGCGCACCGAGAGAATTTAAAAACGAAGAAAATGCATTTTGAAAATGTCTATACATGGAAATTTACGGCAGTTATGAGGGGTCAAAGAGTCAACTTTGTCGGATGCAGATATCTTCAAGGTCATTTATTTTTGCCAATCGAGCATTCGATATCATGTGTTAATCAGCAAAATTTGAGTTGAGCTTGCGTCTCCAAGGATAAATATTATCGAATGCTCGATCAGATATTGGAACAATCGGCATCATTCCAACACGCTTTCGGAACGTATATTCAGTTGGCCTTGTTTGGTCCCCCAATTTGCATTGCTCTCGATAATTGTTTCCAAAATCAACTGTTACCGGCTGCCGTTTACCTACTTCATCATGCAACGTGACGCTATTGTTCCTCGGAGTAGCGGAATCGTAATTGAGGTTTCACTTAACGATTTATACTACAGACGCGAAAGCTTCACCAATCGCATGGCGTGACGATCGATCTCGTATTCTCGAATAACAACCGGCTGTCGGAATTGCGCCATTCCAAATGACGTTACGCGACAAATTTCAATCTAGCATTTCGTTTCGTTGCAATTCGCTTCTTCTGTAACGGCATATCTCATCGCGATTTGTTGAACTTCGATAATGATTAACGATTACAACTCGCAGGAATGAGAATACTTTTCTTCCGAGATGAGAATCGAATATTTCAAAGGTATTTATCATTATTCTCAAAGTCATCGAAGTTCGATTAGTTACTATTTATACGATTTTAAGATCATTGTTTTGACTCAAAACAAGATCAAGATGCGAGGTCGGTCACAAGATGGTCAAAAGACGGTCACAAGACCGTCAAATGACGCGTATAAAAATGACTGTTTTTATTTGTGACCGATTTTCAAATTTACCGCTATTTACGCCCTTGATAATGACGATCGATAATCGAAACATGTCGCACACTTATACACTACCGTAACTGGCGAACGGCGGGCTTTATTGAATCTTATATGAACAATGAAAATAGATGGGTTTGTGATAAAATATTTATTTTGGTATATACAGAAATAACATCATTTGTTTTTTACCACGTACATATTCCGGCGAATCCAACGAAAACACGTCTTTACAACACATTATGAATACCATCCTTATAAATCTTCATTATTTCGCAAATATACTATTTCGCCTCGATCAATTCCAATTCAGTGTTAGAAAATGTATGACCGAATTTGTGACCGATAAAAAAATGACCGTCATTTCGCAACTAGATAGACGTTATGGTCATTTGACGGTCATTTTGGACCGTCAAAAGGCGCCCTCGGAAATGACCGTCATTTTGACTTGAAAAAATCATCGAAAAAAAAAAAATGACGTCAAATGACGGCCATTTTTGGTCATTTGACGGATCGACAAAATGACCGTCATTTCGCATCTCTAGTTTTGAGAATGCGAATTTTGATGCCGGAGCGAGGAGAGGGAAGAAATTCACCCGCGGTAAATTTACCCTCTCTACCGAGTGGTGTACGCTTCTATTTCCGACTTGGCAAAAAAATGACCATACTTTCGTGCCTGCAGCGGTGCAACGGCTTGCCGCCTACATTTCTTCCGTAGTACGAGAAGTCCTGCTCTAACTCTAGCTCGGCTAGTTTAGCTTCCGCTGATCGACAGTGACAAATCTTGCAAGCCTGGAGTATGGTAATTTCGGAGTAGTCGGGAAGAAATACAATTTTTTCCCGACTACGCTGAAAAGTCCATATTCCATGCCTGCAAGGCGGGTGGAAAGTGGCCGATTTTTGAATAGCGGGAAGAAAAGTATAGCAGCGGGAAGAAAAGTGCTACTTTTCTGCCCTCTGAACTTTTTTTTGTAAAATAAAAATAAAAAAATACGAATCAATTTTCAAAACCCGAATCATAATTGATTGAAGATTAGCCATAAAAATACAAAATAAGAAATAGAAAATTAAATTTTAAATTATATATTTTATTTTATTTTTTATTTTTTTTTATATTTAATAAATTAATCAATCATTTCATTCCCGCCACAGTTTTTTTCCGTAAAAAATATAATTAAAAAATCGAATCAATTAAGAAAAGTGGTGTAAATTATTATTAATAATTATTCATTATTAATCAATGCTACTTTGTGATAATACTTTACTAAAACTTTACGATGACTATATATATTTGCTAAAGACTACAATAATAAGTACCAATAACAATAATACTATTAATGATAATTTTTATGTTGACAGTGGGTGGGCTTCGGCCCCCCCCCCCCCCCCCAACCCTCCAGCGGGGCTTCGCCTCTGGACCCCACTCGCTCCCGTGCGTATGGCTATCAAGTGTCCTGTCGCACCCTTGCAGGCATAAAAATATGGACGTTTCAACGTAGTCGGAGAAAAAATATCCTATGCAACTCGGTAGGACCGGATTTTCACCTCGTGTGAATGCTGCCCTCGCTTCGCTCGGGCAGCAAACTTCACACTCGGTGAAAATCACGCACTTTCCTCCCTTCTAGCATAATGTACTATTTCATCGCTATTCGATCATTTGAGCCAACGAAGACGATGGGAAAAAATCCCACACGCAGGCTCTTCGGTTCGCTTCCTCTGCGAGAAGGCAAACGGATGAAGTTGGGGGGCTCGCTTAAAAACAGATACGCACAATCGAGACTAAGAAAGCGACAGTGAAGAGGCACGCGAGTGGGTGAGAGACACGCCAAGAGTGAAACGGAGACGGCGAATCGAGTGTGAGATAGAATGCTGAGCCGTATCGATTTTCTCTTCTCGATGCATGACGTCACCGCGGATGGTATACCCAGTGCCACGATTGAAACGGAGATTCACCATCACCGTCGTGAGACGGTGGCATCGAATTGCCGGATGGGATATAATCGTGCGTGCAGGCCGGTTCACCCTTCGTTCACTTCGCGTCGAGCCTTCACTAATACATGGGCGCCGCTCGAGCTCCGCTGACTCGCGCACAGGCTGGCTTTGTTCCGCACGCTTTGCTTCTTCAGACGACGATTCATTCAGCGATCTCATCTACACGTCGGGCACGGATGTGTAATGTTGTACTACACTTACAAGAAAAAAAAAAAAAAAGGCAACCACGGCTCGCGTTCAACGAGCTCCGAGTCATTTTATCGTCCTGACATTTGAAGGTAATCGTAAAAAGTCGACGGAACAATAAAGTTTATCGCAACTTTTGACGACCAATCGATTTTCGTTATCGCAGGGACAAATTCGTGCGTGCAATGTACTTCAAAACATAGTCAACATCTAATACTACTCAAAAAACGGTGTTTTATGGTAAATATGTAATTCTGTTTCTCGTCCAGATCGGTTGCCCATACGTACATTGTCACCTATTTTTATACGCATACGTTCTCGACTATAGGTGAAACTTTATCTGAATTAAAAGAAAAACGAAAAAAAAAAAAAAAAATTGTAAGCCTATTGATAAAATCACTAAGGTACTTGTATTCATCGATGCAATTAATTCATTACATGTTACTGAATCATCCTTTTCAATAAGGTATCGCAAAATAGCTTAATATTTATTTATTCGTCGCTCATATGTATTTAAAATCAAATTTTTTTTCTCACCATACAGTGCAACCTCTCTTTTCTTAACTCGACCGGGCGTATTCGCTATTCTGTATTCCTTCCAGTCCTCGCTCTTGGTCAGTCGCTGCAGTAGGGGCGTACGGGTGGTTTGCAGGGGAGCGAACGGACATAGAGATTTAGTTTATCGAATACGTTATCCTGGCAACGAGTTAAAATAAGCGGGTGGTCAAGTTAAATGGAGTCGTGGAAAGCGATACACAACGGCTCATACACCGGTTCATATTTGATTCGAATATAAACCACATTCTGCACGAGAAACAGAACTGCTCTGCGTGTCGCGAATGTCGGCAACGTAAGAGATCCGTCGGTATGAAAAGGGAAATGGCTGAATGCAACACCGACTGACATTTCCATAGCGGAGATTACAATAAGGCCGGGCAACTTCACGCTGCGAGCCGGCGCGCGCATAATACAACAGTGTGTTCCAGATGTGGCAATGATTGTGTAGTTTCTCTTCTGATATTCTTTATTTTTCTTTCATGCCAGAACTCGACGTCGGTTACATATCGGGTGAACCAGATTCCACGACTGTGGCCTATATTTCCACATGGGCATGTTTTCCACACGTACATGCCAACTCACTGCCACCAGCGCTCGTCACCGTTCAATGGCGCGCACATCGAAACAACCCGCGCCACTTGCACGCCATACCGTGTCACCTCCGCTTATTGACTGCACGCACACGAATCCAACTGTTTTCTACCATTAATTATCTACTCTTGCACGACACCGGCGACGAACCCCACTGTCGGACTTTCGTCCTCCGTGACACCACCATTTCATTGGATTTCTTCAATTCCGTGTTGTTCGCCGTCACGTCATACCTTTCAAGCTTATTTCCCAAGATGGTTAAGTTCCGAAGAGAACAACGAGCGTGTCACAATGACCTTAGGCATTTTTGGACGACTTGCTGATGAGTGGTTATTGGCACTTCTAGAGAGTAGGGTAACATTGGCAGAATGGAAATTTTGCTAGATAAGAATCTAAGATGAGCAAAGAATCAGGATGAATGGGGGAAGTATTGAAAAAATCGTTTTTACGTCCATTTGCTTTCTTAAGGGCGGGGTAAGGTATACTTTTTTTTGCTTTTTTTTTTATAAGGAATGTATAATACCTCAAGAATATTGTCTTAAAATGTCAAGTCGATCGGAGCAAAATTAACGAAGTTATGAGTATTTGAGCCTCTCAAAAAATTTGGTTGCGGCGAAATTCGTTGACCAATTTTTTTTTTTCATCAATTTGTTAATAACATTTTGGAATTATTATTATGCAAAATTAATCTTTTGAGTACCTTGGTTATGCATGCATTTTTTCAGATATTCAAACAATCGAGAAGTGTTCTCAAACTTATGTGAAATGAGCGCTAAGCGACCAAACTCTTCGCGTTTTTCAAAGCGTTGTTCTGAAACTTGTCATATCTGAAGTCCGTGTTCGCGATAACTCAAAATCCACTGGACCAATCGTTTTGAAATTTTGCACAGTACTTCTTCACATAATTCACCAGGTATTGTCGAGAGCTTTTTGGTTTTTTTTTATAATTACTAATTTTTCAACAACAAATAAGCCGATTTTTTTTTGCGAAAATCGGTTTTTTGGCTCCCAAGTGCTACGAAAAATTGAAAAAAAAAAATCCTCTCGTCATTACCTCGAGAAACACCTTCTTCAACAAATGCATTTTGATTTTTTTGTTCCGGATGATTCTGTTGCGAGTTATGATGAACACCGCAAATCAACTTTTTTTCGAGGTGCCTCCGGAGATTCATTGTCACTCGCTCAATTTCGAATATTTTGCAATGAAAATTTAGGAAAATGTTGTTCAAACGTTTTATCATTATATGGAAATTTACTGAATAAACACTATCTGTATCGCCAAAAAAAAAATCTTAAAAACATGCCTTTTTTTCACCGAATTAACTTTACCCCGCCCTTAAGAAGTTTCATTGTCGTTAAATTTTTTCCGCGATGTCGAGATCACAAAAATGCACGCTGCTAATCTGTCGCTAAATGCCAATGAGACACTGCTCGGAGATAGGTCCTTTCGTAACCCGACGCTCTGCGTTAGTGGACAAACGGCAGCTGTGCACTTACGGAGCCTTCACTGTAGAAGCGCCCGATGGGAGTGATGTAGGTCGATTTCTAAATGAGGTCAGTTCGCGTGTATCGTTCTTCGTGGGCTAGACATTCGAGAGAGTTCCGAAACTGTCCGAAAACACTCGCAGGAATCCCCGAGTTTTCTAATTATTCGCGAAGCAACCGGATAAATAGATGAGAGAAACGCCGAAACTCCACTTTCCGCTTTTCAACAAAGTTGGGCAACCCTCTCTTCTCCACCTCTCCAACTGTTCGACTCTGCCCTCGCACGCTGAATGCCTCCTCCGTTGGTCCGACGACACTCGGTGTCGAGATAATTGGAACCGATTGGTGTTTCGCGTACGCTTATTTGGTAAACTACGCTTCTAATTCCATGCAAAGGCTTCCCATCGCAAAAGCGGTTTTAGTTGTCGACTGGTATTTTTAATTTTTTTTTCATGTCGGAGCACTTTTTTTCATTCCACCGGAAGATTCTATCGTGTCGCTATTGAATTCATCGGCAGTCGGTTGCAGTAAAACGCGATCAAAGAAGCTGCGAGGAAAGCGCGCATCAATGCGTCGCGCAAGCGATGCTCCGCCCGGTGCATTTGTAGGACGCAGCCCCGGCAAAGGCTCCGATGACTGTTATTCGATAAACGTCGGAGTGTCGAAGCCGAATGTACGAATGACTGAGCTCTGCGCGCTGTATAGGCCGTTTCGTTCGATTTCAATCTGTCCCATTATCGACCATCTGACCTGGCGTTTGGTCCGACGCGGGACTCTCCGACGACGAGCCGGCAGCGAGTTTCATCGACGAGCGGTGTCGATCTTCGGCTGTCGCCGTCGAAGCGCTTTCGTCAATCTCTTCCACTTCCATTATCGGAACTGCAGAGCGAATCTTTGCATTTATTTGGCAGCCGAACGAGCCCGATACGATGCAGTCGGAACGCACGAGTGCTTTCAACCGAGTGTCCTACGGAAGAGCGGGGCAAAATGGTACGAAATGGTCAAAGAAAGTCCCCCGTATGATAGAATTGGGGCAAAATGGGACAAGAGAAAGTCCCATCGAAGTAGATTTTTTTGCTGTCCCGTTTTGCCCCAATACCATTCTGCCCTCGTCCGATTGTCCGTGAATACCATCTTGCCCCGGTATGCCGTTTTGCCCCGCTCTCCCCTATACGCTTTCGTATGCGAAAGTTTATCGAATGGAGATTGAAATTTTCACAATTGCAGCTTCTCGTGTTGAAAGGGATGAGAGAATGAGAAAAAAATTACGAATTCCGAATGAATGGACAAATTTGATATGAATCGGGAGGACTCGCGGACATTAGAAGACACCGCGAAATTCCAGCAGATACTTGGGGACATCCAGGAACGTTTAAAAAAACGCAGAGGGACACCGACTATCGGCAAAAAAGGGTCGTAAACACTCGCTAACACTTACAGACCCTCATAATCGCTCACAAATACTTGCACTTGTAGGGGAGAGCGGGGCAAAACGGCATACCGGGGCAAAATGGTATTCACGCACAATGGGACCAGGGCAAAATGGGACAGCAAAAAAATCTACTTCGATGGGACTTTCTCTTGTCCCATTTTGCCCTAATTCTATCATACGGGGGACTTTATTTTACCATTTTGTACCATTTTGCCCCGGTATGCCATTTTGCCCCGCTCTCTCCTAAAGTCTCGCATAGACATTGCAGTCGATTTCTTTGGGCGGCGTTCCCTCGAGGCGTTATTGCTTGACATGGGGCATAATGACACATAAGGATGGAGTGGGCATTTATTCTGATTTTTTTTTTTTCTTTCTGTTTCCGTCGCACTACTTATTGGGCCTTCTTTTTGCATTGTACGGTTTTTATATTATAGGTTTCTTCGGTGTCATTATTATTTTTCTTCTTGTGCTGATCAGCTTAGTATGGATCTTTACACGGTTTCGCTAGGACACAAAATAAACGTTCCATATGAATAATCTTTCACAGACCTCTGCAATTTTATTTCTCGGACCTTTCTCGTTCTCGTAAAGAATCATTGTTCAAGCTTATGATTGAAATCATGATTTTCAGGGATTGGTAGATGTTTAAAGCACAGCGGGGCAAAAGCTCGAAACTCTAATTGAGAATCGTTTGCATTAGAAACGATTAGATTAATTCGCCACTTTTTATTCAAACTACGACCGTAGGAAGGGCGCGAACCACGATAATCTGCCAGTACTGTCGATGAATCATGAATCGCGACACATAATTCGTATTAGCAGAATGGGATGAATTTCGTCCGGGTAATGGTATTCGGCATATCATTACTTTTCACATTCGCGGAATGGAATTAACGTCGTGTTTGTATTCCGGTTTGTCATGTAAATCGTATGAAATGGGTTTACCGTTGG
The DNA here is from genome assembly GCA_963924025.1 of Ischnus inquisitorius. Classification (NCBI taxonomy): domain Eukaryota; kingdom Metazoa; phylum Arthropoda; class Insecta; order Hymenoptera; family Ichneumonidae; genus Ischnus; species Ischnus inquisitorius. Next base: position 1,282,396 of record OZ001250.1, on the reverse strand, counting down.
ACGAATGAACACACAACTTGTATAACACTATTATTCGACGGATGATCAAACGAATAGAGAATTAAATAGTAGTTTAAGTGGAAAGAGCGACCTTTGTTGGATGGTACGAAATTGGGGTTGATTGGAGGTTTTTTTAATGGTAATTCGTCAGCGTTCTGGACATGGAACTTTCGAAGAAATGGGGAAGCATGACACGCGATCGCTTATTTGAAATTGAATGTATTAATCGAATCTGACGGTTTTCTACGCACAAGTTTAATAAAACATGAGAGTTAGCCTAAATCTGAAATAGGCTTTCGGATTACATGCATGGAAGTATCTCTTGCCCTTTCATCATCTGCGTTTTTTTGGGTCCCAAACGAAATTGAGCCACGAGTAAACGATACAAAATAGATTTTCACGTTGCCTCCCCATTCGCTGTTTAACGTCGTTTACAACGCTTGCTTTGGCTTCCATCACCGGCAAGCCAAAATGCATTACGGAACTTTGTCATAGGGAAGTTTGGCGAACGACGTTAAAAACAGAACGAGACAGGGACGTGCAAATCCAATTTGCATCTTTTTTCGTTTTAAATCACTTTCCAACTCTTCGCCGCTACGTCGGTTATGGGCGTGCATGGCGACTTCGAGCTTGAGTTGTGGAAAAATCGAACCTTCAATATTAAATTCCAATGAATTCGCGCTCGGGAGGGCACGGTCACCCGACGAACAGAGCCGCGATCCGGAGTACGGGGTGCTGGTCTAATAAACTGGGTGGCAAGCCGGTAATTGTACTGGCTTGCGTAATTGTTTCATCGACCAGTGTCGAAGGCCAATCCCCGCTGTACGAGTTTTTCACTCTCCGCACTTCTCCTCTCATTCGCCGCCTCCCTTAAATCCTGCCGCGCTCTCATCCGTTCGCTCCCGGTTTCCGTTATCGGCCTCGAACGAACGGCAAATAAGCCCGTGAATCGTGACCCTAAAACTGAAATATTCGGGATTTTTTTCGCTCTCATCGGGTCACATCGTAATTCGTCTTTCAACCATCATTTAATCCAACCGCATGTTTCGCGATATTCGTCATTATGGAAACCATTATTCTCTTAATTCCTCCCACTAATGTTCCCGAGTCGAAATTTGGAGCCTCCTCAGGATGCTAACAGAGCCTATTTCCTTTGTGGTGCAAAAGCCGCCACCCTCCGCAGAACCTGCCACAGCCTCTTTGCCAATTTGACCACCACCATAGACCCTCCACGCGCCCTACTATAACCTCCGTGAGTCCTCACGCGATTCTTTTCGACCTACTATCCCCTACCATACTCTTCATTCAGCCTCTCAAAATCCTTTTCGCCCTACTGTACCCTGCATTAATCCTGATAAAATGTATTTCGCTCCATTATACTCTATGGCGACCGCCCAGACTTCCCTTTGCCCTAGTAAACCCTCCGTTGAATCTCCCAAGTTTGACTTCGATAATCAGGTTCCCAACGAAGCCTCCTGGACTCTCCGTTTGAATGCAAATAATTGCGAACTACCGCCAGGTGGCTTCTTAAAAATTGAGGCGTCGATGAATAAGTTTCTCAAACCCTGTCCAGTAGTTAAGTGCTAAAAATGTTTTTTTTCGAGCCAATCGAATCTTTTTTTCGTTCAATAAATTTTTTTTTCAGTGGGATTCATAATTATATTATAAGTTGCCGTTGATATCGTATAATAAATGAATAAACAAAAATAAATCGCAACGAGTCAATAGTATTTTCACGTTTATCAACCATTGAGTATTCCTTCATACCCTCTCTGTAGTCTAAACAGCGGCTTTGGAGGGCCTGTGAGGTCCCCGGAGCAGCTCCAGAATAGGCTACAAGCAGAGTATGGAGGTTTCACGGCGTGTCGAGAAGGGAGCAAAAGGAGGTTTCGTAGGTTCTGTACACCCTACGGAACTCCGCATAGAGTTCAAATGTTCACTTTCTGGCACATTGGAGGCTCTACGGAGGTTCCAATTTATACGTGCTGCGTACGCGTCACGCCCTCGCTGGAGCCTCCAGACTCCGTAATTGTTGCCGCGAGAAAATTTACTCGCAAGGGAGCTTGGAGGCCTTGCGGAGGCTAAGAAAATTTTCACTCGGGTTGGCGTTCCGAGTGCTTGAAGCGATAGGAGTGAATTCTAAAGAAAATAATGCACATAAAGTGCGATCAGAAGGGGTCATTAAGCGTTTTGTCCCGTCAACAAAAATCGGGTTAGCAAAAGTCCTCCTGTGTACAATTTCGAAGGAAATTCAGCGACGGATGCAAATAGAGGCCGCGAGTGCCTATGAGTGATCCAGAGGCTGTGTTCCGCAAGTGCATTGAGGCGCTACTCCCGTCTGGCATGGCAATAAATATAGCGGCTCGGAAAAGCGACCACCTGTTTAGATGCAGGCTACAGAACGTGGTTAGCGACGGGAGGGCAACGGAACTTCTGGGTCAACGTGTGCTCTGGCACGTTCCGAGAATAATGCCGCGGAGGTAAACGTTCTCATTCCAATAAGCCGCACACGTAAGCACAGCGCAAACTACCACACATTCGTCACTATGTCACTACGAGCTCTTGTATTTCACGTCCTGATTCGTATTACGTTTTGCATATAAATTGGGCACTGTAACAGATAACCTTAGGCAGCCTCACGTCCCTGAGGAGTCGCGTTTGATACGAAAAAAATCTGCACGCAGCACTTTCGCTCCAGGGAAAGGCGCGTTTCGATAGAATTCGGTCTCAATTTGAGTCTCGATAGAAGTCAAGCCGAAGGATGAAAAAAATAACCCAACGAAACAGAAATGGCCCCGAAAAAAAAGGGTCGTGCCGAAGAAACGAGAAAAAAAAATTCGATGGCCGAGAAGTCGCGACGAAGAATCGCGAGAAGTTGGGCGCAGAATCTCGAAAAAATTGAAGGTCGCTAAGTCACGACACGTATTGATGATTCGAATTGCAGTATAGTGCCGTGGGTTGTAGCTGCGAAAGGGGGTCCTCGAGCATAAAAAAGATCAGCGTCATCGAGCTTCCGCGATCGGGACCTTTGTGGAAAAAAATAATTAACGACATTCCTCGTGAAAGCCCAACTCGAAGTAGTCGATCGCGAACTGCAAAGGCATTACTGGCTGCAGTGCCTCCAACAGTATGTGTGTCTCGAAAACTCGCAGGAAATTTCTCGATACACTATTACAAGTAGACTATCATTAGGTAAGGCAATTGCAATTGAGTCTCCCACAAATCCGTCGACAAATCAACATTTTGCTGCATTTCGAATTTTTTGGAAAACGCTTGTTTCCCGATCTAACTCTCGCAGTTTTACTAATATCAGCCACGAATTTGTCCCACTATTGAATTTTTATCAGATCATTATCTAAATAAACTTAATGGTACCAATTGTGACAATTTGTCCCTCACATTTCAAAGAAGAAAATTATTACAACCGCATAGACTTGATGGCATTGCAACCAAGAACGCAAGAAAACTTCCTTACGAAGCCAAAAAAAATAACGCAGTAAACAAAAAGCTACGAGGAAGCAATGTTGCAATTTCAATTGCCGCGATTTTTTATTGCGAACCAATCGGACCGTGCCCGAAAATGTTGGTGAATGTAATGCGCATCACCGCTGTGCTGAAGCCTTCTAGAATTTTAATGCTAATCCGCGGTCTGTTTCGCGGCGGAGATGTCCAAGGAACAGCAATAAAATATTCAGAGTAATATCCGGTGCGTTTAAATAATTTCGAGGAACATGAGTGGCGATGGCTCGAGCGGGCGCGGACCGAAAGCCCAGAAGCGGCGGTCGCTCAACATCAACGATACATGTCCCTCGGGATGTGTTACCGCAACCAGTTAGCGTCCCATCAGCCGCTGCATCGATTTAACACGAAGGACGTCCAATGCCCAAGCCTGTTTTCCGTGAATTTCGCATAAAATCAATATCTCGACATTCTGCGCGGCTCCTTCGCTAATAGACGGAAAGCGTTATTGGTCTCGTTTACTACGTTCGGTTGTGCATTATAATTTGGATTATACGGCTCGCAACGTTCTCGCTATCCTCCGCGGCAAATCGATACTGAATGCTAGTAAACGACGAAGACCGACACCCATTTAACGTCACATCCACTTAATCCAGCTAATATTATCCGGAATGATTATAAACAGATTTTCCAATACTGCAAATTGCAATTACGATTGTAATCGAACTATTTTAACCGACCATCTCGCATTGTGCTCTTTTGATGTATTGCGATTCAACGAGTACCGATTGAGCAAGCGCATTCGATATTCATTATCGCCGCGATTTACCGCTAACAAGGCAATCAATTATTCACATCGGTCAGCGATTAATCATACATATCAATGCAGTGAGCGGTGAGATTAGTCGGGTCAATTGTATTTCTATCCCGACACAATACCGACGAGCTAATGAGTTGTGTTTCCGGCGAATGGTCTTTTAGATGAAGTGCCTCTTCATCGATTAGTATTGCAAAAAAAATGTTTACCCGAACTCTCAATAAATGCCAACCGATAATATCAAAGCAATTCCTTTTAGCACAAAATCCAAGTTCATTTCATTGATATGAAGCGATGGCGAGACGAGTAATGCGTTATCATTGATTACGACTCCTGTCCAGTTATCATCGAATCAATGAAAAATCTCCGATAACGTGCATTGCTCATAGTTTGAATTTCTAATGCCGCTGTAAATAGCAGATTGCAGGTCTGAAGCCAAATAATTGGGGGTGCTGGTATTGGAATTTTAATACACTACTATTACAGGCTTCGTGACTCGAGTACCAGGCACTTGTAATGCTCAAGGTAGGCCCGCAATCGCTTACGTCTGGCGGGTAGCTTCGACTGCCGACACACGTAACCTCAGAATCGGCACTCGCCGCAGCCTTACAAGCGTCGAACTACAAAACCTCGCGGATTACCGCTATCTCATTGGTCTCATAAGGTAAAGAAATAGTGTACCACCTTTTTTGAAGGGCGGGGTAAGGTTAATTCGGTGAAAAAAAGGCATGTTTTTAAGATTTTTTTTTTTTGGCGATACGGATAGTGTTCGTTTATTCAGTAAATTTCCATATAATAATATAACATTTGAACAACATTTTCCTAAATTTTCATTGCAAAACATTCAAAATTGTGCGAGTGACAATGAATCTCCGGAGGCGCCTCGAAAAAAAGTTGATTCGCGGTGTTCATCATAACTCGCAACAGAATCATCCGAAACAAAAAAATTAAAATGCATTTGTCGAAGGAGATGTTTCTCGAGGTAATGAGGAGAGGATTTTTTTTGTTCGATTTTTCAATTTTTCGTAGCACTTGGGAGCCAAAAAACCGATTTTCGCTAAAAAGAATCGGCTTATTTGTTGTTGAAAAATTAGTAATTATTGAAAAAAAAACAAAAAAGCTCTCGACAATACCTGGTGAATTATGTGAAGAAGTACTGTGCGAAATTTCAAAACGATTGGTCCAGTAGATTTTGAGTTATCGTGAACACGAACTCCAAATATGACAAGTTTCAGAAAAACGCTTTGAAAAACGCGAAGAGTTGGTCGTTTAGCGCTCATTTCACATAAGTTTGAGAACACCTTTCGATTGTATAGAATCTGAAAAATTCATGCATGTTAAAGGTACTCAAAAGATTAATTTTGCATAATAATAATTCCAAAACGTTATTAACAAATTGATGAAAAAAAAAATTGCTCAACAAATTTCGCAGCAACCCAATTTTTTAAGGCGCTCAAATACTCATAATTACGTTAATTATGCTCCGATCGACTTGAAATTTTTACAAAATATTCTTGAGATATTATACATTCATTAAAAAAAAATGTAATACATTACCCCGCCCTTAACGTAGGCTTATCGTGGGCTACATGATTCAACGAGACTCACCGAATTACTGTGTTTAGACATTGTAAGATGTATCGGATCGCAGCAAAAACGTATTATCTTTCACGATCCAGAAGTGAGAGTCCCAAAAAAGGGTGTGCAATAAATATTCCGTATTTGGACAAAATGGTCACAGTATAGTGACCGTTGTACGCAGAATAATTTATGGATCTAGGGGAGAGCGGGGCAAAATGGCACACCGGGGCAAAATGGTACGAAATGGTCAAATAAACCCCCCGTAAACCCCCGTATGATAGAATTAGGGCAAAATGGGACAAGAGAAAGTAGATTTTTTTGCTGTCCCATTTTGCCCCAATACCATTCTGCCCTGGTCCCATTGTGCGTGAATACCATTTTGCCCCGCTATGCCGTTTTGCCCCGCTCTCCCCTACTCTAAATACTGTCACGGTTTGCGGAAGAGATTGTCAGGTCGCCGCGCACTGCCGCTTCGAATCGATGTCCCATCGTCTGTCATTTCATTAAGAATTTAACGTGCTTTACGGATGTTCTGTGAAAGCTGGACAGCGGCTCAGCGTCGCCACTAACAAGAAAAATTCAAGTGGGCACCTCACAAGTGGGCGGAGGAAGAAGGCAGTCCTGAATCATGATACACGAAGGCATCTAATAAAGCTCAGAAAAGGAGTGCTTTTGTTTATCGCCCCGTCACATCGTGTGACGTTGAGTACGCGAGTGGACTTGTTGGAGAGTGGCCGACCGGTTATCGACTTCCACTACTGGCCCGTCAATCACCGTCAGCCCACTTTGATACTTGCTTTTCTTATCATACGGAAAACTTGGTTTTCGTAACGGAAAATAATTGGAATTCGACATTTTCAAACTGCTTCTCAAAATGCTTTTGAAAAAATATTTTCGAATCATTTTTTTCGACTCAAAAGATAGATGCGTACAAAAAAAATCAGAACATCATCTTCTACAATGTACGGGAGAGAAAAATCCTGATTTCAATTTTTTCCTTCGCGACGCCCGGCAGATGTGACTCCTTAAAAATCTTGTCACATGCTTTGCTCGACAGACAGAGCAGACGAAGTTTTAGGGGGTTAAAATTTTGGTTGAAACTACTCAAGCACGAACGGCATTAGTCGCGTCGTTGTTGACGCCAACGAGGGACGATCACGGGAACAATGAAGAATGCAGAAGAGTAAAAGAAGAAGGAAACGAACGACGAACAGGCGGTTGGTTACTTGGCCAGTGTAATTTTACGAGGGTCTCGCAGATCTCGAGCCGTCTGCTGCCCCGGGAAACGAGCAGCGAGTGGGCGCTAACAACTTTCTCGTCGTTACGAGTTAGCGCGACGAACGACCCGCGTTCATTCCAAATCATTTCCGAAAGTCCAAGCGCAGAGCGAAAAATGGTGAATTAAATTTAATAAATAAATAAATAAAAATAAAGGACATAAATTTTGTATACAAGAGACATAGGGGAGAGCGGGGCAAAACGGCATACCGGGGCAAAATGGTATTCACGCACAATGGGACCAGGGCAGAATGGTATTGGGGCAAAATGGGACAGCAAAAAATCTACTTCGATGGGAGTTTCTCTTGTCCCATTTTGCGCTAATTCCATCATACGGAGGACTTTATTTGACCATTTCGTCCCATTTTGCCCCGCTCTCCCCTACACGGAATCCACATGTGACAATCATGAAATGTCATGACGATTCTCGATGACGAAGACCATTTTACTGAAAAACAAAGCTACTTCTATAAGGGAGCAAAATCAAGGAATTTTTTACACAAAGATCTGTCCAAGTTGTTATTGTTGTCGAATTAACAGTCAGCCGGTCCTATCGCGCGCGTAATGTCGCCGGTCTCCATAAAAGACCACCCGTTTATGTTCTGATGATCATTCGAACTAACAGCATCAAAATGATTGCATCATAATCTTGTGATTATGGAGATAGTACTTTAATGGAGACGATAAAGCAAGATACGGAGCGCGGCTGTAGCAGTCTCTTTATTCGGTTGTGCAATACTCGGTTAATAGATCAGCGAGAAAGCTCGGGGGTTTGCTAATCGGCGAGAAACGACCCTGTTTCATATGTCTGATAGTTTCGGAGTTCGCGAGTTAATTGAGTTTCTCGCCTCTGAACAATCCGTGAATGGTATAATCGTGTCCGCGCATGCTATTTTAGCAAATTGGAGGCTTTTTTTGTTTCGTGTCTATTTATCATTCGGGATGTCGGAGATTCGTGATTTAGCGAAATAGTTTCGACACTTCGAAACTGCAACTTCAACACTGACGATCGAAAAATCATAGTTGCAAATGAAAATGATTGGTGTTGGAACCGGGAGAGCATCACTTTTTACGGAAAAAAGAAAACCATGAGATTTGGTTGGTTAACCATCGCTTATTGCTTAACCTTGGTGGGTACTTCAACGAAATCCTTCCAGAAATGGCGCTGAAAAATTGTTTTTTTCTATTCTGTAATTTCAGCCAAATTGCCAGAAAAAGTAATGCTACATTGCAAAATGTTTAATATAGAAAGTGGCCTCATAAACTAAAGTATTACTATTGCTTACTTAGCAAATGATGTTTGAACATTTATAACAATCGAGTTAATTAAAAACAGCACCGAGCAGCTTGCGGTATGTTTGACGTGCACTCAAACCGCAAGTTAATATCCTGTATAATATGCGCTCGCCGCACGGATGCGGTTGCTTTCTAGGCTGATCCTGGCGGCTGCAATATCGCAGAGGGTAATGGTTAAAGCCTGCAACTAATATGTTCAAGATGTGCACACGCAATACAGTGAGCACTAACGCTATGTAGATTGAAATTAATGTCAACGGACGTCATCAAGAGGTGGCCATGTGTATGATAAAAGAAAAGCCATCAAGAATAGACTTGCCGAGCCGCGAGATCAAAAAACTTTGGAGAATAGGGGAGAGCGGGGCAAAATGGCATACCGGGGGAAAATGGTACGAAATTATCAAATAAAGTCCCCTGTATGATAGAATTAGGGCAAAAGGGGACAAGAGAAAGACCCATCGAAGTAGATTTTTTTGCTGGCCCATTTTGCCCCAATACCATCCTGCGCTGGTCCTATTGTGCGTGAATACCATTTTGCCCCGGTATGCCGTTTTGCCCCGCTCTCCCCTACACATTTTCATATTGCTTCCTGAATAATTCCTTTCACTCGCAAAAGTTTGACTATGCGGAAGCATCTCTTTAATGAGGTCCCGAGAATGGGCGAAGAGAAATTTTCAGAGAATCGAAACGGTTGTCATGGTAACGAGTCGAGTTAAGTCGTTGGTCGATCCAAGAGAAGTGACGCAAAGAACTGTCCTACGGCATCTGCGTTCCAAGGGGATGGTACGAGGCTGTCCGTTGTTCATGACACTACATCCTTGGAGTTGCCTTCAAGGGTGGACTATCACGAACTATTTGCAATGCCCTCCTTCCGTCCTCTTTCCTTTCCGCAACAAAGCATCGTCGCGGCACCCGAACTCGCGCCGTCCCTTGCCCTCTTCTCTCGCTCGACGCTATTTATCTTGACGACCTTTGCGAGCTTCATAGCAATTAGGGGCTGATTGGCCTTGAGACCTATCTCTTCCTACCCTCCGAATCGAGCCATGGTCGGAATAAAAGCTTCGGAACATATTCGCAGTGCATCAAACTATGCTCTACTATCGGGAATGGTCAGAGCCAATATTCTCGTCAATCTTAATTTTGTTCTGAAACGAAAAGCCATTATTTATGGTCGACAATTCGATTGGCAACATATTTTGTTGGTGATCAGTGAATAGGCGCAAGATTGCTAGTTCGTTATCGATAGAGTGTGAAAACGCGAATTTCGCACATCATTGATGACACAACTCAAGAAAATCTTTATTGGCAACATTGGATCGCAGAGATAATGTCTAAAATATTATGAACAATGGGCGTAATGTTTTGGAATGACAAGAAAAGATGAACAATTCATCCGGTCACCGCGCCAACTCAGCCCCTGAACATACCCTGTTAGTTTTTTATCACCTTAACGAGCCTCGCCCCGCTTACACGGCAATTACGGCATAATTGGCTTCGGAACGCTTGCCCCGGCCTCCCGCGGCTACGGGACTCCCGAGAGTTTCTAAATTGCTGCTAAAACTTTTAACCACCGGCCAATCCCGACCTCGATGCCGCTGCCTATATTTAAACGACTTTCGGCAACTCTTTTTCTAATCAATTAAACGACGCCTACGAATTGATAAACTTGGTCTATTTAATTTCTCAACGTATGTCCAACACGTAGGCACGCACCAAACCAAGTCTCAAACCTATATATATATATAAACCTATACAATTATGCTATCTATCATCTCAATACCATGAGTGGTATAAATTTCCAAGTTCGGATGAGCCACGAGGCCAAAAAGCTCATTTTTTGCCGCGAAAATCCAGGATAACTGTTGTGGCGCGACTGGCTCGGTTCTGACTCAAAGTCATACTCGTTGCACGAAAGTTGCCTCACTGGAAATTCAACGTGCAACACAGTTAGCGCGCGGAAACCTTGGGGCGCCAAATTAGCCGGACTGCAGCGGGCTGGGGCGAACGCGCAGGAGTCGGGCGTACGAGTGACATCGAGAAACTTTGCACAGTGGGATGTTCTTAATTAATACAGTTTTCATTTGGCAGAACGGTCTGCATTCTCGAATTTATCGCCGCTGGCGGCGAAGAGTCGCAATGATGTACGATTATGCTGATAGGTTTTGATTGGAGTAGAGCTATAGGGGAGAGCGGGGCAAAATGGCATACCGGGGCAAAATGGTACGAAATGGTCAAATAAAGTCCCCCGTATGATAAAATCAGGGCAAAATGGGACAAGAGAAAGTCCCACCGAAGTAGATTTTTTTGCTGTCCCATTGTGCCCCAATACCATTCTTCCCTGGTCCCATTGTGCGTGGATACCATTTTGCCCCGGTATGCCGTTTTGCCCCGCTCTCCCCTAGTATTAGCGCTAACGGTGTGCTGGGCTAGGCGAATATTCCATGATTCTGCAATGTGCCGCATTTTGCAGCTGCTGGAATATACGAGTTGTAACACTTGCAGGTGTACTTAACACTGACATTCAGAATTACTGTTATCCAGGGTCCTCAGTAATATCAAACTGGGTATTGAACGTCAATTTCTGAAGCATGCCACATATTTTCTCGTGTAAACGTGAGTTTCGGTTGATGGATCAGAATAAGATTTGGATCAAGGTGACTACGCGAAATAATCAAAACTCCATCTCCTGCCGCGATCGTCGAATTCTGAAGACATGACTTCCGCGAAAGTGTTTCGTGGACTGATTGGTCGGATTGATAAGAACCGTAGAATCGCTCGAATTATTTAGATCGGTTCGCTTGGATTTGTCGGATTAAGTTGGTTGGATGCGATTATTTTTCACAAGTTAGAATTTGGCTTAGCTTCACACTCCGGAAGTATCGATTTACCTCGTGCATTTTAAGAAGAGCTGCATGGGAATGAAAGCGGGGAGGGCTTTGTGTTAATTAAATCTGTTGCGTTAGGGGAGAGCGGGGCAAAATGGCACACCGGGGCAAAATGGTATGAAATGGTCAATAAAGTCCCCCGTATGATAGAATTCGGGCAAAATGGGACAAGAGAAAGTCCCATCGAAGTAGATTTTTTTGCTGTCCCATTTTGCCCCAATACCATTCTTCCCTGGTCCCATTGTGCGTGAATACCATTTTGCCCCGGTATGCCGTATTGCCCCGCTCTCCTCTACATTGAAACAAGGTTACGAGAATTCTCGCTAAGCAATGCACGAGCGTGAACGTCCAATAAGTTTTAGCATAGAACCGTCCAGCGTAACATGTCGTAGCGCACATATTATTCTATTATACAGTATAGCGCCCATTATTATGTACAGTACGCGTGCGATGCAAGGACGTGCAGAAACGCTAACGAGGCTGCACGCGGCGTTGAGCATAAATTCCAAGAGGCTTGCTTTCCGTCGTGAATGTCGGGTGCTTCGTTACCGTAACGATTATATTTCGGTACGATAAGCAGGGCTCCCGTGTATTGCGATTCCGTGGTGTCTACAGTAAACCTACGTATAGAGCCTCTCACGACTATGCGATCGTTTCAAAGCCTTGACCTTTTTGGAGAAGAGTTTCATTCCTTCCTTCCTCGTAATTTTCCGAGCCGTTAATCATTCGACGCCGGTTTATTGTCATTATCCATTTTGTCATCAATAGGATCAATATATTTCGTAAACAAATTCCGTTTTTTGTCAATATGCAAAAGTTTGGGTATTGTTGATATTTTGAGATTCCCGCGAACTTCAAGCACAATGAGATGTTTCGAAAAAATAATGTCCGTCGTTTCATTTCATTTCTTAATCAGCGAATATTCGTAATGACTTTTTTCTTCGCATTTTTAATGTGAAACCTCTCAACAATGTTAACAATCATGGATAATTTACAACTTATTGTGAAACATGGATACCGATTGTACAAGCACTTTCTCAATACTACAATGCGAGGACCCAACCACAGAACAATGCGATGAAAGCAATGTAAAGTATTTCCCTTTGGGCTTCGACAAAAGCAGCTTCCGCGGTTCGGACTGCGGACTAAGCGGATTTTACTCGGATCTGACGGGAGAAACAACTAGGCTACCAGCACGAGAATAGACACTTCACGCACAATGGCTATTATGCTACGAATGCAATAATACTTCGGACATCTCATTGTTCCTTCGTATTTATGAAAATAAAAAAAGTATCAAAATATTTTTTAAAATATATAAAAACCTATTTAGATACAGTTGAAAAATGCATAAACAATTTTTTTTAGAATCAAATTTGGTGTGAAGCCGTTCAAAAATAAAAAAATTCAAGACTTGTCGCACTTCGAGTTAGGGGAGAGCGGGGCAAAACGGCATGCCGGGGCAAAATGGTATTCACGGACAATGGGACCAGGGTAGAATGGTATTGGGGCAAAATGGGACAGGAAAAAAATCTACTTCCATGGGACTTCCTCTTGTCCCATTTTGCCCTAATTCTATCATACGGGGGACTTTGTTTGACCATTTCGTACCATTTTGCCCCGCTCTCCCCTAAACTGTTTTGCGCGAACCGCACATAAATATGACTTTTCACTAACGATACGACGAAAAAGCTGAATGGATGTAGGTCAACATGTATCGTCAATGCAATCCGTCAATCTCCGTTCCCCATTCAATATCGCATTGAAAAAAAAGGTGATATATCGCGTGGCCTTGCGCGCGTTATACTGCGCCATACAATAATTGGTTGCAATAAACGCGAGCAAGCGGCGAACGACTTAGTCGCGTGTTGGATGACAGGATATTGAAAATTGCATTGATATCGAGCGGCACGCGGAGTTATGCACGGCCTGGAAGCGCGAACAAAGCAACTCGATATTGCACTTCTCCAACCGCACGAATTCACAACATTTTTTTCGATACACTTTTCTTTTTTCTCCTATGGCTCTCGCGGTGCGATTGTGCAACGATCGAAAGTTGGCGATTGCAACGAGTTCGAGGTTTGCGGTCCGAGCGCAGCGAGAAAGCACTATTTCACAAAATATTCATACGCGCTCAGAAAATTCAACATATAATTTTCATTCGAGAAAAAAGTTAGGTTGAAGGATAATTTGTTTAACAAATGTTTTTTTACCGATTTTTTAAAAACATTTTTGCATTAATATCCGGTAAAATAATGAATGATGAAATTCAGAAAAATGAATTCACTTTTGACACATTTTTCGTTGACACTGATTTTCGAGTTCTTGGCCATCACATTTTTCTGTTTTTCGAACATGTTTTAAGAAACTTTCGAATAGGCCGTACGTAGTTTAAGCGACGTTCTGCTATTATTGCGTCATTTTGCGAGCATTATGCGGATAGTGCAAAACGGTAAAGAAGTAGACCAAAAAAGTGAAAAATGGCAAAGCCTGAAACTGTGAAGAATTCAAAAGCGTCAGTGCCGGTAAAGGGACGAGAAAAAAAAAGGGAGAAAAGACGAAATAAAACCTCGCCGGACCTCGGAGTTTGAGTGCCAATTGTACAGAGCTAAGGGCGCAACGACGCGCGTAACAATGCCGCTGTCAAGAATGCTTGTGCTCAAGTATAAGTTCCTCGAGCGGCCGGTAAAAAGACAGCGAACGACGTCTCGAATGACTACGAATTTTTTGGGATCTTCTCCGTGTCGCGTTGCGACAAATTCAAAATAGGCCATCTGCGGCGGGATAGTTTATAATTTTTTTTTTTTTCAAAGCAGCAAATTATCTACAGAAGCAGTTACATCGAAAATTCGAGCGACAAGTCAAATGTTTATACAACAATAAACAAATTTATTTCGCACCCTCGTTTTTTAACTATCGATCATTTCATCGCTGACTTTTCGATAAAAAAAAAAATCGGCAGTTTTTTATTGTAGGATCGAAGAGTACTCGCTCACTACAAATTCGGACCGTTTCGTTTTCGTACTCGAGAAAGATGCACCACAGTAAATTGGGCAACGAAATTTGTAGAATTTTCAGTTGTCGAAAATGACAAAAACGCAAAAAGAATCGGAAGGTCTAATGTAAATTTCCTTTGCCTCTCGAATAAAGTTGTTACAGTGACAAGTCACGAGCGTTTTCTAGGTCGTCTACGAACTTTTACTTGCTAGGAAGCTTTTATAACTCGCTGTCCTTCATCCTCGCTTTTCTCGCTTTTTGACGAAGAAAATTTCTCTTGCTTCACTGATCTGTGTCTCAACTTTGCCCCTTGAGCCCGACTGGCTAGCTCGCTGCCGCGTGAATTATCAAAAGCAAGAGTTATTAATATCTTTCATCATTTGGCTGCTGTGTGAAAGAAAAAAGAAAAAAAAAACGACGAAGAAACGAAAGTTTTATCACAACTTTCCTTCAAGCCTTTTTCGGTTGCGAAAAAGCTCGACTCAACGCGTCTGGCTTCTATTCGGAAACTTTGAGTTGACCCATGATTATAAATTATTTATACAAGAGCAGTTTTTCGGAATTTTTTACTGAAAAAAAGCCACCTCGATGAAGAAACGCCGAAGCGCTTCGACGAGGGTTGTCTGGAAAACTTCTACGATCCAAAAACTAATTCTGCTCGCGTATTTGAATTTTTGTCTGGATATGAGTTTCGCGAACGCGTTGACAGCTGTCAAGCCAATTATTGCCCGAAAGTTGTTAACTTCTGTGTCGTGTATTTTCCGAATGTACCGTTTTTCAAAAACTGTTTAATCGTTACTTGCAGGTATGTCCGATCAATGCCTCAAAAATTGTTCGTGTGCAGTCAAAATTCCCGACGGCCTCTATTTCGGTGCTGCGCGAACTCTTTCAACAAATTTCGACGCCACATATTGCGACTGCCGATACAACTTCCTGCGTATAAAGTCGGAATTCCGCAGAATCTGTCTTGCGGCCAAGCTTTTTGCCGAAGTCGATATCGACGGCGTAATTCGTAGGATCGAAATATGTTGGAAAAGTTTGGGTAGGATCGACAAGTATTGGAAATGGCCGTGTGTAAAAAATACGCCGGAAAATAGTGTTTGAAGTAGTGCGGAAGTCTGCCAAAAAGAGTTCGTCTTTATGACAGAATCCAAGATTGCTCGCTGAATGCGAATTTCGTACAGAAATTTGCTTCCCGACAATTTTCTCCATTTCTAATTCCTTCCTCCTCTCCAGGGGAGAGCGGGGCAGAATGGCATACCGGGGCAAAATGGTACGAAATGGTCAAATAAAGTCTCCCGTATGATAGAATTAGGGCAAAATGGGACAAGAGAAACTCCCATCGCCGTAGATTTTTTGCCGTCCCATTTTGCCCCAATACCATTCTGCCCATGGTCCCATTGTGCGGGAATACCATTTTGCCCCGGTATGCCGTTTTGCCCCGCTCTCCCCTAGAGAGGAGGAAGGAATTAGAAATGGAGAAAATTGTCGGGAAGCAAATTTCTGTACGAAATTCGCATTCAGCGAGCAATATCGCATTATAATCAAAACATTTTTTCCATCGTTCTCTGTACGATATTTTGTTCCCCGAGTTCCATGCGGGAATTGTTAGTTTTATCGATGCTCGGGCGAACGCATTTTTGGCAAGAACTCCGCGTGATTTGAGATTTCGTCGAAAAATTACGACTCGCGCTCTCGCGCGAAACTGCGCGCAGCTTCTGTCCCGGAATTTGTCCGAACATCCCGCTGAACTCTTCGCCGTGTTCTATGAAAGTCTTCGGCCGAGATTCAACCGTGGACCCGTGCTTTTCTGCGCGGGTTATTAATGATCTTTTTAACGCGCGTGCGCGCGCGCGCTAACACGTAACTATACGCCCACTCCGTCCATTATGCGATCTAGCGCTATTCACTCCGATAGCCCTTCACCGAGTTCCCTCGCGGTGCTTCATTTCGCCTTATTTCATTCCCAGAATGCCCGTGACCACTTGTCTCGTCGACGTGATTGTCTTCTTCTCTGCCCTCGCTCTTTGAACTCCGTGTCCTCGTTTATCATCCTCTTTCGTGCCTACTCCGGCAATCGTCGCTTCTCTCTTAACGCGGTGTCTTCCCTCTTACCTACATCCTCTGTGCCACTCTTGTGTGACATCTATAGCCGCATAACTGTTAGGAGCGAGCGGGGCAAAACGGCATATGGGGCAGAATTGTATGAAATGGTAAAATAGAGTCTCCCTGTACGATAGAATTGGGGCTAAATGGGACAAGGAAATGTCCCCTCGAAGTCGATTTTTTTTCTGTTCCATTTTGCCCCATCCCACTATGCCCTGATCCCATTTTGCCCCGGTATGCCGTTTTGCCCCGATCTTCCCTACATCGGCTGTAGAACTCTTTTCAACATGTATCCGTGAACTTCTCAACCCTACAGTTATCATATCGGAGTTTGAATGAAGCTTCGTCGCATCGGCCGAAAGTGTTTTCCCGCAGTTACGATACAGAGCTGTTTTTTTTTCTTCACATCGAGCAATGCGTGTATCGCGATTGTGTAAGCCAATCGAATTCCGTGTGAAACCAACAACTAATTTGCCTCGTAAAAATGCTGATCGCGTTTCGTTACTGATATGATTTTATAAAAGAATTCGAATAAGCGGAAAAATCTATGTGGCACTGTTGGAGAATTTGAACGTAACAGGGGCGAGCGGGGCAAAATGGCACACCGGGGCAAAATGGTACGAAATGGTCAAATAGAGTCCCCCGTATGATAGAATTAGGGCAAAATGGGACAAGAGAAATCCCGTCGAAGTAGATTTTTTGCTGTCCCATTTTGTCCCAATACCACTCTGCTCTGGTCCCATTGTGCGTGAATACCATTTTGCCCCGCTATGCCGTTTTGCCCCGCTCTCCCCTACTTTCGACATGTCGAGACTTTTTCGTCGTCCGGTCCTCCGTATGGGATGAACTTGTCGATTCACCTCTTTTATCGTCCGATCGGTTCGCGGCGGAAAATATTCGGTTTCTCGCATGTCGTAACGATTTTATTGGTTGACACAGTCTCTCGTATCGTGCAAATACTTGAGACTCCCCATGGCTGGCGCATCGTTCGGTTATCGGAGTAAGTATTGAGTACATAAGAACCGATATCGCGAGGCTCCTGTATCGGAACGTATACATTGGATCGACGAGAAAGCTCGCGCGAATTTATCCGCTACGAGAAATAAATCCCCTGTGCTTCGATACGTACGATGACCCTTCTCAGCTCTGCAAATAGAACGTAGGGAACCCCGAGAAATAGCTGGCGATGCGCCAAGTAAATCGATGATGTTAGTTTACGCGAAATACACTCATATCGATGCTCCAAGAAAAACCTATGAAAATATCGAATTTTTCAATATCAAAGCAATAAAATACATACAATTGAAACTGTGATTGTCACGATTGATATTTAAAGTTTCTTCTTACCGGATGGAACTTGTTTTAACAATATACTAAAAATTCAATGATTACTTGACTATATGAAAAATGCTAATAAACTGTAATTATGTAAAAGGGCTTATAAATAAATAAATAAACTCGAAAGTCGCGCGTGATTTTCATTTGTCGTGGACGTGTTGTGCGTTGTACGTTGTATTGTAAGAATCAACGGAACGTACGGCCTTGACCTTGACATTTCCCAGCGCCGTTGTAGCATTTATCGGGCTTTTATTGTAATACGAGAACTATTTATTGTTATCTTGTTTCACGGTTCCGGTTACTCCGCGATATTTACCACGACATTCGACCTCCTTTTTGCGTCGTCGAGTCGACCATTTTTTGGGCTTCGGCCAGTTATGTAGCTCGCCAACTATCGACACTCAATCACCGCGAAAGGCCATTCGAGGAGGCATCAAATAAATCGTTTTATCATAATGGGTTAAGTTCGAGTACAATGGTACGGCGCGCCACGTGCGAACCTCGCACAGTTGGGTAACGAGAAGCGTCGTCGAGTTACTCTTATCGCTCTGGATAGACATTACGAAGTAGGAATAGACTCTCGTCTGTGACTCTCGCCAATTCACGACAATACCGGCATCCCCGTAAAGCGAAATTCGACCGTAATGCGCCGCGCCGTCTACACGCTTGACATGGTTCGGAGTTTTATGCCGTTGGAGAACATTTCAAATTCTCCCTCACGCAAAAATACACTCATTTATCTGAAAATCCCTTTTAGTGTAGTTTGCGAAAAATATCGGTGCCATAAAAATGTTGATAACGATTTTTTTTTTCGAAAAGAAAGCATTGTTTATCAGGAAACAAGAAGGATGTTAGGGGAGAGCGGGGCAAAGCGGCATACCGGGGCAAAATGGTATTCACGGACAATGGGACCAGGGCAGAATGGTATTGGGGCAAAATGGGACAGCAAAAAAATCTACTTCGATGGGACTTTCTCTTGACCCATTTTGCCCCAATTCTATCATAAGGGGGACTTTATTTTACCATTTCGTACCATTTTGCCCCGGTATGCCATTTTGCCCCTACTCATTATTAGGATTAGGTTACAGAACATGATGACTTGCGTCGAAATTTCATAATACGATTGTTCATGATAATATTATTATATTGCTGCACATTTACTTTAATAATTGCAACGTGTTTTATACCGTTCGTTTGGATGTATAATTTTTTGTCTGTACCGATTGAAATATTGTAAATGCGCCTGAGAATCTTTCGGCGGTTCTATCTACGGCGAAAAAATGTTCGCAGAATCGATTCCGGGAGGCTTATTGCAATGACCTACCTGTTTGAATCCGCGATACATGACCCGTATCTCCTGTCGTGAGAATTTCGTCTGTCGCAGAAGTTCCTCGATGGCGACGGGCCTCGTCGTTTGGGTTCTCGCCCGGGTGCTCTCGAACTCGAACAGAGCATCTTCCGGGCCCGGCGAATCCGGCGGCGTTGCCATCTCGTCCTCGGTTTATCTCCGTCGGCCTCGTCTCCTTATCGGCCTATCAGTAGATTCGGTCGATCCCGACGCGGACTGCCATTTCTTTTCGTCGGCTCCCTTTCGAGCGGTCTAATCGACTCGCATCGTTTCGCTCGGACGATGCTCACGATGGCGCATCGTTCGGTCGATTCTGCTTTTCGGCTTTCTCAAGATTTTTCGCTTTTCACTTCGCCATCAATTTGCAAGTTGCTTTCCATTTGTCTCTGTCGCCTGGACGTGAACGGGGTCGTCGTCTTCGTCAGTAGTTCGACGAGATGCCGACAGATATTCCGCGAATCAATCGGCAACTGTAATCAATTTTTACGGAAATACTCAATACGCGTATACAAACGTCATCTGTGAATATGATAACCTTCGTAGCATTTCAATTAAACTCCACGAAAACTTGAATGGCAACTCGTTCGTGCTTCCTGAGCTTCCAAATTCAAAATTCCTTCGTTACCTTATGGATTAGGGGAGAGCGGGGCAAAATGGCATAGCGGGGCAAAATGGGACAAGAGAAAGTCCCATCGAAGTAGATTTTTTTGTTGTCCCATTTTGCCCCAATACCATTCTGCGCTGGTCCCATTGTGCGTGAATACCATTTTGCCCTGGTATGCCGTTTTGCCCCGCTCTCCCCTATGCATACAAGGAAAGACTGTTTTCCACGCTTCGATAAGTATTTTTGAAAAATGGTTCCGTATAGGGTAATTTTTTCAGTAACATCTCAACGTTAGGTGTGTGGAAATAAATTTTCCAGGCCCATTGTATACACTGCCATTTTTTTCAAATTTTTCGTCCCATTGGGAAATTTTCGAAATTCTCTCCGAATTGTATTTTATTGACACTTAAATTGAAAGGTGTTACAAAAATTGTTGAACAGAATCGTTCGAAATTCGGCAGACGATTTAACCATACAAAATTCCGATCTAAATATGCAAATTTTCATTTGACCATTTCCTTCCAAAAGATGCTTTATGGTTATTCAGTAAAATCTATATATACGAAACCATTATTAGGAAAATTGAATGTAGAAGACATGAATATATTTTTCATGAAATTTCTCTTATCTTAGCTTTCCGTGCGAATTTATTTGCATACTTTTGATTAGCCCCTTAAAGCGCGGTCAGTTCTTTAATTATACCGCGCTTTTATTTCTTTCCTTTATTCTTTACTTTAGTTTGAATTCTACAAATACACCGATATATGTATTCAGCTACATATCGCGATGTATAATTATGCTCATCATGAAATTCTAAAAAAAAAAAAAAAAAAAAAAAAATTTCATAAATAAAAAATTCTAATCTCATGATATTAATTTTCACCTGACAATGTTTTGCATTGGGTAGCAAAAAAATTCAACACCAAAACATGCATCGACCATTTTCCTACAAGAATTCACGAGCAGTCGTTCTTATTGTCCGTCCGAGTCGGTTCTTTCGGTGCGCGAAGTAGTTTTACTCCAGAGTTTCCGTATTTGCCGAAGCTGTCGAATGTTATAAAAATCCTGCCCGAAGCTCGCTATCCTCGTTTGGCTGTGTGCGCGGGTGTCGGTGTGTCTCGAGGCGCGAGCGAAGAAGTTCGCCCGACCGTGACCTGCGCGCGCGTTGTCCCACAGCGTCACGGCTTCCTTCCTTCCTACTCCTCTCGATATCTCGCGAGTCGATAAAGTACGACCCGAGGTTTAGCCCGAGCAACGGTAGTAGCCGCGCGCGTATAGAAGCCCGAACGGCTCGGCAAGTATACTATTCACAACCGGCGGCTCTTGTCCGCCACCCTCCTTCGTGCTGTACTATCCAGACCGCAAAAAAGACGGCCCACACGCGGTTTAATTTTGGAATAGGAACGGAACGGAGCGGCACAAGCGTCGTCGTCGGCCAGTCGGCCAGCAGTCGCTGGCGCGAACGCGCGGCATGCCCCTCCGCTCGCAATCGATATCACTTTTTCACCATCGCTCGTTCCCACTTGATTATTTAACGCTTTCCAAAAAGCAGCCTATTCAATGCCACACATGTAACGCTATTATTTATTCATCTATGTAGCGATTTTCGCATTCCCACGATTTATGCGCGCTCGCCAGCCTTTTTCAGAACTGTTGAATCATACAATGTGTTATATTTTCTGCACGGCGGCTCTTTTTGGCATCGAATTTCTCAAATTGATTGTTACACAGCTTCGTCGCGTATTGTGAGAGATCCGTTGCTATTCTAAATGATCTACTGCGGGACGACGATTCGAATTATCCGATTCGCAAACTAACCGCGAGCACTTTTCTTCGTTCGACTCGCCGTGAAATTCTCGAAAGGTCAATGAGGAATCAAGACTCGGATGATGATGTTAATGAGAATTCTAATGAGTCGTTTTTGAATTTTTTTTTTTTGGTAATGTAAGTGGACTCAGGAAAATAGCATTGCAGAACGATTGTAAGAGAATTCGAACAAATTCCTTTTATTTAATAATTTCAATGACAAATTTAGCGCCCAAAACTGTAAAATGAGTCATTTTTGCATTTTTTTTTTTGGGTGTGTAAGTGGACTCAGGAAATTAGGATTGTAGAACGATTGTAAGAGAATTCGACGAAATTTCTTTTATTTAATAATTTCAATGACAATTTCAGCGCCCAAAACTGTAAAATGAATTATTGTCGGGACGAAACTGAATATTCAAAAATTAATTAATTCAGCTGACGAAGATCATTTTCAAAAAATGGTTCTGAATTGTCGTATACTTAACTAAACTTAAAAAAAAAATCGCCTTTACTCACTTTTTGGCAGTTGAATTAGTGTTTTTCTGAAGCCGAACTGTGGAGCGACGTAAAAGCGCGACTTCGCAAAAAAATCAACAATTGACGTTCACACGATGTTGTCGGTTAATAGTGTCATTTGAATTATTGCTTCGGTTGAATTTTCAATATTATTCTAGATTAGAGTCCTTTCGCGAGCGCGTTTTCACGTTTGTTTACATTCGGACATGGCAAATACCACGTTTTTTTTTTTTCTTCCCAAAGCCACGATTACAGTGCGCTCCGGTCAACGATGCCCGGCGAATTCACACCACTACGATAATCACGATATGGTCGAAGATGGCACGAAATTGCGTTATCACTCGCATTGTGCATTTAACCGATCACTATTGATTAGCCGTTTCTTCGCTCGTTTCAATTTACATATTTGTCGTCTCTTCACTAACGTTGAATGATTTGCTAGAAGTTTTTCTTATTATCATAAGTTTTTGAATTGTTGACCACTAATTGACACTCGATCCGCAGGATATAATTTCATGAAGTTCACTTCTGTTGAAACAATTAAATTTTTTTTAATTAGACATTTTTTCAAATTTTATTTATCTATTCTTTGAATGACGTTACATTCACGCAGAAATGTTTCGTTCGCAACAGTGAATAACATTGGTCGAATTTAGAATAAACGTTGAAAAAAAAAAAAAAATTGGCATGAATACTCCACGTGTTTGTTTGAGCGTGACAATCTGGCGTGTCATAAATACGTCTCGAAGTTATGAACGAGCGAGGAGGAGAAGAAACAAGAGCGTCCGCTTGCGGCGAGTGCGCGAGTCGACTGCTGAAGTAGTCAGAGCGCTATCGGGCCAGACACGGCAGTCATCGTACTCTATCGGCTCGAGCGGTGCTGCAGGCGCATTCACAATTATCACCGAAGTGAATGGGGCGCTGTTAGGCTGGACGTCACGTTTCGGTAATCCAGCGAAATGTGTACTACAAAATATCGAGCTGCTGCAGTGGGAAACGCAAATTGACTCGAGCGTCGTCGAACGAATAGTTTCATGTATCGACTATCGACTACAAACATTCAAATGCAGAAATTGGTCAGTGGATTTCGGTAAAAATCTTCGAACGACCTACGGATTTGTTTATGCAACGGATAAAAAATCCTCGTGAAAAAAATTGTTCAGCAAAAGTAGAACATGTTTTATTGGATCCGGAGAGACTGTGGCTCGGTTTGCCGAATGAACTCCGGATTTCTGATTCCAGATTTTTGATTCCTGATTTCTGTTTTCTTACTCCTGATTTCTGATTCCAGATTTTTTATTCCTAATTTCTGATTTCTTGCTCCTGATTTCTGATTCCAGATTTTTGATTCCTAATTTCTGATTTCTTACTCCTGATTTCTGATTCCAGATTTTTGATTCCTAATTTCTGATTTCTTACTCCTGATTTCTGATTACAGATTTTTGATTCCTAATTTCTGATTTCTTACTCCTGATTTCTGATTCCTAATTTCTGATTTCTTACTCCTTATTTCTAATTCCAGATTTTTGATTCCTGCTTTCTGATTCCAGATTTTTGATTCCTGCTTTCTGATTCCAGATTTCTGATTCCTGCTTTCTGATTCCTAATTTTTGATTTCTTACTCCCGATTCCTGATTAACGCGGGCGCTCATTCGACACTGCACCGTTTACTCTTGTCCTTCGACCTGG
The DNA here is from genome assembly GCA_963924025.1 of Ischnus inquisitorius. Lineage (NCBI taxonomy): Eukaryota > Metazoa > Arthropoda > Insecta > Hymenoptera > Ichneumonidae > Ischnus > Ischnus inquisitorius. The sequence continues at coordinate 1,258,676 of OZ001250.1, read as the reverse complement.
AGTTGTGCGAGTTACCAATTTGTATATTTGCAATTTGTGCCCGACAACTTAACTCGCTTGATCATTTCAGAGGCGACGAATTCATTGCACAAATAACCGAACACGAATGAGTCGTTCAATATGTTTCGGCGCTTCGAAAAAGATATCGAAAATACAAAATTTTCACTCTTATGCACCGCTCTAATGTGTGACGAGACTATTAAAAGACGTCGTTACCTGTACAATATACGGGAAAAATCAATGAATTTAGACATTTCTCCAATAGAATAAAAAAAATTCAAGAAAAAATCGAACTATTTGAAAATTCTAATTTTGCAATTTTTTTTGTAAACAATTAAAATGACAAAAATAATTGGATAATGTAGATTGAATATTAAATCATTTATTTTACGTTTGATATTGATATTGATATTGAATAATGTTAACATTTTTTATGTGATTCTAAATTGTTTAAAAAAAAAGTAAACAATTGGAAAAATTGTCCAGAAGCGATGTTTCGTTAGTTCTCGATTCTCACGTTACGATTTGTTGTTAATCGGCAAGTAATATTTGATATATTTGAAATATATTTGCAATTTGCATTTTTTTTTTGTAAACTATTAAAATGACAAAAATAATTGCATAATGTATATTGAATATTAAATAATTTATTTTACGATTGATATTGACATTGATATTGAATAATGTAAAAAAATTTTTATGCGATTCTAAATTGTTTAAAAAGAAAGTAAACAATTGGAAAAATTGTCCAGAAGCGATGTTTCGTTAGTTCTCGATTCTCACGTCACGATTTGTTGTTAATCGGCAAATAATATTTTATATATTTGAAATATTTTTTTTTTCTTGTACATCGCGGTACGATCTACCACTGATAAAATCACATTTTCTCGTGCTTCTCCGGCACAGAACGTCGCCCAGCAACCCTCCCTCCCTGCGCAGGATGGCGCGAAGGGGAAAGAAGAGAAGTTGACGGGTGGCTGTGTGATCGCGATAGGCACGAGGGGGAGGCAGGAAAACGAGTCGAAATGGGTCTGTCGTACGCGTAACTACTACGGGCATGCCATCGCGCTCTGCTCCCTTTATTATTATGACACGCATCGCTACGTCATTTAACATGAAAAAAAAAACACCTGACTCACGCTACGAAGGATGAAACACAAACATACTCGGTTGCTCATACTGTTTGATTAAAAAAAAAAAATAGTGTCTACAAAGACGAAACAGCAAAAAATTTCGTGCTTGGAACATAAAAACTGATTTCTAATGGTTTCGCCGTCCAGTCAGTGTCGGCGTTCGATTACGTTCGATATCGGTTACCTAAAACTATCGAAAAATCATTTATTATCGCTGTGCTATGCGAGTAAAATCCACCTTTTCAATATATATTTTTTTTATAAGTTTTTCGATATCCAAAACGCTGTCTGTGGTAACCGAGCGCAAGACTAAAGACGCCGGTGTTCGTTACTGCGAATTCTTTCGAGATGATAATGAAAAATATTAAACACTCGTTTTAGGACGGTTTTTGTGTTAAAAGATGTGATTCCGTCAGTTGTGAGCGAGCGACGATGGAAAATCGTGTTTACCGAACGATGAAACGCGGATACCGGCTCTGTCGTTTTTTATGTACGTGTATATATTTTTGCGCTCCGTAGCGATCGACGGCCGGCGCTACACTGACACTCACCACTGGCTCGTCGCTCTGCCCGGGTACAGCCGAGAGCGGCCGAGCCCGGCGCTCGGGCGTCATCGGCCTCCGCCTCGATTCTCGTGGATTCTCGATTATCGTAACGCCGGCGACGCCGCCGCCACCGCCGCGGCTTCGGGGTGGGCAACCGACGTTACACGAGAATTGCCGAGGGGCTCTTCTGTCCGTTGTCAGACGGGACGACAGGGCTGGATACGGAAAGGGAAGGCAAAAAATATCAAAAGAAACGGCACGGGCGGCGAATGTACGCGGCGCCGTGATTTTCCTCCCAGAGCCAGCATGCTCGAATTACTTTTTCTCGATCGCGCGTCGGTCGAAAAATCAGCTTTCGAATTTTGCGTCTTCTCACACTTTTTTTCCATAAATAAAAAAAATTCGAAGCAAATTGAAAATCTGAAAACCGCAACACGAATTTTTTAAATATTCTTGAAAGCTATTTAAACTTTGAATTGAACGAGCAAAAATCATAGAGTTTTCGAAGAAATAGAAAAAGGGGCCTTTAAAAAATTATTTTGAAGGTCCATTTTTCAATTTTTTTTTCTCTCGACTATACAGAAAAATAATCAAATTACTGAATGTGGTGAATTTTTTTTATAACGAAGGGATGCAAACAAAGATAATTTCCGCGGAAATTCAGTCGCGATTCCGAGGATTTTCAGCATGCTTATTCCAAAACCGACAACGAGCTTGGAAAAAAGAATTCAAAAAATAAAATATAAATTGTCAACAGAATTTGTGCAAAAGTGACGATAATTGGACATATTAGAAGTTTAGTTTAATTATAGTTTCGGTTTTTGAAAAAATAATGTTTTTCCTTTTTTTGGACGGCGATGCCGTTGCATAAAGTGCATCGACAAAATTTCAGATCGGCACGACCCAGCCATCGCGACGCCCTTGCGTGCATCGAACTCGACGTTTCTATATTTCTTGCACTTACTCCGGTCTCTCCTTCGCACCGTTCCGTAATTTGTAGCAGCACGTTGGATACACCCCACTCCACTGGAATTTATTTCCGTACGTGCTTTAAAAGCTCGACGTATGCTGCGGGGTTAAACTAAGTTGTGGTTGCCGATAGCTCGGATAAATTGTCAGCTTCATTGAGAGAGAGGGAGAGGGAATTTGAAAAAAAAGTATGGATTGCAAAAAGCTGACAATTTTTCAGCAGAAATGTCAAAATTGCAAAATTTTTCAGATTTTATCGTGAAATTTCGTCTACGTACTCGGACAACAATTTCGTCGTTTGCGTCGAATTTCCATGCAATTGTTCTCATTCTCGAAAAGCTCCTTCCGACGAAAAAGCATTCATGCGAAAAATTTCACATTTCGCATTTCATGCGAATTTTTGGATTTAATCCAGATTTTATCCTCACATTCATTATTCCCCCGCTGAAGAGTACTCGAGAGTGCGCAAAAAATGGACCTTGCTGCTTTATGGTACTCCGAGAAACGAAAAAATTCTCCATTTAGCCCCGTTTTTATATTTTTCCTACACTGAAGGGTACTCGAAAATGCACAAATATTACGATTCGTGAAAACTCATGGAGATTATTATATATAAATATTATTATCGTTTTACTGATATGATATTGATTATTAAGACATTTTGGAACTATTTTATAATATAATATAATATAGATAAATAATATAAATTTTATAAAGATAATTATTTCAATTCAAAAAAAAAAAAAAAAAAAGCTGTTTAATCGACGTTGTCAAGTAAAATGACCCGATTTTACGTAATACATTGATTGCACACTTGGATGGCAACGTCGGTCGGCACATGTGTCAGTAATGAAGGAACGCACACATTGCGAAAGTACGCAGTTCCAGCATCCACGGCGCTAACCCTCCATCATTGCCCTTTGCCGCGTCATTGTCGTCGTAGTTTATAAAAAGAACGCGTTTGCTCGTTGAGGCGCGCTTCTTTTCCTCGAGGCAGGTATTTTTTTAATTTTTTTTCTTCGTCACGCTTCCTCCCGCGCCTATTGCTGAAATACGATGCGCAGTAGGTAACCGCCCTCTGATGCAAGCGAGCGCGATGTGGCTTTTCATACTAACGATTTGAGGAGCCGCACATAACGCAGGTCTAACGCCTGAAGGGATGGACGATCTCGGCTCTCAAATACACCGTCTCAAGACCCCCTTTGGCCGCGTTGAGGATCAACTTTTTTAGGGGTCCGGATAAAATCTATCGGTGGAAACTATCAAGGTAGTGCATGCGTATGGTGTTTATTTTTTTTTTTTTATACGGAGTAAATGCGTGAAAAATCATAAAAATCAAGGTCAATTGCAAATTCCGAAAAAATGCATACGTATTCAGAAAAGTAAAAGAATTATTTTCATTAAAAAAAAGTTGTGCTGCCAAAAAATTTCTTGAACAATTTTTTGTCTCAACAATTTGTTAATAACAATTTGGAATTATTATGATTTCTGTTAATAGAAGTCATGCCTTTCGACCATACACCGTTGTCCACATGAGCGGTCAGCTTGGCAAGGCATTCCATAACGAATAACATTTCATATCTCTTGCGGAATGTATAAACCAACTGCATATTTGCATAATAATAAACAATAATTATTCCACACAATTGTATTCAAAATACACGTTCACTAAGAATATCCGAACAAAGTATTTCGCGTTATTCAACTATGAATTCATAGTTGTCAGTACGATTTTCGTCGTTCATTGTAGCTGCGATTGAATGAAGGACATCTCAGTAAATTGGCGACTTGACAAGCGTACAAAAATATATGTGAGAACTGTCATCGAATGTTCGGAAATTTTATGGATTTTATGGATTCAAGGATGAAGAAAAACCGTCCGATGATACGGAAGGTCACATTTGATAACACTCCGATATCCACGTCGGAAATGTTGTACGCCTCTTTGTCGATCGCGAATAACATTATCTATCGGACGTGTGGAGCTTCATTTCTACAGCGGTGACATGACGAAAATTGACCATCTCCTGTTTAACATTGGCGGTGGAGAAACAAGCCGAAAGAGCTGGTCTTAGCCAAGCAGCGCGCGCTACATGACGTGCCATTCAAGCTGTAATTATAGTTAATAATGTAATGTAATGTAATGTAATGTAATGTAATGTAATGTAATGTAATGTAATGTAATGTAATGTAATGTAATGCAATGTAATGTAATGTAATGTAATGTAATGTTAAATTTATTAATAATTACATTTAAAAAATGTTTATTTGTGCCTGAGAAGACTTGTGCTTCCGGAACCTTTTTTTCTAATCGTGTCTCTTCTATGTATATTCAGGTGCTGATGGAATTGACTTTGAACAAGTAAACGATCTCATTCCCATTACGCTATCGAGCAACGAATCCATTCATTCATCTGGATAACATCTTTGCATTGTTATTTACTAATTACCTGCACTTAATAAATAACGCATTTAACAATTAACTTTGGGACGTGAACAATTTCATTTGTCAAAATTGTGTCCACGTAACCGGGCGTGTTTGACCGTTTGACTTACCGCGCAGTTTCATTTCGTCTTATCTTCCGCATGTTTGCTCAGATGCCGAAGTGATCGTTGACGAAACGTCGCACGTGGACGCGGTCCCGGAATAGATCACGAATAACATTGACGAAGATACTTTGTCTTTATTGATTACAACCATGACTTACAGGAACTAGACTCCACTTGACGCCGTCTTGTTCATATTTGCTTGGCCTCGGCGTAAAAAAATAAACCCCACTTTAATGGACCTTTTTATGCCTTAATTGCTTCAAACCCTCTCGGACTGAACCTCTACATATTTTGCTAAAGCCATTTCTCTTCCATGAGTTGCTTCACTGAATGTGACAATTCTATAACTCGGTTATGATAAAAATGGACGCATGAATCCCCTAGCAAGTTCTCATACTGTGAAGCCAATCGTAATATTAAAAAACCTACAGCGTTTCCAACCAAGTACCGACTGTAGGTTTAGAGCTATCAAGAGACGTGGTAGCGTCTCGACGCCAAGTACATAAAAATTTTTTTTTTTTCGTACGAGGCTGGCCGAGGCGCTGCCGCTTCTTAGTATACGCGAATATGCCGGAAGTAAAACTTTCGCTCGATAATTCTCGGAAGATTAACTTCGAATCAAATTTTTGGCAAGTCTTTCATCATATAATTTGGCCATCAGCTTTCGAATGCGCCTAGGTGCGATTGAATCGGTGCAGCCGTTGCTGAGATATCGATGCCGTGACCCAAAAGGTATCCGATCAGCGATACTTGAAAGAAAAAAATGTGTAGATGAGAAACAGATGGGCATCCTCTCCTATCATTTAACGGGTTACGGCCATGGATATACGCCCTTCTGCTTCCCATCTACATGTGTAGATGAGAAGCAGAACGGCGGTATCGCACACCATTTTACGGGTCGAATAGTATCAGATACGCCCGTCTATTTCTCATCTACATCGGGTCGGGCATCGCGGAGCATCGGGCATCGCGGAAGATTGTGAAATCGTGGCGCGTCGTGCGTGTTCGGTGCTCGCTCGGCCCGTCGGCCGTGCCGGCCCGTCGGCGGTTGACAGCGGGCGACGTAACCAAAGCAAGGGCCCGGGATTAAATAAATAAATGAATAAATTGAAAAGTGGTGAATGTTTGAAAGTGATTTCAAAAGTGTTCTTTCGTGTCGTTCGTCTCGATTCGATTTTTAAAGCGATTAGTGATTGCCGGCAAATGATATAACCTTACAATACAAACTAAAGTCAAGAAAAATGTTATGATCAAGATTTAATCAAGAAAAATAATTGTTTTCAGTTTCGTTTTTTTTTTTTTTCGCTGTTCTCAAGATCGATAGAATTTTTCTGTCGAAGGTCGGTGTGGTTGTGTTCTTGAAGCGCTACAACACATTTCTACGCTGATAGCGTAGAAATCAAGATTCCTCGGCAGGTCTGTTATACCATTGAGAAAATTTTTTATCGCTTTAACAAAAAAATGGTGTAACTCTGTCTTCGGTTATCTTGACAGAGGAATTACCCAGGACTCTTTCATTGACTTTCAGGATAAGTCAACTTCGCCAGCGCTTCGTTCGGTTCTTGCAACGAAAGAATTTTACCAATTTTCACTTCACTTCTCCGGACGAGAAAATTAAAAAATAAATTCTGTACTTCTTCAAAGAGCATCGAAGAAGAGAATTCAGGATTTCTTTTTCATCCGGTCGAAAATATCAAAGTAACGGATGGCACAGTTCTCTCGTCGAGAGAATTATTGGAACGGACGGTATCGTTGTCTCGTTGCGAGAGCCAAGGTAAGAGGCATTAGAACCTTTCCGCCAAGACAACTGAAGATACAGTTCTATCGATAATAGAATCACAGATTTTTTTGATAATGTAATGAACCATGCTGCGATATCTGAATTTATTCGCTATCACTGTGCGGTTCTTCAAGAATGACCACAACGATATTCCGTCGCTTCAGTTTTACTGAGAAAACTGATATAGTTATTTTAATTTACAAAAAGAAAATAATAATAATAATTACAATAAAGAAAATAAAATCAATGAATAATTGCAACTAAAAAGTAATTACTATTATTAATTTGATTTAAAAAAATCTGAATTTCAGTTTTCTTGTTGGTTTTCAAAAATTAGTGAAATCCCCCAAACCTACTTTTTTCCAAAAAAGTGAAAAACGTACGCCAAGTACATAAAAGGTATATAAATAAGAAAACCGTTGATTCAAAAAAATCCGAATTAAAAAACATAGCAAAATCATACGAGCCAAGTAATAGATGTTTTTTTTTTATATAGATGCAATGGTAACTATATAAAAAGTTTATGCTATCAAAAATAAAAATAAAAACATGCTTGGCACGTCCCCTTTTTTATGCGATAAGTAACGCTTATTTGTATTTGAAAGGCGTGCCAAGCATGTTTTTATTTTTATTTTTGATAGCATAAACTTTTTATATAGTTACCATTGCATCTATATAAAAAAAAAACATCTATTACTTGGCTCGTATGATTTTGCTATGTTTTTTAATTCGGATTTTTTTGAATCAACGGTTTTCTTATTTATATACCTTTTATGTACTTGGCGTACGTTTTTCACTTTGTTGGAAAAAAGTAGTTTTGGGGGATCGCACCTACTGGACTTTTTGAGTCAATCTGCTGTGAAACCTACCAGCAGGTGGGACCTGTTGAGACTGACCACTCACCTGCTGGCGAGTTTCACGGCAGGTTGACCCAACAAGTCCAGTAGGTGCGATAGCTCAAAACCTACGGTTGGTCGTACGGTAGGTTGCCAGTATATCGAACTTGGTAGGGTCGGTGCCGGCTGCGGCTCATTTCGCAGGTGGTGCATCGCGCCAGAGATCAACTTTTGAATTAGTGCTAGAAGTAGGTAAATCCGCTTCGACGCATAAAATATTACGATTCATTCGATAAAGCTCGTTACCACTTCGACAACGAAAGCTACGGTAGCGCAAGCCAAGCCGATTCCAAGAATGACAAACGAAAAGAACAGGTCTTTCATGGTGATGACCTCGAACTTCACCCGCGCTTTATGACTCTCATTGATCTTCAATATATTCGATGCGTTTCGGAAGTCTCTCATGCAAATCTGCCAAATGATGTCGGACTCGTAGAGCGCCATGAGAATCTTGTTGACTCTCTGCTCGAGTGGCCAGTCCGGTCTGATCACGTAGATGTAGGAGATCTTCGCGATGATGTCGCGCGAGACGTGCAACTTCAAATCGAGCGCCTCGTCGACCAACAGTTGTCTCTCCATCAAGCAAGCGACCGAGGAGTTGCGCAACACGTGCCGTATGCAATTGATGTCGTTCAATGCAACGTAACGTTCCTCGAAGGCGGACTCATTGACGAATCGAGCATCCATTTTGTACACGTAAATCGCATGACCGGATTCGATGAGATCCTGCTTCGTGTTCACGTTCGGAAGGCGCACCCGCTTCGTCAGTATGGAGGCCATTTTTCCTTGATAGTACACTTGAACGATCACGGCGAACACGAATAGGCCGGTCAAGTAAATTCTGGGCGCATGATTTCTGGGCAACTTCGGAAGCGACGAGTTGCAAATGATGCGCAGAGTATTCAGGACCGCCAGCGTGAGGCTGTGTCTCTGAAAGCATTTGAAGAAGATCAGCGTAATCGCGACGACGAAGTACACGCCGTATTGCGACTTAACGTCGACGATGTATCGAAACTTGTCGAGTTCCGACGCGTAGTCATTGAACTGCGTGAGAGCGCCCAGCCCACCGTGCCAGTGTGGATATGTCGTCGTCACATTGTCCAGGGTCGACAAATAACGAAAGTTCAATCCGATGTCGCTATTGCCGTTCATCATGTCTATCGCTATGTCGCTGGTCTTCCGTTGATCGTGCGAGAATCCGTGGGAGCTCGTGTGCTGCAGCAGCATCGGCGTTGCGTTGAGGGCATGAAAAACGAACCGAGCGGTAATACCGCTGAATCCGCCGAACGAATCTGTGCCGGTCGCATTTGCAATCGTGTACCAAGAGCCCGTGATGTTCTTGACGGTGGCCCGAATCTCGTAGCCACCGAGATCGTTGGTGACCTCGAAATCTAGTTCTTCGCAGATGTCGTCTTCGTTGCCGTAACTCCTCACGAACAGAGCCCACGGATGGTCCTTTTTGCCTCTGTAAATATGCTCCAGTTGCCACGAACCAGGTGCATGAGCTGTGAACGGATTGAAGCTGTAAATCAATCGTCCTTTCGTCGGATGGAGGCAGACAAGCTTTGCATGCAGTAAATCCATGTCCCAGGCAGCCTTCAAAATTTCAAAGGCGTTGGAACATCCCTGCATCGGGTCATCAGGCATGTCCAATATGAGGAATGATGCCATGTGATTCCACCATAATGAATCCTTGATCCTTTTAAAGATTGGCTTCAGTTCCGTCAAGAAGTGCTCGGTGATCACAAACAACTGCAGTCGATATAGTGATTTCCGACTGGCGGGTCTGTTCTCCGCGATCCTCGTAGTGTTGCCAATCAAAGCGATGGGAAGCAACACTCGAGACGACAGTTGCTCAATGAGATTATCCGATGAATCACCGGCAAGGCCGACCGCGCTCACTCGGTATGAGTAGCAAGATTTCACGATATTCACCTGGAATTCATTTTGTTCCAGCGCTCTTTATTTGCAGTACGTTAATCGCGGGTGAGGATTCTTACCACTGCATCGACGAGACGATTCACTTCATCGTGTTTCGATATGTCGGAGATAATTTCGGTCAAACACGTCTTCACAGCGAGCATCGATAACAGAATGTAAGGCGTTGATAAATGCATGGTTTGCTTCTGTCTATTTTAACAAAGCGTCGAAAGCGTGGCTAGTTTTGGACCACGAGCTGGTCAATGGAACTGCTGAAACCGAGTCGATTGGATTCGATTTCTAACGAAAAATAGTACTTTGCGATACGAGTGCGTAAAAGCGGACTTTCGGCGAAGGTGGGGAAAGCAGCTGCACGAGTCGGAGCTACAAACAACACTCGGCTTCGCCTCGTGCGGTTGTAGCGCAAGAGAAGACGAGTGCGGCCACTTCACAACCTCCGTCGGGAGTCCGCTTTTACGTACAAGTATCGCATATTATTTTTTGTAACAAATGCATGAAAACTGCCAGGTCATGTTGCCGGCCGGCCGCGACAATAAAGGACCGATGTGCGCATGCGCACAGTATCTACGATACGGTTACGAGTATTTACGACACGGTTTCGCGTATTTACGACACGTTTTCAGTATTTTCGATACGCTTCCGGTGTTTACGATGCGCCTTCTTGGAAAGCGGCACTTTATGTTGCGGCCGGGCCGCATATAAACTGGCACTTTTCATGCGTTGCAAAAAATAATATAACGTCGAGATATATAGATATTCGACATGTGACTAACGAGTTTTTGCATTAATCTTACACATCTTCCCGCCTTCCGGTTACTGCATAATATAGCTGTTTGCAAGCGTTGTCATAACAACAAGTTACCATTTTCACACAAGCTCAGATTGCTGCTGTCCTTGATGCTTCGAAATCCACTTCTTTCAATTCGGTGTAGCGAATCCCATCGAATCGCTACCGCCAAATTCCACTGTAGAAAGGAGTGTTGAGGATGTCATCAAGAAGAGCGCGATATAAATGTTTCCATCCGAGAACGTCGAATACTCACATGATCTATTTCCCCGTAATAAAAGGACGTTGTTTGGATGATACGATTACTTTTGCGCATTACGCGCACTGATGCGATTTCTGTTTTCAAGGTTGAACATCCAAAACACTCTCGTAGCTGCGAACCGAGGGGCAGTCTTCATTGGAAACATGTTTGAGCTTCGTTGATAATTTTACCGGAAAACGCACGTGCGTTGGTGACCAAAGTCGTTAGAACTAAGCGTGCGGCTTCATAGCGATACGTTGTCTCCTCTTCAGCCGACTGACGATAATTGGAGGCGTTTAATGTTCCGGTTCTTATCGTGGAGTCCTGGGCGTTGTCGTTGCCGTAGGAACTGCCACGAGGACGATACACCTGTTGGTTCCCTTCGCCGATTGCGATCGCTCAGTCTAGGCCGGCAATTCACCTGAGCCCATTTCACCGCCCATACATTTTATGTACATTAACAGTCCGGTTGATATGGACGACGGAAGTTGCGACTGCGTCAGCCAGAGACGCGCATTCATCCGGTTCAGATATCTCGACGGCGATCTCCGATTGCAACGTTTAGGAGAGATCCTTCCGACACCCGGCATGAAGGTCACGATGATTCATAGCGCTGCATGGTTTTTTCGTTTATCGAATAAAGCTCGGCTCTAATGATAAGTCCTGTACTCGTCGGCGTACAGGATGGCGTATCCTGCTTCCTGCGAGGACGGCTCGCTTGCGTCGGGCAGGAGAAGCAGCTCTTCCCGTACAAGCGTTGCAAAAATGTCTGTCGTTGTATAATTATGCTTCTAACTTGCAATTGAACCCGATTTTAAGATGAACGATGATCTTATTGATGAAATAGGGGAGAGCGGGGCAAAATGGCACACCGGGGCAAAATGGTACGAAATGGTACGAAATGGTAAAATAAAGTTCCCCGTATGATAGAATTGGGGCAAAATGGGACAAGAGAAAGTCCCATCGTAGTGGATTTTTCTGCTGTCCCATTTCGCCCCAATACCATTCTGACCTGGTCCCATTGTGCGTTAATACCATTTTGCCCCGCTATGCCGTTTTGCCCCGCTCTCCCCTACATCAATTTCCTTTTTCCAATCACCGAGATCAGGTAGAGTAAAAAAGGTTGCGAAACACAGTCGCCACACGAAAATATCGGGAAAGGTTGCGAAACAGTCGCTACACGAAAATATCGAAAAAATGTCGAGAAACAGTTGTCTCACAAAAAAAAAAAGAAAAAACGTTGCGAAACACTCGGTACGCGACAATATTATCGAAAAGAGTTGCGAAACAGTCGGCACTCAAACATATCCTAAAAAACGTTTCAAAACAGTCACCACGACGAAAATATCGAAAAACATTCGTCATGACAAAAAAAAATGTTAGAAAAAAATGAATGAAATCACTTGTCCCTACGATTCCGATTTCTCGAGGATCAAAAAAATGACATGAGATAATTTCCCGACGCAGACCAGTGTCGAATTAGGGGAGAGCGGGGCAGAACGGCATACCGGGGCAAAATGGTATCCACGCACAATGGGACCAGGGCAGAATGGTATCGGGGCAAAATGGGACAGCAAAAATATCTACTTCGATGGGACTTTCTCTTGTCCCATTTTACCCTAATTCTATCATACGGGGGACTTTATTTGACCATTCGTACCATTTTGCCCAGGTATGCCATTCTGCCCCGCTCTCCCCTAATCTAATGGCTCAGAACGACCGTTCTGAAAGGGTCATCCGACATTTCTCCCTATCCTGACAACCCTATCGAGATAAAAGTGGTTCAGATCTGCGTCATTAAAATACCTTACTTTTTTCATGGTTTCTACGGATTTCCGCTCGATAGTGTTATTTTTCAAATGAATCCTTCCTAATGTGCTCTAATCAACTGTTCTAAAGTCAACAGACACAAAAAACCGTTCGGAACTTCAGCGACATCGAAAAGCTCGGTACGCGTGTGATTTACAAGCGCTCAAACGGCGATAACGTTAAAGTGTGGTGTTGTTGGCGCGTGGGCGTGTTTTAAGTCGCGCTTTTGAGACTTGGCTGACACGTTTTTACCGTCTCATGGTTCAATCGCCTTCTGACGGAAGTTTAACCTTCATTGAGGGATCACTCAAACAGATAAAAAGACGGAAACGAACAAGACGTGTCAGTCACTCCGAATCACCGTTCGTACACGGTATAAATACCGCAGTGCGTGAAGTCGAGCAACCAGAATTTCAGAAGAACTCCAATTCCACTGCCGTTAGTAATCTATAATATAGCAGGAAGAAGATTAATTGTCCAAAATACCCGAAAAGATGAAGGCTCAATATGTTCTGTTCGCGTTGAGTGCGTTCCTCCTAGTTAATCTCTCAGGTAAGCAACACGCATTTAAGAAAATATCTGACACCATTTTCTCTCAATTATTTGTAATTCAAGGTCACTCACGTGGTTTTTTCACTAAAACATCACCGCTCGCCATTTTTTTACTCTCTTCAAAAAATTTTTCAATAACCAAGCGAAATTCCGACTATTCATGAAATCGAATTATAATTATTCTGAATTGTGTCAAATGTTTTTTTTTTTAAGGAGTTCGACGTCTCGAGACATTATTCCGAATCCATAATGATCATTTGAACAATCTTTTTGGTTGCTACTTGTAGCGCGTAACTTGTTGCATGATTACATTTTTTTTTCGAGGGAAGGAAAATCTTTATCCTTACACTCGTAAAAGCGGAGCTGCGTTGATACGAATTCGCAAATTGGTCTTGCTTTCGGTTGTACGATTTACATGTTTTACATCAACATTTCTTTGCAGTCCAGGAGGTGTCTACCGTTGAGTGTTACGCGTGTGACACCCGACACGACAGTCATTGTTTCGCGACGGATTATCCCCAGATAATACCGAAAAAGACGCAGACCCCTATAAATAGTGTGACGAAACCCGGCTGCGGTAAAACTGTCTACACAGACACCTCAACTAGTACGTATGACTTGTTCGAATGTTCGAAAACTCACGGGTTTAACCCTTTAACTGCCGCTGTAGCAAATATGCTACATTGGCAAAAAAAACGCCTTTTTCCCCTAAACTGTCCTAAATTCTGGAGGAAAATTCTGAAAAAATTTGACGACTAGCAGTGCATACGAATGAAAGTTTTTCCACCAAAATGTCAATTGAAAAATTATTTGTTTAAGCGAAAAAATTGAAAAACTGAATTTTTCAAAAGTGGCATTTTTTACATATTTTGATACAAAAATGTCTCGAGCCGTAGAGAAAAATAATGTTTCTCAATGGGAAAGAGGCTTGGCCGTTAAAGGGTTAATATTGCTCGTCAGGAGTTTCAAACGAACGCTGACCGAATGGTGAACAACAGTAAAACTTTCCTTGTTTATTCTCCCTCAGCGCCGCCGACAATCACCGTCATCAGATCAACTTTGAGAGCAGTTGACATGGGCTTCTGCGTAAAATTCAGTAATGCCACTGTCGCAGCGGAAGATTGCTCTTGCAACACTAACCTCTGCAACCTCTAATCATTCGCCGGTACCTAACGCCCTTGTAGCGCTTTCCGCCCTCGCCATTTGCGTAGGCAAGTCGTTTTCTTGGTTCACGACTTACTCCTTCGGTTGCGTCTGTCGTCTTCATTGCGAACATGAGTAGGTGCAAAAATTAACAGACGGGCTGAAGCCGGTTTTTAACGTATCTTCACGAAACATATAAAACACACGAAGCATAAGCATACGCTTCGTATGTCCATGTTGTAACATTTTACCAATAAATTAATAATAAAGAACTGTTGTTTCGTTTATGCTGTGGCCGATTGATTGAATTTTATTACATGAGCTGCGGCTTCGGAAGGACCTTACTTTTTTCTTTTTTCTCCTCCTTTAACGATTTTACGTTTCGATCTCGATCGAGATCCTCTTCAGAAATATATTCCATTTCTTTTCCTTCCCCTTCTGATCTGTTTCTGTGTTCTTGTCATTGTCTCCATTGTCCCTTCCTTTTCATCTCGTTTCGTGACGTTGTGAGACAAGAGGATCTCGATCGAGATCGAAACGTAAAACAAAGGAGGAGAAAAAAGAAAAAAGTAAGGTCGTTCCGAGGCCGCAGCTCATGGAATAGAAAATAAAGAACTGTGCCCGAAAAAAGGAAGAACGCTCTTTTCTTACCCTTTCCTGTTTTATACCTTCCTTTTCGCTTGCGTTGAATACTCCTGTGTTTTAACAATAGTTACAATCTGCAAATGCAATAGTCAAGCGAAAAGACGTAAGATCAAACCGGTATTGCCGAGAAATATCAGCGTACCGACAATGGTTAGAATAAACTATAACAATTAATATTTCATCGTGTATAATTCTTTTGGCTCATTGTGGCGCTGTGTTTTTTTCCTTGAATTATTCGTTACTTGTCGGGTTGTAAGTTCAACGTTGTAGGGGAGGCCGGGGCAAAATGGGGACGCTAAGCGAATAATGCCGCTAGAATGATCGAACATGCGTATATTGACTGTTCGTACCCTAAAGACAAAATATTCGCCGTTGTTTTTGCCCGTCCGAGCAAAAAAATTGTCTGGGGCAGAATGGGGTACCCTCAGATTTTTTCTTATTTTTTGAATATGGATGGAATTGTATATTGACTGTTTCTCAGGCAAACATACCGTTTACGTCTGTTTTCTCGCGATTGAAAAAAAAGTTGACTGGGTCAGAACGGGGTACTCGTTCTGAACGAGGAAAATCGTTTCTGACATCCGCTTTTTACCCCATGCCTAAAATTTTTCGATGCTCTCATTCTGCCCTGTACGTGCAATTTTTTCGCACGTCCCCATTTTGCCCCGTATCTCAGATTCTTTCGATGTTTTCATTCTGCCTCGTACTTGCTATTTTTCCGATGTCCCCATTTTGCCCCGTGTCTGCAATTTTTTTGATGTCCCCATTTTGCCCCGGTTTCCCCTATATGTCAACCCCAGAATATTACTAAGTCCCTTCAATGATGATTTAGAATATTTCGAGTTTAGGGACTGTCCAAGAGAGGAGTTTGAAAAAATAGTTAGGCTCTCGCCTTCCCACTTTTGAGGGGTAGGGGAGAGCGGAGCAAAATGGCATACCGGGGTAAAATGGTACGAAATGGTCAAATAAAGTCCCCCGTATGATAAAATCAGGGCAAAATGTGATAAGAGAAAGTCCCATCGAAGTAGATTTTTTTGATGTGCCATTTTGCCCCAATACCATTCTGCCCTGGTCCCATCGTGCGTGAATACCATTTTTCCCCGGTATGCCGTTTTGCCCCGCTCTCCCCTATAATGGCAAATGGACAATCAAACAAACAACTTTCCAAAATATACACATGATATATTGTCAAAAATATGTTTTTTTTAGTACAAAAAAACCGGTAATAACGATTCAGCATCCAAAGTGTGCTAGCGGCATTAATTAATTAATGCGACATTGCATACATTAAGATCGTCAATAGACGATCGTCGTGATCGTCGTGTCCAATAGGACACGATTCGATTTCAGTCACATACAAGTCACCCATCGGTCATGTACGTTATAATTCCCGCGCCCAATTGTACGAACAATCGAGCTTCGTATTGCGGAGATTCTCGTGACTTCAAATCACGGATTCGAAATTTCAATGTGCAATTCCTCAATTTCCCCTAATCAACAGGGATTATCATTATTCATACAATTCTGTGACTCTTCCGGATGTTGTTTGGCAATTTTCGTCACAAGCATGTTTTCACGAAAATCATAAAGAAATAATATTCGGTCCATCGCGCTTATTGGCCAAGTGATCTGTCGCGTTTGCAATCCAGTCGAGATAGTGATAGACGTTCGTAAAGATCTCCGGCATTGAGGTTGGGCAAGGCTCACCTTTGGAAACGATGCCGATCAATTCTCCATTGTATGCTAGAGGACCACCGCTGTCGCCCTAGGATAAAAAAAAATGTAATATGATTTCGCTGCGATAAATGATCAACGATTTTTAGGCAATGAACGATCTCGACTTAAAACCTACATTGCAAGGACTGTGTCCCCCTGCGCTGAAGCTACATATCTGCCGATCGTCGAGTTTGACTCCCCAGTTCGGCCAGAGTCGTTGGCAGTCTTTGGCGGTGAAAGTCCGCATCCGGAGCTTCTTCAGCAGGTCGGATGCCTGCTTCGTTGTTGCGTCGTGCTCTCCCCAACCTGAAACTGTGGCCATAACATGGTTGGGCGTCGGGGCCGATGGAAGTTTAATTTTGTTCTGAACATCGCTGAACTGGATTGGCGAGGCAAGCTAAAATTAAGCGAATGAATTGAGTTTTTTCTTCTTTTTTTTAACTTACAGAGAAACAGGTGTAGGGGAGAGCGGGGCAAAATGGCATACCGGGGAAAATGGTACCAAATGGTCAAATAAAGTCCCCCGTATGATAGAACAAGGGCGAAATGGGACAAGAGCAAGTCCCATCGAAGTAGATTTTTTTGCTGTCCCATTTTGCCCCAATAACATTCTGCCCTGGTCCCATTGTGCGTGAATACCATTTCGCCCCGGTGTGCCGTTTTGCCTCGCTCTCCCCTACACGTTTTCCAAGAAAAAGCACTTTAATGTGAAAACGGGAACTTACGTAGATGAGAGCAATGTCTTCCACCAATTCAACCTTGGAAAAGCCTGCATGAAGCCCGATATATAACGGAGTATGGATCTCGCCGCCGAAGCGACTCCATAACGAACCGCTAACGACGATAATCTTATCGATGCTTGGACCATCTTCGAAGCAATGGGCAGCGGTCAAAACATGCCGATCGCCGATAATCGAGCCACCGCAAAAGTGGCGACCGTTGTACCTCAAAGATACCTGGTATGGAAATTCACCGTGTACCGCGTTTTCACCACCCATAATTCGTTGCGGTGGCAAAGCGTGTGCTAGATGCGGAAAAAAAAATCATCAATCAACAATTATGACAACTAGAAAGAATTCCAGCGACTCCGACACATCACCACGAAGGAAATTCGAGAAATAATTAGAAACGCGATGAACACGAAAAAAGAATACCGGACATTTAACATTCGGGTCGTTAACAATTTTTTCAACGCTACATAAAGTAATCCGAGAATTCGGATTACCGGCATTTTAGAAACAGTAACAGAAAGTCAATGTTGCATCGAAAATTGATTCCTCGATTCTTCATGTACGTACCTCCTGCTACCAGAGCTAAAACGGCGAATAGTGCGAATTGACCGACCATCTTGACCGGCCGCTCTTGGCGGAAATCAACTTCTTGGAACTGATGCCGATTGTGAATAGCACAGACCTTTATACTCTAAAACCGAACGTTTAAATAGGACTAACACAAATATTAACTTCCAATAGACACACTATTGAATAATGACTCAATCGTAGACAGCGGCAAACCGGCTTTGCGAACATGTGCAAACACAGATGTCGACAGGACGTAGAGCTGCTGGCTGACAATAATATAATTCACGCTCGTTTACCCACGAATTCTACATCTTATCTTATAGGCAAGATAAATAGATTGAACGCGTAGTCCGGAATAATTCCTATCTATCGGAAGGGACATAGGGGAGAGCGAGGCGAAATGGTATACCGGGGCAAAATGGTACGAAGTGGTCAAATAAAGTCCCCCGTATGATAGAATTGGGGCAAAATGGGACAAGAGAAAGTCCCATCAAAGTAGATTTTTTTGCTGTCCCATTTTGCCCCAATACCATTCTGCCCTGGTCCCATTGTAGGTGAATACTATTTTGCCCCGGTATGCCGTTTTGCCCCGCTCACCCCTATGCGTTGGTCGTATTTATGGTAGTACTTCCGTGCCGTCACCGGTGACCGGTGGTTCGACTATCATTCGACGGCAAACTTGACCGACAACCGACAGAATTTTCGGGTACTTGCCGTATCATAGCTTTCTTAAAAAAAAAATTTGCGACATACATTTTTTCACAATAATCTATTCCTTGTTAAAATACAAAGAGTTTACGGCCTAACATTTGTACTGCGCTGGAACAAAACCAGTGCCCGATACTAGCGCAGTGATGGCATCTGACATTGAGTGGTTGTTGCAATTCCGCAACATGCGGAATCTGGCTCAAAATGAATAATTTCCAACCACACTGTAATATATGCGAATGTCCATTTGATATCTATGTCATCGTTCTAGTGTCAACGTTCGGATAAGCTGGTTCATGTTTTGAATACATCTGTAATAACGGTAACTCGCGTTTCCGAGCGCTACTGAACGTTGCTATCCGTTGAGCGCGTCAGTATTCGAGAGACGGTGCTTTCCAGCCACTGTCTCGTTTTCCAGTCCTTCCATCCGAGACGCCTCGACAGCAGCCGTTTGGTTCTGTCGTTGCAGACGAATAAGATGAATAGAACGAGGCCTTGCAGCAGGTTTGGAAGCTCCATAAGCGTCGAAAGATAAGGCGGCATCACCTCGGCAAACCATGACATTCCCATGAGGACAGTGAGCTTCAGATAAAGATAGAACCTGCGAATAAACGTATGGCATCCTGAGTAGTTATAAGAAGAGAGTCCGAAAAACAATTCCCTCAAAGGGAAATTGTCGTAAAAAAAGTTTCGGGAAAATCAAGCATCGGCAAATCGAAGCACCTGGAAGAATTCATTCTTACGAGAAATGTTTCTCACAAGAAATTATTATTACGCAAAATTATTCTTACGAGAACTTATTATTCCCATTCAGGGGAGAGCGGGGCAAAACGGCATACCGGGGCAAAATGGTATTCACGCACAATAGGACCATGGGCAGAATTGTATTAGGGCAAAATGAGACGGCAAAACAATCTACGTTGATGGGACTTTCTCTTGTCCTATTTTGCCCTAATTCTATCATACCGGGGACTTTATTTTGCCACTTCGGACCATTTTGCCCCGGTATGCCATTCTGCCCCGCTCTCCCCTACACGGGGTTGTATGAATCAGTTCTACATGCCTCATTTTTTCATCGCTATGCCGTCCGCTCTCATTCCCGTCGAGATGTAGAGCTGTGTTATTCCTTTGTCGGGTTATCTCCACGACGACTAATACGAAGAAGCATACATTACAGGAAAGCGTAAAATACAAAGGACCATGGAGGTACACATCGTTCGCATCCTCCTCTGTAACGAGAGAAAGAATATTTATGCACAAGGAACGTGCGAAGTACTAACTAGAAGTACTAACTCGCGGTACGATCCGGTTTAGCGTGAGATTTACAGAAAATTTCAAAAACTTCTCCATGGAAGAAAAATTTGCAAAACATCAGGTACATAGACGGTGCGAAAAGATTTATTGTAATAATATCAAAAATTTATTAACAGAGTAACGAAAGATGAAATTGTTCAACAAATCATCCAGCAAGCTGACGTCTTCCAAATAAAAATAATCTATTAACTGTTTCGAACACGTACGAAATTTTTTTCAGATACCTTTCGATCAATCGATTCGCGAATACAGCTCGAACTTTTCAAAAATGCAATTGAAAAAAAAAGAAATCGAAATTGAGGAAAGGAATCTGAACAGATTCCACCGTATCCGGAAAAAAAAACTAATTATTTTCATTAAAATTACATTTTGGTATCATTATTGTGCAAAATTTATCTTTCGAGCACCTTTCACGCGCCGGATTTTCGAAGGATTTATATCCCATTGAGAAGCGTTCGAAATTATCATTGAATCCACATTTGCCCGATCTGTACCGAAGACACGTGCTATCCCAAGATGTATCAACAATACCGACCGAGTAACCAACAACCAAGGTGAAATCCGGGTTTGACTATTCCCTCGGGTAAGTCGGGAATGAACTCAATGATGAAGCCAACGACGATTATCAGTGTCGGGATTCCCCACGCATAAATCGAATAAATGATGAATTTCGTTCGCGTCGATTGGACCTTGCAGAGTCGCATCGACCTGAGTTGCACGGTAGACAAAACGAAATAAACATCATTGATACGCACGCTTGACCGGTACGAATTTCCATCACTCACCGGAAGGTCCACCAGATGTCGAAGCACATGACATTCATCCAGAACAAAGTCGCCAAAAGCGCGAAATGTGTACTGACATCTGAAAAGAATTCAACAAGTCTTCATGGGATACGAAAAACATGAACGTAGTGGGGAGCGGGGCAAAATGGCATACCAGGGGCAAAATGGTACGAAATTGTCAAATAAAGTCCCCTGTATGATAGAATTAGGGCAAAATGGGACAAGAGAAAGACCCATCGAAGTAGATTTTTTTGCTGGCCCATTTTGCCCCAATACCATTCGGCCCTGGTCCCATTGTGCGTGAATACCATTTTGCCACGGTGTGCCGTTTTGCCCCGCGCTCCCCTACAAGAGGATATGCGGTAAGCCTTAAAATTACCTACGAAGGCGCGACAGACAAGGTCACCGTCTATGAAGATCGCGGTGGCCCACATGTAAGACGCGAAGCAACACGACATGTAAGAGCGAAGAATCGATCCGTGAAGATTCTTCAATTCAGGCACGATCGCATAAACTAGAAACGTTACCACGAGAAAAGGCAACGATATGCACATCGTGACGATGAAGAATATGTCATAAGCGTCAACTGGTGGATAGTAGACGCGGACACCGGCTTTCGCAGCGGCGAGCAATCTGCAGGTCGTCACGATGGTTTCCGATGCGATACCATTCGAATCGTATCTGTAACAATAATCGGTCGCGTCGATCCTGCAGGAATGGCCACCGTCTATCGATTCGTAAAAGGGGGTCGCGCCATCGTTCAGGGAATACATCGAATTGTCCGTCGTTGCATTGAAATCCGTGTAGCAGATAGTATCGTTCGGACAGGGTCCGAATCGAACGGACCATAGCAAGGTGTCGTCGTAATTCTCTGGTAAGGTCGACGAGAAAACCGAGACGTTCCAGTAGCATCTCGATTCCGGAAAATCAACCTCGTCCAATGGGCAGCATATAGACACAGCCGGCTGATCGCTCGATTCTTCCATTGTGACTTGCAACAGAAATTTCGTTGGTCTTCATAGGCGTCGAATTCGCAGTAGCACAATTATACGGAGAGTTAACTTTACTGTGTACAACGCCGTATTCGAGACACCTCTATCGTCTGTTTACTACTGGAACGGCGAGATTTCATGCAGGTTTCAATGACCAGAGAGAACAGGTTGCATCAATTTTTCATCACGCAACGTAGTTGTCGTTTTATGTAACCTGAGCCAACTCTCCCTCCACTCAGTCGTTCAATGTCTCCCACCGAGAAAATCGCAAGTTCCGGGTTTTCTCACGGTGAATCTGCATTTCAAACGTTTTCCTCATACAAGATTCCTCGTCGGTTGTCGGATAGGTAAGCGCCACTACCAAGGCCAAGAGTGCGAGTATGATTACTATTCGCTACAGTAGTAGAATTTTCTTGCGCTAGGTCATACTGGAGTGTGCTGCGGCGAAGGCAGCCACTGAGGAAACGGACTTGAATTTTACGATATACTATGACGGGCGCGAGTGTTACGTCCGGAACGAGCACTCGCGAGTTCGTTCAGAACATGTATAATGGTGGTCTCACTTTCGAGTCAAGGCGTTGGCCCTTTACTCAGGGACGGAGACCTCGCCTTGCACTGCCGTAGATAGGAGAAACACTTGGGAGGATCTTGGTGATCGGGAGTCTCGTTGCACTATCGTAGAGCATGCAGGGATATCATCGAAGAATTTGTCGTAGATTTAGTACTCACTATGGTTTATTCAATATTCGGCGTTTCGATGAGGATACAACTTCCGTATTACAAATTCCTCGTTGCAACACTCGATGAACTTAGCCGCGCAGGGCTATCGAAGAGAACTTCGTTGGTCAGAGCCTTGCACTCTCTGTAGACGATGGTGATAGAACAACTTCTATGCAACTACTAGGCAACTACTGATTTGCTAACGAAAATGCTCGCCCTTTTATACTAGTTTTAACCCTATGCTTCTAATGTAAAAATGGTAGAGCGGTGGAGTTAGTTTATTGTAGAGCAAGTCTCATAAAAATGTTTGATATAAGTTTAGTTTAGCGAAAACGAATAAGCGTTGAAAGGGTTACTGCGGCTCTAGGCTTTGTGGTGCATAAGTAGTTTACCGCTAGAGACGCATAAGGATTTCGGTAGTCATCTATTAACTGAGAGTAATAAAGTAGAAAATGGATGGAGTGAATTTAGAGACTCTTTTTGGTAAAAATTAATAGACGAGGGGACAGTCGTGAAGGCGGGATCTTTATGTTGCGGTGCGCGCGGAGGCTGCCGCTCGAGTTTTTACAGAGATGCAAGCGTCTTCCCGATAACGCATAGACTGGGTGCGTGGACATAGTTTTACGACCGCATGCCGCTGACGGGCTAGATGCGCGACTAGCCCAAAGTTATCGTCTTAAGTTTCATGACGATAGTGGCATGTTAATTTACCCATATAGCAATCTTAATATATTGTTATATGCACGAGCACTAACAGTGGAACCTAAAAACACGTTTCCATTTGATTAACTAATTGTTTTCATCATATATCTGAGAAATTGACCGCTCAGTTTCTGCTTAACGTCTAACATAATTCCGTTGGTACTACCATGATAGCAGGTTGTGTATTCATGAGGCACTGCTCTCGATATTGCTCAGCTCGGTGACTGTTGAATCAGCTTCAATACTCCTTGAGGTACATTTGTGATCCACTTGTCGACATCGTGCAGGTGTTGGAATTCGAGAGACGGCATGTTCCATCCACTTAGTGACTTTCCAATCCTTCCAGCCTAGACGTGTTCGCAGCAATCGTCTGGTTTTGTCGTTGCACACAAATAATAAGAAGAGAATGGGGCCTTGCATAAGGGTTGGAATTCGCAAAATATATTTAACATAATCGTTGTTAAAAGGTATTGCGTTGATGGACCATGACATTCCCATGAGGACACTGAGCTTCAGATAAAGAAAGAATCTGCAAATAAACATATTTCATTTCGACTCATGTATCCCGTTAAAGGAATAAATATTTGAAATTTTTCGATTAAAGTTTGTTAGAACGTTCGCAACAATTGACTTTTGTTAGACCGACAGTGGTGGATGCGCGGCCGGTGTGTGGCTCCGGCGATCACCCAAGTCAAGCAGCGTTGCTCGCGGCCAGTACTTGCATGGGTGACCGCTTAGCCACTGGCGCATCCACCGTTGAGCGGGAGCCCGTCTTTCTGAGGCCATGTTGTGTACACTTAAGACCTTTCGTGTATACAGCCGGGAATCAGAAAAACATGGGCGTCTGCTCCGGCACGGGTTTTCCGCAGTTTTTCCCGTGTCCTCGGCAAATTCGGTGCAGCGTAGGTAAAGCCGGCTGCGGACGCACAGGAAAGGTTAGGTAGCTTACCTTAGCTTGGTGTGGGTAGGGAAGTGTTAGGCGTTGAAGGTGGGAGGGGGAAGGGGAGGGGGGGGGGGGGGAATCTTTTTTTTTCTGTGCAACGACCGAAATCTTAGACTTCATAAATAATATTAATGAAGAATTTGTAAGAAAATATCTTCAACTATTTATCGTTGATTTTCATTGTTTTGAAACTTCATTTTCTGCAGCAATTTTTTTTTCCGTAACCTTTTTTCGGTAAAGTGGGGAATATTATGCACCTTTCAATTAATAATGTAGCTAAATGTGACTTGCTACATTACCAGTGATTTGAGTAACTAACAATACTTCACCGCGATTACTATGCACAACAATAGGTTAGAGTTATACTTTCGGTGAATCGTCTTTTCAAGGCATTACCTGTTTGAGAAACAACAAGAATAATTCCGTGTTCTAGCGAGAAGAATAATCCATCAATGTGTGTACAGGTTTGTATGAATATGTTCTACGTACCTTCGTTTTTCGTCGTTATTCTTTGCACTGTCGTTCCCTTCGAGATAGTGGGCCGTGTTCCGCTTGTGGCGAGTTATCTCTATGACCACTAATATAAAGAATAATGTATCTAAACAAAGCGTAAACAACACAATACCAACAATGTAAAGATTTCCCTCAGTCCACCCTGTAATATAAGACAAATTACGTACGAATGAATTGCGGAGTACGATTAAAACCTGTTAATAGTACCAACCGGATAGCCAGCAATCCGAATAAGGATCCGGATCAATACGTTTCGCTGGCAAATCAAAACCATATTTTTTGATGACTCCTACTGCAATTAACAGTGTTGGGCTCCCCCACGCGTATATCGAATATACGATGAATTTCTTCCGAGTCGAGTGGTGCTTGCAAAGTCGCATCGATCTAAAGTACAAGGCAAAACAACGTCAAAAACGTTGATGTACACGTTCGAAAGGCAATAATTTCTATCACTCACCGAAAGGTCCACCAAATGTCGAAGCACATGACATTCAGCCAGAAGAAAGTCGCCAGAATTGCAAAGAACATCGCGACATCTGTAAAACACTTACATTGTTATGCAAGAACATAAATATACACAAGCGGAAAGTCAGTTAATTACCTAAGATATTGTGACACGGAAGATCTCCAACCATATACTTAATAAGAGCGGCGACGGTCCAAAAATAAGACATGAAATAGTTCAATATGTAAGACCGTAGAATTAATCCGTGAAGATTGTGCAATTCCGGTAAAATCGTATAAACAATAAATGTTGCTACGAGAAAAGGCAACGATATGAAAAACATGATCATATAATACAAGTGTACCGGATCTAGTGGTTGATAAATTCGAACGCCCGCTTTGACGTCTGACAGTAACTTGCAAGTACCCACAAGTACTTCTGGTCCGGGGATGCTTGCATTATATTCGTAACAGTGATCGCTATCGTTGTAATTACAAGATAGACCACCGTATATGATTTCGTTCGTGGTGTTGGCGCCGGTGACAAAAAAATTATTCGAGCTTTTGTTCACTGTATCAACATCCGTATAACAGATGGAATTTTCCGAACAAGGTATCTCGTGAAGAGAAGTCAACAACGTGAAGTCGTGAGTTTTCGATAGGATTATCGCGAGAGAGGAGACATTCCAGTAGCATGGCGGTTTAGGAGGATGAACTTCATCCAATGTACAGCATACGGACGCACCGGCCCAAGCGCTTGATACATCCATTGTCAGTTTTCACGAAAGTTTCGTCAGATGCTGCGTGACCTAAAATAGCAAAAGTAAGTATTTACGCAAGTTTACTTCACTGAAGCATTGTGCTTACGTGTACCACATGTTCATAACTGCGAGCAGGCTTCGTTCAGCTTTCGACGATAAGCATCAATAGATTGTGCCCACTTTTCTTCACTCATGTTGATCGTATCTCAAATAATGTGATGTCAATCCTCTTCGCAGAATGAAGTAGTCCTGAATGGACGATCAACCGCCAGCAGCTGCGATTGAAAAGCTAGTATTGGATATCTAAAATCTATCTAAATTGATATTGATATTTTTATTTATTAACGCATTACTCCTTTCACATATATATACAGATCCTTGCAAAAATTAGTCTCGTGTGCACTTTTTTGTTTTTATAAAATAATAAATATTAAATATTGAATATAATCATAAATAAATTGTATAGTTAGGGGAAAGCGGGGCAAAATGGTATTCACGCACAATGGGACTAGAGCAGAATAATATTAGGGCAAAATGGGAAAACAAAAAAATCTACTTCGTTGGGACTTCCCTTGTCCCATTTTGCACTAATTCTATCATACGGGGGTCTTTATTTGACCATTTTGTACCATTTTGCCCCGGTATGCCATTTTGCCCCGCTCTCCCCTAAGAAGCATCCGAGACCGGGCGTAAGGTAAAGTCGAGTAACTCATACGGCTACGGTTAGAAGCTGGAGAGTCCTGAGAATTGCGGGTCACAGCACATATCCGCGTAAAACTCACACTTGCTCAACAGGTGACGCGAGCATACTTCTGCGTCTCTTTTTACCTCCAGATACCTCGATCAAGCGTCGGGCCACGATTACGAAGTAAAAAAGATCGAAACAACAATAGTAATCAATTTGCAATTGCACTACACGTTCGGTTTCAAACTTGTACGCTCTACTTGTAACGAGTAAATATTAGATTTTATTTGATCTATTAATGCTGCGACAGATGAGAAGGACATTATTTTCGAGTGTAATGAAAATTCTTTCGAAAACCTATCGTAACATTTGTTCCTGTCTTTCTCATTGAGGAGGGAAAAATCTCCGACGGTGTCAAAATTTCAACAGCGCAAGATTTTTGACGGAATTATTGAGTTTGTTAGAAAACATAGCGTTCTTTTCATATTTCCAAAGTTACATTCCTGCGAGCTCGTGGGAAAATTTTCATGATCTGTCGGTTAAAACATACGCCACGCTTTCGCAGAATTAGTTACAAGACTGATATACCAAATTTGGCGAAACACCAACGACGTATTAAGGCGTTCCCGCAAATATGCATGACAACGAAAACTGTGAAAATCGCAAAGCCTCGATAAAACGCAAACTCCCGGCTTTTTGCCTGGGTGGGCAGGCGGGAATTTAGGAATATACTTTTTCGCAATATTTTTGCGTATTACAGTGTTTGCAAAAAAACAAAATAGCGCCCACAATTTCTCCTAAATCTCTTGAGTGACAGTTTCGATCAACTGTGATCACTGAATATGTGTAGATTATATCGCCCAAAGGGGGTTGCGAAAACTTCGGGACAAATACGTTGTATTCACGATCCTTTTCACTTGTCTACACGATTTAGGGAACAGCGGGGCAAAATGGTACGGAATGGTCAAATAAAGTCCCCCGTATGATAGAATTAGGGCAAAATGGGACAAGAGAAAGTCCCATCGGAGTAGATTTTTTTGCTGTACCATTTTGCCCCAATACCATTCTGCCCTGGTCCCGTTGTGCGGTATGCCGTTTTGCCCCGCTCTCCCCTACTTAATAAAATGTATGAATTAAGGGTCAGGGCCAAAAAATTTGATAAACGCAGCCACTCACCCTATTTGTCAGAAGATATGATCAATATTGGAAAAGCAGCTAGCTCAGAAAATCGACTCCACAAGTTTACAAATTGTGTTTTCTCTATCGTAGCTTCTACGCAGGACTAGCTCGGACGAACGTTAATGACTTCGAAAAACAGTAGTGTGTAACCCGTTAGCCTTGATTCGCGAAGATGTCCCCCATCCGTGTAGAAATCGAACGTAAGGTGAACCGTTGAATTTTAATAATTCAACGTGAGGATGAACAAAAATACATTATTCTTACCGCGTAAGAAGTTATATCAGGGGAGAGGAAGCAGTTCATATTTCGTAAGATGCTGTCAAACATTATAGGGGAGAGCGGGGCAAAACGGCATACCGGGGCAAAATGGTATTCACGCACAATGGGACCAGGGCAAAATGGTATTGGGGCAAAACGGGACAGCAAAAAAATCTACTTCGATGGGACTTACTCTTGTCCGATTTTACCCTCATTCTATCATACGGGGGACTTTATTTGACCATTTCGTACCATTTTGCACGGTAAGCCATTTTGCCCCGCTCTCCCCTAGAGGGAACAAACGCCACAGCGCCCTGCAGGCGCAGAGACATTTGTTGATGGGCTCCGCGCCCCAGACCCCCCAAAGATGTCCCTTCGGGATGTTTTTGGAGGCAGTCACGGGGTGCACGTCACGCTATGCGCTCCGATTCGGACTTGTATGCATATCGCGCCACACGCTGCATAATGATGATGATAAAAAATCATATCTCGAGTCAGAAAACTGATATCGTCATGGTTCTTGTGTCGCATAGAAGAAGAAGCAGAACATTACTCAAAAAAATTTTCATATTGACGAGAAATTCGAGAAATTTCATTTCTTTGGTCGTTTTGTTTATGTATTTGGACCGATATATTGAAACGATTAGAAAAAAGGGAATTCGAAAATTCCGGGGTAAAATAAAATAAATTTTTATTCAGAAGGAATTTTTGAATGTCAAAAAGGAATTGAATTTTTTCGATATTCACGATAATACACATTACAAAAATTTTAAAAGGGAGAATTTTTTTTTCAATTTTCAAATGTTCTTCCCACTACGTGTACCCGCGCCACGAGTTGTGCGCACTGCATGACGACCGCTATAAAATTGCCGTCGACTTCCGAAGTTTCGCAGATAGAATTGAATGAAAAAAAAATATAGGTTCGTAAGTGTTTTCAACGAAATTTGGCAAATTACAACTATCACTGAAAAATGTATGATTTTTTTTTTTTTACAAACAAAAAGGGCACCAACCTGTCAGAAAATTTGCGATGTATTGTTTCTTAGTTTTCACAACCGAAGTTTATTGTTTGACAGGTAACAAAATGGTCTGTTGGAAAATTTAAATAATTTTAAAATAAAGTCACGCTTAGCACCAACGAAAGCTTTCCGATTCGCGGATTGTTTTTAAAAGACGCTAACAGCCACGCACCAGAACGTAAACGTGATTTTCAACGCATCTAATTTTTTTGGAATATTATGACTAAATAACTATGTCGTGAATCCTTATTTACAAAGTGCCAAACGCGTTTGGCATTTGACACCTCGAAGGATTTGTTGCTCAAACTATACATTTTTTTTACGTTCTTGGTGGCATCTCCTCGGAAGATTTAATCGATCTTCCGCGTAATAGTTAAAAAATTCGCCATAAGGCCAGTGCCATTGGTCTGCAATACACCTCACCTTTTAAAGGACAATAAATTACAGAACAATCAGCAAAGTCGTAATGTACATTCGTGCAAACTTGCATGACAGTAGTCGCATTTCGATTTGGCCGCATAACAATTCTTAATAGGGGAGAGCGGGGCAAAATGGCATACCCGGGCAAAATGGTACGAAATGGTAAAATAAAGTCTCCTGTACGATAGAATTAGGGCAAAATGGGACAAGAGAAAGACCCATCGAAGTAGATTTTTTTGCTGTCCCGTTTTGCCCCAATACCATTTTGCCCTGGTCCCATTGTGCGTGAATACCATTTTGCCCCGGTATGCCGTTTTGCCCCGCTCTCCCCTATATTGTTATACGCACGAGTACTAAAACTGAAACCTAAGAAAGCGTTTACCTTTCATTAACTAATTTTTTTCAAAATGTATCTGAAAAATTGACCGCTCAGTTTCTGCTTAACGTCTAACATAATTCCGTTGGTACTACCATGATAGCAGATTGCTTATTCATAGGCACTGCTCTCGACGTTACTCAGCTCGGTGACCGTTGAATCAGCTTCGATATTCCTTGAAGTACATTTGTGATCAACATGTCGACATCGTGCAGGTGTTGGAATTCGAGAGACGGCATGTTCCATCCACTTGGTGACTTTCCAATCCTTCCAGCCTAGACGTGTTCGGAGCAATCGTCTGGTTTTGTCGTTGCACACAAATAGTAAGAAGAGAATGGGGCCTTGCATAACGATTGGAATTTCCAAAATGAATCCAACATAAACGTTGTTAAAAGGTATTGCGTTGATGGACCATGACATTCCCATGAGGACACTGAGCTTCAGATAAAGATAGAATCTGCAAATGAACATATTTCATTTCGACTCATGTATCCCGTTAAAGGGAAAAATATTTGAAATTTTTCGATTAAAGTTTGTTAGAACGTTCGCAACAATTTACTTTTGTTAGACCGACAGTGGTGGATGCGCGGTCAGTGTGTGGCTCCGGCGATCGCCCAAGTCAAGCAGTGTTGCTCGCGGCCAGTACTTGGATGGGTGACCGCTTACCCACGCACTGAGTGGCGCATCCACCGATGAGCGGGAGCCCGTTTTTCTAAGGCCATGTTGTGTACACTTAAGACCTTTCGTGTATACAGCCGGAAATCAGACAAATATGGGGGTCTGCACCGGAACGGGTTTTCCGCAGTTTTCCCGGGCCCTCGGCAAATTCGGTGCAGAGTAGCTAAAGCCGGCTGCGGACGCACAGGAAAGGTTAGGTAGCTTAGCTTGGTGCAGGTAGGGAAGTGTTAGGTGTTAAAGGGGGTGGGGCCGTTTTTTTTTCTGTAAGACCGAAATCTTAGACTTCATAAATGATATTAATCAAGAATTTGCAAAAAAATATCTTCAGCTATTTATCGTTGATTTTCATAATTTTGGAGCTTCGTTTTCTGCAGCAATTTTTTTTTCCGTAACCTTTTTTCGGTAAAGTGGGGAACATTATGCACCTTTCAATTAATAATGTAGCTAAAGGGGACTTGCTACATTACCAGTGATTTGAGTAACTAACAATACTTCACCGCGATTACTACGCATAGCAATAGGTTAGAGTTATACTTTCGGTGAATCGTCTTTTCAAGGCATTACCTGTTTGAGAAACAACAAGAATAATTCCGTGTTCTAGCGAGAAAAATAATCCATCAATGTGTGTACAGGTTTGTATGAATGTATTCTACGTACCTTCCTTTTTCGTCGTTATTCTTTGCACTGTCGTTCCCTTCGAGATGGTGGGCCGTGTTGCAGTTGTGGCGAGTTATCTCTATGACCACTAATATAAAGAATAATGTATCTAAACAAAGCGTAAACAACACAATACCAACAATGTAAAGATTTCCCTCAGTCCACCCTGTAATATAAGACAAATTACGTACGAATGAATTGCGGAGTACGATTAAAACCTGTTAATAGTACCAACCGGATAGCCAGCAATCCGAATAAGGATCCGGATCAATACGTGGCAAATCAAAACCATATTTTTTTATGACTCCTACTGCAATTAACAGTGTTGGGCTCCCCCACGCGTATATCGAATATACGATGAATTTCTTCCGAGTCGAGTGGTGCTTGCAAAGTCGCATCGATCTAAATTACAAGGCAAAACAACGTCAAAAACGTTGATGTACACGTTTGAAAGGCAATAATTTTTATCACTCACCGAAAGGTCCACCAAATGTCGAAGCACATGACATTCAGCCAGAAGAAAGTCGCCAGAATTGCAAAGAACAACGCGACATCTGTAAAACACTTACATTGTTATGCAAAAACATAAATATACACAAGCGGAAAGTCAGTTAATTACCTAAGATATTGTGACACGGAAAATCTCCAACCATAAACTTAATAAGAATGGCGACGATCCAAAAATAAGACATGAAATAGTTCAATATGTAAGACCGTAGAATTAATCCGTGAAGATTGTGCAATTCCGGTAAAATGGTATAAACAATAAATGTTGCTACGAGAAAAGGCAACGATATGAAAAACATGATCATATAATACAAGTCTCTCGGACCTAGTAGTTGATAACTTCGGATGGCCGCATCGACGGCTGACAGTAACTTGCAAGTAGCCACAAGTACTTCTGGTCCGGGGATGCTTGCATCGTATTCGTAACAGTGATCGCTATCGTTGTAATTACAAGATAGACCACCGTATATGATTTCGTTCGTGGTGTTGGTGCCGGTGACAAGAAAATTATTCGAGCTTTTGTTCACTGTATCAACATCCGTATAACAGATGAAATTTTCCGGACAAGGTATCTCGTGAAGAAAAGTCAACAACGTGAAGTCGTTAGTTTTCGATAGGATTATCGCGAGAGAGGAGACATTCCAGTAGCATGGCGGTTTAGGAGTATGAACTTCATCCAATGTGCAGCATACAGACGCAGCGGCGCAAGCCCTTGATACATCCATTGTCAGTTGTCACGAAAGTTTCGTCAGATGCTACGTGACCTAAAATAACACAAGTAAGTATTTACGCAAGTTTACTTCACTGAAGTATTGTGCTTACGTGTACCACATGTTCATAACTGCGAGCAGGCTTCGTTCAGCTTTCGACGATAAGCATCAATAGATTGTGCCCACTTTTCTTCACTCATGTCGATCGTATCTCAAATAATGTGATGTCAATCCTCTTCGCAGAATGAAGTAGTCCTGAATGGACGATCAACCGCCAGCAGCTGCGATTGAAAAGCTAGTATTGGATATTTAAAATCTATCTAAATTGATATTGATATTTTTATTTATTAACGCATTACTCCTTTTACATATATATACAGATCCTTGCAAAAATTAGTCTCGTGTGCACTTTTTTGTTTTTATAAAATAATAAATATTAAATATTGAATATAATCATAAATAAATTGTATAGTTAGGGGAGAGCGGGGCAAAATGGGACAGCAAAAAAATCTACTTCGTTGGGACTTCCCTTGTCCTATTTTGCACTGATTCTATCATACGGGGATCTTTATTTGACCATTTCGTACCATTTCGCCCCGGTATGCCATTTTGCCCCGCTCTCCCCTATGAAGCATCCGACACCGGGCGTAAGGTAAAGTCGAGTAACTCATACGGCTACGGTTAGAAGCGGGAGAGTCCTGAGAATCGCTGGTCACAGCACATATCCGCGTAAAACTCACACTTGCTAAACAGGTTACGCGAGCATACTTCTGCGTCTCTTTTTACCTCCAGATACCTCGATTAAGCGTCGAGCCACGATTACAAAGTAAAAAAGATGGAAACAACAATAGTAATCGATTTGCAATTGCACTACACGTTCGGTTTCAAACTTGTACGCTCTACTTGTAACGAGTAAATATTAGATTTTATTCTGATCTATTAATGCTGCGACAGATGAGAAGGACATTATTTTCGTGTGTAATGAAAATTCTTTCGAATACCTATCGTAACATTTGTTCCTGTCTTTCTCATTGAGGAGGGAAAAATCTCCGACGGTGTCAAAATTGCGACAGGGCAAGATTTTTCACGGAATTATTGAGTTTGTTAGAAAATATAGCATTGACGATCGAAATATGTGAACAGTGTCGTTCTTTTCGTTTTTCCAAAGTTAGATTCCTGCGAGCTCGTGGGAAAATTTTCATGATCTGTCGGTTAAAACATACGCCACGCTTTTGCAGAATTAGTTACAAGACTGATATACCAAATTTGGCGAAATGCCAAAGACGTATTAAGGCGTTCCCGCAAATATGCATGACAACGAAAACTGTGAAAATTGCAAAGCCTCGATAAAACGCAGACTCCCGGCTTTTTGCTTGGGTGGGCAGGCGGAAATTTAAAAATATACTTTTTCTTAATATTTTTGCGTATTACAGTATTTGCAAAAAAACAAAATTGCGCCCACAATTTCTCGTAAATATCTTGAATGACAGTTTCGATCAACTGTGATCATTGAATATGTGTAGATTATATCGCCCAAAGGCGGTTGCGAAAACTTCGGGACAAATACGTTGTATTCACGATCCTTTTCACTTGTCTACACGATTTAGGGGAGAGCGGGGCAAAATGGCATACCGGGGCAAAATGGTACGGAATGGTCAAATAAAGTCCCCCGTATGATAGAATTAGGGCGAAATGGGACGAGAGAAAGTCGGATCGGAGTAGATTTTTTTACTGTCCCATTTTGCCCCAATACCATTCTGCCCTGGTCCCGTTGTGCGGTATGCCGTTTTGCCCTGCTCTCCCCTACTTAATAAAATGTATGAATTATGGGTCAGGGCCGAAAAATTTGATAAACGCATCCACTCACCCTATTTGTCAGAAGATATTATGAATATTGGAAAAGCAGCTAGCTCAGAAAATCGACTCCACACGATTACAAATTGTGTTTTCTCTATCACAGCTTCTACACAGGACTAGCTCGAACGAACGTTAATGACTTCGAAAAACAGTAGTGTGTAACCCGTTAGCCTTGGTTCGCGAAGATGTCCCCCATCCGTATAGAAATCGAACGTTAGGTGAACGGTTGAATTTCAATAATTCAACGTGAGGATGAACAAGAATACATTATTCTTACCGCGTAAGAAGTTATATCAGAGGAGAGGAAGCAGTTTATATTTCGTAAGATGCTGTCAAACATTATAGAGGGAATAAACGCCTCAGCGCCCTGCAGGCGCAGAGACACTTGTTGATGGGCTCCGCGCCCCAAACCCCCCAAAGACGTCTTTTCGGGACGTTTTTGGAGGCACTCACGGGGTGTACGTCACGCTATGCGCTCCGATTCGGACTTGCATGCATATCGCGAGTTGTGCGCACTGCATGACGACTGCTATAAAATTGCCGTCGACTTCCAAAGTTTCGCAGATAGAATTGAATTACAAAAAAATATAGGTTCGTAATTGTTTTCAACGATATGTGGCAAATTACAACTATTTTAAATACTCGATGATTCTTCTTTGTGAGTTTATAACCAAGTTTTACAATGCACACATGAAATGATTTTTTTTTACGATTGTGAACGATTTATTTTTAAATATTGTGAATGATTTTCACTGAATAATGTATGATTTTTTTTTTCACACAAAAAGGGCACCAACCTGTCAGAAAATTTGCGATGTATTGTTTCTTATTTTTCACAACCGAAGTTCATTTGACAGGTAACAAAATGGTCTTTTGGAAAATTAAAATAACTTTACAATAAAATCACGCTTAGCACCAACGGAGGCTTTCCGATTCGCGGATTTTTTTACAAGACGCTAACAGCCACGCACCAGCACGTAAACGTGATTTTCAACGCATCTAATTTTTTTGGAATAATATGACTAAATAACTATGTCGTGAATCCTTATTTACAAGGTGTCAAACGCGTTTGAAGGGGCGCGTTTGACACCTTGAAGGATTTGTTGCTCAAACTATACATTTTTTTTACGTTCTTGGTGGCATCTCCTCGGAAGATATAACCGATCTTCGGCGTAATGGTTAAAAAATTCGCCATAAGGCCAGTGCTATTGGTCTGCAAAACACCTCACCTTTTAAAGGACAATAAATTACAGAACAATCAGCAAAGTCGTAATGTACATTCGTGCAAAATTTCATGACAGTAGTCGCCTTTCGATTTGGCCGCATAACAATCTTAATACATTGTTATACGCACGAGTACTAAAACTGAAACCTAAAAAAGCGTTTACCTTTCATTAACTAATTTTGTTTAGAATGTATCTGAAACATTGACCGCTCAGTTTCTGCTTAACGTCTAACATAATTCCGTTGGTACTACCGTGATAGCAGATTGCTTATTCATAAGGCACTGCTCTCGACGTTACTCAGCTCGGTGGCCGTTGAATCAGCTTCGATATTCCTTGAAGTACATTTGTGATCAACATGTCGACATCGTGCAGGTGTTGGAATTCGAGAGACGGCATGTTCCATCCACTTAGAGACTTTCCAATCCTTCCAACCCAGACGTGTTCGTAGCAATCGTTTGGTTTTGTCGTTGCACACAAATAACAAGAAGAGAATAACGCCTTGCATCATGTTTGGAAAGTCCAAAATCAATGAAACATAGTAGTATGGGATTATCTCGGCGAACCATGACATTCCCATGATGAAACTGAGCTTCAGATAAAGGTAAAATCTGCAAATGAACGTATAAATCATGTTAACGAACACAATTTCTCCCCCCGGCCCGCATTTCGAGAAATTTCAGTCTCCCCTGTGTATATTCGTCGATTGACAGAAAAGTAACGTGTCAAAGTGTGCACAGATGAGCATGACTGTGTTCCACGTACCTTCGTTTTTCGTCGTTATTCTTTGGACTGCCATTCCCTTCGGGATTCTGGGACGTGTTGCGGTTGTGCCAAGCTATCTCTATGACTACCAATATGAACAAGCACATATTTGAAGAAAGCGAAAACAACACAATACCTCGAATGTAAACATTTTGTGTATTCCAATCTGTAATGATGAGACAACAAATTATGTCCAAATAAAGCGCAGAGTACGATTAAAACCTGTTGCGAGTACCAACCGGATAGCCAACAACCGAAGTACGGATCCGGTTCGATTGACTCCTCTGGCAGATCAGAAATCAATTTTTTGACGAAGCCCACTGCAACCAACAACATCGAACTGCCCCACGCGTATGTCGAATATACGATGAATTTCTTCCGAGTCGAGTGGTGCTTGCAAGTTCGCATCGATCTGAATTACACGGCGGAACAACATCAAAAACGTTGATGTGCACGTTCGAAAACCAATCACTTCAATGACTCACCGAAAGGTCCACCAAATGTCGAAGCACATGACATTCAGCCAGAAGAAAGTCGCCAGAAATGCAAAGAGCGACCCGATGTCTACGAAGCATTCATTACATTGTTATTCAAAAACGCGAATACAAACATGCGGAAAGTCAGTGATTACCTAAGATATCGTGACAGAATAAATCCCCTTCCATGTAGCTTACATAGAAGGCAACGGTCCAAACAAAAGCCATGAAGCAGCACGATACGTAGGAGCGTAGAATTAATCCGTGAAGATTGTTCAATTCCGGTACGATCGTGTAAACGAAAAATGTTGCTGCGAGAAAAGGTATCGATATGCAGAGCATGATGATATTATACAAGTCTGCGGCTTCTAATGGTGGATAAATTTTGACGCCCGCGTTCAAGTCCGACAGTAACTTGCAGGTAGCCGCAAGTGTTTCTGGTCCGGGGATAGTTGCATTATATTCGTAGCAGTAATCCCGATCGTTGTAATTACAGGATAGACCACCGTATACGATTTCGTTCGTGGTGTTGGCGCTATTGACGAGGAAATTCTTCGAGCTGTTGGTCACTGCATTAACATCCGTGTAACAGATGTGATTGTCCGAACAAGGTATCTCGTGAAGAAGCGTGATTAAGGTGAAATCGTCAGTTCTGGATTGGGTTATCACAGTAGAGGAAACATTCCAGTAACAAGGCGATTTAGGAGGATGCGCTTCATCCAATGTACAGCATACGGATGCACCGGCCCGAGCGGTTGATGCGTCCATTGTCATTTGTCACGAAAATGTTTCGTAAGATACCATAACAGCCAGACCTAAAATAGCAAAAGTAACTATGTATGGAACTGAATTACAACCAAGCATTGTGCTTACATGTACGATATGTTCACATCTGTTGCGAGCAGGTATCGGGCAGCTTTCAACAATAAGCATCGATAGATTATGCCCACTTTTCTTCACTGATGTCGATGCTATCACACATGAAACAATGTAAATCTAGAAACCTCTCGAAACGAACATTGCGAAAATTAATCAAGCGCGATTACCAAATAAAATGTATGAATGAAGTGTCAAACCCGTAATATTTACATCCACTTACTCTAGTTGCCGGAAGAAATGACCCACATTGGGAAAACAGTTAACTCGGTAAATCGATCTCATACGAGAACAAATTGTGTGTTTTTCTGTTGCAGCTTCTACGTGAGACTAGCTCTGGAGAACGTTAATGACTTTGAAAACCAGTAGTGTGTAACGCGTTAGCCTCGATTGTCAACGTTTCCCATCCGACTAGAAATCGAACGGCAGGTGAACGATTGAAATTGAATGATTCAACATGAGGATAAACGGATATCACTATTCTTACTGCGCAAAAAGTTATTCCTTCCCTATGGGAGGGGAAGCAGTTCATATTACGTAAGATGCTATCAGACATTGTAGAGAGTAAAATCAATATTAAGATGCATACTAAGATATTAATACGCTAGAGTAGAGGAGAGCGGGGCAAAACGGCATACCGGGGCAAAACGGTATTCACGGACAATGGGACCAGGGCAGAATGGTATTGGGGCAAAATGGGACAGCAAAAAAAATCTACTTCGATGGGACTTTCTCTTGTCCCATTTTGCCCTAATTCTATCATACGGGGGACTTTGTTTGACCATTTCGTACCATTTTGCCCCGGTATGGCATTTTGCCCCGCTCTCCCCCTACGTTCAAAAAGGATTTCATTATTTTCTCATGTCGTCATTCTTGACTCTCTCTCTCTCTCGCTCTCTCTCTCTCTGCAAACTTTAGTACAACCGTGGTAAACGAAACGTAACGTGTACGGATACGTTGGATAGACCACCGTATACGATTTCGTTCGTGGTGTTGGCGCCATTGACAAGAAAATTCTTCGAGCTGTCGTTCACTAACATCCGTATAACAGATGTGATTGTCCGAACAAGGTATCTCGTGAAGAAGAGTGAATGAGGTGAAGTCATCAGTTTCGGATAGGATTAGCGCATGCTAGATGTGAAAAAAAATCATCAATCAACAATTACGACAACAAGAAAGAATTCCAACGACTCCGGCGCATCGCCACGAAGGTAATTCGAGAAACACTTAGAAACGCGATGGGCACGAAAAAAAGGATAAAAGTACCGGACATTTGACATTCGCGTCATTATCGATTGTTTTCAACGCTACATAAAATAATCCGAAAATGCATCATTCCACTGCGAACTCGACCGGCTAGCGACAGAATTTTCAAGTACTTGCAGTATCGTTGCTTTCTTGAAAAAAAATGTTGCGACATACATTATTTTACAATAGTCTATTCCTTATTCAAATACAAAGTGTTTACGGCCTAACATTCGTACTGCGCTGGAACAAAACCAGTGCCCGATACTGGCGCAGTGATGGCATTTACTGACATTGAGTGGTTGTTGCAATTCCATGCGGAATCTGGCAAAAAATGAATAATTTCGAACCGCACTGTAATATATGCGGATGTCCATTTTATATCAATGTCATCGTTCTAGTGTCAACATTCGGATAAGCTGGTTCATGTTTTGAATACATCTGTAATAATGGTAACTCGCGTTTCCGAGCGCTACTGAACGTTGCTATCCGTTGAGCGCGTCAGTATTCGAGATACGGTGCTTTCTAGCCACTGTCTCACTTTCCAGTCCTTCCATCCGAGACGCCTCGACAGCAGCCGTTTGGTTCTGTCGTTGCATACGAACAAGATGAAGATAACGAGGCCTTGCAGCAGGTGTGGAAGCTGCATCAAGGTCGAAAGATAAGGCGGCATCACCTCGGCGAACCATGACATTCCCATGAGGACAGTGAGCTTCAGATACAGATAGAATCTGCGAATAAATGTATGGACATCCTGAGTAGTTATGAGAAAAAAAGTCCGGTAACCAATTTCCTCGAAGGAAAATGTCGTGAAAATAGTTTCGGCAAAATCGAGCATCAGCGAATCGAAGCACCTGGAAGAAATCATTCTTACGAGAAATGTTTCTCACGAGAAATTATTATTAGGGGAGAGCGGGGCAAAACGGCATACCCGGGCGAAATGGTATTCACGGACAATGGGACCAGGGCAGAATGGTATTAGGGCAAAATGGGACAGCAAAAAAATCTACTTCGATGGGACTTTCTCTTGTCCCATTTTGCCCTAATTCTATCATACGGGGGACTTTATTTTACCATTTTGTACCATTTTGCCCCGCTCTCCGCTACGCAAAATTATTCTTACGAGAACTTATTATTTTCATTTACACAGGGTTGTATGAATCGGTTCTACACATGCCTCTTTTTTTCATCGCTATGCCGTCCGCTCTCATTCCCGTCGAGATGCAGAGCTGTGTTATTCCTTTGTCGGGTTATCTCCACGACGACTAACACGAAGAAGCATATATTACAGGAAAGCGTAAAATACAAAGGACCGTACTGGTACACATACATCGCATCGTCCTCTGTAACGAGAAAAAGACTATTTATGCACAAGGAACGCGCGAAGTACTAACTAGAAGTAATAACTCGCGGTACGATCCGGTTTAACGTGAGATCTACAGAAAATTTCAAACACTTCTCCATGGGAGAAACTTTGCAAAACATCAGGTACGTGGACGGTGCGGAAAGATTTATAGTAATAATCTCAACATTTTATGGACAAAGTAACGAAAGATGAAATTGTTCAACAAATCATCCAGCAAGCTAACGTTATCCAAATAAAATAAAAAAAAAAAAAGTTAATAAATAGTTTATTAACTGTTAAAAAAAAATAAAGTTAATAAATAATTTATTAACTGTTCTGAACACGTATGAAACTTTTTTCAGATATCTTTCAATCAATCAATTCGCGAATACAGCTCAGGCTTATCAAAAATGCAATTGAAAAAAAAAGAAATCGAAATTGACAAAGGAATCTGAACAGATTTCACCGTATCCGGAAAAAATAACTAATTATTTGCATTAAAATTACATTTTGGTACCATTATTACGTAAAATTTATCTTTCGAGCACCTTTCACGTGCCGGATGTTCGAATGATTTATATCCCATTGAGAAGTGTTCGAAATTATCATTGAATCCACATTTGGCGGATCTGTACCGAAGACATGTACTATCCCAAGATGTAACAACAATACTGACCGACTAGCCAACAACCGGGGTGATCTCCGGGTCCAACTATTGCCTCGGATAAATCAGGAACGAACTCAATGATGAAGCCAACGGCAAGTAACAGTATCGGCATTCCCCACGCATAAATCGAATAAATGATGAATTTCGTTCGCGTCGATTGGACCTTGCAAAGTCGCATCGACCTGAGTTACACGGTAGACAGAACGAAAAAAAAAATCATTGATACGCACGTTTGACCGGAACAAATTTCCATCACTCACCGGAAGGTCCACCAGATGTCGAAGCACATGACATTCATCCAGAACAAGGTCGCTAGATATGCAGAGACGAACCCGAAGTCTACAGAGCATCAATTACATTGTTATTCAAAGACATAAATATAAACACGCGAAAAGTCAGTGATTACCTATGATATCATGACAGAAAAAATCCCACTCTATAAAGCTTATATACAAGGCAGCGGTGAAAATAAAAGTCATGAAGCAGGACGATACGTAAGAACGTAGAATTAATCCGTGAAGATTCTTCAATTCCGGTACGATCGTGTAAACGAAAAATGTTGCTGCGAGAAAAGGCATCGATATGCAGATCATAATGATATTATACAACATTTCAGCATCTAATAGTGGATAAAATTCGTCGCCCATATCGAAGTCTGACAGGAACTTGCAGGTGGCCGCAAGTATTTCTGGTCCGGGGATAGTTGCATTATATTCGTAGCAGTAATCCCGATCGTTGTAATTACAGGATAGACCACCGTATGCGATTTCGTTCGTGGTGTTGGCGCTATTGACGAGAAAATTCTTCGAGCTGTTGTTCACTGCATTCACGTCCGTATAACAGACGTGATTGTCCGAACAAGGTATTTCGTGAAGAAGCGTGATTAAGGTGAAGTCGTCAGTTTTGGATTGGATTATCGCAGTAGAGGAGACATTCCAGTAACAAGGCGATTTAGGAGGATGCGCTTCATCCAATGTACAGCATACGGATGCACCGGCCGGAGTGCTTGATGCGTCCATTGTCATTTGGCACGAAAATGTTTCGTCGGATGTTATATCAGCCAGATCTAAAATAGCAGAAATAACTATGTATGGAACTGCATTACAACCCAGCATTGTGCTTACATGTACCATATGTTCACATCTGTTGCGAGCAGGTTTCGGGCAGCTTTCGACGATAAGCATCGATAGATTATGCCCACTGTTCTTCACTGATGTTGATGCTACCACATATGATACAATGTAAATCTTCTTAGCAGAAACCTCTTCGAAGCGAAAATTTCGAAAATCAATCAAGTGCGATTACCAAATAAAATGTATGAATGAAGTGGCAAACATGTAATATATACATCCACTTACTCTACTTGCCGGAAGAAATGGCCAACATTGGGAAAACAGTTAACTCAGTAAATCGATCTCATGCGAGAACAAATTGTGTGCTTTTTTGTTGCAGCTTCTACGTGAGACTAGCTCTGGAGAACGTTAATGGCTTTGTAAACCAGTAGTGTGTAACGCGTTAGCCTTGATTGTCAACGACGTTTCCCATCCGACGAGGAAGCGAACGTTGGGTGAACGATTGAAATTGAATGATTCAACATGAGGATAAACGGGAATCACTATTCTTACTGCGTAAGAAGTTATTCCTTCTCTATGGGAGGGGAAGCAGTTCATATTACGTAAGATGCTATCAGACATTGTAGAGAGTAATATCAATAGGATCCAATCAACACTAGTCGTGGACAACTGCGTGGCATAACATCTTCGACAGGAATGAAATCAATCAATCAATCTCTCTCTTTCTCTCTCTCTCTCTTTCCCTCTCTCTCTGCAAACTTTAGTACAACCTTGGTAAAGGCTTCGGCTAAAGGACAAAAGTTTACAGTATAAGTACAAGAACATACACGATAGACTTAGCGTACAGACCTAATGCTAAGAACCTAAAAAGAGAGTTTGAAGAAGGAAAAAGAAACGAAGTAAATAGAGAAAAGAGACAGGACGCTGATGTTTTTGATCTGAAAACTATACGCCTAATTTCGAACAAAGTACACAAGTACCGATTAGATTGAGGTTCGCTAAAAGTAGAGAGTGAAGTCCGGTTCTAAACATTTCCAGAGACATCGGGGTATACTTAAGACATGGCGAGAGGGCATTCCAAAGACGTATTCCTGTGATGAGGACGAAGTTCGTGTAGGTTTTGGTGCGATGCAGAGGCATAAGTGGATTATCTTTGCGGGAGCGTGTTCTAATTGAACCTACTGTTTCTGGAACACGATGGTTAATGGCCAATTTTTTTATTATATAAGTATCTGGAAAATGGATCGCTTACTCTATGGTTTATGTCTAACAGAATAGCGCATTCGTCAACGATGAATATCTTTTAGCTGCCTGAGGAATTACAACTGTCTGTGTGGGTCAGCATTTCGCCTGTTTCCGACTAATATGCAGAACTTGTCTCGATATGAACGCTACGAAATCTTATTCACGAACGGACGTGACCGTTTTTCAGTCCACTTAAGGTCACTCAACTTGCTAGGAGTGGTAGCAGTTTACACTTTAAGACACTGTTCAATGTTGCTTTCGATAATCCTTGAACCGCCGACGGCGAGATCCGTTTCTATCGTCCTTGGGGTGAACTTTGAATGGCTTGGACGTCGCGCGGTCATTGGAATTCGTGAGACGAAAAGGCGCATCGATTTCGTTACTTTCCAATCTTTACATCCCAGACGCGACGATAGCAAACGTCTGGTTCTTGCGTTACAAACAAATAATAAGAAGATCACAAGGCCTTGCATCATGTTCGGTAAATCCAGAATCAGCGCGGGCCAGTACGGCATCACTTCAGCGATCCATGATAATCCCATGAGTACACTGAGCTTCAGATAAAGGGTGAATCTGCAAATGATTGTATACACTTTTTGAGCCTCACAACCTCAGCTGTTCAAAATAGTTTGCCAAAAGATGATTTTTGACGATTCAGAATACAAAGTAAAATCAATGTGAATAAACTTTAGTTAATAAAACTTAATGAAATCAAAAAGCAAAAAAGAATAAAAATATTTGAATGAAAGAAGTCATGTTTCAGAGCGTAATTCGGTTGCATCAAACGTTTCTCCGATTGCATGTAGCGCAGAGTCGTATTTGAATATCTTCTACGTGCCTATGTTTCTCGTCGTTATGCCGTTCACTGTCGTTCCCTTCGAGATGGCGAGCCGTGTCACGTTTGTAGCAAGTTATCTCTACGACTACTAATACGAAGAAGCAGATATCAGAAGAAAGCGTAAAGAGCAGAACGCCTTGGATATAAACATTGGTTATATTCCACCCTGTAAAGATACGAGAGCAAATTATGTACGGAGAAAGACCAAAGTACGATTACAGTGTGTTAATAGTACTAACCATACAGCCAGCAATCGGTACGAGGATCCGATTCGCCTGTTGCCTGAGGCAAGTCCTCAATGATATCTTTGATGAAGCCGATTACGATTATCAGTACCGCGCTTCCCCACGCATAAATCGAATAAACGATGAATTTCTTTCGGGACGACTGATGTTTGCGAATCCGCATCGCTCTAAATTACACGGCAAACAGAATGAATAAACACCCTGGTGCGAACATTGGACGCGCTCGAAAGGATCACTCACCGGAAGGTCCACCAAATATCGGCGCACATGACATTGAGCCAAAACACCGTCGCTAGTAGCGCGAAGAGTGTACCAATGTCTGCAAAGCATGAATCACAGTATCATCAAAAAAGACGAATGTGAATATGCGAAGAGCCTGCGAATTACCAAAGACGTCGTGACAGAACAAATCTCCTTCCATGAAGCTGATATAGGAGGCGATGTTCAACACAAAAGTCATGAAGCAGGACGATATGTAAGAGCGCAGGATTAATCCGTGAAGATTTTGCAGTTCCGGTACGATCGTGTAGACGAGAAATGTTGCTACGAGAAAAGGCAACGATATGCACAACATGATTATATTGTAGATGTCTGAGGCCTCTGGTGATAGAAACACTGGGCCGCC
The DNA here is from genome assembly GCA_963924025.1 of Ischnus inquisitorius. Classification (NCBI taxonomy): domain Eukaryota; kingdom Metazoa; phylum Arthropoda; class Insecta; order Hymenoptera; family Ichneumonidae; genus Ischnus; species Ischnus inquisitorius. The sequence continues at coordinate 1,213,817 of OZ001250.1, read as the reverse complement.
AGAATAAATATCTGACAAGAGCTTGCAGGCGGCCACGAATGTGTCCGGTCCAGCGATAGGTCTGACACTTTCGTAACAATTATCCCTATCGCCGAACTTGCAGGATAGACCACCAACAGTCAATCCGCTCACGGAGGTGGCGTCGTCGAACAGGAAACTCGACGAGCCGTTATAGCAGATGATATTGTTCGAACAGGGTATCGGTCGAATAGAGTACATTGGAGTGATGTCGTAGCGCTCATCCGACACAATCGTCCTCAAAGTGGTGACGTTCCAGTAGCATCGCGATTCAGGAGGACTATCGTCATCCAATCTGCAGCATGTGGTTACACTTGCCCAATTGCTTGATACCTCCATTGTTATCTGTGACAAGACTTCCGTCGGATGGCAGGAGCGATGCGATGGACCTAAAACAGCACAAGTATGTATTACGCATTTGTTCAACAGTAAGTCGACGACACATTGTTCTTACCACCACGTTTACATCTGCTGCGAATAGATGTCGTTCAGCTTTCCACGATTGGCATCAATAGATTGTGTCCACTTTTCTCTTCATCATATCTACGCCATCTTACCTATTGCGATACAACTCTTCTTTGCGAATTGATGCAACTCCTTCTACTGGGTGATCCGTATTTTTTCACGTTAAACTGTTGATGATTTCTGATGCTAGAGTTTACTGTGACAACTACACGGCGGAGGTCGCAGTTGGAAAATCAGTATTGGATATCTAATATCTGTCGAGACGGGATTCTACGTCAAGGACAGCATAACGACAGTGGAGCTAAGGTAAGGTAAGGTAACTCATACAGCTACACTAATAGCCTTTAGGAGACAGGCACGAGAGTTAGGAGAACCACGTGATACCGCACGCTGTCTCGGAAGAGTCGTCGTGAAAAAGACGAGAGTCCGCAAAAACAATCGGTTACGACTAAACAGGCTTCTACGAGAACTGCAGCTCCCATTGTAGGGTAATACAGGCTTATCGAGGCTGACGATTTTCAAATTGAACAAAAAATGTAATTCGTTTTTCATTAAAATGTGCCACTGCTCGCCAAGCACTACTTTACTTCACAATGAGACAACTCTGCTTCATCGATCCGATCACCGAAGACTTTAACGAACGATAAGTGGTACATTTTCAGATAGAATAAGACCTGTTCATGCTCTCGCATATTTATTTTGAAAAATTAACAAAAAATTTAAACTACCACTATTGGTAGTAGCAGTTTATGTAGTTTATGAACAAGCCACCCTAGTGCAGTATTGAATTGAAAAGCGAGCCAAATATTAACGACCGCGGCGATTTTACTAAAAATTTAACCGAACAATAAAAATTGATCTGTTCTACACGTCTCGCAGATCACAGCGCAAAAAACTGAGGATTTCTACGAGTTACGAAGAATCAACATTCTTAAACATAGCGTACACATTAACACACTTACGCATTCGGATGGTTTTTCCTGATGTCGCTTTCCCGACTTTTCACTATATTCCCAAAACGTTTATACTGAAAATTCGATTTTTCATTTATGTTTTGGATCGGCAAGGTTTCCGCTATGTATAAACGATGTTGTTTGTAAAATCTGCTCTTCAAACAATACTCAAATCGAACACGTTGTGATATTCTTTTATTTTTTATTTTGTCAATTATCTTCACTAATAACGTTCACCAGATGGCCCGATGAGCAAGTTTAAAAAAGAAACTAGGTCGGTACATGCACTTTGTAAGGAATCACATACCGATTCCTCTATCGGAGCTTCTGGCGGATAGACGTACAATCGTCTACGGCCTCGCCAATGAAAACGCTGATTATGTCAGAAACCAGTAATTGCTAACACCTTCGCCTTGATTGTCAAGCCACATCTCCCATCCTACTAGAAATCTAACGCTGCGCGAACGCCTGAGATTGAGTAATTCACCGTGAGAGTAAGCAGGAATTGACAATACTAATTGCGGAAAGAGTTGTACAGTGCGTGGTGGTGTACAGTACTGACTTCTCGCACGCTTCCAGCGGTTTAAGGGCGGGGTAAGGTATTACATTTTTTTTTGCTTTTTTTTAATGAATGTATAATATCTGAAGAATATTGTGTAAAAATTTCAAGTCAATCGGAGCAAAATTAACGAAATTATGAGTATTATTTGAGCGTCTCAAAAAATTGGGTTGCGGCGAAATTTGTTGAACAATTTTTTTTTTCATCAATTTGTCAATAACATTTTGGAATTATTAATATGCAAAATTAATCTTTTGAGTACCTTTAATATGCATGAATTTTTTCAGATTTTTATACAATCGAGAAGTGTTCTCAAACTTATGTGAAATGAGCGCTAAGCGACCAAATTCTTCGCGTTTTTGAAAGCGTTTTTCTGAAACTCGTCATATCTGACCGTGTTCACGATAACTCAAAATCTACTGAACCAAAATCGTTTTGAAACTTTGCACAGTACTTCTTGACATAATTCACCAGGTATTGTCGAGAGCTTTTTTGTTTTTTTAAATAATGACTCATGTTTCAACAACAAATAAGCCGGTTTTTTTTAGCGGAAATCGGTTTTTTGGCTCCCAAGTGCTACGAAAAATGGAAAAATCGAAGAAAAAAAATCCTCTCGTCATTACCTCGAGAAACATCTCCTTCAACAAATGCATTTTGATTTTTTTGTTTCGGATGATTCTGTTGCGAGTTATGATGAACACCGCAAATCAACTTTTTTTCGAGGCGCCTCCGGAGATTCATTGTCACTCGCTCAATTTTGAATATTTTGCAATGAAAATTTAGGAAAATGTTGTTCAAATATTATATTACTATATGGAGATTTACTTAATAAACGAACACTATCTGTATCGCCAAAAAAAATTCTTAAAAACATGCCTTTTTTTCACCGAATTAACCTTATCCCGCCCTTGAAGAGCATCACCTCCAAGGTCTTAATCATTAACAAAAAAATATACGTTTGCTTGCAGATTCTATCTTCATCTGAAGCTTTCCTTCCTCATGGGAGTAAAATGGTTCGTTGAGTTACTGCGGACGGTGAGATTGAACATTACGGACATAATCGATTATATTTTCGAGTTACCGATCATGCCACAATCTTCAGCTTAAAGAATCGTGAACCCGTCGCAAAATTTGCAAAAAGCACTCATGTAAATACAAAGAAAATAGTGCATTAGAAATAGCACAGTTACTCAATAAGACTGTGATCTATTTTTCATATTGTAAATTCCCAATGTACCCATACACATAAACATATTGTGAATGAAGATATAGAATATGTTTTCTTCGCTACGTTCTTCATTTGCCATGCATGTCGTACACGTTCACACATGCGTCGTTATAACGGGCATCGAATTCCAATATCCTTTCAGAAATCGATTTCGGCTATTTGTCTTGGTAGCCTTTCAACGGAAGTGCGAGTAACTTCGGTCTCCGATGAAGTACCAGTAGCTTCACGTCTGCATTTTCCGGGTCTCCAGCCGCGGTTATCGCTTCTCTCCTTTCGATCGAATCAGCTCCGGTTGTTGCAACTTTATTCCGATTCATTCTACTTACGCCGCGACAGTGTCGGCGGAATTTTCTTTCACAGCAGAGCCACGTTACTATTGCAAACATTATTGCGTATCCTATCGAACCTCCTACTATTAATCTCTCGTGATAAATCCGTTCCCGTTTGTATATTTTGTTTTCCCGAACTTTTCGCTTCAGATTCGTCAGAGTTTCCTCGTTTCTCCGAAGCGTCCACCCCGATTGATCTCCGGACGTGCCCGATACGCGGGAATCCTCTTGCGTTTCATCTTCTTCCGCAGCAAACTCTTCGAATTCGGGGAACAGCGCGGAGACGTTGAGACTGACTCCCGACTCAATGAGATATCGCTCTGTGCCGCTCTGCTCGTCTATTCTCATTCCAGTCAGTGTCGCGGTACGGGTTCGTCCGACGCAATCGGCGCTCAAGTGGAAAACACCCGCGCCTTCCAAGTTGACCATCATTTCGTCTCGGCCCGGACACAAAACGCGCACTGTGTCTCGCTCGGCGAGCGAGTAAAGCCATCCTCCCTGAGACGGCAAGTGACGCCAAAACGGTCGATGCATGGTTCTTAATCGCACGTCGCATCGGCGAACCGCCGCGATCGAGGGACGCAGCAACATGTCCACTTCGCAGTCTTCGGACGCGGACACCTCGTGCATCGGCAGTTCCGTCGAGCAGATGTATCTGCGCTCGATTCTACTGCAGGTCCCGATGTAGTCCTGATCCGGGAGGAAGAATCTTCCACGATCCGCCGATACGGCGATATACGGCGCCGCTGGAGCAATGTACGCCGATAGGCCCGCGTTGATTGCTTGCGGAACTGGCCAGACGTGCGCTCGATAGAGCTGATACTTCGCTGCATCCAGCAAAGGAATGTGCATCATGATGATCACGCGATCGCCGAGAAAAACCGGGTCCACTCTCACTATCCTTTCTATCAATTCGCCTCGAAGGTGCGTAGAGGATACTGGAAATTCGAAGTCCGACGATTTCGACAGGATCTCCCGATGGACAGACTGCAACTGCGAGCCCGTCAGTAAACTCGCGTCGTAGCGCCCGTCGCTCGCCAAGGTAATAGCGCGCAAGTAATGCTCGCAGGCTCTTCTGTATTTGTCCACGGCCCTTTCCACCTGGTTCATGTAAATTCTCATCTGACTGGCGTAAACCATAAGCGCGTCCGAATTCGTTATCCTCGCCCTTCGAGCTTGCAGTCGCCAGAATGTCTCGTCGGCTTGTCGAACTTCAGTCTGATGATCCTCGTGCCAGCGTTGCAACTGCGACGCGGCGATGTGCACACGCTTGCCGATCAGCTCCGTCAGGTTTGTGCGCTCGTTGAAGAGTCGGTCTATCTGGGAATTGATGTATTCCGCATCCTCTTGGTCCATCGTGCCGAACAGTGACTTGCTCAGCGAGCCGGCAGTGCCGAGTAGCACGGACCTGCGATTGATGGCTCTTCGGCTCGCAGGATCGCGCGGCGCTATCAGTTTGATGGAGTTCACCGCCGAGCGGAGTTCTCGTTCCGCCGCGCGCGCCGATTCCACCACCTCCGACAGATGCTTCCGGTCCAACGCTTCTCGGCACATCTGCGAGTCGGTCAATCGATGGCATTGATCATAAACTCGATCCAATTTGTCGTGAATCATTGGCGTTTGCTTCAGAAAGTCGGCCAAGTTCATGAACACTACCACTTTCCAATCGACGTGCAGCAACTGCATCGGCGCCACCGGTTCGTAGTAGATGCCCGGCCGATCTCGCGAACTGATGATTCGATACGCATTTCCTTTGCTCAGTTCTCCGGTTCCCTGAATGACGAAGCTCAGCGACACGAGAATGAACGAGACTGCCATCCGGATTTTCATCTTTCTTCTTTCGCCAGCTCGTTGCTCTGGCGTTGATGCTCGATCAGAATCTTCAGTGATGTCGTTGTTTCCACAGTCTTCGTTAGTAAGATCGGTGCCGGCGATAATGTTCGAAGAAATCACTGCACAACGAAATCATTCACTGAAAAACAAATGCTTAGCGGTGAAAGTGATGCGCGAACTGTTATTGAGATGGTTAAAATGATTTTTCATTGGTAGCAGCGTTTCTGGAAGAGCGTTCCAGTTAACAAGTAGGTCTGAGACGAACTGCGACGAGTGCGTAAGCTGAGGACGTCGACACTTACGCCTCGTATCATCATCCGCCAATCCTCCCTTCCTTCTGTTCATGCCACTCCCTCGGGCGCACAGCAAACTTCATTGTTCGATGTGACTCGATATAATAAATGTGACATCGGGCATGCGCCAATTGCTGCCGCACCGAGTATCAGCGATACCGAATATGTGCAACGCAATCAATGAGATAAGTCAATAAGTAAGCGCGCTGAAATATGTTCGATAAGATAATAACATAAGTCACTGGAGAACGGACATCCGGCGGTGTACGCCGGCCCGGCGCGTGAGTAAAGAAAGTATTCCCGGATACTCGCTGAAAAACGAAAGCTTTTTTCATTTCTATTTTTGTGTTTTGTCTGTAATGTTGCTTAAATTTTTTTTTTACCCATTACGAATGAATTCCGGGGACGGAAATAATGCAGTCGGTCAACGTTCTAGTTGGCCGGCGGTGTGCGGGAGGGGAGAAGCTAATGAAAATTAATGAAATGAAGAAATTATAAACAGTTAATTCTCTCACAACCGTGAGTCACAATATCGGTAGCGCTATTCGCTTTCGCCTCCGATCGGGGCGATTGAATCGTCACTCAACACTTTTGAGAAAGGGTGCATTAGAAAAACTTGGGAAAATCTACTTGTTGACGAGTATTGTTTTTATTACGATTATTATTATTATTATTATTATTATTATTATTATTATTATTATTATTATTAATCAGTCAAGTATTTAATGGGACACTGACAGTGTTCGGGGACATGGTCCCGAGAATGGAACCACTTTGTTGCCACAGTTCGATAGCTTTGTTCACGATTACCTCGGAAGTTTCCTCGTTTATCTGAAACACGATGATACGGCAATGAGCATCGATAATTTTTGAGTGTGTAGTTCGTGATTCTCCGCTTGATCGCTCGATTTCTTGATTCTGTTTCGATTTCTTGTTCCGAATATTTGGAACTCACGTGCGCTAGGGCTTCCAAAACGGCGTCCGTGTTGTCGCAGAGCAAGAGCAATCTTCGGAGACTCGTGAGGATGACGACCGCGACGAAAACTAAAATTTTGTACGCACCAACAGCGACCTTGTCCCAAATTCTGAAACGATAGAGTTTATGTATTTTCTTTCGTGCACGATTCGGTTTTGTGAAATTGCTCACGAATTGTATTAGTTACCCAAATAACCGGGTACTCGGTTAGTTACAATCGATTCTTTTTGTCAAGCGAGTCGCGTTGTGAAAAACTGTATAAACTAAGTGCTTTTAATTCGTGCATTGACAATTAATTAATTCGGCACGAGCACGAATGGCTTTCACGTGAAATGTTACTTCGGTATGTCCCAATTTGATCCAGTGAGCGAAATCGAATAGCAATTTTTCGTATCAATGCGAAACGATTGCGGAAGCTTCGTTTACTTTGGTATGGAACCGTCGCTAATGGTGCCGGCGAAGCAAGAACAGAACCACGACTCGAACGGAAGGCTCTGAAGGGCGTCGATCTTCGTGAGGTACTTGTAGAGGCCCGGATCTTCGCGCTCGAGCAGCGAGGTCGTGTACTCTTGCAGTCGCGTCACATCTCGGGAAAATTTTTGCACGTGATCCAGAAATCCACTGAGAAGCCAGTACATGTCGACTAGACGCTGAAACTCGTGATCGCCTTCTGCTATGTGCCAGAGACTCTCCGCCATTTTGCTCATCGCTCTGAAATGTTATTAAAATTAATTAAAAAAATAAAATAATAAATAATAATAATTGGTAATAAAATTAAAAAAAAAATGAAAATAAAAAAAAATATCAATAAAAAAAAACAATAATAATAATAATAATAATAATAATAAATTAAATAAATTAATCAACATTTTCATCATTTTTTTAGGAAAATGCAAATTTAAAGACATTTCTAGGAATCAGAGAATTTCAAGGACCATCTGAGGACACAATAATTTTCCATTATAATTGCAAACCGGAACAACGGAGATTCCAGTTGCGCGTTCATGTCGATCTTGGCTCGTCTGGTTCTGAGCAGCCACATGGCGAGAAACACTTGATGAGGCTTCGTGCTCTCGTCCATTATCTTCGCCACCGTCAGCGCCTTCCTCAGGTCTTCGAATTCTATTCGTCGCTGCGCGAACACAAAGTCCTGACTCTCCACGTAGACGGGTGTGACGCCAAGCAAGATTTTCCAGAGGAAATTTCTGTGCATTGCGGGAACGGCGAAGCGCAGACAGAATTGCTTCAGCTTTGCCTTGTCGAACGGCCGCTCCTTCAGCAATATTTCCAACGATTTTTTCTCCTCCACGCTACGAAACCCAACCTAATCGTCGGACATGAATAAAAAAGTATATACGTATACACAAAATTTCAATTGAATTCGACTCCCGCGTCGAACGGGCGATAAATTCGTTCGAACCTCGAACATTCGAAAACACAAAAATACGTTCGATTTGAAACGAAACACACTTTTTGTCCCACTTATCTTTTTGTTTCGCTCAGGAAAAAAAAAAACAGAAAAAAACTTCTCAAAAAACTACGAAAAAAATTAATATCAAAATTGAAAAAAAATAATAGAATATCGATAATAAAAAAAAAAATTTTAATGTAAAGAAAAAATTATAATTTTCGAACCTTTGCTTTCGAATATGGAAAAATGAAAACGGGCAAATGCGATTTTCAGACTTAACCTCTACCCGGTATTTATCGTCGTCGTCGAGTCGACGATCAATTTCGTTCGACGAGAGTGGGAAACGGTAAAAAACCAATTACCTTTTCGTAATACGACGAACGAAAGTTTCGTTCGTCCGTCATGGTGATGAGGATATCGGAATTACCGTGAAATCACGGTCAACTGACATTTATAACGATGCGCCAAAACAATGAGCGAACGAGACGCTTTCTTTCACACGCGCACACCCGCGTGCTGTGAAGCACCGCGGAACACTGCGGTGCAGTGCGCGGCACACCGCGAGTAGGTGCTGGCGAACGTTCTGAACAGCTGATTTCACGATTCTCCGAATCTCTCCGCGCTCGCGGCTCAAGCGGGAAAATCTGAACATTCGATGTCGCCGCAATTCGCACGTGTTTCTCAATAAAATCGGCTTTCCGACCATCGAAAAAAATTCGCACAAAAGTAGAAAAGGAAAACTTATTTAGCATTTTAGAATTTAATAATTTATAGCTTCATAATTCATAATTCGTAGGATTGTTCACAGCTACGAATTTTGGACTTATCAGAAACCGCTTGCGTCGAAGGAATGAACGCCACAGCCGAGTATTCCGAGTGAAAGATCGAATCATTGTAAAACTATTAATTGAAAAAGATAAACGCCGGTAGCGCGCGCGCATGCGCATGTTTCGCGGTTCCTCCGCGCCGACCGCACATCGGACGTCTCTTCGTCGTTCAGTCGTCAACAGTCCCCGAAGCGGTTCGCGTCCGCGCGCATCTATTGTCGCCCGGTAAAAAGCGCAATATGAATCGTGAAGAAAATGAAGAAACTTTGGCTTTCTACGAGGCGGCGATTCGCGAACTCGAGACATCGGTGAGTCTGTGCACGCTTTGCGCGGTGGAACCGGATTATGTCCATTCCGGCACGGAGAGCCGCGTGTTATCCCTCTCCCTGTTCGACGTATCGGACACAAGCGACGATATCGCAAAGTCGAATGTCACCCAGGAGAGTACGGAGACGAATGATTATCTCGCCACCAGGATATTTCTCGATCGAGGCGAAGAATCCAATGACGACGACGCGACGTCGTCGTCGTTCTCGTTCGCCGATTTTTTGAAAAAAACAACGAAACAGGTATGCGAAAACTTGTCAAAACCGCACTGGGACGATGCGTCCTGGGACGAACGTGACGAGAAACGCGAGACGCAATGTACGAGATGCGAGACTGCATTACCGACCGAGCTACATTCAAACGAAACTGTATTACCGACCGAGCTACATTTGGAGCCAACTGTTTTACCGATCGGTTTATCTTCCGAAAAAACAGTCGGAACTCGCGAAAGTACGAGGAATTTCGTCGAAATTCTTGCAAACACGAATCATTCTCGCGATGATGAAGAAAAATCGGTAATTGAGGTATCGCAAGATGCGAGCGCATTTCTGGAGGAGCGAACCGCTCAGCGAACGCCACCGCGCAGTTTCGCTTCGGAAATTCGCGACGACGCGATTCCGCGCAAAAGAATGAAAGTTTCTCTACAAGCTCGCAGCATCGTCGATACGCCGGACCTGCTAGAATTTTCCGTACGTTTCATGAACGTCGGCAATGAGAGATCTCGTACGAAGCAAACGAAGATCTTCGACGAGTGCTTTCGCGTATCCTCGAAAATTTGCTCGGTCGATAACGATTCTACGAAAAATTTCGCTCGGCCGTTTCTGGACGAAGAAATTCGCGAGAGTTCGAATAAAGTAGCGGAAGAGGCGGCTACAATTCAATCGTCGGAGAGTAGAAAAACGCGCGGCGATACGGATCGAAACTGCACTCGGTCGGTAACAGAAGAGAAACTGCGCGATGAAGAACAAAAAGCGGGGAAAGCAAGTCCGATAAAATTTCCTCGGGTATGTGAAAGATCAAACGAAGTTACGGAAAAAATGGCTTCCGCGCAATCGTCGGAGGGTCCACAAAAGCGCAATAATGCGAGAAGAAACTGCACTCAGTCGGTAAGAGAAATACTTATCGAGGAAGACAAGAAAGCGGGGAACGAAAATCATCCGAAACAGTTCCATTCAAAATGTGAAAAACACACGATAGAATCGCTGGATCCAAAAGATCAAGACGGAAATATCGCGAACGAGGAAATTCCAAGAAAAAAATTGAAGCTCAGCGAGTTTCCTGCGGTGGGCTTCTCGTTTGGGCCGTTGAAAGAAAATCTGCTACCGGGAATGGAAAATTTTCCGAAAACTTCCGCGAACAACGAAGAAATTCGGCCGAATTCGCGACTGAACGTGGGAAAAAAAAGTCCACCGTCGGCGACACAATTTTCACCGGAAGTTGAGAGGAAGACAGTTCCATCGGAAGATATCTGTCCGATACCAGTGTACGAAGCTATGGTCGAAGACATTCCGCGGGAAAAACCGAAGATCGTTGCGGACGAGATTCTCGCACCGGCAATGCAAATACCGTTGAAGCCTCGATATGGATATTGTCCCATTAAGGAAGACGATACAAAAAAGATTGATTCCTTGCGCGATCAAACTTTTCGCAAAAATGAAGACACCTCTTGCGACAGAGAACTCGCGAACTTTACGGCTGAGACTCCGGCTTTGGAGTTACCAATGATGACGATCATCGAAATTCCAACGAGGGAAGCCATTTACCGAACTGCCGAAAGTAACGACGACCGGGCATCGATAGAAGATTACTCGATGACGAAAACCGAAGAAGAAATCGATGATTCTCCGGAAGGAAATGTAAAAAACCCACGCGAAAACGAAGAAATATGTAGCGAAGGAACTACAATCTTCTCGATTGAAATTCCGATAGCTTCGGAGTTGAAAAAGATTCCGGATATCGAGATTTCACCAAAAGAAGCCATATGCTCAATTGCCGAAGATCACGACAATCGAGAATCGGCAAGAGATGTGTCCTCGACGAAAAACGCTGAAAATGTTGACGAACATCTGGGAAAAAATAAGAAAAACTCCCAAGTTTCGGATCCATTCAATTCTCTAGATAGTCAACATCGGGTAGCGTTGGAAGATCCGGAAGAAGATGATTATTGTCGTGAACAAGGCCTTCTCGAAAATGAAGAAATGACTTGCGAAGAAGACGCGATCGTCTCGATTGAGATTCCGATAGCTTCGGAATTGAAAACGGTGTCGAGTATCGAAATTTCAACAAAGGAAGCTACTTACCTAACTGCGGAAGGTAACGACGAGCGGGAATCGATGAAACATTGCACTTCTACGAAAAACACCGAAGAAATCGAAGAACTTCGAAAAGAAAATAAGAAAAACGCACAGGCTTCCGATCTGTTCAATCCTCCAGATAGTCAACATCCGGTAGAGTCAAATGATTCGGAGAAAAATCACGCTTTTCGAGAGCAAACTCCTCGCGAAAACGAAGAAATGACTTGCGAAGATGCCGCAAGCTTGTCGATTGAGATTCCGATCGCTTCGGAGTTGAAGAAGGTTTCGGATATCGAAATTTCAGCAACGGAAGACGTTCACCCAATCGCCGAAGGCAACGACAAGCGAGAATCGATAGAAGATAACTCGTCGACTAGAAACGCCGAAGAAGATGTGGAATTTCCGGGAAAAAATGGAAGCATCAGCTACGCTCTCAGTTTGTTCGTTGAACTCAGAGATGGTCGACACTTTAATGATATGCAGAAAAATAATTTTGTCGATAAGCTGACCCTTCGCGAAATCGAAGACGTTCGCAATGAAGAAGTCGCGTTAGATTCGATTCAGATTCCAGCCGATGCGGAATCAAAAGAATTAACGGACATGGAAATAGCGATGAACGAAACGATTCGCCGAATTTCGGAAGACCATGATCGGCAAGGATTGATGGACGATCCAGCGTCAACGAAAAACATCAGAGAAACCGATGAACTTCCGGGAAGAAATGAAACGAACTGCGAATCGCGTTGTTCTGAGAAATTAGGATGGAGCGAAATCAACGAGGGACCCGAGGAAGAAAACATTGCTGAAGAAAACGAAGATGAAAGAAATGAAGAAGTCTCTGCCGCTGACGTTCCATGCACCGAGCGAGCTTTGCGGAAGAAAACTTATCCGATCGTAGTACCGCGCATAGAAGATATACAGAAGTCCTGGAAGGCTGTGAAGAAGGAGTTTTTGGTTCCCAGAGACAAACGACGTCCGCGATATCGACCGTTGACTCCGCGAAAATCTTCAACGCCGGACTCGAAGATAATTCGCGAGAAAGCTGCGAAGCGACGAGAATTGTTGACCAGCGCGATATATCGCCTGCGCGAACTCAGGTTGCCTATCTTTTTTTATAACAACTCACAATTTTTGTTACTTTTATTAGTGCTTACAAAAAACTTTTTGCTCCGCAATGATCGCTCTCCTTAGATGTTGAAGTAGTTCTTGCGCATAGAATGACCGCTGATTAAGATCATTCTGACGAATAAAATGTTATCATTTGCAGTTCTTACACGACCGAATTGCGAAATATTTTTCGTAACGACAACGGCACTGCAAGATCCAAAAACTGTTCGGTTGTTCCGACGAAGGTTTTGGTCTCCACTGGCACTCAAACGGACGATTACGGAGCGCAACCAGTGGAACCGAAACCCGTCTCCAAGTTCATTTACAATCCGTACCATGGGCTACGAGATCCGAAGAACGAAGCTGCCCAAAACGGCACTTTCCAGTGCGCTGTGAAGACTGAAGCTTCGGATGGCGGTCGTCAAAATGGTCCTTCGCCACCTCCGGTAACGGTTACAGGAACGATCGTCGATCAGAGCAATCAACGAGCTACCGAACCCGCACCCGAAGAGTTCAATTCGTCGAACGCTCAAATAGATCCGATGAACTTTCCAAACGGACCCGCGATCGAAGCGGACGTTCACACGTACAATCCGCTGCGCCCTACAAGAGTTCTGAGGAGATTCAAAAGGCTCGAGCGCAGCAAAAAATCGACGCTAGCCCTTCGTGAACCATTCTTTCCGAACAAAAATCTCCCATAAATAAAATATGAAGTCGGGTCATGGTCGGTATTTCCGTTAAAAAAAAAAGTATTTTCACGAATATCAGCGACGTTTTTATGTTACTATCGAAAAGGGAAGTTCGTAGTATTTTATATTGCAGACATTTTAATCAGTACTTTATCAGTGATAATTATCCTATAAAGTTCTATTATTGTTAAATCATTGTAATCTTTCATACTGTCACAGTTTGAACTAAGTTCATTTTCTTAAATTTCAATCGTCATAATAATATTTGTATTTTTGTGAAATAATAATTTACTTACCGTTAATTATGTGGATTAATATAATAAGTAAGATACGATTGTTATCAAACGTTTCATTATAATTTTCATCCGAATTGTTAATTAAATTATTTGTTATATTCCCCGAGAATAATTCGTTATTTAGTTTAATTAATCCAGGTACAGAGTCTCGTATGCGTAGTTTCTCTCTCGCATCGACGTTTGAACTTGGCGCGAACTAATTGCGCATGCGCTCCCTCTGTAGGCGAACTGTTGAGGCGCCTTCAAAAATTTCATTCAGCCACATAGTTTCTCTCTCAAGCACACGCACAGGCGTATCATTCCCACTCGTTCTATCTTATCAAGGGTGAATTTTTCTGACCGCACGGCCGCATCCGCGACTGTGTTCCCGGCACATCTCGACCTGTTGCGCGGATTTTCTACTCACGTGTTCCCTCGTAAACACAAACATTGGGACGAGTGACGAGCTCGCGTCTGAATCAGTCTGTATTTGCGGTCTCGTTTTATCGACGTCCTGAGACGCAATAATTAAAAAAAAAGACAAAAAACGAGACAGCGCACAATCGAAACGTTTTTCCATTAACCAACAATAAAACGTACAATTGTGTAATTCTTGTTCACGCATATTGTCGATATTCGTTCGGTATTCTCGTCGGTAAAACCGTTCAAGGATGCGCGAAAAAAATCTAAGCAAGAGAAGTACGCCGTTGAGAAACAGCGATTCGGCGAATAAACCGTTTCGTTCGCCGTTCGCCACACTCGCAACTCCGACGAACAGCCACAGCCCGAATAATCCCGTCAGGCAGTCGCCGATGAAGTCAGTTACAAAATTTTATCAACCCGAATTCGAAAAAAATTTCGTTCATTTTTTTTTTTTTTTTTTTTTTTTTAATTGAAAAAAATATATATTCACATGTTTAAATTGTTCGAACGTTTTCCATTGAGTTTTATATCTCGTTCTTTAAAAAAACACTTTTTATTCTGAACGGAAATAAAAAAATGGGAAATTGTAACTTCGATGGTTATCGGAAAAGAAAAAAATTTAAGTCGATGTTATTTGTTTATTTTATTAGAGAAAATGCTACGCCAAAGCGTACGATATCGCACCTTCGTCATCCGATCAAGCGAAGACGCATAGAGAGCGCAGCGAACGACGATTCCAGCGACAATTCGGCTCTGAGCGATTCTCTTACCTTGAAGAGAATTCGTAGCAAGCGACAGGAGATCGAAGAACTCAAGACAAAATGCAATTACATAAAAAAGGTGACTCGGGACGGCTATAATTTTTTTCGCATACGGGAATTTTTTTTTTAATCGCGAAAACAAGGAGTTTTTTAGCAATATCGGGATATTTTTTAATTGCGTGCACCAATTGGCTTATTTTTGGGCTCATTTTGAAGCTTATATTTGAATTACAGGGGAGAGCGGGGCAGAACGGCATACCGGGGCAGAATGGTAGAAAATGATAAAATAAAGTCCCCTGTATGATAGAATTAGGGCCAAATTGGACAAGAAGTACCATTCAAGTCGATTTTTTTGCTGTCCCATTTTGCCCCGGTATGCCGTTCTGCCCCGCCCTCCCCTATGGTCGTTAAAATTTTGTTCCAACGCCTCGTTTCGGAGAAAAAAACGGTCAAAGTTTTGCGATATTAGCGTATACGCGCGAATAAGGATACGCGCGAATTTTTAACTATTAAAACTTGCCTAAAAAAAGATAAGACTCGAAAACTTGCCTTGTTTCAGAAAATATTTCGTACTTCAAAGTACTTCAAGTACCTTAACTACTTTTTGGTGCTTCGTCAAGCTCTGGTTAACAATCTTATTTATGCATATTAAAAGTCATTCGCGAAAATTCTCGTCGAGGAAAAACTCATCTTAACATTCTTCTTCATTTTTATTCTTCTCTCCGAGCGGTCTTCTAAATTAAATTATCGCTCAACAATACTTGAATCGTTGCACTGCTAGTCTCCTGCATTAATTTTTCTTCACTTTTTGTTCATTCATCGATTGTCTAATGCAATCAAAATATTTCAGCACGACAGCGAAGATCTGCTTGCACGGATCGACAAGTGGCGAACGGCGTGCAAGGAAGCCCTTTACAAATTCCACAAGGACATCAGAGACAAGAGTTCGGAAGTCGTGTCGATGCGTCAAGTTCTCTCGATGCTCGGCATTCCCGAGCACATAGTCAAATTTACCCCGGAAGAGTGCGACATGACTTAGCGAGGGGAATATATTTTTCAGGCGTTTTTTTTTTCATGCAACAGTCATTAATTTGACGAACATGGGTCCTTTTCATTCGTTAATTTATTTTCTAGAAGTTGTAGCATAATTTTTTCTTAACTCGCAGAATCGATTACTTTCCCATTTGTAATCATTCACGAACATTTTTATTTATTGTCATTAATTTATTTTTATTCACGAATTTTTTCATTAACAAACTGCCGGTGCAACAATTCGTAGTAATTTCGTCTTAAAAAAAAAAAAACAAGATATGACCCATTTTGCGTCAGATTAGACTGTTGAATTTTTCGCGACTGCGACGACCTGGATTAATTAATACGTTTGGTAGGTAAGGCGTTTCCGGGTTGCCAAAAAGCTTCGAAAACTATTCGTATCAATACAGTAGACAGTCGTCTAGTCGCAAAAAAAATTGTCCCAAATGTTTATCAAAAAAAAACTCTCGATGCTCAAATCGATCGGTACTCTAAGATGGTTTAATATAATATATTGAAGAAGCTATTATATATTGTTGGGATACGCTGATGCGTTCGCCGTTGAAGAAAATCAATAAACGTTGGTTTTGAATAACAGCAATCGGTACTTATCGTTTATTGGTGTGTTCGCAGAGATAACACGTTAAATTATTTATTTAGAATCTGTGTGGTCTGAACGGATGATCTGGATCGAATATTTTTGGGTCGTGCGTGTATTTCGGATCTTTCAGATAATACGCCATCAAACCTGCGAAATCAATTGGATTTTTTAGAATGAGTCGTGGAAGACATTTCTTGGTAAAATATCTCTTCAAATTTGCTAACATCGGATTTGTTTTTTTTCTTTATCGATACTTGTATTTTCGGCAACAAGTGATCTCGTAAAAAGAAGAACGTAAAAGAAGGTATTTAAGAATTTTCAGCGGAGACCGTAATGATTAAATTTTCTTAAGGTCGACCTACCCGCATTTTGGGCCTTCAATATCTCTCGCTCGACTTTGTCCTGTTTGGCCGAGCACAATCCCGTTATGTGCTTTCCATAAATTCTGCCGGTGTAGGCGCTCTGAAACTGCGACAGAAGCCGGACGTTCTTGTAGTCCGGCTCGATGTTGAGCTTGCACAATATGCACTGCGGTTTCTCCCTTTCGAATGGATTTTTGTCGAGCGCTATCGGCTTGGAAAAAAACAATACGAAAGTATGAAAAAATATGCATCGACATAACCTCAAAATACTTATTTTTTCGAGTATCAACGAAACTATGAGTTACCTGATCTTCCGTCGGAATATCTTCGAATATGTGCGGATTAACGGTAGTTGTCGTCGATCGATTACGAATTGTCGACGTTATTTCTGCAAGAAAAAATAATTTACAAATATACGAATATTCTCGAATTTATAGGTTAGTTTTAGTAGACTTGACAATTGGACCGACTCGTCAATCGACCGATGTTTCGCATCAACGAAGCCATAGCGACGTTTTTGATTTGTTGTTTGTTTTGCCGAAATAGCAACGAATTATTTCGATAATAATCGATGGAACATCAAAGTAGTAAACCCGGCTTTGAGAAATGGAAACAATAGGTGCCTTTTTTCAGACGTCCATTAAAACGATGCAGTCGCTCGCTTCGACACTGCTATTGGATCGTTCCGTGAGAACTATCTCAACTCGACGGAACGGACCAATCGGACGACGGGAACGAGTGATATACACGAAAAGTAATAATTCCTAGTGAATATTTCTTGGATTGGCACTCCCACGATGGATCATTAATATTTATGCTACCTCGAAAAACCCCCCAGAAGAAAATCCCTCGATTGGCTGCCGTTCGGCCATTTATCTTTTCGTTCCAAATTCGAACTGTATCGTTTTGTTTACAAATTTGCGACAGATTTAGCCTATAAATTTAACATTAACGTTCGCTCGATCGGGCTTTGCAATAAATTTTTCAATGACGCACCGATTAGGCGAGTTTCTCGAGTGGCAGAATTTCATTGCAGTTTAGTACCATTTTTTTTTCCATCTGCTCGATCGCAGTTTCGCGTATCGGTCCGAGTTCATAGGTTAGAATATTTTCTTATTCATATAAGAAAAAGATTATTTATTGCGAAGATAATTATTATTATCTTATCATTATTTTTTTTTAATCATTTTATTTGTTCAATAAAAAATCCGAAAAATGTATCACAGTCTTTTTATTTTCCGTTTATTTCTATTTATTACATTATTTAGGACGTTTTTTTTGTTTATATAATTTATCGTAACTATAATTATGCATATTGATAATAATAATTTCTGAACAATTTTTTCAATCGCAACCATTTACATATATTGTTCTTCCTTTTTTTAGTTTTCATAAGTTGAATCGATGCCACGACGCCTCGCCGGAGATTAGATAAGATAAGAAGTTTTTTGGATCCAGGCGTCGTCGCGCGAATTTATTACCCTTGGACGCTATGGCCAGCGAACTCTCCACGAGCTGATCGGTGAGATGAAATTTTCAATTGCTCCACTCTGGGAAAGAAGTGTCACTCAAACTATCCAAATCCATAAGAAAATCCATATCTGTATTATTTTGTTCACCCATAATGCCACAGTTGATGCGCTGTTGACGTATTTTACAATTCGGTTGCAATTTTTACAACTCCAAAACACACTCGTAGTGAAAAAGAATTTTTTCACAGCGATCATTGAATCGATGCTATTTTATCAATTACCAGAATGGAGAAAATTTGCCGAATAATTTATCATATATAAATATGGCAAAATTCATTAATTCAATTTCAAAAACTGCAATTCCTTGGAGTCAAAAAGAGAATAAACGTTTTTTATCAACGACAGTCGGTCGACGAGACTAATAACTTTGCTTACAAATAAACAAATAAACAATGTTTCAGATGCCGCTGCCCTCGCCAAAGAAATGGACTCAACGCCGGCGATCGCCGACATCTACAAGTCGCTGCGAGAGAGCTATCTCTTCGTGTATCTTCTGGCGACGTTCGCCGATTGGTTGCAGGGCCCGTATCTCTACCGTCTGTACTCCAGCTACGGTTACGAGAGGCACGAGATATCGCTTCTCTACGTGGCCGGTTTCGCGAGCGGCACGATATCCGGGATGTTCGTCGGTCATTTCGCCGACACGTTCGGTCGCAAGCGTCTCTGCGTGGTCTACAGTCTTACGACGTCGATGGCGTGTCTAATGACCGCGCTGGCGCGCGCGGACTCGTATCTTCTCCTGATGCTCGGCCGATTCTTCGGCGGCGCGTCGACCTCGATTCTCTTCTCGACGTTCGAGTCCTGGTACGTTGGCCAACACCTGTCCCTCTACAAGCTCGAAAGTTCTCTCATAGCGGAGGTTCTAACGCGCGCGACGATCTACAACGGCTTGCTCGCGATATTCGCCGGTGTCGCGTCGTCGCTGCTGGCCGACAGCCTCGAGTTGGGTCCCGCGGCGCCGTTTTATCTCGCGGTACCGATCGCCCTTCTGTCCGGCTATTACTGCGCGACGCTCTGGCACGAGAATCTTCCCGCGAGCCGGGACGACACGAGCTTCCGCTCGAATCTCCGCGAGAGTCTCGGACTTCTGTTGTTCTCGAAGGATCGGCGGCGCCTGTTGCTCCTCGGCTGCGCGCAATCGCTCTTCGAGGCCGTGATGTACATATTCGTGTTTCTCTGGACGCCGGTGCTCGAGCGCGTGCGATTGAGCCAGGGCCTCGTTTTCGGCGCCTTCATGCTCTGCGTCATGATCGGCTCGTCGCTGAACTCCGTTCTCGCGACGACCTTCCGCGTGAGACGCGAAATTCTTCTGTGCCTCAGCCTTTTCCTCGGCGCCGTCGGCATAATCGGCGCGACCGTGGGAATTCGCGTTCAAGAAATCGACGACGAGAGAGGCGTCGCGATGGGGAGCTACGCTTGTTTGGCGGCGTTTCTTCTGTTCGAAGTTTCCGTGGGAATGTACTATCCCGCGGTCGGCTATCTCCGGGGCGTCGTCCTGCCGGAGTCGCATCGCGCGAGCATCGCGAACTGGTTCAGACTGCCCTCGAACCTGCTGATCTGCCTCGTTCTCGCGTACATCGGCGTCGACGTGCTCGGCAATTGCTTCATCTTCGCCGCTTGCAGCTGCGCCCTCGTCGTCGCCGCGACGAGCGCGATCAAATTCGCGAGGCTCCACTCGCGCGCAACGAAATACCGTCCCGTCGCGAATACGTGCGATAGCATTCACTTGTGAATGTGCATTCGTCAGATCGTGCCTCATTGAAAAAAAGCATAACGTGTCTTCGATTACCGCTGCCTCAAAGTATTTTTACGACGATATATTTTTAGAGAAGAAATTAAAACGCAACATGTGATACTTGACGTAAGGGTCTATACGACGATACGGCGGCGAAGCCCGATCGTAAAACGGACTGCGAAGCGGTCGCGCCGGCATTTCTTCGCTCGCGCCAATGCGCAAATTGAGCCGATGAAAAATTCACGTCCGGGAAATCGATAACACAGTACTTTGTGATACACGTGGGGGGAAAACGGACTTTCGTGCAAACGCTGTTCGAGTAGTCAATTTGTTTATGGACGTGGCGCGTGTTTTTTCTTGCGCCGGTAGCGCGTTTTGCGAGTTACGCCTTGGAACGTGCAATTAACAGTAGATTTATTTCTGACGCCATGAAAAAAGCGTTTTTGCCGATTTTTAAGGAGACGTCCGCTGGAACAACGTGTTTCGAGCCGCAGGAATTGATTATCGGTATTGATGATTGTTTCGAAGCACGTTGAATCTTTGACAACGAATAATTAGGTTCGTTACTATAACGACACTTACGCACCTCGCGAGCGCATAATTGTTCACAAACTTCTGTGCGTCGCTGCACAAATCTCTGCTTTGCGGAGCTTGTGTAGATTTTACAAGCAAACAGTGTTCATGTACGTAAATGAGTAAATGAATCATTGAAGAAATTGCATCGGTGAAAGGGCGATGGAATAGAAAGAATAAAAAATTTGAATTAAAAAAACTCCCAGCTGCTTCAAGCAGACTCATGAATAGAAAGAAAGGATAAAATAAAGCACAATAAATTGTTATAATAAATAAAGCATAATAAATTGCCAGTCGACAACTTTTCTTACTTACACAATTATTGTGTATTGTGAAAACGAGGGCGTGCATATTTTACGGAAAAAATGTTCAATAATATGGAATAGATTCATAATGAATAAATGTATTATAAATTATAAATCATTAACCGATAATCGATTGTTATTATTCAATATAATATATAATATTTATTGAAAATGATGTATCGTCATAAGAAAGACTGTAAAAAGCACGATGATTTACTGCTCGACGAATAAAATTATATATTCCGAATAATCATTATCAATTGAATTGACATAATTGAATAATTGAAAATCCCTTTTCTAGAGAAATCCGATCGATTTTTATTTCCAATGGATTGCGCGGCAATTTTTCAAGGTCAATGTGCCGCGTTCTCGGATCTTGTATCCCAAATTCGTGAATTTGGATTCGTTAGAAAAAATAATTGGTAAATCCTAAAAGGTTCTAAAATAAATTTGTTCGTACTCAGAAAAATTGACTAATCAATTTTTTAAAAAAAAAAAAAAAAAAACAGCTTCGCCAAATAATTAGCTGAATCATTTTTTAATAATTTTTCTGGCTTCCTCATTATGCAAAAGTAATGATCATTGGAACTTCACGATTTTTATCGTTCAGATTTTTCTTCCCTTGGGAAGTATTCGAAATGCGCTCGGAATCTCATTTTTAACTGAGTCTGAAAACGCACTTTGGCCTCGAGAACTTTATATTACCTGGACATTAAGTAACTCAATTGTTTCGGGTCGCGTCAATTGATTCCATCGGCAAACCGGTTGTCAAACGTCTATTTTATCCGTATTTTTTTATTGTGATCGAAAAAAAAAAGTCGACAAAGTTAATGGAGCAGGACCAATCGCGAAAGTACGCGAGTTTTCGTTGTCCGACTTGCCGTGTCGATACCGATGGATCGCGCTGTGAAGATTGCTGCCGCTCGAAGGTGAACAAGGCGGTCGAGGATTTGACGGAAGAATGCCCGCTCAAGGCGGATCAAAGCTCGGAATGCAAAATCGGCGGCAACGGAGGATTCAGAGCTCTATCGATCTGCCTCGTTCTACTGTTCTTGGCGATCATTGGCGCTCTGCTACTGAATTCCCTCTCGTCGCAACCTGCGCCGATCGTCGTACCCACAAATACCAATGTAACACATTTTCTTCATCCACCATACCGGTTTTATGTAACGAATTATAATTCCAAAATGATATTAACAAATTGATGAAAAAAAAAAAAAAAAATGTTGAACGAATTTCTCGGCACCCGCACTTTTTTTTTCGAACTTGGACTGTATTTTTCTTGTACATTCGTCGATATTCAGCCCGACTGTATATCGTTACCATTTGTTAATAACAATACGATGTGTATATCTCATCTAATCACATATAGAATAAATAGTTTTACAATTAATTATTGTTCATTAACACATAATAATGATAATAATAATTTGCAATTAATAATTACAAACAACAATGATATAATAATAATAATTATATAATATTTATAATTTTTGGATATGTCTCACCGCAGACCCCGGCGAAGCCGCACGGTGCGGTGGCAACAGATTACGCCGATTGTTCTCATATCGGCACGACTCTGCTTCGACAGGGTGGAAACGGGGTCGACGCTGCGGTGGCCGCTGCTATTTGCATGAGCGTGGTGGCACCTCATAAAACGGGTCTCGGAGGGTGAGGCTTTTGATACTTCATCTATTCATGCTATTATTTAACACGAAACACGAAATTATTTCTTTTTACAGCGGAGGACGGATAATGATTTACAGTCACAGAGACGGAACGAGCCCGTTGATCGTCGATTTTGCAAACAACACCAAAAACGGTTCGATTCTATTTCATATAAATCGAATTATCGAAGAAAAAAAAAGTGCGTTATTCCAATTTCTCTGTCCGCCCTCGACTCAGGTATTTTTGCGACCGCGAAGGTTCGAATCCCGGGTTTTCTTCGTGGTTTGGAATTTGCCCAATCGTTGAGGGGTCATTTGCCCTGGCGGAAGATCGTCGAGCCATCGGTGGAGATAGCGAGAGACGGTTTTCTCGTCACCGAAGATCTGGCCAATGAAATCGCGCGGAGCGTCGAGCACGGAATGATATGGGGTCACTTGAGATCCGGAGAAACTCTGCAGTTGCCCACTCTCGCCGACACTCTCGAAAGCGTTGCGCGTTTTGGCTGCGATTGTTAGCGATTTTTATACAATATTCGAGACATTTTTTGTGTGGACGGTTTTGTGCGATTTTCTCCGCCCATTTTCATGGCCGGCTTCAATGAGCGCGGAATGAATTTCCCTCAGGAACAACGAATTTTCTCTACGACTTTTCAGCATTCTACAACGGAAGTCTCTCGGAGAAAATCCTGCGCGACGCCGTGATAAAGCACGAACTCCTGCACGAACTCTCGAGCTACGAGCCTCGCGTGAGCCTCGCGCAAAGGACGACATTCCACAATCACGCGATATACCTGCCCGCTGGCGCGAGTGTTCTTCGATCGTGCATCGAGGAGCTCGAAGCATTGAGGATCTCACCCGCAAACTCGTCCTCCGTCGAGGCCCAAATTCTCGCTGCTCTGTCGCTGGTACGTTCGGTTGCGCGAAACGTGGAGATTCTCAAAGATCGTAAATAAATCTCGAATCCTCTTCGAAACCCTCACGAAAGCATTTCTATCTCCCAGAATTCTTGAAGAATTGAAATTCCAACGAAATTATTTACAGTGGAACGCGAAAGATACAGCAATGTTGTCGCCGTGGATGCCCGCGAAACTTACGTCTCAATCGTCACGTATGAAAAAAAAAATGCTCCTTAATGTTTTTTTTTGTATCGTGAACGAAGAATGAAATTTGCGATGAAAAAGAATGTCGAATAAAAAAATAACAGCAATTATCGATATTCGATATACGCGAAAAAAAAAACAACATACAAATTTCATTGATCGTTGATTACTAAAAATGATTGTGTAGATGTATAAATCGAGCGATAAAAAAAAAAAAAAAAAAATTTTTTGAAAGGGGTTTGAGCGCCCCTTTGGGTCTGTCTCACATGAGCGGCGCGGGATTTCTTCTCGACAGTGTGGACGCGGACGACAGTCTCGGTAGTTTAGCGCCGGTGATCTTTCACGACGAAAGAAGCATCTGCGGTTTGCGCGGTGTCTTCGGCACCGACGATCCTACCCTGGCCGCTCAAATTCTCTACAATCTTCTCCTCCGGTCTTTCAACGTCTCCACGAGCATAGAACATCCGCGGTAATGTCCGATTTTTCCTTCAATCCTAAACATTAGATACGTCCAATTGGATTCCCAAGTTTTCGATAACACGGTTAATGAAAGTGAAGAAAAAAAAACCATAGATTTCACGTTTTCTCGGACGGAATCTCAACGGAGAGCGACGCGCGATATTCCATGGACCCGAATCTTCGCGCTCGACTCGACACGCTGGTTCCGTCGTCTCGCACGAGCGCCAACGAAACGTCGAAGAGCGTAAACGCGATCACGAAACGCCAGGAAGTTTTGGCGAGCCACTCCGACAGCAGGGGCGACGGTCGCGCGTCGAGATTCTGAAAAAAAAAAACAAATTTCTTCAATCTTCCGTATCGCAGAATAAATCGCAACGTCGTTTCGCTATTGCAGTTGTCGTAGAAAAACGTCGATTGAAACGCATCTTTCGCTTTCATGCAATTTTAATTGACACCCATGATATATTCTAGTACAAAAAATCTTTGGAGGAAGAATTGTCGCATCGGCCCAGGTAGCGCGCTGGATCGCTGGCTCGATCTCTCGGGGATCGATACGGCGATACAATGTCCTCGTTCATTCGAATATACAATTATTTTCGGCACGATTTGCGTCGTTTATCGATGCGCGCCCGAATTACAGATCGTGCCCCACTTTTGGAGAAAAATAATAGACAAAATCACCGATTCTGCTACGAAGATTCTCCGTTAATTTTTCGATCACAATCGATCGGTTATCCTCGAATTCATTCCAGCCACGCCGATCCATCGATGACTATATATTTTTTTTTTCTTGTATAGTTTGATTAATTTTTTGGCAATTTCTTCGAAATGTCTCGTTCGCTGTGCGCCTCGTACGAGAATACTATTCTAAGCCTTCCATCGTACGCAAGCTTCGAGGCATGAATTCAATCGTTATCGCCCAAGAGTCCTCGATTTCTTTTGTGAGCTCTGTCGAGATCGAGCTGTTTGATTCTCGCATACGCGGCCGATCCTCCGAGAACGATGAAATTGCTGATCCACCACAGCAAATGCTTCGTCTCGCTGAACCAATACGAGGCGAGGACCGTTTGAGCGCAAGCTTTGGCTGTGCCGCTGATGTTGTGCGTCAACGGCGACGTGACTTGTATCTGGAGCGCGGTGACGTAGCCAATGGCGAAGCCGCAAACGCCGCCGACGAGCATGCCGAACCAGAAGTACGCCTCGCCGAGCTTTTCGTAATCGCGAACGACGTCGTACTCGCCGTTGATCAGCATCAGTGGAAGAAACAGAAAAATACTGTAGGCATTGTTGTAGTAGGAGAGGAGCCATATTTCCTGATTAACGAGCGGCAAAATGCGCTTCGTGTGAATGGAGTAGAGCGAAAGCGACAGCGATCCCAACACGCCGTAAAAAGTGCCCAGCACCGAGAGAGATCCGGCGACGTGTTCCTGATCGACACCGAGCCAGAAACCACCGACGATCACTCCGCAACAGACCACGCATCCCAGCGAAGTCTTTTGGCCTGTCGAAACGAAAATGTGCCGTTAATCGTCGTGAATTATCGACGATGACTCTAATTATACGGCGAACAGTGTACGGTAAAATCACGCGACGCGACTCACCTAGAACGACGTATGTAAAAATCACATTGAAGACAGTCGTGAGCGATCTTCCGATATAGTAAAACGCAACCCCGACGTACTTCAGACAAAGGTTGTTACTCGCTATCATGAAAGTGAACAATATCGACAACGGCAGCACCTGGAAAAAAGAAGAAATGAAATAGATTGAAAAAAAAAGTTGTATATTCATTTCATTCACACGGAATTATTAATATTCACATTATGAAAATTATTTTGCATACTTATTGTTCGTGTTTGATAGAAGTTTTCTGGCATTGCTTTTTGCTTAATTTAGACGGAAATTTAGTAAAAAAAGGGACAATTAAATTTTTCTGTTTTTTCCTTTTTTTTTTTAATTCTTAAATCGAAATTTTTTAATTTTTAATCACAAAATTAAACTTCTTGAGAAAGTCGAATGTGATAAACATACATTCTTACAGATAGACTTACGAATAGAACCGGGTAGGCTGATAAATAAAAGGAAGAAATGACAATGCAATTGTCAGCTCGAATGAAAAAAAAAAAAAATCTATACCTTTTTGACATTGTCCATGGTGTAAGGATTTCCCTCTGGGAACGACACGCTTCCCGGAAACCATTTCGACAATCTGCTGAGACTCGCGCATATTGTAACGCTGACGACGCACTGAAACCACGTGACGAATAGCGGAGCGTCAAGGTCACTCGACAAGAGAGCCTTGTTGACAAAAACTGTCAATATTGAGACAACCCTAAAATTTGAAAAAAAAAAAAATAATAATTAAATTTACAAAAATTCGGTTCGGTAAACAAATATTATTAATTCAATAAAATTCTATAAAAAATTAAATAGTAAAATAATTTTTTAATAAATTATTTATTTAATGAAAAAATTATTAATATTAATGTTACAAACAATGATCAATTATGTGAAATATTACTAGAAAAGTTTATAAACAAAAAAAAGTATGAGTTTATTGTTCGATTGGGAAAATGTTCAGATTTTACTAAATACCAGTTTTTTTTAATTATCTTTATTACAGTAACATTATTTACCAGTAAGTCGATACTACGAGCGTTATCCTTATGTACTTCGACAGAAGTCCGTCCCCTTCCGATTTCATTTTTTTATTGCCGATTTTTACGGCAATTTTCGTAAAAGCTCGTTGCGAACCGGCGATACACGTTCAATCGTCCAATTGAACGGATAACATTTTTTTCCTCTTTTTCATAGGTTAAGTTACTTTGCACTGGAAAAGCGAGGTTTTCCTTGTCGCCGACGACGGAGACGATGAATTATCGCTTTTCGGGGCGCTCGTTTTTTCAATACATTCTTTTCTCATCGCGTTGTCGCGATACAAACCGCGAGCGAGTGGGCGAAACACGTTCGACGATGTTCGTCACCGATAAGAGTACGCGCGGATGCGAACATAGCCTAGAAATAGTGTATACGCGCGGGGTGTCGGAAGAGAACGATTTGATGTTATTTATTGGCTGCGATATTGGCGAGCAATAGTAATTAAATTGCTCGGTGAATTGCCAGTCTTATCTCTCGAGATTTGACGCTGGTTATATCTGGCGTAACTAAAAATTTCAAAAACACAATTATGTATGTAAACAGAAAAATTTGTTTTTTTCTTAATTTTTCTTCGGATGGTTTACTCTGTTTTACTGGCCGGGTTAATTTGATTCATATATCAGTAGATAAGTGAACGGGCAATAATAGCGGCTTGAGTCGCTTGAGCCGCACGTCAAATACTGCCGTCGCTTGTTCCGGTCCTGCGATTGGTTCGTTCCGTCAGAGCAGTACAGTATCTGACGGAACAAACCAATAGCAGCGTCGAAGTCGGCACCCCACCGTTCCACCACAAATCGGTCCTACACACGCGTCGTCTATTGGTGAAAGTCCGGTTATAGCGTATCGCACGTGTCATTTACCGTTGTCGCGCGGCATAAAAATCTAGAATAGGCCTATTCTTGGAAGAAATCTGCCGTACCGGCCATCGAGTTATCGGCAACGCGGGCGCGTGCGCGCGCGCGCGCGGATGACAGCGGTCAGCTGTAATCAACTGATTGCACGGCGCACGGCGTGTGACCCCCGTCGTATCCGTGTTGATGATAAACCTACGAAATTCGACACTCCGGTACTCGGCGTACATTCGAAGCAACGCCCCGAACGCGACTCGCGAAATCCCATCCAAGATAAATTCGATTTAAAAGAAAAAACAAGAACAAGTTTAAGAAAAAATATTTCTCAAAAATCGTGACTACGATAAAGGTACGGGAACGAAATAAAACAGAGAAAATAAAAAAACACACACAGAGGTAAACATGGCCAGCAGCGGCGAGGTTCTCGAGGGCTTTCTGTGCCCGATCTGCATGACGGATCTGAAAACGCCGAGCCAATTGACGAAACACTTCGAGGACGTGCACAACGACGATCCCGAAATCTTGAGATCTCTCAAAGGTAACGTCCTTCGAAGCGCCACATTTTGTTTCTTTCAAACGCGCCGCGAATCGGCCGCCCCATTTTTTTTAATTTCGATGAATGCTCGCGAAAAATTTACCGATCAACATTTCACCTTATTTCTCCTTTGTTTTTTTTTGCGCTCATTAAATCTTTTGATAAAAAATTTTTATTGAAAATAATCAACATTTATGTAAATAATTAATTATCATTATTTTCTCCATTTTAAAATCGATCGATCGATTGCCGAGGATAAACTTGCAAAATTGTAATCGTTCTTGCAAAATTCGATGATTCGCCATCGGATCGACGGATGACTGAAAAAAAAAAAAGTTGCCTCGCATTTGAAAATAAAATTTTTTTCACACCGTTGCGTTCGTTCTTTTAGATTTGTTTGGTAAAGCGAAACAGAAGATTCTGAAACAGGACGAGACGACGGAGAGCTTCGCTGAGGCGCGTCGGCCGGTCTTCGAGCGAAGACGCAGTCCGGAGATCAATTGGGGCCCGCAGGACATAGGTACGTGCATCGAAGCACAAACCTTGCGAGTTTCGGCCCTGACGGCACTGGCATGGTATCGAGCAGACGCAAAAACGTCCTCCAATTATTGCCATCCTGGAGGAGACCAGAAAGTTCTCAAATTTCTTCGTTGGCTCACAAACTTTTTTTTACTGCTCCAAGTTTCGATTTTTCAAATCCTTATTGGAGCAACCCTATCGCATCGAACCACTTTTGCAAAATACGTTTGAATTAAAAGAAAAAAAAAAAAATTAAGTAATGCAGTATTTTCTGATGTTGCTAAATGTTGAGTAAAATTCCAGCACACATTTATTTGACATGTATTTTACACCGTTTACTAAGTTAATTGTCTGCTCCGTATTGTTGTCTCAAATGAAAAATCAATATTGTATTATTTCTTCTATTTTTGACTTTTTCGAACGACCTTGACTAAACCGCAAATACCCTGAAAATTTGAGTTTCTCGCTGTCCTTTTACTCAACACAGCGATTGGGAGAAACGATCGAAAAACGTTGTTTATCGCAGTCATTATTGCACACGATCATTCTATGGAGAACAAGTATACGATCGCTTGAACGTGTATTTTCAGGCGCCGTGCAGAATCACACGAATTACTTCAAGGAAATTCGCAACGCCAGACTCGAGAGATATTCGACGGAGACCAACAAACTGTTGATCAGACTGGACAAACTGTTGAACAACTTGCCGGTCGATCCCATCGACAGAAAAGGTGACGCGTCGACATTGGGCACAATTTCAAAACGCTTTTAGAATTTTGCAGAAACAAATCGATGATTCACCATCGCGCTCCTATGATTTTTTAACGACTGTTCTACAATTTCAATGTTTCTTATGAGTTGCTTTTATTTGACCATTTATTTTTAATAATTAGAACATTTTTCAATTTTTTTTACAAAATTTTACAATTTTTATCCATTTTTACCAGTTACAAGAAGCATCAACATTTCGATGTATTTATCTTCTTTTTTTTCGTTGCGTTGCAGTTCACGAAAAAGCTATCGTTCCGTGGATAGACGACAAAGACGTTAGACTGTGCCCGACGTGCGCGAGGAGTTTTCACCTCACGAGAAGAAAGCATCACTGTCGCTTGTGCGGGGCGGTGATGTGTCACGATTGCACGATGTTCTTGTCCCTCGTAGAAGCTCGTGAGTAATTCGACTATTCTCTCCATCTGTCTCGAACAACATTTTATTGTCAAATGGCAAATAACGGCGACTAAAGTAGCTCCAAAAATCAATGAACGAATAAACTGTAACAAATTGAAATTGTTGTTCGCGACGAAAAATCAACCTTAATGAAGGTGTTAAGCACATTAATTTAATCCAACACCTTCGACGTGTATGCTTTCAGGAAAAATGACGAGTCCAGTTTCGCAGGACGATTCGGCGATATCGCCGACGGCGTCCGAGTCGCAATTTACCGGTAGATTCGTGCGCGCCGGAATCGGATTGACGAAACTGGCGCGTTCGCCGTCGAGCGGCAGTCTCAATAGTGTTCTCTCGTTGATGAACGATCCGACCGGTGGCGAACAAAATTTTCGCCTTTGCGTTCACTGCAAAAATCTGCTCGACGCGCGAGAGCGGCTCAAGGCTCGACAATTCGTCAAGCCCGTCGTCACGAGACACTACGACGAGATGCGCAACTCCATGGAAGAGGCCACACGGTACATGTCGATGTACAACAAAATGTGGGATTCGTTGAGGTACAATTTTATTTTATTCACTGTAATCCGATATTAGGATGTGTAGAAGAGCTGACGGTAAAAACAACTCCGAAAAATACGGAAACACTAAAATAGGTTTCTTTTTTTGGCCGACAATTTTCGGAGGATTTTTCGTCTTAATTTTCAATTTTTACTATTTTTTTCATCCCGATGAATTTTAGCTAAAACTTCTAGAAATATTACCAAATGAAATTACTTATTGACGGATGAGCTGCACGAGTGATTTTTGAAAAAATTGAAAAACGAAGGAACAAGCGTCGTAGCGATGCAATTTTTGTAATCTAAAATCTGAAATTTTTATAGAAGGCCGCATTGATACAATGAAAAAAATTGTTTTGTTGCACGAAATGAAGCCAGGGCGAGACGACTTACGATTTGCGGGACGCGCAGATACTGCGAGTGAAGATCGCCAAGATCGGCGAGTGCGTCGATCTGACGAGCAAGCGAATTCTCGCGCTCGGCGCGGTCGACGCGGAGAATCCATCGAACGGCCCGCGACCGCCGAGTCTGCGGCTCTACCAGATAATTCGTACAACGGCGATGATATTTCTCAAGGAACAAATTCTCACGATACCGTCGCTGCCGACCGAGGAAGAGTACGCGGAGCTCGTTGAGAAACGTGAAAGGCGAATTCAGGAGAGGATAGCGTACGAGCGGCAACTCGAGATGGACGAGCTGCAACGAGAAAAACGCAAAGAACAGAGGGCCGACGGTTGGAACTCGCAGAGTGGCTCTTCCGCCAAGAACAACGAGGTATGGACATGAAACACAAAACCGAAAGCTCGAAATTTTTACATTTTATCCGAAATAGGTTTCAGATGCGGGTTTATTAAAAAAATAGGAAATAACATTTTCCTTTTTTTTCTGATGCAAATTTCTTTCAACTTAAAAAATATTTTTCTAATCGAATTATCCATATTTTATCATAAACATGTGTACTTGAAGTTTCTACAAACGTCCTTGAGAATTAATCGCTAATTTTTCACTGAACTGAATTCGCGTAATTTCAAGGTCGATTAAATTTTGCAGCCGGTAATGGAAAAATCGGACGGCTGGGGCCCTTCGAGTGCGGCGGCGTTGCTCCCATCGTCGTCGATGGACCCGATAATCGAGCAAATGAGCAACCTGCGCTCGTACATAAAGCAAGCGAGAGCCGAGTGCAAGTACGACGAGGTTGCGACCCTTGAGAACAATCTCCGGGAACTACAGAGTGCCTATTTCGCGATAACACAGAACAGCACCGACGGATAATCGGTCGAGCGTGTTTCAATCTCGCACAAAGAGCGGTTCTACGACTGATAACCATTGATCGCATTTAAATTTGCTATAAACACGAATTTTGTATCTATTGGAAAGTATCGAGTTGCAGGAAGCGCTAAGAAAGGATCCGTTTAGCGCTGGCTAGTCAAGCGAGGTATTCAGATTAAGAAATATACAGCGATACTTTCAAAGTGTCGCGGATGCTAATGAACAGGTTTCGTTTCTATATGGGTGCTCGTTTACCGCCTCGTACTGAATGCGAGTAATTTAACGAGGACGTTCTACTAATCTGTTGAAAAATCCGTAATTTTTCGATTTTTTTCTCTTTAAGTTACGGGTTGAATTCTTCCAAACTCGCAGAATTTTTTATTATACAATTCTACACATTCATGCATGTTCTTATTGCCGAAAAATTATCATTCTTCGATTTATCAGCCGACGAACGTATACCGCGACTGAACAGCTGCATCGACATGGTGACCGTATTAATTAGTATAAGAATACTTTCATTGCTCGGAGAAACTTGTCATTTTTTATATATTTTATGCTGTTTCGAACAAAATTCCAAGGAGTCCCTTCGCGGTACACGGTCGAAAGATAACAATTTAAGTCGAAGAATAGGCTTTTTTCATCAACGAAAAAATTCGTGAATGTGGACAAAGGTACGATAAATAAATCTTCCAATTTTGGAAAAAAAATTAGCCCACAACTTAAAAAAAAAATTCATGAATGACCAATTTTTCGCCAGATTAGTAGACCTGTCCGTTAAGCCGGGTGCTATTACTTCGCGCCCAACGAGCCTACACCGACGATTCGGTGTATCACGCAAAGACTTCATAGCGGCATATTTACTGAGATTGCTGAGAGATGTAAGCTTGGAAAAAATGCTCTCTAAGACCATTCTAATATGCCTTTTCGTTTGTTCTACATCGTTATTTTCCTATTCGAATTATATTACAAATGAGTATTTATCGGCTGAGCTTGAAAGTTTGTTATTTCGTTTTAGAATGTACTATTAATTAAGTCCAAAAGAAAGTGCCTCGTCACACTCCAATCGCGCGCATACTTTCAAGTGTGCATTGAATGTTTTATTAAACGTTTCGTACATTCGAATTTGCTATCCGTGCTAAGGACGCGGATGAACACCAGAAAAATACGAACATTTTCAAAACATCGAAAAATGTACGATGGTTTGTAAATCACTTTATTCTAGTTCATGAACATTCAATCAGTCGAATTATTCGTTATAATCGATTTGTCGATGCATCGTTAATTTTTTCAAGGAATTTTCCGAAGTGTTCATGTTCAATCGATTCTTCGGGGGTTTCTTCGAATTCTTCACGATTTTTCAAATTTACAGCATTATCGATGAATCTTCGTTGTACTTCGATCGATCGCGAATTTTCGAAACTCGTATCCTTTCTTCAATTATCCGTAAACTTTCGAATTTTTCATAAATACTTCGAACGATTTGAATCAAGAATAATCGATGTTTTTCAAAGAATCTGCCGACATTCGATGTTTCAGTTGATTATTCAATTTGTGATATAACGATGTAAAAGTATTAAAATGTTCCGAAAGGGTTCCGCAACCGATCGTTGCGTTGCCGAATCCTTTTTGGCACGCATAAAATTCGACAGTCTCGTCATCTTCTGTGAAACTCCAGAACGGTGATGGGAAGTTCCCGAGAATTCATTACATTTCGAACTTCGTTGTTTTCCACAGGTTGCCGATCGTCGCCGTTGCCGCGACTGCGCGCGCTGGCCTCGACGACGAAGCGCGGAAGATCCGATTGCGCGTCGACTCTCGTCGCACCGACGTCGTTGCGAGGCGCGTCATCGCCGGATGCCGAATTCTTCCCGTCCGAGGATTGGACGCTCGAGGAATTTTCACGATAATAATCGTCCTCCGAATTGGACGTCGCGCTCTCGTTGACATTCGATTCGCTCGAGCGAAAATCGCTTCTGTTGTTGATGCAGAGCGGAAGCTCGGCCGACATCAATTCTCGATGATAGTACGAGGCGTTCGTTGCGACTTCGTCGACGGCGCCGACCGACGATTCTCTCGGAATCGCGAAGGATCCGAGACACGCGGGCAGCTCGCTCGTGGCCAACGTTCCGTGTTTCGGAATCTCGTTTCGTGGGTTTTCGTCATCGGACTCGAAACTTCGACGATCTTTGAGGTCGACCGAAGTTCCCCGATCGTCGCGCGTCGCGGCGGCCGGGCAAAGGATATTCAAGTCCGGAAAAATCGCCTCACGCAATTCGACACCCTCGATCGAGTGTTCGGCCGTCGAGTCGAATTTTATCAAGTCCGATCGCGAGACGCCCCTCGCGTCGCTCGCGCTGAACTTCATCAAGTCCGAGATTTCGAAATCGTCGGACTTAGCCTCGGTTTTGGAGGGCGACGATTTTTTGAGATTGTCCATGTTGTTCTCATAGTCGAGGGACGATCTTGGATTTCTCGAAACGCTCGCGTGTTCGAGCGCTTGTTTGGATCGCGATTCGGCGTATCGCATCTCGAAAACACCGACGTCGTTGTCGCCGACGGATAAATTATCGTCCCGGACGCTCGCATCGCTATCGAACACGCACATTGGATACTGAATTTGGCTCAACGGCATTTCCGACGTGGTGCGCAGACAGAAATTCGAGTCGTTCGTGAAGGGCTCGTCGAGATTTTGTCGCTCGAGCAACTCCGCTATCGAGTCGATGTTGATCGGCGCCGCTGGACCGGTGACCGGTCGCGCTGGAGCTTCAACTATAAGAAAATGTTAAGTTATTAGTTTACCTTGGATTACGATCTTGCGATAGGAATGTGCGATTCATATTTTAAAGACTTATGGGGCGTAGTCCCGCCAAACGTTAGTTAACGCGAGTTTCAGAGAGAATTTTTAATACTCGATGGGATAACAATCTGTAAAAAAATCGAGCATGCAGAAGGTGCTAAAAAGATTCATTTTGCAGAATAATAAAAAAAAAATTTTTAAATAATAATAATAAATAAATAATAAATCCATCGATTCGTTCATTCGATCTAAAAAACGCAATTTGAAACAATTAAACAAAATTTTGAAAAAAATTCATACATATTCAGAACAAATTATTTTCATTGAAACGAAGTTAAGTTGACGAGTGATTTGTTAAAGACCTTTTTTTTTACCCTTTGTTGATAATGTTTCGAAAACAGTATTATGGAAAATTAATCTTTTTCGCTCTTTCGACATGATTAATTATTTTCGGATTTTTATCGGATCGAGAAGTATTCAAAATTCTCTCCGAAATTCGCGTTAACTCGCGCTTGTCGCGACTGCACGCCCCACAGTACAGCCTTGAATGACTAAATACTTATATGAAAATTTCGTCGGAAGAACTTTTGTAAATTTGAATGGCACTGATGAATCTACTGGGACGTTTTTCTGTACGACCAAAATCGCGTAAAACATCGGACGCCGTAGCGAATATTTGAATAGGTACTCCAGTATGAATTTCTGCATGAATCGAGTAACCTACTGTTCAACACATCCACCGCCAAATAGTCCGCAGCGCGGAAAAGTTCGGCCTTCATCAGAAGATTGAGAAGAAGTCCGAGAGTTGGCCTCTTTCTTCCGATGGTTCCCCATTCTTCGAGGAACATCACCGCCGCGAATTTACCCTCCTGACGCGCGGCTTGTTCCAGAATTCTATTGCAAAATGAAAATCTTTACCGATCTTTAATTACCACTACCGATTTTTGATTTAACCAAATCTACTGATTTTTAATTGTTGCTCATTAAAATCTGTAGATTTTTTTTTTTTTTTTTTTTTTTTTTTCTATATATGACGGTGATGTTTTGTGAAACTTTGGCAAATGAGTTTGAGAACTCGACAAAAAAAAATTTGGATGCCCAGGTGATATTGGCTGAAAATTTCAAACAGCTCGTAACAATTTCTCTTTTTAAAAATTTGTTTTCCAGACATTTCATTGTAATCAACGACTTTTGTACTATTTATGTACTCGGCGTACGTTTTTCCCTTTTTTGAAAAAAAAAAACGTCGTTAGCATTGCACAGCATACAGCGCCAATTCGGCGGGATTCGTTTCGTATCTCCGCGCACTTCGCACGCAATGACGAGGAACTTACCCTGTGCCGTCTTTCAACACAACAACTACAAATGCACCCCAGTACGAAGGGGCAAGGTTTGTAAAAGCGACTTTTCACAGTATCACACGAGAAATACTAACGTTATGTATTCACCGGGAAATTTGGGAACATTCTCGGTTCCCTCCTTCATCACCGAAGCCATGAGTTTTTTCCAATTATCCGACGGATTCAGAATCTGTCCGAGTTTGCAAAGTTCCGCGGGCCGTAGCTTTCGAAGCTCGGTTTCCGTATCAACGCCCATCGTTCGCTGGCTCTCTTTCTCGATAACTCGACGATGAAAATTCGAAGGGAATCGGAATTGCAATTCTGATTTAACCTAAAAGCCCGTCGGAGCGATGAAAATTTATCGAATGTACGCGATTCATCTGCGATTTCAAGATCGAACTAATAATAACATCGGTATCGGCAAATTTCTTGAATCACAAGAGTAGACTGATTGACAAGCGACACGGACAGCAACAAGTGGATTTGTCCGAACTTGTGTTGACTGGTCACTTTCACGCGACGGTGCCGTCACGGCTTTGCGAGGCAGAGCAAATCGTCGTCCCCACTGACGATAATATGTACAAAATTAGCGCGTTCCCACTCTTGCCTGCACATGCCTTTAGTCAACGGCGTGATCTTCGAATGAATGATGTACCAGCGAAACGGGGTTTTTCCAGATCCGGGAAAACACGATAGTTGCATATCGTCAGTTGCGCCACTCGAAGAGCCGTTTAGGTGAGGATATTCATAAAAATTCGTTCAATTGCGGCAATCGAAAAGGAGACATTTTTTTAATGGTGAGGTAGTGTGCATGTTCACTTTATCAAGTTGACTCACATTGGTATATCACGCCGTTTAAAAACGACGGCAATGGAAAGTTAACTAAGTTAGCCGTGATATCGGACATTTTTTCATCTGTTCGTTCCAAAAATCGCGGTGCCAAAACTGAAAAGCCTGAACATTCCCGAAGCGGCGTGGAGGGATCGCGATTTCTGCGACCATTATTTTTATTTATTTTTATTTATTTATAAACAGATTTCTCCTCTTATAATAATTAACATTATAATGAGTTACAGACAAAGAATTACCGGTTCAACTATACTATCGGTTCAACAATTGTTAGCAGTTAACACTAACAATAATTTATAAATAAATATTGACAACTCTCATTCAACTTTAAATTTTCTATAATTATACGTTAAAGTTTCTCTTCAGCTGCTATTCCCACTCACTCTACTCGTATGTTAGCATATTATGATCGTTTTTTTTATTGGCCAAAAGTCACGCGTGATTTTTAATGCGATTTCCGTCATAATCCAATATGGTAGGGTATTCGAACGAAACAGGGACCTACCCTGACAACGTTACCCGCAAAGGCCGGTAAGGAAGAAAGCGCGGAGCGAGACTCGCGATCTCACGACCAAATGAGCGACGCAGCCATCGAGCGACCGGCCCAGAGCCAATTCCCGATAGTTGAATAATTCACAACACGGTAATTACGGCGCTAATTTTCACGTTCAATGTGTTGTATAAACCTACTCTATTGGTTGACATGGATATCCTGAAAAAACCCGCCGAAAACTACGGCCCGAACCGAGGGCTGGAACCGTCGACCCTGCGTATTTTTTTTTTTTTTTATCTTTATTTCTCAGGTTTTAACAATCGTTCATTTGAGGTAGAAACATACATATAAAGTACCCGTCTAACGTAAGTGGTAATTATTAATGGCTCTTGGCCTTCAGTGAAGCGAGCTCGCAGCCAGATCGCTCTCAGTTCAGTTATACATTTTTGCTATCACATATCGCTCATTTCAGACATGAAGACTTTATGGCCGTTCCGCCCAACGACTCTCAATGTAGGGACCTTGCGTATCTTTAACCGCGACCGCTGCGCCTTAAGAGGAGGTGAAATACCACGGTCGGTAACAAAAACTGTAAACAACTTTTTTCAGCCATACTGGCATTTGCAGCTTAAAAAAGAGTCTTACGGTCTGCTATGGTGATACCCGCATACCGTAACACTTTTTTTTTACCTATAAATACCAGTATGCCTGAAAAAAGTTGTTTACAGTTTTTGTTATCTATGGAGCCCGGGATGAGTGGGGGGAAAGGGATTGAACCTCCTCTTAACCGACTTGGCTATCGAGATCTTGGACATTTTTCATTCTAATTTGATACATTATGGTATTCACGCACAATGGGACTAGGGCAGAATGGTATTGGGGCAAAATGGAACAGCAAAAACATCTACTTCGATGGGACTTTCTCTTGTCCCATTTTGCCATAATTCTCTCATGCGGGGGACTTTATTTGACTATTTCGAACCATTTTGCCCCGGTATGCCATTTTGCCCCGCTCTCCCCTAAACGTAGCGCAGTTTTCCGTTATAAAACAACTTTGAGTCAAGACACGACCGCGTATGTTGATCTGCAACATCTGACGAATTTCAGTTGCAGGCGACGATGGACACATCAAGCGATCGACCCCGCGTTTCCATATGCTACAGCCAAAACACGGCTGATTCTTCCAGCGCGAGATGGTACCGGAATGTCTCTTATCCCACTGAAGATTCAATTCTCCCAAAAATCTTTGATTTCTGGTGGAGAACCCAAATGGGCCCGGAGGACTTGCTTCCCCGTCACTCGACGCCTTGTCCGGACAACACCGTCTGCTATCCGCATTCGAACACAGTGAACAATATTTCGACATATTTCTTTGGAAACGGCACGATTTCCATAAACGATTCTTTGGGCGGTGGTCTGATTTGCAAGGCCGCCGCTGAAGAATGGTGTTTCGCGTCGCAAATAACGGACGGAAGGAAAAACGCCACGTCCGTTTGCAAGAAATTCTTCTTCGCGTTGGGTAACTTATACCTTTCTAACGCGGAGTTAGATATCCAAATGAAATGCCTTACCGCTTTTATGGCGGTATCGTTGCCGTTTCTCGTGGCAACATTCGCCGTTTATACGATGTTGCCGGAATTAAGGAATCTTCATGGATTGATTGTTCGGTCGTACATATCGTGTTGCTTTGGAACTTTTGTGATGACGATAATTCGTTTTACAAACGTGACATTGATTTGCGAGCCCTTCCTGAGTAAGTATATTGATACATATCTTTTCCATGAAAACAATAATATCACGGATTCTTCCAGGCATTCCTTGGCACTTCACGTACATGGCAACTTTCTGTTGGCTGAACGTCATGTCCTTCGACATTTGGTGGACCTTTCGGTGAGCAATATAGCTATCGTAGGGATTGTTCCGTTCGGATGTAGGGGAGAGCGGTGCAGAACGGCATACCGGGGCATAATGGTATTCACGCACAATAGGACCATGGGCAGAATGGTATTAGGGCAAAATGGGACGGCAAAACAATCTACGTCGACGGGACTTTCTCTTGTCCTATTTTGCCCTAATTCTATCATACATGAGACTTTATTTGACCATTTCGGACCATTTTGCCCCGGTAGGCCATTCTGCCCCGCTCTCCCCTACATGACGATAATAATGTTTGGTTTTTTCTGCTGCGCATTCAGAACCCTGCAAGATCGTTCGAAACAATCGTTTCGAAAAAAATATATCATTTATTCGATTTACGGGTGGGGTATCTCAATGCTGATGATCGGAGTTGGTTTTATCATAGACCTCGTTCCGAATTTGCCCAAGGGAATGGTGAGACCGGGAATACGGACAGGTTGCCTGTTAGGAGGTTGTAATTCATCCGTTTCTGTCGTAGTTCACATATTTCTTCCAATACAATGTCTCCCTTATTATATGTGCTTCGTGGATAGTCTACCGACAAATCCCGATTACGATTATGGTAGCGTTCAATGTATGCTTCTTGATGCTAGCAACAATAAGCATCTACCGGCAAAGAAAGGTCGCCGCTGAATCTTTGGATGGAAGTGAAAGTCGACGGTACAACGATGAAAAAAACAGGTATGTGAGAATAACAGTACCGTGTGTGAGTAGGTGATTATGTGAAGCAACCCCTAGCAGACCCGACCGCAGTGAGAATCAACGCGGTGGTTTTGTCGGTGATCAGGTCCGCTGGGATATTTCTTTCGGAGGAAAGTTGAAAGGCGTCTCGCCGCATGTCTCAGTCGGTACTGAAATATCCGTCGGCTTGCTTTCAGATTCTATATTTATGTGAGGATCTTTGTCATAATGGGCATGACCTGGATCGTCGAGATACAATGGGTATTTGTGAAGAGATTGCCCTTTCAGCCATATTTTGGTCTCATTTTGCAGTTTCCAAATACCACGCAAGGTGTGTCTCTCTTTATTTTATTCGTCTGCAGCGATAGAACGAAACGACTGCTGTCGAAGCGTCTAGGGTTCAAGGACTGGAGGGCAATTCAATGGATAGAGCGTGTTATGGCACGAGTTACATTTGCGCAACGGACTCAAGTATCATGAGGAGCACCTCATGATACAACACCTTTTAGGGTGGCTTCGAATAGCTTCGAACAGGCAAAATGTTGCCTTTTGTACCAGACCACACAATTTTGTTGAACTGGCTATAGGACATTTAATGTTTATTGTAGTAGAAGAGAGCGGGGCAAAACGGCATACCGGGGCAAAATGGCATTCACGCACAATGGGACCAGGGCAGAATGGTATTGGGGCAAAATGGGACAGCAAAAAAATCTACTTCGATGGGACTTTCTCTTGTCCCATTTTGCCCCGCTCTCCCCTACATTTTTATTGCAGAAATCTATCTTGTACAGTCTTCGTAAGTCTATGTGAGTGGTAGTATTTAATGATAAGTAAATCGTAACATGTGTCTTCTTAGTTCGTTGTTATTCTATCCTCAATACTCATTTCATTCGTTTATAAATAATCGAACCCAATGTTATTCAACTAACAGAAGAAATTCTTTGA
This sequence comes from Ischnus inquisitorius, assembly GCA_963924025.1. Taxonomy (NCBI): domain Eukaryota; kingdom Metazoa; phylum Arthropoda; class Insecta; order Hymenoptera; family Ichneumonidae; genus Ischnus; species Ischnus inquisitorius. The sequence continues at coordinate 1,173,102 of OZ001250.1, read as the reverse complement.
ATAAGATATAATTCTTTTCGAGAATGTTTGAAAAGAAAAATGGAATGCTTTCTGTATACCAAAGATGCAGACGGCACAAAATGTAATTCATGACACGACATTTGACGAGTGGCGCAAAAAAATAGCACAATAAAGTAATCAATTGGCGATACATTTTTATGCGATATTTCTTTATTTTCACCACAGTTTGTAAAGAAAATGTACATTTTTAAATTCACAAGAGGAGTAATCGGAGATGTCGTACGCCGCTGCTCAGATCCAGGTCAACAATTCTCGGTTGGTTCTAATTCGCAACTATGCGAGGTCGTTGTGATCTTCAGTTGACCGGAGTGAAATTGGCGTCGTATCGAATGTAACAGAGCTGATGCAACTGATGTTACGGCTCATCAATGCGCAAGGTGGTCATTCTATTGAACCTAAGATGGTCAAGTACGACAGGGACGTACGAACGATCTGCAATAGAGCCAATGATTCTCGTTAAGAAATTCGTGCCAGTGCTAATCGTGAAAGTGTCCAGCAGAAGAAACAAACGTATTCGTACACCGCTGAAGTTTTGCATAGACATGGTAACCATATTCCCTGCTTTCAACTCCCAAGGTGTTATGCTCTGCATTAGCATGAAAATAAGTAATTTTCGCGTTCTCATCGACGTACTGTACCACTTCGAACGCGTGCTGCGAATTCACATATGGCATGCTCAAACGGAATATTCGCAATTTGCCATTGAAACTCACATGGCGATGAAAACGTCGAGACTACGGTCGGTTAGCCTCTGAGAAAATGCATTCTCGAATAAGAGATGCAACAACTGGGATCCGCCGAAGAGTATTTGTCGTATAGCTTCGTCCAACGAGTCTGGATTAGCCCCAATGAGCATCTGTCGATCATGTAAAATATGCACATACGAAGAATCTCGCCGATTCTTATCATAGCCGTGCAAAAATGAAAAACCTGAAGTCCCGTGAAACTCATGGACAGCATGTTGAAACCCAACAAAATTAGGAATGACGAAGAGTACACGGACGCAAGGAGGACGGCATATCTTGGCAAATTGTTATGATACATTAATGTTTCATATACGGACTGTATGAATATGAGTATCTTACTTATGAGGCATTTCATGTTAATTCAGCCAACCGGATTTTCGATGTTCTCAATGTAAAAAATGGCGCTTTCTCAGTGAAAGCGAATAGGGGAGAGCGGGGCAAAACGGCATACCGGGGCAAAATGGTATTCACGCACAATGGGACCAGGGCAGAATGGTATTGGGGCAAAATGGTATTCACGCACAATGGGACCAGGGCAGAATGGTATTGGGGCAAAATGGGACAGCAAAAAAATCTACTTCGATGGGACCTTCTCTTGTCCCATTTTGCCCTAATTCTATCATACGGGGGACTTCATTTTACCATTTTGCCCCGCTCTCCTCTACGTGTCAATTTATTCGACCGCCGATGTTATAGGCAGAAGAATCAAAACTATCATAAAAATGCAATTACTCGATGGCTTCGTTGTGCTTCTTTATACAGTCGACCACCGTCCAAAAGGATGCATCGTTGATGAGACGAGGGTGAAGCTCAATATCAAAGTCGTCACTGTCTATCAAATGTTCCAATCGGTAACTGCGACATCGAAAATATTTCGTGCATATTTCAACGGTATCGAGTTTATCTGGCACTCATCCATGAAGACCGCGGCTTTATTACCTGACCGCCGCGAAAAGACCGCAACCGTGCTGAATGAAAACAACAAACATGCCGTCCACGGCGATGCTTATCGAGAGTATGTAGAAAATGCCGACGCATAAAAAAGTCTGAAGATACGTGTAGTATTCCACGTCGTGTACACTGTAATATACTGGAACAACAAATGCAGTTGCCGATGACATATTTGCCCATCCGTTGACCATCAGGATATACGGCACGCACGATAAAATCAAAAAGGTAATAGTCGAACTGTACAACCACACTGCAATATCATTATCGATATTAATTAACTGGTGACAATTGCGGTCGTGGTTACTGCATTAAATTACCCGTGTATATTACGACGAATAGTCGGCCATCGTCGGCATGTTTTCCTAGAATCTTTTCTTCCGGTCCCATTGGCCTGTGCCAGTCGTCGTACATGCGTTCCAGCAATATGCGCGTCTAATGCATGACATTGAGTACACTATTAATATATTATATCTAGCAAGCGTCTGCGAAGAGACCAACGGTCCAAAATTAGCAACTGTTTGAAGTTAGCAACGGTCCAAAATTAGCAACTGTTTGCAACGGTCTAAAATTACCAAGCGTCTGAAGTTAGCAACGGTCCAAAATTGAGCAACTGTTTGAATTTGGCAACGGTCTAAAATTACCAAGCGTCTGAAGTTAGCAACAGTTCGCAGTTAGCAATGGTCCAAAATTGACAACAGCTTGAAGTTAGCAACAGTCTGAAATTAGCAACAGTTCGAAGTTAGCAATGATCCAAAATTAGCAACCGTTTGACGTTAGCAACGGTCCAAAATTAGCAACTGTTTGAAGTTGGCAACGGTCCAAAATTAGCAACAGTTTGAAGTTGGCAACGGTCCAAAATTAGCAACAGTTTGAAGTTGGCAACGGTTCGAAAAGAGCAACAGTTTGAAGTAAGCTACGGTCTAAAATTAGAAACATGTTGAAGTTAGCTACTTCTCGGTTCGTGTTATCAGCGGTGGCGGCGGCGGGTTCTTTTTATAACATACAACACGATACTTTTCCAGAGGACAACGAACCTTGTCGGTGTAAATGATGGAATTCAAAATCTTGACTATACACGCCACGTGCACCAGAATTGGGCCCATCGATGCGATTATCGTCGACCAGTAGCGCCGGTATTTGATGACTTTTCGTATCTGTGTCGTATTATTTTGTAGACTTTCATTAGTCGACGCGTCAGTGATCGGTATTGCTGTTACTCCCAATAAATACCTGACCAGGCAGACCGATGGCGCAGACCGAAAACATCAGGCACAACAAGAAAGTCTTCCTACGCCGTTCCTGATACGGCCATTGTCCGGTGAAGCAGAGAAGAGTTTTGCTGAGACGGTAGCGCGGATGCTTGAAAAAATCCGCCAACTCTCTGCGCATCGTATACGCACTTTGAGCGCCACTTTGGAAATAAATTCATCGCGGTTCGGCGCTGATTTTCTCATTGGATTTGCAATTGTTTTCCGCTCTTATTACACATCAACGGTCTAATCAAGAATGGACATTTGTATCGATTGTCTCTAATTGCATATTGCGCCGGTCTAATCAAGAATGGACGTTTAAATTGCACATCAAAAAATGGCGCGCCGTATGCAACGGTGAACCGCTTGATTGCCGGATATCATCGCGTTATCGATCCAGCACTTCACCGTCACAACTAACTGTAGCTGCAGAGCATCAATTTTATTCATCACTACGAAATCTTTTTTTTTTTTTCCAGGAACCTTCTAGTCGCATTTCACTGGAGCCTTACTTACAGGTATGTGAACGGAACGGCTGCTAACGAGGGGGTGCCGGTACGTCACCAACCAAAAGTGAAAATCGGAGAGAATTTCGAAAACTTCCCGACTCAATGTAATGTTGGACGACAAAAAAAAGCACTATACGGAAGACACTAAGACATTCATGTTGCATGAATGAATAGAGCCAAATAATTTCGAGAAACTTTTAAGAAATAAGTTTGAATAGTACATTGTGCAACAAGGCCCGAACGTTTGAAAAAGTCGATAAACAAAATTTTAGGCGGCTCAGTGAAAACAACACTAACAATGCTAATTTCTGGTGATTTCTGTGGGTCCGAATGATCTACCGGCATTTTTGAACCAATGTACGTTTGAGCGACATTCCTTTTTTTTTTCGAAATTGCTAATTTTTGCTAGATATACATTTCCGTCGGAACTGAAGCGAGCACGCCATTTTGCGTACAGCAACGTGTACTTGCGACACGATATAGATCGATGTGTGGAACTTTCATGGACATGTGCAGAAGCTCATCAGCCAAGCAGTCGCTCCAGATGTGACGGATGCTTCGAGCACGTGCACTTAATTTTCTTCGTATGCTTTTTTTGTTTCGTGCCTATATTATATCACGGGCCGATAATGTTTCTTCTATCAACAAATTTTTTTGTTTATTTCAATAGACGAATTGAAAGAACTTTTGAGACTTATTTATTGCTACCGTTTGAATGAATGCTGTTATTATTTTTTCGCAGCTCAGGCTGACTACCAAAGTTAACGGGAGACAATGCGAATGTAATTTGAAATGTACGACAAGAAAGAGCTAACATGAACCGAGTGCTAAACTACTTGCTGATCACATCGTAGTTCAGAATTCTTCAACCCTTTAGCTCTCGGAGAAGTACTCGACATTCTATTCGATTCGCACACATGCGATAAAAAACAAAATTCGATAAATAAAAAAAGAATAATCTCTTCTGATGATGTGATTCGATAATATCCTAATTCGAAAATTAATACTATATGAATATTATTTAATAATGGTAATAACAGATAAAACGTTTATTTCCAAAATTATCAATAATATAATTCGACATTTCGAATATTCGAATATTATTCAATAATAGTAATAACAGACAAAACGTTTATTTCCACAATTAATAATTAATAATAAAAATAATTTTAGTTTACATTGTTCATTCTGAGCAAACAGCGAATGCACGCACAGTGGACACTCGGAATTATTACTACACTCCGAATAACACAAAGGGTACGTTGTACCCTATCGAGCGCGCGAGTGTATTTTAAGTTTGCGTAACGTACAGCGATACAGCCACCAGTATGGTTGGAAATATATATGCAGTGAGCATGCTGTATTCGTCAGTGATGTATCTATCGCGATGCGCTTCGGACGCTCGCATCGTTGTTTGCGAGTCGAATTGACGATTCTCACAACCAATGTTATGGTGCAGCTCGGTGTCGTTGCGAGTCGTTTTTTGTGAATTTTCATCTACGACAATGATCGTCGCGTTTCGTGCAAATTTTTCGTGTCAACATAATAAACGGCCGAACGGAATATTGATAATATTGACGATGTAAGTGTGGAAATGCATTTATTATTCGATGATACACATCTTTGTTTAGGTCATTCACATTTTTCATCTGGTGCTATAAACATTTATATTTATTGATATTTTTTTTATTTTTTTTATTTTGCATAATAATAATAGCAAAAAATTATTAACAAATTTGTCAAATAAAAAAGTGTCACTTTGTTTTCAGAATGTTGTCGAGGTTTCACGAAGTTCTCGGTGCCCAAGAGCGACAAAGTCATTTTATCGAGGACGGTTACTGGTTGGATGAGACGGACGAGACGAGTACTGGCGAGGCGGCCGAAGGTTCGGGCTCGGCGGAGAGTCTCGTCTGCCCGTCGACAAACGTGATACGCACGAGATACAAGTGTAAGAGCAAAAACGGCGAGTGGGTCGACTGCACGAGATCGCACTGCTGTCCCGGCTTCAATTTCATCGGCGGAAAGTGCCTCTCGGAATCCGTCGACCCGTGCACCCTCGCGCCGTGCGAACAGCGCTGCACTGTTCTTCTCCAGCGAGTCATTTGCACTTGCTGGGACGGTTATAGGTACCTCGCATGTATTTGAAAAAGATGTGTGCTTTTCGTGTTCTCCCACTCGTGGCTAGCTTCAAATGGTCCTTTGACGACGATAAACGTCCTTCAACGTTCGGATGTTCAATCGAATTCTAACGATACGCAAACATTCCTGATTTCCATATTCTCATTTGTCTTCTATTGGAGTCGCGTTATTCGAAATTTCGTAAGCTTCGATTTTGTCGTCAACGTACTTGTCAGCCCTGTCCTGAGAAATATTTGCATTTCGTCTGTAATACAATTTGATAATCGACAGATTCAGCGCTGAGCGTCAAAAACGCGGCGAGAAGCCCGTGTGCGTCGATGTTGACGAATGCAAGGAAGACGCAGCCGACTGCGAGCAGATATGCTACAATTCACCGCCGGGCTCCTTCTCCTGCGGCTGCAATGAGGGTTACCTCATTCGATCGGACAACAAGACTTGCGAGAAGAAGCCCGACCCGGCTAATCAACGATACGGTGCACGCGCTGAGACATTCACCAATTATGCTTCCGATTCCGACACCGAAGATGTTGGCGGCCGGAAAGATGATGAGCATGTTGCTGCGGCAAGCAGATGTTACGCCAGTTGCGATACTGTGCTCCGCCTCAACGAAAAGGTACTCGCGACCATGTAATTATGGAGCTGCGGTGTCCTGATTTTTGCGGTTCAGCGATGGTATCGAAAGTAAAACGTGATGAGTACATTTGGGACTACCCTAGCAGGTCCAGCCACTGTGAAATTCACGATGTTTTCACGGTGGTTTCCACCATGGTGGTTTTGTGCAAAAAGTTCACTTAATATTTTGTTGAAACCACTACGTAAACCACCAGTCTAATATTCATTAGATGTGGTGGTTTCGATGGTGGTTTTTTCGTTTCACAACTGCACAAACCACCCATCAATGAAGACGACTTTACGGTGGTTTCGACAGTGGAAACCACCGTCCGAAAACCGTCTCGAAAAAAATTTCTACCCGAGGTGCATTTGAACCCGAGACTCTGCACGCATCAGTCTAGAACTCAACCGCTCAGCTACCGATCATGGATATAATAAAAACTGTTCCTACCAGTATTGGATCGCGCGAAAGTTCTCTGAAATTCAGTCATGAATAATCGATAATTGGTCGATGAATAATTGATTACTCACGGTTAATATTGTCATATCAGCAGAATATTTGAAATAAGTAATTAAATATTCATCCACCATTCACACAACCTCAGATAACTTTTCCGCGATTCAATACTGATAGTAACATGACAGATTAATATAATATTTTGTAGCTTCGCGGTTAGTTGCTAGCCTGATGTTCGCAGGGTCTCGGGTTCAAATCCGCCGCCGGTAAGATTTTTTTCAATATTTTTCGGAACGGTTTTTCCGACGGTGGTTTCCACTGTCGAAACCACCGTAAAGTCGTCTTGGTTGATGGGTGGTTTGTGCAGTTGTGAAACGAAAAAACCACCGTCGAAACCACCACATCTAATGAATATTAGACTGGTGGTTTACGTAGTGGTTTCAACAAAATATGAAGTGAACTTTTTGCACAAAACCACCATGGTGACTTCAATGGTGGTTTGGTCGGTGACCGGGCTTGCTAGGGTACTCACGATGATTGGGTGTGAAACTGTTACATCCTGACCCTCTGCTCACAGAATCCCTGTCGGGACCGCCGACCACATTGCGACCATGAGCCGACGATCGGAAAGTGCAGTATTTTTCGATCGCGAAATAACCCTATTCAGTCTCAATTGAGGCATTCCGTCCGCGAGACGACCACTTACCAACCTTGCGAGAAATGGTGTTCTCAACTGTCTCGACCATAACGCGACCGCGTAGCAACCATTCATTGGATACTAAAAACTGACCGATTCGACTGTAATTCTATCGTATTACAACCATTTGCTAATTTTACAAGTTCTACCGCTCCGACAATAATGCGACCGCATTGCAACTATTCTCATGTTGATGACCTGCGGTTCTAGATCAGGGTGGTCGGATTTCAGAAACCCTCGGATGGTTGCTATGCAGTTGCAGTACAGTTCGAGTCGTCGAATTGGAAGAACCGGCAAATGGTTGCAACGCAATCGCATCACTGTCAGACCGGTGCAATTTTGTTGCATTGTCCTCAGTCGGAATCGAAAACCTGTGCACGTTGGGGAAGGGGTTGCCTTCTGGTCGAAATACAGTCGGGGCTGCTGTATCCTCTGCGGACGCGCCAGTCGGCAAGATCAATGCGTCCACTAGAGTGCGCTGATGTCGGTCAGATGAAGGTTGGTTCACGGTTGAAAAATAGTGCATTTTCCGACCGTCGAATGCCGGTTTGATTATGGTCGTAGGAGCGGTCGGCCATCCTCACGATCGCGTTATTATGGAGCTGCGGTGTCCTGATTTTTGCGGTTCAGCGATGGTATCGAAAGTAAACCTGATGAGTACATTCGCGGGTACTCACGATAATTGGGTGTGAAACTGTTACATCCTGACCCTCTGCTCACAGAATCCCTGTCGGGACCGCCGACCACATTGCGACCATGAGCCGACGATCGGAAAGTGCAGTATTTTTCGATCGCGAAATAACCCTATTCAGTCTCAATTGAGGCATTCCGTCCGCTAGACGACCACTTACCAACCTTGCTAGATATGGCGTTCTCAACTATCTCGACCATAACGCGTCCGCGTAGCAACCATTCATTGGATACTAAAAACTGACCGATTCGACTGTAATTCTATCGTATTACAACCATTTGCTAATTTTACAAGTTCCACCGCTCCGAGAATAATGCGACCGCATTGCAACTATTCTCATGTTGATGAACAGCGGTTCTAGATTAGGGTGGTCGGATTTCAGAAACCCCCGGATGGTTGCAATGCAGTTGCAGTACAGTTCGAGTCGTCGAATTGGAAGAACCGGCAAATGGTTGCAACGCAATCGCATCGCAGTCAGACCGGTGTTGCAATGTGGTTGCATTGTCCTCAGAGCAGTCGGAATCGAAAACCTGTGCACGTTCGGGAAGGGGTTGCCTTCTGGTCGAAATACAGTCGGGGCTGCTGTGTCCTCTGCGGACGCGCCAGTCGGCAAGATCAATGCGTCCACTAGAGTGCGCTGATGTCGGTCAGATGAAGGTTGGTTCACGGTTGAAAAATAGTGCATTTTCCGACCGTCGAATGCCGGTTTGATTATGGTCGTAGGAGCGGTGGGCCGTCCCGACAGGGATCACCTTTGCATGCAATTAAATGGTCACCTTTTCGGTTCATCAGTTCAGGGTACTTCAGGAAAAAGTGTCGACCCTTGGAACGGCGATAAGGATGTCCAGCTATTCTTCGGGAGCTCCAGGTCCAGCGGGAATGCCGGGTCCACCAGGTCCTCCAGGCCCTCGTGGCTTCCCGGGAGACGACTTGAGCGCTGCATCCGAGGCTTATTCCGGCAATGCCGACCGAACGAGAGACAGAACTTATTCGGTCTTGAACAGCTTCATTCAAACGGAAGCTGGATATTGCAAATGCGAGCGTGGGCCGATTGTAAGTCGTCGAAACTACCCTCAAAATTGTACATGCTTCATTCAATCCTGACTATACATCAATTTAGTACAAAAATAAACAGGACATTTCAACAATATTGACGTTCGTTGCGCACAGTAGTTTCCCAATGGTCTTGATGGCTAATGTTTGCCACTTAAACACCAGGTGGTTTTACACTAGTTTTGACAATACGACAGGGTAGGTCCGCATGAAGATCTTACGCAAAATTCTTTGACTTTGTATAATCGTCAGGGTCCAACCGGTCCACCGGGTAAGACCGGGCCGAAAGGCGAAACCGGCGAACGAGGCTCCAGAGGCGCAAAAGGTGCAGCAGCGAGTTTCGATTTCTTGCTCCTCTTATTGGCCGATCTGAGACACGATGTTGTACTACTTCAGGAGAAAGTATTTCATGGCGAAACGTGAGTCTCATTGCCTATCTACTGATAGAACGATATTGATTTGTGAACAAACAACGAATCACCGATGAGCTTTAGCATCGGTTAATTAGATCATGTATGAAGGAAGCCGATATCTTTTCACAGATTACCAAGATTTGACTTCGAAGCCGCGATCAACAAGCAAAAGCTCGATAGCGGCAACAAGGCGGATCGAATGAACAATCCGCTACGGCACAACAGACAACACAAGTACAACAAGGACAATAGCCAGAGCATTGGCGACAGCAAACGCAGTGCTATCGATGATTTTGAGTCTTCAGCGACAGTGCAATTCTCCGATTACGCTAGTGTAAGCGATGAACTTGTAATTAGTGAATCATCCGGAGACGAATGGGGCCAATACGAAGATTGATTTTCGCGTGGTTGGATTTATGAATCAGAAGAAGACATTCATAGCTGTCTTCATCTCGATATTACACTATAATATCATCAGGCAGCCATATCTGCTCGCGAATCACAAACGCCGTTTTACTCAATAATTATAAAAAAATAATAATAATAATAATAATAATAATAATAATGATAATTATTATTATTTTTTTTTTCTTGTCAAATTAGTCAGTGTTAGTCTAATATCCGAACGACGAACTACAAAACTTTGAAACCTTTGTAATATCAATTCAATATCAATATTGCATCGATCCAGGTGACATGAGTTACCTGTCCATTCAATAAACTGCGCTTGTTATTCTGAATATTTGCTGATAGGGTTTCAATTCTTTTCTCCCAAGAACGAACCCACATTTCTCGCGTTCGCGCTCTCTTCGCCTTTCGCTTATTGACCTCTAAGACGTAACATTATCCTAGAATTAAATACAGCAATAACTACATGGGTCGATTTGAGAACCAGACTATCGCTCCTTCTAACTTTGATACTCTTCTCACCTACTCGTCTACTCTCGTGACGTTCCGAGACAATGCGAACAGGGAATTACTTACTAATCGACTTGGTAGTGGATACTAAAACCTCGGGAGATTTCCGTTTGACCGTACAATCAATAAAAGAAGAATCAATAAAATCAATTTCGCACCACATGCATAACATACAGTTTAGTACATAACCGATAGCACATGGCACGATTCTTTTTAGTCACTATGATGTATCAAACGTAGAATTTGAGATCCAATAAATCTCTCAAGACGACCATAATCCCGTCGAAATATTTAGCACGTCACTAAATCCATTTGCCAGTCTCGTCGATCCGTAATTCACCGATCTCTCGCTACAAACGTTTTTTTGCGATTGGAATGTTATCAGATTTTTTGCCAACTTTTGCAAAAAACTCGGACCGAGATTTTTACTCGGTCATGAATTTTCCGAAACAACTCGATTGCGTGCAAACACAATATGTGCAACTATGGTTTCATTCGACCAATCGATAGATGATCATGTCGATAAATCGTCGACTCGTGGCGTGTCGATGGCTCGCGCTTTGTTTTTCGCCGCAAAGCTATGATTACGAACTCTTCCGACAGATTCTAATCCGGTCGAATTCGCGGGGCACGAAAACATGTATGCATTTCTTCACGTTGCGTCAAATGTTATTGATGCATGCGCACAGATCGCGACTTTGAATAACATTGCCGTATTGTTTTTTTTTATCAATATAGATAAGAACCAAATACGTATTCCCGGAGTTCCGGTTCCGGCCGTTGAAACAAAGAAATTTCCAAATCGCTCGCAGGATATACAAAGCTGACGGTGTTATCGTCATCATCAGTTTCCTGTTGTACCCGCGAAGACATGAACAATTTCTATGTACATTATTAACTATTATGTAGGAATCCGACTTTGCGTCAGTATAAATACAAGAAACTCGAAGGCTTCGGCAATCAGTGTCATATTCGGTGCCAACGAACGACCAACTTGCCGACAGTCGAAGCATCATGAAAACCGCTATCGTTTTCGTCGCCCTATTCGTCGCCAGCGCATCCGTAAGTTGCAACCCACTAAAATATGCTTATTTTTCTTCGAACACTATGGTGAACATGGAGGACAATTATAAATCGCCCATTCAATTGAATCTAGGCGCAAGGTCTCGATATCTTCTCTGGTTTTGACGCGGTGAAGACCACTTTCTTGAAATGCTTCGCAGTGAATCCTGCAGGTAAGAACCTACGAAACGTTCTGTAAATGTGAATCCTCTATGTTATTCGAAATGTTTAGACGCGGCAAAGATCGCCACCGGAAACGCGGAATGCCCGTTTTCTTGTCTGCTGAACGAAGTAGGCTTCGTAAGTACGATCAAACGAAGGTTTAGCCTGTAATCGCGATCGACGACAAAGAAATTGACATAAGCAACATTATTCGGCGCAGGTGAAAGATGCCAAGCCTGATTTCGGAAAGATGAAGGACATGGTGCTCTCCAATCCACTGACCATGTTCATTCCCGAAAGTGTGATGACTCCAATAACGACGGTGGTGAACGCTGCCGCCAAGCACCGTAAGTTCACGGTTTAATACAAACGATGAAAGTGTATCGTTCCTTTGATCAGCCGAATGGTCAAAGTTGACCCTCCAAATTGTTTGGCTGGTGTATCGAATCAGTTGTTGACTCAGTACATTGTTTCGGGGAGTTCGGTTCATCCAATTGTTTGGGAAGTTTGGCTCATCCAATTGCTTGGATGATAGACCGAATCAAGTGTTGGCCTATCCAATTGATGAGTTGGTACGATCAAGTGATGCCTTATTTAAAGGACTATGACAATGCCCAGTAATATGGTGACGCATACAATGATTTTTCTGGCTAAACCCGTTAAAGAGTCAACGCAAACAAGTAATATGTTGACCCAAGCGGACAATTGGTTGTAAAGTATCTAACCAAATTTACCAATTCAATTGAGTCGTGAATCAAATCAGCGAATTATTACCCTCATTTGATCCGGATAAATTGGGGCTCCATGTTCTCTTACAATTTTTCTTAATGAATTACAGTCGAATCAGCCACCATTTGCGACCTGCCAGTGAAATTCTTCGCGTTCATGATGGAAATGGGTGGCGCGATTATGAATGCCATGCTCGCAGTTGCTGGTGGCGCCTGATCAGTAAGCGCTGTCTGAAGACATTGGTAAACCGGAAACCTAAGATGCATCAGGAGCTCGAGATAATGATGTCTTTTACATTAATGCACTTAACTTCACTCAAACGATATTGTTAATCTTTGAAGCACATCTGACGAACGATTCTCAACCAAAAAATTACTGTACAACTTGAACATTATTAAATAAATGAATATACAATTCCAGCATCACATACTTGAATGAATCCTTACGTCGACGTTACCATTGTGATCTCCGAATAATTGTGTTAGAAGAATGCAAACGATGCATACTTTCCGTTGCGATGTTATGTTATGTATGAAAATGTGTGTTTATCGATTTCGAATGTCCCCCATCATTGCAGAAAATCCGCTTGAATAAGATATCTCGCGAGTACTTTTTTCCCAAACAGTGAAAAGGTACAAAGAGTGGTGGCTGAACTTTACAACCGTGGGCAAAAATCGTGTTCGTGGAGAATTTGTATTTCTTCACTATTGTCCACAAGGGCTGTGGAGCTTTTGTAGGACACTTATGCATTGAAGAACTTCGCTAGAGATGTTTTCACATCCAAACGCGTGTTCCACTTATAATTGCGTTGCTATGGCTCAAGATAAGGCAAACATTGCGTTACGCGGTCAACCCATAATTTTCGTTCGAAGTTCACGTGACTATCTCGGTGGAGGCAATTTCAAGATAATACGACGACTTTTATCTCCAACTCTGTCCGTTGAACAACGAAAGTTCGAGACCGGTAGTTTCTGCGTATCATCAATTATCGACTTTGTTCCGGCAGCGAAACCAGTCGCCGGAACTTCCACCTCCCACTCCACAACTTATGTCCCAGTGGATAAGAGTTTCGGCCCTTCGATGGTTGGATGACAAAAAGGAATAGATACTCCATCATTATCGAAGTGCGGGTGCGCTCTCGAGGAGCCAAGGGCGAATACCTGCCACTTTGTTCGTCGACAATGACAAGGCAAAGATCAGATAAAGAAGCTATCTGGAATCCCGATACTGTCTATGCTCTCGGATTCTCAAGAATGCTCACCCAAATTCTTGGGATTTGGCCACTCGAGTGTCAGGATGTTTCCGCTAAAGTACGAATTGTCGTTGTCGTGATATTGGAGGTAAGTCATTGTTTGCGATAAACCTGCCGATACTAGACTTGGAATATGCTGCAAAGCTTCGCGAAACGGCAGGATCGATACTTCGAGAGTGTGTTGTTGTACCGCCGAAGCCCGGGTGATCAGTCCGTGCTCGGCGGGTGAAATATTATCTCTGAAGATTTTGGGATGTTACCAGTAAGGGGTTGGAACCCCATTGAGGACCACAACTCGTAGGCGCAATAACGATTCATTGACGAAATAGAAAACAGAGCAATAAACAATTTCACTTTGCAATCCGACACTTTTCCACGCAACGTTACAATGTTGCTTCATAAATTAACTTCAATGCTCAATTCCGCATAATTCCGCACTCGGGATCCAGGTCCGATCCTCCCCCGCCAGTGCCACTTGGTACGTTCCCTTGCCCGAAACACTCTACGTTACCTTTTGGCCCTTTTGGCCTTTTGGTCCGTACCGAATCCCTGGGACCAGACGCACAGTTTCTCAAGTCACACCAGACTGTCGAATGCTCGCTCGCGTTAGCGATTATGTATCGAGCGAGAGCGTCAGCATTGTCTATTAGAAAACACATTATTTCATAAAAATCCGCTCTTCATTATTTATCGTCTATTCTTGCAGACCTTAATTGATATATTCGCTATAATACTACTTACTGTTGTCTCTTTTTTTGAATGTGTGAATTTCTCGTATTGCTAATACTTGTTCTTTAAATAAATTAAGACTCGGTTAATAAATCGAGACATAATTAAATGAAATATAAATAAAAAATATTCAAAAACCAAACTACGGCTTAAGGTTGGACTTTTATTCGGGTCAACGCACTAATTGACCCGTCGCTTTTCAGGTTAGTTTCCGGTTGGACTTGACGCATGGGTTTGCGTGGGAACGCAGAACATTCGTTAGGATGATCGCGCATGTGAACCCGTTTATTTGTAACCCAGGTGTCTATGGGGATCAATCTTGTGCGCGAGCTCAAAGCTGATTGCGTGGCCGTCGACGCGGCCGTGAATTTCGTGGCCCTGATAGCGTGCAGCGCCATGGCCTCGATGAAGGTCATTGTCTTGCGAATGCATCAGCCACGAATGGAGCGGCTTATAAAATCAGCCGTGGCCGATTGGTCCAGTGTCGAGAATTCGGAAGTGAGAAGAATCATGAGAAGTTACGCGCGCACCGGAAGGTTTGTCTTTATCTTTCAAATGACTTCCGCCTTTTCGACGGTCGTTTCATTGGTATTGGGGTCGTTACCAATCCTTCCGCCATTTCCGGACGGCAACGATCTTCCGCGTGAGAACACGTCGATAATCAACGAATCCAACGAAGACAACTTTTCTTCGTCCACCGCGCGAAATCAGTTAGCAGTTGCAGAGTCACAGCGCAATCTTCCAATGGGAACCAGTTGTTTCGTTTCCGAAATGACCACCGTTCTTTATGGGCTCGTTTACGTGATCCAAGTTTCTCAACTGATCATCACGTGCACGGCAAACGTCGGTGTGGACGTCTATTTTTTTGCCATCACGATGCACGTGTGCGGACAGTTTGAACTGCTGAAAACGAGTTTCGAGCAGTTTGGCAAAGATCACGACGCGCAAAGGTGTCGCGACCGGTTCGGCAAACTCGTGCGACGACACGATTACTTGATGACACTCTCGAACGACTTCGAAGATACGTTCAATCTGCTGATACTCGGGCAACTCACCGCGAATGCGTTTCACATGAGTCTTTTGGGTATTCGTCTTTCATTGAACTTCAATTTGTACCGTTTTTTTCTTTTTCGGGAGCAAATAATCGTCGATGCACGATCGGCCAGATTTGATCTGGCAAGATTATTCTTTCTCGGCTTGACCGATTTCCAAAATAGAATTTGTTTCAATGGGTTCACAGCTGATTGGCGGTGTAGGGGAGAGTGGGGCAAAACGGCATACCGGGGCAAAATGGTATTCACGTACGATGGGACCAGGGCAGAATGGTATTGGGGCAAAATGGGACAGCAAAAAAATCTACTTCGACGGGACTTTCTCTTGTCCCATTTTGCGCCAATTCTACCATACGGGGGACTTTATTTGACCGTTTCGTCCCATTTGTGCCCCGGTGTGCCATTTTGCCCCGCTCTCCCCTAAGTATCATTCGGTTTTTCAGGTATCCAAGTGATAATGAGCATACGATCCGGCAACATCGTCGCTGTGTTGGGCGCGCTCATAGCGTTTTACATTCTCAGTCTTCAATTGTTCTTGTACAGCTACGCGGGTGACAATCTGGCGACGCAAATAGACAAATTGCGCGATTCCGTTTATTGCTGCTGCTGGTATGACTTGCCGTCGCGAATGATCAGAGATCTGATATTCGTCATGTCGCGGAGTGACGGCACGTTCAATCTCACTGCCGGCAAAGTGTATCGCATGAATATCGACAACTTCAAGAATATCCTCAAGGGAATGGGTTCCTACTTCTCGATGCTCAGAATAATGTTCGAAGCGTGATGTTTTTATACGCCATTTAGCGTTGACCTCGACCTGGCACTCGGGGAAGTGGTTTGGACAGTTCTTGCGTTGTATCGAAATCACGAAAGTGCCGGCGCCGTTTTGTTCGTTTACTGATTGATCGTCGCAAAACTTGAAACCGATATATATTGAAACTAGTGAATAACATCGAAATCTCGCAAACGTACGGCATTTTAGAAATAGTTATTGAGGGAATAAAAATACCAGTCGTTCCACATCTCCGAATGTGAAAACGCACCTACAAGTCGTTAGTCTCAAATGAACGTGGAAAATCTTCGTTATCGTTAATAAATTGTTATTGTTACGAAGTTCGCGAGTTGATTTCGTCCTTGTCTCCGAAGTTTAATGCCTGATATCACTTGAGGAAGAACTTGCAAACTTGTTTCCATAAAAAAAAGTCTCATTTAGGGGAAAAATTTGTAACCTCGGCGACTATTGTTCACGCCCTATTCAAATTGTGTTCGAAACCCGTGCAAAAAATAAATTCCGTCGTGCGATTTTACGAGTCGGTTCATTTTTTTAGAGCTAGAAATAATATTAATGGATTAACAATGAAATAAAATAATAATGAAATAATGAGCGAAAGTATACTTTTGCTAAATTCGCTCTCGCACTTCACAATACTCACTCTCGAATGATGTGGAAACGGTTGAGAACAACAACGCGTTTCGAGTCTTCCGAACGGAGAATTTGATGGATCCACTGAACTGAACAGGCCAACCAAAGAGACAACGCCAATTGTACTCTGACGTGTAATAAACTTTCAAAAATAGAGTTTGCCCGCCCGATCGTCACTGATCATAAGTCTGGGAGTCGCGGAGAATGAAATTTGCCGGAAGGAAATTAAAAACTTTCCATGGACATCGATAAAAGTTGCTCCGGCCTGAAGGCGCTCTCCGCCCGTCTCGCATAAATACATCAAACTAAACCGGTAGTTGCGAAAGCATTAGAAGCGATCAATAGCATCGGAAAAGTTCGGCTATCATCAGCTGTCGGACAGTCCGTGGAGTAAAGTTCTAAAAATTGCTACGGCGAAGAACCTCGCGCGTTGGAGTCTCTTCCAACGAACGGGGAACCAATACAACGCGCAACCATGGCCCGGGAAACATCGGAAAACTTGGAGAAATGGGATTCCGACACGACCTACGCTCTTGGACTGTACAGACTCCTGACGAGAATCCTCGGAATTTGGCCGCCCAAGTGTCAAGATATTTTTTCGAAGATACGAATCGGTATTCTCGTATTCCTCGAGGTTTGTAAAATCATCATTTTTACAAACCATCATCATCATTTTTTTTTTTTTTTCATAAATTTGTGTTCCCTGTTCGAGGGTGAGATAGGGTAGAAATTTGTTTTTTTAGCCTATTCGAGAATGTAATGTACCTGCAGATTTCAATGTTGGTCAGTTTACTCGGCGAAGCGACGAACGACAGTTCCGCAATGAACGACGTTGTCGAATTGATATCTCTGCTATCGTGCGCCATATTGACTCTGCTGAAGGTTCTCGTTCTCCGTGGGTTTCGTCCGAAAATGCTTGAAATCGTCACATCCGCGGTGGACGACTGGACGACACCGAGGAGTCCGAGAGCTCGAAAAATCATGATCGGTCACGCGAGACTCGGCAGGCGCGTGTGCATATTCCAAATGACTTCGGCATACGTGACGACGATCCCGATGATTCTCGGGCCTTTGCCGTTCTTCGCGCCTCCGGTCAACGTTACGCTGACCAACGGAAGCGAGACTGTACTGAGGGGACTTCCACTGCGAACGCTCGGCATTTTTGGGGACATGTCCGATATGTTCTATGCGGCCGTTTTTACGCTCCAAGCCTTTCAACTATTGGCTACGTGCACCGGAAACATTGGAAACGACATCTACTTCTTTGGACTTGCGATGCACATTTGTGGACAATTTCAAGTACTCGCTGAGGAACTGAAACGCTTCGATCCCGACGTCGACGAATCGGCACGACGGGAGAAATTCGTCGAGCTCGTCAAAAGACACGTCAAACTCAGCGAACTCGCGAAGAATCTGGAAGACGCCTTCAACTTTATTATACTCATCCAACTGTTGGCTAACGCTCTTCAAATGTCCTTAATGGGTATTGTAATCGTTTCGGAATATTGAATACTTCTTCGACACATTAATTCCATCGCATTTTCTCTCAATTCAGCATCTCAATCAATCAACTTCTCAATTCAATTGATCGCGTGTACTCATAACTGACCCATTCCTTTATTTCGGTGCTCATTGCTTCCCGTGTGATGATGATTGAAATGGGCACAGAAACGGTTTTTTACTAATGTTCTCACGACAAAACATTTGCAACGAAATATCCCAGAGACAAAATATTTGCGACCAACTATTATGTTGACCTGCCAGAGTAGGGGAGAGCGGGGCAAAATGGCATACCAGGGCAAAATGGTACGAAATGGTCAAGTAAAGTCCCCCGTATGATAGAATTGGGGCAAAATGGAACAAGAGAAAGTGCCATCGAAGTAGATTTTTTTGCTGTCGCAGTTTGCCCCGATGCCATTCTGCCCTGGTCCCATTGTGCGTGAATACCATTTTGCCCCGGTATGCCGTTTTGCCCCGCTCTCCCCTATTCCCAATATTTACTTGTGATTGCAATACCGCCGATTTTCGATGGCCCAAGGTCAGACCTTTTAGAGGACATTAGAAGTTGCACGCCAAAGTCTGAAGTTGGCTATAAAATGGACCAGAACTAGCCGGACAGTAGCTATGACAAAGGATTGATGAAAAAGGGGGAGGGCAACAAAAACCGAACATAGACATACATTTTGGCATATGCATAAGGTTCGTTTCGAGATGCACATGAAATCTAATGGTCAATGGATTTTTTCAGGAATCCAGATGATCCTGAGTTTGAAGCTGGGCGATAGGCTGACGGTCGTCAATACGGTCGTAGTGATTTATGTTCTGGGTCTTCAACTATTCCTGTACAGTTATGCGGGAGACCGTTTGTCTTCGCAGATCGACGATGTCAGGGTCTCCGCTTATTTTGTGCCCTGGTACGACTTGCCGCCGAGACTCGCCAAGGATGTGCTGATCATGATGATGCGCAATCATAGAAGCTTCAGCATTACCGCAGGCAAAATCTACCGTATCGACATTGATAATTTTAAGAATTTCACCAAGGGCCTTGGCTCTTACTTCTCGGTATTGAGAATCATGCTCGACGCTTAAACAGACTTTGGGCTTCGAATCTTCACTGTAAAATCCACAATTTTGTAATCATACTTTTTGGATTCGACGGTGTTCTGTATTAAAAAGTTACAGATTAGTCAATTCGTTAATATCATTGGATATAGGGGAGAGCGGGGCAAAATGGCATACCGGGGCAAAATGGTACGAAATGGTCAAATAAAGTCCTCCGTATGATAGAATTAGAGCAAAATGGGACAAGAGAAGGTCCCATCAAAGTAGATTTTTTTGCTCTCCCATTTTGCCCTAATACCATTCTGCCCTAGTCCCATTGTGCGTCATTACCATTTTGCCCCGGTATGCCGTTTTGCCCCGCTCGCCCCTACAAGTCTCCCGTGTACATTGCGAATCACAGTTGATGCAATTAGGAGTACAACGCATGGATGCAATGCCACAAACCAGGCAATTTTGTAAGATCATAAAACACGTTATCGGAACATAAAGTAAAACCTACCGTGTCGAAGGGGATTTTTCGTAGTCATCGAAAAAATGTGCATCATATGTTGAATCGTCTTGACTTCAACGCCGGAGTATTCTGTTTGAAATGCCTGTTGAACATTCTCGATGACTACGGATTTGTAATGAACACGGAGTTGTAGAGAACATCGAGGCAAAAAGGGCAGCGAAGTAGAAAATGGTGAATCGCGCTGAAGAACAGCTGTTGGCGTTCGACAAACTTGAAACGCGATACACACTTTTCAGAACTGGGTAGTTCTTTAAGTCGACTAATCATCCATTGGGTTTTAAAGAGCACTACAAAGTGCTTTCAGTAGGCACTTTTTCACTTGGTGAGTTGGTGCCTGAACACTAGAACCTTACCCATTATCCAGTATGATGGGGTTTTGAATACTAGTGTCAATAAATAGCGGACTCCTAGCACAAAGGAAGGGTTTCGAAGCGCGCGAGGGTTCCCACCACCGACAATTCCATTCAGGAGGTAGATAAGCCGCTTACATTTCTATTTGCATAAAGAATGCGATGTCTGTAGGGCTCGGAACAAAGTTGTCTAGTTGAAAACTTCCTGTCGAAAATTACCCCTTCTCGTGATCACAGGTTGAGTAAAGTTTCATATATGTTTATGCTTCTCTTTCTTCTCTGCTTCGTAACTTGGGATGATTGGGTAGGAAATTGATCAATTTTTCTGTCACAGTGCTGTCGGTTCTGTCTGCCAATACTTTTTCACGTGAGAGCTCAAAAAATCGTTGGAAACTACGGAGGAGACGACAACGTGATGTCTGAAATAGAAACAATAAAGTCCAGGTTATTCCCGGGAAAGACAACGGGTAACGTATCGCGAAAGAATTCGATCGCTCTGGGAGTCGAAAGAGCGCTCAGTCCGGGTTCAACCACGAAGGCGATGGGAGCAAAAATCTCCGCGTGGAACGAGGATACCATTTACGCTCTTGGATTCTACAGACTGATTGCACGCATTGCAGGCATTTGGCCACTCGAATGTCACAGGATCGGCTCAAAAATTCGATTTCTGACCGTGATAATTTTGCAAGTAAGTCTATGAAAATTTGGAAATGTCCGTTTCACACAGTAGATCGTTACATTTGCAATCAAACGTGGCGTCCGGAGTGAATTTTCGGAACGTCCCAATGCGAGAAAAATTTGAAAAACATAAACATAAATCAACAGCGACACTGAATTATTTTAACTGCAGTTAAACAGTGACGATATTTCGATAATCAACGTTTCAGGTGTTCATGATTTACAATCTGGCGCAAGAAATAAGAAGTGGTTGCGTCCCGACATCACTCGCGGTACATTTCATCGGTATCATAGCGGCGAATGTCGTTGGTCTTTTGAAGATCTTCACGCTTCGTATGCATCATAAAAAGATGCGTAGCATAGTCGAGGCCGCAGTGAACAATTGGTCGATTGTGCGAGATCGCAACTCGCGCAAAACAATGCTCCGACACGCTTTCATCGGTAGATTCGTTTGCATGTTTCAATTTGGAATTCCCTATACGTCCATCGCGCTGCTTGTCCTCGACGCTCCGCCGACTCTCGAAATGACGATTCAGCGAAACTGGAGGACGTCCAATCTCAGTGATTCGCCACTGAGAAATCTACCGATCGGCACCGGTTGTTCCGTAAAAAACACTCCGCAGCTCGTCTACGTGATTTTCTATTTTCTCCAAGTTATTCAATGTCTCATCGTAGCGATCTGCAATTGCGGTAGCGATTGCATTTTTTTTGGTCTCGCTATACATATCTGTTCGCAACTCGAGCTTCTCAAAATCAATGTCACACAATTCGGCCGTCATCTCAACGAGGGAAACGCCTCTGATGAGATGGCCGCTTTGGTACAACGTCAAAATGAACTGACCAAGCTTTGCAGCTATGTCGAAGATATTTTCAACGTTATAATACTCGGACAACTGGCTGGAACTGCTGTTCAAATAACATTTGTGGGTATGCACATGCAATTCGTATAAGTGCTAGACGCGCCTACCTCGAAAGTTGCCAAGAAAGCCGAGATCTATTAATGAAACAGATTGATCGCTGCTCCGTATACTTTCTCGATGTATGGTGCATCTGCACATTTACGATTATGTAGGACGCAACGTGAGAAACGAGCAGTGCGACTTGTGGTCTCGAATCTTAACCGAGAGTGATTTCTTCACAGGTGTTCAGATGCTGATGGGACTGCAAAACAAGGATTACGGTGCCATTGTTAATCCTCTGATGGTCATCACTATTCTATGTATCCAATTATTCATGTACAGCTACGTTGGTGATTATTTGGTTTCCCAAATCGCTGGATTGCGAGACGCAGCTTACAACTGTAGTTGGTACAATTTTGCTCCGCGTGTTATCAAAGATGTGAAGTTCGTCATAATGAGGAGCACTGACTCGTTTCATTTGACGGCTGGAAAAGTTTATCGTATAAACATCGAAAATTTCACGGGGATCATCAAAACCATGGCATCGTTTTTCTCCGTTGTCAAATTGATGCTTGCAGAATAAAGACCGTTTTATTATCACGTATATAAATATGTGGAACGATAACGCTCGATTAACAAAGTTGATGGTTCATTCCGTTCGGATAAAATCGGCGGTCAAATTGAAGTACATGTGTAAACTAGGGGATGAGAGTTTCTAAATAATTACCAATTTTCGTAATAACTTTAAAGCTTCGATGTGTCCAAGCATCCGTGACTCCTCGATTCAATCTGCTTATCCTGCGATATACCTGTGAAAAATAAAGCGACATTCGTTGGAATTCAATGAATGTTCATGAAAGTAATTAAACTCGTAATTTCGAAGAGGTCCTAATTCTAAATAGTTACCCAAAACTGGTACCAGTCGAAGGTATCGCATTCTCGTGTGGGAAGAGATAGCGAAAAAATATGAAGAGCTTATCACGACCCGTCAGGTAAATATTGAGGTTTTTGACCCGTTACGTACATGGGTGAAAATAGACGAATGAACTTGTCGGGGTGTAACAATATCATTGGAATCTACATTGTTATACCCCGAAATCGTACGCGAGTACAACCGAGGTTGCGACATAGTAACCACGGCGTACGAGCGCTAAGTTTCGTCACCAGACGCACGGTAATAATTAGGCAACGGTCGCATCGAGCCTTCGACGCTCGATCGCGGACAACTTGAATGCCGAGTCGGCAAATTCCATAGGCCGGCGCTCGGATCCTGCAATAACGCGAATCCGGAGCGCCGAAAGATAAACATTAATAAAGAAATTTGGAAACAATGTTTATCTTCCAAAGATGTTGCTGACACGCTCGCTCCACCTTATCAACTATAAAGTGTGGTCGCGAGCTCACAGCAACAGTCAGAAAAGTTATCCGACACCGTGCGACTGGTTGTGCGAGTAGACAGACTCGAGCAAAGGGTCTAGTAATTAGTGTAAACCTAACAAGTCGGACACTAGTGCGACACACTGTATCCATTATATTTCTGAAAAGTGGTGAGCGTTTCGAACGCTAAATAAAAGTACACGTAAATTCCACAACCTTTCTCGTGTGTTATTACATTTGCTAAGGGTTCCAACCCTTTGACTGGTAATCTCGAACAGCGTTCTGAAGAGGGCGTAATATCTCCGGGCTCGGAGTAGCTACCCGAGATTCGGCGGTACAACATTGGTGGCAGCGGTGGGATACCAGAGTGAGTGTATAACCCGAGCGAAGGGAGCAAGCTTCGCTGGCTGATCACCAGGAAAGGGTGCGTTACAATCGAGCTGTGAGCACAAGATTGCGCGCGAGTTAGCCACGCTGTAACGGAGCGTGCTGTGAGAACCGTCACCAGGGGATCGACGGAGCAACCAGTCGCGTAGAGGGTTACTGCAGGGCCCCATTGAATCGTCACCTAGGCAGAGGGATGTGGAACGGTGTCGGAGAGGAGGCCGGAACGTTCACAGGAACTCAGAGGCAACCTATGATGTGGCACATCGGCACACTGTAAGTGCAAGAAAATCTTATTGCATCAAACTAACACCCCGGAAAACAAAGAGACCAGTAGACGCGCTACTAACCCAGGCGGGGTAGAGGCAAGGGGGTTAGGACTTGAGGAAGGCCACATGAGTTAGAGGGGTTCCCCCAGCGGGCAGGGGGCTCCAGGAGTAGACCTATCGACGTCAGCACAAGAAGACGGGCACATAGCCGCGGGGCTCAGAGCAGCCTTGGCGGGAATCGCGCAGGTCGCAGACGACCTATCGGTACAGGTTCCGGGGGAATCATCCCCGAACCACCCTACGAATGGGGTAAACACACGGCGAGGAGCCAAGTTCGACGAGTTGGAGGATATAGACTATAGTCTGTTCGAGCCTACAGGGGCATCCACGGCAGGGACAATGCTCACCCCCCGGGCAGTGGACGCGGAGATCGAGCGTCTGAGAGCACAGCTCCGCAATACGCAGGTTGAACGTCATCCAAACATCCCGATATTCGCCAGGGGGCGAAACTGGACGACCACCTTCGGCGAAGGGAGTCGGTTGTACCCGATGGGGGTGGATCTCCCCGGGGTACGACGAAATTTGAACCCCGAACTACAGGCGGAGGGGGAGGAGCACGCCCAGGATGGGGCGGAAGGTAATGATACCGCACGGAACGGGATCAGGATGACCGAGCAATTGGCGCGTGGGGAACAGGAACACGATGCGATACAGGCGGACATACGAGAGTACATCGCGGAGGAAGACGAACGCGTGTTGGGCGAAGGGCGCCCTCGGCGCTTAACAGGGGAGGTTGCAGAGAAACTCAGCGAGGGTGAACAGGCCGGTTCCGCACGATGCATTGAGAGGGCTGTACGGCGATCTGGGCAAGTAAATTTCGAAAATGGGTTGCATCGGGACAGGAAAACGAAATACGAACGAGAGAGAGAGCAACAATGGAATGCATGCGGAAGCGCCATGTATACGCTTAGATGCAGCGAGGGAGACGGAGCGAGGCCACAGCGGAGGCGAGAGCGAGGCAGGTGATGAGTCAGCCATCGTGCCGAGCGAGGCAACGGAGTCCAGCGCGCTAGAGCGAGACGGAGAATGCGATAGCGACAGCCACTCCGGCGACGAAGATAACGGCGGCCATGCGAGTAGAGGAGATAACAGCCGTAGCAATGGCAATTATCTTAGCATGGAGGAGAGGAAAAGAATATTGTACGAATATCATGACGCACCCTTGGGTGGCCATCAGGGCGCAACGCGTATGTTGAAGCGCATACGGCTCACGTATACCTGGCCGGGTATGCGTAGGGAGGTAGAGAAATATGTAGCCGCCTGCGATAAATGCCAGCGAAATAAAATTCGCGCGGCACCGAGGGCTCCGATGGCAATCACGGATACGCCCGGGCAGGCGTTCGAGAAATGCGCATTGGACATCGTAGGGCCGTTGCCGGTGACAGAGGCCGGGAATAAGTACATCCTCACGTTCCAGGATTTATTGACAAAATATAGCGCCGCGATTCCTCTCCCATCGCAGTCGGCGAACGACGTGGCACGGGCATTTACGGAGGAAATAATATGCCGATACGGTATACCGGAGGTGGTACTTACCGATCAGGGAACGAATTTTTTGAGCTCAGTGTTCAAGGGTGTTTGCAAGTTGCTACGGGTGGAAAAGATACAGACCACGGCGTATCACCCGCAGTCGAACGGAGCGCTTGAGCGTTCTCACCGAACATTGGCGGAGTACCTGAAGGGCTACACAGACAAAGATCAGAGGAATTGGAATCGGTGGTTGCCGTATGCGATGTTTCAGTACAACACGACCCCGCATACGACCACGGGCTTCACCCCCTGCAGTCTGCTGTTTGGGAGAGAAGCAGAGCTTCCGACCTCGATAAAGAAGCCTTCGGGTACATTGTACGCGTACGACGATTATTCGCAGGAGGCAAGGGAACGAATGCGAGCCTCCTGGGCGATAGCACGAGCCAACTTGGAAGCTGCGAAAGCTCGTGCAAAGGAGCGCTACGACGGAAAAGCGAAGGAAAGGAAATTCCGAACCGGGGAAAAAGTTTTGCTGCACGACGAAACAGTGCGCCAGGGAAGATCAGCGAAGCTCACGGCCAACTGGATCGGGCCGTTCACCATCGTGGAAACTCATCCGCCCCTTAACTACACCATTCGGAAGGGACGAAGGTGTCTCAAGGTTCATGTGAACCGGCTCCGTAAATATATCGAGAATTAGGAGCGCGGTTCAAAGGGGGGAGGGAAGGTGCGAGATTTGTAATATTCTGTGTTTCGTGGCGTGGAATCGGAACTTTGCAGAGCTCGAGCTTCGGCGCCATAAGAGTTGGGACGATGAAACCAACTGCATTCAATGCTTCAATTCAGCATGCGGGTAACATTTCCCAGAAATATCCGTGGGACGCTTGGGGAAAATTTTATGGGGTTTTTACGGTCACAAGAATTATGGGGAATCGTCGCTTACTCGATATTCGTTTGCGCCGGATTAACTGTGGTGATGTTGACATTGGACAATGCAGCGAGGAAATTACGAGTGAAACATTGTTGCAGGACATTGTTGTTGAGTAGCATGGCGGCTACAGTCAATGCACGGTGTTGTACCGCCGAATCTCGGGTAGTTACCCGAGCCCGGTCATATTACGCCCTTCTCGGAACGTTGTTCGGGATTACCAGTTAAGGGTTGGAACCCTTAGCGAATGTTATAACACACGAGAACGGTTGTGGAATTTTACGTGAACTTTATTTGGCGTTCAAAACGCTCAACACTTTTCAGAAGTACAATAGATACGGTGTGTCGGACTAGTGTCCGACTTGTTTGGTTTAAACCACTTACTAGACCCTTTGCTCGAGTCTGTACTCTCACACAACCAGTCGCACGGTGTCGGATAATTTTTCTGACTGCTGCTGTGAGCTCGCGACCACACTTTATAGTCAATAAAGTGGAGCGAGCGTGTCAGCAGCATCTTTGGAAGATAAACATTGTTTCCAAATTTCTTTATTTAATGTTTATCTTTCGGCGCTCCGGATTCGCGTTATTACGGGATCCGAGCGCCGGCCTATGGAATTTGCCGACTCGGCGTTCAAGTTGACCGCGATCGAGCGTCGATGGCTCGATGCGACGGTTGCCTAATTGTCACCGTGCGTCTGGTGACGAAACTTAGCGCTCGTACGCCGTGGTTACTATGTCGCAACCTCGGTCGTACTCGCGTACGATTTCGGGGTATGACATCCCTCTCCCCTTAAGGAAGAGAAACCGACAGGTTTCTTTTCTCGTATACAGTTTTTACAATACATCTTACGTACTATCGTGATATCGCTCGCCGCGGCTGTTGACCCCGGGAGGCCGATTGTTTTTGCTGCGTGAGCGGTTTGTTTGGCTTATATGCTAGCTCGTTACGCGGAAGTTTTTATTGTCTCTCATACTGCTCTTCAGTCGAGTCACTTCAACACACTTCACTTCCGCTACGATGTCGCCGCCTCCTGCTAAGGTAGTTATCCTCCCTCGCGGATTCTTTTTTTTTTATATTTCTATTACACCTCACCCCTGTGGCTGAGCTCACCCTGGTGTATTCTCCCACAGAAGACGCGTTTGTCTCCGACCACGCCGGATGACGATGAGTGCGTCATCGTTTTTGAACGTCTCGCACCCTCCGCGAAACCCAAACCGGGTACCGCGCCGCCTCCGTCGATTCCGGTGTTCGACGACCGTCCGTACGCCCGGGCCTCCTCTCGTCTGCTGGTTCTGACGCCCCGTCAGATCAACTGGCGCGCCCTCTCGGGCCCAGGGTACCTTCGTACCCTTCCGGCGGGATCCTCGGGCATCCGGCCTGCCGGCGAAAGCGACGAGGATGACGATGAGTGGGAGTTTGTGCGCTGAAGCGCCGCTCCCCCGATCTTCGTCTGTATTTGCGTGCGGTTTTTAATAAACGAATTTTTTCTCCGCAACCTCTGGCTTTCCGTCTCTCCTTCATGTAGACTTATGGCGTCCCGGGTCTCCCCCGGTCCTCTCGCTTCGTGTATGATCGAGATTTCGGTCATCAGGGCTACTCCACCCCGATTCTGCCGCTCTATCGGCATCGTTGCGTCGTGTGGTCGTGCCCCCTTCGTACAGGGGGCTTCCATCGCTGGTTGCCGCTGCCTGCATCGTCCCCACGCCACAAGAATGGCCAGGGTCATCACTGCCAACAGCGAGATCGCTCCGACGAAATGCTGCCTGATCGCGCCCATAATGCGTTGCCTGGGCGTGATCGTGGGCTCTAGCTTTGTTTGAAGGTGCCCTATGCGTACCCCGAGATCATTTAACTCTCGGGGCGAACTCACCGCGTGCTCAAGGGTTACGTTCGCGCACAGCTCGATTGTCTGTGGCACGTATCCGGCTTCCTGTGGTGTCAACGTGAGATTGTGCGTTGGCACCAAATCTTCATTTGTTATCCCCTGCATGTGCCGGCCCAACGACTCGAGGCGAAAATCTTCCGCGGTCACGGTGCATCGACCGTCAAGCGTCAATGACCCCGTGCCGTGCATTATAGCACAGGCTCCTGCTGCGTCAGGCTTTTTTGTTACGACGAGCAGAGGCGCATTCCACTGACTTCGGCTCGGTTGTATTATTCCATCTTTTAACATTTGTTCCGTTTGACGAGCCACCTCTCGCCTATGTGTTTCCGGCAATTATAGGACAGGTTCTCGATCGAGGAATTTCGCAACCAGGAGAATAATGAGTGCGTCATCGTCTTTGAACGACTCGCACCCTCCGCGAAACCCAGGTCGAGTGTCGCGCCTCCCTCGACGGTCCCGGTGTTCGACGACCGTCCGTACGCCCGGAACACTTCTCGTCTGCTAACCCTGGCGCCCCATCAGACCAACGGGCGCGCCCCGTCTGGTCCAAGGTTTCTACGTTCCCTTCCGGCGGGATTCTCGGACATTCGGCCTGCCGGTGAAAGCGTCGATGATGATGATGAGTGGGAGTTTGTGCGCTGACGCGCCGCTTCCCCGATCCCCGTCTGTATCTGCGTGCGATTTTTAATAAACGAATTTTTCCTCTGCAACCTCTGGCTTTCCGTTTCTTAAGACATTGTTGTTGAGTAGCATGGCGGCTACAGTTAATGCACGGGACAGGTTCTCGATCGAGGAATTTCGCAACGTGCCTGGGTTCTATTTCGAGCACGTGGGCACAATGAGTCTGTACACAGACGAATGGACATTGGCCGTGCGTATGGATCTGGCAAATCTCGTGACATTGGAGCAATCAATCGAGTGGCATCTTGAGGGTTATCGAGCGAGCTGCAAGCTATCCGTGGGCCCCGGCAGTTACTGTGCCGAGATGTTGGGGCATTTGACGCGACTCTCCGCCAAGGTGGCCGAGGAGATCGGCGTGGTGCACGATCTTGTTGGGGGCGAGCGAACACCCTCGGAGCAAACGTGGCTTAATCGACGGGCTTGGCTCCGTGGTAAAGGCCATAACCGGAAATTAGACGCATCGGACGGGGAGCGGATTGACAATGAGTTGTCAACAGTGCGCGAGACCCAAGAAGCGATGAGAGACGGGATGCGAAAGCAGCTGCAAGTGGTCGAGTCAACGCTGGAAATTTTTAACCGCTCATTGCACGCGTCGGAGCGAAATTTCAACAGGCTCAACACGATGCTGCGGGAGGTCAACGGCTATTTTCACAATAGCACGGGTCGTCTGGCAACACGGCAGCAGTTTGACGAAAGCCTGGGCCTGTTGGACGCCTA
This sequence comes from Ischnus inquisitorius, assembly GCA_963924025.1. Taxonomy (NCBI): domain Eukaryota; kingdom Metazoa; phylum Arthropoda; class Insecta; order Hymenoptera; family Ichneumonidae; genus Ischnus; species Ischnus inquisitorius. Next base: position 1,143,464 of record OZ001250.1, on the reverse strand, counting down.
CGTCGAGGCATTTCCCCGTGACGTAAGGGATATTGCGAGGCTATTCGCCGGGGTCGCCTCCGGAACGATCGATCCCGCCATTCTCACGCCGGAAAGGGTTACCAAGTACCTTTCGGAGGCATTGCCGCATGTGCCGAAGGGACAGAGTTTCCCTCGACCCGTGACCAGGGAAAACGCGTCAGGGCTGCTGCGATTGGCAACTGCGCGAGCATATCGCAAAGGAGAGATAGTCACGGTGCTGGTCGGGATACCCCTCGTCGGGACGGCGGAATTTGGTGTGAGTCGGACATATCCCCTGCCGAGGAAGGGGGAAAATGGAACGTATTATTACCTCGAGACCACATCGGGGCCGGTAATTGTGGATCGTGCGAGCCGGAGCTACGTGCGGATGTCGGAGCAGGAGCCGGATGAATGCAAAAAGGATGGCACGAGATACTATTGCAATCCGCGTCATCCCACGTTCCCGATCAACGAAGCAGCGCCGTGTAGTGTGCGCGTATACGCCGAAGGTGCGGTAGTTCGGGAGCAGCAATGCCAGAAGCGCGTAGTCAGGCTGACTTGCGCGGTCATCGTCGGGTTATGACGACCCGGACGATGGATATATGTCGCGCCGCGACCCGAGACGGTCACCGTCGCCTGCGACGGAGTGCTGACGCAGCAGGCAATAATGCACGGCACGGGGTCATTGACGCTTGACGGTCGATGCACCGTGACCGCGGAAGATTTTCGCCTCGAGTCGTTGGGCCGGCACATACAGCAGATAACAGATGAAGATTTGGTGCCAACGTACAATCTCACGTTGACACCACAGGAAGCCGGGTACGTGCCACAGACAATCGATCTGTGCGCAAACGTAACCCTCGATCACGTGGTGAGTTCGCCACGAAAGTTGAATGATCTCGGGGTACGCATAGGGCAACTTCAAACGAAGCTCGATGCCACGATCACGCCCAGGCAACGCATAACGGGCGCGATCAGACAGCATTTCGTCGGTGCGATCTCACTGATGGCAGTGATGATCCTGGTCATATGTTTGGCGTGGAGACGATGCAGTCAGCGGCAACCAACGATGGAAGCCCCCTGTACGGAGGAGACGAGACAACACGACGCAACGATGCCGACAGAGCGGCAGAGTCCGGGAAGAGCAGCCCCGACGACCGAAATCTCGATTATACACGAGGCAAGAGGACCGGGGGAGACCGGGGAAGCCATAAGTCTACGCGAGGAAGAAACGGAAAGCCAGAGGTTGCGGAGGAAAAATTCGTTTATTAAAAATCGCACGCAGATACAGACGGGGATCGGGGGAGCGGCGCGTCAGCGCACAAACTCCCACTCATCATCATCATCGTCGCTTTCACCGGCAGGCCGAATGTCCGAGCATCCCGCCGGAAGGGTACGTAGAAACCTTGGACCAGACGGGGCGCGCCCGTTGGTCTGACGGGGCGCCAGGGTCAGCAGACGAGAGGAGGCCCGGGCGTACGGACGGTCGTCGAACACCGGAATCGACGGAGGCGGCGCGGTACCCGGCTTGGGTTTCGCGGAGGGTGCGAGACGTTCAAAAACGATGACGCACTCATCGTCATCCGGCGTGGTCGGAGACAAACGCGTCTTCTGTGGGAGAATACACCAGGGTGAGCTCAGCCACAGGGGTGAGGTGTAATAGAAATATAAAAAAAAAAGAATCCGCGAGGGAGGATAACTACCTTAGCAGGAGGCGGCGACATCGTAGCGGAAGTGAAGTGTGTTGAAGTGACTCGACTGAAGAGCAGTATGAGAGACAATCAAAACTTCCGCGTAACGAGCTAGCATATAAGCCAAACAAACCGCTCACGCAGCAAAAACAATCGGCCTCCCGGGGTCAACAGCCGCGGCGAGCGATATCACGATAGTACGTAAGATGTATTGTAAAAACTGTATACGAGAAAAGAAACCTGTCGGTTTCTCTTCCTTAAGGGGGGAGGGATGTTATACCCCGAAATCGTACGCGAGTACGACCGAGGTTGCGACATAGTAACCACGGCGTACGAGCGCTAAGTTTCGTCACCAGACGCACGGTAACAATTAGGCAACCGTCGCATCGAGCCATCGACGCTCGATCGCGGTCAACTTGAATGCCGAGTCGGCAAATTCCATAGGCCGGCGCTCGGATCCCGCAATAACGCGAATCCGGAGCGCCGAAAGATAAACATTAAATAAAGAAATTTGGAAACAATGTTTATCTTCCAAAGATGCTGCTGACACGCTCGCTCCACCTTATCGACTATAAAGTGTGGTCGCGAGCTCACAGCAACAGTCAGAAAAGTTATCCGACACCGTGTGACTGGTTGTGCGAGTAGACAGACTCGAGCAAAGGGTCTAGTAAGTAGTGTAAACCTAACAAGTCGGACACTAGTCCGACACACTGTATCCATTATATTTCTGAAAAGTTGTGAGCGTTTTGAACGCTAAATAAAAGTACACGTAAATTCCACAACCTTTCTCGTGTGTTATTACATTTTCTAAGGGTTCCAACCCTTTTACTGGTAATCCCGAACAGCGTTCTAAAAAGGGCGTAATATCACCGGGCTCGGAGTAGCTACCCGAGATTCGGCGGTAAAACATACATGTTTCCTGTGTACAGCGCGAATCACAGTTGATTACGAACAAGGCCATGTTGTACGATCATAAAACATGTTATCGGAACCCAAAGTAAAACATACCGTGTCGGAGGGGATTTTTCGTAGTCATCAAAAAAATGTGCATCATATGTTGAATTGTCTTGACTTCAACGCCGGTGTATTCTGTTTAAATGCCTGTTGAACATTCTCGATGACCACAGATTTGTAGTGAACACGGCGTTGTAGAGAACATCGAGGCAAAACGGGCAGCGAATCAGAAAATGGTGAATCGCGCTGAAGAACAGCCGGCGTTCGAAAAGCTTGAAACACGATACACCTTTCAGAACCGGGCAGTACTTTAAGTCGACTAATCATCCATTGGGTTTTAAAGAGCACTACAAAGTGTTTTGAGAAGACACTTTTTCACTTGGTGAGTTGGAGCCTGAAAACTAGAACCGTAACCATTACCCAGTATGATGGGGTTTTGAATACTAGTGTCAATAAATTGCGGACTCCCAGCACAAAGGAAGGGTTTCGAAGCGCGGGAGGGTTCCCACGACCGACAATTTCATTGAAGAGGTGGATTAGCAGCTTGCCCTTCTATTTGCATAAAGAATGCGATGTCTGTAGGGCTCGGAACAAAGTTGTCTAGTTGAAAACTTCCTGTCGAAAATGACCCCTTCTCGTGATCACAGGTTGAGTAAAGTTTCATACACGCGTACCGAAAACGGCAATTGTTTATGCTTCTCTTTCTTCTTTGCTTCGTAGCTCGGGATGATTGGGTAGGAAATTGATCCATTTTTCTGTCACCGTTCCGTCGGTTCTGTCTACCAATACTTTTTCAAGCGAAGGCTCAAGGAATCATTGAAAACTACGGAGGAGAGGACACCGTGATGTCTGAAATAGAAACAATGAAGCCCAGTTCATTGCCGGGAAAGACAGCGGGTAACGTATCGCGAAAGAATTCGATCGCTCTGGCAGTCGAAAGAGCGCTCAGTCCGGGTCCAACCACGAAGGAGACGGGAGCAAAAATCACTGCATGGGACGAGGATACCATTTACGCTCTTGGATTCTATAGACTGATCGCACGCATTGCGGGCATTTGGCCACTCGAATGTCACCGAATCGGCTCAAAAATTCGATTTGTAACCGTGATAATTTCGCAAGTAAGTCTATAAAAATTTGGAAATGTCGGTTTCACACAGTAGATCGTTACATTTGCAATCAAACGCGGCGTCCGGAGTGAATTATCAGAACGTCCCGATGGGAGAAACATTCGAAAAACATAAACACAAATCAACAGCGACACTGAATTATTTTAACTGCAGTTGAACAGTGACGATATTTCGATAATCAACGATTCAGGTGGTCATGATTTACAATCTGGCGCAAGAAATAAGAGGTGGTTGCGTCCCGACATCACTCGCGGTACATTTCATCGGTATCATAGCGGCGAATGTCGTTGGTCTTTTGAAGATCTCCACGATTCGTATGCATCATAAAAAGATGCGTAGCATAGTCGAGGCCGCAGTGAACAATTGGTCGATTATGCGAGATCGTAAATCGCGCAAAACAATGCGCCGACACGCTTTCATCGGTAGATTCGTTTGCATGTTTCAATTTGGAATTGCCTATACGTCCATCGCGCTGCTTGTCCTCGACGCTCCGCCGACCCTCGAAATGACGATTCAGGGAAACTGGAGGACGTCCAATCTCAGTGATTCGCCACTGAGAAATCTACCGGTCGGCACCGGTTGTTCCGTAAAAAACACTCCGAAGCTCGTCTACGTGATTTTCTATTTTTTCCAAGTTATTCAATGTCTCATCGTAGCGAACTGCAATAGCGGCAGCGATTGCATTTTTTTTGGTCTCGCCTTACATATCTGTTCGGAACTTGAGCTTCTCAAAATCAATGTAACACAATTCGGCCATCATCTGAACAAGGGAAGCGCCTCTGATGAGATAGCCGCTTTGGTACAACGTCAAAATGAACTGACCAAGCTTTGCAGCTATGTCGAAGATATTTTCAACGTTATAATACTCGGACAACTGGCTGGCACTGCTGTTCAAATTACATTTGTGGGTATGCACATTTCATTCATATAAATGGTAGACGCGCGTACCTCGAAAGGTACCAAAAAAGCCGATATCTATTAATGAATCAGATTGATCGCTGCTCCGTATACTTTGTCGATGTACATTGCATCTGCACATGTACGATTATGTAAGAGGCAATGTGAGAAACGAGCAGTGCGACTTGTGGTCTTGAATCTTAACCGAGAGTGATTTCTTCACAGGTGTTCAGATGCTGATGGGCCTGCAAAACAGCGATTACGGTGCCATTGTTAATCCTCTGATCGTCATCACTATTCTATGTATCCAATTGTTCATGTACAGCTACGTTGGTGATTATTTGGTTTCCCAAATCGCTGGATTGCGAGACGCAGCTTACAACTGTAGTTGGTACAATTTTGCTCCGCGTGTCGTCAAAGATGTGACGTTCGTCATAATGAGGAGCACTAACTCGTTTCATTTGACGGCTGGAAAAGTTTATCGTATAAACATCGAAAATTTCACGGGGATCTTCAAAACCATGGCATCGTTTTTCTCCGTTGTCAAATTGATGCTTGCAGAATAAAGACCGTTACGTCCTGATCCTTAATCTACACGCATTTCCGATTTCACTATCTTCACGATTTATTTCAGTTTATTAAATTGTTCTCACGCAAAGGAAAGAGCCCGTACTCGTCCGACCGGATAACGAATATCACATCTCGCAATCCATATCCGCTCGGGACTTTACCGAATATTTCTGTTCTTTCTGTCGGAACTCTCACTCTTCCGTCTCACGGCCTAATCAGCATTTTGAAGTTTCCCTCATGCTGGATTTACCTCCGTCTTAGCAACAGCGCGTCTCGCGCAATGTCCGCAATTTCGGCCGCCTCGCGACGGCCAGTAATCATTCGAATTCAGTCTTACTTCGAATTTCAACCTAATCGGTCGGACTCATTTTAGAGCGGGTACTTTCCTCCGCGAATAAGAATAGATTTAATTAACATTATAAGTGAGAGTCTCTTAAAATCACACACACGCACACATTCTCGCGAATTATTTGTGCTATTCGTATTTTCGATTAAACGAATAAACGCGATTTATTATACTCGAAACGGGATATTTAAAATCTTATTCGAGAGACGAACGCTGATTTTCAATATTTCTTGCATTACGTAATTGAGTTGAGAGCACGCGTGACCGTTGAGACTTTCGTCCGAGTCGACGCGTTCGGTAAAACTCTGAGACGTAACAGTTTTATTATCACGTATATAAATATGTGACGTGTAGAACGATAACGCTTGATTAACAAAGTTGATGGTTCATTTCGTTCGGATAAAGTCGGCGAGAAAATTGAAGTACATGTGTAAACTAGGGGATGAGAGTTTCTAAATAATTACCAATTTTCGTAATAACTTTAAAGCTTCGATGTGTCCAACCATCCGTGACTCCTCGATTCAATCTGTCTATCCTGCGATATACCTGTAAAAAATAAAGCGACATTCGTTGGGATTCATTGAATATTCATACAAGTAATTAAACTCGTAATTTCGAAGAGGTCCTAATTCTAAATAGTTACCTGAAACTGGTACCAGTCGAAGGTAACGCATTCTCATGTGGGAAGAGATGGCGAAAAAATATGAAGAGCTTATCACGACCCGTGAGGTGAATATTGAGGTTTTTGTCGTAACTCATGGCTCATTGGACAAATAATTGTATTCTCGTTCTTACAGATTATTTGAGTGTTATTGGCGAAAGCTTAACCCATCAACTTTACGTACGCATCGACGGATGAAGTTCTTCCATAGCAGGATCTAAAGGAGTCGGTTGCGGATCCATATGCAGATCCGAGGTTGCGCAATGCACCCGAGGCGTACCAGCGATAAGTGTCAACATCAGCCGCACGATGAACGATTCGAGGCGACCGCTGCATCGATCGCGGTCAACTCGAATGCCGAATCAGCAATCGACTCGACCGGCGTTTGGATTCCGCAATAACGCGAATCCAGAGCACTGAAAGATAAATAATATACAGAGAAATTTGGAAATGATGTTCGATAAACAAAGTTGCTGCTGACACGCTCGCTCTACTTTATCGACTATAAAGTACGATCGCGAGCTCACAGCAGCAGTGAGAGAATTCATCCGACACCGAGCGACTCGTTACAAGTGTAGCTCGACTCGAGCAAAGGGTCAACGTAAGTAGTGTGAACTGTAAAAGTCGGACATGATTCCGGATCTGAGGAGTCATTGTATAAGTATGTATTGTGGGGCGATTACCAACGCATAATAAATAGAATAACTATTTCTACAACCTCCTCGAGTTTTGTCTCATTCACTGGGGTTCTAACCCTTAACTGGTATCCCTGAACAACGTTCGATAGAGGACGCATTATCACCGGACTCGGAGTAGCTATCCAAGAAGCGGCGGTATAACACCGTGTTAATTCGCCGATCGGCTGTAGTGTGTTGTACACCGATTGTTGTTGCAAGATGCATTGCGCAACAACCGAGGTATGCGAGCAGCGGGCGAGCGGTGCGCGAATACAATTACCGAAATCGAGCGCATCGCGGGCTATTGAGCAATCGACGCATCGGGCGATGCTCGATCGCGAATAAGTAGAGCAGCGCGTCAGCAGTTTAAGTAGCGCGGAGCCTCCATATTCCGTGGACGTACGGAATCTGGAGCGACGGAAAATAAACAGTAAATAATAAAGAGCGGAGTTTTATGAAATAATGTTTTGTCTAACAAATAATGCTGATGCTCTCGCTCGATATATAATGATACGCGAGCGAGCATTCGACAGTCTGGTGTGACTCGAGAAACTGTGCGTCTGGTCCCAGGGGTTTGGTACAGGAATCGAAAAGGTAACGTAGAGTGTTCCAGGCAAGGAAACGTACCAAGTGGCACTGGCGGATGAGGGTCAGACCTGGATCCCGAGAGCGGAATTATGCGGAATTGAGCATTGAAGTTAATTTGTGAAGCAACATTGTAACGTTTTGTGGAAAAGTGTCGGATTGTAAAGTAAAATTGTTCATTGCTCTGTTTTCTATTTCGTCAATAAATTGTTATTGCGCCTACGAGTTGTGGTCCTCACTGGGGTTCCAATCCCTTACTGGTAACATCCCAAAATCTTCAGAGATAATATCTCACCCGCCGAGCACGGACTGATCACCCGGGCTCCGGCGGTACAACAAGTGGTAAAACCTTGCATGACGATGAATGTGGATGGACGAGAGATCGATACGAAGTTAGTATTAAGGATAGCTGGTGCGTGCTAAGTTGTACATTGTAACCAAAACATGTGAACACGTGATAGTTCGTGTGTGTGTGTTTGTCGGAAATGACATTGAAAATCACTCGTTGTCTGTGAAACCGATGGTCAAGGTGATTGTGTATAATTGCACGGTCGTTATGATAATCGTTGTAGAACGGTTCGAGCGATGCTGCATCTATCGGCAGTCAATAATTTTTTGCAAAGTTTGCCTTGAGACAGCTACATCGATTTTCTGTTTCTAACAGTTTGTCAACAAGATGACAATAATAAACTCATTAGTCGCTCCTAGTATACTGTGACGGGCAATTTCCAACGAGCTATGGAAATCCCGGGCACCTATGTCAGGACGAGTCGAAGGGGCAACGGGGACAACGGGAAAATCGGGTGGCAAAAATAACGATAATTTCGGAAAAATTAACAAGCTATAATTCTCAATAAATCGTATGATTCGATACAAAAAGAAAATAATAATAATTTCGAAATGAATGTTCGCGTTGTCCGAAACAACGATAGCAAATACAACTCAAAAGACTACGAACTATCCTGCCAACGCACTCACTGCGCAGACGGTTCGCGGGGACTATTGTACTCAGGCTACACCTAGCTAACGTGGCGAGTAGCGGGCTCGAGTCGAGATTCGCGAGGGCTCTGTAACGATGCTACATCGTTACAATACATAAAGAAAGTGCCCAGGATAGGCTGCCGAATATGGCCGAATTTGCATTCGAATGTGGTAATTAACCGGGTTCTTGCAGAATCTAAATCTTTTCAATAAGAAAATTCTTCTCATTAGATTTTCGTAAATAAACAAAAAAAACTTCAAGGATACATTTGGCATTGCGAAATGAACTTTGTACGCGGATCGTATTGGATGTTACTACACGGTCGACAACATCATGACTATCGTTCCGCGTCAATTCGTTCAGGGAGATCGTAGCGAACTGACGGTCGAACGAAGGTACGAGGACAAGTGCCTGGCAAAGTCGTGTCCCTGAATAACAGAAACAATCGGATTCTACCTCAAGTGTTACAGGTAATTGCAAATGAAAAATCGTCCGAATCGGTGATAATACGTGCAACGTTGATAATTAGTGTGGTTATTAATTGCGTAGAACTCGATTTATGCCGATTCCTTTTGAAAATTATTTTTTTATTGCTCTGCTACGATCACTCGTTTCCTAAATAATACCTAACTTACAGAATGGTGGTGAATCCGGGGATGGATGTGATCATTTCGATAATCATAGTGGTAGTTGTACTACTGTGCTACCTCTTCGGACAAAGTTTTTTCAGATTATGTCTGTATTATCGGCGGTTGTTCGCATTGCCTGGTTCTAATCATATATTCCCGTTCTTCGGCATTCCGTACGCATTTATTATGTTCCCAAAAGAAGGTAAGTACCGTGTGATGTTGAATCGATCAGTGCTTGGCGTAACCACCATGCGACTCAAAAAAGTTGACCAAAACTAAGTACGATGTATAGCGCAATAGCAGGTTTATATTTTTTGTTTAGATCATATGGATATTGCGGGCAGAAAAGCTATTCAGTGTAAAGGATTTGTTCCTGCGACGATATTATCTCACGGATTTGTGGTTCTTTCGAAACCTCAATATGTGGAGGTAATTTGGTCGTTCCTTCGCCAATTTTCGATAGCGTTCGAAATAGAGTGGCACATTTTTGCTGAAATGTGTCTCTCATGATTTTCGCTACAAAGCTGTCATGCGTTTGCAATTTATCGTTTAGGTTGCACTCACCAACAACGATCTAATGTCGAAGTCGTTCGTGTATACCCCTTTAATTCCGTGGCTAGGACAGGGGCTTCTCATGTCGACAGGTACATTCATTCTGAACGTCTTACCTATCATAAATACTTGTTTCAATGGGACAACAATCATGCATTTTGTTGCAACTTTCGCTTCCAAATCTCTTATTGTCTCATTGGCTTTGATTATTTCACAGGCCCGAAATATTTCCGCGACAGAAAGTTGATAAGTCAGGCGCTCCATTATAGCATATTCGAAATATTTACTGACGTTATGATCGAAAAAGTGACAATATTCAATGGTTGCATCGAACGAAAAATCATAACTCATGGAGAAAAGCCGTTCGACATTTTCGAGATGGGACTGAAATACGCACTGGACATTATTTGCGGTATTTTGAACACCGATTCGCTGATTCTACTAAGAAATTGACGTACAATTAACATTCAAAATCATGCTGCAACGATTTTATGATTAGAAACTGCGATGGGAGTAAATATACACGCGCAAGAGGGAATCCGCAGCGAATATATGAATGCCGTTGATACGTGAGTACGAATTACGAAAATCATCGGGTATCTCCATATTTCCATATTTTTATTAGTTCGTTATGTGAAGTTTATTTTCAACAGAGTCACCGAGATTGGATTTGAACGAATTTTTCGACCTTGGCTTTTCCCCGATTGGATATTTTACAGGACTTCGATGGGCAACACTTTCGTGGATGCGTTGAAAACGTCTAACGATTTCATCGATAACGTATGTCACAATGAATTTTTCAATGTCGTTGAAATTGTTTCACTAACGTACCAGTGGAGTCAGTAATCGATCATAACTCGATGTTGATTGTCAGCAAACAATTTTTAATTATTGAATTTAGGTATGTCGGTATCTGCACCCAAATATGCTGATTCCATTATTAACCTTATGAATGTGCTCCTTAATGCTATCATTGAAAAAAAAAAAACAATGAGCAATGTTGCAAATCAATTAAATTTTCAGGTTATCGCGAAAAAACGAGAGGAACGAAGGTTGGGCATAACCATGAGCGATAATAAATCGAATGGCGAAGAAAACATAAGTGAGTTTGATAATAAATAGTCGCACTAAATGAGCTTCCACTATCACTATTCTCAGTTACACAGTTACTATTGCCCTGTATTGTATAAATAAACTGGTCGAGAAATAGATCTAATAAAATAAAAAAACCATAGAAGTGGTTTATATATGAAGAGAACAAAAAATGACACTCATAATAGCTGAAAGCAAAAAGGTTTCACTTTAAAGGTTATCGCCACGCCTTTTTGTAAATAAAATAATACATGATTTTACATGACTACTATTATTAAAAACATAATATGATCAAAAAAAGAACGTAACTAATATAAAAGCTAAAGCAAAAATAATGAGAATTGACCTGTTGCAGGTAAGAAACAAGCATTTTTAGACCTGTTGTTGGAAGTATGCGAGAAAGAGAATAATCCTCTGACGAACGAAGAGCTCAGGGACCACACTAATACGTTCATGTTTGCGGTAAGCTGTGCTTTAAGACTTGAAGCAGGCACGTTGCATCTTTGACCCGGTCACAAAGCTGATTTGCAACATCGTACGGCTTGTTTTCAGGGGCACGACACGACGGGTGCTTTAGTTGGCTGGGCGATTTTTTGCCTCGGTAATGAGTTGGATGTGCAGAAAAAGCTCCACGAAGAACTGGACGAAGTTCTCGGCGATTCAGACGATCAGGCGATGTCGAAGCTGCTGCCAAATCTCAAATATCTCGAAAGAGTCATTAAGGAAGTTCTTAGAATGTACCCTAGCGCGCCGATAATCGGCAGGACAGCAGAAAAAGATATTGAAATAGGTAAAAAGCACCGCTATTCTTCCATACTAGTTCATATCGCGCGAAGAGAAATTCAGCAAAAGACCGCGAACAAAGTCGGAGAAAGTTTAAGCATGTGCAAGAGTATGGTAGGATTAGTAGATACATAGATTATAGACTTCATTTCCAATCATCGCAAAGATCTCAAAAACAGCGCTTGGTGCTTAGTCAAATAAATACTCTTTTCCATGCGACTTTTCCTGCGCGGGTCCCAATCGAAGTAGAAGCAATGGTTAATCCTTTCTATTGACTCGTATAAAAAGATTTTTTTTTTCCCAGGGGAGTATACAATTCCAAAGGATACATCTGTGAATGCATACATATATGAACTACACAGAGATCCCGAAGTGTGGCCGGATCCTCAGCGTTTCGATCCGGACAGATTTCTGCCAGAAAACGTGAAAGAAAGACATCCTTATGCGTACGTGCCGTTCAGTGCAGGGCCGAGAAACTGTCTGGCACAAAAGTTCGCGATGCTCGAGGCTAAACTTACACTTGCTAAAGTTATGAAAAATTACAGTGTTAAAAGCATTGAAAATCATTCTGTGAAAAAGTACTTCGCAATTATATTGAAGCCTCTCGGCGGTCTATACGTGAACATGACGAAAAGATCAACGATAGCTAAAGGCTAGCGTAACGAGTACTATAGAATAAGAGACGAATAATATAATAAGGGAATATGGTAATCAGAAACCCGAGTGGGAGATATCGTTTAGCCGCGTTATGATGCCAGATGGAAAATAATAAAATAAATCAAGAGGGATTAAATACGTCAGTGGCTGTAATTTAGTTTTTTATGGTTTTATGTCCTCCGGATCCGTTGTTTTTTGCCACGTTTTTTTTTTTATTTCGTTGATTTCGCTTACGGTTTGTTCATTTTTCAATAATTTAGTAAATAACATTGGCGTCTTCACTTGCATAATTTCTCCTACTATAAAGTATATATAAATTGCGTTTTTTGTTCAATCATTAATCCAAAATAAATAACTAGTATCCCTGCACGACGTTCGATAGAGGACGCATCATCACCGGACTCGGAGTAGCTAACCAAGCATCGGCGGTATAACACCGTGTTAATTCGCCGATTGGCTGTAGTGGTAAAATCTTGCATGAGGACGAATATGGATGGACGAGAGATCGATAAGAAGTTGGTACTAAGGATAACTGGTGCGTGTTACGTTGTATAGTGTAACTAAAATATGTAAACGCGTGATAGTTTGTGTGTGTGTGTGTGTTTCGGAAATGACATTAAGAATAACTCGTTATCTATGAAACCGATGATCAAGGTGATTGTGTATAATTACACTGTCGTTATGATAATAATCGTTGAAGAACGGTTCGAGCGATGCGGCGAAGTCATTCATTTTTTGCAACGTTTGCCTTGAGACAGCTACATCGATTTCCCTACTGAACTGTTATATCCGCGTAAGCTACTTCTAACAGTTTGTCAACAAGATAACGATAATAAACTCATTTTACGCTCTTAATATACGTAAAGAAAGTGCCCAGGATAGGCTGCCGAATATGGCCGAATTTACATTCGAATGTGGCAATTAACCGGTTACTTGCAGAATCCAAATCTTTTCAATAAGAAAATTCTTCTCATTAGATTTTCGTAAATAAAAAAAAAACTTCAAGAATGCATTTGACATCGCGAAATGAACTTTGTACGCGGATCGTATTGGATGTTGCTACACGGTCGACAACATCATGACTATCGTTCCGCGTCAATCCGTTCAGGGAGATCGTAGCGAACTGACGGTCGAACGAAAGTACGAGGACAAGTGCCTGGCAAAGTCGCGTCCCTGAATAACAGAAACAATCAGATTCTACCTCAAGTGTTACAGGTAATTCCAAATAAAAAATCTTCCGATTCGGTGATAATACGTGCAACGTTGATAATTAGAGTAATTATTAATTGCGTGGAACTCGATTTATGCCGATTCCTTTTGAAAGTTTCTTTTTTATTGCTGTGCTACGATCACTTGTTCCCTAAATATTACATAACTTACAGAATGGTGGCGAATCCAGGGATGGATGTGATCATTTCGATAATCATAGTGGTAGTTGTACTACTAAGCTACCTCTTCGGACAAAGTTTTTTCAGATTCTGTCTGTATTATCGACGGTTCTTCAAAATGCCTGGTTCTAATATATGCCCATTCGTCGGCATTCCGTACAGATTCGTCATGCTCCCAAAAGAAGGTGAGTACCGTGTGGTGTCGTTTAATCGATCAGTGCCCGGCGTGACCACCATGCGACACAATAAAGTTGACCAGAACTAAGTACGATGTATGGCGCAATAGTAGGGTCGTATTTTTCATTTAGATCATATGGATGTGGCGGGTCAAATAGCTATTGAGTGTAAAGGATTTGTTGCTGCGACGATACTATTTCACGGATTCGTGGGTCTTGCGAAGCCTCACTACGTGGAGGTAATTCGGTCGTTTCTTCGCCAATGTTCGATAGCGTCCGAAGTAGAGTGGCACATTTTTTCTGAAATGTGTCTCTCATGATTTTCGCTACAAAGCCGTCATGCGTATGCATTTTGTCGTTTAGGTTGTACTCCGCAGCAACGATCTAATGTCGAAGTCGTTGCTGTATACCCCTCTAGCTCCGTGGGTAGGACAGGGGCTTCTAATGTCGACAGGTACATTCATTCTGGACGTCTTACCTATCATAAATACTTGTCTCAATGGGACATCCATTATACGTGGCATTTATTTCAATTGTGATTGTTCCTTGCAACAATCATGCATTCTGTCGCAACTTCCGCTTCCAAATCTATTATCATCTCATTGACTTTGATTATTTCACAGGCCCGAAATATTTCCACGACAGAAAGTTGATAAGTCAGGCGTTCCATTATAGCATATTCGACAAATTTACTGACGTTATGATCGAAAAAGTGACAATATTCAATGGTTGTATCGAACGAAAAATCATAACTCAGGGAGAAAAGCCGTTCGATATTTTCGAGATGGCATTGAAATGCGCGCTGGACATTATTTGCGGTAATTCGAACACCGATTCGCTAACTCTTCTCAGACATTGATGTACAAATAATATTCAAAATCATGCTCCAACGATTTTATGACTAGAAACTGCGATGGGAGTAAACATACACGCGCAAGAGGGAATCTGCAGCGAATATATGAACGCCGTTGATACGTGAGTACGAATTACAAAAATCATCGCGTATGTCCATTTTTTATTTGTTCTTTATGTGAAGTTTATTTTCAACAGAGTCACGAAGATTGCATTTGAACGAATTTTCCGCCCTTGGCTTTTTCCCGATTGGATATTTTACAGGACTTCGATGGGCAAAACTTTCGTGGATGCGTTGAAAACAACTAACGATTTCATCAATCACGTATGTCACAATGCATTTTTTAGTGTCGTTAAAATTGTTTCACTATCCATCGATTGAACTGAGAGGTTGTTTCCCGAAGGGACAACTTAGACTCCTCTTGTAAAACTCATCTGTAACCGATATTCAAATAAACCTTGTAATTGAACAACATTATTCTTGGTGTTGGAGTTCTAACTCCATGAGGCAGAAAAGATCCCGATAAGATTATTTGTCTTCCTCAATCTCGCATCGAGGCAAGCACAACAACATTATGAATGTGCTCCTTGATGCTATCATTGAAAAGTAACAATGGGCAATATTGCAAATCAATTAAGTTTTCAGATTATCACGAAAAAACGAGAGGAACGAAAGTTGAGCATAACCATCAGCGATGATAAATCGAGTGACGAAGAAAAAATAAGTGAGTTTGATAATAAATAGTCGCACTAAATGAGCTTCCACTATCACTATTCTCAGTTACACAGTTACTATTGCCCTGTATTGTATTAACAAACCCGTCGAGAAATAGATCTAATAAAAATGAAGAAACCATAGAAGTGGTTCACATATGAAAAGAACAAAAAATTACACTGATAATAGCTGAAAGTAAAGAAGTTTCACTTCTTTAAAAAAGGTTACCGGCAAAACGGTTACCGGCACGCCTTTTTGTAAATAAGATAATACATGATTTTACATGACTACTGTTATTAAAAAAATAATATAATCCAAAAAATAACGCAACTAATATAAAAGCTAATGCAAAAATAATGAGAATTGACCTGTTGCAGGCAAGAAAAAAGCATTTTTAGACCTGTTGTTAGAAGTATGCGAGAAAGAGGATGATCCTCTGACGAACGAAGAGCTCAGGGACCACACTAATACGTTCATGTTTGCGGTATGCCGTCCTTCAAAACTTCAACTTTGACCCGGTGTCGAAGCTGATTTGCAAAATCGTACGGCTTGTTTTCAGGGGCACGACACGACGGGGGCTTTAGTTGGCTGGGCGATTTTTTGCCTCGGTAATGAGTTGGATGTGCAGAAAAAGCTTCACGAGGAACTCGACGAAGTTCTCGGCGATTCAGACGATCAGACGGCGTTGAAGCTGCTGCCAAATCTCAAATATCTCGAAAGAGTCATCAAAGAAGTTCTCAGACTGTATCCTAGCGTGCCGATAGTCAGCAGGAGAGCAGAAAAAGATATTCAAATAGGTAAAAAGCACCTCTGTTCTTCCATACATGTTCATATCACGCGTAGAGAGATTCAGCGAAAGACCCCGAACAAAGTCGGAGAAAGTTTAAGCATGTGCAAGAGTATGAGAAATGGTAAGATTAATAGATATATGGATTATAGACTACGTTTCCAATCATCGCAAAGATCTCAGAAACGGCGCTTGGTGCTTAGTCAAATAAATACTCTTTTCCATGCGACTTTTCCTGCGCGGGTCCCAATCGAAGTAGAAGCAATGGTTAATCCTTTCTATTGACTCGTATAAAAAGATTTTTTTTGTTTCCAGGGGAGCATACAATTCCAAAGGATACATCTTTGAATGCATACATATATGAACTACACAGAGATCCCGAAGTGTGGCCGGATCCTCTGCGTTTCGATCCGGACAGATTCCTGCCAGAAAACGTGAAAGAAAGACATCCTTATGCGTACGTGCCGTTCAGTTCAGGCCCGAGAAACTGTCTCGGACAAAAGTTCGCGATGCTCGAGGCTAAACTTACACTTGCTAAAGTTATGAAAACTTTTCGTGTTAAAAGCATTGAAAATCATTCTGTAAAGAAGTACTGCGCAATTATATTGAAGCCTATCGGCGGTCTATATGTGAACATGACGAAAAGATCAACGATAGCTAAAGAATAGTGTAAAGAGTAGTATAGAATAAGAGACGAATTAATATAATGCGGGAATCCGATATCAACCAAGAGGGATTAAATACGTTAATGGCTGTAATTTAGTTTTTTATGGTTTTATCTCCTCCAGTCCCGTTCTTTTTGGCCAGGTTTTTTTTTATTGCATTGATTTCTCTTACGGTTTGTTCATTTTCCAATAATTAAATAAATAAAATTTGCGTCTTAACTTGCATAATTTCTCCTACTTTGAAGTATATAAATTGCCTTTTTTTTCAATCATTGAACCCTATTGTTAAAGCTACTGCTATTCATATTGCAGAAATAACTTATTTCGCACTGCTTTGCAAATCAAAAAGCGTTGGCTCATAAAACTCCAATGCCAATTATCTATTGCGTATTCTATTAAAACGAGCTATCATTAAAATTGTTGCATTTGATGCATAGGCACTGAAGACATTTGCTTAAATTAAAATTGTCGGGGCATTGCAGAGACTACGTTGCGATATTCGTATCTAATTCACTTCATCACATTTTATCGACTAACATGTAGATTCTGTAGACTAACCTCTATTTTTCGATATCCGCAAACATTTTTGACCCCTTATTTCAAAAATATATGCTACCATTTTACACTAGAGACGCCGGTTATACAATTGCAGTTCTTACAATTTATTCTAAGTGATACCGTCAGATTACAAACAAACAACCACCGGAGAAGTCTGTTACAGTCTACCGAATAAGTAACATGAGAATGAAGAGAAATATAATTCTGTAAAACTAATGATATCACGTAGAATAATATCTTACATAGCACTGCATTAACATAATCATACATTAACACTAAATAACATTTTACAATAAAAAAAAAAAAATTTCGCTTATGAACTCGCTAACTAATCATTCTACTATTTTACGTTTCTAACTAATGCTCTCTTCTCTCGGAATAAAGCCTGCAAGGGATAATGGCTTTTCTTTTCTCTTGACATTGCCGAGGAATTAGATTGATGTCAATGGATGGCGCGGAGGGCGGGGAGTGGAGGATGGGTCGTTCGGGGCTCGGAACAAGGGAGAGTGTCACAGCCCCAGATGGTAGATTTCTGTTGCTTACTTTCCCGAAGGAAAATACCAAGAGATTCGCTGCTCTCGATGTTTTTCACGGTCGTCATCCATTTTTAACGCACGGAAAGTTAGACCAGTTGTGTCGTTCTTGAGAACCGCTCCATTGATCCAATTTCACAGTGTTCCTTTTCCGGTTATCGCCTCCATCGTCGAGTCGCAGCATGGCCGGTCGGATACCTTCACCTTGCGTATTATGGAACATCATTCTTGCGAGTTATGTTCCGCACCTGACACTTTAGATCGTACGTGAGGCTTCATCTTCCTCAGTGTCTGTGTTTTCCCGTTCAGTGACCACTTATTAAAGACCCGTCGGCAAGTCTTCTCCAGTTAGTTGTGGCCGCTGTCCATCACGACCGGTCATTTGAGTGTCGACTAAGTCGATTTTGGATTGGTTTCATTTCTCCACTATATCCACTGTCAGAAATGTTCCTTAGTGATGCGCTGTCGTGGAAGTGCATGACGAAGCATCTCAGTCGACTCATGGTTACGCCCAGTCTGTCTACCATTCGTTTTGGACGAGGAAAGAGACTGGAATGGAGAGTTCTCCTTTCCACGTGCAATGCGACGAGGAACTTGGTGCTTATGGATTCGTCACCGTTCTTGGTTTGAATTCGAATGAGTCGGCTACTTCCAAAGAATCTTTTTATTCCTCACGAGCTCTGTTCCTTCTTGTAAAGGTTGGCTCGGTCAAACTAACTTCTGGATACGCGGCCAGTTCCCTTTGAGCTGCGAATCATGGGCTGCAGCACCCTCGGTCTTCCGTCATAGGTGCGACTGAGTCATTCCCAATGTGCGGTGTGGAACGTGAAAGAAGTGCGAGAAACGTTTCACGATTAGCTTGTCGGAAACGTTACGTAGATATAAAAAATACCAACGAATGACGACCGCCAAAGCAACATTTGCTCCGCTTCTTCGAGGAACCGGGCACATGTATAGGTCAGCCAAATCCTGTCTATTCCTACCCGCACTTTCACCTTCTATTAGCATCGGCAGTAGTCCATGATTGAAAGGACAATAATTTCCGTCCCACAGGTTGATGGAATGTTGCTTGATATTCCTGTGCACCGCACACTGTACGCCGCATTTACTTAGATCGAGTGCTTGATCCCTCGCGCGCAAACTTTTGTTCATGCACGATACAATTCATGGGTTCGATGGCGGCTACACGAAGTGATTGCTAGCATCTTTGTTGGGTGAAGAATTTCTTGTTCTCCTGTTATATAGAGTTTCTGATGCCTAGGAGAACACTCCGTGGGAATTGCAGGCACACTTGATCCAGGATGTTGCTACAACTGGTTCGTTTACTGGAGCCCTGGCCGAATCCAAGAAATGTGCATCCATCACTTTGGCGTTCGAGGACTTGCATGTAACTTCGTCCCCACGTGCGACACATCATACTTCCCAGCGGTTGTAGTCGGCAGCTAAATTGGCATCATAATCTTGATCACGATGTAGATGTAGATCCCTCCGAACAGTATCTTTCGACTGTCATTTGCAATACTGATCAATACTTGTTGGATTTGATCAGCATTTAATTAAAACTGCAGCTGAGAAGAAAGAAGTGAACTCCAATTGTGACACCACCTGTGTTTCCTTGGCAGGTACGTCGATCTCAAGTTGCCACATTTTGTACTTGGACCACATTTGTTTTGATCATAAGATGGTAGTTCACCATTAGTTATCAGTGTAAAATTTCCGCCTAAGTCAACAATTCTTCGGCACTTGGAATTGTTTCTATTAGCAGCTGGAGACTTGGATTTGTGTCACTTTCCAAGTCTACGTACTTGAAAGCCAGGAAGGTCGTCCAGAATTGTATTCAAGACGCATCATATGGTCATTAGATGCGGCATGTATTTCTTTCTATTCCTCAATATCGGTCGGTCGTGCGACGAAGCATATTCAATCCAAAGAACATGTTTACTGCTCAACTGACGAGGGTTGTCCACAAGTTTGGCTTGAAACTTATGGATAGCGTACTATTGGTAGCTAGTATTTCCAGAAATGCCAAAATTAGCTGAAACGGCTGGTCTTTGATAAAGAACTAAACGTTATTTTGTAATCGAAAGATCTCTTGTTTTCTTGTAAGCTCCTGTGGCTAATGCAGATGGCACTTCGTTGATGCTAACAACTTGCTTTTCGACAACCGCGTTGTAACTCGGTGTTCAGTGTAGACTGTGGTTCATATCACTTCCAAATCTTTTTCATCTCCACTTAGTGGAGTACATTTTGTTTTCGGGGTCTTCACATTTTATTCCGGAAGGACGCTCAGTCCGACTGCAGCCCTCTTGATGAAACCCCGATCCAGTTCAGTTCTTCCAAAGATGCCTTAATCGTACTATATCTTAGATCATATTTGTAGACGCGACACGCTTCCGAATGAAAAGTCAATCTAACGAGTCTCTTGATTACTCAATTGAAACACAAAAAGTCATCTGTTGCAACTCTAGGACATTAATTCTTAATAATGTAATGTAACGGTCCCCTTATATGAATCCTAAATTCTTAAATATTTTGTTTCAATCGCTTTTCCTTTTGAGCAGCGGGATAACATAAAAATCCACTGTCAGCGCTTTTGCCGTAAGAGCGACAATATGATCGTCGTCTCACGGCAACAATCAACGCTCTTATCAGCGTGGAGGAACACCTATCGCGCGTAGTAACGGAACGTCGAAGCCGTTCGCTTCGACGATTAATTATGCAGTCCGCGATCATCCGCTAAGGTTGTAAGACGGTACGCTCCCCGACATAGCTACGACTAATAAACTAGACTCATTCTTAATAACCGAGTTAAAGCCTTTCATTTAATCTGGCCACCCTGTTACATGGTGTCAGAAGTTTACGAACTAAAATCCGCGTCCGCGTTAACCAATTAAAATCTTCTTTTTTTTTCTTGTGTTTTAGATTATTAAAAAAAAATACGAATCTCTTTATTTTGCCTTAAACAAAGAAACCCAACAACCGCGATTACCGCGACAACGCGAACAGCAAACAAAACAGTGTAAAAGTGATAAAAAAAAAACAAAACAGTGAAAAAGTGACAAAAAAAAGGGGATTACGAAAGTGGATTTCCTTTCTTCGGGAAAATAAAGTGAATTTTCCAAAAATTCTTTTTCACATTTACACAATTATTTGAATTCTCCAAAAATTCTTTTTCATTCTTTTTCTTTTTTTTTTTCTTTTTCTGTTACGGTAAGCTGCGCCCTCGACTTTTCGTAGCTTTTTTTATGCCTACTGTATTTTACGCCAATTACGGCTTATGGTCGTTTCGGTTCGCCACCCCCAGCAGGGTTCATCGCCCGGCGAGTTTATTCTTTTTTATTTTATGATGAACAACCTTGTGGATATCAATAGCAATAAAAAATCAATGGCCGTCTCTAATTCGCGCATATGGCGCATGAATCTTCAACCGCCAATCATCATGAGCGGACTAATTAAAAGCGAGATGATGAAAATCCAAGGCCTTCAAGAGATGGCCGCTAATCATCTACAAGGGGGATGTTACGTCCGGGTCCACACCGCCATGTTCCTTTTAACCTAATATAATATTTTTGTAGTACAAATCTTATAAACATTTTTATTTCTTATTAATCTAAAAAAAAAAAGATATCGTTCGACTAACGTCGCAGTATAAATGGGAAACTTGTGCGACTCGAAGCAGAGTCCGAGTCGCACACTGATAAATTTATCAAGCGTCGCAAGACGAATGCGAAATCAAAACCCACGATAGCGGCAGCGAAGTTCTGAGTATTAGACATTGCATCAGCCCGAGAGCCGTGAGATGCGGCTCCTGCACAATCAGCACCTTTAGAGGTGATGAAGGTGGGGAACTGCACTCACGATTTGCATCTGGAAGGGCAGCGCAATTAGTCTCTCTCCGGACCTCGAAGCGACGGGTCAAAACGCGAACTTCGCGAAGTTATATTGTTGCGTGTCAAACCGAGATAATCGGAAAAGTTGTACGCGGACAACCCGAACTATTACGCGCGGTGGATTAACCGTTCGAATAATCGAGTGTGAACAATAAGTGGAATTTGTCACTTTAAAATAAATTAAAATGTGCTCGTCAGACCGCTGAGACGTAACGAACAGTGATGTCAGAAGTGGGGTTAAGGGCCCGTCTAGGGAAACGCAAAGCGCCCACGAAAAAGTAAACAAACTCCGCGCTTCTCGCAGATTGGCCTACGGCGAGTGAGAGCGAGTATAACTTCCTCTCCCTCGTACGTAATACCGCAACGAGGCATATTCTCCGACGATGATCGAACAGCAGAATGGCTCTGACGTGCACGAATGCGGTCAATCTATCGTAAAAATAAGACGCAGTTCTCTTCGAGAATTCCGCCGCTAGCGTTACGAACGAACGAGGTAGCGTCTCGACGCTAAGTACTTAAAAAAAAAAAATTTTTACAGTCGTGGTAAACATTTTCCCGTTGAAAAGTTCCCGAAAGAAAGCAAGAGACAACTTTCCTTCCACATCAGGATCGTAATTATCATCGTGTGAGGTTCCCGCACGCTCAGCGATCATGAGATCGCTGCACGTGGCGTGGACTTTGCACGTCGGAACAGCTGAATCGCGAATTCCGATTCCGATTATCTTCCCTCGCCCTTCCGAGGATCGGAAGGTCCGATTGAGAGGATAAGAAAGATTGAGAAGACCAACCTTGTGACAACAGCGAACAAGAATAGTCGAGTCTTCGAATGTGCTCAGTACGTTGTGTTACCGATTGCGCGAGTATTTCTGCCGGCCGATTGACTGAATGCCGATTGCGCGAGTATTTCCGCCGGCCACGAAACGGCGCTCGGTCTCGTTCGACTTGCGAACAATACGTTCGTCAACCGGTGCGGGCCCCGAAGGTTCCACCTCAGTGGTACAACCCGCAACCAATAAATCCACCGGTCCCTCCGAATGTCGAGGACTCGGGCGGGGTTCGAAAAATCAATTACAAGGTCGTTAAGGTTATTTGCCTCCCGTGATAAATAAATAGAAACAAGACAGTTGTTATACCCCGAAATCGTACGCGAGTACGACCGAGGTTGCGACATAGTAACCACGGCGTACGAGCGCTAAGTTTCGTCACCAGACGCACGGTAACAATTAGGCAAACGTCGCATCAAGCCTTCGACGCTCGATCGCGGTCAACTTGAATGCCGAGTCGGCAAATTCCATAGGCCGGCGCTCGGACCCCGCAACAACGCGAATCCGGAGCGCCGAAAGATAAACATTAAATAAAGAAATTTGGTAACAATGTTTATCTTCCAAAGATGCTGCTGACGCGCTCGCTCCACCTTATCGACTATAAAGTGTGGTCGCGAGCTCACAGCAACAGTCAGAAAAGTTATCCGACACCGTGCGACTGGTTGTGCGAGTAGACAGATTCGAGCAAAGGGGGCGGGTTTGAATTTCCGAATGTTCAAAGTTCGAAGGGGCAAAAACCCGAATCGAAATATCTCATTCGATACATTTCACGATGGGTCAATCCACCGAAAGTCTGCACAATCGATAGACACAATCGTACGATGGGTATAAAGATGAACGGGGAATAATACGAAATTGAATTCCAAGAAAAGACCAAGTTCACGAAGGTACGCGGCAACTCCGTGTTTATTTCCCGGCAAACTATAATCGCGATATTGGAAAACAAGAAGGTTTAATGCTCAGAAAAATGTACAAACTCGATATTTAATTTGAGGAATAGGGCGAATTTCGAGAGCTTGAATTCCTGAATCTCAGTTTAAAGAACGATCGCATACAAGAAATTCAAATTTCGAAAAGATTCAAAGCAGAACGCTCGAAGTACCGAATAAAAATTTTGCGAACGGTAAAATCTCCGTAAATCAATTCCCCGAAGCGTCAAAATTCCGAAAGTACTTTCCGAATGGTCGAATCTTCAAATGCAGATTTCTTCGAAAGGCCAAATCTCCGAATGCAGATTTCCCCGAAAGGCCAAATCTCCGATTTCATACGTTATCCTTCAAAACGCTTTTCCCACCGTTGTTAGCGAGCATATACAAGAGCGAGTTCGTTTTCGGGTTTTTGACCTTTCGGATTTATACTATTCGAATTTCTGATCTTTCGGATTTTTGCTATTCCGAGTTTAAACCATCCGGATTTTTTCTCGTCGTAGTTCTAAGTTTTCGGGTTTCCACTTTTCTAAAATTCAAGTTTTCGATTTTCTGACCTCTCGTACTTTCGGTTTGTCGATCAAATGATCTCTCGTATTTTTAACCTTTCCGCCAATACATTTCGAAATATTTACATATCGGTAACGCTCTGTTCGGAGTATTAAATTTCCGAACAATTGGATTTTCACCGATAAGCTTGCACGATACTGCAACCTGTTCGGAGCTCAAAGCTTTCTGATAATTGAAATTCGATTTTCTTTGCCGTAGTCACTTTTATTGTCGGTAACTTTTCAAGCGATTCTTCAGTCCTTCTGGAATTTATTCTTTCGTGTTTTTTCAATACGGGACATTGGCTTTTCTACTTTCAAAATATCGGTAATCCGGATTTTCTGGTTATTTCAAATAGTGTTTAAAAAAATCGAGAATGAGGCCCGTCTTGATATTCAGCATTCGGGACTTTTATCCCGCCCCGAGCAAAGGTCCTAGTAAGTAGTGTAGACCTAACAAGTCGGACACTAGTCCGACACACTGTATCTATTATATTTCTGAAAAGTGGTGAGCGTTTTGAACGGTAAATAAAAGTACACGTAAATTCCAGAACCTTTCTCGTGTGTTATTACATTTGCTAAGGGTTCCAACCCTTTACTGGTAATCCCGAACAGCGTTCTGAAAAGGGCCTAATATCACCGGGCTCGGAGTAGCTACCCGAGATTCGACGGTACAACACAGTGAACGAAAATTATATGATTGCTGGTAAACACTCACCATGGTCTCCGTGTATTTTCCATAAATAATTGAGATGCCTCATAAAGATGGACCTTTTCTTCATCCGTCATTGCGATGTCGCGATGGATACGGAGGATGCGACGACAGCGACGTTGATGTATCGAATTTGGATCACAAATAAATCGACGACACTGGCTTGTTGTCCCACAAGAGAAATTGTCAAACTTCACTGACTCACGACTAATATGGATCATTATATTCAACATTATATATTATTCGTTACGGCACAGACGGGAGAGAAAGGGTCGTTTCCCGAATTGAAATATAGAAATATTCCTCGTAATAATTATAACGGTTTATTGAATATTGACAATATAGATTTAAATGAGTCGCGCAGAAGTTGCTTTTTCGCCGAAGGAAGGAGGCGGATTCTCGCGTTAGATATCATTTAAAAGTGACCGATAGGTTTGAAAAGTGAGTTAACACTGATCGGATGGTTCGGCAATCGGCTGTCGCGAGGCAGCCGAAATTGCTGAATTCGCGCGGCACGCGCGATCGTTCGAGACAGAGAGGTGAGTATTTTAATAAAGACGGGAACAATTGTATTGAAAGGGGACACAAATTGCTGACCGTTGATCACGAGTGGCGCGATCGCGAGTCGAATCCGCGACTTAATCGTGGGAATGAAAGTATGGGCTCGCGCTTTTCGCGATCTCGGAAGTTCGAGCCGCGATATCCGGTCGACTATTCAAAAATAATGCCGCGGTCCTCCTTCAGGCGCAATAACGGAACGTACAATATGTTCCGTAGATTTAAATCCCAGAAAGTAGTATTACTATAGACAGATATATCCCAAAATAGGGTCGGGACGTAACATTATTTATAATTATTTTGTTTTTCTATTTCGTTTTTTTTGTTTATTTTATATTTCTTCAATTTACTAGGAAATTAAAAGGGTTTCTGTAAATTATTTTTAATTTATGGAAAAATATGTGAAAAGCCATTTAAAACTGATTGGCGACGTTTTTTTTATCAGTTTTTCAATAATTGTTATTAATTACGTGAGAGGGAGATTACATGCATTTTTCCGAAACGTTTCATTTACTGTATTGCACAGCGTTTATTTTATTGTTCGCGGGATTGAGGCTCCCGCAAAAAAGTTTCATACACATTACATAAAATTGCAGCGATTTTGCGAACATCGAGTAGAGACGAAAATAATGCTAGCGTAAAAATATTGTGGCGAAATAGGAGATAAAAACAGAGTGAAGGGTTGAGAAATGAAAAATATTGCAGGCCAGTTTCATTCATGAGATAATCATTCATGAGACAGTCTTGGGAGAATTTCCATTTAGGGCGACACGGCAGTTACCGGACCAACATGAGGCTTAATGTTACCGATTTACGGTACGAATGGAACAGTAGCAGGACGCCCCAAATGTTAACTGCCGTGCAATAGGGGAGAACGGGGCAAAACGGCATACCGGAGCAGAATGGTATGAAATGATAAAATAGTGTCCCCTGACAATGAAAGAATTAGGGCGAAATGCAACAAGGAAAAAGTCCCATCGAAGTCGATTTTTTTGCTGTCCCATTTTGCCCCTATCCCACTATGCCCTGTTCCTATTGCGACCCAATAGCATTCTGCCCCGGTGTGCCGTTTTGCCCCGCTCTCCCCTATGCAAAGACCAATTCTTCAAGACTGTGAAATGTCACCGCGGGTATTGCAGCAGCCACAGTGATAGATCGCGAAAACGATCGTTAAAACATCATGCGTCGAACTGACGGCATTTGCAGAGACATTCGCGACTTTACGAATCATCGTTTAGCGTCAAATTTACACCATTCAAACCACCGTGCAAGCAAGTGTGTCTTGCTGATTTATACACTATCGTGTGGAAATTGGACGGCTCTCGGTCGAACCGTCTGCGAGACATTTCGAGACCTGACATCAAACAGCGATTTCGGAACCGGATCGACCGGTAGAAGATCGTCCAAGGAATCGCTGATAACTTTGTCGATTTTATGAGTTACTAAAGGGAAGTTTGATGTGAAGTTGGAGAATATGCAAGAAGAACTTGAAAAATGCTTATTTAGCTATCTGGACTTAAGGGGCCGTTTTAAGGTCATGTCACTGGTCGTTATTTGAAAAAATCCGCGACGATTGTGGTTTTCTCCGATGACTCGGACGTTGCAAGTTAGACGCAAAACCACAGTTGTTTTTGGTCTACTGGTTTCATGCACTAACTCAACTTGTTAAGTACACTGCTGATTTTTGCGCAAACACGAGAAGTGGAAAAATTGTTCCCCAGAAAATGAGCAGTCCGGAAAATCAGCGAATAGTTCCTATCAAAGAGGCAGTGGAAAGAAATGGCGCAGGAAAAGGCTCAATAGAACGAAGTCTGACGGACGCACAGAAGCTGCACTGAGAAGAGAATTTACTTACAGTTAACAAACGTGAAGTTCGATATGGCGAGGGAAATGGAACTATCACATCTGCGCCGCAAGTGGGGCGCAAATGGAGGAAGACTCTCGAACGAAGGTGTCACTAATAGTTTATTGTCAGTTTTGGGTTCGAATTTTTTCGAAAAAGTCTCTCGTCGTATGCACAAAGTTGATCGAACGTGTCGAACTTGTGCCGAGTGGGAAGAGAAAAACTGTCGACCCGCTGTTAGCTTAACGTATTTACTTATTCGACCGGGCTAATACTTTCTACAATTGTATAACAATTTCTCAGGGACGATTCAGATCCGACCGGAGTGAGACGAACACTGCGGCGTATGAAGGGACGCAAATCCATGCTGCCATGATTACAACCGTTCGTCGTAGCAACGACATCATTCGCATAGCTTGTCGTGCCTCAATATTCCTAAAGTACTACCTAAATTCTTCTATGACTCCCGTTTGTCGTGTTCTTTCGATCAGACTAAAAAAACTTTTTGGTAATGTTACAATCTTACGGCTACCGCTATCAGTAATACAGAAATGGAGTGCCCGAGAATTCTAAACATGCACATCATTATAAATAACATGGAAAGATTATCTACCTAGTTAATACTTGTTTTCCACATAGACGAACGGAGACGCGATTCGAAAATCGTTGTCGCGTCCGATGAAGTATCTTTGCAATGTACAAAAAGCGAATGGCAGTCAGATTCGCGCGATATCTTCGCGCCGACATGTTGACGCTTGAGATTCTTAAATGGATGAAAACCTTAAATTGCTGCTCCGAAAGACCAGGGATCACGGTGGAAGTACATCCAATTTCAGGCCCGATTTCGGCGTACAATAGCCACAGTAGCCACCACACCTGCCCATGACCTTCTGCGAGTTCTGCAAATGGTACATGATATAGAAAACGTTGACTGTCAAGTATTGCGAAGTTTCGACACGAGCAACTTACCACTTTATTAACGGCAAGCGACGTTCCCGACTTCGTTGGGCTCCACGAAACGTCCGGCGACAATCTCAGCAAAGTCCCTGTTAGATCAATGCTGAATCTGCCTTGTGGACAATTCGCGTTACTGTAACAATCGCCAGCCTTGCCGAAATCGACCCGCTTAACTCCTTTGGTCCAAGAGAACGTGTAATCGTCCACTAGAAAACGAAACCGTACACTCGAGAAGCACTCGAACGGAAACCTAAGCGAAGATTCGTCGCGGCAGCCCCGTCCGGCAATTGTTTTGGCACAATACGAATTTGGGAATGATCGCAGCTTTGCAACTCGAAAGGGTCTCTGCATTTTTTGACGTCCAAATGTGATATACGTTTGATTAGATTTTGTAAATTGACTGTGGAGAAAGATGAGGTGAACAAGTATGAGATCAATGGTCATACACATCTTGAAAAGGGGTTGTTGGAATCTGATGACAGTCAGTTAGGAGGGCACATTTCTACTGATTAGTTACGTTGAACCCATCGGAACCTAATAAACTGATTATCTTCAGTGGGAATGTCCTTTTTCACTCACCAACGATCATCAGCGTTGCAGGATTGATGCGCACTCGTTTAAAGTACGTCAACCCAGATATGCCGGTGACATCACTGACGCATTCGCAGGAGTCATTTCTTCGGCCATGAAAAGGACACTGATTTGGGTCCAGTAACCTGCAATAGTGAACAGCACATGTTTCAGGACACGTTTTTATCCTCCAGACCCTCGAGCGTTCAATTCACGCTTAATTTCAATTGAATTTTCCAAATATCAAATACTGAAAATTTCAAGTCGAATATACTTGAATATTGGACTTATTTCTTTTGAATTCGTAAATTCAAATTCACACTCGGAAAAGATTCGCGATGGTTGACTTTTATCCTTTTTTTTTTTCAATTTGACCATCAACCAACTGTTTGATTTCGCTTATGATTGACTTCGATAAATTAACTATAATTCAGTAGCCTCGATTGCGGACGAACTTAGGGTTCTATTTATTATGTATCTAATTAACCGTCTAATATCCAACTAAGAACCAAGCGAAAACCTTGCCAATATGGCCATAGAACGGTTTTGATTCATGATCGGACTCGTAAAACTGACGTAAGGTCTGGATTTGAACGGTCGGAATGATAGTTAATTTATCAGAAGAGTCGACTGATGAAGACGTGCGTTCGGGTTTAGGAAACCGACCAACATTCGCTCGTTAGTTACAGATTGAACGGTCTACCAAGGAACTGAATCTGGCATTGCCATTTCTATCGCTCGATTGGCTAATGTTCGATAGACATTTGTATTCGAAATCGTAGGTCAATGGTGCCTTCAATCATATAAAATTGTTTACTTACCCACAGAATAAACACACGCACAGATGCAAATGTACACATGCACTTGAAAAAATGAAAATGTGCTGTCTGAGAGCGCGGAGCGAAAAATTAATGATTAGTTTTTTCGATGTTCGTGCTGTGACCGATGTACTTTGTGTTGTTATTCTGCGGGTACGGAACGGCCTTGTTGAATGGTTAATTCCGATGGTCCAGAAGTTCTTTATTCTGCGATTTTTTAACATTTTTGGTAAAAAAATCGTTAAACTGTTAAAAATGTTAAAAAATCGCAGAATAAAGGACTTTTGAGGAGGACTCCGATCGGAGTAGAAACGTAATAACAAACGGTAATTCACGGACCATCGGAATTAGCCATTCAACAAGACCGTTCCATAGCCGCAGAATAACAACACAAAATTAATGATTAGTACCTTGCCCTTCGCAACCTCACAGTCTCACCCTGTAGTACACACGTGAGTACGCAATCCAACAGTGTTAACGCCTTCACCGTAGCATTGGTGCAGTAACGTATCGCTAAGTTATTTGCAGTAAAAATGTTTGCGCAGAGAATCGCAAAGCGATAAACACCGAAGGACTTGCACGCGATAAAAACGAATGAACATGTCGCGTTAGTAGATTACGATTACGATGAATACGACGATCGAATCTTATACTGACCAATGAGTCACAAATCTTACCTTTTGTCGTAGATTTCGGCGTAATTCTTTCGCTCTCCTGCCGGCAACGTGAGATATTCTCGAGACGCGTTGGTGCCGGCATTCATGCAATAGATCTTCATGTGCTTTCCTCCTATCAAAAGCGTATACTCTCCGTCGGACATGGTCCTCGTCCGCTTCTGTGCTTCCAAGCACGTTCTCGGACCGCAACGGCGCTGATTGCACTTTCGTTCCTTCTTCGGCTTAAACCGAAGAGGACACATGAACCGAGGATGCCTCACGCCACTTGCATCGACGCAAAACAACCGACGGCTTTGCTTCCCTTGTCTCCCACAGGGATGACTACACTGGAAACAATAGAAAAATCATATATAACGAAATGCGAATAACGCGATTGCTTTGCAACTATTGTCAGATTCGTCTGATATGACTCTGCGATTGTAACGCGACAGCATTTTGACCACGTGTAGGCTCTTCAAATTCTATCGCTTCGACGACGTATCAAGCAAATTATATCTATTCACGGGTTTTCTGGATCCAAACGTTCCCGCTGTAATGCGACAGATTTGTAGAATTTATATGAAAAAAAAAAAATAACAATTTGAAAGTACCTTTCGCCATTTGTCGGTTGTCCAATGGTACTGGTCATCGCATTCGCGGAGTTTACACTTTCGTTTCCTCTTCGGGCGCTTGTTCTGCGCGCAACCATCGGTTGGCAGTGGATCGACCCATCCGAATTCGTTGATGCGCCGACAGGTCACGGTTCGCTCCTGAATTCCTTCGCCGCAATCTTTCGAGCACTTGAATCAATACGAAAACACATATGATTAATTGACGACGTCCTTTACGTGTGTCCGTTCCAGAGAACAATGTTCGTTGCCAAAAGTAGCGAATCTTAAAGAAGGTGCGTGTCGTTACAATTACCCAGCTACAAGTGAAATTCCGAACGAATTTGGAGTACTTTAATGGGATAAAAGTTTGAAACAATAAACCATCGAGGTCCTGAGAAGAATTACTTTGCCATTTTTTGCAGCCATTTTTTTTGGCAGCCTTTTCATTCGGTGATTAGTAAACGTCCAATCGAAGATAACATACTCTAAGTATCTCTGCTTATGATTTAGTACAATCTTTACTTCGGTTATATGCCTTGTAGGTTTTTTGTCATTGCAATTTTGTTATTTCAATTTTTTCAACCATAATTGATGGTCATTTCAGAAGCGTTGAAAAAAATCTGTACCCATAATTCCTTCCGCCATTTATCTCGGGCACGAAACGGCCCAGTCTTTTAGTTACATATAAATCGATCAATTGAAAAGTGCATTAGTTACAAATAATCCACAGAAATTCACCCTTCGCTTTCTCACAGTGTTATTTATTCACAAAGTGGAAAAATTTGAGAAAATCTAGTCCAAAACGAATGATCTTTGTGAATAAAAGAATGTTCTTTGCGAAAAGAGGAACGAGCGATTTCACAATAGTACGCCGTTAGGACAATTCACATAGACAAGTCGTTGCTTCGCCGCTACCGAGGGCTTCCCAAATCGAATAGGACCTTTTTCTTCGTGTACTTAAATGCACTTACGGGAGTCCAGTTCGAAACCCTCCACCGGCGTTTACTGCCATCGCGCGACGTCGACGTTCCGGTAGCCGTTATCGATGTGCCGCATGTTTTCCGCAAGCATTTCTTCCAGACGCGCGGCTTTTTCACCGAATAACAATGCACCTCCCGCACGACTTTTCCGCCCGTTGCCTTACAAAGAACCGAGCGATATCGTCGTCCTTCGCCGCATTGTGAGTTACACTACGCAAAAAATTGAAATAATGCCATTTGCATCCGCGCCACTTTCTTTTATTCACAAAGCTTCATCCGTGTCAATGCATTTTTTGCAATTTCACGAACTACCGTCGTTAGTTACGCCAATTGTCGGTCTTTGCTCGAAGATGTTCGCGTCAATGAATTTGCACGAGTTGCTTCCCATCCTTTGCCGTGAAAGGTCAAACTTGCGGGCAGCCCGCAATCGATTTGGCGCTTTGCGATACTAGTACGAGAAAGCGGACTTTACGGCGAAGGTCGTGAAGTCGAGTAAAACCGGCCGGAAAACTTGTCGCTTAACGAGGCGTTTTTGCGCGTAATTGCACCAATCTCGCCACTAACTACGACTAGCGTGATCCTTCGTCGTGAGCACGATTCGCACAGGAAGCTACGATTTGACCCTCTTTTTAGATTCTGTTTTTTGTGCGTATCGTATGGGATGTCTCGTGGCCAATCGTGGCCTATTCATTCCAAGACTCCCGATAATTTCTAAGTGATACGTACTTCTCCGTAAGGTCCTGGGAACCATTTATAGGTCGTGCGAAAAGCGATGCCGTTCCGATCCACTTCGTTGTGTTGGAACGATCGATCGGCCCGGGACGATCCCGAAAGATCCGCAATTGCTGGTGTACTCGCCTGGACAAAATCGAATTCATTTCCTATCATTAGAAGTTTCAAACTGGCGGATCACTGTCCGTTGAGACACGCGGCATTGGGTAGGTTTGAACGATAGACGAGCTTATTTGAATCAAATGAAATACCAATGTTAGAGGCCGATATTCCAAGCTTTGGAGGAACGAAATAAACTTACGGTTCTGAATTCGCTCGTATCCCAATGATCGCAAGAGCCAGCGTCGCACCTTTCTTCCTTATTCATTGTGTGGTTGGCGCACAGTTCCGGAACCACGATCTTATTCTCGATGTGGCACCAGGTCGACCGTGTTCTCTTGCCGATTCCACAGGTTACCGAGCACTGCAAGAAAAATGATCAATCGTTTAACATGCGCCATTTTGATTCGCACGATAAATCGACGATGACGAGGGAATACATTAAGTTGATGCCCGCGGTGGAATTCAGACATAAAGATCGTTAGAGTTAGGAGAACAGTTGGTTTTTCGCACCAACCGATCTATTAGATTCAAAGTTCATTTCGGATTCAACGAACGCACAATCGATGAATCTTACCGTGGACCATTCGCCGAATCGCCATTTCGGGCATGCTTCTCGTTTGCAGCTGCGCGTAATGATTTTTTCTTCGGTGAAGCACATCGCATCGGAGACCACTTCGTCGGACGTATCGACGCAAGTCGCGGTCCTCGACTGCACGCCAGTGCCGCAAGTAACGCTGCATTCTTTCCAACTTCCGTAGGACCAATGAACCGAGTCGCACGGTCCGATGCAAGGCTGTTGGCTCGGCGGTCTTTCGATGTGCGAGCACGCGTACGTCTGGAGCACTTCCGGTGGCTCGCCGTCTTGATTCTTCAGAACCTGAACGCATTCGGTGGATATCGTGCGATTTCCCGGGCCGCAGTGATTCGAACACTCGGAAGCTTCCACGATCTGCCATCTAAACGAGATACACAAATTTTTCGGTGATCCACATTGCGACCGCGTAAATTGTGTGGAACGAGAACGTACTGGAGTATGCAATAACTATTGCACATGCCACTCTCCTCTCGCGGCTTCTCTTCCGGTCTGCAGTAGTCGTCCGACACATATTCGTTGTATTCAGTACTCATACATTGGGCTCTACGATACTTCATACCTTGACATATATAGTTACAATCAGACCAATCGCTAAGGACCCATTTATAATTTTTTAAGATGTTCTTTGGTACTGTATACTCGTATTCTATTTGCGGCGGGTGAACTTTTCCCACGGACAGAACCTAGGACATGGAAGACTTGTAGTGCCACGAACATAACCGGTTAAACTGTTGTCTCGTGTTCGAGGCACATACGAAATAGGGCTGGGCAAAGGCTTCGCGGACCTACTTGGTGTACTCGAGTGCTTAAGTTCCTGGGTTGCTGGGTGTACACGGTATTCGTAGAGAGCTCCTAGCATACTAAGTAGCTACGTACCCTAGCAAGTACGGCCGTCGACCAAACCATTTTCGAAACCACCATGGTGGTTTTGTGCAAAAAGGTTACGAACCATTTTGTCTAAACCACTGCCCAAACCACTGGTCCACCGACGAATCTTGTTTCGACGGATCTTCGCATCGACGGTGGTTTCCATAGTAGCTTCGACGGTGGTTACGACGCAACGAACCACCACCTAATAAATTTTTCCGTGGTAAACACACGTAAAATAAACGTTTCGTAATATTGAAAAAATTGAATTCAGTTGCCGAAACAATCGTCAGAGGTCACACTGCTCGAAGATACGCATATTTCGGTGAAAGAAAAACTTGACGACCTATGATGGACTTGAACCTGGGATTTCCCCTCAAATTATTTATTTAGTATGAACATTAGAACGTTGCAAAAGTGATCTGATCTGAAGTGAAAATCGATTCGACCGCTCGTACTTGGACACTCGTTTCATGGCAAAGTTATAAATGATAAATAATCATCTATAAAAAAATCACCTGAAAATCACTTTAAACATCGATATTTGACGAGTACTGAACGTGACTCTCAAAGATTTTAAAAAAGCTCTCATTTACAATTACATATTGCTTACTGAACTTTTATTTTGTGTGTGCTAGCCATCGTGATATCAATTTGTGAATGGTCATTCGTTCCGTCGTAACCACCGTCGAAACCACCGTCGAACCGAAGATCCGTCGAAGCGAGGATTTGTCGGAGGTGCGGTGGTTTGCGTAGCGGTTTCGACAAAGTGTTTCGTGAGCTTTTTGCCCAAAACCACCGTGGTGGAAACCACCGTGAAGAGGTAGTGATTTTCACAGTGGTCGGGTTTGCTAGGGTATCTTTTTTCATTGCTGTACTTGTTTATACCGAGCAGGTACTCGTAGCTTTTGCCCAGCTCCGACACGAGATGCCTCATATATACCTCCAAGATCACATCAACGTTTATACGTCGCGAACTGTTCAAGCGTTCGACAAGCGTTTCCGGTCCGCTATACTCGATCGTCATTCCCGGATGTATAATCACTTTTCGATGCATGATCGTGCAATTACCATTCAATATGTACTTTCCGCCTTCGCCGAGCCGCAAAGCTGAAAAAATCGAACGAAATATATCAAACAACAATATCCAATCGAGTGATGCGACACGAATGATGATGATGATGGTGTCCCGATATGAATCGAACTTCATAAAATGTACGAAAACGAATTTTTGCAATGATCGTGACAATCGATAATTGGTAAGATTTTAGCTCGATATCCTTTTGATAGACATCCCATCGCATTTATTAGGAGAGAAGACTGTACGAAGCGATATGCTGATCTGCAATGTAAAACAAATTTCCAAGAAGAGTATAACTGTCGTGGAATATACCTAAGTAGTTACTGTCATTATGAGAGCCGTTCCACCCGTATTGCTTGATATCGATGTTACTACTTCCAGCCGGAATCTTTATTACCCTCGTGTAGCCGTAACGGCTGGAGTTATGAGATCCAGTTATTCGCTGACACGTGGAATTGTCGCCGCGACAAACGCCGCAGGTGTCCAGTACAGCTGTCGAATTTAGAATGTGATCACATCCAGCCGGCTTGCAATGTCCGTGCACGCAAATGTCGAACGTATCTGGTCCACATGGCGTACCATCAATTACTTTATCCCGCAGCATGTAGTATTGTTTGCTTTCTACTTGACAGAATAGCTTACAGCGATCCTCCGGTATTACTGAAAAATATTAGACCGCGTCTTTTTCTCTTTTTTTATTTCACTGACCTGATCGATTGGTCTTCACGGACGATTTATAACGAACTAAATGGCTTTCAATGGTCGTGCAAGGGAAAGCAAACAAACTTTCATGAATGTTTTTTCTCTTTTTTTGTTTTGTTTTTCTTCTCGTCATAAGTCGTGAGCGCTTATGCGGTTGCGAATAAAAAAAGCATTGTGTTCACAGGCAATCGGGCAATACTTACGCCTTGTGTACTTCGCGTGCCATTCGGTGTTCTTGTCCAGGCCGCGAATTTTCAAATTGTTGTTATTGAACTTCGAGCATTGTTCTTCTCTTCAATGTAAACATAGGACAATTACGATACATGGGAAAGACGTCGGTCGTTCGATTCGCTTCGTAAGACGGAATTCGGGACTTGTTTGTATCACCTGAAATCCACGGCATCCAGGGAACACTCGTTGGTCCCGCAACTGCGATCCTCGACGCGCTCCCCAATGCAGTAATCGCCGCCGTTCTGCGGCAATGGGCCGTTGCATTCGCGAAATCTCTTTTGTATGCCGCCTCCGCACGTTCTCGAGCACTCGCCCCATTCGCCCCATTCGCCCCATTGGCCGTGCACGGGTTCGAGGTTCTTCACGGAAACGCACTCGCCCCTCTGGCACCATTTGAGCTCCGAGCGATCCGTATTGCAAGCCGTGCCGTCAGCCCACGGCATGTTTTGCGAACGGCAGTAGCTTTCGTTCGACATCGTACACCAAAGTCTCTTGCAGACTGCCTAGCCAATAACAGACCATGCGTCAAGTTTGTCCTATCTCGAGTCGAGACAATGTTTGTGCATTTCTCGTATGGGCAAAAAATAAAAATATTAAGCTCATCAACAATTTGCGCTGATTCCAATTGATTTGATCATTTGAGAAAATTGTCAGGCCAAGATTCGCGTTTGTCGAAAACCATTGCGATAATGTTCGCTTCATTCGCGTGTGGCAAATAATTAATTTGACCAAACGCACAATAATCTTGAAATATTGTTTGTGCTGCAACGGCTATCAAAGTGCATTCTTTCCTAAAATATGACTATGCACAGATATTTAACGGGACACAGAGCAATTCATAGAGAGGAACAAAGGCTACGGTTATGTTAAGATTGAAAAAGTGAAGGCCCACAACCGAACAAGCTGCGTAATTGTGATTTTGGAACTTCGGTAGACGCGAACAAAGCGCCCATCGGATGGTGACACAAAGGCGTTGACCACTTACCATCTTTGGCAATGTGCGTGCAGATCTTGGCTCCTCGTCCATAAGCGAGCTCGCACTGTTTGTTTCCCGAGTAGAATTCGCCCGGTAGTCGTATAGAGTTTCGCGGCAGAAGCTCCTTACCCGGCTCGTCCAGTAGACACCTCATGTTTCTGCAATGAATTATCATATGATGACATACAATCCGTTCGAAATTCTCCCCAAGGAGACATTTTTTCGTCGATTTTAGGAGAGCCACAGTTTTTGAGAAATCAACAAATTTCGCAATTCATCTTATCGTCATTATCGAAAACCATCAGTGGATCTGGATGAGCGAGTTTGATATGAAGTGACCGATGCATCAGAAGATTGTGTTACCAATTGCGATAGTATGAGGAGTGATAAATGATGTGTATTTGCTCACTCGAGAAATTCCGTGAGGTAATGACGAGAGCACTTCGACCATTCCCAGCGGATGGTGTTGCTGTTCAGCCGCGCGGTCATGAAATGGTGAACGTTGGAACGGCCGTTGAATTTGTCACACTTCGAATCCTCGTCGTGGAGCATGCTCAGTCTGAAAGATAAGCGCTAGATGATTTGCAGCTGTAGCAAGCCTATCGAATGAGATGATAAATGTATGTGTTTATTTGATTTATCGAATAGAAATACGGGTGCGAAAGGCGTATGAATGGGATTGGGCCAAAATGGGACAGCAAAAAAATCGACTTCAATAGGACTTTCGCTTCTTCCATTTCGTCCTAATTTTGTCATACAGAGGACTCTGAGGAATCTGAGGAAATTACAGTCAGATTCTTGAATGGAATCTGCCTCGGATTGAATGGAATGGAAGATTTTGGCCGGATCAGAAAACAATTCAACTTACACGTGTCCTAGCTCGTGAGCGATAGTGAATGCTGTCGGCAATCCGGTGTCTTGAACGATCGCGCACGATCTCCCGCCCGAGCACATTCCCCCGAGGTGTGCTAAGCCCAGCGTAACGCAACCTTCCACCGAAGGATCCTGACATAAATTCTCTCTGGGCAACATAAATGAAAGTAAACATGTGTCAAACAACGCTACCCCGGGTGAAAAAAAAATCGACAAAGCTAAAAAAAAATAGGTATCGATTGTAATGGGATGAGTACACATGGAAAAAAAAATTAGTTGTCAGAACCAATTTCAGTCTATTCGTTGGGTCAACCAATTCATTCGTTGGCCTAAGAAATTTATTGGTTCTTCCAATATCATTTTTTAAGCGCCGCCGTTGGTTCTGGCAACTAATTTAAGCAGGTATTACCGATAATAATCTTATGGACAGATTGAGATCGGATTTGCTGAATCGTATTGATCGATCGAACCAAATCGCTGATATTTGTACAACCGGCTAAATAAAGATCTCCCCAATTGTTCCGATGCAAACCTAGTCAGAAGGAGTGCCGCGTCGTGGTGTTCCGGCAACGTTTCCTCAGGATTGCTCGGATCCTGCCACCTGCAAAAGCTCTGCAACATTTCCTCCGCGGCTATTCCATTGGTGCCGCTAGTTCGGTTTCCGAAGGTGCGCTCCACCCCAATGACATTCAATACCGCGATGCTTATCGGATTCCCAATGGAAGGATCCTTGTAGATGCGATAAACCTGCAAGCAAAATCAGAACCTGAAACAGAATGCGTACGTGTATGCGTACACGTTCTAAGCTTCACGTGTGCGTCGACATCAACGTAAAAAAATGTCTCTATGTTACGTTGTTTGTTACTCGCTTTTCTTTCATCACAACGGTCTACTCGACTCTGTTTGTAGGGAAGTATGTTTATCACTTTCCTCATAAACCTTTGTTCAGGGATTAGTCCGGATTCCCGTTACAAACGCGTGGGCTTTGAGTCCAATTTGGGGATGAATTCGATCAGAATTTCGCGGTTCGGAAAATAATGCAATCGAGAAAGGTGACCCGAGATGAAGTTTCGCAGTTGCTTGCACGTTCGCTTTTCGATTTTGGATCGACAATTTACGGTAAGAGTGAAATCAAGATAATTCATTGTATGGCAGCAGTCACAGCCGCAGCGGAAGGAATCGAGATGGCAATAATTCGCGCTGTCCAGCATTGCGACGAATGGCAAATCTCGCATCAGAAATCGTACGCAGGCGCATCAAGTGCGGCAGAACTTACCGTGCTCATCAGAAGCAAAATGTAATCGGCGAAGCTCTCGGTTCCGTGATAATCTATCATGGTTTGATCGGCAACGACGATTATCTCGACGATGTATTTCTGGGAAACAGCTCGCCGATTCCGCCAGCTGAGCGAAGGATCCATTGTAAATTCATCCGATTCCAGATCATCCAGTGGCCGCCATTGTTTGTGTCTGCAACGAATATTAAATGAAAACTACGCGATCTATCGTTTTCTCAAATTGATAGATCAGTGATTAAAATCCCGATTTTTACTTTCTACAAAATCAACTACTTTTGATCCCATTATTTAATGGTAATCCCAATGCAGTCCAATCATATAATGATTAGCTTCTCCAGAAATCGTGCCGATCGGATTGCTGACCTTCCGAATATTTGGAACTTCAATTTCCGATTGATACATTTTTTTTGTACGTACAATTTTCATATATTTCCAAAATTCCATACTCTGAGCTAGTAACTTACGGAAGGGTTTACCGTGAAAAGTGATCGCACAAGAACTGACCTTTTGCTCGTATTGTCGTGAGCAGAGTGAAGCCGACGTTTTTCGTGCCGTACAGATTTGTTCGATCGCACGGTGCGTAATTTTGCTTCCGGAGTCGCATCCCAAAAAACGTTGGCTCTCGAAGATCGGCGTTCTCGATGACGATCTTCCAAATGCCATTCATCCGCCGAAGTGTCGTCCATCAGAGGCACAGGCGCTCCGTCATCCAGGTTGTAACCCGTTAGCGGCGAGGTGGATGCTGACAGCGACCAATTGGAAATGAGAAATGAGGAGAGAAAAATTAGTCAGTCGAGAGGCATGACATATAGCGCGAAAAAATAAGTGGCTGGACGGGAATCCGAGTTTTTTTTATGAAAGCCAGCAATAAATCTAGCAGGCTTCTGTCGATCCATGGCGATGCTCCTCTGTGCAGGTGCATAGCGCATGTTTTATCGGCGCCTAATATGTAATGCCATATTAAGGGCGGGGTAAGGTATTAACATTTTTTTTTCTTTTTTAATGAATGTCTAATATCTCAAGAATATTGTGTTAAAATGTCAAGTCGATCGGAGCAAAATTAACGAAGTTATGAGTATTCGAGCGTCTCAAAAAATTGGGTTGCGGCGAAATTTGTTGACCAACTTTTTTTTTTTCATCAATTTGTTAATAACATTTTGGAATTATTATTATGCAAAATTAATCTTTTGAGTACCTTTAATATGCATGAATTTTTTCAGACTTTTCTACAATCGAGTAGTGTTGTCAAACTTATGTGAAATGAGGACCAATCGTTTTGAAATTTTGCACAGTACTTCTTCACATAATTCACCAGGTACTGTCGAGAGCTCTTTTCTTTTTTTTTAATAATTACTCATTTTTCAACAACAACTAAGCCGATTTTTTTTAGCGAAAATCGGTTTTTTGGCTCCCAAGTGCTACGAAAAATTGAAAAATCGAAAAAGGAAAATTCTCTCGTCATTACCTCGAGAAACATCTCCTCTCCCAAATGCATTTTGGCTTTTCCGTTTCGGATGATTCTGTTGCGAGTTACGATGAACACCGCGAATCAACTTTTTTTCGAGGCGCCTCCGGAGATTCATTGTCACTCGCTCAATTTTGAATATTTTGCAATGAAAATTTAGGAAAATGTTGTTCAAATGTTATATTATTATATGGAAATTTACTGAATAAACGAACACTATCTGTGTCGCCAATAAAAAATCTTAAAAACATGCCTTTTTTTTCACCGAATTAACTTTACCCCGCCCTTAAATTACAAATCGCTTACCGATCACGCCGCAATTGTTGCCTCTGGATGAAATATCGCGGTAGAAGAGGTGCTTGAGAGATTGTTCCCCGTCTTCCGTCCAATTCTGTCCCTTAGCAGGTTCGATGTGATAATTTCCGCTGGATGTCCTGAAGTGACCGTTCTAAAACGAAAATGTAACTCCGAAAATAAGGCTGACAATTCGGCGAAAATCTCAGAGAGGTCCACGGATGGAATTCCACCGAAAATTTTATATTTTTTCAGCGCGCTCATTGTAAACGCTTGATAATCGATACCGGAAAGATCGAGAAAGGAGAAACTGGATTTTCCGCGAACCATACGGCTTAGCTCTTATCAACAGCAATGATTTTTAGCTTTTTACGTGTAGTTGAGCCGCATAATAAATAAACGCGCGCTCACCATGCCATCGCATAAGTTGACCGTCACATCTGATTCCGGATCTCCGTCGATTTTGCCATTATAAAAGCATCGCGTTAACGATAGATCGCCGGGATCCACCCAAACGGTTTCGTTTTGTTTGATATGCGTGACCTGGAAGTTGAGGCAAGATTAATTATACTATCGATCGATTTCGTGTAATTTATAACAATATCAGGAAATGCTAATATTTGTTTCAGGACCCAAAATAGGAACCGACAATAATCACTGCTTTTTTTGTGTTTTCACAAAATTCGAGAGATAGAGGAGTGCGGGGCAAAATGGCATACCGGGGCAAAATAGTTCGAAATAGTCAAATAAAGTCCCCCGTATGATAGAATTAGGGCGAAATGGGACAAGAAAAAGTCCCATTGAAGTACATTTTTTTGCTGCCCCATTTTGCCTTCATACAGAAGCATTTTTCTAAAATATGCATACGACATGTTAAAATAATGTTTCGTTACGGGCATACCTTAAGGCGAGGCGATACGAATTGCGAAAATTGGTGCAAAAGCAATAGAAATTCACGACCGAACGCCTTGAACTTGTACTGCGGACGAGGGTCCCAGACGCTGGCGGTGCGGAGTCGGAAATTGCCACTGTGGTGTCTCCGCGCCGTGGACTGTTCATCCGCTGTAATGTAAATTTGTCGTTGACATCTCATGGTGGTCGCGCTCAGGGAAAGCCGGGAAAAGTCGGGGAAATGAAAAATTGGTCAGGGATTCAGGAAAAAGTCAGGGAACATCGAAAAACATAACATTCCATAACGCCGATGAGCTGGGAAACACGCCAATGATGTTTTCTACTTACGAGGATCCTCGTCCTGATTTTCGCTGATCTTCAACGGGGTCACATACACGATCTCGGCGTCGTCGTTCGTCATGGGAATATCGTTGACTTCCGTCTGAACGGAATCGTTGCTGTCGACCATTGTTTTGGTCGGGACCTCGTCGGACATGTCTGAAACTGACGAAGGATCGTGAGATTGTGGAAGAGAAATTTGGCGATTTCACGAAAAGCTCAATCAATCACAGTTTTCGTAGCCGGGACATTCCTTTCGGATGAACTTCGGTGAGATGCGCGAAATTTTACGTATCTTCCGGACCAAATTCTTATACCTTTGTATTGTTCGCCCGTCAACGTGGAGGACGGATTATATCGCTGCGTCAAATCGTCGTCGATCCGTCGTTTCTCGTGCTCGCCGGACTGGTAAGTTGCACTTCCTATCGTTGCGTTCGGCGAACTCAATTTTTCGCTATTGCGCCCGTCGTCGGTGGTGCCCATCGTGGTCCAAAAAATTATCAGCGACACGACCAGGACGACGACCACACCCGCTGTTGTCGAAGTGACGTGATTCGAAATGCACGACATCGCTGATCGGGCTCGCGAAACTCAGTTCCAACGATTTCCCTTATTGGCTACGCGAGATCGTACTTTTCAGAAATGCGAAAGAAAATCCCAACACGCAGGTCCGTGTATCGTCCAATTAATATACGGATACATTGTAAAATTTATTGATATCGTTAGATCGAAGAATGCTACAAATTCATCGAGTACTTTGCTATTTATTTATTTGTGAACTGAGACAATCGTCGACGGTGTCATATCGGTAGTATCGTCCGAGTCACCAATAACTGTAATCGTTGAGGTGCCCTTCGTGTTATCAATAAAACAATACTGAAGACAATAATTGTGAAGCTAACACTGGACGGTCCGAGTCATTGTGAATCTGAAACGAAAGAAAGATACATATGAAGTACATCT
The DNA here is from genome assembly GCA_963924025.1 of Ischnus inquisitorius. Taxonomy (NCBI): domain Eukaryota; kingdom Metazoa; phylum Arthropoda; class Insecta; order Hymenoptera; family Ichneumonidae; genus Ischnus; species Ischnus inquisitorius. The sequence continues at coordinate 1,100,286 of OZ001250.1, read as the reverse complement.
GAGCGTCGTTCACACGTACGGGAGAGCGGGGCAAAACGGCACACCGGGGCAAAATGGTATTCACGCACAATGGGACCATGGGCAGAATGGTGTTGGGGCGAAATGGGACGGCAAAAAAATCTACGGCGATGGGACTTTCTCTTGACCCATTTTGCCCTGATTCTATCATACGGGGGACTTTATTTAACCATTTCGTACCATTTTGCCCCGCCCTCCCTTACAAGTTGTGTTTTTGCATGAAAAAAGCCAGTCCAGTATTTTGGAACGACAATTCGGACAATTCTTCCAACTAATATAATATGCGGATAATTTGTTATTTCGCGGTTTTTTTTTTCAATACAATTTGTTAATTATTCCCACTTTTTAGTAGCGAATCTTGCGATTTTTTTTTTTTACACAGTAAAAAATTTATTTTTATAATAAATTTTTGAAAGATGAAAAATGCGTATCTTCGTAATATTGTGAGCGATTAAATAATGGCTCGCGGCAGTGGATATTACTGCGTCTTTTTCACAGATAATGCTTCAATTGGAAGCAACACGAGGGTTATCGTACTTGCTACTGTTGGGTTTTTCAAGATGCTTTCCAACGCGTCAGCGAAGTTCGTGAAACCAAACACTTGTCGTCGTTTCATGCGCGTTGTTCCGACGCAAAAATCTATCGACCTACGCGCACCTGCCGCGAAATATGACGAACAAATGCCCCGAATTGGATCATCCAAGACCTGTTCAGCTCTTCCGATTTTTAATCGGTAAAATTATTCAATTATTAAAGTGATTTTTACTTCAATAAATTTTTTTTTTTCTTTACTTATTCATTGATATTTGTTCTTCTAGAAAATTCATTTTTCAATTTTCACCTCCTCACCGAAAAAGCTAACTTTTTTTTTCGTTCTGCCTCGAATCTTCATCATTTTTCTACTCGCATTTTCAAAATCTTTTTATTTCTAACTTTATAATATAAATAAATTAAGTTGTTATTTCTAAATATTGTTTTAAAACGCTGCGAAATATAAGTCAGACATTTTCATCAAAGAAGTCAAATTTTTTTTTCTGAAAATAAATCTTTCTTTGTGGGAAAGCGAAAGTAATTTGAATATGAGCGATATAGGTCGTTCACGATGTAACTAACGGCAATTTTAATTTGAACGAATCGTTCTAAAGAACATGACACATCGTTCTCATTGCCGGCGGATGACGTCTTCGAAAAGAAGGCTGCCTAATTTTATGGCGTATGCTCTCAAAAGTATGGAACGGAAAGCAGCCACTTGCTCGCTGCATTGAGTGCGCCTCAATTACAGTAAATCGCTCAAATGGAAATTATGTCCATTTCCATAGTAAATTACGTCGAACTTTTTAATTTTAGTCCAAGTTGTTTTATCAACTGTTGAAGAAATATATTGCGGTCAGGGGTTTATTAAAAGAACATTTAAAAAATGGTGCCAATTACATTGCTTCCTCTCTTTCTTTCATTACGGTCTATCGAGCTTTGTAAGAAAGTACGTTTCGTCATTTTTGGCTTCCTCAGGATGATTTTTTTCGTGAAGAGTTACTTCAATTTTTATTCTTACGTACATAACCATGCATTTATTTCTTCTGTATTCGATGAATTTATAATAGCCATGTAATCTATTTTTTGAAATTATTGTTGTGCTTTTTTTTTAAGAATTTCCGTGTGGTTGATTTTGAAAAAAAAATTTATTCTCATGGGAAATATTTGAAATTTGGTCAGAGTTTCACTTTTAGCTTTTATTTTTGAAGAATTTCAAACTCAACTAAATTCACCCTTTTTTTCATTTATATAATTTATTAATAAATAAAAAGAATAATTTTCACTGACACCGTTTGTTGTTAAATAATTTTTTAGAAAAACAGTAAAACTTGCGAAAATTTCAAAAAACTTCCGAGGTTCGGTAGATACGCCGAAGAAGCCAGGCAGTCGCGAGTACAAAGGCACGACAGTGTGCAGCATCGGAGAGGAATTTCGCGCCAGAGACGGCGCGAGACAGAGAGAGCACACAGCGAAACGCCGCACGTGCTCCGAAAAGACCGAAATGAACCGCCGACGTTTCTCTTTAACTCGTTTTACCTCCAATACACTTCAGTCAACTAAAATGATTCGGTCCTTTTACGAGAATGTATACTTTTTGCAAAAAAAAACGTCGCCAAGGAATTTTCAACTGTTTTTCAAATATTTCGTCGAAGAAAAAAGCAAAATCGGAAAAAATTGAAATATCGTGAAGCGAAGATAAACGTAAAAATTCGTCGATTTCACACAATTTTGTCCGTACACCCTTTTTGCAAATAATTTTTTTTTATATTTTTATATATTCTTCTGCGAACAAATATTTTCCCGCTGCTCAAGACAATGTTCGTCTACGGGCGAATATTGGATGATTCAACTTCGACGGTCTCGGTCGCGGGAACCGAACGGAAACATTATTTTAGACTCGCACGTGTCTGGATTAGCGATGTCAGCGGCAAATGTGACGAGTAATTTTCGACTACGTTTACTGTTCAAAAAAATTGCAAAAATATTTGAAAAAATTATGTCGCCTATTGTGATGCTTTCACGGACGGTTTTTTTTTAGTCATTTTTATTTTTGCAACTGCGGTTGCCTTTGCAGCTGCAAATTTTCTTTAAAAAAATCATCCCCGATATTTTCAAATCCAAAAATGAGAAAAAAATTTATCGAAAATACGACACTTTGAACTATTATTACAACAATGAAAAATACCGGTATTGTGTTTAAAAAAAATTATTAAAAATATTCAAACCTTGATATCTTTTGAAAAAAAAAATAAAAAAATTATCATTACCAATGCTTAAAAAATCGATAACAAAAAATAATCGTGATAATAAGAATTAAATTGCGAAGTCAAAAAAGGCTGACAGAAGAAACCCGTCGAATCCGTGGGTGAATATAATTCTTGCCGTCGCGCCGACTCGAACGCGCGAGAGGTCGACAAGTATCTTATTTATGTACAGTATAACTGCCCCGCGCGCCTCGGATATTATATATATCTATACCGATTCAATCCTAACAAAGAGGATGATTTGCCTCCTTTGAATGCAACGCGTGCAACGCGCGCGCTCGGTGTCAGGTATTAATGATATGTCTATTGAAATCATCATAAACGAGACTGGACGGATTGCCCCGCTCGACTCGAAGCTTAACGCAGTCGAATATTGTTAAAAGTTCTTCCCCGAATCACAAAGACGAAGAATTTATCGGTGTCGATGCTGCGCAGGGATTGATCCAAAACAAATCCCCGAGCCATGTGCAAATACTTACAAAAAAAAATGCTCGATACCAGTTCGAATTGGAACGAATCGCGAAGGTCGCGCAGCTCGCGCACAAATGCACTTTGTATCACTTTACAGTTTAATTCGGGCGATCCCGCCCGAGAGTGGCAAATCTCTCGCGGAATGCCGAAACTATTGCACAGAATCGATGCATCGATTTCGCGGCTCGCCGATCGTCGCGAGATTCGTCGCGTTCGTTAATCGAGCGAAATGCACGTATCACCAATTACATACGATTAAATGCAGCCCACGGACTGGCAGACAGACAGACGGACAGGCGGACGGACAAGAGATCGGATATAAAGAAACGCGGTAACGTCGCGTCTCGCACGCACGCGCTTACGCACTAACCCGAAGTGACTTCGGCAACAGATATTCAAGCCAGCGGGCAGCGCTCTCGAGCGACGAGAGAGCATTATTCCCACTACTCTTCCCTACTCTCTTCCCGGCCAGCCTCCCCACGCGCTGTCAGTTCCATAACCCGGCCGTGCTTGCCGTAGTTGGTGGAAGCGATTGCCCCCTCCCCGGCCCCCCCGACTATCCTGTCTGGATATAAATAGTTCCTATATCAACGGGTTTCGTACAATCGTAATTGAATGATAATGAACACCCGCGAATTTGAACTATTGGTCGTTCAAATTTGCTCGTCGACGACTCGTTGTATTTTGGCATTCTTCGCGATTTTCGGTATTTTAGCGTTTCCGCATATCTACCGTTTTTAGTATTTTAGTATTTTAGTATTTTAGTATTTTAGTATTTTAGTATTTTAGTATTTTAGTATTTTAGTATTTTAGTATTTTAGTATTTTAGTATTTTAGTATTTTAGTATTTTAGTATTTTAGTATTTTAGTATTTTAGTATTTTAGTATTTTAGTATTTTAGTATTTTAGTATTTTAGTATTTTAGTATTTTAGTATTTTAGTATTTTAGTATTTTAGTATTTTAGTATTTTAGTATTTTAGTATTTTAGTATTTTAGTATTTTAGTATTTTAGTATTTTAGTATTTCAGTATTGTAGTATTTTTGTACTCTAGTATTTTAGTACTTTAGTATTTTAGTATTTTAGAATTTTTTTCCTCGATTAGTGAACCCTTTCTGAATGTCTAGCTACAGCCAAGTTTTGAGCATTGTCAGTCTTACTCAAACTATCTCATGTGACAAAAATGGACATTGTAGGTTTTATTATGAACTTGAACAAAGTCCCATTTTTTTATACATTCTGATTTTCGTCGGGTGTAAATCAAAATTTATTTGTTCAACGATGCACCGACAGAATTAAGAGTTCGCGTCGATTCTTTGTTGGTAATCGTAAAATGCCGTTTGTTTATAACAAATCGTATGTCAATGAACAAATATTATAAATAAAACAGAATTGACGGTAAAAAATAAAAACGAATTAATTCATTTTTTTTAATCACAACTATTATTATTACTATCCTATCCTTATTATTATCCTTAGTGCCATGAAAAAAATCGAATGCATAAACAACTTTTTGTTAGAATTATCGAATAAAACAAGTGCAAACTGAATTTCGTTGCCTTCGATACGGCAATCGGCGAAATGCGTATTGGTATCGAACCACGCGAATTTTTGCATGGTCCACCGATTCGCATTGGCGGAGCTTTAAAATAAATTACTCACGGGCTTTCCGAACTATTTTCAATTTCGGAAGTTTACACAAACTTTCAACTTTTTTTTTTTTTTTTCGTTTTTTACATCTTTGCAACGCGAGGGTCCCGGCAGCGATCAAACGGACCGTGAGATAATCGGAATCTAATTTCGCGCGAATGTTCCTCGAAACTGTGTTATCCGGCGTGAAAAGAGCACTCGGAATTCGGTGCGCAAGATTTCTTCTCGACCTCGAAAGACAGTGCGCCACGGCGGGTTGTATATTTTTTCATCTTCGCTTCTCTCCGCAATGAATAACCGGCGGGGGCGCCCCCGCGGGCGCGCCCGGATTACATTATTCCACATTGTTGGGCGTGCCGGAGCGATGCCGATTGGGAGAGACACGCGAAGACGAGTTGGATCGCCGACGTGCGCGGGCATCTCGGACCGACGAAACGTTGTCGGAGAAAAATAACGATCGTCGAACAAGCGAATCCGAGAAATCGCGTTGACGAGAAAAAACGGTCGGCGCTGGAACACGCTTAATCGAGAATACGCGGTCTCGGGCGCCAGAGAATAATTGAGCGCAATCGAATAGCGATGCGTGCGGCAGGACCTCGACGGCAGGGAAGACCGAGGCGCCAACGAAACCCGAGCCAATTCGGAAGAAAGCTGCAGGAGAAAATCAGTGGTTACGACCGCACGCATAGAAAGGTTTTGCAAATAAAAACCGAGGAAAGAAAATCAAAGTTTTTTTTCTCCCTCACGGCCGTCCGTGGAATTGTGGTATTCGCTACTGTGAAAAATTCACAAGAGTGCCTTCACCTGTGTCGAACACAACGGAGGGCAAAAATCGAGACGTGAAATTTCCGATTTAGAAAATTCATTACGGCCCCTGTTTCGACCAGGCCGAGTGTCTTTCGGGGCGAGCACATTCGCGCGGCTCTCGCGCACGATCGACAGTCACGAAAGATCCCGCGAGCGAAGTTGTTTTCGACGATAAATATGAGATACTGTTTCTGGCAATAAACCGATCATTGCCGAGCGGATTAGGTCGCGTTGCACAAGTCGCGTCCGGCCAACGGCGTCGAACGGGCGTCGACGTGCACGCTCCTTGTCGCTACTCGTCGACAGGCTATTGCACAGTTTTATTATACGCGTTAAACCATTCCTGGAACTACGGCGTTATCGAGAGTCCTCTCACTGCATCGTAGAAATTCGAAAATCGAATTCCAAGCCCTCGATATGGGCACCGATGACGATAACCAACGATCGCTATGGAGCTGACCGAGACTAATCGTAACGCACCGAAAACGACACAATAAAGCGGATTTTTAAGGCGATCCGAGCGGCACAGTCCGAGGACATGTGAGATTCAGAAACTTCGAGAGTTCCGAAAGGGCACAAAAATTTGAAAAAAATCAAACACATGCAAGGTCAGGGATTAATTTTGCGCGATACTGATTCCTAAAAATTTGCGACAAATTGATGGAAAATGGAACTTGTTTAACAAATTACCCGGCGACCTAACTTTTTTTCCTGATAAAAATGATTTATTATCGTTTCTAAATGGGTATAAACATTTTCAAAAAAATTTCTTGTTTTTAAAATTTTTTGAAAATTCAATTTACATTGAAAAAATTTCAAAGGTCATAAAAAATTCTTTAATTTTATTATTATTATTATTATTATTATTATTATTCGTCAATATTATTTAAACAATTGACATTATTTACGTATTCACACAATGGAAGACCGCAAATCGGTGGTCTGAAACTATAAAACTGAATTCACCGCGGAACAAACGCTTCTAGCGAAGTTAAAATTAGAATCATTATAGAAATATTGAATATGAGTCGGCATTCTTAACGCACTTCGCTCGGACGGACAAAACGTGACTAACAGCCGAAAAGGCTTTTCCGCGAGAACGTGCTTGGGAGAAACCGAAATGAATCTTCGATCGAATTTCTCGCCCGGTCGAAACGTATCTTTTCCTCGACGTGTGCCTCGCGATAGAAGACGCAATATCAGCGGGCCGCAACTAAAAATAATATTTTCTTTCAAGTTGAGCGTTCACGGTCGCGTCTCGTCGTAGAAATGTTACGACCAAAAGAAACGAGAAATATCGGACGAATTTTCGAAAAATAAATTTCATAGCTGATAGCAGAGTCAATGTTATGTATAATAAAATTGCGAGACAAACGAATTTCTCGCACTAGTGACAAAAAATGTTGTAATATACCGTTTCTTCGTAAGGAGGCGAAAAAATAAAAAAATATGTTTTATGCCACGTTACCGCGGCAGAGCGTACAAAAGTCATAAAGTCGAGCTCGATATCAGTGGGAGAAAAATCGGTGCCTCTCGCGACCTTTTTGTTCTCGCGCTTGTATCGAAAAAAACGATTCCCACGAGGGCATTGCGACTGAAAGAATTTGATGCGTGAGCAATGTCGGAATATCCAATTTCCACTTTTTATCAAATTTTTCGTACCGCGTCTCGTTCTCCGGTCGATTTTTGCCATCGAACGCGTTTCTCGCCGATCGCTTTTTTTTTTTGTATAGACCAATTTTTTTTTCTCTCTCGATCGTTCCTCCGCGCCCGCGGCGTTAGAGCGATTTCAATGTTCCTTCGAGAGCGCATGTTAATTCGAACGGCGTGAAATCAAAGTCGAGCGATGAAGGAAAAATAGTCTGTGGGATTTGGGCTCCGCGGCGCTAATACTTTCCAGTCGGTTCGCGCTCGAGCTGCGACAAGTTTCAATCGTCGACGCTGTGAAAGAAGTTCTCGAGTCCCGCGAAAGGACGGGAGGCGTCTAGACCACGGAGGCGCTCGCATGCGGATCGGGAACAGTACTCGCATGCACTCGACGGCTCGCGATCCCCTTCCACGCTCTCCCACGGGCGACCGGCGGGCTTACCGATCTCTTCGCACACGCGCGCACGCATTCCTCGCCCTTCACACCGACGTTTCCGTCGTTTCGCTCGGCCCCGGTATCAACAACCAGTCTCTACAAAAGTACTATAAAACGACTAGTTCCCACTGGTTTCCCGTTGTGATGCGGTCACGGCGCGCCCGAGATGCGCGAAACGATGAGGGAAAAAAAAAAAAAAAAAACCGAAACGTCGAGCGGAATGAAATAAATGATAGAGATGGGATGAAAAAAGAAAGGTGATGAAAACGAGATAAGAATGGAAGCCGGGTAGAGAGGCGGTATTAGTCGGAAAGAGCGGGCCTGGTCGGACTGTACGCGAGAAAAAAGGATCGGATATTTTTTCAATGCCATTTTATAGTCACCCAGCGAGTTCGTAGAACCTGCTCTAACGGAGTGCATGCTATCCTGAATAATTTCTCACAATGACATACGTGCAGATAAAAGTTCCATTTTTTCACGTGTCTCGACCAGCCCCGATTGCAGCGAAGATCAAGATCAAAAGCGAGATTCGACGAAGTCTCGAATACTTCCCAATGGGACGAGTCAATCGTGGATAATCGCAAATCAAAGACCACGCAAATAAAAAATTATAATTACGAAAAACTAAATAAAAAGTCGAGCAAATAAAAAAACAACAGTTGAAAAAAAAAATTATGAATATCGCAAAAAACACGGGAATTACAAGCTATACGAATTACAATCTATTTTTTTTTTATTATTAAATTTTTTTACATTTTTGTTTTATATTTGTTTATTTTTATAAATTAAATGTTGTACTATTTAAAGTTGATTGCTTCCTCTACAATGTGAGTCAGTCGATAAATAAGTTGAATCTCGTGGTCCTATTTATTTATTTATTATAACTAATTAAATAAATAACACGTAAAACATTTGCCGCGATCACAAACGGGAGATCTTACAACATTTTGTATATTCTAATAGGTTCTACTCGGCGGCGCTTATCGCTCAGCCGTCTGCACTTTTGCTGACGATTGCGATCTCACGGACGTCGGAAAGTCGCTGCACGGCTATCGGTCGTGCAACGCCCGGAGGTTATCTCACTAGTTCTCGCGCATCGAATCTTCCCGTGCTTCAGCATCTTTGAGACATCCGCTAGAATTTTTCATCGTAAAGAACTTCTTCAAAACGACTTTTTCCTCCCGTTTTTATATCGCGATACGAGCGACATTAATCTTAATAATAAGATTGTTATTATTATTTCGATTATTCCCCTCTGAAGAACTGCTCGAAGGTCCGCTCGCCCGCTCAACCGAACCTATTGTGCTTGTCGAGCGAGGTTCGCTCAACCGAACTTGACACGATTATTGTAGATAAACTGACATTCGCGTATCGGATCGAGACCCGGCATCCGAGCGTACCACGCTTCGTTCAAAGATTATAAACAGAGATGAAACTTCGAAATAGAACACGTCGAAGAGGGGCCAAACAGAGGCTGGCGAGTAGACCGTCGTGGCGCTCGGTTTATCGGTCCCATACGACGCTATCAGATCCGCCCGTCCTTCGGGTTTCTCTTCAAAGATCAATTTTTCTAGAGCAGGTTACCCGATAGTATTGAATTATATGAAAGTAACCATTTTTTTATGAGGCGCGCGTTACCATGCGTCGGTAACAAAAAGTATCGCGAATGCTATTTCAATACCATAAACATTTCACAATAACAAAACTCGTCTTTCCGAGCGTCTATCTGTCCTAAAGAATCAACATAATTAGCTTTTTCCTGGAATGTCCATTATTTGAAAATGGCAGCGATTGCAGTTTTCGTTACCGACCGAGCGCTAGTGCGAAAAAGTCGTAAAATCGACTTCCCACAGAGAACGACCTCTTTTCTCGTACTTGTACGCCGCAAAAACAAAATCCTACAGCATGTCCGACTGACCGCCGATCGATGCAGTTGAGCAGCACCGCAACCCAAACGTGTGGGCGTATGCGCCGTTGCACTTGGCCCAACAAATCGAGCTGTGTTGGTTTCTCCGGTCTTTAAATTGATGATTACCAATCGCTTCGTAGAGCGGCGACCTTCCATTGCGGCAATGAGAGTTTCAGGGTCCGAAAGTCTGACATCGATGCACGTTGCCAGCAAAACCGCCAACCGGCCCGTTTCTTCGATAGGCATAGCGTCTTATTCCGGTACAACAGTATTTCAAGTATACCACCTTGAGTCGATTCACAATCAGGGCGGAATTGAAATTTGATGTTTCGATGCAACTGGTCGATGAAAAGGGACATTTTTACGTGGTTTCAGTTTTACTACTTTGACACGCGCTTATCTATCGATTTTTTTTAATATTCTCTAATTAAATAATATTAATATTTAAATAATAACGTTTTCAAAAATGCATGCTTATAATAAATAAATATGGGAAAATATGAAAAATATACTAAAAATGGGAAGTATTATTGCAAAATGATGAAAGGTTTCATAATTTCCCCTTCATAATTATTTATTATTAGTAGTAATAATATCTTAGATAATATTAGTTAGTTATCAGTTCAAACGGCACGTTCTGCAATCGAGGTCGCCGCAACAACTTTGTCGAGGCTAAAATCTGTTCAGTGGAAAAAAAACTTTCATGTCAACTACTTTAGAATCAACGAAGACATCCAAGAATCGCATTTTGAAAAAATCTCCGGTGCGCCTTTATTCAAGTCTGTAATTGTGCAGAATGAAAAAAAAAAAAACCCTGCAAATGATAAATTTTCTCATTGCTCCGCCGAATGAGCTATAGAGTCCAAATTTAACGGGTTTAGCGAAGATTTCTCCGTGCGAAATTGCGCTCCGAAATATACGTGTGCTAGGGGTATGAAGCCTGAATTAGCTAGGCGTTTATATCGGAGCAGCCCATGTGGCGCACGGCACACTATCCAAAACAATTTCAACGAAATTATATATAGACCGCTCTGGTGTTTGAGAGGGGTTACTTGGAAAAGCTCCGCGGAAATGGCACACGCGCCGCTCGCCGGAAGCAGATATCGATGATTTCGCAACATAGTATCGATCCGCAACTATATGTCGGCGTCGGACCGCTCGAAAGTATCGATCACAGAGCGATCGACGCCGAGGAATTGCATCGCTTTCTCAATATCCGAAAAACTAGACAAGGCAACTGGTTTTTTTCATAAAATTAAAAAAAAAAATTCAAATAAAAAAAAATAATAATAATAATATAAAATAAAATATATAAAATGATAAAAACAATACTATAGCGGTTGATTGCTTTTATATTTTTTCGAATATTTTTTTTTTTATAATTTTGTAATGAAAAACAAAATCTATGAAAAAAACAATGCAATAAATTTGATCATTGGTTTCCGCTTATCGAGCGCTCGGCGTTTCGTATTATTCTCATGGCAAATAAAATAGCCCGAGGATACTCGAGACGGCGGATTCCCGTGCGCGCAACAACGCTTCGGGTTTTCGTACGTCGTTCCTTCTCGCGTTTCCCCCGCTGGCGCGCGGCTGGCTATCGCGCCGCGCAGCGCCAAGGTGCTCCGAATTTGCAGACCGATTTCGCTGAATTTCTCCACCGACGGTAATACGAGACGATTGCACATGGCGTGACTTTGGTTCCTCAGCCGTCGCTATCAGCATTGCTACGAATGCTGAGTCTGGCCATCGGCCGTTCTTGCGCCGTTACCTACACCGTGAGATCCAAATACATTTCGCTTACGAGGCTCCTAGATCTCAACTTGGTTACCAATATTATTTATTTCGGTGTGCTCTTTGAGGCGCGCTTATCTGGTCGCGTGTGTTTGGCGATATGCGAATGCAGTATCTGAATTCATTATTTAAAAAAATTCAAAACTTTGGAAAAAATACATATTTTGCAAAAAACTAGAGAAAATGTTTAATTACAAAAATTATAATGATCTATTTAACTAATCCCCCTAATTTTCGTTCATTGACTCACCGATTTCATTGCGAATTTTGATATCGTAAATTATTTGATATTCGTTTACTAATTTACGAATTTTGTTACGAATTTTTTATTTAAAATGAATTGACCCAATTAGTGCGTTGTAATTATTCGAATATCGGTCGAAAATTCCTCGAAATTCTCTTCGAATTCTCTCTGAATCTTATATTTCGTCGGGCTGCACCGTTCGGACTACCTTAAGTTGTTGAATCAAAAAAATTGTCCGATAGACTCGAATAGTTTATTGTAATACGAAAAAGATTACTCCGAAATGCGCCTGAAAATGCGTCCTTCATCGAACATTGAAAAACTGTACTGTGAGATTGAAAAGTGAATTCGAGTGGCCAACATCGAACTAGTACGAATAGGTGAAAAAAGTAAAAAATCGAAAGTTCGAAACTGAAAAAATGTTGAATAATTCATGACTAACGGAACGCGAACATTTTGAATCGAGCGATATTCGCGAATTCTCGAATGAGCCAGGACCACAATATTAAGATCATTCGGAAATTTATTCGTCCCTTTCTCCCGTTTCCTCATAAGTTACGCGTTTCGCGGTGAAACTTCCCCAAATTGGGCCGTTGCAGCTGCGTTCTCACGCTGCGGCTTCGGAACGGTTCGATTAACAAGTTGGAGATCTTTCAAGTTTTTGCTCTAATCGGAGTTCTCTTCGGAAAGTTTCATTTCATCTTTTTCTTATTCCGCGCTTGCATTGCCGTTGTCATATTTCGAATAGTGCACGAAATAAAAAAAATAGTTTTTCAGCATTCGTTTCCCGACTTAATTATTGATAACCCGGAAGTAATAAAAGAAGTAGTAAAAAAGAAGAAGAACTGGTGAAGAAACTAACGAGCTAGACTCGAAATTAGATTTACCCGCGAAATATCGTTGGATTTATTACAAATTTAAAAAATCTTTATTGTCGCTTCGAAGCGATCGAGATTCCATGTTTTTCGCTCTCGTAAAAATAAATTATCCATTACAATACAATACGCTGAGTGTCGAGGTTAAAACTAGGTGCGAATCGAAGTTTATACAAATGCTAATAAAATACGTGAAATATACATATAGAATACAAATGCCGCGCGGCGATCGTCGGTGAATCGTTCACAGCAACTTTGGCTGTTGCTTCAACGTCGTTATGTCTAATATATTGTCGGGCGCGCCGTTGTTCACGGAATTTTCGGCGGCACCGTGACGAGTCGTCGACTGCGCGACGAGCTCCTTCGTCATTAAAACGTGCTTCAATTTCTTCTGACGTAACGCGCCGATGTGTCCTTTCGCTGTGGTAAAAAAAAACGCATTTCAATTATCATCGCCGGATTCGGCGAATGCTGTCGGCCCCGTGTTTTTCCACTTGATGACTTCGATTCCGTAGATACGAGACAAATCGACGATATTCGAAAGATTCGAAAATTTACGAATTTTCAAAAAACTCACGAATTTTCAAAAAGTTTACGAATTTTCAAAAATTTCACGAATTTTCAAAAAATTTGGGCATGGTCACGATTTTTTTTTACTGATAAACCTTAATGATACGAACTTCCAGTCGGCGTCTAAAAAAAAAACATCAGTCCTACCTTCCGCGTGAGGAGTGTTCATTCCGGAGACCAAGCAATATCGCTGCAGATAATTCATCGTAGCCAGAGACATATTCGTGGCGTGCATGCTATTCAGGACTTTATGCTTCACTGCGGAATTATTTCCTTGTCGCTGAACAGCGAGATCGGCCAATTGCTCGTCGCTCAGATACTTCAGCGCCAATGCCTTCATGTGCATGCTGGTGTTGGTTTCGCCGATCGTCGTCGTAGATTGTGGCACGCTCGTTTGATAATCTACGCGAGGATAGTACGAGGAATCGAAGGTGACCCTGTAAAAGAACAGTAAAAAAAAAACAACATTTCAACTCGTTTCCGCATGATTTCCCCTGCCTTGGCACGTGCTTTTTCAACGATGTAACATATTCTGCAATTATTTTACTTGTCTACAACGTAAAAAAACAAGGGGGTAATTCTCATTCATTGAATGGGCGTGCAAGGAACATAGAGAATATTCTCGGAACAAAATATTGTTGGATAAAATCGATTTCTCCGAGCCGATTCTTTCTATCGATTTTTTTTTTCTCAGTCTAAATCAAGGTATAAAATCAATTTTTCAATCAGAATGTGAATACGTTAAATCAATTTTTTCTGAGTAAAATATAGGTGCATGAAATCGATTCTTTTTCCCAGGAAAATATCGGTATATATAATCGATATTTTTTCCGTAAAAGTTTTTCTCAAGCGTCTTCTCCATATGCTTGATTTTTTTTTTTCGATTTTTAACGCTCGAAGTTCTCTCCGAAATCTCTCAAAATTTTACATTTCCTCGAACTGCACCGCTCGGACTACATTAAGTAAATCTACGATGAAAGAAAATGGTCGAAGAAAAAGGGTGCACTCACTTTTTCTGCACATGTTCACCGTTGAATTCTGAATGTTCCGCGAAGCTAATCCCCATCATCTTCAATCGCTCCAGAGTCGCCAGCTTCACGGAGTCGAGAATCTCTTCGCGTCCGTCCTGTTCTCTCTGGCAACCGGGCGGGCTCGTTCTCTCCTTCGTCTCGAGATCGTTCGCGTCCGGTATCGTGTGCAATATTCTGTTCACCTGGCCGACGACATTTTTGTAAAAAGTCCAACCGACCGGTGGCGCGTGATTCGACTTGTCGTTGTCGTCGTCGCTCGAGTATTCGCGCATCTCGACGTGAATGCTCGGATCCGGACTCGGCGGATATCGATCGGTCACTCTCAAATCCGAGCTGCTCAATACGATACTGTTCTCGTCGACGTTCGCTCGCGCATTCGATCTCCCGTTCGAATTTCTGGAATCTCCGCGATCTTTCCTCTCGCTGTTCGGATATTCGCTGAATTCTGCCTCGGTCACGGTCTCGCAGTCGTTTCCATCGTCTCCGCGGTATTCCCCTTGGAATAATCGTCGATCGCGCACGTTGGTCAACTGGGGACTCGGCGGCCTGCTGAAAACATTCGATTAGAAAGAAATACGGAAAAAATATCGAATTTTCACTAGTAATTGTTTCTATCAAGGTTCATCTCGTCATACCCATCTCTCCCTATCGATTCCGAGATTCGTTTCTTGTCGTTGAGGCCCGAAAAGTTCCGCGGTGCCGCGACCGGTGGGCAAGATTTCTCGAAGAGCTCCGTGGAATTTTGAAAATGCGTTTTAGCCCCCGTCGCCTCGTTGGTCGACGAGCCAGCGTCTCTGGAGCGCGTTCGACAGTCGCTACCGGCGCCGGTCACGCTCGACGACAATTGCGTATTGTTGTTGCTCAGCTTCCAGATCGAGGACGGATGACTCTCGGAATCTTCGTTTATGTTCTCCAACGTTCCGGCGACGATGTTGTTTCTCGGACAGTGAATGTTCGCTCGCCAATTGTCCCCCGTCTCGTTGATGCTCTTGCCGCACTCGCGCAGCACGGCGTTTATCTGATTTTCCGACTCGGCGACGAACGGATTGTTCTGCACGCTGAATTCGAAACTCGTCATAACGCCGATCGACACTTTCTTCTCGACGATCGCGCTTCTCAGCTGCTCGACGGGCGCCGAATTCGGAGCGCCGATGCTCATTCCACGCGGCTGGCAGGACGCGCTTTGCGTCGCTACCGCGTTGCTCCTCGGGCTTCCGGACGATTGCGACGCTTCGGCGAATTTTCTCGCTCCGGAATTGTCCTGGACTCCCATGTGGTGCTGCTCGTGAACCTGCAACAGCCTCTCGACTTGGCTCTGCAGCGATCTTATCTGCTCGTTCTGATTTTGCACGAGCAACAACAATTCCCGCACGGTCTCGCGATCGTCGTCGTTCGACTCGCGACGATTGCATCGAGAAACGCGCGACTGCCGCGATACATCGATACCCTCGTTGCGGCTCGTTCGTCGAGCGAATTCGGGATTCGAGTCGTTCTTCGAACGAGGATATTCGATTCTCTCGGGAGAGGCATTTTTTAGAATCGACTTCACAGCCTCGTAGGAGCGATTCTCGATCGGAGTATCGATGGATTTGCTTCGCGAATAGGAAATGGCGCGAATTTCGTCGCGGGAAGGCGGAGCGCAATTTTGGGAATGCCGATTTTCGATATGCTCGCCCTTCCTCGACGCGACGGGCGATCGATAGTTGACGATTTCTTTGCTCCGGCCTTGTTTCGCTCGATTCGACGATCGCGGACTCTCCGATTTTTCGTTGTTGCCACTCGCGACGGTGCTCTCGTGAAATCTCGTGGGTTCTCTTGGGAAAGCGATTTTCGGAGAATTATTCTCGCGGCCGGAGGAACGATCCAACGAGACTGGATCGAGGCATCGCGAATCTTGACGAGGCTTCGCCACGGATATTGGAGCGTCCTTCCTCTTCCAGTTCGCGTAGGTGTCGTAGTCCGAGAACGAGGCTTCGCGGGTGGTTTTTTCCGGTAAACTCGGTGGCAACGAATGCTTTCCAAAGATCAAGGACACTTCGGGAACAGTGGGACTGGTCATACACTGGAAAAGAAGAATGGTACGAGTATTAGAGAGCGAACAAAAGATAATGCGTTTGCTTTGGAATAAGAAACCGTAATTTAATGAATGGATCAATTTTATTTAAAAATATAAGCTGTACTTACACATTGCGCTTTACATAAGACAATTTTTGCTCGTAAAAGAGCTCGTAGCTCAAATAAACAAAAAATCATTAACGGTTCAACCACCATTTACATAACTTATATTATTATAATTATTATTATTATTGTTATAATATTCTAATTCTATCTAACTAATGTTTGAAGTATAAAAGAAAAAAAAGTAACGAATCGCAGATTGAGAGATAATGCGAATTCAAGGACATAACATATTTAGAGATTTCATAACAAAAAAGTTAAATAAAGTAAAAATAGGCAAAACAGTAAAAAAAACTTTGATATAGTTGCTTTAATAAATAATCAATAATTCAGTCAATAAGCTTCAATTAAACAATATATTATGCAAATTGTATGTGCGCATCATTTTCTCATTTTTTTAATATCATCGATTGCAAAGCTTCCTCCGCGAGGAAGCCAAAATCGGTTGAATGACTTTCTCGCAAACTAGCTTTGTAAACGAAATTAAAAACAGAACGAGAAAACGTTGTGCAAATATAATTCCATTAAAAAAAATTTCGATAAGAAGGCATTTTTTAAAAAGGTAATTATTATTATTTTTCAAAAAAATTTCAATAGAGGTAAAAAGAGCAAAATATTGTTTACAAATTTTGTTTATATTTCGAGCTGTTAATCGATTTTATGGTTAGGTCCGTACGCAATTTTTCGAATGTGAACAATGAGAATAGAAAATAAAAACAATAGTTGCAGATAACTTGTCGTCGACTCACTTGTAGAATCGTGGGTTGCGGAGTAACTCGTGGCTCAAGTTCATCGAAATCTTTGTTGTTTCTGCTATCCATAATTCCGTGGCAGAGACCGAGGGTGGGCTAACCTCGCAGAGACTGACCCTCGAATCGCCTCGGCAACGATATTACACGGTGAGATCGTTGTTTTTTTCATTTATGAAACTGCATCGCTTGACGCTGATAAAAAAAAAAATTTGACTCTATAAAAGCTGTTTTTTGCTCGTTATCCAATATTCTTGACATGTTTGAATGCGAAGCTACGGATTTATACCGTTAAAGATGATTCCCGATTTCTCGGCCAATCACGACGAACTTCGCGTATCTCGATGCTGCGATTGGTCAGTTTCGTCGGATTCATTTCATTCCGTCGGAAAGAACCAATCGCGGAATCGGTACAAGCGAGGACAATCGGTGATTGGTCGAGAAACTGGACCCAGGCGTAAGTTACGGCAAAGAAATTGACCTATCGCGAGGTGGGAATAATGTTCAAACACTTTACGAATAGGCTAATCCGTGAGCAATTGAAATTCTCATACTTCGGAAGTAACAGAAACTTGTATACAGACTTTTATTATAATTCTCAAACCCTGAAGTACGTTGCGAATGATCGCCGCGCGGACGATCCACCGGTCGAGACGTAACAGTGCATCTCTGCTCGCTGTAGGCAGACATCGATAGATCTCCTCGGCACTAAGCACTCCTCAAGTGGTTACTACCGGCGACCTCCAAGTTCGATAATCAAATTTCGCTGCTCGAGGAGAGGCGCGACTCTAACGAGTGCGAGAAAGACAACGGGATCGGCGCTTACGGCGGAGCAAGAGAGAAGTACTCGAAAACCCGTTTTACACGACGATTTCAAACATTTCTTAAATGCATTCGAAATTCGCTGCGAGAAAAAGATATTGCCGTACGTTGAAGACAAAAAAGAATGTTAGTTCTCATTGCATCTGCTCGTCCGTAGATTCCGTTCGATCTGGGGTCGAGGGCTCACGAATCCGAAACGACCCGTCGCGTGTATCGGCGTTCTCTCGCGGCGTTCGATTGTTTTCAACTAATCAACAATGACGTCCCCATTGCTCGTGGACGATATACCGAAACTCGTCGACATAAAACACTATGAAGAATGGGCATTCATTATGACAGCGTTTCTCAAAGCGAACGAGTTGTTTGGCTACGTTCTCGAAACGACAGACGCGACGAGAGTCGCCGGCCCCAAGGACGAAGCCAAGGTTATGTTTTTCATTGCCGTCTCTTTGGGTCGCGATGTCCTCCAGCGCGTGCTTCTCTGCAAGACCGCGGCCGAAATGTGGACAACCCTCAAAGCAGGCGCCACACTCGACAAAGAGATCGCGCACAAGAACGGGAAACGGTCGATAATCCACGCATGCATGGATGCGTTAAGATAAAGATGTGTCACGTTGGAAAAAGATCACTTACGATACAACAACGATATATTATTTCTCAGGCAATAAAGTCAGAAGCTGGGACAAAATGTATGTAACCGCTGTATAACATAATGCAACATTTGCGTAATAAATAAATATTTTCTTACCGGATGATTATATCTTCATCGCTTTAAATGACAGACATGACATTTCGAAAAAGAATACAGAAAATTAACTAAGCTAAAGACGAATCTGCATTTATTGGAGATTGGTTAGTTCTGTAAGTTCAGTGTCACACGTATGAGTGTGTCAGAGGCCGAACATTTTTTTTCAAACCATTCTTTCGTCGAGACCCGAGAGATCTCGGACAAAAAAAAACTTAAAATTCCCGCGTTTATGGAAAATTCGATAGGTTTCTGTCATACCGACTAATCGCGAGGGCGCATTTCGTCACAGGACTTGACACGTAGCGCACTCTGGTGGCGGTCGATACGGCAGATTTACCCGCATCAAAAAAGAAGCCTCGCCCAAAACATAGATTACTCGTTCCCTGGCCTAAAATCGTTTCGAACGCGTATCGCGCCGTTTCTAGGTTACATCAGTGTTGTTACCGTCGACCGAGCTATCGTTTCTCGCGTCTCGGCGATTCTCGTAACGCGAAGGACCGCGAAAAACTAAAGAAAACTTCACATTCCGTCTCGAGGACAATTCGCGAAAGTGATGCGACATGGGTACCCAAGAAAATTCGTCGCTCGCCTCCGCGACGAAGTCGCTGCAGCTGAACAATGCAAAGTCCTACGGAAAGATCGTGTTGACCCTGCAAAATTGCCTCTTGCCCGACGAGAAGCTCAACTCGACGCCGTCGTATCTCGACGGTCTGGACGCCGAGACCGAGACCGATTTGCGCATTCTCGGATGCGAATTGATACAGACCGCCGGCATTCTGTTGAAACTGCCCCAAGTCGCAATGGCAACGGGTCAAGTGATATTTCAACGCTTCTACTACAGCAAATCGCTGGTTCGCCACAACATGGAGACGACGGCCATGGGCTGCGTCTGCCTGGCGAGCAAGATCGAGGAAGCTCCGAGGCGCATACGCGACGTCATAAACGTCTTCAATCACATAAAACAGGTCTGCGGACAAAAGTCCATACAGCCCGTTGTGCTGGATCAGAATTACGTTAGCCTGAAGAATCAAGTCATCAAATCGGAGCGAAGGGTCCTCAAGGAATTGGGATTCTGCGTACACGTCAAACATCCGCACAAGATCATCGTCATGTATCTTCAAGTACGTATTCGCACATTGATGATCATTATTTATTATATTTACTATTTGCTTTTGCCATTTTCATTTGATTTTTATTTTTTATTTATTTATTTTATTTCATTTATTTATTCGTCCATTTTCGCAGGACAAGACTTTTCACAAAATTTAACAATTCACAAAGATGTTTGTTGATTTTTAAAAAGAGATTTTCCCTTCAATGTCATTATACAGATTTGTTTTATTTATTATAAACAATTTTTAAAAAATTTAAACAAAAAAAGAATAGCTTCAATTAAAATTGCAACATCGCTTCCTCGTAACAGTCGGGTTTTGTTTACTGCCCAATTTTTTTTACAAAATCAACAAGTAACTTTAATCAGTAAAAGACTCCGGTTGCCGGGATATTTATTAAACAACGTTTTTTTGTCTATCGATTAGTTAATAACTTTGTGGAATCATTATTACGCTAATTTGATCATTCGAAGATCTTTCATTCGCTCGATTTTTTTGTCCGTTTCGTTTTCTTTATTTCATTGGGAAACGCTCGGAATTTTCTCTAAATCTCAAATTTCCTTAAACTGTAGCGCTAAGACTAACTTCAGTTTCTCCATCGTTTGTACTGATGAATAATTTTTCAAAAGGTATTGGGCTACGAGAAGAATCGAGCGCTGATGCAGCAGTGCTGGAACTACATGAACGATTCCCTCCGTTCCGACGTTTTTCTGCGCTATCACCCGGAAACCGTGGCCTGCGCTTGCGTCTATCTCGGCGCCCGGCAATTGCAATTGCCGTTGCCGACGGCACCGGCTTGGTTCTCGCTGTTCAAGGTCAACGAGACGGCGATACGCGACGTCTGCCGGAGAATCTTGCGGCTCTATTGCCGCCCGAGAGTCAGGCCCGAGACGCTCGAAAAGAAAGTCGAGGAACTGCGCCGTCAGTACGAGGAGGCGAGATCGAAAGCCCGAGGCGGAGACGTCGACGGGCACACGCCGAGTCCGCCGTTGCCCAAGCATCACAACGCTTGGGGCGGTTTCATAAGTCGCAGCGGCACCCATGCCGTTCCGGAGCGCACGAAATCGCCGAGACGATCGAAATCGATGAGCGTTTCGCCGTCGCGGGGCGAAAGCGCGAAACACGCCAAGCGAAAGAAGCACGCAAGCCGAAGCAGATCGAGAAGCCAGAGTCACGGACACGCGCACAAAACGAAGAAAACTCAGAGGCGACGATCGGGGAGTCACAAATCGTCGAGGACTCGTTACAGGTCGAGGAGTCGGACACGCGAGAGGGACGTCGAGAAGTCGGGGAAACATCGCAACAAGCACAGGAGACACTGAGCGCGACGGTAATTTAATACGACATTTTTTTTTTTTTTCATTGACCGGAAGAAGACAGGGAGAATGAGGACGAGAATGTTCGAGCTTGCGTCTCGAGTTTGTGTACATTGGCATCGTGGAAGATATCGTAATAAAAATGTTTTTGAGTACGAAGAGTGTTGCCGAATTTTTTTTCTTCTTTCTCTTTAAATACACAATTGAACGTATTTGTGCAACAGTCGTCGCTCGAAGCTTGTCGGAATAACAGAGATCGATAGATCGAAATTCTTGTTGTTAATCGGACCGTAATTTAGATTGTTCGCGACTTTCGCAGTGACAACGCGTTTGATTAGTAAATTGGATCCGTTTTTATATAAAACTATCGTTATCCATCGTTGTATGCGGTCTCGGTCCTATATTATAAGAAATGAGCAGCTTGCGTGAGCTCAATTTGCACAGTCGATCCGTCGTTTCATCGTGCGCAGAGATTTTCTTTTCTTCCCGCGGATTTGTTGAAACAAATACCCCGAGCATTCACATTCGCATCATCGATTCTGAAGCGTCCTCCGAGTTCTTCTTTCCGGCCCCGTAGTCCGAGGTTTCTTGACTTCGTGAAAGGAAAGCATGGGTAAAAAATGTTTCTTCAGAAAGCGATTAAACCTTATGTCCCGGATTACATTCGCAATTGTCTCATAAAAACAGAAAGGTTCTCTTACCTTGGCAGTATTACGTACGCGTTAGTACATCCCATCATAATCTATGACCTTTCTCGTGCGCGTACGCACGGGCACTGACCCCACTTTGCACAACTTTCGATTTTCCTTCATATCATGTTTATCGTTCCTCGATTTCTGCGATATTTCCTTTCTAGGATTATCCGTCGTCTCGGGAATTGTCGTGGGCTCCTCGTCCCTTGTTCGAGAACCTGCTTCGGTATTTCTGGGTCGCGTCGCTGACGACCATGCCTCTTGCGAGTTCTCGTATTTCGCGAGTTCGCGTGGAAAGCTTCTCTTGGCACGCAATTCGTCGGCGTCGAAGTGCTGCAGCGTGATCTTTTCCAGCAAGGCGGTATTGTGCTTTACACTTCTGCCGTCCCGAAAGGCATGCGTCGAGGGCAAGCCTATTTCGGTCGCAAGTCTGTGAATCGTCAATTCTTTTGGATCTTTTCCGGGAAATTTTTCCGCGAACATTCTGTAAGCGCTCGTGAAACCGTCGATGACTGAAGCGAATTCATTCTCCAGGGAGTACTTCTTGATGGCGCCGATCAAACGGTACGAATCGGCGTGACTGTATTTGTGACCGATCAAGGTGCACGGGCCCTCGAACTTCCGCAGATAATCGAGCAAATGCAGCAAAACTTCTTGCAGCGGTTGCGAACGTTTCCACACCTTGTCGCGATAAAACCGCATATTGCGAACCGTTAGATGATTCACTTTCGTCATTTCTTTGGAAATGGGCTTGGTTGGATGTATGTATTTGTTGAATAGCGATGAACCGCTCTTCATCACTATCTGCAGCATATTGGCGTTCCTCTCGGAGTCCGAAATTTCAATTCCAACGAATACGAGGTTTGGCCGAGCCGCAGACATTTTCGAAGACGAATCGAACAAGCAAACTTCGCTTCACAAGATCGGGACGTTCCTCCTTGGATTATATTTTCGTCAAGCTGGACTGATGTGACTCAAGTATCGATCTTACCGCGTTGAATTACGGATCACCTAAAAAGAATTTGTTTTTAAGGTAGTTCATGCGTAAGATGTTCATTTCGCATAAGTTCGAGAAAATTGAGCGTCAATTGCAAACACTTCTCGATGGTATAAAAATCTGAAAAAATTCATACTTATTGAAGGTACTGAAAAGATTAATTTAGCATAATAATAATTGCAAAAAGTTATTAACAAACTGATTTAAAAAAAAACTTGTTAAATAAATTAACAACTCAATTAACTCAACTTTGTTTTTAAATGAAAATGTTTCGTTCATTTTTCGAAAAACGTATGAATTTTTCCAGATTTTCATCTTTTTTGAATTTTTTTCGTTTTTTACATGGAAAAATGTGCAAAAATCAAAATGAAGATAAAAACCTGAAAAAATCCATACGTTTTCCGTAAAATGAACGAATCATTTTCATTAAAAAAAAGTTGAGTTACCGTTAATTTGTTTAACAAGTTTTTTTTTCAATAATTTGTTAATAATTTTTGCAATTATTATTATGCAAAATGAATCTTTTCAGTACCTTCAATGGGTATGATTTTTTTCAGATTTTTATACCATCGAGATGTGTTTGCAATTCCCTCTCAATTTTCTCGAACTTATGCGAAATGAACATCTTACGCATGAACTACCTTAAGATGTTGCTGAAGAAGAACTATAATTATGTCTGTTTAGACGAGGACGATGCGGTAAACTCAGTCGGTAATAAATATCGTAAGAATTTTTTGTTAATATGGAGCTCGAACATTTTGCGATAAATGCAAGCTGTATGCTTGCACACTCAACAGTCCTGTGGACACTGATAGTTTAACATTCCTCATTTAACAGCATTGAAAATAATTACATTACAGCTTTGTTATCGGCTGAGCTCTAAATATAGACAGGAATTGTCAATCATATCTATCTATCTATATAATGTTGTTTGTAAAAAAAGTTCGATAAAATTGAAAAAGAAAAAATTTCAATCTTATCGAACATTTTTTGTGACAACGAGATTAAGAAAAGGTTGCACTACGCTTCACGCCTTTCTGCATTCAAGTGCCTACCGCTACGTAACCCCGCACCGCCACCTCTACCCCCACCATAAGTATCAGCCGACCCTCCTTGAAGACCATCCTTGCACGAAAAACAATAAAACAATACGCAACAGATGAACGTGGCGACAAAAAAATTATAAAACAAATGAGGGACAAAAAAAAACAATAAATTGATACACTGTCGATTATCCGAAACAGAATTAGTTACTCGTTATTGAGATCTCGACTCGAAAGACGATATATTCCATATTTTTAGGACAAGACAGTACAAACACAGATCATAAGAGATAGAAAAAAAGTATTTGTTGTTACACGGTTTTCTGTTCGACATGTACGATGCACATCGGAACTTAACGCATAATTCAAAGTATCCGTTAGTGATAAATTTTTCGACTGTTATTATTATTATACATTGATTTCTACTTGATGAATGATGCGGTCACGAAGGTACGATGCACTGACCGATCCAATGTTCCCTACTGCGTTTTATGCAGCTTCGGAATAGAATCGAACAATGTTTAACGAGGGAAGGAGGTTATTCCCAGTTACGAGTGGGAATAACCTCGTGACGCATTCCGCTAATACACGCCATTCAAGATGCACGCTGCGATGTGTTGGTTTTGCCACTTCGGAGCGCTATTCGCGCGTCGGAGCTCTTGTCCGGCAACAGCCAATAGGAAACCGAGGCTCACACCTACCGTCTAGTAGCGACTGGACTTCGCTTCTTCGTAACGCCTCGAAAACGATTCTCAACGATCCACATCTTTTATATAATAATTTCTAAACAAATATTGCTCACGTTAAATATTAATACTGCGGAGAGTTATTTTTTCTCATCCTCTCGGAGTGACGGGGAGAAACGAGGGAGAGGAGGGAGGCGTCAGAGTGGTAGAGAAAAGTCCGGGAAGTCCGGGAAGTTTGGGCGGACGTTGAGTTTGAATATTCTAAGTCCTCTTTGGAAGGCCTGAATATTGTACGCCCGCCTTTGCCTCGAAATATTTCAAGGGTTGTTGATAATGAATAAATAAATAAATAAATAAATAAATAAATAAATAAATAAATAAATAAATAAATAAATAAATCAATAAATCAATAAATAAATAAATAAATAAATAAATAAATAAATAAATAAATAAATAAATAAATAAATAAATAAATAAATAAATAAATAAATAAATAATATATATACCTTTTTGTCGATAAAAAACATAGTCGAGACAATAATACGCATGTTCAAACTTGTCTATTTGTTTATTAAAAACATGAAACGCGGCCCCTATCTTTACATACAAATGAAATCTACGAATTCGTATTAGTACCGGCACCAATCAGAATGAGCAAATATCTGTACAAGCCCATGATGTCGACGTACAGTTGCGTGGTAGCGAATATTACCTCGTCGGGGCCCAACTCGATTTTTCTTCCGCCCATGATGGTTTGTATGTCAAAGTAGAGATACTGAAAGAACAATGTCACAATTATACTTGGCATAGCTCGCGACTCGATAATAATAAAAATGTCACGCGAACCAGAGAAAAGACAAGCGCTCCCAGCGCGCCGAATATCGTTACGAGGATCTTGACACGGGTGAACGTTAGAGTGAAGATCAGCAAGAAGAGCGTTATCATCGAGACCAAGGCGAAAATTCCGAGCAGACCGGCCCACTTTGTAAAATCGAACTGCAAAGAAAATGTTATAATTATATTCATAGAAATTCGTCAGACAGCACTACCGAAATATTATTCCTGATAATATTCAAATGCTACGATTTTGAGAGACATTTTTTTTTCTGATGGTTTTTCATTATTATGATTTTTTACGATACTTTCGAAGTTTTGAGTGTTGACAATATTTATAATATAATGAAGAGTACAATGGTATTCGATTATGATTAAAAATAAAAAAAAAAAAAGTTACGAAAATAAGAAAAAAAAATATGCAAAAAGTATTTGAAGTGTACCTTGCAACAGGTTGCTGCCAATGTCAGAATCAGCGTCACCGCTGCCGTCGTCCCCATAGTTATGAGCATTACTTCAACTTGAAAATGGACCGTAACATAAGCCGACAAATGCGATTCCGCAAGAGTCTAAAACGCGTGTAGAATATGTCAATGTTGTGATTGGTTTTTTTTTTTTATCAATCGTTGGAACTAATAAATTTTCGTTATCACCAAGAGAATTAGGCACGTGCCACCCCATCCGGATTTTTGTCTTCCACACTCCGACATAGATATCGTGCAGTACGAACACATAAAAGTTATTCTGAAAACGGTACATTTCATGGTCACGATTGTTCCTTAAAAACTGTAACGTATTCGGAAAAAATAACGAATCATTCGATAAAAAAAAAGTTAGGATGTCAGTTAATTTGTTGAACAATTAATTTTTTCAATAATTTATTAATAACATTTTTATATTACTATTTTGCTGTGAAAAATGATGTGAATTAGGACGACGATCCTAATTCGGTCCTCAATTCCTCAGTCGGTAACGGAAACGATAATAATTTCATTTTGAAAACCAACTATTCGGAAAAAAAAAAAAAAATTAATTCTTGACAATTTTTTTTTTTTTTCAACACAAACGTCCGTTGTTTCGAAAAGGCATTGATTGCCGTTTTCGTTGCCGACTGGCCCCTTTCACATGACCTTGAATCGACGAATTACCAAGATTCGTTTCTTACAGAGCGATGATCCACAGGTACCAGTGTCGCTTGATGTAAACATTCGCCGGCTCGTGAAACATGAAGAACGAGATGTACAGGGTCGTGAACAAAAATTGCACAAAGAGTATGAAGAAGACTTTTTGGATGAAGGTCCTCCGGACTTTCGCGTTCTTGAATTCGGCATAATAATCGTCGCCGGCGGCTTCGGCGGCGCGACGCTGAAGCTCCAGCCACCCGCGATATATTTCCTCGTTCTGTCTTTCGCGCTCGAGGACCATGCTGTCGGTGACCGTCACCGTGTAAGGACCCTGCGATAGTACTTATTTGTATGAAAAAAAAAAAAAAAATGTATCAAAAAAATTATCTATCTTATTTACATTTACAAAAACGAACATTTTTTGTTTTGCATTCCACGAATGTGTAATAGCAAATTTTCGAGTAGAAACGTTCATGACTGATTTTTTTATAAAATGAAAAAAAGAAAAAAAATGTAGCGCGGATGAGCGGCAGACTCACGCTCTTGATCTTTTGGCCTTTGGTCAGGGGCGGCAAGTACGGCGGTCCGTTCATCATCATCGTCGGCATTCGGTGCGGAACTTGTCCGGAATTCGGCGGATGTTCCTGTCCCGGGGCTCCGGGCGTGTAAGGCGGGGGTGGATAATCGGGAATATCATTTCTATTTTACGCCCGAGAAATGCGCAATTATGTATTCATTTTACGTCGATGGGAGGAACATGATTTTTCCGTTATCGCGCACCTGTTCGAACGGTTTCGATCGCCCGGTACCGATGCGTTGCTCGATCGAGGCTGTGCACTTCCCATCGAAGATTTCGACGATCCCCTCTCGCTTTTTTCTCGTCGTTTTTTTCATACAACGGCCGTACACGCGGCTACGAGCTTTCGAGTCGCCGACGTCTGACATACACAATATCGACGAAACAATCGAAATCGCAAAATGTATCGAGATAAAAACAACAAATTTAAAACACAATAACGATAATAATTTGTAATTATCGAGAAATGGAATCCGGTTTTTCGCTACATCGGATTTCGAGCTTTTTTTTACAGATAACCAGTCACGATTAATTGATCAAGTAATAAAAAATAATGTAACGAAACGGAAAACAATGCGATACATTTTTTATTGTTTTAAATTTTATTCTTTTTTTCTTAGATAAAAAATATATTAGCAAGCATTATTGTTATTAATATTGTTCAACGAACTTTTCTCTTTATTTTCCATTTTTCACTTTTCTTCGATGTATACGAAATAATAATGAAAGAAATTTTTTTATGGAAAAAAACATTAAATTTGATGAATGAAACAAGATTGTATATGTTTTTTGAACGAGTTACGAGATACTGTCGTTTTTTTATTATGGTTTTCAGTATTGTATTTTCTATATATTTAAATATAACTCTGCGATGTAAGGTAATAAAAAGGCACCTGAAGCGACCACAGCTTAGTATAATCGTTTCATATAACATATTGTATTTCGTGCGTTTAACAAGTATAGGCTCGAGAATTCTTTTTCATTCTTTTTTCTTCGTTTCATGTCGCATCGAAAAAGATTGGCTTGTCTCGCGCAAAGCGCAGCGGGGCAACGCGGACGCTTCAAATTCGTTGAAACGTCTCGTCGCTTTCTCAATACATAGACTCGTTTGAATAAACGTTTTAAGGCGATGCGGAATAAGCTCCCATCCATCCTCCTCGCGCCCAGTTGGTAACAAAAACTTCAACAAATTCCTGTTGGAATCCATCTTTTGTAATTCGAAATTTATGTCAATTATCATTTTTTTTTTGAAATCCCTGAATTTTCGCGAATATTCGTCAATTTTCAATTAAACAAATATACGTGAAAATTCAGAAAATACTTGGATCGTTGGAAAATTCATTCGTTTTTAATTACATGAATATTCGAAAATTGTTCCAATTGTTCGAGAATCCTCAATTTTTTTCGATTATAACAAATATACGTAAATTTTCAATTATACGAATATTCGTGAATATCCGAATTGACTTTTTAATGTTCAATTTCATCATCGAAAATGCAAAGTTTTGAATTTTCGCGCAGCTCCGACAGTTTCTAATTTTTTTGTTCGAAATGTCCATAGTTTCGACAAAGCCGCTGATTACAGTTTTCGTTATCGACCGAATCGCTTCACATCGCCTTAATCTCATAGGGCTCGCGTTCGCAATCGCGAATAAATCTTTCAACAGACGAATTAACTCGTAAACAGTGGTTTCTCGATGAACAAAAATATACATATATATGCGATATATACATTTGGTAGAATCATCGATCTGTGAGAATAAATTAAACGAGTAAGGTAAATGGTTAAAAAAAAAGTATACGGCTTGATTCGATCGAACTTTTCGATCATTTTACGATAAAAAAAAAATGAAAAAAAAATGAAAAAAAAATAAATAAACGGTTGTGTGCGTTTGGAAGAGCATGGGTCGCCGGTTGAAGTGTCGATACGTGATTCGCGTGACTTTCCTCTCCTGTCGAACGATCCTCGAAGACCAGGAAAATTATAGGTACGTTATCTTGCTTTGGTGTGTCAACTCTAAGCGGAGTTTGCAATTATTTCGTTTTTATCGCCTAAAGCTCTTTCGTAGATCACTTTTCAGTCTTGCGGTAACGTTTCATGGATGTGCGACGTGATTAAGCAGTCTCGCCGAGATGCGAAAAAATAAAAAATAAAAAGTGGTTTTAGGTACGCATGAAGCCCTCGATACGGTAATTCGATGCAAGGTTACTCTCGGATTCGCGTCGTTGGAAAAATAGAAAGTGTCTACAATCCCTCGATGTCCCGGGTTTACGCCTCGTATTGATTGATTTGCTCTTGTATCTTGTTGAACACAATCTGCGGAGAAACCGAGAAAAGAGGGAATTATTACGTTTTATTGGCGTCGAGATTGCCCGTCGGGACGGGCAACCGCAAATTCACGGAGGGAAAATCAAGCTTTATCAGTAAAAAAAACATCAATCTTGATCGGCAAAAATCCAAAGCTAGATCGGCGAGAAATCCGATCTTGATAAAAGAGAACTTGACTTTGATCGCAAAAAAAAAACTGCGCTTACCGGTTTGTTAACGATAGCTTTTTATAGAATTATCAACAAATTGCGGCTTTTCGTTGCCAATAGAGAATGAATTTCATTACGATATCGTTGCACTGACCCGTCTAGTATTGTAGTCCGGAATCAAAACGATTTTGCTCTGATCCGGTCCCCCGAAGAGATTTCCGAGCTTCTTCTTCTTGTGGCCGGCCTTCATGAATATTTGAACTCCCTTGTCGAGCAGCTTCGGCGTGTCGCCAATGTCCGACCAAGGATAGGCCCAATCGACCTTCCATCCGCCGAACAAATCGTTGTGCTCGAGATAGGCGATTCGCTTGTCGGTGAGCAACAGCACGTCCTTGTTCACGAATATGTGATAGAAATAGATATCCGTGTTGGCGTATTTTCCTTTTTCCAATTCCTTGAACAAACGAATTCATTCGTAAGTGCATTCGCTGTCGCGTCGCGTCGAGGACACGCGTTGTACAGACTCGGTCGGTAACGAATCGGTTACCCTGTTTTCTTTTGATTCATTGCCGTGACGATTAAAAGAAAATCAAATTTCTCGGTCAACGGTTGAATAAAAAAAAACGGTTGCTTGACAAGAAATAAAAATACAGTTACTTCCGCATTTCTATTGTAGACAACCGTATGAAACGGCCTCGATATCGAGCGAATTAACTTACGAATAAAATTTTGTTTCCTTCAGCCTCGTCGCGTACGTACGGCCTGACGAGACTATCGGGCAGTAAGAATCTGGGGGGTCGGCATCGTTTCACCTCTTCGCTCAATTCCGTTGCACTGAAAATAAATGAATGTTTTGGCACGCGTACATTACCATAGAAATACCGGAATGAATTCGAGCTAATACGATTTCATCGGGAATCTACTTATTCTGTTTCAAATGACTCCTTCATTTCGCAGACATTAAACAATGCTCCTCGAAAGCAGAAAAGAAATGATCGCTTCGATATGAGCTTTCGTACCGTTTGACGGCACCGAAAGATCCGCTGGCGAAATCGATGACGCCGGCGGTGGGTCGGGTGACGAGGCCGACCATTCCCTTTCCGAAGCCCTTGAAGAATCCTTCGACGCCCTCCTCTTTCGCTCCGGATATCGGTTTCATTACGACTCCCGCGACTCCGTCCACGACGCCCTGTCGATCACATTCGGACATCGTTGTAGCTTTTAAAATGTTCATTCACTCGTTCCATTGCAAAAAGCTCGATAAATCGTCGAATATTCACCATGACCAAACCCTTGCCACTTCGCGCGAGACCTTCGTGCAAATTCGCCGGTTGTTTGTTCAGCTGTTCCTGCCTCTTGCGCTGATACTCTTTGTCGAATGTGAGAGCCGCGAGTCCTTTGCCTGAAACAATCAGGTGTAAAGCAACCCGTGAAATCGCCGTCGAATAATTCACTAGAAAATTTAATTTTTTGTTCCCTGATTCGCCAATTACGTAATTATTGGAACACGTAAATAAATTATTAAGGGGACCGAGTCAGCGATAAAAACGGAAAATAATTTTTTTTACCGATCTATTACTGTGCATAAAAATTCTATTTCATACTTTAAAAAAGCATGAATTATCAGCCTGGATTTTGGATTTTTTGGAGATAGAAAAAAAAGGTGTTCGCTTCGACGTGTCGAATGTGAAACGGGATTTTGTGTTGTATATTCGATCAGGTAACGATCTAGCGGTGATAGATCGACGATCGAGTTTACCCATAGCGCCGGTGATTTTGGAAACCGCTCCGGCCATTCCACCGACTGTATGTCCGAGCATGCTCCTGACACCGAGAAGCAATCCTTCGGCGAACTCGCCGGGGCCTTGGATTGCACCTTGGAATGGTTCGTAGAAAAGATCCTCTATGCCCTTCATAGTGCCGACGACCAAGCCATAAGGATTCCCGATGACGTCTAAGCCCAGTACAAGAACGTACAGCTGTTTAATCGCTTGTCCCGCGTAGTGGCTGCTCGCTTCGGATATCAGTTGCTTGTGCGTCATGAATATGTAATCGCGCTCGAAATACGCGAGCCTGCGAAATAAGAAAAATGATCCATCATATTTGTACTTTTGATCGTCTTCGAAATCGGTATATTACGCACGCGAAGCGTGCACGAAAGCGCGTTTCCCGCACGGAGTGAAAACAATTTCTTTTTTTTCCATTCGGCCGCGCGTAACTTACTTGAAAACTATATCGTTTATGTCGGTCAGCGTAACGCCGATTCCTTGAAGCAAAACGTTGAGAACTTGCGGAACGGCCGACGGTCCGCCGCCGCTGCCGGTCATCGAGAAACTTATGTGGATCTGCGGAACGAAAAAGCGGCATATTGCAAAAAAACAGTCAACCGGTAGAAATTAAAGGTAAAAACGTACCTTCAGCGGCGAGAAGTGGAGAAGATCGAAGAAATTCTTCTGCTCCGCGGTGGTGATGAGATTCACGTGATACAGAAGAGGCTCGTCCACCAACTTCATGTCGGTTTGGAACAGCTTACTCTGAAATCGAAGAGAATTAGGATTTTTTCATCTAAAGATCATTGGAAAAGTATTTTTTTTTTGCGTGAAGATCGAGCAAGATTCGCGTTTTCTTCCGAGTCCGGAATAACTTTTGGGCTTGATGCAGTTGTTGATAAATATGTGACTGAAAATCTTGTTCAACAAATTCCCCGACAACGTAAACTATCGAACTGTCGAGCGCCAACGTCTCGTCATTGTTATCCACTCGAAATAGCGATTTATCAAAAATATTTTCAACGTATCGAATGTGAGCCTCATGATATGTACTAGTGTACTTACTTCTTCGGCTTCGTTGACTGCGTCGGCCTCGAAGAAGCCCATAATGGCATTAACGAAACCGAGATCGACCTTTATGTGAAATTCTTGAATCAAGACTTTGAAGTAACGGAACTGCTGCACCTGACTGTGCTCGAGCAAGCGCTTGACCATACTCATCTCGGCGAATGGTTTCATTACTGAAAATGCAAAAAGAAAAAGATGAGATTAATTGTTGGCTTAAAAACAACTTTCCTCGCTGAGGACAAAAAAAGTTGTTTAGAAGAACGGAAGCTCTTTAACTATTAATGAGAAAATTTTAAAAAATGTCTTTTATCATTTTTAAGAAGAAAATCTACATTCTTCTTTTCCATTCTTTCGGAGACGAGCGAAATCTTTCGCGAAATTATATTGATTGTGAATGTCCAACCTGAGCTCTGAGCTACGCTTTTCGGCGGTGGAACCGGCGCCAGAATAACGGGAAATACGCATTCCGATAGCTGATTGTCGATTTGGAGGCGATTAATTTTCGCGTGTAACTGAACTTGATGGGCGGACGTTCGGTACTGCATCCAAAGACCCGTTTGGAAAGTTCGTCTCATGTATGCGCGATGCGGTTTCAACATCCTCATTTCGGCAAAGTCAACCTGAAATTCGTTCATAACAAGCTCGAATGATTTGCTCTTGTCACAATGGTCATTGATTTCGTTGCGCAAGTTGTACCGTACCTCCAGTTTCGGCTCCAACATTATTCGGAACGGAGGATCTCTGCCTACTTGCAGCTCTCGCATGTACTTTTGGTATCCTTCCTCGATCACACAGACCTCCCTCGTGTTCAAGGCGCGCCAACGACTTCCGTTTGACTTGCGCGTTTCCCATAGAATTCCGGAACTTCAATAGAAAGCATTGATATTAAGTAGGGGCTGGTGTGGCCGAAAAGATGCGGGTTGTTGTACCAGGCGGGAGTTAAATAAATAAGTTAATAGATAAATAAATAAGTTAATAGATAAATAAATAAGTTAATAGATAAATAGATAAATGAATTGAATAATAATTTTATAAATAATTTAATTCTGATTTTCGAAAAGTCCTTTTTTTTAAATATGCGTTGCTCCATTTTGAGGTAACCGACATTTTTCTACGAATCTCAATTTCGGCAGGGAATGAAACGATTCGCGAAGCCCGTAGTCGATTCAACGACTCGAGCACTTTTTTTATACACACCTCGCGATGCACATGTACAAAAGTTCAGCCCTGCTCAGGTTGTTGACGAGCGATATTCCAACGCCGTGAATACTCATCGTGATGTCTTGATCGATTATCTCGAAGTCACCGGCCAATTGACACTCCTCGGCGATCCTCAAAGCGGGCGTGAACAACAGTACTCGCTGTATGCCGTCCAGAAACGAGACGTAGAATACCTCCGCTTCAATGTCCGGAATGGTGAATGTTCCAAGATTATCCTGCGAGGAAAAAAAAATTGTATTCTACGAACAACAAATATTTATGGAATATTAAATTACAAAGTCATGGAATATGTAAAGTAGACAGCCAAAGGAAAAGCTGCAGTGACAAAAATCTTCCGAATTATTGCTTTAGGCACTCACGAAAAAAAGACCGAAGTGCTTGTTGAAATGACTGTCCGAATTTTTTTTGCAAACTCGGACATTGGTACGGTGCGCAATTTTTGTTCGCTCGAACTACTAATTTAACGGTACTCGCACATGCCTAGTAGAATAAGTCTGTAAATGCGTTTCAGAGATTGATACACAAAAGTGCATACCTTTCGTAGATCATCCTCGATTTCCTTCTTGTTGTTATCCTCCCAAACCAGTCTTCGAGGTCCGGACGGATTCTCCCACGTGTAGAACATGCGATTGAACGACTGGATTGCTCTGCGGATGTGAGAAGTGGCGATAAAAAGTGTTCAAGGCTGACACACAATCGAGACATAATCCGGTCCAACTTAAGACTCAGAGAGAATGTCGAATACTTCCACGACCAAAGCGCGCATTTGCGTTGATCCGAGTAGCGATTACCTGACGTTCATAGATCCTTTTTCCCAAAGATTTATCGTGTGTTCCGTGTGATTGATTATCAGCGCCGGCGAATTTCCGTGGCTGTACGCCGACAACGAGATATAAACGCCGCCCTCGTTGATTTGTATATCCACGTTGATACCTCCATACTGTTCGAAAAAAAGGAAAACCGACAATGAATACAGAAAAATACAGAAAATTGCTCGTCCATGTAGTTGTCGATGATACTTGAAAGTAATCACCTTGTTGTCCAACTTCAGAAGCGTCGTGTGAACGTCCGTATACGGGAATGGAGCAGTTTTCTCGGGTTGGCCGGCAACCATCACGCGCAACATCTTCTTCTCGCCCTCGGAGCGTGGCCACAAAGCGGCGCATTCGCCCGGCGGCACCTGCGATTATTCCCGAATTTATCGTTAACTTTACGATTCCCAACGACAAGATATAGTTGGTCGCAGTAGAAAAGTGCCCACCTTCGTGACTGGATCCGCCGGCCTCTGCGCCTCCTGACACTCGAGCAGAAAGTCCGCGTTGTTTATCAGCACGAAGTACGGAGTGAACGTTATTTGCTTCGTCAACGAGTTGTACGTCAGTTGATTGTGGACGCCGATCTGGAATTTTTTTCAAGACACCACGATAGAAAACTATGTTTTGCCTGTGTCTATTTCCCGTTTCCTAATATCTCTCAAAATATGTGAAAATTTTGTTGCTGCCGTCCTCGTTCGATTCGGATGGAATTACACGAAATTCCGAATATTCACTTATCCGTACAAATTTTTTCTTTCTTTTCTTTTTGGTATATCGTCATCCGTAGAACTGACCTGATAAGTCGTTCCGTTGTATTTGCACACGACGACTCCCTTGCTACCGGCGACGTCGATGGGAAACTTTTCCGACCAATCGCCGTCCTCCACTCGGATCATCGCTTTTTTCTTGCCGAAGAACGCCTTCGATCGGAACGAGAACATAATCGGTCCCTTGAAGCTTTCCGGATGATACAACACATTGAGATTGTCCTCGGAGCTCTGCAAGTGAGAACGGTCGATCAATAGCTTTGTAAATTGTCGTAAAATCGCGGGCGCCTCGTAGCAAATGCCGCGAAACGGCGATTGTCGATATTACAAACTTTATCAGGCTTGTTACATGGAAGGCACGTCAAAATACCAGATCCACAATATCTGCGACAAAATATCTGCAAAAAATGTAAAACAAAAAGAAAGTAGCCCGTTGGTAAAGTTGCGAAATTAATACGCGTGGCCGGAGATGCGGCGGAATCCAAGGTTCGATGGCTCGGGGCTGGGATAGGCGACAAGACGCTCTTTAGAAATCGTAGTCGAGTTCGTCAAGCGACAGATAAGACACGCAAAGCGCACTTCTGAACGATAGTAAAATTCCTGTGCTTGCGGCAAATGTGCGGGTGCAAAATGAAGACGATTTACATAAAAATACCGAGGGTGGATGAAATATTCAAAATTACGAACACAAAATTAAACCAACTCGACGTATTATTCAATTTAGACTTTCATGAATGTTCGAATGGTAGTTCGATTTGTTAATTCTGATTTTTTAAATATTCTAAAAATGGCAAAAGAAAAGAATCTTTTATATCGTCAAAGATTCAAGTCGCTTTCTATATCGGAGTTCAGCGGTTCGGTTGAATAACAAAATGAAAACAGAAGGGATAAAGTCCTGATTAAAAACAACAAGAAATCGAGAAGCCGTGTTTTTTTTTACTAACAAGAGCATTCTAAAGGACGTTCAATCTTCGCCCAAGATCAACGATTTTTCAATGACCAAACTGTAAAAGTTTTTTTTCCTACAAGTTGTGCGAAACATTCAACAATAAACGGAATTTATTTTACAGATTTTTTGTCATAGATACTTTTTCCATTTCGTTGTTACACACTGGTTAAATCCTCGTCCTAGTGCTTATTGTTTATCAAAGTGCCAACTAAAAACGACGTCGATAGTTCGGACAAACTTACCGGGAAAAAATTGCCGATGGAAAAATAGAAATGGTTTTGGCGCTACTAAAATTCCCCGCGAATTCTCGAAAATCGTTCTCCTACGATAAAATTTTCCGAACTAGTCATTTCTAGATCGGGCTCGGTGCCAACGCCGCTCAGTCGATAACGAAAACTGTAGTGCTAGCTTTTCTAGATTGCGCGAACTTAAACGTCGAACGGAGATTGAATGCCGCGGCTTCCATTAGTTTTGCCGTGTCATTCGATTTTCTCCGAAGGCTAAATATTGCGCAAACTGAGCAAAAATCGTTGCAGTTTTCGTTACCGACCGCGACGTTCGACCTCGCTTCACGAAAGACAAAAAAGAGGCGAGTTCCGCAGGATTGAAGTACCCAAAATCGAGGTCCAAGCGTATCGCAAAGCTATGTCGATGTGCTTTGCGCGCCCTTATTTGCATATAATTTTCACTTCGATGCCCATGAAATCTACGCACGACACACATACACCAAGAGCCGCGATACATCGATTGTGCCGAACGTTACCGTAGGAGTTATTGCGGCAAAGAATGCATGCGTTGCGGTGACGAATGATATGAATGACAAAGGAATATCTCAGTCCCATTACTTTTTGTTAGTAGGCAGTAATTCATTTGTCGCAGTCTCTGTGGT
Organism: Ischnus inquisitorius; assembly: GCA_963924025.1. Lineage (NCBI taxonomy): Eukaryota > Metazoa > Arthropoda > Insecta > Hymenoptera > Ichneumonidae > Ischnus > Ischnus inquisitorius. The sequence goes on along the minus strand of OZ001250.1, from coordinate 1,063,206 downwards.
GAATTGTTAACGTATTTAATGCGACGCCCACGAAAGAAAAACACCTTTTTTTTTAGTTCAACAAGATTATTCAGCGTGGAAAATCAAAGATAAATGTAACTGTAAATCACCGATTTTCGTTTCTTCCTATGAGATTCTCCACGTTGCCGACGAGGTCTCATTTTAAAAATAAGGTTCTGAAATATACCGTGGAACTTTGTATGTTTAGTTGGAAGCGATGTAACATATGATGCGTTTATCGAAATGAGATTTGAAAATATGCTGCACATTCGGCGTTAACGATATGTCCATGACCTTGGAAGATCAAGCTGACGAGGAGCTACTGCAAACTGGCGTTAGCCGACAGAATCTACGGATCTGATCGGGTCCATCTCGATTAGGTTCTCGCCGACTCTGACCTTCATTATGTCTTTTGCGGACCTTACACTAATTAGGTATTTTTCTGTGCTAAATTCCCGTTCTTTTGTTTGTTTCTTCGCTTGATAAACTTGTATGGAATATTCAAAACTATAATCTACACTATTTTTTTTAACATTACAAATATTATTCCACGATTCATCACCAGTTTGCGCAGCGTATCGAGTCGGCAGTACCGTTAACCCGCAAAAAAAAAATAAAGCTTGCTATGTAACGAGAAGCACGACGCATTGTAGTAGAGTACGATAATAAGTCTCTACCTTGACTGGGCTCGAGTGTTCTTTGCCACCTTTACTTGATTTCTGTAAAAACAATTCAAACCCTCGTGAATTCAAAGCAGGTATCACCAGCGACGATCGGATTAGCCACATGACCGATATTCATCACATTTTTCGACGTTCAAGGCGTATTGGTTATAACAAAGATGCGAGACAATCGTCGAGTGTGGTGAATAGAATGTAAGCGGAAAGCGGATGATAAACGATTAAACTTAAAGAAGGGGCTATTCGATTTGGCTCGTTTGCGCAGCGATAGATTTATCGATAGTATCTAAAACGGGGGTCATCAATGAAAAATGTCAGTGTTACGGGTATGCGAAGGATTCGTGGACGCAAATAAACATAGCGTAGATTCGACGACGATTGAAATTTCATCGGCAAAAGATAATGAGCGATTAATCTCGTAACTTACTCTGTAGGAAAGCATCAAACCAGTCTTATTGAGCATCCAGAATGGACAATACAATGCCATTATAATTGATCCATGTTCGAACGACGTGTGCATTCCAAGATCCATGACGACCCTTTGCGCGCTGTCGAATGACTCGAACGACCAAACGGAGAATTCCGCTGGATTCGCAACTATCTCGCCTTTGCACGACCAATCTTTCTCCAGGTACTGCGGAAGCTGCGGGGTCAGAAAAATCGTTAGTATCGCGCACGTCTCGGATACGATTCCTGGAAATCACAATTCTCCGTTGGCAACCGCCTTTCGGACACTACATCGACCTGTGGATTTTTTCGCCTGAAATCGCCAGCCAAACGATAGCATACCGATAAAATTATGGAATTTGTCGTAATGGTACTTGCGTTTCCCTTCGATTTGTGGTCGAAGAAGCGCGGCATTTCACTAACGAGTTGCAAGTCAATTGTTTGGTGGTCGATTTCGGGCAAAAAACCTATCTGTCGAGTTCGTGATGGAATGACGATCACCGATGCCAGCAGCGTTGGCTTTTCATCGGATGGCGATCCCTACCTTTATGACGATGCTGGATTGAATCGGGTCGATAGTCGGAAGTTGAAGTATCGTGCTAGCCTTCAATAGTTTCTCTTCCGTGTGTCCCGGCAGCACGATGACGATGTCGATCGGCAAAAAGTTTTTCAGATAAACCGACGGATACAAGTGTATGTTGTAAACTGTGCTCGCCATCGTGTGTTTGCTCGTATTTTCGAAGTACACCTGTTCGATTTCGCCGACAGCCTGAAAGAATGGTATCGTCAAGCGTCACGATCGAGCCGAATTCAATCGTTCTTCAACGATTATCAATATTATAACGATTATTGTCTGATGCCAATTGAATCAAGGCCTAATTCGGGTTGCAAATGAACTTTTAACTAGATCTCATCGGTAAACACACATCTAGCTTACTCATGCATGATATATAACCGTTCCCATGGACGTTGATATTTGAGCGACATTGATGTCCGGATACAAGTTCAAGGCTCGAAAGAATCCGGTCATCAATGATCGGCGACGATTGTCTCGTCTGGACGATTTGAGGGGGTTTCGTTCGCTTCGCGGTTCAACATTGGCGATTAAGGAGGACGGCTCGTTGCATTCGGGACATCGTTTTCGGGCGGTTGTAATATCTTTCAATTCCAATTTCGGTCAATTGTCATTTCGTTCAACTTTGACTTTCAGTAAATTGTTAAATTGTGGATAATTTCGGTCAATCGTAAGCAATTTCATCGAATTGCAATTACGTTCAATTGTAATTTCGTTCAATTGTAATTGCGTTTAATTCTTTTTTATTGTCGGACAGTGCTCCATAAATCGTTTCGGGAACGATTTTTTTCACATGCGAAAACCCTGTACGTATCCTTGCGGAATAAACCGAATGTCGTCAATGCCAAGCCTGCTTTGCTCGGAAAACCGCATCAAATGTATCAAATATCAAGTCTATAACAGGAACACACATGAACGAAATCATTGACTCAACAAGTGCGACGATACAACGACTTGCAATAACTTTTTTTTTTGTAACACACTTAGATGTCCACATTCATAAGTTACGAAATATATCTAAAGACAATTGCTTCATTCGTATGAGATATTATTCTACATAACAAGAACGTGAATGATTTGAAAAAGGTGACCATTACAGAGGTAGCGGTACCTGGAGCGGCGCTTCCAGATATTTTGGCGGTGTAGAATTAAACGGACTCAGGCAGACAGGCTTGACGTTATTAATGAATCGAGACAATTTTGATCGCCAGTCAACGGTACTTAACAATAAATTCATACTGTCGTTATTATAGAGGACACAACCGACCATGATCATCATGAAAATAATCTAAAATGTAAAAGAAAAACAACGCCACTTTGGTGAAAAACCATAATTCAGCGCCCGAAAACGTGATATATTTAATGCAATAATTATTCGTCTATGATTGAGAGAACGATGCAGTGTTTTTTTCGATTTTTCTTTTCTTACTTTCACGACTAAATCATCGATATCCTAAATGATCGGTAATACACGATAATTTTACGTGTGCGGCGATCGAGTGGAACGAACGATATTACCTGAATGTAGAACGGTTCAATCGTCTCCTGTTTGGCGCGGGATTCGCACTTTAGAAGCTTCGTCATTGAGACAGTTTTTTGAAGATCCTTCCAAATAAACGGCTCGATTGATACCATGTATCTGGAAATAATGGCTCATTATCGCAGGCGAACACTGAGATTATGTCCCGATTAGCAGACACCGCGAGCTTGCGCGAACCAATTTTTTAAATTGCAAAAACAAATCTGGCAAGTCGACGACGAAGCATAATTTAATTTTGCAAAATATTAGCGTTAAGAGCTCAGCAATACTTACCCATTGATACTGAAGAATAGCCAATAGATATTGGTCGGCGTGTAAACGGCATCTAGCGGTAAATTGAGATGCTCATCCGGGCCAACAGTGCCGACGCATTCGACTTCGTTGCCGCGTTTCGTCATATAATAAACCGATACCGGTTCGGTAAAGTGATTGTGTACCTAATGAATCATAAAAGAAAAAAGTTAATTCAATGAATCCTCATTCGAAGATTGTCGTTGAAGAAAGAGGCAAGCAAACCTGCAGAACGCTTCGGAGAGTTACGACCGTGCTGCCGTTCTCGACCATAACGTCCGATATGATTCCCCATTCCTCGGAACCATCCTTGCGATACTTCAACGAGAAAAATCTTTTGTCCGCCCGCAACACCGGTATTTCCAATTTGTTGCTTATTCCCTTGAACTGAAAGGCGATAATGTTTTCGGACGCGGTCGCAGAGAACGCAATTTTTCGTTAGTTCAGAAATAAGGGTGCAACATATACCGCAATGGTGAACTTGTTGTCCCCGCGATCTTTCACAGAAACGGCCTTGAATTGTTCGAGAATCTGAGTGTCGGCCTTGGCGACCTTCGGCGCAAGTTCCACCGACGCTCCCGTTTCCAATATCACCTCGGAGTACGATTTTCCAGCGGAATCTTGCAGGGAATCTGTTCGATCCCCGATCACCTGTGAAATCGTCAATTGCCCATGTTTATCGAACCCGGAACGAGCGTGTGGAAAGTTTTATCGTTGCATACGAGCCAGAAGTAAAATTCATAGAATATTGGGAATCCTGTTAAGCCAAATCGTTGCTACGACAAGTTTCTAATAAGCGATCGATTGAGTTAAGTGAACTCAAGAAAACAGAGATTCCACCGTTCGTTCCAATGAGATGATAATCTTGCTTAAGAAACTCAAACATATACAAGATTTTAATTTGGGATTGAATTTTCTGTGAATCCGTCGGAATGGAAAAACATTCATGAGAATTGGAATTTTGTGTACAATGTTTTAATTAATTTATTATTCATCGATTACCCACCTTAAAATTGCTCAACTCGAGATCGAGTACCATTGCCAAGCCCGTCTCGTTCTTCAATACGTAAGGTGCGACCTTTTGCGTTGTCGTTTTGTCCGTACTCTCCATGGCGCTGGAGAACGCTTTGCCCAATTGTTGCAAAACGTCCAGACATGTCTTCGTCACGGTGATTTCCAAATTGTCCTTTAATTAAGAAACAAACAAAAGAAAACCGTGTTATAGATTATAGTGATCCTGAAAGAATTCTCAGCGCGATGAGACTCCAAAGGAAAACAACATAAATTGTAATTCAGTACAATTTATCATCGCAATAACCGTAAAATAAACTGTAATTCATTACAGTGTAAAAAGTGAATAAGATTAATCCACATTTAATAACATGTTTCTTTAAATATTGCACTAGATAAGTTAAGCAACAAACGGCGAAAGTACAGAAAATTATCCACATACCGATGATTCAATGTCGATCGACATTCTGGAAGACTGATGTATCAACTCATCGAGTTCGCTTTCGCAGCTCGGACTTATTGCGCTGGCTCCCCTCGAATCCGGCGATAAATCGTTGAATTGCAACTGAAAGAAATATATATATTGTAACATACGATAGACAACCTTCACAATTTATGAGAAAAATGCAGCGTATTGTCCCAAAAATTCCCGGAAACTTCCGGATTTTACAACAAGGCGTACCTTCGTTTTCAATTCCCACGGGGATGAGCTGCGCTCGCCGTTTTCAATGGTTTCGACCGGTTCGATCAGCGGTTCCCACAGCGCCAATCGACTGTTGTAGTAAGAAATAATCAAAGACATCGTGCTGTCGATGGACATCTGCAACGAATAAATAAATTTACAAAAAACTAGATATGCCGTCACCGTCGCGAACGTTCAGTGCAAGATCGCGCAAGCCGAAGAGCGGGTACCGTTTTCGTGCTCCAGTCGTTGACGCTGCTCTGGAAGGCGACGTGAAACAAGAGCATCGGCAGAGTCTTGTTACCGACACCGGCCTCCAGAGTCAAGAGAATCACGGGGGCCGAGACGATAGCCAATTCCGCCTTGTACGGCACCGGAACGTCGGCGTCTTCGTAGGCAAACTCCTCGCTGGCCTCGATGCCGACTTCGGTCTTCAAAAACCAATATTCACTCTCCTCGAAGGGACTAATGAGCCAGAGACCCTCGTGCGTCGGCTCGTGCTTCACGACCTCGTCGTCGTCCGATTCCTTGGTCGTAATCTTCTGCACGACTCTGTTCAGTATCTCGATCACACCTGCGGCGAGTTCATCGAAATGGAATAGCGTTTCGATGCAATGAAATCGAATATTCAATAGTTCGAGTTGCTGATGGATGATTTTGTTGAAGAATTTAATCCTTCGACGCTCATCATCATTGATCGCCATTAATTATCATTAATAATTATTAATTGTCATTAACGGTGATTAATTCAAATCCATCATTCGTCATTCGATTCTTCATAAACTCGAAATTTGCAATGTTTGCCTAGTATTAATCATAAGCGGTCGATGGTTATTGTACGATATTCTTACCAGGCGATACCGATATGTGGATGTCCGTACAGCAGACATCTACGTGCAACCCTTTGCCCTCCGGAGTTGAGCCGACTATACTTACACTGCAGGGTCGTAGAACTTGGTATATCCAGTCGGCGCGCGTTAGAGGATTGTAGATACCGGTTAAGATCGACAAGTCCTTCACCGAACCCGTGATAACTTGATGCTCGCCGATCATGCGAATCTTCATCAGCAACTCCGTCTAATAACACGAGCAATTTCGTCAAGGAGGCTTTCGTTGTTTTAGTAAGCACTCTCGCACTCGGAAAAGCCGGCCGATTCGATTCGATTCATTGCATAATTTTTCAAAAAACTCGACAACACTTGGAATCTATTCAAATTGTTTGTCTAGTAATAAATAAATGCGGTCAGAGCTCACGGATAATTTTTCGTGAAACGATTCCGCAGGAAGACTATTTCGCGCAAAACAATTTTTAGTATTCAAGCTTTTTTATCGAATTCGAACGACTCACATTCAGGACAATGCAGTTGGAGTTGATGTCGTCCATATCCTCCAGAAGAATAATATCGGGCTTCTCTACGTGTAAACTGATGGTCAGCATACTGATCGCCGGTGGCGTTGGTTGCGACGCCTTTTTCTTCGGTCCCGATTCGACGTTGCCCTTTTGCGGCGCCTGAACCGCACTTTGGTTCGGATTCGCCGGCGTCACGTTGAAGAATTCTTTGATTTTCATCAGATAGTCGAGCGAAACGATTATACTGAACGAAAACACGCGGAGGTCAACTTAAATGAGAAAAAGAAAAAGTCTTTGATACGGCGACGAAAAACGGAGTATCGAGATGGCTGGCTAAATAAGTCAATATTAGCGCTGAAACGTCGAAAGTACGATTCGGGGCTCCGTCCTGATACACATTTCGGGCAGAAAATGTCCAGTTTGCGTCTAAGAACCTTCATCGGTAAGCCGACATACAAACATACGGATCTTACCGAACAAATCGTTGGCCCCCTTTCGAAGGGTCATGTCCAGCATGCTTCTGATTGGTTTGGCGTCTTGGCTGCTCGTCGAAACATCCGACGTCGGTACTTCCGTAGTTCGTTCCATTATTCTGACGAGCGATCCTTGTCGACTCTGTCGTGTGTCGTCCAGCGTACAGTTCATCAGGAGTATCGACGTCGCTAGCAATCCATCGTCGAAGATTCTTCCCTTAACGGCAAAGTGATTCAGTCCGAATTTCGCCAGTCCGTTTTCGGGCAGATGGAGCGGAGAGTTCTTCGATTTCAACTGAAACATGGAAACGTCGCATACAAAACGTCAAGCGCATCGGTGACGTTTGCTAACTTTCGTGAGCTCTCGTTTTATCATCTACCATTTTCGATCCGCCGGTGAACAAGTTAATCACGAAACAATCCATGATGAATTCGAATTTGATCGCCGTGTGAACCTGCTTCTGGTTCTGGGCTTCACTCTCTTCGGGGTCTTTCATTACCTCCACTTCGCATTTGGCTGCAATAGGATATTACGGTTTATTCGATGCATCATATAATTTTTTTCGTATGAGAGAATATTAAAATGCCCACGTCTCGTTTGCTCTTTGCAACATCTACATAAGAGAAAAAGTAAGAATAGGCGGTCGTTTCGAAGCCGCAGAAGAGAAAGAAGATAAACGTTGATAGATGGACCAAAGTTACTTAGGCAAAATCTTGAAATGGGTAGCCTATGGGGAGATCGCAATTGCAACAGGTCTCTCAGGAGTCGTTACAACGCTGTAAAACGACACTCACGCGCATTCGTTTTTCCCGTATCTTCGGATACAGATTTTCTGCCGCTTCGCACAATCGGCTGGGCTGGACCGGGTTCCTCGATCAATTCTCCCAAATTCTCCTCGAGGACTTTCAAAATCATTGCGTAATCCTCTTGGCTCAGGAGCAGTTCGATTCTCTTGAGCCGACCCGACATTTCGATGTCCGGTATCGCGGTGAACCAGGCAGTCGACAAATTTCGCTTCACGAGCAGGTCAAAGCTCACCGGTTGCAGCAACAGCACTTCGTTCTCCGAATCGAAATTCTCTTTGTTCAACCGAATTCTGAAAGAAGCGCGATATCGTGAATTCGCCTTTCTCGTCATTCGTCTCGGTCACGCACGCACGAACGGCGCTCACCTCGATAATTTCAGATCCTGCAGCTCGATCTTCATCTCGTCGACTATCGGAACGTCGCCGCTTTCGTTGGTGATCTGCAGCTTGTTCAAACTGTTGCATATCGTCAGATTACCCATGTCGAGCATCAGGCAGTGCTCACTCTTCGAATTCATTGGCACGTATATCACGGGAGCCTATCGACGACAATCGAGAATTGATTAGAGACGCGAGCGGCAAATGTGATCAGGCATTTTACGGCAAAAGAATTGCACGCGTAATTTACTACATTCGTTACAAATCTTCACGGCCTCAATTCCATATAATAGAATTATTTCTTGATAAAAATTTGCCGACATTTTTGCCTCTACATAAGCAAATATCACCAATTGTGTAAGTGAATTAACTGTAAAAAATTGTCACCGGTATTTCGCGTGTATCGAATAATCGAATGTCATCGTAACTCACTTTCAGCTTCACCGTCAGCTCGATGCGGGCGGCGCTTTCTTGAACCTCTTTGATATTCTCCCTCGCCGCTTCGGCGGCCGCTGCGGATGCCTCTTTGATGGCGAGTTGCGCGGCTTGGAAGTTGTTCAAGAAGTTCTGAAGAGTGTAAAAGATCGAGTATGAAAATATCGTTGATTGTTCGTTCGTTTTTTCGTGTAATTATCATTGCGTCGCACCATCACACCGGCAACGAAGGCGTTGAGGAACACAACGCGGTGGCATCCCATTATAACTTTTATCGACATATTGTTCTTGTCGACATCCGACGGCTCAATGTTGTACATGACGGCCTGAATTTGCAGGGATTCGGAACCTTCCACGGAAACAATCTGTAAAAAAAGTGACGAAAAATTGAGCGAAATGTTCGGTTGAAAAAAAGTCCTGTCTGTTTGAAGGATTAGCGACATTTCGACATATTATGTCCTCCTCTCGTAGGATCGGATCGTAATCGGCTAAGTCAAATTGTTAAATATTTTTATGAGTCAAAACTCAATGAGAATCCAGACAAATGAGACGTGTCGGAGCGAATAAATCATACGTTCTTGGAATTATCCTGAAAGGCGATCAGACTTTACTAATTATTTTCCTGCTCGAGTTTCGATTCCGGTAAACGTACCAGCAATTTGCTTCCGTGACGATAGAAGAGGTCGCAGAAAAGCTGACAATAAGAGTGCAAAAAGTACTTGCAAGATGATTTGCTATAAAAAAAGTACTTTTCACTTCAAGCACTTGTGATGTACTTCAAGTACTTTTCGGTAACTTGCGCAACTTCGAGTGAAATTGGTACACATTTGTTTGCTTACATCTTTGTAAATCGTCGCGTCGTTGAGATCCTTGATATTGACGGAAGCCAGACTGACGTTGACCTGCGAATAGGACGCCTTCATTATGAATCCGGCCGTTATGCCCTCGATGTAGAATGCGCTGATGTCGCGAAAGTCGCTCGCCATGCGCAGGCTAATAGTGCCGATTTTGGCTTTGATCTTGAGATCGATGGACTCCACGACGGTCTTCCTGCGGCGCGGTGTCGACTGGTTGATCTTCTGTTTCTGTATCTGATCTCTGATGAACGTCGTTCGGTCCTCGGGAATGGCGAACAACGATTGGGGCGCGGCGCTCGCAACGCGATCGACGCGACTCTCGGACGTTGCCCTGGAGGCCGCGGACATTCGGTCCTGAACGCTCGACAAGAATTTCAGAACGTTGATGATGACTTCCTGATGAAGAAGCACGTTCAGCGTCGTGAACTCGAGGCTCAGCAGCTTGACGACGGAGCCGTGACGCGTGACGAATTCCGGCGAGTGCTTGTTAACGTTGACGTACTGTACGGTTATCAGATACTCCTCGCTGCCCGACGACATTGGCGTGTCTATCAGATAAACCTCGCTCTTCTCGTGATACTGCTTCACCTGAACGCCGCCGAGCCTGAGCATTATCTCCTGATCGTACGTGCGTTGCATCATCTCGGCTTCGACCTGAAGCACTTGTATTCTGATGAACGGCCTGACCGTCTCCTCTTCCTGCTTCGACACGCACAGCGTCAATTCCTTCATCACGAATTTCGCCTCGAGATCCGTGGTTTGCTTGACGGCCGACGCTTCGCCGGGCTTCTTCTTGCCGTTCGGCGCCGGGCTCGTGAGATCCTTGAAGACCGACAATTGCGACAGAGATTTCGACAGTGTGACGCGCTCGGGTTCCGGATTGTCGTCCTCGGGAAAGGGTATGCTCTGCACGACGGCGAGCGCCAACAGGAGACGCGCATCCGCGACGTTCAGCGCGAGCGACGGCAATTGTCCGATTATTCGCATTTTCGGCAGAAGAGGATCGTCCGTTACGAGACATCGATGAAACTGTATCTCCAGCGTCGTCGGTTGGAGTATCGTCATGGCCCGTTCGGACGACGACAATGCGCCGCGCCAATCCTCGCCCGATGATGCCACGAGTACTTGGAAGTTAACGATGTTGAGAGCGAACTGATCGTAGCTGAATTGTCGGAGATGCGCCAGGATGTCCTCCTCGCTCTTGCCCATGCTGACCAATTGCTTCACCGTCGCCGTCGCCATGTCGGTCTTCGGTTTCTCCAACGAGTTTATCGTCAATCTGCCCAGATCTATGACGATCAACGATTCCGTGTCGCTGTACAAGCCACCGTGTGGAATGATCAACTGGGAGGCTTCCATGTCGACTTGAATGTCGAGAACGGAATGCTTCTGGATGGCGTATTCCAGACCCAGCGCCGACATCTCTTTGAGACCCTCCAAGCGCTCAGCGGCGGCCGCTTGAATCTGATTGAGGGTCGACTGATTCTGAATCTTGAACAATTTGACAAGCTCGATTATCGTTTGCGCGTCGTAGGCGACTTGTACCGATTTCGACTTGACAACTATCCGATCGCCGCACAATTTGTCGAGGGGATTTTTCTCGTACGACACGGACAAGAGAACGTCGTCGGAGTCGTCCGACGCCGAGTTGAAGAGCGACGGCACGACGCCGGCTTGCTTGAAGCCGAATAGCTTCAGATCGGTGATCGCCGCGGTGACGAGAATACCGTTCGACGCGGGTCTCGATTTGAAGCCGGCCTTGACGCCGTTGAACCGAAGATCCAACACCTCCGGGGTGTCCTTCTCGTTGTCGGAAACGATGATTTCCAAACCGTGGAGGTAAAATTTCGTGTCGATCATCTCGTACGTCTCGGGATAGTGCGCCGGCGCGCTGTTCTCTTGATAATCTATGGCGCGATACAGCTTCTCCTTTTCCTGCGGCGTCATCGCTTCCTCGAATTTTCGCATTATAGCGGCAGCCGAATTGAGATCCTGGACGTCGTCGCTCGGCGGGGATCCCCACAAGAAGCCAAACCATCCGCGCTTCGCCTTGAGACTCTTCTCCTTCTCGGCCAATCTCTCGACCTCCATCTCTATCTGTTGTCGTATTCTCACCAAATTGAAGATGTCCAATTTTCTCTCGCAATCGGTTAGCCGCGATTCTATATCCGGAGTAACTTTCTTTGTCGTCAATTTGGTTTGATAAGTTTGCGCGTACTCGCGACACGTATCTCTGTGTCCCTTCATGTGTGTCCAGTCCCAATTGCGCTTGCATCTTCGGACGGTTTCCTCCAACACGCACGTGTAAGCGAATCGCCACCTGAAAAATACCATCAAATTCTCAATGGTTTTTCTTCGATATACAACATTTTTCGGTAAAGCAAAGACGTCGTGACGCAAAGCTACTTAGATTTAAGAAGAATTTCCATGTGAAATTACCGTCATTTTTATCTCACGCCACGTGTAACGACGAAGAAGTTACGGGCATTTGTCAAATATAGAAATGGCGACGGTACAACTATTTAATTTAACTCAGTTAGCAACGGTGCAACGGTTTAGTTTTCGTGGAGAGAGATGACAAATAGCTATTTAGTACAATGTCGTGTTCCACGACCGTTAAACCAACGGTCGATCGACCGCAATGAAGATATGTATAAACGTGCTCGAAATCGACTTCTTACCATTCTTTATAGTGTCCTCTGTAAGATGTAAGATCCGGTCTGTACTTTCTGTAGGGCGCAGCTTTCGTGGCCTTGTCCAAACCTTCGCCCATTTGCAAGAGCGTTTGATACTGGCGCTTAGCGAGACCAATTCGCAATTTTTGCATTTCCAGATCCAAGAACACCTTTGGTATCCGGTAATTGCTGCCGTCGGTTTCGGGCTTGGGATTCAATTTCAGTTTCGCCTTGACATTGATGGGGCCCAACACTGTCGAATAAAATACATCGATTGAATTTAGTTTCTCATCAAGTTCGAAAGTACAGCGTTATAATTTTTAAAAAATTACTTTTTTCTCACTTATAAGACTAATATATATTCTGTACACCCGAGTGCGAAACACCGACGTGAATAAAATCGATAGATCGTATTTCGTTTAATAATAGGCCGCTCGAAACGGAAAAATTGAGGGCCATTGAAAAAAAATTGAAGAGTCGTTAAACTTCGAATACATTACTGAGCCGGATTTACAATATGAAGACTCAATGGAAGCACCCCATCGAGTACAAATCATTCGCTACACTACTACCGTCAAACTTACTGTATTGATAGCCCTCCGGTACGTAATCGGCCGTGGCAATGCCGTCGGCGAAGAGGCTCAAATATTTCGACGATGGCTCCTTGCTGAATTGCATAACGTTTGTGTTCAGATAAACCGCAAAACCGTCCATAGTGCACAACTGTAAACACAATAACATACGTATAAGTTCTTTCGGACTACAGTGAACGTATGAATTGGATGCGAGATTGCAATCTTTTAAGCTCCACCAGCAAGTTGGTGAATCTCAAAACCGACCGAAACACGGCACGTATTCTTGACTTGATTCTTTCGATTATTGTAATATGTACTATTAAGGATGCATGGGGAGTACAGTCATTTCATTAAGAGTTAACGTGAGTTTCCGAGAGAATTTTTAGTACTTCTCGATCTTCTTTAGATTCCACCAAAGAAAAATCCATACTTTCGTCAACATCGCTATAATTCAACTAAATCGATCGCCTCGAGGCTCTCAAAACAATGCAACTTCATCTCATATCTCGGGAGCATAATTGTCCGAGTGAACTCAACGGTGTGAAAGATTCTCGTTGATAATACGAATTATAAAGTCACCTTGTAGATCTGTTGGATGGCGTACATATCCTTGAGATTGCCCGTGGTCGTCCAAGAATCGTTGCAACTCTCCAGAGCAAATCTGTTCAATGTGAATCCGACCGAGAACGGATGATCTTTGAAGCTCACATGGTCCTCGTATCTCACGTGTATTCGATTTATCTCGACGTGAATGTTTTTAATCATCCTCGCGATGAGCTTTTCGATCATCGAATCGTCCATTTTCTCTTGCGCTGTCGAAGGCACACAAACGTAACGAGTCACACTTCTCGAGAGCTTCTCTTCTCGATTCGAAGGATACTTTAATCGGCTTTGCGCTCGCGGTAAAACCGATCGGACGAACATCCAATCGGAAGTGTCTTTTCTGAACGTTTGTTAAAAAAATTAAAAACTGATAAGACCATTCGTAAAAATAAAAAATCGACATTGAAATTTCATTTTTTGCATAATCTCTTCCCAAATTAGCAAGTCAGAGGCAAGTCGGATGCGATTCTAAAAAAAGAAATGCATGTGTTCAGAAAAATTTACGAATCAATTTCTGAGAATAGAAATCTTGGTTTGCCGGGTAATTCGTTGAACATTTTGTTAAAACCAATTTGTCGATTACTTTTTTGCGTCATTATTATGCGAATTCGATTTTTGTCAATTTATTTTGCTCACTGGAAAGTATCTGGAATATTCGAATCACCGGTAAAAAAAAAAAAAAAATCGCGGCCTATATTTTTTAATAAAAAATTTAACGTTAAAAAAAAATATTTTTCAAGAAATAAATGAAAAGTTTTTATAAAAAATTAGTGTTACGCTATCGAGCAACGGAGCTTATGAAAGGATGGTGCAAAATCGATTAAACCACCAGAATTCGGTTGGAATAAGATTTAGTTACGTTTGATCTCGGCCAACTGTTTGTTTTTTTCGACCCTCGCGATCTCGGCTCTTTTGGCATCGAGTTCTGCTTTCGACTCTTTTTCGGGGTCATATTTGACCTGATTGGTTGGAACTATTAGAACAAAGAGGTCTTCGACTATCGCGTCGATTTGGCCATTCCACATATCCTTGAAAGGTATCTTCAGTATCAACTTTCCTGAAAGAAACATATAGAGCTTATTAAATATATAAGTACGAAAAAATAAAAAAATAAATAATAATAATAATAATAATAAAATAAATCAAATGAAAAATGAAATCGATATTTTTCTATTTATCGTTTAACAGATTCGCGGCCACATCCTGAATTGGAACGTTAATTTTTTTATTGTTACTTCATAGAAAAATCGTCGAATTGAATGTTCAACAATTTGAATTATTCAAATATTTATTGATATTTATGAACTATCAATTATTGGAATGTTCGTAAATATTTACAAAATTTTATTTATTATTGAATAAATTAGTAAACTATTTATCCAATCGATTCTGCAGTGGCGAATCTCCAAATGTCGATCATCCAAAAAGAATCTCTTAGACAAAAGTCATTGCAACGACATACCCAGCCTTCCATACTCCAGTTTTATCGGCAAATCCAGCACATCGAGAGCGCTCTCGCTGATCAGCAGATCTGTCAGAACTACATCGCCTGCATGGAGAAAAAAGACATACATATGATTGTGGAAAAAAAAAAAAGTCCCTCAAAAAACCACAAATTGTTTACAAAAAACAAAGATGTAAAAAAGAAATCAGATTTATTTATCAATTTTAAAGAATCATAAATTCATAAATTTAGCAGAATAAAAAAAGCATAAACATTTTTCGTTTCGATAATAAAAACAACACGCGCATTGGAATGAAAAAAAGAAATTAGTATTAAAAAAATTAAATTTATTAATCAATTTTGAAAAATCTTAATTTCATGAATTTTGCCGAATAAAATGTGAAGAAACATTTTTCGTTTCGATAATAAAAACAACACGTGCGTTAGAGTGAAAAAAAAAAAAAAAAAAAACAGAAACGCAAGCGACCGTGACAATTCTCCGTGCGACTGTTTGTTATTATGTAGCAATACGTTATCGTGTATCAGAGCACGGCATCCGCCCGGCGCGTTGTATATATTATTTATCTAAAAATAGCCGTTGATGTCACGTCACGAAATAACGTAACGTTATGCTGCGATGACCAATTGGAAGGTCGCATCATATATATATATATATGTATAGGGAAAAAACGTGCCTAGGCAATTCCGGAAAAAAAAAAAAAAACATTTAGGCCGATTAAAAAAGTCATGAACGCACCTCCCCACAAGCTCAATTTGAGCTGCGTGCAATCGAGATTTTGGATGTATTCGCCCAAAACCTTGTTCAGCAGCTCGGCGACGATCGATTCGAAAACCATATTTCGTGGTTGTATTAACCTCCTTCAACGAATACAAACGGCCCCGCCGTGGGTTTTATCGTCGCTAAGTTGTTGCACGCCCGATTTACGACGTGTGTGTCGACTCTCGTGCACCGTCGATTCACCGTTACGACATATCTCGTTCGTGAAAAACAATAAACATTACGAATCGTCTCGCATAACCCCTTTCGCGCATGAACCGCGTAGCACGTTCGTACACCGCTCGTGTCAAACTACGCGTCTACGGGAGTTGTGCATACAAAACCCGAGCAACGAGTCGTGCGCGCACACCGACGAAGTGTGCAAGAGTTCGTCGGTGTTGAGTAGAGTTTGCCGGCTCGACCGAATGGGATCAGCCAATCGCGAGGCGGCAGTGAGCCCAGAAGAAATTAGCTGCAAGAGAGGCGTCTGACTCCGTATCGACCGTATCTTGGGGAGGCGCGCATTACATGAGAGCGCTGGGGAATCCCCTCCTTAAATTTTCAACTTGTTAAATTAGAAATGGATTTTTGCCAAATTTTGCGTATCTTATTTTCAGTATGAATAATGCATGCTGCTGATTTTCTTGATATGAAAAACATTATTATATCTAATTTTGTCGGATACAAATTCACTGCTTGTGACGAAATTTCATTCCCGTAGCTTTACTCTTTGAGGTCGATCTTTGTTTGAACAATCTTGTAAACAATTCGGTTTTACTCGAGGTCCGTTCGGACTAAGTAATGATTTATACGGGATCCGAAGTACGTAGTTATGTTCTACCTGGAGTAAGTTCCGAATGATCGTCCGGCGCACTTTCCTCTCTTCCCTTCGTTCGTAGTGTAAAAGAGAGAAAAATCGCTCGGCGGGGATTCGGAACGCACCTCCGAGTCCCTTATTCTTACACTGTATTACTACTTATCTTGGCGTTGAGACGCTGCCGCGTCTCTTGATTAGTTATTGCTGCCGCCGGGTTGCATCGTCATTGTCGCCAATATCGACTGCGTTTGAATTCATGCGTTTGATTGGCCGGCGCAAGTTTATCCAGCAGCGAGACCGGCGCGCCGTGCCGGCGTCGCGACAGAGGCACCGTTGAAGAAGAAAAAAAAAAGAAAGAAGTTCAAAGAAGCTCGTTACTTCGTTCGTCGAAAGTTTCTTTGTTCATTAATCATTCTCCTATGAGACGTCGATAGCATTCGAACAAAAGGTACTTAAGAGATCGCAAGTAATTTGTCGCTTCGCACAATTGCGCTTAAAAATCGCTGCATTATCGTCTTCTTATCATTATTTTTTTCTCTTTCCAGTCATTATCGTTATTCTTTCGTTTAATGCTTGTTCAAAATACGTTCTGCATCCCGAATTATCGTGATCGGTAACTAACCGATTCCTTTGTTTCTCTCGATACGCGCAGAACCTAAATACGTTCGATCTGTAAAATCATTCCAAACCAGCCGAGTCTTGCCCCATTCGTTCATCGTTCATTGTCCGTGCGCGAAACGCGATCGAAACAAAAACGACCTTGAAAAATGCAAGGTCGAAGGTCCGTTCAAGCTTTCGAATTCATTCGTTCACTTATTCATTCAAAGAACAATGGAACTATTTGTTTCGATCACGCAAGACGTATTAAATTATCATAAAACGTGCATAAAACTTGTCTAAAACACCGAAAATTTCGTAAAATAGGCGAAAAAATCTACCATCTCGCCGACTCGTTGCTTCTCCTTTTGATTCCGTGTTCGCTCGCGATTTCGGGGTTTTTTTTTTTCGTTCAGCACTCGTTCAATACACGTTCTACGATGCTTAATCTTCGTAACCGATAATTATTCTTTTTTTTTTTTCCGAATCCAGCATCGTACTTCGGTGTTTCGCAAACACTAAAAAAAAAAAAATGCCGAAAAAAGGTAGAAAACTCGGCAGCTCGGAAAAAAGCGTTTCTCCTCGCAGCGAGGCATCCGTCACCCGAACGGATGAGAGTTCCGACTTTCAAGCAGCGGAGAGAGTGAATAGTGGAAAATTCATGGAGGATTCGACAGGGCGACGGGTGCGCGTCGATCGTGCTTTGCCACGACGATCGTCGGCCGAGAGTTGGGAAAGCATATCGGCGATCGGCAACCCGACCGACGAGGAACGCGTTACTCCATCGAGTAGAGACGAAACTACCGCAAGGACGGACGCGTCAATGACGGCTGCGTCGAGCGTCGCGCCGCGAAGCGTTTCCTTCCGAGAAACCGCGACGTACATGCCGACGAGAGGTCGTAAGCGAGTAACCGGAGGACGCCGCCAAAGAGGTCGATCGTTCGTCCATGTCAACGAGGAATGGGGTCTCTTTGACGCGATACTGAAGGACCCAACTTCTCTGGAGAGAATCGTCAACAGTTGGGCAGAAAAGTACAACGCCGATGAAGGGAGCGCCGTGCTGATGCTTCTTCAGCTACTCGTCGACAGCAGCAGAGCAAAATTTCGCCTGACGCCGGCGATGCTCGCGTCGATGGATTTCAAGGAAATGGTCCGTCGCATGACGGAAGAAGACGAAGATGATAATTACGATTATCCTCTAACGGCGTCCGGACGCTGGAAGGACTTTGACAGAATTTTTGGCGAGTTCTTGACCACGTTCACGCGTCGTTCGCAAAAATTCATTGTTGACAATGACAGCCTCATGGACGGTCCGTTGACGTTCTTGGCGATGTTGTCCCATTCGCAGATTCGAGCTTACAGGTGAAGACACAAAAGTTCTAGTACTTTTTTTTATCCATTTATTTATTAACTTCACGGGATTGAACCCTTGTACAAATTCGGTATGAAAATCCTTATTGTTATTATTGTTATTTTAATTTTTTGTTAGTCACATATGAAAATATCGTATTTTTACGTAAACTTTTTTTTCACGATTTCGTGCCGTTGAAACGCCGGATTTTCATTTCCTGTTATACTACCAAAAATGTACCGTGCTTTTACGCTATTTGACTTTTTTCGTTTTTTCACAATTTTGTTGAGGCGCGAAAATATCGTTTCGGGATTTTACGATTATTCGGAAGTACGTTATCCGTGTTATCAAGGGGCGCGAGAGCGCCTCGGCGCAAAGTACGAAAAAAGATTTTTTCAGCGTGGCGCTACCAGAATGCCGGAAGGAGAACATTTTTAACGAGACTTTCATAATTATCGTCCCAGTACGCTTGTATCCTATTAAACTGAGGGGATGGCAATTATGGCTGATTTTTTCCACTCTAATCTCTACTTACAGGCACACGGCGACGTTCGCAGCGATGAAGTTCATGGTCGGGTTCGCCGAGATCGCTGCGGGCATCGAGAAGGAACGCGCGAATATTCGCCGTCAGCACGACACGGAGAGACGAAAGGATCGCGGGAGAATATCGACGGCGAGACTCGAGACCCTCGAGGAGAGAATGAACGAGATCGTCGAGAACGCGGCGAAAATCGATGTGTTGCTCGATTACTTGTTATCGAAGATTTTCGCGCCGCGATGCCTGGACGTGGCGAGCGAGATACGCGTTCAGTGCATCGACGATTTCGTTCGTTGCGCGATGAAGCATCACGAGCGATTTCTCCAAGACGGTTATCTCTCCCACGTGGATGATCGATTGTACGACGACGAGGCAGAGGTGAGACTGAATTGTCTCGAGGCACTGCAATTGCTCTACGAGCACGAGAGTTGCGCGCCTCGTCTTGTGTATTTCTCGCGCACGATAAAAAGTCGCGTGGTCGCTATGACTTGCGACAAGGATTACGACGTCGCTCGGCGCGCTGTCGGACTCGTCCATGCTCTGGGAAAGCTCTACGAGGATATTCTGGAGGAGGAAGACGTCGAGCTCGTTTACAAGCTCGTTTATTCGGCTAATAGGGGTGTCGCTTGCGCTGCCGGTAAATTCGTGAACGAGAGACTCTTCAGACCTGACGCGAGCGCGACAGTGCCGAATGCGCCGGTGATTCGCGACATCGTTACCTTCTTCATCGAATCGGAGTTGCCAGAGCACGCGGTCTTTCTCGTCGATGCTCTGATCGAGACGAACGAGACGCTCAACGACTGGGAGTGCATGACCGATCTTCTTCTCGGGGAGGTCGAGCCTGGCGAAGAGGCGCTCGCCGACGAGCACGAGACTCGCCTCGTCGAGATAATGTATTTTTGCGTCAAGCAGTCGACAACCGGCGAAGGCCCGATGCGTCGCGAAGCGTCGAGAAAAGTCAACTCGGCCAAGTGGATCGAGCGTATTCGGGCGGAACGTCGAAAGATGACCGAGCACTTTATCGGCGCGCTTCCTTTGCTCCTGGAGAGGTACAGAGCCGATAGCGAAAAGATTGCCTTCTTGGTCGCTCTGCCTCGTTACTTCGATCTCGAGGTCTACACGACGAGCAGACGCGAGGAGCATTTGGAGGGACTCTTGCGACTGATCAACGAGGCTGTGGAAGAGCACAACCATCCGGGAATCTCGGGAAACGCGGCCAAGAGTCTCGAAGTCATGTGCAACGAGCAACTGGCGATCTATCCACAGTGCGATATCGCGCGTTCCTTGACCCTCGATCACGTTCACGAACAGTACAGAAGAGCTATCGAAACATACTCGAGGCTAATCGACGAATCGAGAATACCGGACGACGACACGACACGAAAGATCCTGGAATCTTTGAGAAAATTGGTCATCTTTTGCAGCGTTCACGACACGAGTACTTACGACAACTGGGACAGCCTGTGGAAGATTCTCGAGGACGCACGATTCGGAAGAGGATCCTTGCCCGACGAGGCCGTTGTTCGCTGCACGCAGGCTTGCTATTCGACGATCACGCGAAGCCAAGTCAATATCATCAAACTCGAAGATTCGAGCCTGAGAGTGATCAATGAGGCGAATCGACTCACGGCCCGTCTGCACTCATTCATGGATCTGATGATGCACTTCGTCGGCGGCGATGCGAACGTCTCGGCCGCTTCGTCGGCTCAGGTCGTTCGCGAGGAGGCGTACTGCTCGATTTGCGACATGCTCGTTTACTTCGGCAATACCCTTCTGGCGTATCCGAATCCTGTGGTTCATCAGTTGATATACACGGCCGATTCCGCGATGCAAAAGGCGCTGAATCGTTTCGTCGAGGAGAACGTCTTCGGCGATCGGCCGAACGCCGAATGCAGCATCGAGGAGCGTCACAAGCGACGAAGATTCCTCGGTGGTATTTGCAAGCTCGCCAAATGCGGCGTCGTACCGTTGATCTCCATCGCCGACGTTTTCAAGCACTACGTCGAATATCACGAGATGTACGGCGACATCATGAAAGACGCGGTCGCACTGTTCCGAGAACGAAACCGCACGAGCTGCGCTCTACTTTTGCTGCGCAGCTTGGAGATCTTGTACGCCGAGAAAAGGGCCGAGGCGAACGGCGATGACAAAGTATTGTCGGCCGCCAAGATGCTCGCGAAGAGATTCGCTCTTCTGTTCGGCTTGGACGCGACTAAGAACAGGGATGCCTTCATCGCGTTGCACCTGAGTGGCTTCGCCTTCGCGACCGCGTCTTCCGACATGGACGAGAACGATCCGGCAATGCCTCCGAAGAATCTGACCTTCCTGGAAATTCTCGTTGAATTCTCGGCGAAACTCGACGAAGCCGACAAAGCCAAAGTGTAAGTCTTCAACTTCGTGGCAAATGTAAGCTAGCGCGGTTTGAACATGATTTTGTATTTGTAACTTTGTCCGTCGCAGATTGAGCTTCGTGGAAGAGAACTTTCCCCAAGCGTTGCCAATGTTGGACGACGTGGAATGGAAAGCTCTGCGTTTCTACAGGCACAGTTTGATGCCCGGCCGCGTCGGTCACGGAGCGATCAGGAAAAAACGCACCGGCGCACGTCGCAAGACAAAAAACGCGGAAGGTAACGCGGTCGTTTGATTCTACGCGAATGCATGCTTCGATACGAATTAATAACCACTCAAAATGAAACGACAATGTTTGTCGCTTTTAGGAGACGAGGGAACGGACCAGATCGCAGAGAAGCCGGGAGCGTAAGTTTGATATTTTGATCTACAAGAAATCCCAGTTAAAATAGAGCGCCGATAATTTCAATCGCGACTTTCTCGTTTATCCCGCATGGTTGGTGAGCCGCGCGAGTGTGCATTAATGCATCTTTCCTTGGGGAAAGTAAGAATTTATAGTGAACAAAACTCGTGGAAAAACGTTAAAACAACTACTTTGGATCTTACTTGAAAAACTAAAAATGCTATCCATTTTTTTGTAAGCTCAATGAGACTGCTCTGTTGTGAATCGATACACAAAAAACTGCACAGTCCTCTGTCGAACTCATTTGGCAGCAGACCATACGAAAGGATTATCTTAAGCAGTCGTTTTTTGTGCTATCAACAAGGTAGAAAAAAAAAAAGCTTCGACGAAAATTCCGGGGGTGTAATTCAGCTCTTTTGGCATTATTCGAACGAATATTGATAGTCGATGGTCGATAGTTTTCTGAGAATAGAAAATTCTTGTACAGACCCCCGGTCAGCGGAATCGCGCGCCCAACCGGAGCACCGGGTACATCGACTTGGATAGAGGGTCGTCACACGGCCGTCGCACCGGACTTTTCTATGACCGCAATAGAAGATCCTATTCAGGATACCGATTGGCAAACGTAAGTTCGATATTTCTAATATTGCACGCTTCATTTCTGATGGCTTTATATCTTTACGATATACCGTTATTCGCTTGTAGACGCAGGGATGACCGATTGTTCGAAGATGCGACGGAATAATCGCGGACAACTCGAAGTACAGATCGTTACAGATGAGCCGACATCTGGTGAGTGTAGACTAGTATTTTCGATAAAAGGGCGAAATGCCTATACGCATCATTTCGCCCTTGTATTTAAGTGAAGTACAACAAAATTGCGGCAAAACTTTTTTTCGCGAGTGTGCGGTTGTAACAGGGCGTTGCAATCACACGAGCTGCGAAAAAAAGTTTTTCGTCGAGTGTCTTGGAATATTTTATTTGAAAAGGTGCCAAAATAGAATTTTCCGCGACGGGCGCCAAACCGCGCCTCTCGAGCCGAGTGAAATGAAAATATTGTTTCATAAAAAATGCACGAATAAGTTTCTTTTTCGGGGCTGCGAAGGGGTATGTTCGAGTGCTGTGCGAACGAAAGCCTTCTCATGCACATTAGATACGCGTAGAAAGTTGCGCCTATCATTGGCCAGCTTATACCGAGAGTGAGTACGCGAGCGTCAAAAAAGTGAAACTGAAAGTGAAACTTATTTGTGCATGCGTTAGAAAAAAATATATAGATCTAGATCGTTGTTCAATGCAATTAATTTTCACAGTTCGAACGAAGACAGAAGACCTGACGGGCGTCGATGAAGATGCAATCAAAGCTGTCGACGAACCATATGATAGGCTTATTTTCCACTCTCCGCGTGTTTCTCTCTCCTCGTGGATCGAGTGTGGTGCGTCCAAAGATTGTAAACTTCGCGCCGGTTTTTTTATTTTTATATTTCCACTTCAATCAAAGACTTTGAAGCATAGAAACTTGTGGCAATGGAAAAAATCTGCTCTGCTGATCATTGTTTTTTTATTTATTTTTTAAGAATCATAATATCAGCTCTTACCAAAAGTTCTGTCTTGGCTCTCGGTCTGACAAATGTCGACGAGTTAGCCAAAGGTCTAAATCTCTGGTAAAGTTAATCAATCAGATTCGATTGTTGTCTTAGTTTCATGAATAACTTGTCTTGTATTATTTCATTCGTTTTTTTATTAACAAAAAGAAGTGGCCGCAAACGTCAACTTTTTTTTTTAGTGATATAGTTAAAATCATTGATATCTAGTGCTAGAATAGTATTTATCGTCGAGAAAAATATGCAATGCATAAAAAAGATGGGGCACAGTTGAATACCGTAGAGTCGTTGCACTTGTCTCAGGGCGCCCGTTCGTTATTCGCTGATTCTACAATTTGTTACTTGACAAACTGAGCAGCACCATTGTCACAGTATGCGCGCGGTAAACCCCAAGTTCAGATCGGTACTGGCAATATATTTTATGTATATTACCTGTATTATACCGTCATATAAAAAAGTACAAATATAGTTTAAACAATTTAGTTATCTATGATGTATGTATGTATCTTTGTTCTACAAACTTTTTTTTTCTCAATACAAAATATGCGAAATACACGTAGTAAACGTTATTTCCTTCACAAGGTGCGGAGAGTGCGATTTCCGCGTGCGCTGCTTCCGGCTGCGCTGCTTTCGGTGCTGTATACGCTACTCTGCAGGAAAAACGTTTGCTTAGCTCGTGTGAATGCAAACTCACACTCGTGAGAAAACAGTTTTTCCTCCCTCGTAGCGTGATATACAAATTTTTTGTGAAATCACAATTTTCAGTCGCGTTCAATATTTGCATCTCTCATTTCTCGATGTATACGAATAAGAGAAGAAGAAAAATATGAACCAGAGCTGGGCAAAGTACCAAAATAGTTCTTTGAGTACAAAGTAGTACAACTGTCAAGTACTTTCTACACTTGAAGTACTTTTCGAGTACTTCTTGCAATAGCAATATCTGCGGCGTCTGGATCTCTCCTGGTGCGTTAAATACAATTGAAACTATCTTCCAATGTTTCAATCGAATATTCTGATCATCATCGAAATTGATGATACGAATATAGATCTTCGACTTGCCACGCGGGGACCTCGATCCATATGGTTCGGTCTGCACTTGAAACAACAGACGGCGACAACCATTGAAGATTTCTCAATGTTTTTCTCGATATATCTCGACCTTCAAAGTATTTTTACATGGATGTTATTTTTTTCTATGATAATTTCGTCACGTCTTGACGTACATTGACAAAATACCCGGGAATTCGACATATATCGACAAGAATGAAAATATTATTGAGACATTTTCAAAAAATGTGACAATCTGTTGTTCCAGGTGTCGGCGGAAAGGTCTGAATCAAATTTCCGGAACCATCTGACTATTTAAATGGAAAATCCGTGGGCAGTCAGCATCAGTCCTAAGGAGAACGTCGTACTCGAAATATCAGTGATAGTCATCATGAAGGTTTTCTTGCTGCTGTCAGCTTACTTAACTGTCGTTTATGGATTCCTTGGAGAGTGTCCTCGTGGACAAAAACTAGAAAGGGTATACGTAAAATGCCGCGGAGACAAGCAACTGACTGACTGTACAGTAAGTCCTGAAACTTCCTTTTGTTGGAATATTCGCCGAACGAAAATCGAGATATTTATTTTTTCCGTTTTTTTCAAGGATCTTGAAGCGTTATGCCTGGATGCGCCGGAGCTCGGCCCAGCGGGACGACGAGATTCGGTACGGAAATACGAAATATTTTTAACTACCATTCGTAATTGACGAATCGATCGAGTTTGTGGACAACTATACAACTTTTGATTCTATTGAATTTAGGACGAGGATATTACCCAAGAGGTG
Organism: Ischnus inquisitorius; assembly: GCA_963924025.1. Lineage (NCBI taxonomy): Eukaryota > Metazoa > Arthropoda > Insecta > Hymenoptera > Ichneumonidae > Ischnus > Ischnus inquisitorius. Next base: position 1,038,122 of record OZ001250.1, on the reverse strand, counting down.
GCAAATACGGCTTGTCCCGAAGGCCAACATGCAGCGCTAGTATACGAAAACTGTCCTGCTGAAATCGATCCCTTTGACTGTGCTGTAAGTCTCGACCATTTATCTGTCTTTCGAATGTCTGCGGAACAAACATTTAATCATTTCTGTTTTCGCCTTTGTCAAGAATCTCGCAATCAAGTGCGCAATGAACGAAGAGACGGTTCTACATAGACGACCAGGTTCAACGAGATTGGCCCTGACGGTACTGAATTACGATATATTGTCAAATACCATTCTTGCGAATCAATTCGATCGAATGCAGTGGCAAATTTTCAAAAATAGTATTTTGTCCATAGCGTTCTGTTTTCGAAATCCGTTCAACTTATAACTATATTCAATTTAGGAAGAACAACTTGAGAAGCAAATGATCGAAATGCACTGCCCCGCGGGACAGAGGCCATCGCGAGTGCAAAAAGTATGCCCCGGTATAAGAGACAACGTAGACTGCCATGTAAGTTCTAAACATATGTCTGGTTACAATATTTTCTAAACAAGAAATTTATTGACGGACAAACATTTTTTTATTCAGGATATCCGCGTTGAGTGTGTCCAAAAATCATTCGGAAACGATCAGCCAACCACACGGGGACCAGCGCATCCGGTATTGAAATACAAAATATTGTTTAAATACTATTCTTAATCAACAATTCGATCAAATATCCATGTGCACAATTTCAAAAACAGCATTCCGTTGTCGGAATCTGTTTGAGAAATTTAGATGCGCCCCAATGAAATGATTACGGAAAAAAACCTCATCGCGATTCGATGCTCCAGAAAATAATTTTTCATCGTTTATTAAATCGACTTTAGCAAGGGAGCCTTGCGGACGATATACATCATACAAATTGTCCGTTCGGGCAAAGACCAGCGTACGTTAAACAAAGATGCCCACCAGGAGCACTCGATACTCTCGACTGTCCGGTAAAATTTAAATTTGCTTACACATTTGACATATTTCTAAATAAAAAATGAATTCGATTTATAACTATAACAAACATTATTCGCGAATAGCATATGGAGGTCCGATGCGTTCCTGTGTCATTTGGAAATACTCCGTTGAAGGACGACCCGACAACGGACAATGATCACAGAGTAGCAGCACCAAAATCGGTAAATAACAAAAACTTCTAATCTATTAAGTTCCTGACTTTATTTTCGGTGTATGAGTGAACGAATATTGATTCATGACTCTTCTGTAATGGTTTTTTTTTCATATCGATTAAAGAAATAATATTAAGCAAACTTTAAGAAAGTGCAATTAATATTAACTGTTTATTACGTTAAATGCAGCAATTACAGCTTGAACAAGAAATGCTGCATAAGGAATGTCCCCCTACGCTAAGGCCAGCGATGGTAAAGGAAAAATGCCCGTACGGTGGAAGAAACCTATTCGACTGTCCGGTAAGTCATACACATTATTATTTGTTTGCAATATTTTTTAAACAAATGTCACTCTGATTAATAATTATTTGCAATCAGACTACCGAGGTTAGATGTGTTCAATCATCATTCGGACTGGAGCAACCGGGTGCGACCGTTACAAACGTTTTACAAGGGCCCGCAAAAACGGTAATGATACCATTTTTTGAGTCTATTTTTTTTCTTTCGAACTCTGCTTGAGCAGCGCGTGCCAGAAACTCGTGGCTTTGCTCAGTTTATGAGCTCGTAACAAAGAGCTAAAAATAAACCGGCAGTACTCGACCTAGCTATTATTTACTGAAGAAACTTAGTAATTCTCTTTGATTTTGGAAATCGTTCTTGACGAAGTCAAATGTATTCATGTTTCGATGGACACATACGCACGCACGCACGCATGTGTTAAATGATATATATATATACATAAAACCTGATATGTGTGCAGACATGTGGTATCACAAACAAACATCGTTAGCCCACTCACTTGCGTAGGCTCGCAATGATTACAGTTTAGCACTTCTGTTTTTTCAAATCTGTTCATCATATTGACTTCAGATGGACGAACTTGAGCTGGAGATGATGAAACTAGAATGTCCGCACGGACAGAGGCCGGCGATCGTAAAAGAAAGTTGCCCAGCCGGAGCAACCGATACTGCCGATTGCCCGGTAAGTCATAATATTTTTCATTCTATTCAAGTATTTGATGAACCTGTAATTTGTTAAATATATCGATATTCATTTTTTAATAGAACCCCCTAGTCAAATGCGTCCCAATGGTATTTGGAAACGATCAGCCTGCCACCCCGAGACCGCCATCCTTGGGTCCAAGATCTCCGGCAAGACCGGTATGGATTTCAACTTTCGGTTTATTCGTTTTCCATTATCTGTTCAACAACGATATTCCATATCAATCACAATAATCGCAAATATCGAGGTTGATTTCATACATCGCACTGCATGTCCTTTAAATGCTAATAATAGTTCGTTGTGAAAAATGCTCGAAAGATGAATTATCTTTATCTGTCAATTTTATTGCATTTAAGCAAGCGGAGCTCGATTACGAATTGATGCATAAAATATGCCCCGCTGGGCATAGGGCCGCTCAAGTAAAACCAAAATGCCCCTACAGTGAATTCGACAGTTGGTTCTGTCCGGTAAGCAATACACATGTTCACGTCATTCAAATATTTATCGAACAGTAGTTAATTTTATTCATTATTATTTGTGAATAGCATACCACGGTCAGATGTGTTCAGATACCATTTGGAAGCCTGTAAACTGTAGTGCTACGGGATAAAAAACAAGGATCATCTGGATGATTCCTGTGAACGGCGCCTCGAATCGTAATTTCGGTAATACGGATTGGATATAAAAGTATCTACGAATATCACTTTAACATAAGTTGCGCTGTGCCGCAATCATTGTAATATGAAAAATGTATCATCGATTATCAGTACAATCTTTAAACATGGAAATAAAAAACTGCACTATTGGGAACAAACGTGTTAATTATTATTGCACCATTATTTTTCCCGACCATTAGGAACAATAAAATTATCTATACACCCAGAGAAGAGTTCCTGTTCTTGAGTTATGTTATGTTCTAACCATATCCTGTTATTGTCTCAGAGCTCGGAACACTGTGTGTTCAAATATAGACCAATAAATACTTGGGGTGGCTATAAGGTCGCCGAATGACGATTCCTTACCACACGCAATCCTATAGGTCCCACGTCGTCCAACGGAAATCCCACTTAAAATGCAAGCTGACAACAGATGAACGTTCTTAAAGGGAATGTATATGCAGAATAATGATTATATCCCTAATCGAAGAATTTTTTTTTGAAAACAACTCTCTTTTCGTACATTTTCGAATACACTACGATTAAAAATACGACAGCGAGCGAAGCGTAAAAAAAAACTTTAAGACAAATACATTGTCGTCGGTCGGCCAATCCCCACAAGGTTCATTCCGATGGGATTGCTTTCGCACGGTCAAGGCCACATTTGAATTGTACGATTACAACGGTCAACGATGCTCGGGCAAATGAATTCTGAGGCAAATTGCGTAAACAGAAATTCGAGGGCCGATATACGATTATTCAACGTATTTGTCTCCTCATCTTTTGAAAGTATTCACTTTTCGTAATTTTATCATTGCATCCGGTTCGTAAGCCGTTTTAACACATTGCAAAAAAATTCTTTGATTTTACTTGTGAAAGTGCTTTGCTCGGCGGGCGACTGCGAACTTTCTCGTTTGGTAAATCGAGAAACTCGAGAGGTAAGTCACCGTCGATCGATGTAAGAGTGGTGGTCGGTAACGCCAATTTCTCTATTTTTCAATGGAACAAGTCATTCGGAAGGACTTGTTCCATTGAAAAATAGAGAAATTTCAATTTCCAATGGAATTTCAATTTTCAATTTTCAATGGAATTTCAATTTTTCAATGGAACAAGTCATTCGGAAGGACTTGTTCCATTGAAAAATAGAGAAATTGGCGTTACCGACCACCACTCTTACATCGATCGACGGTGACTTACCTCTCGAGTTTCTCGATTTACCAAACGAGAAAGTTCGCAGTCGCCCGCCGAGCAAAGCACTTTCACAAGTAAAATCAAAGAATTTTTTTGCAATGTGTTAAAACGGCTTACGAACCGGATGCAATGATAAAATTACGAAAAGCGAATACTTTCAAAAGATGAGGAGACAAATACGTTGAATAATCGTATATCGGCCCTCGAATTTCTGTTTACGCAATTTGCCTCAGAATTCATTTTCCCGAGCATCGTTGACCGTTGTAATCGTACAATTCAAATGTGGCCTTGACCGTGCGAAAGCAATCCCATCGGAATGAACCTTGTGGGGATTGGCCGACCGACGGCAATGTATTTGTCTTAAAGTTTTTTTTTACGCTTCGCTCGCTGTCGTATTTTTAATCGTAGTGTATTCGAAAATGTACGGAAAGAGAGTTGTTTTCAAAAAAAAATTCTTCGATTAGGGATATAATCATTATTCTGCATATACATTCCCTTTAAGAACGTTCATCTGTTGTCAGCTTGCATTTTAAGTGGGATTTCCGTTGGACGACGTGGGACCTATAGGAATGCGTGTGGTAAGGAATCGTCATTCGGCGACCTTATAGCCACCCAAATACTTGATTGCAGAATGTGGCAAATATAAAAATACTTGAGTACAGCATACCATGAACCAGAACAAACTTGCAGTTTATTCATGAATGTAATAACAAAGCGTTGAAAAACCTCGAATTCGGTATAAGAATTTTGTTCTCAGTACAGAATATGCGAAATACACGTAGTAAACGTTTCTTTGTAAATTTACAATTTTCAGTTGTGTTCAATATTTGCATGTCCCATTTCTCGATATATAAGAAGAAGAATATGAATCAGAGCTGGGCAAAGTACCAAAAAGTTCTTCAAGTACAAAGTACTACAACTGTCAAGTACTTTTTACACTTCATACTTTTCGTTCTTGTTTCCCGAAATCATGGATGTTATTTTTCCATAATAATTGAATCACATCTCAAAGTAAATTGACGAAATACAGGTATTAAGTAAACAGAGTACACTGGAATTCGAGATATATCGTCAAACATTAAACTAATATTGAGACACTTTCAAACAGTGTCGCAATCTGTTGTTTCAGGTGTCGACTGAACAATGCGAATCAAATTTACGGAACCGCCTCACTATTTAAATGGAAAATTAGTAGGCAGCCTCATCAGTCGTAAGGAGAACTTCATATTCGAAATACGAGTGATAGTCATCATGATGAAGGTCTACTTGCTGCTGTCAGCTTACTTAACTGTCGTTTATGGATTTCTTGGAGACTGCCCTCGTGGACAAGAACTACAAACGGTATTCGTAAAATGCGCTGGTGACGCTCAAACGTCCGACTGTACAGTAAGTCCGAAAACTTCCTCTCGTTAGAATATTCGCTGAACGAACAACTATTTATTGGTTTTTTCCATTTTTATCAAGGAACTTCGACAGTTATGCCTAGACGCACCAGAGCTCGGTTTAGCGGGTCGACGAAATTCGGTATTGAGAAACGAAATATTTTTGACTACCATTCATGATTAACGATTCGATCAAATTTGTGGAAATCTATGCAACTTGTAATTCCATTGAATTTAGGACGATGATATTACCGACGAGGTGGGTAATACGGATTGTCCTGCCGGCCAACATGCAGCACTAGTGTACGAAAACTGTCCTGCCGAAATAGACCCCTTTGACTGTTCTGTAAGTCTTGAACACTTGTCTGTCTTCCGAATATTTCCGGAACGAAAATTCAATCATTTCTTTTTTCGCTTCCATCAAGAATCTCGCAATCAAGTGCGCAATGAACGAAGAGACGGTCCTACATACACGACCAGGTTCAACAGAATTAACACAGACGGTATTGAAATACGACATATTGTCAAATACTATTCTTGCGGATCAATTCGATCGAATGCACTGGCAGATTTTCAAAAATAGTATTTTGTCCATAGTATTCTGCGGTCAGAATCTGTTTAACTTATAATTATACTCAATTTAGGAACAACAGCTTGAAAAACAAATGATGGCAATGAGTTGTCCTAGCGGGCAAAGGCCATATCGAGTGCAAAAACAATGCTCTGGTGTAAGAGACAACAAAGACTGCAAGACTGTAAGTCCCAAACATTTGGCTCATTTTAATATTTTTTAAACAAGACATTTATTGACTGTTAAACATTTTTTTATTAAGGATATTGGCATTGAGTGTCGCCAGAAACCATTCGCAAACGCGGAGACAACGACACGACGACCAATAGGACCGCTTTCGGTATTAAAATACAATATACTGTTTAAATGTTATTCTTAATCAACAATTCGATCAAATCCATTAGCACAATTTCGAAAACAGTATTCTGTTGTCGGAATCTATTCGAGAAGTTTAGATGCACCTCAATGAAATAATTACGGAAAAAAACCTCATTCCGAGTCAATGCTCCAGAAAATAATTCTTCATCGTTCATGCAATTGACTTTAGCTAGGGAAGCTTGAGTATGATATACATCATATGTCTTGTCCATTCGGTCAAAGGCCAGCGTACGTCAAACAAAGATGCCCACCGGGAGCACGCGATACTCTCGACTGTCCGGTAAATTATAAACTTGCTTACACAGTTGACATATTTCTAAATGAAAAATGAATTCGATTTGTCACTATAACAAACATTATTCGTGAATAGCAAATGGAGGTCAGATGCGTGCCAGTAACATTTGGAAATGAACCGTTACGTCAAGATCCGGTAACGGATAATAATCACCGAGTAGCAGCACCAAAATCGGTAAATAACAAAAACTTCTAATCTATTAAGTTTCTGATTTTATTTTCGGTGTATCAGTGAACGATTATCGACTCATTACTCTTCTGCTATGGTTTTTTTTACATATCGATTTAAAAAATTAGATTAAACAAATTTCAAGAAAGTGCAATTAATATTTACTGTTCATTATGTTGAATGTAGCTATTAGAGCTTGAACAAGAACTGCTGCATAAGGTATGTCCCCCTACGCAAAGGACAGCGCTGGTAAAAGAAAAATGTCCGTATGGTACAAGAAACCTACTTGACTGTCCGGTAAGTTATACACATTATTTGTTTACAATGTTCATCGAACGTATGTCACATTGATTAAAATTATTTGCAACCAGACTACCGAGGTTAGATGTGTTCGATCAGCATTCGGACTTGAGCAACCGGGTGCGACCACTTTGAACGTTATACAAGGGCCTGCAAAAACGGTAATGATACAATTTTTTAAATCTTTTCTTTTTCGAACTCTGCTTGAGCAGCACGTGCCACAAGCTCGTGGCTTTATTCAGTATATCAGCCAGTAACAAAGAGGTAAATATAACCCGCATTGTTCGACCTGGCTATTGTTCATTAAAAAGACTGTCGTTTTGTTTGATTTTGGGAATCGTTCTTGACGAAGTCGAATGTATTCATGTTTCGGTGGACACATACGCACGCGCGCACACACGCACGCACGCATGTGTTCGATGGGTCGAGCATCATTAAACCTAATATGTGTGCAGACATGTGGTATCACAAAGAAATACCGCAGCCCACTCGCTTGCGTAGGCTCGCAATGATTACAGTTTAACACTTCTATTTTTTCAAATTTGGTTCATTCTGTTGACTTCAGCTAGAAGAACTCGAGCGTGATATGATGAATCAAGAATGTCCAGCCGGGGAAAGGCCAGCGATTGTAAAGGAAAGTTGCCCATCAGGAGCAACCGATCCTGCCGATTGCCCGGTAAGTCATCATATTTTTCATTTTATTCAAGTTTTTGATGAACCCGAAATCGGTTAAATATATCGATATCTATTTGTTAAATAGAACGCTCTAGTCAGATGTGTCCAAATGTCATTTGCAAACAATCAGCCTGCCACTCCGAGACCGCTATCCTTGAGTCCAAGGGCTCCGGCAAGACCGGTATGGAATTCAACTTTCAGTTTATTCGTTTTCCATTATCTCTTCAACAACTATATTCCATATTGATCACAATAATCGCAATTATCGAGGTTGTTTTCATACATCGCACTGCATGTCCATTAAATATTAATCATTGTATGTTACGAAAAATGCTCGAAAAATGAATTACTTTTATCTGTCAATTGTATTGCATTTAAGCAAGCGGAGCTCGATTACGAACTGATGCATAAAATATGCCCCGCTGGGTATAGGGCCGCGCAAGTTAAAGAAAAATGCCCCTATAGCGAATTCGACACTTGGTTCTGTCCGGTAAGTCCTACACATGTTTTAATGTGTGTGTCACATGTTCACATATTCATGTTATTCAAATATGTATCGAACAGCAGCTAATTTTATTCATTATTATTTGTGAATAGCATACCACGGTCAGATGTCTTCAGATACCATTTGGAAGCCTGTAAACTGCAGTGCCACGGGATGAGAAGCAAGGATCATCTGGATAATTTGTGTGAACGGCGCCTCAAATCGTATTTTAGGTAATACAGATTGAATGTAAAAGTATCTACGAAAATCACTTTAATACATGCTACGCTGTGCCGCAATCATTGTAAGATGAAAAATGTATCAACGATTAGCAGTATAATCTTCGAACACGATAATAAAGAATTGCACTATTTGGAACAATCATGCTAATTATTGTTGCACCATTTTTTTCCCAAGCGGGAGGAACTATAAAATTATCTATACACCCAGAGAAGACTTTAGGGGAGAGCGGGGCAAAATGGGACACCGGGGCAAAATGGTACGAAATGGTCAAATAAAGTCCCCCGTATGATAGAATTAGGACAAAATTGGACAAAAGAAAGTCCCATCGAAGTAGATTTTTTTGCTGTCCCATTTTGCCCCAATACCATTCTGCCCTGGTCCCAGTGTGCGTGAATACCATTTTGCCCCGGTATGCCGTTTTGCCCCGCTCTCCCCTACTCGAACTCAGTATAGATATGCCTCTCTTGAGCATATCCTGTTCTTGTCTCAGAGCTCGAAACACTTCATGTTCAAATTTAGAACAATGAATACTTAACAAATAATGCTCTGCGGAGATACCGACACGCTTCTCCATCGTCGTTCATTGCCGACGATGTTCAAAGTGTTCAAAAATAATTGGAATATTCTTATGTTTGGCGGGCGGTCGATAGGTTACGGGGCTATAATTTTAACAAGTTGCCACGGTCCTTAATTCTCTTTATTGATTGTCGCCACATCATATTCGGCAAAACACTTCTACACCGAACGCAGAACTGTAAAGTATGATATAGATGTTCTCATAATCTGAAACATATCATGAAAAGTTCATGAATATCGTCAGGCTACAATGGTCAACGAGCGCCAAAATATTTATGCGCATTGACACAGCCATGGATGATGATACTTACTGCCGCGAAAGTTTTCACAGACATTTCGAAAACTTTTCCAGCTGTCAGCTTGCAAAGCTTGCTGCAACGCAACGTCATAAGAGGCAAAAGTTTCTGAGCCTTCGGCGATAGTCTGTACCATTTAAGGTGGACTCTGTGGAACATATCAAATTTTTGTTTAATCTCGCGATATCAGTTCCTCGACCGTTTACTCCCATATAATAGTGAATACCAAGACTGTGGTCCATCAGATTTTGAGATAGGTGAATGTGAACGATGAGATGCAGCACAACGAGCGCATTGAATACTACGAATCTAATGGTTTCTTGTAGGTCCATTCATTTTTACAATTCGAACGAAGACAGAAAACCTGACGGGCGTCGATAAGATGCAATCAAAGCTACCGATGAATCATATGATAGGCTTCTCTTCCACTCTCCTCGTGGAACGAATGAGTCGCATCCTCAAGATCGTAGCCTTGCAACGCCGGTTTTCTTATTTTCATATTTGTATTTCTATTAAAGACTTTGACGCATAGAAACTCGTGGCAATGAAAAAAAAATAGCAACTTCCTGATGCTTAGGTAATTTTCCGCTTTTTCGATAATAATGTGTTGACAAACTTTATTATAATGCACAGCGGTTTAGAGGTTTTTTGGTTGGAAGTTCGATCGTTAATAGAGACAATTAAGTTCGGGAACGGTTTCCAGATAACAGCGTTGCGGTTAGAGCGATAGAAGCATACGACGCTCCGAGAAATTATGACTAGTGACTATCGACCAGTGACTCATATTTTAGCGGAGCGTCGCTACAGGGAGATAGGCACGTGCCAAAATCTATTTCCGCTTTTTCGATAATAATGCGTTGACAAACTGTATTATAATTCACAGCCGTTTAGCCGTTTTTTGGTTGGAAGTTCGATCGTTAATAGAGACAATAAAGTTCGGGAACGGTTTCCAGATAACAGCGTTGCGGTTAGAGCGATAGAAGCATACGACGGTCCGAGAAATCATGACTAGTGATTGTCGACCAGTGACTCATATTTTAGCGGAGTGTCGATTCAGGGAGATAGGCACGTGCCAAAATCTATTTCCGCTTTTTCGATAATAATGCGTTGACAAACTGTATTATAATTCACAGCCGTTTAGCCGTTTTTTGGTTGGAAGTTCGATCGTTAATAGAGACAATAAAGTTCGGGAACGGTTTCCAGATAACAGCGTTGCGGTTAGAGCGATAGAAGCATACGACGGTCCGAGAAATCATGACTAGTGATTGTCGACCAGTAACTCATATGTTAGCGGAGTGTCTCGACAGGGAGATAGGCAGTCGCCAAAATCTAACAAGTTATCGGCCTAACCGTTCGTGTGATCCGTGCAGGTGCGTACGCGAGTTCTTAATTAATCTATCTGCACCGTGGCGTTTTTACGATCGTAAGTTTCGCATGCTGTGTAGATGCAGCTATCCTTCTGAGAGTCGCGAAGATTAGGTGGTTACGTGAGACGTAACACAGGAAAGGTCCATTTTTTTGTTTGGTTAGAGCCACAGCTAAAATTATCGACATCTAATACTAGAATAGTATTTATTGTCGAGACAAATATGAAATGCGTCAAACAGGTGAGGCCCAGTTGAATATCATTGAGTCGATGCGCTTGTCTCAGGACGTCCGTTCATTATTTGTTGATTCGACAATTTGCTACTTAACAAACTAAGCGGCATCATTGCCGCAGTATGTGCGCGGTAGGACTCAAGTTTAGATTGGTAGCGCCAAGATATTTTATGGACCGTATATTACATGTATAAAACCGTCCTATAAAAACTTTCGCAGGTACAAATATATTTCGAACGATATTGTATAAATACTTAGACCTTTCCTGAACAAAAAATGTTGTTCTTAATATAGAATAAACGAAATATACTCAGTAAACTTTTTTTTCGTAAAATTACAATTTCCAGTTGTGTTCAATTTTTGCATCTCTCATTTCTCGATATATAAAAAGAAGAAGAACAACATGAACCAGAGCTGGGTAAAGTACCAAAAAGTTCTTCAAGTACTTTTTGCAACGATTTCTCCACGTACCCTGGACACGGTCAAACAGTTTAACAGTATATTCATGATAGTAAACCCTTATACGAATCTATGCACGGAAAACTTGGTTGAGGAGTCGTGTCTTCGCCCAGTTTTTGCATATTCAAACAATTAGCGGGCTATAAACATGCTGTTTAATCTCTCGTTTATGTTTTTGTGCATTCAGTCCAATAAAATGTTAACGCTGCACAATAAAACGATAATGATTGTAACTGTTATGTTGTCATGACGTCACCTGCTGTGTTGGTTTAGAAACGAGCGTTTCCCGAAAGCATGGATGTTATTTTTCCTCAATAATTGAATCACATCGCAAAGTAGATTGACGAAATACAGGTATTGAGTCTACAGGGTACACTGGAATTCGAGATATATCGTCAAACATGAAACTAGCATTGGGACACTTTCCAAAAATGTGGCAATCTGTGGTTTCAGGATTGGACTGAACAATCTGAATCAAATTTACTGAACCATCGGACTATTTGGATAGAAAATTAGTAGGCAGTCTGCATCAGTCGTAAAGAGACCTTCAGATTCGAAATACGAGTGATAGTCATCATGAAGGTCTACTTGCTGCTGTCGGCTTACTTAACTGTCGTTTATGGATTTCTTGGAGACTGCCCTCGTGGACAAGAACTAAAAATAGTAATCGTAAAATGCGCTGGTGACGCTCAAACGTCCGACTGTACAGTAAGTCCTAAAACTTCCTCTCGTTAGAATATTCGCTGAACTAACAACTATTTATTGGTTTTTTCCATTTTTATCAAGGAACTTCGACAGTTATGCCTAGACGCACCAGAGCTCGGTTTAGCGGGACGACGAAATTCGGTATTGAGAAACGAAATATTTCTAACTACCATTCATGATTAACGATTCGATCAAATTTGTGGAAATCTATGCAACTTGTAATTCCATTGAATTTAGGACGATGATATTACCGACGAGGTGGGTAATACGGATTGTCCTGCCGGCCAACATGCAGCACTAGTGTACGAAAACTGTCCTGCCGAAATAGACCCCATTGACTGTTCTGTAAGTCTTGAACACTTGTCTGCCTTCCGAATATTTCCGGAACAAAAATTCAATCATTTATTTTTTCGCTTTCATCAAGAATCTCGCAATCAAGTGCGCAATGAACGAAGAGACGGTCCTACATACACCAGTTTCAACGGAATTAACACAGACGGTATTGAAAAACGATATCTTGTCGAATACTATACTTGCGATCAAATGCAGTGGCAGATTTTTAAAAATACTATTTTATCTATAGTATTCTGTCGTCAGAATCCGTTTAACTTAAAATTATACTCAATTTAGGAAAAACAGCTTGAAAATCAAATTGCGGCAATGAATTGTCCTGGGGGGCAAAGGCCAGAACGAATGCAAACACAATGCTCTGGTATAAGAGACAACAAAGACTGCTCTGTAAGTCCTGAACATTTGTCTCACTTGAATATTTTTTAAACAAGAAATTTACTGACTGGTAAACATTTTTTTATCAAGGATATTCACATTGAGTGTCGCACGCTACCATGGGCAAATAGTGAGCCAACCACACGACGACCAACAAGACCGCCTTCGGTATTAAAATACAATATACTGTTTGAATATTATTCTCAATCAACAATTCGATCAAATCCATTAGCGCAATTTCGAAACCGGTATTCTTTTGTCGGAATCTATTCGAGAAATTTAGATGCACCTCAATGAAATAATTACGGAAAAAAACCTCATCCCGAATAATAATTTTCCATCGTTCGTGCAATTGACTTTAGCAAGGAACGCTTGAGTACGATATACATCATATGTCTTGCCCATTCGGGAAGAGGCCAGCGTACGTTAAACAAAGATGCCCACCGGGAGCACACGATACTCTCGACTGTCCGGTAAATTATAAACTTGCTTACACAGTTGACATATTTCTAAATGAACAATGGATTCGATTTATCGCTATAAAAAACATTATTCGTGAATAGCAAATGGAGGCCAGATGCGTTCCAGTAACATTTGGAAATGATCCGTTACGTCAAGATCCGATAACGGATAATAATCGCCTAGTAGCAGCACCAAAATCGGTATATAACAAAAACTTCTAATACTTGTAAAGTTTCTGATTTTATTTTCAGTGTATCAGTGAACGATTATCGACTCATTACTCTTCTGTGATGGTTTTTTTTACATATCGATTTAAAAAATTAGATTAAACAAATTTTAAGAAAGTGCAATTAATATTTACTGTTCATTATGTTGAATGTAGCTATTAGAGCTTGAACAAGAAATGCTGGACAAGAAATGTCTCCCTACGCTAAGGCCAGCGATGGTAAAGGAAAAATGCCCGTATGGTGGAAGACACGCACTCGACTGTCCGGTAAGTCATACACATTATTATTTGTTTGCAATGTTTTTTAAACAAATATCACGCTGATTTATAATTATTTGCAATCAGACTACCGAGGTTCGATGTGTTCCATCAGCATTCGGACTTGAGCAACCGGGTGCGACCGCTTTAAACGATATACAAGGGCCTGCAAAAACGGTAATGATACAATTTTAAAAATCTTTTCTTTTTCGAACTCTGCTTGAGCAGCACGTGCCAGAAATTCGCTCGCAATATTTAATTTAACGCTTCGATTCATTTCCGGTAGCTATTCCGTTTGACACGTCTATTTTATCAAATCTGTTCATTACATTGACTTTAGGCAGACGAACTTGAGCAGGATATGATGAATCAATCATGTCCAAACGGGAAAACGGCGGCGATTGTAAAAGAAAGTTGCCCATCAGGAGCAATCGATACAGCCGATTGCCCGGTGAGCGACAATATTTTTCATTTTATTCAAGTTTTTGATGAACCCCAAATTGGTGAAATATATCGATATCGATTTGTTAAATAGAACGCTCTAGTCAGATGTATCGACATGTCATTTGGAAACGATCAGCCTGCCACTCCGAGACCGCGATCCTGGAGACCAAGGGCTCCAGCAAAACCGGTATGGACTTCAACTTTCAGTTCATCCGTTTTCGATTTTGCTATATCTGTTCGACAACTATATTCTATATTAATTACAATAATCGCGATAATCGAGGTTAATTTCACACATCGCACTGCATATCCAGTAAATATTAATAATAGTTTGTTACGAAAAATGCTCGAAATATGAATTATTCTTATCTGTCAATTGTATTGCATTTAAGCAAGCGGAGCTCGATCACGAATTGATGAATAAAATATGCCCCGATAAGTATAGGGCCGCTCAAGTGAAAGAAAAATGCCCCTATAGTGAATTCGACACTTGGTTCTGTCCGGTAAGTTCCACACATGTTCATGTTATTCAAATATTTATCGAACAGCAGCTAATTTTATTCGTTATTATTTGTAAATAGAATACCACGGTCGGATGTCTTCCGACACCATTTGGAAGCCTGTAAACTGCAGTGCCACGGGATGAAAAGCAAGGACCATCTGGATAATTTTTGTAAACAGCGCCTCAAATCCTATTGTCGGTTATACAGATTGAATATAAAAGCATCTATCTACGAAAATCACTTCAATACATGCTGCGCTGTGCCGCAATCATTGTAATATGAAAAATGTATTAACGATTATCAGTATACTCTTTGAACATGATAATGCAAAATTGCACTATTTGGAACAAACGTGCTAATTATTGTTGCACCATCATTTTTCCCATTAGCCCAATAAAATAAATAATAACATTAATTATTTCACTCCGTGCGTAAAATGCGATTTTACGCGGGCTTCGCGAGCGCATATCCCCATTTTCGCGCCGCGTAAAATAAAATTTCATACGATACACGTGCGATAAACCTTTTTCTGACTCGTGTGATTGCAACCCTCGCCTTCGGCTCGTTCTGCAAACTCGCACTCGTCAGAAAAAGTTTTATCGCACTAGTATTGTAATAGTACTTTCGGATACTAGTGCGTAAAAGCGGACTTTCGGCGAAGGTTGGAAAGCGGTTGCACGAACCGGATCGAGTGCGGCCACTTTACAACCGCCGTCGGGAGTCCGCTTTTACGTACAAGCATCGCATATTGCTTTTTGTAACAAATGCACGAAGTGCCAGGTTATGTACGGCCGGCCGTGATACGAAGGGAACTCGAACTGATATGCGCATGCGCGTCCAGTATTTTCGACACGATTCTCGTATTTTCGATACACCTTCTCGAAAAGCGCCATCTTCTGTCACGGCTGGCCTATACAAAACCTGGTACTTTTCGTGCATGCGTTACGAAAAGTACTATTATACACCCAGAGAAGACTTTATTCGAACTCAGCATAGATATGCCTCTCCGGACCATATCCTGTTCTTGTCTAAGGGCTCAGAAGACTTTATGTTTGAATTTAGAACAATAAATACTTAATAAATAATGCGCTGCGGAGATGCCGACACGCTTCTCCAGCGTCGTTCATCGCCGACGATGTTCAAAGTCTTCAAAAATAATTGGAGTATCCTTATGTTTACGGGGCTATAATTTTAACAAGTTGCCACGGTCCTTAATTCTCTTTATTGATTGTCGCCACATCATATTCGGCAAAACACTTCTACACCGAACGCAGAACTGTAAAGTATGATATAGATGTTCTCATAATCTGAAACATATCATGAAAAGTTCATGAATATCGTCAGGCTACAATGGTCAACGAGCGCCAAAATATTTATGCGCATTGACACAGCCATGGATGATGATTCTTACTGCCGCGAAAGTTTTCACAGACATTTCGAAAACTTTTCCAGCTGTCAGCTTGCAAGGCTTGCTGCAGCGCAACGTCATAAGAGGCAGCAGCTTCTGGGCCTTCAGCGATAGTCTGTACCATTTAAGGTGGACTCTGTGAAACAAATCAGATTTTTGTTTGAACTCGCGACATCAGTTCTTCGACCGTTTACTCACATATAATAGTGAATACCAAGACTGTGGTCCATCAGATTTTGAGACAGGTAGGTGTGAACGAAGAGATGCAGCACAACGAGCGCATTGAATACTACGAATCTTATGGTTTCCTGTGGTTCAATCGTCCTTCTAAGAATCTGAATGTAATTGCTGTTTTATTTATAAACTCCGATGATTATTCATCATTAGTCGTACATTTTACCTGAACTCCTATTATGCTAATGAGAATGATGCTGAGTCCCATGAGAAAAAAGAAGCACCACGAGTAAGTTGCCTCGAGGAGTTCTGCCGACCTGCCAATATTGAATTTATCAACTCTCCACCATGGATTTCATTAGCGGTCGATGATGAGACACGAGCGGAAGGCTCAAAAATGTTGTGCTTGCCATTCTTTGCATCAAAAAATTTAAAGAATGTGGCGATTATCGCCGATGAATCAAAATATGACCTGAATCGTCGCACATTGTTCTTATCAAACCTAGTTCCCGAGCAAAGTCGGCAACCATAATAGTAACCGAAAAAGCAACCGGTTGTGTTGTGCAAAAAATGTAGGTACATAAACGACCAGTATAGCAACCGCTCGTTGGAGAAGTTTTTTCGCGGCCGGGCCAGTCTGGTTTTTTCTCGAGATACAACCGAACAAATGACCGTTCAACCTTGATAGTTCGTACAGCGATCGCTTTTCGAAAAGCGATGGAGGAAACGGAGAGAATTAATAGAATTGCCGATGGGGGAAACTCGTATGGTACGATTTTCTGTCCTTGCACTGGGAATAAACAACGAAGCATAGTAACGATTGCGACGAACTCCAAAATTCCATTTCAAATATGTTATATGTGTATATGTAATATGTATATATTATTTAATTATGGACGATAATCTCTATTAATCAATAATAACTGTCGAACAGATACAAAAGACAAATTTAACACGTCCCATTATGATCCTATTTTACAATAAGGAAATTATGAAAACCCTATCGAGTAGTACACTAAAGTAGACAAGAGTATGTTATCTATGCATGTTACTGTGCCTAGAAAGGAACATATACAATTTTTTGCACGCTCACTTGATAGCATGATTGTGTCTATCGATGCACAACATAAGATGTTCGAAGTCCGCGTCTTTTTTCTTCGATGGATAGAGGTCTACTCCAGTTTCTGGTGTTCTGTCATTACTTCCAATCCGCGCTAACCTATGTCTGAAAAATTCTATTCACAGATTATCATGCTTTTCATGAAAATTATATTGGGTCGAATCTTACAAAATGACCAAAGTTGTTACAAAGTATGATCGTATCTATTCAGATATGTTCCGTATATTGTTAGACAAGATCTGACAAAAGCAGATACTTTCAGATACTATATCATGTATGCTATTTGATAAGATTGAAATATCAAAGCAATTACCCAAAAGACTTACCCTAAAGCGGCGAATATTCCACAGGAGTGTTGCACGTAAACCATGAACATAGTGTCCGAGGAAATAATAGCGATGTGTGCCATTGACACAGATACGAAGTAATGCATCATAATGTAAAAATAATACTTCTGCATATCGAGATGATGATAGTCGAGGGCGATGGGAAACTCCCCGGGCTTTGAATTGTTTTGGAACAAAACGTCGACGATCTTTGGCACGATTGGTTGGGTCATGAAGAGAATGCAGGACGAATAATTAGTGACTGTATATGCAACAGCAATAAGTCTAATATATTTTATCCTTTCGAAAAAAAGACGCGGCACTCGAATGTTCGTGTTAAGTATACTGAAATCCTGAAGCCAGTTTTCGTTGGCCATGGAAATTATCCGCTTATATACTTCAGTCAGGTACAAGTTAACGTAACCCAGAGACTTGCAACGAGTGATGAGAAAAAAAGACAATAAATACAGTCAAACATTTTGGTGGAAAAATGGCTTCATCTTATGTTACACGCACTTTCTGAGACGGGAACGACGAATAATACGAAGATTTGTCGTCTCAAGGTCTAGCGTTTGGCACAAACTTGACTAACCTGCATACAAGATCGTCATCTTCCTTCCTCGGTCGGCGTATTTGTGAAGAATATTCACTTCTCGTTCGCAGCCCCAGTGATTCCAATCAGAGCGCATATTGTTCAACAACTCCAACATCTGTAGGTATCGAAAAGATCTTCATCAGAGATAACTATTAATCAGCTCGTCCCTTCGACTCGATTGAGATGTTGCGTTTGACGGAATGAAGCCGACCTTGTGAGACTTCAAAATAGAATAAAGATACTTCGTGAAGACCATAGTGCCGAATATCATCGGTGTTATGCATTCAAGGAGGAATTCCCAATCGCCATTATATTTCAAAATAACCATTAACTGAGGTATAAATAGGCTGGTGCTGATTAATAATAAAACGATTGATAAGCTGTACCGCACACGGGAAGTCTGATACGGCCATTGCCCAAGAACCATCAATAACACTTTGTTACGAGATAACGCCGGTAACTTCGACGCGATAGCCAGAGGAAAGGGTTAGGAGGTTCGCGAAAGAAGTAGAAGCAAGGCACAGTGTTAACAATAACAATAACTAAAATAAGCGTTTATTGAAAACAAGCGATAGCACAGATTAGATGCGAGAGTATAGCGTGTGAAGCGAGATAGTCGAAACGCGTGCTCGCGAATCGACGGTGGCAGAGACTCTGTTGGTTTCGGCGGGCCAGTGACCCGTGCGGAGTGGGGGAACCGAGCGTCCGAGGTCCCCGCGAGCGCGACGAATATTATTTTCGCCACGCTCGCGATATTGTCGCGAACATTCCGCCCGCCTCGTCGCGAGACGAAATTGTCGCTGGCGTGGTGCGATGCCGCCCGCCGTAAGCACTGCCAGTGCGCAGCGGAGGACGGTGGAGATAGAGGTGACCGCTGACAACCCCTCTGTTGAGCGGCAGCGGCTTTGTGAAGGCGATGGAGATCGGCCCCGAAAGAACCCAGCCGAACTGCGTGAGCTGGGCGATCGGTGAGCCAGACGGGCCTCGTCGCAGCCCCTCGCAGATAATCGACGCGTACGCGTCGGCTCCGATGATGAGATCCACTGGCGCGTCGACGGAAAAGTCCTCGGCGAGCTCCAGGTCTCGGAGATGCGTCCAGCTCGAGCGCAGGGTGCTCGACGAAGGTCGATACGTCGTGAGCGAAGGGAGGATGAGCGCATCCACTTCGCCCATGAAGATCGACCGGTGGCGAGACGACACCTGGACTGTCGTTCGTCCTTGCGTCGTCGAGACGCGAGATGCTCCGATGCCGTGAATCGCCACTGCTGCGGGCTTCCTCGAAAGTTGAAGCTTCTTCACCAGGGCGTCCGTGATGAAGGAAGTTTCGGAGCCCTGGTCGATGAGCGCCCGCGCGGCATGTCGCTCACCGTGAGCGTCGTGCACGTGGACGAGAGCGGTGGCGAGTAAAACTCGCGCGCACGTCTCGGAAGCAGGCTCCGTCACGAAGGCGTTGATCGGCGCGTTGGCCACGAAGAGTGCCGCTGAAGTCGAGGCGACGTGGGCGTTAGCCGCAGGAACGGCAGGGGCTCCTGTCGGCGAGTGGAGCATCGTGTGATGCTGGCCGCTGCACTCCTGGCACCGCTTCGCGCTTCGGCACTCGGAAAGCCTGTGTGCGCCGAGACAATTCGAGCATAGCCTCTTGCTGTTAACGACATCGCGTCGTTGCTCCAAGTCCTTCGCACGGAAGTCGGGACAGTGGAGGATGAAATGCTTCCCCGCGCACAGCGAGCAGGTGCTCTCACGAGCGGTGAACGCGTGGTGCGCCTTCTTCGGCGCGCGATGATTCGCGTTGTCGGAGGAGCGCGAAGATCGTGGCTGAGTACCGAGAGCCTCGAGAGTGTTGATCCGAGCGTCAACGAATTTCTCGAGCTCGTCGAACGTCGGATACTCAGTCTTCGCGCCGATGAGCGTCTCCCACTCGCGTCGAGTCGCGGAATCGAGCTTCTGCACCGTGAGATGCACGAGGAGATCGTCCCAGTGCTCGACTGGACGACGAAGTTGCGCGAGAGCTCCTCTCGTGCTGCTGGTGCCGCTGATGAGCCTCTTCAGCTCGCTCGCGGACTCGGTTGAGACAGCGGGAAGAGACGTGAGCGAATAGAGATGCGACGAAACGAGGAGACGCTTGTTCTCGAAGCGCGACGTGAGGATCGTCCAAGCGCGCTCGAAATTATCACCGATCGTCGCGATGTTTTTCAGCAATAGACCCGCGTCGCCGGACATGCTCGTCTTGAGGTAGTGAAGCCGCTCGACGTTCGTAAGAGAAGCGTTCGACTTCACCATTGACACGAAAAGGTCTCGAAAATCTGCCCAGTCCGTGAAGCTCCCCGAGAAGCGCGGTAGTTCGATGCGGGGGAGTTGCTTCACCGTCGTCGCGAGAGCTGGAGCGGCGGCGGTTGCTGCTGGAAGCGTGGCGGGTGGAGGAAGAGCCTCCATGCACGAATAATGGTACGAGAGTGCCATTAGGTACTCTTCCTCCGTCGAGCCGTAAACATTGGACGCGAAGTAGTCGGAGTCCGAATTGTCCGAGTTTCGCAGCGAGCACAGATGCAGATGATTCGCGGTGAACTCCTTCCAATTCTTCTCGACACTGTTGATACGCGCGGTAATCGTCGTGTGCGAATAGTTCGCAACGCCGACCTTCTTGAGATTCGCCGGAGCGTTGGCGATGCTCGCCGAAAGCTCAGCTTGTCGCGCGATAGCGTGAGTAAAGGAGAGCATCGTCGTGAGATAGAGAGAGAAGAGTCGTTAACGCGCGCGAACCCGGGAGGAAAAACTGCCGCGTGCACCGGCGAGAGCAGAAGCGTTTGTAAGACGCCTCTGCGACCAAGTCGAACCGTTTGTAAGGCGGTTGACGCGAGTCGTTCGTAAGGCGACTCGATGAGAGCCGATACACGGGAATGCCGAATTCGCGTTTGTTATGACAGCTCCGAGAGAGAGCGTCGCGCGGCGCGGTAGCGAGAGCGAGAGAGCGATAGGGCCAGCTGAGGCTCAGCTGCCTATCGAGAGTCGCGAGCGAAGCGCGAGGGCCGGTCACCGACCCCGCCCGCCGTGACGAGAGCGCACGGCGAAGGCACCGGTACGGACCCACCGATAGCGCGACGCGGACCCACACACCCGAACGGTGTTGACGGAATTCGTCCTCGCGCTCGGCAACTGTCACCGTCGTCCGCGAGGGATACGCGAACGGACGAAAACGGTTGCGACGCCGCGAAACCGAGCACACTCGAATCGAGAATAATCTCGAGGATTATATCGCGCACTGAGTGTGTCCAAATGTCCGTTTCCCGCACTCGCGGAGCACAGGAAAGTCCAATAAACGATGCAGAGAGATTGATGCACACGCGAGAGCCGCGAAATGCTCGATCGAAAAATAATGTTCTTCGCGCACTCCTGAACCCGATCCGGCTCGAAGGACCAAAATGTTACGAGATAACGCCGGTAACTTCGACGCGATAGCCAGAGGAAAGGGTTAGGAGGTTCGCGAAAGAAGTAGAAGCAAGGCACAGTGTTAACAATAACAATAACTAAAATAAGCGTTTATTGAAAACAAGCGATAGCACAGATTAGATGCGAGAGTATAGCGTGTGAAGCGAGATAGTCGAAACGCGTGCTCGCGAATCGACGGTGGCAGAGACTCTGTTGGTTTCGGCGGGCCAGTGACCCGTGCGGAGTGGGGGAACCGAGCGTCCGAGGTCCCCGCGAGCGCGACGAATATTATTTTCGCCACGCTCGCGATATTGTCGCGAACACACTTTGTTTATCTTATAGTATCGGTGTTGAAACAAGTCCATTTCGTTTGGAACTCACATCAGCAATACCGCTGCTGTTACAGACTCGATAGCTGTTCCGCATAGAACTGAATGACCCTCACTTCCAGCGACTTGGTTACCCTCACTTTTCATTGTTTCACTCTCGGCGTAGATTTTCATGCAATTAAACTATCGATCGTTCGAGCCTCGATTGACGCTGAAATTGCTCTCGTACATTTTAATGTTGTTTTGAGTGACAGTGATGTGGGGGGATATCGTCTTCGCACTTCACACGCTTCATTAACTATTCAACGGCGTGGTGTGCTTCGCGACCCTTATGAGAGTTAGTTGCAGTGTCAGATATTTTTGAACTGCATCTGAAAAATACAGAGTGTTACATGTTTCTAACTTGGAAATGTAGCCAGACATTCAAGTATACATTGGAGTCGTACATACGATGGTTTGTCAGGATGTTTTCTTAACTCCATACTGCAAAAAGTGAAATCGCTAGGAAATAGGAACTCATGAAACTAACGTGATTTCAAAAAGAAAAAAATAATCCATTGTTCATTAATAGTTAATCTAGTTAGTTAATAAAATTCGATAAAAATAAATGACCAAAATAACATTCGTTAATTCAACTATTACTTTCGTTATTGTCATCATTTGTTTGCAACGTTATTTTTCTGTTACGCTTATCTTCGGCGAGCCCTTCTGCCTTCCGTTGTCGCGAGGGTGGTCGGACGCTGATATTTTTCTATACGTAGTAAATACATAGTGAAGTGGAATCGAATCAACTCGACTTTAAGACACACCTATTTTTAGCAATTGTTTCTGGTGAAACAAAAAATTACTTTGGTCGTTGTTGAGCTTAGTCCACCCAACTCGTAGGTCATACGGAACAGGACACCTTTTATTTGCATCATCTCGTCTCCTTATAAGATTACACTGTTTTTGCGGCAACCAAATCTTACAACGTTTTGACATTATGTTTTAACAAGTGTTCTTTTTTAGCTGATATTTACCCTGAAACCTCTTATTAAGTTAGCAGTTGTTCGAGATTAGCCAGCCACAAGATGATGTACCCGGTGAGGGAATCATTACACATGAGCGTGCTGATGGTGAGGACAGGTTTGGAGATAAAGTTTTACGATGACTGTTGTTGTAGAGCTTCAGAAATCCATACATTTAACGAACGGTTTATAAATTACATGAGGTTGATCATGACCATGATCATCAATTCGTTTTGGTTGTTGCCGGGTAATCTTCGACGAAACGTTTCTACACTGAACGAAGAACTGTGAAATATGATATGGATGTTTTCATGATCTGGAACATGTACAAAGTTTATGAACTTCGTCAAGTTACAACGGTGAATTAACCCCAAATATTCGCATACATTGACACGGCATGAATCATGACTCTCACCGTCGTAAAAGTTCTCATAGACATTTCAAAAAATTTCCCCGCTGTCAGTTTGCAAGGTCTGTTACAACGCAACGTCATGAGAGGAAGAAGTTTCTGAGACTTCAACGATAGTTTGTACCATTTGAGGTGGACTCTGGGGAACAAACAAAAAACAATTTTGAGACTCCCTATGCCAGTTTTTTTGACGGTTTGCTCACATATAATAATGAATCCCAAGACTGTGATCCATCAGAGTTTGGGATAAGTAGGTTTGGCTGAAGAGCTGTAGCACAACGAGCGCATTAAATACTACAAATCGTATCATTTCTTGTGGTTCAACCACCCTCCTCAGAATCTGAATGTAATTGCCATTTTATTTATTTATCCATTGATTATTCATAATTAGTTGTACATTTTACCTGAACTCCTAATATACTAATGAGAACAATGTTGAATCCCATGACGAAGAAGAAACACGACGAGTACGTTGTCTCTAGGAGGTTTGCGGACCTGAAAATATTGGATTAATTCTCCACCATGAATACCATTAATGGTCCATTATGAGACACGTGCAGAAAATTCGGAATTATTGTGCTCGTCATGCGTTTCGCCAAAAAAACTAGACTGCCTCGCCAATAACCGCAGATATATCAAAATATTATCGAAACTTAGCACATTGTTCTTACCAAACCGATTTACGCTCCCTATCGCATCGAGCCACTGTCAAAATGACTCTAAAACTACCGGATGGTTTAATGACAAAAATTAATCACTGTAAAACTACTGCGTGCAAAGAATGTCAGTATAGTAGTTTTCTCATGAAACATCTCCGAAACCATCGCCCACAGTTGATATCTGGCAAACCACCGTCGAAATGATCACAAAATCACCAATCATGATTTCCTATCACCGCCGAAACTACCGCCAAACATCGCTGAAATCAAAGCTGTCGTGGTGGTTGATCTGGGGTGTCTTTGACGGTTAATTTTTTCACTTAACCACTGTGATTTTGTGATGGTTTCGACCGGGATTTTCGTGGTTACTGAATTTGATAGAGTTTGATTGGCTATCATGTGGACGTGTCGAGGTCACTTTGCCACGATGCAATATTTTGGCGAGGGGAATAATAGTACGATATGGTAATTCAGACTACAGTTGGACCGCTCCAAATTTGTCAGCTCGGGACAATTGATATGTCCTAGCCTTAATTTTCTCTTGAAAGGACCGAAAGTACGTTGTCGCTCGACAGTTCAATTTCAAATACATATAGATTAGTGGCAGTCATCTCCATTAATCATTAAGAACTAGTAAACAGCTATAAAGGAATAGAACATATGATCGAATTTTAAAGGTCGATAAAGCAATTAAGAAAACACTATGTCATTTTTTTTTTTTTTCGGCACTTGGCATCGAGTCTCTACCGCGTTTCTTCACACGAGAGAGCATATTGTCTAGACGTTTTCCTGATCGTGATAAGGGACATATAAATTCTCTGAATACTTACTTGATAGCATGATTATGTCGGTTGATGCACAACACTAAATGTTCGAAGTCTAAGTCTTTTTTTTTCGGTAAATAGAATTCTGTCCCTGTTTCTGTTTTGTCATTATTTCCAATTCGCACCAACCTGTGTCTGAAAGTTCCCATTCACACATTATCATGCTTTTAATGAAAACTATATGCAGGTGGAATACAGGATTGCAGGACACACTCGAGATACGATTATCATATCTAAAATAACATCTGTGAGCAGATGTCAGACTCAACCATAAGTTAATACAGATATGTCATTATTTGATAATGATAATATGGCTCATAATGATAAAATGATTGAAAAGTTATGAATAGTTTTATTCTTGACATTTTCGGCGAAATCATTTTTGATCGCTGTCGCTTGCGCATTTTTCCAGTAAAAGCGCTAAAATTGTGCGTACGCGTGTATTTACTATCGATATATTTTTGTAATCGTTATGAGGTTTGATATATTCCGCCGACAATTTTACAGATACACGAAATTCTGAAGATTACTTACAATCATTGAGATAACGAGCTGAAACTTTCTAGACAAACGAATTATTATTATCTGGTAACGGGTATTGTTTTTTTGGACCATGGTTGGCATGTCATTGGGCCATACAAAAATTATGGAAATTATAATAACACATCGACTGATCATTTCGATTTTAACGTCGTTGTTACAAAGCTTCCTTTATGAGGAAGCCAAAATTGGTCGAATATGAAAAAGAATGAGGACCAATGTGCAAGTAGAATTCGCATCACTTCGTTTGTTGTAAGAGGGTGTGTCGGCGATAGTACGATGAAATATCAAGGCAATATAGATTTACCCCAAGGCGGCGAATATTCCACAGGAGTGTTGCACGTAAACCATGAACAAAGTGTCGAAGGAAATTGTTGCAAGATGTGCCACTGATACGCACACGAAGTAATGCATCATAATGTAAAAATAATACTTCTGCATGTCGAGATTATTATAGTCGAGAGAGATTGGAAATTCTCCGGGTTTTGAATTGTTTCGGAACAAAACGTCGATGATCTTTGGTACCATCGGTTGGGTTGCGAAGAGAATGCATGATGAATAAAGCGTCACTGTATATGTAACAGCAATAAATATAATATATTTGACTCCTAATGAAAAAAAAGGACAAATGCCCGTGTTGAATATAACGAAATAATCGAAATTCTGAAGCCAATTTTCGCAGCCCTCTTGAAATTGTCCGCTCACTTACATTTAGTAAGGTAAAAGTATACATAACCCAGAGTATACATGACAAGGTACTGTGTGATGTGAAAAAAACAAAATGCAACCAAATATCTTAATGGAAAAGTGGCTTCGAATTCTGTTACACGCACTTTTTGAGACAGGGATAACAAATAGTATGAGGATTTTCGAACTTATCGGCACAGACTTGACTAACCTGAATATAAAATCGTCATCTTTCTTCCCCGCTCAGCGTATTTGTGAAGAATGTTCACTTCTCGTTCGCTGGCCCAGTCTTGCCAATCGGCTCGGATATTGTTCAGCAACTCCAACATCTGTGCGTATAGAACAGAACTTTATCAGAGATAATTATCAATCAGCTCGCCTCATTGACTTCAGTATGATGTTATGCATTTGAACCAAATAAACCCAACCTTGTGAGACTTCAAAATAGAATTCAGCGACTTCGTGAAAACACCACCACCAAATGTCATTGGTGTCATGCACTCAAGAAGGAACTCCCAATCGCCATGGTATTTCAAAATAACCATTAACTGAGGTATCAAGATGGTACTACTGATCAATGTTAAAGCAACTGACAAGCTGTAACGCACACGGGAAGTCTGATACGGCCATTGCCCCAAAATTATCAAAAACACTTTGTTTATTTTATAGTATCGGTGTTCAAACAAGTCCATCGTGCTTAGAACTGACACCAATATATCGCTGCGGTTACAGCTTCGAGAGCTGTTCCGCATAGAACTGAATGACCCTCACCTTCAACGACTTGGTTACCCTCACTCTTTATTGCTTCATTCTCGTCGTAGATTTTCACGCAATTAAAATATCGATCGTTCGAACCTTGATAGACGTTGAAATTACTCTCGAACATTTTCACGTTGTTTTGAGTGACAGCGATGCAAGGGGATATACAATCAGCACTTCTCACACTTCATAAAGTATTCAACGCCGTAGTGTGCGTCGCGAACCTTATGAGATATGCGGTGTAAAATTTTTTCAACTGCGATGAAAAATACGAAGTGTTACATGTTTCTCACTAGGAAATATAGCTAGTCATTTTAGTATACATTGGAGTCGTAAGTACGATGATTTGTAATGAATCTCTTTCAACTCTTTACTACAAAAAGTTACATCAACAGGAAATAGAAACTTATCACGCTAATGTGATTTAAAAAAAGACAATAATAGTTAATCTAGAGATAGATAATAAAATTCAGCCGTGATTAAAAACCGAGATAACAGTCGTTAATATCACAATTGATGTCATCATTATCATCATTTGTTTGCTACGTGATTTTTATGTCACGCCTGACTTCCGCCAGCTCGTCGGACGCCAGGTTTGTTTCGAGTAATGGTTGGTCAGAACCGCGGTTATCGAAAATCAAGCGGTGCAGTTTGGTTTCGCTCTCGATTGTGTTCATCCGCAGAGAAGTGGGGTCAAATCCTCCCGACTCCTGGTCATACCGGTTTTTAATCTTCTGGTGAAACAACAAATTACTTTGGTTGTTATTGAGCTTGGTTCTACCGTACACGCAGGTCATACCAAATAGGCCATCTTATTATATCTGCATCATCTTATCTCCTCATAACATTACAAGGTTTCGCTTATTGCCAGACTTCACAATGTCTGGAAATGATGTAACAATAGTGTCCTTTTTAAGCCGATATTTCCCCTGAAATCTCATATCAAATTATGCTACTCGGATGAGTACTCGATGAGGAAATCATTACACATGTGTGTGCTGATGGTGGGGATAGTTTTGAAGATAAAATTATAGGAAGGGTATAACCGACAGCGGTGGATGCGTTGTCGGTGTGTGGCTCCGGCGATCACCCAAGTCAAGCAGCGTTGCTCGCGGCCAGTACTTGGATGGGTGACCGCTTAGCCACGCACTGACTGACGCATCCACCGTTGAGCGGGAGGTCGTTTGTCTGAGGCCTTGTTGTGTACACTTAAGGCCTTTCGTGTATACAGCCGGAAATCAGAAAAATATGGCCGTCTGCACCGGCACGGGTTTTCCGCAGTTTTCCCGTGTCCTCGGCAAATGCGGTGCAGAGTAGCTGGAGCCGGCTGCGGAGGCACAGGAAAGGTTAGGTAGCTTAGCTTGGTGCGGGTAGGGAAGTGTTAGGTGTTGAAGGGAGGGAACCGTAAAAACCCAACAGGGTATACGGCGGAATAAGGAAGGGTAATCTACGTAACCTAACCTATAGGAAGGGCATGATTATAGTCGTTCAGGGGTCCTTAAGTTTAGGGATTAGTCGATGATTTTCATTGGGTTCCACCATCGTTAACTCTCTTTATTGGATGTCACTACATAAATTTCGGCAAAATGCTTTTACACCGAACGCAGAACTGTGAAGTATGATATGCATGTTTTGATAACCTGAAATACATGTAAGGTTCATCAGTATCGTGTTGCTACAACGGCCAACGAACGCCAGAATATTTGTCCACATTAGCAAGACACAGATGATGATGCTTACTGCCACAAAAGTTTTCATAGACATTTCGAAAGCTTTTCCAGCCGTCAGTTTGCAAGGCCTGCTGCAACGCAACGTTATAAAAGGCAGAAGTTTTTGAGCCTTCAACGAGAGTCTGTACCATTTGAGATGGACGCTGTGGAACAAATAGAAAAAAGTTTGGACTCCCTGCACGAGTTTTCCACCAGTCCACTCACATATAATAGTGAATACCAAGACTGTGATCTATTACAGTTTGAGATAGGTAGCTCTGGATGAAGAGCATCAGCACAGAGAGCGTATTAAATATTACGAATCTTATCGTTTCTTGTGGTTCACTCGTCTTTCTAAGAATCTGAATATGATTGTTATTTTTTTAATGAATTTCACTAAGCATTTATTGTTAGTAATAAATTTTACCTGAACTCCCAATACGCTAATGAGAATAATGTTGAATCCCAGAAGAAAAAAGAAACACCACGAGTAAGTTGCTTCCAGGAGGTCTGCGTACCTGACAATATTACATTTATTAACTCTCCACTATGCATTTCGTTATCGTTCGGTAATGAGACACGTGCAGAGAGTTCGAAACTGTTGTGCTTGTGATTCTCGTTGCCAAAAAAATTAGACGAGTTCATCGGTTATCGCAGATATACCAAAATATTATCTGAATCATTAATCGTTAAGAACTCTCAAACGGGTAGACAGGAGTACACTTTGTGGTCCAATTTAAGACATTAATAAGGAAATAAAGAAAACACTATCAAGTAGTACACTGCATAGGACAGAGTATTTTATCTAGTCGTTTTACCCCTAGCAAGATGATAGACCGAAAAGGCGCTTGTCCGTTGGAGATCGAAATGGACCGTAAAAACGACAAAACATACCTACATGTTTTATTGGCGTTTGGTCCTTTCCCATTGAAGAAACCAAAACGTACGTTCCGTTTTGCCTTTTTTGTGATCCATTTCATTCCTCAACGGACTTATTCGTTTTTCAATACGTTTTCCGGGTTTTCCCGAAAAAGCAACGGTAGTACAACATGCTACGGGGCTGCACGTAATAAGGAACATGTGTATACATTTTTTTAAACACTCACTTGATAGCATGAGTATGTCTGTCGATGCACAGTATTAGATTTTCGAAATCCAAGTCTTTTTTCTTTGATGAAGAAAAGTCTGCTCCCGTTTCTGTTCTGTCATTATTCCCAATTCGCGCTAACTTGTGCCTGAAAGATTCCATTTACCATGCTTGTTATCATGCTTTTCACAAAAATTGTGGTAAGTTGTCCACACAAAAATAGTGTTAAACTGGTAAGTTGTAAAATTGTATGTAAGTGCAATAGAGGATTGCAGGATACAGGAAAGACATTCCGTTCTCGAATATGAGTTGAGAGAAAAAATTGGACCGTGCAGTAAATTTGTGTGCAGTATTCCTTCCAATAAAATTGTGAACGAAACGGGTTTTTTCAGTAATATCAAGATATTTTTCTAATCATTATGAGGTTTCATATATTCAGACGACAATTTTACAAATGCGAGAAATTCTGAAAATTACTTACAAACTTTAAGATAGCGGGCTGAAACTTTCTACACAAATGGATTATTACGGGTTCGGGTGACGGATATTGTTTTTTTGGACCATGATCAGAATGACATTGATCCATGTAAAAATTATGGAAATTTTAATAGCACATCAATTGATAATTTTATTTTTAACGTCGTGTTTATGAAGCTTCCTCATTGACGAAACCAAAATTGGTTAAATAACTGTCTCATGGAGGAACTTTGTAAACGACATTAAAAACAAAGTGAGGACCAATGTGCGAATATAATTCGCATAATTTTTTTTCTTACTTACTTGCCGGTTACTTTTCGGCGATGTTACGATAAAATATCAAAGCTATAGATTTACCCCAAAGCGACGAATATTCCGCAGGCGTGTTGCACGTAAACCATGAACATAGCGTCATAGGAAATTGAACCGACGTGCGCCAGTGATACGCCCACGAAGTAATGCATCATAATGTAATAATAATACTTTTGCATGTCGACGTGATGATAGTCGAGTGCGATTGGAAACTCGCCGGGTTTCGAATTATTATGGAACAAAGTGTCGATAATCTTTGGCACGATTGGTTGAGTCATAAAGAGAATACAGGATGAATATTTAGCGACTGTATATGCAAAAGCAATAAATCGAATATATTTTTTTCTTTGAAAGAAAAAGTCACAGTTTATGAATGTTCGCGTCAAATGTATCGACATTCTGAAGCCAGTCTTCGTAGCCAATGGTACTTATCGCTTACTTTTACATTAGTAAGATTACACGTACACATAACCCAGAGACTTGCAATGGAAAAAAATCAATGAACACAGTCAAACATTGTGATTGAAAAATAGCTTCATCATCTGTTACATGCACTTGTGTGCAAACAGATACACAATAACGTATAATACGAGAATGTGTCAACTTATGGTCTACTGATCCACAGACACTCGACTGACCTGCGTACAAGAACGTCATCTTTCTTCCTCGCTCGGCGTATTTGTGAAGAATATTCACTTCTCGTTCGAAGGCCCAGGTTTGCCAATCAGCACGCATATAGTTCAGCAACTCCAACATCTATACGTATCGAACAAATCTTCATCAGGCATGACGACTTATTAGCTCGCATCTCCGATTTGAGTATGATGTCGCATTTCACGATATAAAGCCGACCTTGTGAGACGTCATAATAAGATAGAGATACTTCGTGAAGGTCATTGAACCAAATATCATCGGTGATATGCATTCAAGGAGGATTTCCCAATCCCCTTTATGTTTCAAAATAACCAATGACTGAGGTATGACTAAGCTCATGGTGATTAATAGTACAGGAGCTGATACAGTGTACCGCACACGAGAAGTCTGATACGGCCATTGTCCAATAATCATCAGTAACACTTTGTTTATTTTATAGTATCGGTGTTGAAACAAGTCCATTGTGATTTGAACTCACTTCAATACTGCTGCGGTTACAGCTTCTGTCGCTTAGACGCTTTGTTACCCCAGGTCACTTCTTGTTGTTTCATTCACGTCGTAGATTTTCATGTGATTATAATATCGATCGTTCGAACCTCGATAGACGTTCAAATTACTCTCGCACATTATTACGTCATTTTGAGTGACAACGTTGCGAGGGGATATGGCCTCCGCATATTCGCGCTTCATTAAGTATTCAACGGTATGGTGTACTTCGCGCAACTACTACTACTACTCACGAGAGTTAGTTGCAGTATAAGATATTTTTCACTGGCGTCTAAAAAATGCAAGGTGTTACATATTTCTGACTTGGAAATATAGCTAGTCATTCTATTTGCTTGTCGATTTCAAGCAAGAAAACCCACCCGTCGAGTTTGCCATGGAAGGGTGGTCGAACCACCGGTCGCCGGTGCCGAGAGGGGCGCCGGCTAAGACATCTTATACCTGCATCATGTTGTCTCCTTATGCCATTACAGCGTTCTGCTAGTTGCCAGATCTGTCGAAGACTGGAAATGATGTTGGAACAAGCGCTAAAATTCCTCATCAAGTTACCAGTGGGGTAGAATTGGCCAGTCATAAGATGATGTACCCGGTGCGGGAATCACTACACTTGTGCGTGCTGACGGTGAGTAGGAATAGCTTTTGCGATGAAGTTATAGAAAGTCCGTGGTTACAAGCGTTCAGAGGTAATTATATGAAAGGAATGGTTCATAATTTACATAGGGTTTTACTATCGTTGATTATTTTTTTTATTGATTGTCGCTACATAACCTTCGCCGATTGAAGGAACACTGAACGGAGAAGTGTAAAGTATGACATGCATGTTTGCATAATCTGGAATATATAAAAAGTTTATGATCTTCGTCAAGTTACAATGGTCAATGAGCTCCACA
Organism: Ischnus inquisitorius; assembly: GCA_963924025.1. Taxonomy (NCBI): domain Eukaryota; kingdom Metazoa; phylum Arthropoda; class Insecta; order Hymenoptera; family Ichneumonidae; genus Ischnus; species Ischnus inquisitorius. Next base: position 1,005,487 of record OZ001250.1, on the reverse strand, counting down.
ATATCTGTAGGTATTGACAAGGATTGAATGGTAATTCCTACCACCACAAAAGTTTTCACAGACATTTCGAAAACTTTTCCAGCTGTCAGTTTGCAAGGTTTGTGACAACGCAACGTCATAAGGGGCAGAAGTTTCTGAGCATTCAACGAAAATCTATACCATTTGAGGTGTACTCTGCGGAAGAAATCAACATTTTTTAGACCTCCTACAACACTATATTGACCGTTTACTCACATATAATAGTGAATACCAAAACTGTGATCCATCAGAGTTTGGGATAGATAGCTGATGCCGTAGAGTTGCAGCATAACGAGTGCATTGAATACTACGAATCTTATGGTCTCTTGTGGTTCAATCGTCCGTACGAGAATCTGAATACAATTTTGCTAAATCATCAGGAATTTTCGGAAATCATCTATTATAAATCGTATTCATTACCTGAACTCCTATTATGCTAATCAAAATGATGCAGATTCCCATGAGAAAAAACAAATACCATGTGTAACACCCCTCAAGGAGTTCTACGAACCTGGCAATGCAAAGTTATTGTGACGAATTCGAATTCGAATTTATCTGTAGAAAAAGAGATGTACCGCGGGAGGGCCAATGTATGCGACAGTGTACCGAGGTGGACGCACGATTTCCTTTCAAATTCCGACTTTACATCGTGAAATTGCACGAACAGAATTTAAACTTTTTCGTGTATGCAATAAGAAACGCGTGCATTATTCGAGCAGTCTTACTTGATAGCATGGTTGTGTCTGTCGATGCACAAGAGTAGATGTTTAAACTCCACATCCTTTTTCTTTAATGGATAGTTGGCACCTCCTGTTTCTTTTGGTCTGTCATTTTGCCCAACTCGCGCCAGCTTATGTCTGAAAGTTTTCATTTACACATTGTCATGTTTTTCATATGCTAACTGATGCAGGTGAAAAAAAGAATTGTAGGTTACGCTAGATGGAATACAATAAAATCTCCTATATCTTGTGACCTTGTGTAAACGACTTCTTTCAGGAATATTTCGCATCACTTTTTACTAATTCGTGAACGAGTGGCACAGTCACGGTTATAATGGTTGAAGCCCGTTTTGATTTTTATGACAAGATAGAGAAATTGCTTCTCACGTAAGCACTAGAAGTGCTCATCAGTCGTTAAGGACATTAAAGCTACTTCAAAGATGAAGACTCGTGCAACGATTACTTTGAGAGACGATCAAGAGGGCCTCAAGAATTTATGGAAATCCCCGGTATGCCGTTTACTTTCGTTTTCATTTAATTTTTCCTTGGTGTAGTCTAGTTTGTGGAACCATACCTAATTATATATGAGCTCAGATATGCTATCATATGCTATGATCTGATCATATATGATTCAATGCGATTCATAACGAATACAGATCTCAACATACATGGACAGATGTGGATAAGTTCATTTTCGCCGGGCAATACTAAAAGCATCATATATTTTCCCATGTAGGTGTGCCTGTCGGCGATGGTACAATGAAATATCAAAGCACTCGACTTACCCCAAGGCGGCGAATATTCCACAAGCGTGTTGCACGTAAACCATGAACATAGTATCAGAGGAAATTACAACGAGGTGTCCCATTGATACGCACACGAAATAATGCATCATAATGTAAAAATAATACTTTTGCATGTCGAGATGGTGATAGTCGAGGGAGATTGGAAATTCGCCGGGTTCCGAACCGTTTTGGAACAAAACATCGATTATCTTCGGTACCATCGGTTGGGTCATGAAGAGAATGCAGGATGAATAATTAGTGACTGTGTATGCAACAGCAATACATATTATATTTTCCCCTTTCAAGAACGACATCGTAGTCAAATGTTCGCGGGAAGTGTATTTAGAAAGTCGGAATTGTGAAGCCAGCTTTCGTAGAATACTAGTACACACAACGAAATAGCTCGTAGCAAACCGTGCGATGCAAAAAAAAAAAAAACATAATCCGTACAGTCAAGCATATTGATGGAAAAGTGGCTTCAACTTCTGTCATACATACTTTTTAAGATACGGAAGAGCAAATAATAAGAGGATTCGACTTATCATCCGACCGTCACAGATTAGACTAACCTCCAAACAAGATCGTCAGCTTTCTTGCCCGCTCGGCGTATTTGTGAAGAATGTTCGCTTCTTGTTCGCACGCCCACACTTGCCAATCGGCACGAATATTGTCCAGTAACTCCAGCATCTGCACGTATCGAATAGATCTTGATAAGGAATAACTTCTAATCAGCTCGCCCCGTCGATATTATGATGTTTTTGTACTTTACGAAACGAAGCTGACCTTGCGAGACTTGAATATAGAATATAAAAACTTCGTGACGCACATAGTGCCGAATAACATTGGGGTTATGCATTCCAAAAGGAATTCCCAATCGCCATTGTACTTCATAATAACCAATAACTGAGGTATACAAAGGCTGGTGCTAATTAATGTTACAGCGGCGGATAAGGTGTAACGGACTCGGGCAGTCTGATACGGCCATTGTCCAACAATCGTCAACAAAACTTTGTTTATTTTAAAGTATCGGTGTTCAAAGAAGTCCATCGCGAGGAGAGCTCACATCAACACTGCGTTACCGCTACTATCGCTCTTCTCCATAACACTGAATGACCCTCACCTTCGGGGGCTTCGTTACCCTCAGTTTTCAACGTCTCATTCCCGTCGTACATTTTTAAACCATCATAATATCTTTCTCATCTCGATGGACGTTCAAATTACTCCCCCACACGTTCACCTGGTTTTGATTGACAGCGATGCGAGGATACGCATCGTACTCCGTGCTTCATACACTACGTTAGGTATTCAGCGGTGGGGCGAGACAGCGGTGGCCGGTGGGGTTTGCATTGCTTATGAGACAGTACAAGATCTGCGAGAACTCTTCAGCTTGGTGTTGCCCGATACAATATGTTTGTAATGTAGTTGTCGTCAGTTGCAGTGTAGGGTGAATTTAAACTATGTTTGAAAAATCCGTAGGTGTAACGTCTGTCCGAGGTATTATGTCCGTTCGACTGGAAACTATAAGGATTCATTTCAGTATACATTAGAGTCGGACGTAGGATTTTTTCAAGTCCCTTTTTCTTTTCTTTCTCTTTCATACCTAGATTTATGTTATTGTTCATCGCATGTTGATTCAGTGTGAATCGCACAGTCTACGGCTGTATAAATTAACTATTGAATTGATGAAGTGCAATGGTACAGATTGCTAAGTCTTCATTGATAACATCGCTTTTTCGTCCCACTCGAGTCGGATGAGATCCGTCACTTAAAAGAAGATATACCCGGTGGGAAAATCATTACACATGCACGTGTTGATGGTAGGGATAGCTTTTAAGATAAAGTTATAGAAAGTTCGTGGTTACAAGCGTTCAGAGGTAATTATATGAAAGGAATGGTTCATAATTTATATAGGGTTTTACTATCGTTGATTATTTTTTTATTGATTGTCGCTACATAACCTTCGGCGAGTGAAGGAACACTGAACGGAGAACTGTAAAGTATGACATGCATGTTTGCATAATCTGGAATATATAAAAAGATTATGATCTTCGTCAAGTTACAATGGTCAATGAGCTCTACAATATCTGTAGGTATTGACAAGGATTGAATGGTGATTCCTACCACCACAAAAGTTTTCACAGACATTTCGAAAACTTTTCCAGCTGTCAGTTTGCAAGGTTTGTGACAACGCAACGTCATAAGGGGCAGAAGTTTCTGAGCATTCAACGATAATCTATACCATTTAAGGTGGACTCTGCGGAAGAAATCAACATTTTTTTTAGACCTCCTACAACACTATATTGACCGTTCACTCACATATAATAGTGAATACCAAAACTGTGATCCATCAGAGTTTGGGATAGATAGCTGAAGCCGTAGAGTTGCAGCATAACGAGTGCATTGAATACTACGAATCTTATGGTCTCTTGTGGTTCAATCGTCCGTACGAGAATCTGAATACAATTTTACTGATTCATCAGGAGTTTTCGGAAATCATCAATTATAAATCGTATTCATTACCTGAACTCCTATTATGCTAATCAAAATGATGCAGAGTCCCATGAGAAAAAACAAACACCATGTGTAACACCCCTCGAGGAGTTCTACGGACCTGGCAATGAAAAGTTATTGTGACGAATTCGAATTCGAATTTATCTGTAGAAAAAGAGATGTACTGCGGGAGGGCCAATGTATGCGACAGTTTACCGAGGTAGACGCACGATTTCCTTTCGAATTCCAACTTTACATCGTGAAATTGCACGAACAAAATTTGAAATTTTTCGTGTATGAAATAAGAAACACGTGCATTATTCGAGCAGTCTTACTTGATAGCATGGTTGTGTCTGTCGATGCACAAGAGTAGATGTTTAAACTCCACATCCTTTTTCTTTAATGGATGGTTGGCACCTCCTGTTTCTTTTGGTCTGTCATTTTGCCCAACTCGCGCCAGCTTATGTCTGAAAGTTTTCATTTACACATTGTCATGTTTTTCATATGCTAACTGATGCAGGTGGAAAAAAGAATTGTAGGTTACGCTAGATGAAATACAATTAAATCTCCTACATCTTGTGACCTTGTGTAAACGACTTCGTTCAGAAATATTTCGCATCACTTTTCACTAATTTGTGAACGAGTGGCATACTTACGGTCACGGTTATAATGGTTGAAGCCCGTTTTGATTTTTATGACAAGATAGAGAAATTGCTTCTCACGTAAGCACTAGAAGTTCTCATCAGTCGTTAAGGACGTTAAAGCTACTTCAAAGATAAAGACTCGTGCAACGATTACTTTGAGAGACGATCAAGAGGGGCTCAAGAATTTATGGAAATCCCCGGTATACCGTTTACTTTCGTTTACATTTAATATTTCCTTGGTGTAGTCTAGTTTGTGGAACCATACCTAATTATATATGAACTCAGATATGCTATCATATGCTATGATCTGATCATATATGATTCAATGCGATTCATAACGAATACAGATCTCAACATACATGGACAGATGTGGATAAGTTTATTTTCGCCGGGCAATACTAAAAGCATCATATATTTTCTCATGTTGGTGTGCCTGTCGGCGATGGTACAATGAAATATCAAAGCACTCGACTTACCCCAAGGCGGCGAATATTCCACAAGAGTGTTGCACGTAAACCATGAATATGGTATCAAAGGAAATTACAACAAGGTGTCCCATTGATACGCACACGAAATAATGCATCATAATATAAAAATAATACTTTTGCATGTCGAGATGGTGATAGTCGAGGGCGATTGGAAATTCGCCGCGTTTCGAACCATTTTGGAACAAAACGTCGATGATCTTCGGTACCATCGGTTGGGTCATGAAGAGAATGCAGGATGAATAATTAGTGACTGTATATGCAACAGCAATACATACTATATATTTCTCCCTTTTCAAAATATGGCATTGCCCTCAGCAGTACGTCGATCCTACAGATTCCAAAGTAACACAGACCCAATTCGACGCAGGCAACTGTACACAATAATTCGACACACCACCAACTCGACACGCACTAACTCGTCGCATCACCAACTTGACACGTCCCAATCAGACACAAATTCTATCAGGATTCGTCTAGGATTTGTCGAGTTAGTAATGCGTCGAGTTGGTGCGCGTTGATTTGGTGATGTGTCGAGTTATTCTGTGTACAATTCCCTGAGTCGAGTTGGGTCTGTGTTACTTTTTAATCTTTTGGATCGACATACTACCATTGCACTCCAATGTTCGAGATAAGTATAAGAGACAAGCCAGCTTTAATAGGATATTAGTGCAGAGGACAAATTAGCTCGTAGCTGACCGGGTAATGAAAAAAAAACCAAAAAACAAATAAGTGGCTTCATCCTCTATGGAACGTACGTTTTAAGATGAGAAATAACAAATAACAATCAACAGCATTCAACTTATGAACCGAACCGTCACAGATTTGACTAACCTCCATACAAAATCGTCATCTTTCTTGCCCGCTCTGCGTATTTGTGAAGAATGTGCACTTCTTGTTCACAGGCCCATACTTTCCAATCGGCACGAATATTGTTTAGTAACTCCAACATCTGTACGCATTGAACAGATCTTAATAAGGAATAACGATTAATCAGATCGCCCCGTCGGTATGACTATGACGATTTCGTATTTTACAAAATGAAGCTAACCTTGCGGGAGTTGAATATAGAATATAAAAACTTCGTGACGCATATACTGCCAAATAACATTGGTGTTATACATTCCAAAAGGAATTCCCAATCATCATTATATTTTAAAATAACCATTAATTGAGGTATAAAAAGACTAGTGCTGATTAATAATATAACGGCGGATAAGCTGTAACGGACCAGGGCAGTCTGATACGGCCATTGTCCAACAATCGTCAATAAAAGCTTGTTTATTTTAAAGTATCGGTGTTCAAAGAAGTCCATCGCCACGACAGCTCACATCTATACTACGTTACCGCCACTGACGCTCCTATCCATAACACTGAATGACCCTCACTTTTGGACCTTTTGTTACCCTCACTTTTCATAACTTCATTCCCGTCGTACATTTTTAATCCATCATAATATCTTCCTCGCCTCGATGGACGTTCAAATTACTCCCCCACACGTTCACCTGGTTTTGATTGACAGCGATGCGAGGATACGCATCGTACTCCGTGCTTCATACACTACGTCAGGTATTCAGCGGTGGGGTGAGACAGCGGTGGCCGGTGGGGTTTGCATTGCTTATGAGACAGTACAAGATCTGCGAGAACTCTTGAGCTTGGTGTTGCCCGATACAATATGTTTGTAATGTAGTTGTCGTCAGTTGCAGTGTAGGGTGAATTTAAACTATGTTTGAAAAATCCGTAGGTATAACGTCTGTCCGAGGTATTATGTCCGTTCGACTTGAAACTATAAGGATTCATTTCAGTATACATTAGATTCGGACGTAGGATTTTTTCAAGCCCCTTTTTCTTTTCTTTCTCTTTCATACCTAGATTTATTTTATTGTTCATCGCATGTCGATTCAGTGTGAGTCGCACAGTCTACGGCTGTGTAAATTAACTATTAAAGTGATGAAGTGCAATGGTAGAGATTGCCAAGTCTTCATTGATAACATCGCTTTTTCGTCCCACTCGAGTCGGATGAGATCCGTCACTTAAAAGAAGATGTACCCGGTGCGAAAATCATTATACATGCGCGTGCTGATGGTAAGGATAGCTTTTAAGATAAAGTTATAGGAAGATCGAGGTTAGAATCAATCAAAAGTCTATATATTTGAAGAATGTTTCATAATTCACATCGGGTTCCACTATCGTAAATTTTTTTATTGATGATCGCCACATGAGCGTCGGCGAAACGTTCCTACACCGAACGGAGAACTGTAAAGTATGATATCGATGTTTTCATAATCTGAAATACATAAAAAGTTCATAATCCTCGTTAAGTTGCAATGGTCAATGAATCCTACAATATTTGTACACATTTACGAAGCATAAATGATGATTCTTACCGCCGCAAAAGTTTTCACAGACATTTCAAAAACTTTTCCAGCTGTCAGTTTGCAAGGTTTGTTACAACGCAGCGTCATAAGAGGTAGAAGTTTTTGAGCCTTCAACGAAAGTCTATACCATTTCAGGTGGACTCTGCGAAACAAATCAAATTTTATCAGCCCCCCTCCGCCAATATCTCAATCATTCACTCACATATAATAGTGAATACCAAGGCTATGATCCATCAGCGTTTGGGATAGGTAGGTGTGGCTGTAGAGATGCAGCATAACGAGCGCATTGAATACTACGAATCTTATGGTCTCTTGTGGTTCAATCGACCGTTTAAGAATCTGAATACAACTTTGCTAAACCATTTGCAACTTTCGAAAATTATTAATCATAAGTCGTACGCTTTACCTGAACGCCTATTATGCTGATCAGAATGATGCTAAGCCCCATGATAAAAAAGAAACACCATGAGTAAGCCGCCTCGAGGAGCTCTACGGATCTGACAATAAATTTATTGTCGCGAAATATGCCACGTCATATGCTTTATATTTACCAAATACTTTGGAATGCATTAGAACACTAATAGTAAGGTGAAAAATTATAGTGAGGAGCTTAAGCACGATGTGGTAAGTCAGACGGGGTGCATTTTTACATCGACACAATCCAAAGAGTACCAAGAGACCTCATCAATCGACTTCAGACGGTGATAAGGGAATGTAGAAACCACTATTACGTACACTGACATGGAAGGGAGAATGCTATTGAAGCTTTTTAGTGTATCTAATAACGAACACATAAATTATTCGACCACTCTCACTTGATGGCATGGTTGTGTCTATCGATACACAAGAGTAGATGTTCGAAGTCAACATCTCTCTTCTTCGATGGATAGACGGCTAATCCAGTTTCTTTTGTTTTGTCATTTTGCCCAATTCGCACCAGTTTGTGTCTGGAAGTTTCCATTTACACATTGTCATGCTTTTTACGCTAACTGATGCAGGCGAGAAAAAGGGTTACAGACACGCGGCATGAAAAACAATTAGACCTCCCATATCTCATAACCTCGGGATTTGTTGACTTGTTGGAATGGACTTGTTCAAGGCATATTTGACCCTCAGTTTTCACTAATTTGCGAATAGAGTGGACAGATGGCGAAACAGCTTGGAGATGAGAGTGATGTAGTTCCAGACGTTCGCTCCACAATTTAAAAGAAATTCATAAGCTATGGAAGCATAGTTCAACAGAATTTCAACTGTATAACATATGAGATAATATGATAACGAATGAACTGTGTGTGATTTTTCTGATTAGGCGGGAATTAGCTCGAAGTCCTGCAATGCTCGACAGAGCCCGACAAGATTCTTTTTGTGAAAAGCGGAAGCCCACCGCAACTCCGCAGCTCTACGAAAAGAGTGCAACGCGTCGGAGAACTAGTCCTCATGGGCCTCAAAGCTACCCATTCAAAGACTTAGACCCTCGCAATGGTAACCTTGATAGGTGGTCAAGAGGGCCTCAAAAATTAACCGGTACCATTTAGTTTCATTCTCATTAACATTTTTCCTCGGTACAGTCTAGTTTACGTCACTCGACTTTGCGATCATTATGGGTTGTAAGTTTTTGGTGAAACACGAAACTACGTTGGATGGAGTTGAGTCTAATCCACTCAACTCCCAGGTCACACTGGTTTGCTAACTTTCGATAAAACAAAAATTAGCTGGCGTCGATTCAAGCTTGCGGCCGCATGAGCCGGTGAAGATCATATTTGCTTCTACAATATCACTTCTAACCAGATGTGGAATCACACCTAACAATATATGATCTCAGCTATGCCATCATATGGTATGACCTGATCGTACATGATTCAATGTGTCAAAAATCATACATTCTCTCACGTAGGTGGGTCTGTCGGCGATGGTACAATGAAATATCAAAGCACTCGACTTACCCCAAGGCGGCGAATATTCCACAAGCGTGTTGCACGTAAACCATGAACATAGTATCAGAGGAAATTACAACGAGGTGTCCCATCGATACGCACACGAAATAATGCATCATAATGTAAAAATAATACTTTTGCATGTCGAGATGGTGATAGTCGAGGGAGATTGGAAATTCGCCGGGTTTCGAACCGTTTTGGAACAAAACATCGATTATCTTCGGTACCATCGGTTGGGTCATGAAGAGAATGCAGGATGAATAATTAGTGACTGTATATGCAACAGCAATACATATTATATTTTCCCCTTTCAAGAACAACATCGTAGTCAAATGTTCGCGATAAGTGTATTTAGGAAGTCGGAATTGTGAAGCCAGCTTTCGTAGAATACTAGTACACTCAACGAAATAGCTCGTAGCAAACCGTGCGATGCAAAAAAAAAACATAATCCGTACAGTCAAGCATATTGATGGAAAAGTGGCTTCAACTTCTGTCACACGTACTTTTTTTGATACGGAAGAGCAAATAATAAGAGGATTCGACTCATCATCCGACCGTCACAGATTAGACTAACCTCCATACAAGATCGTCAGCTTTCTTGCCCGCTCGGCGTATTTGTGAAGAATGTTCGCTTCTTGTTCGCACGCCCACACTTGCCAATCGGCACGAATATTGTCCAGTAACTCCAGCATCTGCACGTATCGAATAGATCTTGATAAGGAATAACTTCTAATCAGCTCGCCCCGTCGATATTATGATGTTTTTGTATTTTACGAAACGAAGCTGACCTTGCGAGACTTGAATATAGAATATAAAAACTTCGTGACGCACATAGTGCCGAATACCATTGGGGTTATGCATTCCAAAAGGAATTCCCAATCGCCATTGTACTTCATAATAACCAATAACTGAGGTATACAAAGGCTGGTGCTAATTAATATTACAGCGGCGGATAAGGTGTAACGGACTCGGGCAGTCTGATACGGCCATTGTCCAACAATCGTCAACAAAACTTTGTTTATTTTAAAGTATCGGTGTTCAAAGAAGTCCATCGCGAGGAGAGCTCACATCAACACTGCGTTACCGCTACTATCGCTCTTCTCCATAACACTGAATGACCCTCACCTTCGGGGGCTTCGTTACCCTCAGTTTTCATCGTCTCATTCCCGTCGTACATTTTTAAACCATCATAATATCTTTCTCACCTCGATGGACGTTCAAATTACTCTCCCACATGTTAACCTGGTTTTGATTGACAGCGATGCGAGGGGATGCACCGTGCTCTGTGCTTCATACACTCCGTTAGATATTCAACTGAGACAGCGCCAGGCGGTGGGGTTCGCATAGCCTATGGGACATTACAAAATCTAAAAGAACTCCCCAGCTCATTATTTGCAGGTACAATGTTTTTGTAATTCAGTCAGTTGCAGTACACGGTACTTTGAAAACTACGTCGGTATAATCCGAGGTGTTACTTCTGTCCGACTTGAAACTATACGGAATTATTTCAGTGTACGTTAGAGTCAGATGTACGATTTTTTCAAACTCCCGACAATCAATCATTAAATTGCAAATCATCAATGCACGTTTGCAGTGAATTATATTTTAAAAAAACAACCATGCTGTAGTCCGTTTGTTGCACATTTTGCGAACGTTTATACTGTAAACCGTTCGCATAAAAAATCGGCCATTGTTCGGTAACGAAGTCGTTTGGTTCGCTTGGCAGGAAAAAGTCAACGGAACGATATAAAGTTGAATGTCCATATTGATATTTGTATCTTTTGTTCCTTCGATGTCGTTTAAACGCGGCAGCCCCTATTTTCTACACAACTAAAGGAAGGTCTAAAAATGAGCTTTCACCAACTAACAGAGCGTGTTTGTTTATTGGTGAATGTGTTTATTAATCTTTATCCAAATCGCCGCATAATCTTTTATAACAAGATCAACAATGTTCGAGGGTCAAGAAATTTTTGGATATTCTTTAATGTGGAAGTTTTAGCTTCAGCTTTATATTATTGAACGCCTGCATATCGAATATTGAATCGTGAAGTACGACAGAGATCAATTCATCAAGATCTGCAATACATGAACGAATTTTCATGGGCGACCATCTTCAACGTCAAATTATTCTGTAGGAATACGAATAAAAAATCGTAGATAAAAACGCCCACTAATTTTTAGTTTTTCTCGTAACTACATTTTTATTGTTTCTCGTCGCATGATTAGATGTAGAAAGTTCTATTTGAGCCGCACAATCATGTATGAATGAACTATTAAAACGACGAAACGAATATCAACCCCAATTGGAGCAAATTACTAGATGCTTGCATGTAAATATTGCATTATGTGATGAGCTCCCGGATTATAGGAAATTGGAGAAACGAACACAAATTTTGATCGAGGTTGAACGATCGGGTAAATACAGGACAGTTTGACCGACAGTGGTGGATGTGCGGTCGGTGTGTGGCTCCGACGACCACCCAAGTCAAGCAGCGTTGCTCGCAGCCAGTACTTGGATAGGTGACCGCTTAGCCACGCACTGACTGGCGCATTCACCGTTGAGCGGGAGACCGTTTTTCTGAGGTCTTGTTGTGTACACTTAAGACCTTTCGTGTATACAGCCGGCAATCAGAAAAAAGCCGGCTGCGGACGCAACGGAAAGGTAAGGTAGCTTAGCTTAGCTTGGTGCGGGTGGGGAAGTGTTAGGTGTTAAAGGGGGGAGGGGGGCGGGCGTAAAAACCCAACAAACTAATCTACCTAACCTAACCTACAGGACAGTCTGGACTGAAACGTAAAATGGAACGGGATAATAGATCGTGCGAACGTGCGGCTCTGCGTTACTTCGAAATTTCATTGTTTTCTTTCTCCGACGGAATAAAAAATTAAATTAGTACCGTATATTATATACTAATTTATTTTATATGAAGTTCCATTAAGCATTTGTATCGATACTTGTATAAACGACAAATGGTGTAAATCGTTTTGAACGGCTATAAATAAATAAATGACACTATGTAAATTATTTCCTCCGATTAATAGTAGGTAGTTCTGGATTAATGAAAACTTACTTGTCAACGCGTCATTACATTATTCCTCATGGAGTTACATATTTATAACATTATTCAGTGAATGGACAAAATATCTCCACTCCGTCTACGTAACTAGCGTGTAAAATTACACTATTCCTTGTCAGCGTCGTAAACCACCGTTCGAAAGCCAAATCGGAAGGTTTGGTTCTTGAAATCGCTAGCCAAACGATGGCAAACCGACAGCAAGAAAAAGAAATACCGAATCCGATCTCAACTCAGAACTTACGGACTTCTGGAACGGTACGATACGATACGATACGAAACGATACTTTCAAATGTAATTGTTCCGAAAAATAAGAGTTGGGTCGTCCTTAGTGCTTGAAGCTGTAACGATTGATCGTTAAATAAAGTTTCGTTCTTATTCCTACTTCCAATGTGCTGCTAAATAAACAATGATTACTGTTTTTTAATTTTCTGTACTTGCCTTAGCATAGTCGTGACAGCTGTCCGACGCCTCAAAAGAAACTTACTAAAAAGAAAAAAAAAATTATTTATGAAAACTGCGAATAAAACACTAAAAACAGAAGAAAATTAAGTCTTCCACAGCCGTAAGTGCACAAAGTTCAAAAATCGTCGGTATATGCAGGGACTGCGATGGATGGTTCTGGTAGGTCCAACGGAAGCACTTGATGGGATGTGATCCGTAACTAGGATTACTATTAATATTATGATAAATATCGAAACACATTGCAATGTTATTGCTCAGATTTGAAATATCAACGAAATGCTTAATATCGTGGAAAGAACGACTTCTCACACAATATGTACACAATCTGTTGTAAAAAATGGAAATGCACGCGAGGACGTCTTCGAAGCTCGAGAGCTCGAGCACTATTGCGGCCCGATTCGTATTCCAACGCGCCGCGATGAGAACGCATGCGTCGGGCCGAAAACCGATCGAACAATAGTAACGAAAGTGTTAACACTTTTTCGTACCTTATCATCTATCGAGCGTCGGCAGGGCGGCCACAATCGGGATGTTGTGGAGAACCGTTTCAGCGTTACGCCTACGTGGAACGTGCAATTCATTGACACGAGTTTGCGGGGAACGATAAACGTTGTATTTATTTATTTACCAAGCGGCATGGATTCGAGGAAAAAAGAAGGAATAAGTATGAGAAAGGTGTTTCCAACGAACCCGCTCATTCTGTACCGAGAGTACATTTTCCGGAAACTATAGAGGTCCATTTGCAATCGCTGACAGTGAGGGAAACGAGTAACAGAAAGTTTTTCCAAATTGGCACGTCGGCTCGTCTCGAGTCTCTGACAGCGCGCGAGCGATATCGTCGACGAATTGGGGGAACAAAAAAAAACGTCGAGGAGCGAAGCTTTTTCTTCTTATCTTCAGTTATGACTACGAGTTTCTTCGATCAGCGTTACTACGCGATAAACAAGGGCCTCATGTCCCGAATAGGAATTTGGCCGGAACAGTCGTCATGCGTGAAGAACACTTTGCCGTTGACTGTACTTGCCATTATCCTGTCCATCGCAGGACCGCAGGTAGCTTTCTTCGTTTCAATAATCGCTCCGAACAATTTTATAATTTATCAGGCCACGTTGAAATAGCTCATTCGATTGCGCGACGCTCGGGGGGATCCCGACGCTGTTATTAATTGTGTACCGATGTTCTTATGCTTAGTAACGAATTGCACCACGATATTGAATAGCATTCACAAAACCGGCAAGGTAGGCAGGAGGTAAATGTATGATCGCCAAGAAAAAAAAGCTCTAATCCCACGATGAGTCACAAACAGCACAAAGGCCTTCTCAATTATATCGAGTATTATTTTTCATTTATAAGGCACTCTACTATTATTACAACACTTTTCATATCTTCGATATTTACGCTCAAATAATGAGAAATAAAAGATGTAATTCGATGCGGTGTGTTTTTCCATTTTTTTAGTCATAGCAATTACTGTTTGGAATATAACAGTGATTTATTATTTTTGGGAATTCCGTTCGCAATGCGAGAGACCCTTTCGAAATATTGCTCCTTAGAGTCATTCAAGTCGGCTCCCACGACCTAGAATTGCATCGCTCTTGGCAAATTTACTTATAGCGCACTCCGTGCAGTTACCGTTTCAATCGAATCGGCACCTTCCGATTGTCCGGTTTCGCTAGGGTAGTATAAATTGAATGTGTATGTCGGAGTTCGGGTAAGCTGGAGTGGTGAGTCACTCCAGGATTTCTGACAGACGACGCATCCGGCAAGAGTTATTTGGCACTTTTGCAGATGAAAGCGATGCTCAAGAAGATCGAATCGCATTGGAACATGTTCAGGAACACATCTGCCGTCGTTGTTCTTGACGAATACGCCGAGCATGGACGCTTTCTTACCATCGCTTATTCGGGTATGAACGTTTGCTTTCGACCATTTAATTTTCAACAATGACAATTATAGACGTCCAAGTAGTATTACTCGTAACTTTTTTTTTTCAATCATTTTTTTTTTTTTTTTTTTTTTTTTTTTTTTTCAGTTTATATCTATTTGACGCTAGTCGTCTTTCTCTTCATACCAATAGTACCAATGATACTGGATTTTGTTGATCCCTCGAATGAAACGCGACCCAAGAATTACATCTATGAAGCCGAGTACGGCGTCGATTCGGACAAATATTTTTGGCCCATACTTGCACATAGCTATATGGTTTCGACAGTGGGAACTTCGATCTTCGTTGCCATTGACACGATGTATATTATGTGGGTCGAACACGCTTGCGCGCTGTTTGAAATCGTCGGGTAAGTACAAGCTTTTGTCTCTCTTGGATCAAGACCTAACCTCCTAATCGATCGAAAATGTGGCGATTGCAAAACCGCGAAAACAACCGGTGGTTTTGTGCAAATGTGTAACCACCTAAACAACCAGTAAAACAACCCCGTTCGAGCTGCGAAAGTCTGGTCACTTTTTTAACAGCCGACGAGCGCGAAACCGACTGTAGAGATCTGCAGCGGTTTTCCGAACCTCTCTCGGCACTTTCGATTGGCCTTCGACCACATTCGCACAATCGTACTTTACAGATTGAAACTAAAAACGACGGGGGCTGAATATACGCTTCATAAGAAAAAAAGGGGTATCACTCCTTGCGATAGCAGTTACCGAAGAATGTGTGACTGCATCGTTCTTCACGGAGAAGCGATAAGGTCGGTGACATAAGAGATCGCTATAAGCCTGAGTTTGTCATTTTTGGGTTTCAACAAGCCCTTGACCTTGAATCATTTAAGAAACGATGCAAATTATATTTGCAAGATGATTTCCCATTTTTTAATCTGCATTTACAAAGCCTCTCCATAGGAAAGCGAACTACCAATTCGCGACTGCTTCACAGAGGACACTTCGTAAATTCAGATTGAAAAAATGAGAAAACGCAGAGCGAATTTCGTTTGCACATACTCTTTGTTTTGAACCGATGCCCAATTGGGAATCAACATCAAGCAAAAGTGGCGGAAACGTTCCCTTCGGTCAAAATTTTATTTTCACGGAAAACGTTTAATTGCATCTAAATATCGATTCATATTGGTTTTAGTAGCTTTAAATAAATCTACCAGAAATCACGTTGCTACATGTGGTTTCCCAATACGATTGAGATTTGCGCGGTTCATTATGGGTTTACACACTTTGTAAACGCCGAAGGATACACCATATGCAAATCTGAATCTCATCTCTCGAAATTCATCCAGCAAATACGTTTTTCTGTGATTCAGTTTTGCGGGGATGATCGAGAGCGTTTATTCTGGATCTTTGTTGGTGGTGATCGGCGTTAGTACGATTATTATGAGCATCACGGGTTTGCAGGTGCATCAAATTTAGGATCCATGATCCATGTTCGAACGAACAGACAATGTTTAACAATTATTTTCGTTTTTCAGGCCGTCATTAATATGAAACATCCGGCAAAATGTCTGCAAGTATCGAGTTTCGTTTTTGGCCAGGCTTTTCATCTCTGGTTCAATAACCTACCCGGTCAAAAATTGATCGACCACAGTTTGCGAGTTCACAATTACGCGTGCGTATGAACAATAACCGTGTATGAAATGGTAGGAGGTAGAAAAGGCCGAAGAGAAATGGGCCTGGAGAAAAGAAATTGACTGGGTACCCGCGAAAAATCTCTTTTCCGGAAATGAAATGGCAGGAAAATACCATTTTAGCCCATCGCGCTTTGCCAGAATGAAGAGACTTGGCAGAGTCTCGCGCCAAGTACATTTGCGCGTGACTCGTCACAGAGTCTACATACGCGAGACCTCGCGCTGGGCGTATAAGATTTTTCTTCGACAAGCTCTAATTTTTTAAATACGATGGAAAACAAATAAGTAACAAGATTTTTATCATATAATTAAGCTTCTAGCTTGCAATTAAACCTCATTTTGAGACGATCGTTGCGCTCGTTGTTGAGATATATCGATTTCCTTTTTTTAAACACTGAGATCGGGTAAATTCAAGGTCAAGACCCGAGTCGTCGCTCCGGCCGATCGTCGCACCGGCGGATTTGTAAAACCACAATTTGTAAAACCACAGGCACATACTTTTTATTAACTCAAAAAAAATAGGCGTGCCAAGTATGATTTTTTTGAACAACAGTTGATAATGAGCTTGGCGACCTTTAACTCATTTTTTAAAGATTCTGAAAGAATAGTACATTGTGCAACAAGGGCCGAAAGTTGGCGTTTGCGACGCGGGTGACGCTTGCTGCCCGAGCGAAGCGAGGGCTGCAATCACACGAGTCGCGATATAGACGCTTTGAGGGGCAGTGTATGCGGGACGAAAAACAAGTGAGGTCAAAAAAAGCGGGCAAAGAAGTGGACTTTTCTGCCCTAGGGCAGAAAAGTAATGTGACGCGCATGCGCATACTGACATTTCGACGCTGTTACGAAATGAGCTACTTTCGTCCCGCAAAACTGACCCGAAAAGCGCCGTTTTCATGCGCGAGTTGCAAAAACAACTTATACCCTTACAAATGTACTTCGCGCAACTTTTACATCGAAGATGTTTTTTATAATATACACTATTCTCACCCACCCATCGCGGTGCTAGTGCCGGCCGGCGTGAGCTTGAATGTTGTATTGTCAATTTTTCGGAAATGGACTTTTTGGGGAATCTTCGATAGATCAAATGTGTGACTTACAAAATATTCTGCTGTACACATGCGACGTTCTGGTGCTGCTAGACGAGAGGAACGCGTACGGCTGTTTTTTCCATCGGCCTTTTTTTCCGGACTTTTTTTTCTCTGCCTTTCTTTCCTAGATTCGTATCGAATCATCAAGCTTTTGACACGATCCTAAAAATATTCTTCGCTGATCGACAGTTACGATTTGAACTGGTACGACATGCCGCTGAAAACTCAAAAGCTGTTAATATCGATTCTTGTACGGAGTCGAATACCCTGCCTTCTCACCGCCGGAAGAGTTTATGTGCTATCGATGGAAAGTTTTGGTTCGGTAAAATATGATATTTTCGTGACAATTCGACGATAATGAGGTCTATACTGTGAATAGGCGTAATTGTATTCGAAATAACATATTCAAATGGATTTCAAGGTAATCCAGACAGCGCTTTCGTACTTTGTGATATTTATGCAACTGTACTAAACGTTACAGTCTATGAAGTGCCTGAAAGCAACATGCTCAATCTTCGCAAGCAATCAATAATCGAAGGTTCCGGGAAAAATAATATTTAATTAAAGACTGAAATAAAAAAATGTAATGAAACGGTACGGCGGCGGCAGGTGCTGTCGAATAAAGCGTTTCGTTAAATTGATTCGAAATATCAACAGTGAGCTTAATTCCATTAATATCGTAGATTACACTACAGTCTCAATTTGAGGCTTTAATTATAAAAAAAAAAATCAAGGTGGTCAGACCCCTCAATCGGGTTTAAGTTCGCTTCGGATGCTTGTGAACGAATTTTGAGAATCGATTAAAAAGTCGAAAATAAGTTTGACCGAATTCTCAAATTATACTCAACAGGTAGTACAAATTACAAATTACTCATGAAATTTATAGTCCTATCGAAGCCCTCATTACACAGACGTCTATGGCAATTATCTGACAAAAAATTAATTTGTGGATCTTTTCGACTCAAAATCACTACGAAAGGGACAAATAATTACTTAGTCATTTGTATCCTTAATTAAAAGACGAATAAACGAAGAAAAAAGCTGTTTTTGTACTTTGTTATTTACTAAGAATCGGATAGGACCCATTGGGTTGGGTAGGATAGGGAAAAGTACAATTTTTTCTCCCTCTCGACTACTTTCCTGATTTTCCTTATTTCTCAAATAGCTCCACCAATATTTTCAATCGACGTTTTGCATTGTCTGTTTATTTTCATCGATTACTGCACTTTGGTCATTATTTGCTCGAAGGTACGATGTGTGACACGGCCTTACAACGTCCAGCAAAGTAGGGATCAGTTCGATAACGATTCAGGAAAGTGGACTAATGTAAAGAGACCTTTGAGACATTTTTCAGAACTTTTGCCGCAATAACATTTTAATCGCATGAAACCAGCGAATTCTATGCAGACGTTTTAATGGTCACCCAATTTCTCCGGCTCTCGAACAGTACACTTCAATCTGACTCAGTCGACAAATTGAGAGTCTTTTTTTCATGTCAATATCACATGGCTTATGCATCTTATTGATGCTAGAATAAAAAGAGGGGAATAGTCGCGGTCGCATTTACATACGGTCATTACAATAATATACTTTACAGGGCTGGCTTTAATATCAATTGATCGGGGGAAAGCGTAATAAACCTCGATGGTACAGCGTCATTCGTTACCAATGATGTACGCAGAAGCAACGTTTTTCGGATTAAGAACCCAATTTTTCATTTCGTTTTTAGAGCATTGAGAACAATCATTTTGGCCACGATAGTAACTTTGTCAGCAATAACTCACCGTCCTCCCACGAAGATTTTTCCGTTGGCACGTGACGCTTTACGATACTCAAGACTTTTCGATACAAAAAGGATTGCCTGGCAATATTTACAATACTCATATTACGAATTCATCGAAGAATCTTTTGCGCATCATTGAATGCTCACCTGTTGGCTGGCTTGCAGATTGACAGATGATCCTGAGGAATTTCGAAGAACTCGCCCACACCGGGATCTACAAAGCAATCGACACTTCGGCAATTAGATAATTATCCGACTCGAAAAGTTAATCGATGGAACTTTTCGACCCAGAATTACTACGAAAGCGGAAATGACTACTTGGCCACTTGTGTTGTTTATTACAAAACAAACAAATGAAAGATAAACAGCTCGCCTACTTTGTTATTTACTAAAAATCGGATAGGACAGGCAAAAAAATAGCAGTATTTTCTAATCAAATGAATTTGAACTTGCCTGCAGAGTTCGGTGTGACGAATTGAAATGGAAATTTCATCGCGGTGACGAGAGTCGATCTGGTTTCGCTGAAACTGACGATATCGATGGCGTAGCGTTCCAACATTTTCAGAAAGTCCTCGTGCAGTCTCAGCAACGCCGGAGATTCTGATAACGGAAAGAAATTGAGAACGATAATGATGGTGAATTCGCGTAGTTCGACAATTTCTATTGCAAATGAATTAAATTTGGCTGACTTCGGAAAAATGTCGCGACTGACTGGACGAGATTCAATTTAACAGAGATTCGATCATGTACGACACCTTGTCTGAGTTCCTGAACTTCAACGGACGGCCACAGCACCATTTGAGTCGTTTGCTTGAGCGCGGCGACGTGCGAACCTTTGTGGGGCGTGCTGTAGAAAATTATAGCTCTTGTGTTCCTGCACAAGCCATTCTGATCCCCATTTTTCGATTCTGAAAAAATACGATTGCTTATCGAATGTATTCTTCATGTTAATTGCACAGTCTACATAAGGCGATATAGAAAACAGAAGAAAACTTTTGCCGACCTTCCACCAACATTTTCTTGACTAATAGACCACCCATCGAGTGGCAGACCCAAATAACCGGTCGTTTTCCAACACCGGACATCGTCAGCTTTCTCGTAAACTCGACGCTTCTCTCATCGAGAGTGCTTCTAAAAACGAAAGTGACGGATAAGAAAAGAGATGAGACTTTTTTTTCCTCGTTTAATTCTCCTTATTGACCCCGGTTTTGCGATTATTGCAGTTCATGAAATAGAATAGTTAGATGAATTCCGCCCTAATTGATGACTTTTTGGAATAAGAAATAATATACGATTACTTCATCACAAGTGCCCCGTGCTAAATAACAACTTGTATTGTGCGATGTAAATACTACATCACTGTTGCAAAGTTGTATTTGCTGGAAACTCTCATGCAATCAGGAAGCAAAAAATTGCGCGTATCGCGCTGAAGTGAATTTTTAAAGAGTGTAAAATCTTTGATATTGCGGTGCTACTTGCTTCGCGCTTTCCAAAGGACAAGGCGGACTCCACATGGACAAATTAGTGTCATAATTTATCCCGAGAACTCTGAGAGCCGACACGTCTTTGGGTAACCAGTCGCGCGGCCAGCACTGAGTCCTGTGGATTCGATCGTACTCCGCTTGTTCCATGCACGCCGCATCGCTGAAAAATTGCATTCTTATAGATCCTCGGATCGCATCCTCGAAGCTTCCTCAACTCAATCATTGGGATGTGGTTCGATTCGTCGTTTACCCACTGCAGGTGAACGGTCCGGTGGCTTCGGAATTCATGTTTTCCGGACAATCGTACAGTACTACCTCGCAATCTTGGCCCACCCGCTTCCATTCGAGCATCTTCAAGTCACGCGCCAGATCCTTGAGAAATTCTTGCGGTTGCTCGCCGATTATCGCGTTCAGCGTATCCGACTTGAAATAGGCGCCCGGTGATTCTAAAATTTAAAAACGAACAAAACAAAACGTTTCCCGATCAAATAACAGTTGGAAAGCTCTGCATTTACGAACTCAAGTCCGGAGTGTCGCAGATGAAGAATGATTACCGAGTAATATTTGTATTAGACAAATGGATTATCGTCGAATCTTTACTGATTCAAAATTCACTTTTCAATTACCGATTACTGATTATTATTCGCTGTACTTCAAGTTAAAAGCAGGGACCATGTGCTCGAAGTACCGTCCAGCTCTTTTCAGTAGTCATTCTTTTTCCTGATCGTTTCTCCGTTACTTTTCCGAGGTCGCGCTGTTCATTGGGAGAATAATGGAAAATCTCGAAGATTCAATTTACCTACGAGTCCGGATGAAGCCTCATCGAGATCGCGCTGTCGCCAAGTGACGAAAACTCCGCCGAGAAGTCCGTGAATGAATACCACGTCGAGTTTCGGTGTGCCCAAGACCCGGTGTTGCGGATGCAAAAGGTAAATTCTTCGATGAAATTTCTCACCGAAATTATCGTCAGCGTCGAGATTCGTGAGAGCGCGAACCGCCGGTCCGGACAGTCTCACGTCCGAATGACGAGACCAGCGAGCCAAAATTCCGATCCATCCTGCGGAAAAATGGATCGATCGAAAAATCGCTCGGCGAGTCAATCGATGGACCGATTTACTAAACTTGGCTTCTAACTCTAACGAAATTTGCGATCTTTACCGGATCTGAATAAATCCTCGAGGTACTCCTGGTGCAACGACAAATTCGAGATAATCTTGGCTAAAAAAATGCACACCTCGACGTCGTTCTCGAACATCTTTTGCACGTCCGCGAGAACCGGGAGTCCGCCCGCGTCGGCGATATCTGCAACAACGAGAAAGAATTGCTTTTTTTTCCCATCTCGCGACATTATTCGTTTATCGTATCTAATGATAGAGGAGGGAAATAAAGTAAATTCCACCTTTTCCGTATTGTTCCAGCGACGAATGATGATGAATCGTTTGAATACAATTCCTCAGCAATTCGCGGTCCCAAATAATCGCCGGCGTCATTGCCAGACCAACGCTCGCCAAGTCGTGATCGAAGACTACTCCCTCCTGTAAAATTAAGAAAATCCTACTTAAAATCTAGACGGTCGGTAATTCGAACCAGATGGGGAGACATGAAGATGAGTAACAGATCGTTTTAATATTAGAGCGGTCAAAAATTTCTCAGATGAAGAGACACAAAGCGCATGGAACTCAGGCGCTGCTAGTTGTGAGTGATATAGAATTTACATGATTCAATAGGGCATCTAAGATGGTGTATTTCTTCAAATTGAAAAAAATGTTTGAGCAACTCTTTTAAAATGCCCGGTATTCCGCAGCTATTATTCCACAAAATTCTCATAATCTCCGAGTTAGAACTTACCCGATGAGAGTCGCGAAATTTTTTGTTCAGAAACTGAACGAGACAAGGATGACGAGCCTCGCACATGGTATCCATTTTTATCATTAGATAGTGCAGATACTCGATTAATTCCTGAAAATAAATGATAAAATGATACATTAACGATACATAACAAACATAAAAAAACGCGAAAAAAAAGAACACATTCGACCATTTCTAGCCGACAAAAATCGGCGTACCGATTTAGAATAAGTCTAGACAAGTTAAAAAAAACGAATAATCGACCAATTGAATTTTTGCGGTGCTATTACTGAGTCTATCAGTGGCGTAGTGGAATCCTATTCGCATTTAACTTTCGAATTCCATCCGGTCGGAAAAAAGACCATTACCATTTTTGTTACCGACCGTGGTATGTCACGTCGCCTAAAAACTTTTAAAATCCTCGGAAAAATAGCATTACAACTTTCATCACCGATATTTCGCGTAATTCCCACACCCACCAGAATAGAATCGACAATGAGAAACAAGTCGAGAAACGTGTGAAAAAAAATCGTACGTAAAGTTTACGCTGCACATGTCGGTAAGGCGGTTTCATGAAAAACCTGAGATCGACATCGGGCATTCTTGCCAGCGCCACGGCCGTTCTGGCATCCAGAGATTGCGCCATTTGGCAATAGTGCCAGTCTGCAAAAAATTAATATAAAAAAATTCATAATTTTATACTTGAATTCAATCTGTATACTTCATATTTTGTCAATTTTCTTATGAATATACTTTTTTTTCTCTCTGAACTGCGAAATTCGTAAAAGGGCACGTCCCGTGAACAAATAAATAAATAGATAAATAATTTTTATATTTTCTTCGGCAAGTTCCGTCACCTTTGAGATGCTTCAGAGAGCTCAAACCTCTGATGGCCTTCATTCTCTCGTCTCTGGTACCGTTCTTCGCCATGTGCAAAAGTTTGTACGCCAAATTGCGATTTAGCGACTTCCACCATTTTGTTATTACATAAGAGAGACCCTTCGGTTTGTCCGAAACTGAGGATTGCAAATCGCTCTCTTGACGAAACATAAAAATATCTGTAACAAAAAAATTTGTTGTAAAAACAAATTTTTTTCAGTTTTTTAAAAATTTCATGACGCATCTTGCCAAAGACCTTTGTATCGCGGATGATCGATATAGATGTATTGCGCCTGAGCCTGTTCAAGATTGAGAACATTGGTCGTAACTGCGGAGCCGAGGATCTGCGAGGTTTGCCTCACTTGGTAGAAGAGCCAACATCCCCTGGAGGAAAAATGTCATTCGTGTAGGAAATACGTATCTTCATTTCCGTCGTACTTTACTTTTTGGGCTTTTTTTTTCTCAGAATTCAAAAAGTTTTAGGTTAGGTTTGAGCGGCCTACCCGACAACGATAATACAGGCTCCGATAGACTTGAGATAGTAGACGTATCTCCGATAAAAACGTGGTCCCATTTCCTTCGCCGTGAAACAATACGTCGATCAATGACTACTCGTGCGGAATCATAACGTTGTTGTTTACATGACTCATCGGGTGGCGAAATTTCACCGATGAAGTGGAGGTGGTTCCTTGTATTTCAAAACATCGCGATATATCGGCGCCATCGAAGCTCGCGCGATTGGAGGATCGATGGCGAACGCGCTGAGCGCGGGGAATTTGAATGTGCCCGCTTGTGTCGTGAATTCCAAGAATCGATGAGCTAAGAATCATCAATCGCGGGCAATTTTAAAACTATCGCTTCAAATTGATAAAAGAAAACACTTTATCTTAGCCAAATAGGTTCTAATATACTCGAATCGAGCGGGAAAAATTGTTTAACTAATTTACTTGTAGAATTGCATTGAATTTCTTTTGACCTTCATTTGATATGATTCTCGGGCTCGTCGCGCGGGAAATTGAAAAATCTCCTCTTATCTCGATCCCTAATTCCGGGAATTGTATTTCTATGTAGTTTCTCCTAGTTCTGTATATTTCTTAACGTTGTTTGGCTAAACTTTCCGAAAAAATCTTAAGACGAATATTTTTCCTTTTCTTTGCGAAAACAAAGTGACAAGTCATTCGTAATTCCCTATCATAGCACACCTATTGCATTTGTGCCAATATTTCTATATATCGTTATTACGCCTGACGTTTGCACGTCTAACGAGGGGACGAGAGCGCGCGCGCGCCCGCGCGAGAATACGGGGGGTGGTGCACGCCTCGAGGTCGGTAAGACAGAGAAAGGTGACTCGTCGCGCGGTGAGCGCGCGCGCGCGCTCGCGTTCCACGTTAGTTCTCGTCGTCACGTTTCTGACATAATCCGGTGCGAACTGGATCCTGCTGGTGATCCTCGAGAAGTTCGCAACGTGTGCGCGCCGCGCATGAAAGCAGCCCGTAGTATACTTGTTTATATACCTCTGGGGGGGTATGCTTCGATTTTACATTCGCGAGCAAACCGCACGTATACAAAAGACAAAAAAAGAGAGTATCAAAGTTGCGAGAGTGTGACCAACGAACGTAAAAGCCCCGCAAAAGCTAAAGACCGCAAACATAATTGTGAAAGAAAAAAAAATCCATAAGAAATAGAGAAATAACCGAAAACGGAAAAATCCGGCATACGAATGAAAATATCGCTATAATATTAATGAGATAAAAATTAAAGGAAAAAAAGCGGCGACGGTGAAAATTTTGGAGACACGAGAGGCACGGCGCCGTCAGGATTTTCCTTCCCTCCCCCCTCCCCTTGTCCTCACCCCACCCCATTGGTCGAACCGAATCACCGCAACGCTATTCGCTCGAACGAGCGAATCATCGGCTCGATGACAATATTATGAATATTACATAAAAATTCTTCAGAACAGAAATAATTAACAATAGCGGTGATTGCGAAGAATCGGCAAATGTGCGGTTAGTGCCTGCGATAGAAGAAAACTCGTCCTCGTCCTTTCTCCCTTCCCTCGCCCCACCGCCGTGATTCGACTCTCTCGCGTGCACTCGCGCACCGCCGCCACGTACCTTCTCCCACTTTCTCGCTCCGCGCGCTTCTCACTTCCCCCTCCCCGCCCCACCGCGAGCTTCTCTCCTTCGGCAGACAGACAGCGTTAACGGCGTGTGGCAGTTTGGGGAGTTGGGCAGCGCAGGGTAGAGCAGGGGCAGTGTCGTTTCTGGGTCTTTCGCTGCTAGGAACTCATAACCCATAGGCAGCATAGCGGGACATCCGTGCACGAAATATAATTTTTCTTTTCCTCTATCCTTCCGTCTCCGTAGTCGCGCCGAGCGCCGCGTGTCCGTGTGTGTGTTGTGCGTGCGCGCGTGGGGGGTTTTTTTCGAGGTTCGGGCGAGATTCGACGGATTCTTCGACGACGAGAGAACCGTGAAAAAAAAAAAGGGAGACAAACCAAGAAACGGAAGAAAAAACGTGCGAATTTCGTCGATCGCGGGTTTTTTTTTTTTCTACGTTGAACGGTCAAAGCCAACGCGCGAGAGGAAAGGTTTGTTGAGAACGAACGGAGGGAAAGGAGAAAAAAAAGAAGGCTCGCGAACGAAGTGGTGGCCACGCGATTTTAACCACGCGCAGCTATGTCCAACGAGGAAACTTCCGCCGACCGCAATGTCGAGATCTGGAAGATCAAGAAACTCATCAAAAGCCTCGAAATGGCGAGGGGGTGAGTCGTCGATCTAATTTTTTCTTTCCTTCTTTATTTTCCTTCTCTTTTTCATCAATTTTTCGACTTTTCTCGCGACAAAATTTTTTGCCAAAACTTTTTTTTTTTTTTCGTCACGACATATGGTCGATAGAATTTTCGAAGATAAAACCGATTAAAGATGCTCTCGAGGCGCATGGAGAAGTTTCGAGCTCCGAAAGACTTTCGGAGCGAATGCGACTCGATCGGCATATGGCGATCGCGACGCTCTTCGCACGAGGATTGTCTAGGCGACGGAGCGCGCTCGACTCCGACGCAGTCTGATTCTCGGATATCGGCGCACTTTTTAAGATCGCGATGAGAATTTTTGGCATTATTCTTTCTCCTCTCGGTATTTTTTTTTGTAATTTTTACGCACATTTTTTCAAGACTCAAACTTTTTTTCGTGATTTCTGGAGGAAAAGCGTAAGGAATCGTACAAAAAATAATCAAGGTCGCGCATCGTCGTGGCGACCTACTTTGATTCTCATGCGGAGAGCGTGGAAGAAAAATCCTTGACGATACGGGAGCATGTGATGACTTTCTTGACGCTTGTGTTGCAGGAACGGAACCAGCATGATATCGCTGATAATACCGCCTAAGGACCAAATTTCGAGAGTCAGCAAGATGCTTGCGGATGAATTTGGCACGGCGTCGAACATCAAATCGCGAGTCAATAGATTGTCCGTACTCGGCGCCATAACGTCTGTGCAGCATCGACTAAAGTTGTACACAAAAGGTAGAAATGAAAATAAAACGAAAAACATTGTCTTCGGATCGAAGGCGATTTATCAAACGTGTTTGTGAATGTATTTCTTTTTCCGTGCTACCGCTTAACGTTTCGTTGCTTTGCAGTACCTCCCAATGGCCTGGTGATATACTGCGGTACGATCGTGACCGAGGAAGGAAAGGAGAAAAAGGTCAACATCGATTTCGAGCCCTTCAAGCCTATCAACACCTCGCTCTACTTGTGCGATAATAAGGTAACGAAAACACTGGAAAAACAAAAAAGCATCAAGTCCCGAGATCAAGAACGATTCTCGATTGTTCGAGACACGAAATCGAAATGGACGTAAATTGTATTCATTTATTGTACATTATTCAAAAGGTTTAACTGAAAAGCTCGGACTATTCGCGCAACGTCGCGGGTAACGCAAAAAGAGACGGGATAGTGCGAAGAAGAGCATTTTTTACCGAACGAACCAATAGCAGTTTCGAAATAAGTGATGGTATCACTTTAACGTGCGACGGGAAAGCGCCTTTTGTTGTCTCTATTGAGAAAAAATAAACAGTGCCGACTACCCGATAGTGTACCGAAATTCGACCGAAACGCTAAAAATTTGAGGCCGCTATCCAGTTCACGAACATTTTTTTCGTATATTTACAAACTTTCTGAAGAGGTTGACATCAAAATTCTGACTTTTTTTTTACGAAAACGAATTTTTCTCTATGAGGAATCAAAACGAATGACAAAACCCAAGAGAAATGAATAAAATTACTTAACGCGATCTCATCGCATCGCGCCGCTACCAAATCACGGTAAAGCCACCTGGTGAATCGATCCCAGTAAGTAATGTTAGAGAAGAACCTGCACAAATGGTCGTGGTTGCCGCAATATTTGCAGCATGCGCAGCACGTGTTGTGATTGTGCAGCATGTGCAGCGAGCACTGCAAATATTTCCGCATCCCCGACCGTTTCCGCCGTCTTTTTGCAGGATTTCTTACCGGATAGATGACGAATAAAATTGATCCGGAAGCCATTGCACGATTTGTGGAAAATTCGGAAAAATGGTTTTCTGATGAACCACCATCGTCCATCTCTGGTTTCCGTCAGACCGCCACCGAAGCGATTGCAAAGTTGCCGTTTGCACCGCGGGTTTCCAACTCGTCACCCTCGAAACCACCGATAAACCATCCGTTTTTTTGTCGCTTAAAGCCTTTTCTTTTTCGTTGTTATTTCTCATCTTTGTAATCATTTCCACCGTGGTTTCCATAGATACGTGACGTGATACAAACTTAATGGACAATTATGGTGCCAAATCAATGAAGAGAATATTAGAAATTGGCCGCGCTACTTTACTTTTAATAATGCAATTCAATTTAATAGTTTATGCGCGAAAGTTTCCAATTTTTCCCAACACCGTTCGCGGCAGCTGGACTCAATAAAACCTTTTTTATACGCACGTGTAAATGCTTACTAATAATAAGACGTCGAGAATCTCGACACTGATACGCAGGACTATCGATCGTTGACAAGTTCATTCACAAGTTAAAACTTTATTATTATCATAAACGACAGAAATGCCGAGACCTTTAACTTCTGGCTTACCTCGCGTGTCATCTGCCTACGCGCTCATCGCGCTATTTTTTTTCTCTATAAGAAACGTTAATAAGATTACATTAAAACGCCTCTCAAGCCACAGAAGAAACTTCAAACTTGTTGGTTTCGTTGTTGTAAACCTCCTTCCGCGCTACATATTTTTTTTATTATTATCCGCACTACATATTACATAGTTACAGATACATTTTCACCCTTACACAGATGATTTTCTTTAAGTTCTATTAATTTATGCAGTATCTTATGATTAAAAATTGTTACGTTAACTTCGCGCATACGTTTCACCGAATAATTCCAAATATGAAAAAATAAATTAATAACGATCGAACGTCTTTCGTATGTTTGATGCTTTTTTTTCAGCTTTTTATCCCATTGTCAAACGCTTGAAATTCTTACCGAACAACCTTTGTATCTCACATTTCCTCGAATTTTTTCTAAATCCAGTCAAGAATCGTTCTAAATGATTGAATGAATTTTCAGTTCCATACCGAAGCGCTGACGGCGTTGCTAGCCGACGACAACAAATTCGGCTTCATTGTGATGGACGGTAACGGCGCATTGTTCGGCACGCTGCAGGGCAATACGCGCGAAGTGCTGCACAAGTTCACGGTCGACCTGCCGAAGAAGCACGGTAATTGAAATTATGTAATGTAAGGTAACACGCGAAGGAATCCGATAGCCGATTGATCGACCTTGTTGTGTAGATAAACACTCTAGAGATTCTTATATAGCCCAACTCCACTTGTAGGAAGCTCGCCAATTAATTGACACACCAATGGAGCCAAACGACAAAGCTTTCTAGTTAGTTTGCCCGTTCGCTCAATTTCACGGGTACGAATAAAATTCGCTATTTTCGTGAAATACTTCAATTGCGAAAAGACTGTGAAAAAGAATATCGTTAAATAAAAAATAATAATACGAAACATAATGAAAGCCAACTGAAAACATAGAATGAGAAATCAATTGAGACCGTAACAAAAACAGTCATTTTTCTAAAGACCGAAAATTGTATCAAATTAGAAAGAATGTACATGTGTTCAGAAAAATTGAAGGGTCCAGAAAAATTCACGGAATTTCACGAAGGGTGAAATTGTGGGAGATTATTGTTAAAAAAAAATGTATTGCGTTTCACAGGTAGAGGAGGACAGTCCGCTCTGCGTTTCGCTCGGTTGCGTATGGAGAAGAGACACAACTACGTTCGCAAAGTCGCCGAGGTTGCAACTCAGCTCTACATCACAAACGACAAGCCCAACATCGCGGGGCTCATTCTCGCCGGTAGTGCGGACTTCAAGACGGAGCTGAGTCAGTCGGATATGTTCGATCCTGTGTGTACATCAATCGATTATATTCCTTTAACTTCGTCGACTTTCCGATACGCCTTCATTTTTTATTTGCAAACTTTCGCTCACATTTCGTCGCGATCGAATATCTTTGCTTTATTTTTATTTTCTAATGTTCGACAGAGATTGCAAGCCAAAGTGATCAAATTGGTGGACGTATCGTACGGCGGTGAGAACGGTTTCAATCAGGCGATCGAGCTCGCCGCTGAGTCGCTACAGAACGTGAAATTCATTCAAGAGAAGAAGCTCATAGGTAAATCGGACTTTCGATCAAATATCAGATTCAGTGGCGTTGATCGTGGCTAATCGACGATTGAATCTTTCAGGACGTTACTTCGACGAAATATCGCAAGACACAGGAAAATATTGTTTCGGCGTCGAGGATACTCTTCGAGCGCTCGAACTGGGAAGCGTGGAGACGCTTATCTGTTGGGAGAACCTCGATATCCAGAGATACGTGCTTAAGAATCACACGAATGCGGAGGAAAAAGTGCTGCATCTGACGCCCGAGCAGGAAAAAGACAAAACCCATTTCACTGACAAAGAGGTAAACCTCACGTTCTGCCGTTACTGCTTTCGATAGGAGAGAGAAAATCATTATGCTGCACAAAACAAAGCGGAAACCATTAAATACATTTCTCTTATTATTCATAATTCGAAATAAATATTTGTAAACGTGTATTGAATTGCTATTGTCTTTTTTAGAGCGGCGTAGAGCTTGAATTAGTCGAGAATCAACCGTTGCTCGAGTGGCTCGCAAACAACTACAAGAGTTTCGGCGCAACCCTAGAAATAATAACCGACAAATCGCAAGAAGGTTCCCAGTTCGTCAGAGGTTTCGGTGGTATCGGAGGTAAGCATTCGTTTTCAATCTTCACTGTCGTGAGATCAATACTTCAATATACGAATCCTCTAATCGTAAAAAAAAAAGCTATTTCTTGTCGTTCTCCTAAAATAAGATAATTGCGAAATTCGAAGCATTTAGCAATGAAAAAAAAAAAAAAATTAAATTTTGCAAACGCACGAGATATATTAATCGTGCAGTTTGTCGTATTTTTTTGGGTGTATAGGAATCCTCCGCTACAAAGTCGATTTCCAGTCACTGCAGGCCGACGAGCCTCTCGATGACGTTGACCTCGACGATTACTAATTACTCAACCGTCAATACAGACAAACAAAAAAAAAACAAAACAAAACAAAAACGTATTCAGATTCGAATCCAGGTAGACATTTATCTGTCTCTTTGAGTGCATTCGTTCATTTACTATTTTACATTATATATGTATAATTATCACTATAGTGTAATTCGTGTATTACATTCGTAGACATTTCTATTCATTTTTTGATTCCACTTTCTTCATTCTTCATCTTTACATTATCAATTTTCATCGATGAAAAACGATTTTTCTTGCATCGTATTCAGATCCTTTTTTTTTCTACAAAAAGAAATTCACAAAAAAACTTCGTCGAACATTTGTTCTTCTTTGTATCTGCGAATTTTCGTTTGCTTCCCGAACAGCGGAATTACTCGATCGCAGCGAAAATAGAAACGATTGTTGATTCTCGTACTGCATTCTCGAAGCACACATTTATTTCTCCATCAATCGGATCATTCGCCAATGATCATTCTGTTGTCCGACATTACTACGACTTATCGCTTATGTTTTTGCATGACAGAACGAACGCCTGTTGTGTAAAGCTATGTTTATAGAGAGAGATAGAGTAGAACAATCGCGCCTTTCACTAATTGCTCGTGTAGTTCTCTTTTTATATGCAGCATAATTCATAATAAATACGTAGTTTTTCTATTTCATCGGTTTGCATTTTAAAAAATGCAAAGTTTTCCTGTGAAAGCTAAAATGAGCATTTAAAAAATATATTCGAACTAAATAAAAAAATAATCGTACATTTTTTTATTCAAATTCAGAATCGACCTCAAACTTTTCAAAAAGTATTGGTTTTCCTTTTAAAAACTAAAGGAATGAAAATTGAATCAATTGATAATCGTCGAGAAAAAGTTACAATAAATTCTCAAATTTGTTTTCATAATTTTTTTTAAATGCCAAGTGAGGGAGTTTATCAAAACATTTCGAATGTTTATTATGATTCATGCTGCATATATAACGGAGATATCGATTTGACGCATGCCTTACCTGAGTGAGCTCGCTCCAGTGCCGAAGGACGCGGAAAGAAATCTCTTGAAATCTTATTTTTTCTAGTTCTACCGAAAGCTTTAGTTTTGTCGATTTCTTTTTAGCAGTTTCGTAGTTGAAGTGAATTTTCTAGTGGATTGCATCCGTTTGTTTTTTCTAATTGTGATAGTCATAATCTGACTGTATCAAAGATTTCAAGAACGTGATAACGTTTTACTAATCGATTTGTCGTTTCTGTTAGCTCGCACATTGGGAAAGGTATAGTACTCGCTTCTTGATCAAAAGCGTAAGAAGCCTGTAAAGACAAAAAAAAAGCAGTCGACGCGAAAGACGATAGCGACGATTGCGGGAAAATCCAGCGATGCGCGACTCGACGATTCGCGCGGGATGCAAATTGAACAATCTTGTTATGCACGTTATCGCGTAATCAACGGTGAAAATTAGTAGAAGAAAGGAAATTTTTTTTTTGCATCTCTTTCGACTTTACCGGGACTGCGGGAAAAAAAGTAGCGTCCCCGAAAAGAGCTGCGGCCCTTTTAGAAACTGAGTAAACAAATTCGAAGCTTTCTCGTCTTATCCTATCTTCTCCGTTGTTCGATCGTCTCGCCAATTGTGTTTCCCCGCAGAAACTTTCAACCGATATTATACAATCGGCCTGAACTGAATTTCGCCTGAGTTCGCCCGAGTCCTGGCATTATCCTCGATCGATCGCTCGGTTTGAGTTCGCAAGCTTCGCTTTATTCCCGTTCGCGTAGACTCAAAAAAAAAACGGTCTTTCCTAAACTGATCGAGTCCACCGCGAAAGCGCAAAGATTTTTTCCGAGGATGCAAATGAGACTGTTTCCAATAACCAGTAGCTACATAAAACAAAAATAATGACTATCGAAACAGCGCACGTTCCTTCAACTCCGTTTAACAAATTTTGTCTCGAACCGACATTAAAAAAATGAGTACAATTTCGAAAAACGCTCACGAAAAAGTAATAATAATTCTTCACTGACTTTCGTTTTTCAGGTATTTTGCGGTACAAAGTGGACTTTCAGAGTATGCAGCTGGACGACATTGAAATCGAAAATTTCGATCTGGACGATTATTAAGAATTTTGGGAATTGAACGATTTTTGAACGAAGAAGTGGGTTAACTAAAAAAATAACGAAAACAATATCAGTAACACGGACGCAACAGCGAAAAGAAAACACATTACATAAACAGTTACACACACACACACACATAATCACACACGCGGTTCTAATTGGTATCCGAACGAAGATATTAGATAGGATAGAAGAACCGACGAAAAAAAGGACTAACGAAAATACAATTATTTTCCAAATGGGCAAATGAGAGTTTAAAGAAATTACTTACGATTCGAATCATCGCGAAAGATATGCGATGAAAAGAAACAAACGAGAAAAAAAAAACAAAAATCTTCGAGGAAAGACAGTGAGTGTATAAAGATAAGTTTGATTATAATTCAAGGCAGTGGAAAATGAGAAATTGAAAAAAATAATAATGATAATAATACTAAGACCAAGATTTCATCGCAGAAAAAAAGAACCTAATGAGAGAAAACAGCGCGAAAAAAAAAGATGGGCAACTCGAAGACTGTGAAACTTAATTAAGCCAGCTTGAATACCTGCCTACTATATTAAAAACGAAAAAAAAATTCAAAAAAAAAAAGAACAAATGAAACCGATAAAAAAAACAAAGAAAAACACTATAATAGAGCTTGTCCGGGGAGGCGTTTCGATGCTAGAACAAGTGAAACACCGCGATTCGCAGCGAACTCACGAGGGAGGCGCGATCGAGACATTGGTTAACGAGAAAACCTCGCTCGGATGGTCGAAAGAACAGGAGAACTTTCGCGCTCTCGATTTCTTTTCTCTCCTTTCTTCTGTGCAACAGTTGCGCGAACGTTCATATTTCTTTTCGGTTTTTCAAAAGCTAGAACAAGAGACGCGACGGCGCGATAACCGAGAGACAATTTCGCGAAACTTTCCGCTCCGAGAACGCGCCTCCCTTCTCGAATCACAATTTTATCACCGAACACCGCCGACGACGATTATTATTACTTTGTAAGGCAAAAACGAGTCCCAATTGCTGGGGAACGCTTCGCGAGAGAATCGAGAATAAAGTTTCTCGTCGAGTCCAGCAACTGGAGCCGGGCGTGTTCCAGCCATTGGGACGTTTTAAAGTAACGATTAGAAATTGTCCGAATAAGGCTGGCGAATTATTGAACGTTGTCGTTTTCTTTCTTTTTTTTTTTAAAGATTCTATTTTTTGCCCCGAGCACCGCTTCGCGAAAGGACGAGAGCTCGTAAAATTACTCGAGCGTAAGCGAAAAATGCGCGAGTTTGTCGCCGCAACACCTACTTTTCTTTTTCGTTGTTGTGTTCTGTTCGAGCGTCGCTATTATATTGGAACGGTAATAATAATAATAAAAAAAGGAGACGATTATTTCTGAGACAAAAAGAAGCGAAGACGTTTCGAGATTGAAGGAATTGGTCGATATGTTGCAAAAATCTTTTTATTCCATTCTTTCGTTTTGTCTCCTCATACTCGTACTTGGGAAAGATACTTTTTTCCACTTTTTCTCGTGTTCTCCAGCTTTGTCTTTTTTTTTTCGAATCTATCAGCGTGTATGTACAAATGTGTCCGTGACGATGGGTGAATTGAGAGATAAGAGAAAAAAGGAAAAAAAAACCGTGCAATTCGTAAAAGTGTGTGTTTGTCTTCTGTCGAATAATTATGAAATAAGTTTTGACCGCGATAGAGATCGACGAAGGTTTTTGTAAAGTAAAAAGAAAAGAATCGCTTTTCTTTTTCATTCGCTTTGATCAACAAAGTTGCTCGCCGCTATTCGGCCACCGGGCGAGTTCGTTGGCTTCTACGAAAACCTTCGTAAGTCCCTTAACTGATTCGCTGTCCGTTGAATCGTCATCGGGGTTTTTTTCTCCCAACAGTATTTTGTATCGGTGTCGTTCGACGCTGTTTCTTTTCTTCGATGTTTCGATGGTTAACTTTTTCGTCGTCCTCGTGTGTGTTTTATGAAGAAAAAAAATGAAAAAATGGTTAAGGAAAACGAAAAAACATGTCGTTAAAATTCGCTACTAGCGCTTCGTCGAGAAAGAGGAAAAAACAATTTGAGAGCAGGAACAAAAAAAATCATGTTGAGATCGCGTTATTTTTTATCAATGAAAATGAAAACGAAAAAAAGAACTGATATCCGATCGAATCGTGTCTTGTACATAATTAAATAATACGATCGCGCAACAATAATTAAGGACGAGAGAACAAAAAAAAAGAAAACAAATGATAAGAGAAATAAACAGTGGCAGGTCGGCAGTAGCATCGCTCGATATTTTTCACACGATCTTAAAACAAACATAAAATAATAATGGAGGATGATTAATAGAAGAAGAAAAAGAAAACGAAAAGTACTATATATCTTGTTAAAATGAGTATTTTAAGAGTGCTGGTGGTGACGAGGCACATTCCAACGCATGATGATTAATAATGGTTAAAAAAAAGAAGAAAAGAGAAGAACAAACAAACAAACAAAAAATAACGATGAGACACTGTCGTTCCATGAATTAAACAATCGTAAGAAGGTGATAGCGAATCATATATTTTTGGTCAGATTAATCAATAGCCCACATTCCCGAACTTGACGACTTCCCCGTTTTTTTTTTATCACTGATTACAGAGCGTATGAGAACGATTTGTCGGCTAATTCTGCCTTTCTCGTGGAAGCTTCGTAGGCGACAAAAAAAATTGGCATCCAAACTTTTTTCTTTCGCTATATCCGACTCCAAATGTGGTCCGAAAAGATTTCAAGGGTCTACGATTTCTCGTTGTCGCGCTTCGTTTTAACACACATTTTCCGTAAAAAAAAAGTCTCCTTTAAATTCAAATTCCATTTAATATCTTTTCATCCGCTCGAATCCGTCCGAATATTTCACAAAATTACGTTGTATACAAAATTGATTTAGAAAAATAATTGGTACGCTTGTTTGCTCGATACAGAGATAGTGAACTTTCCACAAAAAAAATGTCGTCGAGTCACAATTAAAATATTTCTATCTGCAACAATCATTGGCATGAGAGAAAAAATGCGTCGGATGTGAAATCCGCGATCGTATCCGAATTACATATTGCCGGGGGAGATTAGCGTCCAGCTGAAATTCCTTCTCGTCGGTCGTAGCAGCCCTGAACCAGTTAGAGCCAACGTACTCCGTCTTATCTACGAGCTAATATCACGAAGCGCGACTGATCAATAACGCCAATCGAGTCGCTTCATTTTCGTTCTTCTGCCATTTCATAGCCCTGAAATTGATTAAAAATCGCACGATATTGGGGGGGTCTCAAGAAGCGCCGGTACCCGAATCCGGCACGCAAAGATTGATATTGGCGTCCTGCGCGACGGAACCAATGAATTTCTCTTCGCCGCCTCTGATGGACAATCTCGCGCCCACGATCTCCGTCTTTTTCTCCGCCATCATAGCAGCTCTGACCCAGTGGGAACCGCTGCATTTTTTGCAACTCTGCGACGGTATTCTGTCCAAGCTGACGGTTCTGTTGCCGCAATCGGAACACTTGAAGAAGCTCTTCACCGCGTTTATGACTCTCAACGGATGTTTCTGTTCCTTGCAAAGATCCGACGCCGAGAACGAGGTGTATTTGCATATCAGGCATTTGACCGCCTTGCAATCGACCTTGAAAGTCGTCATCATCTTTTCTTCCATTCGTTCCTTCATCTCCAGCGTCTCGAAGTACTTTTCCTTTTCCTCGTCCTGCGATCTCTCGACGAGATCGACGTGCGCGGATTTGGCCTCCATCATCTCTTTGAACTTATCGTTTATCGCGTTCGCGGCTTTCTTCGCGGTTCTACGAGTCTCCTCGTCGGCCTCGTCGACCTCGCGCCGACGTTTCGCGCTGGCCTCGATTTTCTTGTCTTTGCTCTCACGTATTTTGTTGGGATTCGATCGCTTCAACGCGCCGTTCTCCTTGATCCAACGCGCGGCGTTCAGACGCGCCGTGTTCACGTGCCTCTTCGTTATGGGCTCGGAGAAGTCGATGCTGCCACCGCGCGCACCGGCGCCCAAACGGGGCATCGACATGTTCGGCGAAGAGATCGAAGCTACACGAGCGGCTTGGGAAGCCGGCGAAGACATCGAAGCTGTATGGCCAGTTTGAGACGCTGGCGAAGAAATCGAAGCTGCGCGGCTCGTTCGGGAAGTCGGCGACGTAATTGAAGCTATACGGTTAGTTTGAGAAGTTGGCGAAGAAATCGAAGCCGCGCGGCTCGTTTGGGAAGTTGGAGACGTTATTGAAGCTATACGGCTAGTTTGAGAATTCGGCGAAGATATCGAAGCTAGGCGGCTCGTTCGTGACGTCGGCGAAGAAATCGAAGCTATAGTCCCAGTCTTGGAATTAAGCGCCGACGAGCTCGAATTCTTTGTCACTGGCTCCGATAGATCTATGCAACCGTCTCGCGCACCCGCGCCTAA
Organism: Ischnus inquisitorius; assembly: GCA_963924025.1. Lineage (NCBI taxonomy): Eukaryota > Metazoa > Arthropoda > Insecta > Hymenoptera > Ichneumonidae > Ischnus > Ischnus inquisitorius. The sequence goes on along the minus strand of OZ001250.1, from coordinate 967,714 downwards.
GCGAGGCGCCACGGAATTCGTCGAAGAAATCGAAGCTACACGGCCGGTTTGCGGCTCCTTCACCGCGGTACTCGAGACCGTCGACGGATTCAGCGTCGAAGCTTCCGCGGAAGTGGCGAAGTTCATCTGCTCTTTACCGACGTTCCATCCGCGCAATTTGTTCAATCTCTCGAGATCCTTCTTCACCTGATGTGTCGTGAGTTCGACGGCGCACGCTTTTCTTCGGTTCTCTTCCCCACTCTCGACTTTGACGACGCTGTCGGGGAGCGTCGTCGCGCCGCGAAGTAGCGCCAATCTCGCCGAATCTTTTTCGTACAATTTTTGATTTCTCTTCGCGAGTACGGGCGTGAAAGTCTGTTTACCTTGGGAATAGATGCCGGCGAGCGGCGCTTTGGCCTTCGGCGCGAGCGACGAAGAGAAGCCGCGACCGCTCGCGTTCGACTGAATGTCCGCGCGCCGCGACGCCTTGTTGTACTCCTGCTTGACGTGATAAACGCAATACTCGCAACGCGACAGATTGACGATGTTCGAGCACGGCTCGCCGTTCTTCTTCGTCGATTTGCACTTCGCCATGTCCCGCGAATTGCCCAGTATCATTATCTTCTGAGCGTTGTCGACCGACAGCGTCGCCTGATCGACGTCGTCCTTCGAATCCATCACGTTCGGATTCAGCACACCGATCACCGTGCCCGTCGTCGTTTTCCAAAATAGCTTGTACGCACCGCTGAACAAGAACAACGACACGGTGTTGATTTTTTCCGACAAGTCGCTCAACTTCCAGATGCAGTACTGACTGCCCTTCTGCGACGTTTTCGTCGCCGAACGGTTTATCAGCACTCCCGCTATCACCCAGTCGTCGCGCGAGCCTTCCGTCGCCAAGTGGCTCTTCACTCGCGACACCGTCACGGCCGTTCTGCCGCGCATTCGCTCCACCAGCTCCGCCGCCGATATCAGCGGCTTCACGAGCCTGAGACCGAAAATCGGATCGCTGTAGACGTCCTTGCTTCTCGCCTGAGGAAGTTCCGCCGAGGGTGGGTTTTTCTTTGCTCCATTGAAGATCGAAGCCAATGAGTCCCGAGGGCGCGTAGCCGAAGGCGCTTCTCGCGGTTTTTCGCCCCTCTGAAAGGAAGTAACAGACGGAGAGTTTTCCTTCTTCAGCAAGTTCTTCAAATTTCTACCGCAGTCGGAATAATTTTGCGTCTCGAAGTTGCGCTTGTCCTCTTCGTCCGACGAATCGGCATCGCCCTCGTGCACCAGACTCGGGCCTGCATCTTTTTTTGATCCTGTCTCGACCGCCGATGGAACGTTCTCCTGAGAATCGAGAAAATTAAAATTTAATTCTCTAAGCGTTTTCGGCGGCGCCGGCTCGTCCGGGTCCGCGTTCGCCAGGAGATCGTCCAGCATGTCGCCCACGTCCGAATCGTTGTCGCTTCCCATCGTGCTCCTTTTTTTTATGTCTACCTGGAAAAAATAAATCTTATTTTTTTGAAAAAGTTATAAGTTTTTCAAATTTTTCACTTTATTTTGACTTTTTTTTAAAAATAGACAAACGCGAAACTAAAAAAAATGTTTATTGATTTTTAGGTTTTTTTTAATGTTTATGAGTAAAAGTATGATTGTTATTAATTAAACACTTACCTTTGCCACGTACGAATTTTCTTTTATTTACAAACGCTTTTTAACCTCATTCGGGAATTCCGTTGAGGTCCACTGTAAATGTATAATTGTTTGTTATATCTGTGTCAATAATTAACAAAAATGTAGATTACCTTATGGAACTCAATTGCACGATTTATTTCCCTGATACAGGATCATTTTTATTTATAAAGCAACGAAAAGTCATGCATCGTCGACGAACTTGTTGGGCGAAGTTTTTGGCGCGAATATTTCGAGGCTTTGATCACTAGCGACATCTGCGTTGTTTTTTTGCGTTGATAAACTTGTACTTTTCGAGCGATGGCGCGAGCATCATTCTCGACAAGTATTTCGTTTCATTGGTTTTGAAGCTTTCGCTCGTCTACACTATCTGAAACAGTTCATGTCCTTTGAAAATGTTAAACCAACGAAATTCACGACACAATGAAATAAAAATACTCCCGTGAGAGATCCAACCAATAAAAAAGAAAAAACTACTCTGCAAGCCAATTAATTTTGTTCATTCCAATAACAAGAACCTACATAAGATCGAATATTTTCAAGAATTGCTGCAACCATTTTCTTTTTTTTCAAGATTCCCGATGCTTAGATCGCCAATTGTAGAATCTACCCGCATTCCCTCAATTTTTATCCACGATCGCTGTGGAAGTGCGCCCGTGCCCGCTTTTCTCCCGAATCCGCGCCCACCAATCAACGGTGTCGGTGCTGCAAAAATTCGAAGCCCTTACACCTCAGCGCCATCTAGTGCTTTTTTATCTCAGTAAAAACACGGAATCGGCTTCATTTGCATAGATGGCGCTAGTCGTAATCTGCCAAAGTTTCTCGAGCATCGAGTTCACCGCTCTAGCCGCAAGTCCATAGTTCATTTATCCCGCGTCGTGGCTCCATTTGTTTCTGTTTTGCCGCGTTTCCCGCCACAACGGGCAAGGTGCGCTCTCGTTTTCGGCGCCAAATGCGTTACACGCTTGCCGTCCGCCACCGGCTGCTCATCGGGCGTAGTGTTTCTCCTCGAAGTATCATCGCACTGTCATCGACAGATATTTCATCGTCAACGAGAACGTGAGTGCATTATTTTCCACGTCTTTCGCGCCCGTCGACCTTCCGATATTCGGGTGTTTTGCTGGATATCGCTAAAGGGGCATCGCTCATCGACCAATTTTACGCGTGGCTCGCGCGATCGATGATCCTTTTTTTCCATTTCTCGTCGATTTCGCGTCATATGTCGATACGGCATTTTTCCACATTTCTCAAAAAAATCACAACTTTTGTCGGTTTCAAAAAAAAAAAAATTCATCCGATTAAATAATTCGATCATTTTCATTTTTTTTTCCTAACCGTTTCTCACGCGTTTTGTTTTTGATATTTTTCGTGCTTGTTTTTTTTTCTTCAAACTGCAGCAAACTGCAATTTAAGGATCAAGTTGTTTTATGATTATAAAAAAAAAATTTACTTTTTTTTTTTTTTCAGGCGGAATCTAACACGGTCGAACGATGCTCAGCGTCTCGACCGCCGCCGTTCATCGGACCATCAGGCCTAAGACGCCCGAGTCGAGTCCCAGTCCTCCGTCAGTGGGTATGTGAAATTTTTTTTTTTTTTTAGATACTCTTTTAAAGTTTTTGTTGACAGTACAAAATTGTCTTATTCGAAGTTTCAAAAATTTGTTTATTTATTTGAGACGACAAAATATCGCTAAAACGTCATTTCATATTATGGTTTGCCGGGTAATTTGTTTAACAAGCTATTTTTTCATAAATTTTTCAATAACCATTCAGAATTATTTTAACGCAAAATGAATCTTTCGAACATCTTCGCTATGCCTGATTTTTTTTAGCCAATTGGAAAACGTTCGAAATTCTTTCCAAATCTCTTCTTTCATTCATATTTGTAGCCAATGAGCCTTCAGCAACGTTCGCATATCATTATTAAGATGCTACTCACTGATTTTTGGGGGATCATTTACTCAAATTCTCTTGAAAGTAAATAAAAAATTTAAATATCCGCAAATTTATAAATAAAATACGAATTCAATTTGCGATATTACCTCGAAGTTATTGAACGAAAAGGAATTCGAAGCTTTACAAATGATAAAACGAAGAGAACAGTTTTATTAATTAATGGCGCAGAAATTCTAAACGATACTCGAGATCTTCGTTTATTTTTGAGAGCGTTTGTTGACCGATTTCGACATCGAAATTTCGTGAGATTGCTCAGAATCTTATAGCGAAAAAAACATATTGTACACATCTTCGTGTGAAAAATGTTTCTTGGGATAAAAATCGGAGCGATATTCCATTTGTCAGAGAAAAATTACAATCATTTCTTTAGCCACGCTTTATCGTGCGGGACCAACTTAAGCTCCCTCGTATCGTCGATGAAGCGACGAATCTTAAGATCGAAGCTCTTCTGTCCCTAACTCGCAGGCCGAAAGGACAGGCGTGCGTGGAATTGCGAGTACAGCGTACCCCCAAACCGTCGTTTCCGGCGGAGCTCGGCGCGTAAGAAGATCATACCGAGCGGCCGCGAGGATGCGACGATCGGCATCGATGTTCACTGCCAGACGGTTCGTTTCGAGCACCCACCGCTCGACTCCCCGATCGTCGATAGCGCCAGCGAAGCTTTCGCCGACGACACCGACGAATCCGAGCGCGACGGGTCGTCGCAACGACTGCAAAGAATTTCTCAACAACCGCTCGTTGAATCGCTGCCGAGCGAGGAAAAGAATCGGCACGCGAATCACGTTCCCTTCGTGAAGGGCGCGCACATGCAACGCAACAAAGCTTCGCGTTGCGACAACGAGAGTATCGAGAAAATTGTAAAAATCGAAGAGAACTCCGCGAACGAGTCGTCGTCGCTGGATAACGATCGATCGGTGGAAAATCGAACGATCGGAGAAACGGGAGACTGCGAAGTTGTGTCGGAGCCAAAAATCGGAAGCGACGATGCGGCAGGTGAGTCCAAAGACGCGGAACATCAGAGAATCCGAACGGACTTCAAAGTCGTCGTGTTGGAGCCGAAATACGAGGACGCCGATACGGACAGTATCTTCGATGCGCCGAGATCGAAGTCCGAAAACGGCGAGGAATCAACGCCGCGAACGGAGAAGATCTCGACGAATTTGCCCTCCGCGGAGAAGAACGCACCGGTGTTATCCGGCAGAATGCTGCGAGCTCAGGATCTGTTGAAAAAGCCGGTAACGTACGTTTGCGAGAATACGGAAGAGTGTTCGAACGACGGCGTGCCGGGCATACCGGGCGACGACGCGAGAATCGATCTCGACAGTTTTCCGTCCCTGGTGGACAACGGATGGGACTCGAACGATGTTGGATCGATGCAACATTTTCGCGACGACAATTCCGCGCAAGGGGTCGATCATCATCGCGAAAGAAACGAGAATCGTCATTTCATGGATGTTATCGCGCCGAGCGACGATTGTTTGCCGTATTACATGATCGGTTTTCCGAATCCTCTCGGGGAAAATCGATGCTGGCTGAATGCAACGCTTCACGCCATGTTCGCGCTGCCGTTGATCGATCATCTCGAAAATCTTGGGCCCGAGGCGTTGCGCAGTGTCTCGGAACTCACGAAGACCTTCATGGCCCTGCGATTGTTCTGGAGCAAGGGAAAAGAATTGAAGCCGCGAACTTATCAAACCATAAAGTAAGTTGAATTAATCTCTCACATAAACTATAAATCAGAATGTTTCGTTTACTCGATTGTATTTTTTTGTCAAATGCCGGATTTTAAACGGATTTTGTCTCTATCTGAAATATAGTCAAATTTGTATCAATCGATTGCACATTACAACTCTCGTGTCAACAGGACTTTGAAAGAGAGCCTGGGGATCCTGGACGAGTCTTATCCGTCGCAGCGCCAGCAGGACGTTTCCGAATTTTTGACGATGTTTCTGAACTACCTGAAGACTGACTTCGAGAAGCTCGCATCGCGACTCGGCGCCACGACCTATAATTTCGGTAACAAATCCGAGGAGGCGGAGAATATTCCGGAAAACGTACAGAACAACCGCACGGCGCCTCGTTCGCCGCAAACGCCGACGAAGCGTCCGCCCCTCGCGGATATATCGCCGCGCAAGAGAAAATTCACCGAGACCGGATCGGATTCGGGAGCCGAGCACAGCCCGAAAGCGCGAAAGATCACGTACAGCGTGCAGGATCTGCTGAGCCCGCGCGTTAACAGGCTCTCCAGACCGACGGATCCGTCTTACAAGGTTCACACGCCCCCGCATAATCACGGAAACGGAATGCAACGACCAAAGGAGAACTCGGATTTCTGCAAAAATCCCATAGATCGTTACTTCCTTCTTCACATGATGGAGCACTACGATTGCAAGTCGTGCGCGAAGCATCGGCAGCGAAAGGTCGACAATCTGATGCTGTACGTTGATCTTCCGCCTGGTAGCGAAAATCACACGGTATCACTTCAAGAGGCCGTAAGGAAGAGTCTCGAACCCGAGGAGCGCGATCTTACATGCAGCAAGTGCAAACACGACAAGCACAAAGTGTACACGACCTTCCGCGCTTGCCCGAAGATTCTCATGGTGCAAGTCAATCGTTATGGCATGTGCGACGACGGATCCGTCGCCAAATTCAACACACCCGTCGAAATACCCGATAGTCTGGAATTGGATCTCGGAGCGTCGTAAGTTTTTTTTTTTTTTTTATCACAAACCTTCATCTAAATTGTTTCATTTGTGCTGTGGCCCGATTGTTGAACTATTATTCCATGAGCTGCGGCTTCGGAACGACCTTACTTTTTTGGAACTTTTTTTTTTTTTCTGTTTTTAAGAAACCTATTATTTAATTTTTCTCGATCCCAAAAATCTGTGACCGAAATATTGAAAATTGCAGAGACGCCGAAAACGGGAACGGAGTAAAGGAAACATTCGTGCCGGTGTGCGTGATAGCTCACGTCGGTAGCGCGATGGACTGCGGGCACTACACGAGTTACGTCGAGCACGGCGACAGCTGGTATCACTACAACGATCTGTCGGTGACGTCGATGTCGAGATTCGAGGCTCTCGCCGCGGCGCAAACCACCGCGTACGTCGTATTTTTCGTCAGTTCGAGACTCTAAAAATTTGTACGCGACCGTCACGGGTCATCGAGAGCAACGAAACTCGTTACTGCGGAATGATCGAACGAGTATTCGAAGTACTCGAAGTTCCCTGACGGCGCGTTTAGCAATAAAATATTTTTTTTTTAAGCAAAACTTATGTACAGTTATATTTGTTACTACTATGAAAATATTAGTCGCGTATCCATTTTTTTCGCGAGAGTTCCGGTTTCGCGATTTTTTTCAATCTCGCTCCAACTCGCGGCTCTCGACGCAACAACGCAGCGGAGGACAATGACGATTCTGAAAACGCGACACACATTTTCGCATTTTCAGAAACGTTTATTGATAATTTTTTTTTCTTTTTTTAATTGAAATAAATTTCAACGCAATTGCCCGCGCGGGAATTCCGACGGTCTTCCGCGCGCGGACAAATGTTACAATTTATTTCTTATATTCCATGCCGCGTGAAAGAACGCGCACAAGTGAAAAAGACTCGAACGTATCGATCAGAATTTTTTTGTCGAGCTGGCTATTGACTACAACGATTATTCGCGAGTCTCGAGCGACGAGAGAAAAATACGGAAAAAAATCGAATCGCAGCCGTGTCTTTTGCGAGAGGGGAACGGTCACTAAAGAATATTTTAATTTATGAACGTACGATAACATAATGTGCACGCGCTACGTAAACAGTGTTCGAGGAACAACGATTCGTCGAGTTGAAGGAATGAAAAAAAAATTGAAATGACATTTTTATTATCCACGAGCCTTGAAATTATTATTGCGTTATTGAAAATGCTAATTTATTCGTAAGTCAAGTTAATGCGAGATGTACTTTAATTCCTTTTCTTTCTTTTTTTTCTGCAATAAGAACGAAAGAGATGCATATGCGGGAAGAGACGGTTGCAGAATTGAATGTGAAGTATTGTTGATTAGAACGTAAAATATACATTTTGTAATTGTTACAAACCGAAAGCTCGAAACTATTGCTTCCGGATTGCGAGAATGTTAAGATTAAAATATAAATTTAAAAAATCCATGAACCCTACGGAAATAAAGAAAATAATTTTATAATCGAACACGCGTCAGTGGTTTCTTGGAACGTAGTGCAGTTCACGCGACGAGAGTTGTACTTGATGAAATGTCGTTGATATTTTCTAAGAAAAAGCTACCGAGTACGTGAAAAAGTATCGAAAGTTGAACGGATAATCGCTTCAACGTTCGGCACCTTCTGCATGACGATTTACAGCGCCGTCAATGAATTATTAATTAAACAAAACGAGATGCTGGTAGAAAATTTCGCTGATGTGAGAAAAAAACGATCGAAAACGGCACTACTCAGAGTATCGCCACACCCACTTTGCTACAGCTACCTACATTGGCGATAAAAATATAGATATACAATCCCTGCAGTCACCGTCAAGTTTCTTTACCTTCATTCGCTGTTATCAAGTTTCTCAGCTCGTCATTGCTAAGATATCGACAAATTTCTACAGTAAGATCGTTCGGAAGTTTGTAGCCGATCGACAAATTCAAAGAATCGGCTGCGAGTTCGAGAAGTTTATTTCTTCGTCGTCCCTTCCCAAGATTATTATCTATCCAGCCGCGATAAATTGGAAACTTATGTTCGTAACGATCCGATTTCAAATATCGCGCGCTTTCCGCTCTCGCGTACGTCGCCAATTTGTTCGCGTCTTCCGTTAGAATATCGTAGTACGAAACGTTGCCGAAAATAGTCTCCTCTCTCATTCGTTCGATTTCGTTCTCGCAGTCGTATCGAAGAAAACTCGTTTCTCCGTTGTCGCCGATGATTCGCAAATTTTCTTCGCTCACGCGCCGATTCGCCGCTTGCATTTTTATCGCGTGCAGTCGAAACAATTGCGCGAAGGATTTTTCAAACCCCGCGCAAGCCTCGTAGTTGAGCGGCGTTTTGCCGCTCTTGCAAACGATATTTATATCGGTGCCGTATTCGAGAAGCGTCTGCATCGCATTTGCGCAACCGCGCCGAGAAGCCGCGTGAAGCGCCGTCTCGCCGCGCGTTGTTGCGACGTCGACGTCAGCGCCATCCTTGACCAATTTTTCTATGACATCCGCTCGATCGTGCGCACTCGCGAAATGAAACAGAGTGTCTTCACGACGGTGCGTCGAACGGGCCGTCGCGGCAAAGTATTTTGCGAAATCTTCAACGGACAAAGTCGATATCGCTGAAGTATCGAGTATTTCTTCTGCCATCTCTGTAACGCCTTCGATAGTCGGCTCGGTCGACATTGCCGATTGTAGTGCTCCGTGAATTGGTGATTTCGGGTCCGAAATCTTCCGATAGCTTCAATGCAGATTAGCTGAGAAGAAGAAAGCATCGATGATCGTGAGAGGGGCATTTTTATATCGCAGTTTTAACGGTAATGCAAGTTCACATTGTCAAGCGTGTCTTCCCTATTATGTTAATAGGACCAAAACTTACTGGACTTGTTTCTTTCTTTCAGTTTGGACAACGAACTCTTCTTCTCTTCAGGAGGCTTCCGAAGGTGGTGCGATCGAGATTTCGTCCTCTTGCAGACTGCGGGCTCGCAAAGGACACCGGGACTTACATACCATTCGCGTCCCTCTGGTGGAATGCTGCGGAACTGACCGTCCCATGTTTGCCAATTCTTCATTGGTCCGTTCCTCTCATCGTCAAATCGAATCGAAGTGTTAAGAGGGCGGAAAAGTTGTTTCGCCCTGTCTCTCTCGCTCCACCGCGTGCGTCAATAATGCTATCTCTCTCGCTCGCGTTGCGTGATCACGTGACTTTCACATCCTGTTAAGGTAGTTCATGCGTAAGATGTTCATTTCGCATAAGTTCGAGAAAATTGAGAGGGAATTGCAAACACTTCTCGATGGTATAAAAATCTGAAAAAATTCATACCCATTGAGGGTACTAAAAAGATTAATTTTGCATAATAATAATTGGAAAAAGTTATTAACAAATTGATGAAAAAAAAAACTTGTTAAACAAATTAACGGTAACTCAACTTTTTTTTTAATGAAAATGATTCGTCCATTTTTCGGAAAACGTATGAATTTTTTCAGATTTTTATCTTCATTTTGATTTTTGCACATTTTTCCATGTAAAAAACAAGAAAATTCAAAATAAATATGAAAATCTGAAAAAATGTATATCTTTTTCGAAAAATAAACGAATCATTTTCATGTAAAAACAAAGTTGAGTTACCGTTAATTTGTTTAACAAGTTTATTTTTCATCAATTTGTTAATAACTTTTTGCAATTATTATTATTATGCAAAATTAATCTTTTTAGTACCCTCAATGGGTATGAATTTTTTCAAATTTTTATACCATCGAGAAGTGTTTGCAATTCACTCTCAATTTCCTCGAACTTATGCGAAATGAACATCTTACGCATGAACTACCTTAAGCCGAGCCGAAATACGTTCCTCGAGTCCCAACATGCGCTCCGTCGATAATGAAAACTGCAATGCAATTTTTTCTAGAATGCGAACTTTACCGTCGAACGGAGATAAAATGCCACTAAACCCATCAATTTTGCACTGGGATTCCGTTTCCTTCGAAGCTAAGTTTTCGACAGCCTGGAAAAAGAACATCACAGTTTTTATTACCGACTGCGGCATTTCACTTCGCCTTAAGAGCAGAATAAAGTGGGGATGGGGCGATCAATTCGCGGTCAGCCTCGGGAGGACCATCGTCCAACGGCTTCCTCACGCGGAACTGCTAGATTTATAAGAAGCTAACGGGGCACTTTAAATTTTCGATTTCCCGGTAAACGATAGAAACACAAAAATTTGGACTTTTTTTCACCTTATCGGAGGACGAGCAGAAGGAGAGGCTTTATCAATTTTTCCTTTTTACACCTCTGTCAGATGGCGAATAAACTGAGCCTGATGTATGCCATTATAAAACCAAGGCCGCGACAAATTCATGTCCGTTAACTTTGTACGGTGACGTGGTCTTTTCGGTAGCTGTGAATTCATGCGCTGGATAATCATCAGCAAAGAACATTTTAAGACCTCTGTTTCATTTATAATATTATCTATCGTTTCAACGATCACAGGTATGCGAATCTTACCGTGCGTAAAATAATCTACCCTCGCTTGGAAACCGTTAGGCGATGAAATGAATTCCCTATTCAGGTCCATACCATTATTGTTCCGTTAGGTCTTATTGCAAACCGTCTACAATGGCACACCCGTTGCTGCTGTGCGTCGGGATTTTTCGAAACGTTAGAAAATAATTTAAAAAAAAAAGACCATAGGTTTGTTTTCGCAATTTCGGACACTTTGCGAGTGGCCGCTCGTACGATGGCATTTTGTAGATGCACTCGAATAGCACTTTATTTCAGCTTCTTTTATACTTCTTTTAACTTCATTATTGCGAGAGTAATCAGAACATCTGCTAAGCAGTTTGTAGATGTTTCTTTAAACGCGCTTACAAGTCAAGGTCACCGGATAATTGAGATCATTGATTTTTGGGGACTTCGATCGGGAACGCGAGATCCCGCGGTGGAAGACACAATCGCGATAAGACAAACAAATTACTTGTTTATTTGGTAATCCGTTTATAAGTTTTTACTTTTGCCAAAATCTATTAACGTAGAGTAGAACGTCCAGCGAATGAACGAATTCAATTTAAATCGTCGACGAAGGAGAAGTCGTTATTCGAAAAAAAAAAAAAAAAAAAAAATTGCTATACAAAAAATGATTTTGCTAGACAATGTACGTCGCCGGGTAATATGTTGAACAATTTTTTTTTCATCAATTCGTTAAGAACTCTGAGAAATTTATGTTTTTTTTTTTTTTTTCCAGAAACGCGGATATTGTCAGGCTTGACGCATCGATTGTCGTGGCTTCGTTTTATCGCGATTGTAGTTTCCAACGAGATAATAAAAAAAATCGTTCGCTGAAGAGGCGTAGTATCGATAACGGCGATGACGAGATATCGGAGGCGAAGAAATCGATGCGGCGACCCGTCGGTGGGCAGTCATCACATTCGTCACTCGCCCGAGTTGTTCTGTCCATGACAGTGTCGAAAGATCAACATTTTTGGCTCGGAATTATTCTGTTTTTGTTTTTTCCTCTCGATTATGATTCAATCGACGATCTTTGAGTAATTGTCTATTATTTTGTCGTGTTTTTTTTATTTATTTTTCTCATTTGTTCGTGAAAATGGTCGCGCTGACGAGACGAAAACACGCGGTGTACATTATTCTGACGGCGATAATGTCAGCCGTGTCACTCGCGATTGTTAACACGTCGACCGGAACCGAAGACTGGATACGCGCCATCGCCGAACCTAACATCGAGGGCGTCACTTACAACTCGAAAATCAATTACGGACTATTCAAGGGCACGCTTATGCGACGAGCCCTTGGCAGTCCATTAGAATACGATCTTCACTGTTAGTCGAGCTTTATTACCTATTTTTTGCCTCCTCGTAGTCCTTGGTTTTCTATCTTGCTCTCAGAAAAAAAAAAAAAAAAATTTTATCAACAAAATTGTATTAAAAAAATAATAATTATCGGCTTAATTTAATACTTTCCATGGAATAAAAAAAAACTCGTTTTTTCGTCGGAAATTGGTGGATCCTCGATCAAAGTTCTTTCGATTTTCAACGTTGCAGTTACGTGCATTTGGAAAGAGAATTCTTGCGCTTGGAGCTGCGTCGATGACGCGGACGCGCGAAAGGAGGAAGTTCAGCATCTCGTCGACGGAAACAAAACTAACTGGGCTTGCATCCCGCGAAGGCCCGACCCTAATTTTGCGACGAGACGGGCACGGATATCCGAAGGTTTATGAACTGAAATTTAACGTCTCTAATCTTTTGATCTTTTGATTGGCAAGTGTTGGCAGTTCCTTCTTAAATTCTACGTTTGTTCGGATTCCTCCGGACCTACTGCCTTGAGGCGAGATGAAATGTCGCGATTGACGATATTTTTTTATGATGTATATTTTTTTGAATACATTGCAGAAACGATCGAAGACAGGACATTCACGAACGGTGGCCTGTGGCTGTCGACAATAATTTTTTTGGCTATCCTGACGGTCGCCCTCTTCGCCGGTGTCATTCTGGCGATCGTGAATTGCGTGACGAGTCCCGCCGAAACGTACTTGAACGTCCGAGGAATTTACATAACGAACGGAATTGCGTTGGTCGCGAATTTTGTTGTTCTGCTGCTCTATGGAATTTGCTACGATGTCTACATAAAAAAAGATATCGCAATATTCGATACTATCGTCGGGGACTATAGGACCGCGGAGGCCAACCTGGGATATGGTTACTGGTGAGATAAACCGTAATCATTGTAATCATTGTCTGTCCCGCGAGAAAAACGTTATATACGATCATACATAACGATTTTCTCCCGGGATTGCGGGATTGAATTGATTCACTCATCCATAAGAGCTCCCATTAATTGAAAAAAAATTGAAACTTATTGACTTCCAAAACAAGGTTTTTTCCAATTGAGGAAGAAAAAAACAAAATATGAGATCCTATGAAAAATTCTTGTATTCGATTCAATTTCGATAGACTGTCCGATGTCAATGTTGCTCTATGAGCAAGCGAAATATTGTTAGTTGTCAAAAAAATTGTCATCTTTTTACTTTTCTCTCGCAGGATTCTGCTTGTACCTCTGATCTTCCAAGCAGTGGGAATATTCGTTATCGCGATGCGAGAAAAGCTCATCAACAGCGATCGTGCCGAAATGAAGATCGACGTCTCCACCGACATACCGGAGACTGGAGTGCTCTTTTGATGAGAAAGAATTCTTTAGAGATGAAATATCAGTGTTGAAATAAATTTTCTAGAAGAGATTATTATCGACGATCCATCGCGGCCGTGTCCGTCATCGTGACTGCAGCCGCGATGAAGGATGTTGAGAAGCTCAACAATCATTCGCTGACTTCCAAAAGAGGCAACAAGACGAAGAATGTCTGCATCGCCAACTTCTCGTTGCTTTGGATTGAAATCAGTACAGAATACGACGAACGAGTATCAGATAAAACACGCATTAACGACAATAAAACAATAAAGATAACTTGATAATATCGAATTACGGAAGAATTCGTGTGTACGCAATTTCTTTGCGCAACATATCAGCCGCGAAATCAAAACGAGGAAGACCCCGACAGAAAATGATTTTATCGATGACGATGTATACAATTCATAATATCGGACGAACTGTGAATGCTTATAGTTTTTATCAGCCTCAACAAGTTCCCCATCAAATTGCGATGGCACTCGTTTGTATAATCGAGTCTTTCGAAATTCGGTAGGTCGCGCGAAGATTTCTAATGATCGCTGGGAGAAGGTCGGTACCACGGTAGGTCGTGCGGAGGTTTCACTTCTTTCCTACTGATCGCAGCGACCCGAAGACGGTCGGTATCATTGTACACAAACGGTAGGTTTGCTCGAAACTCACTGTACAAAATGGGCCCGGGCCCAGCAGGTTGGACGGTAAGAGTTCGGTTGTTTCGTGAAAGCCTACTGAGCGTACTAACATCAGCGTCGGTAGGTTTTGCAAACATCACCGGTAGGTCCGGTGGCAAAATCCTACGCTAGGTCTTGGTAGGTATTGCAGTCGGCTTCGGAAATGAAGTGTCCTAGCTGAGGGAGTGCTAGAAAAGAATTGGCAAGGGTTCGTAAAAACCCGTCATGGTATACGACGGCATCAAATAATAATACTGCAAAAAAATAAGCTTACTTGCAGATTCAACGCTAATGGTTCCTCACGTTATCGATCATCGGAACTCATCAGAAATGGGCTCATCGGAGGCAGTGAAGTTTTCTTCTTTTCCACGAAACATGGATAAGGTATTAAGGCCTGACGTACATTCGACAGATTATCAGGCTTCTTATCGCGGCCGCATTTACCGCAGACATACAGATATATGCATAGATATACAGGGAGTTCCCCCGTATTATTGAGTACCATAGCGATGATGAGATATCGGGGATATCGGGGACAAGTAAAAAGCCTTGCATGTTGGTCACTCGACGGTTTTACACCCGGCACTCCAGTGGCAATTCGTTTCGACCTGCATTTCTTCAATGGGATTTTAATAACTATAACCAGTTGACTTACAATACGCTCTGTGTAATTCGATCGTTAAAATGATCACATTGAGAAAAAGAAGACACTTATCCTACCTTGTACTCACTGCTATACTGTCTGCAGTGTCACTAGTGATTGTTTGCACGGCATTTGGGACACAATATTGGATCACCGGATACGCCTCTCCGGTGTTGGACGCCGAACCTCGCAGACCGTCGATCATAAATTATGGACTCTTCGAGGGAACGCTCATCAGACGACCCGTCAACACACCACATAAATACGATATTTACTGTTAGTAGAACCTTTGTTTTTCAGTCCAAGGAATATATAATGGCATTTTTTTTCACTCGTGCATTTTGCCATTAATGCACTAAATATTAATTTTTTTTTCTTTCATCGCACAGTTACGTGTTATTGGGCCCTAAACTCGTGTGCTTGGAGTTGCGCCGAGGATAAATATTCGCGAATGGACGAGATTCGACGTCTCGTCATTAACGAAAGACCGGTGTTCGATTGCCCCGATAAGTACAATTCCGGTGACGACGAAATTGCTACAACCACACTGTCGCCCGGCGAGCCAACGACAACGGAGTGTACGTGAGTTACGAGCGCTAATATTCTTCATGAAATTGAGTTGGAAGTAATAACAGATTTTATTGTCTTTTCGCTTCCACAGATCCCAAGTACAATCAATATAATCGTGTATTTACCGACGGCAAGCTGTGGGTGTCGGTAATCGTTTTTCTCACCTTGACGATGATAACGATAATCGTCGGTTTCGTTTTGTCGATAATAAATTGCATCAGCAGTCCCGCAAACAAATTCTTCAACGTGCAAGGAATTTGCATTATGAACGAGATATCGATGTGCGCGAATTTTTTCGTACTAATATTCTACGGAATATCTTACGATATGTACGTGAAACGAAATATCGGGATACTCGATACCTACAACGGGTATTACAGATCCACCGCCGAGCTTGGATATTCCTATTGGTGAGACAATTTAATCATTGAATCGATTACTATTATTGTTAGATCGGGTGGAAGTGCGGATTTCGTTTTCCATCGTTATATATCCAAATTTCGCGCCAAGCTCGAGATAGAAACATTTTTTTAAGGAAAAAAAATAATTGAATTTTTTCGTTCGCAGGATCTTGCTTGGATCTTTCTTCCTTCAAGGATTCAGCATACTCGCCATCGTGATGAGAGAAAAAATTGCGAGGAGAAACCAACGTATTTGAGGACTTTCAAGAAAATATAAACAAATACATCATCGATTAGTTTTCAATAAATTATTATAATACACTGAAAGTATTTTTCATAATTTTTTTTACGACCTTAAATAGGGGATGCCAGTCGAAATTGGGATTCTCAAATGTGCAGAAGACGTGACCAACGGATCCAATGGATCGCCGGGTACTTTTATTGATTTTCATGAACGCAATTTGTTTTTTTTTTTTTTTTTTTTCACGACAAAAAAGTATTTACCGGCTTTTTACGACTTTCGCTACGGTGAAATTCGAAAAATTCATAAGTTTGTAGTAAATCGAAAAGTAATTGCATACAATTAAATTATTTTGTAAATTGGGCGGAGGACAAAGTGCGCCATGCTCGGGTGGGCCGACACCGATCGTTAGACACCTGCCCTTCGTTCCCGGCAGGTGTTACGCTCGGGTAGACACCGAAAAAAAGGTCCCCTCGTCCGTCGGTAGGGGAAAAAAGTAACAATCAAAAAACTGCAACCCATCGAACCAATTACGAGCGCTCAATCGCAAATGAGCATTTTTCTCAAATAAAAAACTTTAAAAAATGCAATCGCCAAAAAAGTAGATGTAATTACAATTTAAAAAATGGTCCCAATTACATTGACATATTGCTTCCGCTTTTTCTTTTATCGAAGTCTACCAAATTCTATTGAGAGGAAAATGTACGTTTATCATATTTGCCTTCCTCGAGAAGCTGTTTCGTGATTGGTTACTCAAATTGGTAATGTTAATGTAAATGTCTAATATATTATCTGCGTTCTTTTATTTATCGAATCAATACACTCAATTGTTTTTGTTTTTATTCCGCTTAAGACGAAGCGAAATATCGCGGTTGGTAACAAAAACTGTAATGAATTGTTTTTTCAATGGCTCCAATTTTTATTCGGAAAAAATCAAACTGAGTCGGATGCTGACGGGGATTTGGTTTTCGGACCGAATTTCCATTTTTCTGGAAAAAATTAACATCGCAAAAATTTCATTCGAAAGTTGCAGCTGCCTCTTTCGCTCTCACAGTCGCTTCGCTTCCCCTTAAATTCCTTCTCCGTACCTTTGGCGTGCTGCCACCTGGTTCGCCTGGCTCGAATGCGTTCCAGGTACAGAAACGAGGGCCAAGAAGTCCCCGCGACTCGCCAATGAACGCCACGACAGAGAGAGACGGAGCTGGTCCCTCTTTTCAACGTTCTTCCCTGTTGCTCACAGCGTTGGTTTTTAGTTCAACGCGATCTCACTGGCAGTCACCGCGAAGCCTTTGTAAAGCAACCAACAGTGTATCGTTTTCTCAGTGTACAAAAAAAAGATACATATATATATTTATAATACAAAATTGCGAATAAAAAAAATCGTGCGAAAACAGTGCTTTACAGTGCAGATGGATTAATTCTTGTGAAAATTACGCGAGCCATGAAAAATAATACAAGGAAAGGGGATTAAATATCTCAGGAAAAAAGAGGCAAAAAATGTTGAGGAAGGATTCGTGGAGTTGCGAGGACGGCGAACGAGTCGGAAACGATGCCGAAGCGGTAAGAACGGTTTTTCTCAACATATTACAACGATAACACAAGATTTCGATGGTATTTCATTGTTTTTTCCTTTAAAATTCGGTTGAAGAAATTGAAGTACACATTTTTTTCGTAAATATTAATAATAATACAATACTATTATTATTATTATTAGCATATTATTTATAATATAATTATTTTACAAATGTATGTTTAATATTTCGAATTGTAAATATTTTTCTGAGTTGATTTATTTCGTTCATGATTTTCGTGGCCTAAGAACAACAACGCGATTGATATTACAAACGCTTATTTTGCATAACCGTTGAATCTTCGGCGCAGAATCGTAGAAAACTTTTAATTTTGTTTCCTACAATCGACCGAAGGATCTCACGTTATAAAGCGAAGCGATGTCTAAAATTACCGTCGGACTAACGTGAGAGACTCAGTTCCATGCCCCTTTTCATTATTCGAAGGTTCATTATCCTTTCTTTTCGCCTTACGCGCGTTTTTTTTCCCCGGGTGATTCACAGTGATTTTTTTTTATTACCTCTCGCCGTTACGCATTGCCGGTTGGAATTTACATCGCGGCGAGAGGAAGCTTCGAGAAGCGATAGAATTGGGTCCGCGATCGCGATAATTCATTCGTTTATATGCTTCGCGGTCCATTCGCAGCTTTACTTGTTGCGCAAATGGATATGTAACGTGAGCGGTTCGAGCGAATACCGCGAAAAAAATTCGAGCCGCGGCGATTGTTTATTGTATAGATTTTTTTGCGACGAAGAGACCCGTTGCAAGAGCGCCCGGAGAGGCGCGCATTTGCGATTCGCACCGTGCGAAACTAGGTCGCAGCCGGAGCGCAAGACGTTAAACGCTACCGGCCTCTCCGGCGTCCTGGCACGTTGAATCTCGTTGTCCTGCGAGCCAAACGCTTCGGACGAATTGTCCGTTGTCCTACGCATCGAGAGCAATAATTTCAATAAGTTCATCATGAATTCCCGATGGAAAAATCTTGGCTCGATACATATTGATACGGAAGCTCTTTGGAAATATTCAAACGCGAACCGGTAGTACTCGACGCGAGGAATCCGATCGAGTTGCCGAGTGGAAACCGGGAAGTTCTTTCCACGATATGCACAGCACGCGATAGCGAGCTTCGCGGGAGAGGCGCGCCGCCGCGAACCACGGATATCACGTTCGCCCGGATGATTCTCCGATTACATCTCGACAAAACTCGACATTAGCATATTATCCGCCGCCAGAAGTTATGAAACTCGTGGAACTGGCTATTCCCGCCGGGCCGGGGAAGGCCAGCGAGGAACGGCGAGTTCCTTCGGTTTCACTTTTATCGAATGTCTGGGGTATTGAATGCCGGAATCATAATACGTGACGAAATATCCCGAAAGGAAGGATCCACAGTCGTTGATCCGTGTGAATAATTCCCTTCTCCGTTGCGATTCGTTATTCAACGTTGCCTTTCTAAATTTATTAATCCTCGGGTAGTGTCTCGAGCGTTCGAGGATCCGTGATTAATCGTTCGGTGGCTAGAAATCGATTTCTAGTTCCGTGGCAATGACTCACTTCGAGTGCGCGCCGCAAGTCCCGAATAATGTTTGAGTTACGGTATTTTAAAAAATCTGGCGATCGCAGGACTTTGGGGTCTGTGAGACCCCATGGCCGGAAATACCTTCATTCCCCCTAATTCGAAATATTGCAAGTCCCGCAACTGAAAACTTCCCAAATGCGCCTTTGCCGGAAATATTCCAAGTCCCATTCTTGGTCGCAATATTGCAAGTTTCTTCTCTCAAAAATCCCCGTGCCCTATTGAGCAACCAATTCTGTATTTCCGAAATGATGTCCGACTAACTTTGACTATATTTCATATTTTCTCCGCAATGTCTCACTCAGGATTGGAACGTTTTTGTGTTCCATTCGATTTCAATTTCAGTCAAGAACAAGTTCGAAATTCGCTGGAAATCTCACTTTTGCCTTGAACCGTGGCGATGCACCTTTCTCGAATGCCGAGTTATCGCGATCCGCGCTGGGACTTTCCCAGTGTCACGAATTGATGACAATCGGCAAGAAAAAAAGAGAGCGTCGGTAGGAGTTCATGAAACTTTTGGCCGGTGCCCGAGTCTCGGGGTCGTCGCGCCGCGAGTGGCACAGTTCGGACACTACGAGCGATGTCGAAAGCCTTCCGCCGGCTGACTCTCTCGACGGAGCGCCGTGGGCGCGCGAGCGCGCCCTCGAGGACTTTACAGTCTCGGACACGCCGGTCGAATCGCCGTAACGAGACTCTCGCGGATATATCTCGTCCGGGATGCGGAGGTATTATAGCGCCGAGTCTACGATACAATAGTTCTCCCGAGTTAACCGCGAGAGGAACGTTCGAGGCTCGCAAAGATACAATACCGGGCCCGCGGCTCGACGCTCGACGGCCAAGGCTATCGAACGGATTCACTATCCTTTTTCCCATTCGCGTTACGAATCCGTTCACCTTTCCTCGCTCGCGAGCGTTTCTCGTCGAGTGCGAAGAGAAATGATCGAGCGCGATCGAAAGTCTCGCGAACGAGAATGCCGAACGAAAGAATTGTCGAGATATTCTGTGATTCGTGTAGTGTGCCTTTGAGCTTTCGTTTGTCGCCTCGCTCGTCGTGCATCGAAGGACTACCTTAACAGGCAGATTTAGCATCGGTCTTAGCGTTAATGTAAATACAAGCGTGAACATAAAATCTCGAAGCTGCTTTATGGAATGCCGCGAAGTTTCTCGTAAGCGTGAGATCGGCGCGTAGTCGACTCGAGTTGGCATAGTTGCGTGCGCTGCACCGCGAGCCGAGCGAGATGACGAAGGGAAGGTAGGATTGAAAATAAAAGAAAAAATGGAAAATACCGGAATGCAAGAGAGTAGGAGAAGCGGGACGACGGGGTCCGGAGAATGCCGTTAGCCCGTGTCATTCCTTTACTCTCGCGGCTTTGCACGCGCGTCTCTGTGTCCGCGGTTGTCTTGTGCACGCGTGTTAAACAACGCTTGTCCTCCGAGAGCAGCCTCCGACTCGCGCGCGCATCGCTCATCACGACAGAAGTGGAAGAGAACTCGATGAACCTGAGAAGCCCGATGGCCACGATAGATCACGCTTTCGGATCTCTCGTGGTGGTCCTTTCGGTACAGTCCGGCCAAACGTGATATTCACAGAATCGAGAACACTTTTCAATCGCATAAAAAATCGACTTTTTTAAAGATAGAACAAATAAATTAATAATCATACTGGTATGCTAATAACAATGGAAATAATTCATTAATTACTTTGAATACGCATTCGCGTTTTTGCAACATCGTTTAATTATTTAAAATTGCGTTAACAAAAAAAAATGAACAAAAGAAAATACAATGATAAACAATTCAATTTGCAATAATAAGAGAACATTTTTGGAAAATTTAGGTTGCCTGTTCATTTGTTGATTTTTTTTCTCATTTTTTCATCAATTTGTTTGTTTAACTCGCACTATGCAAATCTCAGTATGGGCGTAGAGTCGCGATATATTGAGTTGATTAACAACTGTGGATTGCCTTAACCCACAATCAATTTAATGATATTTACACGATATACTTCGTTTCGTCGATCGGAGTCGGTCACGCGTCTCCGAGCCCGATTTTCTTCGCGGAAACTTATGAATGAATCTCGACGGCCGTTCAAACTGCCGGAACGGCGAGTTTTATTCGCTAAACTAGTATTTCAACTGTCGACGACGAGTCCTCGAAGGCTCTATACGCCCGGCGTAACGCGTAGTGCGACCGAAGCATGGAAAAAAGAAAAAGAAAAAAAAAGCGCCTATCCAATTTTACGCCAGCCGGTTACGAGTCCCGGGAGCCTCTGGAATAAAATACTATTTTCGAAGTGGCGACTCTGTTTACACGCGCAGATGCGCTTTTCACCTTGAATCACCGTCGCGCGAAAGGAAGGAGATATAAGAAAATACATACGCGAAGGAAGGATACACAAGAAATCGTCACGCGATCAGAAAATCCGCGACGTCTTCGAGCACGCGGGAAAGTTGCCAATTTGCCTCCATGTTCAATTTAACGCGAAGACTATACGTTGCGGCTCAGGGTGAAAAATAATTGAATGCCGGTGAAAGGTTTTTTTTTTTTTTTTTTCAAGCTCGTTTTACAATTATAAATGTTCATGTTAAGCCAATAAATAATTATCGATGTCGATAAACCTCACGCGCGGCGGTTTTAACGAGCCGTTAGTTTCGAACTCGAAAATAAGATGCAATGTTTTATTATTTAAATATATTAATATATCAATATATATTTAATCATGATTTGAATACATTTTTATTTGATATATTATTTATTATCATTATTTTATTATTAATGTATTAAATACATGAATATATATTTTAAAAGAAAAACATTTATTGTAACTGATTGTGATTCATCGCTTCTGTCGAATCCCGATGATTTGTAGCAGCGAACAAATTTCCTTTGACTGAAATATTTAACGCGATGCTGAAACGAAACGTTGATCGGAAAATTGATATGTTGCAGATCGCGCACGCCGAAGAGATGGAAAATTGAAGAAGAGCTCGAAAAATGGAACGCTGAAGAAACGATCGATAGAATCTCCGGGCGCGTCGGTGGAAAGAATAAAGGACCAAAGTGCGAGTAGTGAAGCAAAAAGACTGGTGCCCTTTGCCAGAGTAGTCTTCGAGAAGTGTCCTACATTCCCGAGTGCAAAATATTTCTTCTTTCGCGCGAAATCGCGCGTCCGAGAACGTGTAAAGAGAATTTTTTAAAATCTACGGATCAACCCCGAAGATAAAAGCGAGAAAACTTGATAAAACGAAAAAATAAGGCCCGTCGTGGCCTCGATAAACCGGTAAATCGTGGAAGGGAATTCGCGAAAAACGGCAAACCATTACGGACTACCGTACGGCAACGGTAACAATCAAAATTACTACCAAAATTCTTACGCTTGTAGCAACGGTGGTCCGGCTAGTTCTTACAACGGTGTATGCACGACGGGAGTACCGTCGAGCAGCGCGATAAGTTGCGCGCAAAATTATCGTTATCAGCAGAATCAACTTCAGCTTCATCCGAGCCAGCTCCATCACAATCAGCATCAGCTGCACGAGGATTACCGACCGATATATTTCTACGTCGCGCAACCGTACACGATACCGTACACCTTCGCCAGGAGGCCGAAGAAACCGTCGTCCCTGCAGAAGCCCGGAAAGCAGAGAACGAATTATCGCGTCAAATTCTCGAAGAAATTGAGCACGGCCGAATTTTCGGAGAAGGTCAAACAGGGAGAATTCTCGAAGAGTCTCAGTCAAGTCAGCTTCGACGAAGCCGAGGGACCGGGTAATTAACGCTTCTTTCGAAGATTTTTTTTTTCTTCTTTTTTTTGTTCTGCTCTCAATCCTGTTCTCAATTCAAGAGCCGAATGAAAAAAGGACGATGGTTTTTCTTTTTCGGTTGCGACAACCGAAAATGGACTGAAACCCAACAAAAAATCACCTACTTGCCCTAAACTACTTAACAGTATCATTATCAAACCACGAAACATATTCCGAATAGCTCAGATATGAAAATGTGATAAAACTTCGCTCACGATAACCGATAATTCGCCTGGAACGTTGCAATGTGGAAAAAACAATACGGCAACGAGGGACGATAAATAACAAACACTCCAATCAGCGATGTCAAATATGCAATTTTCATCGAATTGATAGTTTCATACCCTCATTTCGTGCGAGAGTTTCACGTTAGCATTATCGACTCGCCGATGTCCTTCTGTGCCGCGTCGGGGCATTGCGAACCCGCAGATAAGTGCTATTTATGTGTGTCGACATTGAACTCTCCTGACGCGTGACTTGCTCGCGCGCACAAGCGCGTTCGTCGCGCATATGCCCCTTTTTTATTTTTCATTCGCTCGTATTTTTTCTCGTCGACGATTGTAGATTTCGAATTTTCATTTTTTCCACGGAAACCAACGAATTAATTATCGTTATGGATATCATTGATTATTCATTGTTTAGTGACGATGAAAAAATGGTTATGAGAATGACGAATTATTGATCGTTGCTTTTTGTTTTTCGATCGCAGTTGTGGCGACGAATTTCCCGAAGAACGGACCGAAGCCCAGTCATCATCCGAGTCGGCATCCCCAGCATCCGAGAGATCCGAGAATGACGTCGATGTTTCGAAGAGGAACGATATTCGCGACGTTCTTTCTCTCCCTGCTGGGCGGCGGGCTCGTGTGCGCGGCTCTCGTTACCCAACACTGGATCGAGGCGAGACCGTGGAGAACGCCCAATCCCCAGGACAGCGCCGGCCGAGTGCACTTCGGCCTCCTTCAAGGAAAGAAGGAACTCAACGTCGCTTACGGATGGCGAACTTATCATATTTCCGGTGGGCCCAATAGCATTTCTTTGTCGTTAATTTTTTTCAAATTTTTTCGTTTGCCTGCCGAAAGAGGACTTCGATGAATTTCGGGCTGAAGATACGATTCAGAAAGAATTTTTCATCATTTTCTCTCCGCCACGCAATTGTCACTTATCTTCGACGATCTTTTTAAGAAACTATTTTCCGGTCATTTGAATCTTATTAAAATCGCGTTAAAGCGTAAGAAAAAAGAATATGCGATCACAGTCGATTCTCGGTATTTTGCTTATCTTCCTCTGCAAAACTTTCGAATTTCGCAACGGACTCTTCGACGTTGACTATTGTCCGGCGTGGCCCAACTTCGAGGCGGCGTTTCTCTCGAGTAAATACGAAAAAAAAAATAGGCGCTTCGGTTTCGTCGACGCGATGCTTCGGATTTTCCGTTTCATCGACAATCGCGCCGATGAAATGTCGAAAAAGTCGAGGCGACCTTTCGTTGAGCATCGTCGAAGTGGACACTCTCGTAGCCTCGTTCGACTGTAAACAGCTTCGACGCTAGCTGTCGCGCGATCGCGCGCGCCCACGTCGATGATTATATTTCCCAGTGACGGGAATAATCGTATACCGACGTTCACGATTCATCGAGGCTGACATTGTGTACCTATTTGCTTTTTACTCGTGTCATCGTTTACGAAAGTCGAGCGAACCACGCGCGCAAACATCGAGGCCATGCGTCGAGGCAACCAATTTGGCATATAAGAGCGTTGCGAAATCGTCTACGAGCTGAATCTCGGTCAGCTTCGCGTAACAGAAATATTTGATTTATGATTCTCAATCTCGATTTATAAAGAACATATATGTGGATGAAAAAATTTGTAATAATAATAATTATCATTATTATAACAAATTTTTTAATAATAATAAATAATTATTAATTAATAAATAATAATTATTATTATTACAAATATTTTATAATAATAATAATAATTATTATTATTATTATTATTAAAATATATCCCTCTATATTATGAAAATATCTCGCGGTCGATGTGTAGGACCGTCGAACTGTGGACGCTGAAATTGGTTGCACGAGAGAGCTCGGACGGTCTTGGGGGTCTGTGAGACCCCGGTGCGAAATATTCCAAGTCTCCCCATGGCACTAAATATTTCGAGTCCTCCCCCCCATGGCCAGAAATATTCCGAATCCCTTCTTCGCGCGAAATATTCTAAATCCGTTGGGCTGCAATTATTCCAACTCCTTCTCGGCTTTGAATGTTCTAAGTTTCCTTTTGGCTCGAAACGTTGTAAGTTCCCCCGCTGGACTCCAAATATTCTAACCGAATATTGCATATTACTGCATCTGAAGTGAAAAACGAAATAGAAAATTGTATTCAACGAACCTATTGGTAGGGGAAATAATTCGAATTTTTCATAATTTTCTCCTCGTATCGTATCGCTGATTCGCGCGTTACCTTACGCATGACGCCGGGCGCGCTTCCCGTAGGCGCGAATTACGCGAGTCGAGTTACTTCTTCTATTTTTTTTTTATCTTCCCAGCTTACCATTCGCGTTTAGTTCGTTAGCCTGGGCGTCAAGGTGTTTCGCCGGGGGCGAAGGGAAGAGAACACACACAGACACACACACACACACGCATACACGACTCGGTGAAAAGTTTTCGCTCGAGTGACCACAGCATAGAGGCGAGAGCTCTCGCAGCCGGCATTGTTGCAAAGTGTATATAACACGCCTGTAGAAGGATACGGCTGTAGAAGAAGAGGTCATCCCCGTCGTTTCCTCTTCTAATATTATTTTTTTCTACTTCGAACTCTGCGAACTGGTAACGTGGCTCGGCTCGATCGAACAGTCCGACGGGCTCTTCCAACTCTGTTCTTTGTATGGTCGCTCGATTCAGGAGAGGGAGAGATCGGGATCGATGCACCGGATGCGACGCGCGAAAGTAGTCCGATTAATCGACTATTTCCGCTTCTCAACGGCCACCGACTCTCCGTCTTGTTTCTTCGATCTTCATCTATTAAGATCTTTTTTTTTCGCAAAAAATCATACGAACGATCCGAAATATCGTTCGGCAGCGATTGCAGATTTTCATGGTTGCTATAATTATCATTGCAATCATTGTCATGTTAGCAACGATAAAAACTATTACAACCATAAGATTAAAATGATAGTTACAATTTCTAGGGATGCTGACGATGGTAATAACAATTGCAACGATAACAATCCTCACATTAATAAAAACGACCACAATACTAACATCGATAATAATACCAATGAATAATATGACGGTGCTTGAATAAGTTTCCAATGCATATTTGTAAATTTGTGAACCTAAGTGGAGATTTCGTAATATAAATAAAAATGCCAATTTGTTAAAATGGCAAATTCAATGGAGGCAGGTCGCGGAAGAGTTCTCCACAGACACGTATCTATGGGAACAAGTCACGTGCGTCGTGGTGTATAATCCGTACGTGTCCTATTATGTCGTGCGCCTGACGCAAGCCGAATAATTGCTGTTCGCCGTACTTAGCTCCATGTTATGCGACCACATTTGTATTCACTTCCATAAGCGTCGCATTCTCATTACGATATTAGATCGTAACGCGATTACATTTTTAATTAGCTTTAGTATCGACTACCGCGACGCAATCGCAATTATTTTGTTTCTTCAGTGGTCCACGGCGAGATATTATTAGTTATAAAGTACATTTTTTTTAAAGCATGCAACGAAATGGCAAAGCGGCAAATTAATATTTGATGTATCCTCATCCGACGAACAGTAACTGAAGGTTTTGAAAAATCGAAAAAAAATTCACATTATAAAGACATTGTTGAAGTGAAATTTCTATAAATTTATAAGTCTCGTTTATACACTATATAAATATAAATAAAATATAATACAATAGTTAATAATAAATGCATGAATAAATAAATGGAATAATAATGACTTTCGCGTTTGCAGTCCCACAAATGATCCGTCAGGATCCAATAGTCATGTCTTATGGCCTGTGGATCGGAACTTTGGCCACCACGTCGGGGGCTCTTATCGCCGCGGCCCTCGCGGCTCTTCTCGCCGTTTTGAACACCGCGACCTCGCCCAGATCAAAGATACTTTCGATTCCGGGTATCTACCTGATGAATATTCTCACTCGTGAGTATCAAAGTTTCATATAAATATTTATCGTCTTTTCCTCGAGAAATATTCCTTCGATTGTTTGCTAATCGGAGAAACATTATTTGTTACACAGTTTTGCTGTGCGTCGCGAGCACGGGAACGTGGCTCGCTCAGTATTACACTAAATTGTACGCGAACGTGCTGCCCAAGGAAGATACAGATAATATGTGGACGAGCGAGGCTAGCGCGGAACTCGGTTACTCCTTTTGGTAAGACTTTTATTCGAAAGAAATTGAAAAATTCATGGAAAAACGCAACTTCGGTGCGACGAACAAATTATTATTTTTCTTCAATTTGTTAATAACATTTTGGTGTTATTATTGGGCGAAACCAATCTTTTTTGGCACCTTCTTCAAGCTTGATTTCCGCCAGGTTTTTATCCCACCGAAAAGTATTACAAATTCTCTCTGAAACTCACGTTAACTCATATTTAGCGTGATTTTACCAATTTTTGTTTGCATTTCCTTTTCGCAGGTTGGTCGTAAGCGCGGGAGTAGTGCACCTGATAAGCATAGCCTTGGTTGGTTGGGGCTCCGGACGGGAAAAGGACAATCGTCTCGAGCCTATACCGGCGCTCGAGGAGAAAACGGCAGCGGCCATAATGCTTTACTGACTATAATTCGACGAATCCTCCCAAGGACACTTTTGATATATATACAGGTTATTTTTTCAACGCCGCGCCCGTCCGCGGATGCCGAAAATTCGCGGCTTCTTGACGATCTGAACGAGAATTTTTATTATAGCTAGAATAATGTAAAAGACTTGTAAATAGAAAGAATGGGAGAAGCGAGAGTAATTGTTTTCTCTTGTTTGAGCTTATTTATTAACGCGATTAAAAGAAAAAAAAAAAGAAAACAAAAAGAGAACGTAAGACACGAAAATCTTGCGTTCGAACTGTAAAACGGATCAATAAAGACATTTTTGCTTTGTAAAACACCGTTCGATCGTCGATCAATATCATCATCGGAGTTTAAAAAAAATGTGTTTTTGTCACATTGATCCAAACGTAATCCTACATAATCGCGAGAACCATGAAATTATTCAAACCTGTTTTACCGTCAGTCGGACACGATCGTAATCAGTTTTAATTCAAATCGATGCAGAGAAAAATGCCAAGTTTCCTCTGTGTTAGAGTCACGAAAAAATGGAAAAAATTGTGTAAGTTAGAAGAAAGCTTTATTAAGAATCTGCGAGGTTTGTCGGGCTCGCCATTCCGAGGCCGATGGCGTCCCGTCGACGTCTCCTCGCTCTTACAATCTTTCAGACCCGATCCAATCGCGCGGATTCTCGGCCACGCCTTCGTCGACATCGATGTTTCCAGACCGAATGATAATTGTACATAAAATCATTTTTTTCGTCCGTTCGCTTGCGAGATAAAAAAATGAAAAAAAAAAAGTCGAATTCCAATTTTCGATCACTGTTCGAAGGTCTACAATAGCTTCTTAAATCATAACAGCATTTATTAGCATGTGTTTCGTATCATTGAATGTATAAGAAAAAAAAAAGTCGAATATAAAGCTTTTTTTTCGGTCGCGAACCGCATCGCAGCGATCGTTCAACGCGTTCCGTGATTACTGTGAAAAAATGTATTGTATCACCGTGGAAAATTCAAGATTTCACTGTGGTTCTTCTTTCTCTTCTTTGAACTCTCTCGGTTGTTTTGTTTCTATGTTCTTGACTCCGTTTACGATGGAGAATGTGTTGAGCGCTTGAATTGATTAAAAAAAAACACCGGCTATAGCGCGCTAACAGCCCGTTAACGCCTGCTGCCGACTTTGGACCATCCATCTTCCTCCGGGGCTTGGGAGTCCGTCTTCTCTTCGGGTTTCGATCTTATCTCCTCTTTTCTTTCCTCTTGCTTCCTGCAAACGATTTCACAGTAAAAACTGTCCGATCATTGGATCGCGACGAGATTGGATGAAAATGCGGTTATCGAACTGCCTTAAACGTCTGTCAACTACTTCTCAGGAGGAAAAACAGTAGCTTCGATAATGTTTAAAAGAAAGCTACGATAAATGCGCTTGCGCTAGGAAGAACAGATTGTATTTACGGTGGATCGCGTCTGAGGGGCTCCCTCGTGGAATCTTGGGGCGCATCGCCGCCGCGACGCCAGTCGGAACCGCCGGCGGAGCGCATGCTCTGGAACTTGGGCTTGTCCGAATCGTCGCGACCGTCGCGACCTTCCCGCGGTATCGGCGGACGTTGTATGCGATCGTCGGGTCTTCGAGAAATTTGCGGGCGATCGCTCGCACGGGCGTCGCGCCACGAACCACCGGAACTCTGTAAATTCGAGAACATAAAGAACGTTGCTTCTTCCTTCGAATTTAAAGACCGTTTGAGCGTAAAAACCATTTGGGCATAGATAAGCTCATCCTCTTAACAAACAAAATCGAAGATTCAAGATCTTAACAAAAAGGTAAGAAATTTTGTGGAAATGTACGATTAAACCCGTTTGAACTGAAAATCTTCGCCGGTAGGTGAAACACTCAAAAATTTCCCACGACGAAGCAGAACGAAACTACGAGAAGCTCGTTTCGAGTTGAATTCACTAACCATGCCGCGAGAGCTGGATTTGTCGAAAGCGCTGCCTCTGTCGTCGCGTCGGTCGTCGCGCCGATCGTCGCGTCTATCGTCTCGTCGGTCGTCGCGCCTGTCCCGATCGTCTCTTCCTCTGTCGTCGCGACCGCGATCTCGATCGCCTCTTTCGCCTCGTTCTCCCCTCTCGCCGCGCTCGCTTCTGAGGCCGTCGCTCGGTTTCGGCGCGTTGAACCATCTTCGAACGAAACGAAAAGTACATCACATTAGACACCAACATCGCCGTCAACTCTTATCGATCATTCGACGCTGAAGAACGGCATTCGACTCACGGTTTGCTACGGCCCTCGTCCTCCGGATTTGCGCGCTCGATGACTCGGCGCTTGAAACGATCGTCGGTAGTTTCCTTGGAGTCTTCCTCCTTCGGTGTATCCCTCGCGCTGCGCCAGGAACCCACATCTCCGCTGCCTATTTAACAGAATATTCATGAATACACCGCTGCGCGTTACTATGCCGCGCGGACTTTCAGAAATTGAGTCCAAACAGTCAAATAAATGACCCAGCGGCCAGTGGAGAGCCAAAGAAGATATTTTTACTGGAACCTTTCGACCGATCGATAGACAAATCATCCGAACTTACTGGGTTTCGGTGGTCCGGCATCCCGATCGCGATTGTAAGCTCCCCTGCCGGGTCGCCAAGGTTCCGGCGCCGCTTGTTCCTTCAATCTTTGTTCCTCCAATTTCTTCTCGATCTCGGCCTCGCGTTGTCGAACGATCTCCGCCTGTTTCTCGAGTTTCGCGAGTCTCTCGGCCTCTCTGGCTTCCTCCTCGGCGCGTCTCGCCCTCTCCTCTTCCTCCCTCTTGGCGCGCTCCTCCTCCATTCTCAGCCTCTCCTCCTCCTGCCTTATGCGCAATTCCTCGAGTCGTTTTCTCTCCGCCGCTTCGGCCCTCTCCCTCAGCCAATTTTGCCGCCTCTCCTCCTTCCTCTGGATCTTCCTCTCCAGTAGCCGCTTGGCTCTCGCCTCGTTGAGCATCTTCTCGAAGGCGTGCTCCTTCTCCAGATATATACTCTTGCGCTCGGCGAGAATCTTCTCCAGGAAGCTGTCGTGATCCTCCTTCATTCTCTCCATTCGCTCGCGCGTAGCGACGGCCTCGCGACGTTCCTCGATCGCCGCGAGTATTCTCTCCTCCTCCTGTTGCTCCCATCGTTGCTTCGCCAGCTCGGCCTTCTGCTCGACGGCCTTCTCGAGCAGCGGTATCTCCTCGATGCGCTTCGCTCGCTCGAGATAGTCGACCTTCTTCTCCTGCGACTTGAGCTTCTGTTGCATCTCCCTTCGTTCCTTCTGCAGTTCCTCGGCTTCGCGGGCGGCTATCTGCTCGGCGTCCAATTTCTTTATCTCGTCCTCGTCCAATTTCTTGAGGACCTTCTGCCCGTGACTCGTCTGCGATATCTGCTGCATCTTCTCCTTCAGATGACGATCCTTGATCTGCTGAATCTCGCTCTGTTGACGCTTGCGATCGCGCTCCTCCTTCTCCTGCTCGAGACGCTTCTTCTCCGCCAGCTGATGGGCGCGCTGCAGCTCCTCCTGACGACGCATCTCCTCCTCCTCGCGTATCGTGTTTATCTGCTCGATGTACTCCTTGCGCTTCTCAATCGTGTGCTGACGACCGAGAACCCGATTGTGTTCCTTCACCTTGGTCTGATGATAGAGAGCGACGAGGGAGTTCCTCAGGGTCTCCCGTTCCTGCTTGCGTTTGTTCGGATTAATCACGTTTATCGCGCGATGAAGCACCGTCGCCATGTTGACGAGCTGACAACGGATCTGCTCCGATGGCATGGCCTGCAACACCGGACCGTCCGGATGGTCCTCGCGCTGCGCCTCGCTCAAATCGACGCCGAAGTGAACGCAACGCTTGCCGTGATCGATTCTTATCTGCATGTCGTTGTAACGCACGCAATCAACGAGCAAGCGCTCGAGATGAAAGTCCGTCGTGAATTTCGCGAGTTCGAGCAAACGTACGAATTGTATCGTCTGGTAAACCTGAGATATCTGATGAACGAGACGCACCAGTGTAACGTCCTGAAGGGCGGAAACGTATTGCGCGAGGGGCGAAGTCTCGTCGACCTGGAGGGTCGTTATGACGCTGTTGACGCGATTGCACAGTTGCAGAGGATGAAACTCGACCTCGAGCCAGGAGTAGAGCTCCTGAAGCTGGGGAGACGCGAGATTCACGACGTTCATGCGAACGATGTCGCGAAGCAACGAGACTCGCGTGGGCGGCTGCGAGAGGCCGAGAAGCACGGCGAGCTTTTGGGCCTTCTCCAGCGGCGACTTGTCCGTTTCGATGAAACGATCGAATTCCGGATGCGCCGATGGCAGTGGAATCGACAGCGTCGCCAGCAAGACTCGATTGGCCATTCGCTGCTGCTCCTCCGGCGACATGTTCTTCTTCATCTCGCGCGAGAGCTGAAGAAGCTTGAACAACGCCGCCGCGTGGAATAGATAGTTACCGGCCTTCCAGAAGACCATGGCGAGCTTTTGATAGTAATTCGCCATTGTCTTCGGCACCGGAAGCTTCTTCGAGAGGTTCATGAGACCGTGAATGTCCTCGGTCGCTTTGTACGCCTCCTGCCAGAGTTCCATCTGGATCGCCGAGTCGAGCTGATTCAGGCGCGTCTCGAGATTCAACTGTTGGGTCTCGGCCTTGTTCATCGAAACGTTCGAGACCAGCTGCGGCAGCTTGCAGATCTCCTCGAGATGCTTGCGCAGCTTCTCGCAGAGCTTGCGAAATTCGGTCTTACGATTGTACTCGAGACAAAATTGAAAGGCCATTCTGGCGATGTCGTGGTAGAGCGTCTCCACGTGAGCGTTCGTGCGGAGCAACTCGAGACACTGGCAGTAAGATTCCCAGAGGAACTTCACCCACGGCGTCAGGATCGTGCGATCGCTTCGATCTTGCGCGTCCTCGCCGCTCACCGCCGACAGCAGTATGCTCTCGGGCGTCGCGAGATTGTCGAGATCGTCGATGTCGATCACCGCTTGCTGGCTCTGCTTTCGCGCCGCGTCCGTCTTCTCCTCGGCCATGCGCAAGTAACCCCGTATCACGTTCTCCAAACTTCCGACGTTCACGGACTGGAACATGTTTCTGTACTGGAAGAGACCCTCCTTCGCGATGTGAGACTTCTTCAACTCGACGCAGAGATCGAGGTACTTGAACATTATCGGCTCCAGCACCGACTCCGACCAGCTGTACGTCCATTTTTTGTTTCGGAATATCTCTTGCAATGTATCCAACGCTCTGGCCGGCTTGCCAACCTCGATGAACTCTGGAACGAACGAGTAATTTGATAATTATGGTTTGTCGCGTCGGAAACTTAACGAACGAACGATCGCGAAAATGGAGAGATCAGCACACAGAAAAATCAGAGAGATTATCGTTGTCTAATCTTAAATGGAGTAATGGAAATGACCTACTGCAGTTGAAGTGGAAAGAAATGAGACAACTAATTCATACTGGTCGGTCAAAGATCCGCACGATGCCGAACGATGCTAGAACCGGTGTCGTCCGGTAAAAGGTCCGCGAAAAATTCAAGGACATTTAATTATTTTTCCAAGAATAATTTCAAGGTCGTCGTGGCCATTCGGGAAATGTCAATATGAACGATATTCTTAATCAATAATATATATTTTTCTTTTGAAACGTTCTTTTGAATATGAAGTGTACAATCTGCAACTTCTTTTTCTCTTTTAACTCCCGATTCTCAACTGAATATGCGCACTAAGAATAAATGCAATTATGAAAACCATCTTTTTGCTTTTTGCTTTTCACTCTCGAACTTTGTGAGAAACCAAAATTGCCTTTGTGAATCAGCAGTTCAATCAAAGTACGCGATAAAATTATTGAACGAAGAGCGAAAGGAAAAAAAACCTATTAAGGAATCCTCAAAAATCGTACAAAATCTTTTGAGAAATAAAGATAGGAAAAAAAAAATTTGTAACATTCACTGGATGCCAAAAAAATGTTTTTACATTCGTTACATAAGCGCAATCGTATCTAAGCCAATTGAACGGAGGTAAACGCTGCGGCTCTTTAAACTCCCCCCGATGAGTCTCGGCCCTTAAAGTTTCCGTCAAGACTCATCGATGAGCCGTATATTGAAAAAAATATATATATATATATATATATTTCCATTGAACTCTAATGAAATCTGCCATATGCAGCGAATAAAATTGCAAATGAAAATTAGACATATGTCGAATACGCGTGATAGAGAAAAAAAAAAAAAAATTGCAAACAATTTTTTCGTCTTTTTTAACATTTTAAAATTCGGGCAATGAGAAAAAAAAAATGATCATGACATTAATGAAACGAAAAAGGACACGCATCGCGCGGCCGAAATGTTTCGGAGCCTCAAAAATCGGCCATGTTGCCAAAGCCCGAAGTAACGCGTGCAAACAAGGGTTCGCGATGGTCACTCACCGTTCGCTCTTTTAAGGGCGTTCTCCGGACGCTGCGCGAATCTCGACATCTTTGTAGCTTGCTGGAACTCTCGCTTTGTTCACCATAAACTCGTGGATGCCGCGAGCTCGTTCGGAGGCGTTTCGCGATATCACGAAAAAAAAAGCCCTCGTCTTCGTCGCGATATCACCGCGGACGTAACGGAACGTCGAAAAAGCGACGTGACGAGAACCGCGTGTACCGGATGAAAGGCGGCCACTGAGGAAAAATGGCTTCCCGTACTACTGGAGTCCAAAATCCGTCTCGATCAAAGACTTCACACAAAGATTTCATACAACATTCGAACAAAGTGTAGCATCGAAGGACAAATATTTATATACATATTATATTAAATTCATCTTGAGACGAAAGTATTTTTTAATTATGCAAATTCGAGCTCCGAGAGAGGAAACTTTCGATGTATTTGCAGGTATGCCCTGTGCTTACAGCGCCAAGCAACAGGGGCGTGACGATCGGCCAATGAGAGCGCCGAGTCGCATTGGTAACCAACCGCGAAAAACGCGAGGTTCAACAAAATTTTTCCAAAAAAGTAAAAAATTACGCCAAGTACTAAAAAAGAAGTGTATTCTAAACAAAAAATATTGAAAAAATAATAGTACAATATCCGATGGAACAAACCAATAGCGTGTCGGTGCAAGTGACTATTATTTAAACGGGCGACTGGAACGCGCCTATTTTTATAACGAGGGCAGCGCCCCCTGTCGTCAGACTTTCGCGGTATCGCTTAACCTCAAAAAAAAATTTTTTGTTGTTATTTTTAGGTTTAGTTAAAATAGTACATAATCGTCATAATTTATGTAATGTGTTTTAAACTCTTTTGTAACGGATCTTCTAGATAAATAAAAATGATCGCGATAGCCACGACGAGCTTCGCGTCTCACTGTTAGAGTGGGGTCGAATTATTTCGCCGAAAACCGTGTTCTCGCGCGCGCGCGCGCGTGTCACCTTCGGTAAGTAATTTGACGTTATCACTTTTACCGCATGATTTATTCCTCGTTTTAACACGAAGCGCGTCGTTTATAAAAAGAAATTGAAAAAAAAAATATATCATAATGAAATAATGATAATATAAATTTATCAC
The DNA here is from genome assembly GCA_963924025.1 of Ischnus inquisitorius. Lineage (NCBI taxonomy): Eukaryota > Metazoa > Arthropoda > Insecta > Hymenoptera > Ichneumonidae > Ischnus > Ischnus inquisitorius. Next base: position 932,434 of record OZ001250.1, on the reverse strand, counting down.
ACCGTCGACTCGTGATGCGAGATTTTGCAGGTCGCAGCCTTTTTTTTCACTTCTCAGAGTCCTGCGACAACGACGTTAGCTTCCCAACTCAGTAATTCTCTGACTTTCAGAGAATGAACGTCGCCAGAGGTATGGGATTGTTCGTATCTAGGATAAATCATGTAAGGGAAAACTTGTTCTCGCCGAAGAATCTTTTTTACACCAACGTCGGAATATCGATATCGTTGTCGGCAGTCGGAGACATTCTGGAACAGCATTACGAGATTCTAAAGGTAATCTTTTCGATGTTCTCATCGCGCCGTTTGCCACTACATTTCAATTGCAAATAAATATTTTTCAATAAATTGTCTTCGTTGGGATTGTAATATTATCGTTCTGAGGAATATTCTCCTGACGAATTTGGACTCTGCATTTTTTTCTATGTTTCATTGATCCGCAGCATCGATTGCGATGATTCGTTGGGACGATTCTTTCGTTCTAATTCTCAAACTTCGCCGTAAATCGCGGCCGAAATCATTGCGTACGCGCATCGAACGACAAAACAATTCGTCATTCGGAACGCACCCTTGCCCTTGAAACTTGCTGATTCGAAAAAACAACGCAACTTCCAAGCTCACTAAAGAAACTTCAGTCTTCATTTGGTCGAGAGATTGATGCGATTTTTTTTTTTGCAGGGCGAATTGGATCGGTGGAGCCCGAGTCGAACGAGAAACATGGCGATATCGGGAATGTCCGTCGGCATAATTTGTCACCACTGGTACCGTTACCTCGACGCGAAGCTACCGGGCCGCACGATAGGGATCGTAGCGAAGAAAGTCGTGATCGATCAGATCGTCTGTTCGCCCCTGTGCATCGCTATGTTCTTCGTTACCCTCGGAATCCTCGAGAAGAGCAACTGGACCGAGCTGCGGGAAGAGATACGCGAGAAGGCTCACAAGCTCTACATCGCCGAGTGGGTCGTTTGGCCGCCGGCGCAAATAATCAATTTTTACATACTGCCAACGAGATATCGCGTTCTTTACGACAACACGATATCCCTCGGCTACGACGTTTACACGAGTCAAGTGAAGCACGACAAGCCGAAAGTCACGAACTTGGATTGACGATAGGATTGATTTTTTTTATGAATCAATTTTTTATTTTTCCTCATTTTCTTCGCTTAGCACAAATTCAGAAAAATACGGACGACCTTTGTGCTTTGTGGAAATACGAAAAATAATATATATGTGTGTGTGTGTGAGAATACGTTTTCTGCTGGCAGAAAATTAATATCACGAAGAAATTGGCTGCAGCGAGATGAAAAATGTTGTTCTCATCGAAGAATCGCGATGAAGGACGGTGAGTCGAGATTCAACGATTTGCGATGAAAAGAAACAAACGAACGACTCATTTTTCATCTACCTGTAGAAAATTTGCAGGACAGATCTGTACAGTGTTTTTGCTCGAGAGAGCAACGAGCATTGGAAAAAAAAACAGAAAAGAAAGACTCTTTCTACGAGCAAATCGTTTATCGACATTTTGTACATAAAACCATATATACGAACTTGGCACTTAAGTAGACGAAAAATAAACGAATGGAGAGTCAATAGAGAGGAAAAAAAAATATATCTGTACAATTATTTTTATCGTCGTGGCGTCGCTTTGAAATTTTCTTTTTTTCGAATGCATAAAACAAAAAAACGATCGAACATCATTTTCTTCTCTTGCGTTTATATTAAAATATAAATAGCGATTTACCTTAGTGACTTAGAGTTCGAGATTAAAATCCGTCCCGGAGTTCTGAGACGAGTTTTTCATCCGAGTTTCGTTTTCTCTTTGTTCTCTTTTTGAAGATAAGAAAAATTAAAACATTCCGTCGTGAATACCGATGGGCACGAGGACGGCGATGAACAGTAACAAATTTCGGGCTACGAGCCTCCAGTCGTTTGGCACCGCGTACGGCGCTAAAATGTGCGTCAGTCTGTGAATCTAAAAGAAAAAAAAAGGCTTACAATCATTGTTAAGACGAAGAAGCTTACGATCGAAATACCTCGAACCGCGAGTTTGGATGTAATGAGAAAAGAAAAAACTTGCCTCATGACTCGCGCAGATGAATATGAACGAGGTAACGAGAAGATTGAGCACGGGAAATCTGGGAAGCAGGACCAACACTCCGTGAGAGTCCGCGGCCAGCCAAACGTGCCCCTGACCGACGAGCGTCTCGAGGCTTATACGACCGAGGCCGGCCAATAGCACGGAATGCTTTCCGCGCAGTGCCAGCGACGCGTTTCGCAAAACAATGTAACCGACGATCTGAAAAAAAAAGAAAAAGATTGTAACATCACAACATATGTAAAGTGCTCGAAAGATTGATTTTGCGTAGTAATAATTCCAAAAAGTTATCGACATTGACAAATTGATTAAAAAAATTAGTTTAACACATTATCCGGCCACCTAACTTCTTTCTTTCTGATACAAATTATTTCTTAATTTTTTTTAATATTAGTGAATTGTTTTAGAACTTTGTCGCTCGATACATCGATATTCATTGCTTTGATTTTTTCGCGATAAGGATTTATTTACCGGTATGAAAACGACGTATGAGTGAATTTCCTCGCACTCGGAGACCGACAGACACAGGATAGTGAATGTGGTGTACGCCGCGAGCGAAACGAGACCGAGGAGAGGCGCAAGAGCGGTGCCAGGAACGTGATCGATTCTCTGGAGTGCGAGGAGTCCGGCTCCGAACGCGATGCCGAAAGCGACGCTGTAGCGATCGACTCGCCAACGTGACCACCATTCGCGAATGTCGTCGTCCGTCGTCACGAACAATGCTTTCCACGGTCGCGTGACGAAAACTTTCTCAAAAAATACCTGAAAATAAAAGCGCAATAGAATCGAACGATTTCTTCGATTACACTCAATCGAATTAAAGAAGAAATTAATCATAGTATAGTATTTGCGGAAAATACGATTTCTCGAAGAGACAATCTCTCCAAAAAAATACGATTTCTCGAAACAATAATTTTCCGAGAATTTTGCTTCCCTTCACTCAAATAGAAAACAATTGAGTAAACATATTTCGTGAACAGGTAGATGTGATTGCGAAACTTTCGGAGCAGTGCAAATCAGGCCGGCAGAAAATTGAGGTAACCAGCGGCTCAATTCGAGGACTTTCAAACCGTGTTCTTCGAGTAATGTGCTTTACCTCGGACATGTAGAGAATCGTGATTACGGAGACGAGTCCCAACAGCTTTAGTGCTAGATACAGCAGAGCTCGAGGTCCGTATTCGGCCAAACTTCCGGAGTGCACGCGCGGCGGTAGCCAAGCGAGGATGTAAACGACGAGAAACCAGAAAGACACGAGGGGAACGAAATGATAAAATTGGTAGGGCCTGTTCATGCACAGGCACAGGGACACTGTGAGCAAGTTTAGCCTGAAGAGAACCTGAAACAGAAGAAAAATAGATGTCCATTACAATTCGATATTAATCGCAATCGTCTCCGATTGGTCGAAAAATTCGTCTGCTCGTATTCCGATAAAACGATAAGCTCTCGAAAAAAATGTCTCAAGCACGAAATCTGAGCAGTCTCGAATTGCTAATAAGATCAGTCGCGTGGATCGAGTCGAAAAAAAAAAAAAAATAATAATGAAATATTGTTTTACCGACCCTGGCGAATCGTACGAGGGACACGTCGCCGGTCTGCCAGAAGTAGCAAAAGTGTCCGTAGCCCGATAGGAACAAGTAGGCCGAATTGATGAGCCGTAGATGCATGTAAATCGGCAAAACATTTCTCGCACCGGTGACGTGATAAATCAGTACGACGGCTTGCATCAATCCTCTCCATTCGTCGGTCTGTTCGCGATTAAGAGCTCTCGGTCCGCGCTCGCAGTCCTCCGTGAAGAACAATCCAAGCGCGAGAATGTAACCGAGCGGCAGCCAGAAGCTAAATTCGCTGTAATACTTGTTCTCCTTCATGAAGAAATTCGTTCGGTCGCAGAGATAAAAGTAGGCGAGAATTGTGGAGAAGAGCGCGAGCGACGTTATCAGAGTGTAAAAATCGTTGGTCTGGCATGGCTCGACTTTCGCCACGTCCGTCACGTTCGACTCTTCGTCCTCCTCGTTCTCCTCCGACGCCATGCGCGAGTAGATCACTTCCGGACGGTGATGACACGTTTTTCGGTACAGCCAGATACTCGCCCCTGTCGTGATGCTGTAAACAAAACACAAAAGTTTATAATTATTTCGCAGCTATTCAGACCACTTTCCGACTCATGTATCGAAAACCGGTTTCCTGACTTGTTTCTTCTACAGCTTTCGAAAAAGCATAAGAGTCCTTGAATATCCCGCAAGCAATTAGATATACGCCTTTAATGAACTCGATCGTACCAAAGTGCGAGAACGGACAGCGTGAGCAGCTGAAGGGTCGTCGCGGGTTCCGGATAACTGCAGCAGCTACCGTCGTCGAAGTTCATGTGATCGTTGCAGTGGGTGTTCAGCAGTATTTGAACCTTGTGACGAAGCGACAGAGGGCTCGCGAGATAACCGTCGGGACTCTGTTCGAGTACGCCACTCCCGATCAGTCTGCTGCTCTCCCAAAGCTGAGCGCCGCTGTGCAACAAAATCTGCATCGCGAAAGCGCGAAGATTAAAAAAATGAACACAATCGATGTACAAATCGGAGGGATCGAGTTGTCGAAGTGATTCACCTCCTTTGCCGCTTTGTTGCAAATGTTTATCTGCCGGTTCTCGATTCCCGAGAGATGAGCCGGCAGCGTTTCCTTCGTCACGGGATCCTGCATCATCCAGAGAAACGTGCAATCTTTTTTCACCAACTCGTCCGCCGGCTGGACGAGACGAACCAATCCCGTGCTGTACTCGGCGTAGAGCTGCGAATCGCTCGCGTTGTTCGCTTGGATGTCCTCGACACCGCAACCCGCCACTATCATGCTCGGCGCTTTGCCGCTCTGAAACGTAATTCATGTGACGAAATTGTGCGATCGAGGAAACGAATAATTTGACGATTCCGATTAATTAATCAATCGCTCGATTGAATTTGATCTTTTCTTCTAATACTCGATTCAATAATCAATTTAATAAAGTACTGTTTGCCGATTCGAAAAATGAGTCAGCGTCTGTGATTTTTCTTTGAAAAACCGCAAAAGCCAATAAAATTAATTTGTACCGAATTCAATAATAATAATAATAAAGCTCGAATCATTGAGTTAAAGAAACTCGTTTTATCTTAGGATAAATTGAAGAAATTAGTTAATACGAACAACTACTACATTACAATTTTTTCTCTTTCTAAAGAAGGAAATTTGAGATTTTGCTGTACCATCCAACTGCGGAAGTCCTCGGCCATTGCACTGTCGACTCTGGGCCTCCAGAGAAACTGCACGTGAAGTCTAAGCTGCGCGTCGTTGAAGTTCAGGTCCGATCGTGTCGGCAGATCGGCGAAATCCGAGGGTTTCCCATCGACGACGAATTGCGAAACGAAAGACTTGTAGAGCTGACGAATTCTCGCGTCTCCGGTGAACACGAAGTGATTCTTGTGTCCCATAAACGCCAAATATCTCAGACATCTTCGACTGTCCCTAGATTTGTGGAAAAATCAAAGAGTAATCGTTTCAATACATTCGCGGAAAAAGCGCGATGGAATAACTGGCATATTTGGGATATAAAAATTCATCTAAAGTTAGTTTAGGAATAATGATCGTGAGCAAGTTCTGAAGAGCTCATGCGATTCGCAATGATTGCGGAGAAGGAAGAAATGGAAAAAAAATTACAAAAAAACAGGTAAGTACCGAAAGAAACTCCAGAATTTGTTATAAAAAGTTGTAAATCTCTCATGCTAGAGCATTAACTAAATGTGAGAAAGCTTGAACTTGAAAAATAAATATAAAAATCTTATTACTACTACCATAAATATAAAAATACAATAAATATTGAAAAAAAAAATTTCAATTGAAAACGAATCAATTACGAATGATTCCAATTATAACGAATGCAAATAATTGGAGGGCATCTTTACGTTTGCGTGTAATGGTGCATCATACATCCGTAGGGTTGCCATTCCTTGTCGCCTTTGTACCGTCCCTCTTGCAGCAGCCATCTGCAAGAATCGCTGCCTGCGCAACGTTCGAGAATTGGAAGAAAAACCACGATAAAGAAACGACGTTACTGCGAATCGTTCGCTCTGCTGAATCGTAGCGAAGAAAAGTTGCTATTACTTTTACCATATATGAGATGCATCACGCCATGATAGAAAATGAAGCAGAAGACGAGGAGAGTCGCCAATTTCTTGGCGCTGGCCACGGTGATGAGGCTTATAAAATGTTCGGCTGTCGTCATGGCGAAACTTGAATACGACAGTGACGACTATGTCGACGTCGCATCGAATCTTTTGAAAATATTGAAAAAAAAAAATTTCAAACCCTACATCGAGTAACTTTTTTTTCCTGCGTCAACGTTCTTTACGCCAAAAATCATTTTTGTCTTGTAAAAAAAAAAAAAAAAAAAAAGTAAACCATCCGAACCATTCCATCGACCTTGAAATTCGAGGTGGTTTGGATTTTATTAACAATTCAGAACGATGATTCGAAGCGTTCGAATTTTTTCTGCAGAATATTTGTAATGCGGTCGAACGATTTTACAATCGTTTCGGCTCTTCGAGAATTTCGAAGGGGCGCACCGACGGTGTTTTGAAGATCACCGTCGACGAATCGGTTTGTTTTTTTTTTTTTTTTTTATCATCGACAATTAATCGATCTTCGAACGCGCGATTTTGCGAGCGACGCACGTGTCATCGCGAAAATCGCCGCATTTACGACATGCTAACGTTTTGTTTTTCGCGTGCGAGCGATTTGTTGTTGAGAAAAAAGCGGAAAAAATGTACACCGAACGCGCACGATATCACGTTGTGTCAGAAGCCATTTTATTCGGTTTTTTTGAGGTTAGGGGACACTTTCGGTTGAGTGCGCGATCTGAAGCGGGAAATTTGAATTTTTCATTCTCGGAGGAAAAGCTTTGTTTTAGGGAGGTGAAACACGTCTCCGGGTGCCTCTCTCTCGCTACAACGTATGAACCAATCTCACGGTCTCTCTTGCACTCGATAGGGTTTCACCGCCTCTTAAGGTGAAGTGATATTTATGTGAGTGCGAGAGAGATAGCGCGATTGGTGCTCCCGGCGGAGCGAGAGAGGCGCACCGAAAATATGTTCACGTCACCTTAAGGTGATGTTATTTTAATGCTTGATTTCTTTTGGTTACCGACCGAGTAGCATCACCTCACCTTGAGAGAAGGTGAAATACCGCAGTCGGTACCAAAAACTGTAATCAACTTTTCTTTTTTCGGGTATCCTGTCATTTACAGCTTATAGCAGAGTCTTATCGTATGCTATGGTGATGTCGGCATAGGATGAAACTTTTTTGAATAATGTTCATGGTTATTTTTACGCCATCATTCGACGCATTTTTCGGAACATCAGAGAACTCTGTGTATCGCATAGATCTAGATCAATGAAAAAATACACTTCATTTTATACGTATTCTTTCTCTGTGTATTTGGCATTCTCATTGTTATTATCGTGCTGTTATTTTGATGCGATTAAACGGCGTTAAAGCTTCGTATCCACCGAAGGAGATTGCAGCTATCGTAGAGAAGCTTGTATAGCTCTGCAATAATGCATGCGACAACGTAGTAGGATTACGCATTCATTTGCTCATCGAACCGATCGTATTAGAAGGCAGCGGTAGAGCAATCGGAAAAAATTGAAAGAAATAAATAAAATTGAAAAAAATACAGCATAGAAATCGCATTTCACTGAGGTCTGTAAAGGCTCAATTGTTCCTTCAAATCGTCCATCGTCGGCGATGGAAATATGTCGGTGCGTTCTTGGAGCAACTTGTAAACGGCATTGAGAGTCTCCGACTCGAGTCTGAAACGTTATTTGAAAAATCGGCTATTTTTTTTTTTTCAAATTGTCATCGAATTACGTACTCTTTTTCCTTTTCTCGCTGCTGCGGAGTCAAATCCTTCTCTATCAATCTTTGCTTCGCCACTTTGAATCTCGCTTGGAATCCAAATTTGAGCAATTCTTCCGCCTCGTCTCGTACCTCATTTTCGTCTTGCTGTGAAACAAAAATCTTGTTTTTTGGCTTTTCGAGGACAAGAAAATTGAAAGGTCGATCAAAAGATTCTGCGTACCTTTCGGTCGCGTGCGATTCGACCGGTCCAGATCGTTGCCAATACAGCGACGAAGCACACGAGGGTCGTGATGACATTGAACCAGGTTAAATTTGCGAAAATAAGAGCGACATGATCGAGAAAGCAATGCAGCATATCGTTGATACGCGTTCGCTGTCACAATTCACTCGACCGATGTGTCGTCTCGATGAAAAAAGAAAAGAAAAACAAAACAAAAACACATTAAAAAACTTCAACCACGATTATCATGTGATTTTTTTTTTGGAGTTTCGAGTGCGAACGAGAAGAAAAATCGGTTGTTCTCGAAAATGAATAAATATCCAATTGTTTCTGCGGTCTTGTCACTCTTATCTTGTTATCGAAACGGATTGGATAATAGAGAAAAAAAAAACACAATAGGTGTGCGCGCGCGCGCGAGCGCGACCGACCGACAATCGCGCGCAAGGAGGCTCTTTCTCGCTCGCGCGCGAGCGACGACCGCGCCATCTCTCTCGCACTCGATTGGCCAATTCGCCTTGAGCCAATTAGAATCTGATTTCGGAAAGTAACATTAGAATTTGGCGGGAACTTGAATTGGTGACGAAAAGTACGAAACGATCGAGAAATCATCGCGACATATCGCTGATAAATAATTATATGTATTCGTGCAAAATTTTCTTCACCATTGCCTTTCAACTCGCACAATTTATTCTCTCAATAATCTCGTTAATCGTTTCCGTTTAGGTTGCAATTGGAATTAACTTGAGTGTGATGTAAATGATCCAAAGAATTTGGTAAATCTTTGTATAGGCGAAATGTACTTCCGTCGATGATTTGAGGATTAAAGAAAGCGTGCACAATCGTTAAAAAGTCTTGCAAACGATTTATTGAAATTCACGTCAATCGTCCAACCATTCGATCTCGGCGGATTAAGAGTTATTACTACTCGCGTCTTCGATTATTGTACTCCAACTTCTTCATAGATAGTTAAAAAAAACATTCCCCACATTGATCCTGCTGCGTAGAAAATTTGGCAATAAATGGCCCGCGCTTGAGAGAAAAAAATACAAAGGTACACTCGATTATCGTCGAATTTATCGTAAATACTACGATTCCTCTTGTCTCGTATAAAATATACCTGACTAGCTAACTAAAACGAGCTTGCGCATGTACACTTCGTTATTTATACATACGCCTGTGCGTCTCACGCACCTTATTACGTTCACGAAAAAAAGCAAAATAAATATGTGAACCCAGAAAAAATTGAGATTCACGCGCGACCTTCGCAAAATAGGTTTTTTTGTTTATTCTCTTCTGGCTGTATTCGGTTGATCCGTTTTTTTCTAGAGATTGTAGAATTTCTCGAGATACCACTTGTGATCGTCCATCGTGGCGAGCAATCCATGCTCGAGGACCGTCGAGTCGCCGGGACCAAAGTCGATCATCGGCTCATCGACGAGCGACGTCACGGTACCACCGAGGGCGCTGAAGAAAAATAGTATGTCATATTAATCGATGATAATGTGACAAAAAAAAAATTGCTAAAAAGGAGAAGAAAAAAATAATGAACGATATGATTATTTTTTATAATTGATGATTTTCAATTCTTAGAATGTATTAAGAATGAAAGAAGATATCGATGAACTTATTTTTGGAATCCCCAAAAATTTGATAGTAGATTATTGACTGAAACTAACTTTATGATAGCTGCTCCAGCGCAAACGTCCCATTTTTTTATATTCGTCATATGAATATAAGCCGTTGCGTTTCCAACTGCTACTTCCAAGCATTTGTAGCCTGTGGAATAACAAAAAGTTATTCAAGTGTTCACGGCAAAGAAAAAATATTTAGGTCAATTGGCCATTGAATTGATACTCGCCGATAAATGAACGGAATTCTATCTACAGAAAAATGAACGGAATTATAGAAAAATCTAGATTGCATGGAAATTAAAGGTTGTAGATTACTTTTTGTACCGAAACTCGAATCAGCTAAAGCGACTATAAACCGTGGATGTTATTTCTAGATGAAAGTAACTACTTTAAACGCTTATTTACAAGTAGATTTGTTATTAATGAAAGGTACTTGGGACCCCACGATTTTATCCGAACGTGCAAAGCAGAAGTTTCGTTTCCGATCCGAGCGATCAACGATTTCAGAGTCAATTCGGGAAGACGATTCGCTGGCCAACTGATGCATTTCGCATCTGCTAATAAAAAGAGTAGAGGTTTTTTTTCACCTGCACCAGCCGCCGGGACGATCTTAACGTTGTCGCCGAAGGCGATCTTCGATGCGTTGTGCACGCGACCCGCATGCGAACGCGACACCGTCAAGATCGGAATTTTCGGTTCTTTTGACTGGAACAGAAAAAATATGTGATAATAGTGCTTTATAAAATCGACGCATTTTCAAGATTTTTCGTGTCTTTCGGTAATCATCAAACCAATATGCACTTTCGTGCAAGGTTCAATAAAGATTATATTATGTATTTCTTTTTTTGCGTACCACTGGAATATTTTGTAGATTCGTAGACGCTCCGTGTTCCGTCCACGCCCAATATGTCTCTTTGCCATTGAAGGGCTTGTGAACAACACCGATTATGGGAACTCCCTTGACTGCAACGCACACCATTGTCGTTACGTACTCCAGAAGATTTTCTGTACGAAAAGAGCAAAACGTGATTTTTACGATTGCGTCCCTAAAACGACTACGTCCCGATTATGAGAACTATTCTCGGTGCCGATTGGCTTTGATAATCGAGGTTCTACTGTGAATGTGCAATCAATGGAATGAAGAACCTAACGCCGAAGAACGCCAGCCGATGGCCCGTTTACATCCAGGAAAATAATATAATTTTAAATGATAATTAAACAAGCTGTGTCGTAATACATTGTTATTAAAAAACATCGTAAACATCCACAAAAACAATCTGAAAAACTCGACATTGTTCAGATACATTTTTTATTTTACGAAAATATACGGATTTTATTTTTAGTCATGTCAGTTTAGAGAATTTCACAGAATTCACGAGTTTGCTCCGAGATCTCATTCTGATGTCCATACAAACGGTGGACTTTTACAACGAAAATGCAATTTATTTTCTGAACAACTCCATTTATTTTCCATTCGCAGAATTGGAATAGTGACAAAGTTTAGCGTTTAAACATAGACAAAAATCGAGAGTATTGAGTTCATTTAAAAACTTGTACCTGTGAATTCTTTCGTAGCGTCAAGAGGATCGATCCAAACTGTAATGTCGGAAGCTTTGACGAGTACGTCGTATCCCGTGTCGTAACTTTCCAGACTCTTGTCCAATCCTTCCAAATCTGGCGCTTCCATGGGTTCGCAACTCTCCGTCTTTTCCTCGGATATTATTCCGACGCCGGGCAAAATAGTCGACAAAAAATGATACATGACGCAGTGCGACTTGTAATCGGCTGGTGTTACAGGATCGATTACCCCTAAAAAATGTCGATCATTGTTGCACATTCTTTAATTAACAATACCAAAAATTATTATTATTATTTATTATTGTTTATAATTATTATTTATTGTTAATTTGTAACAATTATTATTGTAAAATGATAAACAACCAAAATGAATATTTTTATTTGTTTATTGCTATTGTTGTCATTTATCAAAGTAGGAATATTTTTTACGGATGGTAACCTAAAAAAATGCTTACCTTCCTTTGTTTTTCCTTTGCTCTCAACCGCGTATTTCGAATTGTCGTGAACGCCGACAACCGCGAGGCCGCCAATTTCCGCGGCTCTGACAGCGACGGCCAAGAGATTGCGAAGCGAGACCTCATCCTTGTTGATGAGTTGCGAGTAGTACGAGGATTCGCGTATCGAATAGAGATAGAGAAGTACGAGTACCACCACCGTTATTATCAGACCGAGCCGATTTATTCGAACGTTCGCACCGATGTTGAGACTCATTGTCTCTCCTCGCGTTCCCTCGCCGCCTCACTCGAGGCGTATTCGATCCTCGAAATAATCGTAAAACTCTATTCGGACAATTGTTTGTGCGTTGTTTCAGCGACGCGATTTCGGAACGTGCGCGTTCACGCACTTTTGGATTGTCAAGCCTCCCGCCATTTTTAATTTAGCTGCAGCTCGACGCGCATGCGCAGCGCGCGCGCACTCGCGCATTCGTTTGAAAGAGACAAATTTTTTTATTTTCACAAGAATTTTCGGCCTGGTGCGTAAAAGTTTTCCGAATGCGATGCACATGTCCACCAGATGCTGTCTTTAAGGCGATGTGGTGCAGCACCGAGCGATCCTCCGATGGTAACAATTCGCCATTCCTAATACCTTCGCCGAAACGGTCGCTCTGGCATCGAAAAACAAATTAGGTTTTCACACGACTGTCTAATAATTACGAAAACCTTCCTTGATTCTAGTCGTCGAAGCAGCGATTTCGTAAAAAATGGAGATAGCGATTTCGTTACCGACCGAGTCAGTGCCGTATCCCCTTAACGCGACGCGAAACATATTTACGGATGGGAAAGAATGAATCGCTAGATTCTTTGGTTAAAATAGTTTCACGTTTTTATTCACTCCACCGTCAATCATCATCATCACGAACATATATAATGACTAAACGAAAACATCGATAGATCGTTTGGAACAACACTTTTAGTTTTTCTTTTTTCTTCTTAAATCATGTTCTACAATCGGCGCATTGTGCTACATGCGATATACCGGGGAAAAGGGGGGAGAATTAGCCAATTGCGCTATCGATCGACCTAATGTAATCTTCGTGCGAAAAAACGAAATCTTCAAACGCCTCTCTCGCCATTGCTTTCTATCGTCCGCCCAATCCGACGAGGCGCAAAACAATCTTCTCCATTCGCAAATATCGGCGTATTTCATTCCGTGCGTTCGCTACTCTCTGTTTGCAATTGATTTATTCTTACGTCCTTCTTGGTTTTCACTTAAATTGTAATTTTTTTCTTTATCTAGCCCATAAGTATTACGCGTTGTTTTTTATTATCTATAATTCTTTTCCTTATCTTCTTATCCGACGATTTTACTTGTTAGAAACTAAATTCGATCGATCGAATATCGATGAATCGATTAAATTTTTTCCTTTTAGATTGATTTCTCGTCAACGTTTTTTTTTTTTTTTTTTTTCTTCATCGCACAAGTCTGTAGCGGATACATTTGCTGGTATTTATCACTCGTTCCGCGACTCACAATATTGTTTTTTTTTTTTACCTATATAGTTAATTTTTTTTTCGCTTTTTATCGTACCAACAATTTCTTTCGCTCGATTATCATCGCAAATCGGTGCTCCGTTTGTTTTTTTCTTTTTTCCTTTCTCGACAATGGCATCGACACTTCCCGTCGACCGTTTGGTCGTTAACTCTCTCGAGCAGTTGCGCGTGAGTCAGCCCCGCTTATCCGTTGATGCAATTAAACGCTATCATCTGCGGACAAAGTATGAAGAAAAAAAACAAGGTTTACTCATGGACGAGTTGCACACGCGGAGAGACAACGACAGTTTGTTTTTTTGTTGTTGTTATTGTTATCGAGGAAGAATGCAAATAAATCGCTCACCGTGATACCACCATTTTGTCTTCTTTGGATTTTTGTTGCAGGTCTTCACGTAGAACGAATTGTCGGGTGGCCTCTTCTGTAATTTTTGTTGCTTTTATTACCTCTTCAAATGAATACGAATATAATGCGCGCCGCTCGAATTAACATATCGCCCTCCCATTGTTCTAGAACTAGCAATCGCGTGGCCAATGAACTTTCGAGCTTTTTTTCCGTCGCTCGACAACAACGATCACCGAGGCGAGTCGATGAACCAATATTTTCGACTTTTGGGTGATTTTCCTCAGCTTTATCGGAATTACTATTGCATATTTTTTTGAATTCAAATAGACTTTCGGAGATCCGCGTTTACGATCTCTCGACCATAACAAACTGAAGATAAAGCGTGACAAAAACCGTTGCAGGAATTTTTAAACCGTAAAAAATCGCAATTTCCGTCGCGTTTGAGAGATACGACGATTGTAATACTAAACATTTTTTCCGAAACAACTTCGGCTGCAGTTGAAGAATTGCGAATTATTTCCGCTACTATTTGAAAATCGTGCGGATTTCGCGCAAACATCGTTGCGCCCGTGCGCGATTTTCGGTGAATTTGACTTTCGGTCATGACGGAAACGAACCTTCTCCTTGCAACTGCTGAGCATGGAAACGATGCTGAGACAGACGCTCTGTACGCTGAGCGCCGGTGACCAATCGTCGGTCAGTATCGACAGGCATATGTGGCCGTTGCTGTAAACGTGGGGATGAACGGGAATGTTGCCACCGATGAAAGTCACCTCCGGCGAGTCGAACGGATATTTAGAGCTGAATTTGAACTGCAATTGAAATCTCTCGCCCTCGTAGAGAGTGCCCTTCGCCCCTTCCATGTGAACGATCCATTGGGTCAGATTTTGACCGGCCAATTCACCGTCCACCTGCACGCCCGGCGGTGGTTCGCGCACCAGAGCCATCAGCTCCTTCTGCAAACGCCGCTGGAAAACAAAAATTGGCCGAAAAACGTTGAAAAAAATTAATTGAGGAAAACGAGCCAAAAATGAGCCAAAAATGAGCCAAAGAAAACGTGAGTAATCTCGAACGGAACGAGTGTGAAATAAATACGAAGGGGTACGGGAGCGCGAAGTCAAACGACGATCGAAGCCGCCGATAACGTCGCGTACGTGCACGAGAGACAATAAGAAAAAAGGAGTAAACAATCAACTCATCGAAGAGATAAGACGATGAAAGTCGTGCTTCCGAGGCTTGTGGTCGATTACAACATAAGCTCGGACATAAAGACGGTATTATTTCTTTTTATTCATCAATATTCTTTCGCTTCGATTCTGCTTGGAATCGAAAACATCGTACGAGGGAGAATCTATATGTGAATTTTGCTAGGGAAAATGCAATTTTTCTTTCGTTTTTATGTTGTTTCTTTACCTTTGAGAAAAATGCAAAATTGAGCATTACAAATTGTGAGTAATCTGCCGAATTTGTAAGGACAACACCATGTTTTTTCTTTACGCTTGTCGCGTTCAATTTCGCGATATTTCTGGCTCGTCCCTGAATTCTCGCAACTATCCGGAATTCGTTAGTCCCAAGGAAAAAAAGAACCGATCTATTGACGCCGTAAGAACGCAATTTCTCGGATTGCCGAAAGTATTGTTTGCGATAAAACGTAATTTCGCGAAATGAGGACTTTGCATTGTTACTTCAATTAATTAATTCATTCAACCAATGGCAATATTGCCGCTTAAATTCATAACAGTAATTCAACAATTTCTGTTAATGAATAATTAAATAAATAATCTAAATAATTGTGGTACGATAACAGGGCTCTATAAGCTAAAATTTTATGGTAAAGGGAACAATTTTTTTTTTTCTTCGATATTGATAATTCCAATTGTATTAAAAACGATGACATTAAAAGAAGAAAAATGTATGCAGTAAGTATTTGCCTCTCAGTAATTATGCCGAAAAGATTAATTTTTTTTTTTTCATACATTCAATACATCAAAAGTGCAAAAAAAACCATTAATTTGTTGGAGCCACTCAAAACCAGAAGAAATCAGAGTTGCAAAGCGTAGAAACACATTGTTAGTTAGTCGATTTATCAAATGGATTTCCGCATCGCTGTTTACAATCAGGCGAATGAGATATCTTTCAGTCGTCAAGTCCTCATCGAAATTCCGTCAAAACTTTAGCCAGACTTGTCGTCAATTTTTTTCTGCATTTATATTTGATGTGCGTAAAAAAGATCCCAGTGCTTACATTTTCTTTCATTCAAAGCTGCCTCAAACTTGGTAATAGTAAAAAAAAGCTCAAGACGGAAAAGTACCCGATGGATGGATCACTCGCTCCAATATCGAAAGCTCGCGTTACCGTCGACATAGCTCAACAAAAAAATTTCAGATCCCGAGTTCTTGTTTTGAAGAACGGGAAAAAAACGATTTCGTTGCCAAATCTTGTATTATATATATTTTTCTTTAGTTTTTACAAATCCGAAAAATTCGAGATTTTTTGCCTTCTTTTTTTTCGATTTTGAATTGAGAAAAATAATCCGCGACATTGCGAGGAAAAATAGTCGCGGATACGAGAAAACAAAGGCGGGAGTAAAGAAAAATTCATCGACGACTCACCTTTGACGGCGACATTGCCGCCATTGTCGTTAGACCGTTGTCCATTGGAAAACATAACCATCTTTCATCGCGAAAGACATTTGTGACGTCGCGGCGGAGTCGAAACGAAACCAATGAGTTTTTATGTTTTTTGTTTTTTTTTTTCCTCTCTTTCACAGGCCCGAGTCGATTATTCCCTTTCCGCGGATTTTTTTCGGCTCGTTACCGAAGACCAACGAAGTCACTTCGCGTTTCGTTCGCGTCGAGGTACACAATTAATTTCACGCGTAATTTTCTCACGTACCACGTCCGAGTCTCGTCCGATTTTCGTGCGCGTTATTTGTCAAACGAAGCGAAACGGCGCTGTTACGCTATTTCTTTTTCCATTGCTTTTTTTTTATACTACCCGTTCTCCGCAACCCGAATGACTCTGAACTCGACGCAAATTTTTCCCTTCGTCTGCTTCTCTCGATTCTGACGACGAACTACTCTCTGATTCCCCCTCCCCCCTCCCACGACGCATACATGCGCGCGCGCGCAACACACACGCGAGCAGCGAGCTTGCAAACGTCATGTCACCCGTCGACGAATCTCGAGTTCTGCGCATGACTGATTTTTTGCTGCAGCGAAGCTCGGTTACCCATTGGTCGAGAGTCTCGCGGGAGAATTTCGAACGAATTGTCGACCGCGACACTTTTTCTCGACAATGGTTTTAATCGAACTTTCGAACATTATTTGTGCAACGAACGGCGGATGTCAAAATGTTTTTTTTTTTCGAACTATCGAGATGGGCGACACGCTATTCGATTCGTATATAACAGCACTTTAGTTCGGATTTTGGTACATTCCGAACGAATAATTCTAGTGTCGGGTACTCGGGCGCGCGCTGTGAAGGCGCTCGTGTCAGCCCCCCATCGCCCCGTCGTCCCCACCTCGTAAATAGAAAAAAAAAGAAGACACTGGAAAACCCATACCTCGTGATCAAAACAAAATCGTAACCGGCGGACGTTTTTTTAAAAGAAGTTTGTTTATCGTCGATTAAGCCGTACAAGCGGAAGAAATGCCGAAAAAGCCGAAGAGGAAAGTGAAAAATACGCGAAGGCAAAAACCCGTGGTAAGTGACGATTCGGTTCGATTGTTAAATAAATAAAAAAACGATCGAAAACAAAAACAAAAACAATGGTCAAACGTGCGAGAGACCTAACCTCAAAAATATTTTTGATTATGATGAATTTCAGTACAATCGCACGGAAAACAATAATCATGATAGATACGACACGTCGGATTCGGATGTGGACGTCGACGAAATTAAAATCGAGGTACTCGACACGCCGATCAAATCGGAAAAAGATGTCAATGCGTACAGGTAATTTATTTGGTGGTCGGTGCCGTTTGACGAATTTGAAAATTCACCTTGACAATTTTTTTTTTTGATCCAGGGTCGTGAAACTGCCCAACGGTATCGTGGCATTGCTGGTTTCGCTTCCCGGCGATGCTTCGGGCAAGAACGATAACTCGAATGACTCGGCTCGAATCGAATGTTGTGGCTACGGTAATTACAATTTTATTTTATCAGACTTTTAAAAATATGAAAAATGTTTGACTTTCATTTTTTCACAGTTATAATGAGCAAAATGTTTGATATAATTGAAATAATACATAACGAGAGAAAAAAAACAATAAACAAGAATAATAAACTGTTTTTTTGTAATAATAAATTTGAGTAATTTTTGCGTTATTAATGTATTTATCGTAATGTATTCATTATATTTAATGTATTTTTTTTACTCCTACGTTTATTTATATATTTATTCAATTGATGAGAAATATCCTTAAAAAATGAATAGTACATTACGATACTAGTGCCATCAGCCAGCGCAATGCAAAGATTCGCATGTACCTTTCATTATTCAATGATTTCAAACTGTAACGATTCTTGTCTTCGCCGAACAGCCGAATACATTCCTAACGGCGGAAGCAAACTCAAATGTGCGGGCCACGGTGTCGGTTGGTCGGAAAGGATGACCAAAACGGTATTTACTTCATTCAATCGATCCCACACCCGAATGGAAATCTTAATTTCGATCGTTAACGACTTTCTCCTTTTTTTTTTTTATTAAGTATCAGCTGACACAAAGAGCCTCCATCTATTTGACGGTCGGCGCCGGTTCCTTCAGCGATCCGCGACAAGTTCCCGGAGTTTCCAACTTCGTTAGCGGATCCATTCTAGGCAAATCGAGAAAATATCCCGACGAGGTGCGAGCTTCCTTTCACGGACTTGAGAATTTCCAAATGTTTATTTCGATAAGCGGCGAATAATTCAGTATTTTCCGTCTTTGAATTATCGTTCTTTTTTTTCAGGGGGACGACTTTGTATGTTTCTTAATGGATTGTGGCGGTGACGAGCGTCAGATCGACAGCGCCGACACGACAACTTTCTGTGTTCACGTGCCCGAGGCCCATTTCGTCGAGACGATCGATCGTTTTGCTCACTGTTTCATAAGTCCTCTCATGGAACGAGACCAAATAAATGCGCTGCGAGAAAGTTTCGAAGCGTGAGTCTCAATTTCAGGTCGCTTGATATTAAAACCATTCACGTACGGACTTCATACGCGTCGGGGGGATTTTATGTTATTAACTCGAACGATACTAAAAGTCGTCCTTGTTGGCAATGCTTTCCTGACGTTCAAAATCGTCGATACGATACACGAACTGTTCCGCTCGGACTGCCTTAAATTTTATATTCCGATTAATTTTATAGGGAGTGGAAATTTAATGGGAATATAATTTGTTGAAAATCGTTGTCTTATCTTATACGTGTGAATTTACCGCAGCGACTACGTGATCAACGCTCAGAGCCGCGAGTTTATGGAGGAACGAGGCAAGGAGCATCTGTTCGCGAATCTGGCCTCGGCGAGACATCCGGCCAAAACTCTCGGCCCGAATAATCCAAAGGGTCTCTTTGGTTTGCCCGATGATCAGGTTTACAAAGAGGTCGTTAAGTTCCGAGAGCGTCATTACAGCGCTCACAGAATGACTCTCGTGCTCAAGGTTCGTTAATTATTTCAATCTACCACTCGCGAATTCCCGCGAACTCGAGTCACCTCAAGAAAAACTCGAGCTTCGAACAATTGATCGTTTTACAAGTCTCGATTCTCGAACCGCCACACAAATATATCATCTTAAAGACATTTTTCATTTCTTTACTCTCGATTGTAAAATTGTTATTCGACAGGCGGGATCGCCCCTCGAGACGCTCGAATTGTACGCGAAAAAGTACTTCTCGACGATCCCGAACAATCGTCTGCCGCCCCGTGACCTCAGTCAGTACAATTTTGCTAATTCGTTCGACGCACCGAAGTCGAGAAAAATTTATACGATGAAACCGACGATTAAGCGCGAGTCCTATGCGGTGAGTTTGTTTTTCCACGATTTTCCATTCAATTCCGTTGCACCGCATTGAGGATTGTACGATATTTCTTTCCTTCTTCTTTCAGCTCGAATTGTTTTGGTCTCTCCCGCCGTCGCACTGGCTGTACAGAAGCAAACCGCGCGACTATCTCGCCGCGTTGCTGCAGCACGAGGGCGAAGGTTCGCTGGTCGCTTACTTGCGAATGAAGAACTGGTGCACGAAGGTCGTGATTGGCGACCGAGACAGTGATTTCGCCGATAATTCCGTGTACTGCCTGTTCAGCGTGAAAATTTTGCTCACCCAAGTGGGTCACAACAATCGTAGAAAAGTTCTCGACGCCGTCTTTTCGTACATCAACATGCTGCGACGAGCGGGACCACAGGAGCGAATCTTCGATGAACTTCGCAAAATCGAAGATACCAAATTCAGGTAATCGTATTTCCGTTCATCTGTTTTTCGTTTACTGCAGTAGACTCTTTTGTTTCGAGAAAAAAAACATGTAGGCATTGGTCCTTTTTCACATTTCGATTCCAAATTTTTATCGCAAAGGAATCAACGGGTTCTTCCGATTAATTCATCGGCCGTTAGATGGCGATGCTGAGCAACAAGTTTCTCGCATACAAAAGGTCTCTGCCCGAGCCTATAAACTCTTTTAGTCTTGTGCTTTAAACATCATCGCTAACAAGTCATGCTTACAGATTACAGATGGATTCAGCCAATCTCTAACATCTTACATATGTAAATGATTGAATACATATATTAACATGTGTATTGAAGTATAAATATATATTTCAATATTTTTTTGAATTCCTTGCGTAGATTTGGACGGAATTTCGAGCCCATCGAGATTCTCGAAGATATCTGCGTCGGCATGCAACACTATCCGCCGATGGATTATCTCACCGGAAAACACCTCTACCTGGAGTACGACTACGTGTCCTTGAAGACGTGCATGGAACTCCTGACGCCGGAGAGAGCGACGATCGTGGTGTACGACAAGGATTACAACAAGTCCGAGATGGAGGCGATGTCGATCGAGGAAAGGTTCTTCATTTGTTTCGGCTGCGGTCCGGACTGCGATCCCCATACGAAATTTCACACGAGCACCGACGTTCCCGACGATTGGATAAATCATTGGAAAAACGTTGAGCCGATGGCGTGCTTCGAACTACCGAAGTCGAATTCTTATCTACCCGACAATTTCTCTCTCATTCCGTCGATCAAAGATCCGCCAAGGTATCCGGTCAAAATTCACACGGACGCGCTGTCGGAGGTGTGGTACAAACCGGACGCGAAATTTCGCTTGCCTCAGTGCTGCATGTGTTTTCATTACGTCTCGCCGCTCCCACTCGCGGAGCCGGAAAAGTAAGTTACAGCGACCAGAACGAAAGGGTAATAAAAAACAAATGAAAATGTGTAACGAGCGATTGATCTCCTTTCTTTGCCTTTTAGTGCGGCTATGCTGGATCTGTTTGTCGGGGCACTGATTAGAGTCTCGGTCGAGGAATTGTACCCCGCTATTGCCGCGGGATTGAAGTGCCAGATCACTACTACCGAAAAGGGACTGGTCATTGAGGCGCATGGATTCAGTCAAAAGTTGCCCGTAAGAACTATTAATCTTCGTTTGCTTAAAAACTATCGGCGAAGGAGAAAAAACATTTTCCTTCATTGCTGTGGCTCGAATGATTTTTTTAGTTTTTACATTCTTCGAAACTCGTGTCGAGGAGGAAACAAGTTTAAAAAGGAAAAAGTTTGTTCCATAGCCGCAGCGATTGAAGGAAATCGTTCGATTAGTGTTCATTCATTTGTCATTTGTTTTCAGTGTCTGATGCAAACGATAAGCAGGTACATTGCCAAATGCTCGAAGCTCGTGAACGTGGATCTATTTCAGAGGATAAAACTCGAACAGGAAGAAACGTATCGCGAATCATTGCTCGATAACACCGAACTGTGCAAGTAAGTATTAAAATCGCAAGCTGCATTGCCCATTGTCCTTTTTTTCTTGTCGTTTCCTTTGCTGAAGGATAGATTTGGTAAATGATGGCAAACATTTTTTTTTCCGCAGCGATCTGACCCTCTCGATTTTGCGACTCGTGCATTGGACGACCATCGACAAGCAGGCGGCACTGTCGGGCATCAAGTTCAACGATTTTCAACGTTTCCTCGAGCGCTTCGTCGATCGCGTTTACCTGCAGTGTCTCGTACAGGGAAATATATCGAAAGCGGCGGTGATCGAGAACACTCGCGATTGTCTCAAACTCGTGAATAACAAACCGCTGTTGGCGAGCACCGTGCCGCGGCTGCGCTTTCACGAGCTTCCGCGCGGCGAACGCTGCTGCAGAGTCAAGAATTTCGAATCTAACGCGAGCTTCGACAAGGTGACGAATTATTATCAGATCGGCGAAACGACGTCGCACAGATTGTCCGTTATGATCGATTTGCTTATAGTGAGTATAATACACCTATTTACCCGTTTTTTCGAGCCCTCGATTGTTCAAGATCGAAGGGACTTGGACAAAGAAATAGATCTGTCGATTTGCCGAATCGTGTTTGAATTTTTTTTTTAATTCCACAAAGAACCGCAAAAATTTGAGAAATTTTACATTCCGGTAATATAAAATATTTTGTCCTGATGAACGATCGAGTTTCACTGTGTTTATTTCCTTCATCGCTCTATCGTGATTGTAGATGATGATAAACAGTCCGATATTTCACGGTCTGAGAGAGCGCGAGGGCCTCGATGCAGCATTCCTCGCCCACAAGGACGTTCGCGGTATGTTCGCTTAT
Source organism: Ischnus inquisitorius (assembly GCA_963924025.1). Classification (NCBI taxonomy): domain Eukaryota; kingdom Metazoa; phylum Arthropoda; class Insecta; order Hymenoptera; family Ichneumonidae; genus Ischnus; species Ischnus inquisitorius. Next base: position 909,913 of record OZ001250.1, on the reverse strand, counting down.
TCTCTCGCGTCATTGCCGAAGATTCGTCGGATGCAACTGGAAAATCCACTTCTCGCCTGTCTGAGAACTTCCGAACTCGAGAGAATCGACGAGACGGAGAGGAACATCGAGATATATCGCAAGAATTGGAATCTAACGGTGAAGTCAATGTCGGAGAAAGAATTGCAAGGCATGAAGACGATTCTTCTCGCGGTCAAGATGCGACCCGACCAGTCTCTGAGATACGAAGTTACGAGAAATTGGCTCGAAATACTTTTCGGGGATTTTACGTTCAATCGGCGAGAGCAAGAAATCGCGGCCATTCGCGCCCTCGATCTCGAGGACATGAGAAAGTGGCTGGCTCATCTCACCACCGACGGATCGAAGCTGCGCAAGCTCAGCGTTCAAGTATGCCGCGACGCCGATAACGAGAATCGCAGCATCAAAAAAACGAAAGACAATCGAAAGGATTCCAAGACTGAATGCAACGGTTACGGTGAGCGCTGTGAACTTTTCCTTTTTTCGCGGAAATTCCGTGAATCGTGTGTGTTTTTTTATTCATGTCCGCTTTCAATATCTTGCAGATCAACATGGAATCACGTATTTGACCGATTTGCCGGAAGGAAAGGAAAAACGTAGCGACAATTATTACATCGACGATATCGCAAATTTCAAGATGGAACTGAAGATTTTGCCGATTCTGAGGAGGGTCGGTGCATCGGCGAAAACGCTTAATCCGCCTAGTCAATCAACGCCTAAACCCGCTGCCACTAGAGCGAAAGTGCTCGATAATGAAGATTGTGCTTTTTGAATCGTACAATGTGCCAAAGTACGAATATTCAAACGTAAGATAAGGTAAAATAGGGTTTTCGACGACGCACAGTAGATGTACCGAGTGGCAACCGCCGGTCCACTGGTTTTTCTTTTTTCTTCAAAATTCGTGTTTTTTTTTTTTTCGTTGTCGCGATCGGCGATATTTATCGCTAACGACGTTGTTCGAAGTAGGTTTATTCCTGTTACTTCAACTTGATTCAGTATGTTCGGCTTTTTACGAAAGCAAAAAAATTGTGACGCGATTGATGCTCGTCACGCTGAATATCGTTAATTACTTGGTACGATTTTTTCCATACATGTGTAAACTGTGCGAAAAGCTGAAACTAAAATTTTTTATTTTTCTAACGATTCGCAATGGCGTGTTGTTTTTTAATAAGTGTTTTCGTTTTAATTCCTCACAGTTTATTTAAGTTCGAATGCCTTAAGGCGAAGTGATTACGCGCTTCGTCGTGCCTGCTCCGAGTCCGATCGGTAATAAAAACTAATGATTTTTCTTCGGAGATGTGGAAATCCCAAAATCGAATGAAAATCGTAAATCGTGAAATCGTATTCCACTATGTTCGTCATCACCGTACAGGAATCGTATTCGCGTGTAACCGGAGAATTTCATCGTGTAGAAGAACATTACGGTTTTTGTTACCGACCGCGGTATGTTACTTCGCCTTAAGTTAACTTATAAATATACTCGAAAAAAAAAGATGACTACAGTTTTGAATACCGATTGAGTCTGAGACGCGGGAACGGGTCGCCAATCCTCTCAAGGTCTTATGAAAAATCCTCCCGCTAACCCACCTCATGCTCAGTTGGTAATGAACACTGTAAGGCATGTCGTTTCGGTATCATAGACAGTGGAGGAAAAAAAAGAAAATTGTTTTTCCCCGTGTCGAAACTTGCCTCGCCTCGCGCGCATTTCGCAAGCCCTCGCATGAAAAGAAATCTCTCTTACCGACCGAAACTCCCTACTAATCTCTGCAAATAATACTCGAGAGTATCCGGTCATATCCAGTAGAATGTAGTCATTTGCAGCGCTCGCGAGTAACGAGTCATTCGCACATATCGCCTCGTATCGTGCATTACATCGATATCGCGGTCAAACACGGTACTCAATTACCGCGAGAGTGATAAATTCGCAACGAATCGCGATCAGCTGTGAAAACGTACGTACACATCGTCGGGATAGGAATCTTTTGGAGCGGTAACCTTGAAGCACCGCACCACGGTCAAAATTCAATTTTTTCCATTTTCCAAGAGATATATTTTGAGAATACACTCTTCAACGGGGACATGGATTTCTTTGTAAAACAGAGCTTTAAGCGCGCGTGACCGCCGGGCGGCTCCAGTTACTCTGCCTGTATCTAGCCTCATTTTTTTTTTGTAACAACGTTTCGGTCAAGTTTGTAAGTCGAGTTACGATTGTGAATCAACGTTTCTGAATTGAACCTTCACCCGTTATGAAGCGTAGAAAAGGCCGAGACGAAAATCTCAGTCGCATGGCTTGTGCGTGATTTGTGTCGTATATCGTGATGGATAGAAAGTGAAAACGGCACGGAAGAGCAGAACAAGCGCGGGAGCGATAAGAATTGGGAAAGCCGAGAACTAGTGTCCAGCATCTTTGCGAATGAATAAGCTTGTTCCCTTCCATCGTTTGCGCGAAAAAAATTGATAAAGCTACACCGGCTTTTCCATGGCGTTACCGTGCGGTGTCGCGTTTAATTGATGTTTTTTTTTTGTTCAGGATACAAGCCAAATTATGACTACAACGAGATTTTCGGGTATCAAACTGGGACCACCGATCGAGGTATTCGCCCTGACGAAAACATTCGTCGACGATACTTTCGAGAAAAAAGTTAATCTCACGATCGGCGGTAAGTCTTGCTTCGATCGTCTTAACCAATGAAATATCTCGCGGTTATCGCGACGCGATATCCGACGTTGCATTCTGGTCAGCGACAGATCATTCCTGCACTCTGATAGCGCTGGAAATTCAATGTCGCACCACCAGGGTCGAACAATCGCGTGACGTAGACGCGACCGCGTCGTTATTTACCGCAACGCTTTATGGAATTGGCCTTGATAACCTCAATTGCGCTACCGGGTGGATTATTATGCAACTCGATGAGTCAAGTTTTAAATATATAATATTTTCACGATCCGACGAATCAACGTCCACCCCTTTTTGTAAAATTCAGCAAAATCTTGCCGAGTGTTCAATTAACGTTCCTATGTTGTAATTATCGTATTTTAAACCGTGTCTTCGAAGGACGCGCCTAAACGCTGATCCAGCCGATAGATTCAACGAAAACTTCTGCCTGTTGCTATTGATAAAAAGAGTTTATCGAGTCGGCTTGGTCGCGAAATTCTATGAAATTCTTCAACGCGAAGAGCTAAAAAGACAGTGCAAGCAAGTTGAGATGAGGTATCGCTCGCTCAGTCGGTAACAAAAACTGTAATCGTTTTCTCGAAGACTTTGGATTTCGAACAAAAGCGGACTGTCGTGTCCAAGTTTCGTTATATACGGGGTACATGATAGTTTTTTTTCTCCGAAATCTCTCGGATTTCGACGAAAAAGGTCGACAAAAGTTTCTTGTCATAAGCACGCCGAAAATTCACCTTAAAATAGTTCTTTGTGCCAATTCGAGATAATGACGATTTGCAGCTTATCGCACGAGCGAGGGCAAGCCATGGGTATTGCCGGTCGTTCGAAAAGTCGAGAAAGCTTTGGCCGCCGACGATCTTCAGAATCACGAGTACCTGCCGGTTCTCGGATTGGACGCTTTCAGCCGAGCCGCTACGAGCATCCTTCTGGGAGCGAATTCACCGACGATTCTCGAAGGGAAAGCCTTCGGGGTGCAATGTCTCTCGGGCACGGGGGCATTGCGCGTCGGTGCCGAATTTCTCTCTCGCATTCTTCACTACGACACTTTCTACTACAGTGCGCCCACATGGGGTAGGAAAGAAATGTCGATATTTTTATTTTCGGATGTTACAATTTGACCTTCGATTCCTTCGTTCCAGAGAACCACAAGTTGATATTCAATAACGCCGGATTCAAGAGAGGCTGCGAATATCGTTACTGGAATCCGAACACCCGCGGGTTCGACCTCGACGGCATGCTCGACGATCTTCGCGATGCTCCCGAGAACGCCGTAGTGATTCTTCACGCTTGCGCTCACAATCCAACCGGTTGCGATCCGACGCCGGAGCAATGGTCCAAGATAGCCGACGTAATCGAGGAGAAGAAGCTCTTCACTTTCTTCGATAGCGCTTATCAAGTGTGTGATTCGAACCATAAGAAATATCGCTTGATCATCGAAGTTTGTATTAAAGAGCGAGTTTCAAACCGAGTTTCATTCGCAGGGTTTCGCCAGCGGCGACTTGGATCGCGACGCTTACGCCGTTCGTCTCTTCGCCGAGCGCGGTATCGAGTTCTTGTGCGCGCAGAGTTTCGCGAAAAATTTCGGTCTCTACAACGAGCGCGCGGGCAATCTCGTTGTCGTTATGAACAACGCGAAGGAGCTCGCGCAGGTCAAGTCGCAAGTGACACTGATCATTCGGGGAATGTACAGCAACCCCCCGAATCACGGTGCTCGCATCGTCTCCACGGTCTTGAACAATCCCAATCTCTACGCCGAATGGTAAAAAAATTATTTTCATAGCGTCGTGGGCGCGATTGCGGCCTCGCCGACTGTGCGATCTGTAACACAAAATCTTCTCGTTAAAGGACGGGCCACATCCGTGAGATGTCTTCCAGAATAACGGCCATGCGCGCCGGTCTCTACCAGAAATTGCAGCAGCTCGGTACCCCCGGAACTTGGGAGCACATCACGACTCAGATAGGAATGTTTTCCTACACCGGTCTGACTGGTGAGCGATCGTCGATAAATTGGATTTAACGTCGAGGGCTAATCGCGCGCTTATCAAATGTTTTCTATTTTTTCTTTTCCAACAGAGAGGCAAGTCGAACATTTGAGGGGCCACTATCATATCTACATGCTGCGCAGCGGCCGCATCAACATGTGCGGTCTGAACGAGAAGAACATGGACTACGTGGCCGAAGCTTTTCACGAGACGGTCGTGAATTTCCCATCGTCGTAATGCCGAGAAGACCCGAGGCTGTGCTAAGAATTCATCGTTGAGCATGGTAAAAGCAAATGGAAGATTCGTGGCTACCGAACGATAGAAAAACGTATCTTTCCACGATACCGGTACGTTTTCGTAGCCAATCGAAACCGGTAAAATAAAGCTTCTTCGGCGGTGATCATTGCGGGCGACGAGTCTATCTCTCGACAAAGAAAAAAAGAATAAACCACGTACAAACTGAGTACTCGACGCACGTATTTAGTAACAATCACGATAAACGATTTTTTCCAATGTCTATACATCGAAAACCGGACCTGAGCGTGCTACGACGAATCTTCCGTTTTTTTTTTATTGTCTCGTTCGTTTTATTTCCTTCTCTTCGATTCGCGATTTTTATTGATAAAAATAACGTGCCAAAGAGTCGTAGCATGCATTTTATCGGCAATAAGAAGAATAAACTTATCAACACGAAAATCCCGCGAGAATGAATTAGTGCGTGTCCACGCTCGCGAAAGACCGGTCGATTTTATTCGATAACTGCCAATCGATTATCAACGCCGAATGGCGTCCGCGAAACATTCGGGCTTAATTTATCGACGCGAGATCGACGATTTTTCGGTTCGTTTGAACGAGAAACAAAAGGACAAATCATTGGATCGCTAATTTTTCTATGCGGCTAGTCAAACGTGCGTTAACGATTAGCAATGAACGCTTATATTTTGTAACGTCTATACATAAAACACAAAAAAACGTAGAGGAAGAGATAGACGAGAGTAACGCTCGGGATCAACAGGAATTCTCGGCGAACCGTGCTGTATCGGGAGAATACATTTCGACAAAAAAACGCGAGTATTTTGTTATCGTCCGTAGAGTGACTGGAACAGGAAAATAACGTGTTCGCGCTATTATACAAAAAGTTATTTCCAGTCGAATTGTTATGTTTGTTAGATCGCCGTAAATGCCAAATTTGAGCAACTTTGGAACTAGGCGTTCCGAAAATATGTATTCCATTATTTAGGTCAATAAATATGCTGATTACAAAAAATATATATGAATTTTTTATCTTTCTTTCTTTTCGCTCGATTGGCTCGCGCGCCGACGCGTCGTATTTACAGTATGTACAGCGAGTAGAGTTTGATAAATAAATTAAGCGTACCGATCGTCGAGTCGCCGACGAATCAATCGTTCCACTTGGATACTTTCTTCTTGAAAGTCTCCGTGCCGTCGGATTCGACCGCTGCGTAAAAACCCATACCCTCATATTTGGAACGCATGTAAAATATGTAACCCGTACAACCGGCCAGTGCGAAGATTCCGAGTCCCATTATTATGGCGTTCTGTTGAAATAATTTTATTGTATTTTTTTTGTTCCCCACAAACGTCGCTCAGATTGTTACGAACTGTTATTCAATGACTTACGGGCCGAACGTACAATTCGTAATTTACGGCACGAAAGAGCATCGTAGTTTTCAGCGACCTGAGACCATCGCCCGGCTGAGCCTTCGGCGCTTTCTCTGATTCCATACTCCTTTCTGCTAATTCAACTACGGTGACTGCTTATCGCGAATTTGTATAAATACTGAGCAAACACCGACAATTCAGGCTCGCTCGAGTGAAGTTAGTCGTATTGTTCGGAGTTATTTCCAAGTGACGACGAGCGGCGCCTTTGCAGCCCTCCGAGCGGCGCTCACGAGGATAACTTCGCTCGTGGCCGTATGGTGTCGCTACTGACATCAGAGCTGTGGCGGGTTTGTCGCCAAATAGTTATATAGACAGAATTGATCAGCAGTAGATCAATTATATTTATTATATTAAACTTTAGCAATGGAAATTAATAGAACAAAGGATCGCGTAAGTCTTCGAATCTTTCCCTATATTATGTTTTCTATCCCGCTCGTCCCGCGCATGCGATATGTCGCATAAAGTCGCCGCAAGGCCAGTTCGAACTACTGGCCACAGCTGTGGCGCGGTCACGGTCGTACATACAGGTCTGGAAACTCCGATGGTGGGGGTGACTCACAATTTGAAGCCGCGTTCCAGGGGGCGCTGTGATCGAGTGCTCCTCTGTGCGACAGAGATAGAAAGAGACTTGTAGAGAGAAGTCTCTTTCTATCTCTGTCGCACAGAGGAGCACTCGATCACAGCGCCCCCTGGAACGCGGCTTCAAATCGTGAGTCACCCCCACCACTGAAATTTGCCGGAGTTTCCAGACCTGTATGTACGACCGTGGGCGCGGTCGTGCTCTCGTCTCGTGACGCGAGAGTCGCTGCGGTCGCCGGAACGTGCGAGGTCCGCTGAGGCGAGTCTGTGCCCCCACAGCGCCAGCGCCGCCGCCCACGCGCGTGTACACATGCAACTTCGGTCGAGAGGTGTTTACTCCGACAGTACCGCCTGTCACATTTGTTTTGACCAGCATTAATTCGTTACTCATTGCATTTTCTCGTTGTTAAAATGCAATGTGCACGTGCCAATGTTAATTTCGCTCTCTTCCCTTCGTTATTTATGTAGTAAACGATAGAAAAACAACGACAAAAATATGCCTCACCTATTCAATTTGATATCGTGCAGTGTCATAGGTAACGTCACTGATTCGTTAGAGAAAAAAATATAAAATTCAAATTTCGAAAAAATAAGAATAAAAATTTATCAGAGAAGGATCGCAACGGCGACGTGCTCTGGACTTGGTCGTATCCCACGGTGACGGAGGCGCAAAAATCGTACGTCACGAGAAAATGGAACTCCTGCGCCAAGCGCAACGGCGTTCAGTCTTTCGTCGGAGCGAGGCATGCCGATGTATGGATCTATATTCACAGCAACGAGGCCTTCGCCACTGCCAAGCTGTCCAAAGTAAAAAATTTGATACAATTTAGATAGGAATTTGGGTAATGCACCGAAAGACGTTGCTAATTGTTCGGTAGGTAAAACGTTGCGCCCTCGTGCTCTTCGCCAAGGATTTCAATCCCCACGACTACCAGGAACTCTGTCGCATTCTCAGTAACGCCTACTGCGAGTCGGGTGATCCAACCGAAGTTCTGAGACAATACTTGTTCGCCTTTTCCGAAGGCGTATGTTCCTACAAGGACTCCAAAGCTATCGCGACGCGCCGCTTCGATGCAGAATGGCGAATGAACGACGCACACGCCAAAAGACTGATAAAAATCTTTGAACTGGAAACGATATTGATATATACGGCTCTTCTTCTGAAGAAACGAATAGTCGTTTACCATCACAGCCTGGAGGAACTCTTCGGATGGATCGAGACTCTTCCGACTTTGATGAAACATCGTCGAGTCACGGACAATCTGTTTCCGTGGATCGATTTGGTTCCCGACGAGCTCGCCGAGATCAAAGTACATTTCGACGACATTCCGATGATGCACGATTTTGTGCAATTGTAGAGACAAACCTTGAAAAATCATTATTTACAGAGCTACCCGTACTACGTTGCCGGCTGTCGGGACAGTTCGATAGCCTCGAAGCCCGAATTGTTCGATCTGCTCGTTAACATTCCCGCGAGAGAAATCACCGTCGGACCGCACGCGAAAGGTACCTCCCGACAACTTGTTCGATACTCCTTTTCGATTCGCAAAATCGTTCAAATGTTCCTTGAGATTTCTTTCGTTTTTCTTTCTAATCCTCACAGAGAGTCTGACGATGACGAAAGCGCACAAGGAGATTGCTCTGTTCATGGTGCAACTTTGCGAAAACGACGACGAGAACGGAGGTTCGATAATAAACGAAATAGCCGAGAAGACTCAGGAGCTTATAAATCAATTGAAGAATCTCGCGACGCTGGAGTCGCCGACGGGAACGAAAACATTGTCGATCGACGGCATTCGAGAACGCGATCTGCCACCGGCCGTTGAAAATTTTCTCATCAATTTGGGCGTTGCGGAGAATTTGTTTGTGCTTTGAGCAACGAACAGTGAAAATAAAAAATCACGAATAAACGACTTTTTAAATTAATTTCCGTGAACGTTGAATGACAAAAATTAAGGGAATGGAAAGAGGAAGAAAAAAAAGTGAGAAAAATATCCGACGATTAGAAACATTGTATTATATTCGGTTTTTTTTCTTAAAAATATGTACAACAGACCCCGTCACGGGCCATCGTGTTGTCTAAAATAAAGTATTTTTTCGCATTAAAAGACCAGTTCCGTTGCCATCGAAATAGCTTTCGTTCGATGTCGTACTTTATCTTTCTCCGAGTTTGTCTCATTACTTCTTGCTTCGTGGTAAAATTCTATTACACCGGAGCAATGATTTAGGAACATAAGAGTCGGTGCGCGTGATATACGACGCGAGTATTTATATACGATACACATAAACAAATGTTGTTATTATAAATTCGTCGCGTGGCGTTATTGTACTTTGTACAGCTCGATCAGCCTTTTCGCAAGCTAGGCATAAATAAATGGTCCCAGGTGGGGCTTTCACTGGAATGATTTGATACATTTAAAACTTCCAATCGTACAATCGAGTCGCTATTATTGCTCCCCCTCGAACTATTACTCTCATTTACTTATCACTTTCACGATAATCGTTTTCATATTTTTTCTCTTCTTGTAATACTTGAAATGCTCTAAACAAAGAATAAATAAACAAACTGACGAATAAATAAATAAATAAATAGATACATAAATAATACGATAATTGATAAGAACTGATAAGGAAATGGTGATGCTTCTCACTTTCTTGACTAGATGTAAGATCTCTATATATATGTATATATAAAACAGCATTTCATGAGACGACACTTCGCAGCTCTCCGTATTTTACTATAAATTACAATGTACATCCGTGGACTATTTTGGCTTAACAAATTTCGTTTCTTTTTTGGTATGTTTCTTTTTTTCGGAAAAACTTTCTAGTTCCTCTCGACGCCCATTGTTCCGTGCACTTACAAAAATGTTCTTGTTTTTCCCTCCGTTCTCCAGTTTAACAAGTTCGCGATCGTTATCTCTCCGAGAAACAACAGCGGAGACGTCTCTTACTCTTGGCCGTTTCACCCGGCGTCTACGGGTACAGCCAATTTTGTTCCCTCCAAGATAAAATTTCCATCTTATGCCGTCGAACGCATTCGGTGCTTCCGGTAATTTGCATTCTTCTTGTCGCGGACCGTAACCAGTCGTCGCTTCGGCCAGGGGCAGCGGGGCGAGGGATGCCACCCGAATTCACCCTTATTTTCTCTCATTCCTTACACTTTCGTGTTTTGCTTTGTTTGTTTGATTTTTTTTTTCAGTCTCGCGAGTTACCAGTCCGGCCTCGAGTTATCTGCCCGTCGTTGTTATCGCTCCCACTTTATCGGCGATCCCGTTAGCGGTAAAACGAATCTCTGACCCCTAAAACGTAACAACAGAATATTCTCACTCGTTACGTGGAAAACCGAAAATATTTTGTTTATAGATCTATGCGCGCGTCGATTTTTTTTTTTCAAAATTCTCGCCCGAGAAACGAACGAGAGTTTATCAAGACAATCGAATATATTGTCACACGCGCCGTTCCGTAGTTCTAACAGTTTCCTCGCCGCGATTACCGATGATCGTGGCTAAAGTTTGCTAGGGCGCGTTCCCGCTTCGAGCTGAAATTCTCGATGCACACGGAAGACCGAATGACGCCTCACAATCTCCGAACTTCTCGCAAAAGAGCGCCCGGTACCGAAAATTTTCCGTATTTTTCTCATCGTTAAATCCACCGGCGCGAAATAAAATGAACGTAACTATCCTCGCGCCCGTAGCGAGAGAGAATCGGAGCGTAAATCACGCGCGGGGACCCCTCGAGGAAGCGATAAATCTTTGGTCTCGGCCCGTGGGAGCTCGCCCGTGGTCCACGGCCGGAAAATGGTACATTTTATCAGCGCGAGCGGCCCATTCGTGCGTTCATCGCCAAGTCCGCGTTTAACGATAAATAAGTATCCGACCGAATACGGGATAAAAGTTTATCATCCGCCAATAGCGCTCGATAAATCTCTAATTACTCAACATGGAATATCTCTATGTGCCTCGTCGGCGTCGAACGATCTTGATCGAACGATCGCCTAAACCCTGTTTCGCCCGTGAAAAATTTTCAAACTTCCTCGTTGGAACGCGACTGCGATGAGAACAAATGAAGAAAAAAAAAAAAAAAAACAGAAATCTCTTCGCGCTACCGATCGCCGTTTGTCTAAACGTAGCTCTCCCGCTTCTGCTGCGTATTCTTAATAATACTTCCGGTAACCGCGGAAAATAATGGCAATCGCAGAGCCTTCTCCGTCGGAACGTTAGGGACCTTGACGCCGCAACTCTTGTTACTGCTGTGCCGCCTCCAGAAGTCCGAATGATTGCTGCTGCAGTTCGTCGAACCGGTGGTGTTCGTTCTCGTCCTGCTGCTCGTCCGTTGGTCCTTCCTCTTGTTGCCGCGCAGCCCGCAGAGCCTCAGAAATCCTTCCCGGAATTTCGTCGACATGAGATTGTAGAGAATCGGATTTATCGCCGAATTGAGATAGAGCATAACTCGGCACATGTACAGCAGACTGAAGTATCCCTCGACGCCGAGTTTGACGATTGTCGCGGACGGCGTCACCAACACCCACAGCGTGAAAGCCCGAAACGGCAGTAGACAAATGAAGAAGCACAGAACCACCGTGCCGAGCATGAGTACGACCTGCTTTCTGTACTTCAGCAAATTGTTCGCCGGCCCTCGGCTTATCGCCGGATTCGCCATCAGGTGTCTCGCTATTACCGTGTAGAGGACAACCAGAATCAACAACGGAACGATGAAGAAGGCTATTATCGTCGTCAGAATGAAGCCGACCATCCACGGTGAGCTCGCCTGCGTCTGGCACACCGGAAACTCGTAGCCGTCGTCGTCCCGCTCTATCAGGTAATCCACCATCGACAGTATCGGGCTGCAATCATAAATAGCCAATTGTTCAACATTTTTTTTCTCACTTCGACTTATTTTTGCATTTTCAAAAGCAATGAGTTCACAGACATTTTCACGAATTTGTTTTTATTTATTCATCATTCACATTATTATTTGTCATTTACTTTGTCTCTCAGTTCTAACATTTATCCTATTTAGCCACTTGCTAGTAATCTTCGGCCGTCGCTTTCAAATTTCGAATAACATTAAAAATCTCGTAAAATTAAAAAACAATTTTCTAATGATCTCAAATTTTTTTACCAAAATCGAGGTCACTTTCGATTCGGCGAAGAAAACCATTCAACATTTCTTTTCCTTTTTTTCCTTTATTCGAACTCGAAAATAAATGAAAACAGAGAATTTCAAAACCCAAACAAAAATTCATTTGTAGAAATCACGATGTAACGCATTTCTCGACGTAAGGCACTCATTCAAATTCATTCGACAAACATTGCGGTGCAATAAACGGCAGTGATATGCGCGAGCGAATAATACTGTGTATTAATTATACGCGCAAACTGAAAAAAATGATTAATCGCTAGAACCAGACAATTGGTCGTTGGAACAGTTTCTTTTCTCGAAAATAAGTTGTCCCAGCCGATTTAGTTTTCGGAACTAATCATTTTTCTCGCTCCATCCATCCTATCTTTTTGGCACTCGCGGCGAGTCTTTAATTGGACGGATAATCGACCGCTAATTCGTCGGCGATTCGGTTATAACGAAGCTGGAAGTAAGACTAGAGTCTCGTTCGGCCGTCGCCCGAAATAAGCTACGAAAGCACCGTGACCATTCGCGACAAGCCCGAACGATTCGTCCGAACCAATGCGAATCGTTGAATTCGGCGAATTCAGTGAATTCAGGCTCGGGGAAGAATGAATCAACGTTTCGACGTTGACGTTATGAATCGGTCGATCGATCGATTGCTCCTCGTCATAAGAAATCTTCTTGCTGCTCGTTGGCGAGCCTCCTCGAGAGTCTCGTGGCGTTGAGCGTGCTCCGCGTCGTGCTTCTCTCGGAGTTCCGTCGTTTCCGCAAGCCGCAGAGCTTCAAGAACCCGAGTCTGAATTTGCTGCTCATCAGATTGTAGAGTATCGGATTGATCGCGCTGTTGAGGTAGAACATTATTCTGCTCGAGTAGAGAATGTTCAACAGGGTGTCGTTGTCGATCGCGTCGATGTACTCCTGCGGCGCGAGAACGAAATAGAAGGTCAAGGTCTTGAAGGGCGCGAGGCAAACGAAGAAGCTGAAAACGACGGTGAGCAGCATCAGGACGACTTGCTTTCTCGCCCGCGCGTGATAGCGATTCTCGCTCGTGCTCGAGGCGCTCGAGCGATCGCTCACGAGGTGCCCGACGATAATGGAGTAAAGTATCAGCAGCAGTAGCAGCGGCACGAGGAAGAAGACCAGAACGAGCAGAAGGAAGAAGGCCGTCGTCGCCGTTGTGTTCGCCAACATCAGGCAAACCGGAATGTTTTGCGACTCGACGCTCCCGTCGCCGCTCTCGCTTCTCATCGTCACCCTCTTAACGCTATACTCCGCCACCCAGATCATTGGACTGCAATCAACCAAGAATCATACATTTATTTTTCTCCTCGGACTCTCGTCCGCTTGTGGAAAATACCAACGACAATGGCCGGTTGCAGTTCAATTATTTGAGTGGCTCAAAGATATCTCGGGTTGACCGCGCGCTCTCATCGTCTTAGCGAATCCATTATTGATCGTATGGAAATTTACGCACGCATATGGATTTATTCATTTATACGCGCTTCGAAAACAACGATGAGGCATCGTTCTCCCTCGACGATAGAGATTTGCATGAAGCTATTCGTTTTCTATGTCAATAAGAAGAAACACATTTTTTCCGTGATCTCGGTTTCATTTTTATTTCTTATTTTTTTGTTTATACGAACGAACAATTGGGAAAGCGTATTCGGGGGTTCGACAAACGTGAACGAACATTAAACTGCAACGAGCCGGACATTGATCAACGAGTACCACAAGTAGATAGAGAAAGTTGGGGAAAAATGGGACAGTCGCGCGACTGACATTATCGGGTAAAAAATGGACCAAACCGATCAATGAAATTTCTAAAAAGTTCGATTTTCAGGATTGACCATTATTCATGCTAAATCGATAAATTTCTTTCAAAGCCTTCCAATAGTCATCGAAATTGAATAGTGCTTCGCGTTTCGTCTCGACACTCCAAAGCGGTATGGAAAAATTATGTTTTGTTTGTCCTTCAAAAGTATCGAACGAGGGTTGTGACGAGCCGTTCGTTTTGCTATAATGATTGAATGTGAGAAAAAACGACAATTACGTTGTAGAGAGGACGAGGCGGACAGTGAGAAGTGTGTTAAACTCGGTACAGAGCGAATGAGTTACGGACAGTGAGGTCGAATAGGCGAGAGATTGGGGATAAGCACTGCTGACCGACTGCACGGACGTTTTTTTCGCCCCGACCGCCGAGGTTCTTCCCAGCTGCGCTCGAGTGGTTTATTTTCGATTTACGACTCGTGTCTGGCTTGCATATGGAAGAATTTGCAATATTTGCATTGCAGGAAGCGGCGCAAATCACGCGGCTTGACCCAATTTTTGCCACACTCCGATGTTTTATAGCTCACTCCTCTCGCGCCACAACAGCGCGCTCTCGGCTCTTCCGTAGAAGCGCAAAGATAAGACGAGATTTTTGTTTCAATGAGCATCGAAAGTAGCGTGCCGTTTCCGGTTCTGAACGGCAGGACAGTTGGCACGTCGGTCTCGAGACAAGACCGTACGAAAATAGTCGGTAAATGCTTTCGAACGCGCGCGCGCGCGCGACAAAGACAGAGAAAGCGAGAGAGAGAGAGCAGTGTCTTCGGAGGAGAAAAGGAAACTGGAGAAAGAGTTTAGCTTCTCGAATTCACGAGCGCGGCCCGAGGAAAGGCGAGAACGGAGCGAAACAAACAGCGAGGAAGAAAGCGCCCGGCCGGTAGCGCGGCGGACCTTCAGCGGTTGATTCCCACGCGGTGAAATAAAATATTGCAGTTTATTCTCCTCTTTCTCTTCTCCTTTTCGCTCTCGCACTTTGCCGGAAAGCCCCTCCGGTTGCGAGTGAGGGGGCGTGAGATTTCACCGTACGTTCTCGGCGTTCGCCTTTTGGCTTCCTCGCGATACAACTTTTCCGCGAAAAGTCGGAGGAAAGAGCCGTCGGCGTGCGAGAGAGAGAGAGAAAGAGAGAGAGAGTTAGTCAGCGAAAAATAGAATATACAGACATTAAAGCTATCATCTTCCAGCGAGATATTTATATACAATACACTTTTTTACGCGTTGTTGCCGCATATTTTTGTCGAAGTAATAAATCATCGAATAAAGATTTCTCTGTAGTGTACATCGACACTATGGGCTCTCGTGCGCGACATGGTTTATAGCTAATGGCTTTAACGCTAAACGTTTACGCCCGGCGCTCTCGGCTCTCTCGAGCTCAGGAAGCGCGGGTGCGCCGGCGATTTCGTGCTTTTTATTTTCCTCTCTTTTTCGGGAAGCGGGAACTTTATGGTAGATTCGTTTTTACGGGGTTGCACGGATCGCTCACCCGAAGGTATAGCCCGAATGGGTATTTACTCTTGGGTGAATTGGGACACGAATAGGGGACCGGTAGACGCTTCGAGTCCCCGTACTCGAGGTAGATCACGGCGAACCTGTGGACTTTATGGGGTAAAAATCGTGCCAACCCCTCCTTGCCCTGTCCCGGTGACATATTCGGCCACTCAAATGTTGCACTCGATCCCTCGATATCGCATGCCCGCCGCTTTTCCGATCGTAAAGGGGATGCAATAGCTGTATATCACTCCGGTCGATATATATATGTGCGCACGAAGAGCCGAGACTCGAGTTTTCTCGGTTTTTTTTTATTTTTTTATTTTTTTTCTTCTAACGCTGGTTATCGAATGGCGGAACATTGTTTTATGCTTTTTTCTGCTTTCTTGCAACTCCACCGAGGCAACCACCGGGAGTTTCCGCGAGGCTGAGTTGCCCAGGATTTGCGAGGGCCGCGGGAGAATATGATCGTAATTTTTTATGTAGGCAATGACATCGGCCAACGTGTACAATTTTTGAACGATTCAGGCACAAGAGCGGAGGGTCAAGGATGAATTTTCTCGAGAGGCGATGCGAGTTCGAGGAACTCCCTGGGCGTCGTATTGTCGGATCTTATTTTCGTTCCAGACTCTCGCCTTTGCCTTTCGCGCGTCGCGCATGGGCTTCGATGGGATTGCGAATCGGATCGAACGCTCCTATTATCTCGACCACGAGAGAGGAAAAAAACAAGGAGCGCTTGCCGAGGAAAAAACGTCCCCGAGATATCCATCTGGCCTCGTTAGGGTTTCGAGCAACAAGGACTTGCAACCATCAAAGAGCAATTGTACTTTATTGAAAGAGTCATTCGAAAGAATTGAAACATTTCGAGGAGCTCGTTAAAAGTGTACGAAGACAAGGACGCGCATATTTATTGACAATGTTGACAATTTTTCGCTTCCTCAAGAAGCTTCGAGACACGCATCCTTCCTATCGAGTTCCTGCTAAAAGGAATTCTTTCAGTTAAACTGTATTTATATTCGTCATTATAATATTCGCTTATTGTCTTCAATAGGGGAGAGCGGGGCAAAATGGCACACCGGGGCAAAATGGTACGAAATGGTCAAATAAAGTCTCCCGTATGAAAGAATTAGGGCAAAATGGGACAAGAGAAAGTCCCATCTCTGGTAGCTTTTTTTGCTGTCCCATTTTGCCCCAATACCATTCTGCCCTGGTCCCATTGTGCGTGAATACCATTTTGCCCCGCTCTCCCTTACAAAATATAAACGCGCCCTCTCGGAACTATATTTCAAAAGCAAAAATCACTGTCATTCGTTCTTGCTATTTAATATTCTCTCGGTTCCGGTAAGCGATGGTTCGTTCGGTTCATCGGACTCACTCGTAAATTCCACGGTTTTCATAAAATTTTCCGAGTATCACCGCTCGACGCCGTCCCGATGCTTTCGCGACTCGGTAGTTTACTGGCCGTCGCACGATAATCCGGGCAAAGTTTCTCAAAACTATGGACATCCGGAGCCAGTTGTGGAGATAACTTCGGAGGGGACGTCTCGTGCTTACATGACAAATGATCGTCGAATTTTCATCGGAAATTCTCGTGCGCTCGCCCCACTCGCCCTTGCGGGTTTGGCTTTTCAATATAACCCAAGGACGGTATAATCGGATTAAAGTTGAGCCTCTCTAAAAAAAAAGGAGCCGTTCCCTAGCGAAATTTATGAATATTTCTCGGATCCGAAAAAATATGTATAAAAACTGAATAAAGAAAAAGTCTTCGCGAGCTGTGCCATGACCAGTTTGGCAAATTCATTGCGTAGGCGGATAATAATAATACGCGCGCGCTCATCAAGAGCCGCGTAGGCGGAAGCGTATAGTACACGAGTATAGATACGGAGTAACGGTGTGCCGAACGTCGTTGCGGGCTGATGAGGACAAGAACGTTACCGCAGCTTCTACAGAGGCGTTACGGAGATGCGATCTCTCGTGGCCGACATTCTATGTGCCTGCTCTCTCGCATCAACAGCAATATAGACCGGGCTCATACTCGAGTCTCTGGAAATGTTGAACTTTGGAGAACAACTCGAAGCTACAGCTATTTCTCGGTCACGCGAGACCAATCTCGGTGATTTCATTCTTTCGTACGTGGGATCGGGAGCGAAGAAAAGAAAATCAACGACGAAAATGCGACGTTGAAAATGAGATCGGCCGAAATGATATCTGTCTTGTCGTTCGAGCGTAATTTCTCATTTTCCTCCGGTTCAAGTGCAGCGTCGCTCGACCCGACGATCGCACGACTTTTTTTCCTCGCAGGACAAAACTTTCCTTCGAAATACGCACGGGCTGAGGTAAATTCGTTTATTTTCGAGGTGCGGAAGAACCCTCGGGTATATGTCCCCATAAGCGATTTGCGATATGGGCAGGGCGCGCTGGTCATTGGGGTGGAAAAATGCAACCGAGTGTTCCCTTGATTAAATGGAGTGACTCGAGGAATATAGACTGTTTTTTTTTATTTCTCCCCCTTTCCTCATCGGGTTTCGTGCCCGCATCCACGCGATAGCGAGAAATTCAAGAGCCGACGGACATTGGACGCGAGGGGGACCGAGGGCCGTTGCTCACTTGGGAACGTAAGAATATACCTCTTTGCTATTTTTACCCTCCTCGCGTTGATTCTTTTTCACGAGGAGTCCTGTTCTCGATACGGGACGCAATTAAATTTCGATTAAATCCGGACGGACGATAAATTTCACTGTGGCGGGAGTGTCGCGAGTCTTGCGGACGAAGTTAGCTCCCTGGAAGACTAAAACAAAGCTCGGTTCATCGCGGTCTTGTGCGGCTTCTTTCGATCGTTGATAATCCAAACTGATGGGCCAACGTCAAAGTTGAGAAGAACGGAAAGGATGAGAGCGATGATTCTTCTGGGGGAAGGAAGTGGCGCTACGCAACGGCAGGAGGGTCGGACCGTGGCTGACCGATCCCGAGCGAGAAGGGAACGAGAAGTGTGCCGAAGGGAGAGAAACGGCGAGGGCTGTCGAAAGCTTGGAAACAGATGGCCCGAGATTGCCATCATCCTCACGCACCCTCCTGACGCGCAAGCAAAACCAGCATCCACCGTACCCTCTTTGGCTCTGCAGCCTTATTGCCGCGCGAAAGAGTCCCTCACCGCTTCTCTCGCACCCATGCCGCTTGTTTCGGTATCGCATTGTCCATCGAACGATACACCGAGGGAGACGAGACGAGCAGCCACACTTTCTCGCCAAATCGATCACGAAACTCGGTCATCGATCGGTCTCGGCTCCCCCCAAGAGCGGTAAAGAATTTACAACCCGATGCAATATTGAATATTAATTTTCCACATGAAACACCCTCGCACGTAAATTCAAGCAGCGATACAAACACTTTCAGTTCACACGGGTCATGGGTTATTAATTTCAAGTTTCTTTTGGCACCAAAGTTTCGCGCGGATCGTTTCGATTTCGCGGCAGCGAGCGAGAGAAAAATCCTGTATTATTTCCGGTGCTTGGAAATCGTGCGAAGGGAGCGAGAGATAGGACGCGCGAGGGAGCGATAAGCAGTTCTCGAGGCTGCATTTCCACGGGTAAACATTCGGCAGACACGGCGAAAGTCGACGAACTTTTCTTCCATAGGGGTTTAGGGGTTTCTTTTTTCTCCCCCCCCCCCCCGAGTTCGCTAAACGTTTTGCGCTCTCGAAATCTCGGTGGTAGAGGGACGAGAAATGCAATTTCGGCCAATCCAATCGTTTCTGCAATAAGGTCGCGCGGCGCGAAGAGCCATCGTCGATGAAGGGATTCTCGAGAAAAAACGAAAGGACCTTCCACTTCTCGGCGCTTCTCGACACGATCGAGCGACCACCCTTCGGCATATCACTTTCTCGGCCTCGCGCCAACTTGTAGTCTCGCACGGATTTGTCGTTCGACAACGGAGAATCGAAAACTTTTTTCAGTCTCGACCGCGGTGTTGCGATACAACTTCGGGCTTTCCCCTGGATGTGATTAATCGTCCGCCGTCATCAACGAAATCGAACAGCTGAGCTTTGCCCCTCGTCTCTTCCATTGATACTGGCCGTTCGTTTTGTATTTACTGTTTCATTAATTCACGCGTCGCGCACAATCATCGAAATGTTCCGGGCAATTTGGGTTCTATTTATAGACATTCGACTGGTTGAAACGAACATTTGGATTCATCGCTTTTGCGTTCTGCTTGAATGTTAATTTCGTTGTTAGACAAGCCGACGGGGATGGTGGAGTGCGGAGTACATGCCTCCGGGCGCCTTCATTTGCACGCTTCTTCCGACTAATAATAATGTGGCTGCTTGAGTTTATCTCCAGGACTACCGCAATTTTCCCGCGGCAAGATATTCTCCAGTAGCGAAGATTCTCTCCAAAATGCTACACCGACGTTCCCGACTCAGGGCGACCGAACACCCTTTCGGGTAAAACGTACCGGACGACGGGGACGTGCTATTATTCTATAATTCTTCCACGGAGAATTAGGGGAGAGCGGGGCAAAATGGTATTCACAATGAGACCAGGGCAGAGTGGTATTGGGGCAAAATGGGACAGCAAAAAAATCTACTTCGATGGGACTTTCTCTTGCCCCATTTTGCCCTGATTCTATCATACGAGGGACTTTAATTGACCATTCGTACCATTTTGCCCCGGTATGCCATTCTGCCCCGCTCTCCCCTATTTTCGCGCTCGGCGTTTCTGGCGCTCGTACGCCGGAATATACGGGATACATGGAGGAAAAATGAACCCGTTTAGCTTCGTCAATACACGCAACGTTATTCCATTTGTTATACATGTGTTTAAAATAAAAATATTGCCAACTACACTGGCATATTGCTTTCGCTCTTTCTTTTATCGGTCTATCTGGTTCTGTTTGGTTGTTGGAAAGTACGCACTTTTGCCTTTCGCGAGAAGCTTTTTCTTACGATTGGTCCGTAATCCGGAACGAATTTGCGTCTAATTCGACGCTAAGCCTCGGCGCGTTAACAATTTGCAACATAAACAATGGTACTATTTGTTATTCTTACCAATAGTTAGGCTTATACGGGAGTACAGTGGATAATGAGACTAATTTATCCATCTCAAATACATAGAAAAAATACGTCGTGCAGCCGATTGGCGTTCGATTGACCATCAATATTCCAAGACTCGATGCTGCTCTGTCGATTCTTCTTTTGCAACGCTACCGACGGGCGAGTGCCGAACGAGTTACCGCAGCGAGAATAACCGCGGTACGCAATTAGCTCGTTGCCGAGAACGAATTTAGCGTTGCAAGCCATCAATTTGTATCATCGCAGGGCCACGATCGATTTAACTCTGTAACCGATCGTCGGTCGGTGAGTGATATATCGCTCGACCGATCGCG
This sequence comes from Ischnus inquisitorius, assembly GCA_963924025.1. Taxonomy (NCBI): domain Eukaryota; kingdom Metazoa; phylum Arthropoda; class Insecta; order Hymenoptera; family Ichneumonidae; genus Ischnus; species Ischnus inquisitorius. The sequence goes on along the minus strand of OZ001250.1, from coordinate 889,159 downwards.
CATGCTCGTAATCGTTGATCATCGGATCGATTTTTTTCTTGTTTTTTCATTCAATAAGTCTTCATTCGCTGAGATAAGATTTTGATTTATTATAAATCGATTGTAAATGAGAATTGCACAAATGCTTATTAAAAGAGAGCACAGAATCGTAACGAGACTCGGAAATATCGAGGCCTTGATAACGAAAAGTTTAGACTTTTGTAATATTTTTATTCGCCACCGCTCGAGAGAATGGTATCTCGTCGCGGCGCTATAAATTTACTCGAGTTACGACGTGGTATCTCGTTCGAGAATGTACCAAAAGCCGCGATGCGGTACGGTACGGAATCTTCCCCGACCATCTCTCGGAGGTACACGCGCCGTACAGCTCGTTGCATCGGCCCCGTATCGTTCTCGTTAATTGCCGACGTAGCAAGGTCTACATCGGCATGAACGAACGGGAGAACCCGTGAATCGTCGAGTTATCCCATAGGCTATATATCCCTCGATAATGGAGATGAACTGCGAAGGCGTTGGGAATGAACCGTTACCGCAGCGCGGTCGCTCTGCTCCTTCGCGCACGGTATCGAGCCTCGCCGTACCATTTTGATGGATCTATCGATTGCAATCGTGGAAAAATTCGACGAACGACAGGAACGAATGACGAGGCAGAAAGGACGAAATTCAGGAACGGAACGAATCCGAGGCTGACAAAAATTTATAAATCGGCAGCTCCGTTAAAGCGACGACGCGGGGAGTCTCGAGAAACCGCGCATCGGACGTGTAAAGTGGCCAAAATTGACTTGTAAGGAGAAGAGAACGTCGTCGTTGAGAGTATCGTTCGTGGAGAAACGATGACAAGGATCGAGTGTGTTCCAGTCGACAACGAGCCCCCCGAAGTATCGTTTGAAAAGTCGAAGGGACGGGCGATTTTGGAGCGCGGAAACGAGTGTCGAGAGAAGGGGATGCTAGTCACGCGAGGATAGCTGCTCTTTTACTGCCGATTTCGCCTTCGAGAGTCGTTCCATAACATCGTAAATATAGCCAACCGCTCGTCGGAGACGAGAGAAAGATTCGAAACTGGGCGTTGGGGCACTCGGGTAGAATCTTATAGAACCACCGCGTTCCGACACTTTGCTCGTACGCGGCGGCCGTTCGAAAAGTGGGTATACGGCCTCATATATCGCCCTGTCTTATAGAAACGTCCGGTTCGCCGTCGTCGTCGTCGAAGAGTGACGAAGACGAGTTACGACAGCCGGTGGCGGGTTCGCGACGTTCGCCGAGAACCGTGGACAGCTCTGGAGGATAAGAAAAATAGACAATGCACGCCGCGCGGGACAAGAACGTTCGAGGAACTATAAATTCGTCACGAAGCGCGCAGAGCCAACGACACAATGTACTCGCCTTTCACCTTCTAATACGCCGTTGTCGTTACACATAATGCCTGGAAAGTCTCTAGTTTTTTTTTTTTTTTTTTTTTTTCAATGCTACAACGCGCGTTCGGTGGAAGAAGAAATGATTAGAGGATTGATAAATGAATTCCGAAAGCCGAGGAGTCTTACCTTGTGCAAATCGCAGCGGCCAGCCAAGCGAGGAAACAAAGAAACGTGGCTCGAGCTTTTGTACATACGTATCTGAAACAGTTGAATCAAAATTAATACTTTTAAAATGCTTTATAAATGATAAAAAAACGTTCGAAACAAGTATAAAGAGTGAAAATAGTTTATGAATAATAGTAGGATCTGAGTATTAATTTTTAACTATAAAATAATTAAATATAAAAGACCATATTTAACACAGAATTGTATATATACCGTTTTACGTATGCGGCATTTTTGAAGGATATCATACTGAAATATCGAATGGAAACTCACCCGGCTCTCAGAGGCTCGCAGATAGCGTAGTATCGTTCGAAACTGATGGCCAATATAGTGAGTACCGATGCGTGAGCCACCGTCAGCTCGACAAACGGCACCGCCTTGCCTGAAATGGAATGAGATTTAGCGCGGTCGATTGATATGAAATTTCTTTTTTTTTGTTTTTACACAGGCATTAGGAATATCCAGATTTTCATTGAACAATTGGGATCAAAAGGTGCCTGGCTTGTAATTAAACAAACGTTGGAATTGATTGATTTATCACAGCGACACTGATCTGCGGAGATGAGAGCTGCGCAGATGAGAGGCTACAAATGAAATAGCTAATTGGTCTCAAAGAAGAACCGGCTATGAAATCAAACTGAATAACCATTGGGATCTCTCTCGAAAGCCGTCGGTGCGGTCGTGACGCAACAAATGAACTTCTTTGAGGAATATCCTCCGGATAAGCATCGTACAACAGCGAGGGAGCTAGTCGAATGCGAGCAGAAAAAATCAAACAAGGACGGATTCGATACAATAAAAGCTGCACAGTTCCCTGGACGATGTTATCTTCGAAAGCACGAGCGGGCTTTTCGCCATCGCCTCAACCTATGCTCGATGATATTTCCTTCGCGAGCTATAAACCTCGTCGTTACTTGGGTGTCGTTCCATCGCCTCGATGTACCTCTGTTTCCCTCCTCAAGTGCCATTTTTTTCATTGATCCTAGTTCTCTTTTTTTTTTTTTGTCATCCTTTTCCCTCTACAGTCTTCGAGAGTTCTACACTTTCGGCGTGGATTTCTCGAGCTTGGAGACAAAATACATTGACAAAGCAATCGAGCTTCAGAGTCGAGGGAAATCATTTTTCAGTGTGGCCCACGGTCGGAGGTGGGCGGATGTACAAGTACCAAATGATCTTATCGATTGTGACAACGCCTCGTTGCGACACGGAAGGCGATACAGCGACGAAAGTCATACAATATACCGGAGAACGATCCGAGTCGAGAGAGAAAAAGTTTTCAACTTCTCGTCTCCCGTACGTGCTGACAAAATGGTCCGATGAGCTACGGTGTCCGTGGCAGAGACGCTCAAAGCCATTCAATCGAGTCTTCAAGATCGCGGCTGCGACTCGTAACCGAAAGAAGGTGAGCTTCCGCATCGGCTATTACGCAAACTCATCGTCCGGTCCCCTAACTCTGCAGCCGACGCTCTTCTCGTTCTCTCGATTGTCTCCCTGTGTTTAGTAGAAAAAGATCTCGCCGACACGGTGTAAAAGAATTGCGAAATTTTGAGTCGGTAATTTCGGGTCGATTCTAATTTCAAGTCGTTTCTAACTCAACGTTTCCTCCGCGCCAATAGTTGTTAACGATAGCGACGACTGCTCTAGCTAGCGGCTATCAAGTTGGTGGATTCACCCGGGGCGAGTTCTGCAAAACGCTAGTTTCACGATAAAATCGCGCGCTCGTCAACCGTGTCCTGTTGAGAACGGACCTAGACCAACCATCCGTGGAAAGCCACTATAGAGTCTTTTTTCAACGCTGATGTCGGTATGATACTGACAAATGGGCTTCTTACAAAAATGATGATGATGATGACGACGACGACGTTGGGGATAAGTTGAGTGGCGAAGAATCTTTCCGAATACGCATAACTCAGACGCCGAACTCGCTGGTTTCGTCCGCGAGTCTCGCGAACGAATATACATATTTATTGTCGTTTTTCCGTGATATTTTGTATCTTTGAGCGAGTTTTGTCCTTGACATTCTCATCGGTGCCGAGTGTGCGGCTCATATGCGCCCAAAGCAGTGCCTTGCGGTTCCGACACCGCGGTAGGTGGGAATTTTCGAGGGCGAACTTCGGTTGCTGTTCTTCGAAAGTCGTTATGCGCCCCTTCGGATATTGCGCTTCGGCGGTCCTCGGGCCGTTGTGATCTATCACGATGAAGGAAAGTCACGGATATTAAGGGGAAAAGCTCGGCGCGGTTTTGATTAGACCTTCGTAAGGGATATTGTAGAGAAAACTATCCATGAAACTGAATATCGCTTTGAGTATTATACGCGTATCATCGACGTCATGCGCTTGTAACTCGGTGTCTCGCCGTAGTTGCGCTTGTACGAAACACCGTGTTGTACGAAACACAAAGGGATACGGTATTCTTTTGAAAAATACGCGTTGAAAATACCTTTCCATGTGAGAATCTTGGACAAATTTTACAAGAGTCGGCGGAGTACACTTCGGGAGGAAGTGGACATTCCCGGATGGAATGCGCAGCAATAATAATACGAGTTTCTCGCCAACATTCCTGACCAAGCATCGGAAGAATAAAGGGCGGGGTAAGGTATTACATTTTTTTTTGCTTATTTTAATGAATTATACCGGTATTGGTCAGAGTAACAGGTATTGTCGAAAGCTTTTCTGTTTTTTTTAATAATTACTAATTTTTCAACAACAAATAAGCCGATTTTTTTTAGCGAAATCGGTTTTTTGGCTCTCAAAAGTGCTACGAAAAATTGAAAAATCGAAAGAAAAAAAAATCCCCTCGTCATTACCTCGAGAAACATCTCCTTTAACAAATGCATTTTGATTTTTTTGTTTCGGATGATTCTTTTGCGAGTTATGATGAACACCGCGAATCAACTTTTTTTCGAGGCGCCTCCGGAGATTCATTGTCACTCGCTCAATTTTGAATATTTTGCAATGAAAATTTAGGAAAATATTGTTCAAATGTTATATTATTATATGGAACTTTACTGAATTAACGAACACTATCTGTATCGCCAAAAAAAAAATCTTAAAAACATGCCGTTTTTTCACCGAATTAACCTTACCCCGCCCTAAAGGAGCGAAACCAGGATTCGGGACTGCCCGAGAGAAAGATCATGATGTTTTTTTACTACACGTAGAGAATAAAATTTCTCGCCGAATCCAAATTTGTTACCTCTTTCCCCTTACATATTCGCCTCGTCAGGAGACTCCGTGTTCGATTCCGTTTCATGCATGAAACGCGAAATGTTATACAGATTTAATCCGAGAATCTATCCAAAATCTCGCTGGAATCCTCAGATTTCCCGGTGGCTTTGCTAAAATTCTTTCCTCGAGTTTCTCGATTGGCGGCGTATTTTCCGCGCGGAAGATTCCACATTGAAGGATTAAGCGAAATCTTTCTGTGCGTCCACAAGGAAAGCGCCATTCATGCTTGGACGGTTTCTTCGAATGAAAACCTTCGGTCCTCTCGCCGTCGAGACGGACAGATTCTCTCCGCAACATAGTCGTAGCTCTCCGATATGATGCGCAAAGTGATATGAGAGAAGCCGGCGAGGGATTATCTCGGCTTCATACGGGAACTCTATCTATCTATCTCTTCCGCGAGGGCTTTGATCGTCATACGCGTTTTTTTTTTTTTTCATAACTTCGTCTCGCGGTTCACTGTCGAATAGTTTTCAATCGTTGAATATGCATTTGACGCAGTCGAATATACCGCGACGCTCGACAGTTATTTCATTAGGCGTCAAGTTAAAACTTTTTTTTTGTATCTACTCATACATATGAATAGGGTCACGAATTTTAGGAAGCTTTCACCATATACGTACGTATTGACCCTGGAAAAATGTTTATTGACCGGCGCTTATGTAGGAGGTACATCGTGACTCTGTCGCGAAGAAACGATTCCTTTTGCGTCTTCTCTCGAGATTCGAGAGCAACGATTTTTCGTGTACGTAGCGGAACGATTCTGGGTCACAATTCCGCCGAAACTTACCGCGTATGCGGTGTGTTATTGGTATACACGAACCGTTCACATTCCAGCGAACCCGGGTCAATTGTGTGTGTGGGTGTGGGTATCGTCGCGTCTAAGCGCGACATCCGAGAGGGGCCGCGCACTGGTTGATAACATGTACGAAAGTCGTTCGCAGTTCCTTTCGCTCACTCGACTCGCGAGTGAAAAGTAAGATTTTTTTTGAGAGTCTCCTCCTTGACAAATGGCCTTTAGGCCAATTCTCTTCGTGCCCAGGACGATTTTTCATCCTTCGCATCCCCATCTTCACGATAGGTTTTGAATAATTCCGTACGCGCCTCCCCCGGAACTTCGACCGCGAGTTTATTATCCATTTATCGGGCTTCCAGACGAGATTTGCGTAACGAGAACATCCACGACAATCGATATTCGCTACAATTTCCGTTCTCACGGTGTTTTTCACACCATCCCGTTTGGGATTCTGATTGCCCGCAGGAGCGTTAGAACTCTCTTTTCCGGGTTCTCTTCGTCGTTGTATCGCATGACGGGAAAAGGTTGCTCGTAAAAATCATCTTGGGAAATCTCTGAGAGTCGTTAGCTCGGATTTCGGGCAGATCGTCTGGCAACTGTGCGGCGTGAAATTCTCCTCTCGGCTTTCTTCATTTATAATTTTGTTTCCAACTCCCGCGCTCGTTAAGAATCCCACCTTGATTACCACTTATTTTTTTCATTTAACTTTTCTGGTTTTTTCGTCGTTTCAAGGAGGACAAGTTCTACATGAATTTTTCGCCGGTAATCGGCGATGTTCTCTCGCTCATTCCGAACAATCGAAGTGTACATTCGTCGGCGGCTTGTGCTCGGCTCTACTTCTGGCCTCACACTACTTATTGTATTTCCTGCTACGAAGGTTAAAGAGAATTGGATGGAAGCTTGGCGTACAGGACAAAAAGGCGCTACCGCGGCGAAGCTGCATTAAATGCTCGGACACGGTATAGGCTAAGAGCAACGGTAATTCGTTGCGGGGGGTAGCTCGTTTCACCCTCGGCGCCCGCTCGGCCCACCCGCTACCGCGGAATAATGCTACCTCTCGAGTTCGCGACGAGCCTTATTTTCTTTTTCCTTCCAACTTCCACGGTCTTTCTTTCTTTCTTTCTTCGTTCGCTCGTAGCTCGCCGTCGTTACGGGCTCTTTTCTTGCCGGGTCACAACGCCACTGGGCAGCTTTTCCCGTTCTCGGAACGCCGCAACGCGACGGAGCACAATCTGTCGCGAGGAAAATTGTATACTCTTGGTTTTTTTGCAATTTATCTCGTCTTTGATGAACGAGAATAGTCGGGAGAGAGAGAGAGAGAGAAACAGAGAGATCGATTTCAGTCGTTCAATGTTACTCGATTTTCATAGACGTACCCGAGTCGAAATTTGGAGCCTCCTCAGGATGCTAACAGAGCCTATTTCCTTTGTGGTGCAAAAGCCGCCACCCTCCGCAGAACCTGCCACAGCCACTTTGTCAATTTGACCACCACCATAGACCCTCCACGCGCCTTATCATAACCTCCGTTAGTCCTCACGCGATTCTTTTCGACCTACTATCCCCCACCGTACTCTTCATTCAGCCTCTCAAAATCCTTTTCGCCCTACTGTACCTTGCATTAATCCTGATAAAATGTATTTCGCTCCATTATACTCTATGGCGACCTCCCAGACTTCCCTTTGCCCTAGTAAACCCTCCGTTGAATCTCCCAAGTTTGACTTCGATAATCAGGTTCCCAACAAAGCCTCCTGGACTCTCCGTTTAAATGCAAATAATTGCGAACTACCGCCAGGTGGCTTCGAGGATGAAGTGTTTCTTTCGCAAGCGGTCCGGTTCCTGCCAAGTTACTATATAAGAGTCACTCTTTTGATTATCATACAAGTTAGTCTATGATATGTAGGATGGTTAGGTAGGATAGGTAGGCAAGTTGGTTAGGTAGGATAAGTAGAATAGGTTAAAAATTGAGGCGTTGATGAATAAGTTTCTCAAACCCTGTCCAGTAGTTAAGTGCTCAAAATTTTTTTTTTCGTTCAACAAATTTTTTTTTCAGTGTCATTCATACACGAAGAAAAGGTAATCATAATATTTACTATAAAACTGGTACTGATTGCTATATTAATAGTACCGCGGGGACACATCCCCCCCCCCCCCCCCCCCCCCTTTGTAACGGTTAATACATCTATAGAAATTGTAGCGATACTTATAGCAATAATTACTATACCTATTGGTATCATTTCTATAAGTATCGCTACAATTTCTATAGATGTATTAACCGTTACAAGGGGGGGGATGTGTCCTCGCGGTACTATTAATATAGCAATCAGTACCTATTTTATAGTAAATATTATGATTATCTTTTCTCCGTGTAATTATATTATACGTTGCCGTTGATATCGTATAATAAATTAATTAAAAAAATAAATCGCAACGAGTCAATAGTATTTTCACGTTTATCAACCATTGAGGATTCCTTCATACCCTCTCTGTAGTCTAAACAGCGGCTTTGGAGGGCCTGTGAGGTCCCCGGAGCAGCTCCAGAATAGGCTACAAGCAGAGTATGGAGGTTTCACGGCGTGTCGAGAAGGGATCAAAAGGAGGTTTCGTAGGTTCTGTACACCCTACGGAACTCCGCATAGAGTTCAAATGTTCACTTTCTGCCACATTGGAGGTTCTACGGAGGTTCCAATTTATACGTGCTGCGTACGCGCCACGCCCTCGCTGGAGCCTCCGGACTCCGTAATTGTTGCCGCGAGAAAATTTACTCGCAAGGGAGCTTGGAGGCCTTGCGGAGGCTAGGAAAATTTTGACTCGGGTAGTTAACGCCGAGGTTCTTTTTTGTCTTCGCGCCTCATCGTGGATCATCGTCCGGTGTCATCGCTAATAACGGATATTCGCTCCGTAACGAGAGAGCAGTCGAGCAATTCTCGACCAGTCGAGCGACTGGCGATGCTGCTAGCATTGCTGTTTCGTTTTCTACCTCTGTCGTTCTTATTCGCGAGCCCGTCGGAGAGTCCCCGCGCGCACTCGGAACGGTACGGTGTGTCCCGTCAATCGCATCTTCGCAACCCGAAATGGGGCACCGAATGTGACAATGAGTTAAAAAAACACTGTCGCCGAAGCGACCAATGGAGTCATTGTGTTTGACTCTTTGCAAATCTCATCGGGACCGTTTCGTGGCTTTCACGACCAGCCCCGGTCGTGTCGACGCTTCTGCAATTCGCTTCTGTAGCGAAGAAAGAAAGTGTCGGTTTTGAGAATGAATTAGAGTAGCGACGAGGCCTTCCGCTCGTCGCTGAGTTTCTCGTCATCCTCTCTTCGGCGGTTCGGCGCGAGTTTGCAATTTCTTTCTCGGCCGCCTGCTTACGCAAACGGAATGCATTCCAGATCGCCGACATTGAGATGCAAATTCGAGCCGCAACCGCGCGCTTTATTGCCACACGCACGGTACGTGCGTTAGAATATAATAACCTCATTATAAAAATATAAGCAGATACAAGTAAACATCGCGAAACGGGCCTTAACGGGCGAGTTCGTGCGTTACGTTAGCAATTGCATATCTCGAGGTTCAACGAGCTCGAATTATTTCCTCACATCGCGAGAGTGTTCACCTTAACCCGAGCAGAAATTACCGTCGGGCTGATGTCAGGTCCCTATCAGGCACGGCCTGACTCCTCATCAGGTCCTGATAAGGCACCTTTATCAGGCCCTGATCAGATATGTAACGCCATGGCCCTATAAGGTTCTTATCAGGCTGCCTGATCGGGGCCTAATCAAAGTACCTGATTGCCTCCTGAGAAAAATATAATAAATACTTTTTGTTTATTAGCGTTATTTTACCGGACTTGTAAGCCTTTTATATTGGTTCTTCGGATCAAATTAACCAATTACTGCAATGAAATCACGGAAAATTTCATTTTTATTTCACTCATGGTTGGACTCGAACCAGCGACCTTGCCAATGGGGACTTCGTTGGTGTGGCGCCTCAACCACCTCGGCTATCCTTGACTTGAGAAACTTAATGTCAAATTTGCTTTTAAGCTCCGGTAAAATTATCCACACGACTAAATATACTTTGACAAAGTGCTTCACACGTGCATTGCCGGCGACAAATGAAAATCCGTGAGAATTTTGCACACTTTCTAATGAGATAAAAGCAAGAAAAATCCATCATATGTAAGACGCTGGGAACATTGATTTGCTATAATAGTCATGTGAAAAAATTGTAATAAATAAAAAGTAAATGTTTCATTCAACAAATTCATTTGAAATTAGAAAATAAATTCACTCATTTTTTATCTAAAAATTTATTTCTCAAATACCTTCGAATCATTTTTGGGAATTTTTATTATGCAAAATCAATGTTCTCAAGGCAGGCATATTGGATGCCTGAAGAGGGCTTGTCTGATTCTTCACCTGTTAAGACCTTGATCGGGGTACTATCAGGCTAGTCTCGTCAAAAGCCAAGGATATCCATTCAGGTGTCCCTACCTGTACGTTATCGGGCCCTGATTAGGCTGACATCAGGCTCGCCTCATCTAAAGTGAGGATTATTTAGTCAGGCTTCACGACCTACACCTTATCGAGCCCTGATCAGGTTGGAATCAGGCTCGCCTCATCTAAAGTGAGGATTATTTAGTCAGGCTTCACGACCTGCACCTTATCGGGCCCTGATCAGGTTGGCATCAGGCTCGCCTCATCTAAAGTGAAGATTATTTAGTCAGGCTTTACGACCTGCAACTTATCGGGCCCTGATCAGGTTGGCATCAGGCGCGCCTCATCTAAAGTGAGGATTGTTTAGTCAGGCTTCACGACCTGCACCTCATCTGGCCCTGATCAGGTTTGCATCAGGCTCGCCTCATCTAGGGTGAGGATTGTTTAGTCAGGCTTCACGACCTGCACCTTATCAGGCCCCCACAAGGCCTGCAAGAGGCTTGTCTGATCAGGCACGCCCTGCCCATACCTTAACAGGGCCTGGTCAGGTATCAGGCAGCCTGATCCCAATTTCTGCTCGGGAAGCGAGACAATGTTTATGCGTTTTCAACGTTTTTTCTTCCGTCGAACACCGCCCGGCGAATCCACTCGCGGCTATTTCGAGAATCGAATGAACAATGAAACGCACAAAATCGGAGTATTTAGGCCGCTCGTCGGGATTCGCGCGCAAGCGTAGCATCGAGTACAAAAAGTTTTGCGAAGGGTAGGAATAAAACGGAATATTAGCCGGCATGCGAGAGGTGCTGGTGGAAGGTACGGGGACAATTTGATTGATACGCTTTTGCGTGTTTGGCGATCTAATCATTTAATTCGAAATCAACAGGTTTAAAGCGTCGCGCAACGTGCAACGCTCTCCGTGCTTTTCCTCGTTTCGACATACTCGCGGCGGCGCACGCTCGAGCGGAGAAATCAATTTATTCCGAACGATAATCGAGTGAACGTTTAATCGAATTTGCGGCGCTGGTACAGCGTAATGTGATTTATCGCGCGGTAAGTATCGCGAGTAAATTGGCGCCGGTATTCGCTCGAAGCGACGATGTACTGGTTGTGTTTATACGCTTGTTTCCTTTGTCTGACGAATCGTAATTTCTCGGATAGGCACTTTCGGTGGTAAAATGTTCACGAAACGTGGAGTCCCGTCGGTCACGTTCGAAAGGTCAATCGGTCTATGACGGATACTCAAAAATCGCGGCAGGATCCCTTTCGAAACGATTTCGGCGACCCTACGGGAATACCGATTGGACAAATTTTCGCCCGCCTCGAGAGCCAGAAGTTACCGGTTTCGAGGAAGGTGGGGCAATATGGGTCTTTGGTGCAAAACGTTGTTTCATAAGATTCCGCGGAAAATTTGTTACGTGGGCTAAAATATGGGCTGATACGAAAAAATAGGGATTTGCATTGATGGAATTATAATTCGATAAAATTTCTTTTATACATATTTAATGCGAGGAAATTAATATTTTTCGACAAGAACAATTCGCTTGTTTGCCGGCAATGAGTTATTTAAAAATTCGAAAACTCCGGATTATCAAAGCGATCCATTTTGCCCCACGTGGTCCCGTATGCGAGTCTCGTTCCTCGTAAAATACCCTGAATTACCGTTTGTATGTTGGTTTTCTTTTTGTTCGCAAGTTAATCGGTTTGAAAATACTGGGCGAGCGGCACGTGAGGTTTGTAAAGCCGAAAAGTAACAACGGCACGAGTGAGGCGCGACGAAACTCAAAGGTGTTGGCGGTCTTCACAATTACGCCGGAGCCACTGTTATCTTGGCCTCGTAACAACGATTGCCCGTGTGCGTTGCAGCCGAGCGAAGACTGCACAAAAGAAATTCGGGTCATCGCGATGTCCCTTATTAAAGATTTTATGCTAGCAATCATCCGCGAATTATTTTCTTCTCTCGCTTCGTCGAGAATAACGTCGTTCCCTCTCTCCGTTCGTTTTCTCTACGATTCGCTGAGTCCAAACGAAATTCGAGCCAAAGTTGACTTTTATTGGGACTCGAATTGATCCCGAATTCGATTTTACCCTCTGTCAATCGAAAGTTATACAGGCGGAGAGTCGTTAAGCGCCACGAGAAAGGGAGGATTCGGTAAGATCGACTTTTCACGAAATTCCCTCGTTGGATACAACCGGATTCAATATATACGAATAGTTTATCCGCGGAGCGTACCCCTCTATCGTGCTGCTTTACGAGCGTAACGACGAGAAGCGAATTCGATATCACTAGGAATTCTAATCAATTTACCTATCGTTTGACGGATCGTTCGCAATTTCAATACTTTATCGACACCCGAGCCCGATCTCTCTGGATCAGCAAAAACGTTGAGGTATTACGAGACAAACGTAGTTGTCCGCACTGCCGGCGTATATTTCGCCCTCGATAGAATGACGACGATGAATGTTCCACTCTTGCGAATGAAATCTTCGCTCGCGCGGTATTCGTTATTTTTTTTTTTTTTTTTTTTTTTAAATCCTTCGATATAGGAGAGAGCGGGGCAAAATGGTACGAAGTGGTCAAATAAAGTCGCCCGTATGATAGAATTAGGGCAAAATGGGACAAGAGAAAGTCCCATCGAAGTAGATTTTTTCGCCGTCCCATTTTGCCCCAATACCATTCTGCCCTGGTCCCATTGTGCGTCAATACCATTTTGCCCCGGTATGCCGTTTTGCCCCGCTCTCCTCTATCTCTGGGCGTGTGGGCTCTTGAACTCGCGTTTTATTGGCATGCATTTTGCACCGGATTTTTCACTGCGAAGATGCAACGTAACTATGCATTCTATGGCTGCCTACGCAGGTGCCCGACAATAATAAGCGACCGGGCATTAAATTTTATTTTGTGGGTCAAAGCTGTATCTTCCGTTTGACCCAAAGCCGGGCCGCACTACGTCCCATGCGAGCCTTTCACTGTTCGACGCCACGAATTTCAATGAAAAACCACGACGCGCCACTGCGACGCCGAAAATTACGAATCTACCGCGAGGACGGGAACGCACAAGCTCGCTAAATTCATAAAAAATTCACAAAAAAAAAAAAAAAAAATGTAATGTTATATTTTTTTTTATCAAACGAAAAATACTTACATTATTTAATCTCTTATTAAAAAAAAATAATGTAAATAAACAATCAATTGTAATGACTAATTTGAAACAAAAAATAAATGGTCGTACGATTGTGGAACTGAGTTCTCCGAACCAATGGTAAATTCCTTTGGCTCTTCATTCAATGCGGTCGAAAGTGTAGATTCGTGTTTACGCATCGAAATAAAAAAGTTGCGTCACGAAGTCTCGCTAGGTCAACTCGAGCAACAACACGAAAGCCGCAGTAAATCCGCACGTGTAGCAACGACACAGGCACGTGGCGAGTTAACGCATCCAGCGGCCCTTTCGTAAGCCGCAGAAGTTCGAGCAACATCGGCAGAGATCGAGGCGAGAGCGCACAAGCTGCTCGAACACTCAAAAAGTTCGATGGTAATGGTTGCAATGGCGTATCTGTGAATTCTCTCGGAAGCGCGTATATTTAACTCGAATGTTTTCCAGCCGATGTAGAATCAGCATCGATGTGGGCTATTGAGAGCCCGGAAGAAAAAAAAAGGCTCACGGCAGCTAAAATCGGAGATCGTTTGTTTCTTTTTTTGTAAATACCTCAAAGTACTTCGATCACTGACTTGTAAAAGAAGAACAATGAGAAAAATAGTGAATAATAAAGTAGGCGAGAACACAATTCGGAACGATGAGTAAAAATGTGCGATATTTCAAAAACAAAAGGGATAAGGACAAAGAATCGTCATTTTATTTTCGCCGCTTCCGAGTCCTTCCTCCTGTTTCACTATTTCGATTTCGGTACCCGTAGTGGAAATTCGAACTCGTTGCCCTTCTCGCAACGGTCCGAACTTTTGTTTCCAACGGATTTATTCGATATTTCGCTTTTTTGCAGTCAGTTGCCATAGTTTCAAAGCTTTGTATTTCACAGTAGGTTGACCGTTCGCTTAAGGGCACCTCGAGCCGAGCATTGTCCATGTTCAGCGCCCGAGGCCTGCGAAGTGCACCAGTTGCGTCGAGAAAAATTATAATTTTCGTACGCGAATCTCAATCGTTGAATTATTTTCAAAAAATTCCAGATCAAGATTCATGCGTGTCGGTCGTTTTTTTTTTTGCAATAGAAATCTCGTTCGCTTTAGGCGAGAATGAGAACATTTTTTCACCGTTTGCCTTTTGCTTGGCACTATTTTACGGCGACGTTTGTTCGCCCATGAGATGGTCTCGTTTTCTGAATCGAGAAGTTTTGGGTAGATCTCGAACATGACTATAAACACGTACATTTGTACGGATTTATATGCTGTAGATCCCGGCCGCTGGGACGGTAAATCTTCTCGATATGAAGTCCGTACGGTGAGTAAGGGTTAACAGCCGTGCGCGAGATACAGAAGTCGATTTTAGTTTTGATTCTTATCGAATGGAGCCCGCCAGCCGAGAATAGCGTTGCATAGCGTCGTCCTCGTTACATCGCGACTCGCGGGGATATCTATGCGGAAGGTTGATATTAGCATAGGTGGGCATATAAGCCCGATAGAGCCCGCTTGACTCCTTTATTATCTATTTGGGTTAGCGTGGATACCAGTCGGCATGCTTCGCTTGACTCGCAAACGTGTAAACGCCTCGCTACGTCGGCGCGCACCTCTCCTCTCTCTCTCTTTATCCGTCCCACCCCCGACTACTCCGACGCTCCAACGTTTCAATTCCCGGGGCAAAAGTTCCCGAAGAGTTTCGGCTCGGAGATTAAACAAACAAACTCGATGAAAATGGATCGCCGGCGAAAAATGTATGAATTCGCGATTACGCAAGCGTTGTACATTGTGAAAAGGCACAAGTGGAGCGATTCAACGGCACGGCGAGTGCTCTTGATGATTTTACACGGCTTATTCGATAATCAGACTTCGGTACGAAGAGATCAGCGAAACGGAGCAGGCTGAAATTGTTTGAACGGCCGAAATTTCAAAATCTCGTCACAATTTGTGTACCTGACAATTTTTCACGATCTCATGAGTTTTCGCTTCTCCATGGTGGGGGCTTTGTTTCCGTGAATTGTTTTTTTTTTTCCTCGAAAATCTATTTTTCTCGCGGGGAGAACGGGGCAAAACGGCATACCGGGGCAGAATGGTAGGAAATGGTGAAATAGTGTCCCCTGTAAGAAAGAATTAGGGCGAAATGGAACAAGGAAAAAGTCCCATCGAAGTCGATCTTTTTGCTGTCCCATTTTGCCCCTATCTCACCATGCCCTGGCCCTATTAGCATACCCAATAGCATTCTGCCCCGGTATGCCGTTTTGCCCCGCTCTCCCCTATGAGGAAGCCGAAATACATGAAAAACTTTCAGTTACCCGAGGACGCAATTGGCATTTTTTTTCAATGTCAACATTTTTTGTTTCTTCCCGCGCTCGATCTCGCGCCATGCGCAAGAGTCACGATCATGGTTGCGGCGAATTTAGTTTAATCCAATCGAAAACGCGCACACCTACCAACGGTGGCCTCGTCGGGGTGCAACAATTTGACAGTTGAGTGGCGTCCGACTATTAACGAAGTGATACCGGACCATAGGGCGGCAATTGATTTGTGTACAATCAACCGGAGCTCACCGACAGTACAATCACGGCGTAGGGCGAAAGCCGAAGAGGGGGCGTTCGACGCTCGATGAATTTTTTTCACAGCTAACGTTGTTAACGCGCCCAACGCTCCGAGATCCGAGGCGAAAAGTCATCAGATTCATTAACGAACGGTCGTTAATCGCGAAATCGAAAATTCAACCCGATCGATGCGTCGAGTAATTACAAATGTTTCGATTCTACTCGCTGTGGCGATAAAGCGGTCATGTACATTTAGGAGTGACGAATTTCGACTTCAATTACAGAACTGGCAATATTACATCAAGCGTATCTATTTGTGGATAAACAATTGCAACTTTTTTCATCTGTGGAGAGGCAAAATGCACTGAAATCGACAGCAGTTAATGTGTATCGCAATAATAATGGCGAATGTTTCGCATGAGCTCAATGAAGGGTGCGACAACGAATTTCAATTAAAAAGTTTCGATATCAATCGGTATTTGCGCACAGTAACCGTAACTAACCGTACAATGCTTTTGTCGTCTATTTGACTCCAGCTCGATATGCGAAAAGGCGCTCTCGAAGGTAAAGTAAAAGTTACTTTTGTCGCTCGACGTGTTGCGCACGACAATATTGCGACAGACAAATGAACCCTTTCAATTCGGAACTACAAAGTTTATAAACGATGCGCGAATGGGCGAAATCGTCGACGTACGAAAACGCTTCGTTGGCTATCGGCGCCTCGCTGAGCACATGTAATGCGATTACACGTGTAACGCCCGCTCGAACGAGCGACAAAGCATTTCAACGTGATCCGAATATCGCCGAGTCGCAAAATTTTATGATCTATGAATTTCTACTCCCCCGAGATACGGATCAAATGTTATTTTGTCCCCTATACTATTTATTGAAAAAGAACGAAGAGAATGGGAGTTCTAAGTGAACTCCTCAGTGAAATTCGACCAACTACGTCTCGGTTATTTTATGAAAGTCATAATAGAACAAATCAGGCAAAAAACTGAACGATCTCACGAATTGCAAGACTCGGAAATCTGACCGAGTTGTTAAATTTGACTGAATTATCATTTGAAGTGTTCTAATCACAAACAAATGTAGTACTGAGATACGAGTAGGAAAAAAAAGGGTAGTCATTAGAGAGTCCATGTTGCGAAAGTTATGTCGGAATCAGCTAATTACATTCATAGAAGTGGAAGTAAAGTATACTTAGTATTATTCATTATTTTTATATTATTTATTTTTCAAACTCGAGAAAGTTTATTATTCATTTGAAGGTTGTTTAAAGTTAAATGATATATACCTCGCGTGTTCGATTTCACCAGATGTAAAAAAATTCTGTTTAAAGGAGTTTCTCTTTCACACATTACAATTGAAAAAAGTAATTATTGAATTCCGAGAAAAAAAACGCCTACGTCGGTTCTCGTTCTGTCGGATTTAATCCGAGAATTAACCGTGCTTCGGTCGAGCGCGAATCGATAAATAATCGACGATAAAAATATTACAGCTTGACACGACATTACATCGTATAAGGGAAGTAATAAGGCGGCTCGTTGGTCTATTAATTGCATATTGCGCGTATAACGTATAGTATATATAGCGCGTAATAGTGTCCGTTATTATATCATCGCGGTTCGCGTAACGAAAGCGCGCTTGTGTAGTTAGCTAACGGCAAACGTTTGGCACTTTGAGCACGTATACATGTGTGCTCCTCGTCCGATTTACTTGGTCAACCTCTTGTACAAACGGTCTGTGTGCCGTGCGTCGAAAGGGGGAGCAATAATTTCCTTGACACGCATACTCCGCTTCTTTGTACGTGGCGCGTAGCGCAGTAGCGGCGCTCACTATGCGTATTTGCCGCATGGACAGTGATTTCATACCGCCGCGTCGTACAAATGATGCACTTACGGGAGCCCGCCCCCGCCGGCGCACGAAATAAATACGCTATCTTTCTCTCTCTCCCTGTTTACGTAAAAAGCGTTTTTTACGTTTACGTAAAAAAAATAAAAATATTCTCATGCACAAGGTTTACCGTTGCGAGTGCCGGGTTCAAGCGTTCGGAAAATCCCGCTCATGCTCGCTCCGTTATGCATCATATTCTCTGTTATGTGACTTTTTTTTCTTCTTCTTTCGAGCGGCGATGCGCGAAGTCGGGAATCCATTTTTCAAGCGCTCAACGAACATTAACCCTCAAGCTCCTGCGCGTCGCACGATAACGCGGATACCGTTATATACACACCCCCTTCTCTCCTCTTTCGACATCGTGAGGAGTTTAGTGACTATCCAGCGAATCGAATTTCTATCGTCCAACGCTTCTTCGATGCTTCTTTCGCGTCGACTCGGAGCTATTGTACCGGTCTATCGAAGCTATTGTGCGATAAGTATCGATGGAATTGTTTTCACATTGTGAAATCGCCTGGTGAGGCATAAAGGGAAACCTTTCACTGCCTCTCGATAATGTTTCTCAAGATCGCCTGTAACGAGGGTGTATCGTCGCTACGCTAACAGCAGAAATTGAGCTTCCGAGAGAAGATTCTGAATACTTGCGAGTGGACAGAAAATGGAAAAAAATAGAACGAATGAATTGCAAGGTGCTGCGCCGGTTTCTTTTGGACACTAATAATCCGAAAAAGACATGAAATTGGTCGACAGTTAATTCGTGTAACGAATTATCTGGCAAATTCTTTTCAGTTGGAAAAAGTTGATTTATACGTTTTCCGAAACAGATATGTATTTTTCTTTTAAATGCGTGTCGATTACAAGAGCGCGCCCCGCGACTTTTTTCGACGAGCCGGACACTCTTGTAACGCAAAGCGACCCTGCGAAATTCAGACTCCGAATCCCATGTTTCATCCCTGAGATACATCGATTCAAAGTCTCACTCCGGGTGTATCGCCGAATCTACACACCGTAGCTTCGCGCCACGTGAAAGAAAAATATTTATTTAAGTACTCGGCGTCGAGATGTAGCGGCATCGCCTCTCTCCGAATCTCACCTATCGCTGGAAATTTATCTATACACACCTTAAGGGCGGGGTAAGGTATTAAATTTTTTTTTGCTTTTTTTAATGGTTCTATGATATCTCAAGAATTTTGTGTTAAAATTTCAAGTCGATCGGAGCAAAATAAACGAAGTTATGAGTATTTGAGCGTCTCAAAAAATTGGGTTGCGGCGAAATTTGTTGACCAATTTTTTTTTTTAATCAATTTGTTAATAACATTTTGGAATTATTATAATCCGAAATTAATCTTTTGAGTACCTTCAATATGCATGCATTTTTTCAGATTTTTATACAATCGAGAAGTGTTCTCAAACTTATGTGAAATAAGCGCTAAGCGACCAAACTCTTCGCGTTTTTCAAAGCGTTTTTCTGAAACTTGTATTTGAAGTCCGTGTTCATGATAACTCAAAATCTACTGGACCAATCGTTTTGAAATTTTGTACAGTACTTCTTCACATAATTCACCAGGTATTGTCGAGAGCTTTTTTGTTTTTTTTTTATAATTACTCATTTTTCAACAAAAAATAAGTCGATTTTTTTTAGCGAAAATCGGTTTTTTGGCTCCCAAGTGCTACGAAAAATTGAAAAATCGAAAAAAAAAAAATCCTCTCGTCATTAGCTCGAGAAACATCTCTTTTAACAAATGCATTTTGATTGTTTTTGTTTCGGATGATTCTCTTGCGAGTTATGATGAACACCGCAAATCAACTTTTTTTCGCGGCGCCTCCGGAGATTCATTGTCACTCGCTCAATTTTGAATATTTCGCAATGAAAATTTAGGAAAATGTTGTTCAAATGTTATATTATTATATGGTAATTTACTGAACAAACGAACACTATCTGTATCGCCAAAAAAAAAAATCTTAAAAACATGCCTTTTTTTCACCGAATTAACCTTACCCCGCCCTTAACGCTCGGGCTATTGTGCGAGGACCGACGAGTCGCGGACTTCTCGAGACTGCCACATTTCGACGGATAAATCATTCGCATCTAACAATTAGGAACGGACGGCGAATGAAAGATCGTCGAGGCAAGAAAGTTGTTTCTCCCACTGGCGTGGGCCGACAAAGCCACTTGCCCTCCTCTCGCCGCCTTAATTTCCTTGAAAGCTACGGGCCGCATTATCGTTATGTCCACAGGGACGAAACTTTCTTCAGGATTCTTCCTTATTCATGAATGAAAAAGACTCCTATCGCTATTATTATCAACGCTATGAATAAGCACTTTGCTGATCGAACTGCGCCCTCCGTCGAGCTTCCTCGTTAACAATTCTCACAACTTTGTCTCCGTCCGTTCGTCGCCGCGAATTACATCGGACAGCACGAGATATCATGGCCATTAATCGCGCGATGTAATCGACGGGAATACAATTGCCTCGGAGTCAAACTCCAGTTGCGCAACGTGAATTGTTGCGTTTGCGATTTAGCCGATCGTAGATGTATTTATACTGTAGATAGCATATTGAGAGAAGTTCCGCAAATTCCGTTGCAGCATCGGTATTCGCATCGCTATAGCTGTGTTTTGGTTGGTCTCGCGTTACGCGAACACGCTTTGGAACCGACGCCAGCCCGTTTCGCTAACCTCCCCCCCCCCCCCCCCCCCTTCCCCCGCGCCAGTTCTATTGGAATTCTTGACGCCCCGATGATCATCGCGCGGCTCTCCGTCCGAATGACATTCCCCATGATTTACGAGCGTATACCCCTACTCCCGCGGGTTTATCTCGAGTTCTACGAGCGAGCAACAACGGACGATGCTCGAAGCCCGGGAGAACGGAACGGCACTGTCGTGGTATTGCTATTTTCATGGCCAGTCAGGGCGATGGACGTGCTCCGTTACATCGTCGAATGTCCATTTAAAAAACGAATTGATAACCCGATAGCAGTGGACTATTTATTTGTCTACCGGAGTGCTAACGTTTAGGATTTCAACGGCACCAGGTCCACCTGACGCCGCGACGCAAAAAGTGACGCCGTTTGGATTTTTTTCATCAAAAATATGGGGGAAAACTGGTTGTTCTCTATGTTGCACGAACACACGTTTATTCCGAGTCTCGAGAAGAAAAGTCGTCGGACAATATTGGACAAAAAAGACTTGGCTGCCGGAAGAAGCTTTTCATTTATTAAATATATACAGAAGAATGATTATTGAATTTATGTAGGGGAGAGCGGGGCAGAACGGCATACCGGGGCAAAATGGTATTCACGCACAATGGGACCAGGGCAGAAAGCTATCGAGGCAAAATGGGACAGCAAAAAAATCTACTTCGATGGGACTTTCTCTTGTCCCATTTTGCCCTGATTCTATCATACGGGCGACTTTATTTGACCATTCGTACCATTTTGTCCCGGTATGCCATTCTGCCCCGCCCCGCTCCCCCCCCCCCCCCCCTACCTAGTAATGCAGATAGTTGTTGATTTGAAACATTTTGTCACATTCTGCGTTTTCACGAAAAAATCGAAAAATGTCCACCGAACCGAAGCTTCGTGGGGGAGAAAAAAAATCGAGATTTCAAAGATAAAGGACCGATATGAATCCAACCACGAGACTTACGGCGGCACGTCGAAGATCGGCTTTCTCTCCGCGATTCGACTACAATGTTTCTCCGTCGAGCCACGAGGCCCGAAGTGTCGTTGGAAAATATTTCGATAGAACGGCGCTACACGATTGCCGGCAAGAGTTTACGTCTCGTCGAGAGACAAGCGAGTGTTGAGTTAGAGGGTGAAGGGGGGCCCTCTTCCACGGCGAAAGATAGAAAGTAAGAGTTTGCCGTAGCCTCGGCGTGACGAGCACTTACGCCTCGGGAAGAATGATGAATGGATGATATGTTTGTCCAGTCGCGAGAGCTCTTCAGCGAAGAACGAGATCGCATAGCCCCGCAGGCCGTGCCGCGTCCGCTATGCGTATACAGCCGTTTCCGCAAAGAACGAATGTCAGAGTGCAACGAACAATGGTCCCAATCGATTCCTTCTCTCGGATACAGCTGCGGAAATATGTCGAATGAATGAGGCTTTCCGCGACGCCGATGCTTCGTGGAAATCGACACTCCAGCCCCGAATAAACCTAATCGACGACGTTCGTGCCGCGGCGAGAGATTGTTGAGATTGGAAATTGCTTCGACAAAGGAATCTCTCGAGCTTGGCTCGCGCGGGGTCGACGCGACGCTGGATAAAATATGTCGAATCGAGAGAAAAGCTCGAGCGACGACGGACAGGGAGTCGCGAGTGCATCCGCGGATTGCAAAGAAAAGCAACCGAGCGCGGTACAGAAGTGTCATACGTACTGTCGTATTATACGCCATTGGCGGAGAAAAGGTGAGGGCGGAGAGTGGAGCGTCTCGGAGTTCCTTCGGACGAGGGAAACGTGCGGTGCGATAATGGAAGCTGGCGCCCGGCCAAACTGGCCAACCGAGACGCGTCGTCGGAGACCCCACGGTGAAACGAGTGCGAGAGCAAAGAGAGAGAGAGAGAGAGAGAGAGTAAGACCGAGATCCTTAAGCTGCCATAATCAATTCGCAGCGCGTGAGCGAGATGACTGTATGGCGTTGATGCGTGGAGTTCGCGGGCTTCAATCGCGCAAAAGACCATTCTTCAACGGTGATTCAATGCACCAATTTACCCGTTTACACAAAAATCCTCCAACGGCGGACCTTGAAATCGTCCTCGATTCTACTCTCGCGATGGCCTACTTCTTTGCAAGGAGAACTATGGAGAACCGTAAGCTTGAGAAGCTTCGACCCAGTGACCCGAACCCGTCAACGGTATTTACCGTTTTGGCGAAACTATGCTCGCAACGACGAAAAAAACTATATACACCTCATCGGGCTTTTGATAGACAAAAAAAACGAATAACTCCTCTCCACTTCTGGCGCCAGTTTCGATATGCAAATCCTTTTTTTTTCTAGGAAACCGGAAAACCAGAACCCGATCACCGGATGAAAATACAGTCAGACACAACCGTAAAATGATGAATAGCGAGAAAATTTGGCGTGGCACATTTTTATAGCTGATTTCACGAAAAATATCGCTCTCTCGGTATTTTAACGCAGCAACATATTTGCTTGCCGATGGAATCTCGTAAAAATTCTATTCACTACTAAGTCTATTCGCGTATCACTACGGAGAAAATATACAAGATTGCATATCGATCGGAGCTCCCGAGCATATTTTCGAGTCGCAGGAGAGCGATGTCAGGCGTGAAAAATACATGGTAAAGAGGCGGGCATTCTTCTATGAAAAGGCACATTTTATCACTTTTTTTTCTTTCAAATATTCTGTTCAATTTTGTTTACTGCAACACTCAGCGAATAACAACAACAACGACAATAATTATGATGATCGTTGTTGTCGTTTTTCTTACTATCATTATTATTTACTATTATGATTGTAATTAATTATTTTTTTAGTTCTACTACGATACTCAATAAATGTCCATTTCAAGTTGGCGCGTGATGAAAAATCCACATGCACGACTTTCGACATAAAGACGCAGATTTGATCGTGTATAGGATATACATCGGCTCGCTTGTGTTTCAACTTTTAAGATATCGAGCTAAAATTCTTCGCTACTTCATTGCTATTTTCTCGTCGATTGGTAACATCTGTTGTTATCTTGGCTACTCGGAGCTTTTCCGAAGTATCGGTAAGCGCGGCCGACCGATACCAGACGGCGGAACGGAAGCGTAAAAGGGAAAAGCCCGTATGTGGTGTACGTCAATGGAAAAAGTTTTGTAAATCGGGTAACAGCTGCGACAGCCACGGCGTTCCACGGATCCGAAGTGGCGAAGCAGTTAGTCCGAAGAAAAAGAGTCCGGAGTAGCTCGACTTTGGCATTGAAAGCCTCGAGTTAGCGTTAAAAAGTTGCGGCCAATTTCGCGCGAGTCCTCTAAAAAGTTTCGCTCTCGATGCCGAAGAAATAGACAACCTCGTTTCCGCGTAGCAAATGACGAATTAATATCCGTCGCAGGGCCGAGCGATAGATATTGTAGATAGAACGATACGACCATCGAGCTTTAATATTGGTAAACAATGAAGTCGTCGTGCGAAATCCGGCTGAGAAATGGTTAAAGAGACACGACGAAGCGGTGTAACAGAAATGATAACTCATTCATTTTTCTCCACCGCGCCGCGGATCCCTCCGCGAACGCATAAAACGAGGCGCGACAGAGTAAATTGATTTACGATCGTGCCAGTGAATCCGAAGTGGCGGCGCGCGCGCGTCATTTTTCGGTGCTTTTGTGGATGCGTCCGCGAGCGAGCCAGCGGCAGCGCGTTGAATGCTCGATTTAATTGAAGATGTTCGTTATATATAGCCGGAGCGATTCGAGGAGCTCGCGCTATAACTTCATCCCGCTCGCTCTCGTCTTCTTTATCCGCGTTCTATGCGGTTTTCCGTAGTACAACCTCGCGCGGTTGTGCGGGTGGCTGCTTCACGAGTCCCCACAACGAGCTTATACATATATTCCCGGGAGACCTCTGGGCAAGATATGCGAACAACGTCTCGACGTTCTGCCAGTGGATAACCAGACACGAAAAGCGAATCAGTTAACGCATACATATATACTCCCGGGGAGATAAATTTTACGATCTGGTTAAGTGGACGTCAGCTTTTTGGCCCCGCTAACCAGTCTCGTGTTTGTCACGATAAAACGAACAGAAACTCGAGACCTATCGGCGCGGTAAATAATATCCTTGTTCCGCGTGTCCGACGTTTACAATATTTCTTTTGTCTCAAATTTACGTTTTTCTCGGACTGCGTCTCTACTGCATTTCTGTCAAGATATCAAATAAATTTGTCAAACTGTTAACCGATTCTTATCATTGTTTATGCCGAAAAATATTATTGACAGCTTTTTTTGTTTTTAATTCTAGTCCCGCGCCGTCGCTTCTGAAAGTCGTTAAACCCAGAAAAATGCTTCAATTGTAATAGGAACCGTGAACTCGGCGCTTTTGCGTCTCGCGAGACGCTTCAATGGGGTGACGAGTGAGACGAGAACTCGGGGAATGCGAGCTTATGCGAAAAGTCGGAACGCCTCGGTGAGACCTCCGCGGCGGCATCGCGGACGACAACGCAGGCTTCGCGAGGGCAAAGGCTTTCGGTCAGAATCGTGTCGTCCGAGCGGCGAACTGTTCGCGCCTCATAAACGCCAGACGCCTAAATGCCATCGATTTCTGCCTCGCGCTCTCACCCCATCGAATAATCTCGTCCGTCCGCGCGCGCTCCCGATCGTTTTCGATATCTCTATTTTCTTCTTTATCCTCCATTCGGACCAACGACGAAAGCGATCGGGACGCGAAATGTCCGTCTTTCGGAAAATCCGATACAAAAGACATGCACGATTGAGCGATATTCGAAGGGATGTTAAATAGAGGCGAACTTTCGATATTCAATGCCCGGCTGCTCTGCGAACGCAGAATATATCTCTGCACATTGAAATTTGTTCATTGCCTTCTCATTAACGCCCAAATCTTCGAAATCGTTCATAACTTTTCGATCATCTCGCCGATCTTGCCGCAATAACAAATCCAACTCCCTCGGTAGCCATTCGATCGAATTTCTTATATATTCCAGACTTTCTCGAATTTTCTTTGTACGATTGTTAATTTTTTGCCTATTTTTACCGCTGTTAGGCGTTACGCGGCACGCTTTGCCTTTGGAAAATCGAGGTTAACAAGAGAAATTTCAGCGCGAGAGCTAAAATTCACGGCATTCTGATCTTCGAATGTTTCTATGAATCTTGAAATCGTCGACAAAGAAATTGGTTTAAAAATCTTGCGTGACCTTTGTCCAAGAGAAAGCAAAAATAATATGAAAGTCGATTGGTTTACCCTATCGAGGCGATCGTCGTGCTCGACGAAAATGTGACGAGTAAAGGACGATACGCCGGTATCATAGCTCAATTGCGAATCGCGCGACTTGCCGGGCACGGACGCATAATGGACCCGCGATAATTGGGAGAGTCGCCGCTACTGGCGCAACCCGGTGTTGCTTTGATTCCGCTCGGATATCAATCGCTTTGATCTATCCGTCGCTATCGCGCGCAATTTCGTTCGTCGCTAATGTACAATTCAATGACGACGTTCTCTCGGGGCTACGGTAATATTATTCCGACGATAACTATCGCGAATATAGTATTTCATCGGCCGATCGGCCGATAAAATTTTATAATCCTTCGCCTGACTTGTCCATCTTGGAAAATAGCATTCACGTTGATCAATCCCGCGACCGGGTTTATCTTTTTTTCCCGAAACGCCAAGTAGGCCGAGACGAATTTGATGGATCAGTTCGCGAGAACATTTATCCCAGACAAACGGCGCAGCGTGCGAAACGAATTCGCAGTTCGAAATTCGCGTATAATGTCATTGAATCGCAATTTTCGTGGCTTGCATGAAATGCGACTAATTAGATAATTAATTATAGGAGTCGGTAGAGACGCTCTCGGTAGGCTCAACGCTCGTCGAGACACTCTAAAATCGTCTGTCGGCCGTTGAATGGGCACGATTCCAAACGTCATCGCGACGCAAGAGGAAGATCAAGCGGTCAGATGAGTTCGCGTCGCGCGCCCAAGCATTCGCGGTTCGCGAATTCTCGCTTCGTTTGGAATAACGCCATACGATAATTCGACGTTAATTGCGAGAGGGAGCGACTACCGGCCGGTCACGGGCTCCTGACTTTTTGATTTCTTGGCTGTGGCACGGTGGGTGGCTCCGTCCAAATGAGGAACATTCTTTAAAATGTATATCTTATTGGATAACGGAACGGATTAGACTGGATTAGTATTTGTATATTTACAGATTAAATCTGGATTTTTTCCGCCCGACGTCGAGGATACGTTGCCGTAACAACGGTTTCCATAGCAACGGCTTCCATCGAAATGGGAATAGTTCGCACGATCCAACTACAAATTGTAATGTCTTCCGAGTCAATCAGATTTTCGGCTATTGAAGCAATCGATGTGAGCCCGAGAAGCGCGCGAGCCACCTTCATCGGCTAGTACGTATAAACAAAAGGGTGTTCGCGTTTCGTTCGTCTACATTATAAAAATTTGTCAACGTTGCCGCAACTTATATTAACCAATTTCCGCTTTACCGCAAGTCAAGGACTGAATTATTCCAAGCCCCCTTGAGTCCTCCGGACTGACATTGAGAGCGGGGTAAGGTATGAAAATTTTTTATTTTTTGCTTTTTTTTAAATGAATGTGTAATATTTCAAGAGTATTGTTTTAAAATTTCAAGTCGATCGGAGCAAAATTAACGAAGTTACGAGTATTTGAGCGTCTCAAAAAATTGGGTTCCGGCGAAATTTGTTGACCAATTTTTATTTTTCATCAATTTGTTAATAACATTTTGGAATTATTATTATGCAAAATTAATCTTTTGAGTACCTTTGATATGCATGAATTTTTTCAGATTTTTATACAATCGAGAAGTGTTCTCAAACTTCTGTGAAATGAGCGCTAAGCGACCAAACTCTTCGCGTTTTTCAAAGCGTTTTTCTGAAACTTGTCATATTTGAAATCCGTGTTCGCGATAACTCAAAATCTACTAGACCAATCGTTTTGAAATTTTGCACAGTGATTCTTCACATAATTCACCAGGTATTGTCGAGAGCTTTTTTGTTTTTTTTAATAATTACTAATTTCTCAACAACAAATAAGCCGATTTTTTAAAGCGAAATTTGGTTTTTTGGCTCCCAAGTGCTACAAAAAATTGAAAAAGCGAAAAAAAAAAAAATCCTCTCGTCATTACCTCGAGAAACATCTCCTTCAACAAATGCATCTTGATTTTTTTGTTTCGGATGATTCTGTTGCGAGTTATAATGAACACCGCGAATCAACTTTTTTTCGAGGCGCCTCCGGAGATTCATTGTCACTCGCTCAACTTTGAATACTTTGCAATGAAAATTTAAGAGAATGTTGTTCAAATGTTATATTATTATATGGAAATTTACTGAATAAACGAACACTATCTGTATCGCCAAAAAAAAAATCTCCAAATCATGCCTTTTTTTCACCGAATCAACCTTACCCCGCCCTTAACATCTCTTATCGTTGATGCTACTTTTCTCGTCTATGAGAAGAAATTGTTAATATTGTTGTAGACCAGCATGGGTGGTCTACTCGCAATAACTTTGGCGAACGAAGGGAAACTCCTTATCCCTCTCTATGCGTATGTAGTCTGCGTCTGTGTCACGTCGCGTTATGTCATGTACATTAGGGATGCTGGTCAGCCGGCAGAGCGCGTCGGAGAAGCGTCACGCCGCCCTGAGTGTTCGGGTAACGAAGCAGCGGCGAGACATGGCTCGCTCATTCGCCGAAAATATCGCTCGCTTGCCGGATCTTTCTTGGCCTACGCGAAAAAAAACGCTGTGAGAACACGAATAAATGCCTAATACGCGATAACGATTAACAGAGATACAGAACGATGCCTCGTTTTCGATCGATGAGTCGATGATAACGCGAGAATATTCAATGATAATGCACGCTATCATAGTAGATCGCGAATGAAGAGGAGCGCGAGAGGATTCGACGTTAAACGGACCACCCACCCAGTTCGGACATCGGCGGGACCGCTTTGGCACCCGTGAAACATGAAACTCTCTGTCATCGCCTCAACTCCGTACCACCGAAACTTCGTAGCCAACTGTATTCTGCTCCCTCCGCGATCTCCGCCCCTCTGTTATTCGCCACGAAAGAACAAGTCGATAGGAAGACTTCGCGTTTATTGTACCTCGCCGGTATAGGTATATATGCGACACGCTACGTCAGAGTTCGGGGATATTATAGATACCATATAGAGCGTTGTGTATGTCGGAGACGCGTATACAGCGTCCGAGTGTTGCTACTCACACATGTGTTCGCCCAACGGCCAGACTTGCGGACCCGCGTTGACCTCGACAAGGACAGTCGGGGCGCAGATCACCAGGACGCATAGGTCAGCGGCGCTAAGGTTCACCAGAAAGATATTGGTACTGTTTCTCATGTCTTTCCCGCGCAGAACCACCAATGGAACCTGACCAACAATTTCAAGAAAAAAAAACCAAAAGATTATTTCCCGTTGGGCTACAGAAAGGTGAGTCAAGATGGACCTTCGAGTGATTATGCCACCTTTATCAGATTGCAAACGCGTGTATTTTTTTAAATTATTTTCGGCGGAACCACAAATGCAACGGGGTTAAATTTCCTATGAAAACCGCTCGATTTTTTCGTTTGTTTTTCTACCAAACGAAGCTCGGGGATTTTACCATCAAGTTTCCAACGATGCCGAGGATCATAACTGCGATGCATATCACCATCGACGTCGTGCGAATGTAGGCCGGCAGCATATAAGGGGTTGAGGTTGTGTTCTCCGGCTCGAGGACTGAAACTACAAAGACAAGGAACATTATTCACGCTTCCTTATCGCTAGATCGTTGCTCGATCGCGAATCGCCGCTCGACAAAGAGGCAAACGCTCTCGTAATCGATTTGCGATCGGAATCAATGAGGCAAGAGAGCACGAGGATCGCGCGGAATTCGGGCCGCAGAGATATTGTACCTTATATGGTATCGAAATTGATGTTTTCTGACGGAGCCGAGAGACTCCTAAGTTTCGCAAGAGAACGGAGGTGGACTTCGGGATTATGCGAGTGAAATGATGCGCGCGTCCCGGTACTCGTTGCGAAAATTCGTACGGAACGAGCGAACAAACGAAAACTATGTTGGTACCGACCTGAGAATCCATCCAGGGTGCTGCTACCGACGATTGTTGTGTAGTACGAAGTATTCAGCTCGAGAGCCGTAGAGGACATAGTCGACAGCATTTTACTCTCAAAGGACTCGCCTTATTACTATTCGAAAATCAATGATATCACAAGCTATTTTATCTTTACTTTAATCGTAAAATTTGATTAATTTGATATATTCAATTCGTTTATAGGCTTTTGAGCGCCATTTGTTTCGCTATAGTGCAATATTTCTCTAGTCGTGCGAAATGCCGTTCGCTACTCGACACTCTTGCGTTATCTCGCGCGGTTATCAACGCGAGACGAGTTCTCAGTCTTGGAGACATTTCGAGGATGTTGCCCTCGTCCCCCTCCCCTCGACGGGCCAGGCTGCTTCGAAAAACTTATTCCGCTTTTATCGTTCCATCATTTCCGGCACGGAGCACCGTCGCTTTTAACGATTCACTTCGGGAATACGGTGGAATCTGAAAGATAACGAAGAAATCGTATTAACACCAAGTGCGGATCCGCCGAACGCGGAGTGGTTCCAAAAAACCTTGGATTTCTAGAGAATTTGTAATATCGTTGATATCGTTGCGGGTTTTACTTGAAAATATTGATTTTTTGACAATGTTTCGTGCGTATTGTTGGATTAATAACCAGAAATGAGATTCAGCGAAAAATTTCGAATAGGTACATGGCGATTGAATAAAAACTACAGAGAATCAACAATATTAAAGGTGCTCGGAACATTAAATTTTCTCATTCGACGCCCGCGCGTTACCTTCGGCATATGCTTATCCCCGAATAATATCATCAACAACAGAAGCTTAAATTGCGAAATACAGCGTATCGACATTCTCATTTACGCGCGAACAACTCGATAAGTTCTTATGGCCGCTTTGCTCTTGAAAATACTCCCGAATAGATTTCCCACGTGGCTACGTTATAGAGCTCGCAGCGAGTCGGGCACACTTCGTACCGGGAGTAGTTTCTCTAACGAGGAACTGACGAGCGATGCGCATTACAATTTTTTTTTTTTAATACATGTATTGCAATTTTCGATTTGATTATTAAATTCACAACGCAATCCGCAAAGAGAACATTTTCAGCAATATATATATTTTTGTCCTTCCGAAAGACAAAGAATTGGAAGACCCGTAAAGACAATGCGCGCCGCATAATATTGATGGTTTTTCCTTTTCTCTCGTTAACCATCGGAGACGGGAGAAAATGTAGCGACGCTGTTGCCGGCTAATTAAAGTCGAGTTGTCACACCGCGTATCCGAGTATCGCGGAAGCGCGTTCGGTAACGTTATAAACGAGGGATCGTAACTCAAAGTCCCGATGGAGAGCCAAGAGTGGGTGTACATCGGCGGGGGACGCCGAGAAAGTCGAGCTTCATCGACAGCGAGCCGGTAATTAATTTTGATCTTATCGACGTTTCTACGACTTTATCAAAGTTTGGACAATTTTTTTTGGCGACGCCGCTATGCGCGCATTCGAAAAGCCGATCGGGAAGCGAGCGTTATTGGACATTGACGGTTTCGTTTATCGTCAATTAACCGCCGACCGACACCGCGACAAATTCTAACCGGCATCCTCGGCTCGCTCATTTGGACATCGAATCCGGGTCAATTAGCCGCGAATGATTTCAACGCTCCGTGCGCTGTGCCCTCGGTGTCAAATGTGCCGATCCCTTCCGCCAAAATCTCTTTGACTCATCCGAATATCATTTCCGAATGAACGCAAGGAAGGCAAGAATGTGTCGGGGAGAGCGGGGCAAAACGGCATACCGGGGCAAAATGGTATTCCCGCACAATGGGACCAGGGTAGAATGGTATTGGGGCAAAATGGAATAGCAAAAAAATATTCTTCGATGGGACTTTCTTTTGTCCCATTTTGCCCTAATTCTATCATACAGGGGACTTTATTGCCCATTTCGTACCATTTTCGCCCCGGTATGCCATTTTGCCCCGCTCTCCCCTATTGAATGCTTTCTTTTTGTTTTTTTTTTTTTTAGCGCCAAAGAGACTGTGTAATATTTTCATACACGCGTGTCAAGCGTAACGCGGAACCCCGAGCGAGCTTGGAAGCTAAAGATTATACCGTATCTCAGCGACCCTCTCGAAAGACGGCAAGGTGCTTAAAATATTTCAAACGCCTGCATAACTCAAGCGCGCTCTCCCAAGTGCCGCGTCGCTTTCGTCTCCGATCCGTCTGCGAATCTCCAGGAAATGAAAAAAGAAAAAACGGAAAAAGAGTCTCGCGAATGAATGAAATAATCGATAACGATTATTTGCCAATCAATTACGCATCGCACTGTCTAGTCGTTTTAACGATAAGAGCCCGTACTTCGCGCCTTCCGATCTCTGAGTCACGGCTAGAAAAAACAAAAAAAGAACTGGCGCGGTACCGCGTCGGTGAGCGATGAAGCTTCAACACCCTCGCGGTAATCTCTCTTCTTCCGGTCCATAAAACGCGAGTATTTCGCGGCTCGTCGACAAGACCTCCGAGACGCACTTTCGAAATGAAGACTTTACGAGCGATCGAAGGAAAAACTTGGTTCACGTCGCTAATGCGAGCGTCGAAGTATCGGCGAATAAAAGATTCACACCGGCGTGTGAATTTCTTTACCGGTCAATTTTGTTCTCCGAATCCGTCGTGAAACGCGAAAAATTGCACACCGATAATCCGTATGAAAATTCGAACTCGACTCACCTCTCTTAGTGCCGAAATTCCGGCGTCGACAGCGACTCGAAGCAACGTCGAAACTAATACCACAAAAGGAACAAAAAACTATTGAAACTCTTTAACGAGTGGGCACACGCCTGACCCTTCGATGACAGACGCACATAAAACAGATAAACTTTCGCGGCGAATATTCACGATCGAACATTTTTTTGTTCGTCGTTTGGATTTAACGAACATGTGTAACGTCAATGTAGGAACAACGTTGTACGATTTGCACTGCGATCGAGCCGGTCGATTATTATTCACAATTTATGATATTAATCGGTTCACTTCAACGACGCTCGTCGCGTTTGTCTCGAGTTACAAGGACGAGAAATGACACAGTACAGAGGCGTCGGGAGAGCGCGCGCGCCCGCGCGCGTGAGTTCGATGTCAACAACTCCGTGGAACGGTCCCGACTGAAGCGTAGCTCGGTCGACCGGAGGCCCTTTGCATCGGGCGAAATAACGTTTCGTTGACGCGCAACGCCAATGCAATGCTCTCTCGTTTACACTGAATTTTCGGTACAAGTTAACATATTTGTAACGCGCGTCGAAGATTCATGAACCGTAGCGCGCGAATTGTGACGGTAAACTGAAACGAGCGTCCCGTCCACGGGAGTCCCGCTGCACGGGCACGAGTTTTCTTTGAATCGGTGCGCCGAGTGACTTCGGCGCTCGGCCGACGCGAGCGAGCGAGCAAGGCGATCGGGGCGCAGGCGCTGATTCTCCACCTGTTCGCCGAAAAACACCGAAACGCACGAGAGCCCGATAGTTCGCTCGGAGAGCCCGATGACGCGAGAGGGATAAAAATTTCGCAGATTTTCGAGCTACAAGGATTTCGGATCTTTCGGAAGTATGCGGCTCGAGGGATTCCCATCTTGGCTCGATCGGCGTCCCCCACCCCATCGCTCGCTAGCGGTCAATGCGTATCCCTCGACGACGTCATCGCGTCGCTCTACTTTTCTATCGCAACGTCGTTCGGGATAATTGTTGTATAAAGCGAATTTCGTCCGACTCGTCACGATCTCTCGTAAATCAACGTCGATAGAAATCTCCGCTCGACGAGACGGTAGTTAATCGTTTATGTCATCGGATATTTCTCTAGGATATCCCCGGTCCGTCTGTTCGAACGTCTCTTTGATCGTACCGGAGCATCGGATATGACAAGCGACGTATGTCCGTTTGGCCACCCGGGCTGCTTTGTTTACAGATTCCACGGGGGCTCAGACAGACACCCGGACTATATCGTATAATCCGTTGCGTGTCTATTCTAGTCTAGTTTTTAATTTCTCGACGAGGCGCTATTAGAATTCCGTTTGATACGAGCGCGATCGAACTCGCTCGGTCATTACGGTGAGTTTCTTGACATACCATTGTAACTCGTGTGTTTACCGCGACGAGACGATGACAATGAAAACGCCCATGTCTAACGGTGGTGTATTCGGCACGAATTGCAATACCGAATTCGAATACAATACAAATAGCGACGGAGAAAACGATTCGCGCGTTCGTGTGTATTAAGGTCGCTGCGCTTGAATCGATGGATATTCGTAGGGGAGAGCGGGGCAAAAGGGCATACCGGGGCAAAATGGTATTCACGCCCAATGGGACCAGGGCAGAATGGTATTGGGGCAAAATGAGACAGCAAAAAAATCTACTTCGATGGGACTTTCTCTTGTCCCATTTTGCCCTAATTCTATCATACGGGGGGGTTTATTTGACCATTTCGTACCATTTTGCCCCGTCGTGCCATTTTGCCCCGCTCTCCCCTATGGGAAAGAGCTCGTCCGACGCTTTTGCCAAACGATACATTATTCAAGATATCGAGAAAAGTGTCTAGTCGCTCTTTTCACCGACCGAAGAGCAGAATCTCTTGCATACCCAGTCGAACGAATCGTGTTTGCGAATAATCGGCTCGCCCATACGACGAACGAATTTTCCATACACGTTCACGCTCGTTCCTCGCGTCGCCGCGTTATGTGTACTTATATTCGGTATTCTAAACGGATCGACCGAGAAATGCCGACCGTTCGCACGATTTCCGAGGCGCGGATCAACTATTTGTTAACCAATTGAATTTATGAAAAGTATATTTCGAACTTCCGGAGAAATAAAAGCAGTACGGGGGCAAAATGGACCAGGTCCAAATCGTCCTCTATGCGAAGGCCTTGGTCGAAATACTTTCTCAGGGAGGAACTTGAACGTCGCTAAGAACGGAATGAGGCAACGATATGCAAATATATTTCGCATCATTTTTTATTATGGGTTCTTTTTTATATAATTTTATTTACTCCGATTTTTTTTTAACACCGGCTGAAAAATGGAAACTCGTGTTTTGCGATAAAGCATTTTGCCCCGTTTTCCCCGATACAGTTTGTATCGCGACGAAACGTTGATCGCGCTGCGCCTTGTCCGATATTAGCGAAACGTGCCTCGCAGGTGAACAATTGATACGAGAAACGTGGGTCACTATGTGGAAAACAACGGATAATACGCCAAGGTGAGCACCGTTGAGGAAATTCCGTTGGGTTCTTGTTTCCTAAAACCCTCGCGACGATAATAGCCTACGTCGAAAGAAAGCGAAAAGAAACGTCACGTTTGGTTTTAAGTGGAATCCAATCGGCGATGATTGTGTAGCTTCCCGAAAGTCTGCGCGAATCTGGGCCAAGTTCACGGTAATCGTATTTCCGGCAAGGAACGTTCCAACTGGCCGATATAACGGCCTCCCGTGGGCCGTCGTCATCGAGGCGCAAAAGGCGAGTTTCTGCATAGATAAGAATTCGAGAAGAGGCGGTCCCGTCGACGTTGATTATTATTCGAGGTGAACGGGAACGATTGCGCGACACGGAATTCAATTAACACGTTTTTTCGAGAGAACGCTCTGTTACATTTTACTAATACGAGTTAATATCGAAATATGTTATTGGAAATGATATAGGGGAGAGCGGGGCAAAACGGCATACCGGGGCAAAATGGTATTCACGCACAATGGGACCAGGGCAGAATGGTATTGGGGCAAAATGGGACAGCAAGAAAATCTACTTCGAGGGGACTTTCTCTTGTCCCATTTTGCCCTAATTCTACCATACGCGGGACTTTATTTGACCATTTCGTACCATTTTGCCCCCGGTATGCCATTTTGCCCCGCTCTCCCCTACGACCGGATCAATTGAGATCGCCTTTGAAGCGAACAAAATGACAATTTTCGTCAAGGAAGAAAAATTCATGCGACGCGCACGACTCCGGCATGGAAAAGTTTTGTCGATAAATGAGAGAGTAGGCAGCGAGGGAATTATTTTTTCTGTTCGCCTCCAATTGGGGCCATTTTCCGAGAAGCCAACTCGCTCGATGGTCGCGAGATATCCTATTTCATCATGATCGAGTCAAAGCGGTCCAGATGTTATTGAGGCAAAAGGTTGCTTTTGTGTAGCGAAAAATAATAATATTGTGGTATATCGACTTCCGCGATAAACGTCGGACGTAAATCTTGCAATGCCACCGCGGCGAACTCAGCCAGCGTAGCGCGAAAGTTAACAGCGAAACGTACAGGAGAGGATAAAGGCGAAGACTTCATCCAGATGTTTCGACTCGCGGAACCTTCCGGTTTCGAGGGTCGGCATTTGTCGACGGCGGTTCAAGACGCTGTGGCGCACAAGTCGCTATATTTATGAAAGCGTTACCGCGAGCAAACGAATAGTCCGGGGAGTTTAGCGTCGGTGGATTACTCGGTGAATTCTCCCGCCGGTTATAACCCCCGCGAGATATATACTATTTATAAGTCTCTACATAGCGGCTCGGGAGATTTATACGGGAGGCTGTTCATCTTTTCCATCGTCAAACATTTTCATGGTCGTGCTTTTTCATTTTTCATTCTTTCACACGATGATGAATTTTTAGAAAATCGCGTACATCGAGTAACGATGGGATAATAATGGGATTTTCACCGATCCTTCGTATGCGGTGTTGTTTCTCGGTGGTCGCGACACGACGTCCCACACGGTTCCAAATATATCCTCATTAGCGCCCACGCGACGTTACACTAGAGCAATAATAGTCGCGATTGTTTGGCTAATAGTAGACTTCTCTGTCGGCTACGATTTAACGCTCGGCATGGGCAATGATCCCTCATATTATCACCGTACAATTACGCCAACGCGTTACATCTACACCTGGCGGCTGGATTTAAAAGAAAGTCTCTAGAATTTTTTTATGGCTTAACGTCTGCAGCTTATGCAATTTTTTTTCCGATCAAAGAGACAATTTTGGGTTATTTCAAGGATTCGCTCGATTTCTGGATAATACTTTCGGAACGTTATATTTTGAGAATCCGTCGAAAACGAAAAATCGATCGTTCAATAAATTCTAACAAGATCCGAGCCCTCGGCGGTGTTTCCAATCTTTTTTTTTCGGGCAAGTGATCGACAACACGAGAAATGGCAATAAAACTTGGAAAACGATTTTTTTTTTAATTTTGCGAATTTTAGGATTGGCCCCTCTTCAATCGAGTCCGAAATTCTCGTCAAGCGAGTCGTCGGAAATGTGGCGACAAGTCGCAGCGCTCAGACGTTCGAGGAACTCTCCCGAACGACGGGGAAGGGCGCAACGAAAACGCGAGCCGGAGATTCAAATACGGCGGGGAGCTTATCGTAATCCAGGAAAAACAAAAGGAACGCGTTTTCAAGGAAGCGTCAAGCGTCCGTAGAGGCGCGCGCCGTTGCCGCTTTTAAAAGATGCCTGTTGCTTTTGGTCCAACGCCAGACTGAGTAATATGCGTGGTGGCGGTTAGCGGCTTCTCAAAGACACAAATATCGTTGTCCCGAAAGAGAGAGAGAGAGGTTCGTCAATCTCACGGGCGCGTTACTCGCTCGTGTTAACAGCAACGCGACTACGTGTAAAATAATACATGAATTCTCCGGATCAACAGGAATCTCGAAACTCGCGCCGACCAATGCCGACCGAAGAGCTTGTTTAGAGACGGAGTTAACACGGCGAGCTAATTGTCCGAGCGACGGGAACCACCCGCAACTTTCGCGCTTTTGCAAATTTATGTACCTGTAGAAAACATAGATAAATCATGTAATAATAATTATTTTCATTATTATTGGTATTGAATCGTCTTGGCATAATTTTATAGCCGGAAGTTCGATAGACCGAATTAAAATCGTGATTAGCGTTGATTGGATTAGCTTCTTTGCCTTTCGTTCCTGTACGCGATGCGCATTTTCTCTCACGTATAGAACGCATGTTTCGAAATTCTTACAGCCGAATCAAGACGTCGGCGAGTGATCGAACGCGCGCAACAGCTACAACAGCGTTACATGCAGGAGATGCGCGATCGGTGACCGTGCATAGGCCAATCCTATTGTCGGTTATTAGGCCGCATTAGCGTATTCCGGGTCGGCGAATCGTCGGTGCTGTGTCTTCCTCGCGGTCCTCAATGCCAGATGATTGAGAGCCAATTGATCTCGCGAACTCTCCGCTCGGTGCGCTTAAAAGCTTTCTCGATCTATGCGCGCCCGGCGTTACGCCCAAATATTTATTTATTATTATTCTTAATATTTATTATTATTATTATTTATTATTATTTATTATTATTTATTTATTTATGTATTTATTTATTTATTTATTATTATTATTATTATTTTTTAAAAAATGTGTATTCATTTTTTTTTTTTTCTTTTTTATTATTGGAAACAAAAGTTAAATCAATACGAGCCAAGTTTTGTTATTACACCTCCAAGTATTAGTTTTATTTATAAAAAAATTGTATAATGATGAATAAAATCGCCCTTCCCGTTTGTAGAAACGTAAATTCCGAACTCCCTTTCTACGGCTTTCCGATACAAATAACTATTTTGGATTCGGGGCGCTACTCTGCCTCGAGCTCCCGAGACAGTCAGACTTTATACGAATGTTCTCGCACCGTTACTCTTTCCCTTTCGACGATATAATCTTTATCCAACTACAAAAAACAGAAATTTGTAAGGGACTCGGAGAAGCCGAAGATCGACGATGCGAGGAACGTTCGGATCGCGCGAGCGATCGTTACTGCAAAGCGCAGCGCTGCATAGTCTGCTCCGGGCGATATCGAGCCACACGCGTGTACGATAATTTCCGACTAGTGGCGCGTATCAACGAAATATGATTTACAGCCGTTCGGTTACTTCCGCGCCGCTCGTTAATCATCGCCAGAGAGAGTCGCGAAACGATTTTCGGCACAACCGAGACTTCGGTGTTGCATCTGTTTTTTTTTATCGCGGTGTATTCGTTTTCCTTTCTTATCGTTGTAACATGCGAAATTCGACTAAGTTCGCTTAGTTAAATATATTTCCAAATTACCCATTTTTTCACGCTGGTAAACCGATTCAAAAAAGAGACGATTTTAACGAGTTCTCTCGCAAACCGTTCGATGCGTCGATTTCTCGCAGTCGCTTTTTTTTCTCTGCCTCGAATATCCAATTTCTCTTTGGCCTCGCCGAGAAGTCGTTAATATTTCAGTTGCCACCGGAATTGCGTCTCTCGACCGCGAATAATTAACCGTTATCATTATTACACAATGCGCAGCGTATGCGTTATTGGTAAATTTGCGAGACTTGCGCGACTGGGCGTTTGTCTCTCGCGATCTCTCCGAAGCCGGTTAATTAACGCACGGAATATCCATCGTGGTCCGAGGGGCCTTTGAGCGATTTACTCACGGACGAGTATTAATGCGAGATACAATTATGCGTTATGTAGGACCGCCGATGAGCCGCGTGTTTCCCCAAGTCAAAATTTTCCTAGCCTCCGCAAGGCCTCCAAGCTCCCTTGCGAGTAAATTTTCTCGCGGCAACGAGACCCTTGAATGTGGCAGAAAGTGAACATTTGGACTCTGCGCGGAGTTCCGTAGGGTCTGCAGAACCTCCGAAGTCTCCTCAGATCCTATCCTACGTGCGCTGTAAAACCTCCAGGACCCCGCTTATAGCCTATTCGAGATCTGCTCCGGAGACCGTGGACAGCCTCTCAGAACCTCAATGTAGGCGACAGAGAGTATAAGCAGTAAAATAAATACCCACGTAGAAATTTAACTAAGTTTTTATCATTAATTGAAGTATCAAAGAAATGTCATATCTTTTTATCTATTGTATATTAATTCGGTTTAGCGTGCTTAATTTATATGAAAGTTGAACGAATTATACGGATTATTACATGTTAGTTATTAGCTGCAAAAACACAAGTAAATTTATGTTGCCTTCGATGGGGTTCGATCCTGGGATCCTGCGACTGCTGCTCTGCGCCTTAGCTCGCTTGACTATCGACATCTTGTAAAGAATAGATTCGCATAGTCCATTTGGGGTGTCAATAAACTTTGTTAACTTAATGACTAAATACGTGTATAATGTTAACAATAATCATAAAAACTGAATACACGTTCTGTTATGTTTACCGTAAATCGATCATTTTGATAATAGAAAAAACCATGGATTTTCGTTGATAATACTCATTAAGGAGGTTCGGTGATCGTAAGTTCCTTTCGCATAAGTTCGAGAAAATTGAGAGAGAATTACAACTACTTCTCGATGGTATGAAAATCTGAAAAAATTCATGCAAATTTAAGGTACTGAAAAGATGAATTTTGCATAATAATAATTCCAAAATGTTATTAACAAATTGATGGAAAAAAGAATTGTTTACCAAATTTCGCGGAAAACCAACGTTTCTTTTAATTAAAAATGATTCGTTAAGTTTTCTGAATGCGTATACATTTTTTCAGATTTTTTAATTGGATTTGAATTTTTTTTTTCTATACATTTTTTCCATTAAAAAAAATTGAAATCCAA
This sequence comes from Ischnus inquisitorius, assembly GCA_963924025.1. NCBI lineage: Eukaryota > Metazoa > Arthropoda > Insecta > Hymenoptera > Ichneumonidae > Ischnus > Ischnus inquisitorius. The sequence continues at coordinate 849,205 of OZ001250.1, read as the reverse complement.
TTAAAAATCTGAAAAAATTCAAACCTCCAGAATGCTTTTCCTCCAGTTGAGAGTGTTTAAATTTCGGTAAAATTGTACTTTATGAGAATGATTCGTCGATTTCTCAATACTTATGAATTTTTTCAAATTTTTATTTAACCATTTTCAAATTGCGTTTTGTTGAACAAAATTATCGAATAAAAATGCAATTCAGCGGAGGATCTGGGAGGCTATGATGAGAAACTGACTATCGAGGTAAACTGTGGGAGATTCAAATAGAGTGAAGGGGAGTCTGGAAGATCGTCAGAGAGTATGATGGAGCGAAATTAATTCTATCAGGCTGAATGGAGGGTATAGTTGATCGAAAAAATTGTAGGATGACGAAAGGAGGTTACAGTAGGTCGAAAAGAATTGTAGGAGGACGAAAGGAGGTTACAGTAGGGCACGTGGAGGGTCCGGAGTGGTAGCGAATTTTGCAAAGAGGCTGTAGTAGGCTCTACGGAGGGCGGCGGCTTTTGTATCACAAAGCAATAGGCTCTGCTAGAAGTCTGAGGAGGCTTTAAATTTTGACTCGGGTCGAGAATGATTTATCTTCGCAGCTCGCAACGGAGTTTGAGCGACTGCGCGAGCGATGGCACTGCGGCCCGTTCGCCGGTCGGCTTTCGCGCTCCCTGGACTTGATGTTTGATCGAAAAGTTCCGTTATCGACTGACCGAACGCCGATAAAATGCCGGCTGCCGGCACTGAATGTCCGCGCGGCGGATAAAAAAACGAAATATCACGCGGGTCTCATTATCGTCGTACATTGTAGTGGCTTCGCGGTTGATTGACCATGAGCGGGTACTCCGGTTCATTGTCGCGCGGGTCTCTCGTTGGCTGCACCGAACGAGATACCGATCTCGCACCTGTTCGGTTATCTCGGCTCGAATAGCTTATGATCGATGACCCTTCGACTCCGATCGCGGTTTCCTCTCTCGCCAAATAAAAGCGTTCATCGAGCGAAGAGGGAAAACCGGTGGCGCTGTCTATCCGACAACAGTTACTTATATGCGACACATTGTCATAGTTGGCAGTTGCGGATCCTCGAAAAATCCCTCTTCCTTACGGCGCAAAGTAACCCGGGAACCGTCACATCCCCATAGTCATTCGGTATTCGTTATTTCGCGTGTACAGCGCACCTCTAGTCTGGATCGTTGTTGTTTTCGTCGCGTATACACAAACGATCGATGCCAATAACAGTGTCAAGAAAGTCGTCACGAGCGATTAACGCTTCGGTGAGTAGTCGCGTTCGGGATATCGCTGCGGTCATCCGAGAGGCTAATTATAGTTCTACGAGAAATACATGTAATACGGAAAAACTTTGTGATTCGCAGACTATTCGCGGGGCACCGTGGAACATCATCGTCGGAAGATATACGAGGGATTCGCGCGAGACTGCAATAAAGTTTGAGTGACGAAGAGAAAAATAGAGACAAAATGTTGATCGGTAACGGGGAAGCAGAGAAAGTTCGTCCGTACGTGGAAATAATCGAGCAACCGGCGAGCAAGGCCCTGCGCTTTCGTTACGAGTGCGAGGGCCGATTGGCCGGAAGTATACCGGGCGCCAATAGTACATTCGAGAACAAAACGTTTCCGACGATAAGGATAAACGGCTACGAGGGTCACGGTGTCGTGTTCGTGTCGTGCGTCACGAAGGATCCCCCGCACAGGCCTCATCCTCACAGTCTCGTCGGCAAGGGCACCTGCATTCAGGGTGTCTGCAAGGTCGAATTCACGGCCGACAATCGAACGGTGAGTTTCGTCAATCTCGGAATTCAGTGCGTGAAGAAGAAGGACATATGCGAGGCGCTGCAGACGCGCGAGGACATGAGGATCGACCCTTTCAGAACCGGATTCGATCACAAGAGACAACCGAACAGCATCGATCTCAACGCGGTGAGATTGTGCTTTCAAGTCTTCGTCGCGGGTCGCGAGGGAAAGAAAAATGTCGCTCTGCAACCCGTCGTGTCCGAGACGATCTACGACAAGAAGGCGATGTCGGATCTGATCATATGCAAAATAAGTCACTACAGCGCAACGGCGGACGGCGGCACGGAAATGGTGTTGCTCTGCGAAAAAGTCGCCAAAGACAACATTCAAGTGCGATTCTTCGAGAAACGCGACGGTCGCGAAGTCTGGGAGGGATACGGCGATTTCCGATCGATTCACGTTCACAAACAGGTCGCCATTGCCTTTCGAACGCCGACTTACAAGAATCGTCAGATCGTCGAGCCGGTACCGGCTTACGTTCAGCTCCGAAGACCGACCGACGGCGTTACCAGCGAACCCTGGCCCTTTCGCTTCTTGCCATCCGATACCCTCGATCGGGACTCGTTGAGAAGGAAGCGTCGGAAATTCGACGAAAATCCGAAAGCTCATTTGTTGCGAAATCTACAGGCCGAAGCGGAGCGAGAAGCGCTCCGACTCGAAGAACCATCGAAGCTCGGTTTCAGTCCGATGAAACTGGAAGCGAGAGTCCAATCGTTTCCCTTCGATCCAGCGTCGTCGCCTTCGCCGGTTTTGTCACCGATCTACAATGTCGGCGCTTGTTCTTATCGATCAACGGGTCCCAACGCCTGCGGAACACAACAGCCACAGGAGAACACCGATCGATTGGTTTCGTCCCATTACAATTATTGTCAGCAACGACAGACCGAGCAGCGATCGAACGTGGCCCTGCCAAAGCCGACACCGTCCCAGTCGGTCTTCGACGCAAACTTCAACACCGAAGTACTCGGCGGCAACGTTGCGATTGGAAATGGTACCTTGGAAATCGGTGCTAATCAGTCGTATAGTCTCGATGCCAATCTGAATCAATTGAATTCCGAGGAACTCGCGTTCTTCGATGCTGCCTTATCGGAAACTCTCTCCAGCGGACTTTTGATAAACGAGGCATAAAGCTATTTGGAAATTAGATTAAGCCCCGTCGTGCTGTCATTAAGAACGCGATCGTGAACACTAACGATCTTGTGTTGACCGGAGCAACGAATAGGTTTTTAATGTATTTCAAAAAACTGTTGATGGATTGTATTTAAAAAAATTTCATTGATGCGACGATTGTTGTTCAACGACGCGGTTTATTATTATTTTCACCCCCTCGACTTGTGCAAATGTACTTTTGTGTAGAAAATAAATTTGGGCGTTATAAATCACAATATCTTCCGTTAATCGCTGTTTTTTCCGCTCTCCAGGGGCATCTCCATAAAGTCAAAAATTCATTGAGAGCTTGTGCTGTTAATAATTGTTAATCGGTACTGAAAGTTTTTATCCATTGGAGAATAATGAATGTACTTTTGCGGTGAAATTCAAATATGTTTTGAGTAAAATTACAGTAAATCGTTGAGAGAACAATATATCTACGATCTTGAGTATGCCGTAAATTCACTGTTTATCATGAAGAATAATAAATTCAATGTACTCGAAAATAAAAAAGATTCTATTCATCGTACATCGATTAAAAATGAAATTACTTTAACCCGCAATTTTCTAAAACATTCGTAAAAGAGGTTTATACACCAGTGTAGAAAGCCATTTTTTTCAACGCGTTTTCTCGGTCTTCAGTCGCGAGGAACAACGGATAAACACTTTCGCAGGAATTTAAAAAATTCCTTTTCTTGATTCATTGTTATTGCCAACTGATTTTCGATGGAGCCTTATTTGTTATTGTTTACCCTCGACATACATGCTTGTATAGCGAGCAGACAAGTTAGATCGATTGGGTAGTACGAGTTAGACGAATCAACGTATGACCATCCGTACAAGCGGGTGGATGGAACATCTTCCGGATCGCCTTCGTACACCATAATTGTCGACAACATAATCTTGGTCCTCAATTCATTGAGCCTCGTTTCATCGCGAAACGAGGCTCAATGTCGAATTGGAGCAAACGAGCCTGAGCGCGCCACGAGCGATTGTAAATTCCGGCAGTGCTATGTTGCATTTAAAAAAAATCCATGATCCGGCTTTTCAAGTTGCATAGTTATTCAGATGCCTCAAGGCAAATTTATGTAGCCCACACAGATTCCATATAGAGAGCTATGGAACTTTCATCAATGACACATGAATGGGTACAAACCGTGAGCAACGCTGCAACATTTCTTACACCTTAGAAGCCGCGATAATAAGTTCATCGTTGATTTTTTTTTTTTCTAACGATACTCTATACTCAGTGTGGCGATTACGAGATTCCGATGTCGGAAGTAATAACGGGCAATAACGATTGTTGTTAACTTAGCGTTACATTATACGGCAATTTGTGCGCCATTTTTAATGCGCACCGCGCACGCATAGGGGAGAGCGGGGCAAAATGGTACAAAATGGTTAAATAAAGCCCCTCGTATCATATAACTAGGGCGAAATGGGGCAAGAAAAAGTCCCATCGAAGTAGATTTTTTTGCTGTCCCATTTTGCCCCAATACCATTCTGCCCTGGTCTCATTGCGCGTGAATACCATTTTTCCCCGGTATGCCGTTTTGCCCCGCTCTCCCCTACTCGAATGCCCCGTACAATTGCCTATCGCTCACCGACAACATTTTTTGGCTACGGTTGATCGAAAGGAGTCGGTGCGATTTCACAATTGGGCTCGAGGAGTACGGAAAATTAATTGCCAAGGAATTGTGAAAGAGGTCATCGGTATCGAATCAATTTTTTCACATTGTTTTATCGAACTAATCCGCCAATTTCAATACGCTTTTCTGTGACATTCCGAACGGCGATTGCACCGCGATCGAGTTTCATATAAAATTAACTCGCATGAATACTAATGACGTTACCCTTGTGTAACGGGCAAGTCCAATCATCGGTGTTTAATGAGTTAACGTGATACGTGTAATTATTTTGTAACTTCATCGCATGCCCCTTTATGTAATGCATCGTGTTTCACAACGTGAATCGAGCCCTCGCAAGTCTCGCGCACCATCGAGATTTAACTATATTCGTCGTGTTAACGAGCTTACCGAGTTAAATCTATTAAAGAGAGTTCTCATGAGACAAGAATAAATGTCAAGCGCAAACGCGGAATCGTCGAGCGACTTTTCTATTTGTCATTGTTATGCGGATTTGTCAACATTCATCGTTCAACAATAGCGATTCCGTGGTCTTTTACGAAATTGAGGTATCCAATTTTAGTGACGAAACGTTTGTTCGGCTGCTCGATAAATATAAGTTGTAATTGTTTTTCGTTTCATTTTCCTAAACAAAATCAATCACTCAATGAGACGCATCGAATGAGTATCGAGTACGGAAATTTTTTTATGAAAGGTTCACAAATTTTAATAGGACAGCCTGTTTGTTATGCGAGAGCCACTCAAGTTCGACCTCGGCTCAAACCTTACAAATACATCGCGGACGTCACAGTGGCTTCCCTATAAAGCTCGCATTTTTCAATACCAAGGTTCACAGTGCGGAGTGAATGCTCGGTGCGAAAAGGACGAGAGCAAGACAAAAAGTCGTAAAATCGACACTCACAAGTGATTAGATATTAGTTTGGCGCGTGCGATGCAAATGTTGGATAGGATTAGAGTGATTAGTTTGATATGAGTATTTATTAGCGGCATAAAAAGATTTATTTTTTTTCTTTCCGACGACTCGTTTGACCGAGCCGTAATTATGGCAAAGCTTTACGCTTGGTTGGCCGTGCTCGCAATTGTCGCCGCTTGTACGTGTGGTGTTCGCACGGAGTGTCCGAATCGCGCTCAGATATCCCTCCTGACCGCGGTTCACGATGACCCATCGTGCCAAAAAGTCTCCGCCAAGGGCGTGCTTCTCTACGAGGCTGCCAAACTTTTGGCAGACGCGCACAACAACAAGACCAACGGTTACAAAATAGGTAAAGAGACACTCGAGAAATGTGAGCATGAAAGCGCGCATCATGCAATTGTTTGTTGTTATAGAATTGGCCGTTGTGGATACGTGCGGAAGTATAGCGGGCTCCGTCAAGGCGGCAATGAAAGCTTTGGTCTGGGCCGACATGAATTGTCTTCAGCCACCCCATTTCTTGGGTAATTCATTGTGTATCCTGATAAGTCCATACGTATACGTTGCAAATGAAAAAAATATTATATTTAAGGTAGTCCAAGCGTATTGTGTCCATTTCGCATAAGTTCGTGGAAATTGCGAGGAATCGGGAATTGAATTGCAAACACTTCTCGATGGTATAAAAATCTGAAAAAATTCATGCGCATTGAAGATACTGAAAAGATTAATTTTGCACAATAATACTTCCAAATTGTTATTGACAAATTGGTGAAACAAAAAATTGTTCAAGAAATTTCCCGGCAAGCGAACTTTTTTTTTTAATGAAATTGATTCTTTTATTTTTCTGAATACGTATGCATTTTTTCAGATTTTTCAATTGACTGAAATTTTTTTTTTAATGGAAAAAATGTGTGGAAAATCATAAAATTCGACCGATGAATGGTATCGATTTTGGACCAATTCCGTGTGGCCCTTCGGTGGTCACAAAAACGAAAAAGAATCAAATCACGCATTAGTTTTCACGCCAGCAACGTAGCTCTGATAACACGATTACCCGAAAGCGAACAATCAAATTAACGAATCGCGCAAAAAAGCTTCTCGAGGAAGCCACAAATGATAACCGTACTTTCCAATGAACAGAGCCGAGTGAAGACCACGAAGAAAACAGCGAGAAAGCAATATGCAAATGTATTTCGCAGCATTTTTCAAATACACCGCACACAGTTATTAATGTACACTGGGAAGAAAATGCAGCAATTTATGCCATTCCGAATAGTTCCGTGGAGGCATATCAATCAATAGAATTTCTATTAAGGGAGATATCGTTAGCCGAGCTATAATTATATTTGTCATTATGATTGGCACGACTGCCAATGTATGAACGTGTCCTTGGAGAAATTTTTTCTATACTGGGAATTCCTATACTTCTTACCATATAACTCTTTCGCAGTGGATTAGTTTCTCGATTAGCCGAACACGGTACATTAAAATGCGTGTAATTTTTTTTTAACAGCGAAAAAGTCAGTTAATGAAAAATCCGAATGGTCCTAACGTTTCAGGAATAATCGGTCCCGATACGGCGACAAACGCTGACGCTGTGCACAAGATTACCTCGGTACTGGCAATACCGCACATCGTTAAAAAAGCATCGAGCTCGCCCTACATGCACCGTCTCGTCAAAGAGTCCGACAGCTTCATCGCGCAGGTTAATGCTTGCAACGACGCTCGATCGTCGCAACATAGTCGGCGGTCTCGTGATTTTTTAATTACGTGATTGTTGAAGGGGATCTTGAGAGTCCTGGAGGCGCTGAAGTGGAAGTCGTTTACCCTCGTGGCGAACGGCGACGACGATAACGACGACGACGTCCAGAACATTGCGAAGAAATTAACGACGATGGCAATTGCGAAAGGTCTGTGCGTTATGGTCCACGACAACGAGGAGGAAGATTTGACGTCGCACATAGTTCACATTGGAAAGCCGGACGATGACTTCATCAAGGGTACATCGAACGCCACGATGGTGGTCGCGAGCGAGGGAAATATCGACGAGTACATCAATCGAGTCGACTCGTCGAACACAATTCTTCTCGTAGAGGACGCGAGGTACGTGTTATCGAACGAATCGGCTATTGACACACATCGTTGTGTAGAAAAAAAAAAAAAAACGACATTTTTTTTTTTCACCCAACAATTTAATTGATAATTAATTTTAATATTCATGATTAAATTACCGAGCGATACGCTCGGTTTTTTCTGATTCATGGTCAAATACATATGCATTCGACGCATCTAATACTGATTTATTATAAGCAAGACGTCCGTGCATGTTCTTGGATACATTTTTTTTTTCGTTATATGCTAATATTCGCTGACCGATCCTAACGGCAACACTCGCGGCATTATACGCATTACATATTCGAATTGAGGTGACGTTGGAGCGATTCAAACTCACTTCTGCATCGCGATTGCTGTATTTTCGGCTCGTCAAACGTAATTCAATAAATTTGTTTATTGGATGATGCAGTGGCCGATTGATGGAAATTTGTTTCCTGAGCGGCGGCTTCGGAACGATCTTGATAGTTTTTATTCTTTTTTACGTTTCGATCTCGATCGGGATCCTCTCCAGAATTTTGTTGTCTTCATTTTTCCTTCATCTCTGTTTCTTCGTTCATGTCTTTGTCCCTGTTGTAGGGGAGAGCGGGGCGAAACGGCATACCGGGGCAAAATGGTATTCACGCACAATGGGACCAGGGCAGAATGGTATTGGGGCAAAATGGGACAGCAAAAAAATCTACTTCGTTGGGACTTTCTCTTGTCTTATTTTGCCCTAATTTCATCATACGGGGGACTTTATTTGACCATTTCGTACCATTTTGCCCTGGTGTGCCATTTTGCCCCGCTCGCCCCTGTTTATTCCTTTACGTGTTGTATTGTGACGTTTCGAGGTTATCCCTTTTGTGGACAACAGGGACAACGACATGAGCAAAGAAGTAGAAATTAAGGAAAAATGAAGACATTAAGATTCTGAAGAGGATCTCGACCGAGATCGAAACGTAAAAAAGAATAAAATTGATTAAGGTCGTTCCGAAGCCGCAGCGCGGGAAGCAAAAAAATTGTAATTCAATAAACATCGGGCGATCAATCTGTAAAACGTCAACGGACATCAGCCCATTATGACCACAGTGGCAACTATGCAGAGACAGGAGGAAGAAACATAAATCGCGATTCAATGAACGAAGTAATTAACACAAGCTGCACTCGATTAATTTGATGGCTCGGCTAATTAATTCTTCGGGATAATGCATAGATTTCCCAATCAATTATTTAATTGGACAGATCTATTCGCGTAACCAGTTAATTAGTGAAAATTAGTTTAAAATAATTAGAAGCAATTCGTTTTTGCTTCCTCGAGAAGCTGCATTGAAAGCTTTTCCTGCAAATCAATTTCTTTCGACGTTTTAATGAAAACGTGTTCAGAATGTTCCGAAACGTCGAAAAAATTGGATTTATAATATTTGATAAAACTAATAAATTGATTGGCTAATATTTGACAAAGCCTATCCAGTCCTTTTGTATTCGCGCGATACGGAATTTTTTTGAAAACGTTTGTTCGCGCTCGATTTTCGACAATTTTCGGGATATCGGGCTAAAGTTTGGTACAAACTTGGAAAATCTCAAACCAATGATTGGTGTTGAATTTTGATCAAATTTGTAAAGTTCTGTTATTTCGAAACTAACGAAATTATCCAATCGCAAAACAAAGCTTCTTGAGGAATCCAAACGTAGAAGCGAATGTACTTCTAAACGAACGGAGCCGGATAGGTACCGATAAATCAACGAGAGGAAGCACCGTGACAATTTAATTGTCAGCTTTTTTTTCCCGCGCACAGAACATTGTTACAGCAACAATGATATAAAATAATAAACGACGATCAAACTGAACGGCGGTCGCTCTCGGCGGTTTGATATGCTCATTTACGACCTTGGTCGTTGTAAGAAAATCGAGTCCGTGTTTCTTTTTCTTTCAGCACCTCCGCTCACATCCAACAAAGATCCTTCGCGTCCTTCCACGATCACTCCAATCGCGAGGCAGATTTCTCTCGAGAGAAATCTCGGCGCTATGCCAGGAAGCCAGACTTCCTGCCGTACCACCTCAATACCCACCGTCCTATGTGTCTAACATTTTTTTTTTCTTCTTTTTTTTCTACTTTGTTACATTAGAGAACGCAGTTTCGAGGCTCCGTTTAGTTTCGCGCTGCGAAACTTGAGCGCGCACCGCGGCGAAGGTTTCGCTAAAATAGGGAACACTTCAAGGAAACTCAATTCTCAACGCAAGGCGCAAGCATTGAATACCGGTCGAGGACGAGAGGACAGATATATTTTTTTCAACTTCTCCAATTCTCTGTGCCAACTTCAAACGTTCACTCGAAACCCGAGAACAATGTTGGACGATCGTTATCGTTGACGCTAATGGAATGAGCATTGTTCGTGTTTGGCAGAAATGAATTCGTCGGCCTCGAGGAGAGAGTGGAGAAGTCGAAATTTTGGGAGGGTGACGAGGGCGATGGAAAATACGACGCCGAGGAGCTCAGAGAAGTCAGATGGCTCGAGGATGCCATTGAAATATACGGAAAGGCTCTGGATACGATGTGGTAAGAAACCACCGCATTGCTAACCGTAGCGCACATCGATTATCGAGACTCGGATAATAACGACTTATGCTCATTACCTATGACGTGAAAAGTACTCGGCCGACATTAGATTTTACGACGCGGCGCTAATTTTGAATTATTGTTAACTATGGTAAACTGGTATTAACGGGCGAATATTGAGCCGTCAATGGATCTAATTTACGGATATCACCGGACCTTACTTTGCTTTACTTCGGCCGTGCGATATTTTTCACGACATTATCACTTATCGTTATTAAAAGCAGTGCTTTGAGGATATGCGCGGCATGGACAAGGCTAGTGTTTATCGATTATTCCTGACCTCATTTTCCATTCCGAGATCCTCGCGCCTATTCGGTAAAAACCTCGCTATTCGCATTGCATCTTTGTTAAATAAATAAATTAATGTCATTTTATTTTATCGAATTCGATTGTAACTTGAGTAATTACGAATGGTTGAAATGACGAATAATTCACGTGGCTCGACAACTTTTTGATGACAAATTCGAGATCTGCTCTGGAGAAGAACTCGAAGAGTATCGTGCATTTTTGAGAAATTTCATGAACATGAATTTTGGCCTTGGCGAACGTTCGTCAATCGAGCCTTGGCGACGACGGAACGACGAGCGTTGGCCCGAGGTTAGAATCCGGCACTCGCGGCAACGAAGTGTCGCGCCGATGCTCGACGCGTCGTGCCGGAACGCGATCGGATCACTTTCGAATTTTACGATAAATTAAGTCTGCATGGAAAGACTCGTTTGGTCGAGCGACTCTCGACACCGCGATTTAATTACATGGTTACGCAGCGGAATACTAGTTAGTCGCGATTAATGACATCCATGCCGCTTGAGCTTGTACACTTCTGTTGATAATTTATTGCCCGTGACCGTCTCCCGGATTGACACGGGCTCGGCTCGGTACTGTCATCGAAGCTGACCGTTCGAGAGCGCGTTTCTTTTTCTTCTTCAGCAAAAAGAAGAAATGCAAGAATCAGGCGAACCCGACGGATTGGAACAACGTTCTGTCGAACATAATGACGGTTCAAAATGCGGAGAATCTGGCGGCATCGAGAACATTGGATCTCGCGATGAAGAGCAAGAAAGGAAGCCTCGAGAAGCTCGGGCACGTGACGGTGTTGAAGAATCACGCCAAGATACATTGGAAGGAACAATCGTCGTCCGAGGAGAACGACGATGACGACGACGACGACGACGAAGACTTCACGCCCGAGAACATTCGACGAATTATTTCGAAGGAAAAGGAAAGAAAGACTGGATGCGCGACTACGTCGAAGGAAATTAAGATGATGCACGAGGAGGACGACGAGGAAGCTGCCCGCGTGCTACTCTCGGAAATGGACGACAGCGAATGGTGGACTATGGTGAGAATACTACCGATTAACTCAGTTCTATGCCTTGTATCTTCTCGTCAAACATTGAGTGGCAAAGTAAAAAAAAAACGAAAGTATCTCAATCGCGAGAGTAAAGCCAACTCTTGAATTGTGAATTGTACAACGATTGTGACAATCGCAAAATGAGAAAAAATTTACACATTCATTTTCTGACTTGCCTTTTCATTTTTTCGGCTCAATCTATCAATGTCTGTGGTCAGGAAAGGTTTTTTTATTGTTGAACGCAAAATTGCCCGGGAAAAGGGTCTAACGATCTGGGTTTGTCTGTAACACGGTAAAAAAATAGGTGCCAATTGCATTGGTTCTCTTTTTATTGATTCCTCTTTTTCTTTTATCAAGCTCCGTTTGTAAGAAAGTACGTTTAACATTTTTGGCTTTTTCAAACGCTCTGTTTTGTGAAAAGTCACTTCAATTGTTATTTTTTCCCTACATATCTATCAATTTACTTTTACTTATTTATTGAATATACTTATTTAATAGTTCAATAGTTGTTTAATTTATTTCTCGCTACTGATAGTAGTGTTTTTGTGTAGAATTTTTTTTTCAAAAAATTTAAAATGGTGTGAAAACTGAAAAACTGCATAGAATTGGCAAAAAATTGCAACGAAGAAGAGGATTTTGCCCCTCAATGTGTGGTATAAATTTCACTTTGATATCTCAAACTGTTTTCAAGTTATGAGGTCAAACGAGGCACACACACATACATCCAGACATTCTTTCTAAATGCGATTTTTCGACGCTTTGGCACATTCTGAACACGTTTACATACAAATTTTGAAAAAAAAAGTGTCGCCAAAACAAAACTTTTTGCGGAAGCACAATCGCCGAAAATTCAATGTAACGCTATTGGAAGTATCAATAAGCTAATTTTATTTTCCCATACGAAAGTGCATTCGATTTTCGTCATAATAGCGCCTAAAAGTTAATGCACCCGTTTGTGCATAAAAACTTTTATTTGTTTTCAACGGATTACGCGCGTAACTATGATTTGGTTTCGATATTCAAGGTTGGCACCGTGAGCGGAGTGGGGGTGGCAATGTTCGCCGTCGGTATTCTCGCGGTTTACGTAGTGCTGGCGAACATCAGAGGGCCCAGACCACCGAAGAGCAAGGGCCGCGGCTTGGAGAGAGACACGAGTCTGAGGAGAGTCGGAAGTGACAGAGAGCCGCCGGTTCCCGCGAGAAATTCAAGACCGGCTCGTGGTCCTCAGAGAAGAGACAGCAACCGAAGCATCAGAAGCAACATTTCCGACAAGAGTGTCTGAAATTCAACTTATCTGCCCGCCCTGCGCGTCAATTCTCATTTTTGCTTTCTGCCGAATTTTCGTTTCACGATAACGCTGACGTCGTGTCCCTTGTACACTGTTTTTACAAGCTATGTCACATCCTTATCGACATACGCTTCTTTTTCTTTCGTTAGAAATATATTCAAAAGGAGAAATCGTTTTTTTGTGCAATCAATGAAAAAATCTTAGAGATGAATATTCTTGAGTGATTCCCGTGAGAATGCTATTGGTGTACTTCGCTCGTAGAAAGGAAAAACAAAAGCTGGATAATATGTAAATAACACGTTGGAATCAATAAAAATCATTCTCAGTCGGATACGTACGAATTTCATTATTCCCGTTTGTGTCTCTGATAGGAAGGTCCCGATGTAGCTGCTGTTAACATTACGCCGTTAGCACGCATCATAACGGGGTGACATCATAACGCTGCTCCATGTACGTATGTTTAGCAATGGAGATTCGAAGCGTACTATGCAAATCGGATGAAGTTTTGTGTTGTGTCTCGGTTCGCATAATAGATGACGATTATCTGACGCAATATACGATACAATGTCGTTATTATACGTTGAAACAGTAGCAAAAAATAAAAAATCTCACTGTTATTTATCGCAACAGTTTTTATTTCGTATCAACCAAGGCCATTGCCGTTGCGTTGCAGAGGACTTCTGAATGAAAAACTTCTCTGCACAGTGAAGCTTTTTTTCCGCGCTCTCCTTTCCGAACAGAGTTTTCCTCGAAGCGTTCCATATCCAAAACAAACGTTTTGCTGTCAAAAAAATGGTGTAGTCGCTTAAGGTGATGTGACCGTCGGGTGAAAGGTCACCATTCGCTCCGCGCTCAGTTGGTAACGAAAAACGTGATAAACGTTATTTCGAAACCATAAGCATTTCGGAAAAACGACAATTTCCTGTATCTATTTCGCAGGGAAAGTCAATTTGATTTTTTCGTAAATGTCTACGGTTTCGAGGTGGCATTCGTTGCGGTTATTGTTATCGACTGCGTTCTGTCGCATCGCCTTAACACAGATCTCGGCGCAGATTCATCCGGCTCGTTTGGCCGACGGCGCGCAACGTGCGAGACTCGAAGTATGAGAGAGAACGCCGACGATTGAGAGTTAATTGCGCGGCGGGCAGCAAAATGAGAAAGAAAAAATAATAATAACGAGCGCGTCGCCGCATTGAAAAGGCGGAAGTCGGCAGGCCGAGCGGAGGATAAGGTTACCGCGGATGTGACGGATTAAGAACGTAACGGGGTTATGCCTAACTGGATGGATTCATCGCTATTGTTCTCGCCACTTGACCCAATCATACGATCAATCAGGCTTGCGTAACAGGCAAAATATCCACTCACCCAACGGTCATTATTTCTGTAAATCACGACTGCGGCCCGCGGCCTCGTCCCATCCGCTACAGACGCTACCAAATGGCGAATGAAAATTCCGCCCAAGTTCAAGGACAAAAATGTTTCGCGAGCGGACGGCCTCTTCAGAGCCCACGTCTGACTGTCGTCTTGAAAAAAAAAAGAAAGAGTCGACCATCAGATTTGCGTCTCATAAATTAACGAAGACAATATTTTTATGTTTCTTTTTACTCCGCGTACTTAAATTCCGGGCCTTAAAATGAATATACAAAGATAGTAAGTTTAAAAAAAATTGCAGCCAGAAGAATTCCCTTTCCATACTTTTTTGACATAATAATAACTTCGGAAGGAAGAATGGTTGGAAAGTGTAATTATTTTCGCGAAGTTATGAAAAAATCATAACTCGTTTGTCTTGTCGTTTGTCATAACTGTGTGGATTTCGATAAAGGTCGATTCTTTAAATTTTCACCGACATATGTGGCCCCTCAACGAGCAGCATTACACCCGTGTAATTGCGCAACTTTACACAGCTCGTATGTTTATTTCATTAAAATCGTAATTACAAACTAGTTCGGTTCATTATTTAAAGTGTTAGCTGATGCTATATTTTTTTCGCGAAAAAAATATAAAACGAACGTTCGTCGAATATTAATAACTGTATTATGAGTGACTGCCCACTCGTAAAGTGTTTTCAAGCCTGATACGATAAAAATCTTACGCGTTGCAAGGCGATCATGATAAGCAGCGATCCATTGAATCGTTATTATTGGCGAACGGCGGGAACAAAGTAGGTCGTGCCATACGACGTTGTGAATGAGAAACGAGTTTCGCACAACGGCTGATCGGTCGAGAAGAAATTCCATTGTAAAGGTCTAACGAAGAGTTTGCCGCAGAAAAAAGAAAAACAAAAAACCAGATTCTTCCGCAGACTCCGTGTCGCCTTGTGATTGTCTGCATTGCACTTTTGATAGAGGAATGTAGACATGTGGTGTGATAATTACGTGTCCTGCCTCTTCTCGTTTCACTCCTCACTCACCTCGAATCTCGCTTTCCGCGCGGAGAAAAAATATCGTGCAAATACTTGAATTCGTCCGGGGATAAGTCCCAGACAGCCTGGTGAATGCCGAGCGCGTGATGAGTCTGGATAAAATTCGTTACATCGTCTAGAAAAGCTGCACTATTCGGCAGAACACCACAGTTCCGTTACGATTTACCCACCGTCTGGGAAAAATTCCCAGACCCAAATACCAATCTCATTTGGCGTCCCAAATCGCGGAAACCGATGTGTTTTGCAGATAGCTCCAGCTTCTTAAGGGGGGATTTTCTTTTTTTTCGACAAAAAAATCGATTTTTCGCTGACCGCTGTTTCATATTCTTCAAAGTGTTGAGAATATGTGTGCAAAATTTCAAATTAAAATTCTCAAAAATGGCAAAGTTATAAGTGATTTTATACCCGCGTGTCGACTCGTGGTGGCCGCGCGCTCGTTGTCACACGGCAGGGGTCGGCGCGCTCCGCCCGGCAGCGCGCCGACCCCTAAACACCTTCACTGTGGCGCGAAAACGATCGACATCGCGGCTTATTTGGCCGCAGGGATTTTTAACAAAGGCTTTACAGCAGTCCTTAAAACAATGACGACGATTGGAATCGTCGTTGGCCAGCAAGCATCAATATTCGTCGATGCGCGAGATAAGCAGCGGATAGAGAGGTCAACGAGACGCAGCCTCGAAGCAACGAAAGAGACTCGAACAAAACGCAGAAGCGAAACTGCTTCACTGAATGAGTTGTTCGAAGCCGAGGAAGGCATCCGGTATGGCCCTGGCATAGCAGATTAGATTAAAAATACTGTAAGTACTCGATATGTCCCATAAACTGTACTCACAACTTTAAACGCGTTTTTCTCGAAACAGCTTTTTCACAACTGGTGTGCACGATTTTTCAAAAACTATTCAACCGATTGCCTTCAAATTTGGACAGAATGCTCAGCTGACATCCTTTTATCGTTTGACGAAGCAAAAAAGCAATACGTTTAATAGTTTTTTATTTATAACAAAAAATCGATCAATTTTTTTCGAAAAATCGATACTTCAAGTTCAAAACGTCACCAAATCGTCAATTTTTTTTATTTCTTTTTTTCCCTTCATCGAACGATAGCTATATGTGTCTAAAGTAAAATGCTTTTGGGTTTTTGTTGCAGGATGAACGTGAAGGCTGTAAGGGGGTGGGGAGAGGGGGGTGGGAGGCAGATTTTTTGATGAAATTGTTTAAAAAAATTTTTGTATGTAGTAAACAGATCAATAAAACTATATGCCAAGTTTCACAAGTTTTCCGTTGTATACTTTCTTCACAAAAAAATTCACAAAAAGCGATAAATTTTGCGAAAAAAAAAGACAATCCCCCCTTAAATATTCTCACTCGCCTGCAATGCCACGTCACTCCGAACGAATGTTTGGTAAAAACTTACGAATCGTGCGCCACCCGTTTCTAGATTCTAAGTTTTTCGCGACACCGAAAGTCGATACTTCGCGTATGCGCCCAGAGATGGGCTCTGATTATTTTCAGTGCGAAACATACAAGTTATCGTTACACGTCGTAAATAGTCCAACGACTTACGCATATCAGAATTCGGAATGCGCTTGGATGAAAACGCCAGTTTCGTCGTTCCTCCTCGAATTACCTTTCGAATCTGGAAATTTTTGCCGTATTTTTTTCTTCGTGTTTAATGGCTTATGCTGGCGAGAGTCGCCTTCAATCGAACCACTATATATGTATTCATTATACGATACTTTGCTTCTATTTTCGTTTCGTCACAGAATACATTTGCATCAAAGCTTGCCACAAACCATTATTCCAAATTCCATACTTTTTATGATGTGGACAATTTATTACCTTGAATCGAACCACGATACATGTAATCAATACACGATACTTCGTTCCTACTTTGTTGCTTTGCAGAATACATTTGCGTCAAAGCTTGACGCAAATCTTATCCCGTATCTCTCGTGACCTGGATCATTTATTAAACTCAACGGCATATTCATGGATTTTCGGACAAGTGCACCAACCCGTTCGAAAGTCCCCCGTACAAATCTCAAGAGGTGTGGCGAAGCGAGGAAATTCAATGACGAATGAAATTGAGGAAAGGAGAATGAGGAAAATGTCTGAAGTTCGCGGTCGCAGCGCGGATTCCTCGGTCATCGACGCGGGCTCCTCCGCTCCTCGCTGCTAATGCGTGCAAACTGGTTATCCCGGAACACAGGGATTTCCCGCAACGGATTCGTTTGGCGTACACGATGACTAACAGTGACTCGGGCATTCCGAACGCTTCTTCGAACGGGACCGAAGAAATGTGCAAAAAGTCACTCGAGTACTCGCGGGCCCGTTCTCTCAAGCTACATTGTCGAGTTGCCTCCATTATCGAAGTTCCCGTACGCGACGGGACGAGAGTTTCGAAATTCCGTCGTGCCATTTATTTTCGTTCGAAACCGTAAAGAGGGACTGCGCACGAGAGATCGGCTGCGGGCCGTGGCGCAATCGCTTCTGGCGCAAGACTTTCGTAGGTAAACGTCCTCACCGAGGCAAGTGAAACCGCGTATGAATGTTCGTTGGCGGGAGTCAACAATCTCTTCGACGGTCTTAACGAAATTTCCCCCGCCCCAGCGTCGAGCGGTGGAAATTGTCTGACACGGCTACTGTTTCGCGCTACGGGCGCGACTCACTCGCCGAACCAATAAACCGCTTACCGAAAAAATACGCACAAAAATATGCATGCGAAAACAGATGATGAAAATGATGAAGTACAGGAAAGTACAGCGTGGATTCAACGAATTAAGCCTGCGACATCGAATGACATTGATGATGGATTCTCCATTTTTCCCACTGGAATAATATACACGTCAATATGAATTCTTGAAACATCGAATGGTCTCGTCTTGTAAGCGGAAAATTGACGTTGTCAGTCAACATCTTTGTTTGCAGAGAATAATACGGATTTTTCATAATTGTTCCGCTGTCGTTGAGAATGGAAGGACACACAAAAAAACTACATCTTTGAGATAGATTAATAGAATAGAAATTTTGAGATTCAATGTAAAAAATTCGAAGAGCGACTTTATCGATCGTTTAAAATGAAAATGACATCGTAACTCCGTCAAATAATCTGGGTGAATGTTGGAAAATTTCATCAATCGTCAAAAATGAAAAAAACAACTGTACGACTCGCTTGAAACACTTTTTTCAAAAAATCTACCGTACCGTGTCATGAAAAATTAAGGTATTTCAACTCACGCTTTCTCACCGTCGCATGATATTAATAATTTTGCACATCATTTCGTTAGGTATTTGGCGTCAGATTTCTATGAGGACCCTTCTAAACGAGATTGATTTTGAATAACATCTCAGGAACGCCTTAAGGTTAAAAAAAATCTCATGAATCGAAACAATTCGCAAAAAGAAAAAGGTATTTCACCGTGAGTTTGAGAAAATCCCTGCGAATCACTTCAAATACCAAAGAGATGTTGCAAATTTTAAATGTGCCTTGTAGAGATCTTTGCAAATAACATAGTTTACATTTTTTTGAAGCTCGTGAAATGTCTCAAATTAAATAGCAAATTACACGAATAATTGGGAGTTACAGAACAAAAGGTTTTTCGCGTCAAATTTGGTTTTATAAATGTTGCAAATGACCCGGATCATTACAAAAACTCGTAGTCATTCCCAAAGTTTTCTTTCTCGCTCAAGGCACTCCACAAAATCTTTCCATACGATTTGAGGTTTGGATACGACAGAAGACGAGCCATAAATAAGTACGATAAGTGAGGACGAACAAAACGCGAGTTTTGTCACATCAAAACAACAAGTTTGATTTACAGAATGTAATTCACGTACTCGTCGTTACACAAATGACTGAGTATTTTGAGCTTAAAGTACAATTCCACGGACTTTTATTTTAATCACCGCGAGTGTTTGCCCAACACTCAAACTTTTGTTTGTCGTGCCGATTCGTCGTTGTATCTGGTGAATGTTTGTTTCTCTTCATCGCGACATTTTCGACTCATACCCAGCTCGATATTCGCTGCAAAAAGTAGCGTCAGAAAAAATAAATCGAAAAAAAGGAGTGGGCTAATGCTGGTAATAAATTATTCTCAAGCGCTCGACGTGCGCGGATGCCGCGCTAGTATCGAACACTCGGACTCCAATTCGAATATCCAATTGGATAATCGTTGTGATTATGTGCTAGTGCATTGCTCTTTAACCGTATTTACTTGGTGACAGAACAAACCATGTTTACTCGTCTCGTTTTTTTTGTCGCCAACGTTGTTCCAACGTCGATGGAGCTTCTGCATCTAACGACGTATATTTTCAGGACGAAATATATTCGGCTGTATTTGGCACGAAATTATAATTTTTCGGACCCGCACACGTGCGTCACCGTGCGACTGTTTGTTGTCGCGAGCAGCGTGGTGAGTTTGGAGCGGTCACAGCGAGAGACGATGTCGGATAGCGGCAGCAGAGAAGGGCAAACCGACGAACAATCCAGGGTCCTCCGAGGCAGTTTCATATAAAAGCTCGGTACGCATCAACGGGCGGAGGCACTCTCTCGCGGTTATTGCTTCGCAGTTCAACTATCGACAATAGAGTCACCGTCGAAACTCGCTCCGTCGCGATTCGCTAAGTCGAAGAGATCAATGCATACGCGATTCGTGCCGTGAATGATCTAGCGATAAGCGAAAAATCGTTTTGCACAGATTGACTAATAATTTCCCACGCGACCCGAGTGCGACGGTAAGATATAGTCGTGCGGCTGTTCTATCCGCGAATTTTTGAATTAAAGAAAGGAGAGTAAATAAATAAAAGGAAGAACTGAGCCGCCGTAACGGCCACTCCAAAGAGTTGTGAAATCCCAAGTGTGTGTGAACGAAATTCTATCGACGATAATACCGAAACTTTGGCGAACGGAAGGTCGAGTGTTGTGCAGTGACTTATCATTCGCCACAGAACTGTGCTTCATCGTTTCCCTTTGAACGATTCTTCCACGATATTCCAGAAAGATCAGGAATACTCGAACGGCAATCGAAGCATAGCGCGAACAAGGTGAGAATATTAAATTGAACTTCTTATCGATACGAATGTTCGAGAAACAAGCGAAACTGATGACCGAGTTCGTCGGAGCATGACCGGCACTCTCACTCTCTGCGATTAAACTAACTACTTTCGGCTTGCGCAAACTCCTGGTACGCGCCTTTCGACAGACCCGACAAATTTACGATTATTAATATTCCGTATGTGTCCGCGCGATTTCATTTTCTCATTGAGAACATCGTCGAATCGGTCAAAACGCAAATTCCATGGATTCTCCGATGGTCTATACGTCGATCGCACGGAACGTTGAACTCAACCGGTTTTCGTCGCGCAGGCTCTTTCCGCGAATGTCTTATTAGCGATTCTCATGCGTTGCGACCGATTTCACGATCGCTTTTTCGCAGTGCCTTGGAATCTCGTGAATCAGTGATACTCGTTGCATAATACTCTGGCTGAGGACTTGATCGTGCAAAATTGCCGTTTCTAATCGTGAGAAATCGCGAACAATTGTCTTCAAGGAAGTTCATTGTACCCGCGTATGTCTGCCTTCCATAATCATCCATTTCCGTTTCTCGACGCGTCTTTCGCGGAATTCCACTTGTTGATAGACGTCGCGAGACTTTGTTCGACACAAAATATCGGACTCAGGATTCTTCACAATCTCTTTTCCCTTTCGGAAAGAGTTCGCGTACTGGATCGGCAGATACGGTAGGGCTCTTTTTAGGAGCCTGGGAGGGGAACCTACCGATTTCCGGCGAGCTTGGCTCGACTCGGCATTCAAGAGGGAATAGTCTCTCCCGATAAAAGTGAGGCATTGGGGAGCTGGGCTGGCTCAAGCGTCAGAAACAACGTTGTTCTACCGTTAGAGTAACGAGTAGCTGCATGTTTAACAACCGCAAATTACATATGCAGAAATTGACTTCGGCGTATTATTACTAGATACTCGTGTGATTTTGTTCGTATAAGTTTTGAATACTGGAAGGGGCGGCGTTTTTTAGGTTTATAAAAGTTCTCTATTCCTTCTTGTGATTTGTACTATACATTGCTTTTGCGACTCAACTAAGTTAGATACTAATGCAACTTCAAACTTGATATATATTTATCTTTTGGTTTTTATTGATTATTTTCTTATCGGGTAAAAAATTTGAAAAAAAAACCCATTAGAATCCAAAGGGGCGGGTATAGCGGTTGGTGGTATTCATATGCGATGGAGGGAGCCTTTCGCTAGCGAGAAAGGAAAGGACCCGTTGGCCATCTAGCGGAAAAACGCCAACACCTGCCAGGGGGTAGGGCGTTGCGTTGCAATATAGCTATATATGTATATTTAACCATTAACCGACGTGGCCACAACGCCTCATCGCGGATAGTCAAAATCCAAGGCCGTCCATGACGACATCGAGCGCCTACCGAAGTCCAAATACAAAGAAACCGTAGCAGCCTTGTTTATTCGATTTTGGTTTCATCGAATTGCGACGTGACCCTGGTGCGTTAGTCGCGACTGAGACCACCGAGCTACCGGTTTCTCCCGACTCTCTATTTTCTCATTTCGGCTCCTCTCACTCGATGCCGCCGGGGAGAATGCGACTCCGTGAAATATTTATTCCAGGCACATTATGACGGAGCTGAGGCAGTTTGTATCTCGAACTGCGAGACGCCGGGTCGTTAAATGTAATGACTCTCTCGAAGCTTGGTGACGCTATTATTAAGTTTGCATAAGCCGTTTTTCCTCCTGAACAAATCGTTTTCGTGACTTCCAACTCATCGTGCTTTTTTGTTGTTGCGTAATTACGCTGATATAGACGAAATAAAAGAGAGCGGTATCTATTTTTCATCAGATGGGTTCTCTTCAGCAACAGTCGATTCTCAAAGGCAAAAACACCATTGACAATAGAAGCGCGAAGCTGGTGCATCAGTTATTTCGCGAAGTAGCGTCGGCCCATTTCGAGAAGCGAGCGATTATCTACGATGACGAGAGCGGCGAGGAAAGCGGCGTATCCTACGGCGAACTCGACTCGACTACCAACAAGATAGCAAGGACATTGCGGAAGATCGTGAAACCCGAAGGAAACGCGGAACCGATAATCGCGATATCGATGAAGCCCTCGATACGCCTGCCGGTCGCGCTTCTCTCCGTTCTGAAATCCGGCATGGCTTATCTGCCGCTGGACGCGGAATTTCCGTCGTCGAGGGTAAAGCACATACTGCAAGAGGCGGAACCGCTGCTGGTGATCGTCGATCGGAACGGTAATTATCACGGTCATTTTATTTCTGTGAAATGAATATTACAATATCGTCGCTGGCACGCGTCTACTCGTCACCTTGCGCCGATACTCATTAACATTGAAAAAAAAAGTCTGCTGATAGAGCGAACGCGTTATTGTCATAGCGTTTCTCCCTCTTTTCTCTTCGCGGCAAAGAGTCGTTGCCGTGGTACTTTTGTCCATACCGGAAACGTGGTTAAAGTCCGTCTCGCATGCGATATAGAAGCATGAGGTTAGTCCGAGGAAAAACGTGCCAATGGCTGAGCGTATGAAAGCTATTCTTTCAACACGGTTTCCTCGAGACCCTCCCATCCCAGCAGCAGCGGCAGCAGGCGATTTGGCTCTAGGCTAACTTCTGGTCCACCTCGCCGTCGCGAGTCGCTTTGGACATCGGTTTCAAAGCTTAATGAATAATACAACGTATTCCCGATACGGACATTTAATAGTCATTATCGTACAGTGCTACAGTTGGATTGAGAATCATTCGCGCGCGTTTTAATACAGATGACAGGATTTCGTACGAGGACACGCCCTTCATTACGTTCGAGCAACTGTGGGAAGAATCGAAAGACCAGCCCGACGACGCATTGATCCTCGACGAAAATCCGGAACAACTCGCTATCGTGCTCTACACCTCCGGCAGCACCGGCATACCGAAAGGTAATGACGATTCTTTCACTTTTACACTCGAGAAAAAAGTTGAAGTGGCAATGTTGCACATGTGAGTATTTACTTTTGCAACAAAAAATGAGGAAAGATAAATAAAATCTTATCGGCAAACGGCAATGACAACAAAAAAAAAGATTGCAATACCTAATAAACGTCCCAGAAAGAGACGTCTTATGGTATACAAGAGAACTGGAGCACAGTTTACTTATTTTTGTTGTTATTTGATTTTTATTAATTTGTCTACCGAGATCTTCGGTTTAGCCGATTCGATCGTAACTAGACGCATTAAAAAGCTTTGGTTTGATTCGTATGGTGACGTTGTTAAGAGTATTCTTCAATGTCTAAATTGCCGTGAAATCATCGAGCAACGATTTTCGAGCGGAACGGTTGCGCGAAGCCGAGAAAAAAGTTTTTCAATCATATTTCAACTAGTCTAATTTCGGGTTTAAGGCGTCAGACTGCCGCACGCAACGCTGTTGAATCGTCTCGAGTGGCAATGGCGCGTGCTACCTTACGGCAGCGACGAGGACCGTTGCGTCTTCAAAACGGCCCTGACGTTCGTCGATAGCGCGCCCGAAATTTGGGGACCTCTCTTGCAGGGTCGAACGATCGTCGTCGTTTCGCGCGAAGTCACCAAGGATCCTGCGCGATTCGTTCGAGCATTGGAGAAACATCGGGTACGATGAGTTCCAAAATTATTTTCATCAATGGAGTGGAATCCTGGTTTTTTTTTTTTTTTTTTTCTTGTTGACGGAAGAAATGTGTTTCAGATTCGTCGTTTGGTTCTGGTCCCGTCACTGCTCCGATCGTTGCTAATGTACCTGAGCCTTCGGGTAAGCGTTTTCACGTCGAATTCGATCCCAATGACCTTCGAATAAACACGGCAATCATCTATTTCTCTCTTACACCTTCCGTCCTTTGCCACGTGCGCAGAACAAGGACGACGCACTCGAGTCTCTGAAGCTCTGGATCTGTTCCGGCGAAACTCTTCCGCACTCGTTGGCCAAAGAATTCTTCGCTCGTTTCACGAGCGGACAGCACGTGTTGGCGAATTTCTACGGTAGCACCGAAGTCATGGGCGACGTGACTTATCACCTCCTGACGAATATCAACGAATTGGAGGAACTCGAGAAAGTGCCGATCGGACGTCCCCTCGATAACTGCATTATTTATCTCGTCAACAAGGAAATGCGACTCGTGCCGCAGGGCGAAGTCGGAGAAATCGTTGTCGCCGGACGAAACTTGGCCGCCGGTTACATACGCGGAAGGGACCCGCACAAATTCGTCAGCAATCCTCACGCCATCGATCCAGGTACGGAAAACGATAAAAACGTAACCCTGACCATTTTTTGAATCGTTACTAAAAAAAATGGCATCATCATCATCATCGGACTCGACTGCTAACCAGTTGCGCTAGGGTAAAATATCGGATGGCCGCTCACTCTTGTTGAAAGAGGCTAACGCGATGACAATCCCCGCTGGCGAAGAGACTGGCGCGACCTCTCCCTTCACAATTTAATGACCATTCAAGGTCTTGTTGCGAGAAGAAGCCTATTATCTGCTCGTTAATAAGAATAATCGTTGCTCGACGACGTGAGACCTCCCCTCTACGAATGATACATGGCATTGATTTTTCCGAACGACCTTGCGATCGTTTCACAACGCCCCGAGGTGTTATGATTCTCATGAAACGGTTTCTCTTTCACGAATTATCATAAACACAAACGGGAATGCGGATAACCGCGACATTCTATGCTACATTTTTAATTGTCTTCGCGGAAAAAAAGAAACGGTATTATCTCAATGCAAAAGTGGGTCATTAAGTTTCATTCAGCGAATACCGTTGGAGACAATTGTACATTACGGCTAGGAATTATTAATATCTTTCCCCCGTCGAGTGAATTGCATTTGCCGCGTGAATCGTCGTCGATCGACGATCGTTCGTGTTTACCGTTAAAACGCCGATGAACGATTCATATGATCGAACGATTATCTCATCTCTTGTCGCGGCTCTGCGTCTCTATCCGACGCGGCGAATGAAAAAAAAAGAAGAGAAAAAAACCGTCGAGATACGCGCTTCGAATTCCATTACTAAGTGGCTCGACGTGGTAAACGCGCGAAAAAAAAAGAAGAAAAAAACTCCAGACACCGCAACATGACTACTGTGCGAGCGAACTACCCACCTCTCGACGTCGCGTTGCCGATCGCCGTTTTTATACGGTTTCTCTCGTTCGCGTTGCCGTACTCGAATGAGTAATCGACAACCGCGCGTACAAGTTTTTTCTTTATCTCTTCATTCAATTTCTTCAAAGTATATCATGCATAAGCGATCGAAGCTCAATAATGAATTAATCATTGTTTCACACTGTGTTGCAGAATACGCGACGATCTTTCGGACCGGAGATTACGCACGGGTAATCAAGGGCATGGTCGTTTACGAAGGGCGCACCGATGCGCAGATCAAGATACGAGGACATCGCGTCGATCTTGCCGAAGTCGAGAGATCGGTCGCCGCAGCGCCGGGCGTCGACAAGGCCGTCGTTCTTTGTTACAAACCTGGGGAACTCTCGCAGGTACAGAAGAGAAACAAAAAGTCTTCCATGACACTTATCGTCCAATGACGATTTTACTCTTTTTGTTGGGCCGATCGAGAGCCCTTATACCTTGATTCGATTTCGCAGGCCTTGATTGCTTTCGTCACCGCGAAGAAAGCGACTTCCCTCTCCGCTCGGCAAACCGAAGACTATCTGCAGGGCAGACTTCCGCCTTACATGGTACCTCAGATAATCGTTGCCGATTTCATACCGCTTCTCGTTAATGGAAAAACCGACAGGCAAGCCTTGCTACGCCAGTACGAATCTTCCAATCTCAAAGGTGCGTTGACCACTCCAACGTTCGATCGAGAGCGCGCCTTCGAAACTGCTTAATCTCATTTTACGCGACGTTTCTTGCAGAAGAGGAACAAACGATCGATTGCGAGTACAACGACGTCCCGGAGCATCATCTCGATAAAGCGAAAATATTGTTTCCCACCGTCGCGGCGGTGATCGGCAAGAGCGGACGTTCGACGATAAGCGTCAACTCGAACTTCTACGAACTCGGTGGTAACTCCCTCAATTCCATCTACACGGTGACGAAGCTTCGCGACCAAGGCTATTCGATCGGCGTGACCGATTTCATCGCCGCGAAAAATATGCTGGCGATACTCGAGAAGATGACTCTGAGCAACGACTCGAACGAGTCCGACGAGACGATGGACGAGTCGCAATACGTTATTGAAGAACTCAACAACTCGCACAAAAACGAAGTTATAGAGTGAGTTTCCGAGATTCAATTAACTACCGATTATCGACGTCCGCGAATTTGTGTCATTACTTTTGCTTCCTCAAGAAGATGTGTTTCCTTGAAAAAATATTTTTTCATCTGAACGCATTCAGAGTGTTCCGAAACGATAAAAAATCACATTTAGCAAAATGTTCAGATGCGTGCGAATGATCGACGTCTATGACGCAGGAACAGCTCGAGATATCGATCTGAATTCCATCACATCCGTTGAGAGATCAATTTTACTTGCTCAATCAAATTTTTGGCAAAATTCATCTAGTCTTTTTGTTTCAACTAGAAAAAACATGAATTTTTTTAAAAATTTCCATACGAGCTCCAGCTCTCACAATTTTTGCGATATCGTGCTAACCAATCGGTACAAAGTTAGACCGATATACAACGATGATCGGTATGAAATTTGGTCAAAATCTATGCGGTCGTTCGGATTTAATGCGATTGCGAATTTTTTCGAAAAATGTAATGCAAATGTAATTGGCAGCGTTGTTTTTTCCATTGTAGGATAATCACCGACAGTTTCTACACGAAAGCCGACCTCGAAAGGTGGCTCCTACCCGATCTGCACAGAAACGATTACACGGAACTCATGGAGAAGCTGTGGGACTCTCTGGTCGAGAAGGGTTTCTGCTTTGTGCTGAAAGCTTCCAAAAACGACAACAGAGTTATGGCCGTGTCGTTGAATTTCGACGCGCGAGACGAGCCGGAAGTGACGATAGATTCGAAGCTAACGATTATATTTGAGTTTCTCGAGAGTCTCGAGGGTCCGATTCGCGACGGCAAGCTGCCGCAGGGCAAGGGACAGATCTTTCACACTTTCATGATGGGCACGCACAATCGATTGAACGCCGCTGAGAACGTGATCGTGATGAAGCTCATGGAAGACGAGTGTCTGAGACTCGCCAAGAGGAAAGGATTCGCCGGTATATTCACGACCAACACGAGTCCGCTCACTCAACAGCTCGGCTCGGATATCTACAACTACCAAGTATTGCTCGATTATCAAGTCAACAAATACGTCGCTCCGGACGGGACGAAGCCATTCGGCAAAGCGCCGGACGATCAGCGAGCGATGTGCTCTTGGAAATCGATCCGGGATCACTGAACGTCCGAAATGCCGCGGTAGCAGAAAGTTGGAAAGTCTTCTATCGAATCTTCCGCTCTTGGCTGTATATATATTTTGTAAATAGAAAAAAAAATGAAATTGCAACGATTAGAAGCCCCGCCCGAATTCAACGACGAATTCAAGATTCGTTGGCTCGATATTTGGACAACGGTTTGATATCTCATCGATACTAGCGACAAGTGATAATAGTGTATTATGTTTCGTACGTTTGTAGACTCCCGATGGATTATCTTAGCTCTGTGTAAAGCCTTACTTCGTTCGTTGCAGCTTCGTCGTGCAATTGTTTATCGTCGAAATAAATACGAGCACTCTACGGTAGTACAAACCGGCGATTTATTGGTATTTACAGTCGCCCAAGCAGCGACATGAGCGCGGCGTCGTTGATTCCTACGAACCCGTTCGCGTCGCTCGATTGCAAAAATATTTCGCATAAAAATAATACTGGGCAGTCGCATCTCGAAATTCAGCCGCCGATCACCAATTTATCGCGAATATCGCGTTATCACAAACGTTTTTATCGTCACGTTTCCTTCTTGACGAATATCACGTCGTTCGCCAGATTGTCCGCGTGCTCGACGAAACTGTAGACGTAGTAACCCCATTTGTCCATGAAATCGATCATGTACTTTCGATCCTTCTTGTTGTGAATATACTCGACCGACAGAGTCTGAAAAGCAAAGAATAATCGGTTACCCACAAAATTTCGAAATAATTTTCAAATATGGATTTTCTTGTTGCTTTTTTCCTTTTTTCTTGGTACCTTTATATCGACGTGATCGAAGGGTATTGTTTCGAGTACGTCCATCTCGTTGCCTTCCACGTCGAGACTGAAGTAATCGACTGTTTCGACGCCGAGAGCGGCGATGTAAGAGACGAGAGGGAAGCATTGAACGGTAACGTGCTTCCCGCTGTGAGCAACGTCGCGACCGTACTCTTCGGCTTCGGGAGTTATCGCGCTATCGGGCTCGTGTATGCGCCCGATATTTTGCGCCATTAAAAATGAAACCTGAACTCAACGTTAGACGTTACGGGCGACGATCGGTTGCGGGACGCATATAATAACTGTGGCCGATCGGCCGGCTTACGTTCATCGGATGAGATTTGATGCTGAGACACGTCGGTGACATGAAAGCTTTTCTGTTCTTTCCCAACATCTTCGTGAAGTTGATTGGATCGGCCTCGATCAAGAGTCCGGTCCATCCGAGAAATCGTTCGAGAACCAACGTGTTGCTTCTCGTCTCGCCGTCGTAAGCGCCGCATTCGATGAAAAATCCGTTGGTCTGCGAGAAAAAAACAATCATTGATCGACAAATCGTCGTCTAAACTCCGTTCTTTTCTAGAAAAGCGTAATCTTCAATCAATCTCCTTCACTTTGTTCTGCAGAATGTCCATGATCGTTTGCGCCTGACCCATCGACGGATCCCTCAATTCGGGTTGCTTCAACGTGTAGGGAACGCTGAGGGACGATTTTTTCGTTATCCACGCGTTACGAATTTCCGCGAGCAAATCGGGTTCCCACATTGACACGCGCCCGTTGTTGTACCAACCGTCCTTCGCCGAGAGATTGTACCATCGTCGATAAACTGAAATGTTCGCAGAGCGCACGCGATAAGCACGGATCCGCAAAGGAAGAGCTCACTCGAGCGGATTACCTTCGTCGTAGATTTCCGGCACGAGATCGTCGCTGTAACTGTCTCGAATCGGCAAGGAAACGCGCTCGGCCGCTCGGTCGTTGGCCGGTTCGTTGAAGCATTGTCTGGCAACGAGTAACGTACCGGCGAAAATCAATATCACAAAGAGTAAGCATTTCTGCCGCATCAAGAACTTTGTTGTGCCCTTGATAGAGAGAGAGGAATGAAAAAATGAGAGTTACGGACAATCGCCGACGATAAAGGCTCAATTTGTCGACGCGTAGGCGTGCGGAAAATCGTAGTTGAGAAGAAATCTTACCTGCATCGCGATTATAATCCAGTGTCGTTTGTTTCACGTTCGCCGGGACACAAACACGTTCAGGACACTCGCTCGGCCACACTCCTTATGCTCAATCACCGTTAGAGTCCGCATCCAATACGGCTGGGGATACACGCCAGGAGCGTTATCTTATCGTTGTAATCTTTAGTTTCGGCGAGGCAGCGCCTCGCAAACACGTCGGTACAGCTCAATGGCTATCAATCCACTTGAGGTTAGTCGAGCCAGCAACGCCGAGAGACGACGAAGAGACGAAGAAAAGAAGAAAAAGAAAAAAAAAAACGACTCGCCGAGCCGGGTTTGTGTAGGCGAGCGCGTAGCCGCACGCCCGAGTGTGCCAGCCAAACTGCCTCGATGAAGGTGCCTCGTGGGTTAATACACAAAAGTTTCCCTTTCCACTTTCGAACTGTGCGGCCCGACCTACTTTTATCGCACGAGACTCAAATGCCTTCCACACTTCCGACGAATATCTCGTCGCTTCCGCACGCATTTACCGGTAACGTCCGACGTAGATAAACGAATTCCAGTTGGAATTAAATTCGAACGAGCTCGTGCCATCTGGCTTGTACTTTCGCGAGTGTAAAAATAGCCACGTCGAAGAAATGTGCACACTTCCGACTTCCACAACATCGAGAGCCATCGCCTAACATCATCGCGGCCGTATTCGAGTCGTCTGCCGGTTCATCTCCCCCCCTTAACATTCGTCGCTGTTGCCTCTTTCGTTGAAATTAAAACTCTTGTCAAAGTCAGCGAAAAAAAATGTCAATAAACCGACACGATGTATCATTACAGTCGCAAGGATGTAGTTTCTTTGTGTGAGGAGAATAATGGACGCCCTTCGCTTTTCAGTCACGCGATATTCAAGGTCATGCGTAAGAACGGCAAAGTCCGAGCTTGCTTGGGTGGGCGTTGTAGAGCAAACGATTGTACGCGTGTACGTTCGGAATCGGACGAAGGTACAGACTGCTGCTGAAAGCAATCAACACGTGGATCGCGATATTGACCCGCCGTTAATATGTTACGTCACAAAAGGATGGTCTTCCGTTATTTTTTGGTCGGGGATGCGGACGATGACGCACCGGCGGCGGTAGCGATTCGGTAGGAGAACAACTGTAACAGCGCACGGCCGAAAGCAAATAATATTTGCAAATAAACGGTACTGACAAATCTTTTGGATGTCGCGTATGCTGTTTTCGAAAGAACGAAACGTCGATCCGTAGGATTTCCGCGAGGATGGAATCACTGCTTCTATTGATCACATACGATAGAAAAATGCGCTATTCGTAGCCGCACCGTGAAATCGCTTGGCTTCGAAACGGTGCTGAGAATCGAAGAGAAATTTTGCTGTTACGCGAATGGAAGAAATCTGATATAACATTTTTAAAGACATCAGACAAACGTGAGATTCAAAGAGAATTTCTAACACTTCATATTGGGACAAAACTTCCATTGATTTCGAAATGCAGAAGGAAAAAATCCCAAATAATATACGCGTATTCGGAAGAGTTTATTCAATATTTTCATTCGAAAAAACATTCGGTTGCCGCTTGATCAGTTGAACAACTTTTTTTTCTCATTATTTGAAACATTAATATTTGTTTAAATATTGTGAAAAATCGCTCCTTTCAGCAGTCTCTGTACGCTTGATTTGTTTTTTTCGCAATTTTATTCCAATGAACGGCGTTCGGCGATCGGCCGAACTGCAACGCAAGTACTACGATAATGCGCTCCCGGTGTCGTAATCTTAGCTTGGCTGATTTGCTAGTTAGACGATGATTTTTATTGTTTATTATTGAGGGACATAAGAACGGGTCGGTCCTTGTTAAGGATAAATTAAGATGTTCACTTTCCAATTTGAGTCCGAGTGAGCTAAATATGAATGAATGAACGCAATCACCGGTCATGGGCAATACGAGTGCCGGACGGCTACGATAGCTACGGGACAATTTTTTTCCCCTTGCGAAAACACGTTATTGAATGCAGTCATGCTGTCTGTTGAGAAATAATCCGTAGACGGATTTACAATGCCGCAGTAATTTGAATTGACTGCAGTCGAGTGTAACTGTGTACGATTAATGTCGAGATTTTCTTATCTTCACGAGTGATTTTGTGATTTGCGACGTGGTAATATGATCAATGAGCTTGCGCGCATATACGCGATAAATCGCTTTAATTTGCTTTAGTAAATATAGTAATAGATAAAATAGTCCATTGAGAAAATGTTGCACAACCATAGCTGCTCCTATGGTAAAAACTATGGTAAAAGCATGAAAAAAAAAATATATGGGAAGACGATTTGGTTATCGACCGCGTCCGCGACTCATGCCCTTAAGAGGAGGTGCAATCCCTTCCCCTCCACCCAACCCGGGCTCAATAGATAACAAGAACTGTAAACAACTTTTTTCAGGCATACTGGCATTTATAGGTAAAAAAAAAGTCTTACGGTATGCGGATATCACCATAGTAAGACTCTTTTTTAAGCTGTAAATGCCAGTATGGCTGAGAAAAGTTGTTTACAGTTTTTGTTACCGACCGTGGTATTTTACCTCCTCTTAATAATCGTTTCCGTTTCGAATTTCACGTTCGACAACAGCGTCCAACGATAAAACAGGCGATCGTTCGATTCTCATCTTGATCGATCGAAGATCAAGTGCTAAGCTCGTCGCGAGCGAAACTAAAGATTGTTCATTTTTCCGTAGCGCTTCTAATGATCGTCGATGTTCACAATGACTTTCGACAGTGTTGATAACGCTGAAAAGCTCGGTTGGGAGCCTCAGTCGGTGGTCCACTTGACGACCGAGTCAACGTCTTTGTTGCGCGGAGTTGCGCGAAAAGCGGCGCTACGCTCGGGAACGAAGTTGATCACAGCTGATCTCAGCTGTTTGCTGACAGTCGGCTGGCTCTCGCTCGCACGATTATCTTAGATCCAAAGTTCGAATCGTGTATAGCGGACAGCCGTGTCTCGTTTCAAACATGGCTGCGATAGACTGCGAGCCGAGCGACGACTCGTCCAAGAGTCTCGCGACATCGTCGCCGTTCACGAATGAGACGGCAGATAACATTCACGGAGAGGACGCGTCGGGAATTCCTCTGCAATCCTCGTGGACGTTCTGGCTCGACAAGTGAGTTCACGTCGACAAACGGCGCAACGTCGCAACGTCGCCCGCGGTTGCGATCGATCCCGGTGTGAACTCGTCGCGCGTTACATCGAATGTTGACATTGTCGCTGGGACAAATGAATTTCATTCCCGACGAACCTCGCAATAACCCATTGGGTGTCGCATCCTCGCTTGCGTGCAACCGTAACGACTGTACGTCTTCCGCACTAACATCTAAAAACTTGTCGCTTCGGAACGATACAATGGACAGATAAACTAGATTTTTTTTAATTTTTGTATTCGAATCGTTAACGATCGTTCATCGAAAAATGTCTGCATGGCCAGTACCGAGTCGACGTTGTGGACAGCGTGAATGTCAATGAAAAATAATGATTCTCGTCTCGACAGAGCGATCCCCGGAACCACCGCTGACGAGTACAAAGCGAACTTGAAAAAAATTTATACCGTCAACACTGTTCAAGGCTTCTGGGCCGTTTACAACAATATACCAAAGGCAAACGAATTGCAGGTAACTCTTTCTCCTTTTTTCAATTTTTTGTTTTTTAACCTATCAAACTATCCTCGGACCCGCGAGTTTCAATGGGATCAATAAATACGGCACGAATTCGGAAACTGTTGCAGATAAAATACAGTTATCATCTCATGAGAGACGGGAGACTGCCGATTTGGGAAGAAGCCGCGAATCAGAAGGGCGGAACGTGGAGACTAAAGTGCCACAAAAGCGATTCGGTATGTTGGTCGGTTACGTTGATCGCTGTTTTTCCGATGAGCGGTATTCTATGATTGTCGAAACGAACAGGAAAAGGTTTGGAAGGAGGTGGTACTGGCGGCGATTGGCGAACAATTTACCGACTGCATCGCCCCGAACGATCAAGTATGCGGGATCACTGTGTCGATCAGAGATCGGGACGATCTCATACAGGTAACAAAAATTTTGCATCAACGACGGGCCGTCCAGAACGCTATTCAACGTTTTTTAACGCCCGACTGCCCGCGGGGCGAATAAAACAAGCGGGAGTTCCGCGTTAGTCCCGGATCGACTCTTTAAAAAATGTTAACGATTTCTCGTCAAAACGACACATTTCTAGAATTTATTCAATGGCTTTCGTAACCCCGACAATCGATTTTGGTCGACGTATTTCTTTGCGTACCCACGGAGATTGAAAGCTCTTAAAGGCTTTTAAGGCTTTTTGATTGATTGACTCAAAACAATCTCATAACCAACATATTCTCGTTCGCGTACGCCATCCGAGGTGAAAACAAGTTTAAAGAGCGCGCGCGAAGCGGACACGTTGATATTATCGGACGTCAATATTATCGAGAAAGAATGAATGATGAATAAATTATTTCAAATCGAAGCCGGCACTTACTATATTTGTGTAAAAAAAAATTGTTCTAGATTTGCGGACACGTTGATATTATCGGACGCCAATATTATCGAGAAAGAATGAATAATGAATGAACTATTTCAAATCGAAATCGGCACTTATTGAATTTGTTTAAAAAAAAAATTGTTCTAGATTTGGAACGTCGACATGGCCCTGGCAAACAGTGCGACGGTGCTGCAAAAAGTTCACCAACTTTTGCCCGAGGTTAACTTCCAGGCCCAGTTTTACAAACGCAAGTATCAAATGATGGATGTTCGAAATTGTATTTTTTTATTTCCGTGAGTTTTATTTAAAAAAATGTTGAACTTTGCAGCTCATCAAGCGCATCACGCGTACATGCGACACTGAAGACTATGCGGACTTCTTCGGTTTTTTTGTTGTTTTTTTTTTTTATATCCGAGCAAACCCGATGCCTCAAGATGGTCCGCATACAATTAATAACGCAACACGAACTGAATTCGAACGACGGTTCAATTCATCCTTTTTTTTTCTTCGACGTGTGTTTTCAACTTGTTAACAATTTACAATGATCAATGCTTGGACATCCTCGCCCGTATCGCGTCGTTGTGACGCGCCACGTTTTGTATACAATTGTCTTTGAACGTAAAA
Source organism: Ischnus inquisitorius (assembly GCA_963924025.1). Taxonomy (NCBI): domain Eukaryota; kingdom Metazoa; phylum Arthropoda; class Insecta; order Hymenoptera; family Ichneumonidae; genus Ischnus; species Ischnus inquisitorius. Next base: position 814,429 of record OZ001250.1, on the reverse strand, counting down.
TATATATTTTTCAAATCATCACGGGCTTTCACTTCGATCCACTGTCCGAGAATGGAATGATAGGCGCTACGAATGCGGCGAAACGTTGAATTACATAGATCGATATCCACATAAATGTACGCTACAGCAATCGCTTCCTTCAAACTCGAGCGAGCGTCGTTCGTTTTTTCATTCATTTTTTTTCCCTTTCTCCTTTCTTTCCTGCCGAGTTTTTTATTTCACCGTCGCAGCCGCTCAGACGCGGATGCCCCTGCTTTCTATACCGTAATATTATAGTCATTCCCGCATCTGCACGTGGATTTCCCAGTAGCGGGACGTCGGACGAGCGGAATTTATTGGGTCCCGAACGGGCTCGCGCGCGGCGACAAAAGATTTGTTCCGAAGAATAGAAGAAGGAACGAAAAAAAAAGGCGTGCATCACGAGACTCGTCGGACGAGAAGAATGTGCACTTTTATCCGTCGCCAGATCGTTATGTTAATCAAAGCGTTTTATCGACCAACTTGTTTTCCTTTCTTTCCATTTCGATGAAAAAAAACAAATTTCTCTCATATTTCGTGTCTCATTTGAAGAGCAGATGCCCACAATCCAAACAGTTTCATTGAGACTCTGACATATTGGCGGAGGAACAGGATAAGGGGAAAGCATTCCATTGGGCAAAGTCCACGCGCGGCTGATTACACGGTAAAAATCGTATTTTGCATTTGGGCTCGAGAGGCGTCGGCCGCGGCGACTACCGGGTCATTCCGTGGATCTCGTCGGTGAAATACTCGTCGTTGGCGCCAACGCTAGACGTTCTCGATTAATTACCATGTCATTCCGGGACTCGCGTCTCGGTGACGACAATCCCGATCGGCGTGACTCCGAGTTTCGGGGGAATTCACGGATTCATTCTAGTATTTAACGAGCCCGTTCTACGTCCGAGATCGGGCGTCCTTTTCGAATGACCAAATATCGTCTCTCGCGTATATACGTCATTCGGCAAGATCGCCGAACCTGGCTCGAGTTCCGGCTCTGCGTCAAACGATCGGATGGTTTAAGTATTTTGTTTTTTTTCGTACACTGCCCCGATTGACGACAAGTCCCATGAATTGTAAATATAGAGTCGAAGTTTCGCTACTGTTTTAATGAACTCCGCGTGTGCGACGTATTACGCGAGTTCTCTCTCGTGTTTTTTCGACGCCTCGATGCTCCCATTGGATAGGATGAAAAAAAACAAACGCCACAAAGCGGCCCGACCCAGGCGAGATTGATCAACGACGCTTGCTCGTTATCATCGACTCGGAGATCGGCGGAGAATATCAATTAGCGTTAATTGAAGAATTATAGTGACCGGTCTGCATTGATCACACGGTTAGCTAATTGTAAGAACGATCGATGTCGATCTTCTCGAATAAATGTCGGAGCAAAAAAAAACGTAAAAGAAAACTATGAACGCATGGACAAGCGTTCGGCCGATCGATACTTCATCATCCGCGGTCAAAAATCGTATTATCGATGTGGATACAAGACATACGCGACATGTGTGTAAGCTCGCTGCGACGAACCGGATGGCGCCGGACTGACTTTTTTTTACGGCATTCTAGAAGCCGAAGCACGGGCGCCAAACACGGCCGCGCGGGCCTTTGACGTCAGTTTGTGAGAGGCGACGAGATTCCGAAATCCTTATTCGCGAAAAATAAAAACAACATTTTTATTCAGGAATCTGTTATTCATCGAATTGATCTTGTAAGTTATTGTAGCGATTCTCGTAGCTCCGTCAAATGCTACTGGCTTCTCCGTGCGGTATCGACCACTGCAGAACGTTCTTTATCGCGACGGACCCGAAGACGTCCTTGCCCCTATCGCTCGTTCGTTACGCTTCTGCGATTTGCAAAATATTTTCGATATTTAGCGAATTGGATCAGAGCTCGTTTCGTCAACGTTACGTAGATACGTTTAATCCGACGGAATATTTACTCTCTAGGAGGTCTAATGTCGATTAAATCGTATTTCGTATTTAAGGGTATTGGGGTAAGGTATTAACATTTTTTTTTGTTTTTTTTTTTTCTTTAAATGAATGTATAATATCTCAAGAATATTGTGTTAAAATTTCAAGTCGATCGGAGCAAAATTAGCGAAGTTATGAGTATTTGAGCGTCTCAAAAAATTGGGTTGCGGCGAAATTTGTTCAACAATTATTTTTTTTCATCAATTTGTCAATAACATTTTGGAATTATTATTATGCAAAATTAATCTTTTGAGTACCTTTAATATGCATGCATTTTTTCAGATTTTTATACAATCGAGAAGTGTTCTCAAACTCTTCGCGTTTTTCAAAGCGTTTTTCTGAAACTTGTCATATTTGAAGTCCGTGTTCACGATAACTCAAAATCTGCTGGACCAATCGTTTTGAAATTTTGCACAGTACTTCTTCACATAATTCACCAGGTATTGTCGAGAGCTTTTTTGTTTTTTTTTAAATAATTAATCTTTTTTCAACAACAAAAAAGCCGATTTTTTTTTAGCGAAAATCGGTTTTATGGCTCCCATGGGCTACAAAAATTGAAAAATCGAAAAAAAAGAAAATCCTCTCGTCATTACCTTGAGAAACATCTCCTTGAACAAATGCATTTTGATTTTTTTGTTTCGGATGATTCTGTTGCGAGTTATGATGAACACCGCGAATCAACTTTTTTTCGAGGCTCCTCCGGAGATTCGTTGTCACTCGCTCAATTTTGAACATTTTGCAATGAAAATTTAGGAAAATGTTGTTCAAATGTTATATTATTATATGGAAATTTACTGAATAAACGAACACTATCTGTATCGCCAAAAAAAATCTTAAAAACATGCCTTTTTTTCACCGAATTAACCTTACCCCGCCCTTAAGAGGGGTTTATCGAACGTTCCAAGTCGAAAGTAAGTTTCTGAGAGAATTCGGAAAAATTCCCGAGGAGATAAAAAACTGAGAACAAAAGAACGCCTATACGGAAAGTACGGACGATAATTATTCGAAAAAGTTGTGTTTACATACCAATAAAAAAAAAATTATTCAACGAATCATGCGGTGATCTAACTTTTTTTTTTAGCGAAAAGTGATTCATTTTTCCAGATACATATGAATTTGTAAAAAAAAATCGTTAATTTTCGAATTCTGAGATTTTTATCCGATTGAGGATATTGACTGTTCGACATTTTCTTTGAATTTTACGTTTGGCCCCGAAGCAACAAAAAGAGCTATACCGCATTGTTAGCTTTTCGATATCTAACGCGAGTCATCGAATCTCTTCTAAAATTGCTAGACCATGAAAAAGCCCGTCCAATTATGGCGAGCAATCGTTGTCAGACGTTGGACACAACATCGGTGATAAAGTACAATAAATATTCGCATATTGTTAGCGTTTCGCGCGACGTTAATGCGTTGTCTCCTATTCGGGCGCGATGGCAAAATTGAGAACTGCCCTCGGACAATAAAACTCAAAGTGAGGAACGCGGGAACATGCAAAGTGGTTATAAATGCACAGTCCAATGCGACTGCATCGTAATTCAAGTTTAGCATAGTAATGGTTATTTTTTTTGTTCTAGATACCGGTTTATTTCGATGTCCATCCTTCACGTTTTCGCATTGGTCGATGCATGTTTCGTTGTTTTTAAATATATCCGTCGTGGAAACATTCGTCGACGGCGATGTTGCTCATCGCGAATAACGATTGACATTGGTTGTCATAAGTAATCGAGGTTGAGTCTCTCAATTATAATTCAACGAAGGACGATCAAGGTTCGCTCTTGACCCGGACGATAGTACGCAGTAGAATCTACGAAGTTGAATCTCGCATTCTACGAGTTGAACCCGTTCGTCTAGTGTCGATTTACTTTGCATCTCTTAAGAAATCTCGCTCGCCCAAGAACTCGCGAGCCGATCAATCGACTCCTCGACATGTTTGCTCCCGATGTTGACAATCGAGGACGAATGTCTATTCGTAAAGTAAACATTCGTCGAGGGTCTATCGGAATTCAGTGAAGATTATGCGCGGATTATTGAGGATTTGTAGTCTCATTGCATTCCCACCTGAGCGGTCATTGATCGTGAAGCTGCGAATGACTCATCGATCCTCGCGATCGATTACGGTCAGGGATATAAGTCGCGCGTCTCGATCGCTCTTCAAGGACACGCATGCAACGCGGAGTAATGTTTACCGTACAAAATTATCTTGTGACGCGAGCGCAAAGATCGACAATCCAAGAGACGAGGGTTCAACATCGACTCGCACTCAGAATCGTTACGACCGAATCCCGACGTTCCGCGAAATATGTCGGCGTCGAGATATCCATTCGATGATACAAAATCTAGCATGGACAAAAAATTCACTGGTTTTCGAAACGTTCTCAAAGTAGCGAGAGTCAAGAGCAATATTTTTTCGCCAGAAAATGCAGGATCGATGCACAAAATATCAAGCGCCGAGTCGAACACGCGCAGATACGCGTTCATCGGCGAAGTGTTCATACGTTTAAACGAAACGCACCCAATATTATTTACCGATCCATTTGGCGAAAAATCGACTTTTGTAATGCACAGAAATATTTTCGCCAACTATTGCGCAACTACAAGAAATTGTGCAAGTAGGTTGGAAAATCACGATTACCAAAATACAAAATACCAAAATCGTACGGGAACGAAGAGAATCACAGATGCGCGGCTGCCTCTTTCCAAATCCAATTTGGCGATTCTAATTTTTTTTGTGTCGCGTCGACGGACCTAAAAAGATGTTTGACCCCACACATTCCGATGAGTTTTCGCTGTCAAAGTGTACGCAACCGATACGCAGTCGCGAGAGGAAAATTGCCGCCGTCGCGTAATCCCGAATAGACTATCTGATTTTTCGAAAAAATAAAGCTCGTACCAGAAAATGACTTCTCGAGCGGATCAATTCCTCTCACGTTTTTCGCCGGGCCTCGGGTGAAAGTTATGTTTCTCAATCGTCCCGCATCGGGCTCGCGCGACACAATGCATTATCGTCATTTGACTGGCTTTATCGTAACGGCCAAGAGGCGATTAAGAAATCGTGGCAAGGCCTTACCAACAGAATCCAACGCGACGCAACGCGGACGGCAGGATAGGAATATTTAAACGTTAGTTGCGAATTCGCAAAGAGCCGTTTTTCCAAGTGCCTCGACGACCATTCCAACGGAACTTGAACGGCGGATAATTGCCGAGAAGCGTTGAAAGCTCGATAGATGTCAGTGAACCGAGTCAGCATCGGGGCCATTGACATTGTACGCGAGAAACGCGAGACCTTGCCAGGGACTCTCGTCCGTCTCGTTCTTTTTTTTCCACTTCCTTCTCCCCCGCTCGTTCTTTACCTCCGATCGTCTTTCTTCGGCTCCGTGATATAACAGCGCACAGCATGGTATGCTCGGACTTATATTCGCGTCGGCGTTCCCGCACGAAAGCTCGCGGTCTTCGATCGCGTCCGGAGATCCAAAAGAATCTCTCGCGGACAACGTTCGCGCGAAGACAAGAATTTTCGCTTGGAATACCGGGACGGGGCCCGAGATCTTCTATTATCCAGCCGTAAAAGGATGGCGCCAACTCGCGTAGGCTCCGATAATCTCAAGTCCTATAAATCTAAGTTTCTCTGGCACTTGAAGACGCGCGTCTTGGGCACCTCCACGGGCGCTGCGAGGCCTCCCAGTTGTAACACGAGAAATATCTATATATCTTTCGTCTATCGGGAACCTCTTCTACGCCGGGCGAAATCCGTTCGACGCCGAAGAATTCAATGGGTCCCGAATGAAAGAAAGAAAACGGATCTCGATAGATCGCGGTGTTCGTTACCGGTATTGCAAGAATTAGAAAGATTCGTCCGGTTCGAAGAACATTGTTTCCAATCGCGCACGTCGCTCGGCATCGAGGTTCTTTTTTCTTTTCTCTTTGGTTCCTCGAGAAGCTTTGTTTTAGTGAACAAACATTTTTTTCAAGATTTTCATGTAAACCGAAACGGGAACGGCGGTTGGAAACGGTTTCAGATATCAAACTGAAATTTATACCACATGTTGAGGGGTGCAATTTTTGGGCAAAATTATGCAGTTGTTCGGTTTTCACGCCATTTTGAATTTTTAAACAAATTTCTGATGGCGCTCTGGCTGCAACATTTTTCGAGATATCGGGCTATAATTTGGTACAAAATTGGAATATTATAATCCAATGATTGGTATTGGATTGGGGTGAAATCTATGCAGTTCTTCAGTTTTGACGCGATTTTGAATTTTTCGAAAAATGTCTGGTGGCGCTTTATCTGCCACATTTTTCGAGATATCGGGCTATAATTTGGTACAAAATTGGAGTATTATAATCCAATGATTGCTATTGGATTGGGGTGAAATCTATGCAGTTCTTCAGTTTTGACGCGATTTTGAATTTTTCGAAACATGTCTGGTGGCGCTTCATCTGCCACATTTTTTTGAGACATTGGACTATAATTTGGGACAAAGACTGTTATTGACCAATGATCAGTATTGAATTTGGTCAAAATCTACGCAAGCGTTCAGTTTTGGCATGACTTTGAATTGTTCAAAACAAATTCCTGTACCAAAAAACCACTATCAGTAGCGAGAAACAAATTAAATAGCTATTGAACTATTAAATAAGCATATTCAATTGAAAAGTAAAAGTAAATTAATATATATGTATAAAAAAATAACAATTAAAGAAACTTTTCATAAAACAAAGCTTCTCGAGGAAGTGAAAGATGTTAAACGTACTTTCTTTCAAATGGAGCTTCGTAAATCGTGATAAAAGACAAAGAGGAAGTAATTTGTCAATGTAATTGGCACCGCTTTTTTTAATGCTTCCACAAACCCTGGGAATACCGGTGAGCAGAAATCAAAACGATGCCAAATGAGGGCGTCGGGAATTGACACAGGTCAGATTCACATCGCTGGTGGATGAACGATAAATTTTCGCACGCTCGTATAGCCAATTTAATGGCATTATTGACCTGAAAAAGTGGAATCGTTCGAAACGATGATGGTACACGACGAGCTATGCGCGGTTACACCGCAGGAATAGGCGCACGATCGACGATCTCGAAATAGAAATTGCGTGGGTCGGAGTACAATGGATCGAGGAGTTAGCGAGACATCGAATTTCGAAAGACACCGCGGTCCCGATAGGGTTGTTCGTCGTCCGTGGAATGTCCTTCGAACATAAAGTATCCGTTATTGTAACCGTCATTGACGTTCGCGACAGCCTGTTAATGAATAAATTTTCAACGAAAGTGTTAAAAACAGGAAGAAAAAAAATGATAATCGATGAACGATTATATTATCTTCACTTCGCGCGTCTCCAAGAGGTCTAGACGCGCAAAGATGCGACTCTCAAGAAGTATTTCCGTACGCGTCGGATATGAGCCCATCTTACCGGCCAGTCTGGAGAATAAAATTTTCATCAATATTAACGTTATGCGCAAAAGGCGGATCCATTGTTCTTCGAGCAACAAGCAGAAACCCGAGAAGCAATGTCAGAAGAGACAAGAAAGGTGAACGACTCGGTCGAGATCGTAGGCGTTTACGCTGCCCGTTTCTGCTCTGTCGATCATCCATAATTGCGAACACTTATCGAGCGTTCGCGAGCTCTGAACTATCTTCGCCAACATATCGCTTTCGATATGTACAATCGTTTAAAAAAATTAAATTATAGTAATCTATAGCTTATTTTAATTTATATATTCACTATTTGATTGATTTTTTTTATCGGCATTGAAAGTTTTATACATAATCGGCTGTATTAAATTTAATGTACAATCACGGAGGAAAATTGATGTAGGGTATATTTGAAACTGTCGTCTCGATGATTTACCTTAGCTTTTATGCACGAACCGTGCAATAAATTTCGCAGACGCGTGTCGGAATTTTAACCAACTTTTCGTGATGACGGAACGAAAAATGTCGAAGTTATTAATGTTTCTTTTTTTTTTTCATAGCTTCACCGTAGTTTCCTGAAATTATACACTAGCGAAATTTTCAATTTTTTTTTACCGCTAAGTCTGTCATTCGATAATCATGTTTCGAAACGGCCCGCGTCTCGGAAAAATCATTTTTCTTCATCTTCGATCGTTCGAGGTGCGTTAATAAAAAAATCCCGGAGACTTCGTGTGTCGAGTTGCGAGGATTCGGTCGCGAATAATTTACTCGTCGGCAGAAGACGGACCGGTGTATACGGGTGTCTGATTAATATCAGGCATGGAATTCCGAAACGACCTTTCGAGGACGGACAAGTCCAGACGAGGCGGACGCCGATCGTTTCGCTCGCCCGCTCGCGCTCGCGCTTAAACTATAAAATATTCCAACGGGCCCCCCCTCCGCTGGACCGCTCAATGGGATTCTCCGCCGTAATTATCGTAATCGGGAATCGGTAAGACTCGACCAGCCGCGATACGCGCTTACGACCTGCCCGCAGGCTCGTGAAGAAAAAAACGCTTGGAAAAACTAATGGATAACGATAAATCGATGAGATTTTTTTTTATTGACCCGTCGATCGAAGCTCCGACTGTCCGAACGCCTACTCGCCGGATTTTTCTCGTATGGGCATGCAAACGCTTCTCGGGAATGAACATCAATTAAACTCAACGAGACAATCGGTTAATTTGATTATCTCGGATCTACAACGCGGAATTCAAGAGAATTATGCTCGCGACTCATTCGCGCGTTTGCATACGAAAAATCGTGAGAATCGCGTGGACGAACGAAGAAGGTGAGCGCGAGAGTCACGGCTTATTTTAGCGGCTGAACAAACGGCCAATTAAGCTTTTAAATCTCAACCGGGAAATCTCGACCGGGAAAGAGTGCGCAATCGTCGCGCGCGCTATCCGAAGACGGATCCGGCAATTGTGCAGTTTTCGTCTCGTCTAAACGCAACCGCGCGATTGTATCTTTCCTCTTTCCTGCGACAATAGCGGCGTCTCGTGGTGTTCCAAACCTGCGCGCGGAGTCGCGTAACTGCATCGATAGAGTCGCATTAACGGGCGTTACGGGATGTGGAAGGTCGACCATCGGAATGAAATAGTGACTGGGCCTCGCTGAACGGAATTGCCGCATTAACTTCAGCTGACAAAAGAACCAACTACCGGAAAGCGGGAAGCGCGAAACTACCCGAGAGACCACAGTCGGCTTACCGTTGTACGCGCTTCTCTAATCGATAACTCATCTCCCTCGCGTCGTTGCACGAGGCGAAAAAAAACTCTTCATTCCGAGTATTCAATTCGATTATTCCGAAGACATCAAACAGCCGCGCTCCTCGGCACCGGACCGAACTCTCTGACGCAAACGGCGAAGCGTGTTTTCTACAGGACACGTTATCCGGATGACATTTCGCCGATGGAACGCGCCGAATGATCGAGCGCAACATTCGCCGAAGATTCGCTTGGATAATAGCAATTTTTTAAAAATCTTTACATCCATAAACCGAGGAAGAAAAACACATTACAACGTTATATTCCCTCCGGAAGCTTTTTCTCACTTCGCGCTTGCGACGAACCGAGCGAAAAGTAACTCGCGAACCGGGTCGCGAGAACGAGAAAAAAAGTGTCAGCGAGACGACCCGAGAATGGTTTGATTGGGCTATAAAATGCATAAACATCCTCATGGGATATGCGAAAAACATAGGCTCCAATCCGAGATGCGATTAACACGAGAATTGCGCGATCGAAAATCTTCTTTTTTTTCCTTTTCTTGAGATCGATATCGTCGATTGTATTCTCGATGTCTTGCGTCACTCGGAACTTCACCTTGACACAATTAGCCTAAGGTTTTGATCCCGAAATACAGTACAATCTGTCTTTCGCCATTCACTCTCTCCTCGGTCGAAGCAACGAGACTGCGCAGCGACGACGTTTTTTTTTTTTTTTTTTCTACCGAAAAATATGTCCGAGCATAATTCTAGGCCACGAGATCACTGCCGGCTCTTCGTACCGAGAACGAAATAAGAGAATCCGAAATTCTTTCGACGCATGGGACGGGATCTCGCGCGGGCGCGCGCGCGGGGCCGTTTTCTGCGTGCGTAACTGGAATATCCAGTAAATCCCACATCGTCGAAATTCCAACCGATCTCGAGAGTCCCGCGAGTGTATATACATATATATACCTGTATATGCATATAGACTAGAGAATCCTGATCGAGGCTATTATAGACAAGGAATGCTGCGAACTGTATGACGCGTCTCGTGATCTTTCGAACGAAGAATCATCGATTATCATACACGCGAACTCGATGCTCGTCTTTCTCCTTCCCTCCCCTCCCCGGAAGGGAGAGATTTCACAAGCGGAAGTATGCTCGTACCGCTGACCTTTGGAGAGCCGAGACCGCGCGGTAGTTTTATTACATAATTTTCCATTAAAGCACTGCTTGCGGTAAAATCCGGCTAAACGTAAGGCCAACGAAGAATTTCGAACACTCCCCAATGGATATGAATGGGAATATGGAAGGTATTGAAAGGCTCGATTTTGCATAATAGTACCGAAATATTACCGAGAATTTGGTGAAAAAAAAATTGATGCAAGTTGTATTTGCACTTCGCTTCCTTATTTTGCTTTTAACGTCGTTTACTCCTCTGCGAGAAAGTTCTTCGGGCATTTGTGGCTTTTGTAATCTTTGTAAATTTCCTTTTTTTCCACGGCCTTTTTTTCATCAATTTGTTAATAACATTAAAGAATCATCATTAAGCAAAATTCATCTTTTCGCCACCTTTCGTATGACATGATTTTTGTTTCAGTTTTTTATTTCATTCCTTATCGAAAATATTTGTCCCAAAATGGAAAGACATTTTTTCTGCGCTCGCGTGACGGAGAGCAATAGAGTCGAGTATGACAATCGCGCGGAATCCGACGAAGCTCTTTGTACCCCAAATATCCACGTCCGGGAATCCCCGATACGCGCGACCAGTCTTTCGCGCTGCGATCGGTAAAGAAAAAAAAAAAGAAGTTACGACGATTAATGTCCCGCTTGTTGAAGAATGCAAAAAAAAATGTTTCTTCTCGGCCCACGACGTTGGCGCGACTCCGAAGCTGGACGTAAGAATTTATTCTCGGCCTTTCCCCGCCGAAATAGCGCTTCAATTAAATAAAGAAGACTCGGTCAACTCGCAATAATACATCATGGCGAAGACTTTGACGAGTCCCGCGCCGTCTTCTCGTAATGACTCATTGTTTGGATAGTTCTTATTCGAACTTGTTCTTCCGTCCAATAGTCTTTTGACCGAGCATGGATATACTTGTATTTTTTGGTTACTTGTAAAAACAAAAAAATCGTCACTAAAAACACGGCGGAAAAAGAGACTCTTGGACTTGGCACGTTATCAATAATCTATCGTATCCACACTGTCGACTTTTTATGCGTATACTTTGCCGTTGCTCGGTTTTTTTGTTGCCTCCTTCATCTCGAGTTGTGTCTCTTGTTTGAGCGTATATCTTGTATTTATTTATTTTTCATCTCCGCCACGTGAATCGAAACGAAGATTGATCGGTGCGAGTGCCACGACGTTGGAATGAATTTGTACGAAACCCATTGGAGCGACGGTTACTTCCGGATAGAGAGGATGAGATCATGGTTCATACGAGAGATATATTTTTGGCGTTGCGATATCCTCGAATCTCTCTTGTTTCGAGATTTCATTCGGTCACAAGTGTGAATTCGTGCTATTCGATCGGTGGACTTGCGTGAAATTGCTCATCTCCCCACTTCATCGACGACGAAAAAAAACTTTCGGAGTACTTCTGTGCTTTCTCATGGCCGGATAGAAAATTTTTTTTTTTTTAAATATATATACAAAAGAAATTTTGCCGATGATTCACAGGGTAAAAAATTCCGGGTAAAGCCGCTGAAAAGTGCCGATCTTTACCGATTTATCGTCGATTCGCGAAATGAAATAGAGGCTATACCGCGCTTACGCAACCACCGGAGCCGAAACGGCGTCGATATCGGTACGCATTGGTCGTCTCTTTCACAGATTAGGCTAATTGGCCAATTAACACGCAAAATTACTCGAAGGGAGTGTTATTCGCATGAGATCATTGACATGTATCGTCGTTCGTCGATCGCGTGCCTCTACGTGATTGTTTTGTTTTTCTTTTCTCGCGTTTCCGTTCTGTCGCGTCGGACAAGTCGATAATCCGAACTTTGCGAGCAACGAGTGTTACACGAATTTTCACCGATTGTCGTTTCAACGGAATACGATATTTTTCGAAGGCCTCGACGACAGAGACGAAGAAATCGAAAAAGCCTCATCCTCATTCGCCAAGGTTCAATACCGCCAAAGGGGAGCTCGACCCGAGAATTAATCAATCACTAAAAATACAATTTGCATTCAATTATAAGCTCGATTCAAGAACCATCGAGAAGCGACGCTAATTGAAAATCCAATCGATCACAATGTGCTATTAATGCGCCTTGTGCATGCTCAATAAATATAGAATTTGACGTAATATTTCCGAGACCGAGTATCGTAATGCATCGATGCATGTAGTTATGAAACTTAGGCATCTTCTTTTTTTCTCCCCCCTTTATTTCATCGTATTATCGACGCCGTGAGTCATCGAATGGCATTATTACAATCGTTTCCTCTACTCGTCTCTGCACGACGATCGTTATGAATTGTTTTTCTACAATACTTAACGATGTTTCGCTAGCCATATCGTCGTTTCATTCTCTCGTTCCCGAAACTGGAACTGGTTTTGCGTATTTCCCAGAATTTTTTTTTTCCAAAAATAGAAAGATACGCCTGATAGGTGAAAATAGTGCCTACGAAAATTATTCAAAAAAGTAAGTTAAATGATATCGGCCAAGTGTAACACAAAAAACACTTCCATATGGCAAAAACTTTTTAATGCAAAAAAATTGTTGTGAATAATGGCAATCCACTGCTAGCGGTTAATTGTGATGCTTGCAAGGTCTTAAACGTCAATCATTTACAACATTGTTTTTGCATTCAAAAGTGTTTGCCATATAGAAGTGTTTCTCGTGTTACACTCATTGAACTTCCATATCATTGAACTTATTTTTTTGAATAATTTTCGAAAACAGAAATATCACGTACTTGCAGTATCTTTTTTTTTTTTTGGAAACAAACATTTTTGGGAATTGTCATTACTTTTTGACAATTCGTTGTACAACTACTGACAATTACTTGTATTTTGTTGAGCGTTTTTTTTATCAACAGTATTTTATAACACTTTGTTAAGAGTTGTTGGGTACAAGGTTTTGAACATTTTTCATTAGAATATGTAATTATTATTTACTTTTGCTCTTACTTCGCGCTTCTGTTTCACCGATTGAAATTCCGTCTCGATAAATCGACAAACTGATGTAGATAGTTGACATATATATTTGGGACATTTTATAATCGTTTGGACCCTGTCGAATTTCTGAACGCGATATCTCAGAATCGGCTGAACCAATAGAATTGTAAATAGACTCTTTTGAAAGATAAGCGCCAAATTATATGATAGAAGAGGTCTTTAAAATTCGATTCGTTGTACCGTTTCTAAGATATATCGATCGAAAGTTACACTTCCGGTATATTAGCGTAGTCAACACAGAAGCGTCACGCTACGAAAAAAAATCTTTTTGGGGTTCGACTTGGCGTCGAGACGCTGCCGCATCTCCCAATGTATTTGACGACAGGATGAGGTTTGATCGAAATAACAATCTCGAGCACTCGGATTATTAACATTAGGTATTGTGTAAAAAGCATCGACCGGAGAGCAACCGATACGGTCATGCCATTATAGTGTCCCGAGCAGCCAGTAACAAAAAACAAAACAAAAAAAAATGAAATGAAAAATGAAAAATTTCCCCGTAATAGGATCGCTTTTGAATTTATTGTCTTAATAGTTGCGTTCGATATGGAATAATTGTCAAATCTTTTCAAACTGCCATTTTTCTTGATCAGAAATAACACTCGATTGTTCTTATTTCTTTCTGCTCGTCGTCTACTCCGTCGCAACGCTACGGCGCCGCTAAAAAATTTGAGCGTCATCTCGCCAGTTTGAAAAATTTACATTGCCGATATCCAATTTGTTCGCGCAATATTTTTATAATCACTAACACGCATTGCTCGCAATAACGGAGCACACCTTATTTTCCGACATTGCTACCCTTCGATGCTACAACTCTGCGTAGCACTCCAATATCTGCCCGTGCATTGCCATTATCCTCTTTTTCGTTCGCGTGTCTCTCACGGCTAGCTGAGCGATCAGAAGCAACAAACAAACTGTTGACACCGGTAGCCGAAAGCGATGTCCTCGACGCAAGTTCCAGCTTCGTTATCTCCCTGACGATATGTTTACGGAAAAAAAAGAACCCAACATCCAGAAGACCTCGAGGCCTTTCGGAGGCCGTAACCCCGTACCGTTCAGTCTACGCGTCTCGACGGTCCGGAAATTTACGATTCAGATATCGAAACGACCCGCGAGATGCGCAGCAACGACCCGAGAGGGGCTTCGTCGCGATTCCACACAGGGATAAATCGGCCGGGGTCAGAGAGCAAGGAGTTTCGGATAATTGCGAAATGAAATCCTCTTCTTCGCGAAACGGGAGGGGGCGAGGGAGAAAGACAGAAATAAAGAGGTTCGAAAGGTTAAGAGTGGAAGGAAATAATTGCCTTCAACAGGTCGATTGAACGACGAAAAGTAACGAGGAAGAGTCAACGCGCCCGAAGGACTGAGTTTTGAGGTCGAAGAACGAAGAACGGTCAAGGGGATGGCCCGGACGATGGTGCGTTATCGAGCAAAGAGTCGACGTATCGTATTCAACACGGCAAGGAGAGTACTCTTCGTCGACTTGCGGCCAACCGGAGCGATGAACCTTCGTGCTCCAATAGCCTGAATACTCTCGCATCACCTCGCGACTATATCGCGCCCGACGATGGCAAACGGATGCTCGAAGGTTTTCTTCATTTATGCTCGATTGCTCATTGCAACCTGTGTTACAACCGCGGATAAAAATTGAGTTCAAGGACGCCCTGCGAAAGACGAGGAAAATCATTCGGTAAAGTAACGATAGAACACTTCGAGCGAACAAGTGCGAATAGGCACTAAAAGCATTTTACGATCAATATAGACTCATAAAAAAAAAAAAAATAACACATATTTTCGCCAGATGTCGAGATAATACGGTAGTTGAAAATCTCGAAAACATAAAACGCGTCATGTTTACAGTAGCGAAAACTCGCCCTCGAAAAAATGCGGTCGGAGCTCTGTTTTCGCTGACGAATAATTATCGACACGACGCGGCATTTCGTTAATTAATCGAGGACAAGATAAGAGCGTTACGCCACTATATTGCGCGGTTCGCGGGCGGCTAACGAAATTCTGGGTTGAAAAATTGGTCTGTGGAAACGGCTCGGCACAGCATGAGCGAGCGGGGACGACGCATTAATGACGATCGTTCGACGAATCGACGGAGCCTCGCGAATGACGAGTGTTTATCCCTGGAATAATGGGTCGCCATATACGAACGATCGCCGAACGAGGCCGATCGGAGAGCTACGAGCGTACTATTATCGATCTCCCATCGTCGATCTTTCTTCGCGAGGTCACGCAGACGAGACTGGAAGATGTCCCTATGGATCGATAAACGCGTACGGTAAAAATAGAAAAATCGGTATAACTCGCCGCTTTTTTTTTTTGAACAACCAAATATTTACTTCGTTGGTCGCGATCGCCGATTTTGCCGATTCAACTGATTTTTTTTCTACCCCCGAATGACTATTTTCCGAGTTTTTGAAGATTTCATTATAGAGAATACTCGAGAATCCGAACGAATTATTCAGACTCAGAAATTCGAGCTCCGCCCAATATCGATCATATCGGAACGGATGATTTTTTTGAAAAAAACCGAATGAGCATGTGGGATTTCCGCATGGGCTCTCCCAGGCTGGATATAATTGTCCGCTGAATGTTCTCTGGACCGTAATCTTCGTTACCGGATTATCGCGCCGCGAAACAGGATACAAACACGGTAATCATTTCTTGGCCCTTACGGTCCAATTATCCTACAAGAGAGTTATAACGAGTTTGCGAGGACCGAGGCGTCTGTGAGGATTTTGGACCACTCGTCTATAGGCAGATCGTCGACGCCGAACGTTCGTAGGTGGGTAAATGTGGACGCTATACGTATGCGACCGGGCTCGACTGGCTCCCGACCGTAAACACGACGTCATGACGCGCAGGTAGGTCGCATCGTACCTGCCGACGTGCGTATATACGAGACCGGAGTGGGAGCGCGGAACGGTCTCGCGAGCGCGCTTCTATACGCCTCTATCCGGCGGAGATATAAAACCGAACCGTCCACCACACCGACTTCAGTCAGCGTCGAACGCTCGTGAACAAGAGTCCCGCCGTCAGAGGAACGTTTTATCGAGAATTACGAAGAAACGAACAAAAAAAACAACGAAGAAGTCAATTCGAGTGCAACGAATATTTTCATTAACGTGATATTTTCAAAATACATTCACCGACATTCGACTCTGGTTTCAACCGATCTGCAGGATCTGAATCATCGCGAAACCTTTGTGGAAGCTACGCGAATATCGTTGAACAAGTGAAACAAGAGTGCACGTACGGGATAATTCCGTGATCGACCGATTTCCGGGAGTAAAAGGAAAAACGGCAGAAACAAGATGAGCCGATCTGGATCTGTGAGAGCGTGGATCGCTATCGTGGCAGTATCGGTATGCTGTCTCGCCGCGAGAACCACCGGTTCCGCTATACCGATGTGGGAATTTCTCACCAGAGATGAGAAGGTGAGTCTTCGTAGTATTTCGTATGCCGATTTATTTTTTATTTCAAATTACCGATCGACACGCGAGCAATGAGTGATCAATAAAATTGAATTCTGGAAACCTCGCGATTACCGATCGACCGTTTATCCTGGCGATAAATCGCGTGCACAAAACGGCCCGGATGCGCGCTTGTGGTAAACAAATTCACGGTTTCGAGAACGATCGCCACTCGGCGATTCCGACGAGTTGCGAGGCACTTTCACCGAACAATCGAGCACGTTCGAACGACGCCTCGTCGCTCTCATAAATTCGCATGCACACATCGCGGAACATTTAATCGTTACATTGCGGGCGAAGCTCTTTCGCGAACGATCGTACAACGCCAGAAGTTAATGCGCTCCGAGAAAGTCGGAAAGTTAACTCGAATCGTGTCTCGATCGAGTTTCGTATGAAAGATCCGTTTCACGCGAGCGCGCATGTAAAAGTCTCGGACCTCGGCGGTTAAACGCCGATCTTGCCGGAGCGCTCGACGGCTCGTTAAGCTTCTCAGCGCTTGAAGTTCAAGAACACTCTCTTCGGCCGGTAGTCGCTCGAACCAGACCGGATCGGCGAAGGAATCCGCCGCGCGTTCACCTCTCCGACGTGTACGAAGATCGTTCGAGCATGGAATTTCTCGCGTTACCCCGGGCAACCCGAGAATTACCGATCTTTCTTCGTCTTCACACAAAATCCAATGTCGTCTCTACACAAACAACTCGAACTTTCTTCTTCGACCCGTATTTGAAGAGTCATTGAATTCTTGAAAGTCTTCTCGCAACAGCACGATCGGTAACTCTATCGTAACGCGAATCCGAAGCCAGCGCAGAATTCCAAAGTATCCGCGATACAATCGCTCGGCAATTCGCTCGAAAAGAGAAAAAACATTTTTTTTGCATCACAATGGGCCACGAATGTGCGTGTCCTCTTCGCTTTCGTAATAGCACGGTTTAACGATTCCTCCCGTCGACCGAGCGGTCGTTCGTCAACACGCTCGACGCGTAACTTTCACCGAATTTCCGGAAACGATTCGCGATGCATTCCGAAGATAAATAGAAGGACCATCGTTCAACCGGCGGGTTACGCGAGTATCGCGGATGTTCTCGATAAATGTCGTAGACAACGGCTTAATGAGATCTCGCAAATGCAGGCCGGATGTAATATGCAACGGTGGGCTTCGATCGGCGAGATCGAATGTTTCGTCGGCATTCGAAGATTGTCACGATACGCGCTCGACGAAATGTTTGCTCGTCGATATTACGCATACCGATCGTTCGAACGATACACGATGGTCACGTACCGAGCGCGAAGCCGCGTATATTGTGTGAAAGAAAAAAAGATAGTCGATAGGCCGTCGAATGGGGCGCTCACCATTCTTCTGTGACACGAATTTGTAACCGTTCGGTCGGGCGTGTTACACATTGTCGAGTTTCACCGGACGTGCGCCGACTGTTCGATCGTCGCATCAACCGCCGATTTGCGATTTGGCACGCGGCTCTACGATAAATATCCTCGATTATGAGTTACAATTCGCGTCGGTAAACTCGCACGTGCACGGAAACCCTTTCATCGAATGCTGGAAACTACGTTCCGAATATAATACGATAATGTTTTTGCGTGACAAAATTTACTAAGCGCCTTTGTTCGCCGCTTTTTGTTGCAGATGAGTCATCTCTACAAGTTGTTCAGCAAGCAGGTGGCGAGCTATTGCTCGGAATCGCCGTTGCCGGACTGCAACAAGAATCTATTGGTTTCCGGTGTCAGGAGTCTCGCTAATATTGACGACAACGAGTTGGATCGCATGGATCCGTATCAACGTGGCGCTAATGATATAAGTAAGTTTTACTCGGTATTCGGCGGCTAAAACGCAAAAATTGATTCTTACCGCTCATTTGGTAACGAGCAATAAAGTTGCTTGACGAAAAATTGTTTTCATTCTACTGGTTAAAAATATATTTCTATGCACAATTTGAGTCTTGCAAGGCCCAAGTACGCGATAAGATTGTCGCGAATGATAGAAGATCGTACTAAGCAAATTTCTCGTTTTGATTACAGTTTGGCGCACCATCATTGGTGAGAACAGGCTCAATTCGAAATACGGCCACGAGAACTCGTATTACGCAACCGGAGCTGATCCATTGGGTAATTATCATTATTTTTCAAAAACTACACGTTTTCAAGAGAATCGACTACTTTTCGACGATAACCCTGAAACGCCTGAAAATACTTGAAAAAAAAAAAAAGAACAAAAAAAAGCTCCATTTCGAGAAGACCTTGCATTTTTTTAAATTCCGCGTTTCTGATTTATTTCGTAACGCGTATAATTTCTGCCAGCATCATTTCGCATTCTGATTGATCGATTTAACTGTAATTAAACATTGGAATAATATTTTTTCGACGAATTTATCGTGTCTATCGGATAGCCATGCATTGGGTCGACGAGATAAACAAAAATTCAGGCAGTTCCGGGGTCGATTCGCGGTAATCAAGACAAACAAAATCATGAATTTGCTCACTCGAATTCGATGCTCATCGGCGGAGTCGCTGGTCCGTTCGATACAGTAAGGAGGTCACTTTTCTCATGGCCTCTTTGAAGAATCGCTTCTGCTTTCACATTTTCTCCCGGTATCCCGTGTGTAATAACGTTCACCACCGCGGGACGATCGACGGTTCCGTGCATTGTGTCTGAAAGAGAATAATCACAGCCCGCGATTAAAACTCGATATTCGAAAATTTCTAATTAACATCTCGCGCCGCGCGACATTGACGAGTGGTCTCTCGGCGTTGTTTATTCGTGAGAAAGATAAACCGTGCGAGAAAGAAAAAACTGTCGCCTTGGCCCCAAACGTCTCGAGCGGGAGTGAAAAAATAAATAAATAAATAAATGAAGTCTCGACGAAACCGCGCGATACGCCCGGCCGGTTATTATTGCGCGCGGGTACGATGCAGAAGTTATCCATCGCTATGTGACTTCCGAGGTGAGGATGAGAGGTCGACCTCTCGTCTCCGCTACACGTTGAACCGTTCGAACTCTTCCGTCCTTGCCGGAGGCTTCGCGAGACGGCCGCGCGAACTCATCGACATTCGTGAAACGTCGTATCACGATCGTGTCGGACCTTGAACGGTTGCTTCGAGCGTTTCGTTGTGCCGGAAGCTCATCGGGAAAACCTCGAATTATCACGCGAGGCGCCGAAAAGTTAATCCGCGAACCGAGACTCATAAATAGCGCGTTGCCGAAGGGATTAAAGTTTAAAGACGCGAGGTATGCGAAGAAAAGGTCAAAGCGCCAAGCGAACCTGTAGTCCGCTGAATAAAAAAGATCAAAAATTCTTCAAATAAATCGTAATAAAAATAATGATTCTTACAATCGGGAAGAGAAAAATTATTGACAATGAACTACATTGGAACATGGCTCGATATTAAATTTCTTTGCATTTTATATACATTGCTATTGGGCCATCGACCGGAGACCTTCAACCGTATCATTATCGATAACTCAAAGTATATATTTTATACTTCAACGAAATTATAAAGATCATTTGTTATTATTATTATTAATAGTGCCGAATGAGAGGTTGTGTTTTTAATGTAAGGATTTTTTTCGTTTGCGTTACAGCTACGAGCGAGAGCGATAACAATGGTATTGGAGAGGAATCGGCGCCGGTCAGTGACTATCTGAGGCCGTCCGATCGCGCGGGTCCCTATTTGGTAGGACCGATGGTCATCCGCGTATTTCCGGACGGTCGACCCGTTCCCGGAGACGCGGAGCGACCTCTGCCCCGTGACGAGGACGTGGACGAGCTGAAATACTCGAAAATACCGTCGGTGTCCGAGATCGAGGCGAGCAGCGAAAGATTCTTCTACAAAAAGCCCACTTACGACGTTGTCGGAAACAAGCGCAACGTTTACATACAGGACAAGTCTGGACAACGACCGGCTCTCATCGCCACGACGAAGAATTCTTACTATCGCGGCGTCAATCCTCTCTTCCGAGATCGCCGGGTGCCCAAATTACCGAGCAACGACCGTTCCGTACGTTTCTACTGAGAAGCCGCGAACGGTGGTGATGAACGACGAAAAAAAAGAAAAAAAAATCGAAAGCGGCGTATCTCGTGGTTGCCACGATTGACGATTGGTCGGTGAAGAGGAGGAAGAAAAAAGAAAAAGGAGCGACGCTTCTTGAACAAGGAGAAAGTGAACTGTGACGAATTCGAGTTGCCTCGCGTTATCCGGCAACGGAGAGATCCTCGGCGAAAAAAAAAACGGAAAACAACAATCGCACTGACCGACCAAGAAGAATAGTTCGCACTTAGATTTAATAACGATCATCCTTATTTATTTTATTTTATTGACAAACGTTGAATACTCTATTCATCGGTGGACGTTGGGCGTTCGATGGATTTGTGAATTCGTCACGCGGTGTTTGCCCTCGGTTGTTTTTTCTCTGCACCTTGCACGTTTCACGCATCGGAATACGCCGTGTAAATAATTCCTGCTGAACGTTCATTCATCATCATCATCCCATCGAAACTTCGATCGCTAATGTGTATGTGTGATAATAATCGCGTCGGGATTCCTCGCTGCGCGAGTATCGGCTCTGACGATTCGTCCGGTAGCGCGCACGAGGCGCGATCGCGCGCGAACGATCGAGAGAACGAGATGAGAAATTTTGTTATTATTTTTTTGTCCTTTGATTTAATGCCTATCGGTTTCGACGATACGCTCGCGTGCGTGTCGATCTTTTTTTGTGATAAATTCTTGAGACTATTGCGGAATGCTTAATTACTATTTTTTGTGAATTAAAAATCACAGTTCTCGTATGTCATATTGATAATACTCGATTGGTAGTTCATTGTGAACGAAATAATATTTAATGGTTATGTTACGATATTGTATGCATCATAAATCACAACGTGTACCCCCTCCCCGCTGCCCTTTGTGGCTCGACGCGTCTTCGTATTATTAGCGTTTAGTGCCTGTAATTCATTGTAAATATTGTAAACCTATCAAACGACGTGCCGAATCGCGAAGAGAGAAACAAAAAAAAACATTGAAAATGTAATTGTTTTATACCACACCGACCGATCGTGACGAAAGATCGGAACGATAATAAAAAAATCGTTTACAAAAGAAAAGAAAACGAATCTCAACCTTTTGACCTTTTCACCTTTTTTGTTGTTGTTTTGTTTGTTTTTGTCAATTATTTGTGCGTGCACGAGAATACTCACGAAGAGGTGAGTCCGGGCGTGCACTTATAAAATCCGATAGCGCGCGAGAGCCTTTCGCGTTTTATCATCGTCGAGCCGCACTGACGAAACAAACTGTTTTTTTTTTGTTTTGGCCGTTGGTTGACTCGTCCCCAGGGGGGACCCGTGCCCTCTCTTCAAAACAAACTTGAAATTGGTGCGAGTCGATTGCCGCGTTTGCACACTTTCGGCGTGCGCGATGTTTGTTGTTTTTTTATAATCACCGAGCAAGCCCTGTGTCAAGGTTTGGTTAGTCTCGGACAAACGGACCAATGGCAAGGCAGGAACGAGTATTTTGGAAGGCCATTGATATAAAATACCTCGATGTTTCATTTTAAATGATATACGAGCCAAACTATCGACTGAATGTCCGACGCCGATCGAGTACAATGGAATCGCGTCGTGAGCACGAAAAAAAAAGTGTCACCCGCTAACTTTGATTTGGAAATTATTATGGGCGCAACGGATCGACCCGCGCGCTCAATGAACATGCAATACTTCACTGGACGAAAAGACGTGGATAATGAAGAAAGTACGCGTCGACGTTAGTATTCCTTCCAGCGGAATCACTGCTCGATGCGAATCTCAATAATCATCACCCCGCCGAACCGCACAAAAAAGCCCACGTGTTTTCTCGCGAAAGTCTTCTTTTTCCTTTGTTTCTCGAGCGAAACCGAAGATCTCCGAGTACGCGCACTACTCCAATCACGCGCTTCCGAGTGATCCCGACCGCATGATGCGAAAGGTCTGGAAATTTCGCGAGTTTCGAAAACGAAAGTACTCATCACAACGGGAGAACCGATGTGGGTATTAAAATTCCACGTCAGTGCCGCACAAGATGACTATCGAAGCGTCGATCGCATCGAGTTATTCCGTCGCTATTGGTACTTGCCACTCGAAAATATTTCTCCGCAAAGTTTGTGACAAAGCCGAGTGAAATCGTGAAGGCAGAAAAATGAGACCGGTGCAGAGAAGGCAGCAGGGCATGCAGTACGGTCTGTACTTGCTGGGTATGCAAGCCATGAATTATGGCCTCGACAAAATTCCGCCGGCGACGCTAATCGCGATCATAGGACAGGTATTACTATCGATCGATCCTACGCAGAGTCTCTAATTTATCTGACCTCTCTGATTTTTTAAGAACAAAAAAAATGTATTTTATTCTAATGTACTCAATTATCATTATATATTTATGTAAAAGGGTTTTCGCATCAAACAAATAAACAAAACTATCGCGACGCGAATGGATCGAATTCCTCCGACTTGTCTGACTAAAGCTTATCGCTATTCAACAGGCTTTGCTGTTCGTCGGCGTCGTGCGAGTGCCATGGAACGCGGAGGACGTTTGCATATCCGCGCTGAAGATAATAAAGCACAAAGATTGGAGATCCTTCGTAGTGTCGAACTTCGAGCACGGCTCCGACATGCATCTCTACTACAACATGATATCGCTCGTGTCGAAAGGATCGTTTCTCGAGCCGATGTACGGAACGGCAAACTTTGCCATGCTATTGGGAATTCTTTCGCTCGGCTGCAGCGCGATGTACGTCGCCTTGTCGTACGCGCTGCTGCAAGCGACGGGAGATTGGGCTTACTACACGACCTGCGCCATTGGCTTTTCGGGCGTACTTTTCGCTCTCAAGGTCATCGCAATCCACGAAGAGAGCGACGACCGATTGCGCAACGTCGGAGGATTCCGAGTACCGAGCAAATTGGCCGTTTGGGCGGAACTAGTTTTGATCCACGTGCTCGTGCCGAACGCCTCGTTCGTCGGACACCTCGGCGGAATTTTGGTCGGGTGCATCTACCGCTACACTCTCGTCGGGGTTTTGGTCGACAACGCAATCAGCACGATAACCGGAAAGCCCATCGTACACGCGGAGGCGTTCTATCGCGGAAGACGTTTCTTCGTTTAGCGATTATTTGAAAATCATCAAAAATTCACGAGATCCTTGAGAAAAATATTTATACTTCATTCATCCGATACATTGTACTTTGGAGCGACGAGCCGGAGTTATGTACATACATCGAATTATAGAGAACGGCGGGGGGAGAATTAGCGACGAATATCGAACTTCCGACATTCGTTATTTTCTATTACATTGAATTAAATATTTTTTTAATCAACAAATTGATGACCATTTGAACCGAAAGTGTCGACTGTTGGAATAAAAGAGATTTTTTTCTCTTGTAGCACCAGACGTTTTTGTCTCGAGCATCGCAGATCGTCGAGGTTCTCGATTTTACGCTCCCTTCTGCAGGTAGTACAACTTGTAGAGCGTGGCGTCCGGTACGTCTTGGGATAATTGATTTTTCGCGAACGGATGAGCTGAAACGAGAAAAAGTAACGAATTCAAGGGCATGCCGAGAAATTTTCTTTCAGTACCGGTATTTGGAAGAATTTTGAACAATTTCGCGATGAAGTTTCGAACAACTTTTTCAATATAAGAACAGTTGTTTGCGCAACAATTTTCAATGAGTCCATGCCCATAAAAGGAACTTCGTGTCTCTTCGCTCACCTTCCGCTTCCTTGCAACGTCGATAGCACGGAATATCGTGGAATATGCAGTAAGCGCTGAACTTCGCTAGCGCGTCGGGATCGCCTCTGACGCCGCCGTTCGTCAAATAATTCCTCAGCATCGGTTTGAGTTCTGTAACGAGACGTTTTCGAATTTGCTTTAATCCGGACAAAGAGTCGTTTATTCTCTCCTCAATTCATCGAAGTCAATATTTTTCCCACCTTCCTCCCAAGTGTCCAAGATGAAAGCGGCGCGTTGCTTGATCGCGAGAACGCTCTCAACGCTGAGCAAAGCATTGGCTTCCTCGAGATTGTTCCTCTGCAGTACCTGAGATGATACGAGCTTTATCTGCCAAACGACGTAAGCCGTCGGTCGTTTCTCGATACTTTCGATGCTCTTGTACATATTGACCCACAATGGCAGTAAGCTTATCTTGTCCTTTATAACGCACTCGTAGACTATTATAGCGAGTGTTTGTAAGAAATGTTTTTCCGAATCCGAAATTTGGCGATGATCGTGACGAACGTTGGTCAAACTTTGGCTGATCTTCACCGGCGAGCTGCACTCGCCCGTATCCATTTTTTCGCCGTCGAAAGATCTCGACGACTTTTCTCCCGAGTCGTTCGAGCTCTTGGACGCGTGACCCGAGCTCGTTTTGCCGTGACTACCGGAGACGAAACCGTCCCTCGTCGTTTCGTGCTTCAACTTCTCGCTCGTGCATCGATTCAAGAAATATTTCACGATATTCAAAACGGTCTTGTCGTTCGTGAAGGAAGTCACGTGCTCGGGTCGCGCGGCCCAAGTCAGCACGCTTCCGGTCGTCAGGGTTTGCGCGAGCAAACTTCGAAATCCCTGTACGAAGGCATCAACGTGAAAATTAATGTACAATCGACGAAACGAATTGCGGGGACGAGGAAATGCGTTGCGATACTTACGTGTGGATCCTCGAGATAGGAAAGGCATCCCGCTCTCTGCTTGACGCTCAGAGAGCCACATTTTTTGAGCATGCCTTCGAGCTGTTGCCAATTGTGTCCCCGCTCGAAGACAATTTTCCAATATCTATCGTCCTTCAATTCGACTCTGTCGAGACTGTCCAGTTGAGGAAGCAAACAGGGAGCCTTGAGAACGGATTCCTGACCGTTTGCCAGTCTCTCGGTTTTAAACGTGAGACGAACGGTCGCGTAACAATTGCGCTTCGTGTCTATGTCCCGCGGTAGGATGAGCCGCGGCTCGGCAGCGAGAACGTACAAGTGCCGAAGAGCTTGAAGATGATATCTTAAAGCAAAGCAACCCATCAATGGAGATTCTTCCCGGATTCCATGGAAAATTGAGCGCTCCGAAATGTTTACCTATTGTCGTTGCTGTGCGTAGGAAATTTTGGAAAAAGTGCGATAATCAGAGCCGCAATCGCGCTCGGACTGTTCGAAAGAGTGTATCTACCGCCACCGAGGAACAGTAGTCCCAGTGCCATGTGGGTCGCGAGATGAGAGCCGTAAGTAACGACGTTGCTGGCCGGACCGACCCGGGTTCTCACTTGACGACAGATCCTCATGATCTACAATGATTTCAATCATATAACAAACACGCCTTCGGCTAGGAAATTTGCTCGACATTACCTCGAGGTCACCCGTTCCCGCCATCACGACCGCTGTCGAGAGCAATATAACGTTGAGGCAAGTCTCGATCGTCGATTTTCCGGCCAATTCGCCGATAGATTTGTGCGACAGAGCTGCGAACATTTGGGCGTAGTTGTAGAGAGTTTTGAATGCATTCTCGTTGGCGGTTCCCGCGTACTTGAGCCCGAGAGCCATGCAGGCACCCGCGATTATGTTGCAGTATGCTTGACTGAAAAAAAAGCCAAATTATCGTCATTTCATCCCGATAGGACACGATCGTTCGATTCCGGTTGAGCTCACTTCATAGTTTCCAGATCCACGTTCTGCGTTATCTCGGGTGTCGGTTTTTGCAGACGATATTTGTAAACGATTTCGGGCACGTGGCTCGATACCCAGAGCGCTGTCGGTTCGATCTCGTCCCAAAGAATCAGAGATTTCGCGAGTATTCGTAGAAGCAGCAAATCAGGCCGGACGAAATCCAGAAGAAATTGAGTACCGGGTGCTCGCATCCATTCGGCAACGGCACGGTTGCTCGTATTGAAGTACATGAGGCCCAGAGCGATCGTAGCACCGGGACTCGTGACGTCTATGTTTATCGAGTCACCCTCGCGAATTTGATAACTGAAAACTCAAAGAATTATTACCGTGAAGCAGAAAAATAAAAATAAGCATTCATTGGCGTCGAAGCTCGACTTGGACTCCGCGAGCGTTATAAATCACCTCGGCGATTTGTATTTTTCTTTCTGCGCTCCGGTGAAAGGTCTTACGTGTCCACCGACCATGTAGTAATGCAAAGTGTCGGGTATGCTCGCCAAATCGGCACCTCCGCCGCGTCCGAGCACCACCAATCCAAGAGCCATTCCAGCGGCAAGCGAATACGACTCTCGATCGACGCAGTTCTTCATTTCCGGTCCTGGTGGTCTTCCTGATAGAAGCAAATTCAACGATCAGTCTACTCGATCTTTTATCGAAGGTGTCGCAAAAGAAAGTAAGTCGTCGACTTACCGATTTCCGAGAGAAGCGCGTGCGATATGTGCCTGTGAGCCGTTCCCTGATAAACGAGACCGACCCCCATTAGAGCGGCTACTTGAACGTTCTGCGGAACGTTCAATTCTATGCTCGTCGGCGGTAGGAGGGTCTCAACGTGCAGTGACAGTAGTTTCGTCATCGAGACGTCCATGGTAGCGCGATGCGTGGCCGACAATCCGAGAAGAAGACCGACATTGGTCGCCTCGTGGCACTCGACGAGATACTCGTACATGCTGAAAGGCGCGAGATTCTTGAGATGTCCGTTGAGTCCGAGGGCCATGAGAAAGCCCGAGTGCTCGATACCGAATTCTCCCTGTTGCTGCTTGTTGTAAACGATCCACGTTGAATCGATGTTCGAGGCGTCCGGATGTATTCGCAGGCCGGCCGCTACGCCGTTGTGAAAGAGAGGCCAGAGATTCATGTTCGGCGGTACGTCGATGTGTGCCAATTCGACGGTCGTGCCGCGCGGCGGTGCTTTGCCCGTCAGACAGAGGCGCGGTATCGGCAATTGTTCGGTTATTATGGGCGTCGAAGTTCTCAGTGTGAACATGCCCCGAGCGACCGGAAGGGCCATCGTCCTCGTGCACAATGCGTGCAAATGGCGCTCCTGTTCCTCGATCAACTCGTGATCGCTCACGTCCGGGCGTTGCACTATAGCGATGCGAACGGGCTTCGAGGAATTGAGGAGTCTCCGCAATTCGGCCACTCGATGATCCTTATTGAATCGCAATTTTAAGATCGAATCGTCGAAATCCATTCCGTCGTCTTGTTCCGGATCGCGGGCCGGATAATTTTGGCCGCTGGTTTCGGAGCTGTGCTCGGATTTGAGTGTACGCGAGTGTTTTTCCAATTTCGCGAGATCCTGACGATCTATCAACTCGTACGCCTGTGTAGGCCAGTCCGAGGGCGGTCTCTCGCGACATCGGTGCATCGCATCTTTCAGTATGAGCGCCACACCCGGCGGCAGAGTCTCCAAGTCTCTTTTCGTCAAGCCCATTTCGTGATAGAGCAATACGATTCGATCGGCCGTCGGTTGTTCGATCTTACTCGGTACGTCCTTGTCGTGTTTGAATCCCGTTTCTTGATAATCGACTCGACTACCGGCCGGCACGATCAACTTCGTGAATCTATCGATTTCGACCGTTGCGCCCGTTTCCTCGTGAGCGATCAACGCCATTAACTGGACGATACTCTTCGTTCGCGGGTTGACACGGCTCAAGTGCGGATAAGGCGCAACATCGAGACTGTTTAACAAATTGTAGAGAGTCTCGAAGACGTTCGGTGGCTTCGTGGGCATATAATTCGGCGGCGTTATCTTCTGAAGATCGGCGAGCGTGAATTGCGACGGGCCAACGTCGCGACGGCAGAGTTTCGGAAAATCCAAGAAATAATGTTGGGAATACATGTCGAATTTGAGATCGGTGCTCAGTTGATGAAGAAATTGAGCGAGCAAGGGAAGACTCTCGGACATGACGCAATTGAGTTTCAATTCCTCGTAGAGAAGGTGTAGCGAGAAAAGAACGAGCGGCAGATAGGGAAAGAGAATGGCTTGGGTGCTAATTTTACCGATATTCGACGCACTCGCGTCTTTCGAGATCGCGGCACCGTCGACCTTGCGGACATTTGAGCATTTCTTCAAGTGCAAAAAATCGGCCATGTAGGAGCTCGAATTTTTGTGCTCCGGCGATTCGAGCAGATAGAGCCAATCTTCGTGAGTTCCCGAGTCGTTGGTTTTCTGCTTTTTCGGTACGACTATCGGACTGTTGCGCTCCGTCTGGTGATCGTTCTCGTTGTTCTGGATCAGATGCAGTTTGTCGACGTCGTAGCCGAGTAGAGTGAGCAGAACAACGAGAAACAGGTGCCACTCTTGGGTCGGCGAGAAATCTTGAGGGCCCGGCGCGTTTCTCGCGCCGTACCACTTGACGAGCAGCTGCATCGCCAAATCGCGCTGCAGCACGCTCCGGAGTGCCTTCAGGCATTTCGTCACTGCGGCAAAAAAAATTAACGACACGATTAGCGATCATTCTTTAATCTCGGACATGGAATTTAATGCGCACCTAGAGGCGATGTACTCGAAGCCGGAAGAGAGACTCTGTAGTATGCCTTGTTGCCGTACTCCAGCGTGATTTTGTTGCCAACGGCATCTTTAAGCGCCACCAGAGCGGAATCGAGCAACGAATTCTCCAGAAGCATCGGCGGCCTGGAACTCGCTCCAACGGGACTCAACAGATGAAGAGCCTCCTCAAACTTCGCCTCGTGCGGGGCAATATTTTGCGATATCAACGAGCTCCGACGGGGAAACGGCGAGCTCAGCCTCTGTCCGAGATTGTTGACGAAGTAATTGCATCCACCGATATTCGGCAAGATACTCGGTATGTGTACTTTACCGACGCATGTGACGCCCGAGTAAAGAGTCACGCCGTTCGACAAATCCAGAGTAGCTATCATGTTCAGTGTCTGCGAGTATTTAAATTTCCTTGATAACGAAAGCGTTAATTGCGACACGACAGCTGTTGTAAAAATCACGTTCACCGACCGGAAGACCGACGGCATCCTTGGCAACGATGCTCGTTACCATTCCGAAGATTATCTGCTGCTGCTTGTTCGTCTTCTCGAGTCTGACGAGAAACAGTTGCGACCTACTCGGAACGAGATATCCCAAATAGCCTTGACCAACGAGATCCGAAGTCAACAGAAATTTCGTTGCTCTCCCAGAAACGACTTCCCTGCGAGAAAAAAGAGAACAAAATTGAGCACGGCCTTCTTCTCAAAGTTCATTCGGAGGGTGGGCTTACTTTCCGATAGCGGTCCACGGGAAATCGAGATAAAAATGGGATTTATTAATAATATTTTTTATCGGGATTCGCTACTTGCTTCGGCACACCGGTGCTCTCCGTCCAAACGTGATCGAGACATATTTCCGGATACAGGGGCTTGCTCGACGTGGTCGGAGTGTCCTGAAACTGAAAGCTGTTGCAGCTACTCGGACTGTTGAGCGATTGCCCCAATATTCCGGCCATCACCGTGTGATGAAGCCGCGTCTGATGTATATTGGGCCCGATCGACGCGGCGATCAGAGGTGAGAATGCCGAATGTGTGGGAGATTGACAACGAGAGATCGTAGCCATTGGACTCTGAGAACGCGAGTGCTGAGTGTGCTGCTGTTGTTGCGACGGCGATGGTCCGCCTCCCGAGCAAGAAGTCGTGTACGAGGTTCCGCGGGAGCCGAATGGACTGCTCGGCATTCCCATTCCCAGGCCCATGCTCATACCGCTCAACTGAGGATTCGGCATACCTGAAAAAATTCGATTGATCGAACGGTGAACATCGAACGTTGCAGACGATTCACGAATACGATTCACATACCGAAGAGGCTCAATGGTTTGTTGCTGCAACTCTTGTTCGCCGAAACGTTCCCACCGATGTGCAAGGGTGATGCGCTCGTCGAATGATTAAATACGGTCGGGGTCGTGTCGCTGCTCCCGCAAACTATCTGACGCTCTTCCGTCGATGCCTTTCGTATCTTGTAGACGGAATGTAAGCCCGTTTTCGTGTCGTACACCACTGCCAACGATGGCTCCGAACTCGTGAATACAATCTGTTGATTCGAGTCGCACATGTACGAGATGCTGGCTGGAAAAAGCGAAGAAGGAATGCGAACAAATTGGATCGACATGTCGGTACATGAAAGAAAAACAACGAAAGTAAAATAATTTTCAATAAAAAAATTCCGAAAACGTATGGTCGGGACTAAATTAGTTTCGAATGCTTCATCGTCACCGCGTCGTAACAGTAGTTTCATTGAGAATTTTTGATATTGCGAAATGATCTTTATATGAAATTTATATGAAATTTTTGAACACCAATGATCGGAGCTTCGCCGATATTCCGCGAGAACAACAGCGAATTTACCATGTTTGATGAGCAGCGGACAAATTTCATCCAGGGGATGCATCAAGGAAAAAGCCACCGGCAGGTTACTCTCGTTTTGCGCCGCCCATCTGCTCGCTTCGAGGGAAGCGTATCTGGACTCTGGCGTGGGAACTTGCGATTTTTCCATGAGGATTCCGAACTTTGTGGCCCACACGGCTGAAATCTGTATTAATCATTTAACATCGACGTCATTGAAAATCCAGGGTTTTTACGAGTGTCCAATGGAACTAGCCCGCATTTGGAAGGAAAGGATGATTTTCAACCTGAAACGGCAAGCTAGAGACGTAATCCTCTCCCGTGTCGGTGAATACTCTCAGAGTATAAGAGTCCAGAAGGCACAGGCATTCGACCGAATTTCCTATCCTCTCGTTACACTCGCTATCCCGATCTTTGGTCATCCGATCTGGCGTCGTGGTGCAAAAAGTACACCAGAGAGCGTGTTTGATGTCCGTTTCGCACGTATATGCCGTTTGTGGTACCCTTGCGAATTGAGTGCCTCTCGAGTGAACGGCCACTTTTCCAGAACAATAAAGTTCTTCCTCGCCACATGTTTCGTTGTCTCGCACCAACCAGAATTCGTTCTTTGAAAAATTCAACACACCGGCTCGCATCATTAACAAACGTTCGAGTTTAAATGATCGAATGATTAGCAAACGTTCGAGGTTTACGAGAAACAATGAAAAAACGGGGCTTACGGGAGATTTCTCGGATATGTTGACTCGACTGAATTTTTGGAGCAGCGCGCTGTCGCCGGTGACCGTTTGATTACCCGCGCTTTGTCGATGTATCACCGAGCCGGGATGCCGCGTGCGCGTCTCACGGCCACCCGGTGTATATTCCTGAATTGGGAAGAAAAACATTATCGGCATCCGATGATTGTTTATTGTTTTTGCGTGCGAACGCATTCGAATGAGACGAGAAAGGACGAGAAAACAAATCGTACCAGCGGATCTGAGGCGGCGATCATTGTCTCCTCGGTATCACCCAGATTTACCGAACTTGTTTCTTTGTCTTCAGTAATTTTTCAATGATATCGATGTTTATATCGTGTATGTATTCTTCTTCTTCTTTTGGGCTGTCGCCCGTAGAGAACACATGTGCCACCTTTTGTTGTTACGTCCCGACCGGTGGCTCGTCGTTGTTTATTCTCATTCCCGTGGACCTCGAAAGCTGATTCGTTGGCGGCTCTACCACTAGAAATTCGGCTCTGAGCCCGGGAGATTTGGTAGAGATTCAAACGAATTAAGAAGGCATTCATGAAGAACTTGCGATTGGCAACTCAGATGGCATCACCGTCTTTTTTTCCCTTCTTTTTTCACCGATTACTTTCGCATATTTCGTACTTGCACAAGAGAGGTCGAGCAAACGATTCTCCGAATCATGCGTCGCGGCTTCTCAACGAATTCAAATTGAATTATTTACTTGCCTTGGATCGAAGGGTGACATTCAGGTGGCCGAATGGAATTCATCTTCCGTGGCCAACGTGACAGTAGGCAAAGTCACTAGCGCTGTTTTATCCACACATCGTCTGCGGAAAACGAACAAAATGTCCGCGCTTCAATACAATTTTCCAATAAAAAATCTCGAAGCCGAGCGTCCATCGCTGATTGAAAATAAAATCGTACAATGCTTCCGGGAACATGTTTTAAATCCTGTCGAATAAATGATTAGCATCCTCACATATTATATAACGTCTCCTAACCGAATTCTAGAGAAATCTCAGAATCTTCTGTAAGGCACCCGTTATAAGTGACGAAGTTTTATTTCACTTTCTCTCACAAGTGTACGTGATAAGTTATCGACTCCCGGAAATGAGACCGGTCGATATTATAGGGGCCTACTCGTCCACATGATGGTTAATAATCGCCGGGCGATGTCGCTCCGTGTCAAGGGTAAATGTCAATTTCAACAAAATTTCACCGGGGCGCGGGCATTGAAGTGGTCTTTCAACAGATGGTCGTAGACTTCCATCAACTTCCATAATAAACGACGATAAAACAAGAGGTTATATCATATAAACATTTCGATGCAGATTGACGGCGAAAATTGAAAATTTGTGTACATTGAAATTTTGTTTTTTCATAGCCGTCGAAGTATGGTTGGAATATCTGCAATTCAGATACATCGCCGGCAACAATTGGGGCGTATGTGGCAATGGAACACGTAAACGCACGGTCTTTTTATTCGTAATATTTTCTCGATTCTTGGATGCACAGGAACGGGGAGGAGCCTCCGAACGGAAAATACATTAATAATTTGTCGACGAATTCAACGTAAACCAAACCCTTGGAATAGCCATTGCAATAAGTCACGAGACGAACGTCGTTCAGCGCTCTGTGAGCTCCAGACCGAATCTCGAGATCCTCTTTCGTTGTCGTTACCCCGAGTCCTGCAAGGATAAAGACACAACAATGCGTTCAATGTTGCAATGTGATGCGATAGTTTTGTCGTTCGAATCAAAGCGAAAAAGAGGAACGTTCGCGAGCGGTCTTGAGTACCTTTAACGAGAGCTTGTTCTTCTAGGGTGCACAGTTGAACTTGAAAGCTGGTCCACGCGTAATCTTGTCAGGATTGTAACGAGAAACGAACATTGGACATCCTTTTATCGGTACTCTGTCGAGCTGCAGCGCTTCGTCGACGGCGGCCTGTGAAGCACACGAAAACGAATGAGAACAAAAAGATGGTTAAACCGTTCGACTGGCGAGTAAAATTCCAAGGGGACAAGCACCGAACTGGCGAGTTACGTGTAACCGAATCCTTTGCTTCATCCCTTGTAGTCTCGTATCTGTTTCATAAGCGTTATCGGTCCAGCTGGGCTCAGGCTATCCTTGATCTCGTCCTCCGTCGCTGTATAATCACTCTTTTCTTTCTCGACGACGCTGCTGGTGAAAGTTTCTCGCGTTACCGAGACGGCAGTTCTCGAGGTTCGCAAACACGTCTCAGAACAGAAGCATATGAAATGGGGAAATTATTCCGTTTTCTCTCGACTCTCACGAATCGAGGTCTTCCTCGACGTCGGCGAGAGAATCCGGCGTACTCACGTTCTGAGAATTTCCTCCGGCAAATCGAGAATGTATTTTAGTATACTCTGGCCAACGAGAAAATTGCTTACGTCCTCCGAGAAATTGTTGCAATTGTGTTTAAACAAATTATACGTGCCGGACCTGAAAAAAACAGAAGATACTCCAAAAATTATATTACACAGCGACTGAAAAAATGTATTGGGATCGTTTGAAAAAAAAAAATCATTTATGAAAAAAAGAAAAAAAAAACACTCGCCCGAATTTCGAGGATCAAAGTCCGTTGATGTACTCAAAAAAGACCGAGTAGGGCAGATAAGTCTCGCCGAGCTTTTCGACTCAGAATGCTTCGCCGAGTACCGTGCCGCCCTAAAACAAAGTGAAAGCACACAAAAAAAATCTTTAAAAAATAGTTTGACTTCGTCAATCTGCATCGAAATGTTGACATGATATAACCTCTTGTTTTATCGTCGTTTATTATGGAAGTTGATGGAAGTCTACGACCATCTGTTGAAAGACCACTTCAATGCCCGCGCCCCGGTGAAATTTTGTTGAAATTGACATTTACCCTTGACACGGAGCGACATCGCCCGGCGATTATTAACCATCATGTGAACGGGTAGGCCCCTATAATATCGACCGGTCTCATTTCCGGGAGTCGATAACTTATCACGTACACTTGTGAGAGAAAGTGAAATAAAACTTCGTCACTTATAACGGGTGCCTTACAGAAGATTCTGAGATTTCTCTAGAATTCGGTTAGGAGACGTTATATAATATGTGAGGATGCTAATCATTTATTCGACAGGATTTAAAAAATGTTCCCGGAAGCATTGTACGATTTTATTTTCAATCAGCGATGGACGCTCGGCTTCGAGATTTTTTATTGGAAAATCGTATTGAAGCGCGGACATTTTGTTCGTTTTCCGCAGACGATGTGTGGATAAAACAGCGCTAGTGACTTTGCCTACTGTCACGTTGGCCACGGAAGATGAATTCCATTCGGCCACCTGAATGTCACCCGGATCGAATCCCCGTGGCAAATTTTCCATCTCATTGATCGGGCGCTATGGTTCGTTTCGACGCCTCCGGATCTTCCTTTTGTTTTTTTTTTCTTTTCAATAAACCTCAAAGTGCATGTTTTTTTATTCTTTCGTATATTATGTATATTCTTTTTAATATAATAATTAAGACACTAAAATATACAACAAATTGCATATCGCACGAGACATATGTATATGTATATACAATATTTGACATGTAAAATAAATCTTTCCGCGCGCCGTAATAATTTTCCTCTCGCTTATTTTTTTTTAATTCTCATGTTTCATTCGATTCTCGGTCTGGAGCGCGAAATTTATGAAAAAACGACTTCAATGTTCCCTCGATAATTTTCATCCTATTTCCCTGTGTTACTAATTTCATTATTTTTCGCTTTTTTAATGATTTATTCTTTCGTCAATATTTATTTCCTTTCTTTTACGGGGGTTGCGGCAGCGGTGGCGCTCGGAGTGGGACAGTCTTCATTCGAACCCAAAACAAATGCGAGAGAACTCGGAAGAAAAAAAAAATTCCTACCACTATCTTTTCCGCAATAAACTCCCGCCTCTTTCACACTATTTCGCGCAATTTCCACGGAAACGATCAACCGTTAAGCCAATGTTATAAAATCTCATTTGCTTTTTTTTTCTATAAACAAATTCCAACAACTCGAATGTTTCATTTGACTCGTTTTTTTTGTTTACAAGATCTCATATCAAACATTATCGAACGAAGTTCCATTCGTGCGAACGGCTTTGTATACTATTATAAAGTAAATGAGACTGGGCGCCTTTTATATTCGTGCGGGTATGGCGTTCAGTTACGATATAATAGTATAAAAACAACGAGCAAGAGGATAGGCTACTTTTTTTCAACGGACCATACCACGCAACCGAGTCCGTACGCTATTTTCTCGTTCTCTTTTTTTTTCTTTAATATGTCTTAATTATTGCTCGGAGTACAAAAATTCATACGCTTGGTGTGAAAAATAGGTCCGGTTTGTTTCTTGTTTTTTTTTCTTTGGTCCATTCGTTCGTTTCGTTTACCTTTGTTTTGTTTTTTCTCATCCGCTCCAAAGCCTAGCAACGATAATTAACAAGACTCCGTATACCTTTCGAAACAACCGGAAGATTCTCGCGACTTCTCACTGTTTTCGCTACTTGCGTTTATATAAATATAATATATATACATAATATATATTATATATTACATATATATGTATATGTATTTATATTTGTATATCGGTCTAAGTTTCAAGCCCGTAATGCCGTGGCGTTTAATTAAAGCTTTCTCGATCTACGTGCATGTTTTTTTTATTTCACTGTCCCAGCCGCGCGCACCACCTATATTATAATATTCCTCCGGCTCCGTTTCCATCATCAATAATGCGTAACGAAAATATTTACAACTCCGCTGTTCGCCATGGTTCTGCATTTCTGGCGATATTTTTCAGTTTTTTTTTGTCATTCAATTATTCGATCACGTATTTTTCAAGCCTTCGACTTTTCGTTTCTATAACCCGGCTGTTGCTATTTTTTTCCTTTTTTCCGTTCTCCGCGCGCACAATGGGCAGTCAAAGTGCGCGAGAAAAGTCTTCGATAGCTCGAAACTCGTTGGAACGCGGCGTCGAATTTCTTTTTTCATTTGTTTTTTGTTGACGCCGTTTAAGCTTCGCGAACGGAACTAGACGATCCGAAATTGTCTTTCGTGTTCTTTTTGATGTATTTCCGGTTCCCTTCGCGACAACACGCTCCTCGCACACCGCCCGGACGTGTCTAGCAGCGGTGATCACTCAGTTGCTTTCGGGATTCGTCTCTTTTTCACCCTCGCCGTCGCCTTCCTCTCGCTCCATTCCCTCGATCGGCGCTGGCGCTTCATCCGAGCTCGGGACCAGACCTCCACTCGCCGCGTCGTCCGCCTCCGCCGGACCGGACGGTGGACCGTTATGCGACGCGCCCTGTGGAAATCCCGTTTCAGCCGACACCAAGTGCGACGGAAGATGAGGGGATGCGGATTGAGATTTTCTGCTCTTCTCTCCTTTTCTCCATAGCGTTATTTCCTGAATAACGAGAGAAATTCTAACTTTTAACAACGACATGCATTAGAGAATTGTTAGAATTTAGTAAATGCAGCGAGATAAGACTGTAGTTGATGATTAAAAAATGTACATTCTCAATTCCATGTTCGATTGGTAATCCGAGTAAAGTCTATCTCAATAAATTATTAAAGATTGAAAAAAATATGGTTCTTCAATAGAATATTTTTTCTATTCGATGTTTCGACAAATGACCCTTAATAGAATATATTACTTAAAAGGACAGGTAGGTTGTTTTTTACAATTTAGTTTGTTACCCTTCGCAAAAATTGCTCAATATTTTCGTCTATTGGTAGTTCTATGGCTTCATGAGCGGATTAATGAACGTCATACCTACAAATGTATATACGTGCGTACGTACTCAAGCCTATTATAATCAAGTTTTAAGAGATCCACATCCACCGCGGGAGGGGATTTAAAACGTCGATTTTTTATGTGCTATTCAAAAGTTTTATGTCTCAATACTCCCAGAAAATTGAGAAAGTTCCGATAGAATTGTCGTATAAAACAAGCGCAACAAATGTACATTGTTTGTTTGACAACGGAAATGTAAAAGATGGAAATTGAGTTGAAAATTTGAAAATCTTCTTTGTAACCTAGTGTATAGTAAAGCCCTGATCAAAACTTTAAACGCGTTTTCCTCCTTTATATTTACAAACAGAATATGCTGATACCCTTTTGGATGGAGTTGACAATCGCGGATTGTTTGAATCGAGCTCGCCTTTTCGAAATTCCGGTCTCAAAACTGTCAATCGGTCGTCATATTGTCGAAGGAAACAATTTTTTCAAATCGATTTCTCAATTTTAGGTGGTGTCAGACTCTACGAAAGGACTACTTTGAACCAAAGAAGAACGACTCAATTCCTGGCATACTATTTGAGAAAAAAAAATCCCAAAATTTGTCTATTTTTTGGTGCCGCAGGATGGATGTGGTTTCCTTGAATTGTTGGGGGTAGTTACGATCGTAACAGAGTCGTGACCGTAACAACGCTGTCGGCGTAACAAATACCCGACGGGGCAACGCGCTGGAAATTGTAATAAATACCTGCTGTTTGAAATATCGGCGATCCTCCTCGTCCATGAGCACGAGATTCAGATAGTATCTGACGCTGAATTTCTTGTTTATGTCGCGCATCGTCGGTGCCAGGTCGTAACCCGCGAGAAAAACTCTGATCGGTATTGACTCGCCTCGAACCGGCGCACCATCCATTATCTCGTACTTCGCGATCGTCTCGTTCTCCGTGAACGTGTGCGGACCTGCGAATATGTACTCTACATCATAACTCGTTATTCTTTGGGCTACTCGATGTTACGTCAAACAAAATTAGATTTCCCCAATATTTTCGCTCGCGCCGAACAGCGCTAATTCGGTAATTGTAAAGGAATCGAGAAAAATAGAAATGACGCCTTCGGAACATTATTTTTTTTTTACCGAAAAAATTTTTTTGTACAATATTTCCTGTTTTTATCCTTTTTTCTTCGATCGTTAAGTCACGCGACGCATATAGACTGTTGCGGTTATTTATGGCATTTGGTTATACGGATATCGTTATTTGTAAAAATATATATATACTATCAAGACTTTGCAGGGCTCGCGCGCTCGCGGCCAACCAACAAAACCACCAAATCTCGATGTACATAAAGAATTCGCCGCTACCTCCCATTCCCGCCGAAAAAGGGACTTGACATTTTCTCCGCCAAGGATAGACCTGGTATAGTTCGAGCGAGAATATTTTTGGCCGAACAGTGCCAAAAAAAAATGGTGGAAAATAAATCTAATGGGGACTTGGAAGATTTTCGATCGAAGTCCCCATAGGAGAGACTTAAAATATTGTCCTTAAGGAGGCCTTAGGGGGTCTTACGGGGCTCTCCGAGCGCTCCACTGCATCCATGCCCTCCAGAGCTCGAGGCTCGATTGTGGTACACGGTGGCGGCGAAATCTTTTTATACATATGTATGGAGAGATAATCGAATTTGATGACTCTTGTTAACTTACCAGAACCCGTAGTCTCGCGTTTTATAATTGCAATCTCCATGTGTTTGATCTTTATTCTAACGAGTAGAAAATATATCTTTCCAACGATAACATCCTTCAGGTGATATCTGCGAAATAAAAAAACATTATTCGTGACGATAAGGTTAGTAGAAGGCAATGAATAAATCAGTAATCATGAAATCAAATATGCAGAAAAAGACGAGTCGAGTCGATACAAGTTCAAATTTGTACAAGACGAACGATATGAAAGCGATTTTTGGCAAGAAATGCATGAACATGTTTGAATAGAAATTAGCAAAGTTCTTGTAACATATTTGTCGACAATTTACGTTTGTATGACTCTGAATATGAGTATCTTTCGGTAAAAGAAAACGATTATTCCCTTCCATGGTAGTTACGGAGAAGTAATTAGAGACAAAAAAATGTATTCGCTTTTCAAGCTGTTAGGTAAATGTCGATGTACCGTCTTAATGCTTGATCTTGTGTCTCATTGTTTTCAGTCTTGTAATGCACAATATTTTGACATAGTCGGGCAAAATCCGGCTAAATTGAAAAAAGTCCAACAACACTCTTTTTATCGTGCAAACGGTCCTGCACATATGAAGGATTTTATCGCGCAAATGCACAATATTGATACGACCCGTATAGGACATGATTGCAAGTTACAATCATCATATTTCGAATGTCATACGCACCACGTAGTCAATTTACCATACTTTAAAAAATTTGGAGCGCGATTGACAATGCATTTTCGAAGTGCCGCAAGCTTTGCTTGATTCAGGTCAAACGAGACTGTTGTGTGAGTAAATATTTTTTTTTACCTTCGACATATTAAGAATATTGTGCGCAAATTTCATTTCGAATCACATAAAATTGGCAAAATATAACGGTTTTAGAACGATCGAACGCGTCTGTTCTGCACCAAACGTTGGAAGCGATTATCTTCAAACAGAGTTTTCGATATCGATTGTCAAAATATAAAAAGTTTGACCCGATATTTTTTTAATAATGATTTCCACCTATGATTTCTTTTAAACTCGAATACTATCTTCAAATTACGCCGGATGCGTAAAAAATACTCGTAAGAAACGAAACTTCAAGTTCAAATCGTTGCCATCCGTAGAATAAAAAGCATGCATGCAAATTCTACGTGACAGCATGTTTTCAGGATTATATTCGGCGAATCGGTTTCATTTCTTCACGACCGGCGATCCGGCTGTTCGTCATCGTGACAAAACGGCGACAGAATTTTGCAAAAAAGTCACGTTTCTCCGATACCGAATACGGTGCTTTCGGCCGACTGGTCGCATTTCAAAAATTGCTTAACGTACTATTCGTATGTGGTATATCTATTTAAAAAAACAACCGGCTTCTTCGAATCATTTATTTCCGAGAGGAAAAAGCTTGATATTTGATTATTAACTCTTTCATTCGTATACCTGGGTAGGTTCCCGGTTCTTAATTTGTTGATATTGTAACGAATATGTGCAACGGATAAGAATATCCGCCCCAAAACCAAATATACCGCGTTGTTATTTCGCTCGGTCGTTACTATATTATTTTTTTTTCTAAATTCAGATTGGTAACTCACTTGCTCTTGTTGTACTCAAATTCGATATGCAGACAGTCCTCGATACCAACTTCCATTTTGATCGGATTGTTCATATCGGGATAGGAGCTGAGCGTGTGAACGACCAGCTCGAGTTCCTTGACGAAATCGCTGAGGCGACGAACGATCGTTACGCGCAAAAAGTATCTTAGTCTAACGTTCGATCCTGTGTAACTCTCGAACGGCTTTTCTACGTTTGCGAATTCGAACGGATAAACCGTATTGTGTGTAAGCTCCCCCGGTCTTGCGAGCTCCTTAACCAGACTCGTGAATTCATGGTGATTTCCACGATCGTAGTAAAGCTCGATTTGTCCTATAAACTCCACCTTTACGCCTTGATGCTCCAGTTTACCCGCTTTCTTCAGACTTATGTTTATCTGCGACAGAGAAAAAAAAGAATTGACGTTCCTATATCTGTCTTTTTAGCTGTCTCGTAGAGAAAGTTCCTATGGTTGTTTTTTTCGAAATTACGGAGATATCGAGTACAACATTTTTTGAAAAATCGAAATATCGTCAGATGGACCGCTTTGAGACACTATGAAGGACTTTTAGCCTGCGTAGCTTGAGAACTCCTCTCATTAACGAGCCGAACGATACAGGGCGCATAGCGGGTTCGATCCTCAACGTTCGTTTGAATTTCTAACAAAATATTCTTAGTATTACAGTCGCGATTTTTGGATCGATAAAAACTGTCCGTTAATACGACTTGCAATTTTCGAGATGTCGGTAAGCACGGTGGATTATGACTATCTAAGTATTATTTTTACATTTGGGAACAGTCAATGAAACTGTATGAATTTCATGAAATGTTGCGTGCCTTCAAAACCGGTCGATGACTCGAAAACTTTTGCAATATACGAGATATCGACTACAAAAAAAAGAGTGACATTGAAATTACTCAAAAACCTACGAAACAATTCCATTTGCAAACTAACAAATTTTTTTTATCAGCACCCGACATTTGATAATTCATCGAGAATCTCTCTTAAAAGCTTCCGACGCCAATTTTACCTTTCCGGAGACAGTTTCTCCGTCGTAATACAGCGGATGGGGTTCCTTCTTGCCGTCCTCCGATTTAATGTCCGCAGTTTTCCTCGTACCGGAGCCGTCAAGGACGATCTCGAGTCCGGCGGACTGACCAAAGCCGAAGAAACTCTGCGAGTGACAGAAAAAAAAAAGGGACAAGTAAAAACATCGGAGCGCCACGAGTAACAAGTTTTACAAAGGATTTCTCTCTTTCTGCACCAAAACGTATCCGAACATCGAAAAAAAAAAAAAAGAAAAAAGAGAAAAATCCGTAATCGCGAGTTTTGACAAGCGCGAAACTTACCATTTTTTTGTCGGTAAAAAAAATGTGTGGGCAGTCGGCGCAATTTGGAACACACGTCGGGACGGCGTTCGTTTTTTTTTTTTTTTCCCTCCTTCCTTCCTCGTCTAATTCTTGACGGGTAACAAAACGCGACGAGATCGAATCGCATACATCACTGAATTAAAACCCAGTGCGGGACCCTCCCTCGACAGCTTCGAAGTTTAGTTAATTTCCGTGTATTACCCGTCTCACTCCGCTTTTCACCCTGACGGGTTTCGTCTCGTCTCGTTACTCTCGCCCGCCTGGATGCGGATTCCTCCCCACAAAAAAAAAAGAAAAAAAAAAATAAAAGAATAGAATCACAAGTTGCCAATATGGCGGTTCCGCACTTCGCCCGCTGTCCGCCTCCCTCTACTGCTGCTGCCTGTTCGCTGTCAGATTGACGTTTTTTATCCTCGTTTATTCAGTTTCGCGCTTTTCGTTCTCTCGCGCAAATCTACCGATGTGTTCCCGACGATTTTGACTTTCGATCGTCGAGAGAAGGAAATTTTCGTAAATTAATTTTCGATGTTCCGTGGCCGACCGGAGAGGAAACAAAAAACACAGACGCACGGCGCGCATACAAGCGCGCACTTGCGCGATTCGAACGATAAATTCTCGAAACACGCGCGCGCCGCGAGGAGAGCCGAACGTACGGAGAGAGAGGCAGACGCGATATCCGCCGCGAATTAATTCCTCAATGCATGATCCCTCTTGGTAATCTTTATCGTAAAATAATTCATCCCCCCCTCCCCCGTATCCCCGCCCCACTATTTGGGCGACAACGTTTTGTTACTCGTCGAAGAGGACGTCGTCTCTTTTTTCGATCTGAAATTGTCGCAGCAGCTGGATAAAGTGGATGACATATAGGCCATATAGGTGACCGAATGTGAAAGTTGAGTTCCTCGACATGACCAACATGGTCGCACGCGAATTCCCTAGCGCATTAGAAGCCGCATGGCGTTTGTGCGCTGCAGAAAAATACCCGCGCCAAAAACCAATTTTCCCACGAAACATTCCGAGTCGAATATTTATTCATATAAAGTATATAGCGTTGAGATTCTTGGAAATACGTATTAGTTTTATCTCGGAAGGTCACCGTTTCATACTGACTCTGTACAAGGCCGTACCGATTGAATACCATGAAAGTATTTCGAGATTTCCTACAGGATTGAATTTTACGAAAAGAGCCTTTTAGCAAATCCGCCCCAAGG
Organism: Ischnus inquisitorius; assembly: GCA_963924025.1. NCBI lineage: Eukaryota > Metazoa > Arthropoda > Insecta > Hymenoptera > Ichneumonidae > Ischnus > Ischnus inquisitorius. The sequence continues at coordinate 770,972 of OZ001250.1, read as the reverse complement.
GTGAAGATAAGATGCCGACGGTTGAAGATAGAAGCAGTCGACAATGCAGACCGCTGCTTATTCGCCACGGGACGCTGAGAGATGCCGTTGTGGACATCTGACTGTTTTAAGATCTTTCGAAGGGTTGGGGGGAGGGTAAAAATGGCCACAATTTTATTGTGCACGGCCAAAAAAGGAATTGATAATCCATTCAAATGGTCACTCATTCAACTAAGGGATTCTCGAGCAATTAAAAATCGATTGGTGGCATGATTTTGAAGAGGAGGTGCAATCTCTTCACCCCCTACTCGTCCCGGGCTCAGTCGGTATGAAAAACTGTAAACAACTTTTTTCGGGGTTACCGGCATTTACGGCTTGAAAAAAAGACTCATCTCATGCCCATATCACCATAGCATCGGATAAAACTCTTTTTTTAGGCGGTCTATGCCAGTAAGCCTAAAAAAAGTTGTTTATAGTTTTCGATATCGAGTAAGAAGTAGTTTATGCCACACGGGAGGACCGGATTTTCATGCACTTTTCTCCCTAGTAGCATAATGTACTATTTTCTCAGTACTTGGCGTCGAGACGCTACCGCGTTTCTTGAAGAAAGTGGGGCGAATCGGGGTTTCCCCATCTCCTGGGTTCCGGGCCGAATTCCTATTCGTAAAGCAACCAAGGAATCAGCGTTCGAGGTCCACGAGAATGACGAATAAACTGCCGACTCTCGGTCGGGACTTGGGACATATCATCATCCCACCACCGAGGGACAAGCCAAACAAAGGCCGAAAAAAAAAAGCGCCAAAAGCCGAACTGTTGGTCACGAGCCCTTCGCGGTTCAACCGGCGAATTACAGCAAACGTAATCAGCATGAATAAAACTTAAAATAGAAAACAACAAAACTTTATCATCTCAAAGTTATAACTAGCGTTTCATTTATTATTATTAGTGCCTCGAAAAATGTGGGCACACGTTGTTCACTAAATTCGACGGTGAAAAATAAATAAACCGATATCGATCATTGACACCCCCTCGATTTCCGAACGTATAACCTAACACAACAGATCTCACGTGCGCGCAGTGACACTTGTTGATAATCACGGGCCAATACTTACGCTGATTGGATATTCACGATTTTGACCAATCGTCGTCGTTACCCCAATGTCGGCGGTGTTGCGCGAGGAGTTGAAAGACAAATTTCGTTACGAAAATTTTTATAGTGACGAACAAGAAGAAGCTACTTTAGCGGTTTTGTGCGGTATAAATATTCGTTCAGGCTTTTCGTTAATTTATCATCTGAAATCTATATAATTTGTACTAAATTAGAATTTGTATTATCTTTTATTGTCCAGCTTCCCGCAATGTCTATGTCAACCTGCAACCCGGTGGTGGAAAGTCGCTCTGCTTTCAGCTACCCACGCTTCTCAAGCCTCGCAGCGTAACCATCGTCTTCGTACCCTCGCGCATTCTAGCTCAGGTACATATCCACAGAATTCGACGATGCTCAGATATTCTCAATAATGCTCCGACGACTCCGATCCAATTTATGAAACTGTAGTCCGAATTTTGTCAAACTATTTTCAATTACATTGTTTGCGACAAAATTAAGTGTGCAATTTGGAGTCACAATTTTTAAAAAATGCTATTATCCCATTCATTACATTTTTTCAATTGACTTTATTGTAGGTGACAATATTTGTGTTTTCTTTTCATTGAATTTCAGGTTCACATGAAATTTCTCAATGGACACGGCATCGAAGCGGAATATATTGATTCTCGGATGCGGAAAGATCAACGCCGGGATCTCCTCGATTCTCTGGGAACCGACAGAATGAAATTCCAATTTCTTTACGCCTCGACGGAAAAAAGTACCGGAGAATTTGCCAAGGTAAGAAAGAAATCTTGCGCTTTCCCAAAGAAATCTTAAAATTATGTTTAAAGGTAAAGATTTTTTCAACTCATGTTTTTTTTAGCAAATAGCAATCAAGCTCAACAGCCTCAATGCCCTGGCTTACATAGTTTTTGATGAAGCTCACTGTATCAGCAAGTTGAGTCACGACTATGTATCAACTTACAACGATTCAGCGAAACTAATGAAAGGCGTTTGTCCGGACATCAGAAAAATCGCCCTCTCCGGAACGTCCACGATGGAGGTAACGCAAAATCTCAATCTTTTCAACATCAATCCACACAGCAAGAAACACGAAAAAAAATGTACATTTTTCCACAGGTGAGACAAAACGTAATAAACGTTCTGGGCATGAAAAACGCGCGAATATATGTGTCATGCCCGAACTATCACAACACTTATCACGATGTTCGGTTCATGGACAAGATACCCGATCCGAAAAAACATCTAAAAGAATTCATCGAAGGAGCGACGGGTGATAAGCGCAATCCGGGCGCAATGGTAGCTTCTTACTCCTTAAGCAGGGTGTATGGCTACATTCTCAGCTAAGCGTGAAATTTCCAGAGGGTTGAATATTTCCCGATGGTATTCAAATCTGAAAAATATTTAACCGCACAGACTCGAAACAATTCGAAAAAAATTGTATTTAAAAAAAAAAATTAATCAACTAATACTCATAAAAGAGTTCTGTCTTTGGAAGCTTTGTTAGGAAATTTTTTTTTACCTGTTTGCATTTTTTGCAATTATTTCGGAAAGTTGCACGTTTTCGCACATTCCATGTCTTCGAATCTTTCAGATTTTTATCCTACTGGGAAACCTTAGAAATTATCTCTGAATCTCACTGTTGGCTGGGGATGCAAAGATACACTCTCTTTAAAAAAAATAAGCCGAATTTACTGAACAAGAGCATCGCGATCGAATGGAAATTTTTTTATTTTCTAGGATCCGACAAAATGCGGAATAATATTTTGCCGAAAGAAGACAACTGCGGTGGCAGTCGCCGAAAGCTTGCGGGCCGACAACGAATATTTTCCGCGGGGATCCGTCGTCGCGTATCATGGAGGTTTGCTCATCGTTCCAATCTTCTATCGACTCTACATACGAGGCGAATTTTGTACATAATATTGTTTATTTTTTTTTTTCTTCAATTTTGTCGATGCAACGAAAAAGTGGTAAATACTTGCGCGCTGCACGGTGTTTTTATCTCGAACGTTCACTGTACAGATCTATCGCTTAAAGAGCGGGCATCGATCCACGAGAGATGGCTCGCCGGAGAGATAAACGTGATCGCGGTCACTCAACAATTCGGTATCGGATTGCGCGGTCGAGCGGTCAAGTTCGTAAGATTTTTCTTTGCACTGCGGACCTCAGCTTTGTCGAAGCCATAACTTGCGAATTCTTGAAACAACAGCTTTATAGTTCACTGGAGCATGCCGACGAGTATGCAGCAACTTATTCAGAACACCGGAGGAGTCAATCGAGCCCGACGCATGTACTGCCGTGTTTACTTCAGCTGCGAGGAAGAGACCGACATTATGACTCATATCAAATCGATGTTGAGAAGCTCAACCGACGAAATCGATACCGTGGCTCGAAAGCTTCGATTCTTCCAGGAAGTTATCGACTATTGCTTTGAAGAAAAGTATGTGTCCCGGCTTTCTCTGATTTTCGCTCTGCTGCTTTACTTCATCCTTGTCGACTTCCTCGTAGAAGAAGAAGCTTTGTTTTGATGATGAAAAAGAATATTGAAATTGTAATATAAACGTCTCAATCGGAATTTTTTCAGCATTTTTCGAAACGTCGGAAAATCGTATTTAGAAAAATGTCTAGCTCGGCGTCTGTGACAAACTCAAAAAAATTAAACCTATGTAACTTGAAAACGTCATCATTCAAACGATTGAGACGTTACCATTACACAAGATTGAGTGCGTCTTTAATTTTAGGAAATCATGAATATTTCAACTCGAATGCGAGGTTTTTTTATCTGCATTTTTTTTGGTCGTTGTTAGAATGTCACTGAGTCATGAAAAATTCTGCAAACTAAGCTTGCACATCGCTTCCTTTCTTTGTTCTTAGCGTCGTTCGCAAAGCTTCGTCTATGAGGACGCCAGAACTGCTTAAGCAACGAACTTTGTAAACGATATTAAAAAGAAAATTAGGAAGCAAGCAATGTGCAAATTTTTTCGGTCACCTTTCGGTAAAAACAAAAAATTTTATTTTCGCTCGAGTTGTTGGGAAATCTTTTGTTATTCGTTTTTGAAATATCTTTCCATTCTGCATCCTCTTTGACAGATCATAAATTAATATAGTATATAATTAATAGATGATTAATAGATCATAAATTAACAAATGAATAAGAAATTATAATGTGCCATTAATTTTCTAGGTGCCGTCATATTGCACAGTGGTCGTACTTCGGACGAACAGTGGAATATTGCAAAGATAGTTGCGACATATGTCAAAACAAGTATGGACATCGAATGCGCGTAAAGGATTTCCGGAGTTATCAAGAGTCCGTCTTAAATAAGATGCTCGCAAATCTTCGACTCCCGCGGCGTCGAAAGAAAGACGCACATGCTATTGCGGCGGAAAAGCAAACGATCGACGACCTTTTTGGGGAAGACGAAAAACTCGAATCGTTGGAAGAAAAATTCCGAGAACGCGAGTGCCTAAAACTTCGAGACTCATTGTTGGAGAATTACAAATGCGGCAAAGGCGAGTTCAACGGTAAACTCGATGAAAACGATATCGGGGAAGTGGCCCGCAGGTTGGAACATTCCGTTTTTACGGGTACAAATCTACCGAAGAAATATCGTCACGACATTCATCACACGGTAAAAACATTAAGTCCCAGAGGTTCCACATTATCAATGTCGATTCAGATAACGAGAATGTTTAATAGACCTGCGAATTTTACATAAAGCAATTATTATTCCAGATACAAATCATAAAAACGTGTACCGATTCCGGCGTGATATGCGGCTACTTGGCGTTCTCCCGGGCTCAACCTCTCAGAAATCCCGAGGTGCAAATCGAAGTTATATACAGAAATCCCGAGGTACAAATCGAAGTTATCGATCTTGGAGGCCCGGCCGAGCCTGCCGATGGTTCAAGGAATAACGCTTGTGGAACTAAGCGAAAGAGAGTCGACGAAGGAACAACGGTAGCTACCGGCATGGATACGAAGATAAACGGCGAACGTCTGAAAAAGATTCGGAAGACTTTGCTCAGCGATCGAAGTGAAGACGTGACGCATCTTGTGAGTGATAGCGATTAAGAAATTACCGATAGCGTCGATCCGTATGCGAGGTAGAAAGAAAAGAGCTTTCGGTATTCTTCGAAACGTCGTCACTTGTCGGTACCGATCACATCGATTGGTAGTGCCAAATGAGTTGAAATTTAATCTCGTCTCATTGTGAACAAAATAATACGACTGCGATAGAATTTTTGTAACAGATTTCTATAATCAGTTTCACTGCGAATGTCTTACCTGTAAGGGAAGGGCCGAATTCGATTATTTGTACCAAATGTGACGAGTATAAACGACGTGAAACGTGTTCCTACGAAATGTTGTGCCTTATAAAAAGTCGAGGGTTGTTTGGAAATAGTAATGCGGGTACATTTTACTACATTGAAGGAGATGCATACAATGCTGAGGATACGAGAATAAGAGTAAAAATATTCTTTACGCAATAAAAAAAAATTCGATCTTTAATTTTTCGACTATTGACTTCGTTTTATTTGATTGTGATTTATACCCGGGAATTCTAGGAAATTCTGGATAATCCCCGGGAGTCCTCGGTAATTCCCGGGAATTCTGGGTAATTTGAATATACCCAATGCATATGACCAAAATAGACCAGAAATATTCTAAGTCGCCATAGTGGGCTCAGCGCAAAGGGGGATTATCATCCCCTATGTTAACAATATTGAATTTGGTAAAGTTGGTTTTGTCAGACGGCTGCGAGCGCGCGAGCCCGGGGAACCTCTAGTATTTATATTGTAACGAATGTGTAGTTGACCGTTTGTTAAGACACGCGGTATTAGTTATATAGGTTCGGCAGTAGACAAACATACAGACGATCGATAGGATATCGATCGTCACGACTGAAGAGTCTTCACGGGGCTTTCAAAGCGAATAGACGTGTGTCATATCGTCATCGAGATAATTAACATTTCTTATAATTGATAATATCCGTCCCAAAACCAAACATACGCGTTGGTCACTCCCTCAATCGTTACAATATGTATAGATATAAACACCCATACATCGGTGTATTCACAAGAAGAATCGTTTCTCTACATTACTCGAAGGTGACAAAGAAAAGATTTTTAAAAAAGTATTAAGAGGAGGTGAAAGTCACGTGACGACGCAACGAGAGCGAGAGAGATAGCATTATTGGCGCGCGGTGGTTCGAGAGAGACAGCGTGAAACGTCTTTCACCTCGTCTTAAGGCGAAGTAAGATACCGCAGTCGGTAACAAAAACCGTAAACAACTTTTCTCAGCCATACTGGCATTTACAGCTTAAAAAAGAGTCTTACGGTCTGCTATGGTGATATCCGCATACCGTAAGACTTTTTTTTTACCTATAAATGCCAGTATGCCTGAAAAAAGTTGTTTACAGCTTTTGTTATCTATTGAGCCCGGGCTGGGTGGGCGGGGGAAGGGATTGCACCTCCTCTTAAGAGGGGATGAAAGTCGTTTCGCGCTATCTCTCTCGCTTCACCGAGAGCGCCAATAATGCTATATCTCTCGCTCTCGTTGCGTGGTCACGTGACTTTCACATCCCGTTAAGTACAATGAGATCTGCAGCCCCCCCCCCCGGATACTTTCCCGAAGGCCGCTAAAACACCTAACGCCATCGCGGGCACTGCAACGCACACGACCACGACGACACAAGCTCTGGCCGCAAGCCCTGGAATACACATCAAGCTCCGCCACCAACGGAAATTGGTACTTAACTCTTCGGCATAAGACCGCTACACAAGAAAAAAGAAGTTAGCACTTGGCGAAACGGCCTAAAGCCATTAGGAGAAAGAAGAAGAAGAAATAGTGACGGAAAAATTCTCAAAATTCACGAAACATATTTATTAACGGAGAAATCTATCGTCATCGTTGAAAAAATTTATTCTAACATATGAAAAAATGGTAGAAATCACTCACGAAGCCGTCCACGACAGAGCCGTCAAACTAGTCAAAGATGTTAACTACGGGTAAGGAAAAATACTGCTCGCATAACCTATAAACTTGTTTGTTAATATCACGGATACCAATATCTTCTAAAATTTCAGATTTTCCATCGTTGTAACTTGTTATTTTATTCATTTATTTTTAATGAGTGTCAAAGAAAAAAAAATTATCGATACAAGTTAAAAATAAAAATAAAAAAACTCCAATATGTCAGTATTTTTTTTTATCACTATTTTGTAAATTTTAATATATTTCATAATATTCTGTACTTTTCAAAAAGTATTCGAATTTTGCCACGATTAATAGAAAATGAAAAACATTGTCAACAACAGTATTGTGTAAAATTTTTCACTATCTACTGTCATATTATGTAATTTTTTTCATGTTTTCGTAATTTTGTGTGTTAAAAAGAAAAAAATTCACAGAAAAATCAGTGGAACGTACGATATTGTCGTCGCTACCGTATCGATGCTCAAGGAAATTATCGCGGACTCGGAGTGGACTACGGCCAAGTGAGCAAATTATTAGTCAAAAGTTTTTTTTTTTTCCCAAAAATTGCAATTTGCAATGATTTGTAATAAATTTTGATACATTACATTTATGAAATTAAATTTTTTTAAATGAATTCCTAATTAACTAATGAATGTAATTGATGAAATTCAATTAACATTTGTTTTTTAATTTCTTATTTTATTAATTAATATCAATATTATGACAATACAAATAATACTCATACCGGTTATCATTATCAATTATTATTATTCTTATTGATCAACTCAACATAATTAAGATAATTCAATTTCGTTTATTGTTATCAGAAAAAAAAAAAAATTAAATTCAGCGAATGTATTAAACATTTCTATAAAATTTTGCAATTTTTCAGGAAGCTCATGGAACTCATCACCGTCAGTGGTAAATACGTAATCGACGCGATTCCTCTAGAGGCTTGCATCGGCAATATGGTTAGAAGGATATTGCAAATTATCCGCGAGGAATACACGTTGGAACTGAAGAACAAACCCGAGGAGGCGGATCCACAGGAGTCGCTTCATAAAATTCTCACATCGGAAGGCGATCAGGACATCGATTTCAATATTTCAGTGCCGGCCCTGAAATCGGCGCTGATAGAACACATCAATGAATTCGAAGTTGAACTGGAGACTTGGTAAAGTCAATCTCGTTTTAATTACCTCTTCAGGGTTTTTATTTTTCAAGCGATTCTTTACTGTTGCAATTTTATTGACTGGAAAGTACATAGAAATTAAAAATACTTGATACATTTACACGCTTTATTAAACTACTCGCTACATTATTTTTACGCGTTTGAAAATAAAATTTGTACAGAATATTTTGAGCACATTATGGTTTAAGAATACGGAAAAAAATCCCATTGCCTGGAGTTAAATAGCATTTCATCGAAATGGGCGGATTCGGGACATCCTTGAAAAACTGGATTACCATTTCGCTTTTTCGTCGATTGCTTTGCTGTGCTTTAAAGATAATAATCCTTGTAACCGGAAATAATCTGAATATTACTCAGAATATTTACATCTTTTTTGATCTGTCATGAAATTCAACAGCAGTCAAAATAACACAATTTGAGAAAAAAGCTTATTTTCTTTCGTGTCTTTCAGCGCAGGAAATATAACGCAACAGGCCTCGGAGCACATTCATTCCAACGAAATTATAATGACTCTCGGGAGATCGAAATTGGTGGAGGAATTTTTCAAGGAAGCAGCGGAAACCCGAGCATTCGAAGTCATCGTTGCCGAGGGTGGGCCGTTTCTCAACGTACGTATCGACGACGCGATTTCGATCGTGCGATGAAAGAAGAAATTGGGCATTTTTTTTCTCATAATCTTCATAATTCATTCATCAACTGTTCTATGAGAAAGCAAGGTGTTAAAAAGTAACAAATAAATTTCGAATCGAATTTTTCAAATAGATATCAACGCTCGGAATTGAAATTATTATCCTTAATTATTTTTTAATCCCATAACAATAATAATATTTTGATAATACAGTGAATTTCTTTTTATTTATATGTTCATTCCATAAATTGTACATTTTCGAGAATTGCAAAAGAATTGAAATGGAATGGAATGAAAAATTGTAACAAAATTCAACCAATTTTTTTTTTTTTTCTCGTAGGGTCAAGAAATGGCGGTGAATCTCGCAAAGGCAAAAATCAAGACGACGCTTATCTCGGACGTGGCGATATTCGCGATGATGTCCCGCGTGAACAAAGTCATAATCGGTACTCATACCGTGATGGCGAACGGTGGTCTCAAAGCAATCACCGGATCGCACACGGTCGCGCAAGCGGCAAAGCACTACTCCGTTCCGGTGATGGTACTTCTGCCTCTTTACAAACTATCGCCGCTCTATCTTTGCTCGTACGAGCAGGACGGCTTCAACAGACACGCCGCACCGACCCAGAGAGTCATCGACGGCGCGAATGCGCCACTGATGGAAAAAATTCAAGCGTACAATCCCGTCTTCGATTACGTTCCGCCGGAGCTCGTCACGCTCTTTATTTCCAACACGTACGTATATCTTTTGTGTCGCGTGTACTGGATTTTTTGACGCACATCGTAGACTTTCGAGGATCGAAAATTCAAACAATTACCTGTTCGAAGTGGCATAGATCGAAATCGTTTATCATTTCAATTAAACACTAGTTTTGACATCAAGTTGCTTGTTGCTTCCAGCGAGAACAATCGTTATACAAAATTGAAGGTCATCGCGATTTTCCAAAAATATTGTCTCGCTCGAATCGTTGAAGAGTGTGTAATTAAGAATATCCAAAGAAAACAATTAGTGTTAGTGATTTATTGTGACCGTTGCAAACACTGAGATGGCAATTATTTACAGCATATTTTTCGCATTGAAGAATCAATAGTTTTTTCCATCCAGAAGTTTTTTCTCGGGACATTTGGCCCGTTTCACTTGGTTTAAAAAAGAATTTTTGTACACGATATATTGCGTACTTGGCAAACCATTTTTTTCTTTTTTTATTTTAGCCGTCATGTTAAGTCGAAATTATTTTGCAGAGGCGGAAACGCGCCATCGTACATCTATCGGCTGCTGAGCGAGCTCTACCACCCCGACGATTACGAGTTATGATTCATCGATCGTTCGTCCACTTCGGAGTACCATGGATGATTTTGAACAATAAACGTATTGGAATGTTTTTAAAAATTCTGAGACGTGCTGAATTTTAAAAGAGCTCTATGCTTTTTTTTTACTGTCGTTAAATTAACACCCGAGTCCGGGGAATTAAAGTTGATTTTGTATGAATATTGTTCGTCGATGATGTTCTATTTGCAGTAGTGGCAATTTATTTGCGAAGTTCGATACTTTGTTGTCTGGACATAATTTCCTTAATTCAGAATATTTTGATCTTACGAATATAAAAATAGTTTCGTAGCTCGGTCACTGCGTGAGGGGGAAAAAAGAGATTTATAATTAAGAAAACGGAGGGACAGTTTGGTTCGTGTTCCGTGAAAGAGATGAACCGAATGGAGAAGCTTACATTTTTTTATATACTGCCACAGCGAAGGACTCATCGAAGATCGTTACAAAAAAAAATTAAAACAGATAAGTATTAAAAAAACAAAAAATTTTCGATATTTTTCGATACTTTTTCAACGTTATTTCGATACTCAAGATATTTACATATTCGATTATTCATTAATAACAATGAGTTAATTAATTGCAGTTACAGTATTTCGACTCTTATACGTATGGATTCCAATTGCTACCGTCCTCGGGCTGCAGAGAGTTGGTCACGAGCAATATTACGTCGACTATCCACCATACTCCGATACCGCCCAAAGTCAGCAATTTCCCAACCGCCGTGCCCGTCTGGCCCAGACAGAAACGGTCCATTCCCAAAAAACCTAGCAGAATGCTGTATAGCAGCGTCGTCGTAAAATAATGACCGCTGTATCTGATGCAGGGCACGCCGTCCCTGTCGAACGTTCTATCACCGTAACATTCGATGTCCGGCAAAACTGTGCACGACACCTTTGTCCTTTCCACATCTTCGTATCGAGAGCCTCCGAACTGAAATAATTATCGAATTCATTACCATACAGTAATTCAACATTCGACTTTGTTCCGATTTTATTAAGAGGAAGTGCAAACTTTTTCCCCACCCCATCCGTCTCAGGCTCAATCGGTATCGAAAACTGTAAACAACTTTTTTTCGGGCATACAGGAATTTACAGCTTAACGCGATGTGAAACACACTAAAAGTGCCTCTCTGTCGCTCTGCCGCGAGCGTCAATAGCTCTATCTCTCTCGCACTCAATAGGGTATCATCTCGCCTTAGAGTCTTATCGTATGCTATAGGTAATGTTCGCATACGATGAGACTCTTTTTAACTTCCGATTGGTCGCCGTGCAAAAATAGGAGTTATGCGTTTTCCGGTGAAAAAGAACTTTACGCGTTCACATAAACGACAACAAAATGTCTTAAGAGTAGGTGAAACCCCACCGAGCGCGAGAGAAATAGCGCTATCGGCCCTCGCGGCGGAGCGACAGAGAGTCACTTTAAGTGTGTTAAATTTATACCGGATATCTTAGAAATTGTGCCGATGAAAGGGCGAACATATTTTTGTTTGTAGTTCAAAAAAACATTAATTTCTATAGACAAGCTTAGGTAGAAACATTGCACTTAATTTTAATACCAATTTTGAGTTCATTCTCTTAAAATCTGCGCGAGTTAAAATGTGAAATCGAATTGAAAAGAACTGAGATTAGCGTGTTTTTAATTTTCAACGGATTTACGAGAAATTCAACCCCGAACCATATTTAACAATCATCAATTTGTGGTTTAAAATCGAGCTCGATATCTTAAAAATGTTATTTATTTTTTTATAAATTGTGAACGCTTTCGAATATCGAACCCAAATGTAATCTCGAACAAATTGTGACGACAGTCTACCGATTTTCACCGGATTTATAAAAAACAGACGTTACAGACGGGGGGGGGGGGGGGGGCGTTTTTATTTTTTTTAATCCGACATGCCAACATTTTTTTTTTTTTCTTTCAAAACGCTGTGTATATATTTTTTTTCTCTCAAAAAATACGAAATGCCATACATTTTGAATGCTAGGACGAATTTACATTGAAATAAATCTCAAACTATATTTAATTGAAGCTCGAGATCTCAAAAACCGCAGTTTCTACAATTCTCACAAAACCCGATCTTACGCATAGATACATTTTTGTCTAAAACGCAATTTTCGACTCTTATGACGGTTGTAAGTGTCTTGACATGAAAATATCGAAAAAAAAATCAAAATGGTATTTATGAACGGCTTTACGTACCTTTACGCATCCAACTTTCGTTACGTCTTTCGCAGTTGTGTTTCCTTTGTGATCAATAGGTTCTTCACATTCTATGAATTCTTTGGGTCTAAAACAATTAATATATATGATTATTCTTTATATTGTTATTATTATTATTTTCATCGGACGAATGAAACAATAACACTAGTATCGAGATTACGATGTTCGCCGCGAGGATTGCGCGCGCAGGTTGCGAGACTCACAGAAAGCTGCACATAACCAAAGGACCCTCGGGCCTGTACTTTGGTCGAGGATCGTCGCTCTTGTTAACCGCCGTCAACACCAAACATTCTCCGGTTAACAACGTCAAAGCTGCAACGACTGTAGCGAGCCACGACTTCATCGTAATTATCTTTTACACATCGTATATCCTAGCCCGTGGGGTTTTCGGTCGATAACACGATCATTGTTTTTCACACCGATTGTACGTCCCAACCGGTGGGTCGGCCGTTCCTCTTCTTTCCTGTGGACCGCGAACGCTGATTCGCTGGCGCCTAGCAAATAGAAATTCGATTTTGCGGCCGTGAGATTTGTTGAAAGTTTTGAACATGGGTACTGTAAATGAACGCGGTGTTCGATTTTCAGAAGCACAGCATATTTACCATTATTAACACGTCGAACCGATGAACTAATGGGTAATACACGAATTATTATTATCCAAAGATGAACAAAAGATTGTTCGAACAGGTTTGCAAAACTATTAAAAAATACCGTCGTTACGACGCAATGGCAAGTGAGCACAGAGGCGTGTGTATACAACATATATAACAAATATTATTTCAATTTCATCCACAACCGGAGCAATATTAAATCATCGACCAATGCGCTTCAATTTTTGATTATTTCAAGATTGTATGTTAAATAATAAACGTTAACTAATTCGTCGAATGGAACGACAAAATCCGATTTGAAATATTGCGCTACAGATCTCGTCACGCTGAGACAACACTAGCGACAAACCAGGCATCATCGTCGTGTGGCGCCTACGCGAACTGCCGACGAGACATTCGTATATCGTTTCGGCGAAGGCGAGCATCTCGGCGTAGTCGACTCCGTATTTACAAACAAAAGTTTGTACGTTGTCACAAAAATTGAGGGAAAAAAAGCGCATCACGATGAATAATTCAACCATTACCGATCAATCGCTCATGGACAAGTCCATGCGCAGCGTATTCGGTGAGTTGTCAAAGATTTTTGATACATACGATTGTTTACATTTCGAACTCTCGATTATATACATATATATATTTTGTTTTCAGTGGGGAATATTCCGTACGAGGCTACGGAGGAAAATTTGAAGGATATTTTCAGCGAGGTTGGACCAGTTCTGTCCTTCAAGTATGAGATCTCAATTTAAAAACAAAAAAAATGCTGCCGATTCGAAAAAAAACTAACCTAACATTTTGAGTACGGGCTAACCGACGGGTCGGATTTTTGCTTTGTCGTTTTTTCATCTGTTTACGGTAGACTCGACGCTGAGCCGAAAAAAAAAAAAAAAAAAAAAATTTGAAATTCATAATTTTTCTTTTAAAATAGAAAGAAATTAAATGCAAGTTTAAATCAAACATTTCGAAAAATTAAAGAAGGCGATCCTCTTACAAACTGTATCTCCGCCTCATCCCCTTAAAATAACGTTTACGTTACGAATTACACTGTCGTATCCACCGAATAGATGTAATAAAACTTAAATTGCTTTTAGACAATGGAGCAACCATTGCGGAGAAAATAGTGCGGGTTACCATCCTGAACTCAGTTAATAACAAAAAATGTAATGCCAATCCATAAAAAACAAAAAAGAAAGAGCACATTGTTAAAGTTTACATTGTGTTCGTTAAAGTTTTCGCTACTGAGTCTTTTCGCATCACCTTGAGGCGAAGAGTCACTCACTCAGTCGGTAATAAAAAGTAAAAAAAAAATTGAAATAAAAACGTTTTTAAAAAGCCAAAAATAGCTGATAAAAAAAACTGTAATGCTATTTTCTCCAGATTCCGTAAACGGTAAATGTAACGTAAGTAGAATCCCTCTACGCTCTTTAGTTCTGCAGTTGCATTCCATTTCCTTTACAGGCTCAAGATTACAACACGAAAAAAACAGTATTACAGTTTTTATTATCGATCGCGACAATTTACATGCCCTTAACGAAATAAATGATAATAACAAAAGCCAATATTTTCAAATCGGGCCTTTTGAGCCGTACGTTTTTTTTATTATCTCTTTTTCGATTGTTTAATTCAATGTCGATCGTCGTTTCGATAGATTGGTATTCGATCGTGAAACCGGCAAACCGAAAGGCTATGGATTCTGCGAGTACAAGGACCAGGAGACCGCTTTGAGCGCGATGCGGAATTTGAATGGTTACGAGATCGGTGGAAGAACGCTGAGGGTCGACAATGCTTGCACGGAGAAGAGTCGCATGGAGATGCAGAGTCTCTTGCAGGGACAAAACACGGAGAATCCGTACGGCGAAGTCGTTCAGGCCGACAAGGCGCCGGAAGCGATAAGCAAAGCCGTTGCTTCGTTGCCTCCCGAACAAATGTTCGAATTGATGAAGCAGATGAAGCTATGCGTTCAGAACAATCCGAACGAGGCGCGACAGATGTTGCTGCAGAATCCCCAATTGGCATACGCACTGCTTCAGGCGCAGGTTGTGATGAGAATCGTCGATCCGCACACTGCGGTCAGCATGTTGCACAAAGCGAATCCGATCCCCGGACTGCTCGTTCCTTCCGACAAACCGACGATCCACGGAATCACGACGAGAATCGAGGAGCCTTGGGCAACCGCGAGACCAACGACGACCACCGTCCCACCACCGCCGCCGATATTCGCCGGTACATGGTTTTACATTTTCTCGTAACATCGTTAAGGTAGTCCTTGCGCTTAGTTTCCATTTCGCATGAGTTTGTGAAAATTGCGAGTGAATTGCGATCAATTGTCTATGGTATAAGAATCTGAAAAAAATCATGCATTTGAAAGGTATTGAAATTATTGATTTTGTATAATAATTATTGCAAAATGTTATTAAGAAATTGATGAAAAACATTTGTTCAACAAATTTCCCGGCAACTCAACTTTTTTCTCAATGAAAATGATTCGTTCGGTTTTGTGAATACGTATGAATTTTTTCTCATTTTTAACTAACTTCGATTTTTTTTTTCGCACGCACACGCACATGACAAATTTTAAAGAAGTGAACCTTGGTAGATGTATGGAATTTAGATAACATGTTTTTTTAACATTTTGAGTAACACATTTTTTTTTTATGATGGCTGAATTCTTCCGAATTGTCTTCTATTTTTTTACGAATGTTTTTTGTTCCATCTTTCCAAGTTTTCGATCTTCTCTGGTACCTATAATAATCGCAAAATTCATTAGGTCAAGATGTGGATCTGCGGACGCTCGATAGGCAAATGGACCCGAGATTGGCGAGAATGGACCAGGATCTTCGAGGACCCCCTCCGGCACAGCCCGTGCCGCCGGTCAACCCGCCACCACCTGTAATTGCCCCGGTAGTAGGCACAGGAGGGCCTTTCATACCCGACACGTTAGTATTGTCATACAAACAGGACCCTCATGATAATCGGATATTTTTCGCCTACTATAAAAAAATGAATCTTCTGCTCTTCTTTGCAGCACTCTTCCTGTGGAAGGAGTCGAGAGGTTTTACGATTAATTGCCATACGATTGTCACGAACCCACGGCTTTTGCCTAACCCAAGTAATCACAATTTGTTTTTTCTTTTCTTTTTTTAGTTTCGGTCGCGATCCGCGAGCCGACAGATTTGGTCGAGATCCGAGGGATCCGCGCGAAACGCGAAACGCACTTGATCCGAGAATGAACAAAGCCAGCGGTTCGTATATTCAAGATGATGTTCTGACATATGCATTTTTTGAGTGTGAAATGCAATTTTTATGTGCAGTAATGGATAGGGCAAAAAAATTCAATTGCGTTTTCTTTTAAGTGACTCAGTCCCTTCAACGACCACGTATTTCATCGTCAAAATGGTGGTGGGCGATGTTTATTCGATGTTCTAAGAATATTTCTTCTTCTTTTTTCTTCGTTAGTATCGCCAATTATTAGACGCCGCAATGCATTTCCGCGTATGAAAAATAATACGTGTATATTTTACGATAAAGTCGAAATTGTTGAGCGACAAGGATACAATGAGGGGGCTTAAATATTTTCTTTGCACTAATTTACCAGTTTGTCAAATTGCCGAACCATTAACGTTCATTACCCATTGAACTATCTTTACTAGCAAGTGTGCCAATTTACTTTAATTTCACGACAAAAATGAATATTCATGTTCTTCAAATGTATCCTTGCGTTCATATTTATCCGCTGCAGATAATTGTTGTCAATCATATGCAGTTTACTTATTTTATTGCTCACTGCTTTGTGATTATCTGTTCTCCTTTAACTGAGCTCCAGAAAAAAAATGATAATCGATGTTTTTGTAAAATAAAAACGATTTCAAAATATCGATTTTTGAATTTCGGGCCAAAAATTGCTATTGCAATCGGCAAAAATGGCAATCACTAACTTTCTTGGAGACTTGGAGAAATTCTTTTTTAATTATTGCATCTTCGAAAAACAATTCTTGGCACGATCATATCTCAATGTTTTAGAATCTTTGGTATATTTCCAGTCCCAACTCCGGTGGCTCCGCCCGCTGTGACTAGGCCACCCGCCGCTCCGGTAGTCCCGGCGGTCGCTGCCGCGAACAGCGTCAACACGACAACGGCGGCGAGTACTCTCGCGGCTGCCAGCAGTTCGGCAACCTCTCGACTCATGGCCGGAATGTCGCCGGCCGGCAACATTCCCAGCGGTGCCTCCGATCAGGAAAAGGTCCAAAAGATTTCTTTCTTTCTCTTGTTGTTTCATTTTTTACTGGAACGTTTTGTTTTTTATACATTTCCATTGTCTCGAATATCGGTCTAGTCGTTGTGACAATTTCTTAAACTAACGTACAAAAATATTATACGATACGCTTTACAATGGAAAAAAAAACTGTATTCTTCTCTTATAAACAACATCTTTGGATTTTTATTCGTGTATGTAAATATGATATTCTTATAAAAATATGGTTTTTTATTCGCTAATGTTTAACCGTTCGCTCTGCAATGGTAAACGAAACTCTTCTTTGACAAATGAAATTTTTCGATTTTCGTACGTTTACGAAAATATAAATTTTTCAATGAAATTTCATTTTCTTTTTCTTTTCAGGCCGCTCTCATAATGCAAGTATTGCAATTGTCCGACGAACAAATAGCGATGCTTCCGCCCGAGCAACGCCAGAGCATTCTGGTACTGAAGGAACAAATCGCAAAGAGTACTCAGCGCTGATCACACAACCGCTTTATATTTTCACCAATTATAATGAAATAATGTTTAAAGCTCGGACCAACGAAACGCCAACCTTGCGCGTGGAAATGAGACGCGTAGCATCGACATGTCTTTGTAATCTTATAATACTGTCATCAATTAATAATCGTTTTTGTAAAAAGAAAAAAAGATACCGAAATTCAGTCATTTAAACAACTTCTTCCAACTAGAATGAAAATAATGATTTAACGAATTGTTTAACGATGACGTTCTAAATGATAATTTTTATGAATCGCAAAAAAAAAACCGAAATTGAGTCGTTGAGAAAACTACTTTTGGCTCGAACCGAAATAATTATTCAATAATTTTTTTTTATCGATACTCACTTTTATAAATTGAAAAAAAAAAAAAAAAAGCAAATGAGTCGTTGCAACAACTTTTTGTTAAAGTAGAATCAATCGTCACTATTTTTTTAATCGCAATAACGCCTTGCGATGCTCTTAACTCTGAAGAAAAGAATCGTTAACGGCTATCCGATAACGAAGTAAATAATCTAATAGGAAACTAAACCGATAATACGATCGGTTGAAACGTTAGCTTCGGGTGTTGACGACATTAACGCGACGGATCAAATTCTATCGGTCTCGCGACGGGCCTATGAAGATATTTTCATCGATTGATGAAGTTCATGACAGAAAATCTATGAAATAAACCTTAAAAAAAATGGTTTCTTGGGCCGTGAACGCGTTATAGTCAAATCTCATTGCCCAATCGGATTGATCAACGCGCTTGCGTCGTAGCGATTAGTCGCTTTCGCTGTTTTCCTTCAGGAAAAAACCGTCGTCGAGCAGAGACTGGTAAACGAGTCGCTGGCACTCTTTGTCGCTGTATACTTCCACGTCGTGAAAATTTCGGCTGCGACCCTTGAAAAGAGACACGAAAGTTAAGTATGTATCGTCAAGATCGTCATGCAAATAAAACAGAAGGAAAAAAAAAGACGAAAGTCAACAAATCGTCGTATCAATTTTTGTTGCGTTTGCGTTTGCGTGTGCGTACTTGAATTTTAATGTAGACGGGTGGCGGAGGCTTTTTGTCGACTTTCCACGCTCTCTGCACCTTCGTCGTGCCGATATCGTCCGTATTAATCGAAGGGCCTTCGACTATTCCCCACAACCTGCAGCGCAATGCCATGCACGGAGTTTCCAACCATTCTTCCTTGAGGGTCCGGACTCTGTGAATCGACACTGTATTATCAGCAATGCGGTATTTTTCACTTTTTACTTCCTCAAGAATTATTTACTTTTTTGATTGGTTAATTGCTTAATTGATTTTGTTTATCAAATATAAATTTACACAATTGTAAATCGATTGTAATTTTTTTTATCTTTCGCTTGGCAAAAGATATACTCACTCGTCGCATCGTAGGAGGGTTTCGTTGCCCCAATCGATGAATCGAACTTGCACCATCTGCTTCGCTTTTCGCGGATCCGAAAGGCATTTTAGCACCTTGCATCTGTACCACTTGCCGTCCACGAATTTTGCGCAGCACGGAGTGTCTGTTGATGATTGTAACGATAAATAAATTTCCTTTCTTTGGAGAAAATTTGCAAACAAATGAGCATTTTTTTTTTTAAGGAATCACTCACTCTCTTTGAAGTCCTCCAAAATCGGCTGTTCGCTGGCGCAATCCTGCATATCCTGCATGATTTTCTCGTACAAATCACGAAACTTGCTTATACGCTGTAAGGTAAGGAAATTCTGTTACTACATTGACACGATGTGAATGGGAAAACGAAGACGTCGCCCACTGCAACGAAATGTCTCTCGTCTTCCCAATATTAAAAAAAGAAAAGACAACCGCAAATATAATAATGTCTCTCGACTACTCGACCCTTTTCTTTTTATAGAAATATGTGAAGGTAATGTGACATATGCGAAGACTTGAAAAAAGTTTTCTGTGCTGCTGTTCAAACTCGAGAAAAAAAATGTAGACATTTTCGGTAAGTTTTTTTTTTCCACCTTTTTACAATTTTCGATTTTTTTCGGTCCTCTTTTCGTCCACGTTTGTTCCGCAGGCAACATTTTTTCCTGATCTTTCATTTCCGCTAATATTTTTGGCTCTCCCATTTATCCAGCGGCTTTTGTTTTCTCAAATAGTTTTATCTTCTCCCGAGACTCATTTCCATATTTTTTCCGCGGTTGTCTCGTCGACCGCAGATAACACCGATGCCCATATTGAATTTCTGTAACGCTAAATTACGTACCACCGATTTTTCGTTGCGCAAAAGATGAAGCCAAACTTTCGTCAAGCCAACGAGTGCGACTTCCGCTTTCACGGGACTCAAGTCCTTCGAGATTAACATTGTCTTGTAACCCGTCGGAATACCGTTCAACGAATCGTCGATCGGCGTCGAGGCGACAACCTGATCCTCCCTGATGCTGTTGTTATCGGAAAGCTCGTCGCTCTCCAGTTTGCTTCTGGCTTCTCGCTGACTAATTTCTATCTGATCGGCGCTGAGAGTGAAATTCGCTGTTCCACTGATAACGAGGTCCTCCGACTTGTGCAGCGAATCAGCGATCTCGTACGCGGACACATCATCAATCGTGAACGGTGCGCCAACGATGTCATACGAGGAGAGATCGTTATCGATTTCCTCGAGAGTATCCTCCGGATTTTTCGTCGTTTCGTGAATGTCTTTTTCTTCCAAAATTCCGTTTTCTTCGATGATACTCTTCGCGCTCGCCTCGCGATTCTCGTTATTTTCTTCACCCACATCTTTGGCGTTTTTCGCGACTTCGTGGTTGCTTTCGACGATCTCCTCTTCGCTCGCGGGATCTTTCACGTAACCGTCGATGATTACATCGCCGCTCTTGTTGATTGTACTCTGCGATTCATTGATGGCGCATTCCGAATGGACGATATCCGTTCGAACGGTCAGACGCAGGTCGTTGATGAGGTACGAGACGAGCTCGCGTCTCGTCGGTGACGACAGAACGACGGAGACCTGAAATTGTTGATCGGTTTCATTTCGTTCTCGTGGTTTCATCAGAAAATTCGTTTTGGTTTTTGTAAATTGCCATTGAAATTGCCATGTTTTCATTGCCAATTCATTGCCATGAAAATTGATTACGAAATTGTCTCTTTGTGAAAGGTAAAAAATAATGAGGAAGCAACGTGCAAATTTGTATTTCGCAAGCTTTTTTTTTTGTATTTCCTTCTCGTTTCATTTACGAAAAACTTACAACGAGACGATCGAGCTTCCTTTCCAGAACGGTGACTTCGCATTCCTTGTCGACGATGAGGCCGTGAATTCTGTCGAGTTCGGCGACTCGCCATTTACCGTTCGGAGTGTCCTGGAAGTAACACTTCTTAAACACGGTCTGATTGGGGCAGGAAATTATTGGCGATGGGCAAGAAAACACATACCGGAACTAATCCGGCGATCTCGCACTTTGTGCACTGTCGGGGAATGTCCGTCAGTGCCAGGCGCTTTCTCAGCGTACCATTTTCGCACTCTTCGATGCTTCCGTAATCGATGAGTGCAACCTGTGTAAAGGCGTTTGCAACGTTTTTATTTTCGAAAGTAATTGCGAAACACGGAGTGTCTACAGTGCCGGAGGCCCTAAGATCATAGAAGAGCTAAGTCCGCAGTCCCACTAAGGGCCTCAGTTTGAAATATCCCAAGTTCCTCTAAGGGGCTCCTAGAAAAATTCCCCCGTTTGCTTTTGGGCATCCGTCGGCCAAATATTCGAACACCGCTCTTGATCCGAAATATTCTAAGTCCCTCAGTTCAAGTAAGCGAAGTCGTTGCCATAGTAATGGGTTCAAATACGCGAGTGGTTCAGTTGAGTGAAGTTAAGAAAACACAGGTTCCACCGTATGTTGTAATTTGAAAATAGACGGACAGCACATTTTCAGAGTGAATCGGAATATAGACATAGCGCATTACCTCGATCATGTCGTTATCCAACGTCCGGAGTACTTCGGCCCTGTACCACTTCTTGTTCAAGTGATATTGTGCGATGCAAAGGTCTCCCGTCTTCCACTCCAAGTCCTGCGGCTCGGCCTTCATACTTGAGTATATCGCGCTTAAAGTTTCCTCGATGAAATTTATCATATTGGCCTCTTCGAGAATGAAAAAAAATTGCGATAATTCATTGTCAGTGCAGTCGAGCGCGATGCGTTTATCACGCTCAAATTCTACACCAGCGATGGGCAAATATTTCTTTGAATTTAATTCATTTAATTGATCATGATAATTAATTAAATGCAAACGAATAATAATAATTCCAATGTTCATGAATATTCATAGATATTGAAATATTCGAGCGTACGTAAATATTGATAAACTATGTATTATTTGAATATTCATAACAATTGGTAAGTTGTCAATTCGAATCGTGCAAGTTATCATAAGCATTGGAATTCATATTCAATTCACGATTAATAATGAAGAAATTTCAATATTCTAGCATCACTGGTAGAATTTCTTTTAAATATTTTTTTACAGTGCACCTACGTCTTTTTGGATAAAGATAAACGCTGCAAGCGTAATCTACATTTGTGACGACGGCTGTGAAGTTATCATCCGGGATCGGGTCGGCGGGCAACCAAGCATCGAATTCAGGCTCGATTAAGGTGAGCGTGCCCGCGGTATCGTTGGCAATCGATAGATTCTCGTTTGACGTTGGCGAGTCAACGTACGAGTTGGCGTCGCTGATCTCGTTTTCGTCGATGCTCAGCTCGCTCGACGCCGACGAAACAAATGAGTTGGTGCATTCGATTTTTTTCGAAGCGACACTATCGTTGCTTCGCCTCACTTTGAAGTTTTCGTTCGACCCAAAATCCGCGCTCTCGTTCTTCGAAGCGTCGTCGACAAAGGATATTTCTCGCCTCAGGTCCACCGCGAGAACCGTCGTTTTTTTCTCGTTGTATCTGCAAGAGAACAACACTTGTTTTACAGTAATTCGACGTTGCAATGTCATGTTAACCCAATGCGAAACACCGGTCAAACAGCGCTGCGCCCAGTTCATAACGAAAACACTGTTATAAATGTCAATTTTTTTGGCAATAATTCGTATAACGACCAGAAGCAAATTCGGTTTCCGTAGTCAACAGATAGATATCCAAGATTGAAATCTAAATATTTTTCAAGAAAATACGATTATTGTTTTCGTTACCGACTAAGTAAATTATACCTCACGTTAAGGTAGCAGGGAAACACGCCTCCCACGCAATCCTCGCTCAGTCGATAATGAAAACTGTAATCCGGAATTTTTTCTAGGATGTGCGAACTTTTGTGCCGAACGTAAATAACCGCTGCCGGTAATAAATTGCCGCAGTCGGTAATAAAAACTGTAATGCTTTAGTTTCAAGGGTGCCTGCAATAAAACGCTTAGTAAAGTTAGACGCTTGAGTTCACTCACCCTTGGAAACATAGCATCACAGTTTTTGTTATTGACTATGCACAGGTCTGGCGGCAGGACGGCTATTTCGCATTTTATGCGTCCTCAAATGTCTATGGTTTTAATATGGCATTCGTCACAGTTTCCGTTACCGACAGTGGCGATTAGAATCGCTGAAAAATATTGCACTTACTGCCTGATCGGCAAGGCCAACCCCTCGTCGACCAATTCTCGATTGATAGAGGTCATCACGTATCTCGCCGGTGCCAGAGGGCCGTCGATCTTGACTTCCTCGACCCACAGATCAACGTTGAGCGCCTCGTCGTCCGGGGTCACCTGGGCACAATAATCGATCAATGAAGAGTGTTCGCGATCAAGCGAGTTATCGTCAAAAGTATCATCGGCTCACCACTTTCGTTATGTAAAACTTCGAGTGCTGATTCGCCCAAACGATATCCAAGAGTTTCCGGCACGAACTCGATGGCCAAACGGACGAGCCGCCACACGGTAGAATACCGGCCAATTTGACTTTGCAAACGTACGGCGGTATCATCGCGAACTTCTTGTTCAAAGTTTGAAGCTCGACGATCGGATACGTGTCCGTCACAGCGAGATCGTAGAGGAACACTTGAGCCTCGCCGGTGGACTCGAAGCCGACGATCGTACCACGACAGAAGCTTTGTTCGCCCGCCGAATAAACGACGCACGGCGAGTCCACACGCCAGTCGCATCTGTTCGACGTGTCCTTGTACTTGTTGTAAAACTTTTGCATCTCCGTCATCATCCTCTCGTATTCCCCCGTCTGTGACATGTCGCTGATGTAAATTTCGTCGGGCGATACGGCGTGCGCGATCTTTACCAACAGCCGGTAAGGATCATTCGTCCACATGTCGCTTGCGACTTGTCGCGTCAATTGAAGTTTCCTCGATTTGGTCTTCTTCTTGCCGTTTGTGCGAGAGTTGCGCAGCTTGCGATTTGTCGAACTCGCGCGTTTCTCCACCACTCTCGCGTAGCCCGATGATCTTTAAATGCAAAAGTATTGTGAGAACTTCGTTATCAGGCGGGTTTAAAAAAGTCTTATTTATTCTTAAAAAAAAAAAAAAGAAATTGGTACAATCTGCTGGATAATTTTTGTTTTTAATCTGTTCGCAAATTTGGAGGAAACATTGGGTACGAATGAAGATAACAATTGAGAAAAAATTCTATTTGCACATTTACGTTATGTGAAACGCGAAACAGTCATCAGTTTCATACCGAAAACTGATGAGTGCCATTTCGAAACTATCGGAATTTAGCGAAAGAGAAGGTTCATCTTTCCTCTCGTTTATCTATTTTGTAATGATACGCAAATGTTCTTCTATCTCAAATGTCGATGGTTTCGAAATGGAATTCATTACCGACTGAGTATTTTCACAACATCTTGAAAGTAAATTAATTCGGTTTCTTTTTTATGCTCTTCGAACTGTAAAATGACGTCAGTTTACTTTTCGAGACAATTTTCTAATACGGCCGCCTAGTTGTGCACTTTTTTTTTCGTCAACTTCGCTTGCCGATCGAGCACTCTGAGGAACATGCGTAGACGTACCTGGGTCCGGTACTGATTGCCAAGCCGCTGCCCGCCAATAGAGCCGCGAAGTTATCGTGATTCGCTTCGTCGTCGATGTACAATGCAACGCCGTAGCCCTTATCTTTTTCCTCGAAACCGAACACACGAACGTATTTGTGCTCGAGGCGTTTCTTGGTGAATTTTATTGCGTCCTCGCACCACTCGCCGGCGCGAGGTTTTACGTCCGTCAACGCCACTTTGATCGCCTGCCAATACAAGAGTCATTGGTAGATTATTCCAGAGTCAATTGCTTCGTTATAATCGCATTCGGCTCTGTATTAAAAGAATCTTTCATATTATCAAGCTAAAAAATAACTTCGACAATGAGGAAGCTCAGAGTTGACCAATCTGGTGAGCCTATCCTGCTCGAGACCAGCCGATAATAAAAACTACAATGAATGCAATTTGCAAACCATACACATTCGAGGCGAAAAGAAAACCAATTTCCTTTCTCCTCAAATGTCCGTGGTTTTGAAGTGGCATTCGGTAGACTTTATTACCGACCGAGTCCTTTCACATCGACTTAACGGACGCTTCGTTTGTACCGGCGCGTAACTGTCTTTCAAAACGACAACTGGATAATGATTTATTATTCGATATCATACCTGCGTCGGTGCGATCATGAATCGGTCGTCTAGTTGGCGAATCTTGTCATACGTTAGAGTGATTCTCGATCCAAAATCGACGAGGAATACCTCGACCATTCGGGGACGGGGAACCGCGTGAATAGTTCCGCGATACCATTGCCCGTCCGATTGCTCAACGGCGCACGGGAGTCCTGAATCGAACAATGATTATGAGCACACCAATCGAGGCAGCAAGGTTTACACCTCAACGTCCTCAACGTCGGTTAAAGCCAAAAATGCATTAAATTGCATCAAAATTACACCGATTTTTGACGGTGTAGAATGAAGAAGATTCCGGGACGCGTATACGATACTCACCGACTTCGGGCAAATAAATTATTCCCGAGTTGTTTTTCGCTTTCATGTGATTGTAGTGCTGCGACATCTCGCTCGTCAGGGTGCAGAGAAAGTGAAGATGATCGCCGGCCTGTGAACGCGACATTAGGATAATTATTAAGATATTTACCCACTCGACCGGCGCTCGGTCAATGTTTATTGTGACGTTATTTTTTTTTCAGGGTGTATTTGACGGAAATGAAAAACTTCTTCGCGTGTGAGTTCTGCAGTGGCCACCAATTTCCTAATTATTAATTTAAGATAATTCGAATATCGATGATTTAGAATTTCCATTTGTTACAATTTTCGTTACCGACTGAGTCTTTTCGCGTCACCTTGGAAATAAAAAGTGCAAATTTCACGACGGTATATTGGGATTTTAATGTCTTCGAATAATTGCTTACTTTCTGCACGTATATGCAATCCGGGGACTCCACGCGAGAGCACATTGTCTTGAAGTACTTTTCAAGTTCTAGGCCTTCGCGGAAGAATGTTCGCACGGACCGCGGACATGTTCTCTGGAAAAAAAAATTATAAAGCTGAGAACTACATTGTCATAGAGCTGTTTAATTTTCATTTTCATTGTCATTTTCATCTTCAGGGGAGGAAATAGCTTTGGTCTGACACGCATGAGTCGTACGACCATTTGGCCACCACTATCCGCACAAACGCTCATTTCGTCCCTCGGGAGTTGCAAAAACGAACGCTCTAGGGAGGAAATTGCCGTCAAGGAAACCAGCACGTGATATAAAAAATGTCGTGTGAAACTCGGGTCAAAACTGGCGATGGCGACTCGCGTGTTTGCGGCCTTTGCTTGTTTCAGCCGCAATCCTCACTCTCGTCGGAATTGCAAATTTTCGGCCCTTGTCGCACAACGTACTAAAAAAAAAGCGTACTCTATCGAGCGAAAAAAGCAACAAAAAAAACCTACGCGCAAGTATTGCGTCGTGACGAAAGAGCCGTGACCGAGGTATATAAGACAGTCACGAATGGAAACTTGGTCCTGGCATATGTCGACGTAATGCGTGTTTCCAATGACTTTAACAATGCGCATAATCAAGTCGCGTCCTTGATTGCTGAAAACAAAAGATTTTTTTAAATTAATTGGATCTGTCGAATGTCACGGCTTAAAAATTTCGCCAGAATATGATAGAAAACAATAGAAATTCCAACCGCATTGTATGGCATTATATCGGTCGTATCCTAGACCATTTCTGGGACGACAGGACTTCTATCGAACTATGGTATCGGTACATCGTAATAATATGATGGAAAATGTATCAAACTCCCATTTGTATTTTTATACGATTAACGTTTCGATCATTTGAAAAGTTGTCGATCAGATTGCCCTCTCCTTAGAATCGTACCGCTTTTAACTCCAAACTGTTATCAACATCGCATCGTTATTGACTCGAGACCGATGCTAACTTCCGGCCATTACTAGATTCTGGCCATTGCTAACGTTAGAGCACTGCCAACTTTAGATACGTGGTCAGCTTAGCGTCACTGCTTATTGAACTATCTCGGAACAACAATTGCCATAGCGATGGTTGTCATAGCTATACGTCTGCCATAGCAATCTCTGCCATAGCGACGATTGCCATTGCAGCGACTGACGTAGCAACGGTTGACTGAGCAACAGTAGACATAGCAATAATTCTCACCCAGTTGTAAGCGCGCGAGAGATGGTAAGTGTATGGTGATGGATGGTGTGTATTCTTTTAGGTATGGTGAGTACATCGATGTCGTAGGTATTATAGAAATGCAATGTTTTTTATGTTCTGTTCTTGATCCACTTTTCATACAAATCTATACGAATTTACTTGTAATTGCTATAATCATCGCTATTGATTACTACGTTCCAATCTACCATGACACGGACCAATACAAATCACTCGCATATGAGTCAATATTAGATCACACGTGCATGAGGATCACTTCATTAGCGCCGATGGTCGTCTGTATGAATCCGAATGAACAATCGACTTCGGGCGTATTAATATTGTTGATGATTCTTTTGATTGACGATGATTAGTCCAAAAAAATTGTCAACAATAACGAAAATAATATTCATGAGTTTTTCGGACCGATTGAACGACTTTTTCTCGGCGTCTTTATGCCCGCGTGATACTTAAGCATGTATAGTATGCGAAATATCTGTTATGGCTGTATTGCAAATTGTTGTACATTAGCATTATGTTAATCTTGCCGCAAAACACCGTTCTTGCAGCAAAACACCGATAATAGACGTTCAACACCTTGTACAGAATGTTAGACTAACGAATTTTTGCGATAACTTCACACGATGGAATACCATACATTTACATCTCACGACGTACATCACGATATTTACGATATTTGCGACATAATTCAAGCTGATGGACCGTTTTCCTATCCATAATCTGTCGGGATTTTTTTGAAGCAGGCTGCACGGAAAACAGAAACATAGATGAAGAGCAAAAAGGATTGTTCGACCTACCTTTTTGTAGCCTCTATCATGAATTTACGGGCTTGGCTGTGCCATTTTCCGTCAAACGGCACGATATCGTGGAAAGCGCAGTTGATCGCCATTTGCGGAATCGACAACAGTTCATCCGATAGGGATCGCACTTGCGAGATCGTCACTTGGGCTTCCGTTCTACCGTAATCCACGTCGAACATTTGATAAGTATCCTCTACCTCGGCGTTCCGCGTTATGGCAGTGACTCGGCCGCGATACCATTTGTTTTTCGTCGCGTGTCTGACAGCGTAAATTTTGTCTGGAAAGACAGTGAAGATTATTAGACGATGAAACGATTATGATTGCAATGTAACTTTCGCGATTTCGTGTCGAGACTCAATCGGTAAGGGACATTTTAATGACCGCTATTGAAAAATGATGGTATTTGTGAATTTCATCAAAAGGAAATTCATTATTTGCGCTTCCATTTGATATCAACAACGAATTCTCAGAAAAGCTTTTTGTAATACAGGCAACAGCGTTTTAGGGTTAGTCGATCATTTTAAGGAAATAATTGTAAGGAAAAAAAAGGAAGCACAACGAACGGGCCTTTGATAGAGGACAGAAAAGAAAGAAGAAAACGATTTGATTCATTACCGACCGGGACTGTTCCGTCTGAGATGTCACAGTCGGTATACATTTCACTCTGCAATAATTGCGGAAAAAAATAATTCTGTCACCAAGAAAATGGCACCATTAAATTTTATTTTTCATTTTATGTTTTTTGCTAAAACCTTTTATTGTGCATGTCATACGAAATAATTATGAATTCGAAATGCTTCAGCGAGTGAAATGTTTAAAGAACGAATCATTATTCCGACGGTAATAATAAAACTTGTATCATTTCACCGGTCGTGAAAATGAAAGTATTGATTGCAAAAGAATTTAAATAATTGCTATTATTGAAGCCAATGAACGAGGTGAACATTTTGTTTTCAGGCCAGAGAAAAATGTAAGAGAAATTGCGTGAAAAGCGCGGTGCACGAGATCCGAAACCCGCAAAATATTTGTGCGGCTGCTCGAGTGAATCTGATATTCCAGGAAAGCTAAAAGAGTTGTTTGTAACGGAATATTCGTATCATTGGTGAATCGACATTTCCATCGTGAAGCAAATTAGGCAAAAATAGCCGCGATAAATATAAACTGGGCAAGTGAAGCTACGGCTTCCTGTTCGATAAAGAAAGCATTGAAAAAAAAAGTGAGAAAACAAATAAAGAAAAAGAGGTCTGAGAGAAACAACCGATAATTTCAGAAGCGAAGGGTTATCGATCGCTCTGGAACACATTTTTTTTGGCTATCTTTAGGCTTCTTTGTCAACCGAACGGTCGAGAGGACACGGTTAATTCGTCGCGCGAGCATATTTTCGTTAGACTTACACTTACGCACGTTGTGTTATGGACATTTTCCGAATTTACATAAAAAATAAAAACTATGTTACCGCGTAATTTGTTGAATGATTAATTTTTTTATTAATGCCATCGGTATTATTATTACCCAAACTCCATCGTTAGCCTCTTCTTTATCCCTGAATATTTTCCCGTTTTTATTCTATTGGGAATTGTTCGAAATTCTTTGCGGTTCCTCGAGCTCCCGTCTATTTCATGAGAGCAGAAATAAGAAATAATACTCACTTATCTGGACTTCATCCGGTTCGTTAAAACTGTGCGCGTAAGTAGCGAGTTGATGCTCCAGTTCTCTGATTTGATCGTGGTAACACTGCCGCCGAACGTAAAAGTTCGAAGGATTTTCTATGTAACATACGTACACGAAGCAAGAATTTCCTTGAACAGAACGATAAATTGCACTCGTAAAATCGTGGGTCAAGATTAAGAGAAAAAAAAAAAAAAAAAAAATGGAAAAGAAGTTCGCATCGATCATTACCTTCTCTGAAAGCCTGAGGCTCGGGACGCCGGCTGCATACCGATTGACACGACGGAGCTCGTTGCAGCGTCGACGCGTTCAGCGATTCATCGAAAAGGCCTGCAAAAAAATTGAGATCATGAATTATAAAAGAATGTCGCGAACTGCATTGGCATTTGCATTTTTTTCTCTCTTTTTTTTATTACGATCCACCCAGCCCTGATGTAGGAAAGTATGTTTATCACTTTTAGTTTTCCCGAAAAGTTTTGAAAAATATATTGCAGATAGGAGAATCGTTACGGCACGAAAATGAAGTGATCGCTTGCATCTACGTGAATATTGAACCGCTTAGCATAGTAAGCTTATAACAGAGTCAAATCAAGTAAAATATACCGATGGAAAGTCTGATATTCATCGTAATTTTGAAGATATTCTTATATATCTTCAAATTCCGAATATTCCGGAACTTACTCGTGCTTAGCCGGATGCGGGAAAATTACTAAAGCATTGTGCCTTGCGCATGCGTATGGGGTGGTAGATGGCAAGGGTTATACTAAACCGCTAGCAGTGGAACGCCAGTTACAACAATTTTTTTGCATTAAAAAGTTTTTGCCTTAGAAGTGTTTCTTGTGTCACATTTGGCCCATATAATTTAACTCATTTTTTTGGACTAATTTGCGTTAACCGAATTTTCACGTACTCGGCGTACCTTTTTTTTTGGACAAGTAATTTTTTGGAAATTCATTTTATTTCAATTCAAACGATAATCGCACAGCTCCACAAAAAAAGTATTGAACAATCATGTTACTTGGTATCTCTCGTGGCTTATCGAGCGGTTCGGCTTGATAATCCATCGGTAGAGCCGAGCTTCGAAGCAGACTGTATTCCGAAACGCTCGGAATCTCAATTTTGCAATGGCTCTCGAGTGTTTTGATGACGTCAGGATCGGGACAAAATCTGTAAGGAAGAACAGTAAATCCGTAAGGAAGAATCTCGCATTTGGCCGAACTGTACAGGGGCTGCTATTAGAACTCCCGAAAACTAGAATCCATTATTTTGTGCGTGAAAAGTGACGCAAAGTGAAAAAAAGGAAATCCTGCCAGTGTCTTTTGTTGCAAATTTAATTGATCGTCGAATTGTCAGTTGTCGATGAGTTATTCGGACCAAATTTTTTTATTAAAAGAAATGAAAACTATTTAAAAATAGATGAAAGCAAGAACTGTTAGCGACGCGGGAAAAGGCGAGCGATGGGAGAATAATTCACACTCACTTTATCTTCTCGTCGTTTACAATGGGATCTCGAACGAGATGACAAGGCACATCCGCCAGTGTCCCCAGTCCCGAAATGACGTCCCTCAGATCTATTCTGCCAATAACTTCGTTCAAAGTGGCGGCCATCTGTAAAGGGGTTGAATAATCGTCAAACTTTTCGCGACCGACAAGCCTCGGCGATGCTCGGTGAAATTTTCTTCGCTGTCGAGATTTCACCGCGACGACGAGCGACGTCGCCGATTGGGCTACGAGGGAAGCTCGTTAGCGATGCCCGCGACGGCCAAGCCGGGGAGGGCTTTTAATATTTTTCTCTCCATGCATTACTGCCGCTGCGATACGTTCTCAATAGTTCCCGAGCGCGGAACGATGCATCTGTGAAATCGCTCAATTTGGAGGGCTAATACGGCAATGGTCGAATAGAATATTGACTGCTGCGACAAATGCAAGATTATCGAGAATTTCGTTGCCGTGACAGAGCGAAGTATCGGGACGGTTCGCTTTATCGTATCGGTCAAAACTACCGGAGTACCGATTGCGATGCACATCGTTGTTACATTTCTCTGACCCGAATGTTCCTCTGACAAAATGTCTGAGAAATCAATAATCGAACTGTTTCCGGGATTTTCGACATTATTCTTCAAGTTACATTTGCTAAATATCGGAACATTTATCAGAATTTTTAGATGTCAATTGCGAATCGGTTATGGTAAATGTAAATATAAGTGATGAGAGCGAAAAACAGGATCGAATTCACATCTTAATGAATAATTACGAAGCGCCACGGAAGCTTATCAAGCAAAGTCAGCGACGAATTTTCGTTCGAGAAGTCGTAGAATCCGTAAAACGCAAGAGCCGGCATTTAGGCAAGCGGTTAAGTGTACAGAAAAGTTGTTAGGGCCGCGCGGACTCATTGCTCGTTAGGTCTTTCGAAGGGTGCCGAAAAAGACAAATAGCAACTCTGTTGATACATCGTTAGGAATCTCTTACCATTAAAGCCGACTGCAGTTGACCCTCTTGCTTCTTGAGGCGCGTTTGCATGTCACTCAGATTTGCCGTTATGGAATTACGGTGCTTGGACAACTTGTCGATCATACGTCTCTCGATATTCTGCAGTGCTCCATGGACATGAGCGAAGTATTGATTGATAGCCGTCTCGACTATTTCGTTGCTCTCCGATTCTTCGGGAAATACCAGCTTCTTTTCCAGCTTCTGCAACATGGCAAATGAAAAAATACAAATGAAACACCGCCGTTACACCGTTCTCTGTGTTAAGGTTGTCGTTGAAATCGAAACAAAAAAATTTAGGAAGGCATGGTATTGATGGGCCTAAAGATGTTGATAGTAAGTGAAATACCGACTGTTGGTAAGAAAAACTGCAATGAACGGTTTTTAGGTAGCGTACATGAAAAAACAAAAAAAAAACACGCGAAGCGCATCGGATGCATTAATCCAATCCGCGTCCGACAATACTCGGCGTATTTTTCAAAAGTCTTTGCGGGTAGGACTCTAAGGGGGTATTATAACATGTCTCCCGTCTTCCTTTGCACCCCTTTTGGCCAAAAATATTTTGAGTCCTCTCTTGATCCGAAATATTTTAAGTCCCTCTTTTATCTGGAATAATCGAAATCTCTTTGGAGAGGGGGAGGGAAGGGGGGGGGGGGGGGGGGGAAGTCTTAATATATATTGAGAGTCTGTTGGCTTTTTTGGATGGCCGCGAGCGCGCGAGCCCTGCAAAAACCTAGCAATGTTATGAAATAATAATAAATCCCGTATTCAGTCAATGTTATTGAAAAAATTCTGGACAGATAGCGAAAATTCTGAACATAAGAACAGTACAGTGCGGTAACAGACAATTAAAGATAGAAGATAAATTTAAACTTTCTGTTATCACCGTATCAACGTAAGGTATGTACTGCCACAAATGGCCCTCAATTGTGGTGACAAAAATACGTCTGCCTGTGTAACGCCAACGATGAAATTTGTATAGGTGTAGATAACGATTTAACGACCGACAGTTCATTACTTACAATAAATATAAATAGGAGCATCGCTGCTACTGTGCGACGTTGTAACTACGATCCACTGGCGTACTGCAGTCAGCGGTAAGTTTTACTCAAATATGTCAAACGCGTGAAAAAAATGCGTGATTATTCATGTGTCCAACGGTAATAATTGTTGCAAATCAACGCAATTGATATCGTATTTTCGGCCCATGTGGTGAACAATACTATTTTGCGGTAACAGTGACGAAATAAGGCCAAAAATCTTGAACCTTTCATGCACCCGTTTTCTGAACGTAATTTGACGTAGCAATGTTTTATAACGAATCTTTGCAGATCAAAAATTGTTCAATAAAAAAATTGATAGCGTACCGAACACAATAAATAAAAAAAATGTCAGTGAACATTTTTTCGTAAAAAAGTTTTCTTTCGTGTGAAAAGAAATGGGTTTTTGAAGTGTAAGCCACAAGAGCAAATTACCTCGATCTATCTGCCGCATGAAAAAATGCTATGTGCACCACGGGTGGGGTTGGCATACCGTCTCGTATGTTGGATGTCGCCCTTGGTGTGCAAACAGGACCGAAGGGGCCCTCTTTGCACACCATGGACATCAGCCAACACCCTCGTCAGAAACTACCAACTTTCCACCCTTGGAGCGCAATATGCTATTTTCACCGAGTATGCTAAAATGATCATATTTCGTGCTTGCAACGCGGGTGGAAAGTTACCCGTTCTTGACCAGCGGGAGGAGAAGTAGTCGAATGGAAGCAAAAGTAGCCCGAGCGGGAGAAAAAGTAGCTGACAAGTCGGTGGACCGTTGAAGGCATAAAAATATTGTAAATGTTAGCACAGTTGGGGGGAAAAAAATAGCGCATGCAACTGGGGAGGGCGTGCATTTTCACCCCGTGTGAATTTCTCACGCGAATCAAATTTCACACTCTGAAAACACGCACTTTCTTCCCTCGTAGCTTGAAATAGAGAATTCATCATCTTTTCCATTTTACTTCCGTATTATTATTTTTCTTTCGCGGCGTTTATTAGGTCTTGGAAAACAAGATCCCACTCGCGAGTGCCTTCGGCCCGACTCTTTTCGGCTGTCAACATTATCGCATGAAATTTGGCCCTCCGTCGTTAATCTGGTTGGTCGTGGTGGCCTTGGCGGGGTGAAGCGCAACTTACACGGGACTCTTTTCGAAGAGGCAAAGGAGAGGGAGAGCATTTTACTCGGGAGTACCGCAGGAGTACAATTTTGGTGCGTAAGACCTCGGATTAGCGTGGTCCAGCTCTCATCCAGCGTCAGAAGGAAAAACCAAGGGCGCGGACGTGGCTTCCTCGGCTTTGACGATTTGGATCGAGATACTACGAAGACACGACAGGATACGCGTTCATCATCGCTCTACTTAAGTTTTGCTATAATACATTCGTTTTCTTCGACCCGCGCTTGACCAATCGATATTTCATAGCATAGAAAACCAGATTTTTCGTCGAAAATGATGGTAATCTTCGTGGTTTTTGCGGTTCACCTGTTAGCGGGTATTGACGCGGTAGGCAGAGGGAGACTCGAGTCTAACGATGTATCGCAAACAAACGAACCGGCGCAACCAACCTTTGAAACCGGCAAACAGCAACCTGAAAAACCTAAGGGGCCTCCACTACTCCGGCAACCTCAGCAACGATCTATTTCATCCCGATCCTCAACGGCGCCAACGGGATGCCAAGGAAAGAGCGGACAGGTTGCCAGTCCAAGAAGCTGCGACAGCTATCTGAACTGCTGGGACGGCGGGTTCGTCGAGGTACAGTGCCCGGATGGAAAACTTTGGGACGACAAAATCGGTATCTGCGAATTACACTACTACGTCGACTGCGGCAGCAGACCCAGACCCGGTCCCGGTAAGTTGGAACACTTTTCAATTAAATATTTTCTTGCTTACGGCAACTTCGTTCGGAGGATTTGAAAAATAATATTTAATTGGTTCAATTGATTTCAATCAATATAATTGAATACATTTCGAAATAGTAGTTTGCAATACTAGTACGAGAAAGCGAAATTTACGGCGAAGCTTGTGAAGCGGCCGATTTTTTCCGCATGTTCAAGAATTGCATCAACATTATTTTTTTAATTCGGACGATGATAATTCGAGCTTGCTCGAATTGTTCTTGATTTAGGTTTCGAATTTGGTCGATTCATATAGCAAGTTAGTTGTATAATAAACAGCAAATGGATAAATCAATTTTTTAATGTACAATTGAATGATAAAGAGATGTATTTATTCTGACAATAAATTTACCCATTTTTCAGACCAACCGATTGCATCTGAAATGTGCCAGGATTCGAACCGACGTTACAGAAGAGCGACAAATTGTATCGAATATTATGTTTGTCTTGGCGGCAGTCCGGCGAAGTTCACTTGTCCCCCCGGACAGGCTTACAATGCCGTTAGTAATTTTCACAAAGACATATTTTCAAGAAGTTCATTCTGAATGTAAACTGAACAGAAATGTTGAGTTATGTGGAACTGCAAATTGAATTAAGGCCCCACAGTGAAGCACTCCAAGTCTCAGGGAGGTCTCACAATACCCAGAACCCTCCTAGCTTCCCAGCAAAGCACCCCAGCGCTCAGGGGGTCTCACAGACCCCCCCGGGCCCTCCGAGCTCTCCAGTGCATCCATGCCCTTCGGAGCTTGCGGCTCGATCCTGGCACACGGCGGCGTAATCTTTTTCTCTCTACATTATGAAGAGATCTCGTCACCACCACCGTGTACAAGAATCGATGCTGTTGGAATATTTATGATCAAAATTAACTTCACGAAATTCAGCATTACTAATATAGAGAAACCCCTGCCGCCGCGCTACAAAGAGGAACTTTGAATATTTCGGGCGGGGAGGACGGAGCGAAAATATTTCGAGTTCCTCGATTCTTGTACACGGCTTGTACTTTTTTTTCGTGGGACAAACTCTACAAATAATTCTAATCCAGTGAAAAATTCCACATGTTCGTAACTAACACGTGATCGCATTAGCGCATAATTAAGTAATACTCGAAACTTGCAGCCGAACGGTGTGTGCGAGGACTATGACTACACTGTGGATTGCCAAGGTGCAACGACGCCACAGCCACAGCTCCTTTCGAACGGCAAACCTCCCGGATCGCCGCGGCACCCATTTTCCTATCAGCATGGCCCTGATTATCACCAACCTTCGAAAATCATCAAAGCCGATTCACGGCACCGGAGGGCCATTGCTACGCAATCGGAAATCGGCGAGAATGAGGAAAATGCCAATAATCCATCGATCGGCACGCCGGAAGTCGATGCAACGAAAATTCCTACTATACCGAATCCATAGGACTTGGTGAAGTCGATGCCCAACGAGCCGACCAAGGTACGGTGCAACAGTGGCGACGTTCGTCGGCTTCGCGAGTCTTGCGGCAGCGTCGTCGTCTCCAAAGACAAACGACCGAGTCCCGTTCTTCAGCCTCATGTTAACACGTACAACGATACCACGAACCGCTAATTGTGATTTTCTTTCGTTCTGTTCGCGGTTAATCGAGAAAACGGACTTGATCATTTTTGGGGCTTTGCAGTAGAAACTTATCAATATTATGCCATTAATTAATGTCTCTGTAGCTCTTCTTTTCCATTGGTATAGAAATCTTCCAACTACGATAAGAAAATGATTAATTGTTATCTCACTCTTTTTTTCGTTGCTCCAATTTTGTTATTACTCCTTTCGTTCTATTGGGCATTTTTT
The DNA here is from genome assembly GCA_963924025.1 of Ischnus inquisitorius. NCBI lineage: Eukaryota > Metazoa > Arthropoda > Insecta > Hymenoptera > Ichneumonidae > Ischnus > Ischnus inquisitorius. Next base: position 733,855 of record OZ001250.1, on the reverse strand, counting down.
TAATTTCATAAGTAGGTTCTCTACTTTATCTTTTTCCTTTTTTATCTCGGAGTGAAAGGAAATGTGAGGTTCAGAGAGAATTTCGAACGTTTCCCAATGAGAAACGCTTCAAATTGAGCTTATGAAGGGAGTTCGAAAGATTGATTTTGCGTTATAACGATTCCAAAAAGTTATTAACAAATTGATGAAAAAAAAAACAACTTGGTCAACAAATTACCCGGCAATCGAACTTTTTCTCCTAATGAAAATGGTTTGTTAATTCTTCTTAATACGAATGAGTTTTTTGTCATGTTAAGTAGTTGGCGTAATTTTTTGCTTGTTTGAAAAAAAAAGTTTTTCGATTTTATTGAACGATAGTTCAACATTGATGCGCAGTACCTGATCGACGCTGGCCACCAGTATTGGACAGGCGTGATCATTTAAAAACCAGGCCAGTACTTATTCTGCAATGTATTGGTATTGGGCCTCGACCATATGCCAGTACCGAGCGCTTTCGCACCAATCCGAGGCCAGTACCGTGTCATTCCGATACTCGTACATGGCAATCCATTTTCTGAATCTGAATCTGAATCTGAACTCTCAATATTCGCGCGGAACAGATCCGGTTCCCTGACAATCGATCGGAGTTCCACAATCTTGATCCTGCCGATAAGCGATTGCGTGTCGAACGTCGAAAAATCGTTTGTAGTCCGGTTGGCCTTTATCCGTCTCTCGGTACAAGATTCTTTGTGTCGCGGCACCGGCGGGTGAGAGGCCGCGAGTCCACGCGAGGCAAACGGGGACAGCCGCGGAGTCGGCAGTTTCATCCTTCACGCCGACAATCAAAGACTCGGCGGATGGCCTCACGAGAGACGAGCGGCGATGGCGAAGCGAGGCAGACAGGAGAGGTCTCTCCCGCGTTGTTGGTGCGTTGCGGCATAGGCACCGGTAGGCCGAAGACACAGTCGGAGAGTCTCTCACTGTTGGCAACGACGGAGATTGGAATGGCAGGGAGAAACTCGGCAGGAGGAGGTCGTCGCGCCGGTGCTGGCCGATCGGTTGGATTCCCCATGCTCAGTCTTTCCCGTTCCAACGAAGCGAGTCCACGCATTATTTATCGCTTACTTCTAATGTCTTCGCGAAGAAACATATAGTAATCTTGAATTTGAAAAAAATCATGGACCTCGTCTGATTCTCCGCTATCGGACCGCGCGAACGAAAACGATCGTTACGGAAAGGATGACTAGTGCGGGAGAGTCGGTGCGGTTCGAATACAATAGTTCATAGTAATTGGTCGGGACGGGATTCGCGGCTCCGGAGAATCCATTACGATAATTGGTTCGGTTATAATAATTCATGAAAAGTTGAGGTAACAAAGAACGAGCCCGGAACGGTGAAGTTTCATCGAGATGCAGGCACGCTTCGTGCACTCCATGCTGGTGTTAGCGAGCGCGAAGATTCTGTTGCCGGTTGTCGGTGAGTATGGCGTATTCGCGTTGCGTGACAATACGACCATCGTCGGCTATGCTGTACGCAATAATACGTATATCGCGCATTGTCGTCATATCGCGCGAGTCATCCATGAAATATTCCCAAGACATGGTGACACTCAGAATGCTCATTAATCCATATAGGAAGTTTGCGCGTCGTATGAGCAGAGAGATTCAGCGGGCACATGGCAATTTGACCCATTAAGCCTCGCGGTTTTGTGCGCAACTGAATTTAGTAGAAAGTTTTTTTTTTTTATGTTACAATATATCATTTTAAAAATACGTACAAAAACATGCATTATTTCTTCAATGTTTCACATCATAAAGATAATAATAATAATTATTGTACAAAAAAAATAACCATTATTATGTCAATTCTTTATATTATAATACCTTTCGGGTAACATTTAGCGCTTATTTAATAATGAGTACTCATTGTAACTTGTTTGTTATCGTCTAATTATTTGATCCGTAGTCAGAACTCAGAACGGTTCGAATACTATAAAACTTTACAAGTAACTTTTTGATAACGGAAAATTCGTATATCTCGTACAAGAATGGCCAAAATCACAGAAGATGTATCTTTTATTTTTCCTCACTTGTGTCGAACAAAAATGTCGAGTATTTTGCAAAGGGGAAGGAAAAACTCGGTTTCAGTTAAATTTATTAAAAAGTGGTTTTGAAACAAGTGTACGTATATGTGCGTCTGTATGGCCGGATTTTGTGATGAATATTATTAATTCTTAAGAATGAAGATATCGAAAGCATAATTGAACCAAAAAAAGTAGGCCGTTGTGTTAAATATGAAATTGTATCAAATTTGGCGCGAATTCGTCGAAACGTTCAAAATGTATTGCACTTCGCATTTTCTTTGTCATCAAAGATACGCGAGCCTTAAAACTAAATGTTGCTTTGTCAAAAAATAGTCTGCAGAGTTTCATAGAATTTGGAGGGTTCTCCGAGCCAAAATATGAACCGTAAATATGAACGGTAATTTCACCATATTTTTACAACTAAAAAAGGTCCGTCACAGCGATCAAAGTTGCTACATTGGCTGCAAACGATACAAACCCTATACCCAAATTCTATTTGAATTTTGTGACGCTAAGAATATGCAAAAAAATTGAAAATATGAATGGGGTTTCACAGGGTTTCATAGTCTTGATACTCTAACCTGTTTTATGATCCTTCATGAACGTAACTCGTGTCATTAGTCACTTCGTTATTTTCCCCGTGGCTTTAGCTCCTCCGTAACATTAACGTATTGTCTAAAACAAATTTTTGCATACGGCCGCACCGAGATCGTTTTGTCAGTTACAGAGATAGCATCCATAAGTCGGTAAATTTACGAATTACAAATCACGTCCAGGATTTTTATACCGCAAAATGATATTTGAACGGTAATTCAACGAGAAAGAAAAATACCAACGTTGTTACGCATCTATCTCCGAGTGCCGTCGAAAAACGCGTTGATGTCATTCGCAAATTATGGAATGAACAATACGTTAAAAAAATCATCAATTTTGACAAGTCCTTACAGGAAACAAAAAAAAGTGAAAAAAGTTTTCTATTTATCACATTCGTGTTAATTATTGCAGAGACGCAATAGTTTTTGTATTCGACCAAGAAGAGTGGTGGATAAGTTATCATTAGTACGAGACAAAACATGAGTTTGTGGGTGAAATTGTGATCAATTTGAAAGTGATCACGGGGGAAAAAAAGGCCATGCACGTATTGTACATCTGTGGAAATTTGGATGATGCTTCAGGGTTAATCATGCGCGGTTGCAATGATTCGCGATATAAAGCTACGAGCACATTCTATCCTCGCGTCTGTTTTTTTAATTTTATTTATTCTTTTTTTTTTTTATAACGCACGTATCATAGTTCGCGGATAGTGGAAACGGCGAGTCGCCGCTCGAGGCTCGGTCGCTATTGATAAATGTTTGGAAGTTTCGGAGAAGTTCGGCAGTACTGAACGCTCTCGCGCGCGCAACGCTCCCTCCGAAAATGCTCTGCTCTGCGTCACAATTTGCGGGCAAAAAGTGTCAGAGGGAACTCGTCGGAGCGTACACGTACGTGCTCATATTTACCTCTCTTTTCCGCGTTCGTTTAAAAAAAAAAGAAAAAAAAAAAAAAAAAAACTATCCAGCCGCGCTTCGATCCCCTACTTCCCCCTTCGGCCCGGCTCCACCCCTTTCTACATGTCGATCGACTCGCGTACTCTACTCCACTTCGCTCCACTCTGTTCGTTCGCGCTGGTTCACAGATTCGTATGCGTCGAAAGACCGCCCGGCACGCAACGGCGAGAGCGATGCGTTTCCGTTATTTGCCAATAACGAGATTTTATCGCAACGGTAAATTAATCGTGACGAAAATATTGGGAAAGGTGGAAGGGATGCGCGAAATCCAACCGTGCCTCTCGGAACCACGAGGGATGAAACGAAAAAACAAAAAAAAAAAACGGAAACAAAAAAAAACAGCTCTCGATTTAGATGAGCGGATGACAAAGTTTCGTGCCATCCGCGCAAAGAGAAAGATCGAAAAAAAAAAGAAAAAAAAGGTTTGACTGAAAAAAAAAAAAAATACAAAAATAAAAACAATACATAAAGAGAAGAGAATGTCAATGGATGAGAATCTACCGTTGATCGAACGCTTGTCTGTCTCCCTTAAAATTCAACTACGCAGTTCCCCCGCGCGCGGACGTATAGCTGCGCGCGGACAGACACACAGACTGAATTAGATTGATGCCTCTATGACGAATTTGCCTGCGGAGCGAAAAAAAAAAAAAACAAAAAAAAAAATTCAATAATATTTTCTATTGAGAGAAAATTCCGCAACTGGACGAGAGAGGGTTCGCGATAGTCCTCACTCTATCACGATATCTGTCTCTACCGCTCGTTGATGCATATGTGTCTGTGCAAATGTGTTTGCGACTCTCCCTCTCGAGAACATACCTTTCCACCGTTACGCCGAAATAATTTAAGGGGTCCTGCTTCGGTGCTTTGATAACCTAGTCAAGTTCTCGATTTCTGTCTAGTAGTCTATCTTGCTTCTATCGTATATAACCCGTGAAAATATTTTTTTTATAAAAAGATTCTAGAAAAAGATAAAAATTGCAGTACTTATTAGGTAAATGTGCTAGACCATACGACACACACGACTAAACTTGACATTGGAAATCCAATAACGTATTGAATTTTTCGATTTTTGTGGCCATTTCCAACAGCTGAAATGATTTTACTTTCTACAATATTTCGATTAAAAAAATGCATGCTTACGTTACAATGTAATCTCTTGGCTCGTATCGATATGAATTCTTTCATTACAACATTTTCCAGATTTTTTTTTTTTTTTAAGTACTCGATATAACATATTTTTTTTGTACAGCAAAAGATCTTGCATAAAAGTATAAGTTTTTTCTGAAAGCTCGTAAACATCGAGTACCAAAAAATATATATTTTATTCGCTCACGTCATTGTCGACAGAAAAAAAAACCATCAATTTTATTTCAATAAGATTTTTCGTTTTTCATTTTAACAGACTTCTCCTTTCAAAAAAATACACATCACACATTTTGTCACGAAGTATTGACTCATAAAAATCTATGATATTAGTAAAAACTAATTTTTTTCAATCCTTCGATTTCCTTCGTACATTTGTTAATTTAATGTTTTTTGCTTGTGGCATTAAAGAAAGAAAATTTGTTTATTTCCATAATAGTTGAGAAGAAGATGGTGCCAATTACATTGACATATTGCTTCCTATTTTTCTTTTATCACGCCTTACCAAGCTCTGTTTGTAAAAAAGTAGGTTTAACGTTTTTGGCTTCCTCGAGAAGCTTTATTTTGTGAAAAGTTATTTTAATTGTTATTTTTTTCATGCACATCTGTGAATCCACTTCTATTTATTAACTAAATATACTTATTACATAGTTCAATAGTTGTTGAATTCATTTCTTGCTATCAATAGCAGTTTTTTTTTTGTATAGAAACTCTTTTCAAAAATTTCAAAATGATACCAAAACCGTACGCTTGCATAGATTTTGCTCAAATTCAATTCTAATCATTAGATTACAATAGTCCAATTCTGTACCAAATTTAAGCCCAAAAATGTGACACCCAGAGCGTCACCAGACATTTTTCAAAAAAATCCAAAAAAAATTTCACCAAAACGAAGCTTCTCGAGGAATCGAAAATAACTTTTTTCTTTCAATTACATTGATTTGATTACGATTTCGACTCGTTGAATACATGAGCCCATGCTTAACCCCGTTGGCTCTATCCTCGCGGCCATCGGTGATCTCGCTCGCCGTCGGAAAATTTTTATTCAAGAATCCGCGATAGATCCTCGACCTCGCTCCCGTTCGATCGAACGACGCTGATAATCTGATATAGTACGGGAAAAGCACATGCAAGCGTGGAAAACCGCGACGCACAAAAAAGATTATGAACGAGTCAGCGAGTACGCAAACATCGGGTTCTGTCTTCAACACTACAATTGCGATTTAACCGATTTAACCTCTGGCACAACTAGCGCGTTCGCCGACGAGGGGCGGCTCGGAGGAGGGGCAGGGGTCATTCGTTCAATTTTCATTATTCACTCGCCAGATTTTTTTGCCCCCTACCCCGCCTCTTGTGTTCTCTGTGTGTTTCACGAGAGAATTCATAGTTCATGCTCGCGAAAAGAGCAAACGATCGTGCGTTGTGCACGGATACCTCGCGCTCCGACGGGCGAGCATCACCGCGAACAGGTACTACGCAAACGCGGCATGGGAAATGCCCGTTTATGTTTCTCTATACCGATGTCCCATTTATAACGAACCAGTGTCTGTTCTCCGCACATTTGTAGGTGTTTGGGCGGCCCATATCCCCTTTCCACCATTTCTACTCGTTCCCTCCGCCGTCCTCTCCCCCTTCCTCGATTCGCTATATACGCGCCGCGTATGGAGAAATGGCCCCGAGCTAAACAAATGCAGATATCGTTGCATTTACGCCCGTTGCACTTGGTGGATGCGGCCAGCAAAGCGCCGGCAATGTATACGCTCGCTGTTGCATCCACAGCGTATATAACGCTTTGCGAGTTGGACTCTCTCTCCCTCTCTCCTCGGCTCTGTACGCGGAATCAATTAGTTTGATCGCCGAAGGGTGCGATTTCTAAAATCCCAGTGCACACCGCGCCCCTCCCTCTCGCGCGATCTCTCCCTCTCCGATCAAAGATTCCGGAGCGGTTAGGGAAACAATCAATTATGCAAACCGACGATCCCAGGTCAAAGAACACAGTCTTCTGTACAATTTGTCGTAGCCATCGTTAACGTGATAAATACCAAATCATTCGCGTGTCAAGCTTTTGAGGCGGACTAAAGTTTCACTCGTTCACGGATTTTTTGTGACGCGTCTCATTGCGCATTCGAAATCATTTTTATTATCATTGTTCAACATTACAACAATTTTAATATCGAATGATAAATTTGCATACAATTGGGTAAAAATTTGTGAAATTTTGAAAAAACTCAGGCAAAAAATAAAAACTTATTGGTAATTTTGCAATTCGGATTTAAAATGAAATGCGGCCTAAATAATAAACTGCTTACAAAAAATCGTGTTAAAACTTTACGAATACAATATTTTCCCTTGACAAAGCGATCGCTTGACTCGTTTGATTTGCAACGTCTCGAGATTCGATCGAATACCCGGACAAAAAACGGGATCGATGCTTCGCGTAACTGCTAAAATCGCGCAAGACTACAAGGTTTTAGCGTATCACTGGTAATCGTCTGTAGACATAGACAATGAATTATGGCATTGTTACGATAATTCGATGAACGTCACGGGCATCGATGGGCGTAGCCCTCCCCATGGTATTCAATTAACTCGAATCGCCGAAGGGATTCTCCGTGCGGCGAGAGGATCAAAGATCCGTAGAGCGCGATGATCCACAGGCCCCGGCTATGCCGGATTCCTATGGCGTAAGCGGCGCATATCCTATCAACCGATTTCCGACTGCTATACCTGCCAGCTCTATTGCTATATATTTAGCCATCCCATGGTAGACTACCGCCAAGCTATCCGCGGCCCGTCTCTGTGCTAACGAGAACGCACACTCTCGCCTTCCCTGCCCCGGGATAAAGAGATACAGACGGGGCGGCAAGGAGAGAGAGATTATATCCGGTTGCAGGATGGCGAATCCTGTGAGAATCCCGCAGTGGTATGGATCATCCCCGGCAACGCTACCGGGACTCGGGATCTCGTACCGAACTTGCTATAAACGTCACTACCTGCTTCGTGGTCTTCTTCGTCTTCCACTTGGTCTTCTTATATCGGCATCGGTATGGATAACGAGCGTTTTCCTTTTCGCCGCATCTCCGTATTCTAGCGCTCCAAGTACAGTAGCCTCTCTTTAAGTGCGATCTCTCTAGGTACGCGCTTAAGAGGGGGTGCGATCCTACCATCCACCCATCCCGGGCCCGATCGGTATCAAAAACTCTAAACTGTTTTCAGGCATACTGGCAATTACAGCTCAAAGAAGCGTCTCATCATGTGCTATGGCAATGTCCGCGTGCGACGGGACTCTTTTTTAAGTTGCAATTGAAAAGGGAAGCTTCCAGTTTTTTATACCGACCGCGGTATTCATCTTCGCTCAAGCTACTTTCCCAGGGTTGGTTGTCGAGATCATCAAACCCCACACCGGTCACTGGTTCTCGCTTCCTACTGGAGAAAGCAGTACTCCGTGCACGGGCATAGTCACCGATGTTGGTGCATTCTCATGGACTAGTGGAAGCTCTGTAAGTGCCGCGTTTCTGCCCCTACAGTCTCCATAGACGCGTACTTATAGAGAAGCTACTGTAATCAGATGGAGAATAGCGAGAAAACGAAGGAACACCCCCTTTGAACCAGGTCTCGATCTTTGGCCTCCGCATAATTAACACCACCCCTTACCACCGTCAGCTCCGGTCCTATCAGTTCTCGATTTTCCTTCCCCCATCCTCATCGCCGCCGAAGATGCCCTCCCTGAAAGCGACGAACGAGGGCTCGCGGCTAATTTACCGCGGATAAACGGGATTATAACCGGCTCTGTGCTGTCTGATGCGCTCAAGTCTATCCGCCGCTCTCTCCGCCTCAACGGTATGCTCGGCATTACGTACCCGTCACACAGAATTCCGATGTATACGATATTGTACCGCGTCACGATACGTCGACAATTTTAATCGCGGTTTACGACATCCGATACAGCCGATACATGGAAAAACGGTTTTATGCAAAATTGTAATTGGATCGATTTTGTTTTTAACATGTACTTATGAAACGCGTGTCATTTGCGGCTCTGATTCTTTTCAAGGAATATGAATTTTTGAAAAATTTGTACCCTCGAAAATACCGTTTTTCAGAAAATACTTGATCGATATTTCGGAATTTATGCGATTAATTACCGGAAAACTCCATCGGCGCGACTTCCACTGTTGTTTCGAACTCGTAAAAAAAATCAATGTTTCATCCATAAAAAGAAAATTATATAAACTAGATTCGCACATCGCTTCCACATTTTGTTTTCAATGTCATTTACAAAGCTCCCCTATGATAAAATTACTCAATCAATTTTGTCTCTCTCATACTCCCATTCAGGAAGCCCTGAAAGTGACGATAAAGGCAAAATAATGAAGCGGTGGAAAAAATCAAATTTCCATCACTTTCGCACGACTCTATTTAACTTTCACTATCGGTGACGAAAAAAATGCAGATGAAACGCGATATTCCATCAAAATAAGCTTGCAGTCGAAATATTTGTGCGCGAAGTTTGATTACCACTGAGAATCCTTAAACAGTTGTTAAAGAAAATACGGAAGCTTGGAAATGGTTTATTTTAATTAATTTCCGTAACTCACAAGGTTACTGTGATAAGAATCTTCTATAATACGTTGGCGTTTGCCCGAAAGTGGCTTTGCTGATAGCCAAAAACCAATGAGAAGGTCAAAAATTCTTGCATTTCAGGTTTTCGCGATGAAGTAAAAATGTCGTGTAAATAACACAACGACGGGGGTTCGTTCGGTATTATATAAAATAAAGTATTCTATTACAAATGCGATGAAGATACTCGTATACACAGTCTCACATATTGTCTGGCGTTGCTCTCTGAGAAAACGAAGTTGCGCAGTCTGACAGAGACGCAGGTGCGTGTGTAGTGTTCTGGTGTAAACCCGATGGAAAGTGAATGTAACAAAGACCCGAACAAAAGAAAATCCGCAGCCCGAACCCGAATAGAATACACCTACAACATACTACACATTTTTAAGAATCTACTTCGTGTGGTCGTCATCTAACAAACTGTACATCCGTAAAACTATAATTAGCTACACACTTCTTTTATTTCGAATCTCATGTCAACATTACAATTAGATGCAATTCGTATTTTATCAAAATAAATAAATTAAGGAGACTGAATCACGTAAAAGGGGGGGGGGGGGGGGGGGGGGGGGGGGGCGAGAATCGAATAAACGTTTTGGGGAAGGGCTCAGTATTCGCTACTGTGAATACGCCTTCAATATTCATATCCGGCGAGAGAAGAACTTAACTGGACTCTGAAATGTCTAAAAGACGTTTGAACTGTAGTTAAATGTAATGCAGATCTTGGGGCGGCTGCGTTAAGTAAGTTAAGCATAAACGAAGAACAAGCGCTGGAACTTCAACGATAGTTCAATCAAACGCATGTGCAACTCAGGTTTTCTTCACGTATCTGCTTGCTCGTTGAGGAGAGACTTTGTAGCCGTCACGCGAGCGAAGAAAATTCACGCGTCGTCATGATTTATGAAACTTAAAACACGACAGACATCAACGCGTCAAGAAAGAAAGTGCGACGCTATTATGTAAATACAACCGACGGAAGCCGTTGCGCGCGTTTAGGCGCTCAGAAGCATTCCGCTGTCCTCTCGGCTCTCTATCGTCGAGTTGCCCGATGCCTGTTAAGCATTCCACGCGGGATACCCACGCTCGTGCTCTGCCATCTTTGGACATGGCCGTGCGTGCCGTCGAAAGATAGGTTGGTTGTGAAGCCTAGATCCGGAACTTGGCAGTCCATTGAGATCGCACGACGAAGTTGGGCTGGGTTACTATGACGGTTACTATGAGTACGTTGGAATGTATACAAGTCAACGGAATAGGTATTGGCGTGTACGTCGTGTTCACCCGTTTACTTATGTCTAGCGTGTAAAAAAGACGTAGTTATATATTTTTGCAGGGCTACACCGCGAGCGTCGGTACAGCGAGTCCGATTGTAGTTGTGGAGAGAAAAGTGGCAGACAAAAGATAGTTTAATGGTATGAGGTTGTATTATAAACCTCGGTGTATGAAAAGACGCAGCGCGCAGCGCGTGCGTGAAAACGCCTTTCTCGCACTCGTAAAATAAAATTTCGTACGACACTATTTCGGTACTCGGCGTACCATTTTTTTCTTTTTTTTCTTCCGAAAAAAAGATTTTTTAGTCTAGGTATGTTATATACGTCGAGCCTCGGGCGAGCCATTCGATGTTGCTGTGGCACGCCGAGATCGTGGACATGACAATACGGGAAGCGATGGCGCAATCGGGGAGGCGTGGATGGAGTTATGAATTAGCTATTTTGCCTGGCTTTCTGGCTGGTCCCATACACTACGACGACGACGACGGGCGAATAGAAATTCGTGCTCGAAGCTACGGACGGTGAGAGACCTCGCGAGAAAGAGTAGGCGCTTGGGATTCTTGTTGTTCCCCTTGCGACGGTAGTATTACGGTAATGCAGTATATAGCGTCGTACTCCACGATTATAGAATGACGGTGCGCAATGCATCAACTGCACGTGGCCCATCTCACCACGGTGGTCGCGATGGCGTAGGCGTCTTCGTATCGCTGGTTTACCGAACGTTCGAAGTGTTTGTGAATATGCTTGGGGTTTCGTTCTTCATTTCAGACTATTTTATTGTCTTCCGTTGAGATTCAAGTCGGTCCAAAAATTACATCTAGGCAAAAATGTCCACTTGTGTACACGCGCACGTGTGTCTTGGCGTTGTAAAACAAAATAATCGTGCATCGACAACGCTTTGACCAAATCATCTGAAGTAACACGCAGAATACGAGCAGCAAATTTTCCACCTGCTTGCAAAGGATCCGTGATTTACTGTACGGAAATTCTGGAAATTTTCTTTGACTGCTCCAAAAAAGCTCATATGCGTATGCAGGAGTATAGATCCAATGTCTGCAAAATAATGCAGTTCATGTCGGCTATAGAACACTCAAAAATCTCTACAGGCACACTCAAACGCAGACACACTTCTAGACACTAACATAAACACCCATATTCACCGAAAAATTTCACCGACGGTCGATGACACTCGCATAGATCGTGGCGTGTGTTCGTACAAACATTTACACCCACGGGCCATTATATGAAAAAAAATGAAATGATTTGTTTATTGTTAATTTTACAACTTATGAGGCAAGCCATAATAACAGAGCAACATAAATCCCAATGCTATTCCTTCCGAAGTGGATTGTCCTTCGGTGTAATTTCATATTGTCAAGAATTAAAATGATCGGAACTCATTCCCTAATCTATGACATAACGAGGTATATAACATATAGCCGCATATCTCTCGGTAATATGTTTAGCTACATCCAATGATCCTCATGTGTGTGCCAGTGTACATATCGCGGTGCTTATGAAGGAGTACGAAATTACAGAGCAATCATCAATAATCCATTGTATTCCGGCATAACATTTCGTTGAAATCTCGTATAATCTCTCATAATCCGATGTAAATGAATGCAAAGCCACATAATTGATTAGCGAGGCTCTAGTCATTCGCGTCTGCCTATTCGAAAGACAATAAAATCCGGCTGCATACTTTGTGCGGATGTCTTTTTTCATAATCCGGCGCGGATCACTGTAGTCGAATTCTATTCATTGATTATTTCTCGTAATTCCGCGAAATGAGCTACTATCATTGGCATTAATCGGTGATCACGTATTATATATTATCTATAAAATATTATAGGTGCTCAAACATATGGAATTATGATCAACATTCGATAAACGGCAATCTGATGTACATCAAATTTTTAACACGTCGGATTAACGTTCAATAATCGATCGCAAACCAAAATGTATGTCCGACAACTCTTGAAGAAAAGAAAAAAATTGGGTCGAAAGCCTTCATACGCTTGAGTTAGCGAAGAGGCACCGTTATAAGAGCTAAGATAAGCCCAAGTTTGTGGTTGTCGCTTCATCAAACTTTCGCGTAAGTCGTCGTACGTCGTTGCGTAAATTCTGTTGTACAGAGCTCTATAACTCTCTGTGTTTCCGAGTCTCGCATATGCGTTTCGGGTGATACACTCTCCCCCTTCCCACGTTCGGCGCGCGAGTTCTGCATGGTGTACGAGAGAAATTCGCGATGGCGTCTTGGGCCTTCGACCGGAAGCTTGCGAGAGTCGCGGCCGCCGAGAGAAAGCTCAGTTGCCCACCCTTGCACAACTCCGGGGGTGCCAACGTACCTGGGGGACACCCGCGAGCGAGAACAAGTATGGGCGGCCTTAGCGAGAAGTTGCCTCCTGCCCACCTTCCATACGCATATACAAGATAGAATTCGCTTTGGCATATCCGCACGCTCCCGACAGTTAATTGCGTTTACCAAGCGTCTCTCAGGAGCGATAGGTAACCACCTGCGAGATCAAACCATCCTTCCTTCCTTCTTGCTTGCCTGCTCGCTGCTTTATACTTCACTCCACGTTCTCGCAACACGCTTTCACCGGTAGAAGTTGTCGTCAATGCTTATAATGTCGTTTCTGCAAGATGCGGAAGGTGCTACATGGGGGCTTGCTTGCGATGGCTTAGTTGAGGGGGGGGACGGTCCGGGGGAAGAAAGGGGGTAGAAGAAAGCGCAGGAATCGAGCAAACCCCGGCGCGCAACAACCCCCTAACGCTAAACTACTCCGCAAGTTTCCGCTCTGACAGAAACGAGCGGTTTCGCGCCACGTCTCACATTTTCTATCATCCATCGTTGAAAGTTTATCGCGTTCTCTAGTTCAAACCTCGTCCGCTCTAGCCTCGCCTCGCGCGTCGGTGTATACAACTAGTAGCGGAGTTTATTCGATTTTATACCCGGCAACTCCGGGGAAACGAGTTCCATCTGCATTCGTCTGTTCAACTTGTGCATATACTTTTGGCATAACGCACGTAGATGCTGTGGCGCTATATCCATGCGATGCCATCTATCGCTTGCCTTTGTATTGCCCGATTTACTCGAAATATTTCATCGCGTTCCTTACAATATTTCGGCTCGCTCACCCGAAAGCCTCTCTTCCCGAAAACGTGAACTCGATATATATTCGGCCAACAGGGGGTTTCACGATAATTTTAGCTAAAAGAGTATTTAGCAGTGGGCCACTCCCGCTCTAGGGGACAAAATGATTTCAACGATTTCATGCAATGTTGTGTCCGGTTCCAGTGATTTGAAAAATGTCATGATTTTACAGAATGCTATACATCACAAAACTTTTTTTTACAAAAAAGTAAAAAATTACGCTAAGTACTTAAAAAATTGTATTTTCTGCAAAAATTATATGAAAAAAAAATTAAATCAATGTAAGCCAAGTGCGTCTGTTTTTTAAATAGAAAAAAAAATAAACACTTCATATAAAAATAATCGATAATAAAAAATTGAAATACATAATTGGCGTCCCAGTAATAGTCAGTGTCACGGTGTACAACACTGGGACGCCAATTGTGTATTTCAATTTTTTATTATCGATTATTTTTATATGAAATGTTTATTTTTTTTCTATTTGAAAAACAGACGCACTTGGATTACATTGATTTAATTTTTTTTTTATATAATTTTTGCAGAAAATACAATTTTTTAAGTACTTGGCGTAATTTTTTACTTTTTTGTAAAAAAAAGTTTTTTGACGAAATTTCATTTATTTTTGAAAACTAATAAATATTCAATTAAGGATAACTCTCTTATGGTGGTTAATACAAACGCAAGGGACGCTGTGTTCCAGTGCTCCTCTGTGCGACAGCAATGCGCATGCGCACTACATAACCTACCTGCGCGAATTCGACTTTTTGTCATCTATTAATCTCAAAAATGTTTCGTTCGTTTTTTTTGTTTATATATAACTGTTCAGAGCACAAGACAGCTGATTGGTCGTATATCTGAAAAATATATAACTAACTAATATATATAGATATACAGAGCACAAGAACAGCTGATCGGTCGTACAAAATCGAGACGTGAGCATGCGCACAACGTATAACGCAGCGTAACAGGACACATTTGATGATCGTAAATCGGACCCTTCGACGATCACGATGCCGAGATCTCGGCTTCGCCTGAACTAATTCAATTGTAGTTAGGCGCATTGGAAAGCTTGAGTGCGAATTATATCATGAAAGTGTCATTAAAAATGTTCTCCGAACCCGAGTTGCCGAGAAATCATCGATCGAAGATTGACTTCCGGCATTCTCGAGTATAAGAGGAGCGGTGCGCCACGCTAAAAAATTTTTTTTAGTACTTGGCGTCGAGGCGCTACCGCGCCTCTTGATGATTTCACGTAATTTCATAAAACACAAATGATTCGAATGATAATTGCAAAATAGTTGCAATCAGTAAATTCGTTAGTTGAGAAATGTTAGTGACAAGTTATTCCGAGTCAGTGTAGTCTCGAGTCAGACAAATAATGAACGATGTAGCCTGCGATCGGTTGCTCGTGATTTTTTCATACACCCGGTACGTCATTGAACGTCGAGATCCCGTGGATTATGTCCACGGAAAGTATAGATCACTGTGGCCTCGGCAAAGCAGTCTTATCCTCATCATTGTACTGTAGAGAAAAGTACATCACGGTAGTACAGACTTGTTCGTCCCTCGGTGCTGTTGCCGTTGCTGTTGCGACACACAACGGTCAGCTTTCCATTTTGTTCGCCTTTCTTGGCTATTCGGCAATTAATCCTTGGGCGCGACCCGGTTAGAGTCGATCGACATAATTGAACTACGACTGTTTCAATAACACATTTGTGCAACATCTACCGGGTCCCAATCGGCGTAACAAGAACCGTTCATTCGGCTCGGTACGCTGAAACTCGTGATTCCTTTGCATTCAAAGTACCGATGCTTGTTCGAAATTCGAACTTCATCAAATTTCGCTACATTTTCTATGCTCATGCCGTTTTATGAGTAAAGCAGCGACGAAAAGATTTGTTTCGCAACTTCTCGTCGACGTGTGAAGAAAAATCACCCACACGAAAAACTAGGATCAATCTGAAGTATTTTCCACGTTTCCGAAAGCTTTCTCTGTGAGAAAGTATGGCGGTCGATTACGGGCTTTATATGGAGATGAAGCTTTGTGAAATGTGAAAATGAATACGCAACGCGCAAGTTGTACTCTGCAATAATATTTCTTGTACCATCTATTCGCATAAAAAATGTCTATCCATTATTTCAACATTTGCACGCGTTCAAGCACGAAAAACAACGAAACAAAAATGATATAAAAGCTTCGCTGAATTTTAAACTTTCCGACCGATTTGAGCCGAATATCAAAAAAATAACAGTCTCCAGAGTGCCGGTAAAAAATTGACTATATCCTGGGGGACATCTGAAAACAGATATTTTTCTCCAGCACTTTTCTCGGTGTGTTACATAATTTTGAATGTCCTGACATGAAAATTTCGAAAGTATCTCCTCTTTCGACAAAAAAAAAAGTGTCCTCCACGTGGAAGCGAGAAGCCTTGTCTCATCTTTCACCAGTGCTCACTGTAATTCCCATTGGCCGAAGTTCACGCGTACGATCCTGCAGCTAAATATCATTGCTGATGATTATAGAGTATTCAGCTAATTGCTCATAATTGAGGCCGGAAAAAACGACAGGCTCAATATCTAGGGTTTGAGTTCAACCGCCACTTCGGGTAACAAGGCTACGCCGGGCGTTTTTCAAGAATTCTCACTTCGAACTTTTTCCCCAGTAATCAAAGAACGTGAATCATATTCCAAAGTGTATACATGTTATGCAGAAAGACTCGGTCGGATGAAGACAATCTGTCTTCGCGAAGCACGCCTTTGTCTCTCTGCGATGAAATTAATTCTGTTGAGAGTCGACACGCCGAGTTCTTTGCAGAAAAATAATATCGTATGCAGAACAACGCAGATATTGAAATTAATCATTGAGTCATTGACTGGAGCAACGAGCGCGTGTAGTGATCATTTATTACGGCTTCGACCGTTCATTCCATTGTCCGATATGCCCATCCCAGCGTTCAAGGTGGGACCATTGGGAGGGACTGGCCTCGCGCAATAGTTGCCAAGTTGCTCGAACGGCATTAGCGATCTCGCGATTGCGAACAACGCGTTCTCTCGCTGCTATAATACATTACGAGAGCACGGACACCAACAGATGCCACGTCGTAGTGGAAGAGACTTGTTTATCAACGAACGCTCGGCGAGAGAATGTATTTGAATCTTTATTGGCCGTGACCCTATTTTAAGTTGAATGAATTCCAGCCGAGCGAATTGAGTTGAGAAAGATTCATTTCAAACTCCGCGACGCAGCTCGCCGGAAGGTTGCAAAAATCTATCGGCCAACGCGACAACCCCAGAGTTTTTTTTCGAACTCTCGGCGCTAAAACGTTTACACATTAAAATTCGGTGATGTTTTGGCACATGTCGTAACGCATTTTAATGTGATAATATGTCAGTAAATTTCCTACTACATTTTAATGTGTTGACGTTTTAATACATTTCGTATCGTACGCCAACTACGCACCGCATACAACTACATTCGAATCCTAAATTTATCCAAATTCCTGCACCCGTTGCGCTTGAAATGTTCCGAAACGACATTTCCAGATGTCCCGCGATGTAAAACTTCGGCACATTTTAATACGGTGAAGCTCGAGTGATGGAAACTTCAAAGAGTAAGTCAAGTTTGCTGAGAATTCAGGTACGAAAAGGATTCCGGAAGGTCTTTGAAATGGGATTTAGGAATGACGACCCAAAAACGAGGGTAAATTGCGGTAATCGCATTGGGCAAAGTGTTTTAAACGACGGTAAATGATAGTAGGAAACCGGTTTGCGTGCGGTCGCACAATAGCGTGCACAGCTTGGAGAACAATCCGCGTCCCGCTCGGCGTATAATCCCGTAATTCCAATGTAGCAATACACAAGCCTGTCCATGATTTGACAATTCGAGCAATAAGTGGTTCGCCTCCTGTATCGAGACTCGGAAAGGCGGAAAGATAAAATAACACAAACGATAATTGAATATCGATCTGTGCATTCGCGGGTAACTCTTTCGCGGTTCTCACGAGCTTCTCGTTGAGGCATTTCAAATTCCGAACGGGAGTTCGGAGACGGAGGCGAGCGGGTTGCATCTAGGATCTCTCCTTTCGGCCGCCCGTACGATACCATAAAAGTATGATCCGTGGAGCTGTAAAGTTCGAGGCAGTAGTAAAGGACAGACGAACGCGCTTCGGACCTGAAAGTCGAATTTTATCTCGATCGTTTGAGGAAAAACATTTAGGAGGGGGAGTTGGGTACAGCGAGTGGGGGAGCGAGGGGCCGGGGAATAGAAGGTTGCTCTTTTTGCCTCTTTCCATCTTTTTCCCTCTCCATCATTGCCGGTGGTGGTAGTGATAGTATCATCGATATTCGTCCGGGCGCTGGCTAGCCGGATGAAGCACGAGTATTCGTCGGGTTTGACGAGAGCGAGAGCCCGGGGGCCGTAAAGGCAAAACTTTGCATTGGCGAATGGGCAAAGAGAGAGAGAGAGAGAGAGAGAGTAATAGTATACCCTCCAACCTGGGTGGGGATCTGCCAGCGAGAATCTCTTTCGCTCTCTCCTCACACTGCTTCACTCCTGTCTACTACAGTTTTCTCGTTGATGCTACCGCCGCATTTTCCGTCGCTCGTCAGGTTCTCAAAAAAGGACTCAGTTGTACAGTAGCACAAGTGGGAAGACGAGAGGGAGGCGGGCGGATCGGTGGAAGAACGTTCGGTATCCGACCCTCCTCGTGCCGTATACCTATACCATACTTTGCCCCGTTTTACGTTGGGTTTTATTGTATTAAGTGAAATTGCACCGTAAAGGCACTGAGGTTTTACTAGTAAAACCGAAGGTAGGCGGAGTGTGCGTCGCTGCATAGCTAGATTGTTACTAGTGCCTTCTGCTATCGCGGCGCGGGAGCCCACATAGCGAACTCTGGCCCGTTCGTTGCGTTTATACGATACCGACAGAGAGGAAAACACGTCATAGTAAGGGAAAGAGACTGGAGAATAAAAAGTGCTCGCAAGAGCCCTGAGAGAGCAATACGCGAGAGAATCCAGGCTCCGCTTTGGCCGGGTAGGAGAGGTCGAAAAAGGTGAGGTTGTTGTGTACCGAGACCCCCGACCGGGGGTCCAATATTCCCGGGGAGCCACCCAACGATGTACGCGGCGAAGCAAGAGGGGCGCTACGGTGGATGAACTACTCCGTTGCACCGAAATATCCCTGCGCCGTAAAAGCGCGAGCGAACCGGAGTTTTAAGGATCGAGGTAGTTACCTCTCGTCCTCCCGTCGCGCGGCGCCAAAATCCAAATGGTCATGATGACGGGGCTTTGGTTTTAAAGTCCGCTGGAAAAAAAGTGCGCACCTCGGTAAAGGAGCGGAGCGGAAGGGTGTGCTCTCGCGTCTCTCCGCACCTTCCTTTCTTTCTCCCCCTCTTCGCTCCGCTGTCTCCACTCGATTCGCGCCAACCCCACGGCGCGGAGGGTATATAGAGGGCGGATAAAATTTATCCACGTGATACTTCGAATTCCGGCTAAATCGCCGCCAGCGGATAAATGAGTTCTGGCTCTTCGCCTGAAACTTCGATGCATCCCTAGCTCTCTCCCGTCGTATCGATAGAATGACCGTATCCAGCGAAACGGAGGGAGGAGGATGGGTTTCATTGAGAAAATTTATTCCACTACTCTCGGCGTGATGCACATCGGGCGAGTCTCCCTCGGAACGAATTTTGCGCGAGGGACACGACGAAGTGATAGAATTCGTTCAAAGGCTTCGACTGGATTCGAGCGGAAAGTACACATGGACAATTTACTTCTCATGGATATCCGTGAGGATAATACACAAATATGTGCCTCCGTTGGCGCTGAAATCTTTTCTCGATATGACTGTCGTGTTATTCCAGCGAAAACAACGGTACCATACGCTATATACATGAATAACGAATGAAAGAAAAGTCTATTCATGCGCAGCAATGAAGTTAGCGCTAGGAAATACAAATGAGAAATTACTTTTCTTTACAATTACTTTGATCGTTGAAGAAATTTCAGCGACGAGAAACGACAAGGGTAAGAAGGACAGGAGTGAAAGGAGGAACAAGGACGCGTACGACCGCGCGCAGTCGTTGTGTTTCAACTATGCTCACTGGCGCAAACAATTTCCTAGCCGCAAATAACCTCAAGCCTGGATACGCGTGAGCAGCACAGTCACAGTCACGGCGACTCGGAGTACTCGTAGAGTAGCACTGGTTGCCGTTGTCGTTTCGTCTTGGTCGGCGAAGTGATAGAGAAGATAGTGTATCGCGACATCAACGCGAACGAGGAAATCAAATAATGCGCGCGGGTGGAAGCGGGGACGGGAAGAAGAACGGTGGGAGACAGAAGAGGAAGAGCCAGAGGAGAGCAGCGAGCGCGAATCGCTTTTTCCCTCGCCCTGGGGCTCACGAGATCTCACAGCAGCGTGAAAGTGATGCGAGTTTTCCTCTCTCCTGGATGTATCTTAAGACCCTCTCGTGGCGAAGAGAGATCGCGACCAAAGCAGATCCGGAGTGAGAGGTACGACGGAGACTTCGAGTCCGCGACGTAATAGGTAGCGAATGGGGATCTATTATCCAGATGCGTTTAACGACTCTTTATATGCACGGGGGCCATTCGTCGATTGGATGGACCTTTGCGCTTGGAGTACGCGGATAATTATATTCTAACCTTACACGCCGTTGACGACGCAGTCCTCCGCCCCGAACGTAGAATTTATTCGTACTCAGACTGAGAGCAAAAAAAATTGTCTGGATCTGAATCATAGCAATGATAAAAACTTATTCCTTGAAATTATGAACAACTCATCTACATTCAGAGAAAATGAAGAAAAGTAACGTCTGTTGAGAAAAATGTCTGATTGCCAGATGATTTGTCGAACAATTCCTCTTTCCGACTTCGATAAAACAACCTCATTTCGTGCGCGCAACACGATCTCAAAACAGCTATTCAGTAACCAATGAATGGAACGCGTGCGTAATATGGCTTTATAACTCCCTAGGGAGGAATACAGTTAACGTCTGTCCAGGGGGAGTAATCAAAAGCCTCCGCGTCACATGCGTCCTCGTCATTAGGAAAAAATGATCATTTTTTGCAACATCGTTGCAAGCGCGGGATGAGATAATTTCTTAGTGGAATTAGGAAGAAATTTTCGCACCGGACGGAGGATAATTATCACCTCGTGTGATCGCTGTTCTCAGCAATTGCTATGTAATCGATTTTCGAATTTTGGTTGGCTCGTGGAGATACACCAACGTTGTTTCTTCTTTCTGCAGTTATTTGTAGCCGTCGTTCGCATGGACTGCAACCAAAGTTCTAATGCAATGTCTGTAATAGCTGCTTTTTCATATTCGCTATTGCTTTGCGCGGCAAACATTTTACAATCGAGATACTTTTGAAGAGTACTATTGAGATCATTGAAAAAGTATACTTAATTAAGGAAACATTAAGCCGTTTAGCCGATAATAAAAAGGTCACGATAACTTGTTCAAATGCAAAATCAATCACTTCAGTATCTTCAATATGGATCAATTTTTTCGGATCTTCACACTATTGAGAAGTGTTTGCAATTCTCTTTCATTTTTCTCGAACTTATGCAAAATCAGCACCACGCGCTGGATCTACCTTAAGTATGCACGAAGTATGCGCGAAGTATTTAAACATCTTACGAACTTCCGGAGGTCGAGGTCGACCTCATCGTAGTTCTGGGGGACGAAGTCAATCTGTTTGAAGTTCTAGGAGTTCGGATCGACTTATTCGTTGATCCGGCAGTACAGATCGACCTGTTCGCAGTTCTGGGAGTTTAGACTGAACTCTTCGTAGTTATGGCAGTGTAGGTCGACCTCTTCATAGTCCATCCACTACGCCAGTTTTAATACTTCTTCTTTGACGCGGGTTGTCGCATTTCGAAATCAGAATTTCTCGACCAAGTAATTTTTCTTTCGAACAGAACAACAAGTACGGATGCCACGGTATTTAGATCTATTTAAGGTTTCATATGATCCAACGCATTCGATGCAGAAAAAAGTTGGGGAATAAAAAAATGTTAGCGGTATTTTTGAAGAAAAGTTCTAAAAAATGGAAATCATGCTGAAAAGAGGCGTGGAAATGTCTCGCTTCTCTGGATCGAATTGGTCATATTTCCATGGTTAATCGTCGCACAGAGCCACGTCCAATTTGGATGACACCGTTGTATTGTACAACTATATAATATATAGTCCACTCGAAAGCATCGTTGACAATGGTGCCAACCGCGTCGAGCGTGGTGTTGGCTGCACAGTGCGTATACTCGGCTCGTGTCACCGAACGAGTCTCGAAAAAATATGCGCGGTACAATAAAAATGAAAATAATGAAAGGTTTGCCGGATCGGTGTGAAAACAGTGAAAGCATTACACGCGGCTTGGGTTATCGACAATCCATCAAACCGCATCACATTCGTGATGCAACCCCGCTTGGATTACTGCTTGATTGAGAGAATGCAGAAGTCCGCTTGACAGCCGCCCGTCGAGTATTGTAAAACAAGGATTAAAAAAAAAACAATGAAAAATTGAAAAGAAGAAATAACGTCGAGCGGAGGAGTAATGAAATAGCCGGCGGACGCGATGCCATGAGTCTTTTTTCTTTTAATACCGATACTTCATGGGAGACTCCATTCGGTTGGGAATAGGGAATAAAGCGTATTTGCTACGAGTTTCATATAAAGATAAATTAAACTGTCACGGGTCGGCAAAATACAGACCGCCTGAACACATTGAAGCTTGAAAAAATTCAAGTACGCCCGATGGATGAAATCTGAAGGTGATTGTTTTCATAATGCACGTATGAAAGCGGCATATTTCATGGCAGTTTTGCGGGACGAATGTGGCAGATTTCGTTTCAGTGGTGAAAAGATAGGTTCGCGCATGCGCGACTCTCGCTTCCTTCATTTTTGTCCCCTGGGATATAACTACTACCACAACTTTTGTAGAACTTTACATTCCCTCTGATATTTTTATTGTTATTACTTATATTTATTCTTTGAAATAGGGAAAAAAAAGGAGGATGTAATAATTGAATATGTACTCATAAATGTTTGTATCGTCATGAGGATAATTACGACGATGCAAAAGAGTCTCGTTATGATCGATCTGTATGAAAGAATAATTTGTTTCTGACATGAACAGAAATTCTGAGACTTCGCGGGCTTGGCACGGCAAGATGTAAGGTCACTCGGACGCGGAAACGCTTCGACAACTTGCCACCACGAGGGCTCGAGCAACTGCGGTGTATATCCGCACGGTAGCCTCCAACTTTCACTTTCGCGCTGCCACGGCGCGAGAAAGGTGCGGGCAAGTGAGAGCAATACACGACGAATTAAAAGCAAAGTAGGACAGAAGTGCGATAGCGTGACATTGTGGATCTTGGGGCTCTAATTATTTAAAAAGGTTCGACGGTCTGTATCAACGGCGTGTATGAGCGTAACGCCAATGAGCGGTTTACGGGCATCTTGACCGAAATTTACCAATGTATCGTCGTCGAATCTAACGCGCCACAACGCCGTTTTGTTTTATTGTCATCTACCATATCGTTCGAATATACCCATAAAATTCAGATAAAAAAAATTGAACTTTCTTTTTTTGCTTGAAAATCCATTATCGCAATCATCGCCGTCCGGAACGAGTGCCATCAATCAATCAATTCGAACTGACTTGTGCGAAGAGTAATTTTACAAGAATAAAAAAACGCCCGACTGAAAAACGAGTGCAATAAAGATATAGTATCAATCAAATTAGTGAAATAATAAATAGGGGTGCAGAACGTACGCGTGGGACAAAGGTTTTTTTTGTCGTAACAGTTGTCATATATTGTAATATGATGTGTCAAAATGAGATGTAAAAAAAAAAAAAAAACGATGTCTCGGTGAAAAGGCGATGAGCGAAGAGAAAAATATAAAACAAGCAGAAAAGTAATAAAAACAATGCAACGTTAGTAGAAACGGGTATGAACCAAAGTAACTCAAGCAGCGAGTCTGAAAAAGCGAAGAGCATCCGTCCAAGTAGCAATCTCGCGATCGACGAAGTAATTGACGGGTTTGAGAAATAGATACATTATGTGCCTGTGTATCGATACACAGGCAATACAGACGCACATAAATAAGCAATTCGCAAAGGATTTTTATTATTGCTTTCGCTCTTTATAGAACCCGACGGGCAAGTTCGCTGAGGGGTTCAATGGCTCTTTACTGTTCCTTTAGTATTTCGTTTCGTATCTCGAGATCGCCGGAGATGCGACTACTCACAAATAAGTAGTACACAGTCTCGAACGAAGCCCTGACAATTACTCGGAAGTTGAATTATCATTGGTGAGACAACAATTCAATATTCTTCATTCATTCCGCTGAAAGTTTGGATTTTATGTCCGGATTGCTGGACCACACTTGCATATGAAACATCGCACATTAATGCGTTTCACTATTGATGATTCTCCGACGAGAAAAATTTGGCCTGCGTTACACGACGTGTGAGCCTCGTAATAGGGACAAAAGAGCGATGAGATACGAGCACGAAAAGACACTGGATGAAAGCGATATTGCTCTATACACAGAAACATACGCATGAAGAGAAGAAACGAGCGTTGGATAAGAATGACGTGAGGAAAAATTGAGGAAACGTTACGGTTATGACAATAGAAAAGAATATAATAATACGCGGAACATTGTAGACATCAACAACTGCGATAGCACCGTATGAAACGACAACCATTACAAGAGCCCGAAGTATTATTTGCAAAGTGTTAGTGACGCTATAAATACGAAAAGCAGTGATGATCATAATGTTGCTGCATTTTAATAGTCGTTTCGGTCTCCATCGCGTAATAATGGGATCCGAGGCGGTGGAAGTTTCCATGCTCTAGAGTAGGGATTGATACGCGCTTCCCGTGACGAGTACAGCTACCAGAAAGAATCAAGCAGATGGAGTAGGAGTGATTCAGGCTCGCGCGAATAATCGATTCTGCATAGAACCCAGAAGAAAAATCAATAACTAACTCATAGCCAGCTTGGAAAAAGGACTACCAAGTACCTTGAGTACCTATTACGACAAACTTTTCATCTTCAAGTTCTGAGCACCTTCCAGGCTTTAATTGGTTCAAGCTCCAAGTACTTTTCAAACATACAATCCTGAGCACATTCCATACTCGAGGTACCGCAAACTTTTCAGAGTTTACGTACTAAATAGTTTTCCAATTTTAGGTATTTCAATGATCACATACTTTCCTAACTTCAGTGAATTCTATGTAATCTTTCTCATGTTCCGTGAAGGGCTGAGTACGTTTAGAGTCAGAGCTGGGCAAAGCACACAGAAGTATAGTAAATCGATTGTATAGAACTACACAATACAGAAAATATACTTCAAGTCTCAACTAATTTTTCATATTACACTTAGTATCTTCGTAACGAGGTTGCCAGCTTTATCACGAAGAATACTTATCATCGCAAGTATGCACAAAAAGAGCTTTTTTCGAAATCGCTCGCCTAGTTTACGAGATGCGAAAGAAAACGACAGTTTACACACATGCACGCCTGGTAAAAATCGGGTGACAGATATATTGTGGTGTTAAAGCGTTCAAATTTGTCACCTCCGCGCGAATTCTCCAGAATTATTCGCGGGTACCTTAGGTCAGTACTGTTGTGTGAGTCCCTAACACCTGTTCCCAACCTTCAGCAGCAACTCTCGGCACATGTCTCACTCTCACTCCTGTCGCTATACTTTGGGGAATTCAGGAATCGGGGCGTGCAACAAAGTCTGTCCTACCATAGGAAACCGGTAATCACACGGTAACTCTGTGGATAGGCACAATCTGCACAGGAATATTCACGTGTATGTATAGCGCAGGTGAAACAGCGGATGGTGATGCGTTATCGGATGAGAATGAGATAGACAAACAACGAGGCGGAAAGTGAGACGGGCGTATACGGTTAGATACGCCGACAATGGAAAGGGGTTCGCCGGGACTTCAGGAGTGAGAGGGAAGAAAGCAAGGTGAATCGAGTTGGCGTACTGTAATACAAGCTGCAATGCATACAAATGTCATTTCCATCTCGAGATTTTCGTGCGCTCGCCTCTCGTCTCCTCTTCATCTTGCGTTGCTCCTTTTCTTCCTTCCTGCATCGTTCTCTCCTCCACCAATTCTCTACCTCTCCACAGTATTCCAGCCTCCTCTTCGGGATTCCGTTCCGCCGGCACGTGGTGAACCGCCAACCCCTGCCAACGGCCTCCCTCAGTCTCTACCGCAGCCCCGCTGTTCCGTTTCACCGCTGGATCGAGATTGTCGGGTAACAACGAGACCTAATATCCTACGCCAAATTATGCGAGAAACCGCAACGGGAATACACTCTGCTCGGCCCGGCAAGTCCCCCATCCCCTCCCCCTCCGTCCAACTGCTCCCACGCTCTCGTTCCTGGAAGCGAATGCGCGTCCCATAAGCTCACCGCGCACAAAATTTTCTCGGATTTCTCGTGGGAGATTCACGCTGACACGTTCGATGGCGTATTCTACATCGAGACAGATCTACCGTTAAAAAACTTGTTGCCACCTGACGTCCGCAAACATTTTTTCTGATATGTTTGGGTCCATTTTTTTTTCCCAAGTCCCGCAACAATTTACATACTAATAAAGTACAAGACCACTGGAAACTCACAACGACGCTCTCGCGGCTCTCGAAAGGTGGCAGCTACCCTACTGATACTCATGGATACTGTCAGACACACGGACGAATACGAATACGCGCCCACCTCACACAGGATGAACTTCCATACAGATAACAGTGAACAGGTATACTCATTGGGGTAGCCTCCTCATCGCCAGCCTATCAGACATCCGTTTACGGACACCGTCTCCCACACGTACTCACACGGAAATGTCCTCAAATGTAGATAGCTGTTTATGTATGAACGCTCTATTACGCTATTGATGATCTGCAAAAGAAAATCCACGCATATTTGTATTCGAAAGACTGGTCTTTGTCGTCGCAACTGCGACAGTTTGTTCTTATTTTAAAAAATGGCGAGACTATTTCGAAAACTTTCAGATTCGAAAGCTGTCCGTGGTTGAAACGATGCAGTCAAGTCTTCTGATCATAGATGTCTGGATTTTCTTTTTTTGATATTTGGGACGGTCACGACATTGTTCCCGGCCGTAAGCAGCCGCTCTACACCGCAGCTACTACCAATTTAATGAGTTAATGTGAGAAGAAATTCGCGCATTATGTGATAATATCGACAGAAATATTCATCCAGGTTCATTGCATAACTGTAGTCTGAACTTCGCCAATTCCTGATTCAGTCATTGGGCATTGTCCAAAAATGGTCTTCATCAACTTCGCCAATTCCTTGTTTATTCATTGGGCATTGTCTAGAAACGGTCTTTATCAACTTTGTCAATTCCCGAACTGACGTCATTTTCTGGGAATAGTCTGAATATGCCCTTTATAGACACTTGCGTTGATTTCTAATAGTTCTGTGAATCATCGACCCCTGAAAGAGTTCATTTATTTACTGAGTAATAATGATTGATTAAAGTCCGATTGGTGTCGTATATTTTCACGTTACATTAATGTGAATGTCAGATTGTTTGACAATGAGACTTATGTTGATAATATTAACGCTAGTATAACACACATTCCGATCAGATTGCAGTCGAACATGCCTTAAAATGCAATACACAACACGATAGTCTAACCAGTATTGAGGTGTACGAGCATTTGCCCATGCGGAAGAGAAGATACTCAAACTCCCGCGTTCTTTGACGAGAGTGTAAATATCAAAACAGCCCGCGCCCGTTCTTCTAATTGCTAACGCCGCGGAAGTCCTTAATACGGCTTTTCGAGCCGTTAAGCTCATTAGCACTCATCGTTCTCCCTGACCAAGAATTTCTCACTGGCCTTCACGAGCCTCCCTGCTAGTGGCCATTACAGGGGCAGGGAAACATAGCTATAGGGTAATATAATAAAGCGTGCAATTGTCGGGGTATGTACTCTTATACACGAGTCCGTAAAGATGGAGAGATGAAGGGGTGAGAGGATCATGTACATCCAATAATCCGTCAGCAGTTTGCAATTTATAGTACCTGCTCTTCCATACCCACTTCGGCTAACTCTTGTTTGCTCGTACATCCGACGTAAAGCCAAGTCCCGCCGAACGCGGACGATTTTTTTTCCGTTTTATTTTTTGTTAATCGCCTTTCCGATTCGCGTAACTGATAGCGTGAGAGAAACGAGAGAAAAACGAGACTTAGAAAATACATGGTTTTTATCTCACAATGGTTGACTGTTGTCGAATAGATGGAAAGGCCACAAATTTGATTGTAATTCGAATGATGAATGATTGAAGTGTCAACGCAAGCGTGTGAAAGCGGGTGTTATAATAGCACAAGTGGCCGATTTGCACATGCGCATTCTTCTCGCGTGCCATACCAAAAACACCACTTCGGCCACATTTAACAGGCACGAAAAGATCGATTTCATTCTGTGTTACGGAAAATAATGAACAAACTTTTTTTCTCAAGAATTTTTGGGCACATTTATGTAGCACAGAAAAAAATGGGTAGTTAGAGAGTGAAACAAAGTCTGTGATTGGGGCAAAGAAGTCTATGGTAGACACGCTTAGAATAAGAACCCAATGACCGTTGAACCGCGGCCGTGTTTCGGTCTCCGCGGCGATGAGAGAAGCTATCTCCCAGTACCGCGCCCACAATTGATACCGAGGCTCGTACATATAATCAGAATCACGCACGAATAAACGCGAATTAGCGAATGCCGTACTTAAATATATGTAGTGCGAGAAGAGAATATGTATAAAGTTCTCCCCTTCCGCCCCTTTCAACATATAAATTACGCGTATTTCAAGCGGTCTGGGATATTCATATATTCGCTTAACTCTCATTGGCATTGTTATTATTAAACTGGAAATTGAGAAAACGCGCATGGAGGGAAACGGTGCCGGGTTATATGGAGACGGGAGAGGAAATAGGTATGAATAAATATGCCCGGGTATCGATGCTTTTTGCTCCGGTCATATCAGCTGCCGACACACACTGGACGTTTCCCACGAGTGGAACGTACACGGGTTTTCTCCATGTGCTAACAACATAATTTTTGCTTTTTACTAACTACCTCACCTCCCGCCGCTCATCAGGCGAGAAAGCGTTCGGCGGACCATCCATGTCCGGTCGTGACCGCTGAATATTCCCGGACATTAACGTTATTAATGACCATTTGCGTCAGCCCGTTTGCCTATCAACGGATAATATATTCGATATAAATTCATTTATTTATTATTATCTATGCATCGAAGGCTGAACTTCATAAGGAGTGGTGATCCATGGATTTTGTACCTGTGGGGATCTTACATTTATTCCTGTTAATTACTATATTCGCACTTTCCCATTCCCATACTCTGACCATACTCTCTCTTTCCATACTACTTTTTCCTACGCGGGTATATGCGTAGAATATAGTATATATGTATGGGTAGGGTTTGTAAACCTCACCCGCTGCACGCACTTGCAGCCTTCGACGAGAGCTGCAAAAAAACGACGCCCTCTGTCTAAATTATTCGCAGGTGACTAATTGACCGCTGCTAGGGTGGCCGTTATTGTGCCAACAACGACCTGGAGTATCCACGAACATGGCAACGACCTGGAATTGGGATGGCCTGAAGTTGGCAAGGACATGGAATCCAAAACGACGTAGCGTTGCCAACGTTATGAATCTCCAAACGTTGGATACGACTTGAAATTTGCAATGAAACGGCATTGGCGACGACGACACGAAGTTGAGACCGCCTGAAGCTGGCAACGTCAAGAAGTTTGCAAGAACTTGAAATGGCTAAGCGCGTGAAGTTAGCTACTGGTCGATTTTTGTACGCAACCGCGGTAGCGACATCTTTTTGCCACGCGGTAAAAGGTTCTTACGCGCCATCGAATAGGTATTAACCGTGAATTCGCAGGTACAGCGTATTATTTATTTATTTTGCAGTCGGAGTTTCATTGTAAAATGAACTTGGGTGAAGGAAACACGCGCAGGCAGACACAAACACATACGCACACTGTCAATGATTTATTAATTTTCACGTCACGAACTCAATAGTACTTCGACAAGATATTTCTATGTATGAACTACAGATTCACCTGAAATTTCGATTTATCTCACGGTCGTCTACTGGCTGTCCCCTCGGAGAAGCGGGAGCGAATCCGGGACCAGGCACGGTAGTACCTGTATTCGGTGAAACCGAAACTCTCGAAAGGCACGATTCTAGAGATAATACAACGAGCGATATACAGAGAAGAAGAGAATGGTTCAGACAGAGGAGTACAACCCGTCTCATCTCACGTATGAGAAACTATCGAGTCTATAGTGCAGCAACGTGTCACGACAGAAATTACCTAATTCAGACCGAGAATACTTGGGAATTCAAGCCGCTCTCGACATCGTCTCAGAGGAATTATTTCGTTAATCGATTAGACTTATAAATTTACAAGACTTGATATGCTATGTAATGAAAAAAGTAGTATATTGCGTGACTAAAGTTTTCTCTACAGTGACTACGAAACGAAACCCATTAGAACTAAAAATTATGTCTGTAATACAAATAATTATCTTACAAAAATGTGAACTCGCTAAACCGAAACTAGTCGGGAAATTCACTTTTCATTGGGTGTTGAAATATCTCGATTAAACCATGAAAATAATTATTTGTTACTCCACTTTCTTTTAAATAAATAGCAATTCTTTATGACACTCGTTTTTCAGTCGGAAGTTTTTGAATCATAAATTTCTCTTTTATGTCAAACTTTGACAAGAAAGAAAGAACAGAAAAAAGTTAATATTATAAACAAATAAGTAATAATCCACAATCAATTGGATATAAATGCTTCGGCATATTACTTCAGACATTTGAAGCTATGAATTTGCGGTTTTATTGTACGTTCATGGTTTATCGTCTGAAACACATTTTACGATTCGCAGAACTAATCAACCGTATTTTGTTAAGACATATTTTTAATAAACATTTAGGGCAAGGAAAGACAAGACTTCAGGATGTAGCATACGTCTTTACGTCTGCTGGTAAGGAGTCGGAAAGCTGAAAAGTATTAAAAAAGTCATCTTCTCGAAAAATGTTTGTATTTATGTCTTGAGGGAGATAAAACTCTTCAACTTGAACGACGTTGGATTTGGATCGAATGCGTTTTGATACACATACCTCGACAAGTAGTGAAATTCTTTGAGGCGATCATATCTCTTCTTTGGTACTTGTTCAAACAACCATTCTTAAATATACCGAATTAACTTTTTCACATTACCTGTACCGCACTTACGCGTAATAAGGTATGATTATCTTTCATCTTCTAGTTTTAACGAAGTTGTTAATACCAGGTTAGCGGGTTGGAACTTCAAATAGCGAGCGGGGGCAGTGATAAGACAAAACGCTGTGCGCCTTAAGTTTTGAATACTACGACGAAAGGTGGATGTAATTAGATAAATGGAGCTCGTTATGTATATGAAGAGCTTCTTTAATCCTGCCGTGAAGAGGATGACGCGAATTTACAAAAACTTATGACAATCAAGGACTAACTTTGTGACCTGCGGAACAGTAGGAACATTTTAAATTGCGATGCAAGGTCATATGTATCACGGAATAGCTCGCCTCAAATCTGTCCGATGATCGGTGGGAAAAAATAAAATAAAAAATGGAGATCGAAGTCGCGGATGAGAAGAGATGATGAGGTGGCCTGGACATATAAAAGGTGGAACAAAAGGGTGTGAATGAACGCGATGAGTCGCTTATCTCTCTATCGCTTCTCTATATATACTCCGCCTATGATAGTCTCTCTAACGCTTCGCCACTCTGGACTCATTGCTTCGGATATAGTAAACTGGCGACCAACGGAGGCGAAAAGAGAAGCGATCGGCCAGGCAGAATACACTGCTGCTAGGGGGTGGTGGGTATTCTATAGCGGCAGTTGCCCTGAGTTTTCTCATCAAAGGAGAACTAATTACGTAGGTATTCCGTTATAGCAGGGCGTTTACGCGGGACGGATACGCGCGATCGAATTCTCGTTCGCTACTCGGGCATAGGAACGTATCCTGATGATAAAACACAACTTGCCAATTTCCCGCCGCGCGTGTTCAGTATCATCGTTCTAGACATCGAAATGTCGATTAGTGCACTCTCCCTCTCGCTCTCATTCTCTCTCTTTCGCCTGGACGAAATCCTAACATTTTAGATGTAAGAAATCGAAACGCAAATAGAAGCAACCACGCAGATGAGCGGCAATTAACCAGAGGAATCGGTAACGCGTGTGATGCCATAGAAGAAGTTGAAGTATTCGAAACTACCGATGAATCAAAGATGAAAATAGATTTGTTGGTAGATTCGAAGGTGGGTTAATGTTGGAGCGAAAAACCGGGAAAAGATGCCGAGACGGCCGAGATGATAGAATTCCAGACAGAAGAAAGCGGACGGTGAAACGAAGTGCGAATAAAGGGAGATTGAAGGATAGTACGACTCTTTCTACGCTCTGCTATACAAGCTGCTAGATCTCCCGAGCGCGCAGACTGAACAAGGTTGGCGCCATGGAAATACGAGCTTCGTTAAATAATTAATCGATTCGTTGGCGACAGCCATCAGAATGAAACGGAACACCTTTGGCTGCTCTGCTTCGATGGCTCCTGCTGCTTTTCCTTGTCAAGAGGAGCTCCGGTGCAAGAAAGTTCTTGCAATCTTCAGGTTCGCAAAGCGATGCGCGAATTCTCACTCGGTCGTCAGAGATGAGTGAGCTCGCTTTGCTTTGTTAACCTTACGCCGCCCCATCGTCGCACTCGAACACACTCACACAGAAATAGAGGACTATCACATTTTCTTTTGCTCCTACAAAATAATTCATTCTCCGGGCTTGAAACGAGTATAATTGTCAAAGCTCAACGAAAACGTAGCAGATATGGATTTGTAAACGAAAACAGGGCACTGCAACGGATTGATAGCCATTTTCATCAATATGCGAAAATTGCTTTTAAGAAAACTAGATTTTCATAACTTGATAAACTAAGAGGATCGACAGATTGACACTATTATAGATTTTAGAATTTTTTCTATCAATTTTTCACTCCCATTTTTTTTCGCCTTTCTTGTAAAAAAACAACTCTCCAGTGGCGTTGTTTCCAAGTCCTCCCTGGATAGCAAATCCAGATCATGATTTTTCTAAATTATTCGTAGATGCCTAGCCTAGGCCTCGAATTTGCTGAGTCCTTTCAGGTGCAATTGATGTATTCTAACTATTCCACGTCCCCATCAGGGGCACTCCAGCCTTGAGTTATACCAAGTCTCTGTAGGAGAGTTTTCTACGCCATCATGATTGCAAGTTTGTCTAGGGCGATTAGCCGGGCTCGAACAATTCGGAGACTGTAGGGTGAGCTAAGTCAAGCTGAATGTGGTTGACAGTGGAAAAGAATTCCAGTAACTGGAAGTTGATGATAACAAAGAGATTTGAGCACCCATACACGGGAAAACCCGAATAGCGTTGAAACTAATCCGTGGTGTCGAGAACTAAGAATTTTTGGATGAAGTTTCTAAAGAATCACTATACTCTATTACGAATAGGAGATCAAACGCATGTCAGAGTTTTTTATTGTATCTGTCTATCCATTTATTTTCAATTGATCGGTTTCTGAATTTTTCTTATTGCACGTGACGGCATCATTGTAATTTGCGTTGTGAAGTATGCCTATTTTATGTCCGAAGAGTAAAAGGCCGGTAAGCTAGGTTGGGTTTTGTACAGAGTTTTTTGTCTGTAAAGATAAACTATATTAAATTCCAAAGTATCACACATACATCTGCAGCTCGATGCTGTATAGTTGTAGCCACCTCGGGAGTGTTTGTGAGTAGCGATGACATCCAATACCATACTTGTATACGTTATTAGTATACAGGTAGGATAGATGTAGGTAGGTCTACCTAGTACAGCTGAATCTGCCACATGATTTAATCTTCTCAAAGAGCAGGTTCACTTGTGCGTTTACCTCCATTTCTCCTACACACAGCGCAAAGGGATACCTCTCAGCGAACCCACTGATGAGCAAAGCACATTGTCATTCTATTCGTAGAGAATTGATTGTAAATTGCAAATTGCATAGATTGCTTAGGATTGAAGATAAAATTGAACTTTTGGGTGCGATGGGTTTCACTGGAAATGCGATTCGACCTACAAGGTTTTCATGGAACGAACGAAGATTATATAGGAACATAAGTTTTAAAAAATCATTGACCTTTTTTTTTTTTTCAGATGCCGTCGAGAGGGATGAACAATCTAACGTTCGAGCGAACAGCTATAATAAAAACAGCAGGAACAGTTCCAATGAAGACATCAGGCATAATCACTACTATGAATATCTCGAACGACCCAAAGACCACAACAACAAGATGTCGAAACGTGCCAAAGCCCTGCGTCCTGCGGAGTATGACTACTATTACGAGGACGACAGCGTGGACGAGAGGAACAATCCGACGAACGAGGCGCCCGTAGTTCCGCCGGTATTTCTCAGTCCCTCGGTACGGGAGTATCTCGATCTCGGTAAATCGATACCGGGTACGTAAACATAATCAGTATCACATACAACACAACGGAGGTGAATGCATTGAAATATCCGATCGGGCTTCAAGTATATACACACGGCTTCGTTTATCGTCATCCCTTTGAACTTGTTACTTTCTCTTCCACCGTATCCCACTCGAATTCGATACTGTCCGGCGCACCAATAATGCGAGCCCGTTGTGTAACCGGCGCAGCATAAACCCAGCGGGGACAAAAGTGCGGCGCCGCGAGTAGAAAGACCCGAGGGGTTCGGATGCGCGCACAGAGGTCTGCCTATCCTTGGATGTATCTATTCGCAGCTACCTTTCTCGATTCGCCTTATACGCGCTTATTTTCCGTGCGTGAAATCTAGCATATACGCGAATAACGTACCTCTTTGCAAATGTCTGCGTGACGCAAGAATGTATCGCAACCGTCTGGCCGCCGGAATTGCGAACGGGTGTGTATTACATTTACAACGACGCCGAGCGTCTTTGATCTTTGTTGCGATACTATTTGCGCAATGATGGATGACTGCACGAGGCGAAATAAGCTGATAAAAATTACAATGTCGCCTGACAAAAATTACTATAGCACCTAATACATAGGGGTACGACACGAAGCTGTCCAATCACCAAGAAACCCGTTCCCCGCTGCATGAATCATTTAAATGAGTCATACTTTAAAGCTACATTTTGGTTCTTCATTTAAATCGTTCGTTGATTTTAGGGATCGACACTTGAGTTATTCAGTCATCACGGAGCCAGTCAATTCTTCTTCAAAGAAGACTAAACGCTTCATGTCGCTTATACCCACGAAATACTTCCCTCGAAGGCAGTTTCATCAGATTCAGAATGAAAGACGAGACCTTTTGCACGAAGCTCGTCATGAGAAGTCACGAGAAGATTTACAAACAACTCCTATACGCCCCTCCCACTATTTATCAAACGGCTAATTATCGAAAGTGATTTATCCTTTTGAATTAAATTGGCGAGGAAAAAAATTTGTCTGTCGAAAGTTATACACGGAGTTGCGTTTCTCTCGGCATGTCCGATGTTGCCGTATCGGACGCAAGAGTTATCAGCATGGAGGATCCTCGGATTTTAACGTCACGCTATAGTATATCAACGTAACACACAGAGGGAGCTTGCCAGATCCCTGCAGCAAATTCGCAGGAGAACGTGACGTTCACCTGGCCCGATAGTCGGGGAGTTCCCAAATCCGATTCATAATCGAATTTCAACTGTACTGGCTGAGAATAACGTTTGCGTATCATCCTCGGGAGTGCAGCTATGCGGGTACAACTGCGCAGTTGTGCTAACACGGATACTACGAATGTATATGCAAATTTACCAAATTATTTTCCATTCAATTTTGTTCTTTTTTCTTTTTTTTTTCACTTCTCACACACCGTCTGTAACCGAATGAGTGCAAATTAGTGCGTTTTATTTTCCAACAAAACAACAGCGCTCGGATACATGATGTCGTCGTTAAGGGAAAACGAGACCCGACTGCGTAATTCGTCTATTCGTAAATATATATGACGGGTTAACGAAAGCTACGGTGAAAATGAATAAAGCGGCGCGATAAAGAAAAAAGAATTCCACACGAGTTGGGGATCGAGACCTCGTTACAATCTGAATATGGACTTTGACACAACCACATCCAAAAGAAGGTAACAGAGAATAGAACCTTCAGAGCTAAGTGAATGATGATTCGCTTTCTCGTTGAAGAAGCTTTGTTATTTGGAAACAAAAAGAATTCTTCTTTTTTTTTTAATGGAAAAACATTGAAAACGTTCCGGTATGACGAAAAATAATATGAAGATTAATTTTCGAATGTGTGTTAGCGCAATTCGGTATAAAACTAGAGTTAACTGCGGACGCCCATAAGCGTTTTTTTTTGCCAAGCTTGTCTTTTGTCATTTCGAACTTGAAACTCGACCGACTTCGACCTATCGCAGCAGTAATAACGCGATAACAATAAACTACGGTATTCTAGATGGATCGAACTTGCTAACATTTAAGAAGATTTTGCTATCATTCGATCCAACAACTCGAGTCAGAAGCAAATTTTCAATTTTGCCCCAAAAGTCGGATGTTTTCACTACACAAAATTCGAACGGTTCAATAAATTCTTGTCAAATTCAATAGCAATAATCGATCGACTATTTTCAAATTGTGTAAAATTTTTTACATTGTGTGATTTACGGATTAGTTTTGTCTCGAAGCGATAACTTAAAATGACGTCAATGTTTTTTCAAGTCGTAGATTTTCCGTTTGCGGAACGGGTTGAAAGACTCAGCAAGACATCAGGCGATCATACAGATGAGTGACAAAGCATAAGAAGTTACGTCTTGCAAGATGAGTATTACGATCGGAACTCTCACTCTCGTAGCACATGGATAGAATAATGAAATAGTGAGGCGGTCGCTGAGCACAATCACACAAATCCCAGGGGCTGCTACAGACAAGCCTCACAGCGCTCACCCTGCTTGGGCTCTGGATACTCTCCTAGGCTCTTTCCTCGATGCAAATGTGTCTCGGTAGAGTATCTTCATCCTTTTCTCTTGTGCTCATGCTTTGCCTCTTGCAAAGGAAAAATAAAGGCAGATGGATCGGGATATGACCCGATTTGTCATTCCGGCTGCAATTTTTTCTGTCCATCTAGCCTTGAACTCGAGTTCTTTGGGGACATCCTTGGATCCGTTTCGCGCGTTTCCTTTCGCAATATCATATCGTCAAGACGCGAGGATTCACACGTGTGTCGTTAAAGGAAAAAGGCGGAAATTTTTTTTTTTATTACACAAAAAGTCTCACTTTCCGTGTCTATAAAATGTAGAAAAAGTGGGATTTTTTTCGTTATGGTATATAAAGTAAACGGCGCACATGTAAAAAATGACTACTTTTGCTTGTTTCCACAGTCGTTTCATACCAGCCGTTTTTTTCATAAACTTCCTCCTTCGATTATTATCGTCCGTTTCGATCTTCGTTTATTCGTTTTTCTTCGAGTTTTGTTTCTGCACGCAGCGGCAGAAGCCACAGAAGGAATAACGAGAAAGTAAAAAGCGTTGCAATTCATACATCGCGCCCTTATTTTTTTTTCTTGTTTAATATGACTTCGTTTTATTTACGTCATGAATTGGTTCCCTAAGGTAATTTATGGCATTTTTCGTAGTGTTGTTATTTCCACTTCAAAGGTGTTAATTAAATGATTCATCAGACCGTATCCATGTATTATATTCGTAAGCTAATTTTTTAACAAAAAAGAACGAAGTTCCTTCACACCGGAAATTCATTTATGTAAAATAGAGAAATTCTTGCCGCTGTGTCGTGAAATTTTGTGTAGCAGAATCGCAGCGTCAGTGACGAACGCGATTTATTATCCTAAACTCGAGTTGCGTGAATGTGTCGTACTTCGTCCGGGCCCGGTTCTCATGCCAACTCCACAGAAATTCTCTGTCCGGAGTAATAAGAGGTAATCGTTTTGTCTCGCTGCTACTGCGGGATGGGTGTCTTGCCATTCGTCGTGGCATCACAGTTGCCCACTCCATTTTGCGTCGTTGCGCTCGGTGTTTTGACGATATCAAGAACGGACGCGACGAGGACCAACCCGGATCCTTCGTGACGGAGCTTATTTCCGACATGTACGAAGAAGAAGGGGAATCCCAGACCCCCCCCCCCCTTACGACAAACATTCCGTATGGATGTCGCGAGCCGGAGCCGCTGTTGACGGTGGCTGGGCTTCTTCTCACCAAGTTCCTAACTCCAGCGGTTACCTGTTTCACTTGGTCGCCTTTGGATTCTGTTGCACCTATGGACGCTTCGCCGCCTTCTCTATCCATCCATCGTTGAATGGTCGAGGTGAAATAACGCAAGCGCGACTAACTCCCCCCTACAGGACCGCCCGAACAGAGGAGTATACCGTGGAAAGCGGTACCCGCAGTACGAATCTCTGCTTGTCATTCCGACGACAATGATGGGAGGAGAAGAAAGATGATGACGAGATTGGAAGGTGCGGGAGCAGCGACGTTGGGCAAATCGCTGCGCAGCGAGGGAACGAGATAGAGACTGAGAGCTCTCGCTATGCGGTAGCGCTCTAAAGGAGCTTAGATAGTCTCGGAGCGCTCCTCTTTCTCTTCTCCTGTACCTTAATACCGTATTTCCAACCCCCTCGATTCTCGGAGTCCGCCCGTGTTTTCACATCCCGCACATTCACCGTGAACGTGGGTGACTGCGAATGCAGACTGTACAGGAAACGAATGCATGCAATCATCTTCTTATCATTCTCTTCGATGATCTACGTAATTCACTTCTGTAACGCCTGGAAGATTAATGCGTCAATGATGTATGTTATGAGAGAAATCCCGAAAGCGCCTGCTGCGTTTAGCGATCCATATTGTGTATCTAAACAATTATGGATATTTGTGAGTTTCATCGAGTCTTTTGGGCAGTGCAGGACAGTAAACGTCGCTGAAGTATAATCCAATTTAGGTATAAAGGGACACAAAGCAATCGGATTGATATCGAGATGTTTTACAGACCATTCTGCAAATACAAGGCTTACCGGGTTTAACAATTTTCAATCCTAGGGTATTAGATGTGTGTGAAGTTGGCATATCAAAAGTCAGCATATCAAAAATAAAGTGGAGTTCCCTTCGCATGCAACCGAGTTCTATAGTTCTAGACAGTTTTTAACAATAGTTCTCCCAATTTGACCCCTTAAACCGGGTATAGACATATGATATGCTAACTTCTTGTAGCATATCATTTTCACAAAAAACTGTAATCTTACAGATTTTAACGAGCCCGATAGTTCTGTACATAGCACAATAATAGTTCTACCCATAAACATTAAAAAAAATATTTAATTATATCAAACGAACATGTATCAGCACCTCGCTACAACGATCCAATACCGTCCGAGGGTTTTCTTAATAAATCCAGTAGGTGAGAGGTCTAGCAGATATTCGAGTTCTACTACTCAATGTGAAAAACATATAAAAAATGATTCCGTGCATATCAAATATACAATTGGGATATGCTGGCTCGAAGAGGCGAGTTCTCGCCTTACTCGCGATTCTTAACGATAGTTCTAGCCTTCATCGATAATCTTGAACAGAGTTCTAGCCGCTGAGAGTAGCGAACATTTTTAGAAAAATATTTCGGAGCATACCAAACATACAATTGTGATATGCTGGCTCGGAGAGGCGGGTTCTCGCTACACTCATGATTCTGAATGATAGTTCTATTCTTTATCGATAATCTTGAACAAAGTTCTAGCCGCTGAGACTCGCGAAATTAAAAAAAAATATTTTCGAGCATATCGAGCATGGAACTGTGATATGCTGGCTCGCAGACGCGCGTTCTTGCCTTACTCGCGATTCTAAATGATAGTTCTAGCCTTTATCGATAATTTTAACCAGAGTTCTAGCCGCTGAGACTCGCGAAATTAGAAAAAAAAATATTTCGGAGCATACCAAACATACAATTGTGATATGCTGGCTCGCAAAGGCGAGTTCTCGCCTTACTTTCGATTCTAAATGATAGTTCTAGACTTTATCGATGATCTTGAACAGAGTTCTAGCCGCTGAGACTCGTGAAATTTTTTGAAAAAATATTTTCGAGCATATCAAGCGTGCGATTGTGATGTGCTGGCTCGGAGAGGCGAGCTCTCGCCATACTCGTGATTCTAAATGATAGTTCTAACGTTCATCGATAATCTTGAACAGAGTTCTAGACGCTGAGAGTCGCGAACATTAAAAAAAAATATTTCGGAGCATACCAAACATACAATTGTGATATGCTGGCTCGGAGAGGCGAGTTCTCGCCATACTCGCGATTCTAAACGATAGTTCTAGCTATCGTCGATAATTTTGAACAGAGTTCTAGCCGCTGAGACTCGCGAAATTGAGAAATAAAAATATTTCCGAGCATACCAAACATACAATTGTGATATGCTGGCTCGAAAAGGCGAGTTCTCGCCGTACTTGTGATTCTCAATGATAATTCTAGCCTTCATCGATAATCTTGAACCGAGTTCTAGCCGCTGAGCCTCGCGAATTTTTTATTTATTTATATTTTCGAGCATATCAAGCATGCGATTGTGATATGCTGGCTTGCAGACGCCAGTTCTCGTCTTACTCGCGATTCTAAACTATAGTTCCAGTCTTTATCGACAATCTTGAACAGAGTTCTAGCCGTTGAGACTCGCGAATTTTTTTTAAAATATTTTCGAGCATATCAAGCATGCGATTGTGATATGCTGGCTTGCAGACGCGAGTTCTCGTCTTACTCGCGATTCTAAACGATAGTTCTATCCTTTATCAAGAATCTTGAACAGAGTTCTAGCCGCTGAGAGTCGCGAACATTTTTTTTTTAAATACTTTCTAGCATATCAAGCATGCGATTGTGATATGCTGGCTCGCAGACGCCAGTTCTCGTCTTACTCGCGATTCTAAACGATAGTTCTATCCTTTATCAAGAATCTTGAACAGAGTTCTAGCCGCTGAGAGTCGCGAACATTTTTTTTTTTAATACTTTCTAGCATATCAAGCATCCGATTGTGATATGCTGGCTCGCAGACGCCAGTTCTCGTCTTACTCGCCATTCTAAACGATAGTTCCAGTCTTTATCGATAATCTTGAACAGAGTTCTAGCCGCTGAGACTCGCGATTTTTTTTTTTATATTTTCGAGCATATCAAGCATGCGATTGTGATACGCTGGCTCGCAGACGTCACGAGTACGGCGAGAACTCGCCTTTTCGAGCCAGCATATCACAATCGTATGTTTGGTATGCTCGGAAATATTTTTATTTCTCAATTTCGCGAGTCTCAGCGGCTAGAACTCTGTTCAAAATTATCGACGATAGCTAGAACTATCGTTTAGAATCGCGAGTATGGCGAGAACTCGCCTCTCCGAGCCAGCATATCACAATTGTATGTTTGGTATGCTCCGAAATATTTTTTTAAAAATATTCGCGGCTCTCAGCGGCTAGAACTCTGTTCAAGATTATCGATGAAGGTTAGAACTATCATTTAGAATCACAAGTAAGGCGAGAACTCGCGTCTGCGAGCCAGCATATCACAATCGCCCGCTTGATATGCTCGAAAATATTTTTTTTTTCTATTTCACGAGTCTCAACGACTAGAACTCTGTTCAAGATTATCGATGGAGGCTAGAACTATCATTTGGAATAACAAGTACGGCGAGAACTCGTCTTTTCGAGCCAGCATATCACAATTGTATGTTTGGTATGCTCGGAAATATTTTTATTTCTCAATTTCGCGAGTCTCAGCGGCTAGAACTCTGTTCAAAATTGTCGACGATAGCTAGAACTATCGTTTAGAATCGCGAGTATGACGAGAACTCGCCTCTCCGAGCCAGCATATCACAATTGTATGTTTGATGTGCTCCGAAATATTTTTTTTTAAATGTTCGCGACTCTCAGCGGCTAGAACTCTGTTCAAAATTGTCGACGATAGCTAGAACTATCGTTTAGAATCGTGAGTATGACGAGAACTCGCGTCTGCGAGCCAGCATATCACAATTGTATGTTTGGTATGCCCGGAAATATTTTTATTTCTCAATTTCGCGAGTCTCAGCGGCTAGAACTCTGTTCAAAATTATCGATAAAGGCTAGAACTATCGTTTAGAATCGCGAGTATGACGAGAACTCGCCTCTCCGAGCCAGCATATCACAATTGTATGTTTGATGTGCTCCGAAATATTTTTTTTTAAATGTTCGCGACTCTCAGCGGCTAGAACTCTGTTCAAAATTGTCGACGATAGCTAGAACTATCGTTTAGAATCGTGAGTATGACGAGAACTCGCGTCTGCGAGCCAGCATATCACAATTGTATGTTTGGTATGCCCGGAAATATTTTTATTTCTCAATTTCGCGAGTCTCAGCGGCTAGAACTCTGTTCAAAATTATCGATAAAGGCTAGAACTATCGTTTAGAATCGCGAGTAAGTCGAGAACTCGCGTCTGCGAGCCAGCATATCACAATTGTATGTATGGTATGCTCCGAAATATTTTTTTTTAATGTTCGCGACTCTCAGCGGCTAGAACTCTGTTCAAAATTGTCGACGATAGCTAGAACTATCGTTTAGAATCGTGAGTATGACGAGAACTCGCGTCTGCGAGCCAGCATATCACAATTGTATGTTTGGTATGCCCGGAAATATTATTACTTCTCAATTTCGCGAGTCTCAGCGGCTAGAACTCTGTTCAAAATTATCGATAAAGGCTAGAACTATCGTTTAGAATCGCGAGTATGGAGAGAACTCGCCTCTCCGAGCCAGCATAGCACAATTGTATGTTTGGTATGCTCCGAAATATTTTTTTTTTAATGTTCGCAACTTTAAACGGCTAGAACTCTGTTCAAAATTGTCGACGATAGCTAGAACTATCGTTTAGAATCGTGAGTATGACGAGAACTCGCGTCTGCGAGCCAGCATATCACAATTGTATGTTTGGTATGCCCGGAAATATTTTTACTTCTCAATTTCGCGAGTCTCAGCGGCTAGAACTCTGTTCAAAATTATCGATAAAGGCTAGAACTATCGTTTAGAATCGCGAGTATGGCGAGAACTCGCCTCTCCGAGCCAGCATATCACAATTGTATGTTTGGTATGCTCCGAAATATTTTTTTTTAATGTTCGCAACTTTAAGCGGCTAGAACTCTGTTCAAAATTATCGACGATAGCTAGAACTATCGTTTAGAATCGCGAGTATGGCGAGAACTCGCCTCTCCGAGCCAGCATATCACAATTGTATGTTTGGTATGCTCCGAAATATTTTTTTAAAAATATTCGCGGCTCTCAGCGGCTAGAACTCTGTTCAAGATTATCGATGAAGGTTAGAACTATCATTTAGAATCACAAGTAAGGCGAGAACTCGCCTTTTCGAGCCAGCATATCACAATTGTATGTTTGATGTGCTCCGAAATATTTTTTTTTTAATATTCGCGACTCTCAGCGGCTAGAACTCTGTTCAAAATTGTCGGGGATAGCTAGAACTATCGTTTAGAATCGCGAGTATGACGAGAACTCGCCTCTCCGAGCCAGCATATCACAATTGTATGTTTGGTATGCTCCGAAATATTTTTTTAAAAATATTCGCGGTCTCAGCGGCTAGAACTCTGTTCAAGATTATCGATGAAGGTTAGAACTATCATCAAGAATCACAAGTAAGGCGAGAACTTGCGTCTGCGAGCCAGCATATCACAATCGCCCGCTTGATATGCTCGAAAATATTTTTTTTTTCTATTTCACGAGTCTCAACGACTAGAACTCTGTTCAAGATTATCGATGAAGGCTAGAACTATCATTAAGAATCACAAGTAAGGCGAGAACTCGCCTTTTCGAGCCAGCATATCACAATTGTATGTTTGGTATGCTCCGAAATATATTTTTTTTAATGTTCGCAACTTTAAGCGGCTAGAACTCTGTTCAAAATTATCGACGATAGCTAGAACTATCGTTTAGAATCGCGAGTATGGCGAGAACTCGCCTCTCCGAGCCAGCATATCACAATTGTATGTTTGGTATGCTCCGAAATATTTTTTTAAAAATATTCGCGGCTCTCAGCGGCTAGAACTCTGTTCAAGATTATCGATGAAG
Source organism: Ischnus inquisitorius (assembly GCA_963924025.1). NCBI lineage: Eukaryota > Metazoa > Arthropoda > Insecta > Hymenoptera > Ichneumonidae > Ischnus > Ischnus inquisitorius. Next base: position 689,840 of record OZ001250.1, on the reverse strand, counting down.
GTTAGAACTATCATTTAGAATCACAAGTAAGGCGAGAACTCGCGTCTGCGAGCCAGCATATCACAATCGCCCGCTTGATATGCTCGAAAATATTTTTTTTTTCTATTTCACGAGTCTCAACGACTAGAACTCTGTTCAAGATTATCGATGGAGGCTAGAACTATCATTTGGAATAACAAGTACGGCGAGAACTCGTCTTTTCGAGCCAGCATATCACAATTGTATGTTTGGTATGCTCGGAAATATTTTTATTTCTCAATTTCGCGAGTCTCAGCGGCTAGAACTCTGTTCAAAATTGTCGACGATAGCTAGAACTATCGTTTAGAATCGCGAGTATGACGAGAACTCGCCTCTCCGAGCCAGCATATCACAATTGTATGTTTGATGTGCTCCGAAATATTTTTTTTCAAATGTTCGCGACTCTCAGCGGCTAGAACTCTGTTCAAGATTATCGATGAAGGCTAGAACTATCATTTAGAATCACAAGTAAGGCGAGAACTCGCCTTTTCGAGCCAGCATATCACAGTTGTATGTTTGATGTGCTCCGAAATATTTTTTTTTTTAATATTCGCGACTCTCAGCGGCTAGAACTCTGTTCAAGATTATCGATGAAGGTTAGAACTATCATCAAGATTCACAAGTAAGGCGAGAACTTGCGTCTGCGAGCCAGCATATCACAATCGCCCGCTTGATATGCTCGAAAATATATTTTTTTTCTATTTCACGAGTCTCAACGACTAGAACTCTGTTCAAGATTATCGATGGAGGCTAGAACTATCATTTGGAATAACAAGTACGGCGAGAACTCGTCTTTTCGAGCCAGCATATCACAATTGTATGTTTGGTATGCTCGGAAATATTTTTATTTCTCAATTTCGCGAGTCTCAGCGGCTAGAACTCTGTTCAAAATTGTCGACGATAGCTAGAACTATCGTTTAGAATCGCGAGTATGACGAGAACTCGCCTCTCCGAGCCAGCATATCACAATTGTATGTTTGATGTGCTCCGAAATATTTTTTTTTAAATGTTCGCGACTCTCAGCGGCTAGAACTCTGTTCAAAATTGTCGACGATAGCTAGAACTATCGTTTAAAATCGTGAGTATGACGAGAACTCGCGTCTGCGAGCCAGCATATCACAATTGTATGTTTGGTATGCCCGGAAATATTTTTATTTCTCAATTTCGCGAGTCTCAGCGGCTAGAACTCTGTTCAAAATTATCGATAAAGGCTAGAACTATCGTTTAGAATCGCGAGTATGACGAGAACTCGCCTCTCCGAGCCAGCATATCACAATTGTATGTTTGATGTGCTCCGAAATATTTTTTTTTAAATGTTCGCGACTCTCAGCGGCTAGAACTCTGTTCAAAATTGTCTACGATAGCTAGAACTATCGTTTAGAATCGTGAGTATGACGAGAACTCGCGTCTGCGAGCCAGCATATCACAATTGTATGTTTGGTATGCCCGGAAATATTTTTATTTCTCAATTTCGCGAGTCTCAGCGGCTAGAACTCTGTTCAAAATTATCGATAAAGGCTAGAACTATCGTTTAGAATCGCGAGTATGGCGAGAACTCGCCTCTCCGAGCCAGCATATCACAATTGTATGTTTGGTATGCTCCGAAATATTTTTTTTTTAATGTTCGCAACTTTAAGCGGCTAGAACTCTGTTCAAAATTATCGACGATAGCTAGAACTATCGTTTAGAATCGCGAGTATGGCGAGAACTCGCCTCTCCGAGCCAGCATATCACAATTGTATGTTTGGTATGCTCCGAAATATTTTTTTAAAAATATTCGCGGCTCTCAGCGGCTAGAACTCTGTTCAAGATTATCGATGAAGGTTAGAACTATCATTTAGAATCACAAGTAAGGCGAGAACTCGCCTTTTCGAGCCAGCATATCACAATTGTATGTTTGATGTGCTCCGAAATATTTTTTTTTTAATATTCGCGACTCTCAGCGGCTAGAACTCTGTTCAAAATTGTCGGGGATAGCTAGAACTATCGTTTAGAATCGCGAGTATGACGAGAACTCGCCTCTCCGAGCCAGCATATCACAATTGTATGTTTGGTATGCTCCGAAATATTTTTTTAAAAATATTCGCGGTCTCAGCGGCTAGAACTCTGTTCAAAATTGTCGACGATAGCTAGGACTATCGTTTAGAATCGCGAGTATGACGAGAACTCGCCTCTCCGAGCCAGCATATCACAATTGTATGTTTGATGTGCTCCGAAATATTTTTTTTTAAATGTTCGCGACTCTCAGCGGCTAGAACTCTGTTCAAGATTATCGATGAAGGCTAGAACTATCATTTAGAATCACAAGTAAGGCGAGAACTCGCCTTTTCGAGCCAGCATATCACAGTTGTATGTTTGATGTGCTCCGAAATATTTTTTTTTTAAATATTCGCGACTCTCAGCGGCTAGAACTCTGTTCAAGATTATCGATGAAGGTTAGAACTATCATCAAGATTCACAAGTAAGGCGAGAACTTGCGTCTGCGAGCCAGCATATCACAATCGCCCGCTTGATATGCTCGAAAATATATATTTTTTCTATTTCACGAGTCTCAACGACTAGAACTCTGTTCAAGATTATCGATGAAGGCTAGAACTATCATTAAGAATCACAAGTAAGGCGAGAACTCGCCTTTTCGAGCCAGCATATCACAATTGTATGTTTGGTATGCTCCGAAATATTTTTTTTTTAATGTTCGCAACTCTAAGCGGCTAGAACTCTGTTCAAAATTATCGATAAAGGCTAGAACTATCGTTTAGAATCGCGAGTAAGTCGAGAACTCGCGTCTGCGAGCCAGCATATTACAATTGTATGTTTGGTATGCCCGGAAATATTTTTATTTCTCAATTTCGCGAGTCTCAGCGGCTAGAACTCTGTTCAAAATTATCGATAAAGGCTAGAACTATCGTTTAGAATCGCGAGTATGGCGAGAACTCGCCTCTCCGAGCCAGCATATCACAATTGTATGTTTGGTATGCTCCGAAATATTTTTTTTTAATGTTCGCGACTCTTAGCGGCTAGAACTCTGTTCAAAATTGTCGACGATAGCTAGAACTATCGTTTAGAATCACAAGTAAGGCGAGAACTCGCCTCTCCGAGCTAGCATATCACAATTGTATGTTTGGTATGCTCCGAAATATTTTTTTTTAATGTTCGCGACTCTCAGCGCTAGAACTCTGTTCAAGATTATCGATGAAGGTTAGAACTATCATTAAGAATCACAAGTAAGGCGAGAACTTGCGTCTGCGAGCCAGCATATCACAATCGCCCGCTTGATATGCTCGAAAATATTTTTTATTTCTATTTCACGAGTCTCAACGACTAGAACTCTGTTCAAGATTATCGATAAAGGCTAGAACTATCGTTTAGAATCGCGAGTAAGTCGAGAACTCGCGTCTGCGAGCCAGCATATCACAATTGTATGTTTGGTATGCTCCGAAATATTTTTTTTTAATGTTCGCGACTCTCAGCGGCTAGAACTCTGTTCAAAATTGTCGACGATAGCTAGAACTATCGTTTAGAATCGCGAGTATGGCGAGAACTCGCCTCTCCGAGCCAGCATATCACAATTGTATGTTTGGTATGCTCCGAAATATTTTTTAAAAAATATTCGCGGCTCTCAGCGGCTAGAACTCTGTTCAAGATTATCGATGAAGGTTAGAACTATCATTTAGAATCACAAGTAAGGCGAGAACTCGGGTCTGCGAGCCAGCATATCACAATCGCCCGCTTGATATGCTCGAAAATATTTTTTTTTCTATTTCACGAGTCTCAACGACTAGAACTCTGTTCAAGATTATCGATGAAGGCTAGAACTATCATTAAGAATCACAAGTAAGGCGAGAACTCGCCTTTTCGAGCCAGCATATCACAATTGTATGTTTGGTATGCTCCGAAATATTTTTTTTTTAATGTTCGCAACTTTAAGCGGCTAGAACTCTGTTCAAAATTATCGACGATAGCTAGAACTATCGTTTAGAATCGCGAGTATGGCGAGAACTCGCCTCTCCGAGCCAGCATATCACAATTGTATGTTTGGTATGCTCCGAAATATTTTTTTAAAAATATTCGCGGCTCTCAGCGGCTAGAACTCTGTTCAAGATTATCGATGAAGGTTAGAACTATCATTTAGAATCACAAGTAAGGCGAGAACTCGCGTCTGCGAGCCAGCATATCACAATCGCCCGCTTGATATGCTCGAAAATATTTTTTTTTTCTATTTCACGAGTCTCAACGACTAGAACTCTGTTCAAGATTATCGATGGAGGCTAGAACTATCATTTGGAATAACAAGTACGGCGAGAACTCGTCTTTTCGAGCCAGCATATCACAATTGTATGTTTGGTATGCTCGGAAATATTTTTATTTCTCAATTTCGCGAGTCTCAGCGGCTAGAACTCTGTTCAAAATTATCGACGATAGCTAGAACTATCGTTTAGAATCGCGAGTATGGCGAGAACTCGCCTCTCCGAGCCAGCATATCACAATTGTATTTTTGGTATGCTCCGAAATATTTTTTTTTAATGTTCGCGACTCTCAGCGGCTAGAACTCTGTTCAAAATTGTCGACGATAGCTAGAACTATCGTTTAGAATCGCGAGTATGACGAGAACTCGCCTCTCCGAGCCAGCATATCACAATTGTATGTTTGATGTGCTCCGAAATATTTTTTTTTAAATGTTCGCGACTCTCAGCGGCTAGAACTCTGTTCAAGATTATCGATGAAGGCTAGAACTATCATTTAGAATCACAAGTAAGGCGAGAACTCGCCTTTTCGAGCCAGCATATCACAATTGTATGTTTGATGTGCTCCGAAATATTTTTTTTTTCAATATTCGCGACTCTCAGCGGCTAGAACTCTGTTCAAGATTATCGATGAAGGTTAGAACTATCATTAAGAATCACAAGTAAGGCGAGAACTTGCGTCTGCGAGCCAGCATATCACAATCGCCCGCTTGATATGCTCGAAAATATTTTTTTTTTCTATTTCACGAGTCTCAACGACTAGAACTCTGTTCAAGATTATCGATGAAGGCTAGAACTATCATTAAGAATCACAAGTAAGGCGAGAACTCGCCTCTCCGAGCCAGCATATCACAATTGTATGTTTGGTATGCTCCGAAATATTTTTTTATAATGTTCGCGACTCTCAGCGGCTAGAACTCTGTTCAAGATTATCGATGAAGGCTAGAACTATCATTTAGAATCACAAGTAAGGCGAGAACTCGCCTTTTCGAGCCAGCATATCACAATTGTATGTTTGATGTGCTCCGAAATATTTTTTTTTTTTAATATTCGCGACTCTCAGCGGCTAGAACTCTGTTCAAAATTGTCAACGATAGCTAGAACCATCGTTTAGAATCGCGAGTATGACGAGAACTCGCCTCTCCGAGCCAGCATATCACAATTGTATGTCTGGTATGCTCCGAAATATTTTTTAAAAAATATTCGCGGCTCTCAGCGGCTAGAACTCTGTTCAAGATTATCGATGAAGGTTAGAACTATCATCAAGAATCACAAGTAAGGCGAGAACTTGCGTCTGCGAGCCAGCATATCACAATCGCCCGCTTGATATGCTCGAAAATATTTTTTTTTTCTATTTCACGAGTCTCAACGACTAGAACTCTGTTCAAGATTATCGATGGAGGCTAGAACTATCATTTGGAATAACAAGTACGGCGAGAACTCGCCTTTTCGAGCCAGCATATCACAATTGTATGTTTGGTATGCCCGGAAATTTTTTATTTCTCAATTTCGCGAGTCTCAGCGGCTAGAACTCTGTTCAAAATTATCGATAAAGGCTAGAACTATCGTTTAGAATCGCGAGTAAGTCGAGAACTCGCGTCTGCGAGCCAGCATATCACAATTGTATGTATGGTATGCTCCGAAATATTTTTTTTTAATGTTCGCGACTCTCAGCGGCTAGAACTCTGTTCAAAATTGTCGACGATAGCTAGAACTATCGTTTAGAATCGCGAGTATGGCGAGAACTCGCCTCTCCGAGCCAGCATATCACAATTGTATGTTTGGTATGCTCCGAAATATTTTTTAAAAATATTCGCGGCTCTCAGCGGCTAGAACTCTGTTCAAGATTATCGATGAAGGTTAGAACTATCATTTAGAATCACAAGTAAGGCGAGAACTCGGGTCTGCGAGCCAGCATATCACAATCGCCCGCTTGATATGCTCGAAAATATTTTTTTTTTCTATTTCACGAGTCTCAACGACTAGAACTCTGTTCAAGATTATCGATGGAGGCTAGAACTATCATTTGGAATAACAAGTACGGCGAGAACTCGCCTTTTCGAGCCAGCATATCACAATTGTATGTTTGGTATGCTCGGAAATATTTTTATTTCTCAATTTCGCGAGTCTCAGCGGCTAGAACTCTGTTCAAAATTATCGACGATAGCTAGAACTATCGTTTAGAATCGCGAGTATGGCGAGAACTCGCCTCTCCGAGCCAGCATATCACAATTGTATGTTTGGTATGCTCCGAAATATTTTTTTTTAATGTTCGCGACTCTCAGCGGCTAGAACTCTGTTCAAAATTGTCGACGATAGCTAGAACTATCGTTTAGAATCGCGAGTATGACGAGAACTCGCCTCTCCGAGCCAGCATATCACAATTGTATGTTTGATGTGCTCCGAAATATTTTTTTTTAAATGTTCGCGACTCTCAGCGGCTAGAACTCTGTTCAAAATTATCGATAAAGGCTAGAACTATCGTTTAGAATCGCGAGTATGGCGAGAACTCGCCTCTCCGAGCCAGCATATCACAATTGTATGTTTGATGTGCTCCGAAATATTTTTTTTTAAATGTTCGCGACTCTCAGCGGCTAGAACTCTGTTCAAGATTATCGATGAAGGCTAGAACTATCATTTAGAATCACAAGTAAGGCGAGAACTCGCCTTTTCGAGCCAGCATATCACAATTGTATGTTTGATGTGCGCCGAAATATTTTTTTTTTTAATATTCGCGACTCTCAGCGGCTAGAACTCTGTTCAAAATTGTCGACGATAGCTAGAACTATCGTTTAGAATCGCGAGTATGACGAGAACTCGCCTCTCCGAGCCAGCATATCACAATTGTATGTTTGGTATGCTCCGAAATATTTTTTTAAAAATATTCGCGGCTCTCAGCGGCTAGAACTCTGTTCAAGATTATCGATGAAGGTTAGAAGTATCATCAAGAATTACAAGTAAGGCGAGAACTTGCGTCTGCGAGCCAGCATATCACAATCGCCCGCTTGATATGCTCGAAAATATATTTTTTTTCTATTTCACGAGTCTCAACGACTAGAACTCTGTTCAAGATTATCGATGAAGGCTAGAACTATCATTAAGAATCACACGTAAGGCGAGAACTCGCCTTTTCGAGCCAGCATATCACAATTGTATGTTTGGTATGCTCCGAAATATTTTTTTTTAATGTTCGCGACTCTTAGCGGCTAGAACTCTGTTCAAAATTATCGACGATAGCTAGAACTATCGTTTAGAATCGTGAGTATGACGAGAACTCGCGTCTGCGAGCCAGCATATCACAATTGTATGTTTGGTATGCCCGGAAATATTTTTATTTCTCAATTTCGCGAGTCTCAGCGGCTAGAACTCTGTTCAAAATTATCGATAAAGGCTAGAACTATCGTTTAGAATCGCGAGTAAGTCGAGAACTCGCGTCTGCGAGCCAGCATATCACAATTGTATGTTTGGTATGCTCCGAAATATTTTTTTTTAATGTTCGCGACTCTCAGCGGCTAGAACTCCGTTCAAAATTGTCGACGATAGCTAGAACTATCGTTTAGAATCGCGAGTATGGCGAGAACTCGCCTCTCCGAGCCAGCATATCACAATTGTATGTTTGGTATGCTCCGAAATATTTTTTTTTAATGTTCGCGACTCTCAGCGGCTAGAACTCTGTTCAAGATTATCGATGAAGGCTAGAACTATCGTTTAGAATCACAAGTAAGGCGAGAAACTCGCCTTTTCGAGCCAGCATATCACAATCGCCCGCTTGATATGCTCGAAAATATTTTTTTTTCTATTTCACGAGTCTCAACGACTAGAACTCTGTTCAAGATTATCGATGGAGGCTAGAACTATCATTTGGAATAACAAGTACGGCGAGAACTCGCCTTTTCGAGCCAGCATATCACATCTGTATGTTTGGTATGCTCGGAAATATTTTTTTTTTAATATTCGCGGCTCTCAGCGGCTAGAACTCTGTTCAAGATTATCGATGAAGGTTAGAACTATCATTTAGAATCACAAGTAAGGCGAGAACTCGCGTCTGCGAGCCAGCATATCACAATCGCCCGCTTGATATGCTCGTAAATATTTTTTTTTTCTATTTCACGAGTCTTAACGACTAGAACTCTGTTCAAGATTATCGATGGAGGCTAGAACTATCATTTGGAATAACAAGTACGGCGAGAACTCGCCTTTTCGAGCCAGCATATCACAATTGTATGTTTGGTATGCTCGGAAATATTTTTTTAAAAATATTCGCGGCTCTCAGCGGCTAGAACTCTGTTCAAGATTATCGATGAAGGTTAGAACTATCATTTAGAATCACAAGTAAGGCGAGAACTCGCGTCTGCGAGCCAGCATATCACAATCGCCCGCTTGATATGCTCGAAAAAAATTGTTTCTTCTATTTCACGAGTCTCAACGACTAGAACTCTGTTCAAGATTATCGATGAAGGCTAGAACTATCGTTAAGAATCGCGAGTAAGGCGAGAACTCGCCTCTTCGAGCCAGCATATCCCAATTGTATATTTGATATGCGCGGAATCATTTTTTATATGTTTTTCACATTGAGTAGTAGAACTCGAATATCTGCTAGACCTCTCACCTACTGGATTTATTAAGAAAACCCTCGGACGGTATTGGATCGTTGTAGCGAGGTGCTGATACATGTTCGTTTGATATAATTACATATTTTTTTTAATGTTTATCGGTAGAACTATTATTGTGCTATGTACAGAACTATCGGGCTCGTTAAAATCTGTAAGATTACACTTTTTTGTGAAAATGATATGCTACAGGAAGTTAGCATATCATATGTCTATACCCGGTTTAAGGGGTCAAATCGGGAGAACTATTGTTAAAAACTGTCTACAACTATAGAACTCGGTTGCATGCGAAGGGAACACCACTTTATTTTTGATATGCTGACTTTTGATATGCCAACTTCACACACATGGGTATTAGCTGTATAATGATAAAGGTCATATCGATATTGTGCACTCGAATGAATACTCACAGACAATCCAACAGAGACTCGCACAGATTTTGGGACGTACACACACGAACACAGTCTATTACGTTATTGTTGCTCGAGGGTTTCGCGTCTGAGTAAACAATCCTTATTAGGGGAGGCAGATTTAATTATAATTTTCCGAGTTCCACCAATGATCAAAGTCTGCATCGTTTACTCGACTATTATAATCGAAGAGTTGGAGAAAAAAGGCAAATAAGTTGATAAAACTACCGATTCCATGTAAACGAAGCTTTGCTTTCGTGAAAATAATTTTTCTTCAGATTACAGTGGAGACGTGTTCGGAATTTCTGGTATATCCGCGATTCAGAGAACTCAAATCTGTATCATTTTGATACCAAAAACAGCTTTGATTTAGTGAAATTCAATTTTTTTAGTTTCTATGCAATTGTGTTAACGAAACTTCTAAAACGTCACAAAATCATATTTACAAAAAATGTCTGTCTGTCTGTGTGTACGTCATCGTACCTCATAACTCGAGAACGGTATAAAATACAAGGTCATTTGGTTCTGAGGTTCTGAGGCCATTTTGAGTTTTTGAAAAAAATGCTGTTTGCAAGTAAACGACTATCCGTAGCAATAAACAAAGCAAATAAATATTGTACATTCAATAAAAAAAAAAAAAAAACAATAGTTATTTACGTAGAAATTAACAATTATACTAAGCACGAAACAAAGCTTCTTCAGGAAGCCATAAATGATAAACGCATTTTCCTGCAAAAAGTGCTTGGAAAACTGTGGTAAAAGAAAGAGAGCTAGCAATGAGTCAATGTGAAGGCACTATTTTTTCATACAGCGAAACTGAAGAAATACGATGAGAATAAGGTGAGTCAGGTTGGCGGAGGAAGACCCCGTCACGTTTCAACCGCCAATATAAAAAGATGGAATATCGAGAGATCCAGACGCACTATTGTCGTATAAAATTTTAAGTCCCTCGTTAGCGCTGAACGTCCCGCTCGGCTTCGTTATTATTCGTAGCTCGCGCGTGCAAAAAAAAAGCTTACCCTTTTCCGTACGCGTGGTGTTCACGCCCTCGTAGAATTTGCTGAGAAAATATGGAAACGACGGAATCCCGAACAAGGAAAAAAAAAACGAAAAAAATTGGCAAGAACAGCTACTTTCGCGATCTTTCATTTTGTCATCTCCGAAATTCCGAAGGCCTACGTCGATTCCACGACAAATGAATTCCATACCGGAATATAAAAGTTATATCATAAAATCGTCCTGAATTATTAAATCTTCAACTTAAGGCAAGTGTTCGAATTCTTCTGTGAAAGATAAACATGAATAATCCTTAGAAGGAATATTGTTTTTTTGATTGCTGTTTCTCGATATTTGTTTCGCTTATGAAAACAAAAGACACGTGTACACGTGGAAAATATATGTCAGATGTTGCCGTGACGCTTTGTGGCTCGACGCATCGTTTAATCCCGTCTTGTTCCTCGATACCTCACCTCGTCTTGAGTTTCTTCGATAACTCGTGTATGCATTACCTGATCAACTCTCCACGGAGCTCCCGCTCGAATCTCCACGCGAATATACTCGAGCGAGCAAACTGCGCTCGGTGAGTGGAGATGCCAAGTTTTGCGAGAAGCGAGAGAACAAGCGAGCGTTAGGGCCTTTGGTAAACATGCAGGTTGATTAATCCGTTGCGAGGTGAGATATGTAATCAGTAATTACCTGTCAACTTGTGCAGGAACGTCTGGCCCGAGTTTATCATCTTCTCGCGTACCTGCCGCTGCTCCGATCTGCTCTACTCTATCGCAATTTCCTCGTTCTCCTTCGATCTTTTGATACGGGACGCGCAACCACGTGACTCAGAGCCGGTCGCTATTTCGAACTTCGTCGAGAAGTTCGCGCTCCTTTTTAATCGCTCGTCGTTCGCACTGAGGCTCGAAATACTGCTCGGTTACTATTTTCGCCGATACGCCCGCCGAACTGAGGCGCGAAAAAAAAAAAAAATCCCGCTGTCGGATATTGTACGCGCGAATGTGAATTTGAGCGGAGCGAGTTGGCGCGGATGACGGATGGCCCGGAGAATTAGAGACGAGCGCCATCGAAAGCTTTTTGAAAAAATTAGATAAACGTCGCTACGGACTATAATAAAAAATTGGTAGATTAGACTCGATCGTCGTCGACAACGAAGGTATATAATAAAACAAGTGTTTTCTTGAATTTTCAAGATACGTATTTGGGTATTGATTTATCGAACTCGACAAGGCAATTATTTCTACTTCACAACTATTGCAACCATTGCGATGACGACCTCAGTGACGTGCAGTCACCAACGATCCGCCGTTGACAATGACCCGACGTTGACAACGGCGCGAAATCGCAATGACCCGAAGTCGATGACGGTCTGAACTTGGAACTAACATGAAATTCGTCATTTCTCGATTCTTGTAAACGGCGGCGGAATCTTTTTTTCGAATTCTACAGAGCGATAAGCTAAATTGTCGTGACTCGCCGATTTTCGATACATGCATCGATTCGGTATTCTCTCTCAAATTTTTTGGAAACGGCAGCCTGTATACAGTGTTTACTCCTATTTCGCAAACATTTTAAACTCAACATGCATATTATGAACGGAACTTCAAAATAAAAAGATACTCTTGGAAATTCTATTTTTTCCAGTCGCGCCGAAACTATCAGAAAGATAAATTGAATAAAACGAGAGTCGGTCATTGTTTTTAGAATGCGTTTTTTGATGCTTCCATTAGAAATTATTTCATAAATGAGTAATTGAAGTTCGATGCATTCCCTATTGCTTTATACATTAATAACGGATCTTCGATCCATTTTTACCGAAGAATTGCTTTATAGACGTTAAAAGTGTGTTAACTTTATGTTTCAGGTCGACCTGGTACGGATTATCCGGTGCTGGGCAAAGTGCCGTACACAAATTTCTATTGCGACGATCAGCCGTACCCGGGATTTTTCGCCGATGTCGAAACGCGCTGTCAAGCTTGGCATTATTGTGACATAGACGGGAGGCAGGCGACATTTCTTTGCCCCAACGGGACGCAGTTTAGTCAGGCAGTTTTTGTGTGTGACTGGTGGTTTAATGTGCGGTGCGAACTCAGCCCGAAATTGTATGCGATCAACAGTCGGTTGTATCAAAGGCCTACCGAGAGTCCAACTAGACCTCATCGATTGATCACCAAGGAACTTCTGGAAAATATATTCGTCAGAAGGAAATGAATTAATAGGTCACTATCAACATCACGATTCTTCAACACACGGAGGATTTCCCGCAGTTCAGAGAAGGGACGAAAGAACAAATAAACGTACAACAAGTCTGCCCGTGCTACTTGCTGAACAGTAAAATTCAAAAACAAAGTGTACATATTGTGACGTTCATTACGTATGCCGAGAATGAAGCCCTCTAAACACTGTAAACCCGATTAAGAGCCAAGGCAACTCATATAATAATAAATATAGAACGAAAACAAACTAGAACGTAAGGTTGATAAGGTGCGAAGCCAAAAGTTCTTCTTTGCCCCCTTCAAATTTAAAAACGATGCATTGCAGTGTGACTAATTTTTTTAAATAAAAAATCAAAACTCGATCGAATTTTCATATCAACTATTGGTGCACCGATGTTGGGGAGAATTCCTGCTCTATTTGTATTGCGTCCACTAAGGAAATGGTATCCCGGTTTTTGGAAGTCGGACAATATTGATCCTTGACGGAGTTTGAAATCGACTTTCAACCAGGCGTGTGCAAAAATGTAACATTTTAATTTTTTCATGTCCATATGAATTATTCAATTTCGTTTACCTCAAATCGATTGTTCTGCTCCAATGTTTCTTAGTATAACCAATTATTTTTTATTTGCGATGATATTCTTGCGTTTACGAGCCATAGACACGCATCACTTACCCATACTTGAATATTGTTTGCGTAGCAATACGGATTACACAGCGCCGAGAGAACGGGGGCGAAAAGAAGTAACGAATCCTGAGATACTCTCGTCAAGCGGATAATTCAAAACTAATTCAATCGTCTGAAATACACCCGCAGATTTAATTCCGCGAGATGTCTAACTTTTATCAACTTCTTAACGTGGCCTCGCAGCTTCCGTGGCTCCCTCACTTCCACTGGCTCAACCATTCCAAGTTCTTCTTCCTCCCAGACATTTGTTCCCGTAATTTTAGATTTGAATTGAGAGAAAAATACAGTGAATGGATAAAATGAAAAGTTTCGTCGTCCCTCGTTGCCTCCCCGCACGTTTGCTTCATGCTCGTTCATCTTTCGTAATGAAGAGTCCGTAAAATTTTCAACAACGACATATACGAATTGTCATGCAAACCGATCGGATCATTTAATTTGGAATGCTCGTTGGATGCCGTTTTCAAAAGCGCAGGATTGTCACTACGATGAGAAGCTCTCAAATAAAATGGTCGATGTTGTTCGGTTTCGTCGTTATCCCTCCTTGCAGTTTTCGAGGATATATAACATTTGCCAAAAAATTTTTTTCAAAAAAAAACAAAGGTACCCCAAGTACGTGAAAATTTTGTTTAATAAAAATATTTTTTAAAAAGTTGAACGACATGGGCCAAGTGTAACACAAGAAACACTTCTATATGGCAAAAACTTTTCAATGCAAAAAAATTGCTGTAAATAATTGGCGTTCCACCGCTGGCGGTTTATCGTGATGCTCGCAACACTTCCGGCATATTGGCGTAGGTAACTCAGAGTAGCGTCAAACCACGAAAAAAAAAACTTTTATTTCAGTACTCGGCGTCGAGACGCTGCCGCGTCTCTTGATAAGCGATTTTAATCCACGCAAAGGTACGCGAAGGTCGATCTAGTGAGAGTTCAATAGCAACAATGAGCCCCGGCGGCCGAGTCGCGTACGTCCTTATCAGCTTTTTGGCACCCCTCGTCCATTCGCACCCCCCCTCAATTTCGAGGAGAAACTTGCAGTATACCGGACGCAGCCGGATTTACTTTTCAGGTGGCAAATAAGAATCGGAAAACGAAGAGGGAGTTAAGTAAGGCGCGCGGAGTCTGGCCTGCACAGGAATACGAAACAGAGCGGAAGCAACGGAAAGGGAATGGACGAACGGGAAGTGTATGTGTGCAAGGAAGCTATTGGAGGAAGCGGATAATCAGTTGGAGTCTGGCGAAGGTGGACTCATAGTAGCCTGAGAGGGATGTTGGCGGCCCCGGACCACTTTTGGAAATCCAATCTCTCCAGCCATTTTTACTTCAGCCAGCAACTGATATGTATATATGTGTGTGTGTGTGTGTGTGTGCGTGTGTATATATATATATATATGTTGTTAACTGGCCTGTAAACCTCAAGACTTTTTCCTCGCGATTCAACGTTTCGAGCAAACGAGGAGAGCTTTCGTGGGTTTCGGAGGTTGCACTTTTCTCGAACGTCCAGCCTAGTGAGACGTGTTCATCTACCACCCAATAGCTGTTACGGTGTATTCGAATCAGCGAGGGACGAAACGAAATGACGCTCAGAGAAAAGCCTGCAGCAGTTGTAGCGACGGTGGTATAGACGGAGAACGGAGGTAACACGGCGTACGTACGCGTCCCACTTCGCCGCGAGCAATAGAAAATATTTTCACCCAATAACTCTGCTACCCGGGACTTCGGTACGACGAAATAACGGTCGAATGGCTTTTCCCTTTTCGTCGACGGACGAGGGATGGGACGGTTGGGGCGAGAAGAAATTCGAGCGGCAGAAGAGGGAGAGTTTTTTCCCCGTGTGCTTCGATGAAAAATTTCGAGATGGAAGAGTCGAAAAATTCGATGAACTCGGGAAAACGGGAGGAAGGAAGAAATATTTTGACGTCGTGTACCGGGCGAAAAATGCGATGAACAATCCGATTGTAGCGAATGGAATATTCGACGGCCGATGCATGCGATGGGAAGAACATGGTACTTATTGCGCATTGCGTTTCTGACGAGCGTATGAATCCATCGACAAATGTCGACACGTTAGTTGGAACTCGCTAAGGTTTTCATTCTTCTTCGATGTGGATTTTTATTTCAAGTTTGGATAATCATTATTCCAAGTTTTCTTGCTTCCAGGATTCGCTAAAGTTCTACAGAAGGACTTTTATTGTTTCATGGATAGACGAAGTTTCATGGACATTCATTTAAAATAGTCATTGCACTCGCTGGAAAATGTCGCATACATTTGTTGATTTTGCATGCTCAATTTGTTTCGACAATTATGGACTGATGCAATTGAAATGAATCGGATTCTAAGTTTATCAATAACAACACATTACAACCATTCGTGCAAGCGGGATTTGAAAAGATAATACAAATTAGATTTGCGCATCGATTCCACATTTTGTTTTTAGCGACGTTTGCGAAACTCTTCCAACAAGTCACTGAACCAATTTTGGCATCCTTGTGTAGAAAGCTTTTCAAATGATATTTTTAAAAATGATGGAAAAATGTTTAAAAGAAAGAAACGCATACAGAGAAAAACTTGCAGCCAAGGTAAAACGTCAATTTTTCTCTAAAACAAAAAAAAACATCCAGACTTGTGAAATTTAAACGATCCGAGCAATTCACGATAAATTTAATACCAAACATCGGCTTGTGACGGTCTACTTGTTTAGATTAATCTGACCTTTGTGTGCAAAGATTAGGAAAAAAAAATAGATTGTCATGATTGCTATGCGAACGAACAACCCGGCCGAACGGAGCATCGTCTCTAGTGCTTTCGACCTTCCGATAGGGATGCTCAGACGTATTATTTTTTATAATACCCACGTATTGACAGATACTGCTGATGAAGGATCACAAATCTTTCGTCTCGATTTCATTCCTCGTCGAAGGCTGGTTCGGACCCTAAGATCTCGCATCATATTATAGAGTATTCAACATTCTGTCTGAAATATAATGAAATTAAAGAGGCGGTAGGATAACGGCAGATCTATATAAATGATGAAGTGAGACTGACTACCCAGTCTAGAGAGTAAGATATGACGAGGCGAGAAGGATATCGTCGAGGGTGAGAGATTCATCGCAGACGTAAAAGCGAATACTTGGAGCAAGAAGAGCATGGTCGTCTGGTGAATGCTCAGTGCGCATGCGACTGGTCTCATATTAAGGCCCGACGCGTTTAATTACCAGTCCGCAATATAGCATAGTCAAGGAACTAATATATATGTATATACGTTGAGCGTAGTCAAACTGGTTGTCCCTTTCGCAGTTGCCGCACGAGAACCTCGGTCGTCAAACGCGAGCTTAAATGTTGTCGGTCTCGCTCCTTTAAGGGCGCACTGCGAATTGAGCCGTAAACCCGGGCGCGAACGTTCGAGGGGTGGTAGCGACGGCATCGAACGAGACTGGTAGCGACGATGAACGAGTGTGCAGGCTGACAGCGTCGTCTGCGTGGTGTACCGCCTTCCACCAACTCCGGCGACTACATAGTGCACCGAAGCTACCCAAGCGTCGGAAGCAAAAGCAGCGTTTACGAGCGACTAAAAGTTTGGGTCCGGCCTCGCTCGCTCGCACTCGTGGCGGCATATTCCTTCCTCACAACCTAGACGGAGCGAGGGGCGAGCGGGGTTTGTGGTCCTGTTTTATCGGTTTCTGGCATGTAGGTGTAGGTGTTTACCCGCTGACGCTATATAATACGGCTACGGTGCCGCTTCACCTTCACTCTGATCAGGTCTCATTCTCACGACTCGAGTCGGGCTACGTTATATATAGCAGGCCACGCTATATAGCAGTTGAAAAGTAATCTTCTTAGTTGATACTCGCACCGACAGACAGCGACGGTGGTTCTTGTTGCAACCCGACAAGATGGAAAGGTGACAGGGTATATGCAGGGGTCCCCATCACTCGTACACCGCCATTCATATATGCTTGGACCCAATAAATTTTTCTCGTCATCTTTGTCCACGTGTTTCTCGTTATCGCCATATTCATCGTATCTCTTCGTACGGGCGTAATAATTACAGGATATCATATTTTTCGGTGTATTCTGCATTCTTCGTTCACTTGGCAGGAGTCTTTATTACTATCTTTATGCGTTTCAGTCTATAATATTGCGATTGTGTATATCGTTCTGTGAGTTTGGCTTCCCAGTCATGTGTTTAGATCAAGCCCGTAGCCCTCCTTCATTGTGTGTCTTCATCGTTGTCTTCATGACCATCTTTATCATGCTGCAATTTCATCCTAGTCACTTATGTATGGCACTGTACACATTTAAATGTACACGAAAATCGTAACTGAATCCTATGTATGAATTGAAAGCATGTACACGACGATGTGGAACTAAGAGGGTGCAGAACGATCCCAGAATGAGCGCCGCAGCAACGGCGCAAACTGTTGGAGGGCTAAGCGGGAGAAAGGATGGCAAAAACTAGCGGTTGCTTTCTCAATCCGTCGTTATTCCCGGTTGTCGGTTGAGCTGTATCGAATTTTCCCGCTACTCGCCCCACCCTCATACTTCACCGAAATAATTCTCTTTGAGTCGAAGGAATTGTGGGTCTACATCCCTTCACCTCGACTCTTGTTTCCTTTGACTATGTCTATTTCAACCTCCTGTACAAATTGCTCCTCAATTTCTTGCATAGCCATCATACATTCAGGCGCACTGTAGTTGCCGTTAAAGACAACCGGTACGATATCCAGGTGGGTGCGGTGCACTGCATAAACCAGTAGGAAATGAATAGATGCTGCAATTTGAGGTTGAGAAGAAGAGAGAGCAATGGGGCCGAAAGAGGGGTGAGGGGGGGGGGGGGGGGGGGGGGGGTGGAGGGTTGGGCACGAAGTAAAGAGCAGTCGCGGTGGCAAGGGGTGGAAAAATAATTTGACCGCGTTGTATCGCTTGCTGCGCGATGAAGCCCCACCATCGAGAACCAGCGGGAGCATTATCATCCCCCCTCCCCCCACCGCCTCCGGGTGAGTAAGAGCAGTGGTGTGGCGTAGTGTTGCGTGGTGTGGACGTGTACACGCTCGATGCAACAATTTTCTTCATAAACTGGCGGCTGGGCTGGTTGGCTGTTTGCTGTTAGCTACTGGCTCACGGGCACGTCTCGCGGCAGACAACGGTTAATCAATGGACTTCAAGCGCACGCCGTGGTAGTCCTGGGGTACTCGTCCGTTCGTATCGGGAGGCAGAGCGAGCGCAATAGCCATGCAGATCTTTCCGTGATGGACAGCGCAGAGTCCCCGGGGGCAACAGAAAACTACCGAACAATTTTCCCTGCCCCTATCGCCTCTCGTCTCTCTCACTCCTGGCGTGCTCACCTCTACACCCTGCACCTGAACTCCCTTTCAAGTTTCGGGCTTTGTTTACGCGCTTGAAAATAATTCGTTTCGCAGCGCGAACGGCTTGGCCTTGGCGGGCCAAATATATATGAGAAAAAAAAATGCATATATCAGCTTCTGCGTTATGGCATGAAACCAACGGCAGTGGGTCCGATCGCGCGCAGCAGTCTCAGATACGGAGGAAAGTGCACCTACATGTCCATCTACAGCGTCAACGAACGTTTGATTGGATCAATAAATATAGAAACACTCAGATTGGCTCATTCAAATTCCTTCATTTTTCATGGGAGTATAAGTGAAACTTATTTATTTGTCAAGCAAGCTGCGCTTGAATTTCTCGCACAAATGGAAGAGCTGTTTAATAGCCGAACCGCACACCACATCAAGAGTCGCGGTAGCGCTTCGACGCCAGTCACTTGCAAAATAAATTTACCCGATTCTCCGAAAATTTTTTTGTGAACATAATTTTTTAATATTCTACGTATTTTTTCTTTTTTTTCGAGAATACCTTACGCTACATACTGCATTTTTGGGTCGTGTTACTAATATAGGATTGTTTTGCGTAGTAACAATCGAGTCACAAGTTACGACATTTCATTTTACGCATCGTCAACATTTTCGAAATAATTTCATTGTCCACTGCGCGATATCAAACCCAATGGGAAACTATATGTTTCTCTTTAATTATTTACTGCACTGGATCTCAACACGATCATGAGCAGAACGGATGAATGATAGTGTCGAAAATATCGTTATTCCAATGATTGTTTCAAAAGTGTTTCTTTTAACGTTTTATTTTTACTGCGTGGAAAACCGGATATCAAAAAGGTCATTATTTCACGACTTCTTTTCCACAAGAAATGATTAAACTTGAATAAACGTTTAGGCGTCCCTGATTATTGATTAGAACGGAACATTATTTTTCTTAGTTGATAATAAATATGTCCTCAATCGATGTGTTTTCAATGTTCGACACTTTTTATGAAAATACATTTTTACTCGATGCAAGCGTTAATTATACTTTTTCGGGTAGCAACGTTAACGTGCGACGGGTGCTGGCAGTCGTGTGCAGGATCGCATATTCATTGCAGGGCTCGAAGCGGCGTCCGCAGTCGCGGTGAGCATAGTTAATTTGGAATAAAAATTCACGTTCGAACAAATATTGCAAGAGAGTTTATCAACGATATTTATTGTGTAGCGACAAGGGCATACATTATGACTACCTTGCGATATTATCTTGTATGTATCCAATATATACAACAAATACCACGCTAAAGATAAATAATGTTCCTTTTATTTATTTTTTTCACTTGCGTCGAGACGGATTAAATTTTAACGAAAAAATTGTGCGTGTTCTCTTTATTGATTCGTATATTGCAATTCACCGAAACAACGTGAAAAGGTTTGTTATGTTGCCCGTCATTTGCTCAAAAATGCGTTTTCATTAAAACAATGAAAAAATTGCGTTAATTCCCCCCTATTCCCCCTCGATAAGCTAAAAACACAACGCATCGTAAGAATATGGTCTGATATTTTCAGTTTCCGGGATCTCAAAAAAACAAAATTATATTAGATTAATTTTAGTTAATTGACAATTTTATAAAAAAGATTTTGAAAATTGTTAAATTTTTCGTTGCATCTTCGTTTAAGAGGAACAACACAATTACTAAGGATGGTTTTTCATTGTAAGAAGAATCTTCTGTAATTTATGTTTCCACTGGAGCTGTGCTGAAGCGTAAAAGGTGGAAAATTTTGCAGTTGCACGATTTTTATTTCTTTTATATTAGCCATGTGATCCCCGTCTTTCTGGTACGATGGATCCCGCGGCCATGTTTTTTGTTCATTCGAGAAACCGCGGCGCGTCTCTACTTTTGCATTACTCCGAGTTCGTTTTTGCCCGCGTAGTATACATGAGATACTCGCTATCCCGAGTGTTTTCCATTTCATTTCGATACTCCGTAGTCGGTCGCATGTTAATTTTCGACGAACATCGAGGACGCACGCCCCCGGGGCACAGACGGGCGTTAGTACACGCCAGAGCGAATGGTCCAATACAGCGTGTGATACTGAAGAACGGCGCGGACGGTACGGCGAATTCTCGGCCGAACGTCGCGCGCCATCCCATTTACACTATTTTTGCCATTATCTTTTTTTTTTACATTTATGAATATGACGTATTTCATAACAAAGTGAAATTGCCCGGGCTTTTCCTGAAAGGTCTGTACTTCGTTGTGATTAGAATTTTAAATAAGTATTCAAATTTCACTGGGTCTCCATGCGAATCACAGTAACTGATCATCTAAATGGTTAATTTTCAATTAATTCACACTCGTGACATTCGTTCGCCCAAGAGTGCAATATAAAGTCTCAATGGATTAAAACTTCCTGTTCGATGAATAAAAAAAAGTTTCCTTATGTTCAGACTCGTTTTCTGTGCGAAATACGCAGGGAAGACGCCTCAAGAAGGACATCTCGTCAATTAATGGCCCGACCTTTTTTTGTCTCACATCAAATTATATTTCGAATGCGCTATGTTAATTTGGATAAAAGGTGAGCAGGTGTCTTCGGGCAGGTAGTGTAGCAGGCAGCTCAGAACTAGTTATTATTTTACCACCGCATCTCTGAAAGTAACAAAACTTTCGACCGTAATTGACCTGGCTCAACCTTGGAGCGAGATCGCCTCTAAAATTCCCAAATTAGTATTTTATCAAAACAATTCCTGCTTAATGGGCTGTACTAAAAACAGACAAGAAGATATAAAAATGCCATTGATTTATTGAATGACCACCATTGAATCGCATATCAACTTTCATTCAGAGTCCATGACATCAGCGCCCGGATATAGACGCAGAGCGCCCTGAAGTCAAATTTGACTAAAGTCTATTGAACTTATTATCATCGACTAAAATAAGCAACTATTGATGTATACCGCATATACGTATACGTATTCTCGAAAAGAAGGTGTTAGCTTTGTTAGTCACCATTAAACGTTCGTATTCTGCAAAAAAGTAAGAGACGAGATCGCCATGTTGAAAACACGTCATCTATCAAGTGGAGATTGAGATGGGTGGAGCCAGATTACGTTGTGAAGGTTTGGGTTGGGCCACCAAAATGGCAACGCAATGTGCAAATCAGGCTTGCATCTTCATTTTAACAACTCAATTCAATCAAGTCATTTTGATATGTAAGGCGGAGTCAAAGCATGTAACCCCTTGATTGAAGGCTTCTCTTACGCACGGGAAAGAGGATGAAAAAAGTCGCAATCAATTGCATCGTTTGGACATACTGTATATGCGTACCATGCTAGGAATATACAAGGGATAATACTCGTATATCACAGTATTGCGGAGAGACAGTCTCCTCTCCACGAGGGATCGATATAACAAAGGCTCTGACAGACGGCCGCGTCTACGATTTCCACACGGTTTAATAGATACCTGTCCCACAAAACCCGCCTTAATATACCCACAAGCTGCGGACCAGCGCGATGAGTTTACTATACTCCCACTCATAGACACACACGCTGCCCGTCGCTCAATATGCTTACATTTATCAAGTGGTGTTAGTGAAGAGGATCCTTTGGTAAGCACTAACCGGGGAACCAACAGCCCAGCATATCCAAAGCATCACAGGTGCGAGACAGAGAGGGCGTAGTGCACACCAGGAAGCTGTCGGTAACTGTACCAACCTCTGTACGGCAAACAGTGAGTCAGAGCGAAAGGTAGAAACAGAGAAGGACGGTCAGAGATGCAACCGATCGTTTCCGTAAATGCGGCCACACGTATCGGGTAACACTCTGCGCTCGTCCCTCTGTTTGGTGTGTACCTGTTGTCGGGTGTAGATGATGCATATATATCCATATATATATGTATATAGATATATATATATATATAATCGAAGTGCGCTTTGCACTGCTCGGTATGTACATGTGTAGAGAGGTGGTTTGACAAGGGAGTGTGAGCAGGGTGAAATCACAGAAACACGTGTTTCGTGTTCGCCGGCCAGCCAGCCAGCACGAAGAGCTTCAGCCGCGTCATACTGCACACACAGCGTTTGAATGCGATTAAGCCAGTGGAGCAGCAGCGAGCGAGCTCGCGCGCCGAGCGGGTTACCAAAAGCATCGGGACGGCCGTGCCGCTTCTACCGCCGGGAGAGGGTAGTTTGGTACACGCAGAACTAGTGAGAGGAAAGAGAATGCTGCTACTGCTACGGTTGCCGTGGCCGCGTGC
Organism: Ischnus inquisitorius; assembly: GCA_963924025.1. Taxonomy (NCBI): domain Eukaryota; kingdom Metazoa; phylum Arthropoda; class Insecta; order Hymenoptera; family Ichneumonidae; genus Ischnus; species Ischnus inquisitorius. The sequence goes on along the minus strand of OZ001250.1, from coordinate 667,056 downwards.
GGTTCAATGTTAACTGCAGCAGTAGCAGCTCTGTGCCGCTGCAAGTTGCGGGAGTAGAGGAACGAGTCGCTCGGTATCGAGCAACACATAACACCGTGCCAGGAACAGCAGCAGCAGGTTGCATTCGCTCTCTGGTGCAACTATATACGCCGATGCAGTACTACCGGGTATTATTTCGTTACATTGCACACGTACCGCCCAGCAAAGGATTGTTTTATCACAAACTTCCACTTCGATGAATTCGTCTGTAACGGGCCGATGCGCTTCGCCTCCATCTCTCTTTCTCGCTCCCTTCTATTCTGTTGTCAGTTCCGAGGTAGATTTTCATTGCCGGAGCGTTTGATACCCTTTCGTATTGCGCGCGCAGGCTCTCGGGCATTTGACTACTTTTAAAACAACATTTTGTCTGTGGATCCAGATTTATACCCATAATTTCATTTAAATTTTGAGCGGCACGTTCAAAGTATCCAAAGGCGGTTGCTCTTCATAAGGAGACTTCATTCGATATTCTAGACCGAGAGCCCACAGTGGGACCGGTGCATTGTCGTCATGGCAAGGTTGACTTTCACGATGACTTGGCAAAGATGCAATATAGTAGACTAGAATGCGCAGAAAATAACATTAAGTACCCGCTCAGAATTCCAGTTTACTGAACCATTAAAAACGATCACATAACATAAGTCAATTGGAAATATATATATATAATTATATATATAAATTCAAATGACTCTGTATATATAGCGGAAATCGCAATATTTGATAATTATTTGTTCCCTTAAGAAGCTTTGTATTCGTGAATTTTGTTTTTTTCGAGATTTCGAGATTGTAACGTGTTTAGAATGCGCCAAACCCTCGGGAAATCAGATTCAGAAAACATTTCTGTCCGTGACTATGCGTGCGTGAGTGCGTGAGTGCGTGCGACAGGGTCAAATCACCTTCTTTGGCACAATTTTTAGCAAAATCTTTGCAGTCGTTCAGTTCTTACACTGTTTTTAATTTTTTCAAAAATGACTGAACCCGCTCCAGCGGCCACAGTTTTTGAGACATCGGGCGGAAATTTGGTTCAAACATAGGTTTTTATTATACAACTCTTAGAATTCGATCCAGCGCTAATCCATTGAGTGGTTCAAATTTAATAACAGTTAGAATTTTCCGAACAAGATGTTGTTTACTAATGAAATACTATGTTTTAGGCTTGAATTTGACGTACATTCGCTCAGAATTTCGAACTTGTATCAAAACAAAGCTTCTCGAGGAAGCCAAAAGTGATGAATGCACTTCCCTGTAAACAGACTTGGGCAGACTGTGATGGAAGAACGAGAGGAAGCAATACGCCAACTACGTTGGCACCCTTTTTTTTCTTGTATTATAGAAATAGGTTTATCATGGATAGAGGCTAGTAATCCTCGGTGTGAGCTTCGCCACGTGTAGTTGACGACGTGCTTGCAAGGGAGCTGTACCTGGGGGTAGCGTGGGACGGGGACACAATGTAGATATTGTTAAGCCGAGGGGTCGTGTCCACTGGCACGTACCCACCGTCGCGAATAACGTTGCTGTCGCAACCGCTGCGGAAATGGAAAGACTCTTCGTCGTCAGCGTCGTATCGTCGTTGTGAGCTAAGGACTTGTAAATCCTTTGGTGCAAGGTGAACTACACGATTTTCCGGGTAAACGCTCTCGCGACATGAGCTTCGCATGTTTCTTTACGCTTCATGTGTATAATGTTCGTGTTTGCCAGAGTATAAACGTGCTGCGCTTATTCGCTGCTTTTGTCACACATTACTCGGGTCTGGTACTCTGGACGCTGTGTACTATACTATCGATTCAGCTCGAAGGGATTATCAAAGAAAAAAAGGACGACCAAAGGAGGAAAAGTTCACCGGTAGCGCGAGAAATCGTCTCTATACTTTGAATATTCATCGATATTACAATCCAACTTTTAGATAATCGCAATAGGTGTGAACAAATAGAATTTTAGTAAAACCAATGCAAAGTCGCAATTGCGCTGAACACAATGTTGTTCTTTTCGTTTAAAACAATTAAAATAAAATGCGCGTGGAAGATAGCGGTATTGTCAACTATATAACACTACTTTGCATGGCCCTCAGGGGTCAATGTAACGCGCAGTTATTCGGTGTGTTCAACTAGCCTCCAGTTGAGAACTAGACAGTTCGGAACTAGAATTTTGCGAACTAGCTACGAACAGCATGCACCCGCGGGAGTGGATGTATCCGCGGAAACTATAAAACGTTTCCTATTTCTCAGAAATAAATGTATGAGAGAACACTGCCGAAGCTTCCAAGATCATCTCTCGGGACACGAGAAAGCTTCGCAGCAACTCGGTAAAATTAGTTTAACTCCGTAGCCCCGGTCTATTTTCAGCAATGGCTGTTTCGTCTTACTACGATAGTTATAAGCATTTTGGGGCAAATACGCGGAGAAATGCGGGACTGGTCGCGACAGCTTGTTGCGCAAAAGTAAACGTTTCTGTCATGTGTATATGTAAAGTCGTTTAATTGAAAAGAGCCTTATATGTTCGTATTTGTAGTATACGTTTTTCACCATCTTCGAAAGTGATTGTGTATCGTTGCGTTGCATTTATGTAAAGCTCGAAGCATCTTAACAGTTTTGTTCAACGTATGAGACGACGGTGATAGAAAGTACAATGAACGCGCAGCCATTAGCACTGCATACATTCGTCATGAACAGTCCCAATATGCAGTGTGTCTCCTACCATTCAGTGTCAATCATACTCGGATTGTAAGGAATGAATCCAGAAGGACCGAAGAATTTTTTCGTTCACCGAACTTGTACCGGGGAGCGCTGCAAAGGACAATTCAGCTGGGCCACGAAGTATGCGGAAGACGCAATAAGAGCATAGAGAAGAGCCCTGTCACTTCGCGGGGTATGTTGTATTCGGTGCTCGTCTTCAAGAAGTGAGAAAGGTCACGCACGCGTTTACTGCTGCAAATTCTGCCAGTAACATCGCCTCCAACTGTTCGAAGGTATACACGGTGCATACTTGTACCGCTGTGCCTCGTTGGTGTTGCACGTCGTCTCCCTCAACGTATGCTCACGGGTGACGTACGGTTAATTAGGGTCTCTCGCGAGGCAAGAGGAAAGGCGAGACGGAAGACGAGAAGCGGCAGTAGGGAAGTGTTAGAAGAGAACGGCAGAGGACGAGGGTTGAAATTCCCGGAGGTGCATAAGTGCCGGGGCCGTCGGGAAGGGAGGAAGTAAACTCCTCGTCGACGAGTATGCTCGTGGCTAGTGTGTGTTGGAACGTCAGCTCGACGACGAGCCCAACGCGTCCGTCCATTCGTCGATAAGATGCTCGTCAAACTTGGCCCTGGCTCCAGGGTTCGTGGCTTTGGTCCTGTCGAGTTTCTCCTCGTGGATGTTGTATTCGGCTCTCCTATCTATTTATTCCTTTAGACTCGACACACGGGCCATCGACTGTGTAGTGTGGGTAGCACAAATCCCAGAGGGGAAAGACGAGGTTGAGAGGGAAGGCTCAGGTACAAGTACGTTGCGTATGCAACGCCGCGTACGCTGGTGTTTTATGTATAGCCGAGTAGAACAATACCGAGTTCATATCCGCAGAATTCGGCCAATAGACGAGGTATATCGTGCGATATTCGCATGAAGTATTGAAATTTTTCTGAAATTGTCTAAATTGTCTAAAATTGTCACCCATTATTGACTATAGTATCTCCTCGGACCCGGCAAAAAATCGTTTTTCATACTTGGCGTCGGAGCGCTGCCGCGCCTTTTGATCATAAAATCGATAATAGATTTTGATTTTGTTTCCGAAAGGTGAGGCTGACATGACGAGTTAGTCCTTTATTATTAGTTGCGTACATTTCTAAACGCAGGAAGAACTCGGATCGGCGTCCTATTTATCGAGGATGGTAGACTAATCGACTGAGTGTAGCCGGTGTGCCATGTTCTTATTAGCATAACCGGAGAGGCGTAGGGTACATTCGAAGAATAGTCCAAGCGAATACATTGCCCGAGTGGCTTGACCGAACGAAGAGTGTATCTACTTAACGGCGCGAGCCGGACGGACTCCAGGGAATATGTTGCTGCCCTCCGTTTCCTTTCCGGTGTTCATCGAAGTGCGAAAGTTGGACAAGAGAAGTTTTGGCAAAGCCGGCACGCGGATTCGGGGAAGACTCTGAATTCCAAGAAAGGATGGCGAGTCTGCTTCTAACTATATACTATACCTATCTGCAACCAAGAAGTAGCCCCACAGAGAGAGTCTTCCTCTTGCACTCGGAAAGTTTTCACGCAATTTAATCGCCGAAAGGGAAAAGTAGGCAAGTGTCGAATTATTAATTTCGCTCTCATTATAATTAAGATCTCACTCTTCTAAACTCACGCCAGATGGAAGTATAAGAATTATTTAATCGAAATCCAGTAACGTCATTGAGCCTCGTCATATTAATTTCCACGTCTCGATGGCGAATTTAATATAATAACGCGTACTAATCATTTTATCGAGTGCGAAACGATTATGGGCGTATACTCCCCGATTTTGTGGATCGAGCAGTTTCAATCAGAACCCGATGTACAAATTAACGATGTACTCGCATTCGCCCATTTCCACGGTATACCGATGTGTGAAGAAAAAAAAAGTTGGATCGAAGCATAAATGAGGGTTCGTTATTCTACGGGAGGTTTGAAATAATCTCGTGCTAAATCCCAGTGGCATGCGTCAATAGTTTAGCGTACGCACAGAGACGGTATATTATATACGCGGTATGCTCGGAGGCGCGCGCGTGATAGGGAATGCGTTGTGCGGCCTTTTGAAAGCGAGGAGCAGCGCGAGGCCCTGGAAATTCACGGAAATTTATTATCGCCGCGAATACTATGGGCAAGGTAATGCGGTGGCGACGGAGAAACAGTGGCAGAAGTCCAGAAACGTGACAGCAATAGAGTTGTTTCGGTGAGCCCCCCCCCCCCAACCGGTGATCACTGTTTATTGTACATTTAACGGATAAACAACGAGAATCGAAATACGATGGGACGCGAAGCGAACCAGTGTGACACAAACTCTGGGTGAGCATCACGAACTCGCGCTGCCTGACACCAGTGTACACCATCATCATCACGCTCTATTGCAAATCCCATGCATATTTAATCAGCCAGAATTATGGCTCGTCATGTAGCAGTTTTGTTGTGACGTTCGAAGGCTCTAGATCGATAGATTTTCCCGACGACTCGATCGAGAGGTCGCGATTAAATTAGCAATCCCAGCCGCACTTGTACATCATCGGATTATTTAGCATGGACGCAAGGCACGTTGTGATCTTCAATAGTTTCAATAGAACATCGACTATTGCCAAAAATTTTCGCGTGCCAAAATTTTCGAGGCTCCATTCGTTTCGAACCCGAATATATTTAACCAAAAATTTTCTCCGAAAGGATCTCGAAGCAGCGTATTTAGCAGTGGGCCTCAAAAATTATTTCCCGTGTGACTATTTAATTTGGCACTTCAAAATATTTCTTTATGGTCAATCTGAGAACTCCCAAGCCCCTTTTCGTGGACAAAGTCGGACCGCGGGTCTTGGACTCTAGAAAAATGTCATATGGACTTTCTAACTTCAATTAGTATAGAAGATAAAACTATTTGAATGCTCGGTCTAAGATCGGCCATTTACGCAAAAACTAACGTGCAAAGTCAAATCGCAAAAGAAAATTTCTCAAGTAGAGCACTTGTTTATTGCACTGACAGTCTTGGTAGATATGAAAAGGTATCCACACATGAAAAATAGAGACTTTTTTTAAGCTCGAACTATTCATTTTTTTTAGCAACTCAATATAAAAAAGAATCTTGGTTTTAGATAACAGTTGGTGTGGAGACTCGGGCTCGTCGTTAGGCCTCAAGTAAAAGCTAGCCTTAGACTGCAGAGTATTGGTGTAATTACACCGTCTGACTTTGTCAACGATAATGCTGTGGGACTTTTGAAATAATTAGAATTGAACTAACTTTTCTTTCTCGCGGCCGAGGAAGACCAATGAAAGCTTCTTGGAGTTGCTGTCACAACGAACGCTACTAGTTGTAATTATGCAGAAAAGCGGGTAGTCATTCGCATTGAAATAATCAATAGATCCATTACCTGGAACAAAAAAAAAATACATCTGTTAGTCGTTATCGAAGTTGAAAAATTTGTTTCATACGGCTAATTGTAACATGATTACTTTAGTGTCGGGATGAAAAGAGAGAGAATAAGCTATTTCAAACAGACAAATTTCGCATTAAAAAATGTGCTCTTTTCGTAGAAATGGACGTAACTTTTTTAACTTCCAGTCACAACCTTTCAATGATTTCCGAAGTCTCTTCGGGCTCAACTGATTTTTCAGTGTCGTATGTAACAATCTTTTGGGACGGCGTCAAAAAAAGATGAAGCTTAAATATAAACTGTTCCAATGAGCAAATTCCAGTGCTGCATATCCCGTAATGTAAAATGACCAAGATTTATGCGTTACGACAATCAACGGTTTGTCGCTGTCATTTCCCGTTATGTGATGTCAATTGGATTTAAATTAAATTTCTGTATAAAATAAATGACATTTTGAGCTCAAGTTGCTTGATATGACAGGAAAATGACAGACACAGACATTTGCTAAATAGAGAAGCAGTGCCCATGTGTTTAGTTTCAAAATGACGGTTCTGTCTTTTATGATACTTTTGTAAATCGTTTTTTAAGGTAGAAACATTTTTTTTCGTTCATTTTGTCTGAAAAACGCGATTTCAAAAAAAATTGTACAAGGTTATTTTTATTTTTTTACCTTAACGTATTTTTTAAAGAATTTTCGTAAACAGAATTTTCACGTACTTCCCGTACCTTTTTTTAAATTTTTTTTGGGAATTTCAATTACTGTGAACAAATTGAGCGTGTTTCTTTAATTTGTTCATCCGTCATCACTAACTACCTTGAACGCATTAGTTTGAGGTTAGAGACGTGATTACAACAACGGGCACTGCAGAGTTTTACTGCCGATGAATGTGTTGCATGGCGAAGCAGTGAGATCTTGAGATATATCGTAGACGCTCCCATGCAACTCTAATTCATTTCGTGCTTCGAATCTCATGCACCATTCTTCTCTTTCAAGACTAGCGCGGTCATCCAAAACGTTTCATATCATTCGATCTATGCGGGATACATTTCAACAACGGCGTGAAAAATTACGAAAAACGTCTGATTTTGCCTGTTCTGTTTGACAGCGGGTATTTTCATTCAACCTTTCTTCAACGTGGATTGCCACCGATAAAGCTTGAAACGGAATTATTGTCTCCATTTGCACCAGCACAGCAAGACTCCGACAGTTACAAGCTAAGGCTGCACTAATCGCTTCTCCCGTACAGCAATGAGTGGAACCTCACTGAGCTAACAAGCGCGGACAAGTGCAGACAAGTCATTCAGGGTACAACGATTCGTGGATCATTAGATGACAATGTATACTTGTCGGTGGGGATCCACGTATAACCGTACTTTTAATAACTTGCTCGTCGTTCTGCATTCTTGTCGTCTCAGTCATCATCCACGTATTGCCGTGCTCTCATTATCTTGTTCGTACAAGTGCGGCAAGTACGGCACTGCGTAATTCTTCACTAAAAAGACAAATACGGACCAGTTATTCGGAGCACGAAGTGTCGAGACCTGCGCGTAGGTTCACCATTGGTTGGGTTATGTCGGAAGTTCTTTTTTTCGCAGGTATCCCATAAGAAAAAGAAAAGTTTGACTCAGATGTATGTCCGGACTTATCATACGCCGAATCTTGATTGCTTAAAAACGATTCCATTACCATCCGACGCTGAATTCAGATTTCATCGTCGTCCAGAATATTTTCCGAAAATATTAAATAGATTTCAAAGATACTCCAAAACGGGCGATGCACGCCAAAGATATCCGTGCCAGGGTTCTTTCTTTGACGCAGTAAGATTACTGACAGAAATGCAATTTAACTTATTGAAGAGGGTCAGTCCCGCGTGTTTAAACTGTGAGAGTTTCAGCCGTATTTGATTTTCCCATGCGCATAGCCTCGCCACCCGGAAACATCACTCGTCAGACAGACTGTGCCTCGGCCGATCTCTGGCTCGCATTCTCAACAAGGACGAAGTTTCGCGAGGTGCATAATACATACGCCGAATGGTAGTGTTGCCATTCTAGCAATAACAGTTTTCCCAAAGTGTAGAATCTAACCCGAGCGTCGCGTCTCCTTGCGTCGTCTCGATTATCCGAAAGTCGTTGGAAATGTAATGACAACTGTGGGAACAAGACGGCAAGGAGAGGAGTTAGAATACGACACGATTAGGTAGTCTTCGAAGAACTACGACAGGCAGCAGGGGCATTCTATAGTAGTCTAGTTAAATAAGAGTTCACTCGCGGCAAACGAATGCGAAGTCGTACAGGCGTGTTCTACTGAAAAAGTATTAATGGACGAGTTGGCGACTTATCGAAATCTAATGACAAGCACATCCAGAATCAAGATTCTAACGACATCCATTTGCGTATTCGACCAGGTTATACATGTAGGATGTATTGACGTTTCGCATTTTTTGAACCAATGCGATATGAACATAATTACTTTTAGAATATTTAATGCGTTTATGGAATCTCTCATTTCGCCCGGGCAGCGAGTTTGATTGATATTTTCGTACGGTGTATAGATCTGCGCGCGTCAACATAATGTGATGCACCTGTCGAACGGCTAATGAAATTCGTATTCAATAGTCCGCGTGTTTATTAACCGTAGTGGCGTTATTGCGAAAAGTAATATCGTCATTAAACTTGCTACATATGTATGCATGCCGTTGAAAACTTTTATATACAGAAGTCGTTCTTAGTGCAGATGAAGTTACTAACGCGGTACTCATTACCGTACCTGCAGAGTTCTTGTGATCGTGGACCACTTATACTTTGTTTATTCATCTTCCGAAATATCTAGCAATTATTACCAATGGCCGCGACTCGTTGAATTAATTACGCACCGTGATCCCGACATGAGGTTAAATTAAAAAGAAAACTGCATCCAGTAGGGGATGGCTCAACCAGAGAACTACGTTCCTGCCCGTCAACACAATTTCATTCGTCTGCCATTCGAATTTTAATACGCTTTTCCTGCTAAAACGTGTCGCCCGACGTTCACATCGGCTCAATTTTACCGAATGGCGAGCGAGCGAGTAGTACGCCCAGCGAAAATCCGTCATGCATCTCGTCGGATACGCGCGACCCCGGTCCACTCTCACTTTTGAGTAACGATTAATATTTCGGCTGCTCTCACTTGTCCGTAATGTCCACCACTAGTACCTTCCTGCATGCACATCGCTATCGACGTTGAGCTGCTCGTCGAGGCCTCTGGCAATCGACGACAGCGGTACTGTCGCCTTCAACTTCGTTCCATTACAGTTTCCTTGCTATGCAAATGAATGCGCGGCGTTTTCTAGCTGGAAATTCACGTTGAAATTGGCCAAGTGTGTGCTTAGCCGCACCAATCAGCTCATAACAATCAAGGCATCGAGGCTAATAAGTTAAATTCATTTCCCCAAATCTTGATGTTCTTAGTATTACTTGAAACCTCGTCTCCAGGTCGTCAATATGTTTCGAGTCCAGTTTTCAACATAAAAATATTTACCCGAATGTAACTATGAGGCTAATTGCAAAAGTAATCCGCATCTTCTACTCAGTGAAAGTCCTTCGAGCACCAAAGAAGTGCTCAGGTACTTTAAGTATCGCCCAACTCTGATTTCAACTCAATTGCATTCTCAACTGAGAACGCATCCACTTATAACAACACGAAAAGTGAACACGTGATAATCATTTTTATATGCTAGTGTGTGTGACGCGTAGTCTTCCCAGCGAAAATTCAGCGTCTTAAGTCGCTAACTCATTGCGCTAACTTCAGCTTCATCTCTCGCCAATCCTCTGCAAAGTTGACGGAGGGGGTGAGAGTTAGCGAAGGAGTACTACCTAGCACGAGAATCGAAGGACTTTCACGAGGGTCGATAATTTGTTTTATCGCTAAGTAACGCGACACTTATTGCATCGACGAAACGGTTGGACGGCTACGCTACCTGTTCGCGTAGTATAGCCATCTATCGTTATTGACGTCCTCGTAGCCGTCGAGACTCGAGCAGCCATACCGAGAGATCGGATGAAGAAATACTTGAGAAAACTGGGCAAAGAAAAAAATAAAATAACAAAACCAGACGACAAGTGAAAGAAATCAATAAATGTTTTCAATCTCGAAATCTTTCAAAGCATCGGCTAGGTTCATTTAAGAGAATATAAGCGGCTTGAAAAATAATTATTTGCTCAGTTGTTTCAAACAATATGAAAGATATGCGTAGCCGTTGATGCGCAATCCTCAGGTGGCCCTTGCTTGAGAAATTTCCATTGACGTGAACTTTATATTTCGTTTCACGCAAATATAGGTATAAACTTATTTAGTGTTCCGAAGGTTTCCTTTGAGCAATAATAATTAGCGTCTCAAGAGATTAGAAAGAAGTTGTGTGTACTGTAGGCAAGTTGGGAGAGAAGCCGACAGCGGAGCCTGCCGATGCTGGCGTCGCGTCGAGTCGGTCTATTACTCGCTTCTCCATGCAAGAGCGTCGCGAGATGAGAGATGAGTCGGATGGTGCAGTAGCTAAGCACGAGTTGAAGCACGAGCAGCATCAGCATCGAGCCCGAGATCTCGAGTGTTTTGGGGTCGGTAGTCCTGGTGTCTACGACGTCGGTCGGTAGTTCCTATCGATTCGATTACGATAACACGATTACAGGGATGTTGCGGTGTCGAAAGGTGCAGAGGTGGGCTGCGCCGATGAGAGAGAAGGAGGAGACGGGAAAGCTTGTGAGAAACCCGGCTTTGCCTTTGATCCACTGTAGAGTGCGCCTTTCCGCCTTACCCCTAACCATCATCTCCACCTTGTCTTCCTTCCTTTACTCCTGTTATTGTGTATTTCTTGAATCTGCGACTAAGCTATCTCGACAAAACGTTACTTAAGCTAGCACAAGCTACTCAAGTCCCCGCACGGTCACTCTACACGTCAATGCGGTAAATATGAAGCTTGAATTTTCCTATTTGGTTTTTTTGAAAGATGCGTGTTTCGTATGTCAAATAGCTATCGATTAATTGCCTTATGCTGAGATTAAAACGTTTGGCGAATTATACGAAATAATTATACGAAAAACCTACAACGTGCCAGTAGTTGTACTCCTTTCCATACTCCTCTAGTGTGGCTTCGAGTAATCGAGAAGCATAAACGTAAATCGAATACGAAACACTCGAGGTCGTTCTAAAAAAGACGACGTGTTTTTTTTTGTTTTTTTTTTTTCCACTAGAATTTTTTTCTGCGAGATTCGCACCAATAGTGTGAGTCCTGTTCCAACAAAATGAGATGGAGTGGTATATGCGAAGCAGGAATCGAGTTGGAGAAATCAAGGGTTGGATGCAACGTCGAAACTGCACTGGGTACCAGCGAATTCACAAACATGAGGACAGGGAGGGAGCGCAGAACGCTGAACATACGTACCGATGGTGAAGTAGAGCCAATCAAACCGTCATTTGTAATCAATTAAAAGCCAATAAGCCCGTCGCTGATTGGATCGGTAGGCAGAGTTCTCCGGAGCCTTCGCAGTGTGCTGGCGGTTTTCTGGCTCGCAGCAATGATCGTGCACTCGGAGAAAACGGGAACAATAATAGCGGGTTATTAGCGGTGGCGTAGGGTTTATTTGAATAGAATATGGTAGCGGCACGGAACGCAGTCACTTGATCATTTTTCGTCGACGGCAGGTAACTAGGGTTGCTAGGGTAGTTCAAGTTATGGCATGAGTCGAGTGCTGCACAGTCGTCATCGAGCATAATGCCGGGAGGTAACGAGTTTTTTTTCCTCCTTATGAAACTCCTTTCAAAACTTTATCACGACTGATGCTCGTAAGAGGCTCAGCGGAATCCACTGCTTGCCATACGAAAATTCTCACAGCTTGGCAGCAACAGCATCCAGTACTACCGATTCAACAACGGATTTCAACGAAACGTTGGAAATACGCTGGCACAGTGAATGGCACTCGACCACTTAATGGCACGCACCCGACAACGGACGACTTATGACATCTATCGAGCGAAGAGGAATAAAATCAACCGCGTGACTAATGGTTCACTGCTATTCGCATTGCCAACCGCTGTGTCATGTGCTCTAGAAAATGTGCACGTGGGAGACGCCTCTGTCCTGCATTCTGGACCGGCTCTACTACTACCACCATCACTACAACAACTTATAATGCCTCTGTCTGCTCGTTCACTAGCTAACGAGTAGACGCAATTGACTAACACCCACACGAGAACGAGGGTAAGCCAAGCTATCAATGATTCCTCCTTAGAGTGCGGATCAGCAATGGATATACCGCCCGCACCCCCAATCACGGATCACGGATTTGCGGGATTATTCAAGGGTAGACTACATTCTGCTTGAAAAAAATGCATCCGTGTCTTTCGTTCGGGTACGTAGAGGACCGGCTGAACTGCGACACAAAGCACTTAAGCGGCGAAATTCGTTTTCACACCGAATCTCAACGCACTAGGACATCGATCTTCAGGAAAATATGAATAAATGAAGTGAAGAGCGTTGACACAGACGATACGAATGGGTCCCGTAGCACTTTACTCGTAGTATGAACTGTATATGTCAAACATTGGGGATTCAGTAATATACAAAAGTAAATATCGATGCCAGGTGAAAATGTATTTGATATTCGAACAGTTTCATATGTTGAGTGGATAAAGCGCACTACAATCTATACAGAGAACGTCCCATTCCATGCGTCCAGCACATTTGTCACGAATCGAAAATCGTGAAACGCGGATGAAATGGTACATTTAAAATTCTTATTGAAGCAACAAAAATTGCAGTCTGAGAGCCAACCCTCGTAACTTCGATTGAGCCTTTTTCGACCGTCCATGCTATTCGCCATGGAGCAGGATTAATCCCGAATGTTGAACGATAGGAAGGTGCGGGATCCCGAACTGAAATGACGTATGTAACATACGTTCTTCACGGGATAGTCAAACAGAAGTCTGCACAACCGGTAAAAATAACGGCACGAGAGTTTTTACCATAAGGAACAGTGACATGAAATTCAATCCGTGGAGTTCCAATTTTCGGGACTATTTTACTATTTAGTGACATTGGATCTCTTATTTGACAACTATGAATTTCCACAATATTTTGGGATAGTTTAAATAGGTTTCAAATAAGAATAAATTATTGATAAATAATAGTTTGCGTATATGGGCCGGTAACTTTGTAATGATCAGACATATCCGCCAAATTTGGAATCCATCACTTTTTGGTTATTTCCACGTGACCGTAAATCGATCGGTTTGAATTAATGATTGCACTGACGCGAGCGTCGACAATTACGAATACAGAGCTTCTTTTGGAAGTAGAAAACTGAACAAAAGGTTCGTTTGCTTACACTTTGGGCGATAATAATTATTGTGAGGCATATTCAGTACGAAAAGCCGTGTCGTGAATAGGAGCAGAAGTTGTGTCGTTATATCTGGCTCTTTTGCGCAAATTCGTCAAATCAGTATCGCAGAAATTTTGCAGTTTCTATCAATAGTCATTGAAAGTGGTGGATTCGCACTTTTTACGAATAAAAGCTCGAATAAAAAATTCGAAGATTGCGTCTACGAATAAAAACTTGATACTCGTAGAATTTGTACGACGTCGCAAGGTATTGTCCCACATAACGCATAGATGCATCACGGTACGGATTTTTTTTTTTCTTTTTTTTTGTTTATTATTCATTATCCAGCAAGCGAGAAAGGCGTGGAGTAGGTGAAATAACGTTTGAAATGCCGCGAACATAATATAACGTACGTACGGTATATGTATTTCCAGAGGTTGTAGCTTTTGCCAGGCCGGTGCGCATTCATGCACGGGAAGGAGGAGAGATGAAGCGAGGCAGAGGGACGAAACTTGAAACGAGTCAAAATTTGTCTCTCGGTAACTGGATCTACGAAAATGCGTTCACGTTCCGTACCGGCGTTCCGCTTTACGAGGGCGCTTCTCCGTGCAGCCACGTCCGTTTCCACTCCCCATACTCTTTCTCCATTCCTCTCTTCTCCTTTTAACTCCCAAAGCTGCTCTCTGTCGTTGCCTCCCTCGCACTGGCAGGACGCGAAACTCGTTCATACGAATGCGCATCTATCTCACGTGCGAGCCGCGAACAAACGGTTGTCTATTTTACTGCGGATGAGCAGCGTGATGAGGAGGAGCGGGTTGAAGCGGGTCGGCGATATAGAGAGAATGAGTGAGAAAGGGATGGGAGGACGCGAGGGAAGGCGCCAAGTGAGGGGACGGTTCGAGCAGGGTATTAAACGCTGAATTCAAGACCAACGGGAAGGAAGGAGGGCGCGTTTTACGTCGCTCGATATACTATACATATAGTACCTTTCTCTTTTCCGTAAGAACGAGGAAGTGAGATGCAGGCAAAGGGGTAATTCCAGGCGCTGGTACTCCGCTTGGCTCTTCGTTGGAGTATCCGGGGTGAGAGGGGATCGACAGGGAAGTGAAGCTTCATCGAGGTCCTTGCAGCCGGGAAAGCGAGGAAGCTAAGAGGAGAGGGGAAAGGAGGCGGGGGGCAGTCAAGATATCTTAGGAATTTCTAAACGGCAGGCTACACTATGGGGGGGGGGGGGGGGGGGGGGGGGGGGGGGGGTTATGGGGCTCTGCTGAGCATGTATGTACCTGTACATAACTACACACCTATACGGTACCATAGATTCTGGAGTTTCGCATCGTCCCGGACGTTACGAGCGGCAAATTTCGTGGGGGTTTCACGACAACGCCGACTGGTTATACGGAGAGATGGATGGAGGGGGATGAAGCGGAGGGCAATGGGCAATGGTGACGATGTTACGCGCCAACCACCACTGGCAGCCACATATCGTTGTATAACCAAGTCCTTCGTTCCTCCAAGGGAATAGGGGTTCAAGGTTTTGTTTGAGAGGGTCTTTCCGGATGGGCCCTAAAATTGCGGCTACCGCAGATGTTGCAGGCGCTGCAGCCACCAAACAGCCGCGAAGCAAGTTGCATGTAGATAATAGAAACGAGATATGGCCAACGAGGTAAAAAACAGACATGATGATCGCATTGGGAATGTCGGTTGGTGCGAGAACTATTTTAGTTCATCACGATCTATACTGTTACTACAAGTTCAGTAGTTGGTGAAAGCGCAAACAATTTTACTGACAAATAGCGCAAATACGCACAAAACGTCGGTTCTGATCTTCAGTTTTGAGCTGTTTGGATCAAAGCGCCAGACAGCGACGGCTACGAGTTAGGAAAACCGACAATGAAAAATGTAAAAAAGCGTGAATTGCAATTGGTTAGGGTAGTCAACGTTTTATCAGTCACGGCCTCACGTGAAGTCACACACGTCCACATACCTAATAGCTGTATTTATAAAGTTTCTAACGATAAGGTCACGCGAAATTTCGTGATACCCTACGATAAGCAAAGTTTGTGCGACAGACTTTGCTTTGATTATTTTTCTTCGCAGGACGAAGTTTAATTCATCATCTAATGGCGTAAAGTCTATACACTCATCAACAGGATTGAACGTTTCGACTGTAGTGCTGTAGGACTGTGAATTGTCGGAGATTCTGTGATTGAAGATGAGCTTGGACTTTTCTGCGTTCGCATGATTGAATAGATAATTTAGTGAGACTGTCATTTTTAATAAATGTAAAATCTTTGGCCTTGGCGCTGCCAACCTCCGATGCATCGAAACCGTTGAAAGATGCCATATTGGATGGAATATTCAATAAAATGCCCTCGGACTCGGTAACGTGACGTGATGGACTCAAATGTGACGGGATGATGTTGGAAACGGGAAACCAATCGATAGAGTTCTCTCTTCGCCTCTTTCTCTCCTATGACCTAACCACAATTTTCGTTGCACGCACTTTGCGCGACATTAATATTGCACCGGATGGTGTGAGCCCCAGCTCTCGGGCGTTCCTATCCGCATCTCTCTTCCTCCATCGTGCTCGTCCCCTTGCTTGCTAGTTACTGATATATTGATTTAGTCCGCCCGAGCGCACCGTTCCCGTTCCCTTCTATTCTGAACGGAGAAAGAGATGATTGACAAGAATCGAATCGTAGTCCGGACTTATCTAAATGGTATGTTAAGATTCTTTTACTTTTCTGTAACGGTTGATATTTAAAAAAATTGTTGTACTCTATATTCGAAAAACAAAGCACTAGACAAAGCTTTCAAAGTCACGGATTTCTCGTCCCACTAACTGCTGTTTTTGCACGACTTGAAATCTCCTCTTCTAGAAATCAGCCGGTTCAGAGCATCAACGACGTACGCATTTAGTGCCATGACAAGTGTGAAAAAAATTGCGTTAGACATTGCTCAACACATCCCTTTCCTTTTCCGCTGCTGATGAATACCAGAGCATTGTCTATTAACATGTTAATCCTTTCACATAAGTCCTCGCGACGGTATGGTGTTTTTCGAGGCACCAAGCTATTTCTACATCGCAATTTAGCCTCATTATTTCTATTAAACTCGAGAGAAGTCTGTCAAAGAGACAACAGGTGTAATGTTATGTCCCAATTTGAGAAACTCTACGATTGCGATAGATCCGTGATTATTTCTATTCGCATTCAGGAACGACGCTTGCTGTGATTTCGTCTGAACAAGCCGAAGGTTTGCAGAAACTTGTCGGATGTAAGTGCGAGTTCTTTCGATAGGATCTTTTTCTTTTTAACTAAGTCAGCCGATAGTTCAACAAAGAATAGATATTATTCAAAAGGTTTCGATGGTCTATTTTGCGTTCTTGTTCATTTTGTATTTACGTTCGATATATATATCTTCGTGCATTAGTGATATATTTCAGAGTTTTATATGATCAAGTAGAGTGTAGGCTTTATTATGATATGATCTCATGAAAAAAAATCAAAATATATAAATATCCTTTCAAAAGCATTGCGCCACTTAACATTTTGTTGCATTTGTTTTTATTACAAAATAACGTTACTTTAAATATGGGGTTGGTTTTTTTTATTCACATTTTTGAACTAACTCATTCGAGTGTATGAAAAATCATGTGAAAAACAAATAGTACTTCTCGATACAAGGGCGAAATGGTACGCTTAAGCTTGTTGCTTTTCAGCACGAACGAGAGTCGAGGTGGAGGTGTGGCCGGAGCGCAGACAGACGGGAGGGCCCAAGTACTTCGACACTTGGGCCTTTATGAGCCCAATATGAGCCGATAGCTCTTCTCAATTAGGCAATGCGATGCTGATCCGAAAACATCCAGTTTTTAAGGAAAAAACAGTGGCGATTTTTGTGAGCTGTCTCATTATTCGATGGGGAGGGAATAAAATGATTCGCGCTACCCATACGAAAGAAAGACGGAGAAAGACGGGTCCAGAATGAACGGAGCTGAACAGATTGAGAGGAATGGAAAAGACCAAGTTCGTTCGGCCGTTGGTATGAAACGGATCGATTTCGCTTTTTTTTTGTTAGATTCTTTATTTATTCTCCACGCTATTTCACTCTGACTCCCTCACTCTTGGATAGGTAGAAACGCAAAATCGAACCGGGCTCGCGATGCAATTAGGCGGCATCGAAGGCCCACAAGAGGAAGAGGATGGGGGGAAATAGAAGGGACTGACTAGGAGGACGCCGTCATCTCGCGTAATTACGTCTTTTCACTCGCTCCAGTTTCGTGCATTCGTCGCGTCCGACACTTCTCGATTTAAATGAAAAATCCCGAAGCGAGCGAGCTCATGCCGCATTGAACCCCGGTGACGGAGATGAGTCTGACCGGAATAAATTATTGTTTGGATTAGAAACTTTCTACGGTAACTACCACGTAGCTGCTACTCCTATGGCGATATCGATCATCCGTTGACGCAAAGATACGAACGAACGACGATGAAAATTTGTGGGTCGTCTCGCACATTATAGCGTTCATTCGCTCGCTCAAAAGTTCAACTATTTTAGATACACTTAGCGGAGATAGTCATAGAAAGTTTGATGGAAACGCCTCCTGATATTTTCGATCGGCCGATCGGCTTGATTCTGGGTTTATTTTGAAGCTTGTATTCGTTTTGCGCGGTGAAAGTGTCTTTAAGGTAGTCCATGCGTAAGGTGTTCATGTCGCATAAGTTCGAGGGAATTGCGAGTGAATTGCAAACACTTCTCGTCGGTATAAAAATCTGAAAAAAGTCATGCACATTAAAGATACTGAAATGATTAATTTTGCATAATAATGAGTTCAAATTGTTATTAACAAATTGATGGAAAAAAAATTGTTCAGAAAATATCCCGACAACACAACTTTCTTTTTTAATGAAAATAATTCTTTTATTTTTCCGAGAACGTATGAATTTTTTCAGATTTTTAAATTGTCTTCGAATTTTATGATTTTCCACACATTTTTTCCATAAAAAAAAAATGTCTAAATTAATTTAATCAATCCAAATCAGTCACAATGAAAGTGTATGGATCACCTCGCACATTAAGGCGTTTAAATGCTTCTTAGGAAACGATGGTAATTTTTTTTTGTACTTGTAGCGAAGACAGTCATAGAAAGTATGAAGAAACGACTTTCGCGGTAGTGCGAATGAGGTAACCAATACTCGCTCGATTCCGTTTCAATCTCGAATTCTCGCGATATTTCTCGAATAATTATTGTATAGTAATCGGACGCGCGCGGTATGATGTGTACAAGTGTCTCCCCGATGCGAGCATATAATAATGTACCCTTACATTGCGAGACACTTACTTCATTCTTGGTATATCGCTTTCGATTGGGAACCGTAATCAGACCGTGTTCCCGCGGTCATATGTTCCCGGGTTGTCTCGTCACGCACTCGGGAGATGCTTCCTGCCTCGGAAAACACGTGATTTATGTCCATTATAGACAGTTACTTGATACTAATTTTGTAAGAGTAAATTATATTTTTCAGCGATCTCCCTACTTGCCGTTCATGAGTATACATTAATCGATTACGAGAGCCTTTCGTAAGACGATAATTTTTTTTCATTATGATGAAGAAGAAAAAACGTTTTCAATTGTTTTCAAAAAGTGTTAAGACCAGACAGACACGTCGATGAATCGCATTTAGAAAAAAATGTCGGGCATATGCGATTGCGTATGTGCGTGTCCATGTGCAATGAACAGCCCCGAAAATCCATACTCTCCATAATTTATAAAAGCATTAGTTTTGAACTTAAAGTCTCAGTCCGCATCGAGAGATCGATACTCATAGTTTTTTTGTAATTTAGTTCAAACAAGGAGAGTAATTTTCTTCAACATTATTATCGACCGACAATCTCTGTTAAATTCGGCGAGAATCGGACGAATGGCCAAAATCTTATGCGATTTACAGATTTTTCAATTTGAGGAAAAAATGTTATGATATCGCTGAACCGACTAAATGATGAACTATCGGGCCGCTACTTTGTCTCTGCGTTCAATAAATTCAACATATTACGAGGATTGAATTTTATTAAAATTGACCAAACGTATGTATTTTTAATATAGATGTAAGATTTTTCAAAATTTCCTACGAACATGAAAATACTATTTCTTCCCACGTTGCATTCACGATCGAAACCGATGATAAAAAAAATACAAAGAACATTTTTACATCCCTTATTGTTTTTCGTTGTCGTTCGCAAAGCCACCAACTTGAGAAAGCCGTACATCGGCTATTTTGCACACCTTATAAACTACGGTAAACAAATTACAAAGCGACGTGCAAAATGAATTTACATTTCTTTTTATTCAGACACGTAAATTTGAAATAACGTGACTCGATATTTCGTAGATTTTTTTGCATCGCTAAGAAAAGGTCTCTGGGAGATGAGAGCGGGATCTCGTAACGGGTCTTCAGTGCATACGAACTGTTTTAACGCGTCCGTAAACTACTACTTGTTAAAAGACCTCCGCCGGATCCTTTCACTTTTGCTGAATATACTACAACGTTGAAGACGTTGAAATCCGAATGGTGTATGTATAACATCGGTATCGTAGCATCGGTTAGAGCGGAAAACGGAGTATACTATATGAGAGTATCACTATTTCACAGTCGAACAAACTAAATAGAGGACGACAGTCCAGACCAGAGGCTCCGGTAGTCAACCATTGCATACTTTCACGAGACTCCTCAGCCTCCAAGGTGAGGCTACAAGAAATCGGATTCACATATCCTAATAAATAATGTTTCCTAAGTTCTATGTTGAACTTTCTATAAATTCCGCTCTTATAATCGTTTCTAAATTGTAAGAAACTAAACATTTTTATGTAAGAGCTTTCCAACATGTGAAGAAAATAAATGTTATTCGGGCAACGACTCGTTATGCGAAAAATTCTCTTTTCCTGCCTTCCGGAATATCTGTCGTATCTGAACGCGGCGTTTTCATTTTGTCTGGCGTAAGTGTGGGCGTTACTGCACCGAGATTTCCGAACGAGATTTGATATCCGCTCGGAAAAAGAACTTTGAAAGCATAAACCAATTTTGTTCCCTTTAATGTTAACTTTTTGTGCGTCACTGGCAGTTTTTTTTCGTCCGTGACGAACCAAAACTCATAAACGCATCAGCTAATTGTATTCGATTGGAAACAATCATTTGATTATGTGAAAATTATAATATCCAGAAATTTCTCAAATATACCTTACGTTTTCTACTTCGCGATTTCTACTTGTTTTTTTTTTTTTTTTTTTTAATGGCTACTCCCGCTCTATACATCTGTCTGGTTTCGATAAAATTATATTCACCTCACGCAAAAACTAACGCGGTGTTTTAAGTACAAATTCAAAAATAAATTGATTCATTTCTGCCACTTTAGATTGATCTTCTATATGTAACATATTGAAAAATTCCATTCAAAAACCATTTGCATAAAAAAAGTCGAGAGTTTTTCGTCAGATTTATATTTTCTATTTCTTTTCCATCTCACTTTTTGAATAGACAACAAAAACTTCAAACATCGCAATCACTCGGAAAATTGTAATTTTAATTGACCGCTCTCACGATTATTGTTTGCAAGGACGCAAAACGTCCGATAACATCAAACAAGCATCACAGAAGGCACTGCGAGAGTTTGTGAAGAGGTAACGCAGTGTCTGCGAGTACTTTCTGCAAAATATGCCTCTGCGACAATCGTTATGGGTGTCGCTATGTATGTTTGTGGATGCTTGTGATTCTATGTATGTCGGCATTCGTGTGGACGTCACGAGTGACAGTCATGACAAGCATCGCATAGGATCTTACGTTTCTTACGACCCTACCTAGTGTTTACGTTCGTAGAAACACAAGCACGCGTACGCGGGCGTTTCGTACGTATGTGAGCATCTGTGAGTATTCATGAAGTCTTATGATAGATTTTCTGCGATCCTATGCTTCTAATGACAGTCATTACAAAGTCGTTACAAGCGTCCCCACGAATTTTTTTGAGTTTCGAAGAGTACTTACGAGTGTCAGTGGTGTCTAAAACTCTGTGTCAGTAACTATGACCTGTGAACATCTTCGGATGTCGGTCGCATTCTTGGCACTGGGAGTGAGAAATTAAGACCTACATAAATTTCACTTGATGTAAGTCGGATGAGTATGATCGTCGTCAAAAAGATACGATCTTAATGAAAAGTTCTATAATGATTCCATCATGTTACAGAACATTCAGTACACCAGTTACAAGTCTGCCAGAGGACGAGCATATCTGCCTAATCACTATCGCGTTGGGAAAGTCTCAGAGATCAGTTTAGAGTGCGGTTCCGTTTCAAGATTACGTTGGATTCGATAGTAGTCTTACTTGAAAATTAGCGTTTTATGAAGTGACACCGTTGTAGTTTACTTAGTGCATTGTAATCATAAAATGCGAAAAAAAAACAATTTTCCACTAATTCCGTGTAAGCCCGTTTATGTCGTTAGGTATCAGACAATCACGAACTATTAATGTAACAACTGAGAACATGCTATCTGACAGCGCCTGCGGGAAATTCGCCTAAAACAATTCGTCCGAATAGCAAAAAGTCCACATTTTGTCTACAAAAACTCTGGATATTTCCCGCTATAGTTTACAAACGCTACTGATATTTTTATTTTAGTTGACGAATTTTCTATAGATATCTTCCGATTACTTTGAACGAATTGAACGGTTTAGATGAACGGTTTTAGACGAATTTTCTGCGAATCACCTGATAGATTGCAACGATGGCGTTTGTGAGCGTTAATTCGGTAATTTCTGAAAGTGGGAGTCGACTGCTGCCTACGTCAAGTTGAAGCACATAAGCTCGTTAGGAGTAAGCTATGAATCCGCTCGCAGGAAGGTATGCGATGTAACAAATATTTTAATTAGGCACATGCGTTTTTTCTCGTGTAATCATTCTCACATTCCCGCGGATATGCTGAACATGTCTGGTTATTTATTAATCGAGAGAACCCCGATTTTCATTTCCTAGTGTAATATAAAACGTACACGCGAGGTACTAAAATGTGTATACGAAAAAAAGAAATTTATATAACACACGGCGCTAATGCGCCACGAGCGACAAGCCATAGTTCTTTCTATAGCCGGCATATGTACCTACATACATTTATTGCCCACGCGACTCGTGCCATAACATTCTCGAGAGCTCAGTGCAATAAGGATAATTAATTCGTTCGGTAAGCGAATCGGATAGTGAAGAAACTCAGCGCGTTCGCCGGCCCGTAGAAATATCGGGAAAGCGATCTTGGCACGAAGCAGAAACGAAGGTACATTAATGCAGACAATCGCCGCATATTTCAACAAATATGTGCGTACAAAAGAGGATACTATAATAGTGGCAAAACGACGAAACGGGTCATCGGTACAAGGTGAGAAAGTCATACGGGCTCACTTGCATGAACTCGCTCAAATGGACAATTATGGTCGCAAAACTTATGTTTGTGAATGTGCTCAGTTCGTCTCAGTCTTTATTTCAAAGATTCGAGGTCTATTATGTACGCCGATGTTTCTACATTTGAGTTAGGTGCCGAGAATAGAGTGGACGCATTCCGCCGTTCGGAAGTAGGGGTACGCCAACAAGTGAGCGGATTGGGGAGCTCCGCATCAGGTGAACTTCCGGTATACGCTGTCAGTATCGTGCTCAAGAACTATTTCGATATGGCTAAAGTGACCTTTTCAAAAAGGTCCATTTCATTATTTTTTATGAGAGAAAAAGTGCCTGGGCTTGTACTTGTAACTAACGATATTTCCTATTCGAATCGACAGAATATTACCCAGATACAAGTATCTGCCGTAGAAACAACTTGAAAGACATTTTTGCAACGACATGTAATTGCAAGTAGATTTAAGCAGTGTAAGTAATGAGGGTTATGTTATCGTAAATAAATGTAAGTAACGTGAGTCATTTTATTGTCAGCTATTTTGCGTAAATTATTAGGAAATCCTTTCCATAGCTTATTTGCATGAGGACAGAAATTTTGGGGTATATAAAATTGTTGTCGCACTGCAGTAGATACAATCAAATGGGCCTGCATGGATCGACCCTTCGGTGGGTGCGGAGGAAAGATAACGAAATAACATTATTTTTCGTGCGTTTCTACGATCAATCGTCAATCACTCTACTTTTTTTGTTCAATCGACCGCGAGGTTCTTTAGCTTATAATCGCAATGGGTTGCAACGGTTTCGCCAATCGATTTATAGACGTGGATGCGACCGGCGGCTTTACTTCTAGGAGAAAGATGATTTGCTTCTACACTGACCTTCTTTATTCACTCCACTCTTGATACGCTCCACTGCATACAACCTGCTTCGATTCTGAGATACTTATGCGAAGTCGTGTTAGCCGCCTCCCACTTTTTCCCCGACTCGTCAATTACGCAATCTACTTATAAACCTCATCTAAACCGATGAAAAATGGTCTTGCAACAGAAGTTGCAGTATTTATACCACAATAATGATAGCATATAAAGCCAGGCTCCGATAAATCTTTTTGTTCCACTGGAAATATGAGATGCGAGCGACTTACATACAAAGTCGATACTAATCGGTAGAAGTTTCGATACAGCAGCCTACTAAAAAAAGTTTGAAGAATCCCACGTCTATTTACCGACTTCTTTAGCTCAAATTACAACTTTCCCTTACGAAAGCGTGAACCCATAGTAGCGATTTGAGTAACTAAATGATAAAACTTTGAATTAATTATCATTTAGAGCCCCGTTTATGATTAATTAATTCGATAGAGATGAGATACTGTTTTATGACCAAGGCACAGAATGAGACTGAGTTGACTTTTTTTTTTTTTTTCAGACCATTTTGCAATCCGTGCACATTCATAGTAGAGTCGTTAAGAGAGAAAAAATTCTTGAAATACCAGGAGTGAAGCGAGTGTTTAATTGCTAGTGTGGTTGATACAATGTATAAGCGCTACGCGCTGTAAAGTGATCATCAAGGACATTCACCTGCCTTGGAAGGACTTTTTTTCTTCGATAGAATTTATGAAATTGTCACTCGACTAACACACGAAATAACTTTTGCGGCCAAAACAGACCGATAGATAATACTCAATAATTTAGAAAGTGATACCAATGAGGGCTAATGGAACACCTAAACGACGATGAAACCAAAATGACGAGGCTTAGTCCAAATATGATGTTTATCATTTGTTCACATTTGAAATTCAATTTCTCTACATTTTTAAATATTGCATTTATCTGGATGAATTTCGAAGTATTACTAACCAAAGTCAAAAAATGTTTAATTAATCTCCCCGGTAGATTCTTCGTAATAAAGCGCACTCGAGACGAAACCTTCACTCATGAAAGACTCTTAAACGGTTACGTCGTCATAAAAAGTGACTAAATACAACAAATTGTTCACTATTTAACTTGTAAGATATCACCGAATTTTTGCTCGTTCCTCATTTAGGATGTTTCTGCGCAGTCGATAACATATGTTACTTATTGCGTGTAACTCCTCCTCTCAATCCAGAAGTGTCAGAACTGCAGTCATGCGATTTCGCGGCAATTATCAATTTTTCATTATTCCTGGGACATTTCGCACAAGAACACCATCGACCCAGCGTTTTTCTCTCACGTCCACGCACCTTTCGAAACCTACGGAGTTCACGTTGAACAATAACAGCTTACAATACTGTGTCGTCCGAGCTCGAACTCCGAAAGAACAATGCCCAAGTTGGCATAGTCTACGTTGGCGAGGATCTCGATAGCTACACGCACCTCATGCTCATTGTGAGTTTTCTCTTCTGCGGCTTGTCGTACAACGACTGAGCGATGCGCACGTTTCACCGACATGAACGCGTCTCCTTATACAACCATGAATCGACGGATCCTTCATAATATGTCAGCGTAACAGACAAATTTTCAGAATTTTCAGAATTCTCGAAACAACTCTACTTCGCGAATTTTTGTCACATTTGAATTCTTTTGTCCTCGGATTCGATATGCCGAATTTTTTCAGAAACATTCGGGGTGGTTTATTACATATATCGACATTTCTGAACCATAATGTAGTGAGCGCAACTTAGGTCTGAAACAGGATAAACAAAAGGATTTCTTCATTGACATCACCTTCTATTCTGCGAGAAGCTATATGTTTTTAAAACTAAAGATTACATTATTGTAAAACAATCAACTCAGTTTTTTTGGGCAAAATTGTTAATTTTTTTTTACCTTTACAATTTATACATTTTTTATTTCGAAAGAATTTTCAAGTTGAAATGAAAGGTCATTGGAATTCAATCTAGTAATTCAGTTGATAGACTGGACCGGCTGTATCTATTGGAACCGAGGAAGAAAATTGCAAAATGGACACTCTCTTCAACGTTCTAATTAAGGTTTTTCTCTCAATTTAGACTTAGCGATAAGTTGAGATGCACATACGTTCTTGGCCTCGATCAACCCGAGATTTGAGACGCATGGAGGGAAGAATAGATAGTGTCGCGTAAATAGATATACCTAGTGAATGAGTCAACGAGAATGAGAGTGAGGTGAGAACGCGATACATGCCGAATGACGCTGTGGTGCCTCCTTACTTGACACGCTTCATTTATTTTGCTCGATCGCTTCTAACACCTCAGATACCGTTGCTATTCAGAACTCATGTCCGACTATGGCTTTGTCACTACTTTGCAAAGGGTGATATCTCGTGTTTCGGTTTAGAATATAAGATACAATGAACGTAGAAAAAATGGATCTAGGAAAATTTGCTCCTGGAAAATTGGCCTCTGAAAAATTGTCCTCGGAAATTTAGCCCCCAAAAATATTTACGATCTAAACCGAAATCATCTCAATGTCGAATTTTGGCATAATTACAGTACTTGCTTTTCATACTGGACATGAGATAGAAAAATCAACATTTTATTAGAGCGGGTGTTTCGGTCGAACCGTTTAAATTTATTTATTTATTTATTTATTTATTTATTTATTTATTTATTTATTTATTTATTTATTTATTTATTTATTTATTTATTTATTTATTTATTTATTTATTTATTTATTTATTTATTTATTTATTTATTTATTTATTTATTTATTTATTTATTTATTTATTTATTTACGGGACAAGCCCTTTCACATATTTACAGTTTATTTTTCAATTTCTTGCAACGTAGTAATTGGCAAAAAATGTGTTTTTTAAAATTTTATTATTTTTTTTTTTTAATTTACTGAGATTTGAATTTTTTTCGAAAATGCCTGATGATACGATAAATCTTCCAATCTTTGAGATATCGCTTTACGAATGTCTACACAAGTGCACGATTCCTTTCCACTGATTGCTGTCGATTTCGAATGGAATCGATTGAGGTGTTAGCATGCCAAAATATCGAATTTTCTTTTAGTTTAGAAAAATATGAATATTTCGACTCGGATGCGTTTTTTTAAATTTCCTTTTTTTTCGCTCATAGTCAGAATGAATCTGAGTCATGAAAAATGGCGCAAACTAAATTTGCACATCGCTTCCTCATTTTGTGCTTAACTTCGTTCACAAATCTTCCTCCGGGAGGAAGCCCAAAAATTGGTGGAGCAACTTTCTCCCTAAAGATCCTTGTAAACGAGGTTAAAAAGAATATGAAGCAGCGGTGCGCAAATTTGGTTTGCAACATTGTTTCCTTGTCGATTGATAGCGTTACTGATGCGAATTGGATTTTGAGACATGGATATTTTCTTGAAAGTAAATGCGTCCGAATTCGGCGTCGCGGTTTTTCTGACTTCGCTCGTTGCCTTAAAAGTGGAATCGGTGTAGTGGTGTGAAGGTAACGTCCGAAGAGGTCTCGGTTGAGAGGAGGGAATAGAGTGGAAGTGGGACTTTCAGATCCGTGACCGTCCTTTCTTCTTCCCCTTCCCATGGGCATCAGCAGCGGGCCCGAGCGAGAGGTGTTTCACAGCGAAGAATTGATAGCAGGCAAGTTCTCGGAGTCGTTCGTCGTTCGTCGTAAACGCAAAAGCCAAGGCACCGTCCGTTACCTCGTTGAGATCGGCTCTCACTGCGTCTTCTCGAATCGTTGCTTATTCGAACCTCGGTCGAACTGTCGGAGTGCGCGCGGAAAAGGGATCGCGAGAACGGCGCGTTGTCTGCGCAGATTTTATAGATTGTGTCAATTTGCATCGCAAAGAGCTTTTCGAGAGTTTGAAGAATACGACGTTGGGATAAATACAACGAATATGTTCAACATCTCGAGGATCGTTTTGATACTCGGCATATCCGGTGAGTTTTCACTATTAAAGATCGATGTGTGTTAGCGCACTTTCGTCTGGAGTTTAATATGATGAAACGAAAGTTGGGACTTGTACTTTCGAGACCATCACCCAATAAAACGATGTTCGTATATAGCAAGTGCGTTGCTTGAATTTCTTAATTGCACACTTCATACAATGTCGATGAAAACGTCGTTTCCAAAGCTCTTCCATCGGAAAGTGAATTAACCAATTTTGGATCGTTCACAGAGGAATCTGATCCAACCGATTGTAGATTAAAAACATTAGACCTCAAATATGCTACATTGGCAAAAGAAGCTTTTTTCCTCGAGACCGTCCTAAATTCTCGTAAAAAATTCTGATAAAATTTTACGAATAGCAATGCATACTAATGAAAGTTTTTCCGACAGAATATTAACTAACACATGTTTTGTTCGAGTGAAAAAATGTAAAAACTTATTTTTTCAAGTGATACTTTTGACATATTTTCATACAGAAATGTCTCGAGCAATAGAGAAAAATGGTTTTTCTTTATTGCTTGGGAATGGTTTGGGAAAAAGGCTTAACTGGTAAAGGGTTAATAGTACTTCCACGTGTCTAGACCATTTCTGTAGCATTTTTTTTAAATGTGCGGCCGACACTCCACTTAAATAGTTTTTTGACGACCTGCATACAATTCGTTGAAAAAAAAATTGTCAAAAAACTTTTTATCGAACAACAATTAATCGAAAAAACATTCCGTCTAAAACAATTTGTCCAAAATGCACACCCGTATTTGTCTTTATGACGAATTATCATTTCGACGAATTGATGTTTAAAAAATAGTTTCTCGGCAAATCTTTTTTCGACAAATTCGTCTCATTGTTGATCCACTCGTTCGAGTCCCAAATTTGGAAAAAAAAAAAAGGTCAAGAGCCCATCCAGTGCAGCTGGAGACGCGAGCACAGCACCTAGTAAATTCAGAATCTCGCACGCGTTAAAAATGACCCCGCCGGCCACATCTACCTAAATATACACTGAACAATTAAGGCTGAGATATTGTGAACTGCAACTGTATTGTACCGGCTGCGGCGCGCACTCTAAAGTGCGTCGATTTGATTAAGACAGATTAAAAGCACATCCGCAAAGATGCATGGCAACGAAAACGGTCAAAATTACGAGGCCTCAGTGAATGGTATACTTAAGGACTATCTTTCGACCAGGTAATCTGTCGAGAGTTGAACAGGGGATTTGACGGATGCGTTGATAGAAAAATTTGATTCGTTTTCGATCATCATTAGTGAATTATGAAGAAAAGTGCACCGCTCGACTACTTGAAGCCGGCTAAACTGCGCTGCTTGAGCGTAAAAAATGGTGCTCTTCGTGCACCAGCATCGTTTTTAGTTAGCTTCCAGTACACGACTGCGCCGAAACTCTCATTCCAATCTCGTAGGTATCCGTGTTCCCGAGCCTGGCGAGGGAGGGGATTTGCTCGCTCCCGTACCTACTCATGTTTCCGTACAGGCGCGAGCTTGGCTCACGTAAAATCCAGTGTATTCGACGAATGTTTGTACGAGCGATTACGAATTTAAACCGTATCGATCGGACGAACCTCGAGTAGGGCCGGATAATGCGCCCAAAGGACTCCCGAGATTGTGCGCTCCATGGTACGTGGCGTAGTATAAACTGCCATGCTCTTATTCTGCTATACTGTATCATAACCGAAAGCATCGCAATCCGCACACCCTGTAGCACAGTGGCTGCGCCTCGCGAGTACGAACTCCACGTTGAGTACCTGCAGAAGCATATAATCCCCGGACCTGCGACGATAATCCGTGCGACTCATACAATCATTTTCGCTGACAACGGCGAAAACGTCGATAACATTTGTCGCTTCGGAAAATTGTTGTTATACGCCAGGCGCAGTTTACAGTTGTGCGAGAACACGAATAGCGTACCTGCGCGTCACACGACTGCGGGACAACGAGCATGTCCTTTATTGCGCTATTAACCAAGCGACGCGACACGATTTTGTCACTGTTGCATCGCATTTTTGACGCGGTTGGGCAAAATGTTCATTGCCGTTTCAACCCTTCGTACGTTTTTTCGCGACATCTACAACCGTGTCGTGATTAATTTTTCGGTTGGTCGGTTTTGAATTCAAAAGTGGGCATCCGACATAATTGGAGTACCCGCACAGAGGCAGAACGCGAAGGCTTTATTATCCAGTTTTTCGAAGTTCGTGGCGCCAAAAAGCTTTTCGTGGAATTTCTTTTTACTTTTAATTTTTCTTTTTTCTAGAAATACTTTTGAAAACGTAATTTGGAAGCTCAATAGATAATTCATTTTCGTGCATGGCATGACAAAGATTTGATTATACATTTTTGAAAATCAGTCTTTAAAGTCGGCTCATACAAGTGTATCAGTCCTGGTGGTCGGTGTTACCATCGAGAAACTATTCGTGGCGTCAGCGGAATACCGAGGGTCGATAGGGAGAAGGCTTAATACGAAATCGTGCGGTTTTCCACTCTTGCGGATCGTGGATATCCCAACTGCGCGCGGGGGGGGAAAACACCATGGGGAAATCAAGCGTGACCATGGCTTTTATTTGCATGAAATTATGGGATCCGAGCACGTCAGGTTTCGCGAACGTCAGGTCTTCCCAGCTTGCGCAATGGACTGCTCGTTGTAGAGCATGTCCCACGTCCGAAACTCCGTGTTTACACATTATCGCCTCTATTCCCGTGCCGTTATTATTTTTCAAACTATTTCCAAGCGTGTGAGGCGTTTCAAAGAATTCTCAATTCCCGCATCGGTCGACGTCCTGGTGGAGGAGGCCAGCTCGTGCGCTGTCCGGCACGTTCTTGGTGGCCATTAATGTTCCCACTGTACTCGATACGTTGCGGGTGCCCGGCACGGCGTACGGGCTCGACCCTGCAGAGTCGTAATACAACGAAAAACTTTCACATTACTGTGAACATCGTGAGGACGCGAAAGGACATAAATACGATTCTTCGTCGTTCGACAACGCCGGCGACGATGAAGAGGCCAGCCGAGCTCTTGCTGACTCGGCATTTTCTCTGCGCAAGCATTTTCCGCCCTTTACTACTACGGTATAATGGGGGAGCCAAGGTTCACAATTGGTTCGTCTACAACTTGTTAAATAGATCCTGCAACTATCCTGGCTGTGCGTTGTTTGTGTGATCCCGAAGAGAGCGGCGACTGAATATTGCAAATGTTTTACGCCATATATGCGACTGCCAGCCGATGCGAATCTGACCATTCCCGTCGATTTCACTGTTGGACGCGCATAGTAAGCTCTTCGATCGTTTTTCCACATGTTTCGCTCATAGAAAATCTGCTCGGCTTGTTTATTTTGTTTTATTTGCTACACATACGTCTCTTCACTCGAGACTACAGACCCCACGATATACAGTGTCGCATGGACTATTGGCAACAAAACCACGAGCAAGCTAATAATCGCGTTTTTGCTCCGGAACGAAGCTGGTGCATCGTGCGATACAATGCGTGCTTCGCGTGTCACGTGGAGAATGAACAAGGTGGCTGGGGAGACACTGCATCCACCATACAACCATCTACTATTATAATATAAATGCTACACTTTGATATATACACCGCACGTATGGTATATACGTGTAAACATCAAACAAGGCTGACAGACACGTCGAACTGGCGGGCGATGGACTGGTCGCATGTATGCTCCGCCGTATCTACGATGGACAGCTCCCTGAATATAAAGAGAAGGAAAAGAGGGAAGAACCGGAGGGAAAGAGATCCGACAGAGAAAGCGGGTATAAAGGGTGAAGGAGGGGAAGGAAACGGGCCGCCGGCTAATACACAGCGCAGGCCGGAATCTCTTTTTTATGTATCTCTATAGTTGCCTCCGTTACGACCGCGTCCATGACCACCACAGATCCACCGCGTTCTCATTGCTCCTCAACCAAACCATTCGCCATTCTCAATGCATACGGCAGCATCGGGCCGTCACTACTAGCGATGGGGTGCACATCCCCTCCCGCCCCTCTCTTTTACCAACCCAACCCTCTCCCCTCTGCACGTTTTGTCTCGTATTTTTTATATTTTCCTCATGCTCTCGCCGGGTCTTTTGCTATATCAAGCGGTATGTGCATATACAACGCACCTTATCACCATAAAAATGTATGTACCTTCGTAGCATCGGGCGAGTAAATTGTATTATCACGAGCGGACCACACCGCCATCTCCTTTCCCCCCCGTCTGACATGTGCACAAGTGCATATGTATATTCGTCAGACTCAAGCCTTCCCACACGCATACTCTATCACCTGCGGTCATAAAATCATATGAGCATACACACGCATGCAGGCGCAGTGTGTACACAAATTCTCATAAAAATTTCCTTTGGCGAAAGGCCCTTGTTGAACGCATGCGTTGCTATTTCGGGACTGTGAAAATATTCACTACGCGAGACCGCTGCTTTCGCAAAACGATTGGGAAACGTTTAATCTTCTACATATTTCGGCAAGTTGTTTCTCTGTTCATCGGCAAGATTGCTTTCAGGCAACATCTTCTGCGAATATGGCGACAAATCGTCATATCCGTGCCTAAAACCAGGCACCACTGAGGCAAAAAAAAAATCTCCTATTATAGATATATATTGTCTCAAATTTCGCTGAAATGATCTGATTTAGTGCGTGGAGAATAGGTGCAAAATTGTCTACCATAACATAGGACCCGCGCCTTTGCGTAGATCTGCTTCCTGACAGTGAAGACTCATTTGAAGCAAGCGCAGTTATTGCCTGATGGCCCCTAAATTCCCGAAGTTGATGTGCGCTATGATCCATGATAGGGCACCCAAAACTTGCACAGAAAATAAGCGACTACTGTACTCTGACGGGAGTGATAGGGATCTATTGATCGGATTTAAGTTGTTACGTCTCGTACTTTTGCGTGAAAGTTCCCGAAACAGAGCGAGACGCAACTTTTCCTTGCAACAGTGCATCGCTGAGCTCTTCGGACGTGTGATTTCACACCGCTGCATTTATGCGATGCGATGCACACAGCAGCACACAAGAAAAATTGATATATTAGTACGCCTGAGTTACAGCTTTACTCTAACATCGAAACGTAACAAACTCAAAATGTGTCGTAGTGCATCGGAGCTGTTGCGCTCATAGGAATGTGTTCATTTTAACTAAGTTAAAAAAAATACTGTGCAAAAATAATTGCATTTTCTTTCCACCTGGTCCAAGTCCACAACTTGCAAAAAAAAAGAAAGGAATGTTCATCATAAAATGGAAACACTTTTTCCGCATTAATTTCGAGCCTGATATGTCAAAAATTAAGAGACATATTGTGACAACGAATACTGCATGAAATTCAAAATCATTCGATATCTTGATGACAGTGAGGATTTCAACGAAAATCCAAAAAAACCGTACGGATCGATCGATGGATCTGCTCGTCTTGTGAATATTACCTCGCTTACTATAGACCTTGAGTTTCGAAGGTTTCAATTTCTTTAAATCGTAATAGCGATTGTGAAGGATGATATTTCGAAGTTTTTAAACAATCGGAACTGATTTTCGTTAACGTCTTCAACGCCACGTGTCGATCTGGGAATCCAATGGTCTTATCGGACATTTAACTTTTTTAACTACTCAGTGTCGAGACGTTACCGCGTCTCTTGACAACAGAGTAAATACATGATTCCATGAGATACAAGAAGTTTGAGCTTTAAAAGGGTTGCGTTGCGGGTCTGTTTGTGTGTTTATGCGTTTGATATAATCGGCCCGGGTACGCGAAAGGGAAGTAGGGATGGGGGAAGTTGAATTTGCACGGGCAATGCATAAACTGGATTACGCGCACCGCCGATTATTAATTAGGTACGAGCAGCCGATTAGCTCGAGGGGTCCGAAATATCCGGGGGGGTCAGGAGGGAACCGGGGAGGTTCACAGGGGCCCCGATGAGTTTGTGTACGCGAGAGAGTAAGACTCGATGCAGCAGTCGTATGCGCAACAATGCTTTCGGAATTCGAACTATTTCGATGGGCTGTCGGGCACGATTAACCCGGGCACGAACGATGGAGAGGATATTTCTTCGATCGGAAAGGTGGAAGCCAAATATGAACGTTGCTAAAGGGAAACAAAGAGGGCCGCGTAGGACAAATATGTATTGAAATCAATTCCTCTGTTTAAACAAACGCACATTCGTTCGTTTAGACGAACAAATTTTATCTTCGTAGCTTATTATTTTTTTCGGATTATTTGAATCGCAAAAAAAACTTACCGAGAACCGGCGAATTGACCCAAAAATAGAGACTCGCGAGAGTATTACCTGTAACATAAAATGAATAAAATTGTTGGAAAATTCGTACCGATCACTCCTAATGTGAATCATTCAAAACAAATGAAAAAAGTTTATTTTTAGCGGCGCGAAATTTTACTAAATATCGATTTCAGAAAAATATTATTATTTTTGGGACCTCACGATTGTCATAAATATGCTTTAAAAAAGCGACATTCAGGGACGCTATTTTTTCAATGAAAAAATTGAGCACACTTTTAATGGATTTTTTAAATCTTTTTGCTCGAATTAGTACTCCGCGTTTGATAGGAATAAAGTTCATTCATATTTGGGAAATCACTTTTTTATTTTTTTCAGTGTAATTTTAATGCAATTACTGTCCTCTATTTGACGTCTTTTTTTTTTGCTAAAAAAATTGTATTATTATTGGTTATTTGGTTTTATTATTTTTAAATAAATTTTCAGAAAAAAAACTTGTTCGCGTGGCCTTTGTGCGAGGATTCAATTTTCTCTTCTTGAATGTCCTCGAAACCCGAAAAGTACAAAAATTTCGAACTAACTTTCTGTCGATATCTTCGAATATGTTTGAGCAATATGCGAAAATTTCTTGAATGTAACGCGTAGTTTATTTTTTGTTTGTACTGAACAATTTTTTAAAAAATTCTGTTTAAATAAGTTTCTTGATAAACTTTTGGCTCTATCGTTATGAAAAATTGATGTTGTTAGCTATCAGCGTGGTTGACTTTTTTCAGATTTTTATCCCGTTCGAAAATGTTTGGAATCCTCTTCGAATTTCACTTTCAGCTAACACACAACGATACACCCACTTCAAGACATGTCAATGAGTTTCGGCAAACATGCGGGGCAACGAAAACGAAAAAAAAAGACGGGACTTCAACGAAACGCACAACTTACGAATTTTGGCATTGGTCAGTCGCCACTCGAAGATCAAACAAAGTATCTAAGATCGGAAAATCTTCCTTCACGCTAAAGTTTTTTTCTTCCGTGCGATAGATAACCTACCAGTAGTGGAGATATTTCTCGGCGCAGCGCTCTTAGCGTTGCTTCCGAGGGTACCTCAATCGGATTTATTCCACGATCTGAATGTTTATAGCCCGAGCGGTAAACATTCATCTTGCGCGACAGGGTGCTCCTCCGAAGCGAGACTGGGGTGCCCAAGAAGGAGTAGGTACACGTACTTCGCCCGGGCTTGCACATCGCACAAGCAAACCGTGGTCCTCATTCCTTATATTCTTTAGTATGAAAGTAATCCCATACAGACTATCGAAGACGGTGGCTCTTGCCGGAGAAGCTTTACCGAGTGAGATACGTACACATTTTTTTTTTCTTTTCTTTTTACTCGAAGATATACATCTATCGGAAGACATAGCAAAGAGATATGAGAAAAGTGCAATTGGAGTCTAACAGGTAGGGAGAAACAATACTTCGTTTTGTTGTTATATTCTGCAAAGCGAAACGGAGCCAACCGGCTACTGTCTCCCGCTTCATTGTATAAATAATATAATACACGTGGGATGACCCAAAAGAAGAAACGAACGATATGAGGGCGCGCTGGTAGCGCGCAGCCCCTCAGGGAACGTCATACTTGCACGCGAATGAGACAAAAATGGAGAGATCGTCCCCCTCTTGGCGCGCTTCCTCATCCCTCCGCGGCTCCGTTTGCTTTCCGTAAACACGGAACCGCTCGGTGGGATTATTACCGGAGAAAAGCGCAAAAAAGTTTATGCACAAAAATGTTCGTCATGTGGTTACTCATTGCTCTCATTGGCAATCCCGAGCATGAACCTCGCCCGGTCGTGCAAATTGCTGTTGCTGCTCCAAAGGGGCACGAAAAAAAAACGAGCAAAGCTTGACGCGTATGGCAGCTCTCATATTTGCGACGGAAACTCGAAATTTCTTCCAGTTTATAATTCCTACCGCTTTAATAAAGGATTTATGAAATATCTTGTAAATTAAAAAGAAAAAAAAAATCATAACGACAGGCGTGGGCATCGTCATAGAGAAAACGTGTTTTCAGTTCTCGAAAAAGTCCTCTTTCGCTCGCAGCCCTCTTTGATCTGAGTATCTCGTGCGCAAGACGAGGAGGATGTGGCCCGCTCGTCGTGCCTCGGTGAAATTCACTTTGAGCCCGCGCGGAGAGCGCGAAAAGGATCGAGAAAACGAGGGGGATCCCAGGTGTGTTGGCCTCTTTCACTCATCGCTCTTTGCTCATCCGGATCCACCCGTTTTTCCACTGTTTTAGCCCGTTTCAGTTCTATTGACGGGAACGTCTGGTTCACATCGGTCTGACCGCTTTCACCTCTGCCCCCTCCTTTCCTCCGATCTGTTATCGCCGAATAAAGGCCGTTAGAACATTTTCGATATTATAAGCGGGACGGTTAAAAAAGTAGCGAGAATCTTGTATCCGTTGACCGGTAAAGGATAGAGGGCGCGTTAGAACCAAGACGACGATGCGTTGAGGTCGAGACAAATTTTCGTCGAATATGAAAAAAAAAAAAAGAAGATTATCGATCTTCGTACGTTTTCCCAAAACCAAAAGAACGAACCGAGACCAACCAAGCAAAAAAAAAACGCGAACCAAATCGTTTCAAACTTCCGACTACAAGTCAGGGCAAAAAGTTATGCGTTTCACGGAGACGAGCGATTTCGCTGGCCGGAATGTTCTCGTGAACGACGGAGAATTACTCAAGATAGATCCAGCGCGTTTCGGATTATCAAACGAATCTGGAGATTACTTTTGTTTTTTTTCTCTCCATGTATAAACCGAAAAAGCACTCTTTTCAAAGCCCCCCACTTCCAGAAAAAACGAATCTCCTCTCAGTTGTAGTCAGTTACTCTGGTTTCTCGAGACACCGTTCCGAAACTCTAATTGCGCCAGACACTAGACAGAAAGCAAGTGAATTGGAACAAATTTTTTTTCTCTTCAAGGAATCCATTTGAAGCAGTGAGATGATGCAGGGTCACTTTTGTGTTTTTCGAGCAATCAAATTGATACAGCTATAGGATACAAGTTCGATTAACCAGGCTTGAGAAACGAATGGGGAAAAAATGTTATTCCAAATCATTGTTTTTGTTTTGTGTCATTTATCGATATATCGAAGTCAATATTTTCCAGGGAATTGATTAAACGTAATTCTTTTCGGCAAATTTTCCAATTAATGAAAAATTTTCCTCCAGGACTTAGCAGTTTTCTCTTGCCAACTCTTTCCGCTATCTTCATATACCAAAATTTTCCACCGAAATTTCAATTCCCTAAAATTTTTACGGATTTCCGGATTCATCAGACCGCAGATATCCGGCCGATACCTTTGTACCTGTCTACCGTGGTTGGCGAGTCATAATATTTCGCATGAAGGATATCACGTGTCATAAAGCCCCCCCTGTCGGGTTCGAGACCTGGGTCCGATACGCCAGAGCACCAACTCTTGTGCCGAGCGGGACTTTCGTGTACATACGCGTATCTGTGCGTACGGGGTGACTGGCTGTCCACCTATAGCATGTTGGACTGTGTCAAAATGTCATTGAGATGGATGGCCGGGCGCTCGGTGGTAGATTTAAATAGTCTAGAATCGGCGTTAGGGTGCCAAAAAAACAAGCGACGGACAAAAAGAGCCAAAGAAGCGCGGAGACAATGCAACGAATTCGGAACTTTGTGTCACCGCGAAATTCACTGCCAGCCGTAAAAGTGCTATACGACTGGCGTACTCCTGGTGAGCATTCGTCCGCAGCGCACAGTTCCTTTCGCGATATTCGTTTTATTCGTATCTAACGGACAACGCCGTGTCCGGCGCGAGGACACCGGTGAACTATACCGCACGACTTTGACATTCAGCGATAGCCGGCAAATATAAGATATCCCATACGAAACCGCAGTCTCAAAGACTCGTCCAGTCCTGATGAATGTTGAAACTTAATTCTAATTATGCATATTAGACGAATATGTGATCATTGCAGTTTTTCATTTCTTGCGAGACGAAGTGCGCACGATATCGTCGGAAATAGTGAAGAGCGGGGCAAAACGGCATACCGAGGCAGAATGGTATGAAATGCTGCAATAGTCTCTTGTATGGTAGAATCAGGGCAAAATGGGTCAAGAATCCCATCGAAGTCGATTTTATTGCTGTCCCATATTGTCCCTGTCCTGAGCCTTGATGTCATTGTGCCCCAATACAGGCAGGTGCAATTAGGCGCAAGTCGGGCGCACTAACGAATTTACGATTTTGCTGTAACGAATTACACGAAAATCACGCTTTTCGATTCCGGAAAGTCTCCGCAGAAACGCACTTTTTTGCACTCACACGAGAAAGAAAGCGTGATCTTTTTTTCCCGTGGCGCGAAAAAGTGCTTTGCTGCGCTGACCTCACGGGCGCGGAATGCGGAATTGTATTTTATGGAACACAAAACATTCGAACGTTGTGCACATTCATTCGTATCTTATGAACGGTTCGCGACAAAATTCTGAAAAGCGTATTGCACAAAAGTTTATCATCAAACATTAAATGATAATGACTTTTCGCTATTGTATACTATCGAATGATGTAATATCGGTAGTATAAAATATGCCCCATAATAATACCTCGTGCACTTTTTAATATGCGAGGACTTCGCGGTTGGAGCAGCTTGCCACGCCCGGGGTGCTTTTCTCTCAACAACGCAACAGCTCTCACCCTGATGCGAGTAACAGCAGCGTGTACGAACTAGAAGAGTGTATACTGCATTACACTACGGGAACACGCCACGAATAAAATAGTAGAAAACAGGAGAGAAAAAAAAAAGAAGCTTGCGTAAAAGGCTCGCGTCGCGAAAATTGCTGAGTTTTCAAAACGCCCAGGTCGGTTTCGTGCCACTTACTATCCCCCTTCTCCGTCTATTTTTCTCTTCATGAGCGGCAGGAAGTGCGAGCACAACGCGAGAGGCGGAAAACACGATGCAGCCGCAACAGCGGTATGTGGACCAACCGAAGTATGTTCTGTACGGAAGATGAAAAACGGCCTACGTCTACTCTTTTCGACCTACGGCATATTCCACATACATTCGAGTTATACTATGTGTGTCCCGGACCGCATTTACCTCACAAATATATCCGAAATCGACTGGCTTGCGCTGTACACGCTAGAATTGAGCTCTCAGAAAAAAGAGCAAAAGAGACTACGTTGTGGATCGAACGAAAATATCTGGAATAAAAGCTGAAACTCCTTCTATTCTACGATGTCCAACCTTTTGTATATTTTTTGGCTACACATGTGAAGTGCATAAAGTGCACACTCTTAGTTATTTATGAGAGCTGCGTGAGAAGTCGAAAAGACATGGTTAGAAAGAACTTCGACATTATCATCGAATAACCATGAGCAGTGCACGGCCGAGTCTGCTACCTGCGTTTTTGGGTGAAAGAACCGGTCAGAGCAACAGGTCTGGGAATGCCTATCCACCGCTTTGGCCTTGCCTTTCGCTTAGACGTCGCTGGGACAGATAGGTCCACGTTAATCTTCCGCCTTAAGTTAGGAACGGGCAGGCCGGTGAGATAATAGACCAAAACCCAATCGGTTACACGCAAAACCAATGCAGAATGAACCTAGTTAGATTCAAAATTGCACCTCCTTGAAAAAATTCCATCGACATTGGCTCTAATGCCGTTTTAATTCTGCACCGGGATTCATCGATTTTCGTATGAAGAAGCATTTATTTCCGGTATACGTGAAAACCAGGGTTAGGTATTCTCTTTTCGACGCATGATCCATAACAGACTGTCGATTGGATATATATTTGTCTGTTCTATGACTGTCGAAGATGGCATTATCGCGCAGACTTCACAAGAACATATCGTGCAAGCATTGGG
Source organism: Ischnus inquisitorius (assembly GCA_963924025.1). Lineage (NCBI taxonomy): Eukaryota > Metazoa > Arthropoda > Insecta > Hymenoptera > Ichneumonidae > Ischnus > Ischnus inquisitorius. The sequence goes on along the minus strand of OZ001250.1, from coordinate 627,174 downwards.
TAGTCTCAATGACAGCATCTGGCCGTCGATGGTAATACCACATCCAAAAGATCAGTCTGGGGATTTGTGAATGGTACATACACAAACCTAGCCTCGCTTCAGGAACAACGATAAACCATTCTGAGAGAAGCAGTTTCTATGAATAAAGTTGTCAAGGTACGATGCTGAATCATAATTTCGGTGACAGAGTAAGAACTATGATTACGGCAGGTCCATCACAATATTCGAGTTTATTTTCTAATGAACATTGAGAGAAGCTAGACCGTATCTATAAATTTACGAATGTTAGACTACACTGAACTACGCGTTGGGTTTCCGACTGTGGGTGCAAATTAGATACACCGGATATCCAATTTGGATTGGTTTACCATACCGCAAAACTCAATTTCTGTTTGAGGATTTCGCCTATTCAACTCCCCATCAGGATTTAGAATTTACATGAGCGTGACCTCTTATAAGGCAAACAGAAGTGCAGACCGCATAAATATTTCTTCATACCTATATTCATGCGCATCAGTATATTCAAAGATCAAGAAATTAGAGGATGAGTGGGCAAATCTGTGGTACGTATCCGTGCGCATGAGAGAGGAAGAGACGGGCACGCCAGTGGAGTAATAATAATAAACGGAAACCAAACTTTGCGTTCGGCTTGATATTCCGTGGACAGACGGCTAGATGAGGTTTGGTTTGGCGCTGAGAGGGTCTGCATACCACCACGACAAACGGTCGAACGGTTTACCCTCCCAGTGCATACAGTGGAGGGTCTCACAGATTTGTACGCTGTAATTGTAATACAAGACCATAATAATCATATCTACGTAGCACATTGCTGTAAACCTCATTTTTCATTCGAGCTCTGTCTTATGAAACTATCTTGGATGTGTTTCAACTATCAACCAGTGGACGTAAACAAATTTTTAATACGTGGAATGCCTACAAAATAAATTTGTACAGGCATGCACGGCTCTCGTTATCGGACGTAAAAACATTATGCGTAATCTTTTTGTAGCTCGATTTCATGATGGTTTTGTACTAGAACTAGAAGACGTTAACGGTTCTATGATATTTACTGGTGAAAGATAAGTCACAGAACTCAAATCGCCTCACTGGTGTTTCAATAGTGTTAGCCTCGAAATTTAATTTCTGATATGCTCTGGGTATTACATGATCCTAATCTCGCAAATCGTAATTGAATTACTATGGTTTGGAGATATACGTGAGTATCCAGCTGTTTAGTCGAAAGAATTACTATCTACACAGTTGGAACAGTGAAAGTTGTAGAGTAATTGGCGATTTTATCGAGCTGTCATTGTTTTTCAAACCGCTAGAGACCCTTATTGACTAATGTAGCCAACAAAAGTAAACTATGCGAAAGCCCTTTAACGTTGTGTGAAGTCGCCTTCGATTCTGTCACCTGTTGGAATTAAAAAATGCTGATCTCCGTCGCCTTGGTACGCAAAAGTATGATTCGTAAGACTTGACGGTGATAACTACTGCTACCAATGGGGAGGAACAGAAAATAGTGGGACGTGAACGTTGGGGCAGCTACAGTTGTAAAAGCGACAAAAATAGCTACACCAAAAGTAACGTTGGACTTATCATAATTTGTAAGCGGTCGGTTCGTAAGCGGAGATTGGCAAATCTCTTGAGAAGTCTGTTCGAAGGTTTCAAAGGTCTATTCTATAACCAAAAATAAGGCTCATATTTAGGACAGTAGAGAGTTCATACTATAGGCAATCGTTTCTAAGGATAAAGCCGTCAATTTGAAAAATATAAGATGAATACATACTATCTAAGTGGATGTACGTAAATGGATTGATTGATTGAGGGATTGATTGAGAGGGACAGTGAGAGAGAGAGAGAGAGAGAAAGCAAGAGACGACCAGACGAGGGACTGTAAAGTGGCAACCACAGTACTCAGTTGGGGGGTCATCGGAAACAGATTGGAACTCTCCAACGCCGCAACCAGGGCCGGTAGCAGCAATAGTTGCAGTAACCAACCAACGAACCAACCCTCCGCTTCTGTCTACTGCCCCGCCACAAATGCTGTAGCACCGCCAGCGAACTACCCTTCCAGACTAGCCCCTCTCTCACTACTCGTCCATGCGCTTCCCTGCTCCTGTTCTAGCTAGTGTGCTCCGGCAGAATTCTCCGTTCCCAACATATTCTGCTCTTGCTTCTGCTCCTGTTGCCACTGTTGGTTCACTGAAACTGTTGGCGTGGCGTGCGTCCCCTACCACGGCCACACGTCCGACACCACCGTCTGTTTCCCCTCTCTGCCCCCAACCGCCAAACGACTCTGCTTACCTCGCCTGGGACAAAATACCTGACAGCACCATTGCCGCTCCTATTAACAAGTGTTAGAGCGCGCAATTAACGCGGAAGCCCCCAGTCTTCTCCGATCGCGTCTACGATAATCGATCGACACCCGAACAACAGCGATCACTTGCGTTTACCCGCTCACTGTTTACTTCGGTCCCCTTTCTCACTTGAGCCTTCACCAGCTATTTGACTCTTTTTACGAGTTTGAGCCTTTCAACTTCAATTCGCATTTAATATTTTGCTGGTTTATCAATCGGACAAATGAAATGTATGAACACGTTATACTGGCGAGTGTAGCGAAAATCGAGGCAGTGTTTCTTCGCCAAGAGAAAGAAGAAGTCGTCTTCATCAAAGGGATATGAAAATCGGACAGACAGATAGAAAATTGTGCAACATAGTTAATAAGTGAATTTTGAATTCGCAATACATCCGAGAGGAAGAGGCGAATATTTACGATTTCCTATTCTCATTCGACGTCAATAACGAAGATCGATGGGGTGTATTCGACATTATGTGATTGTATGCGATATTATTGATTTTTTTTTTTTTTTTTTCGAAAAGAGGAGGAAACGAAAAAAGGGCGATTATCCGATGGTATAATAATAAACGGTAAATAAGCTTTATACTGTGAAAATGGAAAAGGATATAAAAATTTGTTCGGCTAAAATTCTGTTTGGCCATTTGGGATTTTGATGGTACGCAGAGAGGACGAAAAAGAACAGCGAACACTACGAAATCCGGGCTATCGTAATCATTAAGGGTAACGATCTAACGGCTAAACTTGTCCTCCGATCGTAACGTGACCACATTTCTTTCATTGTCGTTGTTTCGGTTGGTTCTATTTTCTTCTAGTACTTCTCTGCCAGCACACACATTTAATTAAGAATGACTCTGACGCTGTTCACGGATCGTCGGCCCCCTACTGATACGTACGCTTCTTTCCTTCCTTGTCAGTTACCACTGGAAGACAACCACTGCGGGAGCTTTGCAATAACGTGGTCTCCTACCCCGAACTTTTGACCAATAATCCCCCTATTGAGACGTTTCCAGTAGTTTTTAGGCACTTACACAAAATGGCAGCGACACGCATTTGTAAATGTCACAGTTTACTTTGTTATTGCTAATTATAGTTTTTAATGTATTGTGTCAATTAAAATATTGAAAAGAGAAGGCAGCCTGATACAAACTACGCATATGTAAATAACAAATCTATCTGTTGCAACGGTAGAATTTATGGACGCACGTGTGTCTAGTCAAACAATTGGCATTGCAACGCATTAGTACACGGAGATAACGGTACCTAATAAGGATCATTTGAGATGCTTTCGATTGGAAGTTTTGCGTTCCGCCTTCAATTACTATACCAATCTGGAGATTGTTCCCATATCTTTCTTTCCGTGGCCGGACATTCGTAGATCTGCCGCGCATTCGTATACCTCCTTACGGAAACGGCCTACACGGACATCGACTTGCGTTAGGCAATCGTTTGATCATGCGTGGCACCGTCGAGTAATTCGCATGGACCTTCGTTCATCGGTAATCTTCTTTGCCAAGTGTCCAATTGGTGACCCGACAGTCCTATTTTGCATTATCGGGATTTATAATTATCGAATACAACAATATACAAAGAATCAATACAACAAGAACCCTGCATGAAGTATTTACACCTGGAATATTGTTACTACGTTCTGAAGGAAAACTGAGTCTTCGATCTCCACTTTCTTGGGGTCTGAGACTTTCGTCTTTGGGTCCTCTCGATACTTAAAAAAAATTCAACAGAGAGCAATTGGCCTCCGATTGGAAGTATAAAAAATATCCATCCAATGACGAATTTCCAGCACCTTTCTATCTCCAGAAACACCAAAAGTTGCAAACCGGCGCATGGCTGGTGATAGCACTGATGTGAAAGGAGGATGAGAAACCATCCGTGTCTACACCGCCATAGCTGCATTGTACCCCTGTAGGCTCTCGGCGATAACGGCGAGGTCGTAACCGAGAACCTCGGATGTTACGGCTCCCGGGGCTGGTGCAGCAGCACGCTTTGATATAAACGGGACTCGATCCCGTATTTGCGACCTGGCAATTAAAGTTTACGACCGTGGGGGCCCCACGCGGAAGGGACCCTCGTTCGTGAGTTACCTGTTTCGAGCTCCCCGGCTCGTTTCAGCTTTAACGTTCTCTCGCTCGCGCTCTCTCGTGTCTGGGTGGGCTATCTTCATTCTCCGTCAATTTTCAAACCCCTCGACGTATCTCCCCTTTGTATTACCTCACGTCCATTCTTCCTCGCTCCTTTCTTTCGCCTCGATTTACGAGCTTCTCGTCAGCAGGTCGGAGAACTATTTTTTTATTTTTCGGGTTCAGTTTTTCAGAGTTAAAATATTCAAATTTCATAAGGACGAATGGCGTTCATTCGAAACAATAGAACTAATCCGAGTTCTGTTTAAAATATGATTCAAGTCAACCGTTTTCAAGTTTATCATATCTATATACACCGAATCGTACAATTACAAAGAAAAACAATTGCAAAGAAAAACCTTATCCATTACTTCCCATTTTTTACGATGCTCTCTCTATGACAAAGTATAGTGAATGTTGGCTTCATCGTAGAAGAAAATGCCGGAAAAATGGGTCGCGAGTGAAAGCAATTTGCAAGGTTCTACTTTATAATTGTCATTTCAGCACATAATGCGCGATGCCTTCTGAACCGAACGATATGCTCTATCAGACCCCAGGCAACACGGTTCAATCCGCGCTTGCTTCTGAGCCGCGCCTAAGAAATTGGCAATCGCGGATTTACAAGCCCTTTGGTGCCGCAATATTGTCAACCCGAAAACACAATATCAATGTCATCAAATTTGAATAACCTAGCATTGCAACTTGCCAACTTTTATGGCCCGAATCTATTCCCGACGACCTCCGCCCTTCTCTTCGAAGACCTGTTTCGTCTTGCCTCGTGATCTTCATCGCTCTGGTGCGTTCGATGTTTTTAGCGGAAATCCGCAAAATGGAGCGAGCTTGGCATCGTTGCTAGGCGAAAATTAATTGTCACCGCAGATTAGGACACTTCTAGGGACCCCGAGGGCCATTTAGCGTGTGTCTAGCGCAACGGCTCGAGCCGGCGAGCAAACCAGAGTCGGAAGCTAGACAGCGAGAAGCTGCGCCCTGAGTAATTTTGCATAATAGCAATAGTGCTTGCTGGCATCTCGCCCACGTCGTTTATCGTTGGGGTGTACCTGTTGCACAAGAGGTCCGGCCTGATTCCAGACTTAAGTTTCTCATAGAACGTCTCTTCGGAGATTAAATCGTTTTCGCGCAGGTCTCAGCGTAACTTGACAGCGATATGATGCGCAGAGCTAATGCTTTGGCCTCGAGCGAATGATTTTATCCAATCTATTTTCTTTCCAAAGGTACGACCCAATTATCACACGCTTTAGACGGATTGCGATCATACCGTAAAATGGAATTTTTTTTTATTAGTTCGATTGCCGAATGACAATTTATTTTTTTCAACCAATGTGTTAATAACTTTTTTGGATTACTATTAGATAGATAAATAAATTCTTTATTGCTCATAGAGAGTGGTGGATTTTGTAATAGGGTTACATATTTCAACAAACTTCCTCGTTTGACGAAAAAGTTCCAAGTGCGAAAGCATTTTTAACGTAGTAAAAAAATTTTTTGAGTTTTTTGACATCTTGCGAGTCTGGGGGTGCTTTTAGCGCTCCGTTTCGCTCGCCGTCGGAGATAATACGCGCAGTGACACGCTGTACCGAGGGCACTCGCAGATCAAATTAATCGCCGTTTCTTCTTTCGCATGTCACAGTTCATACATATTTAGTGCGGGTCTAACTTTATTGAACTACTATTATGCAAAAACAATTCTCCTGATACCTTCTTCTATGTATAGTTGATTTTTCACAAATTTCTGGCCGGTTGTAAAGTATTCGACATTCTCTCTGAAACTGACTTTTGGCTAAAAATATAACGAGACACCCGACTTAACAGAATAGAAGAATCGTGTTTTGTCAGCAGACATTCAATCGCCGACATTCCATTCCACTTCATTTCGTTCGGAATTCAATTTTATACAGAAAAATAATCGGACAATAACATTAACTATTCTAAAAGTTCCTATAAATTTCTATTACTTAGCGTTTCAAAAAATGAAGTAAAATATGGTGTGCATCATGAAATTTGAATAAAAACTGAACGTAGTCGAGATCCGGCAAAGCGTAAAAAGGTTGATTCGAATACGCGCAACTGGTCTAGGTGAAGTGGGACGTGTTATTTCGAGAAGCAGTCGATTCAGCGTCCGTTACTTTAGCCGTGGCTCGAAATAAAATGTTCAACGATGTCGGAATCGTTGGTGCACCAAAGGCGAGATCCGAAGTCTCTTTCCACTTTATTATAGAAGGAATCACTATCGTTATCGGCGCTGCTGTATGCTGCAGTAAAAGTAGACGAGGGGGATGCGTAAGATGGCAGACGACGGGTGAAAATGTATTCGGTACAGTGGATGTCCAAATTAGCGAAACTTCCGCGAGTCGGCGCGAATCGCTTTGTGCTGTGCGTGAGTTTTAGTTGGCAACGAATAGGAAGACTTTCTTCGCCTTCCTCTGCTGAATCTTGAGAAAACTCGTTGTTGCGAATAAAAGTTTTGAAAAAAGGAAGAAAAAAAAGAGGAACACACTGAACCGTAGCCTAGAAGGAGAAACGAATAAACACGACGAGCAAAGATGTTGAATGGATATGAGAAATCGGTGGAGATGGGAGAAGAGCGAACGAAGAAAGTGGTACCTATCTAACAAACCTGGAGAAAATCAGACGACGGGAATAATTGAAAATTTCTCTAACGCAAGGGATGAAGCAAACGAAGGAGAACTGCGATGTAGTATAGAATATATATACTTGACTGCTCGCGCTCTGCTGTGCTCCTTACACTCTGCTACGCAAACATCGGAAGAAAACGAGAGCGCTCAATACAGGAGGTACGAGAACATTCTTCGCGCGCGAATGAAGATTCCACGGCGCAAGAACGAACGCTCGAATAGAAGACGAGCGAATGAACGAGCATGATTGTTAACTTGGGCGAGACCTTTTCTCGGGCTCCGCATGCCGCCGGGCTGCTGTTAAATTCATTCGGGAAAACTCTCCACGAGACACAACTACGAGAAGAAAAAAAAATCGGCCGGAGAAGCAGAAAAGCGCATACACTAGCACATCTGAAGAAAATCAGTTTAGAATGTTTAATGCTTTTACCCTTAACGATTGGAGTACGGTGTATTTCTTTTTCTTGAAAAAATAAGTTAGGAGATATGCAATTAAAAATTCGTCGTCCGTCACAATTATTCTTCTTATCAGTGTTCAATGACATAGTTGTCGAATGATGTAAGTGATCTGGGTTTAATACCTTACTGAGTCTCAGTGCGTGCTTTTCCGTCCATCGAGGCAGCGAATAATGTGTGTTGTCGATGCTGTGACTCATGAACTATTATTTCTTTTTATGTGCAGCTGTTACCGAACGGTCTATTGTTTTTTCCGTTTGGTTTCACACAGGGGTCAAGGAATCGACCTTCTTAACGTTTCCAACTTCGATCGGAGTCTTCATCCGAAGTATTCTTATTTACGGATTAGACAATCCCTCAATACTGTTTTTTTATGTCGTTCATGCTCAGTTATCTATGACCCATTTTGTGGTGCAATTTATTATGTTCCTGTTCGAGGTTACGCCGTGTCTTTATTAAACAAAATTATTAAAAAAAATTTTATTTCAGTGAAAATTGACGAGACGCCGTTCCGCAAACTCCCTAAAAACATGCACCCGGTGACATTTATTCCAACATTCACGACTGTACAAGTCACGCGGCGCAAGTAAAAAAGAAATGTCCTAAATTATTATTGGGGCAATGGAAAATGTTAATGTCTTATAAATAACAAATTAGAATACCTATCAAAACACAAATCGAATACGTTCATTTGTTATAATACATTTCTGCTACCTGGAGTCTCACATTAAGAACTGTTAGTCAATCTAAAAGCTAACACCATTCACTGAACGGAGTGTGGCTCGGATCGCAACTACATTGAACACAAAATCATAGTAGTTTGCTAAGTAGATCGAGGAAGATAATAGGATAATGCGTTCAACAGAATGGTCGAGGATGTGAAAGGCCATTGGCAAAACAAATTGTGTTGGTAACTCCGCCGCGATAGAGACACTAATTAGGTTCCCAGTCGGTAACCGGGAATGTAAATATTATTAATTGGCAACGAGAGAGCCACGTAGAGGATGGCATGGAGGAGCTGCGCGAAAATTAGGAAAGGAACATTGCTCTGACATTCGGGGCACTGTACGTTATCCATACAGCAAATAGTTCATAACGTTACTGTGGTGGAACGACGAAGATTGAATCGTTGTTGCTCTCGTGCGGGACAAATGGAGAAGGGACCAGTTATGAGTACGTGACTGTTGCCAGATTCGGTGTTTCGTCCGGTGCTATTCAAAATACCATACCATAGTGTAACGAGGTTATTTCGAATATGCAGAAAAATCTCGAACTGCATAAGCCTTGGTTTTACAATGTATGTATATCGTTATGATATATAAACAAAAGTAGATGAAACTAGTAGTTACTCCTGATAAAATTGCGGTATTGATTGATGTACTCGAATTCACTTGCGTGAAAATTGTGGTAAATTGTACATTGAAGGGGTACGCTTACCTAGTCTTCTCAAAGTTGAGGCCAATAAGAAAAGTATGTATTGAAGGAAATTAAATTACTTTTTTTTACTGAAACGTTCCGTGTGTTGGAAGTGTTACGAAGAAAAATGGTTCAAATATATCGAAAAAAAACAATTTGATCGCCCAAAGTGTGACCTGTTTTTTATATAGCAGGCATTTGTCGGTGGACATTCTCCGATACATGAACATCGAAGTTGAATGAGTTTTCTGCGAATTGCCTGTCGTAACCTAATATGAACGTTGGTGGGAGTCACTTGCACACATATCTCTATATTTACGAAAGTGGCGAGGAGAATGAGAGAAAAGATGAGGGAGTAAAATACATCGGGGAAGAATAAGGATAAAAGGATGAAGATGAATGCAGCCATGAACCTGAGAGAGAAGACAAATGAAACGAAGAAGAAGCAAAGAATCGAGCATACCTCAGATGCTAAAAAATGTTCGACTCGGAACAATGGACTTCCGTCTTTTTGCCCGTCAAGCTAGCTAGTAGCTGAAAAAATATTGGAAGACGCGCTGAATACTTTTATCATAAAACAGAAGATGAGACTGCCTCCAGAAGTACTCCGTTTCGCGGTGGCAGAGGAACCATCGCGCCTCTCGGCCGAGTTTCGTCCAACTTTCTCTCCGATTACGAAGTAACCCACGTGAAACGAAATTACATTGTCGCGTTGAACCCGCAGTGGTTGCGACCCGATGCTTAACGTCCTTGCCGTCGAACGAAGTCGTTCAAATCCCGGAACCCAAAAGTCGTAACATTTTTATTCAATACATTTTTCGACATTTATTTAACGACGCGAATAGTGAAATTCCCGTTACTGCCATCCTATTTTCCAACTTATCGTCTCCTCACCATTTCGTGTCTTGTCATGCGTTCCGACAACGAAGAGAATGACAAGGATGAGAGCGACGAGTGGAAACTATCCAGTTACTAACTAGCGTAACGGGCACACGCGACCAAAGCTTATCCGTCATAACGTTAATTACGTCGCCGAACCGCGTCGTAGTAGGAGGCGCCGCATAGTAGCACAGAATTCTGTGGCTCGAGGATACAAACGAGCAGGAAACGGGGAAACGTTGACGCGGCCATGAAGGAGGGGGAGAAACGCGCGATGACACCCCTCACTCGCCAACCTCCGACTGCTGTCCTAGTCTCCTCCAGCGCTCCTCTTGAAATGAGGACAAGTTAGGAATTCGTTAATTATTAATTGGATACGCAATTACTTCGCTAACATGAAGTTTGTACCGTAGTTATAATATACTTAGTTATTTTATACTCTAAATGTATTTGCCAATGTCGCTTTTTCATCACCGGTTGGATGCGCGAAAAATGCGCAGTCATCATTTCAGTTTCGAACTTTTCTAAGATGGCTCAAAAGCTGGTCTTGGCCATTCGCCTGGAACCCACTTACTGGCAATACCGCATGCGCTAGAACGTCGAAATCCAGCAGCTCGTTGTCAAGGATCAATCGATAGCAGTCGCACGTAGCTCATCAAGAACCCATTGGAGGCGGTATTGATATTTTTTTTACCGATAAAACGAACACTGTATCAAACATACGTCATTGAATTCGATACATTTTTTCGGCTCTGTCGTTTCTATATTCAATGAGAAACTAAACACCCGTTCTTCACTTCGCTAAACTTTGCGAACGTGGGTGAAGTAGAGTCGGCAAGCACGCCACTTGGGAAACATCCGGCCTAACTCCGGTAACAGCTAATAGACTTCCGATACCTAGAGTATAATTATCGTAAACGAAATAATAGTTGACACCAAAACTGAGATCTGTACTACAGTTGTACGATAAACCGCTAAGTGTATCGAATGGGCAATATTGGCGATTGAGAAATACACCCGAAAATCCTGAACCACCAAGAAATACGGAAATTACAGTACGCTGTAATTGTGTCAATTAATGCTGCAGTTCTCCTAGGCAAATATCGCTCAACATTCGTGCGCAGGTGCTATTTATGTTACAATTTAAGGAATTAAGTACTCTTCAACTCCTTGCAATATGGTGGGATGAACGGTATCTATTTTTCCAGTATCATATATGATTCTTTTTTTCCCAGTGCCTTCAGTCCCGCAGGAATAAACTTCGAAACTCCTTAATTGTTATCTGTCCCACCGGAAGCGGTTCTCTGGCTACTGTAGCCAAGAATAGTACGACTTGCAGCCGCACTGCATCGTATTTGTATTACCGGCGTGGGTGAAGTACGAAACAATTATACCAACGCAGGCAATTTTGTACGCTGAGTATCAATGTAGTGTTCGAGAACGCGATGCGAACACGAATAGCGTGAAACATAAGGTCTTCCACTCGCTATCTACGTACGGACCACAAGCACTACTGCTCGACTCGGATTATCGTTGAAACCAAACACCAACCGCACACCCGAAGGCGTCGAAGACCAGATCTAATTCTGCAAACGATTTTTTGGACCCAAGCTTCTTCTATCGTTATGAAAAAACGTTCCACGCATCAAAGGACCAAAATCGAAAGTGTTTATAGTTATAACACATTATAATTTTTAAATCATTCTGTACTTAGTTCCCACAAAACATTCAACCAATTGAATCTAGACCAACCCAAGTAAAGAAAATCAATAAATCAAGTCAATCTCACGGATCAATTGGTCAATCGTAACCATTTAATCAATGCAATTGGTCGACCAATCAATCGTTAGAATATATCAATCAATCGCCAGAAATAAACAGTCATTCAATAAAGCAACGAAAGTCCACCGCGAATTATTTCATTGCATAAACAGACCCGATCATTTCCCTGCGTTACCAAAAACTCCACCGCGGTCATCAAATGTGCAACCGGAAATCTCGTTTTGCGTCACTAGATTAAAGAGTGGAAGCACTAGAAAAGATGCGAAAATGCAAGAAATGAAAACACTGAAAATTGTTATAAGAACGAAGCGACAACGTACAAGGTTCGACATATACAACGTCTTCCACACCTCTTGGTATCTATGTTGTGCACTATACAACAGAAACAGCTGACCTGTACATGTCTGTGCAGGACTCTCGAGTATCAGCTCTGGAACGACGGTGAGGACCAGTACAACGACGAACAGTACAACGAAAGTCAACGGTATCGAGTCTCACTGCTCCTGAGACTCGCCAGGATAAAGGAAGAAGAGTCAGACACGCGAGACACCCGGAAAGAGTACTCTCTGACGTTCCCCTCTCCATCCTTTCATTCCACCCGGTAGAGGTTTCTGCAAACGCAGTTTCTACTTGGACGGGTAAAACCACTACGAGGATAGTGGTGAAGCGTATGTACTCTCCACTGGACGAGACGAGGTGTCACATCGAATGCGCCTGTGATACTGAAGATGCAAGAATTTCCACGCGCGACGACGAACCCGTTACCGCCGACTGAAATAGGATAACCCTCAACGTCTTTTTATCGTTCTGTCGTGTGAAAACGGAAAACGGAATTTTTTCTAGGGATAAAATCTAAAACAGCTTTACTATAGTCACCGTCGTCTTCGATGAGCTGTGTATCCTGAGAGAAAACGGAAAAACAAAAAATATTATTGAGGAAGCGATACGAATGAATTTTTATCTACTTAGAAGGGTGAAACTTGATAATTCTTTGGTACCGAAGTCCCCGAAGTTTCCCGGGTGTTCGTATTGCAGCTCTGGCATGAATTATTGATGTTAGGGGACACGATATGCGCACACGAGAGGCGAGACTAGTAAGTGATAGGAGAATTTTGACCATTCCAGTTAATGTAGGAACGAGTATCCCGGCCCAGAATAATTTTCTAACCCGCTCACTCACTATCTATTACTTGGCTGATGGTGTAGGTGATGTCTCATGCGCGCACCAACATATCCTCAATACACAATATGGAAGGAACATGTGAATAATTTAACGACCACTGGGCTGCGCCAGCTACATCTCGAGTTTGTTACTGATGTGCAGATAGTTTATGCTGCTGCCAGTTCTTCAAAGCCACTAGGGAAACCTTCGGACATCATAACCTGTACCCATATTATTACAGGTACACACATGAGCTAATACAGGAACAGCATAGCTTGGGCCCCCATGAACACAGTAGAACCAGTTGTCCATGATAATAAGAGGTACGGTTTGTGTTTCTTGACGAAATGAATGTTAAGGAAGTGGCGTGCAGAGAAATGCATGACACTTGTAAAGTCAGGCTGACAGCAGTACAGCCGACTCTGCATCACTTGACCAAACTTATTCGGGCGTGACAACGCGAATTGTCGAATGTGAGAAGTCGTGCGTGAGTCGGCAACTATCACTTTTCTCCGTACGTTCGTATTTTACGTCCAGTCAGCTTACAAATATTTATGCATTCTCCGGGTATGCACGGGATACTGTGTGTTAAAATGACTACGTAATCGAAATACAAAATAAATATCGATATACCGGCGTTGTCGGTCAGAAGGACTACGCGGGATTCAGGCGTTTTATTCTGAAAAAACATTTGGTTTTTTTCTGTAGACTTTTAAAGGGATTCATGTTTTAGTTGATGTACAATTTTTCTCATTGATGGGTTATCAGATCTCGGGTGAGTGTACAAAGAATCGACGAATCTATTATAAACGAGTCATCATTGTGTGTAAAATCAATGCATTCGAGTATCACCCACGCATGAGAGCAACAAAATTTTCGACAACGTTGACGTGACGAAAATAAGATATTGAAAAGTGAACTTGATCTAAACTACTTTAGGAACTATTTGGCCGAGAAATCTTATTGCATTTGACATAAGTCACATCGCTGAATCATCAGTACTTTTGCCACTTGTATTGAATACAGAAAAATACTAGTGAAAAACGTAGATCATAATGAAGTCTATCAAATGTTCAAACTTTTCTCCTCATCGTTCGTCACAGTGTGACTTCAGTAATTTCACGACGAGTGGTTTATGCGAACAACAAAGATAATAAGAAAGTTATAAAACATTGCGATTTATCAGTAAATCATTTACACGCGCATTCCGTAATGCAATGCGAATATGAATCGCCCGGTACAAGCGCGGTAGAGATACTGCCTGGCGATGGGCCACTTCCGACAGGAACAAACTATCGTCGTGCATATTGGAGGTAAATAGAAAGCGCGAGTGACCAGTGGCCACTCGTGTGCCGGCGGCGCGTGCGGCTTTCGCAGGGTACCCCCAACAACTAGTTGATACACTCTATAATACACATACGACGTCCCGGTAGTCGAAAGGCAGCGATCGAAGTTCACCCGGATTCGATGCATAGCCCCGTTTAATCTCACCAGGCGCGTTGAACAAATTGACGAATGAAATATATGTATTTGGTGTATTAATGCGATGCAAAGTATTTTCTTACGGTTTTTTCGTGACGCCTCTGTGCGTAAAGCAATTTGCGATTTAATGGCGGAAGGTTTTGCAGATAGTACGACAAACGGAATGAGTGGATGACTGAGAAAACCGGGTCCTGCGATTTCTACGCGACTTAGCCGCATTCTTAAACTGTACATCGCTCATTGAAAATATAGCAATGCTTATACCAACGTGAATTATTTTTTTCTTTTCCGCGAAGCTTATACCATCATACCGGCTTCATTCATAAAGTTTCAGCGAATCCTATTTGCATAGATAGGATATTTTTTTTAATTTGTTGAACGCCTAGAAACAATTTTGTTTTCCCGACTTCACGTCAGTAACCTTATTACGTGCGCGCAATGCAGGAACAAAGTCGCTCATTTTTAACGTCATTAGTATGCATGCATAATCCGATTGAATTGGAAGCACATAACAAGGCAACTTTTTTTTTGAAGTCATACATTTCGGATTCCTGGCGACATGATATTCGCTCCGATGTAGCCGGTCTGAAGATCATTACAAGGTACTGCATTGGTCGCTCTCGACCGTTTGTAAGTAGTCGAGCTGGCCTGGCAAACTGAATAATACGTCACGCTCAATACCTTTTGCTTCAATGGAATTTCGTCACCTGGATTTGAATCCGTTATTCACTGATTCTCCGATTTGGAAATGAGGTCTTTAACCTACTTCACAGAAAGCGATGGGTCCAAACATGTTAAAATTCGAAAATATACCATTTAAATATCTTAACCAGTCCACTCAAGGTCTGAAGATGACTTTGGGTAACCAGTTCATTGGGACATGACGGGCCCCAGATTCCGTTTGGATTGCGGTAGGTTGAGAATTCAAGGAATGCACACTTTCCATAATATATCAAGAGACGCCACAGTGTCAGGACGGTAAACAGATTTGTGAAAGAAGAGACGCGGTTATATGCCAATTTCAGGAAACTGACACACTTTTTTATCCGTCGTTCTTCCCGAACTCTTATGAATTACAGTTCACTCTATCATTTTTATTTGCTGGTTAAGGAATATTCGACGATGTTAAAAACAGTTTTGAATTGAAAGTTGCATTTTTTTGCACGTATCTCATATCAAGAGACGCAATAGCGTCCCGACGCGGAGTACTGGGAAAAAAATTAATATTTTTTTCACTTTCTTTGAAATTAATTTTTTCATGGAATCTTTTCGTGAAAGATCGGTGCGATTGTATTCTTGTAGCAGTATACAGTATGTACTTTCATAATGAAAATAAATTTGAAAATCGATTTTTTATTTATCTTTAGATGACAGATTCCATTTTTGAGTTATCATGAAATTTATTTCGAAGATGGCCTCCAATTTAAAAAATGATTAACATTGCATATTTATGAATACCTGCAGGCACGTGACTTGTGATTTCTCCTTCCGTTTTTTCTTTTTTATTTAAAGACATTTGTGGAATAAACGACTTATGTACTGTTTCTGTACTTAGTGTGCGTTTTTCACTTTTTTTGAATTAAAAAGTAGTTTTGCATTTTTTATAAACTAGTGAAAAGTTAATGTGGCACGATTTTCTTAATGCCAAGTTCTTCGGATTATCGAATGCTACATTTTTGCTACGATTTCGTTAACGATTGATTTGCACGAGAGAAATCACAAAAGCTAAGCTCATCGTGTGACATAAATTGGTCCACAATCCTCTTGAATTGAACATTTTTTCAGATAAACAATTAAGTTGCCAAGCAAGTCTTTAACTAAACGAAATAATATTTCCTCAGCGTCGTGTCTCGGCTGAGATCAGCACCAATGTCTCCAGTTTCTAATAGCTACGTGGCAAAAAATAAAAATAACAACTTGTCCAGCAACATTAGTCGTTTGCTCGAAACATGCATAGTCACCACCGCAACGAGGGCTGGTGGCGCAGTTGTCACGGGGGCTTTCATACCATACTGACAGCGGGCTCGTATAATATTCAAATATATAACCGTGCGAACTGTTTTTCCCCGGTAGCCGAAAACAAATAAATACATATTAATTTACGCTCCCATGAGGAAGGCGGTAACGTCGGGTACATAGCAACATACGTTTCGCTGCCGCTGATAAAATATTGGTAAAAAACGAGATGAATTCTAATATGACGTTGCGTACCGTTCACGTGTCCGAATTTATCAGTCGAAACGGACATTTTTTCGGGATTTGTGGGATGTTCTACAAAACGTTATAAAACCTTAAAAGAGTGTAACAGCTTATATTTTTAACTCGGGATCATCTGCGTGGCAAAAAGTTGATTCGTGTCGACCATGGGATCCCACCGTGAAACTTTGTCACTAATGTTCCTCAAGAGAATAAATTATGTTATTATATTTCGACACTCAGGTTCCAATTGCTCCGTCCTTTCGGTATGGATAAAACATAATGACCGCGAAAGGTATGAGCATACGCTCGGTACAATTTTTGAATCTCAGGTATATCAGGATATGAAAGTTGACTACAATGAATTTTAGATGGTATTTAATGGTCCCTGACCATTTGGCCAATAACGATTCTCGAATGAACGTTCGATAAATACCGCTTACAAAGGCGGAAGTGATGTGGTTCAGTTCAATTTAATCAAAATTCCCGACATAACATGAGCTCTCTACCTCCGCCACCTTCTCATCCTTCTCCTATCCAATTCACGAATACGCGCCACTCCACATTTGCGTTAGGATACACGAATAAAGTCAACAGTTTAACGATCGTAGGCTTTGTTACGAGTTCGATGAAGCACCGTCGTGCGTCAAGTGAATTTCAACGACCGGGGGAAAAACCGTAAACGCAAAAAGTATCGACTTTTTATACAAAGAAAGAAAAAAAACAAGCAGCAGATAGCAATGAGTTTCCTGAAGATAAAACTGATTGTATTACCTTTTCGCGAGTCCTCACAATAGTCTTTTATTTACATGACTCTTTCATTAGGATCATGTTTTGTAATTTTTAGGTTTCTCATTGGAATAGCTTTATGCACGAGGACTCAAGCATAGATCGGTACCGATATGGTCAGTCGAATAGTGTCAGCGTTCCAATGCGACTGTAACATACAGCGCACTCATAACCATATCGATTTTCTTCTTGACATATAAAAGCGTTTAAATGGTTGTCCGTAAAACCACGTAAATCGTTGAGAATGAAAGTTATGATTGAATTAGTCCTTAGAGTTATAATGTGTCCATTCTATGCGTTAAAATACATGTGTCGCAAAATATCGCAGGAGGAGGGATTACTTCTTCTTCCTCCGGCTCTTACCGAAAATTTCGGGATGCAGACGAGAAGGATTCGTATCTGAAGGAGACTCGCCCACACTCTTATTAGTTGAAATCCTCATACGGCATACAAAATAATTTTCATTTCATAGTAAACAAGTAATGAAATAATAATATCTCTAAATATTGAGAGAGCACAAGGTCAGAATAAATCGAACAGTCAGAGATTGGAAATGAAAAATGAATCACGATGAGACTCTTTTTTAGGGCATGTCGAAGTCTGTAGGGGCGATAACTACGGGCTCTTCGGTATGCTCGTGATGATCGGCGCAAGAGTCGATGGATGCGCATAAAACGGTCAAAAATCTGGAATTCCAACAATGGAACAACACTCAGCTGTGTTTCAGGGAAAGACGAGATGGAGCTGATACACACGGCTGGGCCTGGTACACAATTCTGCATCCGAACCACGTGCCTGCACAGCGCACTATTACACAACTCCTGTTCAGCAATGCTTGCCACGTGGCGGTATAGAGAAAAAAAAAGAAATGAGGAAACGCAGAAAACGAAGATAACAACACGAAAGTGATGGAAATTGTATATTCCCAGTACGTACGCGCATACATGGCAAAACAGTATCATGCGATAATATCGCAGCGTGTATACCTGCAACTAGTAAGAAACATTCAAGTGAGCGTGAAAACTAAGGTGTGCCAGAATGACAACTACTGTGAAACTAGAAACTGATCATAGAAGAATGCCTTATACGACGACGCGATGCAGCTCTTGGATGCGATGGAGCCAAAATACAAATACGCCGACAATTGGAAAATCGATTAAGAAAGGCACGTCGGTGTTACGTCCCATACACTTCGGAGAACCTTATAAAGTATTTTGCTCAATGAATGAATTATCTATATCCAAAGATGTTTGGAGACGGACTTGATCAGATCCGATATCTTTTTATTTACCATTCAAATAGGTTGCATTAGGTTGAAACGTAACGGATTCAACAGCATGCCTAGCCCGGAACACCACCGAGTGTGGTCTTACCAATGTAATGGAAAATACACGATATAATGGATTTTATGGTCGATTTTGGAACGCACTTTCACAACCCTGAACCATTCTTGAACCTTCTGTCCAATGTTAAAAACCGAATGATACTTGGCACTTCTCTTAGGAGTCTGCCACGTGAAAATCTGAAAAGTCTAGACAGGTTAGACTCGTTTGTCTTCGCCAAGTCTGTCTTAGCACAGTATTGTAAACTGGTCTGTTGAGTATATTATTACGTAATGTTATTAATCCGTCAGTCGGCACAGTCTAGTCTGTCTCCTTCGTGGTCCCAGTCTATTTACGAATCCATATTCTCTAAATATAGTGTTATTTTTCTATCGACCTGTTCATTACTTTTGGACATATCTGTAAGTGTCCGTCTCAGTGAGTTCTTGAAGCACCCTCTATAGGTAGAGCGGGCTACTGTACATGTCGGATTTAATTTATGACGGGCCTGATTTGAAACGCAGTCTCAAAAACTGCGATATCAAGAATAATCCCTATACCCCGTGCCATTGTCACTATTTGCTACAATTTTACATGACTAGAATATACTTCGAAACTTCCCCTGCAATTCCTTCGTCATTAATATCGACCATTAATTGCGAACCGAGATCTCACGGGTCATTGTACAGTGGCAGTCCGAGATCACAGAAGTTCGAGAACCGTCGGATCGGATTGCAATGCGAGTAAGGCCTCGTAATGCATGAATTCGATTCGAGTTGGAAACTATGTAATATGAGTATCTCGTATAGCCGCGGTCCAATAAACCGCACTGCGCCGTGAAAGACGCACTGATAGGTAAGCCGTTTTAATTGCACACGGCGTCAAGGAGGAGGTCGTCGTCGAAGAGATCTTTTTCTGCCTACGAACCATCAAGCTAAGCATCTATGCAAGGCGAATCCTCTTCGCCCCTCGGGTCAGACGACTCGTGATACTGCACCCGAGCGCAAACTTGCACCTCCTGGAGGGGGCGAGAGGTCAATTATAAAGTTTCATAATTCATATAATTAAACGCATGCTGCTCTCGAGGCCAGGAACGGCAGCACACATTTCCTTCCTCATGCCACCTTTTCTCGGGCTATCCTGCCTCTCATAGCTTTTTAAAGGTTTTTCACGAGACTCGTGAACCCGCGGGATAAATTATAATTACTGGTTGCTCGGAGCGACACTACTGTCTATCTCCTCTGACTCTACATGTACTACCCGGCATCGGATATATACGGGATACTACCGGAGACATATATAGACGCCTATCCTATGATATACGCAACTTTGCAAAGTATCATGCCATTCGTATTCGGCAGCATGTCCGTTCCACGGTATGGCTGTACTATTCTCAGAGAAAGCCCTTGCGGAAACAATTAAACCGTATCGATCTACTTAATGCTGGCTGGCTGATTCCCGATAGTGCACGGTGCAGGGCCGCGTGCGTTAATGCGTTACTCATCCTCTGCATTTAATGCAGTGCCGGAGGCATCACGAATGAAAGAGAGGAGGATGTGGAAAATAGTGAATATAGCAATTCCGCATGAAGCACACGCATTGGAAAACAAGTGTGAGGACACATATCGACCGACCATTGGGCATTGGCCGTGTACTATTTCATGCATGTATGATGACTCGTTGCACAGCGCTCGCTGCGGGGCTCAATTCTCGACATAGGTAATCGCTCAACTCGCACAAGTATGCAAAACAATCCAATCCGCAGTCGGGAGGGATCCGAAAAAATCCGTCTCTGTATATTATACAGAATCTGGAATTATAAAGTCTGGGCACGCGCAACGTAACTAAAAAAACTTAACACTCACGCCTCTGTTGGTCTCCGGACTACCGGTAACAGTAGTAGGAGTAACCGAGTCGAGTAATTTATTGGGGATGGAGTGGAAACAAAGGGCTGGATGTCGAACGTTCGACGTGTTTTCCCCCATTGAACAGGCACGAATGAAAGCGCGACCGTCACTCCCACCTCTCCCTATTCCGTTATATATATGTATATGGATAGTGGAATTGCAATCAAAGAAGAAGTACGTAAATTAAAGATGGGAAATAGAGGTACGAAGGGGAGACGAGGGGACGTGGGTTTTGACGTCAATCGGAAACCAGAGCAGGGCAATTCGTTTCGAAATATCTGCCCGAGAACAACAGAGTATGTCAGATATAAATGACAAAAAAAGGTACGACCATAGCGATATTCCGAGAGCTTGGAGAAAAAATACAATCGGTATCAAGACCCTAAAACAACACCTTCAAATAAGTAGTGTTGCATGACGAATAATCGTTTGCATTGCTACATTGAACGATAACGACACATTGGACGGTATGGAAACATCTATATGAAGAAGTTAGCGATTATAAAAGAGGCGATAACGAGGCGATTTACGATATTGCATTAACAAAATGAAAAACAAGGGGTTTTTTCGAGATAAATAAGAAATCATTTTTAAGATTTTCAAGATCGCGTTGACCTTGCATTTCATCGATACAGATTGCTTCTCACGAGCGTGTGTTGATGCTTCATGTATTAATTTTACTTTTCATCCCGTTAAAAGTCCATATATACGCGCGCGGCGACGGGCAAAACGGAGTATTTCAAGAAGGAGGAATGAGCAGTCGTGAAAGACTCGAAAATCACACACAATGAGGAAAGTAAATCTTCGTGTTCGGACGCGCAAAGCAGTCTAGAGCGTTCAAATAAAAAACGAAGCGTTAAAGAGTAGAACGGTTGAGAAAATATCGAGTAGAAACTGCGACGAGAGAGCAAAGAGAAAGAGGGGGGTTGATAAAAGGAGCAAGAACGAGGTTCGAGGGAAAGACGCAGAGCAAGCAACGAAAGCGTGCATAAACGTTCGAGGAAATTCTGGAAAATCCTTCTACCATTCTTTAACTATAGGATACGTTCTTCCTTGTCGCCTCGTAGAACCCGACGGGTGAGAGTGGAATGAGACTAAGGCGATTTTTTTACAACGCCTTTCTCTCGGGGCGCGCCCATTAGCGGAGGAGGGGAATAGCGGGCGAGACGCTGCATAAAGGATGGAACGAAGCGGCTAAGGCTCAGATTCGGAGGTTGGGCGGCGGCCGGGAGGGGGGCGGTAGAGAAGAATGCAAAGAAAACAAGAGACATTTTCTTGTCACCACTACCACTCCGCCGGCAGGTATCGTCGCACAGGACTGTAGGCGAAGAGGCGCGACAAGTATCTTTGCAGAATTTTCATCCTGGTATTCTTGCTCTCTCTACCCATCTATGTATAAGCTTTCCTGACATCGTTGTTGCTGGGTACCGTGGAGGCGAAGAAACCGTGGAACGTCGTCGAAGATAGCGCACAGCCAAGAGCGAAGAGAAGGAAAAAGAAGAGCGCACGCTTTGCGGATTTTTCAATCACGGTTCGTCACTGACAGGATTAATAAAGCGAGCGCTGAGTTTCTAGACTCATTTCGTGCAGAATCGAATTGGATTTCCAGGTCGTGCTTTGCTCGTGTTTTGTCTCCGTCCTTCCTCGTTTCGTCCCCGTCCATCTGCCTCGACGGTCTCTGTTATCCGACTATATCCCTGTCCGTTAACACTGCGTCTATCCCTCTCATCTCTCGATTCGCTAGTGTTTCGTCTCTCGTATGTGTGGGAGCGGCCTGTCCGTGTGTATACGTATTCGTCAGCTCTGGGGATGCATCTACTAACGCGGTATCCCTTTGAAGTGCCGTGAGAGCCGCGAGGGGAGGTGATGCGCAGCCCTCACCACTACACTCGGTCCAGCCTCTCCCCCTGTCGGCACACGAATGCGCGGGCGGGTGGATGTTACATCGGGCTAAATAATAGGTTTATAAAAATTCATGGCAAGTCTATTGAGGCGCGGGTTTATATCCACCCCGTCTCTCGGTTGGAATGACCGTTCTCTCTAACTCTATCTCCCCAACGACAATGTGGCGAAATATCGCGACGAACACAGGGCAGGGTAGGAGAGGAAGGCTATAACTATAGATCCGGTAAAATGATAGAGGAATGACCATGGTCAATGAGAGAACGAGAGGAACGATGGAAAAATGGAAAATGTCGCGAAACAAAGAGTGGTATGCGCCGGTGAAGTGCAATGGTTTTCCCGTGGTTCCCATCACTGGAACGCGAACAGCCCAACCGAATATGACACGCGTGCGGATGCGAAGAACGGAGTAACGGTATAGGAAGTGTTATATGGTTAGTCTTTTATTTATGCCGAGGGACCACCGGACAGAGGGTGATTAATATATATCCCGACTGAATCCGATCTCTGCCATTTCAATTGAAAATTATCTTTGTTCGTCGAAAAAACCTTTCGTCAAGTCGATCAATTATTCAATTTCATTCTTTTCGATTCTATTAGTCCATCAGATAGTAGATTGTCGTATGCAGTTTTATTATGATAATGATAAGTTGCTTTATGTGAAAATGGAGAATGTTGACTCTATCTTAGCGGTTTTGTGAGGTGAGGAAAAAATTCTAATAGCGAGTACATGTCCGTCTGTCTGGTAATCTCTAGACTACAAAATCAAAAAGTATCTTGATTGTAACTACACGTGTCCGCGTAAGTTTGGCCCTATTCATTGAAAAATGCGCAAGCGACAGCGAGCAAAAATAATTTTAGCAAAAATTTCAAAACCAGGAATATTCATAACTTGTAAACCATTTTGTCGATTTGGGCCAAATTTAACACACACACCGGACATTTTTTCGAAATATGATTTTTGGATGGTTTGCAACATTCTGAACACGTTCACACGAGAATCTCGAAAAAAACATTTTTCACGGAAACAGAGCTGCCTCTATGAGGAATCAGAAGAAAAATTGAAGGACATCTGAAGATGGCCACTGGAAAGGACGGAGTGACAAAAGCGAAAATTTTTTGAAAATAATTGTAGAATTTTCCAATGGTGACGGTACGACTGATTGAAACGCGCATATATCCGACCACATAACAAAAACTTCAAAAAAAAATACAGCCTTCGAACGTGGCGAAGAAAGAAAATTAATTATATCGTATTTTGATTATCTGATTTCAGTGTTAATCTCACAATGTCGGGTTACAAAAGGGTCCGAAAGCAACGCAACTCAGGTGGATCTCGACGACGAGGACGAGGCGGACCGGGTGCTTGAAAACATGAACTTTGCGGAGTTCAAGGAACGATACAGACGGCTGATACCGTACATGACGTACTACGTAGCGAACAACTACGTAAATCCACAAGTTTTGGGAACTGCTCAGCAACAGCAGCTAAATTACGAGAGGGAGAATCCATTGGCGATGAGTCCATTGATAAGAAAACCGCAGCGTCTTGTATCACTCGGTAGACCGACTGATCCAAGAAGGCAACCCAATAGACATAGAGCATCAAATGCAGCGAGCGCTGCGTTGCATAAACAGGAAGACAAGTTTGTCCCGTCCGTGCAGTACGATCCAAAGGCCATTGGCGGTGATTCCGATTACTTTACGCCCGTTACGTATAATGGAAAATTGAACTACGACACGGTGGAATACAGCGGCGACAGAGTTCCGAGTCGTCATCGCGAGTACGATGGCCATCAGCAGAGACCCCTTGTTTACGCGGAATCGAAAAGTCCACCGGCGTTAGGTTCACACCAAGATACACGATATTTCGTGAAAGGCAGTCCACAAACGAGACTTTATAATCCGCTTTATGAACGAACCTATTTATCACCAACCCAGAATGTGCCAGTCGCGAGCCTTCATCAAGATTATCTTTTGGATTACGGATCGAAAACAACGAACAGCCAAGGACCAAATAGCGGCTCGGATTACAGTTATTCCGCGGACGATTACGAGTCCATAAGATACGTGCATGTCGAGCCACCGCAGAGGAAGCATCCGAAACCTACCAGAATATTGGCACAGTCGCCACCCAGACAACCGACATTTCAGTCAACGTTGCCGATCTATTCGACGAGACATTCCGCAGCGAGTCTTCAGGATATCATGAAGAGCTTGCAACTGACCAATCGCTTGCCCGAAATGCTGAACAAAGACAATGTCGATAGCAGTATAAAGACGCTCGTTGAGATACTCAGCATATTGAACAACGCTAAGCACAATTCGCCGAGACTGCCGATTCCCGAAACGACGAATGAGCACTATCAACGCGTGCCGGGTCGCCATGACTTCAAATACGCTTACACGCGACCCAAAGTCGTTACTGAGTCAAGATTTCAGGCCACCATTCGTCCGCCCGTTGACACGGATGAACAGCCACTTCGTTACAAGCCGGAAGCTTCCTACGAAACGAACATCAAGGCCGCAGGTCCGCTCAACACCGATGACTCATTCAGTAATAATCCTAAACACCAGAACATCATTGAATATTATACGCCATTGATACAAGACATAGACGACACGAAGATTGATGTGCACAAACCACCGAAAGTGCCGGAAAAAATTAACGAAGAAACCGATAACACGTACGAGATTGCCGAAGATCTTGCCGAGGATATTCTCGAGAAAGAGAAATACGCATTGCCGGCAACAACGGAAACACCGATCAGCAAGTTTCAATTGCCGGACGGGGTGTCGACGCATTCGCAGCTTGTGCCACCCACTACTCTCAAGTACGGTGCGACCAGGGGTAAACCGAATGTCGATTATCCGGCATACGCTGGGATACCAGAGACCGAATTTAATTGCAAGGAACAGAGATACAAGGGATTCTTTGGCGATCCGTCCACCGGCTGCCAGGTAAATACATGAATAAATTTTGTTTTTTAAGAAAAGTGTATCGTCGGAGGTCAGCCAAAAGTGAGATTCAGAATTTCAAACACTTCGCGAAGGAAAAAATTCTGAAAAAAAAAATCAACTACATAGAAGGTGTTGTAAACGTCAATTTTGCCTAATAATAATATTTTGAAGTTATTGAGAGGACTGAGTCACCGAAACAAACAGAAAATAACATCTTTTTCCCGATCCATTGGTATACATGAAAATTGCTTTCCACACTCAAAACATACATATGGTAAACTATAATCCGAAAAAATTTCGAAACCCGACTGTGCATGGAATTTCGTTCCAAATTCGTGAAAAAAATGCGTTATTTTTTAGAGATTGGAAAAAAATAGAGTAAAATGTTTAACTTAGAAAAAATGTTGACTAATTTATGTGAATTCCGACGATTTTACGAACAACTTTCTGCTCAAACAAAGTTAGGGTAGTGTTCGTGTGGTGCAATGTAGTGCATGACTTCCAAAAGTCCTTCAAAAGTAACTAATTTATTTATCGTTGTTTAAAAAAATCAATGGGGGTATAAAGAAATTCACTGGATACCAAAATAGATTCTATCAAGAACAGTAATTCGTTGGTTAAACCAAAGCCCCCGATATGCTCAATCATGGTTGAATATCGAATGTGAGTGAAAAAAGGAATGTAAGTCGTTATTCTTATTCGTGACCACACGTAATCGTGCATTTTCGTCTACTGAAAAAAAAAAAAATCTATAATTTTCACATCTTTTCATTGAAAACATTACATGCAAGTAGAAATTATTGTTTGCAAACTGGATTGTTGAACGATTTATATTCAAAATGTTGTTCGTCATATCTGTTCGATCTTTTTAGAATCGTTTTCTTTTTTAAATATAGGTATGGCACTACTGCGATCTCAATGGTGGCAAATCGTCTTTCCTCTGTCCGAACGGAACGATATTCAGCCAAGTAGCGCTCACCTGCGACTGGTGGTTCAACGTCAAGTGCGAATCGACAACGCAACTCTACGTTCTAAACGAGCGTCTTTACAAGTACATATTGCCGGTAATGCCAAAGTTTCCCGAGGATTTTAGTGGGCCCGAAGTCGATCGTTACTTGGAACTCAAGTTCAAGGAAATGGAAGCGAAGCTTAAGGAAAAAAAATTAAAGAAACAACAGGCAAAGGACAAGATCAAGGATAAACTACAAGCACTCGACACCGAAGAGTAGCAAAGACCTACTCGATACATTTGACTCAATTTTTTTTTATAGTCAAAATGTTGATGCAGAGTCGTACGGGTTTCGTTGCCATTAAAATAACCGTCACTGTAACTTTCTTATCATACGATAAAATTATATGTGTAGAATTAATTCATGGTGAGAACAGTAACGAGCGCAGATGAACGCGTCA
This sequence comes from Ischnus inquisitorius, assembly GCA_963924025.1. Taxonomy (NCBI): domain Eukaryota; kingdom Metazoa; phylum Arthropoda; class Insecta; order Hymenoptera; family Ichneumonidae; genus Ischnus; species Ischnus inquisitorius. The sequence continues at coordinate 600,359 of OZ001250.1, read as the reverse complement.
TCGAGTTGTTTGTATACGTTTTTTTTTTTCTAACCATCTCTCTTTTTCTAGTCATGTTCGTCTCGCGACAATTTATTTATGAACCTGTGCAAAAACAATCGAAGCTTCATCGGCGACTATTCGCTATGGACACGAGTCCATATTGTCTACGGAGATAACTGTTTAAAGTAGTCCTTTCGTTATGTCTGACGCCGTCTAAATTTGAGAGAGGAAAAAGAGAGAATCACAAGCACTTCCTGATCGGATAAAATTCTGAAAAAAAAACCCAAGGACGTGGAAGATGCTGAAATGATTGTTTGTGCATAATAATGATTCCAAAATGGTGTCAACAAATGAGTGAGAAAATCAGTCGTTTAACAAATTACCCGGCAATCTAATTTTTGTTTACTACGAAAATGATTGGTCAATTTTTCTGATTACGTATGAATTTTTTCAGAATCTTATCGAATGTTTGAAAATTACGTTTTCTTTATGTTAAAATTGTTTAAAATAGCGACTTTCAAAGATTACGAAGAATTCTGAGTAAATTCATGTGTTCAGAAAAATTGACAGATTATTTTTGTAACATGAAGAAAATTCGGTTGGCAAGTAAATTGTTAAACAATTAATTCTTTCATCAATTTGTTTATAACGATTTGGAATTATTATAGTACAAACACAATGTATTCATCACCTTTCATGTGCTCAAATTTCTTTAGATTTTTATTCCATCAAGCAGTGTCTGTAATCTCTATGATTCTCCTCTCGAACGTAGGTGGCGTCACAAATAACAAAAGGACTACCTTAAGGAGGATGTATCGCTAAATTGCGAGCCGAAGGTGAAATTTGCAGAGAATTGCGAACACTGCCCGATAGAACGAAAATGTGATTGAAAAAAAATCGACCCCACAGGATATGCAGAGCGCATGAATTTCGCATAGCAATAATGCCGAAAAGTTACTAACAAATTAATTCAAAAACATTGTTCATTCACGCATCCAGTAACAGAATTTTTTTATTAACGGAAGTCAATGATTTAAATGTTCCGAATACGTATGACATATTTTGATTTTTTTTGTAGTTTTGGAAAGATTTTGTTTGAAAAAGATCTTGGAACGATATTCGCGAATATGATCGATCGCCGGTTCGGAAACTTATTGCATGTGCACATGCGCAGTGTTTCTTGCGAACTCGTATCGAAGTCCGCAAAATTCCTTCCACAAAAAACATTGAAAATTATAAAAATTGTAATAAAATTGGTATGTATTGAGAACGATTGGCGATTTCAGAGAAAAAAAGTTATGTTGCTAAAAAGTTATTTGTTGAACAATGTTTTTAACTAATTTGATGTTAACTTTTTGGGATTATTATTATGGAAAATTCTTCTTCTTAAGGCCAGCCGCGCTGTTGATTTTTTTTCCATTCTATTCGGATATATTTGGAATTCGTGAGGAATTTCCTTTTCAACTGAGACGGTGGCGATACACCTCCGCAAGTGAGTCTCGATCGACTACGAAAAAAAGGAAATAATAAAATCATATAATTTGCGGTGCAGGGTAATTCGTTAATACTTATCGTAAGTTGCATTGTTTACATCAGTGATAAATTGTATTAGCGGAAGAATTGTCGTGTAAACTTTGAGGGCGAGCATCAGTGTGGAATGAAAATTATTCAGAAGTTGGAGTAAACTGTACTACTAGAATTGAGGACTGGCGGTTTAAGTGTTCAGGGCCTTGTTTGCGTACCTAATAATCTTTAAGCATCATTATACACAAAACTCTCGAATAAAAATGATTATTTATTATCATTATTTTTATGATTTCTTATGTTTCTGCCTGCAGGTTTTTTTTTCTTTTTTCGAAATACGGATTTATTTGTAGCGATTTGAAACAATGAATTCCTACCTTTTGTGTCTGACGAATCCGCTGCAGCGTCTCGACAAGCTCGGCATGAACCTTCTGAAAGTCTTCGACGTGTTCCTTGTTCTGTATTGTCGAAAAAAAAACACCAAAATTCGATTATAAACCTGGTTGGTTATCGGTACAACATTTAAGAAAGTATCCGACGTCTCGAAAAACCGGCACAAATGTATTTTTTATCGGAAATATGCCGAAAAATAAAGATAGATTGGATCTATTCGTTGCGTTCCCAGCCAGAAGTGAGATTCGAGGAAAAATTCTGAAGATTTCCCGATGGGATAAATAAAAATCTTTGAAAGATCAACCATTCCGAAGTTATCGACAACATCAATTTCGCATTATAACGATACCGAAGAGTTTTTGGCAAATTAGTTTAATTAGTTTGAAATAAGTGAGTAAAAAATCATTCGGCGACCGGTCTTTTAATATGAATTGGAAATTTGAAAGGGTTCACCTAATGTTACGCAAACTTACCGTTTTCAAGGTTTAACAAAAATTTCGTAATATCTAATTACATCGTGCGAAATGTTCGAATTTCCGAAAAAAGTTCATCGAACTTATAGAATAGAAATTTGTAAACATTTGAAATGTTTACAAATCTCTATCACCATAAAAAATTTGAATTTTATCACATTGACTCAGTCGCATATGGAAAAGCACTCATAGTGCTTCGATTCCAAAAGGCGCGTTCCCTTGACGCATAAGACCCGTGACCGTTAAGGTAGTCCAAGCCACGGTGTTCATTTCACGTAAGTTAGACGAAAATGAGAGAAACTTGCAAACACTTTTCGATGGTATAAAAACCTGAAAAAATGCATGCATATACCCCTAGTATCGGAAAGATCGATTTACGTAATAAGAATTTCAAAATGTTAATAGCAAATTGATGCAAACAAAAATTGTCCAACAAATTTCCCGCTAAAACAACTTTTTTTTTTTTTAATCAAAATGATTCGTACATTTTTCTGAGTACGTATGAATTTTTTCAGATTTTTCTGAAGACTGAATTTTTGTGTTTATCTAAACATGATTCCCATATAAAAAAATTTCAAGACATTCAGAAAAATCTCGAACAATCCATACGTATTCACAAAAATTCTCGAATTATTTTCATTAAAAGAAAATGTGCGTGACCGGGAAATTTGTTCAACGATTTTTTGGTCAATCGATTGATTATTAACGTTTTGGAATTGTTATTATGTAAAATTAATCTTCACAGGACATTTAATTAGCATTAATTTTTTTAGATTTCCATACTATCGAGACGTGTTTGCAACGATCGCTTATTTTCGTCGAACATATGCGAAATAAACACCATGCGCTCGGACTACTTTAAAGTATGCGATAATGAAAAAAAAAAACGAGGGAATTTCGAAAATGTAGCAATAAATGTTCAAAAATGTGAAAATACATTTACAGACATTTAGAAAGTAATTTCGAAAAAATTCGGAAGCGAATTGCCAGAGAACTCGGAAAAAAAATCGAGAATTCGAAAATAGATTTCAAAGACAGTTGTAATCGCATTTTTTTGAATCGAAAATCGCCAATGATACTATTGAGTTGCAAAAATTCGTCCACACATGAAAATATTCCAAAGCATTTCTTAGCGAATCGGTCGGACAGTAAATTGCTGGCTTGCAAGTTATAAAAGAGCCACGTACCTTTTCCACCTGTGTAATGACCCTGTGCTGTTGATGATGGTGAACGATGCACTTGGAGCAGTGCGACGAGTCGCACTCGATGCAGTAGTACTCCAAGAAGTCGGCGTGTTCTCGGCACACTTTCGGGCTGAAGACCGAATTGTTGTTCGTGTTCGTCAGCAAGACCCTGAAGTGCTCGTCCGGACGCGACATTTTCGAATGGATCTGCTCAGAAACAATAAACCATGTCTTTGAAAAAAAAAAGCAAAAAGTTCTTTCGTCGATTCTTGCGTTTGAATCTGTTACCGACCTTTTCGGCGCACATGTGGCAGTAAACGGTGACGCACTGCAGACACCGAACTGCGGCGATAGCGTTGCAGTCCCTGCAGAGCTCATTGTCGCTGCGTTCTTTGGCTCTGGTCCTCAACGACTTGGAGAACGAAAGGTCGGGCTCGTCTTTGCCGAGCGGCCGAGCTCGATTGACGCTCAGCAATCCGACGATATACACATTGATTGGCAGCGACGATTCGCCGATGTTTGCCGTCACGGACGGCGAGTTGCGGCACAAGGGGCATGGATCGCTCGAGTGAATCTTGACGCAATGATGACACGCCGCGTGTCCGCAGCTCAGCAGCAACGGAACGGACGGACCTCGCAGATTGGAAAAGTCTTGAAAAAAGAAAGACAATAGTTGAAATTAATTTCCGAAAAAAAAATATATCTCGATTTGCTATGGTTTATAAAAAAAAAAAAATTGTTTATAATAATGATGAATTAAAAAAAAAATCTTTATTCAAAATAACAATAATTAGCGAAGAACATTTGCGATAAAAAGAAAAATCTTTGTCCTCGGTTTGTTTGGACGGAGACAGAAAACAAAAAGCGTACACGCCGAAACGAAAACAAACACGCCCCCACTTCGCGCGCTCGTCTTTGTTCGTTCGAGAAATTTTGCTTGGCGAGAAAAAGTAAAAGATTCGTCTCGAGAGAGGCGTTAATCGAGATTCGCGGAAGAATTATGTGACGAAAAATGAGCAATTTCCATCGTACTTTTGGAAAATAATAGACAATGCCGAGGCGGGGAATTTTATCGCTCGATAGAGACAAAGGACAGAGAGCTGCCGGCTTACCTCGTATAATAAACTCGTGTCTGCAGTAAGCGCAGGAAATGTTTTTCAGCTTGGTCGTCGGAAAGTCGAAGATCGGATTTTTGTCGTCGCGATTAAATCGCGGGTGAAACATCGCGAAACTCGTTCGATGTTCAAAGCGGCTTTTCAACACTCGCCGAATGGAATACGTCGATGACTCGGGTTCGCGGGAAACGCATGTAGGCTCGAAAGCACGACGAATGTGCGATTGAACGCGGCGGGGGGAACAATGGGTTTCACGTGCTCGCGAGCGCTGCCTTCTCGATCGTCGTTTCGTCGCGCCGGCACCTCGGCCAATCGGATCCATGCGTTGAGCGACACGGCGGCCGATTGGTCGGCAGGGGCGAAGCCCCAAACGCGGTGAGTTCATTCTTTGCGTTCACAGAAGTTCTTCGTTCTTGCATTTCGTATCGTATTAATTCATCATATCTTACGCTCCACCCATCCCCATCACTTTTCGTCACTTAACAGACTCAGATTATAATTATCTTACTTTTATCCCCGGGAAAAAAATCGCTATATGTGATCATATAATATGATCATATTATGATTTATGAATAATGAATGCATAAATGAATTATGAATTATGTATGCATTTTGTCTCTATAGAGACATTTTAAATATATCTAGAAAAAAGATGTGCCCACCGGAAGTTTTTTTTTCTCTAGTGTTTGGCGGCTCGAGCTGCAGTAGCCTATCTGAAACAAAAAATCGAGTTATATTCACTGAAATAACTGGTTTTTACGAGTCGAAGACGATCACCAATTTTTTTTATAATGTTTTAACAAATCGCCAACATTTTGAGGAAATATTCTTGAGAAATGGGACATTCAACGAATGCGCTAAAAATATGGTTTTTGTACATTTCTCCAAATCTCATTTAGATGTGGCTCTTGAATGAATTACAAAAGAAATTGCTATATTTGTGGCCATTGAATGGTTTTGCCGATTATCAACGAATAAGGTACAAATTCTCATTACATCCACTGAACCAGACCGAACATTACGTCAAAATGAATACTTAATCCCTATGTATGTATTTCAGTCCCCATGGTAAAGTTGAGCGCGTTAGTTCGAAGCTAGTGGCACGGGGATAAAAAAAAATCTCGCGATATTCAATCCCGGGGCTATTCGGTAAAATGCGTTATAATTGCATGGATTTTTGAAACGGCCAGTTGGGATATAAAAAATCGGGAGGCAGCATGGATATTTCATTTTCGAGGAACCGCAAACCAAGAAATTATTCATCCGGCAGCCGAAGCCGATTAGGAGTTATAGTGCTTTTAAATTATGAAAATCCATCACACGCGTACATCAGTATTTCAGTTAAAATCGCATTTCTCGACGGTTTCGACTATTTGTTTATTCACAGAAACGGAACTTTTGTCATGAAGTCGAGTAGTAATGAAATTCTTTTTGAAAAAAATCAAGGAAAAGTGCAAAAATTCAAGTTTTATGGTAAAAGTAATACAAAAAGAATATGTGCAGTGGATTCGCTTCCGTATCGAGAGCGAAATTTGATTTTATTATAATCCACAGACACTTTATAATTGGTTTTGTGATACCTAAATACAACACGAATTTTTTTTATAAAAAGTGTCGAACCACTCTCAGAAATACAATAAAATAGAACGCCTTCTTTCTGGGAAGTATTGGAATTTCTCCAAGTTCCTCCAGAACTGACGCAACGCTTTTTGTGGACAATTTGTATTACCTTACATTTCTTCTCGACGGGCCGCAACGCTTTTTTAACAACATTATGCATTTAAGACAGTCTTTCGAGATGTTTTTCGTATAAAAAAAAATAATGTAAAGCTTCGGCTATGCTTGAAAATAATTTTCAATGGTGACGTTATTGCCGATAATATTTTCATTGATCAAAAGAAATAGTCGAGTTTGTTCGCAAGACGTCCCTTTTACACAGTACGGTACTGTTAATCTCTAATGGTATTACGACGCTCGCGTTCAATTTGGCAGAGACGTTCTTGAACGACGCGCAGCAAATATTTTCGTAATAAAAGAGGAAAAAGCGGCGAACGAAAATCTCTGTAAATCTTCGACAGTTCAAGCGCGGTAGGTAGAAGGAAGAGCCAAGGTTCTTTATCGAACGAGTTCTATTCGAATGACGAGAGAGAGAGTGGAGCCGAACAGAAGCTCGCCTCGGAAGCGTCTGCAAGACGGAAATTAAAAGTCATAAAAGACTGCCCTTGCACGAGTGCTAGACGAAGCGGGTTTGGCCGTAAAGCTCGGATAAGAACGCGAAGCGATTACCTTCCCGAACCTATCCCGCGCAAAGGTGAGGGAAACAGGAGAAGCAGCTGAATAGAGACCGTCCGCGGACAATAAGGGGTGGGATATAAACCTTTCCGGTTTTATCGCCGTCGGCATCCAGAACGCGCGTTCACGCACCTCAACGAAATATCACGCTATCCGTGTGTGTGTGTGTGTGTGTGTGTGTGTGTTGTCTCGGTTGTTTGTCAGTTCAGAGTTTTGGCTTTACCGCGTTCATTTACCAACTTCCCAAACCCACTGTAAAACTTCCTAATTAGAGTTATTACAATTCGCCGCGTGAATTTTCATACTTTTTTTTCTTTTTCGATGGTCCAACCTCGACACGAAAAATAACTTTGCAATCTACAGCTTCATCATACGATTTTCGCGAATCCGTCTATGAGCGAAATTCGTCTTATGGACCTTCATGCCCGCAAAGCTTTCGAGAACGAAGGCGGAGCGCGTGAATTGAAACGAATTAAAAAAACACACTTTGTGCGACTTCATTGTTTCAGCGCCAGTACAACGTATCTTTTCGAAACCTTTGCGATAATTTAGTTTGGGGTTCGTCATCGTCAAACTTTTTTCATACATTTTCCCAACACAAATTTCGATAACCAAATTTTTCATGCGAATCTTTTTATTGCTTCCTCACGGAGGAAGCTTTGTTTTCGTTAAGACAGCTTGAATGTGAAAAATGCGCGCAAATGGTAGAACGTGAAATTAATTCTATTCGATGGTGAAAATTCTTTAATGATCATAATTTTCGAATCAATCTGGCAGTTCTGGATCGTTTGAGTACCAAAAAAATACGGTCGCATCGCGACTTTCGTGTCAAAATTTTACTCATTCCATCAAAATCAGCGATCAATCACTTTCAAGGAAAAATACTCAACCAATTTTTTCGGCTGTCTCGGTTCAAGCAGAGCCGTTAAGACGTATTTAACTCTTATTTCACTCTCAACAATATCTGAGATTTCCGCTGTTGCGATTAAGTAGTTTCTTATAATGGCCGACAACCGTTGTTGGCTTATAACGATTACTGCACCGTTTGTAGCGATTGAGACCATCGTACAATCTCTTCTGGCCAGTGCCGACTCCGTCCAGTGAACTATCCACGAACGAACGTTATTGCTTTCTTGCAAGGATTGCACACTTATCGAAATAATTGCGATTAGCTGTAGAGCCGCTACCATTCGCCTCTTCGATGATGAATACTTGCCTTTTAAGTAGATTAAGTGGTCTTGTCTCAGCGGTAAAGACTTGACCAACCCATCAATTCCCTCATCGGCGTTTCTGCAAAAGAAAAAAATGAAAATTCGTGCCCCGCCGAAGCAGCGTTTAGCCTCCGTCACTTTGATCTCCGCGTAAAATCTCGCCGACTGCTGTGTTTTATAGAATTTTTTTTCAATTATTTTCGCTCAATAATAAATTTCCCAATTGTAACGAACATTCGGGACAATTTTTTTTGTTCCGATACGCATCTCTCGATTAAATATTGCGTTCGAATACACGCAGCATGAAATGAAACAACATGAAAAAATCCCGAAGGGACATTTTTTAAAAGAACTTTGGCACTGTAATCAACGAATAGTACTCTGAGTATGGTATTTTAGTACTTCGCTTACTTAGTATCGAAAGCGCTTCGGAACTTCGGCACCGACAAGCATTTCGGTACTTCAGCTATCGGAAAGGACTTTGGCACTTCGAGTACTGAAAAGTGCTTTAGTACTTCAACCCGCCAAGTACTATGGTACTTTAAGGTTCGGAAAGTACTTTGATCCAGTCGAAGCCTGGTAATGTCTGCTGAACAAGACTTGTTATCCGCTGTCCTGTTGTATTGCCGAGATGAGGTCATTCCTTTCGCTACGGGAATCTCAAAGTGACGAACCGGCGGACAAATTGGGCCGGGGCGGCAATGTTAGGAGGGGAAGTTCAGATTATGAAGTGTACGCTTCAGGGCGCTTGTGATTTAAACACGGCTAGTCACGGAACTCGTCACTGTAGCGACGACGGTGACACCAGCTATGAGCAAGGTTTCCACTACCGTTGTACCGTTGCAGGTATTCAAGGTCGTGCGGGGAGTCCAAAGCCCAGATCTATCCCCACCACATTGAGCCGCTCTTCTGCTGCTGCGCTAGTGAAGCGTAATATCTTCGTTCCTCTTCCAGTTGGATTCTCGTTGCCTCGCTCTTCAACGTCTATCGTACGTAACTTACTCGAGCAGTAGATGCATACATATATACCCCCACGTTGTCCACGCCTCTCCGCGTTGTACCGCGTTATCCTATCAAGTTCCGATACCATACTGTGCAGAATAAACGGTACCATCGTTGGCCGCTCACTGTCACTGGCCGGCTTGGTTACGCGGTAGTGATTTTTTTTATTTTGTAAAAAAGGTCCCCGAGAGGGAATGTTATACATTCATGACTCGAATACTTTGAACGTCGAAGATTTTTCTTATAACTCACTATAGTCTGCCGTCGGTTTTCGAAGCTTTTTTGAGCAGAACGCCTAATCACTCCTTCAACCATCCAATTTATGATGACGCAAAGGGGGTTTTTCGTAAAATACATTCATAAGTAAACAAATAAATAAATAGATACATCATTTTTTTTTATATTCAATATACTCGTCGAGCTTGTTTTTAGCCAATTTTTTTTTTATTTGATTTTGCGGTCAAGGTTGATGGATGTCTGCGAGATGCCGGAACCGCATATCGCTCAATCATCCGTGAAATTACAATACAGAGGCGCATACTCGAAATGCGTATTACAATGAATTACGATTAAGGGAAAATCGATGAAAATGACCACGTGTGTTTCATTAAATGATTGAATCGCGGGAAGACAGATAGAGTATTAGCTTAATTCACCCCAGCCCGAAGGTAGTGTGGAGCCGGTCTTCACCGTTGGGTCTTTACCGTAGTACCGTACTATACATTTCGTCTCGAGCTCCCGTTTCCACTTTCTGTGCAGAGCGTGCAACATCGATTTACCCATAAAAATTCCCCGCTCTCTCTTCCTCTTTCTCTCTTTCTCTCTCTCTCTCTCTCTCTCGCGCGCGACTCTATCACTTCGCTATTACTTCCTGCCCGGGCTGTGCTTCATCCTGAGCTCCTGGATTTCGAATGCAATTCTCGACACCGAGGTATCGAGTGAGCGAGGAGTTCCGTCGGAGCGTAAGAGACGAAATCTGAAAAATATAAAGGGTCAGAAGACTGTTCCCCTAAAGGAGCTGCCAATGTACTCGACAAACGTTTTTTATTTTGACACTTTTCACGGACTAAAAACTATCGTGGACCATTACAGCGGACTAAAGTCCTGCGATGGCTCCAGTTTTACGGATGAACAGGGTGATAGAGTTTTATATGTTTAGACATAGCCCAGGGCCCTCCGAACTCTCCAGTGCATCCGTGCTCTTCAGAATTTTTTTTTTTTTTTTTTCAACTATTTTCCAGTAACCTTTTGTTACATTTTTTACGACTCGTTTTCACACATTTCGATAATAATTCGGCTTTCCCGAGAATCCCGGTCCGTCGTGCATAACAACGACAATTTGTCACATGGCATCGAATATACCTCGGAATGTAGCAACGAAAAATGAGAAAATAAAAATGTACATCGAGCAAAATGCATAATTTAATGTGTCTGTTGGGAGTTGAAAAAACAAATCTCCTCCTCCTGTATACCTCATATTATATTTATGATTCTATGGTCGAGAGTACACGAGAAAGCAGAAAATATATCGCGAAGTAAATACGAAGCCTAAGAACGAGATGAAAAAAAAAGTAACCCAACAACCGAAGCGTCCAAATACAGCGTGTTTGCATGAAACGCTGTACTTGAAAGGGGCCGCGAAGGGGGACACGCGCGTAGTCGAAAGGAGAGAACGTAACGCGAAAGGACTTAACCCCGGACTGCGAGATGCAACCCGTAGAACTCGCTAAATCCGCGTTGGTGTTTTCGCAAAACTGTGCAACCCCGAGCTGGGAAAACGGCTGGAGCGAGAGGAGAAGGAAGTTTTAGTGGTAGCGGAAAAAGGTTTGAAGGAGGAACCCGTTTACATTTTCACAGTGTGCTTGCTTGGCTACGGGCATCAGTGCACCCGCGTGTACAGGATGTTTCAGATTCACTTCGAACCGTCGACGAGAGAATACGAATTTAAAAAAAATAAAGTTCAATCATTTTCCTTCGACGACTCTAAGGAATTGAACGCTAAAGGGGTGTTTTATTTTCACTTATGGGCATCAGAAAAAAGTTCATCAGAAATCCCATGCGGTGTATGATTTGTATCATGCATCATCGGGATAGCGCAGATAAATTATCAGAACGAATATAATAACGTGTTGCAGCACATTACATTTGTGTAATATCATTTAGATTTTTTTTTTTTTTAAGACAAACATATTAAATAAAATATATAATCATTTAAAAAATATAAAAAATTGGAACTGGGTTCTTTTTTTCATTAACAGAACACGGAAAACGAGAAATAATCACATGAGAATGACAATACGATTTTTTCCGTATGTAAAAACATTAACCCATGCTGCTTTGTGTGAAATAGACAAATTCCCTCAAGGGAAAAATTTTGTAAAGAAATTCTTTTTGAAAAATGCAAAATGTTGCCAAAACTGAACGTCTGCATATCTCATACCCGAATTTAATACCCATGGTTGGTTTGTAATAGTCCAACTTTGTACTAAATTTTAGCCAGCTATCTCAAAAGAAGTGACAGCTAGAGCGCCACCAGAAATTTTTCGAAAAAATTCAAAATTGCGTGAAAACTGAACGACTGCATAGAATTTGCCCAAACCAATACCGATAATAATTCTACTTCTTGGTTTGTTATAATTCGAATTCGTACCAAATTTGATTATACCGACATCTCAAAAATGGCGGCAATTACAGCGTGCCCAGACATTTTTGAATAAATTCCAAATGGCGTAAAACTTGAACGACCCAATAGGTTTTGCTAAAAATTGGACGAAAGCAGAGGACTTGTCTCCTCATCATGGAGGTCGAATTTCCGCTCGATATTGCAAACCGTTTTGAAGTTATGGGGTCAAATTTGCGCGCACTCAGATATACATATGGACAATCATTTCATCGGAACATGGATTTTTCGACATTTCGGAACATTCTGAAAACGTTAACATTAGAAGCTCGAAAAAATGGTTTTTCTACCAAAACAAAAGTTTCATGAGAAAACAAAATTCATTATTTTCCTTTCATTGTCACCGCTCATATTCTTGAATTTATGTCGAGTGGACGAGCATATCTACCGAAGCATTCTCAACATGTGGATACCAGGAAACGCAGTACCTAACATTTTCATATTGCCTTCATCATTATTTACAAAAACTTCAGAGATCCTTTCACGGCGAACGATAAACTCCTTCGTAGAGAAAAAAAAGGGAATTTCTAGGGGTTTAATAAAAAACATATATAAACTTCGAATCATCGTTGATTTGAACTTTTTATTGCATTCAATTTATAATTTTTTTTTTTTCTGAATTCTATCTTAGTTTTTGCCAAAAGTAGCTGGAGTGCCGTTCGTCACGTTTATGAATCACTCTGTACAAGTGCACTGTTTGCTGTTGTACACGCAGGTATATCATATAGTTATATAGCGCAATGTACAATAAGGTGTATATCTCGTAACGTATAATATATATAGTAATATGTATAGGCATATCCGAACATCCTAGGCGGAAAGGAGGCCGAAGGTTGTGTACTTACGTATACAACTAGCTACATAAAAGCTTGAACACATATTTCCGTCTGTATGCACACGGCGAGGTAAGACACGTCGACAAAACTAAGCTTGACACATCGTAAAATTTAATAACGAACAAATAAATTCAGCAATTATTCTCGGTTTGTTTTCATACCGCTTCCGTATTAATATTTCGCTACTAAGCGACACTTAAGTACTCTTAAAAATAGATATGAGTTCTATCAATTCGTTGTCCAGCTCTTTTGCTCAGCGAAAATGGGTACTCCTCGAATGATATAATTTTTTTTCGCACAATTTTTTTGGTCTGTAATATATTTATAACTTTCTGGAATTATTGTGTTGTAAAATGGATTTTCCTAACACCTTTTATATAGTTGAGTTTTATAAGATTTTTATTCTAGTAGAGGATGTCTAAATCTTATTTTCGTCAAGAATGTAACAATACACCGTCTTTGAATGACTCTCAGAGGAGGCTTTTGTAGACGACGATAAGAAAAAATTCGAAAGTTTTCTACAAATTCATTGTGCATATTTTTTCTGTCCATAAAAACTATAGCTTCCTTGATAAAGAAGATAGTCGATTTTCCCATAATATTTCATTAATAAGTTTAACGGAAGGCTGTTTTTTAATTTTCAACGTATATTTGTGTTAACTCGAAGCGTGAAATTTATCGTATCGAAAACACAACGCGCTCGATTTATATTAGATCGAAATTCCTTTTAATTGATGTGTGATCAACCTTGAAATTGTATAGGATTGATATTTCGTGCTTTAAACCGTTCGAACAAACGAGTTCATGTGTCTCTGTAGCGATTTCAATTGTCGATAGGATAACCGTAAGGGTACAGCGATGTGAAATATAATTGTGCGCAGTAAGCCTGCTGGTAGTAGCGGCGTTAACGGATGCATAACTCTTTAGAGTAAAACGGAAAAAAAAAATCTGTTTATTAATTTATTTATTGAACGGTATCGAGCTCCTTTTGCAATAAAATATACACGTTTTCGATAAATATCCAAGGATCAATAATAACGATAATATCCTATTCACGAGTAGCGATAGTGTGTCCCGATCGGTTCAGTTCAGCGGAAAACGATTTTGCATTGTTGGTTTGAATTAGCCAATCGGTACGTTAAAAGACCAAAGGTTACGAGGAATGTTAATTTAATCCCAGTTGTGGCAAAATACTATATTTGGCCACAAGGGAGGAAAGTGCGAAAGTGCATCTTTTCGCCAAGTGGGCAGATTAATGCCCGAGCGAAGCGAGCGCAAAAATTCACGCGGGGTTAAAATGTACTTCCTCCCAAGTGGTATCCCCTATTTTTTTTTCCGACCGCGCTAAAATTGACCTTATTTTTATAACTGCAACGACCCACCGACGCGTCAGACACTTTTCTTCCTTAGGGAGGAGAAACAAAAGTAGTACTTTTCCTCCCTAGGGTAGAAAAGAATTCCGTCTCAGCTACTCTATTACCTCAGCTACTTTCCTCCCGCTCAGGCTACTTTCTCTCCCGTTCGACTACTTTTCATCCCGCTGGTCAAGAATCGGCAACTTTCCAACGGCCATGCAGGCATGAAATATGGTGATTTTGGCGTAGTCGGGAAAATAGTATATTGTGCACCGAGGGCGGAAAGTTGGTCATTCCTGACGAGAGCATCACCCAATACACGAGACGGAATGCCAACGCGGCCCGCGGTGCATATACTATTTTTTCAGCTACACCTTTATATTATGGTGTCGTGCCGTTGCAGTCATTAAAATATGGTTATATCATCATAATCGGGTAAAAAAGTATCGCATGCCAAACCTCGCACTCGGCGAAAATCATGTATTTTCCTCCCTGGTAGCATAATGTACTATTATGTATGATCGTATATGATTCCATATATCTCTACATAAGTAAAAAGATTTCACAGCTGTCGCCTTTGCCGCCGTCACCGTCGAAGCCACATTGTGCAAGAAAGGTGCGTAAATAATATATGTTACAGTCAGGAGAGTGCTAAAGAATCGAAGGGATCACGGCGGGGTCAGTATCGTGATAACTTGGGGTCACGAAGGAACTTGCGTCAAGGAGTGTCTCATGTTACGGATTGGTTAAGGAAACGGAAATGTTGAAATCACGGCGGGGTTAATATCATAAATTGATTTGGATCTGAAGGGAACTAAAATCATGGCGAGGTTCATATGGAGGGGTTTGAGCCCCGACGAAGCTAGAACCACAAAGTGTCCAAGGTCACGGGGGCTAAAGCATCGGAGGTGTTGAAACCACAGCGAGGTTAAAATCATAGCGAGGTTTCGGTCCCGACGGAGTCAAAATCACGCCGGGGCCTTCATAGAAGGGTTACGAGTGCCATAGCAACTATTAGCCCAATAATAGTCATACACGTTCATGCATAGAAAACAAACAACTCGTGTTTATCGGAGCCCCACTGCGAGTTAATGTTTTGTTAAGCTATAGGCAAACTTCCGCATAATTCAGCATTACTGCCTAATTTCTTTACCAATTTTCTCATACCCAACGAACATTTTTGGGTATTGGAATCAATACTTTCCGTCACTCTGAGAACCGAAGTTTCTAATCTTGAACTGCAAAAAGCCTTGTAATATTTGGACGAAGCTGTTTTTTCCTTATTGTATTCGAAAATTTTATTCAATAAAATATTAGTATAAAATTTCATGGTACTGGAATTCAACTCGTTCCACCAACAACGCGAATCACTGCGATAAAGTTTTGTATACAATTATAAGTAATTTTTCGACAGGATTAGTCTCAGCTAATTTTTTACAACACGGCAAAATTCCCTTTTCATTGTCCTTCGAAGGATTTTCTTTAAGCTCATTTTACAAAGCATGTTTGACGCTGCGATTTAATACTGTTTCCGGCGCTACAATAAAGCACCTCTGTGGACCGCGCGTCGGTGCTAAATCTGTGTTAAATTGTACCGATTTCTTTTTTTTTTTGTTATTTTATGCAGTACAGATTTATTCGGCGGTCGGTCCGCACGTAGCGGGCTGTCGCCCTGTTCACGTGTGTGCTTTAGATTCGCCCCCACCCCCGTTCCGTATTAAAGTGTATTGCACAAAAATGCATTGAGTTCTACCCCGAATGAGAGAACTGAAAATCGACCAAATAGTAGACAAAAACCGGCGCCCCACCTCGCCCCGTACCCCATTGCCATCGCGCTCCTCATTAATCCCCTTTGCGCAGTCTGCAAAAGTGGGAGAACAGATTAAATTATAAACGCTCGAAGGTAATGTGATTTGTGAGATAAATTTTTAAAAAATCGTGAATTCTGATTTCTCAAATGGTTCGAAGACCGAATTGAAGTGCTAGGAGTACTTACGCACTAGTCTAGCTCAACCGACCGATCCTGAATGGGATCGATGAATTATTCCCTCGGTGAGCGACACCGCGCGCCCGCGTAGGGTGGAGACCGGAGGATAAAGGGGGGCGGAGGAAGGGGGTGAGAAATATAGCGGTTTATATAGCAAGGGAGTAGGGGCGATGGTATCCCAGAGTGCAGCCGGCTAGTGAGAAAGAGAGAAGGGAATGAGGGATGAGGTAGGGGACAGGACGGACAGGTAGATACAGAGTGTAGAGAAAAGGGTGGGGTGTGAAGCCATCGGTTGAAATTTTCATCGGCTTTCGTGTGTTCGCATCGATTATTTATTCACGAGCTAACGAACGAACGAGCGAACGGACTAACGGGGGAATGTGCCGGTATGGTATGTACCGGGGGGAGGAAGAGGGGTCGGCGGAGTGCTATGGTGGATTGAAAAATGAAAATAAAAGAGCGAACCAAAAAATGTAGCTCAACAAGCGAGGTAGATTGAGAAAGACAGACGGAAAGGGGACGAGTGAATGAAAAGGGGTCGAAGGGGGGAAGTGGGAAGAGATTACAAAAAAAATAAACTTTTTTTTTTTTTTAATATAAAAGTAAAGAAACGAATGAATCGTTGGACCGACGGGACCAAAGCTTGCGTTCCGTTCCGGCAACGTTTTGCGTCGCTCTGCTTTGTTCTTCTTTTTCCTCCCGCGGAATCGGCGATATTCCCAGAAAAAAAAAAATTGAAATACAAAAAAAACTTTGTCGCGTGTATTTGAGGCTTTTCACCCTTACGCTGGGGCGCGAGGGTGACCGACTGGTTGCCACTTTGCGGCAGAGTCGGCGGGTTGTTCGTTTCCGTTCGCACGCCAGCGAGCTAGGTGGACAACACAGTAGTTTTTTCTCTCTATTTCTGCCCCCGTACCCCACTACTTCGTCGTCCTCTGGATTTTCGCACGAGATTGCTTGTATCAGATTTCAGTTTCCGTTTCCGCTTTTTCCTCGAACCATCACGGAAGATCGAAAAACGGAGACGAGGACAGGAGAAAAAGAGGAATAAAAGAATTCGGCGTAGTGGGAAGAGTCCGGAAAGGCATAGGACGAGCGCGAGATATTTGGAAGCATGCCAAAATCAGAAGTGAAAGAACCAATGGAGGTGCAGAAGCGGTCGCCGCTACCAAATCGCTTCACCCCCTCTTCTCCACACGCGAACAATTCGGTAAGTTTGTTTTTCGTCTTCATTGTGGCGCGCGACCCGATATTTTCTCATTCTCTTTACTTATCCCAAACGTCTGTCCTTCCTTTTATGCCGCAGTGAAACTTTGGCTAACTCAATTTGTCTCGATTTCTCAACCGGCGCTCGTGTAACCGAGTCGAGGAACAGTGACGAGGGGTGGAGATCTGTTTCTCGAGGCTCAAATCAGTGATCACATCGTCGCGGCGCGCATAATCGGCAGAACGCTGTTGGTCCGAATGATTTGCGTAGCAAGAGTAGCCCTTCGTAGTTCACCCGTCTCTATTATTTCGCGGGGGTCAAATTCGATCAAGTCGATGAGACTGATGTTTGCTTCCTCACGATGGGAGTTTTTTTTTTTTCGCAAAAAAATGCAGGAACCACAAGGAAATTATGTAAATACGCTTTGCGAGTGATTTTGACGCTAATCCGTCATAATGTTAAAAACTTTAGGCATTTAGAGATTTTTAAAAATGGCTATTGGCGCTCCCATTCGCACAATGTACAATGTATCGGGGTCACATTTGAATTACAAGTAAATTGTAACTGCGCAAGTTTTATGAGTGAATTTGCCGTGAATGCGTGGAAGGACTCAAAATTTATCGAATACTGGACGTTTCTTGGAAATGTTTGATAGCTTTTTAGCTTTTAGGAATCCCAAGTCAACGGCCTAAAATTTTTTGTACGAACAAATAATACGTAATCACAGTTGCAAAGTAGAATCTTGCACACCGCTTCCTCATGATTGTTGAGGACTTGCGGATGCGTAGCGAATGAGCCGAGAAATTACGGACCATGATCATCAATAATGTGTTGAAATGTCATTGTTGTTGTTCAATTATGTAAATTATCGTTAGGTCATTTGCAATTTTTATTGAATTACACTCGTGATTCCTGAAATGTTATTTGACTTCTATTTGTAGACTACTCTTCTGATCGCGACTCTCTTCGCGAATCTGATCATCATCCAATATCTATGCTGAACGTTGACTCAATGATAAAGAGGGTGAATCAAGCAATCTCTTTACATACGACCGTCGCTCCGCTGTGGATGAAAATTTACACAAATGTAATTGTCGGCTCCGGATTCCCATTCCTGCTGGCCATTACCGTCGAACGTAAGCATCGAAAAATTCCGAATTTCCGCGTTTAACGCTGAGACAATTCCCGTGCAATTGAGGAAAGACGATATGTTGGAAACCCACCAGGAGTGATCAAACGTTCGTCCGTTGCCGAAAGTTGAGTTTGCCGCTGAATTCCATACCACCCTGTTCCTATTCCTTCTTCAGTCGCGATATTTTGCGAATCGGGGGATGCGCACCACGGGAAGAACGAGGCAATGTGAAAAAGGGATTGAAGATAGCATGGCGCATGAAAGCGCCGACCTACATCCCTTGCAATTTGTAAATTCGCGAAATTCTAGCGCTCGGAAATTTGTTCTCCCGTTCCACGCGATGGGAGAAAATAGCTATTTACTACTGTCTCTATAGCGGGTACTTCCTTTAGTCCGTGCCTCGGCGTCGATCGGTTATTCTACGTTGCACAGCTCCACGCGGAACTCACTGTATCCTGCGCTTCCTACTCTCACTGCCGCTACAATCGTAGCGTCAGTAAATGCGAAGCGGGAAAAACAAGTCGTCGACGAAGCCAGACTCTCCGGGAACTGACCTACATCCCTTAGAACAGGCGATGGCAGTCTATTCGAAGTGTTCCGAGGCTCCAGCCGCCCTCCAGATCCCGCAGAAGACCGTTCGCTTCCCTATTCTCTTCGCCCCCCTCCCCTTCTTATGTGCTCTCGTGGCTCTTGTTCATTTACGAAAAACCAGAGTGGGAGCGAAGGAGCGCTCGGATTTTGGAGAACTACCAAAACCGCGGATTTCCCCTTCGAGTTCCCTCGGGAACGCGTGAGACGCCAAACGTTCGGAAAAGTCACTATTTACTGTTGTTTGCTGTATTACTATGTCCTCCGCTTTCTTTCTCGGGGTCTGTGTGTGTGCGATATATATATATATATATATATATATCTCGATAGAATAGCACTGACGCCGGTGAAAAACTCACCCCGACGCCCTGCAAGCCACCGACCTACATCCCTTGGAGCTTTCCAGTCGTTGAGCTTCAGACGCTCAGGGCCGGGGAAAATGCATCTCCGTTGCCATGAGCAACGATCGATCAACCTTTTGACGCCCTTTTTTTTGTACGTATTACACTCACGAGTTGCCGAGAAAATTAAACCAGCGACAAATTATTTTATAACATAATTTCACGAAGAATAAAAAATGTTCTTGACCCTTTACATAGTTTATATAGAGAAGTCGAATGGTAAATAACAATCGAAATAGAATAATCTTAAATAATTAAAACTGCTCGTAGATTTTAGTTATATGCGTCGTTTATGAATCGTATTAGACCATACATACGATCAGATATGATTTGATATTTGCGCGCAAAAAAATTATCATTGAATATACAATAGAATATGATTTCATGTATTTTTTTCAAAAATGAATATTAATATTTAAAAAATCGGAATACACCAGATCGTTACTGACTATTTTCCATTGTACTTGAAAAAATGTAATGTAGAACTCGAGCACCGAATAGATCATTTTCAAGGAGGATGTATCACTGCATTCCCAATCCAAAAGGGAGATCAGGTAAGAATTTCGAGGACTTCCCGATACGGTGTAAACTTAGAAATATTCGACCTTGCAGATTGCGTATATTAATAATGCCGAAATTTTATCGACAAGTTAGTCAAAAGAATAATTGTTCAATGGATTATCCGGTAGCCTACCCTGTTTTTCAGCGGAAAGTGTGCTTTTCCGCTCTAGTGCGGAAATGTAAGATGGCAAAGATCCTGAAAAGTTTAGTATTTTTTGAGAAAAAAGTTGGTTACCGAATTATTAGTCAACAATTCTTTTAAAACCTGTTTGTTCATAACTTTTTGGCATTATTATTCAAAATTAATCTTTGTAGAAGCCTTTGTAGAGTCTATTTTTTCCAGATTTTCATTCCATTTCGAAATATCAAATTTTTACGAAATCTCACTTTTAACTGAAACTATAGTGTTGTACCCCGGGTACGCCGATACACCCTGGTTAAGGTTGTCCGAGCGGTACAGTCCGTGGAAGTGTGAGATTGAGAGAGAAATCAGAGAGAATTTCGAGCATTTCCCAATGGCACAAAAATCTGCAAGAAATCAATCAAAAAATATAGAAGGTATTTGAAAGATTGATCTTGCGTAGTAATAATTCCAAAAATGCATTAACAAATTTATGAAAAAAAACTTGTTGAACAAATTTATAAATACTTTTCATTTAAAACTATTGTACAAGATACTTAAGACCATATTATTTGATGCATAAAAAAGTAAATTCGTTAATCCGTACACGTTTCCTCTGAAAAAAAAAAAATTAAAATCGCTCTTATCTTGCGGCCGCAAGATGTAACCCCTTGAATGTTACTAGTTTGATTCGATCGTATCGTGATCCACGAAGACTACTGCGTTCGCAATGATATTCCAAGCAAGTGGAACGGGCACAACCCATGTCTCACGAGATGTTGTCAAGTCTCGAAGGAAACAAGAAAAGCAGTCAATTCAAGGTGGATAGACTTGACGACAGTCTAGATGACTTATTGTAATACAAGCAGTGTGATCTGTCGAAGAACGATGGGTTAACAAAATACTCGGATCACATCAGCCTACGGGAGCCTAGACAGAATGGAGGACGATGAATACGAGTCAGCACACTCCATTCACGGATTCCGGGGGGTATGGCAGAATGCGAGAGCTAGAGGCGATTTATCTTCGTGTAACGGGTAATAACGACAATTTGGCCTCGTTTATCACCACTTGTAGCTCCACCCCTGGTTTTCCCCACACAGAGAGTTGGCGATCGCTTCTCTCTATATTCTTACGCGATCCCGGATATCATCCGTCTCGCTCGGCGCCGGTGCATCCGCACGTAGCGAACCCTCTCGCTTTCTCGAGACACGTGTACGCCGCCCAACCCCTCCCGCCACCTGTCCGCGAGGCACGAGCCTCTCATCCTCCCGACAACGATCCCGACCCGGAGTTCACTACCGCTGCGTTCCTTCAACAGTAGAAGTTCTCGTACTTTAACCGCTGTCGACTGGTGATTCCATATACCTGCGGAGAAACTGAACGGATATGCGATATGCTTCGTTAATGAAGATACAAATTAATCACGATCTTCAACGCTAATCGTTCTCGCGCTCATGCTCGGCCTTCTCCTGGCGAATATTTTCGATAGTCTCGGTATCTGGCATCACCCTACGCTTATCGAGGCTACGTTTCGCGCGAAATAAATATTCAAACTACAGCTCGCGCTCTCAAGATGTGTGAATCGTTCTCCACCTTCCCGTTAATGGGAGACGACAGAGGCGTTCCGGGGTGCCAGACATCGGATGTTATGCTGCAATCACTAAGCTATGCCTTTTCTTTCTTGGCGCACCAAGAGTGACGATTAATCAGAAGATGATGAAGCAGGAAGGAAGCAGCGATGCACCACGTAGCGGTACCGTTGTCCAGAGGGAGATCGTCGTGTTTAATCTAAAAAATGTCGTCATGCGTTTCGCTAAGTTCTTCATTGTGTTAGTGGCTGCTTTCGGAAGAATATCCTTGTTGAGAATTCTCAACGAGCCAACGAAACCGGATGGACTTGCCGAGCTCGGAAAAGCCGTTGTAAGTTAGTACTTTTCAAACGCAACGAACTTACCAGGATAAATGAAAAATGTTTCAGTGACGAGGGACCGATTTAGCAACTTTTTCTGTCCTTATGCTGCGATTTAGGAACGACCGTGAATGATGTCCCTGATTGCACGTTGTTCTCCTGGGAATCTTCATTTTTTGTGATAATTCCTACGGCACTTTCTGACTCAATCGCCTTTGCGTTTCCGGTCCAGTTGAGCCGGCAATCGTGATAATCTGGGCTACGTCCGACTTGGCATAGTCGACAGCACTTCACACTATACCATATCTGAGGATCGTCTTCGACTTCTCACCGATAGGAGCTTTAATAGTAGCGGAGAATAGGCAACTTGGGATTAAGAATTAGGAATTTTAATGTGAGCGAAAAAACGATTGAATGTAAAGGAGAATTGCACTCATTTAAGCACTGGATTCTCGTATCTCGATGGAACAAACCGATTTTAAGAAAGATGTCTACGACAAATGTATCCCGCAGAGAAACATGTTCGCTACAGAGTGCAACGTCTACGTCCGCCAGGGCCTGAAAAATGTCCACAAGGGCGCTGAGTTGCTTATCGATTGATACAGTGCGTAGTAACAATTTGAATTTTCTTTCCGATTTCCCTTGATTTCGTGTATTGATCATACGATGTCGTGTTTTATTTTCATCGCCCTTGTGGCAGCATCGACATTGCATCTGCTTGCGTGTTTGCCGTCCGCATGCGAGTCTATGAATAAATGATACGAAAAATGCGATACAATGATATGGATTAGCGCGTTTTTATTGATTGTGTCGCCGCGGAAGTTGACAATATATTGCAACCGAAATATTTCATTCAGATCTCTTTTCGCCACAAAATATCCGCAGCGATTATTTAATTTTTATCTGGCCGTCGGTCGAGCCTCGCGCTCGGAACGATCGAAAATAAGATTTTCATAAAAACCGAAAAGCGTGTTCCTGACTAGCTGCAGCTGCGAAAAGTAAGGTAGATAGCTGGCTGCACTATTGGTAATAATTGATAACACCGACAGAGCAAATTACAGGAAAAACGATATTCCAACATTGCAAAAAAAAAACGACTTCAATTCTCCCCAGTTACTCAATACCCGAAATAATTCATTGATTTTCCATACTCAATGATTGTAAAACTATCGTCTTCGCTCGCTCGTACCGATCAATGCAAAATACCACAAAAATGGAATCGCACGCGCGATCTTATGGATCTTTCGTGTTATACTAATTCGATGACGATCCGAAAGGCTCGAGTGAAGGTAATCAGAAATATGGGCAAGACCGTCCAAACTGAATATGGGTGAACCGTTCGGTTCCCAACTATTGAATTTAAATTCCTAACCCGCACTGGGAATGTTTCGAGCCAAGTGAGATGCTTATGTTTGCTAGAATGTTTATCCAAATGATTGTATCCAAAAAATGAACCTAGAATTTGTATAAAAATCGACATAAAAAAAACTTTTGCAAAGATTTGAAAAATCCACAAATTTTGTCATTTCTTTTACAATTACCGAATTTTGTTGTACTTTCTCATTTTGAGTCATCATTTGCTGTAATTCCTCATTACTCATCTGAATTCATGATTAAAAATTATTTTCATTCTAGCGAAAAGGGCAAATTTTTGTTAAATTCCATTAAATCATAAAAATTTCGACTTGATTTTATAAAAATTCATGATTATTGGAGTTTTTACGCATGAGCATAGGTTTTGGTGTATTCTAAGGTGCGTAATTTGAGACGAATGGGACAAAAGGTGTATCGATATAGCTATTTAACGTTGTTCGACATACGATCATATACATGGATGCCCTTTTGCCAACGCAGTCCACATTGTGGCGCGTAAACCCTTCAAATAGTTATGTGAAATTGCACGACATCGATAGTGCGTTCTCGTGTTCCCTCTTGCCTTCAATTCAAATCAATCATAGGTCTGAATTATTTAGTCTATAATTCCGTATGATGCTCGTTTTAAAATATCATGTAGTGTATATGCGCAACAGAGAATTTTCATAACCCTTCCACAAGCAGTCGATCAACGATGCTCGTACTCTCAGCATCACAGGCCAAAATGGTCAATTCATCAACACGATTGGGACTTTTCTAAAACAGTTCGCCATGCAGTTTGCTACATTTTTCGTTGTGTTGGTGGCTTTCCTAGGAAGAATATCCTTGTCCAGAATTGTCATCGAGCCAAGCAAACGGAATGGACTCACCGAGGTCTTAGACGCGGTTGTAAGTTAATACTTTTCAAACGGAACGAACTTGCCAAGATACATGAAAAGTGTTTCAATGATGCAGTGACCGATTTAGCAACTTTTTCTTGCTTTATGCTACGACTTCGGAAGGATTTTGAACGATTTTTTTCCGTGTACGTTTCATTCGCGATCGAAATTCTCGCCAGAATCTTATTTGTCCTTGTTCCGGTATGTACAATTTTCGTGAAAGATCTAAAAAAAGACGCCAAGTAGTTTAAAAATAGTTTCCAAATAATTTTTCAATAATAAAAAAAAGAAAAAAATCATTTGAGCCAAGTAAACTTGAAAAAAAACCTTGCTCGTCCTCTCTTTTGATGCACCTGTATTTATTTGTGTTCTATGGACTCGCCTAGATTTTTTTTAAAGTTTACTTGGCTCATATGATTTTTTCTTGTTTTAATTATTGAAAAATGATTAGGAAACGATTTTTAAACTATTTGGCGTCTTTTTTTACATTTTTCACAAAAAAATGTTTTTATTCATTTTTGTTTCACTCTTTTTTGAAATTTGTTCTATATTACTTGATGTGTGATGTTGTATCCTGCACTTATAAACCTGTGATAGGGTTCTTGAAAATTCGCGCGCGTAAGAGATTGTTTCGTTGCCCTGGGTTCGATGAAGCTACAATGTTCGCAATTATTTCAATAAATCATTTCATTAAACGCACGACACTTTTTTTTCTATCACGCCAGATTTTTTTAATCATAATTATTATGCGCCTGTGATTTCAAAAAAATACATAATTCTATCACACGTGTTGCGTCCATGCGTGAGCCGTGGATGCGCAATAGTATACGCGGAAACCAACGATCAGTTGTTTTCGATTTCCAAATGTCATTTCGTGAATTCTAAGTGACAGTTCGTAAACATCCGCGAATATTTCACTCAACTGAGTGAACAAAATACTCAATAAATAGTGATAAGTTTATGTATTTTAGTTTTTTCGTGAAAATTTATTAAACAAACCTCGCACGGTAGAAAAAATGTGTTGTGCGCGTGATAGAATGATGTATTCTTTTTAATCGCGGGCGCATAATAATAATAACTGTAAAATCTCGCGCGGTAAAAAAAAGTGTATAATAAAGTGTAATAATTGCGAACATTGTAGCTTCATTAAACCCATTGCAACGAAACACTCTCCTACGAGCGCGAATTTTCAAGAACCTTATTACAGTTTCATAAGTGCGGGATACTACAACACACTTCGAGTAATTTGGAACGAATTTCAAAAAAGAGTGAAAGAAAAATAAAAAAACATTTTTTAGTAAAAAATCTAAAAAAGGACGCCAAGTAGTTTAAAAATACTTTGCAAATAATTTTTTAATAATTAAAATAAGAAAAAATCATATGAGCCAAGTAAACTTAAAAAAAAAAATCTTGGCAAGTCCTTAGAACACAAATAAATACAGGTGCATCAAAAGAAAGGACGAGCAAGGTTTTTTTTTAAGTTGACTTGGCTTACGTGATTTTTCCTTATTTTAATTATTATAAAATTATTTGCAAACTATTTTTAAACTACTTGGCGTCCTTTTTTACATTTTTTACAAAATCTCATTTTCACGTTTATAGTTTTCATTTAACTATTTCTTATTTGTATATCTCTGCGCCTCCGGTATTCATTTTCCGCCTGACTTTTGTTTTTCATTGTGGTTTTTCATCCGTGTGAGTAATTGAGGAGGAACAAAACGTCGAAGGATAATTCTGTATACGTAGGAAAGGACGAATGCAATTCTGAAGGGAATCTCGATCGAGACAGACGCGTAATAGGAAAAAAATCAATCGAGGTCGTTCGGAAGCCGCAACGAAAGAAAAGGAAAATAAATTTAAAATTTCGATGTTTTGCAGACAAAAATATCGACAAACTGCTATGCCAACAGAGACAAGACAATTCTCCTGCTTGGAGATCCTCCAGGAAATTTGGTTCAGAGATTAACGGCTCATCAATCCTTTGCTCTGGTTTTACTGGACAAAACGAGAAGGACAATGAACAATGCAGACTACACCCGGGGGAAAAATGAAAATTCCCTGTATCCAGTGTATATCGTTATACTGATGGCCTCGAACTCTAAAGATATGGTTCGATTGCAAGCCCTCAATCTACAAACACCCTATTTCACCAGTAGGGCATCGTATCTCATTCTTCGTTGGTCACCGGAAAATAAATACGCAGACTGCGGCTTCCAATACGCCGCCGTTGATTCCTTGCTCAAGCAGAATCGGAACGAAGTCTTAAACGTAAACCTGATATGCCGCGATCGTAACAGGCGAACCTTGATATACACTTCCAATCCATTTACAAACCTGGCACCCGAGCCCTGGCAGTTGGTGGACATCTTACCACTTGGAAAATTTCGACATTTTTCCTTCTACGTCCGTGAATATCGAGAATCTGAGGAAATGTGTAAGAATCTTGATTTCGACAAAACGCGAGACTTGGGTCACACCCCGATTACAACGGTATTGCATATCTTTGCCGGGATAAAAGAAAACGAAGATCAATTAAAGTCTGCACGGAGTCGGTCCCGAAACAAAAAACAGTTTACCTCTTTGGAGTCTTCGATAAATTATATGAACGCAGCAGAACGCAGAAGGTCAACCATTGAAGGTATGGAAGAGGATGTTAACATTGAATACTTTGGTGGGCAAAGATCGAGCTTGAAGAGATTGGTCGAAGAATCTGAGGTTATTGAATTGCGTAACGCTCACATGTGGATTGAGAACGATAAGAGCTGGAACATGTACTACCAATTCCTCATCCATGTAAATGCGATAAACCATGTTGTCCGAATTCCGCGTATCATTGGGAAGTCCATGAGATCATATGCGAATGCATATATTGCTGAACCAAGAATTTTTGCTGGGGATAGCAGCAGGATTTTTACTTACCCCCATGGAACAATGTGTCAATTCACGATGACACAATTTCGCGGAAACAAATCACAGCTCAGAAAGATTTTCGAGGTGATCGACATCTATTCGTGGTATGGAATTGGTATGACTTCTTTCATTACCTTGATTTTCTTTAAAATCTTTCTCGGCCATCCGCTCCTAAAAGGACTTCTGAATCTGTTCCGGCTGAGCTGTAACGTCGGCCTTCTAACGGTGCCACGTGACACGCCATCGCGGGTGTATCTAGGATGTCTTTTCTTTTTTCTGGTAACGATGAACGGAATTTTCATCAGTAATTTGGCCGCGCTATTGACGCATGATATACCGGTACGCCAAGTCAATTCGATACGAGATTTGGCCGAACTAAATTACACAATTTACGTTTCCAAGACCGATTCAACAATGTTCCGAGATCCAATCTTTGAAGGTCGCATCGTTCTGTTGAAGCCGAACGAACCTTGCTGGATGCATGTGCGACGAGCGCCCTGGAACGCTTGTGTAACAATGGGTGCCAGATCAATGAACTTTGCGTTGAATAATACTTTACACGTGAGCTCAGGTTGCATCAACACCATATATATTTGGAACCAGATACCATTTCAATGGGCGCTTCAAGAAAAGATGAACACCGCACTTGGAATCATGACCGCCGGTGGTTTTATAGCATCCTTAAAAGGAATCGTTATGGAAAGACGATTGTTGGAATACGAATCTCAGGAAATTCCGGACGAACCCAGGGTCATGACTTTCAAAGATGTTAACTTCGCTTTTGTCATACTCGGCATTGGTTTGGGATTTGCATCGATAGCTTTTATATCTGAAATAATTGTTTATCGATGGCATCACAGAGTGCGGAGAACGCGAGTCATTGTCCTGTAGAAAGTCTCGTACATAAGATCAATGATAACGATGAAACAATACTTCGACGTACGAGTGCCGCGAAGCATAATACGGAGAAAGAATATGAACTTGGGAGTTCGAGCTGGAAACGAGTATTACAGAAGTGATACTGTTTGCGGCACGTACTTGCCATTTTTTTCCGTATTCCAACCTGAAATTCGCCAACGTTCAACATGGCAACCTCTAACTAAATTTACGTACTTTTTTAAATTGTCGCACAAAGGATCAACTGTATCACATGAAGTAAACTTAATCCCACGGAAAAAATCACTCTTTTTCGTAAAAAAAATATAAAAAACGGCGGCAAGTAGTTTAAAATTTTTTTAATTTCCTTCGCTCAAATAATATTTTTCTTTTTACCATTATCAAAAAATGGTTTCCAAACTTTTCGTAAGCTCCTTGGCGTCGGTTTTAAAAAAATTTGCGGATTTTTTTTTTTCTTTATTTTACTCTCATTTTATATTCGTCCTAAATTACTCAATGTGAGATATAGTATTCTGCACTCATGAAACTGCGATAGGGTCATCATCGAGAAACGCGGTAGCGTTTCGATGCTAAGCACCGAAAAAAAATTCTATAGTAGCGAGACGCTACAGAGTGTATCCTACGACAATATGCCGGAAGTGCGTGCAACTTACGATCGATACATCCTAGAAGTTATACAACGAATCAAATTGTAATAGACATTTTTATCGTGTAATTGAGGCTGATCTTCGGTCGATTATGAGATATCGGGCCGGATAATTTCACAGGGTCCAAACGATTATAAGGTGTTCCGAATATATATGTGTGATAGACATAGATAGAAACAAACACACAAAATAAAAACATGCAAAATGTAATGGTAAAATGTAATATGTAAAATGAAACGCCTGCGGTTTCTGTAAAAATGAATACAAAAATATTACTATTGCCATGATGCAAGATTGACAGGTTCATTTTATTCGTAGCTATAGTACGATCTATCACACTAATCATAACTGGACTACGATTGCTTCATAATCGACTTCACAGCAAAAGTACTCTTCCATCGTCTACTACAATCCTGGATCAGTTTCAGTTTTTCAATGCCGAGGTGCTATTATTTATGCTCCAGAGCTGTAGCGGCGCTGTTAGAGCGTCAAAAACGCGTTACGAGTCTTGAAGCTTTATCGCAAACTGGTGACGTGTCTCCTAGCTTCGAAGCTTTTGTTACGCAGAGATGGAGACGGTGTGCGGCACAAGTGACCCTCGAGATTCCTTACGGGATTCTTCGCGTTTTCTGCGTTAACCGTCACAACCGTTGCAACTGTATCGTCTAATTTCCACCGCGCCATTTTATCGTGTAGCTTCGCGTTATTGACATTGTTATTTTGAGCGATGCAATTGCAAGTTAGCAACGATCGCTTCCGAATGGTACCGTTCTAAGGGTCGGGACTTAACAATGCATTATGATAGAAAGAGACAAAACGAAAAGAGGATAAATAAAAAAAAGATGGTCTTTCGCTTGCGAACCATTGACGAATCCTTTTTACAAATATACCGATATCGATGGACGTCAAAAGGAGAAAAAATAAGATGAAGCTGAAGGGGGCTGCGCCATTGTCCACAATAATCACAAATTTCTGCAATAGACCAAGAAAGTGTAACGACGTGGTTCAAGTGAGTAGTTATTTTATAATAAAATAATGTTGTAAAAATGAAAAAATGTATTTTCCTGACAACTTTTTGTTTAATACTGTCACACCGAGTACTCAAAAATCGGTTGTTACAATTTCGTTTGGTTGATACGATACAATTGATTTTGTCCATTTTTTCCTAATGCCGCTTTTCAAGTATTCGGCGTACCATTTTTTGTCTTTTCGCAAAACGTTTTTGGTATTCGTTTAACTTGAAAAGTTGTTTTATCGAAAGTTCTACTGTACGTTCGCGCTATCCTCCTTGTTGGTTCTCTGTTGCTCGTAGATTTAGACGCGGGGGAGAAGGGTGCCAAGTGCGAGACCTGCACCATCCCTACACGCGCTGCTATCTCAACCAACACCCACCTCCCTCTTTACACCACCTCTCGCACTTCGAGGGTCTGCCACGCGCGCACCCCATCCCTCTAAGGCGCCATCCACGACGCTATTTCAGCCCCCATTTCCACCTTCAACTGGCGTCGCCAATGCGATAACGCTGGGTTCTCCCCTCTGTCTCTGTTTTACCGCCTGGAGTTTTGACGGTCACACCAGACGACTGGCTCGCAGTGGAAGGGAAATATAGGTTAAATTAAGGTAGGACACCAAGGACGTCGTATGGAGACGGTGCTCACCCTAACCGCATTTTTGTCAGTCGTAGGTCGCGGTTGAAACGACAGAGCGCTGAAGGGTCGGAAAGGAAGATGAATAGAAATCGTTCGCCACCCTCTCGCCTTTTCGTATGCTTTGCTCAGTCGCTACGAATGGACTATACAGAACTCCGGCCGTTCGACCCACTTCACACTTAATTATATTAACCTCTTTGGAGGTTCCTGTTTCCGGGCCCTTCCCGAAGCCCATGTCTCTCCTTCTCCACGACCGCCTCTTTCCCTTAGCGGCTATGTATGTATATGGTACCAAACTGTAGTCACTGTTACTAGCTCTAGTGCCGTTGCCGTTACTGGAAAGTGGAAGCCACCGAAGTAGTCGCGATATCCAACCTTGCCGCTGTCCTGTTACACGCTATAATACTATGTTGGAACAGTCGCAAAGTTCAAAGGATCAAAGTTCCGATTGCTTTCCGTAAGCGTCTGCTTCCACGACTAAGCGGTAGTAGAGTCTTTTATACCTACTAATTAGGAAAGCGTGGGGCACCATGGAGTCGCAAGGATGGACGCACGAAGTCTCCTGGGGAACAACGGGAAAATGTATTAAGCTTTTTTTTTAGCGAAAAAATGTTGAGAAAATTATGATACAAATTGAGACAACTTTTTTTAATGCAAATGGTATGATAAAAATTACAACATACTGTCTTTTTTTAATCGAAATGTAACTTTAAGGTACTTTAGCGTTATATTCATTCGGTTCAAATGGTATTTTCGTCGTACGCGTTTAATTGCACCAGACAGAGTACCGTAAGAATTTGCTTTCCGGTCACACACGGGGGGGGGGGTTCGGGAACAAACGACCACTTTCCAAGCTGTAAGGATATACGCATTAATACCATACAGTATGAAGTCGTTCTTCTGCATTGCTTTCATTTTTTCTCGCCGCTCCCGGTACCGCGCGCATGCCTCTTCTATCTTCGAAAGATGATGAAGACGCGACTAAAGTAGATAAGAGGGAAGGTCGATTGCTGACGGATTCAAGGAACTCGTCAGCTCTAGTTCTCCTATAACTACCGTCAGCAGGGCACGCTCTCGCGATGCAGCGAAGCGTCGGCTGTAAAACGGATGAGATCGGATGCTGTGCACCGGCGAGGAGGTGAGCGAAGAGGTGCTCCACGTGACCAGAAGAAAGAGGAGAAAAGAACGCAGAGGGTGGCGGTTGCAGATATCTCGCGCAGAAGAGGAAGGTCGGAAAGGAATAGAAAATGGTCGACTATCTATGCAGCCGCAGTGGGTACATGTCATATATGTGTTGAGCTGTAGACGCTGATGTTATCGGCGCGACGATGAGGCACAGGGCGCGAGAGGAAAGGGACCCGCTGATGAAAAAAGAAAGGAAAATTCTTCGTTCCAAGACGAAGAACCGAGATAAACCAAGCCCGCTGGCTTCTCCAGGAACGGGATTCTACTCGGCTGGAATGGAGGAGGTGCACGAGAAACGGTCGACTCGCGACGGTGGGAGGAAATTAACGACTCGGTCTCTTTCCTTTTTCTCGTCAATTTTATTGCGAAAACTCCCGCCCGTCGCTATGACGCCGTCGTACTCTCCTCCGCACTATCGTTCCTTTTTACCACTTGCCGTGCAACTTTAGAGCCAGATACGACTAGGGAAACGTCAGGGCGCTCTTGATTGGCAAGAGGCCCGCCCGCTGCTCGTGGGCTCTTCTGCACCTAAAGCAAAAGCTGCCATCGTAAAGTGGACCGCGAAGGATTTTCCGAAGGGAACGAAGATCCGGTAGGGCGGAAAAGAAGATACTCGATCGTATTTTCCATTACGACGTATTTCGGATGGTTTCTCGCCTCATATTTGTATTTTCGCCTCGCTAAGAGTTCTTCTTCGATTCTGCTGCTGTGCGAGCGCAACAGCCAGACCGTGCATTAGGTACATAGCCGCGGTGTGTATTCGTCTTTTCACGTGGAACAACGCTCGGAATTGCATGAGGCTTCCGCCGGTGAGGATGCAGCGAGCCAACACACCCCCTCCGTCCTGCCGTCCAACCCTCCACGTTCTTCGTCGCTACCGGAGAAGAAAGACCTCGACGCAGCGAACGCGAAGAATCTGTAGCGTTTTTCTTATCGAATCCGGAAAAGTGTTGGAAGAATGAAAAATACCTAGCCTGAAAATTCTTTCTGTACACTTTTCTTTTTTCAACTATCTTTTTTCATTGCGCTGAGAAACCTTTGAGTATCGATGGAATTTTCACTGGGAACTAGACGATTTTTTAAAAACGCAGTTTCATACTACATCTGGCGGTAGACGGTTTCATCGTGAGTAGCCGGGTTACTTTTACTTTTAGATACATTTTCGATTAGTTATCGAGA
The DNA here is from genome assembly GCA_963924025.1 of Ischnus inquisitorius. Classification (NCBI taxonomy): domain Eukaryota; kingdom Metazoa; phylum Arthropoda; class Insecta; order Hymenoptera; family Ichneumonidae; genus Ischnus; species Ischnus inquisitorius. The sequence continues at coordinate 567,684 of OZ001250.1, read as the reverse complement.
CACAGGACGTTTAATGGAAGTCCCATTTTGAGGCCGATCTTCTGAGCCCTAAAGTCTTTTGGGGATATTCAGCATGCGTTCCGAAGGAACAATCAGGAAAATGACAAGTCTGCCCGGTCGGTAATTCGGCGACATTGGATGAATGACAGAAAGCTAGTAGTTCCAGATAGAACGAGTAAGTATAGACTCATGGTCACATATTTTCGTTGATCGGGAATGCGCCATACCATCATGGCAGCGAATTGAGGGCCCCGCAAACATTTCCTGATTGCTCTGCTCGTTGATATCTCGCGCCCCTCGTTCGCGAAGCCCTTGTTCAAACATTCAGTTACCCTGCGGTCTGCTCTTCGACGCTCTATTCTCTTTATCTGCGTCACGCTCCCTCTCTCTCTCTCCGGCTTTTTGGTATCTCGCATTCCCAATTGGGGTGTAAACGACGTCATTTTATCATCAGCCAGTTACAGTCACCTCCATTCGGGATACTCGTTTTATCTCATGTACTATAATGGGATTATCTCATATATACTTCGCATAATTATTTGTTTGTTTGTCCCGCACCCAATTTCAAAGCAACATCGACAAGAAAAAAGATGCAAATTTATTTCACGCATCGCTTTCTCGCTAATAAAAAAAAACGGTGGGTTTGGAACCCCTTGATGAGAAAGTTATCCACGGTCAAAAGAAAGTCATGTCACGGAAAAGCATCGTCGGTGATTTGTTGGCTTCTTGGAACGAGAAATTTCGCGGCTGAAAAAAACGATTGAGAAAGCAATGCTAAAATGCCCAATATTAAAGGTTTTTTTGTATTTTTGCATAGGAAATATTAAGCAATGAAAACTGAGTTTTTATCAAGTGTCGGTCTCCCAAATAATTGACGCTCAATTGATACGAAGCTCGAGATATTAATTATTGGAGGATCACTTGTCTAAGCGTCAACCGAAAAAAATTACTACTTCGACTTTTTTCTGACGAGTGTTGCAATCACACGAGTTGAGGAAAAGTTTCTGGAATGAGTAGGGTATAAAATTTTATTGCATCAGTCCGTGAAACCCTACTTTACGTACGCGCAGCGAAGCAAAGGATTAAGGTCCCAGAAGGGCTAAAAGTATATAATGGGATAAGATCACCAATGAGTTCGACTCACGGAGGAATTAAACCGACAAAAGTGCCGAAACTTATGGCACAATTGAAATCACAAAACTGCCGGTGCTAGTATTATAAGTAACTAAAATCTACTGCCCTAGTGTTGGACGGATGAAAGTATTCTACTTCAAGCTTGCGGCGTCTGAAAAATGATGGGAGCGTCGAGTCTTGAATATGAGCGAGGATGAGAATCCATTGAACTCTATTTATTCGAGTCTAACACCCATCCCGACTGACTCTTCGTGTGCCCTCTGTGTATTTCTCCTCCCATCTCTTATTGTACCACCCTCTTAGCGATTAAATGAAAAGATCTGAATAATTTCGCAGCGCTGTTCAACGAAGCGCGTTCACTCCCCCCCACCCGCATCCTTGGATTCCGGTTTACACGTACTTACGAGCGGTTAACTTCCGCTTCGCTTTCTCGCACTCTCCAACCCGAGCTCCGACTTTCACTCTTCTATATCTCTATAAAGCTCCAACCACAGTCTACTCTCCTCAGCCTAAACCCAGCTGCAGTTGACGGCTCGAGGCACTCGACTCGAGCCAGGAGGTAGTCGCGGCAAGGGAACCTTTGGATAGAAGCTTGCGAAGTTTATTAAAGAGCTCAGTGGAAAAGCTCTATTCTCTTGTGCGCTATATGTACTTTACTATAAGAGAAAACGTCGAACGAAAGATTTTGGTTGAATGTACTATCGAGTCTGTTGCACCACCAACGAGCTACGCTCTCGTCGAGGCCTCGGTGCTGTAGCCGATATTAGGCGTCGAGAGTTTTACCTCTGGCGCTGCAAGAGTAAAAGTGGGCAATATTAGTTAGTACTAATATTCCCGTAAATCCACATAAAATGATATACATGTATATAACGCGTATATATAACTGCTGTAGTGGAAACGCTTAATAGTGGTAGACACAGTATACTACGTTATAAGGCGCTTCGCGCCTCGGTCGCCTCAATCCCGACGTCGTAACTCGGCCACTTAGCGAACCACCCCGTCGCCCGAATGCATTCTGAATAAGTCAGTTTCTCCTCTTCCTTTTCCCCACTATCTCTATACTATGGATAGGCAGAAGCAGCAACCCTTTCCACGAGCTCCGTCCCTCCCGCCGTCGTCGCACTCCTTACTCTTTTGCTCCGCAAGCTTTCCTTTAGCTTTAGCACTGACGAATTTAATAGTAAGGACGCGGTAGAAAGAGATTGAGTAAGAGCGAACGGCTTCAACTTGCCGGTTCTTCAGCGAGGCAAGCCACAACCCGAGACCGAATACTTAATGTAAATGCGAGACAAAGCAAGGGCGACGATTTCTCCATACAGGACCCCAACTGTGCACGTTTCCGTCTTAATCTTAGACACGTCCCGGAGCTCGGTCTAGAAATCTTCTTTTGTGAACGAATTTAAATAAGAATTTTTGAAATGTCAGCTACGTTTTAGCGTAATTTTATTCCATAATATTGTAATAATAATTGGCGAATTACAGTCGTTCGTAGGAGTAAATACTACGTTTTTACACGTTTCTCTACGTCTCTACGTTTCTCTACGCGACTCTACGCGAAAAGACAAAGGACTAAACAACGGCTTTTCATGCCGAAGTTATTTAAAATACACGATCATGTGAGAGGAAGAAACCGTCCCGTCTGACCTCCGTCAAAAGAAACGTGATCCGCGAGCCAACGAAAAACTGCTAGCCAATAACAAAAGCGGAAATTCCGAAAAACATGGTTACCGTCTCCAATGGATTTGTGCAGTTTGTACAATTTTCCAGAGGATTACTCATTTAGCAGAACTTCCAGAGTTTTACTCATTTTCAAACCCTTTCTGCCTCTTCTTCGTTCGTTTTTTCCTTTTTTTTTTTTTAGTTCTCGCCCTCAAAGATTCGTTGTGTTTGGTAGCGCCGATGTTTATTCAGATGGAACGAGGGAAGCTGAAAGAAACCGAAAGAGGATTCGGTAGGTGGAGGTTTCTAAGTAGTCGGATGATTCGTTCGTGGATAAATATTGTCCGATCCCCAGGAGCGATCCCACGGGCACTCGAGTTTCAATTGATCCTCCGGTTGGTAGCGCGCGAGCGAGCGAGAAGCGTATATAAATGGAGAGCTTAAGGTAGTTATGTCAGGCAGGATTTTCAAACTCCGGCACCTGGACTATGTACAAAATGTACCTTGAGTACTATCGTCTCCCTGAACGAAATGCGAAGTCACGTTAACGGATATTGCCAAAAGAAAGCGCACATTAAACATTGTCTTATCAACTCGCCCCTGTAGAATACATGCTAAATACTATTTTCAACTGAAACATGTGAAACTTCGTATGACGGTGCGAAATTATTCAAAGTCAATTGAAGGAATGTACACGTGAAGTAAATTGTAAAATATGACTTCACCAAGAACAAATCAATGCTCTCTTAAAGGGGCTGAGTCACCTTAAAAAAAGAAAAATGAAAAAAAAAATGCCCCTATCTATAACTTTAAATATAAATTGAGTTTCACACTCAAAAAGTACATACGTTAGACTATCCTCTTGAATTTTTTTGGAGCTGTACAGTCTATTTTTTCTAAAAGAGACACCGTCAAATTCCAGGAACATGGGTCCTACGAATGTGCAATCACTCCGCCTGATTTTTTCCCTCATTTGGGCGACAACACGGCGTGGTTTCCAAACCCTCAACCAATTATCTGCGCCGCTCTGCATTCGTAATAGTGTCATTGCAGAACAGCTATTAGCGCTGATACCAAATATGTGTAAGATTTTGATTGAGGTCCACAGCTACCAAACCATAGATGTCTGACACGGTCACGGCTAGGGTGTGTTTGATTTCAGCGTATCGAGAAGATGTTTGATGCGAGGCATGTCCAATTCATAACGAGTTCACAAGCGTGAGCAACCGCTTTTTCTTTTCTTTACGTAAATTGTGATATAACAGGGGTAAAAACTCAAGGAGGCTCAAATGTTACGAACAGGGGAAAACAAAAAGGACGGACAGAAATGAAAACCAAGTCTATTATTTTCTTAATACAATGTTTTCCTTTATAGCATTTATATATATTTCAATGACACATCCATTATACGCCAGTGAATGCCGAATAGTGTGTCTGAGTAAGTAAATGATTCAAGATTTATACATCTCTTCGTTGCAATACACAAGTTGCTTCGGTAGTTAAAGTTACTTGTATAGATATAAATTTGTGAGGAAACTACCGGAATTGAACGAAGTAGCTGAAAGCAGGGCAATGTACAATGGGAGATGTCTCTGGGACGTCGAAATTCCTAACTGATATACATGTATATACAGTTCCACCATTATACGGAGCTATCTCCATTGAATGCGAAACGTTGATGTTGAACATGAGGCGAGGAGAGCGAGTTCTAGCAACCTCTGGAGGAGGAAATACTATCTATAGTCGGGTGGTACTGCCATACTATGGTTCCAGTAAACCATCGGCGATCCACGAATTTGCGGAAGCGAGTGCCACGAGTTCCGCAGTGGGTTTCAACCCGACGACTTTGGCGTTCCACAAGTACGCGTTGAGATGGTCTCAGTTTGTAGAGCTTCCTGTGGCTGTTCGCAGTTCGAACATCCTAAGGAATCGGCAAGACGAATTGCGAATGGTGACACAATGATCCGTTGTACTTGAAATGGATGTTTGGAAGGGCTTCAACGATCAGCCAATGTTACATATTCGCCTTTCGTTAAATAGTCAAATGATCATTCTCGACTAGAGAAAACTACAAGAGAAAATATCCGACTGTTTGATCGGGGTTCTAAAACATTGCAATTTCAACTATCCAACTTGCAGGTCATTGACCACTTCACGTTGTTGTATTCGTTACCAACTGCATGGCGATGCTATGTTTGGAACGTGACCGGCTCTTTGTCGTTATCAACGTCAGGTCGTTACCAACCGCCTAGCGTTGTGAACTCGGGAACATCGCCAATTTCAAAACTAGCTTCATATCGTCGCCAACTTCAGATCACGGTTGGCATAACAACGGTTGCTCTTTCCCTACAATGACGCCGGCTCGGGGAGATGAATTTTGATATTTCGGCGGATACCGGTCGTCCTGTCTTTCGCGTGAAAATACTCGATCGAATTTTTCCTCCCAGGAAGTACAGCGACTTTTGAGCCGAGATTATGCTCGATCGACTCAATGATCAAGGCATGGCCAACTGTCGTTATATCGAGCTCACCGAGTTACACCGACTGTCCAACTTTTTTTATGTTGTGCACCATTCATTCAAAATAGATCCTTTCTATGTGCACGATTTCAGCAAGCGTTCAATTCTAGTAAAATTTCAGCATGCAACAGTTAGTCTAACATTCCGCCACCCGCAAAACGAGTCAAGCCCAACGACGTTTTTTTTTTCTTTCGATGCCCATCGACTCATTCCGCGGTACGTCCCTGCTGGTATGTTAAGCGCGTCTATGGCACATTACTGGTACGTTCGGCTGTTTCCGCAGTATTCGCAATGCAGTTTACGTTACTTTATTTCAGACATACATAAGTCTCTTTTTTTTATCGGTGAAAATTGAAGCCAAACAAAGAGACATTACCGTCACCAAAAGGCCGCCCTGACTGCACGCACGTTCAAATTTTATTCTATTTTTCCAAGGCTCCCCGGCAATTCGTGGTCAAGACTATGTTTCAACGTAAGAAACAAATGTTGCAAATAATATTTGGACATCGCTTCCTCATTATATTTTTAACGTCGTTTACAAAGCTCCTCCATGAGAAACTTATTCGGCCGATTTTGGATTCTTCACAGAGGCAGCTGTACAAACGGAGTTCAATAATTTGCAACAATTTTGTATGGCTCAATCTGATTCTAAATATGACTTAACAAACCAATACCCGTCACCGGATAGTAATAATCCGTTCGTCTGGAAATATTTGTCCGACATTTCAAAGATTGTAAGTCATGTTCATGATTTTTGTTATTTATGAAGTGCAATTTTTCTGAATGTGTATGAATCTTTTCGGAGTTTTATCTAATGATCGAAAACTGCGTTTTCTTTGTATTAAGATTTCTTCGAAATCGCAATTTTCAAACAATACATAGAATTGGGAAATTTCGTTGAAAAATGATTTCATTCCCTAATGCTGGAACATTGTACTTTTTCTGTATTAAAATTTCTTTAAAAGTGCAATTTTCAAACATTCGGAATTATTATTATTCAAAAACAATCTTTTCAGATCCTTACATATGCGCGATTTTTGAAAAGATTTTTATGTCATCGAGAAGTGTTTGTAATCATTGTTTTTCAGAACTTGGTGGCGTCGGACATAACGGGAGGCCTACGTTGAATATAAATAAGTGGTGCTAATAACTGCAATATCAACTACTTCTCAACTAGGAATTCGTTGCCGGCACCATTTAATTCTCTTGGTGTAAGGATCGATCTTCGACACGATAAAGCTTCGCCACAACGATATCGAAAGTGATTTCCCAAATAGCTTGCATTTCCTCGAGGCCCGTCTCGTTCCCAGTCGAGAGATCCTTTCGCCTGTCATATTTTTCTCGGCGATCGATCGGATTCCAGTGCAATATGTCACGTATCGTAATATTCAGACGTTCGTCAGGCGAATTATCATACAACAGTAGCACGTTTCCGTTGTATTCCAGTCGAATCCATTGGAAGCCAAAGTCCAGAGCGCGAGAGAGAGAGAGAGAGAGAGAGACCAGACTCCCAGAGGGTCGAAACTCCGGAAGGGTCTGGGAGCCTCGGGAATGTCCAAAGTTCAAACTTCTGAAGTGTCTACATTTCACGAGTAACGGAGGAACGGCGAATCAACCGAAGGAGAGACAGGCAGAGGGGCGAAGTGAGAAAAGAATTCGTCGCAAAGAGTAACCAACTGGCGCTTCCGAACTTTCCGGTTATATTCATTCCTCTGCTCTACAGACGATGGATTTTAGTAAAAAAAAAAAAAATTCTTAACTGACCCAGAATTTTTCTACCGAACCCAATCCCACATTCGATCGTTCGCGCTGGGGCCGGCTGTTAAAAAGTATCTGAAAGTTGAAACAAAAAAACAATTACTCAGCCCGACACGCTGCGAATTCTGAGGCGCGCGGAGCTCGTGGTCCATGAAACAACGTGGGCAGGTAAGCAGTGATAATAAACCATTAATCATTATCCAACAATCCGGGGTGTTCCGGATGAAAATGAGGCACAGGCGCGCGGCAAATGCGTAGCAAAGCGGACAACAGGGCTGGTGCATCGAAGCCTGCCGGCTGTTGCCGAATACCGGTGGCAAATACCGCCGACGCCGCTGCCCGCGCGGGAACCGCAGCAGCACCGGCGTGTGCAACGGGAAGGGCGGCACGAGGCGAGATCTCCGGCCGCGCGCGCGACGGGCGCGTTCAGGATCGGAGGGTCGAAGAGGGGCAGCGAGGGTGGCAGAGAGGCAGGGAGGGTAGCAGCGATAGAGCCGGAGGACGCAAACGCGGAAAGCGCCCCATAGACGAGACGAGTCGGGGTGGGAGAATGACGTTGAGGAAGAGGGACCGCGCGAGGGATGGCGAGAACGCGACGAACAAGGATGCGCAATGGAGCCTCGAAAAGGAGGTGGGTGGCTCTTTGCCTTGCCGTTCCTCCCGTCCGCGGTGGCTGACGGCGCGCGGAGCCGGCGGAGGGCGGGGTGGGGCGGCGGCGGCGCCGCCGATCGTCGAAACGACGGCGGCGGCGGGTGCTCCGGTGGAGGTGGTGAACATAAAATCCGTCGCACATGCCTGGTGCATTCATTAGGGGGGATGTGCCCGTGCAGCGTACACGCAGTCCTGCATAAACGCAGCAACCCTCGTTGCAAGACGGCCAACCTTGGTCGCGTCTCGCGTATCACTTAACAGTACTAACGTTTGCGAGTATTAAAACAAAACACAAAAGACGAATTTTAACGGAATCGTGTGTTTATAATTCCCGCCCATCCGCCCCCCACCCCCCTCGATAACTCACATTTGCTCATCGTAAATCGTTATCGCGCGAAGGTTCTCTCTGCCGGTCCGACGTCATCGATATTAAAACGAGCTTTCTCGCGGGCACCGTCGGTTCGTCGCGCGCCCGAAATATCAACGTTCATCCGATCGTTCTCTTCGACGCCTGTGTCAAAAAATAAATTAAATAATGAACATTCGTCATTGATTCTTATGATAGTCAAAAGTGTGATTTCTCTGCAATATATGTATATATATATGTGTGTATATATATATAAAAAGTAAATATTAACGATAAGTTAATTTAAACGCTTATGCGAACTCTCACAGTACGCGGCTCTTCATTCTGCTCAAGAAGAAATAGATAAATAATTGAACAATAAAGATAAATAACGAAAATCGTTTAAATCGTCCAGAGGGCAATTTCACGGACGGCTACGAGTGCTCGATCCACGTTTTTTTTCGGTCGCGTGTAGGATCAATCGGCACTCCGCAACCAATGTCGTTCGTTCCTTCGAACTCGCAGTGATTTTTCAAAACAATAATAAACGTCGCTTCGCGGGGTGTGCTGTTCGGGCGAGTCAGGAAAGCTCGTTTTCGCGCTTCCGAGATAATCGTAAAAACAACGATAAAAACGGCAAACCACGACGTTCTGTGATCGAGAAAATATAGTAGCGAAAAATGCGGAGAACGGAGGACACGGGTGCGCGGCATTTGTTTCGCGGTGCGATGTAAAAATTAGCGTCAGTGGTGCTCGACGACGAGCAAAAGTGTGAACGAGTCGACGCGGAAAAAAACGGAAAAAGCGCGGAAGAGGGAGGAAGCTGCATCGGCGAAGATACCCGTGCGCGTCGCGAAGAATTCGTCGCGCCAACAGCGAGGGGTGGGGAAAGGGGCCTCCCGCTCGAAGATTACATCCGGCAACAATCATCGCCGCCGAAGACTCGTTTCCGGTATCTGCGTGTGTACATCGCCCGAGAGCCACGCTCGAGCCCGTAAATTTTCATCGGCAACGCGTCAAACGACGGCCTTCGCCGTGCACCCGAGAAGATTTCATGTTCACGAATTTTAATAGACCAGGTAACCAATGCTAAGCTCCGAATACCAAAGAAAACAAAAGAAAATATCTCATTTGGCGGGCAACGCGTTGATTTTGTCATCTCTCTGATATTCTGTTAATATAATTCCTTCGATTGTGTCTCATCGAACGAAATTTCTTGCTTGCATGATCGCAGTATTGCCGTTGCGAATAAATTTGTACAGTTTTTCGTTTTGTTTTTCATTGACAAAGTTTCGCCGGCGATCGCGAAGCGCAGATCGCCTCAATTCCATTGACGATTCAATTTCGAGTCAAGCGACGGAGCACGTGACTCCGAGATATCGATTGCGTGCCCGTACCGTCCTTGAAGATCCTCGACAACCGAAGATCTCGCAATATTCGTACCTGCGTGCGCGAAGAATCGCTCGACGCGGAACAAAGTCCTTCGCGCTTGTTTTTTCGCTCTAAACGATCATTTTTGGGGCGAAAATAAATGACTAATAAATAAAGCGTCGCGGTTAAGAATCACGGAAATTCCGATACGAGTTCGATATATCGATCGAGCTCGTCGAATATCGGCGCGTTGCTTCCGGAAATTGTCGCCGTCCGAAGAAACTGGGATTTATAAAAAAAAAAAAAATTCTTGCACGAGAACCGAAAGAAAAAGAGAAGCGAAAAATAGTGATGGATAAATAAGAAAAAAAAAAAAAGCTCGACAAACGGACTATAATTGATCGTTCCTCGTTCGCCTACAGCTCGCCAATTTCGTGATCGCGGTAGACGGGCCGTCGTATGTATATGCAACGAGCGGTGTTTGAAGATCGAACACTCAAAGCGCGCACCTCGCTTCTCCTGTTGCACGGGGAGAAACAAGATCTCTCGCGCGCAATGGTCGGTCGCAAGTGGCGAGGAGTAGGCGCAAGGGAGCGCGTAATATCCGTAGGGTTTGTCCCCGCCAGCTCCCGACAGTCTGAAACCCTCCGTTCCCTCCGTTCGCTCGACGGCGCGTCTATCGCGGAGCATGGAAAATTAAAACTTCGCTCCGAAGCGAAGAGAAAAAAAGAGACGGAAATGAATAATCGTTTCGAAGATGTGAAATCCTCACGAGCGCGACCATGAACGACGTCGTTGCGAATTCATGATCTGCATCCGTCTCGCGTGGATCTGCGAGCGGAAACTTGAAAAAAACGAAAAAATTCCGAAAAGGAACGTTCGAATCTCGGAAAGAACGGTCCGTGTTAATAATAACGAGTTCGAGAAGAGTCGAACGGAGAATGCCGTTTCGTCGAGGTCTCAATGGCGCGGCTTTTCAATGATGGCAACGATGACCCGAACAATATCCTTTTTTTTTTTAACAAACAACGAAACATCTCGTTGTACTACGGGCTTTCTTGTTTCGTATAATTCGCGAAACGATAGGACGAACAAAAGCTCGAGGATTGAGGAGACGGAAAATTTTATTTTTCGAGTCTGAAATACGAAGAAAAGAAGCAGAAGCGCTTACCGGGAAGCGAATAAGGAAGAAAAAGTCAAGCATCGCTTCGAGTTGAATGCGTTAGCTTTCTTCGGTCGGCCAAGTCCGGGAGTCATGACGAAGGAAAGAAAGAAGAAAAGAGGCAAAAGAGACGAAAATCACGAAGGAAAGAATCGCGGCGATGCTCGATTTCCTTCCCGAGGGGGTGGAAAAAAAAATGGTAACGCGTAGATATGCGGTACTCTCGTTGCTCCAGCCAGGAATGTATATCTGTAACGTTTTGTAGCGAGTTGCCTCTTCCTTGATTTCGTCTGATCTATCCGTTTAGCGGCGGGAGGGAAATGGGGGGATGAAGCGTGTGTTGTCGCCGGAAGGTCACACTCGACACACGGTTACGGAAGAGACGAGAGAACGAGAGGGCTCGATGGGGTGCAACAACGACGAAGTACGTTATCGTCGACGTCGTTGTCGTCGTCATCGTCGTCGTCGTCGAAAGCCCACGAGGATGAGGAAGGAGGGGGCGAAACGGGACGTAGAACTAGCTTCTCTCGAGCCTATATCGACTTTTCACTCGACATCGAAAAGTGGAAGCCACCACCGGGCGTTGCAGCGACGTTGGTATAAAGTTGGAAAATAATAAAAATCGTGGATTTGAGGCTAGGAGGGAGAAAGAGAGAAGCTTCGTCTGTCTCTCTTTCTTTGCCCATCTAGCTCGCTCGTTCTCCCACTCAACAGTGCAATGCCTGAGATTTATCGAATTTTCACGTCGTGTCGCGCCGAGCGGAGGGCTCGCCTCTACCCGTGCCTGCGCCAAAGTGGCTCGGACGTAGCGAACTCCCCCTCGGTGATGCCAGTCGCTGAGGGCAAAATAGAGGAAGGGGAAAAAGCGAAAACGAGACACGCGAGCCAGAGCTCATAAGTGGATAGCTTATCATGCCAACGGAGACGAGACGCCGAGGACGAGGAACAAAGAGGACTAAACCGAGATGGTGAGAGACGGACGACCGGACGGACCGACTCCGGGCCAACGAAAGAGTGATGAGGGATGAAGCTCCGCAACCCCCGACGGAATGCAACGAGAAACTAGAGATGAGCTCTCTTCTGCGCACTATTCACCGCGGCTCGCTCTAACCGCGACTCTCTTCTCGGAAGAGCTCGTCCTCGAAGAATTCGTCATCATCGCGAAGAACAAATCGCCATGCGGAAAATCCGTCGCGTTTGGCGTTCACGAGAGATCGAAAAGGTGAGAATCAAACGCTATAGTCACATCCAAAACGCCCGACGAAAAAGACCGTTTGATGAATATGGGATGACCTTGATGTTCCGAAAATTACCGCCGATGGGTACATTTTCACGGTACCGCAAACGGCCATTCTCGACATTTTTTCCATTAGGCTGGTGTAGATTTTAAGTTTTCGATACAGTCCGAAATTATTTTTTTCCGTCCCTGACACTTGGGCTCTTATCCGAATATCATGTATTTCGATGTTCCATGGGCTTACGATTCAATTTTTCAACATAAAAAAATTAATTCAACAAACGAACACACCGACCGGTTGTTTTTTTATTGTGCAAAAAAACATTTCGTCGAAAACAATTTCAAAACTTTTTCATGCATTTTATTTGGTTGAAAAAAAAAGAAAACAGGAATTGAATCGAACCAGGAACGATGAAACACATTTTTCGAATCCCCCGAGATCGCGGACCTGACGAAGCTTAATTAAGCGGGAAGTAAGGGAGACAAAAAAAAGGCCCGAGTATTAGTTGCCACATTCTTGTCGGTCGTGTGCATATGATCGGATATTCAGCGGTTATCACGAAAGCGTGCGGGGGCTTTGGCGAATCAGCGACGGCTAGCGGAAAATAATAGGTCATCGATCGACGAATGCTGTCGACGGAGAAGGTACCCGAGAAACTAGCAGTTGCCACTGCTACTGTTGCTGCTGCTGCTGCTGCTGCTGCTGTAGCCGCTGCACCGGCTCGGTTGCGTTTGAATTCGAGAGAGCCGCGGCCAAGGTCGATTTAATAGGAGCGCAAATTAGATAGATAGGATCGAATATCGGTTGAGCCAGGAAATCATAGATTAGAATCTCTTCGTGAACGGGTTATACCCGACTATCTCACGCCGATGTATAGGTATATTTTCTTATATGGCATTACGAATGAATATTATTTCAACCCTCCAAGGTGAGGCGCCATACCGCATTAGGTATTGGTAAAGAAAATATAATACGATCTTCCTTATCACCACGTTGTCTTGGTCGAGTTAAAAGCTCATCGACAATGTCGATCACACGTAACTCGGTATGTGTGCTGATTTTTTGTTATCGGTTCCAATGCGAAAGAACAGAATACGAGGAAGTCTATATTTTTAAGGCCGTTATGTCGCTTCGCGCTCATTTCGCATACGTTCAAGAAAGCTGAGAGCAATTACAAATGCTTCTCGATGATATAAGGACCTTTAAAAGTTCAAGCATATTGAAGATACTGAAAAGATCAATTTTGCAGCATAATAATTCCAAAATGTTATTAACGAATTAATCGAAAAACTATTCTTTCACAAATTCCCGTAAACCCACTTTTTTTTAATGAAAGTGATTCGTTCATTTTTGTAAATGCGTATGAGTTTTTTTTTCATTTTTCAATTTGCTTTGAATTTTATGGCTTTTCACACTTTTCTGGATTAAAGAAAGAAAAGATTCAAAGCAATTGGACAAATTTGAAAAAATTCATACGTACTTGCAAAAATGAACAAATTGTTTTCAGTAAAAATAAAATTGGTTTTCCGGGAAATTTGGTAAAAAAATAATTTTTCCATTACATTGTTACCTTTTGGAATTTTTTCTTTTGGCTTTATTTGTGTACAAAGTTTATCATGTACAAAAAAATCACTCATTCAAAAATTAAAGAATTCGAAATGTCAACAATTCCAAAGGATGTTAGTGATGACGCGAGTCATCGGACTGAACTCTCAAAATCGTCGAAAGCATTCGTCTTGAGGTCGTTTGTAACTCACATACACACAAATCTTTTGTCAATTTCATTTTTCAACGTATCGAAACATTTCAAACACACGCACATGGAATTTTCAAATTGTTCAATACATTTTTTCACAAACAGAAAAATTTCTCTACACCAAGAAAGCAAAAAATGTCTCGATAACTATTATAAACTTTTTTTTATTAGGCATTTCAATATCATTTCAAAATATCGATTACCGCGGAATAGAATACTAGCAATTACAGTTGATCGGCATTGAAGGATTTAGCATGCCGCCCTTTACGTTGCACTTGACGACGCGACGAATGAAGTAAAAAAAAAGAAAATCCGACGAAAAAACGTCGCAGCAAAGTAAAGTGAAAATAAGCGAGAAAAGGACTTTTCGCGAACTTCTCGAAATAGAGTCTCGGGATTATTCGTCGACGTGTGGTCAGGCAACGGGGATTAGAGTGGGATGAGCGAATTTACTTTTCTAACGAGAATAGCTTCCACCCGTCCGCCCTCTCGCCAGCACCAGCGGGATGACATTTGCGATCAATCACAAACCTAATGCGCTCGACTCTCGACAATCGTTGGCGGGGCGCCCTCAGTCGCGCTTAATCTAATTTTCGAAAGTTATTCGCCAAAGTTAATCACACCGTCGGACCTGTACAAATAATCAAGTGGACTCAATGTAATAACGTTTGTATTAGATGGGTAGAATTTACATTAACCCAGTACCCAGTTAAAAGTGAGATTCGAACAGAATTTCAAAGACTTCCAGATGGAATTACTATGTTTTTCAAAAATTCACCGTACAAATTGAGCGAAGAGCACGAATTTTCCACAATAGTAATGATTCCAAGAAATTACTAAGATATTAGTTTAACATAATAACGCGTAATATTTAACCCGAATAACAGTAAAAGATTTTGAGTTTTTCTGACCCCAAATTTCCAGAAATCGTATAGACGACAGGGGCGTGGAAGAATCGAGACATTTTCGCCTGATTCAGCTGTCGCTCAATTATTAAATCATCGCTCGATAAAATTTTCAATCTGCCATTTCGCGGAGTTCGTCTCACATCCCAAAAATTCTACCGCTTCAATGACAATGCTATATCAGCGTGGTGTTAGCATTACGAGGGCTAATACCCATCGATATTTCATGCACCAAAATCATATGTGGAATGTCAAAGGTCGCGTGAAAATTTCATTAATGTTTTCGATCCGGTGATCGGTCATGGTTTTTCGGTTCATATTTAGAATGTCGTTGAGCCATTAAATGATTATGTAAAAATCATTTGAAATTGTTTTATGAAGTTGTTAAAATGTTTTCTCTATGAGGAAACCGAAATAGATTAAGTAACTTTTTCATGGAGTTGCTTTGCATTTGAATGGCAGTAAAAACGATTTTTTTTACAATGAGGTTGATGTTTAATATGGTCTGTCGTTACAACTTATACAATAATAGTAAACGTCCGTTGCCCTTATATATCATCAATGTAACTGGTTAGATTTATCGTCGTTAAATATTGTAATTGAAAGTGCTGATATTCATTTTATTACTAGAATAAATTTCATAATCTTTTTTTATCCGAATGAACTTTACATTATTTCATTATTAAAAATTACCGATAGACGGAACGCACCTCATCCAAGACATAAAGAAAAGATATATACCACATAACGATGATTGGTGAAGTATCAGAGCGCGTCAGGAGGATAGGACGAGAAAAAGTCGGATAGTTCATCTTGCTCAACGTCATTCTTGCCTAATGTGGGACAGGTGAAATAATTGAGACGAGTATAACCGTGGCCCAGTTTCCGTAGTACGAATGCATATATAGAATAATTATAAGTCTACAATGCTATATCCATAGGGATGCAAAGTACGGCGGTAGAAATTCTGGCGAATCATCAAGGGACAGCGGGGAGAAGGGTGATTATACGGATATAATAATAAATTGGTGAGAAGAAGTCCATTGGGGTTTCTCGATTTTGTCAATTTTCAGCCAATCAAAATAACTATTGATCGAGGCAGCGCAACCTGTGGACCGATCCGGCTTTGTTCGTTTCAATTTCCCGTTTCCATGGTATACGGCCATAATGAGCACACAAAATAGAAACGTATCAACGAAATTGAGATGAGATTTACAAAAAAATGCAAATAAAATTCGTAGTCGGCCTTCTCATTCTTAAATCACTGTTTACAAAACGCCTCTATGAGAAAGTCATTAAGCAATTTTTTACTTTCGCACAAAAGGAGCTTTCTTAACGCTAATTTTGAAATGAAGAAGCGATGTTCAAGTTTAATTCACGTCCTCTTATGATGTCTTAAGTCTATTCGACATAAAAAACTGTAATCGCCCATTTACGAACTACGGTGAAAAATGTTGAATGAAATAACTGATTCGAAAATCCGAATTGGAGCCCCCATTCAAAAGGTTCTGAGAAGATTTAGTATAATAATAATGCAAAACAGTTATTAATAAATTAGATGAAAAAAAAAATTGTTCTACGTATCAGTCGGTGAGGCATCCTTTTTTTTTATCGACATATTGATTCATTAATTTTTTTGAATAAGATAGATATTGTTAGAACACGCTCTAATTTTCGAATTTTTGCTTTTTATTTTCATAAATGGATGAAAGTTTACCATTATTGGATACAAATTTGGAGAAACACTACGCGTTAGACCGGAAAAATATTATGGACAATCGATCGAAGATACACACTCGCAAATGATAACAGAAAAAAAATTATAAAAAGAGGTTTTAGAAAATTATGATTTTTTACTTATTTGCATGTATTAAAAATAATTGACAAATCAACTTTGGCTAAAAAAAAAGATTAAGTTACAGGATGATTCGGTGAAAATATTTTTTTAAATATATTTGTAAACATCTTTTTCGAATTATGCAAAATTCATGTTCTACGTGTCTGGTTGATTCTTTTCTCATTTTTCTTCGTCGGGAGCTCTTCACATTTCTCTCCGGGTCTCAGTTTTGCTGAAAATGTAACGATACTCGAATCTGAAAGAAATGAAAAAAGAATTAACAAAGTTATAGCAATTTTTTTTGAAAAATTCGAAAGATTCAGAATCTCGTAAACTTTTCACGATTTGACCGATAGCCACGGAAATTTGATACGCATCACCGGCCTACTTGTGTTCAACTTTTTGGCTCGGCAGATTAAAAAATGGTATAAATTATAGATGTAACGATATTTAAAAAAAATCCTAATTCATAAAATATCAAAGACTCAATGGATTTTCATTAAATTTGATAGTCAGGATCGCCAACAATACAACCGAACCGCCGGGCGACCTTTTGACGAAAGGTAAAAAATAATGAGCAAATTAATGTGAAAGGTTCCACTTCGCAATCTTGCTTTTTCTGCAATTATGAAATGTCGAAATTATGAGAGTCATGAATGATTCATTGTGCCACAGCACTCGTAACCTTTCGTATAGTAATGAAGCTGAATGGTGGGGATTTTCTCGGATCTTGTACATAATTAAGACGTTGCGAATCTCTGGCCAAATCACCGCGAATATCAGGATGATAGTTTTAACTTCTTTTTTTACCGACTATTATCAAAGTCTGAGTCACAGCGGCATTGTTAGACATTATGTTAATGTCAGAACATTGTAAATTTTCTGAGCGTCGTTCGATATTCGGAGGACGAGTTGGTTGACAATTTTCGTTTAATAGGAACGATTTTGAATTATTTCATATTTAATAATTTAATAATCTAATAATTGTAATTATTTTTCTATTGTCTCAACAATTTTTTAACGAAATTTGTGATTAAATGAATTTTGTGATTTAACTTGTCCTGAATCCGTCAAGAAATTCGATTTTCACTCGATATTGAAGTTTTTTCGAAAATGTTTATTTTCGTTCTAACTCTTGCAAAACGCGAGTCGGAGTCGAGTTGAAATTGAGGCGAATGGTCATCAGTAAAAAGAATACAAGTTTATGTTCAGGAGGTACATTCCCGTAATAATTAAGGCTTGCTTTTGTATCAAATTTCGCAAGGCTCGAAATACGGGCTAACAAGCAAAATGAACATTCAATCCACATTCAACAGCTACTTGTAGTCAAATTTTGAACCCGATACATATCGTAAAAATTGCGGGAGTTATAGAACGGAAACAAAAAATTCGAAACTCCAGAAGCTCGGCGCGCTTTGGAAGATACGTTCCAAATTCAATCCCGAACTAAATTTAACAAATGTCCAATTGTAGCTCAAATTAGAACTTGATATCTGTAAAATTGCGGATACAACCATGCTAAAAAAATCCCGAAAACAATATTACTCACGGACGGCGAATATGTTTATTTCCATCAATTTTGTTTCTTTCAAATAACTCCACATTAACTACACAATTATAAAAAATGTTTTTCCTGTCCATTGAAGTATGCCCAAGTGACAATAACAAAAAAAATTTGGTCATAATATGAAAAACAAAAAATATGCAAAACTTTTGAAACAGAACATCGATTTGCGTGAACATAAAAAGTAAAAAATCTTAGCGTTCGCTTAAGGTCGTTATGTCGCTTCGCGCTCATTTTGCATAAGTTCGAGAAAAAAGAATATAAATACAACTACAACGATTGCAAATACTTTTCGATGGTATAATAATCTGAAAAAAATCATGCATATTAAAGGTACTGAATATATTAATTTGCATGATAATGGATCCAAAATGTAATTAACAAATTAATAAAAAAATGCAGTTTTTAACAAATTTTCCGGAGACCCAATTTATTTAAATCAAAATGAATTCTCCATTTTTTAAAATACTTATGCATTTTTTCATATTTTTCAATTTGCTTTGAAGTTTGTGGCTTTTCACAGTTTTTTTCCATCAAGAAACATAGAATTCAAAGTAAATTGAAACATCTGAAAAATGCATACGTATTCAGAAAAATGAACGAATCTTTGTCAGGGAAAAACAATGTTTTTCCGGGAAGTTAGTTAAAAAAACAATTTTTTGATTAGTTTGTTTATAAAATTTTGGAATTATTATTATGCAAAATGAATCTTTTCAGTATCTCTAATATGCATGATTTTTTTTCCGATTATTATACCATCGAGAAGTATTTGCAATTTGTTCTCATTTTTCTCGAACAAGTGCGAAGTGAGCGCGAAGCGACATAACTACCTTAATTCGTCTGCAAAGTTTTAGTTTTATCGCTCAGATCGTGCGCAAACGGCAGTGCGCCCAAACAGTATTTCGATAAACTTGAAAGATTTTCATAAAATTCGAAGTCCATCGTCGATATCAGCCGAATTCAATGTCAAACAACCTTGGCGTTAAATCGGCTCGAGTGCCGAATTTCAGCTCGATCGCTAAAAAATTGCGGGAGCTATCGTGTCAACATCCATTTTCGGCACAATTTCTTTCAAATGCGATTTATTGAATGCTTTTTCGAACTTGTTCAACACGTTTGCACAAAAGTCTGGAATTCTAAATTTTCCATGAAAATCCCCTCGATCGAGAAACAAAATAAAATCCTTTGAAAAAAATATATATGTAAATATTCGATGCATGCATCGCCAACGAGGTCGAGCGAGGATTCGAATAGGTCCCCGGAAGCGTTTACGATGACGTCTGGGGCGTTTATGGACGATGCGCAAACGCCAAACTTTGCGAGGGATGCATGGCGCTTATTCGTTTATCGTGCGCCTGGCGGAGTGGAGTTAACGAAATTAAAGCAAAACACCCCTTTCATTACATGACGTAGGAGTCCACTGTTGGCCAGTCTGTGTTACGCCGTGCCAATCCCTGTTGACGCTGTGTATCCGTAGGGATAGGAATATACATGGAAAATGTTGATAGAAATGGGTGAGATGGGTCGGGGGAGGCGAGGAGCCGAGAGAAACGAAGTGTTGAATAAAGTTACTATGACCATCGAAGCCCAAGCCCGAGCCCGCGACTGAATGAGCTTTCCGTGGTCGTGGTACCGAACTTTGCCAGCAAATAGAATTGCGAACTATCAGTGTTCTCTACCCTGCCCTGCCCTCCGTTTGTTTATCCATTCAACCAAATCCGCCGATAGAAAGGGACAACGTGGAAGGCAAATGCACCATAGGGATGGGGACCGAAGCTTTCACCTTGATTGGTTGAAATTTAATTTATATATCAATTATCGATCCGCACCCCCTCGCGGGAGGGAAGTAACGTAAGACGTATATATTTGAGGCAAAATTTACTCGGCACAGAAGATGATCCGTAATAGCGGCGAATCCAGGATGGAAAAACTCCCACTCAACCATGTTCATATTTTGTGCAGTTTTCTTTTTGGAACACTCCCTCGGCCGCGAGCTTTTTCCGAGGTGCTTCCTTTCTGGGGTTTTCTTTTCCGATTTTTCTTCCCAAGTGGGCTTTTTTTTGGACGAGAGGTTTTGGAGAGGTTTGTTCCCTGGGGTTATTTTCGGGACTTTCTTTTGGGACCGTCTCACCTGAATTTTTTTTAGGGGGTTTTTTTTAAGGATTCTTTTGCCGAGAAGTTTTTCTGAGTTTTCTCTTTGAGGGTTGTTTTTGGGGTTTTCTTTTTGGGACTTTGTTTCGGGAAGTTTTTTCCGCGTACTTTCCTTTCCAGGGGTTTCCCTCGCAGGGTTAACCTTTCGAGACTTTTTTCCGCGTACTGTGGCAACAACAGCAGCATCGGCAACAGCAGCAACTAGCAAGATCGTGAGCGAGAAATTTCTCTCACGGTTTGGGCATTGATTTTCCGCGAGCTATCTAAACTATTATCCTCGCTAGTACCCCCTCACCGTTGATAACCATAATTTAATCTGTGTGCACGAGGCTCTCGGTACAATGCAAGTACCAACCTCCCCGCCTCCTCTGTAGATATAGAATGGATTAGCAGGCTACGAACTTACGGCCAGGTAGACCAGGGACAAATATATAGTATAGTAAATGTATATATATATATATATATATATACGCATATATATCCGGACGAGCGAATACAGACGGAAGTCTGGACGTTATGACTCAATGCCAATAAGTGAAGAGGAAACAAGTGGAAACCCTAAACGGGAGAGAAATCATGATTCGCGGAGGTGGAAACCAACCTCCGACGGAGAGAAAACGGACTCGGTAAGATATTGAAATGGAAAATCTCTGAGAAAATACGAGACCATTATAAATACTATATTAATCGAGGGGGGGAAGCGACTCGCCAGGTTGGATGAATAAAAAATGAAATAATGGTGAATTTCCAGGAGTACAATATAATATTAATAAATCCTAAAAGAAAGTCTCATTAAACGTCGTGTGTAAAGAAAGACGTATTGGCCTTGCGAAAAAAGAAAAAACAGATTTATATATATTAAAAAAAAGTTTACTACCGCTGGAAGAGCGATGGCCGAGTCGTTTGTGACGGCGACTCTCCACGAAGATAGATCCGCGATGAAAGTGCGCACCGTTTCCTCGCGCCCGCGCGACGTCTCGACGCTGCGAAAGCAAATCAACGTTGAATCTTTTTTCCGCGACGAATGTGTGCGCGTCGAAAGAACCAAAATTCGCATAAGAAGAAAACAAAGTGAACGAGAGGGGTATACAAAATGCAAGGTGAAAAATTGCCGGAACGTTGAGATTCGGCGCACAGGCCGACGAGCAACGAGCTCCGAAAGGTATTTCGCAGAAAAATTATCCTCGCGAATGTACGCACTTTTGCTGTTATTTTTGTTCATTCTCGTTCTCGTTATCCGGCATCATTTCGAATCAGAAAGAAAAATCTCTGGCTCTGATCGGAAAGTATCGACGTTCGGGATATATCGTAAAACTCATTTTCGCAATATCGACTCGTGACTAATGATTTTTATATTGATATTATTTTGAGCGAACATAAAACAAAAAAAAAGACAGTAAACAAATGGCATTTGAGGTTGAGAAAATTTTGTTGAACAACAAACAACGTTTTGTTGAAAACCAACGACACAAAAAACAATTTGTTGAAAACAGAAAAAAATTGACGACATTCTGTATATTGTAATACGAAAAGAATTGCGTCTTTTTTTTTATTAACAAAAAATGTGCGAAGGATATTTGCTCATTTTTCTTTGAGTCTGCGCTTATGAAATCTTGGCAAATGTCGGTTACGAGAAAAAAAGGTCGCGATATGCAAGTAGTAATTGCATCCTTTTTTTATTGGCGCACCTTTTTTTGTTTAAACAAATTTTTTGGGGAACAGTGGCATACAGTTGGGGGGAAAAAATTATGTTCGGTGAGAAACCATTGAAAATATGTGTCCGGTAAAAAACGACTCGATAATCATCGATATCTGTCTTTTTACCAATAATTATTTTCTCAAACTAACTTCGTAAACGGTATCTTTATATCGAACCGATGGCCGAACAACGGCACACAGAGCGTATTTTTATCTGGAAGGTGTTGACCTAATTTGCTTATCGACAGAATATCTGTCAAGTCTTAAATAAAATGAGTCTCCAATGGTATTTAAACGATTAACAATTTGGTGAATGTCGGAATGATTCATGAGTGGCTTCAAATTTTACTGTCGATAGTAGAAAAAAATGTATGCAAATTAGATTCAGACATCGCATCCTCATTTTATTTTAGACATGATTTACGAAGCTCTTCCATGGGCAGGCTCAGCAAGCTCAGTGACTTGTTCAGACAATTTTGGTTTCCCCATAGACGGAGCTTTGTATGCGACGTTAGGAACGAAATGCGGAAGCGATTCGAAAATCCGATGTGCATAATTTTTAATTGCTCAACCTAAGTCGTAATGCATGCACTAAAAAGAGAAAAGGATGCAGTAGAAAAGAGAATTTTTTTTTTTTAATGCCATACACTTATTTTGTTTTTCGACGGATTCACGCAAAATTGAACCCTAAAACGTATTCAACAACAATATACTTGTGGTCAAAATTTCAACTCAATATTTAAACATTGCGCGAGTTATAGAACGGAACCAAAGATTTTCCAAAAACACCCAAACGTCATAGGTTTTATATGCTTTGCCGAATTCCCTCCAAATTTAATGGCAACACGAGTTTATAAACATATCAACGGTCTAATAGTGTAAATTTGTACCCGATATTGGAAAAATCGTCGATGGGTGCTAACATTTTGATAATAAAATCTCGGGATAAACACGCAATCTCGAATTCGAGAACAGAATTTCTTAGTAAATTCACGGAACAGTTACAAATTTGATAAATTCCAATCTACGTGTTATTTAAATCGGAGCTCGACATCTAAAAAATTGCTCGAGTTCAAACCTTTGGAGAGCGTCAGATTAATAATATTGTGAAACATACTTAGTACCTATGAAAAATCGCTTTTCATCGCAATTTATAAGTTCAGATCGTCAGATACTAATACTCCATGTTCGTACAACTTTTTAGTGCGATATCTTAAAAATTGCAAGAATTATCGTGCGAACGGACATTTTTGACGAATTTCAAAACGGCGTAAACCCTAAGGACTGTAATGATTCTGACAAAGCTTGTAATGAACATGGCGAAACCTTAATCTTAAAACTTTGACTCTGATAACTAAACACGTATTCGAGTTGTACAATATTTTTTTGACCTTGTCACATACACGCATACACACACAGCCAGACATTCTTTCTAAATATTTTCAAATATTTTCGCTTTCGAATAATTAGATTTGATAAATAATTCTTTTATATAGAGAACACGCGCACATTATCTACATGATAATTCTTATTAACTGACGATATTTGAAATAATAAAAATAACATCGCGGAATAGTCGCTGATAGGATTCTATTTGATTTCAATGTTATATTTTCGCGTAAATATGAATTTTACGGTATCAAAGGAAAGTAAAGGAAAAGAATAAACATTCGATCGAAAACGATGCCGGATCAATGAATGAAAAAGGAAGAACAACAGCAAAACAAAAACACCGAAAATAAAGCGAATGAGGAAAACAAAAATAAAAGCCGAGTGCACGCTGGTAAGCACATGGCCTCGCTTCGATTTTTCTGCCTCGGCGACGAGTAACCACTCAAGATGGCAGTGTGTTTTGGCTCTCGAATGAAAAGAGAGAGAGAGAGAGGAAGCGATAGAGCGGGCGCGGGCGCAGCAGCGGCAGCACGTGGCGCCTAGTACGTCGCGTGGTCTTGCTCCCCGGCCGTTCGATAAAAATGAATGAAAGTAAAGCGGACGCGAAACGCGCGCTCCGTCTCGCCATTGTCGCCCAAGGAAGCACGAGCGAAAACAGCGAAGGAGAAAAACAAACGAGTACACATGAGTTTCGAAACCGCAACGTTGTTTTCGTATCTCGCGGCTTTTTCGCGCATCGAAGATTCGAATTCGGGCGCCCTAAGCGCCCCCCTCCGCACTCGCGGCAGATGCCCGAAGGTCAAAAAGTATTTGAAAAAAAAAAAAAAGAAAAAGAAAAATAAGGCCGTGGTTAGTGTGGCGCATCGGCGTGTGAGATTGGTATGGCAGTGGATGTTTAAGGGTCGGGTGGCGTTGTAATGGCAAAAAGTTTGCGAGAGGTGAGTAACGAGAATCGGAGGAAGACCGAAAAGAGAAAAAAAAGACACCCGAAAACGGATAAACAAAGTTATCGCGAAAATAGTCGGATAAAGGGAGAAAAGAACGTAAGAGAAGAGAGATAAAGTGCGTAAAGAGCCGAAGTGCGCCAATGAGAAGCCAAAGCGTCGAACGGTAGCCGCGAACCGAGTGACGAGGTAAAAATGCGTTAGTGCGAAAAAAAAAAAGCGTGTCAGCCATCGGGAAGAAAAATAGGAGGAATTTTTTTTTTTTTTTCATTTTTTTTCGCGAGGAGGTCGCAGCGATGTCGCGTGAGCGACAATGGCGCCCAAGCCATCGTCTTTCACGGGGAATATTGACGTTACCGAAAACATAATCTTCGATGTGTGTGTGTGTGTGTAATTTTTTTTTCCTTTTTGTTTTTTTTTTCATCTATCAGCGAAGTATAAGCGACGGATAAGCAACTGCGTCGTAATTTGCGCATCTTCTAACCTAAAATAGAGCGGAGGAATTGTGAGAAAGGGGCGCCAAGCGGAAAAACGCGAAGAATCATCGAATGTTTATATTATGATGAATCGGTAACGTGAGAGAATCCCGCAAGGGGCGCGCGCGCGCGCGCGCCGCGTCGGGAGGGGAGGGGAAACTCTTAGAGCGCGCGGAGACGCGCGGCACGAGGAGGTTATGCGAAAAATAAATGTTTTCGCGACGCGTAGTAGCGTATCGCTGAACCCTGAAGGGTTTTACAGTTATACTGCAATGTGGCACATTTGCAGAAGCGTAGAGAAACGTCGTGTCGGTACTTTGGTGTCTCGTATGTTTTTTCACTATCAACGCTTGTTAAACATCGCGAACGCTTCGACGTTGAATAAGGGCGTCCCCGTGTACCGTCGTAGCGACGAATATATTTAAACACACGGCCGAGACGTTATCGCGGGTACGTAGGGTTATCCACGCAAACTCGCCTATCCCCCAATGTTTTTTTTCGTCCGTCGACTCGCATTTGTCGTCGAAAATTCATTCGCCGTTATCGTTCTTTCGTTAGTATTTTGTCTTTTTTTTTTTTTTTTTCTTTTTTTTCCCAGAAATTTGCGTGACCGTGCAAAATGACGAAGAAAAAAAAAAAAAAAAATAAGGAAACTTGACGAATTCCTTGAATGCGAAAAATCACGATATTCGATACTGTGTACTATTTTTTTGTAAAAGGATTTTTCCATCGATAAGCGCTACATTGCGAAACTCAAATTGGTTAGCGACGAACGAATCTTTTGGAATCCTGGAGACCTTTCGTTGCGATTGTAATCGATTCGTCGTCGCTCGTAAAAAAATTGACGATCGGTAGGACTGATGGATGTAATTTTTCATATTCATTGTGTTCAAACTAATTTCAGAAATTGGTAATTTACTTTGTGGGAAAGAAAAATGTCTAATTTTGAATTACTTGTGAGAAAATAGTAGCCGGAGGAGTTTTGGACGGTCTCGCAAGTAATTGACTAGTAACTAGCGGGGCTCTTGGCGTTAATATATATTTGTTTCTGTTTGCCCTTCGATCTATTCAGGACGAGCTAGTTTGGTTGTAGGGTCGGGATTGGAGATAGACAAGATGGACCAGCAGTATTGCCTACGTTGGAACAATCATCCGGCCAATTTGACGGACGTACTGAGCTCGTTATTGGCGAGGGAAGCCCTGTGCGACGTAACGCTCGCCTGCGTCGGCGAGACATTCAAGGCGCACCAGACGATACTGTCCGCTTGCAGTCCCTACTTCGAGAATATATTTCTTCAGAACATTCATCCGCATCCGATTATATTTTTGAAGGATGTCAACGACACGGAGATGAAGGCTCTGCTGCATTTCATGTACAAGGGCGAAGTCAACGTCAGTCAGCATCTTTTGCCGATGTTCTTGAAAACAGCGGAAGCTTTACAGATAAGGGGACTCACGGACAATAGTGTAAATAACAAAACGGAGGTTAAGAGCCCGTCGCCAGAGCCGGAAACGCAGAGCGGCGCGAGACACGCGGAATCGCCTAATTTACAGTCACACGCGGAAAAGAGGAAACGAAAGGTCTCGGGAAGTTACGACGTTTCGCTCACCGGACCGCCGAGCGAACGCTTCCTGTCCGATTCACAGGTATTTATACAAAACAATCGTTATTAAGGTATTTATATGAATGTATATGAAACGTTATTTGTGTACAGAGACCGATAACGAGAGCGAAAAACGATGTATCCGTTATTCGGCCGAAAGATCGTTATTCGAGGCTCGAGAGTTTCTATAAATTTCATGCAAAACAACAAAAGTTCGATGGATAAAGTAGTCCGACCGGTAAACGATTAAGGTTCTTGCCGTATTCACAGTCGATGCAGAATTAAAAGAGAAAACCATTTAGACTTGGTGTATTTCATAGGTCAGTGTCCTGGTTGCGAGGAAAACTTATCGGAGGTTTAGAACAAATTCAAAAATAGTAAAAATGCCAGTAAATAAACGTGTACCTGCTCTGAGCAATTTTTATATTAGGATTAACTAAATGCTCGGTTGAATACGTGCAACTAAAATTTGGTTGGTTGTTTAATGAAATGAAATCAATTATCTTCTTGAACGTCCTAAAATATTTAGTTGGACGTATTTAACCGAGCATTTAGTCTTACTAAATTAATCTTACTAAATTTTTTTCTTGGTATATAACAATGTCAATCGTACATGTTGTAAGGCTTTTAAAATAATTCAAGTTAAATATTACACTTCTATGACCGTAGAGTTCTTGATCTTCAATATTACTTTGAAGCATAAAAATAAACATTTTCAACTTTTTGGTTCAACTTTTAGAATTTCAAGTACCGTTACGCGGAGTTTTCTGCAATGGCTTAATTAGACGAATCTCCGTTCTTTTTCGTCGCACGTTAATTTACAAATACGTCTGTGATTAATTAATTAAAATTACAAAAAAAACAACGACCGAATATTTAGTAAGCTTATTCGAAATGTATGGTTGTCGGAGTTACACGGCCATTCACTGGATAGAGATAAGAGATTCGCACTAGCGAATGAACGTCATTCATTTTAGCTTATTTTAGAAATTTATTGTAAGAATTTACGACACATCACATGATGTACATTATCTCGCTTTGCCTGGCATATCATTTGCCTTTGAAAATCAACTATCGCCCTTCTATAGACATAAAACTTCCGCCACCGCGACGCTCGC
This sequence comes from Ischnus inquisitorius, assembly GCA_963924025.1. Classification (NCBI taxonomy): domain Eukaryota; kingdom Metazoa; phylum Arthropoda; class Insecta; order Hymenoptera; family Ichneumonidae; genus Ischnus; species Ischnus inquisitorius. The sequence continues at coordinate 540,401 of OZ001250.1, read as the reverse complement.
TTCTTAAAAGCCTGACCGCCATTCGAAGCCGTTAACGAAATCATATTATTTCTGCATTCGATACGTTGCCAACGTATCTTTGAACAGTGTTTTTTTATAACAAATCTAAACGGCAAATCCTTATTCTATTTTCCGTCGGAAGACAAGACGTTATTCATTTGACGACAGCTTTTATATGTTTATATATAAGCGCGGAAAAGGTTGCCAAGCATATACACATTTAAAATTTTTTTTTTTGATAATATTGCATTCGATAACGACAATAATCTGCACAAAAAAGCTATGCGTTAGAAAGATATTGCTAAAGAAGACGTTTCAACTATTCTCGTTCTCACAGCCCACTATTTTTTCCGAGTCGAAAAAGAATTGCCAAAAAAAATGCCTATCCACGATCTTCGTACAAAGACTGTTCTGCGAAATGCGAACAATTTTTCTTCTATGTTGTAGCAATGAAAAATTCAACAATACGCAACGGCATTTTTATATGCGCAAAAATATTTTATCGGAAATTCCCCACGATTAGCGAGTATTCAATACCGTAGAGGTAAAATCCTCCTCGAACGTTCATTCAATAACAATAATTGTTTCGCCGAGAAAAAAAAGAATTGTTGGGAAATAATCGTTGCCCGAAAAAGCGCCGATTCCGCGCCGCGTCCTTTCATTTTTATTAGCGATATAGAGTTTTGCCTTTTTTTTTGCATGACTGGACCAAAATAGAACAAAGTAAACACAGTCGTCAAGGCCCTGCAGTGTTTTATCTTTTCTTTTTTCTTTTCATCTGCCGGAGGTCCGGTTTAGCCGCTGGCTGGCAAACGTGCAAGGGATCAGCCGCCATCGGCCAATAGAACATTTTTAAAAATCATAATTTTTTTTCATTATTTTTATTTAACCGATTCATCGTAAACAAACGGTATTTCGTTCGCAACGAAGCGAGCATGGGTTCCTAGCAAAAGTAATGCTCGAACATTTTGTTTGTTATTAATTCAATTATTTAATTTAACGGGAATACTTCCTTTCACAATTATAACAAAAATCCAATTCTCTTTTGATCGTTTGCATCCATACATTATTCCAAATTGCTGAAAGAGCTTCATAGAATTTTTTAGTATAGTAGCGTTATCATAAATTAACGGGGAATGTAACATTTGTCAGGAAAAACCAAAAGAATCAAAAAGAAAAAAAAATATTTTGTAATGGAACATTTCTTTTCCAAGTTCAATGAAAAATGCAAATCGAAAATCTCGGAACGTGCTTCAAAATTTAATACAAATATTCTCCGTTGAAAAAATTTAGAATTTCTTTTTTGAAATCGGGTATACGAAATGTGATGTAGAGAATCGTGATGAAAAATGTATCAAATGTACAGTGAAATTTAAATAACTTATTGAATTTAAGATTAACACGAAATTAACGTATGCAGTTGAAAACAAAGTATTGACTACAATTTTCAATCCAACCTGTATTGATTTTCCATCATAATTTTACATCGAATTTAATATACCAGCTTCGTGTATTAAAATTTTCATTATCGGTAAATTGACTTTGCTGCAAGCGTTTTTTGTTTTTAACACTGTCGATAAACGGATATTCGATTAATCGTGAATTACTCTCTCGAAGAAATGTACGAAAAACATCAGAATTTTTTTGTCCGATTTAGCGCTCACCCAGTAGATTTTCTGTTTTATTTCGAAGGTCATTATTTCGCGAATAGTCCGATCCTCGATTATCGAGACCCGTTCCAATAAATTTTTTTTATTTTCGCGCGGCGTCTTCGCGCCGAAGCCGAAAGATCCGCGGCTGAGTGAGAGCGCGCCAATCGTTAGCTAACATCTGTCGAGTAATTACGATACCGTATCGAGAGGGGTATAAATTAATCTCGAGTGGAATTTGATTCTAGGCATTGGGATTCAATTGTACATAGTAAAATACAAACGACACAGTCTTATCGAGCAATGATTTTCGAAAGGTATAATTCCTCTTGTCTATTCGCACGACGGGCACTCGCAATCGAAGTGTTTATTTTCCCTTATCTCGTCACTGTACTTTGTTTACGGCCATGAGGCCCGCGAAATCTGACGAATATTGTCCTTTGAACTTTCAAAAACTTTCTCTTCCTTCGTCGTCGCGCCCGGCCCCGGGTAGGTCCTAGAAATAAATACATTTATTTGACCCAGTTCCAAGATCGGGATTCCTTCGCGATTGAGTCACCAATTTTTTGAAACGCTTCCCTTTCTCCGGGAAGAAGCCACTCGAGGCAGCGTTAAGCTAAATCGCTTGGGATCGCATCCGCGCGCTCTTGGCGCTTATGATAATTTTCTTTTTTTTTTTTTCCTTCATTCTTCCGTCGGAGATTTGCAGTACCCGTTGTCCTTGGAAAAACTCCGGGGCCCGTAGAACAATGATGTTAGAAACTAGTATGCGCGGCTTCGGTAATACATCATTCGCGTTTGCCACCTGCCACGGGCGTGCGGAATTTTTTCTTTTGCTTCGAAATCGAAGCAAGATAATTCGTTCTTTTTTTTTTCTGTATTTTTTTTTTTTTAATTTAAAATGGAAACGGAAATAATTGGAAATGTTTCTAAATTGTACAACAAATTTCTATAAAATTTGAAAAAAATGTTTTCAATTTTATGGCAGTTTTCTTTTTTAGTTCCTCTTCAAATTCAAAAAAATTCTCAATTATTTTTCAGTTGTGCCTCACTCAACACATATGTACTTCGCGTATCAGGAGGTTAAAAAATCTTATTTTTCGCAAATATCACGATGACTTCGAGGGAAAAAAAGTAGCAAAAACCGGCGTAAATATCCTGCGACAATTACCGTCGCCTCTCGTTTCGCGTATCGAAGAACTTAATATACGGCTGATTACTCAGCTTTTCAAATAACTGTTTATCGTAACCTTGGAAATTGGAGCTACGACTCCCGGCTACGCATAATCCATTTCGTACGCAAGCGAATTCGCAGCTGTCTCGAAGTTGCCGGGAGCCCTTTCACACCAAGATTATTTTTTTTATTCTCACCCGATGAATTCAAATCGCAAGATTCATTAAGTACTAATATTGTCAAATTTTTTTATTATATAATTTTTTTTTTTTTACAATTGCGCACTTTATCTTTTTTTTTTTTTTAGTAATTGCCAAGTTTTAAAAGTCCTTGTAGCAAACACCGAAATAGTTTCAACGCGATAAAACGGATAACGATCGTTCGGCCGTGTTATCTTTCGTTACATTCTTCTCTTTTTTCCGTTTGGAAAGTTTAATTCGTCGACGAGCGAGACAACCGGTGGACTCGATCTGTCGTTTACCCACGTCACACACGTGCGCTGCAATTTTAATAGCTCATTTCGATCGAACGATCACATTTAAAAAATGTCAAGTCCGCGAATCTTTTGCTTTTTTCGTTGTTTTCGAAAGTTTTTTTTTTCTCTGTAAATTTTTATGAATTGCACTTTTTTTTTCTCAATATCTAGAAACGAATTTGCTACACAAACGTCCGCACGTTATACGTGACAAAGATTTCAAATTTTTCACAGACAACTGTTGATTTCATATATTAATTTTGCAGTAAGTTTTATTAAATTGTGAAAAATTGTAAAATCGCCGCAGAATTTTTCGAATTTCATCGAGTTAAGTTTCACTCGATCGCTTGAGGTGAATTTCAAATGTATTAAAACGTTATTTTTTTTCACCGTTGGTACACCCATTCCGAAAAATGTTCAATGTCATTGTACTGAACTCTCGACATTTTTTTTTTTTTTTTTCATGTCAAACTTCGTCCGTGAAAAAAAAATGCGTCGAGTTTTAATAAGTCCGTCCAGTAATTCGTGTATCAATTATTCATAATCACGGCGACACGAAGAGTGAAACTCGCTCTTCTTCCCGTAGTCTTTTACAAACGGTGATAGTCGGGGTGGATCTTGAAAGTTTCATGGCATCTCGGAAGCGTAATTCTCCAAAACTATTATAGTCTATCTTTTCGTGCGACGAGAATACATTTTTCATGCTCAACTGCTGCGTCGTAGCGGCAAAACTATTTACCAAATCAGCGTTATTAATGAAAAAGTTCCGGTAGAAATTTGTTTCGAACGAGTTTTTCACAATGGCCAATGAGAAAATTGGAATAGCACAACGTCTAATTATTTTTTCTGGCGAAAAAAAATAAATAATACCGAGACATATTTCGTAAAAGCTACGCGCATCACGATTTATTCCGCCAATCCGCAGGTCTTTACAAATACGATGATTAACAGGCGGGGCGTTTTTTTTCCATCATTTTTTTAAGGCTCGAAGTTTGGATTTTCTGACTCACAAATTTCACGCAGAAATGAACTGATCTTTTTTTCCTTGCCTCTCCATTCATTCCGAGACTTACGAAAAATATGAAGATATCTCAAAAAGAATATGAAGAGATATGAAAAAAAAAAAAAGATATGACCGATGCGAGATTTCGTTTTTTTTCTTCTGATGTTCGGCAATAACAACTTTGCAGTCAAAATGGTCTATTTGAGACGAAAAAGCAAAACGAGTTATTCACGTCAATTACTATTCGTTGACCATCACCGATTTTTATAATACTATTTCTTTTATCACGAAATGGCACCCGAAATTTGGGTTTGAAATTTTCGTAGATGGTTAAATTATGATTAAGAGCGACACGAGCGTGTCGAGCAAAAAAAAATAATACCAGAATTTCTGAAACTTGTTGAGTAATATATGTGAACATTGCTTTTGTACTTTTTTCCAGGCATCGTCTCAATGTAGTTACAAATCGAGTCCCACAGTGATTCCAAAGTTAAACAATACACTAGGCGGCGATATAGAGGATGGCGGACGACCAATGTCCCCGTCGACTCAAGCCCAAGCTCCAATCAAACAAGAGCTCGACCACCACATGCCTGACTTCCATGACAACATTTCCCTCCCTGTAAGTAAATCATCGATTTTTCAACCGCATATCTCTTGTACATAGGTATACATACTGCAACGAATTTACGACAACTTTGTGGCGATTCCATTTAATCCATCGATGCAGAACTCGAAAATAAGAATATTCAATTGCGCTGATATGACAATCGATGGGCGGACAAACGATGGCTTCGCGACGATCGTAATATTTATAACAGCCTTGAGCGAGGCCTCGAAGCAGTGGTGCGCGATGTTTATAAAAAGCACGGTACGATAATAATAGATTCACAAAAAAAATCGATAACTCGGAATCGACTTTTTTTACTGGAGCTCAATAAAAGCTCAATTAAACATAAGTTTAAACAAGATTGAACACCAAGGACTCTCGATAAGAATTTCCTTAAATAGATGAAGTTAAATGAGAATCGGAGAGTCAATACGTAAAAAAAATAACACTTCAATTACGCACGAATAGCAATGAAAATCTGCAAAGAATAAAGATAATTGCAGGCATATATTTGAAAAACATCGGCATTTCTGTTTTCCGTACAATTAAAGTAAATTCACATTCTTGCGAATTTCGCATATCAGTTTAAATTATACGTAGCTTAATAAATGTAAGCTCAATACATTAGTTCAATGCCGGTTGTTATTAAAACTGAAAAAGAAAAATTAATTTCCAAACGTGAATCTTAATACTCGACAATGCCGGGGGAACACCTCAATAGTTAAGCAATTTGAAAGACTCGTAATTTCGTGCTAAAACTAACGCGAAAGTCCGGTCTTCCTAAATGTATGCTTATCGCTAAGTGATTTTGCCTTTATCACAAAACATACATATTTATTATGTCTTGATACGTTAACTGCTGTGCGAAGTCTATTAATCGGAAATGCGAATGTGCAAAGTAAAAAAAAAATGTAATCTATTATTTTCCGCAATAATCGATTCTCGCTCGGCAAATCGATTTACATCGATTTAAAAAAATCGATGTTGCGCGGAAAAACATCGATTTACAGAATATCGAAGAAACATCCCCCACCACTAGCTCTAATTGTTTTTCTATACCACACTGCTGCGCGCGCGAGCGTTTAGGACTCTTCTTGAATCTTTACTTCTGTTAAATGTGTCCATAAAATATCTCGTCACCATTCAAAGGATGAAGGAAAGACCTTCACAGAGAATTGATCACGAATATTGGAGCAAATGATAGGTAAATTGCAAGCAGACTATTTCGGTTTTATCACAAAAAAAACGGCATGCGCAACCGGAATAAAAATTACCGTGCGACACCCTCAATATCCAAATTGCATTTAACTTTTTTGCCGGTAAAAATATGAAGGTAAATTAATAAAACGTGTATATTATCTGCTTGATACGATACCGTGGCTAAGGCGCCCGAGATTGCTATTTTATGGCGTTGCTCATTAAAGCATGTTTTTTTTTCTTCTCTCGACACGAAAAGTCTAAAAAAATGTCGAAAAGTCTAAAAGCAACTGGCTTGCTACAAACCAGGTTTAGGTGTCTTCATCCGTGGATGACACGTTAGATTTTTCTTTTTTGTGTCAACTGAAGATAAAACCATAAATTGCTAAACTTTGTCACCATGCTATAATTTTGGTGACTTGATCTCTCCTTAAAGAGGATCCATCGTTGCATTCTCAGAAAAAACGTGAAAATTACAGAGAATTTGATATTGTTCCGAACCAAATGAATCGTTTTGAAAAATCATTTACATAGATTGCGCTAATAAAACTACATCTGTATAAGAATACCGTCAAAAAGTTATTAACAAAATCCTTTTACAAAAAGATGATTAACGTATCATCCGGCAAGCGGACTTTTCTTTTTTCGGAAGAAATTGATTCGTACATTTTTCTAGATTTTCCAGATACTTCGATTTTTTAAATAATTTTTTCTCACTGTTGACGTTCCGTCTTTCTAGTGATTTTTGTTATGGGCGAAGGGTCACACATTTTCGGATAATTCATCGAACATATTCGATAAACCGGTTGAACATTTGTCGAACATTAGAAAATATATTTGAAAAAATGCTTTTCGCTCCAATTTTCGCTCAAAAAGAAATGCCGCTTGTCGGGTGGTTCGTTGAACTACTTTGTTATGCCACTTTGTTAATACATTTTTGCTCCTCCTATTATGCTCTACTAACGTTCTTGTTACCTTTTGTATCGTTAATTTTTCTCAGATTTTTATCCCATCGGAAAGTATTCGAAATCGCCGGGAAATTGCGCTTTTAGCTGTATATGTAACAAAAATACCCGCAAATAAAACAGTATTAAAGAAAATGAATATCCAAATCGAAATATTTGGGGAGCGGGCGGGTTAATGTGATGTAAAGAAAAAATTATAAAAAGTTGTAACCAACACCGCCGTAATGTCCACGTAAGACGGTGATAAAATTATGGCGGAAGTTATAATTATACTATCGAATGAGGAAACGTGCCGCGTTCAATTGCGCAATACAATGTTACATTCGACCTCTGCCTCGTCTCTCGGACGGCAGGCGTGTCGATCCAGTACCTAGAGATCACCGATTTCCGTTTACGATAATAATGCCTTGCGTACTCTGCCAAATCAGCATATTCGAGTTCGATTAAGCGACGGGATAATAACGGCTGCTGTGCCGCCGCTCAACTTCTTTTTTTCCTTCTGCCATCGTCCAAAAGGAATTTGCCGAGACAGAAAAAAATAATGCGAATTAGATTTGCACATTTTTCCTCACTATAGTTCTAACGTCGCTTACAAAGCCTGTCTATCAGAAACACAGATAACCATGTTTGACTTGCTTATAGAGGAAGCTTTGTAAACTATGTACAGATGTTAAAAACAATATAAAAAGGTTTTGTGCAAATTCAATTTTAATCATTTTTCTTTATGGTACACTTTCGTTCGAAATTAATATACAATTTTTTTTTTTTTGTAACCCGTGCATCGAAAGCGGCGCATTTTATGACAGTTTTGCGGGACGAAAGTGGCTGGTTGCATGACAGTAGTGAAAAGTTAGCCTCGCTCATGCGCAGCTCGCGATTGTTCCAGTTTCGGCCCTTGGGAGCTTACTTTCGTCCCTTGGGGTGAAAGTAAATAACTTTACACTTCACTGTCCGTCCCGAAAAACTGCCATAAAATGCGCCGGTTCTCCCTACACTCGTTACAAAAAGCATAGTCAGGCCGAATTGCCGATTGCAACTCGTATGATCGCGGCCTTCGCTTCGCTCGGGCAGCAAACCTCACACTCGTAACAATCGACAACTTTCGGCCCTTGTTGCACAATATACTATTTTTTTTGAAAATTTCTGATAATAACATATTTTTGCAATTTTTTGAATTCTGCGCTAAAAATTTTTACGCGAATGGACTATTTCTATCCGATGATAGGCATGAAATTCGACGATAATTGATCGAGCTATCGAACAATCAAGATCAATTGATTGATTGATTTTACAATACGGAGTTCTTTTTTACTCTAAGGAAAAAATAATATTACACCTCGGAAGCAATTCCTAGGTCTTCTATCTTTTTTTCATTTGCTTTTTTTCATATTCGGAATTAAATCGAGCTATAAAAATTGTATGCAGATCAGATTTGCACATAGCTTCCTTATTTTATTTTCAACCTCGTTCACAAAGCTCCAAAGCTCTACGAGGAAGCAAAGCGACCGTGAGAGGCGTGCATTTTGTAGTACGGTTGCATCTGTCTTCACCCGGCGAAATCGCGTGGTAACGATTGAGACATGGGTCGAGGCACGTGCGAAAGCGATTGTGCCGTGTCGAACAACGACGGCAAGCTACATCGTGCGTGTACAATCTATTTTTTTTTTCAATTTAATATTTTGATGGCCTTTGGGAAATACAAAAAAAAAATAACAAAACAAAGTGAATGAAACAAATCGCAGAAAGAATGGATTATCGAGAAAAACTAATTTGAAAATATACAGCGACAGAGGGAAAAAAAATACAGAGAAAAAAGAATGAAAGTTCGAATGAATGAAAGTATGAAATAGGACGAGAGGGATGGGCCCAATCGCCGAAACTCGGAGTTATCGGGAAATAACGATTGCCAGTGTCGACTCTTATCTCTGTTTCAATTTATCATCCGTTGCCATAAACGCCTTTTGTATTTTCTAATTGTTTGCCGATAGAAAAAATTCATCGGTCTACTATCGCTTCGATATACATATCGATATATATGCAATCGTTATTTTGTATATGTATTTGTTTTCCTGTGTATGTCTTTATTATATAGTGGCTTTTACCGGGTTCTGGTCCCAAATGAGAAACCGTTAATCGTCTCATCCGCGGGTAAAAAGTTTCACGGATGCAATAAATCTGTAATTTCCGCGGCGAACGGAAAGGAAGTCATCAGCTTTCCGCTATAATTTCGAATCGATTGGCAAACTTTTTAATTCCAACTTATTGATCCGTGTCTTTACGGCTGAGTCTCTGTCTCCCCCCCCCCCCCACACCATAAGCGCAACCGTCTAGATTTAAGGGTTGACGTTACCGCTGAGTAGATACCTACCTACCTAATTATACCTCATTTTTGGAATTGTTTTTTGGCAACTGTTGTATCTTCATTGAAAAAAAAGTTATAAAAACATACAAAGAGCACTTTGTTCTTGTATGTACTAATGTAATTTGCTAAATGTACTAATGTATCTATATTTTTTATTTCACGCCGTGTGTAAAACGTGGTTTTACGTTCTCTTTTGGGCGGACCCTAAGACGAAAAATTGAAAAAAAAATTATTTTCCATATCAGTTGAAATCACCAACTTACGTTAAAAAAAAAAGTTAACTTACCGGATGATTTGATGACAAATTTTTTGCACTACCGTTATTATCCAAATCTGACGTTATCGACACCTTTCGTTAGGTTGATATTTTCAGATTTTTATTCCAGACATCCTAGCAACTAGACCATACCGGACCATAGATTTTTATCCCATCGATGAGTATTCGAAATTCTCTCCGAATCTTACTTTTGAGCTGACATGTGTGGTTGCAGCCTCCATACAAATTTTCCAACTCCCCTTTTAGCTCGTAAGATCAAAATATCTCTATACACCCTTGATTTGCGTTGCTCGCTTCATGAAATCGTGTACACATTTTGGAACTTTTGCGACTACGTTAGTTCCAACGTCCGCAATCGTTACCGATCAACAAATAGAAACAGTGACAAAAAGTAGATACGTTCTTCTTTTTTTATCAATTCATAGTTTCGTTACGACTTTCACGAAAAAAGATAGATACAATCAACAAAAAATCCATGTATACAAATGTGAGATAACGAGAAAAAAAAGTCTGAAACTCTACATGAATGGCTCGTTTCTAGTTGAAAGGAAAAAGGCTCAGGTCACCTTTCGTTGAGAACGCAGAAGGAAGGGATTGTCGAAAGAATTTAAAAAAATTAGATATGAGAAAAAAATGAACAATTGGCTCGATAAAGAAAAAAAAAATCAAAGACAAAATTTTGAAATGTGTTGAATTAAGCACACATCCTTTCCTTCTCTGTTGACAGACTAGTTTGGAGAGGGATTTTCAAAGAGGTGGGAAGAGTGATGAAACTATGGATGTACAGGGCATGTCACAGCCCGATCGTCATGGCGGGGCTCCGTATCAAATGTCTCGTGAAAGCGCCATCATGCCCGGTGGCACGCTATGTATCGATATGTCGACAACCCTTCCAGTGTACGAGCAGCAGCGTCGCGTCAAGCTGCCTCACAAGAGAGTCAAAAGTCTAATCGACAATACGAAAGTCTCGTTGCAACAGCCGAGTCCTTATGATATCGGGAGAATTGACGATTCGTCGAATACGTCTCGTAGCGTGTATCAAAGCGCGACTGTCGATAGATCGATCGCGCCCGATTTCGAGAACGCCGTTAACGAGCCGCTTATCGGGGCTCGTAACGCGTTTCGCCAAGGCGCATCGGTAATACAATCGACGCTTTCGCAAGCAGTCGCGCGTCCCGTCGCGCAGGGAAGTCGAAAGGCCGGTAGATTCAAAACTTCGTGGCTCGAGAGTTATCCGTGGCTACAGTACGATCAACAGTCGAATCTTATGTTTTGCAAGTATTGCCGCAAATGGAGCGAGACCATACCCGAGATACGGACATCATTTGCCGCGGGTAACGGCAATTTCAGGCTCGAAATTGTCAATCATCACGACAAGTGCAAAGCTCACAATTTGTGCGTCATGAAGGAGGGCGACAACAAGACGGGCTTCACTTTTGTCATTGAATAACACTCGTCCCGTTTTTTCATTTTTCTTTGAGCAGGAACATTTTATTGCAACCGCACAATCGAGCGCGCGAAGCTACTACTTCATCGTACGAAAAATTAAGGTTTCTAGTTATGTATCCCGGTTCCCGGCGGTTGAATCTCACGCGCGATACAACCGTAGATAGGAAGCAATTCGAGCGAATGTGATATGAGCTCGCGCGTCCGTGAGGGCTCGAATAAACGGTCTCGTGTTAATAGCGATTCTCCGTACTACTATTTTTTTATTAAGAATATTTTTCTTTTTTTACGAGGAGTTCCTATCCCGAAAATCCTTCAGGAGGATGCGTCATTACCAATTATTTCAACGACTTCACGATCGGACGATAACTGAAAAATATCAACCTCAGTACAGGTGCCGAGAACATTCATTTTGCATAATAAAAATGCCGACAATTGACAAATTGGTTTTAGAAAAAAAAAAATTGTTCAACCGATCATCCGGTAGCCTGTCTACTTTTCAGCAGAAGTTGATTCGTCAAATTTTCCGGATGCATTGTGATTTGTTTTCTAGAGTTTCTGCTACTGTCCGAAAATCTCATTTTTTTTTGTGTTGAAAAAATCTTTCATTCATATTTGCGAATATGTTTCGTCGATAACCCAAAAACTTTTTGAGTGAAATAAACGATTTTTCTCCAAATTCGTATCCAAAAGTACGGAAATTTGTATGCTCAAAGAAAAGTTCCAAATTAGGAAAACATTTGAATAAAAAAATCTAAAGCTCGCAATAACTTTGAGTGTGTTCAGAAAAATGAAGGTATCAATTTCTGTGACGGAAATAGTTGGGTTATCGAAATGAAAGTGCCTAGGACCGGTTGATTTTCTTTCGATTCTTATTCGATTGGAAGACATTCACGATTCACGATTCACTCGAAATCGCACTTTTTGCACAGTTCCAACGGTAGCGGAACGCCCTTCTAAAACCTCGTAACGATTCCGCGTTAAACAGCGATGCGTTATTGAACTTTCGCAGTTTTAAAAAAATATTTATTGTTATGTTTCTTACGTATGACGATAACGAGTTAACGGTTATACAGTCTCAGGTTGACGATGTTCAGTCAGTATCGTGATTGCGCAGAGCACACGGTGTCTCGTCGTATTTTTGTTCAATCTGGCTCTTTTAGGATGTAAAGCACGTCACGATGTTATATACGAGAAGTCCGCAAAAGAATCACTCCAACTTCGGAAGAACCTGTGAAATTTTATCAACCGCTATGCGGGGCAGCCCTTCTTTTTCACTTCCGACTGTCCGCCAGGACAAAAAGACGAGAGTTGCGCGTTTCACTGAGGTCTCGTGATTTTTACCGTTTTCGGGCCGGTTTGTGGAAACGACTCGACAATATCCTTACCATAATGGTGAGGAGGTCATGGGAAAGGAGGTCCACTGAACGTGGTAGTCGCCGTTCCATGTCCTTTTTAAATTTGGACATAACCTGCATCAAAGTATGCTCTTTAATCGGTCAGTTTTTTTATTCAATTCAACAGAAATTGGCGAAGAAAAACGCTATATTCTGTAGTTTCCGAGGTCAGGTACGCATCTTCGCATGTTAAGTTTGGTCTCACTGAGTATTACCAAAGAGTGCGATTCACGTGAAATTCAACGAGAATTTCGACAACTTTCTGATGACATAAAAATCTGAAAAAATTCCATCATACAGAAGGTGCTGAAAAGTTTAACTTTCCATAATAATAATGCTAAACAGTTATCAACAAATTAGAAAAAAAATCATTGTTTAATGAATTATCCGGTAATCTAACCTTTCTTTAACCGAAATTTCTTCGCTAATTTTTTTGGATTCTTACAAATTTTTTGAGAATTTTTTCTAATGCTCAGAAAAAAAATATATTTTTTTTATGGATAGAAAATCGTGAATTTTCGAAAATTGGAAAATATTCTCAAAAAAATCGTGAGTATTTGAGAAACGTACCAAATAAATTTCGGCTGAAGAAAAAGTTGGATTATCGAATAATTCGTTAAACGATGATTTTGTAATTAATTTGTTAATAATCTCTTGAAATTAGTATTATGGAAAATTAATGTTCTTAGCGCCTTCTACATGATTGAATTGTTTCAAAATATATTCCATCAGAAAGTTGTCGAAACTCTCTTTCAATTTCATGTGAATCGCACTTTGTAAGTAGACGCCGAGATCACCTCCTTAAAATACGTAACATTGAAATGGCGTTCCAAAAAAATGAGACAGTGAAAAAGTCTTTGAAAATGCCAAAAAACAAAACGGGTTTTTTCCGTAGACTGCGTCAGCTTGAGCAAAGAAATTGGAATTCACGCACCACAAACCTCCCAAAAACTGAACTTGGCTCGCCTACGATGGAGATGTCGCGAAAAAATGCATGCAAAGAATAAAAATAGGAAGGAAAAACCGTGTGACACATAAGAGTTTGCGGAGGAACAAATGTGTTAGATCGATTTTGTGGCGAAGAGCATTAAGCGGAAGAGAAGGGTTGCCTTATTGAAGGCGTACGTTTAGTTTGCGGGTCGAAATTCGAAAGAAAATGTTATGAAAACGTTTCCGCATCACACATCACAGCATTTATTCGGCACGCAAGTTGAAGAGCTACAGATTTTATTCAGGACGATAGAATTTTATTCAGGACACAGGATTCCTGTACTCACGGATTAGTCGCACATTACATCACATCACATCACATTACTGAAGAAATCGATAAATGAAAGATGAAACGTATTCAATTCTCTTGATTATCGAGAAGTAGAATTTGGAGCGTCGTTAAAAAACCGTATTTCGGGTGTAGGACTGTAGAAAAAAATGTACCCGAAAATTTTGTCGATAAATTGAAACTTTAGGAGAAATGGTATAGAAAGATTTGGTAACTTCGACTTTTTTTTTTGCGTTTCAAAGTGTATGACTGTTTCAACGAGTTACATATTGATGTATATTTTTTTGTTATGTTTCCGGAGATATTTTTCTTCTATGATAAGTTAGTTTCTATTCCGGGACGCACAGAAAAATGACGTTTCGATGCTTAACGCTCGAGAAATTCTCGAAAATCCTTCCGCATGTTGGAACACCTATACCACGACGCGTTTCTTACGAGTATAAAAATGATAAACAATACTTAATCCGTTTTCAAACGGCTCGCGCGCAAGTTTCTGTACCGCAACCGAAGCCGAAAACGGTTTTTCTAATGAAATTCATGTTTATTGTTCGGAAAGGAAACGAAACAAGTCGCGAACAGCTTTCCATTCTATTTATTACGAATTAGTTTTAAGATAACATTTTTCTGTGCCATGTTTTTACTTAAAGTATGCAAAACCTCATTAACCGATATCGCTTTTATATTCCGCGAATTACAATTTTACAACCATTTTTTCAAATCCATGCGATCATATCTCGAAAGACAAATTCTGATTTTCATTTTTCTCGGTTTTTTTTTAATATTCCATGTAAATTCTCGTTATCTGTAAGCGATGCCAAGAGTCATGGAATGGACTCTTGAAAATCTATATATATAGCAAGCAAACGGAGAAAGATTCTATCGATGCGTCGGGTCATAGCGTTACGTTGACGTGTAAATCGGATATAACTATGTATAACGATGTAAAATTTTATTGTCACTGTTGAAATAAACCGTTGTTATTTTGCAATAATCCGGAAACATTTTACTTTATTTCCGTGCCAGAAGCAAAATCAATTGACAAAAAGAAAACGGGAAAATTAAATTTACACGTTGCTACTCTGTCGCCTTAAATCGATGTTTATCAAATGCCTCTTTGAAAGCGTCGCTCCGCAAATTTGCACAGAAAAAGCTTTGGAAGCGCTGGTAAAAAAAAGTAATCGATCAATATACAAAAATAATTTGCATATGTAAAAAAAAAAAGAATAATTTTTTAATGCAAACTGAATCAATATTTTTTTCATGATACACATAGTCTCACCCAGACGTGTCGATTTTTAGAAAAATGAACCGCCGCTGTACTCTGCATCTATCGAAAATTTGCCCAAATTATTAGGTCCATAGTTGACAACTTACTCGAGTGAGAAACTCGTCATGCGACCTTTATAAAACTTTAAAAATGAAAAATTCTAAACAATTCGAATGCAATTCACGGATTAGCGAAAAATTAAATGGACTTTGCCGATCTTCATAAAATTTACTTCCCTTCAAAAAAATGCAGCGTCCAGCTTGAATTTGCGTGATAAATTCGAGATTGATGCGACAATATTTAGACATCTGCCTGAATATGATATATCAGTGTTGAATGATTTCTAAAACGTTCCCATGAAAATCTACGGACCTTTTTTTCCACGACCAAAGCCTCTTTAGCGAGGAATAATAAATGAATCGCCTGTTGCACATCGACGAACTTGTAAATAGAATTCGATCCGAAGAAACGAATCTTCTTATTAGCTTTCTATGTGATCGATTTTTTCAGATTTTTATTCGCTCGGAATTTCACTTTTGGATGATATCTTTTGATTACGAATTTCCTCAATCGAAAGATCGTATTTCGCCTGTTATTATGTAATATACATATAGTTTTTTAATGCGCGATTCGTTATGTTCAGGGACATCCGGTCGGGTTGTTAGGGGAAGACGGTGGACCAACGGCAGGGGCGCTGAGCGACGGTGTGCCAGGAATCGAAACGTCGGAACACCACAACCCACCCGAAATGCTCGACGGACTTGATGGTAAGATTTTTTGGAAAATTTTTATTACGCAAACCACCCCGAAGTTTCATCCATACCCGTCATATTTTATCGGACCGGCTCGTTGCATTTCTGAAAAAAACTAAATACTCTCAAAATTTATGCTCACCAACGAATTGAAAGGCAAAAAAAATTTTACCACAATAGAAAAAAAATATGACGGATCGACGAAATGGACGGAAAATGTGCATGCACGTTTTTTGGAATGATACCGCGATACTGGCGTTACTCAATTAGTCGTTACGAGACGAGCATCCCCAAGATCTATTTCCAAAATGTGTTTTTATTTCTTTAAACATTTTTTTTTTTTTTTTTGGGCGGAGCGTAGCCGAGTGTACAGATTGTTAAAGAACGGATAATGCCTACCCCCAAACCACCCTCAAACCCTCCGGTGTATAGTATATATATTTACGTGAAATCAAAGTAAAAAAAGGTTGAAAATATATATACATATGCAAATTATCCACTCGCCAAACAGGCCCTCCCCTCAAACCCAGCCCCAATCTCTTTAGTGTTGTGGTGATGGTATCGTGCATTTGCTATGTCATTGTCGTAGTAACAAAAAAAAACAAATGGTCTCGCCCTTTCGCTCACTCTCTTCTTTCATACGACAAATAAAAAAAATAATAAAATATATTAAAGACCATGTTAGCCCCGGAGGGTATCGTGAGAACGATGATGATGATAAATGACGATGATGAAAAAAAAAAAAAAAAAACCGCACTTTACGACAAATGTTGGTCTTGGGAAAAAGTGGTGTGTACAAGCAAATGGACAGTACTCGATTGTGACTGAAGGGTTTTTTTGGTGCGTGGGTCTTGTTCACGCCTACGACTGGGATTGGCTCTTTCGCGTTGTTGTTTCCTTGGTTTTTTTTTTCATTTTTTTTTCTTCAACTACATTCAATCTAGCAAATCGGAGGTTAACGGAATCGGGGCGTATCAAATTTCGATTTTTTTTTCGCAATTTTCCTTCGATAATCAAACCGATTGAATCAATGATTAATTATCAAGAGACGCGGTGGCGTCTCGACGCCGAGTGCTAAAAAATAAACTTTTTTGAGGTGGCTACCGTGTATCACAATAATGCCGGAAGTAAAATTATAATATTTAAAAAATTGATAAAGGTGAAAAAAAAATGATTGAACAACGTATCAAAGATGCGTCGCGATTCTGAGTGGATCCTCCGCGTCACTTGTGCCCCCACCCGGGCTCTTTCGTGCGTGTATATATTATATATTTGTAAGAGCGTTGATTCGTAAACATATATAATAACATTATATACATACATATGTAAGGAACAACTGCGGGAGTTTCTCTGTGCATGAAATTGTTCTCTTTTTTTTTTTTTTTCTCTCCACTTTCCCACATTCGCAATTCTTGCCGCGGTCATCGTCATTATTCGCGACTGTGCGCCGAGCACGTTACACTGTTGATGATAATCGAGAAAAGTAATGATAATGAAAATAATACACCGTCTTTGTCGATGCCACGACGTTGCGTTGCCCGACAAAAAAAATTAGTCGAGATAGTTTCGTCCCTTCTCTACGACGTTTCCGCCGGTCCTTTTCGCGAACGACGTAAATCCGCCAACATCGACGTCGCGATTTTTCACTTTGGGCCATTCTCCCTCTCTCTCTCTCTCTCTCTCTCGCCCTCCGATAGTCCACAATGGGGAGGAATCGAACTGAGAATCTTTTTCCGATGTGATAGTGGTAACTCGCCAAACCGCGGCTCTCCCGCCGCACCCCTTGGAATAATAGCACGAAGTCGCTGGCGCCAAACCGACTCTCGCTCTGTCCCCTCGAAGTGCCAAAGTGATATTTTGTAACAGTGCGAGAAACACACAAAAAAAACGCTTGGAAGAGCCAACTTGATAAGAAGGTATCGCAACCATTTTTTCTCCTCCCGTCGACCCGCCCGACCCTCGAGGGTGTTTCTACCTCTTCGTTTTCATTTTTTCTTCCGATTACTTTATTTTGTGATTGTTCATTTTTTTTTTTTTTTTTTTCTTGCAATCTTCTCGGTAGTTTTGAGATTTTGCGAAAATTTTGCCGGCGTTGTGGAATCTTTTCGGGCAAAAAAACCGACGAAAAGAAGTAGGTGTGTGCTTATCAGAAATTCGCTGAAGAAAAAAATCGTAGATCTACTTTGAGAGTGTGGTAATTATTTCGTTAGAGAGATATATACTTGCATGGTATATATTTTTCCCCCACTTGTTTGAACGGGGACTCGTGAAAAAAAAGTGGAAAAAAAGTGAGCATTTTTTTTGACACACAGTGCGACCTTCGAGTTTCTATATTGTTTCTCTCTCGGTTTGCTTTGGAAATTGTTTATGTTGTGACGAAAAAAAGAGAATCGACAGTTTTTTCACTGTGGTACTCGAGTTTCTTTCGTGTTTTTGTTTCTCTCTCGATTTGCTTTGAAAATTACTTCCATTGTTTTTTTTGTTTTTCTTCCTTGAACGTAGAGAGTGAAAATATCGTAGAAGGTTGGAGTTTTGTGCATTCGAGCAACAGCAAGAAAAGCATACAAAAATTTTAATTAAGAAAGGAAAACAAAATTGAAAGGGGAATCCTTGTATTCCAGGAACAACGGGAAACGAAAAGGATATTAAAGAAAAGTATGACTTTCAAAATAAGTTAGACCAACAGATCGGCTCGGAGAGTTGTAGGCTGTGCGGCAAGAGCGTCGCGAACATAAAGAAACACATGAAATCGCACTTTCCCGACAAGTATCAGTGTCACATATGCATGATATCGCTGACAAGATCGGACAATCTAAAGAGGCATATCAAACTGAAGCACGGTATACGAGCCGAAGGATCATTGTTGTCGCCGTTTACGCGCTTGGAGGCGAAACACTTCCTAGCTAAATCCGAGGATTACCTCACCTAGCCGGCCGACTAAAACGACGCGGCAGGGGGGAGGGGGGGAGGGGTGGATGGGGGCGAGACTCGTCAAGCCCATGGCGAACGCGCTCACGAGCGCGGTATTCACAGACGTAAGAGACAAAGCGCCGATTCGAAATAATTCGAGAATTTCACCGCAGCGAACCGAATAACACCGTTCCCGTGAAAACTCATCGATCCGCGCGAAAGTTGCGGATATTACCATGTATCGGGCGCCAACGTCCCCTCTCCCCCAATGTGTTCCTAATCCTTTGAGCCTAACGTAAAAAAAACATCCTGCTAATAGATTATTTTTTTAATATATATATATATTATAATAATTATATGGAAAGAAAAACGAAATACTTTAGAAATAAGCGATTTGCCGCCCGACGGATAGCATCTTGCCGCGGATTTATGGATGGATTCTCAATCTTCTACGAAATACGATTGTGTAATTTTGATAACTATTTATTTTTCGAATTTAGAATTATCGCGTGAGTGCTCGATTTGTATATTAGAATTAAGTGAAAGCCAAATCGAAAAATGAAAAAAAGAAAAAAAAAAGGGTTTTACTCACTCGCGACTCGGCGTCAATGAGTCTCGACACTTTTCATAATTTATGTTAACTTTACGATAGTATTTATATTATTTATATCGAACGTAGTGGAGACCGGGGCATAATGGGCGCAAAACGCGAAATTTCGGAGATAAAGGTTGAAAAATTTGAATCAATGTTCGACACAAAAATTGTGATAACGCGTGGAAAATATTTATAAAAAACGCATATTGCAAATCGGATACAATTTTTTTTTATCGCAAAGCAAAGAAAATCTTATTTCAAATTTTTGAAAAAATGGATCTCCATGAGAGGAAATATTGAATTCAAAAAAACTGCACATTGCGAATAGAATTGAGATTTTGAAAATCTCGAAGCAAAACAAGAAAAGAAAAGTCCCATATTTTTGGAAACTCGATGGCAATGATATGACGATTTTTGTCTCAAAATAAGAAAAAAAATTATTTCAAATTTTTCAATTACGTTTCTTTCTCCGTCCGCGTTTTGCCTGGTATGCCCATTCGGCCAATCTTTCCTCCGCGTATAATGATCGAAATCCTCTCACGGTCGCGGCCTCGCTATCTCGGTATGCGAGACGCGCGCCACGAGCGCCAGGAGTGAGCGTTTGCTTCTTCATCGTCACAGTCGGGCAAAAGTAGAGGAGTCGCGGCGCCGAAGGAACTCTCTCGTCTCTCGCGCGCGGGCGTGTTTTCCCTCGTTCGGTAGAGAGATCTCATTCCTCCGTTCCGTTTCCCCGGCAGTAAAATATCTCGACCGGGAAATCGCGGCAAACCGAAAATCTCGCGCTTTTACGTTCGCAAAGGTGTTCCGCAAGTAGAGAAGCTCACCGGCTCGGCCGGATCGGGAAGGAGGATGAGTTAGCGGAGAGATATTCGCTTGGAAAACGCTAAAGCCGCGCGGGAGTAGAACGCAGACGTCGCGCGCCCGTCTCACGATATTTCTCGTATCTTCTCCCCCCCCCTCCCCCTTGACGCCCTCCTTTTTTTCACAGTGTTTCATTCTCGCCAGCGCTACTATGCGCGTACCTCGAATATCTCATAAACTACCCGCGCCGAGGGGGAATCCCCGCCGCTCGTCGCGGCATTCCTTGTTACCTATTTCCGCGTCTGCTTTCCACCCGCGGCGAAAAATATCTCGCGCGAATAAAAGATCCTCGGCCGCGGTAGTCTCGGCTGCGATATTCATCTGCGGGTAGTACACTGTTTTATGGAAGTCGACATATTTTTTCTTCTTTCTTTTTCGCGTCGTCTTCCACCCTTGATCCGGAAACCGTGGCGGCCGCGAGTCGCGCCTCAAGTGAGCGCGCGGCAAGTCCGTCGACTCTTCGCCGTATTCCATCCCCCTCGCGCGCGCCTCCATTTACTCTCGCAATTAACGCTCGCTCGTTCAACTATTCCCACGTATTCGGACAAAATATTTCTTCCCGATTCGAAAACGTCCCTTTCCCGTTCGATAGAGACTCCGAGCTTTTCGCACGGTTCTCGAGTATCCGCGAGCAGCTCGAGGCGCCCGTGACTGTGCATCGTTATCAAGAGTTCCGCGTGGTACGCCTTCGACTCTTACCCGCTCTCTCCTTTTTGCACACACACACATATATATATATGTATGTGTATGAACAGCCTATATATTACAGCTTTGCGTTCACTCAGGGATGCCAATATTTCCCTCGTTCGTCTCAATTTTTTTTCCACGTTTTCGAGCCATCAGTATTAAATGCTCTTCGAGCAACGACGACGCTCGAGCGGAAAAAGGAAAAAGAAAAACGAAAAACTCTGGACAAAAAAAGAAGAGAAAGAGAGAAACCGTGGAAGACTGAGAAGAATAAAGATGAAATAAAAAGGAAGCGAGCCTGAGAGGCTCGAAATATAGTCATAACAAACTAGTCCCAAGGCCGCATTTTTTATTGCAACAAGGCTAACGCAAAAAGCCGGGTTTTCGTTTTTTTTTTCTTCTTTTTTCATCGAGTTCTATTAAGTACAAAATAATCAGCGTAAAATAGGCGAATAACGTTTAGAAAAGCCGATGACAATGAATTATTTGTAATAATTGTAATAATTTAATATTTATTATTCATATTTATAACTATACGAGTATGTACGCGCGTATATATCCTGTAAGGTATATAAAGCACCGTGTGAAGCCAATACCGCCGCTGCGAGTTAATTCTGTGCGTCACAGCGCGACACGCCTGTCGATCATCCGATAGAGCGCTCCCTCCGTTTCCGAACCCTTTCATAAATATCCCTCTCGCTGTCACCCCCCGGCCGTCGCAGTCGCCCTCTCCGCTTCCTCGTTGCACGGAATCACTGCGATCGACCCTCTCGGCATACGCACCACCGACAACCCGCTCCTCGATTTTCTATGGACCTCGCGCTATCTCCGTCGACGCACCGTTTCCCTAGATACAACCTCCCCCCCGCAACCTCACTCAACCGTCGAGCGCGCACCACACCTATTTTTTTTTAAGCCTCGCACCTTTTTTTCGATTTTTTTCCTTATTCTATTCCCTCGTTTGCGGATTCGTCATTTTCAAATTCTCCGACGCTGGACGATCCGCCGCGCGGCCTCAATTTCCGCGGAGCTCGTCGCGAATCATGCAATCGTGGTCGAACGCGATAAATCATCGTCTCATTCGCGATCCGTAGAATTGTGTCTGTCCGATATGCGCTTGCCGTAAGGACGAGACTCGACGATCCGGCGAGTTACACGGGAAACAGAAACATTCCGACACAACGGATACGTTAACGCGCGCACACCGTCCACGGAGAAAGCCCGCTGTCGCGCGGGCAACGCGATACCCGGCCGAGAAGTTCATATTTCCCGGCCGGGGCCCCCGCGAGAGCGATAGCGAAAAGCTTTTACACCTCCTCCCCACTCCGGTTGGCGGCGACAGCTTCCTCGCGAACCTTGTCGCTTGTCCGCCGCGGTGTCCTTTCCAACTCTCACGCACGCACGCACACTCGGAATACGCTCGACCCGTCGGCCACCTCGTTCTCGGGGCTCTTTCGCTCATAATTTCGTCGTCTCGCGGAGCGTTTTCTTCATTCGCGTCCTTCCCCTTCCGCGGGTGTCGCTTGCACACCGGCCACCGGTCCCTTCCGCTTCGCGGGCTCTCTCTCCCGGCATAAAGCGGGTCGTGAAAGAAGGCGAAAATAAGAAGAAAAAAGAGAGAAAAAAAAAAGCCACACGGCAAATTTGGACGTCCAAATCCAGCGAAGCGACCGGATCTCGCTTTGCTTTTATTTTCATTCGTCTTTTTTCTTTCTCTTTTTCTTCTCACCAACGTGTAAGCGCGACTTTCCCGCGCGTACAACGCCGTAACCGCGCCACCGCCCTCTCTTGCATCATGCATATCCTCCGGGCTCGGATTCTATCTCTTTGCCCGCGGTATCCTCTTTCTCGTCGTCCACTCCAAAACGCCATGGACAACTTTCGCCTCTGACGCCGTATCCTTTTTTTCTATTATTATAATTTTATGTTGGTAGCGTCATTATTATTATTACTATTATTACTATTATTATCATTAGTATTACCGTGACGATCAGACAAATGTGTAAAAATAAAACGATAGAGGTTGAAATATGGAAATTGGAGATGAAAAAATTCTCGAGATGAATGATGATTGTGCGAATAATTGGCTCTTCTTCCTTTTCTCGTGTACTAGTCTTGCGAACGAGAGAATTCCATATTTGAAGCTCGAAAAAAGAAGCAAGGAAAACAAGAATCGTTCGTCTTCGCGATGAAGTTTTTCTGCTTTTTCTTCCGATACCGACGTCGACTTAGCGTGCCAAATTACGTCGAATTACAGAATGATCAATGTGTCTCTTGTGTATCGTTAATCTTACGTTTCGCTATTAACTGTTAGTTTAAAACGTCGTAGTTACTAATCGCTAATGTTACTGATTTTTTCGTCTTCTCCTCTCGCTCCGAATCAATTTGTCATCGGCGAGCGGAAGGTTTCGAGAACGAGCTTGTCGACGATCAGACGGCCAGTGACGTGAACTGATTAACAATGGAAAAAAAAAAACGAAATTTTGCGTAGGAATGAGACTTTTCGTTGCGGCGCAAAACTTGTGCGGTCCTTCGTTGGCAAAAGAAAAATTGTCGAAAGCTCGCTCTCGAATGGTACTTAAAACGAAAAAAAAAAAAAAAAAACCGGAAAAAACCGAAAAAAAAAAATATTTCACGCTCGGTGAAAATTGTTACCAAAGTCCTTGACGAGTTTCGAGGATAAAGTTGTACTTGTGGGGTGCTCAATGCCCGCGGAACGCTCGGGCGGCCCGTTAACGCGCCCCTCTCGCTAACCGTAGAGCAATGAGGAATTATAGGAAGTTTACGGTCACACGTGGCGAAACTACACGCCGGAGGGTACGTGCCAAAACCTTTTGTCAAGCGCAGCACCGTTTGTCTTTTTTTTTTAACTCCTCTAACGGAAAATCCGTGCCTTCGCGTCCACGTGCCTTTCGTAAAATAGTTAACGAACAAAAAACACATAAAAATCGAGAAGCATCCGGAGAAGGTTGCATGTTATAGAATACCAGTAAGATGCGAAGGAGAAAAACATTCTCATTCAACAAGATTGAAAAAAAAGCGATAGGTGCGCAGTTGGTCTGTGGCTCCGGCGGTCTTCGAAGCCAAGCAATACCGTTCTCGGTCGAGCACCCGCTCGAGCGAACTGCTAGCTTCGTGATAGCTTGCATACCGAAACGCAGAGCAGAATGCGTTTTTTCGCAGAAGCTGAAAATCGCCCTGTACTACCTCGAATCTTCCTCTAAAGAAACTGAGTGTGCCATATTTCGACTTAGCCAACGTTCTCTCTCCGCAAAAGATCCAGCGGAAGTCAAAGTATTTTTCCATGCGTTCCCGGATTTTGCCTGGTGGCCCTTGAATTCCTTCGATGCGTGCCACGGTCCATGGTGGGGCTCCCGGCAAATGCTAATTTCTTCACCGTTCAATGAAGTGCGTCCCCATCGATCGTGGAAACCGCAAAATCGATCGATGCAAGCACGAAAGTTCTTCAGCGAATGAGCAGTGCATAATTTTTGCAGGCGTCAACTGAACACAGACACACCCAAGTCGTCACGACATTTTGCAAGAATTTGTTAACTACTCAGAACAAAAGTCAACACACCCGATTTTACAATGTGCACAATCCGTCGTGTTAAATCAGATGTGTGTTGAGTTTTCGCGTAAATAGTTGATAAATTCTTGAAAACTGTCGTGTAGAGTCGGATCTGGATTAGGTTGATTCCTGTAGAAGTGATGTTCTGCCTGCGAATGATCGCCAAACGTGCGCCGACCGGTTGATTTAGAAGTGGAAGAGGCTGATCCCCGGACGAACGATATAATAAATGTGGATGGCCATGTTTTTCATGCAGTCCTTATGATCGTGCACGAACGCGATGCGGCAAAAGGGTACGCCGTCCGGACACAATCGGAAGGCAAGGGTAACCGTGGAACGGGAAAGAAGCCGAGAACTCGTATAAATATCAAGAGCCACCTGCTTGGTTCGGAGGGAGCCGTATGTTACATTCAATCCCTTCTGGATGCGAAGGAGGGCGTCGGTCTCTCCCATTCAACGAGACCTAGAGAAAAAAAAAAGTGAAAAAGTAGTCCCCGGATAGAAAAAGGCTCCATCCGCGAATTGAATGAACAAAAGTAAAACGAGAGCATAGGAGAAGGGAACATTAATCGCGAGGAACGAATCCTTTGAAAGAACAGACAACACACGACGAGCCCGCGTTACTCAACGTTATCTAATAATTCGAGGGAGCGGGGCGCGCGCGCGCGCGTCTCATTGCTGCCCGGGCAACGGGTGTCACAGTGCCGCGCACACGGTACCAGACGAGAAAGCAACGATGACGGGAACGCGTACACGATACTCGGTTTTTTTTCTTCCTCATCGCAAAGATAAGCTCCTTAACGTCATCTAATCTTACCCCCTTATTACAGTTGCCTCCTTCTTCCTTCCCGTCTACGGTTACTCGATAAGAGGATCAACGATTCGTGACAAAATCCCGCAAAGAGTTTTCTCGTTGCTGTATCAACGTTTTACTTTGCTACGTTTCTCCGACGCTGGGTTTTCGTTCCTCCGACTCTCTCTCTCTCTCTCTGCCTCGCTTCCTCGGGTTCCTCGGTTAATTTTCCCTTTCGTGCCTTCCAACCAACGGGAGTTTCCGACTCCAATCTCTCTCTTGGCATCTCACTGAAATCTTTCGAGTACTCGGGCTACTTCAGACACGAGGTATCGAGTTCACGATGTTTTGCACCTTCTTCCTTCGCGGTATGCCCCCCCCCCCCCCCCCCCCCCCCTTCTCGTTCCCCGTTACCTGTTCGCGCTTCGAGATCCTCGCTTCGCTGCGGATAGTTTCAGGACGCGAAGATGCTACGGCAATCGCCGCGGGACCGCCGCAACCGTTTGCTCGGTGAACAGGAATAAGTAGCTTCCGCGAAACTCCTGCCTTCCGCCCCAAAACCCCGCCGGGCGTAAGAACTCCTCGCGTGTGACCAAACTAAAGGCAAGCCTCGAACGAACGCCTATAACCGTATCTACCTTACCAACTATCACATACTTGGCCTGGGCAATCACTATTTTCTATAAACATATATATATATATTTACATATATACACTTGTATACTATATACATTAATATAACGTTTTATTTAACGACGAAATCGTAACTTACATTTATTTCTGCGAGTGCGAGTGCTTAAGAACGAATTTATTATTTTGTGTCATCATTTGTAATATGCTTACTTAAGAGAATCGATAAAATAGATATTAAATGTCCGACATTTGGTACTGAATTCCGAGAGTAATCGTGTGTTACTGGACGCCAAATGCGGAATTTGGGCATCCTTCATCGGCGTCGTGAAGTAAATCCCCTCAAAACCATCGAGATCAATTCTTTTTTTTTTACACGGTTTCCCCGACGAAATCCTGATTTGGAGTATCTTTCGTAGCGGCGTGGAATGGATATCCTGGAAACTTCAAAAATCCCGGAAAATCTGCCCCTCGAAATTCAACGAATGTTAGCTCGTAGAATCGCTGTTCGCTGAAGTCATTTTTTCAGGCCGAAAAAGGCGAAACGTTCACAGTTTTGGTATACTTTCGATAGTTTCGATCAAATTTCATATTAATCGACGATGATAATAGCTCGATCGAAATTTATACAGTATATTAAAATAATTGTGCTAGGAAATTATTTTTTTCAAAAATGGTAACTCACTTTGAATCACCCTTTCGATTCTGGCCGAATCGATAGCTTAAAATATGTGTTAGCTCAAGGAGGGTGTATCGATGCAGTCCCAGCGAAATATGAGATTGCTAGAGAATTTCGAATATTTCCCAATTGAATGAAAATCTAAAAAATGAAAAGTCAACCATACGGAAGAGCCTAAAAAAATTCACTTTGCACAATACTTATACAAAAAAGTAACGAACAAGGAAGTTGTTCAACCAATTATTCAACAACCTAACTTTTCCTTTCGGATGGATCAATTTTTTTGAATACATACGAATTTCTGCGATTTATTCTCCATTTTTTTCTTCTTTCTTGATGGATCAACATTCACGAACTTCCGATACGTGTTTGGAAAAACACAAAAAAATGAAAAAGAAAAATTACGTGTATGCGGAAAATTTCACAAGTCAACTTCCGAAAAAAAAAAAGTTTGCCTGCACTCCATAACTTTCCAGCATTGTTATTATAGAGAATTGGCGTTTTCTTCACCTTGTGTAAGGTTGATTTTTTCAGGTTTCTATTCCATCAAGAATTCTTCGAAATTCTCTCCGCATCTCTTTTTTCGCTGGGAATGTCGGGCTACATTCTCGTCGAACGAATGACGAAAATGCGAAAAAAAAATAATTACTTCCAAAAAAGTAAATACCGAACTCAATACACGAAAGTTCTCTTCATCCGTGTCGTACGAATAGACCTTTTAAAAAAAGTGTGCAATTCAACATGACTGCGGACCATTCGATAATTCGCTCAATCGCATCCGGTAAGCCACGTCGATTCCCGGCCGAGCCCGAACCAACAGCGTTCGAATTTAACATTTCGCCGAGCGTGGCGTTTTCCACAGGAGACATTATCTTCGCGTCGGTTCACCTCTGTCTCTCGATCCATCCGGTACGCGCACTCCGCATTACTTTTCCTTTCAGCCGTTTCTAATTTTTCACTCATCCGTTCTCGTCCTCTCTTCCTTTATGCATTTTTATTTTTCGCTCCGTTCTCGGGGCTTCGGCGAGATTCCAACGATGGCATTGTGACACCGTCGCGGCGGGTCCGGTGAAGGGGGAGGGGGGGAGTGCCGGTGATCGATGGAAATGAATGCGTTGTCAGAATAACCGTTCACGGAGGAGAGCCGGAGAACTAGCGTTGCGAGGGGATGAAAAAAGAAAAGAGAAAAAGGGTCGGCTCCCTTTCGTTATACTCGTTTCGTTGTCCCTCCGTCTATAGAAACAAGCCGAGGGGGGTGCAAACCTCTGCGTTTCTCGTTTCCCCCCCTCTCCGCGCGGACCTCCCCGCCCCTCTGTCTTCAGCCCTTTCTGCCGCTCTCTTTCGGTCTCTCTCTATCTCTCTGTTACAGTGTTGGCCACTGGTGTCTCACTGAAGAGAGATGAGGAGTTTGTCCCAGAAGGTCAGACTGCAGCGAGCGAGCTACAGCTGTCCCGCTGGATGGCCTCACCGCTTTCGATGCCAACCCTCCAAGCAGCCACGCTCCGTGACTCAAGAGATTCGGGGGGTCTGGCGGCTCGCGGTCTTCGCGTTAACGTTGACGCTGTCAACGACGTGCAAGATTATCATGACGGCAGCATGCTGGACCCTGTCGCATCGTCCTCGCATCGTCACTACGATATGTTTGTACCGGTGCCCGACGACGGTTATCGTCGTTCCCAGCTTTACAGCTGTCTCCATTGTGGCAAATGGGTCAGTAACCGATGGCATCACATACGCTCCCATCGTTCGCAGAATTGTCATTGTCCCTATTGCAACAACGTCTTCACCCGCAGTGACAATCTCAAGGCTCACATTAGAAGTAAACACTCCGATCTTCTTCGTTTCTGAATCTTTCCAGTGGTTCAACCGTCCGCGGTCCCTGACGTTCGTTCCTTGGGGGGTGCTTGGTTGCGCAGCTAGTCCGAACTTCTCGACGTCTTGAATTCAATTGTGGCTCTGAGCCTTTGGCTTTTTGTCCCCGGTTTGTCCTTGTTCTCGTCCAGTTCTGTACCTGGGCGCATCAAAAAATAGCATCGCGCAATTCGCGTTAAACGATACGACCAACATGTGGAATCTCTCGAAAAAGTACCAATGACCAGGTTGGGTCGCGCCCTCTAGTGAGGGTTCATTGAAATTGAACTTCCATCCCACCCTCGAGGGTTCAGCTATCCATCGCTCGTCTTCCGCGGGTTCATCTTTGTCGTGGGTACCCTTGGAAAGATTTACATGCCTTTTCCGAGGAATTTTTCTTTTTTTATATCAAACATTTTTCATCGAAAGAACATGTTTTTTTTTCTATCGTTCGTTTCGTATCTCGGGGAATCGTGATAGAGGGAAAAAACATTTCCGACATCAAAAAAAAAAAAATGTATGTATAAACTGCTCAGAGGCTAAATTGAGACTATCCCTTGGTAAAAATAAAAATTCCATTTCACCGCAATTCAATTATGGCTTCGCGAGCTATCCAGTTGAAGTTTCGTGCCAAACTTGAAATACCGCGAGGCATGCTTGACGGTAATTGATACAACCCCTTCGTATTTTACGATTTTATTACCACATTTTTCAACGGTGACCGACAACTTTAATGTGAAAAAAAAAAGTTCGACCACATCCTCTCGTCGTTTATTTTGTTACCATTTATATGACCCCATCACTCATATCTGTAACGTGTTTTGGACTTAAAATATTTCCCCATGGATTAGAAATAAATAAAAAAATTAACTTCGGGCAAGCTGAAGTGAACATTAATTTTGCATAATAATAATGCCAAAAAATTATCAACAAATCAGTCGAACAACGGCATTTCTCAACAAATTACTCGGTAAATCAACTTTTTTCTGAAATGAACGCGTTAATTTTCAAGGAATACTTTCATGTTTTTAGCTCGCGAACATCTTTTTTTTATGGGTAAAACTTCACTAATTCTGAATACCAATTCGAAAAAACATCGCACATCATATTCGAAAAATTTCCGAACAATCGAAATCGATTCGAAAGTAATCGCAATAGTTAACGAATCATTTTTCTAAAAGAAGAAAGTTGAATTACCGATTGTTGAAAGGTTTCCGACATTATTGAGCTCAATTACATTTTCGTAGTTCTCAAAATTCTCTTCGAATTTCACATCTGCTTGGAAATCGAGCGTCACGCCATCTTTAATTCAATAGTTTCGTTTTTTTTTTTCATAAATTTCACGATATCCCATTTTGCCCCACGTTGACGTAACTTCTACCCGATCCCTTTGACTCCGGTAGTTCATATCGTCCCTGTCAAAGCCCCTTTTTTCAAGCTCTTGTTTTCTAGCTGTAATGGCAATCGTTGCAAAAAAAAAGTGAACCCGGAAAACGCAACCACGATACCCCTAATTATTTGAGATAATCTGTACGACTTTCGCGGGAGGGAGAGGCACTTGTTGTAATAGCAAAAGGGTTCAAAGAAGTATTGTCGACATTCACTGAAAATGGTATCATCTCCAGACACTGTGTATTTCGTGCGACTAATGGGTCAGCTAACGATGGCGCCACATGCGATCCTCATCGATCCTGAAATTGCTCGTTGGGTTGTACCCCGTTGCAATAACGGTTTCACGCATAGCGACAACCCCGAAGCAAAACATTGAAACCGAGCATTCGGTGTTCTTCGATCCGTCCTCTCGTTAGTTTATTTTCTCCTTTCTTACATTCCGTCGATCCAAAGGGCCCTGATACCAATTATTTCGCATAATTTTTACAAATACTTGGGCAATTCTGTAAATAGGATCACCGAGCGATACCGTAAAATTTTATCTCCGCTATAACGGAATTGCCTTCGCCCCATCGTAGCGCACGACACCGCAATTTGCGAGAGATGCGGCCTTGTTTATTTTTTTTCGTTTCTCAAATCGCGGCTCTAACAACGCGCGCAATCGCTAATGGAATCTCGACGATTTTTCGCCAAACTTTTTGGACAATTTCATCATTCGTTCATTAATTTTCTTATCTATTTTAACGACAATCTCGAAGCGTATTTTTTTTGTTTGTCGCCTTTTTTTGGATTTTCGTGTCGCGTTATATCGATCGAGCGAGTCGGCGAAATTTTCCTCGCGCGAACAACGCCGAACGATTGTTCCGAGCGCCCAAGGGAAAGTTGCATTTCCATCGTTCGCCGGGGGTGGGGGAACATTTATCCCTAACCGCTCGAAATTCTTCTACTTTTTTTTTTCCACGATTTACACCTTTTGATACGACTATCAAAATAATTTCTTGAAATTGCATCCATTCCCGTACGCTGTGTAACGTCGCCTCTATCGCTCAGACAAATAATTTTCCATCTCGCTTCGATATTCCGAAACAATGTGTCTTCTTCCCCTCCCCCCCCTCTCGCTTCTCTCATTTCATTCGTTGTCTCCGAGACCAAGCCCTCGGGCGATACATTGTTTTCCGTTCCCTTCGTGCGTTTCACATGCTCTCTTTATCTCGCGATACGGAAAAGCCGTCGTCGTGCCCTCTTTGTTTTGCTCCCATGGTGTACAGGCCCCCCCTTCCCTCCCCCCTCTCTGAATGTTGCATCGAAACAGTGTGTTAAACGTAGCATGGATGAGTGTACGGAGGGAGGGCGAGGAGACGAGTGGAGATACACGAGTTGTGCTCCCGATGAGCAGATGTCGGCCGCGAGACGAGGGGAGCGGAGAGACGGCGAGAACTTCTCTCTCCCCGGTCGTATGCAGCGCATCGAGCATTTAAAGACTCGCCCTAAACTAGGCCACGTCCGGGGAAAACCCTCTTCTGCCTCCGGCAGCATCCTCGTTCTCGTCGTGTACTCGCGGCGCTTAAACATCATGCACTTCGACACATATATTTTCCATCGTCGTGTATGCTATCCCCAGACCCGTTGCGGTATGCAACTGTCGCTATTCTGCGTGTCGAAAAAAAGAAAACCAAAAGCACCCGGACGTTCGCCCTTTAAGGAAATTTCGCTGGCATCTCCCGTATCACTGAGTAGATATTAAAATGAAATTTATTGAAATTTCATCGTTACTTCGTGATTGAAATACAAATTATGAAAAATCTGGAAAAACATATGCGAAACGCGCGAACAAATGAGAAAGCAATGTTCAAGTTCTATCAAACTTTTTTTCACACCGTATCTCAATTTTTTCGAAAATTCTAATAAAAAATAAAATACTATGAAAAATGAGTGTAAACGAGAAGCGTAGACCGAAGTCCAAAACCAAGAGCTAGGGATGATCCTTTATGAACATCGAAGCCCCTCTAGCGATATGTTTATTAATAACATGTGACTCTCGGGACCTATCGTTGTACTCGGCGCCTTCTTTTTTTTATTTCAAAGCTCGTGTGCGAGGAATGAAAAGAGAGAAGAAAAAAGTTGCAATATTCATTCGAGCAGATCCCAGAGCGATCCTCTTTCGGATACGAGCCATGGCTTTTCCATCGGATCTGCGACGGCACGCCGGATGACTAAAGGGTATCAGCTAACGACTGTAACCCACTCGGCTCGCCGATGGTTTCGCGTGTGTGCGAGAAAGGCTCACGAATACGGTGGACTCCGAGCATTTGTCGTCTCGTGGTGCCCCTTTTACCCTCCGTTGGTAGTCGGAAACTGTTACACCTTTAGCGACGATCCTCTCCGCTCGGTTGGCCACTGTCGTTCATGAGCTCCGTGCGCGCGAACCTCGTCGTCTGCCCTCTCGCGTAAACACGTAGACCAGGGGGAGGTGGCAACAAACCTCCGTGTCCCTTCCCAGGTGGGTGACGAGCCTTCGGACGGTGTCTCATGCTCTCCTACGATATCGGAAGAGCCAAAAGGCCGGCAAACCGAGCGATCCATCGTTAACCCTCGGCCTGTCCCGAAGCTGTCCCTTAGCTTTTACATAGAGCCCATCCCCCGCCCCTTCGCGATATACCCAATCGCCGGGATACGAAGGCTTCACCCTTTTAACATATAATATACCGGGGGAAAGGAGGGGGGGTTCGGGCGGGAAGTAAAGCTCGAGGTCCAGCGAGGCGCGAAGGCCAAAACGTGGAAGTAAGGATCAAACGCGTTCTCGACTGTAAACGAAGGATTACGTACCGAGTGCTTCATTGTACGTGTATAGGTGTATTGGGAGGCTTGTAAGTTCAATCGTTTTCTCCATCCCTCGATCTATACACACCCGTGCATTGTGTGTCGATGTAGCGAAATATGTACAATAAGTATGGAGTCTGCGAAGCGAAGGGGACTCGCCGGGGCCGAGTGTTTGTTGGCGATGATCGAGTATGCGTGTGTAAAGAGTGTCTAGCATTCTCTCCCCCCTCCCCCCCTCCTTTTTACGTTATATTCCGCCAACGTTAGAATCCGTCTCTGCGCGAGGCTCTAGAGCGTGTACGCGTACCCGGGCTCGAAGATTGTTACACGCCCGATTGCATCCTTCGTACTGCTCTTCCACGTCGCCAAGTATATACCTAAGGTCGTA
Source organism: Ischnus inquisitorius (assembly GCA_963924025.1). NCBI lineage: Eukaryota > Metazoa > Arthropoda > Insecta > Hymenoptera > Ichneumonidae > Ischnus > Ischnus inquisitorius. Next base: position 507,371 of record OZ001250.1, on the reverse strand, counting down.
CCGAGGCAACCAGTCAGGGCTTTTCCACGGAGTTATACCACCGAGAGGGGAGTTACGGCCACGACGCGATGTGCGCCCGTGTGTGTGTGTGTGTGTGTATGTGTGCTTCTGCTTTTGCCGCTGGGGCTTGGCTAGCGAATGCTCCCAGCTACTGAGAGTATTGCCGGCGTTGCGACGCCCGAATCGGGGTCGATCCGCGCTACCAACGCCCCATCACCGGCAGCTGCAGCCAGAGGCCATGAGAAAACCACGATGCAGCCAAGGGGCTTCGTCGATGCGGTGAAAAACCGGTCGCGCCCCGTCTCCACTCACGGGCAAAAGCCTTTTTTCACCTCCGCCCCTCCCCTCGTCCTCTCAACCCTCTCGCTACCATCCTCCCCCCCCCAAAGCCCGACAGCTTTTCCTCACTCTCACCCACTTCGACGTCTCGAAGTTTGATCGACTCAATCTGGCATCTCCGACACTGAGTTCCATTGAGTTGCGTTTTCTTATTTTCTTCACACCAAGAGCGCTTTTCCTGTTTATTTTATTTCATTTTTGGTCCGACTTCGCGCAGTAACTCGCCCGCCTTAGCGCGAGATCTTTTATTTCGAGCATCGATTTTTTTCTTCAATGATTCATATTTCAACTTTTTCGCAGCTCTGATTTTTGGCAAAAGTCTGATTTTGCTTTTGAAGAAATTATAAACAAAAAATATTTTTAAAAAGAATTTATTCGTTCACTTTTAAGTTTCTGAGTAAAAAGGAAACAGGTTTTGAGGAGCAATGCTTTTCAACATTTAAACAAGTAAACATGTGTTTTTTTTTTTTTTTATTATCTGATGATCGTTTATGGTCTCATTCCGGGCAGCTACCGTTCCTCAATATCCCACATTCTTTCGATAACACGCCCATTTCCTTCCAACGATCAAGACAAATTCTCTCGCAAGTGCCAAGGACTCCATCTTTGCAGCTTTTCTTTTCCTTTCAATTGAATTTTATTCGTCTCACGAGCGTCACGGATCCTCCCGTGCTCGATCAATTCGCGCCGAAGAATAACTCAACTATTCGCTTATTTATTTATTGATTCTATTTTTTTATCACGAACACTCGACGAATCCCTCTACCGATTCGCGGATACCGTGCCATACAAATGACAATGTTGAACAAAAAAAAAGCTTAATAAACTCCCGGACGAAAAATAATCAACGCTTCGTTTGTTGAACTTTTAGATGACTCATAAATATTCGACGAATAATCGGAATTATGAAAAAATAAGTTTGCCTCGTCGATTCCAGGAATATTTAAATAAGAAAAACATAACGTAAATTATGACAAATTGTACACGTATATTTTGCGTACACGCAAGTAGAAATGCAAACTCTAGAGTCCGATGTGATAGAATTTAAGAAGGAATTAAGACGATACGGTTGAATTGTAATATTTTTGTACTTGAATGAAATTTTTTTGTGGAAATAAATGACCATTGGAATACAAATGAGATGTGGGACAAATTTGTGCAGCTCGAAAGAGGCAAGAAAATGCTTGCGGTTACGCGTGGGTGTGTGACAAACCAGTGCGAGATCTGGAATCGATTGAATGACATCAACCTTTTTTTTTTTTTTTAGAATATGAGATCCACGACCGTAAGAGCGTCAATTGAATCGTCGCTCGAGATCGACCCTTAAAACAACGACAATCCTTTGAAAAAAAAAGAGAGAAACATCTGTATTTTTTAGCCGTCGGTGGCAAAAAAAAAAGCCGTTCTCGTAGCTCCAACTGCATATTTTTCGAGAAACCTCCGTATTTTTTAATTCTCGTATCTCTCATACACAGCCGCACCCGACGCGGGTCTGTATCGAATTTTTTGTTGCGCTATATATTTCAATTTGTTGCACCTACTTCGAAAACTGTGAATACACCCGGATAACGCTGAAATACGGAGGTTTTCGCCGTATGAAATGTATGACGAAACTATCCGGAAATATCTGATGATTTACGTCGCTTTGCTCCTAATATGATTTTAGGACATGACCGGCGGTTTCCGTCGGATATAATTGTCAGACTATATCTGTCGGTATTCGTCCACTTTCGTCAGATATAATATCAGGATATATAGTTTTGCGTCCGTCGATTATAATATCAGGATATGTCTGTCGATTTCCGTTTGATATAATATCAGGATATATCTGTCGATTTCCGTTTGATATAATATCAGGATATATTTGTCGATTTCCGTTTGATATAATATCAGGATATATTTGTTGACTTCCGTCGAATATTATATCAGGATATATTAGTTGACTTCCGTTGAATATTATATCAGGATATATCTGTCGGTTTCCGTCGGATTTAATATCAGGATATATCTGTACCCGTAACTTCCGGTCATGCACCGAAGCCTTGGCCGCCGTGAAATTTCTCAGTGCATATATGTGTCGGTGTGTGCGGATAAATTTTTTTGCCTCGTACAAAATAGCTCAAATATCAACGTCGAATGTCGACGCTCACTGCGACGGAGGGGGACGGGGGGGGGGATAACAAAACACCCGTCGTACGGAGTGACGAACGGACCCGTCATCGCAGCAAAATGACGAGACGCGCTTCGCAGCATGCACTGCCTCGCGCGGCTAAATCTCGTTACTTACGTATGCGGAAAAAAAATCCGGTATCGTCGCTCTCGCTTCCCCCACCCCCATGGAATATCGAACAATTGCTTTGTACAAAAAAAAAAAAACAAGTTATTTTTTTCAGACACACACATACTTACACACGGATACATATTTCACGGAAATCCTCGTATCGTACTGAATATTTACACGCAACTATAACTCTCACGTCCTCTCTTGTGATCTCGCATTCGTTCTTCTAATCCTTTTTTTTTTCTTCTCTCATCGTTTATCCGTCTTTATTGCTATCACAAATAATCTCACACGCAACTGGCAAATGTGTATATATATACATAAAAATAAAAATATGCAAAATATAATATTATTATTATTATAAAGATATTTGTTTATTATATAAATATAATAATAATAATAATAATATTGTGATACAATACACGAATATATATTATACATATAATATTTTTATTTTAGTACATGTATATACTCTTTCGGATCTAACGAAAATATATAACAATTATATGAAGGAAAAAAAAGCCTAACCGCGAATTCCCACTCTAACAAAGGTACTCTTTGTCGTTCCGAATTTTGTATATATATACATATATTATAGATATATTATAGACAACAAAAAAAGGAGGGTAATGCCTAGTGATACCGAACTCGACGTTGGTCAGCTTGTCGAGCAAGTCTCGTTCTTGTCGGTTGTTGTCGACGATTATGTCGATTTTCCCTTTTTTTTTCTCGAATTTAAAACTCAAACGACAAGCTGGCGTACCGAGAGGTTCACGCAGCTCGGGGTCCGTACTCCGCATCCGGGGGTATATAATGGTTTTTATGCAAGGAAATATGAAAAGAGGGGGTGTTAGTCGGTGGTCCCGCGTAACATGAACCCGCGCTACGCTCTCGTACCGCTGTACAAAGTAATCGTCAGGGGCTCTCTGTATAAAACGAATGAAAATAAAAACTTTGGCCCCGAGAGCCGGAGAGAATAGACACGCGAGAGGAAAAAAGTAGGCGATGCAAAAAAAAAAGATGAATGCAAAACGAGGCTCTTGAAGCGCGGGAAGAAGGTGGTGGGGTGTCGATATTTGGCGAAAAACGTCGAGCAGATTTTTGTTTTGTTTTTAGCGAAGAAATTATTGGTGGGTGGTGCGCAAAGAAAAGAGCAAGAAAAAAAAAAGGGTTGAGAGTCGAGGAAGCGGATAAAAGATGAATTGACGGAAAGTAAAAGTTGCTCGATAAGAGGCGAGATAGAGAAACAATTTGGAAAAAAAGAGTACAATAAAAAAGGAAAGCGCCTAGCCCGTGGACGGGGAATAATGAAGGGAAGGGCCGGGGGCCTTTAGGGGGTTCGCGCGGGAAGCATCAGTTTAGTGACTTGTCTTGTGTTGATGTTGCAGGTTCAAAAGCCTGGCACATGCGGCTGACCTTTGACCGGGTGCCAGGCGGCTGCAACCTTCACAGGTGCAAGCTGTGCGGCAAGGTCGTGACGCACATCAGGAACCACTACCACGTCCACTTCCCCGGCAGGTTTGAGTGTCCTCTCTGTCGTGCCACCTACACTCGTAGCGACAATCTTCGTACGCACTTTAAATTCAAACACCCCGAGGCAAGAAAGATCGATCTAAACGACTTTATGGCCGGCTCATTGGCACTGTCCGCGACAAATAACGACAGCATGAACACGCTCTCATAAGCGAGCGTGCGTGCGTGCGTGCAGCGCGCGCGCGCTCCCAACGACGATAACAATACGGCAATATCGTTAGCCGATTTTAACGATTTTAGCGCTAATAGCGAATCGCTTCGTCATCGATACGCTCCGTTAATATCCTCCGCAGCGACGGGACACCTGCGCTACTCCGTTTTTTTCAATCAATTCTTCTCCGAACACCAAATCTTGTAGATTGCCTACGCTCTTGAGATGGAACAAACAACAACAACAACAAAAAAAAACAAAGAAAAACGACAACAGGAACGACTTACCAACTGCGATCTACGCAAATTAAACGAAAAAGAGAAAAAGAAAATAATACACATACACAAGTACGTTTTAGAGGGTTTCCGCGGAATCTGTGATGTCTGACGACGAAATCGACCAGAGCTCATCCTTAATCCGGGCGAATTTAATTACGGTATATGGGAAATAATTAAAGAAAAAAACTAAAAAAAATCTAAGATAAACACTTTGGTGCTGAAAGAAAAAATATGTTTATCCACGAGAAAAAAAAATCGTTCAATTGAAGAAAAAAAAAGAAAAACGATTTACGAAATCGTTGATTTTTCATTAGATCGCTTTAAGATTCGATTTTTTAAATGCATATGCCTTTTTTTGTCGCAATCGCGAGATAACTTACTTTTCTTTCGGTACACGTATATATACGCGTATGTGTGCGACATACCTGTATATATATGCACAAATACACACACAGAGAGAGAGTGCGGCGACGCTGAAAATGGTTTCGAATATGGCGCGGTGGGCGCAACGAAAAAAAAAAAAGGAACTCGCGGACGGAGCGTTCGTCTCGTCAATATCTTGCGGACGAATAATGCGCGAGGATTATTACGTTAGGAAATCGCGTGCGTGTCCACGGAATCTTTCGGGGAATGGAAATGATAATTTTTTTTTTTTTTATTTTTTTTTTTGGAGGTTGTAGCCTTATTTTTCCGCTTGGACAAGGAGCAGAAGAAAAATCCGCAAACCGCTCCGATCGCGGAGCGTCGCGAGTTGCCGAGGGGGGCGGAGGGGATTTCTGATAGTGCAGAGAGAGGGAGGCACGGGTGAGATAATGAAGGCGTTTCGAATCTAAAACACGAAGCGCGGATTTGGGTCGTGTGTGAAGAGAAGGGGGGAAAAAAATATGGTGCTTGGTCTCGGGAAAGTGGAGACGGGAACGAAGGAAAGAATATTAGACGGATTTAATACATTAAAAGTGGGAGCAAACGTGGTGCCAATTCCTCCCGTAGTTCGCTGCTGAGCGGGAGAACGTCGGCGGGCTGTGCGACAGACGAGAAAAAAAGTTGAAAAAAATAATGAATTATTAATTAAATTAATGATAATTAAAAATTAAAGAAAGGGAAGAGAGGGAAGGAGAAACAAAAGGACGCAATCTCGATTGCGAAATACGCAGGGTGAGTCGTTATTAGTTGTTGAAAGTTGTATAGTTGGGGGTCTTCATATTAGATTGTAAAATGGGCATCCGTTCGCGAGGATCAATAATCGTTGCTTTTTTTTTGTCATTTTTTTTTTCCATCACGATATCGCGACTCTTCGAGAACTCGAGAACACTGTAGAAAATAATCGACGAAAAAGAAAGAAAAACAAATGCGGCAAACAATTGACGCCTCGAAGGGCAGTTCCGAGGAAGCGATAGGCAATTGTTTCATGTAAAAAGCTGTTCGAATCACAACGAAGTTTTATCTCCTGAAAACGCGATCGCTTGTAAAAAAAAAAGAAAAATTCTCAACTCGAGAAAACACGCGATTGAAGATATCAACGATAACATATATATGCAAGGGCCAGAGGAGAGGGAGGCAGTGCGACAAGGAAATTGGAGGAAAATGCTGCTTTTTTTTAATACGATTTTATTTTTTTACTGTTGCCGTAGCGCTTTGCGACTCTAATATGAACAACTCTTGACTATAAAGAGAAAAAAAATAACGTTACGTACTTGTTAAATAACAACCTAAAGTCTATAATATTATCGATAAAAAAGAAAAAAAAAAGAAAAACCGGGGGAAGAAGAAAGAAAGAATACTGCGTACCGCGAATGTAACGCAGCATAAAAGATAATTACAAAGAACAGTGGAAAATATCGCGAGATATGAGACATTCCACGGGATTCGGGACTTAAACGAGGAAAAAAAAAACAAGTAATAGGGGGCAAAGGCAAAACTAAGGTTTATCGTATCGGATGATTTATAGTAACAATATTTTATACTTTATATAATCTACCACGTTGTAATATTACCCTATCCGTTCGGTTGGATTATTCGACGTTTGAGCGTTCATTTTTTACGTTTAAAACAACATTTTTATCCGAGGGATGGTTTCCTGGTTTTCTTTTTTTTTTTTTTATTCCGACGTACCGAAGCGCGGCCTCGTGTCGTTGCACATTTGATATTTGATCGGTTGGGGTGCAATCCGTTTGTTTTAATTATCTATTTTGTTTTATTGTTTTTTTACAACTCTCGTTTGTTTAACTTTCGTGTGGAAATTACACGATTCTTTTTTCTCACACGCCCAACGACCTACGCAATATATTGTATTATAAGTCACACATGATTTATTGAGGTGAAAAAAAAAAACAACCAAAACACATATACTCATTGAGAACGGTATCGCTTAGAGGGAAAACTGAAGGTGAAATTCCGAGCGAATTTCGAACATATCCCAATGAAGTAATAATCGGGAAAAAATTGCCTATTAAGGAAGCTCTTCGGAAGATTGATATTGTATAATGAAATTAATATACAAAAGTTTCTGAAAAATTAGCTAAAAAAATAGAGTTAAGAAACATCCTCCGAACCAAATTTGATCTTTGCAAAAATTGATTCATTCATTTTTCTCAACATAAAAAAAAGGTCCTAATTTTCTCTCATTTGCGATTTTTTTTTATGGATAAAAAGTTATATAAAACGGAAATTGCGGCATAAAAAAGTGACGTGCGTTCGGAAAATTCAACGCACCAACTTGCAGCGACGAGAAACGTTGAGTTAATGTAATTATTCAGCAGTAATTTTTCGTCATTATTATTTGGCAAAATTTAATTCCTAAGTATCTCTTGCAAAGTCGATTTTTTTCCGATTATTAGTTCATCGGGGAGACTTGAAAATTCTTTCCGAATTCTTCTTTTTCGTTGGAAACATAGCGATACGCTTTCATTAAGCAAAGGACACTACGTGTAGAATTACAGTTGAAATTCGACAGAAAAGAAAAAATAATTCTACAAAAAGAAATAATTTCTCACACACGCGAAGCAGAGTCCGCTAGCTATTCAAAGAGCCAAATCGCTGAATAATGTGATCAATATTGATATTACCCGTCGATTTATCTCTCTCTCTCTCCCTCTCTCACTCTTTTTTTTCTTAAAAAAATTCCTCGTCGGATAGACCAAGAAAGAAAAAGAAAAAAAAAATGCAACAATAATGGGGGCACTTTGTATGGTTAAAGGCAAAAAAACAACAAAAAAAGCAAAAAAAAACCTATATAATTTAATAATATATAATTCAGAGGAAAAAAAATGAAGAAAAAGTGAAAGCAAATATATTAATATATTACGCAGATTATTAAGTATAAATAATATATTGGATAATTTATTTTATTTTTTTTCTGTTTTACCGTTTTATGATTTTATATATATATGTATATATATATATATATACACCACACATGAAATATACTGTTGTTTAATGTTCGACGTGATCGCAATCAGCGTTGATAAAAGTCGTTGGCGCGGTTACGAGCCGAAATATATTATTTATTGACGATCGATGAAATATATATATATATACACACATACCACACCTATATATACACATAGTTTATCGCGCGTCAAGGTGCACCATAGGCCTATGCCCTCCACAGAAAAGAATCTTATTATTATTTTTATCATCATTATTAACATTATTGATTATTAATATTATTGAAAAAAATTATACGTTATCTTTATGCAAAAAGAAACATGCCGGTCTCTCTCTCTCTCACTCTCTCTCTCTCTCTCTTCGTAATATCGATACGTTGATTTGTTACATATATATATATATACTTTTTTTTCCAAACCAGATTCTATTTACTATTTATATTGTAAATACGAATAATATCCACCCCCTCCCCTCCACTCTTTCACCTTACCAAATATGTCGCATGTCTTGTTTTTTTTTCTCACACGTCCCATTCTACTTTCTCGTTTTATTGTTACATACAGCTTCTGATTTTATTTTATTTTTTTATTACTTATCTACTACCTCACGCGAGAGTCACGGCAGTGGGGACTAGCGCAGCTATTTGTTCCGCGTAACGCGGGGGTCAAGTCACGGGGAACAGAGATTGAGAAACGATACGCGCCCAATCGAAAGCAAAAAAAAGGTTAACGTTTTCACGGAGTCCAGGTTCTACACTTTGCCCTTTGTTTTGTTTTTTTATTTTTTGAGAAATGATATTTCTGACCCGGCGGGTTACAGTATATACTGCAACGGACGCGTCATCCAGAGGCCGAGACGAGCGCTGTATGACGAATAATATCAACGTCAAAGCGAGAGAAATTCGGGGTGTAGGCGACGGGGGGAGGGTCAGTGAGGGCGGACGGCATAAAGGGTTTGAGGAGTATTCGCTCGATATTGCCGAACGGTGAACTGACTAACGGTGCAGCGGGCACAGCGCGGCATCGAATAGAGCACTGCCAATTTCTGGAATTGTCCACAAAACGCATTCGCGCGGGTGCCCGGTGACCGCGAAGCGTTTGGGGCCTCTATCCTTTCCCCCGGCATCCGCACCCCCTCCCCCGCCCCGCCGGGCAAAGCAATGCACACATCGCGATCCGACGGGTGGGGGTCGCGATGCGGTATGCACGTCCGGGAACGTCGGCCACAGCAGAGGCCTCCCTCACCGCACCGTCCCCCCAGCTATTTGATCCCCGAGGGATAATCGACTTTCTCGACTAACCGGGGCGACACATGAAAATCCCTCGGCTTCGACAACGACGGAATTGCCACTTCGATTTCTGTTACTCACGAGAAACGATCGACGGCCTTCTCTGCCGTGAGTTTTTTTCGAAGAAACGCGTCTATTACGAATATTCGTCACGCGAGACATTTTAATTTTTCTTGCTTTTTTTTTTTTTTTTTCGATCATTCGTCTCGCCGAACGAAACAAATTGAAATGGATTTTGTCGCAGCTACAGCGAAAAAAAATGAAAAGTTACTTAAAATTGCATAAAGCAAACAAATTTCGTTTCATACAGAATTTACACGAGCTGTATAGCTTTGGGGGGCCTTTGTGCCGGACGCGCAATGAAATATCGAGCGAACCCGATTGGCGGTCGGATTTCTGTGTGTCGAAGCGTCGGGAGAACCAGATTGTTTGGGGCATATTTTCTTTTTTTTTTGTTTTTTATTGCGAAATTTTCCGACTATCGATACGCGTGACCGTTTCGAAAAAATGTGTGTATGAAATACTGTTTTATTACGATATCCGTCCCATGCAAGTGCGCGCAATAATCGAGTTATCTTTCAATTTTTTTTGTTTTTCTTCAAGACGACCGAAACTCATTGCCACTCTTTCGATGGCCGGGCATTTTTATCAATGATTTTTTGATTTTTTAATCAAGACACGCACTTTTTTAAAAACTTTTTTCATTTATGTCGAAAGAATCCGTCGATAAAAAAACCTGTCGTTTTTTTTTCGAACCTTTCGACGAACGCGCGAAACATTACCATTTTTATGAATATCAATGATGCAATTTGATTTTCATGAAATGCTTATGCTTCAAGAAAAGAGCGATGAATTACAGTTTTTTTACCGACAGTTCTCGAACGAGTTGCAAACCCAGGAAAAATCGTTTATTACTTTATCGTCGCCTTCACGATAGACGGGCGAAAGAATTAACTGTCGTATCTTTTTTTTAACGTTTAAACAGACCGAGTCGGTAAGAAAAAAATCTGATTTTTTTTTTTTCGAACATATGGAGTACACTCAACCTATGACCCAGTACATTGGGCATGCGATTCTTTCTTCATTAACTTTTTTCGCGGTCGAAGCGAGAAAATGGATTACAGTTTTCATTACCGACGGATCACGACTAGGTGCAGCGAAACCCGAACAAAATCGTTTATGAAATCATTGTCACCTTTCCGATAGCCAAACGTAAAAAATCGACATTCGCGCGGCTTTTTTCGATGGTACATTATTCAAAAAGACTCAGTCGGTAACGAAAACTGTAACTGTTTCGCTTTCCTAGCATTTTAGCGGAAACGGACCGGTCCCTTCGACATGGACAATTGAATTGGAAAATGAGATGGATTACATTTTTTGTTACCGACCGATCTACCGTGAGAAACTCATTTGTAGCTTTTGCCGCGCGAATTTCGGAATCGCGATGAAAAGAGAAATAGAAATGCACGTTTTTCGACCATCCAAAGTAGGGAGGGGAGAAAGAGAGAAATACTCGACAAATGCCTTTGCGAAAAAAGTTAATCGTCAATACGATTCGCGCCTAAGGAGCCCCTTCGTTGAGGACATTTGAAAAGAGCCAAACACAAAAAAAAAAAAGAAAATGCAAACCCACAGCGGGGAATAACAAGGAAAAACGAAATAAAGATCGGAGACACTGCTGGGGCCGGCTGCCAGGCTGTTATATTGAACCCTTTCATAAATTAAAGAAAACAAAAAGGATTAACTCTTACCTATGACTACTATTTACTATTACTACTACCACTACTACTACCTACTATTACTACCACTACTACTATTGCTACTACTACTACTACTACTACTACTATATAGGTATTTATATATTTACAACCGCGTGGTGTGGAGTGGAACATTGTGATATAATAGATTGGTGCTAAACACCTTATTGAAATTGAGATGAATTTAAAGAAAACGAAACAAAAAAAAATTAAGAAAAAAAAAAAACAAAACAAAAAAGAAGAAAAAAAAATAAAATAAAAAGTCGTGCAATATTGCGATAGTAATGGAGCGGGGAGGTTATCATTCGTCGGGATATGTTAAGTTTTTTTTTTCCGTGGTGCTTCGTTGACGAGCGACGGTTACCCGGGGGCAGGGGGTGAATTCGGTGAAAGAAGATCGCCTTTCGAGTATCGAGGCGCTATATATAATAGGGCGTTATGCCGACGGCGAAAGACGAGAGTCGTCTAATTGGAAAATGTTAAAAAAAAAAGGAAAAAAGAGACTATCGAGGTCCGAAATGAAAATTAGATCGAACGAGCGAGTTAATGTCGAGAATTGACGGAGTGTGTATCGAGAAAAAGAAAAAACACACGATGATACAACATCCGCGTGAGAGGCACAGAAGGAAAGTAGCGATCGAAGGGGGAGCGAAGAAAACTATGGCTGTGCAAGAGAACATTACGAGTGTAGTTAAACAATAGGCGTTAGGTGTTACCTAGGGATATAGGTCTTAGCTGAAATATAGGAAATAAGGGCACACGTTTTTAGCGTTTCAGTTTTTTGCGAATGCGCTCCCTTTTTTTGTTTGTGCAACGACAAGGGCGTTTTTTCCCTCTACCCCGCCTGAGTGATAACACGGCCTCGCTCCCTGTACATTGTTCAACTAAAAGAAGAAAACAGAAAAGAAAGAAGGAAAAAAATGAATAAAACAACAAGAATTAAAAAAATACTATTATTAATATCTCTTTATATATTAATATATACAAATTACAATTAACTATGAATATATATGTATATACACACACAACCAATATATACATATATGTATATATCTAACTTCAAAAATATGTATATATATATTATCTACATATATATATATAAATTTTGTTATATCCTTTTTTTCCGGGGAAAGCTGTGTATGTATAAAAAAAACAATCGTACGGGATTATTCCTACGAGAATCAGTGTGTTCTACGAATAAAAAAGAGAAAAAAAAAATAAGAAAAATTTTAACAAAGTGAACAAAAAAAATGCGTAAAATAAAGTAAAGTAAAGGGAGAATCGTCGTGGGGGAGGGTGTAAGGTACGAAAAATTAGTGAGCCAAATAAAGAAAATAATGAACAGCGAAAGACCATGGACGAAGGTGCGACGGTTGGACCGAAGTTGTGATCTAACACGGCGTAGTTCATACCTCTCGTTTTTTATATATAATAAATGCGCTTGCGAATGTGAGGGATATCCGCGGGGCTGTTGCTCACCGCCTCCCTCATAATTTTTATAATAGTAACGAAAAAAGGAAAAAAAAAAAGATTGATTCACAATGGTTGCGTTGCATTTTTCGTTTGTAATGAAAATGAAAGGAAAAAAAGAATGCCAAATCGAGGCCGGCAGGCATTTCTCTAACGTTGTTATACCTTACTACTCGTTTCCTCTTTTGTAATGTTCCCTCTCGAACCCCCTATTTTCTTTTTCTTTCCCTTTTTTCCATCTCATACCTCGTACGCGAATAAATTTTCGACGCGGTCCCTGGCGTCGCCGCGATTCTTGTTATTAGTTTTGTCGATGTTACTTTTTGTTATCTTTGTTTCACCATTTTTTTTTCTTTTTGTTGTAACTTTCTACTTTTTCTCAGCGCCTCTCTGGGTCCTGGAAGCTCGATTCCGCAATGCGTCACACGAATATCTATCGTTCTATGTTGAAAAAATGCCTCACTCATTTTTCGTATTTTCTTTTTCACTCAGGAATTATATCGAAACCCAAATTTTATCAAAGCAAAACTCGATTCGAGAAAAATCGTGAAATATAAAAAGAAATCGAAAACGATTGCGAAAAGAAAAAAAGAGGAAATTTCCTACTTCGAATGAAAAGATAACTCGATATTATAATGTATTTTTTGTAACGCATGCACGAAAAGTGCCAGGTTTTGTATAGGTCGGCCGTGACAGAAGATGGCGCTTTTCGAGAAGGTGTATCGAAAATACGAGAATCGTGTCGAAAATACTGGACCCGCATGCGCACATCAGTTCGAGTTCCCTTCGTGTCACGGCCGGCCGTACATAACCTGGCACGTCGTGCATTTGTTACAAAAAGCAATATGCGGTACTTGTACGTAAAAGCGGACTCCCGACGGCGGTTGTAAAGTGGCCGCCCTCGTCTTCTCTCGTGCTACAACGAGACTCGGCTTCGCCTCGTGTGCTGTAGCACTCGATCCGACTCGTGCAGCCGCTTTCCAACCTTCGCCGAAAGCCCGCTTTTTCGCACTAGTATCGCAAAGTACTATTATTTCACTCGGTGCGTAAAATGCGATTTCACGCACGCTTCGCGTGCGCTATCTCCGTGTTCGCACCTCGTAAAATAAAATTTCGTACGATACTAGTATCGTAATGTACCTTTACAATATCGCAATTGATTTCAGTGATACATCGACGCGATTACTCATAAAACAGCATTGAACTTGAAGAAATTGTATATTTCGAGGAAAAAATGTCAAACCTCATTATTTCAAACAGCGAAAAAGGAAACATATTTGTGCTCGCGCGGGAGAATCGCGAGCAATAAAATTGCCCAAACTTCGCGTTCGTGACAAAAGCGCTTCCGGGACCTTTGCCCATTTCCGTATTCATTTTTGTATCATTCTTATTCTCAATTTGTCTCAACTCACCGTATCTCCCCGTTTTCCGCTTTCGAGTATTTCTTCGTATGTCCACCTCGAGCCCCCCTCCCCCCTTCCCCTCCTCCCTCGTTCTCTACCTACCCGGCGTTCGGCTATTTCCTCGCGTCTCCTCTGTCTTTGTATACATAGACTTCTTGAAAAGAAGGAAAATTTTTCCGACGATGCAGTTACTTACGGGGAAGAAAAAAAAAAAGAAAAAAAAACGTGCCGTTGCTGTTTCTGCCGCGTTGCTTGCCGCGCGGGATGGTGCGAGAGGGCTCTCGCGGCGAAGACGCAGCGAGAGGTCGGAAACGAGCAAGCTCGGGGGGGTGGGGTAGGTGGCACGTGTCCGCGTCGTGTCGGGAACACGAACCAGCCCCCGGCCTCTCGCATCCCCGCCCGCCACGCGGCGCTCACAGCAGCGGTATCACTGCGGCACTATACATAACATTATGGCGAACTGCTCTATATCATAGAGAAACTATAGATAAAAAAAAACGCTACATTTATACTACAGTTACGATTTAAACAAAAAAAAATCCTAGTGTTAATGAATTAAACAAAGGAACGGATAATCTTAACGATTATTATTATTATTATTATTATAGTTAAAAAAAAAACAAACAAAATCTTTTTATCACCTATTGTGGAGGATCAACGATTTCTTTTGTTGTTGTTTTACGACAACGCCGCGTAGAACGTTCGTTTAGGCACGTATTTCCGCATCTTTGTCGTCGCGCTATCGTTCGCGTCTCTGGTGATTTCCTCTCGCTAAAAAAAAAAAAAAAGAAAAAAAAAAACCAAGCCAAATATATATATAAATATTCGACGAATGCTAATTAAGGACAGTCGAGGACCACGATCGTAGAATCGAGAGGAAAGATACTCGCGGGGACGACGGCGAGAACGCGTCGGGAAAGAATGGATAAAGGTTTTCCGAATGAAAAAAAAAAAAAAATGCGTTCGTGAATCGTTTAACTATAAATACAGAAAAAAACAACCATTGTATAATTCCTTGGCTCGAAACGTACAATAGGCATAAAACTTTCGGACCGCGCGCGTGGCGTGGTCAACGCGAGAGAGGAGAAACGAGGGGGAGGAATGAAAGATAATCATAAAAATAAACAAAGAAGAAAAAAAAAACAAAAAGTATGAAATAAATGAATAAATAAATTCATCAACGGGGGAAAGCTATATAAAATAAATAATGGGAATTTATAAAAAAAAATGAAAAACAAAAAAAAAACGAGGAAGTAGCCCGAGTTTTGTTACATGCGAGAACAAGCAGAAAAGAGTTATTCTTATTACCCTTTGTCGTTATTATACGATTATTCTTATCCTCATTATAAATTTATTCTAACATAAAAAAAACAACAACAACAACAAGTCTTATGTTACATTGCATTATTATAAACAATCTTTAATTATAGTATAGATAATATGGATGATGATGATATAAACAAGAAAAAAAACGGATTTAATCACATGTGCATTTAATGTATTTCATACTAATTTTTTGATTAAACATAATTGTGTGTTAACCGATCGTACCAATTTCTTTTTTTTTTCCAGATACTCTCACGATATATGTAAATAAATGAGTTGTTTATCCGTCGTCGTTAGTGGGACAAAAAATAGACATAGTCTCTAAATTCGTTTCAATCGCATATCCTTCGTTGGAATGTTGTATTCGTCGAAATCGGCCGAGTGCTTCGAATTTCAATTGATGAAAAGGAACAAAAAAGAAATTCGCCTTGAAACGAAATTGGAAGAACGTTATTGTACCCATATCTATCTAGTTTTAGAATTAAATATAGCGATGGGCCAAGAGCCGAAGCGATGAGAAGAATCCGACGAGTGTGAAATGGCATTTGTTGGGTGTGACAATCGTTTTCCAAGATTTCTTCTCATCGGCGGGAAAAGGGCGGGGGGGCGCGCGCCGGTTTGGGGTCCCCTTCCAATTCATCACCGATCCTTTCTCGTTTATGTATACTTATTTTTTTATTAGGGAAAAACTGTCGATAGTATTTTTCTTATTTGTTATTATCGAATTTGTAATTTTTTTTCTTTATACCTTCATGTTTGTGGAAATGTAACGTTATATTTTGAGGTTGAATCGGAAGAAATGATCGCGGCGCGGAGGCGAATCGATGCGTGTTCCTGCAAAACGCGGTCTCTCGGACGAGGGAGCCTCGCGTGCGCGAGCCTAGGTAGTAACACACAATCGTTAGCAACAAGTGGTGCGTCGAATAGAGCGCGGGGGTGGGAGAGGGGGCCGAAGCTTGCGTCCGTGTGCGTGCCGTAGTTGCGAAGGACCCAACGGACGGGGCACGTACCCACTGGCCGAGGCCGAGCCGATCGATTTCTCTCACCTACCGCCCCGGGAGCCCGTCTATTTCGTTCGCGGATTTCTCGGCTTTGGCTTTTCGACGCGCGAACTAACTGCTCCATCGCTTCGGCGTTGTTAACCCATCACGAATAATACACACCGAACGCGCAACTTCGCCGGTTATAAATTCAATAAGCCAACTCTCTCGCGCGTTATCCCGACTTTTCGAGGAATCAAAAGATTTTCTCTCTCTCTCCAACGATCCCGGCGATGGGAATTTTTTCATGCAAATATAAGAAAGCGCCGCTTCACCGGTGGACGCAAACGAAACGCCCTCAAAGGGACGCGCACGCCGCAAGACGGAATAACTTTAGAGACGACCGATGTAAGATTTTCCATTCCGTTTCACGGTTATTTGGATTCAACAAAAGTTTCATGGAAGATACAAGACAATGGCAAATTTATCGGAGAAAAAAAAATTCACGAGATTATCGCGGACGCGAGTGTTTTTGGAATTTGTTAAATTTACTTGAATTCTCCACATTTCGACCTCTCTTTAATTTACAACATTGAGGAATATAAATATATTTTTGAAAAATCAACACCGCATCGAATTGTTACATTTTTCACAATTTCAATGTTTTTTTTTTCAATATCGTAAATATATTTTCTGAATATCAAAATTACACCGGATCGTCACGTTTTTCGGAATTAGAAAATTCGCGGCTCAATATTTTTGGATAAGATGAATGAGAAATTTGTCGTGGTCGTTACTCGGCTCGCTGGTCGAAAAATTCGAAATACACGCGTTGGAAAATCGCGATAATTTCGAAACCGAGCGAGTTCGACGACGTTTCGAAAGCACAAAAGACAATTGTTTCGATGATCGACATGCGGTGTTCACCGAGACTCTTTCGACCCATTGCTTGGTTCGCGCGCCGCCAATCTTGCGGGTAAAAGCGCGCGGAGGCTTTCATGGATTGCCTCAACGCCAAGGATTCACGAAAACTGAACAAAAGCAAACTCTTCGAAATAATTTTGTCTCTCTCAGTTGAAAATTCTGTGCATTTTCTTTATAATTTTTTTTTTTTTCTTACCGTAGCTTCGACAAAATGTCTTTGAATCCCGATAAACGCCGTCGCAACGTCGTACAAGTAAAATCGACGCGCGGAAAGTAACGAATGATGCGGGTTGAAAGAAAGAGAGCGAGCTAGCCGAGATACCAACCACCACTCGTCGCGTAGGGATGAGAGGGCGAAAAGAAAAAACAAAAAAAAAAAACAAACAAACGAAAAAAAAAAAAAAACAATCGAGTCTCGAAAGCACCGCGATCGGAGCGGAATGCTTGGCGTGGCGCCCTGCTGACACTGTGGTTTCTGTTGTTGCAGAGCTCAAAAATTGGCGGATATCACAGATATTTGAGAGACAGAATAACACGGACGAGAGGAGGCGTTGCTCGTTGTGCGGTAAGGTCGTGACGAACGTTCGGAATCACTATTACGTGCATTTTCCGGGCAAATACGCCTGTCCGCTGTGCCCGGCTGTCTATACACGAAGCGACACACTGCTAACGCACACGCGGACCAAGCACGGCCATGTTCAATAGCGCACGGGCTTCTACCGTCCTTATTACGGTGTGATCTAGCGACTTTAAAGAAAAATCCTTTTATTTTTTTTTTTTATCATTTTTTTTTTTTATTTTTTTTTTTTTCGTTCCGTTTATGATTAATCTTCGTCATCGTCGTCGTCGTCGATCGTCTCGCGCATTCCTGCCCGACGTCGCAAGTCTACTCGTCGTCGCTGCAACGGAACTTTCGTCTTTCAATGGTAGTCAATCGACGCAAAATTGTTAATTGAAAAAAAAAAAAGAAATTTAATTCTGTAATGCCTCGAACCTTCGCTCCGTTAGTCATATCTGCGCGCGACACGAGGAGTGAACATTTTTTTTTTATTATCGATTGCCAAAAAAATTGATTTAACATCGAGACGGATTCGTACGGAGGCCAATGATTCTTTTTGCAAATTTCGCATCATCGAAATGCCTCGCCAGGAGCGAAGGGATCACGGGACGAAAGCTCGAGATTCTTTTTCAATTCTCATTTCGCGTTACCGGATTGAAATCTGAAAACCGCCATATAATTTTGTCAATCCAATCCATCCTGTCATCGTCTCCCACCCCAATCCGTATAAATAATATATCTTTCTCGCTGAAATAACGAATTAAGCATTAAAGCTGTTCGCAACGAAGATTCAATATCCCAATCTGTATTCCGTCACTGAAATTCAACTCGCGTCAATTTCTCTTAGTTTTAGGATTAATACTCTTGAAAAAAAAACAAGAAATAATAATAATAATAATATAATACAATGTGTCCAAGGAATTCGTCGATTCGGTTCTTCGCTTTTCTATCCTGTGCGATAATCTCGATGTAATAATTAATAATATAAAGAAAAAAAAAAAAAAAAAAATTAGAAGTGTTCGCGCGCGAGCCAGTTCCGCGGTGTCGCCCGCCTTGTCCAATCGGCAATAAACGTGTGATAGTGCCTTCGAAATTCTCGTTTCGGTTTTTAGGTGATAAAAATAAAATAAGGATCGAAATATCAAACGGGCAAAATAAAAGCCGAATCGATGGAATCTCTTGAATATAATATAAGCGTCGTTGCTCTATGAATAATGTGCGAAATTGTCGATCGCATCGATGGCCGACAATTTAATTTTTTTTTTCTTTCTTTTTTTCTGTACATAAGTCCAAGCCGTCAACGCTGTCATCGAGCTTCCGTTTTCGAACGGATTTGAACTCTAAAAACGAATTTCACTGTTAAGATCCTCCCCCTATTCACGGTTGCGCGTCGAACCGCGATTACTTCCATTCGAAACATCGGCTCCTCGCGCAACCGTGGTCTAAATGTAAAATAACTCTCTTTTCTCTATTGTAAAAAAAAATTACCATTGTGCTATATATGTGTTCTTCCATCGAATGCCAAAGATGAGAAACAGATGTTTTTTTTTTTTCAACTATTGATTCTTGCTCGCACCACGAATTGGCGGGAGAACGAGAAGAACTCGGGCTTCGAGTGATGTGCTGACTAGTCGAGCAATAATCGGATGCAATAAAATAAAGAAAAAAAAAAATAATAGTAATAATACGATGTAGGATAATTTATAACGACGGAGATTTCTGTTCGTCCGTCATGCTCCGTTCTCTCGGCCTATCGGGTACACGAAGTGTTCTCATTCCATTAACGAAAAAAAGTTATAAGAAATAAAAAAATAATGTAAATAGGTGCGCTATCGAGCCGGGATTATTTACGATAAATAATACACTGAGAAAATGTGAGATAAAGAAGAGTACGGTCCAAATCGTGAGAACAAATAAAATGTCTATAGAGGCTCTAAATATATGTAATTGAAAAATCTTCATGGGAGATGTATTATACAAATAGTACATATATATATATATATATATATATATGTATATACATGTGTAGTTTGCATACGTGTGTATACGTATGTATATATTAATTAATAAAGGATTCTAATGACTCGCATGCGCTAGACTTGCGGATAAAAATAAATATACATAGTATAATATAAATATATCTGAATACGTATATAAAAGATTTCATCGCTGTCGTCGTCGCCGCGACCGCCGTGTGCAAAAATCGAGATGTTGCTAGCTTCACACTGTTGCTAACAGCACACCGTTGGTCTTCGGGACCGTTGCTAACTTCTCACGGTTGTTAAATTCGCATATCCGTTGCGAATTTGAAACCGTTGCCAACTTCCGACCGTTGCTAGCTTCGCATCGTTGCCGACTTCGAACTATGGCTAACTTCGCCCCGTTGGTAACATTGAACTGTTGCTAGCTTCACACGATTGTTAAATTCGCATAGTCGTTGCAAAATCGACACCGTCGGTAGATTCAGACCGTTTTTAACTTCGTACAGTTGTTAACGTCACATAGTCGTTTGCTCGACACGACCGTTCCAACGTTTCCGATTGCAACGTTAGCCATAGCAACGGTTTCGGCGATAACGATTGCCGACAAGGGAGTGTCATTTAATTGGGACAAGGGGATTGTGGGTAATGTGCTGGCGGTGATACTTTGCAGGTTTTTGTCCAATGACCGCGAGCGTGCCCGGCTCGCGAGCCCTTCGAACCTCTAGTATCGATATATATACCTCCGAAAACCGGAAGAAGAAACGACCGATAAGGAGGGACTAAAAGAGCCAGTCGCGCGTTATAGAAGTTGAGAATTATCGGGGCGATAGGATGTAACTATAATGTTTAAGTTTTTCTTTCTTTTTTCCACTTCATCATTCCTTATTTCACGTTAGTTTCAATAACGGAAGAGCCAGTCATCGGAATCCGGCCGTAATCGGCAATTATTAACGTGGCCTTCGTCACCGGCATTCCCTCTGCACCCTGCCCGTCACCGATCCACTTGCTGATTTACTTGTTGACTGTGAGGCTGGAGGAGTATGTTTGCCGTCCGACTGTTCGATCCCTCCCCTCTCCCGTTCCCCCCGCTCTCCATTCCTCCCGCTCGGTAACCGCAAGGCATTCTCACAGAGCAATTCACCGATGCCCGAACCCAAAATAAACCGGTCATCCGTGACTGCAATAGCGCATTGATCGGGTTGCATTGATTAAGTCACTGATCGGTGATGCGTTCGGAGATAGAGAGCAATTATCCTTTCCTCCTTCATCCCCACCGATAGCCACGAATCGTCACGATTATCGAGTGCGTGCGCCAGGAATTGTTGTATCAACGTGTGTGTGTGCGTGTGTGTCTCTCTCTCTCTCTCAATGTGTACGTAGGTTTCTACATAGCATACGTGTATCAGTGTTTGTTACCCTTTGAAAGTTGATTGTTTAATTTTTGAATATCGATTTTATTCCCCTTTTAAGCTAAACCACACCGATTGCTACTATTTTTTTAATACCAATCCAATCACTCATACCAATTTCAATCATGCGATACGTTGAAAAGCCTTTTCTATCAAAATATTTCGACACTTTTTTTTTTCCTTGATCCTTTGCATAATGCTATCTCGCGAGTGGGATTGAGAAAAAATAACAAATTTTAGTAGTGTTCGATCGTTTGTTTTCAACGACGCTTCTCGGCAAACCAAAACGAGCATCGTTGCAACGAGCAACGGTTCTTCTCGATGCATTCTTTGCGTAAAATCGTTTCTTTTTCTTTTTTATTGTACCAAGAATCGAGATGATAAAAAATGTCAGTTGCTAGCATCGCCGAAGCTGTTACTGGCACGCGGTATGATTGACAAAACTGCAACTAACTTTCTTCACACTTGTTGTCATTCACGGCCTACCAAAACGTCTCGTCGACTGTTAACGCGATATCCGCTTTCGATAAGACGCTTCTTCAAGCCGCAAATGCCCACGTGCGTGAACAATGTCGTTTACAGTTTTTATTACCCACAGCAATTTTGTACCTGCTCTTGAGTCATAAATGCCGGTGTGCGCGAAAAAAGTTTTTGGTACTAGTTTCATGCAACATTTTACTTTGCGCGGTATGAAAGTGTCGATTTTTCGCACCGAGAACACACAATTCTTGAATCCGATTGAGGCCCCTTAAGAGTAAGTCAAACCTCCTCCCCCGAGCGCATTCCGAACCCAATAAATAAGGAAAACTGCAAACAACCTTTTTCACTTATATCGGCAGTTAAAGCTTGAAGAAAAGTCTCATCGAATGCTACGCCAATATTCTATGAGAATATTCTTCTTTCAGCTTCGAGTGCCTGTATGCGTGAAAAATATTGTTTGCAGTTTTTGATACCGACCGCGGTATTTTACCTGCTCTTAACGGAAAAAATAAAGTCAATGAAAAAAAAAAAGCACATTGAGCGTGTAAATTCGTTCGAAAAGTCGCGGCGCTGTCGGCTAGTTTTTTTCGTTATTCCCCGAAAAGTCTCCAAATATGAGCTCACGGTGAAGCAAATGAACTTGACAAGGTTAATTCCAGTATGCCGAGTGTCTTTGCGTGAACATACTCGAAAAAAATGATCCAATCGAGGAAGACTGTTTCTCTCTCGTGATTGAATCGATAAAAAGAAAAAAAAAAAAAAAAAGAAAAAAAAGAAGGGTGGAATAGTGAAGAGGCCGGTGTGAAGCGCGCATGTGAAAAGTAAAAGAAGCGCGGGGCGTAAATCTCGAGACACGTTAGAGCATGAAGGCTTTGGGTTTGCAGGTTCGATGCCGAGCGTCCCGGTCGGCCTCTCATATCACGAGATGTTCGCCGTATCGCTTGGTAGTCCGGCACTGTGGAGGTGCCGCGCATGCGGGAAACAGGTGACCAATCGTTGGCACCACTTCCACATTCACACCGCTCAACGATCGCTCTGCCCTTACTGTCCGGCGACGTACAGCAGAATCGACACTCTTCGTTCTCACATACGCACCAAGCACAGGGAGCTAGTCTTCGCCAAGGGCTCCTTGTAGAGGATGGTCATCCTCGGTAACAAACGCCGTCGACGTCTCGACGCTCCGGTCCATCCGACCGCGGTCTAAACAAACGGAACAAATCCAATTGAACGATTTGAGCGAACAACAGCGACAGCGACAACAGCAAGAAAAAAAAAATAGAAATACAAATAGCCCGCCGTCTTCCGCTACCTCCCGTTTGCGGGCCTCGAGGGCACTTCCGCCGACGCGTCGTCCAATCCGCAATATCCTCAATTTCTCCGCTTCGTCCGGTTAAAAAATTATCCGGTACAAAAACTGATCGAGTCGCGACCGGTAGATGCGAGCTCGAATTGTCCTGGCTCGAGAAATCGTCGCATCGCGCCCGCAAAACCGTCGCACGGCGGGGTGGCGCTCGGCCGGTAACAATACGCTACCCCGTCCGGTTAAAGAATCATCCGGTAAAAATAACTCTGAACGTCACGACTATTGATGCAAGCTCGACATGTCCCGAGTCGACGAATCATTATATTGCCCTCGAATGTTCGTGCGTCCGATGTGGCACAGACTCGGTCGGTAACGAATCGCTGCTTCGCCCGTTTTAAAAAACGTCCGGTACAAAAAGAACTGTTCGAGTCACGATCGGTAATGTGAGCTTGCAAGGTCCCAAATCGGAGTACCGTCGTATCACGCTCGTACAACCAGTTCAAGATGATACGGTAAATACTCGGTCGGTAACGAATCGCTAATTCGTACGGTTGAGGAAACATTCTGTACGAAAAAATACTCGCGCCACTAGTGCTGCGAGCTCGAAATGTCTTGGTTCGGAAAATCGGCATAATAACATACTCACACAAGCGTCTTAAGGCGAAGCGATAGATACTCAGTCCGTACCACATCGCTGTTTCATCCGGTCGAAGAATATTCGAGTCGCTACTAGTGATGCGAATTCGAAATATCCCTAGTCAGAAAAACAGCGGATCACGCTCGCGTAACTGTCCGACGGCGATGTGATACAGACTCGGTCGGTAACGATTCGCTACTTCGTCCGTAAAAAAAAAAACTATCCGAATCATAACTAGTGACGCGAGTTTGAGATGTCTCCGGTCAGAAATGTTTGCTCGCCAATCGTCTTGAGACGATGAGGCAATGACTCGGACGGTAATGAGGAAAATCACACTAGAATTTCGGGTTGAAAATTGTTGAATGAATAAAACAAAGTGAAACACGATAATTGCCAATATCGTAGACCGGATGTGCCGGAAAGTTGCGAAATTGCCGAAAATAAACGCGAGGACAAAATTGATATGGAAACTCATTGCGGATCTTTCGTCTTTTGTGTTCATTCGATGAGAATTTCTGTCGGATATTTTTTAACCGGAAGTCCCCCCCCCCCTCTCCACGGTGAAATCGGCGTTGTCGACATGGATCGGGGCGTCCAGGGTGTATTTATTTTCCCCTCGTATTCCTTCCGATTCGTCCCTCCCCGCCCGCCCCCCTCTCGTTCGGTCGTCGTGCCCGAACAAACGGTTCTTCCTTCTTCGCATCGTGTTTCCACTCGAGTGGGAGGATGGAGACAGGCATCCGCAACAGTAATCCCCCACTTCGTCGCCCCTCCCCTCACCTCGGAGAACGCGGACGGTGTTGCCCAAGGTCAGGGTCGTCGAGAGCCCGGAGGATTGCCGGAACTTGGAACGGTCCGCCCGAGACGAGATGAATTTTAAAGCTGGTGTACACAAGTCAATGAAGCGAATCGAGAAAAAAAAATGTAAGAAAGGAAAAAACTCTCACACAGACGCGCGCACATTGAAAAAAAAGTGAATATATATATACTACATTACGGCATTCGTAATTTCCGGGAGGAAGACTCGCCGGACTTGTGTACCAGCCAAGAGCCAAGCCGCTGATACCGAGGACTCGTAATTATTGTGTATACTAAATATTAACTGTTATTAATCGGTGTTGTGCACACCGGACGATGGCGATACGCATGCTTATATAGATACATATATATATGTATGAAATTCATCCGAAAATTATATATATATATGTCCATGTGTACATATGTAATTATATATATGATATTATTATATATACGATAATAGTAAATACATTATATATAATTATATTATATATGTAATTACATATATGTGAAAATTCACCCGTAAATTTAACCGTAAGAGGAATATATCGCATATCCTCGAATAATACAGGTTTCCTAGTCACCGGGGGTCTACATGCAACCAAAGTTATTGCGATAATAACGTCGTTGTCCAAAAAAATCATGGAGAATTAATATATATATATATATATATTCTCGTAATCGACTACGTCGAGAGAATTAATGTAATAGAGATAGAGAGTCGCGACTCTTTCCTAAACTCTCCATCAACCCCAACGCCCCCCCCCCCCCCCTTCTCTGACAACCGAATTAATAAAGATAGGTATTCGTGTACTTATCTGGATAAAGTAAAGAAGAAGGAGAGAGAAATTCGAAGCCGGATATAATAAACCGGAGCTTTAGTATTGGAGCATCGAATTCACGTTTTAAACGGTCTAAAAGACGGGGAGTTTTAATAAAGCGAGCCGATAAAAGTTCTTTTTTTTTTGCGATCGTTATCCTCCGTGGGAACGGATATCGTTGAGAAAAAAAAAATACCGAGATATTCGACGGGGAACGAGAAGGGAAAGACTGCTGTACCGAAACCCAGCGGGGTATTGAGTATTTATAATAATGGAGGAATAATCGGGGATATCTGATAAACGAGAAATTGGGCGGTTCCTCGAGGAGACAAACGAAGGAAAATTGCAACTCGTCGTGCGAACGAACAATCGCTCCTCACGAGACGCTTCCCGAACAGAGAATGTTTGTCGTTCTCTCCCGTACGCAACTCCTTCGCACACCTCTCAAGCCCGAATCAATTGTACATAGCTAATATAGAGAGAGGGCAAAAAGAAAGAACCGAGGAAAAAATGAGTTACAACGAGGACGGATTTATAGAAAATTCATCTCCCGCCTCGAACGAGATTTAAGCAATGCAATCGGACGGTCAGAGGGTACGAGATCTTTAAATCTAGCCATCGCAATTTCGAACATTTTCCGCGCACGCGAATTTTAACGAGGGAATCATTTCGCGAACTCCAACGACTATTCTCTCGATACGATTTATCGCGTGTCTAACGTCAAACTCAATGTCAATTTCCTTTTTTTTTGTTTATTGAAGATCTCATTACGAATGTAATTTTATAAGATCTACCTCGATTCGCCTACCTCCTTGTACAGTGAATTCAATTTTTATTATTATTATTTAATTTTTTTTCAATAAAAATTGTACTCGTTAAATAATTTTGTGAATCTTTGTGAAAATTTTGTGCAATCGGTATTTTCATTTATAAAGTCCTTCACTGTCGGAGACGAGAAGAATTGAAAGAACAATTTTCGGTTGTACTATATTTTTTTGTCGAATTTACGTGCCGTCACATTTTTTCTCCGTAGGGCATTGAAGAACCTGACGAGTCGGTGCACTTTTTTCAGTGCAGGGAACACAATCGCTTATGCCACTCGAGAGGGAGTACATTTTCGCCACGTGTAAATTTCTGCCCTCGCTCCGGTCGGGCATCAACGTCTACATTCAGTGAAAAATCGCACTCCCCTCCCTTCTAGCACAATATACTATTTTTGCAATTTTTTTTTTTTTTTTACTATTTTAATTTTGCAAAATTGTACGGTCCTGCCGCATACGAGAATTCAACTTCCAACGCGATGGGATAAAAGCTTCATTCCATGAGTTTTCAAAATTTTTCTCATCGCCGATCAGCGATAAATAAAAAAAGTAATGAAAATAGTATATTATGCTACAAGTGACGAAAATTCGACTTTTCCACCGAGTGTGAAGTTTGATGAGGAATTCACACGAGGGAAAAGTGCGCTTCGTCTCGAGTGCCATTGGTTATTTTCTATACCAGTCTAAGAAAAAAGGTAGCTCTCAACGAGTGCGAAGTGTGGGTATGAACCGAAGGCGAGTGCGACGGATTTTTCGTGCACGTGGATCGAACTCGATTTTACGACTTTTGTACGCACTAATGCGAAAAGTGCACCTTACCGCACTAATGCGTTCAAAAATGTCATAAACGTTATTTCTTCCCTGACTATGATAAAATTGACCATATTTTTTACGTCCGCAACGCCTCACTGGTTTTTCAGTTATTTCACTGGTATTTCAGCTGGTTTCAGTTCCTTCCTGGAAGGAAAAGTACTGCTTTTCTCCCTCCGGTCAAGAGTCGCTAAAGTTCCAGCTGCGTTGCAGGTATGAAATATGGTCATTTTACCATAGATGGAAAAAAAAAAATTGCTTCATTTCTTTTCATTTTCCATAAATTTTATCGACATTTCCAGTGTCAACAGTCTCGGATTCCTCACAGTTATTGATATTTTTTCAATCTTTTCTTTTACGGAATTTATTCGGAAAAACAAATTTATTCTCAAGATTCTTTCATCGTGGAGATGAGGATTGTTTATATCTCCAATCGAATTAATGTAAAAGTCCGCAACTTCGCAAATTCTTTTTCACCAAAAAATCTGTCGTCGCGCATTATGTCAAAATAATTTTAATTATTTACTAAAAAAGTCGAAAATATTCCGTATTTATCGTCAAAGACGAGATAAAAAAAAAATGATTCTAACTGTAAATTGCGAAAATAATTCAAATCATTGTTTAAAAAACCGCGTGTGTCGGTCTGTTTGTCGTTAGCCACGCGATATACGCTGCAACGACGAGTTCAGGCGAACGCTCTGGCCCTACGCCTAAAAAAAAAAGGAGAAATAAAAAAGAAACAAAAGAAATTCGCCGAGAACAATCGAAAGACACGAGTCGCTGTCGGGGCTTTGTTTGAGCTACGAACGATAATGTTATCCGGCGTATGCATATACGCCTGGTGGCTCGCGACTCTCGCTCAGCAGCGATGTTAACGAATAACTTGCTACAACACAAAACAGGGATATGTAAGGCCGATGTATTTGTAGTTATCCGTGTACAGATTCGAACGGACCAGCATTACAAAAAAGAAGAAAAAACGACCGCATACTAAAATAAAGAAAAAAAAATAGAATAAATTAAGTAGATAAACAAACAAATATATATCAATCATAGCGCGGGTGAACGAGATGAGCGCGATTGTTTTTTTTTTCTTTTTCACTTTTTTTTCTTCAAAATGTTTTTGAACAACGCATTTTTCTCTTTGGACCAAAAATACTCTTCGTGTAATAAAAAAAATAATATATATATATATATATATATAAACACACACACACACACACACACACACACACACATATATATATTGCAGATTAAACGATAAATAATATTGTAATAGAGATCTTAGGGGCGTGTTCGATCGCCTCATCGCGCAGATTTTTACAATCGGCGACAAAATCGGTAATAAATCGAGAGGTTACTTATGCGTACGCTATATGTAAGAGGGTTATTTCGATGCTCGTAAATTGTTTTTTTTTTTTTTTATACGAGATTATGATACACGAAAAAGAATTAAAATGCAAAGTAATTGACCGTATGTTAGTCGGGGATGCTTCGGCTGGTGGCCGCGCGCGCGCACCTGCGAACGCACAAAGTGGGCGCGACAGACGAGGATTTCCGCAATAGGAACTGGGGCATGTATGTAAAAAGAAAAATGTGTATATGCCCTTTGAGAGTTCTCCGCGCTCGACGCGCGCGAGCGGCTGAATAGCCCACCTTTAAAGCGGAACTCTTCGGCCCTCCGAATAGGCTGTATCGAAGATACGATTCTTTTTCTTAGGGCCCCGCGCGAGACGAAGATACCCGACGAATCCGATAAATATGTATCGCGCGAAAAAAGCTGTTTGATCATTCGTCGAATTACTATCGAACTCTGGAATGTCAATCGACAGTTAGTCGGTGGAAGGTCAGTTGGTCGTATTTCTTATCCCGGCATCGACCGTTGAATATTAAAAAACTCCGCAAAATATTACAAAAATTAAAAACAATAATAATCGTAATGGAATCATTTTGATTGTTATTAGTATTATTTCCTCATTTCTAAAGATTTCATCCAAAAATATTGACGATTCAACTAAATAACTTGACTATATGAAATAGAATTTTTTTTACAAAAATAAATTAAGGCGATTTATTCGCAAAAAAATACGAAAATGTGGTTAAAAAAAATGTACGAAACGGATTTTTATTTTTTTGAAACGCGGCATGGAGAGAAAGAACAAAATTAGTTTGTCCAAACTTTTCGTTCGTCGATTGATACAGGGCGACTGGATGGCCGCCGATGACTGAGCCTCCACCGACATTTCGAAATCAACACGACCCTCATCCGTTTTTCACGTTGCTGGTCAAGTAAAAGATCGATGGTTTCCTTTATTAGTAAGGGAAAAGAAAAAAAAAATTAACAACACACAAAATCCTCTCATGCTCACGACACACATTTACTGTTAAAATATAAAGTAATAGCGATAAAAAAAAAAACAGATTAACGCAGAAATTTACAAATATAAATTGTACAGAAGGCGCGTGAAAGGAAGTTGATTGAAGAGGAGTTTTGGGCGCGGTTCCTGCAAATTAGCATATCAAGCGCTCGTCGAAAGTCCAATATATAAGAAATAAAAAAAAGAAAAGCACATCGAACTTCATGTTATCGAATCCGAATTGAATTTCCTAGATTTAATGAAAAGAAAGAAGAAAGAATTAAAATTAATTGAAATAAGAGGAGACGATAGCGAAAAGCCGGAAAATTACGCGACACGTTGCGCGCGCGGGCTTTCGCGATCGTCGACGATGTTGGTAATCGTTTGACCCCGGATTTTAAAATACGAGATTCAAATCTTTTATCTTCTATATAGCCAAATGCCCTTGTGACTCGCTGAATTGTCGCGACGCTTCGGCAAGCACACGAATGCCTTGTAGCGCACGCAGCACTCCGGTCCCTCGACCGATACCGTTGTCATATTCGCGTTTGCGCCTGATAAATCCTATTAAATTCCAATTTATCGTTTAATGATGAAAATTCAATTATCGTTCATCGCCGAATTCTCATAATTTTTTTTGTCTCTACACACTCGATATGCGAAAAGAACCATTTTACAGTCGAAAAATCTGTCGACAGCGGATGATAATTTTTTTATACCGCATAATATCATCCTTTTCACACCATCGATATGTAGAAAAATATTTACCAAACTTCTTTATTTTTTTAATCAAAATACCAAAAAATGTATTGATACTCGGTGTACTTAACTTATTCTCTAAAGCAAGATTCATATTACTTTTCATAATTCCTGTCCACGCGAAGTTGCAAAATTTGTAAAAAAAAACGTGTCGACACTTTGTTTTCCAACGTAAGAAAATTAAATCCGCGCAAATATCCGAGAACGTGCAATGATAACGGTCGACGGTTCGAGTTTGCAGTCCCATTTCCCACCTGCCCCCTGTGCACTTGGTGTAATTTAACAATTTATATCGATATCGAAAAAAAAAAAAAATGTCAATCTCATGTCTCTTGATGGTACTTAAGGTCAGTATCCCGGGCAAGCGTTATAATTAAAATAATAAAATCGCAGTGCCGCAGAATAATAAGAAGAAAAAAAAAAACACAAAAAACAAAAAAAAATACAAAACCTAGAATAAGCATAAACGTGGAGGAAAAAACATAAGTAACCTTAAAAAAAAATTTATCGTCAAAGCCGAACTTAATGTAATTGTTAGTTATTAACGTTATATGCACCAGTTTTGGCCACTCTGTCGGTTGTGAATTTTTTCGCGTGTTGATAATATTCATCGTCGATATTTCATTCGTTTTTCTTTTTCCTTTTTTTCTTTTGCCCAAGACAAAGCGATGCGAGAAACTTCCGTCCCGTCGCTTCGCGGATTGATCTTCGTTTTATAGTAATAACCGTCTCAGGCGGAAGTGATTTATATTTTTGCAATCGTTCGTCGATCGATATATATATATATATATTTATGTCCATACATATATATATCTCGTTACCGAGACTGTACAAATAAATTAATGAATAATCGGGCTAATTAATTTTCTACGATCGAGATTGGCGAAAAAAACAAAAAAAAGAAAATTGTTATCGAAAAAAGAAAAAAGAAAAAAAAGAAGTTAGTCATTGTCGCGTTGTAATACGAGTGGCTGAAACGGGTGTGTGTTTATCCCTTTGTATATTATTAAAAAAAGAATTTAAAGAAAAAATCGACAAGCGCATCACAACGCAACACACGCTCATCCTCCGCCGAATTTGAGGGATCGTTAAACGCTTCTGTGACGCTTTCAAATTTTTTTGTACAGTAATCGGTGTGAATTGTCCCTCGAGAGCGTCGGGTGGCGCAACGATCCCTCAAATCGGGGTGTTTTCCGTCGCGTCCTCTTGTCGACGGGGAGCCTCGAATTTTCGATAAAAAGAAAAAAATGAAAAAAAAAAAAGGAAAAAAGAAAACGGACTATTCGGCAAGTGCTAAAGGAGCGTAAAACGAGCGCGTCTTGCCGCAACTCGAGTTCTCTACTTAAATTGATAATTATTACTATAATAATATGATAATAATGATTATTATTATTATTATACTTATTTATATGCGATGTATTTTTGTGAACAGTATTGAAAGTGCTACTGTTGTACAGTTAACTATAAACGATAAGTGTACTATGATGTACTTATAATGTATATAGATATATTTAATTAAAGTGAATATGAATTTGTGTAATCGTTCGAGTTATATTGACTTTCATGAAATTACCGCCTCTCATTCGCAAATACGAGCAGTACGATATTACGTTATTAAATTCAACGGTTCGCGTCTGATTTGCACATTTTTTTCTAATTTCTTTTTGTATTTCGATCCGACCGCGGAGCACTCGAGGCTTTATTTTTTGGCTCCCATTCTGCCGGACGCGGGCTCTCGTATTATAGTATACACGATCGCTGGGTCAGTCGCGCCGTAATATTTCACGGTCGAGGCTCGATGATGAACTGTACCAATTACGAAATTGCGTCGCGGCTCCGCGAGCCACGACATCCCCGATGACTCGCACGAATGGGATCTCGCTGTCTTTCTCGCATCGTCGCGGCCCGATCTCGCGTCTATCTGCCTTGCAGTGATACGACCAAATACGCCTCGCTCTTATCGCGAACCATCTATAAATTATATCGAAACGTTTTTTTTCTTTTTTTTTTTCTTTTTTAGCCGATGTACTCCATCCAAGCCATAAATCGCGCTTAAATCTTGTTTAAACTTATTTTTTTCTCGATTCACAACCTCCGAGTATCGAAGCGAATTTACTAATCAAAACATTCATCAATAACTTACTATTTATATATTTAATAACGTTTATTGCATGGAATTGATCCAAAGTGTATAGCCGCATTTTTCAATGTTCAACGAACGGCCGGACGTGACATATTATAACTCAATTTAAAAAAAAATGAAATTCAATCAAGACAAGTTCTGCAAAACGTGTTTCCATCAACGATACTCATCAAGAAGATTTGCTGGCCCTTACGATCCCTAAGTAAGTATACGATGATACGTCGAAAGTGAAAGACGCAGTTCCATTTTTTCAAATACTATTTTTATTTTCGCTCAAAGAGAATTCTTTTTATGCCTCAATCTAGGATAAAATTTTATTCGACGACGAAAATAAAAATAAAAAAACCTATATTTACAATTCATTCATAGAAAGATACAATACAATCTTTTTATGTCGAAGCAACGGAGAACTTTCCTTTCAATTTCTTTATTGTATTCTCTTTTATTATAAATATCCGCGATACATCGCCATTAGTTCTTCAACGAAATGCGCATCTGCTCTCGAAAGAGCGATAAACAATAAACACAGAAACAGAAGTCCCTTGAAAAACTCAAAACGAAATTCCAAGTGAAGAAAAAAATGAAAAGTAGTAATGACAATGAACGTTAGCAAATATCCCGTCGGAGAAAATTTTCTTTCTCAACAAACCTTCAAATTTTGCGAAACGAAATTCGGAAAAAAACGAGACGAACGCGTGCGTGTACCGCAGTCACGTGACGGCCGGCAAGAGTTTGGGTGTTCGTGCGCGTTCGATCGTTGAATATCACGTGAGGCCGAATTGCGCCTTTGCACACGCTTCGCTCTCCCAAAGAAATATAGTCTCATTGCGAAATCGTAAACGCTCGTTATCTGCTTACTCGGAGCACGTGAATCTTGAACGGTTTATCCGCTTTTTTTCTTCCTTGTTTTTTTTCGTTCATCTCTCTCTATCCTGCTGAAAATGCCCACATGGAATCCCAAAGAAATTTGCCATGTGGGATGCTTTACGGGACTTGACGTGGCAACACATGTGAATTCTTATGGTATTTTCATACAGGGTATCTGAACAGGTTCTTATGGTGTCCTGTACAGGAGCCGATGTAGGAACTCACGCGAGTTCCTGTTTGCCATTTTCGCGTGCTATACAACCTATAATAAGCTCATGTGGGTTTCCTGCACGAAAATCCCGTAGGAATCTGCACGAATTTCATTTTAAATCCCACATAGGATACGAGTGTAGGATATTGCACAGGATCTCGGATAGAATCCTGTGTAGGAAACCACAGGATTTATTTTTCGAATAAATATGTAATAGAATAGTGAGCCATACGCATTTCTGCATGGGTTCCTCATTAACCACCGCCCACGGTCGATCACTGAAAAACCACCGTCGAAACGAGCTCAAAACCAGCGTGGTTTTCGAATATGATGCCACCGGAACCACCGCCAAACAACCGCCGGAAAAAATTGAAACTGTCGTGACGGTGGTTTCGCGGTGGTTCTGACGGTGAATTTTTGTCACCTCACCACCGCGGTTTTCATGGCCACTGAATTCGATAGGGTTGTGGGTTCTCGTATAGAAAATAGCTCCTCGTGTTATCCAACATGGGTCTCCGTGTAGGTTTCCGCAGAGGAAATTTCATCTTGCCTGTTCTCCCATGGCTTTCTTTGTCAGTTTCTACATACGGGATACATATTAACCTGCATTCCACATCCTGCAGCCTGTCTGAATTCCCGTACAAAAAAATGCCTCTCTATGTTATTCCGCACAGGATCCTATATTGATTATCAACCTTTCCTATGCATTCGCATGCAATCCCATATGGGAGTTTTGAACAGGTCAGGCAGGCTGTGGAATAAGTAATAGCTAGAAATGAGAGCGGCAAAGGTGGCCGGTGATTTTACCGTAAAAAAGCAACGCGTGATCGCGATCGAAATTACCACAAAGGTCAACGAAGGCCCATTACCCAAATATCATGAAATTTTTTTCGCACCAAAAATAAGAGAGAAACAAACGTAACCGATCTATTTGGCCGTTTATATAATGTTATATTTGATAATAACAATAACACAGCGATATCTTACCTATGTGACAATAAAACCACGTCAACATACGATGAAAATACGGTAGTTTAACGGTAATTATAGAATAAACAAAAATACCGGTATCTTTACGTGTCTATATACGATATAAGGTCGTTCGAGCGCCTCTGGCGACGCACACGCGTTTCAGCAGCGCCCAGCGGCGGGCGTTGGAGTCGCACGCTGTGCGCGAACATTTTTCGCTGTTGCGCGCAGGTCGCAGAGTATCCGCGTGCGCCGGTCGCGACTCGGGGAAGCAAAAAAAGAAATTTCGTTGATTCTCCGACGTTAACTTTTTCGGAAAATCCGCGAATTTTCGTCCATCAAAGGATAAATAAACAAACGAAAAAGCTTCGATAAAAATAACGCTCGGTTTTCGTCGAGGGGACAAGATGACGAGCCTGCAAGCGATCAAATGGGAAAACGGCAAGCTCGAGGTACTGGACCAGATACTACTGCCGGCGATATCGAGATACGTCGTCGTCAATGGTGTCGAGGACGGCTGGAAGGTTATCAACAAGATGCAGGTATCGTCCCCGCGCTATGCGATTAACTCGAGCATCATTTTCTTTTTTCTCAATTCATATGTTTACATTATTCGCCGAACAATCGCGACGAGCATTCCAATCGTATGATATTATTTTGGGTAAAAAAAAACCTTTGTTATCGAGATCTTTAAGATTCGGACGATAATTGAGAAAAAATAATGTCTCATTGAAATTCTTTTTTTTTCGCTAACAGCCATTTTTTTATCAATATTGTCATTTCGGTGAAGTTCGCGACAAATAGCAGAGCATTGCGGAAAAAAAAAACCTTTCGATGTTGCGGAATACAAAAAAAATTGAAATTCCTGAAAACGCTTTTTGCGCCAAACTTCCGTCGGTCAGGATGTCTGTGTAGTTAGAATAATCGCACATTATCACGGATGAAAAATTAGAAGGACGCTTGGTATATGAAGATTCCGAAGTTTCCACCGAGCAAGAATGACGTCTAGATCGGATGGAAGACAGTGAGGGATTGTCTCGAAGACTCTGCGTCAAGTGAGATTGTCGCAACGTTCATAAGAGGAAAAAAGGAACCGAACCCATTGGGGCGACGACGACGAAAACATGTACAGACAAAATCTACTAAGCGGGAATACAAAGATGCACAGTACAGAAAAACAATTTTTAAACACAAAAATCCAAATTTACATAATTGCAAGGTAGAAAATGAAGAATACAAGAGAAAAAAAAATTTCGAGTACATTAACATAAATTTTCAAAATAAACGTTCACAGAACTGCAAAATTATTGAATTATAGAATGTGCAAAATTTTACAAGGAAAAACCATGTCGAGCCCATCGGAGCAATGACGACGAAAATACGTATAGACAAAATACTAAGCGCAGATATAAATAAAATTGTGTCGATTACATTGGCATATTGCTTCCTTTTTTCTGCGATTACAGTCCACCAAGCGCCGTTTGTACATTTAACATTTTTGGTTTTCTCAAGAAGCCGAGAGTTGAGTTGAGTTGAGTTTTGTGGAAAGTTACTCGAATTGTTATTTTTTTACATAAATATCCTGGAAAGATATTGCAGACATATTTTTGCTGAGGTTTTTACTCACCGCGCGTGTCATAATGATAAAAAGAATCATTATGATAATTCTCATTGTTGAAGAGGTAATTCCAAGAAATCTCATGACAAAACAAGAACTAAACTCAACAAACAGAACGAGCGAAAATTAGCGAGAGGACATAAAAATCTCTCGTGTAATTTTCATAAATTCAGATATTTTTCTAGTGTCATTTTATTTTCGGCCATGAGTAAGTGCTCTTTAACTCTAATGTATACTCGGTTGTGCTCATTTTCATTCGAAAACGTGTACAAATACTTTCTTTTAATCACCGCGCTCGAGTAATCTGACCGTACCGTTGAAGTCTCCCTAAACTCGTTTCGTCAAAGGATTTTTGTTTCGTGTAGTTTCGATCGAAACTACAATAAAGGCCGAAGGGCTTTAGTGATAAAAGAAATGCGCGTTTTGACAATGTATACAAAGCTTTTCGTTTGTTATCGGTATTCCTGTATTCATTCCACTTTTGCTATTTGTAAAAAAAAGCCACGAAAGCACTCGGAACCTTGATTTTGTCTTTTTTACTAACTAGTAATTGTTAGCAAAAGCTAACATTTTTTTCATCAATGCAGTACACCGTTGTTTGTCGTGAGTAACGAAAATGATTGAATTCGCAGGTACGAGGAGCACCGGCGATCGCCATAGTCGGTTGTCTCAGTTTGGCGGTGGAACTGCGGAAGGAAGGATTCACGGACAAGTGCAGTCTGCGACGGGAAATCGAGGGAAAGCTCAACTATCTCGTTTCGGCGAGGCCTACAGCCGTGAACATCAAAACCGCCGCCGAGTCACTGATAGCCGTCGCTAATATGCTGTGCAAGGACAACAGCATTACCGTCGGCCAAATGAATAAGACGTAGGAACTTTGAATGACTCCTAGTACCGTAAGCTCTCTGTACACAAAATTGTCACATCGCCTCCGCTATTCGGGCCATCAGAATCGCAATAATAGTCGTCTCATCTTTGTATTAATCGATTTTTCGATATTACTTTTCCCGACAGATTTCTCAAGGTAATCGATTCGATGCTGGAGAAAGACATTGCCGACAATAAAGCGATCGGCGATCACGGAGCCGACGAAATCCTCAAGACGGCACCGGAGGACGGCTTGACGAGAATTTTAACGCACTGCAATACCGGCAGTCTTGCAACGGCTGGATACGGCACGGCATTGGGTGTCGTAAGGTCGCTTCACAAGAAGAATAGACTCGGTTTGTCGATATTACGCTGTTCGAAGCACTCAATAAGGCAGACCGATCGGCCCATACGCGAGAAACGTGCAAGATATTTGGAATTTTTCCTTCGATTGGTTCATACGTCATGAACTCGTAGACTTTACGTTTTCTATCATCCGATCGGTCAATAGGCGAGAAATTTGAAAACAATTATAAAATTTTCGTTCGATCGGTTCTTGGCTGATAAACTTATAAAATGTACGTTTTCTATTATCCGATCAGTCCATACGTGAGAAATTTAAAGGATTTTCGAAATTTTTCGTTCGATCGGTTCATGCGCGATAAACTTACCAGATGTGAAAAGTTTCGTAATAAACAATAAATGTTATCGTTTTACAGAACACGTTTACTGCACGGAAACGAGGCCCTACAATCAGGGCGCCCGTCTGACGGCTTACGAATTGGTGCATGACAAAATTCCTGGTACCTTAATCTGCGACGATATGGTTGCCGCACTCATGAAATCCCGAACGATATCCGCTGTCGTCGTTGGAGCCGATCGCGTTGCAGCGAATGGCGATACCGCCAATAAAATTGGAACATATCAAGTAAATCATTTCCGAATACTCCACTAATATATCCCTTTTCTAGTTTCTTTTCATCAATCATATTCTTAGTTTATATATTTTTTATTCTTTGATTCTTATTATTGTATTATACTGAGATTCTGCTCACTTGAAGCTGTACCGAGGAGCCGTTCGGAGTCTCGCCGAACGTGTGTTTCAGAAACGATTCCGATTTCATGCACTTATCCAATGACTATAAGAACCACTGATTTTAATCGTCACTGCAACAATTTTGGCGGAGCAGCAACAAGAAAAGGAAAGACGATTTCTTAGCGACTGAGACACATGGTCTTAATCATGGTTAACACGAATTTCCCATTCGTATCTCCATGATAATTACCAGCATACCAAACTCATAAAAAATTCACAATATTAGAAGTTTCCAACGAAAATAATGGGGCATTTCATACCAATTCAATCACACAAAAGAAAATTTTGAAAATTTGCAAAAAATGTCTACTAAGCCGCAATTGCTTGCTTCAGATTCATAAAATTTCGACAATCCCGGAATTCTTTATCGACAATTATTTTACTTATATCACACTTTCGTCTTTATCAGCATGCGAGTACGAAAATTTCAATAATCTTTAACGCATTATTATTATTTTTTTTCAGATCGCTATAATCGCCAAATATCACGGTGTGCCGTTTTACGTTGCCGCGCCGCAAACATCGATCGATTTTACGCTGTCGAGTGGCGACCACATACCGATCGAAGAGCGTCCTGATCGCGAGATGACTCACATAAGCGACCAAAGAATCGCCGCCGCTGGAATTCAATGCTGGAATCCGGCTTTCGATGTGACGCCAGCAAGTCTCATCACCGGTATTATTACCGAAGTCGGTGTCTACGCACCCGCGGATTTGATCAAACTTCAATCCACGGAAAGCACGAAGAAGGACATGGAGGAACTCGACAATTACATTATGCGAAGAAAATTTCGCGGATCACAGGACTGAATTTTTAGCAACAAGTGTGTCGAACAACACTTTTTTCTTTGCTATGACCTTCTATGATTCCAATCGAGACGTAACGAATATAACATCGATGCGCGCAACACGAAAATGAGAGTTTTCACAGCGTCACATTCTTTGTATAGAATTGTTCAAGAAACAAAAAACTATCCAGCAATGCCTTAAAAAATAATTATTGTGCTTATTTGCGATGAATTATTAGGATATCATAGTGTAAGATTTACGTAACTTATTGTTCGATTCGGCCGGCCCGTAAAATTCGGGCGGGACAACGTAGGAAGGAGACACAATGGGTACATAGAAATAGAAACAGAAATATAATAAATTGAGATGTTATCGAAAAAAAATTGACATACGATGAAAAATTGAGATATATTTGGGAAAAAGAAATTGAAAGAAAAAATGACATAATTAGAATATTATTGACACGAGATTGAAAGAAACAATGAGATATAATCAGAAAGCCATTCGGATAGAATTAAATATTAAAAAATTGGGAAGAAAAGTAAAATGGATTTGATACAATGACAAAAAAAATTGAAAAAATATGAGTGTTTGAAAAAAAATAGGGTGAATTTGCGTTTCTTAAAAATAAAGAATAAAATTTAATAAATTCAAAGAAAGAATGAGTTTAAATGTGAGAATAACGACTGTGGATGCCGAAAAAAAGTTTTTATATTTAAGAAAAAAAAAAAAGGTAAATGGTTTTGTCATCAAGAAGAAAAAAATGTAAATAATTTTTTCATGCCGCCTTAGCCACAGTGCGAGTTACACCGTCGTGCCCATTGTGCCCCGTAGCCGGTCTCTTGCGTAAACCGCGATATTTTCGTTATCTCGAAAAATCGTGATTCAATTAATAGCGAACGATTGATATCATCGATAATGATCGCGTATTAAAGTAGAAAAAAAAAATGTGCCATTGTAAAAATTGCAAGGGAAACGATAACCACTTGAGAATCGATTAGACAATTTATTCGAAGATGGATAAAATACATTCCTCGATCTCGATGAATGCTCGAGAGAAACCCGCTTTGTTCGATTCTATATTTTTTTATAATTGTATCCGGGGGGAGGGGGAGTATTCTCGAATCGAATTGGAAACTTCGTTTGTACATCGTTGTTACTGATAAACCAATTTATTGAAAAATAACATTTTCGTGCTTTTCATTCCACGTTGAATAAGAGAATAGGGCATGACCGTCGCCGTTGCGACTGGCAACGATCAAAGGGGTCTATTGCGACTTATAAAAAATAGAAATTCAGTCTTGCACCTGCCGACAGTATTCGGGGGCAATGTAGAAACATTGTATATGCGAAAGAAGTCGACCGTGTTGCGAATGCGCGGTCGCGACGATCGCAGATGTTCGTTCGACAGATCGAGTCATTCAGTGATGGAACAACCTGACATTCGTGTGAGCCAGAACTATGCCGTGCTCGTCGCAAGCTTGGATTACCGCTTCGTCGTTGGTCGAACCGGCGGGACTTCCGATGTAGCGCGTTCCACTCTGCAAGACAAAAGTTAGTTTTTTTTTACATGTATTCATTGGCGTTCTCTATGGGCCTCGGAACCATTTCCCGAACTATTTCGGCAAATCGTACTTTTGGGAATTCGTATATTCTTCGAATCGTATTTTCGAAAAACTGCTTTTGGGAAATAATTTTTAGAGATTCCCAGGTCCAGACAATCATACCCAAAAATTCGCAACACCACGAATCAACTTTAGTACGTTTTAATCCGCAATGAGAATTATCGCGGCTCATTTAGCATCCATGGGCAATGGGCACTGATTATATTTGACCTACTCACCAGTCGGGCTCGGTCGACGTTGTCCCTGAACGGGAAGAAGGCATCGCTGCTCAGAGCGACGCCGTCCAACTTCTTGATCCAATCCAATCTATCGCTCTCCGACAATTTCTCGGGAACGACCTCGTAGAATGCTGCCCACTGGGCCTCGTCCATGTCCTTACCGATCGATCCGTTTACGTAATTATCGATGGCGTTCGATATTTCGGCGCGTTTAACGCCTTTCTTGAATTTCATTCCAATTACCTTAGGATGTTGACGGAGCCACCTGGAACGAACATTATTTATTATTTATTACGCCGCGGTGCTTGATTTTTTCGAAGCATCTCAATTATTTTCCACTCAATGATTTAATTAAAATTAAAAGTAATCAACCAACGGGTCGAATATTTGTAAAAACAATGTCCGTAATTTGAACGGTCGAAATATGGAGAAAAAAAACAGATGTATCCAAAATTGGAAAATAAAATAACTTACCAATTGTCGGCTTTGTCACCGGCAAGTCTGGTACAGTGGATTCTCGATTGTTGACCAGCACCGATACCGACAACCTGTCCGTCCTTGGCGTAACACACGGAATTGCTCTGTGTGTACTTAACGGCAATAGTCGCGACGATGAGGTCCCTCAAAGCCGCCTCTGGCACGTTTTTGGTTTTCGTGACAACGTTCGAGAAAGTCGATTTGTCGATAATCGCGTTGTTGCGCTGTTGCTCGAGGGTAAGACCGTACAGGACTTTGCGCTCGATCGGCGCTGGCTCGTAGCTCTCGTCGATCTCGAGAACGCAATAACCGCCGTTCTTTTTCTTCCTCAGAAGCTCGAGAGCCTCGTCCGTGTAGCCGGGCGCGATAATTCCGTCGGAGACCTCGCGGGAAATTATTCTCGCTGTAACGACGTCGCAGGGATCGGAAAGTGCGACGAAATCGCCGAAACTGGACATACGATCGGCGCCACGGGCGCGCGCGTAAGCCGACGCGAGGGGCGTCAACTTGTCGAATAAATCGTCGACTTGGCAGAGCTTCGCTTGAACGGGATCCAAGGGAATTCCCACAGCCGCACCGGCCGGACTTACGTGCTTGAAGGACGTCGCGGCCGGCAGACCCAGGGCGCCTTTGAGTTCCTTCACCAGTTGATAGGCGTTCAGAGCGTCGCAGAGATTAATGAAACCCGGCGAACCGTTCACCACGGTTAGGGGAAGCTTCTCGAGGATGGTGAACACCTGTGCGGGCTTCTGGTGCGGATTCATTCCGTAACGGAGCGTAAATTGCGAGACATTCGCGCTGTACTGCTTCCGGAAGTAATCGGATATCGCGTTGTCGTACTCCGATGTGTGAGTGAACGCTTTCAAGGCCAGAAGTTGTCTGCAACATCATATCATAATTAGCGAATTTATATTTTTATGCTCCATCGATTTAGCTATAACGCTCCGCAAAGCAAACTCTCATGGTATTTGAAAATCATTTTGAAAAATTGAAAATTTTCGCCCGAATAGAGCTAAGCCTGTTACTTTATTGCAAAATATTGTTTAATATCAATAGTAACATACTAACAAACTTTAATTATGTAAAAGAGCTAGTCCCGCAAATAAATAATTAAATAAATATTCGCGCACATGCGAAGGTAATTGAAACTTTTAGAAATAAGGAACGTAAAATCTTGACCGATTAGAATGTTTCCGCGATGTTTGTTCGATGTTCATTCCCAATGATAAAATTTTGCGAATCTTTGCGGTTTTGGAATGGCATTACAGTTTCTGTTACGATAAACTGAGCACGAGGCGGGTCGGAGGGAGGATTTTTCATGTCGCCTCGCGCGATATTGAAACGTTAATTGCATATTTCTTTTTTTTTTTTTTTTTTCTTTTTAAATCGCGCAACTGTTAGATCCATAGGCCTTATGGCATTAAAAGGCATGTAAAATACCGCAGTCGGTGATAACAACGGTCGGCATCGGACGTTTTCCGAAATTATGAGTTTCTATATCTTTTGTGATAAACTCTCCTTAGACACAGCGGTAAGTGGAACATATCCGCGAAGCGATACGACTCAATCAAGTTGAATTTCGAAAATAATCTTTGGCGAAGGATAAATAGAAGACCTTTTTTTTTTGTATCGTTTTGCTCGACATTATCCGTTCGATTGAATACATAAAATATAAAAAATAAATCGTCGCGGAATGGAAGAAAAAGAAAATTGGGGCGTACCTAGTGACGAGGGACGTATCCTTGTCAGAAGAGGTTTCTAATTCTCCGATGACCTTTTCGTAATCGTTGGGGTCGCAGATAACGGTGACCCTAGCGTGATTCTTCGCCGCTGCTCTCAACAGTGTAACGCCACCGATATCGATGTTTTCAACCGCATCTTCGATCGTAACACCGGGCTTGTTTACGGTATTCACGAACGGATAGAGATTGCACACGACCACGCGAATGAGATCGTAATTTTGCTTCTTCATATCCGCGCCATCCGAGTCCGTCAATCTCGCCAAAATACCTGATAATCGTTACAGCTTTTGTTGTTTTTTTTTTCTGTCGATTCAGTGGGTGGGTGCGGTATACGCAGAAGTCAAATAATTGCTCGATTAAAATAAAAGCAAAAGGAAAATTGAAATTAATGGGTTTTACAAAATGCTAATATTACAGTGATTTGTTTTTTCTTTTTTAAATCTTGTGTCCATTTAATTTTCAGTTTTTTTTCTTATTGTTTTCCAAATTCTTATGATTCTCGTTTGTCCTGCTTTTTCTTAGAAATGACGAATTAATGATCAAATCAATATGGTGAATTTCGGAAACGTTTACCTGCGTGAACCGCGGGATGAAGAGTCTTGACGCGACCTCCCAACATTTCCGGAGCTCCGGTGATGTCGGAAACATCTTTGACCGGAAGCCCAGCATCCCTCAAAGATTTGGCGGTGCCGCCGGATGCTACCAGGGTCAGTCCGACAGCGTGCAACTTTTGTGCCAGCGGCAAAAGATTCGTTTTGTCCGAGACGCTCAACAAGGCTGCGAATTATAATGGGTATTCGTTTCTGATCCAAAAATCTATGTACGTCGTGATTCGTGTATTGTTATGTTCTTAAAAAGAGCCAGAATGGGGCAATTTTCAAAATACATCATGCATCTTCAGTATTCAAAATGCATGTTTTAAACACAAAAATACTTCTCAAGTATTTTAAGTACTTTTTGCTTCACAAAATACTGAATACAAAAAACTTCTGGATTTTTTGCCTCTATCTGTATTCGGAACTTTTTTTTTATCAAAAAAGTTCATGATAGATTTGAAATGAATTATGCGAATAACTGGAGCCGAGCTCATCGGGAGATGACTTGTTCGAATACGTTAATTCTTTTTTGTTACCGATAATATTATCAAGTTATTAACAAACACCAAAAGTTAAAGAAAATGAATGAATTTATTAATTTGTTCAAATGTTCAAATGGACTGAATATTTTTTTCTATGGAAAAAATGTGTGGAAAATCATAAAATTCAAAGTGTTTTCA
This sequence comes from Ischnus inquisitorius, assembly GCA_963924025.1. Taxonomy (NCBI): domain Eukaryota; kingdom Metazoa; phylum Arthropoda; class Insecta; order Hymenoptera; family Ichneumonidae; genus Ischnus; species Ischnus inquisitorius. Next base: position 463,620 of record OZ001250.1, on the reverse strand, counting down.
AGAATCTGAAAGAATTCATACGTTTTTGAAGAAATGAACGAAGCATTTTCAGGAAAAAAAATTTGGATTTATTTATAACCATATAGAATTATATATGATTATAGTATACTTGAAATGTCTCGATAGAGACAAAATTAATATATAATTAAACACAATTCTATATGACTGCGTGTGTTTACATGTGATCATATATAACGATTTTTCCCGGGATACTTGGAGTAAAAAGTCATGCGTGATTTTGGACGCGATTTCGATCGGAATCCGACCCGATAGTGTATATATATATATATTCGCGCTTTCGTAAGTATCGAAATGTGCAGACCAAAAATGATTAACTCAAAGGTGAATGTGACGAGAACGCATACGAGATATTTATGATAAGCATCGAATTTTCATTAAAAATATTATGTGAACATATTTTCTAGCATGAGAAAAAAAAAGGTAACGATAGAAGAGCAACAACGAGTGGCACGACTCTACGCGAACACGTGACTCGCTCCGAAATCATTCCAAATTTTCCACGCGAACGGTGCAATGTTCTTTTCCTGTACTTAGTTCTCGAGACCGTCCCTCGCGTTTCCACGGATATTTACCGTGACATTAAAAAAACTCACCTAGCTTTCCACCCGACATTCTGTTCAGCTTCGGATTCGACGTGTTGCGGTTTATTCGGCACTGCGGAGACCGGTTCTTTTTTTGGTTAGCAATGTGAAACGTGCGCGCGCTCGGAGGTTCAACAAGTGTCTGACCGCGTCCAGCGCCGAACGGTGACCCTGAACCGAGGATAGACTTCTCGTTCGATTAGCCAGCGCTCTCTGGGATACTTATTCTTCGCTATCTCCCATTCGTACACACAGGACCGACGACTGCGTCAATTCCTTATCGCACGCTTTGCAGGGGGTTCGGAATAAATAACATCGGGCCGGCTTGCGCCATCCGAGTTGTTGGCCCAATAATAAAACTAGAAATAATCCGTTTCATTCGTAATCGCGATATATTTTTTTTCGCAGTAATGGGCAAGAATTCGCCTGGCAATGCATGTTTTCTGCATCTTATCTCGCTACGAAGTAACATGGAAACTATTATTATTGCGGCAATATGCTGTTGACCGATAGATATTCATATAACAAAAAACATTATCATTTCTCTCTATAGCATATTTATTGTTATATTAAAAAATAATAATAATAATAATAAAAATATTTACAAAATGAAATAACAGTAATAACAATAATATCACTTACGATACAATATTAATATTATTCTTATCATTATATTTACTGCAAGTAATCTATGCATATAAAATAGAGATTCCGGAGTCTGAAACTCTGAGCATTACTTATCATTATATTCTATCTTTGGAAAAACTTCTTCTCGCGGAAAACCCCCAATTGCGAGATCATTCGGAAAATGTGTTGGCATAGGATCTTTTCAATGTCAACAAAAGTTTCGTAAAATTTTCCTAATAGACGGACCATCGTACATGTACACTCAAGATCGCATCATGGTACTGATTGCGCACGGACACGGCTTAGAAGCTCAAAAACTAATAAATGAAATATAATAAATAAAGTAGTAAATTATAATGCACGATTTTTTTTTCTTTTTTTTAATAAAATAATTCTATAACAAATTTTTATTCCACTTCGAAGCGCAACTTGGACTCATTAATGTTAAAAGCTTGCCAAGCGATAATACCATTTTCTAGTAGCAGAAAAAAAGTTACGGAATTTTTATTTACCTGTTTTTAAGAAATGTATCGAGAATAGATTAGAAAATATTTCAATACAGGACGCAGCTTTGAAGGATCTCGAGAATCGAGAATTCGAGGGAAAAAAAAAATTTCTTTCATTAAATGAAAGTGTTACGATTATTTATGTTTATGATTATTAATGGATTTAATCAGCGATTGGATAAGATCGCGTGGGGATCTGTGACCAACATGGCAAAAATCCGGTAAAATTACCGGGCACATTTGCGGCTCCTCGAAACGTGAGCCGAGCCGACGCGATCGCAACATCCATCTTTCGGTTACAGTCACGTCGGATCTCAGTTGTGTCAGACAGTCTTCGTTGTTTGACGTTTGTGCGACATTCTTACGCATTCTTCAAAACCGATCGACGTAAATTGGCGATCTGGTTTATTTCGCTCGCGAAATTGGGCTTAAAACGGAGGAAAAATGAACAGACTATTCGGACGCGCCAAGCCGAAGGAACCCGGTCCCAGCATCACCGACTGCATAGCCGGGGTGAGGCTCGTTAATCGCACCCGGTCGATTCGATAGGTTACGCTACGCGATGACCTTGCGCGTCGAACGTGATTCATCGACGAACCCCGACCTTTCCAGAATCTTTGCGAATCTCATGTTTTCGAACCGGCAAGGAATATGTATATATTTTTTTCTTCGATAGGTCGACGGCAGGGCCGATTCCGCCGAGAAAAAAATAGCGCGATTGGACGCCGAACTGAAGAAGTACAAGGATCAGATGGTGAAGATGCGCGACGGGCCCGCGAAAAATTCCGTCAAGGCCAAAGCGATGCGCGTCCTGAAGCAACGCAAGATGTACGAGGCTCAGGTGGACAACCTTCGACAGCAGGCTTTCAACATGGAACAGGCTAACTACGCGACGCAAACGCTCAAGGACACTCACGCCACAGTGGCCGCGATGAAGGACGGCGTCAAGCAGATGCAGAAGGAATTCAAAAATATTAACATAGATCACATCGAGGTAAGGGCGATAACGCTATTTCCGATCCCATCGAAGCTCGCCGATAACATATTCTACTTTACTCAGGACGCACATTTGTTGCGGATAAAAAAATTATTTTTCAACACTATTTGTTTCGGGAATTTTGTTTCAATTTTTTCAAATCCGACTGCACTTTTGTTTCTAATTAATCATGATTTTTTTCGAATTTTCTCTCAATTTATCGACATAAGTTATTTTTTTTAAATCCTACCATTTTTTTTTTCCGAATATTATTTCAATTTAACAAAATGAGTCCATTTTTCAAAGTTCTATCAATCTTTCATTCGAATTTATGCCAATTATTGCAAATAAGTCACTTTTTTTTATTTTATCAACTTTTTTTTACACTTTTGTTTGTTAATTGAATAATTGTACATTGTTTTCTCATTGATTTTCCTTCATTTGGAAAATCATCTTTGTGAGGGAGGCAAACCGATGCAAGTTATTTCGAAATTATCACATTAAGGTGCGTCCTCATTCGCAGGCGAGTTTTCGTCACGGAATTTAGAAAAATATTTGTTCATGTTGCGACAAAATAATGCAACTGTTACCAATAAATCTGTGTGGTCATGTTTTTTAAGTCTAAAGAGCGAGTCGCAATCGCAATTACGTCTAAAGAGCGTTTCTTATTTTATTCTATAATATCTCGCCATCAGTCTCATGTACTCCGTTGCAATGTCTTTGCCTGCGAATACAGACGCTTCTTGATTCAATAATTACAAAATCACCTGTCCATATTGGATGCGCCATTGCCGTACCATTAAAAGCTTTGCCAGATCTTTCGTTATCTGAGAATCCAACGATACAATCTAATTAAAGCAGTCACGGATATTTATCGCTACCGAAGTTCAATGGTCCGTCTCATTTGCATCAACATTGTCCATTGTTGCTCCTTCGTTAGTCAATTTTTTATCGAGATCTATCAAGAATTCAATAAAACTCTCAAAGAGCGTTCATCGTTCTTCATCAACGATTGCTTGCCTTTTGACGAGATCGACGAAACATCGATGGTTTGCAGGACATGCAAGACGATTTGGCCGATATGCTCGACCAAGCGGACGAAGTACAAGAGGCAATGGGCCGCAGTTACGGTATGCCCGAAATCGACGACGACGAGCTCGCCGCCGAATTGGATGCTCTCGGTGACGATCTCGCTTTGGACACCGATACGTCGTATCTCGACGACGCTATCAAAGCTCCGAGCGCCCCTGACAAGGAGCCAGGTGCCAGTTCGGTCAGGAACAAGGTATGTTCATTAATTCTACCAATCGGATTGTTCTTTCTAACAATTTGCATCCACCGGATGTATCAGGAACGAAAAATTTGTATCTATTTTTTCTTCCAATTAAAAAAATAAATGTGGCATGCTATTTTGCCACTATACCATACACGTAGACGTTCGTTGGTGACTTCGACGCTATTTTTTTTTGCAGGATGGAGTTTTGGTGGATGAATTTGGATTGCCGCAGATACCAGCCAGTTAAATCCAGCCGTGCGAGATTAACGCAAAGCTAAACATTTGATACACTATGAGCTAAAGATTCTTGCAGGCATGTCCAAAAAGGCACCCCCCGACTTATGTTCCAAGGTGTCGTGCTTTCGGTCGAGCACTAGCGATTGAGTAGTCGTGAAAACGAAAACATGGAGTAAAGTTGTATTTCGACAAGAGTTTTCCCACTCGTGCCACTTTAACTTGCGCAAAATACGAACAAACAAAATATGCTTTTCTTGTACACAACTTGGTTCTTATCTAATATAATATATCTCTAAATATCTATATATATATATGTGTATATGTACAATTTTTATTAAATTAACCGTATGTTGAATATTATTAGATGAGAAATTAATAAAGTTATTCATGACATTGATATCACATCAGTTGCAGTCGGGGTACGCTTGTTGGATTCTGAATTTGCAATTTCGCATAAGTCTCGCTAACGGAGAGTACGGTTGATCGGGCGTCGCGAAAATCAGCCTCCTCGAAACCGCCCACTTCGAGATAATGGTGAACGTGAGCCTGTGGATAAGAAAAACTCGGGATTCAAATTGAAAATCTTTCCTACCGGACTCTAGGACTCAATCTCCTTGAATTTTCCGATTTCGGAACATGTCAGATCAATGCACACCTTCCTCCGATAAAGTCTATCGAATTGTGTCAATGCGTCATTGAGAATCGACGACATCGAAGAGGAATTGAGAAGACACAAGAGAGAAGACGCGTGACCAGCCGGCGGTACGGAGCACAAACCGACCTTCGTCGTTTCTTTGCTCCACGTCGTGAATCTCGCCTTGGTCTGAAATCTAATTCACATCTCACAGTGTTATGCGGTAAACGTTTCCGTGGGTTGTCCATGCGAAACGCGCGCCAACCACCAACCGTTCGATATTTCTTTTGACATCGGTCACAGAAGCGCCTCCGCGCGCAATGTGGACACTCCCGATGACCACCGACTTTGGACCCAATGGATCTACTTTGAGCAATTGATTTCTCCTAGACCACACGCTGCCGAACAGCTCGTCCTGCAGCCTGAAACATTGAGGGCGCATACGAAATCGTAATGGACATAGGTAAGCGAAATCGTTAATACGCACTTGGCACCGCGGGCTGTCGATACCGCTGCTGCGGTCAGCGAAGTTGGACTCACGCTACCAAAAATGTAGTGCAACTGGGGATAGGCGACGAGACTCGTCGCTATTTCGTTCATGTCCATATTCAACTTTCCAGGAAATCTTGCTCCGCTTGGAGAAACAGATGGAATAAGCTTCAAATTAATCGAAAATAACATTAAAAGCATTTGATTGATTCGTTTACAGAGATTGCCGAGCTAACAGGATGGACGCTGTGCCATGTCTTTGTGAGGGAAACAAATACAAGTAAAATTGGACAGGACGCCGCAAGGAAAGTGGTAAAGGACAAAAAAAATACAAGCTAAAGTTACATAACGAGATTTCAAAAGGAGTCTCAGGATCGATTCTGTTTTTTTTTACGTGCGATTTAGGTATTCCCAGTCTCAAGGTAGTCGCGACTAAAAACGTACAAGGCAACTTGTGTAGTCTAAAAGTAACTTATTACGAACTTACCGCCTCGATAAACGTAGATTGCTCAACTACACTACTAAACTGAATTGCTTCAATTTGGTTCGTTACCTGGTCAAATGGAGCAACATATTGACTATTATGCTGTTCATATCCTGGAATGGCTTGCAAGTTGCATTGTAGTTGGACTGATCTCTGTTGTCGAGCTTCTGTGCGTCGCTGTTGCATATGTCCAGAAGCGCGCTATTGTCGGCCGGGAACACGCACGTTGCGTGTTCCGCCAATTTCGCCGTAGCTAGCAGAACATTGTAAGGAGCCGTTACAACGTCCCGATTTTCGGCGGGATAAACGCAGGACACGAATCTATCGACGCGAGGATAAACGTCGTTCAGTAACTCGAGCGTGGAAGTTCCCAATCCAGATCCGGTTCCGCCACCGAGGGAATGGGCCATCAGAAAACCGTGAAGACCGTCGCATCTTTCGGAACTTTGCCGAACGGCCTCTTCGATCTCGTCGCGATAGGCCGAACCGTGAATGTGATATCCGACCGACCTGCGAACAAGCGTTGCGTCCTTCGAAGTGAACCTTTGAATGTTCCAAAAATATACGAGATTGCATGTGCGCTTACCAGTTGTTACCGGAGCCTGGATAATTCGTAACTGTGCAAGTCTGATCGAACAACCGTCGAAGAGGACCCTGCTTGAATCGAGATACGACGCTATCCTCCATATCTATGAGAACTGCCTGCAAAAAGCGTTCGGAAATACAAGAATGCTATGATTTTTCGACCCTGCAAGATCAAGAACAATTCGAGCGTTTGGCAACAGTAATTGGTGTTAACAACTCTACGAGGGAAAAAACAAGTTGACCAAAAATAAAGAAAGATACAAAATAAATAAATATAAATAAAAATTAATTGGTGACAACTAATAATTATTATAATAATTATAATTGTAATAATAAGAACCTAGGAAATCGACGAAAGCAAAACACGGTCATCAATAGCGAAAAAAAAGTATCATACACTTAAGTACTGCGAAACTACATTACAAAATTAAACAAGCCTAGAGCATCAACGGAGAAACGTAAGAATAGCGAAAGCACATTAAAAAATTAAGAAACGACATCAACGGAGATAAGACGCTGCTAAAGTTCCTCCGGTAACGGAGGAAGAGAACGACGAAAAACGGTAAATTATTCTTAAGAATAGAAAAAAACATAGACAAATTAAAGAACGAGCCGACGACATCGATGGAGACGAGATTCTGACGTACTTCACGAATGACAAGTACGTCCGATTGTCTACCGTTATAAAAAAAATAATAATATTCGGAAATGTGTGTTTTATGTAAGAGTCGTATCCTTACTCTTGCCCTAACTTTGGCGGCGTTTAAGTCTTCAACTCTTCCGAATGATAATTCCCTGGTGGTATCCGGTACGTGGAAAAAACTGCTGAAAGCATCGGACAGATCGTCCGTGTACTTGATGTGATCCCTCTGGATTTTGAGATGGCTCATTCCACCACCGAACACCTTCACACCATGCTCGTGTAGTGCAAGAGGCCAAAAAGCTTCTCCGATCTGATTTCCACATTGCCCAACTGAAAAAGTAACACAGAAATCAAACAAAAATTCAACAGCTTGGGCTTAACGACGCTATAGATAAATGGAAATTAATACAACTTGAACCGACTTCTGGGTGGACATAATCGTAAGTGTAGGGGTAATTGTAAGTGTAACTCCATTCGGGATAATTGAGTCGTCGTCAATCGCCGGATTATTAATTAATTCATGTTAATTCATTCGTGACACTCCTACGTCATTTCGGATACTCGTTATATTTGATATTAAGGGGACACGGTAGAAGCACCCGTGCGCAGCCGGTAACAAAAACTGTAATGCTATTTTTTTCGAAAACCCTTAAGGTGAAGTGTCACACGCGCCCTCGCGCCTGCTCCGAGCCCGGTCGGTAATAAAAACTATAGCTCGTTTTTCGAAGCTGCCGGAATCTCAAAATCAAATGAAAATGGGATTCTACTCCGTCTATCAGTGTCATACTGGAATCCTTTTTGCATTTAATTCCTTTAAAATTCCTTCCCCGTCGAAGAATATGACCATTACAGTTTTTGTTACCGACCGCGGTATCGCACTCCACCTTAATACATACTGGGATTAAAGGAAGAATGTAGGATTCCACTGCGTCTGTTAGTCTCGCGGTGGCATCCTATTCTTCGGTTTACCTCAGAGCGTCAATCTCTTGAAAACGAGTTTTGCAGTTTTCGTTACCGACCGCGGTATATCGCTTGACGTAAACAATTGATTGAGCGTATCCAAATCAATTCGTCCAGGAACTAATTCTCCGTTTGTATGCAGATATTTAAATGTATAAGAATGCAAAAAACTTGTTGCGTCAACGACACGCGGTGTTCCCAAGCGGTCACCCATCCAAGTACTGACCGCGCCCAAAGCTGCTTAACTTCAGTGATCGGACGAGAACTGGTACTTTCAGCTTGGTATGGTCGTTGACTTTTTAAATAGTTTCGTAAATAGAAGTAGAGAAAGCGAATGATTAAGTAAAGAAATGTCATTGAAACGTGTCATGTCCTGTTCAAAAATTATTTTTATGAATTGATTTTTTTTTTCGTGAAATGAAAAAAAAAAATTCCGCCGCGTTAACAATTTCTTTGTTAACAAAAAAAAAAAAAAAACAAAGATTCGAAAGCAAAAAAATTGTCGAAAATTCGAAAACCCAAAATGTAATTATTATTTATTATCATATGAAGAAAAAAAAATGTATTATTATTGTTATTCATTAAATTGTATATTATCGCTATGGTACTTCAATTTTGTCTATTCTAAATTCCCATTTACACTTGAATTACAATAAGAATAAATTCTCAAATTTAAGTGTATGTTTATGTCAGGATTTTCATGAATAATAATAATAATAATTCGTCTAGATTCCGCACTCGCTTCGATATTGTGCCAACATATCCGCTAAGTGCACACGGTGTTACCTGCACGCATAATTATACCATCGCGACCCGATAGAAAAAAAAACTTCGAACGCATTTTTTCTGAACAAAAATATGTCTAAAATTTAAACAATCATCCTGGTACGGGCGGATCAGAACGAAAAAGTCTCGAACGTTCACTCACCTTGTATCGTAATGAATTGGCTCATAGTCGCACAAAATTTGTTTTTTCAAAAAAACGTATCAAGTTCCATCATCGGTGAGTTATATTTCGATATCGTTAATTTTTTTTTTTCACTTTTCAACTTCCCACTCGTCTATGCATTCTCGTGAGACGATCCGAGCCCGGCGACAAAGGACAAGCGTCTCGCATTCTGCTCTCGGAGTCTCTCGCTCTTCAATCCCGTTCTTCGCGCGCTTTTCTCATCGCATTTGACAGCTGTTTCTTGCCGCACAGCTGGTTATAAGTACGGCATCCGCTATATACGCCACTCGCACTCGCTCTCTCCCAACTTACTCGGAGCGCGCTCGGAGCCGTGGATGCGATGATTCTCGTATAGCGACGTCGCCAGCTCTTCCGTTGCCAAATATTCGATTCTTTTTTTTTTCAATTACTTTCTTTTCTCACTCAACTCAATGCTGTTGCGGTATTGTTAGATTATTTCTCTTCCAAAATGAAGAAAACTCTCGCCGGCGTAAAGTCGTTGTTTGTATTCGTACTATTCCATTACGCATTTGCCGATGCCGCTGTGTCGGCCGATTCACGTGAGTTTCTTTCAACTTTTAACCTCAAAATCGGCTAAAACGCGTTTCTTTTTTCTATTTCCACAATCGAAGCCGGTTTGCAAATATACATTTTTTTTTCGTCATTATTCGAGTACGATATTATTTTGTTATTGTATTTTGTCAGTGCACTATATGGAACCCGGCGAATCCGTGGAAAATACCAAAGCCGGTTTGAGAATATTTTGTCACGATGCCAAGTCAAAGTATCTCATTCACATCTGGAAAACTCTCATCGTAAGTCAACGATCGTCTCCTTTATTTACCTTTTTTTTTTCATTCAACTCATTTTATTTATTTAAATCGTAGCGATTTTTTTTCCACTCTAACTACATGAATTTTTACGATTTGGAAAAAATTTATTCACATTTTTACGATTTAAACAAAATTTATTTGGATTTTTAAAATTTTTTAAAAATCTACTTGGACACATTTTTTTTGTCTCCATTTATCTAAAATCTTTCAATTTTTTTGCGCTCATCTGAATTTCAATGTAATTTCTCTTATTTGCTCAATTATTTTAAATAAAAGTGCAAAATCAAATAATTTTGAAATTTGTCTATGGTTGCAATCAACTGCGAGACATTGAATAAAAATCCTTTGACAATGTTCTTCATGTTTTTCCCGTTGATTATGCGTACATTGCTGTGCTATTTCGGTATAAAAACTATGGATAATCTTTCCAAGAACTTACAGAAATTACCGCCCGATATACTCTTCATTTCCAATAATAAATCGCAGTTAGCAATTTTCTTGCGTCGCTTCACCGCCAATTTTGCCTTAGATGAATCTGCACACGAATTTGGAGACGTACGATTTGTACGACGGCAAAACACCGAGCGAAGTAATGGAGAAGCACGATGACAATCAGCGCTCTTGGAAATTCAACTGGCTGGGAACGAAGAAGAGCAAACAATTGAGAATCGATCCTTTCGAGGATACATGCATCGGCGTCTACACTTATCCTTACAATCAGGTTCAATACAAGATGTCAATGTCTCAATTGAGTAAGTTTTACCATTTACAAAGTTGCAATGAGTCTGCTATCTGCCGAGAATATATAATAGTAATGATGCGATATGATTTTCTTCTCATTTTTCGATTGAAATAAAAATTGCCATATCAATCAATTGTCAATTTTATTAATAATAATATACTTAATATATTATAAACAAAACCTTGAGTATTGCAAATTCTTACATTGTTTTTCTTTCACTCTTAAAGTTTCAGCTAAGGAGGGCATTTCTCTGTAATCTTTTGTTTTCCTGATCAAGAAAGCTTCGTGAGCGAATGAAATTTGCGCGGAAATAATGTAAAAATATACAATTCGTCAGGATTTTTTTTTGCATGTATAAAATTATAGATTCTAGAAATACTAGATAAAAGAAACATGAATATTCTTAAAATTTGAATAACTTCATAGATTTGGGTAAACTAAAAAATTTGTTGAATGTAATCAATATAATATCTTCGATTTATTGGGTCCATTGTTATTTTTTTCGTTTCTGCCATAAAATGTCGCGAAGAGAGAGTTTAATATTATATTTTCTCTGTTGTCTTTTGAATCGTTCGTTTAATTTATAATAAATAAATAAATATCGACAATATGTTAGAATTGATACTGATGGAAATAATTTGCAGGAATCGATCCGTGGAAAGTATCGGCGATGGCTATCGGAATAATTGTATTTTGGAACGCTCAAAGATTGAGCAAAAATACCCTGTTTTATTACATATGCGGGATAACTCTGGGCGTCACCACTTCCATTGTTATATTCATCTGGTTCGCTAGTAAATTGGTTCTTCCAAGAGTGAGTTTTTTTTTTCTACTAGGAAATTATTCAGTTTGATATTAAGATTGTGAAAAATTTCAAAGTTTACGAATAGACGTTAATATTAGAATCATTGATTGAGTAAAATAGCGTAATAATTTTTGAAAAATCAACAATCAAATAATCTACCTAACATTTGATGAGATTTAATTTTATTTATAAAACGTGTTTAGGTCTTCTTTTGAGCAAGTAGACTAAAAATATTTCCAGAAATTTTTATGATTTTAGACAAAATGTACATTTTTTTCCGACGATTTTTCTCGGTATGATTTCCAGCAAACTGCTCATTCGCTTTATTGCAAAAAGTCATTAATACTGCATTTTTAATATTTTAATAGTCGTAATTTTTCATATTATTTGTTATTGTTCTTTATCTTGTAAAGGTTATCATAACAATAACAATAATATGTTTTTTCCCCGTTATCTCCATAAGGGAAAAGTCATGTATCTCATGGTTGCGACTGGATGGACAATGAGTTTCTGGCTGGCGCAGATACTTTGGGAAAACGCTCAAGTAATATTGCTCCAATACAGAGACTGGGTACTCTGGTATATCCTGATAACGTCCTTCGTCAGCTTCGTCATATGCTATCGGTTCGGTCCCGTCACGAATACTCGAACGAAGAAAATCATTCAATGGTTTTTACAGGTAATCGACCAGCTTTTCTATTTTCTCGATATCAATTCATTCTCAACGTGAACGATGAAAAAAGGTCGTTCCAAAGCAGACGTTAAAAACAAAATGCGGGAACAACGTGCAAATTTAATTTGCATTATTTTTGAGAATCGGCATTACTTCTTATAATATGCAACAACGTGACAATGTTTTTTTTCTGTTCAGGCATTCAGTTTGGTACTGGTTTATTACAGCAGTAATTTTCGCGAAGCATCGTTCATGTGTTGCGCGATTCTCATTATCATCTACAACTTTCCAATCGTCGTGATACAGAAGGGACGCCAATACTGGTGAGTATACAATTTTTTGTTTATCACCCTAGTCGAATGTCCGGTCAACTGATTTAGTTTTTTTTCTGTTTGTTTTTCCGTAGACTGAAAATTCTCTTGCTGTGGGTTCGCTTTGGGTGGGACTGTGATACTTCGTTACGAGTGTAGACTAGCCAATTTCTTGAAATAATATTTTTTATAACGCTTCTACTCAACAATTGTACGCTTTGAATGAAAACGAAACAAAAATCTGTGTTCGATAATAATAAAAAAAAAGAAAAGAGCAACTCTTTTTTTACTCATTTAAACATTTTTTCAATCACTATTGGTGTAATTTTGCATACAATGATTACCCAATTGTGTTCGTAATTGGAATTTTCGATTTTGTTGGTATTAACCGGCACGACAATATAATAAACAAATAAAAAATATATAACGCACATCATTTTTTGTTTTCAATTTTATCAAATTATTTTGTTATAATTCTATCTATTTGAAATAAGTTGCATTAATATTGTCAATTGTCAATGATTATTACTGTTTATAGTCGCGTCAAAATTGATTAGCAAAGATTCGAGTCGTCATGAAACTTCGCTGGTTAAAAATCTTTCCAGAATTTAAAGGAACTTGGGGAGTTTTTGTGATTTGCTTTGTAAAGAAAAACAGTTTTGTGAAAATGTTTCGGCACGCTCTGCTTCTTGTTATAAAACTGTTCCGCATACATCGATCATTTCGGTCTTAAAAAAATCACGATTCGCAATTAGGAAAAAGGTGTTCCCGGAACGTCGAAGATTACTGACGGAAAGTGAGTATCGCAAGGAGGGAATAAGAGAAACGAAAAAGGCATTGGTGCACTTGCGCGAATTCTGCTCCAGTCCGGATTGCAATCAGTGGAAGACGGTGCTGAGATTGAAAGATCCTATCAGGTACTTCACGGTGCAAAACAACACCGCTCGTCATTGCTCACTTGATTCAGTATAGTAAATAAAAAATAAAAAATTTGAGATAAAAAAACTATAATTTTTTTACTAAAATCGAATATGACTTTTTAATGAATCAGCTTTTTTGTAATCACATTCGGAAATTCACAGATTCGCCAAATTCATGGAGGGCGACTCGGACTTGTTGGAGAACGAGAGTAACGAACACGATGCCGAGCTGACGAAACTTATAGAAGAGTGCGAGTACACCGACGACGACGAAGAGAACGATTTAATCGACGATTACTGAATCGTCGTTGTTTTCTTTTGTCTTCGTTACGAAGAGCCGCTATCTCTGCCGTTATTGACTATTTATTTCTTTGTACTTATGTATTCGCGTATGTCGATAAATCCAATTGTCCCGAATGATGTGTTGTGTCACGACATTTTTGTCACCTTTTTTTCGTGTGTATCGGTTTGTAATTTTCACTTTCAAAATTGGCCGAGCGTTTTTCCTTTGTACTTTAGAGAGTGCGACTCGCAATTTCAGGCCAAAATGCGGTTCTTATTCTTGTTACGTACAAAAAAAAATTATTATTATTCACTCGTGTAGTTTTAACGATACAAAAACAAGCATAAAATGTTCGGCTCTTTTTTCTACATTTTGTTCTCTTTTTCTTATTTGAAAAAAAAAAAAAATACTTCATGATTTCTATCGCGAACAAATTTTATTTTTACACACAATAAGAAATAAAAGCTATTTCGTTTGACTGAAATCGCCGGAATAAAGGCGAATGTCGAATATGAATGTTAAGAAAATTGTCGGCAGCTCGCAAATTTATAATTGTTAGTGAATAGCGTAAAAAATATATATTTGTATTTTCGTAATATCTTTCTACCGTCTGAAACGTGTAAATAATTCGATGTTCAATGGCGAGACGATTATCACCATATTTCCGTACGTTTTCACATTGTAATCTAATATTAAATCTGTGATGGCGATACATAAAAAATAGTATTGAGATTAGAATTCACGGATGATAGATATTTGGAAGCCTCTTATGTGTTATCCTACGTTTGCATTGGAGGTATTTAAGGCACCATAAGGTTGTTCGATTCGACGTCGTAACTAAATAACTGGCAGTGTAAATACTATTAATTCATTAATTAACGCTACTGTAATATACTATCGGCACTTTCGCTACCATGACGATTTCAACGGTCGAGGACCAACGACTGGTCGATCGTAATGTCTTTTTGTATTTGTTGGAATAAATAAATATGAAACACAATCTTTCGACGAGGCACTGTGATTGAACGATAAGTTTGTCGATGATTGTTTGTATAGACGGTCGCTTACAAAAAACAGAAGATTTTAGGTCTGTAATATTGGCTAACAAATTGTCAAGATTCAACAGTTTAGACCCGGATCCGTTGGTCCCGCGGACACGACTAATTGAGACTCGAGCGCATTAGTTCGAAGTAGCGAGAGCGCGAGAAAAAATTCGGTGAGTTAATTGAACTCCTTATTTTACGAGTGTCATGAGTTGTTAGCAATTACTTTTCGATCCTCAACGATACAATGAGCAATTGCGTGCTCAACGGGCTCGTGAGATTTTCTTGCTTTTGTCATTCTCGATAGCTGGCGGTGGTCCCTTAGCGCTTTGCTGACGATTGTAAACGCTGGAAGACGGAAGAAAAATAGTTTCATAGAATTTTTTTTTACGTCAAGCCCCGGACACGGAGTGTACGAATGCTTGGGTCATTCGACGGCGATTTACTCACTATTTGTACGTTTCGGAACGAATATAATCCATAACGTGGGAGATTCCGACTTGCAGCTGATCGCCAATCGGCGTCACCCACGGATTAAATTCCATTCTGAATACCGCTTTGTTGCTCACCATGTCGAGATTGCCTGGTAAATCAAAAACAAATGTGAATATTGAAGACTGATTTTGAAAATTCTGAAAAATTCACTATTTGAATTTTGTTTTATGTTAAAGATTTACAATTTAGCAATCCATAGAATTTTGTCGTACGGTCATTTCTTTCACTTGAAGCAACGTAAGACTCCGAATATCTCCATTTTGAAAACCTTGAAAATTGTTTTTCCTATTGTCATTTGATACCAATGTGCAAATACCGTTTAATTCACTTTGAATCGAATATTCAAAAAACTCAATAATTTCAATATTCTTGGATTATTTAAATATTCATAAATATCCATAAACTTTGGATCATTCAAATATCCATAAATGTGGATGTGGATTTAGAATTTTTCGAATAATTCTGAATATTTTCATTGAATTATTTCATTCAATTAGGTATTAATAATTTTAGAAGATTCGCAAACCCCCAAAAATGTAGACACGAGACAGTAATTAACGTTTTCGAACAAGTTTGTGTTAGTGTGTAAATTACATTTTTGCGCGATAGTAAAATAATGCAGATAAGCAATTGTATAACAAATTTGAGCATTTCATCGAATCATCCTGATGGATATATATTATTAATCAAATAGTATACCTATTTCCGGTGGCAGGACGGTCAATCGGTTGCCCTGAATGTGAAGTTCTCGAAGGCGGCTAAGCTCGCCAATTTCTTTCGGCAGCTCAATTAGATCGTTTTCTCTCAGCACCAACTGAGCGGGAAGGAAATTAATTATCGCAACGAGGCCCTGACTGAATTTCGAGCGTTATAAATAAAAAAAATTTAGCCTTACGATCTGAAGATTCTTCAAATTGCCGATCTGGGGCGGAAGATATTCAAAATCATTGTCTGCCAAGTACAATGCCCTCAGCGTTTCTGAAAGATGATGAAAAAAAATCATCGTTAACTCGAACTCCTATATTTTCAAAATATTTATACAAAAATATCAATAACAAATTGTATCCATAGTTTTCACTTGTGGATGCATTAAATTGAGTAAGGTATTTGAAAATATGATTAATTTTTTTTGTCACCAGACAATTTTATGAAACGTATGTTTATTTTAATTACCCATCATGAAAAAGTTTCCGGGCAGTTGCTTTTCATTCAAGTTGTTGTAAGTCAGATCGAGAACTTCGAGAACGGGAAAAGCTCCGAAACCACGAGGGAGCACGTCTAGTCGATTCATTCTGAAAAAAAAAATAATGATTACAAAATAAATCACAAAAAAAATCGCTCTATTGTCGATCGTGTAAAAAATGTGGAAATGAATCATCGGGCCATTCCTTACAACAACAAAAAAACATTTCATTTTTTCTTCATTCGAACTGTGAAATAAAACCAAAAAATGGATCAAGGTTTTGATCATTCGTGAATCGCCAAAAAAAGAAAAAATAAATCTCAACGCTCTGTCGAGCTACATACCCAACATTCAAAATTCTTAATTTTGGCATCTGTGACAATGAAATCGGCAGTTCGGTAATGTGATTGTTGAAGAGATTGAGTATCTCCAAATTGACCAAATTTGCGAGACCCGGTGGGACAACTGAAAAATAAACAGCCATAACATTTATTACAATTATCTCGGTTATCGATAATCTTCATGAAGTCTTTTTGAGTTCCATTACCTTGAATTTTGTTGTGACTCAACGTCAATCTTGTTATGTTCAGCATGTTCACTACAAAAAAATACACGCCAATAACATTGAATGATAAAATCGATGATTTCATTATATTGATATGATAATAACAACAATCGCAATAATAATAAAAATTATTATTATTCACACAATCATAATAATGTATTTTTGATTTTTTGCTAATCGAAAAAGAAAAATGATCATCAATCATTCCAATGATTGCAATTTTTTGTATGTGATAGAAAAAAATTCGGCTTCTTGAATTTTCCAATTCAGAGTAACGAGTATTCAAGTTTTTGATCATCCGAAATCTCGGTAAATAAGTAACTCATTTTCTTCGTTAGAATTAGATTAATTTCTCAGCGATTCGAGAGTTCTGTGTAATATAAAAAGGGTTTGTATCGAATAATCCGCGAAGTCGAGTGACGCATGCGTAGCGACGCGAGCGACACGGGCGAATAGCCGATGGCCGACGGCGCCCTGTCGACACTCCAAAAAAACTAGTCGCGACAACATGCCTAATTTGGCGCGAGGTGGTGTAGCCGCACGGAAAAATACAGGTGGGACGAGATACTCACGCAATCCCGGCACCTCCTCGAACGTGGAAATTCCCTTGTCGGCCAAATCGAGCTCGGGATTTTGAATTTCCCGAGCTTCGTCGAGGACCTTCTTTGCTTTTGACATCTTTCCGGCAGGAATACACGATACTGGGGCTTGGTTCATTGCGCGCGCGCACTTGGACAATCTCACGTCAGGACCTTTAAATAACGCGTGCTATCCCTTCCCTCTCTGACTCAGCTCGTGAACACCGCTGTTGCATAGACTAGCGCGTTCGCATTCGGCGCGCAACTGCCCTGTTCCGCAGACTCTCGCGTTCCATTATCCGGGGAGACAAGTAGTACGACACCCACGCGTGAGATGCTTGCCACCGATGTCATGGGATGACGCCACTGACACCGTAATCGAGTTAAAGAACATGTACCGACACCGGTGGATTATGAATAAAAACTATTTCGTAATCGTATTTTCTCGAAGATTTTTGAGATTTTGGACAAAAGCACACTGTCATGTACTACGTTGAGTGATCACGACGAACATGAAATTTTTTTTGTACGATTTTTCTCATGCCTTTGAAACTTATATCCGAGTACTTCTCTGTTGCTCCGACGTGAGCGCCGATCACGTTGTAGTTCCCGCAGTCGTTAGGGTTGCATCCCATCTTGAGGCCTTATATACGCGATTTTTTTTTTTTTTTTTTCATTTTTTTAAATTGTTTTTTATTCTATTAATTAGCTTGAACGCTTAGGAATATTTTAAGCTTTACAGAATTGAAAAATTTCCAAAAATTGTTAAAGTTTACATTTACAGTGTAAAAACTTTAGTTTTCTTGGAAGCAAGCCGGTAGCGGCGGTAGCCAGCCGCGCTATTCGGAGACAGGTGCGCTAGATCGGCAACTTCAAAGCCGTTTTTCCACGAATCACTTTTTTGAACATTGTGAAAGTTCTAACTCTTGGACGAAGGTTCAGATTGCTTTGAAATGTTTACAACGTATTCTTAGTATCATCACCTATCGTGTGGACGACAAGAACAACAATTTCAATGACAAAAAAAAAAAAAAAAAATACCGACAGAAAATTGAGTAAAAAAATTTTAAGTTTCGAATTTTTATTATAATAATTTTCCTTAAATAATATTGTTTGTTCACACTGAAGATACATTCATTATGCGATTATAAATATGTTCATTTTTTTTTTCAGACGATGAGAAAAAAATGTTGTCAATATACATACGTCATTTCTTTTTTAACCGCGTCTCGAAAATTACCTTCGAAAATCGGCGAAATCGCGTATGCAAGGCCTTAACCACACGAGATTTTATTCATGCGAGCATTTCAGAAACTAGAATTCATTATCAACAAGATGACTCCAGACGTATAACAGCGAATGAGTCGTGAAATGTAAAATGTAAAAGAAGCTTTACACTGTACTGCAATGTGTACTATAGTGTATTGATAACATACATTTTCCTTTATATCGATATACCATCGCGGGTGTCCGTTGAGATTACAGCTGTTGCAGAATTTTTTTTTAGAATTCTAACTTGGATCTTCTTTTTTTACCGACCCACCTTGATAAAAATTTGTAACACATGCACGAAAAGTTGGCCTTTTCGTGCTTATAAAGTGTGGCAAAAGTACCCAATTTCAGTCTGATATGCAAAAAAAATATCGTACATGCGCAAGGCAGCAACTGTCGTATATGAAACATGCTAGTCAACCTACTCGTACCGCAAACAATATCACTTCTGTGGTACTTGTTCCCAGCTTGAACAACCGATTTCAGATGTTTTTCCGTAGGCCTGCTTTTCGGCACTCGTGTGACAAAGTATTATTTTATCGTTGCGATTGATTTTATGTACGAGAGTCTCTACAGAACAATAACTCGCGTTTTCCGCACTCTGTGATGCCATCGATACACAATTATTTCAGTGATAAAAGCTATTGATGCGACTCCCAAACCAATGCCGAGTATGACAAAAGCGAAGTTCAGATCCTTCAAAGTCATGGTTCTGGGTTCGATAGGAATTTCCTCAGATTCGTATTCCAACAATCGCTTTTCCATAACAATTACATCCAAGGATGCCATAATACCACCGGCAGCCAAGATTCCCATAAAGGTGTCCATTGTTTCTTGAAGCGCCCAATGCCATGGTATGTTGTTGCAAATATACTCTCGATTGATGCAATCTGTGCCCACGTGTAAACTGTGATTCGATGCAAAGTCCAATGCTTCGTCACCGATTATTAAACAAGCGATCCAAGGCGCTTGTAGCACGTATGGCCAGCAACGTTCGTTTGGCTTTAACAGAATAATGCGACTTTCAAAGATTAAATCTTTGAACAGTGATGAGTCTCTCTCATTAACGTAAATCGAGTAATTTAGGTCGGCCAAATCTTGTATCGAATTGACTTGTCGTACCGGCGAATCATGTGTCAGTAGTGCGGCCAAATTGCCGACGAAAATTCCATTCATCGTTACCAGAAAGAAGAGAAGGCATCCCAGATAAATCCTCGATGACGTATCATGCGGCAACTTTACAAGACCGCAGTTACAACTCAGTCGGAAAAGATTCAGAATTCCGTTCAGAAGCGAAAAGCCGAGATAAAATTTAAAGAAAATCAGCGTAATAAAAAAAATGATACCCGTCCCACACCACGAATAGATATCGATTACCTCGATAATCTTTCTGAGCTGCGACTTGTTTCCGCGAAATTGTGTCATCAGGAATTGACACTCTGTTCTGTGGGGGTAGGTATGAAATCTGTCGGTTGTTCCAGTCAAAGGCGTTGATTCGGCAGAAAAGGCTGTCGCATCCCCGGCCGATACCTTCCCAACGGCACGCGGGCGCCAGACAACACGGACTGTCGCGTTCACATAGGCAACGAACTGGTGGAAATAGTTGCTGTATTTCTCGTCGCCAATCCACTGGTGAGCGTTACGTAATTCAAAAACATGAGATTCTTTGACCAATCTTGTCAGCATCGATCGTTGCCCACGAAAGTATTCGCGATCAAAACGCTCTTGCATATCTGCAATTGTTGACCTTCCGCGTTCTGCTGCGGTCATATACGTCTTCGAAATCTCTAAAGAGGTAGACTGTTTTTTGTTTCGAGACAGGTTCCGTGTGTGCGTTAATTTATTTCCGTTTTTGTCTATTTTTTCCATTCGAAAGAAGAGTAGTCTAATCGGGGTTTGACCCAAGTCTCGCGTTCGGTCGAAATCGAGATTCTTACACATTTCCTCGGATTCTCGATATTCACGAACGTAATAAGAAAAATTTGGAGACTTTCGGAATCGGATAATCTTCACCAACCGCCAGGTCTTGGGTGCCTGATTTACAAATGGATTGCAAGTGTATATCGAGGTTCGCCGGTTACGATCGCCACATAAGAAGTTTACGTTCAAAACTTCATTCTGATGATTATAGAACAAGAAAGGCAACGCGGCGTTTTCGGAATTGCAGCCGATGTATTTCTTTGTTGGTGACCACCCAAGCATGAGAAACGATGCCCTAGTATTGTAATAGGGTGTCCGTAGATTATCGGTTTGCAAACGAGCCATATGTTCGGCGCTTGACACTATCATTACCACGAGATGTACTGGATACACGGTATCTTCATTTTTTCTCCGGAAATACTCGATATTGTTCATTTCCCTGCGCCTTCTGTCCACCAAAACGAGAGAGAAGGATCGATGAGCTGATAGTGTCTCAACGAAATTGTCTGGGAAATCCCCAAGCAGGACCACTGTCTTGTGTCGGGCTTCATAGCAGGTCGTCAATATTGTTGTCTGTAAATACACGAAGGTTCTCATTAATTTTTTTTTTTCGTTTTGCTGCGCCCATGGCCCGACTTCGATTACTTTTTCTCCATTTACTTTTCGATCTGAATCGAGATCCGCTTCAAAATTGATCGTGTGCGTGGGCGTGTGCGTTCGATTTTTAAATTTTTTCGAAAATGTGTCTCCAGCTGGAGTGCTTTAGCTTGCACAATTTTTGAGATATCGGGTTAAAAATTGATCCGCGAGTGTTCTCCCAACTGGAGTAAAAAAAATGATTTAAAAAATTACACAAAAATTGTGCAAATAAGAAAAGTTGTTAACTGGTAAATGAACATCGGGAGTCATTCCCCATAATTTATCATGCTTTATTTCGTACTTTTTTTATTCGTGAATCTGTTTTTAGCAGCTGGGAGTTTTTTTTAATAAATTTTTTTTTGTTTCATCCTTTTTAAAGTTCACTGGATGATAGAAAATACGTGCATTTTCGCGACTAAGACATTAACTATTCGTCAAACGCTTTTTTCAAAGAGATAGCAGACCGTATTCGACAGGACCATCTGAAGCAAATTACAGGTTATGCTGTAAAGTCGTCGATGGTCGCAGCAACCGTCTCATTCGATGTGATGGGACTGCGTGTTTCGTGAAATTACTGTCTTTCTTTGACTTTAGCCTTCATCTTTGTTTTTTTTTACATGCATTTACCATCGATCATAGTTTCTATCTGCCAATTTTCATTGAATACCGTTTCGGCTATCTCGAGATTACTCGTGACAACGAAAATCAACTCGATCCCGTCTTTTTGCCCTGCGGGCAGTCGCGAGTTAAAAATAGTATGCATAGATATAACCATAAAGAAACCGGTATTTATAATGATATCGAATAGTACAAACAATCTCAACGACAAACCATAATCAACATACAGAATAATTTTGTTTCGGTCAAACACACGGAATTAGCTCCAAAATGAAAACAAAAATCTCACAATGTCTGAATGCCTAACGCATATGGGGATACAAAAATAAAAAAAGTTAAACGAAGAGAATGAAAGAAAAAAAAAAATTGAGATAGAAAGATAGAATTAACATAGAAATAGAGGGAAAAAAAGGGTCGGGGAACAAGGATACATAACACAAACGGAATAACAGTATAAAACAATCGTGTATGTCGGGAAAAGGGCAAACAAAGATCCGAAAAGAATCTCGATCACGATTGAAATGTAAAAGGAGAAAAATCATTCAAGATTGTTGCGAAGTCGCAGTATGAGGGTAGAAAAAGTTGCTAAATCGGCCACACATCATCGAAACGTTTTTCATTATCTTGGTAAGTGCGTTGCGTTTGAAAAGTATTAACTTACTGCCGCTTCTTTGAGCTCGGGGTATCCATCCCGTTTGTTTGGCTCGATGACGATTCCGGACAGAGATATTCGTCCTAAGACAGCCACAAACACCACGAAAAACGTAGCGAACTGCATGACGAACTTTATCTATGAAGTACCCATCGTGATGATGAACTGCGATGCAGCCAGTGCGGGCATCGATGACCGACTGCTTGCAAAGGGCTTATGACAATTTCCTTTTGCGCATGATATTTTAAAACGTGCGTGATGCGAATTTATAAACTGAATAATTCAGACCTATGAGTGATTCCATTCCATTTGCATTGTAGGCAATAGGGAACACGAGAACGCAATATTGATATAATCCAATATCACATATCTAATGGACATAACATTGACGCATCACTATATCGACTACTTATACTGGCAAAGGGGCATTCGTGCACATGACAGTATGTCAAATGTCGTCAAACAGCTATATTAGGATGTACACGTCTACACCTTTTGTCCAATTCGTCTTAAATTATACAGCGTAGTATACGTATGCGTTGAAAACATCAATAATTATCAATTTTGATTAAATAAACTCCAAACTTCAGAAATTGAATATAATTTTATAAAAAATTGAAAGTATTCGTTAGAATAAAAGAATTTTTTTATGAGCCCGTTAAATGAGAATTGATTTTTGTATAAAACATTGGGAATTCAGGCAAATTTTGTTGAAACAGTGATATTTCCAAATTATTTCTTAGGATTGGTTTTAATTATTTTTGTGGAAAATTATTTTATGTAACCGCGTCTCGGGCGGGAGAGCGAACTACGGATACCGGACAGCGAGAGAGAGCATCGATCCTCATCGTTGGATCGTCGGATCGTCGGCAACGATACCGTCGACGTATAGAGAAATCGAGTGGGAGGGATTCGCTCGCAGCAACAAAAATACATCTGTACCGAGGCTCTACCTCGGACCCTATTGTAATCGACAAACGATAATCTCATCATGCGAAAAGACCGTTTTTACCAGCGAATTTCCAAAAATTGTCGCGAGTAGGGGGGGTGCGTGTGTCGCTAACGAAAGCGTGAGAGAATAGTCGCTCGGGGTACTACCCGTTGAGTTTCGGAGCCAACTGGATCGTCATTCAATCAGTAGCTGAAACCGTGGAGGGAATTTTTGGCGAGGCGAACTTGGGCATCGTCACGATCGATATCTAAAACCAACGGCGAGACGAGCACGAATTTTCAGTCGAATTGCCGTAAACCGTTGCCGTGACAATATTTTCGAATTTATTTGTTTTTACTCCGTATTCAGGGCA
The DNA here is from genome assembly GCA_963924025.1 of Ischnus inquisitorius. Lineage (NCBI taxonomy): Eukaryota > Metazoa > Arthropoda > Insecta > Hymenoptera > Ichneumonidae > Ischnus > Ischnus inquisitorius. The sequence continues at coordinate 439,816 of OZ001250.1, read as the reverse complement.
ATGGTTACTCCCGGCTCGAGTCACGAACGAGACGTTGAAGTGCCTACGGAACGATATAATCGTTCGGGTATCGCAATAAAATAGGGGCGTAAGACCCTTCTAGCCTATCGAGTGGTATTTTCTCTTTGGCCCGAGCTGCGAGTGGGGAATAGCTCAGACATGTTATCGAAGTTATCGCTAAAGTAATATACACTCGGTGAGTACAAGGTACAGTTTCTTTCCTTTACCAGACGCGAAAAAAAGGAAAAAAGAAAAGAAACGTGAGTTCGATGCACGTAGCCCAAGGGAACAAGAATTACATATGGTGCATGAAGAATCGTCGAGCGGGTGTGATTTTGCTTACGTTCGCGTTCTCGTACGATAAAGTCAAGTATAGTATGCTAAATACACACTGCGATTATATAGTGCTGTATAGTTATGGAGTACACGTAACGTACGCGCCTTAGTCTCCCGGCGAGACTATTATAATCGTACGCGCGCCGCGATCGTATGCGGCGTTAATGGCCGAACAAACGTTGTTAGTGCGCGTGAAATCCGGCAGGACCATCTAATTAAATCGGCCCTCGTCACTCAGTCAACGGGACACCATAGATCGGTAGTCTCCCTGTCGTTCCCAATGACGGTCGAACAACTCTATGAACGTTGTCGTTCTTCGCCATTTGATCATTTGGTCCAGCGAAGTCCCTCGTTTATGTCGTAAAACTGACTAACGACTATTTCATCGTTTCGAAATGAATCGCAATTGTCCTAACCGCTGTTTCTGCAACGTTTTTTCACTCACAACACTTGCAGTATCTACAACATATACAGTAAACTTGCGATACCAACCAACACCGATAGTACCCACAACATTTAGAAAAAATTACAACATTCTCGAGTCGTATTTTTGACGAATGTACGTGATGTTTGTTTGGACACGAATTGTTTAAAGACCACTTCAAAGTTTTAGCGCTCGAGCTACATAATGGTCCATAAGTATATAATATGGAGTGACAATACTTGGTGAAAATGTCAACTTATGATCAAAATTAGAACTAAAACGGTGTTGTATGTGTGCTTTTCCATATCCAATTGGCGGAGCATAAACATCAAATTGTCTACATAGGATCAATTAACTCCAACGCTCTGGCTAATATTGCATGTTCCGTTGTCGTTTTGCGCGCACAAATCTTCACGACGCGATATGATTTTTTATGTTACCGACTGGCTTCGAGTATGCCGACCGGAAAATTCCGGAGTTCTTTGTCCGCCGCTTGTGAGGTAAAGAGATCGGTTTAACCGAAAACAGGGGTTACGATACCTTTTTTTTTCCTTGCGATAAGAGCCAACAGCCAGGGGACAAATCTTGCAGTCTATCGGAACGGGCAGCAGTAGCCACGGGTGAACGTCGGTGAAAATTGTATAAGAGAGTGGCGCCAAAGAGTACCCGGGGGGGGGGGGGGGGCTTGGAAGGTTAGCAACCTTGGCATGTATACGGTAGAGAATTGCGCCGCAATGCGCTCACGGATTCAGTGCACCAAGATTGAAGAAGGATGCGGGTCTCGCGGGGGACGCGCTCGATCGTGTGCAGCCTCTCAAGAGTCGTTTCATCTCCTGCATCCATCATTTCTATCCAGCAATCAGTGCCAAGCAACATTATCGGGCGATTTACTGGAACGCGCTGCGTGACCAGTCCTGTTTCAGAGTCTTCGCGTTTCCGTTGATGAAAAAAATGTACCAACGTGTTGTCCATTCATTGCACTATATACGGAACGTTATCGCAAGAACGATACTGAAGTTCCTAGCGAATGAGCTGCCGAACATTCAATTACAATTACACCGTTCTTGTAGAATGAATGCATTTGCTACTTTCTCGATCCTACTTTGTTTTCTCATTATCTACTTTGCTGTCTTCATATTTTGTAATTGTATGCACGAAGAGGATTTTTTTTCTTCAAACATTGGTGCCACGAGACGGCAACGACTTGGGCGACTTTATAGCGAGTGGATGTGTGTGTTTGACCAAGCAAGTGGAAGTGCTAGGGCAATACTAGGGCTGTAAGAGCGTGTAAACGGCAATGTGTATGGATAGTCTCGGTAAAGCGTAATGTAGGATACTATGGGCTCTTAGGAAATAACGGCATGCGTGTCTCCGTGCAGTACAGCTCGAAGGTAAAGCGCACCACCTCCTCTTTAATATGTTTTTCTTCCTTTTCGCCCATAATTTCTCAGTCAGTCAGTCATTTGTGCACGAGGGTAATAAGAAGTCGAGGATAAGGAGAGGTGGAGAGGAACACGGTGGCTCGCGGAATGCAGCCAGCGGCTTGACAAAACAACAGTAAAACATAAGCTCCGATATCTTCCTCTCGGAGTCAAGAGGGTAAAATTTGTTGACTATCTTTCTGATCGAAGAACCGTGTCAAAAACGACGACGACAAAAAAAAATTGCAAGGACCAAAGCTATTCGGCGACTTCATTATCATGTAGAGGCAGAACGGACGACCGAGGTAAAATGAACGAGCCAAACTTGACGCCGATCCGGGAAAAAATCGACTACCTACCTGGAAATATAGAAGGAAATGACGAAATCGAAAAATGGAAAACTTTAAAACGTTACTCCAAAATTCGATAAATTCAAAAGCACACAAGACCAAATGGGACAACTCTATGTCTCCACTTCAATAGCGAGAGAAAGTGCATGTTTTATCTTCAATTGGACGCGATAAAAATTCACTAAAACAACAAACATCATGTCCATATTTTTTCTTCAAATATACATTGGTCCAATAAAACGGAACATAATTTTTGTAACTTTTGTAGAACCGAAACATCCGAGGCTCACACAGATCACACAATTAGTATTTCGTTTTAGCATTGAGTTTTACTCTTGACTTAAATTGACCTCCGGTCGCGTAAATTTCTACCGAAACTTATTACCAGTCACGACGGGGGAAAGTTTCGGAACGGCTGAGATTGGAGGGGGATGGGCACCCGAGAATATTATCTCTTCGCCCAAAGTGTATACACAGTGGGAGTCAAGATGCGAAAGAAAAAAAAGTGTTGTAAACGAAAATAATTTTTTTGCACCTTCTCGCTCGTTGAACGATCTCGCGCCACGCGAGAACATTCTCGGTGTAACACCTGCCAGCGTTGAGCAACGGGGGACAACGTGGACGTGTCCCGCCGATGGACGATGCTCGTCCGGTCCTCACCCTCATCCTCGTTGCCGGACATCACACCGAAAACAGAAGCTGTTGGGGGGCCTCGATCATTCGCTCTCCAAGAATACCGGTATCATAACGGCCCTCGGACGTGCCAAGACCGTGCGCGAGATGAGAATTTTTCTTTTTTTCGCCGCCGCCTCCCCTCCGTCGTTCGTCGGTTCTTAAATTGCACCCTGTAATACTGACGTTGACTTCGACGCCTTATTAACCAGCTGGAGAAGGAGTGAAAAAAGGTACGTGAATTTCGATCGTGTGGGCAAGTCCAGTCTCGACGGCTTCCTGGAATTTATGACAAGAAATCGAAATTTGTTACCGCGGTGAAGCTTCTCCGTTCCCTTCTTCCTATGGTCAATAATAATTTAATCAATCATTCATCTATATATGGAAACAGAAAAGCCCCTATATGTATTTATGACTCGACGAGGCTGGTGCCCCTTCATAATTTAAAGGCCAACGTGTACTTGGGACGATAAAAGAACAATTTTTTTCACGATCAGAAAGTATCATTTGTCAATATCTTTCTGGGAAAATTGGCATTGACATCTACAAAATTGACATAGATATGACCTTTTTTATGAAACAATTCAAACGAGTGTTCGTTAAGTCTTTGAAAACAGAAATCAGAAATGAAAACAGATCTCCCATGAAGCTGCCGCTTCATCGACCGCTTGAGTGTATGTTTGTGCGTTATAAACCAATGATCAACATGAAATTTGGCAAAAAAATGTCGCAATCATTTAGAGTATGTGGGATTTTGAATTTTTCCAAAAATGCCCCGCCGCGCTCTATGATACCTGTATCGTTGAAGTTTCGAAAAGAGTTAATTGGTGCATGAAGGCGCGATATGGGCGGACTAACGCGATGTCATTTACACACGCATAATTTATTCTCTTTTGTGGCTACCTCGTTATTCTTTCTCGAAAGAATGTATTCTCGTGCAGTGTGTATGTACATGTTACATAGTATATATCGAAGGCACGCGATCGCCTACAGTACGCGCGAGAATCGGCGAGCTAGCGCGATGAAGGGGCAATTAAACGAGCCAAAACGATTACGAGGCGGTACGCACGTCCAGTCATTCCGGCTGGCGATATCTGCGGCGCTACGAGCTCCTTTGCCGTATAGACCGTGGCCTCTCCCAACGGTTACAGTGAAATTATTAACACTGGCGCCAGTTACCTCATCATTTTCTCGGTTCACAACGGAAACGTGAGACACACGGTGAGAGGATAGCGGCGATACAGCAGCAATAGTTGTACTCGATAACACGCGGCTGCAGCCCCCGTTGGCGCTCCGTCTATGCGCGTGTGTCGCTCGACTAGCGTGGTCTGGTCTGCGACACTGGCTGATACAGTAAAGCCTCGATTGTCCCAAACGAGCGGGCCAAGACTCTACAATCATGCGCTATAACAATTCATTTGAAAGCTATTTTTTTATATGGGAAAATACTTTTCTCTGTATTCAGATGGAGAAAAAGGATTCGCATTAAAATTTTCGAATGTTATTGTCCAATATTTTTATCGCTGTTTATAAAGTAACCGATTCTCGGTGTCCCGGCAGAGGAAGCTTCACGAGCAGCAATTTCGTGGAATTCAATGGGAGTCAAACAACAGTGGAGGTTATCAGGCATTTACACATTCGTTATGAATAACATACGTTATGGTATTCATAACGAATGTGTATGAGGGGGTTGTAAGTATTCCAAGTCCATCGATTCGAGTATGTTTTAATCAATTACCACGTGGGAAAATAATCGAAAATCGTTTCTTCGTAAAATATAAAACAGCGTTAAGTGCCGCACTTCGCTGCAACTTAACAATTGTCTACCATTTTTTTTTCATGTGAAAATACCGATTACGATTGTCTTCGGTAAATGTATCATCAATGAATATTCCAAAAATTTCATATTTATGATGGGAGGATCATCGGACCTGAAATTGTTCGAATTTGAAAATGTTCTGAGAATTTTTTTAATTGAACATTCTACGTATCAACTACTACTATAACATATCTCATTCGGTTACCAATCTACGTATCCTGTTAAAGTTAGTATAGAGCTCGCGTGATAACAGGAGTGCATTTTAATTGCTCTGACCAGAAAGAGTCGGACCGCGGGCAAAGAACGATCTTCATGCGCGCCAAAATCTAATATGTCCAATCAATAACTGATTTTGTCGTATTAAAAATTGAACACTCGTTATCATTGATATTTCTACGTTCCAATGAACACTTGAACTGTTTTTTTCTTTAATAAAGTTTTTCCATGGCAATAGACAGTTAATTGCGATATAATTTGAGCACGAACATTTTTCGGAGAAATAAACATTTGATAAAAGCTATGCTTTTGTGGCGCTCGTTTTTGTTCGAAGTGCAACGAGATTCTTCGTCCTCTCTCGCGAAATTGTGCTTATTGTGGTCGTGTGAGATTATCGACTACTGTGACTGTAGAACAATTGATAGCGAAATGTGAAACATCCAGAAAATTCTGCTTACCATATTTGGTAACCGAGTGTGAATAACAACATTCGACATTTAAGGAGGGTGGAGCGCGTGTGGTGAATTTTGCATAAGTTCGAGAAAAATGGAAGAGAATCGCAAGCACTTCTCCATAGTATAAAAATCTTTAAAAAAAAGCATGCATATTAAAGTCACTGGAAAGATTAATTATACATAATAATAATTGCAAAATGCAATTAACAAGTTGATGACAAAAACATTGTTAAACAAATTTTTACTAACTCAACTTTTTTCTTTACGAGAACGCGATTCGTTCATTTTTCTGAAAACGTATGAATTTTTCTGGTTTAGAAATTCGTTTTGAATTTTTCGTTTATGTGAGAAAAAAATCCTTCGTAAAAAGCCCAAAATTCAAATGAACTTTGGAAATTTGAGAAAGATTCAAGACATTCAAGATCCGCATTTCAGTGAATTTTCTTGTCTTCAGGCTTTCAACGTTTGGGTCTCTCTTGTAGGAAGATTGTTTACCTAAGGTACTCAAGCCCAGTGAAACTTGCACGCGCGTTGTCCTGAACGTGTCGCCGATGAGAATTCAAGGTTTCCAGCGGTATCAACAGCGTCGATATAACATCCGGCGATAGCTAAGCTGCCCGTACGCAATTCTCTACCGTATCTGCAAAATGTCCATGAAACAGGACACTCTGGATTTTGCCGTAAGGATGACGCATGGCATCTGGTCATATTACATCCCTGTATTGATTTGTGTCGGTAGCATCGGCAATTGTTTGTGCGTCTACGTACCTCTACGAACAGCGATGCGTCGTTCGTCCGCGAGTTTGTATATTGTCGCACTGGCCGTAAGCGACGAAGGATTTCTCGTATTTCTTGCGCTCGAATGGCTCACCACCGAATTCGAAGGACCAATTTACATCTTTGGTCGTTATTGCGCCCTTTTCTTTTGGCTCACGATGCTTTGCAATTTCTTGAGTGCATGGTTTGTCGTTGCTTTCTCTGTCGAGCGTTTCGTAGCCGTTCGTTATCCCCTGCACCGACGGTCGATATGCACGGTCGCTCGAGCGAGAATAATACTGACTGGAATAACGTGTCTTGGACTTGTGGTGACCAGTCCCGGGTTCTGGATCGTCAATGAAGAGTTCACTATCGATGAAGATGACAGATGGTTACATTGGTTATTTGTCTTCCGGCTTGTTAACACCATTATAACTGTCGTTGTGCCGTTTACAGCAATCGCTGTGTTAAATGTATTAATCGTCAAAACATTACGATTGCACGCCGGAGCTCGAATAAGTCTGTCGAACAGTACCACGAGTCGCGACAATGAAGTCTCATCGCACGCGAAAACTACCAAGATGCTTCTCGTCGTATCTAGCATATTTCTATGCTTGAATCTACCGTTCAACATAATGATACTGTACTCTCTTAATCAGGTAGAATTACTTCAACTGATAATTCGTAGTTATTAAAACGAGTCGCACCTATTGGCGCCAATAGATGGGAATCGTTGAAGGGACTGGAATGCATGCTGGAAACTCATTATATTGGGTGCTTTTTTAAGCGTTTGACGCTTCGACCCAAATACATAGTATGAAACAGAGATGAATCTCAAATGCAACATAATCGTAAAGCCATGAAAAACCTTTTTTAACGAATGTGTACTACACATTTTGAGAGTTATTCTACAAAGACCCCGGTACTTCGGATACTTTATTATCGTTTGTCTAATGTGACGATCGTTTATCTGTATAAACACATGGGTGACTACACTCGAAAAGGCTTTACACAATATTTTTCATGTTGCGCGTTTGCTCAACGATACACCGGGGATAAGAATAGATTCTCTGTTTCAGCCTCTCACGGTTATTTGGAGCGATGATAGACGACGTGCCGTTAACGCGATACAAACAATTTGCAACGTTCTGCTCGCCACAAGTTTTGGTATAAATTTCTTTCTTTATTGTGCAAGCGGGCAGGAATTCCGGCGAGCGGTACTGGGTATGATGGCTTGCCGTTCAAAAAATTGGAGTTCTCAGAAACTTTGTCCATGCCTATACAGGAATCGAGCGGATACTTCTTGTACGTGGACAAATTATTGTTTCCGGGTTTTCGGAGGAGCTTACAATGTTAAAAGTCTAATTATATCGAAAAAAGTATACAAGTAATAACGACACTTCGAGTTATAATGCTACAAACAAAAAATGATAATATCAAGTTTTGCCGATATTTCGTTCCCTTGAGCATCATTTGCGTTAACTCAATGATCCATTTGTTTCTGTTTTAGCGATCGAATCAACGGCATCGGTTAGCGGGTCTTCTCCGCCGCAACGTACAACGGTTTTCGAAATGTCATAATTCGGCTAACGACATGAGAAATATTCAAAATAACTGTACACCCAGCAATATTATATCCATGACTTCTAAAATGCATTATCTTCACCTGTAACTATCGGTATTGGGTCAAGTCAACCAATCAATAATATTTCGTCTTATTTTTTATCGTGAGTCCCCAATTATTTCGTAGCTAAGGAATAGAAATCGCGCCATTTACAAGTGAAATGGTAATAATTGAAATCAAGTCAAACCGTCGACATCTTCGAAGGCGACGAAATGTATTATTTACTGTCACAGTCTTTAAAAACTTGTAAATGTTGTTTACCCAGATATACGAAGAGTACGTTGACCGTAGAAGAGTATTGCATCTACGAAGCGCTTGTAAATTTATAAATCTCTTTCCAAGTCAATGGTATGTAATTACAGATTTGACGAATATTCATTGGAAATTGACAGTTCATCAACTTCAAACATTCAATATCTCATTTGCTAAAATTACATCCCAAATTCTACATAATCTAATCATGGACGAAGCAGCATCGCTACAGCTACATCACACATTCAGATTGCACATATCCGGTCAGATTTGGTATGGCGTACGCAAGAGTTGTCGAACGGGCATTCCGATTATGCTGACCAGAAAGAGCCTAACGACGGTCATAGGATGACTTTTTTCACGCGCTCCAGAGTTTGATTTGTGTGAAATTAAAAGTCAAAGTCCGTCGATGTTTCTACCTTCTAATAAAATACTGGTTTCTAAAAAGAAATTATTATGACTATATACAATTAAACGCGATTGAATTCGGATACGATATTTTTTTTTTCAAAATGCAGATTTTAATATGATTACACTCCGATAACGGTCATCTTTGTTCCAAGTGTCCGCGCTCCCGAAATTGTGCTTATTGTGGTTTTGTGAGATCATCATCCAATGTGTTTAAAGAATTTTCCGTACCGAAATCAAAAACATTTAAAAAGTCGTTGTGATTCCTTGTTGTCGCAATCAAGTGTTACAACAGAAGAACTGTTAGAATTTGGATAGAAGTTATGTCGTAGTTATGCGTGATATCTTCAACATTTCGATACTCTGCAAAGGATATTTTACGGCGGAATGTGAAACGTCTGGAAAGACATTCTTGTTACACGTACTTGCCAACCAAGTGTTAGAACAGAACTGGAATTTTGTTGTGTTTTGTTGAATTGAGAATTGAGAATTGAACAGCCGTTTTCCAACGTCGTGTGGCCAAAATTCAACATCCAGCATTTAATATCGGAGGTCCAACGCTCACGATCAACGTTTCGGTGCATTTTCTTGGTCTTAATGTTTCGCGTCTTCAACGTTTCGGTTCCTCCATGGGGAAATTGTTGACTCAACAAAAATAGAACCGATCTAATGAAACTGTGGTTTACGAGTTATCATGATAGTTTCGCCGTTGAAAAATCAAGGTTTCCAGTGATATGAACAGTCGCGATTCGACGCCCGACGATATCGCATCTGCACAACGCGCACCATTTCCTAACGTATCTGCAAAATGTCGACGGAACGAGCGACTCTGGATTTCGTCGTGGAGATGATGACAGACATCTGGTTATATTACATCCCTGTATTGATTTGTCTCGGAAGCGTTGGCAATTGTTTGTCCGTCTACATACCTCTACGAACGGCGATGCGTCGTTCGTCCGCGAGTTTGTATATCGTCGCACTGGCTGTAAGCGACGAAGGATTTCTCATATTTCTTGCGATCGACAGGCTCGCCGTTGATTTTCAAGAATTCACTTACGTGAAGGAACGTTTTGCTACATTTTTCGTTTGGCTCCCGACACTTTGCAATTTTTTGAGTGCATGGTTTGTCGTCGCGTTTACCGTCGAGCGTTTCGTGGCCGTTCGTTATCCTCTGTACCGACAGTCAATATGCACAGTCGCACGAGCAAAAATGATACTGACCGGAATAACGTGTGCCGGGCTCATGGCGAGTAGTCCCGTGTTCTGGCTCATCGATCGGGACCCCAAGGGCCTTGATATTCGCGGATATTTACGTTCGTTATTTATCTTTCGGCTCGTCACTACCATTATCACTGTCGTCGTGCCATTCACGCTAATCGCCGTGTTCAATGTACTAATCGTCAAATCGTTACGATGCCACGCTGAAGTCAGAATACGCCTGTCGAGTACCACGAGTGGTGGCGATGAAGCATCCATCGGCCCATCCCATCAGCGCAGCTCGCGGGTCCCGGTATCGCAGGCGAAAACCACCAAGATGCTTCTCATTGTATCTAGCGTATTTCTATGCTTGAATCTACCGTTCAACGTAATGACATTGTATTCGCTTAGACAGGTATTATTCATTTAACCGATCATTTATAACCATAAAAACGAGCTCCATGTGTGTTTCTGTGTTTCAGCCTCTCCCAGGGATTTGGAGCGGTGGTAAACTAGCTCTCATCGTAATAAAGACGATTTGCAATATGCTGCTCGCTACAAGTTTTGGTATAAATTTCTTTCTCTATTGCGCGAGTGGACACGAATTCCGGAAGGCGGTACTGAGTATGATAGCTTGCCGTCCAAGAAGTTGGAGTCCTAAGAAACTCCTCTCTTGCCTGCACAGGATGCAAGTGGATACGTCTTGTACGTGGCAAAAGATAACGTTTCCGAGTTTTCGGAGGAACTTACAATTGACAAAGTCTGATTACATTGAAATAGTACATTATGCCACAAGTGTTCAAAACGAACCCACGTGTCGCACACCATATTTTTTCGTGTCGTATGCGTAAAATTCGTACCCTAAAACGCAAGAAAACTTTTGTAAAAAAAGGCCCGTACATTATCTGGATGTATAGCTCAAGTAGCCGGACGGTCCGAGCTCGCGAAGTCCCCTTACAAAAAAATACTCTCATAAAGTAAAATAAACGCATAAATAATCGCAGTACCAATTTAGAATACGGTGACGCGATTTTTATAATCAGCGTCCGAAAATACCGATTTGTGCCGCTGCAGGTCCCGTTTTATTGTCTGTCTTACTATTCACGGTACAGTTCACCTCATTGAGATACAGTATTTTTGGCTTCCCGATTTATTTTCTTCATTCGGTCCAGCTCAGTTATGCATTTCTCACAGCTTCGATGCAGTTAAGATGCAGTTAGTCGAGGTTTTCGAATCGATTTGGTGGTGTGAATGTCGAAGTACTGAGAAACATGAATGGAGGAGAGACCCGATGAGGTTTCGTTACGAGTACACCAAAGTCCGGTGTAAATCCGCCCGATCTAATTTGGTGATAAGGTAAAGTGCAATGCGTTGGAGAACAGGCGGAGATACAGTTTAGTTCCGGGCGAGGTTGAAACACGGAAAGCAGCACTTTCTACGCACGTGATATAAGTCGTTAAATCGGTTAAATCGAATTTTACGCAAACTACGTCGAAAAAATGTTTAACGTTCAAGTATTAGTGCTACAAAAAAAAATGATCATGTTAAGTTTTTCCGATTTTTGGTTCTTTTATGTATCATTTCCGTTACTCAATCATTAATTCGTTTCTGTTACAGTGACCACATCGACGACATCGGTTAGAAGTTCTTTACCGTCGCAACGTACAAACGATATCGAAATGTCATGACCCGACTAACGGTCATTGGTAGGGTCAAATGAACTGTACAATTAGCATTATTAAATGCATGATTTTCAATAGATGAAACAGATTATCTTCATGGTTTACCGTCAGTAAGTCTATCTGTGATACGACTACTTGGCTCATATCGGTTAGAATTTTTTTAGACGACATTTTAAGTATTAGGCGTAAGTTTTTATAGAATAAAAATTGTTCTGTGTTGATTTAATTTATTACAAAAAATTTAATTACAGCACAGGCCCTCCTCTCATAACTCGACGGGACCGGATGCATTCGCTATGCTGTGTTTCTCCTACTCTCGGTCAGTTGCCGTTGTGGCCATTTTCTTTGTTTCCGTCACTTTTCCCAGTTTTCCCTGACCGTAGCAGTATGTAAACTTCAAATATTTAACATTCCATTTTTTTATACTCAAGTTACATCTCGAATTCTGGGCAAACTAATCACCCACGACGCAGCATCCCTACAGCTACATCGGACATTTAGATTGCACACATCCTGTTAGATTTGGTACGGAGTTGGCGTGAGTTATCGAAAGAGCATTCCGATTAGGCTGACCAGAAAGAGCCTAACCACGGTCAAAGAATGGCTTTTTTCACGCGTTTCAAAGTTTGATTTTTGTATTCAATAATAATTAGTGTTTCCACATACGAAATTAAAAAACGAATTTCATCAATGGCTTTCTAAATCAGATACAATTATTATATACAATTGAATGCAATTAAAGTCGTACACAAAATACTTTTTTATAACATAAACATTTTGTTATATTTTCGCTTACATGATACTGATTTTTGTTAGAAGTGCAATGAGTTTTGGAATCCGTTCATATTGTGCTTATTGTGGTTGTGTGAAATTATCATCCAATGTCCCTGAAGGATTTACTATAACAAGATCAAAAACATTTACGTAGACGTAGTGCTTCCTTTTTTACGATATCAAGTGGCAGAACAAGATGACTCTTAGACTTTAAATAGAAGTTATTCGCTAGTTATGCGCTGACCGACTAAAATCTTCAACACTTTGAGGCTCTGCAGAGTTCATGGCGAAATGTGAAACATCTACAAAGGCATTCTTCCTACGGATTTTTGGCGATCAAGGTTTAGAACAGAATTTGAATTCCGTTCTGTTCTATTCTGTCGAATTGAGAATTGAAGAGGCGTTATCTAACTTCCTATATCCAACATTCAACGTCCGATATGTATTTTGTTGGCTCTGAGGTGACCACCGATTCGGTTTCTCCCATGAGAACTTTGCTAAAAAATAAGCCCGATCGGATGAAACTGTTGCACGCGACTTATCATGACTGTTTCGCCGTTGCGAAGTCAAGGTTCCAGTGATATCAACAGTCGCGACTTGACGTCCGGCAGTATCGCAGCCGCTCACAATTTTCTAACGTATCTGCAAAATGTCGTCCGAACACACCACTCTGGATTTTGCCGAGCGGATGACGGCTGGCATCTGGCGATTTTGCATTCCCGTATTGATTTGTGTCGGTAGCTTTGGCAATTGTCTGTCCATCTACATACCTCTACGAACAGCGATGCGTCGTTCGTCCGCGAGTGTTTATATCGTCGCACTAGCTGTGAGCGATGAAGGAAATCTGATATATTTCGCGATGGATTATCTCACTAGCAAATACAATGAGCCAACTCAATTTTTTGATCATCTCTGCATATTTTCCTTTTTCCTTCCAATGGTTTTCAACTTCTCAAGCGCATGGTTCGTCGTTGCCTTCACTGTCGAGCGCTTCGTAGCAGTTCGTTATCCTCTGCATCGACACTTGATATGCACAATCGTACGGGCGAAAATGATACTCGTCGTAATAACGTGTTTCGGACTCCTGGTGTGCAGTCCCATATTCTTGATAATCGATTCGGATTGCACTATGCGCGATGGAGACGAAGTGTCACATTGGTATTTTATATATCGTCTTGTCAACACCATTATGACTGTGGTCGTGCCATTCATTGCAATTGCCGTTTTGAATGTCTTAATCGTTAAATCATTGCGCTGCCATGCCAGAGTCAGGAACAGTTTAACGAACTGTCCCACGAGCTGTGACGATGAAGTATCAAGCCGTCAACAAAGTTCGGGCGTTCCGCTATCCCACGTGAAAACTACCAAGATGCTTCTCATCGTATCTACCGCATTCCTATGCTTGAAACTTCCGTTCAACATAGGGATACTGTATGCTCTTGACGAGGTAGTATTCGTTTTAGTGAAAAAATTTTATCCGTTTACATTTTTTTTTTTATAATTGTCAAGTGAGAATTATTAAGTGGAGAGCTGTAACAAGTTGAAATCTTATTGTGTTCGGTGGCTTTTCAATATAATAAAACACATATAAATGTAAGCATTTTTGTCAAGAGAAATAAGTCAACCTCAATTGCCAAAACGAAAAACAACATAAAAAAAAGTTTCAATGAATTTTCGCTATCCCAGACATAGGGGAAAAATCCACTATCCATAGTGGATAGTGGGTGGTTAGCTAGTAGAAAAAATCACAGGATCAAATTCCATGCTTACCCAGCCCAGAGCACGAACTCTATTCTTTCCGTAAGGAAAAAGAGGAACTCAAAACCCTGAGTTCGAGATTTTAATAAATCCCCTCTATTCAATATTTGTGTGTCTTCCGTTTTGGTTTGCGACACGTAGAATATTAACACAAATACTTTGTTTCAGTCTGCAAGTCTAACTTTGAGTGGTGATGCAAAACGAGCCATCATCGTAATACACACGTATTGCAATATCCTGCTCGTTGCGAGTTTCGGGATAAACTTTTTTCTCTACTGTGCAAACGGGAACGAATTCCGGCAAGCGATATTGGCGATGATGGTTTGTCGTCCGAGAAGCTGGTGGCCTACGAAACTTCGCGCATACCTGTGCACGAGGCAACTCGATACTGGTACTTGGTTAAAAACAGTCTGCTTATGTCGAAAAAAAAAACAATTTTTAACGACAGTTCGCGTATCTCAAAAACAAACAAATGTATATTAGATTTTGCCGATTTTTGGATTTCTTTAGCGTTAATTCCCTGCGGGACGGAATGAAAATCAGGGATGAAAAAGCGTAGAAAAACTCCTCTGGGCAAAAGACACCCGGAAAATACCAAAATGGTAAAATGTGAGTTTTCGGTCCCGGGTTTTTTAAAAGTCAAAGCTGCATGTTAGAATGCACTCAAAGTGATCTAAAACGTTGGAAAGATAATTTTTACGAAATGCATGTGTAAGGAACGGAATTGCCAAAAAAGAAAAATTATTTTTTTCAAAGAAATTTTGACCAGGTTTTTTTTAGACCCTCAGGAAAAATCCTGCAAAAAAAAATTCCGACATGAAAGGCCCTATTTTATGATCTCCATACGTTGCGGGATTTTTTTCCCCCGGAATTCCATTTCCATTACTTAATTTCTCATCTGATTTTGTTACAGAGACGGGATCAATGGCATCAACCAGCGGTTTTTCGACATCTCAACACACAACAGTTTTCGAAATGTCATCAATCGTCCAACAATAATTGACAAGCGCTAGATATCGACACACCGTACAACCGTGAATCCGCGAATTCGGATGTTGAGATTACTTCACCTTTCGGGATTTCACGTAAAGAAGAAAATCGTAAATTTTCATGAGTTACTCAACGTTTGCATCGGGGCACATTAACCCAGTCGTTGCGATGTCGTCGCTGCAAGTATTTCGTCTTTTTGATAGTTCGTGTCTAGCGATAATTACCGTGCGACGTAGTTATATTGAAGAATTATATAGACAATTGGGTCCGATAGTTACATGATCCGAATCGTCAAAATATATATATGCATATGGAATAGAAGAGAATAGAACAGAATCGGCAGAGATCACATTAGTGTCTAATAGTAGTTGAATAATGATATATTAATAATAGTAATAGTTTATAGCTTTTAGCTCGAAATATGTCGGCTGTTATCTGTATCGGTAATAATTCAAGGCACTCGTCAAACAGCTCGTGTACGTTCGAGACGCGCGATAGATAGATTATATCGGAAGCATGTAAAAAAGGAAAGCCGCGAGGGAACGCAAGTCGATCGAGGCCGCATGGCTCGCTGGCAAGATCTAAACTGTGAATCTGAAGCTCAGAATCCGCTCTGTACCGGCGGAAAGATTTTCCGGCCAAGGCGTGGTTCGCCACGCTCGCCCGACGAGGATGATGTCGCAACGCCTAACCAGAACAATCTAATCAAAGCTTTGAAATACGATATCACCGGTGCCGGGTCCGCTGGCGTGCATAGCATCGCATGGTCTACTATGAGAAACGTGCGAGCGAATATACGATATATTGCGTACATAGGTACAGTAGTGCACGACGGGCTCGCGCTTCGAGCCATATAATTAAATATCAGAGAGAACGATTACCGCGCGCGGTCCCGGTCGCGGTGGAACAAGCGGCGTCAGTGGAAATTGCTAGCGCACACTGAAATCGGCGGCGTGTGGCGCCAGAGTATCAATTAGCACCGCCGATGCGATAGTACACTCCGCGATGATCAAGAAGATCCAACGACGATGACGACGAGGGACGACCAAGAAGCCGAGACTATTAGGAAGGTGTCCGCTGAAGATCGGCCTCAGCCCCGACCGGCGACTGATTCTTATATGCATCCGTCCGGTGGTCGGCTCCGATCGGGAGAAGCCAGACAGTGACGAGATTGAAGCCGAGCAACTATTGTAATTAACCGAACCCACCTGGCGAATCACTCACTCGGCTCACTCGATGCGTCAAGTATCACTACTGAATACACCGATAAATTATATATCATCTGTATATTATTGTATACGCCGAAGCATATCAACAGCATCCGGGTGCGAAACGTCAAGTGTGGATGGGCCGGATAAATATAAAAATTACTATTATACGATATTTAACGAGATGATGATCAAGCAAGGGGAAATCGTATCTTATGGATTAGTGTATTTTTTTTTCTAATTCCTCTTTCTTTACGAAGTTTTTGAATGTTCGAAAGATTAGGGGAAAACGGGGTAATGGCGAATAGCGGGTAATGTCGGATACCCCGATAACTCCATTTGTATTGGTAATAATAACGTAATAACGGGTCACTGTATCGTGCGAAGCAGATGACTGCTAACTAATTTTTGATAACGACCGAGTTTAACAAATTTTATACATAAATTGTTTTGTTTTGGCATTTTCTGATCCACGATTTGCTGCTTACGAAATAAAGATTTTCTGCAGTTTAAAAAACGTTATGTCCAAAATAAAATGTCGCGCTTATGGGGGAAATCGTGCATAGAAGAGTATCGAATGAAAACTTCAAACGGATTCGTCACTATAACGAACTAATCGCGAAAATTTCTCGTTTCTGATTGCAAAAAATTTGTTTCGGTATCGTACCTTTCTTCATTCTGGCAAAGCAATCTGCCATCCGAGCATGCAATAATATGCAATATTGCACGATAACGTTTCACCTAATTGCACTAATAAGAATCGAATGGGATAGAACGTGAAAGTCTTACCACGGCCACTGTACGCTTCGCGAATACTACCGGCTTCTGCGTTACGAGGAAGCTACGCAAATTTAACTGCAGACTTGAGAGTCTGCACAGAGACAATTATATATAGTAGTTCAGGCATGTGCGGGCAACAGTCATGAGGTAATAGATATCGACCGAGGTTACTCATGTCGCAGGTTTACTAAGGACGAGGAAGGGGTGTATGAACGATAATACGTCGTCGTTGCCCGCTCTTTTTCCCAATTCGTTTTATTTCTTGTACACCAACGGGTAGTGTGAAATAAATCTTTGCAGCAGCTTCTATGTCTGATTTGTTCCAGTTTTTTATCCCAGTGGAGAAGTGTTCGTAAATTAACCTTTAGTATTACCTTAAATTACCTTACCTTGCTCTTTAATTACCTTATTACTATTACCTTAAAATTCAGTGACATAGTGAAATCAGTGAATTTATAGATAAATCAAAGGTATCAGGATTGGATGAGAAAGAAGTTCAATGTTCGGAAGTCAGTGACTCCTGTTTTTTATCCCGGAGATAACAAAAGGGTATGACCAAGACTAAATGAAAGAATGGCGTGTGCGGAAAAGAAGGATTTATTGAAATCCCGGAATCGAGCGTTTGCCGAGAGTCTGTGTCGTCATTTCGTATGCAATTCCCGCTCAAGGTCTTTACTTCTCGTCGCATGCTTTCCTGTTAATCGCGGTTTTACGATGATCCGGTATTATGTTCGAGGAAAGACGATGCTGGGGTAGAGCGGTCGCAAATGAACGCTTGCGCTCGTAGTGGTCATAACTGAGTTTCGTCCGGCATGCGAAGAATCCTTTCGGAAAGCAATGTTACCGCTTTACAGCCACAGCGAATGAAAGAAATGTAAAATAATTAAACATGGTATCATTGTAGTATATTCGGCTTAACGACCCGTGTATCTGCGACATTGCACAAATATATAATAACCATGAAGACGCGTGTTCTTTAAACACATTGATACTCGACGTAGCCTCCCTTTCTGTGTTCCAACAGACTCTGGTGGGCTCAACTAAGGGTTATGGGTACAAACTTTTATCCGAAACATCAAATTACCATTGTCTATGCGACTGTTCAAGGAAAACACTAATTATTCAAATTGACCCAACGTGTTTAGATACAAACAAGTATTTAGGTAAAAAAAAAACCGCTTTTGTTACTCAGACAGTCTGCAGCATTTTTTAAAAGTTATACGGAAACGAAGTAGCCCATAACTAATCGACACAATGGAAGAAGTTGTTGCCCGAAAACTTGACCGTCGCGAAAAAACCGGAAACGGACCCTGATGCAATACCGATCGACGTTTTTTCGTCTTGTCCCAGAGATTCGAAGCGAGGGTCGAAAAACGCGCAAACAAGAGGCAACAAGCTACGAGAAGATAAGCGTATAAAAGCGTCGCCAAAAATGTCGTCATGGAAGTACACTTTTCGCAACGTAGCCGACGGAAGTATTGAGCCCCGAGTAAAATTGTTACCGAGTAACCGTACACGCCGGTTCGTCGGTTGGGCGTCGGTCGATCACCTTTAAAAACTCGTATGTACAGGATATACCGTACCGCCGAGCGCGAGGAGCTAATCTTTCGTTGTAACCGAAGGATCCGCGAGTTACTTTCCCCTTTCGCATTTTTTTTTCCTCCTCGGTCCGCTATCTCTTTTTCCGTGCGCATGCCATTCGTCGACCAGTTTGCTTTTGCGACAGCGTATATATTGTCGCGCAACATGCGCGCGCGCGCGCGCTTCGCTGTTGCGTTACGTACGGGCGGGAAGGTCGTGGACCTTCCGGGCGAGAGATCAGAGTATGATCGATCGGAGTGAGATTCGATATTCGACTCGACACGGAACGACCATGCGGAAACAACGATTAAGATGTCAAGGGATCTCGCGAGAAGGATATCGCGGCCTGGCGCGGCGGCTCGTCGCTTTCGGAGAGTCCTCTTTCTCGATTTCTGACCTGACAAGAATATTATACGCGCTACTCACTCATTACACACTTTATTCCATTTGACCAAAGCGCAAACATGTACCGTATCGCGACGTATCACGTGTCTTGTAATACCGTCGAGTAAAACGATGATGTATATTCGCTCGCAAACATAATTTCCTTCCCCGCGCGCGCGCGCCCTCACGGCGTGATCCTTATTTTCCTCGATGCATTCGTCCGATGCGCCCGACGGGGCGGGAGAGGGCCGAGAAACGAACGTTCGCCAACTGCCCGGCCGAGCGAGAGTTGGCGTCAGCATTTTTCATTATCGTCGCATAATATCGCGAAGGGATTGAAAGTACCGTGGCTATATTTATAAAAGACCCCTTGTGCAAAGCAATCCGTAAAAGGCTTCGAGGCACGAGAAACGTCGATAACTCATCCACGCATTATTCCCGCGTTGTCGAGAACCGAGACGCGCGCTCTCGAGAACTCGTGCCCGATCTCCGACTCTTTGTATCGCGCGCTCTTCGGGCTTCGCTTCCATATTATTGCGTGTGGGGGCATGTGCTATATATACGAAAATTCAAACGCTGCTATCGTATTTTCTCAGACGAAACACGAAGCGTACAGTCCACAGGAAATACAAGTGAGAAGATGCAACGAACTTGCACAAATCAAATGGGATTCATTGGAGTTTCATCGGATCCTGTACCGTACAATATCAATTTTTTTTACTGAATTCAGTATTTCGCGAGAGTCTTTTTCCGAGAGTGATATCGTAGCAAAGTCGATCGCGGCACGACAAAGCTTGTCGAGGGCCGTGCGATGGAATAACGAAACAGCCATACTTTGCATAATTACTGTTTTTTTTTCGCCCGCGTTGTAATTCGCCAAGAAAGCGTGATATCATTTTCATAAAATGAACCTTAAGCGAAAACATCGGTATCATCCCACGTGGACATTATCGTGTTTTCATAAGTCCATGACCAGCCGACGACTTCGACACCCTCCCGGATTAGGGATAATTTCATGAATATTATCGATTCAAAGGGTTATTCGTTAGGATTATCCGTGCGACTAATAAAAAGTAAAAACGGAATTAAGTTTTCGATTAATTACTATATCTGCGGGATAATACTATTATATATTCTTCGCACTCACCATTTTATCAGAAGTTAAATTGTGCAGGAGGCAAGAAAATTAACGCGACCCCGTGTAGCGTTGAGTCGTGTAAATTTGGGGAGCGAAAAAAGAGAATGCTTTTGTATGAGTATTCATAAAAAGCTACATTGGTGAGTTGTGAGGCGAGTGACGCGGCATGGCGAGTAAAGGAGTGGATTTATAACGTCCGGAGTGTGAACGATGACGCGACCTGCCCGGGGAGACAAGACGAGGATACATTTTTTTCTTTTCTGAAAGTGAGATCTTATCCCGCGCGTTAAGGGTGTAGGTGGCAGACGTTTCTCGATCTGCTCTTGCTGGCGGTTCCATCCTTAGCGAGTGTATAAATACTCGGAACGATGGTATCGCACTTTCGGACTGTACTCAGACCGTAGCATCTTCGAGGCGGCAGATGCCTCGAAGGTCCTTTCTCTTCATTTTCTCTTGCCGCTACTTTTTCGTTTTATTCATTCGGGATAAAGCCGGTCTCGTCGATTTTTCAAACAAACGATGGCGCATCAACATCAGTGAAAGATCAGAGTCGACGATAGTGAAGAGAGCGGAGCGACGCGTCGCCGAAGACCGATAAGCATTCACGAAAAAAACCCGTCTATAAATCCATTTTGAACTCGTATAGAAATGTGTTGTTTTCGAAAATCCGCGCGCGCACGTGTGCTCAGCTCATTTCATCTTGGCGTTCGAGGAACGATATGAACATCCTCTGGCCTAATAACAATAATTCTACTCCCCTCGCTCGCTGCAGCTCTGCACACGTACGTGATGGCATGTAGACCGATAAACGTACAGCGCGCTCGGCACTATAGCATAGGGCAATACGCGGAGAACTCGGCTCGGCATATGTAGCTTATTGGAGCAGGGCTCACTTTGGATTAGTTTCTCAGTCCCGACCTCTCCTTCTTCCTTCCAGTGCGACTGGCATAGAAGACTCACTCTCGAACTCAATCGTGAACCTTTTTTTAAAGAAAACAGCAGAGAGGGGAAAGGATGAGGCTGTCCCAGAAATCGCGTATAGTCCACTGTTCGGTGGCTCTACGTTCCGAATAACCTTGATTTCAGAAAAACGTTGGCGAGTTCCCTTATCGAGGTAAGCATTGCAACAATCAGTTTCCTATAAAAGTCGGTTGATAGTGGTTGGTGGTCAAAATCATTAAAATGTACTTTGAAAATCTTTGCCATGAAAGTTCGAAGGATCTGGTAAATATTCTCCACACTTCTTATCTCGAAAATCGAACTTTTCGCGCAGTCGGCGCAAGAAATTGTATATGCAACAGGGGCGCAATAGGCAATTCTGCAGAACTGCTGACTTTCCGTGCCCTCGCCGTACAAACAACTATTATCAGCAATTTTCGCGTTTTGTCAAATTGCGCAATGTTCCGTTCCGCTTCTCACTCTCTCATTGCAGCCCACACTTCCGTAATAAAATTCGAATCCACTTAAAAATTTACATGATTTATTACCAACGAGATAAATGTATCGTGAACAGATACTAGTTTCGAGATTAAACTTCGGAGTACAAATCGATGTGGCTAACGCTGCGTCGATTACAATTGTGCTTAAGGGTCGCCGTTATTGTACGCACAGGTGTTTTTCGCGTCTTCACCGCAGCATTTCTGTAGAATGCCTCTATGAGAAGATGCAATCGATGAATCGGAACTAATAGCGCTCGGGAATACCGACCGGCTAATGACTCGTTTTCACCCACGCTTTCCTATTGTTCAAACGAGGCAGGTAGACCGATCCGTGTATCCGAGAAGATTCGAGTAATTCTCCGGAGTAGCCGGGACAGCGAGATCGTTGTATCTCCTTTGAGCGTAATTAGCGATCGAGGCGACATTAGCGTTCATGGAGCGCGTTTCTATTGTCGTAAGCGCACACGACGATTCGCCGTCGGTGTCGTGACGAAGCAGGGAAGTTGGGAGCCTTTGGACATATAATACCGTCGAACCGGTGAAGTATGCTAATCACCGGGAGAACCACGGCCCGCGGACTCTTACTAATTGCCGATATCCGTTTGGCCCTCGGAGACTTAGGTTTCTCTCGGTTCCAGTGGAACCGAAATCCTATGCACAATCGCGTGCCGGACGATCGAGATCTCGTAGACTTTGTTACTGAGCTTGTTGCAAAATTATCACGAGCCAATCACCAAACGTTTGCGGTTCTCGCGCCTACTCGACGATGAGGCGGTCAATTCAAACAACGCCCTGGTAGTTGGGCGAGTATCCGATGAATGAATTGTACTTATTGACAAGTTCTTCTTAACTTGCATACACTGCAAGCGGGAATTACGCTTGTTTGCAGCGATTCGATTTATACGATAGATTTATCTCGAAAGTTTCTGTCTTTGAGAATTCATCGCCGAGGTTTTCGTGACTTACTCCACAGAAAAAACTCACACGAGGTAACTATTCGCTCCTCCCGAGTGGCATACACGACACGTTTTTCCGACTATGTTAAACCATATTCTTATGCCCTCAAAACGGTGCAACGGTCTATAGCCGTAGTTATAAAAGCCATTGGGGTACGGCTCGCAACATTAATGTTATCATCGATCATTATGGCTGAACCGACCGACGGATGGAGTATTTGAAAAAAATGTTTTCGATCAGGAACGTGTTGACAGGAAAAGCTGAAAAAAGTTGAATCCACATAACGCGTTCGATGCACGCTCGACAACGTGGAGAAGGCGTAATTCTTGTTGAGCATTGCCAAGGGTAGTGGTACGTTGAAAGGCATGTTATCCACTATCCGTGTTACATCTTTGAAACTAGGCATTAACATTTCTGTCTGCGTCTGTGATTCGCTAAAAATCACATGGATGGTGCAGTTAATTTTCTATGCAGATCCCTATTTTAAGATCCCTGGAAGTGTCTGTCGCATTGTATATAGGCATGTAATATCCATGCTTATGTATTCGATGCACACTGTCGATCGAACGATACGACTTCGGAGCTCGAATATCTCGTCGACTTTTACCCAAGACCGTTCGCTGCCACGGTAGAGCCGTTGTTCTCGCCAAGAACTGGCGGCACTAATCGGCAACGATCAATCGAAAGTAGTACCATAAAATGTGAAACGAAAGGGAACGATACCGCGAACGGGGCATGTAGTGTGAAAAATCATGTTGAGATTTCAGCGTTCAATCGAAGTGGGAGTCGCGATGGATACACATACGGCCTCATTATTTTATCGATACATTTTATCGGGACGCAAGAGTATGTCATTACGACGGTAACGCGTTTCGCGAGTCACGAACTTGCAGCTGCGATTCGCTAATGCGATTTCATGGTTATCCAGACATTTTTTGGAAAACAATTTCCCAAAAACAGTTTTAACAAAATACAATTTCTCGAATTTGATACTTTTCCCAAAAATACATTTTTTTAAATCGACTATTTTTCCAAAGATACAATTCCCCGAAATGCACTTTGGCAAAAAGTATTTCTCTGACAAGAACTTCAATTATGGAAAACAATGATGTCACAATGATATTAGCTAATTAGTTAAAAACTGATTTAACGAATCAACCAGCAGCCTAACTTTATTTTTGGCAAGAGTTAATCGGGTTTTTTTCCGAATAGGTATACGATTCTTCGATTTTATTTATTTCGATTTTTTTCTCAATTCAAGGAGGTTCGGACAGGGCGCACAGGGCCATTGCATCGATGTTGCGAAACCGATGTAATACGGAGTACGGCATACATACGCGCGTCGCTAGCTTCCCGAGGGATCTCGCTCAACTTTCACTTTTACAGCCACCCACCAAATGGAGAGGTATCACCTTCGAAGTTCACACGGACTTATATATTTGGCTTCTCTCGGCTTGCTCGTTCGTCTCGTTCTGCTCGTCCATCGCCATCATAGCTGCCGCATCCCGGCGCAGCTTCGTCCGGCATAGTCGCTGTCGCTGTGAGCGCCCGCAGATATGACTTTTGCAGACGAGTGCGAGACTGGCCAGTAAAATATTTCCTCGAGAAAGTACAGGCCGAAGGGTAGCTTTTCCTCGCGTTTCGTGCCTTCTCTTTTTCACTTTCAACTTTTTTTTTCGTCACTGACCGATCGGTAGAAACTTTACGTCGCACTCGTGTCCGAGCCGCGGGCGTAGAACTTTACGGAGGATAAGTCCGGTGATAGAAGTTCTTCCAAAGCGGAAGAAGCAATGCGATATTTGAGGGAAAAGAAAATGGATAAAAGGTAAACCTTTTTGCGTTGAAGCGTCCATCGCGTGTCACACTAGGCACTATTATAAGAGAGGCCTGGCTTAATCCTGATTAATATCGTTCGGAAGAGGATGAATCGAGGAGAGCAGAGAGTCGAAGAGAGAAAGAGAGATTGCCTTCGGGATGCGTGGAAAACTTCTGTAAACTCGATCCTGATTAATACTGTTTACAGACCCGCGGGACTCTGAATGCTATTAATCAGGATCTCGTGACGAGGATGACTTCTCTTCTCGCAACGTGCACCAGGCCGCTTCTGATCTTTCCTATGGTCGGTTGCATTCATTCATGCGCACTTACACGCGAGCATCGGCCCTATGGCACGCTAGACAGACGCGGCGGCCCAGTTGCGAGATGCATAGGAATTAATGTAACACGTGTATACGAGTTACATATACTCGGGCTTACAGCCGGCGTCTGCCGTACAAGCTAAGAAAGTCCGGTAGACACAAAGCCGAGTGTCTCGAACCTCTTTCCAGGATGCTACCGCCTTCCACTGTGACTCCTGGGCGTGCAGGTGCATCCACGCCGTTCCGGCAGACGCGCGTGGGTGTAATCGGGATCATGAAATGATAAACGAGTAACGCAGCGTAGGGCAATAAGACCAATGAGGTGCAAAGACAGATGCGAAGACAACGAAGGAAAATCCATCCCTCGCAGCTTCGTCTCGCTTCCTCGATGTTGTACTGTACTAAATTGCGCGCTTTGAGACGCGTGCGTATTCGCAGTCTTTTCATTTTTATTTTCATTCACGGCTGCGGGATTCATCGTTGAAGTATGGAAAAGTCATTGTAATAGCTACCTCAATCGATTCAAGAATAAGGCATGTGGCCTCATAGAACATATTGATATCGGAACATAATATAGAAAAGTGGGGCAAACTAAATTTGCACATCGCTTCCTCATTTTCATCTTTTCCGCATGTCCAAAGCTCTTTCATGAGAAAGTTGCTTAACCAATCTCCTCATAATGAAAGTTTGGTGAACGACGTTAAAATCGAAATGAGAAAGCAACGTGCGGATATAATTCGCTACATTTTTTGTATATTCCTAGTGCTCCACTGTAGAGGCTTAAATTCACACAACTGGTTACGAACCTGAACTGGGAGCTATGGGACGCATTGATACTATGTGCTTTTAGCGTGCCGGGACATTTTGCAGTTTGGACATCGCGGTTCTGTGCACGGGCGTTAAACTCTTCTGCAATATCATCGTAGCAGCATTCGGGCGAGAGGAATGAATAAAATATAGATTTACACCACACGGACTACGCCGCATAGTGGGTACTTACCTATTGCTACAATCAGCGCCTGGAACATTCATGCAAAGACCCCACTCAAAAAATGCCAAGCCGTACTTAGGCGTTTAACACATTTGCAGACTCAGCGGCGCGGCAGATGCGGAACGAGAGTCAATTTTTTTTCAGCCCATTGGCCTTTTTCACTTGATTTGTTTCGCAGGATATTCGCCACGAGGGTATATAAGTACCGGTGTACGTCATCAATCACGAGACGAACGGCATGGAATCTATTGCACGCGGTATAATAAACGATTATTGAATGTGGATGAGTAAGTGAATTGATGAGGGGAAACGGAAAAGGTTAATGAACCCCATTTGACTTATGCAAGCTCCTCGCATCTTCTCGCTTCTACTTCCTGCAGCCCGTACGCTTCGTGTTTCGCCATCTAATCTCTATGGATATTCACCCTACGTCTGATGTATTCCTCTATACAGATGAGTTAAATCTCTTATTAATCCGTGCTTAGTAGAAATAAGGAAAAATCAAACTCAGAAATCGCGCAGACTTTTTTACTATTTTGACACTGCAATAAGTATTCAGTCGTGACCAATTTTAAAATCAAATCGGCTACGCACCATCTTCGGGTATCTATGCGTATAATTCATTGATAGGGATGGATAAATCTTCCAGACTGTTCTGTTCAGTGTACGTTCACGACAATGAAAAAAAAATATATCTGTGTTTTCGATAATATCTTGCGTATGTTTTGAAAAGCTGCACATCCGTCTGTCTGTCTATTCGACTCCCTCACCCTGCCAATTCTCGTCGACCCAACGGGACTCCGTGTTCCCGATTCAGGGACCCCAATTTTTATCATTTTCATCACGGTAAGTTTGCTTTAAGAGAACACCCCCTGCAAATTGGAGGTAAATACTCTTTGCGCCCTCGCAAGAAATAGGCACTACTAATTGCCGACCTGCTGGTTATATGTAAATTCGATCATGTCTGCTGAATGTTTTGTCATTGTATAATAACTGATAATATACAACATCGATTATGTAATGAATATGAACATACTGAACTTATCAGAAAACCCACCGCTAATGTGTCCTTCATTATACATGTACACCTGCATATAATTCCGCACTACGTAAACCTTTCCTAAATTTCTTACTCTCCAAAGAACGTTTGAAAACGTGTATAAAGATCCTCGAAATTCATCAGAAACGTAACTTTTCTTTGATCTCGGAAAGCGACATTGTTCAAGTAGTAAGCATTGTAAAAACAACCGGTTAAAAAAAAAAAAAAGAGCGAAGAAACGCTACATGCACGTATTTCCTAGCGAATACGCGAAATTTGGGAGTTAACGATTCGATGTATTCTGATACGATTATATATCGTAATTTCTGCAATAACCTTTAAATTTTGAATAGATTAAGTAGTCACTATTTACATTTTCTTCAGGAAATTGGGTCGCTATGTGTATTGATTATCCGTTTTTTTTTCCGTTGTCCACGCGACCGCATGGACATTATTTCCTATTGCGTCACAGCGTTCCGCATGCGGGAAGTTTTTTTATTCTGCGCGCACCACCGACGAGTCTATGAATCATTTATTGAATAGATGCGATACAATGATACGGATTGGCACGTTTTTATTGACTGTGTCACCGGGGAAATTGATTATATCTGTGGGTGCACGCATCAAAGTTACGATCTTTGTGGACTCGGAACAGCATAAGGGTGCACGTGCGTAAAGCACTTCAATGGAGTCAGTACGAATACTGCCATAAGGACGTGTCGTGTAATAATAATTCCAAAAAGGTATCAATAGACAGTCGAAAAAAATAGTTCAACCAATGAACCGGAAATCTAATTTTTTTTTTCGATGAAAATTATTTGTTTATTTTTCTCAATACGTATGAATTTTCGGAGATTTTTTTCTAATCTGTTCCAATTCTGTTACGCAGATATTCAATTTCATAACAAGAATCAAAGTGTATCAAAAGTGTGTAAATAATTTTGACATAAGATTTCACGTAATCTAAACCTGTGATGTGTCCTAGTATATGTTATAGTATATTTCGCGAACGTGAAACTTCGGTTCAAACACTTGTCTGGCAGAGTACATCAGAAATTATACATGGTTCTTCTATGAGTGTGTCGTCGATTTGGTATCATCGACTCCTTTATTTGCCCAGTGGAAATCGAACTTCTGAGACCGGATGATTTGATGGTGCCCGAAAGATGTTGCCTCTTATATGTACCCTGGTGGTCTATCGCGACACTCGTTTTCCAGACAGATCTGCATCGGCATAGGCGTACCGTTTTATATATCATTCAAGAAGGTCGTTCATTTAGTGCGGTCAAACGATTTACCTTTGTATCATCTCTCTCAAGGAAATCGCACGGACTACCAATCACGGGTGGTCGACCGCTGAGTGTGCATTTGCTGTACCAGTATTGATTCGTGCATCTCACATCCTTGCATGGAGGATCATTCTGTAAGTAAACAAACACCTCGATTCAATATTCAAAGGTAGTTTAAAGTAACAATCGACATACCCAATAGTTTCCTGTGCAGACCATGGCAGTTTCGTCCCATCCGCTTGCTCGACAGTGGTCCCACATTGAAAAGTACTCACCCGGTAGTATCATTTTGTCTATCGTGTTTCCAGGGGATAAATGATCGTACTGTTTCAGTTGTACTTCGCTGTAACCTTGGCTATAACGAATGACCAGAAATAAGTTAATTTTTCAGTACACGTTCGTAAATACAGAAATTAATTCACTATTTTCTTATGGATCATCGCCGGACTGGTAATGGACAATCGCCCTGAGACCGAGTAATATAGTAGATGCGTGCGTGATTTCAGAATAGATTTCGTTAAGAAACAAAATGAATGCGGTGGTGTGGCAAGTGTTCAGAAACTGATGACTACATTTTGGATTTCTCTAGATTGCAATCTACATCTTTGATAGATTTCATAGCAGCATGGTTCCATGGCTTTCATGAGTCCGATGGTACTTGGGAATACTATTGCATAAAATATTCGATAGTAACGGGGAAAAAGAGGAAGTCTAATGATTTATGCAACTTAAAATATAATAGTGAAACCGAATGATTGACTAACAGCGCATCGCCTATTTCCAACATTACATCTCCCCCCGGCGGCAGTGAACGGAACCACAGATCATCGTTGAAAAGAAAAGTAAGCGATAAGGCTCCATCTGGAATGGTTAATAACGAGTGTTAAACGTCAAATATATCTCACGGAAGAAAATATAAACGTATAATTGAATATTCTTTGTCTCACGTGGATAGTACGACCAATAGCGATCAGTATTCGGTTCCGAACTGAAAATTTGCGAGAAATTATGAGATTTAATTATCAACATTAGTCTATTATTTTTAAGCTATCACCCCGTTGGGTTCGCGTTTCTTTCAAGGTACAGTCAACATTTTCGGTTTCAGCGGGTCCCTGCTAATTTTCCTGAATTGTGTAACGGTTCGCACAGTTTCTCGAGATTACTGATACATCACGTGCATTTTTTCGGATTTTTTCCGTGGTTTATGACGGCTCGATAACCTTGACTGACCCTAAAAGATCGCGAATCACCCGCGAAGGAGGCTTCACTATACGTTGCCCGTGAAGGGTTGAAAGTCTCATTACTCCGTCATGACGGCCACCGCGTGATAAGAATCAGATGGAAAATCTGGATGATGCTCCGACAGCTTTCTCCAATATGAGCTCGTTTCGTGAAGTGCTTTCGTTGTATTCATTCCCGACCCGGTCTCGCTTTCTCGAAGATACGGCATCGCTTCTTTATTCTAAAAATAGTAACGAAAAAAATATAGGTACATCAACAATAAAAATCCTTTCTATCGACATCGCAGCGGACTTACGCGGCCAATAATTATTCCAGCCAGTTGCAAACGAATCATTGGATCTTTAGTGTGTCTCAGCTGAATATTGAAACCATTCCAAAATGCCACGGCGTAACGAATTTTTTCTTTTATATAATCCTCCTGAGAGCTATGGATAAAAAGTATGCATAAAAAGCATCTCCATTCGTAAAGTCACTGATAAAGCAATACGTACCCGTCCAATTTCCAAGTGGTATTGTAATCCATTACAACTAGGACAGAAATCACGGCGATTTTCGACGCAGATCTTTTAGATTTGGATGTTTCATTCTGCAGTAAAATTTTTTCCAGGTTTTCAATATGGTTAGATTCGTCGGTCTACCTCGGGTGAATGATAATTCATCTCCAAAACTTCTTATTACAATTATTTATTGCATTTTTTGTATGTATAAAATGGCAAACGTACCGATTGTAAGTATTCGCTGATATTTCGTTTTATCCTGAACATCGCATCTTTCACGATCTGCGTTGAGAAAAAAATACATATAGTAATAATTGCAGATGCGACGTAAACTATAATTCACGTTACGTCTATTTATCGAGCATAGAGGACTTTCGTGAATTTGTGTGAACAACTTTTAATTAAAAATCAAATGTTAAGTACGGTTCGAATCGACCTGCACAGAATAGATCTATTCAACTCGAATGGAATTGTAAAGTTAGTGAAAATGTGATTCCATCATACCTTATTACGATACATAGTATATTCGACGGGTCCATCAGGATTTGGACGGTAGGCGACCCAAACTGGAGTATTTTCCGCGATTAAAAGTCCTCTTTTCGGAGGCGGAGGTGGAGGTGGGTAAGTTTCCTCGAGAGGTATGACCCTCAGATCATCATCCTCCGGTGTAATCGAAGTATTTGCTATAACACAACTTGTTGACTGACAAAACTCACCTTTAAATTTTTAAGCTTTGTTCTTTTTACCTGCTACGGCCATCGCTACTAAAACGATGATGCCGCTTAGGACTGCGTCCATCATGCCCATCGTTGCGTAAATGAATTCAATCACCTTCCGAAACAGTAGTTACACACTGCAATACACCAAGAATCTAATATTTATCGCCCACCGTTATGTCGTAGCTTGATCGATAAAAAAGTTTCTAATCCATTTTCCTTCAATTGCGCCAAATGTTCATTAGAAATATAAGAGTCTTAACTTCGTTCGCTACTATTGTATGAAACCGCTGATTATTTGCGCTGATTTTGTTTTTTTTTATAGAATTTGGACGTACCTCAGCAATCGTAAGAATGCGGCCGTGGTGACTGAGGCGTTAAGCTTGTCGTCGTCATATTTATATCATATATGCCTCGTGCGACAGATAGTTCCAAGGACTACGGAAAATGTTCTATCTTATTGCTTTTTCGATTATTGCGTAGATACGTATATATGACCAAGTGTTTTTAATACCATGACATACGTGGAACCCGAATTTTGCATAAAAATGAGTCACTCTGTACTTATTTACATTTTATTAAGTTTCCGAAGTACTGGGTAGTTCACAATGATAATAACATTACGGCACATATGTTTCAAGCTCCACTATATTTGTCCGTAGCAAACAGAAAAAAAACGCAAAGTGAAACCTTGAACATTGATTCGTCAATATTTTTATAGCTTTCCACGAAATTTTCTAGTTCAGAATTTTGATTTCGAAATTCTTATGACAGAACCTTTAGAATAGTCTATTACAACTCTATCAAATCCAGTTCAACCGGCAGCGGAACTTACAATCGTTTTGACAATGACTCGATGTCATTAGAATATGATATTTTCATATTGTCAGCGTTAATATGATTTAATAAAAATGATGTTCGCTCGAACATCTTGTTTATTATTTTCCCGACCTTCTGTTTATTTTTTCGTGCTTTCATTCTGGCTTTGATACCGAGCTTGAAGGTGCCTCGTTGCAGCAATCGCACACTCAGCGTTTTCACTTCGATCGAGTCGAAAACATGCTCGGAGATGTATAATGCTAATTCAGCTCGTGCGTGGAGTCGCAACACACGTCATAGGTACGCACACGTCGTATGGTCACGTCGCACGCTCGCTGTGCACCTAATCCCAATAATCATTACCGCCTGTCGTCGCTCTATTGCGCAACGCTTCCCACGGCAGTAACTCCGATATTTGGGATACAACGACTTCAAGTACCCAGTAATTTAGAGGTCCTTTAGGTTCCCCAAAGAACCTCAAGTATTTGCACTCAATTTTTCAAGTACTTTTGCTGTAGTCCAAGTCCTTTTTTTGTCATATTAAGTATCGAGTACTAATATAAAATAACGAAAATACGAAAGGAATATGATCCATATTAAACATACTAAGTCATAGATTTTGAATAAACTCAATGCA
Source organism: Ischnus inquisitorius (assembly GCA_963924025.1). Classification (NCBI taxonomy): domain Eukaryota; kingdom Metazoa; phylum Arthropoda; class Insecta; order Hymenoptera; family Ichneumonidae; genus Ischnus; species Ischnus inquisitorius. Next base: position 407,827 of record OZ001250.1, on the reverse strand, counting down.
AAAAGTCGGTAATAACTATGCTTCTTCATAGAAAAGCTTTGTTTTCGGAGGATTAAAAAGTTTTTGATATTTTCATGAAAGCGTATTTAGAATGTTCGAAAATTTCGAGTTACATTCAGCATGAATATCTACAGAGTCCGTGTGTGCGGGAACGAAGAGTAAGCACAGCTAATAAGTAATAAACAGTCGAATAGTGTCACAGGTTTCAGTCGCAAATTTTGAATGATCGAGCAGAAACTTTGCGCTAAATTCGTACGAATTCGTGATTCGTGATTGCATACAAACCTCACACTCGTAGCAATCGCCAACTTCCGGCCCTTGTTGTACAATATACTATTTAAACAGTCAAATTTCACGCAATCTAGTCCGCCTGTGATGGTTCTTTTGCAGGTAGCTTCGGGGATTACGAGGTAAAAAATTGATATCCATTTACTTCAGTATATTTTACACACGTGCAACTTCGGATCAAAAATTTATCTGGCATTACATAAGACATTATACATTATTGTTCTATAAGCGTGCCGCGCATTGGGTATTATTGATTCTTTTTCGACCCACTCGACGTTCGAACTCATAACGCCAAATATTTCATTGTTGCCGACGGATGTCGTCTCTCACATAAATCCTGGAGGTATATCACGGCACTCGTTCTCCAGACACATCTGCGCCAGATTACGAGTATAGTTTTATGTACAATTTAAGAAAAACATCAATTTACCGCGGGCTAAGGACTCACCTTTGTATTGTCCTTTTTAACGGAATTGCACTCACTGCCAATCAAAAGTGGTCGACCGGTAAGTACGCAATTGCTCAACCAGTGGGGATTCAGGCATCTCACATCTCTGCATGGAGTATCTTCCTGCAAATAAACAACCACCGCAACTCAATATTCTAGTTTCCAAAGATATCATTCGATCATTCTCGAAAGGGGGTTCAAAGTAAAAAAATCGACATACATAAATGGCTGCTACGCAGATTCTGGAGTTTTTTTCCCATCCGGCTGCTCGACAGTGATCGGTCGTTGAATACAAGTGTCCGGGTAGAATTGTTTTCTGTATCGGCTCTCCAGTAGATAAGTGACCGTACTGCTTCAGCTGTACTTCGCTGTAACCTTGACTACAACGAAAGACGAGGGTTGAGTTAATATCACAGTACAAATTTGTAAATAGAGAAATTGAATTCCGATTCCATAATGATTCTAGACCATAATCCTAGAATAATGTTATGGTCGAGACTATTCTATAAAAAAATTTAATCACTGATGCGCGATGAACAATGGATCTATTGAAACACAAATCGCCATTAGATTATTTTCACACTTTGTCAAATAAAATTTTGTACGATATTGGACGGAAAACTTTTTTCTCAGTTCGTGTGACTGCAATACTCGACTTTGCTCCGCGTTGCAACCTCTCACTCGCGAGAAAAAGTTTTTTCGCACTCGCATCCTAATGAACTATTATAATAATCGAAAAAAGACAAGGAACGATTTCTACGATCTAAAATGAAATAGTGAATTTGAACGATTAACTAACAGCACATCGCCGATTTCGTTCATTGCACCCCCTTCCGACGGCAGCGAGCGGAACCACAGATCATCGTTGAAGAGGAAAGTAAGCGATAGGGCTCCATCTGAAATCGTAGAATAACGAATCTTTAACATAAAATATCTGTTGCGGAAGAAAATATAGACGTAGAATTGCATATCAGTTGTCTTACGTGCGTAGTACGACCAATAACGATCAGTATTTGGCTCCGAACTGAAAAGGTATTATGAATCATGAGATCTAAGTATTAACATTGAACTATTATTTCCAAGCTATCGCCTCGTTGGATTCACGGTTCTTTTAAGGTGGAGTCAATATCTTCGTTTTCAGCGGAATCCGGCTAACTTTAGTGAAAAAAGGTTTGCGAAAAGACTATGCTCTGGGACGCCGGAATTTAGCGGTTCGTTTTTCATCATGAAGTAGTTGACACTAGCGGAGCAATCCAAATAATCTTTTTCTCATGTTATCTGGGTTTTAATGATCTTTTGCGTTGTTTCAAACAAAATATCGGGTCTCGTGTATCGAAGTACGTTCTACACCCCGACTTGAATAGCCCTTGCTTCTATTCTTGCTCTTAACCAAATCGTCGACAACACGATCAAGTAAGTGAGATTAGATCTGGGCATACACTTTTTCAATTTTACTCCGTTATTGTTCCTTGTGTTTGCTCAGAGTGAATGTATATTATACTTTTTTTTTTATCGCACGGGCCGATTCCCGTGATTGAAACCATCGATCTTTGAGGGCTTAAACCACTTTGCCTTTCAGAGTTGAATTGCGAGATTCAGCGAGATAGCGAGAATTTTTTTTTTTTTTTTGTGCTTTAAGAAGCGATGAATTTTTATCACACGAACTCGAAATCATTGATGGTTTGAGTGCATTTTTTCAGTTTTTTTCAAAAGCTATGACACCTCGGTAAGCTTGACGGACCCTAAAAGATCGCGAATCATCCGCAAAGGAGGCTACACTACACATTGCCGATGAAGGTATGAAAGTCTTACTCCGTCATGACTGCCACCGCGTGATAAGAATCAGATGGAAAATCTGGATTATTCTTCGACAGGATTCTCCAGTATAAACTCGTTCCGCGAAGTGCTTTAGTGGTATTCATCCCCGACCCGGTCTCGCTCTCTCGAAGATACGGCATCGCTTCTTTATTCTGAGAATGGTAACAAAAACAATATAGGTACCTTAACAAAAGAATTGCTTTCTATCGACATCGCAGTAAACTTACGCGGCCAATAATTATTCCAGCTAGTCGCAAACGAAGCATTGGGTCTCTAACGTTTCTCAGCTGAATATTGATGGCATTCCAAAATGCCGCGGCGTAACGAATTTGTTTTTTTATATAATCCTCCAGAGAGCTGTGGGTGAAACGCATGCAATTAATTGAAATCGCTCCCGTTCGCGAAGTTACAGCGATACGTACAGGTCCAATTTCCAACCGGCCTTGTAGTCCATTACAACCAGGAAAGAAATCTCAGCGGGTTCCAACGGGGATCTTTCGAATGTGGATGTTTCGTTCTGCGGTACAATGTTCTGAAAGTTTTCAATTCGTCAGTCTTCCCCGGAAGAAAGATAATTCACCTCCGAAATTCTTTATAGCAACGATTTATTTTATTTTTTTTATGTATACAATGACAAAACATACCGAATGTAAATATTCACCCATACTGCGTTTTATCCCGAACATCGCGTCTTTCACGATCTGCGTTGAAAAAAGAATACTTAGAAATTATCGAAGATGCAACGTAATACGCGTTACGTTTGTTCGACGAGCGTGAAGGGTTGTCGTGGGCTCGTGCGAACATCTTTTATTCAAATTAAATGCTAAGTACTTTTCGAATCGAATTGAATTGAATATATCAATTCGTTTCTTATGGAATTGAAACAAAAATGGGAAAAGTCAGTAAAAATGCGATCTCAACGTACCTTGTTACGATACTTAGTATATTCGAGGGGTGCAGTGCGATTCGGACGGTGGGCGACCCAAACTGGCGTATCTTCCGGGATTATAAGCCATCGTTTCGGAGGCGTGGGTGGCGAAGATTCTTCGACAGATAGGACCCCCAGCTTATCATCCTCTGGCGTGATCGAAGTGTTGACATTTTTATCAGCTACGGCTATCGCTACCGCAACGATGATGCCGCTTAGGATTGCGCGCAACATGCCCATCGTTGCGTAGATCAACTCAATCACCTTCCAAAACAGTAGCTACCCACTGAAATACACCAAGAATATAATCATGGTTACGCCGTCGCCACTACGCTCTTGTCAAATATTAAATTTAAAAAATGAGGGATGGAGCGAGTTTCGTTGCCCATTTTTTGAAAAATGGGTAACGATGGCGAAATCCATTTTTTATTTTTTCAAAAATGGATAATGAAATCTGTAATGCATTATAAAGAGAATGCATTATTTGCAACTCTGTTTGTAAGGTGGACAAATCGGTGATATTGTCCGATTTCGGCCGATAGTAATTTATGGATTTTTATATGCGGCTGTTACGTGTAAGTATGACAATATTCTTTTCCGAAAGTGAAGCGTATGCATAACAAGAAAAAAACGTTTGACCAATGCGTGGAATGCAATAGATTTTGGACATACCTGAGCAAACGTAAGAATGTGAAAGAGGCGACTGAGCTGTTAAGCTCGCTGTCGTCATATTTATACCATGTATGCCTCGTGCCACACATCATTTCAAAGACTGCGAACAATGGTCTATTTCATTTCTTTTTCGTTTATTCCGTAAATGCGTATATGTGACCAAGTGTTTTCAATGCTCTGGCATACGCGGATCACGAATCTGGTACAAAGAGGAGTCAATATGCAATGGAAATAAAGTGTCGTTTATACGATTTCGCTTATTGACATTTTATTGTGTTCCCGAAGTACCGGATAGTTCATTAACAATTATGATACCATTGAGGCATACGTATTCTAAGCTTCGCAGTATATTTGCCGACAACGAACAAAAAAAAAATGTAAAGTGAAACCTTGAACATTGCTTTGTCAATATTTATTCAGTTTTCTACAAACTTTTCTCGTACAGTATTCCGATTTCGAAATTCTTATGACGGAAGCTTCGGAATGGTCTATAACAACTCTATCAAATCCGGTAACCGCTTAACCACGAGAGGGATTCACAATTGTTTTAAATACAACTCGATGCGATAGGGAATAAAAGAAGTCTTCTCACCTTTTTCGGCGTGGTGGGAGATATCCACGTCTGGCCTTATGTTCTAGACAAACAGCCAATGGTCTGAGCAAAACGAGATTAAAAAAATAACATGTATGTACGAGTGTGTTTTGCGTGTATAGACAAATTATCCGTGACTTGAACGTAGACGGGGTGGAGACCTATAAAAGGTTAAATATATTCTACGCGAGTTACCTTTCGAAGAAACACATCGAGTCTAGAAGCTTTTCATGGTGGATTAATTGAAAATCGTTTGCTGCGAAATAAGTTTGTCTATCGAACTTTGAGACGCTCGAGAAAATCGCAAAAACATTGGCGCGAATTTCTGACAAGTTTCATTTTATTCTGGATTTTGCAGCGTTATCCCATTGAAAGCCTCAGCCAGGACTCGGTTCATTAATGCCTGATGACCCGCCAAGGCAATTGATGAAGGGTATGCAACGGGTCAAGTACCGTAAACCATTTCTAGAGCCAAAACGAAGAACCAAAGACAAGCCAGTCCATATCTTATTCCGTTACAAAGAAACCAGAGGGAAATCTGGAAGGCTACAGTAGAACGGATGCCGGATGAACAATCGATGCCACGCAGCGCGGACTATGGGCAAATAATGTATCGGCCAAAGTGGATGAGTAGAGTAATCGAGTAAACGGAGCCCGCCTTCGCTCGCCACGGGTGAGCTTGGGTTATGAACTGTTGCTGGCTCTTGCTCTCACGTTCGCGACTATTCGAAATCCCGTTGGAATGCGATTGCCTCTTGCAATAGCTCGACTCTATGTGCAGTTGAAGCCTTGGGTAGGTTATACATCGCGGAGTTCGGACGAGAACGAATGTGCGAGACAAGCTCTCCCCCGTTCGATAGATGCGCGATGCGTGACGAACTATTGGAATATAGCAACGATACGATTGCACTTTACCGGCCGCCTATAGTGTAGACCTCACCGCGAGAAGCAAGTGGGTCATGCTAGCTTTCCCATTACGTTCCCATTATAAGTCGGTTATATTTTTTTCAATCGAACCCTCGATCTAATGTTATTACGGTTTCCCCTGTCCGTCTACGTGCATCCAGACAATTTCGAGAATATCTTTTAACCGACAGGGTGAAAGTCTGTCCGAGAAGGTTTGGTATATCTTCGTCTCGTATTCGATCTAATTACGTTTTCGTGTAGACGAGTACTTACGAAAGTGTTTATACAGAGATAGAGAATGATGAACTATAAATTGTGGAAGTTTTCTTGTCAATAGTGTGCCAAGACAATCGACTCGGCATTGTCGACGATGACAACACGACGCTAGAAGGGAGAAAAGTGTTCCGAAGTGGTATGGAGTATTGTTCAATTGTTCAAACAGACAAACAAATGAACTTTGGACTTCCTAAATGAATTTGATCTGGCACGAATCACATACACACGACATAATGAAGAATGTCGCCAAGATGTTACTTATTTTGCGCATTACTCGAACGCCACTTCGTTCTGGTCTCGTCGGAGACGGCAAGATCGCCCAGGTTCAGGATCTCACGTGTGATTACGCGGTAACGACTTTAACGCAATAATAGCTGCACCATGCCGCCTCCATTACACCGCGGTAAAGTAGAAAATATAAAGTGTTGATGCCCGGTACTGCTAGGAACATACGCTGTTGAAGTCAAAAGATTGTGAGGTAGAGAAGGAGGAGGGCAACGGCGAAGCGTTCGTATCTCGGAACATTTCAGGCTTCATAGAGCCTTCTTACTCAGAAGCGATGAATTATCCAACGCGTTATCCGTCCGGCAACTCTCGGTCTCTAGTGAGAGTGGTAGCGTGAAATAATGGCGCACCACCGAGGGAACGAACTCTGCGTTACAAGCATGACTCGGTACCGTCTTATTCATTTGTAGAACAGTATGTATCCACGTATTTCTTTGGAACCCGTCGTAATTCTTTCTGAATTTTATTCTTTATCTGAAATATCGCAATACACTCTCCTTAACACAGTATTCGTACTTTTTTTCCAATATCAAAATATATTTATGTATATATCCCCCCCGTATTTATCATTTGATGTACATTAACAGTGTCTTATGGAATTTACATATTTTAAATTCGAACTTTTCCGAAATTCTTAGCTTTTGCGATTTTCTTTCTGCGAAATTGTGTATTTGATCATGAAAAGTCGCATTTGCAGAGTTTTAAAAAATCGGAAATCGGACATTTTCACACTGCTTCCTCATAAAAATCACTATCACTATACTTTTACGTATTGTATTATCAGAAAGCATCTGTTATCGTTTTTCTGATATCGTAGAGGAAACTTTGGAAGTAAATAACACGAAGGTGTGCGAAAATAAACAATCTCGCGTGTATTTTTTCTTATAATTGTGAAATTGTTGAAACTAAAAATATTACATCGAGTTGTCACCAAGTGGCGGTTTGCAATTTGCCGACATTGTATCCAAATTAAAACGAAAATTTCGTGACTGTCACGTTACTGATTCAATTCTACCTTCAGTTTCATTAATATGCGGAGACGTCACCAAGCCCGAATAGTTTTTCAGTAATTCGGAAATGGAGGCAAAAAATCCAAAATATCGTTTAATCAAAAGATAAGATTTTGTCTAATTTCAAGCTTTTGCAAGCTTTGCTGATAAGACTTTGATGTGCTCAGTTTCTTGGTAACGGTATTTCGATAATATTCATTATTTCGAGTTACGATGTTTACGTGTCGATTGGTAAGAGGGAACTCGACCATGATGATACTCGAACGCGTTAAATGTAGCCGTTTGTAAAAAGGACTCCGTACCGTTATTTTTATACTTTTATTGCGGCAACATTGAGCGATTTACACCTTCCTCGTTTCCCATTCAGATCAAATCCTTTTCTACATTTATTTGTAATATTCTAGATTTCATGACCGATACCTATCCAATTACACGACGAATTAACGCAAATACACAACACTTGATGAGTTTTGTACCTTAATAGACACCGATTTTGTGACCTGTGCTAATCCCTCATCCCTAACTGTGCATTTCATTATAACGGTACCGATGCTCGAATTCGTTCTAGTGAAGCACTAGTGCGGGAATGTACGTTTCTGCGCACTAATTGGAGTCCTGGAATATCGACATTCTCACGCGCGTAGTACAGAAAGTGGATTTCCGGCGGCAGTTGTAATGTGCGCGGTTGCATGTGTGTATGTAAGGTCCATTTTATCGGAATGATATCGCAAAAAAAAGAAAAAAAATTTATGATCGAGTGCGCGCGCAATTGGCGAGCTTATTGCAGTATCACTGCAGCAACACTGGGCCAAACCGCGCATGCGTCACGCTTGGCAGTTTTAAATATTGCTGTTTTTATAGATACTCTTTATTAAAGCGTTCAACAGATAATCGGAATACTATTATTCCGTAATAGTATTCCGAATAGCCTATCGTGATTGCGCAAAGGGTCTCTTCGAATCTATGATTATGCCGACAATTCGGACCCGAGATATTAGTGTATTATACGAAACTGCAGTCTCGACAATCAGTCAATTCAATTGTCGCTTCATTTATTCTTTTCATCTCTAAGTGTGATAATCTTCAATATTTCAACTTGTAAATCGCCGTGCCCCAGAAATCCGGCGCTACGAGTTTTTCTTTTTGTATTTGATCACAAAAAATATTGTCAATAACCGACAAATAATTGCGAAAATCTACCGATTCTATCGAGCGGGCGAGCGTTGGTACCGTTACTCGATGTCAGCCCGATTCTAACGGAACCGTAGATTATGACAGTACGTTATCATTGGTCCCCCACTCTTCGGCCCAAACACATTGAGCCAGTCCGTCACAAGAAAAGAGCGTCACCGGCGCCAATAAATGTTCGTATTCAGTTTCTCTCAAGCGGCGAAGAGTGTCGTTTGCGTGTTGACTCGGATCTCAGCATGAACACGAAGAAAAATGAAAAGTACATAGAAGAATTCAAGTTTCCTTACTGTGACGAAACAACGAAATATGTGAAACTCGCTAAAATCGGTCAAGGCACCTTCGGGTTAGTGTCATATCCTTTTTCTAACCTCAAAATTGTATCGTCCGGATCATCGATGAATCTTGATGTGCATTTCTCATTTTGTGCGCACGTTAATTTCAGCGAGGTCTACAAAGCCAGTGAAAAAATGAACAACAAGACGTTCGTGGCTATGAAGAAGGTTCTTATGGACAACGAGAAAGAGGGGGTACGTACCGATGGTGTAGCATGCAATTATTTATGAACGTTTCGTTCATCAGATTTTTAAGAATATTTGTCACCTACTCGGCAGTCCTTCGACAGCTGAACTTGCCGTGTTAAAAAATTTCATGTTTTTTGGACACTCGCAGTAACTCTTCCAAATTTACATTTGGAACTTGGGTGTTCATAGAACCATTAGATTGGGAAAAAAAGATTAAACATTGGATTGTCGAGAGACTATTGAGAAGAAATGCGAGTGTTTTATTGAATAGTCTTTCGAATGTATCCAAGATGGCCGCCATCTTCCGCGATATATTTTCTTCTGTCTTATGTTTTACGGAGAATAGCCCAATACTGTACTGCTTGTTTTGAGAGTCGGACGGAAAAAATAGCACAAGCCCTATTTTCTTAACTCGGAGGGACCGGTCGCATTCGCTATTCTTTACTTCCCCTACAGTCCCCTCTTTTCGTCAGACGCTGCAGTAGGGGGAACGAGGCGCAAGGGTAGGGGCTCTAGGGCGTTTGCACTGGGGGGAAAAGATTATAGGAGAAATTCAGATTGGCGCATTCGTTGTCATGGTAACGAGTTGAAATAAGTGGCGGTCAAGTTAAGTGGAGTCAAGAAAAGAGGGCTTCCTCTGTACTGTGAATCTAACCGCCTGTTTTTATTCGCTACGCACTCGATCGCGCTTTGCGGGGTATTATCTTCGAAGTATTATTCAGTTTAATTTTATTCTTTAGTTTCAGTTTTAAGTTTACATCTTCTGAAGATTTTTTTTGTTCTCTGTACAAACAAAGTTCGTCAACAAATATACGTATAAACAAAGTTCTTGTAGGTCGGTACTTTCCTATTACTATTGGTCATTCAGCTTTAGACTATAAAGTATTCGTTTTTTTGGAAGGACGAAATGATTATGAACGTTCTTAACGCGGTGACAAGCATAAACGGAATCTGATTTTTCCTGCAGTTCCCCATCACCGCCTTGAGAGAATTAAAGATATTGCAGTTGCTGAAGCACGAGAATGTTGTCAACCTCATTGAGATATGCAGAGAGAAACGTGAGTACGCTTGAAATTATTGTCGGTCCGTTGCATAAAAATCTAGGCTATAACAATTTGCTCATGTGCTTATTTTTCAGCTGCTCAGAACAATCGCTATCGATCAACTTTTTATCTCGTATTTGACTTTTGCGAGCACGATCTCGCCGGGTTGTTATCGAACGCTAAGGTGAAATTTAATTTAGGCGAAATCAAGAAAGTTATGCAGCAAATGTTGAACGGGCTGTACTACATTCATAGTAACAAGGTTTGTACCCGGAGTCCTTGCTTACTCTTTTGCTGTGATCAATATTTTCATAATGATGTAGGCAACATTGTTTCGCATCTCTTCCAGATTCTACACCGAGACATGAAGGCAGCTAATGTACTCATGACAAAGACCGGTATCTTGAAATTAGCCGACTTCGGTCTTGCGCGCGCCTTCAGCGTAAACAAAGCGGGCCAGCCTAATCGGTACACGAATCGAGTAGTAACTCTGTGGTACAGACCTCCGGAGCTTTTGCTCGGCGCTCGAAATTACGGCACACCCGTCGATCTATGGGGCGCCGGCTGCATAATGGCCGAAATGTGGACGCGAACGCCAATTATGCAAGGAAACACCGAGCAGCAACAGCTGATTTTGATATCTCAACTGTGCGGTTCAATCACGCCGGAAGTATGGCCCGGCGTGGAGAAATTGGATTTGTTCAAAAATATGGAAGTTCCTAAAGGGCAGAAGCGAAAGGTATAGCGGAACCTCTGATTTTAATTTATATATGAATCATTTAATATTTCCGAATTCTCCATTTTTTTTCGAGTCATCACAGATTTTTTAACCACGAGCATCTTCCGAATACTTGAAAATTTTCCAATTGATTCTATTTTTCTTCAGTGTTATACGAGTTATTCGTTTTTTTTTAAACTAATCGATCTTATTTTAATCTTTTAATTTTTGGGTATTATCGAGTTGTCCCAATTTGTTTGAATTATTTGAATTTCTTCAAATCGATTTATTAAAAATTCTACAGATTTGTCGCCAACGTGTTGTAAGTCCGTTGTTTGCTTCTAGGTGAAAGACAGGCTGAAGCCGTATTTAAAAGATCCATATGCGTGCGATCTTTTGGACAAATTGTTGACTCTCGATCCCAGCAAGAGGTTCGACTCGGACACGGCGCTTAATCACGATTTTTTTTGGACCGATCCAATGCCCTGCGATCTCAGCAAAATGTTGGCTCAACACACTCAAAGTATGTTCGAATACAAGGGTGGATCCAAGAAGGCCGCACCAATGCGTCATCCGATCCATCCAGTTGCAATCGGCGCAATAAAACCGAATACCGACAGTGGATACCAAGACCGAGTATTCTAGTAGCATAACGTCCGGGCATGCAATACGCCTGTGAAGAAAAATATCAATGTAATTGGCACTATTTTTTTAAATCGCTTTCGGCGTCAGGCAATTCTGCCTGAGACGGTATTTATCGCTCAAACGAAGTCGCCGCTTGAAGAACGAAGAGAGCAACATATACATACGATATATCGAGCGAAGAAGAAAGGCCATTGAACGCGTCGCGAATTCGATGAAACCTGCTAGATGCGAGTCACCGTGAGCAGTCGTGTCTCTCTGTTTACCTTCGCTTCTTAATCACTCGAGTCGTAACGAAAGTCCCGTCGGGACAATTAACGTCCACAATGGATGCACGATAAATAAGCGTAGTAAATGGTATCGCCCGATGGTCTCAGGGACTCTCGCGATTTTTGTGGATCATTCAGAGAGGATCTCGAGGACGTGCAAATGAGTGTTTGGCTTCCTCCTTCGTTGACGTCGATACCCACAAGGCCCCGCGTGTGAATTTCATCAAGAGTACACTCACTCGCGAGCAATAGGATTTTCTCGTCGTCGCGTTACGCACCCGAGACTTCTCGATTATCGCGATGGATAAATTAATTTCTCTTTCCGCATCGCGAACGATCAAATATTTGTTTGATACGTTTCGCGCCGCTCGAGCCGACCCAATGCACACACGATTTCCCAATCCGCGAATGAATGACTTCCACTGTCTCGGCTCGATACATTGTTGACGAATTTCTCCACTTCGTTATGGATACACGGGCTCACTTGGATGTACAAATAGAAATTACATTTTTGTCTCGTTCGTGGCGGTACAACGACAACGCGCTAGACCGCAACAATGATAATATGATAATAATCGGGAGATACGGGTAGTGCCTTTGCACCGAATACTTAATTTTTCACTGAATGCGGCGATACGCAGCGCAACAAGTAGGAATGTATTCGAAGTTTCGTAATGACCAAGAGTCCAGCTTGAAGTACTTCTTCAAACTTATCCGTCACTCTATACTGTTTCGCTCTGGTCCAACGAGCTCTTTGGAAACATTCGTTGAAAACATTTCGTTATAATTTTATGGCATAACACTCGCAGAAACGAACAAAAAATCCCTCTTTCTACTCCGATACGTTGTAAATTTTTATCTGTAGCAACTGTTTTTTCGAGCGAAACTTCTTTACCCCCGTTTTGTAATTTCAAGGTAGTGTAAGAAAAAGTGTTACGCGTTACGCTCACTGTGCTGTTTTCAGGATACGGTGAGTCTGATATTACGCATTACGCGTAATGCGTTACGCGTTTAGCAAGCATGCCGGACGAATCCATTGGCAAAAAAAAGTTCAACATATTACGAATACTGTAAGAGGCTCGATAGCGACAAGTGCAGAGTTTTTTGTACTCTGGCATTTTAGAACTTCACTGAAGATGTTTACAAATAAAACAAAAATTTCGGATTCATGTGTCCGCACGCGAATCAAGCTTGACGAGATATATCGCTACAGTCTCGGCTACAAGTGGACCTCCGAACCAATTTCCGATGTTTCCCAATGGATTAAACACTTGACAAATTATCCACACAGGAAATCCGGAGGAGATGAATTTTGAATTATAATAACGCCGAAACTTCTTTAAAAAATTGTAAAAAAAAAAAGCTGTTCAATCCGTTGCCAAATAAAATTGTTCAAAAAATAAAAGAATAAAATCGCCGAGTTTATACATTCGGCCTGTTAAAAATGTGTTCGAAATTAATTTTCAGCAAAGTCACGAGAAAATATACGTTTTTTCGATTTTTTTTTTCATCGTCACCTACGAAGGTAAATAATTATCATTATCATTATCGTGAAAATCGTTGTACCTGCGATTTTGAGAAATCATTGACAGTTCAGTGGTCAATTGAGATGTCTCGGATTCATAACTATTGTATTCGGTACCGCTTGCAGTGTTTTCTTCTTCGGCATAGTCAAGGTCTTCTTCCTCCGGTACTTTTCTGAGATCGACGAGGGGAAGGAAAAAGACGAAAAAAGACGCGGCGTATCCAGGCTCGTCCGCGTCGACTTTATCGTCGTAGTGGTTTTCAACCGAGTGCATACAAGCATATCGTGCGCAACAGTGCAAGGCATATACGTGTGACAATTAAAAGCTGACGCTGAGGTCACGAGCTGAGAATGTGCCGCCTCCGCGGCGTCGCCGCCGTCCGTGCCGGAGCTGAGCGTACCATCCTCAGGGACGAAGCGAGTCCCGGAACCTCTTGTTGTAATGCGCGAACTATACCGTCTGTACTCGGCGCCTTGAGTCAAGGAGTTCGAGCGGACACAATGCTTCGACATAAGTCGATATTTTATACATAATTACTGGATAATGTTGCCAAGCTGGAGTTCTTTTTTTTTTTTCACAAACACAGTGTCCATGGCGCAGAATGGACAGTTGGGGTAGGTCTTGTATAGGGTAATCCAAAAGAGGAAAAAATGTATACGATATTAGCGCCAATACTTGTTCGAAATTTCGAAAATTATGTAAATGGTACACATTGAAATGAAAAGTTCGATTTTTCACCGATCAAAAATCATTTTTATATTTTGCTGCTTAAATATGTGTAAAATATGTGCAAAAATCATCCTGTCGTACGATGCAAACATTTATTAACTATGCTTCGTTCGAAATTGCAGTGAATCTTGGACGAACGGCTTTTGAGATACGTGTTGCGCAGCTTTGTCAAACGGGATTTTACGAAAAATGTTTAAAAAGTAGACTATCTGACGCTTTATAAGAATCATCATAAGTCGGTCAATTTTCCAAATGTTCACGAAATCTTTCTTGAAAATTGAAATTACAGAACGCTACGAAACGGAGCGATAAAACAAAGTTTATTCTTTTGAAATTCCCTGCTTTTGCAGACCCTTTGATACGCAAGCAATGCTCCGGCTACAGTTAATGTACTTTGCTCACGCAACCGATGTCGAGTCACATTATACGTTGTAAGGGCGATGAATGAATGGCCGTATGATTAACGCCCTTTCGCAGAATAAAATTTTCATCGAAGCCGCGAACGACCCGGCGGGCCTTCCGGCGCGATGTCTCGGCGCGTGGGCGATACCGAAGACGGCGTTGGAATGTTCGCGGACACCCGTTGCTTGATTGAAAATAAATTATAAGCCGGGAAGCGAAGAAAACCAGACGAGAGCCAAGACCCGATCGGCCAGTTCATCGATCGCTCCCGTCGACAGGATTCAGGATCCAGCAGAGACGCGCGTGGCCGCTTCCACTCGCCAGTCGATGTTCCGGCAACAGGGCCAGAGTCAATGAAAATCTGCAACTAGCCGGAAGACTTCGCACGAAGTTCCGTAACATGAACAAAAATTAATCATATTGATTCACAGGTATTCTTGCGATTTGTAATAACGATCATAGCGATAATTAATATATTAACTATGATACAAAAATAATTGTATAATGTTAATATGCACAATGGGCACAGTTATTGTACAATGAAATTTACGAATCACTTTCGCACTTTGTTCACGGTAATTTTAAAGCTCCTTCCATGGCCAGGTGCAGTGACTATTTCCTTTTCTTGTTTTTCTTACTAAGGTAAATTAACTATTATCTATATTCGGAAAATTTATTATATTCTTTTAATTTGTATTATAATGGATGTAATAAAATGAAGAAAAAAACAATATTTATGGAGTTATAATTGTCTATTTAAACGAGACGTCGCGCTTTCGTGTCTTTGGAGAAAGTTAAGCAGTTGTCGATAGTAGTTTCTTTTATATATATTTATCTTCGATAGCTTTGCATGACTCGAAATAATTAATTAGTCATAACCGGGGATCGATGCAGCACTGATGAATAACTAATCATCGCTTGCCCGCGGCATGTGTTCTTCTGGACATATGGGCGCTGTGGGAACTTGAGATATTTCGGTAGGAATGATCTTTCAGTAGTCGTCAGTTCATGCCACGTCACGATGTGAATTTCTTGACTGAAAGTCAATGCACAATCAACATTACATTACGAACTACTGCGAGCGAACTGCGCGAGAGTGGTTTCAATAAAATCGAATTTAAGAACGCCTATAATTTCCGATGGCAAATTCCTCCTATTCATTGATACGATAATTCGCTGACTTCTTGTTAAAAAATCTTGAATATTCTTGAAATTATTAATGAAAATATATTCGCGCCAAGGAAACTTGTGGCGCGACATAAATTTTTAAATGTTTCGATGTTTTTTGTTTATATGTTGAGCGTCAATTAACCGCGGCAATATTGTCGACGGTGTTCGGGGCGAAGGCCCCGGTTGGTGCCCAAGGGCGAAGCCTCAGTGGTGGGGTTCGGAAGGCGAAGGCTCCGGAAATGAGAAATAAAAAGTAACGCAAATTAAATTTGCACATCGCTTCCTCATTTTATTTTTAACTTCGTTGAATTCGTCGCTACTGGTCGAATAATTACCTTAAGCAATAATTACTGGAACAGCGGCAATGTGGAATCTATGCATCTATTTCACATTACTATAGAATACGACAGTGTTGTATGACCGATGTTCAATAATAAACAACCTGAAGTCGTTGATTTTCAATGTTTGCATCTACCGCAAACGAAATAGTCAAATATTATCGCACAAAACTCTATGACGTCAATACAAGTTACGATCATGCGTATCAGATTCAAAACTGTGCAACTCGTTTACCGCGCCCCTTGAACACTCATTGCGAATGTGGGACCATCCGTGAAATGTCACATTTGGACACCTTCTAAAACAAATAACTGTAATGTACCAATCCAGCCATCTCGAAATCATTAAAAAATCGACGAGTCAAACGGCAATTAAGCAGATGGAGAAATCGATAATGAGAAACTCATGAACAACATCGTCTCTCGCACATCGATGTCGTTCCCGATAGTCATTACGTTGAAAATTGATCATCTGTCGATAATGGATTCTTCAACGGGAGCGTGGAATGTGTTACCGCACTCCGACTCGTCGGACGCTCTCACTCTCGAGCGTCTTTGGTCCGCTTGATACTTCTTATGTCCGCCGATTATACTGTTATGTCTCGCAGTGAAGTCGAAGAGGGACACAGATTGATGAATGTAAAGTTGTTCTCCGTTTTTCAGCGTGTTGAGTCGCTCAGGGACCGGACATCATCGGAATGCGCCCGTTTAGGAAATTTCGGGAACTGGTGCACTCCATTCACCTTACTTTCTTATTTAAACATAACAAATAATATTTTATTTAAAGATTATATTGACATAACGAACTGTATTTCGCGAATTTTTAATTCACAATTATTTCGGTTGTAGGGCTCGATCTCGCTGGTCGAGTTCCGAACTATGATTTTAAACATTTTTTATTCGTCGGGCTTGGACATTCTTTTTGGCTAATCTCAAATATTAACATCTGAAAAAAAAGTTGTCAATTCATGTCGTCCGAACGAGTAATTCGACCAGACTGAACCAATTGAACTTCCAATAAAAAAACATTAATATTCGCGTACCAGAAGTACCGATATATATATAAGTGAGCTGCGTTGCCGGTTTATCTACAGCTCATAATTCGCCACGCGTAATTAGTTACGAATATTATTAGACAAGCAATTATCATAATTAAACCTACGGGATACGTTTTCGCAGAATGAAGAACGTTTTTTTTTAATTTTTATTTTGACGCATATATAAAAAGACTCAATCTCCAGCTCCAGCATATTGTGCGGCTGTTTATATTTATGATTGGCGATGCAATAAATTCGCGTGCAGCGTACACGCTTGTACGGTTCTTTCTTTGTTTCCTCTTTTTTCATTCGCCGTTGCAACCTTCTCCACAGATCGGTCTTGGCTCTCCACTGGTGTAAATTAGTCACGACGAGCACTATATTTTTGCCGAGGTAGCAATAATTATTCGGTAGGTCCGAACGGTGTCGCGAAACCTCCTTTGCCGTCTCTTTTCCCCGGACACTGATAATTTAATTTAAACTCCAAAGTTGAATCGAATTGCGCGGCGTGTTTCATTATTATTCGTAATTCTTTACCGTGCGATCGTTTGTAATGGCCGAAATGGTGGCTGAAAAGAAATTAATATCTGGCACAATGAACAATACGTTTAGGGGCATTTTTGCCGAAACTCTTTTCCGCTTTCTCACGAAGGAAATTTTGTTTTCGCGAAAACATTTTTTTCTTCCGCAATTTCCATGACATCGTGAAATGCACACCCAACTCGCGTTTCTTTGCCCGGTGGACAGTTCAGGGTCAAAAAAAAATTAACAACAAAGGAATGTGAAAATCTACGATTGTCAGAATTTTGCGGAAGTGCTCCGAATTGTTTGCCATTTTCCATCACACATTTTTTTAGAAATTCAGTTTTCCCATCTCCCTCTAACCGTGATACGATTGTAACGTTTAAATATCGCGAATATTGTCAATGTAACGCCAAATTCGTGTATGAAATTGGTGTACATTTGTATAAGCGTCGTTTGTGCCTTTAAACGATCCGTATAATACCGATAATATGAGATACCGGGAAAAAACGTGACATCCACGTACTAGTCCTGCTGGGTCTTAACAAAAGCGTTCAGAAGTTATCAAACGGTTAGTGCGCAACGATAACGGAAGAGGCACTCGATATCCCAGTGGACACTTTGTACGTACACGTATACGAGTTTCTCCCATACGTAGCAGCGATATCCGACTTATGATCGCGGAGAATCGCGCGCACGAGAACATTTCTCGCGTCATACGCGACAAGGCGAACGTCGTTCGGTAGCATCTTGCCCCGAGCCCCGACTGTGCGCAGCGTACCTTTGTACCCATAGTAAATACTTATGAAGTACTTAATATACTCGATAAATATAGATATATTGTTACGGTATACAGTACGCGTAGGGGAGAGCGGGGCAAAACGGCATACCGGGGCAAAATGGTATTCACGCACAATGGGACAGAAAAAAAATCTACTTCGACGGGACTTTCTCTTGTTCGATTTTGCCCTAATTCTATTATACGGGGGACCCCATTTGACCATTTCGTAGCATTTTGCCCCGGTATGCCATTTTGCCACGCTCTCCTCTATACGTGTGAATGCATTTCCTGCAACACTCAGCTTTTTGCTGCCTGTATCGTCTCACAGTCACTCCGCTAAGAATTCAAATGTACGAATAATAATTAATATTCCAACAATTGAACATTAACTAAGAATCATGAATACTGGAAAAATGTATGTTTATGAATGTTCAATTAAAATGATGAATAGAATACCGATGTTCGATACAATTCCATTGAAGTGGCATCCGCGAAAGCCTCATCATTACGTGTTTTGCGTTAGAAAAATATACGAAAGGCAAATTACTTCGGAGCCAATAAAACGAGTCTTTCGAAAGATCGAACATTCGCCGAAGTCTCCCCGTAATTCGCGAATGAAAGAAAGTGTGAAAAAAAAAAACGAAGAGTAAAGCGTGAAAGGAACGAACAAGGAGAGATCGACCCTGGAACCATGTTAAAAAGAAAAAAGAAAAGGAGCACGGAAATTACGAGCAAGGATCCCGACGACCCGCGGACGCTGTGGGCTCTCATTTTTTCCTCTTTTTCTTCCCTCCCTCTCTTCGGTGCACCGATTTCTTTCAGGACGAGTCCTCTGCAGGATTCGAGACGAGCTTGTATCGCCCGCAAGTACACGCTCGATGCTCGACCATTCTCGCCCGGCCGAGCCTCGAGGATTTCCAAGAGCGGAAACCGGAATTTGTTTCACGTCGGATGCGAAGGCGAGAGATGCCTTTGCATTCGTAGTGTACACGCACAGAGCCCGGGTAGGATTCGATAAAGCCTCGTCAAATTTATCACCTGATATTCCGTGAACCGTCGCGCCACTGGGCCGGAATTAAGAGAATCGCGGAGCTCCTTTCTCACTCCGCCACGGTTTAACAACACTTTGCCTTACACGACACGGCCGAGCGAATCGAAAGCTGCTCGCTCCTGATGACGGTTGCGCAATTTTTTTCTTTAAATGTGCGAAATCGTGATTCGATGAAGAGTCGAATCGACGCTGTTCTCCGCGCGCGCGTTTTCTGATGGCCCGAAAGGGAAAGGAGGAAACAGCTACAAAAAGTAAGATGCGAAGGTTTTGAAGCAAAACAAAAAACATTATCCAAAGATTCGAGCTGTCGAGCGCGATTCGCGATCTCTTTATTTTTATTGCGATCCGGGTCGAAAGCGGCTCAGCATACATGCGCATCTTGTGTACGCAAGTTTTACAACTATTCCAACGTTGCATCACCACCACCAGCGTCATTCTCAGGAACCGTAATTCTCGAGTTTACACGCCGACTCGCACTGTTCAGGATGACCTCTGGAAAATCTCCAGTGAACGACGATAGCGTCGCTGGTCATTTGCATCAGCGGTGCTGCACCAGACTCCGGAGATCAATCGGAGACTTCCGCTACCGGGAAATCATGGATCATCCAATTTAAAGGTCTCTTTTCTTTCTCCGAACACGCTTCGCCTTTTCTTCGACCTTCTCGATATCATCGACACGCGACACGCTCGCGTCTTTACTTCGCACTTCCAACGTTCGGAACTCTCAGGTTCGAGAGCCCGATTGACCGACGATTCGACACCAGTCGACTCCGATTATTCTTATACCACGTAAGAATAAACGGCTTACGAGTACTTTCGGGATAATCGAATGATATCCGTATGGAAACAACTCACAAAAAAAAAATTGAAAATCATTTTCAATTTTGCATATCCGGCAAAGAAGTATTCGATAAAATTTCATATCCGATCGCGTCGCACTAATGCAATCTCACCGACGCGAAAGCCCTCGAAATCCCGAGACGATTCGAGATTCTCTCACGCTATTCTTTCGTCGTATCGCAAACTCGCGGGTCGTGAAGCGTTGGTCGTGAAACGGGACAGCGTCCTCAAATGCGCGCGCTCTATCGGGGACCCGAAAGTTATCGAAAGTGGTTGTAAATCAATCTCAGTTGAGTTTTTCGAAGGGCGGCTCCCTGAGAAGCATCGTCGGTGGGACATTGGAGAATGGAATCGCGAGTTAGCTTCTGGCGCCTCGTAGGTCCTTCCGATTTTATAGCTCGAGCTTCTCACCGCGGTCTTTGCGGGGAAGAGAGTCATCGCACGATTCGCCAGTATCGCGTTTTCCTTCTTCTCATTCTCTCTCGTCTCCGCTTCCCGAACATCCGCGGCCCGCGTTTTCGCCACACGCGGTCCCGTTCTCTTCTCTGCGTGACAACACAGGCCACATGACACACTCCACCGGCTCGAACTCAAGAGAGGGGCTATTCTATCTACTATCCGGCATCGACTGTTTCTCTATACGTATTTACTGTGTACCTAAAATACGTACTATACCGACGCGGAAGTCGAATCGTCGCCGTCGACCTCGGGAGGAGGATCGAATCGACGTTGAATGTCGCGGATACTCGGTACTATATGGAATAGGTAGAATAAGATAACGGAGCCTCTTTCCGATATTTACGAGCGAAGTTGACGGAGACTCGGTTGCAATAAATGATAATGCGGAAATTTCGTCGATTTCACTGTTCACATGTGTGACAAGAAATTGTCGTAAATCATTGCGAATCCCGAGAATACCGGGAGAAAATGTTATGGTTTTGCTTCCATATAAATAAAGTTTTTTTTAATAAACAAAAGGACAATCCGAGATTTCATAACAAACGGGCCCAGAATGTTGCAAAACAGCGAACAAGAAGAAACGTCCGAATGCAGTCGTATACGGGTCGAAAAAGAATTAAAGCCACCGCAACTTGAGAATACTTCGAGCTGTCAAGGCCGATAAGTAATATAAAGTTCAATGATCAGACGGACATCTGCATTTTCTGTACGAAAAGGTCGATCTAAATGGGAGCGTCGAGCGCCTTACATTTTGAGGCACAACCGTCGAACCCGAATATGTATGAAGAGAAAAAAAATTATTTTCTCATTTCGTGAAAAATATTTGAGCTCCAGATTCATGCTTTAAAAAAACGGAAACGACTCTCAATGAAATTTTAAGCAGGAGAAATAAAACGATAATTATATAGTTGGCTTTCGAAAAGTCGTCCATTATTATTACGTACATAGACATCGATAGTGGAACGATAGTGAAGTTTGGTACTCGCGGCGAAACAAATAAAAACGATATCGCGGAAATGAGTTCCGTTACGAGACGTTGAGAGCATCGTCGTAAATCAGTCTCGATCGTGAGAATTCGGCCGTTTTGTGCGGTTAATGGTTTCTTTACGTTTCTTTATTAGCTTCTCCTTTCGAAAAATAGAAAATATACGAAAAAATCGGAGCAACGCTGGATGGTTTATAAAGTGCTTTCTAATATCGCCGTGCACGATTTGAGAAATCGTAGGCGGGCGCGAGGGTAAACGCTACAGGTGGCTCCTTCGCGGCGCGTCGTTTCTCGAGTCTACCGAGAGCGAGGACTTCTATGCCAAGCACCGTAAAAAAGGAACCGCCTTGGAACAATGCCCCGCACGACGCGCCGCAGTCCCTACAATGGAGATCATAATCAATATCCTGACGTTTAATGACTTATGGCCCTCTCTCCGCGTCCGAACTCGCGCGCCGTGAAACAGCGCCGAACAATAGATCGTCGAGAGAGACGCTCATGGCACTCAAGCACGGCGATGAAAGCATCGCATTCGATCCGGTATATTCGCTTGCTCGTCATTCACATCGTCGATTATCCGCGTCCAACAACGGAAGCTCAATATTTTACGATAAATCGGCGTTACTTTTCGTCCACTGCATTCTCCCACTCCGAGGCGTTCCCTCTCACCGGCCTGGCTATCGACGAAATGGCGGAGAAAACACATGCCAATGATGAGCCCGACGCTACTGAATTTTACTTTTTAAGGAGGCTCTATTGCCGGCATCGTGTGCAGTTAGAAAATAGTTTGGGATACTTTCCAATGAAAACATTGATAGTATGTACTAGTGATACGAAAAGAGTTAAGGGTGCTCGCACAACATCATTATACACGACAAAGATGTAAGAAATTAGACATTAGAAACTTTGACGCAGTTAACTGTAGTATTTTTAATAATATTGAGAGATAATAGAATTATAAAGATCGCTTATTTTTTTGCTATTCGTGGACCTTCAATTTTTTTTCGCGGCGCTTACTTTTTAGTCGGATTGGTACAAATAGCCAATGGGTACGAATAGGCATAAAAAAAGTACAAATAGATAAAACTGGGCACATTAAGATGCACACAAGTGGAAATAGGCATGAACAGGAATATTTTAGCTTGTCGACAATATTTAAAAGACAATGTTACGTCTCAGAGTTTTATCGGCGAACGCGTCGACTTGAACGAGTCTTAGCGGTCACGCGCGCTCTCAACTCAATTACGTAATTCGGGAAATATAAAAATTTGGGGTTCGTCTCTCGAATAAAATTTTAAAAATCCCGTTTCGAGTAATATAAATCGCGTTTATTCGTTGAATCGAAAATACGAATATTACAAATAATTCGCGATAAGGTGTGTGCGTGTGCGTGTGTTCGAACTGGCCGTCGCGGGGCAGCTGAAATTGCTGACATTGCGCGAGATGCGCTGTTGCTAAGCCGGAGGTAAATCCAGCATGAGGGAAACTTCCAAATGCTGATTAGGCCTTGAGACGGAAGAGTGAGAGTTCCGAGAGAAAGAACAGAAACATTCTTTCCTCAATAAAATCGTGAGTGGATGTAAATTGGCAAAATGTGATACTGGTTATCCGGTCGAATTATTTTCTGTCTGGCTTCTGTCCTTTGCAATAGAAGAATTAATAAAGAGAAATAAATCGTAAACATCGAAAAACCGGAAATTCGTGTAGATTAAGGGTCAGGACGTAACAGATAAACAGTTACAAAATCATTTTTTTTTTTTAATGCACGGATAGCAAAATCGACGCACAATATCGAGCGTTGGTGTTCTATTTTAGTTATTCAATGGGATCTATTGTTCGTACGCAGGGGAAGATAATTCATGGCTTGTCTCGCATCCGATATATCAATCGAAGTACTGTATCTATTTCCAAGTATTTCAAAGGAAATCCGGTTATTTACTTGCGTGGTATCAAACTTCATAGATATGATGCGTCAGCGCGGAACGCGTCAACCATTCCGAATTGACCTTCGTTTTCGCCTCGCGTCTGTCTATATCCTTCTCCGCGATTTTCTTCGAACTTCGAGAGCATATATGAGCACCGATTCGTCCGGTCTTCGACAGTCGTGCGGACGGCGTTTAGCGACAAGAAACTTCGAGCTACAATTTTTCGTTGAATTGTTTCTTCGAGTACTAACAAGTATCGAATGAAGTATAGTAGTATGATTCGCGCCCCAGTGCTGCGGTTCATTTGTCTCGGAATTCTCGCTTCTTCGCGGGCTCACGATGACATTTCGGAAGTACCCGGTTGTGTGTTCGCGACTGACGAAGTGTACCTGGATCTTTCCAACATGAATCTCGAGCAGATTCACAAGCCAATCGCCTACGGTTCAGCTGTTGTTTGTTTGAATCTCGCCGAAAATCACATTGGATACATAGATCCGAAAATTTTTGATGAACTTCCCGAATTGCGCTATCTGAATCTCGTCGGTAATCCGATATCGTACCGCGATTTCGCGAGGGCGAAACTTCCGAAGTTGAAGATTCTGATCCTCGATGGACCATTTCGAACGGCCGACAACGATCACCGTCGGACAGCCGCGCAACTTTACATCGGCGGCCATGAGCGGAGCTCGTCGTTTGGAGATGAAGACAAGAGCTTCTCGCTTCTCTTACCTGACCTGGAAGTGCTTTCCCTCCAAAACTATCCGGTTGACAGACGCGATCTCCTTTTTTATCCCCTCAAAATTCTGGACACTCCGAATTTGAAGCGTCTCTCTTTGTCCGGCAACGCGTTGACGGTCGACCACCTTCGGAATATCATGGGCATCGTTACGAATCTCACGCATCTCTATCTGGATAATAACAAGTTTGACAGTTTCGAAGGTATTTCAAGTGGCTATCTGAATAATCTGCGACATCTGTCCATCGAACGAAACAACATACGGACCTTGGGGACCGATCCATATTATGGTTACAGAAATAATATGATATTTGTCGGTATGAGAAATCTGGAATCCGTGTCACTCGCTGGTAATGAAGTCGCAATTATCAGATCGGACGCTTTCCAACCAACGGAAAACTTGCGGTATCTCAATCTTGAGGGAAACAAGATAAAAGATTTTTCAACGGATGCCTCGTACTATCTGGCCAATTTGCGAAATCTCACACTGGACTACAACCTATTGACGAGCGTGCCATCGATGTGTGCCCTCAAGGAGCTTCGGTCATTGTCGATGAACGGCAATCTTATTGCGTCCATCGACGAGTCGTCGTTTTGCGATTTGCCAAAGCTTTCCGTCATATACTTGAGCGCCAACGTCCTGAGCAACATCGCCGACAAAACGTTTGGAAAGCTTCCGGAACTTCGGTTTCTCGATCTTTCGCGGAACAAGATCGTATCTCTACCGATGAACTGGATCGCACCCCGAAACTTTATAATTGAGCTTCATCTCGACGCCAATCGCTTTGCGAACATCGACGACATGTCACTGAAAAACGTTAATGGACTCGAATCATTGAGTCTCGGTGATAATCCCATCAAGGAGCTGACTATTATGTCGCTGATGACACTTCCGAATTCGACCAGAATCGACGTTTCGAGACTTTCCTCGAGCACTGTTAACATTCTAGATTCTGTTACCCCTAAAAATGGAGCCTTTGAGCTTTGATTGTAGATAACTAACCCTTATTTTGATTTTATTGCTTCCTCATAGAGCAGAAAAAAAATGTATAAAAAAAGAGAAATAAAAAAATAGTACATCCGACTACGTGATAGAAAAACGCGTGATTTCTGCCGAGCGTCTGCGACCGAGCAATGCGACATCGATCGATTTAATCGGGAAGAAGACGGGGTCAAATAGCAGGGGTGATGGGACAAAATGGAACTGTCATGCGACTCGGACTATGAGGTAGAATGAACGAAAATCCACTGAATTTTAGTTTGGTTTTCAAGTTTTTTCGTCATTTTTTATACTGCAGATCACTTGTCTAAGAAAAGAGGAGAACGACGTTTAATAAAATGTTGTGCGAGAATTATTATCTAGACAAAGCTTAACCGATGGAAATAATAGGTATGCATTTTCAATATGGGAAAAACTATATTTGCACACGAGAACAGCTTACACGTTGGCCACGTACAGTAAGTAATGTGGTAAAAATTAAATTCTTTCTATTTTTCGAATCCGACTAAGTTACGATCCATTTTGTGCCATTTCTTATTGCTTCATCGTAATCATCGAAGAGGAGCGACGAATCCACTTTTAGATTCAGAAACGGTTAAACCGTCTGTCAATCGACAGACACCGAGCAAATAGATTGCCCAAATGATTTGTAGATTCGAAGAACTGCAAGAATGTGATTTTATAATAATCATCTAAAGCCTGAATCCACGCAATTTTTTCGATTCCGTTAATTCTTTCGCCAGTTTAGAAAAGCATACAAATCAAATTTCTACAATGCTCTTCGAATCGGCCTTCACAAAACTTTCTCTACGCTGAAGCCAAAGCATTGACGATTAGAATAATGTGAAAGCAATCTTCAAATTTATTTTCGATACCTTTTTATAACTAGCCGCGAGTTTCTTGCATTCATTTTTGTACAGATAACAATCTCCGGTGAGTTTAAATTTGAATCGAATATATGGCACGTGCGGCTCGTGTATCGCGTGTTACTCGATCTCTCATTCATCACCTGCGACCTATTATTGCACTCGGTATCACAACGGGCACGATGCACCCCCTCCGCGTGAGAACCTGCGTTACATGAAATTTCAAATAACATTGTCAGAGAACGAACCTCTCGAACGAGATATAGTAAATAAAAAAAGTCTATAGAAAAATGTTTATATAAAAAATCACATGGTCAGCGATGTCGAAACGACGTTCTCGCGAACATTTCAAATTTGCGTTCTCGCTCCCTCCGAAAAGAAATGAAGGTCGCAAGCCTGATTTTTCTCTTACCGTCACGCACGTGAATGGCTCATTTCTTCGGCACGTTTCGTTTCTCCGCTCATTTCTGATCACGTGTGGTGGATGATATCCGATGTAACGGGCTCTTTCGCCACTTCGTATTCGGCCCGCGAAGGGCCAGCTACACGCGAAAGGGCTCGAACCAGCATCACGAATATTTGATTGGATCGTGAGCTCGAGAAGTGCATCGGAAAGGAACGAAGACGATGCCGGCGTCGGGTTTTTGGCGAGTCGTTTCGGTTCCACACCGGCCGAAAATATACGAGACGTATGGCGTCCCGCGCGTACACCCGAAGTGACGAGAACCATGCAATTTAAACTGCAGTTCGCGTGAGCCGTTATAATTGGGGTTTGTATGCACTCATCTGATCGTCCGCTTCTCCGAGGCAGTAGTATCGCCGGTACTACTCCGAGATCGTCATATGTATCGCGCCGTAAAAAAAAATCATCACTCGCGTGATTATACGAGCTCGAATCGAAAAGTCGATCTATTTTGCGTGGTTAAAAATTTTCTTGCATTTTTATCGTTATTTATCTTCGTACTATTGATTGCTTTTTATTTCAACACTTGATTTCACGTAACGCGGAAGTTTCGATGCTGCAGTGGACCCAACGTTGTCCGGGACAAAAAACCCATTTCCCATTGACATAAACGCGTATGAGAACGCCGGGAGATCGCGTCGGGCGATTGCTTAATTATATTCACCAGCATCGGAGTTTATTCCTCGCTTTATCCGATATTGTGCTTGTATTCCAAGAATACATGGTTACATTCGTACTCGCGTATCAAATACAGGTGCGTGCGGAGTGCGTAGGTACGACGGCGAGAAGAGAGGAGGGGTGTTTCGCTGGTGTTTCTCCACGGCTCAAGCATTGCGTCTAATATATCGGTGCGATGGATGGTACAGAGGAGATAGCACGAACGCGCTTGCATTACACCGGAGACTCCCGGTGTCCGTGTGAGTCTCGAATGGCCATCGGATTAATCCGCAGATAGATACGAACACCGAGCTAACTTCCATGTTGTATTATGCGTATATCCCAGTCGCAATTTATTTGTGGCGAAGCAGCGACAACGAGAAACGATGAAGAGGATAGCGACGAGCATTACTACTCTCGTTAGTGATATAGAACCCGTGGTTAGATGCACCGCGCACGCACGATTCATACAGATATGCTTGCGTGTGCGTATCATACATTTGACGCTGGTGGAAAGTGAAGAGTCGGGTCTTTCCGACGATTCTATCTCATCGAGCGCGAGGGGAACGCGGCAGAGGCAAGACACGCGCGACGCTACGGAACGTGTAATGGATATAATGGACAATCAACATTGAGTCGCTCGTCAGTAATGGGGTGTTCGATGAACGATTCGACAGTACTGATTAAACTTCGTCGAAGCATACAGGACAAGCGCTTCGGGATCTCGGATCGAACGTCTACATCTCCATACATAGAAACGAGAGTCCCGGAAATCGTTTGTGTGGCCGTCCTCACAAATGTCCGCTTGCAATTTCTCATACACTTATGGGCGCTCGCAACACGCACGGTTTCTCACCAAATTTATGCCGCACCTATGTGTAAAAGTACCATGAGGAGAAAAAGTACCGGAAAACATGGTACTTTTTCTCCCCAAGTTAGAATAGCAGCCGACAAGCCCTTGGCCCGTTACGCCGCTTGAGGTACAAAAACGTGGCTAATCTGAGAACCGTCGGCAAAAAAATTGGGTACGCCACTCGAGCGGGAGTGCATTTTCACAGCCGTACTTCCTTCTCTTGTAGCGAAATATACTACATCAGCTTGTGTGACTGCAGAGCGAGCCGAAGATTGCGACACGAAAAACTTCGTGGACGAGTTTATTTTCCACCTAAGCTACAAATTCGAGATTCATAGTCGCGAAAGTTACCTTGTTCGATTTCCATGAAATGAGACTGAAAATAATGAGCCGATAATAATTGAAAGTCGCCAACGATTCGAGTCCCTCGCCGACGCGAGACTCTCGCGATTGTCGATTACAATGTACGTGTAAGCCAGAGCTAGGTTCTGCACCGCCGGGAGGAAAAGTAACTTCGATACACCGTTGATATAACAACGCAAACGTGAGTTTCCCGCGCGCAGAAACGCGCTAGAATGGACGTTAAACGAAATAACACCGGTAATTTAATTGAAACGATACTTTTTACCGAAGTCATGTAAAAGCTAATGGAATCGGCCTGGCCGTTCTTTCACTCGTCCCGATCCGAGTGTACGGGTCGAAGCGATTAGTCCCGATCGCATTGAATTGAATTCTCATAGGCTTCTCTCGCACCGGGGCCTATATATGTATATACCTGTGGATCGAGAGCTGTAGGTTACGGACGCGGATTAACTCGACGAAACGGACGTTTCCGGCCGCGCCTATTCGCGACTCGCGGGACTACCATAGCATTTCATCCGTGGCTCACGATCGCTCGCTCGCTGGCAGAATATTATAACAGCGGGGTATCGCACCGTGAAAGTAATTCCCCCGGCCCGTCGACGCTAAAGCGGGCAACACGAACGACGAGACTGATATTCTTTCCCTCGCTCGACGTTACTGCCCCCTCAACGCTGGATTATTACCGTTTTGCGCTATCTCCCTCCCCTTTCTTATCATTCGCGACTCGCAGAAATGTGTCAGCGCACACTTAACCCTTTCGGTCGCTTTTTTATTTACGCGTTTCGAATCAAGAGTTTTTTCCTCTTCGTGAAAAAAAATCTTTCACTATAATCATTTGAAATGTTTTTGCTATCGACTTTCGCCAAATTATGCCGTACTGCTAGCGGAGCTGCCGGCTCGCGCGCTTCGCGCGCTCGCGGCTCTCCGACAAAGCCAACCTTGGCAAATTCAATATTGTTACCATAGGGGATATTAATCCCCCCTTGTCACCGACCCTCTAAGGGGGACTATGAATATATTGTGCTGAGTCCGCCTTGGGAACTTAGAAAATGTTTAGTTCCCCTCAATTACCAAGTATTCCTGCAAATATTTCGAATTCCGGAAATTCCCGAAACTCCCGAATTCCTGTAATTCCCGAAATTTTCGAGATTCCCGAAATTCCCAAAATTCCCGAGATTCACGCAATTACCGAAAATTCCGGAACTCCCGAAATTCCCGATAATCCCAAAATTCTCGAAAATCCCGAAATTCCCGGAACTCCCGAAATTCCCGAAAATTTCCGATAATCCCGACAATCCCGAAATTCTCGAAAATTCCGAAATTCCCAAAATTCTCGAAAATTCCGAAATTCCCAAAATTCCCAAAATTTCCGAGAATCCCGAAAATTCCGAATTACCCGAAATTCTCAAAATTCCCGAGATTCCCAAAATTCCCGAAATTCACGCAATTACCGAAAATCCCGAAAATTCCCGATAATCCCGAAAATCCCGGAACTCCCGAAAATTTCCGATAATCCCGAAAATCCCGAAATTCTCGAAAATTCCGAAATTCCCGAGATTCCCGAAATTCCCAAAATTCCCGAGAATCCCGAAAATTCCGAATTACCCGAAATTCCCAAAATTCCCGAGATTCCCAAAATTCCCGAAATTCACGCAATTACCGAAAATCCCGAAAATTCCCGATAATCCCGAAATTCTCGAAAATCCCGAAATTCCCGGAACTCCCGAAAATCCCAAAAATTCTCGAAATTCCCGATAATCCCGAAAATCCCGAAATTCCCGAAAATCCCAAAAATTCTCGAAATTCCCGATAATCCCGAAAATCCCGAAATTCCCGGAACTGCCGAAAATCCCAAAAATTCTCGAAATTCCCGATAATCCCGAAAATCCCGAAATTCCCGGAACTCCCGAAAATCCCAAAAATTCTCGAAATTCCCGATAATCCCGAAAATCCGGAAAATTCTCGGAATTCCCGAAATTCTCGAAAATCCCGCAAATCCCCCAGATTTTCCGAGGGGAGGGACCATGGGACAAACACACAAACAAACAAACAAACAATTTTCCAAAATATATATAAGATATATTCTCGAATATTATATGGGCTTACCCAATTGAAAAAATGTAATTCCTCGTTCTGTCGTAAATGAAAAAAAAAAAAGTTATCGCATTTCATCGTTTTTGTTCCAATGCCGTTTTCAATCATTCAAATTCTTTCCTCCTAGAATTCGTCCATTTTGAAGTTCTTCTACAGACAGAGGAGTGTAACGAAGAATCAGAATCACATTGGACGAGCAACGATTCAGAGTTGTCTCACACTGAAGTTGCCGTCGCACCGACCATCCGCCGATGTTTTGCTTTCAGCGTCGGTCTAACTGAAGATCATTTTCCAATCCATTTTTCGTTTCTCGAGGGCTGTGGCTTGTCTCTCGTTCGACCTATAATCGTCTAGTAGATTCTGTTATTTCGGTCGAACGCTAACAGGCGTAACTTCATTTTGTTTGTTCGTTCGGAATCGAGACACGCAACATGCGCTGTTCCGAGCGAATGAGAAAAATCAATGCTGTCGTCGTATGGTTGTTACATAACTTAGCATTACAGGTGAAGAGAGAGAGAGAGAGAGAGAAGGAGAGCCGTCGGGTTTTCGTTTCCGAGCTCGATCGAGCATATCGATGAGGGGTTTCGAGAACGCGCTAACGGCAAAAGCGAAATAACGACAACGACGAACGTCTAGTTCGCAACTTTGATCCCGCACTTTCACCGCTGCCTCCGATGATGCGTACTCGACGCTGTACCCGCGCGTGCACACGAACGGACGCGAAACGTGAACGGCCGCGAAGGGAGAAACGCGATTTATACCCCTTCGAGTTATTACTAGAACCAACATGAGTTCTGGCCCCGCAAACGGAACTTCGATTTACCCGCTCTGTCTGGTGAGTGCGCGCGTTCGTTGTAGCCTGCTGTTTGCATAATAATACCGAGCATTTTGCGCCCGTCGGCATTCCGGCCTCTCAAGCCCTATCGAGATGCGCATCCTTTATTCTACTCTTCCATGAAGAACGTAGTGAAACATTTTTTTCGTCGCTCAATCACTTGAGAGGAGGTGCAATCCCCCCCACCCATCCCGGGCTCAATAGATAACAAAAAATGTACACAACTTTTTTCAGGCATACTGGTATTTATATATTAAAAAAAAGTCTTACGGTATGCGGGTATCACCATAGCAGACCGAGACTCTTTTTTAATCTGTAAATGCCAGTATGGCTGAAAAAAGTTGTTTACAGTTTCTGTTACCGACCGTGGTATTTCACCTCCTCTTAACGCACTAGCAAACTCTCATAACACTCACGAACCCTTACAGATGCATGTATATACAACTGGCCGGGGGCCAAGGACGTCCCGTTACAATATATATCAGTGAGCAACAAACATCCCCCTTAGTTACAAAGTATCGTTTCTCCGGCATTGAACGAGGAGATGTCCAAGTTTCCGACATTTCGCGCGAAACTGGCGAATGCGATCGCATCTCCAAACGCGGCACTTGAGAGCAAAGTTGCCTCTGTCGTAATTCAATTTCACGCTCTCGTGACTCAGCTTCGGAATGTTATCGCCACTCTCAATCGGATCGTAGAGAGTATCGGTACCGCACGCATTATAATACGCGCGCGTAGATCGCTCTCTTTCGGGTTAGATATATCTTACACGAGTTGTATGTAACTTCGGAACGTGCGAGAGGCATTGTAGGCTCGTAAACGATCGTCGTTCCGGCTCGAGCACTGTATTATGCGTACACACTAGCGTATTAAGTACGCGAGTGATGTAACGGTGATGCACGTCGATGCTCGCGGTGGCGCTTCAAAGTCCCCCTCCGAGTCGGCGCGCTGCTTCGGTAGAGCTGTTTTCAGTTACCGTTCGATTGATCTATCGATCGTTGCGCATTGAAACATTGAGAAAAAAAAATAGGTAGTGCACCGGGATGAATAGTTATTTGTTGCGTGGAAAGGTTGCGTCAGTCTTCGGATTCCAGTGTGCTCTAATACGTATTTGTATTTCGTGAGTCTTCGACTTCCAATGACTCGAGTTCGAACTCTTCAGCACTCTATACGTTATCATAATACGTACGAAAGCACCTCCAAGATTTTCATTCGAAACGCGGACCTTTTTGTTCTATGGAATAAAATGTCTTGTCCGTTTTACGGTAGACTAGAAGCGATCACGCGCGTATTCTCGTGTCATCATTTATTTATCTGCCTTCTTACTTTGTAGATCAAATATTATAATTTAATGTACACTATAATATAATTATTAAATATTATGGCGACGAGTGATTTGTTAAATACATTTTTTTTCTCTAATTTCTCCAGAATTTTTTCGGATTATTCTTCCATCGAGAGATAATACAAATTCTCGCTGAAACTCGCGTTATCTCACGTTTGGTGGTACGTCCCATACATCCTTAATTGCACAAAAGTATCGGTAAATTATTGAATGTACTGATACTTTCTTATTAAAGAAGAAGATCCATTGTTGAGATCAATCGTTGCCGACTTGCGTCTTCAAACGGAAATGAATTGCCAACGCTTTGCTATTGTTTTCATCGGCACGAACAGCACTCCTTGAGGAAGAAGAACATATCACAAATCCATTTGAAAATATGTACAAGTATTTTAGACAGTACCATATCGGCAAAGCCGCCATGGAGTTCGATAGATCCAATATTTATGAACATAACGCTCGAAGTCTTGCCTCGTTCTTATCCACGTCCATGTTCGCTGGGATGATCCAACAGCGGTGCAAGGTCACAAGAAGCATTCAATTTTTGTACACCGCTCGTAAATTTTTCTCGCAATATCGAGGCCGTCGGAGCAGAGGAGATCGCGAGGTACACCGAGCACTCAAGCTTGACCCTGTCTCACCGCAAAACGATCGTGTTCTTTGTCTACGCTTATATCCGCTATTTACATATTTGTTCGACTGAGTAAAATGCCGTGTTCCTATACGCGCAAACGCCCGAAGATCACCGGTCAAATGTGCCAACGACTCGCCCTCGTGGCCGAGTGACTTTCGGTTCCTTTGTCTTTGGTTTCCGTCACGAGACGCGAAAGTGAGGACGAAATTTAAATTATCACTTTGCAAAAAAACCCACATTCTCGGAACACAAAGACTAGAATATTGTCCACACCGTTACCAATGACGGTCGTTTCGAAGTCGTATTTAATACGCGGTGCACTACGTTACGAAGGTGTAGTCACCCTTCGCATCCACTTTATACCAGAAGCCCTTTTGTAGAATCTAAATGCCTTCCCGAATGTCAAGATGTAATTTTAATCTCACGTTGTATGCACGCGCGTTTGTGCAACCTCTTCGCAGGAAAAAATCTAAATATATATATATATATACATGTATACTAACCAGATACCTTAACGAGCGATAAGACCAAACCATATGTATACCGATTGTAGATCCCTGGACATGTACAGAAGACGCTGACCGGTAAGATGTTCAATTCGTTCAAACGCCCACGCGCGAGGTCATAACACTCGAGGAACGAGAAGGAGGGCCGAACGGACCGAGCGCTAATCGTCGAATATACGACTTCTTCTCGGGGCTCCAGCTCTGGATTGTCGGACGAAAGACTGATAGTAAGACCGGAATAAATAGTAAGCGAATTTGGACGAATTCACGCACGCATTAAGGACGGGGTAAGGTTAATGCGGTGAAAAAAGGGCATGTTTTTAAGATTTTTTTTTGGCGATACGGATAGTGTTCGTTTATTCAGGTCCGCCATACGCCAACAGAAAAGGTTGCGGTCATAATTTTTTTAAATCGTTTCTGTCTGTGAAAAACTAAATGAAGAGATATCAAAAAAGTCATTGAGTCTTCGAAGTTGAGGAGAAAGTTGGGGCAACGAAGATACATGCGTTTTTAATTTGAGCTGACGAAAACCCGCGGAGGACCCAATCAGTGAAGACATATTATTCAATATTCAATCGCACACACATGGGACAAAATATTAAATGTTTCGTGTGAAATGTCAAAATTTTTTATTTTTTTTAAAAGAATATCGATATTGCGAAATTATATATTGGGTGGTTAAAAAATTCGGAAATGATATATTTTCTACGACATTACAAACTCAACAATGAACGTAAAATTTGATTATATATTTACATTTTCGTCTAAATAGAACGCGCGTGCATAAATATCGTGACGCGAAGAGAGTAATTAATTTTGGCACATATCTATGGCCTATAAAAAAGGCAAAAAATGTTTATGATCGTGTTTGAACATCGATACGATGTTCTTGTCGTGTTCGACACTCGGTGTTTATTACGCAACCGATTATTCAGCGGAGCGCGTTCCTCGAGCTCATTGAAATTTGTAGCTGACCTTCGAACGATAAGCGTGAATACGACAAAACATTGTTTGTTCGCTAAGAAGAGTCTCGATACGGAAATTAGTTTTAAGTGGTACTCGGTCGGCAAGCAATTTTGCTCTTAGGCTCGAGGAGATCTCGTAAGTAGAGTTAGAGCTTATGTATTAAAAGTTACGACATCAGGATCGTGACCCCCCCCCCTCGCTAGATCGAAACTGCTCCGATCGAAACGATTGTTCGATCGATCGGGCTGGTATATCTGAGAAACCCGATCGCATCGCGCGATGCGACGGGTTCGACGCCCGCCACACGCAGTTATTATCAAACAAAAGCACCGACGTTCATCTCCTATTATCCGATGCAACTGTAATCGAAAGTCTACGAGTGCTCTCGTGATTTTCAATGTCTTGGCGTATCGGCGTTGCATCGACTTTATGATATAATTTATCGACATCCGTCGACAAGCCAATGATGTTCATCGATATTCAAATTTATTTTCTATTCACTACAATTTCACATATGAAATAACGAATCACACGCTAAGTCAAAATTAATATTCACGCAAAGAGAAAATACATAAAATGTCATCGTGCAGTATCCAATTTTAATATTTAATTTTCTAATTTATTTTTTATTCTTTGTATTTAGGTTGAATATAATTTGAATTTAATTTGTATATATTTATTCGTATTTCTGACCCATTGGGAACAATTCAGAATTATCTTTGAATCACACTTTCTGCTGACACATAACGATATACTCTTGTTAAATCTTTAACTCCACAATTGTCGTCTCGCCCCGACGTAGAATTTTAGATAAACAACTTCCGATACACCGAGAGCAATTCAATTTCTTGCAGTAGTTACCATTCTCCGGAAATGGATCGAAAAATAAAATTACGTCCGGTGAATTTCTGTTAGCAAAATGGCAGAATTTCTTCCATAAATACTTGCTCTCTCGAGCCAATTAATGTAAATTAATTGCAGAAGTACCCGCTACGTACCGCAGTGACAGAACGGCAAGCGGTCCGCTATCGCACACGACACATTGACAGAAAGTCGCTTATAAAATTTGTATATTTTCTTATTTCTGCCTATTTAAAGGTTCCGACGTCGATGATGCGGATGCATCGCACGGTGTACCCGATAGATGAATGTAATACTCGAGAGTATGCAGTAATGTAATAGCTAGCCGAAGGCACCGCTGCGAAAAACCCCCCCACTCGTGCTTGGACATTCCAGGCTTTTTGTTCGTCGCACGATGCCGATCGTATCGGTATCGGCCAATCGACGCCAGAAAGAGCGGAGCCGATGTGCATCTCTCTTTCACTTTGGCGTATAAGGTATACTTGTATTTGCGATTGAGCGCGAAACTCGCGAACGTGTGTCGCATCGCTTACTTTAATTAGCCGGCGTGCCGGCGTTTGAACATTGCATATTGGCAATGTAGACATTGCCAATACACTTGGTTGGGGTTACCCGGTGCGCGGACGATGAAGAAAAAAACACGTTCATGACGCGTGAGTGTAAAAATGTTTCGATGACACTATTATCACAATTGTGGTATTTCAATCTGTCTCGTGCGGTTGCGAGAAAACGCAACTCGAAAACGGATTCGAAATTCGATGGTAATTGCATAATCGCGAATTCGTGATTTTCTCATCACATTTGTGAATGACATTTTTTTTACGGAAATAGGCATAAAGACACAAAATTCAAAGCAAATTGAAGGATCTGAAGAAATTCACATGTGTTTGGAAAAATGAACGAATCATTTTCATTAAAAAAATGGGTTTCTGGGAAATTTGTTAAAAAATTAATTTTATTAATTCATTTTTAATTTTTTAAATTTGATATAATTTTTTTTTATTAATTCATTAACAACATTTTGGAATTATTATTATGCAAAATTAATCGCTTCGCTACCTTCAATATGCATTAATTTTTTATCTGAAAAACGTCCGCAGATATTTTAAATCACAGGTAAGCTTGCCTCATGCTTTTCCTGTGTAAAATGTAAATTTATTAGTGAATTTCAATTCTTTTTCATCCTCATTGTTTCGAAAAAAATCGATATCGATATACTTTCATACCATGACCATCGATCCCGCTGCTACTAGCTCAGAGCCATCAAAGGCCAACGAAAAATGAGAGATCCAAAAAAGGCTTCCAGCGAGGTGGAGGAACGTTTCGCCGTCGGAGAGTCGGCGTCCGTAGACTAGCATCGCGACGCTCCGAGGCGCGAGACACAGTGGCGCATTTACTATACAGTACTCCTATATGGAGCTATATGGTGAGCATGGTACCGGCGACTATCGCTACAGTACAGATACTTGGACCACGCTGCGGTCGATGATGAGGCCGGTGCACCCAGACCCGATGCCCGATAACGAAACACACGACGAGCGAAGCGGTCTCACCCGGCGCGCTGGCGCTCCCGCGGGAGCTCCGAGATTCTTTTGCTCTTCCTTCGCCTTCTTCGCCACTCTTATATCCGCCTTCCAAGATCTTCGGCCAATCTTTATTTCTTCATAACACGGGGAGGACTCTTAACCTTTTGTCGTGCCTCTGGACGTTTTTTGTTGTTTATTTTTCAATTTATATCCCGGCCGCGACGATACGAACTAAGAGAAGGCGTAACATTGATCAATGTTATACGCCTGATAATTCGTGACCGTCCAGAGTTGGCTTCATACTAATCATAATTAACCGGATCGAAGCCAAACAAAAGAAGACGATTAGAATATCATAAGAATTTACAAGTTATCATTATACCGCCGAAAACGTTTCATAAGCTTGGCAATTGCGAACGATTTCGCGGAAGAATTTGAACGGTCCGGCGAAAGGTTTCGATCGAAGAAGGAACAAACGATCCGAATGAGTTTGGGCGAAAAACATTATCGA
Organism: Ischnus inquisitorius; assembly: GCA_963924025.1. NCBI lineage: Eukaryota > Metazoa > Arthropoda > Insecta > Hymenoptera > Ichneumonidae > Ischnus > Ischnus inquisitorius. The sequence continues at coordinate 370,242 of OZ001250.1, read as the reverse complement.
GCTTTCAAGATCATTGCGTCGATTCGACAATGAGACAAGCAGCGAGGGCGTCGAGACCGAGACGGGAGGAGAGAAAAAAAAATGCAGACGCGACTGAGAAATATTGCTACGTTGCGCTCTCGAGGAGGGTACACGCCTCTCGATGATCGACGCCACGACGTAATATACCTACTATATAGTGCCAGTAGAGAGACGCGGGCCTCGCGAGCCGCGTCGAGACTTCGATTCGATACGATCGATTACGTGCTGGCTACGAAGCGTGCGTGAACGCGCGAAATGTATTAGAGTGTCTATATATATACATGTTCGCTATAAAACGCTCGCAGATAGGTAGGTGTATAATAACCGAAGGCGCCACTCCGGACCCCAAACCCACCCCTCGATTATCGTTAAAATTTTCTTCAAAAAGTGTACGATCATTAATAACGATATCCAGTATCCCTCGACGCTGGGTACGATAGTAATGATAGTAATGATAATAGTAATATATAAGAAACGTAATGAGAGTCTCGATTGTCGTATCGGCGCCCGATATCTTTGATATCTATCGCGTCTCGTTCGGCCACTGAAATTTACCGTCGCGTCTGTTTCGCGCGCGGCAACGCATATTTCAATGTAAAAGTGAGTGCACGCGTTCGGAAATATTGTGCGCGAGCAGTTAATACTGTCTAACCTTCCGTGGAATGGATTCATATAGTTTTCGTTCACGCAATCGGTAACCAATTGCGACCATTTGCCTATTCTCTTATATTTTTGTCAACGCAATTTCGTGATGAAGCTTGCGAAACATGTGCAAATAATATTGGCGAGTCTTTAGAACATGAAATAAATAGAGGTGCATGAAAAAAAAAGACGGAAAGTGTTTTTTTTTTTTTCCTAGTTTACTTGGCTCGTGTGATTTTTTTCTGTTGTTATTATTGCAAATCGGTTTGCAAACGACTTGTAAACTGCTCACCCTCGTTTTTTACATTTTTTTACTAAAAAAAGATTCTTTTTTCTTTCTATTACAAATACGCGTAGAAAAGTAAGTGTTTCATTAAAGCAAAAGTGGCTGATTTGGGCACGCGCGATACTTTTGTCTCATCCCAAAGCCCGCTCAAAGTCGTATTAACATCGGTAACATTTTTCATTCGCAACTCCATTGTGAAAAAAATATAGTCGTTTATTTGCGGGAGCACCGAGAGCGCTACTTATCTCGTACCACAAAAATCTCGTTATCGACCAAGTACACCGATTATTCTCGAAGGCGACCAATGTTTTTCACGCCTTTGAACGAATAAAACGATAGCGCAAACCCGCAATTTGCTAATTCGCAGGTTTCAATGCCCACGAAGGGTGAACAATGAATATCATGTACAGAAAAAAGTTGGGGAAAAGTATTTGCTGTAGAGAATTTCACATTATACGTGGGGTTAGTCTCATTCGTGTCTCCTGTCTATAAGTACCGCGCGCGGGTTCTCGAGTTGATCATTCCTGTATGGGTACGAATAGTCTCCACCTAGTAATGCATCGAGGGGATACTATACGAGGCGGGCGTGACGCGTGGCGCCTTTCCACTCCCGCTTTGCCTCCCAGATGAGTGCCCGATGAGTGGACTCTTGCCCGATATGAGAGATCGCATGGATCCTTAGGACTGCCCGGTGCAGAAATATGAAGAGTATCAGAATGCGAGGGCGCGTATCGCAGTAAATCGCACGAATAAAGCGCCGTTCAGAGATTCCGGATAGATACACCTTGCAAGTAACGAGAAGTACACATATATATATGGGGTAATTCGGAATGTATTGTCATGGAACGATAAGCAACGCAGGCTTTGTTAAATTGTTTTTTGTTTAATTGTTTGTGGTGTATATCGAAACGTAATCGGAGCTCAGCGATGCAGAATGTTTTTACGCTAAATACGGAATTTGTTGATATCTTCGCGGAATAACGGGTCATGACCGTCGGAAAGCTGAAGATTTACACACTCTTAAAAGGGAAAACCCGATAAAGTTGTTCAATAATAAATCTACTCGACAGCGAATAACTTGCTCTCGGTTATCAACTGCCAGAGCGTCGTGAGGTTCTGATCTTTGTGCATCGCGCGCAGTGAATGGCGCTGTTGGTAGAATAATTACCGCTGTTGACTTCTCCTGTCCGAATTTTTTGGTAAGATCGATATAGTCAGTGAATAATAAAATACAGAAGAAAAAATGCTCTTGAAGTGAATGAAATGACAATTTAAAAGTAAATCGGAGGCTCTGCTCATTTTTTTTTACTGAGAGATTTTTAAGAGGAATATTTGTCATTGACAGTTTTTGTTCATTGTCGACGTCGATTCTCCAATAAGTCCCCAGAAGTGAAACGAGCATACGTTTACTTTCTGACCATTTTTTCTATATTCCGCAATTTTGATTTGCAATGGAATCAAATAAAGAGATAATTGCACTCGGCAAACTGAAAAAACATTAGACATTAAAAAACATGCGTTCTTTTTCGATCCCTTTTAAGCGGATGAAATACTTAAATAAAGTGCGACGATCAATATTTCAAATATAAGTGTGTCAAATGATTGTTATTTTTATTTACAATTTCTAGTAACAACCATTCAGACTAGGACGTAATCAATACTTTTTAATTGTTACTGTTAATATCGCTAGATTAATAAGTGCTTGAATCAAAAGCAGTTCTAATTTCAGCAACAATAACGAAAATCTTTTAAAGTCGTCTCTTAGCAAAATGTTATCGGATAGGTCAAGTAGCCGGATCTTGAATGACCCCACGCTGTAGCGTAAATACCAGTTGTTTTTCCGGCGTACTGCAGTGATGTGTTTCGACAACTTGTCGTGCTATGACTGATATATCGTATCGACAAATGAGTCACTGAGTGAAAACCACGGATAAGCTTCTACGCATACAGGAAGTAAACATACTTTCGCCCAGTCGCGACACACTATACAGATTTGGAGTTGAAATTACCAAGGGACTTACTAAGGGACGAATAACCAATGAAGTCTGTGCGCTACCGCTTTCATAATGTGCGCTACCGCTTTCCTAAAAATCAGCAACAAATCCGGACTTGAATATAATCATCGAAGAATGACACATTTTTTTTAGGAATGTGATATATTTGATATATTCCTCGGAGGGTTCATTTCGGCTTATTGCTTCTTGGATAACAGGTCGTAAGCCTCAAGTAGACCTGATCAGAGAAGAGTGACTCATTTTCAAAAAAGCGAGTCCGCAACCAGATAGAACACACGCTTGACGTTGAAAAAAACGTCTGTAGAAATCAATTTAAAAAAAATTCAATTCTAGGGGTTCTTTTTAATTGTTGTTTATCCTTCTGTTTCCAGATAACACGGCAAAAAACCTCAAAATGATGTTCCACTTGGTCTTCCTTCTGGGATCTATGGCCATAACTACGACGACCGAAACTGATATCCGCAATCGGAAGGTCGTAATTAGTACAACCGGCACCCTGGTTTCGCTAAACGATCCGTCGATCGACATCGACCTCTCGGGTCGGGGTCTTCGATCTATCGACTCAAACGCCTTCGCAAATTCCACCCACATAAGATCTCTCAACCTCTCAAACAATTCTATTGAACGTCTTCCCGAAAGGGTCTTCTCACACCTCACCAATCTCGAGCATCTCTCATTGGCGAATAATCAACTCGGAGGTTTAGCAACAAAGAATGCATTCCTTGGTCTCGACCAGTTGAAATCGTTAAACATCAGTTTCAATCCACTCAAGAAAATCTTGGACCAAAAAAATTTTGTCGGATTGTCCAAATCCTGCGATATCTTCATCAAAGGATCGAAAAAATTCAGCGTCATAAGTCCGCTTGCATTTGGTGGAAAAACTGTCCCCTCCACTCTTGCAAAAATCGAGGATCAAACGAGACCAAATCTCGGAAATATATGTAACAATACGCGTTTCAATACGGACATACGACAACTATTGGCTAGAAGAGAGCCGGCAATTGATTCAAACGTTCGTATCAAAATTTGTATAGAAGACTTCAAGTTGAAATTTGTTGATTTGTCGAATACCGACGAGGCTTTAACACCGAATTGCATGAAGGGTGTGCCCGAGGTGAATTCACCTAAATTAGAATTCCCGGACATGCGAATTGCGTCGTATGAAAAAGGATGGTACCGATTAAAAAATATGCCCTTCAATTCAATCTATTTGGTTCACAATAGAATCGGGGACGTTACGAGTGATTTGCTCAATGATCTGCCTGAAGAAATCAAATACGTTAGTCTTGAGCGTAACGACATCGAACGATTGAACAAAGGAGTGATCGTTAACGAACATTTAAGAGGTTTGGACCTTTCACACAATGGCCTCAGTGCCATAGAAGAGGACGCTTTCATCGGGACAAATCTGACGCAACTCAATCTTGGAAGTAATTCATTGAAGCACATGAGATTCACGTTGGGTCTGCCGACAAGCTTGATTCGGTTGAATTTGGAATCTAACGAAATCAATGAAATATCAGCTGGTAGCTTCTCGCATCTCAAAGAACTACGACACATTCAGTTCTGTTACAACAGTATATCGGAATTGCACCCTCAAAGTTTCAGTGGACTGAAGTCACTGCAATATTTGGATCTGTCGTTCGTCGAACTGAAGAAACTTCAGCCGGGTGTCTTTCAGGATCTCGGTAATCTTACCAATCTCGATCTTTACGCAAACGAAATATCCAACCTGGAGAAGGGTGTCTTCAATGGTCTCGAATGTCTCACTTCACTGGATTTGGGCTCGAACAAATTGACTAGATTCACCAAAGACATGCTGAACGGTTTGACCGAGAATTGTGACGAAATATTTCTCAATTCCAACGAATTAGGGTGCCTGGAACCGGGTAGCTTTGTGAACATACCGAAGTCCGAATTGTCGTTGGCCTTTAACAAAATCAGCCAAATCAAGGAAGGTGCCTTTGACCTGCCATATCTGAAAACTTTGGAACTACAGTTCAATAATATAACGGTAATAGAGAGCGGAGCAGCGAAAAATTTAGGCAATTTGGCCGGGGAGATCCATGTAAAATTATCGTCGAATCCGATCAAGAGACTGGACAACGGTGCTTTGAGTGGATTGCCGAGTAAAGCTCATGTCGATTTGAGCCGGACGCCTATAGAGGTTATACAGGCAGGATTGTTTGATGTGCAGTTCCGCGGATGTGATCCTAATACGTTTGTTTGTATATAATCAGCGGTTTCGATCTTCGTCACTTATTTTTCCTATGCACCATCAACGAAACTACATTACGATACATCTCTTCAGGTTGTTTACAACATATTTCAATAGTCGGCGTCGTATTCGAAGATTCTTAGATTTCAACAAATACATTACACTACATTTATTTGAAGCCTTACGATCATAATTATAGAAATGTTGTAATGATTAAGCGATGTATAAAAATTATGTGATTTATAAAACTTATATAATTCTGATGACACGAAGGGATTCATCGATTCGTGAATGTTGCGGTCTTCCCAATTTCTTCCCAATTTCGAGGATAGTTATTAATATTACAGTGCAAATTTAATGGAGACATTACCAACCAACCAATACGAACTATTATTGATAATAGTACATTCTTATCCATCACCTTTTTGACTTTTTCTGCGGTCCATTTTCGAATAAACCCTCTCAGTAGCTTACGGAAGGAAAATTCGTCCCAAATTTTACGCGTTGATGACATAGCCAGTGAGAGCATTTGCACAGTGAGACAATCCGAGCATACCAAAAGTAGAGGAAAGTGTCTGGTTAACGCAGTTTCGTGTTTTCATCAATGCCAGCGCAGCGACTGATTCCTCGGATGTCTTTTTCTTTATTGTCACAAGAAAACCAAAATTTATTTGGCTGTACGCAAGATTCCTGCAATATTCCAATCATTACACGACTTGTCGTATGCTCGCGTGATATAATTTACATTTTACCTCTCTCCCAACGCGCGCTCACTTATTTCGTTCCGCGGAGGCCCGTTACATTCGGCTCTATGCGAAACTTGTGTAAAACATTTCATACTCTGGCGCCAGAGAGGCGCATGTACCGGGAAGCTAAACGGCATTGCAGACGGTCAGTGTCAGCCCGCTCGGGTGCCTCAAGGAATCGATGAATAATTCCTGGGATTTGATTTCAGGATACCACGCATACTGTAACTTCGCTCGGTATTACTATCACGCCTTTCGTGAAATTCGATTATTTTATACATGTAAAACAAAACTGTGCAATGTGCGATCGGCAGTTGTAGTCGAAGTTGTTTGAAAAATGTTCTGCTATCAAACATTGCCATCCCATTTTTTACTTAGAATCTTAAAAATGCAAAGACAAAAATAGTTATAAGCATCGATGAAATTATATAACATGAAATTATCGATATTTTCATTGAGCGGTATAGACCGTTGAGGTTATCGGCAGTGAAGTTGAAACTGATAAACATTTTTATTCATTGCCTCCGTTCAACATTTTTCTCTACATTCGTTCTAGTATTCTTAAACTCGTTCTCTAGTCGTAAATGAATGTAAACTACTTTTCTCGAAACTGTGTCACATTCCCTAACTGCATAAGCTTTGATTTTCATATGTCTACAATAGTAACGTATCTTTTATCGTTAACGATTGCACACTCATAATCATAATCGGAATTATAATCAAAGAGATTTTTTCATTTTCGTCGATTCTATGAATTCTGTAACTTGAAATATCCTGGAATGCGACCGTTATCCAGAGTCGATGAGTCATGGTAATGGTATCGCGGAACCCGTGTAATCCTTCAGGACACCAAGCGCATGCAGTGTGATCTGGTTGCTACTAAATGTGACCAATATCCTTTTTTTTTTATAAAAAGTATACGCAATTCGTGCACACACTTCATCGAGCGATGTTTCTTCGGCACCCAAGGCGTTGGTGTCCACGCATAAGATTTATAGCATACCACGCGAAGGAATTCAGTACACGCATTTAGAGGTGTCCACCGAGCGTACTCGTACCACACTTTCGCGGATCTATACCGGCAGTCTAATACGCGGCGAAATCCTATTGCGGGGTCGAGGGAGGAACGAGTCAGCAAAGAAGAATCGCTTTGCGCCCGAGCGCGACGAGCACCCAGTTAAACTGCATTTTTTCGTTCTTATGCTTTATTTGCGGATGGGTCGCGTCGGTGGCGAGGAGCGCACAAACCGCCGCGCAATCCCGCTTCGCGCGTTCTTTCCCCCGACATTGGCTCCCGGTGTGATCTACTGGGCTAATATAGCAGCGCGCGTTCGCCACTCTCGCGTGGCTTTTCGAAGCGCGACCGGGCATCGGTCGACTGTGGTTGCGGCGCGTAAAAAATGCACTGGGTGCAAGGCCCGCGAGTTCGCCACACGCGATAAAAGCGATTACTTTAAAGTAACATCATAAAGCCTCCCGGGGGCCCGCACTGTTCGAATTCTTCGTCCCTTTGGCGCATTTCTTTTATTATTTTTTCACCACTTACTCGACGTGCAACTCGGGGGATACTTTCTTTAAAAATAACCGGTAACAAGCGCCCACCCGCATGCATATATTGGAATTCATACCGTGACCACACTCTGATCTCGATAAAACTCTCGATGTCAAACGAGTTTCGTGATTTTGTCTTGGAAAAGCTACGTCGAGAGGTAATTTACTTATCGTGCTAAAATGTTAAAAAATGTTGTGCCCGTTTATTTTTTATGTCACAAATAACTTTCAACAATATTTCATCAAATTTCGTGTAACTCCGGAGCTGTTTATCAAAATTCTGTTTATCAAAAATTATTCAAAACAATGAGTTCAATGATATGGGCCAAGTGTAACCCATGAAACACTTCTATGTGGCAAAAAGTATTGTCTTTTTAATGCAACAAAATTTCTATAAATAATTAGCGTTCCAGTGTTTGCAAGCATCACAATAAACCGGTAGCACTCCTCCTGGAGATTCAAAGTATGATGTCGTCATTTTAATGGCACCCATTACGGTATGTCATTTTCCCGAGGGGATTGACCAAGATCTCAATATCACGTCAAAATACAACATTAATTGACTCTTTACAATAAAATCTGTTAATTGATCGGGAACCTCGTTTTGCCTACGTTTATATTCAAGAAATATATCGTTTCTAGAATTACAAAGGTCCGATCGATTTATAGGCTTGAGTTCGCTCCACCGTACAGCTTGCCGTGTGTTTCGTGTCAGGTATATAGTTTACCTACCGAGTATAAGGCCTCGAGCAAGGTACACACGATAAGATCGGCTTACTTTCCGCAGAGCGAAGTGCAGACGTGGTGAACACCAATCGGCATGGAGTCCACGCTTTGTATACTTATTCGTATAGCGCATATACCGATAACCAGCGCGACATTAGAATGGAGAAAAACACCGTTTGCCTGTCAATGGCCACTCGGATCTCTTCTTCCTTCTTCGATGGCCTCGTTCTTTCCTCTTCTCCGACTTATTCGCATCTCTTCTTCATCTTGTGCTTCAATAGTTGTTTGTTTTATTGCGATGCTCTGGGACTCTTGAAGCGGCTCCGTTTCAAGTACCATTCTCGTGTACGTTAGTACATTATATGGTACACTAGTCTTTTAGGGATAGCATAGAAATCTCAAGATGCTCCGGATGAATCGTCCACGGAACTCTACTCGTGCAACTTCAAGGTCCACACACAATTCTCCATGAATATATCACCGCGGAGCGTCTACCGCCGCACAGACACGGTTTAGCATGACTTGGACTTTTCTGTTCGGTTAACACGGTGTCGGTAAAACCAAGTTCAAAACGATACTCAGTCTTTGTCAACGACCCGTAAGCATTTTTGTCTTCCCTCGCGCTTTGCTTTGGTGAAAAAAAAAATCGATGTTCAAATGCATTTATCGGATGAACCCGAATGGTTTCGAATGACAGAAAATTGTCTTCTCGTAGTCCATCCTCTACAATCGTGAATACTCATTTTTAAGCCGAAACTAAGGATACGGTTCCATAAAACTATTATTTATTATTGAAAAACTATGTGAATCGCATGCAAGTATATAGGTTTCACACTTTCTTTGTGGCTTTTCTCCACAGCCAACACGTACACTTGACTAATGGCGAAAATGTCACGTATGCCTACTGTTACCGACAGACGCGCTTGTATCGGACGCTTTCGCGCGCGGAGAGATATATTCTCGGAGGATTTTAATTAACTCCGTTACTTCGTCGGTTGAGAACAGTGGATTCTCTTCGTGTTCCGGGCACGAGACACGGATGTTAACTGTACAGTTAGATCGTACCGGGAAGACTACACCCACCGCTCGCCATCTCGAATGGTTCATGGATGGTGGACGGATGCTGCGCGACAGAGATTCTAGAAACAATTTGTCAAGAGTCCAGCGAGGCAGACCTCAAAAACCATTTTTTTATTCTCGTTGGCTGCGTGCTTTTATTTTGAAGTTGCGTGATTTTAACTCAATTTAGTGGTCTATTAGTAGAAATCCAAGAAAACAATACAATCTGCGTACAGTTACGGTATTGGGTCGAAGTTCTAAGCAAAATGTCACGGCAGACCGTTCATCGACGTTAATAACGTCTCGAGATGGGATTATGACCGCTCGGTTGATCGAAGCACCGTAGCCAGAGGCGCAGTGCAACGACAAATAGACGGCGGCCCGAACCTCGAGCCAGAATCAATAAATTATAAAAACAAACAGGATATATTCTTGGACTCTCGAGAGAAATTATAGAAACTTGGGCTATATCGAGATTGAGTACCCAGCAGTGTGTACGCTTTGCGACCTTGCCGAAGACCCGACCGTCCGCGATTGTTATTGCGAGGACGCTATAGTTAATCCGGTGAAAGCTACGCTGGTAATGCTTTCGATCCAGAATCGCTCGCTTTTAAGTTGAACCTTATAAACTTTTTTTCTCATTATACGTAGTAATTTTTAGTTCGGAATGTTCAAAAATATTCAATCAATGCTGCCGGCAACGAACCCCATTAATAATATAAACGCGCGAATAAAAATAAACGTTTAAAACAATAGTTTTCACTTTGCAAAGTACCATCGCGAAATCGATTTCCCTAAGAAATGTGATAAAACGAAAAATTCCAACTGACTAATGCCCAAAGAAAGTTCCCCGAGAGGGAATACAATTTTCTGGAATACATTTCGCCGAAAAGACGATTTTCTCAAATACCATTTTCGGAAACGGAACTCCGAGTAGAACGAATTTCCGTGAATGCAATTCCATGAGAAGATAATAATTCATCGGTAAAATTTTCAACCTTGATACTTTGTCATGTGGCGCCCATTGTATTGCAAATACTATTTTGTAATGCGGCTAGCGGTCGCAGTGCCACCAAACCCAAGTATGGGACGTCGCGAGCTCGCGCGTCGTAACGCGCTTCACTTTCCCCTTTTTAATCAATTTGATCCACATTTGGAAGCTCTCGTATAACAACTGACGAGTGGCAATATATATTTTTGAAGATACGATGTTATCACAAAGACGTAAAGGTTTTTGCAAATCGCACGATACGTCCTCAATGTCGATTAATATTATTCGGCATCGAATGCAATAAACCTTTCACACAATTAACATTTGAGGCATATCAACCGCCGTCATTAAACGTTCTCTCGAATCGATTAGAAACTACAATGTTGGGAGCCAGCGCTTCGTGAGCACCGCAGCAGGGCGCACAAGATCGTGGACAAAAGGTCGTTTGTAGCTCGGTGAGTTTTCACCTCGACTAATGAACGTATTTAATGAAGGTGCGCGCACTGATTCCTCACGTAGAGACTTGTAAATGGGACGAAGTATACACTGGAAGACACGGGCAGAAAAATGATGAAAAAATAAGAGACGAGACCTAATAAGGTGGATATTTCGAGTGAATATACAATAACTGTAGATGTTACAAAAAGTCGGAAAAAAATACTTGTTCAATAAAGGTGCGGGAATATAATAATGTAAACACGATAAAACATCAACTTGTCGATAACATTTTGCAATTATTATGATGCACGATTAATCTCTTCAGTATATTGTCAACGTGTATGCATTTTTTCAGATTTTTATACTATCGAGAAGTGTTTGGAATTCTCTCCCATTTTTCTCGAACGTATGCGAAATGAACACCACGTGCTGGATCTGCCTTAAATATAACATTTAATTCACTGTTATACGATAATCGACAAAGTAATTTTGATAATCGAGAATTCTCAGACTTATGAAATTGAATATTAATAATGAAATGTAACGTAATGGAATTTAGAATTATGATACGACTCGGAAATTAAGACGACCAATTAATTAATTACGAATATTCCGATGATTCATGGAAACGCGACAATGTGCTAGGTTGGCTCCGTAGTGGAAACATCGTGATTTTGTCAATGAATCATCACGATCGTTACACCGTTATGTATGACATGACCGGAAAATTTACAAGGTCCCGCGCATAAAAAAAAATTTCACCTGTCCGCCCACTAGCTTCCATACGACTCGAAACTCCCCCAATAAAATGAGAGAGTTCCTTCATGCATATAAATGTCTTTTATAGTTTTGCGTTCCGGAGCTTCACCGAGTGACTCTTTGACCGAAATAAATGTCGGCTTTGTCCGGGGCTCGCCGGCGCAAATTATATTACAACCGTACGGTCTGACCGCTTCGTTTTGATTCGCATTCCCATTTTCTTCAGATCCAAGGGATTCATGCGAGTAAATAAAATAATGACGAAAGTCAGCGGAATGTGTCGGCGGAAGCGCATGGCACGCTTCATCCAACATATTGTCTCCTCAATCATACTTTGCGCGCGGAAACTTTTGGTAACGCGAAGTCGAATCTTTCGAGTCGGCCCATTCCCCGGTCGTGGTACGAGACGACTTCGTCGACGACGATGACAAACTTATTATTGGCCCAAGCGATGGTGCGAGTCCAAAACTCGCGGCTTCTCATTTTCAGCGAGTTTTACTCACAGCGTAGGCGGTCCGAGTCGAGACAGAGCGCGTAGCTTGGAAGCCATTCCGAATATCAGCTGGAACTAAAAAGTTGAAATACGAGCGAAGAGATGGGTACGCGCGCTTTCAACGTCGGAAGAAAAAAAAGGCCATGGGACGCGTAATCCAAGCTGTCTCCGCTACGGCTTCTTCCTCGGCTTCTGCTTTTTTTTACGTTTCTCATCGCCGTCGTTGCCGGCCAACGACCAACTTCGTGACTTTTCGAGGTCCCCGTTGCGCGATGACTCGTCCTCTTGTCTCCAGACAATGACTTCCAGGGAATTAGCCGCGCGTTTAGTAGTCATCGGATCATAAATTCTCGGCATCGCAGGCGAGTGATAATTATTTCGGCGATAAATCACAACGGACTCGGCCGAGTCCGGATTCCCGATGGGGATAAGAAATGACTTTTTTTTTGTCTTACAACGACATACAATCAAGGGTTACATCTACGAGACGATTCGGAAAGCGAGTCAAATGAAAAAAAATGCACCAACCGCAAGGCACAATATTTTTAATAAACAATAACATTTGGAGAGCGAGAAAATCGTAAACATTGGTGTACGCTAATAGGCGAAAAAACGATAAACCAATTCCTTTCGAGACATCGATCGGGGATCGACAAGGCGTGTCGCCCGTCAGTGTTTCGACCTGACCAACTGAACTTATCGCGATAATGCATTGCGCGTTTCTGGGTCATTCGCACCGTGCAGAAATTTACCGCGTGTTCGTGTACGTGTATGAGATGTATATAGCTTGACAAGGTATGGAACTTATCTGCTCGAGACACGTACAAGCTCAACGAGCCGACAACAGTGCGAGCATTCCTTTCTATGCAAGTTTACGGGGTTAATATCGTTCGCGCTTCGACGAATTGCAAGAACAAGATCACGCACGCTTTCAATGCTGTAGTTCAATATTGTACTTACGTTTTGAGCGTTTAACGTTGATTCCTCACGGTTCGTTGCCAATGACAATTTTATAGAAATTCTCATAGAATTTTCATAGAAAACAACAAATTTTAAAAATCCATCGACTAAAACCGATCGTCCCGGCTACAGCGGGTATATCTCGAAAAATTTCGAGAGGTTCTTTGCCGTTTCGACAAGCATCGGAGACAAACCTTCGAGATGCACGCATCAAATCGACACCAAATGCATAACTGCCGGCTTTTGTCCCGCGGGCAGTCGGGATTTGAAAAGACCCTCTCAAATGCTGAAGCGCCAAAATGCTCGGACATTGTCCGAGAAAAATCCATGATTCTCTTAAAACCGAGGGAAGAGACAAAAAGCAGATAAAGTACATGGATACAAGAGCCTTGACAATTATTATTTTTTTTATTTATTTAATGAGAAATTAGATATTCTGAATACATTACGGAAAAAAGATAATATCGATCGAAAGAATCGCCATCATCATCATTATTGTAATTATTTAAATTTTCATTTACATTGCGAAAAAAGCTGATGAAAGGCCTCCTTTCTGCCTCGCTGTTTTTTCGTTCGATCGGGGCTTTTCCGGGGTGGTCTCGTGACCCAGTCGGAACGATATTAATAATAACACATATAAAAAGTAATAAAACAGCGGTTAATACGTACGTATTGTGTACTTTCACTGTAATACGTTCGACACACTCGAGAGCAGTGGGGAGGTAATTTATAAGGAAAGGTAAACGAACTGTGTAGATGCCTGCCGAACGGCATATCGTGGCACACTGGTGTAGCGCAAATGCGTGGAACACGGCAAACAAGTGAAGGAGGAACAATTCCGAAGACATTTTGCTCTGCCTTTGCTTCCTCTTTCGGTCTCGTTCTTCCTGTATCTATCCCGTCCGTAGTCTTACGTTGATAACATTGTTATCGCGAACCGTTATGAACCGTCACGATCCCTTCTCGGAACAAGATCTCCACTCTCTATCTGGACATTGAGGAGAGGAGAGTTTCATCTCATTCTCCCCTCCTTTCTATCTTGTAATATTCTAACAGATCTTAAATGCAATCTCAGCTCCTACACTTCCCTTCCTAACGCGGCGATCGTGACTCGATCGATCCATCGGATTGTACTCTCGATCTAAGCGTCGATATGATGTTTAACAATAAGCGGATAATCACCGATAGTTGGAAATGGATAAAAGAACGCGCGCATTTACCGTAAAAAATGGCCCTTGTACTATCCGAAGATTCAAACCTTGAGGTAAAATAACATATTTCGAAAATCCGTTTTTACAGATCCACAACTTCCGGGTCTCTCTGACATCCTCGTAACTATCCCACACGGTGACTAAATATAAATAATCTTCCAAGCATTTGCGCAAGGTTCAAACGTAAACCTTTTAGCCGAAGGAAAAAGATTACATTAAATGTATCTATCCACAAATATAAGAGATAGAAGCGATCCTTCTCATCCTTCTGTAAACTTTAGAGGGTACAAGACGGGAAGTTCGGACTATGAGCCACGAATAAACCTGCCCACTCGTACCTTTATGCGTGGATAAAATTGGTATACGTTACTATATGAGACCGCAATTCACACTTAATCTCAGTCGTACAGTCGCGTAGTAATCGGTCAGTAGTGGCAGCAGCAACGGTAACTGCTACTTTTGGTAATGTCTTCAAATTCTCCGGGCCGAGCTAGAAACTGTACAGCTCTTCCGGAGGATACCGGAAGATAATTCCTCAGTATGCTGGAAATACTTACGAATTGCACCTCAAAATATCCAAAACTGCTGATTAACCCGTCCAATGAGCCTCTGCTAGGGTCTAAAACAGGGCGAATTCTAGCGTCACTAGGGCGTAACACCATTCTGATCGTTGCGATGATCCCGTTCTCGCATATCGTTGAAGGTCAGATGTTGGATAGATTACGGAGATGTGCCACCGTCCCAAATATAAAGAGTTTATCATGATTATTACCATATTTATATATTATTTTTGGTGATATATTTTTATCGCCTCATTGCATGGCATTGCATTAAAAAAAGCACGAGTCAAACGTCTTCGCCGTAAAGAGTAAGCGCGATAGGATCCAGACGTTGCCGGTATAAGCGTGCAATAGCTGGCACCATTGTGAGGTCTACCTCTGTGCCAAGTCTGTTTATGCCAACCTGGCCCGTCCGATCGGACTTCCCTGTCCAAAGACAATACATCTCTATTTTATTCTTACCGCAACGCCGCTATGTCCATGAGTTGTGGCTATGCTCGGACTTAATGGATAGAGAGGCACTTCGCATACAACCACGGCGTCATTCTATCTTCCGGTTATTTTTAATTCTCTGCGTTTCCATCGCAGTGTACCGTAACATAATAATCGTGATATCACGGCCGCCTGGATACTCGGCAAAGCCATGCAGTCCCGCACTTTTGCACTCCAAAGGTTTTCGTCGAACGCTTCCTTTTATCTTGCTCGCGGGGACTTTTTTTTTCGCATGAGACAAACAATATGCGGAAACGCTTTGTGCACTGGATTCGGGATCTATATCGACCAAGCGATATACCAACCAACCAACCAGATCGAATGAGTTACCTCCCCCGTGCAGTGAGTTTCAGACAATGAGATTGTCAATTCCTCAGGGGGTTGTTGCAACGCGAGAGTTTCACAGCGAGGATCCGTGTCCGACGAGAACTTTCCAATTTTCATAAGGAGGCGACCATCGGATATTGCAACGGGGCCGCGGAGGTCGCGCGAAATGCGTCTCTCTCTCTCTCGGCCGGTACGTCAGTGAAATCGTATAGATATTAACATTCTTTCGAGATGCGTCGATAACACGTTCTTGCGATTTACTTCTTTTCACTTCGTTTTATTGTTTCATCTCGATGTCTCTTCCGAAAGACAGTGCACTCTGCAATTTCACCGGAGGACAATGGTGCCATCGAGAGACGGGTATGTTTGCACTTGTTGGAAAAGGTAGAAAGGCCAAAGGTGGAACATTATACGACGAGTCGACCGGTGGGCGATGCTGGGGGTCACTTGCACGAAACGTACGCATGCATTCGTAATGGGATTCGATTCTCACCGTCTCTCATCGACAACAATATAATTAACAAATTATCACATATCAATAGTATTTTGTTAATTCGTAATTTATTCATGCGAGCGATGAATTAATTTAAAAAAAAGTGAATTCTCAATAAATTAGAATGATTTCCTTCATTTTAGCGAAAACTATTCTATCCACCGTTCGAAAATTTCGTTAATTATAAGAATTATTTATTTTGTTTCGCCAAGAATTTGTTTCGTGGTTTATAAAAAAGGTTTACATGCGTGGGTCCGGATGTTTGTTATTATTAGATCGTCCGCAAGATTACATTGAAAGACTGCTTCCGTTCCTAACGTTCGCAATTCTTTAGATATGGACCACATTTGGGAAAAGTAGATTTTTGTTAAATGAGTTGTGATTGAGTTGGTCGCATACTTCCCGATAGAGTGAACTTTGTGAAAAGTAAACAATGACGAGGAAGCGAAGCGGAGAAAAAAAATTAGTTGCCAGAACCAACTTCCGCGCTGGAAATTAATGCTAGTTGGTACGACAAATCTATTTGTTGGGTCAGCCAATTTATTTGTTCGTCCGAGAAATTTATTGGTGCTTCCAACTAATGTCACTGTTCTGGCGCCACAGTTGATTCTGGCAACAAATTATTATTCTCCGTCGATATGCGAGGTTTTCTTTGCAACCTCGTGTTTCTCATTGAAACATCGAAGTACTTCGCAACGCAAGTCGCACGTCACGCTATGCGGACAAGTTTCGTAGCAAATGGGCATGACGGATAACAACGAGCGAACAGAAACGAAGTGAAAGCAAAATCTTCTAAATTCAAGTACGCTGTGCGTTCGCTACAGGGTCAGCTAGTCGATTACAATACAGTATAGCGCACACTTCGTCCACGGAGAAGACGGTTGCGCTGTACGATAGGATTAACGCTAACGCGGACCGAGCGTGTGCGGTTGCGCCGCGCGAGAACAAACAATGCGAGCCAATTACTGCGTGCAATATGACGTTGTTTCTGCCGGTGAACATCGGGCAAGCGAATCGCGTTGTCGTGCCGCGTTGCAGTTTCCCGTCTTAGTTACACGTTTCTCTACAATGTTTCCTCGTACGGTCGGCTCTATATGCCTATAAAATGCCCTCCGGGGACCCAACGTCTCGGAGGTATTATCCCACATCCGGTATCTGCCGGTACACTCCCCGGTACTATAAAAGTACGTTGTATACTCGGTCTTGCTTCTCGTATACAACCCGCTCGACAACGAGAGGTATCCACGGGTACTTTGCGCTACTCGCCCCGATTACCGTCACCGCTGCGGAAGACGTTAGTGTCCCGCCGCTCGCCATGGAACGACTCGATCTTTCCTTCGGGCGGAATTATAAACTGTATTATATATATGAGGGATTTACGAATCTCGGAACAACCGTCGCACTTCCAGTATGCGACGTGTTACCTTTCGTTGAAACTACGTTTCCATCCGCATCGATTGTCGCAATAAAATCCCGAAGCAAGAAAAACCGTTTGTCCGAATGTACCTTTCCGAAAATCTGCGCAACCTCGAGCTGTCGCAATTTATCAAAGAAATTCTGAGTATCTTCCGAAATATTCTGAAAAACTGATTGTTTCTGATAAAGTTCGCGATTCGAACAAGTTCTTTCTAAGATCTTACTTATTCCGATACTCGTACCTTAAGTACAAACATTCAGGGAGCATTATGAACTCTTTTCATTTTTACAGAAATGCTATGATTTTCCCGGATGTTGGTTTCGATAGTTTCATAAAACGCTCTCTGTACTCTCTCTCTCTGAGATCCATTCATTTCGTTATCTATTCCAACGGTTAACTTTTTCCGAGAAGGTACCACTTTTTATACGTATTTCCTTACAAACAGAGCTTGGTGAATCGTGTTAAAAGAAGATCAGAAAGCAATATGCCAATGTAGTTGGCACGATTTTTTAATATTTATTGTTGAGCGATTGAGTTAGATAGGAAAATACAAGACTAGGAATTAGCTGTCTCAAAGATGTCGGGCTGCGGTTCGCGGGCGCAATATCTGTAAATCTACTCGTAACTTCTCGACTCCATTCTGCATTTGAATCATACTGTATATGCGTACAGTGTGTTATATTCGATATTCAGGCTTGTCCAAGCTTACCGTCGTTACGAAACACTCGCAAGCGGATAACCAGTTTGCCAAAGCGAAATATTAATAATCACTACTGCTTCCGGCTTCTCGGAAACGGTTGAGGAAACGTGAGAAATTGTGAATTTGCCCGTTCACCCGAGAGGTGAGATAATCCGTAGGTGTAACGCCAGTTGGATACATCGCAGCCAAAGGGACAATAAACATTTTAGATAGGAATAGAGCCCGAGCACTCGACTGAGATTCGCTCGACTCCATAAGATTCTTGCATCCTTCGATTGTATCTCCGAGATCTTCGAGGACCTCACAACGATATTCAAATAACATTATACTAAAGAGTCGAACGTATCTCCGTTGGAAAAGGAGCTAGGTAAGAATTCGAATAGATACGCTGAGCACTCGAGCTTCATTCTTACCCCATGAGAAAAAAAAAGATTCAAACACCACGGTTTAGATATCTAAACATTGTTACATTACCGGATAGTAACGAGCTCCGGATGACGCTGGCCGGATCTTCGACACTGGCGCAATAATACGTAGTGAATTTTACCGACTTGCCGGATTAGATAATGAAGCCGGTGGGGAGATTGAGAATCGTCAACTGTGGTTGAGTCCAACATTCGAGCCTAATAAAGTCTAATTATTATAAGACACTTACGACTGAAAAAAAAGAAAGATTTTTCAATCTATCGTTGATAATCAATTTAATAAAATAGGACTTTGGAGAAAAAAACTCTTCGACCAGTGTATCGTTTTAGGTGTTAGTAACGTCGATTACCGGCTACGAAATGGCGAGTGCATAAAATGGACGAAAACAGCATCGGAACGAATACTTCGTGATATGCAAACCAAGAAGTCTCGCATTTGCTGGGTTCGCCTATCCGTAAGCGATTCGTTAGGCGTGACAGCGCAGAGGTAAGCCCCGGCCTTGTTTGAAGAAACACCCGCGTGTTATTTATCGCTCGGCGAGTCTTCGGGGCCGATAACGCGTTATCGCGCTATGCATACGCCAGTTATTACGGTATCAAGTATATTCTCGCCGAACGTCGAGAGTGATAAGACGGAATCGCAACACAATACAAATCCCTTGTGAGGGATAGTGAATTTTTAGTTCTCTCGCGACCTTGAATGTGTCAAAGAGAAGCGATCGACACACGAGGTAAATTTTGTTTTATTATCATATTCGATAGTATATGTAATTATATATATATAATATCACAGTACATCAATACTTTGCGGATATTCATCGAATGGAAAGTCTTTCTTTTGGTCGCCCAATATCGCTTTTCAAAGAGAATACTAATGGTAGCCAGTAAGAATAATATGAATCAAGCGCAAGATAAGAGACATCGCGGAGAAGAAATTGGAGCGCCCAATAGACATTGCGTAGTAGCGAGCGTAAGTGAATTCCCGGTCTCTCACGGGTTCAGGCGCCGTGTGCGTTCTAATTTTAATGCGACGGACGACCCGCTGGTCGGCAAGAAGAGAGCTCCGATGCACCCGACGACACCAACGGTACGTGCTTCGTCACGCATCTGTTACTATAAACCAAGCCGCGTTCTGGGCTACACACGCAGAGCGCACACCGGGGAATCCCGGTCTACCGAATTTTTAACGCTCGGCTAACGAAGCAAGTTCTAATTGAATCGACGCGCGCGAATTGGCTTCTTTTATTAAATTTTCTACCCTCTCATCGACAGAGACACTGGGAGCGAGCGACGCATCACTTTTCCCTGTCCCTCCGTCGAGCATTACCGACCGACTGACACATTGGTCATCCTTACTTCTCGTCACGCCGTTGATACGCGCGAATATGAGATACGCAGAAAAGTTCCCGAAGCGAAAGATGCCGGCTCGGTCTTTGCGCTCGCGCTCGGCATCGTTCGTTGAGAGCTTGCGACGTTTGGTCGGGCTCTTTGATCGGTGCCGTTTCGACTGACGAACGAACGTGGCAAAGAGTAACAAAGATGAAGAAGCAAAAGAAGAAAATATAGATATCTCATCGACGCTACGCCGAGAGGTATTTTAACCTTGTCGCGCAAGCACGGGGAAAAAATTCTTCATGCGAATGAAGTCAAGTAGATCGAACGAGGAAAAGGGTTGAAAAAAAAGGAAGAAAAATAGAAGTGAAAATAAATGAATAGCTCGGGTATAACGTGACGTTCACGAGCCGGACGATCTCTCTCCGAGCAATAATTCGAATGGCACAAGGCCTCACTCGGATTATCGTACACCTGGATCTACGAGACTGAACACTACGTAACACGTACGTCGTCTACGTGGACGATTCTCTCGGGTTCCATTCCCGCCTCCCGTGCCCATCCGTCGCTCTCGTCGGACATTTACGATATTCTCTCTCGCGTACACACTCCGTTTGATTTATCGCCTTCCTCGCGGATTCATGGGTGCATCGGCCAATGGAGCGTGAGTACGCGTACAACGCGGTTCGCGCGCATTCACATAGCTATGACACACTTGGATCTACGGAGACGAGTAAGTACGGACAGTCGTCGGAAAAACGCATGTAGATTCGAGTCATGTGCGAAATTGATACAAAAAATCTTCGATCGAGGGGAAATATCTTAACTTGGATGATTTATTAAATTTGCTTTTTTTTAGCGCTTCGTGAAATTTCTATTTTTTGAGCATGTTTCCCGAAAATGACTCATTGATAGCTGCAAAATCCGATGTACTTGTGACAATTTGTATCAAACGCGAGTTTTTGTGAAGTCACTCGCAATCGACTGACAGTTCGTGGAAATCTCCCCCAAATAAGAGCCATCGCCGTGCAATGGCATTGGTAGAATTATTCTATCTCGTGACGCAAGTCCGCTCGCAAATGCGAACGCGATGTGACGTAATAATAAATTTAAAAGTACTCCTTTGCGTTTGACGCGCTATTGTCGCACTCCTTGCCGACAAATGTAATCTGGGTCGCCAAAGTAGCTCGAATGTACGACCCTGGCATTGACGACTAAGAGTAGAGTCGAAACTCTCGTCTTCACCGATAACAAAACCGTACGATTAAACGTCCTTTCCTCAAATTTCTTTTCAAATTCACACAAATTACAAAAAATTGTTTTTCCAGATTCAGCTGCATTTTATCACAATTTCGCAAAAATGGCGATAAAAATGACGGTTTTTTTTGCATTCAAATCGACCGTCGTGATTCGGGATGTTTTTCCGGCAACCGCATCTTTCGATTTAATGATTTGCGAACGAATCTTTCGAGACTTCACATATATGTGCCCAAGCAACTAAAAATCAGTTTATTTCATCCCATCGGACATCAACGTCAAAATGTCATTGAACAACAATTCTTTGCATTAACGCATAGAGCTTCCTCGGGGGTTATGCGCATATATGTAATTTCAGCTTTCCGCCGCGAGGCCACGATCGCGCTTGTTTCGTAGCGAGTGCAAAAGCCCGTTCGCTCGACGAAGGTGAAGAAATGCAAGGTGCATAGCGCCGACCTACGACCTTGGGCTCAGTCACGATTCCTCGATGTGCACCGACTAACCACCGGTAAACTTTGTTCCGATCTTGGTAGGTAGTACTAAATCACAATCGTAGCAACTACGTTGAACCTTCGCGAGTTTGCCACCACTTGGAATAATATTATACTTCTTCGCCACGCAGAAGGATCAAACTCCAACGACGCTACAAAAGTACGGGTCTCGCTGAATCCGTTACAATGCCATGGAAATCACCGCGTCTCGTCGCGCACCACGCTCAAGTATACACGCGACATACGAACCACACGAATGCATTTTGTCAACAACTTTACCGTTAAGGTATCACGGTACCCGAGTAGTCCTCAAAGTCCTCAAACTCCTCTCGAAGTTTAACAGGACCAATGGCTCATTGCGCGATAGTCGCGCTTCAACCTATTGACACCTAAGAATCGACAAACTTGCCCTCCGGCCGTCTCCTCGAGTAGAACCAAACGAACAAACTTCATATTAGTCATCGTCGGCGCAGGATACGGGCGAATAAATAATGAAGAACAAGGAACTAGTCAATCGAATAGTTTACGCCAAGGTTTTACCGAAGGCCAGTTCGATTATTTGCGAAAAAAAAAAACTTTACAACCTCTGCACAGTATACGCTTTCGCTTGTACAGTACGGCTCGTTTCCTTATATCCCTTGATGCATGTCTGTAGACAAATCTCCGAAGCCATTCACTGAATTTACACCCGCTCTGACATTGGGCATTAAACGGTACTGAAAGATAGGCTGCAATATCTTGTATCATCTTCAGCATCGTTACGCGCGTCTATCCGAGAGCGTCTAACATTTCACAGTCGTTCAGTATCTGTTTTTTTTTTATTTTTTATCTTAATGTATTTATGCCATCGTGCAATTCCTTCCTCGTCTCGGGTCAATTCGAGGTCGATTTCGGGTCCAGTGTGTACAACTCACAATGTGATGGTCCCGCTTATACGTTTGTTACTTATTGTTACTCTACTCTTTGTCAAAGACATATATTTTTATTTTTTCAAGAAAATAGTGAAGCGATTTCTTTCAAACTTCGATAAACTAAAATTCCCGTCGATTCGAAAAAGAAGTAGGCGTTGTTAGCAAATAAAAATATAAAAAGAATTGGCATTTTGTCTCTACGAATCTATCTTGATGAGGTGCAGCAAAAAGAAAGGTGGTGTTAAATAGCAGAGAAACACATTGTTACAGGCCGGAGTCACGATTTTGTGATTTTTCAGGGCCATAAATTAACGAGGCTTTATCGGCGAGCGTGGACCGTTTCTCTTCGGAGAGCTTGGCCGCACTCGAACGAGTTAGAGGGGACGAGGTGCGAAATGTTAGCGAATCGCGGGGCAAGGGGTTGGCACTCGGCTGGTTTGCCGTTCAAGAAAAACCCGAGAGGTGCTGGTAATACGATACCTGAACCTGCCTACGAGGAATTCTATAGGGCCGGAGTTCTCTCGCCCGTACCTCCGCTTCGGACACCGACCGTTCGCTCGTGCGATTTATTATTTTTATTAATCGCGTTTTCTTATCTTCTTCTTTTTTGCCCCTAAGACACACACGATGTTTGCCAACCGACGAAACATTTCGGACTCCAATTCTTACGCGCGGTTGGCCTTTTCTTATTCTTTTCGTCATTCGCTACTACGTAGCCGTATAGAAAAAGTCCTTTTCAGAAAATCGTTTTTCAGACATTTTTCGGAAGGTCGTTTTGTTAAAAAATTGTTTGAACGTAATAATTTTTGCAAAATTGTTCTTCGAAGAAGTCTCGACCGTACCCGTACTCGGGGAAGTTTTAAGAGCAGAACGTTAGGTAAGGAGCCAGTGGTAAATATCATTGAACCCGATTAGAAGAGTCATGTGAGGTAATTTTTTTCGAGATGCATAAGATGAATAAAAAAATATATATAATTATTATCAACAATAATAGTAAATGAAGAAACAAAAAACAATCACTTCTCGCGATTAGAGAATTGCGCACGATCGAATAAGGATTATCGGGCATATAAAATACAAGAATCGCTCGGTTCACGTTTAACATAGAATTTTATTCTTCAATTGAGGATAACAAGTGACTAGCACTTAAAAAATACAATCCCTCGTCGTCGGAATTCGTATAAGTATAGCAAAACGCCGTTGACGTTTTTTCATCAATTCGCAATTAAACTATTCTCGTAAGCTTCACACACACACACACACACACACGCACGCACACGCGCACTCTCCGTTTCGCACACGCATTTTGGAATGTATATAATTAGTATTCGATTAAATTACGGGCAGAGGCTTACCATCTCGTTTTTTCTCACACTCTCGTCACGTTAACGCAGTCAATTATCAGTCGCGACGCGAATATCGTCCATATAGATTCTTTTTTTAACCTCTCGCGGCAATCACGCGAGCACACCAATATATTATATGTACACGCCTACTTAAATCTATGATCCTTAAAATTACTGTAAAAACAGAGGTTGAAAAAAAAAATTACAAAGGTCGTCGTCACAACGTTCGTCGGATAATTTTTTTAAATCCTATTACGCTAGTGATAGCGATATTTATGTTAACAGTATAACATTTTCGTGATCATCTCTTTTTCGTTCGATCGCCGCAGCTTGACAAATTGTCACGGGGACTTGAGGCCGATATATACATATATATATATATAATTGTTTTTTCACAGAAATAATTTAGACACGTAATCGAAACGGTAACAATGAAAAATTTCGTATTATCGGCGACTTGTAAAACTAAAGGGATACATCTTTACTCTACTATTCTATCGCGGCTTTAGGAACATTATGTATTTACGACGATACCGCGCGGCTTTACTCCTTCGAAGATCTCGAAACCCTCGGGAACTCATTTCTACGTTTGGGGTAAACGCTGAAGGGTTTAAAAATGACTACTAAAACATTTCGAAAGAAAGAATGCATCGTTAGTGCGTATTCGACTTTTTTTTTCGATTGTTCCCAAAAATGTGGAATACTTTTAAGAATAGTTTCATAACTAATCCGAGAACGAAATAATATATAGAATAGTCTACTACTATTCTAGAATATAATCGAACGGCATTTTATGCTACATGAAAATTATGCTTCCTCCCGAGCAGTATACGATATTTTCTTCCCGATTTCGCTAAAAAATTACCTCATTCCGTGCTTGCAACAAGGACGCAAGGCGTTCGGATTTTTATCCAATGACAAGTACGCATGCGCAGTACGATTCTTTTCAACGGGGTAGAAATTAACCGTCTTCATCACTGGGGAGTAATGAAACTGGATAACCCATGCGTACTAATCATTGGTTAAGAATGAGCCATTTTCCGACTGCGTTGCACGTTTGACATGAGGTCATTTTAGCGATGTCGGGAGCACAGAGTATTCTAATTTAGAATAGAATGGGCCGATTATTCTATTCTAGAATAATAGATAGAAAAGTTCTTGGATTCTTCTGTAGACTATACCGATTTTTTGAGTCTACCAGTAGACTATTGAAGAATAGTCTTCAGAATATTCTACATCGTCGCAATAGTTTAAAGACTATTCCGGGGACAATTTCTCAATTGTTCATTCGACTATCATTGCGAATGAGTCAATATTCTTTGCGGCGAAATATTTGGACATTTGTTCGGACGAATCAGCGAACTATCGTCAGAGGCCGCTGCGCGATATTCGACTGCAAGAAAAATTCTACTAAATCACAATCAAGCATCGAGATGCATATAAAAATCTAATAATAGGAGACTTATGGCACGCCTGAAGCATCCACCCTTCGCGAAGGATTTGTTTAATGATTTGATTGCATTGCAGAACATTGCGCGATTAATAGAAAAAAAAATGTTCGAAATGACATAACGTCAGAATCTTTATGGAAAATAGGGCGCTCGTCAAATTTGAAGCACTTTGACTTCCACGCTCCGTAAAAAAAATACCCGCACAATTCTATGATGTGTGTCGAGTAAATTTGTGTATTCTATCAACGAACGTGGAGAACGATTAATTAATAGTTTTCCGAGTAGGAACTCTGGGCCCGTGTGAAAACAAGAAGGACACGCACATACACACATTCTCGCTCACCGCGTATCTCGCAGCGGCGCGATCTTTCTACTGCGTGGTGATAAATCGACTGAAAACTTCGCTCTTCCCCGGAGATCGGTAATACACTCGCCTTCGACTCGTACGGACACTCGTACACTCTTCGAATGAGCCCCTGCGCTAACGGAGTCCGACGATCCTTTTTTTCAGAGTTCAAAAACATTACAAAAGGTCATTTTGCTACAGTTCGAAGACTACCCGTTCGTCTGTTCTAAACAGTCTTTAGGCTATTCGAAAATAGCCAACTGGAAGATCTCGAAAATAGGAATGACCTCTAACAAAATAGTCCTATTGTATTCTAGGAATAATCTTCGAGACTTCTAGAACAAGCGGAAAAGTTTTTCGGGCAATTTCAAAGAGTATAAGACCTTTCCTAGGAAATAATAGTTTTTGAACTATCGAATAAAAAGAGCATTCCCATCGTCTAGAAATCGAATTACTTAAAAAATGTACACACCGCGCAATCCGTGGTGTTGGCGTCGAGAGGAGAAACAATGGATTTCTTCCATTCACCGAATTTTAGACCGAGTTATTGGAAAGGGAAAAGATCTTCGCGAGTATCGCGAGTGGTAATAAACGTGCGCGAGCGCGCGTGGGGAGCGAACGAGGTAAATCAACGGACTCGAAGTACAACAGCGTCGCGGTATCTCATAAATTCGTTTTCAGGTCCCGGTAGTTCCGCGCCACAGTATCATAAGCCAAGCTCACACACATATCCTCGATCCAAGCACGCGCTAGCGCGCCCCCGCCCTCGCAATATAATCTCACTTTCGCCTCGTTTTACATATCATATCCATTTAGATTCTCTCGTCCACGACAGCCCCGAGTGCACGCCAGAACCGCGTCGGTTTTTCTTTCTTTTTCTTTCAAACGTATATACATTGTGCAGCTCGTGACGCTCGTAGGTGAGTGCTCCATTATGATATCCCGTGCGCGACCTCCGGCCTCCTTTGGATTCGGGCTAATCCCGCATGCGGTCCATCACTGCGGCCCCGGGAATTGGCAGAAAAATTTATCGAGACATTTTTTTTTTTTTTTTTTTTTTCATATTTTTATGAACGACCCAAGGTTTTTTTAATTAACTTTTTATGCATTTTCGCAGTTGTATCGTTCTTCATTTTAGTTAATTCCCGTAATAAAGAATTATTACTTTCGAAGGTGGGCTATATTTTTTTTTCCAAATAAAAAATAATGCGCAAATACCGAATTGCGAGGTTCGTTCAAAGATTTTAAATGTCTTCGATTTTTTTTTTTCGTGCCGTTTTCGACGCTCGAAAGAACGAACGGCAATCGATCGTTGAAATTTTCCGTGTGGTTTTTTTTTTTTTTTTTTTTCAACGATTAATATAAACCGTGCTGCTCAGTACGACGACGTCTTTTCTCCGACCGGGTTCGTCACGTCCGCCGAAGAGGAGGGCGCACAGGAGATGTCATATACTCAACGAGGGTCGTTTTTTTCTATCCTTGGTCGTGTTTTTGCCGAATATCGTGCCGAGAACCCGCGACACCGAATGAACACCGAGTTTCCTTCGTATGGGCAGCGCCCGCAGCAGTTGAACGGATCTCGCTTCCCGCAGAAGCGCTTGAAAGGCAAGGGCCGCTCCCGCGGGACTCTCCGCTGCGCTTACCTCGTAGAATTGACATCCATGGGCGAGCGATAACTGCTGACCCTCGTCCACGCATACTTCTCTGCAATTAGAAAGCAAAAAGTGCGAATTAGCGACGCGCCCTCATCCGCGGAAAATAATTGCGAAGGGTGTGTCGTTATGGTTATAACTAAAAGTGAATTTCCAAGCGAATCTCAAATCATTTATAACGGGATTAGAATTTCAAAAGAAAAATCAATCATACGGAAGGTCCTGAAAAGTTAAATCTTGCATAACAATAATGACAAAAAGTCACTTATAAATTAGATACATGAAAAACGTATTATGCGACGGCTTATCGAATTGCCACGCGCAAAAGGTTCGATCGACGTTGCTGAACTGGCGACCGTGATTTGTGACTCCTTCACGATTTGGCCGTAACGATAAAACGGTCGTATGTTTCGGCGAGCATCAAATTCGCGAAAAGCCATTCGAAGGTTCGTGTTAAATTTTACGATATCCAACTTCCGGTTGACATTTTGCCCACCGTGCCATTGGAGGGAACGCGCGAATGGCGTAGCAAATCTACGAGCCAATCCGGTGATTGCCGTTGATGTTTGCTGCCGCGGCGTTGATTATTGCCCGAGTTGACTCGTATGTCAAGCGGCTGGTGTTGAGGGGTGTTTGAGCGAGCTGTGCGTGGAAGACAGCGTTAGGTAAGACGGAAAGAGGCACCGGAGGGGTTAAGAGTCAGCCTCGAGCTAACCCACTGAACTCCCCTCCTCTCTCCGTCCCGCGATATTTATGGATGCAATTAAATTCGCGGAACACGCGATATTCGCGAGGCGATCGAGCCTAAACGCGTGGGAGGTCGGTAAACCGTCTTGGCTCGGACCGGTGAGCAATCTTGGGCTCGCTCTCTCGTTTGCTTAGCCACAATCTCGGCGGGAATACCGCAACGCGCCGTGTTCCGAGCTGGGGCACACCGGCGCAGCGTATCCTCTCGCCTCTCTTATACGCGTGTATCGTTGAAACCGTCGGAAAGAGCGGGAAAGGATGACTCGACGAATCGGCAAAAAATTACCAAACTTTCCGGCCTCGCGACGAAAGAATCATTGCACAAGAACGTTTGTGCGCTTTTGAATTTCCTCAAGAATGCCTATGGGAAGAAATGAAGAAGCAAAATGCAAATAAGGATGTGGAAACTTAATTTGTAACTTCTTCAATCTCGCTATCCATTATTTATCTATTTATCTTCTACTAACGTGTTTTTCTCGTCCCGTTTAATTCTCGTTCCTAGACGGAATCTCGGGATCTACGGTTACCGGTGGTATCGTATTTCCAGCTCGTACGGGAATCGCAACGAAGTTGCTCCGGCCGGGAAAATTGAGAACACGAGAGAGAATGCGAAAGGAAGATATCTCCTTAAATTCATTTTACGTTCGCGGGGTAGATAGTTATCGGGTATATATAACAGAGCCGCTAGGTATTCTTTCGATGCGCATCGAACATAATACGAGCTATGAAAACACTCGCTACATCTCTGTTCTCTTGTAGCACGGAGCCGGAACGCTCGGCTCACCGGGTGGGTCATTAACGCGCGAAGTGACACAGATACGCGTGTTGATAAAGCCACAGTGTACGGCTCAATAACAATAGAATCCACTACTATTCGCGTTTAAACGACTATTATTTCTGTCGATATTTATGCATTAAGGGAGCGAAGAATGCGATGGAAACTCTCGTCACGCCTATCATAACCGCAGCGAATGTTAGCGTACGAAATTTCACCGCAGCAACCGCCACCGTAGTCGGCGATTCTGACAAGGGATGTCACCCTTTTTTTCAGGTTCGGTGCAACGTTTGCGAGTTCACACAGTGCGCGAACCACAAGAATCTCTCGATTGTACGAGCACTGGAGATAATGTCGTGAGTTCTCGCGCGTCGCGTCTGATAATTCTACACGCCACATATCGTCCACCTGAGAGAGTGAGGAAGCAAATGAAATCATTTGTGGACTGCATTGTTTCAGGCTCCATTGCGGTACCGTTGTGATTAGTGGCAATCGGAATGGAAGAAGGTACAGAAAAGCGATACGACAGATCGACGAAACTCTCATATTTCTCCGCCGTACTCGCTCGTTCATCCGGTTTCGTGTATCTTGTATATTTTATGATATATAAATCAGCCGCTTCGGCTCGAGAGCGCTAGGAGAGCGCTAGGAGAGCGGTACCGGCGCGCGTTCCATCGTCCATCCGTCTCGGTCCGATCGAGAGGACGAGTAGCGTTAGTCTCGGTGACGCGACTCGTATGTTACACTACTTGTATATAATATATACTCAGCGTGTATGCTCCCTTCTCCCTCCAATCATCGTATACGCATCGTCCGGCCAGGTTGCGGATGCTGCATGCCAGCCACCGGTAGTCCCTCTCGTCGCCTTAATGGAGTTCATAAAGATTAGAAGCTAGCCGCACGGCGAAACCACTCTCCGGCTCGCGCGCGCCCCTGCAGGAACATGTTATATTGCGGTGCGCGCGGCTGTCTCGCTTTACCATCTTTATCTCGGTGTAACGCAACGACGCACCAACGCGGCACTTGGCGCATACGAAAGCACGACTCCGTCGAATCGGTGAGTATGCGTTTATAAATGCTTTTTTTTTTCTTTCCTCCCCATACGCAAACGCTTCGCTCTCCACACATTGCACGCGCGAGTTGCACATGCAGGGCACGTTATATCCGGCGTAAATCGCACATTAATAAACTTATCGCCGGTCGGCGATCTTGAAATTTCAACGCGGTCAAACGACGGGCGCCAACCAACCCTGGCGAACGAACGAGAACGAGTCACAGAGCCGCGCGGCATCCCGCGAAACCGAAGTTTTATCGACCGGAAACTGGTTGCCACGCGGCATACGACGATCCTCCTCGTAGCCCGTAACTCGTTCATTTCGTTCTCGGCTCTAGAATTCCCATTTTTCTTTTCCCGATTTTTTCTTCCTCTTTTTCTCTCGTTCCTTGTTAACAGAAAGTTCAATGGACAGTGTCTCTAAGCCACGGATCTTATTTCAAGATTGTCTCAACGGTCTTTGTTCGAGATTTGCCGGAAGTGTAAAAGTTTCTGAAAAAAAAGTCTAAAAAGTCCAAAAAAATATGACTGAAAAGGTTAATTTTGCATAATAATAATTCCATAATGTTATCATCAAATTAATTTTCTAACAAATTTCCCGGAAACCCAATTTTTTTGAATAAAGATTATTTGCAAATTTTTCCGAACACATGCATCTTTTCAGACTCTTTATAATCATCGATATTTGGTAAAAATGCGCGTTAAGGTGTACATTTTGGAAATGTGTTTTTCACAAAACTACCATTTTTTGAAGAGCAGTTTTTAAAAAGTACAGACAATTCTAAAAAGAATTGATAACGTTGTGGAAGTATTTTTATGCAAAATATAACTTTTCCACGCCTCCTGTATGCTTCATTTTTTTCAGATTTTTATCCCATCGAGGAGTGTCCAAAATTCCAACTGAATTTCCACATTTGAGGGAGTTGAGCACGCTAGGACTATCTTATATACAGTTTTCGGCTTCGACCGAGTATTCTCGTCGGAATTACATCTCGATTCTCGTATATGCCGGCAGCGACGACGGCGATAACGAGAAAACCTTTTTTTTATAATGGGTGGAGAGATTATTCAACTGTCTGCTGATCACAGTTTAAACCATTTATAAGTCATAATAATCCCTCCGTACCTCAGCCTTGCGATATGATCGCTTTACTACGACAGGGTACCATCCCATGACGGTTTTGATTCCATGAGCGTTGTGATTTTAAAAAGAACTCAAGAAAAAAATATATAAATGCATAATCCGAGGTTAGGCTCTTTACTGGACTGACGTGCTTCGCTTGTTGGAGAGCGAGGAGAAAGTCAATGGTCGATTACCTTGAATTTTGCGAACTTAAGAAAAGAAGAACATCAACCTGCCCGCATGATTCCGAATTGATCGTTAGTCCGGTACTTTGACTCTTCGCGTTCTGACTGCGATAAAAAGATACTAACTCAGCCTCGTTCTTGGAATGGTACCATTGTGGATTTCATTGTTCGTAGGCCAAACTTTGAATAAAGAAAGCTTTAGACTCATAACAAAAAGGTACGGATTAAATACGTGAGTATATAAAAAAAATGGTAAACGTATTCTCACAAAAAATGTGAAGGAAATGTCTCCAAATAGTCATTACTGTCTCCGGAATATTTTGCAAAAAAAAAAAATTGAAATTTTTTTTTTTGCGTTGACTAAACGATAATGCCGTCTCGAGTCACTCGTATTATTTACGCACGGCGAGTCTGGCAGTGTATGAAACGCCAAGGACTTACGGTCATTGAAACGATTAATCACACAAGGCCCTCCGTCGCGCCTCATACGCGTCTATCTTTTCCAAGCGATAAAAACGGTTTGTCCGCAGTTAATTTCACCGATAAGCTCCGGCAAGCCCCCGTACGTATATCTCCCGAGTCGGCGGAGTGAGAGCGAAGAAGAATGAAGGCTGGATACCAAGAGAGTTTCAGAAGTGCGACACGCGGACGCATGAGAGGCGGGAAGGCGACGACAGCCCGATATTCGAGAAGGCGCACGCATTCGCGCCCGTGCGTAGCGTTCTATGCGGGACTCTCCGTGCTTGCATGATTTTCGTCGACGCTCTACCGCTTTCTCGACCGCTTTTTATTATTTTTCTTTTTTATTTTTCTCTCTCTCATTTCGACGATTTGCTAAATACGACCGGTGGCCCCCTCGAGAGTGCGCCAAGTTCTGACACTTGGACGGACGCGTTACAGGGGGGCTTATAGCATTATAGCATATACAGGATGACTACCGTATGCGGTAGGATTGGCCGTGGTCGGGTTCCTGTCGAATGGCATGTGGACACCCGCCGCCAATCGTTATCTCGTAGTTTCTCGTGCCGGTTGGCACTCTCGCGGTCTCCGAATCCTCGCGAAGTCTTTGTAGTAGTTTACAGGCCCATTTCTCGGAAGCCGCGAAAATGATCGCCCATAAGCGAGCCAAGCTGGAACGAACTAACGAAGAGACAAAACGAAGAGACTTTCGAACATTTCGCATCGGATTGTCAATTGTGGAACGAAAAAGTGGGAGATCGTCGAGGATCGCGTGAACCCGGTTTCTAGGTGAATGCGGTGGGCAGCGACGAGACCGATATCTGTTTACCGATACAAGTACAAACCACTGCCGGGTGTGTCACTTTGACGCGAGAAGCGGCTCGCGAGGCCGATCGGTTATTTTGCGGTTGAGCGTCGTGGCGCCTCACGGCAGCCCCACCTCTCTCGATCTTTCTCAAACGGCGCGAATCCGATCTCCGATCGGCGTGCACGCAATGACGAAGACGCAGAACGTGCGCGAACGAACACACCGCCTTTTCGAAATCGTCCAGGAAACGCGACGGCCCGAGATCCTATTACACAGCCCTGCTTGTTCACTCGCGTTGCACCATCTTGACGCAAGGTGGAAAGTTAATTGAGAGCCTGGTCTTTTCTTCGCGAAAGAAGAGGTTGGCCTAACCGATTTCCTACGTTTCCAAGCCATGCGTCGTAAAAATTCAGAAACAGTCTCCCCGGTCTCGCGCGACCCGCCGACATTCGCTACTATCTTCAGAATTTCGTTACGGCGGGCGGAATGTGTCATTCTCAGTCAAGCGTGAGATTCGGAGAGACTGTCGAAGACTTTCCGATGAAACGAAGATCGGAAAAAATCAAACAACACGTCCGAAAAGATGTTCTTGCAACGCGTGCACGAGAAGTGCTACTTTTCGCGCCTGCCGACAGTGGCGCAAGTGGCGCATTATAACAAGCCATTCTGTAACGGCAGGAACATGCGCACATCAGCCGAAGTACCGACTTCTCGCGTTTTGAGACTTCGCGCCCGCTTTGGCGGCGTCACAATCGGCAGGCACGGCAGTAGCGCTCCTCCTGCACTTGTTACAAAAAGTAATATGCGATAGGGGAGAGCGGAGCAAAACGGCATACCGAGGCAAAATGGTATTGACGCACAATGGGACCAGGGCAGAATGGTATTGGGGCAAAATGGGACACCAAAAAAATCTTCTTCGATGGGACTTCCTGCTGTCCCATTTTGCCCTAATTCTATCATGCGGGGGACTTTATTTGACCATTTCGTACCATTTTGCCCCGGTATGCCATTTTGCCCCGCTCTCCCTTACTTGGACGACGAGTAACGACTCTAGATTATGAATAAACAAACGCATAGAGTCGCATAAAATTTGTACGCGTAAAGAAAAAGTCGTAACGAGAAAAATAACGAAAAAAAATTCCTGAATCTGGCGAAATAACTAAAAAAGAAAAATTTTGCCGCGGAAAGGGAAAAATTGAGACTCACCGAGCGTGATCGAGATCCCTTTTGTTGCCGAGCAAGAGAGCGGTAAAGTACGATGGTAAACGAAGGTCCGCCAGCTGCTTGAGCAAACCTCTCGCCTCCTGGAAGCTTCGCTTACACGTAACGCTGTACACTATCACGAAAGCCTCTCCCCATCTGATGTGCGAGTATAAACAACCGTTCTCCTGAAAGAATAAAAGATAAACGAAATATGCCGATTAATATATCAATATGCAGACTTGGCGGTTGACCCGCTTCAAATACATGCATTTGCGCGCCGACAGGAGAACATCAATCGCATCTTCATTCTGTTTCTTCCGCCGATGCGCGAACATTCCGTTCCACGCCGCGATTATTATTGTCTTCGGGAACTCGATATATAGAATTACACGGGGAAGGCGGGAGAGAGGAACACGAAGAAGTTTTCCGTCAACCGTGGGCGTCGTAAAATCTCGTAAGCCGTGTACAGGCTTCGCGCGGTTCAGCGCCGCGTGTGCCCTCCATCCGAGTCGATTAAGGTCGTCTCGCGTAAGGTTAAGGTTGTCCCGAATTCGAGCGTCGCTGGAGTAGCCCATACTCGAAGCCGCTCTTCTCGGCAGGCCCCGCGTCTCGATGCATAACCATGCAAATAAACTCCAAAGAGAAAAGTTGAATCCGCCGAGCGGGGCAATTGCGGGCGATCATTACTCACGTTGAGCTCTGTCGAATTAACCATCGCGTGTAACGCGGCGATAAATGAAGTCGGCAACAAAACACGAAGGCCCTTTGAGAGCATCGGATGGCATGAGGATTCTCTAACTTGAGAAAGAACGGAATAACGCCCGGCGGCCGTGTTGCTCCGAAGCCGTAATAACGGAGAGTATCATTTCATCGACTTGAAATTCGCGGCCGTTGGATTTTGCAACGAGATGCGAAGCCTTCGTTATTCCGAGCGGCTAAACGAAGAAAATCGTTTCAGTTGCGGCTGGTTGCTCAGTCCGCGAGGAAAACCATTTGTTTTTGAGACGCGACGCGTCGAATTGAGCGCTCACGTGCCAATCTCTGCACAAAGACATTCTTCGCGTCACACGCGCCAAAAGCTGGATCATATTTATTTTCCGTATGCTCAAAATACTAAAGTGCATTTTTGCACAATCTTGAAGTACCAAAGTACATTTTGGTACGTTCTGTACTTGTACGAAGTGAAAGATCAGGTATATGTGTATGATGTCCGAAGTACTCGAAGGCTCAAAGTATTTTTTTGTACTTCGAGGCCCTCATTTGAGTACTTCCGGCACTTTCAAGAAATCAAAATATTTGTAACAACCCGAAAAAAAAATTGCTTTCCGTTGTAAAATCAGCGAATTTATATAACGGTCAAATATCAAACTCGAATAAAATATCACTACAGGATTTTTATTTATTAGAACCAGAATTTTTGAAATGCATTCTTTAAAATGCAAAGAGAACATCTTTTTTTATCAAGTTAAAATGTACCGGACACGCGGAGGAATGAATTTTCTACATTTGTTTCAAGTTTCGTAAGAATCGTTGGAGTCGTCTAGATATTGCGTGGTTTTTAAACGTCGCGCGCTACAATTGTTTACACAACTGGGTTATTTCTGTTTGATGATTGTCATCGAATTTAATGAAAATTGATAGAGGCGCCTGAAATTTCCAAGACTCAGGGGTTGATAAATTTTCGACGTAAGTTTTTGCTTTTATCACAGTTTCAAGATTCCACGAAAATATCTATTTGGTCAACAAACCTACAATTTTTTAGATAATATTTACAATTGAATCGAAAAGGAGAATTATACGAATGAAATTTGCACATCAAGTATTCATTTTATTTTTGAAAAGTCGTTTACAAAACTTCTTCTACGACGAAGCCTATTTCGATTATCCGGCTTTGTCATTGAGAAGCTTTGTAAACGACGTCGAAACGAAAATGAGGAGAGGACGTGGAAATTAAATTTGCATCATAATTTGTAATTATGTTTATTCGTAACTTTTCGACCGGATGGCTTATCGCGCGAGTAACGATATACACATAATGCAGACGACGATGTGTCGAGTCGGTTGCTGTCGGTCGGTAGGCACTCCACGGAGAGACGCGCAAACGAAGACGACGATACGAGATGTACCCGCGAACGTGCTCTCATGCGGTGCCGCAATGTTACGTGCATGCATACACATCGATACGACGTACTCCCGCTGACGCCGGAGACCCGGCTGTAATTGCTCATAAATATTTATTGATCGATCGGTATCGGGACAATTGGACTCGATATGCGGCGAGTATTCTACTGGCGTATATGTATATACTACCGAGCGATTCGTATACGAAGCTCAGACGCTGCACAATCGACGAGAAGAGGTGGAGAAGATATAGTTGCGATATTGTCCGCCGCGGACGAGACGCGCTCCGCTGGTGCAACGAGAGGCGTCCATGTAAGTAAAGTTGCGCAATGGAAAGTGGAGTGGAGCGGAGTTGTGGATCTCTCTGGTAGCCCAGCCGGGTGTCGAGCGCGTTTGTGCACAGTGACAAACATACGCTCGCGAGTACGAGTAACACGTAATTGTTGAGCGAGCCAAACGGAGATAGAGACATTGGAGCTCGCGGATAGATTCGACGAGAGGAAAAAGGATCCAGCCGCGAGGCTTGTGAAAGCAAAAGCCAGGGCGAAGCCTTCTTAGAACGCATTATGTTATACCACGGGAGAATTGCCCCGAAATTAACTTCCCTTAGCAATACCGGCTAAGCGTTTTCAATTGCGCAATACGCCGCGGACGGAGCTCGTCGTCGTTTGCGTTGGTCGTAAACAAGCGCGAGCGCGGGCACGCGGGTACTAACGGAACGACGTCGCGCTCGGTGATAATCGATCGCAATCGAAATTACGGCATTCACGGCACAAGTACGACTGTGTACAATCCTCGCATGGAATTAAAAATAGGGGCGTTTCGACAAACGACTCTATTTTTGTATCTCCGAAACTGAAATTTTTATTTTTGTTACTGGCTTGTTTCCGCGTTGTTGGCTTTTCGGAGGGTAGTGAGACATTGTCTTCGAGAAAAATTACAATTTTACGGCGGGGCAATTGTCGAAAACGATGTTCCGGAAGAAAAATTCCCCAAAATCATTTGTCCGGAATGAGCATTTCTTGAAAACAAGTTCCATTCGCAAGATGTCTTTTGTGAAATTGTCATTTCGAAAATTTTGAAAAAATCTCTTTTGCTCGGAATGAAAAAGAGTGGGCATCCGGGGGATATAGCTAACGATAAAGTACCCGAGTGTTTTTTCGCGTTAGCCACCTCTGAAAATGCCGATAAGGTGTGGGGAATCGTTGATCGTAATGATTACCTAAATCCGGGCCAATCCAGTTGTTCGCGTGTCACATCGTCGCGAATAATATAGTGGAACACAATTTTTAAGCGACCGCGATGATTTTTTTTTGGAAATATGATAACCCTCATCCTTTGGAGGGTGATACACCCCTTCAACGATTCGATTGGACAAGAATACTCGTGACTTATTTTCGGTTGTCCGGGTTTACATAACGGATGAGAGGGTCATCGAGCGAAGTCGCGGACCAAGAAAGCAGAATCGTAAAGTTCCGTGCGGCGTA
This sequence comes from Ischnus inquisitorius, assembly GCA_963924025.1. NCBI lineage: Eukaryota > Metazoa > Arthropoda > Insecta > Hymenoptera > Ichneumonidae > Ischnus > Ischnus inquisitorius. Next base: position 332,964 of record OZ001250.1, on the reverse strand, counting down.
ATTCTTTTTTTTTTCTCGTTTCCACTTTCTTTTCAATATCGTATATGTATATGTACATTTTTTTTCCTGGAGACGCGACATTCTTATACGCGCCTAACCGTTAATCGGACGAGACTCTCGATAGGCCTACCCCTTAGTCTCGTTTTCTTTACGGGCTGGCATAACTATATAGGCCCGTCGTATCGAGCGTGGCGGTAACATTGTCCGGTTGAGAATCGATTCGCGTGGGCCGGAGCAGCACCGGTATCACCGAAGGCTCTTTGCCACCCACGCGCGTGCCCGCGTCCCGAGACTCGCGATGCTCGGGTCTCTCGTTCCGCGGCCGATAGCCAACGATGTCTTTTGCCGGCGCTCGCGCGCGTCCATCTTCCGTCCGAGAGGAAGCGGTAGAAGAAGGAAGAGGCAACGCTTGAGCTTTGGCGGATAACGATCCTATCGTTTTACTCAATATTACCAGATATGATGAAGCTTGCAAGGTTCCTCTCGATTCATCGATATCAATCGGATCTTAAAGGGGGGGGGGGCTCCGTAATCACGGTAACTATCATGCCTGCCTATAATGATTCTCTACGGACTATGTGGATCGATCCAAATAATATTTTTTCTTCTCGATTCAATATCCAGCAACTAATCTGTTAAAGGAAAAAACAAGTAACAACATATGTTATTACGAGACGCGGAGATAGGGTTGAATGGTGTTTACTGCTTCCCCTTGGAACGGTAAAAGGGAAGAATCGTTTTTTTTTTTTTACAAGTTACGAGAGATTATTAATATTTCTCGATATTTTTGCGCCTTTACATGATTTCTTGGTGTTATACGAATATATAACGTTAAGCGCGAACACGGTCATTGTGATTGGTAGAAAAAAGAAAGCACAGCGGAAATCGAGTGTTCGAAGAGAACAAAAGATCATTTCTACTTCGAACAAACGCGAGACATCGGTCGATCCCGAAATTTTCGATAATACTACAGTGGTGTAATAATTTTCATTTACAATCATGGTATTGTAAATCTCGAGTATAAGTGGAGTGCTTTCTAATAATTCATATCAAAGTATGGAGATAAAGAATTACAGATTGTTTTTGAATATATTTGAGCGACTGATAAATAAATGTCGGACTATTCCGTGGTACCTTATCAAAAAGAATGATTTAGAAGCACGCGATGTGTCAGTTGCATTGACGAATACAAGTACGTTTCAAATGATTTTTTATTGACAAGCTTCCTCCAAGGACCTCACAGAAGTCAAGCACGTATCATATAACCCGTAGACCATCTTGCCGAAAAACACATCATTCATGTAATATTATTTGGACCCTGAAAAAAATGTCTTTGATTCAATATCGCTAACCATTGCGGGCTACCAAAGTCGTTATTTCAACTTCATTATAATTCCCGCAATTTCACATGCAAATAAAACAACAACACAGCAATTTGTGCAGAAATTTCTCGTAGTCTCAAGGAAAGAAATGAAATTGTAATAACCTTTACGTAATTAAGAACTCCGTGTTCGACTCCGGTCATTTCGCCTCGTACGCGATTCTCTCCCTCGCGAAGAGATTGATGATCGTCGGCTTATGCAACGCGAGCTCGTAGTAACGCGTTGCGATCGTAGCTCACGTGCGCCGGTGAGCTCGCTGAGGGGTGCAGTCCGGAGTAAGCTCGTAATAGTAGCAAAGAGACATAGCGGTGCTCGTTCGTTCGCTATCTCCGGCGTAACGAGGGCGTGCACGAGGTCCGACACCGCGGGAAGTCTGCGTTATTGCGGTAAAACGCTTCCTACCGAGTTGACCTTCTCGCATATGTAATATGTACATATCTAGAGGTTTACACGAGCTCCCATTGGAGCAGAAAAGTTTGGACGAAGCAACGAGCGGATACTCGACTCTATATTGTGCGATCTGCACGAGACTATCTGTAATGTATCCATATAAACTCACTTGCATAATATATCGGGAAAACTGAGGCGAAATGAACTTCGATGCGGGGCTCAAAATATTTGCGATGATTCCAATTTGATCATAGAGATAAGATTTGAGGCCGGACAACTGATTCGACGGACGGAACAGTGAGTATAGAACAACATTTTTTTTTCTTGAGTATTAATGATCGAAGGCACCCGGGCTCTGTATTCGAAGGTATATAGGGAGGTAGTGAATAAAAAAAAAAAATTTCAAGAATTCATTGCACGACGCGATTGAAAAATGTTCCGGGCAATAATCGCGGTTTTTCCAATGATCAGAAGAAATTCGAAAAAAATACATATTGACGTGCACAACAAATCAACGTCCGGCAAAACAAGATTAAGACACGCGATGATTCGTTGAACATTTTTTTTTTTGTTCATATCAATTTGTTAATCATTTTTCAACATTATTTTTATCCTATTTGGTTGTCTCCAAAATGATCTCCGAATGACACTTTCCGCGGAGAATTCTTCGTCAAAGTTTGAAAATAAGAAAACGAGAATAGGAAAAAAACTGTTGAGTTAGTTGCCTGGCGTTAACTGATGTCCCTGAAATCGTGACAATCATCGGTACTCCTTAATCGGTCCGTTTTTCCCCGGTCTCCGCAACGGGTTTATGTGTGTGCATACAGTGGAAGAGGAAACACACGGTTTCGTGGCACAAGAACGGTGCTTTAAGGGCGTTACCCACGTAACCTCACCTATAAATAGAAGCTCTGCTGTTCGTGCTATGCGAACAGAGTATACGCTCTCGTGTGGGTTCCCCCCAACAGAATGCCTGTATGTATATCCATTAAACTATATACTATCGTGGACGGAGTTCGCTACAGTACGACCATTTTTTGCACGTATAAACGCTACTATACATTCACTGTAGATCCGACGATCTATAATATAGTGTAATATACTATATATCTATATATATAGATGTATGTTTTATACAGGTAGAGAGTCTAGGGGCGAACGCGACCGAACGATCGGCGGGCGTCGCGTTCGACGACCGGTTAACTCGATCGTGGGACTACGCTCGGTTTAATCTCGTCGCTTATCCGATAGCCAGGGATAGGGCCCCCATGAACGCGGCATAGATGCATAGCGAGATCTTTCATGCCGCGATGAAACGCTAGTGTGGAAATACTCGATGTATGTATCATAAAGACATATCTCCCGTGATTGCCGATTCAGAAGTGTGCAATAAAAATTCGCTGGAAAATCGATCCGAATTCGTCGACTTTTCGATGGTAGGCGGAAAAACACTCGGATTAAAAACCGCCGTAAAAAAGAAAACCCGAAGAAAATGAAAATCGTAAAATAGGTGTATTTTTCCCAGGTATTTTTCTCCGGGGATTTTTTTTCCGAGATTTATGCGTGTTTGTATGCGCATTCGTGCGTGTAAATGTGTAAAACAATTATCGGTCCTCCTACCGATCACTATTTCCGATACGATCTTATCTTCAAACTAGTCCATCGAAAAGTACGGCGGATGCTTGATTGTTTTATTCCCCGGTACTGGATCAACGCAATTCGCGGCAGACAGAACTCGGTCATTGTACCGATCACTACTACCGTCTTGCCGATGTCCCAGCGATCCTATCCGATCCCGTCGTTAACCTACTCGATTGAGCGGCATCACTGAGTATCGTTGGTCGTCTCATCGTTATCGATGCGTACGACGTACGCACACGAATAACACGATTATCGTGATCCGGACTAAGATCGGCAACGGAGATTAAATTCTTTTCCGACACGAGAACAACACGATTCATCGGACACAAAACTCCTTTCGATTCTCCGACTTCTGTATTTTCGTGTATCGATATGCCAAAGACAAGGTCTCGATTATCGAGTATAGGCGAACAGGACGTTGAATGCTTCACGATTTTTTCCGCCTTCGGAGATCAACTTTTGTGCCTCGCGACGACCGACGATGATCGAAAACGGGAAGCACCTCAACGTACCCGGTCCTGGCAAAAGCTCACCGGCAATAGACCCGAGGAGCTCGAGACAGAATATAGCCCGCACAAACGCGTGGGCATCGTCTGTGTCGTTGCGCGTTGTACATGTTGTGCCTCGCGACTCTTGTAATTATAAATTACTCAATTTTTTTCCCTCTCCCCGGCTCAACGTAATTCCATGCGGTGTCAGTGCCCCGCGTAGTGCCCGACCAGCCCGACGCCGCACAGAGTGGGACCAAAAGAAGACGACTACGAGGACGACGAAGAAGAAATGGCGGACGGCCAGGCTGGGGAGGCCTTAATTGCCGAACGGTCACGAGGTCAGCAGGTCCGTCGTGGTACTTTATTAAATTTTAATAGCCTGACTTCCCGTGCGCGGTTCCTCTGTCGTTTCCTCCCTCGCTGTTCTTGGCCTTCTGCTTTGCCCTTTTTTTTTCAGTCTCGTTTCGAACGAATCGCATGCGCGCGTATGCAAATTACTTCGACGAAACTTCACAGCGGTCCATTACAACTTCCGTTTGCGCGGAGCGCAAAAATATTGCCGCGCGTTCGTCACGGAACAGTTTACACTCGTCTCTTTGACCCTGAATGTAATTTTGACGGAAACGCCGCGTTGCGCCGGTACTTGGAAAAATTAGGATCGGTTTGGGACCTAGTTAGCTGTTTGACGAAATAACTAAAATAAAATAACGGTAATTTATCCTGATAAAGCACGAAAACGTGGAAAACGTTTCCCGGCAAATATGAACGAACATTCGCGTCGAAACAAAAGTTATGGACAGCTTGTAGCTACCGAAAAGTATGGTTGACCGAATTGCATATTTTCGGGGGCATGTGGCACGGCAACGAGATATATGCTACGCTGGCGACAATTGGCCTTCTCCACTTTGTCCGAAACGTTTGTTCCGACATCCAAAAGCAAATTAAGTTTTCACACGTCGATCTACCGAGGACAAAAATCTCATTTGTTCCTGGTCGTCTTGGATGCGTTCTTCGAGCGCAATAATTGCAGTACCCGAAAGTTTTGAATTTTGAAACCGCGGAGACCCGGTGGATTCGTATTTTGGGAGGCTCAAGTACCTCTCGAGATGCCCGTAAAAGTTCGGCGAAGCTACTTTTCGAGCGTAAATACCGAATGGTGTAGAATAAGTCGAATAAAGTTTCGAGTGAACGAGGAGAGAAAAATTCTTGGGAGAAGCCAACATGCGACGCTTCAAGCTTGTCCGAATAATTTGCGGCTCCGAAGAAAGTATTGTTGCGAAGCGGCGGGCCGGGCACGCAACACCCTTCGACGAAGTTGAATGCCAAGAGGGTCGAAGATGAAGTAATAAGAATAAGAAATAATTTACGGATGAAAAGACACGGAAAGTTATTTTTGGCTCGTCGAAGGTGTTTCACGAACGGTTCATAACTCCGGGCTCAATCTTCACCGGCTGTGCGCGGAAAGAAAGATCCTCCGGACGTGACGGAACCGGCTGACGTTTAAGAATAAAGGCGTAATTACTAATTAGAAGCCGTTTCACGTCAAACGAGCCTGCCGATGCCTTTTGCGCGCAATAATATACGGCGCAAGGCATTCGTCGAAGCGCACAGTTGAACTCTTCGAACGAAGGATAATAAACTTTTCCCGTTTGTCCGATTTTTTTTGGTCAATATCAAATGAAGTATTTCAAACAAAAATTTAAACGTAATAAACAAATTCAATTAATTTCCCCTCTTCTCTACATAAAAATATTCCTTTAACACAATGTATGTGACTGACATTATATTGAAAATAATGTATATTCAACGAAAAATATTTTTTCACCTTGAAATAATGATGAAGAAAAAATAAAAAAAGTCTCGTATAAATACGAGAATGATTCGAGTTTCTCTGTCCCTCGCGGACCTCCGGCTGCTTCTCCCAACGTCGATGATAAATCGAATCGCCCCTCGAGGCGGAAGAGAACAATGCAAGAATTGGGGAAGTGTGCCAAGAGGAGGTCCGCTATTCCCGATGCTCTTCATAATACTTTGAAGTTTACGGTCTCGGCCCGATCTCCGTTGGACGCGAAGACTCATTCGCTGCACGAGTACGCGTGTGCGTGCGCATTTGTGCCATATCGAATCAATTTTTTACGTGCACATGTGCATTTGTACGATCTGGTATTATGTTCGCGTTGCCGCCGGTGGGTGAAATATCGCTTGTGCAACATCGCGCGTATCAATTTATTCATACATGGGTCGTACGAGCGTACATATAGAATATGAGATTCGCCGATGAACGAAAAACGACCGAGACTCGCGCAAGAACGGGAGGCAGATATGATGAGTAATAACGAACAAAGTTAAAAGATAGGCCTAAGAGAGGATATTTTTTTTTTAAATGGGGAAAAAAAGTTGGCGCTTTTAAAAAAATGTGAAATCGAGTTTTGATGAAAGGAAAGATCGATTTTGGACCGTCGATGTATTTCATTCCGAGCCGTTGCCAACTGTAGATCGCGTGCTAATGGTGTTGGTCACAGTTGCTATAACGACAATTACCGTAGTAACGAAGGTCTTGGCAGCGTTTACTTTGGCGCTTAGTTCAGGGACCGCAAGCTCATCGTAGCCGCAATATTCACACGTCGGCATGGCTCAACAGGTAGACATAACTGCGCGCACCAGATACCTAGATACGATTCAGCACTACCGTTACGATGACACACCATTCGTACCGGTTTCCCCGACCACCGTTCGATTATGTTATCTCTCGATTGGATAATCGATCGATTTACATACAATAGCAACATCGTATTCCGATGCAGTTTGAATATTCAATCCTTCTCCATTCGCGCGAGCCTAATTCCAACAATCCCAAATACACTTTTTAGTCTCTGTACGATTATGGTTGAGTGATTGTTGAACACGATTTGAAAGTCCGTTTTAGAAATAAATCGAATAAATATCCTGAAAAATGTTTCTCATAGCCACAGCACAAATATTTGGACGGAAATCAAATGATCATCGTTTGTTTCATTTTGTTCAATTTTTTTAAGAAACTTATTTTGCATTCTAATTCTGATCTAATTAATGTAACTATATAAATAATATTTTTTCGGCTTGTTAGATTGAGAAAAATGATGAACTCAGTTGCACGAATAATGTAAATCGGTCAGTCAACACGGTTAACAGAGCATTCTGCACAGAGCAATTAATTTGTAATACACGTGTTGTTATGGGCGCGAGTAGTCGCGATTAATTGATTGACAGAAGGTATGTCGAAGAGGGGCTGCGGAGTGGCTATGCGCGTTCGATTCGTACGTGCGTATAATTGGACGGGTGCCACGTGTCCGGCAAGACGGCAAGACGGCGAGTAAATGCAGGCCACGGTGCTCCGGAGACCGGGGTGGCTCGCGCGGTGACAGTACGGCAGTGAGTATAGATATAAATAGTTTTTGCAATGGTGGTAGTAGTAGCGGATAGTTGCCATCTCTTCGACTCATTGGTGATTGACATCACGATCCCTCGGCGCGTTTGTCCGGCGCGCTGCGCGCTGCGCGCCGTGCTCCTGCACTCTCTGCACTCGTTCCCTCGCTCACCGGACTGTCCAGCACGTCCGCGTCCACCTGCCGACGACCATTCACGACCGGCACCTCGTTCCTCTTCCGAGGTCGCGAGTTCCGTCAAGCTCTCGCTCGGACCCGTCCCGTACAACCTCTCTATATCCACAGATTTTTATAAACTATCATCGCAATACTGTGCGTATTAGTTTCCTTACTTATCATTTTCACGACATCATTTTTTCGACAACACACGACGTCGCAGTAACAATTTTCCGGATATTTAACGCATCTCTCGCCGTTGCTGCTTTCGTCAGGAAATTTTTAGACCGTCGTCCGAATTGAACAAATGTCGACACTGGTGAAGCAACTTCCTAAAAACTGAAACCTGAATAATTGAGATGTTTTTTGGAAAATTGTATTTCCGGTAGAGTGCGTCGGTTTCGAAAAGTATATGATTGTAAATATTCCAAGTACGTGTTATTAGATCCAATTCATATTTCTATGGTAGAGTCATCACATTTATCGAGAGGAGGCATGATTGATAATCGTGTTGTTGTTGCCTGGCGCTCGTTGATTCGACTCGGACCGTTTGACTCTACTGTTCGCCGGTAGGAAACGTAAACTCTGCGTAGAAAAGTTCGGTTACACAGTTATAGTGTACTATCGGAGTTTCAATGTCGAGTTCCGTTCGAAGATACAGAATAATGCGCGTACTAGGCGTTTGAGGTTCGGGCTGACTTTATCCCGCGACCTCCGTCCGTGTCTCACCATTTTTTTTCGAGATGTTGTTGTTTTTTTTTTTTTTTTTTCTCATCCACCAGAAAGGGGACTCTCCGGTCTTGACGGAGTGGATGGCGGCACGGTGAGCGCGGTCACTTTAATTGACAGTGCCCGGGGTACTTAGCGCTGGCCAACGGAGGTCTGCCGCGGCAGTTAGTGAGATAGGTTTGCCTGTACTATGAGTATTCAGTACCATTCTACACAGTAGTGTACTATTTGCGGGATGGTTCTATAAGAATCTTCCTCCAAGAGTTGAGCGTAGCTCGGCGCGTACCACCGGTTTGCGCACAGCACGTGACACGCGTTGTCCAAGTATCGTATCGTAAAGGCTCGAGTATGCTTGAAAAGGTAAGTATAGGCAGATGCACACGTAACGAGGCGAATCGAACAAATCGCGGGTCTGTAACTCCTGTCCGGCGGCTTCGACTCTTCGCGTTTCGAGTCTAACGTCGCTTTTGCAGGGTCAATCGTCATTAATTAACACAGCATTTTACCTATCGTATAGTCGAATTATTTTGGCAATAGCGCAATTATTTTTCAATGAATGTTGCGTGTTTGCTATTTTTGTCCAATTCGTCTACTACTTCAAGGCCAAAAAACTTGACATATCCCTCACGTGTCTATTTAATGGACAATTCACCCTTTCCGCTATTGTCAATGGTGTGCAGCATTGCATACGTTTAAACATTCCCGATGAACCAACACAGCAGATTCCGAATGATTAACGAATTTTTCGTTAGCAGAAATATGTTTGTCTCGATTCGTTCTCCGGAATGGGGAAAATCCAATTTATAGACGTCGTCGCGACCGTTCCTGGATAAATGAAAATATCATCTGGCCATAAATCGTCGTTAACCTTTACGATACCATAGCACATAATACTGTGAATATTAGTATATTCTTTGTGTAGTGATTTTTATCCCTGCACCTTTATCGCGCCTCGACAATCTCAACACTGTCCCGTACGCAAGTGAAACAGCGGCAGTAGTACCACCGAGCGTCAGCATCAAATTGCGTAACGACCATTGTGTATCAAATGGCCCGTCGAAGATTATTCATTATCCAATTATTTATCGGCATTTTCAACAATAGAGAAAAAATGAGAAAAGTGAAAACGTGAGAACAACACGAGCGAATTTGCGATAAAGAAAAAAGTTTGTAGTAAATTTATAGTTGAATAACGACCGATAGTATTAATACTGATTTTTGAAGCATCGAAAACTGATATGTGACAAGAAAATATTCGAGTGTAGTCATTTTTGTCATTTTTTCTTTCAACGATCTCTCAAGACTGAGCTTGAGCACTTTAGACCTTGACCGTAATAATGACTTTTGCAACGCGTGCACGAGGAGTGACATTCTCATCTCCGCCGAAAGTGGCGTAAGTGGAGCTTTATAGCAATTTGTATCGTACCGACGCGGCGCATCGGCGCATCGGCCTGATTTCACTTCTCCCACGTAGACGCGTGCCTCTTCTCGCGCTACAAGCGAGACTGGACGAGACTGGAAAGGGACTCGTTCGGCCACTTCGCAACCTTCGCCGTAAAATTCGCTTTTTCACAATCGTGTCACCGAGTACGATTACTTTATGAAATTTGACTCTTTTTTGCCTCACTATTACGCTATTACATTAGTACGGACTCGTTTGTGTTAAACCGCTTGGCCTGTCAATTCGCTCATCGATTCCTCGAGGGGGAGTCAACGATCTCTGTATGCGAGCTTTTATTGCAAAACCGTTTTATGAATCAGTGAAAGCCATTCGAATGGTTCGGAAGACGAAGAAGAGTGTTTAAACGAATAATAAAAAAAAAATTGTGTAACGCGAGGCGGAAGAAGAAAGAGCCGAGAAGAGAGCCCGAAGGCCACGACGACACGAGGAAGCTGACGGGAGTCTCGGTTGCTATTGCCTCCCCGTACCCGCGAGTTCTCCGGTGTGTAATCGGTGGCGCGAGTAAAACCAGTTTGCTAAAAACAACCCGCCAATCACGCTCGTGGTTCACGCGGGCTACCGAATACACGCTCGCGTGCGCACCAAAGAGCCCCCCAAGTATCCTCTCGATTCTTTTTCACCGGTCTTCTATCTTTCGCACTCGTCTTCCTTCTTCTCGCTCTTATTTCGTTTATGCGGCTCGTCGAGCGCGATAATTCGTGTAGCGAGTGTGCCCGCGTATTGGCCATAGGTATTACGTACATGCAAGATTCTCATGTCTATACGCAACAGATCGTACAGCCTCGGCGAGGCGCAGGATTTTTTTTCAATTTCTTCTCTTCCTTTTCCTTCTCTTCGTCTTGTTGTTCTTCCTCTTCGACATATCTCGTGTAATACCGCTTCTGCTGTTGAACGACGGCAGCGAAACCGTACGGGTGTGCCTCGCGAGCCGGAAAGATTCGTTGCTCCCGTTCGTTCGCTCGGTCTCGGGATATGTTATCGTTTATTTTTCAGCTCGAAACGCCCTATCTCTTGTTTTTCCTTTCTTCGATTCCCTCGTTTTTTTCACTCCGAACCATTCGCGACGGAGGAGAGAGCAATGGCAGCTCACCTTGGTTGTTGTTCCTCCATTTCGACTGACGAGAAAAAAAAATGGTACCAGCGTAGTTGGCATGTTGCTCCCTCTCTTTTTATTTATAACAGTCTATCCAGGTCTGTTTTTAGGGAAGTACATTTATTACTTTTGCCATCCTCGAGAAGATTTTTTTTTATACAAGTTCGACATTTTGAGCTAATGTACGGCAAATTCCATCCCAAACATTGTTCGGTATTAGTTCATTAGTGAACCACATTTTGTTCCGAAAATTCTGTCGTTAAATTTTAACCACCCAACGAATGTGCGCCGAATTCAATTCTAAGAGTCGTATAATAAAAACCTATGGTTCAACCGCATATTTGAAAAAATCTAAGAGCCCACCGACGCATTTTCGGAAAATGAGAAATCGCACAAAATCTGGACGGCGGCATAGGTTTTCATCGAATTCTATACCGATTGTTGGTTTGTGATAGCCCGACTTTGTACTAAATTTTAGTCCGATATTGCAAAATTTTAGAAATAATGAAATCCGCATAAAAACTGGACGACTGCATAAACTTTGCGTAAAATCCACACCGATCATTGGTTTATAATAAATCGACTTCGTACCAAATTTGAGCCCGATACGGCGTAAAGACTGAACGACTATAAATTTTGGTAAAAATTGAACCAGAGAAGGGGCCTTGTCTCCTCAACATGTGATACACATTTGAGCATCGCATCTCAAACCGTTCCCAAACTAATGAAAAAAACCACGAAAAGAAATGTTTTCACAAAAACAAATCTTCTTGAGAATACAGAAAAAAGAAACGAATGAAATGTAGGTAAGAAATATTAATCGACTCGCTAGTTCTCTCATCCGCAAACACAATAGTCTTCGTTCGTCATCCAGTTTGGGCTGGGTGCGCGTTACGCTGTTCTCTTTTTCGTCGAACCGCGAACGAAATTCTTATTATTTTCATTATCCACACGAGCTCATTGTAAATCGTTCTATATTCATACTGAACCATAAGAGCAGGTGCGAATGGACCATTGTGTTTGAAATTACCTCTCGAGAGCCGAACAAAAGCTCATCTTACAATTGGTTTCTCCGTCCCTGGTCGGAAAGCGAGGGTGTTCCCTCGAACAAAAATGGAACAATACATCAAATGAAACAATGAAAAAAAATGTATATATATATATATATAAAACATGTATTAGTTCGCCGCTTTGTGGCTCGGAAGACGCAGCGCGGGCCTCTGTGTCTCTAGCAATGTGTAGAGAAAGGAGCATTAGAGGCACTCGTTGCGTCGTATAGTGGTGGGTATCTACTTTCGACGCTGATCGTGTGCGGCACAGCAGATGCAACAACGTAGAGAATCGAGCCGGGTTCGCTTTACGTTCGCTCGTTTCCATTGGCCACTCTGGCTCGTGATTGACAGGTTGAAACGGTAGTTTGATTCCCGATCACCATTTACATACGCCGACGCCGGGGTCTCCGCCCCGTATCATCTCTGGACCATTCAGCGAGAACGAGACGAGCGACTCCGGCGTGCGCGCAGCTCGATCAATGTAAACTCGGCCTGACTCTGGTCGGGCGACTAAAGCGGAGATCCTGGTCATCGTCGTATCGGGCAATCGATGCAATCGACCGAAGCGTAGAAGCGCTTATGTTAAGTAGCCAAACACGATAATATTACAGACAGAACCGGATCGACGCAACCAGCGAGCTTAGTGGGCGACCGGTAAAATCGCAAATGACGCGGCCCCAATTACCATTACTTTTATTAAATATCTAATGGTGAAAAATACTAGTTCAAAAAGTACTTGACATCGTCGCGTACATCGATCGCTCGCTTGTCATACCGTCTCTGAGGTATCCTTTTATTTGAAACGATAATTCTATTCAAACGAAAATTTGAAACGACAATTCTATGCAATGAAACAAAAGTTATTCCAGATAACGCATTGTTCGAAGTGAATTTCCAGATAGCCACTAGGGAACGTGAAGGAACTACAGAGCAGCGACAGTCTTCGGTCTCGCCGAGTTAAAAGAACCGTGGTTGTACACCGGTATATTTGGTACAGACGTGCCCCATCGTGTATCAGAGCCACGGTAATGATTGAATCTTGAACGCATGTTGTTGCGCGTACAATACAAAGCAGTCCGCACAAGTTTTGCCTTTTCCATGCAGCAAATAATAATTCGAATTCTCCGTCGACATCTTCCGACTTCCGAGGCCATACCGAGAAACGAGGGCCAGGGGCCGTGCTCATCGTGCCATTCGCGCGGTCAGCGGATAACGAGGTAGATTCGAAACTGCACGTATCAGCTTCCGAGAAGATGAAGCGAGAAGACACGAGGCGAATCGGAATGAGAATAAGGTAGGCACGGATGGAAGGAAGTGTAAGAGTGTCGAGGATCGGGAGAACCGTAGACGGAGAAAGCCTCCCGAACCCTCCACCTGGGACAACAACGTATACCGGCGTACGAGGAATCTCGAGTGACTACGTTCGTCATCGCGTCTCGAGCATGCACTCGCTCCGTGAGAACGCGGACAAGTGAGGTCCTTCGTCCACATTGTGCATCGCGTTGGAAGAAAATCACGGAGTGACCCAAGATCGAGAAACCATGCTGAAAATAGGGTTTCGTACATAAAAGACGAAATATCGGCTACACGAAGAAACTCCGTAGTTTTCGTCGATAGTTTCTGCGATCGATTTTTCAACTTCGTTCGATTCTCATGTAGCATAAACATTCGTTAAAAGGTACGAAAAACGACAGAGGCCTGAGAAATGTTGTTTCACTTCGCACCGGTTTCACTTTCATGGAGGTACGCCTAGTGCGCGCATGGACGCGTGAAATAGCTGGGTGGAAATGCATTCGCGTGGCGCTTCGGGGCGCAAAGATTGGCCGCGGAACCGCACGAAGAAACAAAGAAGAGAAAACGAAAGGAGGAGATTGCTCGTGACCGACACGAATAACTCGCACTCGAGCCCCCACCGATATGAGCGTCAAAGTGGCCGTTGCTTCCAGAAATATTCCTTCGCCCTTTCGAAATGTTCGTCCACAGCTTGCGATCCGGTTTATCGCGAAGGTTTCGTTTATTCCAAGGGAGGCTGTGAAGAAATTGAATGGAAAGCACAAGAGAATCTGAAACAAATTATATCAAATCGGAAAACTTCGGTTTTTCTACGTCGGTGCCATATACACCGACCATATACGCAAGAATGAAACGAATGTGAAACCTTTCTTCGAAGAAATTCTAACTGTTGACACTTTGGTAAATGGTATAATAGAAATAATTCACTTTCTCGACCTCGTTGGATGTATCGAAAGCTCCTTCGGTCATAAATGTCGAGTCGAGCTCTCGTTCTCCGTCCAGTTAGACGAGAGACGAAGGGCTGTAAAAGGTTGCGATGTGTGATTTAGCGAAGAGATTTTCTCACACCTCGCGAAGTTCTACACTATCTCGAGCTCGTCTATATCGTGTACTATGGTATACCGCTATAACGAGAGAATCGTATATAATATGCAACGACGGAGGACCGACCAACTATGCCGTGGCGCATCTCGTCCGTCGGCTCATTATTTCGCCACGGTCGGACGTATGACGGACGTGCGCCGAGACCCCCGGGCCATACGTCGAAGTATATACGTCACCCACGGGTCCCGGCTCGAGCGCGACTTCGGGCACCACCGGTCCGGGCCCGTTGAGTGGATCAGTACGCGAGATATACTTAGCGGGTGTTGCAACAACCGAGTCTATCTCTCGCCTATCTCGGTGCAGACTTCTTCCTTCTGGGGCCCCGGGAACCTCCTATGAAGGCCACAAAGCCGTGGAGAAGCTTTGGAACCCGGTATCGGCCGGTCGAGCCAGAGGGAGCCAATGTTTACAAGTTATCAGCTCTAAACCACCACGATTCTTTGGCGGTTGGCGCAATCATAATATATTATATACGTATATTATAACTTATACCCAAATTTCTAAAGACTGACTGACAGCCATCCGACAATTGTGCCCGAAATCTGACGAAATGTACGTAGAAACGGAATGACTATGGGACAATACCGAAACCACACAAATGTAAGGTACTTTGGGACATCAGAATTCGTTGCAGGGTCGTTAAAATGGCTGTGACGCAGATTGACACACGGAATAATCTCCTCGCGATAATGGCTTGCCCGACATTCGGAAAATATTCTTGGGACATTGTTCGTCGAATGTCCGACTTGAAAGTCAATAGGATTATTTGGTGACGATGCATTTCGCCACCGGTCAGTCCGTATTGAATAATTTTTTTCTGCAACGCTATTCGAAAAACACGGAACGCGGAATTTCTCGAAAAGATACGAGGATTCTGGAATTTTCGGTATAGAAGAATATGCACCCTCTCGGGCAGGGCGTTGCTGGTGTAATTTTTGCATCGTTGGACTCTTTGTTGTTTTTACTTCCAGTGAACGAATGAATCGCAGTAAGTGACTATCGAGAGGTCGGAAAGAAAAACTTACCTCGCACCTAGAAGTGTCCAGTATCTCGACCTCTGTCGTGACATTGTCGATGGTGACACTGTGCCGGTACAGGAAATCTGAAAAAATAATAAAACATACGTAAGGGTTGAGATTTCGACAGGGCATATTCGGAATTTTGTCTTCGCGCCGACTGCCGCGTGCGCTCTCCCGAGGCGTTCTTCGATAACGAAAATTCAAAGTCCACGCGAGCAACGAGGTCCATAGAAAGGTAACTTGAGAATCGTGTCTAACGTGTGAATTACCGGTGAATCGTAGCTCACGGCATTCAAAATAGACTCGACTTACAAAACTAGCGAAATGCGTGTCATATATTTGTGTTTATTATAGAATAAACTCTCGTGAGATGTGGCAAATTGTATACCTCTCGAATCACTGGCTGCGGGTCATCGCATACGCTAAATGGCCAAGGCCCTGGTTCCATGAAGAAAGTGGACTTGTGGAACGAAATTTCAACGAACGCTCTGAGGAGTGACAGTGGACCAACGACATTTCATGGAAATCATTTTTGTGCCAATTCGCGCGTTATTGAATCTTCGCGTATGGGCGTCGTTGGTGGCGGCTACGATGAAAGATGCGCGTGGAATGAAAAGTCCGAGCAGTGTGGAATATTGGAATCGTGGCCGTGTTAATGACAATTTTGTTCATTCGCGTGGCGTACACAGGCCGAAAAGGTTCCTCTTGTCTCTGCTATTGTCCGGACACACCGTACCGTGATGTGTCCAAAATCACGGAGGGGCCAACTCCTAGAGATTTGGTATTGCAGAGGGACGAATACAAAAAGGGTTAATTGGACCTCGATAACTTCGAATCTAAATTAAATGTAATTTAATCCAATTGAATCCAAATTTCAGATCCATGCAAAGTATATATTTATTCTGTTATTGGCCATAGCTTTTGGAACAATCGTTTGAGGATTTCACGACTAAAATACTTTCTCAATTCCAAGATCCGTACGTAGCGAGAAAATAAAAAATTTGTAACTACAATTATGCGACGAATATTTATTTTTCCATCGTTTTCCAAAAGGAGCTTTACGAGACTCTAATTTTGCCATTATTGTCGGTGCAAATCACATTCGTAATCTATTATTATACCACCTCTATGTGCGAATACATTCGAATAATCGAATGATGGAGTGTGACAAATGTGATTCGAGGCGCTTCATAGTTTCCGTGCCAAATATTTCCTCGACGCGGTGGTGTAGAATTTTAGAAAACTCGGATAATAAGGGTCCATCAGGCTGTGGAGCGGAATAAGGAATAGAACGTGAAAGTATATTTCCCGAAGTGACCGTGTGTGTTTCTACCGCTTATGCATCAACAACCATGAATAGTTTATTGCAATTCGTCTCGCTGTCGTTCGCAAGCGGGCTATACAACGTGGCTAACGCGAGAGTGTGAAAGTATACTAAAAGTGTCAGGTACACCGCTGGGGACAATAATAATTTCAATCGGATTCGCTATCGTTGCGAACGGCGACGGTTTTGCCTCCGCGAGTGTCGGCGTCGCATATTTGCAGCTGCGCCGCTCTGTCATTACCCGGTACCCGACAGACCTCATTGCGCGCGGGCGATCAACACCCGCGCACAAAGTAATCCGACGAGACGAAGGAGACTTTCGCCTCCGGATTTTCTCACCATGCTCAAATATGCGAGCGTATGCCGCTCAATTCGTCACACTAGTAGACTCGAACACACCCGCATCATCTGCCGCTCATTTCATTGGAAACCGCGTGAGAAACGCAATATCAATTTAGCGCCATTTTTCGCGTCCAGTAGCGCCGAATTGCTTGCCGAAGTACATTTCTTTCCGTCAAAAGTTCCTATCGTTGGCTGCATTTTTTTTTTTTCATCTCTTGGTAGAGACAATATTCGATTAAAATCTTTATTATTTACCTATGACAAGCTTTACTTCAAATTAATAAATGTTGGTACACCTTTCTTTTCGCATACATAAAGAATCTGGAATACTTTCGAAAAATTGACAGTCATTAGTATTAACAACAATTACTGATTTATCTCATTTGTTTGTTGAATCTCGGATCTCTAAGAGTGTTGAAATAATAAAATTCTCATTGTTGATACTAATTTGTTTATTTGTTACTAGCGGAGCTGCGGACTCGCCCGCTCGCGGCCCTTCGACAAAGCCAACCTTGGCAAATCCAATATTGTTAACATAGGGAATGTTAGTCTCCGCTTGGTACCACCCCTCTAAGGGGAGCTTTGAATATTTTGTGCTGAGTCCCCTCTTCGCTGAGTTCTTGGGAACTTAGAACATTTTTGGTTCCCCTCAATTACCCAGAATTCCTGCAAATATTTCGCATTCTGGAAATTCACGAAACTCCCAAATTCCTGTAATTTCTGAAATTCACGAAAATTCCGAAATTCTCAAAATTCCCGAAAATTCCGAAATTCTCAAAATTCCCGAAAATCCCGAAACTCGAAATTCTCGAAATTCCCGACGTTCCCGAAAATCGCGAAATTCTCGTAATCCCCGAGAATCCCGACGTTCCCGAAAATCCCGAAATTCTCCAAAAATCGCGAAATTCTCGTAATCCCCGAAAATTCCGAGAATCCCGACGTTCCCGAAAATCCCGAAATTCTCGAAGTCCCGAAATTCCCGAAATTCCCGAAGTTCCCGAAAATCCCGAAATTCTCGTAATCCCCGAAAATTCCGAGAATCCCGACGTTCCCGAAAATCCCGAAATTCTCGAAGTCCCGAAATTCCCGAAATTCCCGAGAATCCCGACGTTCCCGAAAATCCCGAGAATCCCGACGTTCCCGAAAATCCCAAAATTCTCGACGTCCTGAAATTCCCGAAGTTCCTGAAAATCCCGAGAATCCCGAGAATCCCGACGTTCCCGAAAATCCCGAAATTCTCGAAGTCCCGAAATTCCCGAAGTTCCCGAAAATCCCGAAATTCCCGAAGTTCCCGAAAATCCCGAAAATCCCGAAATTCCCGAAGTTCCGAAAATCCAGGGAGAGGAGGGGAGGGGGAGGGGGACCATGGGACAAACACACAAACAAACGAACAATTTTCCAAAATATATATAATATTCTAGCGGAATGTATGCGTATTGTGGATCAAGGTGCATAACAAGATTGATACTGATCATAGGGCGAGCGTTCCAAGTTAATCGAATTTGAGATGGGGGTTTCGTATGTGCAGAAGAAGGTTTCACCCCTGGCGCCATCGTTGCCGCCACCGTATCCAAGAAGGAAGCGTAGGTAATATTTTTACGATACGAAAGGGCAAAACTCACGAACGGGCTAAGATTGTCTAGCAACGACAGGGTTTTCAAGAATTTATTATTATTCATAATATATATATATATATATATATATATATATATATATATATATATATATGTATGATCACTTTTATCTTTTTTTATCTCTTTCTTGATCATTTCTTTATTTATCTTTATCTTTTTCTTGATCATAACCATTTTTTGGAACAATCATTACATTCTCAAATTTTGGGGTAAAATTTTTGGCGCAGGAGGGGGAGGGGGTATATTTACAAAATATGCTTATTCGATAACGAGCAACCAGAGGTTTCGATACGAACAGGTAACGAAGGAATACGGGTTCGCGATGAGACGAAACGGAACATCTCGCATAGCCAGTCTCGCTTATGAGAAAGCAATATTTTTCCCTCAAGACCAGCCGGTAAATCGTCGTGAAAATATAATGGGCTCTACGCGAGCCAACTTTGATTTTTGTTTTCTTCCACAGTGGAATAAATGCTAATAAACGTTGGAGGAGCGAAACACGCGATTGCGTTCATCTTCATAGTGTACGCAAGCGACATAAAGTGTAAACTGCTGTGTAATTCTCCTACGGAGATCTCGTACCTTTTTCGAGACTCGAAGCACACCTGCGGGGCGACTAAACGCGTTTACGTCCAAGGATCCGGTAACCAGGGATCCGGCTTCGAACTTTTCTTATTTTCACGTTTATTAATGTAATAACTCGTGCCTCCTATGTTTTACTGCGTTCCGCACGAAGGAGTCAGAAGTCGTAATGCCGAAGCGTGACAGAAGAAAACGAGAGATAGAAATCTTTCGAAGATGCGCTGATACACGGTTATAACGCGGATCGATATGACTCGGTACAAACGTAAGTATAAATCGATATGGTACAAATTTGCCGAGCTATAACGACGGCACTTCCGGAAGTGGAATAGCACGAACCCAGTACTCATGGACGTCCTGAACGATAAATCAACAGTCAGGATGTGTCGAATGCCGAATCATTTTCGGGATGTCTTATTAAGTCCGTTTTGGCAATGTCGCACTCTCATCGGAAATAAATACACGATTTTTTCGTCTTATATAACGCTCGCCAGGAAATGCATTGTCTTGAAATTATTGCACAAGGGAATGGCGGATCCTTTGATAGCTATTCGTCAATCTGTCTTTTCCATCGCCAGCTTCCGAAGGCTCAATTCCGTCCAGTTGGAAAGCATTGGCTAACTTTCCGGCTAACCAAAGCTAATTTCCCACAATTTTGTAGCCAATTTCACAGCGCTACACGCCTCTTCTGCGGCTCAATTCCCACTGCTGGCTGTCTATTTTCTAGCCAAAATGGCACCACTCCATGTCACTTCTGTGACCTTTGCTAACGCGGGCCTTCGGACGTTAAATATGTATCTACGGTAAAATACATCGAAGAAGCCGCGAGTACTTCGATTAATCATTGAAGTACGCTGTTTCAATAACATTTAAAAAAGTTTAATGAACACGTAATATAATATATGATACGATAGCGGGAGGCACGAGAGTGAAAATTGACGCGATCTTTGACCAATACAGGATTGACCTCCACAGGGTTGTTCCTTTCAAGTTTTATATATACGATATGACTATACTATTTGCCTGTCTATTCTCCCTGCACAAAGGACGCGCACGTAGCGCATGTAATTTTATATTATTTAATGAACATATCCGGATTGTATAACCATCCGTAGACGGAAAAGAAATCGCATCGAGGCGTGTAGATTGCCGTCGAAGCGTTCACATAGAGTCGTCAACTCCCAATGACGCTGTTGCTGTTAATGTAAAGTTTATTGCCCCAGCAAACTCCGATTGGTTAGTGCCCTTCGCTCGGTTACGGTGCTAGCGAGGCGCAGCGCAAGTACACAGAGTGGATATTCTATATAAGGATAGGGTTGCTTCCCGAGGCGATGCGGCTGGGGCTAATTTGCGCGTGGATATAAACAGCGCCCGAAGAGCTACCTGAACGCGTGGAAAGGAACAGATTCTCGAGCCACACTTGCCGACGAAGTGCAATCTACGAAGCGTTTCGTGCACAAAGAAAATGTCAAACTTTTATTATTCTCGCCTTCGCTCGTAGAACGAGTGTACAGCACAGCACTGTATTGAGTTTCTTGAAACTAGAGAAATAGCAAAATTATCACATCGTCGAAGATAACCACTTTACAGGCAAAAGCGTGCAGGACGTATAATAATCTCGTAAATGCATTACAATAAGTATATTATTTAGTTCTAAGTTCAAAAGCGCTATGATCTTGTACATTTCTTCCCCACTATATTCTACTTGAAGCAGGTAGTACCTGTATAAAAAATGAAATGGTAACTTTCGCTTCGCAAAAAAATTTGGTCGAAAAAAAAAAATTCCGATTATGAAAATTATTCAAAAAAATAAATTAAATCATATGGGCCAAGTGTACACAAGAAACACTTCTTTGTGGCAAAAACTATTATCATCTTGATGCAAAAAAACATTGCTGTAAATAATTGGCGTTCCACTGCTAGCGGTGTATTGTGACGCTCGCAAAGATCGGCACGCCCATTTTTTATAGCAATTATTGGCAGATTTTTTACAGAATATAGGCAGTCGCTGGTGTTGACGATGCCTGAAAGTAACGACAATCGCTAAGTGGATAAATCCGCATCTCTCGTCTCCCGTGGCCTTCCACATCCACGTTGTTTCTGTCGTCTTCGTCTTGCGAACTTGTTTTTCGGGGGCAACCAGCCGCCTTTCTCGCTTTCTTCCCTTCCGCGCTCACCGCGGACCCGAGTTTTTGCGTGTATACATACCTATATACTATACCGGCGTGAATTAATGAAAGGGAATCACGCGAGACGCATCATTCATCGTCGTCGTGCAATGAACCAACAAGATACTCGGAAGAATCCCGACACGAAGCGGCAGACTCGACGCGCTAACCAGATTTTTCTCGAATATATTATTTTCTTTTAGAAATCAAAAAAATACTATGTAAAAGCGAATTTCTCCACATCTTATAGATATATTTTGGAAAAATATTTTTTGCTCGGTTGTCCATCCGTCGGTGTATCCGCGCCGGCCTATCGCCGCGGCGAACGAGCCAACCCAAATAACAGATCCGAGCAACGGAGACGTTGAGTTTCGAGGCAAGAACGCGGAGCATCGCGAGACGGTCGACTCTCTCGTCGTGCTCATCGCGGATCACCTCAAGTCCGATTAGTACGGTTCCTCTGCTCTGTCGCTATAATAGCAGGGAATACCGACAATATGGCGAGTTCTCAAGACCTCCGGAGCAAAGTTTGCTTTCTAAATCATTGGTCGGGAATTATTCCACGCAATCAGCCGCGGCTGGGCCATGGACGAGTAAATTTGCATTGTTAATCGTGATCGAAATAACGCGAGACCCGCTCGTCCCGTTTGAATGTACTGTACCGCTCGATTTATCGGCGTGCATCTTTCACCGGTACATTATATCCTTGTTCATCGTGGCTCAGATAAAAAGTGCCGATTCCATTGAGTTCTCTCGTCGTTCGGGCTGCACTCCGCACCGGTAGTAACATCGCAAAAGCCGCAGAGTCGTAGAGTACGATGGAAGAGACCGCGCGTCGCTCTCGCTTCGGAATGTTCCATCGCGTATCACGCTCATGGGAGTTCTCCCCGGGTGATCGCTCTCCCTATCGTGTGTACGTGGAACGCGTACACACACATTATTCGTAAAATCGTCTCGTCTATTTTCCCCTTCGAAAAGTTTAGCGAACGACCTCCTCGTGCCGATACACCGCGGTGCCGCGAATAGCTTTCCCGATGCAATCGCGCGCGGATCTCTTCCACGACTCATCGATATATCCATCGGCGCTCGAACTATACATCGCCATTACAAATTGTTCGACTTTGTAATCGACGAATTTTTCCTTGGAATCGACCCCGTGAGAATCTGTCCGATGAACAGTGACAACCGGGTGACGTCAAAAGTCGAACGAGAAATCATCGAGTGATCGCGATGGTTTTTTCATTTTGGCTTCGTCGATGCGTAGAAATAAGAATACCCGAAGCTGCCTTTAAAGTAAATCGATAGACCCTTCAATGGTCAATCAAATTCAAATATTTTCGGAGACCATAGATTTTTTTCTTCGCCGCTTCCCTCGACTCGAGACTAGATCCATACTTTGACGAACAAGACACGACAGATGTGTGCAATGGGGTTTTCAAGCCTACACGAATCGTTGGGCGTTGGTGAAGTTGTGAACGACACTGTACCGTCGATACGATGATAAATACATAGTATATTCGAATACGCGCATGCACACCTGTTTTCCACCTCAAAGAGGAAGACTCGAGCCGCAAGAGTTCGAGCTGCTCGCGGGATATCGACGGGACTTTACTGTATATCCACGGGCGTGTAGCAATTATTAGCCGCGCTGTATCCGGGCATGAGTTATGGGAGAGATCTGCATTCTGGCGGGCCTCCTCTTCCTCTTCTTCCTGGGGGCTCTATTTCATATCGAGTCTCTAAATCTCCGCCCTAACGTATATATCCGCGCTGCTATATCTCGACTCGACTCCAAGCGGAATCCCCTCTCGATATGCTCGCTCATTCGCGTTAGAAAGCGCTCGTCGGTTCGCACTTCATCCCCCCATCCTGACGTTCGAACGTCTATCTTCACTTCCGGTATTCTCGTTTTCTTCTCCCTTCCTTCATCCCGGAGTCAATTGAGAAATAACAAATCTCTCACAATTAATCATGCCCAGCATAGATACATCCATTCCTCGTTTGGTTTATCCCACCGATCTTTCCAGGAAACCCAATCGATTCTATTCTCGGCCCATTGATCGAGGCATCGATTGGTCGGTTTGCACACATGGAAAAGGAGAACGCGTGTCCCATTCCCGTGGTGGAAGCGGCAACAGAATCGATTTTATTTGTTGCTTTCCGATGGTGGCTCGAAGAACCATTTGAAGCCTGTGGTGCCCTGCCACAACGCTCGGTCTTCCTGTTCTCGTGTGTACACACGCGTATGTAGCTGAGCGAGACGACGACGACGACGACGACGACGACGACGACGACGACGACGACGACGGCGGTCAAGGCCTTAAGTAAACTGGAACTGCATGTACGGGATACAACACCGTAGCTGACTAGATAATTTATACTATATACATATATATATACTATATATATATGGCAACCTGAAACGCCGGTCTTCGGAGAATTCGAGTCCCCGTGCGCGGCATGCAAGTGGAATAATTCACTGATTTTTTCGCTCTCGTTTAATCATCACTTTTTTTTTTCTTTCTATTATTTATACCCTCGGTCATACGTATAAATGCGCGGAGCACCTCCAGACACAACAGCGGTAAGCCGAAGGTAACGACCCCATTCTAATTATCTGTCACGAGCATAGGAGTTGATTGTTTCCTTGGTAAGAGTATTTATCGAGAGCGAGACGAAAAATGAGATGCTAACGAAAAATGCAAAATTTGAAACAACTTTTGCAATATAATAACAATTTCCATGATTTATTATCATATGCTTTATTTTTCTATCCAGGAACATTTCGAGAAACGAATTCCGATAAATATAATAGCATTGTCACGCTGCGTCATTTCAAATATTCGGCGCGACACCTTCATTTAAGTAGTTTTTAAATATAATTCGGAAGCAACTATATAATTGGAGGTAAAAAAGAATAACAAATATAAACGAGTATTTGTAAATTGAAAAATATCTTACATCCGCGAAGACTTATTTATTTTGACATCTTTCACCATTTTTTCACTTACACGCGTACCTTCTCAATGAAGTGCGGCAAAACGAGGCCAGGTAGGATAATATCGCGCGTGGAGTTCGGTAAATTTCGTTTTCATATATTATTATTTATGACGGCAATCTTGGTCTCCTCAGGAATGGTGGACTCTCGGTGAGTTTCTTGACGTGTAAAATTCATGGGTGACTCTCGCAAAGCGCCAAACCGCGCGTGCAATCCCCGAACGAAGTGCATCGTAAAAAATCGGTTTTACCCCCTACTTCGGACTCGTAGATTGGGCGTAAGTTAATTCTCGAAGGCAGTCCGCGTCTCGCGCTGACCCGCCAGTCGTAAGTCGAACGAACGAACGACAAGGGAGTCGGTCCGCTACATCCTTCTACTCCGGTCCCGTCGTCGTGGTGCATCGGAGCACGAGGGTAACAGGTAAAATACAACTTGCCGCTGCACACGACCGACTTGTCGGTCTAGTTTTTTGCTCACCGAGAGACGCGCAGGGAAGCCAGCATATTTATATAAACGTGGTATATAGCTCGCTGTCGGTGCACCTAGTCGGTGCGCTAGTGCATACAGGTATATTGCAAGAGGAGGACAAGCAAGATTGGCTGATTGCTTTATTGCCGACTGTGCATCGCTGCTATTCGTGCATCATCTCGACGTGCGTCCGCAATTCTTCCCCTCGACTTTTGCCCTTCTGCTATTTTCTACTTTACGACGTATCACTTGTGAAATGCGTTCGTAGGATTTACAACATAAAAACGCAATAATTAGGACCGAACTAAAATCGAAGAGAATCGATAAAAAACTAACACGAGCACGAGGGAGCCCCACAAATAACAGTACTTTGCGATGCTAGTACCAAAAAGCGGACTTTACGGCGAAGGTTGCGAAGTGGCCACACGAATCGGATCGAGCGCCACAGCGGCACGAGGCGCGAGGAAAGTCCGCTTTGTCGTACAAATGTCGCATATTCATTTTTGTAACCAGTACTACCGCCGTGCCTGCCGATTGTGGCGCCGCCAGAGCGAGTGAGAAGTACCAAAACGCGTGCGAGGAATCGGTACTTGAGCTGGTGTGCGCATGCGTTCCGCTCTTACGCCACTCTCGGCGGGCACGACAAGTAGCGCTTCTCATGCACGCGTTGCAAAACTTATATTTCGGCGAAAGTTCCAATTTTTTTATTTAAACCCACACAGTTTGACTGATTATTTTCTAGCGATTCACGGTGAACATTTTCATGTCGGTCGAACAAGTTTTTGAATTCGGAGAAAAGAAAAATTTAAGTGTTCTTCGTAAAGGTATCAAACCTTGCATCATTATTATTATTGTTTATTATTCATAAGCTAATATAAATACTAAAGATTAATGAGAAAAAATCATCCACATTTTTGCAACTATATATAGAAAGTTTGATTCTGTGACAATTTACCGATGTTAGCAGGACTTTCGACTCAAAATAAATAAACTCCGTAATGAAACAAGTGTATCCGTGGTTGTGTGTAAAAAAAGAATAAATGTTATATCAATATGATTACTTAATTATTATTATTGAAAGAAATAATAATAGTTGCATAATTATTTTCCGTGAGAACTGATTCCTTTTCACTCATGAGAAAAAAAATTTCGACGGAGACCCGGGTCCCCGGGTCTTTTAGCGACGATAAATATGCTCGGATAACCGCGACAGAGATGAACATTTGAAATTGTGATGAACGTTACAATTTACTCACCACTAGTCGAGCTGTATTCGCCGATATATCGCCTCGTCAGGTAGCGCACGACCACGGCTGCAACATAAATTACAACCAAAAAAAATTGAATTAAATGCCTCGTGTACGTTAATTGGTCACGACATGTTGTGGCCCGGTGAAATTGCAAAATAAATATCGGGGGACGAGCGGACGATTGATTTTCATCGCGTTACATTTTAATGACTTCGATGGTCTCGCCGCGTCCTGTTTCACGAAGCTGCATCGGGCGAGCGATTAAATATACAATTTATGAAGAGTTTCACACGAGTGAGCGATCGGAGCGAGGATTCGCAAAAATCGTTGACCCCGATTTCGTAAAAAAAAAAAAACATTTTCTTACATCGGCCCCGTCAACGCGTCGAACGTGAATGTCCGGGCCCGTTGTATCAAAAGAATCTACATTCACTGCGAGGTAAACGATAAAAGTGAGGGCCGCGACATTCGTGTCGGTGACACGATATTGAGATAGCGATGAATCAGGGATGAATCGAGTGATTTGCGGAAAATTCGTCTAGAACAATTCGTCTAAAAGACAATTCATCGAAATGACAACCTGCCTCAAACGCGACACATAAATTATATACTTTCGTCTGTACGTTTAATTTCTTTCTCAGTTTCTTGACTATAGTCGAAATATCTATAGAATTTTTTTACTTCAACAGGCAATAACCACCGTTTATTTTTACTATAGCGAAAATAATCTATGAAGTTTTTCAACTATAGCGGAAATATCGATTGGGGTTTTTAAATATTGCGAGAAATGTCCGTCGAGTTTTTCAGCTGTAGCGGGCGATATGTATAAAAAAAAATGATCACTCTCGACGATCCGCCTCCTGTCGGCAGGGTGCCAAATTGTCGGCCGGCCCGTAGATCGTAATAGGGTACGAGAGGCGAAATATTCGAACAGCCCCGTATTTTTTAGAATCCCGCCGGAGTTCTAAAAGCGGTCCGTCAAAAAAGAAAATATCTCCGCACACTCGCTGCTCGTTCGATTTCGCTGAAAGGATCTGGTTATTCAGACAAATTCGTAGAAATGCGTAGAGTTGAGCGTCGTGTTTTTTTGACGAAAATAAAAAAAAGCGTCAAGAAAAACAGCACAGATGCTCCGGAGGGGCCTAGCCGAGCATTATCGAAGCGAAGTCCTTCGCGAGACGACAGACCCTGCAATTTCGCACTCAACTCGACTGATTCGCACTCTCGCTTGGCTCGTTTCGCTGGGGGCCAAGGTTACCCAATGGAGCAAGAGGGAATTCACTGCTCACTTTACTCACGCGAAGCTCGCTCGGACCCTCCATCGATTCTTCTCAATTATATAGCCATAACGACCTAACACCTACGAATAGCGATACGAATGAGATTGGCGCGTTAGCGAGCCACAAAAATCGGCGTACAGGGTGTTCGGCGATGATTATCGCGTCCTCGCGAATGATCGGGAAAAAGATTGGTGGAGTCAACTTCGGTCTATTCGCAAGTTGAGAATCAAACAAACTATTATATGATATAACAGAGTCTATAGATATAGTTGCCAATCGCTATGGGTATGTTCCGAAATTGCTGCCTAAAACGTCTCGACAAAAGGATAAAAGTTGGATCCGTTGTGTAAGACGAATTTTCCACAAATCCCTGCAACGTCTTCAAATGCGATGACGGACGGAATTCCCGGACGTTTTTACATTCGTATTGATATTGCGAAGAGTGCGCGCACGGCGACAGGTGAGCACGACAGGGATGCAAGAGTAAAACAAACATCAAATGTCCGCGAATGAAAAGAAACGAAAAATAACACGAACGTTCGCCACTTTCCAGCTGTTCGACTCGATTTTGCAAAATGATGGATTTCCCTCGTCGGTAACAACATTTTGCAACACCCACTAAACTTTTCTATCGAGCCTATTCCCGTTGGCGGCTAATTTCCCCCCACCAGCGTATAATACGTATGAATATGGGGATAGGTTATAAGAGCGTTGCGCTCGTTAAAGAGTGAACGTTTCCAAGCGAGCCGATCGTGAATTCACCCGCGGGGCATAATCGCGCGTCGCGAGAAAATGAAATTCAAGAAGCCACCGGGCTTCGTAGAGTCTCTCGGTAGACGGATAAGTCGAGTAGATTGACTCTTGGGTCGCTGTACGAGAATTCTCGTAGCTCATATACCCGTAGTTATGCTACATTATAACTATACGTCACTTTTACGTCCCCCGGGCACGCAAAACTTTGCGCTTTCAATTATCCTTCTCGTATTCGTGCCACTATCGTTCCGCTGCTCCCGGCATGAGCGATATTTTTCCCTCGCGGTTCTAAACTCTCGGATTCTACGTGACGTGTAACCGAGAGGGTATGCATATAGCGGAGAAGCGGATCGCCCGAGCGAAGCGCCTCGCCATGCAAATCTCGGCCTCTGGCGGAGGCCAGAAAAGCGCCGAGCTCCTCTGTCTTTCTATAACGCAGGATATCCTGTGGATTCCGGTTTGAGTCTTTCGCACGCGAGAAGTGAGAAGGGCTCTAAATCACAAATCACTGAGCTAAACGAGAGTCGCGTGAGAGCAGCCTGTATGCCGTATATAAGCGTACCCGCTCCTCGTGTATCCGCAGGTTCACCGTCCGAAAGCGGGTCTAACATACTCGCGGCTCGAAATTCAGTTGACGTATCCTACCTGTGTAATTAATGCGAGAGTAGGATGGAGTAATAACTTATTCGGAATGAAGGAAATTATTATTGGACGCTCTCTGGCATTACCGACGGCTCTTCTGTCGAATGATATATTTCAATCATTCCGTGACTACGAATCTCTTCGAAACCCTGTACAATTGATTTTGTCGAACAATCGAGGCCCGTTACGTCCTCGTTCGCTTGTAAGTCATTATCTTGTTTCTCTCCGCAATGGACAGTTCGATTTGTACTCAAAGTTATTTGGCAGAATTTTTTATTTCCATGCCACTCCGATGCTGGAGATTTTTCTTGATCCGACGAAATTGTCCAATTGACATGTTTTTAGATTTGTCCAACGGTTTTGCGTACTAAAAAATTCGTGCGTGATCTTATCCGATGATAATATACATACGTCGGTATATAAGTAAGCAGAATCGTACGGAAAATACTCCCTCGACTGTCGATGCGAAGCGAAGCTTTTTCTTTCCAAAGTTCGAGAGTCATTCCCGAACAATATCGAAACGTCAACGACGCGAGCGCGTTAACGTGACGAATCGACGATCCGAAAGTTCGCGCGTGTGTGCGAACACCAGCGCAACGGAACAGACGGGGAAACTCGTTCCGGCGGCGGGGGTTCGAGCTTCTCTCGAACAAGCAAAGAGAGACTCGCCAAGTGCACGAGGCGAGAAATTTATGAACTGGCACGCGCTCGATACTCGCTCGGTGATCCGAAGGAGGAGGGCAGGGAGGGAGGGAGAGAATGCGACACGATACCGCACGTATGCGACCTAACTTCGATCGAAACTCCGCGGCGAGTGCTAGGCTCTGGCCCCGTATCTATCTATCCGTATGACTGGGACAGTTGCCCCTGCTCGATTCCACGTTAAAAGTATCGCGAGAGAAACCGAGTTCAGAATCTTGCCGAAGTGAAATTCGTATCTGGCATATTATAACGTTTAGTGTGTACGAAGCCACCGTTTGGCTATCGGAGCGGCTCAGCCGGAATTCATCGATATTTTCAAATTCTTACCAATGCTCGACAACCTCTGGCGTCCTAATCGCGACTAAACATTTTCTAAAATTCCTCTGAGAAAATTAGAAGCAACTTTACTCCTCGAGGAATACGACGCGTAATATACATTACACGAGACTCGGCTTTCGAAAATCTCGAAACCTTAATCGCTGACAATATTGTCTTTCCTGACGGTATCTCCAGTTTTGCATAATGACGGAAAAATCGCGACTCCACCTCGCGGATTCTTCATTCTCTGGTTTTAAGTTGCCGCCAAATAATCGCTTTGAACGCTTCATTCTGAGCTAAGGTACAATTTATGAAAACCATTGAGCGCTCCATGAGAATACATAAGAATACAGGACTTTACACAGATTAGTTTCATTCAATATCTCTCAACCAACCTCAAATTGCCAATACTTTATTATACTAATTACTATATACACTCAATTCGACGCGGATTTGGCATTTTTTAAAAATCTTCATGTTCTCGTGTGGAACAACAAAATTTGTATTGAACAAACATTTCGTCATTTTGGTATTTTTCGAATAAATTTTTCTCTGCCATTATAAAAACATTTTATGTCTCGCTTTATCGTCGGTGTTATCGCGCCGCAAAAAGAGAGTCTCGTGCTCCAAACAAAATGCCGGAAGTGAATGCGAAAGAAAATCGATGCGTAATAATATAAGGAAAAAATAAATAAAGCAACGAATTGCAACCCGACGAAGATGATAATACATTTTTACCGTCACGCTCGTCGTTATCTCATAATGGTAACATTCGTCGCGCTCAAAGCGAACGTCTTATTTCCTTATTTCTCCGAGCGTGAGAAATTCTGATATCGAAATTTTCGTACGAATATACTCGTAGAACGGCTGTCAATGAGCGATCAATGAAAGCAAGCTATAATGATGTCATTCTCGGGAAAGCAAACGCCAAAAGGGCATATATGCAATGCTTATCCACGGGCTATACGGCCTTGTGTGGCCATTGAGCCATTCGATGTGTATATTTACAGACCGGCGAGGAATTTCGACGAGCGTGAATAATTTGAGCGTCGTCACTAGCGGCGCGTAATCGGTCGAGAACGATTAATTATTAATCGAGTGATATGAGAGATATGAGCCATTTTGGCCCGGGTCGACGAATATGCAATTTCGATCATCCTTCGAGTAATCGTCCGACTATCGTAAAATGTTCACAATTATCTCATCGTTGCTCAATTTTGTTTGTAATGTAATTCAATATCTGTGACTCATTCCGCTTCTAACTATCTCGGCTCTTGTCCGGGACTTTAACGATCCTTACCTTTCCCAATAGTGGCAACCTCAGCATTGACTTTCTCGTATCGTGTACGATATGCAATTGTTCCCCCGACGCAAAACGGGCAAGTTGAAAATTGTGCAAAAGGCGCAAAGACGGCGGGTCGAACGGTGGAGAAACGGCGCGTTGTGCCCGTTTGGTTCAAAAATGTTTTTTCAACTGGAAAAACAACGTTGACTTGCGCAGAGAAGAGCCTTGAACATCGGTAGCGACGCGGATCCGCCCTCGCGAGTGTGTTTACGACGAGCAATTTCGCAACGCGAATTCACATTTCACTTTCGAGTCTGTCTTGTATTATTGGTCGCCATTCCGGCGACGAGACCGAGAATCCGTTCGATCAAAGATTTGAGTCAAGATAGCCGGAGCGCCTCTTTCTGTCTCGAATTGAACGCTTCACGAAGATCTCGATGAAGCACACGCGCAAGATGTCATTACCGTCAGGCAGAATACATTTCGGGCTAGAACGAACGATCGCCATAATCCTCCAATCGCCCAACTATCCTCAAACGATCTTCCTGAGAATCCATAGCGCAGACTCGAGCTGGTCTCGCGATCCCCACGCACCTGGAATCCAAATGAGCGAGGAACCAACTTGCAATGTCATGCCACGAAAACTTCGCGCCGGGGAACCACCTCGACCGCGTATTCTAAGTTTAGCATACATTAATTACTCCGTTTACTAATTGCGAATATATCGCAGATACAAATAAACGAACATTTCTTTTGTCATGCATAATTCATGTACATATTAAAAAATTTTTATCAAAATACCATTTCGATAAATGCTCATTTAGAAAATCTCTCGCAACGATTTTTTTTACCGATGCATCCCCAAATGTCTTGGGTTGCCATCAGTAACGTCCGCAATTGACTCTAATGCGAGGCGCATTAAAGCGCTTGAACCTCGACCTTCGGAGCGCGCGTTTCAATTTTTCGTTTGCGTCGTAACAAGCTGGCGTACAAGGATGGAAAAGAAATCTGTACCGTTAGAGTTTTGCCTTTTGATAAATTTCTTCGCATCGACGAAAGACACCCACACCTTGTATTCCCGCCGAAAGGTTCAAAATCCAGTTTTCTTCCCGAGTATTTTCACATAATTTCTAGGCGAATGGCATCCATTTGAAAAAAGTACCAATGTTCATATTTATCAATTTTCTCATCTCCGATGAGTAATCTCGCCCACGCTTCTGAATTGTCGTCATAACGAGCGGGAACATTGAGGCCGAGATCTTTGCATTCGTCTCAAATGAATTTATGAAGTCCCGAGCGGCACATTATCCGAACGAGTGCGTCCATGTGCGGACACGTGGAGATCGTGCTTCTCCTCAACGATTCGCCATTGCACATGCAACCAAGGGGGTAAATGGGGCGGGGGGATTCCTCAATAGAGTTTAACACAAATTAATGGCCGTGAACGATAATCGCGTCCTGGCATATTCGCTCTCGCGCACCCCGGTGATGGGAATTATAGCACGTCCGCCTTGCGTATCATCGCTCTTTCGTCCCGAGAGGGGAGTTATATGTTTATGGTATTTATATTTATAGACACGACGCTCGGTTCAAAGTTTCACCCCGCGACCGATCGAACGTTCGCACGGAGATTTCTTTTCGACGGTAAAGTGATCGTATGAAAAAAATAAAAGAAAAATTTGGTATTAGCCGGTAAGAAATCGGTGATCCATGAAGAAGACGTCATGACATCCGAGTAATTACACAAATATCCCTGGTCTCCGTCTTGAGTTTCTCGTGTACCTTGTACCCGCGTGTACACGGTTAATCCGGTGTATCGATCGACGGAAAACAGTGAGACAGGAGAGGAAAAGGACGATTAGCATGACTGGCGGAGGAGAGTCGGAGAAGGTGGGGGCATTGCGCTCGCGCGCGAGAACCGCCGGTTCGTCGGGGTTAATCAACCTGGAGAAAACGGTACACGCGCCACTCGCGCTCGTCGCCCGCTTTCGTTCTATCCGCTCGGTTTTTCGACTAATTAAGGCATTTAGAAAGGGCGCTTACATAATATGCTAATATCCGTCGATCCGGACACTTCATGGTAACGTCTTTTTCAAAGTCATCACAATTGGCTATGGGACCCTAAGAAAAAATGGTGCCGACGCGGATGGCTCCCTCCCTTTCTTTTATCACATTCTACCCAGCTCGTTGCTTTTGGCTTCCTCAAAAAGTTTTGTTTTGATACGAATTCGAAATTCTGAGCGAGCCAATATCCACCCCAAACCTCGTCCGATAGTAGATCATTCGCAAACTACATTTTGTTTACAAAATTGTAACTCCTATAAAATTTGAACGACGTAACGGATTTGTGCCAAATTTAATCCAGAAAAGTAAAAAGTCCGGCGTGTCAAAGTTTTCAACGAGCGACAATTATGTAAATATTTTATGCTGAGCAAAAAAAAAATACTTCCACCGGGAAATTCAAAAGGGAAGAGAAAGTCATTACGCATTTTCATCTTCGTCTTTTTCTTGGAGCGCTAGCCATTTTTTTGTGGAATTAAAAGTATTGAACAAGTTCTTATACTTGGTATTTGAGATACTGGCCAGCGCCGCCGTGTATCTCCGAAAAAAAACATTTGCCCGGGCAAATGACTTTTTGAAGCATTATCCTTTTAGGCTTCGGTCCGGAAAAGGGCCAAAATATCGACTCTTGTTCTTAATTCTACCGGATTGCAGAAAATTTTACCGTCAACGATACATCCGGTAGAGTTGTGATTTCATTCGTTGAACGGAGCGAATATTCTAACTCGGCGTCGTACGGAAATATATCGCATCCGCCGAGGTAGTCGCTCGGTCGAAATGTGCACCGCGCCGAGGATGGGAAGTGCGAGAGGACACGCGGAAGGTGGAACGAGCGTATGAGGAGTAACGAACGTCGGGTATCGGATGTCGACATCCACTTTGCCTCTCGCTCGTTCACCCGCGACACGAGGTACAGTAGCACAAGTATCTAGAGTACCTGTTGCACCGAGAGCCAGGGCAACGAGGGACCGCGCTCACAGGCCGAAGCAACGGAGAATTTTGCTAAACCCACGTCCCGCACGAGGACCCGAAGGTTCTTCTTCGGCTTCGGCGCGACCGGCATCCGATATCGGATAACGCGTCTCACGAAGGTCCTTATTACACGCGGACGAGGATTCGCGGAGACACACGGGGTAAAGATGCGAGAGCAAAAGGCGAACGACTTTTACGGTTTCGTCGCGCTCATCCCGGACCGTACTTTTGTACACCGCCGGCAAGGCACACCTCTCCGTAGGGCCCTCGCGATATCGATTCGAGAGCGTTAAAGGCAGGTCTCGTGAGAATGAATTACGCGCGGTATTCGCGTACACGCGTGTACTACCGGCACCGCGCATTCGTTACTGTCGTAACGCGCCGGCGAGATATTCTTTAGATAAAAGAATACAGCGCAAAACAAGTCGGAACAAAGGCGAAGGACCGATAAGAGAACCGACAAGTTTTTACGACGAATCTTTGCGAAAATATTGAAAGAGCGATTTAATTACCAATTATATGAACGAGCTACTTGTAAGTGAGCCAGTACTTCCACATCTTTATCAAAGTATCGCTGAGATTATACAAATTGAGAGACCTTTCGAAAAGAATAATTCACTTCTTCAATGGCTACATATACATTTTTTTTTCTTCATCATTTTCTGTGGCATTTCGTTGTTCGACTCGAGTTTTGATTTGCCACGGACGTGTGAAATTACACGTATATTTTGAGTATTCTCATATATTTTGACCAGCCCTGCCATAAAGATACAGCTTCCTCAATGTAGTGCGAACGTTATCTTCATCGCTCAAACTATACTCGAGATACGCGGACGAACCAACGATTCGCGCTTCCGAATATTTTCTCCAAACCCTGTGATATCTTTACTTTTCCGAACACATTCCGAACGTATCTTCGTCGAAGTCCCGATAAGTTTTCTCGCGCGAAAGCAAAACTTTCGTCGTAGTGAAGCAAAATTAAATAAAAAAAAAAGAAAACGTCTTACCAGATTTGCCAACTCTGGGGCCGCCGAGGACGACCACCCTAATCCTGTTGACGTTAGTCATCATCCAAAAAACAAGACGATGATTATATTCTCCTCTGTTCCCTCAGGTATCGTTTGTATCACTGCACATTATTGCAACACAAAATTATTGTCGGCGCTTAAATTACTCGAAAATCGTTGCACTCAACACGCACACAATGGTGAAATATTCCGCAGAAGTGTCGTTCACTGGGCCACTTTTGTCCTCGCGATCGACCGAATTCTTGGTGAGATCAATAAAGAAAATTATAATAAAATGAAACAAAGATTCCTTTCCGTTGAGATGCAATAGTATGCAAGTGCCGATAAGAAGTAGGTAAGGCGAGCAAATCGAAAGCGCCGAGGTTTACCGTACGACGTTTGCGCACGCACTGCTTTCCACGATGGTATCATCAGCGCTGATATCCGCTACACCTGGTTGTCCATGCTACGCGCATGTGCGCGCGCGACCGCTCTTACGACTCCGTGTGCCGGCAATGAAGTCACGAGTGCAAAACGCCGCTTTGTAATTATTTCCGATGCGCGCGCTTCTACGACGCGCGCGTCGGTGATGGTAGTCGTCGTCGATTTCGTCACGTCGACGACGGAGACATCCGCGTCGAGGACGTATGCCTGCGATTCCGACGCAAAGGGAGACGGGCGAGGGGATTCCCTGCGGAGCTAAATTACAACTTCCTCGATCCTCCCACCGACTTCGTCGTCAAACGAATCATTGTGACGATAAGTGTCAGGATGGCTGTTGGGTGATTTCTTCTTCTTCTTCTTCTTCGTCTTCTCCGTCGTTCCTTTCCGCTTTCTCGTTTTCTCACTTCCTCGGCTCCGTATATTTCACCGCTCGCCACAACGACTGCGAGACTCGTGGATCGCGTATCTCTTAATGAAGGTGGAATCTCCCCGGCGAGTCGGGTCTGCAGCGAGAAACGAGAGCCGCAATGACTTTTGCGGTTAACTTGCGCGGCGAACCAACCAGCTACGGATCCGTAAGGGCTTTTCTTTCTCGCGTGCCTGGCAAGAAGGAAATTCTAAATGGGATCGTGGCTCATCTCGAGACTCGGCGAAGTAGATGTCCAGGAGTGAAACCGTCACGACCAACTTGTCGCGAATCGTCGCGATGTCAGCCGCAACGTCACAGAGTGTCTCGTACACGTCCGAATTCGGGTCCTTGCGCATCCGATGGAATCTGATGGATGATGGACGAAATGATTTTTTTTACCCAAATAAGGACCTCCGAAGACAGATGAAAAGGTTCCGTTTCCGGTTTTCGGAGAGACACCGAAAACGTAACGATCGGTCGAAGCCCGTCAGTCGCGTTGTCAAAGAGGAGTCTCCGAAACGAGGCGCCACCGCGTCGGGCTCGATAGACAAGCGAGCGATGGTAATGGTAGAGGTAACGGTATCGATGAACGTAGGTAGTACGGGTGTATGACGATATAACACGAGTCTTCGATGCTACTACGCGCGCGAACCGCAGTGCTACCCGCTTCACTTTCTCTGGGTACGAGGGACCTCCTCGTGCCGTACACGAGGCTGCTTCTGGTGCTGATTCCGATGTCTGAGTCTCGACATCACGGGCTTCAACGTAAGCTCAATGGCTCTTCTCGCGGATCCGCCGAACGTTGACCGAACAATATTTTTCTTTTTTCTCTCGAATGGCGCCCAATCTTTAGTGAAACCGGCGTTTGACGACTCGGGAATCTAGAAACAAAAAATGTTGCAAGAAGCTCATTAAACGATGTTTCGTATTGCTCTCGCGTGATGGCCAATTTTGAGACAACAGTGAGGCTTTTTTTTATCAATCAGCAAAAAGCGTATATATTTTTTTATGCGCGTCAAGTAAAATTGTAGCCTTACAATACAATACATAACAACATGCATGTATTTAAAATACATAGTTATATCGATTTTTATAAAAATCTGAAACTTCTTATTTTTTAGCGATTTTAGCAATACTATGGACACTATCGGTCACTATGGGAAGATCCAATTTCTAGAATCAATGAGTCAAGACATAATGCACGATATTTTGATTCAATTTTGCATCATTTTCTTATTTTTCATCCTCATGGAGCAAGCTTTGTTTTCGTGATAATTTTTTTTTTCGATGTCAACGTGTTCGGAATGTTCCAAAACATCCAAAAATCACATTTAGACTTTGTTTTTACGATGTCCGATGTGTGTGTGTGTGTGTGCGCGCCACAAACGACGTAAACACTGTAGCGGCCGCAAGTTTTGACCGATCCAGCTGGAATATGATATACGAGTCGCGTCAACCCCGAGGTTGTTTAGAATTTGACCACAGTCGATACAGAGATGTGACAGTTATGAGCATTTTAGTTTTTCAATATTATAAAAAAACGGTTTTGACGCGGCCCTTTCCGCAGATTTTCAACAATCAAGCTCAAACTTCGCAAACGAGTTCGGTGACCTCTAAAGGTGTTTGCTCGTAAATTTGATCCAAATCGATACAAC
The DNA here is from genome assembly GCA_963924025.1 of Ischnus inquisitorius. Taxonomy (NCBI): domain Eukaryota; kingdom Metazoa; phylum Arthropoda; class Insecta; order Hymenoptera; family Ichneumonidae; genus Ischnus; species Ischnus inquisitorius. Next base: position 295,433 of record OZ001250.1, on the reverse strand, counting down.
GTGTTTCAAAAGTCATGAATATTTTTGTTTATGAAGTTTTTGCCAAAATCATTTTTGCTCGCAGTCGCTTGCGCATTTTCCAATGAATAGGCCTCAACTCGTACATTTGTTATCAAGATATTTGTTTGATCTTCGTAAGATCCGATATTTTCAGTAGACAATTTTATAAATTTAAATGATCAATAAATCGGAAAGATTATAGGTTATAAGCGATATTTTGCGTAGACGCGCGAGTGATAACTAAATTAATAGTGTACAGGACTGAAAAGATCACAGCGAGTCAATTAGTATATCATTTTGATACACTGTATACGAAGATATTGCAGTTTGATTAAAATAATGAGTGCCGCTGATATTTCTATAAATAACCAAATGCCATCCGCGTCCCATTTCGAGGAAATAATTCATACCCAAAGCGACGACACTTTTCGCATGTCCAGACGATTATTGTTTCACCGTCGTACATTCGACCGAAAACATATTTTCGAAATGACCCGGAACTTTTCTCGGTACAAATTCGCCGAAACAAAGTCTCCTAAGGAAGCAAAATTGTCTCGCATGGGGATCCGAGCGTCGGGATCGACTGATTCGCCCTCGATATCCGCGTTTAATTAATCACGTTATTTTGCGTGCGAAATCGGAAGGTTTAGTCGCGCATCTTTTCGTGCAAAGAGTTTCGCGTTATCGTACAGACACCCATCGTCGATATGACGAATAGCGAGGAGAAATAAAAAGAATTGAAAAAATAAAGGCCCCCGACGAGGTGCGCACACGAGCAAACCGCTGGTACGAGTGAAAGCAACCCGAGGCTAAAAACAACGCGTCCGAGACGCAGGCAGAGTGACGCGTCGATGTCGCTCTCTTGTACCGAGGAGGAAGCCAACGACTGGCGCGAGCGAGCGAAAGAAGGAAAGAAAGAAGAAAAGACGGGTCACACCGGCATAACTCGGCGAGGATAGCCCAGTCGTGTACGAAAGAGCTCTCTGGTCGACTCTCGAAGTTATACTGTAACGGAATACGATACGGAGACGATAAGCCAATCATTGACCAAGTTCCAACACTTTCACGGTCGTCAATAATATATAAATAGCTTTCGATTGCTTTTTTTTTCCTTTTGTTTCCTCGGCCGGTTAACGATATCGATCTCGAGATCAAATGGTTCTCCGGAATCCATTGTCGATTTAATAAATGGCTAATGTTTATTTTATCATTTTCATTAATTTCGTTTTCCTGCGATAAACCGATCGACGAGCGAAAATAATGGGACAACGAAGTTTGAAGCCAAATATGCAATCCAAGGTACGAGGTACGATTACGATTGCGGCTCGTGTCTGTTTGAAAATTAAAAAATTTCTTTTTTCCGCAAACAGTTTTGTTAGTTCGATCTTGTTAAAAGGGCTGAGAAAAATACCGCTTTCTTTGGTAGAATATCCGGCGGGTCTGCTGAGCTCCGGAACAAGGTGCGAAAACGAAAAGTGCACTCGAGCGAGAAGTTTAAAAAAATTCTTGTATCATCGATCATCGATATAATTCGGCATTTAGTTTGTTGACGATTTTCGATGAACGAAAAAAGAATAAATCATATGTTGATTATCGTAAACTACTAAATCATAGATCTTATCATAATAAAGATATTGTTATTTATAATTAGGTGTTATGAAATATATAATCCATTAATTTTCAATAAAAAATGTTCCACCATATCGCAATTTTCGAAATGTTTATGAGGAAAAAAAAAAAAATTGCCTCAATAAGTCCGATATACGTGCGGTCTCTGGCGCGCTGAGCCGACACTTCGAGTTCCGCGATCGACAATCGGGTCGTCGATCGTAAAATTCTGATCCGAGATAACATATATTTACCTTGACACCGAATGACGCGAACGAAAAGCTGGAAACAATGGTACGCGTATCCTGGCTTATTATTTTCGTTTTTTCAAACATTCGGGCCCCGTGGGGGATGCGAAGCGTTTCGAAGCCCGTCTCGCGTCACCGAGGACTTTGGTATAGTTAACGCTACGGGCTTTATAACACTGTTAATCGAACGCGGTGGCGGGATTTCGTTAATTCTCACTGGTCACGAGGATATAACTGTCTTTGCGAGTTCGGGGATTGGCTCATATTCACGGTAACGACGCGCGTAAAACCTACGTTTCTAAATTCGTATCGCCACTACACCGTTCACTCTCGTTTTCTATGACGCTTTTCACGTTTCGAAGCGAAAATTCTTCAATGAAATCCGTCATATGGATTATTTCTCCATTTCGGACTCGTTCAATCTGTTTCTCTTATCGCTCGGATTTAATTTCACTATTTTCTTTGTTTTCTTCTTTCTTATCGGTTTTCCGTATTTTATTTATCCAAAGAGCTCGCACGATTTTTGCGACATTAAGATTATTTTCGAATAAAAATGTACGGTATATGCAAACGCGGCGGTGAAAAAACGCGGAACACGCTTCTCGTGTACGTAAAGACCACTGGCGCCGAGCGCTCGCCGGCGAATGCTCGCATTCGTCCCGGCTCACCGTCTAATATGCCCTACCGGCTACGTCGCACGTTTTACTTGCATCGGCACCGGGCGCGCTGCGCTACAAGGTGACTGGTGTGTTAACGCAGGTAAGACGGCCGCTCTCGCGACTATCGCACGCGTGAGTTGCGCTGCTCCCAATCATCCCTTCCTCCGCATCCCGAGAAGGACTCGCCGCGGTCTACGCTCTCCGGTACACGGACGGTGCTCATTGCGAGCTACCGCCGATATACCAATGTGTAGATTCCGTGCGCACCGGGTAAGCGCGTCCGGCGAACGAGGCGAACGACGCGAGAAGCCGACCCAAACCCGACCGAAACTTCGAGACACGTCGAACCTGCATTTCTCATTGCTCACAGGAACAATACATTTTTATTTTTTTTCGTTTCATTTTATTTTATCGGAACATTTTATTTCTTTATATGTCGCGCTAACGTGTTAGTGATTTAATAAAACCGCACACGCGTTTGAGAATAATTTCACGTTACATGGCATTTAAGTTTATTCAATTCCCCAAACATTTTTTTTGAAAGAAAAAAAGGTTTTAAAAAAATCTGTGGACAGATATTTTTTTTTTGAGAAATGATATATAAATATTTTTGAAAAGAATATATGAAATTCTATTTGTCAAGCGTAGTGCAATAAATTCGCCGGAAATTTTACATCTTTTTCATCTGTCATTTTTCATTGTCTCTGGTACTTATGATCTTTTTCGGTACTTTGTACCCAAATAATCGTTTATCCTTGAGATGGGTTTCAAACAGAAAAAAAAGCTAATTCTTTGTCACGCGCCTGTGCGTATTCTCACTTTTTTTTGTTTACTCTAAAATTCCCAGTATTTTTTTCTCGTAACAATAACACGCATATCGGTTATCTCGCGCGCGACGAGCGATTCTCCAACTTCGACTTCACCGAGACACATATCTCGTTGTGGCGTCGCGTGCATCGAGCCGATAGCTCATAGCGTACCTCCGCGTGATACCGTGTCTTGGAAGTACGCGAGAAATATCGGATATCACTGGAGTTATTCGAGCGAGATTTTTCCTTTCGCCCTCCACTCGGTCGTGACCGCGAATGGTGTATGTACATTTATGTACACCAACCCGTAATCTAATTATTTTTCTAACTAACGGACAAAGGATTACGTCGTTTCTATTTTGAAAATACTTTGATGGACCATTTTTTTTTTCAGTATACAAACAACACTCGAGAACTGATAATCTTGAAAGAAATTTACCAACGAACTTGATGCGAACACATCTTTACCGACGATACGAAATGCAAAGTGTCCTCAAAAAGCGTTACGGTCCTTCCGAAGGAAGTCAGAGGAATCGAAAAATAGTGTGCTTCTTAGAAAGACTTTTGGATGCCATAATTCAGCCGCATGGAACCGATTATACCGTGTCTGGAGATAATAATAACATTGAATCCCGATTTCGATCCCGAAGCACGACAACTGACGATGTTTAAAATCGCGCGATATCGATTTTCTGACGATATTGTTCAATTTTTGTGATTCATCATTTAATGCGTCTTGAATACACGTTCGCAGTTGCAGCGCGTTTTGCCACCGGAAATAAACAATTATTTACAAGAGCCTTTATTCTCGGCATTAACTACCGAATAAGACGGTGGATTACATTTTTCGATCATCGTGAACGTATCCTTACCATTTTCATGCAACTTTTTTGAGTGTTACACAAGTGTGCAATCCTTTTTTTTTTTGTACTTTCGCACAATCTTGAAACATCGACCACGTACTTTGAAGAATTCGATTTTGCAACGAATAGTTAATAACATTTCGCAATTATTATAATGGAAAATCAACAATTTCATCACGTCAAATACGCTCGATTTTTTTCAGATCTTTAGACCACCGAAAAGTTTTTACAATTCCCTTTGGTTTCTCTGAAACTCATGGGAAGTCAGACTGTTCGCGCGATAACTACCTTAACATACATTTTTCGCGAGTACGCGCAGATATAGTCACTATTTTTTTCTTCTATATTCATTAATTTATTTATTTCTTAAATTGATCAATGGTTCATAGAATGTTTGTGTAGAAATGATAGTACTGTAGTCATCTAGCGAATGTCGCAAAGACCGGATCGTTGTTTCCTCGCTTCCGGTCGAGCTCTTACCATGAAAACTTTGTTACCGACCGAAGGCCACGGATCAGAGGAAAATCGATTCTCCGACTATATTGTTTTTGTTCTGTTTTGTTGCTGTTTCGGTGCTATTGCAGCGCCTTCAATACAGGCCTCTGTCCAGTTGTTCATTGCATAGCAAAAATGATCGTCTAGAATGTCGTTTATAAAAAATATAATGCTATTTTCTTCGAGATACCGGGGACCTGGCAAACACTGGAATGGTACCAATCGCCTTCGTTATTCTCTCCAAAGGCATTCATCATTCGAGCAAAAGTTAATTCGGTATTCATGAGTCTATGTATCGATTAGAAAACACGAACACCCTTTCATCGACGCAACAACCTGTCGAAAAAAAAAAAAATGGAAAGACGACTCATTACCAACTGAGTTTGAACTAACGTTGGAGAAATGCCGTAAAAATTCTTGCGCATTCAGAAAAATTAACGAATGATTTGTGTTTGAAAAAAAACTGGCTCGACGGGTGATTCTTACGACAATTTTTTTTTATTTGTTTAATAATTCGTCAACAACATTTTGCTCAAAGTTGTGTTCGAAGTTTTGCTTCGAAAGCATTACTCATGCCCCCTTAATTTTCGAACGCAGCGTTCTCATTCTGACAACGAGACTCTTTTTCCAATAGTACGAGCACCGAAAATTCGTCCGGCGGTAACCATGGTCACGCCCGTAATCAAGTCCTCGCCTAGCGACTAAACGATACGCTTCTGATACGTTCAGTGAGAAAATAAATTTCCAAAATAATAGAGAATAATTGTCGACATGGTTAAGGAGGACATCGATCTCGTGACGGTCGCAAAGTCCTCGCAGAAAAAATCATTGCTCGAACGATACGATATGCCAATCGAGAATTTGTCGTACGAATACATAACTCAGTGCACACGAGTCAAAGAGCTGGAGCGAATAGTCCTTATCCTTCGGTGAGTAAATGGAATAATTTGTAGAATGAGAATCAAAAGACTTCCGTCTGCATTGGGACGTAGAATTTATTTGCATTCTTTGCATTTCTTTCCGAGCTTGCACGCTTCGGAGCGAAAATCTTGAAAATCTCGGAGGACGCGCGTGAAACTAAATCTGGAACATTTTATAACGACAGTTTGGGTACTCATTTACGCTCGCTTATCAAAAATCCGATGGTACACAAACATATACAGACTTTTGTCTCCGAACGGATTTTCTTGACGTCGCGAATTTTGACGGAAAGCAACATTTAATTGAAGATTTGACGATAAACAAAGTGAAATTATTAATGATAAATGCCTGCACTGTAACTGTATAACTGTTGTCGTAAGTGTATAACTGTTGTTTTTGTATCGAAAAACAAATACAATTTTCGGTTCGAAAGCAAAGTTTCACTGCGAGCAAAAAACAATGTTGAATTTTTACGCTGTCGAACGAATCGAGATTTTATATTCAATCGTCAGATCGGGCGAAGAAGGGATTTATCCGGATTTAACGAAACATGCCGAGGATCGATTGGCCGTTGTCGAACCTCAAAGCGCCGTCTTGAGAGTCGCAGCGCCCGTTCTGACCAAAGACATGTTGGCCCCCGAAAAAAGAAAGAGACTCGAGAATGACATAAACGAATGGATGAACGAGATGAAGATGCGCGAGAAGGATCTGGAAGAGGGACGAGCCACGCTGATTAACGAGCCCAATTCGCAGGTTGCCGACATCAGGCAAATACAGCTGAGCGCCTCAAAAGTAATAGTCGTGTATTGTATTTTTCGAAATCCCAAACAAAAAGACAGCGCAGTTTAATTCTTGCAATATCATTCGAGAAGAAGAAGCAACAATCGTCGGCCGTTCAGCGAGAACATAAACGAATTAGCGGCTGCGATTATGCAGCGTGGGACAAATACGATGCCGACACGGAAATAAATCGCATTGATCTGCAGACCGAGAGGAAGCAGGCCGAGGCTAAGAGAAGTCGACGAAAAATTCGAGACAAGGAGGAAAGAATGAAAAAGGCATCCAGAGAGGCGACGATTGACAAGCGTGAGTTTTGTCGTATCGTTAGAATTCGTTGATACAACCTGTTTTATCATCAACATTCTGTCGATCCGAATTATATCGTTTATTCACAAAAAAATGTTCCATGAAAAAAAATGTTCGCTTCTTTTTGCGCTTTGTTTTCGCGTGGTCATTCTTTTTCTTCGATATGAGCTGTGAGCGCGCGTGTGCGTTGCGTCTCGTCTGGCCTCATAACTTGGAAACGGTTTGCGATATTATACGCAAATTAATACTACATATTGAGGGGTCGAGTCCCCTTCTTTGGTGCAATTTTTTGCCAAATCTATGCAGTTTGGTGCAAAGTTGAACTACTATAATTCAACGATCGGTAATAAAATTATTTCCTTCAGGCACATTGACAGGGACCGAATTGGCCGTTTTGGCAGAACAGGAAAGAGAAAAGGGGAACGAGGCATTTAAGGCGGGCGACTACGAGGAGGCACTCCAATTTTACGACTCGAGTATTTCCATTGACGCAACGATAAATGGATACAATAACCGCGCGATCACTTGCGTTAAATTGCGACGCTACAATGAGGCGGTCAAAGATTGTAACATCGTTATCTCGATGGATCACGAGAATATCAAAGCTCTTCTTCGACGAGGCTTGGCTTTCGAGCATCTGGAAAAGAAAGCCGATGTACGTAACACAACCTTTGGGAATTAGGGAGGGAGAATCCCTAATGGGATGAGAATCGGGACAAAATCAACCATGTAGAAAATACTGAGAAGCATTTTTTTTTTTTTCATAGAATTGATGTATAGAAGTTATGAGCAAATGAGTGAAAAAAAATAGTTCGACGAATCATACGGTAATCCAATTTTTTTTTCGCCGAAAAATATCGCACAAATATCTTTTCCAAATGATGAAGGTCAGTGTTTGCTAAAAAAAGTCGGGTTACCGGATGGTTTTTCGGAGTAATATTTCCTTCGCCAGTTTTTAACAACTTTTTAAATCTTTTATCAAGCAAAAAAGCATTTAGTATCCATGTTCCTACTGCCAATTGTATGTTTAATTTTTTTTTTTATTTATCCCGTCGAGACGTTAAATTTTTTGGCTCGAAATGTAACGATACACCCTCATAAATTACCGCATGGTATTTTTTTGTTTGTTTGCTTTATTCAATGAATTACAGGCTCTAGCCGATTACGAAGCGGTTCTGAAACTGGAACCAACGAACAAAGTCGCCATCGCCGCGCTCAACAAATTGCGACAACCGTGTGGCTCCAAAAAAATTAGGTAAGACGAAGAACCAAATTGTCGCTGTCGTTTCGTCACCACCGACCAAACGAATTCGGTTATTCCAGAATGAAGATAGAGGAAAGAGCGGAAACGGACAAACCGGACAATGTGCCACTCGACCAATCCGGAAGTGAAAAATTGAAGAGAGACAGTCGAGCGAGCGGGACGCTACAACGATCTACGAATTTGTCGCAACGCAAGTCTCTTTCCGTCGGTCCTAGCGAGTCCCTCGGCCCGATCAATCGCGCGATCGCGCGTCCGCAAGTATGCTTCTGCAACAATGCGCCAAGCTCGTCCCAACATTCCTCGCCTCTTCCTCACGCGAGAAACGCATATTGTTCCGGAACGGTGGACCGATCGCTCGTCGACGCGAAATCGCGCGGCATCTTTGCCGACACAAAAATCTTCGCCAACAAATCGTCAGTGGTTATCGAAGAGATACCGAATGACGAACAGTCCGCGGCACCCGTCGAAAAATTCGCGATTCAAAGGTCCAAGTTCACAGCGACGAATCTTGAAAGATCTAACGGGACGCTCACGACTTTCGGAGTCGGTGATGGCGAAGAGATCGGCAAAAGATCGGTAGAAATTGTTGGAGAAACCGGCAAAAAATCAGTGAAAATTGTCGAAGAGTTCGGCGAAAGAACGGCTGAAATTTTGGAAGAGAAGTCAACGAGACACTCGGAGAATTCGGAAAGAATGTCGAATTCGAACTCGACCGAGGACAATGAAGGAAATCTACCGGACGGAAATTCTTCGTCGGATGTTGGGACCGGGGACAATGAAAATATCGCCATCGCGGCCCGCGTTATCGCGAACGAAGCGAGGAGCAAAAATAATTCAAATACGGAGTTGTCGAACGTTAAAAAATTCGATAGGATCGAATCCCCGTACGAGTTTCTCAGACTGTGGCACTCGCTGAAGAACGATCCCGACTTGATTGATCACGAAACACTTCTGAGAGCTTTGGCACCGGACGACATCGACACGGGTAATCGAATATAATATTTTGGCAAAAACGCTCGTGGCTTATTTCGCAAAATTTGTATCAAGTTATAGGAAATAAATTGGACGGTGGGATGCTGAGTACGATTCTTCGGTGCCTGGAACGACGCTTCTCCGCGGCCGAGGATGCGACGTTTTTATATCGTTTTCTTCGGTGTCTCGCAAGAGTACAACGTTTCTCACTAGTAAGAATGTTCATGGATGCGAACGATCGGAAAGGTAGAGCATTGAAATTTAATTTATTCCTAAAACCCGATCGTCAATTGTTGAAATCGTTGATTTGCGAAATCTCTTTGTCATCGTGTCGTGAAAATTTTCGAAATTGGAGCGTCAATTCGATTTCTTCAATATTTCGTCCGATTCGATCGTTTTAGCGTAACGAGATTACATCCGAGAATTGCATTGTTTCAGTACTGAAAGGAATTTTTTCGATGCTGGAGGCCCAAAAGTCGCGGAATGACATCGAGGATTTGCGCAAGACCTACGAGCTTTCGCTCTAAAGTGGCGTTTTGCATTCTAAACTACGTCAATTGTACTTAGGAATAAAGCACACGATCGACCAATCCGACTATTGATATTGAGACAATTTTACTCCCACGACAAAAATGAGGTCAATATTTGAGGACCTATGGGCGACCTCACAGCATGCGTATAATATTCGCGTTCGAGCACGAGTATCGCATACTATTTTTTGCAATAAACGCCGAAAAAGTGTAGCGCATCATCGTGACAATAGATGACGCCCCCCACCATTGCACAAATAATTGAATTTTAATGAATTAAAAATTATAAAATTGGAAAAAGGCGATAATTGTAGAAACATACCGAGAAATCACCGTTGTCTGGAAACATTTGAACGTATTTATTTGAACTTAGCCGCAAAGTATACCACAATAGAACTCTTCGTTTCGTTATTTTAATATCTTAACATTTTCGTAACTTTTTATTACAATAATCCTTCGCTTCTTATCACTAAAAAGACTTTTTATCACATTGTTCTGATTTGATATATCAGTAGGAGGTGATTGGAAAAAAAAAGAAAAAAAAACGGAATGAGTGAAAGAGATGAGAGTAAAAGTGCATTATTGAAATATTTACAATGAAAATATCTTGGAATAGGCGCGTTCACAACAGATATTTGAACGAATAGCAGCGCGTACGTTCGAATTTGTGGAAAATTAAATATGTTCTCTCAAGACGTCTCAAATCGACTTGCGCGACAAAATTCGCGCGTTCAAACGGTCCGTGCGGGAAGCAATGTGTATTATCGCGTTGTTGTGAAAAATTCATGTTGCTATTAGAAATGTGAAGGAAGAAGCCGCACGTGACACAGAATTTGCGGAGAATCGAATGTGTGAAATCGGTGCTGCGATGAAAAGAATTGCGCGTGAAAGAAATGCTGCCCTATAAACGCAATTTCAACGCCGTAGCGTGTCGAAGGTCTGCGTGTCGAGTAAGCCTGGTCATTGTAGAAATATTGTTTCCGAACGTGCATGCGTCGAGGGCTCTGACGGAACGAAGCTCTTTATTCGAGCCTCACAGTAGTGTCGTTTAGTCTCAACGATGAAGTCGCGCGGGGCGCATTAACACCCAACTGGCATTCGCTATCGTCTATACGTTCGTCGTATCTTCATTGAAGAAACAAAACAAAAACAAATAAAATTGATGCCAAGTGAATAACAATAAAAATTTTTTAGACAACGCGACTTTTCTGGGAATTCGGTATTTCGATCGAATCGTCAAAGAGCCCAAGAACTTCTTGCTGATCCGTCGATCGGAGCCGAGATCGGGGAGACGAGAGCTCGCGCCTCGTCTCAACCATCTCGAGACATCATGACGGGCATTAATTATCTTATGTCGCGAGTCACGATATTTGTTGTACTCTGCGTAATTTGGCTCTCGATGAATGGGCGATTGGTCGTTCGGGCTCAATCGTCGCCACACGAAACGCCGCCTACGCCCGCAACGACGGAGAATACGCAGCATCGAGAACCATCGGTTACTTCCGCGCCGGAAAAAGCCAAACCGCCCGAGACGGACAACAACAGAGCCGTGAATCTGAGTGAGTACCGTTTTCGATGACATTCGGCGATATTGGCGAGTCGTCGATCAATCGTTTGCTAAAACTATGACTCGCGGTACTGACTTTAGTTTCAAGTTCATGGTCAGTTTCACGCAATCACAGTGGCAATATATTCCAGTTTCATTGTATCATCGTGTCGTTGTCGGGATTAAATCTGTAATATCGTTTACTTCGGGCCAAACGACACGAATATTTACAGTTGAAAATAACAACGAAGTATTCATGCTCCACCGTTGTTTCCTGCGCCGATTCTCATTTAAAAAATTTCGTACCCGATGGCTTGATGAGCGTATTTTTCCAATCACGTATAAATTTCTTCGGAATTCTCCAAATGTTCGTTTTTAAACAAATTATAGCATGAAAAAACGCAATTTTCAAACATTAGATAAAATTCTTAAAAAATTCATACATATTCGGAAGAAGCAACAAACAAGTTTTATCACAGGAGGAAAATTGCGTTGCAGTGATTTATTAATAACATTTTGGAGTTATTATTGTGCACAAAAAATCTTTTCAGTGCCTTAAAAATGCTTGATTTTTAAAAGATCTTTATCCGATCGAGATATTTTCGTAATTTACTCTCATTGCTCTCTCAAACTTAGACGACGGCGGATGTAACGCAAGGACCACATTAAAAAAAGCAACGCATAAAAAGCAACGTTTAAATTAAGAAGGAACGTTGACTGAATTTATATTGAAGAGTTCGGTGCTTCAAGCTATTTGTAAATCTTCGTAAAGAAATCATGAAAGTCGCTGTAAACATCTGCATATGTAATGAAAATTGCCCAAGTAATAATAGGAACCGGATCAAAGTAACTCCAATGTACTTCATTTGCGCGAATGCAATTTCCCCGAAATTCATATCCGATGTTTGTTTTTCAACCAGTGATGATTTACGAGAAGAATAACCAGATTGCGAAGAAAAGTGTGGCAAACGCGTTGAATGTACTGCACCAACGCGAGTGGGGCTCAATCGGGAACGGATTAACGATCGACATAACCGGAGAAGATCCAAAGGAGGAATTGAAGCGTATATGCGATATATGGGACAACGCCGTCAAAGGAGACCCTTCGGATGTTCCGGATTTCGTGTTGGACACGACGAGATCGGGCTACGCGGCCGAAACTGTGAGCGCCTTTACGGCCGCCGTCGGAATTCCGACACTCTCGGCGCAATTCGGCCGCGAGGGCGATATAAAAAACTGGCGCAATCTGTCGGACGATCAGTACAAATATTTGATCCAAGTTATGCCACCGGCCGATGTTATATTCGAAGCCCTGAGACAATTCGTTCATCGAATGAACATCGCCAATGCCGGTGTCATATTCGACCAGGATTACGTCATGGATCGCAGATACTACGATTTGTTCGACAACACGACGACGAGATTCGTGGCCGTGCCGATGAAGGAAACGGACGATGAGGTTGCTCGCTTGATCGAACAATTTCGTCGTCTCGACATTTTCAATTATTTCATACTCGGCAATTCGTTGACCGTCAGAACTGTACTGGACGTCGGAAAAGCAATGAATCTCGATGGTCGCGAATACGGATGGTACGTTGCGTCTCAGTACGATGCCAATCCTCGTTGCGACTGCAAAGACCACTTCATCGTCTTTATAAAGCCATTGATAAGCAAAATTACTCAACAACGTCTCACGAGTCTTGGCCAATTGCTCTCGGAACCATTGTTATCGTCGGCTTTTTACTTCGATCTCACCCAAATCGGTGTGATGGCGATGAAAAGATCGATCGTTAAACGCAAATGGCCCACCGACTCGCCCCATCTCACCTGCGAAGACTTCGACGGTCAAAATACGCCAACCAGGAACTTCGATTTTTACAAAGAACTCGTCAGGGTCTCGTCCGCATCGAGGTTTCAACCGTCGTCCGCGGGTTTCTCTTGGGGAGGACGAAATGGTCGTAATCATGCTACATTCAACATGACCGCTAGAATGTTGACGCTCGCCTATGCCGAAACCGCGAAAGACGAAGAACTCGGCTTTTGGTCGGCCGGACTGCATTCAGAATTTCAGGCAAGTTTCCTGGTTCTTCATAATTCCATTGAATTCTTACTCCTTCTCCAGCACGTACGATAATCTCTCGAAAAATTAGAATGATAATTCATCGTGTAGCATGTCAAGCCAAAAGTCACACTCCGTGAGAATTTACTATACTTTCTAGAGGTATTAAAATAAATAAATAATTATTCATGCACGCATTCTCCAAATTATGGATTACCCTTTATAGTAATTACATCGAGTGATCGATCGATTCCTTTACAAAAATCATTCATTATTGTAGAAAAACGATGTTCTTAGCACCTACTGTGTGGTTGAATTTTTTCACACTTTAACTGAGATGAAAATCCGAAGAAAAAGTCAGGCATGCAGAAGGTGCTGAAAAGAAGGCGCGGTGACAGCGCCTTAACGTAGATCCAGCGCGTGGTGTTCATTTCGCATATGGTCGAGAAAAATTAGAGAGAATTGCAAACATTTCTTGGTAATATAAAAATCTGAAAAAGTTCACGCTTATTGATGGTACTGAAAAGATTAATTTTGCATATTAATAATTGTGAAATGTTATCAAAAACACATTGAAATAAATCTTTTTTTACAAATTCGTGGTAACCCAACTTTTTTTTTTCAATGAAAACGATTTTTTTCCTTTTTCTGAAAACATGCAATTTTTTCAGTTTTTTTAATTTGGCTTGTTTTTGCTTCCTCGAGAAGCCCTGTTTCGGTGAAAAATAGTTTATTGTGCAACGAGGGCCGAAAGTTGGCAAAACAAAATTCAAACCAAGTTTTAAAATCTGAAAAAGTTCATTGCGCATTCGGAAAAATAAACGAATCATAAAAAAAAAAAAAAAAGTTGGATTACCAAAAATTTGTTGAACAATTTGTTTTTTCATTAATTTGTCAAGAACATTGTGCAATTATTTTCATACAAAATAAATCTTTTCGGTACCTTCATTATGCATGAATTTTTTTAGATTATTCAACTATCAAAAAGTGTTTGCAATTCACTCTATATCTCTCGAATCATGCGAAATATACACTACGCGCTGGATCTACCTCAAGGTATAAAAAAATGTTGTCTGTATCTCACGTTTAGCTGAGAATGTAACGATTTACCCTCCACAAGTGAGTCCACGGATAGCGATTGAACATTGATTTTTTCTTCTCTTCGCGTAGATTAAAAACGAAGAGGTTATGAGGAAGCACGGAGGTTCAACGAAATACCGGATCACAACGGTGATAAAAGAGCCCTTCGTCATGTACGATGCTAAAAGCGAAGTTTGGTCGGGTTACTGCATAGACCTGATAAACAAACTCGCGTCGATGATGAATTTCACTTATTCCATAAGCGAAGTGGCGGATCGACAATACGGAAGGATGGGCGAAAATGGGCGATGGAACGGAATGATGAGGGAGTTGCAGAAAAAACGAGCGGACATTGCTCTCGGCGCATTATCGGTGATGGCCGAAAGGAAGAGCGTCGCCGACTTCACCGTGCCGTATTACGATCTCGTCGGTTTCTCCATACTGATGCGCAAACCCAAACGCGCGACTAATCTCTTCAAATTCCTGACCGTCCTGGCGAACGACGTGTGGCTGGCCATACTCGGATCTTACTTCTGCACGAGTATTTTTCTGACAATATTCAATCGTTGGTCCCCGTACAGCTACCGGAACAATCTCGAACAGTTCAAGGACGACAATGAAAAGCGCGAATTCACTCTGCGCGAGAGTCTATGGTTCTCGATGACCTCATTGACCCCTCAAGGAGGCGGTATAGCGCCGAAAAATTTGTCGGGGCGTCTTGTGGCGGCAACATGGTGGCTCTTCGGCTTCATTATCATAGCCTCGTATACCGCCAACCTGTCGGCCTTTCTCACCGTCTCGCGTTTGGAAACCATGGTCGAATCTCTCGACGATCTCAGCAAGCAGTACAGGATTCAATATGCACCGATAATCCAATCCGATGCCTTCGTATACTTCAAACGAATGGCGGACATTGAGGAACATTTTTACGAGTCAGTATATAACGATGTAACCAGACAATCCCAATATTCGCCGCTAAACATCCACGTATCAATCATGTTCAAACGTCCTACATCCCGACATCATATTTACTCGCTCTTACGTCCTAATCAAAATTCCTCCCAACGGAGCTACTCGAAATCTTTCATCGTCGATCGTATAATTATCAATATAATCGTAAAATTTACATTTTTCATGAATACTCGAGTACCTCAACATTTATACATATCGAAATTATTCGGTTCGGAAGCTCTCTTCGAAATATGAACTGAACACTGACTTTCGATTGAATTCAATTCAAATGACACGTATCCCCAGCATCATCGGCCACTTCATCGCTTCATCCGACTGCCAGTCATGTTCAATCATGCCCGAAACCATCCATCGTTATATCCGATCGTGCAAGACCGTATTTCGTTCGTTGTCTCAGAACTTGGCGAGATATGAGCTTGAGCAAAACAATCACCGAACTCGAAAGATCCAAACTGGCCGTTTGGGAATATCCGGCGAGCTACGAGTACACGAAGTTGTTTCAAAACATGGCGGAATCGAAATTTCCTCGTAACATTTCGGAAGCGCTGGACCGCATACGACGCGTAAACAACAGGACCAACGACTTTGCACTAATCGGCGACGCGAGCGACATAAAGTATCTCACGATAACGAACTGCGATCTAATCGAGGTCGGTACCGAATTCTCTCGGAGGCCATACGCCCTAGCGGTGCAACGAGGCTCACCCCTACGGGAGCGTTTCAATGACGCGTGAGTATAAATGAGAAAAACGTGCCAACCGCGTTGGCGTATTGCTTCCTTTCGTCATAATCTATCCCCCAGCAGTTTCCTATACCGTGAGCCTTACCATCATTTTTTCGATTTCTTCGAAACTGGCAATGACCTACCGTAGAATTTTACCACCAGTCCGACTGGTGATGTTTAGCAAACCTACCAAGAGGTAAGACTGGTGGCGTAATTCTACGGTAGATTTACGGTATATACGGTATACGAGCCTGCTAGGGAGGAGATCGACCCCGCACTGTGCGATACAATTTTCAGCTCGATGACTCGAACCATTGTCAAGTTACGAGGTCAAATATTGAACTCGCATACATGTATACAGGAATTCTTTCAAGATGTGTTCTTTATGAATGTTCGGGGAAAAAAAATTCTTACCGAAAACGAAGCTTCTCAAAGAATTTAAAAAAAACATCAAACATTGAATGAGAACTACATAGTTGCGATAACGAAGCGACGATAAAATATTAGTGTTTGTTTTCAGTATTCTGCAGTTGGGAAAGGAACGGGAATTGGTGAAGCTGAAGGATCGATGGTGGGACAAGAATCCAAAAAAGTTGGAATGCGAGGCGGAAGAACTGCAGAGCGACGGTATAAGCATGGCGAATATCGGTGGCATATTCTTAGTTACATTCGCAGGGATTGGAGTGGCCATCCTCACTCTGTCGATCGAGTACTACTGGTATCGCGTTCTGTCAACGCCCACGAAGAATATGGTTCGCGACGCGAGTGCCGACGCGAAAACCAAAAACCCTTCCGTCACAGAGGCGAGCCCGAAACCGGCAAAAACTGCATTCCAATCGGACGAGACGAAATCGAGATTCTAATATTTATCGAGGCTGCGAATTCGAATCGATTGCTCGCGCGACCTTCGCATTGCCTCGGCGTTTGTACACGTGGCATTTCACTGATAATTCTTTTCACTATCGGGCCCCGCCGATCTGCACCACGAGTCACGAAACAGTTTATTATAACCGTCACCCCTGTCCTCGATATCGTTAAGCAATATCTATTCCATCGCGCGATATTGTGAAGCGATATTCGTCCACGCGAGCTCTGTCATTACGTTAAATTGCCATATCTCACAATGTACAAAACAATTTATCCTTACGATGAAATTTATTCAATAAAATACACACGAGCTTGAAATTATTACGACTTTGAACAAAAAGTTATTGAGGATTTGATACGGCAATTTTCAAGATTCGCCGAGCAATCACCGATGTCGATTCGACTAATGTTTCGAACGGTTGAATGTAACGACGTTCGAAGTGGTCGAAGTTGCAGAAACAAAGTTTCGATTCGGACGTAATTGAACTTTGTCGAGAAGTGCACAGCAATCGCCGATTATCGGTAGGTAATTATATCGCGTGAAGTACGTCCAATTTCCAGTTCATTCGAGATATCGCGTACAAGCGCGTGAAAATCATCGTAATGGTAACGTATCGCCTTTCCTCTTTTTCTCCGAAACCAAACGAAAATTTCATTTGCATGCGTCCAGTACCTGTAAACGACAAATGTCTTATTCGCATTTGGTTGCCACAGCATCCAGTTTGGAAAAAATAAAAAAATCGTTTTTGTTACCAAATTATAGTAGGTGCCTCATATTCCGTCTGTGTATCCGAGGAAAATTTCCGTTGTTTTCTAAATAGTACGATGTGTGAAAACCACATTAATTGCGGGTTCCTTTCCGGCAGTCGGTGATTCAGCTACCGGTCGAAAGTATCGCACCGCACTGTGTTTATTGTATATACGCGACGATACATCCTCGATCGCTCAGTGTATCTTATTGCGTTTTGACACTTGAGTAAAAATATCATATTACCGATTTCGTCGGCAAAAGTGGCAAAAAAGGAATTGTTAACTAGCATAATGTAATAAAGCGAGGTTTTCTTCTGCACATACGAGGCGACAATTCGGAAAAAAAAAGTGTTTGACATTCGAGTTTTGTGGTTAGGTTAACGAGACGCAATATTGACGTTTCAAACGGAGAATTGACATTTTAATGAAGAGAGCATTTGTACTTTTGCGCTCTGAAAAATGTCACAAATAGACAAATGGTATTACGATGAAAAAACAGTTACACATTCGCATCGACCGATGAAATTGGGCGCATCCGATACGAAAATTTTGTTCGCGCACTAACGGTATCGACGATGAGTACGAGTTGCGCGACTCCTGCCAAAATGTTGCCGATGTGGCATCAGCAAGTATTCGCGCTGGACGCCAAATACAACAATCTGAGAGCATCCAATCGCTCGACTCTCGGTGCGTCGAGTTATCGCTTTGAAGATGTAAAAGTAGATCCGTTACCCGAGGGTTGATAAAAACGAATGCTCGTTCGTTATCGACGCTTTTGTATCCGAGCCCCTCGGCCGCGTCCGAGCTTTTGGAAAGAAAATTTCGTGTGTCAATTCGACGAGTAAATTTCCACAGTATCCCATATACATTCTACGATCCTCGTAGGAAAGTTTCCATTTGATATATTTCACAAACAAACAAAAAATATGCCAAGATCCATACGTTACGTTTTGTCTTTTATGCGTAATAAATTTGTTGATTTGTCAAACAGAAAAATCTACGACTCGCCAAAATTAGAAAAGAAAAATTTAATTCAATACGACTATCAAATACGTTTTATCATTACGATTTGAATTCAAATTGAGCATTCAATTTTTTCAAAGAACCTTATAGTTCCCTGAGAAAAAGTGTTATGTATGTTGATATACGACCGTCTATAATCATATAGGATTACAAGGGTATCGTAAAGCTCACTCGCTCGCGTTTTGTTCGTCTGTATTATAAAAATTGGTCACCATTGCCACCTCAACTACTATTAACTACTTTTCCACCCACCTTCGACACTATATTACTCAAAATCCCTTAATCTCTCTTTGTCGTCGAGGGAATTGTAAAAGAAAAAACCAGTCTCGTCAATTGGGCTTCTTCTGCTTCAGGAATGCTCTACATTCGACGCCGCAATCAGCTGTTGCGCGAGAAGGAATCTCGCAACACGGAGATCCGGTCGCGTTACTTGAAGCTCCGCTCGGAATTACTGCGCCTACGATACGGAAGTGTGGCCGATCAGACGAGTCTCGGATCTCGCGCTTCCGTCAACGGAGTCGGAGCGGAGATTGCCTGTCGCCCGGAAAATTTCCCGACGCGAACGACCGCGGAGAGCTTCGCCTTTGCGGGCGTTCATCATGTCTTCGAGCACCATCGAGCTCCGATATCGGCCCTGAAGTTCGCTAATAACGACAAGTCGAAATTGTGCTGCGCCTCGCTCGACGGCATGATTTCGATATGCGACACCACGAGCGATCCGCCGACGATCGTTGCCCTCCTCGAGGGTCACAAAAAAGGCGTCACCGCGATCGACTGGAGCGTGTCGAACGATCTTGTAGTTTCGTCCTCGATGGACGCCACTCTGCGACTGTGGAAGGTTCAATCCGACGCTGCCCCAATTTGTCTCAGAGTCGTCGGCAATCGGCTGCGATGCGAGGTTCTCTGCTGCGCCTTCGTGCCGGCTAACAACAATCTCGTTGTTACCGGAAATTCCAAAGGACTTTTGCATCTGCTCAATGTATCGACGGGAATGTACACGCCCGGCGGAAGCTGTACGATGGGTGGAAAGGTCAGTTTTTTTACCATTTTCTAAAACTTGGTATCGCGGAGATACGAAGAAAATATTCCGTTATCTGGCTTTTACAATTATTTCTTGGCCAATTATATTTACAATGGATCGTTTTTCACAATTACCCTGAATAATTAGTCAATCGATCGGTTTCGTATATTTCTTCGCTTCCTCAACTTCAGATTTTAGCGTTAACTTGCGAGGAGAGCGGTGGTTCCATGATGTGGGCGGGTAACGACAGAGGAAACATAGTTTCGTTCCGTTTGGATGCGGGTACCGGAAGCTTGGTAAAGCTGAGCAGAATGAACGGTCCCGGTGGTCCGGTGACGAGTCTCTCGTGGCGTTCGTGGCTGTCGAAGGAGGCACCGTGGCCGACGTTACTGGTGAATAGCGCTTGTGACGCTGTCTCTCTGTTCCGGGTGGCAAATCGCTTGGGTGGTTTGTCGTTGTGGCGGCAATATCCGATCAAGCATCGGTAAATCATCTTTTTCGAGTTATCGCATCCAGCTTTGTTCGAAACAAAAATTCGACCATTCATTTTCCTACGATTTTTCAATTGTAGACAATATCCGGTGCGCTCGACGTTCTGTCCCCAAATGGGCGCGTGTCTTATAGCAACGGGATCCGAGGACGGTGCTATTCATCTATTGGACTCGGCGAGAGAAGGCAGAGCCGCGAGAGTCAACAGATTGCACGGCCATTCGGCCCCGACGCTGGCACTCGCGTTCAATTACGACGAGTCGTATCTCGCGACTGCGGATCATCAGGGATTGGTTATCATCTGGCGCAATCAGCAGAGGAATTCGTAACGGCGATCATAGAATGGGAATTTATCGTGTGAGTCTTCGTTTGATTACCGAACAGGGAATCGTAAATGGCGATCTATTGGGGGGGGGGGGGGGGGGGGGGGGGGGGGGGGGGGGGGGAATCGATACAATTATTCGTAAAATAGTCTTTAACGCAACAGTGTTGCCTCGAAAGTATATTTAATAGTATATTACGATACGGACGCGGAAAGAGATTTCTCACGGGTGTGAGGTTTCGGCACGAGCCGAAGGAGATTGTTGCAATCACACTAGTTGAGAAAAGATTTCCGGCGGGTATCGTACGCAATTTTATTTAATGAGGGTTGAAAACGGGGTTTGACGCGCGTGAAGCGTGCGAAAATCGAGATTATCGCACCGAGTTGGATAAAGTATGGTGCAATACTTTCACGAAAAAGCCGACCTCCGATGGCGTTTGTAAAGTCGGCACGCACTCGCCTACTCGCGACCACTTTACAACTTTCGCCGTGAAGCCACTAGTATCGCGAAGTACTATTGTTACGAGAAAGTAAAGTTCCGAAGCGGAATGTGAAAAAATGAGCGTGCTCGTTGCGACGAACCTGGTACGGCTTACGCTTAGATATCGGAGTTGTTAACTACACGGGAATTAATATTCATCAATAACGAAAGAAGTTGCGTTTTTCTACACATATACGCGCGATCAAGCGACTACGGGAATGGAAAGAAGAAGCTGAAGAATCTCGTGTGAAATTGTGTCTTAATTTTTGCAAGAAACCGCGCGAAAAAAAATTGCGTTTATGAAAAGGTAAAACATTCGTTATTTCACTTAAATAAAGTTGAACCAGGTTATCGAATATATTTGTTAATAAATATTTTGCACAATATCAATTGACTATTATGGGAAGACGATTGTTGATGAAAACTTACGGTGCAAAATACGGACATTCACTGAGATAGAAACACTGCTTCGGTAAATTTTAACAACTGGTTTATGTTTCTTTGCATTGGCACGTACAAAAACGGTATTAAAGATTATATTGTTCTTCGTGTTAATCGCAACATACGGAAAATAATGTCAATAGACCTTTGATATATACTACGGAAGTATTTGTTAGGATCCGGAATCGCACATTCTTTTTTGGTCCGCTCTGAGCGATACACTGTCTTTTTTTTCAAGGTTACGCAAGGTTTAATGTTTGCGACATATTAAAAAACTAAGATATTGTCCGTCACCTATTTTCGAAAATATATAGGTCTTTTTTATAAAATTAATTTACATATAAATTTCAATCTTAATTTCGATATAGCTCATTTGATCGTTAAAAGAACGAATACGGAATCGTAATGCCAAAGCCGCGGATGACCCCTATGTCAAGGAAGACATTGCCAGGAATACCTAAAAAAAAAAAAAAAAAGTTTTAGAACCAATCGTTTATCGGCCCTATCTATGACTTTTATCATACATTGCACAATCATCGCGACAACACAATAATTAGAAGAAACGTTTTATGGAACACGTATGCGACGCTCAATAAAGCTTTTCTTCTGTGATCGTTAGACCTTCGGTATTCATCGCCCCATCATCGTGTTTCGTCCAAAAACGACGGCGGTATAACGGTGTATCTTAGCGAAGGCAGCATCGTCGAACAATGAATGCCTTGCTCTTCCGGTCTTCTCTCGAATTTGTAAATCGTCTGGAAACAATCGTCCTCGACAGTTTCCGACACCATTCGCAAAAAGGCTTCGCAGAAATCTATGCAAGCCGCCGGATTCCAATGCGACTGAAACGGAATATTGATTTATTTGATTAGAGGCGACAGTGAGGTATGACGAGTATAACGAGAAAAAAGTACATTGCACATCTTGACTATTTGTCCCAGTGTGTAGGTAGTGAGTCTTCGAACGATTCCGTTGTCGTCCCTGAAGCCGCACAGGCATTCCTCGGTATTCGTGATAACATCCTGGGACCACCACTTCAAAAGTTTGAAGCGTCGAAACGACTGTTCGTGCTTCGGTTCCGTAAACATTCGATTCGTTCTCAACTGGATGAATTTGAGATCCTGTAGAGGCAGGGGGTCCTCGAGTGGTGTCTCGGAAAGTACTCCATTCACGACGGCGTCGAACAAAACTGCATGACAGCCGATTTTGAGTCTGTATACACCACGAAATTCCTCGGCTTCCGCGATAGGGCGATCGGTGTCCGGAACCGCATCTGGAGAATCTGTATAACAAGGGATATAATAGTATATTACGGTACGAGTGCGATCAAACTTTTTCCGACGAGTTTTGCGATCCCAACGAGTTGAGAAAAAGTTTCTCTAAGTTTAATGTTAAATTACGTTTAACTTTAAGGAGCAAAGCCCTGGTGGCAAAAGGCGTCGACTGATATTTTGACAATGGACACTCCATAGGCTCCGAAGCTAAATTACCAATTGTCTCGAACTAGTTTCGTAGGGCAGAATCGCAAGGCAATCGGTAATCAGGATCGTGCTCGCTAAAGTTGAACTTTTTTTTTCCGCAAAACGCGATACACAACACAAATTTGAAGCAATCGAATAAACGATCAAAAATTCGAAATTACATTACGGTTGCGGGTAAAATCTGTCGAATAGTCGAATTAACTTTCATTTTACTTCACTGACTGATTTATTATCATCGTAGTTGAAGAAAAAAAGCGGATCGAGTATCGTGATTTTCTGCATTCCGGCAACACGGCGCTGACCTCGAGCTAAATAGAGGCGACCGAAAAATAGTTTAAAAAAAATAGTGCATCAAAATCTCGGTACAAATGATTTCAATAGTGATTCATTGAAAAATCCATGAACGCGTGGATCTATTGGCCGAAAGAGCTCCTCGTGTCTATGGTCGTGATGTTACCATCATTCGAATTTAGCGCCATGCCAACGAAAGTCGACCGAGTCGATCGAAAAAAGCTCATCGGCCTTGCTCATTCGTCGACCTGTATGTCATTCGAAATCCAGCGTAATGACGCGGGAATATGATACTTCCCAAACCTTGACAACTTATTGGTACAATTCATGAATTTTGCCTATCATCCGGCATCTCTTTCCGTGAATACGCGGGTGGAAATTCAATTGCCTACCGCATAGCATGGATTGCTCGAATTTGTATGTCCAATACGAGAGTTTCTTGGATTCTTCATAGGGTATGCGGTATTCAAAGTTGTTGAATAATTTCAAGTACACAGTGCCCTTCCACTTCGCCGCGCGTATTACCCAGCTGTCGTTCGACGCATAATGGGTGCACAACAGTTTAGATAACAATCCACGAGCGCACACGAAGTTCGGTTCTATCCTGGAAAAACGATGCACGAGAGATTATTCAACGATTCGAGTATCATCGTATTCGGTAATTGCACGTACCATCGGCCGCTGTCGGGGGGCGCTTGAATCTTCGTGTAATTCAATTTTATCCACTTGAACAACATTTTGCCACATTCCGCGGAGTATGGTCGACGAATGAACGATTCGATGCCGCGATTGAGATCGAACGGTGCTTCCCTCGCGCGAGACTTGCGATCGCGCGAATATCGTACCAAAGATCTATCGTTGGCATTGTAATACCTCAATTTTGAGGAATCGGCCAAATAAGTATTGTCCGAATCGATGCTGTAGTATCCAACGAGTTCCGGCTTGATTACAAAATTCTCACAATCCTCGCCCGATCTCCAAGAACTTCTGCTCAATTGAGTCGCCATTTCATCTATTTCGACGTGAACCGATGTCACTAGCAACTTTACATAAATCCCGTTATCATTATAAGGCACCGACGACAATGTTCAATTGACTCTATACCGAATTAATAGACCGTCAACGATGCATCATCGTACTGTATCGGCATTGCACTGTTTCCACCGAGGAAAGATTCTGGCGCACTCCAGTCTGCCTCGCATCCGGTATAGAACGCCGATAACTTTATCTACAGAGAGTTTTTTTGTTTTACACCGACACTCGGGCTGTCGCGATCCTACATCAACGCAGAGATTAGTAGGGAGATGTCCAACGCTCGGCTTTTGGCCGTACCCAACTGAGTGGCGCTAAATCGTAGCGGCGAACTCGGGAGTACGATTTTGTGATCATCGCCTCGGGCGGTATTGCAGAGGTGATCACCGGTGCCGTGGGTAATACAGGCGCGTGAACACGATTCAGCGCGCTTGGTGGGGAGAACTTCTCCGCCGCCCGCGACTCGTTCTCGTGAAGCCGGAGAATGTATTCCTCGGCCGCGGGTGGATGTTTTTTTTTTCTTCTACAGCAGCCTGCCGAATAATCGTCTGTACCGCAACGTCCACTAAGCGACTAATTATTTAGCCAACGGTCAATAGAGCCGCGAAAAAAATATTTAATCCGCAAGCGAGCTCACATTTTTTATACGACTTCCATACTACTGATTACAAAATGAGTGGTTGGCCGAGTGCTTAGCATCGCTTTCTTTTACCTCGGAAATCCACGGTTCAAGCCGAGATTTATTGACTTTATTTTTTTTTACTAATTACAATTGTCCCGGATAAATAGCGTGGTAAACAACGTCGAGAAAGGCTGCAAGGAAAACTTTTTGAGTCTTTTTCGACGTTTCACTCTTTCTCTTTTTTTTAAGAGCACAATGAAAAAAAAAAGAGGGAAACGTCGAGAAAGACTCAAAAAGTTTTCCTTGCAGCCTTTCTCGACGTTGTTTACCACGCTATTTATCCGGGACAATTGTAATTAGTAAAAAAAAATAAAGTCAATAAATCTCGGCTTGAACCGTGGATTTCCGAGGTAAAAGAAAGCGACGCTAAGCACTCGGCCAACCACTCATTTTGTAATTAGAAGTATGGAAGTCGTATAAAAAATGTGAGCTCGCTTGCGGATTAAATATTTTTTTCGCGGCTCTATTGACCGTTGGCTAAATAATTAGTCGCTTAGTGGACGTTGCGGTACAGACGATTATTCGGCAGGCTGCTGTAGAAGAAAAAAAAAACATCCACCCGCGGCCGAGGAATACATTCTCCGGCTTCACGAGAACGAGTCGCGGGCGGCGGAGAAGTTCTCCCCACCAAGCGCGCTGAATCGTGTTCACGCGCCTGTATTACCCACGGCACCGGTGATCACCTCTGCAATACCGCCCGAGGCGATGATCACAAAATCGTACTCCCGAGTTCACCGCTACGATTTAGCGCCACTCAGTTGGGTACGGCCAAAAGCCGAGCGTTGGACATCTCCCTACTAATCTCTGATCAACGCGACACGCTGCCCGACAGGATCTCATATACATGTGCTTTCTTCGTTCCAAGGCTGTGCCGGAGTCCGCAACTTGCATACTTGTTATATATGCGCGCACGACCTACACACGTGCAGTCGGGGAGAGTGTATTGTGTATACGAGCAAAAACCTGACATTGCAAGTTGAAACTCGGCAGGGCGGCAGTCGTGCGCTCGGTAAATAGAAGCTGCTCTTACGCAATCGCGCTCGATTCAAACGTTCGGCACGAAATCGTAGTAAGAGCAAGCGAGAAAATACAGAACATTGCCGTGTTCTGTATTTTATATAACTATATCTTATGAATGTTATAATTATCACTAATTTTATAACATTCACTATGTCGTTGATGTTGTTGTACTAATTATTCATACTCATACAGAGATCAAGATATTATACGGAGGCATTCTCGGGATATACGGCAAGAAGATTAACGCGATGTGGCACAGCAATGCGCGGTTGCTCCGATAGTAAATTCGCTTTCCCTATTGTCATCGAAACGGTTGTTCCGCCGTCGAAAAGCGTCTCAGGTTTTCAGTGTCTACTTGGCGTATATAACAATATTGGAAACAATAAGCATGGGCCGATCAAAGCTCACGAGAGAAGAACGACACGATGAGCACCGCAATCGCATAGAGTTCTCGTTACCGGCCGGAAACAGTTTCAGATTTTTATCCATCGAATGAACCTCGATATGCTGTTTTCGCGGAAATATTTATATCTAGCAAAGCAAATGTGAATTATCGCCAATTACATAATGCGGATGTCCCAGTGTCCGTCGATATACCGATAATCATCAATGCGTTTGACTCTTTGCCTCTACTAAATGAATAAACAAAGCGCACGATTAATTGGTTTACTGCAGCGGACTCTGGGACACCCGTAATGATGAATATTTTAATGTCGGTATTCCAAATGGCTGGACGGATTGTTGAATATTGACCTCGAATTTTTTTAAAGCGACGTCTCATGTGTCGCAACGGGTTTGTTGACTCATCATTGAAATAACATAATCATATGAAATATTCACTCGATAGATGATTAAAATAGTTCAATCATAAATACCAAAAAGACAATGTGAAGTAACTTCACATCCAGGATAGGCCGAATATTACCCAGTCTCAACGCGGTGTATAACATGTCTTTGAGTACTCCGCTTTTGCTCCGCCGTAAGCACCCATCGCGTTATCTTTCTCTCACGCGTCAGGGTTACACCTCATCATATCGAAATGTGAAATGCACCCCGCGCCGCAATTGAAAGATGTACGAGGTACCTGAAAAAAGTGTAACGTTACAGTCACCGCTGAACGAAAGATTTCGAGTGAATTTCAAATAATTCTCCGTGGAATAGTCGTATGCATTCAAAATACTTAACGAGTCGACAATGGCGATAAAAAAAAATTCGATTATCGCATGGCTCGATAAACAATGTTTTTGTAACAGATTTATCAACAACTTTGTTCAATTGTTCAGTTAAGGTTTTTATCCCATCGGGAAGTCTTGGAGATTCTCTGCGAATCTTACTTTTGGCTAGGAATATAACAATACGCCATCCTTAAGATCCATCGAAACGTCGAGCGTCGCAGAAAATAAAAATTCTGCGTGGAGTGAATCGCCCATTGAATGAACAGCCGCCAATGAATGGACACTTTCCGTACGAGCAGTTGCATAAACAGTGCCCATCCATTGGTTTTTGTGGTCCGCTCAACTGTCCATTCAAATGCCGATTCACTCGAATTCCAACAGTTTCCCACAGTTCGTCGAATTGAATTTACGAGATCCACACCGGTTAATCACATCCAGTCGTGACCTTTTATTTGTATATAAATATTTATAAAAGTAATAACACTCGTCGGAGTTTTTTTTTTTCCAACGATAGATGATTCTTTTAACCGCAACGTCATTAAGTTCATCGGGGCTATGTCGTCACCACCGTTTATATGGTTCATTATAGTTTTGACTTTAAGCTACTCATCAGTTTCTCCAACTTCATTGCTTTCTGCAGACTTCCCTCGACCTTCAATTTACCGGTCATGAATGCCGCTGTCGGCTTCACCTTGCCTTAAAAAGAAAAAATCATATTTAGCACCTGTTTCGAGAATAGAACATCGCTAATTTGTAATTACCAGAAAACATTTCGAAGAAATGTTTTGAATCCATGGTAAGAGTCGCATCGGGTTTGAGGTCCGATTCACCTCTGCCGATGGCGCCACTTCCGTTCTTCAAATCCAATACCCAGGTACCCGCTTCCGCCCCTGACCAGAAACATAGCTTTAAGAATCGGGTAACGAACTTTCTATACCCCAAAATTTGATGTCAAGCTGCGAGACCACGGGAGGGCGGTGTAACGCATAGTGCCGACTTTTCGTCCACATAACTTTGAATAATTTATGTACAGACGTATCGGCTACAATGCGCAGAATTGTACGTTTACCTTTGACGTTGAATTTAAATATAGCACCGGTGCGGGTCACAAGTTCCGGCGACAGATTCTTATTTATGGCGGTAAAAATTCCCGCCACTTGTCCGTCTCCGAAGGCTACAGGATCATTGGCGGGCTTCGGCGCGCTCGAAGACCGGATCTCGGGTTTCATTATGTTGTCACCGAGATTGGACTCCAAAAAAAAGTCAAGCATTAGGTTGTCCGCGTTCTCTGTACGGATTGAAATAAAGATTTATAACGAAATTTCATCCGCTAAAGGAAAGAACGAGGCTGTCGAAACTGATATAGATCGGTATCTTAGGGAACTCCGGTTCGAACTTGCGACCGCTTTTCGAGCACCAATTTACATGGTTCTAATGGTGCTTGAAAATAATCTCACAGAGATAAAAAAAACGACGCTCCGGCCAGATTGCTTTGCACTGTATTGTAGCAATTCTTCGATAGCAAGCTGTGAGATGAAGTTATGAAATCTCTTCGACTCACTCGATTTGACATGTATGAAATGTATAACCGGGACTGCATACGAAGTAATATTACAATTACAGTTGAAACATTTTCAGAATTTCTCGTGTGCTGCTACGTACCCGGATTACAGGCGTACTGGGTCATGTCGGTAACTCCCTCGTTCTTAAGAATTTCGTCGTCTATTAAGAACTGTCCTGTGACAGATTTACTGTCTTTGCAAATCAATGCATAGACGGCGTCCGCCACGATTTCAGGTTTCCTGCTGAAATTACCACTGTCGGGTCCGGTCAACATCTCGATCGCCGCTGTCTGAATGGCTAAAAGAGTGTTCATTCCAAAATTAACAGCCTTGAAAAACCTGCTGTCGACACATTTTTATACTTTCCTCTCGTGCAACCTAATTCAATTATAAGACAAGCTTTCGGAATGAACATATAAGATCGCGTACCTGTTCGCGGCCACACGGCATTTACCGCGACTCCGTCCGCTTTGAATTCCTCCGCCATTCCGAGAACGCACATCGACATTCCATACTTCGCCATAGTATATGCGACATGATTTTTGAACCAAATTGGATTCATACTCAAAGGCGGACTGATATTGACGATATGCGGATTAGAACTTTTCAGCAAATGAGGCAGACACATTTTGGACCTAGAACGATCGTAATCTTAATTAGAATTCGTTTGTAATTACTATCCTGTCGCTATGGGAATGTGATAGAATTCTGTCGAGTGTCAACGCGTTCACAGATTTGCTTCGTGTCATATCAATATAATTTCATAAACCCAATGTCCCGTTCACGCAACATAATTTTCAAATTTCTACGATTGCAATCGAGATTTCGATAAATGGATAATATCTGATAAAAGCGATTTTATCCTGTCAAATCGACAACGAACTGATTCCTGATTGTCCTTCCTGGCCCACGTCAGTCCTTGTAGGAGGATTCCTGGACCATGATTATGATTGGAAGTTCCATGGGATTGATTATTTTCGTTCTCCCAAAACTTGCTTTTATCGAGCGAGCTGAAGAGTTCAATGAGAAGCCAATGAGGGGTCAATGAGAAGCCGATCGATCGACTACAAAGTCAGAGACGTGTTCCAAATTGAATATTCACCGGATAACGCGCGTCGCGACATTCATTAAAATCGTAGAGTGGCCGGCCGTGGCGTATGCGTATAACCAATCACGAGTGAGCACGGGCAAAAAGTCGGAGGCGCGAGGAGAAGCGAGGAAAACAAGAGTCAGTGAGTGAGAGGGTCGAGAGGCAACGAGCGTTGAGCGTAATTGAGTGAGAATCGAACACGCGCGATAACCGAGCGATATCGCGAATTAAACTACGTATAACCGAGTTTTCTCTTTTGTAAAGATTTCTTTGATTATGACTACTTGCTTGAAAAATCTTTGAGGCAACGTCCTTCATCCATCCTTTCAATAAAACATTATCCTTCTCAACAGACCTAAGAAATATCGCTCGAAAAACCTATGCAGGCGAGCGTAGCACCCGAGATGGAATACCCGCTACTGCTATAATAATATCACATAGCTTATAAATACAATAGCTTTGAAGTACTTACACAAGGAATGTTCCCCTCGCATTTATATTATTCATAAGATCGTATCGTTTCATATCGGTCGCCAATGTGCCAGTCAAGGAAATGGCACTGGCGTTGTTGATCAGGACATCGATACCACCAAATTTCTTGACCGCATTTTCCACGGCATCATGTACGTCCGCCTCATTTCGCACATCCACGACGCAAGGAAGTGCTTTGCCTCCGGCCTCTTCGACTGCAATTAAATATCGATCAACATTCAATAGTTATCATCGGGCTTGTAAAATTATTTGCGGAAAATTCGTCTAAAACGATTCGTCCAAAACAGTTCGTCGAATAATAATTTGTCAGAAACAATTAGATTGAAACAATTGGTCTAACAACGATTCGTCTACAAAAAATTCGGCTAAAACGATTAGTCTAAACGGATTCGTCTAAAAAAATTGGATTCAAACAATTTGTCTAGAACAATTCGTCTGAGAACAATTAATCTGAAACAGTTCATCTGGAAGATAATTCGTTCGAAAGAAACCGATCTAACTATTATCTTTTTGTCGAGACTTTTTATGCAGTACTGGCAGTAATTTTGGAACATACCCACAGCGTTTGGCAGATATAGCCGGATTATCATTTAGATGAATTGTCTTCTAGACAAATTGTTTTCAGACGAATGGCTTTTGGACAAATCGTTTTTAGACGAATCGCTTTCAGACAAATTGATTTTAGACGAATTTTCTGCAGACGTGAAAAACACTGACTAAAGACGAGAAGGCTTGCATCCCACAGCAATTGAAGCACGACAACTAATATGTGTTCAATAGGTGTTTAATATCTCATAAGTAACATCGAAAATCCTTTGAAAAATGTTAATGTTAATAATATAATATAATATAATATAATAATAATAGGAAATATGTTGATAATTATAAAACTTTTGAGCAAGCTAATTCCGTCAACTCCGAAGCAACATAAATTTGCGGGTTTCTCGGTTTAGTTACGCATGTTCCAAATCGTACTTACTCTCCTTTGCCGCGGTGTAAATAGTGCCGGGCAACTTTGGATGCGGTTCTGCGGTCTTAGCGGCTATGACAACATTGGCACCGTCTTTAGCGGCTTTTACCGCTATACTTTTTCCAATTCCTCTCGAGGCTCCGGTAATGAACACCGTTCGTCCTGCGAGTTTCCTGTATTCATAACCAACATATTTCCAACGCTATTTAATGCAACGATTCAACAACTGTCGAATGATCTCTATCTCTGTCTGTCTCTAATGTCGAATGTAACTCTCCGATATCATCGAGTTGTTGCATGGTGTGAAAAAAAGTTTTCAATAAAGAACAGCACAAGAATTCTTGCGTATCATGAAAATTTTCCCTTGGAATTTTTTCACGCGACAGTCTCTTCTGCGTTATTTTAACTCAGATCGATAAGGCTGTATCGTAGAGACCACTTTGGACACAAGCCGACCAAAAGAACGGAACAAGCGCCGCTCGATTCTAGAATTGCATACATTGCCGATTTTCGTTCACCACCCTTGGTGTAACCAACAATACTAAAAAAATTATCATAATAATGAGAAAGTGAATATAAAGACTCGCTCACCCTGTATTAATCATATTGACGCGCGTGAAGATACCTCGATGTTAATCGCTAAGATACAAAAGGTAGTAGAAAGGCAAAAAAAAATGATAACGAAAAAGGGGGATTGCTTTTACTTTTACGATAGTCAGAAATGAACTTTGAATTGAACGGACAAAACAGTTCAAAGTCCAACCGACTGTGAAATAGCGGTGCGGAGGAAGGTTGACAGCCGGGACGCACGACAGACAACGAACCGAGTGAAATAAACATGGGGCCGGGCTCCGAGCTCTCGCTCTCGAGAGATATTCGCATGGACGGTGGCGCCTCGCGGCCCAGGTCCGCGTTCCGCTTCTCACTCGGCATCGGGTGTCTAGATTCCTAAATAGCTTCATAGCACGTGGATAACGTAGATACGGAATTGGACAATTCATTGTGGCAACCGATATAGTTACCATTGTTGAAATAATGTATTGTAACTTTATCGCGGTTCTTCGTTCTTCTTGTCAAACATACTCAACTATCGGAGCTGCGAGCTCAAAAACTGTAATACGTGCCATTTCGAAACAAGCATGGATATTCGAAGAAAAAAAATTGTACTTCCGAAGACCCTAGGCGAGAACTGGCCAATCGAATGTACGCATTCGGCGTCAACAACCACTCCCGGCTCGTATTGGTTCGCACGGCGGCAACCAGCGGCACAAAGGAAGAAAAGCATCGCTCGTCTTCATTGGTTATTTCCACGCTGGGTTGCCCATTCGTTGGAGATTTCCGTTCATAATTCTCGAGAGAATTTCTCTTTATCTCTCGCGGACTATTACACTCGGGGGTGGGGGGGAAAAAATACACAGAGGCAAATAGGAGACTCGACAGTAAGAAAGCTGGAACAAACCTAGAATCGGGCACCTGCTTCGCACGTTCGCATCGTTCGTGAGCAGAGAGCGCCCGCAGTGCCGACTCATCGTCGCTAAAAATTTCGTACCAAAACATAATTTCTCATCTTTTCGTTGCCTTATATGTACAAACCTCGGGAGTCACATCGGCAGTCCTGTGGAAAGTTATAACGGCGAAAATTCGACAAAAATGATTATCACGTTAAAAAATCTACAGCAGCAAACGTTCACCGTTGAAATTGATCCGTCAAAAACGGTATGTCCGAAAAAAAAAAATATTCCAAAGTCATCGCCAGACGTCGGAGTTTTCGCGAAGGCGTGCGTTGAAACTCATCAGTAATCCGTTTGCATTGAAAATTTCAAGGTGAAAGATCTCAAAGACAAAATCGAAGCGCAGAAGGGTTTTTCGGCGCCTCACCAAAAGTTGATATACGCCGGTAAGTGGATCGCACCCGTCGACATAACCTCACAATCGATTCTCGGCGTTCGAACGAGATTTTTTTTTTAAATTACATTTCGAGCAGTAAGCGCATCCGGTACCGATCGAATTCGTTTCGAGGCAAATTCTCGTAGTGCGTACAATGAAATATAAAAATTCGAAAATCTATTTTTTCTTCCACCCGATATCGTTGGTTTTACAAACTATTCTCCGCCATATATGTATCTGTAACGCGCCAAATGCATGGCACACGCATATGTACATTGGTATGATTTGTAGGAAAAATTTTAAACGATGATCAGCCGTTAACGGAGTACAACATTGATGAAAAGAAGTTTATTGTTGTTATGGTCACAAAGCCAAAAGCGAGCACCGGCGCAAGCAGCGCCGCGGACCAACCGGGAGATGCCGATAACAGCAAAGAACAAACGAGTCCGAGGTAAGCTTCCTCGTTGTTTCCAAGAGAAAGAACAAATATTGTACTTTGGCCATCTTTGATGTTTCATATTCCCATTTCCGATGGGAGTGAACGCAATTCCTTTGTGTATTCGATACTGTTCGGTAGAACTTATTTCGGGCGCAAGACAAAAGAACTTACAAATATATCGACGGAAAGTATTCTCTCTGGGCTAAATAAGCATAATGCGATTATAAGAGTGTCACAAAAGATTGACCGCAATCCGAGGTGTTGTCTCCAGAATTATAAAACAACATAGATCTTCAGCTTTTTCGCAATGGGTCGATTATAACAACATTAAAGTTTCCTCGAGTACTCTTCTGTTTAGTAACAATTTGAAAACTGTAGCGATATCACTCCCGGTATCTCTGGAGTATTGTTTTTTTTACACGCATTAGCAAAAAATGAAAAAAAATAATCATTCACGAGCCAAAGAAGAAATAAGACTCGAAAATGAAGTGCACGGTTACCAAGTTAGTTTGCCGGCATCCAATACTCTTTATTGAGCACAGAATTGAGCACTTCATAATCGCGTGACTTTTTATTACACTTTTATTTTGCGTTCAATCGGTAATTGCTAGAATATTTTTAATCCAACAGTGGTTCAGGATAATCGCGTTTAAATGTTCCCTCGTTGTTTTTAGCAAGAAATTGTAATGCATTCATACATTATCTCGGAATATTTCTTAGTTTGTATAAAACATAATTTACACTTTGGTCCTTTCAAGTATAATTAAGGCGGTGAGGCGAAGGTAGTAACGATCGCGACATCAAGATATTTCATGTTATATATAAGTTTTGTCTATGGGCAGTCGCAATGCCGACATCCTTCATTGAATTTACCCGAGTTAATGACTCTCGATACGGCAAGTATACATTGGGTAATAGGGTTTATCGACAGAAATAATGAAAAACCAAAAATGAAAAGAATATTTGGAATTTCTTTTTCAATGTGGCTGAATCGTATGGTTTATTTCAAGGGACGAGTGAATTGTATTTGGACTTTGATAGCATTTAAAAAAAAAATTCGCGTATTCTCCGAAAAATAAAGGCTTCGAATTCTCGAATCGAAAAAAGAATCGAATGTAAATGTCTCTCTTCGAGGGTCCATGAGTGGCATAATGGCGTTATTTATTATCGGCAACTCGTATTGCAGATCCGCTCCCGTGACGAATCCGCCGGTGGAACAAAACCCTCCACGCCCTTCTCCAATTGTACCGGAGGAACTCGCGAGTCCCGCCGCGGTTGGGGGAATCCAAGCGGAGAGCGCTCTGCTCATGGGCGAAGAGTATAATTCTATGGTTAACAATATAATGGATATGGGGTAAGTGACGAAAGAAAAAATGAAGAATTTCAATGTTCGATTAACGTTCTTTTTTTCGTTGCCGTTTCTTTCGAATGGGCATTCGTTTTGATTCGTTAGATACGATCGCGAACAAGTCGAACAGGCGTTACGAGCGAGTTTCAACAATCCGGACAGAGCCGTCGAATACTTGTTGACGGGTATACCGGCCCAATTGTTCGAGGATCCTCCCGAGGATCCGCCGGAGGCGCAGGAACAGGGCCAAGAGCAAGGTCAGGATCCACTGGCCTTTCTGCGCACGCAGCCACAGTTTCAGCAAATGCGACAAGTTATACAGCAAAATCCACAACTGTTGAATGCTGTTCTCCAACAGATCGGACAGTCGAATCCTGCCTTATTGCAGCTAATCTCTCAGAACCAAGAAGCCTTTGTACGCATGCTCAACGAACCTGGTCTGTTTTTACTTTAAACATCTTTACACTCTAATCTCATAAGCGTAACTCGTAATAACGAATTTCATCCCGTTTATTCGCGAGATTATTATTTTTCCATGATTTTCCGCAACGACGGGGACGAATCGTTGACGCGTCTTCGTGTATCATTCTCTCCCATCTCGGGCAACCGAATGCATGAACATTGCGGGCATATATTTTCGAAATTACCCTATCAAAAGCCTCCGCGTTTGGTAGCATATCCTTCGAGTTTTACCGAAATATGTTCCAGAGCCGGGCGAAGTATATAAAAAAAAAACCTAAAAAAATACATCACCTACTTAGATGTAAATGAACTCCAAGCACTTCGAATTCATTTTCGGCATGCTCAAAGACAATAAGTTTACACATTTTTAGAAAATGTCACATTCCCTTTGTAACGCACATTTTCTTTGTCCTCGGTTCTCACATTTATCCCATTCGCAATTCATCTTTTGTTATATGAAAGCTTGAAATTCCATTTTTTTTAAATCTCGTGGAGGCCCTCATGATCATTTCGGGTGTTTTACAAGATTAAAAGAATTCAAACGGCTATTCGTAAGATTTTTTTCTTAACTTTGAAGGGAGGCTCCCCAATGACCTCCCTTCAAAAGAAGGAAGGGGAGGGAGGACCTTTGAAAAAAATCAAGCTCGATGCAAAATTCCTGTCTAAAACAATGGAATGGCAAAATTTTTTAATTTTCATCATATACGAAATATTATAGTATAAAAAGGTATCGTGTTATTTTTAAATCAAGATCATTTGCAAGATTTTTTTCAAATACAAATTGAAACAACATTATTTTGGATTACGAAATATGTCGGTAGATTATTGAAAATTGCAGTTAAATAACTTTTGTGTTCTAATATTTTAATTTTAAATGAGTCGTAAGACTTTTCCCCGAAATTAGTTTCCCGACCACGCAGAAATGACCATAATCCATGCCCCCAACGCGGGTGGAAAGTAACCGGGCGGAAGGAAAAGTAGTACTTTTCGTTCCTAGGGAAGAAAACTCGCTTCGCTCGACCAGCAAACTTCGAACTGGCCGAAACGCACTTCCCTCCCCTTGCAGAGCATGATATACGATTTTTTTTTCTCCCATCTGATCATTATCCCACAAGATAATTATAATTATATGCCGACACCGGTCGATTCGAGTACATTTGTTTAATTGAATTCGCGTCCTCGCTGCTATTATTGCGGAATAATAATTCCGAAAATTCATGAACGAATCCTTCTGGATTTGTTATTTTTGGGAACGTTGGTAACGTTGATGACTCGAAAAGTAATGACCTTTTAGGGCAACTATGCAGAGGGTATATTCAATTTGGTAACGATTGTAATCTCTAGATTTAATTCAAATCCCAGATGATCTTTCGAGTCGGTTTGCCGTAAATTGTGTCAAGGTGCGGCCCGGAATTTGATGGCAAAATTCCAACAACGGAATTATGACCTCAATTCCGAGAAGACACCGTCGCATGGCGAGCATTGTCGAGCTTCGGTGACGTTGCAATGGAGAAACGAACATTGCCGGATAAATGCGCCACTTTCGCTAACGCCACTACTGCCAAAAATTAAAATTACGCTCCCTCGCACTTCAAACGAAAAAAATACGCACGCGGGTTGATGCTAATTTTATAACAACGATTCGCGTCAACGGAGTTTTGTTCGGCAAAGGAATTCTACTCCACGCGTCCTGTTTCTGATTTTAGACCTGGAACGCAACGTATAGCTTCGTACCCTCGATAAAATCACGCGTGAATTTAGTGCCTCCGATATTGCATCAAGACACCAAACACAATCGATATTCAGAGTTGTTACTCATATCAAAATTCGATGAGATTCATAACTATCCATACCTTATCTACATTAATTGATCCTAAAAAAATGCAATCCTCACTTTTCACGTAAATTTTTTTCCCGAGATTTTGGGCCTTTCGATTTTTC
Organism: Ischnus inquisitorius; assembly: GCA_963924025.1. Classification (NCBI taxonomy): domain Eukaryota; kingdom Metazoa; phylum Arthropoda; class Insecta; order Hymenoptera; family Ichneumonidae; genus Ischnus; species Ischnus inquisitorius. The sequence continues at coordinate 258,331 of OZ001250.1, read as the reverse complement.
TTCGAAAGTTCATGAACCGAAAACGGAAGGTAGCCATGGACCATGAAACATGGAAGCTTTATTTTCCAGTAGAACCGAAGTTTTTAGTCTTGTTCGATTCTCGGTCGATGTCTCGTTGGAATATTTATAATGGAAATTGCCCGAGAAAAATCTTTGAGATTTCAAGAAATTTTCGAGCAAACGATGCCCAACGAGGCTGACATTTTTTTTTTTTCGTTTATTGGCTGAATTTCTTCGAGGACAAAACAATGTCTCGTCGATTTGCCTAGTGGTTCCAGTCGTCGGGGTCTTTTTTTTCGATCGGTACTAGTTTCGGTTCGACCATCCAATAAACCCTTATCGTCTGTTTTGTCTCCGTTGTGGAATACACGCTCACTTGTACATTGTTTATCGATGCTCCGCACCATCGTCCCACTGTTTTGAAAAACCTTGCAGCGCCCCGCGACTTCGGTCCGTACCTATATTGAGATCAAAAAGAAAATTAAACATGTTTGTCCGATACAGCCGGAGCGACGGGAGGCAGCGGCGCGCACATCCCGCTACCATCGGCCACGTCCGCGGCCGCCGCTCAGGGAGGACTAGCGGGAAGAACAAACGCAAGCGGTGGAACAACTGGAATTCAAGTATCGCCACAAGATCGCGAGGCCATCGAGAGGCTGAAGGCGCTCGGATTTCCGGAACATTTGGTTCTACAGGCATACTTTGCGTGTGAAAAGAACGAGAATCTTGCGGCAAACTTTCTGCTGTCGCAGAATCTCGACGACTGAAGCTTCTATCGATTTTTTTTTGTTTTTTTTTAAACTTAGAGCTTCCGGACTAGTAGGGAGTGGAATCAGTACACCGATATAACAATTTCTAAGACTCGACGCTCGGCCTAGCCACGAAAAAGGAAGAAAGAAAAACGAAATAACAACAAATTGGAGAACGCGCAGGCGGCGAGCCTTTCCCCCGCTGAGTCGATTGCAAACCGATGATTTCGCGGTCCACCTGGAATACTCCACTTTCCCGCCTCTTATTAGTTTCGAAAGCTGTACAAAAAAAAAAAAAAAAATTCAAGTTTTTTCCCTTTCTGTGTTGTATAATTAAAATGAATGTTTGCTTCGTTCATGCACAGTTTAACGATTAAAAATCGATTCTACGACCGAATCTGGAACTCAATTGTTATTGGTAGCTACGAGCCCGGTACCTACGCGATTTACACTAACGCAGTAACGAAAAATGAAGAAAATAAAAATAAAGATTTCTTCGCGATACATTGTTCCGCACAGGTAGTGTACCGCATTTTTTCAATCATATCAAAATCCAACGAGTTCATGCAAAAAAATATTTCACTCGAAAGATAGCCTCTCTCTCTCTCTCCCCCTATCTCTCTCTATCTCTCTCTCTTTCTCTTGCGCCATTTTTCCGCCTCCTGCCCAAAATACGAATATATTTCGACTATGCAAAAGCCCTGTACCCACCCTCTCCCCGACTTACCGTATATAAATGTGTTATATAGACTCGGTCTCGTGTGCGAACTGATGCACGCAGGATGTTTGGTAACGTGTATAGCTATTCAATAAAATGGTATTCTTTTCAAAGATCACGTCGGCAACAACGCTTGTCACAATTGCGTCTTGGATTTCCGTGCGAGATAACTAGAACACCGAGAGACCGATCGATCGTACAATAATAATTTGACAATTTGAAAGGTCGTCCTTGCAATTTGTCCAAAACGGAGTCGACTTTATTGAAGAGCAATTTCGAGCGTTCCCGTGTGGACTTATCGCGTGCTGAAAAAATAATTCGACGTAGCGAGAAAATTTGAAAAAGAAAAGAGAAAGAAAAAAGCAATTTCCCCAAAACACAATTCACCGAAGATCGAGGATTGTGAAAAGTCGTCCGCGTGATCTCGCGTTGCCCGCCGCTGGCGCCTGGCGGCACTAGCAGCTCGATGTGTGAGAAAATAGTGTGTTTTTACTAATTGTACGACCAAGATAAAGGCGAATTTTAATCATTTTTTGTTTTCGGTGCATTGTTCTTTGGTCGGTGATTTTTTTGACCTCGGTCTATTTCCTAAAATCGATGGAAATAACTATTTTCTCACTTTTGGAAAAGTGTTTATTTTGGCCGAAATATGAACATCACTTATGCGGTCAAAGTTGGGAGCATCGAAAACATTTGGAGAAAAGTGTTTTCCGATTTTTGTGTTGGATTTGAATTTTTTTTTTCTCATTGCATTTGAATTATCATGAAAAATCGAGTGACCAAGATCGGCGAGTCCGGCGATCGTTATTAGCGACTGGCGTCAAATATTACGTATCAATTGGTCAAATTCATTAGTTCGAAGCAATCGAGATTTTGTCGCTTGGCAGAGCATCGACTTTGGGAAAAATTCAATCGAACGAACAACGCCGATTTTTCTAATTATCTCCGGAGCCAATGGGACACGCCGCTTTATTCTCACACGTCGTTGCCGTGCTGTGCAACCCATTCTATTGGACGTTTGGATTGCCGTGACGCCGTATCGTCGCACAGTTTGCTACTCCATCCACACTGAGGAATTGTGAGTGCGAAGAGGAAATAATACAATTACTTACCTTGAGAAAGATCGTACGATCGATCGGCAGTCAAAAGGAATGGTCGATGTATAAAATGAATAAATAATTCGTATATATCGCGTGACGCGGTACTACAAACTACGCCTTACAAAATGTAAAATAGGGTGAAAAAAGGGCAAAATTTGCGGCAAGATTTCGTTACGGAAAAAAATGAGATTGAGAGCTACGCATAGCGAACGTTATGCATACCATGCCCAGGTATAAGTAGGCGAATTACGGGGGTCGTTGGAAGTGACATACATGCTGCTGAGAGCACAGGTAGCTCTGTCAGAGGCGCCTTGCCAAAAAGGCTCGCCCCCCTGTATATATTATATTACGTATTCGGCATAGTTAGTTTCTCTATCGACTCCCCCGAATAAGTGGAGTTTCGACTGTTATAATGAGTGCTTTCGATTCTCAACAGCCGATTCGATAAGTTTCACACATACACGAGGAGGAAAAGAGAAAATAAAATAAATACACATCACAAGGCTCGATGGTCGATGGATGCTGCGAGATAACGAATTATCCGTAACATCGTTAGCGACTATTAATGAACCTCGCTCCACTCGAAAAACATAAACGTTCGCAGCTGTGACGAAGGTAAATTTTTTAATTACAATATTTAGGTTATATGACGAATTCTGCGCGTCTTTTACACGAACAATTGACGGAACAATGTGAAATTCTAACCTACATCATTGTCATTATTGTTCAATTAGCCTCCTCTTTTCTCGTATTCGGATATCGTCGAGTTTCCGCGTTGCTCCAACGTTTTCGAGTTTCGACAACTCTTTTAACGAGTCGAAAAATTCTCCATGTCCTACGGAAGAGAGTAAAACGAGAAATCGGCATATGTGTACTATTTGCGACGATCCACGCCTTCATACATTTCTCGTAATGGGTGGTGACACTTTTTTTTTCAATTCACCAATCCATAGAAATGTATTTCGTATAATTAAACTTTGCGCAACGCAATGGCGAGTGTTTTTGGAGCGTGCGAACATAAGTTACGCGGGTATCATATCCAATGTAATTTGTCCAAAATAATACTTATTTTTGAACGCAAAACTTGCTCCTCTTCGGCGTACAAATCGGATAGCAATTTTGAGTAGAAAGTCATGCGGAGAAAGCTGTGTGGCAATAGTTTATGTTAATTGTACGGCGAGAACGAGGCAAGAATTCATTTGTCGCTTGTCTTTGGAGAAAATAATAATAATAATAATAATACACATATATACATACGTTGATTGTTTGTCTACGGAATTTTTGGGAATATTGTGCTTTTCCTTTCTACTGTGCTTTGCGGTTTCCCAAAGAAAAAAGTTAACGAAATATACCTTGATTCGTATAAACGAATTTCTCTTTGACCTGTTTCTCACGCACCGGCGGTTGCGCGCAAAAATATTGTATTGTATCGTGTTGATTAGCCAATCGATGTCTCCTTTTACAATTATGCAATTTGCATTAGGGTCTTCGACAATGGTTTACTTCATTTCCAATTGACAATTAAGTACACAAATATCGTTGGATGCTTTTTTTATAATTTTTCCTTTCAGCTATCCCTTATCTTGACTCATTATTATTATTGTATAGATGAAAAAAAATTCCAATTTAATACCACACATTCTCACAACAAAGGAAAAGTCACCGCGTTTATTTATGAAAGGGGAAAGAGCACCGCGAAAAAAAATGCCAATGATTATGCGGAATTTTTTTTACATCTCCAAAAAGTCGACAATCGAATTTCTTTTTTTAACGATGACTAAACTAAAGAAGCGTCCAACGATTCCGATGTGATAAAAAATTTCGAGTAACTTTTATATGGGATGTAAAATTTGGTTAAAATACATATTTTCACAAATTGTTTACACCTCTTGGCATAATTTTGGGAATTTCTCGGTTTACCATCTATCGGCTGTATGCCACAGATTAAGATCTCATATTAATCGGGCTTTTCAAACGTTTTTTCGCAGGTCGCTGTATTTGAAAAAGAATGGACGGTTCGGAGTACGAATTGGTTCGCAACTTGACGCTGCTCTTCTTCTTCGAGCGCCTGATGGACAAAGGCGGTCCTCGAACGCTACACGATCTGAGCTGTCAATTCGGAGCGAAAGGATTCACAAAAGAGATGCGACAGATTGCGGGAGGATCGCAGAGCGGGCTGAAAAAATTTTTGTCCCAGTATCCGACACTATTTGTCATAAACGGCGATTATGTGACCGTTAATACATTTCAACCGGTCGCGGAGGAGGACACCGGTACGAAGACAAGCAATAAGCGTGATTATGCACGCGAAGCCGTGGAGTATTTTACTGATAAATTAATGGTATACGGTGCCGGAACGGAGGTTCCCATCAGAAGTTTGCTGGGACATCGCTCGCAAGCGTCGCCGGAAGTTCGACACATTTCGGGTCAGCATTACAAGGAGTTCCGCGATTTCCTTGCGAAACACCCGGATGACTTTGTTGTTTCCGAGGATAATGTGATTTTAAAGCGTTTCGAGGGAATGACGGCGGCGCCGTTCCGCGAATTGGAACCCGATATTCCCGTCGATCAACGAATGACCGCTAGGCTCATAGATTTCTTCGCGCAATCGGTCGAGAAGAAAGGCTCCATCCTCGTCGACCAACTGTTGGCCTTGGCATCCGACACGTTTCCCGAAAAATCGTGGATAACGATGTTTACCACCGCGCAAGATCTGTCGACGTTCCTCAGAATGTTTCCAGATTCGTTTAATGTGCAAAAAAATATTGTCACGATCAATCGACGAAAGACCTTTCCCGGCGTGGACGGAGGTCAAAATTTAAAAAATACACCACAGCCGTCGAATGACGCAACGTCCCCGCCGCCGGCGCCACAATTCGTCTCTTCGTCGGACAACTCGACCTCGAACGATCCATCGTCCGTTTCACCGACGCCCAACAACGAATTTTTAAAAATCGAACAACCACCGAGTGGAGTCACCTCGCCGATAGAGAGCAACAATAGTTCACCGCCGTTGAGTTTGCAACAACAATCTCTGAAGCAACGAATCAACACGCTAGTTATGAAAACTCTCGCCGACAACACGGAGAAGGATCGTGGCCTTCAGACGTCGCAAGTCGGCGACGCATGGAGAGTCAAAGTATTGCACAACACGAAAATAGTCGTCAATCCGAGGGAATGCCAACAAATTGTCGACGATATCATGGAATCGAAGCAATTCTTGACCGACGATGGCCACATCGTTGTTTCCTTCGATTGCGAGGGTATAAATCTGGGAGCAAAGGGCCAATTGACTCTCATACAAATTGGAACGATGCTCGGACAAATCTATATTTTCGACTTGTTCACTTCGCCCAATCTCATTAAAGCCGGCAAACTCTGGAAGCTACTCTTGAGTTCAAACGTCGTAAAGGTAACGATCGTAGAGTAGGCTCCGCTTAATTATTTTTATCGTCAAAACTTTTGTCACTGTAAAAGTTGGTTTCGTTTCCGTTTCCAGGTCATACACGATTGTCGAAACGATAGTGTGAATCTTTTCAATCAATTTGGCATAACGCTGTGTAACGTTTTCGATACCCAGGTACGTAATTGACGCGTACGGTCTTTTCTTTACCGCATCGAACATTCGTTTGTTTTCTCGGAATTACTTTATTTTAGCACGTATATGTATTTTTTCTTTTCGTCAGGCAGCGCATGCGGTTCTTCAGTTTCAAGATACAGGAAAACCAGTTTACAAAGTAAAAAACGTCAATCTCAATTCGCTCTGCGAGTTGTACGGTGCTCCATGCAATCCCGTTAAAGAACAATTGAAAAATATTTACCGGCGAGATCAAAGGTACTGGGCCCGCCGACCTATAACGCGCGAGATGCTAATTTACGCGAGCGGTGACGTGCTCGGATTGGTACCGCAGGTCTACAGAGCAATGGCCAGGTATTTGTTGCAATTATTCACAAGCGCTCGATACATCGATCGTTAAAGTACCCGATTACTCATCCGAATGTATTGCAGACTCATCAAGCCGGAATCGCAGAAATTGTTCACGGAACTGTGCGAAGAGCAAGTGCAGATGCACATAAATCCGATGGACGTGAAGGCTCGAAAGAAACAACGAAAAGTCGAAACTGAAGTCGCGGATCTGCGAAAACGAATGGAAGAGACTACGACGAGAAATATCGTATTGAGCAATCGTGAAATAAGGCTGTTGCGTTATCTGTCTCTCACGGAGGACGAGAAGGAAAAGCTCAAGGGAAATTACAAAGTCGCGAAGAAACTCGAGAAGCTCGAGAGTATGGGTCAGGATAAAGGCGATAGCAGTGACGACGACGAGGAGGATGACAGAAACGACGATTCCGAATACCCCAGCCTGGAAAGTTGTACATCGGACAATTCGCAATCCGGTCAGTATGCCCCAAAACCTATACGTTAACTTATTTTCTAGTCAATGCTATTCTTTGCATCCGAGTCTTTTTCGGAACGCGATGCGTCGGTAACGGGTTCAAACAGGCGAGCGGTGGAGTCGAGTGAAGTTGAAAAAACAGAGCTGCCGCTGAAGGTCATAATATTAGGGATTCTCGCGCGCTCGCATTGCCTTTTATTACAAAAAAAGTCAGACCGCTGGCCTGGCGAATATTCTCAATTCTTCTTTATTAAATCCCTACAATCCCAGCCGAAAATGATATGCGGACAGAACTTTCAAAGACACTCCGATAGGATACAATTAAAATGTTTCCAAACTCCGACCCACCGAATTATCGACTCGTTACTCTAAAATTTATTTTCCAATTTACATATTTCTGTATCTGCTAGGCGATGCGTTCTTCTCGAAGATGGAAAACGGCCCGACTCTCACGGAATCGATGCAAATGCTTGACGAAATCTTGTCAGACGGTCAGATGGATGGATTAGAAAAGATTGAGAAATTGGAAGCGATACTATCCGCGGTCGCTCATCCAACATCGGAGACCCTTTCTCTCACCGGAAACGATAATTCCTCGACAATTTGTACGTGCGCGTGCCAAGGAAGCTTGTCTCAGCGTGGAGAAAATACGAGCAAACCGGTTGTCGACGTAGCGTGCCAGACGCTCAGCACTGGAGACATAGTAATTACGCGAATCTTTCTCACGGAAGAGGAAAAAGAGCGCGAGCGTTTGCTAAGTTCACCGCGAAAATGAGCTTCCCCCTCCCGGACATCGAACATCCAAATAGAATCGTTGCAACTAATTGATCGAATGTGCGATGCTAGTGAATAACGCATCGGAATTAGAATATATTATACCGAATACGTGCCTCAAACGATTTTATTCATTGGCGTAATGGAAAAGCATTATCTATGAATATATTTTCAATCGTTATTATACGTACGCCATTAGCGCCGCCTGCTGCCTATGTCATATTTCTTTTTTTTTTCTACTGTTTCGACGGCAGTGTATCGAATGAAATTTACGAAGAATCCCAAAGATTTTTCCATTAATCGAAATGCTGTTGGTCCAATAACTGTTGAACAATCGGTAAAAGGTGACGATTTTTGCTCGACTTTGTAATGCAAAGGCAACCCTTATGACGATGCCGAAAGCTCAATTGGGCTGCAGTGCGGATTCCGCTTTTGGACGTTCTCCGCAGAGATAAACAAAAAAAACGAGCGGATGAAATATAATCGAGGATACAACGACGTAATAAATGTTAGAGAAAAACAGAAGGGCCAATCGGAGCGCGCGTCAACGAAGTTTTCACTGAATTTTCCGTTCGTATCTTTGATGCGCTCGAGCTTGTCGATTGTTCAAAAGGTTTTGCGCGAGAAATAAACTACGACTTTACTTCGGATGACGAATATTACCGTTGTAATGGAGAATCGAAAAACTAGTACAAGCAACGAACGATTACGACAATCTTTAAGTGCCTAAATTGTACCTTCCAATTGTTTTGTCATCTCTCATTGGGCGAAACATGACTGTCTCCGTATGTGTGGCATCGTAACAAAGCCCTTTTTTTTTTATCACCAAAATGTGTCTTAGAGGCTTTATCGCGATACATTTGGAATTCTTTAATAGATTCGGAAACTTCGGGCTACGACGCTTTTAATGGAGTGATAACTCATTTATTGCACGCGTTAGCAACGAGTACCTATTCGATATTGTCGATTGATTTTTGATGATTCCGACTGTATAAATTTGGCAAAAAACCACCGTTATTTTTGAGGTCATTTAGCCGGCTAGAGAGTAGACACAATCTTCCATTTTCTCGCCGCGCCGATAGACAGGTTCAAGGTCGGCACGACGTCAACTTGTTTGGCCGTGATTCCTCGACTCATCTAGTTGCATATGGGTACGGAACTTCCGCCTTTTTCCCCAGTTATCGGAACGATCGTTCGAACGATGTCGCGTACTCGGTAATTGCATAAATCTTTGCATCTGTGGTGCCTAGCATTTACTTTTAACACGATTCCTCATTAATATTCGCGGCGTAGACGCCGAAACCGCGTATTTGTAGCCATTCGGTTATCGGAACGCTTTCTCTATTGTGCCGAAATGCGCGTAATGAAATATAAACATGTAAATAAAAAAATTCGATCGAGAATTCACCTTGATGCGTGCACAGACGGACTTGACGCTTTTACTAGTTGTCTTGCGCATCGTCGAGACGAAGTGATCGATACTTTAGTATAAAAAGGAAAATAAAGTCCGGGCAATCATAGTTTTTTAAAATGTTTTTTTAAATTTTGGCTCATGGCGTCGATGCCCGACGCGTATGCCGGTTCTCGACTTTCATTAGAGCAAAGTTGGGCAAAAATCGAAAACAAAAACTTTTCAACACGAAAGATCCTTGTTACTTTCGATATTCTTCACAACGATTGAGGGACATCGGGGATTTTTTAATAGATACCCTGAGCCAGTTGAGTTCCGATAGACGAAATGAAAATTATGTTTGGTACGCAATAAGAAGCAATTAAAACAACGCATTAGCAATACCAATGATGAACGTTAATAATAAACTAATGGAGAATGAATATTTATTTGTACACTTCATGCGTTGTTTTCAATGCGTTTTTCGAATTAGCATTTCTGAAGACAAAAGAATTGGCCAACGTTGCCCTTGGGAACGTATTTGAATTAATTATTGTTTTCCGGTACGAAACCCCTTGGACCATTGCCATCCGTTTATGCGCCCCGCGAATAACGATTAACAATCCAAAATAAATATTATATGTTGACAAGAAGCAATGACTGTTCGACTTTTGTAGAATTTTTTAATAAACGAAGAATGGTTAATAACTACGCGATGTCTGAAAATTGCATGCGACAAAAATAATCCGAGGCCAATTTTAAACACGAGCTCTTTCGAGCGAATTGTCCCGCGTCTCATTGCCACGAATTCAGCTGCGAGTCTTCGGAATTAAAAACCGTGCGGAACATGCTTCTTGGTATCGATAGATTTTTTTTTTTTCTTCTCAAACATTGCGACGATTTTTTTGCAAGCTGTACGAAAAACGACGAAGAGATTATATCCCGTTCCGAGCCAAGAGTGCAAAGATCTTCGCTCCGTACAGTGTGAAACAATTTATTTTCATAACGAGCAATATACGGCGAATTAATAATTAATTTATAAAAGTATTTGACCCTTTGGTTTCAACTTGCTGTCGATTATTTTCTGTTTCTCGAGCGCCGCTTCCTCTTGCAACCTCGCGTGTCTCTCGACAGCATGATCAATTTGGCCCGACAGCTTCTTCATCAGTTGCTGAAAGAAAATGAACGCGGGTCGTCACTCGAGGCTACCGAGGGTCTTCTTTTTTTTTTTTTTTTTTTTTTTTTTTTTGAAGAATCGAGCTATAGGAGCGTTCCAAAGACTCACGAGATATTCTCTATTTTTGTTTATGCGTATCATCTGTTTAACGCCAAACGGCGCGGGTCTGCCGTCCTTGAAGGAAAAGTCGGCCATGTTGGTCAATGGGCCAAAGGAATTTGAATTTTTCGTCAGCCGGTTCCTGCGAAGGTGGTTCGTTTGCAATCAAGCGTACCGAAAAACAAAGTACGAGCCGCGGTAACCGCGAGGAGAATTCAATACTCACGCCTCTCTCCATTTCTTGTCGAAGCCCATGGGCAATTTGCCGAACAACGTTGACGATTCGTGGAAGTTACGAGTTGGCAATTGCATACCTGCAACAACAAAAATTCCACTCCACACTTTTTGGCTTGGCAATAATTGTTCATTAATCATTGATTATTTTTGCTATTCGGTAATGGACAAACACGAATGCTCAGCGCGTTACGGAGAAGCGTAATGAGAGTTACTTTTTGTAAACACAGGCTTATATTAGATTGTAGAATAGGAAAATTTATGCGTATCAAGTAGGAGCAAGGAAAGCGTGGTAGTTGCAACTTTTAAATGCTAACTATAGCGAAAGCTTTGGAGAATGTTTCATTTATTATTTGCATCAATTTGAATTATTAGATACTCAATTTCTTTAAAAGGAACATACGGTTGTAAATTAATGTGGAAATGGAAGGTCATTAAATAAAATGTCTACAAATAGTTGTTAAAAGAGGATTTTGTTCCGACAAGTCGATGTACCTTGGAACGGTCCAAAATACAGACGCATACCAAAAACAAAAGAGGAACACCCAAAAATCCGGGTGGAAATATAAATCCATACAGTTGTGTTTCTATTTTATCTTATTTTCATGTCAAATTATATCGAATTATGCAAAGTATTCAATTTTATTAACGGTCCGATTCCCGTTAATGATTAAATTAGAAAATAAAAAAAATGTAATCAAAACACAAGCGGTTCGCTACCAAAGCCACATAGGTCGTAATGTACTATATTTTATGAAAGGAGTTGTCTGTTCACAAATCGGATTAAATCAAATGAAATTAAAATGTAGAGTTAGAACGGAGACCGTAATTGCGAGCAAGCTCCATAGAGTTTGCGCCATTCTCAATGGTGCCGGAGAAGAAGGAAACATTTGAACATTCTGCGTAAAAACGTAGTGAGATATAAAAAAAAAAAATTTACTTCAAAAACATGAATTTTTTCGACTGTATACTCCATGGTATGGTAATGGAATGAATTGAAAAAAATAATTGAGAATTGTGGTTAGAAAAAACTTACCGGCTCGCCGTGATGCACGAGACACAATTTGGTTCATCAGCATCATTCTCGCGTGATCTACAAAACTTGTAAAATAATTGTTTTTCCGCTAGAGAAACGCGTGTCTTATTGTAAATGCCGACGTTTGAGAGAATATATTTTTCGTACGCGATTATTTATTATTGGACGTAACCTCGACAAAAGACGGCTCCAGGCTGACAAACCTTCGGGCGGAGATGGGAGCGCCGAAAAGAGCCGACTGAAAGTTGGCAACGGAGCGAAGTTGGCGGAAAGTCAGGAACAGCAGCTGAAGAGTATGATGGCGGGGAGGGGGGATCGGCTGAAAACGGGGTTTCGCACGCGCGATAACCAACAAAAGACGTTCGGCGTTTTTTTTTTATTCCCCTCGTGGCCAAATAGTTTCTCGATGTAGACGACGAGAATAATTGCACAATCTGTCAGCGAGCGGGCGGATCGGGAAAGATATATGTGAATCCGGGGGTGCGACGCAAGGATGGTCTCGGTGATGCAGCCCTTTATGGTAAGACTGGGGGGGCGGGGGGCGCACGGGGGAACGCGCGTCGCGCACACGAAGAGCGAGTAACCTTGGCGAGGAACGGCATCCGGAATTGACACTTCGCGCGAATGTTTCTCGCACTGTTGTGGTATCGTTCCTCTCTGATAGCAAACTTTTTTTCGCAGGACGTCGAAAGCTCGAGGAGCTACATCGACGAGCTGTATTCGCCGGACTCGCAAAAATGCCTCGAAGCGATAATGTGAGTGCTCGAATGAAAACACAATTTCCATTTCCCTCGCAAATTCGCTTCCGAACGTTCGTTTTTCCGTTCGCAGTTGTCTGAAGAATTCCGTGATCGGGAGTAATCGTCAAAAGGGATCGGTAATCGCTCAAGGCGTCGTGCCCAGATTGCTGCAACTTCTCGGCGACTCGTCCGGCTCCGTCGGCGATCGCGTTCGTCTCGAATCGGCGGTGACATTGGGCTCATTGGCCAAGGGCACGGATCAACACGTTTTGGCTCTCATCGATCTCGGCGTTGTGCCGCTTATACTTCAAGTTTTGGTATCCGTAAGACCGCAAGAAAAATGCGCTCAAGGAAAATTGTCCGATCTACTGATCGAAGCGTGCTTGAGGTGTTTAAGAACTATCTTTCAACACTCCGTCGCGCCCGTTCAGACCATCTATCAGGATCCACTTTTAGTAACGAAATTACTCTTGTTGGCGAGCTGTTCCATAACTTGTCAAGTTTGCGTCGCGACCATACTGACAACGGCGTGCAAGGTAAGAATCTTCATTTACGATACAATGCCGTACGATAGTACGGCGAATCGGGGCCGAATATTTTTATTTTTTTACATTTTTTTTATGATTTTCTTGACCCCAAAAAAAACAAGAAAAAAATCTGTAATACTTTTTTAAAAGCGGTTTCGACTATTCGTTGCGAATGAAAATAATCGGAGCGTACGTTCGTCGGTAAGGAAAACTGTAATACTATTTTTGCATCGACTCCCAGAGCCACGGATCCTAAAGATATTACCTGCCGGCTATTTACCGTCGGGTCGCGGAAATGAAAAATGTTGGAAACCGTAATGGAAAAAAAATAAAAATAAAATTACAGTTTTGCTTATCGAGCGGGTCCGCGAAAAAGCGGGCGGGACGTTGTATATTCTTCGCATTAATAATCGAAGCGTCGTTCGTTCGATTTGACAGACGGCCGAGGAGCAGAACGCATTGTCGAAGAGCGGCGCGGTCGAGACGCTCGCGACGCAATTGGAATCGAGCTTGTCGGACGTGCAATTGCCGGCTCTGGCTTGCCTCGCGAATATGTGCTATCAGAATCACGGAGTCTCCGCGATGGTCGCCGCGGCGAGTACCGGCAAAGGAGCTCAGAGCAAACTCGTACCGGTATTGCTCGGTCAACTGATGGGACGCGAGAAGAGTTCGCTGGTGCAGCTCGAAGCGGCGCGATGCGTGGCTTACATGCACAGAGCGGGCGCACTTCCGGCGATGGATCCCCGTGTCGTTTATCGCGCCTTGCCCTGCCTCGTGAGACTCTGTCATCGCGACAGACCGTCGCGCGAGCGCATAGCGGCCGCGGAAACGCTCGCTTATCTGACCGAAGTCGACACCGATCTTCAGCGTCTCGCATCGATAAGCAATCATCTGATACCCACCCTCGCCGAACTTCTCAAACCGCATCCGCAGGTAATGTTCCTTCATCGTCTTTGCTCCTCGTTGAAACTCGGCGACATCGATATCGACGGTAAACGAGCAATCTTTGTCAGGTACAAGACGCTTCCTTGACTCAAGATATGCGTCAGGCGGCTTTCAGAGCTTTCGCATCGCTCGGCGCGAACGACGAGGACATCAGAAAGAGAATAATCGAAACGGAGAACCTGATGGAACAGGTAGTTTCCGGTCTCCAAGATCCCGGCGGGCCGCGGGTCCGCCTTGCCGCGGTCCGATGTCTTCATTCGCTCTCGCGGAGCGTTCAACAGTTGAGAACCACCTTTCAAGATCACGCCGTTTGGCGGCCCCTCATGCAATTGCTTCACGGCGCCGACAAGGGTCTCGAAGGTACGAAGGTTACATAATTAAATCCTACAGCCAATCGGTATTATTCGTGTCCACTGCGTTTCATATCGTTCGATAATAAAAGAAAAAATCGCCACGCAACCGAATAAGAAGACACGGAGTTGAAAGAAATTGATATTCTGTTTCGATGAAAATGCAGTTCGTGTAGTTCAAGCGATTAACGTGCCGAGGCTCAAAACAAATTTGACAATTTCGGATTGAGAAAGTGTGTAGCAAAAGTAGCGTGAATTCGATCCATCGTTTAAAATAAAACGCACTCCACGTTGTGATTCAGGAAGAGGGGAAGGCGAGGAGGATCTGTTGACCGTGGCGTCGAGCACGCTGTGCAATCTGTTGCTCGAGTTTAGTCCCAGCAAGGAGCCCATTCTCGAGTCCGGCGGTGTGGAGCTTTTGTGTTCGTTAACGAAACGACCGGATCCGGCGTTGCGTCTCAACGGAATTTGGGCGCTGATGAACGTAGCCTTTCAAGCGGAGCAACGCGTGAAATCTCAAATACTCTCTTGCCTCGGTACCGATCAGATATTTCGACTGTTGGCGGATCCGGAACTCGCGGTTCTGATGAAGACTCTCGGTTTGCTTCGCAATCTTCTCTCGACGAAAGCGCACATCGATCGAATCATGGACGAACACGCGGCGCACGTAATGCAAGCGGTAATACTCGTTCTCGAGGATCCGGAACATCCGGCGGATGTCAAGGAGCAGGCACTTTGCATCCTCGCCAATGTCGCCGACGGTGATCGAGCGAGAGATCACATTATGGCCAACGAGGACGTACTTAAAAAACTCATGGATTACATGGTTAGATTGTAATAATATATGCGTATGCTTTTCGCTTCTTATTCGGCGTCTCGAGTAACGAGCGTACTAATATATTTTCCTCTCGTCCAAGATGCATAGCAATGTGAAACTGAAGGTCGCGGCAATTTTCTGCGTGTGTAACCTAGTCTGGCGAGAAGAGCCCGGTGCTGCGCAACGTCAGGCACGTTTGCGCGAATTGGGCCTTTACCAAATCTTGCAACAGTTACGCCACACGAAAGATTCACAGCTATTTGACAAGTGAGCATTCGACAATCGAGGCCCCAATCCGCCCTTGAAATTCTGTAATAACGATATTTATTACTTTCAGAGTAAAAACCGCAATGGCGCAGTTTTTTGATCCTTGAGCCGAGGAGCCGTGGCAATTTATCTTCGACGAATCGTTCGAGAATGTTTCAGCCGTAATCCGTTTTGAAGAGTCGAAAGTAAAGTTGCAAAGAGTAAAACTTGGAATCTCGTAGCCGATTGACGCGCCGGCGTGTTCTGTATATGTGAATACTTTGGTAGATAAAAATTCCATCGTTGACGCGTCTCTCGTTCGTTGCTCACAAGTGCGTGGTTACGCCTAATTCGGATTATCGACAAACGCCTGGCGCGCCTCGAACAACACGAAATCGTCGTCGTCGTCGTCGTCGTTATTTCGTCATCCAATTACCGCTGGGAACGCTTGAACGTCGCTGGCAACGGGCAAATAATTCAAGGGCAAAAGGATCCGTTCGATTGTTTTTTTTTTTTTTTTAGCTATTCAGCACTTACCACACGTGTCGCTAGTCCCAAATATTTATTTTGTTACATAGATCAAATCAGTAGCAAAAGAGAAAAGAATAATTCGATCCGACCCTTGGTGGAAACTTTGTTATTTTGGAATGTTCAGACACCACAAAGGGTACAAAGATTGATGTACCGTTGCACCATTTTTTGGTATACCTTTTAATATAATCTTGTATAGTAAATCTTATACGATACAACGTTTTACTGTGGCGACCACGCTCAATTGAAACCCATTACTTGGTACATTAACTCAATTGAATCTCAGAGAGTTCAGTGAAATATAACATACGAAGAAAAAAAATCAAATGAATCGACTGTTTAGAAACCGACATTTTTCGCGACGCAATGATAAATTTTTTCGAAATTACCTTCGACATGGTATCTGTAATATTATAAATACGTACATTTTTCTTTCGTTCTTAAACCTCTAATCTTTGGTAGAAATTGCTCGACGATTGTCGAACTTTCGCGGGGACTAGTTTGTATCAGTTAAATGTTCTTAGAAAAAAAGTACTTTGGAATGTTTCTATTCGAACAGTGCCGAATAGTTGTCTTATAGTTTGCAATAATCCCACAATTATTGTTTAAATCAAAAGACTTTTTTGTTTTAATGTAAATAACATTGCCAAGTTGTTTTTCCTTTTTTATCAAATTCTTTTCCAATAATTAAGAATAAATTTGAACAAAAGTGATATCATATGAGCCAAGTGAATTTTTTTAAATACGCGAGGCAGCCTCACTCTTGATGCAATTACTTTTTTCATTTTCTATTCTAACGAGACGCCGGCTATTTATTTATTTTTTCTCGGATCGTATGATTCGTTTTTCTTTTTTCACGATCCTGAAAAGTTTGTTCGATTTTATTTACATTTCTTGGAAAAATATTTGAAAAACAATTTTAAACTACTTGACGATATATTTTACATTCTTTGATGAAAAGAAAAAGCAAGTTTTCAAATTTCATTTCATAAGTAATAAACCCACAGACATTGTTATACCGAATGTCTGGATTACGAACCGGAAATTGGTGCAGGCATCGGTTTTCATTGAAACGCGCCCTCCACTCGTCCGAATCTCGACCGTGTACGGGACGCTTGTACGCAGCGTTGATAATAATTGTACATTACGCGGCAGAATGGATGATGGGCGCCCGAGGGGCTTGCGACGGAGCTCCCGACCGATGATTGGCGAAATGGAGAAAGAGGCTTTTTGTTCAATGTCACGCGCTCGCTACTCACTGGAACACGCTGGACAAAGTTACTAAGCCGGAGCGTTGCTACCGTGCGATTTTGTTAGACTTTCGATCGAGTTATTGGCTAAAGGGTCGAGTTCCGCGAACAAATCCAACCAGGAGTTTTCTTTTCCTTTTCCAGGGCGGTCCTTCTGAAAAAATAGCAATGGTTACTCGAATCCCGGAAAAAAGAAGAAAGCGCGAAAAAAATAAAGACGACCCGAAAAAGGCCGCTCGCTAAATTAAGCCGCGCATATTTTTTCTGTCATTTCTCGGCATTATTTACGGCAACTGGACATGCATGCCTGGAGAAAAAAGAATCGATTTTTACGATTTTCGTATTGTCCGGCGTGTTTTTTTTTTCCCCCCACGGGTAGAGCGCATTATCGTTGAACGACTCGGCTTGGGCGTTACCTTTTCTACGATAGGTCGATGGTGCGAGCGTTCCTTGCCGGCGCCGAGTATGGCATCTCCCAGACTTTGCTTCAATATTCCAGGCGGCAGAAACGTGTCGCCGGCGATGGAGTCCCACTCGGCGTTGACGCTCTGACCGCTGTTGAGAATATCCTCGAGCAACGCAACATTTTCCGATGTCAAGTCCTGAAGCGATTGCTGATTCTGCTCTTGCGAACTCGGGGTTGCGAGCGACGTCGCTTTGTTGAAATCAAAAACCGGTCCGCCCCCGGTAAAAGAATCCATTGCCAAGTCGAGCTCGGTCAGACTCTTCTCCAATTCCATTTGACGCGTTTCCATGCGACTCGATCGATCGCCCTGTCCCGTCGATGTGTCACCGAAAAATTTCTCGAAATCGTTGTCGATCGCGCTCGAACTGGAAAGCCGTTTCATCTCCGAATCGGCGTTCAGCTCGCTCGGTTCGCTCTTCGTCTCGATATCGATGTTGACGAGTTTCTCATCGATAGTTTCGGAAGAAAGAGGAGGATTCGCGTGCGTATGAGCTTCTTCGGCCTGTTCCACGTTGTCGTAATATTCACCCTCGAAGAACAAGAATCTGAAAGACGAAAAAACCGGTGAACGACGATACGAAGGAGAATATCGATACGGTCCGGATACCGACTCACTTGTCCTTATCTTCCGCGCTCTCCTCACCGCCGGTTTCTTTCGCCAATCTACTCGAGGTTTCCGCGAGCTCTCTGACGATCATAAAATCGTATTGTTGATAACCCTTGAAGCTATTGGCTATCGTCGCGTATGCCTGAGCGGACTTGTTTGTGAAATTTAGTAGAGTACTCTGATACAATACTAGGGCGTGACTGAACATGTTGCACCGCGCCGCCGCGAGTAGGTCGACCTTTTGAAGGCAGTCCAGTGCTTGATTATCGAAGGAAGTCTTGCCGCTGTGAGAAAGGAATGCTTTTATTTTTTTTTAACGAAAATGCTAATTACGTTGCCAGGTTCATTCGTACCGCTTGACGCGTATCTGGACCTTTCTGAAGCGTTCCAGCTGCTTCGAAGTATCCGGATCTAATTCTTGTGATATATTTTTCATCCACGACAGAGCAGCGCGATACTCGGTTCGCGCTTTCTCCATCGACTGAACATTCTGCAGCGTATCGTCGATAGCTCGTTGTCGAAACGTCTCCACCTCCTGGTAAAGTCTGACCAGTGGTGCGCGCAGAGCGAGTCTCTGCTGACCGGAATAGGACAGAGATTTTCCAACGGCGGACATCATTTTTCCCGCTCGGGTTTTATCCTGTTTCCCGGCCTCCTTCAAAAAGCGCCCCATAGCATTTTCCTCTTGGGCCAAATCTGCATCATATTGTTTATGCCGATTGTCATTCTCTGAATTATTGTACGAATAATCGTTTCTATGCAAAACCTCGATCCGAGAGTATTTCAACCGACGCCAGAGGGCGACTTTTTTCGAACATTTTTTTTTTCATTTGGAGGCACTCAAAGATCTGAGAAAATGTATGTTTTTAATTTTCGACATCGCAAGAGGTTTAAAAAAAAATTGTAAAATTGGTCAACGGGTTTCATCGTCTTGTGGATGCTCAACATTATTCGCTAGATTTTTTGTGTAATTCAAAAACACCTCTACAAATGATTTTTCCATGACCCCTTAAGGTGACTGCTATCCGGGAGTCTGGAAATCAGTCCATGTAATAGCACTTTAGAGGTGATCGCGATAAAAATTGCGACATTGGGATCAAAACAGATAGAACAAGCAAATACGTTACGAGTCGTCCGATCCTTTTTTTCGATGCGACGTTGAAAAAAAAATGTTAATGAATGGAATTGACTATTGGATTCTGTTTCATATGATTTTTTTTACCGGGCATATCGTTCGACGGGAAGTCGAAGTCACGCGCGACATGCACGTTTATCTCGCTTATCGCGGCGGAATTGGAAAAGGAAATGCTACGTATATATAGAGGCAGAGTTGCGCGGCTGGGCGCGTTGCCCGAAGGAGTCATAAATTAAGAGTCGTCGCCGGAATGAATATCAAACCTGTAGCGGAAATATTATGCTTCCTGGAAAAGGTTTGTTTTCGCGAAAAAAAAAGCTTTCTGCATTTTTCACGTCACCGTGTTAACGCGAGGTGAAATAACGCAGTCCGTAATAAAAACTGTAATGCTGCTTCTTCCAGGCTGCGTAAGACTCACAGTCTTTAAAGGAAACAGAATGTCGCTGCAAGATTAATAGGGGCATTGTATCATCGTTCGACGGTAAAGCTCACGCGTCCTAGAAAAAAATAGCATTACAGTTTTGATTATCGGCTGAGCGCGTGTAGGGACTCAAATGTCTGGCTGTACGTGTGTACCCAATTGAAGTTTACCGTTTCGAACTAATAAAAATAACAAAGATTCTCGTTAAAGTCAACAGTGGAAGAACGTACTTTTCAACGGACAGCGTTGGGTTGACCACGATCGAAGAAAGAGAGGAAGCGATATGCCAATGCGATCGGCAGCTCTTTTGTTTCGTCATCGTGATATTAGTTGCTTTAACATAAATTCGTTCGACTCACTGCACAAGCGTTCCTGATATTTGTCGATGACCCGTTGCAGGTACGCGCACGAGTCTTGGATGCTTCTGAAAAGCTCCAACTTGGCATCCAGCTCAGCGTCCGATGCTACGATGCATTCGTCTTCTTTCTTCCCGAGCTTCCGTGACAATGCTTGTTTGGTCACCCAATAGTGATGTTGCATCTTTGTAATGGCGGAATCGGGCGGTACGTCGGATCGGTGTACCCAACGATCGAAGGTCGTTCCCGATATACCGGGTCTCTCTTGGTCGCTGAAAAATTATATTTATGACACCTTTCCGCAAAAATCCATGGAAGCCGGTCGCGACATATCCTCTTCCGAGAGATATCGTATAGCCAAGATGAGCCTCCGAATGCGTTTCATCGAGAGTCGAAGTATGCCGTTATGAGACTCGAAACGAAGGCCGCCGCTTCGAATGATGATAATTTGTCATTCGACGGATTTCTGCTTGTTATTATATTATATGCTACAAATGAGTGAAATAGTTTTTTTTTTTTTTCAATATTCGAATCCCACGAAAAAATCAATAAACCATACAAAATTTTGCTGCATCCAAAATGATTTGCTCAAGGCTCCTGACTTGTTTGTCCATTTATCACTTATATTTTTTCAATATCGTCCGGTAGACTGGCATTTTTGCAAAATAATACGAGACACCGGTGCAATCTGGGATGGGATTGAAGCTGCAAGCGCAGAATATCAGCTTTACAAATTTTCTTGACAATTTGGGTGCTCACTTTTTTTTCTATCGAGAAACTAGTTTCCAAAAAAAAATACAGTCGAATATTCCAAGGTTGCGAGCAGCTTTTGCAAATGCAGAGGTAGATAGAGTCGATAAACACCGGCTTAGGTGCTTTCAAAATACCATTCTCATCATGAATTATTCATTGAGGAAGAAATTTCTTTCGAGTGTGCATAAATCTGTACGACGTACAAGCTTCCTGTGCTAAGGAAAAAAACAGATCGATATGCAAATGAAAAAAAAAAATGTTGGAATATTTTTATGTTTTGCATTAAAGGCCTTTACTTTAATTTTAATTCTTCAAGTTTGTAAAAAAAAATGTTCGAGCGCACTGTCGTTTCTGCACATTTTAAGCGATCAGGATGAAACTTTGAAAACAAACTTGTCGATCGCTGAAGGAGTTTGCTTTGAAATTTCTCCCAAATCAATAAAACTACTAAAAAGTTACGAATATTTCAGTTTTTGACATTTGTAGGATAATCATTTGTGCTCGCTCGTCGCCCGGGTGTTCATCAAAGAACAGGGCTCAAATTGCATGGACGCGCGTAGTTACTATCGAAATATTCTTCTAATTATCGCACGCTCCGATATTTTCGCTTGACAATTTTATGGATACAAAATTGAATAGCCGAGTAAGCCAAAATTGGTTGTATAACTCTCTCAAAGACGAGCTTTGAGAACGACGTTAGAACGAAACTGCGTAAATATCATTAGCATAAGTTTTTATTCAATTTTTTATTCAAAACAATGTATGTGTCGCACAAATGAATATGTGCGAAATATATTTAATGGCGCAAGTAAATAGCTTAATCTTTGCAGTTTGGAATAAAGGAATTTTAAGGTACGGTAAAAAATGGATAAGCTCGGACGACGCTTTCCAATGATTGAAAAGAAATTTACGAATGTGTACTCACTAGTCGTTCATAATGCCGGAAATCTCGGTCCTCCGTTGACTCGTTACGGAACTCAAAACAGTAAGAACGTCACAAACGGCCAATATCCAGAGCGTTGACTTTGCAACGTTTGACATTCCATGGCGGCCATATTCGAGCCGTGCGCGAAACCATAGACTAGTCGATTATTCGACACAGATGGGATATCTCAGATTTGACGGTCGGACGAAATACCGGCCGATTATAAAGAGATTTGATCAATGGTTAATTCACACACTCAATTAATTATAGCCGCCGAATAGATAGAAGCGAAGAGACATTTTATTTTTCTTCGAAACACCTGCGAGATTTCTGGGGGAAAAAAAAGTGTCATGTACTTCGTAACAATAAATAAACTTCGCTATGACAGTCCGCTTGATGTTCGAAATATCCTTTGAATTCGCGCGCCACGAGTGGTCAATGCGTGACATCTGGTAGATTTTTTGGAACTATCCTATCCGAGTCTTCATAACCTATTATTTCTTTAGAAAATATTTTGTTTGACATGAGTATAAGTCGATATTCACATGCGAACAAACGTTTTCCGAAAAAAAAAATTTGTCGAAGTAAAGGGAACTTTAACAAATAAGCACCGTAAAATCTTGATCGACCGAGTTGGGGCGGCCATTTTGACTCTCGATGATGTGATTCCCACGTGCACACGCCGTTGCCCACCGTTGTGTGTGTTTCTCTTTTTCCTTGTAAATAATGTCGCGCGGCTCCCGCGAAGTTTATATATTTTTGTCGTCGAGAGATATCAAGATTGCATTAATGAAGGCATTAATATAAATTGACTTGGGCAGAAATAAGAACGCCTTGGGTCGGTATTGTCTCGTATTGATAATTGTGATCAAGTGTCTTCCGATTGGAAAATCTAACCTAGAAAACAGACCGAAGAGCTACATCCGTACGTAAGTTAATTCATTTTTATTCATTTTTTTTTCAAGTACAAATAGTACTTTATGATATTCTAATCTTGTACCAGGTCGTTTGAATTTCTAATGGATTTTTATGTTTCATCGCAAACAAAAATCTATCGTAATGTTTGTGTATATTTTATTTGTCGGTAAAATGCAGCCATCGCTCAAATCGAACGATCGAATTTTGCATCTCGTTTCGTAGGTATTTTTGGATAGCCATAGGAACTAAAGATGTTAGATTTTGATGGAGAAGATTCTCTAACGACATTAAACACGGCGCTCAACAAATCAATGGTATTAATGGACAGCCCTGTCGATCGTGAGAGTAAAAAGAAAGGTACAAAATCGATAAAAATCAACACAAAAGTTCAACCCCCGAACATGCCCGGTTCGACGCCCGATAAGATCAGAAGAAGCATATTGAAGAAATCAAGAACTCACGATATTTCCGACGACGAAGACAGTTCGACCATTACGACGAGTAATCATGATCCGAGTGCACGAAACACCTCGTCAACATCGAATTGCCCATCGATATCGAGACCGCATAATGTAAGTGATTGGTATTTACTAATCGTGTCTAATCGGGAGGATCGAAGGAAGCGTCACTTCAATGTTCAAAACTATTGTAGCTTCAAGATTTTCTCAAAGAAGATAGCGTAATCGTGGCACCTATACACGCAACGTTCAATTTGGAGGAACTATCGGACAGTGAGGAATTATGGGTTATGGATGTTCCAAAAACGGTAAGTATAAAATAGAAAACTCCATACCATAGATCGTAAAGCTTACCGATATCTCTTTCGTTTCCACAACACACAGTAGGCCCCGTTTCATCGGTATCTTTGTCTCATTTGCAGGTAAATCCGAGAACGCTCAAGGGGCAGACATTATTATTGGGTGAAAAGTCAAAACTGAAGGTCGGCGAGGAACGCTATTGTGCGGTCAACCGCGACAGCGCCGGGTGTCTAACCTGTGTCTTCAGCACAGGCAAGGACAAGAAACCATATAGGGCCGGTGAGTTTCATCCTTTTGAACAATGTAGAGTGTAAGATTCCGTGCACCTTCCGCACACCCCGACTTTGACGTATAGAAATAATTTGTTTTTATTACACAAGATCATTACCACAGCCGGTCATTACGCGGTCCAATTTCGATAGCAGAATCTTCGGTAATGTTACGATCGAATCGCTAATACTTATTTGTTGCACAGTGAATATCAAGCCAGCTGGATCTGTTACGGTACGGCGGAAGCTTGCCGGGTTCGCAAAGCGAACGACCGATACCAATAATTCGACAGCCGTGCCATTTCCACAAAATTTGAAAATACGACATCCATTCTTCATTCCCGATTGCAACAAGGGAACGACAACATGAGAAATTCGAGTGGCAACGGGGAAAACATAAGTAACTCATCGTTTTCGCGAATCGTGCATTCTACGCATGGCCACCATACGCCACTTCCCGATTATGCAAATCCGACTAAAGTACACATTTTGTTGGTGGACGACTCAAAGCGAAACGGTATAAATAATTCTTGAATATTTCAATTGCTTAAAAATAAACGTATCATTCGTTTTTCGACTCAATATGTTCCCTTTCTCGCGGACATATAACGCCGTAATGTAAATAAATCGAATCTAACGATTCTTCAGCATTAAATAATCGAAAGAGTCTTCCTTTTTGTTTTTATCATTGCAATGATATTTGGTTGCTATAGCATACAAAAATGTACAAAATGTACAATATTAATACCGTTACAACGAATCCGTCGTCGAATAACAATCGTACACGCGAATTCTTCTTAATTGGTGCCTAGTCGGTGGTTAGAGGTTCGGAGCGGCCCAGTCGAGTGCTTTCATCGCGACTTCGAAACCGAGAAAGCACGCCGCATTCGCGGGAAAAGCGCGCAACATAACGGGCACGACTCCTTTGTAGAGAGCGCGCGGACCTTCTTCTCGCATTAATCGAGCAAATACATCTCGAATACCGCTATATGTCCCCACGGGTGCTGCAACAGACACGATTAACATTCGGACGCCGTCGACATACTTTCGAAGTTTTTAAACGTTCGGCATTACGCCGAGCATTGAGCTTCGAAAAGATGTTTAAAAGTTGCAACTTTATGTACCTGTTTGGAGTCTACTTTTAAGAACATCGGGCGGCATCCCGACTATCCAATTCGCTATTCCAGCAGAGCCACCGGCCAGAATCGTCGATAGCAATCCCAATTTCTCGCCGTCTTTTGTCATCAGTCGTTGCAGAACCTCGTACGTCATAAAGTACATACCGCTAGCCGGCATATCTGTAGGCGTACAGGTAGATTAATTCTCCAGTCATCACGAGCTTCGACAGGTTCAATGGCAATCTAATTTTAATGAATTTACATGATTGACATAATGTGAATGATTTACATCGTTCGAAGGATTATTGTACGGCTGTATGGGAATCTTATGTTTTTCCGTTTTTCGATCGACTCCTACGAAAAGCTGTTGAAACGAAAAAAAAATACTCTTTTTGCATCGATGAATACGATGTGACGATAAGCTTTGAAAGTGTAAAAAATTACGCACGGCTGGAGATTCACTCCCGACAAAGTAAACCAGAGATGCAAGTGATTGAATATTCGAACCGTAACAATTCGATTGGAGCATCGAATCGATAGGTTGGCAATCCAACGTCCCGCCATAGTTTTTTTTAATTATCGGAATTATGTGCGGCGGGAAATTGCCGGTCGCACATCGACGAGTGTTGGATTACGCATTTTTTCGGATGATATATCGGTGAGCCGGGATTATGGTAAAAAAATGAACAAAGAATCGCCACGTACGCCCTTCGTTGTGTCTTACCTCTGAGCAGAGTGGCAAAGGTTCCTTTGTAGATGCTTCTTATACCGCCCTCTTTGTACAATTGTTTGACACAGTCGACGGGACCATTGTACTTGGGTTTAACATCGGCATGTTGTATCTGTAGGAGGCACTTTATTCGTTCGCCCGGAGACATGATGACCGCGGAAAATAGACCGCTGAAAGCTCCCGCGTAAAACAATTGCAACGAGCTCAGTTGGTCATCCGGGTTCTTTTGTTGCAACTTCTTACCGAGTCCAAAACCGAAGAAGCTCATGGCGAAAATCGGCGCAACACCGCAGAGCGGTGCTCCCATTCCTGCAAACGTGCAAAGTAAATATCGAGTCAGACTCGGTAGCGTAGTTCGCTCGATTGCATCGTTGATGGATAAGTTTTCCGCCGGGGGAAGGGCCAATCGTTTGTCGACAGTCGATTCGATTGCGTTTTTGTAACTTATTAATAAGCGAATACGCTCATCCCTGATACGATTGTAGTCACTGGCAATAGCGCGACGATAATGCTCAACGTGTGCTCGTTTATCGAAAAGGATCACTACCCAAAAAGCGTGTATTGTTTCACAAACGGTAACTATAGCAATGACTACGAGGAGGCGAGTACTCACCGACGATTCGGATCGTAGTCGCTCACGCGTGCTCGCCTTTTTTTTCTTTTTTTTTGTTCACATTCGAGAAGCTACGTCGGAAAGCTGAAAAATGCAGCGTCAAAAAGGAGAATAATCCATGATTCATACGAAACTGTCGGATGAACAGCGATCGCGATGTCGATAAACGAGAAGGACAACGGGAGTAACAAAAAATATTCACGAATAGATGGTACAGACGGTAACATTTTTTTCCACCGAAATAACAATATATTGATCAAATAATCGTCCGAATACGCACAATAAGCAGCTTAAATATTCGATTATTGTGACGAAGTTTTTCCGAGTTCGGCCTATCGAAACTCGCCGATACGAACTTCATTTCCCGATCGAACGCAACGTAATATCCTGTTTTTCAATTGCAATTTGAAGAAAAAACTAATTTGATTTTTCAAAATGTTTAGAAATTCTAAATGAATGATACAAAACTTCATTATTATTAAACCAGTAGACTTCGGTGACTTTTGATTAACATATTTAGATTTTTTTTGTTTTTACCTACTTCCGGATTATAAAAAGATTGAAGAAAAATGCGGTACCGACCTTTATAGAGACCGCGTATCCCTTCCTTCGCCACGGTTTTTTTTGCACAATCCCATGTACCTGTATACATAGGAACTCCATTTGCCCCGGGTGGAACTGTTTGTAACCGAACCTATTTTGAATGTTGAAAAAAACAACAAAAAAAAACATCTCTCAAGTTATATTGAATTGACGCCAATGCAATTTTTGACTAAATTACGTTTTTTCAATTATTTTCATCTCGTTGATTCGTTCTCTTTTTTTTCCTTGCCCATTAATTTCGGATCCGTTTTAAAGATCGGCCAATACGATCGATGGAAAAATAAGTTGCTAGAAAAATTCTCAGCTTTTCGGATAGATATATATTCTCTACTGCTATGGACTTTGATAAACGGAAATTCACATTCCATTGTGGTTTCGGAAATATTTTGAATTTGAATTGGAGACGATTTTTGGAAGACTAACGCGTTAAATGGCAGCCGTGTCACTATCGCGAGATCGTAGGTATATCTGCATCGTAAAGTAATTACGTTAGATTGAGAGCACGGACATTGGACTTTGGAACGCGAAATGAAACGTCGAAAATACCTTTTGCGGCCCCTGACTGAAAGACGCGATAAATATTCGTTTAGTTATATCACTTTGATATAATATTACAAACTCGAATGTCGAATGAGTAAATCGCAGAAACGAATATGTTCCGTTCTTGCGAAATTCAACCCTGTGCCGCGATTCACGCGAATTTTTCAAAGCTTTGCGGTAACATCGAATGAGAAAAAAAGCGTAAGAACGATGCCTCGCACTCGGCTGAAAAAAAATGAACGGTTGACACAATACTTAACCTTAATGGTATCCAATGGATGACCCGTCACGACGGTACAAATTCCACCAAAACCACCGCATAAAAAGTATTTAATTGGACTCGCGTTCTCGGACATGGTAGGATCGAGTTTTCTTTTAACAGCTTATATACAATAATTCGATCAACAATGAAAATATTAAACGGTAACTAATAACGGTAATAATATATAAAAATGAGGTTAGACCTTGCCTCGACAATTGTTTATGAAAAAAAAAAAAAAAAAAACAGAAACGTGTGATCCCGAGATGGCGCGCACCCGTGCGCGTTGTAATTGCTGGCCAGTTCGCAACAGCGCCACCATACGATGAGCCTTTTTCGTTGAAGTACTTTTTCCGTCGATCGCTCGGGGGCCGCACCAGTGGTAAGTACGAATAATCCGATAGGAGATCAACAACGCGGGGTGCCGGGTTTGAACCGTGATAGGAGAAGGTAGTGTGGCGCGCGCCAATCCATGCGAAGCTAATTATTTGAAATGGTCAGTTGTATTTCTCTATCAAAAGTGACAAAATACACTATCGGAAAATCTTTGGTGCTCTCTCGATTGATTCATTAAAAATCGACCTCATCTGCACGATTCAAGGCCATCGAAATGCCGGTTGCTCAGAAGGTCGGAACAGATAAATACGGCCTTTTCACTAGGAACACGGGAAACGGCTCGTAGTGCAAACCAAAGCCGCGGGGCTGCTATCGGTTGGTCTTGTGAAATCGTTTTGTGATCGATATTTTGGGCAAATGACCAGTCGTTGATGCGGTCGATGAACGGTCGGCGGTGCGGATAGTATGAAAAAAACGGAGGGACAATAATTTTCAGAGACTCGAGTTGTA
Organism: Ischnus inquisitorius; assembly: GCA_963924025.1. NCBI lineage: Eukaryota > Metazoa > Arthropoda > Insecta > Hymenoptera > Ichneumonidae > Ischnus > Ischnus inquisitorius. The sequence continues at coordinate 229,934 of OZ001250.1, read as the reverse complement.
CAGTATATTAAAATTATTTCATTTTCATCTAATGCGCTACAAGATATCATAACAGGATCATCCTATTAGTGTGTTGCCTATATCGAACGCAGAACCGTTAAGTATGACATGGATGTCTTCAAAAACTGAAAAAAACATCATTGTCGAAAGATTTTTCTTTATGATCGTTAATCGGCCGCCATGATGGTGATATACTTTCAAATTGACAGATCGAAGGAACCATTGTTCGTATACCTTCGCAAAACTTTCTACGGATATATTATAAACTTTTGCGGCCGTAAGCTGGCAAGGTACATTACACCGCATCGACATGAATTGCAGAAGCTTTTGAGTCTTCAACGACAGACCGTACCACTGGCCGTTGTGCCTGCACGAAACGGTATCATTCGCGGCGATACTCGACACGGCTCGGTCTGAGCGCTTACTCACACATACGAACGAATACTCGTACTGTGATCCAGTAATATTTGAGCAATGTAGCTCTCCACGTACACGTAGAGCATCTGTGCCACAGCTGTACCCAGAAATCGTGCTATCTCTTGATAATCGTTCAATTTCGTAAAAACCTGTATTTTCATTCGGTGTGTTTATTTATAAGACGATTCGTAAGATTATTCTATCGTAAGATGTGTCTGTACCTGAAGCCCTATCACGCTCATTAGCGCAACCCTCAATAGCAGAGTCGCGCCGAAAGTCCAAGTGTAAGTTGACTCGATAAGATTTGCATACCTAATAATAATAAGCTTGTCATTGAGATTATAACATACACGCTAGAGAGTGCAGCCCGCGAGATACCCGGGCTCCGATTCGATCTCGCGGTGTTATAAAAAGGCTTGAGCGTCGTTCTCCATCGCAGCGAGCTACTGTCAAAACAACTGTAAAACTACCTGGCGGTTGAGTGACAAAATTTTATCGCCGCACAAATCCAAACGGTGGTTTCATGGCGGTTTTGGCATAATTTTTGTCACTCGACCACTGTGGTTTCAATGATTAATGGATTCGAAAGGGTTGATATATTAAAAAATACTAATTCTTCATAAGGACCGAGAAAAACCAAAAGCCCACACAAAAAGGGGGTCTTCCTTGCCGCCCCATCCGGCCGCGCCGATTCCTAAACGCGAGAGCGGCGAGATCGTTCAAAATGACAGGTACGATGGGGTTTGCAAATTGTGGAAGTGACGATTACATATTAATAATTTTTTTCAAGACAAAATCCATTTCTTGTCCTTTGGCACCGCACATGGAAACAATGAATCGAACGTATTTTTTACGACGATTGCAAGAGTAAGTACCGCGAACTTTGTAGTTCGCAGAAGTACTTGAAGTACCGAAAAGTACATTGGTTCTTAAAGCACCGTACTTGAAGCACCAAACAAGTACCTCGGTACTCGAGGTACCGCCCGGCTCCGATGTAGGTACAGAGATTAGTAGTATCAACTAGATCGATTCTCCAATGATCCTTACTCGATAGCATCATTGTGTCTGAGGATGCACGCAACAATCTCGAGAGTCATGTCGATTTGGTTCGCGGAATACCTGGCTTTTTCGGTTTCCTCTCGTATTTCATTCTTTCCGATCCGTTGCAACTTGTGTCTGCAACGTTTTTATTTTTTTCAACATCGATTCAGCTTCCGGAGAAATTGAATGAATTTTCGACTTACCCGACCGCGGCAAATATTCCACATCCGTGATGTACGTAGACGATCAACATGATATCGTAGCTTATTAAAATCGTCGCTAACGCGGATACGCTCACGTAAATATGCATGGTAACGTAAAAATAATATTCTTGCACGTCGAGATAATGATAGTAGACGGGAATTGGAAATTTTCCGGGCTCCGAACTGTTGTGCAGCAAAACATCGATCAGTTTCGGCACGATCGGTTGGATCACGAATAGTGTTCCGATCGAATACATCGTCACTGTACGAATAAGAAATTGCGAACTTTAGAACGTTGTTTTTTCATCCTGTTCGGAAAAACATTTCGCGGCGTCTCGGATTAAAAATAGTTTTGACCATTGTCAAGTTGAGGTTGTAACGGAACTTATACTTTGTCGTTATTTTTTCGTCGATGCGACACTAAAACCTGTTTTTATGCTCGACGAGAAATAGTGATTGGGTACATACTATTTCGCAGCGCAATAATCTACGATTAGCATTGATAAGTAAATCCACGGAAGACTCAACGATGTATATGTTCAATAATGAAAGCTACGAGTTATCCTTTGAGAATCGATCAACCTGTGTAAAGGATGGTAAACTTTCTTCCTCGCTCCGCGTATTCATGCAGAATGTTAATTTCTCGATCCTGCGACCACAGAAGCCAATCGGTGAAAACGCGATTCAACAGCTTCGTCATCTGCAAAATCGGGGAGGTCTCGGATGTCGATTAATCTCCGTTGCGATCGCAATAGAATTATGTCGCGAGTGATAACGTAACTGACCTTGTGTGCGTTGCAAAGAAAATTAGCTAGCTTTATCAGTCCGGCTGCGGCAAATAGTAATCCCGAAAGTGCATCGAGAAAGATGTCCCAATCTCCGTGATACTTAACAGTAGCCATTGTCAGGGGCACGGTTTGACTGCTGCAAAGGAATATCACTATGGCTAAAAATCCTCGACTGGAACGAATAGACTGATACGGCCATTGTCCAATGATCGTCGTTAAAATTTTGTTTATTTTGTAATAACGCCGTTGGAGGAGATCCATCGTGTAGTAACTCGTAGTACTATCGACGATTGCTTTCGGCATACTGTGCCGCACATCGAGCGCAACAGACGCGAACCTCGCTTCATTCTTTTACCCGTTTTTTATTTATTCTACTATCGCATTATGGATTCCGATGGGACATCATACGAGGGCTCGACACCCTCGATGGACGTTTAAATTGCTCGTAGACGCCGACATCAATGTTGCGCGGCAATCAATTCCGCCACCCTCGCACCGCGCCGTACACTGTATCGCGTGAATATTCAACTTGGGCAGCAATTTACAAATCGCACGATAAGCCGTCAAACAGCGGAACACCAAGCTTGGACGGAAATTCTCAGAAAAATGTTCTCTGCACGGTATATCGCCGGAAGTTTGATCCGCGAGTGAAAACCGTAGCGAATTCTGTCATAGACGTGGGTGCGAACCGAGTATACATATTTATAACGCTCACAACGCAAACTTGCGTACGGGGGATTTATCGCACAAGAGCGACGACGACTCTGAGTCTCAATGTGCCGTACCTCTTTTTTCACTAGTAGTGCCACAATTTTTCATCGGTAAGCAGCAAATATCGCGTTGACTTCGGTGCGATATTGTTATTAATTGGACACGAATCGATAGACTTGTCGAAATGTCAACTATTTTTCTTCTTTATAACTAGAAGAAGGGTGTTACAAGAGCGCGTTAGCGAAAAGTGATTCAACGAAAAATTGCAATTCCAGCGACTGTGACTTTTCGGATATCGGACTCGAATCTGAATCGCAAGTAGATTATTGTTGCACGATACGCCTTAGAATTACCATTGAAAACAAGAAATTACTTCTCTTCTATCGTTCTATCGGAGATTCGGTATCCAATAAATGTTCCAAACGGACATCAACATTTTTTTTCTTTTATCGTTCATGATAATTAATTTTGGTCTCACTGTAAGGATTCTTCGTATTTATCGATACAGATCTCGTTGGTATGGGTATGAGAAGTAAATACTCACCTGTGCAAGGTTTAAGACTGGCTTACCGACTGGACCTGCCGGATGTTTGCCGGATATAGGATCGTTTCATGCGTTACACTTGGCCCATATCGTTTAAATAATTTTTTTCAAAAATTCTGTTGAACGGAATTTCCGCGTACATTTCGTTTTGAAAAAACGTTTTTGTTTGAAAACATTTGAACATTTTTTTCTTTGGAAATATCCATATAATATCGACATCTTTGAGCCAGCTTTCTTAGGGATTGTCCGTTTCGATAGTGACTCGAGTAGCCCGATCGAGATCCCTCTTGAAAAGCGCCGCGCGAGCGCGTGCATTGTTGCTGGTAGAGCAAAAGGAACAAAGCGCTACATAATTTAAATATTGCGACAATCTCGAATGGTAACTCGAATGTGATTTATCCGTGTAGTATATTTCAACACAATATAATAATTAATCGGTTTTTTAATTAATTATTCAAACTAAACGCATAATGACTAACTACGGTATTTGATAACTGTTATGCAACGATTAATGTTTCATACAATGAACCATCCATAAAATATATGTTAATAGATGTATGAAAGAAAAAAAAGTGTAACATTTCGAAGAGCATCGTCGCATCGTAGAATATACAGTTGCTCATAGCGGACAATTCGGCCAAAATCAGAGACGTTACCCAGTTGCCATTGCCATCACTCCGGATTTCACCGGGAAACACCAATTTATTTTTCTGTGCACGTTTTTTCCCGATATTTTTGAGAGACTTTGCCGCTCGTAACGAACACTACTTTTTCCTGGACGTTTTACAAATCCGAAGGTATTTGTTGTTTAATCTTTTAATCAAGTTGCGGGTAAACAAATTTCAGTGCACGATTGGATGGATATAAGAAAGAATAAGCCTCAAGGTATTGTCCTGAAACATTACTTACGGTTTTCCCAAATTTTTCTCAGATTTCTCTCTTCGATTTTCCAACACCAACAATAGTTGAGTAAATTTTCAAAAAATGTCGAAAACCGATAAGAACTGTTAATGTTCACATAGAAAACAGTAGTCATAGGAAGTCGAAAAAAAATAAGTCAAATCAATAGAGGGACGATTGAATATTTAACGATGCTATGAGAACAGAATAAATTAAAGAGAAAGAAAGAACGAAAATAAGTAGTAATCGAATAATGGCACATGATACATTAATTAGGCTGAATTGCACGTGAAATAAAATTAAAAATTTGAAAACTCGCAACGGCATTTATGTCGTTCGTCGTTATTTTTTAACAATTCGATAGATCTTTCTCAAATACCGTTCACCAATGAAAGAGTGACAGTTCTCTTCGTATAATTAACCATCCGTAGTCTCTGTGGATCGAAACGAGACCGATCGATCATCGGGCGCCACTTAGAATGGAGCTCTAAATACGAAATAAAAGTTGGAATGACAATTTTTAGAAACACGTACAATTCATTTTTTTTCAACGCGCTGTTACTCAATTTTTCGTACACAAACGTTTGCCACATTTTCTGCCATCTGTCAAGTGAGTTTCGTAATATTTTGGGACTCGATTGGACGGATGGTTTTCACACGGCACATGCGTGACTACGGGAGTTTAATTAGGCACGAATTGTCCTTGGATATTTGATCCAGCGAGCATTCTCGAAGAGAAATTCGTCAACCTTTGATTCTCCAATTCGTATCGAACATTCGATGTATCGAGTACCATTCTCTATTTAAGTAGCACCTAAGAGAAAGTTCATAACGTTAAAAAAAAATAAGTGTATCGAAACTTATTGATACGTTAAAAGTTTACAAAAAAACAAAACCAGAGCTTCGAATAATTATACAATTCGATTAATACTATTGCACGGTCGATATTTATACAAAAATAGATTGCAGCTATATCCGTATGTAATTTTCGCAATTCGGATAGATCAAGGAGAAACCGCTTTTTTCCCAGGCTTTTTGGACATTTGAACATTTTCACGCGATTACTTCTAGTGGTCGGGAAAAATATACCGCACCCAGCTTCCGTGCAGTAATTGCTAAACAATCGGCTCATGGAATTTCGAAAAAATCATCGAAAACCATCTTAAAATTCGTGGTTTCGTTAAGAAAAAAAAAAAAAAAAGAGGCGCCTTTTTTTTATTTTTTACTACAACAAATAAGTCTCCCCTTAAATTGGGTGCGTTCACGTAGGTTTACGGAGCAGCTTCGTTGGGCGATAGCGATTGTTATGGAGTCCGCCGAGTGATTTGGGGTTACAACAAGTCACTACGAAATTAATTTGAAGGATCCAGTGAACCATCTTCTGGAAAAGTTTGGCAACAGATTCCCGGAATATGTGTTTCGTGAAAAAGTACATAGAAAATGGACAATGAACCGTCCTCTGTTTCAGGCCAATTGAAATTGGTCTCGAGATTATCGGGGAACATTCGTGTATAAAAAAATATCGAAACTATCGGCGACAGCTCGATCGATCGGCCGTTGGAGTTTCCACACAATTTATCCTTTATCCTAGAGGTCCGTTTACACAAGAGTAATCGAATCTTCGACCTGTTCGCATATCGTTACCGCTCATTTTGCTCCACGACTCATCGCGCACGCGTATTCGAGTGTTACGATTCGACGAATGAGGGGGGAAAAATACAACCGCTTTAAACGGGACTTACGAATACGGCGAACGCCACAATATAGTCGCCATCGTTTGATTCTGCGCTATACATAATTGACAATTAATTACTCTTCATCGTGGCTATGTCTCTTTCCGAGAGCCATTTCAAGCACGTTAAGACGATGACCCTGATATCCTGTGGCGAACTTTGATTTTATAATGCAATCAATCGACAACAAATTTCAACGTAACGAAGGCAAAATAATTCAGCATTATCCGATTATTTCCAAGTTAACGCGTGTGAAATAGATAATTTCGTTCGATTTATGCATGTAAATAGCTCTGAACACCTCTTTTCGGTGCAACATCAATAATATCGTGAAACCATGCGTCTTTATAAAATAAGATATAACGATTGAAGAGCGTTAAAAAAAGTTACGACGCGAAAACAATGTTTGAGTGTATTTGGAAGGTAAAAATAAAATTTGCCTGTGTCAGCGCGCTCGTGGTTCAAGACCGAGGGTATGAAATGTTTCGTTTGCGGGAAGACTTCCATTCTAGTATTGATACCATGGCTGACGGCGAACCCAGCGCAGTTTCATGCCCGATGCCGTGCGAATCTTTATGCTCGCGCATTCGGCCGCTCGTACAGTTTCCTTTACGCTCTGCATGAGATTTTGGGCGTTTCCGACGAGCATGTCCGTCGCTTCTTGATCCTCTTCCGTGCCTGAATAAACGGGAATTATACATTTGTGGGGATGTTAATTTTTCTCAGGATTACGACGAGAAATATGAGTCAAACTACCGTTAACAATTTAACGAGAACTCGAGAGCACTCTGCGTTTCGAAAGAATAAATTGACAAAACAACGTGAACGATCCGAACGATTAGGGCGTGTCTCGAACGAGTTTAAAATACTGCACTACTGTTTATTCGCTCTGATAATGAAAGAAAAAAATCATATTTTAACGCTGTCGAATAGCCATCGAAGAAAAAGGGTCAATCGGTGCAAGCAATAAAATGTGCTTTTTAGACCGCTAAACAGGGAAAGCCCGATCGAACATGCAATTGAAGAAACCGTCGTTGCTCGAGTCACAGTCTCTCGACGTACTCGAAAAAATAGAGTTTTACGGCATTTAAAGGAAAATCGGTCACGATGAGTGCAATCGATTCAACCACGACGAACAAACGACCATTACAAAATAAATTCTCTAGTCGACAAGTTGATTCGCGAAAATCATTCGCATTGACGAAAAGTGTCGTGATGTCGATGAAATAATCCTGACCGAGTCACGATTCCTCGGAATCGAATCCCTGGAAAGTTGTCCGACCGTCCCTTTTTCGGGGAAGACCGAAAAACGGACACGGACGCGGGGGCACGAAACAGGCTGCAAAGGGTTGTGTAAATTGTAAACTGTGACCGAACCAAATTCCGTTTTAAAAGAGCGTTTCGTTTTCTTAACGTGGAATCTCAAAACGGTCCGAAAGCAACTTGTTTCGAAAGCGTTCGCCCCTTTTCCAATTGCGGACACCGCAGAAAGGCCGAGCACCAACCAATAATGTACGTTTCGCCGTTTTTTCGCGAACCATTACATTCTCCAGCGTACGTGTCCTTATTTCGGTTTGTCTTAAGGTCCGTCAACTTACCGGAAGTCACAAAGAGAAGTGAGATTAAATACATCGTTAATCCATGCATAACAAGAGAAACGTCTAAATTCTATTTTCAAGATAGCTAAATGAAGATAGAATCCGACCGGATAGACTTACAGCGTCCAATCAATTCATCTGCATTGGTAAACACAGGCCAGGAAGAAGCGGGACCAGGCATGCCGAATAAATCGTATCCGAATAAGAAGACAGAAGTATTCGTTAGTTCCCGATTCCCCATAATATAAACAGGGATTATAAAAATGTCTACCAAAACCACGACACTGCGCGTCCGTAGGATCGCAATAGAACGTTTAAAGAAAATACGGTATATTGCGTAAACGATACCTCTAATGAGGGTACGGTTATTTTCAAACGTGTGGCCGATCTACGTACGTAACCATTTCGAAAAAATACGTCTAGTTACCGGTACTATACCGGTAGGAATTCACAATAATCATTCGCTCGATGCAATTATGCATCGATCATTTTTTTGTTCAGATTCGCAGTGAGGCGAAGGATTCCAACTCTCCAAATAAGCCGATAAATCAATGACGCTACGAAACTGAACAATTTCTATACATTCCTATAAATTGACATCTTCAAAAAAAATTTCCATCGACCGGTTGGAAAGGCGATCATTAGAAGAGATATTGCATTCCGAGTCCGTTGATTAGCCGACTATGATAAAAACATTTTTTCCGATTCGTTATAGTATATTGTTTAATATTCGCTCAATAGTCGAGCGCATAAGAAGAATGCATCGTTACATTTCCAGTAAAAAGTGCGATTTCAAGGAAATGTTGAAAACTTTCCGACGCGATCGAAATCGGAAAAATCGTTTGCACAAAAGGTACTGAGAACATTCTTTTTCCGTAATAACGATTACAAAAAAGTAGTTAAAAAATTAGTCGAAAAAAAAAAAAGAAAAGAACGGGTCATCCGGTAACTCAATACTGTAACGATACACCCGCCTTAAGCTAATGGAATAAGTATTTGTTGATTTTGCCGGATCTTCGAGTACCCCAGGAAAAAATCGTTGTATGCGATCATATATAATCGTATATAACAATTTGTCAAACGATTTTATTAAAAAAATGAAAACAATTAAAAACGATCGAAATCATATAGAATTATGTATAATTATGTATGAATTTTATCTGCATAGAGACATTTTAAATATATACATAATTCTATATAATTCTATAAGATTATATATGATTATATATGACTATATATAACGATTTTTTCCCGGAACATAATTACCAGATGAAATAGAAGTCTCCGAAAAGATGGCTAATTTTTAGATGCCTATTTTTGTGAATAACAACGAAGCACAATTACTTAGCATGCACGCATCGAGGTCAACGCTAAGGAAAACGGCAAATAAAAGTGAAGAAAGGAAAAAAAAAAACATGTCACCAATTGTTGCTTTCGCATGCGAAACCTCGTGGTTGCGAAAAGTGTGTAAAGTTTTTAGTACGGCTCGGAAAAGCATGGCCATTTTTATACGTTATATGAAAGACGAAGGCAAGCGGGTGTATACAGGCGTGAAGTGAATGAAATGCAAGCACGTTTTATTTACAGCGTTTTTTTACCATATAGTATCAACTCTTCCCAGGTAGGGAGCGTTTCTATTGCATGAAAAACAAAAAAATGGCAGTTGTTTAGTATCACCAAATGGCTAGGTAATACGAACACGACGAAGAAGAGTTCGCGGGGATAAGTTCATGATCGTTTCTTCTAGGACTAACTCACTATTGAAGCGCCACGAAGAAATGCGATCTATGTGAGTTTTTTTTTTACCACCTCGTCTGTTTGCATGACGTTTCGGAAATACGGAGCAATTAGAAATTCGTAATGTACGATTTTTTTTGTATTCCCCTCTCCGTAAGCGCATCGCGCAACGCACGTTATTTCATTTTTATAACCAATATTCAGGTTCAGTTTCGACTTTCCTCTGTAGTAACTATAAATTCATGTTACGTAATTCACTCTGTGAGCAAATATTGGTTTATATTGTATCGCATATCACTAACTTAAAAGTTTTTATAACCGTTAAAGAGCTTTGAGAATTTTTAAATAACAATGTAAAAAAAAAAATGGTCGGCGAACGTGTCGACCGATCGAACTTTTACATATTCATCTTGATTGCGAACAAGATTCCGCCAAAATTTCAAAAATCGAATTTGCGAGAAATTCAAAATTTATGTTTTTCAAAGATTCCTTCTTTGCTGATAGTTAATCGAATTTTCAAAGTCAGATATCGGTTAAAATTGGTCTATTCGACGAAAAATTAGCTATACTCCCGAGTTACAATGATTATGATATTATTGAATCAACTTTGGAAGATAGTTATTTTTCGCAATAGGCGTGGTAATATTGAAGCAATTACTCGATAACACTTTAAGCATTTGGTAAGAGCGGTATAGGAAAATAGATGGAACAATTGAGAGGAACATACCTTGAGCGCCGAGCATCGTTGCCTTGACAGTCGACAGTATCTTCAGTTGTGTTCCAATTGTCGGAATTCTTTCGCACACTTGGAGCAGATTCTACGAAAAACGAGAAAAGAAATAATTAGGCGACTATTACTAGCGAACGGTTGTGCAATGAATTAGGAATCGTTCGATCCTGGATACTCTTGCGTAAAAAAAAAGAAAAAAAAAAAGCACCAATACGCCCAGCGGTATGGGCGTTTTTTCTTGAGCTCCGGAAGGGCATTAAGGGTTCTCCGTTCTGGGAACTTACTTGAAAGAAAATATATACATATGAATTACCGTTCGTATACGCTTGTCGGTACATTCGCGAGCGAGTTCCTTGGCAAGACGCGTGACTTCCTGCGACGCTTCGGCGATCGCCTTTGCGCAAGCGATTAAGTCACGCTTGTTGCCACCCTCGCCTCTCACCAACCCCGATAGTCGAGCCATAAGAATCGCCATTTTCTTCGCGGCGGCGATAATCTCGTTGTCCTTGCTCGACCACTGGCGAACCTCTTGATGAAGACCGTGGGCGGCCATCTGGATTCGATAAAACATCGAGGCTGTTTAGGATCAAGTCGATTCACGATCGAACAAAAGTTCCTTCCCATCGAGTGGGAACGTTCCCGATGATGAAGCACTATTTTGTCACCGAAATCATACATTTTCGAAATTGACAAAACGAAACATTCAGAAAATTCGATGACCGGAAAGCCATTCCACACGGAGATTTTCTTTCAAGGTATTTATTTTCTCGAATCTTGTCTACTGCGACACTTCCGATTGATGCAAATCCTTAGCTTTGTCATTGGCAAATTCCTCAATTATGCAAATAGCGATTTTTCGCAAGAAACTTTTGCGCCATCTGGATGAAATCCAGCAATACAGTTTTTGCTACGAACTGGTCAAAGTCGAATAAAAAAACTCGGGGTTAATACGCCCGAATAAAAATACATATCGTTTGTATTCGTAATGATTTGATCGAATTTTGGTTGATCGGGATTTAAAATATCGAAATGCGAGAGGGGAGTCCATAAATTTTGGAAAGTTCAAACGAAGTCGTGTCATTTTGTATGCGGCTTACCATTATGGGCTGATTCGGTTGCGGTGCGTGCATGAACATCTCGTCCTCGTCATCGGTTTCCGGCGGTGGAGGACGGGGCGGTGGCATTTCTCCGCCCGGCAACGGCGGTCTCGGTGGAGCCATTTCTATTTCGACGAAAATTAATCGTTAGAACGAGTAGCGAAAAATAATATCTCCATGCACCAATGGGTACAAAAACCACCGCACGAAATCAAGATGCAAACATTATTTCCCCGCCGAGATCGCGCGTGGTGCGTGGAAGAACACTTTTCATTCGCGTGGGCAACTTAATATTTCGTCATACGTTAAATACAATAATATCTGCGGATTAACGACGACGAATACAGCTTACCATCGTCGCAAATGTTGTTATCGTAATTGCCTGCGACGAAAAAATCCCATGCAGCGTTAGATTAATCATTAAAATCATTAATAATGATCATATATTCGATTCTATCGTAATGTTCGATATCGCCTCCCTTGGTCATTCGATTATATTTGAATAAATAGACTCGACTCAAAATCCTCGCGTTTTTTTTAAATCATACCGCACGCTCGTAATGGTGCGTCGGTAAAACTCTACTTGTAGCAGTTTCTCGTAGTAAATTCATATACACAATATGCAGTCCAATCAATGAGGGCTATGTCGATAAACAACGAATCCTGAGTATTCGCGTCTCTTTCGAACCGTCAAATTATTCGAAAAATAATCGATAATGCGTACTCATCGAACATAGCTCGTATTATATCGGCTATTCGAAATAATGGGATATAATCCTTGAATAATGGGAAATCAAGCGAATGGACCATCGCGCTGTGGTTAGTGTCGCGATGCAGCATGCAGCATAACAATGTGAACATATTTTATTCCACTCGATAGCCATTATTCGTAAAATTGTGAATGAAGAACAGTCGAAATGATCGATGCTGCAAAATATGAAGTACGATACGAAAAAAAAAAAAACGTGTCCGTTTCTGCTTTTTCAATTCGACGTATGACGAATCGCTGCGTCACACCGTTTAGAAACTCGACGCCAAATTTTTTTCGTTTCGGGAGGCTCAAGTCTGTATTTTTTGTATTCTCAATTGAGAGCGTTGGAGACGATTGTGGAGATATATCGATCTCGAGTAATGTAAAATATCGATTAATTCTTTAAAATGAATACTCAATCGCGGAAGTTGTCAGGAAATCAATAAAGTTTCGCATAAAACATGGTTCCTAAGCGCGAGCGCATAAAAAAGATCGAGCATTGCTTTTTCGATAGCCGAATAAAAAGCACGAGTTTCTGGACTGACCGGAGTTTCGAGGAAAAAAAAAAAAAGAAAACACCCAAGGTAAATTTACCTCCGGCTCGTGCCGTTCTCTCGACATCGTTGTCGGTAGCTGCGAGCTCCTGATATAGAAGTTCCGGATTATCTCCTATCGAGAATTCAAGGTCATTGACGAAATCGATTCCGAATTGAAATAATATAAAAAAGTTACCACGCTCACGCTTTGAGCATATCGAATGTGAAATCTTTTCAGCATTGTTAGTCAAAACGAGATTGGAAAACTTGGCGGGTTTGTTTGAAAAATACGAAAATTGGCAACGGCCAAAGCGCAAGACCGTCTTTCACGTGAAAAAAACGTCCGAATGGATATGTTTTTCGAGTAATTTTTCATTTCAAAAAGACCCCTCAAGTTTTAACGACGAAAAATTGTGCTGAACAATTTGGAAAGGATTTTCATTTTATGCATTCTCAATAATATTTCTCATCGGTTTGTATAACCGGATCACGAAAAAAAAACAAGCTCTCGCGGAATTGATATGCATCAGAGCAATGGACACATCGAACATCGCGCTCGAAAAGTGTTTTAGTTGCGGTGCATTTTTTTATATTTGTTTTTAATTCGCTTCTCGCTGAGGATCTTTCGTATACCTCCTCGAGCCCATTTCGGCAAGGGACTGACGGAACGTTGCTCTGGTTTATTAACTCCCAATGATGGACTCGTGGCGCCCAAATTGGAGGGTGAAGGCTGATTCCTCAACGGTTCACCGACTGACAAAGGTCAGAAAGTTAGTGACAAACGAATATACATTTATATTCATATGCAACCCGGCGAGATGAACAACTGGTCTCCCGACAAATAGACAACCGCTTTTCATCGCGAATTCTACGCAATACGAAAAAAAAAAAAAAAAAAAAAAAGACAAAAGAGCGTCACAAAGTCTGTGATAAATTGCAAAGAAAATTGTGATGCAAATGACGACACGAGGATGAAAAGTCATGATCTTTTTTAGCATAACGAAACAATTGTGTTGGAATAAAAGTCTGAAACTTCGGAAGGAGGGCTTTCTATTTTCTGCGTGACAACTACAAGGACAAGATGGCAATTGTCTAAAATTCGCTACGTTCGCCATTATTAAGCTTAGCTCGCCTGAACTCAATTGCAGTGTGTGTAACCAAGCGTAAATCGTAGTATTCGTGCCAACGAAGGTACCTTTGTCAGCGAAGTAAGTGTGCCGAGGACTCGGCACCCGTTTCTCTGTAATAAGACACACGAGATATTCACTCCATCGATTCTACTCCGGCCGGCACTCTATTCAACATTTTCCAAATGTAGACCTGCCCTCAAATAATTTCGTACTCGTTTGATGAATCGGTAAAAAATCATGCAAGTACTTTTCTGATGGAATGGAATTTCAAAATTTGATAAATCGTTAATTTTGCTGGATAATCAATTGATCCGAACAATGCACTATTGTTATATTTGTCCGTGAACGAATTCCATAAAAAAAAATGTTATTTTGCAATTCTACGATGATCATTGCATACTCGAGTACTCTGCACGCGAATGTGTTTTTCAACACGAAAAAGTATAAATTGTCCCACACATAAAAAAATAAATATTTTGTTCTCGGGGATAATGCGCCTTTGAAAAAACGATGGCGTCATTGCAGTGTCGAATCATATCCAATTTCAACCTTGCGTATTGAGAGTGTTTTGTAGCCGAAATCGGTAAATTCTCATAGAGTACGAGAAAAAGTGTCACAACAGAGATAAAGGAAAAATACGACAAAAATTAAATTATTACCAGACCTTACGAATGTCTTATGCCCCGGTACTACAAGGGTAGGGGTTCAATTTTACATCGGAATTTTTCGTAAGTGAAACTCACCGTCACTGATGTGCAGTTGCGACAGGTCCGGAGAGGTTCGCTGATCGGGATGAACGACGAGGGCTTTGCGTACTTGTCCAACGCTGCCGAGAAGCTAATAAAAACATTGTTATACGGTACAGAGGCTCCGCAGTTTGTGCTTACGGAGAGTTTGAAAAAAGAGGAAGCCCGAGGCCAACTTACACCGCGGTTACTGTCCCGCCAGCGAGATATCGATGGACCATCGGTGATGTTCATAGCTACGGCTTTCGCGTCCTGGACCATCGGTGCGACGTCTATCGACGAAGACAGAGGACAAGGCGATTTGAAAAAGAAACGATAAACGTTATTGTTGCGCTTCGTCTTTGACGATTCGTCAATAGCGCTAAATAAAATTTTCCTCGTAATTTCTGTAAACTGTTTGTGGTTTCGCACTTTTGAAATATTTGAAAAATAAAATAGGCGTAAAAAGGTGTGGAACCGGGTCTTACTGTGTTGCAGAACATCGGCGGCTTGATTGACCCGCTGAATGAAAGCGGGATCCTCACTGTTGTCACTCTCTTGTTTAGCGACGAGAATGACTCGATTGGCGAGTCGTGCGATCGCCGCCGTATTGTCAACCATCTTCTGCGGATGAGTCTTGGCGATCGCTTCCTCGCAGAGAAACGAGTGCTTCTGCATCTGTTCCTCGGACGTGCGAACGAAATCTCCGCTGTCCGTCGCCTCGTCGCAGAGAGCTCGCGCCCGTTGCATCGTCTCGGCGTACTGCTGTCGGAGATTCTCAAAGTGCACGTCCGCGGCCTTGCTCTCGGGATAGGACATACGAATTCGACCGGCGTTGATCAATTGAGGAGTGAGCGACTCGACCTGGGATGCGCTCGTCAAAAGGGCTTCCGCCAGTTTCTTGTTTCCTCCGCTTCCTGCAATTTCACCCCAGTATCGGCACTCATTTCCCTCCGATTTGATTGTTCGACTTACCTCCAGCCGCGACCATTCTCGCAGTCTTTGCCGCGCGATTCGAGAAAGTCTGAAGGGCGTGAGTCTTGTCGTTGAAGTTCTGTTCGCGGCCGGGAGTTCCCTCGAGGGCGAGTACCGCGTCGGTGAATTGCTTGAGAGGCGTCGATATATCGATAAAATCTTCTACGACGCGAGACACAACGGCCTGTTGTATACGATTCTTGAGCTCGTATAGCTTCTGCGACAACTGTCGAGCGATCTCCTGAGCTCGCGGGGTGTTGCCTTGCCCGTTGGCGCACAACTCGCCCAATTGACGCGACAGATTGTCGACCTCGTCGCATAATTGCAGTATCTCGGCTTTGTGGATTCCCGGTAATCCTTCCGCTACCTGAATTTAGCACAAACAAATACTCCTCATTCTTGAAATTCGTTATTAAAATGGCAAATCACGTTGGTCCCACCGTGCCAATGGTCGCAACCATCGCGTTCACACACACACGCGCAACGATTCGCGACAATCAACGGCTGAGCCGTTATAAAAGTATTTCTCGTAAGATTATTCGCATTAACCGAACGGTAGTCACAATTACAAATTGACCGTTCGTCAAAGAAACTTTGCCATTTTTCAAGTTGTCAATCATCAAGCAACTTACATACGCGACTGCGTGCTGCTGATTCTACAAATCCGGAGGCAGCGTTCAACGAAAAAGCGTTGCGCCTTAATTGATCGAATAATGAATTGACAAAAATAGTTACGAATCAAATTTAATACAAATACGCGACGATTTTGTTAATCTCGTACCTTCTTTCCCTCGTGAATAATCATGGCAATCGCGCGTTGTCCTAGACCGCGATCGTCGTGCTGCGGATTGAGAAGCCATTTGTTGGCCTGTTCCAATCTTCCGGCAACGGTGTGAGCAGTTTGGGCCGTACCGGACTTGTCGGCGGCGACGAGGGCCGAAGCAATGGAGGATCGAAGCTCATTCAGCTTATCCTTCACACCGCGAGCCAGCGCTTCGGCTTGCGGTGTGCTTCCTGCAATATTTGACCAATGTAAGTAGAAATTCTGTGATGAACGAAAAGAAAGCCGAATACGACAAATTACCAATATAGCTATTCGAAAAATCATAATGCTATTAAAAAAAAATCGAGAGGCCAATAATACGTATGTTGGGTAAAAAAGTATCGAAGAATTGGACAAACCTTTCTCGTTCTGACGAAGTTCGCACAGAGCGTCGGTCATCGTAGCGATTTGAGATGCAAGTTTGGCAAGCTGTTCGGCCTGTGCCGGGGCTAAATAACGATCCGACAGCCTCTCCGCTTGTTCGATTATCTGTCGGAGGCTCTTCTCACCGAGACCGCCTCTCAGGGCTCGGCCGTCGTCCAACCAGTCGTGGGCCGCCCGTATTCGCGACTCGATTGCGCTTTGAGCTTTCTTCAGCACCTATTTCATCGTCGAGTCGATAGAAAAATACGATATTGATTTATTTTAATAGTCGATATAACGCCTCGTATGTACATGAGTATTTATTATTACTCTTATTTTGTAAAAAAAAACTTTAATTTCATAAAAAATTTCGGTAAATATCGCTGTAACTCGACAAGAAATATTGATACAGTTTGGAAAAAGTCTATGCAGCGCGGGTCGCTGTTTTAGGTGCTTTTTTGCACATTTTGAAAAATAATTAAAACAGACATCACCATATTTTCAGGGATTTCAGGAAGAAATTGATGAAATTGATATCCGCTTATCTTTAAGATCGTTTCGTCCGAAAAAAAAGTAGGAAAAAAAATTGCACATGGTTCCAGAAAAACCGAGAATGCGTACCGTCAAGTGATCAGCATCCCATTCCTCCTCGTCGTAAGTCGTCAATTGGAGAACGCGAATAATTTCGTTCAACTCGTCGGATATACGGCCGGACAGATAATTACGATTTTCCGCCGCTTCCTCGGCGCCCTTGCCTCCTTGCGAAATAATGTGGATGAAGATTTTCATCGAGCATATTAGAATCGGAGCCAGTGTTCTGACCTAAGAAGACAGTATTTTTTTTTCAAACATCACTCGCATTACACTCGATTGGTTTATTTCTTATCCTACTATTCGACGACTCGGCTTGTGAATTTAATTCGAATACGTTAATACTGTTTCATCAAGATTTTCGTGGAATTGCGAGAAAGATCAATCGCACAGGTACCCACCATGTTAATAGACAATCTTCTTCTTTTCGAAAAGAATTTTGATTTTTCTTCTAAAAGTCTCTCGTTGAGTTTGCCGTTGTTCAATCGTCGACGAATTGGGAAATGAACTACTCATCTTTCAAATACATTATTTTCTCGAATATAATGACAACGCTACTGAAAATTGTCTTTGCGGATCTGGCATTAGAATTTCCAAAAATGTGCGAAGCTTTCGAAATTGTGAAAAAAAGTACAATTGATGCGCATTCGTACCTGATCGAGACATCGAACGAGAATCTCGCGATGAACCTGATGAGTGAGTTCCTTCTCTCGTGTGCTCACTTCTCGGGATACTTTGCTAAGGCAAGGACTAAGATTCTTGAGGAAGTGCATCAGATCCTCCATCGTTTCGATGACCTCCGTCACCGCGAGATAATCGAGGACCCGTTTGCATTCGCGAATTATCTTGCGAACTTCGCTCTCGTCGAAGCACAGCAACAGAGAGCTTGTACCCTGGAGAATTCCTCGGGAACCTTCGATCAGCTTTTTTCTACGAATAATAATATGGGCATGAAAATTTATGGACCACAATGAAATAGGAAAAATGCAGGGTTGATTTTGGTACCTTGCAGGCCCGGAATAAGGGTCCTGTTTGAGCAAAGCCGACGCTTCTTCGAGGAGCCTGGAGGCTCCCTCGACGCGTTGCAGCGCCCCGGGCATGTCCTGCTTGAGTAGCGCATCGTCCGACGAGTTGATGGTTTCCTTTCCGACCTGTAATTCATTAAACCCCGTTTCCCCTTAATCCAATGTAATGCTAGTTCATTTTTCGAACTCTCCTGTATGACAAACTACATTCATTGACTTTCTGTGTGGCGACTTTTTCCCTTCTGCTTTGTTCGTTGTTGAGTCGACCCTGCGACTTCGTATCTGTATTCATAACGGAACATTATCGGTCGTAATACTCTCTCACCCGTGACGTACGATGTGAGAAAATAATAACATGTCGCAGATATTGGTATCGATCATTTTATTGAATTTGTAATCGGCGTTTGCGAGCGTTCCACGAGAAATGACATTATCGACTCTCAATTCTACGTATCGATTTTCGTTCGCGCGCTCTTTTCCGTTCGACTTGATGATTAGCAGCGTTTTATATCGTTTTATTGATTTTTATAGCAATGCTCGTCCTTTGCGAAGACCAACAATCGAGGAAATTCATGAACTTTAGAAGAATCCTTCAAAGAACGAGCAACACATATACATAGAGTGTATGCTATTGGTAAAACAGAATGTGCTTACATATATTTTGATTTTTGAAATAATTCTATTTGCCTTCAACGTTAAATAATGTGTCATACAATCCTTCGATTGGTGTGTTCCCTACATCGAGCGCAAAGCCGCTGAGTATGACATTGATGCCTTCAAAAACTGAAAAATGATCGTCATTATTGATAAATAATTATTGACCAGTCACCATATGAGGGATACTGTCATGTAGGCTCAATGAAGAAACGATTGTTCGTACCGTCACGAAACTTTCTACCGACATATTGTAAATTTTTCCGACTGTCAGATGGCAAGGTATGTTACAACGCATGGATATGAAATGTAGAAGCTTTTGAGTCTTCATCGATAGACTATACCACTGACCATTTTGTCTACGAGAAAAGACAGGGTATAGCGACACTTCGACGCGAATCGGTCGACCGATTACTCACATATACGAACGGATGCTGACGCTGTGATCCAGTAAAATTTGCGCAATGTAGCTCTCCACGTACGCATAGAGTATCTGTCCTAGGCCCATGGCCAGGCATCTTGCTATTTGTGAACTATCGATCCCTTTCGTGCTCAGCTGAATTTTGATTTTTTGTGTTTTTCTATGCCAATCCGTGCGATTATTCTAGCGCATGACGTGACTGTACCTGAACCCATATTAAGCTCATACCCGCAACCCTCAGTACCAGAACCGCACCGAAAGCCCAAGTGAAAGTTGACTCTATAAGATTTGCATATCTAATCGTATAAAAATTATTACTATTATTATCCGTCCACATCATAAACATAAAAATCTCGCTGGCGCCGCAACCGGCACCGTCGCCGCGTGCAAGAATCGAGGAGGGACAGAAATATTCAGAGTTTCCAAGGAGGATTTGTAATATTTTCCATATCCGTAATAGGGATTGTTGATATTAGCTTCATGGACCTGTACGGGGACTAAGTACAATGTTTTTCCTTCACGGCAGCGCGGAAAGTGAGAGTGAAATCTCACTCTCCGCACCTTGTGAAGGAAAATCGTATACGCTATTCGGCGGAAAAACGTATTCTTACTCGCCTTCAGCTCGTGCTGCAAACTCACACTCGTGAGGAAACAGTTTTTCCTCCCTCGTGGCGTAATATACTATTTTTTCCCTCGTGCAAGGCAAGCTGCGCATTTTATGGCACTTTTGCGGGATGAAAGTGGCTGAATTCGGTAGTGGAAAGATGTGTTTGCGCATGCGCGGTCGGCGAATATTCCACTTTTGTCCCTTGGGACTGTCCACCCCACAAAACTGCCATGGAATGCGCCGGTTTTCCCTGCACTCGTGAAAGAAAGTATAGTGTGCAACGCGGGCCGAATTAGCGATTGCAACTTTCGGCCCTCTTTGCACAATACACGAAGAAAAAATGTCAGGCCTGATAATACCCGATTGTATCTAAGTGATTGTATCCGATCAGACAAAAAAAAAATGACCGGCTCGGGTCATATAGGAAAATTGACCGGCTTCGGAAGGTTTTTCATAATTTTTCATAATGGACAGATCGAACGCGACCACGCGTAGCGCCCGTGGCCTTCGAACCGCTAATATACTCATCGTATCAACTCGATTAATTGTCCAATGAACCTCACTCGGTAGCATCGTTGTGTCTGAGGATGCATGAAACAATCTTGGAAGTCGTGTCGGTTTGATTCACCGAATGCATGACTTTTTTGGATTCTAATGGTATTTCGATTTTTCCTATTCGTTGTAACTTGTGTCTGCAATTTTTTTTTTGTTTATCGTCGTGTTCGCCATCCATAATTATTGATTTATCTTCAACTCACCCGATCGCGGCAAATATGCCACATCCGTGATGCACGTACATGATCAACATGACATCGTGGCTCAATAAAGTCGTTGCTATCACAAAAATGGACACGTAAATATGCATGACAACATAAAAATAATATTTTTGCGCGTCGAAATGATAATAGAAAACGGGAATCGGAAATTTCCCGGGCCTCGAATTGTTGTACAGCAAAACGTCGAGTATCTTCGGCACAACCGATTGGCCCGCGAAGAGAATTCCGGATGAATACATCATTACTGCGAGCAACGAATTGCAATATTTAGAGATCTCGATACTTAAGAACACGTTCGAAAAAACACCCTGGAGTCCTGGATGAGAAACTGTCTCGAGCGTTAAAGCTTTCATTCTCATCTTTCGACTGTAACGGCATTTATATTTCTGTCATTGCAATACTGGATCGTTTGTACGGACGGCAAAGAATAGCGATAACATTTTTCGCTGCGCGGTAATCGATAGACATCGATAAATAAATTCAACCGCCGACAGAAGACGCCAAGGTGCATGTTGTTCGACGAATAAGCGATCCTTAAGGGATCGATTAACCTGTATAAACGGCGATGAACTTTCTTCCTTGCTCTGCGTATTCATGCAGAACGTTGATTTCGCGATCGTCCGACCACACAAGCCAATCGATAAGAACACGATTTAGCAGCTTCAACATCTGGACATATCGAAGAGGTTCGGTAGATGTCGATTAATTGGCACATATTCGATGCGATTCTGATAAAAGCATGTCGTGTGCGTTAACGAAACCGACCTTTCGCGAGTTCCAAAGAAAATTAGCTAGCTTTATCAGTCCAGCTGCGGCAAACATTAACCCCGCGAGGCCATCGAAAAAGATATCCCAATCGTCGTGATATTTCACAGTGGCTGTTATCACCGGCACGATTTGACTGATGTTGACAAAGATCACGGCGACTAAAAATCCCCGACGGGAACGAATCGACTGGTATGGCCATTGTCCAATGATCGTCAGTAAAATTCGGCTTATTTTATAATAGCGATCTTGAAAATAGTTCATTATGCAGCTCGAAGTACACTCCACGATTGCTTTAGCTATACTACAAGTGCTCTTCAAATGCAACGCACACCAACATCGATTGACTCTTCTACCCCTTCCATTTTTTCTATCTCATTAAGGATTCCGATGAGATATTACATCGAGGCTCGACACCCTCGATGGACGTGTAAATTGCTCGTAAACGTCGACATCAACGTTGAGTGACGATCAATTCCATGCACCGCCACCCGCGTACCGGGTCTTCGCGTACATTCGACTCATCGACAATTTACAAACCTCACGATGAATTGTATCAAACTGCAGAACCTCAAGCTCGGACAGAATTTCTCAGAAGACTATCCTTTGCGTTGTGTATATTGGGAGAAAGGGAGGGTTCGACAATCGAGTGAAAACCGCGGTGAGTTCTCTCATAGACTTGGATGCGAATACTCAAAACGCAAATATACGCGCGATCTGTCGCACAAAGTAATGTTAGCTACTTCAGCAAAATGTGTATATAAAACTGACATCGACTTCGAGCCTTAGTGCGCTACATCTTGTTCCACTGTTATTTCCAGGAAGTATTTTATCGATACGGCAAATATAGTATGTTCTTTGATGGAATATTCTTATTTACTTACGATGAGTATAAGTCTACGTAGCGCGTGAACTAAATTTATCGTATAGCGTGAAATTAAATTTATCACGAATCGATAGGCTTGGTAAAATTTTAATAATTTTCCTGTTTGATTATGAGATAAATTGCACTATGTTTCCGTAGGAAAAAAAATTGTTTTCCAGATTTTAATGCCAGAAAACTCAAAATTGTGCGACAGCTCGACAAGAGTGATTCAAAGAGAAATGTATGATGTGTGTGCGTCTGTGCGTGATGAAATTTTTGTGATTCACGAACAACATTCTAAACGCATAGCATCGACATTTTGTGGTGACCAGTGGTTATGACGCGAGCCAGCGTCTTTGAAAACATTTTTCAAAGATTTTCGTGTCAACGCCTTCTTCGAGAACAAAACGGCTCGAGGAACCAAAATCGGTTTGGAAATGTTTGTTTGCGTTTTGACTCTCGCAAATTTTGAGATCATGGGATCTAATTTTTTTTTTTGTGTTGTTGAAAACAGTATTGTCATTTTAAGAGGTTCTATGTACGGACGTGCATGCAGATAGCACGAATATGAAAAGTAAATGCTCACTTTGACGAGATTGGTGACTGCCATACTGACCGCCTGGACCGGCCGGCCCAGGTCCGGCATTGCGTTTCCATCTTCGGCTTCTTCGTGCAGAATAACGAGTCTCGATACCTGTAAGTAAAAATGTACCTTCGTGTATATATTGTTACGTTTACGTAAAAGAAATGGACACCGATTTATTATAAAAAGGAATGCGAGCGTTGTTTATTAATCCCGGATAACGAAAGTCGTAATTTATATCGATTCGCGATACGTCCGTGCGGTTTGAAGTCTCGGTCAAGACTTTTTTACATGACGATCGATATCCCATCGATCGTCCGTACGTTCGTCTATTGTCAATCCTCACTAATATCGTGTGTCTCAACGAATAGTCAACTGCATATTCGTTACAATATATTCGTCATTGGTATGGGAAATATACCGCAGGGCTATGCGATGGAGTCTCCATTGGGTTCATGCAGGAAAGCAAGTACAATCTCCTCGATGACTCCCTGTCAAAGATTACGCTCGATTATACCGAACTTCTTTAATTGGCTAAATCAAAATATCGCCATAGCTCGGAATAGCCGTTGCCGGAAAAACCTATAGTAGTCGTTACATAAATCATAAGCGGCCACAAGCGGATACGCGCGCTAACACGACCGAGCCGTATTCGGTGCGAATCTCGCGCATATGCCCGGAGGCGAAGAATCATTTTCATGAATCGGATATAGTTGGGGCCCCGTATACGCACGATACTCCGCAACTTGTTTCGAGCGTGGGCGAGTGCGGCTCGTTTACGCGCGTCTTTCTTAACCTTTCTACTTCTGTCTCGCGCACCCTACCGCCACACCTGCACAATAATTTCGTATTTCAACCTTCGAATATCGCAATGAATGCGCATCGTGTAACTTTGCCGTGAGTAATATCTAACGCAAATCTTGACAGTCCCAAAGCAGGGCCGATAGTGAGCGATAAAGCCGCAACGTCACGACCGGATCGTCCCAAGAAATACTCGCTGCAAGTATTTGTAAGAAAGTATTCTGTAAAATAGTCCACAAATCAGATATTTAGATGAGATGCGACAATATAATTTACAGCTTGAGATCAGTTCGGATTTATCGTTGACTCTCCAAAAATCATATACGAATAGTGGAAATTATCTTCCAACATGGTGACGAGATCGCGCGAAGCACGGTAACGTCACAACCGCATTTTGTAATAATCGGATCCCTACGCGTCTCGTTTCCTGTGAGCCATACTCCACGCAGCCCGCATTACTGCTGTAACCGCGAAAGCGGCGCTGCGCGTACTGCCGCACGACAGCGGCGTTAGCAGAGGTCTTTTATTTTCATCCACATTATTTTTAGAAATCATCATAATCTTGCGGGTCTCTTACTAAACTGGCATCGTTCGGTGGGCGCGGCATATGAGTAATCACATTGATTGGCCGGCATCTCCCTTCGGTGATACAAATCAATTTGAAAACAATTTCGTTTCGTTTTGTGAGTACCCAAACTTCAACTGTGACTCGGTCCACGGTCGATTCGGGCGCGGACTTCGGCGCAATTGGTCGGTATTCCCTATCCCGAGTCTTTCCGAAGATGCAATTTCTATACAATGTAGAATTCATCGGAACGGGACTGAAAAACTGGCGCGCGAAAAGCCTCGCGCTCGAATGAGCACCGATGAAGTAGCGATTGGAGAAAATAATAAAAAGCAAAGGGAAACAGACATCTTATAGTCAATTTGATTTTCTATAATCCGTAGTTTATTTTGAAATAATCGATTGCACGTCGGTGCAAGTACCGGACGCTTGTACGCTCAAAAGGTGAGATAAAAAATGAATTTTACCATACGACAGCGAATGAATTTTTTGTTTTGTAATAAAGCAGAGTTTCCGGGGAGACGCTGTTAACGCATAATCCGAGTGCGATCTCGCGCTCGGTGAAGGCTGTTGCTCGGCTCTCACCGCCTCTATCTCTTTCTCAATGAATGATGTCATACCTCTAAATATATTGCTACGCGAGAGCTTCCGTGCATTATGCTGTTCTGTACGAAAATGGATATAACCATAGTCGCGCGCACTCGCTCTCTCGCTCGTCAATAGTGTTGCGCACGGAGAGAACATAATCACAACATTTACTACAATTTAGAGTACCTCGGGGACACAAAGGACTTATCAGAACAGTCGATAGAATTATAGCAATGATTACTATACTTATTTGAATAATTACTATATAGTCATAGCTATCATTTCTTTTCATTGACTGTTCCATAAGTCCTTTGTGTGCACCAACGGCTAAGACTGCTATAACGATATCTATACGAATTCGCATTGGGAATCACGCGTGACAAGAATTTTCCATGAACAATCGAAACCGAGACTTCGAATGACCCGGCGTAACGGCGTAAGATTTCGTCGGTCAGGACGGTAACCCGATGCGCCAAGGAGCGACCAATGAAAAGAAGATCTAATTTGGATTATGATTCCGACACAGGAGGATAGATCAATCGAAACAATCAACGCCAAGCATTGCCGAACGAATAAAAAAAGTACTTCATTTTGTTTCGTTGCCATATGAAACGGAGCATGTGTCGCGCCCTGTCCTCTCGAAGAGGCATTTATCGGCCGCTTTCATTACCGACAGAGTCTCCTCGCATCGCATCGAATGACGTTATTCAAACGATATTCCATTTCATTGGTAGACTCCAATTACTAAAGGCGGTAACACGATTCTTTACGCGTGTTTTTACGTTTTGCGTTTTATTTTACCTGTCTCGCCAAAAAAGAATAAAATTCACGAGCGATATTGAAGAAAAATGGTATACCGCGATCGGTATCGAGAACCGTGAACAACGTTTTTTTCAGACATAACGACATTTTGCGGCTCATAAAAGAGCTTCATCGCGCGTGCCCATCGCGGGAGCATACGATAAAGTTTACAGTTTTTGATACCGATCGAGTCCGGAATTGGCGGGGGCGGGGATGGCGTCTCCTGTCAAGGGAGGTATCGCTTACTCGGTCGATAATAAAAACTGTAATCGGATTTTCTCACGACTATTTGGATTACGATCAAAAGCCGACGATTATGCACCAAGTTTTCGTGATTACGAAGTACACAACACTTCTCGACTGTCCGAATTCTCGCAGGTTTCGACGAAAATAAGGTTAACGGTATGTGGAATACCGCAATCGGTATTAAAAACTGTAACCAACTTTTTTCGGGCATACTGGCATGTACAGCTTGAAAAAGAGCGTCACATGCTGCTATGGTGATATTAGCATACCGTAAGACTTTTGTTCAGACTTAAATGCCAATATGTCGGAAAAAAGTTCTTTACAGTTTTACAGATACCGATTGAGCCCGGAGTGGGTGAGGGGATTGCTCTTGACGAAAAATTTTCTATCGCTCTCGCACTCATACGTAATGGCGCGTCACCTTGAGTGGACATTACGAGAATGTACGCGGGCGCGTGCAGTCAGAAACGCGACGCAATGTAAGTCGCGTTACGGTGATGCGAATGACTGCGAGAGAGATAGCGCGATCGGCGCTCTCGGCGGGGCGAGAGTCACATAGCGGGAATATGTTTCACATCGCGTTAATATTGTTTTTCTTTTTTTCTTCAACTGTAGATCACGGCAGTATCGTTACGTTCGGTTCGGTTGAGGGTCGCAACGAGGAAATTGACGATTGGATTTTTTCTAAAGGACATTTTTTTTGTTCTTCGGTCGGGTCGGGTCGAGTATCGATCGATCGATGAAATTTCGAGGATCCTCGATCGTGCAAATTGCGACGATATTGTGATGACACAAAGTGTTGAAATTCAAAAAATGAAGATGCGCGGTCAAGTGAATGCGATAAGTGCGAAGGTCCGGATACCGCGGCTTGACTCGTGAAATTACTCAATGGCAATTCGAGTATGCGACACAAATGTTAGTCACAGGCGCGGTCAGAGCGAAAAATAGCGCTTACACCTTTCCGCGCGTCAAAAGTCATATTTATTGAAACGAATCGAATCAATTCGAACGAATTTCAAATCGAGAAAACGTTACGAAGCTCGAAAGAAACGAAAAAAAAACACATTTTCTCGATGAAACCTCCGCGTCCATTGATAGAAAGGAGGATGAAAATTAAAACCGTGTAAAATGTACGAAGTTTGTAAATGCCGGGCGATAATGTTGTTGGACAAGGGTTACCCATTGGGAAATTACGAAATAGCGCAAACAGAGCGTTCGAGTCATTGCGTCCGAGACTTATAAATAACGTCTCGTTTATTTTTGACTGTCAGCGTTGAGAAACGTGCTGCGTGTCGAGTTTTTTCCAAGGGTACAAGACGCGAAATAACTGGAATATCGCCGTTCCTTTAAAATACATACTTCATGTTTGCAACTTAAATTGTCGTAATGACCAAATTGACGCTCATCTCGGGAAAGTCTTTCCTCTCCCGAACAACCGAATGTCGTCGAGGAGGTAAACCAAAATATGGAGAGAAAAAAAAGGTTCGTCCGAGAGAGGAAAAGGGCTATGTTTTACGCGGAACTTTACGGAGACTCTCGACGAGATTGGACTGTATTATGGTCGAAACGGTAGAGTATCTAAAACATACCTGCTGTGCGACTGGTTCGAGTATGCTCTCTATCGTCTTTGTGTGAAAGACCGGCATGTTTTTAACCTATCACTCCCGTTTTGACGAGCGAATGCGACGAATAAAAAATTGCGTTGACAAAGGAGGATCCGTCGATCGCGCGACTTTATCGAAAAACAATGAGACAAACAAATAATGTACGAGCGCACGACGAAAGAAAAAAAAAAGCGTCAATGCTCGACAAAAGTCGGCATACAACTGGCCAAGTATTGCGAACGTCAAGTCCACAGCGGCCAGTCTGAATTCTTCGTCTATCGTCTTTACAATTTGGTTGGAGCCTCATTAGAGGGCGTTCCAACCTGGCCACTGGTACATATATACAGTGCCCGCCAAGATTTATGAATTATGTTTTTTTATGCGTTTGCGTCACGCGTAGCACTGGCGGCTATGGAGGAGCGGGAGCTACAATTTACAGTGGGGTCCGAACCACCGGGAGATGACGGAAAAACGCATGGATAAACGGATCGGTGCCCGATCGGGAACCAAAGCCGCGTGTGAGCCAAGATCCTCTTCACTCGGCCACTGCTTGCCCCGGGCCAGGGTCAATTGGCGGCTCTCCGAACGCGCCTTCAAACGATGCCATCACTCGTTCCGGTCCTACGATTCGTCCGTTCTCTCGGAGTGGTACAGTATCCAAGGGAACGAACCAATGGCAGTGTCAATGTGAGCGAGCGACCGCCATTATTTTTTTAACTGGCGTTCGGAACGAGCCTATTATTACCATTTTCATTCGTCACGTTGCGGAGCCACTTTTATGATTTTCGTGGAGTAAACAATAAAGATTCTAACCTGGCTAGTGTCATTATTCTCGAGAAGAGAGAATATTATCATATCGGACAATAAAAGAGTATCGCTTTTCTTTCCGTAATTGAGACGCAATCGACGAACAAAGAAGACCATGGCATCGGGTCTGGAGAGTTACGTTAACCGTATCCTTTTTTTCTCTCGATAATCCTCGATTCGCTACGTTTTTTTCGTTCAATTTGACTTAACATTTCGAAAACTCAAGACACCGTTTCTATTATCACATCGGACGGAAGAAATTTCATCGTGAGTTTCGATCGATCCGTTCGCTTTTTCCCTCGTTTTCTTTGCTCATTGAATTTCTTTTTGTTGTCTTTTTCCCCGCAGGGCACTCTCAAGGGATTCGATCAAACGATCAACCTGATACTGGACGAATCGCACGAAAGAGTTTATAGCACGACTCAGGGCGTAGAGCAAGTCGTTCTTGGCTTGCACATCATTCGAGGCGACAATGTGTAAGCTCTCCGATTCAAATTCTTGGTATCCCTTCGAAAATTGCAAAAAGGCGTAATGCCGTAGATACTACTATTACGTGAAATGAAAAAAAAAAAAAGGAACAACGAAAATGATGGTATTATTTGTTTTTACAAATCAACAACATAGGTGGTTTGTCATTTCGTTTCTTTCATTCTTTACCTCGAACGCCAGTTTTCTTTTCTCCGTCCGAGCGACCCGTCGATTCTTTGCAAAATACATAAATGTCGATAGAGAATTTTTCTCATTCATTATTACCCAAAAATCGTTATTTCAACGAATATCAACGTACCGGCGATAAATAAAAAACCCTCGATTTAATGGTAAAAAATTTGTTCATTATACCCTGTGTGTCGAGTTATAGAGAATTGTTTTTTTTTTCTTCGCCGATACAAAGAGGCAGAAAATACAAATGTTTAACGCTACAAAGTTACTTGTAAATATTAGGAAACGAAAAACAATGTTGACCTCGGATGAATTATTTTTACAGGGCAATAGTCGGAGAGCTGGACGACGAGATGGACGCTCGACTGGATCTTCCCTCTATAAGAGCCGATCCCCTAACGTCGGTGGCGCATTAATGCTAAACCGAATTCCATTGAAAATATTTATTCGCCGATCGACACCGATATTTCGGCGGCGAAATCGCGATGCCGATCGACTCGCTTCTCACATTCGTAGATTCGATTCTCCATTCGGTTTTGCTACGAAAAGTCACGTCGACGGAGGTCGACGATCAACGAGGAAAATTCCCGGCACTTCGCGCTTTCGTACGGCCGGAAAAACGAAAGATCGAACGAGCAATATGTAACTATCGGGAAACCCGTTTTTGGCAGATGCCGAAGGTGAAATCTTTATCCGAGCGGTAACAAAGCTGTACATATTAATAAATTGGAAAAACAATACAATGCAAAAGAAATTGTCAAGCATTTGGCTAATAAACCCGATAATACGAATGTTTCTGGTGTTCTCTTCATTCGAGGCTTCGTACAGACACGTTTTTTTCTAACGTACGGTAGTCCCAGGGCGGCGAAATATCGCAAGGAAAAGTCGTATAATTGGACGAAACGGAGCAATTACGAATTTCTATCTCAACGTCCGACATTGGATTTTTCGTTGATATTTTAAATTTCGTCGAGTATGCGTATTTCACACAGTTGCCGCTCTCGTATCGTGCGATACGAAATAATTAAAACGAAAATATATAAATCGTCTTTTATTCAACAAAATTTCATCGATAATCGTTTTTTCTTCTTCTCCTCGCAACAAACCGTATACCGAGGTGCGAGAGAATTTTTCGTAATTTTCATACACTCGCCATCTCCGACGGAAGAATTTCACACCCAACTTTTTTTCTCCTCTCACAATTACAAATTGAATCGGGGCAATTTGATTTTCGCAGTAACTCGAATTATGTAGTCGCGTACATAAATACTAATCCTCTTAGCGGTAATATTGTTTATATCCTAGGCGTAAAAAAATAAAGTACGGTAAAATTGAAATAAATATTTAGTCTTTTATGAATAATTGTGTGTATCCAAGTATCGCGTGACTATGAGTTATTTACAGCTCGCGATCGCACGATGGAAGAATTTCTTTTACAAGGTTTACGTTCGATAAACGTATCGACGTCTTATTTTTGTTATGTACAAAGATTATCCGTGCGCGAAACAAAAATTGCACGTTCGCGATTGTGCCGCTGCACGAATGTCTCCCGAAATTTTGCGCACCGACGCGCACATGGGCGGATGTAAAATCTTAATGATATACACCGGCGTTAGAAATTGATTTTCTTTATTCGATTCAATTGAAAATTATACTAATTGTCGTTTTTTTTTTTTACTTAAACTAGCGTATGTAAATGAAGAATCAAATTTATTCATATCGAAGTATTACAGAGTTGCCTGATTTTTATTTACAAAACTCAATCTCACACGATGGAAGTCTCGATCGGACGGTTGCCGCTCGATTTTAATATCCTGTTTTCGTTAATCATCAATATCGCTCTTATGTACAAACGGGCTTGTGAACTAAACTCGGATCGATTATGCTAACGATTGGCTGGAAGCAAAGTTTCGGTTGTTCTTCAATCGCATCTCCACTTTATTCTTATACGTTTACGCAAAAAAATCAATCTTCCCCGGTGCATTTGTTCGCCGTGAATGCACGCGAAGCAATGTCACTATCGAATAGAACGTTTTCTCGATATGCTTCATTATTATTTTCGTGTCGAGCTACCGACAAAAAAAAAATGAAAACACGACACGGAATCGCGGTCGTCCGATGAATTCGGAATAAAGTATCCGAAAGGGGGGGGGGGGGGGGGGGGGGGGGGAAGATAAAAGAAAAGAGAAAAGAGAAGAAAAATGTATGTACACGTTAAGGCGGGGATCTGTTTCCTCGATTGTTCGGTCCGGTATTCGTTCTGTTTCTGTTTCTTCTCCGTACTCTACCGCCGCGTCGCATCTGATTCTGATTGCCGGTCGTCCATTCGGCCGGTGGCACATTGCCGCCGAAGCTTCCGGGATTGGGTCCGTTCGGTCCGAATCCCATAATGCCGGGATCCGTCGGTCCCGGTCCGGGTCCGGGCCCGTAATTGGCAAAGTTTCCCGGTCCCGGATATCCGGGCGGTCCGTCGTAACCGGTCGGTCCGACGTCCGGTCCGTAACCCATGCCGGGAGCGGGTCCCAAAAGTCCAGGACCGCCGTTGCGTTGAGCGGCGTACCGCGGATCGTAGGCCATTTGATTCGGTCCCATGGGCGGTCCGTTTCCGGGCGGTCCCATGCCGGGTGGGCCCATTCCCATCGGTGGCATATTTTGCGGACCCATTTGTCCCACCATCATCGGTCCCATTGGTCCCATGTTGGCCATCATCGGATTCTGTACCATTTGCGGTGGCATTCCGCCCATTCCCGGCGGTGCCTGCATTCCCATACCCATCGTTCCCATTCCGTCCGGCTGCTGCTGTTGCTGCTGTTGCACGGATTGAGGCAACTGCTGCTGCCCGACCATACCGCCCTGTCCCTGTGGCTGCATCATGCCGCCGCCGACGATCGGTGGCACGGTACTCTGCAGATTGGTCGGCTCGAGAGCCTTTCTCCGAGGGTCCGAGCGCACGGTAGAATGCGGAGGTGATTTGGCGGCTTCCGGCTTTGTGCCGGTTTGAGCGGCGGGCGGCGGAGACATGGGTGAATCGGCGATATCGACTTTCGGCAAACGAAATATCTTGCGCAATCTCGGATCGTACTTTACCTGGGCGTCGTTCTTCGTTAACTTGAGCCCCGTGTAATCGGGACGCGGTATGTCGACGACGTAAACTTTGTAGGCGATGGGCGGATGCGAGGAAGTGCTCGCGTCGATTTCGGTGCACGGCACGTGAGAGGGCGCGGGCTTGAACGGTAGCGTCAGCATCTGACGGAGGTCGACGTCGGAACGCGACGACGAGGCGTCCGCGAAGGCACTCGAACCGACGACGCGTAGATCCGTGTCGCCGAAATCTTGCTGCGGATAACGCTGCCGGAGATCCATGTCCTTGCGACGATGATCCTGATCGAGACGTCCGCGCAGATCGGTGTCCATTCCCGTTTCCATCGCCGTTATTCCCGACGAATATATCGACGTCTCGAGGCGGAGGGTTCGAGATTCTTTTTTCGCCTCGACGTGGCTCGGACTGGCGACCTTTTGCTCGTCGCCGCGACGCTGACGCGGATCTCTCGACATTCTCGGGTCGCGCGACATCGGAGCGGCGCTCGACGACGACGATGATTTTGGACTCGAATTACCGCTCTCCCCTTTCGCGCCGCTAGCACCGCGGATATTGCATTTCGTCGATGCGTTCCGATCGTCGGAATGGCGCGGAGAATTGAACGGCGAGTCGCTCGTTGCGTTCTTTGCTTCGCGATAATCTTCGTTGCGAGATTCGAGACCCGAATGCGACGCGTCGGTCGTCGCCGCTACCGCCGCCGCTGCCACTGCTGCTGCTCGCGTCGATTTGGTACTCTGAGGTTTAATCGACGACAGAAGCTTCGTTACCTCGGCGCTTATGTCGATCTTACTGAGATCTCCGAGCTTGTCGACGAAAACGGCCGGTTGAGGAATCGCCAGACTTTCCGGGATCGGCGATGGCAATGCAGCGGCTTCGGGTGTCTCCCCGCCGGCGTCCTCGCCACGATCGCTCTCGTCCTTCTGCGAGTCTTTTATAACGATCTGCAGATTTCCCGCCTCGTCGTCATCGTCGTCGTCGTCCTCTTCGTTTTCTCCGTCATCCTCGTCGTCGGAGTACCAATTTTCACGATTCCTCGTTGCATCCTCCACCTCGCCCTGTTCGTCAGCGATCGCTAAACTGTCTTTCGCCGTTCTCTGCTGCTGTTGTATTCGCATGAAGAGTTCCTGCGCCTTTTTCGGCATGTTACGCGGTGGCAAATCCTGTTCCTCCGATTTTTTCACTTGTCCCAACAACGATAGGTCGGTGGGACATATGGAAGACGATGCAACTGTATCGGTAGCTAAAATGTTTTTAAACAAAAACCAATTTCTAAATGTCGTTTATGGTTCATACGAATGGTTAATTTTTTTTTTTTTCTCAAAACCTCGAGATCTCAACATTTTGAAGATAAACTATTCGTCAAACGATCGACGAGCCAAGCGTGGGCGCTAAACAGCCATGGTCGAAAGTCGATTTTTACGCGGTTGAAAAAATATTTTTAATTCAGCAGCTTGTTTATTTATGCGACTCCGTGAATCGCCGTCAAACTCTCTTTTACTTTCCAGAATAATCGATATCTTTTGTCTTTTATTTCACTGATGATTTTTTTTTCGATTCCCGAGGCTTCGAGAGTCCAACTTTGCGTCGAAAGACAATAAGGAAAATTTGGATCGAGGCGCATTCTTACCGCGTTGAATTCCGGCCTTTTCCCCCGTAGCCTTGTCATTGTCCACCGTCGAATCTCTTCCGGTGTCTTTGCGCTTCTCTTCGTCCTTGTGTCCTTTGTTCTCTTCGTCGAGCGGCATTTCGATAACTAGACTCGTTTCATCGTCGCGGTCACTCTCGTCGTCGAATTTCACGCCCGTCAAGTTGGTCGCTTCGTCGGCCATAGTCGGGTTCGCCGTGGCTCTGTTCGCGTTCAATATTTGTCTCAGATCCACGTCCTTCGATGGCAATCCACCGGGCATCTCGGTCGGCACTTTAGCCTGCCGATACGACAACAATATTTTTATTCGAGAGACACGTTCTCGACAATCGAAAAAGAGAAGAAAGATTGTGAAACAAAAAATATAGAAATTACCTGAGCGAGAATCTCGTCCTCCTCGACGTCTTTCGTGAAATCTTCCTTGTCCTTTTCCTTTTCTTTTTCCTTGATCGCGGGCGTTTCGGGTGGACTGCCGTGTATCTCGTTGTAGAATTCCATGTTCGCGAGGCACTGCTGTATGAGTATGTGCTGCTGAAGCTGCTGCTGCACCTGCTGCTGGACCGCGAGGCCGAGAGCGACGTTGGGTAGATGCAGACCGAGCTGGCTCACCGATTGGAGCAACATTATTTGTTCGTAAGGCACCCTGTCCTCGTCCGAGCCCCAGCGTGTCTTTTTTCCCGCGGGTTTTCGTTCTTTTCCACCCGAAGTTGCCGGCCTCTTCTGTTGCGGATTCCCATCGCCGCTCGTCGATGTCGCGTTTCCGCGAGACTCTGAAGGATCGATGGAAAAAGGCTCGTTATCGAAGCAAAGCGACGGTGCAAAGACAAAAGTAACGAAATCTCACCGTCGTCAACGTGATCGCCGGTGACGGTCGGCGCCGGAAGGGCAACGTCGAACAGGCTCGGTATCTTCTGATTGCCCGTTTCCTGACCCTGCGACAAATTTCTCGCCGTGTTGTTTATCATGAGCAGCGCTCCCTCGCGACTCAGTCGGGGAAAGTCACCGAGAATCTCTTTCGGCGCCGTCTCCAAGTGCTTCAGAAGAATATTCTTGACCTGAACGAGAGGCGATATTTAGCTTCGACGAAACTCCCTCCAACGAATGAAATGCATTCGAGAACTTACTTGTTCGTTGAGCGGTTGATGCGAAAATTTGCAGTTCTCGGCGTTGACGCACTTGAGACCGGTGTGATGAAATTTGCACGGAAAATCGTGATGCATGTAGAGACACTTGTCGCGCTTCGCGCAACAGTCCATGAGATAAAATTTGCAAAGTTCCATCTTCCGCGGCGGCAGAGCGTTGTGCGAGAAGGGACAGTCGTCACCGCGATGGCATTTTCCCTGCATGTAATAGAGACATATCGCGTCGGGATCCTGACCGTGATCGGCGTTCTGATTTCTTCGTCCGTTTCGTTCGTTTCGCAACTGCGCCCGTCCCTTGTTCTTTCCTCCGCGTTCGCTTTTTCCGCCGCGACGACCTGCGCCGAACGATAAATTATCATTTTTTTAAATTATGTTTTTTACTCTCTTGCAACTTGCTTCGCATCGAGAAAGAGAAATACCCGAGCCTCCGCGACCACCACCACCACCACCACCGCCGCCGCCGCCGCCGCCGCCTCCTCCTCCGCCTCCTCCTCCGCTTCCGGTCGCGCGTTTGTTACCGTCGTTGTCCCTTCCTTGCCGTCTGTCGCTGGGTCGATCGTCGTTGTCCGACAAATTGTCGTAATTGTCGCGATCCGTCGATCTCCTCGGCGGCGAACGCGTCGTGTCGTGGCCGTCCCGGCGCGACACCGGCGATGCCCCCCTCACGAAAACCATCTCGTCGTCGTCCTCGTGGCCGTTTTCCTCGTCGCTCAGCTTTCGCTTCTGAACAATCGTAAATGGCCTTTTTATATAGCGTTAATGGCAAGCGACGAAATGTTAAAATATCCAAATTTACTCGTGTATTTGAAAGGCGTTTGTTTGCTCCTTCGAAGCCCGTACCTTTTGTTCCTTGGCGCGTTCCTCGTCCTTCTCTTCTCTGGCTCTCTTTCTGTTTTTGCTACGATTGCTCTTGCTCTTGGATTTGACGTTGTCCTGGCCCTTGGAACGATCCTGCTCCTCGAGAACGGCTCTGATGGCTTTTTCCACGTCGCCCGCAAAATCCTCGGACGGATTTTTGTACTTGGCGAACCTCTCCGGTTTGTTGCCGCCGCCGCTGCTCGATTTCTTGCTTTTTCCGAGTTTCGAATCGAAGGACTTGTGCTTCGGCGATTCGGCTTTTGTAACCGATTTTGCAGTATCGCCGATGGATTTCGGAGCCACAGGTGCGGCGTTTGTCGCGACGGTCGTCGCCGCCGCCGTCGTCTTCGTCGGCGTAGGCTCGTCATCCTCGTCCGAGGGTATTTCGCCATCCTCCAAGTCGTCGTTCGTCGCGTTGCTGTGAAAATTACAATTTTTAATTGGCATTAAAGACCTTTTTTTCTGTCGTATCGCGGTGATAATTTGGGGCTCCGTCCTGGGATCTGTGTTTGCGACTGTTCTTTCGCCGATGATGATAATGCTCGTTGATTTTTTATTTTTTTTTTCAATTTTCTATCATCGAGCTCCGGATGTAGAGCGTCGCTCGATACTCAACAACCATGTTGATTACTGTTTTTTTTTCTTTCTCTCTCTTCCCTTTTCCCGTCTATAAATAAATGAATAAATGATTCTACATTTTTTTGGACACGTCACGCTATGCCATCGATAAGCCTCCGCCGCAACGTTTCCCATTGACGAAGCATCGTAGAATGTGCCTCTTCGACTGGACTACTATGCTATTACACTTTGGCTAAGCGCGAAGAATATACAACTCGGCTTGTACAATAGCGCGAGTGAGAAAAATTAAAAAAAATTTGATAAAAGAGAGCCGCGAGCGAACGAGAAAATAGCGAAGTTTGCTTCCGATAATACGTACAATACGAATAGTAGAAACGCCAAGCTTGTACGCGCAAAAGAAGTTCGACAAGTGGAACGCGTGACTTATCGAAAGGGACGAATAATAACGATTCGATGAGTTGGTCGCGCGCGGATATCGTTACGTTGTTATTTTATCAAATTTCGACCTTCCGTATCGAGCGATCCGTCGATCGCGGACGGAAAAAAAAAAAAGTGAAAACACCGTAGACTCTCGTGAGAGACGAATTCTCGGGAGATAAGCAACATCACCTTTGTAGCATGCGATACATCATTTCGTTGATCAATTTAATCGAAAAATCTCTATTTTCAACGGCGAAAACATAAATTTTTTCGGCTGATCGGATTTCGTTTTTTTTTCTCTGCGGAATACCGAAAAGAT
This sequence comes from Ischnus inquisitorius, assembly GCA_963924025.1. Classification (NCBI taxonomy): domain Eukaryota; kingdom Metazoa; phylum Arthropoda; class Insecta; order Hymenoptera; family Ichneumonidae; genus Ischnus; species Ischnus inquisitorius. Next base: position 192,710 of record OZ001250.1, on the reverse strand, counting down.
CGACGTCGCCGATAACTCGCTCGCTCGCCGTAACGTTGTCTCGACGCGAACGTCACGTCGTTCGAATTTCAAGCGCGGAACGTACGAAATTTTCGTCCCGCAGACACGTCAATTTCAATGTCGCGACAATATTTCATCATTGCTCATTGGCGAAAAATGAAAACCTCGTGAGAATAACGTAATTCGGGAATTTTAGAAGAGCAACAAAGAAACATGAGTATAATAAGTTAACACAAGTTGAAACTGTAGGCATTCCAGTGCTCGTGCATCCGAATAAAGTAAATATTCTCATTGCTCATTTTACAGCGTGATAATTCGATATTCCGCAACGAGCTTTCATCGATTGTAAGATATACCCCGATAACTATTTTTAATTTCCAGATGGATCTTGAGGGCGCGAGACGGTGCTCAATGCGCCAAGAAGTGAGACTTCAAAGAGAATTTCGAACGCTTCTCGATGGCATAAAAATCTAAAGAGAGTCAACCGTACAAAAGGTGCTGCAAAGATCAATGATTGTTCCGAAATGTTATTAACAGATAGGTGAAAAAAAAAACGATTGTTCGACAAATTATCCGTCAACCTAACTTTTTTTCAAACGAAAATCATGTTTCCGTCCACGTATGAATTTTTTCAGAATTCTTTCGAGTCATGAAAATTTGGTTTTTTTTTCCATGTGTAAGCTGTATTCGCGAATCTATTTGATCAATAGTTTGGAAACTCCTTGAGTATAACGGTTCATTTTGTGACAAACACATTTTGAGGAAAAAAACTAAATTTCGATGATTAGAAAAAATGCTAAAAAGTTATAGGTATTCAGAAAAATGAACATATAATTTTCATTCGAAAAAAAAAGTTAGATTCACGGATAACTTGTCGAACCTTGTTGTTCCTTTCATCCCTATGTTAATGACACTTTGGAATTATTATTATGCAAAGTTAATATTTTTAATATCTTTTGTATGCTTGCTTTTTTTGAGATTTTTTTTCCATCGAGAAGTCTTCGAGTTCGTTTCGAATTCTCACTTTTGAGGGCGTCGAGCATCGCCTCGCGCCCTTACATCCTCGAAATTTCGACGGAATTCCTTTTCCGCAATAGTGTTTTCGTCAATTCCGAGCGTATCGCCTTTAAAAAAGTACCGTTCCTTCTTTTCTTCGCGTTATACGACATACGACAAACAACAATGTTTTCTCGACGAGCAACTTGAAAAAAATGAATATTAGCCGGCGCGCGGGGACTCTGCTCGGGGTAACGATATCTTGCGATCGAATAAACGGTGCACCGAAGAAGACGGAGAATTCTTCGCCAAAGTTTCTCTACCATCCGAGACAACCTTGCGAATAAGGCGCGAGAGCCGCGCGCGTTGGTCGCTCGGCTTGAAACAGAGGCTTGTTAGCCGAACGTCCCGCACATACAATAATAAAATAATTTATTTATTCTTTCCTCCTATATTCACTAATTTTTGGCAATCGTTATAGAGACAGTTGAATTTCACACATTTCTTTTTCGAATGTGAGCTTTTCGACACTTTCCTAAATTAGAATCAATTATGCCACGCCGTCATTGATAAAAGGGCCCAAAAAATTTCAACATCCATTACTTTTCGCCAATTTTTTTTGTTTTCATTTTTTTGAAAATCCTCATTTTTTAGAAAACCGGTATTTACGAATATGTTCGAACAATAATCCGAAAACTTCTTTTACGAAAAAGTTGACACAAAAATGTCGGTAAAATGATCACATCAATGTCCACCGGCAAGAAAGTTCGGTTACCGGAATACTCGTTGAACAATTCTTTTTCGTCCGTTTTGTCAACGCCTGTCATTGAAATTATCAGTTATTTGCCCAATCGCAATCGTCTCGTCCCTCGTGTTTGTCGAATGAAAAAGGATAAATATTAAACCGGAAGCAAATGGTCTCTCGATGAGATGACATACGATATGTTGCTCAAACTCGAAATTGTCAATTACCAACTTCTTACAGCTTTGCATAGCATAGATTCGTCGCTCGCGAAACACCGACTGAAATTGATTACGCAAACCACAGTATATCAAGACACAAGGACAAGTCGGCTCATCGATGTAGAATCCTTTCAAAAAAATCTATCCCGAAAATATCAATGACTCGCCGAACGATTGACATGTTTGAATACGTGTTTTTTGTTTTTCATCCTTTTCCGCAAATAGAAGCGCGATATAATTTGAAAAAAATCGAATAGACCATCAATCGAGTGTAGAAATGTCTGAAATTCATCGTCGAACGGATTATCTTATTTTTCCTTCGAAGCACCGAAATTCATCAATGAGACACGGGATAACGCGCGCGCGTTGGATTAAAAAAATATGAAAGTGCAAGCAAATGAGACATCAACTGTATCCCTCAAAGGCGCCTCAACCACATGCCATAGCAACCGCGTTACACCCACCGTTCCAATGCTAAAATAATGAAATAAATGAAGACTCATTAATGTTTTTTAGAGAAAACGAAAAACCAATTTCCATATTTTCAAAAGCAATTGCCACTCGTCCAAACCATACGTAGCACTTTTGTTAAATGCACTATCAAATTTCCACCGGATGCAACAGTATTCTTCTCTCACGTGAACCCCCCAATGCCTTTTAACACGCTTACGCGGATGTCTAAGAAAAATGAAAAAAATCAAGAATATAGATTGGAGTTACCTTACCGAAATCGGAATCGGGGAATCATCATCATCATCATCATCATCATTATCATCATCATCATCATCATCAACATGATCATCATCATCAACATACAAGGTCATCATCACTCATCATCATCATCATTTTAAAAAAATCATCATCGGCATCATAATCATCATCGGCATCATCGGAATCGTCGAAACATGATTTTGAATCTTTCGGCGCAACGTGCCAAGTCACAGTAATGTTGTTTTTCGGCCATAAATTCGTTGCATCGTCGCTGTCCGCCTCTCAATTTGTTCATATGTTTTTCGATTATCGTCCGTCTACACGTGACGTCATTGTCGTCCTTGTCGTTTCGGCGAAGGTCAATGTAAATTCGTAATAATTCGCAATTCGTAAATATTGTACGAATACGAGATCGATGCGGATCGATTCCGACTGAACTGTAGTAAAGATAATTAATACGGCGTGAAGTTCGCGCGATTCTTTCTATCGAGTATCAATCGTCTTTTACCGTCGTCGGTCCCTAACTCGTGTCGCATCGACAATGTAGTTTGTATGTAATCTCTGCCGATTGTACTTCGCGCGCGGTCATTGTACAGTCAAACGGAAGATCGGCGAATGGTCGATGAGGGTTCGTCGCGAGTTTCGTTGTTCGGAGTTTCGGAAAAAAATTGGCTTGTTTACCGTCCATTTACCGGATTTCACTGGAGTATTATCAATTTTTCCATGTACATCATTATTTTTACGGTAAACGCAAAATTTCTACGAAAACGCGTCGCCGCAGAGTCGTTGCCCGCTGGAAAAGGAAAGGTTATTTTTTTACAAATAAAAAAATGAAAGTTTAACTATATTGGTGGGCAGCCTCCAAGATAATTAAACTTTCATTGTTTTATTTGTAAAATATTAACCCTTCTCCAATTTCGAACGAACAAGTTCGAAATGACAACACGGTTTATCAATTGTCCGAATATTCGAAAGAAGAATGAACGTCCGTACGGACGAAAGACTTCCGCATTCGCGAGAAAATTTTGAGAATTTCATGTGTCGAATTTTTGTTTTCTATTCGGTTCTTATTAAACACTCGGATTTGGCGTGTAACTTGGAATAACAATTTTTACAAATATGAAACGACAATAATCAACAAATAGAGAAAAATGTTTTTTTTTTTCACCCGTAACCGAGAAGAAAAAGAGAACCGTGTCGCGTTTGTGAAAAATTCGTGGTCGATCGAACGGTCAAGAATGAGAGCGAGAGACACGAACGACGACGCGTTCCTCGGCTCCGGAGTTATTTTCGCGAAGCTGACAAAGGCGATACGGCGCTGCCGGTCGTCACGGTGATGTACCGTAGGACGCGGCGGTTATCGGTTCGTCGGCATCATCGAAGATGTTTCCGTTGCATTCGCGACACGAACGTTACGTATACGCGCGGGGCTGCGCGCACGACCATGCGTGTGCCGAGCGTGCATACGCACGACGCGTTGAATGAAAAAAAAAAAAAAAAACACGCAATTTACCAGCGACGGATAGCACGATAGCAGAGAGCCGCTGTGCGCGCGCGGCAGCGCGCTCGCTACTCGCATGTCCGGAACACGAGGGCAACCAACTTGGAAACATCGAACGAACATACGAATCGTTTCGTCTCGAATTTCGTTTTTCGATTTTTTTCTTCTTTCTCCATTCATTTCCGTTTTTTGGATTACGGGGAAAAGCGCGCGCGCGTCACTCGGGTAAAATTTCACGCTGACCGTCGACGACGCCCATCCCGCCCTCGCGGAGGAACGAAAAATCATCTTTGAAAACGTTGGACGAACGATGGGTCATGGTTCCGAACATAATGCGCGACGCGAAATGCAATGAGAACAACATTTTTGCCCGCAAAAATTTGCGATAAATTTATCCCCGGCAATGAATTTTTGTTTGCGAGTCGACGGTATTTTTTTTTTCCTCATTCTACACGCCGAGCGCACGGTCGTTTTCGCGAGGGGCGCGGCCTTGTTTCGAGTTTTACGGGCCACGACGACGCGGCGCGCTACGACGAATCGATACGCGACCAATTTTTCTCGCGCGACTGTTCTTTTGTCTCGTTTTTTTTTTCTCTCGTTAGTTCGTGTCGTCTGTCTTTGGGTGTTTTGTAATGAAGAAAAAAAAAATTAGGAAGGCAAACCTTTGTATCAGAGTTTCAGCCGCGGTAACACTATCGAGTGCCATAATTCTCGTATCGTTCTCTCTTTATGGCTCAAAATCTGTGACTTTTTTTGTTCGTGTCTCTCAATGCCGAGTATGCCTTGCAACACCTCTCCCTTTTTTCCCCTCCCCCCCTCGCTCCCCCACGTTGTATCTCTCCGGTCGTGGGCTCGGGCGTGTTTATTCTTTTCACGAATAAATCGCGGATGTCGGAGTTTTATATAACGAAGACTCTCGAAGATTAATAATAAAACGACGCGACACTCGAGCGCCCCTTGCCGTTGTTGCTTCGGTCGTTGTTGTTGTCGCCGCTGCCGCTGGCCCGTTCCCGTTGCCGATCCTCCTGCTTCTGTGTTTCCCTTCGATGCGTTTCCTCGCCTCTCGGTGTGCCCGCTATTCACCCCTCGCCAAAGTTTCCATCATCGAGGCCGGATCTCCCGAATGTCTTTGTGTGCGAGCGCGCGTGCGTGCGTCCGTGCTGTCGCGGCCGGGGGCACGGGTCTTACGGCATGTATATGCCCATATAACGGCGTCCTTCTCGGTCGGAGCCCCTCTGCGCTGTGATTCGCCACTTCTCCCTCCCGTCCCTCCGCGCGTCCCTCGATCGAGCGTTCGTCGGACTCACGAGCGATACCGAGAAATGCCGAGCTCGGCGACTTTCGCTCGGGCGATGTGCTTGGAAGGTGAGTATACCCCTCCCCCCCTCGTCGATTCTCGGTAAATATATATGTATTCCTCACAGCAAATTCCCTCGCCCCACCGTGATCACGCGCCTTTACATACATACGAGAACGTATACGATGAGAAAAACCCGTGATTTTCTTGAGGCCTCGCGAAATACCGCGACGCAATGAGCGCGCAAAAATAATCGTTTGACTATTTCGATTATTCGACTTCCGACGTTGTTTTTCCCTTTGTCAAATATACGCGCAAATTAGATTCACTCTTTACGGATTTCTCAACGATTTTTTATTCGTTTTCTTCAGTCTTCGAGACAATTCTGTTCTCTTTCAACGCGTTATTCTGTACAATTTAGATAACGTTTATATGATTTTCCTTTCTTTTCGTTTTTTGTTTTATTCGGGTTTATACCCATCTTTTTTGTCTTCTCACTTGATACGCCAACAGCGTTGCGTGTAGATGAGCTTCTCGGGATCTATTGAAAATCTCTTCGCTCGACTCGGCGATCGCGTCGATTATTATCCAAGGGATTTCGTATCCTCGATTATTCTCCGTATCGTTTAGCGGGGGAATAGGAACGAGGCGCTCGTCGCTTCTCTCTACGTTTCGGTCGATGTGCTCGATATGCCGCTCGTCTCTCGTGGTCGGGGCGACGTTGCCAACGTCATTGTCGCTGACGTGGCGCGGCGACGGGCATGGCCGGGAGAAAATCCCCGTTCGACTCTCGACCTCGGCCACTTCGGCCGCTTCGGCCGCTTCGGCTATCCTCGGCTCGACGCGACGATGGCCCTATCCTCGTGTGCACCGCTCACCACCACCGCCGCTCCGTACGTGCGCAACATTCAAATTGGCCCATATACGATCTCTTTCGCCATGCCGAGCCGTTACAGGCTCAAAGTTGCGAGCGTATGCGTTCGCTGTCGCCACCGCCGCTGCTACTGCTCTGCCTAACGTACGGTACGCGTGTTTCTACGTGTTTGTGCAAAGTCCGTTTCTTTTTCTCTGTGTGCCCCTTGGTCGGTGTGCACGTGTGCCAAACGTCGCGGGCGCGCGCGCCTAGTCTTCCGGATGACGTTTCTCAATGGCGTCGTAGCCAGCGATTCTTCTCCCTCTCCGACTCGTTTGACCTCGTTTCTCGCTCGCCTTATTGCGGCGAAGCGGAGCAGCGACGACTCGTTTGACTCCGACAAAATATCGCCAATATCGGTGCATACAGGTGGATTCTTGAGCTCGACAGAGTTCCTCGGGCCTCACAATGTTATATTTTATTGCCCATGTCTGGATGCGTTTTGGACCTACATAAACGAGCCTCGCGGCTTCTATCGAACGAAGGCGTTGCTTTTTTTTGTCACGAACTTTGAAAAAAATGTTTCACCTTTTAATCTCGCGTCTCTGGAGTGAGAGAAAATAGAGACGCGCTTCGAAAGAACCTCCGCCACTGATTCGGAACAAAAACAAAATTTTGCCCTCTCCCCCGTCTCTGGGCCAAGCTGGGGACCGCGGCTCGATCTGCATACGCGCTCGTTTTGGCTAAACAGCCAACGCGCCGAACAAATCGCGTCCAAGGAGCCAAGAGCCGCGTAAAATCTTACGAATATCGTTCCGGTTTCGTCGTATCGCGAATTCTTGATATTTCTTCAAACGAATTCGTACGAAATATTATATATATATTTATTTTCAGTGCCCATTACGATAACTGAAATACTCGGTCCCCTTATTGTATATGTTCAAATATGAATTTTTTTATTTTCTCGATCTCAACGAGTAGTTCTGAGTATCAATGCGCAAAGTGTGTTCGCTGGAACTTATATTAATTACTTATCAATCGCACCCTCTCTCTCTCTCTCTCTCTCTCCCTCCCTCCCTCTTTCTCCCTCTTTCGTTATTGTAATCGGTAAATTGTGTGCGAAATCGATATAATGAGTAAAACTTGAAAGAGTAAACTAAACATGGCCACATCTGGAACTATTCTGAGAGGCTCGAAGAAGCGCCAAGTTGGAGGAGAGATTCGCGGCGGAGCCGCCGAAGGCTGAACCCGACTTTCACGAGTGGGGAGGTAGACTCGTCGAGCGCGTTCACCAATCGGAGTGCTCCTTCCGGCGTCACGTGATTTTTCGCGCTTGCGCAAAGTCCGGTGATCCTCCTCCATTTGCTGCGTTTCGCTTCGACGCATTTGACGATTTCACCGCACGGCCGCCATTCTCGTTTCCCACGATACTTTTCCCACCGACCCGGACCAATCGAGAGCCGACGGAAAGTCGTAGTTGAAGAGCATCTATTTCTTCTCCGACAAGCTCGCTTCCTTGTGTCGTGCACAGGGAAAATGTCGACGATTGACCCCACCTCTCCCACCCGTGTGCCGTCGATTCCCCGAACGTTTCCGCCGCTCTCTTATTTCGGAGTAATCCTACATTATTGACCGTTGAGAAAACATTAACGCCGCATTTTGAGAGTCGTTGTTTTCATACCGCTGTTAATTTCGAAGCGACACTCTCCTTCGACGACCCGATATCAAAACGATTATGCCGTTGATGAGTAGTAATAATACAATCTCTTCTACTTTGTCGTTTGGCGATATCCTCTTCTTAAATACCGTAGGATACTTCTTCTTAAGGATATAATGGTAGTATGTACCTTAAAAAAAACTTTCTTTCGCGGTTAACGCATGTTTAAAAAATTATGCAATCAACGGAATGTATTCGTATACCAACGATGCATGAAATACTTCCTCATCTTTATTTTTGAGTATTCATACGCTTTTTTTTTTCCATAATTAACGTTCCGCGCACATAAATATAACTATGACACAGTTTCATCAATATTTGTAAGGGAGTTTTAATCCAACTCTTTTTGTAGTTGGCGTAAGTTTTTATCTAAAAAAAAAACCACTTTATCCGTTCAACCATTAACCCATATTGATTTATCGCGTAAGAAACGAGTTAGGTAACAAATGAATACGTCGATTTTTTGCCATGATTAAAAATCATTTTCTCCATAAAGTCTTTTTTACCGATTGCTCTGCTTCTTCCACTTCTACTGAGATTATTGATATTTCGAGGGAGCCGGCGAACTTTTGTATTTTTTATTGATTGTTATTGAAAAGCCATCGTGTTACAATACAATACAAATGTTGTACGAGCACGAGTTGTGACGTCGTAAAATATGCGATGAGACAGGTGAGATGAAGAATTTTTTAAAAAAGCGCGAATGCCCGTGAGCGCCATCACCATGGCCACCGGCGATACCGCAACGCCAGCGCCCCTTCATTCGCGATGTTTGTCGCGAGGACCACCATTGCGCACGGTGCATTCCACCGGCTAACGCCGAAATAGAAATAAGACAACAACGACGTCCCATTCCGGCAAGAACCTTAACTGAATTTCACGAAAATCCACGCAAGTAACGAAGGTACGACGAAAAAAATATCCCGTCATGCATATGCAAAACTTTACTGTTTTGTTTGTGTAAAGCTAATAAATGAGAGACATTTGGCAATTGCGACGCTGGGAGCTCACACGGGAGGTGCGACAATAGCGGTGATAACGTTTAGCTTTCACGGTTACTATATTATCGTATTCTCCATTTTAAACTACGGCAATCGCGCCCATATCGAATTTTGCAAGAACACTTTATTCCGCACGTGACTATTTTCCGGCCTATCATTAAATGTACCCATAGTCATTGTGTTGAAGATAACAATCGCAGGAACAAATCGCAAACTCGACACTTTCGACCTGCATTTTGTAGCTCGAATTTGTTATCAATGAAAAAATTATATATAACTTCTTGTTGACTTTATTAATGGAAGATTCGCATTGATTCTGAGTGAAAAAAAATCGTATGCAGCATATCGCAAATCAGAACTGGCGTCCCTGGCATTATGAGAGCGCGCCGTGGTCTTTATAACATCATAATTGTAACAAATGATTTAATGTATCGCAACGTGCGCTGTGGCATTTTCGCCATCAGAGGCACCGGCGAACAGGATCGATTTCTCTCCGTGCTGTGCGGCTCGCGTTACAGCCAGTAGATTGCGATCATTCTATATCGTGCCATCCGGAGTGGCTTTTACTGCTCTTAAATTTCTTTGAAGATCCTTAATTTTTTTTACATTTCCTTCCATTGCCATTTTCTAAATGCCTTTTGAATCCTTTTGAACAGATGACGTATATATATATATATATCCCTCTATATATTTCGGACCAAAGAGTACCAAAAAAAAGTGGTGGAAATGTAAGTAAATCTAATGGGGACTTGAATATTTTCTTCAAGGTGTCCTCAGTGCATTTCTCAAATGGTCTCGGCTATGTTAAAAAGTTTTGGAAATGTCTTTGAATTTGGTGCGGTCTTTTTACCGGGCGCCATGTATATGCATACTTGGATGTGACTTACGGATACTATCTCGTTACCTCGTTCAAGATACAGTCCACTACTGAAGTTATCCAATGAGAATGTGTTCCAATTGTACCCTCAATTTACATTTAAATCCGTTATACTACCGTGTCGACTCGGATGTTTCATAGCAGGCATCAAGAGTTTTAGATATGTGATATATTTAGATATGTGGAAAATTATCTCATTGACCCGTACGAATTTTCGTATTGTACCTCGAATCGCTAGGATTCCATCCTTTTCCAAGATGCGATACTGTTGACTCACAACTCGAGCCTGGAATCGACAATGTCCTCTCTAATTTAATACCTTCGGCATTGTAGAGCAATAAGCTAATTGAAAAAAGTCGATGACTGATCTAGCTTACACGAGGGGTAAGATAGTAATCAGATTAAAAACATTCTTGATCCGATAGAGTGGAGTCGCGTAGAGAAGAAGCTTCCGATATGGATGGCCACAGCGGCGATGACGAACGCGAGGCAGACGCGATGCCTCTCCACGATGTACATCCGAAGACGTCGGCGGACGTCCAGAATCCAGACGACGGCCCGATAAACGAGGATGCCTTAAAGATTTTTGGGGATTTGGAAAAGATCCTTGGCGACGATCCATCGCAACAACGAATGAAAAGGGAGGTGAATCTACACGCGACACTTGTAACGAGGTGGAAAGATTGGATAGTAACAGGTTTTTCGAAGGAAACACTCGACGAACTTACCGCAAAATATCCGCGCACCGGTAATTGTAATCTCGAAGCACCAATCCTCAATCCGGAGGTGATGCACTCACTCAAAGAAACGGCGCAGAAGCGTGACAAGCACTTCGTGCGTACGCAGAATCTTGCGGGTTCCGCCCTGGCCGCGGTTGGCATGGCCATAACGAGCCTTTTGAGGGAAGAAGCGATAGACAAGCTCAAGCTTCTCGAGCTCTTGTCCGACGCTGCTAAACTTCTCATCCAGGTGCATCACAAGGAATCAAGCGCGAGAATCGCGTACATATTACCGGGAATGGGCAAACAAATCAAGGCGGTCTTGGAGGAAACCAAGCCGGACACATTGCTCTTCGGTCATGGTCTGACGGAAAAATTGCAGGATGCAATTGCACTGGAGAAGTTGGGCAAGGAGTTGAAGGCCTCGCAGGAAGTGTCGATGCCCAAGAAGCCTAATCCGAAACCTCCGGGATCATCCAAATGGAAAAATCCAGCCAACAGGCAGTCTGGCTCTGGCCATACCACTCCGGACAGCCGTTCCAGACCCATCCACAGACGAAATTTCCAACACAGGCCGAGACAAGCTCCGTACCATTCGGCTCCATTGAGACAACAAAATCAGTCGCGGCCGCAATCCGACCGTCCACAGCTTCATCATCGCAGGCCGTAGTTTTTTTTAGCACTGGTTAATAACGACACTCGCCAATAACGCTTTGAGTGGTTGAAACAATTCATCGACATATATCATTGTGTCGCTCGTTTTTTTCGCGGTATTTACCGTCAATAAATTCTTTCGAAACAGCACGATGAACTTTTTCCTTATCCGAGCTACCAGTTGATGAGCCGGAAATAGTTGAACCATCGATACAATTGCTACGAAAAAGGTTTTGAACAACGCGGATAAAGAGTTTTTCATCGACTAGAATGAATCCGTTGAAACTATAATTCCAAAAAAAAAATAACTAAAAGAGGCTTCGATAATATTTTTTAATCGGTCTATTGTGCAAAAGAAAATGATAATATTACGCCACAAGTGGTGCCGGAATAATATATCATTATATTACAACACGAGTGGGATCAAACTTTTTCCGACGAGTGTGAGTTTGCATCACGAGCCGAGGGCGAGTGTTCCAATGACGCGGTTCGGAACAAGTTTTTCGCACGAGTATCGTACAAAAATATTATTACACTAGTGCGGGTCTTCTTGCACGGAGTGGCATAAAAAGTATCCCTACATCCATTGGTAATTAAAAACAGCGTTAATTTTGCTATTTAAAAAATTAATTTATACAGCGTTAATTTATTAGATATACTAAAAATACGGATCTGCGAAAGTACTAAATATCGGCATTCGAAAGCGGTTTTGTCGTTATCGCGAAGTTGCTAAACTGTAAATTCCTAGTAATGTGCTCGACAAACTGGTCTATCGTATTTCGACGCGCTCGAAGCATTGTGCGATAATTAGGTCGATTAATCGCGTACGTGCGAGCAAGCGAAACGACTCGAGTACTCGTTAGTGTACCCATTAATTCAGGCGCGCATTGCGAGTTTTTAAAAAAAAAATCTCAGACGAAATTTTGTTTGCGCGCAGTCCGAAGCTTCGAGAATGGAATCAATTGAGAGTAGGCGCTCGCGAGAAAGGCAAACGACAAGTCGATCATTGTATACGCCTGCCAGCTTCGGGTCTAGGTACGGACTTTCAAGAGGCGCCAATGGTCGTGCCGCCGACGGCGACTTTCGTCCGAAAAAACTCAAATAAGTAAAAATGTTTGCGAAAATCGTCGTCGATATCGTTATTTTTGTACTTCTCGCTCGGGGAGTCTCTACGCTGATCGAGTAAGTTAAAAAAAAACAGCTCATGGAGGGGCGTGACCCTGGCGCCCAAAATGTTCTCTGCATTTTCTGTATTATATGGCGATAACGAAACAAAACAAAAAAACGCAGCAGCGAGGGTGTCCCACGGGAAAGGAACGCATCGTGCAGCCTGAGGCTTACGCGGCAAAAGGTTCTCATCGGTGAGATCGGAAATGCCGATAGTGACGGCTCGAAGCCCCGAGTGAGAAGAACATACGGAACTGAATACGTCTCATCCGGTATCGTCGTCGAAGAACTTCGCATAAGAGCAAAGATACATTTCCAGGTATCGAATAAAGAAAAATAACGGTATTATAGAGATTTTGATATATTAATTTCCGATACATTCAGGAGCCAATGGACAAAAGCGATCGGTGCTATTTACTCAAATCTTTTCCTTCCATCTGGTTGTAGGCTCATCCGAGAAGTCGGCGAAGGAATACCAACGATACAGATTTGCGGATAGGCGCGACAAGTTCGCGAGCCCGAAAAGTGGCGTATTCTCGCACCGAATCGCCGGTACGAAAAACGGTTGCGGAGCTCGAGAGTAAATCGGGTATTATAGCCAAGGAAGAGCCTTTATTCGGAGGTACCGCCGTCTTGTCCGTTCATCACAAAGATTTCGAAGATCCGAAGAATACTAAAAAAAAATGGCATCCGAGTAAAAAGAAAACGGAGTCGCGATCGAGATCGCGCTACAAAAAATCAATGAGTGGGCTAAACGATCGAGTTGCGAAGACAAGAGAGAATGACAAGTTTTCGGTTACGGTAGAGAGAGAATTTTTTCACGAACCTTGGGGGCAGAAAAGTCATCTCGGAGTTCGCCAGTCAAAGCCGGTCGAAAAAATAGAAAACCCCAAAAATTCGAGCCACTCGCTCCTCTCCGTGGACGATGAAATTGTTGGGATAAAAAGCAACAAACTCGGCATATCCGGGACGGCGTCGTTAGTTTCCAATATTTTTATAAAAAAATTACCCAGCGATGTCGAGTCGAAGGAGAAAATGAATGTTACCGAAGCGTGTCGCGTAGATTCGACCAAGAAAATAAGTTCGATCGCTTTGAGACGGAAAAAACGGGAGGCAAATATCGTTACTTCGGCTGTTGCGAGCGTTGAAAAAAATAAATTGTCAAAAACTGTTCGAAACAACGATACGGAGATTGGCAAGGTTGAGAAGAGAAAAAATAGTCGGAAAGAATCGTCGGAGATCGGTAAATCAGAAGAGAAATCTCTAATTAAAACATCAACGAAGATCAACCCGACTGAGGCGAACGGACGGACGTGGAATTTAACATTGCCACCGATTTTGGCGAAATATGTAACATTTGTATCGTCGTTGCTCGGGATCCGGGATTCGGCCCTCGATAAAAACCGCGATGGCGCAAATCGCCGTTTCGACGGTTCGTCCCCGACGACGTCCGCGTCGTCGATCGTCGACGGTGAAATTTGGCAGTACAATGGTAATAATCGATCACCCGATAAAAATTCGACGGAAATGCCTCGTAACATTTTCCAAGAATCAAACGTTCGAGATTGGAAGGATAATGCGAATTATAACCGGAGCGGGATGCCGGCAATTACTCGTAAAAATTCACGGAAAACAATCATCGAAGATGACATTGTCGCTTCGGGACAACTTGGTAAACCGAATTTGGAGAACAGCACCGGAATATCGCCAACGGATATCCCCGAATCGACGATTAACGCGATTGATTATACTAGCGAAGAAAAATTGAGGAAAAGTTCACCCGAGCCGACGGCGGGCGAATTTGTCGAAAAAAAAACAATGAATTTCACTATCATAGATCCCAATTGTACCGAGCCTTTCGTACACAATTCTTTGTCAAACGGTTCCATGGATTCGAGTCTCGTCGAAGGAACGGCTCGACTCGGTCGTTACCCGCCGAACGACAGTGTCCTTTCGAGGAAGAATAATTCGACGGACTTATCTTTCGCGAAAGACCGTCGAACGAAAAATTCGTTGAGCGATACGAATTGGCCAATCGTGCCGAAAAGAGGAGCGTTGCCTCGCGGGAGAATGCGTTCGCGTTACAAAGGAAAGGAACGATATCCGCGTATCGGAAAAAATTCATCGCGAAAAAACGACGGGTCGTCGTTGGCACCCGGAACGACAACTTGGAAATCATCGTTTTTCGACAAAACCCCCTATTATTCTAATTCCACCAAAATCGGAGGAACCATTTTTAACGATAGATCAAATTTCACCATTCCAAAAGAAATGTCGGGTGACGCGAGCAACGAGTCCGAAGTATATTCGAAAAAAGAAATTGCCGCCACGGCGAGTCGCGTTGGCAAGGAATCAAGCGCTAACAAGAATTCGTACGTGGAAAATGGTTTTGTCGATAGTACGAATTTCACCGCCGTCGAGTCGGTGACGAACTCGAAAATATTATATTTTGCCAATCGGAACGAGTCTCGTCGGGATACTCCGTCGACGTTTGGGTACGAAAAACCAAGTCTCGACAATAACGAACAATTCGTCGAAAATACCTTGACAATGGCAAACAAATATCCTCCATTTACGATCGAGTCGATGATTACAAACAATTCAAATGAGATTCATTTGGCTACAACGACGAGCGGTATAAGCGAATCAAGCGCTAACAAGAATTCGTACGTGGAAAATGGTTTTGTCGATAGTACGAATTTCACCGCCGTCGAGTCGGTGACGAACTCGAAAATATTATATTTTGCCAATCGGAACGAGTCTCGTCGGGATACTCCGTCGACGTTTGGGTACGAAAAACCAAGTCTCGACAATAACGAACAATTCGTCGAAAATACCTTGACAATGGCAAACAAATATCCTCCATTTACGATCGAGTCGATGATTACAAACAATTCAAATGAGATTCATTTGGCTACAACGACGAGCGGTATAAGCGACGAAAATGTTCCACCATCATCGTCGTCCTTATCATCGTTGAGCGTGATTCGAAAAAGAGAGGTATCCGATAACGCCAATCTCCATCGAGAATCGCACTTCGACTACGATATGGACCGCACGCCGGAAAATCTATTCGCTAAGAGAAAGACCGTTAAAACGAGAGATAAGGTACCGAGAAATTTTACACCAATTATTGCTTGTGCGTAGCTCAACTTTGGTATTATATTTTTTTCCAAATTGCACGAGATATTTGTAAATAGATCTATCGTGTTTCCTCCAGAAAAATTCATCGGTACTCTATTCGTGTGACAATTGTATAGATTGCTTCGCTATCATCGATGATGTTAACGGCAAAAAAAAAAACATCGCGGTAGTTTCACTTTCGTCCGTTGGAAGTAAGCAACCTCACATTTCACCCCCCTGTCCCTCCCTCCAAACTGCTACGAAATGCGCCGGTTTCCTCTGCACTCGTAAAAAAAGTATAGTGTGCAATTTGGGCCGAATTGGCGATTGCAACTCGTGTGGTCGCAGCTCTCGCTCCGCTCGGACCACAAACCTCGCGCTCGTAGCAATCGCTAACTTTCGGCCCTGGTTACACAACATAACTAACGATTCTAACTAACATAACTTCCAACTATAATCTAACTTATTATTCCTAACTTTCTAACTAAAGAAGCCATTTGGAGAAAATTAGAAAAATAAAAAGTACCGGTGAATGCGATCGTTGCAGAAGTCGGACAATATTTTTAGCCGAAAAAATTCTCCAACGGTAGTCGGCCTGCCGCACTGGGCGGTGCACCAAGTTTTCTCGGATGAGAACGAAGCCGCGCAAGACTCGAGATCGGCAGAGATTTCCGTGAATGAATCTACAACTCCGGTGGAAAAACCAACGTCCAACGATACTCACGATATCTCCTTGATTCGTGGAAATTTCACCAATTATCTCGACGAAACGAGGCTTGACGCATTTGTCGCGAACCTCGAAGATTTTCTCTTCGACGACAGCGTTGCGAGCGGGTCCGAGTCATCGCGGAGTCTCCATCTCGTTTCGGAATCGACCGATAACACCCCCGTCGTGACGAAATCAGCTGTCTTTAAAACAAAAAAAATTACATTCTCGAGTAAAAGGAATGAACATATTGGCAAAGAAGAATTTGAAAATTCCGACAAACTATTGGGAACGACGAAGAAGCCGGGCAGTTCCGACTTTCGAAATATCGTTAATCGGTCGAAAAATTTCAGGAAAAAGTATCGGGACAAAGGTCGGTCAAATTGACATTCGCAAGATCGGCGATCGTTCAAGAAAAGTCGTTACATTATAGAAAACTTCGTATTTTATCGGTGCCCTTGGTACCTCTTTTTCTGCATAAAGGATAAAAATAAACATTTGTTTTACAAGATTGTCGCGTACGCGGAGATAGATGAAATCAAAGAATATGATCTAGAATATTTAATAAACTATGAAACGATAATGTGCACAAATACCGTTAAGGGGACTCTCTCAATGAACTTTACGATACGATGTTTGATCATTGAAATTCGTACCTTTTTGACGTTATCGATGTTTCGCGCGATCATGCTCAGAGTCTTATGCCTCGAACGAAACTTGGTTCGATTAACGATCTTTTTAACGCAAGATTGTGCAGTGTGTTGTGTCGTTGAACTTGGAAAAATGGATAATGAGACGAATAAAATCTAATTTGGAGGGCAAACGAAACCACGAAAACGTTCGATCAAGAGTGTACGATCCGTAAATCGTTTTTAGAAACTTCGGCTCGCCCCTTCCGCGAATATATTGATATAAATAAAAATAGGACTGTACATTAGTGGAACGACGTAACACGGAGATCAACGAGTACAACAGACTTTTTGTTTGTCAAAGGATAAAGAACGATGGGGATTCAACGATTTTAGTTTAAAGTCGCGCACGCTGCTTCGCGCGAAAAGGCGAAAAACGTTCGCTCGATAGATTACGGGCGATTCGGTCGGTTTTTTACTCGAGCGACGATTTAACGACGACCTCGGCCGATCGATGATGAAAGACGAACGAGATACCGCTCGACCAGCACTGACGCAGCGGTATGTCCGGCAACGTTCGCGGATTGTGAGCGTGCCTCCAATCCGACAAATCCGAATTGCAGTCGGATTGTTCGGGAGGTCCTTTAACCTCGACTCCGTTGACGCATCGTTTGCACTTGAACCTGCGAAAGGATACAATAATTGACAAACAGAGATACGGATAAGAGAAGAATGAGAGGATAAGACTCGGTTAACGCACTTGGCGTGAGTGTCCGAAATTGTGTTTTCTTCGAGTTTAAAAAGATCACGGAGATCCGTAAGCGTGAAATGTCGGCAAACATCGTCCTCCTGATCGACCACCGTCGAACTCAACGCTTTTTTGTGCGCCTGACGTTGAAAAATCTTTTCTTCTATCGTTCCGGTCTGAAAGGATTGAAAAAATCGTCTATACTCATCGAGCTCTCGAGCGTATAACGCGTACGACGATAGGGTGAAATAAGAGATAAATTACGCATAAGAATCGATAAACGAAGCAGGCCTTCTTTTGTCCGTCGCGCCAAACTCGCGCCATGGCTTGATCGTCATTCGCCGGATTCCAGTCGGGATCGAACATGACCAATCGATTCGCGCCGATTAGATTCAAGCCGCATCCACCGGCTTTCGAGCTGAGCATGAATATGAAATCCGAGCTATTCGGATCGTTGAAATTCTCGACTACCTTGGCGCGTTTCTTAATCGTCATCGTTCCGTCCAATCTAACGTAACGGTACGTTCGCTTCCTGCACAATTTCTCGAAGAGATCGAGAGTTTGCGTGTAATTCGATACTAAAACGATCTTGTCGGTGGTCGTCGATTTGATCGAGGCCAATAGACAATCCAACACCATCAGTTTGCCCGATAATTCCGGCAAAACTTGGCTAAAACAAATGAACAAGCAATCGATACGTAAGAACAAATCTGTACCGCCAGATGGACGAGAAAGAGAGGAAGAATCTTTCGATCGACGTACTTTGTGTTGTAATGCGCCGGTAACATGCCCGCGGTACCCTCGAATCCCTCCGTGTTGTTCACGATCTTCTCGTAAACGAGATCCGGATGATTGCACAATTTCTTCAGTAGAGTTATCGCCGAAAGTGCCGACAAGCTTCCTTTCCTTTCTCCGGATACGCCGTTGTCTGCGCGCGCATACGTTGTATCAATTTGGAAATGCAACGGGATAAAATGCCATACAACCGATTACCTTGCATGGATCTTCTGATACTATCGCTTTGAATGAAGTGCTTGTAGAGATCGCTCTGCAGCTTTCCCATTTTTATGCACACTACGAGTTCATACTTGATGGGGAGATACTTTGACAGCAGAGCGCTCGTACGCCTGATGAGACATTTGTTTACGATCGTCACAAGTTCGGCGAGTCGTTCTTGAGCGAGTTTTCGTTCCGATTCCGTCGCCGCCGCGTCTTGTCCACGGAGAATAGGGTTTTCAAATTTTCGTCGAAATTCCTGCAATGAAAATTCCCTTGTTCTTGTAACGTTGACTATATATACGAATATATATATATATTTATTAATAATTTTGTTGGAAAATGAGACTTGCTTGGGCAGTTCCGAGAAGTCCCTGATTGACAAAGTGAACGAGCGAGAAATATTCGAGCAAATCGTTTTGTATCGGTGTACCGCTGAGCAGGACCCTTCTCTTGGCTTTCAATCCCATGAGGGACTGATAAGTCTGATTCTCCGAATTTTTCAATCGATGTCCCTCGTCGCATAGAACGAGGCCAACCTCGTCGTTGTGCAACACGCGAGCGTGCAATCGGAAGGTCTCGTAGCTTATTATGAGAATAGGATTGGCGCACCGGCGTCCATACGTTTTCATGAAGCCCGTTAGTTTCGCGTCTATGTCTTGCTTACTGCCACCGTCGATGGCCAGAGGATTGACGCGATTCCCGAGCCACTTGCCGATTTCATTGTACCAATTCTTTACCAGCGAACTCGGCGCGACTATTATCGCTTTTTCGATCAACGCTTTTGCCTCTGGACCTTTCGCCCCAAATATTTTCGAATAATATACGAGAGGAGCGACATTATAAACACGGTACGGAAATATTGCTCACCTTGCTTGAGAAGAGTCCACATGAGCGTTATACACTGCAGTGTCTTTCCGAGCCCCATTTCATCCGCCATAATGCAACCGTATGCACCTTCTATTCTCTTGCCGGTAACGCATTCGTACATGAATTTCACTCCTTCGCGCTGATGCGGTCTCAGAACGTTGCATAGCATCGGATCGACCACCACGTGGACGAGAATATTTTTTCTGAATAGAATTCGTATGAGCATATTCGAATTGTAATTGCGACTCGAAACGGTTGTGTGTCGAGTGAATCGTTACTCACTGATCGGCTTTGAGTCGTTCGTGCTCCGACATTTCCGGCGGTGCGAAAACGATCAGAGCGTTCGCTTCCTCGGGATCGTGAAGGGGTCTTCGGGGACCGGGCAATCGCGATCCTAGACTTCGTCCGGAAAGCTGGTATCCCGGAATCGGAATCTTGAAGGGCTTGCTCAGAAGCTTGCGCACTCGTTCCTCCTGTGAAACAAGACATTCGTTCTCATTCGTCATTTGAGGCTTGTCGCCGATCTTTTTTTTTTTTCACAAATAACTTTTTTCTTCTTCATAAGGGAAGCTGTGTCTTTGCAAAAAAATCATTTGGGAGAGATTTTCATGCCAGGATGTTGAGAAAGGTGATTCTGACCGCCAGCACCGCAGTGGTGCGTGAACATTTGTCGTTACCACCGCGCCGCTCGCAATTTTATTCTATTTCAGAATATTTGAAATACGTTTGTTTCGCTCTGACTTTCACAGTTTTGGTCGAATCGGTCCGATAACTCTGCGCAGGACGTCAATTGAGAGTCAAACGAGGAAGCAATGTGCAAATGCTATTTGCATTCTTGTTTCTTCGGATTACAGTATATTTTCGTATAAGCCCGACCCAAAGTTTGAAATGCATCTTTCTCAAAATGAGTCATTCAACGTCGGTTTTTTTTTTTTCATTAAAAAAATGCAAGAAGATCTATCGGCGCGTACCGCTAAATTTGTGGAAAATGTGTTTCATTTATAAAAAAAATTGTGGAAGACGGTAGATATGCTGCATAAAAATAAACATAGAAAACGTCAGTCTGAAACTGTACACATTGCGGTATGCGCGAATATCAGAAAAATGAGAAATTGTTTAAAAAAATATATACCGTCGATTCGTTGGCGATCTTAGAATATAAAACATGTTTAGCAATTGGCTCTTACGTGCTCGGAGATAACTTCGCGGGTCGCGTCGACTCCATCGCCGCTCAGAACGACGGCTTTTCTCTGTTGTATGCTCACAATTTTCTCACCGCCGGTTCTGGTCCGCTTTGTTTTTGGTTGCACGGCGGAGACGCCGGACGACGACGCATCTCCGGCGGGCGCTCGTAGCGACGAATCATTGCAAATGTCTCTGAGCAGAGGACGCTTGCCCCTTTGACTTGGCGCCGACGATCTGTACTGTCGTCGGATCGAGCGGAACAAAAGAGCGCGATTAAAAGAATCATTATGCGAACATTAAATCGTCTCGATTGTCGAAATACTTTTGGAGAAAAGTTGACCCGTGAATTGTAAGAAAAATTAACGAGACGAGTTTGACCGTAAATGGGAAAAAGTTGGCGCATCGAACGAATGAAAGAAGTCGATTACGATTAACCTCAAAGAGTTTGATGTATTTACCATCGCGCTGCGTTCCTCGATGGTAAAAATTGTTCATGCCACCTCTCGATTTGTCGATCGCTATTAGTTTAGCAAATGCGAACAGTACCGATATTCTCGAGGATCTATGTTCGGTGGCTTTGCAGAATAATTCTCGAGAGCTGGATGTAAACAACACGCGTGTGTGTATTTTGAAGTATGAAAAAGGCGCGAAAATGCGCGACAGCGCCACCCCCGCCTTTCTCCGGTCTATTCAAACTCTTTTTCGCAATAGCGGCTTCCCAGTCACTCGCTTTGCATTGGCCCGTTCGCTCGGATTAGCATTTTTTAAACGAGATAATATTAATACAGATATTAATCGTCACGACAAAAGGATGAATAGACAATTCATACATTTTTTTTGTATTTATTACGCTATAAAAGACTTTTACAAAAATGTTGGTTTTCGTAGTGGTTCATGAGATAAGTATCATACTCAAATTTTTGCCCACGGTGCCTTTTACTATTGAGACGCGGTGAAATACAGCGTTCGGTATATATCGACATATCCTCCACGGATATCAGCATATGGGGAGTCTTTATTACGCTGCAAATGCCGGTATGCCTAAAAAAAAGTTGTTTACCATTTTTGTTACCGACCGTGGTATTTCACCTTCTCTCAATATCTACAGAAATGTCTGGGTCTGTGTAATCTATTTTTTAACCGACCGGTTTTCTCGGTAGAGTATGATATTGTCTTCCTACGATACGATCGAACAAAGCGCCACGGGCGGGCGATGTCGCTGAGAACCATTTCATCCTGTTTGACCTGTGGACCCGCGCACCGCACAACAGTCGAAGATTAATCTTCCTCCCTCCACACCGGGCATCGCTCGAGTCACCGATCGTGATTGGGTATTCGGAGCGACTCGATACTGGATGTTACGCATGATATATTTGTTTTTCCGATATTACAGACGAGTAGCCAGTGATTGGTAATAAAGTTGCATGACCGCGTGCGAAAGCGATTGCCACGCGGGACCATGATCGTAAGTTTTGCCGAATAGGTTTAGCCTAATAGTTTTTCAAAAGGATTCCATCCCGATTATTGATTTCTCTCCGTGAAAAGTATCGATAAGATAATGCGTGTCTCGTTAACAGATGAAAATGGTGACTCGAAATTTATCGTCGATCCGAAGCAGACTGCCAATCGAATTCTCCGTACGTACGATGTCGACGAGGAGGGAAGCGGCGAGTTCAAATGAGAATCGTGACGATGTTTTGTTCGAAGAGGTCGCGCACCGATTTGTATTGTCTTTGCGAAAAAAAGTAAAGTTTGAAAAACAAGTTTGATACCTTTTCTGTTTCCAGACGGAAAACACGGGGCTCATAGTGTTGAATCGTCCGAAGGCATTGAACGCATTGAATCTCTCGATGGTAAATGCCATTCATTCGAAAATGAAGAGTTGGCAATTATCGAAAAACGCCGTGATCTTGAAGGGAATGGGCGACAAAGCTTTTTGCGCCGGCGGTGATGTAAAGTCAATTGTTCTTGCTCTGAAGGAACCCGGTGGAGAAATTCATGGGCGTGAATTCTTCAAAAATGAATATAGGTAGAAGTGGGATCGTTGTCGTTCCAGACGAGCGCGAATTTTAGAGAACGATTCATTTTGTTTGCAGATTGAATCATCATCTCGGCACATACGGCAAGCCTTGCGTGTCCCTGATTCACGGTATCGTTATGGGCGGCGGAGTCGGTTTGTCGGTACACGGTAAATACCGAGTGGCCACGGAAAATACATTATTCGCAATGCCGGAAACCGCCATTGGCTTGTATCCGGATGTTGGCGCGAGTCACTTTCTGCCTCGTCTGCAGGGACACATCGGTCTTTATCTGGGTCTCACGGGTCACCGATTGCGAGGTTCGACCAAACACGCCCACAATATAAATTAGCTATATTCCAAGGGATGAATATCGGACTATCGAATCTTGTCTTTAGGGATCGACGTGCTGCACGCCGGTATCGCGACACACTATATTGCCGCCGAGAAACTCGACGCTCTGACGGACGCTCTTCTGAATCCCGGAGCTCGCGACATCGAGCGAATCCTCGACGAATTTCAATCGAAGAATCTCGAGCCGAATTTTTCACTGGGGCCGCACATCGGTCGGATCAACGAGTGCTTCTCGGCGGAGTCCGTTGAGGAGATAATAAAGAGGTAAATAGCGGCATTGTTGGGTACGCACAACGTCACAACGTAACATTTACGATAATCATTAGAATATAATTCAGTCTCCCGGGGACACGAAGGACTCGTTGGAACAGTCAATAGAATTACAGCATCAACATTCTCTGAGTGTATTAAGGTGGTTCATGCGTAACATGTTCATTTCGCACGAGTTCGAGGAAATTGAGAGTGAATGGCAAACACTTCTCGATGGTATAAAAATCTGAAAAAATTCATACCCATTGAAGATACTTAAAAGATTAATTTTGCATAATGATAATTGCAAAAAGTTATTAACAAATTAATGAAAAAAAAATTTGTTAAAGAAATTAACGGTAACTCAACTTTGTTTTTAAATGAAAATGATTCGTTCATTTTTCAAAAAACGTATGAATTTTTTCAGATTTTCATCTTTATTTTGAATTTTCTTGTTTTTTTTTCATGGAAAAATCTGCAAAAATCAAAATGAAGATAAAAGTCTAAAAAAATTCATACGTTTTCCGAAAAATGAACGAATCATTTTCATAAAAAAAAAAAAAGTTGAGTTACCGTTAATTTGTTTAACAAGTTTTTTTTTCATAAATTTGTTAATAACTTTTTGCAATTATTATTATGCAAAATTAATCTTTTCAGTACCTTTAATGGGTATGCATTTTTTAAGATTTTTAT
Organism: Ischnus inquisitorius; assembly: GCA_963924025.1. NCBI lineage: Eukaryota > Metazoa > Arthropoda > Insecta > Hymenoptera > Ichneumonidae > Ischnus > Ischnus inquisitorius. Next base: position 168,683 of record OZ001250.1, on the reverse strand, counting down.
ACCATCGAGAAGTGTTTGCAATTCCCTCTCAATTTTCTCGAACGTATGCGAAATGAACATCTTACGCATGAACTACCTTAACCGTTCCAATAAGTCCTTTGTGTACGGGAGTTACTAAAATTATAGTAAAATATTAGGATTATCTATTCTTCGTTTTTACTTGTATATCTTCTGTAACCCACGAATTCGACAGGCTGAAGTCGGACGGCACAGAATGGTCGAATAATGTTGTGGAATCGCTATCGAAAATGTCCCCGACATCGCTCAAAGTGACCAAACTCGCAATCGAAAAGGGACGCGATATGAGCTTGGCCGATTGCCTCAGGATGGAATACAGGTTGTCCTGCGCCCTTCACGCGCGCAATAGTGATTTTTACGAGGGAGTCCGGGCTCTCCTGATCGACAAGGATCTTAAGCCCGGATGGAATCCGGACTCTCTCGAACGCGTTACGGACGACCACGTTGCGAGCTTCTTCGGCAAACTACCGCCCGACGGTGACTTGTCCTTTTAGAGTTCCAACCAGAGTGAATATTCCATTCAAAGATGCCGGAATAAAGTATATACGTTCGTAATCGATGCAACGGGCGTTTTATTTATGTAAAACCGAGAATAGGAAAAATAACTCGTTACAGAACTTGGCCTCTCTTCTAATTCTACATTCTATGACGCGCGTCCTCGATACCGAATGACAATGTATTCCAAACTGCCAATGCGTCACGATCGGACCGAATTCGAATGGACACTACAACAACGACGCGTCAACTTGAGCCATGGCATCTGTGCGAGTTTGTACTCGAAGCTAAACCGATGATGGACTCCCTCGGAATGGCCGATCTCGCTAACTTCGACTATTTTTCTAAATCCAAGCATCTTGTCGCGGTATCGTCTCAAACGAGCGCCTTTGATGCACGATCGACGCATACGAACGCGCGCATCGAGAGTAGCGTTTTACCGATCGGACGAGAGTCCTTCCGCCGCTCATACGTATCCTTTCGATCGCCAGTCGTTGCGTTCTAAATGAAGGAATAACCCCGAAGAAGACTCGAATATTGTTAAATAATTATTTTTATTAGCGTGTTTTTTTTCTTTTTTCATTTATCAAAATTCTTATATCCCCCATCTTTTACGTTGCCGTGGTTCGAAGCACTGTTGTACACGAGATTAATCTCATGGTTCTCCGTTAAAAGCCCCTTTGTCGTCAATGAGAGTGAGCTCTAATGCGCGTTAATATCGAAAATTATAGATTGATATCCGATGAGAGTTCTTCCAAGGCGATTCATTGAGGCAGAGCCGCTCTACCCGTTCGATATTAACGCCTTCGAAGGAGGAATGAATCCGCTCCGAAGGGACAAAGGGAAACTGTCGATGGTATTAATCGATTTGTGTAATATACGCGCGCGCTCACGCGTAGATGTGTATATGTGTGTGTGTGTATTTTGACTGTATAACTCGCGCACGCATTTCCGTATCGACAATTACGCGCGTTCAGTCGATGTACTGAGCGAGCCAGCGGAAGCCTTCCCCGTAACCTTGTCTCTTCAAAACTGAGCACATGAACAATTCTAGAGGACGCCCCGGAATATCGGCCCGCGCGATCTTACCCTGAAAGCACAAAGATTCGAATGAAACGTCGATCGACGAATTATTCAATGGGATTAGGTGCAACGCTGTGCGGTACCTTTCCCGTTGTTTGGCCGTACAAATTGTAGCAATTTCTGAGCTCGTCCTCGGAAGCGGCACCGGGCTTGTCGATCTTATTGCCTAGAACGAGAATGGGACAGGCGCTGAGCTGCTCGTCCGTCAACAGGGCGTCCAGTTCGGCCCTCGACTCCGGTAACCGGCTCCTGTCACTCGCGTCGACCAGAAATACAATGGCATCGACGGCTGGGAAATAATCCTTCCATACTCTCCGCGCTATAGAGACGAGTGTTTCGATCGATCGTTATTTTTGCAAACAATATTCTTCATCATATTTTATCTTTTAACATACCTTGCGGATGACCTCCAAGATCGAACGTCGTGAAGCGAATGTTACCGATGGACAGCTCTTCGGATGCTGCAGGATGAAAATTATTTTTCATTGGTCATTCGACATTGTTATATATTAGAAAAAAAAAAAGTACACGAATAAAAAGAGCAAATAAGCAGCGGAAATAAAAATTTTTATGCTCAAGTCTTCGATACAAAAATTTTGAATTTCCGCGAAATTAAAAAATTTCGTACGCGGAGGTAGCAAAGTGAAGAATGTCAAATATGCAAACTGAGCTTTTTTTTTCATCATTTCATATCGCGAACCTTTGAACGATAAGTCAAGGTAGTTCTAGCGGTACAGACGGAACAAACGTAAAATTCAAAGAGAATTCACAAAACTTTTTGGGAGGGTAATATTTTTTATCAATATCGGACGTACGAAACGTATTGGAAATAATTTGCTTATTTTTCTAAATACGTACAAATTTCGTTCACCATTTTGTCTTATTGTTTAATATGAATTTTCTTCAAAACAATAACAATCGAATTTCATAGACAATCCTGAAAAATTTCATACGTTTTTGGAAAAGTCTACAAATTCAAGATCAATTTTTTCTTCATCCTCCGTATGTCTGATTTTTTCAGATTGTTATCTTATCGAAAAGATCCGAAATGTCATGGAATTCTACAGTCGTGCGGACCGTATCGCCCCCCCCCCCCCCCTCCCCCCTCCCTGTGCTACCTCAAGAAAGTATTCACGAATAGTTCCAAATGGGCTCTATCGTCCGAGTTGCGCTTTCGCTTTGGTAGCGGTCTCGGGTGCGCTCGGCGTTATATAGAAAATGTCGCCTTCCAATGTACGGACTAAGGTTATTTACTTGGATGCAACGTCGGAACGTGTTGAGCGAGCCGATCGTCCTTCAGCATGTGGAGAAGAGTGGTCTTTCCGGCATTGTCGAGGCCGAGAAACAGAAGCTTTCCGCCTTTCTTCCACAAGCCTGCGAACGAACGAAGAAATTGGTAACGACCCAACAACAGATTGGAACTTTGTCAGATTCGGGAACGGACGAAAGGAAAAAATGAAAAGAAAAAAGAAGAGATCAACATACCCAGGTAACCCAACACTCCGGAGAACCAGTCCCAAATGAACATTTTACAATTTGGTATTTCTTCGTTTCTGCCGAAACGGGCGTGTGACTTTCGACGAACGGAGAAGTCGTTGATACTCGAATGACTCTGCAAAAAAATGAGAATCAAAACGTACGCACTCGCGTGACAAAGGAAACGCGCGCGCGAGTACAATGACGCGAATTATTCGGATACGTAGTAACCTTGGAACGGGAATCTCGGGCCCGCGTAGAGAAATGGGCCAATCTCGATTGAAATCGATCGCACGTCCGTGGCCCGAGCGACGAATATTGCAGCGTTATCGCTCGCGTTTAAAAATAAACCTACGCGAGACGCGACGAGACGCGTTAAAACCAAAAAGCTTCGGGGACGTTGGCGAACTTGGACGGACGCGCGAAGAGGAAGACAAAAAAACGAAAGAAAACAGTCGAGTGTCAAAGTCTCACTCACCCCACCACAGACTTAGCCACCGTGCGGGCACAGAGTCAAGACAACGGCATGCACTATCATTCGATTTTCTATCGCGAAAGACGAATTTTTTCTTTTCCGTTCTTTTTTTTTCCTTCTATCGAGGTAACCTACCCGATGTTAAAACAAGTGGGCAAAGAGGGATCGACGGAAAATACTTGTCCCCCTACCCCGGTGAAAATGTCACCTCTCCCCGTCGTTGCTCTCGAGGCTAGTCGGTTGGCAGCGGGTTGGCACTGGTGACGTCTACTTCCGTTCGCCATCTTTTTCCGGGGCCTACGGAATATACGCGCGCAAATTCGAATGAATCTGCCGAAATTTATCTTCGCGATGGGTAAAGCTTTGTCGCGGCCTCTCTTTGCGTTCTTCCGATCTCCAGCGAGACAACGAGCGCCCAAAGAAAGGCTCGCATTATCAATATTGGATTCTCGGTGAGAACGGAAATAATTTTGGAACGGCACTGAAATTCAGAGCATCTTTGGCAACGTGGAAAAGTACCGTCGCGAACTTGGTTTTTCGATTCGCGTCAATTTATCGAGTGATGATGATGACAATGACGATGATTACGAAGCGTTGGATTTTCAATATTATCTCGCAGGTTTTTTTCTATTTGGGATTATATTATATCTCTCGTATAAATATCAACATCAATAAATAAATAAAAATTCGAAAAATCCTCCGGTGTAATGATAAAAATAATTTATTAAAAAGTGTTATACGCGTTAGCCCCGATCTCTGATCCACGACTACTACGAGCAGCCAAATCATTTTTGAGAACCAATTGAACTCGTTCTATGAGACGGGTAGAGTACATCCGTATTGAATCGAAATACCGACGGAGTACCTCTGTATTTCGGCAATAGACCGACGGAGTATGTTTGCACGAAACGATTTCGGTATATACCGAGTGTCGCGGTACGTCCGTGTCTCACCCCGGCTGCCGTGGGTTCCGTACCTACTTTCGCCAACGTCCGCTCATTCACGCGCCATGTGCTCTCGATTCGGTACGAGTTGCAGAGACGGGTGTACATCAATTATCTCGTGTCTCGTGTATTATTGAAAAAAACAAAAAAAAATCCTGCTTCGCGACGAGACATGGCTAGTTCCGAGAATGTTACAAACGAGGTGAATAACACAGCGATGCTAGCGAGGTTAACCCGACTATTTCCTTACGTAATTCAATTTTCAGCGATGCTCGTTAATTGTTACTCTCGAAAATTCGTGTGTCAACAGAGTTCCGGTGATTTTCACGATGGAGCGTACGATCCGGATTTAGAGGCTAGGTTGTACGCCGAAATTTATCATACCAACGAAGCGTACACGCCGAATGGCGATTCGTCCGTTACGAACGACGCGCAAAGTACGCGCGCGAGCTCGACAACGTCGTTGTCCGAAACACCCATAACGGGCGAGCCTGTCGCGCCGAGCGAAGAGAATCCTTCTACGATCGACAATTTTGTCCCCGCCCGTGGAGAGAACGTCATTATCGGCGTCGATGAGAATTCTCGTGCGCCACAGGCTCGTTGTTCCAAGAGTACTTGGATATCGAAGGAGCCCGTTCGGGCTGCCTCGAGGGTACAGAGATCGCTGGCGCGGGAGGGTCTCTGGGCGACGCCTAACGCGCCACCTAAGGGGCGCGTCGTCGCCGACGATTCGGCTTCGAGTAGGAATAGAGCGGCGGTCGGTGGACGAAAAAGCGACACTCCGAGAGAGCGAATTCGTTTGGAAAAACGTAAAACGCGGAGGGCCAACGGCGGCGCGGACGACGCGAGCGTAACGACCGACGCGACGAGCAAGTACAAAGTTGTTTCGAAAAAAAAAAAATTAAAGATGATCCAACGAATTCCAGAGCCGGTGAACATAAGTTCGGATTCGGACGATTCTATCCTGGAGGTGCCCGTTCCGCCGAAAGCCCCGCCGGTGGTAATTCACCTACCGGATTCCGACGACGATTGCTCGAGATCCGGCGACGTTTCGGGCGACGCCTCCGGAAACCCGGCGAGAATCGTCGGGGAATCGAGCGGCGGAGCAAGGAATACGCCCGAGGCGTTCGTCGAGCCGGCGCGTCCGGATAACAGTAGCATCGTGCTGAATTGCACGGAAATTCAACGATGCGCCTCGAGCCTCGACGAGATAAGAAACACGCGCGAGACGGCGGTAGTGCCGATTCACGCGCACAGCGACGACAGTATGACCGAGAGCGAGGCGAACAATTGGCTCAACATTGCCGCGGGACAATCCGACGTCGCGAGAGACGAGGAAATCGGCTCGAACGACGCGGCGAACAGCGCGCTGTGGAAACAATTGAGCCAAGAGAACACAGCGGCGACGATAGCGTCGAGTCCGGGCGTCGAAAGTTCGATCGACGCGAATCGAGACCCGTCGGTGACCACGAGAAAGCGTCCGAAGGACCTCTCGCCGAGTCCCGCGACGCGCCCGGACGTTTCGTCGATTCCCGAAAAGAGGAGCAAGCGCGGCAGAGAGAAATCGAGCAGGGAACAATCGTTGACGGAGTATTTCTTCAAACCAATGTCGAAGAAATTGCAAGCATTCTACAACAATCCTTGGGGCGGTGAAAATATGAACTTGTACGATATACAGAGTCGAATGCCGAGTAAGTGCCTTCCTCTTCTTCGCGTCTCGGTTTGATAGATGCAAAACTAATCAAGTGTCATTACATATTTTATCGACAGAGAATCCGAAATGTTGGACGATCTTGGAGGCGGATTTGCGGGGTCCCACCGCGAAGAGACGTCGAGCGTGTCCACGTTGCAGGACCGATTCGCATTTCGGCAAGAGATGTCCGGAAAAGGCGAAAGCACCCTCCTGTTACATGTGCGGTGCCAAGGGCCACACCGAATCGCGATGTCCGCACACAATGTGTTTGACCGTAATAGTCTTCTCAAATAATCCCCGACGGATATTCCGTCGTGAGTTTCAATATTCCTTATTTTTTTCTCATTTTTCGTCGTTATACCGTGTCTCTTCGTTCTCCAGTGTGGTCGCAAGTACGCAACGTATCGACCGACATGCGGTTATTGCTCCAAACTCAACTGCGACATGTGCAAAGGATCGGGTCACGGCAGCGAAAATTGTCCGGATCTTTGGAGAAGATATCACAACACGGTAATCGAGCGCGTCGCTCGCTTTTTATCCAAATACAAACTCGTGCGGTTAAATAAAAAATGTCCCGACGCCGAGTTCGTTCTTGACATTCTTCCAATCGAAGATAATGGATATTCTGTCGATACTCATTATGCGGCTATGTTTTACCATCGACTAAACTGGTTTTTTTTTAGACAAGCGAGACACTACCGGTCCCACCACGAGAAGCATTCGACATCATGAAGGCGCCTCAACTCCTGACGTGTTGCAATTGCGCGAAACGCGGCCACGATGTGACGATGTGCAACCAGCTACGATGGTCCCAGCATTTTCCAACTCCGATCTACGTGAGCAGTTACACGAGAGGCCCCTTCTACGAGTCGTCCGACGATCCGCATGAAATTTCTCGGCATCATTCGGCCGGCGAACGCATCGACGATCCGGACGACGAACCGGCGTTGTGCGAGTCTTCGCATCGCGAAACGATCGACAACGACGCTGCCGGCCGAGTTATCGAGACGGCGGCGGCGGCGGCGGCGGCGGCGGCGGCGGCGGCGACGGACTTTGGCACTCCGAGGGACGAGCCTTCGCGATCGATCTCGCACGCAACCACCATAATATTCGAGTCGGGCGATTTTGAGCCGTCGGAAGCATCGAATAGGCACAGGATATCGAGACGTTTGGACGATATGCCGAACGTCCACTTGGAAGGATTGGCGAGCGGTCGTTTGGCACCGATATTTTTGCACGAGTGGCAAAGATTCATTCCGTTTAGGATCGAAATAACCCGCGATTCCTGTAACAAGGTCGACATGAAACTCGAAGCCAGGACCTCGGTGCTGGTGCAAGCTTTGGACGCAATTGTCGTTCAGTGGTTGTCGCGCAATGACGACGAGAAAGCGCATCTGGAATACGACACTCTTCCTTACGACAATCCGAACGCGATGAAGAAACTTTTGAGGCTCAAGATCGTCCTTCTCCGGACAGTTTTGGAACCCGCGGCTCTGCACAGAAAGATCGTCGCCATCGAGGAGCACAATAAGCATATTAACGCCAAAGTTCTCAGGACGTCCGACGGTAAAAAATTTCGAAGGAGATGTTCGCAGTTTGACTTACAAACGAATATTCTGACGAAAAGACGGGCCGAATTGGTCACGTCGCTGTACAGTCGTTCGTTGGTAAACGGAGCCGACGATACCGTACGATCGTTTCGCCAATTGGTACACAAAAATGTTCGGAATCCGGATAAGTGGTCTTTGCGCGATTACTTGCGACTCATTTATCTCAACAACGAAATTTTCACGACTCACACGAGCGCCGCGTTGTCGGAGGCTCTGGATCGAGCGCTGTCGGAGTCGACGGGTCCGCGGCAGGCCGCCGCTCCGGTGGAGCAAGCGTCGCCGATCGTACTCGACACGCGCGACGACTCGAACGGACCTGAAAAAAATTCTATCGATTTTTCCGTTTATTCTTCTCCGTTGCCGAGCCAGAATCCAGAAGAGATCACCGTTGTCGAGGATCGCGGCGGCGAAAGCTCGCGAATACCCACTGTGTTCGGCATCGACGAGACAGCGAGCGCCAACGGAGAAATTCTCGCGGACTTGAATGCTCAATGGAGCGCGCCATTCAGACCCGTCGTCGCGAACGAATCTGGTCCATCACCTCCGTCGTCGCCGTCGATCGTAACTCGGAGCAATTCGCGCCGACTGATCGGCCGAAAGAGGATCGAAGCGAATCAAGGCTTGCTGAGACTATTGACCAAACGCAACAGAAAGTTTTACCGTAACGCAGCGAGAGACGTTATAAAATTAGCCAACTCGTCGAACCTGCCGTATCTTCAAGAAATGGCCAAGTCGATGAAATTCAAAATGGGCCACGGTACCGCAACGATGAACGACGTGCACGAGCTTCAGAGCGAAATCGAAACGGCGACCTGTCAAAAGTTCGTGCCGAAAGCTCCGCAGTCAAATGGGCCGCGTCAGTCGTTGCTCAATAATTACAAAAAGGCTTATCAAGATTTTCACAAAACTGTCTAACACACACACACACATATATATATATATATATATATATATATATATATATATTATATACGTTCATTAAATTTATCGAAATATTTTCTCTACTCTAAACTTTTTATTCTTCGATAATTTACATTTCATATTTGGCGATGGATGAAAGAAGAAAAAAAAAACGAATGGTTTCCATCGGTTTCGATTCGAGCGACGAGAGAAAGTTTTCCGCTTTTATTTTTTTTATACACTTATCAATGAAGAAAATAAAATCGGCGGACCGTTATCATTTCTTGATAGGCGGCGGGCCTTGCATGGAAGGCGGTGGTCCGTTCATTGGCGGCCTCATTGGTCCCATGGGACCCATGGGCCCCATCATAGGTCCCATTGGACCCATCATGGGAGGCCTCATTCCCATCATCGGCGGCAACGGGCCGTGAGGTCCCATCATCATCGGGCCGCCCGGGCCCATCGGCCCTCCGGGATGCATACCCGGCGGTGGCATCATTCCGAGCGGTCCCTGCGGCGGCACTCCGCCCGGTCTGGGTCCGAGATTCGGCGGCGGTGGTATCGCGGCGCCCTTGTTGGCCGCGAACGGATTCGACGCTATTTTTCCAGCCTTGAACGCCGCCGTTGTCGCGTCGATCAGGTGCTGCGCCTGTTCCTCCATCCATTTCTGATAAAAGTACTTGACATTGTCCTTGTGCTTGCGTCCCTGGCAGTGGGTCTTTCTCACGCTCGGCGAGTCGTGAGTGAGATACGTGTCGCAGTAGTCGCAATAGTATTTTGGCATGGCGTCGTTTTTTTTTTTTGTCTACGATAGGTTATGTTTGACGTTTCACGACTTTCAATTCGATACGTTCGTCCTGTTGACAATAATGAAAAAATTTAATCAACTCATCGCCTCCCCTTCTCACGAATCGTTTCACGCCTCGGTATTTTTCATCACGAAACATTCTCTTCGATAAACAAACATCGAGCTTTGGATATTAGTAGCAAGTATCTCACCAATTTTCGGAAACGCTAACTCTCAGATTGCTTCATGTTTTTTTGCTTCCTACGAACGGCGATATTGTTTCTCGATAGCCTCTGAGCTTTGTGTATCACTGGATAAATTCGATTTCAGTCTATTCCGATTGTTCACATTATTTTGTACACAGAACACTCGTTCGCTTTTTTTTCCTCCTTTCATTCGAATATGGGTAACAAACTTCTAGTTCCTCGATTGTTCGACATTCGAGATTTGCCGTCGAGTTTTTGACGAATAAAAATCTGCTGTACCGACCGGTGGTGCAAGTGAGTGCTCTTTCGTAACGCTGTGTTACGTCCCGACCGGTGCGACGAACTGCGCCTTCGCAATTCGTCGGTACGACAGAAGCCTATCGAATTTATATGAACGCGACGGATTACGCGGCGCGAATTTCAATCGTGTCCTTTCCACATGATTCTGCCCGGAACTATCCATTAAGAACTGCCTTTTGATGATAATATACAATAATAGATGGGTGTGCCCTTTCAACGACAAAATGAAATATTCAAATGATTTGTGTAAATCTCCCAAAGGTACTATGTTAAAATATTCTTGGAAGAAACGATATTGGAAAGTCCCAGGGTTACAACGTATCTTCTTCTTCTAATTCTTGGAAGCCATAAAAATCTTTTCGACTGCGTATTCAAAGTGTGCACGCAGAAATAATAAAGTTAAAAGAACAAGACGCGGTCATCATGGACGGGGGTTTTTCCTTTCGAGGGGACAATAATATAGACTCGATGCAAGTAGAAGAAAGTTAACGCGCGAACCAGGGAGGTGCCGATTACAACGAGCCACGTATGCGAGTGAGAAAAAGTCGCGCGGCCCCGCTAAAAATTCACATATGACTCGCAGGATCCTATTTGGGACGATATAGGAAGAAACTTTCCAGACGGATACTTATACGGGATCCCATGTGGGATGATACGGGGAGAAATATCCCACGCGGTAACCCGCACAGAAATCAATGTCGTTCCATCGTCGCGCGAAATTCATTATTTTCATACTTATCGTATGCGCTCCGACAAGTAGTCCCCAATCGGTATTTCTTTGATATTGTAACAGGATATGGGCTCTCGTCAACATGTTAAACATTGTGCGATCATGCCAGTAATCGGGGACAATAAGGCATTGAAAGAACATCTTCAATATCGGGGTGATTATAATTTTTTATAAGCATTTATTAAATACTTTAATGCACATGGTATTATTTTCGATTGATTAATAAATCGTGATAAAAAGTTCAACTTTTTGTACGTACAAAAGAATTACATTTTTTAACTCAAAGAAGGTATAAAAAAAATTCCCAGCTGCGGCGATTTCCTTATTGCATCGATAACAGGACCGTAAAGTATGACATCGATGTTTTCATTGCCTTGTGAAAAGAATATGCGGAAGTGATGTTTTATTCTCCTGGATACTTCTTTATAAGTTCATCGAAGCATTTCGCTCACCGTTGCAAAGGTTTCCATTGATAACACATATATTTTTCCAGCGGTAACCTTGCACGGTTCGGCACTTCGCATCATAATAACGATGAGCAGTTTTTTTGCTCGCGTCGATATGTCATACCATTTAATGTTGTAACTGAGAAAAATAAGAATTGAAAGTCATATCTTAGCCCGGTCTACAATTTTCTGTTACGCTTACGTATCTATAAATATGTGTTGACTATGTTCCATTAGCGTGTGCCCTTGCCAACAAACGTAAAACAAATGAATAACTTCGCCTATCGCAAAAGCCCCGTGTCTAAGAACTTCACCGGGTTGGTCCAGATTGGTTACGGTCTGATAATCGTCAAAAGAACAAAAAAAATTACCGATCGCACTCTCTCGTGTTCCTTATTTCTAACTCGGCAATTATACTTACCATAAAACCGGTTAACGTCATTACCAACATATCTAGGCCAAATCCGAAAAAGTAACATATGTGACTCGCCGACTCGATGAGCGCTGTGAATCTTGTTGGCGAAGAAAAACAATAAAAATGCCTATTAACGAATGTCGAACCGGATTAACGATAATATAATGAAAATCATTAACGAACTTACTCGACAGCTTTCTTGTGAATTTTTATACAAGCGACGATGTTATCGTAAGCTTCGTCCTTTAGATCGATAGAACCTTCATTCGCGTCGAATCGGTCGTCGGAGCAACCGAGACCTTCGAGATTCTCCAAACGTGACCTAAACAAATATTCGATCGCATGTCCCTGTGGAAAGGTCAATTCCGGTTTTTCTTCATACTCTCACCCCAATGTAGCGAACATAGCGCAGGCATGATGGACGAGGACCGCGAACAACGTGTCGTACGCGACAATCATGGACATCATTACGGGCATCGTCATACAAGCGTGAAGCGTCAAATAAATATAGTTTTCATCCTGGTCGACGAAGTATTCCGTTTCGTAAAGATATATACGATCGCGCGACTGATTGAGGGGTGCAACTATGTCCAAGATGGCCGGTATAATTGGTATGGACAGATACACTCCCAGAGCGAGAGCCATGTATACTGTAAAGCAACTGTATATCGATGTTGCCGCTTGCTTTTCGCTTTTCATCACTTATTCTCATCATTCTTACCGGCATAAATCAACGTTAGAAGTCTTCCCTGTTCGGCATAACGTTTCAGGATCGTGCCCTCGAGATTTGTGTTATCTGGATCCCAGTCGTCTTTTATTCGATTCGCCAATGACCTTAACTGAATTTTCATTCGTAAGAATATTTCGCGGTATGTTCGACATTTAATACATCGCGTACTTTATCGGCGTTGACGGTGCAATTAACGAATCTAGCGACACTTCTGGAATGAAGCCCCAAAACTGGAAGGCACAGCATCATCGCCTTCAGATCCCCCGTATATTCAAAGAATCTAATCAACTATAATAGTAATAGTTATATGAAAGTATTATCATTGCCTCGATATTTTATTGTATTTGAGTCTCTCACCGTGAACAGCTCTCACACCTTCTATATTACTCGTAACCAGTTGGGATCGTCCGATTTGTTAGCAACGTCTGGCGTTTCAACGACAACAGCAACAACAACGATTTACACTCAGCCATGCAATGTTCAAATAAATTCCAAAAACGCGAGCGAATCAAATGCATCGTTATCGATAAGAAAAACAAATTGTCCGTGGCCTAGCGTGAAAAAAGTCGTGGGAATTCGTCTTTTTTATTCTGTTCGTAGCTATTGCTTTTATTGAGAAAAATAAAAGATGCATCAATCCGCTCAGATTCCGAATGTATCCATGAACTGTATCCGCACAAAAAGCGTAAGTAGCGCACATATGGCGTTGCTCGTACACATCGATGGACCGTGCGATTCTTTGAGCATGCAACGCGTGACTTCAATAATGACGCGAAGGAGAAGGAGTCGTAGAAGCCCGACTAAGCCCTGTCGGATTAGGCGACCACGGCCGCAACCTTTTTTCCACCGTAAAACTACCGGTTGCATTCCGCCGTTTCCGGATACCCGAGCGTCCGTATACCGCGGAGAGCTCGGGAACGCTGCAGATGGATTTTCCCAATATGAGCAGAAACAACCGAGAAACAACCTCGATTCTGTCGACACTGCGCACGTTTTTCTTTTTATTCGAATGATAATACGAGTGCGGCAACGAAAAAAAGACCGTGATTCCACCATTGCTGATTTTTTCCGTCGATTTTTGGAAGACCCTATCGGGTTACCGCACCTCCGAAACAACCGTAAACGGAATCACTGTTGTTCTTTGTTGCTGTCATCGTAACAAAACCAGATCGGCGACGTTTGAAAGGAGGTTGTTTTCCGGTTACTTTCGCTTGCAATGCGAAAAATCTTCTCCTTTCCAATTTTACCGAACCACCGGCCGTACTGATGGAAGGGCGTTCAGTATGGCCACCGGAAAAACAATGCGAAAAATCTATCCGGAACCCTGCCGAGCTCGTAGTTCTCTACGGTCGCTCGGGCCTTACCGATAGCGCGTTGATGTCGGTTGTTTCACGAAGTGAGCTTCCTCCGGGACTCGAATGAGACCGAAAAGAGACTAAACTAGTGGCAAATATTTAGTGAACTTGAATTTCGCTCGTGACGGTCAATCACGCGCGTACATACCCAGTCTACTAGGAATTTGCCACCAGTTGAGATTTTTTTTTTTTAGTCCAACACTCGACACTCGAATCTATACTTATTTCTTCGGTGTAGCTTCTTAGCGGCGTTCACGAATGCACTCACTGGCCCGTCGATTTTCGGGCGGCGTATTAATGAAAGGGCCACTGAACCGATAATTTCCCAAAGCGTGTTCATACACACCTAGAATGCATTTCCTCTCCCGGCGGAACGTCACACTCGTTACACACATTTCAATTTTTTGATGACTCACCTTAGGAGTAACTATACTGCTTACAAGGAGTATATACGTGAATCTAAAAAAACGTCGTTCATTCGGTGTCTGAAGAGGCCACTGTCCGAGAAAATACAAGAGCCGCCTATTGATGCGATAATAAGAAATTTCAAAAAAATCATTTGTCATGCCGGCACAAATCGTTGATTATCGTTGCTCGATGAAGACGGTCCTCTGTGCTAGGAACGATCGCGTTGTCTCATAAAGTGACGTTTGAAGAATTGTAACGGGAACGCGGCGCATAGCAAGCTCTTCTTTGGATAGTTAATAATTGAACGGTATCTCAATAGGATCTTTAAATAAACCTTTGTACACCCTTTACCGCGAAAATAGAGGTATGCGAGTACAGAGGTTGCTCGTGTGTGAAATAGCCCCCGACACTCATTCTCTTCTATATACCGTTCATTAAGAATTCTCTCAGTTAACGGACCCTTTCCACTCTCTTTTCTGTTAAATTCGTTAAACACACATCTTCTCTCTCTTTGCCTATCGATCCAACATAATGAGTCAGTTAAAGGGGGGTGGGATAAGCTGTAGTGTAAATGCAAACTTCATAAAGCCATTGCTATCTCACTTACGTTTATCGTACTGTAGTCGACAAATCATCCATGATAGCATCCATGACTTCTTCGACCCGAGTCAGTACAGCCATGACTGTCGACTGTCGAAGTGTGGTGTTACGTTCATTAAGACGACCAAAGAATTCATTTTTGTTAAAAATTTGAATAACTATGAACAATAATATTATTCAAGTACAACCAGCCAGTGATAACAGTGATCTATTACGTTCAAGTTAACAGTACATACTAAAATACAGGGAAAAACGATCGAACAACAAAATATATAGAAAATTATGTATAATAATTTTTCGCGTAAGCTAGTATGTACCGCGGTGTTACAACACTCAATGTACAATTTCACTGATTGGGTTCGGTTGAGTTTTTATTCACTGCGTTCAAAGATACACGGGACTGTTCAATGAGACCTGTCGCTCGACATACGTATTATTGTACCGATGTAAGCATCGTGAAATACGACATTGCCGTTTGAAGCACCTTAAATGAATTAAGATTTTGTTTGGATAAATGAGAATCATTAATGTTGACACGGGGCACAACAATTAAATATTGCCTAACTCACACTGCAAAAGTTTTCCATCGACATGACATACAATCTTCCGGCGCTAATGGTACACGGTGTGGCAGTCCGCCTTAACAGAAGCACGACCAATCCCCTCGATCTTCGAGACATCAAGTACCATTGTGTACTGTATCTATTTTATGGAGGCAAATTCGTTTATTTCGAGAAAATATGCGGACCACCGTGGCATATATTTGCAATAATTTTCCCATGTTGTCGTTAATTTGAAAAATACACAATGACCGTGAAAACAATCGGTCGGTCTATGCTTCAAGACGACTCCCGCAATCGATACGAAACTGTTTATGTGAAAACGGTCGCAATGGTGTCACGGGGCTTTTTCTTTTTCAACAATCTTTCGACGGAGAATCGCGGATCGTTCTTCGAGTCTTTCGGGACGCGATTTGGAGTGCTAGAAATCAATAATACTCACGCAGAATCCCGAACCCGAGAGCTGGCGTCCATTATCCAATGTCCAGGCAAAGTATTACAGAACAAATGAACAATTTGAGCGATAGTGAAACATACGAATCTCGTCGCGTCTTGTTTCGATGTGTCCGCCGCAACTGCCTTCGCACCCAGAAGGACATATAACTATGTGACGAGATGATGCCGTGACCTTGCCGACAACACTTACCATAGAGCCCGTTGAGCTCATGCATACCAGACTGAAGGCGAGTACCAGAACCAGAGCCCACTCATTCGTGGACTCCATGAGTCGGACTAATCTGTAGAAAAAAATACAGTAGAGCACACTCTATCGTAGATTCTGCCGTAGGAGTATCGATTTGATCATTTTGATGCAAACGAGTGACTTTGTGTACGCGCCAAGCGTGAGATCCCGACAACGAGATTCAACGAGTCTCCGTGATTGTCTTATTTTCTTGATATCTCAGGTATTGAACTCTGCACTTTTTTTTTATTATTATGTACTTTATTATCATGCAGACACTTCTTTCTGAACACATGCAATGTTCCTCGGGACCTCGCCGAATCAATCATTGTATCATCACGTACCGTACAAGACGCTTGTGAATCTTGATGCAAGGAACGATTTGTCGATAACAAATATCGTCTCGAAGATCCGGATCGAACATATCGTCTGTCAACTGTGCATGTTCTTGGTATATATTCTCCAGACGATATCTGTAGACGTTAAAAACTTGTAATGATGTGATGTTATGACATTTCATCGAACAATTGTGGAATAGAACTATTATACAAATTGTCGCTGGACATTGCACTCCATAACTGGACTTGGAAGCGGACAAACGCGCGCTAACGAATCATTGGCCCGATTTAGTAATATTTGCGACATTGATTTGAAAAAATTTGGAATATTGCCTCTTTAGAAAATATTTCGCCTCACCTGTTGATATGTAAACGCGCGACTGTGTATAAGTAATTCGTAATAACACGTATCATAAACTTTGTCACCTCACTATCCGAAACATCGCGCAAATGTGTTGCGCTATCGCCATGTAGAGAGTATCAATGGCCACTAACATCATAATGCCAACGATGCAGGCAACAGATCCGTGAATGAGAATCGGATAGAAATATTTATCCGGATCGACATGATAGTCGGTCTGGAAAAGTACGAGTCCGGGTCGCGTGTGGTTCAGCGGTGCAACCACATCCAGAACTTTGGGAATCAATGGCGATAATATCCAAGCCGTCACAACTGCGTAGATCAGGCCTAAAACGAAATAGGATTATAAAGAAAAAAGTTCCGTTCTATTGATAAAAAACGGCGTGAATGGGGTTTAGCTGACTTATATAGGATATCGTGGCGTATCTTCCCTTCTCTCCGTACGTTTGAAGAATCTTCCTTTCCGTCGGATTTGTCGTAGTTTTCCAGTTGATTTCAATCTCATTCAGTGTCTCCCTTAACTTCAACATTCGTATATAATTCAATTATCACGATACAGCATTTGCCGAATAATACTATTAGCAATCGAATCAATAGTTTGTAGTCACCCTGCCGAGGTAGAGGATACTGTTCAATAGTTTCAGAAAGCAGCCAATGTGAGTCACTAGAGGGACGAAGCACTCGATAAAGAGGCTCACATTGCCCCACGACATGAACGCCTTGCGGATCTTCAATTTCCGATTGTACGTTCGAAGACGCAGATCCAAACAGATACAACGGTATTGGCGAATAACAATCATATCTGACTTTAATGCGTCCTGAAGCGATTCTACATCAAATCAGCATTTTGTGCGTGTTGCACATGCCGCAATTTTTGCGTCATGTGCCGCTCCGTCTATCATTTTTTTTTTTTTTTTCGAAATGTATCAAAGCTTTTTTCCTCAGATTCAATTAAAACGTACTTTCACATGAAATTCTCGCAGGGACCAGTGAAATGTATTTACTAGAAATAAGCAGTGGCCGAATGAAAAAAAAAAGTGCATCTTCATTAGCCTTATACTTGACGTGAAAACGATTTATTTACGATGACAGATCATCGGATCAGGCCCGATATCGTGTGTAATGAATCATAACTATAGAGTTTATGTAGCCGTCGACTAGTATAGCCTATATAGTAGATAAGGCTCTACCTGCGGGATCATGAATGTAACGCAGAAGGAAATCGAGCCGATTACTCTGAAAGCTCTGACAGACGTGGATTGATACGGCCACTGGCCATTCAGGGACAGCAATCGTTTGTTGAGGATGTAATATCGCGAATCAAAAAAATCTACATTGCCGTTCGTTACAGTATCACCTTCGCGCGCCACTATTTCCGTTTTGTCCCTCATGGCTACTTCGGAAACTTCGACCAATATGCCGATACCGAAATCTCGTGCCAGTTCCTGTGTTCGAGATGAAAATATAATATCGCGTGAATGTGACCGCGCGACCAATTTATTTTAACGAACATGCATCTCAATTTTTCGAAAGAGGCCGGTGTTCCCATTATCGAAGCGACAGCAAAGAGATATATTACTGGACGTCTTCCCGCACGACGGACGTCTATGACATTAGGGTAGGAAAAGACAATTTGCATACCTTATCGTCAATCGTAGCATTTTCCATGCGGTTCCTGGAAGAGTGCATAGCTTCTCAGTTATGCACCAGTACAGAACGCTAATGACCCCCAATTTTGTTGTCCAACGCGTCACCCCAACACCCCATTCGGCAAAGCATTTTATTCGGTGGCTAATCTATAACAATTCTTCTGGCTAAATTTCTTCCAACGATCGTATGCTGATATAGGCGGAATGACTGTCGCTAGGTTTCAAATGGATCATGGATGTGTGTGTGGCGATCTGCATTCGACTATTATATTACTCTTCCGCGATCCTCGCAACTGTCGTTGGATGCGGACGTCTTTGCGCGACTCGAGCGAACGTCGCTCGATTTTTACTTGGAATTAAGGATGCGAGCCTCCGTCACGTGAATTGTTATCCATTTCTATTGTTAAATGACGTGAAATTTTATACCCGGTGTTTTTATCTTCGCCCGTATCTCGCTGCATCCGTTTTTTTTTTTTTTTTTTTTTTTTTTTTTTTTTTTTTTTTTTTTATAAAAATTAGACAAAAATGTTGTTTTATACAATTCAAATTCTCGCGCATCTCTATGGACAGTGGTAATTTATTGTTACTCAAACACCGAGTGACTTGGACGGCGACGCGATGTAATATTACGGCGAGGTGTTCGTTGATCATTGAAGAATGTTTCGTCTTTCCACGAATCGCGCTGCAACACGCCGATTCAATGCCGCACATCTCCCTAAAAGAACTACGGAAACGTCTGTTATCAAGTTCTTTCCATGATAACAGTGAGCAATGAGATATAAAAAGTGTTCCTCGATTCATCGCTGAATCGGGACGAAAACTCCAGGAAAAACGGACGAACAAAAAAATATGTAAAACGTTATGTACAATATTTTTTTCCGTAAGCTAGTACCGCATTGCTATAATACTTGATGTACAATTTTACCGATGGGGTTGGATCGAGTTTCCTGATTGCGTTTGAAGGTACACGACGAGACTGCTCAATGAGAGCCGCCGGTGGGCATGCGTATCATTGTACCGAAGTAAGCATCGTGAAATACGACATTGCCGTTTGGAGCACCTTGAATACATCAAGATTTTGTTCGGATAAATGAAAATTATTAATGTTAACCAAACGGCACAACAATGCGCATTGTCTAACTCACACTGCAAAAATTTTCCATTGACATGACATACAATCTTCCGGCGGCGATGGTACACGGTGTGGCAGTCCGTCTTAACAGAAGCACGACCAATCCCCTCGATCTTCGAGACATCATGTACCATCGTGTACTGTATCTATTTTGTGGGGAGAAGCTAGTTCATTGCGAGAAAATGTGTCGACCACAGTGGCATATATTTGCATGAATTTTCCAATGTAGCCGTCAATTTGGAAACTCCTTGTTTTTTCGCATACCCGATGCAATGACCGTGAAAGTTATTCGTCGTATGGACACTTTGAGGCGATGGAGTACAGTCTCGGTCGGTAACGTAATCGCCTTGCCTATTTTCTATGAAATGTTTGCGCTAGCCACTAAGAACAAATAAAGTTTTTGTAGACCCTCAAAGATGCATGAAAACCAATTTTGCATTTGGACGTCGAAGCAACAATTTCGGAGAAAATAGCGAAAGCGAATAGCGATTACTATTGGAGGATCTCTTACGGCTGTACCACGTCGCTTAAGACAACTCCCAGAATTATTACGCGGCCGATTACGTAAAAACGGTTTCGGCGGAATTACGGGCTTTTTTCTTTGAACTCTATGACTTTTTTGGCGCTTTTGGTAATCATCTAATAGTTGTTCGGGTGATGATGAGGAGTGCTCGGAAACAGAGCGGGGCAAAAGCTATAATGACCTATAGGTTGTAGGTATACCTACCGGGTGTACTCGAGTACTCAAGTACATGGACGCCGGTGTATATGGTAATTATGGAGAGCCGCTGTCCTAGCGTACCAAGTATGCACGTAACTTTAAAATATACTTACGCGAAAATATACTTACGCGGAATCGCGAACCCGAGCACTGCTATTCATTATCCAATGTCCAGGCAAGGTATTACAGAAAAGATGAACCACTTGGGCGATGCTGTAGCATATGAATCTGGTGGCCTCTTGTTTCGATGTGTTTTCCGCGACTGCCTGCGCGCGCACGAATCATATCATTATATTACGAAGGAGCGCCGTAACGTGTCCGATAACACTTACCATAGAGAGGGTTACGCTCATGCACACTAGACTGAAGCCGAGTACCAAAACAAGGGCCCATTCATTCGAGGACTCCATGAGTCGGACGAATCTGCAGTAAAAAAAATATAGTAGAGGCCACTGTATTTATAAACCGGCCTCTTTTTGGAGACGGAGAAGGGTTACTATGAGAAGAGTAGATTGTTATCAGACGCAGTATTAATTCGATCATCTAAATGCAAACGAAAGACTCTTTGTGAGAGCCTAGCCTGAAATCCCTTGAACAGATTCTACGAGAATCTCGATGTGATGGTCCAATTTTTCGGCTACCACAGATTCCGAACTCTACATATATATTTCGAAACTTACTCGTGCTTATTCGGATACGGAGAAATTGCTAAAGCATTGTGCCTTACATTATTTATATAGTATATTTTCATATTTTTTATCGTATAAGTAAGTATACTTCTTTTTGCTATGTGATTTCTGTTTAGTGTGTACTTTTTTATCATGCAGAGATCCAGTCCAGACTTCGCGGAATCAATCGTTATACCATCACTTACCGTAGAATTCGCTTGTGAGTCTTGATGCAAGGAACAATCTGGCGATAACAAATGTCATCTCGGAGATCCGGATCAAACATATCGTCTGCCAATTGTGCATTTTCTTGTTGTATATTCTCCAGACGATATCTGTACACGTTAAAAACTTATGAGCCAACTGAACCACTCCGAAATTGAATCTTGATGCTGATTAAAAAACGCTAGCGTGTTTAATTGCATGTTATATTCATAAAATCCTAGTGCGTTAATAAAACTCGATCGGTATCGAAGGGTTATGATACTTTATCGATCGGTTGCCGAATACAATTATTCCCGAATAACTATTTCGTCTCACGTTCGTTTATTCGCGAATGCGTGACTTTGCATAGTTAATTCGTAATAATACGTATCATGAACATTATCACCTCACTATCCGAAACATCGCGCAAATGTGTTGCGCCATCGCCATGTAGAGAGTATCAATGGCCACCAACATCATAACGGCAACGACGCAGACGACCGATCCGTGCAGGAGAATCGGATAGAAATATTCGTCCGGATCGACATTATAATCGGTTTGAAAAAGTACGATTGGGGGTCGCGTGTGGTTCAGCGGTGCCAACGCATCCATGACTTTTGGAATCAATGGCGATAATATCCAAGCGGTCACAATCGCGAACATCAGGCCTAAAACGAAATACAACTATAAAAAAAAAAACGTTCTCTCCAATTATCGAAATTGCGTCGATGAGCCTCAGCTAACTTATATAGGACACTGTGGCGACTCTTCCTTTCTCTCCGTATATTCGAAGAATTCGTCTTTCCGCCGGATTTTTCGTAGTGTCCCAATTGAATTTGATCTCATCGAGTGCCTTCCTCAGCTGCAATATTTTCAATTCATATTTCACAATATAGCGTATCGCGAATAATATTGAATGACATACTTCCTGCAGTGGAATGAATAGTTTCTAGTCACCCTGTCGATGTAGAGGATACTATTCAGCAGTTTTAGATAGCAGCCAATGTGTGATACTAGAGGGGCGAGGCACTCGATAAAAAGATTCAGATCGCCCCACGACAAGAACGCCTTGCGAGCCTTCAACGCACGATTGTACATTCGGCAACGAAGAAACCAAACATATACAATGATATCGCCGAGTCAATGTTGATATCTGAGTTTCATGTATCCCGAAGCGATTCCACACCAAATCAGCTGCATTGCTGCTCGATACTTCTCAAAGCAATTGAACATTATTCTGGGATGGGATGTGTGTATAAGCAAGAATGACATGACCATTTTTCAATCCTTCATAATAAACAACCTTTTTTTTTTGGTCGAGCGAAAGAAAGTGCATCTTCATTGGCCATATACTTAACGTGCAAAGGTTTCTTTACGATCCCAAATTGTCACATCAGGCCCGATATGGTGTGTAATCAATCAACTGTAGTTTATATAGTTGTCAACTACAGTATAGCTTCTACGGTAATTAGGGCTCTACCTGCGGTATCAAGAATGTAACGCAGAAGGCAATTGAACCAACGACTCTAAAAGTTTTGACGGACGTAGATTGATACGGCCACTGGCCATTTAGCGAGAGTATCCGTTTGTTAAGGACGTAATATCGCGAATCAAAAAAGTCCCCATCGACGTTCGTTACAGCATCACTGTCGTGCTCCACTGTTTCCGTTTTGTCTGTCATGGCTACTTTTGAAACGACACCCAATATGCCTATACGAAAACAAACTGAGATACCGAAATCTATCGCCTCCTCCGTCGCTTCGGCTTCTCTGTTCGTTTTAAAAAATGCTATCGCGTGAATACGAACGTGCTACCAATTTGTTTCAACAAACGCACATCCCAATATTTTCAAAATAGGACGGTGTTCCTATTATCGAAGAGACGTCAAAGAGACATATCCCTACTGTACAGTCTTCTTACCACAAGACGAACGTCCGCGACTTAGAGTAAAGACAGACGATTTGCATACTTTATCATCAGTCAGAGCGTTTTTCATGTCACTTATGGTAGAGCTCCTCAGCTATGCACCATTACAGAACGCGAATGACCCGTAATTTTGTTATACGACGAGCGACCGCAGCACCCTATTCGGCGAGACATTCTATTCGCTGCCCGTTACGCAGCAATTTCCGCACCAAATTTTTCCAAGAATTATCCTAATGTAGACATAGCGTTATCGACGTTAACGGCGAATCGCGCTAGCGAATTCGCAATGACTCGGTAGATTTTTAATGAGCTGATCGCTTTGTGAAAATTTTTGACTCGATGCGGATGTGCATGACACCATTATTTTCGTCGTTCGCGACACCTGCAACGTATTTGTCGTATTTGATTGCCTTCACTCACGAAGTGCAGCGTTCGAGCCTCCGTCAAGACAGATTTTTTCATTGTGTTATAACGTGGCATCTTTACATCCCATATAACCCCGCATTCGTGCTCGTGAAGAGCCATTGGGCGTAGGTCGATTTTTTCGATGGTCTCGGGGGAATTGATAAACCGCTAAAAGAAAAACGGCGGGTGCTCAGCGTGCAGGCTGTGGAGAGAAGAGCTTTGCAGCGTCGTAATAATTGCTTAATTCTCAAATGCAGACGAGAAAGATAATCTCGGATTTACCAAAAAAAAAAAAAAAATTAAATGATACGGCCCAAGTGATTCACAAGAAACACTTCTTTATGGCAAAAACTATTGTCTTTTTAATGCAAAAAATTGGTGTAGATAATTGGCGTTCTACTGCTAGGCGATTTATTGTGATGCTTGAAAACACTGGAACGCCAATTATTTATAGCTATTTTTTGCATCAAAATTAGTACATTGTGCAACAAGGGCCGAAAGTTGGCGTTTGCGACGCGTGTGATGTTTGCTGCCCGAGCGAAGCAAGGGCCGCAATCACACGAGTCGCGATCGCCAATTCGGCCCACGTTGCACACTATACTTTTTTCGTAACTCGTGCATGAATCGCGGCACTTTCCATGGCAGTCTTGCGAGCCGCAAGTGGCCAATAGCATGCCAGTCGCGAACCCGTGGTGAAATGATAAAGTCGCGCATGCGCAGTTCGTATTTTGTTCACTTTCGGCCCTTGGGAGTTTACTTTCGACGTTTTCGCCCCTAGAGTCATAACCTCACTTTTCAGTGTTCGTCTCGCGCGACTGCCATTCCAAGTGCCGCAGATTCATGCACTCGTTACAAAAAATATGCTGTGCAACGAGGGTCGAATTGGCGATTGCGACGAGTGTGAGGTTTGCGGCCCGAGCGAAACTTTCGACCCTTGTTGCACAATATACTATTCCTCACGAGTGTGAGTTTGCATTCACACGAGCTAAGAAAACGTTTTTCCGCCGAGTAGCGTATACAATTTTCCTTCACAAGGTGCGGAGAGTGAGATTTCCGCGCTGCCGTGAAGGAAAAGCTTTTTTTTGTTGAGTCTACTTGGCTCGTATGATTTTTTTTTTTTATTATCAAAAAATTGTTTTCAAACTATTTTTGAAATACCTGTCATCGTTTTTTACATATTTTACAAAAAAATGTTTAAAATTTTTTAATATTTAGAACGTCGAACCGATAAACCAATCGGTATAACACAAATTATTATTATTATGTTTCAAAATTAACACAAGATTATTCAGATTAAACACAGTTTGCCAAACTCATAACAATTTGTCCGTTTGTATGAGTAAAATCGATGTTAACAACGTGAAAATCACCAAGTGAATGTCCGTTTTTGCGACGCGACCCCGAAGTTTTTTTTTTCTTTTCAAAAAGGATACAAATTTTCGTAAGAGTGATCGGGGATAGAAAAGACTCGCAACGCAAGTGTCGATTGGTCGAGCAGGGTTAGCTTTGGAGTCGGAATATAAACATTTGCCGACCGGCAGTAAGTGCACATGGCCAATTCAGCCCTGTATGAAAGGCTGAGGAATCTTTTCATTTTTACTGCACTTTTTGAGAGTTTGAGGGGTCGAACAAAAAAAAACGAACTTTCTTTTGAGAAACTATATAACGTTAATCTTTCGAAACGTTAGAGTGTCACGTTGTAAACCTCTTCGTTACACTAGTCAATCTGTTATTTTAGTTCCTACAAAACTTCAGCCACATCGCGGCTGTAGCCTGTCCGTGGTTTGGTCCTGTGACTTCGGCATATCGTCTATGCTACCTTCTTAAACACGGTGGCGGCGGCAACATCGTTTTATAATACGAAGAGATATATAAAATTCAACCCATAGTCGATAAACGTTGAAATTCCTAAAAGACGAATAAAGCTTTTGTGAAATTCCAATTACCTAAAGCCGGTTTATATTATTCAAGGGAATACTATTTAACGAATTTCAAATAAAGGAATTGAATAAACTTGATCTGTGAGTGACGAAGTTAGAGTTACTGTTCGATCTCAACGGAAACTCGTGCTCAGAAATGAATCATAGTAGTATTGCCAATGACGGTAATTCGTATCTTGAATGGTTAAACATTTACCTTTGATAGCTTCACGCTATAATAAAATTGAATCCTTGTACGAGGAAGGTATAACGTCGCATTTCGGCGACGGTGATAGGTGGGTCATGAAGATCTGCGTAGAGTCCGGCAATCTCTCGAATTTGTACACCGTTTCGTCGCAGTCACTCGTGACGAGTTTCGAGATCTGCGTCAGAAACGATGCACAGAAATCCGCGCAATCCTTCGGATCCCAAGACTGCAACGAAATTCATCGATCGTCAAGAACAAAGGTACAATACTTCACAAGGATGACAAAAAAAATGTTTCGAAGAAAAAAAAAAAAACGAACGTACATCCGCGATCGCGTACATGTTGTTGAGACTGTAATCCTTCAATCGATGGACCACTCCACTGTCGTCCCTGAAGCCGCATACAACTTTATCCACATTCGCCAGAAATCCCTGGCACCACCACTTGGAGATCTTGAATCTTCTGAAGGATTTTTCGTGTCCGGCATGCTCGATCATTCTGGCTGTCTTTAACTCGATGAATTTCACATCCTTCAGAGGCAGAGGGTCTTCGAGCTCCGTTTCGGACGAAACAGCGTCCATCTCGGAAGCGTACAAGACATTGTGTTCGCCAAATCGTCGTTTGTACACACAACGGAACTCTTCGGTTTCCTCGACCGGCTTGGAAGGATCCGGTTTCTTGGACGGTGAATCTGAGAAAAATCGAAAGATCATTGACGAATACTGTTGCCCAACGTTGAAAGATCCGTGAGGAAGATCTTCTTTTCATACCCGTTACAAGGTACTGTTCGAACTTGTGTCCCTAAGATGACATTCTCGACTCCGTTCGATTTGTCATATAGTTTAGTTTTTCTTGTTTGTCGGCCCTCATGTATATGGTTCCCTTCCACTTGGCTGCGTATATTATCCATGCATTTTTCCTCGCGTACCGAGTGCAAAACAGTCTGGTTAACAGACCACGAGAGCAGACAAAGTCCGGTTGAATCCTACGACAAAGAATAGGACTATGAACTATTTTTTCGGTTCAATGTCATTGAAACCGGATATGTACCTACCTGCGCTCGTTATTCGTTGAATTTGAAATATTGCGAATGCGAATAGAACATTTGATAATGCGATCCTTTGGTAGAATTACGAGGCGGTAGATTCTCCATTTGAAAAAACGTAAATTTCGACGAATCGAGTTGAGGTACAAAATTCTTTTTCGGAAACCGACGGGGCGGCCTAATAACGTATTGAAGAAATGACGCGGCCCCAAAAACTTTCGGTCGAGGCCCAATTCGACGCCAGACCCTCATGAAGTCAGCTGGGCCGTACACTATAATCCTGCGTTTTGTGAATGACCGTTCAATTACCGTTAGTGAGATTTCGGTAGACCTTTTCTATTGGCCATTTTTCGTGACGATGGTTCGTTAACCCGCATAAGGATTTTCCATATCTTCACGAACAATGGATCAACCGCATTACCAAACGATTCAATGGAATTTAAGGAACGCCCATGATGCAAGAGAAAGCGAAGATAAAGAATCGCACAGTTGGGGATTTCTCAGAATTAATGGTTTCGGGAAAAACCCACCAATTCACGGGTTCCTTCGACGCCCTGTTACGAGTGAAATACGAGAAACAAATGTTTCGGATCAATCCAATAATTACCGTTGGAACACTATTATTACAAAGAACCGCAATTGCGATAGTCATTCGCACTTTAGCGACCGCAAGACGAGCGAGCAATGGAATTACGATAGACCGCACAAACATTATAATGACTTAATTGAGTGGTACGTCGTTTTGTTTGAGGCAGTTGACTAAATCTATTGGAATTTCAAGAACATGCCAAGCTTTTTTTTTTTCATTTATTTTTTGAGCTATCGTGAAATTTATTTTGAAAATGGCGTACAATTTTTTAAACGATTGACGTTGCATATTTATGT
This sequence comes from Ischnus inquisitorius, assembly GCA_963924025.1. Lineage (NCBI taxonomy): Eukaryota > Metazoa > Arthropoda > Insecta > Hymenoptera > Ichneumonidae > Ischnus > Ischnus inquisitorius. The sequence continues at coordinate 141,309 of OZ001250.1, read as the reverse complement.
TAAATACGCTCCCGTGCCCGATCGCCGCAACGGTGCGCGATAGTTTTGATTTTCGGGAAAATAGGGGAAAGAGGGAGCGTCGCGAGATTTCGGCGAGATCCAACGGCAACGAGAGTGATAAGACGGAGAGCGTCTCCGTGAGTCGACCGAGATAGTCGATCGCGAGTCGTGTGCGAACGAGTGCGAGCGCGAGAGAACGATCGAGCGAGAGCTACGGACTATCGATTCTTTATCAAGCGCGAGCGTAATTTGTGTTATCTTCCATGAGATTAATAAAAGCATGTTGAGAAAGGAGGTTCTAGCACTTACTGTACCGCGACTAGGTTCTCGAGCGGGCTGTACTCGCGTAGGAACACGAGAGCCGACGCGAGCACACCTTCGGTCTCGAAATCGGAGTCGGAGACGAACGAAGGTGTACACGCGTCGTCTCACCTCATTGGCCGTGCGAGGCCGAAGTCAGTTCTTCCGGAGTCGCGACGCAGTTAGCACGCGCTCAGGTTTCCCAACGATATATATTATTCAATAAAGTATTTACACTGGTATCACATTAAACACGCCTATTTAATACCCTTCCTTGCAATCGATTCAGCTGCTCTAACAAAGCATTTTTGTGTGTTTCCATCGCGCGACGTCTCTCCCTTATTAATTATCCTGACACCCACGAGCGAGAACGGACCGAACGTCCGAGGAACGAAATACTTCGAACTTTAGCATTCATGAAATAAATGCCTGCAGCAAAGAACATAGAAGTATACTTCTTCCATGTTCTCTGCCGGCAGGAACTTGCCTTATGATGCGGCTCTTTACATTTTTTCCTCTTTCCTTTTTCAATAATTTTTTTTTGAATAAACGCTCCCGTTTCCGCCAATATCCAACTAATTAAAATTCTGTTTTGCCAACGACATTGACTGTGCGTCATAGAACCGCGGTGTCAAATTTCGTCGAGTAAGTAATTTTTAGCCGTTAACGAGAACATGCCGGACACGAAAATTGCTCGTCTCCACGAAACGCATAACTCTCTTCTTCTCGCTCCGACGAGCAGAGTCGAGACTCGAAACTATAAATCCACTAGACTTACCAATTGTCACTGTCGGCGGGAGGTTCGAGCTTCGCTTGATTCAACTTGATCCACTCCAGGAGATGAACCATTCCTTCGTCGATGAAAGATGCGTCGCGACGTTTTGCAGTTTCGACTCCTTTGTCAAGATCGAAGGCTACAGTTTCCCCCGAGGTCTGTAATACCTCATTCGCGTCGAATCGGGTACGTATTTTCTGTTGCTGTCAACGCTGAAGTATCCAACAAGTTCGGCTTTCGACACGATATCGGAAAGATGTTTGTTACGATACAAGGAACAATCGTAAATCGGAATATACATTTTTTAAAAATATATATATTCGTCGAACTTTCAATTCACGAGTTTGATAAATGGACGGACGATTTTTTGGACTGTAAGCGATAGCGCGGTCAACGGGGCAATGGCCTCTTCTTCTTCTTCCGTGCGGTTGGTTTTATCCACTGTGGCCAAGTACCAGACCCGAGTGACTTGCTGGCCGGATTGTAACGATAAGGGAAATCCCCGATTCATGGTTACGTTTCGAAATCGCACCAAGCGTCTTTTCTCTCTTTCTCATCGTGGAGGATGGAGAGAGAAAGATGGAAAGAGAAAGTCGCTCGGCCCTTGATTTGGGACGTGCTCGTGGCGTCCCGGCGTGCCTTGCCAACGTTTAACATATGCTGACCAATCACAGTCTATTATTTTGATCCTCCAATTCTTCGGCTGGGCTAAGTTTCGAATGGGAACGTACGCGGGGTATATCCCGAAACTTACTCGTGCTTACTCGGATACGGGGAAATGACTGAAGCGTTGTTGTGCCTTGCGCATGCGTAAGGCACTCTTTCCTCTTTTTTCTCATCGCGAAGGATAGATTCTATTCTTTCTCATCGCGAAGGATAGAATGAGAGAAGAGTCGCTCGGCGCTCATTCGGAACGTACGTCTGCGGATCTAGTGGCGAATCCTAGGGAACTCGGTATTCATTACAAAACGACCAATTGGGTACTTGAATATCGGTTATACGGGAATTCCGCCACTGGATTCACCACACCTTTTCCAGTTGGATCTCCGGCTCGGTGGAAACACTGAATATTCTTCAATAACCGTTGATCCTCAATTCGTGCACGATGTAGCCCAATTTTCGTACGTAATGGAGAGCCCGTCCAATCGGGGCCTTCTATGTCCAAATCCCAACGATGCGATTGGCCCTGCCTTCTCGTCCCTGTTCGTGGTTCGGTCTCATGAGAGTCAAGCTTGAAGTCGAACGAATCAATCGAATGATTTTGACCAAACGACTCGATTCGTTGACTAAAGAAAACATTTGACCATCATCTCGGAACACACGCGAGAATATTTTTGGCCGAACGAGGTTTTATGAATGTATATCGCGGTCTAATGACCGCTGCAAATGACCGACAAGTTGCACGAGCTCAAAACGCTATCGTCGTTTATCCAGAAGTCGAGTCTACCCCCTACTGCGTTTCTCATCGCGTCAGCCCCCAGCCATTGCATACTTTCACATAAACAGATATACATTTACCAACACGAATGCGTTACTCTCATTGGGTACACGCTCGTATTGCGAGTAACGCTCGGGTATTGGTGAGCACTATAGGTATTGTCAGCTATCTCGTTCCCACTTCCTGTGCTCGGTCGTCGGTTCGGTCCGAGCTCGCGCGCGTCGGCACCCCCGCGTCGGGTCTCTCTTCTCCGTCCGCGGCACCATCCAACGTATACGCGAAGGCAGGACGGAGAAAGAGCGCGAAGATACTCGGGCAACCCATTTCTCGCGCGGACCCGACTCGCTACTACAAGCGAAGTAGTAAATTCTACGCTTCGCAGTCGCAGCTTCATACGCGCGCCTCCCAAGCACACTGTATCGGCTACGTAAATACACACACGAGAGACACGCAATACACACTGTGCGGTGTTCGGCTGGTTAATGTCCATAGTATACGCGCCATAGTGGCAGAGCAAGCTCTCGGAGCGAGCGAGTGAGATAGTTACTGGACACAAACTCGTCATCGGAATCGCGATATCCGAGCTGTGTGTGAGCCATCGGCAGAACTGGCCAACGCATCATAATCGGGATTCGTCTTTTGACTATTTCGACGATACCGATTTGAAAAAATCGTCTCGCAGCTTTCAACGAGCTAACTGCGAGTCAACGCTTGTGTTACGGGACAATAGAAATATAAAATAAATAAAACGGGCAAACGCGACCGCGAAGGTTCTCGCCGAAGGTGTTCGAGGTGTTTTTTTAAGTTCGAAGTAAAGGGAGGACACAACGATGCAAGCCATCAAATGCGTCGTTGTCGGCGACGGGTAAGTCGTGGAGACGATTGGAAATTTTTCGGATATTCGTCCCGTAGCCGGGCTTATTTTTCGGCTATTCTTTCATTTTTTTTTTTTTTTTTTCACGGGAGACGAGGTGGGATAATGGCATAGTCGGAATGCGTGCGCGAGAAAAGGTGTGCGCGGGGCACGGACGAGCCTAACCGCGACTGGGACGATCCAGGAGTGCCCCCCCCCCCCCCCCCCCCCCCCCCCCCTCCCGCCCGTCCTTCTCGTCTTTGGCCCCGTGCATTCTGGTCCGCCTTGAATCGCGATCGCTACAATGTTTTTCGGATCATGCAAAGCGTAATGCGACGAAATAACTACGTCGTCGAGGTCCTTGGCGCTCGAACATTCGGGAAATTCTTTTTCTTCGATAATATTTTTTTTATTTCATGATTCGAGCGACGTAAATTCTCATTGTCACGCTCTTCGTGGGTGTCTCGGGGAGACCGAGAGAAGCTCTCACGGGCGTGTCGAGCGTAAACCGAAGAATATCGGCGATGCGAGAAAATTGACCGAACTTTTGTGCAAAAAAACATTGATCAAATGAAATATTATGATGGGACAAACATCTTTTTTTTTTAAGCATCGGTCATTTTTGTTTTTTTTGTCATTTGGGAGGAACAGGAAATCAACTTTATCTTTATCTTGCGGAGACGACGCAAACATCGCGCTCGATAGAAGGACCCTCGGGGCCGTCTGCGACGCCCAATCGAAAATTTTAAATCGATATTTTTATATTTTTTTTATCCTTATACGCAAGGACGATCGTAGGATTTTCTTGAATGAGAAAATTTTCGACATTTTCGCGCCCTATTGGCGTAATTTTCAGGTTATGGCACGTCAATTGTCCGCAACAAATTTTTCGATAAACTTGTAATTTCGACACGGTTTCGTTCGTTGAATCGATGTTTCGCGTTACTTTTCCTCCGTATTAACTTCACACGGAATAATTATTGATAAAATACAAAATTGTGAAAAAATCAATATTCCAAAATAAAATGTAATTTCAAAAAATTTGATAACAAAATAACTAACACAGTTCTTCGAATAACACTATACGAAGTCGTTTGAGTCCTCGCAGCAAAAAAAAAAGATAATGATGGTACTTTTCTCGAATTGTTTTTATCAAATGAATAATAATAATAATAATAATACCGATTGCTGGACAGAATACAGTAAGATAAAGAATCATCACGACGATTGTCAGTTTTACTTCAATAAGACACATAGCGCCGCTTTATTTGCATTATTAATAATAATAACAACTAATGCTTATACAATAGTTGACTAACAATTTTTTAACAATTTGACGAAAGAAAAAAAATGGTGTTCAAGCACCATTTTTATTATTGGCTTGTAACGAGAAAAAAAAAAAAAAAAAAAAAAAAAAACTAATTTGGAGGATTTTTTGGTTCCCAGAGCCGTCGGTAAAACATGCTTGTTGATCAGCTATACGACCAACGCCTTTCCAGGCGAATACATACCGACGGTGTTCGACAACTATTCTGCCAATGTGATGGTCGACGGAAAGCCCATAAACCTTGGATTGTGGGATACGGCGGGTCAGGAGGACTACGACAGGCTCAGGCCATTGAGTTATCCTCAGACGGACGTCTTTCTAATTTGCTTCTCTCTGGTTAATCCGGCGAGTTTTGAGAACGTACGAGCCAAATGGTATCCCGAGGTGCGTCATCACTGTCCGGCGACGCCGATCATTCTAGTAGGAACCAAATTGGATCTTCGCGAGGACAAGGAAACAATCGAGAAGCTCAAGGACAAAAAACTGGCACCTATCACGTATCCTCAGGTTCGCCCGCCATACCAAATTTTCCGAGTCTCCGGTCGATTTGTTACGCGAATTAATTTATTATTTATTAACATTTTAAAAAATTTCTATGCAATCCTAAAAGTAAAGCGATAGAAACAAAAAAAAGTAATTACGATGAAAAGCACGATTATGAAAAATTCAATTTCGTGGACACAAGATGAGTCTTTTTGCGCATGGAGCACAAAATTTCAAATTTCATATCGAAGTTATTTGCCTATTGAATATCTTGACTCCTTTTCGATATGTTGCAGGGTCTGGCGATGGCGAAAGAAATCGGAGCGGTAAAGTATCTCGAGTGTTCGGCCCTCACGCAGAAGGGCCTAAAGACGGTCTTCGACGAGGCGATACGCGCTGTCCTGTGTCCCGTTCTTCAGGTAAAACCGAAGCGTAAATGTTGCCTCCTATAATATTAATTGTTTCAACAAAATAAAAAAAAGAAAACGAAAAAAGAATCAACAACCGCAATAGCGCGTAAAGAAAAAGAACAAATCAGCGCCGCAACCATAAAAACAACGCCTACGAGACAAACATATGTCGATCGCCGAATGATCGAAACATATTCTTCGATAATCGTGTTTCGTCCCCGAGATAGATACGCGAAAACGAAAACAAATAGAGGAAAACCATTTCGTCATCGCAAAAGCTCGGGTCTGCCCTAGCTTCAATATTCGCTTCTCTTCCGCTCATATCGACATTAACAAACGATTTCGTCGATCGATCGAGCCGAAGGAGACACCGTCATCACATGCGTCGGTTTTACGTTGATTCTGACGCTCGAAATGCAAAAAAAAGAAGACAAAAGCAAAGAAAGAGTCCGCACAGTCCGGTGAATCCGGCGAAACGCACAAAAAAACTAACAGAGTAAACTGGAAAAAGAAAAGACAACGGAAGGGAAATGCATAAGGCTCGGAACGGCGAGAGATATTTTCGCGTTAAAACGAAAAAAAATGTGGAAGATTAGGGAATACATTTTTTTTAAACTTACTATCGCGGGCAGAAAAGGCTTTTGGCCGCGCTGATAGAAAGATCGATCGAAGATATGTTAGATAGACGAAGGAAAAAAACAAAAGTGAAAATGATTCCATTCGAGTCGAAAATATTCGCGACGAAAAACTATTTCCACACAGTCGCGCGCGACTTTAAAAACAAAAGAAAAATCTTTGCTTCGATTCATTCGAGATAAAACAGAAATAAATAAATAAATAAGAAAAAACGAGAAATGAGAAAGAAAAGAGCGTGTGAATGCGCGCGCGCGCGTGTGTGTGTGTGTGTGCGTGAGTGTGTGACGAGAGAAGCCAAAATATGAACCGATTGTGTACAGTATACTAGAGTATATGGATAATATTATTATTATTATTATTATTATTATTATTATTATTATTATTATTATTATTATATATGATTATGATTAATGAATGGTAAATGAAAAGCAAAAAAAAAAAACAAACGTAAAACAACAAAATATTACTATATACATACCACGAGAAAAGATCGAAAGATAGATGGAATAAGGAAGAACGAGAGTGAGAATAAATCAATTTCGGAGGACAGACCCGTTGAATGAATTATAATTGGGTACTTGTGAACCGCGGCACAGCATGACTCATGATAAGTACAACAACTGCGTTTTTTTTATTACTCGAATTCACATTCAAAAATATATTAATTGCCCATGAAAACTAATGCCGGATTGTTTGAATATAATAAAAAACGTATTTTTTTGTTTTTTTTTACCCTTCTAATTGACTCTATTTTTATTCCAAGAAATTGGACTTTGAAACAAGAATGAAATCTTTCGAATGTAAATTCTGACAATTAATTATTCCAATAGGATACACCTAATTATTGTCATTAAATAGAGGAAAATTCAGTTTTTACTCAAAAATTTGTATTTTTCCCTAAGGTGAATTGAAGATTGAACAACGCTTCGATACTTATTATGAATCACCCTGTGTCTTTCCACGCGTCTTCGGTTTCAAAAAAGAATAGTGATTATTTTTTCGCATCATTGAACGCCGCTTCCATTTTTTCACCGCCAATTTACCGCCACGAGTGTCAAGCGGAATTGGGACGAGCAAATTATTCGCATGGAATCGATATCCGGAGATCGGCGAACCGATCGTTGACGTTGCAGAGTCTCTGTCCTCGATAACGAGTATTAATAAATTAATAATAATAATAATTAACCCCTTGAGCGGCAACGACACCGTTTGGCGCGACGCGTTTACGGATTCCCGAGCAATTCCGTCGCTCGAACGGATTAATTAATAATAATGATTAATAATATAGTAAGATATATTGACACTATAATTATTAATCATTGATATTGTTATTATTTATTATATTGCCGATGGTGAATCGCGTTGTAAATCATTCCGAGCAGTTGACGAAAACAATTGAAACTTTTTCTAATGTCATTTGATGAAATTAATTTTTTTTCATCTGCATTTGTCGTTTCGACGAGAAAAAAAATTCTTACAGACAACCAACCTGTTGAGTCGGTAGAATTAGAGCAACGAAATTTTGCATATTGAATTTTTGTTCATAATTATTGTGAAATTCTGTTTTTTTTTTCAGTGTTTATTGAAATTCAGAGATTTTCACAATCTGTCGACCTCCGTTCGCGGATCGATTCACTTTCATTTGCGTCAAAATAGATGAATTGCTCTTTTGAAAACTCGATTTTGCATGTGAAGATTATACATTCGGGATTTGTCGGTAAAACAAATGTTAAAGAAAAAAGAAAAAAAAAAGAGACGGACACGGCTGTGCGTGAAGCTCGCTTTCCCAAATTAATCGAATTAACAATGAATTCGATTACGAATTTGTAAACTATCGATCGACATTCAATGGATTCATAAGCTCCGGATTACGTGGGAACGCACAATTGTTGCCAAGGAGCAGCGGGGGTTTTTTTTTATTTTTTTTTTTTTACGGACCAGAAATTGTTTAGTTTTGCGAATCGAACGAATTCTGGAAATCCCGTACGAGATGTCGACACGGAAATAGAAGAAAAAGGAACAAAAGTGGCGCGAATAATTCTTTTCTTCCTCCAACGACCTTGTAAAAATCGTCGAAGCGAGAGCAAATAAAGCGTACGAATGAGATATGGCAAAAAAAAAATTGTGAGCGCGTTTAAAAAAAATATGTATTGGCTTGATTGCATGAGAAAACAATTTGCGAATGAAAATGAAGAAATAGTCGCGGAGCATGAACGAGAGATTTGTGACAAAGGGCGAGAGAGATGAAAAAAAAAAAAGGGCAAAAGCGATATACATATAAAAATAGGCGAGCCATAGGAGATAATTGTAAATAATTGCTGGAGTTCAAACTTATTCCTATTACCCCCTATCATCAACCGCGTACCGTATAAGCCAACTAATCGAATCTAAATCGAACGTTAATTGTTTTTTATATATATATATGAGGTATATACGAGAGGAACGAGATGAAATGAAAAGAAAAAGAAAAAACGAAACAAACGAAAACTCACTGTATTTTCCGTCGTTTCGAATCGTCGATCGATCAAATGGCCTTTTTCTTCAAACTTTTTTTTTTGTTCGATTTGAGTTTCCTTCGCTATAAAATGTATGGTGATTGAGCGAGAAAACGACCAGGCCGCGCGATCGGTGCCAAAACCGGAACGACGATTATTCACTCGGCCCGTGGATGAGGAACGATAGATATTGTAACTAAATTTGCTTTATTAAATGGGTGTTTACTAAACGAATCGTCATTTCGAATTATATCCGTAAACCTTCCGGTGTGTTTCGCAGCCACGAATACGAAAAAACATATATCACCGAGTGTAAGTTTACCTGAAATTCTATTGAAATTATCATTTCTTTTCTTCTACAATGGATATTCTTGTGATAACAATTATTTTCAGATTTTTGCGTGTTTTGCGTCACCGCAACTAAAAGCACAATCCCGAGTGACTTTCGAATATTTCGTAATGAAATAAAAATCCAGAAAAAATTAATTTAATTTTTTTTCGCGTAAATTGACTCGCTACTTGTTCCGAATGCATATTCGTACATTTCTTTGAATTTCTTCAAATTTTCTAGATGTTGCTTTTTTTTTCATAGATGAGAATTTACGAATTTTTATTACGAATTCGAAAGAATCGATTATACTCTAAAAAATGCTGGGCAATCCCTCGAACACCGTCGCTAATATCGATAAAAGATTCTTACATAAAGATACAACCTCCGCAAGTGGAAACGAGGACCTCGAAAGACGATGAAAACATTTCAGTCGATTGAGAATAATAATTTTAATGAATTCATTATTAATAACATATTTATGCAACTACAGTTGTTCGAACCAGTCGTCGATCACTCTACGAAGCATCGTCGAAATTACGCAGCGGTGTCGAAGAAAGTTTTCATCATTGCCGACACTTGTTCGGGCGTGTACTTTGCGTATTTTCCCGGATTCTTTGAGAACGAGGTCGCGCGATATTTTCGATAGAATTGCGAATAGTACGGTACGAGAGTTTGATCCAATTCGCGTCGCAACTCTTCGCGGAGGCGCGCGTCCGGTACGGAATATGAGCGCTGACACTTGGCCGCCTCTTCTAGCTCTCGCGTGAAACCAGAGAAACGTTCCTTCAGCACCTTGGAAGCGGGTTCTGGAACAAAATCCGTCATTCTTAAGATTCGAGAAATTTAATGCCTTCGAAAGTCATTAACCGCGTCATTGATTTGATTTCTTTTAATTCAAATGTAATACAGAATTGAATGCGCTTGTATTAAAATTACGGTGGTCCGAGCGGTGCAGTCTGGGAAAATTTGAGGTTCAGGAAGAACTTCGAGCATTTTCTAGCGGGATAAAAATTAAGCATATGGGTAACTTTTTGGAATCATTATTACGCAAAATCAATTTTTCGAACACCTTTCATATGCTTCATTTTTTTCGGATTATTTTCCCATTGGGAAACGCTCGAAATTCTTACTGAATTCTCTCTGAATCGCACATTTCCTCGGACCGTATCACTCGTACTACCTTGATAAAACGTCCGTATTAATAATTTGCAATCGGATCGATGGAACGCAAAAATTCAAAAGATTTCTCAAAAGGCCAGATTAAATTTGTACGTCTTAAAACCTTTCTTATGAAATATGCTTGACATTTTGTGTATTAATTATTTATCGACCTATCAATCCTATTGGAAATTTTATAAAGCCATCGACCAATCGGCGCCTGAGACAACTTTTGTATAACGACGTTGAACGATCGTAAAAATATTGTTAAAGGAACATACCGGGCTCGTCGAGAGGATGATCGAGATAGGCGCGAGCTTTGACGAACGCGGCCGCGACGTAATTGGCTTTGTCGCGAGCCAGGAGATCCTGATACGTTTGTTCGGCGGTCGGTTCGGCCAGAAGCAGCAATTCCATAAGTGAACTTCGTCGCAGAGCGTTCACGACGTAGTTGTGATTGTTGAGACGAAAGAGCGCTCGCAGAGCGACGTCCGAGTATGAAGCGTCGCTTTTACTTACCAAAGCGAGATTCAATTGGGCCAAAACTTTTTCTGTGAAAAAAAAAAAAAAAAAAAAAAAAAAAAAAACAATCATTGCCATATCGGCGTTAAGAGAAATTACTTTACATTATCAATTACCTTCGATTAATTTATTTTCGCGGGCAAATGTTATCGAGTGACGAAATAAAAAATGAATAGCGATTGAATTTATATTTCATGCGCGAAATGAAAATAATGGCTCACTTATGTAGACTCCGAGAAGAACGCGATCGGCATTTTCGGTCTGCTTCGAATTTATACCGGAAATCGTGTCGCCTTCGTTGTTACGCCGTAGAACAGCGCCCGCGGTGTCCGCGTACTCGGCTAATTGTTCGAGAAACACGAGAACGTTGCTCGTACCCTCGGCGACCGTACCGTCCTTCGGCAGTGCCGCGCCGGACTCGTTTCTCACACTTTCCGCAAAATCCTCCAAAGCTTTGGCGCCCTTCGGTCGAAAAAGAAAAAATCGAATCGAACGCAATATTTTAAATTGATCGATCGTTCGATGATTCTATTATTCTAAATGAAAAATTCTCCGGCCGAATAACATTTTTACATTTCCCGTTCAAAAATGATTATTTCTTTTTTCATTCATCGGTTGTGCAAAACTCACGGTAGTATTGAGCGTATTGAGGACCGAAGCGAATTTCGATCGGAGCGCGTAGTCGCAACCCTCGACGGTTCTCTCGAGATCGGGCTTGAGCTCGCCGAGATGTTTCAAGATCGGAAAAACGACGAGAACGGCGGAAAAATCGCGTCTCGCGATGCATCGCTTGGCGCGCGTTGCGATGCTCTCACCGTCGTGCGCCATAAGATCCATCGCGTCTCGCACGGTGGCCTCGAGTACCTGAGGCTGCAACAACGGCCGCAAAATTTTCGCCACCAAACTGCGCTCCGCCTGCATCAATTTGTGCAATCCGGCGGTTAGCAACAAATAATTCTCCATTTCTTGCTCATCCGGGGCGGCGTCCTCGGGCGCGTGTCCCGACGGTTGAGGCAATGGTTTCCTGGACGTTGGAAAGGACAGCCCGGTCGTTTGCGAGGCGCGCAGCAGCATCTTCGATGCCTTCTTCTCGATAACGTGCTGCAAACGACGAGACGTTCTTCGTCCCGCTGTCTCCTGGCCGGCTATCGAATGACGATGAGCGAATTTGGCTCGCTGAAAAAAACACACACACACTAATGTATATAGAGCGTGAATTGCTCGATTAAATGAAGGAAGCAAAATATTTCTTGCTCAAACGTATACACCGTCGAAGCCTTCGGAAAAAATAAATAAGTTATTCTTCCCACGCTCGTTCCATTTTTTGCTCCTTTTGTTTCTTTATGTATGCGATCAGTATATTATGGGAGAGAAGTGCGACTTTCGCTAACGAGGATGCCCTCCCGAGTAGGATGCGCTACGTTTTTTTTGTTTTTCTATGTACAGAATTTGAGCGCATTTTAATGCCCGCAGCGGCTTGGGGGTCACTTTCCTTCCCTACCTAGGCGCGGAAAGTGGTACTGCCTTAAGGAAAAAAGTCGTGCATCCTCTACGACATATTACCGGCATGGGACTACCCGCGTGAGTACTACCACCGCTAGCGCTTCTCTGATGTTCCTTCAGGAGTTGAAGAGACCGTAGAACGATGGCGGAACGAACGGACGAGTAAATTTTCGCGTGTCTTCGATGTCCGCGCTCCTCGAGCCAGCCGGAAATTTTGATGAGATCGGCGAGAGCACTTTCGGGCAATTGATTGAGCGACTGCGGGGCATCCTCGCCGCTCGTGTCCTCGTCGGAACCGATGAGATCGAGCAGAATTATCGGCAGAATGGGCTTGCTCTGGCGCGCAAGAATATCGTGAAATTCGGCGCAGAGAGAATCGAGACCGACGTTGAAGAGGGTCGCGAGGTTCTCGAGCTCGACCGAGCTCGGATTGTTCTTTTGGAAATAACGTTGAGCGTTGTAGAGCCGGTTCATGGCTTCGAGGAAGCTGTCCAAGCCACCGGGACCGCTCGGACCACCGCGAACCGCGCTTTCGACTTCCTGACAAACGCCGTAGTAACCGATCGCATGATCCAACACGGTTAGAGTCCTTTCGATATCTGCGAACGGTACAGAGAGAAAACAAATCAATAAAGAAGTGATCATTATTCATATTATTATTAACAGTTTTGTAAATTTTCGACAAAGAATGGAACTCATCGAATCGAATGCTAACGTTTTCTATGGAATCGGTGTATAAAAATTCGGAAAATTGTATGTTTTCGATCGCTTCTCCACTCGTTTCTTTTACTGCCAAATTCCCGTGATTGGACGAACCCCCTTTTACAATACTCCGGCTTCCTCGTAAGGACCCTTTATGAAGTAGATAAACAAAGAAAAACAGGAATAGGCACTTTTGACAATCATTTATCGGCTTGTAAATGTAAATGGCATTATTTGCGCTAATAGAACAAACAAACCGATTGGAATATAAAAAGATGTAATAGAAAGAAAGTTTATTTCCGTCCGAGCGGCGCGACTGTATCGTCTATAAATATCGCGCAATCGCAATTCATAGGGACAAACGTATTACTCGAGCAAGATTGCGCCGGATGTTGGATCGACTTTATATTTTTGGAGCGATTCTTTGGCAATAAAATTATGCAACCCCCGACAGCCTTACAATCGCGCGACGAACGCGTCATTCTTCATTCCGCGCCGAGAGAACATTTTTCATGTATATTTAATTTATTTATTCACTCATCAACGAGACAAGATCTTTTTTGGAAATTGCAGTTCAATAATATTGTTGTATAGAGTAATCGGTTTGTTTTTTTTATAGTAAAAGACAGTACGAATGTAACTTTTTCAAATAGCTTTTTTCAAAACTATTGTTTCATTCAACAGTATTGTTTTATTTGAATAATTATATTGATTATTTTCATAGAAGTGTGCTCTTTTTCGTTGTGTATTTAAAAAGATTTTGCCACTGTCGAGCCTCGACCCCTGGAAGACTCCTCCGGAGAGTTCGGAGGGCTCTGGGATATGCGAGACCGCCCGATATATCGTTAGAGGCGACAAAAATTGTAAAAAAAAACAATAATGAGTATGTACTTTGTTGTTGAAATTGAAGATTTCCAGTTTCGTTGTAAACGGGCAGTATAGTTCTGCGCAAAGTAGCCAATCTCTGTTCGAGGGACGAGAGTATCGCTACGGCACCGCTGGTCAATTTTCTGCTGCGTTCCTCGGCCTCGCGAAGGCTCTCCAGAGTGGCGATCTCGCCTTCCAATTTGCATTCTATCTCGAATCGCCTCTCGGACGTGTCGGTTCTGCTCGCCGTCTGCATCCTCCCCCTCGGTTATCGCGTTGCCGCGATATCTCTTCGGCTCTCCGATCGGCTCGTAACTATCTTTTTAGGTTAACTCCGAAAAAAATGATTTTCGAAATAATCCGAAACAATAGAGTAATTATGTTGAAAAATTTGATAGAAGATGAAGAAACGCGTTGCGAAAAACGAGTTTGGAACGGGCAAAAGATAACCGCGTTAAAACGTTACGCTTTGACGTTAATGGTTTTTGACGTTCGACGCCATGTTAAAATTTGGCCCGTTTGACAGTTAGCTAGCTATCGCGCGCGACTCCGTCGATAATGATGGGTTCCGAAAAAAACGTTTTTTCGCGAGCCGTTCAAATGAGTGTTTTCTCGAGTCTAGGTATGAAATTCACAAGAGGGCGGAATCCCGGTCGGAACAATTGATAAACGAAAAATTAATTCAGGATAATCCCGGGAAATGTCACGAATAAAAAGAAAAATAAACAGTTTTTTTCTCAAATGTCTATGGTTTATAAATGGCGGTAGTTATCGACACGTGCGTCGTATGAAGTGCGTCGTATGAACCGATCACGCTGGCTCGATAGGGTTTCACCGGCTCCCAAGAGCAAGTGCAAGTTTATTTTCGGTTCTTATCTTTCAACTGCTCATGAAAATTATTTGTACGTCGGATAAAAACATGTAGCGATAGCGAAATTAATTATTAAAAAAATCTGTAAAAAATCTAAACTAAGGGAAGAGTCACTAGAAATCTTCAGTATAAAACAAGTCTCAAAAAATGTATGAGTAGTTAAAAAAAATCGGCAAAGTGGCACAATTGACGAAACACGATCGCACTTGGAAGTTTCCCGCTCGACATTAACGGCAGGCCGTTCTCTTCATTATCGACAACGAAAGTCCCTAGAAAGTCTCGATAGCCCTTCGTGTAGCCGCATCGCGAAGTTATTAACGAAATGCGCACTAACGAGCAAGCCTGAATGGGGAACAGCTGGTCGGTAAACTCGGTAAATCATCGACAATCATCGATGTGCGGTCGGCTAATGAGTAAATAATAAGAACAAAAAAGGGGATTAAAGAAAAAACAAGCGCGTGTGCTCCGACGAAACGGAGAGCAAAGAGAGAGCGAGAGAATATTGTTTCCCCTCCTGTTACCTCGTCGCGGTTATTACGTCGATATATAGATAACCGAGTCGTTTTCACGCGCGATCTCGTGAGGATATTCCTCCACGTCGCGCGTTCGCCGACGATATACACCCGCGGGGGAGGCAAACAACATTCGCGAGGAACTTTGTTTTCTCTTTTTTTTCTCTTGTTTTTTTTTTTTACGTTCCTCGCCCCCACGAATGTTTGATCGATCGAGACGAAGGGAGAATTGTTGAGATACGTCACAGGTAAGAGTGATCGTAATTTAATTAACTCGCGCATCGTCGAGTGTTCCTTGCCTACGTAAAACATTATTTTACAAAGTTTTGATTTTTTATTTGGCAGACGATACTTCGAATTTTTTTTTTTTGAGACAGCTCGCACAACAACATCGTCATGAATATGGACAAACCAGGATCTTCGGACATCGTCATCGTGTCCGGCAATTCGCATCCGGAACTCGCGGAACTCATTGCGAGGTGAGACAAGCAAAATATATATATATTTTTCAATTTTGCGAGAAAGTCCCACTTCGTCAGGAAAATTGGGAAAAATTGTTCCGAGAAGCAGCAAGAAAATGCAAACTTTTAATTCGCAGAACAAATCGTCATTAGACGATTTTGCTGATTTTTGGTCGAACAAGTAATGGGATAATTTTTTAAGAAATTTTTAAAATTTTGGTCCACAATATAGGAATAAGGGTATCTTTTTGGGATTTTTTTTGGATTGAAAAAAAAAAAAAAAAAAAAAGGAGCTAGATATTTGCCCGAAATCAAGGGAACTCATCAAATTTACGGTAGGAGACATTTACTCGATTGTTCAACTATATTTACACCATGCGAGAAAAAAAAATGTATGCAATAAATTAAAAAGTATAAAATGCAATATTTCTATAAATATATTAAAATCCCTATATTTCATTAATATATTATTGTTGTTGTTAATATTTTTATTTCCCATATTTACTAATTTTTATAGGTATGATAACAAGGTGTACGATAAAATATTTTTCTTTCATTCGCTTCAAAGTAAAAACCATTGAGAGAATGCAATAAAATATGGCATGCAGGGTTGTCGAATAACGTTTTTCTCTTTCTTTACTCGAACGATTATACAGCAACGGATCATTGTATTGTGTTTAGAGCATTGAAATAGTATCAAGTATTTCTTTGAGGAGATATACGGTAAAGATGTTTCCCGTACGGCATAGAATTTAGTGAGTTGGCGAGAATCATGAAATTTAATAAGTGCTTATCCCTCTACATGTAGGCCCGCTAATTCGAATCATTCTTACAGTCTCACTAAATTCCGGACGAAATATTCGTTCGAATTTTCTTCTTAAAAAATGTACCGTAGCTTGAAAATTAAAATTCATATGAAAATTCAAAAAAATGAGAATTTAAAATCTATCAAATAAAAAATTTGTCTAAGGCAACCCGAGTGGTACGGTCCGAGAAAATGTAAGATTCCCCATGGGATAAAAATCCGAAAAAAATGTAGCATATGAGGATAGTGTTCGAAAGATTGATTTTGCGTAATAATAATTTGTTCAACAAATTACCCGACAAGCTAGCTTTTTTTTCTGACTGAATGATTCGTTCATTTGTCTCGACACGTATGAATTTTTTCAGAATTTTTTCTCGAATCCAACTTTTTTTTTGCTTTATTTTAAAAAATGGGTGAAAAATCACGAACTTCAGACATGCGATTGTTATATGACCGCCCATGATTCTCAAGTGGTCTCCGAATGATCGATCAAGTAGATTTGCAAATACAGCTCAAACAACTTATAGAAAACTGCAATGTTCATCGAATTACAAAAAAAAGAATTTTTTTTTAGAAACAGTAACAAATCATTTTCATCGGAAAAAAAAGTTAGGTTGCTGCGTAATTTGTTACCGAGTTATCTTTTCAAAAATTTGTTAATAACTTTTTGGTATTATTATTACTCAAAATCAATCTTTCGAACACCTTCCATACGCTTTATTTTAATCAGATATTTCGAACATTCGGAAACGCTCGAAATTCTCTCTGAATCTCACACGACATGTGTGTTCGGACTGCGTTAAAAAACGGTGCACATCAGACTTATGAGTCTATCGAGTACGAGACATCATTGCGAGTTATTCACGGAAATTCTCGTTTTTTAACTTGTAATTTTGGAACGTTGCCGCATCGCTTTATCACGATCAGTTTCATTTTCGTCTAACGTTCCTCATACCGTAGCATAGATCCCTTCGATGAATTTCTAGCGATGCTGATAACGGATGATTACTCAATAGATCTTTAAACACGGGTACGATAATTTGAATAATTCTTTCGTCGCGATAAGGACGATAGTTTCCTCGTTATCATTATCGTGAAGAAATTTTCATTATCACAGACATTGATGATGAATTATGAGCAATTAATGTTCAGAAACAAACGCGCATTCTCGCGATCGAACCTATCGACACAGTTTTTCAATGTTCTCATTTCGTGTTATCGGCTTGATTATGAAAAAAATGTTATCCAAAATCAATCGAAGTAATTCTATAATCGAATATTCAATATTGGTATAAACAATTTTTCATCAAGTTTTTTTGTGACTTGCGACAGGTGACTTCTTGTGTGAAGCACCTCAATGGAGGAAGTAAATAACGTGCGAATGCGACCACACAGTCCTGCTTAATTAATTTAGAAAAGAAAAATTTACCAATACGAAGCACGTTAGATCGAAGTATCGAGCGAAGCGCGATATTTTGGCTTATAAAAAAATGTTTATGTGCAAAGTCGTCTCGGAGTGAAGAACGGAGGATGCAGCGTCTATCACAAGACGAATCGCGAGACAATGGTGGAAATCGGCGATTCGGTCAGAGGAAAGGATCTCTACATAATACAGACCGGCACAAAGGACGTCAACAACAATATAATGGAACTGCTGATAATGGCGTACGCCTGTAAGACATCGTCGGCGAAAAATATAATCGGCGTTATTCCATACTTGCCTTACTCGAAACAATGCAAGATGCGCAAGCGTGGATGCATCGTTTCGAAGCTATTGGCAAAAATGATGTGCCAGAGCGGTCTCACTCACGTCATTACGATGGATCTTCATCAGAAGGAGATTCAGGGCTTCTTCGACTGTCCCGTCGACAATTTGCGCGCCAGTCCTTTCCTACTGCAGTACATTCAGGAAAGTGTGAGTATCGAACAAGTACATCGGTAGACAGTGTACCTCGGTGTCATCTCACACGGGAGGAATGTTCGCCTCTTCACCGAGTCTCAAGTTTTATCGACCGAAGTCCGAAATGCACACGAGGTCAAAATGTACATCCTCCCGAGTGCTATTTTTTTCTGCTATTTTCATATCCGACTATGCTAAAATTCAACATACTTTTGTGCCTGCAACGGCCCACTGACTTATCAGCTACTTGCACTTAGTATTGTAATTGCTTCGGTATTTTATCCAGCTCCAAAACATCATTCACAATTCGCTTACCATGCGATCTGTAACGATATTATTTTTATTATTATTTTTTTTATTATACCAGATCCCTGACTACAAAAATTCGGTGATAGTAGCGAAGAATCCGGGTAGCGCGAAGAAAGCTACGAGTTACGCGGAGCGTCTTCGCGTGGGTATCGCGGTGATACACGGCGAGCAAAGAGAGTCGGAATCTGATATGAACGACGGTCGTTACTCGCCGCCCGCGGTCCTCATGTCTTCGAGGACAATGGAGGTCGGTGTCGGTGTTCCGGTACACCCGGCCAAGGAAAAACCGCCGATAAACGTGGTGGGGGACGTTAGCGGACACATCGCCATAATGGTGGTAAGAATTACGCAAAAAGAAGGCTTAAAAAAAAAAGAAAACGAACAAAAGGGCTACCCTTTGACGGCGGCTTCTTTTTTTTTTTTTTCTTCTTTCTATGACAAAAGTCAACATTTTTTCGATCGATCGGCACGCTCGTTAGAAAATTTCCTCGATCGCCACAGGACGATTTGTTTCAGGACGACATGGTCGACGACGTACAGTCCTTTGTGGCGGCTGCCGAAGTTCTCAAGGAACGAGGAGCGATCAAGATTTACATTCTCGCGACTCACGGTCTCTTGAGCTCCGACGCGCCCAGGCTTATCGAAGAATCACCGATCGACGAGGTAATTACAATTACCGTGACTCGGTGCGTGTACCGATTGCCATTAAAACATACAGTTATTACCTACGATTTCTTTTCACAATCGTTACTTACAATTCCGTGTCATCGTTACATCTCGCAATTGTGTCTTCCTTCTATTACTACTTGGATTTACGACTCGTTAATCCACGCCTCGCTACCTCGGTAAAAATGTTTCAATTTCGTTGTTCCACGGTCGCTTTACTTTTTCCAGGTCGTCGTGACAAACACGATTCCCCACGAGTTGCAGAAGAGCCAATGCGCGAAGATTAAGACTGTCGATATAAGCATTCTGCTGGCGGAAGCTATACGACGAATTCATAACAAGGAGTCGATGTCTTATCTCTTCAAGAACGTCACCACGGAGGATTAAGACGCTACGGGGATCCAATACAAATGACGATGAGTGACAAAAGATCCGATTTACCGAAAAATGAATTTCATTAAAAACAGGAAAATTAATCGGATTGGGATGAATCAAGAGAATCCGGTGTTTCGAGGCTCTGCATAAAAAATACGAGAAATAATGGAGAATCAATTGTAAGAATGGAGAACATCGGAGTCGGAGTGGAATCTACTTGCGTATCGTTCCGTGTCAGGGACCATATCTGGAAACACGTATTATATACACGTTAAAAATATTCCTCGATTTTCTATGATATTTTTATATATTTTGCCGGACGAATACGAGGTACACACACACACACACACACACACACACACACACACACGAATGCTGGTGATGGATGAAGCGAAATAAGTGAATTTTGGCAGTAAGGTATTTATTTATATTTTTTTTTGCGCAAAAGTTTTTGCAAATCGTACGAGGGCAATCGCGTATTATCTCCGTCCGATCCAACGATATGGTTTTTTCCTTTATTTTTCGTAAATAGTTTTTTTTTTAATGACTTCGCGTAAATCGCCGGCACATTCGAGGCACATTCTCTGACTTTACATTGGATGCGTGGGTCATTTAATTCGAAAAATTTGTAATATACTATATTTATGTATACACGCGTGCAGACGATTTAGATATAGCTCACAATAACGAAGCAAGAAAAAGGGGTGATGCATGATAATTTTTTTTTTTTAAACGAGGCATTCTTCAGATCGAAAGAGCGAATACTATACGTCGCGTCGGTTAGCGATGATCGCGAGTCCAATGTGAAAAAAAAGATGTATAATATTAACGGATACAAAAATAACACGGAGATAGAGGCGAGGCTCGAGAGAAAGTAATTCCCACCCAAACACGGTAGTCCAATAAAGTATTATCGATAAAGCTCGAGTACGCGAAACAGCGAATTAGTCGTTTTTCTTTTTCCGTATCTCGAAGATTAGCATAATCGATCGCATAATAAGAATAAAGTAATAGTGTGTCTCTATGTGTTTAAACAATGAGTAAGATGATGAAGAGAAAACAAAAAAGAAACTGATAATTCTACCAATGATGTAACGATAGGTTCCTCGTCGTGCTAGTGGTCTTCGATCGTGTATGTAGTCGATACGAGACAGTCAATAAATATATTTCAATTACAATGAACTGGTGAAAATTCGGTACCTTATTGGGAGTAAACGCAAAATTCTACGTTACTGTGTTCATTTTCCAGGGATTCGGAGTGGTTAGAAAATCTTGGCATTGTCGATTTTGGACAATTCTATGGACGAACATTGCCCTTTTCGTGTAATTTTTTTTTTTTTTTTTTTTTTTCGAACCTTGAATTTTTTTTCGTGTCTGCACCGATTTCTCGTTTGATTTGACGGTTAATTTTCTTCGTATTAGTCTATGTTATAGTACGAGCGTGGGAAATTTCTATGTCAGGACAAATGGATTTATAGCGAGCCATTGTACAACCGGTAACGAGACAAAAAGTGGAAAATAGTACATTGTGCAACAAGGGCCGAAAGTTGGCGTTTGCGACGCGGGTGACGTTTGCTGCCCGAGAGAAGCGAGTATTTTTTTGCAACGAGGGCAGAAATATAGGCGCTTTGAGGAGCAGTGTTTGCGGGACGAAAAAAAGTGAGGTTAAAAAAGCGGGCAAAAAAGTGGACATTTCTTCTCTAGGGCAGGAATGTAGTGTGACGCGCATGCGCATACCGACATTTCGACGCTGTTACGAAATGAGCTACTTTCGTCCCGCGAAAATGACCCGAAAAGCGCCGTTTTCATGCCCGAGTTGCAAAAAGTCGATTTTTTGTGGCATTTCACTCGATCGCTCTGCCGGGGAAGCTTGCTAAAAAAATTCTCCGCCCTCGTCTCGAAATAAATGATCTCCAACGAAGAAAATGAGGCCTCGTAAGCTAGGATCAATCGTTTCGTTCGGTCTGCAATCTGTGACAAAAATGCTGTGACAAAAATTGAAAAAAATGCAGGCTGATAGATTAACATATGCATTTTTAGAGTATGAAATTCAATTTTTATGTACAGCAATGGATAGGGAGAAAAAAAATGATATTCCGTTTTTCTCGGTAACGTAATCCCCATGAGCGGACAACGAAGTCGGTGAATGGACATTCTTCGTGCACTTTCCATTACGACGAATGTCCGTTGACTGGCTCGTTTGCCTCGTGCAGTCTTGTAAATTGTAAACCAGTAAATAGTCCAACTTGACAACTTATAACCATTCAAATTGTTCCTTTCTAGGATGAATACTTTTTAGAGTTGGAATTGGAATTGGCAATTCATCATTGTAATCGATTTTCCCAACTATACTCGTCGGAAACAACAAATTTGCGGTTGTCATGGCATCGAGAAGCCGGCAACCGATCATTCGACTCATTGTACGGAGCTACCGCGCAACGAAAAAGCGTCACGCCGCTTCTCGCGACTCGTCGTTACGAGTTTATCAGCGAAAATGTCGACGATTACCGATCCGCAATTGAGCAGATTCAGCGTTATCGTTCAGTCGGAGGACAGATCGCGAAGAAAAGCCGCTCTCGACGAGTTGAACGCGAGTTTATTCGGATCGACGACCGATCGGAGCCAGAGCGATCTCTCCGAAGTTTGGGAAATTGTGAACAAGCAACTCTCGAGAGCTCTGACCGATAGCGCGGAATCGTGCCGAAACGCCGCGGTCGAATTGTGGAAAAATTTCTTGAACGCTCTACCGATAACGGAGAAAAATATCGTCCATCTCGTGCCAATATTGTCGCGTCGTTTGAGCTTTCAAGAGTTGATAGAAACGAGCGAGGAGGTTCGCTTGAATTACGTTTCGCTGTTGCGTCTCGTCGTTGCGAAATATGCGACATTTTTGTCGGCCTATTGCGACGATTTCGTCGCTATTCTGGCGAGAACGGTGACCGACAATTATCCGGAAATAAAACGGGAGAGTTGTCGATGCATCGAGGAACTCGCGATCGCCGTATCCGCACAATTTTATTCGCGCTCCGAGAGTCTCGTTAAACCGTTACTGACCACTTTCACTCATCAGCATTACAAAGTTCGCGTCGCCGGTGTACGCGCTATCGGCGAATTGATGCAGCACGGCAATAGCAAATCTATGGACGAACTTTCGACCCCGCTAGCGGAAAGACTCTTCGATCAGAGCGGCGCTGTGAGACTCGGTGAGACCTTCGCGTGTTCGCGTTTATCCTCCCTCGGATAGAATGCAATCGTATTCGATGATAATGCGAGACTACGATTTGTATCGTGCAAGTCCGAGCGGTCCACTCCGAGGAAATGCTCAATTCCGAGAGAATTCGAAAAGAATTCCCAGTTTCCCAACCGGATAAAAATTTCGAAAGAAATCAAGCATATGGAAGGTGTTTAAAAGATTGTCGCTGCGTCAATTCCACCATTCCAAAAAGTTATCGACAATTTCATTAAAAAAACGTATTTGTTTAACTAATTATCCGGGGACCCAATTTTTTTGTTCCGATAAAAAGTATTTGGTCATTTTTCTTAATACGTATGAATTTTTTCAACACTGGACTTTGATGGAAATTGGATTCCTTGCAAATTTGTTTAACAAAAAAAGATATTAAAAAATCGATGAAAAAAACTCGTACGACAAATTACCGGTGAACAAACTTTTTGTCCCGATGAAAATTATTTGTCAATTTTTCGTAATACGTATAAATTTTCTCAGAATTGTACTTGAAAATGATACGAATTATATATATATATATATATTATAACGAATACATATTACAAAATTCGTGATGTTTCGCTTTTTTTTAATTTAAAAAAAATCTTGATGCCTTGAAAAAAGACGAAAAAAATGCATACGTATTGAGAGAAATAAGCAAATAATTTTTATCAGAATAAAAAAGTTCGGTTGCCGGGCAATGTGTTAAATGAGTTCTTTTTTAATCAATTTGTTAATAATTTTTTGAAATTATCGTTACGCAAAATGAATATTTCGAACACGCTCGATGTGCTTGATTTTTTTCAGTGTCTTATTTCATTCGGAAACGCCCGAAATTCTTTCTGAATTCTCTCTGAAGCTCACATTTTCTCGGACTCGACCGGTCGGACTCCCTTAAAGTCAATTAAATCGTCATTTTTGGGCCGCACGAATATTCAATATTTCTAAAAATGTATCCAATCGAACATACATAATTTAATTGAATTAATATTCGAATAGTTGGCCGCGGTGGAGTGATTTAAAGCACTCATTAGTCATAAATGTTTGAATTATTATAACTGCACAACTTGTTCGATCCATTTGAATTATTTGAAATGTTTGTCTCATATCCATTATGGAAATTTTTTTCAAATCGTGCCGATTTCGAATCGAATATTAGTATTCAAGTC
Organism: Ischnus inquisitorius; assembly: GCA_963924025.1. Taxonomy (NCBI): domain Eukaryota; kingdom Metazoa; phylum Arthropoda; class Insecta; order Hymenoptera; family Ichneumonidae; genus Ischnus; species Ischnus inquisitorius. Next base: position 117,215 of record OZ001250.1, on the reverse strand, counting down.
CATACAATTCGAACGTCATAGACGCATGTGCAATCGAAGCTTCGATAAACGGTAATAAAAATTGACAATTCCTCATTGATCGAAATCAAACGTAACTCGCGAACGATCAATTGCAATGATTATCAGTGATAAATAATTCACGATCGAAATTTCTAATTAAACTCATTCGTTTCGAATTATTCAAGCGGTGGTGGAGGTCGCGGGTCGCTGGCTCTCGGAACTTCGCGATCGATACAGCTGGTGGCACAAACTGATTCCGCTTCTCGTTACCGGTCTTCACGACGAGATCGAGAACATAAGAATTCGAGCGGCCGAGCTCTGGGACGAGGCCGGAAAGCTCTACATTCGTGAAAACGAGAGCGACGAAAAGTTCAAAGACAAAATGGATTTCTTGATCGAAGATCCGGCCCACTATCCGCCCAACGGTGAGACTCGTCGAAATCTAATGAGCGTCAAAAATTATTTTTCGTTATTCCGATTTCTTTTTACCGTTGTTACCCTTGAGGCATGGAAGCGTTCTAGTTGTATTCAATCTTTTTTATTTTCAGTCAAAAGACCAAATTTAGGTTGTCGAGTGATGGTGCAACAGAGTCTCTGCAAACTCGTGGGTGGAATCGTCCGAGAACTCGGCGACTGGCTCGCCGATATCAGAGTCCGTTCGGCGCAATTGTTGTGCGTTCTCGTGTTGCACGTCGAGCAGGATGTTACTCAGCACATCGAGAAATTGTTGCCCGCTATGTACAGGTACTTTTCGTTTTTTTTTTTCTTTTTTTTTTTCTTTTTTTCACTTATTTATTAAACTCGGAAACGTTCGAAAACAATTATAAACTTCCTGTCTAATTTTTCCCTTGAAAAATTGAATTGATTGAAAAATTGTATGAGATACCGTATTTTTGAATTTTTTTGTTATCTCTTCGAGGGCATGCAACGACGAAGATCCTCGGGTGGCGACGAACGTCGAGCTTGCGGCGGAATACATGGGATACTTTGTGCCGCCGTCGATTTATCGTCGCCTCGTTCTTCCGACACTCGAGGAAACTATAACTGCCGGTCATCTGAGAGTCTTTGCGGCCGTATTGCGCGGCAGCGAGGCAACGAGTCTTCGACCGGAACTCCCGGAAATTGGACATTTTCTTCGACAATCGCACGTCGCGAGAAACAAAAAACCCCGCTATCAGGAACACTTGTTGCGATGCTGCGAATCGCTTATCGTCGTGTGCAAAAAAGTAAGTTGCACCATAAATTCGCACAATACCAATCGAATTCCAAACGAGACGATTTATATATCTTTCTTCAATTAAATTGAAGAATGTTCTTCAATGAAAAATTCGTATTAGAGTTATTAAAGAAAAAAGCGAATTTCTTTACCCAAGTCATAAAGTCACGATAAAAGACGACGGAGAACGATCGAAACTTTGATCTGGCTTTGGTCATTGGCGTCATTTTTTTGTCCGGGATAGGTTGTGGATGGTACTCTAATTTCTTCGCTGATTTCTTTTTAATTACTTTAAAATCCGACTTTACAGCTAGAATCGACAAAACAATTAATAAAACCGGAAATTTTCCAAATATTTCGCCATTTTATAGCCAAGCCAAGTAGCCTAATTATTGTACGGTACTTTTTTCTAAATAAAGAAAAAGTTGTATACGAATTATAAAAAAATACGAAAATTGAAATACATAATTGCCGCCCGGACTGTCTCACGGCATGCAAGAGTACTGGCACGCTAATGATGTATATCGTTTTTCTGTTTTTGATTATTTAAAGAAAAAATTAACGTATAATACAGTGCCACTCATCTTATATTGATATCAGTTCGATTAACATTTTTTTTTTCAAGATCTTGATTTTTTTTTTCACTCTGAAAAATGTGTGGACAATCACGGATTTTGGATATGTGTTTGTTAGAAGTTAGAAGTTTGTTAGAAATGCAGCGATAAAAAAAAAAAAAAGTAATTTTTAACGAAATTCTGTCTTGAAAACATGTTGAGAAAATTCATAGGTACGTATTAAAGAAAACTTGACAAATCATTTTCATCGAACAAAAAGTTAGAGCGCCGGGTAATTTGTTAAACAAGATTTTTTTTCCATCAATTTGTATGTAATAACTTTTTGGAGTTATTATTAGCTGAAATGAATCTTTCGAACGGCTTCCACATATTTGATTTTTTTCAGATTTTTATTCCATTGGGAAATGCCGAAAATTTTCTCCGAATCGCACATTCCCTCGAACTGTACCGTTCGGACTGCCTAAATAATTATTGCATAGCATAAAAATGCAATAAATTAAGCGGCGCTTGTATTTCGATTTTCTTTCTTGACGATGAAATATTTTTTAGGATTGTTCGGTCATCTCGGAGGACCTATTCGTGGTTCTGCTCGGCCTCTTGTCGATGTGTCCGGAGGAAGATAGCCTCACAGTGGCGGAAAATCTTCTCGAGGAGCTCGCTCGCCTCAACGAATTGTCCGGATTGGAAGAATTGTTCGACTCTCATGTGCGATCGATTTTGTTGGATTTAAAAAATTCCTCCGAGGTTTGGACGACGTACAGTGCCGAATTGTCGATCTTTCGCGTGTGCATGACACGCGCGGCCTCTGTAACGTCGAAAAATGTCGATCTTGTCCTGGCGATTCTCCGAAATACGATGAGCAACGAGAGCGATCCGGAATTAAGGCTGAAACTCTTCATTCTTCTTTCCAATTATTTCCAACGCAGCCGCGAGTCTCTCGCGGATATCGTCGAGACGCGAGAATTCGTCGATGCGATTCTGCGGGATGTCGTATTTCCCGGATTGGTCTGGTCGGCCGGAAGGGCAGCCGAGGCGATAAGGACCGCTGCGGTTTGTTGCCTCTGTGCTATTCTCGACGACGAATGTTTGCCCGACGAGAAGGATGAAAAAATTGTCGAGCCTTTGATAATCGAGAAGGAAATAATCACGAATGTGGCCCGCGTAAGAACGAACGATTTGTCGAAGGTCGCCAATGGGTCGAAGGGGAGTAACATCGAATTGTTCGTGAGCCCGGAATCTTTTTCCGGACTCTTTGAGAGCATTGTTCCGATACTGGTGAGCCTGGTCGACGACAACGCGAAGAAAACGCGGATGTACGCGCTGAGAGCGATCTGCCTGATTATCGAGATGGGAAGAAAATGTTCGCGCGTCACGGAGGATAACGTCCACGCGACTTATCCGGTAGTCTTGAAGAGATTGGACGACGGATGCGACGACGTCAGATCCGCCGCTGTCGAGGCTCTCGTCGTCGTGTGGAGAGCTTTGCCGGAGAAATACGATCTAGTTTTCGCCAGGGGCCACGTTGACTGTCTCTACACAACGGCCATCATTCATTTGGACGATCCCGATTCGAAATTTCAGTCGCTAATGCTCGGTAAAAGAATAACCCGTTTTACAAACATCAAATTTTGATGACTTTTGACTTTTTTTTTCCAACGGTTACGATGATTTTTTAATCAGTTTTATCGGTCAAGGTGATCCGAACGGTACTGTCCGAGAAAATGCAAGATTCAGAGAGAGCTTCGAGCCTTTCCTAATTGGTCAAAAATCTGAAGAAACTCAAGCATTGGGGAGTTGTTCGAAAGATTGATTTTGCGTAATAATAATTCCAAAAAGCTCTCGAGAAAATTGACGAAAAAAAAAAGCTCGTCAACAAATTCCCCGGCAACGTAATTTTTTTTCCTGAATAAAATTATTTGTGCATTTTTCTTAATACGTATGAATTTTATCACAATCTATTCAAGAGATTGAAATTTCTTGAAAATTGCTTTTTTAATCATTGTTTGAGGTGTACATGCGAATCTCAATCTCAATCGATCATTCGGACATTTTTTGAGAATAATTCGCGGTCTTATTATAAAAAGCACATAGCCAAAATTCGGGACTTTTCACACGTTTTCCAAAATACATTTTTTTTCAAAGGCTCGAAAAAATTCATATGTATTAGGAAAAGTTGACAAAGTTTCTTTTTCGTCAATTTGTTGATACTTTTTTTTTTTTATTAAAAATTAATAAAAAGATATGCAAAATGAATCTTTTGAACACCTTTCGAATCCTTCATTTTCTTCTGATATTAATCACATTCGGAATCGCTGAAAATTCTCTCAGAATTCTTTCTGAATCACGCATTTCCTTGATGGACTTGATGAATTTTCACGATTTTACGCATGAAATTTTAAATCGCTTTTATCAATGAATTTTTTTTTTTCAATAACTTATATAAGGTCTACAAGAATCACGGTCTTCTTATTTGCAGATGCTCTCATGGAATTGGCTAAGGTGCATCCCGAGTTGCTCGCGAAGAAGATCGAAAGTTGCAAAGGAAACTTTCGCAATCAACCTGGACTCGATAAACTTCTGCAGCACTGTTACGAGTTGCTTCGGAAGAACTAACAAACAACGAAGTGAATTTTTTCAAAAAAGAAAAAATATCGTGCGAGGATGGAATAAAATTTCAAACCGGGCGAACCATAATCTTCCGTCGATGGGACGAGGCGTATATGCGTGTTATTCGTCGTTCCCGTAGAAATTCGAAAGTGCTCTATTAAAACTTCGTTATACTTCAGTGACTTGGTAGCAATAGAAAAAATAAACTCGTGTGACTCATGATTTTCTCGTTCGTAATCCAGCAATTGAAAATTCATTAACAAAAAATGTATAGCTCTTTCGAATCTGGTCCATGTATTTATTTTTATTCTCAAGAAGCTTTTTTTTCCTTGAAATAAGAAAAGTTTCGCAATTTTTATTTTGAAGGGCGGCAAATCGGGCGTCCAATCGGAACATCGTTTCCGTTGCAGCTTTCGTTGCATTGCCCGAAATGCCAAAAATGCAAGTTTCCACCAGCGGGGGGCTCGTAAAAAAGTCTTTGACGAATGATCGATGCGGCAAAAAATACCATCGACGCTCCGTTGAATCTTTCGTCGACCGGGTGGGGAAAGCTAGAAAGTCGTCGCGCGTCCGTCCTGCGGTGCCCCTCCCACAATTTTCTAAATAAAGATATACACCACCAAAGTCTCGTCTCGAAGAGTTGAAATTCGAATCTCGATATCGGAGAGATACAGCGGGGGAGAGAGAAAGTCTCCGAGAATTTCCGAACTTTCGCGAGAGCGCGGCATCGATCGGAGAAAAAAAAAAAGTCCGCTGCCGGCGCTGCGCGCTCCACCTGAGCGTTTCGACAAGCAATATCTCCCGTTTTATCGCGTATTTCTCGTAAAATCCACCGCTCGTGTTTCACGAAAATCTGAACAAACTCACGGTTGCCGACGAAATCCGCCGAATCGTCACCTTCAAAGCGATAATTCACGATCGGGAGACGCGCGACATTTCGGCCCACCGACGACTCGTCGTCGCCATATTGTTGTTTCCTCTCGACGTTCGCCAAAGGTCAAGACTCTCACCGCGGTGTGTGCGCGAGGAGCGGTTTTTCTTCAGTCTCCGAATTTCCGAAACGTACGAAAAAAAGTGACGAAAAAACAAACAAACAAAGACGCCGATAGCTGTAACGAGTCTTCGATTGTCGAAGAAAAGTGAAGAAGAAGGATATATTAAAACAAACAAACGGTTCGAACGAAGTTCACGCGTAATTCGCCGCGGGTACCGTCAATTCTTTCGAGCTCAATATCCGAGGTGAGTGCAGATACGTCGAAGACTTTCCGTGGGCCGGAGATTGCGAAGATTATCTCGCGTATCGCAATATCATGAGAAATGTCACTCACCGTACATTATCGTCGGGCGAATTCGACCCAAAAACAACAAAAAAAAACAATCATTCCTTCTCTTGCAGGTTATTTCGTCGAGTTTGGAAAACATTTCGAATTTCGAACGTGCTTTTCGTTTTTTTTTTTTGGTTCACTCGAAGTCGATCACTTTTTCGTCCCGAACAGTGATCGGAGTTTTTTTTTTTTTCGCGAACTCTGTGCGCGTATTCGGGCCCACTTTTATTTCTTTGCTCATACAGTGACTACGGCTTCCTTTTTTCTTTTGCACGAAACGAGTTTTTCGCCATCCGGTATTCCAGGCTCTGGGGGGGGGGGGGGGGTAAAAAATCTTGGAAAAAAAATTGCGTAGTTGTTCGGCGCCGCTGACCGATTGGACGTGAAAATTCCAACATTTTGGACGAAAAAATAAATAATGTTTTTTTTACGAATAAAAAATGTGCCTTTTTTTTGGAACCAAATTTTCTTACGGCTCTCAATTTGATAAGACGCAATATTTTTTGTCCCGTCGAGGCTATAGACCTCGTCATGGGCGACACAGAGGCGGAACACATCGACGCCGTAGAGGAAGAACTCGAAGCCGAGTCGAACTACAAACCGCCGCCGGAAAAGACGATCGAGCAACTCCTAGAGGCGGACAAGGAGGACGAGAGCTTGCGAAAGTACAAGGAAACTCTCCTCGGGGAGGCGAAAGCGGGCGGTGTTGTCGTCGGTGCGTCGGTTTCGAACGATTTCCAGTTTTCGCCGCTTTGGGCGTTCATTTTTTATCGCTCCATTATCTTTTGTGAACAAAAAAAAGAAATTCGTTTAAAAAAGATTCATTTTCAACAAAGATTCATTCTAAAAAAAAAATTATATCGAATCTTTTTCAAATTCGTCATATGGATGATTTTCAGATAAATACATATTATTATTATGTTTATTAACGAGATCTAATGTCATAGAAAGAAATTAGAAAGAATCGCAAGACATTATTCAAACTCCATTGAGAGACTGCGAGTCTCATTTCTCATTGATGATTTTTACAGTACGATAATAATGTCGTTTTGGTATTGCTAGAAACAAGTCTTCCGAGCGCTCGGTAGGCAATGGGAGTTATTAAAATCAAATATTTCTCGAAATATTTCAGATGCCGACGATCCGAGAAAAGTAATCGTAAAGAAACTCGCGCTGTGCGTCGCGGGCAGACCAGACATGGAACTCGATCTAACGGGAGACCTGACACAGCTGAAAAAACAAACTTTTGTCATCAAAGAGGGAGTCAGTTATAAAATACGTATAGACTTTATCGTGCAGCGTGAAATCGTGCATGGATTGAAGTACGTTCAGAAGACGTACCGACTAGGAGTCCTTGGTGAGAGGGGTTAATAAAAAAATAATTCAATATTGAAAAAAAATTCTTCTATTACAGAGAATTATTACTACTATTATCAATCAATTACTGAATAATAACAATAATTACGAAATGATCAACAAATGAGATAAATTAAGGAAAAAGAAGTCTTTCGATCTCATTACTTTTCCGATAATCTTGAAATTTTTAGTAAAAATTACGTTTATTATTTGTACAAAGTTTATTGGGAACGGTTGTGAAATAATTAAATATTATCCGACCGAAATTGCGTTGAGAGCTCTCGACTTATTTTTTTTTATGTGAAAAATATATTTGAAAAATAACTGTTCTTTCATTCTTTTCAGTCGACAAGATGACGCATATGGTGGGTTCCTATCCTCCGAAGAAGGAGATTCAGTCGTACACGACACCGTCGGAGGACGCCCCTGCGGGAATGATAGCGCGAGGCTCTTACATAGTCAGTTCATTGTTCACGGACGACGACAAGCACGAGCATCTCAACTGGGAATGGTCCTTCGACATCAAAAAAGATTGGAAGGAATAAAGAAAAAAAAAAAAAAGAGACGAAGAAAAAAAGGCCCGATACCCGATGAATCACCGACACCATCCCCCCTATCCGCCAGGTTCTTCGAATATTCATTCTACATAACGCGATATTTAAGGGACGAATGGAATCGAGAGTGAGAGATTGGATTGAGTGAGAAAATTGCCAAATCCTGAGATTTTTCAGTACGAGGAGAAAAAAAAAAAAGATTTTTTTCTTCACACTAACGAGGGTCGCTGTTCGAGCAGCGATTCGTCGATAACCGATGAATAAACTTCGATAATAAGCACACGAGTGATCAAGTTGACGACAAAAAAAAGAATAATATGCTGAAAGAAAAAAAGAAAAGCGAGGAAGAAATTTTCGCCGCTTTTTTTTTTTCAAGTATTTACGCAGAAAAACAAAGCTACTCGCGCCATAGGCCGCCAGTATTTCGTAAGAGTGAGAGTGAAAGTATATAAAAAACTAAATAAAAGCGAGAACGAGAGTATGCGCGCGTGCGTATTTTCCACTTTCATACATTTTTGTAAAGCCCAATCACACTGAAAAGAATCGTAAGAATAGAAAGATTTTTAAAAATGCTCGCTTCCTGGCATGAGCGATCGTAAAGTTTGCAGACGCCGAGGCTCCTCGCGTACTCTCGTCTCGTACGACAGAATTGTCTTTCGTTCGTCGAACGAGTGAATAGAATTTCCTGCAAAAAAAATACAACAAAAAATGTTATTATAGAAATGAACTTTTTATGCTAAAATGGAATTTACACGCCTTTTTTTCGCTAGGAAGATAACGAACTTACGGGGGACACGCGGAACAAACGATAACTAATAATAAAGAAATGTGAAGGAACAAAAAAAAAAGGAAAAGAACGCAATATTTGACCCGAGAAAGAGAAAACTTTGTTGATTAATCGATGTTCATCAAAAAAAGAAAGGAAAACAACAGACATCGGATGCAATGAAACGCAATGAAAACAATGGACCATAGTGCGGAGCATTGCTGACTCTCGGCAATCCAAAATCCTAATTTCTTTCATATTCGTGTCTCATGATTGGTAATTTCTTTATTGCCAACGGGCCAGTCCCATCTTGATTCAACGAAAAACGGCTCGTTAGATTATTTTTAAAGTTGCGAGACGATTCTTTTCAAAGTCGCAGAGCTTATCCATTATCGATTTGTACGCATTTATGAGTATTACGAAAAATTATCTTCACAAATGAGAAATATTCGATAAATCATGGGATACAATGGAAACTCCGATTTCAAAGTATCGAGAGCCTGATTCGCAATTGCTGTTGGCATATTTAAGATGAAACGTCGAGAAAACAGAAGCATACACAAACACGCGTATTATTGTAACGATACTATGTACATTTGCACATAAAAGTATAGTATACTGTATTCGGGCACTTAGAAAGGGACGACGGACCCGGGAGAAACATTCGAATATGTTCATTGTATCCCCCGAGCGTCAATTGTCTCGTAACGAAACGCATTTTTAACGCATTCTCGCTCCCACCTTCGTGGTAAGTATATCGATTTTTGCTTTTTCATTATTTTTTTATATATTTTTTTTTCAATATACCAGTAGATTATTTGCCAGCTATGCCATTTATAAGCGTGAAGTTACTCCACGTGAAATATATATATATGAAAAAAAAGAGATAACAAAAAATAAGGATTATTTATCGATTTTTCTGTTGCCCTCAGCCTCTTCTTCTCCGCGACGGATCCATCCCGCTTCGAGTTTCGATCGTGTTTGTCCGATACCGTTGAACGAGTTCCAGCCGAGAGTCCCTGGAAGTTCGGAATATGCCGGCGAAAGATTCCGGTATTTGAGACAATCAATCATTTTCTTAATCAATATTTTTTCTTCGCTTCCTCGTTTAGGAGACAGTTTGCTGTTCGTGAATCAAAATTGTTCTTTAAATTTTCCTTTTAGAACACTTATTGTTTGATTAACGGTTCGGAATGAAATTTCGTGCGAATTCATCAAAGCATTCGAGACGTACGGAATTTTTCGAATAAACGTTTGCGTCCGTTCTACAAAACGTGCAATTTGTAAGATGTCGTGTTCAAATTTGGATGACAAGTAGGCTGCGGTTCAATGTAGTTTGGAATTGAATCAGTGTAATCTGAACGACTTCCTCGGAACTTTCTCTCTCTATCATAAAAATATCTCGCCATTGGAACTTCGGCCCCTGGAATTGGCTGCGCCAAATTGCTCGGAGAGCCTTGGGGCTCTATGGGACCTTATGGTCCGAAATATTCCAAGACCCCCCCCCGTGTCCTGGAATATTGTGAATCTCCCCCTTGGCTTGGGATGTTCCAAGTTGGCGGTTCCACGGCGGCGTTGGTGAGATCTTTTTATAATATTAAGAAATAGGATAGTATGATAGATTTATGGAGTTCCCCCAATTCTAAATAATTACCTTTTAAATATTCTATAGAAACTCATCGAGGGAAGGAATAGGCAAATATAACCAGGATTAGGAAACGGTTCTCTCCATTTTTGTTATAAAAATATCAATGCTTTTAGTACCTTCTATCCGATCCGGATTTTCATCCCACTGGCAATTAGTGGGGGGGTCAATCCTCATTTCAATAGATAACTATCTGAAAAATGTAGCAACGGGTCGTTCGGGTTTGGTATAATTAGGGGGAGCCGAGCTGTGCAAATAAAAGATAACAGGTTTGACGAAGTTTAGAAGAAGCTTCGAGACAGGAAGACTTCAATACGGATATATGTATCGAGCACGAGCGGGATGCATATTCAAGAACAGCAACACCGAAACCGCTAACAGCTCTGGTAGAACGTGAATCAACAGTCGTAGAAGAAGAACGAGAAGATGAAACGGAAGAAGCGGCGAAACGAGAAGAAGAAGGGAAGATGAAACAAGACTCGAAGCGCAACTCGGTCACGGTCACGGCCACAGAGTTACGGTCTGCTACTTGCTTCGGCTCGGCCACATCGTTGCTCTCTAGCGGTCAGCGAACCCCGAGGCCCCGTCCTCGTCCGGTTATCGTTACCTCGTTAACACGCCAACTCTCGGATATCATCGACTATTACACCGTAATCACTCGCTCAATTGCGAATTTCACGATTGCATTTAGCAAATTGCAATCGTTGCAAATCGATCGTGTCTCACCCGCAATGAACGGATTACCGAATTATGATAAAAACACGCTACCCGACGAAATTGTAGCGGTGTCTTGAAAAATCGTACTTCCCTAATTTTAATAATTTGAAAACGGATGTGTTCATTTTCTGCGAAGAAACGACGTTTTATATTACGATGCAAAGAATACAATTAAAAAATAATATAATATATGGTCAGATTTTTTGAATATCCAAAGAGTGGAATTTGGGGCATCGCCCGATTGCGATTTTCATAGGACACTCGAAGATGCCTTGGCACGAATGTGTTCTGTTATTACGTGGCTTTCCAAGTATGAACAAAAAATGAGCTGTTTATCGAAAAAAAATGCAAATTTTTCGAAAATATCGAATAACATTAAAAAAAAAGGTCGTCCGATAGTTCATGGTCTGACCTGTGACCGGTGCGAAAATTGTTCCAAACATATACCGGAATAACGGCCGGGCAGCTGTTGCCTCGGACGAAACACCCGTCAGTGTTGCCGAGAAAAACACTTTTAAAAAAACCGAAGAGATCCAGTTATCCGGACGATAAAGTGGTTTCTTTTGCTTGTCTTTAATCAAGCGATGGCTGATCGATTTATCATTTCCCCACATTTAACCTCAGATATTCGGATGGAGCAGTAAAAAAGCAAGGATACACGGTGGCGCGAATGCAATTAACGGATTGTTTCCTCATTTTTACAGTTCCTTCCATGAGAGAGTTCGTTGACCAATTTTGACGTTTTTTCTCGTAGACGAAACTTTCCGAAGCGCCGTGTAAAATATGAGAAATCTGTGTGGGAATTAAATTTGCACCTATAGCGGGTGTCGATTGTCCGAGCTAATTAGAGGCGGGTACCGTTCTTTAAGGTCGTCCTTGCCGTCCAGTCCGGCCACACGTAAGATTCAAACGGAATTTCGAACATTTCACAATGGGATGAAAATCCCAAAAAAAAGACAGATCGATTTCGTATAATCATAATACTAAAACTGTAATGAAGAAAAATAATCGTTCACCGAGTCAGCCGGCAACCTAACTTTTCTTCAAATAAAAATAATTTACTTAATATTTTTTTCTCGAATCGGGATATTTTTTTAATTTCGAAAAATCTTTGAAAAATCATAAGATGTAAATGTGTGTTTTTATATACCCACCCGTTATCTTCAAGAATATTATTTCCGCATACAATATTATCTCTGAATTCTCTCTGAATCTCACATTTCCCCTGACCGTACCGCTCGGACTTCCCGAACACCTTCCGTGCGCTTGATTTTTTTCGGATATCACTTCCATAATTTTTATGATTTCGTTATGATTTTTCAGGCCGTTAAATACATCGCGATGAAAATTGCGGACTTTCGAGTGAGCTGACTTCAAAGTGGAACGCAGCGTACATTTGTTCGGGAACTAGACCATCATCTGTTTGCATCTCGTGCTTTCTCGCGATGCGTCATCGATGCCGTGACACTCGATATCCTCGATCCTCGACATACCGGATTTGATGATTTGCAAATCGAACTTCGAAACATGAAACGAGGCCAGCGGAACGTCGAAGCCCGTTCCGAAGCCGCTAGACGTCGAAAGCCGTGCTCGAAGATCGAAGCGAAGCTCCGACAGAGACGAGAAAAATTCAACAGAGAAGAAGAGGCAACGAAGAACGCATCGAGGATCCCGAAGAAAAATCGAGACTCCGAAGGATCTTCGAGATCATCGAGAGATTCGAGCATCGAGAATGGTATCTCACCGAGATTTCTAACTAGCAAACAACGCGTGGAACTAGTAAATTTCGAATCTCCCAAAGTTCTTTCCGTTTCGAAATTCGGTAAACTGCCGAAAAATTGTAAAAAAACTAACGCAATACTTTTGGTAAAAAGAGTCTTGGAAGATCGTCGGGAAGCTAACAAGTGTCAAAGTGAAATTGTCGTCGCGAGAGACTCGACTGGAGTTCGCCGATCTTCGACGAACGCTGAACTTTGTGGATCAGCGAAATCGTGCGAAATGAATTTTATCGGCGATGAGATCGCCGAATTCAGAAATTTGAAAATAAAACCGGCGAAGGTCAATCATTCGAGGGAGAAATCAAAAATTCGATGTTCGAAAATGATCGTTTCGCAAATTGCCGATAAGAGTGTCGACGCGTCGAACAAGCGGAGATCGAGAAGCGCGCCGTGTACGCCGCTCTTTAGAATCAAATACGCCAAGGACAAGCGTCCGAGGCATTTTCTCGTCGAACGAAAAATGCCGATAATCGAAAATACGCAAATAGGCAAGGAAGTTCCGCGGCATCGAAAAAATTGCGGCCGAGGTCTCGGAATATCGAGAAGCAGCGAAGTCGCTGTTGATTCGCGTCGAGATTCGACCTACGAGGATAGGATCATCGAACGGACTAGCCTGGAAGACTTCGAGAGCCAGCGAGAGGAATGTAATTCGTGTTTTCTTGAAGAAAATATGACATTGCTTCGCGGCCAAGCCATCGATTCATTCTCTCCATCGAAAAATACTGGATCACTTCAAAAAGAAGATATTGAGCCAAATTTACATTCGGAAAACGGAGAATCGCTTCAAAAAGAAGACAAGCCATCATCTTTATACTTGCTTGAAGAAAAAGACAGCAAATCATGTTGGACAACGAAAAATCTGGAACTGCCTCATCGCGAGGAGACTCAATCGACATCGGATTCAAAAAAACGTGAGCTTCAGGGTGACGACGTCGAAGCAATTATTCTCCCCGTAAACAAAACGAGCAAAACAAAACATCCTGAGAAGCCAGAACCACACGAAGAAATCGAGTGCGATGAAGAAGAAAATCGATTGTACACTTTCGTGGATCCGCAGAAGTCAATTGCGAATCTGAAAACCTTAAAAACTGAATTGGATGGTAAACTTGGAGAAGATGTAGATTTCGTTGTCCGCGAACGCGAGAGAGTTACGGATACGGTTTACGGAGTGACCAACGGCCCCGAAAGAATAGTAGAAAACGAAAAGCGTTTCTCGCCTCGGAAACCACCGAAGAAGCGTGCCTTCAAGTGGCAAACTATCCTGGAAAAACAGCACGAGCTATCGTCTACCCGAAGTCCGGAAAAACATAAAGAATCATGGGGAGTCGGTGAGCCGATTCGGGAAGATAATAAATGCGATTTTTGGTCGGAGAAAGATGCCAATTGTTCGAAATATTGTCGATGTCCGAAATCCCGGGGGAGATCCTTCGAGGAACGAAAGCTCCAGGCTTACAATGCGATCAGGGAAGAACTACCGAAAATTTTGATGAAACGACGATGTCTCGAGGCTGCGAAACAACCGGGAAATGAGATTCGAGTGATGAAAACGAAAGATTGCCAACAAAAATTGCACAATCGGACCCATTTATCTTGCAGTCCAGTGAAAACAAAAGAATCAACAAGATCTCAAATTTCACGGTTGAATCGACGATCTATGGATTACTTTTCGAAATGCTGGGATCACTGTAATTATCCCGTTCAGGCGAGTGCTCCTGGAAGATGCGATTCACCATTCAATGAAGAAATATCGAAACATTTTCCGGTTTCGCCCGAACGTCATTTACCAAAAAATCCAAGAGCCATCGAAAATCCGCGATTCTTCGTTGATTCTATTCCGAATCGGCGAAATCCACGTGAGAAAAATAGTTGTGATTGTCCCATAAGTCCCAAAAATTTAGTGAATCACGGCAGACTTGTGAGTCAACGAAATCCGGAACTTTCGACTAGCTACGATAGAAATTCCAGAACTGCGATTCCGAAGGAACGTAAGAGTCCCAATTCTCGTCGCGTCACGTTTCGACTTCCCGTTTGCGTTATCGACGAAAACGACGAAGATGAAGAAATTTCTTCGGCGAGAGCGACGAATCTCGGAAGAGAAATGCCCGAAGAGCGGATGAACGGCAAGAGTGCAGAGAATCCGGGAGAAGCGTTGTTCGAAAAGGAATTTCGATCGGAACGAAAAGATGAAATTGAGTTGGAACAAAGTTTTGTCGCTGCGGATAATTTTCAGACGCACGAAAGCTTTTTGAATTCCTGTTACAACGAAAAATCGCCAACATTAGGTTTGTCGCGTCTTTCAACATAGTATTCGCAGTGATTTTTTTCATCAAATTAATGATTATTCAATCGAATAAGAATTACCAATCACTGGCGTGATACAAATACCGCAATTCTAAAAATCATCAGAGTTACGGAGAGAAGATCGAACCGAAGCACCGATCGATGAGAATTCCAATATTTCAGTGACGCAAATGAGGAATTTACGATACATGCATTGCGCGTCTCCTTCGTGCGCTCTCTCGAAAGAAGCGAGAAATGTCGATGAATCCGAAGGTTCCGAGCAGGACTGGGAAACTCCGACTGGGGAAGATGCGTACCGATCTAAGGACGTAAATTTTCCAAAAGAAACGCGTCAAGCTATGGAAATACTTATTCGAGCCAATAAGAACGTTTCCAAATGCGAACACTCCGGTATAGTCACGCGAGAAGCAACGACTTCTGTAATTTAAGCATATATATATATATATATATATATATACATATATATATAGTGTTTTTAACAGATCTCTGCTCCAAGCGAAACAATAGACGGGATGGTTTTCGACAGAAACGAGAGTACTCACGGGCTGACAATTCTCCGCGAAGAAATACTATGGTTAAACAAATTTTTGTCCACACGATTATATGTTAATTGTTTTACTTAGTTTTCGACATCAACGAAGTCCGTTTTTTCACGTATAATTACAGTTCGTCTCGTCGTACGCGAGGGCCCTCGCTAAATTTCAGGAAGGCTGCGATCAGGACAATCAACGGACACCCGGTGCAACGTTGCCTGAACGACGCGCGTCCCGGAATCCGAACGTAGCGGGCGGTAATTAGAAATTGCCAATAGCTACCGATCGTAGAGTCATCGACGACAGCGTACACTGGGCAATACTCCTGAGAATTCGCACGCATGCCGGGTATTGTTCTTAAACCAGTGAAACTTATTTTAACGATGGGACTCTTGCGAAGCTTACGGGTATCGTAGCTAATCCTATCGATGCTGAGCAACGAGCCAAAAGTTTTAGCACAGTAGAAAAGACATTGCCGTTTTTATGATCGACCGACCTCGCGTAAACGTGAGAGACTGTTGTAGCTCATCGCCCTAACGATATGTGATATGATTTTAAACTTGCCAACTATGATTTTAAACTTCACAACTATTGCACTTGCGCATTCGATGATGTCGACCGTTTCACTAAACGACCAGACTTTAAATGGTTGCATAACTTGCACAAAACGACCGGTCGTATCTAGCCGGCTTGCAATCGCCGCATTTCCGACTGCTAAATATGGTAGGGCAGTGCGCGCAAAATTTTAGTTCGGTGGTTTTCTCATCAAACATCCTGCTCGAAAATCCCACACGGGGTCCCACAAAAGTTTCTCGTGTGGGATCCCGAATGGGATTCCGAGTGGTAACTTGTACGAGAAGCGTCGAGAAGTCGGCAAAAACTTTGAGCAGCTACACCTGGTTTACTCAACCTACCTCGAGTACACGGGTTGCAGAGGGTGCACAGTATTCGTAGGGGAGTCCGATCCTGGCATACTAAGTTTTCGCGTTGTTCGTTCGGTTGCTGTGCTTGTTTACACCAAGCAGGTATTGCGTTTGGCCAGTTCCGATCCTGTCTAGGTTTCCGTTGAAAAAATCTGAAAAACCATATGGGAACTTTTACCTCGGCACTACGCAAACCCTCGGCTATGATTGTTTTCCGACGAGCCAATGTCCAAAAAAACGACGAATCCACGTTGGTTTTATAACATCTCACCATCGAAACCACCGCCAATCGGCGTCCGCGAAAATGCACTGTGGTGACGGTGATTTCGCAGTAGTTTCGAGCTTAATTTTTGTCACGCAACCACCGCGGCTTTGCGATGATGCACCCGTATCTCTCAATCGATTGGCCTTCTTGGTAACAGATTTTAGAAGGTTGTAGACTATGAAAATTCAGCATATTGGTCATAATTTACCGAGAGCGTTCTTCAAAAAAATGCAACCGCCGAACGGTAATTTTTCGACGGGAAGCACCCGGTGTTTACCGGTAATCTAAGAACGCTAATGGAACGAAGAATATTTCGACACGAGATAATTTATTCATCGAATAAAATTGAGTGCAATAAATAATGCAATAAATTGACGAAAACGGTAGTCGAAACGAATGAGTCGATGAGAACTCGGCAGCCAGTAGAAATAGTCTTGCGCCAATTAAAAATGATTGCTAACTAGGCGCACCGCCCGGAATTTGATTTAATTTGATTTGAGCTCGTAGTAGGCACCCAAGCACGTGGACCGTGTCTAATAAGGACTGCCGTGGGCTTCCCGGAACGTTGCACACCTTTCCTGCTTTATTATACTTTAAACTATATTTTATACGAGATAAAATGCACCAACTCCATGTCTTCCGTGAGTGTGCCTGATACAGGTGCTTGTCCGGTGAATACATTGGATTTTTAGAGGCGGTCACACTCGCGCAACAAAGTTGCGGCATCGAACTGTGCGATAAAGATCTTAGAAGGGGAGGGCGTTCGCGTCGTGTCGCACGGATTGCGATGCACCGGGAAGAAAACCGCGCGAGAATGAAACGTCAGCGAATTTAAACGATGAATCGCGCAATAGAACGGCGAAATAATTAAAGTCGGAAAGCACCATTGCTCCGTGAGACAACAAAAGTCCGACGTTCCGCGTAATTCTCTGCAATTCGTTTCTGAACATTACAATCGGTCGTACACAAATAAAAGCCTGCAACGCGGTCTTTGTAATGAGCAAAGCGAGCAATCGCTTCTTTTACGTCGTTTACGATTGACCCATTTATCCGTAGCGCAGTACCGTTTTTTTCAGAATTTTTTCTCGTCTTTTACATTTCTTGAAAATTCCATTTTTTCACGAGTCGTTTGAGCTGTATTTGCGAATCTACTTGGTCAATCATTCGGAAACTTTTCGAGAATAAGGGGCGATCTTATAACAAACACATATCCATAATTCGCCATTTTTCACACATTTTTCAAAGCAAGAAAATTTCGAAATAAAGAAATAATTCATAGGTATTGAGAAAAATTAATAAATCTTTACATTTTTTGTAATTGTCAATGGCTCCTGCAATAATCCATTTTAATCGTTGCCAGCGATAGATCATTTTGGGAAAAATAAAAAGAAAGTTCATCGAGACTGTAAACGCTCGCTAGAATTCTTGCTAACATATCGTTCGTTATACGATCCTAGTATCGCGTTACACGTTCTGTAAATGTTCTGCTGGACGCTCTACTTTGCTTTCATTCTTTTCCGCTGCGTCCTTCCGCGTCGTCGTATAGTAATTCATAATAATACAGTGTTTGCGACGCATAAGCAGCATCGTCATATCTTTCGCGAGATGCGAGCCATTGTTTCACGCTCGTATCGAGTTACGAACCAAGCCGCGCCGCTTGCCGTCGTCGCGAATGGACATACCGAGCGGATAAAGGGACCGGAAGTCCCTCGCCGTGTAGAGTCCTTCACGCTTCGCAACTCCAACTTTTGCCGCCCTGTAACGAATCTGGTTTACTCCGGTTGATGCGTCGACTTTTGACATTATATTAACGATAGAAAAAAACACATTTTCTTTCCCCCAAAACAAAATTCTGAAAAAATAACTGCGAAGAAACTGTTCGTTGTGAAATTTCTTTTGAGGAGTCTGGATCACCTGAAGATCGGAAAATATATGTATTTTTATTCTATCCATTATCGTACATGAAAATTGTACACTCAAAAAAAGCATGTGTTTAACTATCTCCTTGAATTTTTTTCGAGACCCGTAGAGCTTTGTCCGACAACAGCACGGTTAAACTTCTTTTACTTATCACAGGTTACAGACGTTGCCTTTTCGTTGGAGTATCGTTTGCCACTGCAATAGCACTGGCTGCGCACTTTGCTTTGCTATCGGATTCTTCTTCGAGAGCGCAACACCGATTTAACAAATGCATTCTAGCGAGGATAACTTCGTTTCCGGTAAAAAAACACGATGATAAAAAATGAAACACTTCTCTATAACGGAAAGCTTTCGAAACGTAACAAAAATCTACGAAAACGCGATGCACCCATTCGACTAGGGCCCGATTTGGACCGAAGGTTTTTTTTCTTACGTGTAAATAATATTTTTCATCGATCATTCGTGTATAAACGACGAGTATCGGAGTCGCGAATGCGTTAATGATCGGTTAGAAAGATACCGGCAAACGCGGCGATGTTCATCTCTGATTTATGTTCTTTGATGTTCGACGAGCCGGTATAGCGTGAAAAATTCATCGCTCCGTGAAATCGAGACTACTTTCGTGAATCCCGCTATTATTTGCACACCGTCGCTCGTAAACTCGTTGGACGCGCGGGAAGAACTCGCGAAGAAGAGGAAGTCCGACTTCCTTGGCTTAGATTATTATCCATAGTAACGATACATCACTGTAAGAATTCTCTCTCACACGGAGCTCCGCACGCTCCGCACGCTCCGGCGGGTAACGTGGAAAAGCATGAATTGGATTGTGCAAGTAAATCTTGTACAATCCAATTCATGCTTTTCGTAAAACAAGCGCCCTTTCGGTCTAGTCGGACTCGGTCGGTAACAAAAACTGTAATATTTTTTTGTTTACGGATAAAAGGCGAGGACGTACCTCTTCGGGAGCTTTTACGGAGAACAACGTTCGTGTGATTTATCGATAAAACCAGCCTAGGTAAAGAAATTTGGGTTACAGATTTTGTTACCGGCTTAGTATCGGCTCATTTTGAGATGGCAGACCGGGACCGCGACACCGTAGTTGTCACATCCCAACATGAGGAAAATGCTCGGTCGGTAACAAAATGGCCTTTGCCATTTTTGTCGAAATTATTGCTCCGACGGCTAAAAGCCAATTAGGTTTTCCGTAGTCATTGAACAGACTTATAAAAACCTAATCGGCTCGTACAGCTCGGAGCAACCGTTCCCGAAAAAAATAGAGGAGAGGCGAGCTCGTACTGTCGCAGCATCGCTCGTTGCTGGGCCCTTAGAACCATGCCGTTACGAGCTCAAGATCGCGTACCCTGACAAAATAGCATTGCAGTTTTTGCCGATAGTATTTTGCACGTCCCACGACCGCGTGGACTCCGCTGATGCGAAAGAACTCAATCGGTAACCGAAACTGTAATAAATCCTATTTCGAAAGCATAGAAATTTGAGGGAAAATGAAGTTGTTTTTGCCCACGCCCGTTTATTCCACAGCAAAACACAATTCGTGCGGCCCACAATTCGAAAACAAATTCGTATGGTTTTGAAATGGTACTCGTTACAGTATTTGTTGGGTAGTCGGTAAGAGGAAGTGAATATCTCCGTGCGGAATGATGCATAACGAGAATAAAAAATATTTCGATATATCGAAGATTGAGAAAACGAAACGAAGGAAAAAATGTATCGAATGAAAGCCAGAATCCGAAGAGTACAGAGTAATGCCGTACAGAGTAACGAAGCAGCGGTGGGATGCGCGAAGCATCGCTCGGAGTCGCCGCAACGCCCGGGAGTTCACCGGCCGGCGCATTCACGACGAGAGCGCCGGGAAAGGGAAAGGCGAGGCGTCGGCTCTCCTGTGGTTCGATGTACATATATTCCTTGCGGGTTACTCGCTCCATCCTCTCCCACCCTCCCCGTTACCCCTTTCACCCTCTCGTTCTTCTCTTCTCTCGTATTCCATATCAAACGTCAATGCCGTTACCGCACTGTTCGGATTATCGTACATTCATATTTATAAATACGCGCTATTGTTGTCGCGTAGATCATTTATATTTATCAACGCCACCGGAACTTTTTCGCTAAAATTACAGTATCGCCAGTATGTTTATTCTAGCTCCATAGAAGAGTCACACTAATCGAATATAACATGAATAGAAAAAAATTCTCGATAAATTTGGGGGCCCTCTTCCGAAAAAAAAATATACATAGATATTAAAAAATATATATATTTTTCTAAATACTTGTCTCAAATCTCGCTACTCCGGTATTTTTATTTCAACTCGAGTAAGTTGAAAAAAAAGTTTAACTCTTATTTCGAAATTCAGGATCCAAAAAATTATAAAAATAGAAACGATCCGCAGATACCATTTTTTTTTAAATGAAAATGAAAGAAAGGGAAAATGATAAATGATAAAAGAATCATCCAGCTTGCAAATTGCACAAATTCGAAAAAATCATATTCCATTCTTCTTCTGTGTATATTTTGATTTTTTTCTATTGTTTGTTTCTTCATTGGAATCGTCTCGATCGTGGTGAAAAGAAAGAGAAAGAAAAAAATGCCGTACTGTTACGAATCGACTCCGCAGCTTCCATGCTATTTCTCTTTTTACATCGTAGACTTTCTCAGTCACTCCCCCGCGTCGTCGGGAGCCGATCCCGGTGGAGCGTCGTCTCGTCGGCTCTCCTCGCAATTTCTCGTCCGGTTGCCGAGCCGCACAGACGCAACGCTTCCCTCGTACGGTATTCCCGTTGTGTCTCCCCCTCCGCGTCGCCCCTCTCTCCCCTCCCTCGGGAGCCTCAGCCAGTGACTCGCGCTCGGTTCACGGTAGCCCAGTCGCGCGACAAGCGTCGTTGAGTGAGGTTCGTTCTCTTTGTCGAAAGATCGATCGACTGACTCTCGTTTCTCTATCATCCCTATTCGCGACGAACAAACGATTGGAACACGAATAACAAACATTCCTCCGATCGTTGGTTCTTCACCCGTGAAATTCGCTGCAACGCGCGATTCCGGTTTCTGTGCAATCTCTCTTTCACCGAGTGCGTCCAAAGTCAGATTCCAGGACTCGCCGAAGGATTTTTCAAGCGGGTGAGTACAACAAGAAAAAGCATGTTTACCGCGGTGAGGAACAAAAACACCGGATACGACGCGACGTTCCGAAAAACGTTGTTTTCGTCGGAGACGAGGTAAGTGATATTTCGTCCTTTTTTTCGTTGGAAATGGATTCGAGACGTGAAAAATAATCGATCCGAAGGGCGCGGGCCACGACGTCGAAGAGTCTCGGCTCGGCGGAGCTTCGTGTTCCGTGTTCGCAAAATAATGATATTTTCAATCGAGCACCAACGTCGCGATAGTCATCGCGTTACCGCAAAAGGAAACGGCTACCAATAGCGAATCGTAAGATCGAAGATATTATACTTTTGGGTGATAAAAGTAAAGATTGCTCGAAACGCGTCGAAAGTGCGATAAAACGGTTTTATTTTCGGAAGATGGAAAATAAAGAAAAAGGGGACAATGGTGAGAACGACTCGGATAATAGAATGGCCGGCGGGTGGGCTCTGCGAGGGCCTTTTCTCTCCGTGCTTCTCCCGTGAAGGTGTATCGATCGAAAAGTCTTCTCGGAGCCGGAAAACGAGAGTAAAGAAATTGGTCTACGGTGACGAAATAAATCGATGACTCGGAGCGAAGGTACGAAGGAAGATTCGCGAGCGGTTCGAGGCGAGGTGGAGAAGAGACGAGCGCTCGTCGCTGGTCGTTCCTGCGACGCGGACCCGATCGAAGATTGTGCCCGCGGAGAAGCGTCAAACCGGCGATTCGTATGCGTGGCTCGTGCCGTTCGCCGGGCCGGGGGGTGCTGCCGCGCGGGCTCGAGCGAGAGCCCTCTTCAGGGTCAGGGTCGATTTTGTCTCGGTCATTCGCGACGGCACACAAGGGCCTTGCCCTTATGGATCCGAACGGAACGACGAAACTTCAAGACGATCGAGATGAATGGAGGATCCTCGAATGTCGGACACACCGGAAGGCCGGAGATGAATATATTTACGAAAGAAATGAAATATTACTTCTCGGGGTACTGCTTTTGCATAATAATAATTTTTCTATGTTACGAACAAGTGATGATACAAAAATTTGTTTTTGAGAAAACGGAAAAACAATTTTTTCCCGTATCCATTGGTGTAAATAAAAATTACATTTCACACTGGAAATATGCATATGTTGAGCTATCACCTCGGATTTTTTTGGAGTCTTATAGTGCATTTTATCCGAAACCGGCGCGTTCAAACTTTTTATTACTCGTTACAGGTTTCAGACCGAACAACTGCACCGATTTTCATGTTTAACGGCTGATTTTTCTTTGTAACAGTCTATGTTGTGGGACTTTTCGTGTCATTTTACCCGATAGTTCCGCTGGCGAATGGGGAAAATGGGACCTCATAAGTGAATACTTATCATTTCGTTTGGTCCGAAACCAAGACCATAGGTGAAAAACTTTGACCTTGTCGGTTTCGGACAAAGTGCACTATAGGGCTTTAAAAAAAATATCAAGATGATAATTTAACAAACGCATTTTTTAAGTGTAAATTTTAATTTTTATGCGCAGTAGTAATGGGTAGGGAAGAAAAAATTCTTTTCCATTTTTTTAGGTGGTGCGGTCCTTTTGAGTCACATTTTTTAAAGGTGGAATATACACTTTATAATATACAGTATACGTAAGGGAAAAATAAAACGATCTTTTCCCTGGAATTTTTTTCACGGAAACTATTGGAATTCTCGTATACTAATGGCTCTTTTTCTAGCGTAACCCTGTGTCGTTTCGTCAATAAGCGTCTAAATCGAGGAAATCAGAGAGGCTATTAAAATATATACTATTGTTTCGATCGATGTTTTTTACAAGATGGCACAAGATTGGACTCAACATAGCGATTTACGCAAACATTATTTGTGTAGAAAAAAAAAAATTGGAAGAAAAATAATGAGGAATGAGCATACAATCGAGTACGAAAAAGGATAAAAATTGAAGGTGGGATGCTGAGAAGGAGGAACATGCGTGGAACGAATAAATTGTTCAAAAAAGCAACGAAATATCGGGAGAAGAAAGGGACGACGGTTCCACGCAGGTTTCTCGACCGGCTCGGGAGCTTCAAAGTTCTCTTTGTCACGCTCGCTGAGCCCGTTGTTGTTGTTCACTGCTCTCTATGCAATTGTAGCATACACATCGAACGAGCTCGAGGACGCACGAAAGAACACACCCATGAGGAACGATGATCGCACGAAAAGAGTTCCCGTAGCGCGTATCAGTTGCATTCTCATACGGTACACGGGACCAATCTGTAACTGTGCAAAATGTCGGAAAGCAAAATACGTGCGTAACATTTTTTCTTCGTCCAAATGAACACAATTATCACGGATATTCTGTGTTAAAGAGTAAATAACCTGCAATTATGATATTGCATTTTTTTCTATCAATTGTGCTGTGAATACGGATATAATCGATCGATTAGTAGCAGTTTTTTTTCAACGAGGCTAATTTTTTATACCTCTGACAATTGTCATAATAATAATAATAATAGATCTTTCCGTATATATATGTAAAGATTTATGTACCGCATCGTCTTCTGACCTCGTGCATTAGTCACGCGGAGCGCGTAAATTATCGAGGGAAGTCCAAGGATATATATATATATATATATATATATATATATATATATATATATTGTTTTTTTCTTTTCTAGAGACGAAATTTTATTTTAAGATTTTCGCCGAACGTATTTTTACTGTAAACGTGCGTGCGGCTGCATCCCTCCCGGTGCCTGCCGATACCTCCCGCTATGCAGTAGCGGGACACGCGAGGGTGGGTTTATTTTGACGGGGTCCTTGCCCGGTCGTACCGGGCAAACGTGCAGTTTGACGGCTTTGCCGGGGACACCGCCTGTTCCCCTTATGACTCACTCTCGGCTCTGCGCGGCTCGTACAGCGTCATCGGGTTTGCACCGGGTGCAAGAAAGAAAGACCGAGTCCGTGTGTTTTCCTGTCGCGCGAGTTCTGGGCTGTTTCGTGTCAGAGGATCAGGGGTTGCTTGTTCGAAGGAAGGGCGAAACCAATGACTCTAGGACAATGTGCCACTGCCGTTTTATGTTTCATGCTCCCAAGCTGCGTTGAGCTTTTCTATTATTTTTACGATTGTATTCGAGGCGCCGTAACGTAGTGAAATTTGTGCATCGGTCGGCCTTTCTTGGCTCAAGAAAACATACAACTTAACTTACTGCATATTTTGCAACTTTAAAATACGTGCTTAACGATGGTCGGCGGATTTTTTCATAAATAATTGGTACAAGATCCGAATCCATTTTATATTTGATTAATTATGCTAGTGTGTGGGTTTTCGAGGTTTAGTACACGAATCGAGATACTCTTTTACAAAATTGGCGAAAAAATCCAAACAATTCGGGTGGATGAAATAAAATAAATAATTACGGTAAGCGTTCTTTATTGGCAAACTCTTTTGATCTGCCGACTGAAAAAATGAATAAAAGTGTCGATAACCGACCTGCTTTCGGTATCTCCGGCCTCGATTGTGGAACGTTGACCGACCGTTTCATCTTGAACTTTCGGCCTTGATCAACTTTCCAGAACGATCCAATCGTCCAACGCCGAGTAGGTTATACAGACGGTAACGAATTTACGAGCATTCATGGGCTATCGGAATCGAATTGCTCCTCGCGCATGTTTCCCCGTTCCCTATTCGCCTTATTCGCACTCGAGATTTCTCGTTCGGACTCTCATAACGAACGCTCTTGTTACAAGTACCTTCTTGCGATGTACTAGAAAATCATTTGGGATCGTTTCGCGCTCCGAATCATTCCGCACGGATAAGGACACGAAGATTCTCAGCATCATTTCAAACGCCATATTCGACACCTACCTACCAATCAGTGTTGTATGTCACAGTTCGAATGCCGGTCAAAGTAATTTTGTGTAGCACCGCGGAACGTATCAACCGAGCGACGGGAAAATTTCATCGTCCGTTTATTACGTGCCGTTTTATCGTTGATCACTCGATTGACGTCAAACAATGAGATTTTAATGGATCTCCGGTATTTCTTTATGGATTCAATGTGAGAGTCGAGCGATGAAATATGGGGTTGAAAGTAAAGGAAGAGATCGGAAGAGGGCTGGGTTTTGATTGTTACTCAGTTCGAAAGGAAGCAAACACACGCTGTCGATGCCTACGGTACCTGCGGACAGACTCGAACGTTTCATTGCCTCCCCGCGCGCGTTATTACCACTCCAAGGAAGACGAGCTCGCGACGGAGTTGCGCGTTTATATACTGCTGCTTTTCTTTGCCATGCTCTTACGGTTCCGCGCCATTTTTTTTTTTTTTTTCATCGTTTTCTTACCGCCTGCCGCAAGATAGATGTGCCAGTTTTTGAACATTCAATCGACCTCGACGGGGTACCGATATGACGGACGCTTACGGACTATGCTAAAGAAAATTGCGTGGATTACGGGAAAATCGTTTTTGTTTTTAGTGCATTTTACTGGGTCATCGAGTGCTTCAAATATCCCATTTTTTATTTTAAGAATTTAAGAATCGAACGGACAATCGAAATCTCAATTGACAATTTTTTATTTGCACTCTCAATATTTTTCTTACCAACTATTATGCTTCTTGAGTTTTTCACACAAGCCTTACGTAGTTGGCAAGTAAAATAATCTAACGCAATGTCATTTAATTTTTTGTTTTTATTGATTTCCTGTTATTATAATAATAATAGTGCATTTGGTGTATCATTAGTCGGTGGGTATGTGGTTGTTGGCAAATAGGACAAATACTAAGTTATCCAGACAACCGAAATAATTATCCGTCATCGTGTAACTTTATATTTGAGTCGAGGATTAAAATTGAGCTTTATAAATCAACAATTTTTTACTTTCATTCTGTAATCTTATTGTAGAGGCCAGAAATCGCCCGGATAAGTAGAAAAAGATGAGTTATCGCAATCGCATGGCCGTTACGTAGTCGATAGAGAGAGCTGGAACCGCACTCGCGGTCCTTCCCACTTCCGTCGAACGGAATATAATTATATTTCGAAGCAACCGGGAGACCCCTTATCGCCCCTCGTCGCGCCTCACAATACGCAAGTGTACGCGCCGTCAAGTTGAACTTCCAAGAGATCCTCGAACGATGTAGTCGCCCTTGCGCAAATTAGACGGTCTTTTGAGACAAATTAAATTTAGAACCATCGATAAAAAAAAATATAAAAAACTGTGGACTGTACCTAATTCCTATAATTAATTCTTTGTGAATCAGGATCAATTTCTGTTAATCAATTGATGAAACGAATTCAGGCATGGTCAGCATTTCTTTGAAGCGATCTCAGTATGAATTGACACCTGCCGATATCAGCAGAACCAGTTACGTAGTACAATATTGGCATACATGCCAAAATGATTTTTCATTTGTCTTATAGAGTACATCAAAACAAAAATAGTTCCAGTTGGTTAAGTTCTAATGTCGGTAACCGCCAAGTTGTGAGAACTATTAACAAACTTATTCTGTTCTTCGTGAGTTAGATTTCATCGTAATAAGCAGTGATTTTGGCAGTAGAACTTGGAGTGTCGATGAATACCGTCGTAGGGGAAAGATATGCTTACCCGAGGATGGGATTAGGCTCAGAGTAAAACATATTATCCCAAATAATGTAAGAAATTTTGGGTCCACGTAAGCATCTTTCAATGGTGAGTTGCCTCTCGTTTGGCATACGCTATTTTCCGCGATAACACGACATTACGGCTAAAGAGTTCGGTTTACCAGCCATTATTCTTAATCAAATGTTTCTTGTTCGCAATTTTGATCGTTGGGACCGAGATCGGTTTGTAATATACTGTTACTTGTTATGGCATACGCGTATTGCAGAATTGCAAAGTCACCAATTG
The DNA here is from genome assembly GCA_963924025.1 of Ischnus inquisitorius. Lineage (NCBI taxonomy): Eukaryota > Metazoa > Arthropoda > Insecta > Hymenoptera > Ichneumonidae > Ischnus > Ischnus inquisitorius. Next base: position 89,753 of record OZ001250.1, on the reverse strand, counting down.
ATAATGCTACGTGCATCGTCTTCATTGATACGAGCCGAAGTAGGGTTTCACTGATTCTTGGGATACAATGACCCATCGAGAGTCTAAGGAAATGTACCCGTGGCTCATTGAGCCTACCACAATGCACCACTGGTGGGATAATACGAGGCATTGCTCGAATTATTTTAATTCGACTAATTTAGATATATTGTATTTATTGTTAGCAATGATTGATGCTCTTTTGGGTGATGAAGTTTCGAATGTCTGTAGAGTGAGCTGCATTGCGCGGGTTTCTCAACGTATAGTTTTAGCGAACAAAGCTTTTAGGTATAGAACTTTTTACTTTGATCGCGCGAAGTGCTTGAAAATGGTTGTATCCTTGATTGGTAATCACGAAACGATGGCGAGATGCGCGAATGCGACATACACATGTATCCCGTTCTGGTTGGTCGCGCAGAACAGTCATCCCACCGGCAGATGTTCGTGGAGAAGCTATTCTCAATCGTTGCTATGAAATTAAAGTCGCTCGTAAGTTGCCGAGTTCAGGGACAACATCCTGTCTTGCTGGCATGCACGGGCCCGCACGAATGATGCTAATGCCCGGAACAGACCCGGCGATTCTCGTGAGACGAACAATTGATACGCGAGCAACACACCCGCTTACAATTGCGAAAAGGCCCAGCTAGGATTTCTACCGCCGCATTCACCACTGAATAATTGCATGATTCTTTTGCTCGAGTTTCGCAAAACTTGCCTTCCGCGAGAAATTCTAACTGGACTCTTTATTGAAATTCAAGTCATTCGCGACGTTTGTGTCCAATTGAATCAATGTTAGCTGCTTTGTTATTGCAACTTTTTCGTTAGGCAGCTGTTGCGGTATACATCAAGTTATAATGCATTACATTTTTCTTTTTACTCGCATTGCAATTGTGCGCTGTATGTATTCGCATAATTGTACGTTAGATTGAAAAGAACGAAATAACATTTTTCAACAATAAAATTGCGTAAATATGATGTTATGCACGTATAGCATACGATATTTTTTTAAACACATGTACAAAGAGTCCCCCTTTTCGTGCTTGTAACGCGTGGCGCTTTTTAGCAACGCGTACAATCGCGTACTTTTGCGCACACTTTTCGCGCACTCGGGTGAGGAAGTAACTTTTTTGCGCACGCTACAGGCATGTAGCCTGCACGTTCGCAACCTTCGCCGAAAGTCCGCTCTCCCGCACTTCTATCGTGAAGGACTATTTTGACGTAGCATGCATAAAATTCGATTTTACGCACTGATTTCGGTGCGCTACAATGAAAAAAGTTGAAAATCGTCATTTTTGATTGGAAAATATTTTTCTAAAAATGTTTCAAAAAATTATCGTTGTATGTGTCTAATGAACGTTCGCGATAATGCATTGGTTGGACATTATTTTAGCCCATGTGGTACATCCAAGCGATGGATCGACTCTTCCACAATCATGGAATTAAATTAGAAAACTGCAGCTAAGATTAGAAAAAACTGAGAAAAAAAAAAAAACGTAGCGGTAACCCACTGACCCAGAAGAAAAAAACGTCAATTATATTTTCGCGGTGCTCGATTCTCGCTGACACTTCGCGTTTAAGGAATTACACGAGATTTCTGTTACGGAATCGGTGCCGAGTGTCTCACGCATGTGAGCACGTAACTCGCACGCAACTGTCGGAAAAATGATACAAATTGAATGTACGAGAAATACGCTTCGCGATGCATCCGTGAGTAAAAAGCGCGACCTCACTCGCGAGAATGTTGATTGTTTCAACCAGTTGCGGCGCTCGTAATTGAGACGGTAAGCTGTTAATTAATCGCGGCGCTTCCGAGAATATGACGCGCCAGACCGAATTTGGTCAGGAGCCATTATCGCCTTCCGGACTTTTCATTCGATTAAATTTTTATGCAAATTTCTCGTGACCTGGAATAAAATTTTTCAGTTGTTCTCTCTTCGAGCGGGAAATTTTTTTACCGACCGGTGTTGGTCGATTAAAAAAATCTTCATCCAAATACGTGCTCGTACGAAAGGTCCTCCTTGCGCATTGTTGTTCATTTCGCACAAGTTTGCGAAAATTACGAGAAAATTGTGGTATGAAAATCTGAAAAAATCATGCATATTAAAGGTACTTGAAACGTTAATTTTGCACAATAATAATTCTAAAATGTTATTCGCGAATTGATGAAAAAAAAAAATAAAATGTTCGACAAATTTCCGGGGCACCCAACTTTTTTTTGAATGAAAATGATTCTGTCGCGACTCCTACGAATATTTATCGGCGGCTTACTCGCGTTACAATAATTCCGTCTTTACAAAATGAGTAAATGTTTATTTGTATCTCGATATATTAAGCACGTCTGTCTTCTCTGACATAAATTCGTCAACTGACTGGCTATAAAAAATAATAAATATCCCATAGCAACGATCAAAAACAGTTATGTCGAATGCAACTATCGACAGTAATAATCCTCTTCGATTCGTTAATTTTTCCGAATACGTATGCAATTAATGTCTTTTTTACTTAATTTTATTTCTTTCAAACGACAAGGTCAACCGTAATTCATCACTTTTTTTATTAACTACAGAAAATTCAATATTGAAATAAATCCATACTTGACACGCATAAATTTCGGGCTTCGCCATTCGGAAGCTGCCACGCGTTCGTTGGCGCTGCATTTACATACTTGGATCATAAATCTCGAATCGCAAAAAATATGTGAAATGCATAATTACACTTATCGGCATCGATAATATATGAAATTTGAAGCTCCTTGTATTACTCGGTTCGCTTCGGATCTACTATCCATTTTGTTCGAGCGTTCGATCGGCCAACCAGATGCTGTAGTTAAAAAATTCTTCGACGTTTTTGCCGCTGAAAAAGAAACGACTCGCGAGTTCGTCCCCCGTCGCCGCTCCGTTCGAGTCCGAGGAAAATGAACTAATAAAAAGCACCGAATGCCCGGCGAGAAGCTTAACGGTGATCCTTGCCGGTTTATTCTCGGCTCATTTATCGTCGCGCATACTGTTATATCAGTGTAGTCCGCGAGAGTGTAACGGTATGAGGAAACGAGCGCGTATCGGGAGACGACTGAAACGCAACGAATAAAATTAATCTCGAGGAACCGAAAGCCAGAAGGAACGAAGCGACGGGAAGCGAGAAAAGGAAATCTTAACGCGCGACCGTTATAAGCGATTGCGGAATCCTCTCGTCGTTAGTTGCTCTCGTCGTTAGAGAAACAAGTGGACGCCAACTTCCTTGCCGAGGATACTCGACATCGATAGATTCTCTCTCTCTCTCTCACCGAAGCGTCAAAGCAACGAGGACTCGTCTTTCGATGCTCCAGCGAATCTAATCGTTCGGACGTCGCTCTATCAAGGATCATCCGGCCGAATATCTGCGGCATTGCATCGAGAAACTCACAAATTCGACTGATCGTCGGTTTCTCGATGAAATGAGAAAAAACAATCATCCAAAGTGATATCTTTCGATTATCTTTTTTTCAAGATTTTCATCGGAGTCTCGTTAGGAAATTCTTCTCCAATAGGGCTCTCAATCGTTGAGTTTGATTCTCTGGAATTTGGTGCTCGAGTGGAAAAAATTTAAAGAATGCACGTCGAAGCTCGTTCGAAAATCCATCCGGTTAGACCATCGATAATAAAATTAAGAAAGACGTCCGAATAATTCGGTTGTAAATTCTAAATATTTTGACGATCCAAGAGCTGCTTATCGAGAACCTATCGTTTCAAAAAAGTCGTTAAATAATTGCAAGTCATGCAACGTCGTGGAATTACGGACACTGCATATACATACATTTTTTTAGAAATCTAATTGAAACTTGTTTGAGATTCTGCGATCCAAGTTTATTATTTTTTTGCAATATAACTTTTTCGATATTCCGGTTTTCCGGATAGTCCGGAATTGTCCCGGAATTGTCCCGGAATTGTCCCGGAATTGGTGAGAATTTGATAATTGGCTATCGGGTAATTGACAATTGCGACTTCGACGCCGACGACGACAATGCAGAGTCGCGAGACTGCTCTTGGCTGGTGCTCTCGCAACTTCCTGCGGACGAGCCAAAACCTAGGGATCAATACCTGCTACTACCAATACGCGCATCGTGTATACTATATTCATGTGCTATATAACCGTTGCGAACGAAAGGGAGAGCAATTGCGAGAAGGGCTGTGACGTACACTATATATATAGAACGAACCATTGAGGGTGCCGCCCCTTCATCCGTCGTCAACGTTTCGATTCGTATCGCATTTTCGTTGTCCAATTACAAAATTAGAAGATGTTCACTTTCGGAAAATGCGGATGGACCGAATAGAGATAGAGTTCGGAGAACTAATAATTGGCAACGCTACTTTTTTAGAAAAAGTAAGGTGCTCCATTTGCGATGGCACGAGAGTCGGAAAAAAATTGAGCATACGAAACGTGCCGAAGAGATTGATTTGACATTTGTATTTTTAAAAAGTGCAGAAAATTCTGACAAGAGTGGCAAGCCCTCGTTCCTCGACATCTCGATTGTACACACGCTTGCCTCCGGAAATGAGGACGTCTAGAATAGAAGAATACACCAATAACGGAGCATGTGCTCAATCGCTCGACATGCATGATTTTTTTCCAATTTTTATAAATTCGCCAAGTTTTTGCGATCCTGTTTCAATTTTGGCAAAGTTATGCGAAATACACAGCGCAACACTGTGCCCAAAGACTGTCTCAAGTTGGGCCAACTGTCCATTGGTTCTCTCCGATAATTGACAGTTCCGTTGACTTATCTTTTTTCAGTGTGCCGATCAGAATTGACGGAATACGAGAGTCGACTTACTATGAATGTCGACTGGAAGCTAAACCTAATTGTAATGAAATAAAAAATCGTATGGTCATGCACGACTACATTTGTGGCTGTTCTCGTATTTGAAAAAAATACGAAAAATTTAATCGTAATAATAATATGTAGAAAAAAGATATCGACGATGATATTTTAACGATAGAAAAAAAAAACTTCTCATCGTGAAACTTCCTTTATGGAGAATGCGAAAGATAATGCGGAACACGAGTCTGGAATAGGCGGAAACAGAAAGAAGCCACACCGTGCGACCGCGCGACCAAAGAAGAGAGCAACAAAAGAAGAAACAGTGAAAAAGCAGAGTACGGGAGCCGAACAAACGGGAGTCCGAATAGCGGGAGAAATGATGTGAAATGAAAGGAAAAAAAAAAAGAAGAAACAGAAAAACGAGACTGTCTTTGTAACGGAGCGAAGCTCTCGAGTCTCCTGTGATCGGCACTTCCCTCTCTTTGACTGCGCTGCGATAATGCACCGCCGTGGACCCGCTTAACGTCCGCAACGGACGCTCGGAGGCCGTTAATGCAAATGGAAATTTGAAAATGCCATTTTATCAAAGCCGCGGAACGCTCGACAAAATCGCTCTCTGTATGACAAAATCCCTGCCGCCTGCCCTGTTCGCCGCGCAAAAAACACTTTGAAACGCAATGAAAAGCTATGCGATCGATGTTGTCGCATACAAAGACGGATATGATAACCGTTCGGTTGTGTGAATAATTTTTGTATGTTTTTATCATTTTTTAAAATTAATTTGTATATTCAAAGAAAAATTGTTTTGTATCCCTTAATACATATAAAAAGCACCGGAGAGCTCGGAGGACTCTGGGGGTCTGTGAGACCCCTGACCCCTTACCCCTTGTAGGGGTAATTGTAATTTCGTACAATTTTTTAATGAAATTCCATGAAAAAATGGGAAAAATGGACCGAATAAATTCATCCAATTTTTTATGGAGTTTTTTTTTTTTACTTTGATGAAAAAAAATAGTTCTCAGACTTCTCGAAAACGGAGCCGGGGCGTGGGCACACTCACGGAAAGGACTTTCCCGACTCATCGGGGTGATTAGAGTTTCCGTAAGCCCGGCTCTCCTCTCATCTTGCCGGTTGAGCTTTCCGTCGCTACTTCGACTACTCGGTTTTCGTGTCCCTCTTTGACGAGGCCTGAGTGCCACCTCGCGAAGAAAAGTGCCCACTCCAATGAACGCGCTCGCGTTTTCTCGTTTCCACCGCGGTGGAACAAACAACAAGAGAACCGCGCATATATTTCCGGAGTGTGCACCGCGCTTGCCGAGAGGCAGCCTCGGCACACTGCGCAACGGAGCGAAATCGCTATAAGGAAAGATTCGCGTATGCCTACGAAGTGTTACGAACGAATTGCGAAGTTTATTCTTAACGCTATTTTTTTAGAGCCGCGAGGGTAGTTGACACCGAGGAAATTATCGGCCATATGGAACGTGTTGAAAAGATTGCTTTTGCATAATAATAATTGCAAAATGTTGTTAACAAATTGGCGAAAAGAAGATTATTCGACTAATTTCTAAAAGACCAATTTTTTTAAAAATGAATCGATATTAATTTATTCGCTGAGTAATTGGACGTTATTACGGGCGAAATGGGATGCCAAGAAAAAAAAATCTCGACCATTTTCATAATTTGGTTTTTTTTTCCTCAACTGTTTCAGAAATCGTCCAAAAGCTTGTCAACGAGCGCACCGATAGCGAGAGACAGGATTCGAGCCACGAAGGAAGGAAAAGAGAAAAGTTGAACGAGTCGAGCATCGCGAGTTCGAGAAAATTTCTTGGCGAACAATCGAGAAAGCTTCGGAATTACGTTTTTCATCGCCGGCATATCGAACGGACAATGCAGAGCAACGGGTCGGAAGTCGGCAACTCGGAGAACGGAGTGGACAGAACCGGTTGGACGGTAATATCACAATAATAATAATAACTATCGTCGTCATCGGTAAATCATTTTTCCTCGCGTATCCACAAAAAAACGAATTATTGTATTTTTCTTTGTGTAGAACATTTTTTAGAAAAATTCAAAAACTGAACTCTATCGACTCTGGTCAAATTTAGCACTGTCTATTAGATAGAAAAAGTGACAAACGAGTCTATTTGTATAGAATTTTTTTGTGATATTCGACGAGAATTTGAATATCCTCTTGCGGACTAATGGAAATACGAAAAAAAAAAAAAAAAAAATCCATATTGAAGTTCAAAGAAAAGTGTTCAACGAATTCATGAAATTCTTTTTTTTTCTTTATAATGTATTTGTCGATCTTTTCAATTGAACTTTTCTAAAGCTTCTCCAAAATGTTGTATAATTTGTCTAATAATTGCTGTAACAAACTCTTTCTTCCAATTGTGTAAGACGAGTTTGCGAAAACGAGTGCCAAATTGATTACACCGTATTTCCATCTAGGTGGTGAAATTTGGGGGAAACGCTTATTTTACGCAATACCGACCATGAATTCAATCATTTTTCTTCCTCAAAGCCATGAACAATATGTGAAGCATTTTTTCGCACAGGTTGGACTGATAAATGGAAAATTCAAGTACCTGACCGCCGAAACATTCGGCTTCAAGATAAACGCCAACGGTGCGAGTCTGAAGAAGAAGCAACTTTGGACTCTTGAGGGGAGCGAGCATCAGGTCTTTCTGCGTTCTCACCTGGATCGGTACCTCGCCGTCGATCAATTCGGCAATGTTACGTGCGAGGCCGAGGATCCGTCGGATCCTGGCTGCGCTTTTCAAATTCAACTCGCTTCCGACGGTAATTTGGTTCATTCGAACAAAAAAGTTCATTGCGCCCAGTTCGGCAAAGAATACAGAATGGAAGAAAAAAAAAATGCTTCGCATCGAATGTACTTGTACCGAAAGTTTTTATGCATAAATTGTTAAATACGATTGAAATATTAATATACGGTTTATTGAAAACTGTCCGAGCGGTGCAGTCCGAGAAAATGTGAGATTCGGAGAAAATTTCGAGCGTTTTGCAATTGGATGCAAATTTGAAAACCATTACACATATGGAAGGCGTTCGAAAGATTGATTTTGCGTAACAATAATTCCAAAAAGTTATTGACATGTCGGCATAAAGTCGTTTGAGCTGTATTTGCGAATCTACTTGATCGATCATTCGGAAACTTCTCGAGGAGAATGGTCGGTCTTGTAGAAAGCGGATCTCCAAAATTCGTGACTTTCCACACATTTGTAAAATTAGGAATGAAAAATATCGGTCTTAAAAACATTCGGAAAAAATGCACACGTATTGAGAAGAATTAACGAATAATATTCATCCGGAGAAAAAGTTAGGTTGCCGGGTAATTAGTTTACTAATTCTCTTTCCATCAATTTGTTAATAACTTTTTGGATTTATCGTTACGCAAAATCAATCTTTCCAACACCTTTTGTGTGCTTGATTTTTTTCAGATGTTTGTCCGATTGCAAAAAAGCCCGAAATTCTCTCTGAATCATACAGTCCCTTAGACTGTACCGCTCGAACTACCTCAATTTTATTATAAACTATTTTGGTTGAAATTTAAATTCAATAAATTACTATAAATAAATAAATTTATCGTCACGATCGTACATAAAATGTAGTGCATCGGTTTACGCCAAAGATTTTCTGTTTTTTCGTACAGAGAATTTCTCGGCCTTGCTACAAGTATTTCAAACCCCTATCGTAGCATTGCAACATTCATTAATCCATTTCGCCAACTTATCTAGTCGCGCGATCTTATCGCAGCTTTGCATTTACGACTAGCAGTTTCGCGTATTTCGAGCAAAAAAAACGGAGATTTTATCGTTTATGGTTATTAGGTATTGTTAATGAGAGAATGAGACGATCCGAACGGATTTATCGTACGGTTTATGCTGCAGGGAGCGGCCGATGGGCCTTGAAGAACGTACAGAGGGGATACTTTTTGGGTTCGAGCCAGGACGAGCTCAAGTGCATGGCCAAGGCTCCGGGCGAGGCTGAGTATTGGCTCGTTCATCTTGCCGCAAGGCCTCAGGTAATTCGCTATAATTGAGAAAAACAGCGACGAAAGAAAACCGTCCGAATAACCCAAAAATGACAATTTTTTTTTCTCGTACCAAAACTTTCTGAAACTGGTTTATTTTTGAGTCCGGGGAAACACTCTTCACTCCCGACTAAAAAAATTGCAGGCAATTTCATCAAAGATATTTCCGAAGAACGTTATTTTTCTGGAATTCAAAAGAATTCTTTAAAAAATTCATACCCTTTTCATAAAAAATGTTGTCGGTAATTATTGAAAATTCTCTCCGAAACTGGTCTGTAATTTATTTAAAAAATGTTACTTTCCGAAGGAACTGTCTACTCGCGAGTTCGGTATTTCGTCGCTGAGGCTCCGTAGCAACAGCGCGCAAAGTATATATTTAGAAGATCGCGATCCGTCCATCGTTGTGGTCTAAATCGAATCGTAACCGATGTCTGTTATGGCGAGGTCTTTAATTGACTCGTTAAAGTGTCGCCGAATGATTTACGCAGCGTTTCGCCTTTCTTCTTTCCGCTCTGCATTGTTTCTTCTTCGTGTTTTTCTCGCGCATTATCGCTTGTCGCATTCGCGAATGGTTGCGCGCCGCAACTATAGCCTCGCTTTATAGTCTCTCGGTGTTATTTACACTTTCCTTTTCATCGCTCCGCGCGGCGCATATCCGTCGAGTCTTGATTCACGATTTCCTTTGCGCTTCTCCGCGCCTCGCTCTCTCGCATCATCGGTGTCAACGAACCGCGATTCGATCTTTCGCGCGTTACATTTATCGTCGTTAATACTCCGCGCGCGTTTTGTTCTCCTCGTTGCTCATCCTTTTTCGCGCCACGGATTCGCAGCGCTTCGTGGTATTCGAGTTTTTCTCGGCCCTCTCTCGGGTCTCGTCGCTGCGGCAGCTTTTGTCATCTCGCGATTCTTAACTTACTTTGCGAATTTAATCCTCTCGATTGAACGGCGATTAACGAGCACGGTCGGTCGATAGAATGTTAGATTTTTTCTGACAATACAATTGTCGTTCGGGATAAGAATCGGAATACTTCAATTAACCGTGAACCGTTGTATATAGAATTGATGGCAATAGATTATTAGATTAATGAACATTTGGGTAAAATACTCGAGATGAGATTATTCAAATGAACTCGACGATTGATCGAACGTTGAAGATGGAATGATTTCTCAATTTATTAATATCTTCTTTCATTCCGTGAAAAGTCTATTTGAATCGAGCGAAATATATTGAAACACAGAATTGTATCTTCTTTGATCATCTCGCAAAATGTATTGCACAATTGGTACGTTAACCGATATTAATGAAGACTTCGGAAAGAATGATTTCTAAAGCCGCTGAATCGAGATTTTTGAGAAATGTATTTGTTGGATATTTCTTTCAGGTCAATCTCCGATCGGCAGGTCGCAAACGATTCGCCCATTTGAGCGCTAGCCAGGACGAGATTCACGTTGACGCACCGGTACCGTGGGGCGAGGACACGCTCTTCACTCTGGAGTTTCGCGCGGCGGCGACCGCCGACAACGAGGCCGGGCCCGGCCACGGACACGGTGGCAAGGCCGAGGGCGGCCACTATGCTCTTCACACCTGCAACAACAAGTATCTCGCCCGTGACGGCAAACTCCTCGATTCCTGCACTCGCGAGTGCCTCTACGCTGCCGAATTTCACGCTGGTCTACTCGCACTTCGGTGAATATCCATATACTTTTGTCTCGAGCACGGCCAAATTACCACATTCCATATCCGCGACGCGGTCGGAAAACTGTCGATTCTTTACCGGTCGTAAGAGAAGTAATTCTTTTCTGCCGATGCGCCACTTTTTTCCGTCCGCGGTAATTTTAAATCCACTGAAGTTTAGCGGGATTGGCGTCCTGGAATATCGACATTTTCACGCGTGTAGTATAGAAAAATCATTTGACCCGAATAAACTTAAAAAATAAAAATAAAAATCGTCGCATGGCGGTTCCACCGCGCAGATTCTTAACTTTTTAAACTACTTGGCGTCGAGATATCGCGTCCCATGATTTTCTGACCGATGAATCTTCGATTTTTTTTTTTAAGGGACATTCACGGAGCCTACTTGGCACCGATCGGCAGCAAAGCCGTATTGAAATCGAGATCAACGACCGTCACCCGTGACGAGTTATTCTCACTCGAGGAATCGTTGCCCCAGGCATCGTTCGTCGCGGCTCTCAATCAACGTTACGTCTCGGTCAAGCAAGGTAAATCGATACGCCACGATACGGCTCATCGTTCGCGTCACAAAGGCGTGGACGACTCTTAGTATATACACGGAATCGATGGTCGAAGACGCGCGCCGGAAGTTCCGAGCATTACGAATTCACGAGGATCCGTCATGGGATCGGGCTAGAGAAGCGTCGCTGAACATATTAATCGATGGCTCAGCGAGCGAGGGTGGAAACTCTTTCCACCACGAACGCCGATAGCCCTCGGACAATAAAGCGCTCGGCTCGACTCGATCTCGACTGTCCATCAATCGGGAACGCGTCAGCAGCAGCGCGGCTGTAACCGTTTGCTCGGTTTAATTGAATTTTCCCTTGTCTCGCCGTATTCGTCACTCAATCGAGTTCGAAAGACATATCGAATACGCGGTTATAATTGAATTTCTATTGGACATTTTTTTTTTTTCTCGAGAGTCGGGACAAAACGTTACCCGTTTAAAGCTTTTTTTCTGTTGGGCGAATCGAAATTGATCATTTGTTTTTTTTTTTGCGAGGAATGGTACTTTTATGTATTCTTTAGCACTGAACGCGAATTCATGACCAATTATCATCCAAAGTTAAGGGAAGCACGGGAAACCATCGGCAGAGATTTTATTTCCTCCATCGTATGGAGGACCATCGTATTCAACGGAAAAAGATACACAAGATAAGATTTTTTGTCGATTTGTAGGGCTGTTTTTTGACCCGTTAGAGTGTCGAGAAAAATGGTAAAAAAGCATCTCAAAGGGTACTCTTGCGATTTTTTTGATGAAAGTAAAAGAATAAAAAATAAATCCAAATAGATCCAATGGGAATTGGCTAAAATTGAGGAGACGCGAGAAATGAGCCAAAACTCTTCTGGCCAGGCGATTAGGATTGCAAATAAAGCAACGATAATTTCCGTATAAAATTTCGCAATCCGAGTTTCGAATTTGAGAGTCGTTTGTTTTGTAATTTATTGCCAGGCGTCGACGTGACGGCGAATCAAGACGAGATTTCGGGCCACGAGACCTTCCAACTCGAGTTCGATCGCGTGACGAAGCGATGGTACGTGAGAACGATGCAGGATCGTTACTGGAGTCTGGAGGCTGGCGGCGGTATACAAGCGTCCGATCACAAACGTTCGTCCAACGCTCTGTTCGATCTAGCTTGGCAACCGGAAGACGGCACGGTCGCGCTGCGCGCTAACAATGGAAAGTTCCTCGCAACGAAACGTTCAGGGCATTTGTACGCGAATGCCGATTCACCGGACGGCGGTGATTCCGACGCTTCCAAGTATTACTTCTATCTGATGAACAGACCCATTCTCGTTCTACGCTGCGAGCAAGGATTCGTCGGACCGAAGAGCGCCGCGAGTCCCAAACTCGAGTGCAACAAGGCCGGATACGAGACTATTCGCGTCGAACGTTGCGAGCGCGGCGTCGTCAGGTTCAAAGGTAAACGGTTACGGTAGTCCGAGCGGTACGGTCCCGGGAAACTTAAAATCCACAGAGAATTCAGGGAAAATCTTGACAGATTCCCAATAGGATAAAAATCTGAAAAAAATCCAAGCATACGGAAGGTATTCGAAAGATTGATTTTGCGTAATATTATTCCCAAAAAGATACTAACAAAATGATGAAAAAAAAACTTGCTCGACAAATTACGCGTCAAACTAATTTTTTTTTTCCGATAAAAATGACTCGTTAATTTTTCTTAATACGTACGAATGTTTTTAAAATGTTTCCATGGCTTTGAACTTCTTTTTTTTTCAATTTTCAAAATTAAGTTTCACATTGTATCACGAAGAGAATGTTTTGAAAAAACCGATTTCTCTTCCGTTTGCAGGTCAAAACGGCAAGTATTGGCACGCCGACGGCGAAGGTGTTACCGTCGATTCTGATCTGCCAGCCGAAGGTTTTTATCTCGAATTGCGAGAGCCATCGCGTCTTTGCATCAAGTGCACCGACGGTCGTTACTTAACAGCCGGCAAGAACGGCGCGTTGCGTCTCGGCGAGACCGATCACGATTCCGCCACGAAGTGGGAATTTTAAGTATCTTCATCGAGGTAGAATAGGATTTAAAAAAAAGTACATCGATCGCGTCGATCGGTACGAAACTGAATAAAAAGAGAAAATAGAATACGAGCGCCTCGTGACGATCGGTTCGCGAGATAATTACGTAATTTCAATCTTCGCGCTCATTCGCAATTTCGATCGATCGACAACGATGCACTTTTTTTTCTTATTTGTCTGTTCGGAATGAAAAAAAAAAACGGTCCGGCGATGCGACCGAGGAACGTCGTAACTAACGACGAGTACTTAAAACCAACAACGCACTATCGAAGAAAATAATACTCGAAAGCATCATGCGGGTAACATTATAAACACGCTTCGTAATTCCATTGTTATTTCACGATCATCTTTTCTTTCATTCTTTTTTTTTTTTTAATTCCTTTCGTCCTTTTCACAACTCCCAACGAGTCCGCGTACTTGATTCACGATAATCGCTCGTTCATCGCGTCACGGATAACGAAATCCAGCGAAAGGTTCGACAAAATTGTATTTAAAAGAATTCATAACCAAAAAAGAAAAAAGCCGAAAAGGAACCACGCTGGGCACAATTAATCGTTTCGACGCACGAACAAAACGCGAACCCCATTCCATTCCAATTTCGATTCGGTCCAATCGCGCAAATAACGAAGTAATCTTCGCTTCGTATCGTTTCATTTTTTTATATCCATATATATATATTATATATATACAAAATACATAAACACGCGAATCTATTGTGTACTTTTATACCGAACGTGTGTATGCGCAATACATTTATAATTATTATAAAAAAACGTATTTATATCGAGTAATGAGGTGTGAAGAATCATTGGAAGGATTTTTAAGAGAATATTTTAACGCCGAAAGAACCAACGCCAATAAAAAAATATTACATCCCAATGGAAAATTCGAGGATAATCGACGGTTGGACGGAATGAATCGGAATAATGACGCGAAGGTAAATAAATAAATTTCATTGCGAAACGCATGATTCGTCGCTCGGTAAGTCGAGAGTTGAAAAATCGTTCTACGCAAAATCGTGCACAAAAGAGTCGACACTGGCGGGACGCGAGAATATTTTGAATTCGGCTCACGACAAGCCGAACTTTTTATACATTCTTGTAGAACTTCCAAAATGCAAAATTAGCGAATCTTGCTTTTTGCAAGGGTTTTCAACTCGCTGCGAAATGAAGGAAGATCAAGGAAGATATTAGTGAAAAATTATCAACATTTTTCCACCCCTCTTTCTCCAAATTTGACCAGTCGATTTGACTGCGTTCGTTCGAACCGCAGTCAAATCGACGTCAGGATTTTCTCGCCAAAACTTGCTAAAACGAATTTTTCCCGTGATACAATTCGACTCGATCGTCGCTTCATTTTCCCAAGTGAGAGGGCAAGGCAAAAGAATATAAAACCCAATTTGTCCTTGTCGCGTTTCTGCGAACAATTTGCAACGTTTCGCGAACGCAATACCTCCGAATCACATATATATTTTTTTATTATTTTTCCCGACGCAAAAACGGAAGCCGCGAAGCAAAATTTTACTTCCAATCTTTCATCCCTTTTGTGTAAATAATATGAAGACGATAAACTTTGTAATCTTGTCTATTCCTACGATACTATTGTACCGACATATATAATTAATATCGATCTGTCTGTATCTTTCGTACGGAAAAAAAAAAAATCAAATACCAAACGAAATCGATCGCCTCTTTCCCATCCCGGTCATCTTCGTTTTACTCATAACATTTTAACCGCCCAAGTATATTATTATTATTATCATTATTATTATTATTATTATTATTATTATTATTATTATTATTATTATTATTATTATTATTCGAGCACGGATAGAAAGAACCCTTTGTCTGTTCTTTTGCTATATTTTAGAATATTTTTATTTTGTATTACATGTTTTTTTTGTTCACTCGTCATTATTTTTCAATCATCCTTTCGGAATTTGGTATCAAACGAACCCGAAATCCTACTTCACTCGCTTCGGGTGATAACAATTTAACGGACAAAATGTATGGTACATGAGCGCGAGTTAATCGCAAGAAAAACTTTCTCGCAAGGGTTTTCTCAAAGTTTTTTTTTCCATATATATAAATATATTTATATACGCGATAGACGGAAATCTGTCGAGCCGCAATCGACGAAAACTGCTGAATGAGTACGCGAGGAAAAATGAAGAAAAAAAAAGCGTAATAAAGAATTTTCTATCGATCGCAGCGAATTGTTGGTTAAATTCGATTTTCTAATTTTGCTTCTTTCTCTAGATCATTTTGTTTTTCATTTCCCGCGCTTCCCGTTCCAAGCGCACTTGCCTCTTCAGTGCCTTCGTCTTAAGGTCCGTGCAAAATTCGTTAAACATCAGCTTCAAGCTTGGATAAAGAAGCGGCAAGAGATCCAGTTGCGAGAGGCTGACTTGCATGTTGTCGTACGCAATGCCGACTCTGCTTAGATTCGGACTGGCGTCGCTGTCGGGCAAGTGCGGAATTTTTGAATAACGCTGACTGAAGTGTGTGAGCAAAATGAATTTGGCTCTCATACGCTCGCCGACCGTTATCGCTTGGGATATCGTCGAGTGATGCTTCAACCGCGCCTCGTCCTCCAATTCGTCCTCCATCGTTGCCTCGTGAATCAACAAATCGCAGTCCTCACCGAGCTCGGCGAGGGCGTCGCAAGGCATCGTGTCGCCGCTGGTAACATTTGCAAAACAATACATACATTTTTTTAAATAAACATTTACAAATAAAGATGTTTTTAAAAAGAATACCCTGTCGTTTTTGAAAAGTATAATTCTAACGATCTTCGCAAGTTAAATTGTACCGATTTTTCCAAGTTGAAATTCAAATAAAACCGGTCCGATTTTCGTACTGAATTTCTATAATCTTATTTGGCTTATCGATCGAATGGAGAAATCAACTATCGACGAAACGCATATCATCGGTTTCGCGCATCATTTTCATAGTACCGTGAAAAACTATTCGCAAACAAAAAAATTAACATCGTATTTACAATCCGACTACATCGAAGCGGCAAATTCTTTGAAGAAACAAAGGAAAGGAAAAAAATAAGAATTATCGATAAAATACCTATAAACGATTTTACATCCATTCTCAAGAGTGACCAAAAGCCCAAAAGCGTGCGGGCAATGCTTGACGCGCACGGTAGCGAATTTGATGCCCCCGAGAGCCTGTTCCAGCCGTAAGTCCACGTTGATTGCCTCGTTCGCCGCCTGCCGGTGCGCCAAGTACAGATCCTTGTTGCTAACCAAAACGTATTTTTCGCTTATGGGTTCGAAACGTTTGTGATAGAAACGAAGCCAAGGGCCGATTTGTTCCGGAGCCAAAAGAGTCACCGGTACTTTCGTCACTCTCGCGCGCTCGTGCAACAAACCGACGAGACCTATGTGATGATCGGCGTGAAGATGGGACACGTATATAGCCTGTAAAATAATTTTTCATTGGCTAAATTAAAACGACACGATAAATTCCGTTCGCGTTCGCTCGAAACATTAAAGATTTCTTTGACAATACCGCGGTGACGTTCAAATTTTAAGCTCCCGTGTCATTGGGGAGACATTTTTGTGGTAATTTTATCTTGGATCTAGCGCTTACGGAAACGTCAAAAGTGAAATACTTGGTTCATTTTTTATATGTGATAATAAATATTTTCTATGTGATAATAAATAAATAAATAAATATGTCAATAGTCTCAACTTCGTCGATTAATATCTTCGAAACTACGCGGGATTCACTCTTAAAAATTTGGCGTACGCGTCCGTTGAGATTACAACTGTTGTACGATTTTTTTTTAGAACTTCATCTTGAATCTCTTTTTCTTTGCCGAATCTCCTTAAATCGATCGGTACCTTTATCGTCGACAAAATCTTGTCCACCTCATTTTTTCCGTAAAACCTCACGAGCTGCCCGGCGGTCCCTTCTCCGCAGTCCAAAATTATGCTAGTCTCTTCGTCGACTCTCAACAATATTCCGCTCGTATTTCTCGTTTTGTTCGGTATGCAAGAACCCGTTCCCAACATCACGATCTTCGGATATTCCGCCAATTTGTCACCGTCCTTCGTCGTTCGAGCGTTTATCCGCGTTTGTAACTCCGCCAGGGCATCGAGAAATCCGTCTACCGCGAATGTTTCGTCTATGTATTCGCGCGGCGCAAGTACCAGCTCGGCACTCTTGTCGAAACCCGTCGGAGGACGAAGATGCATCGCGTTGAGAGTCTTCGCACGATTTATCAAAGGAAATTCTTCCTCGCTGGTCTGAAAAATTTGCGCAAATAATTTTTTTAAATTCGACGTCGCCGCCGGTCGAAAGTCCGCTCTCTGCCGTGCAGCGTACGATACTTTTTATTCCACTCGGTTAAAATGACCACTTTCCTCGAGTAAATGGATAGGAATGTGGCTATTTTAGCCCGGTTGGGAAAAATCATCATGATCTTTGATCATTTTTTTTAATCGCTTCGTTACATCGTTCGAACGAGAGCTACGCTTACTTCGGTTTTGTCGGCTTTGTCGGTTTCGCCGCTGAGGCTGAACACCGTGGAATTTGCGCGATTCGTAACAACGGTCATTCCCTCCTCGTTCAGAAACGGAAATATCGTTGGATGAAGCAAATGCAATTGGTGCTGAATCCTGTGAATGGCCTCGCTACCGATACAAGTGTTCTCCTCATTGATTATCATGTGTCTCGTTGTGCGACCGAATTTTTCCATCCATCGACGATATCGAGGATCCTTCATAACCGACTCGGGCGTGAAGTGAACCACGCAGTTCGCTACCTCCGTCTCGTCGCTCGACGTCGCGGCTTGATGCTTCTCGAAGGCTTCGCAATTCACGAGGGCTTCGAGATAATCCTCGTCCGGACATTCGAGCACTGAAATTGACAACTTATCTAGTTGAAAAACCATGCCTCGTCGTCGGATACAAATTTGTATGAAATTTTTCTTAATATCAATATTTTTCTTAATTGTTCCAAATTAATGATAAAAATTCGGGCAATTTATTCATTACTCATTGTATTCCCTGATTCACGGAGATCCAAGATAGATTTTGAGCATTTCGTTTAATCTGTTTCGGAGTAATTCAATGAACCGGAAATTTGATTTTTATATATTATCTCAGGAAAGCCCGAGCGGTACGATCCGAGAAAATGTGCGATTCGGAGAGAATTTCGAGAGACAAGTGTTTTTTTTTTGTCATTTTGTTAATAACTTTTTTAAATGATTATTACGCAAAATCAATTTTTTGATTTTTATCCCATTAGGAAACGCTCGAGATTCTCTCGGAATCACGCATTTTCTCGGACTGTACCGCTTGTACTTTCTTAATGGCGAGTAAAGAATAAACAAATTTCCTCGAGTTATCATTAGCGATGCTGAAAAATGCAATGTGTCCTCAAAAAGCCTCAAGGCCCGTCTGGAAAAGAAGTGAGAAAATGGAAAATTCTGAAAAAGTGTGACGGCCCTTGCGGAAAAAAAGTGAAGAATACAGCGTTGTCACAGAATAATTAATAATGAAGCCGAAAAAGCTTCACCACTCTTCCGAGGATAAAGCGTCAAATCGCAGGGTGTAGCGAGTGATATTCGACTAAACATTGTTCAATACCGATAAAAACTGGTCCGGGATCCATCGGACTCGTGACCTCGGAACTGAGCACGACAGTTCCATCGGGTAGCGTAACGTCCTTGCCGGCTTTGAGATCGCCGAGAAGCGGTCCGGGCGTGACGCCTCTGTCGACGCATTTTTCCAACTGT
This sequence comes from Ischnus inquisitorius, assembly GCA_963924025.1. Taxonomy (NCBI): domain Eukaryota; kingdom Metazoa; phylum Arthropoda; class Insecta; order Hymenoptera; family Ichneumonidae; genus Ischnus; species Ischnus inquisitorius. The sequence continues at coordinate 70,852 of OZ001250.1, read as the reverse complement.
AGAGTACCGGCTTTCGGATGAAGTTTGCATATGTAAGCCATCGTACCGAATATGCGTCCGCGCGGCAAGTTTTGGTCCTCGGGCTTGCTTCTCGAAAATTTTCTCCGCTTTCGTTCCTGCGACGATGATCTTTTGCCGTTGCTGTTCACCTCGTGAGCGTAATAATCGACTTCGTCGACGGGAATGGGCTCGGATTCGTTTTCGCTGTCCGGCGAATTCTCCGTTTCTTCGCGTTCCTTGAACAACGGAACGTAACGAACGGTCATCGTTCGATCGACGAATTCGACGTCGTCTTTGCATATTAGCTCGCTGACGGTGAGATTTTGCAATATCACGAAACGCTCGACGGCCTTGAAGAGATCCGAACTTCCGGCCGGTCCGTGAATCTTCAATTCCGGCACTCCGGAGTCTTGTACCGTTAACGCGAGACCCGGCAAACCGCCCAGATTGCGCCACGACGGTGTCGTCACAAAAACATGCTCCAACTTGGCCAATCGAAGATGATGCTCGTACGACAATCTCTGCGTTCCCTCGCCGCAGTTGAACAGATACTTCGTGTGATCCGTCGATACGTAGAGCGACGTTGGCGCGCCGCGAGCTCCACTTCCGAGAACCTTGGAACAACGACAAAATGAATATTCCATATAAATTAAAAATAAAATAACACCGTGATTATTATGAAAATTATTATAGTATCTTTATTCAATTATTTATACGAGTAGGAATATTATTATTATACTATTATTTTCTAAATATTGTAATAGTGTCAAAGAGAAAAAAATAAAAGAAATAAATAAAGAAAGAAAAAAAATATCTATATTACCGTTATATTATAATTTGCCATAACAGTTTCTACAAAAGGCCTCTGTTCATAATGAAATTTATGATACGAATTGCATGTTTTTTTTTTCATTCTCAACTTTACAAATATCGCTTTACAATTTGCAATTTATGGTTCGCGCGCCTGAATTTGCAAAGATGCTAGCGGAATTAAATTTTTTGGAATTTTTTTTGTTTTTACAATGGCATCCCGAATCGTTAGCGACAAATTTTAATCGCGTTTTTCGATTCGCGTTGCGTCAAATCGAACGACGAAGTTGCCATATTTTTGATCTCGTAGGTCTTGCAATCGCAAGATCTACCCGCTCGGACATTCTTTCTCGGACCCGCGATGGCGAATCGCGGATAAAAAATTGAATGGTCAAACTTGTAAATAAGCGAAAGCTAGCGCAGCGTCTAGTCGTGTCGGCGTGCTGGATTCAATGAAAAATAGAAAAGAAAAATGTTTAAATATATATTCATCACTTTCATGGAAAAGCATCGACGGATTTGTATAAATGAATTACCTGCAATGACACCGTACTCGCAACGTATCTCTCGTTCTTTTTCTTCAACTTTTGTCGCTGTCGCTGCATAACGAGCAGCTGCGCATAGTCTTTCGGCATATTGCCGTTGACCGGAGCGGTGATTCTTTTCGGGAAATAATTAGCGTGAAAACGATAAGTCGCGTAATCTCCGCGACAGAGAAAGAATTTGCAAGCGCTTGAAAATACTCCGTTGTACATTCGTGACGTTAATCGTTTTATTCCGACGCAATAAAATATTTTCGAGCATCTCTCGCAGCGGAGTTATCGAGGACCCTGCGGAACCTAACCTAAAAATTCGCACGCTCGTCGGGTAACGCACGATACGTGGTTCGCGCCAACACAGTTGAAGCTCATTCGCGCAAACAGTTACCGGTCACACCGAATCACGATGTTGATGCATTCGGCATAGAACAGATGGTGCTGAGAGACAGGTGAAATATGTGCGAGAGAAAAAGAGCTACTCGTGAGATCCGTAAATTCGCGGTCAAGCTTCGCGGTCTTTTGTCACCGACCGTGTAGTTCGCTCATTCGGTCGGTAACAAAAACTTTAATAGTATTTTTGCAACTCGGGCATGAAAACGGCGCTTTTCGGGTCAGTTTTGCGGGACGAAAGTAGCTCATTTCGTAACAGCGTCGAAACGTCGGTATGCGCATGCGCATCACACTACATTCCTGCCCTAGGGAAGAAATGTCCACTTTTTTGCCCGCTTTTTTAACCTCACTTTTTTTCGTCCCGCAAACACTGCCCCTCAAAGCGCCTATATTCCTGCCCTCGTTGCAAAAAATATAGTGTGCAACATGGGCCGAGTTGGCGATCGCGACTCGTGTGAAACGTCACCCGCGTCGCAAACACCAACTTTCGGCCCTCGTTGCACAATGTACTATTTCTCTATTTGGGCTATTGAAACGACAATGATCGTCGAGCCGTTATTCGTCACGGACAAAAATAATCTCTTCTCCTCTGACCCCCTTTTACTCTTTGAATCTACGAACGCCTGATAATTTTTCGATACGTTGAATATACAACACGAACGTATATGTCGCAAGTGCGCGCTTTCATTATCTCTCGAACTCCGACGACAATAAGCCTAATCCCAACGAGACATCGTCGACGATTGTGACAATCGCCCCCCCCCCATATTCGTTCGGTCGTTTTTATATTTCTCACAATTGACGAACAGCCGCATCTCCATGAGAGCGGAATTGAAAAAGTTGGCACTCAACACGTAAGTCATAACCTGAAAAAAAATCTTATTTACCGCGTGTCACAACGTTTTTTTCCCCCAGTCTCTTCGCTACTCGAAACGCAAAATTTATTCCTCGCGACGTATTTGCCACTATGGCGTATCGTCCGATGGCCAACAGTCGCGCAAAGTCGGCCGAAGATTCTCGTCACGAGCTAGCAAAGTCGAGTCTTCGGTCCATGTTCGACGCTTCCGTGCGCGCCGTTCTGCCGTCCGAGATAATAGACAAGTCCGTGAGCGTAACGGGAAGCCTTCTTCGCATATTCGACAAAACTTACGAACTCAACGAGAATGTTTATCTCGTCGGTTTCGGAAAAGCGGTATTGGGCATGGCCACTATCGTCGAGAACAAACTCGGCCGTCACTTGATAAAAGGAATAGTCAGCATTCCCCGCGGTTCGATGAAGAATCATTTGTCACAAAGCGAGAATAACATTGCATTCCCGAGGCTCACGGGTCGGATAGATTATCGCGAGAGCTGCACGAACAATCAGCCGGACGCGGAGACTCTTTTGACGACTCACGCGATCGTCGATATGGTAGAGAATCTGGGGAAAAACGACACATTGCTGGTGCTGATATCGGGCGGTGGTTCGGCGCTTCTCTACATGCCCCGTCCTGCCATTCGGCCGGCGATGAAATTGGAACTCTGCAAGAAGCTTCAAAACTCCGGCGCCGACATAAAGGAATTGAATACAGTGAGGAAAAAATTGTCCATGGTCAAAGGCGGTGGGCTCGCTCGAATGGCTCATCCCGCCCGCGTCGTCTCTCTGATCTTGTCCGATATCGTGGGCGATCCGTTGGATCTCATAGCCAGCGGTCCCACGATCTACAGCGACAAGGCTCCCGACGCGGTCATCGAGATTCTCAAAAGATACAAGCTATACGACGATATCGACGGCGACTCGAAGTCGCTTTTGACCTCGAAAGAGTCGACGGATTTCAAAGATTTGCTCAACCGGGAAAAACATTTCGTTCACGTCGATAATATCGTCGTGGGCAACAACGGACTGGCAATAGAAGCCGCTAGTCGCGAGGCTCTGCGCGCGGGTCTCGGTCCGATAGTTCTGCGCAACGATGTTGCCGGTGACGTTCGACGAGTCAGCGAGGCTTACGCGAGATTGACGAGTCTCGTTTGCCGCGCGTGGGCCAATAGCATAGGAATCAAAGAATTTCACGATATCGCGAAGGAGGATCCGATAGTTCCACTGGGAGAAAAAAAAATCGAGGAGATATTCGAGGTTGCGGGGGATTCCCCGGAGCGTGGAATCGTCCTGATCGGCGGTGGCGAACCAACGGTCGTTGTCGAGGGCGACGGTAGAGGCGGGAGGAATCAGGAACTGGCTCTGAGGTTCTCTCTCGATTGGCTGGCTCGCGTCGAGGAAGATCCGCGATTGGCGGATTTCGAGGTGATTTTTCTCAGCGCCGGAACCGACGGCCAAGACGGTCCCACGGACGCTACCGGTGCCTTTGGCTATTCGGCTATCGGACCGATGGTCCGACTTCTATTGGACGATTTGAGAAAAAAATCCTCTCGGCAAATACTCGAGAACGAAGAAAATAATCAACATTCGTCGTATCGGAAGATGCTTCGGGAGGCGGAGAAAATCGAGCCGATTGCCGCACTGAGGAACAACGACAGTTACAATTTTTACTCGAGATTCCGGTGGGGAAGAGATTTGGTAAAGACCGGCATCACCGGAACGAACGTGATGGATCTGCACTTTGTTCTCGTGAAGAAACGAGAGTGCGGATGCGAAATCGACTTCGAGAGAGGAACGAAGTGTCCCGATCCGTTGGACGAACACGACCTCCGCACCGAGGCCGACGAGTCGTCGAGCGAGGCAATGAAGAACATCGAAGACGAGAAGGTTCGCGAGACACCGTTGAATCTCAACATTTTCGACCCGAGTCTGGAGAATTCTTGCTGTAAGAATAAATCACCGTGACGAAAGAGACTGACGAAAAATTATTTCACAATTTGATGCAAAGAAAAAAAATTGCACTCTTTTCTTGTTGGTAAAATCATACGATCCGGTGACTTCGTTGAAGCAAGTTGAAAATGTTTAAGAATAGATCGAGCAAAAACGCCGAACTGTTGAAAAGACAAAAGATTCACGAGTCTGTATAATTTATAATGTATATTATTATCCACGGTCGTCGGTGATTGCGTTATAAATTACAACATAATTACAAGAGATTCGAATGAAAAAAAAAAAAGTAAAGAAATTCGATAATTCGCACGCATTTCTTTGATCCTTGGTGCAAAAAGATTTTCACCGAAATATCGTTATTAAGTTAGAGACGAGAGTTGGAGGATTGTAGAAAAGGGACTGTACAAGAAATTTCCAATTTCCGTAAAAAAAAAAAAAAAAAAACCCACGATCCACATAGAAATTCCGCTACTATCTTCTTCTTCTAATGTACAAATTCTAAATATTAAGAAATGCGAAGACGAAGAAAAATCATTGCACGAACATTCGCGACGTCGCTCCAACGAAATTATTGATAATTGTGAAATGCAAACTGTTCGATGAAAATGCAATATAGCTAAGACGCAAGAAATTTTCGGGTGATTAACCAAAGATCTTCACGAATATCGATTAAAGCGGTTTCGAAAAACGAGATTTACGAAAATTAGAGAAGATTAAAAGAATGCATGTGTATTTAGAAAAAATTAACGAATCACTTTCTGCTGAAGAAATTGAGTTACCGAATGAATCGCTGAACAATTTGAATTTTTACCGATATGCCGCTGCCGTTTTAAATTATTATCATACAATATAAATGTTCATAGTCCCTTCGTTAAAAATTACTAACGAGAATCGTTGAGCGATTCTCCATCAAATTTCGACCGTTTGCTGCCGAAGTTCTATCCGTAATTTCGTTGCAGCAACACGCATTACTAACTTGGAGACTACGAAAAGAAAAAAGAAAAAAATATACATTGGCGGACTCGCATTGGTTACGCGTTCGGAACAATAATGGAGTGCTTGAAAAAGAGAGATCGCGTGTTTATATATATATATATAGTTACATTTTTGTTATACTTTTGAGTTTCTCTTTCGTTAACTACACGCATTTGGGGACGCTGTTTTTTAATTGTTTTCTCAATGAACGAAACGAAAGGACGGACTCGCGGCAGCTAGGAAAATATTTACCCAGTTTATTCCGTTGTATATTGTTCTTTTCGTTCTTATAATCGGTGCACGTTCCAGTTTCGAGTCATTATCGAAATAATATCGAACAGCTGTCGCAACGGACGAGGAAAATCATTTTTTTTTGTTATGTTGCTTTTTTTCCGCAGGTACTCGATATTCACCGGTTGAATGTATTTACACTTGTTTCTCGTTTTTTTACTTCTCTCTACTTTTTTCGATACTTTTCGTTTCGCCCCGCGAACAGCAGCGATTATCGGCGGGACTTTTTACAACGCGAATCGAACGGATTTCACAATCCCGAGAACAAATCGTCGCCGTTTACGTATACATGATTCACGGTTTTGGATACTCGATTGTATCTTCTTTTCATTCTTACTTTTCGTTTCGTTACAAAATTTATCGATGCAACGTACTCTTCTTCTACAAGTCCCAACTGAACAAATGATGCTTGACCAACATATCGCGGACACCGTCCTTGAGGGGCTGTGAGTGCTCCTTTTTTGGTGGCAACTCCCAGTCGGGATTCAAGTTGAAAGCGAACTGGCTCAGTATCCTTAGTTCGCATTTTATCTGAACCCATCCTGGACTGTTTATAAAACTCCACGGCTGATACCTGATGGAAAAAATATCGTCAGCGAATAAACAAAACTGTAATCAACGACTTATCTCGCCCGCGTGATCGTTCCAAGTGTTATTCGTTTAACATTAAACTCCATTATTATAACTGCTGCTGGGTGCAATATCGTGATCTTACCATTTTTGTACAACCTCAACGCACGAGCACAGCACCTCGAGCCAAAGATGCAAAACTTGTTCGTTGAGTCCGAGACATATGAGAGAACGAAGTTTTACGTCCATCTGAGCGTGAGCGTTGTCGTGTGTCAAATTTACAGCTTGGACGCAACGATAAAGAAGCTGGAAGGTTCCCGGCGTGCGGTAAGACTGAGAATTACTTGTCGCAATGTTGTAAATTCGAGAACAAAATTAGTAATTTTCGTCGATAAATCGAGACGGTTCGAGACAAAGTTCATTACATCCGAATCAAGATGTTTGCGCCAAAATTGCGCGGGCCAAATGGCCCTTCACCGAACGGCAATGTCCATTAAACGCTCTTTCGTGCATCTCAAAAACTAAATAGGCAATAATTTGTTGATTTGTATACAACATTTACCGATCTTTTTTCGTTTCTATGTGCATATTCGTCATTTGAAAAACTGTCTTGCCTTGGCACTTTTTATTTATATTAAAAGCCTAATAGCCGATCGATTGGACAATATTGCAAAAACCAACGACCTTCTGCAATCTTTTTTCTCGGCGTAACGAGAGTGATCGCGCGCGAGCCGTGCGTCAACGCTCGTCCCGTCTCGACGTCGAAAGATTCGTCGTATACTCGAATTTTTTACCTCCTCGGGAGTGAGAACCTTGCCGTCCTCGTCGAGCCGATAAGTTTTGCACAATACGAGACGACTGTAAACGGAATTGAAGTCTTTCTCGACCTCGCGGGTCGAAGCTTCCTCGATGAAGAGCCAAGGATGACACGGACCGCCCAGAAACGATGGGCGACGCATACCGTGCTCGAGAACCGCTTTCACCGCGGGACACAGACTTCCGCGAACGAGATCCGTTACGGCCTCGCTTACGGCGTCGTCGCCGGCGCACGTGTATCGCTTGCTTCTCTCGTCGAGAAGTTCGACGAATTTCGCCGGAAACCAGCCTGAATCGAATGAAAATGAGAGACGAAAAATATAATGAATCGTATTGTTCAAAGTAAAATCTTGCAAATGTTCTTGTTAATTTTTGTCTTTCCCACGGATCAAAAAAATCGCGAATCAAAGAAAAAACGAGAATACCAATTATAATGAACACTTTATGAACAATTCGTCTTTGATCTTTGCGGGATCATTTGGTAATCGAACGATCGAAGAACTTGGATAAAAATGTTGGTTCGCTTACCGCGCAATCCGTTTAGCTCACCGACCCAGCAGTGTTCGTCCTTTTGACTGATTATCGTGATAATATCGTTCTTGCGAAAGCCCAATTCGTCGTCGTCGTGCCTCTCGAAGTCCAGCAATGCTTTGGCGCGTCTTTTGCGCGTACGCGACACATTCACGTAATTGTCGTGATCCTTGGAGTGGCTCTCCATCGTGTAATCAGCGATCATTGTGACGTTGTTCAAATTCGGATCGAGATTTATAAAGTGCCTCGCCACTTGGAGAACGGTTTCTCGCAGGTCCACCAGAATTTCTGGATATCAGAATTCATAACGTTTCGAAAATTCGACAACAACGACGAAAACAAAAGAATTCATTAAAAAATGCACAAATCAACGAATAATCGAGAATACAATAAATTCTTGCCCGTCTGACGAATGTTCTTGGATTTGGCATCCTCCTCGTCGTCGCCGCCGAATAGAAAAGTTTGTAGAGCGGATTTGTTGCGTTTCATCTGTCTTCGGTTGAGATGTTGCTTCGGAAGATTCGGAGCGGCGTCGGGATTGCCAACGAGGCCACCCTGATCCGCCATCAGATAAGCGAGATGTCGTCGTCTGTGAGTCTCGACGAGCACGTCCGTCAGCGAACCGCTGAGATCCAGGGCCACCTCGAACAGCTGATCCACGTCGTCGACGTCACCGGGAATATCCGACAGAGCGTTGAATATTTGAGCCGAATTTTCCAACAGTTTGAGCTCGGATTCTGGAATTTTTTGAAAAAATTCTTACTTCGTTAGATCGCTTTGGTGCTCGATGAAATAGTCGCGATGTCGAAAGAATCGGTAATATTAAGTAATATATAAGATGTTTCGTCGAGAGATCCGAAATCGTGAAACGACTTTGTAAAAAAATGTTATAAAAAAATGTTATCGTACGATTTACCTCGAATTTTGAGCATTCCGAGGGTAACTTGAAACAGAACGATAGAACCGTCGAACAAAAAGAGATCCCAGATACGCAACAGTATCTTCATGTGTACGACGGAAGCGAATAGAGTGAGAAACCAGTGAAGAGATATCAGGCTCAGTTCTATATCGTGTTGCACAAGGACGTGATCGATATCCGGCAGATAATTGGCTATTAGCGTCCTCAGAACTCGTTGATCGGCTTGAATTCCTGAAACATTGTAATCTCAATTCGGTCGAGTACACTTTCTCACGTCTGAATCTTACTCGCATATCAATGAATTCACCGAAAAATGAACGATTACCCAACAGTGTGGACGAATAATAAGACGCTGGTAACAAATCTTCGACGATGGTGGCCATCATCCAAAAAGCGTCTTCCTCCTCCAATAGTAGAAGCAACGACGCCGCCATTGTACCCGTTCCCTGACAATAACCGATGTCGGGATAGAGCCAAGCGAGTCCTCTCATCACTCTTCGCAATCGTGGTATTCCCGTGCTGTGAAGATTACCGAAGCAAACGTTGGCGGGCATTGTTCTCAACAAATCTTTCTCTATTTGCTTGCTCGTCATTAGGGCATCGTTGCTCGACGCTTTCACAATGTCCTTGTACGTCATTTCCGAGGCTTGTTTCTTATGTTCCGCCCCTATGAGATTTCAAACGAAACGTTTGTGAGGAATTTCACTCGCTCGACCAGTAAATTTTTTTTTTTTTCGCACATTGCTCTCTCATTATCCGCTATCCTTGAAACGGTTCTCTCTTTTTTTCCTTTCTTTCTGTTTGTAACAAATTTTTCTCACCTGACATCCGCATCCAGATTCGAGGGCGAAGGGAGTGAGGTATTCCGCGACGTACCATCTCGCGAAGTTTGTCGGTTCGCGGCAAACGACGATCGTCACGCTGCCACGAGACGTCCGAAACTTCTTTGTTGTCGCTGAATTCCACGAGAGCGACCCACTGCAACCTGTGCCGAGGATCCTCGACGAATGGAACGCCGAGCAGTTTTTTCGAGCTCTGCTCCGGTCCGTCCTCTTCCTCGACTCGAAAGCCAAACTCGTCGAATCTGCGGCGATAAATTTTCACATAGATTATAAAGTCGGCGAATTCCAGCAAATTTGCCTTAGAAAAATAGGTTTTGCGAAAAAAGCTCCGCAACGAATATCGATATTTCAAAGCCGTATTGTTTTTGCTCAAAGCGACGTACATTTTTTTTCCAACCGTAAACTCGTAAACTTTTCCAAATTACAACATTGTATCGGAATTTCTTCATTATATTTTTATGGTTAAGGTAGTCTTTATACCCTATGGGATAAAAAGGTGAAAAAAAAAAACAAGCATACGGAAGGTATTCGAAATAAGCGGCTCATTCAAGAGCGAAGATCGGTGAAAAATTATTGAACGAATGGAGAAAATGCAAGGAAGAATTCGAGGACATACAAAAAAATGTCAAAGAGCCACAGCTAAATTTAACTCTATTCGAGAAGTTTCCAATGCCGAGAAAAGTTACTGGTGTACAAAAACCGTTTGGCGAATCAACGAAATATCGAAACCTGTATTCCGGCTGAGAATTAGGATCGTCCGGTTGATTGAGCTTCGCGAGGATATCTTGCGGCCACATCGACGGCGTCAAGGCCGAAAATGGTCCGCCGGGCGCCGGAGATACGCGATCCTCGCGGACGCCGGAACTCTCCAAGTCAAACTCATCCTCCGAGGCGACGGCTCGTAATTTTTTCTACAAAAAAAATGTTGTCAATGAAAAATTGACGGCATTTTGTCCCTCATTCGAGAGCCACCGGAGATATTTTTAATGATTTTCTTTTTTCATTTCACGAACTCGATACTCACGTTGTGATCGTCTTTGCCAACATAACCTTCGTGATCGCGCACATTGAACAACGATTTGGCAATCTCCATCTTCGAAATTCGGGGCCACGATAATCGCAACGAGAGACGAGCGATATCGTTTGTCGTATTATTTAACGCTATTAATCGCGCGGCATTCTTTTCGGCGCTTCGTTAAACACGTCGACGCTGTAAACATTGAAATTATGACAGCTGGCGTGGGAAGTATCGACGAGTTCGACACGCACGTCGGCGGAGTGGGGAGGAGGAGGTGAAAATCTTCTCGTTCATAGGTGGTAAACACCGCAACGCCATCTGTGACTCTTGATATTTCTTAAATCAACCTCCATATTATTTCGAGCTCTTTTGGTCGAGGTGATGCGAAAGGTCTCGATCGGTAACGAAAACTGTAATGAATACCATTTCCAAATTATAGACATTTGGGAAGCCAGAACGTTGTGTTTACCGGCGGAATAAATACAGGCGGGAATGGACAATTTTTTGTTGCTTCTCAAAGAGAAGGTGAAACGCGTCTCTTGCACTCGACAGGGTTTCACCGCCTCTCAACCAATCGAGACGAGATATAATACCGCGATCGGTAACGAAAACTGTAATGCTCTTTTTTTTTATATGTCAAAATCAAATGAAAATAGAATTTCACCGCGTCTATCGGTGCAAATGCTCTTTTTTCGACGGGACGGAATTCTGAGGTTCAGGTAATGTGAAACTTGTACGAGAGTGCGAGAGACACGAAGCGATCCGCGCCCCCGCCGGAGCGAGAGTTCCGTTACCGACCGCGGTAGGTATGTCATACCGCGCCTCAAGATAATGTGTGAACATTTTATTTTCAACAAAATGTTCATTTTCACCGACGGATGGGTTTACCGGCAGGTTCAAGTGACGCGCAAATGTTTATACTCATCGATTTCGGTTCCGTATCTTTCACGGTCACTGCGCGCACTATCTGCCTCTTAACATTTATTACTGTTTCCCATCGTCCTCATTTATTATAGATAATAGCTGTTCGAACGGTTAATTTGGACATCACCGAATTTTCATGAAAAGTGTAGATTCGCATGGAACGAAGCGCTCGGACGACACGTGCAGATTTTCAGATTTCAATAGTTTTATTCGTCTTTATGAAAATCATAAGCACTTTCACCGATTTTAGGACTCATTCGAATCGGCATGAAACATTGAATATTGCGCGAATTGCCGCCAATAGTGAGAATACGGTCTCTGAATATTCGGCGGTAAAGCATTCGAGCGCGTTACAATAAAAAATATACATATTTACCTAAATGCAAATGCGCGAAGCATCGAGATTGGATAATGATTTGACAAACAATTGTAACGGTATCTCGATATAACAATTTTTCGTTCTTATTGTAAGTATGTCAAAAAATAGTAAGTGGATGAATACATAAAAAATTGTTCAAATGAATTGGTTCAAGTGTCGAGAGAAATCCAGAGATTGACCAATGAATTTTATTATTGGACCTAGAAAAAACCGAGAAAAGAAGCTCGTCGAGGATGGTCTAGCGAGCCGGGGAGTGGCCGACGGGATCGCGTGACAGTTGAAAAGCGGAGAAATCGATAGGCGCCAAAGACGCGGTGGCACGACGAGTGGGGATCAAAAGTGGCGGGAAAACGACGCTCATCGATGAGCGTCGTCGGTAGCACTCCGTACGGTAGCGACACTGCCGCTACTTCGCGCAAACTCTATCTCGAAAATCGTGGACCGTGTATCCGCCTTAAAGTTTAACAAACTTATCTTTCACAATGTTCATCAAATACATTCGAGTCCTTGCCAATTCGGATTCTTCAATCGAGCCCGAGTATTTATTTTAATTTAACTCGTTCGACATTTCCGTTGATTTAATGGAAATTGAGCCATCGGATCGATTACCGACATAGCCATCGAATATACCGAGCATCTACTATTTTCTTATTCAATTATACGAGTAATTATATATTGGCATATCATTTCGATGTATATCGGAAGAAAAAAAGAGTCTCTCGTTGGTCCATTCTATACTCGGTGTATCCGATACGGTATACGAATATCGCATTTATCGCAACGAGTCAACGATAAATCGTTCGAATTAAAACGTTCACCCTCCGCCGGTCGTCGGCAAAACACTTTCGTCGTTCTCAGCTCTCAGCCTTAAGCCTCGGCCCTTCGCCGATTGGTCGTGAGAGTCCGCGTAGCGCGACATCCGGCGTCGGTGGCGCAGTATTGGTCGACGCGGCGGCCGAGTCAGCAAAGAGAAGTCGATGCCTCATATTTGCCGTGCGCGAACCAGCCGAGCCAATATTATTGATAAATATTCGTTTCTCAACGCCTGTCTCGTGTCGCGTCACGACGTCGTAACCAAACTGCGCGTCTACCTGAGTCGCGAGTTCCTCGCTCGCGCAACGTCGATTCTAACAGCTTCGACGATGCACTGAAAAAATCGTGGCGAAATAGATTGTAGAAAAAAAAAAAACAGGAAAAAAGTGTTTCACGTTCTCATTTCCTGTTCTCTCTCTCTCTCTCTCTCTCTCTCTCTCTCGCTCGCTCTCTGTCTATCTCCCGAGTGGGGATATTCATCCATCAGAGCTCGAAGAAACGTTAGGAAACGTACACGGGGAACGCTACTACCGGAGCCAAAAGTGCGCTTGTGCTAAACGTAATAGAACCAATCGTGTTCGGGTTCGCAAAAGTTTCCGCGAGATATTTGATTTTTTTCTCTTTATCCTTCCGTTCTCCGACGCGATGCCTCGATGCACAGGCAGAGGAAGAGGCAACGTTAAAACCGCTGCTCGTCGTGTGTCCCCGTAGTACACGGAACGAGTCCGTTTGCTCGTTCGTCGCGCGCATGCGCGTACCGCGAGCGCACGGAGGAACGGCGATAGAGGCGAGAGATGCGAGCGTAGCGGCGCGCCGACCGAGCGCGAGCTATAGATCGCGCTTGCGAAGTGAGCGCGAGTGAGAGGCGGCGAATCGAGCGCCAAGCGAGAGAGAAATAGCGGCGACCGAGAGAGAAAGTGGAAGCGAGACAGCGGCGCAGTACGCTCCGGGACTGCGTCGTGAAGAGAGTTCCTTTTGGCTCTCCGATGTGCCGCACGGGATTCAGCGTCGTTGGTACGCGAGAATAAGAAAAGAATCGAAGAAAAAAAAAATCCTCGCGTGTAAGGGACTCGGGAGAACGTAATAATATTTGTGTATCCGTGAAATAAATTACAGTGGATCTATAACGAGAACGTGGTGTGTTACGAAGTGCGCGTGTGTATTTGCGTGAAAAAAAGAGAGAGAAAAAAAAAAAAAAAAAAAAAAAACGCGAAATCCCCGAAGAAACTCCCGTGCTCTCGAGACGCCAAAACCGAGTCGAGGAGACCAGCCGTGAGGAAAAAAATTTCGTTGCCTTCTCTCGTGCTATACACATCCGTCGTGTAATTCATCGTCATCGAGCGAGGGCCTCCTCGTCGAGTGGCTGCCCGTTTCGGGTTTTGTGTGTTAACCGTTTCCCTCCGAGCGTGTTTCAAGCCCAAGCTCTCGCCGCGGAGAATATATACGCTCCTCCTGGGTGTGACGGATTGGTAACTGTGTGTGTTTTACGATATATATACGTGTATATATACGCGTATACGATACGGTGAAATAAATCGCGACGAACGGTCGATGTGCGAAAGTCGCGACGAGTTCATACACGAATTCACGGATTATTAGTTCAGCGAAGAGAGAAAAAACATATACCCCGCTCTGAGGTAAGCTAAAAAAAAATCGTTTCTCATTTTTTTTTTTTCGAAATTTTAGTTTTTGGACACTTTTTTTGTTTTCGGTCCGAAATCGTTTTTGCGCAAATTCTAACGGCCCGTCCGAGGGGGTTTTTGGGCGATCGTGCGACCGGGTTGCGCGCGGCGTCGTCGTCGTTCGTCGATTATTCGCGATTCGTGCTAGGGGACCGACTAACCGTGACGCGGCCGCGAGTCACCGCTAAGGTGGTCGTCCGTCTCCGCCTTGCTCGCGGGTTTTTCTATGCTTTGCCCCTGTAGCCTCTCCTCCCTCCCTCACCCACCCTCGTCCTTTCCGCGACGCCCCCGCGAGCTCGCGAAAACGGGCGACGAGAAGAAACGAGCGCGAGTCAGAGCGAGAGGGTGGGGGGCGCTACGGACGCGACGGAGAGAAAAAATATTCGCACGGTGAAACCGAAGCGTGGAGAGAGAGAGAGAGAGAGAGAGAGAGAGAAAGGAGAGCTCGCGATAACGGGGCAGCGAACGAGGGAACCGAGGATTACGCGAGTCCCGAAAAGGATTCGGGCAAAACAATGGGCCGAAAAATGTTCGGACCCCGCGAAAGCGAGCGCGAGTTTGGTTTTTCTTTCATTTCGCCCGGCGCCATTTGTACTCGTGCTCGCGTTCGCCAACACGATGTTATCATTGTGCACGCGTGCAAGTTGCGCACGCGAACGAATAACATTGAGGTAGTACTGGCATCTCGTCCGAAGCCGCCTAGGTTCGAGAGAGAATCAGCAGAGCGTTACGAACCCTTCTCGATTGGAAAAGTCTGAAAACAAAAAAAATCAAGCTTCTCGAAGGTGCCCGAAGGATTTTCCGTGCGCAATAATAATTCCAAAGTGTTATCGACAAATTCGTTGGAAAACTGGTGGCCGGCAAGCTATATTTTTTTGTTACGGAATAGTTACTTTCATATCGCTCGGTTCATTGAAACGCGAGGGGAAGGTGCGAATTTGTAACACGCCGAGACTGTGGCGTTCAAATCGGGAATCTTTTTTTGTGAGATATTAAATCGGTAAAATAGATCGAACAATTTAACGAATCATTCGGTATAGTCCATACGCTAAGGGGCTCCCGCGTCCAAATGAGGTTCATCGAAAATTCCGTTCCCAAATGCTTCCGATTGATGTTAGAAACCGAATAATATTTTGAAATAGTCAACGCGTTTTTTGGCGATCGTGACTCGTGGCGGCCGCCGATTGGGACTAAATTCACAGTTAACATAGTTGTTATTAGTACCAGCATTACATTGGCTGTTGTTTCGATCATGGATCTACAATCGTATTATTACTAAATATAATTTGAACCAAAAAAAAGATCATGGACCTCTTGTAGTTTAATTGTTTACAGTAATTTCCATTTGAAAAATGTAATTATAGCGGATCAACGACTCGCGACTTTGTTTGATGTACATTAAATTGACCTCATCCTTGTGTTCAAACAAATACAATAAACAACTTCGCTAAAATTTGTCGAGGCACCCAAGTTTACTGGCTTTCCAACATCAGTCGAGACCGTTTGCAAAAGAAATTTTTCGTGTTCCTGATTCGGACACAGGATGACCCCTAGCCAATGGACCGGTAGTAAAACTGGGTCGAATAAAAATTAATTTTCGTTTTTTTTTTTCGATTACAATGATTGTAAAGTCATTTTGGGAGTATGTACCGCCACGTATGAATTGAACGAAATACCGCGTTTAGGCGCAAACAAGCTTGGAATGTTTCCTCGAAGACACGCTTTTTTTCGCCCTTTTCGCTAGTGTCTCGTACAAATTAAGGTCCCGAGCGAATTTCCATTATTTACGAATGGAGTAAAAATCCGAAAACAATCAATCATACAAAAGAATCGCTCATTATTGTACCAAATAGTATTTCTGATGGCGCGGCTAGAACGGGGCTTTTCTAGCTAGCGCTAGAAAATTGTTCGAATTTGTCATCTTCATGATTTTCTCGGGTTTAACCATTTTGCTTTTTTTTTATGGAAATTACGAGATTGCTCGACAAAGCTGATATTGCCACGAGCCATTGGCGCAGCGTTCTTCTTTTCCTTCGTTTTTTATTTTTTTCTTTACGACGTTTCGATAGTCCATGAAAAGTTTACGATCGTTACTGCGAGTTCGGCTACGGCATCGTAAAACATTCATTCAAGAGAGTTGCATCATCACCGTTCGGGGAATCCCTTTGACTCTCGCGCGTTTAACGAATATTAGCTACAACGTCAAAATTGTTCGATCGGTCTTTTTCCTTTTGGTCCTCGTCGTATTGATTCGTGCCCGACGATACCCTTTCCTCAAAACTTTCAAGAAACAATAACGGTTGCAATAATTGAAAACAGTGATACGGTCGATTATTTTGATTGAATATCGGCTTCCTCATAGCGCAAGCGATGTAAACCGCGTCACGCCGCGTTTTTGTTCCATTGGGAAACGCTCGAAATTCTTACTCAATTCCCTCCGAATCTCGCATTGTATTCGCATATGCCACACGATCTACATTAATACCGATAATTGCATTGTAATTGCGCGTGTAAGTTCAACTTTGCGCGACGAAAAAAAAAAAAAATGCTCAGTACTTGGCGTCGAGACGCTACCGCGTCTCTTGATTTACTATACATTTTATTTTATCGAAACGAAGCCAAGTTGAAGCTCATTGAATCTAGATGTGAACGAATTTTCGGGTCTCACGCGTTTGCGAATCGTTTCGGCGATAAGAAACACATATCGGTGTTGATCGTCGAGCGTCTGCAGTTTTCGCTATCTTCGGAGGGTCCTCTCGCCTCTCGACACGATGCAAGAGTATTGTAACGAGCAAAACAGTTACTTACCTACGATTGCTCGCGGCACTTGTGGCGCTGAAAGGCAAATTGCCTTGACCCGGAGGAGATGAAAGCACAGTCTGTGCGTAGCTTTGCCTTTCGATTCCATAATAAAGACGCTATTGACAAACTTGTCTATGACAAATTGTCGATGAGCCGAGGTACCAAAGATCGCCTAAAAGTTGAAAATTCTCATGTTAATCCCAACGATATCGTAAACAAAGCAGCTCGTACGCGGATGGTGCCCCTTTTTTCGGGCTATCGAGTACGAAAATGTATTTCAAATTAATCTTAAAAAAATCAATTCGATCGATCGATTATTCGGACATCAATCTTATTGTCTCTTTATTGAAAATCTTCAACAACTGAAAAAAAAGTCATTCCATAGAAGAAGTCTTCGTGAAATATTTGTTTTTTCGAGATTTCAGTACAAACGCGCTCGGAATGTCCCAAACGATCGAAAAAACACAATTCAATAAATTAAAGTAAATGCTAACGGTCGACCAATTTGTTCCGACACTCCGCGTAAGAAAAAACGCACCGTAAATTTGGGGTAATAGTAGCGATATAGTCGGTCCAAACCTGAGATTGATAAAGCATTTTCGATCAATTCTTAACGAGATAAAAATCTGAAAAAATGTATACGTATTCAGAAAAATAAATGAATAATTATCTTGGAAAAACAAAGGATGCGTTGCTGGGAAATTTTTTGAACAATTTCTTTTTCTGCAATTTGTTGATAACATTTTCGAATCATTATTATGCAAAATCAATCTTTTCCGTATCTTTGATATACAGGATTTTTCACAGATTTGTATACTATCGAGCAATTTGTCCGAAATGAACACGATGCGCAGAACTACCTACCTTGATCAACCGCAGACGTCGCTTCACGGTTATTTGTTACTAGAAATTTTTTTTTTTCTTATTGTTTATCAAAAATAGTACATTTTAGAAACGAAAATATCTCTCAACCTAAATGAATGGTATCTCGCTGCTGCACGCTCCAATTGAAATTTAGACATTGTAAAATATTTGTCTTCTACGCTCCCACAGATAACGATGATTGAAGATAAAGATTCCAATTGCAGATAAATAAGCGTTGCCAGAATGGTCGAATCATCGGTATTATTATGACGGTACAAACCTTGTGGCCAATCAGTTTTCAAGTTTTTCACATTTTTAAAACAATCTATAAAACTTATGAATCTTTTCTAAATTCAAAATCCTGAATAATTTTCATCATTTCGTTCAGAAGTATAAGTAGCGATTGAAAGCTATCTCGAATAGATATTTATTCACATATTTTGAATTTCCATAAATTTCTAAATGATCAATTTCGATATGAAAGTAAAAATACATAAATAAAAAGTAAGAGGACATTTTTTAAAGAAAAATATCAATATTATCTTGAAAAGAGGATAACATTAAGAAACACGTGTAAATATACAATTTCGATAAATTGCGTTTTGATATTAGTTTTTTCGAAATAAAAAAATGTATGAAATTCTAAGAGGATTTTCACGTTTCCGACGGTCATTGCTCGCATCGCCGAGTCGGCCTTCGTCGAGTGTTTCTCGTTATCGAAAACATCGCGTTGTGCGAAACAGAGCGGTTGCGCGATAGGCGAAAAATCGTGTTCCGTACCATCTGTTCTATCTGTCTTTCTCCCGCGAGGCTTCCCGGTGCGACCGAGAGCCCGGCACGCACGGCGAGCCGGATTTCTCGTCGCGCGGCGCGTCATTATGCAACCTTCGTCCACCGCGACTCCGTACGCCTCGGTTCGTTTCTTTCCTCTAACATGAAAAATTAATGAAGAAAATCGCACCGAAATCTTCCAACGCCACTGGATAGGAGACAAGCGGGAGACAATCGATCAGCGATTAAAATTCCCAAAAGTTCTTCGAGATCCTTGAAAACGATCTTTTTTACTCCTTGGTTTCTTATAAAAATCATTGGCAAACCGGCGGGTCGAGTGCTCAAATTTTCTTTTCATTTTCATTCTTTTTCGCGAAGAAATAGCGTTTAAAAAGAGACGTTCTTGCGATCTCCGAAATAACGTTTTACCGAGTCCGGACGGAGCAAGAACGCCGGTTAAACGGTATAGCGCGAAGAGAAAAGATTTAAAAAAAAAACGAAAAAAAAAAAACGCCCGACGAAACAACGAATAATCGCGATTACGAGACGCGTATGCATGTAGAAGATAAAAAAGCAACGCGATGGGTAGAGTGCCTTTGCCTCCGTGCCTCTGTCTACGAATCACGTGGTGGTGCGTCAGACCGCGCGCGAGCCCGCGCGCCATCGTCGAGAACGAACCAGTCGAGCTTTCCGTCCTCGTCATACGACGATCGAAAGCGTACGTGTACGCCCGCGCGCGCGTGTGTGTGTGTGTGTGTGTTGAGCGGAGCGATTGCGTGTTCTCGATTTGTGCACTCCCGCGTGGCCGGACGACTTCTCGGTCGTTCGATATTTTCTTCTAGCGTTCAATTGTATTTTTTTACTCTATTGCAAATAACGTCTTTTCAACATAATTTCTTCATTCGTTGTTGAGTTTGATCTTGGTAATATTGCGGTGATGAGAATCTTCGCGATCGGCAATAAGAAATACCGATCACGACGGTGTACATATTTGCAGTTTATCATTATAATATTATATAAATTACAATATTCACTTTTCATTATTTACATACGTAATTTTCGTTGCGTACGAAACTCGAAATACATTTCTTGGAAAAATAAAAAAATTCAACATTGTTAAGCACTTTTGAATGTTTTTTTTTCAGAATTTCTCCCAGATCTATACTCGTCATCGAGTTGGCGCGAAGGCGAGAAGGCGCGAATATTGAATATTCAAAGGGGGCTTATTTCCGATTTTTTTTTAACACTACTCGAAATAACCGGAAAATCCGAATTATCCGTATTTTCAAAACAGAAAGGTCAATGTGCCGAATTATACAAACATGTAAAAAAGACCGACAGATCTGTTCGAACGTTACCGACGATAAAATAGCTACGAGAACAAAAATCGAATTTCAACTATCAGAAAGCTCAAAACTCCAAACGCGTCGCGATCGCGTCAATACGTATTGGTGAATCGTTCGAAGATCCGATAGTTGGAAACGAGGGTAACCGATTTGTAAGTATTTTGAGATGAATTATCGGAAAGAGAGAAAATATGAGAAATGTATAATCGACAAACTGAAAGTACGAAATTTCGGAAAATCGAAAAGTCGAATCTCCGAAACGTGAGGAATGGACAATTAACAACTACGGAAAGAACAAATCCGAAAGGATAAAAATAGGAATGGTAAATTCCGAAAACGATCTCGCTCTCGCATACGTTCCTTAACGGCGGTAGGAAAAGCTTCTTCGAGTATAGTGCACAAGAGGATTTTCGGAAAGCTGGTGGTTCGAGAGATCGTCTTGGGGAGTCTTTGAACTTCCGAATTGAATCTTTTCGAAATCCGAATTTCGCGTATTCAATCGTTCTTCGAACTAAATAGGGAAATTTTTCCGAGCATGAAGTCTTCTCGCTATCGAATATCACGATTATAGTTGTAGCTCGATTCGGAATGACTGCAAATAGGAAGAAATAGGTGGGGGATGTGTTACAACGCGGTAAAATCTTTGAATTAGTTTTTCTCCGTTTCGATCGTCTCCCGTATGCTTGATTTTTTTGTGATTTTTATCCCGTTGGGAACCGCTCGAGATTCTCTCTGAATCTCCCATTTTCTCGGATCGTACGGCTCGGACTACCTCGATCGACTATTAACCGCTGAGTTGACATCGATGCATAACTGCACCACCGACATACGCCACCGACATCGTCGCGGTCGCGCTACCGAAAGGGTTATAGCGATTGCAAATGACCCTCCTTTCTGTTCCCCGGTTGACAGTAAAAGCTGCAATGCTATTTTTTCCGCGATGCGAAAGCTTCGAAGTTTAACGGAAATAGAACTCCACTGCGATTGTCAATTTTGTGGTACGTTCCTTTTTTTTTACCCCATAGATATTTTTTTCATTTTGTTATTATTATTGCGAGTATATTTTTTGCAGTGGAAGCGACGAATGTAGAAATTACCGAAAAAAACGGGAAGGTTTAATTTAATTAATAACAATGACGAATCATCGAGTTTCATTTGCAATAACGGTGATTTAAAACCGAAACATGATTAAGCCCGAAAGAAGCTCGCTATTTATGCGTAATTATTCAAAATTGAATGCGATATATCCGATCCGATCTATTGATTGGTATTATATACCGTGTTTTTTTTACATTTCTCAAATTATCGTTCGAATCAGTTGGCACATGAGAATAAAAAATGAACAAAAACGAATAAAATAAAAGTTAGCCTCGTATTAATTGTTCCGCGTCTCGAATATACGTTCGATCGTTTACTATTTTCCGATAAACATGGAATATCAATTGATCGATGACTAAATAAGTAATGAATGATCATAATACTTTTGAACAATAATTGACAATCCGTTCCGATTTACCCAACCATACATTTGTTAGTTACGAGTACACGCTTTGTTTCCGTTGTTATCATTTAGATACATTTTTTAGAGCAATTTGTGTAAGCTATTTTGAAGAATAACGATGCCGAGTTGATATCCGAAATGATGAGGCAATTCGCATTCCCTCCGTGGCCCTCCGTGTTCCTGCGGGCTCTCGGCAACGCGAGCAAAACTCGTCGATCAACCCTTTCGAATCGGCTTCGGGTTCTAACCCACTTTTCACCGCGGGAAGCTCCCCAGCGCGAACGAACACTGTGACCCGGCGAGCGACGCGTTTGCAGAAACTCTCTCGTGTTCCAGCTGAAATTTCTACATAGACATACTCACACGCGGAGAGTGCTTCCCCTCGAACCCGATTCGCCGTGCCCTTCTCGTCGCCGCCACTCGTCCGACGGGACACTCCCAGACAATGTTCGCGCGCGAGTGTGCGCTCCGGGCTTTCTTCCGTGCGCATCCTCATAAATTCGACGTTGCGGCTACCGATTTTCATCGGGTTCTGCCTTTCTTTTCTCTTTCTTTCCTGTATTTCGAGATGAAAAACTTGTTGAATCTTGTGCGTTTTTGTGAAAAAAACGTAGGCAACACGCATTTAGAAAAGTGCTAATATTTCTCGTTCACAAATATTCACGAAATAGTTCTCATTAATTGAGAAAAAAAGTCTCTTCTGTCGAATATATTATTCTTGATAATACAAATATTTTTGGGTGATATTAGTAAAAAACGTAAAATAGCGCTTGCGCACGTTGGTAAAACCTTTGTTAGGAATAGAAACGTTTACCTCTTTTTTTCGTGGCAACTTTTCTAAACAAGATCAACTCCAGTTCGCGCTCAATTGTTTCGTTTCGACAATCAATTTCCGAGCTAGTGTGGATTATAGATCTGTGTGAACATTGCATCCCCATTGTACCCATTGCTGCAAGGTCCCTATACCTTTATTATGAAGAAAATAATTTTAAAAAAAATGTCGACTCATCCGGTAACGTAACTTTAATTGAGCAGAATTTTGCTCGTCAAATTTCCCGAAGAAACGATGAGTATTCGGAGTTTTTCAATTTTTTCGTTCGGAAAATAAAAATCGGAAATCGGATTTTTTTTTTCAGAATTCTCTCTTCGATTTTTTTGTATAATTCTTTCTCATTTTTGTAATTCCTGTTAACAATAATTCGGCAATTTCGGATACAATGTTACATTCAAGAAGTTTCAATTTACAGAATGTATTCGGAAATTAAACATTTTTTACAACACGGAAATCACATAAAAACAGAAAAAGATGTGGGAAACTTCGTATCTATTCAGGAAAATGAACGACTAATTCGAGCAAAAAAAAAACCTCCGATTTTCGGATAATCCGACGGCTTTTTTAAATGAGCAATTTAGTCATACTTTTTGGGATTATCATTATGAAAAATCTATTCTCAGCATCATCAATATTGCTGTTGAAATATCACCTATTTTCTTTTCATTGAAAAATATTCGAAATTCTCTGCGAATCTCGATTTCGTCTGAAAATGAACGAATCACCCTCCCTAATTAAAATTACATCGATATCGTGATATATTGTTAATTTTTTTTTATTTGTCAGAATGGAAAAGAACTTCCGTCGATGAAAAGGATGAATGATCCCGTGGCTCCCGCTACCGATGACGACTTAGCTTCGCACTGATTCGCAACGAGTCTCGATTGCGCCAAGTGCGATATCGAGGATCGAAGAAAATCGTAAGAATCGTTCGCCGACGGTGGGAAGCGAAAAAGAAGAAAAAGAAAGGAAAAGCTACAAAGTAGAGACGATGGATGAATGGGAGTGAGCACGGCGCCTGAGCAGCGCAGGTGTGGGAGCAGCAGAGGCGGTGGGTGGGCTCCTCTGGATGTCGAGGCAGCAGCACCTGCAACGTCAGTGGCAGTGATGGCCCCTGCTCTGACGGAAAGCGGTCCACAAAAACCCGGCAATTTGCTACCCCCGTTACCGGCTGGTGGATTTCTCTCCGCTGAACAGGCTGCTCAGGTAAACATTTCTTTCCTTTGAAATAAATAAAATTAGTAAAAAACTTTTAAAAATTATTATTTATATATTTGTTCATGTCTTTTTTATAGTATGAGAAGATAATATACAATTGAATAGTAGAATTATTTCAATTATCCAAAATGGGCATATCAATTTTTTCTTCCTTTTTTCAATTAAAATAATTCTTCTATGAATGTCGGACCTTTTTACCTTGAATTAGCCGATAGATAAATCTTTTTTTTTTCGATCTTCTTCATGTCGGTAATATTTTCAAACGAACAAAACGACTAATTAATGCATTATTTTTATTTGAAAAAGAATTTAGACCGCGGGATGATTGGTTGAACAATTTCTTTTTATTATTCTGCAAAATCTATCTCTCAAGGTACTTCGAGCGTTTTCCAATGGGATAAAAGTCCCAAAAAATCAAGCATATGGAAGAAAAAGATTGTTTGTGGGCAATAACAATGTCAAAAAGTTATGAACAAATCGATGAAGAAAACACCTTGTTAAACAAATTATCCGGCAACCTAACTTTTTTACGACGACAATTCCGACGACGAACACCTTCCACATTGGTATTGCCTATTTTTTCTATTTGATTTTTTAATATTTTTATCACATACTTCTTGTCCAAATTCTCTGTGAATCTCACATTTTCCCGGACCGTACCGCCCAAACTGTCTTAAGAGCTTTCGATTCGTCCGATAAAAAAAAAAAAAATTCTTTTCGAATATCCCGTTTGGCCGGTCTCAACCGAAAGGACCGACTACCTCTCTCCTCGTCGGTCGTCGTGAAAAAAGAAAATCCACTCGATCGAAGAAATAATGTTTTTTGTTTCTTTCTTTCTCAGGTCTGCCAGAATCGCGAGGTCCTGGCAAAGTTCGTTGTGTCAGCGAGCGTAAAGCCGTCGAAGATAGACGAGCACTGCTTGCGCGGCATATCGAAGGACCTCATTCGTGATGTCATCAATTCGTCGAAGTATAGCAACGGTCTCGATAGCCTGTCGTCAAAATTCGTCAACGTTGATAACGATAAAACCGACGAATTGCTAGCGACCGTTGGTAGTGCCGTCGTTGGTGGTGAGCGTATCGACGTCGACGACGACGACGGCGTCGTCGTCGATCATCGCGGCTTCGTCGACAAGCGAAAATACGCCGCGTCATCGTCGGCGTACAATTCTTACCCGAAGGATACAACGAGAATCGGCAAAAAATCAATCGAACCGCAAAACGTTGGGTCGTCGTTGTTCGATCGCGTTGTCGCGCCAACGAAAACGTACGATATATTGGCGAACAAGCCGGATAAACCGGAAGGATCCATTATAATGAACATCGATTCGTCCGATGGTCAACGGACCGACGCGATGGGTTATATCGTAACGACATCGTCAGCCGATAATCGTCTAGGCGGCGTTGCCGCCTCAACGTCGACGGGAGTAACGAGCGATCGGACGATCGGTATATCGAGCCAAAATTCACTGGACAACAGTTTGGAGATCAACACAACGGTGGTAAACGAAAGCGCGATGGGTAGTCTCGTGCCGTCGGATCTCACGTCGGTTTGCGTCGACGAGGACGACAAGGACGATCATCTCGACGTCGATCGTATAATGACGACTTTCACGACCGACGATCTGCCGTCCGGTGTGCCCGACATCGGTCAGAACGTTGAGGATATTTTGCAAGTTATAAAATCGATGGAAGGCGCCGAAGCGGTCGCGTCGATGACGAGTTCCGTCGAGCAAGCTCAGGGCGTCGAGATGTTTCCCATAACCGAGGGTTTTTCGTCGTTCGAGCGGGATCTTCTCAACGACGTCGACGTCGACGTTATGAACAGTCTGTGCACCGAAAACATCGTTATAGGCAACATCGAGACCCACGAAAACGAGGCGCAGCGCGTCAATACGAATCTGCGAAATCTTCAGGAAACATCGGAAAACCGTCAATTCGAGAGCGAGAGACGTTGCGCATTTTTGTTGAGAAGATTGCGCAAGCTTCAGGCGCGTCTCGTCGGTCGTCACGTCGCCGAGGAGACGACCGGCGTTCTCGAACTGGCGCATCACAGCGTGAAGAAATATTTTTTTCACGAAATCGCCAATATCGGCGACAAAGCCGGGGTCAGAAATTTTTCCGAATTCGGCGGAAGTCTGAGCGAGTTTCTCGGTAAAATTGAGAAATCTTGCGCGATACAGAGCAACAGCGTTAGTAACAGGCAGCGATCACTGTGCCGTTACTTCGGCGCCGGTTCGAGCGACAACGCCGCCACCGCCGTCGCGACGATGGCAAACGATCGAGGCAACGCGACCTCCACCGTCGGCAGATTGCCGATTTTTGGAAACTCTCAGATCAAGATGGATGGCAACGAGGTCGAGAGCGTCGCCGGACCGCTCGCCAAACAGTTGCACGTCGTCGAGAACCAATTGGACTCCGATTGCACCGCTTCAAGCTCCGGCGGCGAGAGCTGCGACGAAATGCAGACTTTCAATAATCCTCATCAACAGACGCTTCCTATGTGAGCCCAAATTCTTTCTTTTTCGTTTCAATTTATGTACAAGACATCGGTAACAAAATTTTTGCACGTGATGCGTCCTCAAAAAGAGTTACGGGTCGATTAGAGAATCCAAAATAGCGATACTGAATAATCATTCTTCGTTTTAACGTTTCGAGAGTCGAATTTCGTTTGAATATATTTTAAACATTGGGTTTCCGGTACTAGCAATTTTACCCAGAATACGAAGAGTATCGAACAATATTGTTGGGTATAATGTGTATTAAAAAAATCACTCGTGATATTCACATTTCCTTATTATTCGGCACATTAATCGTGCCAAAGAGCGCAAACCTTTTCGACGCAAAGGAGAATCGCATTGTCGCTCACTTGTAAAATATTCGCGCCTGTACAGATTTTGAGTATAGATTATTAAAAAGGTTCGTTCGTTTATTTCGATTTTTTTTTCTTTCGAAAACTTTTTTACAAGAAGCATTATCTTGATCTTCGACTTTGGACTACCGTCGGTAAGTATCGAAACTCCGAGAAACTTGCCCACGAAAATGTCCATTTTTTTCGTCCCGAAATTTGTACTTCGCACCGGTGTTACATCGCGCGTTGACTTCGAAATTTCGGGCGATCGATTCGTCGCAGAATCTTTCGCACTGTCGACTCGATGTTGCATCATCGTCGATCCCACGAGTCCGATTACTCAGTTGGAGCACCGGGCGAAGTTTTGCGTAACGAGTTTCGAGCGTTATTTTTCCCAGAGCAACCGAACGATAACGCGTTTCATGCGTGCATTGTTTAACGTCGTCTTTTTTGTTCCTCGTAAAACTAACGAATCTCCCGTTTCGATGGTAAACAAAAATTTCATGGAACTTGAGAAACCGTTACCAACACCGTTTCCTAAGCAGCGAAAAAGAGACAATGATTTCGATAACCGAATATACTTTTTTTTTTTGGCTTCGGTTAACGAATATTATCTGATTTCTCATATATTTTTTTACCAACGAAATAAATTTTGTTCCAAGCCGTCATTGAATATTATATTAACGGCTAAAATTTTTATTTAAAAAATGAAGAAAAATTACTAAAAAAATCATTATCAAATTATTATTGCAAATAATAATTTTTCCAAAAATGTTCTATCGAGTTCGGCTAGAATTTCATCTCGAATATCTATAAAAATGTTCAGAATATTTCTATTAAATTTCACTTCCTATTAAACTTGTATAAAATACGACCTATAATTTGTATGAATTTTCGCCGTAGAGTTGACCGTAGAATTGTTAAAAAAAGTAGGAAAACCGTATGTTTCGCAAAGGACTGTGATTGAACCAAAGTTTTTTTGAATTTTCCAGTTCGAAAAGGGCGAGCTGGCGGTACGCGCAGGACCGTGCGGGTGTCGCGTCGCGTTGGACCTGGCTTCAAATACAAATATCGGATCTCGAGTACAAGATACGTCAGCACAACGATCTTCAGCGTCAAATAAGAGCGACCAAGGGTCTCGTTTGTCTGGAGAACAACGAAACCGTGAACGGTTACAGCGGCGTATTACCGGGCTCGACCGGACGCTGCAACGTTCCCGAGATGAACGAACCGTCGGCGAGCCGGACGCGTCCCTTCGTCTATGGTCTCTATAGAAAACGAAAATTGCTCCAAGTCGACAGACTTCACGAGCTCTCGAAGAGAGCGGCGAAACCGTCGACGGTCAGATGCGACTGTGATCATGTACTTCCGGCATGCGCACTTTGCACCGGTAGACGAGACCCGAGACAACCGCAGGAACCCATTGAACTGCTGTCCGTGCCCGAGAGAGTGGCGCGCGTCGATCCGAGCTTTCATCCGGCTCTTTCCTTCTCCGATGGTAATTATTTTCATTCTGTTTTTCAACGAATCAACTTCGTGAAAAGTTCACTTTCCCGGACTAGTGCGGGAATGTACGTTTCCGCGCACGGATTGGACTCCCGGAGTATCGATATTTTCACGCGCGTAGTACAGAAATTCTAATATGCGAACAGTTCCAAATTCAACTATCCTACGATAAGATGCCTAAAACCGTGTCTGTTGGTACGAAAATGCGATTAATGGAACCTTTCCTCTTCGACCCATTCGATAGATATTGTTCACGGGACTCACTTCGAAGCGATAATGAGATCTGTGGACTGGCAGCAAAAGATGTTGCGCGGAAATCATCGAATGCCGAGAATAAAAGACAAGGAGAGTGGAGCGGAACGAAGAAGCAAAAAACAACAGCAACAGCAACAGCAGCAGCAGCAGCAGCAGCAGCAGCAGCAACAGCAACAACAACACCAACAACAACAACAGCAACAACAACAACAACAGCAGCAGCAGCAGCAACAATTGCAGCACGAACACAGAACCAAGTATACGTCGAGAATCAAGAAATCATCCTCCAGTATTCTCACAGCGAGTGAGTCTCGTATTTTATTTCTCACGTTAAACCGACAAATTATATGGTCAACAAATATTTTGGATTTTCAACTGGATTTCCAATTTCTACCCGAATTTTTCACTCTCAATGGAATTTTCAATTTCAAACCCAATTTTTGTCTATTTAAATATCAGCTCTCCATGAAAACTTGAATTTTTTTAACTCGGACATCGAATGTCAATCAATTAGATTTCAGCTATTTCTATCAAAGACGAATTAAATTTTTATTAAAACTAATTAAATAATAATAATCTAAGATAATGAGATTTGCATTTACAAACCAAATTTTCGAATTCTTTTTGTATTTCAGCTTCTGACGAAAATTTTAAATTTTTAACCGAATTTTTTAATTTCAATCAACCACAGCTGTGAAATCTCTATAAAAAACGAATGAAATCTGTAATTTTTCGCTGAATGTATAATGTATAACTGAATAATTTATTTTCTCGTTTACCAGGAATAAAGAGGAAGATGCTGAAGGGAAAGAGGGAACGACTGGGCCACGGTCGCACAGGAAGCATTCACGGACTGAGCGGCAGCGGAAGCGGGGGCGGAAGCAGAAAAAGGGCCGCGAAAGTTCCGCCACAGCCCGACGACGATGATGATGCGAGCGCGTTGTCAGGCTCGAGCAAGAATTCGTCACCGGTGCCTTCTCCGTTGCAAGCTCATCACACGACTGCAAATTCGGAGAAAAATTTACTCAGGGAAAAGAGTTCGAATTCGCACGGGTAAACCGACTACTTTCTGTTCATCGTATTCTGCTCTTTTGCCCTCGCAAATTTTCACGGTGAAAAGTAGCATTTCCCGTTTGCTAACTTTCAGGACTCCCTTTCAAAAATTTCATTCGCAAATCGTGCTTTCCGAGTCTCAAAACAAAATGATTGTGTCGAATTTTGTATTTTTCGCTGGAAGAGGAAAACTTCTCGAGTAATTGGTAGTTTCCATGCATTAGCGCATTTCTTAAATGATATATTTTCATTGTTACTCTATCGATAATCCCATTCTCTTTGTAATTTTTACAAATTTCTTTACTTCGACAGCCGACTGAGACAGAATTCTTACGACATCGACAACATCGTCATACCGTACAGCGTAGCGGCTTCTACCAGATTGGAGAAACTGCAGTACAAGGAAATACTGACACCAAAGTGAGTCATATCGATCGTCTTTTTCTTTTCTTTTGCGTATAAATAGGCGTCTAAAAGTATCGAACAAATCGTTGAATATGCGAAAGTAGACTCGACTACCTTGCGAAGATGAAATTTTTCGGGCTTCGAACGTCCAAAAGTGCATCGAGGAAAAAAAAAATCGCGGAAAAAATCGTTGTGGCAAAAATAGCCGCGGGAAAACGGCCGCTGGGAGAAATTTCTCCGCCGAAAAACGCCGTTGATGGATACCTCAATCGACATCGAACGATCGTTATTCGTTTGGCGTAAGCTCGCGGCAAGCGGCACCAGCTCTTCGATATGTGTGTGGGAATAGGGTGTTATAGCCAAGTGAAATGGGTTAAAGTCGTATTTGCAAGATATTTATAATCTTGAACGTGCGCGGACGCACGTTGGGATAACACATTGCAAATGAGCCGCTAAATGGAAAATGAAAGAGTTCGAAAAGGAAACGAAATATCGCAACGCGGTCGATGCTGCTTTTGAATTTCAATTTCATAATTATGCAGTTTTAATGCATTACCCTGCATTTCGGTTGAAACTTTGGAGTAATCTTTGCCTGTGTTTTCAATTTTAGGTGGAGGCTATGCGAGGAAGCTTCGAAGATGGACGTGAAGAACGGTGTCGTACACAGGCCTAGTCAAGACAGTGATGTGAGTAAAAGAGGAAAAAAAAAAAGCTTCGTGCAGTTTCGAGCGGTGTAGACTATTCAAAGCTCCCTGTATCGACGCGGGCTATTTGTAGTTTTTCTCGCCTAACACGAAACAGTCCATACGGTCTACGATACGGTAAAGTAAATCGATTGTGGATCGTGTGAATTGCGTCGAGTCAGAATTTTGGATGGAAATAGGGAAGAGCGATCGTGAAAACCTAGAAAGAGGTACTCGTCGCCAATTGGATGAAATAAAACGAAATACATCGATCAATCGAAATTGGAAAAATTTATTGAACCAGTCACAAAATGATTCGTACATCTCTCCGAATACGTATGAATTTATTCAGAATTTTGTCAAATTTTTTTTAATTGCGTTTTTGTAGACAAAACGAATGGTGAAAAAGTTGGCCCAAAGTTATTAACAAATTCGTTGAAATAAAAGTTATTCAACGAATAATCCGATACCGCAATTGTAAATTGAATTTAAAAAAGTGAAATTGGAACTGCGATTCGTAACTCTACTTTTCTGCTTCACATTCGACTGCAAATTGTCGTACAATCGTGAATAAAAGAAAAATGTTTAAAGGAATTTTAACGTGACTCTGGCCAAAATTGCGGTTTCAAGCGGATCGTTCGTAGTTTTAACTTTTGAAAGAAATTTCTTGCGAAATCCGATTGAAAAAAAAAAATACCATGCATTTTGTACCACTTTTTTTTTTCATGCAACGAGTTTCAGAAATAGCTTTACGAAACTTAGGAGTTTCGTTCGAAACAAGTTTCGAAATGTTACATCCATTAAACGACGATCCGCCGACCGAGCTATGTTTATTTTTACGCGGAATGAAAATTGAATTGATTTTTTCGATATTTTATTCGTTTGCGACATAATTTTTTTTTCTTTTCTCGCAGGTCGAGGACGTGTCCGAAGAGGCAATAGCTCTGCGACACGAGAGGAGCGAACGCGAGGAGAACAAGCGCTTTATGACTTATGTGAATATGCCGCATCAGGGCAGAATTCGTCAGAGTCGACGGGCTGACAGTAGAGCCGACAGCGGAGCTAATACTCCAGGTACATGACATATCATAACCTCGAATATTTTTTCTGCTTTTTCCCTTTCGTTCGAGATCGCCTTTAAAATGTCGATGTTCGACGACAATAAAGTAAATGAAAAAACACATTTGTTTCCAAGCGATAATTATTTGAAGATGAATTCGATAAAGTCGAACGATTGAATTTTATGGAACGAAAGAAAGAAATGACGAATCTTCATTGACCGCCAGATCCAATGTCGCCTCACGCGAGCGATTTCGGTGGCGACGTCACGTCGCCGATCACCTCACCGCCGGCGACGCCCTCGTGCGTCAATCAGGACGCGGATCATAATCAGCAACAGCAGCATAACGCCAATCTCGATAGTCACCGTGGTTCCTCGTTGCAAAACGCTATACGACGAAGAACTATATCGACGATGAGAATCGTCAAAGAGGACACGGGGAGTTCCTTTGCGGACGATGAGCACGAGGTAATGTCTCTCGTTTGTTCTTAATCATCTATAAAATGTCAGGAAGAAGAAATTCCGGTGAAATTCAAGGTAGTTCTCTCGTAGAGTGTAAGGCCACGCAAGAATGAGAAAGGATAGGGGTGAATTGCGAACATTTTTCGATGGGACGAAAAATCAATAAAATTCAAGCGGTGGACGCGTTGAAAAGATTAATTTGGCGTAACAATAATTTCAAAATGTTGTTGACGAACTACCGAATTAATGAAGTGTATTTGAAAAATTGAGCTACATATTGCCCGGCAACCAAACTTTTTTATCGGTAGACACGATGTGTTAATTTTTCTTGATACGTGATACGAAGTTTTTCACAATTTTTGATTGATGTTGAAAAAAAAATAAGTATTTTGGCAAATGTGAAAAATCACGCAGTGCGAGTATGTGTTTGTGATAACACCATTCATTATCCTCAAGAAGTCTCCGAATAATCGGGCAAGTAGATTCGTTAATACAGCTCAAAGTACTTTTTAAAGAAATGCAAGTTTCAACGAATTCCAAAAACAAGAAGACATTCATACGTTTCGGGAAACAATGACAAATCGTTTGTTGAACAAGTATTTTTTTCATCAATTTGTCAATAACTTTTTGGACGCATTAATACGGAAAATTAATCTTTGGAACGCCTCGCATATACTTGATTTTCAAAAGATTTTCATCCCATGGCGGGAACGCACGAAATTCTTTTTGAATTCAGTCCGGATCTCACATTTCCTAGGATCGCACTGCTCGGACTACCTTGAATATCATAGAATCTATATAGAAAAAAAAGTAGAAGGCTTCGCATGGAGATCGTAAAAATAAACATGCTAGCGCGTAAGAAAGAAAAGAAAGACGCAACGTGAGCGAGCGTTTAAAAAGTTTTGTCGCGTGTACGTCGTATTGAATACAAGTGTACCGAAAGCTGATAAAGTCGATTGCTCAATGAAGCGGGCATTTGAAATACAGATATCGCCGTACGATCCTCGAACGTTTCCACTGGCCGAGGAGGTTTACGACAAGATGCTCGAGGTCATGCCGGACGGTCACTGGCAAGCGTCGACCGGATCTCTGTGCTCCAGGGAAGAGGACAAGGGTGACGATGTGAGAGCTTTTTCTTTTTTTACATTTTCTTCCAAATTCGTTGACACTTCCATAAAAAAGAATCCGTTACTATATACATAGGTTTCCGTTGCTTTCGATGCGTCAAGAATCATTTTCGTTCGAAAGTTCGTTTTAATTATCATGCAAATGGAAAATGTGACCTTAACGTAATAATTACAAAATCCCTCGCCAAATTTGACGACGACGAATCGTCTCGCTCTTCTCGATAAAATATCATCCAGTCCTCGTTCGAAGACTCGAGAGTTTCTCGCAAAAACGCAGCAGAGCTCGCAACGAATTAATCTCTTGAAAATTTTCGGCAGGAAGCCGAGATGGAATCGCCGGAATCGGATTCGACGGAATCGGCGTGTTGCGACGTCGAGGGCGAGGACCCGAACGACCCGGAATGGACGGTAGCCGACGACAGGGACACCGAGAAGGAGAGAATACGTCCGACGGCCAAGAGATAGGAGAGAATAATCGTCTACGCGATAATAATTCTAACTATCATACGAGATAAGATCGTCATCTCTCTGTAATGCTACTGCTGAATACTTCGTAAGGAGCGTCGTCGTCGTCGCGTTTCTCGAACCTTCGAGCGCATCGTTTCGCAGCGATTTTTTTTTATTTTTTATTTTTTTCTCTTTGTTTTTTTTTTTTCAAACGCTATCGCGAGCGACGACCGTGACGATGAGACGAGCGAACGGAAAAACAAAAACAGTTACAAAAACTACGAAAGAAAAAAACAAGAAAACGTTACTACATATGCGGAAGCTACCTGTCAATTGTTATATATACCTGTGGGTAATGTGACATGCACCTTAAGTTAATAGTATTATTGAATCTGTAAAGTGTATTATAAATATAAATTTTATAACTTCATGGATTGCTTTTACCTGAATCGGCGAATGATTATTAAACGGGGACGCTGGGAAAGGACACTAGGATCGAAAAAAGAAAGAAAGGAAACTTAAAGAAAGGCTTTCATTGCTCTCGTCGCGATTGAACGAGGGTAAAAAGAAAGATCAATGTAAACCATTTATCGCCACATTTGTGTTTGCAATTTCGCCAAGGATTTTTCGTTCCCACTGCGAAACATGTTTTTACTGCTATTATTACTATTATTATTATTATTATTATTAATATTATCGATCATAGAATTACTAAACGAACGGGCCAAAGCGTTAGAATTTATCCGTACTCTCTCTCTCCTGTGTATTTGAGCATCTTTATAGATACACTCTTTTTTTATCCACGAAACAGCGTTTCAAACGTTCGTCTTTCCCTCGGTTCTTATTCTTTGCTCTCATCTTCGTTTACGTGCGATCCACTTTTTTAATCTATCGCCCTTTTTTTTCATTTATTTTAATTTTTTTCTTTCTCCCCCCCCCCCCCCCTTTCTTTTTTCTTTCATCTATACTTTTCGTTAAGATTAATCGATTATCGTCGTTTATACACTGTTCATTCATCGCAAAACGTTTTATTTTTCTCTTCTTTTTTTTTCTTTTGGGAATCGCAATTCGGATCAAGAAAAAAAAAATGATGACAAAGAAAGAACACGAACGACTCACACTTCGAAGGATTCGATTATTTTGTACAAAACAGAAAAACCTTGTAATTTATGATTATAATGATAAACTACCTTATATGATAATGATACGGACGATTTCGGATAAAGAGAAATTGGAATAAAAAAACGTGCCAATTCAAAAAGTTCAGTTTCATCGCACATAATTTTTTGTTTTGTTCTTTTTTTTTCTCATTTTATCTTCCAGCTTTGCACTCGTTCCTCGCACGAGGAAATTTTATAATATTTTGTTTCGCACAAAAAACATTGTGTTCCGGGTTCGAACACTCCCGTTAAAAAAAAAAAAAAAGACTCATAATCATAGTCACCGAAATTCGTAACATCGACATTCGTACAGGTATAATCGAAATCTTGTTGTTTCACTCGTCGTCGGATTCGTTCAACTTCCGATGATTTGAAATTACATTATTTATTGTAAAATATATTCCATTATTTGAATCACATTCGATCTTCCGTAAAAACTGTCTGAAACGCGATGCATAACTTGCCGGTACTGAATAATACGAAAAGAAATCAGATGTGCTAAAAAATATGACAATTTATCAAAAAAAAAAAAGAATATGGAACATTCCAAAAAAATATATGTACAAGATTCCGTCACAAAATCATTTTTGATTAGCCTCAAAGTATGAATCTTCCTCGTGAAACTACGAATACGAGGAAACATGATGGAATATAGAAATTTGGGATATTCGGAAATTTCGGAAATTTCGTATTTCTTCGAGTTGCCGGATGCATTTAATCTTTTGTGCGAATCGAACATTAACGTTTTTTTATCATGAAATTCCGAATAAAAAAAAATGATATGAATATAAAAATGTGAAAATTCGTTTTCGAACGATCGTCTAGCTGGTTCCAAAGGATATCGTCCGAGTGTCGAGAGTCTCCAGATCCACGAGAACGGCGCTCTTCGTGCTGGAGAATCGCGGAACGCAGATAAGTCGTACGACTTGGCCCTCTTCGCCTGTAAGTTAATCGAGACAAAAAAAAAAAAATGACGAATCGTAAAACGACGGAGAGTTCGTCGAGAAAACATTTTTCTAACGACCTTTCAGCAATTTAGTGTCGAATTTTTCCGTGTTACCGACGAAATATATGTCCGGACATTCCTCGATTATGAACAAATCTTTCTCGTAGTAAGGATGCGACGGCAGCGTGTCCGGTGCCGTGGGGCACAAATGTCGCCAATGAAGAGTCTTCTCGAGCCACTCGAGCGGCGTCGTCTCGTTCTTCGGGCCGCAAACCCGCATGATATCTTCCACGGGCTGTCCGCTCGAGCCCATTATCAGCCGATCGTCGATTTTGCCAAGCCAGGGATTGCTCGCTCCTTTGAAATTTGCGTATCTGCGAATGAGTAAAAAAATTCGATCGTCAAAATGATTTTTTACTTCACTGCCGAAAATTATACCAATATTCTCATAAAATGGCATCCGGAGGATGGACAATATTCTTGCAAAAACCTTTTTTATTTTGTTTCCGTAGAATTTTTTGCATTTTCAGATTCGATCCAATTTAATTTTATCTTTTGTAATAATTATGGCATATTTACGACAATTTTTGTTTTTAATTCTTCACGGGAAAGCGGAAAGAAAGACTAAAAAAAAAAAAAAATTTTAAAGGATAAATAATTATTGGAAAAACGAAAAAAAATAATACCTGAACGATTTTCGGAGCATGAAGCGATGAAGGGGTTTCTGTGGTAGCATGTAATTCGTAGGATCGTGCTGTCCGGGCATGAGGGTAACGCAACAGGCTCCCAGTATCTCGTCGAGCCAACTATCCAATTTTTCGATAGCACCGGAAATCTGTGCGAGTGCCTCGTTATTGTCGGCGGCGTTGACCAGGAAGTCCTTGTCCTTCTTCGGCGCGGTTGCGGAAACGCTGTTACCGGTGATGAGGAGGCGCACGACCGAGGCTTGTTGCGTTTGGACTTGGAGATTACCGGCCATTCCGGTTATCCACTCGGCCAACAGACTCGTCGCCAACGACTCGGCGTTTTTCACCAGATCCAAGGTGGAAACGAGAATCAACTTTCCCGTCGGTGAGGAACGATTGACAATGGGTTTCGATGGGCAGCCGGGAAAGCACCAGTCTTGCATCTGACAAATGAAAGGGGAAAAAATCTATGCCAATCGAGTCTGAATATTGATTCTTTTTTTTTATAACGCGTGATAACGATAAAATTTCGAGGCTTATTTCGATGGATCGATATGTCCGATTAGTTCCGATAAACCGTTTCCAATGAATTTTCATTGAAATATCATCGTACTTGCGAATCATTTTGATCCAATTCACTCCAATTGCATTTGATGTACTCACAAAATTGCAATTCTTGTTTACATCCGTTGAGAGTCGATACTATCGATAGTTGGAAATTGACATATTAATTCCAATTAATTACCGACGGGGAAAGCCCCGCTCGATCGAAATATCTTGGCGAATATTGCATTTACATAAAAGCCTGAAGCATCATTGAGCCGACAAATCAGACCTACTCGTCGATCGGAGTTGCCCTCGAGGATAAAAGGCGGGGCTCTTCGGAATTATTTCATTATATAATATTACAGTTATATAACATTACAGATCTCGTCACCGACCGAGCGATATCACCGCACTTCGAGACGGTGACAAACGTATTTTCAGTGTGTCTCTCTAGCTTCGCCGAGAACATCGATCGCGCTCATCCGAGTTTCGCATCGCCTTGAAACTGCTCTCGAGGTGCCGCGATACGACTCGGTCGGTAACGAAAACTGCGACGCGTACTATTCCAAAAACGCAGATATCTGAGAAAAAAAGAAATATGTCTTCCCCCGCGGAATGGACGCGTAAGAATTATCGAGAAAACTTCATTCGTTTGAGTTAAACAACTCGGCGTTTGATGTATGAAAACGAACAAGCTGGCCTTGTAATAAAGACAAAGCGGTAAAGAAAAACAACATGTTTAAGAGAGAAGAATTTAAAAAATCCCTGTATCCAAAATAAGGGACAGTTTCTCACATCGAAAGTTCCCAGTTCTGTTTTCTGTCCAAGGATGGCGCACGCAACGCCGGTGACAATTTGGCGAATGTCAACTTTGTCGCCGACGAGTTTGATTCGCAGCATCTCATCCTCCAGAAACGGCTGATCCTTCTCGTCGCAGTAATCCTCGCCGCGCTCCGCGACCATTTCCTCCGCCGCCTCGTCCGAGAGTTCTCGCAGTATCGATGGTTTCCATTGCTGATGTTTGTACAGCGTTCCAATGACGACGCAACGATTCTCCTCTCGATGCTCCAGATCGGCGAGCTTGACTATATCGACTTTGCCTGCCATTGAAATTTTTTAGTTTCGAAAATGAACACAAAATTTCAAAAAATTTCAAAAAAATGTCCAATAAACTGTTAATTTTGAAAAAATGCCTCGTCCGTAATAATATTCGAATATTAATCATAAAACAACTTGCCCCACTTGGATTTGGCTCTTTTGATTAAAACTTGTCTCAATTCGCCGAGTCGACAGGCGTACATGTGAGCGAACTGTTTCGAGAAATCGGTAGCTCTCTCTTTGAATCTCGATGAGCGGTCTTTGTAATCGGCATTTCTTCGCTCGATTATCGGAGCTTTGTCGTCTTTGGACTTGAGAAACAGCTCGTCGGGACAATCCTCCTTGGCGATCACCATTCTTGAATTTCCGTTGATAACTGTCGTTCTTTATTTTATTTTTTTCGCTTCTTCGACAAGCAAAACAAGAACGACAACTCGCTGCAACTATTGGTGCAAATCGTTTGCCGAACAAGTGTTTCCGAAATGTTCGCGATCGACTCGAACGGCAAAGCCTCCATTCGCGTGTTTTCGTCACTCGTGTCGCGATTACCCGCCAAAAGTTCGGGGGAAATCAAGGATCGCGCCACTAGTCGCGAAATCGCGAGAGTTGATATGAGTTTTTCAATTGTAGTTCCTTCTTGACCGAGCGAAGGTTGTCATTGTCAATTTACGCTGCCAATTTACGGCGGCCGGGTAAGAGCCACGGTCGTACATACAGGTCCTGCAACTCCGGCAAATTTCAGTGGTGGGGGTGACTCACGATTTGAAGCCGCGTTCCAGGGGGCGCTGTGATCGAGTGCTCCTCTGTGCGACAGAGATAGAAAGAGACTTCTCTCTACAAGTCTCTTTCTATCTCTGTCGCACAGAGGAGCACTCGATCACAGCGCCCCCTGGAACGCGGCTTCAAATTGTGAGTCACCCCCACCATCGGAGTTTCCAGACCTGTATGTGAGACCGTGGTAAGAGCCGAGTTTGGATTCCATCTTCTTTACCGATCTGCGCCCGCTCGGCGCTCGACTTTAATGCTCGTCTTTCATACGGATCTAGTGACGAAATTCTCGTAGTACAATCAACATTCGAGTGCCCGATTGGTTGTTGGCTAGGGAACATCCGGTACACCAGCCACCAAATCCAATCCAAATCCAGATCTTTTTCAGTCCGATCTCTGACTCAGTGACGACCGCGCTACATTACCGCGTGGGACAGTGTCGAAGAAAAAAAAAATCCCTAGTGACTATATCGTCGTGGCGCGCCAGCAATGTGTTTACGGATACTGATTCGTGTGGTAGAATAGTCATTTGTTTGCGGCGTTCGTTCCAACCTTCGTGTCGTACTCGCGGGACGGGGGGTTACTGGCATCGAAGCCAAATTGATAAACACGCGAAATATTTTTCCGTCGTTTCGAGAAAAAAAAAAAACGAAAAAAAAAGATAATAAACCAAATGTCCCCGTACCTCTCTCACGACTGACGGAATCTTCCGTATCGAGCGTTTCGTTCGTGGCAAACGAAAAAAAGGTGAAATAGATAGATAATAAGAAGAGAAAAAAAAAGTGTTCGAACGCGCGTGATTTCAACGCCCGTGGGATGGAAGTGTCGAGCGAACAGCAACCGGCACCGGCGGCCGAGAACGTTGCCGCGACGAACAACGAGCCGCAGCAACAGCAACAGCAACAGCCACAGCCACAGCCACAGCCACAGCCACAGCAACAGGAATCCAACGATGAGGGAATGGAAGAGGGCGAAGCCGATTACAACTACGAGGGCGACGAGTACAGGCACTTTGTGCCTCGCGGCAGGGCCGGTTTCGGGTAAAAAAAAAAAAAAAAAAAAAAAAAAAAAAAAAAAAAAAAAAAAAAAAAATGTGTTTTTCCTCCCATTCTGCGGTCGAACGTTTTTGTCGAAAAAATAAAAAATTATAATTATTTCGGCGATCGGATTTTCTAAGTCAAAATATTTTAGCGGCAGAGGCTACGACTACTCGATGCGAGGAGGCCCGCCGCGCTTTCGAGGCAGAGGCGGTTTTGGCCCTAGAGGTCCGATGTTCAGAGGCGCCAACAACGGTTATCCCTTCGATGGCCCGCCGAGAGCGAACTGTCCGCCCGGCTCGGCGGGACCGAGGTTTCGGGGGCCACCCCCGTTCGATCCCAGCTGGGGTCCCATGGGACCCCCAAATTTGATGGGACCGCCGAATCTCATGGGACCGCCGGGAATGGTAACCAAATTTTCACTTTTTCCATTTATTCGTGTGTTTTTTTTTTTGCATTTCTATCGAATGTACCGAGAAAAGAGATTCTTAAAACTCTGGCGGGCGATCGTAGATAGATTTTATCGAAGCCATTTATTGAGCCAAATTCACAGCGCGCGCAGTGACAATTTTTTTGGTCCGACCGAGAGGACGAAAAGACTTTTAAGCAACTTCCGGCGCTCTCCTCGATTTTAGACAACGATCGCTATTAGATTCGCGTTCGGCGCGAACAGACGCATAGAAATACATGGGCAGAATAAATATATGTGTATATATTTTTTTTCAATTTCTAACAAAAATTGCAAGGATACGTCGAGAGGCCGCATTCCCTTTCGCACCTTGTAATGTCCGTGCCGAATACACAATTTTTTATAACATATTCGCAATAATCACGCTTTTTACGCCTGGGAAGTGCGAGCGGACGGGCTTTTTTGTACACTAGTGCGAGAAAAAAGACGCGATCGCATTCATACGCATCGGTAGTATTCGTCGCGCGAGTTATGCAAAAAAGCGTCCTTTCCGCGCTCACTTCGCGGACCAGGAATGCGGATTTTTACATGCATGCGTTATAAAACGGTAGTTTCAATTCAACGATTCACTTCATCATCACTGTCGAGTATAGATACATTTCGAGTACCCGCTTGTGCGTAAAAGCACCCGATATTTTCTCCCCGATTTCTTTTTTTTGCTAACCCTGCGATTTTTTTTTAGCCTCCGCCGCACATGATGAACGGGCCGATGGGTGCGGGACCCGCACAGTACGGACCACCGGGCATCGGCCCACCAAATATGAATAGCGTAAGTAATTGCATTTATTCAGTTCTTTGGTTTGTCGTTGAATCAATTTCGTGACGATTCTACCCCAGCATGTTGGGTTGGATCGGCTTTTCAGAAAAAACCAGAGAATTCATTAATTTTTCTGTACTTTTGAAAGTTTTTTTTTTTTTTTTTCATCAGCCCTTGGGTTTGTTTCAAGGTGATCCAATGAAACTCTGATGATTTTCTTTTCGCGTTCTCATCTATCGTGCAATTTTTCGTATTCTCCGTTTGGCCTCGCGTCCAATGCGCAACGGTCGAGTTTATCGAGCCCTACCCCAAAAATATTTTCATGAATAATCCATCGATACACCGACCGCAAATCGCCACTCGACCCGTTGGAAATATTCTTTAATTACATCCAATTTATGCCTCGCATCCTTTTCTTTTGCAGATCCCGGGGCAACAGCAACAACAGCAGTCACAGCAACAAGCTAACATTCCAGGACTCGATCTAAATGGCGAGGTATGGGTGGAAACTAAGACGACGGACGGCAAATCTTACTATTACAATATTCGATCTAGAGAGACGACGTGGACGAAACCGGAGGGACCAAATGTCAAAGTAATGGTGCAAGATCAGGTTCGTGCGTATTTTGTTCATTTGAATACTGAAAAAAAAAAACGACGAATTTTTTTTTGCATAAACACTCATACGCGACACTTGAATAAAAAAAAAGTTAGAAAGATGAAAAATCGATCGAATATGCTTCGGATTTTTAAAAATTCATGTTTTGCAAAAGTTACTTTTTTTTTTCAATCTCACAAACACTTCCGGATTGTATTTTGACAATGAGTCGAAAAAGATGCGTACCAAATTACATCGAAGTCGGCCGATTAGTTTCTCAGCTATATTCCCCGTCGGTACTGGAAATCCAGTTACGACGAAAAAACGTTTTAAGTTTCAATAAGTTAAAACTCGGCGATTTCAATGACTTCGGATTATTCGAAAAATAAAAAAAACATCTGACAATCGTTTTCAAATTTTTTAAAAAATGTTCCAAGTGGATAAAGATATTTTTCCCCTTGAAAAGCACCCGTTAACGTTGCGGCATCCAACATAACTTGCTGATATAGACAACTAATGTTCTGCGAAATTGTTCCTCTAGAAATCCTCTTTTGATTACTTTTCCGGAAAAAAAATCGAAAAACTTAGCAATTGTTGTTATTTAAAAATCATTGATTTTTATTCAGTCTTATAATTATCGAGTCTCAGGTGTCTGAAATAAGAAACTGTAGAAAGTGGAATAAATTTACAACATACTCGCCGGTATCAATTAATGTACGAGCCGTCGTGTTCGAGGATTGCGATCGTTGAAACAGTATACCGATTGTTTCGGTCGATTAGAAGTTGAAAAGACGAACAAAAAGACATGAATTTTCCGTAGCTGGAGCAGCTGGTGCACGGTGCGGCTAAGCAAAACGCCGGCGGAGCGTCGGTGGCGGTGTCGAACGTTGGACCGTCGAGCGTGCAACCTCAGCAACAAATAAACGACAGCGGCAATAGAGTAACTCAAACGGGAAGCGAGTCACAGTCACCTAGCAACCCGGCCGATCCGATGAATCAGTTGAGCACGGCTCCGCCAGGCACGGGCCCGCCTCCCATGTTGAACGACTCTAATACTTCCGAGATCGGTCAACAGGCGCAGCCCGAAGTCGCTCGGACCAACGGTAACAAAGAAAAAAAAAACGAGAAAAAGATTTCCCTTCTATTCGCGAAAATGTTTATTGAATTCAATTGGCCCTCATCCAATGCTCATAAATACAATTCCAAACGATTTTCATTATCTCAATTATTTATTATTTTTTTTTTTTTTTTTTTTACCACGGAGAAAAAAAAATCACGAGGTTCACAAAAATGTCGGCTGCCTTGAGCTCTGAATGATCTAAATATAATCCGAATCTACTATCTGAATATTTACAAACGAGTAGAAAACACTTTTATTTTTATAGGCAAAAATGTTTAAAGCCGTTTCGTTGTTTCAAACTAGGAACTGTAGCGACGACGATCGTGACCACGCAACCGGTTAACCCAGCGACACCGGTTAACGCGACCAACATGATGCAACCGCCGCCGAACATGGTGCCGATGCAGCATCGAATTCCCAATCAATTCGGAGGACCGATGGCTGCGCCCTTCGGTGCTGCACCTTTCGGAATGCCGCCACCTGGATTTCAGCCTTTCGGTGGCTATGGTCCTCCTCAAGCTAACTGGGGTAATAAAGATTTCGCTTCGTTACTTTTGCAATTCCGTTATTGGCGCCGTGGCGAACGTTTCGAAAAATCGCTTTGGTAAACCGTAATATGTATATAAAAATTTCGCGTCAATTTATCGTCCAATTTTGAACGATAGGTTTAATGAAGAACTCAATTTTCATGCGTAAATTGTATATGTAGTGAAAAAAAAATGTCAATCTCTAGTTTATTATATGAATCGTATAAATAATACAATTAAATCTCTAATTACGTGTTTTTCTCAAACAGGGATGCCACAGATGCCGCATGGAGTTATAACGCCCCAAACTCCGGCGGAAGATCCGGCAATTCTCGCGCAACTCGACGCCGAGCTCGTTGCTTCGGCGATGCTTTGGACCGAGCATCGCGCGCCCGACGGTAGACTGTACTATTACAACAGCAAAGCCGGTGAATCCGTTTGGGAAAAGCCGCAAGCCTTGAAAGATCTTGAGAGTATGCATTTTCTTTTTTCGATCGCACATACGTCAATTTATTTTTAATTCTTCGTCGATTAACGATAATTCGATGAGTAATCTTTGGGATAAATCTTTTCTAGACGCGAAGATAGCTCTGAGACAAAAAGCCGACGACGCAGCGGTGGCCGCAGCACCGATCGCGACGCCGTCGAATACCGCGACACCGGACTCCGTAAAACAGGAGAAACACCAGCCCGAAAGCGCCAACGATGCCAAAGAAAACTCAAAAGAGGGTGATAGCGGAAAATCCAAGAAGGACGACAACGCCCCGAAGGAGGCGGCGAAACCTCAAGACAAGTCGCGACCAGTTTCCAGCACACCGGTTCCCGGAACACCTTGGTAATTAGACTTTTACGCAAACTAGGAGACTCGGTTGACCGCATGTGTTTTTTTCCCGATAAAGTAATTTTACGAACAAGGGTTGATCATGATCAAATACGTGATCATGATCATGAGCTAACTACCCTGCAATTATGGTGTCAAGGCTGGTCAGCATTTGCGCAGGCAAATGAGTCATAGCGCAGTGTGTTTATTTCTTTTCTTTACTAAACCGCGTGAGATTTACGATTCCGAAGCTTCTCATAAATCGTACCTCATAAAACAAACCGTTGGTTTGGTCGGCAGATTTCGAATCGTGTGAAACTGTAATAGATTTTTTTTTATGGCCCTATTCAATTGTTACTATAACGCAAGAAAATAATCAGAGAAAAAAGACCTTCGAGGTAAAGTGTCAATGATAAAAAAAAAAAAGCGCAGCCATTTCAAATTTCAGCCCGATTTCCAAAATATTGCAGGAGTTATTGCAAAAAATCCCACGAACAAAGCTTTCTCTATAAGAAAAGGAAAATTCTAAAATCTCTGATATCGAATAATGTTTAAAAAAAAAAAGGTGTGTCGTTTGGACGGGCGATGGTCGGGTATTCTTCTACAATCCTTCCTCGCGAATCTCGGTGTGGGAGCGACCGGATGATCTTGTTGGTCGTCAAGACGTCGACAAGATGGTCTCAAATGTTCCCGAGGCGTTG
Source organism: Ischnus inquisitorius (assembly GCA_963924025.1). Lineage (NCBI taxonomy): Eukaryota > Metazoa > Arthropoda > Insecta > Hymenoptera > Ichneumonidae > Ischnus > Ischnus inquisitorius. The sequence continues at coordinate 26,132 of OZ001250.1, read as the reverse complement.
GGAACTCCAAAGAATCCAAGACCCGAAGACAGCAGCGATAGCAGCGACGACGATGCGCCGACACCCGCGAAAAAATCCAAGCAGGACGAACCCAAACGTGAGGGTCATTTCTTTTCTTGTGTCCTTTCAAATTTGACCGGATCTCGGTAGCTAGTCTTTTTTGTGCTCTACGATCCGATCAATTTTCCAGCCGTTGTCGCGAAGGAGGAGGAGAGGAAAAGGAGAGCAAGAAAACGATCGATATCGGTAAGGAAGCGGCGATCGAGGCCGAGGTCAGAGCTGCCAGGGAAAGAGCCATCGTACCTCTCGAGACAAGAATTAAATCGTTCAAGGACATGTTAGCCGAAAAAGACGTAATATTCTTAGAACAAATCATTAAACTACATTTTTTAGTACCTTTCGTTAGTAACATTCATAAGAATCGGTAAAAGTACAAGTTCACTAGTCAAAAGAAATGACTCCAAATAATATAACTGAATAATTAATTAATTATAATTATTATTCATGATTTACATTTTTTCATCAAAATTTTTGGAAATTAAAGACCGAATTGTTGGTTTTTTTAAATGAACAAAAAAAGTTGTATAATTTTTTTTCACACTGTGGTACTATTATTGAACTCAATTTTTTGAATTGCTTTCTACGTGAATTTCATTTTCGCAATTCACTCGTTTATCGGCATTATTAACGGTTTTATCGAATACATCGAAGGTCTCGGCGTTCAGTACTTGGGAAAAGGAGCTGCATAAGATAGTTTTCGACCCGCGTTACCTGCTGCTGACTTCGAAGGAGCGTAAACAGGTGTTCGAGAAGTATGTGAAGGAGAGAGCCGAGGAAGAACGTCGGGAGAAGAGGAACAAGATGAAGGAGCGCAAAGAGCAGTTTCAAAAACTGCTCGAAGAAGCCAATCTTCACGGAAAGTGAGTATACGCGACGAGAATAGTACCTTACGATGCGAGTACGGAAAAACTTTTTCCTGAGAAAAAAGTCAAAAAGCGGCTGGAAAAGCCTTTTCCTGAAAAAAATGAGAAAAATTCGGGAAAAAGGTTTCCCGTCGAGTTTGATGCCTCCCGTCTGTTTGATGAAAAAAGTTTGTTGAAAAAAGTGGGCGTCTTCGTACAATTTTTTGTATTCGTAGTCGAGAGTTCTTCACACGACCCAGACGATAAACAAATTTGTCTTCCGTTGCAGATCGTCCTTCAGTGATTTCGCGCAAAAGCACGGTCGCGACGATCGTTTCAAAAACGTCGAAAAAATGCGCGAGCGCGAAAGTCTCTTCAACGAGTATCTTCTGGAGGTGCGAAAACGCGAAAAAGAAGAAAAAACGGCGAAACGCGAACAGGTATGGACAAATGTACGCACGGCTAAAGGCGATCGTAGATTTTTTTTCACCACTAGAGGAGAGATCAAAAAGCGTCGAAGGACAGATATTCGTTCGAGTCTGCACTTGGCAAAGTTGAGAGACGAAAAAAGAATTTCGTACATTCGTTGGGAATCTATTCGAAACATGATCTTTTTTTTATTCGTTACGCCGTTGATTCACGAAGTATATCGCGTTTTTCGTCGCCAAACGACTCCGAATCGGGCACGAGTTTGTCGACCTCAAATTTCCGAGGAATGTCCAAACTCGTGTCTCGAAGAGAGAAAAAAAGTGGAAGACCATTATTAAAGTAAACGCCGAAGACGGCGTTCTGCATGAGGAACAAGGCATCCCAAAAAACGACAAAACACACGAGAAGATTTTCGTTTTCGATAAATAATTTTTTTTTTTCTAAGACAACTTTCAGGAAATTAATCGTTTCTCCGAATCTTTGCCCGTTTGTTATCCACCGAAGTTCCAGAAATAGAGAAAAAAACGCACTTTTGGCCGTTTCTCTAAAAAAAAAACAAAGTTGATGAAGAAAGAAAAGCAAGTTCACTCACAGAACTCGAAATTCAGCCAAAGACTCGGAACAAACACACGATCTTGTTTTCAGCTATAATGAAAATTTAAACAAAATTTACAAAAATTTCTTTCAGGCGCCCATAGGTATGGTATTATTTTGTTCCAATAAGAATCTTTGAAAAAAAAAAAAAAAAAAAAAAAAAAAAAACAGAAAAACCAATACGTTATAAAGATCATATTTAATCGAAACGTTGACTTTTTCTGCTTCTCTACACTGTGATTTATTTGTTGCGACATATTTATATTGAAAAATACGAATGGAAATACCGTCCCGAGAAAACACACGCTCAAGTAAAAGAAAACACAAAATTGATGTGAAAAAAAAACTCGCATAAATGATTTCTCTCTCTCTCTCTCTCTCTCTCGCTCGTTTAACGACGCGATTCGCGTTGTTTCCCTGTTTCGTGTTTGCATGCCAAACGAACAAATTATTACTTTCTGTCCCGATAAAAATGAAAAATATTGTTCTTTTAGAATTTCACCAAAAGACAAATTGTGTCGACACGCAAAGGGCGACAACGAGAATTGAGAAAGAGATGCGAGGAAAGTTTAATGATAAAAAAAAAAACAGAAAAAAGAAAACAATAAAAAATTGAGCTTATTGTGTTTGAAGTATTGTGACGGTCCTTTGATATACTTATGTGTTCTGAACTCTCCACTTCAGTCAGGAGGCAGGCAGGACAGGTTCCGTGTGTGGTGGAGTGGCTTGGTTCTGAAGCTGGTTTGGTGGCATGGGATGATGTCATCTACCATCCCCACCTACACTGCGTGGCACTGTTGGCACACCCTCGCGCATTCTCGCCGCATTCTTAACTCCAAACCGCAGAGAGTCATGAGAATGAACCAACTCGGTATTTGTATATTACTCGTAATCCTCGTTAATTCAAAAGACAACAAAAAAATAACTTTTTTCCCCGTTGCCCAAAGTACGAAAAACGAAAAAAAAAAAAAAGAAAAGAAAAATGAACATTATTTGCAAACGCAGGAACCTACGAGAGTATTGGTTACTTTTCGCCGTCGAACGATGGGTTCGAGTAAAGCTTGCAGCTCAAGTATGATTTAGGTCGTAGCTCGATTGTTCGGGTGAAAAATAAGGCAGTTCCTAATCGGTGGAGTTGGGCGGTAAAGGAATGTTAAAAATCGTGAGATAAATTCTACTTCTATCGTAAATCGCACGACGATCAACGATCCGTCGACATCTCGGTTAGGTATTGCGACAAACGTTGAACAAACGATTTTATGGTATTTCGAACTTTCGGAGAATCTTCCAGCCTAGCGGTTCATACGAAGGCAAGGAAGTAGAAAGCTTCCTTTTTCTTCGTCGCGCGTACCGATTGAAATGTTATTTTTTATTGAAATTGGTAATTCACAATCGGATCACTTCCGCGCCAAGTTGAAACGAGCGTTCTAATTTATAACCGAGTAGGTTACAGTTCCGACGAACTTCCGGATTCGGCGACTCGTCGATTATAATTTTCTCGATTCATTGCGTCCATCTCCGCCGATTGTGTCGCGGTCGCTTCCGGAAACAGTAGCTTCAAGACAGATCCTTCTGTTTCCTGGATAAATGTCGAGTCCTGTTCGTCTTTATTTTTTTGTCTTTTTTTTTAAATCTTCAAACCAAGGCTATCCGTGGTATCCCACGCGTGCGCAACGAAACCGTTAACTTGTATAACTAGTTTCACTTCCGGGACAATAAGTTCGCGGTATACATAGCTGCGTGAAACGCTCTTCGAGATTCGAAAAGGAAACGCAAGATTCACAACGCCCCGGGTATACGAATGAAGAATATCTCTCCCGATTCTCTTTTACTTTTTTTGAAAAAAAATTTCGTACAAACGAACAATGCTTTGTCATATCTAGGGGGCTACGAGGGTTGTCGATCCGAGTTGAGAATGACTATTTTGTCCGAAGACGGCTAAACGTGCCAGAGCTACGGAAAAATTGAATCAATCGAATTATCGTTGCTGAAGGGTGTAGCGCGAATTGATGAGAAGAAAAAAAATCGAACAAACGAATCGAGCGATAACTCAAGAGAATTCTAAGCTCATATTTTTGCGAACTTTCGGCCGAGCTCGAGGTGAGAAGCTCTCTATGAATTTTCGATTTCGCCGGGCGCTTATCCTCGCTAAGTTCGCGCTGCGGCAATTCGTTTTCCAGTCTGCGAAAATTAAAGATATCAACCAATTATTGATATTTATTAGTCTCGTCATGCCTATAGGTCGCTCGTTAAGCCCGAAACCGGTCGGAAATTAATTTATTTTGGCACTCTTCAGTATTGATTCCAACAGAGAATTTCTCTGAAAGACGTATGTTTGTAGTTTGAGTATGCTTTTCCGGAGGTTGTATCGTTATAATTCTAGACCAAAGTGAAATTCGAAGACTTCCCAACGGGGAGAGAAAAATTACCCTTGTAGAAGATCCGGAGAAACATTATTTTGGAGAAAAATAATTCGAAAAAGTTATCGATAAATTAATTTTAAATAAATTATTCGACGAATCATCGGGTAACTTAAAATTTTCATTAACGGAAATGGATTTGTTATTCTTTCTGAATACATATACATATTTTTTTTAGAGATTCTTGTAATTTACAAAAAAAATTTGCATATTTTCGAGTACCGATCACAGTTTTTTACAAAAAGGGGATTTTTGGAAAATTAAGATCATTTTCAAAAGAACGAATAAAAAAAATAGACGCATCGGCTTTTCTATAAAGAAAAAGTTATGTTATCGGATGTGACAAGATTTTTTTAACTATGTATATATAACTATATATGGTTGATTTTCTCACGATTTTTTGACACATTCGGAAGCCTTCGAAATTCTGCATCCCAATTTTAACTGACAATACAACGAAATCCTTTCTCAAGCTGTTAAAGTAGTAATAGCGTATAGTCTGACTTTTGTCGCGTTTCTATGAAATTCAGAGAGAATTTCAATCATCAATTGTTAATTTTATTAAATACGTATGAATTTCTTCCGAATTTTGACTAATCATTTAAAATTGCATTTTTTTTTTTTAGATAAATAGACCGCAACTTTAAAACGCAATTTTGAATAGTTTTAAAAAAATCTGAAAAATTACTTAGCTATTCAGAAATTATGAATTATTATTATTATTATTTTTTTTTATTATTATTTTTTTTATTTATTTTTTTTATTATTTTTTTTGAAAAAAAGTTCAGTTACCGGGTGATTTGTTGAACAGTATTTTTTATTTTATTTGATAACAACATTTTGAAATTATTAGTATAGTATGCAAGCTCAATCTTTTCAGCACCTCGAAGATGTCGATTTTTTTTCAGATTTTTGTCCCATTGAGAAATGTTCGAAATCCTCTTCGAATCTCACGCGAACGCGACCAAAGTCAGACTGTACCCCGGTACTACCTCAATTCGGTTGCGGTTCTCGTCGGCACTAAGTTATTATTGTCTTACTTTTTTTTCTTCGCTATTCAACGGCAGTGGAAATCGGTTCGCCGAAACACGAATGTACTTCGGGGACGAGTGCGTGCAGTTTCGGAAATTCATTGAGATCCTCCCCTCAAAAAATTCGAAACTTCTGCTGAAATTTGTCTGCAAGGCGATTTTTTTTTCTCGAGCAATTTGCGCATACCCGAAATTTTAACGAAATTTCAAATGATTTCTTGGAAAAAATGTGTGTATATATATATATATATATTCAAAAAAGCACAGAAGAAAAACTTTTTTTTCCCAAGTTTGATGAAAAGTACTTCACAGACGAGATAAGAATTTTTTGTAACTGAATTTCAACGTTCGCGCATGTTGGCCGTCCAATTAATTGCGTCGCGTCGGTTTTTTTACCTCTTCGCTCTGTCGCTCGAACCCGCGAGAATGATGAACTGTTTTTTCTTTTTTTTTTGTTACTCAACAAAGTAAAAAAAAAGAATCGCTCTCGCACAAATTGGATCTCCAACCGACGCATCGACAACGATGACAATCATTCGTCGTTCATTGGCTTACTAATCCGTTTCTACTTTTCAGCAGGGACAGCTGTTAGGATAAACCGCTGATTTGTTTCGTGTGTCGAGTCTGCGTTAATCGAATCCTCTAATAAAGAAAAAGAAAAAAAATGGTGTAACTTGGAATAAAATGATAAAATCCACTTTCGACCGCAACGAGTAATAAATTTCGCTCAACGCAGGGCCGATACTCGATAATACATTTTTTTTCAGCATATAATCGTGTATTTTTTTTCAGCTTTCTACAAAAAAAAAAAAACGGCATAATGAAAAATAATCGAAAGTTCGAACGAAAAGAAACAAAAAAATCGATATTAAAACTGCATGCGAGAAAAAAAAACGAAAACGCAAAAAAAAAAGAGAAAGACGAAGAGTATGATTTTCGAACGACGATAATTAGGTTAACGATGGATCATTCTAGGCATTAAGACAATAATAATTAGGAATTTATTGAGACGATAGAATAACGAAAAAGAAAGACAATAAGAAAACAAGAATCGCATAATTGTATCCTCGCGTTCGTGATTTTAACGTTTGTTATCCAAAACGGTTTCAGGTGAAAAAGGATTTTATCGGTATGCTGCGGGAGTACAAAGACATCGACAGGCATTCGCACTGGAGCGATTGCAAGAAACGCTTGGAGGCTGATTGGCGTTACAGGCTGGTCGATTCGGCGAGCACCCGCGAGGATTGGTTCCGAGATTACGTGCGTATCTTGAAGGAGGAGAGGAAGAAGGACAAAGAGAGAGACAAGGATCATCGTCACAGGGACAAGGAGGGCCATCACAAAGCCGAGAAGAGCAAGGACAAGGACAAGGAGGCGAGGGGCAAGGATCCCGGTGATAATTGCAAAGCGTCGAGGGACAAATCGTCCAAGGACAAGATCGAGAAGGAGGGCTTCCGTGAGAAGAAGCAGAGAAAGAGCGACGCTTCGAACGAGGAGAACGGGAAAGACGCGAAGAAGGATTCGACGGTGGAAAAGGAAATCGGCGAGATCGAGGATCTCGACGACAAAATTGACAAAAAAGACAACGACGTGAGTTTCATTACGCATCTAAGAGTTTTTTTTTCGTACCGATATAAGATAAAAGTTTTTTTTTCGTACCGGTTCTCGTAATATTTGTTCACGGTTTCAACTTTTTTCGGTTTTTGTCGCTGTCTTGAAACGACCTGAAAATATCTTTGAAATTTTCTGAAAATGTCCGTAAATGTTCTTGAATTTCGTACGGAACTTTTACTGGACAATTTGCGAATACAACATCTTTTTGTATTAGAAAAAAAAAAAAAAAAAAAAATGATGCCGTTACACGTGTAATACGAAAAACGATATTGCCCCGATCTCGTTGGTATCTCTTTTGTTTTTCAAATTTCAGAAATACGATAACGAGGAGCTCTCGGATTCGGAGGAGGATCGCGAGAAACAGAAGCGCGAACGCGAGAGACGAGCCGAGGCGAGTCTGCGAGAACGGGAGCGCGAAGTTCAGAGAACTTTGGCGACTCATCTGAGAGACCGGGACAAGGAGAGGCAGCATCATCGTCACACGGAGGCCGTTCAACATTTCAGTGCTCTTCTCGCCGACTTGGTTAGTAAAAAAAAATTTTAAACGCTATAAACTTCCATCCTCTATGGTTTTTCGTCTCTCGCATGTATTTTCATTGTATAAAATAGAAAATATCTACGGCAGACTTACTATATTGTATTCCTAACGTTCGAACAATCTCGTTTGACTCGTTTCGAATTAAAAAATAAATCGACGAACATGATTGTAAATAGATTAATTTATCGCTTACGGAACCACCGATGCGAAGAAAGCCACATTCAATAGGAATAATCGATGGATTGCGTGCAAAAAAAATAAACCATATGATTATCAAAGAGTGATTATACTTGTCATGCACGAATGTAATGAAAACCGATCTGAATAGCTTCGATCGCTTGCAAATAGAGTATTTTCGCTCAATGGCCCGTGGCAACTTCAGAGTCGCTCTTCGACTCTTCGAACACTCGATCGAGCCAATGTTGACGTAATTTAAATTTCATAAGTTGTACCGAAAACGAATTATTCTTTATCGATATTGTCGCAGGTAAGGAACGGCGATCTCGCGTGGCGGGAAGCCAAGAGGCAACTGCGAAAGGATCACAGATGGGAGCTCGCCGAGAGTCTCGATCGCGAGGAAAAGGAAAGATTGTTCAACGAGCACATCGAGCAGTTGGGAAGAAAGAAACGCGACAAGTTCCGGGAGCTTCTCGACGAGGTCGGCGCCTCGACCGAGCTCACGGCATCCTGGAAGGACATAAAAAAGCAACTCAAGGACGATCCCCGTTACACGAAGTTCTCGTCGAGCGACCGGGTAAAAATATGAAAGATGTGAATTAAAAAAGGTCGTAACCTCAACGCTCTTCCACATATGCTTATCCGTACGTTTCCTTTTTTACAGAAATGCGAAAAGGAATTCAAAGAGTACATAAAGGACAAACTCGTTGCCGCGAAGGCGGACTTCAGAGAGCTACTACAAGTAAGAATTAGTTTTTGAACGAGTTCGCTTGGTCCTTGTTTTTTTTTTTTTATTTATTTATTTATTTACCATTCAATAACTGGGATTTTTTTCCCCGGGGTGCTAGGAGACAAAATTGATAACTGACAAGACCTTCAAGAAGGTTCAAGAGAATTCCGCTTGTCTGGCGGAGATCGAGGAGATTTTGAGAAAAGACCGAAGGTTCCTGGTCCTGGAGGCTGCCGCGGCGGAACGGACGAGACTTCTCATGGGTTATTTGGAAGAATTGGCGCGTAGAGGACCTCCTCCACCTCCTACTGCCTCGGAACCTTCACGGAGGCCGACCACAAAGTGAGTAATTCGTACCAACAACTGTGAAAAAGAATTACATCACACAGGAAGAGAACATTAATGCGAATAATTTTATAAATTTCTAAAAAAATATTTCTGAACAATATTCGCGCACGCTCTGTTAGGTAACAGCGTAAATATTCTGTAAAAATTGTCTCAAAAACAATGGAACGGAGATTGTGATTTCTTTGCCGCATTTTTTTTCCCTAAAGCCGTGCGGGGAAGCCTATAGAGAAACACATCGGCATAATTTCATAGCGACAAACTAAAAAAAAAAAAAAACGAACTTCATGAAATTCCCGTTTCTGTTTCAGTTGAGTCAGCGTCCCAACGACGTGCAATCCGCCGTATTAACGAGACGCCCGATTAATGAAACGGTTGATAGGTATATAATAATAATAATAATAATATACATAAAATAAAAAAAGAAAACAAGAATAGTTGATACCAGTTCGAGCGAAATGATTCACGACACAATATCCAAATGAAATCCATCACCTGTAGCCCCTGTCCTTCCTTCACTTCCCTCCGTTACGATTATAATTGTCATGTAAAATTTTAGAATACAATAAAAGTAATACAAAACATTGAATTCGAGAAATTTCGAATGTACCAAGATCTTTTTTTCCACGCTCGCTTTTTATTTTTTTTAGAGAATTTTATTTTTAAAAATCATCGATCGAGGTATCAGCGTCAGCGACTAAGGGGGGTTTTTTTTTTTCTCAAGAAGTCCGAAGAATGGAATGTCGTCGTCGTTGACAAAATTATATAGGTATAGAGTAATTTTGTCGCGGGTAGGGCCGCGCGGAAAGGTGCAAGAAAGCGGTAAAAACTCGAACCGCCTTTATTATACATTCTCGTTTTCGTCTTCGTACTAACGGTACGCGTATCACACGATCGTGCGGTGACTAAAAATGTAACGGCAGCTCGGCCTTCCCGCCCGCGCCCTACGCTTCGACTTCTTATCCTTTTTTTTTTTCTCGTTCATTCTCTTCGAGAGAAGAGAACGACGAAGAAGGAAAAGAAGCGAATGCGCAAGTGCGCGTGTGTAGTCAAGAAGTCACATTCGTCGGAAAGCCGGCAACCTGTCGGCAATCGGAGCTTGGGCACTGTTACGCAATTTTAGCGTATAAGCTATTTTATTAGAATTTTACCGTGTCAAAAAAGATGCAAAGCACACATTGTGATTAGCACAATCGATCTCTTGGCTTTTCGATGAGATATCGAAAAATTTCAGGAACTCATTGTGTTTAGCCGAAGAACCTACACGAGACAATATTTTTCGCGGAATTTTCAAACGGTTTTTTCAACCTGTTCCAGTGGGATGGATAATTGGAAAAAAGCATCGCGAAGGGACGTATGCGTATTTTCATATCTCCATTTAGTTTATCCTCTCGACTTTTGCAGATTCAATGTTACGTATCGAACTGTGAAAGTCTACGAATGAACTATCAACATGATTGTGGAGCTGCTCAATGTGGAGCGTCTAAAAGCTTTCGGATCGTGCAGCAGCCAATCGACGGATGAAGCGACAACAACGTATTTCGAAAACGCGAGATATTTTGGCCGCGGATTATTTCAACGGGAAAAAAGTATGGGAGAAAGTTCGCTGATCTTGTTGTTCAAGTACGTTCATTCCGGACTTTCAAATAATATATCATTAAAAAGAAAAAGATATTTTCATGATCCTGGAAAAATGTTTTTTTCTCAGCCCGAATGTTCCGTCTGAAACAAAAAATGAACGATATTCAGAAGAATAGACATTACGAGCGTTGCCAATCGCTCATTATTTTGTTATAATCGGTAAAGATTGAAGGTTTATCGACAAAGTTTATGGATGTAAATCTGGTTTTATCGAAAAATACCATCGAAAATATATTTTCCTAATGCCCAACGCGAATTCGAAGACCCAATTCTAAAATCTTTTCTGTCTGTTTTTTTTTTTGTAAAATATTCAATCCCACTTCTAGAGTGAAGTTCCGTAAATGGAAAAATGAAAAAAAAAAAAAACTTTCTGATAAAAAAGTGAATATGCGTCGAATATTATTCAGGAACGGAAACATTAGCAGGAAGTGTAACTTTGAGTATACATAAGAAATAATCTATATAGTCGACAAAATTTAATGTCCCGGAAGGGGAAGCTTGGATAACTTGTGTGTTTTATAGGGTCGTTAAAGAAGCATACGGACTCGCTAAAATAGTTTCCGTCGAAGAAAAGCCGAGGCAAGAATAAGGATCGCAACGGAAGCCCGTCAGCCTTCGAATCAACGGAAGATAACCGGCAAACATGAAGAGCAACCTGGTTTTCGTCGTCCTACTGATTGCCTTCGAAGTCACCGTCCAGGGCCGTTTCGTCGAAACGGACGATAATCCGTCGAGCGAAACGGATTTCGAGCGATCGATCGGCCGCCGAGACGCGGATCCCAACGCCGATCCGCAATTCATAAGCTCCGCTCTGGCACTGATCGAAGCTTTGCAAGGACTGCGAGAAGGCGCCGAGATCGCGAAGCAAATAGCCGATCTGATAACGAATCGAACGTCGAACGCCGATGCCGATCGCTGACCCACAATTCGTTCGGACAATTTGAAAGATTCCTGCAACGCTAGTTTCTCGTTTCTTCCGACCGATCGCCTCTCGAATACGGAATATCGTACCAAGAGTTTTCTAGAAAAATTGAGATTCTCGAAGTTATCGATGAATCGTTGGGTTTCAATTTTTATTACGTCTCGTCTATCGCCGATGCCGCTACGACAAAGGTTTGCCTCTTTATAAAACAACTAGCTATTGTCCGAACTTGAAATCGGTTTGTCATTTCGGTGTACGATGTTGTAATAAAGTTCTCTTCACGATTCTCCGATTGAGTATCATTTTGTTAAAGTCCTTGCACCGAAAAAGCGTTCGTTGATCGTTACCAAGATGGATTCGATCGCATCGATCGAATGTAGGAACGACAAAATTCGAGATGCCCTCGATTATCAAGAAGGAGCTCCGGACACTATGGACGCTATAAGGACAATGACATCGAGAAGCACAAACGAATCATCGCATCTCGTGGCAATAACGCGACGACGCAAACATGGCAGTTAAATTAAGTATGCAATTAATCAAAAGTTATTGTAGAAAATGAGGCAAATATTTCGAAACCTTTTATCCGAAAAAATAAAATCAAGTACGAAAAATCAGTGTTAACGAAAAATGTGTGAAGCATCAATCGTATCGAATTGGCCAAGGCACATTATTAAAAAAAACATTATAAAAAAAATAAATGCATAAGTCGCATGTAAGTTACTTAGCTTCGCGGTATTGTTAAATCGGGTGCAGCAACATGACATCCGGTGGATTCATTCGAACTACTCCGCGCCGGTCGCATAATCAATTATGTTGTTTCGAAGCGCTTCGGCAATAATCCATTATTTTCTTAATAAACGCGTTCAAGTTTCGTGCGCATAATCGTTCGGATAAGAACAAGCATTCTGTAAAACGATAATTACAAAGAAAACCTGCGTGCGATAAAATTGGAATGGTCCAAGGTCGAAAAATGTCCGATGTAAGATAACGCGGATTTCTGTCGTTTGCGTGGAATTCCACAGGGGGTTCGCGATGAAATTTCGTTCAAGGATGGATCGATATAAAGCGTTACAATAAAATACAAATATCATTTACATTTTGAGTGGAGTTTTTTTATTATACAGCTCTTGCGCGTCGTACAAACTTTGAAATAACCTTCGCAAGGTTTTTTTTTTAGTCCAAAAGCTGATCGATATTAATATAACTACACTGACGTGACGTTATGATTGAAACGTTGTAAAAACGTTGCATATATATGGAGGAAATCTGGATCATCAACGCTGTTTCGATCCTTCTATTGACAGTTCGGAAAAACGTCCTTATTGGCGCGGTATTTCAGCGGATCGACGTTAGCCGCGCGGCATCTTGGCTGTCTTTTGAGTCTCCTTTTCAATTAGTTTTTGATAAATAATCAAGAAATTCGCGCCAAGGCAAATCACCGTCAACTTCAGCATCTCGGCGTCCTTTCGATTGTTTTTTTCCGTTTTTTGATAGATTATCGAGTAGTTTTTGCCATGTCGAACCGGCGCGAGATTCGGCATCCCGACGTCCTTTCGCACTGTTTTTTCGTTTTTCCGATAGTTGTTTAATAAGTTTTCGCCATCCCGAACCACCGCCAAACTCGGCATCTCGACGTCCTTTCGCACTGTTTTTTCGTTTTTCCGATAGTTGTTTAATAAGTTTTCGCCATTCCGAACCACCGCCGAACTCGGCATCTCGACGTCCCCTGTAACCGATTGCCAACTCGGAATCAGCTTCGATCGCGAGATTTTCTTCCGCCTCGTTGGCTCGAGGCTGGACGGTGACGCCGAAAACAACCAGGATGATAGCGAAAACTGTGTAGATCTTCATATTCACTCGGTCGAATTGGAATTGTCTTCGCAGAGATGCGACTAAACTGCTTTTTTATTTTCGCATGCTGTCGAAGAAAATAACAGAAGCTTTTATAGCCAGAAAATGTGTTTACACGATGGCATTAAAAATATGTACAGTCGTTCGAGCTTCCGCTTCCCGAGTCGTACTTTTCTTAGATAAAATTCAAAGCTCCGACATCGTGAAAAATTATCAAAACAGCATTAAAAAAGTATATTGTCACCGAAACTCCTGAAATCCCTGGTATGCATGTTGATATTTTCTCTACGATAATAAATAACGGTATATTTTTTATTCTTCGTTTAAACGAAATGCCACGAATTTGGTTGCCTGAATTCCTCGAAAAGCGTAAGAAACACTCGTGAAAGAAGTGTTTTTCAGAATAACGATTAACACAGATATTGTTAGCTAGTCTATAATGACGAATCACGGTATATTATTTTTTCTTCGTTGCAATGAAATTTCACAAATTTCATTGGTTAAATTGCACAAAAAAAAAAAAAGGAAAAAGAAAACAGACATGTGAAAAAACGCATGACACGACGCGCGACATGTCTTCGAGCGCGATATAACCGGATATTGGTTCTGATATAATAATTTTCACTTTTATTTCGCTTATATTAATAACTTATTTCATTATTTGACGAAAAATTTATTCGTATATCTTGTGCACATTTCTTTATTCCGCTATCTTCGTTTCTTCTCTCTCCCGCTCCCGCGATATGGTAACGCGATCGAAAGATCTCCTTCCCCACTTGGAGAATATTTGTCGCGTTACGGGCCCGAGCGGCGGCGAGTACAGCGCCGGTCCCCATTTCGATCTCCCCTCTATTCTCGCGGGAAACTCGCGGCTTCCCCTTCTCTTATTTTCTCGCTTGCGAGACGTGTGTCTCACGAACGGCCTCGGCGTGCCTGGCTCGCTTGGCTGCTTGCCCGCTGCTCGGTCGTGTTGTACGAACGTCTCGACGCCCGAGTGAAAGTAGGATTTTGCTTTCTACAGTATCCGAGAGAACCTTGCCACTTTGCTCGCCGAGCAAAAGTGACAAATATGTTGCGTTCCTGGACCGAGCGAGATGCTATACGAGGCCCGTAGCTTCGCTCCGTGCATCGCCTCGTATTTGTACTCGTGAAACGAAAAAAAAATTATAATAAAAATTTATCGACATTGAAAATACGTAAATCGTCGAGAAACCACGAAATCAAAGTTACAGTGAGTGTCATTTCTCGCGTGAAAAGGGTGAAAACCGGTGGAAGAAATAAGTGAACGAACGAATGAATAAAAACGAATAAGTGCACCGAGTTTAAATCTGGAAAGAATAATGAGTGGGTCAATGTTGTTTTTGTGTTTGCGCTTGTGAACGATGCGCGAATCGGTGATTTTTCGATAGGCCAGTTTTGGCTTTGAAATAAAAGAAAAAGAAAATAAATTTGAAAAATAGAAGGTTCGAAAGGACGCGGGTGGAGACAATGAGGACGCCCTGGAGGGAGAGAACGCGAGATTGCGTCGCTACTACGAGATTTTTTCTCTACGCTCTGCTGCTGTTCTCGGCTTTCGTACAAACGAAACAACAGCAAAGAGGTAGGTTTTTGATAGGCGTGAAAATAAAAAAAAACACTTTCCTAAAAGTCGTCGACAAGCGCCTCTGTGCGTTTGGCGCGCCGAGTATCGCATTGTGTCGCGAGTGGGCTTGCGCGTTCGCACGAAACCGTCCCGACACCTTCTTTGCAGTCAAGCGTCGCACGATACACCGGAAAGAAACGCTTCTACGATCGGATAACGCGAACCATCGCGGATTGTCAAAAACACATGTTTGCGTTTCAACGCCATTCCGATTCTTATCATGTTCGATAACATTAAAGTAGCCCGAGTGCAACAACGGGAAATCCAAGAGCCAAAGAACATTCAGAGACATTTCGAGTATCTCCCAATGGGACGAAAAGAAAAATAGACAATAAACAGATTATCCGGCAATCTAACTTATTTTTCTAATGAAAATCATTTGTTAATCATTCGTTACGGACGTCGATGTTATTCAAACAGCTGTTGAGCTTCTAAAATTTGCGATTTTCTAATGACTATTCCGTCCGTACGTACCAACGTTGAGGATCATTCGTGTAATATTTTGTTAGATCGGAAGTTCGGTATTAAATGATTTTCACTTGTAATTGACGCTACTATGTACAAGGACTTGATTTAAAATCCGATCGACTCCTTTGATTGGTCAATAATTTTTGTTTCTTTTACCACTCATGGAATGTTGAATAACGATCATTTACAATTTGCCATAATCACGTTCATTGAAGAATGGCGCATACTAGATAAACGATCAACGCGGTTATTTGAATAATTTGAAGAAAGATAAAAATAAAAGAAAAAAAAACACATGATTCGTATAGTGATTTAAAAAAAACCTCGTGCAAAACTCGAACAGTGCAAATTTCGCTATAAAATCTCATTGCCAGTCATCCGTGGGACGCGTTGGGTATTCAATCCGAATCCGAACTTTCCGTATTACGAAGAATTAGAAAACGCGCTCCAGGCCTTATTTTACGCGCACAAGCCACGCGAGAGAATGAGAGGCCCGTACACGCGTGCGTCAGTAGATTTCTCGAAGGATATTCTGGATTACGAGGAAATTCATCGATAAAAGAAATACCGCTTTCAAGACGGAAGCCGAATTTATTCAATGGTTTCATTCCGACAACGCTGAAGTTCCATTGTTTACTCGAATTATAATGCAATGTTTCTTACACGGAATGTAAAAAATGTCGAACGCAAATGGCGTCGCGATCGGACGAATATTTCAATGTTTTATTTATTTGAATATTCAAATCAATAGAAAAAAATGTTCGTGAGTTAATTCAGAAATGCCTATATTTCAAGCGATGGACTGTTATTGTGTAGAGTGGTTTTTTCCGTAAATAAAAAAATGAATATATATATATATATAATACAAGAATATTGTTCTTGAACAGATTTTGCCATAAAAAACATTCTCGAATTATCAATATCGACAATATTTCAAAAACGGAAATCTCCATTTTTCAATAAATGAAAAAATGATCGATCAACGCGCCAAAAATGCACACAAGATTCGTTCCCTCGAAGTCCGTCGTCCTTTTGCGCTTCTTTAATTTTCTTTTAAACTCTCTTATTTACTCAGAAATACGGCAATTTCTCAATGAAGACGCAAGAGCCCAATAACGGATTTTGAGCGGATGAATTTTGCGAGGCTCGTGCCACTTCGAAGGCTCGATTCTCGTGCAGAATAATAACGCGAGCTCGTTGCAGACGGAAACGAGCGTTGGTCTCGCGCTCAAGTAGAAACGGAAGCGATCGAACGGACAAGATTGTTAGACTGTATTAAGAGCAGCGAATTGAGAAGCGATGAAATTACACGAGCGAACGAATCCCGGGGCTCTTTATTGATTTTGCAAGTCTCAGGAGCGAGTTTCATTCGCGTTTCTCGTTTTATCGAAAAGTTCACTCCAGCGATCCGTAACAGTCGCTCGTTGGAGACTTCGATAACTGGAACGGATTTGCTCGAGACGGGAAAATCAACATGCAAGATGAATGTGGTCGATATTTAAAACACGTTTTGCGAGTCCGAGATTCGTTTGTCCCGAAGTAAATTTAACATTCTGGTTCAAAAATATTCGGGCTGCTTTGTTTCACATTACGAATAAGTAAACTCGTTGTAAAAACGCGCTCAATGAAGTTATTCAGACGCGCAATTACGTATCGTCCAGTACTAGCTAGCGATACTTGGAAAAAAATGCAAAAAGTCTCGAAAAATAATGTCATTTTCGCGGCCATGTAGATTTTTTTTTTCAATGTTTTTCGTCTTTTTTTGTCTCAAGAGTCTTTATTCGTGTAGCTTTCCGTATAGAAGGAAAGGATTAATAGAAAAATTATGAAGAATAACCACGAGGGTGGATGGAAAGATCAGAATGGGTGGTCAGAAAATCCTCCGGCAAACCAACTTGTTTTCGCGGAAATCGATCCGCTGAAATTCTAAAAAAATTCATACGTATTCATAAAAATGTACAAATTCATATAATTGACAAAAAAAGTTAGGTTGACTAGCGATTTGTTGATAACTTTTTGTGCTTTTTGTGATTATTATGCAAACCCCAATCTTTTTAGCATCTTCTACATATTTGATTTTTTACAGATTTTTTATCCCATCGAGAAGTATTCGCGTTGACCCACGTTCGGCGGGTTTAAGCAAAGACGATTCTTCAGTCATTTGTTTTTCGAGTTCTCTTTCTTTCTCGACTTGTTTGCAGCAGCGCAAATGAATTTTCTAGCATCGGCGGAGTTAGAACGAGACCGTATACGAACTGGGTTAGACGGAAACGCGAAGGTCGATCGAAAAGAGAGTGGCTCCGAGTTGAGTGCATGGGTCTGGCTCGCGCGGCCGAGACCACGCCGATTTGCAAGTTCGTTAAGCTATGTGTGAAATCCATCGCAGTGACTCTCAACTGGTTTTCACAGCGATACGATCGAAACGGTCTCACGCGGCGAGTTGCCGTTGCGATAGCTGCATCAATAAAATAATAAGCATGACAATTCACTTAGGACGATTAATTAGAGTCGATTTTAATGCAACCGACCCCACAACGTACAGTTAACTGCACTTCCTGCCTCAACTTCATTCGCGTCGAGTGTCTAAACGAGCATTCGAAAGTCGGAGAATTCATTGAGCGCCCGAACCAGCAAAATTACCTTTTTTTTACAATATAATATGAGTACAAAAATAAATAAATGAATGAATAAATAAATGTTATCGGTGCCAAAGGAAACAAGAAGGATTGTCTTAAAAAAAAGTTCAGGCTTTCTAAACCGGTAAATGCGAGCTTGATCTATGAATTTCAATTAATTAAGCGCAGCGGACGATGTTAATATATATTGTATGAAAAAATCTTGATGCGTTTATTAGTGGCAATCGCTTGGAAATTAATGGAGCGTCGATCGACCCACATAGAATAATAATTAAAAGCTACCGATCTTTTTAATTATTACAAAAGTTGCCTCACGACGCTTTGTCAACTCGCTGTAACAATCCGTGGAGCGTGTAGAGACGAGAGTGCGTGAAAGAATGTACATTCTAAATATCTAAAGCGTTTCGATTGTTATCGTACATCGTGTGGCAATAAATTCCACGTACCAACGCTATTGTTACATAAAATTTACTTTTTTTTTTTTGGAGCAAATTTTAATCTTTCGAATCATTGCAGAGCCTCTCGGGTCTCCGAGATTGTTGTACATTTTCTCATTTCCCACAAAATGAACGAAAAAAAGACAATTTTCAATAATCAGACAGAATTATGAAAAAAGCTCATACACATTTAGAAACAATAACAAATCATTTTCCGCTGATTCAAATAATCGCTATTATCATTGACGAAAATTTGGATTTTCTGTCATCACACAGATATCAAGTCGAAATGGGACAACCGGCTTCTGCCGACGAATTCCGTGTACGAGCAGCGCCAGGAACTCGTTTCGTCCTCGGTAAATGTGCCATCGATTCGTTCGTTAAACGAGAACAACGTCGTGGAAAATTCGAAGGGCATGGAGCGTTCCTCGTCAATCGAAAGTGTCGGAGAAGACGAAGAAATTTACGACGACGATTACGAGCTCGAGGAGTCCGAGGAAGGCGATGTTAAGCACTATTCCGCGTCGCCGAGTCCTCAGCGCTCCAATAGCCAAGAGCACGATGAAAAAAACGAAAAATCGAACCTCGAAGAGTCGAAGGATCCGTCGATGAATCACGACGACTCTTATTTCTATTACGATGACCACGAGAACTCGACTAGTCCCGAAAATGAGGCCGCGGGTAATAATCGTTACTCAAGTTTCGTTTTTTGTTCCACGCTATAATTAAATCCAACCGTGAGACTCGCTCGATTAATAATACGAATTGCGCAAGTGCTACAGGGACGAGTCATCGAATTCCCCCCTCGGGATGAGTCGCGCTGATCGCGGACGAAAAAAATCTCGAGCCCGGAAGGCTTTCTTTCGATTCGACGACCTTGAAAAATCATCGAGTTTCCATGATTCGTCACGCATTCGTAAATTCCATTCCTCGAACACTTTCTGACTTTTCAGCCGTGAGAATTTCTTCTTCCAGTTCCTTACGAAAAAAGAAAACAACATTTTTAGTCACCGGCCTTGAACATTTGCGATTTCGTTCTCGAATTCCGTATGTCATTTGTTTCGGTGGAAATTTACTGTGGAATTCAGTGGATTTTTTTCGTGGAAGGCTTGTTGTATTCTTCGATCGGGAACTTAAAAAATATGTTGAGCCTTTAAATTCGAATCAAGCTTTCTTCATGTGAATATATTATCTTTTTCCAATAAGACGGTTTTTCAAACCTCCAAGAATAAATGTGAGAACGCTTCGAGTCGTGATATAGAAATTGTGATGTAGAAATTGTGTGTGAAATCGAGATTAAATTATGGGAAGTCCAAATGTATCACGTACATCGACTGCGGCATTTCACCTTGCGTTAAGTAATGATGAAATTCGATTTTTGAATGTAACCCCTTGAGTAATGGCAAAATTGAATTTTTTCGACAGTCATTAACAATTTTCGTCAATTCCAGAAAACGGTTCTCTCGAATACTACGACGTTTCCGAAGACGAGATCTCCGCTTCTTCGTCGCCCGAGAAGGATCACAATGCGACGGAAACTTCACAGGAAGAAACTTCGAAGAAGGGATCATCAATCGCGAGTCCCTCGATAGTGGAATCATTGCTTCCCGAAGATATCCCCACTTCCGACTCGCTAGCCAACGACAAGAAACATTCCGACGACGATACGGATTCTCATGACGGTCAAATTTTGATTGGCGAAGCCGTCGTGTCCGTCGTCACGACGAAGAGTGTAGTGAACGGAACGATTTCCGTTCCCGTGAGTCCATTGCCGATGACGACCGAACAGATACTGGCTCCAACGATTCCCAGCTCTACCCCGAATCCCGGAGTCGATTCTTCCGCGGAAACGTACCTCGGCGACGCGATCGATACGACGGAAGATTCGAGGATCGTTGCTTCCGTTCAAACGAGTCGCAGCATTTCCGGCGCACGATTTCTTCCATTCTCGATAATCGCGGGTGTCAACAAAAATTCTCCCTACGATAACGAAGAGAAAGCTCAATCGGCCGAAAGGATCGATGACAAATTCGAGGAAGAAATTTCGCTCTCTTCCACGACAAGAAGGCCGTCGCCGCCGTCAGAATCGACCGAGAGCATAAACGATAAGCTCGATCGAGTACAGTCGGAATTGTCGAGCGGTTTTCTGGCCGGTGGTTTTCGGACATCCGGAAAGACCCTGCAACTGGACGTTCTCAGCGAGCAGAGACCGCCACAGACGAGGAAGAGCTTCACCACGACGTCGAGAACGCCGGTGATCAGCAAATTCGTTCCGCGACGTTACAATCAGGAGAGAAAAGCTTCCGCGTCGTTGTCGACGACGACGGGCTCGGTCAACGAGAACCCCGAAGTTTCTTTATCGACCGAGAGGGAAGACGACGGTTCGGCGACTACGGAGAAGATTAAGTTCCGATGGCCCTCGTCATCGAGAAACTCGAGACCCAGCACGACGGAGAGCCATTTGGGCAAGAAGAATGGTCCCCGCAATTTTGGAACTCCGGTGAAACAGGCATCGACGCCAGCGACCAGCTCGGTAAGCGCCGTTCAAGATATCAGCGCTTTCTTACCGCCGGGCTACAAATTGAAGAAGGAAGACGCGGTGGTCACGGAGAGTTCGTTGTTGAGCGAAATTTTGTCAAAATCCAAGTACGACATTTCGTCGCTTTTGCCTGCGAATTACAGTCCCAAGGTTGATCAAGATAAATCGAAGGAGGAGACAATCGGATCGGGAAAGACAACTGACGAAGATTCGCCGGAAGCGCCGATCCCCATTGAGAAGAATCTCGAGAATCTGTTTGCCAAAAAGAAAGTCGACGTGTCGTCGTTGCTCCCGGCGAGTTACACTACCGAAAGGAAGAAGATCAGCGAAGCGACGAAAGGGCCGATCACCCAGGAAAATTCCAGAGACGCACAATCGGCGAAGCCCGAAAAATCGCTTCACGATTTGCTCTCGAAAACAAGCGTCGATATTTCGGCGCTTTTGCCGCCGGGCTACAACAGATTCAAGAAGGACGAAACCGCGAAAACCGAGAAGGCGCCGAGTGCAGGATCCGAAGCGACGAGCGAAGCACCAACGATCGCTATGAGTCCGGGGACAACGCCCAAACCGGGAGGAGGCATCAAACTCGTCTTCCCAAGCCGACCCGGAGGTAGGAAGGCTCTGCCAAAAGTGACGACCCATAGTTCGAGAGGAGAGTCCGCTGGAGGCAATGGTCCGTTGGCACCGAAAATTCAGAAAGGATGGCCCACAAGGTTGGTTAAAAAAATGCGAATAGAACTTGAGTACAAAAAATTAATATGAATGCTATTGACCTACTTTGAGCAACGCGGAGGAAGCATTTTTTATCCCTACATTTGGGGAACTCGCTCGGTAAAGTGAAGCAGCATCAGTTGGTTCAAAAAATCGAGTAAAAAATATAACCACCAAGAACGATCTCCTGTCGATTTACTCGAGATGATTGAAAGTTCAACATTTTCACAGAGCCACAACTGAGTTTACCGGTTGGCCGACCCCATCGACGACTCCCATATCGATAGAAAAACTTCTGGAAGCGGCGAGAACCGCGACCGTTGCGTCCACGAATTTGTCCGCAACTCCGACAGCCGGCACATCTTCCACGACTACCACGACCACGACTACGACAACGACACCGCGCCCGACGACACCAGGAATTTGCGAAGATGAGTGCGAAGTTGCCGGAACTATAAGAATCGTAGGAAATACGACTTGGGTACCCGAACTACTCGACCGGAATACCCAGGAGTGGCAACTGCTTGCCGAAGAAATTGAGAAAGAGGTAATCGCATTCGATATCTTCGATACTTTATTCGCCGAATGAGAAAATGACGAAAGATGATATTCCCCAATATGTGAATTTTCGAACATTCAACGAATCTAAATAATTCGACGTGTACTCTTTTGACGTCGATGATTTTTGAAAATACGAAAACCGCAAATCGTTTAAATGTAGCGAAATATCACTGCAATTCACTAGCGAATCGGGCAACGGTTGCTTGACTCGCTAGGGTTGCGACAGTTCTAAGGACACTTTTCTGTCGGAAATTAAAACGGTTGTACAGTTTCTCAACTATTCTATAAAGTAAATATTGATAAATAAATATTCCAATAATAGCTCGATCGGCAATAATAATATATCTTTCACATTTCATTCTATAGAGAATAAACGAAAGGTGATTGTTCGGGATTTTTCATTTTTCAAATGCTGTTTTTTAGATGAATCTCGTCTTCGTGAAATCTTCGATCCTACGAAAATGGTACAAGCGTATAAGAATCGATGCCTTCAGTCCCGGAAGTATTCTCGTCGATTATTTCATCGAGCTCACCGATCTGCGACAGCGAATAAATACCCAAGAGTTGAAGGTAATATTTCACGATTCCTTGAGAACTTACAACAGCGACATGTGGAACGAGACGAGAACGAAGGGACCGATCAGACTGGGAGCATTTGCACTGGATCCGAAATCAACGGATTTCGTTGGTAAAGACAATGTTGAATAAATAATTTGCGTCGTTAAACATAGTTAATGTTCCGATAATAAATACTTTTAGTTTGCTTTAGTGTCATTATCTCGATTCATCTGAGCATCGTGTAAAAATCGACTTCAGCCAAAGTTTACAACCCTTATAGTGATAGATTTTCGACATTCTGGCAGCGTCAAATAGAGCCAGAAAACAAATGGTCTTTATTGGTATATTAAAAAAATATACTTTTAAAAGACTATTGAGTCATTAAACACTCGCGTCATTGCAGAAAATTATGTTTAATTTTGGATTTGTAGACATCAAATTTACAAATGTACAAATTTGTAGAAAAAAATATTAACATCAATCATCCACAATTTAAACGGAAATAAGTTAAGCGCTTCTGTTTGAAAGTTAAGTTAAATAAGTCGTTGAACGGTACAGGATTCTCCGGTGTTCGGGAAAGTTCGATTGTTTCTCAACGATTTTGAGTTTTCAATTTTTTCGCAGTGATCCCTAAAGTCAGTGCGCCTCAGCATATGGGAGTTGATGACCGATTAATTCCTCAATGGGCGATCGCCGTCATTGTCATCGGTGTCGGAGGATTGCTCTTCATAATTGTCTTCGGCGTTTCTGTTGTGAGTTTTTTCTTGACGATAATCAAGCATCGTCCCAATTTAATGTATTGTTATCATAATTTTTATTTTAGTAACGCCTCCATTGGAGCGACATAACACTGTTTTATGGCTGGTTATATTGGTCAGTAGAAAATGGTAAGATTTTTTAATCGATTGTTTTTCGATTTCAGTTGGTGAATCGTCAGAACGCAGCGAGACTAAAGCCGCCGCCAGTAGTATACACCGAGGAAGTCGCTAAAAGCATGATTCAGGCGAGTCATGGCGCGCCCTCTCACCGATCGTCGCAAGATTATCCGAAATCTGAGGTATCAACTATCTGGAACGACACCGACGTCTGGAGAGACAAATCTTTCGAGTCCAACTCGAACGAGGTAATTTTATTTTGTCCCACTCGACTTACCGAATATCATTCTCTCAAATTCACATTTGTTTACTTGTTCCTATAGAAACCATGTGACCTTTCGTTATTTCATTTTTCAACTATTCGTCGTGCTTATGCAGACATCCGGTGAATTCTAGAGAATTTCTTTATTATTACCGTCGGTATAAAAAAACTATAAGGAATGCTATTTCAAAATCATAAATATTGCAGGCAGAAGAATGTCCCCAATGGTTTCAAGATGGTATTATTCAAGGAGTCTGTTAATTGACTTCAAGTTTTAAGTGGATGGCCGCTACCAGCGCATCTGCCGCTTACAAATGTTGTTGATCTCTTTCAGTTAAGAAGAAAATAACAACAACATAAAAAAAAGTCCTACTATGACGATCGCATTAATTTCGTACAGTGTCGATTGACTTTCTGCCATCCAAAGGTCTGACGCGTTCTGATTTGAGGTTTGACATGGTCATTGAATTCGCAGGTACTCGTTGATGGAACCTTGGGCCACGAGAGGAACATTGAGAGGCGAATCGACGAGCGGAAGTACAATATGTACGACAGTTGGCGTTCCGAGTGGAACGGCTATTACTACAATCCCTCACACGGCAGTAGTAAATTTGCCGGTTACGAGAGTACGACCAATCTCTCGAGACATCCCCCCGATTATGACACAAATTTTTGATCGACCATTTCATTAAAAAAAATATTTGATTAGAAATGCCTTTTTTTTGTCCATCCCATCGACGTAGAAGTGGCTGATAAATGCTGGGGGGAAGCTTCATTCCCCCTATCCTACCGGAGCGCTATCGATGATGATAAAAGATGACCATGGCGATCTTGAACAGACTCAGTTGGTTTTTCGGTCCGCCGAAAATTTGCCTAGAAAAATTCGGCTAAAATAATTCGTCTTCGAATCGCAAAAACTCCGCGTTTTGCATAAATTCTACGGGTTACTTTGCACGGCAAACAAGGATTTTTCGAGGTTCCGCAACTGCCAACTATGACAATGCGTTTCCTATAACGGTTCTTGAATAGACAGCCCCGCCGTTTTTCCCTCTTCGCTCGATGAACGCTTTTATTTTACGAGAAAGGAAACCGCGGTCGGAGTCGGAGGGTTATCGATCATAAGCCATTCGAGTCGAGACCGCACAGGTGCCATATCGGTATTTCGTTCGGTGCAGCTAACGAGAGACCCGCACCACAATGACCCGGAGTACCCGCTCATGGTCAATCAACCGCGGAGCAACTAGCGTGATATTTACTTTTTTTTCCCGCCGCGCGGATATTCAGTGCCGGCAGCCGGCATTTTATCGGCGTCCGGTTAGTCGATAACGAAAATTTTTGATTAAACACCAAGTCCAGGGAGCGTGAAAGCCGACCGGCGTGTGGCGGCTCCTGAGTCTCCAGCCTCAGCCGCCAGTCAACGTGATGATCGAGCGACGGTCGCGTCGCGCAAGCGCAAGCAGATACTCGTCCCTCGGCAAGAGTAACAACGCCGCACTTCAGCTGTAGCAACGATTTTCATACTTTCTTCCGTTTATATTTCGTAATTTAGCTTGTAGTTTGATTAAAGAAGTATCGTTACCATTTGACTCCCGGGACATATTTAATATAAAAGATCCATCAACGGCTTCTATAGGCGAACTCGATTCTATATTAGGCGATATCTCAATAAAAAAAAAAGTGGTCCTTTTTGGATCCGAAAATCGGCTAAAAAAAGGCCCTCGAAAAATGTCTCTAAAAGGGTTTGTTAAAGGCGTTTTCCGGGCAAAAATATGCCGCTGAGAACGAATATCGCAATAAAAAAAATCGATATCTCAATGTCGATATCAGCACTTTTCCTTTTCCTTTTCCTTTTCCTTTTCCTTTTCCTTTTCCTTTTCCTTTCCTTTTCCTTTTCCTTTTCCTTTTCCTTTTCCTTTTCCTTTTCCTTTTCCTTTTCCTTTTCCTTTTCCTTTTTCCTTTTCCTTTTCCTTTTCCTTTTTCCTTTTCCTTTTCCTTTTCCTTTTCCTTTTCCTTTTCCTTTTCCTTTTCCTTTTCCTTTTCCTTTTCCTTTTCCTTTTCCTTTTCCTTTTCCTTTTCCTTTTCCTTTTTCCTTTTCCTTTTCCTTTTCCTTTTCCTTTTCTTTTCCTTTTCCTTTTCCTTTTCCTTTTCCTTTTCCTTTTCCTTTTCCTTTTCCTTTTCCTTTTCCTTTTCCTTTTCCTTTTCCTTTTCCTTTTCCTTTTCCTTTTCCTTTTCCTTTTCCTTTTCCT